>OY728165.1:1690025169-1700025169 GCA_963277665.1 Viscum album | reverse complement strand
TCCCTTTCGGTAACTTCCGCTCTACTTTAACCTACTGACAAGTCAAACACTTCACAGTAAAATCAGCAATATCTCTTTTCATTCCATCCCACAAGTAATACTCCTGCAGATCTCTATACATCTTAGTACTGTCAGGATGAACTGAAAACGGGGAACTATGAGCCTCACATAACAACTTATTCTTCAACTGTGAATCACTAAGAACACATAATCTCTTCCCAAACCTCAAAAAAAATCATTATCAATGTTAAATTCAGGAAACTTACCCTTCTGAACCAGCTCTACCTTTTTCTACAACTCGTTGTCTTGCTTTTGTGCTTTCTTAATTCTGTCTGATAGAGAAGATTTCACTGATACCTGAAAAAAATATAATGACTTCTTGCACAAACAACTTCTATTCCAAAGTTCATAAAATCAAAAACCAAAGGATATTGTTCCAAACGTAGCATGGTTAATGAAGCATTACTTTTTCGACTCAAAGCATCATCCACTTTATTTGCTTTCCCCAGATGGTAATGAATTGTACAATCAAAATCCTTGATTAATTCTAGCCATCTCCTTTATCTCATGTTCAATTATTTCTGAGTGAATATATACTTTAAACTTTTGTGATCAGTATATATTTCACACTTTACTCCATACAAATGGTGCCTCCAAATTTTTAAAGCGAAAACAACAGCAGCTAATTCCAAATCATGTGTAGGGAAATTTACCTCATGAGTTCTCAACTGAAGTGAAGCATAAGCAATTACCTGATCATTCTGCATTAGGACACAACCAAGTCCTTTCAATGAAGCATCACTGTAGATAACAAACTCCCCATTCCTGGAAGGTAGTGCCAAAATTGGAGCATTCACCAATCTTCTTTTTAGTTCCTGAAAACAATCATCACATTCTTTTGTCCAGATAAACTTAACACCCTTCCGAGTTATCTTTGTCATTGGACTAGATAACCGTGAAAAATTTCTAACAAACCTTCGGTAATATCCTACCAAACCAAGAAAACTATGAATCTCGGTTAAATTTGTGGGTCTTGGCCATTCATCCACAACATTTGTTTTTGCAGGATCAACAGTTATCCTATCTTTAGAAACAATGTGGCCAAGGAAAGAAATTTTTCGCAACCAAAACCCACACTTGCTGAATTTCCCATACAATTTCTTTTCTTTTAAGGTTTGAAAAATAACCCTTAAATGTCTTTCATGCTCCTCTTTACTTTTAGAAAACACCAAAATATCATCAATAAAAACAACCAACATTTTTCACCTGAGTCAACTGAGCCATCACTGCAACAAACTGTTTAGTTCTGATTCTGACCATCTTAGGATACTGATTTGAAAGGCCATTTCGCTCTGTATTCCTTCCCAAAAAATTTGTTCTGTTTCATCTATGAAAAACCATTCTTAAAAAACATGTCTTAGATGAAGCAAATTGGTAATCTTCAAATGCTATATCATTTCAATTTGACCATAAAAAAATATTTTTGGATAATCATTTAATAGAATTCTAACTCCTAAAGTTATCTAAACCGACCTCTGATACCAACTATAAAGCCTCATCCTTAAACCTTACTTAATATTTAATTAAATGAATAATTCACATTGAGGATCTTTTCAGGTTTATAGTTTTAGAGAATTAGGAAATAACTATTATATCTCAAAAGATTACAAAGTAGACACTTCTACTAAATTTCCATAGAATAAAAACTCTTAAAAAGAAACATGTCTAGTTCCATGTTTTATATAGCATGACTTTCCCTTGATCTCATCCTTGACCCTATTCCACATTAAGTCCTGTGAAAAACATTTCAAAAAACTTGGGGTGAGCATAAAAATATCAGTAAGGGTTATAAAAATATGGAAAGGAAACATGAGTTCATATATACATAATAATGAAATCATACTTTACCCATAAAAGAATAGGCACTTTAACATACCTCATCAAATCATGAATAAATCATAGAAATCATAAGACATAAAGGTAACTTGAGGCATTCATAACATTCTTACGTAGGGATTAACCCTCTTGGTTACGTTTGGAATACCCATCATAGTATATTCCCTAAATCTCTTCGGAAAAACCTTAACATCTAACCCATTCGCATTACCCAATGCATTGGAGAGATATATCGGGCTCACCTGCCCTTAGTTTATCACATAACCACTCGTCTTCATAAAAATTCCCAAGAACCAGAACATAATCGTACTACATAATACATGCATAAAGGAAACATGATATTTCCATATTTCAATCACAAGATATCAATACAACACATTGATATAAAAAACATTATGAAAACCATTTTCAATAATAAAATAAAATAAAAGTAAAACATGGTATTTATTTTTCATTTTAAATAAATGTATGGCTTATAGAGGAAGATGAAACTCAAATAATGGTCACGGCGGCGGAGAAGTCATTGTCGCCGCATACGTACGAAAAAAAAACAAAAAAAAAACTTTCCTCCTGTAGTTTAGTAAAACGCTTCGTATAAAAAAAGATTCCTTTTGAATAAGAATAAAAGTCAAAGGGTTTTATACACCGTATAAAATAAAGTTGTGTATAAAACAAAATATGCCTCAATGAATGGATATTGAGACGAAGTCCCATACCTCGTATCCGACTTGACTTGATTGTTCTTTAATCTCCTGAATAATAAACTTGAGTTAATTTCTACTTGATTAAGAACCTTTTTCAAGTTCATTATTCCTTTTATATCATTTATTACCATGTCATTAACACTATGTAATTATTCAAGTTAATAACGGTTGTTTTAACGATCATTGGTACTTGAGTCAAAAATGAACTTCTTATATTTACAAGTTATTCACGTAGTCAAATATACATTATCTCAAGAATGATATTCATGATGTAGATGCCATATATATCATATATATCCAGTATATACATGCATTTATAATATTACATAATAATTTAGAGGTAAAAAATAAAATGCACCGTTCATGGAGACGGTAAGCCGTACGTACGCATGAATGCTACTTTCATTTCTATGTCATATTAATGGAATTAAAACTAAATGAGAGATATGTATATTTTAATTACAGAATTATATTCATCATTTAGATATAACATACATCATATATATCCATTATATATATATACTTATAATAGTACATTACATTTGGGGATAAGAAATGAAATGCACCGTTTATGGAGACGGTAAGCCGTACGTACGCATGAACGCTACTTTCATTTCTATCTCATACTTTAATGGAATTAAAACATAATGATACATAATTGTATTATAATTCCAGTATGGTATCATATATAATATCATTAAATCTATCCTTTATATGTACCACATATGGTATTAACGAATCAAATCACTTTGAGGGGGCGGTAGTCCGCACTTCCTAAAATGAAGATATTGTGTTTACCAATAATTGAAACCATAAAGGTATGTCATAGATGAAAAATACAGAAGCTTAAGTAAAACATAAACATATTATATATCATATATAAATATAGTGACATCTTAATGGCCACCTTTGAAGGTGTTTGAAGAATATTGAACAATCATCGTTTCGTGAAGCAGAAATTCGCCATCCACGGAAACAGTATGTTCTTTAACCATTAGATGTAGGTGTGTGTAAGTGTAGATCGAATGCTTCTTATAACAACATCCTAGTATATTGAAGATACTGTATTTTTTACAAAACAAATGAATAAAAAGAGTTTTGGGGGTTGGAGAAGAAAAATAAAACATAAGAACACAAGAGAAGACACTACCTTTAAAATCGGGTAACTCTCTTTGATTTGAGCTCAAAGGATTCTTTAGGAAGACATCTGTCCAAAGTGAGGCTTCTAGGAGTAAGAGAGGGATTTGGAGAGAAAAAATGAGTAGGGGTTGGCCGATCCAAAGGCTTGAGAGGTGTGGGTAAGGAGGTAGAGGTGGGGGCCTTTTATAAGAGGAGAGGAGGAGCACTCTTGGAAAGTTTCAAAATGTTACTTTATTTTCAAATGAGTTTCGGATTTTAAAGGTCCCACATTGATTTATTTCTAGGATAAGGTGATAAGGGTTCAAAATATACTCATCCAATAGGTCTTTGACAAGTGTAGTCTTAGATTTTACATTATCTTTTTATTTTATTTAAATCTTTAAATAATGAGGTAATCGTTGCATCATCATGATGTCATAAATAATTTAATTTATTTAATTTATAAAAATTATTAAAAAAAATACTATGATGTAGGAAATCCTTTTAGATTTCCAATGAATATTTATAGTCCAAAATATCATTTATGTAGACAAAATTAAAAATGTTTTACTCAGGTGATACATTCTTTGCTATATTTAACTTTCTTTAACAATAAAAAGATAAAAAGTCACTTTCACACAAAGGTTATTCCATGGGGTCCCCAAGTTTGTCACAAGGCATCCCATGGTCGTCCATGAGACAACCAGTAGCATTGGGACACATTTTGGTGTCATTTTTTATTATTATGATATTATTTTATTATCCTTAACTACCTGATTACTCATTAATCAAGATAATTAAAGATAATTACCGTCGTTACTATTCATAATGTCCAAAAACAAGAGTCTTGATTACATAATTTGGACCTTCTGATTCCAAATATGTAATCCATTTTTCCAAATTCCAAACACAGAAATTGCAAAAATTTATTAAAAATAATTCTCGTTGTCAAAACAAATAGCGGGTTTTTTTGAAACAATATCTATGAAAAGTTTGGCATTAGTTTATGCCCAATTCCAAAGTGAAATTAATCCTAATGACCTCCATTGGATTAAATGGTAAAAATATATTCAGATTACACTTTAAGACCAATTAAAAATATAATATAACCATATAATTAAATTAGATGAAAAGCAGTTTTGATGTATAATGCAGTATTTTTCACTATTCATTAAAAAATGAACATTGTCAGAAAAATACCAAAAATTTATCCAATGTAAATTTCAATGTCCCAATAATAAATAATATGTTTATTTTGACAAATAGATATTATAAAATTGTTAAAAGTTTGATTTAAAAATAGTTTACCATCAAAAGGCAGTAAAACAATCTTTTAAAAATATTAGTGTATTCTATGCTTAAGATTGGATTTACTCTCATTTTAAGCCTCTAAAACACTATCTAATTCATAAATAGACATATATAAAAATATCTATTATTCATTACTTATTTGGGATGTTACATCCTTCCCCCCTTTAGAAAATTGCGTCCCCGCAATTTATTTACTTATCGAATAGGTGGGGGTATTTATCCCTCATTGCATTTTCAGATTCCCATGTTGCCTATTCAATCATGTGGTTTTTTCAAAAAACATTTACCTAATGAATCACCTTATTCCATAACAATTTCTCCTTGTGGTCAAGAATCTGGACCGGTTATTCCTCATAAGATAGATTCTCTTCTAACTGAACTACCTCTGGACTCAAAACATGATATGGATCTGGCATATACTTTCTCAACATCGAAACATGAAAAACAATGTGTACCTGAGATAAACTAAGAGGTAAAGCCACTTGGTATGAAACTGATCCAACTCTCTCCAGAATTTCATATGGTCCAATAAACCTTGGACTCAGCTTTCCTTTCTTACCAAATCGCATCACACTTTTCCATGGTGATACTTTGAGAAAAACATGATCACCTACCTCAAAAGAGAGATCCTTCCTCCTATTGTCCGCATAACTCTTCTGCCTGCTTTGAGCTATTCTCATGTGTTTCTGTATCAGCTGAACTTTTTCTTCCAACTCTTCTACCACTTCTGGTCCCATCAACTTCCTTTCACCTACGTCATCCCAAAAATCCGAAGTTCGACACCGCTTCCCATATAACGCCTCAAATGGTGTCATCTGTATACTGGAATGAAAACTGTTATTATATGAAAACTAAACCAAAGATATATGTTGGTCCCAACTTCCCTGATAATCCATCGAACAAGCACGTAGCATATCTTCTAAAGTCTGAATTTTTCATTCTTATTGCCCATCTGATTGAGGATGAAAAGCTATACTAAAATTTAATTCAGTACCCAACGACTTCTGAAGGCCTTTCCAAAAGTTAGAAGTGAACCTGGGATGACGGTCAGATACAATGGAGAGAGGAACTTCATGTAACCTGACTATCTCTTTAAGATACAAACGGGAAAGTCGATCTAGGGAAAAATTATCTCGTATAGCAAGGAAATGAGTAGATTTAGTCAAGTGATCAACAATAACCCAGATTGCATTATTATCTCGAGATGTCTTCGGTAATCCCACAACAAAGTCCGTGGATATATTCTCCCATTTCCACTCTGGCACTGGTAATTGCTGAAGCATCCCTTTCGGTAACTTCTGCTCTACTTTAACCTGCTTTCAAGTCAAACACTTCACAGTAAAATCAGCAATATCTCTTTTCATTTCATCCCACAAGTAATACTCCCGCAGATCTCTGTACATCTTAGTACTTCCAGGATGAACTGAAAACAGGGAACTATGAGCCTCATATAACAACTCATTCTTCAACTGTGAATCACTAGGCACACATAATATCTTCCCAAACCTCAAAAAACAATCATTATCAATGTTAAATTCAGGCAACTTACCCTTCTGAACCAGCTCTACCTTTTTCTACAACTCACTGTCTTGATTCTATGCTTGCTTAATTCTGTCTGATAGAGAAGATTTCACTGATACCTGAAACAAAATATAATTACTTCTTGGACAAACAACTTTTATGCCAATGTTCATCAAATCAAAAACCAAAGGATCTCGTTCCAAACGTAGCATGGTTAATGAAGCATTACTTTTTCGACTCAAAGCATCAGCCACTTTATTTCCTTTCCCCAGATGGTAATGAATTGTACAATCATAATCCCTGATTAATTCTAGCCATCTCCTCTGTCTCATTATTCAATTATTTCTGAGTGAATATATACTTTAAACTTTTGTGATCAGTATATATTTCACACTTTACTCCATACAAATGATGCCTCAAAATTTTTAAAGCGAAAACAACAGCAGCTAATTCCAAATCATGTGTAGGGAAATTTAACTCGTGAGTTTTCAAATGACGTGAAGCATAAGTAATTACCTGATCATTCTGCATTAGGACACAACCAAGTCCTTTCAATGAAGCATCATTGTAGATAACAAACTCCCCATTCCTGGAAGGTAGTGCCAAAACTGGAGCATTCACCAATCTTCTTTTTAGTTCCTGAAAACAATCATCACATTCTTTTGTCCAGATAAACTTAACACCCTTCCGAGTTAGCTTTGTCATTGGACTAGATAACTGTGAAAAATTTCTAACAAACCTTCAGTAATAGCCTTCCAAACCAAGAAAACTACGAATCTCGATTACATTTTTGGGTATTGGCCATTCATCCACAACCTTTGTTTTTGCAGGATCAACAGTTATCCTATCTTTAGAAACAATGTGACCAAGGAAAAAAATTTGTTGCAACCAAAACTCACACTTGTTGAATTTCCCATACAATTTCTTTTCTTTTAAGGTTTTCAAAATAACCCTTAAATGTCTTTCATGATCCTCTTTACTTTTAGAAAACACCAAAATATCATCAATAAAAACAACCAACATTTTTCACCTGAGCCAACTGAGCCATCACTACAACAAAATGTTTAGTTCTAATTCTGACCATCTCTTGATACTGATTTGAAAGGTCATTTCCCTCTGTATTCCTTCCCAGAAAAACTGTTCTGTTTCATCTATGAAAAACCATTCTTAACAAACATGTCTTAGATGAAGCAACACGGTAATATTTAAATTCTATATCATTTCAATTTGAATATAAAAAAATATTTTTGGATAATCATTTAATAGAATTCTAACTCCTAAAATTATCTAAATCAACCTCTGATACCAACTATAAGGCCCCGGCCTTAAACCTTACTTAATATTGAATTAAATGAATTGAAGTGCCCAGATCAGTGTGAATCACTGAGAGGGGGAGGGGGTGAATCAGTGATCCCTTAAAACTTTTTACTAATTGATTCTTAATCAATTAAACCTCTATGGCTGGTTAAAGCCTCGATCCACTCTTCTTGTATCTCTCAACCTTTCCCGGATAATGCAGTAATGAAAAGGCACAGGACACAAGAATTTACAAGGTTCGGCACCAAAGGCCTACATCCTTGCCATGCTTTCCCAGCATGGATTCTCCCATTATAATCTGTTAGTATTACAATGGTCGATACAGAGTCCCACTGTATCTCTCCTGAGTCCCACAGGAGGGTCTTTATACTGCGTCCCACAGTGTTACCAGAGTCCCACTGGCCTGCTCCAGAATCCCACTGAAGACTTCTTCTCCCTGAGTCCCACAGGGTCTTCTCCTGGCTCCTCGAGTCGCACGAGTAGCTCTTCTTCACTTCAAGTTCTTCAAGTATCCTCAGCAGTCTGGGATAAAGACTGCTGGCCTTGCTCTGTACCTCTGATCACTTGTGATGATCAGGTCTTCTCGTCTAGCTCAGGATTTATCTCCTTCTTCTCAGGATGACCTGGCTTCTCTCCAATTACTGAATGCTCAGACAAATAATATCTTTATCTTCGGTCTGGTCCAGTCTCAGTTGCACACCACTGATTTAGCACTGTTCACGTGTGCACGTGCATGCATGCAAGCATGCACTTCCCTGTTCTTCATTTTGGTGCAGTAGACCCACAAAGGGTGTAGTCACTGTAAGCACACACCTTCACTGAACTTCACACACTTTATCCAATTTGTTTACACACTTAGAGTGTGTTCTACTTAGTGTGGGTCACTCCTTCTTCTTCTTCTAATGTGTATACACTTTTAGTGCACACACTAGGTTCGGCCTTCTTGTCTTTTTGCACACAAAACTTCTTCACTTTGGCACACACTTTGAGCTTGGCCTTCACACTTCTTGTTGCACACCCTTAAATGGCCGTAGGGTGTTCCTCTTCAATTTGCACACACACACACTCAAATGAGGTGTGGTCTTCAATTCACCCACACAAGGCTACAGCCTATTCAATTCTAACACACACACAAAGTGTGGTCTTCCCTTGGTGCACACAAGGCACTAAGGCCTCGGCCTTCTATTCTTTTGCACACACACAAATGTGGTGGCCTTCCTCCTTATGCACACACACGGCCACGGCCCTCCTTCTCACTTTGCACACACACGGCCACGTGTGTTCTTTTATTCTTCTTTGCACACACACCCAAGCCTCGGCTTACTTCTTCATTTTAGCAATTAAGGGGTGCAAGGGCTCGGGTCTTCCTGTTTAACACATAAGCACTAAGGCCCTCGACCTTCTCTTGCTCACAGCCGAACACCAACCACAAAGGAGGCGCGCAAGGGTCACTTGGATCCAAGACTGGTCGGGCGCGCAAGTTCCTCCTACCGCGGGGCGCGCAAGTGCAACACCCGCGGAGTCTTCCTCCTGCCGCGCAGGGGTGCGGGCAGAGAGGGAACAAGCCTCGGGCGCGCAGAGTGTTGCGGCCACGAGGTCTTCCTGCCGCGCAAAGGATTAGCGCACAGGGAACTCCTTCGGGCCTCGGGTGGCACCGAGAACAACAGCCGCGCAAGTTCTTTGCACGGGGCTTCAAACTCTTCGCGAGGCTCAAAGGCTTCTCACGGGTCTTCAAAACTTCAGCGCATCAGCAAGCGTAATGAGAGCTCGGGCTCTCTTTTTATAGGCGAAGCAGAGCCTCGGTTCATCCGCGTGGGATATCTTCAAATCCCCGAAGATTTCGGGATTTCAAGATTTCCTTAAATCTTGTTTTTCTTTTTATTTCACGCGGGTTTCTTCCTCTTTCTTTCCTCCTCGTGCATGCGACTCATAACGCATGCACGGCCTTCGGTTAAGGTCCAAACCATGCAGAAAATAAATCACGTGGCCTCGCACCTCCGGTTGCTTCGGCCAACCTCAAAATCTCCCAAACATTGCATGCATGCCTACTTTTGTGCACGGTTGTGTTCAGTGTGACCAGACGATCACCATGATGTCTTTGGCTTCGAAAATGATGGCCGGATACTCGAGATATGTCTTCGGGATGCCTCTGGTTCAGCGGCTGCTCGCGGGTGGCTTCGGGGAGACCTCGGACGAGCTCGAGGTAGAGGACGAGGCGGGAGCCGTCGGATCGGGCATTTGAATATCCTCGGACGGCCGCGATCAGGAGATCTCGCGCGGGATGCGATGAGCGGCTGTGATCAGCCGCGCGATGAGTCGGACGGCCAGGATGCGCTCCGGGTGAAAAATGCGCGTCCCACATCGAATCCGCGGCCGGTTTTTCCGCGCTTTATAAGCCTGGCGCTCCCTCAACCCGCCAGTTGAATCTCCTCCCCTCTCGGTGCCGCCCCGCACCGAGTTCTTTAGCGGGCGCGCTCTTGCGCCCACCCTCTGCTCCTCCGGCGCGCGGGTTTCACCACCGCGTGCCCTCGGGGGCTTATACACGGCCCCCTGCGCTCCTCCGGGCGTTCCCCAGGCGCCCTTGCGGTGTCCTTGGGTGCGCCCTGCCGCAAGGATGCTGCCCTGGCCTTGAGGGTTCCCCATGGGCGTGGTGACCTTGAGTCCCACATGTGCCTTGGGTGATGACCCTCGGCTGGCCCCCTTGGTGGCCCAAATTTTTTGGCAAAGTCTTCAAATAAGACTTTGTAAAAACAAAGTCCTCCTCTATGTAAAACATGCCAAGTGCCAAGCCACTTCTTCCATTCTTCTTCTCAATTTCTTCCCTTCTCTACTTCTTAAGAATTCCTTAATCCTCCTCAACATATAATCTTCACTTAGGATATGGAATTCAAAAGGTTTCTTCATCTTCAACCGAGCTCCTGAATCAAATATTTCTTCAATAAACTTTGTTGATCTAATCAGAGATCAAATTGGATCACTTCCAATTCACATGCACTAAGAGTTAGTACATGGACTTCATTAGTGCACATCATCCACTTAGTAGTTGTGGATGGAACATCTTGATTCTTCAACTCCTCATGCATTGTGAAGACAATGCATGGTCTTCAATCAATGTTGTGACATTGTATCATCAGGATACAAGTTCTTTGAACTTAAAGATCAGTTCAGCAATCGTCAGATTTTCTAGAGAATGTTTCAACCACATCTCCTATGCCACTTAGTGAATCTCCTAAGTGACATGCATCTTAGTACCATGGCCATTCTCCTTCATCACCATCACCATCACATCCTTTGACATTCACATCTTGACTCCCTGACATCCATTCATTCCATGACAACTTCATGCCTCATTGACAACAAATGCAACACAATGCACTTCATGAATAATTCACATTGAGGATCTTTTCAGGTTTACAGTTTTAGAGAATTAGGACATAACTATTACATCTAAAAAGATTATAAAGTAGACAGTTCTACTAAATTTCCATAGAATAAAAACTCTTAAAAAGAAACATTTCTAGTTCCATGTTTTATATAGCATGACTTTCCCTTGATCTCATCCTTGACCCTATTCCACATTAAGTCCTTTGAAAAACATTTCAAAAAACTTGGAGTGAGCATAAAAAGCTCAGTAAGGGTTATAAAAATATGGAAAGGAAACATGAGTTCATATATACATAAGAATGAAATCATACTTTACCCATAAAACATAGGCACTTTAACATACCACATCAAATCATGAATAAATCATAGAAATCATAAGACATAAAGGTAACTTGAGGCATTCATAACATTCTTACGTAGGGAGTAACCCTCTTGGTTACGTTTGGAATACCCATCATAGTATATTCCCTAAATCTCTTCGGAAAAACCTTAACATCTAACCCCTTCGCGTTACCCAATGCATTGGAGAGCTATATCAAGCTCACCTACCCTTAGTTTATCACGGAACCACTCGTCTATATAACAATTCCCAAGAACCAGAACATAATCATACCACATAATACATGCATAAAGGAAACATAATATTTCCACATTTCAATCACAAGATATCAATACAACACATTGATATAAAAAACATTATGAAAACCATTTTCAATAACAAAATAAAAGAAAAGTAAAACATGGTATTTATTTTTCATTTTAAAAAAAAGGTATAGCTTGTAGAGGAAGCCGAAACTCAAATAATGGTCACAGCGACGGAGAAGTTGTTGTCGCTGCATACGTATGAAAAAAAAACAAAAAAAAAACTTTCCTTCTGTAGTTTAGTAAAACTCTTCGTATAAAAATAGATTCCTTTTGAATAATCATAAAAGTAAAAGGGGTTTATACACCATATAAAATAAAGTTGTGTATAAAACAAAATATTCCTCAATGAATGGATATTGAGACGAATTCCCTTACCTCGTATCCGACTTGACTTGATCGTTCTTTAATCTCCTGAATAATAAACTTGAGTTAATTTCTACTTGCTTAAGAACCTTTTTCAAGTTCATTATTCCTTTTATATCATTTATTACCATGTCATGAACACTATGTAATTATTCAAGTTAATAACGGTTGTTTTAACGATCATTGGTACTTGAGTCAAAAATGAACTTCTTATATTTACAAGTTGTTCACGTAGTCAAATATCCATTATCTCAAGAATGATATTCATGATGTAGATTCCATATATATCATATATATCTAGTATATACAAGAATTTATAATATTACATAATCATTTAGAGGTAAGAAATGAAATCCACCGTTCATGGAGACGGTAAGCCGTACGTACGCATGAACTCTACTTTCATTTCTATGTCATATTAATGGAATTAAAACTAAATGAGAGATATGTATATTTTAATTCCAGAATTATATTCATCATTTAGATGTAACATACATCATATATATCCATTATATATATGTACTTATAATAGTACATTACATTTGGGGATAAGAAATGAAATGCACCGTTTATGGAGACAGTAAGCCGTACGTACGCATGAATGCTACTTTAATTTCTATCTCATACTTTAATGGAATTAAAACATAATGATACATAATAGTATTATAATTCCAGTATGGTATCATATATAATATCATTAAATCTATCCTTTATATGTACCACATATGGTATTAACGAATCAAATCACTTTGAGGGGGCGGTAGTCCGCACTTCCTAAAATGAAGATATCGTGTTTACCCATAATGGAAACCATAAAGGTATGCCATAAATGAAAAATACAGAAGCTTAAGTAAAACATAAACATATTATATATCATATATAAATATAGTGACATCTTAATGGCCACCATTGAAGGTGTTTGAAGAATATTGAACAATCATCGTTTCGTGAAGCAGAAATTCGCCATCCACGAAAACAGTATGTTCTTTAACCATTAGATGTAGGTGTGTGTAAGTGTAGCTCGAATTATTCTTTTAACAACATCCTAGTATATTGAATATACTGTATTTGTTACAAAATAAATGAATAAAAAGAGTTTAGGGGGTTGTAGAATCAAAATAAAACATTAGAACACAAGAGAAGACACTACCTTTAAAATCGGGTAACTCTCTTTTATTTGAGCTCAAAGGATTCCTTGGGAAGACTTCTGCCCAAAGTGATGATTCTAGGAGTATGATAGGGATTTGGAGAGACAAAATGAGCTGGGTTTGGCTGAGCCAAAGGCTTGAGAGGTGTGGGTAAGGAGGTAGAGGTGGGGGCCTTTTATAAGAGGAGAGGAGGGGCACTCTTGGAAAGTTTCAAAATGTTACTTTATTTTCAAATGAGTTCCGGATTTTAAAGGTCCCACATTGATGTATTTTGAGGATAATGTGATAAGGGTTCAAAATATACTCATCCAATAGGTCTTTTATAAGTGTAGTATTAGATTTTAAATTATCTTTTTATTTTATTTAAATCTTTAAATAATGAGGTAATCGCTGCATCATCATGATCTCATAAATAATTTAATTTATTTAATTTTTAAAAATTATGAAAAAAATACTGTGATGTAGGAAATACTTTTATATTTCCAATGAATATTTATAGTCCAAAATATATTTTATGTAGACAAAATTAAAAATGTTTTACTAAGGTGATACATTCTTTGTTATATTTAACTTTCTTTAACAATAAAAAGATAAAAAGTCACTTTCACACAAAAGTGATTTCATGGGGTCCCCAAGTTTGACACAAGGCATCCCATGGTCGGCCATGAGATAACCAGTATCATTAGGACACATGTTGGTGTCATTTTTTATTATTATGATATTATTTTATTATCCTTAACTACCCGATTACTCATTAATCAAGATAATTAAAGATAATTACCGTCGTTACTATTCATAATGTCCAAAAACAAGAGTCTGGATTACATAATTTGGACCTTCTGATTCAAAATATGTAATCCATTTTACCAAATTCCAAACACAGAAATTGCAATAATTTATTAAAAATAATTCCCGTTGTCAAAACAAATAGCGGGTTTTTTTGAAACAATATCTATGAAAAGTTTGGCATTAGTTTATGTCCAATTCATAAGTGAAATTAATCCTAATGAACACCATTGGATTAAATGGTAAAAATATATTCATATTACACTTTAAGACCAATTAAAAATATAATATAACCATATAATTAAATTAGATGAAAAAGCAGTTTTGATGTAAAATGCAGTATTTTTAACTATTCATTAAAAAATGAACATTGTCAGAAAAATACCAAAAATTTATCCAATGTAAATTTCAATGTCCCAATCATAAATAATATGTTTATTTTGACAAATAGAGATTATAAAATTGTCAAAAGTTTGATTTAAAAATAGTTTGCCATCAAAAGGCAGTAAAACAATCTTTTAAAAATATTAGTGTATTCCATGCTTAAGATTGGATTTATTCTCATTTTAAGCCTCTAAAACACTATCTAATTCATAAATAGACATAGATAAAAATATCTATTATTAATTACTTACTTGGTATGTTACATCCTTCCCCCCTTTAGAAAATTGCGTCCCCGCAATTTATTTACTTATCGAATAGGTGGGGGTATTTATCCCTCATTGCATTTTCAGATTCCCATGTTGCCTCTTCAATCATGTGGTTTTTTCAAAAAACCTTTACCTGATGAATCACCTTATTCCGTAACAATTTCTCTCTATAGTCAAGAATCTGGACCGGTTGTTCCTCATAAGATAGATTCTCTTCCAACTGAACTACCTCTGGACTCAAAACATGAGATGGATCCGGCATATACTTTCTCAACATCGAAACATGAAAAACATTATGTACCTGAGATAAACTCGGAGGTAAATCCACTCAGTATGCAACTGATCCAACTCTCTCCAGAATTTCATATGGTCCAATGAACCTTGGACTCAGCTTTCCTTTCTTACCAAATCTCATCACACTTTTCCATGGTGATATTTTGAGAAAAACATGATCACCTACCTCAAAAGAGAGATCCTTCCTCCTATTGTCTGCATAACTCTTCTGCCTGCCTTGAGCTGTTCTCATGTGTTTCAGTATCAGCTGAACTTTTTCTGCCAACTCTTCTACCACTTCCGGTCCCATCAACTTCCTTTCACCTACTTCATCCCAAAAATCTGGAGTTCGACACCGCTTCCCATATAACGCCTCAAATGGTGCCTTCTGTATACTAGAATGAAAACTGTTATTATATGAAAACTCAACCAAAGAAAGATGTTGGTCCCAACTTCCCTAATAATCCATCGAACAAGCACGTAGCATATCTTCCAAAGTCTGAATTGTTCGTTCTGATTTCCCATCTGATTGAGGATGAAAAGTTGTACTAAAATTTAATTCAGTACCCAACGACTTCTGAAGGCCATTCCAAAAGTTAGAAGTGAACCTCGGATCACGGTCAGATACAATGGAGAGATAAACTCCATGTAACCTGACTATCTCTTTAAGATACAAACGGGAAAGTTGATCTAGGGAAAAATTATCTCGTATAGTAAGGAAATGAGTAGATTTAGTCAAGCGATCAATAATAACCCATATTTCATTATTATCTCGAGATGTCTTCGGTAATCCCACAACAAAGTCCATGGATATATTCTCCCATTTCCACTCTGGCACTGGTAATGGCTGAAGCATCCCTTTCGGTAACTTCCGCTCTGCTTTAACCTGCTGACAAGTCAAACACTTCATAGTAAAATCAGCAATATCTCTTTTCATTCCATCCCACCAGTAATACTCCCACAGATCTCTGTACATCTTAGTACTGCTAGGATGAACTGAAAACGAGGAACTATGAGCCTCAAATAACAACTCATTCTTCAACTGTGAATCACTAGGCACACATAATCTCTTCCCAAACCTCAAAACACAATCATTATCAATGTTAAATTCAGGCAACTTACCCTTATGAACCAGCTCTACCTTTTTCTACAACTCTCTGTCTTGATTCTATGCTTGCTTAATTCTGTCTGATAGAGAAGATTTCACTGATACCTGAAACAAAATATAATGACTTCTTGCACAAAAAACTTCTATGCCAAAGTTCATCAAATCAAAAACCAAAGGATCTCGTTCCAAACGTAGAATGGTTAATGAAGCATTACTTTTTCGACTCAAAGCATCAGCCACTTTATTTGCTTTACCCGGATGGTAATGAATTTTACAATCGTAATCCTTGATTAATTCTAGCCATCTCCTCTATCTCATGTTCAATTCTTTCTGAGTGAATATATACTTTAAACTTTTGTGATCAGTATATATTTCACACTTTACTCCATAAAAATGATGCCTCCAAATTTTTAAAGCGAAAACAACAGCAGCTAATTCCAAATCATGTGTAGGGAAATTTACCTCATTAGTTTTCAACTGACATGAAGCATAAGCAATTACCTGATCATTCTGTATTAGGAAATAACCAAGTCCTTTCAATGAAGAATCATTATAGATAACAAAATCCTCATTCCTAGAATGTAGTTCCAAAACTGGATCATTCACCGATCTTCTTTTTAGTTCCTGAAAAAAATCATCACATTCTTTTGTTCAGATAAACTTAACACCCTTCCGAGTTAGATTTATCATTGGACTAGATAACCGTGAAAATTTTCTAACAAACCTTCGGTAATAGCCTACCAAACCAAGAAAACTACAAATCTCGGTTACATTTGTGGGTCTTGGCCATTCATCCACAACCTTTGTTTTTGCAGGATCAACAGTTATCCTATCTTTAGAAACAATGTGACCAAGGAAAGAAATTTGTTGCAACCAAAACTCACACTTGCTGAATTTCCCATACAATTTATTTTCTTTTAAGGTTTTCAAAATAACCCTTAAATGTCTTTCATGATCCTATTTACTTTTAGAAAACACCAAAATATCATCAATAAAAACAACCAACATTTTTCACCTGAGCCAGCTGAGCCATCACTGCAACAAACTGTTTAGTTCTGATTCTGACCATCTCTGGATACTGATTTGAAAGTTCATTTCCCTCTGTATTCCTTTCCAGAAAATTTGTTCTGTTTCATCTATGAAAAACCATTATTAACAAACATGTCTTAGATGAAGCAACATGGTAATCTTCAAATGCTATATCATTTCAATTTGACCATAAAAAAATATTTTTGGATAATGATTTAATATAATTCTAACTCCTAAAGTTATCTAAACCGACCTCTGATACCAACTATAAGGCCCCGCCCTTAAACCTTACTTAATATTGAATTAAATGAATAATTCACATTGAGGATCTTTTCAGGTTTAGAGTTTTATAGAATTATGACATAACTATTACATCTCAAAAGATTATAAAGTAGACACTTCTACTAAATTTCCATAGAATAAAAACTCATAAAAAGAAACATGTCTAGTTCCATGTTTTATATAGCATGACTTTCCCTTGATCCCATCCTTGACCCTATTCCACATTAAGTCATGTGAAAAACATTTCAAAAAACTTGGGGTGATCATAAAAAGCTCAGTAAGGGTTATAAAAATATGGAAAGGAAACATGAGTTCATATATACATAAGAATGAAATCATAATTTACCCATAAAACATAGGCACTTTAACATACCTCATCAAATCATGAATAAATCATAGAAATCATAATACATAAAGGTAACTTGAGCCATTCATAACATTCTTACGTAGGGAGTAACCCCCTTGGTTACGTTTGGAATACCCATCACAGTATATTCCCTAAATCTCTTCGGAAAAACCTTAACGTCTAACCCCTTCGCGTTACCCAAGGCATTGGAGAGCTATATTGGGCTCACCTTCCCTTAGTTTATCATGGAACCACTCGTCTTCATAACAATTCCCAAGAACCAGAACATAATCATACCACGTAATACATTCATAAAGGAAACATAATATTTCCACATTTTAATCACAAGATATCAATACAACACATCTATATAAAAAACATTATGAAAACCATTTTCAATACCAAAATAAAAGAAAAGTAAAACATGGTATTTATTTTTCATTTTAAAACAAAAGTTGTGGCTTCTAGAGGAATCTGAAACTCAAATAATGGTCACGGCGGCGGAGAAGTCGTTGTCGCCGCATACGTACGACAAAAAAACAAAAAAAACTTTCCTTTTGTCATTTAGTAAAACGCTTCGTATAAAAAATATTCCTTTTGAATAAGCATAAAAGTCAAATGGTTTTATACACCATATAAAATAAAGTTGTGTATAAAACAAAATATGCCTCAATGAATGGAGATTGAGACGAAGTCCCTTACCTCGTATCCGACTTGACTTGATCATTCTTTAATCTCCTGAATAATAAACTTGAGTTAATTTCTACTTTCTTAAGAACCTTTTTCAAGTTCATTATTCCTTTTATATCATTTATTACCATGTCATGAACACTATGTAATTATTTAAGTTAATAACGGTCGTTTTAACGATCATTGGTACTTGAGTCAAAAATGAACTTCTTATATTTACAAGTTGTTCACGTAGTCAAATATCCATTATCTCAAGAATGATATTCATGATGTAGATGCCATATATATCATATATATCCAGTATATACATGCATTTATAATATTACATAATCATTTAGAGGTAAGAAATTAAATGCACCGTTCATGGAGACGGTAAGTCGTACGTACGCATGAACGCTACTTTCATTTCTATGTCATATTAATGGAATTAAAACTAAATGAGATATATGTATATTTTAATTACAGAATTATATTCATCATTTAGATGTAACATACATCATATATATCCATTATATATATGTACTTATAATAGTACATTACATTTGGGGATAAGTAATGAAATGCACCATTTATGGAGACGGTAAGCCGTACATACGCATGAACGCTACTTTCATTTCTATCTCATACTTTAATGGAATTAAAACATAATGATACATAATAGTATTATAATTAAATTATGGTATCATATATAATATCATTAAATCTATCCTTTATATGTACCACATATGGTATTAATGAATCAAATCACTTTGAGGGGGCGGTAGTCCGCACTTCCTAAAATGAAGATATCGTGTTTACCCATAATGGAAACCATAAAGGTATGCCATAAATGAAAAATATATAAGCTTAAGTAAAACATAAACATATTATATATCATATATAAATATAGTTACATCTTAATGGCCACCTTTGAAGGTGTTTGAAGAATATTGAACAATCATCGTTTCGTTAAGCAGAAATTTTCCATCCACGGAAACAGTATGTTCTTTAACCATTAGATGTAGGTGTGTGTAAGTGTAGCTCTAATGCTTCTTATAACAACATCCTAGTATATTTAAGATATTGGAGTTGTTACAAAATAAATGAATAAAAAGAGTTTAGGGGGTTGGAGAAGCAAAATAAAACATAAGAACACAAGAGAAGACACTACCTTTAAAAGCGGGTAACTCTCTTTGATTTGAGATCAAAGGCTTCCTTGGGAAGACTTCTGCACAAAGTGAGGATTATATGAGTAATATAGGGATGTGTAGAGACAAAATGAGCAGGTCTTGTCCGAGCCAAAGGCTTGAGAGGTGTGGGTAAGGAGGTTGAGGTGGGGGCCTTTTATAAGAGGAGAGGAGGGGCACTCTTGGAAAGTTTCAAAATGTTACTTTATTTTCAAATGAGTTTTGGATTTTAAAGGTACCACATTGATTTATTTCGAGGATAAGGTGATAAGGGTTCGAAATATACTCATCCAATAGGTCTTTGACAAGTGTAGGTCTTAGATTTTACATTATCTTTTTATTTTATTTAAATCTTTAAATAATGAGGTAATCGTTGCATCATCATGATGTCATAAATAATTTAATTTATTTAATGTCTAAAAATTATGAAAAAAATACTATGATGTATGAAATATTTTTATCTTTCCAATGAATATTTATAGTCCAAAATATCATTTATGTAGACAAAATTAAAAAAAATTACTCAGGTGATACATTCTTTGTTATATTTAACTTTCTTTAACAATAAAAAGATAAAAAGTCACTTTCACACAAAAGTGATTCCATGGGGTCCCAAAGTTTGGCACAAGTCATCCCATGGTCGGCCATGAGACAACTAGTAGCATTAGGACACATGTTGGTGTCATTTTTTATTATTCTGATATTATTTTATTATCCTTAACTACTCGATTACTCATTAATCAAGATAATTAAAGATAATTACCGTCGTTACTACTCATAATGTCCAAAAACAAAAGAGTCTTGATTACATAATTTGGACCTTATGATTCCAAATATGTAATCCATTTTACCAAATTCCAAACACAGAAATTGCAATAATTTATTAAAAATAATTCCCGTTGTCAAAACAAATAGCGTGTTTTTTTGAAACAATATCTATGAAAAGTTTGGCATTAGTTTATGCCCAATTCCAAAGTTAAATTAATCCTAATTACCACCATTGGATTAAATGGTAAAAATATATTCATATTAAACTATAATACCAATTAAAAATATAATCTAACCATATAATTAAATTAGATGAAAAAACAGTTTTGATGTAAAATGCAGTATTTTTCACTATTCATTAAAAAATGAACATTGTCAGAAAAATACCAAAAATTTATCCAATGTAAATTTAAATGTCCCAATCATAAATAATATGTTTATTTTTAAAAATAGATATTATAAAATTTCCAAAAGTTTGATTTAAAAATGGTTTGCCATCAAAAGGCAGTAAAACAATCGTTTAAAAATATTAGTGTATTCCATGCTTAAGATTGGATTTATTCTCATTTTAAGCCTCTAAAACACTATCTAATTCATAAATATACATAGATAAAAATATCTATTATTCATTACTTACTTGGTATTTTACAAATAAGATAAAATAATTTTTGGCGAATAGTAACTTTTAACTTTTATTTACCACGGTTAAAAGTAAATAGCGTAGTTAAAGGTAAAAATGATATTTTTATTACAATAAAACATGTTATAATTATATTGGATAATTTTAATTAGACCAAAAATAAACTTAGGAATAAAATATGATCCTTTTGGTCCACTTGTATTAGATTAGGACATTTATTATTATTTAATTTAAAGAAGAGTTAAAAGTGTTAAACTCAAGTTTTCATAACTAAAACATTTTTAATATAGGGTTATACATAAGATAAATTCGACTATAAATATTCATTATAAATATAAAAATATTTCCTACATAATTATATTTTATTTATAATTTTTAGAAATTAAATAATTAAATTTATTTATGACACAATGATGATGCAGTAATTACCTTATTGATGAAAGATTAAATTAATTGATATTATAAATATTCAAATAAATCTAATTTGAAACTTTTGATTAATTCCACTAATTTTATAGGTTACTATGAAATTTTAGGGTGGATTAAATTAATTTCGTTTGAATTATTCATGGTGTTATGACTTTAACAAAAACAAATTTCTAAATAGTGTCAAAATTAACATAAATGTGTTTTTAAAACAAATATTATATTATTAAATGATATGATATTCCTAAAAATATAAGTTTTGGCCAAAGGACTTGGATAAGGTTATATATATTAATAATTAACCACTTGGGGTTCTATTGTCTTGTTATAGTATTTTTATTAACCATATAATATAAAAATACTAAGAGACATGGTAAATGTTAAACTATTTAACTAAGAGTTAAATCTAAAAGATAAGGTTAATATGGTGACCTAAACCTATATAAAACCTATTGGTTGAGAGTTTTTAGACCCATACCCACTTTATCTTCGAAATTAATCATTTTTAAGCCATTATAAACCGAAAATGATTTTATTATAAAATAATATTTCAAGATTTTCCAAAAGTGACCCTCACCTCTCTTATAAAAGGTCACTTCCCATTCTCTTAATTTCACACCTCCAAAGCCTTTTGTCTCGGCCAAAACCTACCCAAATATCCTCCCAACTTCCCTCACTTCAACCTAGAGGCCTTACTTTGATCATAAATCCAATCTAAGGAGCCCGTTTTATCAATTCAAAAGGAAACACTCAAAGTAGAGGTAGTAATTTCCTCACCCTCTTTCAAGTTCTTTTCTTCTTCCACTTCCTATTTCTTTGTTGTTTTCATACCAAAATAATAAATCCAGTACCTTATACATAATTTTATTTCATTATAAATATGGTACAACCATATTCATTATTCTATCCATCCTATAAATGAAAAAGTCACCCTACATGCGTACGTACGGCTTACCGTCTCCACGTCGTGGTGTAGTTTTTTATTCAAACACTTCATTATTTGGATGGGTATAATAATGAGTATAAATGATTTAAATAATAAATATAATATTTTAATGATTCTTTATATATTATATATCATACAATTACATACTATTTCATCATCAATATAATGATATTATCAATCGTCCGTACGTACGGATTACCGTCTCCACGAACGCGTTGAGATTCATTTACCCATCATAAACATTCAAGAATAAATTTCATTTAATGATTAAAAATAATATTTAAGAAATTAATATCATTTTGGATATGAATCAAATACATCCTATCCATAACAAAAACGGCTTATGTAACAAAACATATAAATGAAAACGAATCAGTTAACACCCGAAATGACGATAATACTAAAATATTATTAACAAAGAAATATTAGAAGATCATATATGATATAATATTTACATATATGGTTATTTTATAATTTAATAACAATTATTTAACTATTATAAATGTGGTTAACGTACCCTAAACCAAGAAAAAGTACAAGTTAAGGGTTAATTTCAAAATCTCTTTATTATCCGAGGTTGTTTTTACGTAAGTATCTACTAAGACTTCATTATCATCAACATCCGTGTTTTATTAAAAATGTATTTTAAAAAATTTAATATTTACTAGACAATGGTTTAAAGTCATTTATTCCCTTATTTGACCTTATATGTTTTGAAAGGAATCTTTCCATCATTTTTCAAACAAGGTACTTTATGACCTTTTCAACAAAATTAAGGTAAGAATATTTTTTTAACTTATACGACTGGTGCGGCTATTTTCCGTCATTATAACATCATTGAAGCTTACCTTACAAGATTATAAGAATATTTTAAAAATAAATTTTTTCTTTTATAATTATTTGACTCTTAAAATATTTCAAAATAAAAAGATATATTTCTCTCAAATAGTGTTTATTTCATCTATGTCAACACCATTTGATAAATTTTACACTTGTTTGAAGTTGATTTATTATGATACAAATATTCCATATTTTATTTAAGGTTTTGTGATATGTTTTAATGTAGATGTGTTATTTTTATACCATTCATGGTTTATGGTTAAAGTATTGACATTTCGTATGCTATTTTTAATACTAATGTTTATGTTACGTTTCAACATTTTCATATGAGGAATGTATTGGACATAGTATGTGATGGGTGGAGCCCGCTATAGCTCCTCGATGAATCATTAGGTCTCATTAGACAATTAGACATGGAATTTTCTGAGGCCTTTCCCAATTTGATATATGGTTTTGGCTGAGGCCTAAATCATTTTTAGATGTCTTGGATGATGCCTTGACAAGATGTTTTAGAATATCCGGTATTATACATTCCCTCATTATGAAAATAATAATGATGGTTGATGTGGTTATTCAAATAATAGAATACCCATGAGTATGTTTTATTATGGTATTATTTAGTCATCTCATATTCCTACCATAAAGTGTTCATATTTATTATTTGTAAAGGAATTTGTTTTTAATTATTCACTATGCCTAATGTTTTTGTTATCTTCCACTGTATTGCTTACCCTTACTGAGCATTTGAGCTCACCCCTTTCTTATGTTTCATTTTCCCAGGATATGAAGAAGTTAGTTATGAGTGACTTGCAGGAATAATCTAGGAGGCTTGGATGTTTCTAATGGAATAAATTAGTGTTGTATTTATTTTCAAGTTGTAATGTTGAAATTATGTATGTATCTTATTTCCAATAATACTAAAATGGTCGGTCTTTCGGGACATGATTCCTTGTATCATTCCAATATTATGTAATAAAGCACCAAATCTAGGTAACTAGGGTCTGGTTGTTACAGTTGGTATCATAAGAAGTTTTGTAAAAACCTTGGAAACTAGATTTAGAAAAACTCTAATTAGAGCACATTACCCTAAGATAGACTTTAAGGATTAGTATAGAAGAACTTCATAGAATTTTGGTAATGTAGAGATTTTTTGAGTTTTCTAAGAAATACATCTCTATCTGGATACGAGCAGGTAGAGGTGGAACTAGCATAGATGTACCTAGGAGTGAAAACTTTGACAAGGAGTTTGGGGATTGACCCAGGTATCCTGGTACACGACAACGGGTCTTGTTGTACTCTTGGTTACGACACTCCCGGGGGATATGCTTAGGATAATTCACATTTTCTTTACAAAAAATTATGAAGGATTTATGAGTATATACCTCCTCAAAGAAAAATTTTTTATGATTATATATTATATCTATAAACTGTTCAATTTATGTTAAGTGTTTTACAAGTTCGGAATTATGTATTGCGGTTCATAAACTAATATACGGTATACCATTGTTTAGAAATGGCGCCTAGTGGAAGGAATGGAAACCATATCAACACATGTAATACATGTAGGGATTTTCCTCATGCTCAAGATAATTACATAGGAGATGGTGATGAAACTGGTGTTGATCAGCTTATCACCATACTGGGACAACTCACACAGGTTTTGAATAATAACCTTACCCGTATGGAGCACCCTGATCCACAATGCAGAGGATCAATGTTAGATCTCTTCATGAGGAAAAAACCACCAACATTCAATGGGTCTACAGATCCATTTGTAGCTAAACAATGGATAAGTTCCTTAGAGAAAATATTTTATGATTTGGGGAGTAGTGAAAGGGAAAAAGTTGTCATGGCAGTTTATCGACTCACCAGAGATGCAGATCAATGGTGATCATTAATTCAAAACACAAAGAAGGATGAAGAAGTATCAATTATGGAATAGAGGGATTTTAAATATATTTTCTTAGAAAAATACTTTCCTCGTGACCATCGAGCAGATATGGAAAGGCAATTTCTGAGTCTGAGACAAAATAAGGATGAGAATGTCGCAAAGTATGAAGCTAACTTTACAAGGTTAGAAAGGCATTCTACAGATTATATATGTAACCCAATAATTAATATTGATCTTTTATTTGATGGTTTAAAACCATTTCTCCATCAATAATTAGTCTCACAATCCTTCTCATTGTATGAAGATATTGTCTCATGTGCTATCAAGACAGAAAAATAATTCTCTAAGTCTTATGACTTTAAAGCAAAACAAGAGAAGAAGAGATCTGTTGAACTCTCTAGGAAAGGAAATAAGGAACAACGAAGAAGGTAAGAGTTGAATTTCCACCCTGTGATAATTGTGGAAGGAAGCACCTTGGTACCTATCTAAAAGGAAAAGGAGTATGCTACAAATATGGACATAAAGGCCATCTCTCTAGTGATTGTAAGGGGAAGAAAGAAGCTACAAATGTTCAATACTACAATTTCAGGGATATGGAACATTATTCAAATTAATTTCCTAAGAGTTAGGGAAACTTACCTCAAAAAAATCCAAGGGATCAAGGCCAAGCTTATGTGATCACTACTGCTGAGGTTGAGGCTCTGAAATACGTAGTGGCGGGTAATTTAATGGTTTCCTCAAGTTTAGCCAATGCTTTATTTGATTCTAGATCATCGCATTGTTTCATATCTTCCCAGTTTTCTAAGAAAATTAGATATTTATAATTTGATTTAACAAGTTATTCGTTAGTCAAAACTCTTAAGGAAAGTATCATTATAACAAAGTTTTATGAATCAGTACCCATTAAGTCATATAAATGATATTTATCTGCTGATCTAATCATCATACCTATGATTGAATTTGATATAATACTTTTTATGGATTGGCTTTCGAATCATGATGTGAAAATTTATTTTAAGAAGAAGGAGGTTACAATTCTCGATGATGATAAGAAGTACCTTATCTTTAGAGAAGAAACGTCACTATCTGATTCTTATCTAGATCCAACCCCTGTAGCTCTACTAAATTCAATTATTGGGGAGGATGATAATGAAATAATTATGGGTGATGAAAATAATGTTCGAATAGAGGACGTACCTATTGTGCAAGAATATGTTGATGTGTTTCTAGAGTATTTACCTGGACATCCTCTAGAACGAGAAATTGAGTTTTCCATTGATTTAATTCCTAGTTCAAGTCCCATATCGAAGACCCTTATAGAATGGCCACTGTGGAATTAGTGGAAATAAAGAAAATATTAGAGTAATTGAGTAATAAGGGATTTATTCACCCTAGTGTTTCTCCATGTAGATCCCCTGTCCTTTTTGTTAAGAATAAAGACAGATCTAGGAGGTTGTGTATTGACTATAGGGAGATCAATGTCATAACAATAAAGAACAAGTATTACCTACCTCTCATTGATGATTTATTCAACCAACTTCATGGAGATCAATATTTTTCAAAGATTCACCTTCGATTTGGATATCATCAGTTGTGTGTAAATAAAAAAGACATTCCGAAAACAGCATTTCGAACCAGGTACGTGCATTACAAGTTTACAGTAATGCCTTTTGGATTGACTAATGAACCCTTTGTCTTCATGGATCTAATGAATAGAGATTTCAAGGAATATCTTGATGACTTTGTAGTGGTATTTATTGATGATATCTTGGTATACTCAAAAAGCTACAAAGATCATGAAAATCAGTTGTGTATTATTCTAAAGACTCTTAGAAGAAATGAATTATATGGGAAGTTTAGCAAGTGTGAATTCTGGATTCAAGAGATTTATTTTCTTGGTCATATTGTCTCTAAGGATGGAATATATGTTGATCCTTCAAAGACCAAGGAAATCCAAGAATGGCCAACACTAACAATTATAACTGAGGTATGCAGTTTTATTAGTTTAGTAGGTTATTATCGACATTTCGTCTAGAATTTCTCCTAGTTTTCTAACCCATTAAACAAGATCACAAGTAAAGGGGTTAAATTTGTTTGGAAAAAAAGAGTGTGAAGAATTTTTTGAAGAATTGAAGAGAATATTATTCAACTATTTTATCTTGACTCTACCATCAGAGAACGATGGGTTTGTTATTTATAGTGATGCTTCAAAGAAAGGAATTGGTTGTGTCCTTATACAAAATGATAGAGTTATTGCCTATGCATCATGAGAGCTAAAAATTCATGAGAAAAAATATCTCACTCATTATCTTGAGTTAGCATCTGTAATCTTCGCTTTGAAGATATGGAGACACTATCTTTATAGTGAAAAATGTGAGATTTATACTGATCACAAGAGTTTTAAGTATGTTTTCTCACAAAAAGAACTAAACATGAGGCAAAGGAGATGGCTTGAACTACTCAAGGATTATGATTTCACAATACACTACCACACGTGGAAGGAAAATAAGGTGGTAGATTCTTTGATCAAAAAGGATCATGGATTTTTGAACAAGATGAGAGTTGAAAGGGATTCTATTTTCATTGATCTAGTAAAGATGGATATGGGAATAACCATGGAAGGTGAAACATCAATACTTTTTTAAATGGTTTCCAAACCATATTTAATATAAAGGATAAAAATTTCTCAAACTGATGATGAGGAGTTACAAAAGAAGATTAAATCTGTAAATGATGGGAGATTGAGTGACTTTGTATATGAAGATGGAATTTTGAAATTTGAGAAGAGACTTTGTGTTCCCAATATACCTGATCTAAAAAGGTGATTTTTGGATGATGCTCATAGATCCAATTTCTCTATACATCCTGGGAGCACCAAGATGTATAGAGATTTGAAGGAACATTTTTTGTGGGACAACATGAAAAGGGAGATTGCTGCTTTTGTGTCAAGATGTTTGGTTTTCCAACAAGTGAAAGCTAGAAGTCAACATCCTAGAGGATTCATGCAACCTCTTCCCATACCTGAGTGGAAATGGGATGATATTATGATGTAATTTTTCATGGGGATACCAAATAATCCTAGAAGGAATGATGCAATATGGGTCATTTTTTATCGTCTTACCAAGTCAGTACATTTTCTTGTTATAAGAGAAGATTTACCACTTGAAATTTTAGCAAGACTATATATTAATGAAGTTTTAAGACTTCATGGAGTACCCCTATCTATTGTTTCTGATCATGATCCCCTTTTTACATCAAGATTCTGGAAAAGTCTTCAGAAATCTCTGGATACTGAACTTCTTTTGAGCACAGCCTACCACCCTCAAACTGATGGACAATCAGAACAAACTATTCAAACCTTAGAAGACATGTTGAGATCTTTCTCACTTGACTTTCAAGGTTTGTGGGATCAATATTTACCTCTGGTAGAATTTTTCTATAACAATATCTTCCATTAAAGTATTCATATGTCACCATATGAAGTGTTATATGGAAAGAGATGTCACACACAAACTTGTTGGAATGATGTTGGTGAAAGAAAACTCATAGGCCTAGAAATTTTTGAGGAAATGATGGAAAAGGTTAAGGTTATCCAAACCCACATCAAAGAAACTCAAGGTAGGCAGAAGATCTATGTTGATAACTGAAGGAAGGATTTGGAATTTCAGGTAGGAGATCATGTTTTCTTGAAGGTATCACCATGGAAGGGACTTATACGATTTGGTAAGAAGGGTAAATTAAGTCTCAGGTACATCGGACCATTCGAAATTCTAGAACAAATTGGGGTTGTAACTTACCATTTGGAAATACCGCCAAGTCTCTCCAAAGTTCATGATGTGTTCCATGTATCACTGTTGAGAAAATACATGTCTGACCCAACGCATGTACTCACCTATGATGAAATTGAACTGGAACCTAATCTATCTTATTATGAAGAGCCTGTCAAGATTCTTGAAAATATAGAACAAGTTTTGAGAAACTAGATGACTCGTCTGGTAAAAGTTCTATGGAGAAACCATAAGATGGAAGAGGCAACGTGGGAACCAGAGGAACTTATAATGAAGAACCACCCAAATCTTTTTGTGTGGTAGTACTTTAGAAATTTTGAGGATGAAATTATTTAAAGGAGGGAAGAATGTAACACCCCAAGCTTCCACGGTATGTTTCCCTTTGAATAATGCAATAGCTTGAAATGTACACAACTTCAAGATTCTAACACACCATGACCAATCAAACTAGTCATTATGAATAGTAATACCCACTTTTTGAAATTTTATAAATTTTATTTTTCAAAATGGACTTCATTTTTGAATTCTGAATATCGAAATTAGCTTAGGGTAAATTTTTGGTATTTTTCTGAAAACTTTCAATTTTTAATGAATAGTGAAACACACTACGTTATTGGTTAAAACCTAATTTTTATTTAAATAATTATTTATTTTATTTAAATTTATTTTAGGTAAAAATATATACATAATACCTATATAATTTCAATGTAATTCATTGGAGTCATTTTATAATATGTTTAGATATATAAATATTTTATTGAACTTTTTACTGCCTTTTACCCACCTCCTAGGAGCATTTGCAAATTTGCATAAAACATAATTTTACTACTTTTTTTAATTGAATTTAAAAAATCCAAGAGATGCAGTTGATATCAGTAAGTAAAATTTGGTTCAATAAGATGAAAATAATTTTTTGTGAATAGTAATTTTTAACTTTTATTTACCACGGATAAAAGTAAATAGAGTAATTAAAGGTGAAAATGATATTATTATTACCCTAACACATGTCCTAATTCTATTGGATAAGTGTAATTCGACCAAAAACAACCTTAGGAATAAAATATTATCCTTTTGGTCCACTTGGATTAGATTAGGACATTTATTATTATTTAATTTAAAGAAGAGTTAAAAGTGTTAAACTCAAGTTTTCATAAATAAAAATTTTTAATATAGGGTTATACATAAGATAAATTCGACTATAAATATTCATTAGAAATCTGAAATAATTTCCTACATAATTATATTTTATTTATAATTTTTATACATTAAATAATTAAATTTATTTATAACACAATGATGATGTAGTAATTACCTTATTAATGAAAGATTAAATTAATTGATATTATAAATATCTAAATAAATCTAATTTAAGAATTTTGATAAATTAAACTAATTTTATAGGTTAATATGACATGTTAGGGTTGATTAAACAATTTTTTTTGAAGTAATCATGTTTTTATGACTTTAACAAAAACAAAATACAAAATAGTGTCAAAATTTATATAAATGTGTTTTTAAAAAAAATATTATATTATTAAATGATATAATATTCCTACAAATATAAGGTTCGGACCAAGGACTTAGATAATGTTATATATATTAATAATTAACCACTTTGGGTTCTCTTGTCTTGTTATAGTAAGTTTAGTATCCATATAATATAAAAATACAAAGAGACGTGGTAAATGTAAAACTATTTAACTAAGAGTTAAATCTAAAAGATAAGGTTAATATGGTGACCTAAACCTATATAAAATCTATTAGTTGAGGGGTTTTCTACCCATCCCCACTTTATACTATAAATTAATCATTTTGGATCCATTATAAACTGAAAATTATTTTATTATAAAATAATATTTCAATCTTTTTTTAAAGTGACCCTCACCTCTCTTATAAAAGGGCACTTCCCCTTCTCTTAATTTCACACCTCCAAATCCTTTTGGCTCATCCAAACCCTTCCCAAATATACTCCAAAATTCCCTAAATTAAAACTAGAGGTATTACTTTGATCATAAATCCAATCTAAGTATCCCTTTTGATCAAATCAAAAGAAAACACCCGAAGTAGAGGAAATAATTTCACCACCCTCTTTCAAGTTCTTTTCTTCTACAACTTCCTCTTTCTTTGTTGTTTCCATACCAAAAAAATAAATCCAGTACCTTATACATAATTTGATGTTATTATAAATATTTTACAACAATATTTGTTATTCTATCCATCCTATAAATGACAAAGTCACCATACGTGTGTATGTACGACTTACCGTCTCCACGTCGTGGTGTAGTTTGTTATTCAAACGCTTCATTATTTGGATGGGTATAATAACTAGTATAACAGATGTAAATAATAAATATAACATGTTAATGATTCTATATATATGATATACCATCCAATTACATATGATTTATCCATCAATATAATGATATTCTCGCTCATGCGTACGTACGGATTATCGTCTCCACGAACGCGATGAGATTCATTTCCCCATCGTAACCATTCAATAATAATTTTTATTTTATGATTAAAAATAATTTTTAATAACTTAATATCATTATGGATATGAATCAAATACATCATATCCATAAAAAACATGGCTTATGTAACAAAACATATAAAGTAAAATGAATCAGTTAACACCTAAAACGACGATAATACTAAAATATTATTAACAAAGCAATATTAGAATATCATATATGATATCATATTTACATATATGGTTCTTTTATAATTTAATAACAATGATTTAACTATTATACAATAGTTTAACGTACCCTCGACTAAGGTAAAGTACAAGTTAAGGGTTAATTTCACAATCTCTTTATTATCCGAGGTTGTTTTTATTTAGGTATCTACCGGGACCTCTTTATCATCCACATCCGTGTTTTCTTAAAAATTTATTTTAAAACATTTTTACTATTTACTAGACTGTGGGTTAAATTCATTTATACCCTTATTTGACCTTATATGTTTTGAATGTAATCTTTTTTCATTTTCCAAACAAGGTACTTTATGACCTTTTAGGTAAAATTAAGGTAAGAATGTTTTTTTAACTTATACGGAGGGTACGGCTATTTTCCACCGTTATAAAATCATAAAATCTTCCCTTGAAATCTTATAATAATATTTTCAAAATAAATTTTTTCTTTTATAATTATGTGAATCTTAAATTATTTCAAAATAGAAAGATATATTTCTCTCAAATAGTTTTGATTTCATCTATGTCAACATCCTTTAATAAATTTTACACTTGTTTGAAGTTGATTTGTTATGATACTAATATTCCATATTGTATTTAAGGTTTTGTGATATGTTTGAATGTGGATGTGTTATTTTTATACCATTCATGGTTTATGGTTTAAGTATTGACATTTCATATGCTAGTTTTAATACAAATGTTTATGTTATGTTTCAACCTTTTCATATGAGGAATGTATTGGACTTAGTATGTGATGGGTGGAGCCCACTATATCTCCTCAGTGCATCGGTAGGTATCATGAGAAAATTAGAAGTGTAATTGGTGGAGGAATTTCCCAATTTGATATATGGTTTTGGATGAGGCCTAAATCATTTTTAGACTTCTTGGTCGAGGCCTTGACAAGATGTTTCAGAATGTCCAGCATTATACATTCCCTCATTATGAAAATAATAATGGTGGTTCATGTGGTTATTCGACTAGTATAATACAAATGACTATGTTTTATTATGTCATTATTTACTCAACTCATATTCCTGCCATAAAGTGTTCATATTTATTATTTGTAAAGGCATGTGTTTTTAATTATTCACCATGCCTAATGTTTATGTTATCTTCCGTTGTATTTCTTACCCTTACCGAACATTTGAGCTCACACCTTTATTATGTTTCATTTTCCTAGGATATGAAGAATTTAGTTATGAGTGACTTTAAGGCATAATCTAGGAGGCTTGGATGTTTCTAATGGAAAAAATTAGTGTTTTATTTCTTTTCAAGTTGTAATGTTGAACTTATGTATGTATCTTGTTTCCAATAATACTAAACTGGACGGTCTTTCAGGACATGATTCCTTGTATCATGCCAATGTTATGTAATAAAGCACCGACTCTGGGTAACTGAGGTCGGGGCATTACAGTTTCCCAGCTAATTGTCACCCAAATAATATAATAAGATGTGGTTACCTAGCCCTCAGGATTAACCACACCCACCATTCCTTATACAAGATAATACATGGGCACACCACTTTGGTGTAAAACTACCATGTTGGATGGTCAAGGTCTTGAAATGTGCTACTTTGGAAGGAAAATTATTCTTGGTATTTGAGGGATTTTCTTTAAAAAGTCTCACCAACTTAATATAAATCATGTGCATATTAAATTCATAATTATTGCATCATATGAAATTTTATTTTCTCATATTTTATTTCTTTGTGTATGTATTCTTATAATTATTTAGTTCTGGAATCTCTATTCCATCCAACAAATTATATGTTTGCACCATATTAATGTGTGACTCTTTACACAACCTATAGTATGTGTTACTCACCCTAATATAAAATCCAAAAATATTCATACATATCCAAATGTATCACGTGTATAAGGTTAATGAACTCTTCGTGTAAAGTCTTAGAATTATATGATATTGACAATATATACATGAGTAATCCTAGAGCCATATATTACCAACCCCCACCTTTATAGAACATGGCATAAGCCTCCAGGATAGTGGGAATTCTATCCCAAATTCCCTCTACATGAGGATACATTACTCAAGGGAAAATATAATTCATAATAATTCTAAATCCTAATGTATACAAACTATGTCTAACAACTAAATTTAAGATAATAACTTCAATTAAAAACCAAGTTCAAGTTATATGAATAAATCTTATGATATCAAACCTAGCATATAATTCATGGGATACCAACCTACTAGAAGTAATTTATCATATAAATTCAGTATACACAATATTTAAAATTTATAATCATTTTATAAACATTAATATTCTAAAGGAATAAATAAATAAATAACCTCTTTATTTATTTTCCAAAACAAGAAACATTAATATAAACTTATCAAATTTAATTTGGAAATTAAAATATCCTATCTTCAATCCCTAACACTTATCATTTTAAAAAAATTATAAACATTAATAAAAAATAGGAAAAATATTAAATTTTTAACATTTTTGGCTATTTCATGTTTTATGAATGATAATAGGGTATTATTATTCATAAAATAAAATTGATACAAAAGGGAAACCAAACATATCAATCGAAACTTATGATAAAAAAACTAATTGTATGCTATGATTTATATCACCACTTATGATAGTTAATATCATAAGGCTCCAATCATATTTTATGGTATAGTTGATATCATAATTGATGGGTTTTGGGGAATCTTCCTATGATCTTAGGTAATATAAGGAAACCCATATTAGCTTGATATATCCATGATATAATCAATGTGAATGAAAAATAAATAACATAGAGTTCCTATAAAACCAAACCAGTAACCTCCATATTAATGGATTTTTCTTGGTGAATATCACACAAGTAGAAAAAATAAGATTCTATCCTTTGTAGGTAATCCACTGGCCTTTAGATCATGGTTTGCAACCTAAGGATTCTCATACACTGAGGGGATTATATAACCTTAAATGTTCATGGAGAATGATTCTATGAGAATAAATAAATTTTTATAAATCCATGCATTAAACTAATGATCATATTCACTAATGAATAAAGGGAACTTAGTCCATGTCTGATTCTATCAATTTAATGAAAATGTGTTAGCCATATGAAACATATTGGGTGTCATCCCATGCATTACTTCTAATTAATATAATTCATTGAACACTTTCAATGGTCACGAAATCTATGATACATTCATAATGGACTATAAAATGAAATAAATTGTATGGGATTAAGGTGGAAAATATATGCAATAGGATTGTATTGCATTGGGTGAAATGTAGTCTTAGGTTGCATTGAATGAAACCAAAATATGTTGGAACCAATTTAATCTTGGTATTAGTATTAAGGATATGTTGTCACTAACATATCATTAAGTCATATGCATATATTTTAGTGCACATACAATGATCTCCCACTTTCACTAAAATCCATAAGGACTCTATGTGTAACTTCACAACTCTATGAATTTATCCAAAACTCGTTTTGGATATTATTTCATCAAAATATCTTTATTTTGGAACAAAATATTTATCCAAAACTTAATCCTTATTCAAAGACCTAACTGTGAAACTCAATAGAACTTAGTATCATTTAAAACAAATAGGAAATCCTTGTTCCATAAATATAATAAAAAGCAGCCTTTGGAAAAGCATCAGTGATATTCAAGCTACTAAGGGGTCTGGTGTGATCTCCATCAAACATAATAATATATCTATATGAATATTCCCACCATAATATGTATCATATATATCATATATATACCTATATAATCTCTTTATCCATGACATTTAGTGACCACGAGTCATAAAATATGTCAATCTAGTATAGGACAACTCATCTTGATTCTTGGAAATAGACTAAACTGGTCAATGAATACATCACATTTCATTTACCATACATATGAGTATATCAAATATCCCTCATATAAGTAGTTGAACACATCATATGTGACTCAACTAAGAGTGGCCATGAATTTCCTCAGTTTAATTTAATGAAGGTTAATATGTATTTACTTTTCATACAAGTGGACAAATCCTATCTTGGTTGTACTCTGAACAATGACATGATTGGTAACATACTCAACCACTCTCTAATTAGATAATATGAAATAAGTTTCTTTATAAAGGTATTAAAGTATGAGGGTTATCATGATAGGTGTATCACCAAATATAGGTAAATAGGATGGATAATAATAATACACCACTAAGTATATTAATGATTATATGGAATTCCATGAAATATAATTTTATGGATCAATCCAAGTAATAATTATCTACATATCACCTCATGAATATCTTCTTAATATCTTATATTCAAAACTTTGTAATGATTGAAATATTATATTCATATTAATATTAACATATCATCAAAACCCATATTATTCTATGATGGTTATAAATCAGGGACAACTCAAAGTTTCACTTTGAGGGGATATTATAGTTTGACAATTCAAGTAAAGTAAATTTTATCATGCATGAATGAAATATAAATGGATATTTCATTTTATTATAATAACACAATACATTATTCAACTATTACATCAATATCTTGGGTATCAAATACTAAGAGACTCAATATGACCCTCATGCTTCTACTGTAACAATAGTTTCATCAATGGATATGATATATTATCCTATGTAGCTGCCTAGTAGATCTTTACATGACCCCTATCAATGATCTCTCATATGTGATGGTATTTAAAAAGGATGTGTTTGTTCCTTTGGTGGGATCGAGGTTTCTTTGATTGAATGAAAACCCCATTGTTGTCACAGTAAATCTTGATCTCTCCCTCAATACTCAAAAAACCTATAGTTCAGTGATAAAATTTATAATCCAAATAGATTACTTCACAGTATTTAATACATCAATGTACTCTGCCGCTATTGTCTAGTCCACTTTGGTGGCTTGTTTAAAATTATTCAAATTTATTTCTCCACCATTTAGGTAAAACATGAAACCAATTTGAGAATTCATATCATCTTTTTTAGATTGGAAACTAGAATCTATGTAACCCTTTACAAAAATCTTATCCTCTCCTCTAAAGATTAAGATCGTATCCTTAGTCCTTCTCAAGTGCTTAAGATTTTTTTCGTAGCAGTCCAATGACTTTCACCGAGATTGGATTGGTATCTATAAGTAATGTTAAGAGCATAGGAAACATCAGTTTGAGTATATAACATGGCATGAATAATAGAACCTAGAGATAAATCATGGGGAATTCTATCCATTCTTGATAACTATTTATAAGGATCCTAAATCTTCCTAAGATTCCTACCATGTAACACTAGTAAATACCCCTTTTATAGTTCTCCATTATAAACCTATTTAGCACTTTACCAATGTAAGTGTCTTATCTGAGTATAAGAAACCTCTTAGATATATCTCTATATAGATTCATACCCAGTGTATAGGTAGCTTCACCCATGTCTTTCATTGATTAGAATTTACCCATTCACATATTCATGAAGTAAAGAGTTGATATTTTATTTTTAAAAATGAGTATACCATCCACATACAATATCTAAAACACTAAAACACACCCACTAATTCACTTGTATGTACAATAATCATACACATTATTTATGAAACCAAATTTTTTATTGGAATATCAAACTAGATATCCCAACCCCAAGAATATTGTTTCAATCCATAAATGGACCATTTCAACTTGAAAACATTAGCAGCCACATTAAGAACTTAAAAATATTTGGGATATATTATACACACACACACTAGACTAAATTCACATTAAGGAAATTGATTTTTACATCCATTTGATATATTTCATAATCAAAATAATTTGTTAAGGAGATCAATATATGAATGGACTTTATTGTCACAACAAGTGAAAAGGTTTCTTCATAGTAAATACCATGAATTTTCTTGTAATATTTTGCAATCATTCATGATTTATAGGTATATATTCTTATATCCATGTTAGTTTTCTTAATAAAACCCCAATTTTACCCTATGAGACTTACCCCTTTGGGTGAATCAACTAATTTCCAAACTCAGTTAGTCTGCATGGATTCTATTTTTGATTCCATGGATTTTAACCATTTCTCAAAATAAAAACTCTCAATGTCCTCTTGATAGATAGTAGGTTCATCTACTATGAAAATTAACTCATCATCATTTTTTATGAGAAATCCATATCTCATGAGATATTAGAGAATCATACTAGAACTTCAAGGTTCTTGTGTAACTTGAGATGGTTCTTCTTCCACAACTCTTTTTAAGACCGGATCAACTTCCATCACAGGAACACTTCCTATTTGTTACTCTTAAAATTCTATAAGTTCTAATTTCCTCCCACTAACCCATTGACTCATATTTCCCTTCTCAAAGAAATCACCACATTGGGTCACAAATACTTTGTGTTTAGTAGTATTATAGAAATAATATCACATTATTTCTTAATAATAACCAAAAAATAAGTATTTTTATGATTTAGCACTGAGTTTATTAGAATCCAAATTTCATACATATTATTTATAAACCCAAATCTTCATGAAAGAAATATTTGGAAGTTTTTCATTCCATATCTCATATGGGGTTTTTATGAATTCTTTAGAGGGAATGCGGTTAAGTAGGAATGCAGTAGTATCCATACACTACTATAAAATAGGCCTTTAACAATGCTATAATTGGTCTTTATTAGTGATACACTATAGAACCATAAATAGGGAATATTTTAGTGTTCTATAATAGCACACTATAGAACCAAAAATTAGCAAAATCAGGTACAAATACAAAATTTAAATGAAATAAAATTTACAACACAAATACAAGAAAAAACACTATATTATAGAGAAAAATAACACACCTGTATAAAATAGCAAACCAGACCTACTTAATAAAAACAACACACCTATATAATAAAAAAATTATTATCTTAGTAATAATATAAATAAATTAATTAAATAGAAAAATTTTATTATAAACTAAACTTTGAGTCATACCAGGAACACTATGTATCGAATTGAGTTACATTTGATTCTTGCACATCACACCATTTCTTGTCTGTCTTTAAGAATTATCTCTATGAAAATTAACTAAATAAGTATAAAATAAAAATTATAATGAAATTAATTAAGTAATATCAGATAGAATTATGAGAAAACAACCTAGGCTTGTTTTCTTAGTTTTGGCAATGTGATGCGCATTTTAAACTAAAATGACACTTATATATTGAAAAGATGCACTTGGAGTTATACCAGTCACATTTTATTTCATATTGAGATTAATATAATTCCTACACATCCCAAATGACTTATGGATAATTTTCCTAAATTATCAAAACAATATGAATGTGTTTTCTTAGTTTTTTGTATCTCACTTATGATTTTTACTAAAATGTCATTTTAAACTGGAAACACTAGCTTTGAGTCATATTGGTCACATCATGTGTCAGTTTTATGTGAGACTGATTCCTACACATCAAAAATGTATTATGAATCATTTTTCTAAATTATCAAGACAATCCAATCATGTTTTCTCTATTTTCAGTGGGTGATACTTTTTGAACTAAAATGTCAATTTTCAATTGATAATGGACACTTTGAGTCATATTGGGAACATCATGTATTGTATTGAGGTGTGGCTAATTCCTACAGATAAAAAAATGACGTATGGATCATTTTCCTAAATTATCAAAACAATCTGAATGTGTTTCCTTGGTTTTGAGTATGTTGGTTGTCTTTTTTACTAAAATTAATATCAATTTTAAATAAAAATATGCACTTGGTGTCATAATAGTTACATTAAGCATCAGATTTAGGTTCTGATGATTCATACATTTAAAAAATGAATTATGGATCATTTTATTAAAGTATCAAAATAATATAAATGTGTTTTCTTGGTTTGAGTATGTCACCTGTTTTTTTACTAAAATGTCATTTTAAACTAGAAACACACACTTTGAGTCATACTGATCACATCGTGTGTCAATTTGATGTGATAATAATCCATACACTTAAAAAATAAATTATTAATTTTTTAAAAATTATAAAGATAGACTGAGTATATTTTCTTAGTTTTGAGGGACTAAAACTTTTTGAACTAAAATCTCACTTTTAAACTCATAACAGACACTTTGAGTCATGTCGAAAACATTGTGTATTTTGATTGAGGTGAGGATAATTCATACACATAAAAAATTACTTATGGTTAATTTTTCTAAATTATCAAAACATTATAAATTAATTTTATTAGTTTTGAGTATGTCAGTTTTCTTTTTTACTAAAATTAATGTCAAATTTAAATAAAAAAATACACATGGAGTCATATTGGTCATGCTGTGAATTGTATTGAGCTAAGTATAATTACTAAAAATCACAAATTATTTATGGATCATTTTGATAAATTATAAAAACAATTCTAATTCATTTTCTTGGTTTTGAGTATGTCGGTTTTATTTTTACTAAAATATCATTTTAAACTAAAAACATGCACTTTGAGTCATACAAGTCACATCATGTGTCAATTTTATGTGAAAATAATTCATACACATCAAAAATAGCTTATTAATATTTTTCCTAAATTATTAATACAATCCAAGAATATTTTCTCATTTTTTAGTGAGTGACACTTTTTAAACTAAAATTTCAATTTTAAACTGATAACAGACACTTTGAGACATTTCGGTAACATCGTCTATCATATTGATGTGTAGCTAATTACTAAATGTAAAAAGTAACTTATGGATCATTTTCAAAACGTATCAAAATAATCCAAATGTGTTTTCTTGGTTTTGAGTATGTTAGTTGTCCTTTTTACTAAAATTAATGTCAATTTTAAATAAAAAGACACACTTTGAGTTATATCGGTTACATAATGCATCATATTAAGGTTAGACTGATTCATACACATCCCAAATGACTTATGAATCATTTTCCTAAAGTATAAAACAATACGAATTTGTTTTCTTTATTTTTATTATGCCTCTAGTGTTTTTTACTAAAATTTCATTTTAAATTGGAAACACGCACTTTGAGTCATACTGATCACATCATGTGTCAGGTTGACATGAGACTAATTCATAAAAATAAAAAATAACTTATGAATTACTTTCCTAAATTATCAAGAAAATATTATTGGGTTTTATTGGTTTTTAGTGAGTGACACTTTTTGAAAAAAAAATTCAATTTTAAACTGATAACAGACACTTTGAGTCATGTTAGGAACAGTGTCTATTAGATTGATACATTGTTGATTTCTACACGTCAAAAATTAATTATGGATCATTTCCCTAAAGTATTAAAATAATATTAATTTTTTCTCAGTTTTAAGTATGTGATGTATTTTTTTAACTAAAATGTGAATTATAAACTAAAAACATATTGTTTGGGTCATACAAGTCACACCATGAGTCAAATTGAGGTAAGGATGATTGAGTATGTGATGTGTATTTTTATTTTAAACATATGAACCAATCTATAATATAAATAAATTTTCCATTTGTATGTAATAAGAAACCCTATACTTCCTAAAATGCCTAATCTAAAAGCAACATGTTCTCTCTTTATGGATTGTTGCAGTTTATTGACGGAAAAAATATGACTTCCTAAAAGATCTATGAAAAAAATTATTAGATAAGAATGATAATGAAATTAACTTTAAAATAGTAGATAAAATGGTGAAAAAAATAACTAAATAATTAGTAGTAATTCACCTTTTCATTATGGTTGTATACATTCTTGACCCATTTCCTTGTCATTGTTATCTCATTTGTATCCTCAAAGTCCAATTTCTCACAATCATGAGAAACTTAGAAAAAACCACCCCAACTCGAGAAAAATAATCCACCTACATAAGAAAACAATTATTATGTTATTAATACTATAAAGAAATAAATTAAACATAAATACAAAATAATACATTAATAAAATTTTAATTTTAAACTAAAAACACACAATTTGATTCATACCGAGAACACCGTGTATTTATTTGAGGTATGGTTGATTAAACAATGTCTTTTTATACTACAGTGCATTCAAAACTCTTGGTTATCTAATAATATTGCAATTTGACAACCAATAATGTTGGATGCATTGGAGAATAAAAATAAAATTACATCATCATGAGTGAATCATCCTTATTGAGTGCATGATCATAGTATATTAGTGAATCATCCTTGTTGACTAAATTATTTATTCCTAAAAAACATTAACCATTAGTGAAAACCTATTAGAATTCATTGATTAAACTAAAATAAATATTTACATATGATTTTTCATGTAACAACATAAAAATATATTTTTCCATTTCACCGTTATAGAGAGTACATACTCTATGATAAACCATTTACCTTATTTGAAGGAAAAAAATTCAGTATGAACCATTAAGTATTTTCAGAAGACACTAAACTCCATTATAGATTTTTTACCCCTTTTTGATAGTATTAAAAATCATTATATACCTTTATAGAATCTAAATGACACTAAAATCTAGGGAATTCATTAAGTCTTTCTAGATTATGCTATAGATTAGTATATCCTTTTCAATATTCTAGGTGATGATAAAATCTAACATAACATCATCATTATTTTTTCATCAAAATGGGAATTTACCTATTATCATGATTTTTTTATTGAGAATGATGATGAGTTTTTTATTAATGATATTGTGAATAGGGATAATTTTACATAATGAATGTACACATGCATAATGAATGTTACTTTTATGTATTTCAAAATAATTTTTGATATTATATCATGCATATAATTTATGATCGAATAGCCCAAATAATTCCACCACCCACCAAAGTGAAACCATTGTATTATTCTTTTCTAAAAAATCATGATTCAATCGATGAAATTTTGAATTTATTTATTATTTTAGACTTTTTGGATCAAGATACTAGCTTCTTTTTCAAAGGGCTCTTCGTTTAGATTTTTGATTCTTCATAATTTTGTTTGAAGTAGGTTTTTCATTTTTCTGGATTTATTTATAAAGCAATTTCTTTTCATTTGATGTCATGTTTCCTTTGACACCAGCCCTCCTCAATGACCATGATCTCTCAATGCTGGTTGTCCTCCAATAGTTTTATCATACACCTGCTGGATTTGGTGGTTAATTACACACATATTTATTAAAACATTTGAGTTAGATTATATAACTATTTGATTATTATATTGGTGTTGTATGACTCTCAAGTGACTATTGAATCCACTACTAAGACCCTTTCTTTATAGTGTAGAGAATCCATGGTCAAGAAACTACATCTTTTTTTTGTTTAGTTTGTTCTCAGTGAGGGGTTTCTTTCACACTTTAGTAATATTTGATAGTAATTTTAATGTGCTTATATAAATTGTATCCTATGATGATCAGTTTAAAAAAATACGTGGTGTTTGTTTTTTTTTTCTAAAAAAAAATACTCCACTTAAATTCATGTAAAAAATCACTTAAAAAAGTGGTGAAAACATTTTTTTAATAAGAAACCAAAAAAACTTTCAAAATAGATCATATATTAAGCAAAAAGTGTTTTAAACACTTTTCAACCATTTTTTTCAAACATAACCTTGGTATGATCCTCGTTCTAATCCATTTCCCAATAATTTTATTATTTGCTAGCTAGCACTTCATATCCTTATTTACCTCGGTCTCTGCCTCTGCCACTTCCTCTACCTAAATATCTAACTCTGACTCCACCTCCACCTCTATCTCTGCCTCCACCTCCACCTCTACCTCTGCCTCCACCTCATCCTTCACCTCAGACCCTGCCATTTCCTAAAAATTTTATTATTTGTAGGCTAGTGCTTCTAAACAAATTGATTTCATCCATTATACTTATCCTTGAGAAATAGATCAAAAATAATATATAAGACTTATGAAATTAATGTTTCACACCCCAAATATATTTCTAAGTTAATATCCTATACTAGATCATAAATATAGCAGGTAATCACCTAAATTTGTTTTTGGAAAACATTCTTACAACATGTTCATTTCCCACACATCTCTAGACAAATTTAATTTTTATTTTGAGTATAAAGGTTATTAGAAATCTTGGTAGTACTAAGAAAATATATACAAACAAATAATTAATAAAAAAAATTAATGAAATTTTAATTACCTTTGGAAATTAACTATTCGGGGATACTGGTCTTTTTATGGTTTATGATCTCTCTCATAAATTTTCAAACAGAATATCCGCAATCTATTTCATTATCTTGCTTTAGAAACTACAGAAACATTGAAAAAAATAAATAAGTTGTTTTTAAATATTTTTTGATAGTTAAATATTTGTATATATACCTTAATCTATTTCTATTTGTAGTAATCCATATCCTTTTTATGTTCAGTTATCAATTTCATTCCATGAATTATCCTATATTTAGTGACCAACCTATCATAAAAAAATTCTTGTTAAAACATAGACTGAAACATATAATTTGAATTTTATCTATAAAATGTTGATTATAGTGTATTACAAATTCACAATACACATCATGTGTGGTCGGTTTTTTGGGTATCCATGAATTGGATCTAAAAAATAAATATTTGGGGTATCCAAATTGACTACGATTAGCATCTAGTGCTTCCTAAAAAAACAAAAACCAATAATTTATGAAAAAAATAAAAATACATTGTATGTGATTAGATTATAGAGTTTTAACTCTGTATTGTAGGCATAAAAAATTGTATTTCATCTATTATTTTTTTCAGATTCATTGAGTAGCTCATCTCTTTTCTTCTCAATTTCTTCCTTATTCAAATTAAGTTTTTTCTTAGAAATGATATACGGATTAATGAATCTAAATCATGATTTGCATGGTATTCACTTTATATAGTAGTAATATAAACTCCTATAGAAAATATGAATAGTTATTATCTTTAATAAATATATTATATCACTATTTGAAAATAATTATTATGAAAATGTACCTTATGTATGGATTTATAATTGAGGTTCCCAGTCATTCATGCTTGAGAATCTCATTTATACTCTCAAGACCTACTATGTCTGTCATCGAAGTTTTTTATATATATTATTAATATAGAATTTAAGAAATATTTGAATCTTTAAATGTGGTCTCTTCATTAATTTGTAATGATAATAAATTTTTCTTTGAAACTGGTGGGATAAGGTAATCTTGGAAGGCCCTTTTGATTTCTTGGTCAATTTAATATATTTTCTTAAGCTGGCCTTCTGTTTCCCCATTATTTTATCCATATGTAATATCATAAATCACTTCATACATTTTTTTCAACTATTACATACTTTTCAAATGAATTTTTTTAAATACATACCTCATGTATCTTTATAAGATTATATGGCCATGCTACAAAATTTTCAACAGCATCATTGATCATTGTAATATCTGGATCATCAAGTGGAACAGGAAACTCAGTAGTCATCTCATGATCTACCTCAATCCCCACTATCATGTGATATTTTTGGAGTTATTTCTAGGGTAGCTTTTCTCCTAGGATATTATACATCGCACCCCTTGCAATAAGGTGGTGTGTGGGTGTTGATAGATAGAAATCACATACAACTATACCCTGCATAATTTTAGTAATATAAAGTTATCAAAAGTTGTTTGATTCACATTTAGGATAAAGAGTAATGAAAAAAATTGATTACCATAGGTAAGGTATGTAGTTGAGGGGAATGACTATCCTTAAATATAGTGGGTTCATTTAGTTCATTATGTGCAGATCTTTGTTCCACCACTAGTCTGCTTTGATCCTTTCTCTTGCATCGGCCTGCCAAAATAGATTGGATGATAATATCTTGTAGAGAATATATTTTTCCCTAAAATAATTTCATCATCTTATATGTATATTTATTTTGTTTTATCTTTTCAAAATATTTTTGGGGAGACACTCCAAAACCTACTCCTCTAACACGACCATATTGTTATGGACACTTTAAAGCTACTAAAAGTAGTTTTTCTTCCAGTACGATCACTACAGATTCTTCTATCTAAAAAGTATAAAAAAATATGAACATAAATATATTTATTATTTAATACTATTATAAATCATAATTAATTACTATTATTTCATACTTACACATGTTTCTCATACTTCTTTTTTGTTTTCATCAACTAGTTTTCCCTCCTTATTTACATGAGCCTCCTTCCATAGCACATGACGTGGGCTGGAAGTGGCTTTGGATTTTGATTCATCAATCTTCATGTAAACAAAGGAACATATTTTGTTTCATATCATATAAAAATTTTATTTTTGATTTAAAATACATACCAATTTCTTCTCTAGTGAAGTGTACCCCATCCTTTCTTTATGATAGGGGTACATTGGTCTTGATTCACATTATTTATTTTCATCACTCTTTTGTTTTATCATAAATTAACAATTTTTTGATCAAATTGGATAAAATAAATAATCTCAAATAATATATTATCTACTATAATTCACCTGAAATTATTTCTTATCATGAAGACTGATGAAAACATTTCATGTTTCCTACTTTATAATGTGTTCATAACTAACTGGTGGGTGGGTATTTACTTCCCCCTCAACATACCTAGGATGTAACTTGGTAAAAAGATTATGAAAGCCTCTATGGTATTTTCTAGTGGCCATTAAGAAAAAATTATTACAGAAATATTATAAAATAAATGAACACCATAAGGAATAATGAAAATTAAATCAACATTTAATTTTATAATTTATTGGTAAAATAGATAAAATGTATCTTAACATTACCGTTATATATTTTCAAAGGGTTTCTTTTATTATAGGTTGGATGTGTTGTTGCTAATCAGTATGTATCAGTGTATTCATCCTCATTGTGACCCCAACATAACTAATGAACATTAACTTTTGGGGTTAATAGGTTGGGTGCATTGATTCCAACCAACCTCAAATTTTATACCCTTACTTCTTACTATGATAACTTTATTCAACCCTATGATATTGCGTCATTATTATTATTTTCATCAATATGTTTTTGATCCTCTAATAATTATATAGTTTTATCATCAAAAATCTATTCTTCCTAGAGATTAGTAACATCATCATGTGAAAAATTAATTGTCTACATGAGTAGTCAGACATTTAATTTGTCTTGAATAACAATAATGTAAACACTGAAAAAGGTATTAAGAAGGGTCATATGCATGCCCTATTGAAAACTTGATGAATTATTTAACTCCATATTTATACTCTTTTCTCAAATGATTAGTGTGCATCCATGTTGAAAGATATGGGTAATTGAATTTAAGTAAATAATTAATCCACTGTGGTTGGTGTTATCCTATGAATTCATCCAAAGGTGAAAGCTATAAACAATTTTCATCCTAATAAACTTCATCTCCCAAATGGTTATCATTGCATTTTTCTTCTTGAGACTCACCCTCCATCTCTTCTAGACATTTATCTATGTTTCTTGAACTACTCTGAGTAGTAGTCATCCCATACTAGGTACTGGTGATCATTTTAGATGACTACTACCTAGAGTAGTTCAAGAAACATATAAGAGATAGAGGATGAGTCTCAAGTAACAAAATTCAATAATAACTATTCAAGAGATAAAACTGATGAGGGTGAAAGTTGTATCCTTAAAACTTTTTAAATTATCACATCTTAATTTAAATTTTCAAATATCATCTCAAAATTCTAAAAGGTCCTTGACACTATCATTAGAACATCAACTCATCCCCACTGAGCTTCACTGACTCTAATCTCTATTACTAGTCATTTTTCCTCACTTGTATCTCAAATTTAAGATCTTTATGTCCCATGAGGTTCATGTATAGGGTGTGAGTATAAAAAACCAAGTGAATGCTAACAGGGCCCACAAAATATACAACAATGCATATATTTGGGTATAAGTTCAAATTAGTAATGCACAAAATACACTAGTCAAGTTATTGTGTACTAACTAGGACACCATGATAATCAAATATACCTACTTCATTTCATACCAGTGAATTATACTAATCATACCATAAGTTTATACCATGGTTTTTTCTTAAAATTCAAATAATTTCACTAATAATAGGTTGACATTTGAATCATAGGAGGAGAAAAAATTATTTATCTCCTTTCAGAAATAACCATATCATAGGTACCATGAGATTTGACCTCAGACCCCTAGAATCCAAGATTTTCCCTCAGGGATAACCATCACATGTACTTATTGCATCCAAATCATGAAATGGGTATGACATGGCCATTTTATTAGGAAGTTCATTTGAAATATGGGGAAGTCTTAACATAATTGGTTCCCTTATTAAAAAATCACATAATAGATGTCACAATACATTAGTCAAACCTAACGTTTGAAAAACCATAAAGAAGAACAAACAGAAACATAAATGTCACATCACCCTCAACCTTACCCTTGATGAATCACTAACATGTCTATAGTAACTCACATTCTAACATACCATACCTAGCCCTCACATAATACCAATTATATTCTAATATACGATACTCAAAGATCATTTATCTTATGCATTGATCATCTTTCTCAATGATCACTCATTATATAATCTCATAGTCTTTAGGATATAATTCGTCACTCACACACCTCAAATATTAAGACAAAGTAAGCTATATGATCAACTAATCAATTCTACCCTTCATAGGTTATCCCACTAGGTTATAGGGCACTATACTCAATTTTATACCACATATCTAATCACTAATAAGGTAATCATATAATCCCTCTTAGCGCATCACTACCCTAAGAAAAACATTCATATTGAAATTCATACATCGTTCTACCCTTATGGGATACTTTCATTAGCCATGATTATCCTCTCTTGACCTCTCATAATATAACCTATATACTACTAGACATTAACTTCTATGGTGATATCCTATGTCCTAATTCCATGTCTCACTTTCTTTATAAACCATGGACCATAAGGAAACCATTTATAACTATTAATCACACAATCCACTCTCAAAGGTCCCTATAAAACAATCATAAAATAATATCCTAGGTTCACCCTTTTTATTTTATATTTTAATATCCCTTAGGATTTTCCCAACTAACCAACCCAAGGATCATAAGGTGAAGAAACCATTGAGTAAGACTATAATCATCCCACTGAGTATGGAATGACTATTTTATTCCAAATCATTGTTATCTATTATAAATCATAATCATAAACCCATATCAGAACTCATTGTGGTCTCCTTTCCCTGATTAGTTATTTCTACATATCACATTTCACACTTAAACACATATAAAACATTACTTGATAATTTTTGTACCACCCACCTTTTTTATTAATTTAACTATATGGGCATCACTTTTCTCATTCCATGTAAGCCTACAACATAGATCCTCAATCACATGATCCCATATATCATCAAAAAAATAGTAAAATACGTAATTATAAAATAATTATAATTAATTTACCCTAGAAGAACTTAAGAAAACCCACCAGGGAGTGCCACAATGTTGGAACCACAATCAACATCATGGTATTGAACCAAGGCATACTCCCAATAATATTATGAGAAAAATACCATTAGTAACAACCTAAATTATTTTCAATTTAAATAAAAAAGGAAAATATCCCAAGAAGAGATCTCCAGGACATTTACCAATTCCCCAAATGGAACAATTGAATGCTGATGGAGACACCTTATTAGTATTATCTCTATTTTGAATAGTATGTCCCTCACTAGGGGAGGGGTTTTCCTATATCTTCCTTATCATTGGATGAAGGAAGAAATTCATTATATATCCTTCCTGTGATAGGGATTTAACCCAGTTTATAAATATCATAAGAGCTGATTCCTAACTCTTTATGTGCTAAAATGAAGGTGTTTATGCCTAAACACCAACATCTAAACATATATATGAGAATATTATATGGTCAGTAACTCGAAAACTATGAGATACATACTTCCTCATAAAGGTAAAATGCTCAAAACCATTCAATGAAATCAACACAACTTTGATGCACCCAAAAATCATAGGCTCACTCATCAAAAAGACCACCACCTAAGTCAAAATCACCTTACAAGGAACCTAAACAAGCAATCAACAAGTGAGGAGTGGGACAAAATAACAACACCTTGGATTAAAGTTGTGATTTGTCTGAGAGAAAATGGAGATATTGTGTGTAAAATCTTGGATTCATTTGAGACTTAGATTTGTTCAAGACTTGATTCATTTGAGCCTTGGATTCGAGCCTTGGATGCATTCGAGACTTGATTCGAACCTTGATTCAAGCCTGGATTCGATGAGAAGGAGCACCGATAGCAGGTGACTTCCACAGAAAACTTTAGATATCACGACTGAAACAGTCATAGTTAGAGTTCTTTAAATAGATTGGGAGACTTTTATCAGTACTTCCAAAAAATCACTGATAAAGATACCTTTTATCAGTGCTAAATTAATAAGCACTGATAAAATCTATCTTTATCGGTGCTTTTTATAGAGCTTTATCAGCGCTAAAGAAGCACTGATAAAATTCATCTTTATCAATGCTAAAACTTTAACATTGTTAAAATATTTATAATTATAAATATAAATAAATAAATTAGTAAAAATATTTATATAATTATATATTTATTTATTATACTTTTATAATTATTTAAATATATAATTATTTATTTATAATTATATAAATAATTTTTTTGAAGAATTGTATTTTTTATTTATAACTATAAATACATAATTTTATAAATATAGTAAATATACATTTATAAATATATTTATAGTTATAAATATATTTATATCATTATATATATTTATATAATTATATGTATATTTAATAAATATATATAGTAAATATATTTATTATTTAAATATATTTATATCATTATATATATTTATATAATTATATATATTTAATAAATATAAATATAGTAAATATATTCATTATTTGAATATATTTATTATAATTTTATAATTATTTATTTATAATTAAATAAATAATTTTAGAAAAACAATACTTACATATTTATATATTTATATATTTATATATATATATTTAATAAATATATATAATTATAAATATATATATAGTAAATATATTAATTATTTAAATAAATTTCTTATAATTTTATAATTTTTTAAATAAATATAATTATTTATTTATAATTATAAAAACACTTTTTAAAAAAATAATATATATTTATTTATAATTATAAATTTATAAATTTATAAATATAGTAAATATAAATTTATAAATATATTTATTTATAAATATTTATTTACAAATATATTTTTAACATTATTAATAAATATATAATCTTAAATACATGCATGTTAAAAATGAGTGAAATTGGATAATTAAAAATGATCACACTTTAAAAGTATTGAAAAAGTGGATAAGTTTTATTAATTAAATATAAATTATTGAAAAAATATGGATATATATTGAAATAAATATGACTACATATTGAAAATATTAAAACATAGTAAATATATATATATATAGTATAAAATTATTAAATTCACAAAAATAAAATAAAAAAAACATTAAAAATGAATTAATACCTAACTATAATAATATTAAAAATAAATAAATAAAATTACCTATTAAAACCATAATATATTAAATGTGTAATGTTTTAATGAAATTATAAAATGAATACAAAAATTTGAATAAATTACATAAATATAAGATGTATGTGTTTCTATATATATAAGATTTCATTAATTAAATAAATATTTGTGTGTGTGCATCGTATATAAAAATGCATTATGTATATGTATGTGAAATCAATGTAACACACGTTTGATATATGTTTAATTGAAAAATCAAATGACATTCAATGATGTTAATTGCTTGATGCAATTAGTCGATATTTTTAATTAATATTAATTTTTAATTATAAACCATTCTTTGCTAAATATATGACTTATTTAATATGTAAGCATACATATTTTTTATTATATTAAATAATATTTTATTAAATATTATACATTCATATATATATAGAAATATATATATATATATATGAATATATTTCTAAATTAAATATATTAATGGATAATTATGTATAAAAATCATTAAAATGAATAATACATTAATATTTTTTTAATTATTACATTTTATTCATTTTCTATATTTATATATAATATATATTATTTATTAATATTTATAGTTGATATATATATATATATATATATATTAAACTTATTCATTTTTATGAATAATTATTTCATTAATAATTTTTTAATTTTTTTTTTAATTTCTTCATTTTTAATTTTTTTTGTTTAATTATTATAATTTATTCATTTTTATTATTTTTTGTTTAATTATTATAATTTATTCATTTTATATAAATATATACTATTTATTAATATTTATAATCTATATATATGTATATTAAATTTATTTATTTTATCAGTAATTATTTAATTAATAAAATGTTTAATATATTTCTTAATTTACTCATTTTTTATTTTATTTTGTGTTTAATTATTTCATTTTATTCATTTTACATATCTATATATTTAATATATACTATTTATTAATATTTATAATTTATATATATATATATATATTAAATTTATTTATTTTTATCAATAATTATTTAATTAATAAAATTGTTAATATTTTTTAAAATTTCCTGATTTTTAATATTTATTTGTTTAATTTTTTTTATTTTATTCAAGTCATTTATCAGTGCTAAAAATAAAGCACTGGTAAATGATAACTTTTATCAACGCTATAGAAAAACACTGGTAAAGGGTACCCTTTATCGGTGTTTTTTAACACCCATAAAGGGTACCTTTATCAGTGCTTTTTTCTAGCACTGATAAAGGCCAGTACTATTAAAGGTCTGTTTTGTAGTAGTGATATCATAAGCCCGGAATGTAACAATAAGGGAACACTAACTCATCATCGATTGAACCATTTTTAAAAAGGTATGATTTCTATTCTCAAACACACCATTCAATTTTGGTTTTCTATGTGAAGTGAGTTGTGGAAAAATTACATTATCTCTTAGATACTCAATGAATTCCTAGATCAAGTATTCACCACTCTATTTTGATTACATAATCTTAATATTTTTTTCCAATAGATTCTACAATTCATTTTGAAACTCTTTGAACTTTTTAAAAGTTTTATACTTGTGTCTTATAAAAAACATGTATCCATACTAACTAAATTCATCTATAAAGGTAATAAAGTACCTAAAACCCCCACTTAATTGAGTAATCATTGGTCCACATACATCACTATGTATGAGATCCAATATTCCACTACCCCTTTCACCTTTTATATTCAAATGTGTTTTGGTCATCTTGCCTAATAAACAAGATTCACATTTATCAAACGATTCAAAATTGAATGGTTCCAATAATTCATCTTTATAGAGTCTTTGGATGTGTTTCTCATTTATATGTCCAAGGTGAAAATACCAAATATAGGTGGGATTTGAATCAACATGGACCTTCTTATTCTGAACATTATAGATGGGATTATCCATATCTAGAATATATAAACTATTTACCATATTTTAAATGACATAAAACATTTCATTATTATGTATAGAACAATTATTATTCTTAATAGTGGATGAAAATATCATATAATCCAAACAAGATACAGAAATAAAATTTCTATTTATAGTAATAAAACAATAATAGTTCTTAAATATTAAGACTAATTCACTGGGTAGACTTAGATCATAAGTGTAGACTATTAATATAGAAAATCTTGCTCCATTACCAACATGAAGATCTAATTCTCCCTTTATCAATTCCCTCCTATATCTAAGTATATGTTTATCAGGAAAAATGTGTGATGCATACTCAGTATCCAATATCTATGAGTCATAGTTGGTGAAATTGATTTCTATAACATTCGCATTCAAATTCTCTAAATGCTTCTCCTTGAGAACACTTCTCAAACCTAGATACCAATCCCTAACTATTTTATAGGGAATACCTATGAGGGATCTCAATATGATTATCCGTAAGTAATTTATAACCTATAATAAAGACATATCTATGGGTGAGTATCAAGTATTATAAATTTTTATTGATTACTTTTAATGAAAGTTTTCCCACTAAAAATGATAACCCCAAAGCATCATATCCATTTAGAACTAGTGGAAAAAATGTTTAACACATTGGCATTTTTCACGTCGGTTCTATATAACCAACGTGAAAATCTATAATGATTGATATATCATGCTGTTTATTTTATAACCGATGTAATATATCGATCAGGATCCATATTTTAGGTTGTTTATTTTATAACTGACGTAAAATATATGGAGATTAGCTTTTTTACGTCGGTTATTGTATAACCGATGTGCAAATCGAATGTGGCGCGCTTTATCACGTCGGTTATAAAATAACCGATGGGATAAAGTAAATCTCGGTGCTTTATCATGGTGGTTATTAAATAACCGACGTGATAAAGGAAAGCTCAGTGCTTTACCACGTCGGTTATAAAAAAACTGACGTGATAAAGACAATCTCAGCAATTTATCACGTCGGTATGAAGCGACATATATGATGTTGGTCATAAAATAACCGACGTGATAAATTGTTTTCTACATCAGTTATTAAATAACTGACTTTATAAACATTAAAAAATATTTTATCACGGTTTTTATTAAATAACCAACATGATAAATCTTTTAAATGATTTATCTCACCCCGTATTCAGTCATTCTGTTTTCTTCGATCGGGCGACCTACAACTTGTCTCTCTCACGCGGAAAACCTAGAATCGATCCATCAAATTCATGCCTTCCAGCCTTGTTTTTTCAAAATCATTCTTCATATTTATTATTATCAGATCTATTAGGTCGACTCACAACACTCAAGTAAGCCTTACATGACTCCTTTTCAGTTTTTTTTTCTGCTATGCACTAAACTAATTTGTTGAGATGTTATTTTTATTTGTTATTGCAATCATGGTTAGTTTCATAGTGTTCATCTATACTATTCTAAATTCTTTTCTGGTAAAATAAACCTATGGAAGTGATATCATACAAGTTTTCGATTTTTGTGTGTTCTATCATGTGTGTGTGCGTGTACAGGGGGTTTCCAAGGGGGTGGGTTTGTGTAAGTGGGTGGGGTGTCTAGGGGGGTTGGGTGGACTGTCTAGTTGGGTGGGGGAGTCCAGGGGTTGTCAAAGGGGGTGGGGGTGGTGTCCAGGGTGTGCGGGGGCTGTCCAAGGGGGTTGGGGTGTCCAAAGGGGGTGTGGGGGATGTCAAAGGGGGTGGGGGTGGTGTCCAGGGGGGTGGGGGATGTCCATAGGGTTTGGGGCACTATCCAGAGGGTTTAGGGGGGGCAGTCTAGGGGTGTGTGTGGGAGAAGGGGTCGAAGGGGGTGGGGGCTGTACAAGGGGGTGGGGGGATGTTCAAGGGAGTGGGGGCCTGTCCAGAGGGTTTGGGGGTTGTCTGGGGGGGCTCTCCAGAGGGTTAGGGGTGTCCAGGGGGGTGTCCAAGGGGGTAGAGGTGGGGGTGGTGTCCAGGAGGGGTGGGGGTGTCCAAGGGGGTGGGGGTGGTGTCCAAAGGGTTCGGGAGGCTGTCCAGAGGGTTGGGGGTGTCCAGGGTGTCCATGGTGGTGGGGGGGGCAGTCCAGGGGTGTGGGGGTCCAAGGGGGTGGGGCTGTCGAAGGGGGTGGGGGGGATGTCCAAGGGGGGTGGGTGGGTGGGGGGTTGTCCAAGGGGTGGGACCTGTCTAGAGGGTTTGGGGGTTGTCCAGAGGGTTGGGGGTGTCTATGGGGTGTCTAAGGGGGTAGAAGGTGGGGGTGGTGTCCAGGAGGGGTGGGGGTGTCCAAGGGGGTGGGGGATGTCCAGGGGGTGGGGGTGTCCAGAGGGGTGGGGGCTGTCCAAGGGGGTGGTGGTGTCCATGGGGTTTCCAAGGGGGTGGGGGTGGTGTCTAGGGGTGGGGGGTTGTCCAAGGGGGTGGTGGTTTCCAGGGGTGTCCAAGGTGGTGGGGTGGTGTCTAGGGGGTGGGGGTGTTGTCCAAGGGGGTGGTGGTGTCCAGGGGGTGTCCAAGGGGGTGGAGGTGGTGTCTAAGGGGTTGGGGGATAAGTGTCAGTTGGTATTGACTATTGCATCATGGTTTGTGAGATTGTGACATGATTATTGTATTGTTTCATGGATATTAGGCTATAATTTATTAGTGTTGTTTAAGGGGATGAGGTTAGTGTCCAAGGTGATGGGGGGTGGTGTCCAAGGGGGTTGGTATAGTCTATGTTTGAGGTTTCCACTATGATTTTTAGGGATTCAAGCATTATGAAAAGATGAGGGGTGTTTAAATATGATTATATTTGTTTATATATATTTTTACCAGTCATTGACTATGAGAAAATTATGGGTTATGGGGGAGACCATGTTGTGGTTTTCAAATATGTGTAGTTATCCTGACCCCATTGTGTCGTGATGATAGGCTTTACACCGTGATTTTCTCTATCCGAGTTTTTATTTTAAATTTTATTTGATTCTCAGTTTTACCCCATTTTCTCCAATTTTCTATCAACCATTGGAAGCCCCATGGTTTTCTTGGATTCCATGTAATTTCCTTAAATAAGTTACTTATTCCATGTTCTTCTTCCTTTATTATTTGTTTCTTTTTTTCTTCTTTGTCCACCTCTTATTCTCCTTCATTCCTTATATTATTAGGTATGTTTGGTCATTTTTAAATTTACAGTTTAACAGTAATCGATGTGTTATAGGGTTATTAGGAGGGGTGGGGTGTCCAAGGGGGTGGGGGTGTCTAGAGGGGTGGGAGATGTTCTGGTAGTGGGGGGCTATCTAGGTGGTGGGGGTTGTTCAAGGGGGTGGTGGTGTCCAGGGGGTGTCTAAGGGTGTGGGGGTGGTGTCCAGGGGGTGGGGTGTCTAGGGGGTTGGGGGTGTCCAGGGGGTGCCAAGGGGGTAGGGGTAGGGGGTGGTGTCCAGGAGGGGTGGGGGTGTCCAAGGGGGTGGGGGATGTCTAGAGGGGTGGGGGATGTCTAGGGGTGGGGGGGCTGTCCAGAGGGGGGGCTGTCCAAGGGGGTGGTAGTGTCTAGGGGGTGTCCAAGGGGGTGGGGGTGGTGTCAAGGGGGTGGGGGGTTGTCCAAGGGGGTGGTGGTGTCTAGGGGGTGTCCAAGGGGGTGGGGGTAGTGTCCAAGGGGGCGGGGGTGTTTTCCAAGGGGGTAGCGGTGTCCAGGGGGTGGGGGTGGTGTCCAAGGGGGTGGGGGTGGTGTCCAGGGGGTGGGGGTGGTGTCCAGGGGGTGGGGGCTGTCCAGAGGGGTGGAGGGGGATGTCCAGAGGTTTCAAATCGTTAGGATCTATGTAATTTTCAGTAGTCAATGAATACATATTTTAATATTTATACTTCATATTTCTTTTTTACGGAAGGGTGAATTTTGTATCCAGTTGCACCAGGATGTATTCTTTGTGAACCTTAAGAATAAAGGATCCAAGATGAATCTAAAACTGTTATATCTAACTATATTTTCTTTCTAAAAACATATTCAGGCATATTTTTTTTAAATACGCATAGATTTGTTTTATATTTCAAAAAAAATTACATTCAAATTATGATTTTTTTCATATAAACATATATTTATCTTATCTTAAAAAGATGTATAATTTTGATATTTTTTATAGGTAATAATGAGTTAAAGTTGGATTACGGCACATCAAATGAGAAATGAATATGAGGAAGGTGTTGATACCTTTTTGGAATTTTCTAAATGAAATGTTCCAAGTAGTGACATTTTTTACTCTTCATGCCTGAAATTTTTGAATATGAAGAAGTTGAAAAGTAGAGAGATAAAAGATCATCTGATTTTTCATGGTTTTAATCCGAGTTACAGCCCTTGGATTTGGCATGGTGAAACTGGATGTAATGTCACTTATGATGATGATTTGCAAGATGGTGACTCTGATGGAATTGAAGAAATGATTCGCAATATTGCAGCAGAATAAATTGAGATCGAACCGACAGTTGCGCATCTATATGGTGATGCTGAAAAACCATTATATCATGTTTGTATAGATTTTATGGTTTTTTTGGTGGTGTTAAGATTGATTAACCTGAAGGAAAAAACATGGATAGAGTGACAGAAGTTTTACAGATCTGCTACAATTGATGAAATACATTCTTTCAAAAGATAACGATCTTCCATATTCACGTTATAAGGCCAAGAAAATATTATGCCTGATGGGATTTGGATACAAGAAAATACGTGTCTGTCCGAATGACTGTATGATATATAGGAAGGAATATGAATTTCTGTCAGAGTGTCCTAAATGTGGTACATCACGGTATAAGGTGAAAGAAAAATCACAGGCTGATGTACAGATTACAAAGATCCATTCAAAGGTATTTTGGTATCTTCCTATAATTCATCATTTCAAACGTTTATTTGCTAATTCACATGATGAAAAAAGGTTAATATGGCATTTTGATGAGTGGTTATGTGATGGAAAAGTATGTCATCCAGCTAATTGTCCACAATGGAAGAAAATTGATGAGCAGTATCCTACATTTGGAAATGAAATTAGAAATCTCATACTAGGGTTGTGCATAGATGGAATGAATCCATACTGAACCCTCAGTAGCACACATAGTTCATGGCCTATTTTATTGGTAATTTACAACCTCTCTCCTGAAGTGTGTATGAAGCGAAAATATGTCATGTTGAGTATAATGATCTCAAGTCTAAAGAAACTCGGCAATGATATTGATGTTTTATTGTCACCGTTGATTGATGATTTGAAACTTTTATGGGAGGATAGTATTAGGGTGTATGATTCTTATAAAATGGAATATTTTCAACTAAATGTAGTGCTTTTGTTCACTATAAATGACTTCCCAGCATATGGAAATTTGTCTGGATACAGTGTTAAAGGGAATAAAGCATGTCTAATTTGTGAACAACAAACATCATATTGTCAATTGCATCATGGGAGGAAAACAGTGTACATGGGTCATAAAAGGTTTTTGCCTATGGATCACTCTTATAGAATACTAAAAAAGGCATTCAATGGCTCACAAGAATTATATATTTCTCCAAAACCTTTATCCCCTGATCTTTATTTTGAGAGGGTGAAAAACCTTGATGTGACATTGGGAAAGACACAGAAATCTAGTAATGATATAAATATTTGGAAGAAAAGGTCAATATTTTTTGAGCTACCATATTGGAGATATCATGAAGTTAAACATAATATTGATATCATGCATGTGGAGAAGAATATCTGTGATAGTTTGATTAGAACATTGTTAGATATTAAAGGAAAGACAAAAGATGGGTTGAATGCAAGATTAGAATTACTATCAATGGGAATACATTTGGAGTTAGCTCCCACTCCTAATGGAAGACGAATATTTCTTCCCCCGGATTTTCATACATTATTGAAGAGGGAGAAAATTAGCTTTTTTCAGTGTCTTCATGATATCAAAGTGCCTCAAGGTTATTCTTCAAATGTAAAAAATTTTGTCTCATTGAAGGACTTGAAGTTGATAGGTATGAAATCTCATGATTGTCACATCATGATGTAACAACTTCTACCAGTTGCATTGTGTGGAATATTTTCCATCCGTGTCAGAAAGACTATAATAAAGTTGTGTTATTTTTTCAATTCAATTTATAATAAGGTGATTGATGTGAATGCTTTTAATATTTTGGAAAAGGATGAAATTTTTATACTTTGTCAGTTGGAAATGTATTTTCCTCCAACTTTTTTTAATATAATGGTGCATTTAATGATTCGTCTGGTTCGATAAATAAAGCTTTGTGGACCTGTATATCTTCATTGGATGTATCATTTTGAAAGGTATATGAAAATATTGAAGGGGTATGTTAAGAATCCATATCGACCTGAAGCCTCCATTATTGAAAAGTATATTTCTGAGGAGGTTGCAGAGTTTTCTACGAGCTACTTGGCTGCGGCACAACACATAGGTTTGCATCCATCTCGCCATGAACGAGTTAATAATGAGGGAAAGGGGATTCGTGGCTTGAAATTTAAATTTTTGTCAGCTGAACAGATGAAGATGTTAGAATCATACTTCTTGAATAACATAGCTGATGCTCAACTGTATATCACATTTCATATTAATGATTTGAAACAATTTCATCCAAAGAAGAAAGAAATGTAGATTTTGAATAGGCACAGCAAAACATTTTTTTCATGGTTTAAAAAGACCTTACTTGGTAGATCAGATGTATCATAGACATTAAAATGGATAGTGGGTGGTCCACGTTTAAATGTGATAGCATGGTCCGGTTATGACATTAATGGCTATAAATTTCATACGAAAGCTTGGGACAACAGAAGTGCAGTTCAGAATAGTGGTGTATTGGTGTTTGCAGAAGCAATGCATTTTTTGAGTGCTAAGGACAAAAACCCAATTTCTGCATCAAATGCATATTATGGAGTGATTGAAGACATATGGGAGGTTGATTACTTTAAAATTAAAGTTCATGTTTTTAACTGTAAATGGTTTATCGGTAACAACAGTGTCAGACGCGATGAATTTGGAATGACAATTGTTAATCTGAATAGATTGGAAGACACAGATGGTTATTTTATAATGGCAACACATGCAAAACAAATTTTCTATGTAGTAGATAAATCATATATGCAGTGGGCTATTATTTTACAAGGGAAAAAACAATATGTTAGTGAGGATGAACTTGATGAAGATGCTGATTTATGGGAGGTTGATTACTTTAAAATTAAAGTTCCTGTTTTTAACTATAAATGGTTTATCGGTAATAACAGTGTCAGACGTGATGAATTTGGAATGACAGTTGTTAATCTGAATAGATTGGAAGACACAGATGATTATTTTATAATGCCAACACATGCAAAACAAATTTTCTATGTAGTAGATCAATTAGATATGCAGTGGATTGTTGTTTTACAAGGGAAAAAACAATATGTTGGTGAGGATGAACTTGATCAAGATGCTGATTTATGTGAGATCCCAACTTGCATGGAAATATTAACAGAACATAATGATGAGCATGTTGAATACATGGTTTGTTCCATAAGTAACGATCACGATGAAGGAATTTGGGAAAACAATCCATTTGTGCATTCCTAAAATTACAGGTAACATTTGTTTATTTCTTGTTTACATTTATTATTTTCATAAAATGTTAGATATTTTAAGCTTTTTCTTTAATAAAACATGTATTAAAACAAAATAAGTATAAGGTTTTGTTTGTTTTAATTTTTTTGAGTTTAATTTATCATGTTTACCATTACATAAATTATATATCTATTATTTTTGTTTGGTGACAATTACTTTACCATGTTTACCAGGTTTACCGTGTTTTAATTTTGTTTAGTTTACTTTATCATGTTTACCATTACATAAATTATATATCTATTATTTTTGTTCAGTGACAATTACTTTACCATGTTTACCATGTTTACCAGGTTTACCATGTTTACCATGTTTACCATCTTGACCATCTTTACCATATTTACCATTGTTTAACATGATTACCATATTAACCATGTTTACTATTACGTAACTTAGTAAAATTTTCTATTTTCTGATTACAGTAGTATTAAAATATTTGAATTTGTATATTTGTAAACTAATGTTTATTTTTTTTATTTGAATGATAATGAAAGATCAATCAGTTGATCAACCACATGATTCTGGAGATGATCATATTGGTCATACCTCTGGGGAGGAACATTCACATGCTCCTCTTGATGTTCCCCAATCTTCCCCATGTGCTCCTATTACAACAAAGAGTTCAAGAGTTGGTAAATGTGGGTGCACACGTTTATAAAAATTATCACTTGCCCATATACAGGATCAGAGGATACTCATTGATTTTGATGAGGATGATATTCCTAGATGTCCAAATGCAAAAGATTTTAAGAGTTTTGTATCAACTCAGGGTAAGAGAAAAGTAAGCATTTTGTTTGATTACTAGAGAAGTGTGGACAAAGAGATAATCTCTTAGTTGTGGGAGATGATTTTGGTAAGATATTTTGCTATTGTTTGCCTATTCTTTAAATTTTTCTAGTATATATAATATTTTTAACCTATTATTTATCAGATGACATTTGATATTCCTGAAACTGGAGGAGTTAGGAAGAAATACTTATCGATGGCTTCCAGGATATGGAGGGATTTCAAATCAACCCTCACATCTGATTTCATTTTTGATCATAGGAGTCATGACAATTCATGTCGTATATATACTTTCATAGATGAAGACACATGGAGATAGTTTGTTGAAATTAAAAGAAAAGATTCATTTTTGGTAAGGGCAATGTAAAATTTTATAAGCTTTCTTATATAAATGATCTTATTAATGTTTTGTTAATGATTTATTATTCTTAATTTATAGCAAACAAGGAAATATCATTAGGAGATCCAGTCTAAAAATGTATACCCTCATAGTTTATCTCGGGGAGGGTATACATTATTGTAAGAAAAAATGATGGTGGAAGAATTAAAAAAACTAAGAGATGAGTCTTCAAGATCTAGAGAGGTGGCCCCTCCATCCCCTCCATCTAGAAATGAAAAATAGAAAATAGATCAGATGGGAAAAAAAGGGAAATATCTTTCGAAAGATTCGAGAATCATAGCTGAGAGGATTGTAAGATATCTATTTTATTTATTTAAGTTAACTATTTTCTTCATATAATTTAAATCATTACAGAAATGTTCAATTAATTAATACAGGATTCTCTTGAGGAGTAGAGCTCATAGGGGGTATTTACAGCTTCTGGGAGGAAAGATATTTTATCTCCAGCATTGGGAAAGCCCGAACATCCTGGTCATGTACGAGGATATCTGACAGGTGTATCGGTAAGAAAAGTGTTGCCACGTTCTTAAACTTCTTACATTGAGGGTGTTTATAAAAAAAATATAATCCTTGGAGGCTGAAGTTCATAATATTAATACGATGATGGAGGAAAATATTAGAGCGTTAGTACAGTCTATGTTTGCAGACATGAAAATACAATTTCAGACTACAGCTCCCACTCCTCCACCTCCCCATGAAGACCCCATTATTTATCCTCCACCTCCGCCAGTAGCTCCCACTCCCCCACCTTAGCCTGCGGACCCCATTTTTTATCCTAATCCTCTGCCGCAACTTCCTACTTATTCTGAGTTGTATGTTGATGATCATCAACATCATATAGTTGCATATGGGTTGGTATATTGTATAGGAGATACAATTCATCATCAATAATTAGAGTTAGAGAATCATAGGGTTACTGTACAAGATATTATAGATAGATCAGCTCGAGTACCATTACCTATAAATGAGGTGACGACAGTTGGACATAATATCAGCCATTTTTTAATTTGGATATATATACTTCTTAGACTCATTACTATAGAGGTATGTATGTTATATCTTCTATTTTATTTTTTTATTAAAGTTTTTTTATTATTTGAAAAATAATATATTTTTCTATTTATTTTTACAAGAATACTTCAAAGGTAAATAAATATTGTATATACAATAACAAAGACAAATGTCTATGAAATCAGATACAGATTCTAGTAGTTTTGACATATTTTCAAGATATTCAAATTTTTTGGTGGATCATTATGAGTTTCCAATGGAAGCTCATGTTTGTGGACTTGCAATAACTGTGAGGATTGTGAAAACTGATATCATAGAGCTTGTTACTAGAGATAAGTTGGACATCAACATGGTGTAAATTTTTTCCATGTAAGTCTTAACACCTTTTCCCTGTGTTATATTTATTAAAAATGTATACTTATGTATGTTTTGTATTAGGTATCTTTATAAAATTTGTGAGAAGAATGATCGGATAGATGTATATGGGTTAATGGACCCGCATTTGATTTCCCTTGAAGCATGTGCATTGGATGAGGAACAAATAATGATTTATATTACTGAAAGACTTGAACAGAATATAATCGCACAGTGTTGGATGATGCCTTTTTGTGATAGTTATGAAACACATCTCTCTCAAAGAGTTCATTATCTTTTAACATAAAAACCACTAACCTTAAATTTTCTTTTATCAGTGATCATTGGATGTTAGGGTTTTTTTCCCAAGGGAGAAGACACTTTATTGGATATGCTCTATCCATGGTGATGTGTGGGAAAGTTTTAATAAAATGTTGGAAAAGTAAGTTTCAATTTCTCAATAGTTTTATATATTATAATGAATTTTAAATTTATCCCATTCGTATTATTTTCTAACAGGGGATGGGTCTAATTTCGAAAAAACACAAAGAAAAGGAGTGTGAAGATCAAATATGTAAATGTAAAGGTAAATATCCATTTATAATTTGTACTTTTTGATTTATTACATAAAAATAATATATTGAATTTACACTCATTCAAACAGAATTGTCATGAACAACAAGGCATCATCGAATGTGGATATTATATGTTAAGATTTATGTATGAAATAATAACAACTGGGACAGCTGTGAACTTTGACCTGGTAAGATTTCCTTTTAAACTTTTACATAATATTTCATTTGATATATTCATTATACATGTTAACTACTATCCTTTTAATTTGTAGCTATTTGATGACCCTCAACCCTATAGTGATCAAGATGTCAAACACTTACAAGTGGAAAGGTTAAATTATTTTACAGGTTTGATTGAATTTTAGTTGTTTGTAGTGTAAAATGTAATTTTGAATATTGTCATTGTAATTGTGTATTTGGTAGTCTTTTAGGTTGGATTTAGTTTTTTTAAGTTGACATTGTAAGTTTTGAATGTTATATATGTGAATGTTTAATTTTTCTCTAATTCTTGTTTTAGTCTACTTATGATGGTTTTTCTGGTATGGATTCTGGTCTGGGGGGAGGGGTTCCAAGGGTGTGGGGGTGTTCAGTGGGGTGGGGGGGTGTTCAGTGGGGTGGGCGTATCCAGGGGTGTGGGAGGGTTGTCCTATGGGGTGGGGGTATCCTGGGTGTCCATGAGAGTGGGGGAAGTCTAGGGGTGGGAGCGTTTCCAGGAGGGTGGAAGGAATGTCCAGGGGAGTGGGGGCTATCCAGGGGGTTTCCAGGGGTGATGGGGGGTTTTAGGGGTGTGGGAGGGCTGTCCAGTGGGGGGGTGTTGTCCAGTGGGGTGGGGGGTCCAGGGTGTCCATGGGGATGGGGGGGCAGTCCAGGGGGTGGGAAAGAGGCGCTGCTATCCTTAGGGGAGGCTAAACGCTGCTGGAAGGTACTCATCACTCCCACATGTGAAGCTTGAGCTCTCAAAATGTTTCACCAATGATGTATTCCCCTGTAAACAACATTCATTCTATCACTTTCATGCCAGTATAACCAGGGGAAACACCGTCATGTGTGATGGTGTTTTCCCCATGGTTATACTGGCATCAAAGTGATAGAATGAATGATGTTTACAGGGTAAGAAATCATTGGTGAAACATTTTGAGAGATCAAGCTTCGTATGTGGGAGTGATGAGTACCTTTCAGTGGCGTTCAACCCCCCAAGGGATGGTGGCGCCTCCTCTCCCAACACCAGCTATCCAGGGGCTGTCTAGGGGGTGGGGGCAGTCCAGGGGTGTGGGGGTGTCCAGGGGTGTGGTGGGGGGTGTCCAGGGGTGTGGTGGGGGCTGTCCAGTGGGGTGGGGGGTTCTGGTCTAGTTTTGGTTGGGTTTTGGTCTGTTTTTGGTCTGGGGGTATCCAGTGAGGTGGGGGTGTCCAGGGGTGTGGTGGGGGCTGTCCAGTGAGGTGGGAGGGTGTCCAAGAGGGTGGTAGGGATGTCTAGGTGAGTGGGGGGATGTCCAGGGGGTGTCCAGGGGTGTGGGGGGAAGTCCCGAGGTGGGGTAGTCCAGGGATGTGGGGGTGTCCAGGAGGGTGGGGGATGTCTAGGGGTGTGGGGGGTTGTCCGGGGGGTGGGGGCAGTCCAAGGGTGTGGGGGGTGTCCAGGAGGGTGGGGGAAATCCCGGGGGTGGGGGCAGTTCAGGGGTGTGGGGGTTTCTAGGAGGGTGGGGGGTTGTCCAGGGGTGTGGGGGCTGCCCAAGGGGTGGGGGCTGTCCAGGGGTGTGGGGGTGTCCAGGAGGGTGGGGGGTTGTCCAGGGGTGTGGGGGGCTGTCCAAGGGGTGGGGGTAGTCCAGGGGTGGGGGGGTGTCCAGGAGGGTGGGGGCAGTCCCGGGGGTGGGGGGCAGTCCAGGGGTGTGGGGGTGTCCAGGAGGGTGGGGGTTTTCCAGGGGTCTGGGGGGCTGTCCAGGGGGTGGGGGTAGTCCAGGGGTGTGGGGGGGTGTCCAGGAGGGTGGGGCAGTCCTGGGGTGGGGGCAGTCCGGGGTGTGGGGGTGTCCAAGAGGGTGGGGGCTATCCAGGGGTGTGGGGGCAGTCCAGGGGGTAGGGGCAGTCCAGGGTGTGGGGGTGTCCAGGAGGGTGGGGGAAGTCCTGGGGGTGGGGGAAGTCCAGGGGTGTGGGGGGTGTCCGGGAGGGTGGGGGTAGTCCCGGGGGTGGGGGAAGTCCAGGAGGTGTGGGGGTGTCCAGGAGGGTGGGGGTTGTCCAGGGGTGTGGGGGTTGTCCAGGGGTGGGGGCTGTCTAGGGGGTGGGGGAAGTCCAGGGGTGTGGGGGATGTCCAGGGTGTGGAGGGCTTTCCAAGGGTGGGGGGAAGTCACGGGGGTGGGGGTAGTCCAAGGGTGTGGGGGTGTCCAGAAGGGTGGGGGTTGTCTAGGGGTGTGGAGGGCTGTCCAGGGGTGGGGTAAGTCCAGGGGTGTGAGGGGTGTCCAGGAGGGTGGGGGTAGTCCTGGGGGTGGGGGTAGTCCAGGGGGTGGGGGTGTCCAGGAGGGTGGGGGTATTCCAGGGGTGTGGGGTCTGTCCAGGGGGTGGGGGCAGTCTAGGGGTGTGGGGGGTGTCCAGGAGGGTGGGGGTAGTCCCGGGGGTGGGGGAAGTCCAGGGGTGTGGGGGGTGTCTAGGAGGGTGGGGGTTGTCCATGGGTGTGGGGGTTGTCTAGGGGGTGGGGGAAGTCCAGGGGTGTGGGGGGTGTCCAGGAGGGTGGGGGTTGTCCTAGGGTGGGGGGTGTCCAGGGGGTGGGGGTTTTCCAGGGGTGTTGGGGGCTGTCTAGGGGGTGGGGGCAGTCCAAGGGTGTGGGGGTGTCCAGGGGTGTGGTGGGGGCTATCCAGTGGGGTGAGGGGGTTCTAGTCTGTTTTTGGTAACTTTTTGGTCTATTTCAGGGGGTGTGGGAGAGATGTTCAAGGGTGTGGGAGTGATTTCTAGTGGATTGGGGTATACAGGAGGTTGGGGTTTGTCCAGGGGTGTGGGGGCTGTCTAGGGGGTGGGGGAAGTCCAAGTGTGTGGGGGGTCCAGGAGGGTGGGGGGTTGTCCAGGGGTGGGGGTTGTACAAGGGTGTGGGAGTGTTGTACAGAGGGTGGGGGTATACAGGAGGGTGGGGGGTTTTCCATGGGCGTGGGGGCTGTATAGGGGGTTGTGGGGTAGTCCAGGGGGTGGGTGGGCAGTCTAGGGGTGTGGGGGTGTCCAGGGGTGTGGTGGGGGCTGTCTAGTGGGGTGAGGGGGTTCTGGTCTGTTTTTTGTAACTTTTTGGTCTGTTTCAAGGGGTGTGGGAGGGTTGTCCAGGGGTGTGGGAGTGTTGTTCAGGGGGTGGGGGGTATACAGGAGGGTGTTGGGATTGTCCAGGTGTGTGTGGTTTGTCTAAGGTGTGGTGGGGATGTCCAGGGGTGTGGGGGGCTGTCCAGGGGGTGGGGGTTGTCCAGGGGTGTGGGGGTGTCCAGGGGTGTGTGTGTGGGGGGGGGGGGGGTCTGGTCTATTCTGGTCTGTTTTTTGTAACCTTTTTCTCTATTTCAGGTGATTTGGTTGTGCATAGCAGTGGTTTAGTTTTATTTAAAAAAATGTTTTTTACGTCGTTTATTTCATAACTAACGTTAAAAATGCATTGGTGTTTGTTTTAACATCGGTTATTTGGAAACCGACATAATAACTTCATGGGAAATGGTTTTTACGTCGGTTATTTCATAACCGACATAATAAATTGAAATGTATAGTTTTTTATGTCGGTTTTAAAATAACTGACGTTGTAGATATGTTTTTACATCGATTATTATATAACCAACGTTGAAAACCTCTTGGCAGACAGGTTTATCACGTCGGTTATAAAAATAACCAACGTGATAAATGCTTCAGAAGAGTGCTTTATGACTTCGGTTATTATATAACCGATGTGAAAGGGTATATACCACATCAGTTATTAAATAACCGACGTAATAAAGCACTCCTCTGAAGCATTTTCCACGTCGTATTTTTATCAACCGACGTGAAAAATGCTTAGGATTTGTGTTTTTTACGTCGGTTTTAAAATAACCCACATAAAAAACAATGTTTTTAACGTCTCCTGTAATAACATCGGCTAAAATCTGACGTTAAAAATAAAAAATAACCACCGTAAAAAATGTTTTCTACACTAGTAGTGATCCAAGATCCATATTCCATCATGACTTACACTGAGTATCATGTAAATAATCCATGACTATATCTAGTAGATAGCTATTATCAATCATATCATATATTATTCTTGTATAGATGAGTGGATAACTCTTTATCTAAATCTATCACATGGTTTTACTCAAATATATTTCTCTAGTATTTTAATGGTTATGGTTTCCTAACTAAGTGTAACCCAAATAAAATGATAAAAACAAGGCACCTAGAGGTTATGATCACCCTATTACTTGATTTCCTTGCATAATATAATTCATGGGTGCCTAATGGTTAGGGTAACTCATATAGAATAATTAACGTTTTGATATGTGGTGCTTTGGAACGAATCTCACACTTAGTATTTGATGGGTTTTCTTTCAAAATCTCACCAGCTTAATATACATCATGTACATATTATGTTTATAATTATTTCATCTCATTAATATTTATCTTCTCATGTTTTATTCCTTTGTTCATGAATTATTCTAACAATTTTGTTTTTGAATCCCTATTCAATCCACCAAACAAATGTTTTCACACCACATTAATGTGTAAATCTTTACATAACCCATAAGTTTTTGTTAATCATCCAAAAACAAAATCCAAGTATATTCATACATATCCAAATTCATCTTATTCATAATGTATATGAATATTCTATTTAAATTCATAGAGTTATATGATATTGACAATATATGCATGAGTAAGCATAGATCAATAGATAGCCACCCCCTAACCTTTCTAGAACATGTGATAATCCTCTAGGTTAGTGGGTAATATAACCCCAAGTCCCTCTCCCCAAGGATACTTTACTCAATAGAGAATCCAATTCATAATAATTCTAAAATCCAATATGCACAAACTATTCCCAATAACTAAATTCAAGCTAATAACTTCAATTACAAACCAAGGTCAGGGTATACAAAAAAATAAATATTATGGATCCATACCTATCATGTAATCTATGGCTATATATTCTATAATCACTTTAACAAATAAATTTTTCATACAAAATATTCACATTTTATAAACAAATTATAAAAATTAGTAATATAAAGGAATAAACAATTAAATAAACACTTTATTTAACATGATAAACAAATATGAACCTTTAATATTTACTTTAGGCTTTTAAAAACACATTTTATTAAGCCTAACACTTATCATTTATAAACATTTTACAAAATATAGGAAAAATTTACAAAAGATATAAATTTAGTTTTTTTAATACTATTACCGGACATTACATTAACCTTCAATATAGTATTGTAATACAAAATACCTGTGTGGGTTGGCACAGGCTAGAAGAGTGTGTGGAAATGATTGAGTAGGATCACCCCATGTGGGGTAGTATAGTGGTGGTGACCACACAATGGGGTAACTGCATGAGAATTAAATGGAAGCCCTATCGAGTGTGTTGGGTAATGAAGGAGTGCACTAATAAGTTAAAATATGAAGTGGGATTTGTTTATTAGAATCACTATTCATCATTAAACACTCACACTACATGAAATGCTTGAAATTTCATTGTATCATAATGAAACATTGAGCCTCTCATCCTAACATTATGTTAACACTCAATGTAACATCAGGTAGAGAAAAAATGATACTTTGTTTTTCTATGGATATGGTTCAAGCTATGTTGTAACGCCCCAACCCCAGTTACCCAGAGCCGGTGCATTATTTTAATACATTGGCATGATTATAAGGAATAAAGTCCCGAAGGACCGATCAGTTTAGCAGTCTTGGAAAATAGATTACATACATTAACTTTACATTACAATTTCAAACATAAAATATAACATAGATAGTTCTTTGAGAACACCATTATTCCCATATCTTAACCATGCATATCAATCCCAATACACTTCTTTGAATCTTGGGAAAATAAAACATAAGAAAGGGGTGAGCTCATATGCTCAGTAAGGGTAAATAATTTAGCAGAATCTATAAAATTTTAAGGAAAGATGTATAATAAAAAAACTACCTTTTAAAACATAATCTTGAACATAATATTGAAAAAATAAATCAAAAATCACCATATAAACATGCACATGGATATTCTACTAGTTTAATAATCACATGTAATAACTAATTTCATAATGAGGGGCATTCTGAAACATTTTGTCAAGGCCTCGACCAAGACGTCTAAAAATGATTAAGGTCTCGGCCAAAACCATATATCAAATTGGGAAAGGGCTCAACCAATTCCATGTATAATTGTCTCATGATACCTACTGATTCACTAAGGAGCTATAGTGGGCTCCACCCGTCACTTACTAAGTCCAATACATTCCTCATATGAAAAGGTTGAAACATAACATAAACATTCGTATTAAATATAACATACAAAATGTAAATACTTTAACCATAAACAATGAATGGTATAAAAATAGAATATCCACAGTCAAAATATCTTAACTCATTCAATATAATATGGAAGATTTTATTATAATAAATCAACCTCAATTAAGAATAATATCCAGTAAAGGATGTTAACATAGTTGAAAATGATAAGTAAAACTTTTTGAGAGAAATATCCATTTTTGTGAAATAATTTAAAAGTCACACATTTATAAAGGAATTCATTTAAAATATATTTTTGAATCAAAGTGTCCCATGCCACTTTGAAACTTTTTAAAGGAATTAATATTTTAAAATAATCATGTCCATATAAATAAATCCTTAAAACCATTTTGAAAACATTGACATTAATGGGAAAGATTTAGAAGAATAAATATTTAAAACATTTAAAATGATGTTTTTGTTAAAGATTACCTTAAAAATAATAATTTTTAAAACTCTTCTATGAAATATGTACATGGATAATAAATATTTCCTAGAAAAAAACATGCACATAAATAATCTCGGATAATAATGAGATTAAGGAATTAACCCTTACCTTGCACTTTCTTTTGGTCGAGGGTACGTTTTAACTCCTGTATAATTATCATATTATGATATTAAATTATACCATAACCATATTCATATTTAATAATATATAATTCATGATTCATTTATGACTTTATACTACCTATTTAATAATGATTTCCATGTTAAATTAACATTTTGGGTAATAATCGTTTTCTTTATCGTCAGTGTTTTAACTTGTTATTCTTGATCATATCATTTAGATCATGATTTAAATACTTCAAGAATATAAAAAATGATTTATATATAATATATATTTATATTATAAATATGTATAATAGATATATATATGAAATGGAAAACACCGTTTATGGAGATGGTAGGCCGTACATACGCATAAACGGTGTTTCCGTTTCATTTTATTTTTATTTTAAAAGGAAAGAAAACCAAATGATACATAGGTATATTATTATTCTAAGATAATATAATATTTTATATACATTATTTAATTTCATTAATTCCATCCTTTATACGTTCCATGTATGGTATGAACGAGTCATATCACTTTGAGGGGTGGTAGTCCACACTTCCTCAAATGAAATTATCGTATATATACAACAGGAAAAGAATAAAGGTATGCTATAAAAGATAATTACCGAATATTATAGATAAAATAAATATCATATATATCATATATAATTATATTTTCATCATAATGGCCACCATAAGAGGTGATAGTAGAAGATTGAACAATCATCGTTTCGTGAAGCAGTAGTTCGCCGTCCACAGAAACATTATGTTATATACCCATTAGATGGACGTGTGTGTAAGTGTAGTTAAAATCCTTATCATAACAACAACCTAGTATATTGAGGATACTAGTGTTGTTATAAAAGAAATTAATAAAGAGAGTTTATGGGGTTGGAGAAGTAAAATAAAAGAAAATAACTTAAGAGGAGATGTTACCTTTAAATTGGGTAACTCCCTTTGGTTTGAACCAAAAGGCTTCCTTAAAGTGCCTTATGCCTAAGGTGAGGCTTCTAAGAGAAAGATAGGGATTTAAGGATCTTAATTGGGCAGATTTTGGATGAGACAAGGGGCTTGAGAGGTGTGAGAAATGGGTTAGACGTGAAGGCTTTTTATAAGGGGGAGGAGGGGCTCTTTAGGAAAGTTTGAAAATATTATTTTATTATATAATGATTTTAGTTTTCTAAAGGTCCAAAACTCATTAAAGTAGAATATAAGATGACTCATGTTTGAAATAAAATCATTCAATAATAATTGGACAGTTTTTTGATATTCTTTTAATTTTTATAATCTTATTTATTTAAATCAATAATTAATGTGGTAAACACTGCATCATTATTGTGTCATAAATACTTTTATTTATTTGATGTCTAAAAATTATAAAAAAAAATAACCTTATGTAGGAAATATTTTTATCATTAAAATGAATATTTATAGTTGAAAAAATAACTTATATAACCCCCATGTAAAAAATTCTAAGATATATATGTTTATGTCATTTTTGTCTTTACTTTAAATTAATTAATATAAAGTGTCATTATCACTCTCAAGTGGCTCCATGTGGTCCCAAAATCGACCCAAGGATGCCCATGGTCAGACATGTATCAACCAATAGTAATAGGACACATGTTAGATTAATTTAATATTATTATAATGATATTTTTTTACCCTTATGTACCAGATTTACCCTTAAACCATGGTAAATAAAATATTTACTGAAGTAAATATTCATAATGTCTAAAAATAAAAGTTACCTATTTACACAATTTGGACCTCTTGATTCCAAATATGGAATCCATTTTTCCAAATTCAAAACACAGAAGTGGAAGAAATTAATTTAAAATTAATTCTCATTGTCAAAACAAAAAGCATGTTTTTAAGAAATAATAACTATCAAAAGATTGACATTTGTTTATATCCAGTTTAAATGTGAAATTACATCCAATGACCTAAATTATATTAAATGATAAAAATATAATCTAATGATACTTTAAAACCACTCAAATTTATAATTTAACACTATAAATTATTTTGATTAAAAATGTTTTTTTAATTAAAATTTAGTATTTTTTACTATTCATCAAAATGTGAAAATTATCAGAAAAGTACCAAAAATTTATCCAAACTAAATTTTTATTTCCCGCTTCTAAAGAATAATTTAATTTCATCAAAGTGTCAAATATTGGTTTTAAAAAAAGGTTTATCGTTAAAAGGCGGTAAAATTTCATTTTTTGAAAAATACTTCTTTTATCTGAAAAAAAATGAATTTGTTCTTATATTATATATAAGAAACACATAATATGGATTATAAAATTATATGAAGTATGTAAAATTCAAAATTCTATTAATACTATTCATAACCGCTTTTTGAACGGCTAGTTTGGTAAGTCATGGTGCGCTCGAACTCGGTGTTGTGTGTAGTGCAAGTTATTGAATTACATTGAAGAGATAACGTACTATGAAATATTGGGGTGTTACATTTTCCCCTCCTTCAATAAATTGCATCCTCACAGTTTGACATTTTTCTTTTAAAATAAAAAGGTTAAAAATAGAAAAAATACCTTTGTGGAAAACCCACATCGGAAATTGTGTTAATGAAATTTAGTCTTAATAAGAGGGAAATAGAAATGAAAACATCACCACCAAATTATGATCTTGATTAGGAGAAAATTGATGGAAATTAGAGACACATAATTGGAAGAAAAATGTAAATATTTTTAGAGATTGATTGAGGTCATCAATCACAAAAAAGTGTAAAATTGAGGGCCTCAAAGCCATCAATCTATGATGATTTAAAATATCATCAATTCAAAAAAAACATAAGATATTAGGATAACATATTTTTGGTTTCAAGATCCCTTACCTAAAGTTTAAGAATTAATTTATTCATAGAATAATAAGAAAAAAATATACTTGATAATTAGAGTTTCATCCTTCAAATAATTCCTACCACAAACTCATCTTTCACTCCAAAAGATAATAGAATTCAAAAATATTCTATTTATCCTAATCGTATAGGGTTCCAAAAATAATGAATTTATAATTCATTTTTCAGACTATTTAAAAAAACTATATTATACAAACTAGGACATCATGTAGTCCATTGGTATTGTTGAGTCAATAATGTTTTCCTTATGACTTTTCCATTCCTTCTTGTTTTGAAAATCACAAACACCTTATCTTTAAGAAAATATGTTTTTACCCCTGATTTACTTCTATAAGGAAAATTTCCTTAAGGAAATTTACCTATTTCTTGTTTTCATTGTTCATATCAATATTTTTCTTAAGTATAAAAATCGGATTCATATCTATATTCTCGGAATCTTATAATACTTAGATATGAAGAATTCTATTTCAGGATCTGAATTCTCATTTTGAATTCTGTAATAAATTCTCATTAAGAATTCTGATGACGAATTCTCATTACGAATTCTAATGCAGAATATTCATTATGAATTCTGATGAAGAATTCTCATTATGAATTCTGATGATGAATTCTCATTACGAATTCTAATACAGAATACTCATTACGAATTCTATGACGAATTCTCATTACAAATTCTGATGACGAATTCTCATTACAAATTCTGATGACGAATTCTCATTATGAATTCTAATGCAGAATACTCATTACGAATTCTATGACGAATTCTCATTACGAATTCCAATGACGAATTCTCATTACGAATTTTGATGATGAATTATCATTACGAATTCTGATGACGAATTCTCATTACGAATTCTGATGACGAATTCTCATTATGAATTCTGATGACAAATTCTCATTACAAATTCTGTGATGAATTCTCATTACGAATTATGTGATAAATTCTCATTGTGAATTCTGTGATGAATTCTCATTACAAATTATGTGATGAATTATCATTACTAATTCTGTGATGAATTCTCATTACGAATTATATGATGAATTCTCATTATGAATTCTATGATGAATTCTCATTATGAATTCTGGGATGAATTCTCATTACAAATTCCAATGTAGAATTCTCATTACAAATTCTGTTTGTGAATTCTGATTACGAATTATGGATATGAACTTTTATAAAGTTCGACTCCAAATTCTTCTGATAAACAGAATCTGAATATCCTTGTAATATAGACTCCGAATATAATTTTTTGTTAGACTCTAAACTTTTTATTTACACTCCATTTTATTAAGTTTGTTATAAAATGATGTTGTGCTTTCATTTACACATGTTTTGTTATAAAACGATGTCATCCATTTTGTTTTTAACTAACCTTTGGTTGAGTGACACGTGTACAGGTCCCTCCGAAATTTAAGGAAAATATGACCGTTGGAGGAGGGAGCTGACCGTTGCTACTGAGCCTATAAATAGGAGCTCATTTTAAATATCTCAATGAAGAAGTTGATCACTCTAGAAACCACACGCTGTTAAGGTGATTTCTAAAGAGAGAAGCTTTTCATGCCTTGTACGTTCTGAACTGCTCGTTCAGATTGATTCGTGCAACTTCGAATGTTGGTGATTACATTTGAGGGCTTCCGGGGATAGGAAGATAGAGGTTCCAACTACCTTGAAGTTGAGGGCTCCCGGGGATAGGAAGACAGAGGTGCCGACTACCTTGAAGTTTGAGGGCTTCCTTGCTAAGGAAGACAGAGGTTCCAACTACCTTGAAGTTGAGGGCTTGTGGGGATATCAAGACAGAGACTCTGATCTTCGTATCGAGGGCTTACCCGGGTGTGGGTAAGATATAATTTCTTGAAAGTATAAATCAAGGGACCTTTATCCAAGGTTGTTGGATACCCTTCTCTTTGGGTTAAAAGATTTATATCTTGTCACTTGTTTTTGTTACAAGTTTATCTTTTCCACTGCATTTTTTATGTTTAAGAAATTATAACTATCTTATACTTCCTTACACTTGTATAATCTGATTCAGTTAGATTCTATACACTTTAAGTTTGAATCTCATATTGTAAACTTTGGTTAAGTTTTATTTTCTGAATCCATATTTCTGGAACCAGTTTTTCATAATCACTTTCCAGATTTAAGCAAGTGTATAGAACTAGAAGTTTGTAACTTCATACTTTGTCCCAATCTTTCCATTGGTGTTATAGGTGTTGTGAATTTTATTAGTTTAACTTTGTTAAACTTAGATCTTTCCTTATTTAAGGAAATTTTTAAAGTGTACAATCCACCCCCCCCCCCTCTTGTATATTGAGCATCTACATCATTATTTCGATCCTAAAATTGGTATCAGAGCAGGTCTCTGAAATACTTATATTCACATATAATTTTTTCTTGCTCAGTTTTTCATTTTTCTGTATTTTTCTTGCTTAGGAATATTTTCCTTGAATCCAAACTTTTGTTATTAACAAGTTTTTGTGTAAAAAGTTTTTTAAAATGGAAGGAATCAATGTTTGTTCCATCGACAACCTAAATCCTACAAGACCACCAATTTTTTATGGTAATGATTATGAGTATTGGAGAGATCGAATGAAGACTTTTTTTATCAATACTGGAGTAGAAAATTTTGTTATGCTTACTGGAGGTTATCAAATTTTTGATAAGGAAGTTAGTACTTTCACCAATCAATAGAAGCATGATTATCAATTAAACTATAAGGTATGCAATACTTTACTATGTTCAATGACTAGGAATATATATTGCCAAATTTCTTCTTGTAAAGTAGCTAACTATATATGGAAGAAACTCGAAGTTACAAATTTTGGTATATCTAAAGTAATTGAGACTAGAAGAGCTATTCTTAGAGCTGAGTATCATGGTTTTAAATTTCCTTATGGAGAACCCATTTGTAAGGTGCAATAAAGATTTATGACTATTGTGAATAGATTACAATTTATGGGAGAGAAAGGTCTGGATGATGAATCTATTGTTGACAAGATCATTGATATTATGCCAAATTAGTGGGAATCAAAGAGAACAACAATTGATGAGAACAGGAAGGTCACTCAAATTTCCTTAGATGAGTTGTTTGGAACTATTCTCCAACATAAAACAAGGATGAAGAGAGATGTTGACAACATCAAAAAGAAGAATGGGAATGGTACTGTTGCTTTTACTACAACATCAAATCACATGAAAGCTAATACTCCTGAGAGAGTAACTAAATCCAAATCTAAGAAGTTTGTTATCCAATCCGAATCTAGTGAAAGTGAAGTCTCAGAGAATGAGTTAGAAAATCTTGATTGAAGGATGAACAAGATAGCTGGACAAAGAAATTTCCAATCCAAGTATAAGAAGAAGGAAAGGAAAGATAAGAAAGATTCAGATGTCGCATGCTACGAATGCAAGAGAGCTGGACACATAAGACCTTATTGTCCTTTTCTCAAGAAGAAAGAAAGAAAATAGAGGCATTCTGAAAGGAATAGGAAGAAGTATTATAAAGCTAAAGCTAAGAAAGTTCTGAAAGCTAATGATACTTGGAGTTCCAGTGGTGGTGACTCTTCAGATGAATCTTCGGATTACGAATCTTCTAGACAAAAGAATCTTGGTCTTATAGCCAGATTACCTATTGACAATCATTTCTTTATGGCTAAGGTACACAATGATGAATCATTGACCAACGTTTCTCTAAATGCTAATGATAGTAAATATTATAACTCTTCAGATGAAGAATCTTCTTCTGATGAAGAAAATACTTTACCTACCTATGAAGAAGTTTCTAGGTTTGCTGAAATTCTTGAGATTGAGAATTCAAAACTCAATAAAAAACTTGATAAGGCAAATTCTAGGAATACTATTCTTACTAAGGAAATATCATATCTTTCTAAAGATCTTGATAAGAAAAATGCTGCTTTTATAATTATTTCAAAAAGTCTTGAGGAAGTAAATTCTGAGAAGAATAAACTTTCTAAAGATCTATAAAAATTAATTTCTAAGAAAAGTGTTTTTAATCCTAGCTCTAGTTTCAAATCTAATGATTTTGAAGATAAAAACTTGGTTATAAAACTCAAGTCTGAAATATTTTCCTTAAATAAGTGTTTGTTGAACTTTACCTTAGGTAAATAAAATTTTGATAAGATGTATTCACAAATACGACCTTTAAGAAACAAATCAGGATTTGGTTATACCCATGCAAAACCAACTTTTAGTAACAATTATTTTGTTCCTCAAAGTGCCCCATTTTGTACCAAGTGTCAATATGGTGATCACTGGGCAAAGAATTGTTCTTTAAACAAAACCCAATCTTTAGGTTTTCATAATGATTATTTTTATAAGAAGATGTGGGTGCCCAAAATTTTGTTATCTAAAAATCTCGGATCCAAACAAGTTTGGATTCCGAAAGTCTAATTCTTTTCTTATTTTTAGGAAGATAAAAAAAGTACCAACAGCAATACATGGTACATGGATAGTGGATGTTCCCGGCATATGACTGGTAATAAAAACTATTTTGAAAATATTATCAAGACGAAAGGAGATATCATTCTTCAGTTTATCGGAACTCAAGATCAACTTGCTGATATTTTCACAAAATCTTTACTTTCTGATAGATTTGAATACATTAAACAGAATTTAGGAATGATAACCGTAAGGTAATCTTCCTTCATTAACTTCTTGTTGAAACAATCTCCTTACAGTAATAAACTCCTTTTCATAGGGAGATTACATTTGTTTGTTACCTTTTCAAAAAAATTCTTAATGAGATTTTCAAAAAAAATCGTAATGAAATTTTCGTACTGGGACTTTCGTAATGAAATTTTCGTACTGTAACTTTCATAATGAAATTTTCGTACTCGAACTTTCGTAATGAAATTTTCTTACTAGAACTTTTTTAATGAAATTTTCATACTAGAACTTTTGTAATGAAATTTTCGTACTGGAACTTTTGTAATGAAATTTTCGTACTGAGAATTTTTGTAATGAAATTTTCATACTGAGAATTTTCGTAATGAAATTTTCATACTGAGAATTTTGGTAATGAAATTTTCGTACTAAAATTTTTCGTACTCATGTTTTTCGTAGTAATATTTTTCATAGTCAAATTTTCATCAAGAAGAATGTCACCTATTACGAACAATCTTTCTAGCTAATCTGAAAGGTATGATTTCCTTACTTAAGTTTTTGTAATCATATTTTACTTGCTAGTACTTTCTTATGTGTTTTAAAATTTCTCGAATTCTAGTTTTCTTAAATCCGATTGTTTTTGTTAAAACCTCAAAAGATCGGAGTCAAGTTTTCCTTGCGGCTTGTTTCTCAATTGTCAGATCAAATCTCAATGAATCTAAATCATTCGATCTACCGTGGAAGCTGAACCGTCGTCACAACGCCTATATAAAGGGGACCCCCCGAGGGTTGTCCCACATCGGATATCGAGATTTTGCATCTTGAAGCTCTGTCCTCCTTACTTAAGGCCACTCCGATCTTTCCCAAGTCCGTTTCGATTTCTTCAGAAGCGTTCAGTTCCGGATGTCTGTAGAAGCCACTTCTCAAGATATGTCAACTGGGAATCCCATTTCTAAGTGGTTAGTTTTCAGGGAGAGGCTAGTGCATCCGAATTTCAACAAGTATAATTCTATTATATCTAAGAACATCAAGCTCAATGGATGGGAGGATGTATGCTTATCAAAGCTAGTGAATCAGGATCCAGTTTATATAGATTTGCTTGTAGAGTTTTACGAGTCTATTTCCTTCCTTGAGGAAGATGGAAGGGAGAATTTTTTTTTTCAAGTCTTATGGGAAGACTTACAAATTATCTTACACCAAGGCTGCAAGCTTGGTGGTTCTATCATATGAAGGTGAAGCTGAATTTTTCTTACACAAGCTGCCAGATGAGCAAGGAAGTTTCAATAAAGTCAAGGCTAAGGAATTCCTTGGACTTAAAGATGTTAAGACCGCTAAGATTGCTCATCTATCTCCGAATAATCAGATTCTACAGCTGTGGGTACAAGGTTTTTTCGTACCAAGAAGGGGTGATAAGGATAACCTCAAGAAAAGTGACATTTATATCTTAGATTTTTTGGTAAATCTAAGAAAGTTAAATTTGATGAGGCATGTTTTGATTACAGTTAAGAATATTAAAGAAGGGAATATTAAAGATCAGATTATAATGTATCCAGCCTTGCTTTCCAATCTTATTATTAGGTGTCTTGATTTGTTTAAAGTTGCTTTCACTTCCAAGCCAAGAAATTTCAAGGTAATGCTGGTTAGTGATGATACGTTGAAGAGGATGAAGATGGAATTTTCTGTTGAATCCAGAGAATTCTATTCTTTACCAGAGGAAGAGGCTGAGGTAGCTCAGAAAGATCAACAAAATCTGAAACCATCAAAGAAAGCTGGGAAGAAAAAGAAATTGAAGGAAGTGGAAGTTGTTGAGAACACCCCCAAGTCTAAGGAAACTCAATACGCACCTCCTAAACCCAAGAAACAAAAGTATTATCCAGATGAGGTGGTTTCCAAGTGGAGGAAAGATAAAGAAAAAATGAAAGAAGGGGAGCCTCAATTCGGATTGGACCCTGCTGAGGCTAAGGCCTTGAAAGAGAAAGTGGCTGATGAATTAGAAAATAAATCCAAGGAGAAGAAGATGAAGAAAAATATTTCAAAGGCAGAGATTGTTCAATCTCTTCTAAAAGCCACTGAAGTAGCATCCAAAAATTTACCCATTCTGAAATCTTTTTTGGTTGAAGGTTTTCCTGAAACTCCGGGTGAGAAGACTCCAGAAAATTCTAAAACGAAGAAAGCTAGGAAGTAATTGATGTTGAGATTTTAGCAAGTAGTAGAATAAATTCAGCAAGCAGAGAGCAGTGGTGGCTCTGGTGATGTAATCAAACAAGTTGAATACTTTCATGAGAAGAATAGTGATTCTGAGAAATTTTCACTCCAGAATTCTCAAGTCGGATCCTCAAAAACTGTTACACCTAGAGTTGATGAGAAAGGTGAAGAGGAAGTAAACAAGACTTCTAAGGAAGAAAGTCACAATCATGTCTTTACACAGCTTGAGGATGTTGAAGCTGGAGCAAAGAAGGAGAAAGTTGATGAAGATGAGATTTTTCAACTTTCAGAAAGTGAGCAAGAATCTCCTAATGAACAGACTGCTTCGAAAGTTGATAAGGGAAAACAAGTGGTTGTTGACACTCCAACGAAAGATATTAAAAGAAGAAAAGAAGCTAGAGGATCATCCAAAAGGAAGATGATATAGTCAGAGGAAGAACCATCTCCAACCAGAATATCATATTTGGAGTCATCTGTCTTCGGATATGACTTTGTTGAACAGTCCCTAAAGAAGCTGGTGGACATCATTCTGATTTTTCTAGCAATAGAATCCAGATGCCAGATGCTTCAGCATAGTTTAAATCAAAAATTGGACTCTGTATCCATGGTGATGGATAGGTGTTCTAATCTTGAGGCTGATCATAAAAACTTTCTTATCAATTATGATGCTCAAAGATTTTCCTGCAAGAAGATAACCAAGTGGTCTAGGAAAGTTTTTCAAGAGATGGGAGAGCTTGATAAATTCCAAGTAGATGTTAAAGATTCTTTTGATACCAAAGCCTCTAAAATCAAGGATCTTACAAATTCTTTTGAGAAGAATTTAACTCTTGAGAAGGATGTTCGGATGAAGGAGGTCAAAAATCTGAATGGGAAGCTAAGTTATCTTGTCCAGCACTACAGGGAAGAAAAGGATCTTTAGATTCAGTTGGAATAAGAGGTTATAAAGCAAGATAAAACTCTTAAAGCTTAGACAGTGGCAATGGAGGCTCAATATGCAAGAATCATTGCTTTAGAGAAGCAAGTGGAGGAGGACCAAAAATAAATGAAGAAGCTGAAGACAATTGTCAAAATGCTTATTCTCAAGGAAAAAGAAACAAAATAGACCACTCTAATCTTTTGTTGTACTATTTTCCTTGTACTAGTTCTTTCCAATAGTAATGAAATTATGGTTACTTGTCTTTTGGTTTGTTGCATGTACTAATATTTTAGGTACTTTATTATCTTTTCCATTCCCTCAATTTTTTTTGAAAATCACAAAGGGGGAGAAGGAAAAAGAATTACTCAAAAGGGAGAGAAGGAAGAATCTAAAAGGGAGAAGAAAAATTTCTAAGTAAAGAAGAATTATCCCTAAGTAAGGGGAAGCTTATCTAAGGGGGAGTTTCTCATTAAGAAGTTTTCATTCTTATGATAATGAAAATCCAATTCCGTAAATTCAGAATACAATCCTTAGAGTTCCAAAACCTAAGGGGGAGTTAGTTATATTCACTATCATCCATAAACAAAGGGAGATAAGATTTAATTTCAAAGTCTAAAAATTTATTCTAAACTCTTATATTCTTTTTCGTAAGGATGTTTTTTCTTTCCAAAAATGGGGAGATTGTTGAGTCAATAAGGTTTTCCTTATGACTTTTCCATTCCTTCTTGTTTTGAAAATCACAAACACCTTATCTTTAAGAAAATATGTTTTTACCGTTGATTTACTTCTATAAGGAAAATTTCCTTAAGGAAATTTACCTATTTCTTGTTTTCATTGTTCATATCAATATTTTTCTTAAGTATAAAAATCAGATTCATATCTATATTCTCAGAATCATATAATACTTAGATATGAAGAATTCTGTTTCAGGATCCAAATTCTCATTCCGAATTCTATAATAAATTCTTATTACGAATTCTGATGACGAATTATCATTACGAATTATCATACAGAATACTTATTACGAATTCTATGACGAATTATCATTATGAATTCTGATGATGAATTCTCATTACGAATTCTGATGATGAATTCTCATTACGAATTCTAATGCAGAATACTCATTATGAATTCTATGACGAATTCTCATTATGAATTCTGATGAAGAATTCTCATTATGAATTCTGATGAAGAATTCTCATTATGAATTCTAATACAGAATACTCATTACGAATTCTATGACTAATTCTCATTACGAATTCTTATGACGAATTCTCATTACAAATTTGGATGACAAATTCTCAATACGAATTCTAATGCAGAATACTCATTACAAATTCTGATGACGAATTCTCATTACGAATTCTGATGACGAATTCTCATTACAAATTCTGTGATGAATTCTCATTATGAATTCTGTGATGAATTCTCATTGTGAATTCTGTGATGAATTCTCATTACGAATTCTCTGATGAATTCTCATTACGAATTCTGTGATGAATTCTCATTACGAATTCTGTGATGAATTCTCATTACGAATTCTGTGATGAATTCTCATTACGAATTCTGGTATGAATTCTCATTACGAATTCCAATGTAGAATTCTCATTACGAATTCTGGTTGTAAATTCTGATTACGAATTATGGATACGAACTTTTATGAAGTTTGACTCTGAATTCTTCTGATAAACAGAATCTGCATATCCTTGTAATATAGACTCCGAATATAATTTTTGGTTAGAATCCAAACTTTTTAATTACACTCTGTTTTATTAAGTTTGTTATAAAACGATGTCGTGCATTCAGTTGCACATGTTTTGTTATAAAATGAGGTCGTTCATTCTATTTTTAACTAATCGTTGGTTGAGTGACACGTGTATAGGTCCCTCCGAAATTTAAGGAAAATATGACCGTTGGAGGAGGGAGCCAATCGTTGCTACCGAGCCTATAAATAGGAGCTCATTTGAAAGAGATCAATGAAGAAGTTGATCACTATAGAGACCACACACTGTTAAGGTGATTTCTAGAGAGAGAAGCTTTTCATGCCTTGTGCGTACTGAATTGCTCGTTCAGATTTCTTCATGCGACTCCGAATGTTGGTGATTACATTTGAGGGCTTCTGGGGATAAGAAGACAGAGGTTCCAGCTACCTTGAAGTTGAGGGATTCTGGGGATAGGAAGACAGAGGTACCAACTACCTTGAAGTTTGAGGGCTTCCTTGCTGAGGAAAATAGAGGTTCCAACTACCTTGAAGTTGAGGGCTTACGGCGATAGCAAGATAGAGACTTCGATATTTGTATCGAGGGCTTACCCGGGTGTGGGTAAGACAGACTTTCTTGAAAGTATAAATCAAGGGACCTTTATCCAAGGTTGTTGGATACCCTTCTCTTTGGGTTAAAAGATTTATATCTTGTTACTTGTTTTTGTTACAAGTTTATCTTTTCCGCTAAATTTTTTATGTTTAAGAAATTATAACTATCTTATAATTCCTTACACTTGTATACTCTGATTCAGTTAGATTCTATATGCTTTAAGGTAGAATCTCATATTGTAAACTTTGGTTATGTTTCATTTTCTGGATCCATATTTTCAGAACCGGTTTTTCAGAATCACTTTCCAGATTTAAGCAAGTGTATAGAACTAGAAGTTTGTAACTTCATACTTTGTCTCAATCTTTCAATTGGTGTTAGAGGTGTTGTGAATTTTCTTAGTTTAAATTTGTTAAACTTAGATCTTTCCTTGTTTAAGGAAAATTTTAAAGTGTACAATTCACCCCCCCCCCTCTTGTATATTGAGCATCTACATCATTATTTCGATCATACAAGGTGTTTTACCCTTGTCACCCTACGGTTGCGGGTTCAAGTCTCGTGGCCTTTCTGGATGCTACGGGTTGTCACCCGACCTCCGGGATGTCCTTTTTATGACAATCCAAAAATAATCTTAAAAATGATTTAACTTTAACAATAGTATCCAATGTCAAACTTAATCAATTATAACCTTTATACTTATCCACATTACTTCTGTCTGAAATCAAAGTCCAAAATTTATAAGGAAGGTCACATAATATACATGTGAATACCTTCATCGTGTATTCTCTTAAAATGTGGTAATAAAATGAATTTCTAGAAAACCATATTTGAATAGGTCTGTACTTTCTTATTCCTTCTGTAAATCATATAATACTAGATATACTCCTTAAATCCAAAAATGTTGTAATCACCAACAATGATGGAATTAAAAAAAATATTAATTAGTTCCAAGGTAGTCAATAATATCTAATATAATTTATCCAAATAAATCATCTCTTATTCCAAAATCAATACCATGGTATCAGAACCATATTAAATTTTTTCTTTCCTTCAACCATGTATTTTCCAAAAAAATTAACTTTCTATTGAGTCACATTTCTTGGTACCACACAATCTCAAATCCTTAATGAAATGGTACTACAGTACAATCCTTATATACTCAATAATTATTACAACCAATACATCATTGATATAACACTCAAATGACTTAATTATTTAATATCAACATATGAACACTAGTCATTACTCTTCATCTATGGTAATATCATAACTTGATTATTATCCAATAGAATTATTTGCGGTATACTCTGATGATTGGTACATTGATTCGCGTAGTGTCCCAACTTCTTGAAGATGAATCATTGTACATTTGAAACCTTTTTCATACCCTTGAAATCATGTACTTGGTGTCATTTTTCTCCACACTATTAACAAACTCCCATTCCCTTTAAGAATTTACCAAGGTGATTCTTTCCAAAGTTATCACATATGGGAAAATCCTTCTTTCCCTTGTTCCATTTATCCATCTTTCTCTCTACCATCATTTTCTTCTCTGGCTTCCCTTAAAATCCATAGGAAAAAGATAATTATTTACTTATCTTATTATCACATGATACAATTTCTTCATATGATGATAATATATGGGAGACTATTTCCTTTCTAAATGTTGGATTAATACCATGAAATATATGATCCTTATTACTCTTTGGATCATGTGTATTTTTGGAGTTCTCATTCCATATACTAGGCACCATTTCTTAACAATAACATACACTAGTTTAGTTTATGAATCACAATGCATAATTCCAAACTTGTAAAATTTCTAACGTAAATTGAAAAGATTATGCAGATAATCTATAATCATAAAAAAATGTTTTATTTGAGGAAATGTTTACTTTTAAATCCTTCATAATGGATTTTAAAGAAAATGTGAATTATCCTAAGCATATCCCCCAGGAGTGTCATAACCAAGAGTGAAACAAGGCCCATTTTCGTGTACCAGGATACCCCGGGTCAAGCCCAAAACACCTTGTCAGAGTTTTCACTCTTAGGTACATCTGTTCCAGAGCCACCTCTACCTACTTGTATCCAGACAAATATGTATTGCTTGGAAAATTCACAAAATATCTATATTACCAAAATTCTAGGATGTTATTCTATACTAATCCTCAAATTCTATCTTAGGGTAATGTTCTCTAATCAGAGTTTTTCTAAATCTAGTTTCCAAGGTTATTGTTAAACTTCCTCTGATACCAACTATAACACCCTAACCACAGTTGCACAGAGTCAGTGCATTATTTTAATACATTGGAATGATTACAAGGAATCAAGTCCCAAAGGACCGATCGGTTTAGCAGTCTTGGAAAATAGATTACATAGATTAACTTTACATTACAATTTCAAACATAAAATACAACATTGATAGTTCTTTTATAATTCCATTATTCCCATAGCTTAACCCTACATATCAATCCCAATACACTTCTTAGAATCTTGGGAAAATAAAACATAAGAAAGGGGTGAGCTCAGATGCTCAGTAAGGGTAAATAATTTAGCAGAATCTATAAACTTTTTAGGCAAGATGTATAATAAAAACAACAGCCTTTTTAAAAATAATCTTGAACATAAATGGAAAAAATAAATCAAACTTCACCATATAAACATGCACATGGATATTCTATTAGTTGAATAATCACATGTAATAACTAATTTCATAATGAGGTAACGTATAATGCAGGACATTCTGAAACATTTTGTCAAGGCCTCAACCAAGATGTCGAAAAATGATTAAGGCCTCGGACAAAACCATATATCAAATTGGGAAAGGCCTAGGACAATTCTACATCTAATTGTCTCATGAGACCTACTGATGCACTGAGGAGCTATAGCGGGCTCCACCCATCACTTACTAAGTCCAATACATTCCTCATATGAAAAGGTTGAAACATAATATAAACATTCGTATTAAATATAACATACGAAATGTCAATAATTTAACCATAAACCATGAATGGTATAAAAATATCATATCCATAGTCAAACATGTCTTAACTCATTCAATAAAATATGGAATATTTTATTATAATAAATCAACCTCAATCAAGAATAATATCTAGTAAAGGATGTTGACATAGTTGAAAATGATCAGTAAAACTTTTTGAGAGAAATATCCCTTTTTGTGAAATCATTTAAAAGTCACAAATTTATAAAGGAATTCATTTAAAAGAGATTTTTGAATCAAAGTGTCCTATAACACTTTGAAACTTTTGAAAGTAATTAACATTTTAAAACAATCATGTCCATATAAATAAATCCTTAAAACCATTTTGAAAACATGGACATTAATGGGAAATATTTAGAAGAATAAATATTTAAAACATTTAAAATGATGTTTTAGTTAAAGTGTACCTTAAAAAAATTCTTTTTAAAACTCTTATATTAAACATGGACATGGATAATAAATATGTCCCAGTAAAAACATACACATAAACAATCTTGGATAATAATGAGATTGAGGAATTAACCCTTACCTTGCACTTTCCTTTGGTCAAGGGTACATTTAAACTCTTGTATAATGATCATAGTATGATATTAAATTATACCATAAAAATATTCATATTTATTAATATATAATACATTATTCATTTATGACTTTATACTACCCATTTAATAATGATTTCCATGTTAAATTAACATTTCAGGTAATAATCGCTTTCTTTATCGTCAGTGTTTTAACTTGTTATTATTGATCATATCATTTAGAATGTGATTTAAATACTTCCATAATATAAATCATTATTTATATATAATATATATTTATATTATAAATATGTATAATAGATAGATATATGAAATGGAAAACACTTTTTATGGAGATGGTAGGACGTACGTACGCATAAACGTTGTTTCCGTTTCATTTTTTTTTATTTTAAAAGGAAAGAAAATCAAATGATAAATAGGTATATTATTATTCCATTATAATATAATATTTTGTATACAATTTGTAAGTTCATTAACACCATTCTTTATATGTTCCATGTATGGTATGAATGAGTCATATCACTTTGAGGGGTGGTAGTCCGCACTTCCTCAAATGAAATTATCATATATATACCATAGGAAAAGAATAAAGGTATGCGATAAAAGATAATTACAGAAGATTATAGATAAAATAAATATTATAAATATCATATATAATTATATTTCCATCATAATGGCCATCATAAGAGGTGGTAGTAGAAGATTGAACAATCATCGTTTCGTGAAGCAGTAGTTCTTCATCCACAAAACATTATGTTATATACCCATTAGATGGAGGTGTGTGTAAGTGTAGTTCAAATAATTATTATAAAAACAACCTAGTATATTGAGTATACTATTGTTGTTATAAAATAATTTAATGAAGAGTGTTTAGGGGGTTGGAGAATTAAAATAAAAAAAGAACTTAAGAGGAGATGTTACCTTTAAATTGGATAACTCCCTTTGGTTTGAACCAAAAGGCTTCCTTAAAGTGCCTTATGCATAAGGTGAGTCTTCTAAGAAGAATAGATAGATATATTGAGCTTAATTGGGAAGATTTTGGATGATCCAAGGTTCTTTAGAGGTGTGATAAATGGGTTAGATGTGAAGGATTTTTATAAGGGGGAGGAGGGGATCTTTAAGAATGTTTGAAAATATTATTTTATTATATAATGATTTTCGGTTTCTAAAGTTCCAAAACTCATTAAATTAGAATATAATATGACTCATGTTCGAAATAAAATCATCCAATAAGAATTGGACAGGTTTTGGATATTTTTTTAATTTTTATAATCCCATTTATTTAAATCAATAATTAATGAGGTAAACACTACATCATTATTATGTCATAAATACTTTTATTTATTTGATTTCTAAAAATTATAAAAAAATACCATGATGTAGGAAATGTTTTTAGATTTAAAATGAATAGTTACAATCAAAATTATAACTTATTTAACCTCATGTAAAAAATTTTTTACTAAGAGATATATGTTTATATCATTTTTGTCTTTACTTTAAATTAATTAATATAAAGTGTCATTATCACTATCAAGTGGCTCCATGTGGTCCCAAAATCTACCCAAGGATTCCCATGGTTAGAAATGTATCAATAAATAGTAATAGGACACATGTTAGAGTAATTTAATATTATTATAATAATATTTGTTTACCCTTTTTTACCAGATTTACCCTTTAACCATGGTAAATAAAATATTTACTGAAGCAAATATTCATAATGTCTAAAAATAAAAGTTACATATTTACACAATTTTTACCTCATGATTCCAAATATTGAATCCATTTTTACAAATTCAAAACACATTAGTGGCAGAAATTAATTTAAAATTAATTCCTTTTGTCAAAACAAAAAGTGTGTTTTTAAGAAATAATAACTATCAAAAGATTGACACTTGTTTATGTCCAGTTTAAATGTGAAATTGCATCCAATGAACTAAATTATATTAAATGATAAAAATATAATATAATGATACTTTAAAACCACTCAAATTTATAATTTAACGCTATAAATTATTTTTATTAAAAAAAATTTAATTAAAATTTAGTATTTTCACTATTCATCAAAATGTGAAAGTTATCAAAAAAGTACCAAAAATTTATCCAAACTAAATTTTTATGTCCCGCTTCTAAATAATAATTTAATTTAATTATAGTGTCAAATATTGGTTTTAAAAATGGTTTTCCATTAAAAGATCGTAAAATTGCATTTTTTGAAAAATACTTCTTTTATCCAAAAAAATGAATTTGTTCTTATATTATATATAAGAAACAGATAATATGGATTATAAAATTATATGGAGTATATAAAATTCAGAATTCAGTTAATACTATTAATAACCTCTTTTTGAACGGCTAGTTTGGTAAGTCATGGTGTGATCAAACTCGGTGTTGTGTGTAGCGCAAGTTATTGAATTACATTGAAGAGATAACGTACTATGAAATCTTTGGGTGTTACATATGTTAAATTCTTAATTCATGTTTCAAGTGAACTCTATGTTTTGTTCACTACTTAATTTAATGTCATCTCACACTCCACATTACATTACCTTCTTAATGTAATTTCAGCTAAATCTCTTAAAATTATGTTAACATATAATGTAATTTTAAGCAGGAAAAACTAGTTTACATATCATAATACATGTTCTTAAAAAACTAGTGAATTAAACATGATTATCATTTGAAGAATAAGTCTCTGATACCATTGGTGAGTTTTTAAGGAATCGTCCTATGATCTTAGTAAATAGAAGAAAACATTGGCCTAGTATATCTATTACATAATCAACATGCATGAAAAATGAAGAACATAGTGTACCTATAAAACTGAAGCAATGACCTCTATATTGATTGATTTTTCTTGATTAAGATCACATAAGAAGAAAATTTAAGCTTTCTAACTCCATAGGTAATCACCTTACCTTTGGATACTAGTTTACATCCTGAGGATTCTCATACACCAAGAGGGGTTCTAGTACCTTCACTATTTGTAACAAATGATTCTACGGGAACAAAGTGATTTTCAGAAATATTTTTATAAAAATAATGATCATCTTTACTAAAAAATAAAGTTAACTCCTTCCCTTTTATATGACATTATCAAAACTCTCTATTTAATGAAAACACATTGGGTACATGAAACATATTGGGTGGTATATCATGTGTTACTTCCTAATGCTATAATTCATTGAACCTATTAAGTAATTATGAAATCCATATTTTATCAATTAATAATGGATTAGAAACTAAAATAAACTATGAGGGGTCAAGGTGGAAGATTTATGCACTCAACATGCATTATGTTGGGTAAAACATAGTCTTGAGATGCATCACATGAAACTAGACTACTTTGGAACCAATGTAATATTAGGATCGATCTTAAGGATATGTTGGAACCAACATATCCTTAAGTCATATGCATCATATGCATATATTTTAGTGAAAATACATAAATAATTACATTTTGATGATATAATTCCCCAAAACTTAAGATTTAACTATATTTTATGATATATTATATCATACTTTATGGAATGATTTAAATCCATGATATTTATACATATCATACCTTATGATATGGTCAAATTGTATGATACAACTAACCAAAACAGAATAAATATAATGTGACATATTTTATGATACATATTTAATGCCTTATGATATAAAATTTCCTTAAAAACACATATTTTAACACATTGATCCATTAAGGAACAAATCTCTAATACTAATGATGGGATTTAGGGTGTTCATCTAATAAACTAGTAGAAGAAGAAATACCAATCTATCTTTAACTATAGAAATTTGATATAAAAAAAAGAACATTAAGCATATCAGTGCTATCAAATAATATATCTTTTAATATTCAACATATAATTTATAGATATCGCCTAAGTAGAAAAAGAAATATTCTTACCTATGTAGGTGGTACATCATCCTTGTATCCTAAATCGTATCGAGAGGACTTTAGATCATTGAAGTAGTGATAACCCCTTCTCTGTGAGATGAACAATGATCAAGAAAGAAAGAGAGTTTCATATTTACATACATTTATAGATAATAATGCAATATAAGGGATCATATACCCTTTTATATCCACTTTAAATGGTATCAAAGTGTTGCAGCGCCAGCTGCCATCTCATGGCAGTCGAGCATTTCTACTTGTTGGAGTATTATTCATTGAACTATGTAATAAATTTATAAATCCATTAATAACTCAATCATATTTATTTATAACCAATGAAATAGTTCATTAGATGAAAAATGTGTTATGAACTTGGATCTATAATCTAATCATACATTAGGGAAACATAACCTCAAGATATGCATCGTATATATATAACATTACATTGGTGATAACATACTGTCAAGATATTACTCATGGTTAAGTTGGTGACCAACACAAACTTAAGATCAATAATCATCATATGTGTATCATTAACTATGATAGGGTTATTTTATTATATGATATCCCATTTTAATTCACATCTAACACTTGTCACAAGAAGGAGTCATGAATCCTTAATTTCTAAGAGCCTCTCTAAGAGAAGATTCAAGTCTTCAATGTAAGTTTTATCCTATCCCTAATAATTTTTATTTATCATATTCATCCATATATTCTTAAATATATTTTATAACTTTAATAACATTTTTTTAAATCATTAGTATTCTTATTAAATTGATATTAAAACTATTGGATAATATGTTCTTACTCATTCAATCATTATAATGTGTTCTTGTTTGGGTCGGTTTTACCACCTACATGGAAAATGTTATAGAATTTACAACATGAATGATTAATAAAACTTAAAATATAGTAATATATTTTAATAATTATTAATTTAATATGTTTTGAAAATTTTGTAACAGTAATATATATAAGTATATTCATCGATAAAAATAAATTCTTATTATTGAATTAAAATTCAAAAAAAAAAGAAATTTTTTAACCATGATAATCATCCCCATAAAATAAATAAAACAATGATGGAACTATAGACCCCTATAAAAATATATATATCAAATCCATGACCATTATATAGGTGATGAATACATGATCAAGAATCAAGGATCAAAACTGCCACACTGAAGCAAGCAATGAATAAATGGAACAATTAACACTCTATGATTAGTTTTATCAATTAATGATTAATAAATGGGTAATAGGAAATTATAAATGAATGATATTAAGTAAAATTAATATAAATAAGGTTATTAAAATAATGTATAATAATTATAAATTTATTATATAGGTAGTTAGAGTGTGTTTGATTAAGTGAGAATCCAATGTAAGGTTTCTTTGTTTCAATTTTCACTCCTTGAGACATATTTAAAATTATACATATATTCATATTTTACATGGTTTACTTACTTACCCATTTAGTTAATTAAACATAAATTACTTTCGATTCATGTTATTTACAAGTATTTTTCATTATCACTTTTCCATGTCCTTTTTATTCATACATTATCAAAGCCTTAAATGTTTTTATTAACTTAATCTCTATTTCATTGGGTCATAATCATCATCCTTAGATTATGTTCTTACAAGATTATTATATTATTATATTATATATCTCATTTTTAATTTTTTCTTTATTTATAGTAAAATTAAATTTTTATAGAAAAATATTCTTCTTTGATTCATTATTTTCTTGATAAAAATGAAATAAGGTTAAGAATAATTTCCATCCTACATATTGGAAATTTCTCATCCATTTACATATTCTTTCTTACCATAGACCACTATTTGATTATTTTGAAATCTAAGTATGTATTCTCATATCTAAATTTCATACTTCACTTTATCTCTATTAAAAATGAAATTTTATATTTCTTTTATCAATGTGGGTTTCTTTAAAACCAATTAAAAATGATTAAAATAAACTTTTTTCCACTTTCATATATTTTGTATCTTCCACCCCATATTTATTCTAAATTAAAATTTATGTTCTTTTAAAGGTTTTATTATTGGGATGATTATTTCTAAAATTATTTTTTAAAATTATTTTTTCACCTTTTGAATGTAACATATAACATTATTTTTATGACAATGTTACAAAAAATTTAAGTAAATTGATTTTATGATATATCTTTAATTTTTCTCTATAACTCTAAATGGTCATTCATATATGGAATTATTCTTTATATATCACCCTCTAAGTTATATTATTCCATGTTTCTTTTGGGTGGTTAAAATTTGGGTATCATTTTAACTAATTCCTAAAGGCTTCTTTTATGATACTTTATGAAAATTTTATGTGCCCATTTTCCATAGATTACTCAAGATTTGATGTATGATTGATTCCATGTGGAACATATATTTATGGTTTATCATTATTTGATTGTTGGTCCCTAAATTTCGTATTCATCTAATGTATTGGGTAAAACTTTATATCTCATGAGATCAGGATATGACACATATGGTTAGCCCAACTCCACTATGTTATGGGACACAGGTGATTATCTTGAGTCCACTATGTTATGGGAAAAGTGGTTATCCTAGTCTAATATTATATTAATTCCTTGGTGATTGACCTTAACATATTTTATGATTTTTTATTATTATTTTTGTGCTATATTTCTATGTTATTCTCTATTTATCATTATTATGGTCTCATGTTTCCACATTCTTCTGCCATGGTATATGTTATGATTTTATAATGATCCCTTTGAGGTCATACATCCATATTCCATAGTATATGTTATTTTATCATGTTTTAAGATCAAATATTATGATTCCATGTTCTTTTTAATCAAGTATTTCTCCCATATTTATGATTTCTCACATGTTATAGTCTAATACTATATGTCTCATTGATATTTTTTTCCTTACTGATCATTTGAAATCACTCATTCTTATGTTTTCTATTTCACTAAGAAATTATATGTAGGAATGTATATAGGAGTATAACTTGTGTGGATAATTTTTTGGGAGATTCTAAAGCACTATTATCTAATAATATGGTTATATATGTAATCTATAATGACACTAAACCATTGTGTAGTGGGATTGTGTTCATTTATGAGATATAATGTTTAATTATGAAAATGATATAATATCTATTTATTTTATATATGTTATGATTGGGTCATCTTAGTTGGTATCAGAGTGGGGTTTTATTATGTTTATGGATTATATTAAGAAGTATAGGAGAACCAAACATAATGAACCCTAGGTTAAACAAAAATTTTCATAGGTTTAAATGAATGTTTCAAAGAGTAATACATCTTAGATTTTATTTTTCATATTCATATGATTAAGATATTATTGTTTATTACTCATTCTAACCCTTTTGGTTTTAAAAAATTATTAAAACCATAATCAAATAGATACAAGCATTCTTATTATCCATTAATGATATTCTAATTATTATTTATTTATATTTATTAACATTCCTTCATATCTTGTAATTTTTCTATGATTATTGTTTCAATTCCTCAAATATTAAATATTGAGTTATAGGTGAACACACCTGGTAGAGAAATGATTGTATACGAAGTGTATAGATCTTATCCAATTAATTTTTTGGGGAAATAATTCTTTTAAATATAGTTATTCTTCACTTATTATAGTTTCATGTGATATTGAGCATGGATTGGATCTCACTATATAGAGATTATATCACTTTTATGTGTTAAGTAAATATATATTTATATCCCAAATCATACCATAGTCAAATATCAATGTAAGGATGATTATGAACTCTATTTAGAAATTAATTCCTTAATATGGGTATTTACACCCAATAATGAGGGTTACTTAGTTCAAATGGTTGGAGAGAAACTCAGCATTGAAGATATGCCAATTATATGGGAATATGTAAATGTATTTCTTGAAGAGTTTATTAGACATTCCTTTGAACATGTGGTTATGATTTCAATTTAACACATACCTTAATCAATTCTTGTACTAAACAATCCTTATAGAATGAACCCTATTGAATCATAATAATTAAAGTAGAAAATTAAAGACAATTTTGATAAGGCATTTATATTCCCAAGTGATTATCTATGGAGTGCTCCAATTTTCTATGTTAAGAAGAAGGATGGATCAATGCATATTTTTATTTATTATAATTAGCTTAACAAGATCATTATCAAGAAAAATTTACCTATACCTCATATTGATGATTTTTTTGATCAACTTAGATGGAAATAATACTTCTAAAAGGTAGATATTCGATATTAATATCATTAATTAAGGGTAAATAGTGATGATATACCCAAGATATACTTTCACACAAGATACAAACACTGGTAATTCATAGTGGTTCTATTTGTACTTACAAATTCACCTACTATCTTCATGAATTTAATGAATAGAGTTTTTATATATTTCCTTGATAAATTCATAGTTATCTTTTTTGATGATATTATCATATACTTTAATAGAAATGAAGGCCATGATGATAATTTGGAAATTTTACTAAAGACCTTACAAAAGTAAAAATTGTATACTAAGTTCAACAAGTGTGTATTTTAGATAAAAAAATATCCTTCTTGGGTCTTGTAATCATAGACGAGGGTATATACATAGATAGTTCAAAGACATGGGTGAGTAAATAATGTCCTAGAGAAACAAATATAATATATATCTGTAGTTTTATTAGATTGGTTAGATAATACATATTCTTTTTGAGAAATTTATCATGATTTTCAAATCCATTGACCAAATTAACATGAAATGGAGTTAATTTTATTTTTATGGATGAATATGAAGATAGTTTCAAGGAAATTAATAAGATGTTAGTCACTTAAACTGTTCCTACACTACCCTACAGTGGATAAGGGCTTATTATGTATATTTATTATTTAAATAAGGGATATAGATTTGTACTTATTAAAAATGAAAAGGTAATAGCTTATTCTAAATTCCAATTAAAGACCCACAAGTAAAAATACCTAACGTGTGATCTAGAACTGACAATGGTAATTTTTGTATTAAATATTTAGAGGAATTATATCTATAGAGAGAGGTGTGATATAAATGATGGTCATAAGATCTTAAAGTATATATTCACACAAAATATTTAATACATATACCAAAGGAGATGGTTAGATTTAATCAAGGATTGTGATTTCTCAATACATTACCATCTTGGGAAGGTAAACAATATGGTTAATGTTATAAGTATAAATTATCATGCTACCATATCTTTGATAAGGATTTAAAGGGACCTAATATTTATGTAAATGGAAAGTATGTACATGGAAATCATAAGGGAAGGGATTATGAAACACCCCCATGCCAATGTTATATTAAATATTATATAATTATTAATTATTTTAAATTTTGTAAGTGTTTTTAGTGTTTTAAAAAATTTAAAGTTATATATTCCTTTATTTCACACAATTTCCTAAAGTCATCATGGAATGATTATTTTTTTATGTAAAGATTTGATTTTGGGTTGGATATAGGTCACGCTATGTCTGATGATCACCATGATGTTATAGGTCTTTATTTCCTAGTGAAGGATTTTCTATACACTTGGGCGGGGAGAGATGGTCATGTTATGACCTAGTGGCATTACATCATGGTGAGTGTCTATAGTAGTTAGATATTTTTTAAGCCTCATAGGTAATATTGAAAAATATTACTCTCACTTATGGTCACCCTTTGCATAAGAGTCTTGAGATTTGTGAAATTTTGGTGATTATAAAAGTAATTTATGATGGGTGAGAACCAAACCAATGTGTTAACCCTTACATTTCATATAATGACTCTTACGTATCAAATTCCTTTATAAAATTCCATGAGGGTGAGTTATCCATGTTGTGATGGGTAAGTATCATGTTGAGTGGTTTAGTCTGGGAGGTGCTTCACACCATGGAGGAGGAGTTCCATGTTGTAGTGTACTAGGGATTAGGATCCTTAGTTATGGTCAAAGAAGGTGAACCACACCATAATCAGAAGGGTTATTCCATGATGGGTGTCTGGTGAGGGGCATTACACCATGATCAGCAGGTCCATACCATGAGGTAGTCAACCCAAATTTTTAATTTTATGATTTTCTCTTTCTACCCTTGTTGACTTAAAGACACTTTGGACTCTTATTTCCCCTCATTAATGTGTCTCGTCCTATATAGATGAAGTGGAAACTCTCCCTCATTCTACTTTGGATATTGAGCACCTCCTCTTCGATTTCAACTGGTTTTTCAAGGTAACTCTCCTCTTTTCCCATCCATTATTCTCCTCTTCTCCCTACTTACAGCTCCCCTCAGTTTTCTTTCATCCAATTAACCCTACTGGTTGTGGGGGTTGAATCTATGGTTTGGGTTGATCTAATCTTAGGGATTTTATTTTTTAAAGTTTTTAGAGATCATATTCTATTGATTTTTTCATTCTTTATTAAAATAGAGTGGTGTCTACTTGGATAAGGTGGGTGTTTTTATGTAATTCCTTTATTTAATGATTTTATGAAATACTTAGTATTTATAAATACTTTTTATAATAATATATGCCTATATGTGATACCCATAATGGGTTTATAAATGTTTCAAATTATTTCCATACTTGGAATGGAGGATTTTTCAATGAATTTTCTAATATTCTTTTTAGACTAATTGTTTTCATGCCAAGTGTTTATGAAAATTCCTATGAATCTCTTTTCAAATGACTTGATGAAAAATGAAGGGTTGTTTTGGGTTGTTTTTAATAAAATAGGTATTTGGTTTTAAAGTGAATCCAAAGGGAGTAAATATTTTGTTTTAAAGTGTTAAGCCTTGTTTTTTAAGTTTTGAACCTTTTTAAAAATAATCATTGAACCTTGTAGGGTTTTCAAAGGATCGTTGTAACTTGACATTCCAAGTTTTTTTAAAGACCCATTTGGAACTTTATGAATGAAAAGAATTTTTATTGATGTTTTGATACCCTCAGTTTGATCTCCATTACTTATTATGTCATATATATATTTTTTTCCCTTATATGGGGGGAATTTTATTATCATTATGGTGTTTGTATTGATGTAAAATGAGTTTTTTCTTGAGTGGGTGTTGGGAGTGAGATGATATTTTCTGTTATGATTTTTTATTCTTATGATGATCATATGATTCCTTGATTTCTTGCCTTCACTTTTTTTTATGTCATGGGAATATGGGGTAGCTATGTGAGATATCTATTTTATGTAATACTAGTTTATATTTTTCTCTAGATAATTCAATAGTTTTTATAAAACTATAAATATAGGAATGACCACAATGAGAGTGATTCAAGTGTTTATATCATTCAATAATTCAACTTGAGGTCATACTATTTTAGATTCTGCTCTAACTAGTGACCTAGTATAGATTAATCTCTTGATAATGGAATAACCCCAATGAGATTGATTTGGGTATTTTATTTCCCTTATTTATATGACTAAGATATCATCATGTTAGGAACTTTTATTTTTACCATAATTCTTATTCATTGATGATAGTATTGTCTCGGGGGTTCTTACTGCATACTTTACATGCATACCCTTATGCTTATACTAATTTGTGGAACCATTTACATTATTATTGGTTTTATGTATGGTTCATGTTAATGATATATCTTCATTATTTTATGATTTGACTTACTTTTCAACTTTATTTGAAAATGGGTTTTTTAAGTTTTAAATAAAGAAAATGGTTTAGTTTTGAAGGTGTGAACTTTTAATTACTCCACTTTAACATTTTAAAGTTTTTATTTTCCTTAAATGGTGGGTTTCACCCTAAAAATGATAAAAGGGTGGATTTTTTAAGCAGATTTCAAAGGAAAATCGTGTTATCTTTATAAGTTTTAAATTATCATTTTAGAGGCTAGTTGTGATTTTGTTTTCTAAAAAATGGTTTTCCCTTGGGTTTTGGAAAAAGGATTAATTATGATACTTATTTTCTTATGAATTATATTTGTGAAAATTCATTTTATAAATTTTTCTAAAACTATAATTTATTAAATTTTTAATAAATAGAATCACATATACTCTTTAGAGAAATCCTACTAGGGATGTTTAGATCACACCCTACATACTCACATATATGTGTGTGTAGATATTATGTTTCAACTAGGTTTCTTGGTTGTGTTATTATATTTTATATCATTCATGTATTTATGTTTATGGACATATTGGGATGTGGTGAGTGACCATGTATATCAAGGGGATGTTTGAGTAGTGAATCGGTTTATTGTTTTATTTTTAGAATGTTGTTATATCGGACAATTTGAATAGGTACTGTATTTGTATTTTAGTTTCCTTTCTATAGGGGACTTATTAGGTATTATTATGGATGATGTTGTGATTCATTGTATAAATTTAGTTGTATAATCCCCATTTATTATAGATCATTTAGATGTTTATATTATATTTTCCATGTTTGGCCTCTTTATTTATTTGTTCATATTTGTTTCATATGCATAGAAGTATGATGTATGGATGCACTATTTCAGATACTTGGATAGTTTTCACTACTTTATTATTATTATTTGAGGGTGAAATGATTCCCATCAGTTATAGTTTGAATCCATGGCACTAGTTGTTAGCTTAAGGAAATCAGGAATGTGCCTCAAGCCCTGTGACTAAGCGGTACGGGTGACAAGCTAGATTGACCCGTGATGGTTAATTACAAAATGATATTAGAGATCTGTTATTAGTTAGGGATTTGGGTAGTATGGAGATAGGACTATCAGAACTCATGAGGTAGTTTATGAGTAGGTAACCGATCACCACATTTCCTAATGAAACTTGAGTTTCCACAAGAATTTGGGATTTTAGTCTTGAATTTGAATTATATTTTGATTATTTTTATAGTTTTTTATCCCCATTGAGTTATATCATGTATTTTAGGGGTTTAATTGAGATTTTTGATTAAATTATGAATGAATAAGAACTTTATGGTCTTATCACATGATCTATAAAACCATGTGGAGACCATGCATATGGTCCTATAAACTTCTCAAAGGTTGTTGTACACTCAAGGTATAGTCGGCCAAATCATGCACAGCTTTGTATTCCTCTTTCAATTTTTTTTTGACTTATTTTGATTTAAAAATTCTCCTAAAATTATTTTCATTTTTTAGAGATAGATGAAAAAGGGTTTTTTGATATGTGTATTTTTTATATATATTTTGTCTTAAATTATATTTTTGTGTGAGAAGAGTATTTCATGAAATATTTGAATTTTAAACCAGTTTTGGTGTTTCATTTGGAAAATTAATTTCATATAATTTATTTCTTTTTAAAACTAGGTGTTATGGTTTATTTTTATATTATTTTGAATTCCATGAAATTTTTTCAAAACTATTTGATTTCATTATGGAATTTAAGAAATTTTTTAAATTAAATTGGTTCTTTAATTTTCTAACTTAGGAAGACTATTTTCATATCATGTGTGATTTTTTAAAATGAGTTTTTAAGATATTTATCAAATGTGATTATTTTAAAGGAAGAAAATTTTTTACACTATGTTCTGCTTGAGTGAATTTGTGATTTTGAGTTTAATCTATAGGTTATAATGGGATTGTTTGATTTGATTCTTGAAGCATGAATTAATTGAGTTCATATTTCATGTTATTTAGATATTCCTCCCAAAAAGGTCTTGATATAATGTGGAAAGTTTATCTCTATGAATTATTTTTTTTCATTGATGACTCTACCCAAAATCTAAATAAAGTGGTAGATTCGGAACCTTATTTACTCTTTGAGCTTATTTATCACCCTTTTAAATCATTATCCATTTTATTTTAATGTTGATTAAGAACTTATTGGGGTGATGGAGAGGTTATAGAGGATTGATAGAACCTTCAATTATCTAAAAACTCTTGAAGTTTCAAATGTGGAAGTTATTATAGATTTGTTTGAAGGACTAAGCTTGGTCTGGTGGAAGTGAATTAGATGAAAAAACCTATGGTATTTAATTCCTTGATACCACTTAGTCAAGATGATGATGGATAGTATTCTTGAATTCTTGTTTCTTCTGGTAAGAAGTAGATATCTCTTGTGTATTTCTAGTGTGGGCACCTAGAATTCTATGATTTGAATTTTTTATGGTAAAGGGGGTATCAGATGTAGATGAGACCCAAGTTATCATCCATATTTGGATTTATGCTCAAGGATTTTATATAAGGTTGAAATTAATAGGTAATTCTCAATCGATACATTCCTTGGTTATTTTCCTCCATCCTTATTTAAAGAGGTTTTGATTATTTTTTATTGTGTTCATGTTGTGCTGATTTGATGTTCCTCTTGAGATTTATATATATAATATTATCCAAGAAATTAGGTTGTCCTTTGATTAATTTCTCATAGGTAACCTTGGGTATATACTAGGTTAACTGGGGAGACTTCTATACTAACCTAGGTTATGTTTTTTATAGTATCCAATTTGAGATTATAGATTTTTTGGGGTATGTTAGGCTTACCATGAGTTGGTGTTCTATAAGTAATGTCACAGATTACTCTTCCTTCAACTTTGTGACCCAAGGTTAGAGCTCATGTTGTCAAGTTTTTAGGCATGTTTTATCAAGGTGTTTTTATAAATTCTATATTATGGGATGTTTACGGATTACTTGACCATGATTTTTTTCTTTTAGGTATTCATTTAAGTTGTGGTTCCTTTATGGGATTTTAAACCAATTCCTTGTGTGGTTTCTTATGATTGGTGGAAGATTATTTTTTCACTTGGTGATTTGAGGAAACATTTTTATTTTGGTGATATCTTTCTTAAAGTGATGTTTATTACTTTTTCTCGCTATTTTAGATAAATTCTGAGTGGTGGGGAGACTTGTTAAAGGTCTCCATGATATTTGATCTTGGTGCCTCTTTACTATTGTTTAAATTTATCCTAGAAATTTTGAATTATTTTTAAGGATTTTTTCAATAGATTTTAAGGATTTATATTTCTTTTTTGGTGTTTCTTTCTCACTAGACATCTTAGAGTCTTCCCAACCCACCCACCTCATTTTTGTGGATTATAATAAGTGGTAGTGTGGGATTATAATTTTTTTAAATCAATTAGTAATACTTAAATGGGTAGAATTTCTCTTCATGATATAGAACATCCATACCCACCTACTTGGTCGATTCTTTGGTATGCCACTAAACCCATGAATGGGTGAAGAGGTTTTCATTCTCTTTTCTTTCCACTCTTTCTAATATATTTCTAGGGGAATAAATTGGCATGGTTGGGAGAATTTTGAAACCCCTATGTAACTATTTTATTAAATATTATATAATTATGAATTATTTTTAATTTTAGAAGTGTCTTTGGTGTTTTTAAAATTCTATAGTTTTTTTTCTATAGGTCATTTCATGGCCTAAAGGTATCATAGTGTGATGAGTTCTATACAAGAAGATTTGATTTTGGGCTGGTTATAGGTCGTTTCATGGCTGAGGATCAACATGGCATGATTGGTCTTTATTTTCTAGTGAAGTATTTTTTTCATGCCTTTAGGTGGGTAGAGATGGTCAAGTTGTGGCATGGGGGAACCACGTTATGTTCAGTGTCTAGGATAGTTATATTTTGGTTAAGTATCATGCATAATAGTAAATTAAGTTACTCTCATTCATGGGAACCCTTTGTGTAAGATTCTCATACTTTGTGAAATTCAGGTGAGGATGAACGTTACACTATGATGAGTGAGCACCACACTGTAGTGTTGACCCTTACATTTTATCTAATGAATCTTATATATGAAATTTCTTTCCAAAAATATATAAGAATATTTTTTCTATGTTGTGATGGGTGTGTGTCATGTTGTGGGGTTTGGCTAAGAAGGCACTTTATTCTATGGAGGATGAGTTCCACTTCATGGTGGTCCAGGGCTCGAATTCCTCAATTATATCTAGATAAGGTGCACCATTCTATGAATTTAAGGGTCACACTATATTGGTTTTTTGGTGAGAGGTGTCACACCATGACTATAAATTCAATTTCATGAGGTAGTATACCTAGATTTTTAGTTTTATGATTTTTTCTTTCTACCCCTATTGACTTAAACTCTTTAGCCTCCTCTTTTCCCTCATTCATGTGTCTCCACCTAGAGAGATGAATGGGAAAGTCTCCCACATTCCTCATTGAATTTTAATCTCCTCCTCTTTAATTTCAAGTATTAAGGTAACTCTCCTCTTTTCCTCTCCATCCTTCTTCTCCTCTTCTTCCTATTTCTAATCCCCCTTGGTTTTATTTCCTTTAATGAACCCTAATGGTTATTAGGGTTGAATCTAGGGTTTTAATTGATCTAAACTTAAGTATTTTATTATCAAAGGTTTTTATAGTTCATATTATTATCAGTTTTGTCTTTCACCATTGAAGGTGAGTGATTTTCATTAGGGTGAGGTAAGTGTTTTTGTAAAATTCCTTTAATTAATGATTTCATGAATTTCTTGGGATTTATAAATCCTTTTTATATCAATTTATGCTTATATGTGATACCCAAAATGAGTTTAAAAAAAATTCAATTAATTTCCATACTTGGAATAGAGGATTTTTCAATGAATTTTCTAGAAATAATTTTGGACTAATTGTTTGTGTGTCAAGTATTTATGAAAATGCTTATGAGACACTTTTCAAATTAATTGATGATAAATGAAAGGTTTTAGCAATATTTTGGTTTCTAAATAATGTAACTCATGTTTTAAGCATTGTTTTTAATCAAAGATATTATTGGTTTTCAAGTAACTCTCGATGGCGGAAAGATTTAGTTTTAAAGTGTTAAGCCTTGTTTTTAAAGTGTTGAGCCTTGTATATTTTTCAAAGGATGGTTGTAACTTGTAATTAATTTTTTTTTTCAAATCCTTGTTTTGAACTTCATAAATAAAAAATGAATTTTATTGATGTTTTAATACCCCCAATTTGATCCCCATTTTTTATTATGTCTTTCATATACTTCTTTCTCTATATGGTGGGGATTGTATTGTCATTTTGGTGTTTGTATTGATGTGTAAGGGGTTGTTTCTTGAGAGGGTCTTATATAAGAGATGATGTTTATTTTTATGTTTTATTATTGATTCTTATGATGATCATATGACTACTTGATTTCTCACTTCCACTTTGATTATTTCATGGGAATTTGGAGTAGCTAAGTGAGAGATCTGGTTTATGTGATTATTTCATTGATGATATGAATTATTAATTTTATGATGTGATTTCATTTTCAAATTTATTTTAAAATTGTTTTTTTTTAATTATAAAAAAAAGGAAAATAGTTTTATTTTGATTATGTTAACTTGTAAGTCTACCACTTTAATGTTTTAAAGTGTTTCTTTTCCTTAAATGGTGTATTTGACCTCACAGTTGATAAAAAGGGATATTTTGAATGGTGATTTCAAAGGAAAGTTATTTTATATTTATAAGTTTGAAATTATTATTTTAAAGGATAGTTATGATTTTTTTTCAAAAAGAGTGTTTTACCTTAGGTTTTGGAAAAAGGATTATGCGTGATACTTGTTTTCTTATACATTACATTTAGGAAACCTTATTTTATAAATTTTATTCACACTATAATTTATGAAATGTTTTATAAAAGTAATTACATAAAATCTTTGGTGAAATCCTACTAGGTCTATTTAGTTCACACCCTACATACACACTTATATGTGTATATGTATATCTTATGTTTCATCCAGGTTCCTAGGTTATGATCTTGGATTGGATATCATTTACTTTGGTATGTTGATGGTCAGGTTGGGATTAGTGAGTGATGATGGATATCATAGGGATGTTTGAGTGGTGGATTGGGTTGTTTTAATTTTAGAACAATGTTGCATCAACCAATTCAACTTGTTGTTGTATCTTTTTTAGTTTCCCTTATATCAAGACTTTATTTTGTATTATTATTAGTGATATTATGATAAAATGAGTTGGATCATCCCTATTTATTATGAATTGTTTAGATGTTTATATTGATTATCATGTTTTTTATATACATGGAATTTTGATCTATGGATGTGTCATTCCATATTCTTAGTTTTTTTTTCTTTATTATTTTTATTAAAGGTTTAAACTATTCCCACTAGTTATAGTGTGATAAATTTTCAATATTTTCTAGCCCTAGGTGATCATGAACACGCATTGGGCCTTGCAAAAGAGCGGTCTGAGTGACATGGAAGGTCAACCCGAGCTGATTTATTATATATGGCATACTATTTTTACAAATTATTACTTATCCATCCATCCATGTTTTAACATCCCAAGATTTTATAATAGATTTTTATTTAATAAATTTTATGTTTTTGATAGCTTGTCATGTATGCAATACCGAACTTAAGTAAATAGTACCTTATTAAAAATATATAATGAAATAGATTAATATATAGTTAAATGGAATTTTTAAAATTAAAGTAAAAAAATAAATTAATTACATTCATTAAATAGTTAATAAATAATAAGTAATAATAGTCTAGTAATTTTTGGCTAAATAGGAATGTTTCATTTACAAGCATTTTTTTTATTATATATATTTTATTTAAAGGTTGAATTATTTTATTTTGAGTGTAAAAATTATGGAAAATTATTTTTTAAACATTTATAAAAAATATTGATCATTCATATATTTTTTATAAAATGATTAGAAATGAGGATAAAATCATTTTAAGGTAAAAAGAGATATTTTTCAGAAAATGGTTTGTATGCGCGCAATGTGTTTTTATCTTAATAAATTAAATTTATAAATATTTATTATTTATTTTAATTAAATTTTTATATAATTTATTCAATAAAATAAATTAAAAATCATTTTAATGGTTGTTACTAGTTTATGAATGAGAATAAATTTATTTTTAAGCTCAAAATGATATTTTCTAAAAATTGTTTCTACTGCGTTTTGAGCGATTATTTTAAAATTCAATTATTTTACCTCTAGGAATTGAATCTTTAAAAATATATTATACATTATTAGTAATAATAATAAATATTAGGTAATAAATTCAACTTAATTTTTGTCCATAATGATTAGTTACTAGGGTAAAAATCATGCCATCATGGTAAGGGTTAAAAGGGTTAACAAGGGGTTAAAATAAGATATAAAACTTTAATAGTCACTAAAACTTTTATAAATATGATTTATTGAGTGTATTAAGACACTAACTTATCCTAATTTATAAAAAAATCCATTTTTTCACTTTACCATGAAAATGAATTTATATTATTTTAAAACTTTGAATATTTACAAGGCTGTCAATCCCCTGACTTATAAAAAGTATCCTTCTCTTCTCACATATTTACAAACTATGAGAACTCTAGATTATCAAATACCTAATAAAATATCTTAAAAAAATTCCTCCCCGTGTCCTATAGGTCCTTTTATCACCAAAAAATCACCCTAAGAAGGCTTAAGGTGTAATCCAAAGGAAGATACTCGAAGAAGAGGTATATGTTCTTACTGACATTTTTTAAGTTTCTTTATTCTTAAAATTCCTATAAAACATATATAAATATTTTAATATAATAACATAATTATATTTAATATAATGAAATTTTTTATGCCAATGGAACAATCATTTTCTATCTATTTTCTATCCAAAAGAAAATGAAAGTGTTTCTCATGCATATGTACGGACTACCGTCTACATGAAGTGACGTGTTTCATTTTTCATCACTGCCTCACATGGCTAGTTATGTTGATTAATTTAATGAATATATATTATATTTATGATATAACTATTATTCTTTAAAGATAAATTATTATTTACCTTCCTTTATTTCCATCAATCGAAAAATAAAATAATCACCCATGCGTACGTGTGGATTACCACCTCTACAAAGTGATGTAATTCATTTTTCATCATCAACTTATATATATTTTTCTAAAAGTCTATATAATAAATAAATATAATATTTATGAAATTATTAATATTCTATAGATAATTAATTCATGGCCAAGGTTCAAGTATCAAAATTTCCAAACAAAAACATCCATGAAAAATGAAATAATTAACACTAGAATATTGATTTTAGATGAGAATAATTTATAAATGGATGATTAAAATTTATGAATGAATAATATATGGTAATATAATTATTAATATGGTTCTTATATATATTTATAATAAATCTAAATTTATTTTATAGTAGGTTGGATGGTGTATAAAGTAAATCAGGACTTGAGGTAGGGGTTTATATTGAAATCTCATTTTTAATCAAGATTGTTCATGTTTAAATCTCCATTAGTGAAATTGTATGATATATAACTCTAAAATCATATCTATTTTATTCTACTCTTGTTATTTTTAGGTTTTCCAAGTATTATTTTTAGTTTCCATCTTTGATACTCAAAAGGTCTAAAAAAATTAAGAAAAGTCGGCCTTATTTATCATTTGCGGTCAGGAATCTTTCTCTACCATATCTATATTCTTCAAAAAAATAGAAGTTTTTGTCTATACTTAAATTTTTGACAAAGTTATTTTATAAAAACTTTGTCTTTCTTTAAAAATTAAAAAAAATAATCTTTTCAAATGTTTTCCATACAAATCACTTTTGACTTTTTTTTATAAAAGTGTAAAAAAATGTGTTTTTAACATATACGACATGAATAGATTTTCCCATCATCATGTCCACTATTCCTGATTTAACTTAATTTATAATTTTTTATAGTTTTATAAAGAAAATTTTATTCCCAGTTTCCTAGAAATTTTTTGTTTTTAAAAGTTACCAAAGTAAAATTACAGTTTCCATTGATTTTCATAGAATATTCATAATGCCTTTATAAAAAAAATTTTCATCTATGTTAATATCCTTTAATAAATGTTATGCTTCACTAGGGATATGATCTTATAATACCATCCAGTTTATTTTTATGTATTTATTATGATGATGATATTTTAATGATATTTTTTTTAAACTTGTTTCTTTCTCATGGGGTAATTAAGCTATGATGAGATGATGAATCTTCTTATGATCTTGTGACACACATATATATGGTTTTCATTATGTAAAAGGTGTTCCTGGAATTATATATCCCTATAATACATTGGGTAAACATTTATATCTCATGAGATAATATTAAATTGAATGGGGAGTGAATACAATCCAATATGGGACTCTGTCCACCATGAATGAAAGGGAATAGGGAGTGAACCTAATCCAATACGGAACTCTATCCACCATGAATGAAAAGGGAATGGAGAGTGAACCCAATCCACTATAGGGATTTTTCCATTATATTATAATGGTCATAGTAGTGATCCTAGACTAAAGGAATTATTTTATTTACTTATGATTATTCTACATTCCTATGACATGTTATTATACTTATTATATACTCTCAAGTATAATAATTTATTATTGATGGCTTTACACTCTTATGACTCATTTATTTTTTTATGATAATGTTTTATGCTATGAATTGTGATTTATGATCTATGAATGATTGGTTATGAATTTCATAAGTTATAATCAATATCCCATGCACTTATTCTTATCTTATTATCACTTATGATATTTGATTGATGTCTCACATGTTTACCCTTACTAAGCACTTGAGATCACCATTTCTTATGTTTTTATTTCCCCTAGTTATGAAAAATGATATTAAGTATGATATGTATAAGAAGGGTAATATGTGATTAGAACTTTGAGGGAGATTTTAACATCTCATTACCACTTTTAGTTACTACTTACCTTCCTATTTTTGTTTTCCTTTTATTTTCTATACATTTTGGGTCTTTCTGAAGCATTTTTTGTTTTGGGGGAAAATGTCATATTTCCAAAGTATCTTATGTTGTGGTGGTAGTGTTGTAGTGTGGAGTTATAGGAGTTGAATAATAGTCCATTACGTTATGTAATAAGGTATTTTGAGTTTGGATATGGCTACAACGTACGATGTTGGCTACATTGTAGAGACCTGGAGACCATTTTTTAAATCTACTTCCATTTAAGACATAATTATTCCATGGAGGAATGGATACTCCATGGCCCTCCTCGGGCAGTTGATCCTTAAGGCATGGGGGGAGTCTGCTATAGCGAGGAGGTTTTTATCCCCACTACCTTTTAGAGGGTGGTTATGGTATGGTGTTTGGGTTTCAACATGGTCTTACCTTGGGTTAATAGGATATGAGTACGGTCTACGGCATGTTTTCAAGAGGTTAGTTGACCAGGAGGGGTTGTAGAGTGGTTTGGGGTGGTTATGTCATGGTCGGGATATTTTTATTATTTCTATACCGTGTCTATGGGGGATTTATCATGGTATGTGTTTTTACAAACTTAAAGTCCTATGTCCTATTTAAATTCCAACTTCTCTTACTCAAACCTAATTCAAATTTTTGGATTTTGAAGTCTCCCAATAGGATTTTTGACTCCTCTAGCACCCTTTCTTCCCAGATCAAAGAATCGAAGGATGAATTCAATCCTCCTATGGTAATAAAACCTTATTCTAGTCAAGAATAACTTTTCTACTCTCTTATCATTTGATATTGATTAATCCTTATGTCATTGATGGATTGGAACTTTATTTTAATGGGCTATGTTTTTAGGGATTATTTCTTGGTCCCATTTTCCTCCATTCTTATTGGTTTTCCCATTGTGACTGTTGATTTGATCATGTGATTAAAGGTAAGTGGTTCCATAAGGAATTACCCTACAATTGAAGCCCTAGTTTCTTTATTGATTTGAAATGATTTTTAAATTGATTTAAAACTCGTATTTTATATGATTTGATGCATGATTTGTAAAGGTCTAGGAAATTTTAAAAAATCCCAATTTAAATGGAATTGAAATTTGTGGTTGGATTTTGGAAAAATGATGAATTTAATTGAAAGTTATTTTTGATGAAATGGTTTTATACTGACTCTTTAGAAAATTGGATCAAAATGAAAGATGGTTTTAAAAGGCATAAATTTGATGAAAACTCATTATTTGGTTTTGAAATTTAAATGGCATGTTGAACTTGAAATTTGGAAATTGAATTGTGAATGATTAATTGATTTTAAATGAATTATTTTCCTAATAAAGAATGATTTATTGATTGAAGAACATGTAATCCTGAGTAGTTAATAGGTGATTTTCACAAGCATTCTAGGAATCTAACTCCCTAGAAATGGATTGATGATGAAAACACTAACTAAACTAAGTTCAGTGTGATTTCCCATGATGGGTCTCCTAATGGGGTGTTGATTGGTTATCACTATGGCTTGAGCCTTAGGTAATTGTGCACACATACTTGATTCTTGATGATGATTATTGAGAATTATGAGTTTCCTATATCCAGAAACTAACATACCTCAAGGATTATGAGCATGGTGCTTTATTTGTTCACTTGATTATACATGTTGATAATTATAGAACTGTTTAATTCATACTAACTTTTTTATATAAATTTTTTATATAGAATGTTTATTTAATCCTATTTTGATATATATTCCATATTTTTACTTTCCATACCCTATTTTATTTAAATTGAAATCATAAATGGTTTATTATTATGTAATTACTTATGGAATATTTGGTGGTATCCTACTGGGATCTTTTACTCACACCCTACCTTTTCCTTTGGGTGTTTGTAGATTATCTTATTCAATGTCCAAGAAATTGAAAGTTCCACTTGGATTTAGTGGGTATACTTGATTCATGGGACCTGGAGTTATGGAGGTCATCGGTGGATATTTTATCCACTTATTATATGGATTTTTTGAGTTTTTACCTTGATAGATGTTGTGTATTTTTATGATGTATTGTTTGGGTATTGTTTTACCTATTTGATTCTAGTAATTTCTCCTTTAGGAGTGTTGGAATACCAACTTGTATCATTAATATTCCACTGTTTTATGGAAAAATAATTCCCTCTTGATCATGATATGATGTTTGGTGCAAGTCACCAACCTGTGGGGATTGAGAATTCCCTTCACGCTATGTTAAGACCAGGTTAGATATCAGTGAACAATGGAATTTGGGATAGTTTATGATAAAATGGTATCGAAGTGTGTTGTTCATTTTTTTTATGTTGGCACGTAGTTTGGGTTGTCCTAGTAGATAGAAGGTGGGATTTTTGAGACTTGGGATGTAGTTACAAGCAAGTGACTAGCCATCTCTCATCGTAACGATCCTTAAGTCACCATGGGTGTTTAGGGAAAGTGTCTTTGAGGAATAAATTGATCCTGTTATATTATTTTCCTTACATTTGATTTAAGTTTTGGATACCCCTATAACTCTTTTTTGATTGGATGATCTGTGTACCCTTGCTAATGTTTCGGTTTTGTATGTTGATGTTGTGTAGCATTATTCCTACAAGAAGACATTTGAATAAGTCATGGGTGGAATCAGTTGGTGAACCATAGCAGGTGAATCCTCTAGTGGACCAAAGTCTTGTTGAGATAGTGGTGTGTGTTATCCAAGCTTTGGGAAAAGTACCTCCACCTATTCCCGTTTAGGCTTCCATAGTAGAACCTCAAAGGGATGAATCTTGAGATCATGCTCAATAGTTCCTTTAATATAACCCACTATATTTCCAAGTCTCTAATGATCATAAATAGGCTAAGGATTGGTTAAAATGGATTTATCTTCTATTTGTGTTCTTGGATATTCTTTATTCTATTAAAATGAAATGTGTTGCCTTCAAGCTTGAGGGACCTAGCAGAATATGGTGGGATTTTATGGTGATGGAAAAGAATCATGAGGTTGTGGAATGGAAATAATTTAGAGCTCTTTTTATGGATCAGTTCTATATATATTTCATAGTTTTTTAAAATTATATGGTGTTCCTTAGCCTCCAGCAAGGTGATAAGACTGTGACACAGTATGCGAACTGTTTTGCTGAGCTTGTTCAATTTTCTCCTAAGGTGGTGACAAATGAGAAAATAAAGGCTCGATGATTTGAGATGGGTATTCATTATCACATATGATCTCAAGTATTCATGTTGAATCTCACTTATTATATTGATTTGTTGGATAGACTATTGATGGTTGTGCTTGACCTGGTTGGAAAGTTAGGGTTGAAAAGAGTTCCTTTTTCTCCCAGTGGAAGTTCTATGAGTTCCTTTAAAGGAAATAGAAATAATGATGAATTGTTTGGTGGTTCTAGAAATCATGAATTATCCAAACCTCCTGTATTAACTAGTAGATACCCTTTTACTTCTTTCAATATGGAAATGTTAGGCATTTGAATCAGGTTTTTACTGAGTCACCAAATATCTGTAGTTCTTATTGTCATTCAAGAAACCTATAGAATTTATTCCATATCTTTTCTTCTCCATGAAGTGGAATAGACTCATCATCACCAAAAATTATAGCGGTGAAATCAAATGCTTCAATAACTAAGGGGTTTTAGCATGAAACCCATTGACATCATTTTCAAGATGTATTGGATTATTTATCATAAGGCTTGAATTGATTGTTATCTTTGGTGGGTCTCCTTTAATATGAATGATGGGGTGTGTTGTGTTTTTTTAGTGAGAATGGGACTCGAGATCGAGTAGGGATGAACCTCCTTTTTTGGATTTGGGAAAGGTAATATCGGTGTTTTATTTTTACTTGGAGTAGGAATCCTTGAGTGGTGATCTCCCTCTAGTTTTCATCAAGTTTCCTGATGTGTTTCCATCAGAATTTTTTGGCTTGACACTGGTAAGGGAAGTGGAGTTCTCTATCGATTTAGTACCTAATACTCATCCAGTGTCTATTTATTCACACCATATGGAACCTGAAAAATTGAGAGAGTTGAAAAATCAATTGGGTGATTTTCTAGAGAAAGGATTTATATTCTCGAGTGTGTCACCTTGGGTGGTTCCAGTTCTCTTTGTAAAGAAATCTAATGGAATACTTAACCTTTGTGTTGATTACCGAAAACTAAATCGAGTTACAGTAAAGAAAAGGTGTCTATTACCATGGATTTTTAATATATTTGACCAATTTAAAGGGGGGAAATGGTTCTTAGAGATTGATCTTTGGTATGGTTATCACCAATTGATGATAAAAGATTTTGACATTTAGAATACCACCTTTAGAAGTAGGTAAGGCCATTTTGAGTATCTTGTTATGCCATTTGGTTTGACCAATTCTCCTATAGTTTTCATGGAACTAATGAAAAGGATATTCCATGAGTACCTCAACTCATTCATGGTAGTCATTGTGGATGAAATTTTGGTTTACTCTAAAATTAAGTAAGACCATGTGCATCGTCTGGGAGCAATTTTAGAATCTTGATAGATCATTGAATTTACATGAAGCTTTAAAAATATAATTTCTGGATTCAACAAATGAAGTTCTTGGGACATGTGGTCTTGGAACATGGTATTTCAGTTTATCCTAAAAATTTGGAGGTTGTTATGAAATGGGATCAATTGTATAATTTTTTTTTGAGATTCTAAGGTTTCTGGTCTTTGTAGGATATTATTATAGGTTCGTTAAATATTTCTCAAATCCAGCTTCTCTTATGACTGCTCTCACTTATAAGGGAGTGAAGTTCTTATGGGATGTGAAATTTCATAGTTCTTTTGATAAGTTGAAACACCTTATGGCTTCTATTCCAATGTTGAATCTTATAGAGGCTGGGTGGGGTTATGTGGTCTTTTGTATCATATCAAGTTCAGGTTTGGGTTGTGTTCTTATGTAGGGTGATCACATTGTATCCTATGGTTCTAGACATCTTAGGCCACATGAAAAGAATTATACAACCCATGATATCAAACTCACTACCATGATACATTCCATTAAGAGTTGGCGGCATTACCTTTTCATATAAAGGTTTACCATTTATTCATCCACAAAGGATTTAGTTATATATTATCTCAAAAATATTTGAATCTCTAGTAGATACATTGGGTAGAGTACCTATAGTATTTTGATTTTGACCTTTCTTACACCCCTAGTAAAGTTAATGTCATTTCTAATGTCTTGAGTGGGAAAATTACAAACTAGTACATGAAATAATCATTATAAGAGTGGAATCTAATGGCTTGATTCACTCAGTTTCAATTGGGAGTTTGGGAGGATGTGATCAAGATTGTTCTGAAAAAATTTTAGTTGACCTATACTCTTCATGAGATGATTCTTAGAGAGAAATAGGTTGATGATGAACTTTGTGGTATTAGGGACCCTATTTATGTGGGGTAGACCGTCAATGAGTGTACGTTATATTTAGAGGGTATCATATGTTTCTGAAATTAGTTTGTCATACCTTTACCTATGAGAAAGGTCATGATGGGGTATTTTCATAATTCTCAATGGTCAGTGAACCCTAGAGCCATGAATATGTTCTATAATATAAAGTAATTATTTCAGTATCCAAGTATGAAGTGATACATTTTTTACTTTTTTTCTCACTCTTATACCTATCAATAGGTTAAGGCCGAGCACTCGAAACCTTCAGTTTTACTTCATCCCCCTCTTGTGATGACTTGGAAGTGGGATGAAATTTATATGGATTTCATGGTTGGGTTTCCACATACCCCTCAAGGGAAAAAATTTATATGGTATTTGATCAATCAGATAAAAAAATCATCTTGTTTTATACCCATATGAGATACAACCAAAGTTGAGGATTTAGGAAGTCTCTATGTGAAAGATATTGTCTGTTTACATGGAGTTACTTTTTCTATAGTATTTGATAGGGATCCTTATTTTACTTCTCACTTTTGGAGAGGCATATAGGAGGAATTAGGATCTCAAATATGTTTAATCATAGAATATCATCTATAGATAGATGTCCAGAAATAACGAGTTATATAGATTCTGGAACACTTGCTACGAGTTTGTGTTCTCAACTTTGGTGGAGCTTGGGATATATATTTGGTACTGGTTGAGTTTTCCTATAACAATAGTTACTGATATGTGATCATAATGGTTCCTTTTAAGGCCTCGTATGGTTGTCTGTGTAAATCTATGTTTTGTTGGTCAAATATTGGTAAATCTTCCTTGGTTGGACTAAGTTTGGTCCAAGAGATGATGGAAAAGATTTAGTTGATTCATCAAAAAAATGTGATAGCATAGTGACAGTATAAATAATATGCTTATTATCGTCGATGACCATTGTAGTTTTCTATTGGTGACCAGGTGTTTTTTAGAGTTTTACCTTGGTTGGGTTATTTATATCTTGAAAAATAGGGAAATATTTCACCAAGGTTTTTGGGTCCTTTCAAGGTTGTTGAGTGGGTGGGGAAGGTTTCTTACCATTTAGCACTTACACTTAATTTGAATTTGATACACAATGTGTTTCATGTATCATAACTCAAGAAGTATCTTTTTTACCCTTCTTATGTCCTAAGCTGGGAAGATCTTGATGTTGAACCCGATTTTTCTATGACTGAGCATCCAGTCAGGATTGTTGATTTTGAGACAAAGGTTGTTCATGGGAAGATGATATCTTTGATCTATGTTTTTTGTTAGTATGGTTCTAATTCTCATGAGATTTGGGAGTGTGAGGCACTGATGAGAGAGTAGTGGCTTCATCTCTTTGATATGGAAACTTCTTGATAGGATTTCTAGGGACCGATAGTTTTTATGGGGGGAGATTATAACATCCTATTACCAATTTCAAGTACTAATTACCTTCCTCATTTTGTTTTCCTTTTCATTTGTGTGCATTTTAGGTCTTTCAGAAGCATTTGGTATTTTGGGGAAAAAATTATGGTTTTCCATAGTAGCTTGTGTTGTGGTGGTAGTGTTGCGGTGTGGAGTTAGAGGGGATACATCATGGGTTGTTAGGCTATGATGTAGGGGTGTTTGATTTCAGGAAGGGCTACATCATAGGATTTTGGTTGTGTCGTGGATACCTGGAGACTGTTTTTTAGATCTACTTCCATTTAAGTCATAGCTACACTACAGAGGAAGGGCTACATTGTAGCCCTCCTTGGGCGGTTGATCCATGTGGTGTGGGGGGGTCTAAAATGATGTTGAGGTTTTGAGGACCATTTCCTTTTCAAGGGTGGTTGCAACGTGGTTCTTGGGATGCATTATGGTCTTACCCAGGGTTGATAGGATCTAGGAAAGGTATGTGGTGTGTCTTTTTGAGGTTGATTGACTATGAGGGGTTGCAGCATGGTCTTGGGTAGTTGTGTTGTGGTCTGGCTATTTTCAGAATTTATGCACCATGGCCATGGGGGTTGCGACATGGTCTACATTTTTTCAGACATAAAGTCTTGTATCCAATTTAAATTTGAAATTATCCCACTTGAACTTAATTTTACTTTTTGGATTTTGAAGACTTCCAAGTGTCTTTTTTACTTCTCCAACATCCTTTCTTCTCAAATTGAAGCACCAGTGGACACATTCAATCCCCCTATGATAAGAGAACCTTCTTCTAATGGGGCATGTTTCAAGGGATTCTTTCTTTATTTCCTTCACCTTTGTTCTCATTGGTGTTCTCGTTGTGGGTGTTGATTTTATTTCATGATTAAATATAGGTGGTTCCATAAGGATTTACCCTACAATTTAAAACCTAATTGAATGATTGATTTTAAATGAGTTTTAAATTGATTTAAAAAATTGTATTTGAGATGATTTGATGCATGATTTGTAAAGTTCTTGGAAATTGTGAAAAACCACAATTTTAATGGAATTGAAGTGGTTGGGTGGATTTGAGAAAAATGATGGCTTGAATTGAAAGTTTCTTTAATGAAATTATTTGATATTGACTCTTGATAAAATTGGATTAAAGTGAAATATGATTTGAAAAGTCATGAATTTGATGAAAACAAATGATTTGGTTATGAAATTTAAATGGCGTGTTGAACTTGAAATAGGTAAATTGAATTTTGAATGGTGAATTGATTTGAAATGAATGATTTCCCCAAGAAAGAATGATTTATTTATTGAAGCACGTGTGAGCTTGAGTAGTTAGTAGATGATTAGGATAAGCATGCTAGGACTCTAACTCTCTGGTAATAGATTGATATTAACAATACTAATTAAACCAATTTCAGCATGATTTATCATGATGGGTCCCTTAATGGGTTGTTGATTGATTATCCTAATGGATTGATCCTTAAGTACGTGTGCACAAAAAATTAATCCATGATGATAATGATTGAGAAGTGTGAGGATCCTATAGATAGAAACTAATGTACCTCAGGGCTTATGAGAATGGTGCTTTGTTTTGTTCAACTTTATTATACATTCTATTATTTATAGAACTATTTTATTCATACCAGTTATTTTATATAAATGTTTTATATAAAATTTTCATTTAAGCTTGTTTTGATATATTTTCCATCTTTTGACTTACCATGCCTTTTTTATTTAAATCTAAAGTATAAATGGTTTATTGTTATGGAATTTTTGGTGGCATCCAACTGGGATATTTTTCTCACAACTTTCCTTTTCCTTTAGAAATTTGTAGATTATCTTATTACAAGTCTAAACAAAGGTAAAGTGCCACTTGGAGTTGGTGGGTGTACTTGGTTTATGGGACCTAGAGTGATAGAAGTGACCTATAGATATGTGATCCACCTATTACAGGACTCCTTAAGTGCATCCAAATGACCAGGGATCAAATCCAAGCGAAGGTAGAATTTCTGGGGGGGGTACTATAGCAACACTGTAGCAGGTACTGTAGCGGGAACTGTGTAGTACTGTAGCAGTTACTGTAGCGGGAACTGTAGCAGGCACTGTTTGACACTGTTGCAGCCAGGAATATGCCCCTGTTTGGGCCTTCGGACCACTAATTTGGTTCCTGATTCCTGTAAGGCCTTTGGGCCACCCAGGCCTTCGGGTCAGTAAGGCCTTTGGGCCACCTCAAGGCATTCGGGCCACCTTAGTGCAGATGCAAACCAGACAACCTACAAGGAACAAGCTCTACAAGGAGGATGAGCAAGGAGCTTTCACCACAGCAGAAGCTAAACGGATTGAAAGAATGAGAGGGTATGGCACCTGCCATCGGGACAAGCCTGTGCATGCACGGGAATGCCTAGCCGAACAGCCATGCGAAGGTGGAGAGCTTATTTCATGATGAAGATGCTGGGAAGGAGAAGTTCCAAGTAGTTAGTCTGGGTTGTATGTAATGTTTGAAGCCTAAGGGAAATTAATTCCTCTAAGTCCTAAAAGCCATGTAATACTTACTCCTACGGGCCTTGTAAGGGTTCCACCTCACCCATTGAAAGGTGGATTATCAAAATCAATAAAAAAATAAGGCCTTCGGGCCATTGGAGGATTCTGTTACATTCTCCTTGAGGAGTATTGGCATACTGAATTTTATAATTTATCTTCCATTGTTTTGTGGAAAAACTATTCCCTATTGATCTTGATATGATGTTAGGTGCTAGTCTCCAACCCATAGGGATTGAGAATCCCCTTCAAGTTATGTCAGGTTTGGCTAGGCTATCATTATGACAAGGTATTTGAGATATTTCATGATGGAGATTTTGAATATCTTTCATGAAATAATTTTATTATGTATCTAGTATATAATGACACTAAACCTTCACAGTTATGGGTAATGTATTATTGTGAGATGAATTAAATGTTCATCTAAAATGATGTGATATTTATATATGGGATTCTCATGTCACCTCAGTTAGTATCAGAGTAGGGTTTAGTTATTTTTTGGATATTAGGTTATAAGGAATGATAGGATAGATTCTATGAAAATCTATGATAAACCAAAGTGATATAAGATGAACCTAAAGTTTCATGGGTTAATAAGAAGGTTTCATAATTTAGTACATATTAGGATTGATTTTCCTTATGATAGGATTTGTCACTATGATTATTAATTCTTGATGCTCACACTAATTATTTTGGTTTTAGTAAGGGATGGATGATAAAATGATCAAATTAGGTTGGTGGAAAGTACAATAAAAACTGAAAATGTCTTATTTGAGCCTAATTATATGAATTCCTTTTTGTAGAGAAATAATAAATTTTCCATATGTAAAAGTCTCTTTTATTGAATAAAAACAAGGTTGAAAAAGTCTAAAAGAAGGCCTTTTACAAAAATCACTTTGAAAGAGAGATAAAAATCATCCAAAAAATCATTGAACTGGATTAGTTCAGAAATGATCACCATTATATGCATTACTTCAAATGTTTAAATGTATCTAAAACTATTAATTCATAACCACAATGATTACATGTTGAATTATCAATTAAAACTCCTAATTTTATGATGATCACATCTCAATTTTATAGATCCTCTTTGATAAAATTTTTTGGGGATGTACTTATATAAAATCTTGTTATTCTCCCTCTAGTTGAATATAATGTAATTTTGGGCTTGGTTTGGATCTCTTTATATCAATCCTATATGAATTTTCAGGGAAGGGAAGACACTTTTGATATTATGAATCAACCTATAATCATCTATTGGTGTAAGGATGAACATGAACTTATGATGAAAATTACATCCATTATATGGGTCTCACAACCTATTCATGAGGGGTATTTATCTCAAATGGTTAGGGAGAAACTCAACATTGAAGATATTCCTATTTTTTGGGAATATTTCAATGTATTTCCAAAATAGTTTCCTAGTCTTCCCCCGAATCATAAAGTTGAGTTTTCAAAAGAACTCATACCTGGTGTTATACCTATTTTAAAAGATTCCTTATAGAATGGACCTGATTAAGTTGTAGTAATTGAAGAAGAAACTCCAAGATAATTTGGATAAGGGATTCATTCATCCAATTTCTTCACCATGGGGTTATTTTATTCTTTTTGTTAAGAAGAAAATGGGTTAATGAATCTCTTTATTGATTATCATAAACTTAATAAGATCATGATCAAGAACAAGTATCATCAACCCTATATTGATGACTTGTTTGATCACCTCTATGGAGCACAATAATTTTCAAAGATTTAACTTTGATCTAGATATCATCAATTAAGGGAAAAAATAGAGTACATGCCCAAGATAGCCTTTTATATGAGGTATAGACACTATGAATTTATAGTGATACCATTTTGAGTTACCAATGCCCCTGCTATCTTTATGGATCTAATAAATATATTCTTTAGATATTACCTTGATCAGTTTGTGGTAGTATTTATACATGTTGTTCTTGTATATTCCAAGATCAAGGAAGAGCATGAATATTATTTTAGGATTATTTTTAAGACATTATGAAAGAAAAATTTGTATGCCAAATTTATCATGTGTGAATTTTGGCAATAGAAAGTATCATTCTTGGGTAATATAATTACAAGAGAGGGTATATCAGTGGATCCTTCAAAGATGAAAGTTATTGAACATTGTCCCAGACCAATCAAAGTGACTAAGATCCATAATTTTTTGGATTTTTTAGATACTATCAAATATTTTTGATAAATTTATCACAACTATAAAATCCTCTAATAAGTTAACATAGGAGAGATTCAAGTTCATTTAGACCGATGAATGTGAAGATAATTTCAATGAACTGAAGAGAATATTGATCAGTTCACCTATTCTCACACTACACTATAGTGGATAATGGATTTTAATTTATAGTGAAGCATCAAATAAGGGATTGGGTTGTTTTCTCATGTGGAATGACATATTATTAGTGTATGCCTTACACCAATTGAAGTTTCATGAGAAAAATTACCCAACTCATTATTTGGAGCTGGAAGCGGTAATTTTTTATTTGAAGATATAGAGGTATTATCTTTATGGTGAAAGTCTTGATATATATACCAATCATAAAATCTTGAATTATATATTCACATAGAAAGAGTTAGATATTTTCCAAATGAGATGGTTGGATTTTATTAAATATTATGACTAATCAATACAATACCCCCCCCCCTGTGAAGGCGAACAAGGTGGTTGATGTATTGAGTCGGAAGGACCATGATATCTTATCCATGATGAGGATTGAAAAATATCCAATATTTATGGATTTTTAAAGGATGGATCTTGAAATCATGATTAAAAGGGATAAGTCCTATCTTGATGAGATGAATTATCAATCATCCATTTATGTGAAGATTAAATATATATGGAAGGAGGATGTAGAGATACATAATAAGGTAAGGAATATTATTAAATTAAACTATGATAGTGATGGAATGATCAGGTTCATGAACTGAGTATATGTATCTTCAATACCATTGTTGGCCCATAGATGTTGTTCACCGCTATCTCTAACTATAAAGTTTTTAATTATCACAAATCATGTCATATATTAACATATATCTTAACTCATGTCAAATCCTATATTATAAAAAAGAATCATCTTAAATATTAGATCATTTCAATCTCTTAACTATTTATGCTAAACAAGATTATAATTGATTATCTTGGTGTAATTATGAGTTTTACCATTTTCTGTATTTGTTGAAATGTAAGATAGATAGAACATAAAAATTATCTAAGTATGAGTCACTGAAACTGACAGAAAGAAGACTCGTCATTATACATGACATATATAGACAAAGGAATCACCGTTGGACATGACACCAACAGACAGAGGACTCACCATTGGACATGACACCAACAGATAGAGGACTCACCGTTGCACATGCTACTGACGCAAACGACCTACTGTTAGTTCAAGTTACCTACCATTACATGATTCTACCGATGAAAGGACACAATAATAGTTAAAATCAGTCACCATTAGCTCAATTATCTCACCGAAAGAAGGAAGGACTCACAGTTGATATAAGTCACTGATAGTTCATTTGTCTCACCAATGATCGGTCACACTGATATCACAAATGACTCACTGATACACTGAGTCACCGACACCGATGGAAAGGACTCACTGATACATGGAGTCACCGATGTTGACTGACCGATGATGACAGACCGATGCTGACTGACCGATGATGACAGACCGATGAAAATGAGTCAATGATACTTATGACTCACTAATATTCATAAATACTATTTTTATATTATTAATTCAAATTTATATCGAATGATCATATTTAGACAAATTAATGTTTTTGACATTATTTAATGTTGTCTGTGGTGCTATCAGTAGACAGTATGAGGTACATACACATGGGGAGATATTTATGCTTGTTTAACCTCAAAGTATAAAATAATTACCCACTGGATATTTTAATTGACGATGAGGAATGCGCTAAAAATAAAATAGAACAGAAGAACTAAAAAAAGAAACTCCTGCAGCTCTCGATCTTTCTTAAAAATCGCAAGAACTCAAAGTGAGAACATACAGGGACATCAATAAGATGAGAAAGACATGATAAATTGCACTGAACATCTTTCCACCAAGGATTTTAACACTTCACACTCCTCAAAAACCAGACCACAGAGTCTTTGATACTCTATTTTGAAGACGACTTTCAGAAGAGTACTAAAACGTCATTTTATCTACATCAAATGAGTCTATAGAATCACTGCATAGAACATAGATACTTATAAACCTTATTCTATATCTTTAGCTCTGTTTTGTTCTTTTGTTTACATTTTTGAGCAGTGTGTGTATCTTTCTGTTACACACACACTGACTTCTATTCATAACTAAAGGATACTTGATATTCTCAAACTCTCTCTCTATTTTTCTCTTGTATCCCATGTAGAATAGTGGAAGAGGTCATGTGTGACCTATTTGTTGTTTTTCCCATGAATAAATATGTTAAAGTTCAAGTGTTACCTGGAAAGTTCTGTGTACTATTGAGAACCCTGATCTAGGGTGTCGATCAAGTTTATTAATATAAACTGCTTGGTGGCAGGTGATCGCCAAGTGAAGAGGACTAAGTCTTACCTTGATATTGAACCTCTTGTTTATTTCTATTATGTTTTACTCTTTAGTTTTACTCTATTTTATCACAATTTCATAAAACTAAATTAAACTCTGATAGTTATTTTAGCAAGTTTTTATATCTGTTTTGAACCAGTAAGTTAGTTTCAAAAGTTATACCAATCTTCATATTAGTATAGCTAAGAACTAATCAATATTCTGAGAAATTAATTGAACATTTAGGACTTTTATAAATTCACTACAAATTTAATTTGATTATATTTTTAATTGGGGTAATTTTCAAAGAACCATTTTTAACAAAAAAAAATTATAGTTACTCAATTCACCCCCCCCCCCTCTTGAGTAATCTACTCTGACCAACATTTTCTATCATAGGTTTTTATAAATTTTTCAGTTTTCAAATCTTTTTCAACTATGATTGTAGTTTTCTTTCAAAGGTCTTAAAATTTCTGTTATTTCTAAATTTTTATCTCTTTTAATTCCTTTTACAATTCATATTATGGACAATCATTTAGAAAGAGTTGCTACTAATAGACCACCTTTCTTTAATGGCACAAACTATGGTCAGTGGAAGCTTAAAATTAAAATACATCTAGAAAGCATGGGATTTGAAATCTAGACTGCTATTAATAGTAAATATATGAAATTCTTGAAACTACTAGAAACACTTGGTATGAACCTACCAAGACTTCCTATAACAGTAATGGTAAAGCAATGAATGCTCTATACTATTCTCTAAGAGATAAAGAGTTTAATCATATTTCTGCTTGTAAAACTACCCATGAAATTTGGGACACTTTGTCTGTTTCTCATGAGGGAACATCTAATGTGAAGGAAATGATATTAAATACTTATACTATTAAGTATGATAACTTTATAATGAAGCCTTATGAATCTATTTCTGATATGTATCTCAGATTTAACGAAATTTTCAACACAATGATTTCTCTTGGAATAGATTTCATAGCCAAAGAAAAAATCATGAGGATTCTTAGATGTTTACCTGATAGATGGAGAGGAACCTCTATCTCAATTATAAAATCATGTGACATCATCAAATTACCTATCAAAGAACTCATTGGAAAGCTAATGATGTATGAAGAAGAGCTGAAAGTTAACAAAGAGGATGATGATGAACCTAAGAGGAAGTCTGTAGCTTTCAAGACTACTGCCTCTAAAAATAAATACAAAGAGAAAGTTTAAGATGTTTTTGAAAGCTCCAGTAGTTAAGAATCAGCTTCATACAGTGATGAAGAAATGTCCCAGTTGTCCATGAGATTCAAGAAATTTTATAGAAAAAAAAAGTTTTCAGAAAGCCCAATTACAAAGGAAAGTATGACAACAAGGGAAATTGTAAAAATTATTGGAGGAGAAATGATAAATCAGAAGAGATAGTGTTCTATGAATTCAAAAGGAAAGGACATGTCAGAGTTAATTGTCCAAAGCTCAAATATAAAAGGAAGTATGAGAACAATGATAGAAAATATAAGAAAGCCATAAAGGCCACTTGGAGTTCCTCTGAGGATAGCTCTAGTGAATCTACTTCTTCTCATGATGAGAAAGAAGATATGGAAAATGTGTGTTTTATAAAAAGAAAATTTGAGGTAATCTTAGACTCTCCTGTTCAACATTCCTACTATTCTGAAAATGAAAGTGAGTCTGAGAATATGTCAAGTGATGAATTATTTGAATATTGAAACATGCTAGAAGAGACATGTAATGAACTAAAGGATAAGTATAAATCTTTAAAGAAACAACATGCTCTAATTGTAACTATTAAATATAAACTTACTACTAAAAAAGAGAATAATTCTCAACCGCTCAAGGAAAACAATGAGTTAAAAATGTCTAATGAGCCATTAAAGAAGGATCTTGAAAAGTTTACCAATGGAAAAAAATACCCTTACACAAATGCTTGGTAAACAGATAGCTCCTAAGTACACTTCTAGAATAGGATATCAACCAGGACAAAGGAACTTATCAAAAACAAATTTTATGACCAAAACTGGAAAATCTACTTCTTTATGCAAAAACCATAATTTTACTACAAGCTCCAGTTCTAAAAATTATTTTACTGCATCCAATTCTTCTAGACCAAATAGAGTTTATTTTTCAAATACTCTATATTCTGCATATAGAAAACCCATAAGAAAATTTTGGGTTCCTAAAGCTTGTATTACTAATATTTGTGGACCCAGACAAATATGGGTACCAAAATCATTTCTTGGATAAATTGTTTTGTAGGTAAAATGCCTAAAGAGTTATTGTAGAAATTTGTGGTATTTGGATAGTGGGTGTTCAAGACACATGATCTGGGACCACTCAATCTTCAAAAGTCTTATCAAAATTTATGGAGGAAATTTCACATTTGGTGACAATGGTAAAGGAAAAATCATCGGCCTAGGGCAGATTGGTAACCCTAACTCTATTTCAATTTCCAAAGTACTTTATGTTGATGGGTTAAAGTATAATATTCTTAGTATATCTCAACTATGTGATAATGGATTTAATGTAAAATTTAAAAATGATTCATGTCATGTTTTTGATGTCAAGAGTGACTTAGTATTTACTGCTCTTAGAAATGATAATGTGTGTGCTATAAATTTAGACACACTAGCCTCACAGAATGTATCTTATCTAAGTGCCTTTCACAAAGAGTCTTGGATCTGGCACAGAAGACTAGGGAATTTTAATGTACACTCTCTTATAAAACTTACAAGAAAAGGCCTAGTCAAGAATATAACTAAATTGGAGTTTCTATACAATAAAGTGTGCAATCCTTGTCAAAAAGGAAAGCAACATAAAATTTATTTCAAATCAAAGAAAGAAGTTTTGAATTCTCAACCTTTAGAGTTGGTTCACGTGGATTTTTTTGGATCATATCTAGTTTCTAGTTTAAATGGAAATCATTGTGTCTATGTTCTTGTGGATGATTATTCTAGGTATACTTGGACTTATTTCTTAGCTCACAAAAGTGAATCATATACTTAACCAAGTATGATAAAACTGTAAAAAATCTTAGTGGACTTAGAATTAAATATCTAAGAAGTGATCATGGATGTGATTTTGAAAATAAAGACTTTGAATCTTTTTTCTTACACAATGAATATAGTAATAACTTCTCTACCCATAGGACACCAAAAAAATGAAGTTGAAGAAAGAAGAAATAGGACCTTTCAATAAATTGCTAGAACAATGCTTAATGAATATGACCTACTAATTTACTTCTGGGATGAAGCTGTTAATACAACTTGTTTTATAATAAACAGAGACTTAATTAGACCTATCCTTAAGAATAATCCCTGTGAGTTATGGAATAATAAGAAACCCAAAGTAAGTTATTTTAAAGTGTTTGGATGTAAAGTTTATATTTTTAACACTAAAGACAATCTAGACAAATTCGCATCCAAAAGTGATGAAGGAATCTTTCTATGTTACTCAACATCTAGTAAATCCTATAGATTCTTTAATAAAAGAACCAAGTGTGTGGAATAATCTGTGCATATAAAATTTGATGAAGCAGGTCCACATGATCCTAAGGCCTCTCTAGACAACATTGAAGATGATATATCAAATCTAGACATAAATGAAAAATCATCTAATCTTTATGTCAAGCAATCTGTGAAATCAAACAATTATAGAAATTCTCCAAAATCTAGCCATAATGAACCAAATCAAAATGATGAACCTGAAATAACCAGTCTTACCTTTTACAGAACAACTAGAACCCTTAAAAACCACCCCTTATATGTTTTTGTTGGAGACTTAGATAAAGGAACACAAACTAGAGATTCTCTTAGAAATCAGGTTGAACATCAAGCCTTCTTGTCACAACTTGAACCTAAAAATATCAATGATGCAATCAATGATGGATTTTGGGTGATGGCTATGCAAGAAGAACTCAATAAATTTGAAAGAAATAAATTTTAGAAACTTGTGGATAGACCCAAATACACCTTGATCATAGGAACTAAGTGGGTTTTTAGAAATAAAGTAGATGAAGTTTGTAATATTGTTAGAAACAAAGCTAGATTAGTTGCACAAGTCTATAGTCAAGAGGAAGGCATTGACTATGAAGAAACCTTTTCACTTGTTTCTATACTTGAATACATTAGAATCTTGCCTACTTATGATGCCCATGTTAATTTCAAACTATATCAAATGGATGTTAAGAGTGCATTCCTAAATGGATATATAGTTGAGGATGTTTTTGTTGAACAACCCCCTAGTTTTACAAATCCTCATTTTCAAAATCATGTTTTCAAATTGAAAAAATATTTATATTGTTTAAAACAAGCTCCAAGAGCTTGGTATGATAGATTAAGAAATTTTCTTATTTCAAAAGGTTTTACAAAAGGAATTGCTTATCCTACTCTTTTTATAAAGAAAATATTTAAAGATGTTTTAGTAGTCCAAATCTATGTTGATGATATTATTTTTGGATCTTCAAGAAATTCTTTATGTATTGAATTTTCTAAAATGATGCAAAATGAATTTGAAATGAGTTTAATGGGTGAACTCAAATTATTTCTTGGATTTTAGATTTCTCAAAATAAAGAAGGTATCACATTAAATCAAATTAAGTATACAAAATATCTTTTAAAAAGATTTGTATTTGATAGCATTAAAAGTAGTGACACTCCCATGAGTACTACTTGTAATTTGGATCTTGATGAAGATGGTAAATATATTTATCAAACCACTTACATAGGAATGATTGGAATCTTGCTTTAATTGACTACTAGTAGTCCAGATATAATGTTTAGTGTGTGTATGTGTGCTTGTTTTCAAGCTAATCCCAAATAATCTCACTTGAATGCTGTTAAAATAATTTTCAAATACCTCAAACATACTATCAATTTAGGCTTGTTTTACCCCAAAGTAAAATCATTTAATTTAGTGAGTTATTCTGATGCTGATTTTTGTGGATGTAAGTTAGATATAAAGATAACCTCTAGGAAATGACACTTTTTGGGAAAATATTTAGTTTCATGGTGTAGTAAGAAGCAAATTTTTGTTTCATTATCTACTGCTGAAGCTGAATACATAGCTGCTAGTAATTGTTGTGCACAAATTTTGTAGATAACACACACTCTTATAGACTATGGATATCAATTTAGATATATACCTATAAAATGTGACAACACAAGTGCTATTAACATCTCTAAGAACCCAGTTTCTCACTCTAGAACAAAACATATTTATGTAAGACATCACTTTTTGAGAGATCATTATTAAAAGGGTGATACTACTTAGAATTTATTGGAACTGAATATCAGCTTGCTAATATATTTACTAATCTATTGAACTTTGAAAGGATAAATTACATTATACATTAGTTAAGAATGATTAACTGGTAAGACCCTATGTTTATCTCTCCTTAATATTTTTCTATGAAGTTTTCATGCCAACACCATTGATGTTTTGAGAAGTCTATCATGCTGACACTGATGACTCGTCACTTTTATACATTGTATTTTTTTATCAAAATGACAATGTTTCATTAATTCTATTGAACGTGGTTCATGATTTTGAGATTGTAAAATCTTAAAATACCTAAATGATATAAATTTTAATCGATCCACTCTACTCTTATTACCACTACTCTCTCTCTCTCTCTTTTCTTCCCTTCACTTTCTCTACTTCCGACCTTTCACCTTATTACCTTCGAACTGAACTGATTAGAATGATGCGAGTAAATTGATATCTAGAAGAGGGTGAGTCTTGTCCTTCAAAGAAACAAAAAGGGAAATCAAGAAAATCATCAAGTCCTATGAATCCTAGTCTAGTAAATCATGTTGTAACTTTGGAGAATGAAGATTTAGTTGAATGGCTCTTGGAGAGGAAATATTTTTTGTTGAAAGTGCTGAAAGATCAAGGATGGCTTGAATGGTTCACAAATAATGATAGAGACTTTTATCTGAAGCTGGTGTATGAGTTTTATATGAATCTGGAACTTTTGCTAGAAGGAATTGATGTTGTATGGATAAAGTCGATTGTGAAAGGGAAGAGAATCTCATTCTCTTCAAAACATTGGGCTGAGTGTCTTAAGGTACCTCATGAAGGAAGGTTTGATGATTACCAAGGTACTTCTCCTCCTGAAAGTGAATTTTTCTGTTATGATACTTCTCTAGAGGAGAAAACTGGAAATAAAGAGCATAGGAGACCCATCGCATCAGAATTGAATAGTGAGTGCAGAATTATATTCAAGTTTATTCAACATCATATTTGTCCCATAAAAGGTGATTTTTCTTCTCTCAAGTATCAAGATGTATACTTGGTTTATTTTCTACAAAAATATGTTAAATGGAATCATTGTATATATCTGATGGTTCACATAAATGAGATGATAAAACCTAGGTGTAAATATAATTATCTCATCTATTAAATAATGATTTCAGCTGTGTTGAAGGATAAGGGTTGTGTAAATGAAACTGATGATTTGGTAGTTAGTGAATTCGGTGGAATATGCTTAAGCTTTGACATCTATAAAATAATGAAAATAAATTGGAACCCTTAGAAGAAAGAATGGGTTGGTGATGAAGACATATTGTATGAGAAGTTCAATCCCATGGACCAACCTGCTAGACTAAGGGATCTAGTGGATCTTGGTCTTAGTCCAGATAAATAAGTAACCTATTCTACAGATGAGGAAGAGGAACCTGCTACCCTTATTAGAGATATGGGATCACAAGTTTATGTTCGAAGTGACCCAGACACTATTGGACTGTCGAAAAGAATCTCTATTGGACCCACAAGTCCACCTCTATATTTACCCTCTCATGAACCTATTCTCAAATCCACTGGTAGTGAAGAAACCGAAGTTGAAGTTAGTGTAGAGTATGTTAGTGAATCCAATGAAGAAGATGAATAAGAAGATAAAGAGGAAGAAACTGGAAGTGGTGAAAATTGTTCAGAATCAGGAAGGGAATAAGGAGAGGAAAAATTTGAAGATGAGCAGAATGAAGATGGTAATAATAAAGAAATCAATGAAAGTGACAGTGACAGTGACTATGATCACCCTGATGAAAATCTAGATGCTGTGAGTATGGAAGTTACTGAAGCTAATACTAATGTCTCTGTTGAGGGTGTTGTTCAAGAAGAAAATGTTGCTTCATATGAACCTGTTTCTCAATTTTTGTACACTAGTAAAAGAACTCTTCTTAAGAAAAAGAAACTTATCCATGAAACCTTGACTGAGGGGGGGACATTTTTCCTAAGAGCTGACACTGAGGGGGACCCTCAAGTACTAGTTGTTGAAGCTGATGAAGAGCATCAAACAGGAAGAGTAAGGCTTAATATTATTTTTCATTTGGATTCTGATATTCTTTCTGAATGGATAAGGAATCTTGGTTATGTATCTTTGGGATTGGATTATGAAGATTCTAATGATGAAATTTTTTCCCTTGTTGCAAAAGAACTAGTGGATGAGACCACTTCTAGTGACTATGTCACTAAATATGATTTTTTTCAATTCAAGGAATAATCATGTGCCTCTATAAGACACTCAGTATAATCTCAAATGATATATGAGATTGATGAATCCATGAGATAGAATAATGAGATGACTGGGAATTTGAAAGCAATCAGATCCGTGGTTGATGGTGTAAAGCACGTTGGTGATTCTAGCTCTTCTCCTACTTTAAATAATCTATCTCAAGATGATGCTGCTTCTGTTTCAAAGTTAGTGATAAAATAGATTCAGCAAAATCTAATCACAGCTGCAGAGATAATTGTGACAAGCAATACCAAGCTTGGAAATGATATAAATAATTTGACAACTTGGATCAATACTTTGACCATAGAGTATAGGAATACAATGGAAACAGTCATGAAAGGACTTGATAAACTTGTTTCTCATTTTAAAGCTCTTGAGTTTTCCAAGATGATAAAATAAGTTTAGGATCTCACCTCTTCAGCTCTAGCTTCAAGTTCTACTCCACCTACTCAATCCTCACAATTTGCAGATCTTTCTACTGTTAGTTCAGTGTTCAAAGAGGAGCTGCAAACTTTGATTGAAAGTATGTCCAAAGTTGAGGATACTTTAGATAAAGTGCATGATCAAGTCAAGTAATATACTAGAAGTTCTTCTCAAACTCAGGAAGATCTGATCAAAAGGCTTAATGAGTTTTTCTACAAACTCATCACAAATCACCAAATGAATAGTCTATTCAGGTACTTAGCTACAATTCTTACTCATCCTCCAGTAACAAAGGCCTTTAAGGATCAGATTCAGAAACTTAGAGAATTTACTCATTTGTTGGATAAGTTTATAGAAAACAAGGATTATTTTGAGAATGCCATGGAATATGGTGGAGAGATAATTTAAGAATTCATCAAGCTGTTGAAATTGTATCTTCATGTCCAAAGTGAAGCCATTATGGTATCTCTTACTATAGTGTTGGACCCTGCTAGTTCTATGGATACTCAATCTCAAATGTCAGTTTCTCAGGCATTATCTCACATCAGACCAGTCATTACAGAAACTATTCCATCTCAGGTTCTTTCTCAACAAAGACCTACCCTTGCTTCTACGGTTCCCAAAGGAGTGCCTCTACCTCCTCTAAAAATCAGTTCAGACCCCCCTACTCCTCATCCTACCCCTCCTGGTCAACCTTCTATTGATCCTTCTGATAAGGGTAAGGCACCCCTTGACCCTACCTCTTGATCCTGTAGTATGGACTATTTTTCATTTGATAGGTCTGTATTTTTTTTGGACTACTCAGTTTATGAAAGTTATTTCATTGTTTCTACTTTACTATTTTTCCTTTTCTTTTCTCATACCACTTTTTTCTAATCCCAAAAGGGGGAGAAATTTTATTAAGAATTATTAATAGTGAACCTTATTATGTACTTATTCTTCTCTGATAAATTAACTTAATCTTCTCTCTGATACATTATAAGTTGTGTAGCGTAATCATTCTCCTATGGTACTCAATAATGCCATGATTTGTGATTATCAAAAAGGGGGAGATTGTTGTCCCACAGATTTTGTTGGCCACTATCTCTAACTATAAAGGTTTTAATTATCACAAATCATATTATATATTAACATATATCTTACCTCATGTCAAATCCTATATTATGAAAAATCATCATCTTAAATATCAGATCATTTCAATCTCTTAACTATTTATGTGTGTTTAAGTCTAAACAAGATTATAATTGATTATCTTTGTGTAATTATGAGTTTTACCATTTTCTAGCTTTGTTGAAATGTAAGATAGATAGAACATCAAAATTATCTGAGTATGAGTCATTGAAACCAATAGACAGAATACTCATTGTTGGACATGACACCGACAGACAGAGGACTCACCATTGGACATGACACCGACGGACAGAGGACTCACCGTTGGACATGACACTGACAGATAGAGGACCCACTGTTTCACATGCTACAGATGAAAACGAACTACCGTTAGTTCAAGTGACCTACTGTAGCATGATTCTACCGATGCAAGGACTCATCGACAGTTAAAATGAGTCATTGTTAGCTCAATTGTCTCACCAATAGAAGGAAGGACTCACAGTTGATATATACATTTGTCTCACTGATGATCGGTCACACCGATAGCACAAACGACTCACCGATACACCGAGTCACTGACACTAATAGAAAGGACTCACTGATACACGGAGTCACCGATGGTGACTAACCGATGATGACAGACCGATTCAAATTAGTCACCGATACTTATGACTCACCGATATTCATAAATACTATTTTTATATTATTAATTCAAATTTATATCTAATGGTCATATTTAGACAAATTAATGTTTCTGACATTATTTAATGTTGTATGTAGGACTATCATTAGACAGTACGAGGTACATACATGTGGGGAGATCTTCATGTCTGCTGAACCTCAAAGTATAAAAGAATTACCCACTGGATCTTTTAATTGATGATGAGGAATGTGCTGAAAAGAAAAGAGAATATAAGAACTAAAAAAACTCCTTCAACTCTCGATCTTTCTTAAAAATCCCAAGAACTCAAAGCGAGAACATACGGGGACATCAATAAGACGATTAAGACCTACTGAACTGCACTAAACATCTTTCCACCAAGGATCTGAACACTTCAGACTCCTCAAAAACCAAACCATAGATCATGTGATACTCTGTTTTAAAGATGACTTTCAGAAGAGGACTAAAACTTCATTTTCTCTACATCAAACGAGTCCAGAGCATCACTGCATAACACATAGAGACTTTTAAACCTTATTCTATATCTTTAGCTCTATTTTATTCTTTTGTTTACATTTTTGAGCAGTGTGTGTATCTGTCTGTTACACACACACTAACTCCTATTCATAATTGAAGGATACTTGATATCCTCAAACTCTTTCTCTCTATTTTTCTCTTGTATCCCACATAGAATAGTGTAATAGGTCAAGTGTGACCTATTTGTTGTTTTTTCCACGAATAAATGTGTTAAATTTCAAGTGTGGCCTAGACAGTCCTATGTACTGTTGAGAACCCCGATCCAGGGTGTGGATCGAGTTTATTAATATAAACTACTTGGTGGTAGGTTATCACCAAGTGAAGAAGACTAAGTCTCATCTTGAGACTGAACCTCTTTTTTATTTCTGATGTGTTTTACTCTTTAGTTCTACTCTGTTTTATCAAAATTTCATAAAACTAAATTGAACTTTGATAGTTAGTTTACCAAGTGTTTATATCTGTTTTGAACCAGTAAGTTAGTTTCAAAATTTATACCAATCCTCATATTAGTATAGATGAGAACTAATCAATATTCTGAGAAATTAATTGAACATTCAGGACTTTTATAATTTCACTACAAACTGTCTTTGATTATATTTTTAATTGGGGTAATTTTCAAAGAACCTTTTTTAAAAGAAATTTTTATAGTTACTCAATTCACCCCCATCTTGAGTAATCTACTCTGACCAGCAACCATAATTTAAGAAAGATCTATTGGATGAAGCACACAGCTCATCATTCTCTATCCATTTTAGGAGTATAAATATGTACAGAGATATCAAAGACTGTTTATATTGGGACAACATGAAGATGGATATTGTAGAGTATATATCTTTATTCCTAGTATGTCAATAAGATAAGGATAAACATCAAAAGTCAAAGGAGATGATGTAACCATTACTCATACCATTATGAAAATGGGAAAATATCACCATGGATTTTTTCATAGTAATCCCCAAGAATAAATTCTATAATATCATATGGGTTTTATTCAATCACTTTACAAAGTTAACACATTTCATTACGATCATATAATATTTCTCACTTAACCATCTTTCTAGGATATACATTTATAAATCAGTAAGGTTACATAGAGAACCAATCTCAATCATATTTGATTAAGATCTAAGGTTTACCTCAAGGTTATAGAGAAGTGTTCAATAAGAATTGAATAAGAAGTTAAACTTTAGAATTTCATATCATCCTTAAATTTATGGTAAGTATGATAGAAGTATTCAAACCTTAGAATATATGTTAAGATCATGCTCTATAGAGATTGGGATCAACACCTTCCTCTAGTTGAATTTTCTTACAACAATATCTTTCACTGGAGAATTCAAATGGGTCCTTATGAATCCATTTATAGAAATAAGTTCATAAATATAACATTCTAGTATGAATTTGGAGAATGAAATCTATTTGTGTTTGAATTAGATAAGGAAATATATGAGAAAGTTAGAGCTAGTTAACAGCACATTAGGGTAATTCAGATTCGATAGAAGAGTAATGTTGTTAAGAGTTGATGATATATAGAGTTCAAAGTTGGATATGAGGTATTGTTATGGATATCTCCTTGGGATAGTATTATGTGATTTGGAAGTAAGGCGAATCTGAGACCCATATACATTAGTCCCTTTGAGATTCTTGATCAAGTAGGGATGGTAGCATATCACTTAGCACTTCCACCAAACCTCTCACAAGTTCGTGATGTGTTTCATGTATCTCTTTTAAGAAAATTCATACTTGATCCTTGACATGTACTTAACTCATATTTTATACCATGAGATCATGGCCTTTCTTATGAGGAACAATAGGTGGAAATTTTGGATCATAGAGATAAAGTGCTACAGGACAAGACCACTCACCTAGTCAAGGTTCTAAAAAGGAATCACATATTAGAGGTAGCTATGTGGGAAACTGATGAGGTAAAAAGGTTGATGTATCCAAATTTTTTCAACAAAATAATAGAATTTATAGGGTAAAATTATTGTAAGATTTTATAATGTAACACTTTGAGATTTTAGAATATATTTATTTTTAATAAATTTGATGTATTTAATAGCTTGTAATGCATGCAACACTAAACATAAATGAATAATTCTATATTAAAAAATATAAAATGAAAGATGTTAATAGATATTTAAATGATATTGATAAAATTAAAGTAATAAAATCAATTAATTATATTCATGAAATAGTTGATAAATGATAAGGAATGTTAGTCTAGTAATTTTTGTCTAAATGGAAATGTTTTGTTTACAAACATTATTTTCATTATATGTGTTTTATTTAAAGGTTAATTTATTTTATTTTGATTATTAAAATTATTTAAAATTATTAAATATTTATAAAAATTAGTGATCATTCATACATTTTTTATCAAATGATTATAAATGAGGATAAAATATTTTGAAAGTAAAAATGAGATATTTTCAAAAAATTATTTTTATGCACACAATGTGTTTTCATCTTAATAAATTAAATGGATCACTATTTATGAATTATTTTAATGAAATTTATATAATATATATTAAATTAAATAAATTAACATCCATATAATGGTTTTTACTATGTCAAGAATGAGAATAAATTTATTTTTATGCTTAAAAAGGTAATTTTTTAAAAATAGTTTTCATTGCATTTTGCGTGCTTATTTTATAATTAATTTATATCACCTATAGGAATTGAATTTTGAAAAATTTATTTAATATTTTTAATCATAATAATAGATATTATTTAATAAGATCAACTTAATTTTTAGCCATAATGAATAGTTACTATGGCAAAAATCTTATCATCAAGGTGAGGGTTAAATGGGTTAACATGGGGATTAAACTAATAGATAAGGGTTAAATTATAAATAAAAAAATTCTAAATATTATTAGTTGATTGGATTTATACCCCCAATCCTATTTTTAAAAAAAAAATCCATTTGGTTCCACTTTCCCTTGAAAATGACTTTATATTATATTAAAACTTTGAATATTTATAAGGGTGACACTCCTCTCACTTATAAAAGGGTGCCTCGTCTTATTAATTATTCACATACTTTGAGAACTCTATATCATCCAATACCTACTCAAATATCTTCCCAAATATCCTCCCCATGTCCTAGAGGTTCTATTCTCACCAAAATACCATCCTACAAAGGCTTAAGTTTTGATCCAAAAGAAGATACTCAAAGAAGAGGTATATGTTCTTACCAACCTTTTTCATGTTTATTTATCCTTAAAAATCCTCCAAATATTCTATAATAATCTTAATATAATGATTTAATTATCTTTACTATACTAAAAAAATTATGTTAATGGTAAAAAAATTCAATTTCCTTTCCATCCAATGGAAAATGAAATCATTTCTCATGTGTATGTACGGACTATCGTCTCCATGAAGAGATGTGTTTCATTTTTCATCATTAACTCACATGGATTGTTATGTTGATGGATTTAATGAATACATATTTTATTTATGATATAATTATGATTTTTTAAAAGATAAATTATTATTTACCTTCCATCCTTTCCATCCATTGAAAAATGAAAGAATCACTTATGCATACGTGTGGACTAGCACCTCCATGAAGTGATGTAATTCATTTATCATCAGTTCCTCACATGTATTTTTATAAAATTATATATAATGAATAAATATGATATTTATGAAATTATTAATATTCTTTATATGAATAAATCATGACCAATTTTCAAGTACTGGAATCGTCAAACTGAAACATGCATAAAAAACAAAATAGTTAACCCCGAAATATTGATTTTAGTGGATAAATATTAATAAATGGGAGATTGAAAATTATGAATGAATAATATATGATAATATAGGTATTAATATGGTTCTAATATAGATGTATACTAAATTTAAATTTATTATATAAGATTTTAGACCTTATACAAAGCAAGTCGGAACTTGAGGTAAGGGTTTATGTTGCAATCTCGTTTTTAATAAGGATTGTTCGTGTTTAAATAACCATTGGGGAAATTGTATACATTGTCTATCTTAAACCCAACATATTTTTTTATAATATGGTTATTTTTTTTTTCAAGTATTCTTTTCATTTTTCTCTCTTTGGTTCTCAAAAATACCAAAAGAATGTTTTTAAGAAAAGTCAGAGTTATTTTTCCTTTTTGGTCGAGAATCTTTGTCTTCCATATCCATGTTATTAAAAAAATTATGGAATTTTTTATCTACACTTAAATTTTTTATAATGGTATTTTCTACTACCTTTTAATTTCCTTAAAACTGGTTAAAAGGAATCTTTTCAAAAAAAAATCATATGACTCACTTTTTACTTTTTTTATAAGTGAAAAAAAAATGTTTTTTAACATATACGACATGAACCGATTTTCCTACCATATAGTCCTCTCTTCATGATTTAACTTCATTTAAAATTTTCTATGGTTTTATAAAGAAAATCATATTCTTTTTTCGTGGGAATTTTTAGTTTTTAAAAGCTACCAAAATAAAAGGATGTTTTCTCTTGATTTTCATAGAATATTTTTAATGCTTTTATAAAAGTATTTTTCATCTATATAAATATACTTTAAGGATTTTCATGATTTATTAGGGATATGATATTATGATACCTTCCAATTTCTTTCTATTTATGTATTATAATGATGATGGTCTAATGATGTGACTATGAAACTCGTTTCTTTCTCATTGGTTGATTAAGATATGATGAAATGATGAATATTTTTGTGATCTTATGGCACACATATATATAGTTTTCATTATGTTATGGGTGTTCCTAGAAATATATAGTCTTCTAATTCATTGGGTAAAGATTTATATCTCATGATATAATATGAAATGGAATGGGGAGTGAACCCATTCTAATATAGGACTATGTCTGCCATGAATGAAAGTGAATGGAGAGTGATTCTAATACAATATGTGACTTTGTCCACCATGAATGAAAATGGAATGTGAAGTGAACTCATTTCACTGTATAACTCGTCCACTGTGTTATGATGGTCTTGTAAGTGAACCTTGACTAATGAAATGATTTTCTATTCTTATGATTGTGCCACATTCTTATGACATGTTATTATGCTTATTATATGCTCGTATGACTCATAATTGGTTATTGATGATTTTATACTCTTATGTATCATGTATTTTATTATGAAATAATTTTAGTCCATGACTCGTGATTTATGATCTATGACTGATTTGGTATTAATTTCATAAGTTATGATCAAGGTTGCATACCCTTATGTTAATCTTATGCTCACTTGTGATATTTGATTAATGTCTCTCATGTTTACTCTTATTCAGAATCTAATATTATTATGATATGTATTGAATATTCATATAAAATGGTGTAATATTTATGTATGGAATTATTGGTTTTCCTCACATGTGAAGATCAATAAGGCACAAAAGGATGATTTAGAACTTTAAAAGAAGGTTAGAAATGTTGCAGAGTTTAACCTGAACAATGATGGAATTATAAGATTCTAGAAATGAATATGTGTCCCCTTAATACCAGAATTGAATGATTTTCAAGGTGATTCACATATATAATCATTATATATCCATCCTGGAAGAAAAAATATGTATATATATCTCATGGAGCATTTCTAGTGGGACAACATAAAGAGGGAGATTGTGGGGTACATATCACAATGCTTGGTCTATCATAAAGTTAAATCTGAACATGAGAATTCTAAGGGGGAAACATGAAGAGGGGGATTGTGGGGTACATATAATGATGCTTGGTCTATCAAAAAGTTAAATCTTAACATAAAAAATTCTAAGTGGATTATGAACCATTTACCCATACCAGTATGGAAATGGGAGGTCATAACCATGGATTTCATCATAGATCTTCCTAAGACCTATAAAGGCTATAATTCCATTTTTGTTTTGAATGATAGAATTATGAAGTCATTGAAATTAATTTTTATTCAATAATATTTCTCACTTGATCAACTTTCTAAGATATACATAAAGAAAGTGTCATGGCTATATGGAGTACCACTTTTAATTATATCTAATCAAGATTCTTGGTTCACATCAAAATTTTGGAGGAGTCTTCAATAAGCATTGGATACAAAGCTAAGATTTAGAATAGATTATCATCCTCAAATCTATGGTAAATATGAAATGACCATTCAAACTCTCAAAGATATGTTGATATCCTCCTTGGTAGATTTAAAGTGTTTAAAATCAATATCTTCCTTTGGTGGAGTTCTTTTATAATAACAATTTTCACTCCAGTGTCCAAATGGAAACATATGAGGCTCTATATAGGAAGATATGAAAAAACCAAAATAATGGGATTAAGATAAAGAGGGTGGGTTGTTAAGACCATATTTTTTTAAGAGATGTTATATAATATTCAAATCATTCAAAGACATCTTAAATTATCACAAAGTCAATAAAATAGTTGTGCTAATAATCATTGGTAAGATTTAGATTTTGAAGTTGGAGATAAGGTATTCCTTAGAATATCACCATGAAAGAGTGTTATGAGATTTGAGGTGAGGGAAATTTAATCCCAAGATACATTGATTCCTCCATGATCCTTGATCGGGTGGGAACTATAGTTTATCACCTTTCACTTCCACCATACTTCTCACAAGTTCACAATGTGTTCCTTTTATTAGTTTTGAGGAAGTACATACTAGATCCATCACATGTACAAAACTATGAATCTATACAATTGGAACATGATATCTCTTATGAGGAACATATGGTGTAGATCTTAGATCATATAGATAAAATGTTTCAAAAAAATATCACTCACCTGGACAAAGTTTTTTGGTGAAATCATAAGCTTGAGGATGCTACATTGGAACCTGAAGATGTAATGAGACAAAAGTAACCTTTTTTGTTTTCATATGAGTAATTAAATTTAAAGGGTGAAATTTTTATAAGGGGGCAGAATGTAACACCCTATATTTTTAGTGTGAAATTCTCTTTAACAAATCACATTTATTGGATACCTTGTTTTACCCACAACACTAAAAAAGTGAACAATGCTTTATTTCATTAAGGTGGAATATTACAATATAAAATGAAATATATTAAAAGATAAATAAATGAAACATAATTAAGAAAATTGAAAAATGAATAAAGCTAAAATTAAATAAAATACAACAAGATTGAAATATTCATCATCATGATCTGCTATGAAGATTATACTGTCGATGATAACTATAAAAATAATGAAAATTGTTATAAATATGATAAACATACTAAGAAATAAATTAGAGAATATTATGGATAATTATAGAGAGATATTTAATGAAATATATAGGAATGACGAAAGTGGAATATGGTCATTAGGCATATATAGTCGTTGGGTATATATAGTCATTGAGCTTATATGGAATTGTGTATATACCATCATTGGATATAAAATTGATTAATTATATAAATTATAAGTTTATTGTAAATAATGTTTGGTACTCATTTAAAATGTGATTATTATAACATATGCATTGAATTAGTAAGTATAAATAGAAATAATCACATTATGGAATTTGTGTAGAAAGAAAGAATAAATAGCATAAAGCAGTGAAAGTATTCCTTATGAGTCTCATTTATTTGAGATCTTAAGGGAGGTATCATCACTAGAGTTTTCCATTTACCAATCCCAATTTGAACTTCAATAATTATGGCTTGAGCAGAATCACCTTTGGAAAAAGTTCAAGTTTGTGGAAATCACTACGAGATCCATGTTGGCTGAATCATCACTCGCGACCATCACCATTATTTATCTCACCCTTAAGTTTTATACAGAGGTTTTGAAGGGTTTTGTAAGTAGAAGTTAAGATTAATCAACATGTAATTATTAATTAAATAAATGATATTTTAAATATGTATTTTTAATATTATGTGTATTTATATATATTATGCATTTTTACAAATTAAATATTTTTAAATGATTTTATAAAATTGAAAGAATGATTTTAATACCAATAATTAGATGAATTTCAATGGTTAGTAGATAAATATTTAATTTTAAAGAAATATGATTAAAATTATTTAATTTTGAAAAGGATATATTTCTAATAAATATTTTTTATACGTTATACATTTTTTAAAAACTAAATATAGCACGGTTAAAGGATAATTCTAATAAAATTAAATTTTTATATGTATAGAAAAATATATTAAGACTCATTTAATTATTAATAATTTATATTAAATATGAATAAGAACACTTAATATTTACAAAGTTATTTTTCCATAAAAACAGTTTTTCTTATATATTATTTTTTTTATTTAAAAATTAAATTAATAATATTTAGAATATTAATTTAATTAAATGGATTCCAAATTTGGAATCATCAAATCAAAATTAGGTAAGAGGGGTTATGTTTTATTTTTGGTAAAAAAAATAATTACCGTGGTAAATAAGTAAATAAAGTAAAAAAGAGGTAAAGGTGGGTAAATTGACATAAGATAAATTTTGTATAATTAATTTAATATTTAGATATTCTATAAATACTTTTTAGGTGTGGGAGTAAATCCTACAATTTCAATCAATATTTCCTTACCTAAATCACCTAACTTCCATGTGATTCCATCTTTACCCATCATTTAACCCAAGTTTTAAAAGAAATGACTCTCATTTTCACTTATAAAATGACCTCTCCTCCACCCACTCCAAACCAATTATATCATTTTTTATCCTCTTGAATATTCTCCCAAATTTCCTCTCCTAAATTCTTTTCCCATGTTTGGGAACTTCTAGTCACAAGGAGTCTTGGATCCTTCATTTATAAGAGGCTCTCTAAGAGATGATTCAAGTCTTCAATACAAGTGTTATCCTTTACTTGATTATTTTTATTTATCATCTACATCCACCTATTCTTAAATTTGTTTTATTATTTTAATAACATGTTTTTTAAATCATTACTCTTATAAAAAGTGATATTATAACTATTCAATAACATGCTCTTACTCATTCAATCATTATAATGTGTTTCGTATTGGGCTGGTTTTACCACCTACATGAATGATGGTATAAATTTTAAATCATGGATGATTAAGAAAAATTAAATACTAGTAATATGTTATAATAATTATTAGTTTAATATGTTTTCATAATTCTATAATGGTGATACATATAAGTATATTCATCAATAAAAATCAATTCTTCTTATTGAATCAAAATTCACAAAATGAAGAATTTTAACCATTCTTTATGAACCATCACCATAATATAAATGAAACAATCATGGAAATCCATAAAACTACCAAAAAAATTGATATAAACTCTATGACAATTCTGGAGGAGATGAACACAGGATCAAGAAGAAAGGAATGAAACTGTCATACTGAAGCAAGCAAGGATAAAATGAGGCAATTAACGCTTGGTCATTAATTTTATCAATGAATGATTAATAAATAGGTAATAAGAAATTATACATGAACACTATTAAGTAAAATAAATATAAATAAGGTTATGAAAAGGATGCATAATAATCTTAAATTGATTATACAATGAGTTAGAGCGTGTCTGACCAAACATGAATCCAAGGTAAGGGTTCTTTATCTCAATTTTCACTCCTTTAGACATATTTCAAATTATACACATATTCTTTTTTAGAATGGTGTAATTACTACTCCATTTACTTACATTAAGATCAATAATTTTTTATTCATGTGATTTACAAGTCTATTTCATGATCTCTTTTTCATTTCTTTTAGATTCATACATTATCAAAGTCGTGAGAGTTTTTTGTTGACTCAATCTCCATTTTTTAGGTTATACTCTTTCTCATTTGATTATGTTCTTGAAATTTTATTATATATACTCTTATCTATACCATTTTGTATTTTTTTTTATTTTTTTCTAGTGAAACTACATTTTTATATCAAAATTGTATTCTTTGATTGATTTATTTCTTGATAAAAATGAGACATGGATAAGAATAATTTGCATCCTCTATATTGGTCATTTATTTTCCATGACCATATTATTTCTTACCACAAATCACTCTTCTCTTATTTTGCAAGCTAAGTATGTAATTTATTCTGTACCTTTTATACTTCTCTTTATCTCTATTCAAAGGGAAATTTTTCATTCTTTTATCAATGTGGGTTTCTTTTAAACCATTTAAAAATGATTAAAATGAACTTTTTTTCGCTTTCATATATTTTTTATCTTCCACTCCATATTTATTCTACTTTAACCTTTACGTCATTTTCAAGATTCTATTATTGGGACAATTACTTTAAAAATAATGTTTTAAGGCCTTTTTTCACCTTTTGAAAATTATTTTGAAAGTGATGTATAACTTTGTTTTTATGACAATGTTACCAAAACTTTAAGGAAACTATTTCTGTTATATCTCTTCAATTTTCCTTTTTATCCCTAAATTATCATTCATTTATATAATTATGATTCATATATCACCCTCCAAGTTCTCTTATATCATGTTTCTTTTGGGTGATTGAAATTTGGGTATCATCCTATCCCATTCTTAAAGGAATCTTTTGTGATACTTCATAAAAAGAGGCTTCTTAACATTTTGTTAAGCTTTTCATAAAAATAATGATATAAGTCACTTTCAAAATCATTTTTAGAAGGTGACAAAAAGGATTTTAAAACTTTATTTTAATAATAAACATCCCAGTAATGGAACATTGAAAAGAAATAAAGGTAAAGGAAAAAAAACATGGAGTGGAATACATAAAATAGTGTGGAAATTGAAAGAAATTTTTTTAATCGCTTTTAACAATTTAAAGTGACCCACGTCGAAAAAAGGGATATGAAAAAAAAAAATAGAATAAATGGAAACTATGAAAGGTAAATAAAAGAATACGTAAGGGCAATTGCATCTGCCACCGCGGAACACAACGCAAGGAAACAAATGATAGTAAACTTGCAGGCCCACAGACTTAACCCTATGACTTGCCCCTGACCCCTCCTCAAACCCTTACCACCCTACCACCAATGGTGGGGCAACCGAAATGAATACATATTTTAATTTCAAACTAATCAAAATAGAGATTTTTGGTAAGAAAGAATATGGATATGAAAGAGAAATACCCAAATTAGAGTGGAAGTTTTCCTTTATGATTATATATTTTTATAAAGTAACAATTAATCAAAAATATTTTTGTAAGGAAATGTAAATTCCCTAGAAAATAAAAGGATATAAAATATGAGATAGCCAAGGGATAGAATAAATCAAACTTACAAGAAAAATTCAAAGAAGAAAGAGTAGACCTCAATGAAAGGAGATTGGGTCAAGAAAAACTCTGACACCTTTAGTAATATGTGAAGCAAAGGCCAATTAAAAAGAGAGTATAATTTCAAATCCCATGAATCAAATGTAAATTGTGATAAAAGATGTAGATGGGGCATTATATACACTACATAAAAAAATGTGTATAATATAAAACATATCTCAAAGAAATGAAATTGAGATGAAAACCCCAGACGAGCATTATGTGGTATGAATTAAACATAAATAGATTGAGAAAAATAATGGATTAGTATGTAAATTGCCAAAAATGAAAAGAAGAAAGAAAATGAAATATTTTAGATGGAAAGTATATATAAATCATTCAAATGAAGATTTGACAAAGGATTTCAAATAAGAGGAGAGATCGAAGGAAACTCGGACCTCCGCTTGCTCAAACATGCTCCAACTCCATGCATAATCAACTTAGATTTATTATTCATTTATATCATAACCTTATTTGAATTTATTTTACTTAATACCATTCATTTATATTTTCTACCACCCATTTAGTAATCATTCGTAGTTAATATTAATTATCGAGTGTTAATTATTCTATTTGTTGCATGCTTGCTTCGATGTGGCGCTTTTGATCCTTACTCCTTACGCATGTGTTAATCACCTCTAGAATGGTCGTAAAGATGTTATATATATGTTTGATAGAGTTTTGAAGTCTCGTGATTATTTCATGGATGTTATCGTAATGGTTTGTAACGAGTAAAACTCCTCCTTTTTTGTGAATATTGAATCAATAAAAAAGAATTGATTTTATTACTAAAGATACTTATATATATTACCATTACAAAATTATAAACACAGCTTAAATTCATCATCAAGATCGCATGGTACTAGTATTTAAGTTTTCTTAATCATTCATGATGAAAATATCACAACACCGTTCATGTTGGTGATTAAACCGATTCAAACAAGAACGTCTAATAATGAATGAATGAATAAGAAAATGTTTTATTATTGTAATATCTCTTTTATAGAAGAATAATGATGTCATTTACTTATTATCTAAGTGTGGAATAAGATTCAGTAAGAGGTGGATGAAGTAGATAAAAAAATGATTGAGGATTATAGCCTAATTTGGATAACTTACTCGTTGCCTATTTTTCAACTAAAAATGAAGTTGGATTTATAACATAATTTTGATTTGATTACAAATATAAAAGTTTTTATATTAAATTCAATTTTTTAAGTGATAAAAGTTAATTTTAAAATAAAAATGCATAACAAATAAAAAATATATCTTTTTAAATATTAAATGAATTTATTCTTATTTATTATCAATTAATAATCATTTGATGAATGTTATTTATTTGTTTATATATATAAACAATACATTTCATTAAAATCATTTTTTAAATAGGATATATTAAAATACATAACCATAAATGCATATTTTTTAATAACACATTAGTCATCCTTTTCCATTCATATATTTACTCTTACATACTTTCCTAAAAATCACTGATCACATTCCTTTAGTTCCCTGAGATTTTTATTATATTTCTAATGTTTTACATTCTTTCTACAGCCAAATGATCTTCAAGGGATGAATATTTCAATCTTAGTGCTTTCATTTACTTTTGCTTTTATTCCTTCAGTAATTTTTATAATTATGCTTCATTCAAGCGTCTTAAAATGCATTAATATTGTTTCATTTAATGTTGAAACATTTGTAACGAAATAAAACATTCTTCATTTTAGATTTGTTTACGTGGGTGTTACAAAAGGAACATTCATAATAAAATTTGCGGTGTTACAAGCATTATTCTTGAAGACCTTTATTCACTCAAAAAAGGAGTTCAAAAAAAAAAAAACAAATACACATTATGCAATTGAAGACGGCTTGAGAAATTGGAAGTCTTTTGCATTCATTGAAGAAACTGGAGAGGCATGAGAAGACACCCAAGAGGACTTGGTAAGGAAAAGTTGAAGCACTCATGAGTCATTAGGCGGACGGTGAAATGATTCATCCATCCCTTCATGATCTCAGATGATCCCCGGACTTGCAGACTTGAAAACTTGCGATAATAATTGAAACCGCACACCACATGAACCATCTTCCAACAAACAAAAAAAAAACAACCAATACATCAAACACGGGACTCCATGGTGTACTTTTTACTCACATTACATGTTCCACTCTCATATCGTTTTCTTCTATCTAGCATAGTCTTGATTTCTTAGGCAAACATACCATTAATGATAAGTTTGCCTATCCCAGTTCCATTACAAAACTTTCATCCATTCTCTATGAAATACTTTCACCTGGTCTAGCCTCTTCAACAATGTCAAAGAAATTTTCATTTACTAAATAAACGATTTTATGTCAACTCCATGAGTGATCCAAGAATCACAGGTTAAATAAAGTGCTATTTTGTGATTATAAAGTGTTGCCATCTACCCAAAAGAATGACAAGGGGAGGAGCCGAACCTGTACAAAATCCACATGCTGTGGCAGGGGTGGCACCAATGCCACTGTGGATCAAATAATCTGTACACTAACAAAACCGCCATACCAGCCTCTGACTCTACATGCTCTGCTCCGCGGGCTGAAACTCTTACCTACAATCATCGGCTGCGCCTAGGAGAGAAATGATCAAACCATAAAACTGTGCCAGCAATGGACTCAATCACCCTCATGAGGAGCAAAATCCTTGGCCGTCACACCAGTACCCGATTCATTCAGAAATGGGTACCGGGCCTGCCCCGATGAGGCACCGCTGAATGCCGGCTCCAGATTTTCATTTACACTCTTCGTTGGCCTCTTCAGCCTTTTGGGCTTCTGCAATTGCGAGTCCATATTCTGTGAGCGGATATCCGACTCATAGCCCATGTGCATCAATGTGGATTCATCCAACCCGGTCATGGAATTCGCATGTTTAGAAGCCTTTTGAGGAAGCTTCTGCTTTTGGTTCTGTCTATCACCAGCAACTTTTCTCTGCATTCGTATAAAACACAAATTGATTTTAAAAGGCCATAAATTTTAAAAATACACCTCATCATGAAATTAATTTCAATTATAACAAAAAAACAAGTCTTAAACTCGTTTAAATGGAGTCGACTATATGGATCAAATGATGTCAATTAGCACTATCAAACACCATGTTTTCATTAAAACCGGTCTCATTTTTGGACTACCTCTATTTCACATAATTTGTGTATTCATCACTAGCATCTCACTTGTCAAAACCATCTTAATCTTGTCTCAGTTATCTTTTCCTCAATCAGTGTCATCAACTCAAATTTTCTCGCGTATACTTTCATTTATGACCTTACTCATTTTTGTATGTCCACATGCTTATCTTCACATTTTCATTTCCACTACCCTTTACTTTTTGTTAAGCTGTTCCATTAAAGGTCAGCACTCACTGCCATATAAAATATTGTTGGTCTAATAGCCCTCCTATAAAACTTTCCCTTCAGTTTGAAAAGAATTTTACAGTCACAAAGCATCGCCGGAGTCTTTCTCCATTTTAGTCATCCAGCTTTAATCATTTCAGAGACATCAGCATCTACTTTTCCATCACATTGTAGAAAAAAACCTAAATATCAAAAATGGTCCTTAAGAATGACATGAGCCCCCAATCTCACATTCATATCACTAATGGACAGAAATGTGACTGGTCTAATTGTTAAATAAGTGAAAGATTGGTTTGGATGCTGTTACAAATGTTTTAACGACAAGTAATGTAAAAAATGCATTTATAAATAGTGTAAAGAGCAACATATTTACTGCCAGCATTCGATCAACAAGTCAGTTATCAGCTAAAACAAATGGGCATGTCTCTCAATTGGATAATAGCGCATGAACTGCATCAATAAACGTACCTTTTTATTATTAGAATTTACTCTATCTGGGGGGTCTGGCACAGGCTCACAACCAGGACCCTGGGATCCAACATTTGCTACATCTTCCAAAGATGCATCTCCATCTTCATTTAATCTTATGCCCTTTGTTGCATGCTTGGTCTTCTGTTTGTCCTTGGTCTGAAATAAAATTTCATGGATCAGCGTGCATGTAAGAAAGAGAGACAGAGGTAAGGACAAAGAGAGACAATGAATATCTAAATATTGAGCCGGGATTCCGAAAGGGAAATGATAAGGTTGAGTTTGGTTTTGAAAAATAAGTTGAACAATGCAAATGGAAAGTACTTTTCCAAAACCAAACACAACCCAAATGCAATACCTGCAATGGCGCTTCTCTCAATTTCTGCTCCAACTGGGCATCATCTAGAAGCAAAGAAACCACATCCTCAGGAGCCAAGAGATCACCCTGAACATGACCCCCTGTCATGACCAGTTGCTGGACAGTACTTTTCTGACTAGCTCTTTGCAAAATCTTTTCTTCAACTGTTTCTTTACAAATTAACCGATAGACAGTAACCTACAAATGAACCAATTGAAATGTGTGAAACAAAAATATAGTTCGGGAAAACAAACCTACTTTTAAAGGTCAACTTCAAGATTGAAAGCAAAGCAGCCATTAAAATAAATCTTAAATTTAGCAAATCTGACTACAGAAAACAGAAGAATATTTATCGATCCCGAAAATAATTTTTTTTTAAAGAAAATGTTATATCAAATCACCATTTGGAACATGAGGAATATATATTCAATGCAATAGATTTCATTAAACCAATAAAATATAAGTAAAAGCTCTAATGTTCGTCATTCAACAAGATTAACAAAATAAACTTAGGTCAGCCAGGAAGTTACATCTTTTGTCTGACCCAACCGGTGGGCTCTATCCATGGCTTGTAGATCCAAGGTAGGATTCCAGTCACTTTCATAGAAAATGACAGTGTCAGCAGCTGTCAAGTTGATACCCAGACCACCAGCCCTTGTACTCAGTAAGAAAACGAAGATATCACTCCTGAAGCAAAAAATTACAAATATCTTAGCAACTCACAAGATTTCATCCCACTCAAAACTAAGTATGCCGAGACTGCATTTACTTGATATACATTAAAAGAAACCTATACTGGTAAGTAATAACCATACCGATGCTGGAAATCATTGACCATATCCCGACGATCCATGATAGTCGAAGACCCATCAAGTCTGAGATACCTATATTTCCTATAATTCATGTAATCCTGCCATCATCCAACATAAAATTACAAGAAGAAGAAGAGGCAGAAAATGTAGCGGTGTCAACAAGATGCAACCATAAATTACACGGTCTGAACCAGGCCATGCTATTTTGCTAACAACCATTGGTTGAAGATTTGTGGTTAGTGCTTATTACAGAAACAAAGAGAGGAACCATCCAATCTTTCTATAAATGACAGGGACACGGGTGTCAGTTATCAGACAGATCAAACAGCCTTTACCGACTTGAAGGCATTATAGTAAGAATAGCAATCAAACAAATCAAGTCCGCTCTGTTAAACCCAGTTGAAGAAATTGCCGATTACTAGGAAGCTACTCAGTGTAAGCACACTTGAAAAAGTAATTGTTACATCATCATATGTATACGTAACATGAAGAACCAACCAACAAGAGAAGATAAAAATATAACATGTATAATCTCATACTTAACCAAAAAATAATAATTTTGCGTTCTATAGAGCTTTTTTTTTCATTCTTACAAACTGAAGGTTTTTTTAACTGTATGGTCACATACTTTGCCAATAAGTGCAATTTAGTGTTCATCTGCACCTAGAGAATTTTAGTTTTATTTTTATTTTATTTTTTCCTTCCACAAACCGCATGCCCCCAAACTTCAGAAATAAAAGCAATTTAGCATTCAACTGCACCTCCAGAGGATTGTTTCATTTTTTTTCAGTTTACAAACAAATGATGTTTTCTACTGTAGTTAACAGCTAATTCTAGGCACACAAAAACAGGCCAGATAGACTTTCTTGATCAACAGAGATCGGTAACTGCATTAAAAAAACAGTTCAAGTGCAGTGCAGTTAAATAGTTGGGACAACCACAGTTAAATTTCAACACGCTGCACAGAAACACAGATTTGGGTACATGGAGGTTCCAGCAAAGCAACAAAAAAAAAACAAAGAAATACCTCGAGAATATTCAACATTTTTGTCATCTGTGCAAACAACAAAACACGATGGTTCTCTGCCCGCAATTGTTTCAACAATATATCCAATGTACGAAGCTTCCCGGAATCCTATATAAAGGTGGGGACATGAAAACATCAAGAAATTGTCATGATGATGCTTTGTGAAGATGAGTAGGAAAAAAAGAAAATAATCTTACAGTTAGCAGCTTGGCAGAGTCAAAGCTTTGAATTGGAGGACACGACCCAAATATGTCAAAGGTCAGCTTCAGAGCAGGTTGTGAAACAGGTAGCTCAGAGTCAATCTCTTGGATCAATTGATGGGGCGAGCCATCTGGTTTTCTAGGTCCATTACATTCAGAGGTGCGTGCATACCCAATGAGTAACCGCTTGACCCATGGGTGATGCAGCTCATCCAGCATTTTGTAAGCAAATTTTCTGTCTGAGCAATGAGCATTGATCTAGCAACAGGAAAAAATATATATCAACTTGGAACATGGAGATAATAATATTTATAAGAGAAAGAAAGCTGATGAACAGATTAAGTAAACACACCGGAGGGGCTCTGGTTCTAGGTATGTAACTGTATGTTGAATGAAGAAGCCTCGTATTAGATAAAAGCCTATCCTGGTGAGAGGATACCAAAGCCTCAAAGGAGGCATAACCAGGTCCCGCTGCAATTTTTTTTCTAAATAATTTAGCATCAGATGGCGAAGGCATGAGTAGCATACGTGTAATAGCCCTTACAGTTCCCCGCTCAAGGTTACTGCAAAGATCATCTTCAGAATCCATGAGCAAATCGGTAATTTCATCCGAAAAATGTCCATCCCATCTCATGAGAGAATATATTAGCCTCTCTAGAAATGAACAAGTTGCCAGAAATGACACCTCTGCTGGTGAAAAATCCATCAAATGAGTAAAACCAAATGATCCACTCATTTCACATGACCGAAATGAGCTATGTGCTTGTGGGAGTATGGAACGATAAACATTTTCTGCAGAAAATATATTAAAATGTTTCTGAAAAAACTCTCTGCTCACACCGCACCTAAAACATGAGACTTCAAGAACTTCTTGGGTGACTAGTTTTGGTATCTGAAACATAAGAAAATATCAAAAGGAAAATTAATTAACAGTTGCGAAAAAATTATGGGCATGAGGACAAGCACTAGAACAATCTAACACATCCACTTTCATTACCTCCAAAGCAAGTTAAATCTAAGACTCAAAATCAACTTACAAAAAAATTAAATTTAAGTCAAAAAACAAAGTAAATGATAATAACTAATTCAGATGCTGCACTGATGTTAAGGAAAAAATGAAAGAAAAAAATGAGCACCGTGAAAGAATATTTGTCACCATGAACTGATAGGATTCGCATGATAATCTCAGGATCTTTTAGCAATGGAAAACAAACCCAAAAACAAACTGATCTATCTTCAAGAAATCAAAGTGCTAAAAAATATCTTAAAACGGAGCATACTAGTATCACATGTGCAGCACCCTCCATCTTCTTCTTGTTCGATGGAGTATGTTTGATGAGGATCACCAAAGCAGCAAACAAAGGTCCTGCCACTGAGGGGAATACAACCGCCACTGGATCCCGATCAATAACGGAGGACACCCAAGACTCTCGATGGGGTGCTAGCGCCTTCTCAGGAGAGATGAATGAGGGCTTCGGGAAGAAGGAGCTTATATAAAGCTTTGCATGAAACTGATGATCACCAACAACTGCGAACGAACGATTGATTCACCACTTACCGATGAGGAGAACCATTTCTCCCTTTATAGGTGATATCCGACGGTTCTTCATAAATGAAGAACGCGTCTATTATACTCGGGTATTATCAAAAAACACCCATGATATGTGCCTCGTTGATAAATGCGTTCAATAATCTTAACGCAAAGCTTGTTGGATTGGTGTAGCCCGATCATGTTGGGTCGAATGCTTGTGGCCCGTAACTTTCGCGGGTCGAGCTCCGTGGTGAGCTCGTTGGGGGTTGGAGGGGGGCAACGCGCCCCTGCTCCAGGGGTCCGGGAGCCGAAGGTCTCTGCCCAATTTTTCGGCCACTGTAGCAGAGTTGACTGACCGACACCGACAGAGGGGGCACTGTAGCAGTGTGGACTTCAAAGTCAACTTTACTATAGCCTTCTGGACTTCCACCCGGCAGCCACTGTAGCACTTTTGACTTGGGTGACCGCATTTTCACTGTAGCGACACGGACTTCCTGTGCAATTGATGGAACAGTGATAGTCTTCCTCTCCTTTTGTAGCCCATTTTCGGGCTAGGGTTATTTGCTGAAAAATTCTGTAATTGTGCTCCTGAACTATAGTGGAAGTTCTGCCTCTCCGTAGACGTAGGGATTATTCCCGAACCACATAAATTTGTGTGTTTCATGTGTGTTCTTTTCTTCTGCATTTTCTTTCTGTATCTCGTTTCTGTTGTTGCGACTCCCGACGCTTCCGCAACAAAGCTTTCAATCCATTTTTAATAGATTAAAACAAACGGAAACTGCACGAGGGATTCATTGCCATGCAGGTATTGTAATACCCCCCGGTTTGAGGTATTTTACTATTTTATATTGTATTTTAAAGTTATGAAATGGTTTGTGTTAAACCCTCTTTTTATTATTATGGGTATTTCCGAGTCCCACATCGGAATACTTCTTTGTATCTTTCGCCGTATCATTCTATAAAAGTAGGCCCCCACCTTACCTTGAGTGTAAGGGGGTTTCCTCATCAGCATATTGAGGCCTTTTGCGATGTTGATTACGCTGGCTGTCTTGCCACTCGGAAATCTACCTCTGGGTTTGCCATATTCTTGGTCGGCAACCTCATTTCTTGGCGCAGCAAGAAACAGACGGTCGTCTCTCGCTCCAGTGCCGAGTCTGAGTATCGTGCCATGGCCACCGTCACTACCGAGATCATTTGGCTTCGGCAACTCCTCCAGGAGCTTGGCTTTCCTCAGCAGACTTCTGCTCACATATAGTGTGACAATCAGGCAGCCACTAAAATTGCTTCGAATCCCGTCTTCCATGAACGCACGAAGCATATTGAGGTGGACTGTCACTTTCTTCGCCACCACCTGAAGCACAAACATGTCAGCTTTAGCCACATTCCGACGGCAAACCAGCTTGCTGACATCTTCACCAAAGGCCTCTCCGGTGCTCGCCTTGCCTCGCTCAGTTCCAAGCTGGGGATCCACCACATCTGACGCCCAGCTTGAGGGGGAGTATGTCTTGGTCTTGTGTGGTGTCATCTTTTTCTTTATTTTTTGTGGGACTCGTTGTCCAAGTTGGGCATGTCCAGCTTGAGAGGGAGTGTTAAACCCTCTTTTTATTATTATGGGTATTTCCGAGTCCCACATCGGAATACTTCTTTGTATCTTTCGCCGTATCATTCTATAAAAGTAGCCCCCCACCTTACCTTGAGTGTAAGGGGGTTTCCTCATTCTACAGTTTGGGTTGGTTTCGGAGAGTCCTAGAAGCTTTTTGGATGTTTTGGAAAAGGTTTGGAGGTCGCATGATTAGTGCACGGTTAGGGAAAACCTTGAGAAACTCCCAGGTAACTGTGCAAGAGTGATTGGGGGTGTCTGGGCAGGAGTGATTGGGAGTGTCTGGGCAAGCACATGGTTTGGGACAAAGCATGCTATAATCGTGCGGCCTCGTGAGGTTTCAAACAGTGACGATTCACACGGTTGGCACATGGTTTGTCAAACTGTGCTTCCAAACCGCGCAGCCCTCGGTGTCGTCCAAAACCACCCACACAATTGACGCACGGTTTGCCAAATTGTGCGGTCAAACTGCGCACGTAATTAAAGGATACCGAAAATTAAATTCTTAACCTAGTTTTCCCCCTGTAACAATCACTTTTCCTCCTGTGGCTAGGGCTCTCGAACCTCAAAGGTCCTCTTGGCGATTTTGGTGATTCCTTTCTCTTCGAAACACAGTCTCTTGGAATCCAGGAGCATTGGTCCTAGGAATCAAAGGTATGATCCTCGTTTCTCCTCATTTTTCTTCTGTTTCTTGTTTTCTTTAGAGAGGAACCCTGGACGGGGGTTATCATGCCCAGATCATTGGGTTAGGATGTGTTTTGATGGGGATTTCATGGGGATTCGTCACAGAAGGTGGTGAGAGCCCGGCTCTGTGAAATCACGGTACGATTCTTCAGGACAAACGCGTTGGAGGTAGGTGGCTTCTCTCACACTCTACTCTTGCCTAGAACTAGAAGGCTTTGGTTTCAAAAAATTAAATACTTGTTTTATTGATAAAAATTCAGGGTAACCCTGTTTTAGAAAACCTCTCTTTGATGTGGCTTTGAAAATGCGGGGTTTAAGTGACGCCCACAACGTTTGACAAAATGCATAAATGGTGTTATTGTTTTCAAAGAATGTTTAGGGCCTAGAACAGGTTCCGCTCGCGAGTTTGGATTATTCAGAGGACATATGGGATGGGAAATACATTGGTTGGGCACTTGCATGGGTGGGTGTGTTCATGACATGGCTGGCCATTATAGTGTGAGTTACATTCACTGCTTCCGCATTTATATCTTATTTGCTCGTTCTTGATACTCTGGCTTTATATATATTTATTATTGTGAGCTAACTTGTTCTTGTTCTACTAGCGTGTGTGAAAATTCTTAAGGATTGCCTGCTGGGTTGTATATTCACCCCCTGCATATGCATCTTGGTTCATATGTAGACGTTTATCGTGATACAGGTAAGGGAAAGATCTACTTTTCTAGCAGAGCATCTTGATGTTGCGGTCGTGTTCGATGGGAGGTGGAGCTTGGAGATGGTCTTATAGGGGAGTTAGTCGTGGTGCCACATTCGTACCTTAATGTCATTGTGTATCTTTGGGTTTTGTGGACTTATGGGGTGTATTGTTGACTGTTGCGATTCTAATTACTGTCTTATTATGTGTTATTGGAGTTGGTCAGTTTTCTATCATGCATCATATTTATTTATTTGTATCATTGTTGGTTGTCTGTGTTGGATTGATGTTGTCCGATCCGGTTGGGCCGAATGCTTGTGGCCCGCAACCGACACCGACAGGCACTGTAGCGGTGCGGACTTCGGGGTCAACTTTACTGTAGCGCTTTTGACAAAGCCAGTCGCCGTTCACTGTAGCGACGCGGACCACTTTTCGAATAGTGATCGTCTTCTCCATTTGTTTTGTAGCCCATTTTGGGCTAGGGTTTTATGTTGGAAATCCTCTGTAATTTTGTGCTCCCGAATCATAGTGAAATTCTGCCTCTCCCGTGGACGTAGGGATTTTTCCCGAACCACGTAAATCGTCGTGTTCATTGTTGCTTTTCCTTCTTTCGTTTTCTCGTTTTCTGTCGTTGTGTCTCCTGGCGATTCCGCAACAACTGGTATCAAAGGGAAGTTCGGAATTCTCCAACGATGGCTCTGGATGAAGGCAAAGTGAAGATCGATCGCTTCGATGGAACTGATTTCAGTTTCTGGAGGATGCAGATCGAGGATTATCTTTATCAGAAAAAGATGCACTTGCCGCTTCTGGGTGTGAAGCCAGTGGACATGGAGAAGTCGGAGTGGGAGCTACTGGATCGACAGGTTCTGGGTGTTGTGCGCCTGACGTTGGCCAAAAACGTGGCGTTCAACATCAGAGAAGAGAAGACGACGGTGGACCTGATGAAAGCCCTCACAAATATGTACGAGAAGCCTTCTGCAGCAAATAAGGTGCATTTGATACGACGATTGTTCAACCTGAAAATGGTTGAAGGGAGACCTGTTGCAGATCATATCAACGAGTTCAATACCATCATAAGTCAGTTGTCATCGGTGGACATTGATCTTGGTGATGAGGTATGCGCTCTGGTTTTATTATCTTCGTTACCTGAAAGTTGGGAAGCAACTGTAACAGCTGTGAGCAGCACTTCGGGGAATACAAAGATGGCTCTGAAGGATATAAGGGACTTAATCCTTAGTAAGGATGTTCGAAGAAGAGAATCAGGCAGATTCTCTGGTTCTGCTTTGAACGTTGAAGGAAGAGGAAGGTACCCACAGCGGGACAATCGCAGAGGACGATCGAAGTCGAGAGGAAAGAGCAGAGACAAGGCAAAGAGGCCTGGTCCTACCTGCTGGACATGCGGGAAGAAAGGACATGTCAAGAAGGAGTGCAGAAATAACCGGAAGGGACCTGAAACCAGTGGAGCAAACGCGGTAGCTGAAGGAACTGATGACGTGCTACTGCTCAGCGTGGACAGCCCGATGGAGTCTTGGATTTTAGACTCTGGGGCGTCTTTCCATTCTACATCGGAGAAGGGTTTCCTGAACAATTTTGTTTCTGGAAATTTTGGCAAGGTGCATCTTGCTGATGACGAGCCCTTGCAGATTGTGGGGAAAGGAGATGCACGGATCAAGACCAACAGTGGGAGCTTGCTGGTTCTGGAAAACGTGAGGTACATCCCTGGTTTAAGAAGAAATCTCATTTCTGTGGGACAGCTTGATGATGCAGGGTTTGAGTACCACGTTCACTGGTGGTGCATGGAAGATCACCCGAGGAGCTATGGTCATAGCTCGGGGAGCAAAGAATGGCACCCTGTACAACATGACAGAAACGTGCATGGACATGGCTGCATCACTCGAAGCTGTCGGAGGTTCTCAACTGTGGCACTACAGACTCGGCCACATGAGTGAAAAGGGGATGAAGGTGCTGACAACAAAAGGATTGCTACCAGAGCTGAAGTCGGTGGAAGTAGGCTTTTGTGAAGATTGCATCTTTGGAAAGCAGAAGAAGGTGTCCTTTGCAAAAGGAGGCAGAACACCGAAGGCCGGAAAGCTGGACCTGGTGCATACAGATGTTTGGGGGCCTGCACCAGTACCATCTCTCGGAGGGTCACAATATTATGTGACATTCATCGATGACTCAACGAGGAAGGTATGGGTTTACTTTCTGAAGAACAAATCTGATGTGTTTAAGATATTTCAGAAGTGGAAAGTCATGGTGGAGAACGAGTCAGGAGCAAAGCTGAAATGTTTGAGGTCCGACAACGGTGGAGAGTATGACAGTCAAGAGTTCAGAGAATTTTGTTCTGAAAATGGAATTCGGTGGGAGAAGACAATCCCAGGAACACCACAACAGAACGGTGTGGCAGAAAGGATGAATAGGACACTGAATGAACGTGCCAGGAGCATGAGGCTGCATTCGGGGTTACCCAAGACCTTTTGGGCTGATGCAGTGAATGTGGCAGCATATCTCATAAACAGGAGTCCCTTTGTGCCAATGGGGGAATGTCTACCCGAGGAACTCTGGTCTGGTAAGGAGGTAAAACTCTCACATTTACGAGTCTTTGGCAGTTTAGCATATGTTCATGTTGATGCTAATGCAAGGGGCAAACTTGATGCCAAGTCCAAAAAATGTTTCTTTATTGGCTATGGTGGTGAGTAGTTTGGGTATCGCTTTTGGGATGATCTCAACAGGATGGTCATCATGAGCCAAAATGTGGTATTCAATGAAGGTGTCATGTACAAAGATCGCCATGCAGTTGAAGATGAAAATGGGAACATTGAATCAGAATGCAAAAAGCAAGTGGAGCTTGAAGGTGTGTCTGAGCTTGAGAAATCCAAACCGGTGGAACCTACTACTCCAGTGGAGTTGAGGAGATCATCAAGGGTGAGAAGGCTCGTGCAGAGGTATTCACCATCATTGCATTACCTTTTATTGACTGACGGTGGAGAACCAGAATGCTTTGAAGAAGCAATGCAGCTGAAGGAGTCGAGCAAGTGGGAGCTGGCTATGAAGGAGGAGATTTCCTCATTGCATGAGAACAACACTTGGGAGCTGACACATCTGCCAAGAGGAAAGAAAGCATTGCAGAATAAGTGGGTCTACCGGGTCAAGGAAGAACATGATGGAAAGAGCAGGTTCAAGGCAAGGCTGGTGGTGAAAGGCTTTCAACAGAAGGAGGGAGTAGATTTCACTGAAATCTTCTCACCAGTAGTAAAGCTTACCACCATCCGGGTGGTTCTCAGCATTGTGGCGTCAGAGGATTTGCACCTTGAGCAGCTTGATGTCAAGACTGCTTTCCTTCATGGAGATTTGGAGGAAGATATCTACATGCAGCAGCCAGAGGGATATGTAGAGTCTGGAAAGGAAGACTTGGTGTGCAAACTCCAGAAGAGCTTATATGGACTAAAGCAGGCACCGAGACAGTGGAACAAGAAGTTTGATTCATTTATGTTTAAAAATGAATATAAACGATGTGGCATGGATCAGTGTTGCTACATCAAGTCTTTCGGTGATGAATATATTATATTGCTTCTGTATGTGGATGACATGCTCATTGCAGGATCATATATGCAGAGGATTAATGAGCTGAAAGGGAAATTGGCTGAGGAGTTTGAAATGAAGGATCTTGGAGAAGCTGGCAAGATTCTGAGAATGAAGATCAAGAGAGACCGCACAGCTGGAACTTTAATGTTGTCACAAGCTGATTACATTGGGAAGGTTCTGAGAAGATTCAGCATGCTGGAAGCAAAGGCAGTCTCTATTCCCCTGGCGAGCCACTTCAAACTATCAAAGGAGCAATCACCAAAGACGGCAGAAGAGGTGGAGTACATGGCAAAAGTTCCATACGCATCAACTGTGGGAAGCCTGATGTATGCCATGGTCTGTACTCGACCTGACATTGCTCATGCAGTGGGAGTTGTGAGCAGGTATATGGCTAACCCTGGAAAACAACATTGGGAAGCTGTGAAGTGGATACTGAGGTATTTGAAGGGCAGCAAGGAGGTATCTCTGTGCTTTGGGAAAGGAACTTCATTGCAGGGGTATGTGGATGCTGACCTTGGAGGCGATGTCGACAGCAGGAGGAGTACCACGGGTTATGTTTTTACCTGTGGAGGGACTGCGGTAAGTTGGATATCACAATTGCAGAAGGTGGTGGCTTTATCCACCACAGAGGCAGAATACATTGCTGTAACAGAAGCTGGGAAAGAGATGGTTTGGCTGAAAAACTTCTTGGATGAATTGAGAAGAAAGTGAGAGGAGAATGTATTGCACTGTGACAGTCAGAGTGCTATACATCTTGCCAAGAACCCAGTGTTTCATGCCCAGACGAAGCACATTCAGTTGAAGTACCATTTCATCAGAGGTTTGATACAGGATGGGTTGCTGACTTTGCAGAAGATATGTGGAACCAACAATCCGGCAGACATGTTGACAAAGCCTATGGTGATACAGAAGTTGAGGCACTGTTGTGCCTCTGTTGGTCTCCACTGATGAACGGAGGATGAGAGGCAGAATGATGGAGGACCTGCTAGGAGCACAAGAGGAAAACAGTTTGTATTTCATGAATCTGTGAATGGAAAGCACGCAACTGGTGAGTGAAGAAGAGGAAGAACTTAGATTAAGTAAGTTGTCTTCACCAGTTGCATCGAAGCATAGCAGTGCAGCGGATCAGGCTACAAGTGGGAGATTGTTGGATTGATGTTGCCCGATCCGGTTGGGCCGAATGCTTGTGGCCCGCAACTTTCGCGGGTCGAGCTCCGCGGTGAGCTCGTTGGAGGTAGCGGAGCTGACCGACCGACACCGACAGGCACTGTAGCGGTGCGGACTTCGGGGTCAACTTTACTGTAGCGCTTTTGACAAAGTCAGTCGTCGTTCACTGTAGCGACGCGGACCACTTTTCGAATAGTGATCGTCTTCTCCATTTGTTTTATAGCCCATTTTGGGCTAGGGTTTTATGTTGGAAATCCTCTGTAATTTTGTGCTCCCGAATCATAGTGAAATTCTGCCTCTCCCGTGGATGTAGGGATTTTTCCCGAACCACGTAAATCGCCGTGTTCATTGTTGCTTTTCCTTCTTTCGTTTTCTCATTTTCTGTCGTTGTGTCTCCCGGCGATTCCGCAACAGTCTGTTGCAGGTTGTGTGTGTATGAGGGAAAATCGTCCTCCAACGATATCTTATACCCTTGGCATTTATTGTCAACATTGGTGTCCGGGGATGCACCTAAGGTTGGTGGCATTTCGGTACTTCTCAAGCCAATGGGTCGAGGCTGAGATGTTACAGGTATGCCATGCGGTTTATCTGCATTTACGGGTTGTATTGCATGCAACCAAGCCTCATGTATACATGCGTCAGATGCATGTATTCTACATGCCTCATATGCATGATTATATATATGCACTATATCCATATATACACACACAGTATCAGCCGCACCGTTGGTGGTGAGGTAGTTTGGGTTTGGGGGTCGCGAGGGGCAGGTCACGAGGTCAAGTCCCCAAGCCTGCGTGTTTACTGCAGTTTTCTTTCCTTGCGTTGTGTTTCGCGTTGGCGGATGTAACTAACCATATATATACAGTATCGCGTATTGTCTATCAACATACTATATATACGCATATACCACATGCATCATATACATGTATTCAAATGTACATGTATCAGATGCATGTATATTTTAGTGCACATCCAACAATCTTCCACTGGCACTAAAATCTTATTGAAACTTTGTGTCAAACTTTACAACTCTTTGTGAATCCATCCAAACTCGATTGAATACAGTTTCATCAAGCTATCTTTATTTTGGAACCTTGTCAAAAAAAATTATCCTTATCCAAGGGTCTAACTGTATACCCTACAAGCTTTAGCAGCGTTAACAACAAATATGAAATCCATATTTCATAGATTTAAGCAAAGAGTGGTCTCTAGCAAAGCATCAGTGTTAAGCTACTAAAGGGGTCAGTGTGAACTTCATCAAACATACTCATATCTCTATACGAATATGTCCACCACTGGATGTATTATATACGTGTGTATACTTATATAATCCTTTTGTTCATAACATCAAGTAACCACTAGACATGCAACAATGTCAATCCAGTATAGGTCATCCCATCTTTTCTTGATTTTTCAAAAAAGACTGACCAAGTCAATAAATACATCACATGTCATTCATCTAACAAATTAGTACATCAAAATCCCCCATCTTAGTAGTTGAACACATCATATGCGTCTCAACTAAGCATGGTCATGCATTTTCTCAGTCTAATTCAATCAATGACCGGATGTATTAACTCTTGATTGCACTCCAACCAAAGACATGGTTAGCAACATACCCAAACACCCTCATATTAGCCAAGTTCATATTTTGACTTTTGTAAGCAGAGTATCAAAGTATAAAGAATCTCATGTCGGGCATCTCGCCAAACTCAGGTAAGAAGGATTGATGATAAGCATACACTCCTAATTATATCAAGGACTGTATGAAATTCCATAAGATATACTTTGTTGGTTCTGTCCAATTAATAAGCCTCTACTTATTACCTCATGAATCTATTCTCTGTATCTCTTATACAACCCTTTGTAATGAGTACAAGAATCTATTCAAACTAACATTAACATATCATCACAACCCATAATACTCTATGACGCTTATCGATTAGGGACGACTCGGAGTTTTATACTTTGAGGGGATATTATCATCTGACCGTTCATGTTAAATATATTGCAGCACACGTGAATGAATGACAAACGAAGATTGCTTTCATTATAAAATCATGATACATTATACATCCATTGCATTAATCTCTCAAGTATTGAATACCTAGAGACCTAAGACGACCCTAATGTTGTGGTTGCGGCAATGGCTTTGTGAACGGATATGCTACATTGTCCTTTGTAACCACCCATCAGATCTTCACATCGCCCCTGATGCAAATCATGGTGCACACATGCAGCAAGGAGTTGAGGGTGATCATGGCATTGATGGTGGAAAGAGTATTAATGGACAAGACCCGTTGCATGGGATTGGTGGCCCAATGACAAGAGGAAGAATGATGAGGATGAAAGAGGCTTTACATGGCCTCATTTTGAAATTACAAGAGGAGGCCCAACATGCATGCATGGGAGGAGCAAATGGGCCTTTAATCACACTTATTAAAGCCCAAAAGTGAACCTAAAAGGCCCACCCATATGCTTCCACGAAATTTAATCCACTTGCATTTAGGAAATCTCCAAAGTCAAAAGTGGTGGGCCCCTTGTCTCTAAAATCATGGTGGAAATCTTCAAAGTCTTTAGGGTGGTTCCAAAAAGTCTTCTTTGGAGATATATTGTCCCCTAAAGCCATGGAAATGTGTAAACAAATTCAAATTCGTGGGATAGGCTTTAGACTTTTGTGGGATAGGTAGTTTGATATGTATTCCTCTCATTTGGTTATAAACAGCCACCTCTTGTACCCCTTGAAGGTTAATTTCAAATTTGAGTGTTTTCTAGCATTGTTATGCTTGTGTTTCTTGTGTTCTTGAATGAATGCAAGTAAGGCTTATCAAATGAGTGATCAACCATTGTGGCGCTTCATAATTAGAGTTTCAAGGGGCAAGTCTCCTTGGGGTCCTAATTGATCACCCCCCTTCCCCTTTTATTTCTTCCACACTTCATTTAATTTTCATTTCTCCCACTTCCCACACTTGTGTTTCCGGATTTTTCGCCAACGAATACCACACTCGCATACGGTACCATATCATTTGGTATCAAAGGTAGGCAACGAAAACCAGGTTCTTTCATATTTCTATTTCTCCCATCTTTTTTTTTCTCCTTCCATTTTCGACCATCACCAATTCTGGAAGGAAATTTCTTCCACATTTTCGTCTGCTTTTTCTTTGAGTTTCTGGACGTATAATATGTCATTTTAATAGTTTAGAATCTCATCTTTCTTCTTGATTTGGAAACACTAAAATCCGACACCTATATTGGGAGATATAGCCGAATCAATTCGTGCTACAGTTTCACTCTTGTGAAATCTAACAATCTCCAAGACGGATTTCCATTTGAGTTTGAAGTTCATGTTATCTCAACCATTAACATCATTGCAATCAGATTAGTACATTTTTCATTTGATGTACTTTGAGCACCAAAAGCGCACTCTTTGTATCTCAATTCTTGTTTATTGAGTAGCAAAAAAAAGAAAAAAAATCAAAAAAAAAATCAATCAAGAAAAAAAAAACTGCTCATTTGAAACATTGCGTTCGCTCATAATTTATAAATTTGATTGCATTTTCTTATCCATCATCTTCTTTCCTTCATCCATATCCAACCTTTATCTATAACTATTTCTCCCATTTACCTCCCATATTTCTTGGACTTCATTGATTCAAACCCTCTTAAAATTTCTGATTTTTTAAAGATTGTCATGAATTGATTACTTCTACTAGTTGTCTTCTTGATTCTATTTAAGAACACTTGTAGGAACCGAGTTGTTGTGCTAGAAAGTGTGAGGAATCTTTTGAGAGAAAAAAAGAGAGAGAGTGTGTGAGGTCCATTTTCATTTCTTTTCAATTTTTCTCACAGGATTCCTAAATGGCGGAGTAGAGTAACATCAATGAAGCGGACATTAAGTTGTTCATGACGGTTGTACAAGAACAATTCCAAAGGTTAAATGCGAGGATGGATGAACATCAATCCTCTTCCAAATCTAGAGCACCACCAAGGAGGTGGGTTGTTGAAGAAGAGGAGGAGTTGTCCGGTTTTCACGAGTCACCAATTCGGAGAAATCAACCACCATGGAGGCAAGCCAATGATCTTGGAGGAGTAAAGTTGAGGATTCCTTCATTCCAAGGTAAGAATGATCCTGAAACTTACTTGGACTGAGAAAGAAAGGTCGAACATGTTTTTGGTTGTCACACTTATTCGGAGGAAAACAAAGTGAAGTTGGCGGCTGTGGAATTCACCGACTATGCTAGTATTTGGTGAGACCAACTACAAGTGAGTCGACGACGAAATGGAGAAAGACCCATCCGCAATTGGGAGATGAAAGTTGTAATGCGTAAGAGGTTCATTTCTAGCCACTATTACTGTGATTTGTTCCTCAAGTTGCAGAGTTTGAAACAAGGGGTCATGAGTGTTGAGGAGTATCACAAAGAGATGGAGATCATCATGATTCGGGCAAATATTGATGAGGAGAGAGAGGCCACCATGGCAAGGTTTGTGAACGGCCTCAACCATGACATTCGGGACATAATGGACATGCACCACTACTTGGACATGGAGGATCTACTTCACATGGCTACCAAAGCGGAGAGGCAAGTAAAGGCAAGAAGGATGCGCCCTACATCTTATGGTAAGGATTTTAGACCTTTCAAGTTTAAAGATTCTAAACCACAAGAGCATGTAAGGGAACACAGAACTGATTCAAAGGAGTTGCCCAAACCAAAACCATTCTTCCCGGAATCCAAAGGTAAAATGGAGGGTAAGGTTGTTTCCAAATCACGAGATATCAAATGTTTTAAATGTCAAGGATTTGGACATATTGTCTCACAATGCCCAAACAAGAGGACAATGATTATTTTGGATGATGGAGATGTTCTTAGTGCTAGCTCAAGCGAAGATGAAATGCCATCACTTGAGGATGATTCAGATGTGGAAGTAAAAAGCCCCGTACATGGAGAAATGCCTGTGGCAAGGCGTGCTTTGAGTGCTCAACCCGAAGGAGAACATGATCAAGAGCAAATGGAGCACATTTTTCATACTAGATGTCTCGTCAAAGATAAGGTATGTAGTATGATTATTGATGGGGGTAGTTGTACAAATGTAGCAAATGGTTTGATGGTTGATAAATTGGGATTGGCTACAACTAGACATTCTATGCCTTATAGATTGCAATGGTTAAATAATAGTGGTGATGTCAAAGTGACTAAGCAAGCACAAGTTCCATTTTCTATTGGAAAGTATGAAAACAAGGTGATGTGTGATGTTGTTCCAATGCATGTTAGTCATATCTTGTTGGGAAGACCTTGGCAATTTGATAGGAGGGTCACACATGATGGATACACCGATCGATATTCTTTTGAGTATAATGGGGGGACGGCTATTCTTACACCATTGAGGCCTTTGCAAACTTATGAAGACCAAGTGAGGATTGAGAAAGATTGTGAGAAGAGAGAAAAAGAAAAAAGAGAAAAAAAATAGAGAGAATGAGAAGAGTGGAAAAATCAAGAGAGAAAAAAGAGTGTTGAGTGAAAGCAAAAAAAATGAGGGAAATAAAAGAGTTGAAAACAAGAGTGAAAATAAGAGTGAAAACAAGTGTTGAGCGAAATGTGAGTTTATTTTCTGGAAAAAGTGAGGTGAAATGTGCTTTATTGAGCGGAAAAGTGTTCTTACTCATTAGTAAGGATGCTTACCTTGCAACTAATGAACTTCACCATTCTTTGCCTTCTTGTGTTGTGTCTTTGCTGCAGGAATTTGGTTATTTGTTTCCCGAAGAAACACCCGATGGATTACCCCCTTTGAGAGGCATTGAGCATCGGATTGACTTCATACCCGGTGCCGCAATTCCCAACAAGCCAGCATATCGAGCTAATCCGGAAGAGATTAGAGAGATCCAATGTCAAGTTGAAGAACTCATGAAGAAAGGATTAGTAAGGGAAAGCATGAGTCCATACGTCGTTCCGGTGATCCTAGTACCCAAGAAAGATGGAACATGGCGAATGTGTGTGGATTGTCGCGCCATCAACAAAATAACAGTTAAGTACCGTTATCTCATCCCTCGACTTGATAACATACTTGATGAATTATATGGGGCCTCTTTGTTTTCTAAAATTGATCTTAAAAGTGGACACCACCAAATTCGAATGAAAGAAGGAGATGAGTGGAAAACTGCTTTTAAAACTAAGTTCGGTTTGTATGAGTGGTTAGTTATGCTATTTGGTTTAACTAATGCACCAAGTACATTCATGAGCTTAATGAACCATGTCCTCCGTTCATTCATTGGAAAATTCGTGGTTGTCTATTTTGATGATATCTTGGTGTATAGCAAGTCTCTAGACAACCATGTTGAACACTTGCGTTTGGTGGGCGAGACCCTTAAAGAAAACCAGCTTTATGTCAATCTTCAAAAATGTTCCTTTTGCATGGATTCTGTTGTGTTTCTTGGCTTTGTTGTAGGGTCAGAAGGGATTCGTGTGGATGATGAAAAGATCAAAGCAATTCGGGAGTGGCTCACACCGAAGAGTGCAACTGAGGTTAGGAGTTTTCATGGATTTGCAAGCTTCTATAGGAGGTTTGTAAAGGATTTTTCATCCATCGTTGCACCTCTTAATGAACTTGTAAAGAAACACGTGGTCTTTAAATGGGGTGAAAAGCAAGAAAAAGCTTTTAACACACTCAAAGAAAAATTGGTCAATGCTCCCCTTTATTTCACCAAAGTCTTTGAAATTGAGTGTGATGCATCGGGAGTTAGTATTGGTGCTGTTTTCACTCAAGAGTCGCTTCCAATTGCTTACTTTAGTGAGAAATTGAATGGGGCAGCATTAAATTATTCAACTTACAATAAAGAACTTTATGCTTTGAAAAGAACCCTGGAAACATGGCAACATTACTTATGGCCTAAAGAGTTCATTATTCATTCTGACCATGAAAGCCTTGAGTATTTGAAGTCCCAAGGCAAGTTGAATCGGCGACATGCATCTTGGCTGGATTTATTGAGACTTTCCCCTATGTGATCAAGCACAAAAAAGGTAAGGAAAATGTGGTTGTCGATGCTCTTTCACAAAGGTATGCACTTCTTACTTCTCTTCATTCTCGATTACTTGGACTTGAGTTACTAAAGGGAATGTATGAAAATGATGGAGATTTTTGTCAAATTTGGACATCTTGTGATAAACATGGATTTAAAGACTATTACAAAAATGATGGGTTTCTTTTCAAAAGGGATAAATTGTGCATTCCAAATTGTTCAACTCGAGAATTGCTTGTAAAAGAAACTCATGGGGGTGGTTTGATGGGGCATTTTGGGGTAGATAAAACACTAGCTACTTTGCATGAACATTTTTATTGGTCAAGCATGAGAAAAGATGTTATTGCAATTTGTGTGAAGTGTGTCACTTGTAAGCATGCAAAGTCCAAGGTTCAACATAATGGATTGTATTCCCCCTTGCCCGTTCCATCCCATCCTTGGACCGACATCTCTACGGATTTTGTGTTGGGATTGCCTCGATCCCAATCGGAAAAAGATAGCATTTTTGTTATTGTGGATCGATTCAGCAAAATGGCGCATTTCATTGCATGCTCAAAAACTAATGATGTTAAAACATATAGCAGATTTGTTTTTCAAAGAAATTGTGAGATTACATGGACTGCCCAAAACCATTGTAAGTGATAGGGATGTGAAATTCCTTAGCCATTTTTGGAGGACATTGTGGAATAAATTGAGAACTAAATTATTGTTCTCAACTGCTGCACATCCTCAAACTGATTGGCAAACTGAAGTGATGTGCAATAATTCAAAAAAATCTAAAGAATTGGGAAAAATGTTTGTCACACATAGAGTTCGCATATAACCGAGTAGTGCATTCCACTACTAACTTCTCACCTTTTGAAATTGTATATGGCTTTAACCCAATGACTCCATTAGATATTCTTTCATTGTCTACTAATGAGGTTGTTGATCTTGCAGGTGATGAGAAGGCAAAATTTGTTCGGGATTTACATGCCAAGGTGAAAGCCAACATTGAAAAAAGAAATGAACAATATGTGAAGCAAGCAAACAAGGGTAGGCATAAGGTTGTACTAGAACCCGGAGATTGGGTGTGGGTGCATTTGAGATAGGAAAGGTTTCCAGAGCAAAGAAAATCAAAACTACAACCACAAGGAGATGGTTCATTTCAAGTTTTAGAAAGAATCAATGATAACGCCTACAAGATTGACTTGCCCAGCAGGTATGGAAATGTGAGTGCTACCTTTAATATTTCTGATCTCTCTCCTTTTGAATATGCAGATTCGAGGATGAATCCTTTTGAAAAGGGAGGGGATGATGCGAATCATGGTGCACACATGCAGCAAGGAGTTGAGGGTGATCATGAAATTGATGGTGGAAATAGCATTAATGGACCAGACTCATTGCATGGGATTGGTGACCCAATGACAAGAGGAAGAATGATGAGGATGAAAGAGGTTTTACATGGCCTCATTTTGAAATTACAAGAGGAGGCCCAACATGCATGCGTGGGAGGAGCAAATGGGCCTTTAATCACACTTATTAAAGCCCAAAAGTGAACCTAAAAGGCCCACCCATATGCTTCCACGAAATTTAATCCACTTGCATGAAGGAAATCTCCAAAGTCAAAAGTGGTGGGCCCCTTGTCTCTAAAGTCATGGTGGGAATCTTCAAAGTCTTTAGGGTGGTTCCAAAGAGTCTTCTTTGCAGATATATTGTCCCCTAAAGCCATGAAAATGTGTAAACAAAGTCAAATTCGTGGGATAGGCTTTAGACTTTTGTGAGATAGGTAGTTTGACATGTATTCATCTCATTTGGCTATAAATAACCACCTCTTGTACCCCTTGAAGGTTAATTTCAAATTTGAGTGTTTTCTAGCATTGTTATGCTTGTGTTTCTTGTGTTCTTAAATGAATGCAAGTAGGGCTTATCAAAGGAGTGATCAACCTTTGTGGCGCTTTATAATTAGAGTTTCAAGGGGCAAGTCTTCTTGGGGTCCTAATTGATCAGCCCCCCTTCCCCTTTTATTTCTTCCGCACTTCATTTAATTTTCATTTCTCCCACTTCTCACACTTGTGTTTCCGAATTTTTCGCCAACGAATACCGCACTCGCATACGGTACCATATCAGCCCCTCTCAACGATCTCCCATATGAGACGATATTCGCGAAAGATGTGTTTGGTCCTTTGATGAGACCGGGGTTCCTTAGCCTGAGGGATGGCTCCATTGTTGTCACAGTAGAGCTCGATTGCTCCTTGAATGCTAGGAACCACCTCTAGTTTTGAGATGAACTTTCTGATCCAAACAGCTTCCTTCGCGGCATATGACGCAGCGACGTATTCTGCCTCTGTTATTGAGTCTGCTACGGTGGCTTGTTTGGAATTCTTCCAAGTGATAGCTCCACCATTTAGGTAAAACACGAATCCGGATTGAGATTTAAAATCGTCTTAATCATATTGGAAGCTAGCATTTGTGTAACCTTTATACATCCATTGCATTAATCTCTCAAGTATTGAATACCTAGAGACCTAAGACGACCCTAATGTTGTGGTTGCGGTAATGGCTTTGTGAACGGATATGCTACATTGTCCTTTGTAACCACCCAGCAGATCTTCACATCGCCCCTCTCAACGATCTCCCATATGAGACGGTATTCGCGAAAGATGTGTTTGGTCCTTTGATGAGACCGGGGTTCCTTATAGCCTGAGAGATGGCTCCATTGTTGTCACGGTAGAGCTCAATTGCTCCTTGAATGCTAGGAACCACCTCTAGTTTTGAGATGAACTTTCTGATCCAAACAGCTTCCTTCACAGCATATGACGCAGCGACGTATTCTGCTTCTGTTGTTGAGTCCGCTACGGTGGCTTGTTTGGAATTCTTCCAAGTGATAGCTCCACCATTTAGGTAAAACACGAATCCGGATTGAGATTTAAAATCATCTTAATCATAATGGAAGCTAGCATTTGTGTAACCTTTTACACATAATTCATCATCTACTCCAAAGACCAAGAACATATTTTTAATTCTTGTACTTAAGAATGTTCTTCACATAAATCAAGTGATCCTCACCAGGATCTGATTGGTATCTACTCGTAATGCTAAAAGCATAGGCAACATCAAGTCGAGTACACAAGATGACATATGATAGAGCTTATGACAAATGCATAGGGAATTTTATCCATCATTTTCAATTCTTTATAAGGATATTGAATCTTCCTAAGATTTGTACAAAGACCCCTTCTTGGAGATTCTCATGCTAAACCAATTTAGCACTTCACTAATACATGTGTCATGACTGAGTCCAAGCAGCCTTTTAGATCTCTCTATAGATCAACATACCTAGTATGTAGGCAGTTTCACCCATTCTTTCATCGAGAAGCATTTATTCAACCACATCTTTACAGAGTGAAGAGTCGGGATATCGTTTCCGATAAGCAGTATGTCATCTACATACAATATCATAAACACTACTACGCACCCACTAATCTGCTTGTATACACGCGAATCATCTACATTCTTGATGAAACCAAACTCTTTGATTGCATCATCAAACTGGATATTCCAACTTCGAGAAGTTTGCCTCCATCTAAGGAACACTTCCTACTTGTTGGTCATGAACTTCTCCAAGTTCAACATTCCTTATCAAGGAATGTAACTGTAGTAGGGTGAAAATAAGAGAGACTGAACCCCCAAGGTGTGTCTCCAAAGGAGCCCTTGGGGTGTATTTATAACAAATAATAAAGACCACACCGGACCTCAAGTCCGATGTGGGATGCAGACTCCAACACTCCCCCTCAAGCTAGGTAAACCTAGCTTGGACACATAATGAAAAGAAAACAACAAAACAGACGCTAACACTCCCCCTCAAGCTGGACATACCCAGCTTGATGACAAAACATGACGAAATCAAAAGAACGCTCCAAAGGCTGCTGCTCCCCCTCACGATCAAAGCTCCCCCGCAGGATGATGGATGGAAGATGTTGCGGGCGCAGCAGATGACCACGCAGACCGGCCAGTTGACGGAACGCCAGGAATGCCGCACTAGTGGGACCGGTCGATGAAACGCCGGGAAATCCAAACTAGAACCGGGAAAACCGCACTTGCGGGGCCGGCGACGGGAGGCGGGGATTCCGCAGAAGAGTTGCGGGATCTGGCGGCGCCAACGGGGCCCGAATCCTAGGTGGTCGAGTTGCTGCGCTAGCGAAAGGACGTGTCGGCGGAGAGAGATGCGGCTGCCGGGAGGTGCCGGGAGATGCCGGCGAGGCGGGGATGCCGCAGGAGGAAGCCGGCGAGGGTGCAGGAGGCCAGGAGACGGCGCTGGAAGTTGGAGGAGGCCACCTGCGTGGAGCGGCCGGCACGGGTGGAGGCCGGTTGCTGGCCGGAACAGTCCGGATCTGCCCGGAACAGTCCGGATATCGCCGGAACTGGCCGGAAATCTCTGGATCCGGCCGGAGCCGGCCGGAGTAGCCTGGATCTAGCCGGAAATCACCGGATCTGGCCGGATTCGGCCGGAGCTGTCCGGATCTGGCCGCCGGAGAGCAGCAGGCGAAATCACCGGGAGGGGAGCGGGACGGGAGAGGCCGCCGGAGAGGGGTCGCCGGACTGGAGGGAGATCCGCCGGGAGCCGCGGGAGGAGGGCTGCCGGAGGAGGAGCCGGCGCGGGATGAACCGGGGCGGGGCCGGTCGTCGCAAGGAGGCGAAGCCGGGAAGCCGCAGGAGGAGGGGACGTTGTCGACGAAGCAGCGGAGCAGTGAGTGGATCCGGCCAGATCTGGCCGGATCTGACAGAGGGAGCCACCGAGAGGCCAGCGCGCGAAGGAGGGAGCCGCGCCGGAACTGGACTCCGCCGGGAAGAGCTGAGGAGGGCCGGCGACGGGAAGAGGAAGCCACCGGGGGTTGCGACACCGCGGGGAGGGTCGGCGTGGAGGGCCGCCGGGAGTCGGGTGCCGCGGGACGGAAGACGCGTCGGCTGGGTGGAATCCCGCTCGGGATCTGCCGAGAAGAGGTCGTCGCGCACAGCGGGGAAGAACGCCGAGGGAAGCCGCAGGCAAGGCGGGGCCTGGCGCCGGGAGAGATCCGCCGGGAGGGGAGCAGTGCCGGGAGAGAGGGCCTCCGAGAGTTGGGAACCGGGAGCTGCGGCGATGGCACCGCTGGGAGAAGGGTCGTCGCGCGCAGGAGGAAGATCCACCGGGAGGGATCTGCTTCAGGCGGGCGGAGAAGAGGCGAGCGCCGGGAAGGGGAGTCGCGTCATGCAGGAGAGCTGCCGGGAGGGAGGACCGGCAGGAGCAGCGTGGAGCAGAGGCGGAGGGGCGGCGGCGGTAACCCTACGGGGCCTTGAGGCCGCCGCCCCCCGGACGGGGAAACCCTAAAGAAATGGGGAAAAAAATAGGGAGGGAGGGATTGGGTTTCAAAAAACCTCCTTTGATACCATGTAGTAGGGTGAAAATAAGAGAGACCGAACCCCCAAGGTGTGTCTCCAAAGGAGCCCTTGGGGTGTATTTATAACAAATAATAAAGACCACACCGGAGCTCAAGTCCGATGTGGGATGCAGACTCCAACAGTAACAAATCAAGCCACAAACACTTTGTGCTCGGTAGGATTATAGAAATAATATCACTTAGTTTCCTTGGGATAACCAACAATAAGCATTTGTCAAACTTGGGGTCAATTGTTAGAAGCCAAATGTTGTACGTATGCTTCATAACCCTAAGTCATCACAAAAGACATAACGGGACATTTCTCAATCCATATCTCATATGGTGTCTTCATGATTGCAATACATAGAATGTGGTTTAGTAATAAAACAGCAGTCTCCAGAGCATAACCTCAGAATATAATAGGAAGGTCGCATAGACTCATCATTGATTGAACCATGTCTAACAAGGTACGATTTCTCATCTCAGACACACTATTCCATTGTGGTGTTCCAGAAGGAGTGAGTTGTGAAACAATTCCACAATCTCTCATATGATCTATGAATTCCTGGCTCGAGTATTCACCACCCTAATCTGATTGGAAAATCTTAATACTTTTGCCCAGTTGATTTTGTATTTCGTTCTGAAACTCTTTGAACTTTTCAAAAGTTCCATACTTAGGTTTCATTAGAAACACATAACCATACTGACTAAAGTCATCGATAATGGTAATGAAGTACCTATAACAACCAATTGTTTGTGTACTCATTGGTCCACATACATCACTAGGTATGAGATCCAATAATCCACTAGCTCTTTCACCTTTTCTCTCAAAAGGTTTATGTCATTTTGCCTAATAAACAAGCTTCACATGTATCAAACGATTCATAATCAAATGAGTCCAACAACCCATCTCTATGGAGTCTTTCAAAGGCAGGTGGGATTAGAATCAACCCTGACCTTCTTATTCTGAATGTTATGAACAGGATTATCCATATCTAGAATGTATAGCTGTTTACCATATTCTCAATGCCATAAAACATTTCATTCTTATAACTCTTGTTATTAATAGTGAATGAAAAAATCATCTTGATCTAACAAGATACAGAAATCAAAATTATGTTTATGGCGGGAACATAAAAACAGTTCTCCAATTCTAGGATTAAACCACTTGGTAGATTCAGATCATAAATGTCGACTTCTAACAAGGCAACTCTTGCCCCATTACCAGGACGAAGATCTACTTCACCCTTCATCAATTCTCTTATACCTCTGGGCCTGTGTTTGTCAGCACAAATGTCTAACACACACTCATTATCTAATACCCATAAGTCAAAGTTTGTGAAATTGATCCCTATAACATTCACATTCACAGGCTCTGAATGCTTCTCCCGAAAAACACTTCTCAACCCTAGATACCAACTTTTAACTATTTTATAAGTGACACCTATAAATGATCTCAATATGATTTCCATAAAGAATGTTATAATTGAAAACATATTAGTGGGTGAGTATCGTGTTTTATATTTTTTCATCAAGTACTTTTAAGGGTAGTGCTCCCACTAAAATTGATGACGTCGTACATCACACCCATTTAGTGAGTCAAGGTCATTATTTCACTAAGCAATGAGTCTGCTTTGACGTTCCCCTCACCACTTAGTTATTTAAGCAGGGAATCAACTCAATCATAATAGTTATGATTCTTGGATAGTTGCGGGGATAACTCTATACCCAGATCTATCATATGGATATACTCGACTTTATTCCTCTGTTATCTTTCCTAAGGGTTTTTCGGTTAAGTGTCACCCAAAGCAAACGCCAAGAACAAACTAACAAAGGACAGTCCGGGAGCACTCTGCTTTAGCAGAATCTGCTCAAGGATGATCAAATGTTACCCATTACTTGTTCGCCTAACACAATATAATTCAGAGGCGCCCTGCTTTGGCAGAACCTACCCAAGGACGATCTGGTGTCACTCATTAATTGTTTGTCTGACACAAGATAATCCAAAGACACCCTGTTTGGGCAGAACCTACCTTGTTTGATGATCGAGGTTTTGGAAGGAATCTCACACTTAGTATTTGAAGGCTTTTCTTAAAAAATCTCACCAATTTAATATACATCATATGCATATTAAATTCATGACTATTGCATCTCATGCAATCTTTATCTTATCATGTTTTATTCCTTTCATGTATTCATGCTTCAAAAGATTTAGTTTTTGTAATTCTTATTTCATCCATCCAATTAATGTGTCTACACCACATTAATATTCAACTCTTTACACAACCCACAGTATGTGTTACTCATCCAAATATAGAAGTCAAACATATTTATACATATCCAAATGCATCATATGCATAAGGTACATGAACTCTACATGTAACGGCATAGAGATATATGAGATTGATAATCTCCGTATGAGTAAGTCTGGAGCAACAGATAGTCAACCCCTTTCACCTTTCTAGACAAGGCATAAACCTACAGGTCGGTGGGTAGTCCGACCCCAAGTCCCTCTCCCTGAGAAGATTTTACTCAAAAGAAAATTTGATTCATGATATCCATAACACCTACTGTGCATAAACTATGCCCATTTCATAAACAATTTTATACACATGAACAAAGGAACAGCTGTCAAATAAATGACCATTTCATAAATTTAAATATGAGAACAATTTATGGACCTTTTCATAAAAAAAAAGAGCTTCTTATAAACATTTTATAATTAAGGTAAACATTCCAGTTATTTCATAATTTTAGATATAAACACTTTTATATCCAATTTCAATATAAACTCTTTCATATTTTATATTATGACATGTCTATATTGTTTGAATGAAACCGTACCTCACAATAAGGTAGGATGCTTTATTTATAGATGAGACAAGTACAAAAGATGACCCATACCGATGTGGGACAAGAATATTAAAAAAATCTAAAAAATATCTAATATTGTTGTAACACTCCCCCTCAAGCTGGGACATATATATTTATAATGCCCAGTTTATTACAGAAAAATTGGACACGCGGTCCAGGCACCCTTTTTGTAAGAATATCTGCAAGTTGATTAGAGGTGTGAACATGGCCGAAGGTGATCTTCTTCTTGAAGTTTTCTCGAATGAAATAGCCATCAACTTCAATATGCCCGATCCGCTCATGAAAGACTAAATTTGTGACAATCTTGCTAGCAGTTTTATTGTCACACCAGATATGTGCCGATTTCAATCTTCTTCTCAAAGTTTTCTCGAACGAAATAGCCATCAACTTCAATATGCTCGATCCGCTCATGAAAGACTAAATTTGTGGCAATCTTGATAGCAGTTTTATTGTCACCAGATATGTGTCGGTTTCTTGACAGGATACTCAATCTTCTGTAAAATTTGTTGTGCCCAAATAATCTCTGCAGCCACATATGTCATTGCACAATACTCTGACTATGCACTAGATCGAAAAAATAATTGTCTGTTACTTGCTTCACCATGAGATCAAATTTTCTCCAATATATACTGCAAAACCAGATGTAGATCTCCTAGAAGAGACATCCAGCATAATCTACATCACAAAATGTCTCAATATCTGTATGTCCATGATCAAAATATAGAAAACCTAAACCTGATTCCTTTTTCACGTATATAACAATGCGAAGAACAGCATCCTATTGCGCTTTTGTTGGAGATTCCATAAACTGACTCACTTTGCTAACCACACAAGCAATATCGGATCGAGTCATCGTCAAGTAGTTAAGCTTCCCAATGAGTCATCTATATTTGTCGGGTGATGAAAACATCTCACTGTCAGTATGAAGTGACATTTCTCCAGGTTCGAGAGGTGAGTCAACCGAGTAAGCTCGAGTCATGCCAGTCTCCTGCAGCAGATCAAGAACATATTTTCTCTGAGATAGAAAAATTCTTTTGTTACATCTAGAGACCTCAATTTTTAAGAAATGTCGCAGAGGACCCAAATCTTCTGTTTGAAAATTCTAATGAAGAAAAGACTTGAGTCGACCAATGTCAGCAGCATCACTGCCAGTAATAACAATATCATCCACATAGACCACCAAAAGAACGTTTCCTGCAGCAAATTGATGATAGAAAATAGACGAATCTTTTATGCTTTGGCACATGCCAAAGCTAAGCATAACGGTGCAAAAACGGCCTAACCAAGCACGTGGCGACTGCTTGAGTCCATAAAATGATTGACGAAGATGACAAACCTTGGAGGACTCCCCCTGAGCAACAAACTCGGGTGGTTGCACCATATATACTTCTTCATTTAGAAAACCATGAATAAAAGCATTTTTAACATCCAACTGATGGAGAGGCCAGTGAGATGAGGCAGCAAAAGAGATAAGTAGACAAACCGAGACCATCTTTGTCACTGGAGAGAAGGTGTCAAAATAATGAACTTCATATGTATGCGCATAACCTTTTGCAACAAGACGAGCCTTGAGACGATTAAGAGTCATCGAAGTTGACGCGAACTGTATGTTAGGACCAAGTTGACTGAAGGTGTTTTTGGAAACTAAAAGAAGTTTGTGCTAATTGTGTTGTCTTTTGTTGTCAAGAAAAGCAAATCACCTTACTTTGTAAGTTTTGGTGATCGGACGATATGGATGTTGCAGAAAACGTCGAGAGCAACGAAGCGATAAATGATTCACAGAAGAGTAAAAGGGAAAAAAACAAAAGAACGAGAAGAAGATCTTGAGATAGAGATTTACGTGGTTCGGGAAATGATCCCTACGTCCACGAAGAGGCAGAAAATATCACTACGAAATCTGAGAGCACAACTACAGGGAATATCTCTGAGTTTCTCAAACACAGAAACCCTAGTTTGAAATGAGGTAATAAAGGAGATGAAGCACTATTTCACCAACTGTCAAAAAGTCCATTGTGCTACAGTGAAATGCGGCTGGAAGTCCGCGTCGCTACAGTGTCGCGGTCACTCAAGTCCAAGATGCTACAGCGGTCGGCGGCTGAAAGTCCGCGGAGTATCCCCAAAGTCTGACCTGCTATAGTAGTCGTGTCAAAGTCCGCACTGCTACAGTGTCATGTCGGTGTCAGTCGGTCATCTCTGCAATAGTTGGTCAGTGTTGCCATAGTACCCCAAAAATTTGGGTCGGGGACCTTCGGCCTCCGAAGCAGGGGCGCGTTGCCCCCTGCAACCCCCAACGAGCTCACCACAGAGTTACGGCCTGGTAAGCAGTATGGACCGGAAACATTCAACCCAAACATCATCCAAAACAGATCGGGCTACACCAATCCAGCAATGGATGAAAGGATGCATCATAATCAGAAAATCAAACGCACTTTTGATAAGAAAATTCATCAGTTTTGGTTTTTCTGTTCAGAAAAAGTTGTTTTTCGAACTCACCTTGTGTCCGGAAAGAAAGTTTCAATCGTAATGAGTTGTATCGGAGTACGAATGTCTCAATACAAAATCTAACGATACTTTGTTGTTTTGTAATTCTCAAATATCATAAGTCGCCTGAGAAACTTGTGATGCAAATCTTATGAAGGAATGAGGGAAAAGGTGTTTGAGTTTTTAAGATTGAGGTTTGGAAGGAAAGTAATAGAAACTTTCCAACGTATGTCGGACGATGCTATGTCGATCTTAAAGTTCTCAAAGTCATGAAGAAGTCATGATACAAGCAGGAGTTTGTGGAAGAAGAAAGTTTGAAGATAAAGTCTTCCAGTCTCAGTTCTTCGGTGTGAGATCACCGGACACAGAATTGTTTAATAGCTGAGAAGTTTTGTTTGAAACGTGAGAAGACAAAAATACTGGTTTTCAGTCAAACCAATAAGCCACAAGATACAAATCTTCGAAGAAAGAAGTCAATGAATGCTGGAAGTTTGTTTGTACCGTAATCAAAAAAGGAAAGATGTTACTGCTGAAACCGGTCCATCGGAGGCAGATTGGTAAAGAAAGTTTGTTGAAGCAGAATTGTTTTAAGTGGAGATTGTTTGTCAATTGGGACAAGAACGAAAGAACTCTGATATGTTTACAATTGGGTCAAGAGTCATCGAACATGAAGTGGTGTCGACTCATCGGACTAGCGCTAACACTGATCCATCAAAGTGAAGCAGAGACTGATCCATCAGACACGGGTTGATACCGATAACTTCATCGGACGTAGGATCATCGGTATGAGGAAAAGAAAAAAAGAATTGTTTGAAGAGTTTTGTGGAAGTGTTTGTCAAAGGGGGTTTTGAAGCTGTTGTTGAAGTGCTGCCATGAAGTGTTGATATCTTTAGAAGTTGTGACTATGTTTCTGAGAGAATGTTTTCAAAGTTTGTTTTCAAAGTTTGTTTTTGAAGTTTGTTTTCAGTAGGTACGGAGCTTCAGAATGTTTTATTTCTTTCGGTTGGTACAGAGCATCGTAATGAGAAATCATTTTCTTTTCATATGATCAATTGGTATAGAGCAACGTAATGAAGAATCTGTTGTCGCACATATATCTTCATCATAATGAAGAAATTGGAATGACAATTGGAATTGAACTAAAGAAAAGTTTGAAAGTTTGAAGTTAGCTGAAATCGTGAGAAGATTCGAGAAGTTTCGAGTAGTTTCGAGAAGAATCGAGAAAAGTTGAAGAAGTCAAAGATGAAGTCGAGATGGAAATGAAATTCAAAGTTAAGGAAATTTGGTTAAGCGGGAAAATGTTTTCAGATTCCCGACCAAACCACTTTTGGCACACCTATAAAAAGAAGTACATTGTACTTTCCGACAGATTAAAACATTGTTCACGTGCGAAAGAATAGAGAGAAGTGCTTAAAGTTGAAGTTGTCGAACAAAGTTTTCCTGACGAGTTTTTCCGGACAGAAGGAAGATCGAACACAGTTTTCCGAATGGAGTTTGAAGGTGGTTCAGAATTGTTTCCAAAGTATTCTTGCAGACTTGTATTTTCCGGACTGTGTAATCGAACGGGGAATCGGACTAGGGAATCAAACTGAGTAATCGGATTGGGGAATCAGACTGAGCCATCGAACTGAAAGTTATCAAAAGTGAAAGTTGATAAGGCATCACAGTAACATGTTATGAACCAACTGGTGAAGGTTTATATAAACTTGTATTGCATCATTTGTGCTAGAAAAAAGACATGCACTGTTGTATTGATCATAATGCTACACAAGTGTAAGGGTGTAACCTACTTGTTTAATCCACACAAAAGGATTGTTTTCAAGTGAATTGTGTGGTATTGGATTGTTTTCAAACCATGCTAAGAACGTAACTACTTTTGCTGAGTAGTGAACCTTATAAATACATGTGTGTTCCTGTGGATATGTGACTGTTTTGTTTTCAGCAAAGTGATAAATCTTTAACAGGAGGTGAAGGTTGTTTCAAAAGAAAGAAAACGATATCACAGATTCACCCTCTCCCCCTTAATGATACATTAATCCCGGTTGGGCAATATCACTGTATAGATCCATTTGCAACCGACCACCTGCTTACCCGAAGGAAGAGGGACAAGATCCCAAGTACAGTTGGCGTCCAGAGCCCGAAGTTCATCCTGCGTAGCATGTAACCAGTCGGGATGAGATATAGCCTCGACAACAGTGTGTGGTGTCGAGTGAGCAGTCAGTGTCCCAATAACTCATGAGGTAGCAGCAGATAATCTCTGATAAGACTGAAAAGAGCATGAGCCTTTGTGAAGCGCAATAGGCAACTCTGGTGATGGAGCATCAAGAGCAAGTGAGTCATCAGGTGTGATAGCAACATCAGGTAACAAGGTGGCAGGTGTGCGAGGTGAGCAAGTATATACCTGGCCAAATCATTATCCAACAACATCACTAGGAAAAAATAGGAGCGGTGGTGTATTGAGAGAACATAGTAAAATAACTTCGGAATCAAAAGAAGTAGATGGTGGTGGGAACTCGGGAACAGAAATAATTGATGATTCGACAAAGGAAACATCAACTGAGACAACATAATGACGCAAATCTGGAGAGAAGCATCGATATCCGTGTTTGGTGCAGGAATAGCCAAGAAAGATGCATTTTAGAGCACGCGCATCAAACTTCGTAATCGTGGGGTGAATATCTCGAACATAACACACAGCCAAAAATGCGTAAGGGTAGGGAATGAGGAGCTGTTGTTGAAAATAAAGAACGGAAGGGTTTTCCCCCTGAAGAACAGACAAGGAGAATTGCATCTCCCCAAAAAACGGTTGGAACTTTCTTCTGAAATAAAAGCGCCAGAGCAACTTCTAACAGATGACGATTCTTTCATTCAGCAACACCGTTTTGTTGAGGTGTGTCGGGACAAGAAGTCTAATGAATAATGTCATGGTCATAGAGAAAAGACTGGAATGGTCCAAATAAGTATTTACAACCATTGTCAGAACGAAAGCAGTGAAGTTTAGCGAAAAGTTGGGTGGTGATTTCTTAATAATAGGAGCGAAACACGAAAAATATTTCAGAACGATTTTTCAACAAACAAACTCAAGTCATCCGTGAAAAATCGTCAATGAAAGTAACAAAATATCGATAACCCAATTTAGATGGACTAAGACTGGAGCCCCGGATATCAGAATGAACCAAATGAAAAGGAGTGGATGCACGGGGAGGATTGTTCGGGGAACATAGATGACCTGGTGATACTTTGCATAGTGACAGGACTCACATTCAAACAGAAGAAGAGGTCCCAACTTCGGAAAAAGTTTTTGAAGAATGGGAGCAAGTGGATGACCAAAGCGATGGTGAAGTTTGAGGGCAAGATTAAAGGTGGCAGGACAGGCGAGAGTTGGGGCCGAGTCAAGCACATACAAACCACCCTGAAGACATCCACTACCAAGCACCAGAGTTGTAAAATGCTCCTGAAATATAACCGAAACAAGTGAGAAGATAGCCCAACACTAAGTCAGCTGTAAGTTTACAAATTGATAGTAAATTAAAGGGATAACCGGGAACAAACGCAACAACAGATAGTGTCAGGCCAGGCGTAATTGTACAACTCTCATAACCAGCAATCTGCACTGTCTGATCATCGACCACAGTGATATTACCTCCAGGATTTATAGGACTGAGGAATACCTGCATCTCCAGTGATGTGTTCTAAGGCACCAGAGTACGAACTCATGAGGTGGACCGTTGGGATAGACTGTTGCGGAAAACGCCGGGAATCGCAACGACAAAATAGGTTTACATATGAAGAAAAGACTGAACAAAGAATCACACAGGACACAGAGATTTACGTGGTTCAGGAAATGATCCTTGCGTCCACGGAGAAGCAAAAATTTCATTAGCTTCAGGAGCACAAATACAGGGAGTATCTCAGAGTTTCTAACACATGGAAACCCTAGCCCGAAATGAGCTAATAAAGAAGATGAAACATTATTCCACCAACCGCACAGAAAGTCCATTGTGCTATAATGAAAGATGGCTAAAAGTCTGCATCGCTACAGTGTCACGGCCACCCAAGTCCAAACTACTACAGTGGCCGGTGGCTGGAAGTCCGCATCGCTACAGTACTTTTGTCTCCAAAGTCCAACTTACTACAATATTAGTGTCAAGGTCCGCACTGCTACAGTGCCCTGTCGGTGTCGATCGGTCAGCTCTGCTACAGTGGGTCATTGTTACGACAGTGATCCAAAATTAGGCCTGGAGGCCTTCGGCTCCTGAACCCCCGAAGCAGGGGCGCGTTGCTCCCTGCAACCCCCAACGAGTTCACCACATAGCTCGACCCGTGGAGTTGCAGTCTGGTGCGCTGCATGGGTCAGAAGCATTCAGCCCAACAATATCCAAAACAGATTGGGCTACACCAATCCAACATAGACAGGCTATTGGAGTATCGCCATGGGCAATAGTGGCGTTTGATGATGTCATAGATTGTGTGCTGAAAATGCACGTTGACAAGGTGTTGAAGGTACACAAAAGGTAGACAAAAGGTTTTGAATCGTTACCTACTGCGATCAATCTTGGCATAGTAAGCCCGGACAATAGGAGTTGAAAATGCACACCTGGAACATTTGTATATCAATTAGGTCACGGAAAAAAAAAAGTGTCATGAATGGCGGAGGAAAGCGGTTGTGCAGTATGGTGCATCGCATAGGAAGAAGGGACAAGCAGTGGGGCAGTGAGGTTGGTGCACAAGGAGGGGCGATCGCATGGGGGGGTACGGTTCTGGATACTCTGTTGCACAGAGAGGGGCGACGGGGAGTGGTGACCGCACGGAGAGGGGTGCAGGGCTAAAGGATGGGTGGTGTGTCACACGGAGGGGCAACGAGGGGAGGTGTCATCGTGTAGGGAGATGTCGGCGCATAGGGGGTCGTCGCGCGGGAGGTGTCGTGCAGGGAGGTGATGTTGCATCGGAGGTGCGGGTGTGGACGGGGTGCGGAAAGGGTCGTCGCACAAGGGAACGGGCCAGACGAGAGGTGTCGCACAAGGGCTCAGGGTGGGGTGGAAGGAGTTGTCGCGCAGAGAAACAAGTCGGACGGGAGTCGTCGGGGAAGGGGCTCGGGGCGGGAGGAAGATGCCGCCCAGGGGGCGCAGACGGAAAGGGAGGAGCTAAACCGCGACGGGATGGAAGGGAACTCGCTCTGATACCATGTTGGAATGAAATCGTACCTCACAATGAGGTAGGATGCTTTATTTATAAATGAGACAAGGAGTACAAAAGAACCCATACCAGTGTGGGACAAGAACATTAAAAATATCTAAAAAATATCTAATGCTCTACCATATATATGACCTTTTATGAATTATACGTTTTACAATTCATTTTCCATTATGTAAACCTTTTACATAATATCATATACATTACATTATTTAATTATCAAAACAATTTTTATAAGATCTAAATAAAATCTTTAAATGAGGTCTTCCTTTCAATTTGAACAATTTCAAATTAATTAATTAGAACAATTCATAATTATAAATATAAACATCTTTATATTTTGGCATCATTTATGTAATTTATAAACTCTTTATAAATTACTCTTATCATCTCTAAATAAACATTTTATTTCAAGATTACAAGGAATGTCATATAATTTGGTAAAAGGCGTTTTAAATATTAACATTTAATATTTGGAATGTATTTTTTTAAAATAAATGTTTCATAAACATTTATATAATTAATTATAAACTATTTATAATTAATTAATTTATACTCTTCATAAATTAAAATATTCCCAAAATACTTTTTATTATGATTTATAATCGTTTTATAAACCATAAGCAAACTTATTGAAATATAAGTTTTTTTAAAATTTTCACTTACCCTTAAACAGTGACCCTACATAAAGGTAGTTTGTGATTACCTTTAAGCAGAACACAGAACCTCTGCGTAAAGGTAGTTTGAATTATCCTTAAGTTGCGTAAGGGTAATCTTTCATGACCCTTATGCAAAGCCGTCGTGTAAAGGTAGTTTGTACTGACCATTACGCAGAGGGTCTTGCATAAAGGTAAATTGCAATTACCATTACGTAGCCCCTCTACGTAAAGCTAATCTAAGATGACCTTTACGTGAGTTGGGTGGGAGTCTACGTAAGGGTAGATCCTTTTTCACAACATTTTATCATCTCGTGATCTTTTGCAGCGGAAACAAACTCAAAAACAGACTGATCTATCTTCAAGAAATAGTGTTAAAAAATATCATAAAACAAGGTATACCAGTATCACGTGCGCAATAGCCTCCATCTTCTTGTTCGATGGAGTATGTTTAATGAAGATCGCCAAAGCGTCAAACGAAGGCTTCCTGCCTCAAAGGGGAATACACCGGCCGTTGGATCCCAATCTCTATCGGAGGACACCTTATAGAAAGCTTTGCATGAAACTGATGATCACCAACATCTTCAAACGAACTATTGATTCACCACTTACCAAAGAAGAGAACCATTTCTCCTTTTATAGCAATATCCAACACTTCATAAATAAAGCACGTGTTTGTTGCGTTATCAAATAATACCCATGTTATGCACCTCATTGAAAAATGTGTTCAATGATCTTTGTAGAATGATAAAAGGAGTGGACCTAATACCCAGGATACTTCTTAAAAGAGGCCTTGAGGTTATTTTATAATGTATATTAAAGACCACAAGTTCGATGTGGAACGCAGACTCCAACACTCCCCCCTCAAGCTAGGTCTACCTAGTTTGAACACATAATTAAAGAAAACAAACCAAAGAAAACAAAGCAAACACAAAATGCTGAAAACACTCTCCCTCAAACTGAACATACCCAGCTTGATTACAAAATAAGACGAAACAAAATAAATCATCCGCAAATGCAACTCCCCCTTGAGATGAAAATGATGGATGATACCGTTGAAAAAGATGGGCCAACGAGACGCTGGGAAAGCCGCACAGACGGGGTCGGTCGACGAGACGTCGGGAAAGCCCCACAAGCGGGCCGATCGACGGAGCGCCGGAAAAGCCGCACAGGCGGGCCGGTCGATGGAGCGACGGGAAAGCCGCACAGGCGGGCCGGTCGGTGAAGCGCTGGGAAAGCCGCACAGGCGGGCCGATCGATGGAGCGTCGGGAAATCTTTGCGTGGGAGGGGCGGCTACAGGGCGCCGGGAAGGAGGCGCAGCCAGCAGAAGGCACGCGAGGCACAAGGGGACGAGCGATCGGGGTGGAGGGGTTGTCGCGGATGCTGGAGAAGAAAGGATGCACAGGCACAGCCGACCAGATCTGGCCGGACGAGAGGGAGTAGCAGAGGCTAGCCAGGCCAGGCGGGATCTCGCCAGAGATGAGGTACTGCTGATGTCAACGAACCACTGGCCGGTCAGTTGCGAAAGATGGCATCGGGAAGGTCGCAGACAGGAGCATCAAAGATTGGGGAGTCGGGATAGCCACGGAGGATTCGAAACCGGTGAATCGATCGAGGATGTTGACGCCGTCGTCGTCGATCCGGACCACGTTGCAAGGAGTTGGCGCGACAGGATCCGTCGTGCACGGGATAGGTCGTCGACGGCGGAGAGGGAGGGGATCGCGCAGGGATGCCTTCAGGAGGGAGGCGGGCCACTATAGATGGCCTCGCACGGGAGTCGCCGACCAGGGATGAGCCGACATGACGCAGGGAGGGGGCCGCGGAGGGTCGTCACAGCTGGATCCGTCGCACAAGGCGACGCACAGAGAAGTGCCAAAGATGGTAGGGGGCGGCGCTGGTGTGATGGTGGCCAATGGCCTAGGCTGCCACCCCCCACGGGAGAAAATCCTTAGATGTTAGCCGAGAAAAAAAAGAGACGGGGAGGGAGGGGTAGGGTTTAGAGAACCTCCTCCTCTGATACCATGAAGAATGATAAAAAAGTAGACCAAATACCCAAGACTAAGGGAGACTTAAGGTTATTTTATAATGAATAATAAAAACCACATAAGACCACAAGTCTGTTGTGGGACGCAAACAATCTTAATGCAAAGTTTTTAATCCATTTTTAATGGATTAAAACAAATAGAAACCGGGCGGGGAGGGATTTGTTGCCATGTAGTTTTCTTGCATTTACGGGTTATTGCATGCAACCAAGCCTCATTTATACATGCATCACATGCATGTGTTCTACATGCATCATATGCATGGGTGCACTATATACATACATATACATACAGTATCGCATATTGTGCATCACCATACTATATATATGCATTACATGCATATATACACACTGATAGGAATACTAGGGGGCTGTTGTTGGGAATTCTGTTATAACTGCATGGGGGGCCCATGGGGAATATGCTGGGATCCTGGAAGAATATTCTTGGGGCCAGAGCTGTTAGAGGAGGTTGTTATAGGGGGGCCAACGGAGGAATATGCTGAGGAATAAAATGGGAATATGTTGGGGGGTCCACAGGTAGTTAGTAGGGGCTGTTATAAATTGGTTGGGCTGGAGAGAGTGGAGGGGGGGGAGAACTCAGTTGTATTTTGGCCTGGGGCTTGGGACGGGTTGGGGTTTGCTCACCCGTAGTATTTTCTGCTGTAAGTTCCTGTTTTCCTGCTTCTTCTCCACTGTTTCTTCTGTTACTCTTCTTCCTCTATTGTAATTCTCTGGTTCTTTTTATACTGGAATATAAGTGTTGGTCCTCTATTCTAATCAAATTGGTTCGACCTGCCGCTGCTCCCTACTGCTGGAGCACCGCTCATTTCTTACTCTACCGCTCCCACCACCGCATCCATTGCCGACATTTTTTTCTCTTTTTTCCGCCATCATCAGCAGTGACGCATCCACTGTCGTCCATCCTCTTTCTTTTCCTTCCGAGACAGGATTTCGCTGGTGTAAAATCACTGCATCACTCCCGCAGTAGGAGACCACTGCCGAAACGTTGCTGGATTCTCTTGCTGCGAAGACAAGCATTGCCGGATCGAGAGCGGCGGGATCAGGCCTGCTTCGTTTGATCGTTGGAAATGGAGGCACAACTGGACAGCTTGGAACAGCGCATGGAGCGAGCTGTAACAACTATTTCTAATATGGCGTCAATTTGTGATCAAGAGCGGCGGGATCAGGCCAAATTCCGGGAGGACCTAGCACGAGAACTAGCAGAACTTCGCCAATCCATAGCAGGTTTGGGACATTGCCGGGATAAAGCACCGCAGCAGGAAGAAGGGCGGTCGACCTTAGTGATGAACTTGTCTACTTCACGCGTTGGGGAGTCCGCTACAGGACAGCGCAGCTGGGAGCCACAATCCACTGCGCACCCCAACAAGCTGGATTCATACAACTGGGTGCCAGCCCAACGAGGGGACTTACCACTGTTCGATGGCACGGATTCGCGGGGCTGGATCGCAAAAGCCGAATTGTTTTTCCGGCTCAACCACACATGGGAGACCATGAAGGTCTTGCATGCCCAGGTTAGTATGGAAGGCGTAGCAGTTCATTGGTGTACCCTTCTTTGCGAAGTTTATCCGAACATGAGTTGGCTAGAGTTCAAAGAAGATTTGCTAGAACGATATAGCGGCCGAGAATACACAGAGGTGGCAAACATGGCACCCTGTCAAGGAGTTGACTCAGCTAGAGGGGCTTTGGAAGCTGCCGAAGCTTCCATTTCTCCCTCTGTCACACCTTTCTTTACACCGGTGAGGGACGAAGTGATTTTTGTGTCCAGTAAAGGTGTTGCTGACTTGCGGACAACGGTTCAATCAGATTTGTTGTCAAAATTGAAGACCGTCGAGCAGCCAAAACAGGTGATGATCATTGGAGGGGCGGGGCCGAATCGTTCCACTAAGGGCCACAACCACCACCTTGAGGACAAGGTGGAATTTCAGGAGGTGGCGGTGATAGGAAAACTAGGGGGCTGCTGTTGGGGATCCTGTTATAACTGCATGGGGGGCCCATGGGGAATATGCTGGGATCCTGGAAGAATATTCTTGGGGCCACAGCTGTTAGAGGAGGTTGTTATAGGGGGGCCCAGCGGAGGAATATGCTGAGGAATAAAAGGGGAATATGTTGGGGGGTCCACAGGTAGTTAGTAGGGGGCTGTTATAAATTGGCTGGGCTGGAGAGAGTGGAGGGGGGGAGAACTCAGTTAAATTTCGGCCTGGGGCTTGGGACAGATTGGGGTTTGCTCACCCGTAGTATTTTCTGCTGTAAGTTCATATTTTCCTGCTTCTTCTCCACTGTTTCTTCTGCTACTCCTCTTCCTCTATTGTAATTCTCTGGTTCTTTTTATACTGGAATATAAGTGTTGGTCTTCTGTTCTTATCACACACACATATACTACATGCATCATGAACATGTATTCAAATGTACATGCATCATATGCATATATATTTTAGCGCACATCCATCATGAACTACAGTGAATTCTCCATACCAGCGGTTCAAACAGAAAATGATGAGCCAGTGTTAAGACTGGTCCTGTACAAGTAGAATACCGGTGGGTGAGTGGAACTGTCAAGAACCAGTCAAACCAGCCAAAACAGGCAGCTTCTCGGCTCAACCGGTTTAAATTTAAAAAAAAAATTACAGACCTACTAAAAATGTTTTTGTTTTAATTTGAATGAATTAGTTGATGTGTTGAATTAATTATATTATTATGAATTAGTGATTACTATGTTATTAATATTTTTATATTATTATTATTATGCAATTATAAAATTATTGCGGATTATAATTAAAATTATCAGAGATAAATTAATATCGGGTTGAGAATATATAGATGATTTTTTTAGGGATAAAATGATTTTAAATTGATAATCATGAATGATCTGTAAATAATTATATTTATTAATTTCAGTATATATCATTTAAAATAGATTAAATTGATTATCACCGGTTTGATCATTGTTCAACCATGGTCCAACAGTAGAACTTTGAACTAGTGTCGACCAGTTTAATAACCAGTCCGGTTTTTAATAAATGGCTATTTATTGATGGAAAATTAATGAGAGAAAAAAGGGTTCTGCACCGATCAATATTCAGCAGCTAACATTAAAATATGAGAAAATAATTAAAAATGAAAAAAAATAAAGAAAAAAATGATAAATGGATGAATGAGGAGACATACTGTGTACACAATAGGATTATGACCCCCAGCATAGTGTATGTCCTCCAATTCCCCAAATGGAGAAGGAAGGAGTGAATTTGGAATCACTCCAAAATAGTAGTATGTGCTGCCCTCATTCCTTTCGAATAACTCTGGATGATTGCAAACCTACCATCACAGACGGAAAAACATGTCATGAAGCAGTTGCATTCTAATCTGGCAAACGCCCAAAAACAACGGCTTTTAGGCTGATAAACAGTAGGAGCAAAAGATACACAGCAAGAAAGGAAACAAAAACCCAATAGTTGAGTACTAACCTTCCTCAGCTGGATAACAATATTCATTAAGTTGAGAATTTTCTTTTCACTCAAGTGCCCACGGTTGCTGTCAAACAATTCAGCAAGAGATATTTTGTTCTTTATAGCTTGATAGAAGTCTTGCTGCCGAGAACTCAACTTGCAGTGCAATGTAACCTCGGTTTTCCCGGTCAGTTCAGACACAACATCTTTCTTTACTCGGCGCAACATAAAAGGCTTTAAAACAGCATGCTGTGAAGGGAAAGAAGCAATACAAATGAAAATAACTTCATTTTTATGAAAACATATTCATGGAGACTGTTTTATTGAAAATAGATGGCTGCTCTTCAGTTCGTGAGAACAAAAAAAAATGCGAAAATGTGTTTCATAGTTATCATTTTTTTCTATTTGATTTTCAAATAATACATTTTCATAATCAATCCTAAACCCTACACCCAAAAATTGAAAACTTCAAATCATAAAATTTTGAACCCTGAAACCCACAAAAATAAACCCTAATTTTTTTTTATGCAAAGCCCTAATTCCAAAACCCAAAACCTAAAGCCCTATACCAAAATAGAGTTTTAAATACTGTTTGGAAAACTAAAATCGGTGTGGGACCTGCATTAGGCTGATTCGCACAAGCAGATCTGATACTTGCCAAATTATCCAAAATAAATATTGTTGAAATGAAACCCGTACCTCATAACGAGGTAGGATGCTTAATTTATAGATGAGAAAAGGATTACAACAGATAACCCACACCGATGTGGGATACGAATATTAAAAATATCTAATATTCTAATACTCTTAACACTCCCCCTTAAACTTTGACATATATATTTATTATGCCCAGCTTGTTACACAAAAATTGGACACGTGATTCAAGCACCCCTTTTGTGAGAACATCTACAAGTTGATCAGTGGTGTGAACATGGCCGAAAGTGATCTTTTTTTCAAAGTTTTCTCAAACAAAATAACAATCAACTTCAATATGTTTTGCCTGCTTCTGAAATACTGGATTTGTGGCAATCTTGATAGCAACTTGATTGTCACACTAGATATGTGTCGGTTTCTTGGCAGTATACCCAATCTCTTGAAAATTTTATTGTGCCCAAATAATCTCTGCACCCACATATGTCATGACACAATACTCCAACTCTGCACTTGATCGAGAGATAACCGTCTGCTTCTTGCTTCGCCATGAGATCAAATTTCCTCCAACAAATACTGCAAAATCATACGTAGATCTCCTCGAAGAGACATCCAGCATAATCTGCATCACAAAATGCCTCAATATCTGTATGCTCAGGATTAGAATATAAGAGACTTAAACCTGGTTCATTTTTCACATATCTAACAATGCGAAGAACAGCCTCTCACTGCGTTTTTGTTAGAGATTCCATAAACTAACTCACTTTACTAACCGCGCAAGCAATATCGAGTCGAATCATCGTCAAGTAGTTGAGCTTCCCAACAAATCGTCTATATCTGTCGGGTGATTGAAACATCTCACTATCAGTATGAAGTGACCTTTCTCCAGGTTCGAGGAGTGAGTCAACCGAGTCAGCTCAAGTTATGTCAGTCTCCTGCAGAAAATCAAGAACATATTTTCTCTCAGATAGAAAAATTCCTTTGTTACATCTAGAGACCTCAATTCTCAAAAAATATCATAGAAGACCCAAATCTTTTGTTCAAAAATTTTGATGAAGAAAAGACTTGAGTCGACCAATGTCAGCAGCATCACTGCCAATAATAACAATGTCATCCACATAGACTACCAAAAGAATGTTTCCTGCTGCAGATTAATGATAGAAAACAGATGAATCTTTTATGCTTTGGCACATGCCAAAGCTAAGCATATCGTTGCAAAAACGGCCGAACCAAGCACGTGGCGACTGTTTGAGTCCATACAGTGATCGACGAAGGCGAAAAACCTTGAAATATTCCCTTTGAGCAACAAACATGGTTGGTTGCTCCATATAAACTTCTTCATTAAGAAAACCATGAAAAAAAAACATTTTTAACATCCAACTAATGGAGATGCCAGTGGGAGGAGGCAACAAGAGAGATAAGTAGACGAACCAAGGTCATCTTTGTCACAGGAGAGAATGTGTCAAAATAATCAATTTCATATATCTACGCATAACATTTGGCAACAAGGCGAGTCATGAGACGATTAAGAGAGTCATCAACGTTGACGCGAACTGTATAGATCCATTTACAACTGACCACCTGCTTGCCCGAAGGAAGAGGGACAAGTTCCCAAGTATGATTGGCATCCAAAGCCTGAAGTTTATCCTGCATAGTCTGTAACCAGTCGGGATGAGATATGGCCTCGGCAACAGTGCGTTGTGTCGAGTGAGCGGCCAATGTCTCTATAACTTGTGAGCTAGCCGCAAATAATCCCTAATAAGTTTGACAGGAGTGTGAGCCTTTGCGAAGCGCAATAGGCAACTCCGGTGATAGAGGATCAAGAGCGGGTGAGTCGTCAGGTGTGGTAGCAACAAAAGGTGTCGGGGTGGGAGATGTGCTAGGTCGGGGAGTATATACCTGGTCAAATCGTGATCCAACAACATCACTAGGAAGAGATAGGGGTGGTGGTGTATTGAGAGAATATGGTAAAATAACTTTGGAATTAGGAATAGTAGATGGTGGTGGGAACTCCTGAACAAAAATAACTGATGATTCGATAAAGGAAACATCAGTTGAGACAACATAACGACGCAGATCTGGAGAGAAACATCAATAGTCACGCGGGGTGCAGGGATAACCAAGAAAGATGCATTTTAGAGCACGCCTATCAAACTTGGTAATCGAGGAGCGAATATTTCGAACATAACACACGCAGCCAAAAATGTGGGGGGCAGGAATGAGGGGATATTGTTGGAAATAAAGAATGAAACAATGTCTCCCCTTGAAAAACAGACGAGGGAATGTTTGTCGATAAGATAGGTGGCAATGAGAATGGCATCGCCGCAAAAAACAGTCGGAACTTTCTTCTGAAATAAAAGTGCACGAGCAACTTCTAACAGATGGCGGTTCTTTCGTTCAGCAACACCGTTTTGTTGAGGCGTGTCAGGACAAGAAGTCTGGTGGATAATGTCATGGTCATCTAGAAAAGACTGGAACGGTCTAGATAAATACTCATAACCATTGTCAAAACGAAAACAGTGAAGTTTAGCAGAAAACTGGGTGGTGATTTTTTGATAATAGGAGCGAAACACGTTAAAGATTTCAGAATGATTTTTCAGTAAATAGACCCAAGTCATCCTTGAAAAATCGTAGATGAAAGCAACAAAATATCGATAACCCAATTTAGATAGACTAGGACTGAGGCTCCAGATATCAGAATGAACCAAATGAAACGGAGTGGATGCACGGAAAATTGCACAAGGAACATAGGTGACCCGATGATGGCTTTGCATAGTGACAAGATTCACATTCAAAAGGAAAGGAAGAAGATGACCCAAGTCCAGAAAAAGTTTTTGAAGAATGGGGGTGGGTAAATGACCAAGGCGATAGTGAAGTTGGAGGGCATTATCAGAGGTGGCAGGACATGCGAGAATTGGGGCTGAGTCAAGCACATACATACCACCCTGAAGACATCCACTACCAAGCACCCTAGTTATCGAATGCTCCTGAAATATAACTGAAGCAGGTGAGAGGATGGCCTGACACTGTAAGTCAGTTGTAAGTTTACTAATAGATAGTAAATTAAAAGAACAACTGGAAAGAAAGGCGAGCGGATAGTGTCAAGCCAGGTATAATCATACAACTCCCATAACCAGCAATCTTCACTGTCTGATCATCGGCCACAGTAATATTACCTTCAATCGAGGTCGATCTATAGGATCGAAGAATACCCGCATCCCCAGTGATGTGCTCTGAGCCACCATAGTCAAGAACCCATGAGGTGGACCGTTGGGATAGACACGTAGCTGTTGTATCGCCATGGGCAACAGTGGCGCTTGATAATGTCATAGATTAGGTGCTGAAAATGTATGTTGACAAGGTGTTGAGGTTGCACAGTCTGTGGAGAATAGGTGCTGAAATTGCACAGCTAGAACATCCAGGTATCAATTAGGTTATAGAAGAAATATCCACATGGCGATCTGTGCATTTTGGGGCGTCGCGTATTCGCACGGGAGAGTCGTCACAAAAGAGGCAGTCACGTTGGAGAGCAATCAGACCGGAAGTCTTCCTGCGGGGAGGGGCAGCGAGCAGGAACGTCGCACAGGAGGGTTGGTGCACGGGGGGGGGGGGGGGGGGGGGGCATCGTGGAGGAGGTCGTCGCGCACAGGGGGGAAGGGTTTCATTGCGCTAGAGCTCGAGGCGAAAGGGGGGCACGGGGGTGGTGAGGGGTTCGTCGCACAGGGAGTTGTCGCGCTAGGAGGCGCCGTCGCACGAGGGGTGTGGGTGTGGACGAGGCGGACGGGAGTCGTCGCACATGTGTTGAAACGAAATCCGTACATCACAACGAGGTGGCATGCTTAATTTATAGATAAGAAAAGGATTACAACAGATAACTCACACCGATGTGAAATACGAATATTAAAAAATATCTAATATTCTAGTACTCTTAACAAATATCAACCATTGAAAAGCAGAATATTGAAACATATTACAACACTAAATGTTGTGAACGAGAAGGGCTCTTCCCATGGGCACAATATTACTGGCATCAAAATATAGAAGAAAACTGCAACGGTCGGACCTTCCCAACCCGTTACTTTGAATGGTTTCGGTGTTGGAAGGAGAGAGGAGGGAGAGAGGAGTAATTAAGAGCAGAGATTCCTATTGGAAGAGGTTGTGTCACGGCATGGAGATATGAGTTGTGCCGTGAATGGTCAAGTTGGAGTCTGGTTGTGACATGGTGGTTTCAACTGCAGCGTGCAGGGTCTTGAGGTGACTTTTTGGCAAAGGGAAGAACCTTACGTTTAGGGGGAAGACTCTTACGTATGAAATTGTTTCATTTACGCATTGCCCTTTCCGTTTTTCTGGTTGCGGCGTGAGGAGCTTGGTCGCAGCATGGAGGAGGCTTGAAGAGCTAATTACTCATATGTGAAGTGGCCACTGTGGCGTAGTCAGGGTTGTTGCAGTACGGAGCCCTATGGGGCCGATTTCGATGGTTCTACCTTCTTGGGTGTCATTGCGCCATGGGGCTCATGTCGCTTCGTGGTTTGTTTTGGGGTCCTTTGTTATTTTTTCGAGAATTTGGATGTTTCGTTGTGGTGCCTGAGCAGCGCTGTGGAGTTTCAGAGATCGAGTTCCTTAGCTCTGTCATTTTGGGGGTCGTTGCGCTGTGGTGTCGCGGTTGTGCCGCAACCCTTCCTCAGATATATTGGATCAGGGAGTTGACCAAGTTTTAAATGGGGGAAAGATGAGGAAATCACGATACAACTTTCGATGGGTGGTTAGATTTGGTCCAGTTGCGGCGTGGCCATTAACGTTACGTCATGGTTTTGTGAATTTCCAACACCTGTATAAATTCAGAAGCGAATCTGAATTCTTCTTAATTCCCTTGTTTTCCCCGAACCCTAGGCGACCAAAGACGCCCCCTTGGAGACTTTTGAGCACCCTCTGATTGACCCTTGGCTTCAGGAGATCGATTGATTGTGATCATGGATGAGTTCCTCTTCTCACTTCTTGGCTCCCTCTCTATTCCTTCTTCTCCGAGGGGGTTGTGGCAGCAATTCGGTTGCGGTCTTGGTCTTGTGGCCATCTTCTTTCTCCATGTTCCCACATAGCGGTAGATTGAAGCTTTGGTTGAGATGAGGGATCTGAGAACTCTCTTTTATATTGTGTATAATGTTATGTAACATGCTTTTACTTGGTGGATGGTAAGGATTAACCTAATGAAGATAATAAAATGGACGATGGAAATTGAAAGGGGAAGGTCATGTGTTTTATACAACTTTATGTTATTTCAAGTGGTTGATAGCTTTGATTGATGTTGTTGTGAGTATTGTGAACTGTTGTGAGTCATGTATCATGTTGTGATTAAATTGATGGAATCACCCTTCATAAAAGGCTTACTTAAAGAATGGTAATGAAATGTTCGTTGTTTCTTAAGTGTAAATATGGTCAAGCAATGTGTGCTGCTGTGATAAGACTGGATGTCGGCGTTCATATGCTATTCACCCCTTGGCTAAATAACATAAAGCTGGTAATAAATTGGTTGCATTGAATCAAAAGTCACGTTGATGCTGCTTATGAAAGAGGTGATAAATTTTTTATGAAAGAATGCTTGAAAAGAGGTAGCTTGTAGTGTTTGGTTGTTTTGCTATGAATTTGTCGGTGTTGGTTGTATTGCTCTTGTTTTGGGAGGAATGTATTGGGTTGAAATGATAGTGGTTGGTTTCGAGGCTGTTGGCATGAGTTGGTAGTGGTGACATGGATGGTTATGTGGGAAGGAAGTAGTTGGGGCTTTTGATGTGGGGCTGATGCGTGGTGATTTGGTTGGTTATTGTGTGGATACGTTATAGATGTCTGGTGGTATGGAATATGGCTAGTAATGATGAACATCGTGGTAATGAATATGGACTGGAACCGAATGGGTGATGGCTGTTAACAAGCCGTAAGTGGAGAAATGAATGGCTAATGGCTGGAACGGCTGTGATTAACAAATGGTAAGAGCTGAGATGAATGGGGACCATAAATTAATGAATGACTTAAAGTGGAATGCGCGATATTGAATGGAATGGTATTGAATATGGTTAATGAACGGCATAATGAATGTAATGCGACCAGTAAAACAGTAAATCTGGAAATGATTAATGAAATGAACGGAGAGAAGTAAAAGATGCATTTGCGGCTATTTTATGCAATCGTTTGGGGAGCGGTTGATGTTGTGGTAAGGGCAGTTGTTATCGGCTAATGGTAGTAATGATGTGGAAATTGTGACGGGCTTTGGTAGTGTTGTTTGGTGTGAACCCATAGGTTGGGATTGTGTGTGTGGCTATATATATGATGTATTTTCTTGTGATTTCATACGCACCTCACGAAGTCGAATGACCTTACCAACGCCCAAATGTTTTAGGTTTCAGGTGTCTTCCCCAAACATCTAGGTTAGCGAGGGCGTGAGGTTAATGCCCTTCACGCTCACGATACCCTACTGTGATGGATAAGGATATGTGGTTGTGGTTGTCAACCGGTGCCAACGACATTGGTGGTGACATGAGTACTTGGACTCGCGCCAACAAGAACGTTGGACCCCGCGCAAGTTGGGATAGGTAGGGTTGCGGTCCGGCCCACATCAGATGTGACGTGATATATATATATATATATTATGTGATAGCACAGATGTAAAAGGGATGGAAGTACATGACTTTTGTTCTTTTGAGCGTGAGAGCGACAAACCAAGGGGGAAGTGGTGCGAGGTATCCTCTTGTGTTATATGATCACCCCTACATATATAAATTTGTTTTACAAGTTTCCACGAGGGATTTGGAGACCAAGCTAAACATTACTAGCTTGGAGCTAGGAAATGTGATTGGAGTTGTTGCATTAAAAGTTTTATTTTTGTATTCATCTTGGAGACTTGTGTATTATTTGAAACGGGTCAAGCCATTTTTTGTATTCGTCTTGGAGGCTTGTATTTGTCTGATATTTTAATGCATTGTGAAAATTGTGGGATGTTGGTTTTATTTATATTATGAAATTGATTTTTGGTTTTATGTTAGGAGCCGCCGTTAACTTACCTCCCTTACGAGGGTCCGGCACTGGATCCAACCCGTCAAGCTCCCCCTACTCAGTAAAGTAACTACCTACATTAGTCACTGACTAATGGCACTGGAGACAAGACGGGCCCGTTAACTTACCTCCCTTACGAAGGTCCGGCACCACCAACACGATAACGGCCAAAAGGTAGGGAACCAACCGGTTGTCCTCTTGGACGCTACTACATGGGAACAATCCGCACCACTCTAGCAACGAAACAACTGTAGATTGTATAGAGATTGTGAAGAACTAACTTACAATTCAACTAGGAGGAGGGGGAAAGAATTTCAAGAGGACCCCGGGAACTCCCACACAAGCTTCCAGCCAAGATTGAACAGACCAAAATCCTACATATTTTCTCCCGCCTGACCCTTTATAACGACCTCCCTCGTGACCCCGCGTGACTCCAGCCTGTCCAAGGACTTGTTCCCCCCTACATGGACACTTTTACCCTTCCTCAAATACACTGCCAAGTACCAGGCTTGTCCCGAGCCCTAACACTCACCGGCCCTTGAAAATCAGTCTTATCCCCAAGACTAAAGGAGGGAAGTGGTTCTGAGGGACATATTCATCTTCCCAGTTTGTGTCCTCTATCGGTTGACCCTGCCACTAAATTAAGTACTGCGGTTGCCCCCCCACCCCCGATGCTGGTGAAATCGGTAAGACAACGTCAATGCAAGAACTGGCCAAGCAAAAGAATCCCCTTGCAACTCAACAGGTAAGGATGGTTAGACAGCCCATTACTTATTGCCCAACCACTTTCTTCAATCAGGAGACATGGAAAATGGGGTGAACACAAGCCGAAACCAACAAATCTAACCAGTACGCCACTGGACCAATTTTCTCCAAGGCGGTAAACGGCCCATAAAAACAAGGGTATAGTTTCCACTTGATTCGTCAAGCTAGAGAGTGTTGCTTATGCGATCGAAGATAGAGATAAACCAGGTCTCCCACTTGAAAAGAAACAAGACGGCGTTGTCCATTCACTTGTCGCCACATGGGATCCTGAGACCAAGCCAGAGGATGTATAAGATGTCGTAAAGCCTCATCACAATCCAACAAAGCGTTGGCCACTGCATCCACCTTAACCTCTGCTATAAAGAAATTAAAAATTGTAGGAGGCTTGAGCCCATATACAACCTCAAAAGGGGTTGTCCTAATCAAAGTGTGTCAAGTGGTGTTATTACAAAGTTCAGCTCATAGTATCCAGAAAAACTAGTTCTTAGGTTGTTCCCACCAAAGCAACGCAAATAAATCTCAAGAATATGGTTAATCACCTCAGTTTGGTCATCCGTCTGTGGATGATAGGCTGAACTCAAACGCAATTTAGTACCTTGCAACTTTAACGATTATGTCCAAAAATGGCTTATAAAAATAGGATCGTGATAACTAATAATGGAGTGAGGCAAACCATGTAGGCGAACAACCTCCAGCATAAAAACCTCAACGACTCCTTTCGTTGTATAAAGATGTTTGAGGAGAATACAATCGATGTATTTAGATAATTGATTCACAGCCACAAAAATGACATCATGGCCTTTGGAATTGGGCAAACCAGTAATAAAGTCCATAAACAGATCAGCCCAAATAGCATGAAGAATGTCCAAAGGCTAAAGGAGGCCAGTCGGTGACAAAGTAGAGTACTTGGAGCGCTGACACGCGAGACACTGTTGCCCATAGCGCTGCACAGTTTTCTTCACGCCCACCCAGTAAAGCGCACCCGCTAGTTTCATGTAGGTTTTGTAAGAGAACCCAAATGCCCCACTTGAGGAGTAAGATAAAATTCCTCAAACAACCGAGATGAAACCCTTGGCCAGTTTGTAGGGATGAAATCACTTTACTAAGGTATGGATCAGCGGCAACACCCTCAGTGAGTCGATCTCCATCAGCCCACACCGAAGAAGACTGTATAGAATACAAAGCAAGTGCTTCATCATGTCTGAACAGAGCATCAACACCAAAATTAACTCATCCGGGCTTGTATTTACTTCAAACTGGTAACCCAAGAGTTTGGCGATCCAAAATTGTTGATCTGTTGTAATAATCCAAAGTTGAAACAAAAATTGAAGACTTCGATGATCAGAATATACTGTAAAAGACGGTCTAAGTAAATACAGATGCCCATGCTGAATCGATAAAACTAAGGCCATTATCTTCCTCTCATATGTTGACTTAGAAAGCGTTTTCCAAGACAACGCCTTGCTGAAATAGGCAATCGGTTGTCGATTCTGCATGAGGACAACCCTAATGCCTCGCCCAGATGCGTCACGCTCTACTTCAAATGGTTTGGAAAAATTGGGCAAGGCGAGAACTGGAGGAGAGGTTAAAAGTTTTTTTAAATGTTGGAAGGCACTAAGGGCCTTCGGTGTCCCATGGAAACCTTCCTTTTTTGTTAAAGTTGTAAGGGGTTAAAAGCTATAACTCCATAGTGTTGAATAAAGTTTTGGTAATACCCTGTGAGGCCTAAACCACGAACACCCTTGACTGAAGTTGGTATAGGCCAATTGAGAACCGCCTAAATCTTGGAAGGCTCCATGGAAGCCCCGACCCCCGAAATAACATGCCTTAAGTATTCCACCTCATGTTGGGCCAAGTGACATTTCTTCCGATTAGCCAGAGGTCAAATATTCATGAGAATTGTTCGATAGAGATTGACCTTGTTCTTCTTGATTCTGTTGTTCCTTCTCACTTCCCAAAGCCTAAGGTGTCGATACTGGCAGAGACTTTAACAGAGTGGTGTGCCATGCAATTCATCCAAGAGTTCCTCCACCACAGGGATCAAGAACTTGTCTGGAATGATCACTTTGTTAAGGGATCAATAATCAACACACATACACCAGGTCCCATCTTTCTTTTTAACCAATAGCACTGGGCTTGAGTAAGCGCGGGAACTGGCCCGGATGAGCCCCATATCGAGCAACTCCTGAACTTGACGTTCGATCTCATTCTTCTGGAAATACAGGTATCTATACGGTCAGACTGACACAAAACCTTGTCCTATCACCAAGCGAATGACATGATCGCGAAGTCAAGCTGCTGGAGAGCATCCGGTAAGTCAAGTTGATGCTAAATTCCCAATTTCACCTCCTGCGGACTAGACTTCCTATCAACATTCACCAGCAGCCCAGCCCAGTGAGAAGATTTGCCCAAAATTTCAAAGATGAGGTCGGCTAGTAATTTTGCTTCACCCCAATGATGGAGTACTCGAGCTCCCCGACCAAAAGGCTCATGGTCATCAATTTTAGGCTGGTCATGACATCCCTTAGAGTTCGTAGCCATGTGATGCCTAAAATCAAATCAAATCTCCCCATTTCTAAGATGTGAGCATCAATCAAACATGAATATTCCCCTAAAAGATAGATTTAGGCCCTGACATATACCTGAGAACCGCACCCTATGTCCATCGCCAAGCTTGATCATCACCATTTGTGGATCTTGCACAACATGCCCATGCAATTTAATCAAGCTTGGAGGAATGAAGTTATGCATGTCGCCACTATTTAAAGAGAATAAGTACAAGGATGCCCCCCATTGAACCTTCCACCTTCATAGCAGTTATCTCTCTTGGCCTGATTACCTTAGTTGCACCGCTAGCATCGCGATTTTGATATTCCACTATCTGACACTCCGCTTCTTCCTCCACTACTTTTGACTCCCCTGCGTCCTCTAGTTGATCGTCCCTATCTCCAGTCGAATCATCCTCCCACCCGCAAGATCACCCGTATCTTTGGATCAGCACATTTGCGCATGTGAGTATAGGCTAAACCACATCTAAAACACAGTCTCTTCCTACGTCATTCCCATTCATGGTTCAACAATTGAAGAACATCCCGACCAAATGTTGCCCCTGTCAGATTAGACTCAACATTTGGCATGTCGGAACCGCTACTATTTTGTTGAGCCACCCAAGAGACTACCCCGCCCTGATACTGAAGAAACTATCGGTCAGGCAGTTGTCCAAAAGATCTTGTGCACGCTTCGTCAAGGCTTTGTAAGCCGCCTCCCCGAATAGAACGTCCCACTCCCTTTCGCAAAGCCAATTCCACATGTCGAGCGATCCTCATTGCCTGCAAGCGCATCACTGGATTGTGAATGTGCACCCAAGAGCGGATATCTTCCTGCAACCTGTGTAAAAAATATCTGACATACTGTCGATCTAGATGACGTGGCGTCAAAGAAGCTAAATACTCAAACTGCTCTATATACTCCTCCATTGCACCCTGCTGCTAAAGAGTCGACAACTCCTCATACAGATTCTGCACCTCCATCCCAGTAAATTGTTTCAATAATTCCTCCTTGAACACAGGCTATGTCAGCTCCGGATGCACTTCAATCATCGCCTGCAAGCACATCACTGGATTGTGAATGTGCATCCAAGAGCAGATATCTTCCTGCAACCCATGTAAAAAATATCTGACATACTGTTGTTCTAGTTGAAGTGGCATCAAAGAAGCTAAATACTCAAACTGCTCTATATACACCTACATTGCTCCCTGCTGCTGAAGAGCCGCCAACTCCTTACACGGATTCTGCACCTCCAGCCCAATAAATTGTTTCAATAATTCCTCCTTAAACACAGGCCAGGTCAACTCCGGATGCACTTCAATCAGAAGTGGACCACTGCACCCTCCATAAACACTTGCGTGATGTGAAGCCTCAACATGTCCAGCGTCTGATGAATTCAAAAATACATCTTCGCCCACATTGTTAGCACTCGTGACTTTCCTCAACCTGTTGGTTCAGGGCCCCCGTTATTGTTTACTTACCAAAAGAGAGGGTAAAAAGGGAAATTTCGAGACAGTTAGTTGGCCGGTTGGGTTTCTAGTCCTCCCATTAAATAATTGTGGGAGTGTTTCAGGCGGGACACCACGGGTCAGGAAAATTCAGTTGAGAGGCGGCTGCTTGGAAGTAGGTGCTGCGAGGGGAGTGGACTCTCTTCTAGTTGCTCGAGACAGCTGAAACGCGGTGAAGGGAGGTGGAATCTGCCTTGTTTTCTCCTGTTGTTTCTTCTTCTTAATTCATTTCAAGTTGTTTTCTCCCTTGAATCACGCTCCAACTAAGACGTGTTCGCTGGCCGATTGCTGTGAAATTGATTCATGATTCCGTGCGTAAGAGTGTTGGAGGAGTTCGAAGTCTTCAAAGAATTTCTGCTTAATTACCTCTGACGAGATCCACGGCGGATACAAGAACTTTTTGTGACAACGAGAGGTTCTAACTAGTTGAGGATTTTTCACTGAATGTGAACGAGGATGGAAAACAAGTTTGCTAACGTTGAAACTGCTTTAGAAAATTTTCAGCGTACTTTTTCTTCAATACAAGAGTTTGGAAAGACTCTCGTGAACAATATGAGAGTCAACGTAATGCACGTGATATGGAGGAGCGCATTTGTCAAAGGATGTGTGACATGGACGAACAAACGTTGGAAAGAATTAAGGAGATAGAATTACATTCGGAACCTGGCTCTGAAACTAGTAAACCACGGAAAAGAGATCCAGTTGTACCAGTGACTAAGAAACTTGTCAAAGACGAAGAAGCCCAGGGATCTCGGAGTGGAAATTCAGAGGAAGCATCATTCGTTGAAGGAATGCGGAGTGTTTTGCAAAGGGTCGAGGTGCTGCTATTTACCGGTGAAGATCCATTTGGTTGGATAACTAAGGCCGATACATATTTCCTAGTTAATCAAACTTCTGGAGAAATGAAACTACACTTGGCACAGCTATTTATGGAGTACACTACATTGTACGTTCTCTTGTGTTGGCAAGGCACTTTCCCAAAGGGGATCCACTACTGTATTTGAAGTCGTTAAGACATACTAGGAACTTTGATGATTATATCGAGGAATTTGAGCAAACTGTGTTGAGAATTCCAGAGTTTCCGGAGCAGTGGTACATGAGCATATTTTTGGGTCGATTGCGTCCTGAAGTTGCGAAGCGAGTTTCCACGCATGAGCCGACTAACAAGTTTCGGATGATTACTTTTTCCATAAAAGTCGAGACAGAGCTTGTTGGAGAGGGAATATTGAGTGGTACTCGTGAGCAGCTTTTGGCACCAGTGGTTACTCGTAGCGCTGGAATTGTGGGACCTACTAATTTTTCTAGTAGAACCGTGGGCGAACAACCTGGGAAGGAAGAGGATGTAAAGAGAGTTTTGGGGAATGAACGCTGGAACGGTTATAAACCAATCAGCCGCCAAAGAACGAAACGAAAACTAAAGGGACTGTTTTCAGTGTGGTCAGTCTTTCACTCCTATGCATCGGTGACCAGACAAACATCTACGTTTGTTAGTTTGGGAAGTAGAGGAACCAGTGTCTAAAGTAGAGGTGGATGGGGAGATTTCAGAGTTGTGTGAATTGTTATTCAGGGGAGAAAACACAGGGATACCAAGAAGTGGGAAATCCAAAAGCAGGGCAAACCAAAGAGGTTATGGAATTCAGGAGCATGGGGGAAACTGGAGTCGATTCTATGAAATTTTCAGGGCTTGTGTCGGATATTCCAATGATTGTGTTGATTGATGGTGGAGTGAGCCACAACTTCATTTCTAAAACTCTAGCCAAGGTCGCCAATGTGGTCGTCAGGACAACCAAGACGTTTGGTATCAGGCTAGGAGATAGGCATCGAGTGATCTCTTAGGGAGTTTGTGGGGAGGTTGAGGTGACCCTCCAGAATTTTGCTTTCACAACAAAGGCTTATGTTTTCGACACCAATGGTTCGGATTTGGTCCTCGAAATGACATGGCTAAAATGTCTAGGTTCTGTTTAACTAATTGGAAATACAAAACCATGGAGTTTATGTGGGACGGTTTGGAAGTAGGGTTGCAGGGGTGTGTCGAGCAGTTAAAATTACCACTGGATCTGAAACACTCTTACAGCTCGAGAGCTCTTTTGTTGGAGGGTTGGTTTTGGAAAATTCATTTAAAATGTTTGGCTACAGAAACAGATCTGCGAGGGGAAGAAAGGCAGCATCAAATGGAAGAAATTTTGTTGGAATTCCGTACCCTCTTTGAGGAGCCAAAAGGGTTGTCCCCAAGCCGAGTTACAAACCATGCAATTACTTTGGTGGACCGCTCATCACCAGTGTATATACAACCGAATACGATAGCTCACTACTTGGAGGAAACCGAGAAGCAAATAGCTGAAATGTTGGTCAGTGGCATTCACTACAACAACAGTCCATCTGCTAGTCCTATTATTCTAGTGAATTATAGAGCACTTAACAGACTTGCGGTGCCAGACAGATTCCCCATTCCAGTTATTGAAGAATTGTTGGACGAGCTTCATGGAGCACATATTTTTTCTAAAACTTGATCTTAAGTCCGGTTTTCATCAGGTTCTGGTACCTGAACAAGATCAGTAAAACAGCCTTTCGGACACATGCGGGGGGCACTATGAATTTTTGGTTATGTCTTTCGGCCTTATGAATGCACCGGCTACTTTTCAGTCTACAATGAATCGAGTGTTTCAAGCTTGAGAAAATATATTTTAGTTTTCTTTGATGACATCCTCATTTTTAGCAAATCTTGGACAGCACATTTATATCATTTGCAATCAGCTTTACGTTTGTTGCAAGCCAACTGGCTCAAATTAAACCGGAAAAAATGTTTCTTTGGTCGGTTGGTTGTGGAGTATCTTGGTCACATAATTTCTGGAAAAGGGGTTGCAATGGACCCTAAGTAGAATGTATTGTTAACCGGCCTCGTCCTCGCAACTTCAAGGGGGTTCATAGATTCTTAGGTCTTACTGGTTACAACAGAAAATTTGTTTGTGATTATGGTAAAATTGCAAAACCACTTACTAAATTGACCAAAAAGGATAATTTCCTCTGGAACCCAGAAGCTGAATTTGCCTTTGATGTGTTAAAACGAAGTTTAGTAACTGCTCCACTATTGGTTTTACCTGATTTACAAAAATTCATTCATTATAGAATGTGATGCTTCTGGAAAAGGGGTAGGGGCAGTTCTCATGCAATTTGGTCATCCAATTGCCTATTTCAGCAAAGCTCTTGCGAAGGCCCGTCTTTCTAAATCAGTGTACGAGAAGGAGGTGATGGCACTGGTTCTGGCCGTCTCCCACTAGCAGCAGTATTTAATGGGCAGGCGATTCCTGATTTATACTGATCATCGGGCCTTAAAGCACTTGCTTCGCTAGCGAATTCACGCGGCAGATCAGCAAAATTGGTAGGCAAAGTTGTTGGGGTTGGACTTTTAAGAAATTTGGCGACCTGCGAAACACAATCTTGCAGTCCTTTGTCACACCTAGAAGAAGGTGATGGAGTAAGTTCTGATTTTCAGCTGCTCGGTACTGCTATTTCAGAACCTTTTTGGATGGAAATTAATGTTGTTCGTGGTGAGCTTCTCCTTTACCCGGAACTTTCCAAACTTGTTGATTTACGAGAGCAAGATCCTAATGCTCAACCTAGATATGTTCTCCTGGATGGGTTATTGTATTGTCATGGGAAGTTAGTTTTGCCCCGCACCTACACACTTTTACCCAAATTTCTTCAGTATTACCATTCTTCTTCTGTCGGCGGCATGCCGGATTCCTCAAGACATATAAACATCTTGCAGTTGGGCTATATTAGCAGGGTATGACGCGGGTTGTTAGGCAGTTTGTTCAACAATGTGATACTTGTGAAAGACATAAGTACCAAGCCATGTCACCAGCCGGCTTTACCAATTCCTGAATTAGTATGGGATCTAAGTCTATATGGATTTTATTTCCAGGCTGTCTAGATCTTCAAACTTTGATGTCATACTTGTTGTGGTAGATAAACTTTCCAAATATCCACATTTCGTAAATAAATGCTTGGAAACTTATTTACAATGTTTTGCATCTGAAAAACCTCACACTTGGGCTAGATGGATACCTTGGGCAGAATTCTATTACAACACAGCTTACCATGCCTCTTCTCGATTAACTCCTTTGGAAGTTGTTTACGGCAGGAAACCTCCTACACCTGTTCGTTTTGAAGGAGATACCACTCCGGTAGATTCTGTGGTTACTGCTCTTTTGGAACAAGATACTACTCTTCAACAGCTCCACCAGAACCAACATCGAGCTCAGCAGTTGATGATTCGGTAGGCATCGGCGGGCAGTAACTTTTGTTGTGGGAGATTCAGTTTTTGTCAAACTTAGGCCTAGTATTCCTACTTCAGCCTCCAGGAAGCGTTTTTCCAAGTTAGCCGCTCGTTACTATGGCCGATTCTGAATTTTGTCTCGCATTGGAGAAACTGCTTATAAACTCCTCTTGCCTGACTCCACATGTATCCACCCAGTGTTCCATGTTTCGTAGCTTAATCAGGTTGTTGGGGATAATCTAGTTCAATCTATTCTTCCTGAAATGTGGGACGAGGTTCTTGCTTGCCCGATTGAACCTGCTGCAGTGTTTAATGCGGAATCGTCGGGAGACACAACGACAGAAAACGGGAAAAAACGAAAGAAAGAAAAGCAGAGGACACAGCGATTTACGTGGTTCGGGAAAAATCTCTACGTCCACGGGAGAGGCAGAAATTCACTATTTGGGAGCACAAATTACAGAGGGTTTTTCAGTAATAAAACCCTAACCCGAAATGGGCTACATATGAAGAAGACGGTCCACTATTCCGAATAGTAGTCCGCATTGCAACAGTGATCGGCGGCTCACTTTGTCAAAAGTGCTACAGTGTCTGCCGGCTGGAAGTCAAAAGCGCTACAGCCCCCGGAGCAGGGGCGCGTTGCCCCCTGCAACCCCCAACGAGCTCACCGCGGAGCTCGACCTGCGACAGTTGCGGGCCACAAGCATTCGGCCCAACCGGATCAGGCAACACCAATCCAACAGTGTTGGCCACCAAGAAATTCCCGATCATCCAACCAGTTTATGGCTAATTAAATGGAAGGGCAAACCAAACGAAGAATCTACGTGGGAGCCAGCAGAACACATTCTTTCTCAATTTCCTGATTTTTCCCTAGGGGGCAAGGTGAATTTTGAGGAGGGGGTAAATGTTATCCCTCGTGACTCTCCTCAGCCTGTTGGTTCACGACCCCATTATTGTTTACTCACCAAAGGAGAAAGGGTAAAACGGGAAATTCTGATACAGTTGGCCGGTTGGGTTTCTAGTCCTCTCTTTAAATAATTGTGGGAGTGTTTTGGGCGGGACACCACGGGTCTGGAAAATTCAATTGAAAGGCGACTGCTTGGAAGTAGGCGCTGCAAGGGGAGTGGACTCTCTTCTGGTTGCTTGAGACTACTAAGATGCGGTGAAGGGAGGTGGAATCTTCCTTGTTTTCTCCTGCTATTTCTTCTTCTTCTTCTTAATTCATTTCAAGTTGTTGCTAAATAATGTAATACGAATTGGCTATTACAAATTGAGTTGGAACTTTTCCCTTGAAACTCGATTGAAGCCTAACACACATGGGCCATCCAATGGGATCGGCGCCGTCAAACACTGAAAATTCCACGCGCCTGGAGACTGAAAACTGGTCAGGGGTTGATCCCAGTTCCAGTATGGCCCAGGTCGCGGTCGGACCGGGCAACTTGGTGGCGATAGCAGCTTCTGATCAAGAGTCGGACGTTGTTGTCTCCAACACAGGTCGTGCATCCTCTTACAGAGGCATTTTCTCCAAACGGTGCACAGCGACGATGATATACTAGCAGAATTCTGCTTGATCGGATAACTCCTACTCTCAACGTTGTTGATTCTGACCAAAAATAGATACGGTAGAAGATAACTCGGACAGCGTAACCTCCACTTGCCCTAAGCGTTGCTCCACAGCTTCTGTTTGAACTTTGATTGAGCGTTTCCATGGCTGATTATCCCCATCGTCCCGGGATTGGTATCCGGCAGGTCAGACCAAATGTTAGGAGTTGCACCACTCTAGCAACGAAACAACTGTAGATTGTATAGAGATTGCGAAGAACTGACTTAAAATTCAACAGAGGGGGAAAGAGAATTTCAAGAGCTCCCCAGGAAATCCCGCCAAAGCTTCCGGCCGAGTCTAGACAAACCAAAATCCTACTTATTCTCTCATATCGGACCCTCTATAAAGGCTTCCCCCGTGACCCCACATGACTCCAGCCAGTCCAAGGACTGATTCCCCCCTAAATGGACACTTTTACCCCTCCTCGAATACACTTGTCAAGTACCAGGCTGGTTTTGAGCCCTAACATTTTATTTATGCATTCCTGGGATTTATGAGGGTAATGTCTCTCATTGTGTGACTTATACCCTCGGTGCTAGTAGTCAACCTCATGGCCTATTGAAGGCGGGTTTCGGGGGGGTCACTCTAATCCTCACTGCAAACCCAAAAGGGGTTCCCGGTAGGAGCGCGTCGTGACAAAAACAATCATGTTTTAATGTCAAAATGGAATCAAAATAGTGTTGGCGTCAATTATAATAATGAAATTGCAAGTGAACCTACAGTAAAATTATTATGAATAAAATCTCCACTTACCAATCTATTGAGCTGATGCTCATTCAATGTTCCCCCATGCTCTGCATGGTTCTCAATCCTGATGATTTACAAGGAATATCAAGTGAATCAACAAGAGTACTCTAAATTTTGTAAAATGAATGTATTGAAGCAAATAATAGAATGCAAAAAGAAAATACCCTTTTGAGAACCACTCATTGAATTGTTCATGGCTATCAAATAAAGTTGGCATAATGAAATGAAGAAGGGCCCACAATTCAGCCATGTTGTTCTGGATAGGTGTGCCGGTCAGCAGCAAGCGATTTCGACAATTAAAACTTAGGAGGGTCTTCCACCTTATACTGAAAATTTTAATGCCAACGATCCACAGAAAAAAAAACACAATAAGATTAATCAATCATGCAAATAAATCCATTTTTTAAAAAATATGGCACCCATATGCAGAACCATTAACAACTTTAGCCTGCAAGCATTTCTGCAGGGTATAAAATAATTATTCTTATAACAAAGGAGAGGTTCAATATAAAAAACAATTACACAGCATCTTAAAAGAAGGTAACCTGAACGATCATGTCATATAAAATGGAAAAAGATGCGTTAATAAAAAAGACATGAAAAATATTGTCCCAATTCCTTGAGTGAACCTAACAGTAGTGATTAATCAATCATGCAAATGAACTCATGGATTGAAGTTGAGTTTCAAGATGAAGTCAAAACCTGTTAGAACTTTTGATTGCTTGGGCTTCATCTAACACCATGTATTGCCATTTCACACGGCGAAAATATTTCTCATCAGATACTAGTAGTTGGTAGCTGGTAATCAGAATGTGGAACCCGGCTTCCCTGGCAATAAGAATTTATGTAAAATTTGATAAACAGGATGAAACAACAATGCTCAAAATGGAATCACCAAGGAAAATGAACATCGGTGATTTTGCGGCAGATAGCTAAAGATAATTCCAAAACAATTATTTTTTAGGCAATTTAGAAAACGCATGAAAAGTAAAATAAAAGATCTTTAATGGAGGCATGCAAGGTTAATTGTATGGCAGATAAAATCAAAGCATAGTGCATGATCAGCTGAAAAACCCTTGGATTTAATTTGTTGGATGTTATTAAACTAGTAATACTAAACAGGCTTGAACTGCATCAATGCTGATCTCGGTAGTTGTAATTTGTCAAGTCTGACCTGTTCTAGGACAAAACAATGAACTCAAATCAGCATCAGAATGTCAACTATCCCAAAAAAAAATTAAAGGCATTTTTGTCCTCATTGATAGATTTCGCACTTGAATGATGCTAATGAACTACAAAGTTAACAAAAAAAAACTAAATGAAAGAAAAATAAGGGAAAAGTTTTCCAGTGGTGCTTCCATACCTACGGTAGAGACGCTTCGGGTTGATATTTTTCCTAAGTATCATACGTTCCTGAAGCCCACCCCAATAGGGAAGGGTTTTTAAGTCGGGGCAAAAACGGCTGATTTCATCAGCCCAGTTGTTCAAGACTGAAGCCGGTGCAACCACCAGGAAAGGACCCCATATATTTTTTTCCTGAAAGAAACTCATTTATTGCTTCATTTCATCCAACATATAATTAAATTAAGAAAACACCACCAACCAAGAGTAATTACCTCAGCCAAATGAGCCAAGAATGCCATTGCTTGTATAGTCTTGCCCAAACCCATCTCATCGGCAAGAATACCATTTAAACCCTGAGAGAAAATGGAATCTTAGAATTTATTACCTCAAAAAATAACATAGCACACAGCAGCAGAAAAGCATCCTTCCAAAAGCCGGATGGGAAAGTTGGAAAGTACAGATAAGCATGAATAAGGGTTTAGAAAACAAAATGCTTTACAACCTGCTCATAACAATTAACAAGCCATTGAAGGCCTTTTAATTGATATTCTTTAAGACGGCCTTTAAATAACTCAGGAGACTCTACAGATGACGTTATGGGCATGGTTGAGCTGAAACAAATGGCATAAGAGAGTTTAATGCATAGATAATGTGATTTCACATGAATCTCAATAACACATGGAAAGAACAGACATAAAAAGGTGATAGATAACGGAAAGAGAATACTAACGGGTGAAGCAGATCCATTTGACCAGATCCTGCAACCGAAGCATCCAGTGATGGTGCCTCAGTTTCAGAAGCATGGCGGAGCCTCATACATTCACTATCAAATGCACTAGTAATCCTTTTCTGCTTAGAAACTGCATCTTGTGCAGCTTTTAAAGCCTCCACTTTTAATTTAGCCTCCTCAAGATCTTCATCCACCCCAGGTTTCACATCAGAAGAAACATGAAGAATGTCTTGACCATCTGGCCTTCCATCACCCCCTGGAAAAACTTCAGAAGGCTTTGCAGCTAACTTGTTCTGCATAAAGTGACTGTAGAGCTCTGTCTGAGAGAGCAGAAAATTATATCGTTGCTCTTGCCTTTTCTGTTCACGAAGCTCTTGCTCACGCTTCAAAGCTTCTGCAGCTTCTTTTTCCTCCCTCTTCCTCACCTCTGCCTGTAAGTGTGATATTCAGTAGTTCATAAGCAGGATATCATAACAAGCATGCAATTCTAGAGGGAAAAAAATTAACTTGATATTCTTCACAGAGATTTAGCACAGGTCCACCAATCCAAAAAACATTTGGAACACGCTCCAATACGCAAAATATTTAGTTTACAAATATCTCACCATAAAAAGTCAATCCCTGTATGCCAACAAAATATATAAGGCTCCAGAAATCAAATTACTGTTTTCAGAAAGGAAAAAAAACTAAGAATGGTGTCGACGTTGGGAACACTAAACCCATTCTAAAAGATGTGTGGGCATCTCAGTCAATTAAAGCACCGTTTCCATACTTTTCCTTTTTTTTTTCTTTATGTCGTAAGAAAAGACTAGGGAAGATAAAACAATGAGAGATCCACTTACAATATAAAGGAAACCAACAGGCAGGCAGTTCAAGCAAGTGAATGGCAATGAGGGAGGGAGGGAGAGAAATAAGCTACATTTAGCCTCCACTACACACCAAGAAAAGGTTTTAACAACCAAAAAAATTATAGGAAGCATCAGAAAGGAAATATTACCGTTTCCTTATCAACTCTCTTCCAGTACAATAACATATCTCTTGCCAATTTCCTTGTGCGAATTCCAGCACCTCTCATTAATTTAAGTGACCTGCTCACCTTCATTTTCACCTGTAGGAGCTCCAAAGGTAAGCATTTTCAAATACATATAACTATGCAAAACTAAAAAGGCCAAACAACAACGGACATACCTCTCTTTGGCACATTTCAGAGAACCTTTTTGCATCACCCATTTGCTTCCGATGAAAATTATTGAATAACTTGTAATGTTTAGGCATGTCTCTTCTCACTATGTTGACCCAAACCTTTCCAATCTTTTCCACTTCCTCCTCCTCAATCATTGAAGGGTCTTTGTTTACCTTTTCCAACTTGGGTAAACTTCGTTCAATGATCTATTTGCAAAACAAAAAACCAAGCACGAGAAAAAAATATCAAACACAGCCAAAAGAACAACCATGCTGACAGAAAATTTTAGTAGAAGGTAATACAGACCTCATATCCATCCCCCTTCTCCAATACCTTCACATAATAAACCTGCAATAAACCACCCTCACTCAAGATAGACCTTTGTATGCTCCCAGCTGCACCCTCTGGAATAGCACATGACTTCAATGCAACATCAGTAACTTGAAGACTGGATCGCTGCCCTGAATTCGTAGCTGATAAGGTGTTCAATCGAGCCTGGAGTGATTCATATTGGAGATGTGGCTCACCAATCCCTCCTCGAAATGTGGGCCCAAACCTTTTATCATTGGCCATCATTGCTGCAAGAGATCCTAGATCCAAGGTACTCTTCAAGTAAAATTCTTCAACCCTTACATCAGAGAACTTCGGTAAATTCAGTGATGCAGCCAGGTGATCATAGATTGGTGGAATTCTATATGCAATCCCCTCTCCAATATCCAAGTAAGACTGTTCATAAACTGCCCTGTACAGAAGCAAAGTCCGCATTAAGCAGAAATATTTCCCATTTGGCATGGAAAATATCAGGGCAACATTGGAATTGCCATGAAGTTCTTAATTCTACTCATGTAATTTACGATAAAATTAAACAAAACCAACATGCTTGTATAAAAAAATAGAACAGAAATCATAAGATGCAAACCTATCATTGTGATATTCGGATGCAAATTGCACCCCTTGATGGTTCCCAGTCTTTGTGCAACCAACATCGGCAGGACTCCCAGACTTGGCGTTTAATTCATGAAAACCTCCTCTTTGATCATTTCCAAGTTTTCTACTTTTTGAACCAAAGCTAGTTTTTTGAACTAATATCCCCATCTGATTCGATCCAGGACTTGATGAGGAATCTTTAGACCTCCTCCGGTATTTCTGAATGTGTTCCCCAAGCATTGATCGGTATCGCTCCTCAGTTATGTGTGTCCCAAAAGTGTCACCTTCATCCTCACCTTCGCTGTTTCCAGAGCTGGCACGGGACCACCTCTTCATGCGACCATTAACAAGGTCCACCATCACTTCACCTGATACCTCTCAAAAAAAAAGCATCACCTCGTTTGCTTTTCAAAAATCAAAAAAAAAATGCCCATGCATCATCAAATATGCTTCCACAAAAGCCATGAACCAATTGTAGTTGGGGAGGGGGGGCAATCGGATGGTTAACCGAATGGTTATCGAAAACTGAATTAAAAAAACGAATATTCAGACTAAATTGGTTTTGGTTAATAAAAAAATTATTTTGATTGATAACTGGAATATTTTTGTTTGGTCTTGGTTATTAATTTAAATGACCGAAAACTGAAAAACTAACCAAATTTATAATATTTTTAATTTTTATTAATTTAATATTCAAAATAGCATACATGTTTGGTTACAATCATCCAATAAAATATTTATGCTTATAAATTTACCCATGTGTGAAAACAAGATGTTTTATTCATAACATTAAATGATTCATTTATGGTCTAGGGTCTTCGTCCATCCCCGATTGCAGTTGACATAAAATAAAATGGTCCGATCAATCCGGACCTTGCATCTACAGCAGAACTTTCCATTCTACCAGCTAGATGTGGACAATTGGATGGTTAACTGAATGATTAACCGAACCACATTGTTAAGACTTAAATGGTAACTGAAACCGGGGAACAAAAGTAAAATGGTTATTGTCACGACCCGACCCTACCGGTCTCGAGCCGTAACTACCCCAAGCCCGCCTTCATAGGCCAGGGGTTGGGCGACAAGCGCCAAAGGCGTAAGGATCTCGGGGAGGCCTTCGCCTAAGTACATGTACACACACACCACACTCGATGCAGAAGTGCAGAGTAAAAAGAAAACCAAAGTACAAACAACTATAACTCAACCACAGTCATGCATCAACTTCTAAATAGAACAAGTAAAGTGCTGAAAAGTACTGACAAGGAAACTGAACAAAAAAAGGGCAAAACACGCGCTCAACCCGAAAGGTGCCACAACCCGGCAGCAGGTAAACAAAAGTAAACAACCGGAGAGTCCCACACCTGAAAACTCTACTACGACCCCGGTACACGGCTCAAGCTCCTGTGCCCTCTACGCTCCTCCGTAATCACGATCGATATGTCCGTCGTCTGCAAGGGCACACCAGATGCAGGCAAAGCCCAAACAGGGGTGAGTATAAAGATACTCTATAAGATGCCCCGAAAGCTCAAGGGAGCAACAAAGGAGGCACTAAAGAGGTGAGCAGTAGACAGAACAAAGAATAGTGAAAGAGTACAGTAAATAGAGTGCAGCTCAACCCAACAAGAGAAAGGAAGCAGACTCGTCCAACCAAGAGGAGCTAGACACGGAAAGCACGTGGCATACCCCGCGCGTCTTCGCCCCTCCTAAAAGGAGAGTAACTGAACCCAATGAGTGGGAACAAAAGTAGGGTGTATGTATATATATGCTCAACAAGAAACCCGAACGAGTGTGTAAGGGGATCTCCATCTCCAAGCTCAGCCCAGGAAAAGTCGTCAACCGTTCTAAGGATATCCATCACTGATGCTCAAATGTCCTGCACGTCAAAGCTATCTCATCGTTGAACCGTACAACCAAGGGTCCCGCTCTGGTAATCACGGAGAAAAGTCACTGACTAGCCTCATAGAAAGGGTTGAGTCTGGAAGAAGTCGTCGGGTAACCCACTGCCCAGCCCAGCTGGAGGGTAAACCCTAAGAGGTCGTCGGGTAACCCACTGCCCAGCCCAGCTGAAGGGTAAACCCTAAGGTCAACGGGTAACCCACTGCCCAGCCCCGCTGGAGGGTAAACCCTAAGAGGTCGTCGGGTAACCCACTGCCCAGCCCAGCTGAAGGGTAAACCCTAAGGTCAACGGGTAACCCACTGCCCAGCCCCGCTGGAGGGTAAACCCTAAGGTCAACAGGTAACCCACTGCCCAGCCCCGCTGGAGGTAAACCCTGATACGCCAGTGGGTAACCCACTGCTCAGCCCCGCTGGAGGGTAAACCCGAAACTGGTCTGATAACTCCGCACTGCCCATGCCATCACTGGGTGTCACTAACATTGCTACCGTGCATTGGTTCGAAGTGCGTCAAAGGAACCCCCGACCAACACCATTTCATATTTCCACATTTAATGAGATCTCGAATGAGGCTCCGCACGCCCAAACAGATTACACCGTTACAATCCTCGCGGAAAAACACGCAAGATAGGCTATTTACTCACTTGAAACGGACCCCCGACGAAAAAGTTATTCAACACCGCTTTATGCCCATACGGCATCTCGTGGGGGCCACACCTCGGTCCCGAAAAAGGTCGGGCGAACTGCACCATCGCGATGCTCTCGGAAAAACACGTCAAATAGACTATTCATTCGCCCCGACCGGACGTCTGATGAAAAAGACGCAAAACGTTGCACGCAACTTGAATGACGGCTCATGGGCCCACACCTCAACTCCGGCTTCAACGCCTGAAACCACCCTGGACGACTTCATCTCCGACGCTAGGGTCACAACGCCGCTGACAGCGCCTAAAACGGACTCTGGACGTGCTCGCGCCATCCGAAACAAGAAACTTGGCGAGGCGCTAAATAACACTTAACGGGCGTGTTGCGCCACCGAGCCCCCGTCTCGGGAATTAAAAATCCCCGAGACCATCTTAAAACCTCCGTCTCGATCCGTATATCGTGTTGCCGCAGACGGCACGCAAATCCGATACTCGGTTTGAGAGTTTGAGGAGTTTTAACGCCAACGGACGGAGACGGGATGGGTTGGACCGGTTCGGCCGGTCGGCCCCTTTAGACCGGCGGTCCGCGACTCGACTGCCCGGACCGCCCGGTCCACCGCGGCCCGCAGTTCACCACGCGGGCCGCAACGCTTCACCCGAACCGGCTTAAACCGGTCCGGCTCTTTTCCACGGGACCCGCGAAACGCGGGTCATGATCCGCTCCCGGGGTCACGAAGACCCCGGTCTCCCGCTGCACGCCAACCCGCACCCCTGGCCTCCTGCATGCGCCGCCGACCCGCGCCCCTGGCCTCCCGCATGCGCCGCCGACGCAGCCTCCCGCTGTCGCTCGCCCGCCGCCGCTCGCCCGCCGCCGCTCGCCCGCCGCCGCCGCTCGCCCACAACTGGCCGCGCCACCGCCTGAGGACCCACCGCGCCGCCGCCGTCCCGGACCGCCTGAGGAGCCGCCGCCACCGGAACTTGCCGGACCACCGCGCGGAGCCGTCGGACCGCCCTGGAACCGCCGGAAAACGAGGGTTTTGGCCGGAAAACTTTCCGGGGCAACCCCGGACGCCCCGGGACTCGGATTTTCGATCCAAAAAGAGCGTTGGAAAGCTTGGATCGAACCCTACGCATCTATGGCCTTCGCTCGACAATTAAACAACATTTCGACACTATAAATTGAGTTCAAAGAAGATGCGGAAAATTAAAACGGAAACGCAACGATGCCGACCTCGCAGGACGTAACCCGACGCTCCACGATCGATCCGCCTTCGCCGGAACCGAAAACACCTTGCTGGGGAGGAGGAGGAGCTTGAAGGAAGGGGAGGGGAGTTCTTGTTGGGAGAGCTTCCGCCAGAGGAATTCCAAGGGGGAAGAAGGGGGGTGAATGTGTTTAAGTAGGGAAAACTTAATTAAAATTTAATTAATTTTAAACACCCACCGGTAGGCCCATACCCGAACTCTCGACGAGGTCGAGGTTAAGCCGCTTCTAGGGTAAAATCCACGTTCTGAGCGCAACGGTGGTCTCGAAATTTTAATCCGAGCCTCCGTTCAGAAGTTATAAAGTTCACGTCCGATGTCGCTAAATTACGAAAACGCCCCTAGTGGCGTTTTCCACAGAAGGGTCGCGCCCGCGAAAGTTACACCTCACCTAGGGTAAACGGCACGCTCCGAACTCAACGGTGCCTTCGGTTTTTTCATCCGAGCAACCGTTTAGGAGTTATTCGATTTATTTGGCGTGTCTAGTGTGAACGCACTTAAAATTTAATTTCGGTCACTGAGGCTCGGAATCACACGCCGTCTGAACGCCCCGCTCTGGAATAACATTAAGAAAAAATTCAAAGTCTCACAGGCTCAAAACCCGGGTTCTTACATCATTTCCTCCTTCAAGTTTTTTGTCCCCGAAAAACAAAACTACAAAAACAACTCGGAATACTGAGCCCGCATCTGGCTCTCTCATTCCCAGGTGCTCTCCTGCACCCTCTCGTGCTGCCACAACACTCGAACCAAAGGAATGGTCCGTTCACGCAGAGTCCGCTCCTGTCGGTCCTCAATCGCCACCGGGTGCTCCGCAAAGGTGGTTTCATCCTCAATGTCCAGCTCTCCCCAGTCGATGACGTGCGTGGGGTCGTGCACGTATTTCCTCAGCTGCGACACGTGGAAGATATCATGCACTCTCTCCAGCTGTGGGGGTAGAGCAAGACAGTAGGCAACCTCGTCAACCCTGCGCGCGATCTCAAAAGGCCCGATGAACCTCGAGGATAGCTTGCCTCCCCGGCCGAACCTCCGTGTTCCACGCCGCGGGGAGACTCTCAGAAAGACATGGTCCCCCTGCTCGAACTCCAAAGGCCTACGACGACAGTCTGCTTAGGACTTTTGTCTGCTCTGAGCCATCCTCATCCGCTCCCGAATAACCTGCACCTTCTCCGTCGTCACCCGCACCAACTCTGGGCCCACGAGGGAGGTCTCCCCAACCTCTGTCCAGCACAACGGTGACCTGCAAGGTCTCCCATAGAGCGCCTCAAAAGGTGTCATGCCGAAAGTAGAGTGGTAATTTTTGTTATACGCGAACTCCACCAAGGGCAGGTGATCCTCCCAGCTTAGGTCAAAGTCTAGCACGCACGCCCTGAGCATATCCTCAACACCTGGATAGTGCGCTCGGTCTGCCCGTCCGGCTGGGGGTGAAAAGCTGTAATCATCCGCAGTTGAGTCTCGAATGCCTCCTGCAGGGCTCGCCACAATCGCGACGTAAACCGCGCGTCACGGTCGGAGACGATCGTCGAGGGTACTCCATGAAGGCGGACGATCTCCAGAACGTACAGCTGCCCTAGACTCTCCACCGAGCTCTGCTCCCTGATGGCAAGGAAGTGCGCCGACTTCGTGAGTCGGTCCACTGTCACCCAAATGGAATCATGGCCCTTCACTATGCGTGGAAACCCTGTGTCGAAATCCATAGATATGTCATCCCACTTCCACTCCGGGATATCAAGGGGCTGCAACAACCCCGCCGGAACCTGATGCTCTGCCTTCACCTACTGACAGGTAAGACACTGAGAAACGAACTCAGTTACGCTCCGCTTCATGCCAGACCACCAAAACTGTCGCTGAAGGTCTCTGTACATCTTCCCCACACCGGGATGTATAGCCAAGGGAGAACTGTGGAATTCCCACATCACCTCCTCCCTCATCTCCACTGGTACTACAGCTCGCCCCTGGAACAGGATCTCGTGATTCCCTCCTTCAGAATACCCATCGGGTGCGTCGCCCGTGGATATCTGATCACGCAGTAGCTCGCTGTCGACATCCCCCAGCTGCGACTCTCTCACACGCTCAAGGAGCGAAGGAGTCAACATCATCGATTGCAGAAAAGTCGTACCCTCCTGCTCCACCAAGGTCAGTTGTAAGGAAGTCAACTGCTCTGAAGTTTCCCGCACTAGACATGCCTGGGACTTCCTGCTAAGGGCATCTGCTACTACGTTGTCCTTCCCTGGAGTGTAGATTATCTCGAAATCATAGTCCTGCAGAAACTCCAGCCAGCGCCTCTGCCTCAGATTCAGATCCCTCTGAGTGAAGATGTACTTGAGGCTCTGGTGGTCTGAGTAGACCACAAAACGCTCACCCAAAAGATAGTGTCTCCATAACCTCAAGGCGAAGACCACCGCTGTCAGCTCCAAATCGTGAGTCGTATAATTCTGCTCATGGGGCCTCAACTGCCTCGACCCATATGCAATCACTGCCCGCTGTTGCATCAGCACGCACCCGAGCCCAGCTCCTGAAGCGTCGCAGTATACCACGAACTCAACGCCCTCCTCTGGCAGCCTCAACACTGGAGCACTAGTCAGCCTCTGCCTCAACTCCTCGAAGGCCTTCTAGCAATGATCAGTCCAGGTGAACGGTCGTCCCTTCCGCGTCAATGCGGTCAAAGGGGCAGCAATCCTGGAGAAATCTTCCACGAACCTCCTATAGTACCCTGCCAAACCAAGGAAGCTCCGCACCTCAGACGCATTCTTGGGTGGATCCCAAGCAAGCACTGCCTCTATCTTTCCGGGATCTACGGCTAAATCCTGTTCCGAAATGACATGCCCCAGAAAGTGAACCTCATGAATCCAGAATTGACACTTCGAGAGCTTCCCATACAGCTGGTGCTCCCGAAGTAAGTCTAGGACCATCCTCAAATGCTCCGCGTGCTCCTCTGTCGCAGAGTAGATGAGTATGTCGTCAATAAAGACGATCACAAACCGGTCCAAGTACGGTTGGAAAATCTGGTTCATCAAAGCCATTAAGACGGCAGGGGCATTCATCACGCCAAAGGGCATCACCAGAAACTCGTAATGCCCATAACGACAACAGAAAGCCAACTTCGGGATATCAGCCTCACGAACCCGCAACTAGTGGTAGCCGGATCGAAGATCAATCTTGGAGAACCACTTCGCACCTCTCAACTGGTCGAAGAGGTCGTCAATCCTCGGCAAAGGGTACTTGTTCTTTATCGTGGCCTGATTCAGGCGACGATAATCCACACAAAGTCGTAGGCTCCCATCTGCCTTCTTCACAAACAAAACCGGAGCTGCCCAGGGGGACACACTGGGCCTGATGAATCCCTTCTCACGAAGGTCGTCCAACTGAAGTCGTAGCTCCCGAAGCTCTGTGGGTGCCATCCGATAAGCCGCACATGATATCGGGGGCAGTCCCCGGCTACAAGTCAATGCAGAACTCCATCTCTCGCCTCGGAGGTAGTCACGGGACATCCTCGGGAAAAACGTCCATATAGTCCTCTACAACGGTAGGGATCCAGGTGCTTGTAGCGTCTGGTGCTCCGAGAGCCATGCTCGCCAACTGGTGAGAAAAAAATCGTGGTCTCCTGCTAAGAGTACTCGTATGTTCTGCCACGAGGTCTCGCTCACCGAGGATGGTGAACCTCGTCCCATCAGAATGCACGCATCTGACTCGTCTGCGACAACAGTCGATCTGGGCGTGAACCATAGAAAGTCAATCCATGCCCAGGATGACGTCGTAAGGTTCCATCGTGATGACCAGTAGGTCCCACGTGAAATTCTCTCCTCCGAACGACAGTTCGCACTGTCTGCAAACAAAGGTCACTAACGATGCACTTCCCGTAGGAACCTCGAGGCTAAGCGCAGGTGTCAGCGCCTCTACTGGGAGCTCCAACTCCCGTACCAAAAGCAGTGATATAAAAGAGTGGTCGGCGCCTGTGTCTCCTAGTACCGAAGCAAGCGTAAAGTAAACACAAAGCGTACCTCGGACCATCTCGTGTGCTAGGGGGTCACGAATACCCATAGCCCGAAGCTGCCCGCGGCCCCTACCGCCAGCTCCCTGAGCCTAGCGTGGGTCGCCCGGTGGTGGCGGTTGAAGGATCTCGAAACGTCGTCCCCCACCTCCAGGTCCTGCCGCTCTGCCTGCGCCGCCTCCCTGAGGACCACCCTGTCCTCACCTGGGAGATCCCTGATCACGGCGCTGCCTCTGCCGCTGCGGTGCGCCCACTGCCCGCCACGACTGCTCGGTATGCCTGGTCGGGCAGTCCCGTGCTAGGTGACCTCGTCCGTCACAAACATAGCACCGGCTCTCTCCTGACTGCCCCGGTGCTCTACGGCGCCACTGCGGTGTACGACCCTGCCCCTTAGTCTGCTCACGGAAGGGTCTCCTCGACTGAGGCTCTGCTCTCTGTCGTCTGCCTGCTACCGAAGACTCTGCTCTGAAGCGGCCACTGCAAGGCCCTGCCAGCTGGCATCCCTCGGCCAAGAAGCTCTCTGTCACGAGCGCCCGCTCTAGCACCCCGGCATAAGTAGGGATGCACAGGGGCACTACACTAGCACGAATCTCCCTGCGAAGACCCTTCTCAAACTTCCGCGCCTGAAAGTAACTATCGTGGATCATATCCTGCGAGTAGCGTGTCAAATCGGTCAACCGGGCCGAGTACTGCGCCACGGTCATCCCCCCCTGCTTCAGCTCAAGAAGCTCCTGAATCTGAACGGAGCGTAAACAAGAGGGAGAGTACTCCTCCCGAAAGAGCTGCTGGAAGCTATCCCACGTGAGAGACGACTCGTCGTGGGTCTGCGTAACCAACCTCCACCAACACCCGGCCGTCCCGAGAAAAAGGCTGGCAGTTAGGGCTACCATCGGGTCCGCTGGTGTCCGTACCAACCTGAAAAGTCGGTCCACAGACTCTAGCCAGTCTTCCGCTGCCTGAGGATCCGGGTCCCCGCGGAACTTCTGCGGCCGCTGACGCTGGAAGTCTCGGAGCGCACTCAGCCTGCGCTCAACCTCGGTCTGTGCTGCCGGTACTAACCGCCGCTCTCCAGATGGAGGGGCTACTGCTGAACCACTGGCTGGAAGGGGATCACGTGAGGGTCCCTGAACTGACGCCTCGTCGCTCGTCGGGTCGTCGTCACGAACTGGAGAGTAACCTAGCTGGCTGCTGTCGTGGGGGAATCCTGAAAATTATCAAGGATTACCGCGATCAGATGAGCATATATATATAATAGTAATCACAAAGGGGAGCTGACTCAAAAAGGACAGTCAAAGACTCAATCCTACCGGATGCATGTTCCAAAGTTCTCTGCAACAAATGTCTTAGCGTGCCGAGTCGACAAGTGGGTTATCAGGGTCCTGGTGAATGGATACGTCGGCCGCCCGTACCATCACTGGACTCCCTGGCCTGAGAGCCCCTCTCGAGACACGTCGACACTATTGCCCTAAATCCCAACCAATTCCTTTTTAGGGACGTCTGAACGCCCCAAGAAACGAACCATCCTCTGATACCACTTTGTCACGACCCGACCCTACCGGTCTCGAGTCGTAACTACCCCAAGCCCACCTCCATAGGCCAGGGGCTGGCGACAAGCGCCGAAGGTGTAACGATCTCGGGAAGGCCTTCGCCTAAGTACCTGTACACACACACAGCCCACTTGATGCAGAAGTGCAGAGTAAAAAGAAAACCAAAAGACAAACAACTATAACTCAACCACAGTCATGCACCAACTTCTAAATAGAACAAGTGCTGAAAAGTACTGACAAGGAAACTAAACAGAAAAAGGGCAAAACACGCGCTCAACCCGAAAGGTGCCACAACCCGGCAGCAGGTAAACAAAAGTAAACAACTGGAGAGTCCCACACCTGAAAACTCTACTGCGACCCCGATACACGACCCAAGCTCCTGTGCCCACTACGCTCCTCCGTAGTCATGATCGACATGTCCGTCGTCTGCAAGGGCACATCAGGTGCGGGCAAAGCCCAAACAGGAGTGAGTATAAAGATACTCAGTAGGATGCCCCGAAAGCTCGAGGGAGCAACAAAGAAGACACTAAAGAGGTGAGCATTAGACAGAACAAAGAATAGTGAAAGAGTACAGTAAATAGAGTGCAGCTCAACCCAACAAGAGAAAGGAAGCAGACTCGTCCAACCAAGAGAAGCTAGACACGGAAAGCACATGGCATACCCCGCGCGTCTTCGCCCCTCCTAGAAGGAGAGTAACTGAACCCAAGGAGTGGGAACAAAAATAGGGTGGGTATATATATGCTCAACAAGAAACTCGAACGAGTGTGTAAGGGGATCTCCATCTCCAAGCTCAGCCCAGGAAAAGTCGTCAACAGTTCTAAGGATATCCATCACTGATGCTCAAATGTCCCGCACGTCAAAGATATCTCATCGCTGAACCGCACAACCAAGGGTCCCGCTCTGGTAATCACGGAGAAAAGTCACTAACTAGCCTCATAGAAAGGGCTGAGTTTGGAAGAAGTCGTCGGGTAACTCACTGCCCAGCCCAGCTGAAGGGTAAACCCTAAGAGGTCGCCGGGTAACCCATTGCCCAGCCCAGCTGAAGGGTAAACCCTAAGGTCAACGAGTAACCCACTGCTCAGCCCCGCTGGAGGGTAAACTCTGATACGTCGGTGGGTAACCCACTGCCCAGCCCCGCTGGAGGGCAAACCCGAAACTGATCCGATAACTCCGCACTGTCCGTGCCATCACTGGATGTCACTAACATCGCTATCGTGCATTGGTTCGGAGTGCGTCAAAGGAATCCTCGACCAACACCATTAAATGTTTCCACATTTAATGAGATCTCGAATGAGTCTCCGCACGCCCAAACAGATTACACCGTTGCAATCCTCGCGGAAAAACGCGCGAGATAGACTATTTACTCGCTTGAAACGGACCCCCGACGAAAAAGTTATTCAACACCGCTTTATGCACATACGGCGTCTCGTGGGGCTCACACCTCGATCCCGAAAAAGGTCGAGCGAACTGCGCCATTGCGATGCTCTCGGAAAAACACGTCAAATCGACTATTCATTCGCCCCGAAAGGACGTCTGAGGAAAAAGTCGCAAAACGCTGCACGCAACTTGAATGACGGCCCGTGGGCCCACGCCTAAACTCTGGCTTCAACACCTGAAACCACCAGGACGACTTCGTCTCGACGCTAGGGTCACAACGCCGCTGACGGCGCCTGAAACGGACTCCGGACGTGCTCGCGTCATCCGAAACAAGAAACTCGGCGATGCGCTAAATAACACTTAACGGGCGTGTCGTGCCACCGAGCCCCCATCTCGGGAATTAAAAATCCCTGAGACCATCTTAAAACCTCTGTCTCGATCTGAGGATCGCTTTGCCGCAAACGGCACGCAAATCCGATACTCGGTTTGAGAGTTAGAGGCGTTTTAACACCAACGGACGGAGACGGGGTGGGTCGGACCGGTTCGGTCGGTCCGCCCCTTTAGACCGGCAGTCCACGGCTCGGCCTCCCGAACCGCCCGGTCCACCGCGGCCCGCGGTTCACCGCGCGGGCCGCACCGCTTCACCCAGACAGGCTTGAGCCGATCCGGCTCTTTTCCACGGGACCCGCGTTTCGCGAGTCGAAACGCGGGTCCCGGTCCGCTCTCGGGGTCACAAAGACCCCGGTCTCCCGCTGCACACCGACCGGCAAAGCCGGCCGACCCGCACCACTGGATTCCCGCATGCGCCGCCGACGCCGCTGACGCTGCCCCCCGCTGCCGCTCGCCCACCGCCGCTCGCCCGCAGCCGGCCGCGCCGCCGCCCGAGGACCCGCTGCGCCGCCACCGTCACAGACCGCCTGAGGAGCCGTCGCCGCCGAAACTCGCCGGACCGCCGCGCGGAGCCGCCGAACCGCCCCGGAACTGCCGGAAAACGAGGGTTTTGGCCGGAAAACTTCCCGGGGCCACCCCGAACGCCCTGGGACTCGGATTTTCGATCCGAAAAGAGCGTTGGAAAGCTCGAATCGAACCCTACGCATCTATGGCCTTCGCTCGACAATTAAACAGCATTTCGACACTATAAATTGAGTTCAAAGAAGATGCGGAAAATTAAAACGAAAACGCAACGATGCCTACCTCGCAGAGCGTAGCCCGACGCCCCACGATCGATCCGCCTTCGCCGGAACCGAAAACACCTTGCGGGGGAGGAGGAGGAGCTTGAAGGAAGGGGAGGGGAGTTCTTGTTGGGAGAGCTTCCGACAGAGGAATTCCAAGGGGGGAGAAGGGGGGTGGGTGTGTTTAAGTAGGGAAAACTTAATTAAAATTTAATTGATTTTAAACACCCACCAGTAGGCCCGTACCCGAACTCCCGGCGGGGTCGAGGTTAAACCGCTCCTAGGGTAAAACCACATTCTGAGCGCAACGGTGGTCTCGAAATTTCAATCTCAGCCTCCGTTCAGAAGTTATAAAGTTCACGCCCGAGGCCGCTAAATTACAAAAACGCCCCGGGTGGCGTTTTCCATAGAAGAGTCGCGCCCGCGAAAGTTACACCTCTCCTAGGGTAAACAGCACGCTCCGGACTCAACGGTGCCCTCGATTTTCCCATCCGAGCAACCGTTTAGGAGTTATTCTGTTTATTTGGGGTGTCTAGTGTGAACGCACATTAAATTTAATTTCGGCCACACTGGGGCTCGGAATCACACGTCGTCTGAACGCCCTGCTCTGGAATAACATCAAGAAAAAATTCAAAGTCTCACAAGCTCAAAACCCGGGTTCTTACAGTTATTGGATTTGGTTGTAAAAATGAAAACTGTAAGAACCCAGACCTTCTTTTCAGGTATATGACCCTTGTTTGATATTTTTCATGGTTATAAAGTTAAGGGTAATGAATGGGAGAGTCGGAAGAACTTTGAATGAAGTTTTGAGGCAAAGGGGAAGTCGCACGGGCTGCGCACGGTTTGTCTAACCGTGCAGCCAAACCGTGCGTGGAGGGTCTGCCGAGGCAGTGGCTAACGCACGGTTAGCGCACGGTTTGTCTAACCGTGCGGCCAAACTGTGCGTGGAGAGTCTGTCGAGGCAGTGACTAACGCACGGTTAGCGCACGGTTTGTCTAACCATGCGAGCAAACCGTGCGGGCACTTAAGTGAGATCCTGAAAAAGTGGATCTCACACGTTTTTGCCTCTAAGTGGCTTGTTTTTCCTCCTAAGCGGCCATAACTCGGGATTTGGCTTCTCCTAAGGTCAAAGAAGGTTCTCCCATCGATCCGGAAGCGAACCGAAGGCTTCTCTGGGCGAATCGAAGCCGGATTCTTGAGGTATGTAGACATTCTTCTTTGTTCTTGTTCGGTTTCTTAGATTTACTTAGATCTACTTCTCCTCTCCTCTCGGTTTCTTAGATCTACACCCGTTATGGGTAGATCTAAGTGTGTGGATGACAAGTTTGATGAGTTTTGGTCTTGGTCTTGTTAGGAGAAGAGATCTAAGGCGAGTTCTTGGAGAATCAACCCGGTTTTCTTGTGCGTTCTTCGTTTGTGGGGGTTTTCGTCAAAACCTTTGAGGTAGGTGGTTTGTGCCTTTCTGTAGGAAGTCTTTGAGCAATTATGTGCAAATTCCGCCAATACCCTTGAACGGGGTATTGCGTGTTTCTCGTTTGCCCTTGTTGTTTGTCTGCTTTGCTTATATGCCTCAGTAGAGGTTTTTGTTTGTGAATAGGGTAATTTACTGTGTTTTGGATGTTTTGTCCATGCATGTTTTGCCTGTTTATGACCGTTTGGTCTAGTTTTACCTGTTAGGCTATTGTCAGTTCCATGCCTAGCTTGTAGGATGGTGTGACTGTTGTTCTTCCATGCTGAGACGCTGTAGAATGCTAGTCAAGTAGTTCTTGAGGTTACTTTGGCCGTTACGCGATGCGATACTTGCTGACTTTACACAGGACTGTGAGAACCTAGTGTAGTAGACCATAGGAAGAATGGATGTAAGGGCTTCTCCAGAGTGTCTTTATAATACGATGCAAGACCACAGAGGGAATTGACGTTTAGTGCTTCCTCAGAGTGTCTGTAGTTCCTCGACGCGGGCCACAAGGGGAATGAGACGTTGAGTGCTTCCCCAGAGCGCCTTTAGTACGATACGAGACTATAGGGGGAATTGACGGTGAGTACTTTCCCAAAGAGTCTATTCTTTAGCTGAACCAGATGGGTGAGACTGTGTGTGCCTCCCAGAGGGTTGCTAGTACTTGTTGGTTGAACCATAGGAGTTAGGCTGTGAGAACTACCCAGAGGGTTACCTGTTTGTTTCTACTTGCTTGAGTAGATGATTACTTGTTTGTGAATTAAAGACTTGAAATTGTGGATTGTTTGTTGTTGAATACTTTCCTTGTTTACTACTTTTTGTACTTTTACCTGTCATATATTCACTGACTGTTAAGCATAGATCTTGTGATGGTTGCCTACTGGGATTTAGTCTCACACCCTGTTTGGGCCATACTTTTGGGCCCAAACAGATTATATTGCTGCAGGTATAGACAAGGGCAAGCGCCCTTCGACTTCAGGTACTTGATTGCATTGGAGCTGAAGAGCATGGGACCAAGCTGAGGCTTGCGATGCTGAGGAGTTGCTTATCTGTTTTCCTTTTGCACTTTGGTTTAGTACTGTATTCAGTATTGTGACTTGTTTGGCTGCTTTCCCAGACATATATGTATCATGCATCTTTGTATATATGTGTGCTCCATTTGTTTACACTTTTAGTCTTCCGTTGTTTACTCTTGTATGGATGTTTACTACTTCCGCTATTGCTTTTGTTTATCTTCCGCTGTGTACTTTGTCAATGAGGGCACAGTTTCCACACTACCACACCCAAGGCCCTCGCTGCTAGTCGGCAGCCTCTGGCGTTCGGGGAAATGCGCTTGAGGCCATGTGACCAGCCAAGTACGGGGCGCCTCTGGGTGGCTTCCGGAACCGAGACGTTACAAAGTGGTATCAGAGGGTTTCTTTTCTCTTGATTTACTGTTTGGAGTCTATAGCCAGGGATAGGACGAAATAGGTACTTGGTAATAAGTTATGCCCGGGAGTAGCTAACTCGTGTACAGGGAAAAGTCATACTACCTCGTTTATTACAATTTTACTGGTTTGCAATTTTACAGTTGACTTGATTTCACTGTTGGGTGATTCACATGTTTTGTGGTGTTACCGTTGTTGATATTGTGGTTTTATTTCTGTCGCAACCCGATGAGATGAGGGTATGTCATCTCATGCATCATATAGGCACTTGCTAGAATTCACATGTCATGCATTCTTGTCATGTCATCTAGGATGCATTAGCAATTGCATGTTGTTGTGATAGATGTTGTGTAGAATATGCATGGTGTTGTGATAGATGCCTTGATAAAAATACCTGTTGTTTGATAGGGTATTGTTTGTGAAGGATTTATTTGAATGAACACCAAATTTTGGTTCCTGAGGTGTTATGGGCCCTCATGGACCAGAACTTGGTGGATCATCGCCTTGCCTTTGCTTGTTTTTAACATGTGTAAAATGCCAAACTTTGATTCGTGGGGAGTATGGGCCCTCACAGATCGGAATTTGGCACGTTCAATGTTCGTTTCAATGTTTCTCTGGGGTCCCGGAGTAGTTTCTGAGGCTTACTGTCCGGAAAAACCCAGAATGCACGCCGTGTAGTTTTGACTACACGACTTGTGTTCTTCTGTTCGGGAAGAAACATTCTTTCTCAGTACACGTCGTGTACTCCTATGTTTCAGCCCCTGTCAATCTTGATCTGAGGTGTGTGTTTGACCTTGTAGAGTCATGCCACCGAGACGTCCTCCGGTTGTACGTCAGCCACAAGGAGGTGATCAGACACCGAATATGACTGATCAGGGACCTCCTGCAGATCCTCCTGTTGTGTCAGCCTTGGCACAAGCAGTTATACCAGTTGAAGGCGTCGATGCGCAGTTTAGGGAAGGCTTTCTGAGGATGATGCAGACCTTCCAGGGTGCATCGGCTCCTGCCTCGTTTATGGCATACTTGACGCGGATTTTCCAACAGCAGCATCCTCCCACCTTTACAGGGGAAGGAGGACCTCAGGCTGCAGAGTCATGGCTAGAAGTCATGCTGACTATCTTCGAGCATATAGAGACGTCTCCAGAAAGGCGTGGGAGGAGTTTCAGCGCGTCTTTTATGACTACTTCTATCCAGAGATCTTGAGGGCCGATCGAGCCCGGGAGTTCATGAGTCTAGAACAGGGTACTCTTTCAGTTATGGAGTATTCATCTCGTTTCACCGAGCTTCAGCGTTTCACACCCCTCCAGGGCGGAGATGGGTTGTTCTTGGCATGGAAGTTTGAGGATGATCTCAGACGGGAGATCCGCTCGCAGGTGAATATCTTCAGGTTGACTTTCATCGCTTCCATCGTCAACCAGGCACTGATTGTGGAGCGCAATCTGAGAGATTCTGAAGCTGAGAGCCAAGGCGGTTCCACTTCCAAAGTTAGTGCTTCACCAGCTGACAGCAGGAAGCGTCGTAAGGAGCCTACGCGCGGTGATCCGAGACAGCGAGACACATCTTCAGGTAGCCAGGTGGTATGCTACCAGTGTGGAAGGGTTGGGCATACGAGGCTGCAGTGTAGCAACTCGGATTTTGGCCCTGTCAGGCTTTGGATTATTTCTACGAATAATTTCAGAGCTAGGCGCGAAGACAGCGTGCGATTCCGAGGCCCGGTGTGCCCGGAATTAATTTTATAAAAGTATTAAGTATTTTTATACTATGCATGTGGTGGGGGTGTGATATCTCCTAAACGGTAGCTCAGAACGGGAATCTGAGGGGACGGTTGCGTCCGGAACGTGTCGATTACCCTAGGAGAGGTGTAAACTTCGTGGGCGCGGGTCTGCTGTGGAAAACGCCACCAGAGGCGTTTTCGTAAATAAGTGGAAAAGTTTATTTACGAGTGTCGGCTCGAATAACTTCTAAACGGAGTCTTAGATCGAAAATCTGAGTCTATCGTTGAGTTCAGAACGTCGTGTTTATCCTAAGGGCGACCTTATCCTTGTCCGCGTCGGGTGCGGGGTCAGGGGCGTGTCGGGCCGGGGACTTAAGCAGATATTTGTTGGAAACAAATATCTTCCCCCCTGTTGGACGTGTGATGCACAGAGGAGAAGTTCCTCCTCCTTCCTCCTCCTTCTCCTCCCCTTCCAACGGCGAATCAGCGGCCGAATCGCGCGATCAAGGTGCCGTCATGTTTGGATTTCGACGGCGGGCGTTCCAGGATCGTGCAGCGGAATCTTTGGAGCGCGGATCGTCGGCGTTTCGCCCGCGAAGTAGGCGGCTTGAGTTTTGATATCCCGGACTCCGTTTATTTGTTGTTTTTCTTCAAATCGTTATAAGGGTTGTATAGTTCGGGTCCCGAGGTTTCCGAAACATGTTTTGGACCTGATTTTGGAGCACCGGAGTGCTCCCGGGGGTTCCCGGAAGTTTTCCGGCAGAAATCCCGGATTCCGGCAGCGGCCATGGCAGAATCCGGCGAGGCGCGGCGGCGGCGCGGTGGATTCCAGCGACGACGACGGCGGCGCAGTGGTTTCCGGCGAGGCCGGCGGTGGTCCGGCCAGGATTTCCGGGGGTTCTATAAACCCCCGTAACTCGCAAACCGTAACTCTGATTTGCGAGCCGTTTGCGGCGACGCGCTCCTTGCGTCGAGACGGACATTTTGAACCCACTTTGAGAATTTTATGATTCGGGATCATGGCCCGGGATTTAGAAACGTCGTATAAAATAATAATATTTTATTATTTTACGACTTCGGGTCGTCGTAACTTTTATCCGGAGCGTTCGATTGACGTGCCGTCAGTGGCGTTGAGACCCTGATGATACGACAGAATTTTCTTTAGGGTTTCCGGGTGTTGGGACCGAGTTCGGGGTGCGGGCCCCACGAGGCCGGGTTTTGGCGTTTGCAAAGAAACGCAGCTTTCGCACCAGGAGTCCGATTTTGGCGGATGAATAGTCGATCTTGTGTGTTTTTCCGAGAGGATCACAATGATGCGATCCGTTTGATGAGTTTCGGGATCGAGGCGTGGGCCCCACCCGGGCTGGCTCCGGTGAATAGTGTCTTTTTCACCGGGTGTCCGTTTCGGACGAATGAATAGTTGATTCCGTGTGTTTTTTCTGAGGGGATCGTCGTGGTATGATCCACTTGAGGAGTTTCGGGATCGTTGCGTAGGCCCCGCACGGGGTAGCTACGGTGAATAGTGCATTTTCCACCGGTTGTCCGTTTTGGGCGAGTAAACATCCTATCCTGCGTGTTTTTCTGCGTAGATCGCGATGGTGGCCTCGGTATCAGCCTAAGAGGTGCGCAGTGTGGCGTTGTTGCAGGTCGCTCGGGTTAGCGACGTTTTGGACCAGCAGTGGTTGAGGGTACTCCCTTGGTTCGTTCCCACGAGGGTTCGCGCGGCATCACAACCTTCGTATAGGTTTGTGATCCTGCCTGAATGGCTTGAAGGCCTTCATTTTTTTATTGATTTTTGATAACCCTCCTTTCAAGGGATGAGGGGGAACCCTTACAAGGCCCGTAGGCTCAGAGATTACATGGCCCGTAGGCTTAGGAGATTACATGACCCGAAGGTCTTAGGGAATTCAACCAGACTATCTACAAGGAACTGCCCCTCCCCAGCATCTGCATCTTGATAGTAGCTCTCCACCTTTGCATGACCGTCTGGTTAGGCTTCCCGTGCAAGCACAGGCTGGTACCGATGGCATAGTCATACTCTCTCATTCTGACAATCCATTTGGCTCTGCTTTGGTGAGTGCACCTGCTCTGAATCCTCTTCTAGGGTTGCTCCTTTTTTGTAGTGTGTCTGGGGCCTGCATTCATGTGGCCCAAAGGGTGGCCCGAAGGCCTTAAGGTGGCCCAAAGGCCTTGAGAATCAACTGGCCCGAAGGCCTTGGGTGGCCCGAAAGCCTTGCAGGACCCGAGGACCAAACCGGTGGCCCAAAGGCCCTAGATGGATGAATAGTTTCGGCTGCTACAGTACCGAACAGTGTCTGCTACAGTCCTGCTACAGCACCCGGAAATATGCCTCCACCCGGATTTGATCTCGGGTCTCTTGGATGCACCTAGCAAGTCCTCGCCAACTGGGCTGAGGCTCTTGTGCAATTTTGTGATCCTCTCAATGGGATGTTTAAACTGTTAGAGTTGTGGCATCCCTCTGGTGGGCCCGGAGCAGGATCCTCTAGCATCTTTTCCCTAGATCGGGTTCTTGGTGTCGTTGTGACCGCTTATTCACGGGCGGCGATCCCCTATCTAGCAGGTTAACCCCGTAGGGTTTGTGGCATCATCGGGAATATGATCCCTTACGCAGTGGGCCGTGCTCAGTAGGGTTGTGGCATCGTTGGTTATACGATCCCCTGCTCAGCATTAGGTTTCTGTAGGGTTGCGCAGTGTTGTTAAAGGCGCTCGCCTCACCCCGCCTTGGTGCGAGGCGAGGCGAGGCGCACTTATTGCGCCTCAATAGTGGTGAGGCGGTGTGGCCTCACCGAGGCGCGCCAAAGGCGCGCGCCTCTTGCGCCCAACAAAGGGGCGCTAAAAGCACCAGGCGCAGTAAGGCGCAACGTGGCCGATGCGATCGCGGGCGATACAGCAGGGCGGCAGCGGAGATCGAGGGTGAGCGACGTGATGGTGGGTGGCAACCGAGATCGGGGGTGTACAGACAGTGACGAGATCGGGGGTGGGTGGGTGATTGAGGGCGATCAGCTGAGATCGGGGAAGGGACGCACGCAGCTCGAAATCGGGGAAGGAAGTGACGCCGCTCGAAATCGGGGAAGGGATGCGGTGGGTGGCGGAGATCGGGGAAGGGACGCTGTGGGTGAAGGAGATCGGGGAAGGGACCGGACGCCGCTCGAAATCGGGGAAGGGACGCGCTCTTTCTATTAAATTAACACATTTAATATGTTAATAAAAATACATAACATAATAATACACTATAAGTATGCTGCACAGCACAGCATCTCGCTGCACAGCAGCGCACAATATCTATTTTAATTTTCATTTTTTTATTGAATTTAAGTTTTTTTAAATTTAAAATATCATTGAAAACTGAATATAATTAATTATGTGCACATGCGCCTTATAGTTGCGCCTCGCGCCACGCCTCGCGCCACGCCTCGCGCCACGCCTCGCGCCACGCCTCGCGCCACGCCTCGCGCCGCATCCCCAAGCGACCTTTGCGCCTTATTGCGCCGCGCGCCTTTGACAACACTGGGGTTGCGGTATCGTCAGTTCGATCCCCTACATCGCAAGTTATACCAGATAGGGTTTCGGTATCGTCGTGACCACCTTTATATGGGCGACGATCCACTATCTGAGTGTCGTGCTTCTGTCGAGCGCCAGATCGGGTTGTAGTATCCCCAGCGGATCCTGGGAGTGATCCCCTATCTATGAGATCTACAAATGCCAGATCGGGTTGTGGTATCCCCCAGAGGACCCTGGGAGTGATCCCCTATCTGTGAGATCTTCGTCTACCAGAGTGGGTTCTGGTATCCCCTAGCGGACCCTAGGAGTGATCCCCTATCCGAGTAGTTTGGTGGTTATGTTGTTTCAGCGAGTTTTCCTCAGTGACGGTACCCGACGAACGTGGTCTCTCGGGTGAGCGTCTAAGAGGTTTGTGAGAAACCCGATGGAGTGTATCTCTCGGACGAGTGTCATCTGGGATGACAGTGATCATGGAGCGTGTTCTCCTGGTTGTGAACCGTTGCTGGTGACGAGGTCGGTACCTCAGGTGGCTTGTTGCGAGAGCTGAGTATTTCTGGATTGTTCAAGGTGTATGTATGGGCATTACACCTGAGCTGATCTGACAAGTTGTGTTTAGCCGAAGATGGTCACGAGATGGAGTTTCTCTCTCGTCTGGGTTCCCTCTGGCTGGGATGAGCGGACTGTTGCCTTTCAGTTGCTCTCTTTGGTTTTGGGTTTTTGGGGTGCCTAATGAGTATGTTTATACTCACCCCTGCACGGGCTTTGCCCACACATGTTTGTGTCTTGTGCAGACCACAGACCTTTCGACGGAGTCCCAGGTGAACCCGGAGCAGGCGGAGCTGAGTGAGCGAGACTGACCGGGGTGTTTGCTCGTGCGGTGCCGAGGGAGCTTTTCGGCGGGTGTTTGTAGCAGCGTTCCCCTTCTTCAGAGCAGGTTGGACGCGCTTTTGTAGTTTTCTTTTGGTGGGCCCTATTTTGCCCTTTTGTACTTCTGTTGTACTCTGGTTGTGGGATAGTTGTATGCATGTATTTACTTTTCAGTTTTCTATATCTCTGCACTGTTGCATGGAGGTGTTTGTGGATGCGTGTGTACAGGTACCTTAGGCTAATGCCTCCCCTGTGTGTGATAGCCTACTTGGCGCTAGACGTCAGCCCCTAGCCTATTGGAGGTGGGCTTGGGGAGTCGCGGCTTGAGCCCCGTTGAGTCGGGTCGTGACACGCAGTGCCAGAGAGACCCAGTGGAGTGCCGATCTTGCGGCAAGATGGGTCGCCTTCAGCGCTTCTGTCAGGTTTTCTCACCAGCAGCTAGTGACAGGGGCTCATCCATGACTCCTCGTTCAGGAGCAGCGCCACCAGTTTCTCACCAGTCTGGGAACTGGAGTTCTTCCGGCCGTTCGGGCCGAGGTGGAGGTCGAGGCCGTGGTGGTCAGTCACCGGTCTTTAAGCGAAAGCAAGGTGGGTCAGCTCAGAGCGGTCAGGCAAGGTCACAGGGTCGTGGTACAAGTCAGGCTTTTGCAGTAGAGCAGACCCAGCAGAAGCAGGATCCCGGACCCTCTACAGTTCGAGGTACGATCTTAGTAGCCTCAGTTTTATCTTCTGCTCTTTTCGATACAGGGGCTTCCCATAGCTTTATTTTTGTTACTGTTGTGGAGAGCCTTGGGCTCTGCATCTTTTCCTCTACCGATACTTTGACTCTAGACACACTGTTGGGGACTAGGACGGCTAGTGTACGTCAGTGCAAGAAGTGCCCTCTAGAGGAGGCTGGGTATCACTTTCTATGGGATCTCTATATCCTCGAAATGACAGGCTATGATGTCATTCTCGGAATGGACTGGCTAGTTCCCTTCCAGGCAGTCGTCGACTGTTATCGCCACAGGGTGAGTTTCACATCACCAGAGGGTGGACCTTTTCTTCATAAGGGCGAGTGGGACGTCCGGACGGGCAGAGCGGGTCCAGAGCATCATGGGTTGGGGACAGTTACAGCCCAGATTGTTAGTCTTTATCTGGATAACCAGAGGACATCACAGTTAGACTTTCCTCCAGTGGTGGATCGTTTCAGATATGTCTTTCCAGATGACTTTTCAGGTTTGCCTCCGGAGCGTGAGGTAGACTTTTCTATTGAGCTCGTGCCAGGAGCGGCACCGGTGTCCATTCCTCTTTATAGGATGGCTACACCTGAGTTACAGGAGCTCAATAAGCAGTTGGAGGAGTTGCAGGCAAAGGGTTTCATCCGACCCAGTACTTCTCTGTGAGGTTCGCCTGTTCTGTTTGCGAAAAAGGCAGACGGTACCCTCAGACTTTGTGTGGATTATCAGAAGTTGAATCAGTTGACAGTCAAGAACCGATATCCCTTGCCTAGGATTGATGACCTCTTTGATCAGCTTCGAGGAGCCTGGGTGTTCTCGAAGATCGACTTAAGGTCCGGTTATCATCAATTGCACGTTAGACCATCAGATAAACCTCTTACAGCCTTCAGGAGCAGGTATGGTCTATACGAGTACACAGTTATGTCGTTCGGCCTCACGAACGCGTCAGCAGTTTTCATGGCACTGATGAACCGAGTGTTCCATCCATACTTAGACTCTTTCGTGGTGGTCTTTGTGGACGATATTTTGGTGTACTCTCACACTCGACACGACCATGCTACCCATCTTGAGATCGTTTTGAGTACACTGAAGGAGCATCAGTTATATGCTAAGCTCTCAAAATGTCACTTTTGGATGGATCAGATTCACTTTTTGGGCCACGCTATCTCAGAGACAGGAGTATCAGTGGACCCAGAGAAAGTGAGAGCAGTAATTTCCTGGGAGCAGTCAAAGAATGTCTTTGAGGTGCGGAGTTTTCTGGGGCTGGCTGGATACTACAGACGCTTCATACAGGACTTTTCACGCTTGGCAGCACCGCTGACAGGTCTGACTAAGAAGGGTGTGAAGTTCTTATGGTCAGATTCTTGTGAGTCAGCCTTTCAGGAGCTGAAAGGGAGGTTGACTTCAGCACCGATACTAGTCTTGCCAGAGCCGGGCAAAAGCTACATTGTTTACTGTGATGCTTCAGGTATCGGGCTGGGAGCTGTGCTTATGCAGGGAGATGGAGTCGTTGCGTACGGGTCTCGGCAGTTGAAGCCACATGAGAGGAACTACCCGACGCATGATCTCGAATTGGCAGTTATTGTTCATGTCTTACGCTGTTGGAGACATTACCTTCTGGGAGAGCATTTTGTGGTTTTCACTGATCACAAAAGTCTCAAGTACATCTTCACTCAGCGTGATCTGAATCTGAGACAGCGCAGGTGGGTCGAGTATCTTCAGTCCTTTGACTTTGAGCTTGCCTATACACCTGGAAAAGGCAACGCAGTGGCTAACGCGTTGAGCAGGAGAACTCAGATACAGGCAGTTCAGGAGGCCAGCAGTGAATGGCAGCTTATGGCTCTGTTCTCTGATATGCATCTGGAGGTGCACGACAGACGGGGGCAAACGTTTCTTTCTTCTGTAGCTGTTACCTCTACACTTTTTAACCGAGTTCGAATGAGGCAGCTATCAGATTTTGAAGGTCTAGTCCTACGGGAAAGCGTGTCAGGAGAGGACCCTATTCCTGGGTGGACCATAGGCGAGAATGAGATCTTGCGTTTCCAGGGACGCATATGGGTGCGAGCAGACATACGCGAGGAGCTGATGCGGGATTTTCATTACTCAGTTTGGGCAGTTCATCCTGGTGTCACCAAGATGTATCGTGATCTTCACCGCCAGTATTGATGGTGTATGAAGAGAGATGTTGCTAGTTTTGTCTTGAGGTGTTCCACTTGTCAGCAGGTGAAAGCGGAGCATCAGCGACCAGCAGGTCTATTGCAGCAGTTACTCATTCCGGAGTGGAAGTGGAACGACGTCGCGATGAACTTCGTGACCAGTTGTCGAGGTCGCCCCGAGGGAATGATGCAGTATGGATTGTCATTGACAGGCTTACGAAGGTCGCTCACTTCTTGCCGATCAAGGAGATCTTCAGTGTTGATGAGCTGGGACGGTTGTACATTCGAGAGATTGTGCGCTTACATGGAGTTCCACACTCCATCGTTTCAGACAGAGATGCGCGTTTTACTTCTCGGGTCTGGCGGGGGCTTCAGAAGGCATTGGGTACACAGGTACTTTTGAGTACAGCTTACCACCCCCAGACAGATGGTCAATCCGAGCGTACGATTCAGGTGCTTGAGGACATGCTTCGAGCATGCATTCTGGATTTTGGAGGTTCTTGGGAGAAGCATATATCTCTTATGGAGTTTGCCTACAATAATAGTTTTCAAGCAACTATACAGATGGCACCTTATGAGGTTTTGTACGGTAGGCCATGCCGATCACCCTTATGTTGGCTAGAGGCAAGAGAGGCAGCTTTGCTAGGACCTCGCCTTGTTCAGGAGACCACATAGCAGATAGAGTTGATTCGGAAAAGGATGGTTACTGCACAGTCTCGTCAGAAGTCTTATGCTGATCAGCGGAAACGACCTCTGGAGTTCGAGGTCGGGGATCAGGTTTTTCTACGTGTCACACCGAGGTTGGGGCACAGAAAGATCAGGAGACAGGGTAAGCTTTCGTCGAGGTACGTCGGGTCGTTTGAGGTGTTGGAGAGGGTTGGGCAGGTTGTCTATCGTTTGCAGTTACCTCAGAGGTAACGGGCTATGCACGACGTCTTCCACGTTTCTCAGCTTCGACGTTACTTCTCAGACTCGTCTCATGTCTTTCAACCCAAGGAGGTTGAGTTAGAGGTGGATGCCTCGTTCGAGGAGCATCCTATCCGGATCGTTGATCGAAGTACGAAGGTTCTTCGTGGTCGGTCTGTTCCTCTGGTACGGGTGCTATGGCAGCACGGGCGGGTGCAGGATGAGACTTGGGAGATGGAGGTCGATGTGCAAGCACAGTGGCCGGAACTGTTCGGGGATTCTTCTTCTGCGCTGCCTTGTTAGGAAAATTCGAGGACGAATTTCTTTAAGGGGGGAAGTTTGTAAGAACCCAGACCTTCTTTTCCGGTATATGACCCTTGTTTGATGTTTTTCATGGTTATAAAGTTAAGGGTGATGAATGGGAGAGTCGAAAGAACTTTGAATGAAGTTTTGAGGCAAAGGGGAAGTCGCACGGGCTGCGCACGGTTTGTCTAACCGTGCAGTCAAACCGTGCGTGGAGGGTCTGCCGAGGCAGTGGCTAACGCACGGTTAGCACACGGTTTGTCTAACCGTGCGGCCAAACCGTGTGTGGAGGGTCTGCCGAGGCAGTGCGCACGGTTAGCGCACGGTTTGTCTAACCGTGCGGGCACTTAAGTGAGATCCTAAAAAAGTGGATCTCACACGTTTTTGCCTCTAAATGGTTCGTTTTTCCTCCTAAGCGGCCATAACTCGGGATTTGGCTTCTCCTAAGGTCAAAGAAGGTTCTCCCATCGATCCGGAAGCGAACCGAAGGCTTCTCTGGGCAAATCAAAGTCGGATTCATGAGGTATGTAGACGTTCTTCTTCGTTCTTGTTCGGTTTCTTAGATCTACTTAGATCTACTTCTCCTCTCCTCTCGGTTTCTTAGATTTACGCCCGTTATGGGTAGATCTAAGTGTGTGGATGACAAGTTTGATGAGTTTTGGTCTTGGTCTTGTTAAAAGAAGAGATCTAAGGCGGGTTCTTGGAGAATCAACCCGGTTTTCTTGTACGTTCTTCGTTTGTGGGGATTTTCGTCAAAACCTTTGAGGTAGGTGGTTTGTGTCTTTCTGTAGGAAGACTTTGAGTAATTATGTGCAAATTCCGCCAATACCCTTGAACGGGGTATTGCGTGTTTCCTGTTTGCCTTTGTTGTTTGTCTGCTTTGCTTATATGCCTGAGTAGAGGTTTTTGTTTGTAAATAGGGTAATTTACTGTGTTTTGGATGTTTTTCCCATGCATGTTTTGTCTGTTTATGACCGTTTGGTCTAGTTTTATCTGTTAGGCTATTGTCAATTCCAAGCCTAGCTTGTAGGATGGTGTAACTGTTGTTCTTTCATGCTGAGATGTTGTAGAACGCTAGTCAAGTAGTTCTTGAGGTTACTTTGGCCGTTACGCAAACTTGCTGACTTTACACAGGGTTGTGAGAACCTAGTGTAGTAGACCATAGGAAGAATGGACGTAAGGGCTTCTCCAGAGTGTCTTTATAATACGATGCGAGACCACAGGGGGAATTGACGTTGAGTGCTTCCTCAGAGTGTCTGTAGTTCCTCGACGTGGTTGCCTACTGGGATTTAGTCTCACACCCTGTTTGGGTCATGCTTTTGGGCCCAAACAGATTATATTGTTGCAGGTATAGACAAGGGCAAGCGCCCTTCGACTTCGGGTACTTGATTGCATTGGAGCCGGAGAGCATGGGACCAAGCTGAGGCTTGCGATGCTGATGAGTTGGTTATTTGTTTTCCTTTTGCACTTTGATTTAGTACTGTATTCAGTATTGTGACTTGTTTGACTGCTTTCCCAGACATATATATGTATCATGCATCTTTATATATATATGTGTTCCATTTGTTTACACTTTTAGTCTTCCGCTGTTTACTCTTGTATGGATGTTTACTGTTTCCGCTATTGCTTTTGTTTATCTTTTGCTGTGTACTCTGTCAATGAGGGCATAGTTTCCCCACTACCACACTCAAGGTCCCCGCTGCTAGTCGGCAGCCTCTGACGTTCGGGGAAATGCGCTTGACGCCATGTGACCAATCGGGTACGGGACGCCTCTAGGTGGTTTCTGGAACCGGGACGTTACAAAAACCGAAAAAATGTGGTTATTTGAATATCGGTATTTGACATAACCGAAACAGATATTGAACAGACCCTAATTCTAGTGCCCAAATAAATATAAATTCAGGGCAAGAATGTTGACGAACTACAAACTGATAATAACGGAAATGAAAGAGAAAATCAAGCCAAAAAACAATATACAGACAATTGTACCTACCATGGTTACCCCTGCTCGCATTATTCCCATGAAAATCAAAAACATGACTTTTTAATTTGAAAGTTCATCAAAGTCTAAAATACACCCAGAGCAAACCGAAAGAACCAGCCACGATAGAAGACAAAAAAAATAATGCATAGAATAATTGAATAAATAAAGTAGCAATAACGGCAGAATTTGCCGCCACCCCGTGAAATGCTGGAGAGTAGATATCAGGGCAACAGCCGTCGTCGAAGAAACTATAAAACCCTATTTTATTCTGAAAACGTTTAGAATCAACCGTCAGAAGACACTCAATTCGAGTATCCACCCACCCGGAGAAAACACAAATTATTCGATTCCGACGGGAAAATGAACTCAAGAAACAAACCTCGGGATTGATGAGATTCAAGTAAGGGTAATTGCCGCGCTGCTTGAGGCCCATTAGTTGCGCTGCCACGATGCCTGGGATGGCAGTGGGAAGCGAAGCCGCGAGTCGGAGATAGGCATGGAAAGGGTTCGGCCACAAGTTGAGGGAGATAGGTGGGGACGCCCGTGACCCCAACCCTAGAAGCTCGAGGATGGGCCAAGCTGGGGGGAGGGTACGGGGAGCAAGAAGACGAGATGGCGCACGGCAACAAAGACGGGTAAGGCCCGCGCCCTGCCGTGCTAAAGTGCGCCAGCGGTGCGGACGCTAGTGAACGTGAAGGCGCGCATTCCCACCTCCCCACAATTTCCCCTGCTCCTCCCGTGCTCGAGCGCCATCGAAGCAGACCAGCTCGGAGAGGGGTGTGGAGTTTTGATCGCCTGCGGCAGAAGTAGCGTACAAATCTTTTTGAACAGCGGTCACGTGCGTCATCGCCGTCTAGTCACCCGCCGGATAACGGCCAACGTGATCGGAGCCGTTGAGCTCCCTTGATGGGAATTCAGTTGCATCATTCAACTCCTCATATTTATGGTAAACACGAATTATTATTGTCTCCGGTCTTTATTGATTTTAAGGGTCAGATACACATTGGGATAACTCACTCACCTATAAAAATGAAAACGTGGCACTTGATCCGTTTTTTAGGTAAATTGATTTTTTAAAAACAAATTACTTAATTTGAAACGATTAGTCCATAATATACTTCTTCGCTTCTAACGATTTTAAAAAAAACTATAACTATCAAATGTTTAATTAAAAATGTTATTGTGAAGTATTAATAATAAAGATAAATATAAAATATTTAATATTGACTATTATTATAAAATATTAATGATAAAGATAAAATAAAAATATGATGCATTAGTTTATGTTAATATATTTTAAAATACTTTTATTTAACATCAAATTTTAATCTAATATATATTTTTTAATTAAAATTGTATATTTAAGAACATTTTTTATTAAATGACATTTTAATAATAGTTTTTATTAAATATTAATAATAAAGATAAATAAAAATATAATACAGTGAAATTTGAATGGAAATTTTCGGTGCAAAATTTTTCTATGAATGTTAAATGAAAATGAAAATTGCAATATATGCATTGAAAATTTGCACTTGAAATTTGAATTAAACTTTGCACTAAAAGTTTCCGGTTGAAATTTATACTAAAAGTTTACAATTTGGATTTTCAAGGTAATTTTTTGATAAAAAATTACCTTTATATTTATGTATTAATATATCTACTTTGTAATTTTAAGGGAATATTGGAGCTGGAAATTTCAGTAGAAGTCAGCACTAAAAATTTTTAGTGAAAGTTTGCACATCAAATTTTTAGTGGGAGTTTGCACTGCGAATTTCTGGTGAGAGTTTGCACTGGAAATTTCTATGGGAAACTGACGATTCAAATTTTCAGTGAAAAAAAATATTATTTATGTGTTGATATATTTGAACTGAAAATTTAAATAAGTATATATTTTAGAATTTTTGTAATAATTTTTTAGCAAAATTATCAATGTACTGAAATTTTTAGTAAAATTTTTCAGTGGAAATTTACACTGCAAATTTATAGTGTAGTTTTTCAATACAAATCCTCAATGAAAATTTACATTTTCTATTTATGTACTAGTATATTGGCATTATAATTTTAAGTGGTGGAAGCTTGTACTATAAATTTTCTATGCAAATTTTCACTTGATATTTACATTGGATATTAGCTTTTTTGACAATCAGATTTTCAATATCCTTTTTATTTATTGAAAATCTGCACAATAATTTTTTTATTTAAGAGAATACATCGTATATTTATATTAGGAAGTATACGGTGTGTGAGAACATGTATTGAAAATTTGATCCGAAAATTCATGTGGAAATTTGAACTACGGGTTTCTAGTGAAAATAAGCAGTGAAATTTAACAATGCAAATTTGCAGTGAAAATTTACACTGTTATATATATATATATTAATATATCATGTATGCATATATTGAAAATTTGTATTATAAATTTCCACTTAAAAAATAAGTTGTATATTTATAATAGGAAATATATGATGGGTAGGAAACAAACACTAAAAAAATCTTATAGAAGTTTCCAAAAGAATTTTTCAGTGGAAATAAACAATATAATTTTCCACTGAAAATTTGTATTGTTTATTTGTGTATTAATATACTGTTTGCAATGACTCGGGTTTTGATCCATAAAACTTTGGAATATTTCAGAGAACATTTCCGGAGTCGAGCGCTGAGTCAGCGCGGGAAGTCGGGGCCCGGGGGAGCCTTGGTGCGACGATATTAAATATATTTTGTCGCACACTCACCGTTTCGCTTGGAACATAAATAATTATTGCACAGAGTCTCAGGCCAGATTTTTGAGACCATAGTTGAGTCCAGAACGTTGTATTTACCCTAGGTGCGACCTAAGGTCGTCTGCGCCAAGAGTTTCGATCAAGGACGTTTTGGCGATGGAGCGTGTCACGACCCATCCTCCCAGGGCCCGTGTCGTGACTACCCCAAACCCGTCTTCCATAGGCCAGAGCCTGACGACTAACACTGAAAAGACATATCCCAAAAAGGGAAGACATTTGCCTTTAAACATGTACATATACACACAACACAAACTGCGAAAATGTAAACACTAAATAAACCACAATTATCACAAGACAACTACTGAAAGTACAGTACAACTGAAAAGTACAAGAGGCCAGAATACAAGCCCAAAACCACAAGAAATGAACAACTGCCAAGGTTCGTCCGCTCGAGACCCCAGCTGGAGGGTAGGTGAAGGGTAGCTCCGTAGAAGCACGCTCGTCTGTCCCGTCTCACTGAGCACCACTTGGTCCCGGACCACCAAGGTCTCCGTCGAAGTGTTCGTCTGTCCCGTCTCACTGGAGGCATGCGCCGACCAAACTTAATTCGTGCCTAGGCACTACTTTGAACGCAACGGTGCCATCGGATTTCTGATTTGGGCACTCATTTAAAAGTTATTCCATTATTTCAGGGAAACCACTCACGCGCGCTAATTAAAGCTTAACATTTTTCGACGGACCATTCCGGGCACTCCGGGCCTCAGAATCGCATGTCGTCTCAGCGTCTGGTCTCAAAATAATTCCTTTTATTTAAAAAAAATTACATAAAATTACGGGACATTACATTACCCCCACCTTTAGGGTTTTACGTTCTCGTAAGCCACAATAAGAGCTAAACAAACAAATTTGGGTATTGAGCATGAATCTGAGTCTCTCGCTCTCATGTGCTCTCCTAGAGATTCTCATGCTGCCACCGAACGCGTACTAGAGGAATCGACCGTCCACGAAGGACCCGCTCTTGTCGATCATCTATCTCCACCGAGAACTCCGCAAACGTCACCCCATCGTCAATGTTCAGCTCACCCCAGTTGATGACGTGTGATGGATCATGCACGTACCTCCTCAGCTGTGACATGTGAAAAACATCGTGCACCCGGTGCATCTGTGGGGGGAGAGCTAGGCGGTACGCCACCTCGCCAGCTCTGCTCAGAATCTGGAAAGGTTAGATAAACCTCGGTGATAACTTGTCACCCCGGTCAAATCTCTGCAATCCCTGTCGGGGTGAGACCCAAAAGAACACATGGTCTCCCTCCTCGAACTCCATGGTCTATATGGTCTGCTCCGTCTGACCATCGGTCTGTGGGTGAAAAGCTGCGCTTAAGCGCAGCTGAGTCCCGAATGCCTCCCGTAATCCCTTCCACATTCGGGATGTGAAGCGAGAATCACGGTCTGAGACGATCATCGAGGGCACATTGTGAAGTCGCACCATCTCCTGGACGTAGAGGCGTCCTAAGCCCTCTACCCATCCGTGCTTCCGGATGGGTAGGAAGTGAGCCGACTTGGTGAGTTGGTCAACAATCACCCAGATAGAATCGTGCCCCTTGGACGTGTGTGGTAATCCCGTCATGAAGTATATCGAGATATCATCTGACTTCCACTCGGGTACCTCAAGTGGTTGTGCCAAGCCTGTTGGAACCTGATGTTCAACCTTCACTTGCTGACAAGTGAGGCACTGTGAAACGAGCTCGGCTACCACTTTCTTCATCCCTGACCACCAGTACTAACGTCAGAGATCTTGATACATCTTCGTCACTCCAGGATGTACCGCCAAGGGGGAGGTATGAAACTCCCTCAAAATATCCTCTCGCAACGCCACTGGTATTACTGTGCGTCCTCTTAAAAGGATGACATTCTCCACACCTATTGAAAATCCATCAAGAGCCTGTCCTGAGGATAACAAATCACGTCGGGCCTCACAATCAACATCCACAAGCTATGCCTCCCTAACTCGCTGTAAGAGTGGGGGAGTGACAATCATCAACTGAAGGTAAGATGCTCCATCATTATCCACAAAGGATATCTGTATCGCGGCTAGCTACCCTGTCACCTCACTCTGTAGTTGCAAACCAGATCTCCTGCTGAGCGCGTCAGCCACCACGTTCCCCTTCCCAGGAGTATCTATCTCAAGTCATAGTCCTGTAAGAACTCCATCCATCACCACTGTCTCAAGTTCATGCCCTTTTGGGAGAAGATATACCTGAGACTCTTGTGGTCGGAGTAGACTGTAAACCGTTCACCCATCAAATAGTGCCGCCACATATTCAGAGCAAAGACCATTACTGCTAAATCTAGGTCATGGGTCGTGTAGTTCTTCTCATGCTACCTCAACTGCCGTGAACCGTAGACGTTCACTGCTCACTCCTACATCAGGACATAACCCAGTTTAGTCCCCGATGCATCACAGAAAACTACATACCCAGCGCCCTCCTCTGGTAGTCTCAAGATGGGGGGCACTTGTCAGTCACCGCTTCAGCTCCTGGAAACTTTGTTGGCACTTCTCCATCCACATGAAGGGTTGTCCCTTCCATGTCAAATCCGATAAGGGTGCTGCTACTCTGGAAAAGTTAGGTGCGAACCTTCGGTAGTATCTGACCAAACCCAAGAAACTCCTCACATCAGTCATGCTCCTTGGTGGCTCCCAAGCAAGCACTTCCTCTATCTTTGCCGGATCCACCGCAACTTCAGCCTCCGAGATGACGTGTCCTAGAAAGTGGACCTCCCGAATCAAGAACTGGCACTTTGAGAGCATTCCATAAAGCTGGTGCTCTCAGAGTGTATCCAGGATAATTCGTAGGTATGTAGCGTGCTCCTCTTCTGACTCCGAGTACACTAAGACGTCATCAATGAATGCCACCATGTAATGATCGAGGTAAGGCTGGAAGATCCTATTCATGAGTCCCATGAACATTTTTGGGGCATTGGTCACGCCGAAGGGCATCACCAAGAACTCATAGTGGTCATACTGACATCTGAAGGTTGTCTTCGGTACATCACCATCCCATACCCGAAGCTGGTGATAGCCTAATCTGAGATCTATCTTTGAGAAACACCTCACTCCCTTCAACTGGTCAAAGAGGTCATCAATTCTCGGCAGTGGATATTTGTTCTTCACGGTCTCCTGGTTCAGGCATCAGTAGTCCAAACATAACCTCGAGCTTCTATCCGCCTTCTTGGAAAACAACACTGGGGTTGCCCATAGTGAAACGCTGAGCCTCACGAACCCCTTCCTCTGCAAGTCCTCCAACTATACTCTCTGCTTCCGGAGTTCTGTAAGAGTCATCTGATATTCAGGTGTAGACATCGGTGTCGTCCCAGGGTACAGATCAATGCATAAATCTACCTCTCTATGAGGAGGTAACCTTAGGACATCCTCTGGAAATACATCCTCGTACTTGTCCAAGTCTCTGAGACTGATGTCGGTTTCCTGTTTTCTTACTGCCGACATCCACTGGATTTATTTACTCAGCCAAAGAACTTTCAATCACAGAGGTTCTCTCTAACATCCTAGCATAAGTAGGAATGTACAGAAGAATAGTGTTGGCTCAGATGCCCCTAAACACATCTCGCTCTGAGGTTTGAGCCTTGAAGCACTGATCACATCATATTCATTGAGTACCTGGAAGGATCGATACGCCTCGATGAATCCTTAGTTATCGAAATGTCTTTCCGCCGAAGCTATAGAAGCTCTTGGGCATGCATAGCCCTTAGCTTTTATGGAAAAAGAACCTTCTCGGAGAGAGGTTCTCAAGCTTTGTCTATGGAAAAGTCACCTCATCATAAGATTGGGTAATCTAAACCCCGTCATCGCCCTGCTGAGCCACATAGAAGGCTCACTGCTAGGACTACCATCTGATCTAATGGTGACCTGACTAGACGGAAAACTCATTCACCACCTCAAGCCAGTCCTTAGCTGCCTGTGAGTTGGGCTCGCTTTGGAACCTGGGGGGTCTATGTCGCTAAAACTCATGTAAGGCACTGCGCCTACGTGCGTCCTCTACCAGTAGCACCGGTAGTAACGGCTGATCAACAGGTGGTGGTATCATTGGGACACCGCCCAAAGGTACCATCTTGGAAAATTGTCCCTGTACTGAAGCCTCATCACTTTGTGGACCATCCTTGTGGTCACGCACTCAAATTATGGCCGACTGTCTGCGTGAAGACATCTTGAAGGGTATCAAGATGAACCATGATTAATTTATTATACCCTGTGAGCTGATTCTAACTTAGAAAGATCATGAGAAAACATTCAAAGATGCATGCAACTGGTGTTTTCATGTACTGAGTTGGAAAGAAGAATTCAGGGTCTTGGTGTATGGATATGTCGGTCGCCGCACCGTCACTGGACTCCCTGACCTGAAAGCCGAACCCGAAACACTTAACACCATTACCCCATCAAAATTTACAGACTCTTAGTTCTTCTGGTAGAACTGACCTCATCTGATACCACTTTTTTATGACCCGTCTCCCAGGGCCCGTGCCATGACTACCACAAGCTCTCCTTCCGTAGGTCAGAGGCTGGCGACTAGCACCAAAAAGGCATATCCCAAAAAGGGAAGACATTTTCCATTAAACCTATACACACACACACACAACACAAACTGTGGAAATGTAAACACTATTAACTACTAAAAGTACAGTACAACTGAAAAGTACAAGGGGCCAGAATACAAATCCAAAACCACTAGAAAAGTACAGCTTCCAAGGACCATCGGCTCAAGACCGCACCTAGAAGGTAGGTGAAGGGTAGATATCTATAGTAGTAGAAGTACGCCTGTCTATCCCATCTCACTGAGCACTACCTGGTTCAGGACCACCAAGGTCTCTGTCGAAGTATCCGTCCGTCCTGTCTCACTGAAGGCATGCACTGACTAAACTTAAGTCGCGCCTAGGGTAAACCCACTGCTCTGAACACAACGGTGCCCTCATATTTCTGATATGGGGACCCATTTAATAGTTATTCCATTTTTTCAGGAAAACCACTCACATGCGCTAATTAAATCTTAACATTTTTTGACGGACCATTCCAGGCACTCCGGGCCTTGGAATCGCACGCCGTCTCAGCACCTGGTCTCGAAATAATCCCATTTAATTTTTTTAAAAATACATGGAATTATAGGACATTATAGAGTGTTATGAGGTGGATTAAATTTATTAAATGAAATTTAATTAAAAATATAACCTACCCTCCCCCTCTCTTATGTTGGAGCGCACGACACCAAAGGAGGAGCAACTCCTCATCCCCTCTTCTCCCCTTTGGAGATGAATGGAACCAACACCAAATCGATGAAGAAAGGTGATGTTGATCTCCATTTCTGATGTAGATCGTCACCAGATCAAAGAGAAGCATGATCCGGGTGTCCTTTTTCATCCAAATCTATGACATTTCACCAACGAGGTAGGTGAATTTGAGTTTTGGTCCTGATATCTTTCGTTATTGATAAACCTAATTTTTGTATGCATTTCACTGTCATTTATTTATAGTTTTTCATTAATTTACTCGATAATTCACATGGTATGTGTCCAATTTTGTAGGAATAAGAGTTTCACAAGTTTCCAAGGAAGATAGGCAGAAAACATGCAAAAATGGCCCAGTACACATTGTGATGCTTCAGTACACGTCGTATACATGCAGATCACAACCTGCCCCCAATCGTGAAGCCATGCCGTGATCAAGCCACAAAGCTAGCAAGGAAGAAACCGCTACATGTCGTGTGCACCCCAGACAAGTCGTGATGCGAGTCAAAGCAGACAGCGAGAAAACCACAAAGAATCCATGCGTAAAGATAGCTGGAGGAGGGAACACGTCGTAAAACTTCAAGTATAAGATGTAAACCCGGTCAAATCTCATAAATTTGAGAGAGATATGTTCACCACACTGGAGATCCAAAATCCACAGAAAATGACGTGGATCGAGGGTACACGACGTTCACTTCAGGTACACGTCATGATGATTTTTACCTATATAAGTTGTAGGTTCCAGGCATAGCGAAAGCGCGTTAGTGGGTGTACCCAACTTTAATTTTTGTCGTTAACGACATTTAATCTGAGATCCGTCGTGACAATAAAATGTCGGATCTTTGGAATAGAACGAAGAATGAAAGAAAAGAGGGGAGTCCTAGAACCATATAGAGGATCATCATATGTTGGTTATAATTAATTTAATTAAAAGACAAGAATTACCTTAATGGAATTCTCTATCCATTGATGTTTCTGATCACAATCGGATGTGATCCGTCGTTGCGTTGTAGAATCCAAGTGTAGGATTCCTCTAGCGGTGATCCACACATGCTCCATGTATCTCTGGACGTCGCTAAAGGTATCTCCGAGTTCCAGCACAGAAGAGCCTTCGCTTGCGATGTCCGCCTTCGATTGCCTTGATCCGGTGGAGGAGGATCTATCTCTCATAGCTTGAGAGCGTTCTTGGTAGAAAAAGAATTCTCTCTTGGCTTGAGAGCTTTTCCAAATCCCTTGTGCACAACCACCAAAAATGGCTAGGCTAATGAGAATTATATAATTGGGATTTTAATTTCTTAGAATAATAAAATGAATTAATTACTCGAAAACATTTATCCATTTCATTTAATTCTTAGCAATACTCCATGTTTAATAATAACAGTTGACTATTATTATTACTTGACATTCACCATCGAATTACACCTAATTTTATATAATTAAATAAATAATATTATTTCTCATAAATTCCCCCAAAAAATACATGACGTGTATATTAATATACACAGTGTGTACTTTTGTTTTTCCATTCTCTTTATTTCCTCCACCATATTTATTAGACCTTGAATAATGACTATTTATTTCTAAAATAAATATCACAGTATTACTCACTAATAAATACATTATTTCATCCATAATATATTCTATCGAATAACTAGTGTCGAAATAAATATGATCAAACATCCTTAAATAATTATTAAACCACAATCGAGAATAATCTTTATTCAACTTGTTAAATTAATATTTAACTAAAATACTTGGACACACTTAGTGTGTGACCCTCTAGGCCTCTTTCTCAGTGGAATTAGGCGGAGCCTGTCTAAAGTCCAAGGTTAGAGTCTAGCAACACGCTAAAGCACCCATAGATAAAGAAGTTAACACCTCAATGATGTGTCACCACCTACGAACGCTTACCGTGTAATGTAATCCCTTTGTCTCGATATCTCGAATCAAGCGGGTTGCATGCTAGTGCCATCAACCCATGTGCTCGATTATTATTTCTTTGACTTTCCGCAATTGAACTTGCTCATTCCTCATAATGGATATGGATTTATTTAGGCTATATTAATTCTATCAAAGGGCCTGAGATATCTACTTCTATTATGGAACATAAGGGACAAATCCTTTCTCGCATTATCTATTAATGTAGTATCACTCGTGACGCACCCAACATATTTTACCTCGCTGTGAACAGTGTGTCATCACAGTTTTCATCAATACATCTAAGTGTGTGAGTTGCAATACCCATTAATAATAATATTAAAGTCTAAGGACCAATACAGACATCCACATATAGGAACATCCAATGACATTATGAAATGTAGATTTCCTACTGGCGGGTCTTGTTCTCATAATATCCTCCTGGATATTACCAAGGGTGCACACCATGAGAAGGTAACTCAAAGTTTTATGAGTCCTCACCCCTAATGGCCTGTAATATTTGTGTCCCTCAAATAACATGATCTGACCATAGATTATATATTCAAGAACAGTGTTATGACACTTCTGGGTTCTCATCATAGCAATGATCCGCTGTGACCCTTTAATGTAACAACTATCCTTAGGACATTATCACATGCATTGTCTCGCAGAATAATAATCAAGATGTGATAATGTATTTATTAATGAATAAAGTACAAAGTAGTTGGTTCCAGGCCACCAACTCTAACATAAGCAGCGGAGCGGCAGAGCATTGCACATCTCTTCGGGACAAGCTCTTTCCCTCCTTTTCGACTCCCTGCGAGTTCCCTCACCTTTCACCCTTCAAAAATCTAAATTTCTTAGTGTTTTTACATTTTTATTAATCCAAGAGCTGTGGATATTTCATTATTCAATGCCTTTCAAATTCCATTATCGTATTTAAGTTCAATTACATTCTTATTTCTCAAGTAAGTACTTTGTTTATATTTGTAATTTATAGTGCACATGCTTTATCCCCTTTATCAATCCCGAACCCTTGCATGATTTCCATACAATTAACCTCAATCAACATGTCAAGCATGCTTTGTTTTGTTTATTTGATTACTTCTCTATCCCTAATGAGTAACTAAATTCCTTATGGGTAGGGATTGAGTTCATCTGCACACTTATTGATAACTTTAATTATAAACTTGGAAAACCTAACTAAATTAGTAATTAGGATAAGACCAACAGTCTATCTCATTTGCGTGAACATCCCTAATCGCTGGAAATTCAAGAAAACGATCCTATCTTAATTAGAGTAGACTAGGCTACGATCACTAGCCTAGGAAACTTTTTGCCCTAGAAGCCAAACATATTGCACCTAGGCTGTTAACTATCTCCCGATCATGGAATAGTTACTTCCTAGGTAGAACTAGGTGGATAGACCAAAGTCAACTAACGACCTCTATTTGCTTCACAGACTAAGTCATAAATACCTTGCCAAGATTAGAATTAAAACCCATCCTTCACCCAGATACTCGACTTGACCCTGACCCCTCTTTTAGTATTTGAAGTCGCCCCTTAAATAGAAATTAAAAAACTTCCCAAACAACAAAGATTTCTCAAAAGGAATCTCCTATAGGTCTTAAAAAACCAGAATTCCCCTCAAGACAGCGTTCTCCCTGTGAGATCAACCCCGCACTCCCACTACACTACACCCTTGTAGTTAGTGAAAGTTTGAGACAATATAAATTCTAATTTGACCCAATGCCTGGAGGGAAGTAACGATGCCTTTCGGGAATGTCAAATTTTGGCATTGTTGCTAGGGACACAATGCCATTTTAGAAAGAACTCTGTTTTTCACAAGACTTAGTATTACCTTTACCTCACCTTATTTATTTCATTCATTTTCAGATGCCCTTGCATCTTCACCCTTATTTTCCAGCACACATACCAAGGTCCCATGGCTCGTTCAAGGAACCTTGAAGCACACAAATATTTGGCCTTTAATCCTGAGATTGAAAGGCATATGTTTACACTTTGTCGGTTGGTCACAACTGAGCAACATCATCACACGGGACCAAAACCCGCCAAACCCAAACCTCCAACAAATCATACTAGGAGAACATTCAATGCATTCAGAGAATACCATCATGGACTATGGGTTAACATCAATACACGATGAGACACCTAGAATTGTTCTCCAACCTATTCTAGCCCATACATTTGAAATCAAACCTGGACTCATTCATATGATCCATAACATGGGACAATTCTATGGTCTTCAGAGCGAAGACCCGCATGAACACATTTCCAATTTCTTAGAAGTTTGCAACACCTTTCGCAATCGGGGAGTTTCTTCTGATGCAATAAGACTCTGTGTATTCCCTTTTTCATTGAGATATAGAGCAAAGGATTGGCTCAAAATACAAGCTCCTGAGTAAATCACGACTTGGGACGACCTCGCCAAAAAGTTTTTAGACAAATACTTCCCACCCATCCAGACCTGGAAAATCCAGAATGATATTCAAAACTTTGCTCAAGTAGATGGAGAATCTTCATGGTAATCATGTGATAGATTTAAAGAGCTAATGAGGAAATGTACACATTATGGATTCGACACATGGATTCAATTGCAAACTTTCTATCAAGGACTCCAGCCATAGGTACGAACGGATGTTGATGCTACCGCTGATGGAGGTTTAATGTTTTAAACCCCCAAAGTAGGAAGATAAATTATAGATGAAGTCTCTCACAATGTAATTCTATGGAAAAGTGATTGTAGAACACCGTAGCATGGAATCCACCAAGTTGACAAGAACATCTGATTAGCCACACAAGTCGAAGCATTAACAAAGAAACTTGAATCCTTTTAGATACCAACTATACAAACCCCTCTTGCCCCAATCATGGAAATCCAGTAATGTGAAATGTGTGGTGGCTCACACCAGTATCAAGACTAAAAGGTAGGGTATTAATAACAACAAGATTGTAATTATGTTAATTACAATCAACAAAATTATCCGTTTCAGTAACAACAACAACCATTTTATCAGCAGAGGCCTACTCAACAGCAACCTCAAAGCAGTCAAAGGTATTTTCAGCAACGAAGTGGTCAGGTTCAGTTCTGAAATCAGGACCATAAGGGTATCCACTAATGAACCCTATCCCGTGACCATAACAACAGACATATCCGTAACAACAACATTTTCCAAGTCCCCAACAATAGTAATTTTAACCCACTCATCCAAGACCGCAACAACAACCTCCACGACCTCAAAGTAATTTAGAGAATCTCTTGGAAACTTTTGTACAAAAATATAATCAAAGGATGATAACACGGGATATAGAGATACAAAATCAATGATTTTCTTTGAGAAACTTGGAGATTCAAATGGGTCAAATCTCAAAGACCTTATCTGGCAGATTATCAGGTACTCTACCTGGTAACTCTGAGACATAACCATGAGAAGAATCCAAGACAATAGTGTTGAGAAGTGGAAAAGTGTTGGACTTTCAATAGCTAAAATAAGCAAGGCCATTGGAAGATCGAAAGAAACAACAAGTAGAAGAAGCCGTTCCCACATCACCATAAGTAGCAGTATCAGCTGAGAAGGGTCAAACCCCGAAAAGGGAACAAGAACCCATTTATATAGCCCCACCTCCATACAAGACACCTCTTACCTATCCAAAAAGAGAGAGGTAAGGTAAAAAAGATGATCAATACAAAAAATTCTTGGAAATGTTCAAACAATTGCATATCAATATCCCTTTTGCCAAATCAATCGCTCAAATGCCCGTTTATGCAAAATTTCTCCAATAACTGCTATCAAACAAGTGGAATATAGAATATCTAGGATTCAATTCCTTGAATGAAGAATGCTCTGTTGTTGTATAGTAGAAAATTCCACAAAAAATGAGTGATCCTGGGAGTTTCTCAATTCCCTGTGCGATAGGAGAGTGCAAATTTGGGCGAGCACTCTGTGATCTTAGAGCCAACACAAACCTAATACCGATGGGAGTTTTCCACAAGCTTGGACTCCAAGATCTCAAGGTGACAAGAGTAGCTTTAAAACTAGACAATCATTCAGTTAAGTACCCCCGAGGTATCCTTGAAGATGTTTTGGTCGAGGTCGACAAGTTTATTTTTCTAATAGACTTTCTCATGTTAGACATGTAAGAGGAAAGTGATGTCCCTATAAGTCTTGGAAGACCATTCCTAGCAAAAGTAAAGGCTTTGATTGATGTTAATCAGAGACTTCTGATCTTCATAGTTAGAGAAGAACATGTAGTGTTCAACCTGATCAAAGCATCCCAACATTCTGATGACATCATGGATTGTTAAGCCATCTCTCTCGCTCATAAAGGAGAGGAGTACATGGAAATTGAGGAGTAAAGCAATGATTCATTCTCAGAGAAGGAAGAAGACCATGACTTTGAAGAAGTTAACTTTATTTAACCACTCACCAGAGAAACCATGCCACCATTTATTCCATCCATCATTTAGCCACCCCATTTGGAATTGAAACCGTTGCCTAGCACATTAAAGTACTCTTATTTAGAAGAGTCATCCTCTTTACCCATCATTATTAACTACGAACTATCCCAAGAATAGGAGGAAAAGCTGGTTGATGTCCTAAAAAGATACAGGCAATCAATTCCTTGGGGAGTAGAATACATAAAGGGAATTAGTCCTATAGAGCATACCCATAGAATTTTAATTGAAGAGGATGCAAATACAAAAAGACAACCTCAAAGGTGGATCACACCGCCAATGAAGGAGGTTGTCAAGAAGGAAGTGTTGAAGCTCATGGATGCTGGAATAATATTTCCAATTTCAGATAGTGAATGGGTGATCCCCCTCCAAGTCATTCCCAAGAAAGGAGGACTCACAATAGCAAGGACAGATGACAACAAGCTCATTCTAACGTGCACCATCACTAGATGGAGAGTTTGTGCACACTACAGATGCTTGGATACAACAACAAAAAAAGAACATTTTCCCTTTCCTTTTATGGATCAAATTCTAGAAAGACCAGTGGGGCATGATTTCTACTATGCCTTGGATGACTATTCAGGATACAATAAAATTACAGTCGACCCCGTTAACTGGCCAAAAACCACCTTCAACTTCCCATTTGGTACTTTTGCATACAGACGTATGTCATTTGGCATGTGTAACACTCCAACAACATTCTAAAGATGCATGACACATATCTTTCATGACATGGCTGAAGAATTTATCAAAATCTTCATGGACGATTTCTCAGTCTATGGGAGATCATTCGATGTTTGTCTAAGCAATCTAGAATTGGTTCTCTAATGCTATGAGGAAAAATTATTAGTACTAAATTGGAAAAAATGTCACTTCATGGTACAGGGAGGAATCATACTTGGTCACAAGATCTTCAAATAAGTAATTAAAGTTGATCCAACAAAAATAAAGGTCATCAAAGATCTTCCTGAACCATCAACTGTAAAAGGGATCAAAAGTTTTATCAGGTATGTTGGATTCTATAGATGCTTCATGAAATATTTTTCTAAAGTCGCATGCCCATTGACACACCTTATGTCAAAATATATTCCTTTCAAATTCGATAAGGACTACTGACAAGTTTTTAAGATGTTGAAGAACAGTCTAATTGCGTCACCAGTTATCATTGCACCAAACTGGGAAAAAGATTTTGAATTAATGTGTGATTCCAACGACCTAGCTATGGGAGCTGTTCTAGGACAACACATTGACAACACCTTATGTACAATTTACTATGCAACTCACACACTAAATGAAGCTTAGGTAAATTACACAACTATGAAGAAGGATCTCCTAACTGTTGTTTATTCCTTTGAAAAGTTCTATTCATACCTTGTTCTGTCAAAATTAATTGTCCATACTGATCATTCTGCTCTTCGATACCTGATCAACAAGAAATATACCAAACCAAGGTTGATATGTTGGATTCTACTACTATAAGAATTCGACGTCATGATAAAAGATACCAAGGGAACAAAAAATATAATTGCAGACCATCTCTCCATATTACCTCTTACCATCATTAAAGAAGACGAAGAGGCTGATATCGAAGTGGATTTTCTTGATGAGACCTTATTCAGCATCAAGGCCCAACCCTGGTTTTTAGACATGGCCAATTATCTTATAACAAGATTTCTACATCAAGACCTCTTGTACTGACAACACAAGAAGTTCCTTTCAGATACCAAGCACTAATATTGGGATGAACTTTTTTTATTCAAGCGTTATGCTGATGGACTTTTAAGATGTTGCATCTCAGAAGAATAGACTCAGAATGTAATTGAAATGCGTCGCACGCTGCCAAATGGAGGCCATCATTGACCCGAGCGCACAGTGGCCAAGATCCTCCAAAGCATATTTTTCTAGCCCTCATTTCATCAAGATGCAAGGGGATTCTTCCAGCAATGTGACATGTGATAAAGAATAGGGAATGTCAGTAAAAGGAACAAGATGTCATAAAACCCAATTATGGAAGTTGAAGTTTTTGACGCCTGGGGCATCAACTTCATGGGACCATTTCCTACATCACATGAAACAAATTACATTCTGGTGGTAGTGGATTATGTCTCAAAGTGGGTTGAAGCTGAAGCTACGACTCATGACACCACAAAGGTATTAATGAACTTTCTCAGAAAGAATGTGTTTGCACATTTTGGATTTCTGCAACTACTGATTAGTGATCACGGAACACACTTCTCTAATCAACCGGTGTGAAGGATGCTTGAAATATATGGCACTAGTCCTCACCCATGCGTACAGACGACATATTAAATTAATGGGTTTTCATTGAAAATAGAATGCTATTTGTAAAAGTTACCTAGTAATAGTAATGTTTATTAATTTGTAATCAGATAGTATTGGTACAAATAAATTGAATAGAAGGGTAAAAAATATGGATACAACAATATAAAAGTTGAACATAAAACAAATACAGGAAAAGTAGTTTTTGTTTTTGGAGGAAGTTTGCAAATCGTTTCACAATGCATACAAGTCCCGCTTCTCTGCCATTGTGGCCAGAGGATTGATTTGAGTAAAAAATGTTAGAACCCAATCTATAATTACACAATAGTCTATGAACTGCTTGTTTGTAAAAAAAAAATCAGCTAAGTGATTTTTGAGAAGTGTTATAGGAACAAAGGGTCGTTGCAACATCTCTTCTTCTTCATTGTCCAGAAAATGAACTCTGCAAATGAAAATTTAATTATATAGATTAATTAGTAATGAATATTTAAATATGAAAATCCAATCTAAAAATTAAACAGAACAATATAGTAGTAATCGAAGTGAATGTTCTTGAAATGCACAATATACTGGATAGTAACAAACTCAAAAAAATGTGGTACTGATTAATTCTCAAATAAATAATAGCCAGAATAATAGAAGAAAATAAGATTCAATTGTAGTTAATCGAAGCATACATAGGGCATCATGATAAGAAGTTTTCTTTTGGGTTCAAAGGTTGGGCAATTAAGATGAAACGGGAAAAAATACCTATTCACCAATCCAAGCCAATTTATTTCCCAAATTTGCATGTAACTCGATTATGTGATGTTCTTCTTTCGGGGTGAATGCACCCTTCTTCAAATCTGGTCTTAGATGATTTGTTGGCAGAAGATTTTCCTAGAAAGACAAAGCCCCGAGTCAAACTATCTGCATCATGTTGTGTTGGTTATATCCTCCTAGTAATGGCTTGATATGTTCCTATAGTGGACCGACACCGCTAGATGTTGGTTGAGAGTAATATGGTTTCCTGCAACAGTTACATATAGTTGAGAAAATAGTAAATGGAAAATTAATTTGCTTTACATGCTATAGTCATCCGAAACGATCCATTTATTCCTTAAATGTGTTATTACATAGTTTCATGTAGTCTTTAATAAAGGTGCAATTAACAGTGTCCATAAATATATAAATAGTGTTTAGAAAATATTAGATTCTGTAAGTTATTTCCAATTACTTGGAAAAACATCACAATTTCAATCAATTTTGTCTGTTTTTTGTTGTATATATCCATTAAACGTGGATGTAGTTCATGGCTTGTTGTTTCCGTAGAGTTTTAAGATGTTTTAACAATTCGTTGAACCATCAAACTTTGTCAATATATTTTTCTACATGAATAAATGACTTCAATCAATAACTTCCCAAAAAAATGAAGAAATATAATAATTGGATCTGAAATATGATGTTTAAGAATTACCAAATGAGTAGAAAAAATGGAGTGTGTTTTAATCATACAATTTATAAATGGAACTATAAAAAATTGATATTTTCTACTCAAATGATGTAATGAAAATTAAAGACAATGAAGGAAAAAAACATCTACCTGAGTAGATGATATATTTTTATTTGTTGTAGCAATTCCAGAGTCCCTATTGCAGCTTACTCATAAACTTCCTGGTCTGTTATGTTCCTAGATCAAAAGTGTACAATGAAAAATAAATATCAATAACATAGCAGCACTTCAAATTTAATTACCTCATATAATCCCCATGACATGATTGCTGTGAAATCAATGTGAGAAAAAAACCAATAAAAACGGAAGATAAAACTCCATAATAAATACAATCAAAACAACACCGAAATAGAGTACATATCCATCGTAGATATTTATAAGAATTCAAAACAATTTATTCCATATGAATGTATTGGAAAGGATATCAATGTGCAGAACCAAAAGAGGAAAAAATATGTGGCATCACATAACCTAAAACTAACCACACTAAAAGAATTTTATTTTAAAAATTAGCTGTAGAATCTGGCCACAGAAGTTGGAAGTGAAAAGATATAAAATGAATGACATGACTTCCAATATCATCTGAAGAAAAAGATGATGAATAAAATGAATTCCAATATCATACAAAGATAACTCCATTCCTGTCCAAACAGTAATTAAAACAATAAAGGAGTTGTGAGTGAAAAAATCAGTCCCATGATTTTCCTCCTAAGGATAATCATTTGGTAAAAATTCAGTCAATCAAAACCTGTCATCAAACCCTTTCAGAAAAACCAATTTGATACCTTGCTTAATGCATAGGCAAGGTTTAAGAAAAAAGAAATCTTTTTCTAATTACCAAATGTTCAATAATTGTTATTAACATGATTTGTTCATTTGAATCACATTCATTTAGCGTGTTTATATTATAAGATACACATATCATATGTTCATTTTCTATTAATGTTGTTTATGCGAGAAAGTGTTGTAGTGATTTGAATGTTATACCATGTCGTGGTACCACAGAAGTCTTTCATCATCACCATGGTGGTGTAAGTAAGTTACTGAATCATTCCACATAACAAAAATCTGTCAAGGTAAAAACATATGTGAGACCATTTATTCTAAAAGAAACTAATAAATTAAAAAACAGAATAAAATGATCACTGTTTAAAAAGATCACATTGGTCCAATGAAATTTCAAAAATGGGGGAAAATATAGAATAATAAAGAATGACAACCCTTCAAATCTAAAAATGATTAAATAAAACAACCGGGATAGTTATAAATTTACAAAGATAAGAAATTTCATTAAAATAATTCAAAACTGGAAAAAATGGTCTTACCAAACATGGTCAGAAAGTGCAATATAATCCAACATAAAATGATCACCTTTCACATCTAAAAAAATGGTTAAATAAAATAACCATGATAGTATAAATTTTCATGGATAATAAATTTCATTATAATGCTTAAAACATGAAAAACTGGGCTTACCAAACCATTTCAGCAAGTTCAATTTAACCCAGCATAAAATCACCACCTTTCAAATCTCAGAAACGATTAATGAAAATAACCAGGATATTTATAAATTTACAAAGATAAGCAATTTCATTAAAATGCTTAAAAACTGGAAAAACTGGGCTTACCAAACATGTACATCAAGTTCAATTTAAGCCTTTATAAAATGGCCACCTTTAAAATATAAAAATGATTAATGAAAATAACCAGGATAGTTATAAATTTTCAAAGATAAGGAATTTCATTAAAATTATTAAAAATATGGAAAACTGGGCTTACCAAACATGTTCAGCAAGCTCAATTTATGCTCGAATAAGATTACCAGCAATCAAATCACAAAAATAATTAATGAAAATAACCAGGATAGTTAGAAATTTACAAAGATAAGCAGTTTTATTTAAATTCCTAAAAAATAGAAAACTCGGCATACAAAAACCTAAGGAAATATGAGCATGAAATTTTGAAAATAAAAAAGAAAACCATGCATACTGAAAAAATACATTAGAAAATGAACATTTATACATTGTAAAAAACAACCACAACAACTCATACCTGCCGATATAAGTCATATTGAAGTACTGTCCAATCAAAGCCAAGAAGCACATGACTATCACTGTATAATAAACCCCTTGAGTTCTGAACAATATTAAGTTGTTCAGTCCTAATCCATAAATCAAATCCACATGAATAATGAGTTGGTAAAAAAACACTAGGATCAAACCTCCTTGATCAATAAAAAATCCAGTATGTATTTACACATATTTCCAAGAAAAAATTAGAAACATAATTAATCTCATACCTGAAGTGTGAAGATGTTGCGGGAGGGAATAAGAGATACAAGAATCCAGCCAAGAATATATAATCACAGACCTAAAACTAACCATAGTATAATCATAAGAAATATTGTTGAATAAACAATGACCGAGATGAAATATGGAAGGGGTAGTTAGAGTATCCGAATAGGAGATTTATACTATGAATGTATTGGTAATTAATGTTTTACTACAAATAAATCAAGATTGATATAATGTTGAAAATTTCTATGAAATTAGGATAACATACCTCTTGAAAAGATATGGATTCATCCAATTTCGATCCAGCAAGGGTCGCAGTTGTTCGACGTAAAGTACAATGCGAAAGGAGAGGGGGTCGAGGAAGGGGGCGGGGACTGAGGTGGTGTTGAGAGGGGTCAAGGAGGGATTCGAGGAGGGATTCGAGGAGGGCAGTGGTGCCGAGAGGGGGAATCGAGGATGGTCGGAGCTAGGGAGGGGGTGAAATCTAGGCGGAGGAAGTGCAGAGGTGAAGGTGGAGGCATAGGCGTGGTTGGAGAGATGAGTCGGGGAAGAAGAAGGGGATATTCAGGAACCCTAATCGGAACGAATGAAAACCGGTAGTGGGAGGAGAAGCCCGAAGCTCGCTGCGGGAACCCTAAAATGGAGGGAGGTAGCAGAATGGGGTTTCAGATGAAACCATAGGATGAACATGTGTAGGCGGAGGCGGATCGATCTGTAGAGGCCTCGGGAGGTCGAGGATGAACAGGTGGAGGTAGAGTGATCTGTAGAGGCCACGGGAGGTCAAGGATGAACAGGCGGAGGCGGAGTAGAAATGGTCTAAACCCTAATCGTATCAGAGGTCAATCCCAACCATGTATAGAACGTGAGCTGCGTCCAATGCTTCGAGAGGGAGAATCAGTAGAGGTGGTAGAGCACGATGGTGTGGGGGTATTTTTGTCATAAGAAGTCTGTATGTGGTGACGTGGGTGATTATAGAGGCGACAAATCAGCAGGGAACAACCCAGCTTTAGTAGATATAGTAGATTTAGTACAACACTGGAACTCCTTACCACCCACAAATGAGTGGGTGGGTCGAAATGTCGAACAGGGAGGTGAAACAAATTTTAGAAAAAATGGTGAACACCAATAGGAATGATTGGAGCCTAAAGTTGCAAAATGCACTATGGGTGTACAAGACTGCTTTTAAAACACCCATATTCACCACCCCTTTTTGATTGATTTATGTCAAACCTTATCATCTTTTGGTGGAGCTGGAGTATCGTTCATTCTGGGAAATCAAGAAGATGAACCTAGATTCTAAAAATATTGGAGAAGCAAGATTAGTATAGTTGACCGAATTGTAAGAAATAAGGATAGATGTGTATTAAAACTCAAGGATTTATAAGGAGAAGACAAAGAAGTGGCACGACCAATGCATTGTAAGACGTACCTTCATCCCTGGGAATAAAGTCCTGCTATTTAATCCAAGATTGATATTATTCCTGGAAAATATGAAATCAAGATGGTCTGTCCTATTTGAGGTTGTTCAAGTTTTTCCATATGGAACAATCTAAATTAAAAGATAAGAAGAACCACCCTTTAAAGTCAATGTTCAAAGGTTGAATATTTACCAGGAACCATTTTTTGAAGGCTGTTTTATCAACCTCAAATTCACCTAAGCTTTACTGGAGTCAAGCTCCCGACTATAAAGGAAGCGCTGACTCGGAGGCAACCCAGATTAGGATATCTTTAGTCAAGTTAGATTAGGATCATCATGGAATAGTCTCAAGGACATCTAAGTAGATGCAAGGATGAAGCATCGAAAAGGAGAAAAAACTAACTCAGTACTCGTCATGTACCCTTGGTTCATGATGGGTACCATTTTTCCAATTCTCTTTTTTTTCTCTCCCCATACACAACGTGACCCATCTGTACATGTCGTGTACAGGGGCATGTCTTTTTTAAAAAATGCAGGTCATGACCCACAGGTTACAACCCACTGCGCATCGCACCTCCGCCACAACCCTTCCTCTCCCACTCATCCCACAACCTCCCACCTCCCTTCACTATCCTCCCTCTCCTTCTCTCGTTCACCCGAACCAGAACACCACCTCCTCTGGACACTGCACCCCAACCCACAAAATATCCTCCCCTACCTCCATGGCACGAATGAAATGCCCACAACCCTCCTCCTCCTCCTTTTCCTCACAATCCTCATCATCTTCTTTCGAGAATCAGCTAGCCGCTAAGCGCCCCCGCACTATGCTCGATTATCAGGACGAGACATCCTCCCCATCCACTGATGAGAAATTTCTCTTGCACCCTATGTTGTGCTTCACCAACCTGCAGCATCAGGTAAATCTTCTCAAGATGCAGGCCAAACCAATGAGGACCAATAAAATACTGGATATGGCCATCCTTGCCAAGCTAAATATTGTCGAGGTTGTCCTGAGACTTCTGGAGACTTTGCATATCGATAACATTACTGAAGTTTGGGAGGAGACCTTCAGGGAATTATTCACGGATTTCTTGTCCACCTTTGAGATCTCAGTCGACTGCTTACACTTCAGACTGGGTGGCAGACCCCACCAACTTGATTTGGCTGAATTTGGTGCCGAGCTTGGCATTTATACAAAGGAGTTCATTGTTTCTGACGTTTATCCCACACTGCACACACAACCATCTCGAGAGACCGCACCAGATTCATAACCCCTAATCACCCATGACCCCCAGTCGCATCATGAACCTCGACTCGCGAAGTTGACTCAGCTGCATGGCTCGGCTTTGCACATCTTGCATAGATCCATGGTGCATGGATGGGTTGCATGAGGCAAGACGCATGGCAACATCAACCAACTTAATGTTCTCATTCTTGTAGCTTCCATGGGTGGTCCACCCATAAACATGGTTTCCCACACCCATAAACATGGTTGCCCAGTTCGCTCAGTATTTCAAGGTTTAGACCCAACGACAGTGAGTCACACTGATGGGTGGATCCTTTATCACCCACTTGGCTAAGTACCTTAGCGTCTTTAATGCTTCTCAACCCCTCACCTATATTGGATCAATCGAGTTGATAGATCTTATACTGCTTCATAAGATGAAGATGTTGGTGAAGGAGGATGACATGTATTTTTGGGCGTTGGGCATCCAAGAGGCCACACCACAGGAGCCATGAGCATCAACAACATACCCCCTACCCAGCCACATTCCACCACCACACCTACTCCATCCTTTCCTACCACCACCTCATCTACCACCCCATCTACCATCCCTACTTCCTCCCATCCCACCTTTTCTGATATTTGGATGAACCAGCTTTTCATCCTCAGAAACTTTTGCTAGTTATTCACTCATATCCACCTCCCCTTCATAGAGCCCACATATTTTACCCCACCACCACCCACCCCAACCTCCCTTCATCTTCCACCATTCCCCCACCCCCTTCAGTCCACTCTAACCTACCCCCAGATCTCACTGACCCTGTTTTTCAATAGGATTTCATAGCCGAGCAGGCCCGGAGGGGCAAGGGACTAGCCACCGAGCACACCCCTAAGGTACCACTTGTTGATCCAACTGACAGACACACAACATCTATACAGATCAGTACCTCACCACCTCCCACCACAGCCCAAATACCTATCACCACCACCCCGCCTTCCACAGAAGCCACCCCTCCATCTACTACCACTACTATTGCTGATGCTGATTTGGCTAGACTGTTATCTTGACCCTAGGCAGTGGGATAATGCTAGATGATATTTTTTCCCCGGACCCCTGAGTTTTCTTCTGTCTACCTTTTTGGGATTTATTTTATGTGTTAGGGATATTTGTTCAGTTGTGTCATTTTCATTTTCCTACCGTTGTATTGACACTTGATATCTATATACATGGGATTTGATTTTTCACATCTTTTGTGTGTTGATTGCCATATCTTTTATTTTTGTTCATAACCATGTCTAGCTCCTCATAATCATCCACAATTCTCAACGGTATAGTTCCCCCAACTATTTTGGAACAATCAATAAGTCATTGATATTATCCAACAACTTCATAAACTTTCTCTAGAGATTCATCAACAACAACAGCTACCACGACCCATGATTCATTTCTTAACTCACCTCATTCATGCTCATGCGGTTGCACCGAAGGTCATTAAACCAGTAAAGAAACCACAAGAACTTGACAATACAACCTCCAACAGTTATAAGCGACAAGGGAGTAACTAAGCTAGTGAACCCACTGAAGAAACTTTCAATCCACCCGTCTGGATGACGATGTTTCATTAGCGCTTTATTGGAGGCAACTCATAGTTGATTTTTGTTTTGTTTTAGTCATCTTTGTTGCATATTTTTTATTCTTAAATTTTGAGTCTATCTTGGAAATACATTGTAAAAACATTGACGAGTTCAATAAAATGAGTTTCTCCATTTTTCACTCTACGCACCCACCCGTTTACTCAGCTATTCCAATATTTTTACCTATAGACTAATGTTTTTATCTAGTGTAGTATTTCTTTTCTCACCCAATATGTAGGTGCATTGGATTTAGTGCTACGATAGCTCTAAAAACCCCCATGGCATACCACTATCACCAGGGATCTCTCGATTCTCTACTTTTTACTACTGTCACTTATTCCATTTTAATTTCATTTAATCTTCAAATGCTACACTACTCCCACATTCATTTCATAGATAGTGGGGAAACTGTCTCATTATAAGTGTGTGTGTGTGGGGGGGGGGGGTTCTCAAGAAATCACTTGTGATACACTTGAATTATTTATTGTTCTTACTTGTCTATGAGACATTTTTCAAAATTATAAGCACATTTTAAACCTAAAAATGTTTATGCCCTTGTAATTAAAGAAAAAGTTAAGTGGAAAATTGTTAAATACCATGTTTTATTCCTATTTAGAATTGTTAGAATGATTTCTGAGTTTATAAAATTAATCCAAATTCAAAATCTTTGAAATTATGATTAATTGACCCATTAATTCGGATTTATGCCCATTGTAATTGCCAGTTTGTTTTTGATTCTCACTACCTGAGAGGAATCTATGCCTACAATTTCATATTATTTTCTGAGTATATTTCTTGAGAGATACCCAGGGCATATAAACCCACTAGAACTTGCACTAAGATCTCATCGAAGCAATGAATGAACAAGTATAAATTTAAAATGATTGAGGCACTCTTTGATATCCATTTTTCTTGAGACCCACCTGACATCTATCCTTTATTTAGCCCATAATTTCCATGAATGAATTTTTAGAATGAATCCATTTCAAGCCAATTCCCCTTCCTACCCTGCTCCTTGTATGATGCATAAGGTTTCCTTTGAACAAGTGTGGGGGAGGCATTCAGACAGCATGAGATGCTTTTATTTTCGGAGATGTACGGTGCGCTCACCCAGCTACTTGGCTGTGATCCATATTCATTTTTTTTTCATTTCATTATTATTCAATTCCTTTGAAAAATAAAAAAGAAAAGAAAAATTGATATGGGTTGTGTACTATGAAGGTTAAAAATCACCATTTTCTATACCGATGAATCCCTCAAAGGATCATATGTGGTTAGGTGATGGATGTGAGATCTATCCTAAGCATGAATTTCAAAAAATAAAAATGAAAAAGAAAAAGAAAAAGGAAATGAATAAAATAATTTTTGTATACATACTTGCTACACATATGGATCCAAACCGAGATGATGGAGTATGGATCTGACCAGCCAAAAGGAGGCACTTTATCGCACTTATCTTGATACCTTTGCATTTTACTTTAGATCTTACCCTCATTTTGAGCCTGATTTTTACATTTTACCTACCTACCCACAACCTCAGAGTCATAAAAACTTTATTTATGAATCCCTCAAGATTAATTTTATACTTGTCTTTATATAGTGGAGATGATAAAACCAGTGAAAGCCTATGGTTAGGAATATGTAATCAGGGTATGATCATACCTCTTCTTACATTTTTTACCCCAAGTGATGAGATAAAATAATGGTGAGGAAAATTACGATTGGGTATAAAAAATAAGGATTAGTTAAATGGTTGTAATTAAAATAATAGAATTTGTTTTTAAAAAGTCAGACTATGAGGCATGGATAACTTTCTATACAGGGATAATTATGGAAATTGACCTTTTTTTGCTTACAAATAATTTTAATTTCATGGACATAATGAATGTTTCTCATTTTAAAAATTGTTTATCCTTTGTCAAATATTTGTTGAGACATTTTTGTTTGAGGAAAAGCAATTGTTCAAGTGTGGGGGGATTTGATAAGACTAATTTGTATATACATTTCACTGTCATTTATTTATAGTTTTTCATTAATTTACTTGATAATTCACTTTATATGTGTCCAATTTTTCAAGAATAAGAGTTTCACAAGTTTCTAAGAAAGATAGGTAGAAAAAGCACAAAAATGGCCCAATACACATTGTGATGCTTCAGTACACATCATGTACATGAAGATCACAACCTGCCCCAAGTTGTCAAACCATTTCATGACCAAGACACGAAGCCAGCAAGGAAGAATCCTCTACACGTCATGTACACCCTGGACACATCGTGATGTGAGTCAAAGTAGGCAGCAAGAAAACTGCAAGGAATCCGCGTGTAAAGATAGCTAGAGGAGGGAACACATCACGGACCTTCAAGTACACGATGTGAACCTAGTAAAATCTCATAAATTCACAAGAGATACGCACACCTTGCTGGAGATCCAAAATCCACAGAAAATGGTACAGATCGAGGCTACACAACTTTAGGTACACTTCATGATGATTTTTGCCTATATAAGCAGTGGAGCGGCAGAGCATTGCACATCTCTTCAGGACAAGATCTTTCTCTCCTTTTCGACTCCCTGTGAGTTCCCTTTCCTTTCACCTTAAAAACTCCAAATTTCTTAGTGTTTTTACATTTTTATTAATCCAAGATCCATGTAGATTCTATTCTTCAATGCCTTTTAAACTATATTATCACATTTAAGTTCAATTCCATTCTTCTTTCTCAAGTAAGTAATTTGTTTATATTTGTAATTTATAGTGCACATGTTTTATCCCCTTTATTGATCCTGAACCCTTGCATGATTTCTATACAATTAACCTCAATTAACATCTAAATCATGCTTTTTTTTGTTTATTTAACTACTTACACATACCTAATGAGTAGCTAAATTCATTAGGGGTAGGGATCAAGTTCATATGCACACTTATTGATAACTTTAATTCTAAACTTAGCAAACCTAACTGAATTAGTAATTAGGATAATAACAACAGTCTATCTCATTTTCATGAACGTCCCTGATCATGGTGCATTCAAGCAAATGACCCTATCTTAATTGGAGTAGACTAGGCTACTATCACTAGCCTAGAACACTTTCTGCCCTAGAAGACAAACATATTGAACCTAGGCTGTTAATTATCTCCCGATCACAGAATAGTTACTTTCTTGGTAGAACTAGGTGGCTAGACCAAAGTCAACTAGTGAACTCTATTTGTTTCACAAACTAAGCCATAAGGACCTTGCCAAGATTATAATTAAAACCCATCCTTCACCCAAATACTCGACTTGAATCCGAACCCTCTTTTAGTATTTGAAGTCTCCCCTTAAATAGAAATTAAAAAACTTCCCAAACAAAAAAGATTTATCTAAAGGACTCCCCTATGGGTCTTAAAAAACCATAATTCCCCTCAAGAAAGTGTTCTCCCTGTAGGATCAACCCCACACTCCCACTATACTATGCCCTTATAGTTAGTGAAAGTTTGGGACAATATAAATTCTAATTTGACCCAATGATCGGAGGGAAGTAATGATGCCTTTTGGGCATGTTAGTTATGTGTTGTTTTAAGGTTCTAGAGACCAAATACAATTGCTATTGATCCCTGTTAGGTAGATATGTGGGTTTTGGGAAAGAAAAGGATGAATTAGGGTGTTTTTCAGGTAATTCCCAACTGGAATTACCATCTACACGGTGTGTATTTCAGTGACACATGTCGTGTAGCCATTCCTGTTCGGGGAAGATGAACTTTGAGGACTACACACTGTGTACTAAAGTTACACTTCGCGTAGTGCCCCGAACCGCGTGACCAAGGGACATGGTTTGGGTTAGTTGTGTGAAACTACATGACCGTGTACTAACACACAATTAAGGTACATAGACATGTGGTCCAATATATGGATACGAACAAACTACATGGGCAAGTGACCATTTAGCCTGAACACGCCGTGTAGTATGGAATACACGGTGTGTAAGGGACACTGTTGGCCAGTTTATGTAGAAGTAGAACACGGCCAGGGGCTAAGTGAAGAGGGACACATCTTGTACCTTCTTTACACATTGTTTACCCCTACATGGGTTGGTAAACCATGTAGATAGGATACACGACCAGGTGATCAGGTGGGCTCACACGCTGTGTGTCCCCTGTGCGCACCATGTACTCCTAGGAGATTCTCCTAGGATCTTCTGCCTTCCACATCTTCTTCTTCAGGATTTAGATTCAGGCTTGTGAATAGCCTATCCTGAGTGGTTTTCCACATAGAACGCGATGGTGGCCTCTGTTATAGCTTACGAGATATGAGGTGATGTAAATCGAGAAATATTCTTGTGAAGATATACTAAGATAATGTTGGAGATCAGTGTGGTTCGTGAAGAGAGATTCTATGACTGGTAGTCCCCTGTATCTTTAGGGCACGAGTCTCCCTTACCTCTCTACTTAGGTAGATATGGGACTCCCCACGTTGTGGGTGTGGGTTTGTTACCTTTGGGTAGTTTCCTCTAGGGTAGTTACTCCCCTAATGGATTAAGGTGCAGGTTTCCCTGTGATTTTTGTGAAGATGGATAGTGCTCCCCTACTATGTCAGGGGGCGGGCCCTCCATACTCGCTGGAAGGTAGAGTAGGTACTCATCTTTCAGACCAGGGTACAAGCCCTTTATCTGTGGAGTCAATACTCCCCTATTGGACCATGGAGTGAGTCCTCCATATATGACATATATATAGAGTGGGTACTCCCCTACCGTGACAGGATGTGAGTCCTCTATCCTAGGAGTTTGCACTCCCCTATCATTCCAAGGTGTGGGTTCTCTATACGTGTGGTTCTAGAATAGTTAATATTACCCTGTCGTTATAGGGAGTGGGTCCTCTAGCCTGAGGTCGGTGCTCCCTTGATGGATTAGGGTGCAGTTCCCCCATAGTGAATGATTTATCATAGTCGGTACTCCCCTGTCATACTAGGGTGCAGGTCCTCTAGCTATAGAGTGGTACTCTCCTATCAGGTTAGGGTGCGTGTCCTTGATATACGGAGTTTTAATCCCCTTTCATATCAGGGTGTGGGTCTTCTATTCTCTGTGTGGTACTCCATTGTCATTCCGGGGAATGATTCCTCACTTACGGAGTATTACTCCCCCATCTTTGAGTAGCAGCGGGGAGCGGGTCCTCAATTGTAGTTGGAGATCCCTCAGCTGTTGGACAAAATTACAAGGAGTGATACCCTCCACTTGATATGAACGATACCTAGTTAAGAGTTAGTGTTACCTCAATGGGGTGAGGTGTATACCACTCCATACAGGAGAGACATAGGTTTCGCAGGTTAGTTAGGAGCAGTACTCCCTTGACTGCGGGGTAGTGGTGAGGTGTGGGTCCCTCTGTTTTCTCTCGTTAGAGAGGATGCATGTGGTGCATAGTCTGAAGTGGTGCTCCCTCAACAGTGTGTAGTGGAGAGGGGTGGACCTCTTCACTTGGGTTTATTTATCTTACACTAGGTGCAAGGTGATGATGACAGAACCCCTAGTACTGGGCACTAGAGTTGGACCTAGTAAGATGTTCCCGACAGAGTGCATCTCTCGAACGAGTGTCATCTGGGATGGCTGAGCCTGTGAAGTGTGTTCTCCCAGTTTTAGGTGTTACCTTTAGATCATCAAGTAGAAATCATGTTGCTGGCTATGAGGTCAGAACCTCATGAGACTTGGAGTCTGAGACGAGTGTATCTTGGTGATTTTCTAGGAGTCCTTGTGGTGTTGTCACATGTCGGAGTTGACACCCCTTGTAGACTGAGATGACTTTTCATATACAAATGAGGATGGTTCGATATGGAGTTTCTCTATCAATTGGGGATTCCCTCTGGCTAGGTAAATCAGACTGTTTTATTTCAGTTTCTCCCTTTTCTTTTGGGGTTTTGGGGTGCCTACTGAGTATTTTTATACTCACCTCTGTATGGGATTTTTCTGCACATGCTTTGTGTCTTGTGTAGACCACATTCATTTTGACAGAGTCCATGGAGGAGCCAAGGAAGACAGAGCTTAGTGATCTAGATAGACCGAGGTGTTTACCAAAGCTAGTATGAGGATATTTCTAGCAGTTTCAATTGAAATAAATCCCCTCCTTCTGAGTAGGTTGGATGATTTTACAATTTTTTGTGAGTATTGTTTTATCCTTCTTTTACTTTCAGTACTTTTGTTGTACTCTAGTTATGAGATATATATGTATGCATGCATTGGTTACTTAGTGGTTTTTACATTTCAATATTTTGTGATCTTGGATATGTGTATGTGTGTACAAGTACATAGAAAATTCCTCCCATGTTAGTGATATACCTAATTGGGGCTAGTCGCCAACCCCTGGCCTATTGGAGGCAAGCTTGGGGAGTTGCAGCCTGGGCCCCGTCGGGTCGAGTCATGAGAAATTGGTATTAGAGGTAGGTTCCACTTTGGGACCACAATGTCATAAGCTTGATTTGGGTTTCATAGAGACAGTGTTAGGATGTTTTGAGTTTGGATCTCAGGCCAGAGGTTCTAGTGTTGGTGCGACGACCAACACATCCATTCATCAGGACTCTGATAACCTTATTTTTGACTCGATACATTAGGATACTGGTCACTTGTAAATAAATGGTACATGCATCATATAAGACTGAGTTTTTGGTTTTTCCTATCCTTCTTGTGTCATCTGCTCAGATATACTCTTTGATCGTGGTACGTCTTGATTCCATTTCAGGATGCCACTGTAATGACTGCCAAACAGGGGTATATAGAGAAATTATGATGACAATTCACCATGTGATGAGGCTTCAGTGCAGGGCAGCGATTTTGAGGCCTTACCTCCAGGTGGTCCACCGGTAGTACCACCACCTATTGAGAAACATGTTTTATCTACAATTCAGTCTAAGGACGTGCATAGGATGAGTGTGCTACATGAGTTCTAAAGGCAGTGACATCTGAGGTACCAGGGTGATCTAGACCCCTAGACAACATATGACTCTCTTGAGGCAGTCATGTGAGTTTTCTACTTAGTGAGGAAAATTCCCGATCAGATGGTGGTCCTATCAGCGAGCCTTCTATAGGGTTCAGCTGGGCGATGGTGGATTTTAGTGATGTAGTCTCACGATGAGATGACGCTCACTTGGGTGGAGTTTGAGTGACTCTTCATGGAAGATTTTTACCCATCCATGTTGAGATCAATGCATATCCAGTAGGTTCTATAGCTTTGGTAGGGTAACATGACAATGGTAGAGTTTTCGAAAATATTCATAGACTTGTCGCGATACTCCCTGTATATGGTTTGGGATATGTTTTTCAGAGCATAGACCTTTGAGTAGGGCTTGGGTCGAGAGATCAAGGAATCTATGATTTTGTTGTGCATTCCCACATATGCTGGAGTGATGGAGTGAGCTCTAATGGTGGAGAGTTTATTGGATGAGAAATAGGTGTATGTGACCCGTAGTAGTGGTCACGAGGCTGAGGCATCTGCAAGAGATAGCAGACGACAAATGATAGGATTGTGGTGCAAGAGACATACCCATTCCCAAACCCAGGCACAAGGGCTTGTAGTACAAGATCAATGCCAAGGATTTGGTCAACCATAGGTGAGGCAGTGTTATGATTGAGACAACCGAGGACATCTCACAAGAGATTGTCCGACCTGCTATGCTGCTGAGAGGGAGCTGGCTGACGAGCCACCTTGGTAGAGGCAGCGTTCGAATTAAGGAGTTCTACAAGGTGGAAGATGAGGAAGAGGAACTGGTAGAGCGGCAGGAGGTGATAGACAGTTCAAGGTGTTGCAGCCACCACCCCATGGTGGTCCGCGCTAGGCTCTGGGAGCTGGAGGACGCGAGCGAGGATAGCTACAGGCCGTAGAGGCCTTTGACCCAGAGGCTTTGAGGATGAATATAGGTATGCCTTGTATCCTTTCTAATTTCTATAGTTTCAATTATTAGAAATTGTTGTGGGTACTCTTTTTTTTCCCTCTTATACTCAGGGCATTGACCAGGGTGACGTGGGGTGTCGGTAGAACCCTGTGTTGATAATTGCAATAGAGGGCCCAGTAAGACCTGATGTGTGTTTGGGTAGCCCTTTGTTTTATTTGGTAACCTCATGTGTTTAGCATCAATCTTGTACATGAAACTCTCACGAAGGATGTGGTGTAGTTTGACGTAGTTTTGAACTCATGAGGAAGGGGGATGCTTTCCCCACCGAGATGTATTTTTTGTGGCGTGACCAAATCCATGCGGGCAATTCAGTGTCACACAAAGCGGATAGTATCGAGGCGTGGTTGATGAGTTCTATAGAATTGCGTGTTCAGGGCGAGGTCATGCGATGGAGTGTCAGAGCAGGCCTTGGCCTTGCCAGTAGAGTTTCCCTACTCGACCCTTCGTTTTTCTTGGCGGCTATAGGAGAGGGATATCCTTGCTTATGACCATTACATAGTGGAAGAGTTAGACTCTACGATGTTTCCATAGTGTGGATTGGTTGTCTACCATCCATACTCAGCTAGGATGTCACTAGTGGGTGTGGCAGTGTTTTTGTTTGGGCGAGTTGTGTCACAACTAGAGGTTTGTAGATGAAGGGACATGTAAGACCCATTGTTTACTCTTGGGTAGCCCTATATCATTCGTGAATACCCTCATGTGTTCAGTGTCAAACTTGAATGAAAAACGATTGAGGTGGCTGTTGTACAGTCCATCCGGGGGTGGATGTGAATTTTGGGGTTCCGTTGGTATCTGCATCAAGTTAGCGAGGTGGTGTACCGCTAGACCCCATGACTGCAGATGGAATATGATGCTTTGTGCTTTCCCACCTTTTACAACTAAGGAGACATGTGCCCGTTGGTTTCACAATGTTGTCCTGGTAGAAGCTAGACATGAGAGTGGTTTGATCTTGGTGGTTCCTCTATGTGCATGCTTGTAACCAGCTCGGGAACCCTTGGTGAGCTCGCTGGCATGGGAGTCCAGTAGAGAACTCAGTTTATTCCCTTGTGCTTAGGATTTTTCTTTTCGGGGATGACAAACCCTAAGGTGGAGAGAATGTAATGATTCGGGTTTTGACCCATAAGACTTCATAATATTTTGGAGAATATTTTTAGATTCAGGCGCTGAGTCGGTGCGGGAAGTCAGGGTCCAGGGATCCTCAATGCGATGATATTAAAAATATTAAATATATTTTATCGTGTGCACGCATTTTTGCTTGGAATGTAAATAAGTCATGTACAGAGTCTTAGATCAAATTTTTGAGACCACGGTTGAGTCCAAAATGTCTTTTTTACCCAAACTATGACCTAAGGTCGTTTGTGCTGAGAGTTTTGATTAGGGGAATTTTAGTGAAGGGGGTGTTATGAGGTGGATTAAATTAATTAAATGAAATTTAATTAAAAATCAAACCAACCCTCCCCTCCCTCAACACCAAAGGAGGAGAGAGTCCTCCTCCCCTATCCTCTTCTCCCCTTTGGAGACGAATGGAACCAATGCCAAATCGGTGAAGCAAGGTGCTGCTGATCTTTGTTTCTGATGCAGATCATCATCAGATCGAAGAGCGGCATGATTCGAGCATCGTTCTTCATCCAAAGCTTTGGCATTTCTCTAATGTGGTAGGCAGATTTGAGTTTTTGTCCCGATCCCTTTTCGTTATGCATTGTTTTAAGGTTCTAGAGACCAAATACAATTGTTATTGATCCTTTCTAGGTATATCTGTGGGTTTTGGGAAAGAACGGAACAAATCGGGATGTCACTACAAAAAAACATAAGATTAGCGGTGGTTTTTTATAGGGGGTTATGCACAACCTCCTCTAAATTCATTTTAGAGGGAGTTATTCACAACCCCCTCTAATCATCAAATTTAGAGGGGGTTCACAACCCCCTCTATTTTTTTAGCATTATTTTTTTTAATATTTGGTTTGATTTTAGTGGGGGTTATGTCCAAACCGTCGCTAATTTAATAATTAATGGTGTTATATATTCGGTTGGATTTTAGAGGATATATATATAATTGATTTTTTTAAAAGGAAATAGCAGGGGTTCATGACCCCCTCTAATTTAAGATATTAGAGGGGGTTTTGAACCCCCTCTAATTTAATAAATTTGATGGGGTTCATGAACCGCCACTAATCCCTTTGATTAGAGGGGGTTTTAAACCCCGTCTGTTTTTTTTAAATAAATCTCATATAAATTAAAAATTTATAATATATATGTGTGTGCGCACATGTCTGTGTGTATATATATATATAATACATAAACACATTATAAAAATGTATTTAAATACATTATAGACAAACACACACACATATATTTATAAGGGCATTATATAAATATTTTAAATAAATACTTATACATATAAACAAAAATATATACATATATAAATATTAGTATACATAATATAAATATAATTATAAATATATTTATTCAAATATATAAAATTTACATATAGTTTTATAAATACTATACATTTATACTATGATTTACATATATTATATTAAATACATTTTTATTGTATATTTTTGTATAAATATATTTATATAATATTATGTATACAAATATATATAATACAAACAAAATTAAATATAAACACACACACATATATTATATAATTATTATATATATATTATATTATAAATATTTAATTATATATAAGTTTATATATATTATATAATTATTTTATATATATTGTAGGATACCATATTTATTATAAATTAATTTAGTAAATATATATCATTTAATTATATTATACCTATAAATATTATATAAATACATAAACACACACACACAAATATAAATGTATTTATATATATATATATGTAAATATAATTATTTATATATATATATTATACACAAATAATATATATATATATATATATGATACACAGATAATATATATATATATATATATATATATATTATGCACAAATATATTATATATATAAATATATTATAGACAAATATTTACATAATATATTATACACAAATAAATTATATATATATTATACACAAATATATATATATATATATATATATATATATATATATATTATTCCCAAATATATCATATATAAAAAATATAATATATTATTTATTTTTCCATTGAAATATATATATATATATATATATTATTTATGTATCTAAATAAATATAAATTATTGTATATAATAGTCATATGGCATTTTAGCATGGTGGTAAGGGCGCTAGAACATTTGCTCACTGGTGCATGGTTCGAATCTCAGCCGTCGAGCTTTTATACCACCTTTATAACTGGGCGGGGTTGTAGACTGGCGGAGCTGCATGTGTGAGAGGGGGTCAGGCCCATGAGACAAATTAGATATGGGCCTTGTCTGGGCCCGTGGTCTCAGGGAGGGTTGTGGGGCGTTTTTCGGTGCGTCTGTTGGGTTGTCCAGGGGCCTATGGTGCGTCTGCTGGGTTGTCTGAGGGTCTAGGGTGTGTTGTCCCCAGGTCTAGGGGGTTGTTAGGGTGTGTCTAGGGGTGCCTACAGGGGTCTACTGGGGTTGCTTGGGTGTGTTGTCTGGGGGTCTAGGGGGTTGTCAGGGTGTGTCTAGGGGTGCCTGTGGGGTCTACTAGGGGTTGTTAGGGTGTGTTATCCAGTCGTCTAGGGGTACCTAGAGGTGTGTCTTGGGGTGCATATAAGGGTGCATGCAGGGATTATAAGGGGGTCTAGGGGGGTTTTCAGGTGTGTCTAGGGTGCTTTCTGGGGAGCCTGGGGGTGTTAAATAATGAAAAAATTAGGTAGTTTAGGGATGGTTAAACCCGCCCCTAATCTACCTGCTTACAGTGAATTTTAGGTGAGATTAGATGGGGTTAAAACCCCCTATAATATAACCTCTGCTAAACATGGGCCTATTTTACCAGTGCTTTCCTAGAACCACCTCTAATCAGAGTAGGTGACCACTTTAGCGGTTTTTTCAGGCAATCACCGCTAAAGTTTTTAGAAGGGGTTATAATCCCTTCTAATCGCCCTGTTTTTTTGTAGTGCATTTTGTAGGTAATTCCTGATTGGAATTACCATCTACACAAGATGTAGTTCGACGACACACATCATGCAACCCTTCCTATTCGGAGAAGATGAACTTTGGGGACTACATACCGTGTACCGGAGTTACACGCCGTGTAGTGCCCCAAAAAGTGTGACCAAGGGACATGGGTTGAGTTAGCCGTGTGAAACTACATGGCCATGTACTAACACATGACTAAGGTACATGAACACGGGGTCCAATACACATACACAGACAAACTACACGGGTAGGTGGTTGTTTAGCCTGAAAACGTCGTGTAGTATGGGATACATGACGTGTAAGGGACATAGTTGGACGATCCATGTGGAAGTGGAACACGACCAGGGACCAAGTGAAGAGGGATATGGCATGTACCTCCTTTACATGTTGTGTACCCCTACATGGCTAGTAAACCATGTAGACAAGATACACGACCAGGTGCTTGGGTAGGCTCACACACTGTGTGTGCCCCGTTGCACGCCGTGTACTCCTAGGAGATTCTCTTAAGATCTTCTACCTTCTGTATCTTCTTATCTGATATTCAGATTCAGGCTTGTGAATAGGCTATCCCGAGTGGTTTTACATGTATAACTTGATTATGGACTCCATTACAGCTTATGAGATATGAGGTTGTGTAAATTGAGAAAGACGCTTGTGAAGCTGTACTGAGCTGATGTTGGAGATCAATGTGGTTCATGAAGAGAGATGTTGGGAATGGTACTCCCCTATATCTTCAGGGCATAGGTTTATCTTACCTCTCTAATTAGGTAGAGATGAGACTCTACATGTTGTGGGCATGAGTTTGTTACTTTTGGGTAGTTTCCTTGAAGGTTCTAGGCGCAGTAGAATCGCGTGGGTGGATGTGCCCACTTGGCTTTTTGTCATTAACAATGATCAATCCGGGATCAATATGATGATAAACGCCAGTCTCCATGGATCGAATCACAGAAGTGGACAAATAAAAAGTCCCGGAACCACAAAGTAGGATCGTTATAGGTTGATTATAATTAATTTAATCAATTAAAAAGAAATACCTTTTGGGTGTTCTTTATTCGTTGATGTTCTTGATCACGTTCCGATGTGATTCATCGTTACGTCACAGAATCCAAGTGTAGACTTCCTCTAGTGGTGATCCACACATGTACCTCATATCTCGGGACGTCGCCAAAGGAGTCTCCGAGTGCTAGCGTGGAGAAACCTTTGCTTGAGTTGTCTACCTTAGATCGTCTTGATCCGATGGAAGATGATCTCTCTCGGTCTTGAGAGCGTTCTTGGAGGAAGAGCTTCTTTCGGCCTTGAAAGAATTCTCTAGAATTGTTGTGCACAATGATTCTCTTGTGTTAGGAAAAGAGTTGGGGTTGTGAGGATATTTATAATCGGGTTTGAGGTTTTAGAGTTATGACAATAAATAAATGCATTACACGTTTTATTTATTTCATTAACTCCCTTTTGAAAACCCCATGTCGAGTCATTAATTCCTTGACATGCGCCCACACTAATTATAATAAATATCATTTAATAAAACAATATTTCCTCAAAATCCCGACTGGAAAAACTACACGACGTGTATTAATAAATACACGGCGTGTACTTGTTTTTCATTGAAAACTACACAGCGTGTACATTCAATGTACACAGTGTGTATATCTTGTTCTCATTTATTCATTTCCTTTCCAAAATGAAAACTACACGGCGTGTACATTTAATAATACACGGTGTGTACTTGTTTTCAAAATAAAACTACACGGCGTGTAATTATTGATACACGGCGTGTACTTGTTTTATTTTATTCTTCCAACATTAAAATGATTTTAGGCTTCCTTGAATAATTATTAAACCACGTACGAGAGTAATCTTTATTCTACTTGAGATACTTAAATACACTTAGTGTGTTACCCTCTAGGCCTCTTTCTTGTTGGCATTAGGCGGGCTTGCCTAAAGTCCAAGATTACTGTCTAGCAACGGGTTAAGGCACCCAAGAGAAAGAAGTTGACGCCGCATTGACGTATCACCTCATACAAACACTTACTGTGTAATTTAATCCCTTTGTCTCAATATCTCATCAAGCAGGTTTCATGATAGTGTCATAAACCTATATGCTTGATCCGTCGTTCTTTGACTACCTGAAATAAACTCGTTGTTTACACCATGGCCATGGAATTTAATGCGACAGTTCTATTTTAATCAAAGGGCCAAGATATCAACTTCCATAAATGGAAGGGACAAATCCTTCCTCAACTTATCCATTAACAACATGTCATTCGTGACGCACCCAACGCACCCTACTTCCCGCCAACTGTCTGCATGATGGTTGTCATCAGTAAATCTAAGTGCGCGAGTCATGACACGAGTTAATGATAATCTTCCAGTCTAATGACCATTACACACGCTCGTAGATAGCAATTTCTGATGACACCAAGACATGCAGAATTGCTACTGGCGGGTCTGTTCTCATAATCTCCCATCTTGGAGATTACCAAGTGCGAACTCCATGGGAGAGAGTCTCGTCTTCTTATGAGTACTCGCACATGACAGTCTATATACTATGTGTCCTATCATAGTATGTCATCCAACCGTAGAACTTTATTTAAGAATGTTGTTATAGCATTTCATGGTTCTCATCATAGCAGGGATTTTCCATGACCTTATCAATGCAATAAATATTTCAGGACATTATTATATTATAGTCATGCAGAACAATGAACAATATATAATAAGTGAACATTCATGTAATCAAAGTACAAAATAGTTGGTTCTCAGGACACCACCCCTTAAAAAATCCCACTTGTACTAGAGCCAAATGCCTACAAATTTTAGTCTGCTAGACCTCACATGATGATCATGTTTCTACTGAGTCAAGGCTTTAGTCAATGAGTCCGTCATGTTGTCTTCCGTGGAAATACTGCTCACTGCAACTTCACCTCTCTGAGAAAAATCTCTCAAGAGATGATACTTCCAAAGTATGTTCTTTGTCCGCTGATGTGACCTTGGCTCTTTTGCAAGTGCCACCACTACAGTATTATCACAATAGAGTGTGATAGGATCTTTACTACTTGGTACTACATCCAGCTCTTGGATGAAGCTTCGCATCCATACTGCTTCTTTAGTTGCCTCAGAAGCTGCGATATACTCGGACTCTGCTGTAGAATCTGCCACCACAATTTTCTTTGAACTCTTCCAGCTCACTGCACCTCCATTCAAACTGAAGATTTATCCAGTTTGTGACTTCATATCATCTTGATCAGTCTGGAAATTAGCATCTACATGTCCTCTGATGAATAGTTCCTCATCTCCTCCATAAACCAGGAATATATCCTTAATAGGCCTCAGATACTTGAGGATAGTCTTGACTGCCATCCAATGGCGGTCTCCTGGATCAGCTTGATATCTGCCTACCGCACTTAATGCGTAAGCAACATCTAGCCTCGTATATAGCATAACATACATGAATGACCTAATCTCGGATGCGTAAGGGATCCTTTCCATTCTCTTTCTTTCCTCATGTGTCTGAGGACACATTTTCTTGGAAAGATGAATGCCATGTGACACTGGCAACAATCCCCTCTTGGACTGTTTTATACTAAATCTCTTCAGTATCTTGTCAATGTATGTACTTTGACTCAGGACCAACATTTTCTTAGATCTATCACGATGGATCTTGATCCCAAGAATATATATTTCCTCGCCCAAGTCTTTCATGGAGAATCATTTATGCAACCATGCCTTAACTGACTGTAAGACAGGTACTTCGTTTCCAATTAGTAATATGTCATCAACATATAATATTAGGAAAACGAATGCACTCCCACTAAACCACTTGTAGACACAAGGCTCACATTCATTCTTAACAAAGCCAAATTCCATTACGTCTTCATCAAAATGAATTTTCCATGACCTTGATGCTTGCTTTAATCCATAAATGGATTTCTGTAACTTGCATACCTTGTTGGCATCCTTTGGAGTCACAAACCCTTCAGGTTGTGTCATGTAGACATCTTCCTGGAGGTTCCCGTTAAGGAATGCTATTTTGACATCCATTTTATAAATTTCATAGTTATAGTAAGTGATAATGGACAATAGTATCCTGATGGATTTCAGCATCGCAACCGGTGAAAAGGTTTCATCATAGTCAATTCCTTGACGCTGTCTAAAACCTTTGGCAACCAGTCGTTCCTTATAGGTGATGACTTTCCCCTCCATCTCCAGTTTCTTCTTGAATACCCATTTATTACTAATAGGCTTTACATCAACTGGAGGATCTACCAAAATCCAGACTTGGTTTTGGTAGATGGAATCCATTTCAGAATTCATGGCTTCTTGCCACTTGGCAACATCTTTGCCTTAAACTGCTTCCTTATAGGTAAGAGGATCATCATTGTCAACCAATAATGAGTCACCATCCTCGGTGACAAGAAAACCATATCGTTCTGGTTCTCTCGCAGTTCTTGTGTCTATGGAACAGATTGTTCTTCCACGGGGCTTTTTGGAATCTGTTCTTGTACCAACTCCTGTGTATCTTGAGCCTTGACTTAATCGAAGTCTATCTCGCTCCTACTATCTCTTTTGGAGATGTGCTCCCTCTTAATGAATATGGTGTGTCTTGCAACTGTAACCTTTTTGTCTGAGGGGTTGTATAGTTAATATCCCCTTGTTTCCTTGGGATATCCTATAAAGATACACTTTATGCCTCGGGGTGCAAGTTTGTTACCTGAAGAGGCCTTAACAAATGCTTCGCTACCCCACACATGTAAATTCGATAACATGGATTTGCGTCCACTCCATAACACGTATGGAATACCATTTATCGATTTATTTGGTACTTGGTTTAGTATGTGTGCTTCTGTTTGTAATGCATATCCCCAAAAGGATAATGGAAGACTCACATGACTCATCATCGATCTCACCATGTCCAATAGGGTGCGGTTCCTCCTTTCACTTACACCATTCCACTAAGGCGTGTAAGGAGGAGTGAGTTGAGATAGAATCCCAAACTCCTGTAAGAAATCAATGAAGTCCTGATTAAGATATTCTCCTCCTCTGTCTAAGAGGATTTTCTTAATCTTCTTACTAAACTGGTTCTCAAATTCATTCTTGTATTCTTTGAACCGATCAAAAGAATCTGACTTATACCTCATTAAGTAAATATATCCATATCTACTAAAATCATCAGTAAAAGTTATGAAGTATGAGAACCCACCCCTTTCTTCAACTAGAAATGGTCCACACACATATGTGTGAACTAATTCTAGAAGCTCTTTAGCCCTTTCACATTTCCCACTAAATGGGGCTTTGGTCATTTTTCCTTATAGACACGCATGACATACACCAAGTGGTTTTAGTTCGAAAGAATATAAATACCCATATTGATGTAATTTTGTCAAACGTTTCTCATTGACATGACCTAGCTGGTGATGCCAAAGTTGGGTGTGGTATGAGTCATGTGAATTAACTTTTTCATCGATTTCCATTACTTGGTTTGTGTAGTCTAACACATAAAGTCTGTTATATAAATATGCCCTACCAAAACAAATACTATCTTTATAAAAGTAGCAACATCCACTTCCAAAATTGAAGATGAATCCATCAGTATATAATCTGGATACTGAAATAATGTTTTTGGTTACAGAGGGTACATAATAACATCCTTTCAAAACCAAGACCATCCCAGTAGGCAATGTGAGGTGGTAGTCCTCGACAGCTACAGCAGAAAGTCTGGCTCCATTGGCTGCTCGTAGATCTACCTCCCCTCGATCAATCTTCTTGAATCCACCTAGTTCCTATATTTGGATACATATGTGAGCACCACAATCTGTATCTAATACCCAATTTTTAGAAACAAATAGATTTCATTCGATGAAAAACACACCTGAAGCTTCCCCTTGCTTCCTTGGCTGGGTGCAGTTTTTCTTCCAGTGACCCTTCTTTCCACATGCGAAACAAACATCATCATGTTCCCTTGCCTCCCCTTTGATCTTCCTTTTCTTGGAAGGCCTTTAAGATGCTTTGGGATTAAAGCTCTTCTCCTTCCCTTTCCTTTTATTCACCATGAGGACATAAGGCTTTTCACGCTTCATGTCATTTTCCACTTGGCGAATGAGGATAAGAAGATCAGATAGAGACTTCTCAATGTTGTTCATATTGAAGTTCACAAAAAAGTTAGAGAAGCTCTGGGGGAGTTATGTAAGAATGAGATCGGTACCCAGTTATTCGGGGAGTTTAAACCCTAGAACCTCCAAGCGCTCAATGTAGCCAATGAGCTTGACTACATGAGGCCCAACTGGGGCACCCTCTCCAAGCTTGCTCTGGAACAGATCCTTGGAGATCTCAAACCTTTCATATCTTTCTCTCTCCTGGTATAGACCACGGAGGTGCTCGAGCATGCTGTAGGCATCCATGTATTCATGAGACTTCATGAGCTCACTAGAAATTAATGACAGTATCAAACATTGAACGTCGAGTGCATCGCTCAAATGTTGATCATAGACCAGGAAATCTTCATCATTCACCCCTTGGGCAGGCGGGTCAGGAAGTGAGGACTCCATCACATAAAACTTTCATTTGTGGCGTAGGATAACCCGAAGGCGCCTAAACCATTCCTGAAAGTTACTGCCAGTGAGGATATTGTCTTTATCCAGAATTGATCGCAGAGAAAATGTGGTTAATGAGTTTGTCATTTCGATTCTACAAATTAAAAGAGAAATTTTATCAGTACATTTTGATTACATTTTATTAAAAATAATAAATGAATTTATTAATTCTCCCAATATTTTATCAAGTCCCAATGGCCCTCACCATTGAACTCGGGATGTCCAGTTGCTTTGAGATTCTAGTGGAAAGGATCCATATTCCCCTTCTCATAATCCCAACAAGGGTTGGTCAAGCTATTTGAAGGTATTTAGGTAGGCAGGTCTTTGCCAACTATGAGCTTAGAGTTCCTTGATCTGTTGAGTGGACTCCCCAATCCTAAAATCTTGACTTGGATTTTCTCAACTCTTGCCTCCAATATTACATCAAGTCTAACAAGGGCTACTCCTCTTGATGTAATATGGTTAAGTCAACCTGAAACCTTTCATAAGGGATTCCTTTATAAAAGTAAGTGTCCCAACAAGGGTTGGTCAAACACATAGTTTTATTGAGTCTTGACCTTAATCAAGTAATGGAAGGCTTGGTCTGACTTAATATGGTATTTGAGGGATTTTATTCTTTATGCGCAGTTTTGAATTATCACATGATTGTTAATATTAAGTGATGCTAGATTAAGTGATTAACCATGTTCTGATAATGTTTACGCATAGTCTGGTTTTATTTTATTCCATCTTTGCATGCTTGTTTATTAATTATGTGATCACGACAACACATACATAATAAATAAACCATGAAATCAGACAGAATTAAAATAAGATGGCATGATCATGATCTTCTATTGGTTAACTTATCTAGCGGTTTTGATAAGCTAACCATGACCTAGGGAAAACACTTTGAACTTGATGGTTCGTGTTTTGTAGCTCCCACCTGTCCACCTTTGTATCTTCTTGGGTTGGTTTCGCCTCAGTTTCAGATTTCGAACCATCTCCTCTGGCTTGAGAGATCCTCTATTACATGGGGTTTACATTAAAGAAACCATGAGCACGCAGACCCTACATTTTATTGGAAGAAGGCTCGCAGACCAACAAATTTAAATTAAACAAATTTAAATGAAACTATACACACATACAAAGGGTCTTTGGTCTAGCTCATTATCATCCATATCATGCAACGACATTTAAACATATTTAGAATTCAAATTCTTTTAATCGTTCTATTATTTAAGATAAGTCGCGCTTGAATTAAATTAATTATGATCTTATAATTAATCAATTATTTATCTTAAATTTCTTTCTGAATTTCCTTGAGATTCTTCTCATCCATATTCCTTGTATAGGTCTTTGTACCTTTGGAGGAAACCTGGTGAAATTTCTGGAAAGTACACGGCGTGTATTTTATATTTACACAGTGTGTATTTCTTTTCACCCTTTATCCAAAGTACAGGCCGAGGGCTTTGGCGTGTTTTATGTACTTTGGAAATTTTGGAGTACACGGCGTATAGATAAATCATACACGGCGTGTACTTCCTTGTTATGCAGTAACTGGCCTGCCGATCCCGTGTACGTGGTACGCGGCTTCTCCTTTATACACAGTTTCACTTGGTTCAGATCGGACTACACGGCGTGTTGCTCCAACATACACGTCGTGTATTCCAGTTCCCACGTGCCATTTAATTCTGGTCAACATGGGGTGTTAAATTCTTAGGTGTAATCAATTCACACAGCGTGGTTTGGTGGACCAGCACCGGTTCGTTGAACCTAAGTACACGGCGTGTAGTTTTCATTACACGCCGTGTATTCCCGTGTTGTACAGACAGAAAGAGCGGCTCCTCCGGATGAGATCCTCATTTTTATTTTAATAAAAATTAAAATCAAAAGGTTGTTTCTGTGATATGAATCGAGAAACGAAGGAGGAAGAACAGATCTCGTTTATTCAGATTTATAGAATGGTTTATTTTGAATTGAATCAAGTATAAATGTGTAAATTATCAACGAAAATTAAATAATTATAATCAACGTTGTAACCTTGCTCTGATACCATTTGAAGGTTCCGGGCGCAGCGGAAGCACATGGGTGGATGTTCCCACTTGGCCTTTTGTCATTAACAATGATCAATCCGGGATCAATACGACGATAAATGCCAGTCTCCACGGATCGAATCACAGAAATGGACAAAGAAAAGGAAAGTCCCGGAACCACAAAGTAGGATCATTATAGGTTGATTATAATTAATTTAATAAATTGAAAAGAAATACTGTCTGAGTGTTCTTTCTTCTTTTATGTTCTTGATCACGTTCTGATGTGATTTTCCATTGCGTCGTAGAATCCAAGTGTAGACTTCCTCTAGCAGTGATCCACACGTGTACCTCGTATCTCGGGACGTCTCCAAAGGAGTCTTTGGGTGCTGGCATGGAGAAACATTTTCTTGCGTTGTCCCCATTAGATCATCTTGATCTAATGGAATAGGATCTCTCTCAGTCTTGAGAGCGTTCTTGGAGGAAGATGTTCTTTCGGTCTTGAAAGAATTCTCCAGAATTGTTGTGCACAACGATTCTCTTGTGTTAGGAAAAGAGTTGGGGTTGTGAGGATATTTATAATCGGGTTTTAGTTTGTAGAGTTATGACAATAAATAAACGTGTTACATGTTTTATTTATTTCATTAACTCCCTGTTTGAAACCCCATGTCGAGTCATTAATTCATTGACATGCGCCCACACTGATTATAATAAATATCATTTAATAAAATGATATTTCCTCAAAATCCCGATTGGAAAAACTACACGACATGTATTAATAAATACATGACATGTACTTGTTTTTCATTGAAAACTACACGGAGTGTACATTCAATGTACATGGCGTGTATATCTTGTTTTCATTTATTCATTTCCTTTCCAAAATGAAAACTACACAGCGTGTAATTATTGATACACGGCGTGTACTTGTTTTATTTTATTCTTCCAACATTAAAACGATTTTAGGCTTCCTTGAATAATTATTAAACCATGTACAGGGGTAATATTTATTCTACTTGAGATACTTGAATACACTTAGTGTGTGACCCTCTAGGCCTCTTTCTCGTTGGCATTAGGCGGGCTTGCCTAAAGTCCAAGATTATTGTCTAGCAATGGGTCAAGGCACCCAAGAGAAAGAAGTTGACGCCGCATTGACATATCACCTCATACAAACACTTACTATGTAATTTAATCCCTTTGTCTCAATATCCCGTCAAGCAGGTTTCATGGCAGTGTCATAAACCTATATGCTTGATCTGTCGTTCTTTGACTACCTGAAATAAACTCATCGTTTACACCATGACCATGAAATTTAATGCGACAGTTCTATTTCAATCAAAGGGACGAGATATAAACTTCCATAAATGGAAGGGACAAATCCTTCCTCGACTTATCCATTAACAACATGTCATTCGTGACACACCCAACGTACCCTACTTCCCGCCAACTTTCTGCGTGACAGTTTTCGTCAGTAAATCTAAGTGCGCGAGTCATGACATGAGTTAATGATAATATTGCAGTCTAAGGACCATTACACACGCTCATATATAGCAATGTGAGATGACACCAAGACATGAAGAATTGATACTAGCAGGTATGTTCTCATAATCTCCCATCTTGGAGATTACCAAGTGCGAACTCAATGAGAGAGAGTCTCGTCTTCTTACGAGTACTCGCACATGACGGTCTGTATACTATGTGTCCTATCATAGTATGTCATCCAACCGTAGAAATTTATTTAAGAATATTGCTATAGTATTTCAAGGTTCTCATCATAGCGGGGATCTGCCATGACCTTATCAATGCAACAAATATTCCAGGACATTATTATATTATAGTCATGCAGAACAATGAACAATATATAATAAGTGAGCATTCATGTAATCAAAGTACAAAATCTTTGGTTCTCGGGACACCAACCCTTACATTCCTCTGGGGGCATTACTACCCCTGATGGATTAGGGAGGGAGTTTCCCCATGATGTTCATGAAGATAGACAGTGATCCCCTCCCATGTTAGGGAAAAAACACTCCATACTCCTTGGAAGGTAGAGTAGGTACTCCCCTACCGGACCAAGGTGTGGGTCCTCTATCTGTGGAGTCGGTACTACCCTATTAGAATAGGTCCCGGGTCCTCCATATATGATGTATAGATAGAGTGGGTACTCCCCTAACATGATAGGGTACATGTCCTCTATACTAGGAGTCAACACTCCCCTGTTGTTCCAGGGTGACGTGGGTCCTCCATACGTGTAGTTCTGGTATAGTCAGTACTCCCTTGTCATTATAGGAACCAGGTCCTCTAGCTTGGGGTAGGTACTCCCCTGATGGATTAGGGTGCATGTCCCCCATAGTGAAAAATCTAGAAAAGTCGGTACTCCCCTGTCATACCAGGGTGCGGGTCCTATTTCTATAGAGTGGTTCTCCCCTACCGGGTTAAGGTGAGGGTCCTTGATCTACAGAGTTGTACTCCCCTGTCGTATTAGGGTGAGGGTCCTATATTATCTATGTGGTACTCCCCTATTGTTCCAGGGCATGATTCCTCACTTACGGAGTAGTACTCGACCATCTCTGAGTAGCAGTGGGGAGCAGGTCCTCTATTAGAGTTGGAGCTCCCTCAGCTGTTGGACATAGTTACAAGGAGCAGGCCCCTCCACTTGATATGAACGATACCTAGTTAGGAGTCAGTGCTCCCTCAATGAACTGAGGTGTGGGCCAATCCATATAGAAGTGACACAAGTTTTATGGGTTAGTTAGGAGTATTACTCCCTCGACTACAAGGCAGTAGAGAGGTGAGGGTCCCTCCATTCTCTCTCATTGGAGAGGATACACATGGTGCATAGTCTGGAGCATTTCTCTCTCATCTGTGTGCAGTGGTGAGGGGTAGGACTCTTTACTTGGGTTTCTTTAGCTTATGTTGGGCACAAGGTGATGACAACACGACCTCTCGTGCTGGGCACTATAGCTAGTGTCACGACTTGTCCCAGTGGGGCTCATGTCGCGACTCCCCAAGCCCGCATACAATAGGCCAGGGGCTGGTGACTAGCACCGAGTAGGCATATTACTAACATGGGAGACATTTCCTAAGTACTTGTACACACGTACACATTTCCAAGCCCACAAATACTAAAATGTAAAAAAATAGTAAGGAATAAAATGCATGCATACAACTAATCCCAACCAACAGAGTACGATGGAAAGTAGAGTACTGAAAGTAAAATGGGCGAGAATACAAGTCCACCAAAAACAAGAGTCTGAAAACTACAAAGTCCAACCTGTGAACACAAAGAGGTACTGGGACTGCTACTCGTAGCTGTAGGAACACCTCGGACTGTAGGGAACTCAAAAATCTTGGTCCTATCCTGGTCCACCCTGGACTCCGTCAAAAGGCTGCTTGTCTGCACAAGACATGACGCGTGTGGGCAAAGCCCGTGCAGGGGTGAGTATAACAATACTCAGTAGAGGAACCCGAAAACCACAAAGCAATACACAAAGGAAAGGTACAGTCATCTCTACACAGTATATGTCTACTGAAAATATAATTGGTGAACACAATCTAGATATACTCACAACCCAGACTCTTAGTCTAGATACAAGTCACACAACCGCATTCCCCCACTAGGGATTCAGTTTAAAGATTCCACGAAGCACTCGTCTGGGAGAACTCACTCCATGAGTATGATAGCTCTGATGATGTCCATACGAGAAGTATTGTCCGTCAGGAAAAGTCACCAGAGATAGATACAAACATTCCAAGAGAACACACTCCTGAGTGGGGAAAGACCACGATACATAAATGAGGATAACTGATAGGGCCTTAGAGGATACCACGGCTCATCCAGATTCACCTACTAAGTAGAGGATCAATGCCCTGTGGGGATAGTAACGTCAATACCTAACTCTACCTAGGATCCTAAATCCATATTTTTGTATTTTCAAATGACACTTTTAAGGGAAAGTGTGAACCCTAATACAACCACATGATCCCACATATTCCACACCCACAAAAGACCACAACAAACATTTTCAAAGACCAATGTTTAGAATTAAAAATTCAAAAAACCAAAAAAACCGCCATTCATCACCTCGACCCATGAGTTGCACACCCCCCAAGATCCACGACCCGTCAACCATCACCCTCCGCCCGAGAAAACAGCCCTCGAACACCTCACCGCCATCGAATACCTCGCCGCCATCATCGCCTCACCGGTTTCAATCACATCAACGCCAACCACCTTCACCATCTCGCCGGAGCTGAACACAACCATGCCTTCTATGGTCGAAACGTCGTCACTGCCCTCCTCCTGACGTTGTCCATCCAGAATCAGAGCCCAAGAGAACGGAAAATGAAGAAGAGGAAGAGACTAGAACCGCCAGAGACCATCAAAGACCATCGACCCACCATAAACCTTTTCCGCCGTCTGCCAATCATAACCAAAATCCCAAAGCCTTAATGAACCAACTCTCCAGATCTTTGAGCGACTGTGGACTCTGAATCACCAGAATCAACGAAGCAGCAATAAACTAGTAGCAGATTGAACAAAAAACAAGACGAATCCGGTAGCGCTAGGAAACTCGTCGACCGCTAATCCTCATAACCCAAAGCCACATTGTTACCACTTCTCCTGCTCCGACCTGGAGAGGATTAGAGGAACTTGAGGTCAGAGTGAGGATTGAGTAGTCGAGGGATAGAAATCTAGATTCAAACCAAAAATGACCCACCAGTAGGCTTCAAAACTCCAGAATTCCAGAAAGCAGAACCACTGTCACGCAACGCAAGCCAAGGAGATCCCCAAAGAAGATTCCTCCACAGCATATCAACACAAAAAACCAGAAACGGGGAGAACATGTGAGCAACAACAAACAAATCCAAACACAAACCAACACAAAGATCCCGTCACCGCCTTCAAAAACTCAGATACCGCGGCGGACCACCCAGTGAACACACCGACGATGAGGTTGCAACCCTTAATCGCAGAAACTGGAAAACAACCACTGATCCAACCTCGTGCCGCCGAAATAAGCCCTATCCAGCGAAGGGGAGTGAGGTGGGAGGCAAACCAACATCGATGAGGAAAGCCGATAAAGACGGTTCCACGAGGTCACATGACATCGCCACAAGAGAGAGAGAGACACCGCAAGCCCGCCGATGTGTTACAACTCGTGTATCAGGTACATGGGGTAACCCATGTAGTCGGCCTGGTCTGGCTGTGCGGTGGAGTACACGACCGTGTACTCCACCCCGTGTCTGTGTATCCCCTGGATACACATCAAGTCCCGTGTAAGGACTCACATGTTGTGTTCTTTGGAGAACACGTCGTGTCGTCTCTTCACGCACCGCAGAACCCTAGCCACCACTTAGCCGGACCTACACGTTGTGTTCTTAGGGATACACGCCGTGTGTTATGGAAATTTCCAGAATCATGAACCTCTATCATCGCGTCTTGGGTGGATCTCTGATCTTCGATCTGACTATCCATTTGCCATGAAACTTTAAGATTAAGGTCACCCCGATGTACCGAAGTCATCTCTGTTGTTTCTGGGTCTCCGATCAGTCCCGAAAATGCGCATCGATCCACCTGCATGAAGAACGCTCGAAGAACGGTATCCCTCGATCTGAGTCGATTCGTCGTCTTCTATTATTGTCGCACCTCCATTGAGTTGTCACGATGTCGAATCTCCAAATTGGGATCGTTGTGTTATAGAATGGATGCACAACAATCCGTTGTTCGTCACCCCATGAAGAATGTGAAAAACACAGGGTAAAAGAGGGGGAAGAAATCCAAATCACAAAAGAAAAGAGGAACAAACCTCCACCATCATTCGTCACAGCATTGATCCATTCCTGTTAGAAAGATTAAACAGAGTGAATCGAAACATGGATTTCAACATTGTGGATTAATCCCCAAAAACAACCCAATAAAAACCCTCCCGCAAAAATGCACGATCCGCGGGTCAACCTATTTGTGGGTTGATCCGTGTTTATTATTTTATTTCAAAAATGAGGAAAGGAATAATTGAAATAAAAAACCCCTACCTCTGTCGTCGATGAAGAGGGAGATCGGTCGTCGGTCGGGATTTGATCTCGCTGTGCAACGATCCACGCGTCGTCGTTCATCGGTGTCCGTCAAAATCCTCCAAGGCTCCAAGAGGATTTATCTCTCTCTCTATCTATCTCAATTTGCAGGGTTATGAGGATAGCCCTAATAACTTTCCATAATAAGGTATTTAAAAGGGAGGAATTAGGTCATTGCGCAAAAAGGAAACTTTTAAATAAAATAAATTATTACTTTATTTTATTTCCATTAAAGCATCCAAAAACTAACTCTCATATCTGACCCACACTGGTTGATGTTAGGCACCACCTAAGGTAAATTTGTTTCTCTGAACGCAACGGTGCCCTCAGATTTCTGATTCGAGCACCCGTTCAAAAATTATTTCACTTTTTTCAGGAAAACTGCTCGCGTGCGCCGTTTAAAGTTTAAATTAATTCAAACATTTATTCTGAGTACTCTGGGCCTCGAAATCGCACACCGTTGAAAGGTTTGGTCTTGAAATAATTCCATATAATATTTAAAAATAATACATGTAAAACCTGATGCGTTATATTCTCCCCACCTCAGGGTTTTTCATCCCCGAAAATCCAAAACAAGGCTACTCAAAAAGATGTGGGTACTGGGCACAGATCTGAGCCTCCCACTCCCATGTGCTCTCCTGAAGATTATTTTGATGCCACCGAACGTACACCAAGGTAATCTATCACCCACAGAGGATCCTCTCTTGACGATCCTTGATCTCCACTGGGTACTCAGCAAAGGTCGTTCCATCCTCGATGTCCAGCTCTCCCCAGTCGATGACGTGCGATGGGTATTGCACGTACCTCTTCAGCTACGACATGTAGAAGACATCATGTGCCTGATGAAACTGTGGTGGTGGAGCTAGGAAGTATGCCACCTCTCCAAATTTGCGCAGTATCTGAAAAGGTCTGATGAATCTCAAAGATAACTTGTCGCCTCAGACAAATCTCTGTAATCCTCATCGAGGTGAGACCCTAAGGAAGACATGGTCTCCCTCCTCGAACTCCAGAGGTCTTCGTCATCTGTCAGCATAAGACTTCTTACAGCTTTGTGCAGTCTTCATCCACTCCTGGATGATCTGCACCTTCTCGGTGGTAGCTCGCACCAACTCTAGACCCATGAGTGCTGACTCTCCGGGGTCGGTCCAGCAAAGCGGTGACCGGAAGGGTCTCCCATATAAAGCCTCGAACAGTTCCATACCAATGGTGGAGTGGTAGCTTTTATTATATACAAACTCCACCAGTGTTAGGTGGTCCTCCCAACTACAACCAAAGTCCAATATACAGGCCCGAAACATATCCTCCAGAACCTGAATGGTCCTCTCTATCTGACCATCTGTCTGGGGATGGAACGTTGTGCTCAAGCGTAGCTGAGTTCCAAAAGACTCCTACAATCCCTTATACAACCGAGATGTGAAGTGGGTGTCTTGATCCAAGACTATTTTCGAAGGGATGCCATGAAGCTGAATTATCTCTTGCACGTAGAGGTATCCCAATCTCTCTACGGAACTCTGCTCTCTAATAGCTAGGAATTGGTCCAACTTGGTGAGTCGGTCAACGATCACCCATATGGAATCGTTCCCCTTGGACGTCTGTGGTAATCCCATAATTAAGTCCATAGATATTCCATACCACTTCCACTTTGGAACTTCCAGGGGGTGAGCTAATCCCACTGGAACCTGGTGCTCAGCCTTCACCTGCTGGCACGTAAGGCATCAAGAAACAAACTTTTCTACTGCCTTCTTCATGCATGAACACCAGAACTATCATCATAGATCCTGGTACATCTTTACCACTCCAGGATGTACCACCAAGGGGGATGTATGAAAATCCCTCAGGACCTCCTCCCACAACGCCACTAGTACAACAATGCATCCTCTGAAAAGAAGTACGTGCTCCCCACCTTGTGAATATCTACCAGGAGCATGTCTTGTGGATAATTGAGCATGTAAAGCCTCAAAGTCGACATCGCCAAGTTGTACCTCCCTAACTCGATGTAAGAGTGGAGGGGTGACAACCATCGACTGAAGGTAATATGCATCCTCTTTGTCCATAAAGGATAAATGCAACGTGGCTAACTGCTCTGTCGCCCCACTCAACAACTGCGGGATCAACCTTTTGCTAAGAGCATATACAACCTTATTCCCCTTCCCAGGAGTATAGATGATCTCGAAATCATAATCCTGGAGGAACTCTATCCAACAACTCTATCTAGGATTCAGATCCTTCTGTGAGAAGATGTACTTGAGGCTCTTGTGGTTAGAGTAGATGATGAACTGCTCACCCATAAGGTAGTGTGACCACATCTTCAACGCGAAGACTAATGCTACAAACTCAAGATCATGGGTCACATAGTTCTGCTCATGTGGCCTAAGATGGTGCAAACCATAAGCAATCACTGCTTGTCTCTGCATCAGGACACAACCAAGCTCAGTCCCCGATGCGTCGTAGAAAACTACATACTCGACACCCTCCTTAGGTAATCTCAAGATCTGGGTGCTCATCAAACTCTGCCTCAACTGCATGAAAGCCTGTTGGAACTTCTCCATCCACATGAAGGGTTGCCCCTTCCTAGTCAAGGCTGTCATCAGTGCTGATATTCAGGAGAAATCAAGACTGAATCTCTGGTAATATCCTTCCAATCCAAGGAATCTCTGCACCTCCATCATGATTTGAGGTGGTTCCCATGCTAACAGTGCCTCCACCTTGGCTGGGTCCATAGATACTCCATTCACTGAAATGACATGTCCCAGAAAGTGGACCTCCCAAATCCAGAACTGGAACTTTGAGAGCTTCCCATAAAGTTGGTGCTCTCAGAGTACATCCAGAACCATTCGAAGGTGTCTCGCATGCTCCTCCTATGACACCGAGTACACAAGGATGTTATCAACGAAGACCACTACGAACCAGTCTAAGTATGGTTGGAAGATCTTGTTCATAAGTCCCATGAACACTGCGGGGGAATTCTCCATGCCTAAAGGCATTACCAAGTACTCATAGTGACTGTAGTGGCATCTAAAAGTTGTCTTCAGTATATCCTTGTTCTGTACTCATAATTGGTGGTAACTTGACTGAAGGTCAACCTTCGAGAACCACTTTTCCCCTCTCAGCTGGCCGAAGAGGTCATAAATCCTCAATAGTGGATACTTGTTCTTCACTGTTACCTAGTTCAGGCACCGGTAATCCATGCATAACCTCAAACTCCCATCTGCCTTCTTGGGAAACAATACTAGGGCCTCCCAAGGTGAAATGCTAGGTCTCATGAAACCCTTTCTCTACAAATCCTCCAACTGCACCCTCTTCTCGTGAAGCTCTGCAATAGCCATCCAATATGCTGATGAGGAGATCAGTGTCGTCCCGAGGTGTAAGTCGATGTAAAAGTCGATTTATTGGTAGGGAGGTAGTCCTGGAACATCTTCAGGAAAGACGTCCTCATACTCCACCACTACTGCTGGGAACTGGAAGCTCACAACACCTACTAATCTGAGGGTAAGGCTAGCCAACTCATGAGTGATCGGTTGTACCCTCCTATTCTTGAGCCCATTTTGTGCCGCCTAAGTCTCCCTTTCACCGAAAAAGGAAAACCTCATCCCATCAATGTGGACACACTGTACTCTTCTCCTAAAGTATTAAATCTGGGAATGGACCAAGGATAACCAATCTATACTGAGAATGATGTCTTAAGGCCTCGACGCTACCACCAAGAGGTTCCAACCGAAACTCTCACCTCCAAGGGTAAGATCACACTATCTGCAAAGGTGCGTGATCATTGAGTCTCCTCCCGTAGCTGTCTCCAAGCGTAAGGATCAAGTCAATGACTCTACTAGAATCTCAAGGTTTCGCACAAGACACGTGGCGAGGAAGGAATGACTGGAACCTGTGTCTATAAGTATGAAAACTAAGGTAGAGAAGACACAGATCATACCTCGGATCATCCCTGGAGTCCCTGGGTCGTATGCCTTGACTGCATGTAGCTGTCCCCTCCCCTATCCCCCAGCTCCCTGAGCCTGGTGCGGACCTCCTGGGGGTGGTGGTGGAAGTAGATCAAAGCATCTGCCACCACCTACAGCTCTCCCTGCTCCTCTGCCACATCCACTGCCTGGCGGGTCTGTCTGCTCCACTCTCTGCCTCTACCTTGGTGGTCCATCCACCGCCTCCCTGTCAATATCTTGATGGGTTAGACAATCTCTAGCGAGATGTCCCCTATCATTGCACGAGTAGCATCGCCTCTCCCTAGGATGACTGGATCCAGCCTAAGAGCCATGGACTGCAAAACCCCTATCCTAGGTCCTCCTATGACTTCTCCTGCATCCTGATCCCTGTGTCTGACATCGACTCCCTACTACTGAGGTCTTCGTACCTGTTTTCCTACTACTAACTACCCTCGGCTGTCTCTGCTCCGCCAAGAATCTCTCGATCACCAAGACCCGCTCAAGCACTCCAGCATAAGTTGGAATGTAAAGAGGCATGACGCTATCTCGGATGTCCCATCGTAGACCTATCTCAAAGGTTCGAGCTCTGAAGTACTGATCCCTGCCCATATCCATCAAGTACCTGGCGAGGTTGGTGAACCTCGATGAATAGTCAGCCACCGTCAAACTGTCCTACTGGAGTTGAATAAGCTCCTGGATACACACTTCTCTCAACGTAACCGATGATAAATCCTCCCTAAAGAGTCGCTCAAACTCCATCCATGAAAGAGTCTCTTTTTCTTGAGTCTGTGTGATCAGAATCTACCATCGTCCCACCAAACCCTGAAGAAGGCTCAATTTTAGGATCACCATCTGGTCTGTCGGTGTCCTCACAAGATGAAAAACTCTGGTCACTGCCTCAAGTTAGTCCTCATCTTCCTGAGGGTCAGGCTTGCCTCGAAACTTGAGGGGTCTCTATCTCTAGAAATCATGGAGTGCATTCAGCCTGTGCCCCTTGTCTGTCGATACTGCAAGTACAACGGGCTACTCCACTAGTGGTGGTATAGAAGGTACACCACTTGGAGGTAATGCCTGTGGAATTGGTCCCTGTATCAAAGCCTCATCACTGAGGGGGTCATCCTCATGATCGCGCTGCTGAATCCTAGCGGGTCTGTGCCGCAAATGCATTCTGTAAGGAACAAGATGTACCATGGTCAAAGAGTATATCTGGATAGTTGACACAAAGGACATGGAAAACACAAACCATTCCTATATGATGCATGTACCAATCTTTTATTTCCCTCGCAACTAGTGTTTTCATGTATTGAGTCAAAAAGCAGGTTATCAAAGTCCTGGTGTATGGATACGTCGGCCACCCGCACCAACACTGGAGTCTCTGGCCTGAAAGATGAGCCCAAAACACTTAACACTGTTTCCCCAAACCAATCTCAAAGACTCTTGTTTCTAAGGTAGAATTGACCAACTCTGATACCACTCTGTCATGACCCATCCCAGTGGGGCCCGTGCTGCGACTCCCCAAGCTCGCCTCCAATAGGTCAGGGACTGGTGACTATCACCGAGTAGGCATATTACTAACATGGGAGGCACTGCCTAAGTACTTGTACACACACACATCTCCAAGCCCCCAATTATTGAAATGTAAAAAAATACTAAGGAATAAAATGCATGCATAAAACTAATCTCAACCAACAGAGTACGATAGAAAGTAGAGTACTGAAACTAATCTGGGCCAGAATACAAGCCCACAAAAAACAAGAGTATAAAAACTACTAAGTCCAACCTGTGAACACAAAGAGGTACTGGGACTACTGCTCATAGCCATAGGAACACCTCGGCCTGTAGGGAAATTAGAAATCTCAGTCCTGTCCTGGTCCACCCTGGACTCTGTCAAAAGGCTGCTCGTCTGTACAAGACATGACACGTGAGGGAAAAGCCCGTGCATGGGTGAGTATAACAATACTCAGTAGAGGACCCCGAAAACAACAAATCAATACACAAAGGAAAGGTATAGTAATCTATACACAGTATATGTCTACTGAACATATAATAGGTGAACATAATCTAGATATACTCAAAACTCAGACCTGTAGTCTAGAGACAAGTCACACAACCACATTCCTCCGCTAGGGATTCAGTTTGAAGATTCCACGAAGCACTCATCCGGGAGAACTCACTCCACGAGTCTGATAGATCTGATGACGTCCTTCTGAGAAGTACTATCCGTCGGGAAAAGTCACGAGAGATAGATACACACATTCCGGGAGAACACACCCCTAAGTGGGGAAAGATCATGATACACAGATGAGGATCACTATCAGGGCCTTGGCAGATATCGCGACTCATCTGGATTCACCTATTAAGTATAGGATCTATGACCTATGGGGATAGTCACATTGATATCTAACTTTACCTAGGGTCAAGAATGGATAGAGTATCTCGCTCTAGGCCTCTCGGAGGGATACCTGACTCTATCCCGGAAATTCCTGCTGAAGGGATCATACTCCTGAAAAAGGAAACGATACCTAAACTTAAGGGGAATGATAAAAAGGGGCACTAACCCAAACAAAACATGTCCAAGATACGGTGGAAAAGAAGATCAAGTCATGTACTGAGAAGTACACGACATATAGAAGTGTCACACACTGTGTCTTCTGACCCCATGTACTGCCTGTGTACAATGACCCATGTCGTAAGGCTGGTCGTGTATAAGAAGGTATAAATGTTGTGTAAGAGAGTGACATGCCATGTTTCCCTATCTGGGGAGGACTCTATGTACACTGGCCATATGCATGTACATAGATTTAACTCATGTGTTACAACTCGTGCATCAGGTACATGGGGTAACCCATGCAGTCAGCCTGGTCTGGCTGTATGGTGGAGTACACAACCGTGTACTCCACCCCGTGTCCGTGTATCCCTTGGATACATGCCGAGTCTCGTGTAAGGACCCACATGCCATGTTCTTTGGAGAATATTTCGTGTCATTTATTCACGCACCGCGGAACCCTAGCCACCACTTAGCCAGACCTACACGCCATGTTCTTTGGGATACACGCCGTGTGTTCTGGAAATTTCCAAAATCGCGAACCTTTACCATCGCACCTCTGGTGGAGCTCTGATCTTCAATCCGAACATCCGTTTTCCATGAAACATGAAGATTAAGGTCACCCCGACGTCTCGAAGTCATCTCCATTGTTTTTTGTCCTCCAATCAGCCCCGAAAATGCGTATCGATCCACCCACGCGAAAAACGCTCGAAGAACAGTCTCCTCCGATCTGAGCCGATTCATCATCCGCCATTGCCATCACACCTCCGTTGAGTCCTCGCAATGTTGGATCTCCAAAATGGGATCATTGCATTGTAGAATGGATGTGCAATGATCCATTGTTCATCCCCCCATGAAGAATGTGAAGAACGCGGGGTAAAAGAGGGGGAATAAATCCAAATCACAAAAGAAAAGAGGAACGAACCTCCACCATCATTCATCACGGTATTGATCCGCTTATGTTAGAAGGATTAAACATAGTGAATCAAAACATGGATTTCAACATCGTGGATTAATCCCCAAAAACAACCCAATAAAAACCCTCCCATAAAAACGCACGATCCACGGGTCAACCTATTTGTGGGTTGATCCACGTTTATTGTTTTATTTAAAAAACAGGGAAAGGAAGAATAGAAAAAAACCCTACCTCTATCTTCGACGAAGAGGGAGATCAGTCGTCGGTCAGGATTCGATCTCGCTGCGCAACGATCCACGCGTTGTCGTTCGTTGACATCCGTTAAAATCCTCCAAGGCTCTAAGAGGATTTCTCTCTCTCTCTCTCTCTCTCTCTCTCAATTCACAGGGTTATGAGTCTAACCCTACGAACTTTACATAATTAGGTATTTAAAAGGTAGGAATTAGGTCGCTATGCAAAAAGGAAACTTTTAAATCAAATAAATTATTACTTTATTTTATTTCCATTAAAGCGTCCAAAAACTAACTCTCGAAGCTGACCCGCACTGGTTGATGTTAGGCCTCGCCTAAGGTAAAGTCGCTACTCTAAACGCAATGATACCCTCAGATTTTTGATCCGAGCACCCGTTCAAAAGTTATTCCACTTTTTCAGGAAAACCTCCCACGCATGCTATTTAAAGCTTAAATTAATTCAAACGTTTATTTTGGGCACTCTGGGCCTCAGAATCGCACACCGTTGAAAGGTATGGTCTCAAAATAATTCTATATAATATTTAAAAATAATACACGGAAAACCCAAGACATTACATCTAGACCTAGTAAGATGTTCTTGACGGAGTGCATCTCTTGGACGAGTGCCACCTAGGATGGATGAGCTCATGGAGTGTGTTCTCCTGGTTTTATGTGTTACCTTTAGATCCTCAAGTAGAAATCTTATTGCTGGATATGAGGTCGAAACCTTATGAGACTTGGAGTATGAGACGAGTGTATCTGGGTTATTTTATGGGAGTCCTTGAGGTGTTATCACATGTTGGGGTTGACACCCCTTGTAGACCAAACTGACTTGTCATGTACAGTAAAGGATGGTTCGAGATGGAGTTTCTCTCTCGGTTGGGGATTCCCTATGGCTAGGTTGAGCAGAATTTTGCCTTTTAGTTGATCCCTTTTTCTTTTGGGGGTTTTTGGGGTGCCTAATGAGTATTTTTATACTCACCCCTGGATGGGATTTGACCACACATGTTTTGTGTATTGTGAAGACCACATGCCTTTTGACGGAGTCCACATAGGACCTGAGGTAGGCAGAGCTTAGTGATCCCCTCCTTTTGAGTAGGTTGGACACTTTTACACAGTTTTTTGGTAGGAATTTTTTTGCCCTTATTTTTCTTTCAGTACTTCTGTCATACTCTAGTTGTGGGATATAGATGTATGCATGCATCAATTACTTAGTGGTTTTTACATTTCAGTATTTTGTGAGATTGGAGATGTGCGTGTATAGGTACATAGGCAATGAATCCCATGTTAGTGATATGCCTAATCGACACTAGTCTCCAGCCCCTAGCCTATTGGAGGTAGGCTTGAGGAGTTGCGGTCCGAGCCCCATCGGGTCGGGTTGTGACACTATCACTTATAATTTAAGTGTAAATTCAAACTGAAAATTTAAGATTAAAATTATCATTTTAAAGTTTCATTATATTTTTTCAATGAAAATTTTCATGTCTATGTATAAATCTATTGAAATTTTCTGATTTAAATTCACACTAAAAATTTATAATAAATATCCATTGAAAATTTGTAATGAAAATTTTCATTAAAAATTTATGTGTATGTATGCATGCATAGAAATTTTCCAGTGTAAATTTATACTAGAAAATTACATTGTAAATTTAAATTTATACATATACATATACGTTTTTTTCCAATATTACAGACGGTCTGGGAAGAGGAACTATAAAGCTACAAATAAACACGCAAACACACACATGCAAAAAGCCAGGGGGACTCGAACCCGAGACCTCCCCAACACCCCACATGGCCCTTTTCCACTAGGTTAGGCCATGAGGGCATGTTTTTTTTTCAAATATTCATTCAAATATACTTTAGAAATAGACACTTGAAATTCTTGATGTAAATTTCCACTATAAATTTCCAATATGCATATAACAGAAATGTATAATGAAATATTACGATGTATATCAATATCAGTGTGTGCGTGTGTGTGATTTTCAGTGCTAATTTTTATGGTTAATTCTGTATAGTAAAGATACATTGGAAATTTTTCATTCAAAATTTTTAATATAAATTTATGGTGGAAATTCTCATTGAAAATTTTCATGGAAAATTCTCGATTTAATTTTCACTAGAAATTCCCAATATAAATTTGGGAATGTATTTATTTATATAGTTATGTTACTATAAATTTTAAGGGGTAGAAATTTTCAATGCAAAATTACATTAAAAAATGCATTTTTTATTTTTGTATTAATATATTTTCATTGAAATTTTAAGTGAAAACTAGAATTATAAATTTCCACTGTAAATTTCCTTATGAAATTTGTAGTTGAATTAATAAGTGTCCTCCAATGGCCCGAAGGCCTTCATTTTTTATTGATTTTGATAATCCACCTTTCAAGGGGTGAGGTGAAACCCTTACAAGGCCCGTAGGCGTAAGTATTACATGCCCCGTAGGCCTTAGAATAATTCATTGCCCGTAGGCTTCAAACATTACATACAGCCCAGACTAACTACTTGGAACTGCTCCTCCCCAGCATCTTCATCGTGAAATCAGCTCTCCACCTTCGCATGGCTGTTCAGCTAGGCATTCCCGTGCATGCACAGGCTTGTCCCGATGACAGGTGTCATACCCTCTCATTCTTGCAATCCGTTTAGCTTCTACTGTGGTGAAATCTCCTTGCCCATCCTCCTTGTAGAGCTTGTTCCTTGTAGGTTGTCTGGTTTGCATCTGCACTAAGGTGGCCCGAAGGCCTTGAGGTGGCCCAGAGGCCTTACTGACCCGAAGGCCTGGGTGGCCCGAAGGCCTTACAGGACTCAGGGACCAAATCGGTGGCCCGAAGGCCCAAACGGGGGCATATTCCCGGTTGCTACAGTGCCAAACAGTGCCTGCTATAGTACCCGCTACAATACCTGCTACAGTACTGCAGAGTTCCCGCTACAGTACCTGCCACAGTACTGCCACAGTTCCGCTACAGTACTGTAAGGGTGTAATTTTGGCCCGACGGCCCGAAAGCCCGACAGGCCCGACCCGAAAGCCCGAGCGACCCGGCCCGGCAAAGCCCGCATCGGGCCAGGCTGGGCTCGGGCCGCAGGTTCAACGGGTCAGACCTAGGCCTTTCCAGGTAGGCCCGCGGGCCAGGCCGGGCCGACCTGAAAAAGCCCGGTCCGTGGGCCCGCGCGAAGCCCGGCCCGCTGGCCCGCCTGCTGTAAAAAATATAACGGGGAACTGCAGGTAGGGGGATTTGATCCCCCTACCTCAAGCTCCCAAGGTTGCGCCTGGATCAACTGGTCCAGGCGCTGCGCCTGTAAATTAATCACAGGTCTTTGTATATATAGATATATTTATATATATCTATATTTCAATATCTATATGTATATATATAGATCTATTTATATATATATATATATATCTCAATATCTATATGTATATATCTATCTATATATACATATATCTATGTATATATATCTCTATCTATATATATATCTATACATATATATATATATATATATTAATATATATATCTCTATCTCTATATACATATATCTCTTTATATATCTGTATATATACATACATCTATACATACATCTATATATATATCTACCTATATATACATGTATCTTTATACATTTATATTTATCTATATATGTATCTATATATGTGTGTGTGTGTGTGTGTGTGTGTATTTCTATCTATATGTGCATATATCATTATATATTAACAAAAAATGATATTATATATATACATGTAATTATTATTATATATAATTATAATGTGTGTATAAATATATATATACAACGATATATAATTATATATATAATAGTTTATATATATAAACAAAGTCATTAATAATATATATCAATTAAGTGTGGTATTTAAAAATCCATTAATAATATATATATATATGTATGTATATGTATATGTATATGATATATATATATATATATATCAATAATTTAATATAATAGTGTATATGTATAAACAAAGCCATTAATAATATATATCAATTAAGTGTGATTTTTAAAAATCCATTAATAATATATATATATATGTATATGTATATGTATATGTATATGTATATGTATATGATTTAATATATAATATATATATATATAAACAAAGCTATTAATATATATCTATATATATCAATGATTTAATATTATATATATAATAACTTGTTGTATATTAATAAAAAAATAAGTATGGTTTTTAAAAATCCATTGATAATATATATATATGTGTGTGTGTATGTATATATATATGATATAATATAATATATATGTATATAAACAAAGCTATTAGTATATATATATATATACCTCGATGATTTAATATAATAGTGTATATATATAAACAAAGCCATTAATAATATACATCAATTAAGTGTGGTTTTTAAAAATCCATTAATAATATATATATGTATGTATGTATGTATATGTATATGTATATGATTTAATATAATATATATATATATAAACAAAACAATATATATATATATCAATGATTTAATATTATATATATATAATAACTTGTTGTATATTAATAAAAAAATAACACACTCGCCTAATGATGTTCGTGCAAGTCCCTCAACTTCATTAATTTTTTTAAGTACGTTGCAACATGTATAAATTATATATACTATACATATATAAATCTATTTAGAAAAAAAAATAACTCACCCAATGATGTTCGCGCACACCCCCAATATATATATATAAACAAAGCCATTAACTCACCCAATGATGTTCGCGCACACCCCCTAATTATTTTTTTACAATTTTCTCATATTATATATATACATATATATATATAATAACTTATTATATATTAACAAAAAATAACTACTCACTAAATGATATTCGCACACCCCCAACCTCATTATTTTTTTTAAAATATGATAAAACTTTCATATATTATATCTACTATATATACATATATAAATTTATTTAGAAAAAAATTAACTCACCCGCTGCTGCGCACCCGCTAAGGGTGTAATTTCAGTCCAGACAGGGTCGGGTCGGATCTGCCCTACAAAAAAATTAAAAAACGTTTAAAAAAATGTTTTAAATTAAACAAACGCTAAAAAATACTTTTAATAAATAAGTTAAAAAAATAAATGTAAAAAAAAAATGTTTTAAATAAATGATAAAAAACATTTAAATAACAACACTTTAAACTCACCACTCACTGCTGCGCACCCCCCAATAACTCATTATTTTTTTTAATTTGTACATAATATATATAAATTCACAGACATGTATAAATCTATTTAAAAAAAATAACATATTCACCCACTGTAAAATGTTTTTACAAAAAACGTGTAAAATGTTTAAAAAAAATACATGTAAAAAATATGCGTTCAAAAAAACTTTTTGAATTAAACGTCTAAAAATAAATGTAAAAAAACATTTTAAACAAGTGTTAAAAAATGGTTTAAATAAAAATGTTTAAAAAGTTTTTAAAACAAACACTTAAAAAATACTTTTTACATTAAAATGTGAAAAAAGGTTAAATGTTTTAAAAAAATACTTGTAAAAAGCATGCGTTTCAAAAAATTCAAAAATGTTTTAAATTAATCATTTAAAAATAAATGTAAAAAAACGTTTTAAACAGATGTTAAAAAACAGTTTAAATTAATATGTTTAAATAAAAAATACTAACAAACGCTTAAAAATTATAAATAAGTTAAAAAAATAAATGTAAAAAATGTTTTAAATAAATGTTAGAAAAACGTTTAAATAATAAGGCTTTAAACTCACCCACGACAGCTGCGCACCCCTCATTATTTTTTTTTACAATTTGCAAATAATATATATATATATATATATAAACAAAAAACATATCCACCCATTGTAAAATGTTAATAAAAAATAAAATAAACGTTTTTACAAAAAACATGCATTTAAAAATAAATGTAAAGAAATGTTATAAATAAATGTTATAAAAATGTTTAAATAAAAAAAAAATTAAGAGACAATTATTTTGAAAATAATAAAAGCCCACCACGGCCCGATTTGAAAAAGCCTGACCCAGCCCGAAAAAGCCCGGCCCGGCCCGATGGTTTGGGCCGGCCCGAGGCCGGGCTCGGGCTGCCTCATGGGGTTGTTCGGGCCAGCCCGGCCCGACCCGAATAGTGGTCAGCGGCCTGACACTTTGCATGGCAGACCCAGACCGAAATTACACCCCTACAGTACTGCTACAGTACTGCTACAGTACTGCTACAGTACCCCTGGAAATTCTGCCTCCGCCTAGATTTGATCCCTGATCGTTTGGATGCACTTACGGAGTCCTTACCAACTGGGCTAAGGCTCATGTGCAAATTGAATTAATAAGTGTCATATTACAAATATATATGATCAATATTTTATATAATAAATATCACAATTAATATTATATATATATGTAATGAAAATTATATATATATATATATATATATATATAATATTTTTTCCATTAATAATAAAAAAAATATACTAATTACATTATAATAAAATTTAAAAAATATATAATACCTTCAATAGTTATATTTAAATTATTACACATTTTTTTATTATTAATAAACATTAGATAATAAATTTATATAATAAATATCATAGAAAATAAATGTTTTAATTATTTTAATTTATATAGAAAATATTACATTATATATATATATGTTTGCAGAATAAGTATGGGCAGCCAAATCCAGCATGATAGTGTAAAAAAACTGAGAATGGGGGCATTTTCATCTAAAAATCCAAACTGAGAGTTAGGTTGAAGTCCCAACCTGTGACGATTTTTATCCTGGTAAACACCATATTCAATTTTTTTATTTTAGTTTCATGATAAAAAAACAATTTGGTATTTATAAATAGATAATTCCAAATATAGTATGATATAATTTGGTGTGATTTAAAAATTAATGGTTCCCATTTTGTAAAGTTGAACGGATAGGGATTCAGGTATTTCAAAGTTCACATCATATGTTGTCATCCCTACTTGTGATATGTAGTTGTGCATCCCATGGTTTCATCCCTACTTGTGCATATATGTGTATATATGTATAATATTTGGGTAACATAAATGTTTTAATACACTAATAGAGAAAGATTTTTGTTTTATTTTTTTTTGATTTTTTTACATATGTAGTATGGTTTATGAAATATTTTAAATGGAGTGACATGACATGTGAAATTATTTTGTCATTAAAATATTAATTAATTAATTTATATTACATGGAATGCAGTTTCTACTAAAGAAAAAAACGGTAAACTATATATTTGAAAAGCAATAATGGCATGAGTGTTTTGAGAATGAAAGAAAAAAAACTAATATAGATATAAGAGTTGAAGATATAGGATGAAAAAACATTGAAAGAGATGTGTAAAATTTGACACAAATATCTAATTTATGAGATATGGATTCATATTCAGCATTGATAAGAAAACATCAAATTGCCATGTAAATCAACATATACATTTTAAAGCCTACCACACATGTAATTGATATGCTGTTAATGTAGGAATTTTGAAAATTATTTAAAAGAATCTCTTGCGGAACTTTTAACTAAACCCCCAAAATAATACCTTATGAATTTTCTTTAGAGTGTGAATACTATCAATTTGAAGACATGTAGCAATAAAATCTTTAGTTTTACTTTGAATAGGCGAGAACTTATTATGTTAGGGAAATAGAAAGCATAGGTGAATCAAAAATTCTCATTCCAAAATGATAAGAAATAATGGTCATCGTAACTGCATGGAATTCTTTGAGATTGGTTGAAAGAGTATCATATTTGAAACATAGAAGTCTTGGTATAGTTAAACATCTTTATGCTTCAGTGATTTCCCAAGAATCAATTAGGATATCATCTTTACATAACCCATGACCGGTAATTTCACTCCCATCATATGTAACCCATGTATCCTAAAAACAATTAGTATTCTTAATGAAATTGTTTGGCTATGATTCAAAATGCACTCAAAACTTTCCAGTATATGGTTCTATTATCCTCTTCTCAAATCTTATATTTCAAAAAACATTAATCAAGAATTCCATCCATTTATTTCCCCATTGATATATGTTGTGAACGACAACAAAATATTATGCCATTGAAATTTTAGTGAATAGTTCAAAGACACAATGAAACTATATACAGTATAGAACATGTAACAAAATGATTTCTCTAAAATCCTAATTATAAAGAAAAAAGTCGATGGCATTCACAAAAAAAATGGAAGAAGAAAATGACGAGTGTGTATGTTACATCACCATGGATTTCACAAAGGATGAGTGTGTGTATGTATTGAATCTATATTTTATAGAGGATAACCAATACATACATAGAAAACACACACATATCAAAATGAATATCAATATAAATAGATATATAAGAATATATATATATACACAAACACACATATATATAAAGAGAGATAATTCCTCCACACCATCCTTTTGATAAATAATTAGAAGTAGTCATTTCAGAATCACCTGGAAAAAATAAATTTCAGATGGAACTCTCTATCTTAATGTTATGGAACTTAGTAGAAACAAAGTTCAACCAAATAATTTCCACTAAGTCAAACCAACTTCAACCACATTCACATCAAAAAACATTCATACAATGAAAGTAAATATAAGTAGACAAATAACATTTTGGTTTTATATGGTTTGGACTGAAAGTCCTATGTCCACGGGAGAAACACTACACCATTTCATTTATATGAAATGAAAACTTTACAACCTATTGAATAATGAGTCAATTTTTGATTTCTAAAACAAGTAATCATAGTTCCACTAAGTATTTGTTACATCATAAATAAAAGGTTACACCACCCTCTATATATAGAGAGAGTAACTTTTGGTTATCCAATTTCACTAACCTTTAAAAAATACGGGAGTCCATTTGTTCCATTATTCCCACTGCTAATCTTCTATAGAAATATTTAGTGTGACTACCACCTCCAATAAACAAACAAACACATCACATCAGATTTGAACATCCCCATATTCCATAAGTACAAATAAAAACATTTGGAACAACACCGCCTGCACTGAGAATGTCAAAATAATCCCCTTCTGATCCTCCTTTTGAAACATCCTTCTGGAATGTTGAAGGAAAAACCTGCCAACTACTTTAATGAACTAAAGGTCTTTTAGAACTACTCCTTTAAATTGATCAAAACATTCAACTTAATAAGGATTCATGCATTACCAATAATCTCCCACTTGAATATTACTTCATAGAAAACCACGACACCCCCTTCAGCTTCCGCAAAACATCCTTTCGGCCCCGTTGCATACAATTCTTCTACACATCCTTCCATTCAACCAAGAACAACTGAGGCTTTATGTTGCCTAATATTTTTAGACCCAAAATCTCGGTAAACATATATGTTGGATTTTATTTCCCAAAATACCTTCCATAACTCTAACTCACCATTTTCCAGCAACTTTCAGATATGATGGTACTTCAGATAAATATGTTTGGTTCTTGAATAAAAAACTAGATTCTTATCCAAATATATTAAACTCTAACTAGTATATAATAACAATCATTTCTCTTAGTTATATCTAAGTTATTCAACTAAAATTCTTAACTATACTATCTCCTTGCTTGCTTCCGTAACCATCACAAACTTTGCTTCTGTTGTATAAAGTGAAATCACCGGTTGTAACCTGTCCAACTCACTATGATTCCTCCAAAAGTGTAAACATATCTAGTTGTTATCTTTCAAGGATCAGAATCACCCCAAAAGTCTACATAAATAATCCCAAGTACAAATCATCATCACTATAATAAATATTTGTTCCTTACATTACTTTGAGATACCAAATAATCCATTTAACAAATTCCCAATGAACCTTTCCCAGATTTTCCATAAACCAACTGACCACTCCCACTACATGAGCAATGCCTATAAGTGTACACACCACAGTATACATCAAAATTCTTACTATTGTGGCATAAGGTCCATGTAAAACTTATCTTATTATGTTCATGGTGATTACTCCTTTGAAAGTTTAAAATGAGCAGTGATAGGAGTTGGAACTGGCCTACATCCACTCATTCCAAATCTCTCAATGATCTTCCAGATGTAATCCCTATGTGATAAAACCAAACTTCTGATTTTCCTATCATGTTCAATCCTCATGCACAAGATATTCTTAGCTTCACCAAGATCTTTCATCTCATACTTTCTTGATAGATCACCTTTCAACTTTTGAATTATCTGAATATTCGGACCTACCAACAACATATCATCCATGTAAAAAAGTAATATTATGAAGTCACTTCCACTGAACTTATTCTGATAACAATAATGATCAAAGTTACCATGAGTGAAACCTTTCTATTACATTAAGGAATCAAACTTCCAGTTCCAACACCTTAGTGCTTGTTTCAATCCATAAAACTTCTTCTATCACAACCCCTCCCTCCAAAGGCACTCCTCCCAGGTCGATAATGAAGAAAGAGCGTTAATAACCCCCAAGTATTTCCTTTGGTAAGCCTCAAGTACTAGTTCCTAGAACAATGTAAATGTGTGATGGGCGGTGCCCAACTTTGATTTTTTTCCACTTTTAATGATCAATCTGAGATCTACATGATGAAAAATGCTGTGCTCAATGGAATTGAATCAAAGAAGATAGACAACATGAATCCCGTCAGAACCAGAGAGAGAGGATCATCACATATTATTTATAATAAATTTAATTAAATAAAGAACCAAATTGATGAAATTATTTCTTTATTGATAGATCTGAAATAGATCTATGATTCACCGTCGTTGTGTTATAGGAATAAATTGAAGATTCCCTCAAGCAGTGATCTACACGTATTCCACGAATCTCCAAATATTTCCGAAGGAATCTCTAGGTGCTAGCACAACAGATCCTTGAACTTGCGTCATCTTCCTTTGATCACTACGAGAATTTCTTTTAAAGTGTTCTATTTGATCCGGTGGAGGAATATTTCTCTCCATTCTTGGGAGCGATCTTGGAGAAGAAATATATCAAGGGCTTGAGAGAATCCTCCAATTTTGTTGTGCATAACCCAAACAAATGAGTTATTCTCATTGAGAAAATAAAATAACTAGGTTTATATATCACTAGGGTTGAAATAAAATAATTGCACAAGTTCCCTTAATCATTTATTTAATCCTAGTGAAACCCCATGTCAAATAATAATATTAATATTATTATTTCTTGGCATGGGCTTAACTTGAAAATTAAAATTAAATAATATTTAATCAAATAATATTAAATATTTATTATTTCTTATCATACCATTAAACTCAGTCCTCCATTACTCCACTATTTTTATTAGACCTTGAATAATTACTATTTATTTATTAAATAAATATCATTTCATTATTAACTAATAAATAAATATTATATTCACTAAATAACAAATAAATATTTATTAAATATTATGCTCACATTATATTCTCTCAAATAATTGGTGACTGAATAAATGCGATCAAGCAAACATGAATAATTATTAAACCACATTTGGGATTTATATTTATTCAACTTGTTAAATAATAAATAATAATATATTATTTAACCGAGATTCTGGATATACTTATTTTGTGACCCTCTAGGCCTCTTTCTCAGTGGCATTAGGTGAAGCAGCCAAAAGTCCAAAGTTATCATCTAGCAACACTTCAAGACACCCATAGAGAAAGAAGTTAATACCGCAATGACATAATACCTCACACATATTCTTTCTATGTAATACAACCCTTTTCTCACAATATCTCAAATCAATCATGTAGAATGTCAGTGCCATCAACCTATGTGTTCGATATCTCTTTCTTTGAATTTCTGGAAATAGAACTTTCCTATAGAACACCATGGCCATGAATTCATTTAGGCTATATAATTTCCATAAAAGGGCTTGAGATTTTGATTTTCATTAAAGAACAGAAGGGATAAATCCTTTCTCACATTATTTATTAATGAAATATTACTCATGACACACCCAATGTATCCTACCTCACCGCGAATATCTATCTTCATGGTTTTCATCAATACATAAAAGTACACAAATCATAATAATCATTAATAATAATCTTAAAGTCTAAGAAACAATACACACACCCGTAGATAAGAACATACAATGACACATATAAATGTGGATTTCCTACTAGTGGGTCCCATTCTCATAATATCCTACTAGATATTACTAAGGGTGTATACCATGAGAAGGTGACTCAAAGTCCTATGAGTCTCTACCCTTGATAGCCTATATCATTTGTGTCCCTTAAATGATATCATCCGACTATATAACATATATTTAAGAATAGTGTCATAGCACTTTCAGGTTCTCATCATAACTGGGAACTACTATGACCTTTTGAGTGCGACGAATACTCTAGGGACATTATCACATACTATGTTATATAGAATAAAAATCATGTTGTGATAATAAATTTATTAATATTCAAAATAATGAATACTTGTTATCATAAAGTACATAGAAGTTGGTTCTAGGGCACCAACTCCAACACTGGGTTGTTGATTAGCACCGAGGGTATAAATATATCACATATGGAAGTCATTGCCCTCTAAAGATAAATCATGATTAGGAGATAAGATATCAATAACCAAGAAACTCCACGACATAAATAAAAGGAAAAAAACCAAAATCATCCCAAAATCCATGTATAAAGTAAACAAATACAAAGTGTCTCAAAAATAAACACCCAAAAGAAAATCCTAAGGCAATGACTCAACAACAGATCCAATGTCCAGACTAGTAATGTATAACTCAGTCTCTGAAGTCCTTCTGAAAACTTAAAAATGGGTTTTATATATGTGGAGTGAGCATAACATGTATACTCGGTAGAATAATATCTAAAGTCTCTCGTGCACATGTGAAAAGAGCATACTAATGCTCCAGTTGAAAAACAGTTGAACCAACATGCACCTAGGTAGGTCAACTAACCAATACCATCCTCACCATGACATACTCACTAAATAACCAATCCAAGTATAGTATCATAATATGAATAATAATGATAAAAGGGAACACTGCACCACTTTACCACCAATTTTTCTCTCTCATGCCCCAACATCGTAGATCATAGCACTCCCATATTTTCCATAGAATCCTGCCCAAAGACACCTAGGCAGCTACATCATGCCAAGAACCTTGTGTGCAACTGGCCATCACATCTCGCCTAAAGACACTTGGGCAACCACATCATACCAAGCACCCCACATGAAACTGGTCATCACATCCTGATCCCCCCATAACCATTTCCATATATCCAGGATAGTAAGGTATCATGAACATGACGAACATCAACCTCATTCCCTCCTCCTTCCATGCATGACCCACACTATGAACCACCTCATCAATATCATCAAACCAAACCATAATTTCACTATAACAACAATCCATCACAAATAGTTCATAAGAAACTCACATGGAAGAGAGAGCAGGGAAGAGGGGGTAGACACTTATCCATCCTCACTATATTGGATTCAAGGAAAAACACCCCCAAAACATTTTGGTGTTGACACATGGTGCTCAGTGCGGGTGGGGTTCAAATACAAATCAAAATTAAAATAAAATATATAATAGTCACACATAAGCCCAACCTATGGGTTTATAACAAGAGTACTGTCACAACTCAAAAAATCACCACAAGGCCTCACAACCTCTGCCATTTTCTTTTACACCTCTAAATTCATAACATCACACAAGAAAGACACCAAACACAAACCACATTCCATCTTCCTTTTAAATTTAATCCATTTCTATATTTTTCAATTACCAACCATCCCCTTTATCAAGTCTATTCATTTCATTTTTAACAAAAAACACTTTAACCACACTTTACATTTTAGTTTAAGAGTTTATTAGAAATTCTAACTCATGATATTTCAGTTAGTTATCAACGTTTCATTCCAACACTACCAAGAAATAACAAAACATAAGACACATCAAACCAACACATAACAACCCATCCTTTCCATGTAAAAAAGCCCCATATCCCAACCACCACACATCACAACTGCCTCACATCACAACAACCACACAAAATTACTGTACGTCACAACCTCTGCACACATTATAACCACTACACATCACATATTAGTTTTAACAAGGGATTTCATCATATTTATTTAAATATATTCAAGGGAAAACTGAGATTCCATGGGCAACCAATTTTTTAGCCGAATATATGTCCGTATCCATTTTCATGTGTAGTGAGTCAAATCAATAAGCACAACATGGTTCACCAATTTCAAAAACCACAACGTCATAAGAAAACTCAACATAATCCAAAGATATAAGATTATAAAGCATGCTCAAACATGTAGGAAAAACAAAAAAATAAGTAAACCTCATGTGATTTATTCCCTCCCCCTTAACTTTCAATTAAACTAATTAATTATCTTCATTAATCTTGTGCATACTATCTACCCAAAGGAAGGTAAAAACATGATATTCCCACATGTACATTTTAAAGGAGAAAAAATGAAGGATCTCCTACCAAAAAGAAGATTTATGAATCACTACGCAAGGATGGAACAGGAGGAAGATAACCACCAAGAACCACGGTGAAAGGAAATGCCTTGATCAACCTAGAACATAATAACCCACATCATTATCCTATAAAGGCATCACTAGAACCAATTTTTCCATCATCACCAGCCCTATTCTGATGAATAATGGGGAGAAAAAAGGGAATAGAAAATAAGGGAACCCGCTTAGAATCACTAAGGATTGATCTTCTAAGGATATGGTTGAAAACTGATGAAAATGGGATGAAAGATCTCCTAGGGGTGCACTTGGATAGCCCAAGGGATGAGAGAAAAGGTGGAAGAATGATGAAGTTTGAGGGTGTATCTCCCTATCTTGGGATCCACTTAACCTGTGCTCTAGGACGGTAGGCCACAAGCCTTAGGCGCACCTCCCCGAATGCTAAAGGATGATGACTAATAGTGAGGGTCTGATTAGGTGATAATGGGGAGACTATACCCTCTAGTGATGATAATAATAAAGGTAATATGATAATAAAACACTGTGGAAGTATAACTACCAAACTTAGTGTAAAAAATAATAGATAACGATAATAACAATCCAAAATCAATATCCATACATATTTAATAAAGTGTACATGTAAAATATTTATACAAAAATAGACATGTAATATCACCCATGACTGATCATATAAGAATATACTCAAAATCCCAAAAGAAACTCTAGCTCGAAGCAAAGAACCACTATGGTCTATCTACTATTCATCCCATGCACATGCTCACTAAGCTCCTGACTATGATCCTAGTCCCTTATATAATCTTAAAGACATAAAGTCTACATGCATCCTGAGGGACCCATGTAGGGTGTGAGTATGAACTCAGTAATCCATCACCAATATGTTCCTATATTACATCCATATTTATATAGTGTATGCATATGTAAATAAATATTAGTAAATCACACATAAAAATAAATAACTCACTCCACTAGTGCTCAACAACCACATGTAAACATTTTACCTATTTCGACCAACATTGGTATGTCTCTGTATACATTCCATAAAATATATATTTGTATACATTACATGTCTGTAATGATATATCTGCACCAACAAGGAACCATGGCTTAATTCCTAGGGATCCATTTAAGGATATCATACCCGGAGAACCCTCAGGCTCCTCTCATAAACATATCACTAACACCTAATGCCATCTGACACCTCATATGCCAGTAATTGAGTAACCAACATCTCATTAGCATGACCATCAATACGTCCCAGGTCCATCGAACCTCTATTAAAAAATCACTGTTAGCTCAAAATCCCGACATCCTAAGGCATGATGATATCCATCCTCCCATATATAATAAATGACCATCGTCTCAACAACCTGATGTCCTGAGACATGGTGATATCCATCCTCCAATAAATCCCATCCCATCGGCCTAAAATATAAATGATAAGCCTCATCCCCCAATCTATGGTCTAAAACACCATCTCCCATAGATTTATATGGTGATCACCTCCTCTATAACTGATGGTCAACACCATACCCTAATCTGATCAATCTATAAAGGTCGTCAACCATAATGAGTTGTAAACACCACCTCAATTGAGTCCTATCTGTGTACATAAGACTCCAACGACAATGATGACCAATAATGGTGAGTAGCAATCACCAAAATTTCCTAAGCCACACCATCCAAAAACCTCATTACCACATGCGAAACTCATCACCCATCCACAACATGGTCATCACTACCCACCTTATCCCGATGATCATATCACCTCAAGACCTGATGGCCAACACCATCCCATATATCTCAGGACATGTTCTAATCCTAAAAAACCTCATCATCCCACTCCTAATGATCAACATCACCTCAATACCTTGGTACATTCCTGTCAAGTTCCCATGTAACTCATGTAGTCATATCACAATTTAATTAATTTAAAAAATTTAAGCAATTAGCACAACTTGCCTAACCAACCACAAGCTCCATACCCATATTAGAATATTTAAATAGGATAGATCATGCCCATCGACATCTCATAACATCAATTAAACAATTTAAATACAAGTATTAATTTACAAAGGGTTTTACTCAGATAACCCACATATGCATATTTTAGAATGCACCCCATAATGCATGTATACTTAAGGAGAAAGACAAGAACCACCTAACTTAGGCTCGTAGGAACTCACTCATTTAATATTGACCTCTAATTTGAGCCGTATTGAAATAAATTGGGATTTTAGATAAACACCTTGAAAAATATGGCAAATGGGATTGCATGGAATAAAATTCCAAATGGTGAAATAAAAGAACAAAGAGAGATAAATCAAGGGCCCTCTATGCTTTCAATGCACACATAGAATTTCAAAATAGAGCTTAGATGAAGGAAGGAGGAAAAATCCTAGAGGAGGAAGAAAAATGGAGGAATCCCCCTACTGTGCATGTGAATGGGAGAAGAAAGTATGAGAAATAAGAAAGAAATAGAATGGAGGGGTAGTTTGGTAATTTCACCCCCATTAATGAACCACACGGTTTGGATAACCATGCACCAACCATGTGATACCACTATCCAAAAGGAACCCCCTTTAAAATATGTCGCATTGTTTAGCCACACTATTTGGCCAGATCATGTGCCAAACATGCACACTCACTGCCTAAGTGGCACTAAGTGTGTGGGATATGCCACATGGTTTGTCAAAACATGCGCAACCCATGCGTAACCTCCATTAAAAACTTTATACATATCGCATGGTCATGTGACCCACCTCACATGGTTTTCCTAACCATGCTCCAGTTCAAATATGGGCTACACAGTTCCCCCCAAAGGGATGCATGATTTAAACAAATCGTGTGCCTTTGCCTACACTTTCTGAAAATGTGTTTTTGGGGGATGATGCACCCAAAACTCATTTGAACCCCTGAGAAACTTATTGAACCTTAAAACCCATCTAAAAAAACGTACTAAAAAATTATAATTATTTAAATCACACTTCAAATCCTAATTTAAAATTTGGCCTATCCAATAGACTTAAAATTCAAATTTACCCATAGAAACAACTCATTCCAAAAACCTGGGATGTTACAGTCTCCCCACCTTACAATAACTCCTCCCCGAGCTATGAGGTTTCATGACGAGATAGTACCAAACATACCTATCTCATAAATATTACCCTGATCAACCCCAGTTACCCAATCACAAGCTAATTCCCCTCGTGGTGATCCCCACATTAGGAATTAACTACCCAATCATTTCTTGACCCAAAATTAAACACTCTGATAGTTGCTATGAACCTCCCCAGACATACACATACTCACACAACATACCATCATTATTTAACCTTATCAAGTTCTCATTCCATACCCATTTCACACATGACACCCACATTCCCACATCGCAGTCGATGCCCAGGAGTTCCCGTATCCCATCTAATGTTCAATCTTTCTGGCATCATCCATGACATCCACAAGGTCCAGCATCGGAACAGTTTCAAAAAAGTAATGCATCACACTAATGCTCAAAATTTATCCCGCATCATATATATATATATATGTATGTATATGCATACCCATCAAATGTCCTGATGCCTACGCATATCATACCAATCACACATCATACCCGATGCCCACATACTAACCAGTACATGGTTCATTCAAATACAAAATGTGTACCTCATGAACTCATATCAGTAATGTCCAGAAAAAGAAACACCATGATCAATGTGTACCTATAACCATCATTGGCTCCTCAGATCACTCTGAACCTATCATCTCAACCACATATACCTAGCTTGAAGCCCGACTGCCCGAGGCCTGACCTCCCTATAGAGCTGCACTAGCTACCAGCCACTAACCCAACTGCTGGGTCTCTCTCTCTCTCTGCCAAAACCTGTGTGTGCAATAGAATCCCAACTATCAACTCTTGGTACCACTCCCAGTCCCACCTCAGATCCCTAACTCCTAGTTTCCCATTTGGCCACATTCCCGACACTCCTTTGGAGGTCACTTACACTGAGTCCAAACATCTCCCAGATATCCACACTAGAAGAACACCATCGATGACCCACTCCATGGTGGTATATTTGAATATTTGGCATGACTGCCCTATTAAGACTCCTCATGACCCTGCTTTTGGCTACCTGAAGCATCACTGCCAGTCTTACCTAACACTATCACCCAACTCAGATTAGTTTGGTCCATCAAATTCCCTTATCATATCAAATACTAATTTACTTCCTCTAAGAAAAAGTTCAACTTGAATATATTTACCTAAACCCTGATGGCATGCCTCAAGACATCCTCAAACTATCTCACCCTAGCAATATCGTTTCTTACCATAGAAGGTGAAAATTGGGACAAGTCTGTGAAAATCTCCACATAATCCATATCAAATTTATCTCCTTGATTTAGTTTCATGAACTCATGTGATTGATAAACCCTTAATGTCTTTGGGAAAAAGTTCTCGAAGAAACTGGCCTCAAAATTCTTCCATGTCAGTCCCTCATGCCTACTAGCCTATACCTGTATCCCACCAGTGATTTTCTGTTCCTTTGAGCATATAAGTATCCAACTTCACCCTCTAACTTGGGGGTGTCTCTATCTGGTTGAAAATCATATACACGGTCTTGATCCAGTTCTCTACTGCTTTCGGTCCACCCTCACCCTAAAATAATGGTGGATGTTGAGATTGTAACTCACAAGTCAAATAATCCATGGATAGATCATCTCCCTGATCTCCCATGCTAATGCTCGGTATGACTCATACTAAGCTCCCCTTGAATTTCTTGTCTAGCCATAGACCAAAATTTTCCATCTGTTGTAGCTTCCCTACCTACATCGGAGCCTGTACCTATGGCTCATGATCAACCCAACCCTTAGGGGACTCATTTTGACCCTTAGGGGCCTCATCATATGCACGCTCTAGCAACATCACATCTTTTCCCTCCTGAGGCTCCATCAGATCCTGTCTAGGTGGCATTATGTTGAAGAACAAACACCATGGTCAATACAACCATAATAGTCATATATATCACAAATAGGGAAAGCTACAACAAGCACCACATCTCACCACCCTTACACATCCCCACCGCACTCATATCACATGTCATCCGACCTCACAACACTCTACCTACCCATAATAGAGCCAGACATCACATATCATTCGACCTCATGGCCCCTTTACTACCCATAATAGAGTCATAAATCACATATAATCTAGCCTTAATCCCCCTTTCCTACCCATAATAGAGTCATACATCACATGTCATGAATATCAAATATCATCAGTCTAAGGTGGCTGAGCAGAATTCCACCAAGAAACTATGAAGGAAACCACTATTTATATTTTTCTTGACATTTTAAATAACTCACCACATTCCTTTATTACTACCTACCCTTATTAGAGTTAGGCCCATACATACCATATATGCATAACATCACGTACTGATCTCATCATGAACCATATATCCAAGTTGGATGAGTATAATTCCACTAAAAAGGCTATGTAGGAAAACATTGTTTATATTTTTCTGTTAACACTTTAAACTGACCGACCCTCTTTACATATTACAGGTTCCCAATGACAATAACAAGCATACACACACATCATATGAGTCTAAGTGTCTATCATGATGCATAAATACTCCCCCCTTTCCATACCAGGAAAAGATCTAAAATCTCATAATTTAATAACATTACACCCAAGTGCGCCACTCGTGGTGGGAATTAATCAAATGTAAAAGAATAAATCATAAAATCAATTTCTCATCCCTGGAAACATGGCATGTCCCCCATGCATGGGGTTGCAAGCACCCAAACATGAGCTCTTTACTTAGTTTTGACTAGATCTTAGTCCCCAGTCTACCATAGCCCAAATAGTAATATGAAAAAGGAAAAGAAGCACCTATGATACCATTTGTAGCACCCCATCCTAGGAACCAATTAACATGTACTCTGGGTTGGTGGGCCAATGGGCCTTAGGTGCACCTATTCGTACACCAAAGGTTTTCGACTAGAAGCGAGAGTCTGATTAGGTGATAATGGGGAGACTATACCCTCTAGTGATGATAATAATAAAGGTCATATAATAATAAAACATTAAAGAAACATAAATACCAAATTTAGTGGAAGAAATAATAGATAATGGTAATAACAAGCCAAAAGAAACAACCATACATATCAAATAAAGTATACATGTCAAATAATCATACAGAAATAGACATGCAAGATCGCCCATGGCTGATCAGATAAGAATGTACTAAAAAGACCAAAATAAAATCCCGATTGAAGAAAAGAACCACCATGGTCTATCTGCCATCCATCCCATGCACATTCTCACTAAGTTCTTGACTACAAGCCTGATCCCTTACTCGATCTTAGAGTCATAAAGTCTACATGTGTCCCAAGGGGCCCATGTAGGGTGAGAGTATGAACTTATCAGGCCACCGCCAATGTGTGACTGTCTTACATCCATATTTATACTATGTATTCATATGTAAATAAATAGCAGAAACTCACACATAAAAATAAACAACTCACTCCATTTGTACTCAACAGCCACAAGTGAGCATTTTACATGCTTTAGTCAATGTCGATACATCTCTGTATACATTCCATCAAATATATATTTTCATACATCACATGTCTGAAAATATATATCTACACTGGTGCGGACCCATGGATTAATGACCAGGAATCCACATAAGGATATCATATCTAGAGAACCCTTAGGATCCTCCCATAAACATATCATCGACACCTCATTCCATCTGACACCACATGTGCTACCAATCGAGTAACTGGCATCTCATCAGCATGCCCATCAATACGCCCCAAGTCTCTCATACCTTCATTCAAAAAGTCACCATAGTCTCAACAACTTAACATCCCATGGTATGATGATATCTATCCTCCCATATATAATAAATAACCATCGACTCAACAACCCGACATACCAAGGCATGACGATATCCATCCTCCAATAATATCATCCCATTAGCCTTAAATATAAATGGTGAGCCTCAGTACCCAACCAATGGCCTCAAACACCATATCCCATGTATTTCTATAGTGATCACCTCCTTCATAATTAATGGTCAACACCATCCCATAATCCACTCAATCTATAGAGGCCTCCACCATAATGAGTGGTCAACCACACCTCAACTGAGTCCTATCTTTGGGCACACAACTCCAACGACAATGTCAGCCAACAAAGATGAGTAATAATCACTAATATTTCCTAATCCACACCATCTGGAAACCTTGTTTCCATATGTGAACCTCATCACCCATCCGCAACATGGTCATCACTATCTACCTCATCTCGATGATCACATCTCCTCAAATCCGATGGTCAACACTACAAGAACCCAAATTTTATTCAAGGTACAAATAATTTTAATTCTAGTAATAGTCCCTTGTTTTATCTTTTAAATGTTCCCTATGGTTTAAGGAAGGGTTTAATAGTGTCTGAGGCTTGTTTGGAGCCCGAAGCTCCAACTTTTGGAGTAAACAACTGGGCCACATGGTTAATAGAAACTGTGCTGCCTAGTCTACATGATTAGATAAACTATTTAGGGTGCTGCAAGCCTCCATATAGGGAAGAATACAATTTATGCACGATTTTCCAAATAGCGCACTACATTCCATGTGGGGTGTGTTCCATGGGAAAAGGGGGACACATGTGTAGATCATGGTTGAAAAAACCATGCTCCTCCAACCGTGTAGACCACTGTCCTTGGGTAGTAATTAGTGCACGACTTTTCCAACCGTATGGTCAAATCGTGCACCACTTAAAAAGTGGAATTTTTTACTATTTTTCTCTTGCTCCTTTAAAAGATCTCACCCATCATTATTTTCTCTCCAATGGAAAAACACCCCTATCCCTCTCACATTGAGATCTCTCAGACCCCTTCCACCTAGTTTCGTTGATTATTTCTCCATCCAGCCTTTGAATCAAGATTCATTCATCTTTTTGGATCACTCTCAGCAAGTGCTCCACTCCTTAGACTCCTTAATCATTATTCTTTCTATTGACAACACTATTCTGGTGCAAACCTATATGCCCTATTTTTAGGGTGTTAATCTATTTTGCTGTTTTCTTCCAACCTGGACCAAACTAGAGGCTAATAATGGACAAGTATTCCTCCATAGGAATAAGGTAGGTGGTCTAGTAAATATCCCTCAAGTATTGTTTCCTTATGCTATGTGTTGTGATACTGCATTCCATAATCTCTGAACATTTCCTTAAAATATATATAAACCATGTTTAATTCAATATCCTTGATAGAAATAAACTAGTATCCCTTTATTCTTATTGGGATAGGTCCCCATCGTTTGTTTCCACCCCTTGAGCACGCCCATAGAACTGCCTTTGTTATTATAAATGTTTAAGTAACCAAACCATCTTCTATATGGTTTTGGTGTTGCTCTTAATTATGATGACCATAATTAATCGAATAGAATTTAGTTTTATGACCATGAAACTTAATTAAATAGGACAATGCTTATTCCCTTTTTAAAGTTAAATGCTAATGAACTAAGAGCTATTTATTGGATCTTCCTAATACCTTTGACCACTTACTATTTTTGTGATATATATGCATAAAGACCCTACTTTTATATGATATGGGCATGGAATCCCTTAAACCTATGACATACAGGCATAACGTCCCTACTTTTATTATATACGGGCATGTAGTCCCTATATTGTGATAATTGGGCATGAATTCCCTTACATCTATGACACTTGGGCATGGAGACCCATATAGATTATGATAAATGGGCATGAAAACCATTATAGCTTATGATAAATAGTCATGGAGACCCTTATAGATTATGATAAATGGGCATGGAGACCCTTATGTATTATGATAAATGGGCACAGAGACCCTTATAGATTATGATAAATGGGCATGGAGACCCTTATGAATTATGACGAATAGGTATAATGACCCTTATGTATTATGATAAATGGTAATGGAAACCCTACTGATATGATGTACATGCATGACTTCTCTACCATTACGATACACGATCATGGCGTACCTATTGTTATGAGACCGGTCATGGTGTCCCTCGGTACTTGAAAGACTCATGCTACTACCCATGGATGCCTGAGTTATGCCTCGGGTCCATACTAGTAGCAGTATCCATATACATGTCTTTAGAAATCACTATATATACTGACTATATATATGTATACATATGGTTACTTGTTCAGAGATTATCCGGCATGGGCCAAAGTAGGTAGTGTTAGCTTGGTGTCCCTCCTGAACTAGAGTTTACCCTTTATAGTTTTTATTACTACTTACCATTGTTATAACTACACACTACTCATATTGTATGCACTGTCTGATTATTTATAGACACTATTGGTGGTGTCTTACTAAGCTTATCTCACACCCTACCCGAGCATCCAATGGTACCTAAGTAGATTATGTGGATACAGGTTGGGACTGGGGTAAGCACCTAGTTTTTGATCCTTGATTTGGTTATAGCATGAATCATGGGAGCACAAGAATGAGCTATGTCTCATAATGATATTTGAAGATAGTATTTTTGGTCTTTTTATTATTTTGATACATTTATTTTACTAGATATTTGTTTCCATGTCTGCTTATTTCCTTTTGATAGATACATGCCATTACTACATTTTGTAGATGATACTGGATATTGTTTTTGTTGGTTATTTATAAAATCTAGATGCTTCACCTTCTAATGTTAATTGATGTCATTATTATACTATTTATATATTTATTTCACTAATGTGCTAATATTATCATGATGGTATAGTCTCCCCACTACACCACCTTAAACCCTTGTTACTAGTCGGTAGTCTTTGGAATACAGGGTGGCACGCATGAGGCCATGTGACTGACCATCTTGGGGCACCATTTAGTGACACCTAGGTTGGAATGTTAAAAAGTGGTATGAAAGATTATTTTCTTTGACTTACTCTTTTTGTATGGTAGAAATGATACTAAGATGTGTCAGAGTTTGGTTATGAGACTGTTCTTGGGAGTTCCTAACCTAGGTATAGAGAAAATCCAAATTACCAGGGATGGGAATTATTATTTTGGATTCTGCTTATTATAGTTGATTTGATTCCACCATTGAGTGACACACATGATATGTGATGTTTATTATTACTATGATGTTGGATTATATTTTATCATTGGCCTGATATGACAAGGAATCATTGATCATGCATCATTTTAGGCACCTTATAAGACTAATATATCATGCATTATGCCATGCCATGTAGGATGCATTGTTTGACTACATGATATTTATTGTATGTGCCTTGAATGAGATATCAGTTATGCAATTAACATTTCTGCAGAAAAAATGATCAGGTAATGGGTTATTAAAGTGTATGAATCAACCTAAATGATGTTTTCCCATATATATTGATGATGGAACCTTAACTAACCCATTATCACATGTTTGAGTTATGTGACTAAGTTTACATAGACTGAAACGTTAGTTGATTTGAAATACCTGAATTCCATTTGTAATCTAAAGAGTGTATTTACCTTTATAGATTGGGGATGATGATTCATATAGTCAAATCACCTTATATTAACTATTACATTCCGCTATTGAATGTAAGGGTTTGGATATAGTTAAATGAACTACCAATTGCAGTTTACAAAGCATGTACTTATATAAATTGGGAATGGTACTTCAGATAACTAATCTATTATCTAAATTAAAGAATTATTAAATATTAAAATTTAAATATAGTCACCACTAAATGGGGATTCCAATTGAAAATTAAAGTAGGTTTTCCTCTATATCTTACAATTGACAGTTCATATACAAAGACCTTTATAGTAAAACACAGAGCTTGAACCAAACCCTACCTTAGTAGTGGGTAGTAGGCCTTGTCTATTGTGTTATTTATGATGGTTACTATCCCTCAGACCTAGTTTCAATAGTAGGTAAAGGGGTGTGACTTTTATATAGGAAGTCTTGTACCTATCCTATTCATGTATCTATGATCTTTACTTTTATCGAAACCTATCTAAGGCATGTTCTTGGCATTTGTAGAATGATTCCACCACAATGTCCTCTAGTTGTGTATCAGGAGGGTGGTAACAACCATGCTCTAGAGGTGGTGGTACTTGAGCCACTAGTGATAATTATAGTAGTTACACCATTAGAACATCCTGTTATCCTTGATGCAGGTGATGATTTTTGGTTTCTAGGGGAGTTTTTGTGGCTTATGCAGACTATATAGGGAGCTCCATGACCTTACCCATCCATGGTAGAGTTGATGCGGTAGTTTCAGTAGCAACATCCACCCACTTTTTTAGGTGATGATGTCCCCTAGGCTATAGAGTTGTGAATTAAGATTTTTTTATCTATTTTCAATCAACATTGAGACACCTCATGAGAGAATAGTGAAACTCACTATGTATATGCTTCGTGGATCCACCAAATGTTAGTGGGATATTCTGAACTAGGAAGGTCAGTACCGGTAAGTGATTTGGAGGAATTTACAATCCATCTTCTATGAAAATTTCTTCCTTGAGACCCTGAGGGATGATTAGAACATGGAGTTCATGAACCTAAATCAGGGTTCTATGTCTGTTATGGACTATTCAACTCGTTTTACAGAGCTTCAACACTTTGCACCAATCTATACGGCTGACGAGCCAACAAAAGCGAGGTGATTTGAGGATGGTATTAGGTATCCTATTTGATCTTAGGTGAATGATTTTTGATTTAATATCATGTATTATATAGTGAACTAGGATCTAATCACCAAGATAAACCTAAGGGAAGCTGATGGTGTGGGCTTGGGTGGTTCATAACCAAGACTGGGAAGTGGTTTGACTAGTGGTCTAAAGTGACGCTTTGAGACTGCACATGAGAGCAGAGACAACCAGATGATACCCACTGATAGTTAGGTGGTTTATCACCAATTTGGGAAGTTGGGGAATAAGAATCCCTAGTGTAACATAGACCTCATTGAGCGCTGAGGCTACGACAGTTTGGGGAATCTTCAACATTTTTGTAAGAAATTCCCATATGTTCATAGTGGGAGGGGATCCATGTCAGCTCCGACTTTGGGAGCAGGATTAGGAACAATTTTCTAGGCTGGTGGATGGAGTACTAACAGCAATAAAATTATAGGAGGAGGTCATGGACGAGGTAGTAAGTCTTCAGATACATAGATCTAATAGAGAAGACCCGCTCAGGGTAGTCATATTATAGCATAGGGTTGTGGATCAGGCCAAATTATTCAGTTCATCCTATACCAAAGGAGTAGGGTGCTGTGCCATCTATTATTTGAGTTACTATTCTAGTAGCCTCTACTATCATGTCTGCCTTATTCAATATGGGTTCTTCACATTCCTTTATCTTTATGGATACTGTGGAAATCCACGGGCTTGCTATTTAGTACTTTTATGGTGTGATGAAACTTGATAATACATTAAAAATTAAATATAAAAGTGTAATATAGTGTAAGGAATTCCCCCTTGAGGTAGGAATCCATCATTTCTTTTGGGACATCTTCGTCCTTGAGATGATGAACTTTTATTTCATTCTTGGGATGGACTAGATAGTCCCCTATCATGCTTATATGGATTGATATCATTGTAAAGTATCATTTACATCACCATAGGATGGTAGTTATCTTCACAAGGGTGAATGACATGTCTAGGAAAGTAGAGCTGGACTAGAGCAACTTAAGCTAGGTGGAGTTATCGCCTAGATTACTAGCCTTTATATGAATGATTAGGGACTACATCAGGATGATTTTACTCTAATAGTGGACTGTTTCAGGGATGTATTCCCTGAAGAATTCTCTAAACTACCTCCTAAGAGAGAGGTAGAATTTACTATCAAGTTAGTTCCTAGAGCTACACTGATATCCATTCCTCCTTACGGGATAACTACTACCGAGTTGTAGGATCTTAAGAGACAGCTAGAGGATTTGGAATCCAAGGGTTTTATATGTCCAAGTACTTCTCCCTAGGGTTCACCAATCCTTTTCACCAAGAAGGTGGATGGAACCTTTATCCTTTGTGTAGATTACCAGAATATGAATCATCTTACTGTGAAGAATTAGTATCCCTTACCTCATATAGATGACCTCTTCAACCATCTCAAAGGAGCGAGGTTATTCTTGAAGATCAATTTGAGTTTGAGCTATCACCAGGTGCATGTTAGACCCACAGATATACCATGCATGAATTTCTAAAGTTGGTACAATTTATATGATTATCTGGTTATACATTTCAGTCTTATGAATGTTCCCTCTATTTTCATGGATTTTATAAATTGAGTTTTTCACTCATTTTTGGGTTCATTAGTGGTGGTCTTTATAGATGTAATCTTGGTGTATTCTCATACTCATCACGACCATTATAAACATCTTGAGATCTTTCTAAATACACTTATAGAGCACTATATGCATGATAATCTTACTAAATTCTATTTTTATATTGATAAGGTACATTTCTTAGGTCATATTATCTCAGAGGAAGGAGTATCAGTTGACCCATAGAAGTGAGTACTATGGTTTCCTGGGAGCATCCCAAGAAATTATTTGACATATAGAGTTTCTTGGGGATAGCTAAATATTATAGGAATTTTATATAGGAATTTTCATTCCTAGAAACACCTCTTATTGGTTTGAATAAGAAGGTTATGGAGTTCTTATGGTCTGAATCATGCGAAAAGGCATTTTAGGAGTTGAAATTAAGGCTTAATTTGGCATCAATTTTGATTTTTCTAGAGCCTAGTAAAGGCTATACAATATTCTGTGATGCATAAATCATCATGATGGGTATAATATTGATCTAGGAGGATCAATTTTTTATATACGAATCTCTCCAGTTGATACCACATAATCATAATTACCCGACACACAACCTTAAGCTTGCAGCAGTTGTTCATGCCTTGCGTTGCTGGAGGCATTATCTGATGGGAGAGTGCTTTGTGATTTTTATGGATCAAAATAGACACAAATATATCTTTAACATATCATTAATTGAATCTTAAATAGTGAATATGGGACATTGATCTTTCATATACTCCCAGAAAGGGAAATGCGATAACTAATGCGCTGAGCCAGAAAACTCAGGAACAATCCTCTTAGGAAGCCAATACCGAATGGAAGTTTATGGGCCTTCTTTCTGATATATATTTGGAGTTTCAAGAGAGCCACAAATATCCTTTTCTTTAATCCTTATTAGTTAACTCTTCACTCTTGGATATGGTGAAGAGAAGGCAGTTTTCAGACCTTGAAGGGTTAGTCCTATAGGAAGGTATTTTAGTTGAGGACTCACCTCTGGGTTGGTATATCAATGAAGACAACATCCTACATGTATATGGGTGTATTTGGGTTCCTATATACATGTGATATGATCTAATTCAATAATCCCATGCTTCTTGGTAGTGAAACCAGTTGTCTCCAAGATGTATCGTGATATGTGTTGCCAGTATTGGTGGATTGGGATGAAACATCAGATTGTGGGTTTTATCACTAAATGTTCCACTTGTCAGTAGGTAAAGGAAGAACACCATTATCCCATTATCTTGTCAGATCCATCACCAGTCCTAGAATGGAAATGGGATGATGTCATAATGGATTTTGTGACTGGTTTACTGAGGTTTCCTTGAGGCAATGATGTGGTTTGGGTAGTCATGGATCAACTGATGAAGGTATCCCACTACCTATATGAGAGACTTTCTCAGTTGATGAGATGGGAATAATTTATGTTTGTAATATTATACATCAACATGGGGTCCCTTGTACTAATGTTTTATATAGGTACACTCGTTTTATGTCGAGGTTTTGGTAGGGTTTACAGATAGCTTTGGGTATGCAGGTACTTTTGAGCACAACCCTTCACCCCCAGACCAACAGTCTATCGAAACGAATGATACAAGTACTAGAAGATATGATCCAAGCATGCGTCCTTGATTTCAATGGTTCTTAGGAGAAACATATACCTCTTATAAATTTTTCCTACAATAATGGCTTTCAAGAAACAATTCAAATGGCTCCATATAAGACCTTATATGGTAGGTCATGTCGTTTACCTATGTACTAGGTAGAGGAAAGGGAGGTAGTACTATTATGTTCTCATATCATGTAGGAGATTTCAGAGTAGGTGCAGTTAATCAAAAATCATATGTTTACTGCTTAGTCTAGAAAAAAATTGTATGTTGATCACCATCGATGATCATCAGAGTTTAAGGTCAAAGATCATGTTTTCTTGCGGGTATCACCCATACTTGGGCATAGATGGATATGGAGGAAAGGGAAGTCATTGCCTTATTTTATTGGGCTATTTGAGATCTTTGATAGAGTTGGGCCAATAGCCTATCAGTTTCTATTACCTCATAGGTACCATGCCATGCATGATTTGTTCCATGTTTCATAGCTTCATTGTTACCATGTCGACCCATATCATACTTTTGATCCTGAGGATGTTGAATTAGATGTCAATGCTTATTTTGAGGAGTAACCCATTCACATTGTTGATCAGAGCATAAAGGATCTCTAAGGATAGTTTTTCCCTTTAGTTTGGGCACCATGGTAGCATAACCGTGTACAAGACGAGGCTTGGGAGTGAGAGTCCTATGTTCATGCTTAGTGGCCAATGTTATTCTCAGAAAAAGTTTCACCACCCTTGTAAGGGAAGCTCAGGGACGAGTTCCTTTAAGGGGGGAATACTGTAAGAACTTAAATTTTCTTTAAGGTATGGATCCTTTTAATTTTAGTAAGAATCCCTTTTTATCTTTATAAATGTGACCTATGGTTTAAGGAAGAGTTTGGGAGCATCTAGGGATTGTTCGGAGCCCATATATCTGGTTTTTAGAGGAAAAAACTGGGTTTCATGGTTAATAGAAACTATGCGTCCTAGTTTGCATGGTTAGATAAATCATGCGAGGTGTTGCAGGACTCTATAGAGGGAATCATACAAGCTATGCATGGTTTTCCTAATCATTCACTTCAATTCATGCAGGGTGTGTTCCTTAGGTAGAGGGGTATGCATAGATAGATCAATCTTGGATAAACTGTGCTCCCCTAACCATGTGGGCCACTATCCTTGGATAATAGCTGACACATGGTTGGTGCATGGTTTTTCCAACCTTGTGGATAAACTATATACCACTTAAAAATTGGTAATTTTTACTATTTTTCCCTTGCTCCTATAAAATATCTCACCCATCATTCTTTTATCTCTAATAGACAACATCACCCCTCTCTCTCACATTGAGAGCTCTCAATACCCTTCCACCTAGGTTCATTGATTATTTCTCCATACTACCTCTAAATTAAGATCCATTAATGTCATTGGATTCCTCTTGGAAAGTGATCCACTCCTTAGGCTCCTTCCACCATTCTTGTTTTTATTGATGATTCTATTTTGGTGCAAGATCATATGCCCTATTTTCAGGGCATTCATCTGTTTTGTCATTTTCTTTTGATCTGGACCAAACTAGAGGCCGATACAGAACAAGTGTTCCTCTATAGTTATAAGGTAGGTGGTTTAGTAATTATCCCTCAATTCTTGTTACCTTATATTATGTTTCGTGATTCCACACATCATAATCTCCATGTGTTGCCTTAAAATATACATAAACAATGTTTAATTCAATATCCTCGATATAAATAACCTAATATCCCTTTATTATTATTGGGATAGGTCCCTATCTATTGTTCCCACCCCTTGAGGTGTGCCTATGGAACTGATTTTGTTATTATAAATGTTTAAATAACCAAACCATCTTTTATATGGTTTTGGTGTGGCTCCTAATTGTGATGACTATAATGAATTGAATAGAAGTGAGGGGTACAACCACAACACTTGATTAAACTGGATAATGGTTACACCCTTATTAAAGTGAAATGTTAATAAACTAAGAACTATATATTAGCTCTTCCTAATGCCTTTGATTGCTTACTATTTTTCTAATATACAAGCATGAAGACCCTAATTTTGTGAGATATAAGTATGGTGTCCCTTACACATGTGATATACGGGAATGGAATCCCTAATTTTATTAGATACAAGCATTTTTAGGACCATGTTGATAAGGATGATTGTATTTAGGAGTTGTCTTTTATTGTCAAAAAATTTTAAGAAGAAAAGAATTCACCACACTTTGTTTTTGGTGAAAATTGGACTAAGCATCATATTCAAGAAAATAGGAATCACAATGGTTGAGAAAGTACATCATATTGAGAAGTTGTTTTCTGGATGAAAGGGATCATCCGACTCATCTTAGGATCAGACTGGAAGAAGAGATCATAATGGGGGAGAATCAGAGTCCGCATGACTATGATATAAATGTGACAATTCCTTGATGATCTTTGAGTTCTCATAAGTCATAAGTATTCTGTAAAACTTATTATGAAAGATTGATGAAAGAAAGGGGGAGTTAAGAGATCATACCAATCATATTCAGTCTGATCATAATCATACTAATCGTATTCAGTCTGATCGTAATCATGCCAATCATATTCAGGCCAATTGTATTCGGGATAATTGTATTCAGGATGAGTAGGAAAGAAAGATGGTGCTGGAATATTAGGAATTTATAATAATTCATAATGAAAGTAAGAAGATAATGGAAAGTATGGGAAGTTAAAATACTTTCTTTGGTAAGTTAGATGATGCTAAAGATGATCTTCAATGTAATCAATGTCATGAAAGAAGTCATGATACAAGTTGAAGTTTGTGAAAGAATAAAGTTGGTGAAGCTGACTTTTTCCAATCTCAAGATCATTGTAATGAGTTTACCAGATGTAGATTTGTTTAAAGGCTGATAAGGATGATTTTTATGAAGAAAAGAAAGAAGTTGCTGAAGTCAAAGCTATTGATGATGATCCATCGTATTCAGTAATTATCATATTCATTAAAGGAGGAATTATTTGTGCAAGAAAAGTCATTGGCATCATATTAAAAATAGAAAGAAGTTGTTGAAGCTACTGATACTGGTCCATCGGATTCGATATGCCATCGTAATCATCCGAGGAAGATTTTTTTGGGACCGATGAATATAATGAAGAAGAACAATCTTACTTTGTGATTGTTGGATGTGTTGTAAAATGGGGGCTTGAAGTTAGAAGAAGATGTTTGTTTTCATCAGTTGGTATAGATCATCATAATGAATAAATCATATCAGACAATCAGAATAGTTTATATTTCTTAATATATGAAACCGATATAGAGCATCATAATGAAGAAATCATATTGAGAAAATCAGAATCAGTTTTTTGTTTCTAAAAGAAGTCAGAAGAGAGATAAAGTTTTTAGAAGATTTGAGAAGGATTGAGAAGAAACAAGAAGAGTTGAGAAATTCTGAAGAAGTAAAGATACACGTGAAATTAAAGGAAACATGAAAATTTGGGAAATTTGGTTGAGCGGGAAAGTTTTCAGGAATCACGCCCAAACCATAATTGGGATGAGTATAAAAGGTGAAAAGTACATTTTACTTTTGTAATTGAAGTACTATTCATGAGAAGTAGAGAGAAGGCGAAGCTCTATAGATAAGAAGGGTTTATAGATTTTTCTCTTTAAGAAGTCTTACTGGACAGAAGAGAAATGAGAAGAGATAAGATTGCAACATATTTAGCTAATTATTGTATTCATCTAATTATCATATTCAACTGGTTATCATATTTGGTAGGATTATCGTATTCAGATAGTTATCATATTTGGTAGGATTATCATATTCAGCTGGTAGGATTATTGTATTGGGATTTCTGGACTGAAGTAAAAAGTTCTCAGAATTGTCTCTACTGCATTCTATAGAGATATATTTCCATATTGAGCAATCATACTGAGTTTTGTTACAAAGTCTAGGAAGTTATTAATAGCTTCTAGGTAAGAATGTGAAGAATTTATTTAAAATTTTATATTTGTGAAAGTTGATAAAGAAGCACCATAACATGTTTTGTTACAAAAACTTTGAATTACATCATTCATGTTATAAGGATAACACACACTATTGGATTGTTTATATAGTGGTGCATGAGTGAAAGAGCATATCCTACTTGTTTTATTCCACACAAAAAAATTATTTTCTAGTAGATTGTGTGGTATTGGATCATTTCTAAACCATAACAAGGATTTAACTATTCTTATTGAATAATAAACCTTATAAATTATTTTATTCCTATGGATGTGTGTTTGAATTTTTTTTTCAGTAGGGAAATTAATATTTAATAGGAGGTTAAGACTGTTTCATTTTCTAAGGAAATATAAAAGAAAAGATATCACTGATTCACCCCCTCTCCCTCTTAGTGATATAATTATCCTGACTAGGATCTTACAGGCATGGCATCCCTATATTGTGATACTTGGGCATGGTGTCCCTTACATCTATGACACTTGGGCATGAAGACCCTTATAGATTATGATGAATGGGCATGGAGACCCTTATAACTTTTGATAAATGGGCATAATGAACCTTATGGATTATAATAAATGGGTATAGCGACCCTTATGGATTATGATAAATGGGCATAGTGACCCTTATGTATTATGATAAATGGGCATGATGAACCTTATGAATTATGATGAATGGGCATGGTGACCATTATGTATTATAATAAATGGGCATGGTGACCCTACTAATATGATGCATGAGCATGATGTCCCTACTATTGTGATACATGGGCATGGAATCCCTACTCTTATGAGACTAGGCATGGAGTCCCTCGACACTTGAAAGACTCATGCTACTACCCATGGATGCCTAATTTATGCCTCAAGTCCAGAATAGTAGCACTATCCATATACACGTCTTTAGACGTCACTACTTATAGAGACTATATATATGTATACATAGGGTTACTTGTTCAGAGATTATCCAGCACGGGCCGAAGCAGGTAGTGTCAGCCTAGTGTCCCTCAGGAACTAGATCTGACCCTTTATAGTTTTTATTACTACTTACCATTATTATAAATGTACATTACTCATATTTTATACACTGACTAGATATTTATAGACACCATTGTTGGTGACTTACTGAGTTTATCGCACACCCTACCCAGGCCGCTGATGGTACCCAAACAGATTATATGGATGCAAGTAGGTACCGGGGCAATCACCTAGTTGTTGATGCTAGATTTGATTATATCATGAGATTAGGGGAGAATAGGACCCAACTATAATTCATTATGCTATCTGGAGATAATTTTTGGTCTTTTTGTTCTTTTGATACATGTATTGTACTAGATTCTTACTGCTATGTCTACCCATTTCCTTTTGATAGATACATGACATTGCATTGTTTTGTAGATTATAATGGATATTCTTGTTGTTGATTATTTATTACATCTGTATGCTTTAACTTTTATTGTTATTTGATATTATTCTTTTGTTATTTATCTATTTATTTCACCCTTGTGTTACTCTGATCATGAGGGTATAATCTCCCCACTGCACCACCTTAGAGACTCGCTGCTAGTCAGTAGCCTTTGGCATAAGAGGAGGTGTGTTTGAGGCCATGTGACCCACCAACTTAGGGAACCATTTAGTGACACCTTGTTTGAGACATTACAAACACCATCCTATATATCTTGGGCCATTCCCTTAGCATGACGAACCTCATCATCTCAGTCCCGATGATCAACACCACTTTAATAACTCGGTCCATACCCATCACATTCCCACATAACTCATGTATTCATATCACAATTTAATTAATTTAAACTATTTAAAAAATTTACATAACCTTCCCAACCAACCACAAGCCCCATACTTATCTTAGCATATTTAAATAGGCTAGATCATTCCCACCGACATCTCATAAAATCAATTAAACAATTTAAATACAAGCATTTATTTATTAATATTTTCACCCTAACAACCCACATATGCGTATTTAAGAACTCAACCAATAACACACATATATTTAAGGATAAATATAGGCACCACCTACCTTAGAATCGTAGGTTCTCATTTGTTGAATACTGGCCACTAATTTGAGCTGTATCGAAATAAATTAGGATTTTAAGAAAACACCCTAAAAATAGGAAAAATGAGCTCCCATAGAAATAACATTCTAAATGGTGAAATAAACAAATAAAGGAAGAAATATGAATCAAGGGATTACTACTATGCTTCCAATTCACCCTAAGACATTCAAAACAGATCTCAGGAAAAGGAAGGAGTCCAAATCCTAGAGGAGGAAGAAAATAGAGGAATCCCCCTACTATGTGTGTGAATGGGAGAAGAAAGGATGGGAAAGAAGAAAGAAATAAAAGGGAGTGTAGTTTGGTAATTTCACCCCCATCAAATAACCACATGGTTTGGCCACATAGTTTGGCTAACCACACACCAAATATGTGGTGCCACTATTTTAAGGGCACTCCCTTAAAAATAGGTTGCACGGTTTGTCAGCATGGTTTGACCAGACCATGCACCAACCGTGTACACTCACTGCCTAAGTGGCACTAAGAATGCAGACCAAGACACATAGTTTGTCAAAATGTTCACAACCTATGTGAAACATCTGTTAAAAACTACATACATATCACATGTCCATTCATCCCACCTCATACGGTTTTCCTAACCATGCTCCAGTTCAAATATGGGAGGCATGGTTTCCTCATAAGGGCCGCACAATTTAAAAAAATTGTGCGCCACAACCCACACTTTCTGAAAATGAGTTTTTTGGTCCTGATGCTCCCGAAACTCATATGAACCCCTAAGAAACATACTGGGCCTTAAACCCCATCTAAAAACAATGCACTAACAAATTTTAATTTTCAAAATTACACTTCAAAGCCTAATTTTAAAAGTTAGTGTAACACCCCGACCCCAGTTACCTAGAGTTGGTGCATTATTACATAACATTGGAATGATCACAAGAAAGATCAAATCTCGAAAGAACGATTAGTTTAGTAGCCTTGGAAACACTATATATATTCATAAAGTTTTACATTACATCATAAAAATGAAAACTACAACAACACAGTCTCCATAGTCTACACTCTTATCCCCTCATACTATCCCTGCAGGTCATTCATAATTTACTTCTTCACATCCTGGAAAAAATAAAACATAGAAAAGGGGTGAGCTCAAATGCCCAGTAAGGATAACAATATAGCGGAAACTTTCATAAATAAGAATAAACATTTAAGGCAATGTATAACTAAAACAAAATCCTTTTAAACTTTAACTTCAACATAGTATGGAAAAAATAAAATGAAATAATGCAATTTACTTATTCACATGGATATTCTACTAATCGAATAATCACATGCAATATCAATAACCACTTTCATAATGATGGAATGCATAATGCCAGACTATCATAACCACATAGCCAAGACCTCGTTCCAAGACTACAAATAAGATTTTGTCAAGGCCTTGTGCCAAGACACTAGTTTGTCTCATGAGACCTACCGATGCATCGAGGAGCTATAGCGGGCTCCACCCATCACATATTAAGTCCAATGCATTCCCATATGAAAAGGTTTAAACATAACATAAAAATTCGTATTAAAACTAGTATACGAAATGTAAATACTTCATCTATAAACCATGAATGGTATAAAAATAACACATACATAGTCAAACATATCAAAAAACCTTCAATACAATATAGAAGTTTTTTATCATAATAAATCAACTTCAAATAAGCATAAAATCCATCAAAGGATGTTGACATAGATGAAATCAAAACTCTTTTTAGAGAAATATCTATTTCTATTTTGAAATAATTTAAGAGTCATTTATAAAATAAAACATTTTATTTTAAAATATTCTTATAATCTTGTAAGGGAAGCTTCGACGATTTTATAACGGCAGAAAATAACCACACCCGTCGTATAAGTTAAAAAAACATTTTTACCTTAATTCTGTCGAAAAGGTTAAAAAGCACCTTGTTTGGAAAACGACCGAAAGATTCCTTTATAAACCTCTTATAAAAAGTCAAACAAGGGTATAAATGACTTTAAACCATATTCTTGTAAATAGTAAAAATGTTTTGAAATACATTTTTAAGAAACATGGATGTGGATGATAAAGAGACCCTAGTAGATTATTACGTATAAACAACCTCGGATAATGAAGAGATTGCGAAATAAACCCTTACCTTGTACTTTTCATTGGTTGAGGGTAGGTTAAACTCCCGTATAATGGTGAAATAATTGTTATTAAATTATAAAATAATCATATACATTAATATGATATCATATATGATCTTTTAACATTGATTTGTTTATAATATCTTAGTATTATTGTTGTTTAGGGTGTTAACTTACTCGTTTTATTTTATATGTTTTGTTACGTAAGCTATGTTTGTCATGGATAGGTTATATCTAAATCATATCCAGAATGATATAAAGTCCTTATATACTATTATTAATCATAAAATGAGAATTAGACTTTAATGGATACGATGGAGAATGAATCTCATCACGTTCGTGGAGACGGTAGTCCGTACGTACGCACGAGCGACAATATCATTCTTTTGATATTAAAATAATATATAATTGGATGGTATATCATATATACAGAATAATAATCATGTTATATTTATTATTTACACGAATTACACATCATTATTATACCCATCCAAATAATAATTTATTGAATAACAATTACACCACGACGTGGAGACGGTAAGCCGTACATACGCACGTATGGTGACATGTTATTCAAAGGATGGATATAATACTGAATATGGTTGTACCATATTTATAATAATATTACAGTATATAGGAGGTACTGGATTCATTATTTTAGAATGGTAATAACAAAGAAAGAAGAAGTGGAAGAAGAAAGGAACTTGAAAAAAGGGTGGTGAAATCATTACCTCTTCTTCAGGTTCTTCGTTTTGATTTGATCAAAAGGGATCCTTAGGTTGGATTTATGACTAAAGGAATGCCTCTAGGATAAAGTGAGGGAAGTTGGGAGAGTATTTGGGTAGAGTTTGGCCGATCCAAATGGCTTTGAAGGTGTGAATTAATGAGAAGGGGGAGTGCCCTTTTATAAGAGGGGTGAGGGGCACCTTTGGAAAAGCTAGAAATATTATTTTATAATAAATTCATATTCAATTTATAATGGATAAAAATTGGATTATTTAAATTTTAAGGTGGGGATAGGTCTAAAAACACTCAACCAATAGAATTTAGACAGGTTTGGGTCATTATATTAACCTTATCTTTTAGTTTTAACTCTTAGTTAATTAGTTTGACACTTACCATGTCACTTTGTATTTTTATATTATATAGTTAATAAACTTACTATATACCACCAAGAGACCCCCAAGTGGTCCATTAATGATAAAAATATCATTATATAAGTCTCTTGGCTGAACCTTAGATTTTTATGAATTGAATATCAATTAATAATATAATATTTTTTTAAAAAACTCTTTTATGTCAATTTTGACACTATTTGGAAAATTGATTTTTGTGAAAATCATAACAGAATGATTACTTTGAAAAAAGTTAATTAAATCATTATTAAAATGTCATATTAACCTATAAAATTTGTTTAATTCATAAAAAAGTCTCAAATTATATTTATTTGGGTATTTATAATATCAATTATTTTAGTTTTTCACTATTATGGTAATTACTCCATCACCATTGTGTCATAAATAAATTATATTATTTAATGTCTAAAATTTATAAATAAAATACCATTATGCAGGAAATATTTTTATCTTTATAATTAATATTTAAAATTAAATTTATCTTATGTATAACACTATATTAAAAATGTTTTAGTAAATAAACTTTGATTTTAACTCTTTTAACTCTTCTTTGAATTAAATAATAATAAATGTCCTAATCTAATCCAAGTAGACCTAAATGATAATATTTTATTCCTAAAGTTGTTTTTGGTCGAGATACACTTGTCCAATAGAATTAGGACATGTGTTAGGGTAATATTAATATCACTTTTACCCTTAATTACCCTATTTACTTTTAACCATGGTAAATAAAAGTAAAAAGTTACTATTCACCAAAAATTATTTTCATCTCATTGAACCACATTTTACTCCTTGATATTAACCGTGTGTCTCGAATTTTCGAAATTCCACTCACAGAAGTGGTAAAATTAAGTTTTATGAAAAATTCAGTTTTTTTAACTACCACTTAGGGGTTTCACTATTCATCAAAAAATGAAGTTTTTCAGAAAAACACCAAAAATTCACCCTAGGCTAATTTCGATATTCCGAATCCAAAAATGAAGTCCATTTTGAAAAATAAAATTTATAAATTTCAAAAATTGGGTATTACTATTCATAACGGCTAGTTTGATTGGTTGTGGTGTGTTAGAACTCGATGTTGCGTACAACACACACTATTGCATTATTCAAAGAGAAGTGTACCGTAGAAGCTTGGGGTGTTACATTCTCCCCTCCTTCAAATAATTTCGTCCTCGAAATTTCTAGAATACTACCACATGAAAAGACTCGGGTGGTTCTTCATTATAAGTTCCTTGGGTTCCCACGTTGCCTCTTCCATCTCATGGTTTCTCCACAAGACTTTTACCAGACGAGTCGTCCAGTTTCTCAGTACTTGTTCTCTCATATCAAGAATCTTGACGGGATCTTCGTAATAAGACAGATCGGGTTCCAGTTCTAATTCCTCATAGGTGAGTACATGCATTGGCTCAGGCATGTATTTCCTCAACAGAGATACGTGGAACACATCGTGAACTTTGGAGAAACTTGGCGGCATTGCCAATCGGTAAGCTACAGCCCCAATTTGTTCTAGAATTTTGAAAGGTCCGATGTACCTGGGACTCAATTTACCTTTCTTACCAAAACGTATGACTCCCTTCCATGGAGATACCTTCAGGAAAACATGATCACTGACTTGAAATTCCAAATCCTTCCTTCGATTATCAACATAGCTCTTCTGCCTACTTTGAGCTTCTTTGATATGGTTTTGGATTACCTTCACCTTTTCCATAGTTTCCTCCACCAGTTTTGGGCCTACAAGTTTTCTTTCACCAACGTCATCCCAACAGGTTGGTGTGCGACATATCTTTTCGTATAACGCTTCATATGGTGTCATATGAATACTTTAATGGAAGCTATTGTTATAGTAAAATTCTACCAGAGATAAATATTGATCCCACATACCCTAAAAGTTAAGTGAGCAGGATCTCAACATATCTTCTAAGGTTTGAATAGTTTGTTCTGATTGTCCATCTAGTTGAGGGTGGTAGGAAGTGATCAAATGAAGTTCAGTATCCAAGGCTTTCTGAAGACTTTTCCAGAATCTTGAAGTAAAACGGGGATCACAATAAAAAACAATCGATAGGGGTACTCTATGAAGTCTTACAACTTCATTAATATATAGTCTTGATAGTCGTTTAAGTGGTAAATATTCCCTTATATAAAGAAAGTGTGCTAACTTGGTAAGATGATCAACAATGACCCATATTGCATCATTCCTTCTAGGAGTCTTTGGTAGCCCCATGACAAAGTCCATCGTAATATTGTCCCATTTCCACTCCGGTATGGGAAGAGGTTGCATGACTCCTCTAGGCTGTTGCCTTCCAGCTTTCACTTGTTGACAAACCATACATCTTGACACAAAATTAGCAATCTCCCTCTTCATGTTGTCCCACCAAAAATGTTCCTTAAAATCTCTATACATTTTGGTGATCCCAGGGTGTATAGAGAAATTGGAACTATGAGTATCATCCAGCAATTCCCTTTTTAGATCAGGTATATCGGGAACACAAAGCCTCTTCCCGAATTTCAAAATTCCTTCTTCATACACAAAGTCTCTCAATCTCCCATCATTCACAGCTTTAATCTTCTTTTGAAATTCTTCATCATTGGTCTGATAACTCTTAATCCTTTCTAGTAAATATGGTTTGACAACCATTTGAAAAAGCATTGATGTTTCACCTTCCCTGGTTATTCCCATGTCCATCTTCACTAGATCCATGAAAATTGGATGCCTTTCAATTATCATATTGTTCAAAACTCCATGGTCTTTTCTGCTCAAAGCATCTGCCACCTTTTTTGCTTTCCCCGGGTGGTAGTGTATCGTGCAATCATAATACTTGAGTAATTCAAGCCATCTCCTTTGCCTCATGTTGAGTTCTTTTTGTGAGAAAATATACTTCAAACTCTTGTGATCAGTATAAATCTCACATTTTTCACCATAGAGGTAGTGCCTCCATATCTTCAAAGCAAAGATCACCGCTTCCAAATCGAGATCATGAGTAGGATAGTTTTGTTCATGATTTTTCAACTGTCGTGATGCATAGGCAATAACCCTATCATTCTGCATAAGAACACAACCAAGTCCTTTCTTCGGTGCATCACTATAAATAATGAGCCCATCATTCCACGATAGTAGAGTCAATATAGGAGCATTGACTAATCTTCTCTTCAGTTTTTGAAACATTCTTCACACTCTTTTGTCCAAAAAAATTTAAACCCTTCATGTGTGAGCTTCGTTAATGGGTTAGCCAATCGAGCAAAATTCTGGACGAAACGTCGATAATAACCTTCCAAACCAATAAAACTGCGTACCTCAGTTATACTCGTAGGTGCTGGACATTCTTGGATTGCCTTGGTCTTTGAAGGATCAATAGAGATTCTATATTTAGAGACAATATGGACAAGAAAAGAAATATCCTAAAGCCAGAATTCACACTTGCTAAACTTCCCATATAATTTATGTTTTCTCAGAGTCTTCAGGATAATGCGCAAGTGATTTTCATGATCTTCATAGCTTTTGGAGTATACCAAGATATCATTAATAAATACCACCACAAATTCATCAAGATATTCCTTGAAAACTCTATTCATCAGATCCATGAATATAGAGGGTGCATTAGTCAATCCAAAAGGAATTACTGTAAACTCGTAATGATCGTACCTGGTTCGAAATGCTGTCTTCGGAATGTTTTCCTTCTTCACACACAACTGATGGTATCCAGATCGAAGGTCAATCTTTGAAAATTATTGAGCTCCATGCAGTTGGTCAAATAAATCATCAATGCAAGGTAGGGGATACTTGTTCTTTATTGTTATAGCATTGATCTCCCTGTAGTCAATACATAACCTCATAGATCCATCTTTCTTTTTAACAAAAAGAATAGGGGCTCCCCATGGAGAAACACTAGGGCGAATAAATCCCTTATTACTCAATTACTCTATTTGTTTCTTTAGTTCAACTAATTCTACAGTGGCCATTCTATAAGGGGTCTTCGATATAGGCCTTGATCCAGGAATTAAATCAATGGAAAACTCAACTTATCGTTCTGTAGGATGTCCAGGTAAATCTTCCAGAAACACATCTACATATTCTTTCACAATAGGTACATCCTATATTTGAACATTCCTTTCCTCACCCACAGTCATTTCATCCTCTTCCTCCCCAATAATTGAATTTATTTGAGCTACTGGGGGTGGATCTAGATAAGAATTAGGTGGTGATGATTCTGCTCTAAAGATAAGGTGTTCCTTATCATCATCATCAAAAATCGTAACCTCCTTCTTCTTACAATAAATCTTCACATCATGGTCCGAAATCCAATCCATACCGAGGATTATATCAAACTAAATAATAGGTATGATGATGAGATCAGTGGATAAAGAACATTTATGTGATCTAATGGGGAATGATTCACAAAACTTTGTTGCAATGGTACTTCCCTTAGGAGTTTTAACTGACAATTCCCTTGTTAAATCAAATTGAAAATATCTAATCTTCTTAGAAAACTGGGAAGATATGAAACAATGGGATGATCCAGAATCAAATAATGCATTTTCTAAACTTGAGTAAACCATTAAATTACCTGCCACCACGTCTTTCAGAGCTTCTACCTCAGAAGTAGTGATATCATAAGTGTAAAGACCCGTAAAATTCAAGGGAATTTTTTTTCTTAATTTCATTTGGGATTTTACAAGAACGTAGTTTCTGACGGCACTTGATTCCGAGGCCCGGTGTGCCCGAAATTTCTATCCGAAGTTTAGCTCGGGTACGTTCAGTGGACGAACGAGCGAGAATTTCTATCTTTTGAACCGGTGCTCGGAATCTAATTCCGAGGGCACCGATGGTTTCGCAGCGCCAATAATTGCTTAGGAACACCTTTTCTAGAGTTTTGTTTTCACGAGAGAAGTTGATAAAAAATTGTGGAAGTTAAAATAAAAATTTAACTACAATTTTTATTTTCTTTAAGTGGATTTAAGCTTTGGGTGGAGGTTGGGTAACCACCCAACTTCCCTTGGGAGGTTATGAGGGTGGTGGGTCCCACACGAACCCCACCCCTTCACTTTCCTTAACTCCCTCAACTCATAATTTAATTTTATAACTTAAGTTTTAATAACTTATGATATTAATGAAGTGAGTTTAATGTGAGTGTTTGAATTTCAAACTAATGACAAGTTAATAAAATAAGTGTGAGATTATTTTATTTTTGTTGGAGTCTTGTTGCTTTGAGAGCCTTTGGGAGAAAAGCTAGGAGCTTGAAGAACTTATTCCTCTTCGTCGAAGAACACGAAGAACGTGAAGAACGCGAAGAACGCCGGATTCCTCAGAGGTCGACGTCTCCTTCCGCGACATCTTCTTCCGCGACATCTCTTTCCGCAATGGATAATCCGCGACGAATCCTCGTTTGACGAATCTCCATACAAGCTACGCTCAAGGTAGGGGATTTAATTATTTTGTTCGTGATTAATACCTTGACGTTCTTCATGTAATATGACCAATTGCTATCGATTAACGAGAGGGGGACGGACCGCACAAACACGCCTGAACCTCCTCCTTTATCCATGTTGGTTTCTAATGTGGTTTGGAACGGAATGGCGTGGTGCCGTCGCACCACGTGGGATCGTGCGACAAGAAATGCGCGGCGCCGTCGTGTCATGCCGTGAAATCAAACAAGGACGCGACGTCGTCACGCCGTGTCGGAGAAACCCGAAGACACCGCGGCCGGAGCGGGGCCGCGGAGCCATCGCGCCACGCCGGACGAACCAAGGCCGCGGCCGGTTCCGGGCCGTGGCGGAGCAGGGTGACCGGCAGCTGGTTCCGGGCCGCCGGTGTCGGAGCAGGGAGGGGACCGGCCGTCGCCGGTCCTGTGGTGGCAGAAACCGCCCGGCCAGGGCGGGCCGGCCGGACAAGGGAAAGTCGGGGGTTCAAACCCCCGGACGACAAGCTGAACGACCCCCATTAAGGGGGGTCGCGGTTACAAACTAGGGGGGCAGGCGCCCCCCTCCTCAACGGCTCGGCCGTTTGGCCGAGCGCCTGGCCAGCGCGCCCAGCGTGCCGCGCCCAAGCCGGGCCGGGCCGCGCCCAAGCGGGTTGGACCCAGACCTGCTTCGGGTCGACCCGGTGCGGGCCGACCCTGGGGGTATCAGGCCGGGTCGGACCGGGCCCGAACCCCTTAATACCAAATATCTTCCGGTCGGTCGCCCATAACTTGTGCTACGGGCCTCCGATCGACGCACCGTCAGTTGTGATGTGATCCTTGGATCGAGATGGTCGTCTCGGTATATCGCACTCAAGGTTTCAGAATACTTTGTGTTCGGCCGAGTTGGTTCGTACACGAAACCAACCGGGCCCTCGGAGCGGAAACACTCATATCTTGAGCTCCGGACGTCCGATTGACGTGCCGTCGACTTTGTTGGATTCCTCTTAGTGAGACAGATCTTTTGGCTTACTCCAACCGAGGTTTGGACGCAAGTGGAGTATGGTTGGGTTGGTTTTTCCTTAAAAACCAACCGGGCCCCTGGAGCGAAAAAGCCAATAACTCTCAGACCAGACGTCCGATTGACGCGCCGTCTGCGACGTTGAGTTCCTGTTGACGATACAGAACTTTTGGATACATCAACTCCGGACTTTGTGTCAGTTGATGTATCAGCCTCTCGGCTCGTGGAGCGGACCCTCCGGAACGAGCTTGCTGTGTGCGGGAACCCTAGAGCTGGCTGTGTTGCGACTGTGACGACGACGACGACTGTACAGAGATCCTCAGTGGATTCGACAACGACGACTACAACACTTAGCGATCCTACGTGGATCAGTGCTACCGATCCTGTGTGGGTCCGATTCTGTGTGGGTCAGCGCTCAGCGGTTCTGTGTGAGCCAGTGCCTACAGATCCTGTGTGGGTCCGATCGTGTGTGGGTCTTTGCGGGGGTTAGTTACCTATCGATCCTTTGTGGGTCAGATCCTTTGTGGGCCATTGCGGGGGTTAGTACCTATAGATCCTTTGTGGGTCTGACGGCTTAGATGAATCAGTGGTAATATCTGATCATCTCTATCGTCATACGAAGAAGTATACCTGTGTAAGCTGAAATCCTGTTTTTCTTTCCTATGTGGATTGTGTTGTGCTATCCTGTGTGGATTATGTTTTGCTTTCCTATGTGGATTGTGTTGTGCTATCCTGTGTGGATTATGTTTTGCTTTCCTATGTGGATTGTGTTGTACTAACCTGTGTGGATTACGTTTTGCTTTCCTGTGTGGACTGGGTTGTACTTGGGCTCGGATGTTGGAGCGTACTGGGATTGATGACTTAGGTATATGTATGGGCATATACCTAAGTAGCGTCGTATGTTACTTCATGATTGTATCTTTCCTTTGTGGATTATCCTTTGTGGATTCTGGGAGACCTTCGAGGGTCTTGGGGTCCCTACTGAGTAGCTTATACTCACCCCTACACAGGCTATGCCCGCACTACGTTGTGTTGGTTGCAGACGACGGACAACGCTGATCGTGGTTAAGGCTTGCAGAGAAGGACGATACCTGGAGGTGGACCACTGGGCGGGATGTACTCGGAGCGGTTGGCTGGACCCGAGGAGCAGTAGAGGCTATCTGTACCCATCCTTTAGGTGGTATTTCCAGTGGACAGCTCGACGTTGCGGCTTTACTTTTCAGTTGCTGTTTTCCCTTCCAGTTGTACTTTACTTTCAGTTTGGGTTTGTATACTGGCCCACTTACTTTTCCGCACTTACTGTTGTACTCAGTTTTTTACTTAGTGTTTACTTCTACTGCTTTCTTGCTCTGTGGTGTTTGTTTACTTTACAAAGGCAATGCCTTCCCTTTTTACTGGGATTTACGCCTTGGTGCTAGTCGCCAGCCCCTGGCCTATGGAAGGCGGGCTTGGGGTAGTCACGGCACGGGCCCCGAGGACGGGTCTTGACAGTAAGCTTGGCCTTGATCCCTTGGCCTTTTCTGAGGTAAGTTCCCCTGGCGCTTAGGACATTCATTTTCATAATGTCCCATATCCCTAAAATTGCAGCATTGGACATCGGTAGCTTCCATATTCCCCTTGAAATCACGAGCTTGGTGGCCTTTTTCACCACACTTGTAACAGACACCCATTCCCTTCAAGCAAGTACTGGGGTGTTTCTTCCCACATTTACCACAGGATGGATATTCAACCTTTTCCTTCTTCCCCTTATTTCCATTCCCAGATTGATCAGCAGATCTCTTCTTCTCTTGCTTTTCTTTAAAGTCATATGACTTAGAGAATTCTTTCTCTGTCTTGATAGCACATGAGACAATGTCTTCGTACGACGAGAAGGATTGTGATACTAATGATCGATGAATAAATGGTTTTAACCCATCAAAGAAATGACCAATCTTACTTCTTGGGTTACGTATATAATCTTCATCATACCTTGCTAACCTTGTAAATTTAGCCTCATACTTTTCGACATTCTCATCCTCCTTTTGTCTCAGACTCAGAAATTGTCTTTCCATATCTGCTCGATGGTCACGAGGGAAGTATTTTTCTAAAAACAGATCTTTGAACTCCCTCCATTCCATATTTGATACTTCATCATCTTCCTTCATGTTTTGATTCAATGACCACCATTGATCAACATCCCCAGTGAGGAGGTAAACTGCCATGATGACTTTTTCCCTTTCACTACTTCCCAAAGCCTGGAATATTTTCTCTAGGGAACTTATCCATTGCTCAGCTACTAAGGGATTTATACTCCCATTGAATGTTGGTGGTTGTTTCCTCACGAATCGATCTAACATTGATCCTCCACACTGTGGATCAGGGTGCTCCATATGGGTAAGGTTATTATTCATAACCTGAGTGAGTTGTCCCAGTATGGTGATTAGCTGATCGGCACCAGTTGCATAATCAGCTCCACTATAATTATCTTGAGCAGGAGGGAAATCCCTACATGGAGTGCATGCATTGATACAGTTTCCATTTCTTCCACCAGGTGCCATTTCTAAACAATGGCATAAAATATATCAGTTTATGAATCAAAATACATAATTCCATACTTATAAAACACTTAACATAAACTGAACTATTTATGGATATAATCCATAATCATAAAAATGTTTTCTTTGAGGAAGTATAAACTCATAAACCCTTCATAATGATTTGTAAAGAAAATGAGAGTTATCCTAAGCATATCCCCCAGAAGTGTCGTAACCAAGAGTGCAGCAAGGCCCGTTGTCGTGCACCAGTTCCCGTTCGAGTCTAGATCAAGTGGTGTTTTCGGGTTTTACCCCTAGGTACATCTGTGCCAGAGCCGCCTCTACCTGCTCGTATCCAGACATGGATGTATTTCTCGGAAAACTCACAAAATCTCTACAATACCAAAATTCTAGGAAGTTCTTCTATACTAATCCTCAAAGTCCATCTTAAATCTATGTGCTATAATCAGAGTTTATCCAAATATAGCTTCCAAGGTTTGTATTGAACTTTTTCTGATACCAACTGTAACGCCCCGACCCCAGTTACCTAGAGTCGGTGCATTATTACATAACATTGGCATGATCACAAGAAAGATCAAATCTTGAAAGACCGATTAGTTTAGTAGCCTTGTAAACACTAGATATATTCATAAAGTTTTACATTACATCATAAAAATGAAAACTACAACAACATAGTCTCCATAGTCTACACTCTTATCCCCTCATACTATCCCTGCAGGTCATTCATAATTTACTTCTTCACATCCTGGAAAAAATAAAACATAGAAAAGGGGTGAGCTCAAATGACCAGTAAGGATAACAATATAGCAGAAACTTTCATAAATAAGAATAAACATTTAAGGAAATGTATAAATAAAAAAAAGCCTTTTAAACTTTAACTTCAATATAGTATGGAAAAAATAAAATGAAATAATGCCATTTACTTATTCACATGGATATTCTACTAATCAAATAATCACATGCAATATCAATAACCACTTTCATAACGATGGAATGCATAATGCCAGACTATCATAACCACATAGCCAAGGCCTCGTTCCAAGACTACAAATAAGATTTTGTCAAGGCCTTGTGCCAAGACACTAGTTTGTCTAATGAGACATACCGATGCATCGAGGAGCTATAGCGGGCTCCACCCGTCACATATTAAGTCCAATGCATTCCCATATGAAAAGGTTTAAACATAACATAATCATTCGTATTAAAACTAGCATACGAAATGTAAATACTTCATCCATAAACCATGAATGGTATAAAAATAACACATCCATAGTCAAACATATCACAAAATCTTCAATACAATATAGAAGTTTTGTATCATAATAAATCAACTTCAAATAAGCGTAAAATCCATCAAAGGATGTTGACATAGATGAAATCAAAACTCTTTTTAGAGAAATATCTCTTTATATTTTGAAATAATTTAAGAGTAATTTATAAAATAAAACATTTTCTTTGAAAATATTCTTATAATCTTGTAAGGGAATCTTCGACGATTTTATAACGGCGGAAAATAACCGCACTCGCCGTATAAGTTAAAAAAACATTCTTATCTTAATTCTATCGAAAAGGTTAAAAAACACCTTGTTTGGAAAACGACCGAAAGATTAATTTATAAACCTCTTATAAAAAGTCAAACAAGGGTATAAATGACTTTAACCCATATTCTTGTAAATAGTAAAAATGTTTTGAAATACATTTTTAAGAAACATGGATGTGAATGATAAAGAGATCCCAGTAGATTATTACGTATAAACAACCTCGGATAATGAAGAGATTGCGAAATAAACCCTTACCTTGTACTTTTCCTTGGTTGAGGGTAGGTTAACCACCTTTATAATGGTGAAATAATTTTTATTAAATTATAAAATAATCATATACATTAATATGATATCATATATGATCTTTTAACATTGATTTGTTTATAATATCTTAGTATTATCGTTGTTTCGGGTGTTAACTTACTCATTTTTTTTATATGTTTTGTTACGTAAGCCATTTTTTTCATGGATAGGTTGTATCTAAATCATATCCAGAATGATATCAAGTCCTTAGATACTATTATTAATCATCAAATTATAATTATACTTGAATTGATACGATGGAGAATGAATCTCATCACGTTCGTGGAGACGGTAGTCCGTACGTATGCACGAGCGACAATATCATTCATTTGATATTAAAATAATATATAATTGGATGGTATATCATATATACAGAATCATTATCATGTTATATTTATTATTTACATTAATTACACATAATTATTATACCCATCTAAATAATAATTTATTGAATAACAATTACGCCACGACGTGGAGACGGTAAGCCGTACGTACGCACGTATGATGACATGTTATTCAAAGGATGGATAGAATACTGAATATGGTTGTACCATATTTATAATAATATTACAGTATATAGTAGGTACTGGATTCATTATTTTAGAATGGTAATAACAAAGAAAGAAGAAGTGGAAGAAGAAAGGAACTTGAAAAAGGGGTGGTGAAATCATTACCTCTTCTTCAAGTTCTTCCTTTTGATTTGATCAAAAGGGCTCCTTAGGTTGGCTTTATGACTAAAGTAAGGCCTCTAAGATAAATTGAGGGAAGTTGGGAGAGTATTTGGGCAGAGTTTGGCCGATCCAAATGTCTTTAAAGGTGTGAATTAATGAGAATGGGGAGTGCCCTTTTATAAGAGGGGTGAGAGGCACCTTTGGAAAAGCTAGAAATATTATTTTATAATAAATTCATATTCGGTTTATAATGGATCCAAAGTGGATTATTTAAATTTTAAGGTGGGGATAGGTCGAAAACCACTCAAACAATATAATTTAGACAGGTTTGGGTCATTATATTAACCTTATCTTTTAGTTTTAACTCTTAGTTAATTAGTTTGACACTTACCATGTCACTTTGTATTTTTATATTATATAGTTAATAAACTTACTATATACCTCCAAGAGACCCAAAAGTGGTCCATTAATGATACAAATATCATGATATAAGTCTCTTGGCCGAACTTTAGATTTTTAGGAATTGAATATCAATTAATAATATAATATTTGTTTTAAAAAATCTTTTATGTCAATTTTGACACTATTTGTAAAATTGATTTTTTTGAAAATCATAACAGAGTGATTACTTCGAAAAAAGTTAATTAAATAATTCTTAACATGTAATATTAACCTATAAAATTAGTTTAATTCATAAAAAGTCTCAAATTTTATTTATTTGGGTATTTATAATATCAATTATTTTAATTTTTCACTATTATGGTAATTACTACATCACCATTGTGTCATAAATAAATTTAATTATTTAATGTCTAAAATTTATAAATAAAATACCATTATGTAGGAAATCATTTTATCTTTCTAATGAATATTTACAATCGAATTTATCTTATGTATAACCCTATATTAAAAATGTTTTAGTAAATAAACTTTGATTTTAACTCTTTTAACTCTTCTTTGAATTAAATAATAATAAATGTCCTAATCTAATCCAAGTGGACCTAAATGATAATATTTTATTCCTAAGGTTGTTTTTGGTCAAGATAAACTTGTCCAATAGAATTAGGACATGTGTTAGGGCAATATTAATATCACTTTTACCCTTAATTACCCTATTTACTTTTAACCGTGGTAAATAAAAGTAAAATGTTACTATTCACCAAAAATTATTTTCATCTCATTGAACCACATTTTACTCCTTGATATTAACTGTATCTCTCGGATTTTTGAAATTCCACTCACAGAAGCGGTAAAATTAAGTTTTATGAAAAATTCAGTTTTTTTAACTACCACTTAGTGGTTTCACTATTCATCAAAAAATGAAGTTTTTCAGAAAAACACCAAAAATTTACCCTAGGCTAATTTCGATATTCCGAATCCAAAAATGAAGTACATTTTGAAAAATAAAATTTATAAATTTCAAAAAGTGGGTATTACTATTCATAACAGCTAGTTTGATTGGTTGTGGTGTGTTAGAACTCGATGTTGCGTACAACACACGCTATTTCATTATTCAAAGAGAAGTGTACCGTAGAAGTTTGGGGTGTTACAGTTATTCCATCCACCAAACATAAAATTAAGATTTACCCAGAGAAACAACCCATTCCAAAAATCCGAGATATTATAGAGGGGGTTCGAGAATTTATAGGCTAACTAGAAAATAGAATATCATGACACAACATGCTTTACTATGACACAAAAGTGTTTCAATGAGACAAGACTGTAGGTTCTAGGCGCAGTGAAAGCACAGGAGGGACGGTGCCCAACTTTTATTTTTTCCATATTCAATGAACAATCCAGGATCAATACGATGATGAATGCCAGTATCCACATAATTGAATCAAGGATTTAAACAAAGGAATAGAAAAATGAAACCTTGAGAGAGTGTCAACATATTTTGTTTATAATTAATTTAATTAAATTAAAGAATTACCTCTGAGGTGATTATTTCTTTATTAATGAGTTCATCCATAGATCTGCAGTTTTATCATCACCATGTTGTAGAGATCAAGAGTAGATATCCTCTAGCAGTTATCCACATGTGTTCCATGTATCTTTGGACATCACCGAAGGAGTATTTGGGTGCTAGCATAGAAGATCCTTGTGCTTGTGATGTCCGCCTTCGATCACCCTGAGAACTGATTTCAAAGAGTTATACTTGATCCAGTGGAGGAGGATCACTCTCGTTCTTGAGAGTGTTCTTGGAGAAGAAATAAATCTCTAGGATTGAGAGCTTTTCTCCAATTAGTTATGTATAACCATAATCATCGTTGCTTGGCTAGCGCTTGGATAATAAGAGAATAATATAACTAAGCATTTAATTCACTAGGGTAATAGTAAATAATTTTCACAAGTGACTTAATTATTTTATTAATCCTAGAAAAAATCCCATGTCAAATAATAATAGAAATATTATTATTTCTTGACATGCGCTTATCTTTTGATTTATAATTAAATTATTATTTAATCAAATAATATTCAATATTATTATTTCTCACTGGAACATTAACTTGGTCCACCAATCCTCCACTATATTTATTGAACCTTTAATAATGAATATTTATTTATTAAATAAATATCACTGCATTATTCACTAATAAATATATAAATATTATATTCACTAAATAGAAAATAAATATTTATTAATTATTCCACCCATATTACATTCTCTCGAATAACTAGTGTCAAAATAAATGCGATCAAGAATACATGAATAATTATTAAACCAAAACTGAGAATAATATTTATTAAAATTGTTAAATAATAAATAATATATTATTTAACTGAGATATTGGATACACCTAGTGTGTGACCCTCTAGACCTTTTTATTAGTGGCATTAGGTGGAGCAGCCTAAAGTCCAAGGTTAGAATCTAGAAATATGCCAAGGCACCCATAGAGAAAGTAGTTAATTCCGCAATTACATGTCACCTCAAATGAACTCTTACCATGTAATATAATCCCTTTTTCTTGATATCTCCAATCAAGTTGGTTTCATGTAAGTTCCACCAACCCATGTGCTCAATTTATCATTCTTTGACTTCCCGGAAATTGAACTTTCCTATAGAACACCATGACCATGGATTTATTTATTCTATATCATTTCCATAAAAGGGCCTAAGATATCAACTTCTGTTATGGAATAGAAGGTACAAATCCTTTCTCACATTATTCATTAATGAGGTATTCCTCATGATGCACCCAACATATCCTACCTCATTGCGAACATATATCATCACAGTTTTCTCCAATACATCTAAGTGCGTGAGTCATAATACCCATTAATAATAATATTAAATTCTAAGGACCAATAAACATGTCTTTAGATAGTAAAATCCAATGACACTTATAAATGTGGATTTCCTACCGGCATGTCTCATTCTAATAATATCCTCCAGGACATTACCAAGGGTGTACACCATGAGAAGGTGCCTCAAAGTCCTATGAGTCTCCACCCCTGATAGTCTGTATCATTTGTGTCCCTTCAAATTATATAATCTAACTATATAAAATATGTTCAAGAATAGTTTCATGGAACTTCCAAGTTCTCATCATAATGGGGATCCTCCATGACCTTTTAGTGCGACAACTACTCTTAGGAAATTATCACATAAAAAATCATGAAGAAGAACAATCATGATGTGATAAGGAGATTATTAATATCCATCCAATGAATATATGTTTATCATAAAGTACAAAAGAAGTTGGTTATAGGGCACCAACTCTAACAGAATCCCACTTGCACTAGAGCCAACTATTAATGACCTTTAGTCCGCTAGCTCTCACATGATACTCATGCTTATGATGAGATAGGCCTTTAGTCAAGGGGTCCACCACGTTCTCTTTCGTGGATACTCTAATCACTACAAATTCACCCTTTGATAAAAATACCTCAAAAGGTGATACTTCTGGAGTATGTGATTTGTCTGTTGACATGACCTTGTCTCTTTTGCAAGAGCCACCACTATAGTATTATCACAATAAAATGTGATAGGGTATTTACCGTTAGGAACCACATCAAGCTCCTGGATTTTTTTTGAATCCAGACTACTTCCTTGGCTACATAAAAAGCCGCTATGTACTCAGACTTCACTATAGAATTAGCTAAAACTGACTACTTTGAACTCTTCCAGCTCATAAATCCTATATTGAGACATAAAACATATCCTGATTGTGACTTCAGATCATTCTGATCTGTTTGAAAACTAGCATCATCACACCCTCTGATGAAAAGCTCCTTGTCTCCTCCATACACTAGGAACATATCCTTAGTTCTTCTCAGATACTTAAGGATAATATTAACAGTAGTCCAATGCTATTCTCCTAGATCTTCTTGATATCTATCTACCATGCTCAGTGCATAGGAAACATCAATTCTAGTACATAACATGACATACATGATTGATCCTATTGCAAAATCATATGAGATCTTACTCATTCTATCTTTCTTCTATTGTGTCTGGGGATACATTTTCTTAGAAAGATGTAAACCACGTGACACTGGAACCAATACCCTCTTGTATTGTTCCATACTAAATCTATTTATTATCTGGTCAATATATGTACTTTTACTTAGTCCAAGTATCCTCTTGGATCTATCATGAATGATATTGATCCATAGAATATAGGCTGCTTCACCTAAGTCCTTCACGGAGAAGTACTTGTTCAACCAGTCTTTAACTAACTGTAAGACTGGTATGTCGTTTCCAATAAGTAATATTTCATCAACATATACTACTAGGATAATGACCACATTCCCATTAAACCTTTTATAAACACATGGCTCACATTTGTTCTTAATGAAACCAAATTCCCTTATAGTTTCATCGAATCGAATATTCCATGACCTAGATGCTTGCTTCAATACATAAATGGACCTATGCAACTTTAAAACCCTTTTGGCATCACTTGGTGTAAAAAACCCTTCTAGTTGTGTCATATATACATCTTTCTGAAGTTTCTCGTTAAGGAATGCAGTTTTGACATCCATCTTCCAAATGTCATAGTCATGGTAAGCTACTATGGAAAGTATGATTATTATGGATTTAAACATAGAAACTGGAGAAAAAAACGTTTCTTCATAGTGAATTACTTAACATTGATTAAAAAATTTATCCACTATCCTTGCTTTATAGGTACTTAGCTTACCTTCCATGTCCAGTTTCTTATTGAATACCCATTTACACTCAACAAGATTTACATCAACTGGCATGTTGACCAAAACCCAAAATTGGTTCTGATACATGGAATCCATCTCAAAATTCATAGCTTCTATCCATCTTACAGCTTCTGATATCTCTACTGCCTCCTTGTAGGAGATAAATTCATCATTGTCCAACAATAATTAGTCACCATCCTCAGTGACTAGAAAACCATATCTCTTTGGTTCTCTTACCTCTCCTGATCTCCTATGCAGTACTTGTGTTTTAAGAACTAATTCTTCCACGGGGACCTATGGAACTTTTTCCTGTACCAACTCCTGTGTATCTTGAGTATCAACTTCATCGAATTCAATCTTGCTCCCACTATCCTTTTTTAGGATTCGCTCCCTATTAATAAAGATAGCTTGTATAGTGAAAGTTAATTTCTTATTTGAGGGGTTGTATAGGTAGTATCTCTTTATTTCCTTAGAATACCCTATAAAGATAGATCTCGTGACCTGGGGTGCTATTTTGTTTCCTAATAAAGCCTTAACAAACATCTTGCATCCTCATACACATGTATATGATGAAATGGGTTTCTTTCCACTCCATAAATCGAAGGGAATTCTATTTTCTACCTTATTTAGTACTCGGTTTAATGTGTATTTTGTAGTTTATAATGCATATCCCTAAAAGGATAATGGAAGATCTGCATGACTCATCATCAACCTTACTATGTCCAATAAGGTAAGGTTCTTCCTTTCACTAACACCATTCCACTGTGGTGTATAAGGTGAAGTGAGTTGAGATAGAATCCCAAACTTCCATAAAAAGTCAATGAACTCTTGGTTAAGATATTCTCCACCTCAATCCAATTGAAGCTTCTTTATCTTCTTACCAAGATGATTCTTTACTTCATTATTTAATTCCTTGAATTTCTCAAAGGACTCAGAATTATACCTCATCAAGAAAATATATCTATATCTACTAAAGTCATCAGTAAAAGTTATTAAGTAAGAATATCTACCTCTAGATTATACTAGAAATGGTCCACACACATTAGTGTGTACCAATCCAAGAAGATCTGTGTCTCTTTCACCCTATCCTTTGGTCATTTTCCCTTATAAACAATTGTGACATCTATCAAGTGGTTTTAGCTTAGAAGAGTCTAAATAACCATCTTGATAGAGCTTTGTCAAGCGCTTCTTGTTTACATGACCTAGATGGTGATAACACAACTGGGTGTTATATGAGTCATGTGAACTTGATTAGTTATCGATTTCCAACACTTTGCTTTAGTAATTCAATACATACAAACCATTATTTAAATTTTCCATACCATAACATATGTTTTCCTTATAAAAAACAACTTTTATTTACGAATTTAAAAATATACCTATATGTATCTAAACTTGATACATAAATTATGTTCTTGGTAACACTTGGTACATAATAACAGTCATGTAAAACCTTAATCATCCCAGTCGGCAATGAAAGGTGGTAGTCATCAATGGAAAGAGTAGCCAACCTCAAACCATTGACAACTTGTAGATCCACCTCTCCTCTATAAATTTTATGAAATATAATTGGTTCCTACATTTGAATATATATGTTAGAACCAAAAGATATATCTAATACCCAATGTGTATAAATGGAAATATTTCACTTGATAACAAACACACCTTTTGCTTCCCCCTGCCTCTGGGTTCAGTTCCTCTTCCAGTGGCCTAACTTGTCACATGAAAAACAAACTGCCTACTTTTCCTTGCCTTGCCTTTGGATCTTCTTCTTCTTGGTCAGATGATGCTTGGGGGATTTAGACTGTTTATAAGTATTAGGTCCCTTTTCCTTGTCCTTCTTATTTCTATTCATTATAAGGAAAACATGTTTTTCATGCCCCATGTCCTTATCCACTTGTCAAATTAAAGTAATAAGTTCCGATATACTCTTCTCGTTATTTATCATATTATAATTCATAATAAAACTAGAGAAGGTATTAGGAAGTGATGATAGTATGAGATCTGTATGCAACTAATTCGCGAATTTAATCCCTAAGATGTCCAGATGCTCAATGTAGCTAATAAGCTTGACTACATATGGCCCAACTAGCATAGAATCTCCAAGATTAGTGGTGAAAAAAAAAAACAGTTGAGATCTCATACCTCTCTTGTATCACCTTCTCTTAATAGAGATCTTGAAGGAGATACATCATGCTATAAGCATCTATTTCCTCATGTTGCTTCAATATCTCATTGGTCATGGATGATAGCATGAGGCAATGGACATCCATAGCATCTTTCAGATGTTTCTCATACATAGAGAACTCCTCACCACTCACCTCATTTCCAAGAACAACTGGTAAAGGTTCTTCTAGCACATATAGTTTCCTTTCACGGTGAAGGATTACCTGAAGGCGCCTTTTCCACTCTTAGAAATTAGTTCCATTGATAAGGTTTTCCTTCTTGAGTATGGATCACAATGATATTTTTGATGTCATTTTTAATACCATTTCTATAAATAAGATGAAAATAGTTTTAGTACTTTATCTCATAAAATTAAGACAAATAAATAAATAAATATTCATTAGTCTCCCACTATTTTATCGAAACCCAATACCCCTCACCATTGGATTTAGAATATACCATTTCTTGGACATTCTAGCAGAAAGGATCCATATTTCCCTTAAAATCACCCCAAATTTGGCTAGTCAAGCAATTTGAAAGGTTTTATGTAGGCATTCCAAATTCCAATTGCATTAACTCGCAGCTCCTTGATCTGTTGAGTGGACTCCTCAATCCTGAAATCCTTAATTTTGGATTTCCTCAACCTTAGACTCTCAATTACACAAAGACTTAATTTTTCAGTCAACCCTTGATGTAAACTAAGTCAAGTCAAGTCAAATCAAAACCAAAAATTATAATTCCCCAATAATTTAAATCACCCCAACTTTGGCTGGTCAAGCACTTTGAACTATGGTTTGATTCTAACTAAAATAATGTAAGGTTATACTGAATTAATATTTTATTGAGGGATTTTATCCTTTATATATAAATTTACATTTATTATCTTTTCACATGATTATTAATATTAAGTGGTATAATCTTAAGTTATTAACCATGTATTAGATAATATTTACGCATAAGATAATTTATTTTAGTTCTATCTTGCATGCTTGTTAATTAATTAATTATGTGATCGCGAAAAAACATCCATAATGAATAACCATACAACTGAAAAAAATAAAATAAAGTGTATGATCATGAGATTGTTATAATGGTTATTTTATATAGTAGTTGATAAAATAACCACTGACCTAGGGGAGAAACACCTTGAAACAATTAGGTTCATGTTTACAACTTTCCACATGTACACCTTTGTATCTCCTTGGATTGGTTTTGCCTCAAATCCTAACTTGAACCACCTCCACTAGATTGGGATCTCCATCCATTACATATGATTTTACTCACATGTAGGTGAGGGATAAAATGGGGTTTATATAAAAAAACCATGGACACGTAGGCCTTACAAATTAATGAGGAGAGAAGGCACACATGCCAAAAATTTAATAATAAATTAAAAGGGAAACCAATCACATACAAAGGTATGGTCTAGATCATGATCATCCACATGCATGCAATGGATTATGTATTTAATAAAACTAGTATTCAATTATTTAATCATTCTTATTTAAGATAAATAGCACTCAAATCGATTAATTATTATCTTTAATTAATAAATCCTTTTATCTTAAACCTTTTTATAAATTTACTTGAGATTATCATCCTTTATAATTTAAAATAAATTAATAAATTCATTTAAAATTATCTGTGTACATAACTTGTACCTTGGAGGTAAACCGATGAATACCCATCCAAAACTACCCAACATTTATTATACTTGTATATACTTTATTATTTATGACATGTAGCATTCACACAGAATTATAATTGTAATACAACTCATACATGATGTGTAGATATTTGAACATTACACATATGTTAATTAAACATATATATATATATATATATATATATCAAACACCTATCACATGTTGTGTCCTATCTTTACACCCACATGAAGGTACATGTCTCAAGGGTTACATAATATAATAATAAATTTTAAATCTGCATAATCTGGAAAAAGTACATGGCGTGTAGATATGACTACATGGTGTATACCCTCCACACCATCTATCCAAAGTACACACCTAGGGAAACAACATGTGAGGTGTACGTTGGAAATCTTCTAAGTACACGGCATGTCCAGTGGGCCACACGCCGTATAGACTCCAAGTTACATGGTCACCAGCCAGGCAAGCCATGTATGGGATACATGGATCAACCCTGACCTAAAGGGACTACACGCCATGTCTAGTGGGCCACTTGGCATGTAATCCGGTAATCATGTGCCTGTCTATCCCATTCAATATGCGGTGTAAGAATTAACTACACCGCATTTCATAAATGCACCCGACTTGAGTAATTACCGAACTACTTCTGATGCACTAAACACAACTACACGACGTTTAGATCAGACTATACAGTGTGTAATGCTGTGTTACCTAGATAGAACCCTTGGCACATCTGGATGAGTTCCTCAATTTAATTTTAATCATAAAATTAATTGTGTCTGTCAGATATGCAAGAAACTATAGAGGAAGAAATAGATCTCATCATTCAGATTAAGAAGAACGATTAAACTTGAATTGAAAAACTAAATTAAAATGCATAAATCATAAATGAATTATTTAAATAATTATAAATACTAATATGCCCACTCTGATACCACTTGTAGGTTCCAAGTGTAGTGGAAGTGTGGGAGGGATGGTGCCCAACTTTTATTTTTTCCATATTCAATGAACAATATGAGATCAATACGACGATGAATGCCAGTATCCATAGAATTGAATCAAGGATTTAGACAAAAGAATAGAAACCCAGAACCTTGATAAATGATCAAAATATTTTGTTTATAATTAATTTAATTAAATTAGATAATTACCTCCAAGGTGATTCTTTCTTTGTTGATGCGTTTGGCCACAGATCTACAGGGGTATTGTCATTATGATGTTCCACGTATCTCTAGATGTCGTCGAAGGAGTTTTCAAGTGCTATCATGGAATATCCTTGCACTTGCGATGTCCACATTCAATTTCCTTGAGAACCACTTCCAAAGTGTTCTCCTTGATCTGGTGGAGGAGGATCAATCTTTTTCTTGATAGAATTCTTGGAGAATAAAGAACTCTCTAGGCTTGAGAGATTTTCTCCAATTCATTGCGCACAACCATAATCATCATCGCTTGGCTAGTTCTTGGATAATAAGAGAATAATATAACTGGTTATTTAATTCACTAGGGTATTAATAAATAATTTGCACAAGTGCCTTAGTTATTTTATTAATCCCAGTGAAACCCCCATGTCAAATAATAATAATAACATTATTATTTCCTGACATGCACTTATCTTGTGAGTTATAATTAAATTATTATTTAATCAAATAATATTACATGTTATTATTTCTCACTGGACCATTAACTTGATTATCCAATCCTCCACTATATTTATTGAACCTTTAATAATGACTATTTATTTATTAAGTAAATATCACTGCATTATTCACCAATAAATATATAAACATTATATTAATTAAATAGAAAATAAATATTTATTAATTATTCCGCCGACATTATATTCTCTCAAATAACTAGTGTCGAAATAAATGTGATCAGACATCCATGAATAATTATTAAACCACAACCGGGAATAATCTTTATTCAACTTGTTAAATAATAAATAATATATTATTTAATTGAGATACTGGATACACTTAGTGTGTGACCCTCTAGAACTATTTCTCAGTGGCATTAGGTGGAGCATCCTAAAGTCTAAGATTAACATCTAGAAACATGACAAGAAACCCATATAGAAAGAAGTTAATGCCACAATGAAATTTCACCTCATATGAATTCTTACCGTGTAATATAATCCCTTTGTCTCGATATCTCCAATCAAGAAGGTTGCATGAAAGTGCCACCAACCCATGTGCTTGATTTCTCATTCTTTGACTTCTCGAAAATTGAACTTTCCTATAGAATGCCATGAAAATGGATTTATTTAGGATATATCATTTACATCAAAGGGCCTGAGATATCAAATTCCTTTATGGAATAGAAGGGACAAATACTTTCTCACATTATTCATTAATGCAGTATTACTCGTGATGCACCCATTATATCCTACCTCACTGCGAACATATGTCATCATGGTTTTCACTAATACATCGAAGTACACAATTCATAATACCCATTGATAATAATCTTAAAGTATAAGGACCAATACACATGTCTGTAGATAGGAATATCCAATGACACTTATAAACGTAGATTTCCTACTAGCAGGTCTCGTTCTCATAATATCCTCCTGGACATTACCAAGGGCGTACACCATGCGAAGGCACATCAAAGTACTACGAGCCTCCAACCATGATAACCTATATCATTTGTTCCCCTTAAAATGATATCATACGGCTATAGAACATATGTTTAAGAATAGTGTAATGACACTTCTGAGTTCTCATCATAGCAGATATCCTTTATGACCTTTTAGTGCGACAACTACTCTTAGGACATTATCACATACAATTTCATGTAGAAGAACAATAATGATGTTATAAAGAGTTTATTAATATCTATACAGTGAATATATGTTTATCATAAAGTACAAAATACATTGGTATTAGGGAACTAACTCCAACAAAGACTGTAGTGTAAAGGAAGAGACCATAAAATAGTAAGGCTGGTCAAAGTCACATTTGAAAAACATGATGAGGTCCATGTTGCAGATATGATAAACTAGGAAAAGGACCATGAAACATGGAAATCTACCACACTATAGATTTTATTCACCAAAAATAATGCTATGCCATAACCAAGCTCTGTGGCGCAACTACCTCAAAAAATACAAAACTGTAAGAATCCTCCTATGGGACTCCACGTCGTAGCCTCCCTCTCTACACCAAAGCTATGAAAAAAATGTAAGAACCACTAAAATTCAACCTCCAAGGATTTATGTTGGAACTGACCTCTCCATGCTGCAGGAACCCGCTCTACAATACAGTTTGATCCTCCATACTGCAAAATCCTCTTCCATATGGAATCTTATCCATATCTCTAGATTTTACTTCCCAACTCCCTCATAACTACCCTAAAACATGTCTTTCACTAGAATTATCAAAAATTAATAGGTCATAAGGTCTGATCTATTACATTAGATACCTGTCAAACAATTCTCATCCTTGAGAATTAAAACTAAACCCAAAAAAGAAAGGGAAGGTTCTGAACAACCAACCCTTGATACCTCTCAAGGACCTCATTACAATCGAAATACTGCCACCAACTAATAAAAACCTAAAGAAACATATTTTCACATAACCATTCACACCACCATCTCAAACTTCATACATACTAAGCCAAAAACTACCACAACTACCGTGAAATACGGTCTCAGGCACACAAATCAAGGAAATCCATATTCCATATCAAGATATTATCTATTTTGGGTGCTACTGACGTGACCACACAATTTTAAAATGTGTTGTAATATATAATGTCTTGATTATGAAGGATTATTCCCTTATCCATATATTGTAATATTTAACACACAACATCAGAAAGAGAAAATGTTGCATTTCATAGACCAACAAAATCCATTCATCACATACTTAAAGAAAAAAAGGCATGAAAAAACTCAAAATAACTTAGGGTACTGGGCCCACATTTGTGTCTCACGCTCCCAAGTACTCTCCTCCAAGACACCATGTCTCCATAGCACACAAACCAAGGGAATGGTTCATCTATGCAGCACCTTCTCCCAATGATCTTGGATCTCTACTAGTCACTCCACGAACGTCTTGTCATCCTCGATTTCCAAATCTCCCCAGTTAATGAAATGGGAGTCATAACGAAGATATAAATAGAGATGAGACACATAGAAGACATCATGGATCTTCTCCAGCCATAGTGGAAGCACCAATTAATATGCCACCACACCAACACGCTCCAACACCTCGAAGGGTTTGAAAAATTTGAGAGAAAGCTTACTCCTCTTATTAAACCTTTGTTGCCATCAATGAGGATAAACCTTTAATAACACGTGGTCCCTAACCTAGAACTATAATTTTATCCTCCTATGATCAACATAATATTTCTATTTGTCCTATTTTACCTTCTTCCTTTCACAAACTACCTAACCTTCTCTGTCATACATTTCACTATATAGGGACTAAGAACTGATGAATTCCCAACCTTAGCCTAGTACACTGGAGAATGACACAACCTCCCATAAAATTCCTTGCATGAGGCCATTTTGATGGATGATTGGTATATGTTTTTATAAGATAACTCAATCAAAGGTAAGTTCTTTGACCAAGATCCACCAAAGTATAAAATGAATGATCGCAACATATACTCTAGTGTTTGGATGGTCCGATCTATTTGTTTGTATATTTAAGGGTAAAAATTAGTGTTGAGATACAACTGAGTACCAAAAGAATACTACAATCCCCTCAAGAATCGTAGGGTAAAACGAGAATCCTTATCTGAGACAAAAGACCTTAGAACTCCATGTAGCTACACAACCTCATCTGCATACCTCCTTGTCAAAACATCCATGATACCCGACTTCTTGATTTCTAGGAAGTGAGCTAACTTCTTCAATTGATCCATGATCACCTAGATAAAATCATATACACCTTTATATTGGTGTAATACTATGATTAATTCTATCGATATGTCATCCCACTTCCACTCAGGAACATCCAAGGGTTTTAACAAGCTGCCAGGAACATGATGTTCTACCTTCACTAGCTACTAGAACAAACATTGATCCATGAACTATGTGATTTTAATTTTCATCTTGGGCCACTAAAAATGAATCCTAAAACCATGATACATCTTAGATACTTATGAGTACACCATTAAAGGTGAGCTGTGAAACTCAGATAGGACTCCCTTTCACACTACTACCAGAAGAAACAACCTCCCCTAAAACAATATACGGTCCTGACCATCCTTCAAACATCCCTATAGGGAATCACCATGAGAAACTCGGCCGTGCATCACCTATACCTATGATTCTCCCCACTAAGACTCCTACACCTGCTGCATCATAGAATACTTCACTGTTATCTGAAACAAGAAACCTCCACCATCAACCACTCCTACATCTAGATACATGGATGCCAACTCCTTTATCTCCCTCCAAGAACCTCCAAAATCTTGAAAAAACCCCCTATAAAACTTCTTGATCAGTGCTTCAACCAAAAAATTCCCCTTTACTGCGGTATAAGATATCTCAATGTCATAATCCTAAAGAAACACCATCCACCCCCATTGTCACAGATTCAGGTCACACTAATAAAAAATATACCTTAAACTCTTGTTATTGGTAAACACCACGAATAATTATTTGACAAGGTAATGTCGCAAAAAATTCAGCATGAACTCAACTTGTACTAGCTTTAGATCATGGATGACATAGTTACATTTATATGGATGCAACTATCTAGAATCATAAGAGATCACTACCTTCAACTACATCAAGATATACCCAAATACCATATGAGAAGCATTATAAAATACCTCAATAATCACCCCTTCTTCTAGAGACTAAAGCACCAAATCATTGACTGAAATCCCCTTTAGGTAGTAAAATGTTTCTTGACACTGACCAGTCTAGACAAAAGGATTGGTCTTTCCTATTCAGAGTTTTCAACAGGGTTGAAATCCATGAGAAATCAAACAAAAACCCTTAGTAATAGTCTATGAGATTAAGGAAACTGTGAACCTTTTCCACATTATTAGATGCTAACCAAGAATCAACTACCTCTATATTTGATGGGTCCATGGACACACCCTTTCAGGACACTATATCCCCAAGAAAATTCACCTCCTAAATCCAAAACTTTCTCTTAGAAAACTTTCCATAGAACATGTGGCATCAAAGGAAATGTAAGATAGTTATGATATGACCAACATACTTATACTTTTACTTCAATTAGATCAATATGTCATCAATGAACACAACTTTGAACTGGTCCAATAACTCATGGAACACAAATTTCACGAGCCCCATGAACACAACTGGCGTGTTTGTAAAATTTAAAGACATGAATATGAACTCAAAGTGCCCATAACTGTATCAGAAAGCAGTATTCAGAACATCTTCCTTCTTTACCCTCAATTGGTGACATACAGACTGCAGAACGATCTTGGAGAACCAATTATCTCCTCTCAACTAGTCAAAAAGATCATCAATCCTTGGAAGAGGGTAGAAATTCTTGATCTTCACCAAATTCAATCTTTATTAGTATGTACACAACCTCAAACTATTATCCACCACATTGGTGAAAATAATCAGAGCACCCCACGATGACATAATAGGATGAATGAAACCTTTCTTCATTAGATTATCTATCTGAACCCAAAAATTACACAACTCATATGATTTCATCTGATAAGGATCCATTTAAATCAGAGAGACACCCGATTGGAACTCTATCCCAAACTTGATGTCACATTGAGGGGGTAGCATCACAAACTCCCCAGGGAAAACATCCAAAAATTCTTAGATGAATTTGGGAGCCTCCACCATTATAGTGCCCACTAATTTCAATGAAAAATTTTACATCAATGAGAGAAGGGGATCCACACATCTACTATCCATTAGAAAACCTCATTCGCCAACAAAAACTGCATGCCAACCATCAATATCCAAGAATGCGACCTTCCTCTAGAAGTAGTCGATAACCACAAAAATATAATATAACCAATAAATATCAAGGATAAATTCACATGACTATATCTGTATCAATAAAAGATCCCCACATGATTGATGTTTCCCCATCATCATTCTATAACTTTGACACACATCAAACAAGATGTTCTTATCATGAACTAGCCCGGATCATCCCCAAACCGAACACGCAAATTGGTTTTCAACAAGCCCTAAAGGGAATCCCCAATCCCCATAGGTTATTGAAAATAATAAGGGAATAATAAGATAAATCACTAGGGATGATTTCACCCAATTAAAAAAAACATAAAATGAAACAGAGCATGCAACACTAACCAAAATACACAAATATTCGAACATAAGCAAAGAAACTACAACAGAACTAGGAAAAGATCTATATATAAGATACAAAAAAAAAACTAAAACCAAACCAGAAATATACATGATCTTCATGTGAACTCTTTTTTCACTATCTATCCACAACAACTACCCCACTCCATGAGTGAACTTGAGGCAAAAAAACTTGAACCTACAAAACAACTTGGGTCTACTGATGCCGAGCGACACAAGTAGGGTGTGAGCATTCAACAATTCAACAGGTAAATGCTAAAAAATACATGAACTTCCTTTCCCCAAATATTCCATAAAAAATAGTTTGAAAATAAAATTAGAAAATAGGTTTTTAACTTTTAAAGATACAAATAAAAATCTTTCTAAATCCCTCTTTAGAAAACATTCGAGTCTTTCCTTTGAAAACAAATTCCCATTTCAAAATAAAGTTTTTAAAACCAACCCAAAGTTAAGAAGTATAAACTAGGTAAATTCATAAAAAATAAGAATCAAATATAAACATAAGTAGTAGGGTTTATCAAAATTAAACAGTTCCAAAAGGGATGAAGCTATACGATCATATAAATAAAAATAGAATTGGGAGTAAAGGTGCTACAAATAGTGATGAAAATACCAAGTGTTTAGTCATGGGAATATCCTAAAAATATCAAGATATAACCCTAGAAATACTCATTTTAGAACCATCTACCAGTGTGTTGATGTGATCCATAATCTATAACCAATCGATTTCTCTACACTAGCCTCATCTGTGGCACAACCCACCATAGCCATTTGCCTACCATGGGGGATCTAATCCATCTAATCAGGACCAAATAGTAACCATCTCTCGAACCTCTAGATGATGTATGAGATTCTATGACATTACACAAATAAAAATTTAAGTATTTGTAACGGGATCCCATTGAAAATAACCTGTTGCAAAAAACATCATCGCAAATAGGGTGTTTTTGCGACGGGTAGGTATCTTGTCGCAAATAGTTTTTTTTCAATATATAAAAAATCCATTTGCAATGGGAAGATCCACCCATCACAAATAAGTATTTGCGATGGGTTGATATTCCCGTCATAAATAAGTAAAAAAATTTAAAATAATAATAATAAAATTTAAAATTTAAAAAATTTAAAATATAATAAAATAATAAAAAACAATATTCACAGTAATATAAAAAATGCACTATATAGAACTGTAAATATATGAATTAATAAAAATATTACAAAAAATGTATACATTCAAATGTTTATAAAAAAATACATAAATCACTGAGGGGGGGGGGGGGGGGTTATCTGGAGGAGGTGGTGGAGAGAATTACATCCCTACACTATGAGTCAGATGTCATATGTACTCCATCATCTGCTCGTGCTGCTGCTCCTACCATCTATGTATCTCTTGCTACTACTATTGACGGAGCTCCTCCTGCTCCCTATGTATGGTCTCTATAAGCTCACCCTAAGCTCGTAACTGCTCCTCATACTGTGCTAAAAATGATGATGACTCTCTATGATCTCCCCTCGAGCTGGCTGATGACATCGCAACGATACCATAATAACTCACATGCATCAATAAAGAGCCGATACCAATAACTCATCCTTTCTCAAAGGCATATTGAGTTACCTATATCCATGCTACATCATCAAATCCTACTACACTAGTGGTATAATCCTTGGTCTTATCCTGAATCTCATCCTGTGTCTAATAAGTCACAACCTCATATCACAACCTCAATTTCAATTTAAAAATAAAATAGCTAAAATATTATTTTTATTTAATTTTAAAACTTAAAAAAAATATTGACCACAATATGATGTTGACGAACACTTGTAATTTCTCCAATGGCAGAATTGATGTACATCCTCTTATAAACATCGAACTCCATAATATCGGGATGTTAAACTACCTATATGAGTATAAAATAAACATTTCACATTTAAAGTTATATAAATTATTAAAAAAGTACTTACTATATGCCATCAATTCATATTGAATGTATGAATACCAGCTCAATGCGTCACCTCTTGCCTCCCCCAGTTCTATCATCCTAATGATGATCTTATATGAAACTATCTTCCATACAATATGAACATAATGCACCTCAAACGTGAGATGAGATGTAATATGGTCAGTGGGCACAACACGACTGATCAAAATCCATGACTCTCGCTTTCTTCATGGCCGTCCTCCTCATATTATACAAAAAATAACGGCAACAGTCACACATACATACCTCCCATGCCTCCCAGATAGTGGTCCACATTCTATTATAGTGATTTACCTTTAATGATTACTAATTAATCACTAATGTTTACAAATTTATCATTGTTTTACTAATTAAAACTAAATATTTTTAATTTACAATAATTATCACATGTACTCCATTGTCTACTCCTACTGCTGCTCCTGTCATCGATGTGTCACATCCTGCCTGCCTTGGTTCTGGAGTCCTAATAAAAAATTTGGACATGGATGACACAAATTGGTCATTTCTAATCACCTAAGATCATAAATTCTATGATTTGATAAAAATATATAAATTATAGATTTTACAATATTCAGGCAATGAAACCAATTTATGCTAACCATATCCAATTTTTTCATTACACCAATTTATTCCAATTATGTCATCTCATCAATGCATATCCTCCTCATGCTACTTCTGTTACTACCATCGACGCATCACATCCTGCCTGACCCACTTATTTTGTTTGAAAATTATCAATAATATTTTTTAATTATCATTATTTTTTAGTAATTATTTCTAATTTTAAGTATAATTAAAATAAAGTAATAAAATATATTATAAATTACTAAAAATGTGTAAATCATAGAATTTCCAATTTTTAGGTCATGATAAATGACCAATTTGGATAAACCATATCTAAATTTATCATTATTAATGACCTAAAAATGGATGACTATTTATTTTTTACTTTTCTAGTGATTTATAACAATTTATATTATTTCATAGCAATTTATAATAAATTATAGTAATTTATATCAATTTACTGTAAATTATATCAAATTAAAAATTTATACTATTTTATATAAATTTATTATTAATTATACCAATTTATTAAATTTTATTAATTTATAACAAATTTTTACAAATTTTTACTAATTTTCACTAATTATTACTAATTATTACTAATTATTTCTATTTTTTACTATTTTTAATAATTTTTAGTAATTTTTACTATTTTTTAATATTTTTACTAATTTTTACTATTTTTTACTAATTACCATTTTTCTTACTAATTATTAAGATTTATTACTAATTATTACTAATTATTATGATTTATTACTAATTATTTATATTTTTAATATTTTTTATGAATTATTACTAATTACCACTAATTTTTACTAATTTTTATTAGTTTATAACAATTTATTACTAATTTTTATTAGTTTATGATAATTTATTACTAATTTTTACAATTTATTACTAATTATTACCAACTACCACTAATTATTACCAATTATCACTAATTATTACAAATTTTTACTAATTACCACACATTTTATTAATTACCACTAACTTTTACTAATTATTATGAATTTTTACTAATTTTTACTAATTATTACTAATTATTACTGATTTTTACTAATTATTACTAATTACCCCTAATTGTTTCTAATTTTTATTATTTTATAACAATTTATTACTAATTATTACTAATTACCACTAATTACCACTAATTTTACTATTTACCAATATTTTTTACTAATTAACACTAATTATTACTAATTTTTATGAATTATTACTAATTTTTATGAATTATTACTAATTTTTACTAATTATTTATATTTTTTAATATTTTTTACTATTTTTTTTTCTAATTATTACTAATTAATAATAATTTTTACTAATTTTTATTAGTTTATAACAATTCATTACTAATATTTACAATTTATTATTAATTATTAAAAATTACCACTAATTATTACCAATTACCACTAATTATTACCAATTTTTACTAATTACCACTAATTTTTATTAATTATTACAAATGATTACTAATCATTACTAATTATTACTAATTATTACTAGTTTTTACTAATTGTTACCAGTTTTTACTAATTATTACTAATTACCACTAATTTTTACTCACTTTTATTAGTTTATAGCAATTTATTACCAATTTTTACAATTTATTTCTAATTATTACTAATTACCACTAATTATTACTATTTTTTATTAATTAAAACTAATTTTTAAAAATTACCATTAATTATTACTAATTTTTAATAATTATCGCTAATTATTACTAATTAGAACAAATTATTAGTAATTACAACTAATTATTACTAATTACTGATAATTAAAATAAATTATTGCAAATCAAAACTATTTAATTTTAATTAAAAAAATTAATGTAAATTAAAACTAAATATTGCTAAAAATAATTAATTCAAAATGAAACCAACTAATTCTAATTAAATTTAATTACTGCTAATTAATAATAATTATTACTAATACAGAATAAAACAAATTAAATAAAAAATAAAAACATTAAATAAATATCTTAAAACCAAATCTTTCAGCGGATGCAAAGCTTGAAAGTTACATCCCTGTAAAGTTTAAAGCTCTGAAAAGTTTAAACAGAAGAATATGAGAGCAGTGAAGAAGAGAGGAGTTCAGAGAAAAATGAAATGGAAAAAATTAGGGGGGGGGGGATATATAGGTTAGATTATTTGCGATGAGATTCCCATCATAAATAGTGCCACCAGAATTAATTACAATTACGGTAAAAGAGTATTTGCAATGGGACCTATCTCAAATAGTCTCTGCCAACAAGTTATTTGTGATGGGAGAAAATCCTGTCGCAAATTTTTTCCCACCGACAAATTATTTGTGACGGGAGTAAACACCCGTTGAAAATAACAAAAAAGACGGGATGTCATTTGCGACGGGTGTACATCCTCATCACAAATAGTCTTCCTGCGATTTGGTGTGCACCACATGCTAAAGGTATTTGCGATGAGAATATATTCTCATCGCAAATACTGTTTTTATCAATTATTTGTGACAAGATATGATTTTTGTCGCAAATAGTTTCTGTTGACAAACTATTTGCGACTGGTCAACCACCCATCACAAATAACCCGTCGCAAAAAACCATTTTTCCTGTAGTGTTAGTAAATGGGAGGTGTGGAAGAAAATACCAACATAACATCTCAATCATGGAAAACATCAACCATCATACATGAAAATCCCACCTCCTTATACCATCCATGTGAAGGCCCTCTCTAAGCTAGATGACTTCCTTAGAGGTGAGCACTTTTAAGAAAACATTTTAAAAGCACCAACCGAGCCTTTACCTTTGAATTTCTTAAGCATTTTCTAGGAAAATATCTTTCTTTCAGATCAAATTTTAAATTCCAAAGTGATTATCAAATCATATTTTCAAGGTACCAAACATGACTTTAAATCAAACTTTAGGAAACACACATTTCCAAGGTGCCAAACGGGCCTTTAAATGAGTTTTAGAGAACACCACTTTAAACCAAGGTTGGGGAAACATTTATAATTCTAGAAACCTTTTAAATAAAATAAAATAATAAGGAAAATGATATATTTTGAGAAAACCAAGTTTATCAAGATGAAAATCCCATGGAACTTCCATTTATATGCATTCACACATCTATATGTGTTCCCCATGCACATATGGATATGAACATATCACACTAACATATATATATACATCCATAAAAATGTACAAGGCCCAATTAAAGGAAGATAAAAGAAGCACTATAATAAAACACATGAGTCTCTCACATGGTTTGGCTGCATGATTTGGAGATCATTTTTCAACCATGTTTGTTAAAATACATTCGCCCTTGCACGTTTTCCATAAAGTTTCTTCTAAATGTGCTCAAGTCATGAACCAGCTCTCAAACACCCCAATCTCCTGCATGGTTTCTCCTAAAACCCACATGATTTGGACTTAACCATTTATTTCTCATGTGAGAGAAAATATGCAATAAGAAAATGAACTAAAAACTCCCCTTTTAACTAGCTAGTTGTACGATTTCTTCTAAATCATGTGCACTAACCATACACAGAGCTAAAAACTATCCAAAAACTCTAAAACTCAAAATATCACTATTTATTGAACCTGAAAATCGAAGACAAGATCAAGAACCAAGGAATAACTAAAATAATAAGAGAAAAATGAATATTGGGGCATGAAAATTCTCCCCACTATAAAAACTTTATATCCCCAAAAAATCACCAAGTCCCAATCAGGAAAAAAACTATAACTTTCCAACCCAAATAAAGAACTCCCAAAAAAATTCTCCAAACTGAACTGAAAACTAAATGAAACTAACAAATCTGATGTGACTCCTAAATTCCATAAGTCACACCTGACTAGCCCACGAGAGGAAAATGAATATGTCTATAGTTTATCTCCCCACTATTTAGGAATAGACTGGAATAATGTCTGAACTAGACATGGGATTCAATAGAACCACCACCCAACACAATAAGGACCCAACCAAAGAAACTCAAACAGAGAACTGGATCAAACTACAATTCATAACTCCTCAAGACACATTCATCTCCAAACATTCATAGAATATAAAATCACATAAGAAACACTCAAATCAAAGACAAAAACAAAAAAAAAATAGGAAAAGTCAAAACAAGGAATAAGAGGAGAATATAAAAATAGGGAAAGGTATTAAAAAAGGGTTACCACAAAAACTCGAATTGGAAGGGTTGCTAGGATCTGGAGTTGGACCAGACTTCTTTTTATTATGTTAAGGTTCCACCTCAAAAAAATTTCTAAAGATGTCCCAACTAACCGCACTAATGAAAATTATTTGGAGTTTTAAGATAATATGGCTAAGAATGACCAAACCAACCACACTGGAATCTCATGAGAAAGTGGTCCTTCTAATGAGAAGCCATAACTAAAAAAGGTGATTCCTTTGGAACATGTTTCTTTAGTTCACACTCCTAATTGGATGGGGAACCTCCCCTAACACCAAGGGAAACCGGACTACCAACCACTATAGGTTTCCTTCTAGAAACCAACTCTACTAAAAATGCCCTACCCACCAACTTTTTAAACAAGACTTGCATGGATACAAGAACTTGATCACTAATCTCAGGATGAAGACCTTTCAAAAAGGGATTATCCTTTAATGAATTTATCAACACCACCTATGGGAAAAATGGAACCATCTCATTGAAATGATCAACATACCCTTTCACCGTCCACTGACCTCGATGAATACCCATAATCTCTGCCACTTTCTTCACCTTCACTTCCTCAAGGATAAACCACTGAATTAATGTGGTCTTAAAGGTCTCCGAAGTCATCCCATCTTGTAGTGAAAATAGAACGATCAATTCCCACCGATCTAAATTTGACCCCTCAATTAGACCCAAGAAAACTCTAACCCTTAAGGCTTATGGAGTTCCTAAGGACCTGAATATCCTTTCAATTTCCTCTAGCCACTTTTTATCCTCTACCAAACCCTGATCATCACAGAAAATGGGAAATGATAGAGAAGAGGTTAGCTCTACAACTCCATTAGGAGTCTAGGAAAAGTCAACAACTAGAAGATATTCCTTAGAAACCCTTGGGACCTTTCTGAGTGGTATACTCTAAATAATATAAAAAACATGAATACAAATCAATATTGAACAAAATCTCAACCAATACTCATCCAAGATAACACTTTAACCCAAAATATTAATTTCACAAACCGAGACATAACATAAAAAAGAGTAAAAAATAATCTTTTTGAAGCAACCATTTCTATTTCAAATTCAAAACCCATTTCACTTCAAAACCATTTCAAATACAAAAATAATTTTGAAAACCACTTCAAATAACAAAAACTATTTCCAAACCCAAATTCCCACCCAAACATATTCCAAAACAAAAACCATTTCCAGCTCACCTGCTTTAAATGCTAAACCAAAAATTTCACTCTTTCTTTAAAAAACAAACTCTCATTAGAAAATAATACCTCTTTACTAGTTTTAAAATTCCAAAATAATTTTAATTTAAAGTACACTCACACAATCCAAAATAAAACCAACTACACTACTTACACTAAAGCCTCTTTAATAGGGGACTATTTGTCATGCATGACTTGGCCACATGGTTTAACAGACCATGCACTAGGAATGAAATAGCCACTGGAAGCATATTAAACCATGAAATCAATCTCCACATTGTTCTCTATTCCATGTAAGCTCACCGCATGGCGTCAGTTCACTCCCATTTTCATCCCCCAAACATACAAACCCAATGAGCACTAACAATGTAAATCTAAAATCAAAATTAAAACTAAAAACCAAACTATCCCTGGTAACTAAAGTATTAGGATGATTAATATTTTATAATACTCTTCTCGTACCTAACTCTTGAGCCCCTAAAATCCTATCTCTAGTATACCTAACACCCCAAATAATAAAGGGATGCACTGATACCATTTTATCACAAACTAGATCGAGTCATCCCCAAACTAGACACTTGAATCAGTTTGAGATAAGGCTCAAAGGGAATCCCTGATCCCCATAGTCCAAAAAAACATTGGGTAATCACAAAATAAATCATTGGGGATGATTTCACCCAATGAATAGAAACATAAAAATAAATAAAGCATGCAACACTAACCAGAATACACAAATCTCTGAACATAAACAAAGCAACTACAACATAACCAGTACAAGATCTAGATATAAGATACAAAACAAAAACTAAAACAAAACCAGAAACAAACATGATCTCTATGTGACCTCTTGGTCACCATCCATCCACAACAACTATCCTACTCCATGAGTGAACCTAAGATGGAAGAACACCTGTACCTGACAAAAAACTCAGGTCCACTGACGCTGAGTGGTACAATTAGGGTGTGAGCATACAAAAACTCAGTAGGTAAACTCCAAATAATCCATGTAGTTCCTTTTATAAAAGATTCCATAATTTTTTTGAAAATACAAGTAGAAAATAGGTTTTTACCATTTAAAGAGACAAAAAAAAAACTCTTTCCAAATTCCTCTTTAGAAAACATTCGATACTTTCCTTTGAAAATAAGTTCCCATTTCAAAATCCAGTTTTGAAAACCAACCCAAAGGAAATAAGTATAACCCAAGTAAATGATTAAGTAAGTATAATAAAATATAAACATAATTAGTAGGGTTTATCAACATAAAATAGTTCTAGAAGAGATGAAGTTGCATGGTCATATAAATAAAAATAGAACTGGGAATAAAGATGCTATAAAATAGCGATGAAAAAACCAAGTTCTTAATCATGGAAATATCCTAAAAATATCAATAGGTGACCCTAGATGAACTCATTTTGGAACCATATACCAATGTTTCAATGAGATCCATAGTCAATAGCCAACCGTCTACTCTACACTAGCCTCATCGATGGCACAATTGTAAGTAATCAACCTTAAACATAACTTATTCTAGTTATTTTAAAACTATAAATCATATTATTTTAGCAAAGATATTTTTGGTCTATAGTTTTAGAGAATTAGGAAAAAATATTACATAGTAAAACCATACATTACAAGTGGACACTTTTACTCAGTATCTATTTTTTTCACCAAAGGAAACCCTTTAAAAAACATGATTTCTTTTCATGACACATCTTTAATACTATCATCATGAAATATTATTTGTTCTTATCAATCATTAAGACCTTTAATTTTTTTTAAACTTGGGATGAGAAAAAAAGATCATTAATGAAATTAAAATAAAGTAAACCATTAGTCTAGTGAAAACCCATAAAAAATTTCCTTAAAAACATACATTTTTATTCTAAAAAGGAATCATTATTTAAAAAAGATCATTATCTTACCTTTTGAAAATAAAATGATTTTCATGAAAACTAATAAGTAAGAATATAATATATAAATAGTAAAATTGGGACATAATTATACTCAAATGGAATAACTATGTGGTCGACTTCCATACATGTCACTCTTACAAATAGAATAACCATACAACTGACTTCTTTATGCATTGGATGTTTAACATAACCACCCCTCCTTGGTTTATCATGGAACCACCTGTCATTGGTTTATCACGAAACAACCCTTCAAATGTTCAAGTACCATTATATAATAATAACACATAAAATATTGTAATTCCAATATTAAATGTCATTTTCACCCATAAGAAAACATTTCAAGTTATTGAAATAATCAATCCATTTTCAAAAACCATTTTAAATATTTAAAAAGATATTTTTAAATCAAAGTGTCCCATACCACTTTGAAACATTTAAAAGAAACTATAAAATTACCATTTTAAAACATTCATGTCCATATAAATAAATTAATAAAAACCATTTTGAAAACATGGACATGAAAGAGAATTATTTATAAGAATAAATCATTAAAACATTTAAAATGATGTTTTAATTAAAGAGTCCCTTACCACTTGAGAAACAGATGAATCATAAAAATAATTAAATAATAACATTAAAAAAACTATAAATATAATTATAATATTTTAATACATATTATAACATGTCAAAATGGTTTTATATTCACCTTATAGGATAATAAAGGTGCATAACATCAAGATATACCTCAATGAAATGAGATTGAGATGAAGTCCCTTACCTTGAGTTCGATTTGTCATGTATGTTCTTTATATTCATGAATTTTAAAATTATATTAATTATTTAATTTCTTTCTAACCTTTTTAAAGTTTAATATTCCTTTTATATCACTTAATATCATGTTATAAAAATTACTTAATCATATAAGTTCAAGTTGGACGTTTTGACGATATTAGGCACATGAGTCCAAAATGACCTTAGTGTGATGTAAATAGACAAAGTAGTCATTATTACATAATATAAATAATAATCTTCATGAAATAATAATCACTTTTATAAATCAATTATACTTTTAAATCCATCCATTAAATATAGATATGAAAAATGAACTATGTTACAATCATGGAGATGGTAAACCGTGCGTACGCATGAGTAAAATTTTCATTTTTCAATGATAATTATGAAAAGAAGGTAATTATTATTTTATATTTACTGAATTATCATAATATAATAAATATAATATTAACCATTTAAATATAATTATATATATTCTATATGTGATGTGGTGATAAAAAATGAATCACATCGCTTCATGGAGGTGATAGTTCACACGTATGGACGAACAATGTTATCATTTTTATGTGCATGGAAAGGTAAGAAATTAAATGATATATTATTATTTAATAATGATAAATATGTCCTTAATATTATATATCAACATTAATTTCATCATTATAAACATTCTTGAGAGATGGTGATGGAAAACGAATTATATTGGTTTGCGAGATGTTATTTTTCCGTACACACAGACGATAATTATTTTCTCATTTGATGGAAGTAGAGATGAATTTAGGTGATGATATTAACATAATAAAATATCAGTATATTTAGGATACTAGATTTATTATTTCATAATGGTTTAATAATATTTTAAGGAAGTGGAAGAATAAATAAAATTGAAATACTTAATTAAAAATGACACCTCTTATTCAGACGATCTCCTTTGATTAACACCTTAACACCTCTAAGGAGGGTGTTATGCATAAAATAAGGACAATATAATGTGGGAAGGTATTTTATTAAGTGATTTGGGTAGATATTGACCAAAATAAATAGGTTTTGACGTGTGATTAAAGGAGATGAATGAGTGCCCTTTTATAGGAGAGGGGAGGGATACTTTTGGAAATCTTCAAAATATTAAACTAATATAAATTAATTTTATAATGAAAATGAATCAAAACTTATTAATTTATAATATATTAATATTTTGGGTCTAAATATATTCATAAAATAAAAATTATATAAGTTTTGAAATTTTTTTAATCCTTATCTTTTAGCTTTAACCATTATTTAACCATTTTAATTCTAACCGTGATATCATGTAATTTACACTTTTAGGGTTAATATAATTACTATAAAATGAAAAAATAAAAATAAATTAGTAATTTATGACATTATAAGTCTTATAACAATCAGTTTTCAAAATTTTATATTTTTATGAATTTTATATATTTTAATAAAATGCTATTTATTTTAAAATATCAATAATGTCAATTTTGAAACTATTCATTACTTGACCTTTTTAAAAATATCATAAAAACAATATAAATTAGAAACAATACCTTTAAAACATAAATAAAATGTAACATTAATCTAAAAAAATTCATATATGAAATTAATCACCTCAATTTATATTTATGTTAGTATTGTTAATATCAATTATTTGATATTTCCTTTAATTAAATGATTACTATATCATCATTATATCCTCATTTAAAGTAATTATCTTATCACTAAGAATTATAAATAAATTACCATGATATAGATAAAAATTTTATATTTCCAAAGGATACTTATAGTTAAACATATAATTTATATTACCCCACATTACAAATATTTCTCTTATTAAAAACAAAAGTATGACAAAATTGAATTTCCTTTGAATATAATATTATAAAAGTTATATTCTCATAAAAAAGGCCATAAATGGTCTCATAACCGAACCTTTAATTATTAGGGACAAAAAATACTCATCTAATAAAATTAGGAAAAGTTTTAGGATAATTTTGTAATATTTATAATATTATTTTTACCCTTAATACCCGATTTACCCTTAACCGTGATAATAAAAAAATTACTAAAGTTACTATTTATATTGACAAAAAATAATAGGTACCTATTTAATAAATCTGTAACTTATTATTATAAATATGGAATCCATTTTTCAAAATTCCGAACACATAGATTCTAGAAATTAATTAAAAATTAATCCCGTTGACGGATCAAGAAAATGAGTTTTTAAAGTAAAAACCTTCAAAAGATTGAAATGTTTTTATATCCAAATTAAATATAAAATTGATTATAATGAAATAAATTAGATTAAATTATAAAAATATTATCTAATTATACTTTAAAACCAATCAATAATATAATTTAGCACTATAAATAAATTTGATGAAAAAGCAGTTTTCAATTAAAATGCAATTTTTTTTCGCTATTCGTCAAAACATGAAACTTATCATAAAAATAAAAAAAATTGAACCAAAGTAAATTTTTTATATTTAAATTTAAAATAATAAGTTTATTTTTTAAAATATAATTTATAATATTGTTAAAAAGTAGATTTAAAACAAGTGTTCCATCAAAAGGTGACCAAAGTGCCTTTTTAGAAAAATAATTCTTTAATCTGTAAAATTGGATTTGTTCTTATATCATGTATAGATAACACATAATATGAATGTTTAACATTATATTGAATATATTATATATAATTTTATTAATATCATCCAGCAAGAGTGATTTGTTTATTATACTTGTGAATATTTAAATAGTTTTTTCAGAAAAAACATTTCCTTTTATTTTAAAAAGGGTTTTATTTTTCATTTATAATTAACTGGTAATCAAAGAATTAACTATATATACACATGTAAAAAATATTTTCATAATCTAGTAAATTATATTCATTACCACTATTTGAACATCTATATGATAACTACCATATTAAATAATAATACTTAGTTATTTGTTTAAGCTCGATGGGTGTATCCTGTACGCTATCGAACATAGTATTTCATTTTTTAAAAACTCGAGATATTACAATAACCCACCATGGAAATTCAAATACCATGGGGGATATAGTCTATCTAATATAGACCAAATAGTAACACACATTTCCAAGGTTCCAAATGTGACTTTAAACAACTTTTAGAGAACACCACTTTTGAACCAAGGTTGGGGAAACATTTAGAAATATAGGAACCCTTTAAATAAAATAATAGAACAAGGAAAATAAGAGATTTTGAGAAAACCATGTTTATTAAGATAGAAATACTATGAAAATTCTATTTATATGAATGCACACATTTATATATGCATCCCATACACATGTGTATATGTACATATCACACTGGAATATATATGGACTTCCATAAAAATGTCTAAGATCTAATTAAAGGAATAAAAAATAATTACTATAATGGAACACATGAGTTTCTCACATAAGGGAACCAAAAAACATAGAGGAAACAAAATCCCATTTAAAACACCATTAACTTACCACTCAAAATTACTAAATTCCAACAAAGGTTAAACAACACTTAAAACACCAATAATCCTCTTGAAAACCCATTTGGGAATTTTAGAAAGCACCTATAATGCATATAATTTGAACACATATAGGAATAACTATATAAATCCTCATGAAACCACTTTCCAATCGATTTACCAACATAAAATATTTTACAATTCAATTTATAAATTAAGGAACAAAAAAAAATCATAAAAATTGATTTAGAAAAGTTCAAGCATCACATATAATGTTTTAGAAATGAAATTAATAGAGATATCTACCTTAATGGTGTGTAAATGTGACAAAACCTTAAGAAGAGGGAAGAATTAGGCCCAAGAGAACAACTGAACACCCTAACATAAAAGGAAACAACCCACATAAGCCAACCCTTACCCTAGGGTTCATCCAAGAGAGTCCCAATCCAAGAAAGAAGAAAGAAACAAGAGAGGAAAAAGAGAAGGGGGAAAAATAAATCCAAAATTATAACAATATGAACTTTTATAAATGATTTCCCTTTTTTAATGAATAAATTCCTCATTAAGTAATATAGTTATAGAAAACACATGAACTACTTTGGTTATTTTATACTAATTATAAATTATAGCCTATTGGATTCAAATAAAGATTAATCATATTAACCATTGATAATATAGTCATTGTACAGTGACTAATAAGATTAGTATATTTTAAGGGTTATGATAAAGTTTAATTTTCATAGATAGAAGGAGCGATGATCTCGATCAATATGATCATACCATATGAATCCCATTTATCATAGCTTTTGTGGTAGATGGAATCACTGAGATTTTCCCTTGTACATGCCCAAGACAAGATTGAATAACTAAAGCATGAGTGAAATTGTTTACTAGAGAAGTTTAAGCTTATCAAGATCATAACCCAAACCATGTTCGCCAAACCACCCAAAGAAAGTATCACCATTGCACACCTTACCCTTAGAGAATACGTTGTTGTAATAATGGGTTATTTATCTAGACCATAATAATATGAATTTTTATATTTTTATTTTTAATAAAATAATGATTATATTTATCCTTTTTTATTATTACTTTATAAATGATTAAATAATGATTTTGATAAAAATTTGATCTTGATATGTTTAAAATAAAATTTTATTTTTTGGGAAATATATAATTTCAATAAATAAAACCTTTTTGATTAATTAAATAATTTTTTAAATTAAAATTATTTTAAAAAAATATTCATGTTAAATAATATTTATTTATATATAAAAGATAATACAATTTTATGAAGTCAAATATAATCATTATAAGCATCAGAAAACTGTTATCATCGTAAAAACCCATGTTTTTTAGTAAATATAGATTTTAATTTTAAAGTGTATATTCTCATATTTATAGAATTATCTTGATAAAATAAATATTATTTTTCAAATTATCATGTAGAAATTATCCAATGGATAATTTTTCATAATTTTTTGAGATATTTGAATTTTTTGTTAAAAATTAAATACGATATAAATATATGGTATGTATTATGACATCATAAAATCCCAAAAGTGATGTAATAAATAACATAAAGAGTATCAATGATTGAAATTATGTTTTCCCTTTAAAATAATTTTTTAATTAATTTAATTAATTTTATAAACCTTTAATGAATCCTCCAAAACCTATATTTTATTTTAAGGTTTTAAAACTATTTTTTTAAGAACACGACTCACCTCCACATCGCCAAGGGTATTATTTTAATGAGTCTAGTTCTAATCCTTATAAAATATTAAAAACCACTTCTCTTTGGTAGAAACCATGGAAAAAACCAAGGTAAGGTTTGTGATTTTGATTATTTTATCATATAGAGTACAAAACCTAAGTTTAGAAATTGATTAATAATTACCATTTATTTTTCTATAAAAAACTCACCCAATCTATCATTCATGTTCACTAAAGACCCTTAAATCATGAATTTACTCTACCTTTCTATCTCTATATCCCTCCCAAGGTGTCTATGAGCTCTTAAGAAGCTCCTCCCAAGCTTTTAAAAGCACCCTCTCAAGGTAAGGGATCTCTCTCTCTTTTTTAAATTCAAGAAAATTCTTTATATTTAGACCATTTAATATCAATTGATTATGTTTTAATGTCTTTATAATTTTATCTTTACTATAAAATTGATTTTACAATAATGATATACCATTTATACCCTCTCATTATAAACTTCACCTAATCCATTACTATGCCAAAGTAAGAGACTCTATCCATTTACTTTTTATTCAAGCACCTTATTTAAATTATTCCTATTTATTTAAAATTGTTCATTTTAGGATATTATTTTTCACATCACTCTTACTACCATTATGATTTTCAAGTAATGAGAGACCCCTTTTACTCTCATTAAACCCTTCCACAAATCTTTATGTACCCCCATTATAGAGTTAATATTTTCATAATTATTAATATGTTTTTCAATTATTTAATACCTTCCAATTAATAAATTTCATCTTATTTTCATCATTTTAGTATTTTTTGTGAGTTTTGGGATTAATTGTGAAAATTAATTAATTCCAAAAATTTAACAGTTTTCTAGAGCTTCTGTATTTTGAGAATAAATTTTATAATTTTGATCGAATTTAAGTTATTATTATTTTTTAGGCTTCCTTTGTTTGTGAGATTCAACTTTATATTATGGACCTAGAGACAATTTTAAAAACATTGGCCCAAAAAAATAAATAAAGTGGAAAAATGTTTCTAGCCAACAGAATGGACCCCGCCTCATTAATTGTGGCATATATCAGCCTAAAGACCTACAAATGAGTTTATTATAATTGTATTAGAAAGTAGAATCCAAAAATAATGTGAGAATTAAATTTCATGGAGAATTTATCCCATTAAGGTATCCATTTAATGTGCCAAAGTGGAGGGAGTTGAGTAGTCTCATCATCTATAAAAATAATTCTTTAGTAATTAGGGCATAAGTTTTTTGATACATGTCCAAATAATATGATATTTGGAGGGTAGATGAATAATACAGATAGAAAAATCTTTTATGTATACAACTTATTGATATTTGACCATTTAATATGATAATTAAACTCAAACTTTTGGTAGATATAAGCTGAAGGGAAAATCTTCTACCCCTCAAGCCTATAAATATGTGCATCTAGTTCCATTAAAAGGCATTGAAGGATAATAAGGGGATGTTCTAGAGGATTGGACCATTGAAGTTTAGTTAATTTTCTATTTTATATTTTCTTAGTTTTATAATTCTCACCATTTCTATCTTCAAATCTCTTACCCTTCACATGGAGGGCTAAAACTTTTGAGTGACCGTGGAAGGGAGAGTTATCCTTTTGTAATGTTAGAATATTGTGATTTAATTTTAAAATATATTTTTCTATTAAATGATTTCTATATTTAGTGGTTCCCAATTATATTAATGTGATCACATTTTGGGTTTTTGTGTCATTCATTATTTATATATTTGGTTGAAGATTTTTAAACTCCCTTCACCTAATGCAGTTTGTCTTGATCGGCAGATTGTGTTAAGTGGTGAGTGTCTAGAGATCATTGGACCATGTGTGGAATAAGTGAATTGTTTCTAGATTTTTAATGAGAACCAATTCCTGATTGAGACTTACCTTAGTTTTTTGGGAATGGTTTATGAATTTTCATGCACACATGAGTGGTTTCCATTGCTTCCTTCAACCAAGGGTGATTGAAAACTCAATCGAGGAGTCTATTTAACATTCAATAACAAGAGAGGGGGAATTATTTTTATGACCATAATGAAATTAAAAAAAGGTTATCCTACCTTTACCCCATCACCATCATTATCAATTTGGGTTCAAAATTCATTTTTATTGCTTTATTTCTTTTCAAAATAAAACAATTTCAAAAAAAATATTTATTTATTTCTCTAATTTCAAGTGACAAATGTGATTGTTATGCATTTATCTCTAGAGAAAACCTAGTTTTACCATTATAATTCATTTTAACTTAGGAAATAATTGTTTTTGTCACACCCCATGATAGAAACATGTCAAAACTTGGTGTCATTTCTGGGGAGGTGGTGCCAATTTTTTTTCTTCCTTTCTTTCTTCTCTTTAAAATCACATGAATAGAACCACAAACACTGAACATTTCACCTAGATCCTAAAATTGAAATAATTTTTTTGAATAGATTTATAAACCTTAATTTTAAATCTGAATTTGAGGAAATTTCTATTGCATACTTGAGAGAAACTTCAACTGTTCACTATGATCCTATCATTATGGTTGGAAATCAGAACCCAACCCTTAGAAACCTATGTGCACCACAATTTCTTAATAAAAAAAATAAACTTTCCATGATAGAGTTATAAAATGATTTTGATATGAAACCCAACATGATTCCATTGATCCAAAAATTTCATGTCTTAGTAGGATAAGACACAAACAAACATATTAAAGAGTTCACACATGTATCCTTTACTTTTAGACCCTGAAGAGTAGCTGACGAGTAGGTAAGGTGGAAGGCATTCCCATTTTTATTGGAAGGAGCTACCAAAGAATGTTTTTATAGACTAAAACTAGGAGATTAAAATGATTGGAATAAATTAGTGAGATGATTCATGAAAATATTCTTCCCCACATCCAAAATCATTTCCATCAGAAAAGAAATCTATGCCATCAGACAATCATATGGAGAAACCCTTTATAAGTATTGGGAAAGATTTAAAAAGATATGTTCCAAATAACCACATAAATCAATTGATAAGAATCACTTTATTGTATTATTTTATCAAGGATTATTGGAAAATGATATAAATCTTCTGGATGCATCATCTAGAGGTGCATTAATTGAGAAGTCACCAGAAGAAGCTAAGGTATTGATTGGGAAGATTTTCCAGAACTCGCAACAGTTCAGTTCAATAGATACTGGAACAAGAGGAATTCATTAGGTAATAACTTATTATCCACAAAATTTATGGGAAACTAATATTGATGAGACAACTAATATGGTGTAACATATGGCCCTGAAACAAGTGGGTGAATAATAAGAACTGGCTAAGGTATGTGGTTTATGCTCATCACCTGATCATTTCACTGAACAATGTGCTGACAGACAGGGAATGGAAACTTGTGTGGAAAACTTTCATCCATGGTAATTAAAAAAAATAAAATATGGAGAGATCCTAAAAAAGGTCAATATGGATTAAAAAATTAGCAAAATCAAGCTAGACCCCCATACCAAAACCAATTCCAAAACCAACCCCCATTCCAACAACAATTCTAAAACCCGCCACCATTTCAACAAAATAAATACTATAACCCACCTTCTTACCACCAAAAACCCACTTTCCAAAGACCTTATGAGAATCTATAAACCAGTGTAAAATCTCTAATTTAAAACCAATAGTAGACATCTGAGTTTTAGGGACTTAAAGACACCATAAAAGATTTTTCCAACAAGTTCGAAAGTTTCATGGACTTCCTGACCAAAAATACAAGGAAAATCCCTTACTAGATAATACAAACCCCAAAAGATAATATTATAATGATAGAAATAATAAGTGGAAAATAAATCTCACCACCATTAACCCATGTACCTGAAACAAGACCACCTGAGCTGAGGGATAATGAAGTTGGAAACTCTGAAAATTCTATGAAAATGCACTGAGAAGAAGAAAGGAAAGAGGGGGAGGAGAAGGATAGGCCAAGAAGGAATAGAAAATAAATACCATTAAAATGGAAACAAAGGGAGAATAAAGACTTAACTCCACCATTTTAATCAATTATGATTGAATCAAAGATACTGTAGGAAGAATCATTTCAAAAAGAAATTCTGGACACCTTCTAGAAAGTAGAAATTAATACCCCCTTGTTGAAGAACTATTTTTTTTCCAAAGTATGATAATTTCAAAAGTATGATAATTTTTAAATGATATTTGCACCAAGAAGAGTATAATTAAATTTAATTACAGGATAAACTTGTGAAGAAGTGTCTTAGCCCTTATCACACTATATTTTCCAACCAAATTTCAAGATCTTGGGATGTTTTCAATTCCATGCACCATTGGTTATTTAAATTTATATAATGATCTATGTGATATAGGTGATTCAATTAACATATTTACTCACTTAGTATACACTTATTTGTATATGAGTGACTTGAATCCCACCCCAGTGGTGGTCCAACTTGCAAATAGATCCACAGTTTTCCTAGTAGGAGTTCTGGAGGATGACCTAGTGAAAGTCAAAGATCTCTTATTACCAGACGACTTCTATGTATTGAATATGGAAGAATATAGAAACCCATCACACTCACCCATCATTTTAGGGTGAAATTTCTTGAATACAGATAAAACCATCATCAATTTCCATGAAGAGATACTCACTGTGTAATTTGGTGATAGCACTATCCACTTCAATTTTTTTTAAATCCATAAGACACCAATGTGAAGATGACTCAATCTTTGCATTCTCCCATGAAGTTGGTACTGAAATAATTGAGGAATTGGGTATGTTACATGAATTATTATCCTTAGGAGATAATTTTTCAATTGAAAATACCACTGAGTATTTGGATTCCCAAAACATCAGAGATTCTGATTTCATGTGAAAAGAAGAGGTAAAATATAATTTCTTTGATGATTTGTTAAATGATGAAGAAAATGATATGATTTATTATTTATAGGAGGTACAACCTTTGGATTTGGGGAACCTCAGTTTAATTTCATCTCTCGAGCATCCCCTTGATCTAGAATTAAAACTACTCCCAACTGATTTGAAATATGTTTACCTTAGGGAGAGAGAGAAATTACCATTAAAAATTGCTAATAATCTATCTGAAACCCAAGAAAAATCTTTGATTGATATTTTTAGAGAGAATTTACAAGAAATAGGGTGGAGATTAGGTGATATTCTAGGAATAAAACCAAAAATATTCTCACATAGTTTTATTATTGAGGGAGATTCCAAACCTATTAGACAACCCTAAAGAAGGTTGAATCCCACCTTGATGGAGGTTTTGAGGAAGGAAATTGAGAATATATTAAAATATGGTATCATATATCCTATCTCAAATTCATAATGGGTTAGCCCCATTCATGGAGTTCCAAATTTTTTTTACCTAACCACTGTGAGGAATGAAAAGAATGAATTAATCCCTGTGAGAATTTAGAATAGATGGAGAGTGTGAATTGATTTTAGGAAGTTGAATCAAGTCACTTGGAAAGATAATTTATGCATCCCCTTAATTAACAAGATTTTAGAGATATTGGTAGGTAGAACTCATTATTACTTTTTGGATGGATTTTTAGGTTATTTTTAGGTACCTATTTTTCCAAAGGATCAATATAAGACAACCTTTACTTATAACTACAACACTTTTTCATATAAAAGGATGCCATTTAGATTATGTAATGATCTAGGTACATTTTAGTGGTGCATAGTAATTATTTTTTCTGATCACATTAAATATTTCTTGGAGGTTTCCTTAGATAATTTCATAGTTTTTGGAAATTCTTTTGACCTTTGTTTGAAAAATATGAAAAAAGTTTTGAAAACATACATTGAAAAAAATCTTGTTTTAAATTTTTAAAAGTTTCATTTCATAGTTTAGGGAAGAATTTTACTTAGTCACATGATTTCAAAAAAATCCATTGAAGTGGATAAATAAAAAATTAAAGTGATAAACTAATTTCCTTACTGAACTTATGTGAAACATGTTAGATCATTTTTAGGACATACATGATTTTACAAGTGGTTTATCAAATATTTTAGTAATATTTATCTCAATCTCTCTAGATTTATTTTGAAAGATGTTGATTTTGATTTCAATGGTGCATGTAGGGAATCCTTTGATGAGTTGAAGAGAATATTGCTTACACCACTAGTGATGTAACCACTAAATTGGGAAAAAACATTCAAGCTAATTAATAATGCTTCCAACCAAGAAGTTAGAGAAGTCCTTTCTCAGTGAATTGAGGGTAGGCCACAATTCATTTCTTGTGCCTTGAGAACCTTAGATATGGATCAATTAAATTACACAAAAAATAGTTTTTATCATTTGTTTTTTCTTTAGAAATATTTAGATCATATCTTCTTGGAACTAAAGTCATTGTTTTTTCTGATCATGTAGCTATTAGGTACTTGATAAAGAAGGGTGAATCTAAAACAAGGATAGTGAGATAGATGTTACTACTACAAGAGGTCAAAAATGAAATCAAGTACATGACATAAGCTAAGAACTTAGTAGTTGATCATTTAAGAAGACTGCCCAACATTGATGAAGCTGAGATTCTAGAAAAAGAACCACTTAATGATCAAATTCTAGGAGAGAAGTTGTACTTTATTGAAGGAGAAGTACCTTGGTATGAAGACATGGTCAATTATCTAGTAACATCTTAGGTCCCATATCATTTCAATTCCCACCAAATTCAAAAGATGAAATATGAATCCAGATATTAAATTTGGGATGATCCATTTTTCTAGAATATTTACAATGACCAAGTGATATGAATATGTTTACCTGAGCATGAAATTGGTTTTGTATTTGAGTTTTTTCACACTTTATATTGTGGAATCCACTTTAAAACTAAAATAATGGAAAGAAAGGTTTTATAATATGGAATTTATTATCCCACCATTTTTAAATATGCTCATGAATTTTGAAAAAGGTGTGATAAATGTCAGTTTCCAAGAAATATTTCAAAGAGACAAGAAATGTCCCAAAATCAGCTTTATTTTTGTGAAATTTTTGAAGTCTGAGGGATAGATTTTATAGTCCCTTTCCCAATGTCATTTATAAATTCTTATATCTTTATTTCAGTTGATTATGTTTCAAATGGGTGTAAGAAAAATACACCAGGATGGAAAATGCTAAAGTTGTTTGTGATTTTGTTAGGGATAACATATTTTGTAGGTTTGGAGTGACCAAAACCATCATCAGTGACCAGGAGACTCACTTTTACAATAGTATAATGGAAGATTTTTTGAAGAAGTATGAGATGCATCATAAAACATCAACTCCCTATTATCTACAAACAAATGGTCATACTGAAATGTCTAATAGGGAAATCAAAGGAATTTTATAAAAGACTGTTAAAATGAACAAGAAGGATTGGAGACAAAGTTTGTAAGACACATTATGGTCTTGCATGATATACTACAAAAACCCTGATTGGAATAAGTCCATATAGGTTGATTTATGGGAAATTATTCACCTACTTGTGGAATTAGAACATAAGGTGTACTGGGCTATGAGAAAGAAAAATTTGGATCCTGAAAGTTCCAGGAAATAAATAAGATTGCAATTGTAGGATCTAGAGAAAATTATAAGGGAAGATTTTGAAAATTCCAGGGTTTACAAAGAGAGACCAAGAGTGACTCATGACATGCTGATCCAACCAAATGATTTCTATCATAGAGAAAAAGTGATGTTATTCAACTCAAGACTTAAGTTTATACCAGGTAAACTTTGTTTCAAATGGTAAGGTCTATTTATAGTAACTCATGTATATCCTTTTAATGTTGTGTAGATTGTGAAGGATGGAGAGTAGGATCCATTCACTGTTAATGGACACATGATGAATAAATTTCATGGGTCCATACCATCAGATCCAGTGGAAGAGATCAAACTCCTCCAAACTATTTATCAATAAAATTCATTAGGTTATAACTATCCTTTACACTTTCTTTCTTATTGTGATTTAATTTCAAATCTGATTGCATGTTAAATCCAATTAAATTCATTGAAGACACTGCATCATTTAAGTGCGGGGGAGGGAACTTTTGTAGTTTAATATTTTAAATTTTATGTGTGTTTCTTTTTCAATTTTTGTGTGTTTTTGAAACTTGTGAGATTAAATGATTATAATTTCTATTTTTTAAACCCATGTAAATGAGTGAAACAATTTATTATATGAAACTGAGCTTAAATGGATGCTGAAAATGACTTTGTTTCAAGTTCAAATCTTTGGTAATTTCATGAGAATTCCTCTTATTTTTGAATCCCATGCCACATATCCCTATCTTTATATTTGAAATCACTTTCTCATGAGGCATATAAACCCTTTTTTTCATATTCTTTTCATTTACCTTACTTATTGAGAGAAAAAAACCATGCTTTCTTTAACCAGAATTTGATTTATTCCTATCAAAACTTGAGGATTTTAGTTACTTGTGTTTTAAACGATTGAGACATTTATTTGGTTTTAAATCACATTTTTTGAAATAATCCTTTCTATTCTGGCCTTCTTTGTACATTCAATCCTTGTATCCCTTAGAATCTATGAACAACCTGTTAGGTTAGCCACATTATAAGCCAAATTTCCCTATCCAACATGCTCTTAAAGTGAAATTTCATGATCTAGCTGAACTTAACTATGGGGGGAAGATTTCTTGTGTTGTGCTACCTCATTTGTTGATACTTTTTGTGGAAAATAAAATTCTTTAGAGATGTATTTTCTAATAAAAAAATCATTATGTTGAAATTTGTGCATTTTCTAGAGCTTTTATGACAAAATAAGCTGTTCCTTTTTAGAACTTCCAAATGAGAAAGTTGTCTCTATCTGAAGCTTTCAAGAAAAATTATGTTTGAGAAGATTGAAATTTTTGCTGCTGAAATGCTAAATGATGTGAAATTTCCTTGATTTTTCATGATTATGAAGCTAATTTTATACTAAAGGGAGTGAGAAGGATACCATACTTGAGTAAAAATTAAAATCTTTCGATTTTTCTTCAAAAAGATCCAAACCCTCCTTATTCGACCTCAAAATTTTTTGACATATAAATCATACCAACTAGAATCCATAGAAAACCATGAAAATTCCTCATGATAAAAACATGTCCTTGAATCACATTGTGTGGATAATTAGGAATTTATCAAGCATATGGTGACTCTTTAATGGGTTTTGATGAGAAAATCCTTCCTAAAAATTGACATTTGTGAGATGAGAGAAAATTCATGTGAGGTATGTGTTTTGTGTGCATGAGAGTATAAATGAAGTGTAAATATATTTAATGATATTAATAGAGAACTTAAAATAATTTTTTAGGATGCATGATATCTTTTGTTTCTTGTTAGAAATTAGTGGATCTCATGGGTATGTGTTTTGAATTTTCTTTGATTTGATTTTGATGCTGACTTGTCCAGGATTCAAAGTGCTAAGTTTAGGGGAATTGATATAGATAATATTTTCAAAATTCTTAATATGTTTTTAAATGATTTAATCCCTTCCAATTAATCAATTTGAGCCTATTTGCATCATTTTAGTATTTTTGATGAATTTTGTGCTTAATTGTGAAAATTGCTTAATTTTGGAAATTTAACAGTTTTTTGGTGCTTCTGTATTTTGAGCATAAATTTTAAAATTTCGATCCAATTGAAGTGATTATTTTTTTAGAATTCCTTTTTTTTTGGTATTAAACTTTTTCTTTTGGACCCAAATCCAATTTGAAACACACTGGCCCATGAAAATAAATAAAGTGAAAAAATGTTTCTAGATGACAGAACAGACCCCGCCTTAGTAATTGAGGCATATCTCATCTTAGAGACCTGAAACTGAGTTTATTACACATATATTGGAAATATTACTCTAATAATCATGTAAAATTTAAATTTTATGGATAATTTATCTCATTAAAGAATCCATTTAATGTTCCAAAGTAGAGGGAGTTGAGTAGTTTCATCATCCAGAAAAAGTTTTCTTTAGTAATTTGGGAATAAAATTTTGAAACTTGTCCAAATAATATGATATTTGGAGATATAATGAATAATATATAGATAAAAAACTTTTATTAATGCACCTTCCTAATATTCATCCATTTAAAATGAAAATTAAACTCAAAATTTCACTGGACAGAAACTAGAGGGAAAATTTTCCACCCTTCAAGTCTATAAATATCAAAACCCACTTCCATTGAAATGTGTTGAATAAGGATAAGGATGGGATGTGATGAAGTATTGGAACATTGAAGTGCTATGTATTTTCTATTTTCCCTTTTCTTATTTTCATAATTCTCTCTTCTCCCCCCTTCAACTCTCTTACCCTTCACATGGAGGGGTAAAACTTCTGAGTGATCGGGGAAGGGGTGGTTTTCCTTTTATAATTTCAGACTCTTGTGATTTAATTCAAAACTATATTTTTTCAATTGAATGTTTTATATTTTAATTGGTTTAAAATTCTCTTAATGCAGTTTTATTTTAGGTTTTGGTGTCATTCATTACTTATAGCTTTGGTTGAAGATCTTTAAACTCCCTCCACCTAGTGCAGTTTGTCTCGATCGAGAAGATTGTGTTAGGTGGTGAGTGTATAGAGATAGTTGGAACATGTGTAAAATAATTTAATTGTTCCTAGATTTATAAGGAGAAAAAATTACTGATTGGGACTTGCCTTAGTTTTTTGTGAATGGTTTATGAATTTTTATGCACACAGAAGTAGTTTCCATTACTTCCTTCAACCAAGGGTGATGGACAACTCGATCGAGGAGAAATTAATTTATCATTAAATAAGAAGAGAGGGGAATAATTTTTATTACCATTATGACATTTAAAAAGGTTATACTACCCTGACACTATCACTCTCTTCATTAATTTGGGTTTAAACTTCATTTTTATTGCTTTATTTTCAAAACCAAATAATTTCAAAAACAATATTCAGTTATTTCTCTAATTTCAAGTGAAAAACATGATTATTGTGCAATACACTTTGTATGAAACCTATTATGACCACTATACTTCATTTTAACTTAGGAAATAATTTTTCTTGTCACACTCCACAATAGGAACATGTCACCTTTTTATGTTTCCAAAATTATCCTACGATTTTACATGCCAAACATTTGTGTAGTGAATTCCCATAACCATTTACAATCAAGGGTATTAACCTAGATAAACTTATACTTAATTTATTGGGTAATTACATTTATGTAACCCACACTCTTTAATCATGGGAATAAAATTGATGAAATAAGTTTTTGTGTTGTATGATCTATGTGGAACACTTATGCATGTACATGATATGAATATGACGGGTGAGCCCTAATTATATGGCCCTCCAATGCATTGAGTAAGGTTTTTATCTCATGATATACCATATATGGTGTGTAGGATGTTATCCTAACCACACTATGTTATAATGCCTTGGTGATTATCCTTGACCTACATTTATGATGTCATGTTTTATATTGTTTCCACATTCCTATGTTTCCTCGATGTTATCATCTTATATCATATTTTATGATCATATTTATGATTATCACCCATTTTATTTCACCTTTATATGCCTCTTGCCTAACATTTATTACTTTTATCATGTTATGCTTTGATTATTCCCTTACCGACCTTTATATCTCACCCCTTTCTTATGTACATCCCCAAGTTCTCCCATGAAATTTTAAGAAATCAATGAAACCTAAGGGAATGTTATGGATTTTTTAAATAATTATGTTGTATCACTATTCAAGTTATTATGAAAAGTACCTAATTTCCCAAACACTCTAGACCACCTGATCTTTTGGGCTTGTATTATGAGTATCTTTATGTAAAAAATCATGAATTAAATTATATTAAAGATATGGGTTATAATAATTGATATTAGAGGAAGTCTTAGTTAGTTTTCGGGATTAGGATTAGATAATTTTAGTTAAATACATAGGGATAAGACTAAATATTGGAAAAAATCCCTAAACTATGGTAAAGTACAGAGTAAGTGGTTTCTAAGCAAAAAATTCCCTATCTAGATACTATAAGTGGGTGTGGATTTGGAATAGTTTTACCCTGGGTAATAACCCTAAAAAAGGCGCATTGGGAATTTAATAGATCACCACTAAGTGCATGATAAATATGCCTTAATGCACAATTGGTTTGAAACTCCAAGGGGATAAGCTTTGGTAAATTCAGAAGCTCTTTATGAACCATTATTAAGAGAAAAAAATGACCATAAAATTTTATGTTAGGAAATAAACCATGGATAACTTAGATTGAAACCTATAAATTCATAGGATAATTAATGCATCAAATTTATGAGTTATCCCTTCAATATTCATAGTTTCTCTTATGTGTTTAATATTTTAAAAATTCTCATCCCTAAGTCTATTTTGGATGAATTAAATGATTAGAACCAGAATAAAATAGTAAAAGGTAGAATTATCATCTATTGAATAAATTAAAATGTCATATGTGATTATGGTTCTATGAATTATTCCATATCATTCACATTTAGTATAACTATTCAAATACCACCTCAAAACATAGAAGTGGATCCATCGATGAAAACCTAAAATGGGGAAATTATTGCATCCCAAGTATATAACATCTCCCTTGTCCATATTTTCAAGATGAAATTACTAGAAAACCTTGTGATACCACCTTTAGTATAATTCAATTCAATTCTAGGTATGTATTATATTTACTTATATATAGCCAACATAAATTTCTAAGAGAAGGAAGACACCCTCTATATCATGAATTTACCTACGATTTTGTTTAAGTGTAAAGATGAGGATGAATCTCATTTGGTATCATCATCTCAAGCATGAATGTTATTTCCGTATGAGTAATAACATCTTTCTCAAATGGTTGATACTAAGGAAAATATAATCCTTGATGAAATTACCATTGTAAAGGAATTCACTAATGTGTTTCATGAAGAATTGTCTGGTATTCCTCCAATATGTGAGGTTGAATTCTCAATTGAGATCATACCTGGAGCTCTAACAATATACAAGACTCTATATAGAATGACTATTATTGAACTTGAAGAGATTAATAAGAAACTATAGGAGAATATGGATAATGGGTTTATATGCCCAAGTGCTTCATCGTGGGGTTCATTAGTCCTTTTTGTTAAGAAGAATGATGGTTCAATGTACCCATGCATTGATTATCATGATCTCAACAAGATCACAATAAAGAACAAGTATCATATACCATGGATAAATGACTTGTTCAATCAAATAAATGGAGCCCAATACTTCTCTAAGATGGATCTTTGGTATAGATATTATCAAGTAAAGGTTTAGAAGGAGTATATCCCCAAGACTACTTTTCATATAAGGTGTGGGAACTATGAGTTCATAGTGATTCCATTTGGACTCACTAATGCTTTAGAAATATTCATGGACTTAATTAATAAAGTCTTTAGGGATTAACTCGATAAATTTTTGGTAGTCTTTATATATGATATTATTATCTACTCCAAAATTAAGGAGGAAAATGAGGATTATTTGAATGTTGTAGTAATGACCTTATAAAAGGAAAATTTGCATGAAAAGTACAATAAATGAAAGTTTTGTATGGATCAAGTAACATTAATAGGGAATGCTATCACCATTAAAGGGATATATATGAATCCTTTAAAAATAGATACAATTGAAGTATGGCCCATACCAACCTTTATGATAGAGATATATAGTTTCCTTGGACTAGATGAGTACTATCATTTCTTTGTTTGAAACTTCTCATAGTTGTCAAGACCACTAACCAAGATAAATAGTAATGGAGTAAAGTTTTTTTGGACCGATGAATGTGAAGAGAGATTTAACGAGTTAAAAAAGAGGCTAATTACTACACCTGTGTTCACATTACCCACTATTGGGGAAGGATTTTTTGATCTATAACAATGCATCCAAAAAGGGATTGGGTTGTGTACTCATGAAATATGAAAAAGTGATATCATATACCTCCATCCAATTAAATATCCATGAGAAAAACTACCCAAATCATGATCTAGAATCAGCTGTAGTGATCTTCACGTTGAAGATTTGATGACATTATCTCTACGGGGAGAATTGAAACATATATACAGATCATAAAAACCTAAAGTATATATTAAAAAAAGAAGATCAATATGTTCCAATTAAGTTGGTTAGATTCGATTAAGGATTATGATCATTCAATCCATTTCCATCATGGGAAGGCAAAAAAAGTGGATGATGCTCTGAGCAGAAATGACCCTGCTACCTTATCCATGATGAGGACTGAAAGGGATCTAATATTCTTGGACATGATAAGGATGGACTTGGGAATAATAAAAGGATCCTTATCCTACCTTTATCAAATAATTAATTAACCATCCATTATTGAGATGGTCAAGGAGGACCAAAAAGATGATGTAGAGTAAATAAAAAGGCAGTGAATATTCTAGAGTTCAACATTGCTAAAATGGAGTTATAAATTTTGTAACCCAAATATGTGTCCCATAAAAAACAGATCTAAAGAGGGAAATTCTGGATGACGTGTATATCTCACCCTTCTCTATTTATCTAGGATGTGATGAGATGTATAGAGATCTAAAACAAAACTTCTTATGGGGTAACATGAAGAGGGAGATTGTAGAATTTTTATATCAATACTTCATATGCTAAAAATTCAAGGTTTAATAATAGAAGTCTAAGGATATGATGAAAAAATTTCCAATACTAGTATGGAAATGAAAAACATAATTATATGTTTTGACATAGGACTCCCCATGACATCTAAATTCAATAACACCTTCTGGTTGGTAGTCAATAACCTTAAAAGTTTAGTGTATTTCATTGCTATCAAGGAAGATTTATCTCTTGACCAGCTCCCCAAGATATATATAAGGGGATTGGTAAGACTACATAAAGATCCACTCCCCATTGTATCTGATTGATATTATAGGTTTAACTTGATGTTATAGATAATCTTTTAGTAAGAATTGGATACATAGATGAGTTTTAGTACTGATTTTCACCCTCAAATGGGTGGTCAATCTGAGAGAACCATTAAAACTATAGAGTATATGATAAGATCATGTTCAATGGATTTTCAAGGATATCGGGATCAACACCTTTCCCTAGTGGAGTTATAATATAACAAAAACTTCCATTATAGCATTCAAATGAAACCTTTTGAGGATCTATATGAGAAGAGGTGTCAAACTCCAACATGCTAGGATGAAGTTAGAGAGTGGAAGTTGATGGGACATGATATTATTGAAGAGATTATAGAGAAGGTTCAAACCATTCAGCATTATATAAAATCTATACAAAGTCGATAGAAAAGTTATATGGAAAATTGTCGATGACACCTAGAGTTTTAGGTTAGAGATAAGGTGTTCCTTCGTATATCATCATGGAAGAAAGTCATGAGGTTTGAGAAGAAGTGAAAGTTTAGTCTAAGATTCATTAGCCCATTTGAGATCTTTGATCGCGTCAAAGTTGTGTCCTATCAACTTGCACTCCCACCTAACCTATCTCAAAGTACATAATGTGTTCCATGTAACCTTATTGAGGAAGTACATACCAGGACCCTCTCATATAATGAATCCAGAGCTGGTACCATTGGAGAATGATATTTCATAAGAGGAGTAGTTGGTGAATATCTTATACTCATCCATTCTAGTGTACAAAATGAAAATTTTAGGGTGAAATTTCTAAAGGGAGGAAGAATATAATGATCCAAAATTTTATAAATTAAATTCCCTTTTTAATGAATATATTACTAATTAAGTAATATAATTATAGATTACACATGCACTAATTTGGTTATTTTGGACCAATTATAAAATATATCATATGAAATATAAAATACCATTAAGAATCTTAAACATTGATAATATAGTCATTGTATAGTGATCGATAAGATTAGTATATATTAGGGGTTATGATAAAGTCTAATTTTCATAGATGGAAGGAGTGATGGCCATGAACAGTAGGATCATACCATATGAATCCCATTTATTAGAGCTTCCAAGGGAGATGAAATCACTGGGATTTTCCCTTGACCAAGCCCAAGAAAATATTCAATAACTAAAGCATGAGAAAAATCATTTATGGTAGAAGTTCAATCTTATTGAGATCACATCCCAAACCATGTTTGCCTAACTATTCCAAGAAAGTGCACCATCACACACCTTACCCTTAGGGAATACACTAGTGTAATAAGGAATCATGTGTCTAGACCTTAAAAATATGATTTTTTATATTATTATTTCTAATAAAATAATTATTATATTTATCTTTTATTATTATTAATTTATAAATTATTTAATAATGATTCTGATAAAAATTATATTTTGATACGATCAAAATAAAATTGTATTTTTTAGGAAATATATAGTTTCAATCAAGACACCCTTTTTGATGAATTCAATATTTTTTGTAACAAATGTTATTTTAATAAAATATTCTTATTAAATATATGGTATGTGTTATTATATCATAAAAACCACCAAAGTAATGTGTTTTTAAGTTATTTGTGTCATGACTAGACCCACCAGGGCCCGCCTGATTGGTGATAAGCTGAGTGTGACCACCCCAAGCCTGTCTCCAATAGTCCAGGGGTTGATGACCAGTGTGAGTCATCATATCTAACATATGGGTGGCATTAAACTATGGTAATTTTACTCATGCACACATCTCCAAGCCCATAAAATGATGAAATATAAAACAACACAACTAATACCAATGAAATCATACATTTAAATCCCACCATTAGAGTACAAAAAAGCAATGAAAGTGATAAAGGCCAAAAAAATCCCACCAAAACTAGAAATAAGTCCAACATGCTTAGACGAAGGGGACTACTATCAAAATATATCACCAACACGAACCTTGGTATTTCTATTCCAATACTATTCTATACCTAATATTAGTCGTCCCATGACTTCATCAAAAGGTCTATCATCTACATAAGACACGACATGTGTGGATAGATCCCATGCATGGGTGAGTATAAAAATACCCAGTAGGACACCCTAAAATCACTAATCATAAATCATAAAGAGTATCTGGTTCATCAATACATAGGTATGTCAACTAGATAAGAGGCATAATAATAATAAACCCAGATATACTCATAACAGACAATCCGTCTCAAGTGGTCTCAACTAATAATACCACCCACAAGATACTAATTGAGGTTTTAAGGTAACTCTCATTTAGGATATCTCTCTCCCTAAGCCACATTTCACTAATGAAACTCATCTGAAAGGTCGTGCACATCTGATATCACCAAAAAGTACTCATTGTATTTTTAAAGACCTCATCATTTAGGTAGGGGATCACACCCAGGGCCACTGGGGGGCACTAAAAACCCTAGTAGATTAACCTACTAGATAGGGGATCGATTCCCTACTCATGGTGGTCACGCTGATACCATGAACCCCACTTAATAATGATTAAGGATTCCACCATAGTCCCATAAGGGTATACACCAAACTCTATTATATATTGAACCCACAGAGGGGATCAAAATCCTAATACTAGGATGTAATACCACACTATACCCTCATGGGAAGGGACCAAGGAAACCCACCTAGATGAACCTGATCTATATTGAAGAAACAAAGGGCTCTAAACACCGTTATATCGTACATGGTGTGTATTAGGGGTACATGATATATAAACCTCAATACACACATCATGTCCCTTAGGGGTACATGATGTGTAGAGGTCAAAACGACACTTGGAGTGTTGCTTTCTCATGCCCGTGTACTACAGGTCATGCCCTTGTATAGTGGTTGTGCCCATTTACTTGGCCATGTCCGAGTATTGGGCCATGCCCATGTACTATACTCATGCCTATGTTCTTGGCCATGTATGTGCCCATGTACTCTCAGAGTACACACCAGGACACCAGCATTGGGTCACAAAGCATGTGACATGTGTCATATGGTGTGTGATATTTAATTTTCACATAGAACCCTAGCATTAAAACCAGGGCCCCACATGACATGTATCTCTAAATTAGATGCCATGTAACATGGGATTTATAGATACCTATGGTTTCTTCATGCATACCTCCACCTTCACCTCTATATCTATCATCGATCTCACCCATAGATTGTAGACTCCACCCATTTGAGCCTCTCCATCACTGTTGGATGGAATCCGGTGATCATATCTGATCGGAAAACTTCCCCATTGCTCCATGCGATTGCCACATGCCATATGGGGAAAAAAGAATATAAAATATGGTCTTAATACATCTTTGATCATCTACCATCATCTTCACATGTTGATCACATCTTGATTAGGAACTACACCCATGAAATCGATTCGTTTCCCCTAAGAACGGTCGTGCAACGATCGAATACTGGAAATTTGTTGAATCACGAGGAAAAGAAATTTCCCATGATGAACATGTGAAGAAATGAGGGAGAAAAGAAAAAATCAAAAAATTATTAATGAACCTTGACCATTTTTTAGGTTGGCCTCAATTCATTTCCATTAAAATGATGAATGAAGAACCAAATAAACAACCATCAAATCAACCATAAAATAAATCAATCGTCGATGCATGAATAAATTATTGTTAGTGGAATTGATATGTGTTTGACACGAGATATCAAAATAGGATGAATCCACATAAATAAAACCTCATACCTAGAGTTTTTATCAATCACTGATGAATAACATTATTCCATTGCTGTCTTTGGTGAGATGCATGAACTCCGCTGCACACCGATCGTCGATCCATGATCCGATCATCATTCCTCCAAGAATGATCCCCCAAAGATTCATCTCTAGGTCTCCAAGGGTATGAAAATAACCTTGATATTTACCCATAACCAGGTATTTATAGATTAGCTTTTAGGTTATGAAAATTAATCAAACAAATACATTAAATTAAATTATTTATTTATTTATCCACTCATGACCGCGCTCAACCCAAGCACCCGATTCACTCCAAGGTTATGTCACTTATAGGGTAAAAATCATGCTATAAACTCAATGATAGCCTCAAATTAATGATTCAAGATTTCATTCTAGAGTTATTCCACTATTTCAAGAAAACTATGCATGAATGATATTAATAAATTTAATATTTTTATAATATCAATACTGGACTCACCAGGCCTTAGAATCTCACATAGTCTCAGTTTCCATCTCCAAATTTTTTATTAAATATATTTAGAATATTTACATATAAAAAATAGAGACATTAAATTCTCCCCATCATAGGTATTTTTTTTCCTGAAAAGAGAAAAAGACTACTAAAAAATGTGGGTATTGAGTTCGCATCTGAATCCCCTCTCTTCCAGGTTCTCTCTCGAAGAATCCCATGCTTCCACCAGACATGCACTAAGGGAATCTATTACCCACTAAGGATCTTGTCCTATTAATCCTTGATCTCTATTAGTTACCCCATAAAGGTATTTCTATCTTTTATTTCCATCTCACCTTAAGCGATAACACGTGACATGTCTTGCATGCACCTCCTTAGCTATGATACATGGAAGATGTTGTGTACTCAGTCTAACTGTGGTGGTAGGACCAAGTGGTATGCCACCTCGCTAACCCTATAAAGAATTTAGAAAGGGTTTATGAATCTAAGATATAATTTTTGACCCATCAAAATGTTCGTAACCTGTGTTGAGGTGAGACCTTCAGGAACAAATAGTCTCCCTCCTCAAACTCCAAAGGCCTCCATCATCAATCTGTATAGGAATTATGATATCACTATATAGTCTTCATCCACTCTTGGATGATCTAGAAATTCTCTTTTATAGCTCAAACCAACTTTGGGACCATGAGCAATGACTCACCTAGATTAGTCCAACATAGTGGAAACCCACAGGGTCGCCTGTACAAATCCTCAAATGGTGTCATATCGATGGTGGAATAGTTGCTACTATTTTACGTAAAATCCACCAAGGGTAGGTGATCCTCACAATTATGTTCAAAGTCTAACATAAAATCCCAAATCATTTCCTCCAGAACTTGAATGGTCTTCTCAGTTTGGACATCAGTCTGAGGGTGAAACGTCATGCTCAAATGCAACTGATTCCCAAAGACCTCCTACAATCCTCTTTATAATCACAATGTGAAGCAAACATCATGGTCTAAAATGATTGTCGAGGTAACTCCATGGAGCCAAAATATCTCTTTCATATAAAGTTTTCCTAATATATCTATTGAACTCTTCTCTTGGATATCTAGGAAGTGGTCTGACTTGGTGATTCGATCTATGATCACCTAGATGTCATTATGTCCTCTAGAAGTTCGTGGTTACCCCATCATTAAGCCTATAAATACACCATACCACTTTCACTCTAGAACCTCAAGGGGTTGATCTAAACCTATTATAACTTATTTCTCATCCTTCACCTATTTACAAGTGAGGCATCAAGAGGCAAACTCTGGTATACCTTTCTTCATGCCTGGCTATCAGAATTGATGCTAGAGGTCTTTGTAATTATTCACCACACCTAGATACATCTCTAAGGGGGATTTATGAAACTTCCTCATAACCACCTCTCATAATGTCCTTGGTACCATCATAGGTCCTCTAAAAAATATGATATGATCCCCACCTTTATAAAATCCACCAGGAGCACGTCCAATGGATATTTGAGTACATAAGGTCTCATAGTTAGCATTTTCATACCGAGCCTCCCCAAGATGTTGTAAAAGCAATGGTTTAACAACCATAGAATATAGATATGATACAATATCCTTTTCTAATAAGTATATCTGCAATGAGGCTAACTACTCTGAATCCTTAGTCAATAACAACAAACAAGATCTCCTGTTGAGATAATCTACCACTATGTTCCACTTTCCAAGAGTATAGACTATCTCAAAGTCATAATCCTAGAGGAACTCTACCCATCACGTCTCTATCAATTTAATATCCCTATGAGATAATATATACTTAAGACTCTTATGGTCATAATATATTATAAATCTCTCACCCATAAGGTAGTTTTAATACATCTTCAGGGAGAAGACTATCGATGACAGCTCAAGATCATGGGTCACATAGTTCTTCTCATATCGTCTCAACTGTCAAGACCCATAGGAAATCATTACCTGCCTATGCATAATAACAAAACCAAGTCTGGCCCCTGAAGAATCATAGAACACTATATACTTGACACCATCCTCTGAAAATCTCAAGATGGGAGCACTCGTCAACCTCTTTGACAACTCCTGAAAATCCTATTGGCACCTCTCCTTCTACATGGAAGGATACCCCTTCCAGGTCAAAGTAGTCAAAGTTGTTGATATCCTAGAGAAATTAGGCATGAATATCTCGTAGTATCTTTCTAAACCATGTAATCTCTACACCACCATCACTCTCTTGGGTGGCTTCCAATCTAACACTTCCTGAACCTTCACCAAGTCCTACGCTACACCATCGGTTGAGATGATAAATCCCAAAAAATATCTCCTGAATCCATAACTGACACTTAGAGATATTCCTATAAATATAGTGCTATTAGATTATGTCTAGGACCATCCTCAAATGTCTCACATGCTCCTCCTAGGATACTAAGTACACTAAGATGTCATCAATGAAGATCACCACAGACTAGTCTAATAAAGGATGAAATATTTGGTTTGAGTCCCATGAATACTTCCAGGGAGTTTATCACACTCAAAGGAATCACTAAGTACTCATAGTGACCGTATCTACTTCTTAATACCATCTTCAGTATATCCTCATCCCACACTCAAAGTTGGTTATAGCATTGTTTGAGGTTAATCTTTGAGAACCATCACACATCTCTAAACTGATAGAAGACGTTATCAATACTTATTAGTGGATACTTATTCTTAATGGTCACCTAGTTTGGGCATCAATAATCCACACACAACCTCAATATATTTTCTTCCTAATTAGAGAAAAAAATTGGGCCTGCCTAGGGGAAACACTGGGTCTCACGAATCGCCTCCTCTGCAAGTCCTCCAATAGTACCCTCAGCTCTCAAAACTATTTAAGAGCCATTTGATATGCTGGCATATATATTGGGGAAGTCATGATGTGACAGTCATTACAAAATTATATCTCTTGGTGAGTAGATAATATTGGTACGTCCTCAGGAAATATTCTCTCATACTCTGACACCACAATAGAAAACTGAAATCCTATAGAATATACTACTCTAAGGGTAATACTATCCAACTGGTGAGTAATCAGTTGTATCCTCTTATGTATGAGCCCATCCTAATTTTCTTGGGTTTCCTTCTCACCCACAAAGTAAAACCTAGATCTGTCACCATGGATACATCACATAATCCACTTGAAGTAGTCAATATGGGAATAAACTATAGATAAATAGTCTATACCTAAGATGACATCATAAGAACTCATGAATGTTACAAGGAGATCCCATAAAAACCTCTCACCTCTAAGTGTCAGGTCACATTGTCAATAGAAGTGTGAGATCACTAAGTCACCTTTGTTCAAAGTATCCAAGCATAAGGTTCGATCCAATGATTCAACTGAAATCTCTAAGTCATGATCCATAGAAGTGGAAAGAAAGGAGTGGCCCACACCCATGTCTATCACTACTGCAACTAAAGTAGAGAAGACCCAAATTGGACCTCTAATAATATAAAGAGCCTTAAGGTTATAGGCCTCTGATGCCTGTATTTTTACTCTCCCATGACCACCAAATCTCTTAGCCTGGTGTGGAACACCTGGGGGTGGTGGTGGAAATAGGTTAAACCACCTTCCACCTCTTGCTGCTTTACTTTATCCTCTTCCATGTTTGCCACCCTATGAAACTCCATACTTATATTGCTATTTCTGTCTGGGTGGTCCATCAATCGTCACCCTATCCACTATGTGTCATGTCATAAAATATCAAGAAAGATTTCTCCAAACATTATAAGATAAGCACCACCTCTCCTTAGGCCGACTCTAGCCATCCTGATAGCCCTAAACTTATGATCCTCTGTCCTGAGATCGTCTCCTAAAGCATATCACATGCCCAGATCTCTGTGATTATCATCAACGACCGGATTCCAAGGTCTCATATTCTATGTGCCCACTACCATCATTCAATGTTGGCATATAATACACCCATAAGTTATCCACCACTAAATCCCACTCAATCACTCCAGCATAGGTGGGAATGAAAATAGATTTCACAAAATCCCTGATATCTCAGCATAGGACCTACTCGATGGTATATGACTTGAATACAAGATCTATCACCATATATAAAGAGTATTACTAGAGGTCATAAAACCTAACTAAATAATCAACCATAGTCATACTACCCTACTGTAAATGTAAAAGCTCCTAGATGCACATTGATCACAATGTTTCCAAATAGAACTCCTCCTTGAAGAGACACTCCAAATTCGACTAGGAGAGAGTTGTCTTTTCATGATAACTAATCACTAGACCCCACTATTGACCAATAGATCCTAAAATAAGACTCAACACTAGGACTACCATCTTATCTATAGGTATCCTCACAAGGTTTAAAACTTGGGTCACTATCTCAAGTTAATCCTTAGCTACCTAGGGGTCTAGTTTTCCCCAAATCCTGGAAGGTCGCTATCACTAGAAGTCATACAGTGTGCTCAAACTATGCACATACTTATCTAGTACTTCTAAATTAATTTTATTATCAACTAGTGGTGGTATAACTAAAAAACCACTTAGAGGTAATACATTCTATACATGCTCCTGTACTGAAGCCTCGTCACTTGGAAAAACATCCTTATGACCACACAGTGGAATCTTGGTTGGATATCTTCGTGGAGGCATCCTGAAATAAACCAGATACAATATGGTCAATGAGTATATCTATGGAGTTAAATCTATAATGTCATGGAAACCACAACCCATTCCTATATGATCCATGTAAAAATGTTTTTCTCTTCTATTAGTGTGAACATGTACTGAGTCGACAAGAAGGTTTTCAGATTCCTAGTGAATGGATACATCAAACACCGCACCAACACTGGATTCCCTAGCTTGAAAGCCAATATTGAAACATTTAAATGCTATTTACATAAATACAAAACCAACCTCAAAACTATAAAATCTCCAAACTTTAGTCTTAAGGTAGAACCGCCCTTTGATACAACTCTACCATGACCTAACTCACCAGGGCCTGCTTGTCCAGCTATAAGCCGAGTATGACCACCCCAATCCTACCTCCAAATAGGCCATGGGATAGAGACCGGTGTCGAGTAGACATATCCCACATATGGGAGATATACCTAAGGTACCTGCACACACACACACACACATCTTCAAACCCATAAAATGATTAAATGTAAAACAATACAACTAATATCAATGCATGCATGTATTTAAATCCCACCATCAAAGTATGAAAAAAGTATAGAAAGTGATAAAGGATAAATACATGCCCCCAAAAACTAGAAATAAGTCTAACCTACTATGAAGGAAGGGGATTCTATCAAATGTATTATTGGTATGAATCTCTCTATGTCTAGCCCAATACTATGCACTGCCATCTCCTGATCCTCCCGGGACTCTATCAAAAGGTATTTTATCTGCATAAGACACAACATGTGTGGGAAGATCCCATGCAGGGGTGAGTATAACAATACCTAGTAGGAAACCCTAAAGTCACTAAGCATAAATCATCAAGAGTATTCATCTCATCAATATATAAGTATATTAACCGAATAAGAGACATAACAATAATAAACCTAGATATACTCATAACATAAAACTAGTATCAAGTGGTCTCAAACAATACTTATAGCTACATGATACTTCTAAAGGCTTCAAGGTAATTCTCATCTAGGATAGATCACTCCACTATCCATGCTATCACTGAAGACACTCATCTGAGAGGTCATTCTCATCTGGCCTTGCTAAAAATTATTCATTGTATCTCTGAAGACCTCATCATACAGGTAGTGGACCACACCTAGAACCAATTAGGGACACCAATAACCCTACTAGATTATCCTTATAGATAGGGTATCAACACCCCATGCATGGTGGTCACATTGATACCCTGAACCCCACCTAGTAACGATAGAGGATTCTACCCTAGGACTATAGGGGGATACACAAAACTCTATGTGATACTGAACTCATAGAGTGATTAAAAATATTTTTCCTATGATGTAATGCCACACTGTACCCTCACGGGAAGGGAAAAAGGAAACATGCTAAGATAAACCTAGTCTATATTGAAGAAATGAAGGGATACAACCCTCAGAGGGAGTACATGATGTGAACTAGGGGTACATGTCATGTCTTTTCAACCCATGGTCTACCCATATCTCTCTATATCACATGACATGTAAACCCCTATATACATGGTGTTTCCCTTAGGGGTACACGATGGGTAGAGATCGATCCGACACTCAGCATGCCATCTGCCCGTGCCCGTGTATTGTGGGTTGTGGCCGTGTACAATGGTTGCACCTATGTACTTGGACATGTATGAGTATCAGGTCGTTCCCATGTACTATAACCATTCCCATGTTTCTGGCCATGTCCATTCCTATGTTCTCCTGGAGTACATGCCGATCTACCAACATCGGGTCACACAACATGTGACATTTAGTTTCCACATGGAACCTTAGCACCGCAGCCGTGACCCCACATAATGTGTATCTCCAAATTACACGTCATGTAACATGGGATTTCTAGTAACCCACAGTTCCTTCACACATACACTTGTTCCACCATCACCTCTGGATCTGCTATCAATCTCACCCATAGATTGCAGATCTCATCCGTTCAACCCTCACCCTCACCATTGGTCGTAATCCAACCATATAATCTGATCATAAAACCATCTTGTCTCTCCATGATGTTTCCAAACACCAACTAGGGAAACATGAATCTCAAACCCATTCCTGATTCATCTCTAATAATCCACCACCATCATCGCACCTCAATCACAAACTGCACCCATGCTATCGATCCCTTGCACTAATGAATGGACATACAATGATCAAAAACCAAGAATTTGTTAAACCATGCACCAAATAAATTTTCCATGATGAACATGTGAAGATATGAGGGAGAAAACAAAAAACAAAAAATAAGGAATGAACCTTGGACATTGTTTGGGTTTGCCTCAATTTGTTGTCATTAGAATTAAGAACAAAGAACCAAATAAATAATCATAAAATCAACCATAAAATAAATCAAACACCAATGAAAAAATAAAATATTATTAGTTTAATTTATCCAAATTCAAAATGGGATGAATCAACATAATCCAAATGTATTACATGGATTTTGGATCGACCGCTAATGAAGAATGGTCCTACATTGCCATCATTGGAAAAATCAATGAACTCCACTGCACACCGATCATCAATCCACAATCCATTCATCGTTCCTCTAAGAAAAATCCTCCAACAGATCCTCTCTAGGTCTCAAGGGTTATGCAGATAGCCCTGATATTTACCCATAATTAGTTATTTATATAGTAGGTATTAGTTCATGATAATTAAAAAAACAAAAAAACAAATAAATAAATAAATTAATTTATCTGCCCATTACTATGCTCAACCCAAGTGTCTGAAGTGATCCAAGTTTATTCCATACCTAATACATGATCTAAACTCAATGATGAAATTAAATTTCTAATCCAATCTTTTATTTTAGAGTTATTCTACTATTTCAAGAAAACTCCACACCTATGATATTAATATATTTAATATTTTTATAATATAAATACTGGGTTCACTAGGCCTCATAATCTCATGTCATATTAGTGCATAACTCTAAAAATATTACTAGATATATTTCAAATCTTTTTATGAATAAATAGATACATTGCAATTTGATTAATTTTATAAAACTTTAAGGAATCCTTAAAAACCTGTATTCTATTTTAATCTTTTAAAATTAATTCTTTAAGAACATGACTCACCTACACATAACTGAGTGTATTTTTTCAATGAGTTTAGTTCTTAAACTTATAAAATATTTAATACCACTCTTATTTGGTTGAAACAATTAGAAAAAACCATGATAAGGTTTGTGGTTTTTATTATTTTATCATAGAGTCCAAAACTTAAGTTTAGAAATTAATAAAGAATTGCTCTCTCTTTTACTATAAATACCCACCCAAAATCCCATTCCTCTTCCCTTAAAACCCTTTAAGAATGATTTTAATTTTCCTTTACCTTTATATATCCCTCCAAAGGTATCTCTAGGATATTAATAAGCCCCTACCAAGCTTTTATAAGTGCCCTATCATAGTAAGATATCTCTATCTTTTTTTCCATTCAAGAACCTTCTTTGTATTTAGCCTTTTGGATCTCAATTTATTATGTTTTCATATCTTTATAAATACCCCTTTATTATAAAATTAATTTTCTAATAATGAGAGATCATTTACCCCCCTCTTTATATCCTTCACCTAAGCCATTACTATGCCAAAGTAAGGGATCCTCTCATTCTCCTTTTTATTCAACCACCTTATTTATATTATACCTTTTGATTTACAATTGTTAATGTTGGGATATATTTTTACACATCCCTATTACTTTACTTATAATTTAAAAGTGACGATAAACCCCTTTTCCCTCTAATTAAATTATTCCATGAATCTTTATGTACCCTCGTTATGCTGTTAAAATTAACCAGTGATTTTCCATGAAAAAAATTTGTGTAGTGAATACCCATTACCATTTACACTCAATGGTATTCACCTAGATGTAACTATCCTTCATTAATTAGGTAATTCCATATATAGAACCCACAGTCCTTAACTGTGGGGATAAAAGTGATTAAATATGTCCTTATGTTGATGATCTATGTGGCACACTTATGCATGTACATGATATGAATGTGATGAGTGGGACCAAAATTATATAGTCCTCCAGTTCATTGGATAATATTTTTATCGCATGAGATACCATGTATGGTGCATGGGAGATTATCCTAAGTACAATATGTTATGATATCTCTCTGGTTAGCCTTGACCTATGTTTATGATTTTGTCACATTTCTATGTTTCCTTGATGCTATCATCTTATATCATGATTCAATTATCATGTTTATTATTATCACTCCTTTTATCCCACCTTGATATTCCTATTTCCTGACATGTATTACTTTCATCATGGTATTATTTTATTATTCCCTTACTAAGATTTATAGCACACCCCTTTCTTATATATGTCCCCAAGTTATCCCGTGTAGTCTTAGAAGATCAAAAGAACCTAAGGGCATATTATGGAATTTTTAAATAATTATATTGTATCCCTATTCAAGTTATTATGTTATGTACTTAATTTACCAAATAAATTAGGCCTCACGATCTTTTGGGTTTGTATTATGAATATATTTATGTAATAAATCTTGAATTAATGTGTATTAAAGACATGGGTTGTCATAAAAATCAAAGAGAACTTACCAAGAATAATTGGAGGAGCTTAAAGGATTAAAGGAGGAACAAAGGGAGATGTTTTTAGAGACCCATTCATGTGCCAAGGTAAAATGGGGGAGGGAGAGGCTCTATTGGGGTTTTATTTTTAGGAGGGTAGAATAGGAATTTCACATTTTAGGGATTCTGGGAAAGTCACATGGTTTACCAAACTATGCACCAATATTGCACCCTCCTCTAGAAGTAAATACTAACCTTACATGGTTTGGATACACAGTTTGGAGACCATGCACCAACCGTACAAACCATGTCTATTAAAATACATACACCCTCACACACTTTCCACATGATTTCTTCTAACCATGCACAAGTCGTACACCATTCCTCAGATACCCTAAGCTCCAGCATGATTTCCCCTAAAAATCGCATGGTTTGGAGTTAACCATGTACTCCCCATGAGATATAAACCATGAAAGAAGAAAATGAATTGAAAACCCCCCTTTGATCATCTATTCTCATAGTTTCTCCTAAAACATGCATAGTAACTGTGTATAGGGATAAAAACCAGCCCAAAACTCCAAAACTCAAAATCTCACTGAGAATTCAACCTGAAAATTAAAAATAAGATCAAATACCAAGGAATAAATAAAATAACAAGGGGAAAATAAAATTCAAGGTGTGACAATTCCAGCCTCCAATTATTGTAGTCAGCACAAAGGGCACAAAAATCCTATACACATCCAATCCCAAAGCACAAAATAAAGTGGCTGTAACAAAGAAGTGTGAGGCTCTTGAATCAAACAAGGAATGAACAAGGTTATATTACAAGGTAATAATACCTATAATGATCTATGGACCCTCTGATTCTGTCACCTCCATTGTATGCAATTTTCTACACCTGACTCCCCTACCTCACTACTAAAGGCCACCTTAATGGCCATGCTTTGGTAGGGGTCCTTAAAGTCAGGGAATATCATAAGGTAGTCCTCTACTAACCCCATATCCTCTTAGAATAACTAGTACAAAATCCATTTAAGGATACACATTTTTGACATAAGTTATTTTTAAATGATGTGAAAAATATGTGACATGTCTTTTAAACATTGATTATTTAATAACCAACATGGAAAACCATTTTTTCACATCATTTATTAAATAATTGATGTAAAAAACATTTAATTTTTTTATGAAACATTGGGAGAATTCATTTTTTGTTCATCAATTATCACAATAGCCATCAGTTTTCTCTCAGGAAGTGAACCCCAACCCTTTATTCTTTAATTTGGTGGCCTTGAATCTATTTCAATTGACATTAACCACCACCATCAACCCTTAGTCACCATATTCTACCACTTTTTATATCTTTATATCATATTTCCATTTTCATCATCTTATCATTCACCCCCTTCCAATATCTATTTTCAATTTGAGTTTATTATTTCAATTTCCCATGCATCCAAGGTATGTTTTAATTGATGATTATTGTTTTGGTCTTGTTTTCTTGAATGATATCTACCACCACTAATATTTTTTATCTGTTTTCTGTTTGTATTTTTTGTTCTGATTATTCATTCACATAAGGTATTTTTTAATTGATGAATGATTTTTTGAGATTAAATTTTGATTAAATGATTACTTAATGAATTTGTATTATAAATAATGTTAATTTACTGATTAATTTGTTTCTAAGGTATGTTTTTTTTCTGTATTTTGAATGGATATTTTAAAGGTATGGTGGATTATAGAGTTTGAATATGAATTATTGATAATATATATTTAGATGATCATGTTTATTTCATGATACTTTTTGTTTTTTTATGAAATAATGATAATTAAATATACAAAAAATGATACTTTTATTTATCAAATATATTGTCTTTATTTTATTTATAAAATATTTCATGGTATTTTTATTTTTATTTATAAAATTAAATTTGAAATTAAATTTCAAAATATAATAAATTATTTTCACTTATTAATATTTTTGATAGATAATAATGAGTTAAAGTTGGATTACTGCATTTCAAAAAAGTGATGAATACGAGGAAGGTGTTGAAACATTTTTGAAATTTTATAAATGAAATGTTTTAAACAACAACCTATTTTTATATCTATACTTGAAACGTTTAAATATGAAAAAGTTAAAAAAATTGAGAAGTCAAAGATAATTTAATTTTTCATGGTTTTAATCTGAGTTGAAACCCTTGGATTTGGCATGGTGAAACTAGATAGAATTCAAGATCTATTGATAATAATGATTTTCAATATGATAAGTCTGATCAAATTGAATAAATGATTTAGGATATTGAAGTAGATATAATTGGAAAAGAATCGATAATTGAGGGTCTATCTGGTGATGCTAAAAAACCATTGTATCTAGGTTGTATAGAATTTATGGTTTTATAAATTATGTTATGATTGATTAACTTGAAGGAAAAAATGGATGGATTGATAAGAGTTTTACATAGTTGCTATAGTTGTTAAAATACATACTTCCTAAATACAATGATTTTTCAGATTCACATTATAATTTGAATAAAATACTTTTCCTAATGGATTTGTGGTATAAGAAGATACATGCCTCCCCAATTGACTATTTTCTATATAGAAAGTAATAAAAAGGCCTGTTTGAGTGTTCTAAATATGGGACATCATGATATAATTTGAAAGAAAAATCATAGGATTATTTAGAAGTTACAAATACTCCTTCGAAAAAAATTTAGTATCTTCCTATAATTCCTCATTTTAAATGCATATTTTCAAATTAAAATGATGAAAAAAATGTTAAGATGGCATGAATATGAGAGGATATATGATTGAAAATTACATCATCTAGATGATTTTCCATAGTGGAAGAAAATTGATCAATAGTTTCCTACATTCAAAAATAAAGTTAGAAATCATAGACTTGGATTGCACATAGATATAATGAATATATATCAAATAATTAATAAAAAACATAGTTTATGGCCTATTTTATTGGTAATTTATAACTTATATCTTGAATTTTTGTATGACAAAAAAATATATCATGTTGAGTTTAATGATTTATAGACCAAAAAAACCTAGAAATTATATTGATGTTTTATTATCACCATTAATTGATGATTTGAAACTTATATGGAAGGTATTAAAGAGTATGATTCTTATAAAATAGAACATTTTCAACTAAATTCAATGATTATTTTCATAATAAATGACTTCCTATCATATAAATATTGTATAATTTGTGAACAAAAAACTTCATATTATCAACTACAACATGGGAGAAAAATAGTATACATCAGTTATTAGAGGTTTTTGTCCATGGATCACTCTTATAGAAGATCAAAAAAGGCATTCATCGACTCACAAGAATTTTATATTACTCAAAAACCTTTATAAACCAATCAATATTTTGGAGGGGTAAAAAACATTGATGTCACATTTGGAAAGACACAAAAATATGGTAATGGTAGAAATATTTGGAAGAAATGATCTATATTTTTTGAGCTTCCATATTGGAGATATATTAAGGTCAAACATAATATTGATTTCAAGTATGTATAGAAGAATATATTTGAAATTTTGATTGGAATATTGTTATATATTAAAGAAAAAACTAAAGATGGGTTGAATGCAATATTGGACTTACTCTCAATGGGAATAAATTTGGATTTAGCTCCCACTTGTAATGGAAGATGAACACAAATGCCTCTAGCTTATCATATATTATCCAAGAGGGAAAAAATTAGTTTCTATCAGTGTCTCCATAGTATCAAAGTGTTAAAGGGTTATTCTTCAAATGTAAAAAAATTTATGTCACTAAAATATTGGAAGTTTTTAGGCATGAAATCTCATGATTGTCATGTCATTATGCAACAACTGCTACTAGTTGAATTGTGCAGAATATTTCCCATACATATCAGAATGACTATCATAGAGGTGTGTTATTTTTTCAAATAAATTTTTAATGAAGTGATTGATCTGAATTCATTGAATAATTTGGAGAAATATGTAATTTATGTACCCTTTCAACTAGAAATGTATTTTAATACATATTTTATTGATATAATGGTACATTTAATGGTTCATTTGGTGGGAGAAATAAAGATTTTTGGACCTGCATATCTACGTTGGATGTATGATTTTGAAATTATATAAAGTTATTTAAGGTATATGTTAAGAATCTATATTGAAACGAAGTCTCTATTATTGAGAAGTATATTTATGATGAGTTTTCATAGTTTTTTACAAGCTACTTTTCTATAGTGGAGTACATCAGTTTTCTTATATATCACCATGGATGAGTTAATTATGGGGGAAAGAGAATTTGTGGATTGAATGTAAAATCATTTATGGGTGAACAGATAAATCAAGTACATTTATACATCTTGAATAACATAGATTATGCTCAACCATATATAATGTAACACCCCGAGATTTTATGAGATATATTATTTTTAATTTCTTTGATTTCTTCTATTATACACTACACGAATATTAGCTTGTACTATACGCAACACCGTATTAGCTTGCAGTATACGCAACACTATTCTTGGCTCGTGTTACACTCAATTTCAAGTTCGTTTTGTGGAAATTATTCTACGCAACATTAAGTATAGATTTTGTTTAATGTATAAATGAAATAAGTTTTGATTATGTTATATGCAACACCAAACATAACTTTCACTACATGCAGCCCTGACTTGGCTTGCATTACACGCAATCAAGACCTTCTTCGATAGCATGTGTAGTACGCAATACTGAGTTTCACTAAACGAGATATTATTATAATATTATTATAAACTAGCCGTTATGAATAGTAATACCCACTTTTTGAAATTTTATAAATTTTATCTTTCAAAATGGACTTCATTTTTGGATTTTGAATATCGAAATTAGCCTAGGGTGAATTTTTAGTATTTTTCTGAAAACTTTCAATTTTTGATGAATAGTGAAAACACTGGGTTACTATTTAAAAACCAACTTTTTATTTAAATAATTATTTATTTTATTTAAATTTATTTTAGTTAAAAATTGATACATAATACCTATATAATTTCAATGTAATTCATTGGAGTCAATTTATAATAATTTTAGATATATAAAAATTTTATTGAACTTTTCACCGTCTTTTACCCACCACCTAGGAGAATTTGAAAATTTATATAAAACATAATTTTACTGCTTCTGTGAGTAGAATTTAAAAAATCCTAGAGACACGGTTAATATCAAGAAGTAAAATGTGGTTCAATAAGATAAAAATAATTTTTTGTGAATAGTAACGTTTTACTTTTATTTACCACAGTTAAAAGTAACTTGGGTAATTAAGGGTAAAAATGATATTATTATTATCCTAACACATGTCCTAATTATATTGGATAAGTTTAATTCGACCAAAAACAACCTTAGGATTAAAATATGACCATTTAGGTTCACTTGGATTAGATTAGGACATCTATTATTATTTTATTTAAAGAAGAGTTAAAAGAGTTAAAATAAAAGTTTAATAACTAAAACATTTTTAATATAGGGTTATACATAAGATAAATTCGACTATAAATATTAATTAGAAAGATAAAAATATTTCATACATAATGGTATTTTATTTATAATTTTTAAACATTAAATAATTTAATTTATTTATGACACAATTATGGTGCAGTAATTACCTTATTAATGAAATATTAACATAATTGATATTATTAATACCCAAATAAATGTAATTTAAGACTTTTTATAAATTACACTAATTTTATAGGTTAATATGTCATGTTTTTATTGATTTAATTAAATTTTTTATAACTAATCATGCTGTTATGATTTTTACAAAAATAAATTACCAAATAGTGTCAAAATTGACATAAAATAGTTTTCAAAACAAATATTATATTATTAATTGTTATTATATTCCTAAAAATATAAGGTTTGAAAAAATGACTTAGATAAGGTTATATATATTAATAATGAACCACTTGGGGTTATTTTGTCTTGTTATAGTAATTTTATTAACCGTATAGTGTAAGAAAACAAGAAGACACGGTAAAAGTTAAATTATCTAACTTAGAGTTAAATCTAAATGATAAGGATAAAATAGTAACCTAAACTTGTCTAAAACCTATTGGTTGAAATTATTTAGACCCATACCCATTTTATCTTTTAAATAAATCAATTTTTAGCTATTATAAACCGAATATGACTTTATTATAAAATAATATTTTATGTTTTTTCCTAAAGTGCCCCTCTTGTTCCTTATAAAGGGCACCTCATCCCTCTTCTCTTTACACAATTTTGAGATTTCAAGCTCAGAAAAACCCTGACAATTTCCATTATAAACTTCCCTAGAAACATTATATAGGTTCTGGTCTCCTCAAAAGACCAACTCTAGTGCCTTAAGAGGAATCTTAAAAGAGGTGTGTCGAAGAAGAGGTAATCTCTTCTACCGATTCTTTCAAGTTTTATTTCTTCTTCAACTTCTTCTTCTTTGGTTGTTTAATTATAAAGTAATAACATCAGTATCAGTAATATAATGATATGTTATTATAAATATGAAACAACCCCATTTCACCTTCTATCCATCCTATGGAAAACGAAATCACCGCGCGTGCGTACGTACGGAATACCATCTCCACACCATGGTGTAATCTGTTTTTCCACCACCACCTTAATTGGATGGGTATAATGGTATAAAGAATAAATATATATAGTTATTATAATATCATACTTATTCTTAGATATTATATCATCCACTCCAATTCAATTCAATAATTATGGGAATGATATCATTGCTCGTGCGTACGTACGGATTACCGTCTCCACGACGCGATGAGATTCATTCTCCATGTTAACCACTCAAGAATGATTATAAAGTACATATAATAAATAATCATGAAATATATGAAATAATAATGCTACTATGTTTATGTATATATATGTTTCATTTACTTAATTCCATTCAATTCAATAAGTAAATGAAAACAACATTCATGCGTATGTACGGCCTACCGTCTCCATGAACGGTGTATTTCATTCAATTTATCTATCTATTGTATATATATATATATATAATGAATATATATGATATATAAATATTTTTTTATTTTCTGGAAGTAGGAAAATAATGATATAAGTAATAATGTCAAGAACAACAAGTCCATACATGTATGATACATGAAACGATTATTACCCAAAATGTTGTTTCAACATGGAATTGTCAAATGAATGGGTAATATAAAGTCGTAAGTGAATCATATATGATATCATAAAAATGAATATGATTCTTGAATAAGTAAATGACATTATTTAAATCATTATACATGAGGTTCATACACATAAGGATGAAATCAGACCTAAGGTAACGGATTATTTAGTCTCACTTTTATTTTTGTGAGACATATGCCTTAATCACCATCTATTTATTTTGTATGGTGTTTATTATTCCCATGAATGTTTTATGGTTTTTATTATGAAGGATATAATATTTACATATGCATTTAATTTTCTTTATTTTATGACACGTATGATTCCACCAATTATAAATGGTAAGGGATAATTTTTCAATCTCATTCTTACTTGAGATTAGTTATACATAAGTATTTACTGGGGCTATATTTATCATCCTTGTCCATGTTTTCTAAAAAAGTTTTCGTAAAATGTTTATTATTCATCCATGTATTTTTAATGTCATTTTTACCCTTTGTTTACTTTTACCACATTGTATGGAAGGAATCTTTCTTTTGTTTACCATACAATGTACTTTTTGACTTTTCTAGAAAAAAGTACGAGGAATTTTTTTTAACTTATACGGAATGAACATATTTTTACAGTTTCATAACACCTTATTTCCATGATGATTCCTCAATAATATTTCATGATTTTTTTCAAAAAAATTATTTTCTTTTAAAATTGCATGACATTTTGAGAAAAGAAGATGATTTTGAAGAAGAAGGGATATTTTCCTCCAGAATTCATTTCAAGTGTTTTATCAAAAATATTTTCCATTTAAGATGACATTATTTAATATGGGTATGTTTAAAGTATAATTTACTTATTATTTACATGTTTTGATTTTGTTTATGATGAAATTATATCCATTTATTTTATATGGATTATGTTATGATGGAATAATGTTCATGAAACCCATTTTATACATTGGGTTATGATGAATGATTTATGTTTAATTTGTGGCACACGTAAGAATGATTTCATTATGAGATGGGTGGGACATATATATCTCTCAAATTAATTTGGTAAATATTTATATCTCATGAGATAGATATGGTTGGAACAAAAATTTAATCCGGTTCAGTGATACAGGGCTGGAACAAGGAGTGAACTCGGTTCAGTAACAGACTTTGTCCTCTATGATGGTCTTGGCAGTGAGCCTCGACTAATATGAAATGATTTTCTAGGCTTATGTGTGTATGACAAAAATTTTCATGTCTTTTGTTATGATTATTGGGATTACAATTAAATTCTATGATTTATCCCATGACATGATATTATGATCTCTTTTTTAGGATTTTATCAAAAAAAAATGATCTCTTTTTCAGGATAAGATTTTCAAATGAATATGATATGATTGATATTTCCTTTGTTTACCCATACTGAGCATTTGAGCTCACCCTTTTTATGTTTTTTCCTCAGGATATAATGAAATTTTTTTGGTAGGAAAACTAAAGGGGAAGATCTTTATGGGAGATGTTGAAGATCTTTCACCACGATTAGAAAATTGCGTTCCAAGTTTCCAAAGACACTAAACTAACATGTTCTTTGGGAGTCTATTTGTGTCCTGTATTATGTATTCCGCAAAAGAAGTGTAATTTCCATGTATGTCAAGCTTGGGTCGTTATAGTATGTTTTACTATGTGTAAGGCTTCTGAAATTTAAATTATTATTCCTTGCATACATTCCATGTTTGAGTTCTTCTTGATTTTGTATTAGCTTGTCATGCTTATTTATAAATGTTTTTTCTTATTTATGATTCCTTGTGATTTTTTTCAAGGCTCATTTCTTACCAAGTTCAGGGAACTTATTAGTATTATTGTTCTAAATTTTCATATTTCTATGTTGTTTAGCATAGGCTGAAACATTATAGTTGTGATTAAAAGGGAGTCAACTGCCAATTCATGAGGTGTATGGATGCCTTATGAATTGTAAAGTGATAGCCTATGTAACTGAACCATTTTTTATTCTCTTTATCTTCTTAAAAAACTATTGTATAAATTTTTATGCTATTAAACTATTAATTATTTAAAATAAAATTGGTTGTAGTTAAATGCGAGTTATCTCCAATTTTTAGTGAGTGTAGGGATTCTATAAATTGGAACAAGGAGACAAATATAATCAACCCATTTTAGATGTGCCTTATCTATTTAAAGGATTCTTCATTAATTCTAGGTTCATTGAGTTTTCTTTTAATTTGGATTAAGTGGTTGCAGTTGGATGGGATCCACCACAACATATTAATTGTATGTGTGATTTATAAATTTAGGGTGGTACCTATATAATTTAACCATCTATTATGACCCCCCTATATAGAAAATATTTAAAATCTATGTATTGTTAAGTTATGGACTTAAATGTTTTGTTACCTTATTAAGGATTGTACCTTTATTTCTTGGCTTAATTACCTATGTGACTAAATTTATCAATGTCCACCGGGATCCAAGTAGGTCAATTGTGGCATGAATCTAATGAAATGAAACCGCTAAGGGCATTTCGAATGGTTAATATTCAAAATGTTCAGGTTTCTTTTTGTTTAATCCAAAAATGAAATGATGGGACCGTCATTGGTTTCATTTTTTTCATTTATTATACCTTAGTGTTCAACCCTATGGGGGTGTCTTTTTCTTTTAGATGAAGTAATTTTAAAGATCCATAGCTGCCTATATGGTTATACATGTAAACAAGAGGTGGATTCCTTTTTTACTAGTACACCTTTAATTAATTAATATAAGGCCTTCAATCTATTTTGAGATATTAATTTTTGAGACCATATAAATAAATTAATGGTTATAAAAATGTGTTTATATGATAAAATGGCCTAATTATAATATGATTTAATTGAGTAATAATGTTCTGAAAGATAGTTTAAAATACATTCCTATTTTTTCTAGTTTATAGTGTTGGTTTTTACTTAAAATAAACATTTAAATGTTTAAAAGTAAAATTAGTTTTGATTAAATTATTTAAAATAAACCTTAAGTGGTGTTTTAACTTGTCCTTTGTGTAATGTTAGTTTAAATACTCCCTTTATTGTACCTTAATGTTGGTGTAAGATAATTATTTGTAGGCTTATTTGCCTCTATATTTGGCTTAAATGTTGTTTCCCCTTAATATTAGTGACCTTATCTGGTGTGATCCCTTGGTAGGGTTGACACTTTCTATTTTCATTAGGGCCTAGCTATTTTAAGTAGCACCCTCAGATTCATTAAGCTCTTGTTGGTTTCTTTTGAACAATTCATATTTTGTGGTAATGTTTGGGTTCCATAGTTCTGTGAAAGACTCTTAGTTTCTAAAACAAATCCCTTGTTTTGATGGGTGGTCATGTGTTGTTTGATCATTACCCCAAGTATGAGCACTTTCGATTGCTCAGTTCTTGTAGGATGGAAATGCCAATGACATGGTCGGTTGCTTGGTAGGTCTTATGACCATTCTTCCCGCTCTCCAATGATGGGTGACATGATAAATCATTAGTCAGATTAATATTCTATGGTAGTATGACTTCGGGTTCAATATTTTATAGTCCATCAAAAACATGAATTCATATGGCTATCTTTACTTATGGATATTGTGACAGATTAACCACTCAAGAATGATTATAATGTATATATAATGAATAATAATGAAATATATGACATGATAAATCTACTGTATTTATGTATATATATATATGTGCATGTAATCTACTTACTTCCATTCAAGTCAATAAGGAAAAGAAAACAACGTTCATGCGTACGTACGACCTACTGTCTCCATGAACTTTGTATTTCATTTCATTTATCTATCTATTATATATATATATATACTGAATATATATGATATATAAATCATGATTTACATTTTGGAAGTAATTAAATCATGATATAAGTAATAATAATATCAAGAACAACAAGTCAAAACACGTACAATAAATAAAACGATTTTACCCAAAACACTGCTTTAACATGGAATTTACAAAAGAACGGGTAATATAAAGTCATAAAATAACCATATATGATATCATAAAAATGAATATGATTCTTTAATAAGTAAATGACATTATTTAAATCATTATACATGAGGTTCAGACACGTACAAATCATATCAGTCCTAAGGTAAGGGATAATTATTCTAATCTCATTCTTATCCGAGATTGTTTATTCGTAAGTATTTACTGGGGTTATTGTTATCATCCATGTACATATTTTCTAAAAGTGTTTTTATGTATGTTTAAATTCCTTTTTACCCATTTTTGAATTTTACCACATGTTATGAAAGGAATATTTATTTTGTTTATCATATGAGGAACTTTTTGACTTTTTCGAAAAAAGTACGAGGAGAATGTTTTTTTAACTTATACGACATGAAATTTTTTTTAAGGTTTCATAACACCTTATTTTCAAGAATCTTACTCTACAATATTTCATGATTATTTTCAAAAAAATCATTTTTTTTAAAATTTAATGACATTTTGTGAAAAGAAAATGATTTTGAAGAAGAAAGGATATTTTCCTCAAGAATTCATTTCAGGTGTTTTGTCAAAACTATTTTCCATCTAAGATGAAATTATGTAGTATGATTATGTTTCAAGTATAATGTCTCTATGATTTACATTGTTTCACTTTTCTTATGATGAAATGATATCCATTTGTTTTATATGGATTATGCTATGATGGGATGATGTTTATGAAACCCATTTTATTCTTTGGGTTATGATGAATGATTTATGTTTATTTTATGGAACACGTAAGAATGATTTCATTATGAGATGGGTGGGACCTATATCTACCTCCAATGCATTGGGTAAAGATTTATATCTCATGATATAGACATGGCTCGAACAACAAGTAAATTCGGTTCAGTAATACAGGGCTGAAATGATAAGTAAACCCAGTTCAGTAAGGGACATTGTCAACTAAGATGGTCTTGGCAGCAATGCCTTGGATACTATGGAAATCATATCATGTGATTAACGTTTTTCCACAATTAAAAGTTTTATTCCCATGATATTATATCATGATTAATGTTCTTTTATGATCTATTCCTTATGTACTGAAATGTTTTATGTCATTGCTCAAGATTTTGATGTTTAGATTTTATGCTCATGTTTTTACATTCAAATATCTATGGACTATTTTATATTCTCTATGTTTACCCTTACTGAACATTTGAGCTCACCCTTTATATGTTTTCTTTTCCCCAGGATATAAAGAAAGGTTTTAGGTAAGAAAACAAAAGGGGAAGATCTTTATGGGAGATGTTGAATATCTTTCACCATGATTAGAAGATTATGTTCCGAGTTTCCAATGACACCAAACTATTACGGTCCTTGTGTGTTGGTTTTTGTTATGTGTTAAGTATTCCAAAAAAGTAATGTAATGTCCATCTACGCCAATCTTTGGGTCTCTACATATAACATTTCATATTAACGTGTTAAAACAATGTTATCCAAAGAAGAAAGATATGTGTATTTTGAATGAGAATAATGAATTTTTTTTCCATGGTTTAAAGAGACCGAGCATGGCTGATCAAATGCATCATAAACATTGATATGTTTAGCTGACATCCCAAGTTTAAATTTTATAACATGGTCTAGGTATGACATTAATAACCATACATTTTATATGAAATATTTGGACAATATAAGTGTAGTTCAGAATAGTAGTTTATTGGTATTCATAGAAGTAATACATTTTTCAAGTTCCAAAGACAAAAACTCAATCTATGTGTCAAGTTCATATTATGGAGTCATTAAAGAAATATGCGAGGCTGATTAAATTAAATTTCTAGTTCCAATGTTTAACTGTAAATGGGTTATCAATAACAATAGAATCTGAAATGATGAATTTGGTATGAAACTAATTAATTTTTATATATTGGAAAACACATCTAATCATTTTATTATGGAAACACATGAAAAAAAGTTTTCTATGTTCTTGATCCATCAAATATGCAGTGGTATATCATTTTACAAGAAAAAAATAGTATTTTGGTGTTGAAAAACTTGATGATAATTATAATTTTTGTGAGATCCTAACTTCAATGGAAATATTAATAGAGAATATTGATGTCCACATCATAAACATGGTTTGTTCCATATTGAACAATCATGAGGAATGAATATGAGAAAACAATCCTTTAGTAATTTCTTAATATTATAGGTAACATATTTTTATTTCTTGTTTACTTTTTTAAATTTCATAAAATTTTAGATATATTAGTTTTATTTTTTTACTTAAAACACATATTATAACTAATATATTAAATTGTTTATTCAGATTAGTTTAGTTTTGTTTGTATCATTTCTCAATTATTAAACTTTATATGTAACTATTGTATTTTTATTAATTTTTAATCAAATCATTATTTTATTTTTTCTATATCATTTTATGTTTCATAAATATTTTATGTATTCTTTTAACACTGTTAAATACTAATTAATAAGATAAATAATATTTTTAGTATTCTTTTTAACATTGATGTTAAATACTCTAAAAAATATGATAAAGAGTGATTTGTTTACTATTGTTTTGTTTTGTTCGTATCATTTTAAAATTTTTTACAAATTTTTATGTAAAAGTTGGATTTATTTTATTTTTTTACATCATTTCATCTTTAATTAATGTTTTTATAATTTTAATTAATTACTTTAACAAATATGAATAATTTTTTTTTTAGTTTAGTTTACTTTTTACTGGACCATTTTTCATTTTTCATTTAATTTTATATGTAACAGTTGGATTTGTATTTTTGTGAATTTTTTTTATTACTTTGATTTTTAGGATAATGTCAGACCATGAATCTGAATCACCTTGATATTCTAGGGAGGACCATACACATACTTATACTAAGGCTCCTCATCCTTCTATATAGTGGCCATCAACTTCCATAGGGGAAGAGATGACTTCTAGGGTTGGTAAATGTGACAAAACATGTTTATCAAAATTATCATTTGCCAATATCTGAGACCAGAGGATATCAATTGAGTTTGATGATAATGATATTCATAGGGGTCCAAATTCAAAACAATTTAGGACTTTTTTAGTAATGAAATCTCAATAAAAAGTTAGTATTTTGATTTGTGATTGGAGAGTGTCGAAAAATGACAACATATCAATTATGGGAGACAATTTTGGAAATCTAATTTGTTATTATTTTATTTTTCATGAAATATTTTTACTAATATATTTTTTCCCTTCTTATCAGATGACATATAATACAACTGACACTAGAGAAGTTATGAATAAATGTTTATATTTAGATACTAGGACATGAAAGAATTTTAAATCAACCCTCACATCTAATTTCATTTTTAAGAAAAGAAAAAATAAAAATTCATGTGATATATATCATTTTATAGATGAAGATACATGGAAGTGATTTGTTGAAAGTAGATGACAAGAATCATTTTTGGTAAGTGAAATGTTATATTTTAGAAGTTTTTTATGTTAATGATCATATTAATGATTTGTTTATTCTTAATTGATAAAAAATGAGGAGATCCTATCAGCAGAACCAATACAAAAATTTATACCCTCATACTTTATTTCATGGAGGATATATGTTTTTAGAAGAACAAATTATGGTAAAATTTTTAAAAAAAATGAGATTTGAGTCTTTAGGCTCTGTAGAGGTTGAACCTCCTTCCCCCAGATAGAAATGAAACAATAGGAGGGGGCCCAAATGAGAAAAAGGGATAATATCTTATGAAGGAGTCAAGGGCTATAACTAAGAGGATTATAATAAGTTATTTAATTTATTTATGTTATTTAAGTTAATTAAAATATTTATATATTGTGATTCACTAATAAAATTTTCAAATATTTTGTATAGGAATACCTTTAAGTGTAGAGAACACATGGGAAATTCATAACTAAGGGAAGGAAGAATATTTTATCTACTATATTGGAAAAACCTGAACACCTAAATCATATACAAGGATACAGGACAAATTTATTGATAAAAAAATCATTTGATCGTTTTTGAGCTTCTTTAAAGGAGGATTTATATAAAAGAAAAATAGAAGATTTAGAAACTAAAGTTTTGGAGATTGGTGAGATGGTGTATGATAGGATCAAAGCTTTAGTATAATTGATGTTTTCAGACATGAAAAAATATTTTCAGGCTATAGATCTCACTCCTCCCCCTCCGAATGTATATCCCACTCCTCTACCTTCACCTCAACAACATCCCATATATTGTGAATTATATGTTGAGGATCCCCAACATCATATTGTTTCATATGAGATTATATATTATATTGTGAATATAATTCATCACTAATAGATATATATGGGGAAACTTAGGGTCACCATAAAAGATATTATAGATTGATTAGAAAGAGTGACATTTCCTATAGATGAGGTCACTATAATTGGACAAAGTATCAACCATTTTTTAGTTTGGATATCTGGGTTTGTCTGAAAATTTACCACTGAGTTATGTATAGATTATATACTTTATTTCATATTGGTGTTAAATTTGTTTTAACATTTTAAATTTTTTATATTTATTTATTTTTTAAAGTAATACTTTAAAGGTAAAGACATGTTGTATAGAAAAAAACAAGTATAGGTTGTTATGACTTCAAATACTACTTATTCTGGACTTAATAGATTATCAACATATTCATCTTTGTTGTTTGAATTTTATGATCTTCCAATGGATGATAACATTTTTGGGTGTGAACTAATTGTGATGATTTTAAAGAGAGATATCATGGATCTTGTAACTGGAGATTTTTTGGGCATCAACCTGATACAATTATTTTCCATGTAAGTTAATTATCACATATCTATCAATAATTTTAATTTATTGAAAATTAATACTTATTTTTGTTTTTTATTAGGTATCTTTATATAATTTGTATTCAGTATGATACGAAATCAATATATATATTTTTGGACCCATAATGTATTTCACCAATAGTGATGACAATGAAATATACAAAAATAAAAATATATATTGCTGAAATATTTCAAAATAATACAATTAATTATTGGATTATTCCTTATCTTTAAGGGTATGGAACATATATTTATTAAATCATTATTTATTTTAACTAAATAAAAATTCACATTATTATTTTTTATATTAGTGAACAATGGATGTTGTGTGTTTTTTATCCAAGAAAGAAGAAAACTTATTGGTTATGCTCTATACATGGCGATGTGTGAGAAAATTTTAGCAATGTATTGAAAATGTAAGTTTTATTATTTGAATACTTGTATATTATAATGAATTTTAATTTTATTTCATAAATATCATTTTCAAACAGGGCATGATATTACTTTATATATACAACAAGAAAGAGGAGAGTAAAGATCAAATATGTAAAAGAAAAGGTGAATTCTCATTTATAATTACTACATTTTGGATGAAAGTACTTAAAATGTTATTTTCAATTGAAAAATTCTTTTGAAATAGAATTTTTATCTTCAATAAGGAGTAAAGGAATTTGGGTATTATGTTCTAAGATTTATGTTTGAAATAATTTCAACTGGGATAGTTTCAAAATTCCACAAGTTTAGATTTTATTACAAATTTTTCTTCAATTTATCTTATAATTTCATTGAGAATACATGTTAAATGCCTTATTTTTTAATTTTCATATTTTTTATGACCCTATACCTTATACTGAATAAGAGCTAAATCACTTATAAATATAATGGGTGGAATATTTCATAGGTTTTATTGGGTTTTAGTTTATTTGTAATATATATTATAAAGTTTAAATTTCAAATTGTAAAGTTAAAATGATTTGAATTTTTGATGATGTTTTCATAATGTAATATATATTATGCTACTGTTTTTTATTTATGGTTATGCTATTGTACTGCTGAGTGATGCTATTTTCTAGATGGGTTTTATACTATTTTATATTTTTGGTTGTAGTGTTTCACTGCTAGGCTAATATATTTGAATTTAATTTTAAGAAATTATTTTTCTACACCATTTATTGTATAACCAACATAAAAAATTAAAAAAAATCAAATTTTCGCATCAATTTTTATATAACCAATGTTAAAAACCATTCCAATTCTATTGTTTTAGGTTGTTTTCTATAGAATTATTTAAAAAACAATTATTAAAAACATTTTTTCACACCGGTTAACAATAACTGACATAAAAAACATATTTACAACGTCGCTTGTAATAACATCATGAGTTAACCGACATTAAAAACCCAAAAAACTTGATGAAAAAAATACTTTTTTTACTAGTGTGGAGTATAAAATATTTGTCACTATTACTGAAATGACATCACTGATGGATACTATGCTGAACCTGACCACCTCCACCATTCTAAGCACCAAGAATCACTAGACACTAATTTTGATGATGACCATGGACACCCCATGCATAACACACTAGCCCAAAATCCCTAGGGAAAACACAAAATCTATTATCCCTAGAAGGACAAAAAGTAAGCTGTTGTGGTTGAATCTCCAATGGTTGGAACCTTAAAGGCCCTAGAAGACGCGATCTACTACTAAAAACTCTTCTTCTTGAGAAACCCTACTAGTTCCCCTCTTGCAGTATCCCTCCTCATGAGTACATACACTCGATCAAATCCACATTATTTTGTACTTCCAAATATATTAACAATGTAAATAGATAAACTGAATAATAGATAAAATGTAGGAGTGCATCCTCAAGATTCCACACATGGGACTCCTCACCAGGAAAAAAATCACGGGAAAAACAGAAAAGGTCCTTTAACTTGATCTCAAGATCTCAAATAGATATACTTCCCAATTGAATAAAAAGAAACTCCTACCTCTTCACTGCATTCATGGTCGATGATAGTATCTATTCTCAAAACTCCTTTTGAAATTACACCCAAGAAACATCTACCTCCTTCTACTCTCTAAGATATAATATCCACTACTGTCACACTGCACCCCACATCTAATTGACTGCCAATGAGACTCAGTACTCTAACTGGGTACGAATCAGACCGAAGGCGATCTAAGATCCTCCAACCAAAACTTTGTATCTAGATTAAAGATTATACCCTCATACTTCACCCAAGATAATGTTTAAAGGCACAAAAAATCCTCTTCCACTTACCATCCTCCTCGAACGGCTGGCCCTCTAGCAGTCAACTGGGTTAGCCTGCTAAACCCTACCACCCTGAACCACATGATGGTGACGTCTAAGAGCCATAACTGAAAAGAAAACAAGGATTCCTTAAGATCAATAGTATGAAATTTTATTAAGGTTCATTAAATTAATTCATTTAACCCCCTAAGTCCACTCAATTCAAATAAGAACACAAACAATCATGATACATGCACCACTCCTAGGTCTTTAATCTATAAGTGACACCACCTCACTTGGTCATTTGGTAGGATCAGAGTCCTTGAATCGAATCATGCCCCCCCCTAAAATATCATGTCCTAGCCAGTGTTACCTATCTTATTTCACAAAATAATATCAACTAACATCATGTCCCTACCAACCCATGTAATCCTCATAGTGCCTAACTACAAACTCCATTCTATGTCCTAACCTTCCTTTGATACTACCATATCATGACCCCTCCCTCCAAAGGCACCCCTCCTTATTCGACAATTAAGGAATAGAGATAATGAACTTTTGATTCCCACCTTCAATAGGACCCTGGTTGAGGACTAGTATTAAGGGTATAGAAATCTCACATATAGAAGGAATTGCCCTCTAAAGATAAAGATGGATCGAGAGATAGGATATCAACCACCATGAAACTCCATGACATAAATAAATGGTAAAAAACCAAAACTATCCCACATTTAATTGAATAAAATAAATAAATACATAGATTCTCCAAAATAAATACCCAAAAGAAAATCCTAAGGCATCGACTCAGCAACGACTCTGATGTTCGAGCTAGTAATTTCCAACTCGTTCTTTGAAGTCTTCCTGAAAACTTAAAAAATAGTTTGTATATATGTGGGGTGAGCATAAAATATATACTCAGTAGGATCATACCCAAAGTCTCCCATTCACATGTGAAAAGATCATACTAATGCTATAATATACAAACAGTAGAACCAACGTGTGCTTAGGAAGGTTAACTAACCAATATCATCCTTACGATGACACAATAACCAGAGAATGTATCTAAGTATAGTAACATAATATGAAGCATATCAATAAAGAGGTTACCACACACCACTTTACCACTAATTATTCTCTATAACACCCCAATATTGTATGTCCTGGTGCTCCCATCCCTTTCATATAATCTTTCCCAAAGACACTTGAGAAACTACATCATGCCAAGAACCCCATGTGAAACTAGCCATCAAATCTTTACCAAAGACACCTGGGTAACCAAATTGTACCAAGTACCCCACATGAAACTATTCATCACATCCTCACCCCCCACAACCACACACACACACACATATATATCCAAGATAGTAAGGTATCATGAACATGAAGTGCATCAACCTTTTTCCATCCTCTTACCAAGCCCAACCCCCACTTTGAACCACCTCATCAATCTCATCAAACCAAACCAAACCATAAGTGCACTATAACTAAAAGAAATCATAGACCATTCATAAGAACCTCACCTATAATAGAGATAAGATAAGAGGGGGTAGCTAATCATTTTTCCTCACTATCTTAGATGTTGGGAAAACACCCCCCCAAAAAAATGGGTGTCATCACATACTTCTCACTATGGGTGTGGTGTTTATAGAAATAAAAATGAAAATACAATATATAATAGTCACACACAAGCCCAAACTATGGGTTTATAACAAGAGCACCATCACAACTCATAACATTACCATAAGGCCTCATGACATCCACCACTTTTATTGCCACCTTTAAATGAATCACATCACATAAGCAATCCAAAAAACACAAACTACATTTTATCTTCCTTTAAAGTTATGTCATTTATATATTTTACAATTATTAACCATTTCCTTTATCAATCCCATTCATTTAATGTTTTAAAAAAACCAATTTAACCACACTTCCAACTTTATTTTAAGAGTTCATTAGTGAAGAACCTTTGTGGTGTTTTGTTTTAAAAAAGTTTTGTATTTTTTGACAACCAAATATCTTTGTAAAAGAATGTTTTTGTTTACTAGGAATCGTATTTAAATTCATCATAAGGAGGTTTCTGTAAAGAATGATGAAATATTGGATCCAAAAAAAGGGGGATAAAGTTGTTTACTGTATTAAGAGGAATCATAATAGGAATCACTAGATGTAGAGAATTGTATTCATTTCCATCAACATGACATTGAAAATAATTTAATTCAAAACAATTAGAGAAATAATGAAGTTGCTGAAGAGTTTTGAAAGAAGAAATTGAAGTCAAGAGTTATAAAGTTTTCATACTTTCTAAAAAAACGTGATGATGATTTTCTGATTCGTATTTCATAAATCATAAGTTTATTGAAGAACTTACAATACAATATTGATAGAATAAAAGGAAAAAGAGATACAACCGATCAAAAAGAAATCGTACTCAGCACAATCAGATTCAGGCTAAGAAGGAAAGAGAGAAGGTTCTGAGGATTTTAATCAGAATAATCGTACCCAGATTTATCGTATTTGGGTGGAAGAGAAGAAATAGATACTTCCATTTGAAATGGAATTTTACTTAGGAACTATAGTATCCTATCATTCATTGTATGCATACAAAACTTTTCATACCCAAGATGATCGTACTTAGGCAAATAAAGAAAAAGATTGTAATGAGATGAGAAAGAAAAATATTATAATGAGCTAGGAAATAAATAGATCGTAATGATATGATAAATATGACATCTCACCTTTTTATTACATAACTTTTCATTACATTTTACAAACAAAGGATCTTTAAAGTCTAGTGTCTTGGAAATCAGGAACATAATACATGAAAACAACATAAAACATTCTTCTAATACACTTTTAAGGCTTCATCATAGGTTCATCCTAAGTACAATTACTTCATCTTATAACCTGGAGACACACATCAAAGGAAAGGGTGAGCAAAAGGCTCAGTAAGGAAATCAATAGAATCAGTTTACTTGTGATATCAATAAGAACTTGATAGAAACATAAAGACATGAGCAATGGAAGTATATGCATATCATAATGAAAATAACTTGAAAAATAACTTGAATATGTGGCTATAAAATTTTATTTAGACATTCATGAACATATCACCAAGGTACAACCCCGAGATGTCATAAAAATTACCAAGGTTATTCACCAAGGTATCGTGAAACTTGTCATCTCTAGAGATAAATTCTTTACCCAATGAATTGGATTGATATCTGGGTGCACCCTTAATATGTATTTATTTTCATGTTATCCACATATATCGTAATAAAACATTTCATAAATAACCCATATAGAATAAAATAAATGGGTTTCATTTCAAAATCGTGACGTTTTAAATGTGCTTTAAAAATAAGATCGTTATGTCATTTATAACCCATGAAAAGGGAGTGAGGGTTATATGTATATCAATTCCAGAATCAAATATATAATTTTTGTGTAATTATGATCACCTATAAAAAATAAATAGGTCTGGGTATTCACATAAATAAAACAATAAAATTTTATGAGAGAAAGAGAGAGAAATTTGAGACGAAATTTCTACAGCATAACGACCATATAACATGGTTTTAGAAAACAATAAAAAGAGAGAGGACATGGGTCAAACAATCATAAATAACTAATTTTACATTAGGGTTACAGAATAAAAAGAAATAAGATCATTTTGTGGTTATTTGAAGGAAATACCATATGAAAATGAAACTTGAAGGAAGAGAGAATATGCGATTTCTTTTACGAAAATTCGGCAGCCTAACAGCGTCACTTAACAATTCAGAAAATAAATTGATGAGAGAATAAATGGTCTCTCATAATTTGTGCATGAAATGTACAGTAATAATGATATAGTAGAACATACCCCCATATAATAAAATGGAAACTAGAAGACATAACATAAAGGAAATCACGACTTAAAAGAGGTGGGTGAAAGGATCGCTTACCTTGAAGAGTAACTTTGAAAGATTGAAGGTTGGGACCTTGAGAGGCTTGAGGGAACCTTGTGAGGATTATAGAGAGAGGAGGGAAAAGTTATAATTAACTTAAAAGGCTTTAACTGAAGAGGAAGTGGGAGCTTGGGTGAGTTTATATAGGAAAGGATATGGAATTGTTTATTATTTAGGTTTAGGACACCACACATTAAATTAAAAAAAACCAAAAACCATCCCATGGTTTTTGCCCATGGTTTCTGCAAAAGGGGAGTGGAAAACAATATTTTATAAGGTAAATGACCGAAATTATTAAAATAATAGGGTTGCGTATGTGGAGGTGAGTCACACTCTCAAGGAAAACAATTTAAAAAGACAAAATGTTATATAAGTCTTGGAGGGTCCACTAAAGCTTTGTAAAATAAATCAAAAAAACACAAAATTACATTATTTTAATAGTAAGACATATATTGTCCGAAAATATAGTTTATAGTATTTTATTACATCACTATTGGGTCATTATTATGTCATAAAATACATTATATATTTATACGGTATTTAATTTTTACCCAAAAATTTGACTGTCTCAGAAAATTATGAAAAATTCACCATTGGATAATTTTGACATCCCAATTCCACAAATAATATTCATTTTATATAAATAATTTTCTAAATATTTTTATTTTCACTTTTAACATAAAAATTGACATTTATCGAAAATTCATGGGTTTTGACAAAAAATGACTTTCAAACCTTAATAAAAATTACAATTGCATTCATAAAATTATACAATAATTTATATTTAATAAAAATTAATTTAATAATAATAATAATAATTTATTAAAATAATATTAATTCAAAAATCCATTAATTCATCAAAATAGATTTCTTAATTGAATATTTAACTAAAAATACTATTTGTGCTTTAAAAACTATTTACAAAGTAACAATAATAAAATGAAAGTACATTCATTATTATATAAAAAAATAATGTACATAATCATATTACTAGGGTATTGTTACATAACCCATTAAAACACCCGTATAAGAACTTAGGGTAAGGTGTGCGATGGTGACAGACTCTTGGGGTGGCTCAGATAACATCACTCGAGTGGTAATCTCTATCAACTTCTACTTCTCTCGTAGGTGATTCCAAACGAGCTTAACATATTCAAGATCATATTGGGCTTGGTCAAGAGTGAAGACCAAATACGCAACCTTCTTTCATAGCTCTGTTAAATGGGATTCATACGGGGAAAGTCTACTGGATTAGGCCATTTCTTCCTTTTTCTGAGTAAAAAGAATTTGTTAAAGCCCTATATTTATACTAATCATGTGATCACTATTCAATAGCTATATTAGAAATGGTCATAATTATTAATGGTATTTTAAAATCCAAAAACATAAAACAGAATAAGTGCATATGTTGTATAACCATTTCACATATTAAGACATTTAATTAGATCAAGAGGGATTTTCATTAACAAAAGTTTGGGTCGTTATAAGAATGGCATGATGAATTGAAGTGGTAAAACTTGAATTAAAATTTTGCATAAATCTTGGAGAAATTTAAGGAGGTCTGAAGAAGTCAAAGTTGATAATTTAAATGCAAGATATTTTCAGAGATCTTGAGATTTGAGGAAGTGGGGAAAGTTTCCAAGTTTCCCACCTTTGTTTTCTGAGTTTCCTATAAATACTTCATCAGATCATTTTTTCATTAAAAACTTTCACACATGAACAAAAGGTAGAGTGATGGAGAATTCAAAAGTGAAAATTCCCATCTGATTGAAGAATAATTTATTTTAGAATTCTATTAGAGTTTGAGTTTTGCAGATTGATAGTGAGTTCATTGTTTTAAGAGAATCAGATCCAACATAATCATACTAAGGAAATAGAATCCATCATCATTGTTTTGAGAGAATCATATCCAACATTATCATACTAAGAAAATAGGATATAGAGTTATCATATTTAGAGAATTATATCGAGAATCATCATACTCAAAAAATCGAATCTAGAATCTAGCATCATTGTATTGAGCAAAAATTGGATCCATCCAAATCAGACTGAGGATTTAGACTAAGAAATTGTGGAGAAGATTCAACAAAGTCTTTATTATTTTGTTTGGATCAATTGTTTTATAAGAAAATATTGTAAACTGATAGGAGTCAGTATAATCATTCCTATCAGGAGATAAAAGGTATCTAATGAGAGTTGACACAAGTTGTATTCACTTATTCTTAATAGTGAATTTACATAGACCCACGAGAGTGGCTATGGCTAGGATGTAGGTTCTCACATTGAGGGTGAACCTTGTAAATATTTTGTGCTTTACTTGATTTCCTAATTTTTCATGCATGATTATTTACTAAAAAGTTGATAAGTAAATAAATATTAATAGGTTGTAGGGGTTAAGTTTCTATATATTTTGAAATTTGTAAAAAGTGAAAAACTGATTCAACCCCACATTCATAGTTATTATTCGATCTTTTGTAAATTCAATTGGTATTAGAGGGAAGGTTCCCTTGTTGAATCCTTATCATAGATAATATAAATTCTATCAACAGTAGAGGGATTCCTACATTTTATGGAAAAAATTATTATGGATGAAAAAATAGGATGGTTCCTTATCTCTTATCTTTTGGCCTTGAGGTTTTTGATGCCGCTACTATTGGATTTCCACCTATTGAAAAAGATTATCCTATGACGTTTTTTGAGAAGAGAAATATAGATTTTTATGGAAAGGCTAGAAATGAAATCCTTATTTCCTTATCAAAGAATTTTTATCAGAAGGTGGTGGGTCTAAAAACTTTAAAAAGCATATAGGATAATATGGAAAGTGTTTTTGAAGAGAATACAAAAGTTAAGGAAGCAAAGCTAAAAATATGGTGTAGTAAGTATGAAGACATCAGAATGAGAGATGGAGAAACAATTGATGAATAATTTACAATAGTAAATAATTTTTTTACAACATCATAGGATTTATAGATGTCTTAGAAGATTATACAATTATGAAGAAACTTTTTGGATGATTTTGATTCCAAAATTTCTTCTTTAGAAGATAAATATGATTTATCTCTTGATGAATTGTATAACTTTATTGTTTCTCATGAAATGAGGAAAGCTACAATGTTTAAAAAGAAAATTAAAGATGAAATGGCTTTTGAAGCTATGAGAAAGTTGAAAATTCAATATGTTGAAAATGTTAAAGATATTAATCATTGTGAATCCAAAGATAAAGTTGATGATGAGTTGAATTAAAAAATCATGTCTCTTATATCCAAGAACTATCTAATAGGAAGAGGAAAGTATAGAGTTAAATTTACTCTAAAATGTTTTGAGTATGGTGAAATCAGACACTTTTCTATGAATTTCCCCCAGAATAAATTTGGAGAATATAGAGATGATTTCGATTGGAAACCTTGATGGAATAAGTGGAACACAAATGATAAAGAAGAAAAGTCTTCCAATAGATACAAGAAAAAGTTTACTAGAAACTAAAGAAATATGTTGAGTAAGAAAGTTGAATCAGACTCTACCAACAACAATTCTTATGAATATGAATGTTCAGAACAATTCAGAACCTTCATTGAAAAATTTGAGAAAATAAAAGATTCTTTATAGAGTGAAGAAGGTGGTGAAGAATATTATAGAGAGCATCATTGCAGAACCAAAATTGTTGCATGTCTTGAGAAAAAAAACACTCAATAAAGAAATTATAATTATGAAGAAATATTTTCAAGAATTTTCTAATGGAATAAAAGATGTTATCAAGTAGGAGGAAGAATACATCAAGGAGATTTTAAGTTACAAACTTAGAATTGTTGAACAATGAAAGATGATTGAAGATCTTAGTAAGAAGTTGGAAACTAAGGAAGAAGAAGTTAACAAGTTTCAATCAAAACTTCTTTATCCTAAAAGAACCTTGAGTAAGATTAATTAAAACTTCAAAAAATCTTCAAAAGTAAATGCTAATACTTATAAAGTTTCTTATAAGGCTCAATACGAGAATCAGGTTAAATATTATCTTTTCAAAAATAGTGTTTCATACGATTATTTTAACATTTTAGGTTTTAGAAAAATTATCTTGAAATCTTGGGTGAAAGAAGGATGTGAGAAACATATAAAATCTAAAAAATTATAAAACTCACTCAAAAGAAAATATGGTCCAGGTCCTAAGTATGTTATATCTGAAAGAAGTTACCAACCTCAGCAAAGTTTCAATAGAGAAAGATCTTATTTTAATAGAAAATCAAGATTTTATGGTTATTTATGGTGTTGTAGAATATATGGGAATATGGATTATTATTATTATAACAACTTATCCTTACCCACAATAAGGTTTTAGAAAAGTGGAAGAAATAGTGGAAGTAGAATAAGAAATTTTCCTAACATACAGAAAGTTGAAAAAGTGAATTCTCAATATGTTAGAAACTTTCCAACAATAAATCAGTTTGAATGGTTGTAAAAAGTTTTTGGAAGATGTGATCAAGTTTTCCATCATGCTAAAAGTGTATAACACTCCTTTGAGAACAAGTTTCTTATAATAGAAAAGAAATGAAAGTTGAAAAAAAGAAAGTTGAGGAAAGATATTTTGTTGTTGAAATAGATTTAAAAGTAAGTAAAAGGAACAAACCATGGATACTTTGTAGAGACTTGGTTTTTTTATAATACTTTTAAATATTTATATATATAATTCTGAAGCTAGGCGTCGAGACAACATGCAATGCTGAGGCTCGATGTGTCCGGAATAAATTATACACTTTTTAAAGTGTTTTTATACTTTGCACTTGATGGAAATAAGATATCTCTTAAAAAATATCTTGGATCAAAAATCTAAGGCCACTATTGAGTCCAGAATGTGGCATTTACCTTAGGTTGGGTATAACTTTTGTTGTCATGGGAATTCTGTGAGAAAAGTCATCCAGGGGTAAAATCGTAAATAAAATAATTAAATTTAATTATTTTATCTTGAATGCCGAGTCAAATAATTTTTGATCAAAGACTCAGATTAGAAATTTGAGACCTCTGTTGAGTTTTAAATGTGTATTTTTACCTAAGCGCGACATAAAAAGAGGGGGCGCAGGAATTTCGGACTTCCGTGCCGAGCGGGGCTTCTATAAATAGAGTTTAAGAATTAGAATTAGGGTTAGCCCCTAATTATCTCTCTCTATCTACAAAGACTCTCTCCCCTATCTCTCTATTCATTCTTCGGTGGATCGAGGGTAGATCAAGAATGAAATTTCAAGGGATTGATGTAGGATCACAGCGGGTGCATTGTCAATGATAAATAGATCCAACGAGGTATGATTTCTTCTACTTTTGAGTTCTGATTCAAGTTTTTAATGGAAAACCCTTTGTTTCTCCTTTTTTTCTTTGTTTTGAATACCACCGTTGATGGATGCACTAACACGACCATCAATCCTCTCTGAAATTTAATTTTATTCATCATGTTCTTCACCCATTCTTTGGGTTTATCAATATTTAATTTTGGGGATGTCAAAAATCCATCTGATTGTTGAGAGAAGCCCATGGATGTGAAGATATTGTCATGACGTTTTCAAATATAGCCTCGGAACAATTTTCAGGTACTTAGTGAAGTCGTTATGGTCTACAGAAGGGACCATCAGAGCAAGGCAGACTGGCGGCGACGACACATGGTGGTCGTGGAGGCAGTGGCTACGAGGCGGTCGACAGCGGCCATGGAGGCAGTGACTACGAGGCGGTTAGCAGTGGATTAAAGTGGTGGTGGGGATATGGTTCATAGGCACCGGAGGCGGCCAAGGATGACAGAGGTTGGGAGTGGTTGGCGTACAACATCGGTGGGATGGAGAGCCGGTGAGCGGGGTGTCGGTGGTGCGGATCTGAGGTGGTTGTGGGCCGCGAGTGCGACTAGGGGATAGCGAGGTCGCGGAGTGTGACCCCAAGCATCAGCGACCCGCATGACGCGGGTCGCCGCGGTGACCGGGTGACTGGCCAGGTTGAGGGCCACATAGGCCAGGCCGTGCAGAGCTGGGCCGTGGGATGACTATAATGGACCAGGCTGGCCGGGGCGGGCCAGGCCTGGTGAAGGGGGTCCAGCCACTTTTGGGCCGGACCGGCCCAAGTTGGGCCAAGCCCCATTAAATGGTTGTATCTCTTAAACGACGTGTTCGTTTGACACGCTGTCTATGGAAATGGGTCCCTCTCAATGTGACAGACCTTTTTAGACTAGTTCAGGACTTTTAATCCTTGGTCTCAGGGTTTGGTTGTAGGAAACACTTAGATTTAATAATAATAATTCGATTATTATTATTTAGAAATATTGTATCGGAACTATCTGTTAAATGAGATGCCCATTTGATGCGTTGTCAGTGGAAATGTGACCCTATTTTTGGTGAGAACTTTTAAAGATGAATTTTGGGTTTTAAAACCAAAGTCAAGGTGTGGTCCCCATGAGGCCCGATTCATACATGTTACGGTGAAATGAATCCTTTTCACCAGGTATCCGTTTCGGACGAATGAGTAGTCCATCTCGTGTGTTTTTCCGTGAGGATCATAATGTTTGTGATATATATAATTTGTTTTGAGATAAATATGTGGGTCCCATGGGACATCTTTTGAGTGGAATGTAGTGACTTGTGACTTTTCCATCAGATGTCTGTTTGGGGTGAATAAATAGTCAATCTTGCTTGTTTTTCCACAAGGATCATAGTGGTGTGATATTTTTGGGTATGCAGAGCCTTTTTCAAAATCTAATTAAATGTGGAAATATGAAAGGAATATTGGTGGAAGATCCTTTTGACTTGTTTGAAGAGAACCCACGGCTTGGGATAGATTTGACTCTTGTGGGAGTGGAGAAAATGTATGCAGGGATGAGGTCAAATGTTCTAGATCCATTTGATGGGGTGTGCCAGCATAATTACGCATTTGGACCTCAGAATCAATAATGATTGTCATGTTCTCATAGACCTTTTGACTAGGTATGTCAAGTACTTTGGGAGTTAGATGGAACACCTAGGGGTACTTTTTCACAATGTAGTACCCAAGAATGGTTAGGTACATGACCGAGTAATGAGTTGGGGACACACGTAATGTGGGCCCCACACGCATTGTGTACTACTTTATGAATATTTTATCTCTCGCATATCTTTATTTTGGACTTGAATTTTGGCATGCGTATAGCCTATATTAAGTATTTTACCTCATAGAACGTGATGGTTCCCTCTATAGTGGCTTACGAGTTATGATGTGAGATGTTCTAGGTGTGATGCCTATTTGGGGTGGCACCCGATGACTACAGTGGAATTATTCTAAGAGGTACCATCCAATAGGGATGTACAATGTTCCTCAATGATTTTCTAAGAGGTACCATCTAGCAGGGATGGCCAGTGTGTTCCTAAGTGTTTTTATAGAGGTACCATCCAGTAGGGATGACCAGAGTTCCTTGATGCTTTTTTGAGAGATACCATCTAGCAGGGATGACCAATGTTCCTCGATACTCTTTTGAGAGGTACCATCCAACAGGGATGGCCAGAGCAGTTCCGTGTTTACCTTCAACTGGGATGGGAAGTGGTCCCTAATGGAAGTTTCGGGTTTACCTCCATCTGGGCTCGGAAGTGGTCCCTGATGGAAGTTTCAGGCTTCCCTCCAGCTGGGATGGGAAGTGGGTCGCATCGACGACTCTTGTCAAGAAGTACCCTCCAGCTGGGTTGGTTAGTGGATCCCCCTTGACTTCTAGGTGATGACCCCCCCTAACATACTAGGGAACTGATACCTGATGACGAGTGGCATCCTCCAGCAAGGTTGGGCAAGGATCCTTGATTTTGAGATACAATCTCTCGAATGTGCGACATAGTGACGAGACATTATTTTAAATGACTTTGGACTCTCAAGAAAGAGGGACACTTTTACCACTAATATGTGTCCCTATGACGTGACCTAAAATCATGAGGGAAAGATAGTTCCACCCAAAGTGGATAGTATCAAGGTGTGGTGATTGAGTCCCTTTGACTTGAAGTTTAGAAAAGATGTGTGGGATGCTAGGCATCGATGATTACTTATGAGAATTTTGGATACTCTTTCTTGGGCTGAGCTGTGAGATAGAGATCCCCTTACTCTCTCATTTGGGTTTATAAACTAAACACACACACACACATATATTCTATTTCTAGTACCCAATTCTTGGGTTTTGGTTACTCTCCTTTCAGGAGAGGTGAAGACATGTGGGTTATTCTATGTTCTTTTTGTGTCTAGATTATCGTGGTTGGACGAGTACTCTCCTGCTATAGGTAGAGAAGACTTGACAAGAAGTTCATCTTCACACTGTTTCTATCTCCTTGTGTTTGGATGATCTTACTTTACTCTCTTGTCAGGTTTTACTGAACTCCTTTTTCTGTACCTTGTTATATCTACTAATCCCCTCCTCATTACATCTTTTTATGCTCCCTTGAGCCTTAGGGGCATCCTACTAAGTATTTTTATACTCACCTATGCTTGGACTTTGCCTGAACTTGGTGTGTCCTTACAGATGACAGATAGGTTAATTGTGACATCAGAGGAGCTTAGGGATACAGGGTGCTTAGACCTCATGCGATGGTTAGAGATTAGGATCTAGGAGTGGGGATCTCTCAGTTACTTTACTTTTCCACCTATTGTCGAGTTGTGGCACTTTTCTGGCGGGAGTGTATTTTTCCTCTTTAACTTTCTGTTTAATTTCTATACTTATACTATTTAGAGGTCAATACATGTTTTTGATTTTATATAGTTGTATTGTATATTTTTTTCCTTTTCCCTCTACAATTTTGCATTGAGTTAGATACGTGTTTCTATGCACAAGTTATTAGTAAAAGGCCTCCACAAGTTTTTTGTGCCTTCGGTGCTAGTCGCCACCCCCTTGCCTTTGGAGGCGGGCTTGGGGTAGTTGTGGCTTGAGTCCTGGCATGGTCCAGGTCATGAAAAAGTGGTATAAGAGGTGGATAGACCCTTTGGATGTTGTTTGGACATTTCCCTAAAAAGGTCTTGGTTGGGTTTATAGAAACAGTTTCGAAGTGTCTCAAGAGTGGCTCTTAGGCTAGGGAGTCCAGTGATGGTATGGGCATCCGACGTATCCATTCACCAAGACCCTGATTACCTTCTTGTTGACTTGGAACTCTAAGACTCTTGTTGCAGGGAATAATGGTACATGCATCATATAGGATTGAGTCTTTGAATTTACTTATTGAGTCAACTCCCCATCATTGTTGATATATATATGCTCATTTGACCACGATATTCCTTGATAACATTCAAGATGTCTCTACGACACCAGCCATCTAGGATACTAGCTCCGGTTCTTAATGACGATCCTATGAGCAACGACGCCTCAGTTCAGGACCCATTATGTGATCCCATTCCTTTGGGTGGGTAGGTAGTAGCACCTCCACCTATTGAATATCAGACAACCCTAGTAGAGCGAGTTGGGGACATGCGCAGGTTGAGCACACTTCATGAGTTCCAGAAATAGAGACCACTAAGGTTCCACGATGATCCAGACCCTTAGGAAGTAGAGGTTTGGTTAGAGTCACTGGTATTCCTCTTCAGGATTGCATGAACACTAATAGATCAGATGGTGGCTTTGGCAGCCAACCTTTTCCACATAGTAGTTGGATGTCGGTGGAGCTTGGTTAGTTAGATACACGATGAGACAAAGGTCTCATGGGAATACTTCCAGAAGATATTTCATGAGGATTACTACCCATCCTTATTGCATTCCATTCAAATTCAATAGATCATGTAGTTTCATTAGGGTGGGATGATGGTGACTGAGTACGCTACTTGGTTCATAGACCTTGAGCACCACTCTCTAGACATGATCCCTGATGGTTAATTCTGAGCACGAAAGTTCGAGAATGGACTCCGTAGAGAGATCTGTGCTATCATAGTACCCCTGTGCATCCCCACCTATACTGGGGTACTGGAGTAGGTGTTGCTGATAGAGAACTTTCTATTAGAGAGGCGCCATACAACTGTTTGTAGTAGTGAGAGAAATAGAGCTGATACATATACTGTAACTAATAGATGACAGTCAACAAGGTCTCGATGTAGGAGGCCTCCCCATAATAGACCTTAGGCACATAGTTGTATGGGTCCAAGGCCACGCAGAGCACAAAGACATCATGGGAAGGGCAGATGTTATGCTTGCGATGAGTGAGGTCACATGGAACGATACTGCCTGACCATACATGTTGAGAATACCAGGAAGTTAGCAGGTGGACCACCACGGAAGAGACAATGCTGTGATTAGGGTGGTCCCCAAGGAGGTGGTGTTGGTAGAGGATTAGAATATTTTTGAGGTGGGGGATGATGTTATGAGGTCTTTCCACCCCCACTATGAGGCCCATGTTAGGCTCAAGAAGAAGATAACTGGAGCCACAGACAACCACAAGATTTGGATGTCTACGATCCTGTAAAGAATGAGATGATAAAAGGTATGCCCCATGTATTTTCTACTTTTTCAAATATAATTTTTTAGGAACTGTGTGAATTACTCTTTTATCCCTTCTCCTTGCTTGAGTTTTTATCAGGGTGATGCGAGGAATCGGTGTAACCCTATGTCAATGTTGTTATACGTAGTTTTGAATTAAAGAGGAAGAGGGGTACTTCCCCCACTGAGACATGTTTTTTTGATATGCACAAAATCATGAGGGAAAGTCAGTGTTTCCCAAATAGGATAGTATCAAGGTGCGGTGAAAGAGTATCTATAGCTTGTGAATTCAGGGCAGAGGTGTGCAATGGAGTGTTAGAGAAGGTCCTAGATTTTCTGGTGGATTTTTACTATTTCACCTCCTTTTTCTTGAGATTCAACTGGTGGGATCAATAGAGTGCCTGCTTTGGGGATCACTCTCCTTCTAAGAGGGGAAAAGATGTTTAGGGTATGCCACATGCTTTCTGTGTCTATCCTCTTATGGTTGGATGAATTTACTCACCTACCCTATTTGTTTTCACCTTTCATGCTCAACATCAAGTCTTGATACTATAATTATCAAGTACAGGTTGAGGTGATGGAGACCCCATGAGAAGAATGATGTTATTCACTCTGTGGTGCTAACAACAGTAGTCTTCAGCCTGAGAATGTGGAAACACTACCTTCTAGGAGAGTGATTTGTGGTTTGTTCAAGCCACCAAAGTCTCAGGTACATCTTCACCCAAATGGAAAATGTTATAGTAGATTCCCTTAGCAGGAAGTCCTAGTCTCTCCTAGTGTGGGAAGTTTCAGAGTAGCTAACTTCCCCATAGCTGACCATGGTGGAGAACAAGGCTATAAATTTTATTCAGTTGATGGTGTAGACTCCTTCACTTCCCAAGCATGTAAGAGAGTCTCGATTGTGATACATCGACTTTGAAGTTTTGTGTGACCATATATCCTTAGTTGTTTCACTAGATGGATATTCTGAAGGAGGGAATCACAATACCCATCCTAAGGAAAAACAATGATTCTAGTCACGATGTAGGATATAGAAGTTAAACTGGGGAGACAAACTTTTATCCAAGTTTCTTCAGGACATTTGGGACTATGAAAAGTGATGGAGAGGTTTCCTATCACCTTTACCTACCCACCAATATCTGGAGTGGGTATACGATGTCTCCCACACATAACAACTGAGAAGATATGTGCATGTTCCTACACACATCGTCAGCATGGGCATACCTTATAAGGACAAACCATCCATTTGGTTTGCGTGCTGTACCAACATGGAAACGTGCAGGTTTTCATGGGAGCGAGAGAGCCAGGTGTGAGCTCAGTATCTCGAGTTTTTTCCCTAATATTTCTTTTTGAGGAAAAAAATATTGAAGGAGGGAATGATGTAGAGACCTGGTTTTTTCCTTGTAAGACTTTTAAATATTTCTACATATAATTCTAGAGCTAGGTACTAAGATGACGTTTAATTCTGAGGCCTGGTGTGTCCAAAATAAATTATAAAATTCTTTTAAGTGTTTTTATACTATGCACATAAAATAAATGGGATATCTCTTAAACGGTAGCTCATATCAGAAATCTGAGGCCATGGTTGAGTCCGGAATATGGAATTTACCCTAGTTGGGTATAACTTTTGTCGGTACAAGACTTATGTGAGAAACGTCACCCAGGGGAAAAATCGCAAATAAAATAATTAAATTTAATTATTTTATCTTGAATGCTGAGTCAAATAATTTTTTATTGGAGACTTGGATTGGAAATCTGAGACTTCTGTTGAGTTTGAAATGGGTCATTTTACCTAAGCGCAACATAAAAATAGGGGGTGCGGGAATTTTGAACTTCCACACTAAGAGGGGATTCTATAAATAGAAGTTTAAGAATTAGAATTAGGGTTAGCCCCTAATTATCTCTCTCTCTCTACAAAGACTATCTCCCCTATATCTCTCTTCATTCCTTAGTAGATCAAGGGAAGATTAGGAATGAAAATTTTATGGATCGAAGCAGGATCACAACAGGTGCATTGTCAACGACTAACATATCCAACAAGGTAGGATTTATTCTACTTTTGAGTTCTAATTCAAGTTTTTAATTTTAAACCCTTCATTTATCCATTTTTTCTTCATTTTGAATATCACTGTTGATGGGCACACTAACAAGACCATCACTCCTCACTGAAATTCACTTTTGTTCATTATATTCTTCTCCTGTTCTTCGGGTTTATCAATATTTAATTTTGGGGACGTCAAAACTCTATTGGATTGTTGAGAGAAGCCCATGGCTGTGAAGATCTCGTCCCGATGTTTTCAAAACTGGCCTTAGAACAATTTTTGGGTACTCGGTGAAGTCACGATAATCCACAGAAGGGACCACCAGAGAAAGGCTGGCTAGCGGCGGGGTGTGGCGGCCGTAGAGGCGGCGGCTACGAGGTGGTCGACGACAGCTTAAGGAAGTGGTGGGGCCACGGTTCAGAGGTGATGGAGGCGGATGGGTATGATGGAGGTCAGAGGTTGGTGTGTGGAATCAGTGGGATGAAAAGATGATGAGAAGGGTATCGATGAAGTAGATTTGGGGTGTATGAAGGTCGCGAGTGCGACCAGGGGACAATGGGATCGCGGAGCACTACCCCAGGCGGTAGCGACCCACACGACGCTGGTCACCGCGGTGACCAGGTGACTGACTAGGTCTGGGGAAGAACGGGCTAGACCATGAAAAGATAGGCCTTGATCCGGCTGTAATGGACCAGGCCAGCCGGGGTGGGACAACCCAGGTGAAGGGGGTCTGGCCAGTTTTGGGCCGGACTGGCCCAAGTTTGGCCAAGCCCCATTAAATGGACGCATCTCTTAAACTGCCTATCCATTTGACGAGATGTATATGGACATGATTCTCTCTCAATGAGACAAATCTTTTTATACCAGTTTGATACCCTAGTTTTGGTGTAAACTTTTCAAAATGAGTTTAGAGTTTTAAAACCAAAGTCAAGGTGCAGGCCCCATGAGGCTCGGTTTGCACGTGTTATGGTGAAATGTAGATTTTTCACCGGGTATCCGTTTTGGATGAATGAGTAGTCCATATCATGTGTTTTTCTATGAGGATCATAATTTCATGATCCATATATTTTTTTAGGATTGATATGTGGTCCCCACAGGACTTCATTCGAGTGCAATGTGGCGACTTGTGACTTTTCCATCAGATGTCCGTTTGGGGTGAATAAATAGTTAATCTTGCTTGTTTTTCTGCAAGGATCACAACTGTGTGATCCGTTTGGATGTGTGGATCCTTTTTTGTGATATCATTAAATTTGGAAACAATAAAGGAATATAGGTGGAAGACCCTTTTGACGTGTTTGAAGAGAAACCATGGCTTGGGTCAGCTTCGACTCTTGTGAGAGTGGAGAAGATTTATGATCAGATGTGGTCAAATGTTTTGGAGTTGTTTGAGTAGGTGTGCCAGTGTAATTATTCTTTTGGCCCTCTGAATCAATGAAGAGTGTCGTGTGCTCATAATCCTTTTGACTAGGTATGTCAAGTACTCTGGGAGTAAGCCGACATGCCTAGGGATACTTGTTCACAGTGTAGTATGTGAGATTGGTTAGGTACACAGCCGAGCGATCAGGCGGGGCCACACATCTTGTGGGCCCCACATTCCCTGTGTACTACTTTACAAATATTCTAAGTCTCACATATCATTCTTTTGGATTTGAATTTTTGCATGCGTGTAGCCTATCCTAAGGGTTTTTCTATGTAGAACACGATGGTGCCCTCCATAGTAGATTATGGGTTGTGATGTAAGATGTTCTGGGTGTGACACCTATCTGGGGTGGCACCCAATGACTATAGTAGCATTATTCTAATAGGTACCATCTAGTAGGGATGGACAGTGTTCCTCAATGCTTTTATGAGAGGTACCATCTAGTAGGGATGACCAGTGTATTCCTCAGTGTTTTTCGAGAGGTACCATCCAGTAGGGATGGCCATAGTTCCTCGATGCTTTTTCAAGAGGTACCATCCAGCAGTGATGTCCAATATTCCTAGATTATTTTCCAAGAGGAACCATCTAGAAGGGATGGTTAGAGAAGTTTTAGGTTTACCTCCAGTTGGGCTAGGAAGTGGTCTGTAGAGACCCGAAGCTTGACGTACATGAACATTACATTACTTTTTCAGAATACTTAATACATAAGAAAAACACACACACAAGGACCGTAATAGTTTAGTGTCTTTGGAAACTCGGAATAAAATCTTCTAATCGTGGTGAAAGATCTTCAACATCTCCCAATAAAGATCTTCCCTTTTTTTTTCTTACCTAAAACCTTTCTTTATATCCTGGGGAAAATAAAACATCAAAGGGGTGAGCTCAAATGCCCAGTAAGGGTAAACATAGAGAACATAAAACAATCCATAAACATTTGAATGCAAAAACATGAACATAAAATCTAAACATCAAAATCTTGAGCAAAGACATGAATCTTGGAAGTAAGTAAGGCATATATAATAAGGGAACATCAATCATGATAAAATAGAATGGGAATAAAACATGTAATTGTGGCTTCCATTAAGCTCATGTAATGATTTACATAGTATCCAAGGCATTACTGCCAAGACCATCTTAGTGGAAAAAGTCCCTTTTCTGAATCGAGTTCACTCCTCGTTCCAGTCCTGTAATACTGAACCGGATTAACTTACCATTCCAGCCATGTCTATCTCATGAGATATAAATCTTTACCCAATGCATTGGAGGTAGATATAGGTCCCACCCATCTCATAATGAAATCATTCTTACTTGTGCCACAAAATAAACTTAAAACATTCATCATAACCCAAAGAATAAAATGGGTTTCATAAACATCATTCCATCATAACATAATCCATATAAAACAAATGGATATAATTTCATCATAAGAAAAGTGAAACCATGTAAATCATATAGACATTATACTTGAAACATACACATATGAAATAATTTCATCTTAGATGGAAAATGGTTTTGATAAAACACTTGAAATGAATTCTTGAGGAAAATATCCTTTCATCTTCAAAATCATTCTCTTTTTACAAAATGTCATCCAATTTTAAAAGAAAAGGATTTTGTTGAAAATATTCATGAAATATTATGGAGGCGGCTTCATAAAAATAAGGCTTTATAAAACTGTAAAAATCTATTCGTGCCGTATAAGTTAAAAAAACATTCTTCTCGTACTTTTGCCGGAAAAGTCAAAAAGTACCCCGTAATAGAAAGATTCCATACATACCATGTAGTAAAAGTAAAAAATGGGTAAAAAGGACTTTAAAAATACATGAAAACACTTTTATAAAACATGGACATGGATGATAGAAATAACCCCAGTAAATACTTATGAATAAGCAATCTCGGATAAAAATGAGATTTGCAAAATTATCCCTTACCTTAGGTCCGATTTGCTTCGTAAGTTTCCGAACCTCCTGTATAATGATTTAAATAATGTCATTGACTTATTCCAGAATCATAATCTTTGTTATGATATTATATATGGTTCACTTCTGACTTTATATTACCCGTTCTTTTGTAAATTCCATGTTAAAGAGCGTTTTGGGTAAAATCGTTTCATTTGTCGTCCGTGTTTTGACTTGTAATTATTAATTTGATTAATTAGATCATGATTACTTAATTCTATAATATAAAACATGATTTATATATAATATATATTCATAATATACATATATATAATAGATCAGTAAATGGAAAGAAATACACCGTTCATGGAGACGGTAGGCCGTACGTACGCATGAACGTTGTTTTCGTTTCCTTATTGAGTTGAATGGAATTAAGTAGATGATATACATATATATACACATAAATATAGTATCATTATTATGTCATATATTTCATGATTACTTATTATATATACTTTATAATAATTCATTAATGGTTAACATGGAGAATGAATCTCATCGCGTCGTGGAGACGGTAGTCCGTACGTACGCACGAGCGATGATATCGTTCTCATGATCATGTAATTGTATTGGATTATATGTATACTATTTCAGAATCAATATAACTTTAAAATAATAATATATATTCATTATTTACACCATTATACCCATCCAAGTAAGGTGGTGGTGGAAAATAGATTACACCATGGCATGGAGACGGTATTCCGTACGTACGCACGCGCGGTAATTTCATTTTCCGTAGGATGGATAGATGGTGAAATAGGGTTGTTTCATAATTATAATAACATATCAGTATATGAGTGATACTGATGTTATTACTTCATAATGAAACAACTAAATAAGAATAAGTGGAAGAAGAAATAAAGATGAAAGAATCGGTAACAGACATTACCTCTTCTTTGAAGCGCTTCTTTGAGACCTCCTTTTAGGGAACTAAAATTGGTCTTTGAAGAAGACCAGGACCTCTAGGATGTCTCTAGGGAAGTGGAGAGGAGAAATTGGCAGGGTTTGGCCGAGCTTGAAGGCTCGAAGTGGTGTGAGTATGAGGGGGAGGAGGTGCCCTTTTATAAGGGAGGATAGGGGCTCCTTTGGAAAAACTAAAAATATTATTTTATTATAAAGCCAAATTAGGTTTTAAATAGCTTTAAATTGATTTATTTAGAAGATAAGGTGGGTATGGGTCAAAATACTCTCATCCAATAGAATTTATACAAGTTTAGGTTCCTATTTTAACCTTATCATTTAGATTTAACATTAAGTTAAATAATTTTACTTTTACCGTGTCTTGTTGTGTTCTTACATTATAAGGTTAATAAACTTACTATAACAAGCCAAAAGAATCCCAAGTTGTTTATTATTAATATATATAACCTTATCTAAGTAATTTTTCCGAACCTTAGATTTTTAGGAATAAAATAACAATTAATAATATAATATTTTTTTTAAAAACTATTTTATGTCAATTTTGACACTATTTAGTAATTGATTTTTGTGAAACTCATAACAGAATGATTAGTTCGAACCAAGTTAATTAAATCAATAATAATATGTCATATTAAGCTAGAAAATTAGTGGAATTCATAAAAAGTTTCAAATTACATTTATTTGGGTATTTATAACATCAATTATGTCAATATTTCATTAATAAGATAATTATTGCATCATCGTTGTGTCATAAATAAATTAAATTATTTAATGTATAAAAATTACAAATAAAATACTATTATGTAGGAAATCTATTTATCTTTATAATGAATATTTATAGTCGAATTTATCGTATGTATAACCCTATATTAAAAATTATTTACTTATTAAACCTTGATTTTAACTATTTTAACCCTTCTTTAAATAAATTAATAATAAATGTCCTAATCTAATCCAAGTGGGCCTAAATGGTCATATTTTATTCCTAAGGTTGTTTTTGGTCGAATTACACTTATCCAATAGAATTAGGACATGTGTTAGGGTAATAATAATATCATTTTTACACTTAATTACCCTATTTACTTTTAACCGTGGTAAAAAAAAGTAAAAAGTTACTATTCACCAAAAATTATTTTCATCTCATTGAACCACATTTTAGTCCTTGATATTAACCGTGTCTCTCGGATTTTTGAAATTCCACTCACAGAAGCAGTAAAATTAAGTTTTATGAAAAATTCAGTTTTTTAACTACCACTTAGTGGTTTCACTATTCATCAAAAAATGAAAGTTTCCAGAAAAATACCAAAAATTAGGCCTAAGCTATATTTGATATTAAGAATTCAAAAATGATGTCTATTTTAACAAATTCAGAACATATCAGTTTCATTAATTAATTTAAAAATTAGTTCCCATCGTCAAAACAAATAGCATGTTCTTAAGAGATAATAACTATCAAAAGATTGACACTTGTTTATGTCTGGTTTAAATTTGAAATTACATCCAATGACCAACATTGTATTAAATTGTAAAAATATATTCTAAATATACTTTAAAACCACTCAAATTAATAACTCATCACTATTAATTATTTCCATTAAAAAATTTGTTTTAATTAAAATTTAGTAATTTCCACTATTCATCAGAATATGAAAGCTATCCGGAAAGTACCAAAATTTCACCCTAAGATAATTTCGATATTCCAAATCCAAAAATGAACTCCATTTTGAAAGATAAAATTTATAAAATTTCAAAAAGTGGTTATTACTATTCATAATGGCTAGTTTTAATAATAACATATCGTTGTTTAGTGAAACTCGGTATTGCGTACTACACACGCTATCGAGGAAGGTCGCGATTGCGTGTAATGCAAGGCAAGTCAAGGATGCGTGTTGTGCAAGCTCCTTTTGGTGTAGCGTACAACATAAGACATTAATGAAATTAAAAGGAATATTTTTCATAAAATATCGGGGTGTTACATGGTCCCTGATGGTAGTTTCAAGTTTACCTCCATCTAGGATTGAAAGTGGTCCCTGATGGCAGTTCCAGGATTCCCTCTAGCTAGGTTGAGAGTGGGTCCCATCAATGACTCTTGTCGGGCAGTACCCTCTAGCTAGGATGGGCAGTGGGTCCCCATCGACTTCCGAGTGATGATTCCCTCCTAGCATACTAGGGCACAGATACCTGATGATGAGTGGAATCCTCCAGCAGGGCTGGGCATGGATCCTAAATTTTGAGACACGGTCTCTCGACTGTGTGGCACAGTGATGAGATGTGATTTGACATGAATTTTGACTCTCAATAAATAAGGACACTTTTCCCACCAATATGCATCCCTGTAATGTGACCTAAAACCATGAGGGTGAGACAGTGCAACCCAAAGTGGATAGTATGAAGGTGCGGTGATTGAGTCCCTTTGACTTGTATTTTAGGGTAGATGTGTGGGATTCTAGGCATGAATGGTTACTTTTGGGACTTTTGGTTACTCTTTATTGGGTTGAGCTATGAGATAGAGATCCCCTTACCCTCTCATTTGGGTTTCTCAATTGAGCATATATATATATATATATTCTATTTTCAGTACCCACTTCTTGGGTTTTGGTTACTCTCCTTCTAGGAGAGACGAAGACACATGAGGTATGACACGTGCTTTCCATGTCTAGATTCTCATGGTTGGATGAGTACTATCCTACAATAGGTAGAGAAGACTTGACGAAAAGTTCGTCTTCTCACTATTCCTAGCTCCTTGTGTCTGGACAAGCATACTTCTCTCTCTCGTCGGGTTGAGCTACACTCCTTTTTATATATCTTTTTCTATCTACTGATCCCCTTCTCAGTACATCTTTTAATGATCCATTGATCCTTTGGGGAATCCTACTGAGTATTTTTATACTCACACATGCTTGGGCTTTTCCCAAACTTGGTGTTACCTTGCTGACAACGAACAAGTTGAACATAACATCAGAGGAGCTTAGGGATATGGGGTTCTTGGACTGCGTGCGATGGTCATAGCTTGGGATCTAAGAGCAGGGCTCTTTTAGCTGCTTTACTTTTCCACCTGTTTCTGGGTTGTGGCACCTTTCTATTTGGGCATGTATTTCCCCCTTTACCTTTCAATTTACTTTCTATACTTGTACTATTTAGAGGTCGATGCATGTTTGTGGTTTTATATAGTGGTATTTTATATTTTGTTCCTTTTCTCTATTCACTTTTTCATTGAGTTATCTGCATGTGTGTTTGTATAGTTTCTTAGGAAAAGGCCTCCTTGAGTTTTTTATTCATTCAATGCTAGTCTTCACCCCTGGCCTATAGAGGCAGGATTGGGGTAGTTACGGATCGATCCCCGACATGGGTCAGGTCATGACATACTTGATAGTGGTTTCTATTCACATATGACAGGTGATATAAAAATATTTAAACATGTTGAAAGTCATGGTGGAGGAGCAGTTACCTTTGGCAATGATAGTTCCTTAAAAATTATAGGAATTTGAATGGATGAGATTGAATCCAAAAAGTTGAAATTTAAGGAATTTTTATTTATTGATGGGATAAAACATAACTTACTTAGTGTAAGTCAACTTTTTGATGGTGGAAAATAAGTTGTTTTTAGAAAATATTTTTGTATCATCAAAAGTGTGAAATATAGAAAATTCATTAAAAAAGGATAAAGAACCAGTGAGAATCTCTTTAAAATAGAATAATTCAATAACTCATGTTAATTGAGTTCTAAAGATGAAAAAAAATTGTGGCACCGAAGAATTTCCCCCCTTGGGAAGAAAAACCTGAATAAGCTTTCTAAATTTGATGCTGTTTGAGATTTTCCATAATTGAAAAAAAGATATGAAGATGTTTGTATTACTTGCTAGAAAGGAAATATGACTAACAAAATTCATAAGAGAATTGAGATTCAATATACCAGACCACTTGAACTTATTCATTTAGATTTATGTGGGACGATGAGAAATCAATCAAAAAAAGGAGATTTATACTTTATCACTTTTATTGATGATTTCACTTAGATGAAAAACATCATGTTTTTGAAGCACAAGTCAGAGGCTATTGAAATGTTCAAATTATCCAGGAAAGATGTTAAGAAAAAATGGGGGTTTCTATAAAGAAGTTGAGAACATATAATTATACCAAATTCACAAACAATATTTTTGAAAATTATCTAGGAAATCATGGAATCAAACATCAGTATAGTGCTCTTTATACTCCACAACAAAATGGAGTTTCAGAAAGAAATAATAGAATCTTGGTGGAAGTGTTATATGAATACAAACTTTCAAAATTCTATTAGATAGAAGCTATTAGTACTACTGTACATGTTCAAAGTAGATGCTTGTTAAGACTGAAAAAAAACATGACTCCTTATGAAATGTGGTACAACAAAAAACCTTCATTGAAATAATTTAAAATTTGTGTAATTCTATGTTTTCTCAAAATCAAAAATCTGGATTTGGGAAAGTTTGATGAGAAACCCGAGGAAAGAACTTTTATGGGTTATTCACCAAATGTAAGAAGTTAAAAATGTTGGAACAAACTTTAAAAAAAGATGGTGGGCTCATATTATGTGAAGGTAATTAAAAATAAAACTCCCTTAACAAAATTTATTGAGAATGATGAGGAGGATAAACTGGAGAATTCCAACAATAGTGAAAGTAATCCAAAACATCCTTATCAAGACTCAAAATAATCATTTGATGAGGAAATTTTAGCTAGGAAAGAAACTTTGAAATTTACTACCTTACAAAAACATTTTGAATCCAAAAATATTATTGGGAATTAGAAGGATTCAGTTCAGACAATAAGAAAGTTGAGATTAGATAATCAAACTTCACTTATCTCAAAAGTTGAACCAGAATCATTTTCAAAAGCTATTTAACACAAATAATGGGTGTATGATATGAATGAAGAGTTGGATTAGATTGAGAATAATGAAATATGGGAACTTGTTTTATGGCCAGAAAATAAAAATGTTATCAGAACTAAGTGGGTTTACAAAAACAAGTTAAATGAACATGGAGGAGTTTCAAGAAACAAAGTAAGACTTATTTGTAAAGGATATGCATAGGTGGAAGGTGTGGATTTTTATGAAACCTTTTCTCCTGTTATAAGGATAGAAACTATTCAAATGTTTCTTGCAGTGTATTCTCATTAGAATTACAAAGTTTATCATATGGATGTAAAGTTATCTTTATTAAATGGTGAGATTGAGGAAGAAATTTACATTGAACAACCTTTTGGGTTTCTACTTGATGTGAATGAAGACAAAGTTTTAAAATTAAAAAAATATTTGTATGGGATGAAACAAGATCCACATGATTAGTATTATAAACTTGAGAATTTTTTGATAATGTTCAATTTTTATAAAGGAAAAGTTCATAGAAACTTATATGTGAAATATGTTGATTCCAAATCTCTAATTATAATTGTTTATATGGATGATATAATTTTTTCTAGGGATAAATAATAATTTTTGCAAAACATTTTTTGGGGAAATGAAGAAGAATTTTGAAATGTTTATCTTGAGAGAATTAACTTTTTTCCTTAGCTTACAAGTTGAACAAAAGGAAAAATAAATTTTTTTATCTCAAGAAAAGTATTCTAGGGAATTATTAAAACAGTTTGGTATAGAAGAATCAAAATAAGTTTCAACTCACATTTCATTGAGAAAAAAGTTAAAAAAAGATGAATCTAGGACAAGTGTGAATCAAAAAGAATTTTGGAAGCTGATAGGAAGTCTTCTTTACCTTACAACCTCAATGCCTAATATTTTTTATTCTATATCTTTGTATTCCATGTATCAAAGTAATTTTAAATAATCTCATATATTGGAAGAAAGAATAATTATGAGATATGTCAAAAGAACTACTTCACATGGATTATTATACAAAAGAAACAATGAAATAAAGTTTCATATTTATAATGATGTTGATTGGGTTGGATATTGTAATGATAGAAAATAAACCCCAGGAGGAACATTTTTCTTGGTTGAATGTTGTGTGAGTTGGCATATTAAGAAACAAAGTTCAGTAACTTTGAGAACAACTGAATTCGAATATGTTATAGCTACTCAATCTTATACTCAAATGTTGTGGATGAAAGTTCAGATAGAAGATTTGAAATTAAAAGTTTCTAAACCATTGAATATACTTTGTGATAATCAGAGTGAAATTAATCTTTCTAAGAATCGTGTCCAACATTCAATATCAAAACACATTGATATAAAGTTTCACTTTATAAAAGAGAAAGTTGCTGCTGGAAATGTTTTTTAGAATCCATTTCAACAAAATATCAGATTTCTGACATCTTTACAAAATTAATTCTAAAAGAATTTTTTTTGGAATTAAGGTTGAAACTTCATTTTTAGCCTCCTCCCATGTCTTCCTAAATATCATAAGGAAGTACCCCCCACTGTGATTTGGATTATGTTGAAAAAGGGGGATAGAAAGTAACAACTTTGTACTTTGTAATAAATTTTACTTATCTTTATTTTATGAATTTGAATCCATGGTTATCATAAAATGGGGGAGATAAAGAAAGTGAGAAAAGAAAGTGTGAAAAGAAATAATGAGGGAGAGATAAAGAAAGTGTGAAAATAAAAGTGAAAAGAGTTTATCTTTACATGGACACAAAATTTTCTTGCCACCGAGGGATGAAATTTCTTCAAAAAATTACTTTATCTGGTAGTGTGGTTCCAGGACACTCCTTTTTTGAGAAATTATACGTTTTTGATAAAAGTCAAAAAACTGAAGTTGTTTACAAAAGTTGAGTTGTGAAAAATTCTGAGAGTTTGAGAAGTTGTTAATGAGGGTTGTCAATAAATCCAAAGGGGGGGATTGAATAACCTTTTTGGTGTTTTGTTTTAACAAAGTTTTGTATTTATTGACAACTAAAAATCCTTGTAAAAGAATGTTTTTGTTTTCTAGGAATTGTATTAAGATTCATTGTAATGAGGTTTCAATATAGAATGCTGAAAGATCAGATCCAAACAAAAAGGGATAGAAATTTGTTTTCCGTATTCAGAAGAATCGGATTGGGAAACACAAGATTTATAGAATCGTATTTAGGTTCATTAGAATGACATTGAAAATAATTTAATTCAAAAGAATTGAAAAAATGAAGTTTCTAAAGATTTTTGAAAGAAGAAAAAGAAGATACGAGTTAGAAGGTTTTCCTACTTCTAAAAAAATGTGACGATGATTTGAAGATTCATATATCATAAATCATAAGTTGATTGAAGAACTTATGATACAATCTTGATGGAAGAAAAGGAAAAATAGATGCATCTGATCGAAAAGAAATCATAACAAGCATAATCAAATTTGGTCTGAGAAGGAAAGAAAGAAGGTTATGAGGATTATAATCAGAATAATTGTACCTAGATTTATCGTATCTAGGTAGAAGAGAAGAAAGAGATTCTACTGGTTGAAAATGAATCATACTAAGGAATTGTAGAATCAAATCATTCATCATATTCATAAAAAACTTTTCATACCTAGTATGACGATACTCAGGCTTAGAAAGAAAAAGATATTAATGAGATGAGAAAGAAAAATATCCTAATGAACTGGGAAAGAAACAAATCATAATGAGCTCTGAAAGGTATAATGAATTGAAGTGGTCAAACTTGAATTTCAATTTTGTATAAATCTCAGAGAAATCTAAGGAGGTTTGAACAAGTCAAAGTTTAAGTTTTAAATTCAAGAGATTTTCAGTGATTTTGATATTTGAGGAAGGGGGGAAAGTTTCCAAATTCCCAACCTTTTTTTCAGAGTTTCCTATAAATACATCCTTAGATCATTCATTTATTCACAACTTTAACACATGGGAAAAGGTGGAGTGTTGGAGAATTAAAAAATGAAAGTTCCCATTTGATTGAAGAAGAATTAATTTGAGCATTCTATCAGAGTTTGAGTTTTTCAAATTGAGAGTGAGTTAATTTTTTAAGAGAATTGGATCCAACATTATCGTACTAAGGAAATCGAATCCAACATCATTGTTTTGAGAGAATCGTATCCAACATTATCATACTAAGAAAATAGGATCCAGAATTATCATATTCAAAGAATCAGATCTATAATCATCGCAATCATAAAATTAGATCCAGAATCCAGCATCATTGTATTGACAAAAAATCGGATCCAACATTATCATATTGAGAGAATCGGATCCATCCAAATCAGATTGAGGATTTGGACTAAGAAATTGTATAGAAGATTCAAAAAAGTCATTATTCTTTTGTTTCGATCAATTGTTTTATAAGAAAATATTTTAAACTTACGGGAGTCAGTATAATCATTACTATTGGGAGATAGAAGGTGTCTAATAGGAGTTGGTATAATTTTTATTCACTTCTTCTTAATAGTGATTTTCCATATAACCATGGGAGTGGATATGGAAAGGATGTAAGTTCTCACACTGAGGCTGAACCTTGTAAATATTGTGTGATTTAATTTCTTTCCTACTTTTTCATGCATGAGTATTTACTAAAAGTTGATAAGGAAATAAATATTAACACGTTATAGGGGTTAAGTTTCTAAATGTTTTGAAACTTATAAAAAGTAAACAACTAATTCAACCCCCTTATCAGTTGTTATTCAATCCTTTGGGACTTCAATTATCCATTCCAACCCATGCCATTTTATTTTTTCATTAATGTTTCATTCTATCACCTCTAGGAAACTAACGCTACACAACACACATCAACCCAATGCATAACAACCCATAATTTCCACTTCAACAAGCCCCCATCTCAACCACCACGCATCACAACCACCTCATTGCAGGTTCTGGGTGCATTGGAAGCACCTCAATGGGAATAATAAAATTAAAATATTATATATTCGATGGATTATTCACAATATTGTACATGATGTGAACACCATGACCAACGAAAATTTTCCATTGAATATTGACATAAAGAAAACCCAGAATCCAAAGAGGATATTTGCATTTTAAATTTATAATTAATTTATTTCCGATTAGAAGAAATTTTTACCTCATCAAGGAACATTATTCAATGATGATTTTGATCATATGTAAACCCTTATGGAATTACCTTTGTTGCGTTAGGAGGATCCAAGTGTAGAATCTCTCTAGCGATGATCCGCACATTCTCCTTTGATCTCTGAGCATCACCAATTGAGTTCTGGGTGCTAGCACAATGAATCAATTATCTTGTGTTATTCATGTTGATCACTTCTAGATCCTTTAAGCTCAAAGGAATCTCTATTATTCTTCTCATTCTTGAGAGGAAGAGAGGAGGAGGAAGGGAGATATAATTTCGTTATGTGCAATGATTCTCAAATCTCGATTAACCCTACATAATAGACATAGGCATCTATTTATAGAGCTAGAGTTTAGGTTAATATATTATTTAATTGTATACCTACCCTTAAATAATATAATAATTATTAACAAACCCCATTCCATATAATTATAAAATATTATTATTATTTTATAGCAAGTTCTAACTTGTATAATGATAAATATTATTTATCAGCTTGAAAATAAATATTCATCACTAGACGTGATCTTGGTCCACTCTAACTCCTCAAAATTTATTGAATAGATTAATAAATATTTAATTAAATATTTATTTTATCAATAAAAATTTGAGATCGATAAAATATGAATTAAATTATTCTTCATCCTTGAAAATAATATTTATTCCATTAATTAAATTCAAATATAATTTAATCAAGATCAAGATAAGCACTTAGTGTGTGACCCTATAGTATTCATTCTTATTATCATTTGGTGGGATTTTCTAAAATCCAAGATTACTATCTAGAAATGGGCCAAGGAACCCAAGAGAAAGAATGTAATGCTGCAATGTTGATAACCATATATGAACACTCACTATATAATATAATCCTTTTGACATAATTTCTCATCAAGTAAGTTTCACATCTATATAATCAACCTATATGCTTGATACATATTTCTTTGAATCTCTAAAATAAGAATTTTGTTACACCATGGCCATATAATTTAATATGATGGTTCTATTTCAAATATTTTTTGAGATATAAACATCTATAAATATGGAAGTGACAAATATTTTCTTAACTTATCCATTAATAACATCTCATTCATGAAGCAACCAACATACCCTACTTATCGTGAACATATGGAATCACAGTTTTGGTTAGTAAATATAATTTTTCAAGTCATAACATGCATTAATGATAATATTAAATTCCAAGGACTATTACACATGCTAAAAAATAAGAATATCTGATGACACCAAAATATGTAGAATTCCTACCAGTGGGTTTGTTATCATAATCCCCTATCTTGGAGATAACCAAGTGTGAATTTCATGATAATAAGCCTCATCTTCTTATGAGTACTCGAACTTGTTGGTCTACATTCTATGTGTCCTATCAGAGTATGTTATCCAACCATAGAACTATATTTAAGAATATCATCTTGACACTTCAAGGTTCTCATCATAGCAGGGAACTGCTATGACCTTATTAATACAACAAATACCCTATGACATTATTACATTAAAGTCATGTATAATAATGAAAAATATATAAAAATATGTTTTATTAATATTAAAATAATAGAATATATATATAATCCAAATTAATTTTTTTAGAACACCAAATCCAACAAACTCCCACTTAGACTAGAACCAAATGCCTATGATTTTTATTCCAGTAAACCTCACATGATGATAATTTTTCTACTGAGTTAAGGATTTATTAAAGGGGCCAACCATGTTTTCTTACATGGAAATTCTTCTCATTTAAACATGACATGTGTGAGAAAAATCCCTCAAGTGACGATACTTATGCATTATATACTTTATCTGTTGATGTGACCTTTTCTATTTTGATAGAGCCACTCCTATAGTATCATGACAATACCGTGTGATATGATATTTACTTCTAGGTACCGTTTTAATAACTTGGATGAAGTTTTATATCTATATTGCTTCTTTATCTGCCTTAGAAGACACAATATACACAGACTCTACTATAGAATATGTGGCCACAACCTACTTTGAGCTCTTCCAGTTCACAAAATCTCTATTCAGAGTGAATATGTATCCTATCTATGATTTTAGATGATCTTAGTATGTTTATAAACTAGTATATTCATACCCTCTGATGACTAATTATCCATCTCCTCTATATCTAAAAAACATATCCTTAGTATGCCTAAAATACTTAAGGATGGTTTTGACTGCCATCCAATTATGACCACTTAGGTCATCTTGATATATTCTTACCATACTCAAGGCATATACAACATCTATACTTGTACATATCTTATCATACATGGCTAAACCAATCTTCGATGTATATGGAATCCTTGCAATTATTTGTCTTTTTTATGTGTTTGAGGACATATTTTCCTAGAAAGATGAATTCCATATGACATTGGAAATAATACCCTCTTGGATTGTTCCATACTAAATATTTTAAATATATTTTCAATATATGTACCTTGAATTAGTCCGAGAAACCTTTTGGATCTATCATTATGGATCTTGATCCTAAGAATATATACTGCCTTGCCTAAGTCCTTCATGGAGAAACAATTATTAAAATTAGCCTTAAAAAAAATGTAATAATGGTTTTTAATTTTCAATAAATAATATTTCATTGACACATTATATTAATAAAATTACCACAATCCCACTAAATATATTATAGGCACAAGGATAAAATTCATTATTTATGAAAAAAATTCTGTTATGGCCTCATCAAACTGAATGTTCCATAACATAGATTCTTGATTTAATCTATAAATGGTTCTTTTTGAAATTTTAAAACCTTATTATCATCCTTTAGAGTCAAAAAACCTTCAGGTTGTTACATATAGATATATTTTTGAAGGTTCTTGTTAAGGAGGTTCATTTTGAGATCCATTTTCCAAATATCATAATCAAGGAAATCCATAATGACATGTAGGCTTCTGATAGATTTCATCATGGAAACTAGTGAAAAGGTTTCATCATTATTAATGAATTGAAGCTGTTTAAGCCATTTTGGAACTAGTTATAGCTTATAGGTAATGATTTTCCTATACTTTTCCAGTTTCCTATTGAATACCCATTTATAACTAATGACCTTTACAACCACTAGAGGATCTACCAAAATCTAGACTTAGTTTTTGTACATAGAATCCATTTCAGAATTCATAGATTATTTAAAATTTCTAACATCTGTGCCACTTACCACTTTTAGGTTAGGGGATCATTATTATTAACTAATAATTAGTCACCATCCCTAGTGACTAGAAAACCATACCGTTCTGGTTCTCCAACCTCTCTTGTACTCCTATGCAATACTTGTGTCTTTGGAACATCTTCTTCCCTGGGGCTTTGTGGAATTTTTTCATGTGCTAACTATTGTATACCTTTATCCTCAACTCCATCAAAGTCTATCTCAATCCCACTATCTCTTTTAGAGATTTATCCCTCTTAAGGAATATGGTATGTCTTACTACTATTACCTTTTTTTTAAGGGGTCATGTAGGTAATATCACCTTTTTCCCTTAGGGTATCCTATTAAGGTAAACTTTGTGCCTTAGGGTGAAAGTTTTTTACTTGAAAAGGCCTTAACAAATGATTTTAATCCCCACACATGCAAGTACTACAACACAAGTTTCTTTCCATTCCATAATTGGTATGATATACCATCTATCACTTTAGTTGAAACTTGGTTTAGTATTTGTGCTGCGGTTTGTAACATGTATCATCAAAAGGATAATGGAAGAGTTGTATGACTCAACCTTGATCTCACCATGTCTAATAATGTGAGGCTCCTCCTTTGACTTATACTATTCCACTGAGGTGTATAAGGAGGATTAAGTTGAAATAGAATTCCAAACTCCCATAAATAATCAGTTAAGTCTTGATTAAGATATTCTTCACCATGGTTTGAGTAGATTTTCTTAATATTCTTACCAAGTTAGTTCTCAACTTCATTCTTATATTCCCTAAATCTCTCAAAATAATTCGACTTATACCTCATCAAGTAGACATATCCATATCTACTAAAATATTAAGTAAAAGTTATGAAGTATGAGTACCCACCCCTTGCTTTAATAAAAAATGGTTCACACACATCAATATGAACTAATTACAGATGGTTTTTAGCCCTTTAACCTTTTTAACTAAACATAGATTTGATAATTTTTCCTTGTAAACATGCATGAAAAACACTAAGAGGTTTTAGTTCAAAGGAATCTAAATATCCATCTTGAATTAATTTAGTCAAACACTTTTCGTTTATATGGACTAGCTAGTGATGCCAATGTTGAGTGTGGTATGACTCATCATTATCAATTTCCATTACATGGTTTTCATAATCCAACACATAAAGACCATTATTTTAATGCACCTTACCATAAAAAATTACATATTTATAAAATAAGTAACATTTATTCCCAAACATGAAAATAAATCCATATGTATCAAGTATGGATATAGAAATAATGTTTTTGGTAATATATGGTAAAAAATAAAAATATTTCAAAACCAATATCATTCCAGCTGAAAATGTGATGTGGTTGTACCCAATAACTATAATATAAAGTTTATATTAGTTGGATACTCATAAATATACCACCCCTCATCCAATATTTCTAAATCTACTTAGTTCATGTATTTGAATAAATATGTGAGAACCACAAGCTATATCTAATACCCAATTTGTAGAAATAGATAAATTGCACTTGATAAAAAATTCACTTGAATCTTTCCCTTACTTCTTTGGTTGGGTACATTTTTTCTTCCAACGAACCTTCTTGCCACATGCAAAACAGAAAACATCATATTCCCTTGCCTTCCACTCAAATTTTCACTTCTTATAAGGGTGTTGTGAAGAATATTTAGTATTAGAGATCTTCACTTATCCTTTCCATTTTTCCCTATAAGGACAAAAGGATTTTCATGCTTAGTATCCTAATCTACTTGGTGAAGAAGAGTAAGAATAACTGGGAGAGACTTTTCAATGTTTTTCATATTAAAATTAATAATAAAACTAGAGAAACTCTAAGGTAGTGATTAAAGAATTAGATTAGTGTGTATTTTATTAGGGAGTTTAAACCATAGAACCACTAGTTGATCAGTATAGCCAATGAGGTTGACTACATGAGGCCCAGATGGAACACCCTCTCCAATATTACTCTAGAATAGTTATTTGTATATCTCAAATTGTTCTTGTGTGGCTCTATCCTAGTAAAGACCATGGAGATAATCAATCATGCTATATACATCCATATTTTCATTTGACTTCATGAGCACACTAGACATATATAAAATCATCAAACATTGAACAAAGACCATTTCGTTCAAGTGTTTTTCATAGATATATAAATCTTCATATCTTTCTTCCTTAATAGGTGAATCAGGTTGGATTCTAGCACGTAATATTTTCATTCATGGCACAACACAACATGAAAGTGCCTAAAAACTCCTAAAAGTTACTACCAGTGAGGAGATAGTCATTCTCCAATATTGTTCACAGAGATTGTGTGGATAAAGAACTTTTTATTTATTATAAAATTTAAAAATCATATTATTAGTACTTTTGTTGATTAAAAATTATGTGATAAATAATAATAATTAATTTTTTATTAAATTTATCACTATTTTATCTTGTCCCAACAACCCCCACCATTGAAATCAGAATTCATAGTTTATTAGACATTCTCGTGGAAAGGATCTATATACCCCTTCAAATAACACCAATGAGAGGTTTTCAAGCTACTTGAAGGTATTTAGGTAGGCAAAACTTTGCCAAAAGTGGGTTTATATCTCCTTGATCTGTTGTGCGGACTCCTCAATATAGAAATCCTAACTTGGATTTCCTCAAAAATTTCCTCCATGTTACATAAATTCTAGAGAGAGATACTTATCTTGATGTAATATGGTTAAGTCAACCCATAACCTTCATAATAACTCCATGATAAAAGTAAGTGTCCCAATAAGGTTTGGTTAAACACTTAGTTCCATGGATTTTATTCCATATCAAGTAATGGTAGGAAAATTTTGAATTAATATATATTTGAGGGATTTTAATTTATTATTCATAAATTTTATACTATTTTATCCTTTACATATCTTTTTAATATTAATTATATTTTACTTAATTAATTAATTTCGTTGGATATAACATTTACGCACATTTATTTTATTTATATTTCATCTTTTCACATTAATTCATTTATTTATGTGATCATGGTATTTCATCCATAATATAAAAATAAAAAATAAAAATATAAATAAATAAATGACTCAATAATGAGCTTATATAATGGTTGATTTATTAAGTAGACAATAAATCAACCTACGAACTAGGGGAAAACTCCTTGTGCCAGTCTTAACACAAGTTACAACATTCCACCTATCCACCTGTGTATCACCTGGATTAACATCATCTTGGTTCCATCTTGAACCACCTCCTCATTCCTTAGGATACTCCATTTATTAAAAGTATTTATATCTCAAATGTAGGTGAGGAGAACCAAAGGATTGGTTAAGTGGGATTACATAAATCACCTTGGACACGCAGATCCTGCATAATAATGGAGGGAGGGATGACTCACATGCCATCATTTTAATTTAATAATTAATAATTGAAAACCCATACAAAAAATTAAGTTAAATAATTTCAACACAAACAAAAGTCTCGGTCAATCTCATGATCAATCACACACATGAAATAGTTATACAAAAGTACACTAGTTAAAATTCATTTCTATCCATTCTTTATCATTAAGATAAACACACTTTCATTAATTAATTAATTAATTCCATTTTATATTGATGACCATCCAAATTCTCTTGGAGATATCCACCATAAATGAATTCATGAAAAAAATGTAAGAACCAATAATTATAGATAATTACAATAAATTAATTGGGTATTAAATAATAATTTAAAACCATTATTAAATTGAGAAAACATAATAGGTGCCAATCAATATAACAAGGTTTTAATGATTTAATTAGTAATTTAGTGTAATTTAATTATTTATTTTATTTGGAGATTACATGACATGTACTTATGAGCTATACGCAGTGTACCTTGATTGTTGTGTACCTGAGATACATGCCTGAGGCTTTGGCATGTACCTTGGTTAGAAAACAAGACATGTACTAACCTGCTACACACCATGCGTTATGCTTGCTTTGTGCCCAGGATATAAGTTTGGGTATTTAGTGTGTATCTCAATGTATTACAAGATTTGTACTTATGTGATACACACCTTGTGTCTGTGAAACCCACGAAAGTACTCAGCATGTTCATTGGACGTGAGACTACATGACGTGTACAATCTAGATACACATCGTGTATCTCGCATGTCATGTGTATGATTGTCTTGCTGAATGGATCAATGTGTACATTAGATAAGGGAAATAATGAAATGCATGTTTTTTATTCTAAATACACATCATGTATTCATTATTGCTCCAGTTTATCAGTCTCACACATTTTTGATCGTGTATATGATCACGCAGCTTGCACATATTTTTCTGCTAAACCCTGTATACTACACAATGTATACTCCACTTACACACCATGTAATATGACATGTTGTGTTCTAGGTTTAACAGGTCTATAAATGGTGTGCAATAAATTCACTATGTGTAGTTACCGCTCGACACATCATGCATCCCAAGACATGGCCAGATGCGGTGCACTTGGGTGCGTGGCATGTACTATGACTACACTCCATGTAATCTCATGCTATCTGAATAGAATCCTTGACACTTCCTGATGGAATATAATGTCATTATTTATCTGTTCTTAGTCATTTAAGAAAATGAAACACTAAATGATGATGATTAACATGTCAAAAACCTGTTAATTAAAATCAAATTAAAGAAAGAATAATTCTTGAAATAAAATTATTACCACTATTGTGTATATTGATAAAAAAATCAAATAAATAATTTTAAAATTTAAATTTTATCCCTATGATACCACTTTTATGTTATGGGTGCAGCAGAAGCACCTTGGTGGTTATAAAACAATTAAAATATATATGATTCACTGGATCATTCACAATATTGTACATGACATGAATACCATGACCAACAAAATTTTTCAACTGAATATTGACCTAAAGAAAACCCAAAACCTAGATACAATATTTTCATGTTAAATTCATAATTAATTTATTTATGATTGGAAGAAATGGTTACCTCATCAAGTAACTTTCTATTGTCGAAGATGGATTTCACAAACACTCAAGAGAGGGGTGAATTGAGTTCTTGAAATTTTCTTTGCTTAGAAAACCACCCTATATTTTATATGAATAAATTTTGATCTTTTTTTAATTACAAGCAACAATAAAAGAAAATCGAAAAAAATAAAGAGATCATACATAGATATTTATAGTGGTTTTGGGAACATAAATCCCCTAGTTCACTCAAACAACACTTTTCTCCATGAGTTTGGTGATTTTCACTAGACTAGTCTTTTTGTTGGGGACTGCCAATCCATTTTCTAGGGATTATGAAACTAAGTGAAAGCAACCAAAACTTGTTACAACAACACATGATATTTAAACTAGGATCTATTATGGATTTATAAATAATAGACTACACAGTTATTTTACTAGGAACCATTACAATAAAGGATAGGATAAATAGAGTGTTTATAGATTTAATACATGGTTGTAAAAATACAACCGACAGAAGGAATAAATATCCAGAAGAGATGATAAGAAGAGATAGTATCTTGAGGAGAATATTCTAAACATAGAAAAGATGATCAATAATGCACATCTGTATATTGCAAAGCTTATTCTTCTTTTCAGGTAACATAGAGCAGCACGCAAGAGAGCTTTTTGAGTATTGATAGTTTCAAAACTTATGTTCTTCTTATTATGTTCTTCACAACTTCACTAGACTCTAAAAATCATGAAAAAAATTCTCTTTTAATCACACAAAATTGATCCATAAAATCCAAAACTCTTAATTTAAAAACATAGATCATTTTCTTAGAAATACCTCAGCAATAGTATTATCCTTTAAGTTATCTGTGTATCCATTTACTTTCTCGGTATTTGTTTCTTATTATAATTGTTGTTACCATAAATAGGTAATACAACATTTAAAGAATACACAAAATCATTAAAATCTCACTCAAGTTATTCAATGGTAATAAATACTAGGATGAAAATCAATGTAGTTGATTGAAGATCATCACATAACTGAATTCTACACATTTGAATTCATGTACCTGATTTGATTCACATTTCCAACTTGATTCTTGTAGCTGAATTTTCTTCACATAATATTTTTACTTATGTTTCCAAAACTGAAATAGCTAATTAGAACTATGTAGTTGATTTCACTATGTATCTGATTCATATATCCAATTACTCTATGTAACCAATTCATCTACATATCCAATTGCTCACGTAGCCGAATGATCAACATAGGCGATTTCCACATAGCCATTTCCATGACGTAGCCAATTTACATAGGTAAATCCTTCATGTAGGTGATTTATATAGGTTAATGTTCACGTAGTTGATTCTTCATATAGTCAAAATGCCTCATGTAGCCAATTTTTCTAGAATTAGGAAAATTTTATCCAAAACATCCAGAATTACAGACTTAAATATCTTAACTGTAGAAAAAATTAAAATAGAGATAAATCCTGATGAACACACTTACAAAAAAAATCATCAATAAAATATGAAGTGTACTTGGGATCATCAAAACCTAAAGTACATGGGATATGTTGAAAAACCAATAATATTCCAATAATACCCCCCCTTTTGATGATCATAAAACCAATAAGATATTAAACATGAAAATTTTAAAGGGTTTAACAAGATTTTTCACAAAATTATATAATACACATATTTATTTTAAAATATAGTGTTTCTCACCCTTAGTGAGAAACTTATCCATTTTGTATCATTTAAGGAATTCTTCCCCTTTGATTAACATTAGGGTAAATTTTTCTAAATTTTCCCGCTTTTTATGTTATTAAAAAGGAAGGTTAAGGATAAGATAAACATAGTTAATATAAAACTTAGAGTAATGAACTATTTTATTATTGTGTTGATACAAAATGTGGAATTATGGAAAGAATGGAATTTAGTTAACTAAATAATGAGACTAAAAACATTAAATGAAAACCATATTTAAGAAAAATATAAGAAATGAATAACATTAAATGAAAACAGTCACTAAGAAAATAGGGTAAACGAACAAAGAAATATTTCATTGATTACAAATTATATCCACTCAACACCCACAACAAAAAATAAAATAAAACATATCAGTCAGAATAACCAAGCTTAAGAATAGGGTCAAACTAAGAAGGTGATTTGTCTGGAGGTAATTTTAAGGTAGGATCAGTTTTAGAGGTAGTAGGAGCTTCCATTACTAATAGAAACACTTAATTTCCTAGAATTGTAGTAGGTCCCAATTCTGATCCTATAATATATTTGACTTATGGATACTGATCCGAAGCATTGAGAATATTTTCAAGATAACCTTGAGCCATATAGAAATCATAAGAACCAATAACCACAAAAGGTACTTTCTTTAGAGGTTCCAAGGATGAGGTTACTTCTATAGAATGCTTGGCAGCTAGGGAAACATCCACCTTGGATTTCTCTTTTTGATAGATTAGATCTAGATCATAAGAAATATCCACTTTCTATCTGGTACCTCTATAGGTATCTGGGAGAGTATGACCTAGAGTTATTCTACCTCTTAAATGATAAAAATAATCTGAAAAAATGTCGATTTTCATGATGATGTTTGAATTGAAGAACTCAATAATATGCATGGATTCTTGTCTATGAATTTTAGAAATTGTGAAAAGACCATTCCTCAGGATCCCTTTAAACAAATCATGTTGACTAGATAAAAAACTGGGAGTAGAAATGATCAAGGGAACAAGCTCAGTAATATATTGACTATATATAATTTCCTCTAAAGACTTATTTAGTATCTAGTCCATAGAACTTTGTATACCAATAATTATTTCATTCAAAAATTATAACTTTATATCCATACTACCACTTTCTATATAAAAATTTTAACTACTTCATGAAGTGAAATGAATTGAGGTTTAGTAATTGAATCACTAACAATAGAAGGTACAGTATAAATAGGTATAGGTTAAGGTGCTACAAAAATAATTGGAGCAACTGGAATAGGGGCTGGATGAATAAAAGGAATAGGCCTTGAAAGTCTATAGACAACCAAATCATTTCTTATAATAGAGACTAACATAGCTAGAGATTCTATAGATTATACACTTGATTTATTATCTAAAGAATATAAATACATCCCTTGAACTTCTTCATAGACCTTGTTAAAAAAGGTTAACAAATGTTGGTAGTTTCTAGATACTAGAAAAAGAGATCTAAAAACCATACCTTGATTATCCTTAGAGATATTCGGGATCTCACTACTATAAAAATGGAATTTAACAATGATGGTATTTATCAGCACTAGAAAAAAGTGCTGATAAATGACATCTTTATCAGTGCAAAAGAAAGTGTCGATAAATTTAACCCTTTATCAGCATTTTTTTAGTGCCAATAAAGGTACCCTTTATCATCACTTTATTTTCAATGCTCATAAAGGAGTCCTTTATCAGTGATTTTTTAGTGATGATAAAGGTTTGAATAAATGAAATGAAATAATTAAATAAATAATAAATAAAAAACGAGGTTATTAAAAAAATATTACAAAATTTATTAATTAAATAATTATTGATAAAAATGAATAAATTGATTATAATATATATAAATTATAAAAACTAATAAATAGTATTTATTAAATATATAGATATGAAAAATTAAAATTAAATAAATTAAAATTAAAAATAAGTAAATTGAGAAAAATATTAAACATTTTATTAATTAAATGATTATTGACAATGTTAATAAATAGTATATATTAAATATATAGATATATATTAATGTATATAAATATGATCTATATATGACAAAATATTTATGCGCTTTATATTAAATAGTCATATATTTAGTGAATAATCATTTATAATTAAAAATTAATATGAATTAAAAATACTGACTAATTGTATAGAGTAATGGACATATAATTGAATGTCCTTTGATTTTTTAATTTAACATAGATCAAATATGTGTTATATTGATTTCATATATACTTAATTAATGATTTTTTATATACAATGCACACACACAAAACTTATCCATTTTTTCAATATTATTAAAGTGTATTTATTTTTAATTTATTCAATTTCACTCATTTTTAACACGCATGCACTTAAAATTAGATATAATTAATAATGTTAAAAAAATATCTATAAAAAAATATCTATAAAAAAATATTTATAAATAAATATATTTAAAATTGTACATACTATATTTATAAAATAATATATTTATAATTATAAATAAATAATTATTTTTTAAAAGTATTTATATAATTATATGTATTTAAATAATTATTAAATTTATAATAAATTTATATAAATAATGAATATATTTACTATATTTATATTTATATATATTAATTATATATATATATAATTATATAAATATATATAATGATATAAATATTATTTTTTAAAAATAATTATATAATTATAAATAAATAATTATATATTTAAATAATTATAATATTATAATAAATATATTTGAATAGGGAATATATTTACTATATTTATATTTCTATATATTGATTAAGTATATATATATATATATATTTACATTTTTTTATTTATGATAAAAGAAATCTTTATGATTTCTTTTTTAGCATTGATAAAGACCTACCTTTATCAGTGCTAAAAGTACACTGATAAATATGCATTTTACCAACACTTAAATAATAAGCACTGATAAAAGGTCTCTTTATCAATGTTTTTTTAAAAGCGCTGATAAAAATTTCCTGATCTAATTAAAAAAACCAAACCTATTGTGAACCCGTCGTGATATTAGAAGCTCTCCATGGAAGCTACCCATTGTTGGTGCTCCTCCTCAATGAATTGAAGCTCAAATCACACAAACCCACTCGAATCACACAAACCCACTACCTCTAGTTGCTCATACATCGTCTAAAATTCGGTGTTCGGTTGCAGTTAGGGTTTCTAAAGAAAACATCGAGATCTGGATCCGAGAGTCTTATATTTTCTTCAACCTAGAGAGGTAGGCCTATGTTTTCCTTTATAGGTTCTGATTTTATTTCTATATTTGTCATTTTGAGATTTGGATTCGAGGGTTTTCAATTTTCCTTTATAGGTTTCGATTTTCTTTCTGTATTTGTGCTCTTGTTATTGTATACTATTTTTCTTTTGTTTATGATCTATTGTTTGCTTGACTACTGTTTTTTATATCATGTTTTGGTCTTTTTAAATTGTTTTTTCGAATCAATTTGCTTCACTCTCTACATCTATACCCCAAATTTCTCTACACTCTTATTTTTTTTACTGTTTTGAAATATTAGTGAATCACCTTTGGTCTGTAGATAAACCAATTAAATAAATATTTATGCCACCTTATAAATAGTTGAGGTTTTGGATATAAAAACCTTAAATGAATAAGAAAATTGATTTAAAAAAAATTCTCAGTCTGATGATGGTGTGAAGCAGTGATAGAAGCTGATTTTATGCAATTCATGTAAGGGATTTTTTTTAATATTCTAGTGTAAGGTTTTTCCTTAAAAATTTATTTTCTTAGAATTGTGTTGTTTTATTTTAAGATAAATCTTAGTAAGGGTGATACTATATGTATTTATTTATAATGGCTCTCTATTTTCAAAATTATTATGGAGTTGTATTTATTTTACTATGTTGTGATATTCTACTGTAAGGGTTATATATATTGCTCAGAATTGTTTTATTTTATTACTTTATGCCAACTTCTTCAAAGACCTACCTAAAATATCAAGGATGGGTCAATGTGTATTAGATGGCCTCCCTAGAATCCTTAGGTTGCTACATCATTTGTTCCAAAAAAATAGAATCGAAGTTATCAAATTTTATATATTAGAAATTATTTTTATGTATTAATCATTTTAGGTATATATATACATTTTAGGTCTATATATTTATTTAATTAAGAGTAATATAATTTATACTTAAATAACTAATAAAATATTTTAATCTCATGTTACTTTCAAAATAATAAAATTAGGTAACTATATGTACATTTTTTAAAATAATTAAACTTTAAAAAATTTAAATAATTATATTTTTTACAAAATTACCCAAAATAATTATTATTTATAATTAATATAATTTTAACGTATTATTAATAGTAATTTTTAGTTTCATTAGAAAAAATAGTATTATATATATATATATCAAATAATATATTGTATATTTAAATAAATTTAAATATGATAAATAATATACATATATATAAATAATTATATATTCAAATAAAGTTACTAATATATATATATATATAACATATATATAAAATATTTATTGAGATTTACTTTATTTATCTATGCATCAAATTAGGAGTGACCTCCATTTTATAGTTTTGTATTGTGGAAGGCGTGAACCCTATTCAGGTTTATTGCCTATCGAGGTAAGTGTGAACGAAGTACATGCCTCTATTAACCTCTTTTTTACAATCATATAAAACCCTACCATTTTTTAATAAAATAAAACATATTAAAAAACCAAGTTTTATTGAAAAATAATTATAAAAAAAATCCTCAACCAATTAATTTATTAAAGTTTTATTTGGATCCTTGTGGATAAATTCATGAAAAAAAATGAAAGTAATTCATCATTAACTCTGCCTCCATGTCAAATAAAATGAATTAATTTCAGTTACATACACTCATCAACTAAAATTACACTTTAACAACCCAATACCCCTGGGCTACGCAACACTATATTTGCATATTCTAATCCTTCCGTCTCCACCCTCTTCATTTCTTTCCCACCCTTTACTCTATCATTTCTCTGGTTGTGTGGAGATTTTATCTAGAAGGATTTAGTGAAAATAGAGGTGTCAAGTTAATAACTAGTACTAATGGTGTAATTCTCAAAAATGGGATTCATTTACCCTTTTAGAGAACACAATGAAGTACAATTGTCATCCTCATCAACTTCATCTCCCGAACAATTATTATTGATTTTTTTCGTTGAGACTCATCCCCCATCTCTTTTATGTTTCTTGTACCACTCTGATCATTAGTCATCCCATGGATGACTACTTCTTATATTATTTCAAGAAACATATGTGCATTTCCACAAGATATAGATGATGTGTGTCAAACAACAAAATGCAATGATAAATGTTCGGAAGATGAGATAATGAGGATAACAGTTTTCTATAACTTCCACCTATGAATGAATTAAGAGGATAACATTGACCATAGTGAAGAAATTCTCCTCATCCTCCTCACTCATTGATTTATTGTTTGGTGAGATCTATTTGTGGTTTTTATCATCATTATTTATTTACTATTAGCATATCCCTATGGCCAACAATGTTTTCACAGTAAAATAATTATCCATAGAATTAATGTATTGTTTCATATTTGTGTTTAATTTATTTCTTTAAGTAAAACTCATATAATAATTGTTTTCTTGCACAAGTGGATTCTTTTTTTCAACCCTGCAACTAAGATAATGAAAATAAGGAAATGCATCAAGAATGAATACAACAATAAAAAAAGGTGAATTCCTACAACTTATTTAATTAATTTTTTCATCATTTTATCTAATATTATCAAGTTAATTTATTTATCATTTTTATCTAATACTTATCTAGTTTTTTTCACAGATCTTTTGGGAAGTCATATTTTTCTTTCAACTATCTAAAATAAGCCATAAAAGAGATAAAATGATTCTTTCTACCAATGTTTCCATGATTTATATTTTCATTGCCTTTTTTTTCAATCTTCCAACACTACATATTGATTCGATATTATTAGCTGAAAAACCTTTCTCATTTTTAAAAGCCTCTACTCTTATGAATTTCAGCAATGAGAAAGGTTTTTCGGCTAAGAACATAAATTCAATATGTTGTGTTGGAAGTTCGACATAGAAAGAAAATGGAAGCATGGTAACATTGGAAGTTATTTTTTTTGAGACTTTGGGATGTGTAGGAATTAAACACATTTCAATCTGACACATAGTGTGACCAGTATGACTCTAAGTGCTTCTTTTTATTTAAAATTGACATTAATTTTAGTAAAAAGTAAAGCTGACATACTCAAAACCAAGGAAACATATTATGATTGTTTTTATACTTTAGGGAAAGGATCCATAAGTCATTTGAGATGTGTAGGAATTATCTCCACTACAATTCAACGCATGGTGTGACTGTTATGAATCAATGTCTTTGCTATCCGTTTAAAATTGACAGTTTAGTTCAAAAAATGCCACTCATTGAAAACAAAGTAAAAATATTTGGATTTTATTGATAATTTAGCACATCAATTAATAATTTCTTTATGAATTATGGGAATAGGGTCAAACTGATACACAATTTGATCATTAAAGTTCAAAGTGCGTGTTTTCCGTTTAAAATGAAATTTTCTTAAAAAAAAACAAGTGACGTACTCAAAACCGAGAAAAACATTAGGATTATTTTTATAATTTAGTAAATGATTAATAAGTCATTTGAGATGTGTATAAATAAACAATACCTCAATATTATGCATGGTGTGACTGGTATGACTCCAAGTATATCTTTTTATTTAAAAATGGAATCAATTTTTATAAAATGGATAACTGACCTACTCAAAATTGAGAAAAAACATTCAGATTGTTTTTATACTTTAGTGAAGCAATAAATAATTAATTTTTAAGTGTAGGAATCATACACACCTCAATCCGATGCACGATGTTCCTGGTATGACTCAATGTGTCCGTTATCAGTTTAAAATTGATAGTTTAGTTCAAAAAATATCACTCATTGATAACAAAGAAAACACAATCAATTTTTATTTATAATTTAGGAAATCGATTAATAATTCCTTTGTGATGTGTAGGAATCAGTCTCTCATCAAATCGATACATTATGTGATCGGTATAGGTCAAAGTGCTTGTTTCCAGTTTAAAAGGAAATTTTAGTAAAAAAAGTGACGCACTCAAAACTAGGAAAACACATTTGTATTGTTTTTATACTTTAGTAAAATGATCCATAAGTCATTCAAGATGTGTAAGAATCAACCATACCTCAATCCAACACACAGTGTGACTGATATGACTCCAAGTACATCTTTTTATTTAAAAAAGACATCAATTTTAATAACAAGGACAAGTGACGTACTCAAAATCGAGTTAAAAAAATCATATTGTTTTGATACATTAGTTAAAAGATTCATAAGTCATTTGTGATGTGCAGGAATAAACCATAGATCAATCCGACATATGGTGTGCCCAACATGAATCAATGTGTCCGTTATCAGTTTAAATTCGACAGTTTAGTTCAAAAAATGTCACTCACTGAAAGCTAAGAAAATTCGATCATAATTTATTTTTAATTTAGGAAATTGATTCATAATTCATTTTTGACATATAGGAATTGGTCTCAGATCAAACCAATACACAATGTGATCAGTATGAGCCAGAGTGTGTGTGTTTCCAGTTTAAAATGACATTTTAGTAAAAAAGAAAAGTGATGTACTCAAAACCAAGTAAATGCATTCAGATTGATTTGGTACTTTATGAAAATTATCCATAAGCCATTTGGGACATTTAATAATTAGACTAACCTCAATCCGATTCATATTGTGACCGATATAGCTCAAATTTCATCTTTTTATTTAAAATTCACATCAATTTTAGTAAAAAGGAAAACTCAACTTCTCAAAACTTAGAAAAAATATTTGGATTGTTTTTATAATTTAGGAAAATGATCCATAAGTCATTTTTGATGTGTAGGAATCAGCCACACCTTAATCCAATACACAAATTGTCTGGTATAAATCAATGTGTCTGTTATCAGTTTAAAATCAACATTTTAGTTCAAAAAGTGTCATTCATTGAAAACCAATGAAACATGCTTGTATTGTATTTATAATTTTGGAAAATGATTCATAAGTCATTTGTGATATATAGAAATCAGTATCACATCAAACTAACACATTATATGACCGATATGAGTCAAAGTGCATATTTCCAGTTTAAAATGACATTTTAGTAAAAAAGACAAGTAACGTACTCAAAACCAAGTAAAAACATTCATATTGTTTTGATATTTTAGGAAAATTATCTATAAGCCATTTGAGACATGTAAGAATCATCTACACCTCAATCTGACACATAGTGTAATCGGTATGAATCCAAGTTCATTTTTTCAATATATAAGTATCATCTTAGTTTAAAATTCACATCACATCACCAAAACTGAGAAAATGTGCCTAGATTATTTTCTCTTCATTTAAATTATGTATTCATACTTTATTTTTATGATTTTGTGGTGTTTTTGGTGCTGTAGTGTGCTGTTAAAGCACACTGTAGTATACCCCTTTATCAGTGCTTTTAAAAGAACTAATAAAGGGATCCTTTATGAGTGGTTTTATAAGTGCCGATAAAGGATTCCTTTATTAGTGCTTCTATAAGCACTGATAAAGGACCCTTTATCATCACTTTTTTAGCGCTAATAAGAGACTCAGGTATTTAATATATCTCTAGTAGTTAGTGCTTCTCTAGCACTGATAAAGGCCATTTTAGCACTGTTAAAGGCCTATTTTGTAGTAGTGTCTTATTCAACTTCCCATTATATTCATCATTAAATACCACTAATTCATTCAAGGACCTATTAGTTACAATACCAAGCTTCTAGATTTCTTTTCTGGTATCATGGAACTCACCCACATGATCCCTCTTAAAATATTTCATAAGAACTGGTGTGAACATATAACACTATAGGTAATGAATCTGTGAGGATACATAATTAAATTTTGAGAGAAATTGATCAAATCCACTCTAAAAAACTAGAACAATTGAAGGTTCTAATTTGGAAGTTATAGAGGGTTGAAACCTTTTGATGAACTCAAACTAATAAAAAACTTCATAAAGTGTGTAAGCTTCCAACAAAAAGACTTAACCTCATCAAGAACATCTAGAGACATGTCTTATTACACCATTGGAAGATTTTGGAACATGTCTCTATGAAATGAAACCATAACACCAAGATCATTGAACTCAGACTTGGTAGGATAAAAATCCTTCAAATCTCTAACTAGATATTTCATCTCCTTAATCTCTTTGACACTGACTTTAGAAACAACTTATTTAATAAGGGAAAACTATTTGAGATTCCTAATCAACTCTGTTTGGGTAGTCATTAACCCAAAAAACTTTTTAAAATAAGCCTTGGGAATACAAGACTTATCAAGTTCTCTAATCCCATCCTTAGAAGATTTTAGCTCCTATTTTAGTTCATTATAATCTCATCTAATATTATCAAACTCATTTTTAATTTTAGAGGAAAAATATTACATTTTAGAACATTATGAGATCTTAAAAATGGAGGGTTCTTCCTCACGCACAATAGGAGGTGGTGATCGTATAGGTGGTGTATGGGAATATTCAATAGTTTCTATAACTACATCACTAGTTCTATATCCATCTATAGGTGATCCAAGGAGAATTGGATCCATTAACTGATGCCCCACCTCTGGTTCATCTTTTCCTTCAATAGTTTAAACACTAGACATATTCACAATTGTACTTTCATCAAGAACATGAATGGTTTTCTAAATAATTGTTTCCTCATACTGAAATCCTTCATCATCTTCAACCACCCTTACTCCTTGTATTTGAACACACTACTGGACTAACAACTGGAAACTGTGGCTCTACTATAGTATCTTAAGACTCCTGTAACTCCCTAGAAGACACCATCTCAGCAGGCATTTCATCCTTAGTCAGTGAGGTTTGAGAGGGATCCTCCTGAGCCACACCTTCCTAATTGACTGAATTCACCCTCAGACCAATGGACACACAGAGTGTACGATTTAGGTTTTTGAGGACATACTCCATGCATATGTCCTTAACATCAGGGGTTCTTGGGAGAAACACATACCCCTTGTCAATTTCTCTTATAATAACATATTTTAGGCTACCATTAAGATGAATGATTATGAAACCTTATATGGTAGGTCCTAACATTCATCTATGTGCTTGTTAGAGGCAAGAGAGGTAGCTTTTCTTGGACCGTGTCTCATTCAAGAGACTACAGAGCATGTCTAGTTGATCAGAATGTGAATGATGATAGATCAATCCATACAACAATCTTATGCCAACTGATGCCGATGAACTTCTAAGTTTGAGGTCAGAGACTAGGTTTTCTTTTGACTCTCACCTAGGTTTGAACATAAATGTATTCAGAGTTAGGGTAAGCTTTCGCCTCAATTTGTTGGACCCTTCGAGGTTTTGAAATGAAATCAGACCAATGGATTACTAGATAACACTTCCTCATAGATACTAGTTTATGTATGATGTATTTCATGTATCTCACATTTTCTAATATTATCCAGACTCGTCACATGTCTTTCATCCTAATGAGGTTGAGTTGGATGTAAATGCTTCTTTTAAGGAGTATCCAGTTTTTATTGTGGATTAGAGTGTGAAGATACTCCGAGACAGGTCAGTTCCTTTGGTATGAGTGCTATGAAAGCATGCATAAGTATATAATGAGACATGGGAGTAATAATTTTATATAAAAGATTAGTGGCTGGATATTTTCTCAGATGATACCACTTTAACCTCATAAGGCCAACTCAGAGATGAGTTTCTTTTAGGTGGATAGGTTGTAATGACACCTGTAACGCCCCGACCCCAGTTACCTAGAGTCGGTGCATTATTACATAACATTGGCATGATCACAAGAAAGATCAAATCTCTAAAGACCGATTAGTTTAGTAGCCTTGGAAACACTAGATATATTCATAAAGTTTTACATTACATCATAAAAATAAAAACTACAACAACATAGTCTCCATAGTCTACACTCTTATCCCATCATACTATCCCTGTAGGTCATTCATAACGTACTTCTTCACATCCTGGGAAAATAAAACATAGAAAAGGGGTGAACTCAAATGCTCAGTAAGGATAACAATATAGCAGAAAATTTCATAAATAAGAATAAACATTTAAGGCAATGTATAACTAAAACAAAAGCCTTTTAAAATTGAACTTCAACATAGTATGGAAAAAATAAAATGAAATAACTCTATTTAATTATTCACATGGATATTCTACTAATCGAATAATCACATGCAATATCAATAACCACTTTCATAATGATGGAATGCATAATGCCAGACTATCATAACCACATAGCCAAGGCCATGTGCCAAGACTACAAATAAGATTTTGCCAAGGCCTTGTGCCAAGACAGTAGTTTGTCTCATGAGACCTACCGATGCATCGGGGAGCTATAGCGGGCTCCACTCGTCACATATTAAGTCCAATGCATTCCCATATGAAAAGGTTTAAACATAACAGAAACATTCGTATTAAAACTAGCAGATGAAATGTAAATACTTCATCCTTAAACCATGAATGGTATAAAAATAACACATTCACAGTCAAACATATCACAAAACCTTCAATACAATATAGAAGTTTTGTATCATAATAAATCAACTTCAAATAAGCGTAAAATCCATCAAAGGATGTTGACATAGATGAAATCAAAACTCTTTTTAGAGAAATATCTCTTTTTATTTTGAAATAATTTAAGAGTCATATATTTATAAAATAAAACATTTTCTTTGAAAATATTCTTATAAGATGGTAAGGGAAGCTTCGAAGATTTTATAACGGCGGAAAATAGCCGCACCCGCAGTATAAGTTAAAAAAAACATTCTTACCTTAATTCTATCGAAAAGGTTAAAAAGTACCTTGTTTGGAAAATTATGGAAAGATTACTTTATAAACCTCTTATAAAAAGTCAAACAAGGGTATAAATGACTTTAAACCATATTCTTGTACATAGAATTTTTTTTTGAAAAACATTTTTAAGAAACATGGATGTGGATGATAAAGAAATCCTAGTAGATTATTACGTATAAACATCCTCAGATAATGACGAGATTGTGAAATAACCATTACCTTGTACTTTTACTTGGTTGAGGGTAGTTTAACCTCCTATATAATGGTGAAATAATTGTTATTAAATTATACAAGAATCATATACATTAATATGATATCATATATGATCTTTTAACATTGATTTGTTAATAATATCTTAGTATTATCGTTGTTTCGGGTGTTAACTTACTCGTTTTCTTTTATATGTTTTGTTACATAAGACGTGTTTGTCATGGATAGGTTGTATTTTAATCATATCCAGAATGATATCAATTCCTTATATACTATTATTAATCATCACATTAGAATTATACTTGAATGGATACGATGGAGAATGAATCTCATCGCGTTTGTGGAGACGGTAGTCTGTACGTACGCACGAGCGACAATATCATTCTTTTGATATTAAAATAATATATAATTGGATGGTATGTCATATATACAGAATCATTATCATGTTATATTTATTATTTACATGAATTAAACATCATTATTATACCCATCAAAATAATAATTTATTGAATAAAAATTACACCACGACGTGGAGATGGTAAGCCGTACGTACGCACGTATGGTGACATGTTATTCAAAGGATGGATAGAATATTGAATATGGTTGTACCATATTTATAATAACATAACAGTATATATAATATACTGGAGTTAATATTTTAGAATGGTAATAACAAAGAAATAATAAGTGGAAGAATAAAGGAACTTGAAAAAGGGTGGTGAAATCATTACATCTTCCTCGAGTTCTTCATTTTGATTTGATCAAAAGGGATCCTTAGGTTGGATTTATGACTAAAGGAAGGCCTCTAGGATTAAGTGAGGGAAGTTTAGAGAGTATTTGGGCAGAGTTTGGCCGAGCCAAATGGCTTTGAAGGTGTGAATTAATGAGAAGGGGGAGTTCCCTTTTATAAGAGGGGTGAGGGGCACCTTTGGAAAAGTTAGAAATATTATTTTATAATAAATTCATATTTGGTTTCTAATGACTCCAAAGTGGATTATTTAAATTTTAAGGTGGGGATAGGTCTAAAACCACTCAACCAATAGAATTTAGACAGTTTTGGGTCATTATATTAACCTTATCTTTTAGTTTTAACTCTTAGTTAATTAGTTTTACACTTACCATGTCACTTTGTATTTTTATATTATACAGTTAATAAACTTACTATATACCTTCAAGAGACCCCCAAGTGGTCCATTAATGATACACCTATCATGATATAAGTCTCTTGGCCGAACCTTATATTTTTAGGAATTGAATATCAATTAATAATATAATATTTGTTTTAAAAACTCTTTTATGTCAATTTTGACACTATTTGGAAAATTGATTTTTGTGAAAATCATAACAGAATGATTACTTCGAAAAAAGTTAATTAAATCAATCCTAACATGTCATATTAACCTATAAAATTAGTTTAACTCATAAAAATTTTCAAATTATATTTATTTGGGTATTTATAATATCAATTATTTTAATTTTTCACTATTATGGTAATTACTGTATCATCATTGTGTCATAAATAAATTAAATTATTTAATGTCTAAAAATTATAAATAAAATATTATTATCTAGTAAATATTTTTATCTTTATAATTAATATTTACAATCGAATTTATCTTATGTATAACCCTATATTAAAAATGATTTAGTAAATAAACTTTGATTTTAACTCTTTTAACTCTTCTTTGAATTAAATAATAATAAATGTCCTAATCTAATCCAAGTGAACCTAAATGATAATATTTTATTCCTAAGGTTTTTTTAGGTCGAATTAAGCTTATGCAATAGAATTAGGACATGTGTTAGGGTAATATTAATATCATTTTTACCCTTAATTACCCTATTTACTTTTAACCGGGGTAAATAAAAGTAAAAAGTTACTATTCACCAAAAATTATTTTCATCTCAATGAACCACATTTTAGTCCTTGATATTAACCGTGTCTCTCAGATTTTCGAAATTCCACTCACAGAAGCGGTAAAATTAAGTTTTATGAAAAATTCAGTTTTTTAACTACCACTTAGTGGTTTCACTATTCATCAAAAAATGAAGTTTTTCAGAAAAAGACCAAAAATTCACCCTAGGCTAATTTCGATATTCCGAATCCAAAAATGAAGTCCATTTTGAAAAATAAAATTTATAAATTTCAAAAAGTGGGTATTACTATTCATAATGGCTAGTTTGATTGGTTGCGGTGTGTTAGAACTCGATGTTGCGTACAACACACACTATTGCATTATTCAAAGAGAAGCGTATCATAGAAGCTTGGGGTGTTACATTCTCCCCTCCTTCAAAGAATTTCATCCTCAAAATTTCTAGAATACTACGGCATGAAAAGACTCGGGTGGTTCTTCACCATAAGTTCCTCAGGTTCCCACGTTGCCTCTTCCATCTTATGGTTTCTCTACAAGACTTTTACCAGACGAGTCGTCCGATTTCTCAGTACTTGTTCTCTCATATCAAGAATATTGACGGGCTCTTCGCAATAAGACAGATCAGGTTTCAGTTCTAATTCCTCATAGGTGAGTACATGCGTTGGGTCAGGCATATATTTCCTCAACAGAGATATGTGAAACACATCGTGAACTTTGGAGAGACTTGGCGGCATTGCCAATCGGTAAGATACAACCCCAATTCGTTCTAGAATTTCGAAAGGTCCGATGTACCTGGGACTCAATTTACATTTCTTACCAAAACGTATGACTCCCTTTCATGGAGATACCTTCAGGAAAACATGATCACTGAATTGAAATTCCAAATCCTTCCTTCGATTATCGGCATAGCTCTTCTGCCTACTTTGAGATAGTTTGATATGGTTTTGGATTACCTTCACCTTTTCCATCGTTTCCTCCACCAGTTCTGGGCCTACAAGTTTTCTTTCACCAATGTCATCCCAACATGTTAGTGTGCGACATCTCTTTCCGTACAACGCTTCATATGGTGCCATCTGAATACTCGAATGGAAGCTATTGTTATAGGAAAATTCTACCAGAGGTAAATATTGATCCCACATACCCTGAAAGTCAAGTGAGCAGGATCTCAACATGTCTTCTTAGGTTTGAATAGTTTGTTCTAATTGTCCATCTGTTTGAGGGTGGTAGGCAGTGCTCAAATGAAGTTCAGTATCCAAGGATTTCTAAAGACTTTTCCAGAATCTTGAAGTAAAACAGGGATCACGATCAGAAACAATCGATAGGGGTACTCCATGAAGTCTCACAACTTCATTAATATATAGTCTTTATAGTCGTTCAAGTGGTAAATCTTCCCTTATAACAAGAAAATGTACTGACTTGGTAAGACAATCAACAATGACCCATATTGCATCGTTCCTTCTAGGAGTCTTTGGTAGCCCCATGACAAAGTCCATCATAATATTGTCCCATTTCCACTCCGGTATGGGAAGAGGTTGCATGACTCCTCCAGGCTGTTGCCTTCCAGCTTTCACTTGTTGACAAACCATACATCTTGACACAAAATTGGCAATCTCCCTCTTCATGTTGTCCCACCAAAAATGTTCCTTCAAATCTCTATACATTTTTTTTGCTCCCAGGGTGTATAGATAAATTGGAACTATGAGCATCATCCATCAATTCCCTTTTTAGATCAGGTATATCGGGAACACAAAGTCTCTTCCCGAATTTCAAAATTCCTTCTTCATACACAAATTCTCTCAATCTTCCATCATTCACAGCTTTAATCTTCTTTTGAAATTCTTCATCATCGGTTTGAGAACTCTTAATACTTTCTAGTAAAGATGGTTTGGAAACCATTTGAAAAAGAATTGATGTTTTACCTTCCCTGGTTATTCCCATGTCCATCTTCACTAGATCCATGAAAATTGGATCCCTTTCAATTCTCATATTTTTCAAAACTCCATGGTCTTTTCTGCTCAAAGAATATTCCACCTTGTTTGCTTTCCCGGGTGGTAGTGTATCGTGCAATCATAATCCTTGAGTAATTAAAGCCATCTCCTTTGCCTCATGTTGAGTTCTTTTTGTGAGAAAATATATTTCAAACTCTTGTGATCAGTATAAATCTCACATTTTTCACCATAGAGGTAGTGCCTCCATATCTTCAAAGAAAATATCATAGCTGCTAACTCGAGATCATGAGTAGGATAGTTTTGTTCATGAATTTTCAACTGTCGTGATGCATAGGCAATAACCCTATCATTCTGCATAAGGACACAACCAAGTCCTTTCTTCGATGCATCGCTATAAATAACGAACCCATCATTACCCAATGGTAGAGTCAATATAGGAGCATTGACTAATCTTCTATTCAATTATTTAAAACATTCTTCACACTCTTTTGTCCAAACAAATTTAACCCCTTTACGTGTGAGCTTCGTTAATGGGTTAGCCAATCGGGAAAAATTCTAGACGAAACGTCAATAATAACCTGCCAAACCAATAAAACTACGTACCTCAGTTATACTCGTAGGTGCTGGACATTCTTGGATTTCCTTTGTCTTAGAAGGATCAATAGAGATTCCATCTTTAGAGAAAATATGGCCAAGAAAAGAAATCTTCTGAAGCCAGAATTCACACTTGCTAAACTTCCCATATAATTCATGTCTTCTCAGAGTCTTCAGGATAATGCGCAAGTGATTTTCATAATCTTCGTAGCTTTTGGAGTATACCAAGATATCATCAATAAATACCACCACAAATTCATCGATATATTCCTTGAAAACTATATTCATCAGATCCATGAATATAGAGGGTGTAGTAGTCAATCCAAAAGGCATTACTGTAAACTCGTAATGCCCGTACCTGGTTTGAAATGCGGTCTTCAGAATGTCTTCCTTCTTCACACACAACTGATGGTATCCAGATCGAAGGTCAATCTTTGAAAAGTATTGAGCTCCATGCAGTTGGTCAAATAAATCATCAATGCGAGGTAGGGGATACTTGTTCTTTATTGTTATAGCATTGATCTCCCTGTAGTCGATATATAACATCATAGATCCATCTTTCTTTTTAACAAAAAGAACAGGGGCTCCCCATGGAGAAACACTTGGGTGAATAAATCCCTTATTACTCAATTCCTCTAGTTGTTTATTTAGTTCAAATAATTCTACAGTGGCCATTCTATAAGGGGTCTTCTATATAGGCCTTGATCCAGGAATTAAATCAATGGAAAACTCAACTTCTCGTTCTGGAGGATGTCCAGGTAAATCTTCCGGAAACACATCTACATATTCTTTCACAATAGGTAAATCCTATATTTGAACATTCCTTTCCCCAACCTCTGTAATTTCATCCTCTTACTCCCCAATAATTGAATTTATTTGATCTACTGGGGGTGGATCTAGATAAGAATTAGGTGGTGATGATTCTGCTCTAAAGATAAGGTGTTCCTTATCATAATCATCAAAAATCGTAACCTCATTCTTCTTAAAATAAATCTTCGCATCATGGTCCTAAATCCAATCCATACCGAGGATTATATCAAACTCAATCATAGGTATGACGATGAGATCAGTGGATAAAAAACATTTATGTGCTCTAATGGGGACTGATTCACAAAACTTTTTTGCAATGATACTTCCCTTAGGAGTTTTAACTGACAACTCTCTTGTTAAATCAAATTGGAAATATCTAATTTTATTATCAAACTGGGAAGATATGAAACAATGCAATGATCCAGAATCAAATAATGCATTTGCTAAACTTGAGGAAACCATTAAATTATCTACCACCACGTCTTTCGGAGCTTATACCTCAGCAGTAGTGATAGCATAAGCTTGGCCTTGATCCCTTAGCCTTTTCTGAGGTAAGTTCCCCTGATGCTTAGGACATTCATTTTCATAATGTCCCATCTCCCTGAAATTTTAGCATTGAACATTGGTAGCTTCCTTCTTCCCCTTGCAATCACGAGCTTGGTGGACTTTTTCACCACACTTGTAATAGACTCTCGTTCCTTTTAAGCAAGTACCGGGGTGTTTCTTACCACATTTACTACAGGATGGATATTCAACTTTTCCCTTCTTCCCTTTATTTCCATTCCCAGATTGATCAACAGATCTCTTCTTCTCTTGCTTTTCTTTAAATTCATAAGACTTAGAGAATTCTTTTTCTATCTTGATAGCACATGAGACAATGTCTTCGTACGACGATAAGGATTGTGAGACTAATGATCAATGAAGAAATGGTTTTAACCCATCAAATAAATGATCAATCCTACTTCTTGGGTTACGTATATAATCTCCAGCATACCTTGATAACCTTGTAAAGTTAGCCTCATACTTTGCAACATTCTCATCCTCCTTTTGTCTCAGACTCAGAAATTTCCTTTCCATATCTGTTCGATGGTCACGAGGAAAGTATTTTTCTAAAAACAGATCTTTGAACTCCCTCCATTCCATATTTGATACTTCATAATCTTCCTTCGTGTTTTGAATCAATGACCACCATTGATCAGCATCTCCAGTGAGGCGATAAACTGCCATGACAACTTTTTCCCTTTCACTACTCCCCAAAGCCTGAAATATTTTCTATAGGGAATTTATTCATTACTCAGCTACTAAGGGATTTGTACTCCCATTGAACATTGGTGGTTTCTGCCTCATGAAGCGATCTAACATTGATCCTCCACGCTGTGGATCAGGGTGCTCCATACGGGTAAGGTTATTATTCATAACCTGAGTGAGTTTTTCCAGTATGGTGATTAGCTGATCGGCACTAGTTGCATCACCAGCTCCACTATAATTATCTTGAGCAGGAGGGAAATCCCTACATGGAGTGCATGCATTGATACAGTTTCCATTTCTTCCACTAGGTGCCATTTCTAAACAATGGCATAAAATAGATCAGTTTATGAATCAAAATACATAATTATATACTTATAAAACACTTAACATAAATTGAACTATTTATGGATATAATCCATAATCATAAAAATGTTTTCTTTGAGGAAGTATATACTCATAAACCCTTCATAATGATTTGTAAAGAAAATGAGTGTTATCCTAAACATATCCCCCGGGAGTGTCGTAACCAAGAGTGAAGCAAGGCCCGTTGTCGTGCACCAGTTCCCATTCGATTCTATCTCAAAGCAGTGTTTTCGGGTTTTACCCCTAGGTACTTCTGTGCCGGAGCTGCATCTACCTGCTCGTATCCAGACAGGGATGTATTGCTCAGAAAACTCACAAAATCTCTACAATACCAAAATTCTAGGAAGTTCTTCTATACTAATTCTCAAAGTCCATCTTAAATCTATGTTCTCTAATCAGAGTTTATCTAAATTTAGCTTCCAAGGTTTGTACTAAACTTCCTCTGATACCAATTGTAACGTCCCGACCCCAGTTACCTAGAGTCGGTGCATTATTACAAAACATTGGCATGATCACAAGAAAGATCAAATCTCGAAAGACCGATTAGTTTAGTAGCCTTGGAAACACTAGATATATTCATAAAGTTTTACATTAAATCATAAAAATGAAAACTACAACAACATAGTATCCATAGTCTACACTCTTATCCCCTCATACTATCCCTGCAGGTCATTCATAATTTACTTCTTCACATCCTGGGAAAATAAAACATAGAAAAGGGGTGAGCTCAAATGACCAGTAAGGATAACAATATAGCGGAAACTTTCATAAATAAGAATAAACATTTAAGGCAATGTATAACTAAAACAAAATCCTTTTAAACTTGAACTTAAACATAGTATGGAAAAAATAAAATAAAATAATTCCATTTACTTATTCACATGGATATTCTACTAATCGAATAATCACATGCAATATCAATAACCACTTTCATAATGATGGAATGCATAATGCCAGACTATCATAACCACATAGCCAAGGCCTCGTGCCAAGAATACAAATAAGATTTTTCCAAGGCCTTGTTCCAAGACACTAGTTTGTCTCATGAGACCTACCGATGCATCGAGGAGCTATAGCGGGCTCCACCCGTCACATATTAAGTCCAATGCATTCCCATATGAAAATATTTAAACATAATATAAACATTCGTATTAAAACTAGCATACGAAATGTAAATAATTCATCCATAAACCATGAATGGTATAAAAATAACACATCTAATATCAAACATATCACAAAACCTTCAATACAATATAGAAGTTTTGTATCATAATAAATCAACTTCAAATAAGCGTAAAATCCGTCAAAGGATGTTGACATAGATGAAATCAAAACTCTTTTTAGAGAAATATATCTTTTTATTTTGAAATCATTTAAGAGTCATATATTTATAAAATAAAACATTTTCTTTGAAAATATTCTTATAATATTGTAAGGGAAGCTTCAAAGATTTTATAACGGCGGAAAATAGCCGCACCCACCGTATAAGTTAAAAAAACATTCTTACCTTAATTCTGTCGAAAAGGTTAAAAAGAACCTTGTTTAGAAAAAGACGGAAAGATTACTTTATAAACCTCTTATAAAATGTCAAAAAAGGGTATAAATGACTTTAAACCATATTCTTGTACATAGTAAAAATGTTTTGAAAAATATTTTTAAGAAACATGGATGTGAATGATAAAGAAATCCCAGTAGATTATTACGTATAAACAACCTCGCATAATGAAGAGATTGAGAAATAACCCTTACCTTATACTTTCCCTTGGTTGAGGGTAGTTTAACCTCCTGTATAATGGTGAAATAATTGTTATTAAATTATAAAAGATTCATATACATTAATATTATATCATATATGATCTTTTAACATTGATTTGTTAATAATATCTTAGTATTATCGTTGTTTCGGGTGTTAACTTACTCGTTTTATTTTATATGTTTTGTTACGTAAGCCGTGTTTGTCATGGATAGGTTGTATATTAATAATATTCAGAATTATATCAAGTCCTTAGATACTATTATTAATCATAAAATGATAATTAGACTTGAATGGATACGATGGAGAATGAATCTCATCGCATTTGTGGAGACGGTAGTCCGTACGTACGCACGAGCAAAAATATCATTCTTTTGATATTAAAATAATATATAATTGGATGGTATATCATATATAAAGAATCATTATCATGTTATATTTATTATTTAAATGAATTACACATCATTATTATACCCATCCAAATAATAATTTATTGAATAAAAATTACACCACGACGTGGAGACGGTAAGCCGTACACACGCACGTATGGTGACATGTTATTCAAAGGATGGATAGAATACTGAATATGGTTGTACCATATTTATAATAACATCACATTATATATAATATACTGAATTTATTATTTTATAATGGTAATAACAAAGAAATAAGAAGTGGAAGAAGAATGGAACTTGAAAAAGGGTGGTGAAATCATTACCTCTTCCTCAGGTTCTTCCTTTTGATTTGATCAAAAGGGATCCTTAGGTTGGATTTCTGACTAAAGGAAGGCCTCTAGGATAAAGTGAGGGAAGTTGGGAGAGTATTTGGGTAGAGTTTGGCCGAGCCAAATGGCTTTTAAGGTGTGGATTAATGAGAAGGGGGAGTGCCCTTTTATAAGAGGGGTGAGGGGCACCTTTGGAAAAGCTAGAAATATTATTTTATAATAAATTCATATTCGGTTTATAATGGCTAAAAAGTGGATTATTTAAATGTTAAGGTGGGGATAGGTCGAAAAACACTCAACCAATAGAATTTAGATAGGTTTGGGTCATTATATTAACCTTATCTTTTAGTTTTAACTCTTAGTTAATTAGTTTGACACTTACCATGTCAATTTTTATTTTTATATTATAGAGTTAATAAACTTACTATATACCTCTAAGCGACCCCCAAGTGGTCCATTAATGATACACCTATCATGATATAAGTCTCTTGGCCGAACCTTATATTTTTAGGAATTGAATATCAATTAATAATATAATATTTTTTTAAAAACTCTTTTATGTCAATTTTGACACTATTTGAAAAATTGATTTTTGTGAAAATCATAACAGAATAATTACTTCGAACAAAGTTAATTAAATCAATCCTAACATGTCATATTAACCTATAAAATTAGTGTAACTCATAAAAAGTGTCAAATTATATTTATTTTTGTATTTATAATATCAATTATTTTAATTTTTCACTATTATGGTAATTACTGTATCATCATTGTATCATAAATAAATTAAATTATTTAATGTCTAAAAATTATAAATAAAATATCATTATGTAGGAAATTATTTTATATTTCTAATGAATATTTACAATCGAATTTATCTTATGTATAAACCTATATTAAAAATTATTTAATAAATAAACTTTGATTTTAACTCTTTTAACTCTTCTTTGAATTAAATAATAATAAATGTCCTAATCTAATCCAAGTGGACCTAAATGATAATATTTTATTCCTAAGGTTGTTTTAGGTAGAATTAAGCTTATCCAATAGAATTAGGACATGTGTTAGGGTAATATTAATATCATTTTTACCCTTAATTACCCTATTTACTTTTAACCGTGGTAAATAAAAGTAAAAAGTTACTATTCACCAAAAATTATTTTAATCTCAATGAACCACATTTTAGTCCTTGATATTAACCGTGTCTCTAGGATTTTTGAAATTCCACTCACAGAAGCGGTAAAATTAAGTTTTATGAAAAATTCAGTTTTTTAACTACCACTTAGTGGTTTCACTATTCATCAAAAAATGAAGTTTTTCAGAAAAATACAAAAAATTCACCCTAGTCTAATTTCGATATTCCGAATCCAAAAATGAAGTCCATTTTGAAAAATAAAATTTATAAATTTCAAAAAGTGGGTATTACTATTCATAATGGCTAGTTTGATTGGTTGTGGTGTGTTAGAACTCGATGTTGCGTAAAACACACTCTATTGCATTATTCAAAGTGAAGCACACCGTAGAAGCTTGGGGTGTTACAACACCTCTTTTCAAAAAGGTACAAATATTTTTTTCAATATTTTTCCTTTGTTTAATTATGGTATACATGCACTACAACCTAAGGAAGGTTGAATAAGCATATAAGGATTTTTTGGATCCCAGAGTTCTAGAAAATGGGAAAATAGGATAGGCCTCATGGTTACCGTATGGTTAGTAAAAACCTTGTGGGTTTACCGTGAGAGGTACTATTGAGTACTAGGGAGGATGTATGGTTTTTATGAAACTGTGTGGGACTAGGTGCACACCCATGCATGACACTTGTGGTTTTTAACAAAGGATTTTTTCACAGTTGTGCATGGTTAGGGAAACAGTGTGCCTTAACCATGTAGTGTATCTCCTTGGATAGTGGGCTTAGCATGGTTTGGACATGGTTTGGCTAAACCATGCAGGCAAACTGCGTACCCTTGTTTTTCAAGGTGGATTTAAAAAAATGTCCTTAATGAAAGTTAAAACCTTTTTTTCTCTTTTCCTCCTCCTATTCCAGTGAAATCCCTTAGTTTATTCTCCTGTGATCTCTTATCTTCTTCAACCTAGGATTTTAAATAACTCTTAGATCAAGACACTGAATCAAGATCCATCATAAGTGTTGGATAACTCTTGGTAAGATATCTATTCATATTCCTTTCTATTTTAGTTTATCTTTGGATTTGTTTTGTTTTTCAAGTGAAAGTTTATTTTCCCTATTTTCAAGGTATTGGTTCATTCTTCATTTTTCTTTTAATCTACTTCAAATTTTATGCCACTATAATACTAGGTTTATTCTACGGCCCTAAGGTAGGTGCTATAGTTGTTTTCCTTGAAAAACGAGTTTTTTTCATAGCCATTCCAATGTTATGCATGCCAAACCTTGCCTCTCATTTAATTAAAACAATTTCTTTGATTATAAATTGTTATACACACCTTATTATATATATAATGACCATTTTTTAGTAATTAGAGGATGTCGTCCTCAATTATGGACACCCCTTGGGTGCTCTGGCTTAAAATTAACTTTTTTAATTAATTGATTAAATGACCAGAGAACCTCTTAAGTGTTAATATTGGGTTTTAATTGAATTTCCCATTGATATATAAATTTTTATCAAAACTAAACACCTCCGAAGTTCTTAGATTGACTTATAGATGTAAATTCACCTTGTAGGCAATTGACGAATTGATAATGGAACCTTATAAGTGCCTCATTGAACCATGAAATTGAATTTCCATGTTTTGATTTATTAAATGGATTATATTAAATTGAATGGATTACTTCATGATGAGTTTTATTTCATGAATGAATTAAATGGACTAATTGATTAAATTTGAATGGGTGGAAAGGCCACACAAATTTTTTCATGCTTTTTTATACAGATTATATGAGTTGTAATGACCTTGGTTATATTTGGACTTGATGAATATAATGAATGAGATGTGATACCTCATGGATATTATTATTATTATTATTATTATTATTATTATTATTATTATTATGATTATTACATTGATATTGGATGTGGAAGGATCTTAATGGAAATGTTGAACATGATGACCAAATCTCCCTTACATTGGGTGTAGAGCATAATGCATCACACCATTGAAACAATTTAGATGGTGAGCATGAAACAAAACATCCCTTGCTTTGGGTGTTTACATAAAGAATCACCCACTATCTCAAGTGACAAGCATGACATCTTGAATTCATTATGAGATATAGGGCCTGCACCCTCTTTCTTGAGCTTATAGGCTTGTTTAGGCTGGTTATGGTTGACTGAGTTACTCCCCAGTCCATCTAACACCTATTATCCTAGTATATGGATGCTTACATCCTCACATACCCAATTCATATAGGTGGATATAGTATATAACTATACTACATATATATTATTACTATATTGGTATGGTTACCGATCAAACTATCATTCCAGCCCAAGTCGAAGTAGGTAGAGACGATAGGTTTCCTATAGGAACCTGAGTGAGATTTTATTTATTTATTTCTAGCATTACTTATTATTCAGTTATACCTGGACACTACATTGTTATATGCACTGATTGGGTACTTCTAGACACCATTGGTGGTGGACTATTAGGATTTTATCTCACACCCTACTTGGACCACCATTGGTACCCGTGTAGATTATATGATTGTAGGTATGGATAAGGGAAAGTTCCCTACTATAAATTATTGAAAATCTTTACTTATAGTTGGAGCATAGGAGTAGAGGACTAAGAATATGCTCAAAATGATATTGGAGCAACCTTTTTCCTTTTTATAGTTTTTATAGCATGTTGTATATGCGTGTCCCCTATTCCCCTTTTTGTATATCATCATTACATGGCAACATGTATATGACACTACCTATTGGATTTTGATTATTATTCAGTTGATCAGTTATTTCTACTTACACATTTTATTATTCTATCTGTTGTATGTGCTTCCGCTATGGCGGGTTACTAGTTCAGTCATTTATTGTCTATTATATCATGCTTACACTATTGTATGATTATTGTTGTTATATATTGTTCCACTATGATATTAGGGTATAGTATCCTCACTATACCACCTTTACACCCTCACTACTAGTTGAAAACCTTTAGTGTATAAGGAGGTGCTCTTGAGGCCATCCGACCCATCGGCTTGGGACCCTAGTTAAGTGGAAATCAGGTCGAGATGTTACATAACTCATGAAGACAATTATTAGGGGGACCATATAGAAAATTGCATTCATGTAACCTAATAATTAGATATGTGAGTCAAATATGAAGGACTGGGAGTTGAGTCTGTTGAAGGAGATAAACCTGATCCTAGAGATGAGCCAGATTTTCAATACTTATTGAAGAAGATTTAATTCTTAGTTTGTGAGAATATGATTTTTAGATTGGGGTTTCTTTTTCGCATCATTGAGTGAGTTGAAGGAAAATGATATGAGGTTGAGCTACACCTTAGAGTCTCGATAAAGGGGGAAGCTTCCCTAATTTTTTTTGATTGAGACCGAAGGTTGAAGAAGACCAAACCTCAACTTACTGAATCTAGATTCTCCCCTATAATTGAAGTGAAGAACTCAAATATTTGAATCCAATTGAGAAAAATGCTCAAGATTATATTTGAAGTTGTTGACTGAGTACATGCTTCATCTTTTAAGGATTGTTGAGGAATAAAGAACTGTGGCTACTAATGCTTTTGATGATGAGGGAGTTTTCTATACAAGTTGATAAAAGATGATGAACCCAAGTACCAACCAGAAATATCGAGCTAGGGGTGCATTGCATCGAGGTTTTCAGGTCGCTTGAGCATGACTTGAAGAAGGTGATCCATTGAACTCAGATGATGAAGTGTGAGTATCTTTGAGTGAAACTGATAGATTCTATAGAATAATCCCAATCAAGGGATTCTTGTTTACTTGATGTTGTTGTTTTTATTTATAGGATATTGATTTAGTGATGATGATGGAGAGTTTGAGTTCTCTCATGTTGTGGCTTCACAACCAGACTGGAGTGCATTTCATATGCTTGACTATTTGTCTCAATAAAGTTGTAGTCTTCTGAAGATTAAAAACACAAGTGGTGTTATGTGTTTATAGGAAGCTGAGATTGATATATTCAATGAGAATGAAGTGAATTAGGTTATTACTTATGGGTGAGATTTATGAACAAAAACTAGATTGAAGATAAGATGAAAATTTATAACCAAACCACGATGAATCTACATCATTTGATTGGTTTTGTTCAAAGTGTAGGTTCAGTTTTAATGTTGATGGGGCCTCATGGATCTCCAACTCAGTTTCTTTAGGAAATAAGTTAGATGCACCGGTTAGGTGTGTGGTTGAGTTCAGAGTTGAAATGTTGAAATGAATCTAATTGGTAAGGTTTTCTAAGATAAGTGGACACATGGCTTCTTGGAGTCTGAAAATTTAATACCAAATAAATTTAAAGTGCTATAGTCATAGAAATCAAGTGAATGTACAAGTTGTAGATTCAATTAGAGAGTTTTGTTAAAATAAAAAGAGTAGTGAAAGAAGTCTATAAATAAAATATTCTATTGGAAAATCACCAAATAAAGTAGGAAAATTAAGTTGGTGATTTTAAGGGATAATAAAAGAAGATTCCAGGGATGTTTTGTAAGAATACTATTTTTCATGAAGATATTCCGGTTCAATGAAATAACCTCCAAAAGATAGTGGGATATTTTTATTATAAATCATGATTAAGACTTCATCAAAGGGAGAAACTTGAAGATGAAGTTGGGAAGGAAATATTTCAACTCAAAAGATAAGGATCTTGATCTCTCTCTTTCCTTTTTCTTATTAGGTATCTATATTTCATTTTATTCATTAAGTTTTCTTGAATTAAATATGATTGGATAATTATTTCTTGGGTAATAATTTTTTTTTGGTTTTATTCTCACTTCATCATATCATATATTTTTAAAATATATTGTTCCCCTTGCAATTTAATTTCAAAATATCATAATCTTTTGGAAAGATTGATTTTGATGACACTTCTTTCAATTAATTTATGGTTGGATGAATCATGAAAATGGTGAGCTTCAAGATCCATCCCTCTATAGTATACTATCTTAGTGAAGGAGATTAACCTAATAAATTATGTTTATTTACATGAAATTAAATTTTCCATGAAATAAGATATTATTTTGAACTAAACTTTGAAATCCACCTTGCATTTTCTCATTATAGTTTATAGTTCTCATTATATTTTTCTAAATTTATTTATTTTTTTCATCTTCTATAATTCACCTCATTAATTTATTTATTTTTCTTAAATAAAAAAATATTAAAAAAAATTATCCAACTTTGTTTCTTGTTTTTATTTTTTTTAAATAATTTCTTTGATTTCTCACCCCTTTTCTATGGTTTGACCTTTCTTTCCACTATCCTAGTGTGTAATAGGTGGTATAAATGATAATTTTATAGCCGTGATGACTTCCAACCCATTAAAAATTTGGAACCATTTCCAAGGATGGTGTGTGTGAGTGTCCCAAGGTTATAAAATTAGAAAAAATATTAAAAAAAAACAACCAGAAACCAATTAAATTTAAAAAAAATACTTTGTTTATGAAAACAACCTATTTCAATTTCTCAATCTCTACAGTTTTCCTTGAAACCTATGTTCTAACTAAACTTCTATTTAATATTTTTTGTGCACTTTAATCACATCTTTTAAATTTGTAAAAATTCATAGATTATCTGGTCTAAGGAATAGGCACTTTAGCTTCTTGAGTACCAGTTTCATTAAAAAAATAAAGAGAGATTTTGTGATGCATATAATATTTTTAATGATTTTATAGTTCAATTCCCTACTCAGGGAAATCACATACAAATGTTGTTAAAGTGTTTCTTTAATGGATTAAATGATGAATATTTATTTTATTTGGACAAACTCTTAAGGGGATTTCTTGTGTATCACAGTGATGGTAAATTGTGTAATTTTTTATTGATGAACTGGATTTTGATGATAGGAAGAAATACCAAATATTTAATGATAAATCTTCATATTTGGAGTCCTTAAATGAAGAATTGTTATAAATAGTGATCTATGAAGGAAACACATTCTATAAATTTATCAAATTTGGGATTCATAAATTTAAAGAAAGAACTTTGAACATGAAATTGACGTGCGAAAGAAACGATTAATTGACCAAATATTTTTGGGACTTATATGATGTAATTATTCAAAAATATAAATCTAAAATTCAATGTTTGAAAAATCAATATGGTCTAATTTTTCACAAAATGGAACTTGAGGAGATTGAATTAAGTTCCCATATATTGGAAGAAAAACCCACACTCCTTAATCTTGAAATTGAATTTACCAACTAATTGATTGTGTAATTTGTTTTTGAAGATGGTCAAAATACTTGTTCAATTTTCTTTATGGCTTTAATGTAATAATATCTGATAGTATATTTCACATTTATATAGTTTTATCAGTTCCCCACTATGATGATAACATTGAAATGCCATGATGATATTCTTAAATATAGTTATACGGTTGGATAACGTTCTATTATGGTACACATAAAACATGAATATCAGGTGTGAGTACTTATAAGTGGATGATACTTCTTATCCTGAAGTTCTCACTTGGAAATATTTATGATGAGATATTATGTGAACATAATCACCAGTAGAAATTCCACATGTTTTAGTGTCATCAGATAATCCTATCTACAAGCGTGTGTAATAGTTCTTAGACTTTAATAATTTCATTGATTCATGTCATGACTTATGTAATTATATTTACTAACCAAAACCATCATGCCATATGTTTAAGGGAAGTAGGGTATGTTGGGTGCATCAAAAATGACATGTTGTTAATGGTTAAGTTTAGGAAGGATTTGTCCCTTCTATCTCTATAGAAGTTTATATCTTAGCCCTTTGATGGAAATAAAACTAGTACATTAAATTCTATGGATATTGTGTAATGAAATGTTTATTTTATATTGTCAAAGAAAGATGTATCAAGCATATATGTGGATGAAATATATGTGAAAACTGCTTGATGAGATATTGAGAAAAAATGATTATATTGTATAGTGAGAATTCATATGTAGTTCATATCACTATGACATTAAGTTCTTTCTCTTGGGGGACTTGACTCATTGTTAGATAGTAATATTATAATTTAGTTAAGCTTGCCTAATTTTAATGAGAAATAATCCTAGATGGTTACACACTAAGTTTTTTCATTGATCTTGATTAAATTCTATTTTAATTTAATTAATATAATAAATATTATTCTTATGACTAAGGAATAATTTTATTCATGTTTTAATTGATCACAAATATTTATTGATGAGCCAATGGGGCATGGGTGAGTTGGTTCAAGGCGGTGGCGTCCTGTCGTTGAGGTTCCGGGTTCGAGTCCTCGCAAAGGCAATGCGCACTATACGCCAGCGAATTTACTCGTGGGCCCCTCTACCCCGTGTGGAACTGGCCTGAAAGCCTGGGTGCCGTTACACCTGGGCCTGCGGTTGGGGGAGTACATAGAGGCGCTTGGTGGTGGGTGACGGCCCACCTATACCTTGTAACCCCTTGGGCCTAAAAACCCAGTGTACTTTTTCCCATGGGGCATGGGTGAGTTGGTTCAAGGCGGTGGCGTCCTGTCGTTGAGGTTCCGGGTTCGAGTCCTCGCAAAGGCAACGCGCACTATACGCCAGTGAATTTACTCGTGGGCCCCTCTACCCCGTGTGGAACTGGCCTGAAAGCCTGGGTGCCGTTACACCTGGGCCTGCGGTTGGGGGAGTACATAGAGGCACTTGGTGGTGGGTGACGACCCACCTATACCTTGTAACCCCTTGGGCCTAAAAACCCAGTGTACTTTTCCTGGGGAAGGTAGGGGATTTTCGGGCCACTGCATGCCTGACCGCGTAACCACTCGGGGGCTGGGCCATCACCCGCATTGTTTCCCGGCCCCTACCTTTTATAATGAAAAAAAAACAAATATTTATTGATGAATAAAATATTTAATCTAAATATTTATTTGGGTGTCAATAAATGATAAAGGAGTTTGAACATACCAAGATCGTGTCCGGTGAGAAATATTAATTTATGATCCAATTAAATAATATTTATTATTATTCAAGTTAGTGCACGCACCATAAAATAATAATGATAATATTATTATTTTGGAATGGGGTTTAAAAAAAGTTTATTATATTATTTAAGGGCTGATATGAAATTAAATAATATTTTAACCTAAACCATAGTTTTATAAATAAATGGTTATGTCTATTCTATAATATTAATCGAGAAACTGAGAATCATTGCACATAATAGATTTCTCTCTTAAATTACCTTTTCTATATCCCTCTCAAGAATGAGAAACCCAAGAGATATTCTTTCAATATCAAAGGATGAGCGATCAACACAAACAACATAATATAATTGATTCACCACGCTAGTACTCAGAAATCAATTGGCATTGGTTAGTGATCAAAGGATTATGTGTTAATCAATACTAGAGGTATTCTACACTTGAATTCTTATAGAGTAACATAGGTAATCCAGAAAAGTTCTTTCAGATGATCAATATCTACATCAATGAAAGGATACTAAGATAAGGTAAATCATTTCTTCAGATATAAATAAATTAATTATAAATTTAACATGCAAGATCCTCTCTAGGTTTTGGGTTTTATTTAGTCAATATCCTATTGAAAAAATTTAATTTTTAATGGAGTTCATGTCATTGATAACATTGTGAATGATTCATCAGATCAATAATATTTTATTTATTTTAATGCCCACCCACGGTGCTTCCACTACGCCTAGAGATTACAAGTGGCATCAGAGTAGTAATGCTTTTAATTTATAATTATTTAGTTTATTGTTGATCTATGATCAATAATGGTTAGATATGTCAGTTCAAGATTATTCATTATTTAATTCGATTTTAGTTAACATGCCTCGACATATCATTCATATTCTTTTAGTTTTTCATTTTTTAAAGGTCTAAGAACATATGAAGAATGACTGAAGATTCCATCGAGAAGTGCTAATAATTTTGGCTAATAAGCCTAGGTTACACAGTGTGTAGCCGAAGTACATTCCATGTACCCATGTGCACTACACCTGGATGTGCCACAAGATACAAAAAATTCCATGAAATAATTACACAAGGCACATTTATTGTACACCTCATGTAGACCGGGCCATCCTAGCACGCAACATGTTGGATTACACAACGTCTAGTTGACGTACATGTCATGTAGTCTACATGGTTTAGTGGTGAAATTCATGAAATATATACGGTTATTATACACAGTCAAACCGTGCGAGAATGATAGGATAGATCATCAATAATATACAAAAAATTTATATGGTGTACATGGTGTGTAGTTTATCATTTCCTATGTCCAAAATACACACTAAGACATTTAGTGAGTTATGCAGACACACAATATGAGCGATACATGACATGTAGTTGGCCTGTACAAGTCATTTAGTTGTGAACAATGAACATGCCAAGTTCTTTTATAGGTTTCACAAACGTAAAAAAAGAGTAACACATGACATGTAGCTGGTTTGTACCCACCGTGTAGTCTATCTAAGGTACACAACTAAATTTCCAGGCGTTTAACCTGAGTATATAAAAACTGAGGTACACGACATGTAGCTCGTAAGTACACAGCGTGTAGTCTCCTAATAAAGGATATAATTAAATTGCATTAAATTTAAAAAATTATATCATTAAAAACTTATTTTATTTATTAGAATACCTGAAATGTTTGATAATTTAATAATGGGTTTTAAATAATTTTTAATGATAAATTAATTTATTGTAATAAATATGTGATTATTGGTTCTGCCTTTTATTTTCCATGAATTTCATTAATAATGGGTATCTCTAAAGGAATTAAAATGGTTATTAATATGAAAGTGAATTAATTAATTGATTTATTAATTAATTAATGAAAGCGTGTTTATCTAAATAATAAATAATGAATAAGAAATGAATGTTATCCGGTTTTACTTTTGTGAACTTGTTGCATGTATAACCATGCATGAGCTTGATAAAGACCTATGTATGCATTGGTTGCTTTAATTTAATTTATTACACAGGTTTTCAATTATTTAATATTAAATTAAATATTTATAGTTTTCGTGTCATCCCTCCCTCTATTATATAAGAAATATGTATCAAAGGTTATTTATGTAATTACCCTTAACCAATATTTTGGTTCACCTCACATGCATGTGAGTTATAAATACTTGTAATTAATGGTGTATTCCAAGGTATGTGGAGGACATTCAAGAAAGAACTATAATGATTCCAACTTAGGTGATACATAGGTGGATAGGTGAAATGTTGCAACTAATGCCAAGATCGACACAAGGAGTTATTACCCTAGGTCATAGATTGATTTATTATATTCTCAATAAATCAATCATTAGATAATCTCATGATCAGGTCATTTATTTATTTATTTTTATGAATTATTTATTTTATGGATGTAAGACCATGATCACATAAATAAATGAATTAATGTGAAAATATGGAATTTAAATAAATTGATTATGGGTAAATGTTTTATCTAACATGGTTAATTAATTAAATACAATCCACTTAATATTTAACAATACATATAAAGGATAAAATAAGATAAAATTTATGCATAATAAAATAAAATTACTCAAATATATATTAAGTCAAACTTTTCCTTCCATTACTTGATTATGAATGAAAGCCTTAGAACTAAGTGTTTGATCAACCCTCATTAGGACACTTACTTTTAACATGGATTTAATATGAATTTTATGGGTTGATTTAACCATATTACATAAAGAGAAGCATCCCTTTCTAGAATTGATGTAACTTAGAGGCAAGTGCTAAGGAAATCCATGTTAGGATTTTGGGATTGAGGAGTCCAATCAACAGATCAAGGAGATTCAAGCCCCTAGTTTGCAAAGAACTTCCTACCTAAATACCTTCAAGTAGCTTAACCAACCCTTGTCGGGGTTATGTGAACAAGCCTATGGATCCTTTCCACTAGAATTTTCTAGCAACTAGATATTATGAGTTCTATGGTGAGGGATATTGAGACTTGATAAAATAGTGACATATTTAATAAAATTAATTATTATTATTTCTCACATAATTTTTAATCAAGAAAAGTACTAATAATATTCACGTTTTAATTGTATAAAATTTAAAAATTCATCATCCACACTATACCTACAATCTATATTGATGAAATACCATCTCCCCACTAGTAGTGAATTCCAAGAGTGTTTTATTCACCTTTGGGTTGTGCTATTACATGAATATAAATCTTACATGCTAGAATCCTCTATGCCTAATTTTTCTAATAAGGAGGTGATTGATGAACAAATCATTATCTATGAAAAACATATGAATGATGTGGTCGACCTTTAAAGTTTGCCGATATCATCTATGTTTAGTGAACTAATGAAGTATCTATTAGAGTTGGTAGCCTAGAACCAACTACTTTGTAATTTATTCATTAATAAATACCTTATCACATCTTGATTGTTCTTTTGGGTGACAGTGCATGTGATAATGTCCTAAGCATAACTGTTTCACCAAAGTGTCATAGCGAATCCCTACTATGATGAGAACCCAGAAGTGCCACAACACTATTCTTGAATATATGTTCTATGGTTGGATGATGTTATTTTAGGGACGAAAATAATATAGGCTGTTAGGGGTGAGGAATCATAAAACTTTGAGGAACCTTCTCATGGTGTGCACCCTTGGTAATATCCAGGAGGATATTATGAGAACGAGACCCGCCAGTAGGAAATCCACATCTCATAGTGTCATTGGATGTTCCTATCTGCAAATGTGTGTTCTGGTCCTTAGACTTTAAGATTATTATCAATGGGTATTACAACTCGCGCACTTAGATGTATTGATGACAACTATGATGAAACACTATTCACAGTGAGGTAGGATTTGTTGGGTGCGTCATGAGTAATACTGCATTAATAGATAATGTGTGAAAGAATTTTTCCCTTATGTTTCATAACAAGAGTTTATATATCCATCCTTTTGATGGAATTGATATAGCATAAATAAATCCATGGCCATGGTGAGGAATGGACAAGTTCAATTCTGGGAAGTCAAAGAAAGAATACTCGAGTACATGGGTTGACGAAACTAGCATGAAACTTGCTTGATTCGAGATATCGAGAAAAAGATATTACATTACATGGTAAGAGTTTGTAGGAGGTGACACATCATTGCGGCGTTAAATTCTTTATCTATGGGTGCCTTGGTGTGTTACTAGATGATAACCTTGTACTTTAGGCAGGCTCCACCTAATGCCATTGAGAAAGATTCCTAGAGGGTCACACACTAAGTGTGTCCAAGTATCTCACTTAAATATTAATTTAACAATTTGAATAAAGATTATTCCCGATTGTGTTTTAATAATTATTCAAGGATGCCTGATCGCATTTATTTCTACACTAGTTATTAGAGATAATATAGCGTGGGAGAAATAATATATTTATTAGCGAGTAATGTAGTGATATTTATTTAAGAAATAAATAATCATTATTGAAGGTATAATAAATGTGGTGGAGGAAATAGAGAATGAAAAAACAAAAGTACACGCCATTAGTTTTTCTGAGGATTTGTGAGAAATAATATTATTTATTTAATTAAATAATATTAGGTGTAATTTGCTGGGCACATGTCAAGTGATAATAACAGTCAACTATTATTATTAGACATGGGGTCTTACTAAGAATTAAATGAAATGAATAAATGATTTAGGGTAATTAATTCATTTTATTATTCTAAGTAATTAAAATCCCAATTATATTATTCTCATTAACCTATCCATTCTTTGTGGTTCTGTAAAAAGGATCAAGAGAAATCTCTCAAGCCAATAAAGAATTATTTTCCTTGAAGAATGCTCTCAACTTACGAGAGATATCCTCCTCCACCGGATCAGGGAGAGTGATTTAGAAGCGGATCTCAAGGAGATCGAAGGCAGACATTGCAAGCAAAGGCTCTTTCATCTAGCACATAGATATCCCTTCAGCGACGTCCAGAGATATGTGGAGCACATGTGGATCACCGCTAGAGGAATCCTATACTTGACTTCAACGACGCAACAATGGATCACATCAGATCATGACCAGAAACATCAATGAAGTGAGAATTCCATCAAGGTAATTCTTTTAAATTAATTAAATTAATTATAATCAATATATGATGATCCTATCTATGGTTCCTATACTCTCCTATTTTCTTTAGTTCTTCATTCTATTCTAAAGATCCAGCATTTTATCATCGTGATGGATCTTAGATTGATCATTATTAATAGAAAAATTCAAGTTGGGTACACCCATACACATGCTTCTACTGTGCTCGGAACCTACAAGTGGTATCAGAGCAGTAATATCGTTGATTATAATTATTTAGTTTTTTTCTGATGATTTATTCATTTAGTAGTTTAGTTGTTTCAATTCAAGTTAATCATTCTGCAAATCTGAATCTTGAGATCTGTTCCTCCTCTTTCGTTTCTCGTTCACCTTACATAAACGATCTTTTCTTTTAATTTTGATTAAAATAAAACAGATGATCTCATTTGGAGGTTCCAAAGCTTCTTGTCCATACAACACCAGAACACACAGTGTGTATTCGACAGTACACGCTGTGTAGTCTGGGTTACATACACCGGGACTGGTCCGCCAAACCAAGCCGTGTTTTGGAGTCTATCTAAGTCTTAAATGACTCTATGTGTTGACTAAGAACAGGTGGAACTCAGTTTCTGGATTACACGCTATGTGGCTCACTGGACACAATGTGTATTCCCTTTGGGTTAGTGTTGGACCATGTACCCTGTGCATAGATTACCCACCTAGAGACCTTGTAATGTGGAACTACACGGTGTGTGGCTCACTGGACATGCTGTGTACTCCAATGATTTCTGAAGTAAATCTACACACCATGTCCCCAGGCATGTACTTCAGATGGATGGTGAACGATAGTACATACTGTGTAGTCGAAATCACATGCCGTGTACTCATCCAAATTATTCAGATTTATTAAAATTTATTATTATATTATACAAAACCTCGAGACGTGTACCATGGTGCAAGCATAAAGATGAGGAAAAACGTGTGATATGTGTTTTATATATATGTGTTTAATTTAACATCTTCATAATGTTCATTTCTACTCTTTGGATAGTTATGAATAGGAATTCACTGGGTTGCCTCCAAGATACAAGTTACGTAAAAATATAATTTTAAATAAATTAATTTGTTTAAAATTATGATATATGAGAATCTCAAGGAAATTTAGAAAAGGGTTTAAGATAAAAGGATTGATTAATTAAATATAATTAATTGATTCGAATGTGATTTATCTTAAACAAGAATGATTAAATAATTGAATGCTAGTTTTATTTATGCATATATATTGTTGCATGTATGGATGATCATGAGCTGGACCAAGACCTTTGTATGTGAATGGTTTTTCTTAAATAATTTATTTCAATTTGTTGGCCTGTAAGCCTTCTCCTTATTAATATGTAGGGACTACATGCCCAAGGGTTCTTTTATGAAAAACCCTCTTTTACCCCTCACCTATGAGTGTGATAAAATAATATGTAATTTATGGATCTCCCACACTAGTAGAGGCAGATTAAGTTAGGAGCCAAGGTGAAACCAATCTAAGGAGATACAAAGGTGGATAGGTGGAAAGTTGTAAACAAGAACCCAAAAGGTTCAAGGTGTTTCTCCCATAGGTCTTAGGTTAGTTTATCAACTGCTAGATAAACTAACCAATATAACAAGCTCATGATCATACTGTTTATTTTACTTCTATTAGTTGCATGGTTTATTTATTGTGAGTGTGTTGTCGTGATCACAAAATTAATAAATTAAACAAGCATGCAAGATAGAACTAAAATAATACCAGATTATGTGTAAATATTATCTTAGAAATGGTTAATCATTTAAGTACATACCACTTAATATTAACAAGAATGTAATAAAGATAATAAAATGGAAATTTAAATATAAGGATAAAATCCCTCAAAGAAATATTAAGTTGGTATAACCTTCCATAATCTTGGTTAGAATCAAACCATACTTCAAAGTGCTTGACCAACCCTAGTTGGGGTGCTTTCAATTATCAAGGAATTATAATTCATGGTTTTGGGTTGACTTTAATTGGTTCACATAAAGGGTTTAATTCCATAGTAGGACTTGGTTTTACCAAGAGGAAAAGGTTGAGGAAATCCAAAATAAAATGATTTCAGGATTGGGGAGTCCACTCATCAGATCAAGGAACTGAGAGTTAATGCAATTGGCATTTGGAATGACTACATAAATCCCTTAAAGTTGCTTGACCAACCCTAGTTGGGGTAATGAGAAGGGAAATATGGATCTTTTCCACTAGAATATTCAGGCAACAAAATATTCCAAAGTCAATGGTGAGGGCTATTGGATTTTGATAAAATAGTGGGAGACTAATAAGTATTAATTTATTTATTTGTCTCAGTTTTATCATGATAAAGTACTAAATCTTTTCTCATCTTAAATTGTAGAAACAATAAGAAAAATGACTTCAAACATATCATTGAGAACCATACTCAAGAAGGAAAACCTTCTCACCAGCACCAATTTCTAGGAGTGGTAGAGGCGTTTACGCATCATCTTTCGCCACGAGAGGAAATTGTATGTGCTAGAGGAGACTATTCCAATTGCGCTTGGAAAAGAGGCTAGGGGTGAGGAACTATCTATCTATATGAAACATATGGATGATTCCATATATTTCCAATGTTTCATGCTATCAGCCATGTCTAATGATCTCTTTAAGCAACATGAAAACATAGATGCATATAACATGATGTATCACCTTAAGGATATATATAAAGAGAAGGTGAGATATGAGAGATATGAGATCTCCAATGCTTTGTTCACAACTAATCTTGGAGAGTCTGTGCTAGTTGGGCCTCATGCAGTCAAGCTGATTGGATACATTGAATGCTTGGACATCTTAGGGATTAAATTCCTAGATGAGTTGCGTATATATCTCATCATATCATCACTGCCCAAGACCTTCTCTAGATTTATTGTCAAATACAACATGAGAAACAATGAGAAGATTCTATTGGAACTTATGACCTTAATTCATCAGGTAGATAAGGACATGGGGCGTAACAAACTTGCAGTCCTTATGGTGAATAAGAAAAGGAAGGACAATGAAAAGGGGCCAAAGATTTATAAACAGTTTGAAGCCCCTAAGCATCATCCCTCCAAGAAGGGGAAGATGTAGAGGCAGGGCAAGGAATGGGAGGCAATATGCTTTTCATGTGGAAATACAAGCCACTGGAAGAGGAACTGCACCCAGAAGCATGAGGACACTAAAGGTGCGTTCGTTATCGAGTTTCATCTTTACACTTATACACATTGGGTATTAGATAAAATTTATGGGGCTCACATCTATATTCAAATTAAAGAACCAAGTATATTTAGAAAGATTTTCACAGGATAAGTGGATCTTCGAGCTGTCAATGGTGCAAGGATGGCTACGTTGGCCCTTGACGATTACCATCTCTCATTTCCAACTAGGATTCTTTTGGTATTACATAACTGTTATTATGTTCCTAGTGTTACCAAGAACATAATTTCTGTATCATGTTTAGATATGGATGGATTTATTTTCAAGTTTGGAAATAAGGGTTGTTTATTTTATATGAACAACATATGTTATGGTATGGTGCATTTAAATAATATTTTGTATGTATTAAATTATGAAAACCAAGTGTTTTAAATTGATAATGAAACATACTCACATGACTCATATAATACCCAGTTATGGAATCACTATCTTGGTCATGTAAACGAGAAGTGCTTGACAAAGCTCTGCCAATATGGTTATTTAGACTCTAATGAGAAAAAACCACTTGATAGATGTCACACTTGTTTACAAGGTAAAATGACCAAGCCACCATTCGATAGATATGGTGAAAGGGCCACAGAGCTTCTAGGATTAGTCCACACGGATGTGTGTGGACCATTTCCAGTAGAATATAGAGGTGGATATTCTTACTTCATTACTTTTACTGATGATTTGAGTAGATATATCTATATCTAATTAACGAGGTATAATTCAGAGGCATTAGATAAATTTAAGGAATTCAAGAATGAAGTATAGAATCAGCTTGGTAAGAAGATAAAGAAGCTTCGATTGGATCGGGGTGGAGAATATCTAAACCAAGAGTTCATCGAACTTTTACAGGAGTCTAGGAATTTATCTCAACTCACTCCTCCTTATACACCATAGTGGAATGGTGTTAGTGAAAGGAGGAACCGCACCTTGTTGGACATGGTGAGGTCGATGATGAGTTATGCAGATCTTCCATTATCCTTTTGGGGATATGCATTACAAAATGTAGCATACACATTAAACCGAGTACTAACTAAGGTGGAAAATGGAATTCCCTCCAAGATATGGAATGGAAAGAAACCCATTTTTTCACACACACGTGTATGGGGATGTGAGGCATTTGTTAAGGCCTTATTAGGAAACAAACAATCACCCCGGGGCACAAAGTGTATCTTTATAGAATATACCAAGGAAAAGAAATGATATTACCTATATAACCCTTCAGACAATAAAGTCACTATCGCCAAAAAAGCTATCCTTCTTGAGAGGGAGAACATAATCAAAAAGTATAGTAGGAGAAAGATTGACTTCGATGAAGTTGATGCTCAAGATACAGAGGAGTTGGTATAGAAACATGTTCCACAAGTCCCCATGTAAGAGGTTATAGAAACACAAGTATTGTGTTGGGGCTCAAGAGAGGTAAGGGAACCAGATAGAATTGGTTTCCTAGTCACTGATGATGGTGAATCATTATTGTTAGAAAATGATGAACCTCTCTCCTATAAGGAAGCAGTAGAGATCTCAGAAGATGCAATATGGCTAGAAGCAATGAATTTTGAGATGGATCCATGTATCAGAACCAAGTTTGGGTTCGGGTCGATGAGCCAGTTGATGTAAAGCATGTTGGATGAAAATGGGTATTCAAGAAAAAGCTGGACATGGAAGGTCAAGTTAGAACCTATAAAGAAAGGATAATGGCTAAAGTATTTAGACAACGTCAAGGAATTGACTATGATGAAACCTTCTCACCAGCTTCCATGTTTAAATCCATAAGAATAATACTTTCCTAAACAACTTACCATGACTACGAGATTTGACAAATGAATGTCAAAACAACATTCCTTAATGGGAACCTTCAAGAAGATGTCTATATGACTCAACAAGAAGGGTTTATGACACCAGGTGAAGCCAAATGGGTTTGGAAGTTACAGAAATTCATTTATGGATTAAAGAAATCATCCATGTAATGGAACATTCGATTTGAATAAGCCATAAAATAATTTGGTTTTATTAAGAATGAATGTGATCCATGTGTTCATAAATGGTTTAATGGGAATGTGGTCGTTATCTTAGTAGTATATGTTGATGACATATTACTTATTGGAAATGATGTACCAGTCTTAAAGTCAGTTAAGGAATGGTTAAACAAATATTTCTCCATGAAAGACTTAGCCGAAGCAGCCTACATTCTAGGGATCAAGACAATTCATGATAGATCCAAGAGGTTTCTTGGAATATGTTAGGGTACATACATTGAACAGATACTAAATAGATTTAGTATGGAAAAATCCAAGAGGGGATTGGTTTTAGTGTCACATGGATTACATATTTCTAACAAAATGTGTCCTCAGACACAGCAGGAGAAAGATATGATGAGTAATATCCCATATGCTTCGGCTATAGGATCCATCATGTATGCCATGTTATATACTAGGTTTGGTGTTTCCTATACACTGATCATGGTAGGTAGATATCAAGAAGATATAGGATAACATCATTGGACTACTGTTAAGACTATCCTTAAGTATTTGAGAAGAACAAAGGATATGTTCCTAGTGTATGGGAGAGACGAGGAGCTTTTCATCAAAGGGTATACTGATGCCAATTTTCAGACAAATAAAAATGATCTGAAGTCTCAATATGGATATTTTTCTATCTCAACAGAGGATTTGTGAGTGAGAAGAGTTCAAAGAATCCAGTTTTTGTCGATTCTACCATGGAGTCTGAATATATAGCGGCTTCTGATGCATCCAAGGAAGTTGTCTGGATTTGGAATTTTTTCTAGGAGCTTGATGTGGTACTTAGCAGTAAAGATCCTATCACATTATATTGTGATAATACTACAGTGGTGGATCTTGCAAAAGAACCAAGGTCACATCAATAGACAAATAAAATTCTCCATAAGTATCACCTCTTGAGGGATTTCTATCAAAGGGGTGAAGTTTTAGTGATTCAAGTGTCTATGGAAGAGAATGTGGATGACCCCATAACTATATGACTATCTCAGTAGAATCATGAATATCATGTGAGAGCTAGTGGGTTAAAGGTTGTTAGAAGTTGGCTCTAGTCCAAGTGGGAGTTTGTTGGAGTTGGTGGCCTAGAACCAATTACTTTTTACTTTATTCATTAATAAATATCTTATCACATCTTGATTGTTCTTCTACATGACAATGCATGGGATAATTTCCTAATGATAGCTGTTTCACCAAAGGGTCATAGTGGATCCCTGATATGATGAGAACCCAGAAGTTCCACAACATTATTCTTGAATATATCTTATATGACCGGATGATGTTATTTGAGAGACACAAATAATACAGACCGTTAGGGGTGAGGACTCATAAAACTTTGAGGCACTTTCTCATGGTGTGAACCCTTGGTAATATCTTGGAGGATATTATGAGAATGAGACCCGGCAATAGAAAATCCACATTTCATAGTGTCATTGGATGTTCTTATCTACAGACGTGTGTATTGGTCCTTAGACTTTCTGATTATTATTAATGAGTATTACAACTCACGCATTTAGATACATGGACGAAAACTGTGACGACACACTTTTTGCGGTGAGGTAGGATATGTTGGGTGCTTCACGAGTAATACTACATTAATAGATAATGTGAGAATGGATTTTTCCCTTCTGTTTCACAGCGAAAGTTGATATATCAGGCCCTTGGATGGAATTAATATAGCATAAATAAATCCATGACCATAGTGAGGAATGGGAAAGTTCAATTCTGGGAAGTCAAAGAAAGAATAATCAAGCACATGGGTTGATGAAACTATCATGAAACCTACTTGATTTTAGATATCAAGACAAAGAGATTAAATTACATTATAAGCATTTGTAGGAGGTGACATATCATTGCGACATTAACTTCTTTCTCTATGGGTGACTTGGCTTGTTTCTAGATGATAACCTTGGACTTTAGGTAGGCTCTTCCTAATTCCATTAAGAAACAGGCCTAGAGGGTCACACACTAAGTGTGTTCAAGTATCTCAGTTAAATATTAATTTAACAAATTGAATAAATATTATTACCTACTGTGGTTTAATAATTATTAAATTATTTCTGATCACATTTATTTTGACACTAGTTATTCGAGAGAATATAGTATGGAAAAAATAATATATTTATTAGTGAGTAATGTAGTGGTATTTATTTAAGAAATAAATAGTCATTATTCAAGGTTTAATAAATGTGGTGGAGGAAATAGAGAATGAAAAAACAAAAGTACACACCATGTATATTAATATACACACCGTATAGTTTTTTTTGAGGATTTGTGAGAAATAATATTATTTACTTAATTAAATAATATTAGGTGTAATTTGTTGGGTGCATGTCAAGTGATAATAATAGTCAACTGTTATTATTTGACATGGGGTCTTACTAAGAATTAAATGAAATGAATAAATTCTTTTGGGTAATTAATTCATTTTATTATTCTAAGTAATTAAAATCCCAATTATATTATTCTCATTAACTTAGACATTCATTGTGGTTGTTCAAAATGGATCAAGATAAATCTCTCAAGCCATTAGATAATTATTTTCCTCCAAGAACGCTCTTAAGTTATGAGAGAGATCTTCCTCCATCGGATTAAGGAGAGCGCATTGAAAGCGGCTCTCAAGGTGATCGAAGGCGGACATCACAAGTGAAGGCTCTTCCATGCTAGCACTCAGATATCCCTTCGGAGACTTCCAGAGATATGTGGATCACGTGTGGTTCACCACTAGAGGAATCCTACACTTGAATTCTACAATGTAACAATAGATCACATCATATTGTGACTGGAAACATCAATGAAGAGAGAATTCCATCAAGGTAATTATTTTCAATTAATTAAACTAATTATAACCAACATATGATGATCATATCTATGGTTTTGGGACACTACTCTTTTATTTCGTTCTTTATTCTATTCCAAAGATCTGGTATTTTATCATCACGATGGATCTAGGATTGATCATTGTTAATGAAAAAATTCAAGTTGGGTACGCCCATCCACACACTTCCTCTACACCCATAATATACAGTATCATGATAACATGGATGTTTATAGCATGATCGAGCATCTTTGTGATCTATAATTGGAGAGATATAGACAATAACAATTTGAGATCTCCCAGTATCTTTTTTAGATAAATCTTTTAGAGGGTTTCCCAACTAGGCCTCATGTAGTCAAGATCATTGGATACATTGAGCGTCTAGAGGTTCTAGGGTTTTAACTCCCTGAAAAATTGGGCACCAATCTCATTCTTGAGTCACTCCCTTAGAGTTTATCCATCTTTGTTGTTAATTTTATTATGAAAAACATTGATAAGTATCTCACATACATGATTAATCATCCTCACCATGTAGATAAAGATATGAAGTGTGAAAATCCTTCCATCATTATAGTAAACGAATAGAAAGGCCAAGTGGAGAGATCTAATCCAAAAACTTCTTTGTAACACCCTTACATGAAGTGGAATATTAAGGGGAAATATAGGGAGTAGAACACTATTTGTTTCACATGTGGAAATAAAGGCCACTAGAATAAAAAATACACCCATATGCAAAAGCAATGAGAATATTCTGGTGTGTTTGTTATCAAGTGAAATTTATCCATTTCTAAAAATTGGGTATTTGATATAGATTTTGATTCTCACATGTGAATTCAAATACAAGAACTAAGTTGATTAAGAAATATTGACTTAGGAGAGGTAGATCTTTGAGTAGCCAATAGATCTAAAATTTCCACAGTAGCTATCATCAACTATCACCTCATATTTCCAACTGGAATGATCTTGGTTTTAAAATATTGTTATTACATGACATCCATTACCAAAAACAATATTTCTATATCCAGACTAGATATAGATGGTTTTATTTTTAAATTTTGGAATAAATGTAACTTATTTTATAATGATAACATTTTTTATAGTAATGCAAATTTAAATAATGATCTTTATGTGTTGGATTATGCAAACCAAGTAATAAAAATCAATAACAAAATTACATCACATGAGTCATACCACACCAAACTTTGGCATCACCAACTAGGTCATGTAAATGTAAATATTTTGAATAATTTACACGAAGAAAAATATTTATATTATTTTGAACTAAAACCACTTGGTGTATGTCACACATGTTTATAAGAAAAAATGAACAATACCCCATTTTGTGGAAAATGTGGAAGGTCTAAAGAGCTTCTTGAGTTAGTTCATATTTATGCGTGTGGACTATTTCCCATTGAAGCAAGGGGTGGATACTCATACTTTATAAATTTTACTAATGATTTTAATAGATATGGATATGTCAACTTGATGAGGTATAAGTCTGATTCCTTTTAGATATTAAAGGAATATAAGAATGAAATTGGGAACCATTTTGGAAATAAGAAGGAGAAAGTCTACTCAAACCATAGTGGGGAATATATTAATCAAGACTTCATTGATTATTTATGAGAGTTTTAGATTCTATCTAAACTTACTCTTTATACACTTTAATGGAATGGTGTAAGTGAAAGGAGGAACCACACCTTATTAGACATGGTGTGATCAGTAATGAGTCATAAAAGTCTTCCATTATCCTTTTGGGGATATGAATTATAAAAAACACAAATAATATACCAAGTTCCAACTAAGGTGGAATATAGTATACCATACTGATTATGGAATGGAAAGAATCCCTTGTTATCATACTTAAATGTGTGGGTATGTGAAGAATTTTTTAAGGCCTCTTAGGGTAATAAACTTGAAACCCAAGGCAAAAAGTGTACCTTTATTGGATATTCTAAAGAAACAAGGAGTTATTACCTATAAAACCCCTTAGACAAAAAGGTAATAGTGGAAATAAATTCCATGTTCCTTGAAGGGGAGCACATATCTAAAAGAGATAATTAGAGTAACATATAATTTGATGAAGTTTAGGCTCTGTTGGAGTTGGTGTCTTAGAACCAACTAATTTATGATTTATTCATTAATAAATACCTTATCACATCTTGATTGTTCTTTTGCGTGACAATGATTGTGATAATGTCCTAAGGATAAATGTTGGATTAAAGGGACATAGCGGATCCCTGCTATGATGAGAACCCATAAGTGCTATAACACTATTCTTGAATATATGTTCTATGTCCAGATGATTTTATTTGAGGGACACAAATAATACAGGCCACTAGGGGTGATGACTCATTAAATTTTGAGGTACCTTCTCATGGTGTGCGCCCTTGGTAATATCCGGGAGGATATTATGAGAACGAGACCCGCTAGTAGGAAATCCACATTACATAGTTTCATTGGATGTTCCTATATGCGGATGTATGTATTAGTCCTTAGAATTTAAGATTATTATTAATGGGTATTACATCTCGTTCACTTAGAAATATTGAAGAAAATCGTGACGAGAAGCTATTCACAACGAGGTAGGATATGTTGGGGGCGTCACGAGTAATACTGCATTAATAGATAATGCCAGAAATGATTTTTTCCTTCAGTTCCATAACAGAAGTAGAGATCTCAGGACCTTTGAAGTAATTGATATAGCCTAAATAAATCCATGGCCATGGTAAGGAATGGGAAAGTTCAATTATAGGAAGTTAAAGAAAGAATAATCGAGCACATGGGTTGATGACACCAACATGCAACCCGCTTGATTCGAGATATTGAGACAAATGGATTATATTACATGGTAAGCGTTCATAGGAGGTGACATGTCATTACGAACATAACTTATTTCTCTATGGGTGCATTGGCGTGTTTCTAGATGCTATCCTTGGACTTTAGGCAGGCTCCGCCGAATGCCACTGAGAAAGAGGCCTAGAGGGTCACACACTAAGTGTGTCCAAGTATCTCAGTTAAATATTAATTTAAAAAGTTTAATAAATATTATTCCCAATTGTGGTTTAATAATTATTCAAGGATACCTGATCGCATTTATTTAGACACTAGTTATTCGAGAGAATATATTGTGGAAAAAATAATATATTTATTTTCTAGTAATGCAATGATATTTATTTGAGAAATAAATAGCCATTACTCAAGGTCTAATAAATGTAGTGTAGGAAATAAAGAAAAATGGAAAAACAAAAGTACACGCGATGTTTATTAAATATACACACCATGTATTTTTTTTGAGAATTTATGAGAAATAATATTATTTATTTAATTAAATAATATTAAATGTAATTCGTTGGGTGCATGTCAAGTAATAATAATAGTCAACTGTTATTATTAGACACATGCTATTACTAATAATTAAATGAAATGAATAAATGCTTTCGGGTAATTAATTCATTTTATTAATCTATGTAATTAAAATCCCAATTATATAATTCTCATTAGCCTAGACATTTTTTGGGTGTTGTGCACAATGGATTTGGAAAAACTCTCAAGCCAAGAGAAAATTATTTTTCCACCAAGAACACTCTTAAGATACGAGAGATAGAGAGATCCACCTCCACTGGATCAAGGCGATCAAAGGCAGACATCACAAGAAAAGGCTCTTCCATGCTAGCACCCAGATATCCCTTCAGTGAAGTCCAAAGATACGTGGAGCATGTGTGAATCACCTCTAGAGGAATCCAACACTTGGATTATACGACGCAACAACGGATCACATCAGATTTTGATTAGAAACATCAATGAAGAAATAATTCCATTAAGGTAATTCTTGTCAATTAATTAAATTAATTATAACCAACATATGATGATCCTATTTATGGTTTTGATACTCCCCTATTTCTTTTTCGTTCTTCGTTCTATTCCGAAGATCCAACATTTTATTATCGTGAAAGATCTCAGATTGATTGTTGTCAATGATAAAATTAAATTTGGGTACACCCACCAATGCACTTCTACTATGATCAGAACCTACAAGTGGTGTCAGAGGGGTCATATCATTGATTATAATTATTTAGTCTTTCATTGGTTATTTACGCATTTAATAATTTAGTTGTTTTAATTCAAATTAATCGTTCTTTAAATACGAATCTCGAGATCTATTCCTCCTCTCTCGTTTCTCATTCACCTTACAGAAACAAATTTTTATTTTAATTTTGATTAAAATAAAATAGAGGATCTCATCCGGAGGTGCCAAATGTTCATGGCCGTACAACACCAGAATACACGGCGTGTATTCGACAGTACACTTCGTGTAGTCAAGATTCAACGCATCGGACCGGTCCACCAAATCAGGCTGTGTGTTGGAGTATTTCTATGTCTTAAATGACTCCGTGTGTTTACCTGGAATAGGTGGCACATAGTTTCTGGATTACAAACCGTTTGGATCTTTGAACACAGCATGTAGTCCCTTCGGGTTAAGGTTGGACCGTATACCCCTTACATTTCTCGCTCGACTGGAAACTGTGCAACGCAGATACTACATGGCATGTGTCCCACTGAACACGCCATGTACTTCGAAGAATTACGAAGTAAATTTACACACCATGTCCCCAAACGTGTAATTTAGATGTACGGTGAACAAAAGCACACACCCTGTAGTCGGAACTACACATCGTGTAATCATCCAAATTACGTAGATTTATTAAAAATTATTATTATATTATATAAACCCTTGAGACGTGTACCATAGTGCAAGAATAAAGCTAAGACACAACACATGATAGGTGTTTTATATATATGTGTTTAATTTAACATATGAGTAATGTTTATTTCTACTAATTGGGTAGTTATAAACAATAATTCACCAAGTTTTCTCCAAGGTACACGTTACGTACAAAGATAATTTTAAATGAATTTATATTTTTTAAAATTATGATGGATGAGAATCTCAAGGAAATTCATAAAAAGTGTTTAAGATAAAAGGATTGATTAATTAAAGATAACTAATTGATTCGAGCGTGATTTATCTTAAACAATAATGATTAAATAATTGAATGATAGTTTTATTTATGCGTAAATATCATTGCATGCATGGATGATAATGAGATATACCAAGACCTTTGTATGTGAATGGTTTCTTTTCATTAATTTATTTAAATTAAATTTGTTGGCATACGAGCCATCTCCTCATTAATAAGAAGGGTTTGTGTTCCCATGGTTTCTTTTATGTAAAACCCCATTTTACCCCTCACCTGCATGTGAGATAAAAGAATATGTAATAAATGGAGCTCCCAAGATAGTGAAGGCATCTCAAGTTAGGATCCAAGGTGAAACCAATTCATGGAGATACAAAGGTGGAAAGGTGGAAAGCTGTAAACACGAACCCCAAAGGTTCAAGGTGTTTCTCCCCTAGGTTTTGGGTTAGTTTATAAACCACTAGATAAACTAACCAATAGAACAATCTCATGATCATACCATTTATTTTATTTCTATTAGTTGCATGGTTTATTTATTCTGGGTGTGTTGTCATGATCTCACAATTAATGAATTAAACAAGCATGCAACATAGAACTAAAATAAGACCAGATTATGCATAAATATTATCTTAGACATGGTTAATCACTTAGGTATATCCCATTTTATATTAACAATCATGTAATCAAATATAATAAAATGGAAATTTATGTATAAGGATAAAATCCCTCAAAGAAATATTATGTCGGTATAACCTTCCATAATCTTGGTTAGAATCGAAACATAGTTCAAAGTGCTTGACCAACCCTAGTTGGGATGCTTTCAATTATCTAGGAATTCTAATTCAAGGTTTTGGGTTGACTTGACTTGCTTCGTATCAAGGGTTGACTGCCACAATAGGACTTTGTGTGACCAAGAGGCAAAGATTGAGGAAATCCAAAATAAAATGGATTTTAAGATTAGGGAGTCCACTCAGTGGATCAAGGATCTGTGGGTTAATGCAGTTGTAATTTGGAATTACTACATAAAACCCTTCAAGTTACTTGAACAACCTTAGTTGGGGTAATGAAAAGGGGAATATAGATCCTTTCTACTAGAATATTCAGGCAACATAATATTCTGAAATCAATGGTGAGGGCTATTGGATTTTGATAAAATAGTGGGAGACTAATAAGTATTAAATTATTTATTTTTCCAGTTTTATCATGATAAAGTACCAAACCTTTGATCATCTTAATTTGTTGAAATGTAAAGAAAAATGACTTCAAACATATCATTTTGAACCATAATCGAGAATGAAAACCTTCTCACCAGCACCAATTTCCAGGAATGGCAGAGGTGTTTACGTGTCATCCTTCGCTACTAGAGGAAATTATATGTGCTGGAAGAGCCTATTCTAGTTGTGCCTAGAAAATAGGCCAGTGATGAGGAACTATATATATATATATAATACATATGGATGATACCACAAATGTCCAATGTTTCATGCTATCGGCCATGTCTAATGATCTCTTGAAGTAATATGAAAACATGGATACGTATAGAATGATGTCTCACCTTAAGGATCTCTATCAAGAGAAGTCCTGATAGAAGATATATGAGATCTCCAATGATTTGTTCACAACTAATCTTGGAGAGTCTGTGCTAGCTGGGCCTCATGTAGTCAAGATTATTGGCTACACTGAACACCTGGACATCTTAGGGATTAAGTTCCTGGATGAGTTGCATACAGATCTCATCCTCTCATCACTGCCCAATACCTTCTCTAGATTTATTGTCAACTATAACATGAGAAACAATGAGAAGAGTCTATCAGAACTTCTAACCTTAATTTTCTAGGTAGATAAGGACATGGGTAATGACAAACCCATAGTCCTTATGGTGAATAATAAAAGGAAGGACAATGAAAAGGGGACAAGGACTTATAAATGGTCTGAATCCCATGAGCACCATCCCTCCAAGAAGGGGAAGATCTAGAGGTAGGGAAAGGAACGAGAGGTGGTATGTTTTTCATGTGGAAATCTAGGACACTAGAAGAGGAATTGCACCCAGAATCATGGGGACGCTAAAGGTGCGTTAGTTATCGAGTGTAATCTTTCCATTTCTATACATTGGGTATTAGATACAGCTTGTGGGGCTCACATATGTATTCAAATGCAGGAAACAAGTAGATTTATAAATATTGCCAGAGAAGAGGTGAATCTTTGAGCTTCCAATGGTGCGAGGATGGCTACATTGGCCATTGGTGATTACCACCTCTCATTGCGAACTGGGATGATTTTGGTTTTACATAACTGTTATTATGTTCCTAGTGTTACCAAAAATAAAATTTCTGTATCATGTTTGGATATGGATGGATTTATTTTCAAGTTTAGAAATAAGTGTTGCTTCTTTTATAAGAACAACGTATGTTATTGTATGGATAATTTAAATAATGGTTTGTAAGTATTAAATTACAAAAACCAAGTGTTGGAAATCCATAACGAAACAAACTCACATGACTCATACATCAACCAGTTGTGGTATCACCATCTCAGTCATGTAAATGGGAAGAGCTTGAAAAATCTCTACCAAGATGGCTATTTAGACTCTACTGAGCTAAAACCACTTGATAGATGTCACACTTGTTTACAAGGTAAAATGACCAAGCCACCTTTTGGTGGACAGGGTGAAAGGGCCACTAAGCTTCTAGGATTGGTGCACACAGATGTGTGTAGACCATTTCTAGTAGAAGCTATAGGTGTATATTATTACTTCAATACTTTTACTGATGATTTGAGTAGATATGGCTATTTCTAATTAATGAGGTATAAGTCAGAGTCCTTAGATAAATTTAAGGAATTCAAGAATGATGTATAGAATCAGCTTGGTAAGAAGATAAAGAAACTTAGATTGGATCAATGTGGAGAATATCTGAACCAAGAATCCATTGATCTTCTATGGGAATTTGGGATTATATCTCAGATCACTCCTCCTTATACACCACAGTGGAATGGTGTTAGTGAAATGAGGAACCACACCATGTTGGATATGGTGAGGTCGATGATGAGTCATGCAGATCTTATATTATCCTTTTGGGGATATGCATCACAAACTGCAGCATACACATTAAACTGAGTACCAACTAAGGAGGAAAATGGAATTACCTTCATGTTATGGAATGGAAAGAAACCCATTTTGTCACACACACATGTATGGGGATGCAGGGAATTTGTTAAGGACTTTTTAGGAAACAAACTCACACCCTGGGGAACAAGGTTTATCTTTATAGGATATCCTAAGGAAACAAAAGGATATTATCTATATAACCTTTCAGACAAGAAAGTGACTGTCTCCAGACAAGCTGTCTTTCTTGAGAGGGTGCACTTCCTCAAAAAGGATAATGTGAGAAAGATTGACTTTGATGAAGTTGATGCTCAAGATACACGGGAGTTGGTACAGGAACGAGTTCCACAGGTCCTTCTGGAAGAGGTTCCAAAAACACAAGTACTGCTTTGGAGCTCAAGAGAGGTAAGGGAAACAGAGAGATTTGGTTTCCTAGTCACCAAGGATAGTGAATCATTATTGTTGGACAATGATGGACCTATCTCCTACAAGGAATTATTAGAAAGATCAGAAGTTGCAAGATGGATAGAAGCTATGAATTCTAAGATGGATTCCATGTATCAGAACCAAGTCTGGGTTCTGGTCGATGAGCCAGTTGATGTAAAGCTTGTTGGATGAAAATGGGTATTCAAGAGAAAACTGGACATGAAAGGCCAAGTTAGAACCTATAAAGAAAGGCTAGTGGCTAAAGGATTTAGACAGCGTCAAGGAATTGACTATGATGAAACCTTCTCACTAGTTTCCATGTTTAAATCCATAAGAATCATACTTTACATAGAAGCTTACCATGACTACAAGATTTGGAAAATGGATGTCAAAATAGAATTCCTTAACAAGAACCTTATGGAAGATGTCTATATGACACAACCAGAAGGGTTTGTGACACCAAGTAAATCCAAATGGGTTTTCAAGTTGCAAAAATACATTTATGGATTAAAGAAAGCATCCAGGTCAAGGAACATTCGATTTTATGAATCCATAAAGGAATTTGGTTTAATTAAGAACAAATGTAAGCCATGTGTTTATAAGCAGTTTAATGGGAATTAATTCGTTATCCTAGAAGTATATGTTGACAACATATTACTTATTGGAAACGATTTACCAGTCTTACAGTCATTTAAGGACTGGTTGAACAAGTGTTTCTCCATGAAGGAATTGGGTGAAGCAGCCTACATTATAGGGATCAAGATTATTCGTGATATATCCAAGAGGCTTCTTGGACTAAGTCACGATACATACATTGACCAAATACTAAAGATATTTAGTATGGAACAATCCAAGAGGGGATTGGTTCCAGTGTCACATGGAATATATCTTTATAAGAAAATGTGTCCTCAAACACAACTAGAGAAAAATAGAATGAGTAAGATCCCATAAAAATAGGCTATAAGATCCATCATGTATTCCATGTTATGTACTAGGCTTGATGTTGCCTATGCACTGAGCATGGTAGGTAGATATCAAGTAGATCTAGGGGAATAGCATTGGACTGCTGTTAAGACTATCCTTAAGTATCTGAGAAAAACTAAGGATATGTTCCTAGTGTATGGAGGATAGGAGGAGCTTGTCATCAAAGGGTATACTGATGTTGGTTTTCAGAAAGATCAAAATGATATAAAGTCACAATATGGATATGTTTTTTGTCTCAATGGAGGAGCAGTGAGCAGGAAGAGTTCAAAGCAGCCAGTTGTCGTCGATTCTACAGTGGAGTCTGAATATATAATAGCTTCTTATGTATCCAAGGAAGCCGTATGGATTCAGAAATTTTTCCAGGAGCTTGATGTCGTGCCTATAAGTAAAGATCCTATCACATTGTATTGTGATAATACTGTAGTGGTGCCTGTTTCAAAAGAACCAAGGTCACATCAATGGACAAAGCACATATTTCGAATGTATCACCTATTGAGGTATTTCTATCATAGGGGTGAAGTTTCTGTGAGCAGAGTGTCCATAGAAGAGAATGTGGAAGACCCAATGACTAAAGGCCTGTCTCAGTAGAAGCATGAATATCATGTGAGAGCTAGCGGGTTAAAGGTTGTTAGTAGTTGGCTCTAGTCCAAGTGGGAGTTTGTTGGAGTTAGTGTCCTAGAACCAACTAATTTGTACTTTATTCATTAATAAATACCTTATCACATCTTGATTGTTCTTATGTGTGACAATTTATGTGATAATGTCCTAAGAATAGCTGTTTCATTAAAGGGGCATAGCGGATCCCTGCTATAATGAGAACCTGTAAGTTCTATAACACTTTTCTTGAATATATGTTCTATGGCTAGATGATGTTATTTGAGGGACACAAATAATATAGGCCATTAGGGGTGAGGACTCATAAAACTTTGAGGCACCTTCTCATAGTGTGTTCCCTTGGTAATATACGGGAGGATATTATGAGAACGAGACCCACCAGTAGGAAATCCACATTTCGTAGTGTCATTGGATGTTCCTATATGTGGACGTATGTATTTTTTCTTTGAATTTAAGATTATTATTAATGGGTATTAAAACTTGCACACTTATATGTATTGATGAAAACTGTGACAACACCCTATTCGCATTGAGGTAGGATATATTGGTTGCGTCATGAGTAATACTGCATTAATAGATAATGTGAGAATGGATTTCTCCCTTCTGTTCCATAACGGAAGTAGATATCCTAAGCCCTTTGATGGAATTGATATAGCCTAAATAAATCCTTGGCCATGGTAAGGAATGGGTGAGTTCAATTCTGGGAAGTCAACGAAATAATAATCGGGCACATGGGTTGATGGCACCAGCATGTAACCCGCTTGATTCGAGATATCGAGACAAAGGGATTATATTACACAGTAAGCATTCGTAGGAGATGACACATCATTGCGGCATTAATTTAATTCTCTATGGGTGCCTTGGAATATTTCTAGATGCTAACCTTGAACTTTAGGCAGGCTCCACCTAATGCCATTGAGAAAGAGGCATAGAGGGTCACACACTTAGTGTGTATAAGTATCTCAGTTAAATATTAATTTAACAAGTTGAATAAATATTATTTTCGATTTTGGTTTAATAATTATTCAAGGTTGCCTGATCACATTTATTTTGACACTAGTTATTTGAGAGAATATATTATGGGTGAAGTAATATATTCATTAGTGAGTTATTTAGTGATATTTATTTGAGAAATAAATAGCCATTATTCAGGGTCTAATAAATGTGGTGGAGGAAATAAAGAAAAATGGAAAAACAAAAGTACATGCCATGTATATTAAATATACACTCCATGTATTTTTTTCTGGGAATTTATGTGAAATAATATTATTTATTTAATTAAATAATATTAGGTGTAATTAGCTGGGCGCATGTAAAGTAATAATAATAGTCAATTGTTATTATTAAACATGGGGTATTACTAATAATTAAATTAAATGAATAAATGATTTCGGGGAATTAATTCATTTTATTATTCTATGTAATCAAAATCCCAATTATATAATTCGCATTTGCCTAGACATTTTTTGGGTGTTGTGCACAATGGATTTGAAAAAACTCTCAAGCCAAGAGAGAATTATTTTTCCACCAAGAACGCTATCAAGCTATGAGATAGAGATCCACCTCTACTGGATCAAGGCGATTGAAGGCAGACATCGCAAGCAAAGGATCTTCTGCCCTAGCACCCAAATATCCCTTCAGTGATGTCCAGAGATACGCAGAGCACGTGTGGATCACTGCTAGAGGAATCTTACATCTGGATTCTACGACGCAATGACAGATCACATCAGATCGTGACCAGAAACATCAATGAATAAAGAATTCCATTAAGGCAATTCTTTTCAATTAATTAAATTAATTATAACCAACATATGATGATCCTATTTATGGTTCTGAGACTCCCCTATTTATTTTTCATTCTTCATTCTATTCTGAAGATCCAGAGTTTTATTATCGTGACAGATCTCATATTGATCATTGTTAATACTAAAATTAAATTTGGGTACACCCACCAACGCGCTTCTACTATGCTCGGAACCTAAAGGCTCAAGGTAAAAAAGAGTTGGCATAAGAAAAAATTCCATAAAGTCCCATGGAAGAAGAATCTATTCTAGATACATAAGTACCACATAGGATTACAAGTGAGGTTAGTGAACCCAAATGATATGGTTTTATAGTCACCAAGGATTATGACTCATTATTAGTTGATAATAATGATCCTCTAATATACAAGTAAGCATTAAGTGGAACAGATGTTTCCAAGTGGCATGAATCAATGAATTCTAAAATAGATTCCATGTACCAAAACCAAGTTAGTATTTTGGTAGATCCTCCAATGGATGTAAATCCCATTGGTTGTAAATGGGTATTCAAGAAAAAACTGGACATGTAAGGAAAAATCAGTACCTATAAGGCATGGCTAGTTTTAAAAGAGTTTAAATAGATCCAATACATTGACTACGATGAAACCTTTTCACCAGTTGCAATGCTAAAATCCATCATAATTTTAGTTTCTATTACAGAATTACATGAATATTATGTTTGAAAAATAGATGTTAAAATATCCTTCCTTAATGGGAACCTTTAGAAAGATGTCTATATGACACAACCCTAAGGGTTTGTGACTCCAAAGGATTCCAATAAGATATGAAAATTGTAAAAATACATTTATGAATTAAATAAAGCATCTAGGCCATGGAAAATTTTATTTGATAAATCCATAATTGAATTTGGTTTCATAAATACTGAATGTGTTCATTGTGTTTATAATAAATTTAGAGGTATTACTATCATTTTCTTAACAGTATATGCCGATGACATATTACTTATTGGAAACAAGATACCAAAATTACAGTCTGATAAGGCCCAGATGAATAAATGATTCTCCATAAAGAACTTAGGTGAGGAAACATATATTCTTGAGATCGATAACCATCATGATAGATCTAAGGGTCTACTCAGACTATGTCAAAGAACATATATTAACAAAATAATAAAGAGTTTTAGTATGGAACAACTCAAGAGGAGATTGTTTCCAGTGTCACAAGTGATTTATCTTTTTAGGAAAATGTGTCCTCAGACCCATGAGGAATGAAAAATAATGGAAATTATTTCATACACATCAACGATTGGTTCGACCATATATTCTATTCTATGTAATAGGCTAGATGTTTCTTACACATTAAGCATGGTAGGTAGATATCAAGAAGAACTAGGTAACCGCCATTGGATGATAGTCAAGACTATACTTAAGTACCTATGGCATACTAAGGATATGTTCCTAGTATATGGAGGATATGGGAAACTAGTCATCAAAGGATATGAAGATTCTAGTTTCCAAATAGGTCAAAATGATATGAAATCAAAAAACATGACACATCTTCACTTTGAGTGGAGGTGTTGTGAGTTGGAAGAGCTCAAAGTAGTATGTGTTCGCATAATCTACACTAGATTTCACGTATATTTTGGCTTATGAGGTATCTAAATAAAAATCATGGATACAAAAATTCATCCAATAGCTTGATGTGGTACCTAGAATTAAAGATCCTATCACACTCTATTATGATAATACTATAATGACGACCCTTTCCAAGGAGACAAGGTCACATCAGTATAAAAAGCATATACTTCATAATTATCATATCTTGATGGATTTTTCTGATTGGTGAGGTTGTAGTGAGAAATATTTATATGGAATACAATGTGGTATACCCGTTTACTAAATCCTTGACTAAGTAGAAACATGATTATCATGTGAGGTCTAGTGGACTGAAATTCATAGGTAAATGGCTCTAGTCCAATTGGGATTTTGTTGGAGTTGGTGTCCTAGGACCAATTTTTTTTACTTTTATTATATATATATATTCGACTATTTGAATATTAATAAAATATCTTATTATATATATTTTCATTGTTCTGCATGACTTTAATGTAATAATGTCATAGAGTATCTATCACATTGATAAGGTCATAGAAGTTCCCCACTATGATGACAACCTTGAAATGATATAAAAATATTCTTAAATATAGTTCTATGTTTAGATAACATTATATTATGGTACACATAGAATATGACTTTTAGGTGCAAGTACTCATAAGTGGATGAGGTGCCTTCTCATGTAGTTCACACTTGGTAATCTCCATGATGGGAGATTATGAGAACCAATCCACCGGTATGAATTTCACATGCTTTAGTGTCATTGGATATTCTTATCTAAGATCATGTGTAATGGTCCTCAGACCTTAAGATTATCATTGATTCATGTCATGATTCATTCACTTAGATTTACTAGCCAAAATTGTCACACCGTATGTTGGAGAGAAGTATGATACATTGGACGTGTCACAAATGACATGTTATTAATGGATAAGTTTATAATTGATTTATCCCTTCCATATTTATGGAAGTTGATATGTAAACCCTTTTATTGGAATATAACCATTGCATTAGATTCCATAACCATGATATAACGACATGTTTATTTCATATAGTCAAAAAAAGACGCATCAAGCATATTGGATTATGACACGAATATGCAACCTGCTTGATGAGATATTGAGACAAAGGGATTATATTACATAGTGAGAATTCATATGTGGTTGTCATCATTGCGAAATTAAGTTCTTTATCTTGGGTTCCTTGACCCATTATTATATAGTAATCTTGAACTTTAGGCAAACCCACCTAATTCCAATGAGAAATAATCCAAGAGGGTTACATACTAAGTGATTCCATTGATCTTGATTAAATTATATTTGAATTTAATTAATGGAATAAATATTATTCTCAAGATTGAGTAATAATTTTATTTATGTTTTAATTGATCAAAAATATTTATTTATGAATAAAATATTTAATCTAAATATTTATTCAGATGTTCAATAAATTCTAGTGGAGTTTTAATGTACCAAGATCATTTCTAGTGACAAATATTAATTTATGAACTGATTAAATAATATTTTATATTTCACAATTCAGAACACAAAACAAAAAATAATAATAATATTATTATTTTGGAATGTGGTTTAGTAATGGTCATTATATTATTTAAAGACCATCATGAAATTAAATAATATTTTAACATAAAACCTAAATCTATAAATATATGGTTATGTCTATTGTGTACGATAAATCAAGAAACTAAGAATCATTTCTCACAATATATTTCTCTATCAAATTCCTTTTTCTCTCTCCCTATCAATAATGAGAAACCCAAGAGAGATTCCTTCAAGATTAAAGGATGATCGATCAACATGAATAACATAATATAATTTATTCATCATGCTAGCACTTGAAAAAATGTTACTCATCCATTTAGCTATGAGTTAATTATTAATTATTTTTATTTATTATTCTTACTCATCCATTTAGCTATGTCTAATTATTATGGATTTAATTATTTTCAGTCTATTCTCTTTGAGGTAAAAAGGAGTTTGTAATTTAAGTTGTATGCAAATTAAAGTGTATTAAATTCTCTTTAAAATTTCCTATTTTAATATTTTTTGTAAAAAATTAACCATTTTTCACTAAAATCGTTTAATTTGAGTGGGAAATCACACTTTATATTTGAGAGAATCAATGAGGGGAAATTGGTTTGAAAATATATTCTTTATAGCATTTTAGTTTTTCAAATTTGAGATTTATTTTCTATCACTGAATTTGACTAAATGATTTATTGAGGACACGAAAAGTCATAAGTGTGAGGGAATTTGATATGGAACATTTTCATCACATTTACCACATCTATTTTTTGGGGGTTTAACTATGTTTTAATTAAAAAATGAATTGTTTTTGGAGAAATAGAGGAAAACCATCATTCTATGTTGAAAATGTAAATCATTGAATATTTGATGGGATTTTGGCATTTTAAAATTTTAACTGTTTGAATGTTCTCGATTATTTTCTTAAATATATTATAAACAAACAATTTTAAGTTTTTGATGGTTTTATTTTGAGATATATTTTGGAATTTTTCTATGCAATTATAGTTTTCTAAATAATCCTTTCAATTTTTTTTTATTTTTAATATTTAAATGAAGGAATGAATTTTAGTTTTTATCTAGTAATTGTATTTTTATTTTCTAATTGAAATTTCATTTTAGATTTTTCGATTGATGAATTTTAATTTATGTTTAATTCAATCTACAAGAGTAATCACATAAGTATTTTATGTGTGTGAATTGACATCGTTGAATTTAGAGTAACAAATATATATGGTTTTGTTTTGTCCAACCATATACACGAATTTTGGATGCATCCACATAGAAAAATTCCCAGCCAAGCTATGTAGCCAATTTTCATCTTGGTCCACATAGAAAAAATTTGAACAACAAATCCATGTTTCTAATTTCACTAATAATAGTCCATGTAACTAATTCTCAGGGGAACCACATAGAAAATTTAATTCACATACCCAAATAATTGGATACATGAGTTGAAGCCGAAGAAGGATCGATAGACAAGTCTATTGAAAGAGATAAAATCGATCCTAGAGATAATTCAGATTGCTGATGCTTGTTGAAGAATCTTCATTGCCATGTTTGTGAGAAGATAGTTCTAGGACTAAGGTTTCTTTTCCATATTGTTGAGCAAGTTAAAGGGGAAAAAATATGAGGCTGAGATTCACCTTAATAACTTGATAAATGGGGAAACTTACCTAACTTAGGTTGAATGAGATTTAAGGTTAAATAAGACCAAACCATGACCTATTGAATCCCAATTCTCCCTTGAAAATGAAGAAAAGAACCCAAAGCTTAAAATCCAATTGAAAACATCACCCATGCTCAGATTTGAAGAACATGATCGAGTACATGCTTCATCGCACAAGGCATGCTGAGGAATGAAGAAGAACTATATATAATTGTTCTTTCTATGATGATGAAGTTTTCCCATAAAGTTTATGAAATATGATAAACCCGAGAATCTTTAAGAATGATCAATCCAGGGACACATTGAATTGGGGTTTTTGTGTTGATTGAGCATGAATTGAAGAAGGTGATCCACTAAACTCAATCGATAAAGTTTGAGCATTATCAAGTGAAGTTAAGAGATTCAACGGAAGAATATTGATCAATGTATTCTTGTTCATTGGTTGTTGTTTTTTTCATTTAAAAATATATTTATTTTTAAAGGAAGATGGTGAGTTTGAGTTCTCTAATGTTGTGGTTTTATAACAGGATTGGAGTTCATTTTAGATGCTTGACTATTTGTATCAATGTAGTTGCAGTCTTTTGAAGTTTTGAAACCCAAGTGGTGTCATGTGTTCATAGAAAGATGAGATTAATAGAATCAATGAGAATGGAGAAAAATAGGTTCTAAATTATGAATGAGATTGATGAACCAAAACTATATTGAAGAGAAGATGATATTTTATTCCTAAACCATAATCGAGTTGCATTATTTGTGGGGTTTTGTTCAAAGTACAAGTTTGGTTTAAATATTGATGGGCCTCATGAATCTCAAACTTAGTGTCTTTAGGAAGGGATTTTCATACACCAGTTTTGTGTGTTGATGAATTCATATCTGAATTTTTGAAATGAATATGATTGGTAATGTTTTATGAGATAAGACGATACGTGGCTTCTTAGAGTCTAGAAATTTATTACCTAAGAAATTTAATGAGTTTTAGTAATTGTAATTATGTGTATGTGAAAGTGGAAGATTTAATTAGAGAGTTTTGTTAAAATGAAAAGAGTAGTGACATAATTCTATAAAATAAATTCTTCCATTTGATAGTCTCCAAATAAAGTGGGGAAGTTAAGTTTGAGATTTTTGGGGAGAATAAAAGAAGATTATAAGGAATTTTTTGAGAGAAACATTTTTTATAAATAAATTATAGTTAATCAAAGTAAACTCTAGTGGATAGTAGGGAATTTTTGTTGGAAAGCATGAGTGCGAGTTCATCAAAGGGATAAAATTGAAGCTAAAGCAGGGGAAGAAAGTTTTTGACTTAAAAGATAAGAATATTGATATATCTCTTTCTTTTTTATACTTTTGTATTTCTATTGCATTTTTTTCGTGATTATTTATTGAATTTATGGTGATAAACTAATATTTTCTTGAGGAATATTTTTTTTGGGTTTTATTATTACCAATTCATGTAATATATTCTAAAGTTTTTTGAACCTCTTTCAATTTAATTTCAAAACATCATAATATTTCAGAGAGATTAATTAAGATAAAAATTATTTCAATTACTTTTCAGTATGATGAATCTTGAAAGTGGAAAGCTTCATGAGTCATCCCTCTATAGGTTACTCTCTTGGAGAAGGAGGCTGATTGAATGAATTTTTCAGATACACATTCAATTAAATTTTCTATAAAAGAAGAAATTATTTTTCATTTTTTTTTGAAATTCCCCTTTCACATTCTCATTACAATTTACAGTTCACATCATCTTTTCTGAATTTATTTCTTTGCTTCTTTTTTTTGATTCACCTCTTTAATTTATTTCTTTTTCTTAAATAAAAAAAATATTTTTTTAAACTATGTTTCATGTTTCTATATTTTTTAAATAATTACTTTGATTGCTCACCCCCTTTCCCATGGTTCAACCCTTCTTGACATTTTCCTAGTGTTTTCCAAACATAAATGAAAATTTGATGATCATGGTGACCTTTATCTCATTCACCAACTTGGTTTGAAGTGATTTATTCCATAGTGGTAGTTTGGTTATCTCACAAGTGTTATTTACTCACAGTGAATCCAACTCCTCTTACATTGATAACTTCCACTTTTCAGAATCTCCAAGAGTAGCCACTTCTTTTGGAATATCTAGCTCTCATACATATGTTAAAAGTAAGAAACTAAGATTAGATACATACATCTCTACCAACCCTCTTATCCTTGAAGATCTTCTCACATTATCCTATGATTCAACTTATTCCAAAACTATAACTTCTGAAACTTCATCTCCTAGAACTCTTGACTGATCTTACATAGTTTATATTCTTTCTGATATATCTTATGTTGGTAGAACCTCCAAAATTTTTATAATTAACTTTAAAATTCCTTTGAGGATGGCTATCCAAATGATATATTCAGAGACATCTAAGATTTTTTGAAACCTGTAATCCTCCAGAACCACTATTTAAATCAACTTGAATTGAATTTGAAACTTTATCCCCAACTTATTTCACCTTTAACTTTTTATATTTCCACAATATCTTCTCATTGAAGAGCACAATATGAATTATAATTCTTTTAATTTTCCCAATTTTGAAAACCAAATAATTCGTTTTCATATCCTATGAATAAACATGCTCAATATTTTTCTTCCATCTTATCTTTGTCTTTGACATCCACATGAATATAGGATAAACATACAAAATCTCTGAGATGATTTAATTTTGGAATATTTTTGGACCAAATTTATTATAGTAACTAATGTAAAACTAGTTCCGAAGGGCTTATATTGATCAAGTAAGTTTTTATACCCATAGATTCTGCTCACGAATCCTTAAGAATTCTAGAATGTAGCAGCATACTCCTTGTTTTTTTTGTCAACTTATGATTCATTCTCTCAGCTACACCTTTTTATTTAGGTGTACCTAGAATAGTCTTCTCATTCTATATTCCTTTTTTCTTATTGTAATTTCAAAAACTCATTCTGATAAACTCACTTCCATTGTTTGATTTTATACACTTTATATTGCTTCAAATTTCTCTTTCCACCATAGCCTTCCATTGAAAAAATATTCCAAACACTTCACTTTTACATTTCATAACGTATACCCATATATTTCTTGTGGAATCATGAATGAAGGTAAAAAAGTACCTATATTTTCCATGATAATGAACTAGGGCAGGTCCCTAAACATTTGTATGTACCAATTCTAGCTTCCATCATTTTGGTGTTCTTATAGAAAGATTGAAAGACATCTTCTGTTTATTTTCGATTATAAAAATCACACATATTATGAAGTTTGATTGATCTAATTTTAGTACGCCTTTATCTAATAGAATATCCATTACTTTATTATCAAGGTACCCAAACTTATTATGCCAAAGTTATTAACTTTCAGAAGGTTTCATTCTAGTAAGTTTATCTCACACTACCCTTCCGGTCAGATACAATGGCCCAAATTTTACACCTTTAGCTTGGATAAGATAACCTTAAGATATCTTCCACACTTCTTCTACAAATCTTATTTCAAAACATACTTTATCTATACAACCCAATGAAATCAGGTTCTTCTAAAGTCCTAGAACATGATGAATTTCCTTTAGTATAAGAAAACTCCCATTATTCATCAAAACCTTACCCTATCCTTTTCCCATAATTTTAAAAGCTTCATCATCAATAAGATGCACTTTATCAAAATTTATGGATACATATTTTGATATGAACCATTTTTCTTATATGTAAGGGAATGAAGCTCCATAATCTATGATTCATGATTCCATTTGTGTAGAAAAATTTTCAATTATATTTACACTACTTTTTTCTACCACTCTCAGCTCTCTAGAAGAATTCCTTCTAGTTGTTGTCTTCCTATCATGATAATATTTCTTAAGGTGATCAATTTTTACACAATTCCAAAAAATTGACCTTCTTTCAAATGAATTACCTCTTCTCTTCTCCCTTGGTTTATTCTCTAACTTCTTCTAATTCTTCAAATTAGGTGAGTGTACTCTTCATTCTACAAAAAATACATCACTAAAATATGTTTCACTATCTTTACTTTATATCTCCTCATTGAGAATGTTCTAAACATCAATCAAAACCAAACCATTATTCAAGCTTGAACTACTCAAAATAGTAACCATGGATTCCTAATATCCTAGTAAGTATGATGACAACAACATCACAAAATCATAATATGTAAATATAACCTTCGAAGACTTTATCTGGATTCAGATTATATTGAAATCATTCAATAATTCTGATATATATATTTATTTTGATAACCTCATGCTGAATAACCTCCACATTAAGTATACTTTTTTTATTTTTATAGTTTTTCATACATTTCTACTAAGGCTACCATTAAATTTTCTATGGTTTTCTTCTCCTGAATATTCAAACCCATATTACAGACTAAATAAATTCATATAAAAAAGTGCCTACCAATATAGCTTCTCTCATTCACCGTTTTCCATTTATTACAATTTGAAACAATTTAATGGAAGCTACAGATAATTATGAATGAGATAGTATTTTATCTTCATTTTCTAGAAATTAAAAATTTGTTCCATCAAATGTGTTGATATGAACCCTTCCTTCTTCTGACACCATCCTTTTAAAAATAATGTCTCCCATTAGAATTTTAAAAATTTCTTAAGAAAAATAATATTACTTAAATTTATGAGTGAAATGATAATCCTCCTAATAACTAATTCCTTTGATACCACTTGAAGATAATTCATCCACATTTTCCTTTCAAAAAACAATCAGAAGTATTTGTTCCAGAATCACCAGGAGGAAACCAATTCTAGATGGAACTATCTGAATTAATTTTCAAAAACTTGGTAGAAGTAAAGTTCACCCAAATAACCACCATTAAGTCAAACCAACTTCAGACCTATTCACTCCAACAAACATTCATACAATTAAAGTAAATGTAATTATATAAAGTACACTTTGGTTTTATGTGGTTTAGACTAAAAATCCCATGTTCCCAGGAGAAATATCGCATCATTTAATTTATTTGGAAAGAAAAATTTACAACTTAGAGTCTAATGAGTCACTTATATATTACTAGAATAAGTAATCATGGTTACACTAAGTATCTATTACATCATAAACAAAAGTTACCCCACCCTTTATATACAGAGAGTGACTTCTGATCATCCAGTTACACCAACCTTCAAAAAATTTGGGAGTCCATCTATTCCAATATTTACACCACCAATCTCCTATAGTAATCTTCAATATGACCACCACCTCTGGTAAATTGAAAAAAAAAACAACATACTAGATATGAACATCCCCATATTCCATATGAAAAATTGGAAACTTATGGAATGAAACAGTATTTTCTGAGCACATCGAAAGAATCCCCTTCCAAACCACCTCCTTCTGGAAACCTCCTTTTGAAATAATGAAGGAAAAACCTACCAACAATATCAATGAGCTAAAGGTCTTATAGAACCACTCCTTCTAGTTGAATGAAACATTCAACCAAATTCAGATTCATATATTCCCAAATATATATATATATATATATATATATATATATCAAAAAAATATATTTTTAGATATCAGAATATATACATATATGTAGAACACACACAAAAAATATATAATATGAAATATTTATATACATTTATAGATTACACTCTTATATATATATGTAACCAATATATATACAGACACACTACATATCGAACACACACACACACACATAGAAAAAATTCATAACAACTTCATGAAAATCATAGCCACTACTAAAATTAAAGTAGCACTTAAATATACAAGATCAAATCCATACATCGCTACCTGCATGTTTCTATAGATAGAAATAAGTTATAATCAAAATTTTTACACCAGGATATTAGATGGTTATGGATAAAAATAATTTATTTTGAAATATTCACCTACAATAAGGAAAAATATTGTTTCTATCCCAAAGTTCATGATACGTACACCTGAAAAAACTCATATCATCAATGAATAAATGTTTTAATAGTATAAAAACTTTTTAGAATGATAAATTATAAGAAGATAAAAAAATTAAAAAAATTAAAAAATCATAATATATAATGATCATAAAAAATATAATAATATAGTAAATGTTTCACCCATCAAAGACATATTATAATATAACAATACAAAGAAGTTTAAAATGATGTATCAAATTATAGAGACAACCGTTTCTTACATAAAATAATGTTATATAAATAAAAAATATATTATAATACATATATAGTGACCCATACTTTTCATACAAAGATATTACATCTAAAGAGATTAGTATTATTTATATAACATAAAAATCCATGCTAGAATCATATAGGTCCAATATCTTTGGAAACTTGGAAACATAAAAAATTGGTTCATAATAGTTCTACATCATCCCCCACTTAGATATTCATAACTATCACCATTATTATAAATATCATACATAAAAACTTTATTCATAACATAGGAAAGGAGATATAAGAAAGGGTGAGCACTGATGCTCAGTAAGGGTAAACAAGGGAGATATCAATGATAAAATAAGCATAACATGAAAAAAAGGGCATGATAACATGAGATTAACATTTTAAAACAATACCTTGTATAACATAGATCATAATCTTGAGTCATGACATAAATCATTATAGTTTATTAGACATGAATCATAAAGGAATTAAAGAACCTAATCTATAATATCAAAATATAGACTTAAGAAATGGAATTGTGGAATACACATAAGCATAGAAAATCACTTCATTAGTAGTCAAGGATCATTTAAAAGACTATCATAGTGGAATAAGTTCACTCCCTAAACCATTTTAGTAATAAAGGTTCACTCCCAAGACTATCATAGTTGTTAAAGTCCCTTACTGAATTAGGTTCACTCCCCATTTTGGTCATGTTTATCTCATGAGATATCAATATTTACTCAATGCATTAGAGGGAGATATAGATACCACCCATCACATAATTAAAATCATACCTATGCATGAAAAAAGGTCATAAACCATTCATAGTATTATAACACATGAAAATAATTAGGTTTCATAAACATTTAATCATATAATAACTCATGGAAAAGGAACGAGTTACATAAAAATAATACCTTCTTAAACATAAACCATATAGATAAAGAATAATTATGGTACACTTGGATAATATTAAAAATAAGTCATAAGAAACATTGAATGTTGTTTTTATTGATGAATCAAAATATTATTAAAACATTCTTTAGGAAAATATCCTTTCCATTTTGAAATCACTTCTTCAAAATCTAAAAATTTCCAAAATAATATGGAAAATATTTTATTTGAAAATAACTATAGAAACTTTTAAAGAAAGATTCAAAACATTTATTGTTCAAAACATTTATTTTCCATGATAGTGGGAAATTATTTTCTTGATAAATAAGTTAAAAAACATTCCTTCTATACTTTTGTTAGAAAAGTCATAAAGTACCTCATTTGGAAGATGAAAAGAAGATTCAGTACAAACTATTTAGTAAAAAGTCAAACATGTATAAAAATTACTTTAAAAATTATACTATAATATTAAAAACCATCATTAAAACATTTTTAGAAAATACGGATATAGAAGAAAAATGTTTTTTGGTTGAAGAGAGAAATGCAGTCAATTTTCCTTAAAAACATATTTTTGGTCTCTTAAGTACATAAGGTGAGGTAAATGAAAGTAAAAAATGTATTTTAAATAAATAACCATAGTACAATAAAATTAATTATTTTTTTGATAGATAGATCATATTATTTAATCATTGGAAACATAATCATAAAAAATCTCGATAAACAATGAGATTATAACATAAAACCCCTTACCTTAGGTCAGAATTCCTTCTTACGTTTTTGAGCATCCTATATAATAAATATAGTTTTATTATAAATCTTATTCCAAAACCATTATAAAATATATCAAACCATATATGATTTAATTTTAACCTTTTATCTCCTATTTATGAACAATTCTTAATTAAAATCACTATTTCGGGTGATAATTTCTTTGTTTTTTATGTAAGTTTTGGTTTGGTAGTTTTAGTCCTTGTAATTTTATCATAGTTACATTATATAAAAAATGTTAATAATTTTATAAATATCATATATATTCATTATATATATATATATAAATATATATATAGTTATCCATAAATTTTAGGGATGAAAAAATGAATTACTCCGTTCATGGAGACGGTAAGTCATACGTATGCATGAATGCTGTTTTTTATTTTTCAATGGGTGGAATGAAAGAAAAGGAAATATTAATTAAAATTTAAAATATAATTATTTTATCATATATATCATATATATTCATAAAATTTATCCTCATTACCAACCAAGTAAAATATAAATGAAAAAACAAATCACGTCACTTTGTGGAGGTGGTTGTCCACACGTATACATGAGTGACACTATCGTTTCCCAAAGGATTGGATGGTAAGAATACAAACATGATATTATCATTATATAAGTATAACTATGCAATAAATATCATATATAAATATTAAACCCATCATAATACCCATCCATAAAATATGGTGATGAAAAATGAATTGTATCTTTACATGGAGACAATAAGATATATGTACGCATGAGCGATAATTTTACTTACCATTTGATGGGAAAGAGGGGTTATAATGGTGTTTTAATAAGAATAATAACATTACAGTATATTTAGGATACTAAATTTATTATTTTATGAATAATATAACGTATTTAGATGTGGTAAAAGGGAAATTTAGAAGAAAGTGACCAGTTAAGATGATTACCTCTTCTTTAAAAAAAATCTTTAAGATTTCCTCTAAAGGGATCTATGGTTGGACTTTTGGGAAGGAAAAAAACCTCTAGGATGTGTATAGGTAATTTTTTAAGAGAAATTGGTATATTTTTTTGAGATAAAATTCTCAAAGTGGTTTGAATAAGAGAAAGGAGAGCTCCCTTTTATAATTGAGGTGAGGGGCACTCTTGAAATTTATTAAAATATTAAATTAATATAAATTAATTTTGACATAAATATGAATAAAAATTAATCATATTATAATATAATATGAGCATGGGTATAAAATTTCTCATAAAATAATATTTGGACAAGTTTTAATCACATTTCTACCCTTATATTTTAGTTTTAATCCCTCATTAACCCTTTTAAAAATTACCGTAATATTAACGTTTTCTACCATTTAAGGGTTAATAATGTTACTATAAAATTAGAAAAACCCATAAATGGAACATGTTTGATTTTTTAAAACATATCCCATTCATTTTGATGAATATAATTTCTTTTATTAATTTCATATCATTTAATAAAATATTATTTGTTATAAAATATCATTAATGTAATTTTTAACACTATTAATTTAATTTAACTTTAAATACATAAATAAAAATGAGGAATTAAAATATAATGATTTTAAAAAATCCCTAATATTTTATATATACCTAAAAAAGTTTTTTTTCACATTAAATCATTCAAATTATATCACTTATAATATTTATAAAATTATTTATTGCATTTTTTTATTAAGTGGAGAAATACTGCATTGGTGTTGTATAAGAAATTAAGGTCAATATATAATTAATAAAAATTGAAAATAAATTTATATTAATAAAATAATTTTATTAATATCAAAATTGACACTTCTATTCATTCAAACATTTATTTTTTCCATACGTGGGTACATAATAGATATTAAAAACTAAGAGAGTTACATTTTGTAACTTTCTTTAATTTAAATAATATATAGGTAATTTTCATGGAAAATATTACATTAAACATAAATCTTAATAATAAGGTTATAATGGTATAATGAACTCCATAAAATAAGAATATTATGAAAAGTTATGGCCTCAATACTTAGTTTTAACCTAGATTAACCTGATTTACCCTTTACTGAGTTGATAAATTTTACTATGGTTATTATTTATATTGACAAAAAAATAAAAGGGGTTTATTTAAAAAAATTTAAACTACTAATTTTAAACATGTAATTAATTTTATCTAATTAAATACCTATAAATGGCATAAATCTATCTTAAATTAAGTTCACAAAATGTGATGAAAACCTCTTTTTAGAAAAATACCTTTTAAGCATAAAACTGGATTTGTTATTATCCTATCCATAATAAAAAATATTAGATGAATATTAAAACATTTGGTTTGAAATATAATATATACATTTAATTAAAATCATTAAAAAATAATGATCAATTTAATTTATAAGTATAAAAATACATCACACACATAAAAACAAATTTTCATAAAAATATCTCCTTTATTTTCAAATGATTTTTATTTTCATTTATAATTAATTGATAAATAATGAATTCATTTTATAAACATGTAAACCATAAATTTTCATAATTTAGTTAGTCCTATTTATACCCTCTACTTCAATTTCTAGATGATAATAATATTTTAATGGTATATCATGATTCATCTGAACTAACTGTTGTGTGTAACACAAGCTATTGAAGAAATTAAATCTATTTGAAAAAAATATTTCTTATAATATTGGGTTGTTAAATCATACACCACATAAAATAATTTCTCCCACAAAATTATGTTACTCTAATACAAAAAACTGAGGATACTTATGCCTCATCATATCCTTAGGATCCCATATAGCTTCCTCAAATTGGTGTTTTCCCCAAAACAATTTGAGAAGATGAGTGGTCCTGTTTCATAGATTTTCTCTATTTGATCTAGAATCTACACAAGTTATTATTCATAAGAAATATCTTTATCTAGTGGTATAAACTCTGAGTTTATACATGTTAAGGATCAAGTATGTACTTCTTCATTAGAGATACATGGAATACATTATGAACATGAGAAAGATTCGGTGGCAGTACCAATAAATAAGATACCATACTAATATGATCAAAAATTTTAAAAGGACCGATATACCTCGGGATTATATTGATCTTATTTACAAATATCATTACCCTATTACAGGGGAATATTTTTTTTAGAATACCTTGTCACCAAATTCAAACTCTAGATCTTTCTGATGATTATCAGTATAACTTTTTTGTCAAATATAAGTTGATCTTATGTTTTTATTAATGGATATAACCTTATCTTCCATTTCCTCAGCTATATCATACCCCAATATCATTTTTATACAACTTCATTTCAGCACATTGGAGTCTGGAACTTCCTACCATAGAGGGATTCATAAGAGCCATCTTAATTCTAGAGTGAAAGCTATTATTGTAAGAAAATTATACCAAAGTAATGAGTTGATCACAACCCCCTTTGAAATCCATAGAGAAAGCTATCAAAAATTATTCTAGAATTTTAATGGTCCTATTAGACTAACCATCCATATGAGGATGATAAGAAGTGCTTAAACTTAACTATGTATCTAGATCCCACTGAAGACTTATCCAAAACTATGAGGTAAAACTTAGATCCCAATCAGACACACTTCATAGTGGTACACCATGTAATCTTAAAAATTATTTAATTTATAAATGATTAATTTGTTTAAGAGAGAAATGTTCCCTCATGGAAATAAAGTATACTGAATTCATAAGGTGATAAAATACAACCCATATAACATTATTACCTTGAGATGTTTTGGAGAGTCCAACAACAAAATATATAGTGATGTTTTCCCATTTATATTATTGTTTGAGTAATGGTTGTAACATCCCCTTAGAATTCTATATTTCAACCTTAACTTGTTGACATACCAAGAACTGAGAAATATACTCTTCAAAATCTCTCTTCATTCTATCCCACAAAAAATACTCTTTAAAATATCTATACATATTTTTACTTCTAGGATGAATAGAGAATGAAGAACTATGAGATTTATACAACATATACTTTAATTATGGTACCAAAGAGATATATACACAATTCCTAAACCTTATTATTCCATCACAATCAAGGTTGAACTCAGGGACATTTCTCACCCTCTTTTTTAGCACTACATATTCCTTCTGCATCTGTTTAATATTCACTTGGATAGATGGTTGAACACTCATTTGAGAAAGATTTTATTTCTACCCTTCCTTTAAGATTTCAATATCTATCCTTTTAAAGTCAATAAATATCAGATCTTTTGTGATCCTCATCATAGATAATCTAGCACGATTCTTTGGACACAAAGCATCTACACCTTGTTCACTTTCCAAGGGTGATAATGTATTGAGCAGTCAAAATATTTAATCATATCCAATCATATTATTTGACAAATGTTTATAAATTTTTTAGTAAAAATATAATTTAATTTTTTTGATCAGTATATATCCCACACCTTTCTCTATAGAGATAATTACTCTATAAATTTAATGTAAAAATTACTACAGGTAACTCTAAATTATGACTTGGGTAATTTTTATCATGGACCTTCAATTTTAATGAGGCATAAGCTATAATCATGTCATTTTTCAGGAGAATTAATCCCAATAAATTCTTTGATGCCTCACTATAGATTACAAACCCTTCTCCAATATAGGAAAGTGTAATCATAATTGCACCGACTAGACTTCTCTTCAGTTCCTTAAAACATTCCTCACATTTATCTATCTAAAGAAACTTGGATCCCTTCAAAGTTAAATTGGTGAGTGGATTTGATATTTGTGAAGAATTTTCCATAAAGTTCTGATAATATCCAACCAAACTAAGAAAACTATGGATATCAGTCAAAATGGTTGGTCTAGGACAATGTTTAATAACTTCCTTCTTTGAAGGCTTTACTGATATACCATCACATGGGATTATATGACCCAAAAATGAAACAATTTGAAGCCAAAATTCACACTTGGTAAGTTTTTCATAAAGATTATTATTCATTAGGGTCTTCAGTACAATCCATAAGTGATCATCATGATCTTCCTTTCTATTTTAATATATAAGAATGTCATCTATAAAGACTACCATAAATTGATCATGGTGTTATCTAAATTCTCTATTCATTAAATACATGAAGATAATTGGGTCATTAGTAATAAAAAATGGTATCACTATAAATTCATAATGTCCATACCTTATATGGAATGATGTCTTGGCTATATCATCCTTCTTGATCCTCAATTGATGATTTCTAGAATGAATATCAATCTTGGAAAAGTATTGATCTCTGTATAATTGATCAAACATGTCATCAATATGGGGTAGAGGATACTTGTTCTTGATAGTAATCTTATTAAGTTCTAGATAATCAATGAAGAGTCACATTGATCCATATTTCCTCTTAACAAACATAACAGATGCACCCCAAGGTGACACACTTGGATGAATGAATCCCTTTTTAAGATTTTCCAAGGGTTTCTTCTTCAATTCTTGTAACTCAATACTGGACCTTCTATATGGAGTCTTGTAAATAGGTGTAGCACTAGGCATGAGTTATATTGAAAAATCAACTTCACGATTCAGTGTAAGGCCAATAAATTATTTTGGAAATACATTAATAAAATTTCTCACAATAGGGATATCTTTGATGTTTATTTTTCCCTAACCATTCGAGATAAAAAACCCTTTTGAATTGGAATCATAACCTATATAATGGATGAAATTTCCATTGAAAGTTCGTTTTTGTCATCACATTGATATAGGATCATAGGTTGGTTTAGAATATAAAATGTAACTTACCTTGCTTAGTAATTTATTTGGGATTTATGTAAATATATCCAATGCATTCCCAAAATAACATTGAATTAAACTAGAGGAATAATGATAAGATTTGAAAGAAACTCATTCCCACAAACTTCTAATGGAGAAGAATCATAGAATTGGGATGTGATTATCTTACCATTAGGGGTTTTTACTACTAACTCAAAATCTAATTTTGTAGGTTGTACAGTGATACCCTTAGAAATGTATTTTTATATAAAAGAGTGGGTAGATCAAAAATCAAATAAGACATCGGTAGTTTTAGAGTGGATTATAAGTGTACCTTTCACCACATCGTTATCATACCAATAATTTGAAATAGTGGTCACATGATATTTTCATTTTTCATTGGGATTAAGAGGTAATTAACATTGATAATCATTGTTAACCTTAAGATTTGTGCACTGGTTAGAATAATGCCCATACTCCTTGTATTTAAAATATTAGAGTGTGGGTGGTGCATTCTATGGCGCTTTCTATCTATCCACATCTTCAATTAACTTCTTCCCATTACTTTAACATTTGATTTCTCGATGAGATTTCTTTCCACACTTGAAACATTTAACATTTCCATTAATATAATTTTACACATGTTTCCTTCCACATTTTGAGCATAAAGAAAATTTCATCTTCTTATCTCCATGGTTTTTAGAATTTCATTTGAATTTATTTTTTCTTTTCTTATAAAAACCATGAGATTAATGGTTAATTAAAATATCCATCACCACCTTGATAGAACATCAAATTATTTCATCATAGCTACTAAAGTTTCTTATGTTTAACACCCCTCAAAGATTTGGTTTTAAACCATTGAAGAATTGATCAACCTTACTTTCTGGTTGGATGATAATACTAGAATCCCACCTTACAAGACTTGTAAAATTTGCCTCATATGAACCAATAGATTCAACATACTTATATTTTAACTCAAGGAATTCCTTATCTATTTTCATTTGAATAATATGAGAAAAATACTTATGGATAAATAAGTTCTTAAACTCATCCCACTCTATAGAGTTAATTTATTCCTATTGCATCATGTTCTTGATAAGATTACACCATTGATCTGCTTCACCTTCAAAATGATAAACATTCAAAACAACTTTCTCATTTTACAAATACCGAAGAACATAACACATATTTTCAGTGGTATTGATCCATTGCACAACGACTAGTGGATTAATGGAACCACTAAAAGAAGGTGTTCATTGCTCCATGATAGAATCAACAGATTTTTATTCCCTCATTTTCCCTTTTGTATGCTCATTATGATTCATATATTGAGAAATACATGTGAGTATAGAAATAATATTTTTCATTATACCTCCCATAACATTCAGTATCTCAAGAGGACAATCACTTCATTTTCCATCTCAATCAATATTAACATGATTCATTTGGGTTCCAACCATTTAATAAAACCAAAAACATTGTGCAAGTAATAATAATAATAGTGGGAAACCACATAATCATGAAAAATTATTTATATGATATCTAAATAGTGACAAATTCTATGAAAAAATTGGTTTAAACTAGTCCATTCATGATCATTACCAGAAATTTAGGATTAATACTATACTTAGACTTATCCTCAAGTTTATCACTATTTTATCTCATCCTAGATTCCAATGGTTAACTAAACCTTTCTCTACTACCAAATATAGTAAACAATACTTTTCATATATATATATTTCATCTAAACATATGAATATTCTTCACATAACAGAATGATCCATGCCAAAATCATATAGGTCTAGTGTATATGAACAATTGGAAACATAAACAACTAGTTCATAATAGTTCTAAATTATCTCCAAATTAGATCTTCATAACTATCCCCTTTCTTAGACATATCATTCATACAAAATTTATTTATAATCTAAGAAAGGAAACATAAGGAAGGGTGAGATCCAATGATCAATAAGGGTAAACAAGGGAGATATCAATAATCAAATAATAATAACATTAGAAAAATGGAATTAGAACATGATCTTAACATTTGAAAACCATACCCTGTATATCATAGATCAAAATCTTGAGTCATGACATAAATCTTGGTATTTTATAAGACATGAATCATAAAATAATTAAAGAACATGAGCCATGAGAGCATAATATAGTCATAATACATGGAATTATGGCATACACATAAGCATAAAAAATCATTTCCTTAGTATTTAAAGATCATTTCCAAGACTATGATAGTTTAATGGGTTCACTCCCCGAACCATCGTAGTAGTCAAGGTTCATTCCCAAGACTATCATAGTGGAAAAAGTCCCTTACTGAACTATGTTCACTCCCCATTACAGTCCTATTTTTTAATGACTCAAATTTTCCATGTATTATTTTTAGATATTATATGGATTATTTTCGAGACCTGGCGCTGAGATGACATGCAATTCTAAGGCCTTGTGTTTCTGAAATGAATGTTTGAAATATATTAAATAGAATGTGTGCACAGTTTTCCAGATAAAGTAGAATAAATTATAAATAGGGGCCTAGATATGAAATCTGAGGGCACCATTGAGTTCATAACATGATTTTTACCCTAGGTGTGACATAACCTTTGTCAGGGCAGGGTGTTTGTGGAAAATTCATTGCAGACGTGAAAATGAATAAACCAATTAATAAAATCATATTATTTTTATTACATTTATGAAAAGGATGAAGTGTCTTTAAGTATACCATTATGATGGAATTATAGGGCTAGCTGCATAACCCTGGAGCCATTAGAGAGACATTGGAGAGAGAATTAGAGGATCTCTCTCATATGAATGAGAATCATATTGTAGAATTGGAGATCGACATACAACATAATCAGAGGATCTCACCAATGACAATAATTACTCTTCATTATTCATTAGTAATCGATCTAAATTTAGATAGGACAATGTTTTTGATTAGGTTTCTTCCCCATTTTTGATTTCTATGATGAACACAGATCAATCAACCAACATATTGATCTATGGATCTCATATATGGTGGAATGAGATTATTGCAAGGATCTTTTTGGGAGAAATACTTTGTCATTAATTTTTATCTCTTAATTCTTCATTCTAATAGAAATGAACCAAGGTTGATAAAAATATCAATCAAGGTATATTACTCATGTTTGTTCTTATGATTTTCTTCCCTGATTCTTCATTCATCATTGGCGTTATTTATTTGGGACGTGGTTCGAAATACCTCGAGGAAATCAATCATTTCACACCTTTATTTTGGCACAATGATCCAATATTGTAGATACGGGATTAGAACAACACAACGGTGGTGTGATGAAGGAAGAAAAGGTATATCATATATTTTTGGACACCCAATTTCATGTTCTTTAGAAAAAAAATAAAGAACAATGAATGAGTATTTTTGTTGAAAGAATCAAAGGGATGTATCTTGTTGTTCAGTGATGGAATGACTCAATGGGGCCCAATTCTGAATTTTACAATAGGGTGTGTTATTGTATTGAGGGCTGGAGGAGCAGCTGAATACACATGAAGTAGATCTGGGATTTTGGAAAATCCCAATCTACACGACATGTAATTGAGACTTACATGGTGTATGGGTCCCTCCTATATGTGTATAGGGTTTTGGGAGAATGTTAAGGATCACATGTAATGTGACCCTATTACATGGAGTGCGATGTCTCCCCAGTGGATCAACGTGTAGCTCGAAGGGTACACAGACATGGGCTGGAGTATACAGGCATGGGCATGCTGTGTACTCCCACACAGACATAGCTTGGGCTAGTGTACCCAAGAATATCTATGTACTGATACACAGGTAGATTACATGGTTATCCTCATGCATTTATTGATACATGGGTAGAGTACACAAGCATCCACACACCATTTACCATTACACAAACATGAACATGGGCCGTTTACACGGGCATGACCTGGGGTTGAAGGGACATGATGTGTAACCCTACTACACACCATGTAATCTTAAAAATTTGTCTTGGATACCTTGTCCTATATATCTTGGAAAAGTTTCATTAGGGTTCATTCCCCATATCCATTCCTAGAGGTTTAGTTTGAAATCACCTACTACACATAGGACAATGATCCCTTCAGCAGGACTTCTTGGATAAAGTTATTGGAATCCTTCCATGAGGTCTGGAGTGAGATCCACTATTTATATTCATTCCCTAGGTAGAGTTATTGGTATCTTCATGACCAAAACTACGTGGGCACCGATCCTATACTTAGTGGGTCAATCCAAATTGAGATTTTGGTATACCCCATGTCCTTATGTGTGATCCTCATCTCTGTATTGTACCTCTTCAAAATTTTAGCATGTACTTCCCATGATGATACCCAATGATCATTACCTCTTGAATTGATGTCATCAGTGCTATTAGACTCATGTAGTGTTTCCTCTCGAATGATTTATATGTGGAAAATTCATGCTGGAATCCTAGGATGGAATTATGGTCGTGACTTACCTTTAGAATATGTGTCTTTGTTGAGTACACCTAGATATTCTTTTTATATGTGATGTAGAAATATACCTATGTAGAGTTGAATTTATTATTTTGTTTTATTTTTTGTGGTTTTTGGGTATCCTACTGGGTATTGTTATACTCACCCATGCATGGACTTTTCCCACACATATCATGTCTTATACAGACAATCAAACTTTTGATATAGTCTTAGACAGACCAGGACTAGACAATGCTTAGTGAGAATAGATAGACTGAGGTGTGTGCCTATAGTATATTGACAATATTCCCTAGTATTACTTTCAGGTTGGTCTTGTTTTCAGACTCTTTATAGTGAAATTTTATTTGGCCTTTTTTACTTTCCTTTAATTCTTGTTGTACTATAGTTGTGAGATTTAGATGTATTCATGCATGGTTGTTTAGTTGTTTTTACATTTAATCATTTTATGGGTCTGGATATGTGTGCTATTGTATAGTTACTTAGGATAACGACTCCCATGTTAGTGATATACATACTCAGTGCTAGTCATCATCCCCTGAACTTTTACAAGTGGGATTGGGGAGTCATGATATGAGCCCCATTGGGATGGGTCGTGATAGAGTGGTATCAGAGTAGTTAATTCTACCTTAGGACCAGAGTATATGATATTGGTTTGGGGGATACAATGTTAAGTGTTTTGAGTTTTTATTTCAAGATAAGGACTCTAGTGTTGGTGCAGTGGCTAAAGTATCCATACACCTGGACTCTTATCACCTGATTTTCAACTCATTACATGGGAACATTGGTTGAAATGAAAAAAATGGTACATATATCATACATGAATGAGTTGTGGTTTATATGTCCTTCTTGAGTCAACTCTCAAGATATACTCATTGACCATGGTAAATATTGTTTACTTTCAGGATGCTTCTGCAATGTCTGTCATCTAGGGTTCAATATCAGGATCATAAGGATGATTACCTTAGTCATTAGGTATCAATCCATGGACCATTTCAAAATATGTTACCTCCATGTGGTGCAATAGATATACCACCACCTGTAGAGAATCACATGTTAATTTTATTACCGACAGATGAGGTATACAGGCTGAGTGAACTTCATGAGTTTCATCGATAGAGACCCATCAAGTTCCAAGGTGAGCCCAACCCACAAGAAATTGAGGAATGGCTTGAGGTGGTGACCTGAGTTTTCTATCTAGTCAGGACACCAAAAGATTATATGATAGTCCTGGTGGCATGCCTTATTCATGGATCAGTAGGATGATGGTCAAGTTTGGTGAACCAGTTGTATGATGATGTGGCGTTTTCATGGTCATATTTTGAGTTCCTTTTTATAGAGGAGTTCTTGATATATATTCTAAGGTCTGTACACATCTAGGAGATTCTGTATCTCTATTAGGACAACATGACAATAGTTGAGTATTCATCGAGGTTTACGAACCTATCTATATACTCAATGGATATGGTTCGTGACCAATTATTCAGGGACAAGATTTTTGAGATAGGGATGTGTATAGATATCTGAGCTAGTTTCATCCCACTATACATCACTACCTATTCTAGGGTTCTAGTGTGAGCTTTTTTGGTTGAGAGTTTCTTGGATGAGAAGACACAACCAGTGGTTTTTGGTAGTGGGAAAGCTGGATCAGAGACCTCAGTAGTAGGTAGATGATGTTAGTATTAGGGAAATGGACATGTGAGATGTTTTAAGAGGAGGTACAAGGATAGAGGATCTATAGTTCAGGGCTCACAGGGTTGGTCCAGTCATCCCAGAGAGAGGTGGTGTTACTCATGTGATGGCAGGTGACATCTTGTCTGAGATTTCCCAACTCGCTGTATGACTGATAGAAAGACCATGGATGGGCCACTAAGGTAGAGGTAGTGGTATAAGTAGGTAGGTTCAAAAGGAGTAAGACAAGGAAGAGGAGATGGGAGATTATTTGAAGATGGCTGAAGCTTTGACTTTTTACCACCAAAACCCCTAGGTGGTGCACGCCAGGCTCAGGGATTTGGAAGAAAAGGGGGACAACTGTAGAAGGTCGAGGATTAGGAACCAGAGGCTCTGGGAATAATACGAGGTACAATCTAAGTCTTTTCTAACTTAGCTTTAGTATTAATAGAAATAGTTTATAGTAATTCCTTTCTTTCCACATACCTTTCTTGAGACATAGAGATTCTGGTTGAGCCCCTGGCTCGAACCTTGCACTTGGAGACTCCTACGGAGATGACTCAACCATCACACACTTATGATGACAGTGCGACATGAATCTTGGAGGTGAGAGTTTCTATTGGGATCTCTTTATAGTAGCGATGAGGCCTTACAAATTCATCTTAGGTATGAATTAGTTATCCACGATTCATGCCTGGACTGACTACTTTAAGAGGAGGATGCAGTATGTCCACAATGAAAGAACTAGGTTTTCCTTTGTGGGTGAAAAGGAAACCTAGGAAGCATATATTGGACACATGAATAGGAGGGTGCAGCCGATTACTCATCAGTTGGATAGTATGATCCTTGGTGTAGTGGAAGTTATGAGTTTTCAGTTCCCTATAGTGGTGGAAGAGTATGAGGGCATATTCCTTGAGGATGTTGCTGACTTACCTCCCCACTGAGAGATAGAATTTTTCATTGATCTACACCCTAGGATGGCATAGATATCTATGACATCATATTAGATGGCTCCCATAAATATTCATGAGCTGAGGGTGTAATGGGAGGACTTATAGAGGAAAGACTTTGTTAGACCTAGTGTTTCATCCAAGGAAGCCCCAATTTTGTTCTCTAAGAAGGAGAAAATGAGACTGAGGTTGTGTGTGGAATATCAACAATTGAAATAGGTGACCATGAAGAATAAGTATCTACTATTTAGGATTGATGAAATCTTCAATCAGTTGAGAGGTGAGCTATGGTTCTTGAAGGTTGAACTCATATTAGGTTATCACCAATTTCAAGTATGGGCTGGGGATACAACAAAGATGACATTCAGATGTCGATACAGTCACTATGATTAGTTGGTGATGTCATTTGGCATGATAAACACCCCAAAAATATTCTTGGGACTCATGAACTGGATTCTTCAACCTTTTTTAGATCGTTTTGTGGTAGTCTTCATCGACAATATACTTGTTTACTCTATATTTGAGGAGGTGCACACGAAACAATTAAGGGTGGTTCTAGATGTACTACAAGAGGAATATATTTATAGGGAGATGACAAAGTTCCAGTTCTATATTTAGGTATTAAACTTTATGGGACATGTTATCTCAGTAGATGTAGTGGTAGTGGACCTGACCAAGGTCAAGGTAGTGTTATCTTGGGAGCCACCCAAGAGTGTGATGGAGGTTCATAACTTCCTTGGATTGGTAGGATACTACCATATATTCATACCTAATTTATCTAGGATATCAACACCCATAATAGCTTTAACCTGAAAGGGGAAACCTTTAATATGGATGGAGAGGTGCCAGTAGGATTTTCAATAGTTGAGGCAGAGATTTATGAGTGCTCCCATCTTGAGATTTCTAGAGGAGGGTGTCAAGTATATAGTGTTCTACGATGCATCAGGAACTAGTCTTAGTTGCATTATGATGAAGAGGAAAGTAGTGATTTCCTGTGGTTCACATTAGTTTATACCACATGAGTAGAACTACGTGACCCATGATATTGAGTTATTAGCGGTAGTCTTCGCAATAAAGATATGGCGACACTACCTAATGGGTGAGTGATTTATCATCTATTCTGATCAAAAGAGGTATATATTCTCTTAGAGGGAACTTAACATGTGATATAGGTGATGGATAGAGTTTATCTACAATTTTGACTTTGAAATTTTCTATACTCCTGGGAAGGGAAATGTATTAGTAGATTCTCTCAGCAGGAGATATTGTTCATAGTTGCTGAACAAGGCATCCAAGAAACTGTCCTTGTTGCAGTTATCCTTTGTGGATGGAGATGAAGTAGCTTAACTCTAGTCTATCATTGTCACCTCTCTTCTCCTATAATGATTCAGGGAGGCACAACTTGGGGATGTTGACTGTGAGACCCTACATACTTAGATATCCACTGGAAATGCTCCTGATGGATTTTATGATGGTGGATAGCATGTCATTATTTTCAGAGGATGTATGATGGTACCGGTGATGTTATGGGAGTAGGTTCTAATATAGTTTCATAAATCTCCTTTGTATGTTTATACAAGGGTGGAAAGGATGTACCAAGACCTCTGAGGTCAGTTTTTCTGGCTAGGGATGAAGAAGGGAGTTGTAGAGTTTGTGTATTGATTCCTTACTGTTCAGCAAGTGAAGGCTAAGAACCAAGTTTCAGTGGGTTTGGATCAACCCACTAAGGTGACATAGTGGAAGTGGGATGGGATATCCATATAATTCATGATGGGCTTACCATATATGTCTAGGGGACACGATTCTATATGGTCGATCATAGAACGACTCAGCAAGTCGGCCAACTTCTTAGCCATTCGGGACCAGAAATCTGTAGAGAGCTTATGATGCCTCTACATATAGGAGATATTAAGACTCCATGGAGTTCCCTTAATCATCATTTCTAACCATGTTGCTCACTTCAAATCTTGGTTATGGAAGGTATTTCATGAGGCTTTTAGGGCTCAGTTTCACTTGAGAACAACATTTAACCACCAGAATGACGTCTAGACAGAGCAGACCATTTAGGTTCTGGAGGAAATGATGTGAGCTTACATATTGGACTTTGGCCATATTTGGGAGGATCAATTACCACTAGAGGAGATTTAGTTCAACAACAATTACCATTACACCATTGGTATGGCATAATTTGAGGATTTGTATGGGAGACCCTATCGATCACCACTTTGCTAGACTGACCTAGAAGAGTTAGAAATCAATGGACTAGATTTGGTGTAAGAAACTACAGATAAGGTGCATACCATCTATGAGAGGATGAAGAATTCACAGATCCATTAGAATTCTTATTCAGATAGACAACTAAGCCCTTTTGAGTTTGAGGAGGGAGACCATGTATTCCTATGGTTTTTACCTTAATGTCTATTATAAAGATTTATATGGGGTGGAAAGATATCTTTGATATTATTTGACCCTTTCAAGATACTTTATAGAGTTTATGAGGTAACATTCCCCTTTGATCTACCACCGTAGTTAGACCGGGAACATGACATCTTCCACATGTCATGACTAAGGAGATACATGCATGACCCATCACACATTATTGACTAGGGTGAGATGGATATTGAGGATGGAGCTACCTTTGATGATTACTCAGTATAGATCAAGGATTGGAAGGAGATGATCATTCATGGGAAAGCGATTCCTTTTGTACTTGTCTTGTAGAAGCATAGGAATCTTCAAGAGATCATATGGGAGTGGGAGGCTCAGATTCATGATCAGTACTCACATCTCTTTGTGTAACCTCTTGTTTTGGTTTTTTAGGGGTGTAAATACCCAAGATGAAGATAATTTAATGACTCCATGTATTATTTCTAGATATTTTATGGATTATTTTTGAGACCAGGCACTGAGACGACATGCGATTCTAAGGCCCGGTGTTCCCAGAATAAATGTTTGAAATATATTACATATATTAAATAGCACACTTGCAAAGTTTTCCTAAAAAAGTAGAATAAATTTTAAATGGGGGCCTAAATAATAAACCTAAGGGAACCATTGAGTTCATAATGTGGGTTTTATCCTAGGTTAAAAATAATCTTTTCGACACTGGGTGTTTATGGAAAAGGAACCGTGGGTGTGAAAATTAATTAAATAATTAATAAAATTATTTTATTTTTTATTTCATCGATGCAATGACTAGAATGTATTTAAGAAGACTGTTATGATGGAATTATAGTGTTAGATGCATAACCCTAAAGTCATTGAAGGTCCAATAGAGAGAGCATTAGAGGATATCTCTCATAAGAAGGACAACCAGATCATAGAATCAGCGATTGACATGAAATAGAATCAGAGGATCTAACCAATGACAATGACATGAGTTCATTATTTTGTCAGTGATCAATCCAAATTAAGTTAGGACATTTTTTTATTTGGTTTATTCCCCATTTTTTATTTATATGATGAACACAAATCAATCAACCAACATATTGATTCATGGATCACACGTTTTGCAGGATGGAATTATTGTGAGGATATTTTTGGGAGAATTTATTTGTGATTAATTATTATCTATTCATTCATAGTTATAATTAAAACAAATAAAGGTTGATATGAACATTTATAAAGGTCCATTAATCATGTTTTTTGTTTTTATTTTATCCCTTTATTCTTCATTAATCACAGACATTCTTTGTTTGTACTGTGGTTTAATATACCCTAAGGAAATTGATCATTACACACCCATTTATTGGAACAATGATTTGATATTGTAGATCTGAGATCAAAATGACATGATATTGGTTCCATGATGGAATTAGAGAAAGATCATATGGTTTTGGATACCCGATTTCATGTTCTTCAGTGCACAATAATGAATTAAGAATAAGGAAAATTTAAGAATGAATCGAAAGGCAGGATCTTGTTGTTCAATGATGGCATGAATCGACAGGTATTGATTCTTAATTTTTTACCAAGGTTTATTTCTAGATAAAGGGTTTGAGGAGAGACCAAATATGCATGAAGGAAATTTGGGATTCTAAAAAATTCCAATCCACATGGAATGTAATTGAGGATTACACAACATGAGGGTCCTTCATAGTGGTGGCTAGGGTTTTAGGATAAGGTTAAGGATCACACATTGTGTGACTCTATCACATGGTGTGTGACCTCTCCCCAGTGGCTTGGTTTGTACCTTGGAGGGTACAAATACATGAGATGGAGTACAAGGGAAAAGGCATGCCATGTATTCCCACATAAACATGTATTGGGTTGGTGTACATGGGAATACCCATGTATTAATACATTGGAAAAGTACATGGGTAGTCGGACACCATGTACTGATACACGGGTAGAGTACATAGGAAGACACATGTCGTGTGCTATTACATGGACATGGACATAGGTCGTTTACATGGGTAGGACCTAGGGTCAAAGGGACATAGTTTGTAACCTTACTACATGCCGTCTACTCCTAAAAAGTTAGCTTGGAGCCCATTTACTCTGTATCTTAGACACGTTTTGTTAGGGTGTGTTCCCCATATCCATTCCTTGAAGGTTATTATGGTATCACCTCATGAAAATAGGAAAATGATCCCTTTTATAAGACTTATTAGATAGAGTTTTTGGAATTCTTCCATGAGGCCCGGAGTGAGATCCTCTATTCATCTTCATTACCTAGGTGGAGTTCATGGTATCTTTGTGACCAAAACTATGTGGGAGTTGATCCTCTAATTAGCAAGTTAATCTAGACTGTGTAGTTGGTATAGCCCATGGCCTTAGGTGTGATCCTCATCTGAGTATCATATCTCTTCATAATTTTAGCATGTACTTCCCATGGTGATACCTGACAAGCATTACCACTCAAAAAGATATAATTAGTGCTATCAAAATCATGGTGTGTTTCCAACTAGATGTGTGCTATGTGGAACCTTTGAGCTGTAATTCTAGTCTGGCATTATGGTTGTGACTTACCTTTATACTATGTTACTTTGTTGAGTATATCTGGATATTCTTATTATATGTGTTGTAAACATATAATTGTCTAGAGATTAATGTATTCTTGTTTTTGTATGCTTTTTGGTTTTCAGATGTTCTACTGGGTATTGTTATACTCACCCCTATATAGGATTTTCCTATAGGTGTATTATCTAGTGCAGAATATCAACCTTTTGACAGAGTCCTAGATGGACCAGGACCATATGGTTATTAGTGAGTCCAGATAGAACGAGGTGTGTTCCTACGAGATATATTGTCAGAAGTCCCCAATATTACTTTTAGGTTGGACCTGTTTTCAAACTCTTTATGGTGGGATTGTATTTGGCCTTGTTTAATTTTTTTTACTTCCTATCATACTCTGGTTATGGGATTTAGATGTATGCATTCATGATTGTTCATTTGTTTTTAAAATTCATCATTGTATGGGTTTGTAGGTGTGTGTGTGTGTTTATAAGTACTTAGGCTAAGTCCACCCATGTTAGTGATATGCCTAATCAGTGTTAGTCTCTAGCCTATGGCCTATTGGAGGTAGGCTTGTAGAGTCATGACATGAGCCCCATTAGGATGGGTTGTGACATTTTTATCTCAAAAGATATAAATATTTAACCATTGTATTGGATGTAGATATAGGTACCACTTGTCACATCATAAAAATTATACATATGTGTGACATAAGATCTTAAACAATTCATCATATCATAACCCATGAAAGGAAATGGGTTTCATAAACATTTGATCATATAATAACTAGTGGAAAAGGAATGGGTTTCATAAAAATTATACCATCATAAAAATAAACCATATAGATAAAGAATATGGATGATATCCTTGGATTATATTGCCTGTGAAGCATAAGAAACACTGAATATTATTATAGTTAATGAATAAAAATATCATTAAGACATTATTGAGGAAAATAAACTTTCCATTTTGAAATCACTTCTTCAATATCTAAAAATTTCCAAAATATTATGGAAAATATTTTATTTGAAAATAACCATGTTAACTTGTAATGTAATATTCAAAAAATTTAGTATCCGTGACAACAATAAATTATATTAATGTTTTATAAGTTAAAAAACACCGCTTCTATACTTTTATTTGAAAATTAATAGAGTAGATCCTTTAGAAAATGATAAGAAGATTCATTTAAAACTATTTTGTGTAAATTCAAACATGGGTAAAAATGTATTTAATTAATCATAGTATAATTATAATAATATTTTTAAAACATTTCTAGAAAACATGGATATAAAAGAAAAATATTCTTCGACCAAAGAGAGAAATAAAGTTTATTTTTCTTAAAAACACATTTTTGTCATAAATATCATATATAAATATTAAACCCATCATAATACCCATCCATAAAACATGGTGATGAAAAATGAATTGAATTTCTACGTGGAGACGGTAAACCGTACATGCACACGAGCAATAATTTTAATTCCCATTTGATGGGAAAGATGATGTATAATGGTGATTTAATATGTATAAAAACATTTAAGTATATTGAGGATATTTAAGTTATTATTTTATAAATAATATAATAGATTTAGAGGTGGTAAAATAAAAATTTAAAAGAAAGTGACTGGTTAAGATGATTACCTCTTCTTTAAAATAACACTTTTAGATCACCTGTAAAGGGCTCTAGGATTGGTCTTTTGGGAAGATAAAAAACTCTAGTATAACATCCCAGAAATTCTAATCACAGTTTTCCTTTTCAATAAGTGTTTATTAAATGATTTGTTAAAACCAACTAAAAATTGTTTTAATATAAATAACCTTTTATGAAATTATTTTATTTAATATAAATAAGTTTTTGATTATAAATTAATGTAAAACATTAAAATTATAAAAAATGTTACTTTTGTATTATTTTTCAAGAAATACCATTTTTATTGGAAAATATAATTCTATGTAAATATATTTTTAAATATCTATAAAATCCCCTTTTAAAAATTATTAATAAATTAAAGTTATAATTAAATAGTTTTAATAATTTTTTTAAAAAAGTATTTAATATTTTTTTGTAAGAAAATTGTTTTAAAATAATAATAATTGAACATTAATAGAAATAAATAAGTAAATATACTATTAAAATCTTAAATGAGTACATATATTGTTAAATGTATTTAATATTCTTTAGAAATTTATAGTTTTTAGAATATTATGTTTATAATATTCTTACTTTTAATTTATAAGACTTAGATATATAGTAATAATATTTTACACTGATAAATAATAAAATTTTAACTTGATATAAAAATTATAAACAATTAAATGTATTAAAATTAATACATGTGGTATTATTGTTTTTATGTTAAAACTTTAATAAACAATATACCAGTGATTTAATGAAATTCTTAGAAGTTTGGGAGTAAATATATGTTTAAAGAAGTACATGTAAGTGTAAAACAATGTTAAAAATTATTCATTTTTTATTTTTAATTATATTTAAGTAATTTAAAAATTTACTTATAATATATAAAAAAAGTGTCAACTAATGGGAATCCCCCTGGGCTAAGCCCTTATTCCATATTGGTGGGGAGAAAGATTGACCCACAAGGTAGGGCTAGCTCGAGGAGCCACATGGTAGTGTGGGAAGAGTTAGGTGGAATCATAACACCTTTATAGTGTTTGGTGTGCTCATAGGCTTGCAAGGGGTGAGGTGGGTCAGCCCATACCCATTTGGGTGTGTGAAGGTGTTTCTGGGTATTGATCATGGTGCATCGGCTAGATTGGTCTTCATTATGAAAATAATATATTGAAGTACCTGGTCATTTTTTTTTGATGTGGGATAAGAACTTGTGGGTTACTATATCTTTGATTAAAAACACCCATTTATAATGTGGTTGTTTCATTAAAATGATCTCGACCATTCGATTAATCAAGCATCAACTTATTTGCAACCCACATACTATTTACTCATCTTCCTCTACACAACTAACCTAGCAGCCCCATCACTACCACCTCAATCTCCATCCGATATAAGAAATCACTAGTGTAGATAACCTACACATAGTTCACCTCAAATAACCCTACCTACACTATAATTTCCCCATTGGAAAGAACCATATCCCTTGACCTAACAAATAAATAACTTCAAATTTATTTTGAACACATAAATCATTCACTTGGTTATCACTAGTGAAGCTTCATCTAATTCAAACAAACCATCTCAGGGAAGCCTGTAAAGACTGAAATAAACAAGTTAAATGAAATTTATAAATGAAAAAATCTATTTTTTAAGATATAAGTCAGATATGGTATATTTTAAATATCTCAAAATCATCATTTTTTTCTTCTGATTATTAGTTTCATTAATGAGTGTAAATATATATGTATATACAATAGAACAAGATAATTGAATTTAATTTTGGTTTATATTAACCATATGAAACAAAATAAAAATGTTAATTCATAGATATATATATATATATATAAATAACGTAAATTACATTATAAATCCCAGGTTTCCTTATAATCCAAAATTTGAACTCCATTTGGAATTTTATAGAATACTAGGTAAACTGCATTAATTTCCACGGTTGTCACCCTCGACATTATGCTCGAAAACCATGCTTAAGTATCATCCCAAATCCTATATATCTATATATACATATGGATAAATAACTTATTTTCACCCATCAAAAAACCCCCACACAACCCAAGATTTCTCCTCCCTCATTATTCTTCTCATTCTTACATAGGAAGTGGAGAAATACCACTGCCTTAGCTTGTTTTTATTTTCAGTTGGATAAGGGATTTATATTTTCAAAACTCTTTTTTATGTAAGGAATTTATATTTTAAAAACTATTATTTAATGTAAGGAAATTAAATTTTCAAAACTATTATTCTATGTAAGGAACTTAAATTTTCAAAACATTGATTTTATAGAAAGGGAAAGTATTTTAAAACTAATATTTTAAGATTTTTAAAAAAATATTCTATTTCTATGGCTTTAAAAACAATTTTTTATGGTTTAATAATTTTTTTAAAAACCTATTTATGTAGGTGTATTATTATTTAGAAATTATGTAAGTCCTTTCAAAAGGAAATTTTATTTTCTTAATTCAAGGGTGAATTTAAAATGAAATTTTTTATCATTTTATGTTATTTTATTTCAATAAATTTATTTACAAGTTTAATTAGATTTTATAGTTATCATTTTATGCATGAAATTTCAATTTAAACATATATTTATTAATCATGCATGTAGATATGTCTATACTCTATTATTAACATTGAAATTGTATAATTTGTTTATGAAAATCATATCTCTATTTATTCCTTCTTTATATGTATTATTAATAGTATTAATTATTAAATATGGATTTCTCCTAACCTTTATATTGTTTTCCTAAAATCAAATTTTGTTAAATATTATATTATAAAAAATTATTCTTATTGAAAATAATTTATGTAGTTTTTGAAGGATGTTTTAGTGGAAGTAAAATGAGAAATTCAATCCTGATAAAAATGTTTTCTTAAAATAAAACTTGGAACTTGGTGTTTGAATGAGAAGATTAGGAATGTGGAGTGAACTCAGGACCTCAAGGGGATAATGTTCCAAAAGTGATATTGCCAGTGGCCTCATAGATTTCTTAAGGTTCTCCAAGTATAATTATATACTATAAGAAAATTATTATTTTCAAATCAAATTTTTTAAAAAGTTTTCAAGGATAAATCCAACTATATTTAATGGTTATTAATTTTTTAATGGGTTGTCAAAGTAATCAGTATTTTTTAAAGGTTTTTAAAATTTTATATATGGTTATATATTTTTAAAACCCTAGAGTTACATTTGGAAAATTATTTTATCAAATTTTTATATGTGATATAAAATAGAATTCTTTCGAAATAGTTTTTTAACAGCATTTAAAAAAGTATTTTCACTGGTTTTAAAACCCTTAATGGGTAATTTTATGGTCACCCTATGTTTTAAAATTCCTTTCATAGGCTCATTACAAGTACCTTGAAATTTGGTTTTGTTTAAGGATCTATCACGAGAGAAATCAAAAAACTATTTTATTTATTAACTGTATACACTCTAATAAAATGTAAGTAGATTTTTTTTCCAATCCTCCAAAATATAGATTGGAAAGATCCTTGGATGTGTAAAGGACTGCATATTTTTTAGTTACCTTTTTTATAAAAAAATAGACTGCATGTTTTAGCACCGAATATGAAAGATCAGGTCTCATGTTGTCATAGTTCATATGAGAACAATGATTTAGACAACATTAGAGATTAGACATTTTCATTTGAGGATAATTTAAGAGTTAGAAAATTTCTTTTGAGGTTCTATAAAATTAATATCAAGATGAATATTAATAATATAAAAGTGTTATCAATTCTATTTTTCATAATTCTAAATATGGAGATTTTTAATTTCATTAATTATGATGAAATAATTTCAAGGGCATAATTCCTTTAAGGGGTATAATGTAACTTCTTAGAAACTCTAAGAATATTCTACCATTTTATTAAACTTTTATTAAATGATTTGTTAAAACCATCTAAAAATTATTTTTAATAAAAAGAAAATTTTATGAAATGATTTTATTTAATCTAAATACATTATGATTATAAATTAAGTTAAAATTTTAAAATTATAAAAAAATGTTACTTTTGTATCATTTTTCAATAATACCATTTTTATTAGAAAATATAATTCTATGTAAATATATTTTTAAATGCCTATAAAAGGAATTTTTAAAAATTATTACTAAATTATATTTATAAGTAAATAATTTTAATAATTTTTGTAAATAAGTATTTAATATTTTTAAGAAAATTATTCTAAATTAATTATAAGTAAGCATTAATAGAAAGAAATAAGTAAATATACTATTAAAAATATTAAATGAGTATATATATGGTTCAATGTGTCTAATTTTGTTTTGAAATTTATAGTTTTCAAAATATATATTTTTTTCTAATATTATTACTTTTAATTTATAAGGATTATATATGTAGTAATAATATTTTACACTAAAAAGTAATAAAATACTAACTTGATATAAAAATTATAAACAGTGACAAGCATTACAATTAATACCTATGGAATTACTATTTTTATGTTAAAAATTTAATAAAAAATGTACAAGTGATTAATATAATTATTAGAAGTTTGGGAGTCAATATATGTTTAAATAAGTACATGTAAGTTTCATAAACAATCCCATGTACCTTGGTACCCTAATACCCAAACCAACTCTGACATAGCCTGAAGTGAATTCTAGATCCCCACAATTTGGAAACTATCACCAAAAATCATGAAATATCAAAGAGGGAAATTTTTTTCCACAAAAATAGTGGAAGATATAAGATACAAGTCAGTATTCTCAACACTCCCAAAGGGAGACAATACCAAAATAAAACAGGCAAAATAGCACCCAAACAGATAAAGGAACATCCCAAAGAAAGCTACAATATCAACCTGAAAATAGTTATATAAACTCCTATGTAACAAGTGGAAAAAATATCCACCATTCACCATCATCACTCCACAGTCCCAAGGATCAAGAACATCCACCACCTCCATGTGGTGCCTTCCCTCACCAAGTGTTCCATAATCAATACCATAACAATTTACCATTTATGAAATCAATTTAGATAAAACAAGGTATGGAATAATATTTTCATATTTTAAATCAAAACATGATTTCATTCAAATAGATGGAAGATATATCAAAAAAACTTTCAAATAGGCTTAAATGAAAATTTTATATAAATCAGTTTATATAAATCATTTGATATGAATAAAACAGTTCCGTAAATCAATGGTATGTATATTCAAATCATGTAAATCAAGGAATTTGATGAATATCCCCATGGTGTGTTAGTTTCTTGGTAATAGTATCCCCACACTTCTCATTTATCAACACAACTCTAGATATGTGTGCACACTCAAATGATCACCCCATTCAGGGATCCACTATGGGCAATCAAACTATACCCTATTAGGGGAGTCACTATAGAAAAAAGTTTATCTTGATTTAGTTAATGTTGTAATTGTAATTCCATTTTTAGGGGATAAATATCTTAGCATGATTTTACCAGTTACTTACTAACTACTTAGGCTTACATGTGCTTCAATAAATGAATCAGTCAATCCAATTGGCAATTAATCATTTCAAATCATTTCAAAATATAATTTCCCAATTTTAGTTTTAAAAATTCCTTTCTCATTTCAAAACCAAATAAGAGGTTTTATTAATTACATTCCTTTTCAATACTATCTTTAAATTTACTCCAATTTCTCAAGATCAATAGAAAATCCTTTCTTTAAAATGATTTCCAAACCAAGCCATCATTTTTCAAAATTCCACAAATAATTTCAATTCTAATGAAATTGGGGGTTTTCTCAATTCCCATACCTTTTTCAAATCACCATAAATCCATTATTTTAAAACATTTAAAAAATATTTCCAAATAAATCAAGAAAAATAGGGTTTTAATTGAATGGAAAAGCCTTATGGAACCACCTACCATTAAATCAAGGAATCACAATGCACAACACCTATAATGGAGAACGCCAACGAAGAAAGAAGGAACAGAAGATCTAGGAACACAACCTAGAATCAAGATAAAAAAATAGAGTTTATATCCATTAAATACATGATAATCAATAAAAATCTAAGGAGGATAGAAGAGAGATTAAGAGAAACCACATGAGAAGAGATCCACTTACCCGTAGGAGATCGAATGAGATCAATGCCACTTCGATTTGCCAAGAAAACAGTTTAGAGGAGTTAATTTCACCTCTTAATAGCCTCCAAGATACAAAAAAATATTTTAGGGTCGAATGGGGGTGATTAGAGGTTAATCCAAGGGGTTTTTCTTTTTTAAATAAACTTTTAGGGAATTAAAATCCTACATGCATGGTTAGCTGGAGGGGGTATAGAGTTAGGGGAAACCATTCACCAACTGCGTGCCCTAACTATTTGGGGTAGATGGTTTCTCCAAAGTGGGTGAACTATTTGAGAAATCATGTACCAACCATGCATCATCTACTATTTTGGGTGCATAGTTTTCACTAGGGGGTGCACAGTTTGGTCAAACTAGGCAAAACTGTGCACAACCCAAAAAGCCTTAAAACCATCCAAATTTTTCCCAAAACACCCCAAGAAGATACCCTAAATGAAAGGAATCAAAACAAGGATCAAGGAATACCTGAAATAAGGTAACAATATGTCACAACCTCCCCACCATAAAAACTTTTTATCCCTATAAATCCTATCAAGAAAGATCTATATGAAAGAGATGACGCCACTACTCTCTCATCAGTGCCTCATGCTCCCAAGTCTCATGAAAATTAGAACCATACTTCCATAGCACACAAACCAAAGGTATCATCCTCCCATGAAGTACCTTAGTCTTAGAGTCAACAATGCTAACTAGATGCTCCGTCATGGATAAATCAGGCTCAACATCAAGATCTTCCCAACTCAAGACATGAGAAGGGTTGAAGAGATACTTTTGAAGCTACGATACATGGAACACACTATGTATCGACATCAACTACAGTGGAAGTGATAAATGGTAAACCACTTTTCCCACTTATTCAAAAACCTCAAAAGGTCCCACAAACTATGATGTAATCTTTCCCTATTTTCTAATCCATAGATAACCTAAATGAGGTGAAGCTCTCAAAAACACCTGGTGATCAATTGAAAACTCCAAGGGTCACCTATGATTTCCAACATAATATTTGTAACAACTATGTGCTGTCAAAATTCTCTGACGAATCAACTGAATATTTTATATCATCTCTTGGAACAAACTTAGACCAAATAAATAACTTTCACTAATATTCAACCATCACAATAGAGATTTATAAGGCGGATCATACTAGGAGGAACCATCCAAATTGTATAATGGTAACTATTATTATAAGAAAACTTAACTAGTCCCAAATGGAAATACCACGATACACCAAAATAAAGGACACAAGCACAAATCATGTCCTCAAGAATATATAGATCATTATATTTGGAAATCTATTTATATATTATATGCCATGCTCAAATGTACCTGAGAACCCAGTGCCTCTAGGAGGCCCTCTATAGAACTGAGAAGTAAAACATGGATCCTTATATAAGACTATAGTAGAGGGAACTTCATAAAATCTGAAAATATTATATACATAGAGACATCCCAAGTCATCAAATTTGGTTGTATCATGAATGGGTAAGAATTGATCCGATTTTGTCTGCTGATCGATCACAACCCATATTGAATTCTTCTTCTAAGGGGAACATGACAACCCAACCAAAAATTCTATAAATATATCATCCCACTTCCAAGTTGGTACTGAAAGTGAATGAAGAAAACCTAAAGGTCTCTGGTGTTTTGATTTGACTTACGGATAGGTATAACAACATGAAACAAAGCCAATGATGTCCCGTCTCATACATGGCCACCTATATCATCACCACATATCATAAAACATATTTTTGGTTATTGGGTGAATTTAACACTATGAATTATAAAAATACCATATTATTTTCTTCCTTAGGCATAAAGTCACAAAAAACCAATTCTCAAAACATAGGATGCCATCAGAAGAGAATGTCCACTCACTAAGGGTCTCCCTACCGTAAAGAGAGTCCCTAATGCCACAAAATTCATTATCAAGATGTTGTTTCTAAAGGATCATCTCAAGAAGAGAATAGGCTAACTAGAATCTTTCCAAGAAAACCTTGGCCCCTTATTCCTAAAATCTTAAACACAACTATGAAAATATATCCATTAAGTTCCACTATTCTAATGATTCTTTCATGGCCTGGGTCATAAGTTTCCCACTCAAAGCACCAACACTGACATTTACCTCCCCAGGGTATAGTCAATGTTGAAGTCAATGAACTATAGGCACTCCGCCCAATATCTATGAAATAGGTTCAAATTTTTTTGTGATAAGATATAACTCTAGATTTTGTGGTCGGAATAAATGGTAAACCTTTCTCTAAAAAGGTAATACCAAAAAATATTAAGAGAATTCATCATAACTGTAAGTTTGAGGTCATGGTTCAGATAATTCTTCTCATTTTTCCTAAGTTTTCTAGATCCATAGGCTACCATGTGATCACCCTATATAAGAACACAACCCAAACCCTAACTTGATGCATCACATTAGACAAAATATCCCTGCCCATCCTCTGGCAGAGTCAACACTGGAATAGAAGTCAAAATACTTTTCAAATCAATAAAAGAACTCTGAAATTTCTAATTCCACAATAACATCACTCCCTTCCCAGTGAGAGCGGTCATTAGAGAAACCAACTTCGAGAAATATTTAACAAATATATGGTAATACCCCACAAGTACCAAGAATATTTGTATCTAAAAAATAATATGTGGTTTCTCCCATGTGATAACGGACTTCATATTCTCATGATAGACTAAGATTCTATGTTTTGGAACCTTTTGTCCCAATAACTCCACTTCTAAAATACATAAATTACACTTTTAAAGATTTATGTAAGTCTATGATCTTTCAATATTTCTATAACTATTCTTCGAAAATGAACATGATCCTCCTCTAACATAGAGTAAACCAAAATGTCATCCATGAAATCTAGCATGAACGTATTAAGGTACTCATTAAAAATCCTACTCATCAAATCCATAAATACTGTAGGAGAATTAGTCAGGTCAAAGGTCATAACAAGATACTCAAAGTGACCATACCAACTTCTAAATGAAGTTTTTGTAATTTAATATTATTTTATTCTCAACTGGTGATAACCAAATCAAAGATCAATCTTTGATAACCACTTTTCTCCTTTCAACTGGTCAAACAGATCATCAATACATGCTAATAGATACTTGTTCTTTACCATATCTTGATTGAGTTATTGGTAATCAATAAAAGAGTAAAGTGTTCCACTAGATTTATTCACAAAGAGAATAGGTGACACCCAAGGTGACACACTCAGGCGTATAAAGCCTTTCTCCAACAGATCGTCAAACTAATTGATTAACTCTTTCAACTCTAATGGTTCCACTTGGCAAGAGGGAATAGATACTAGATGAATACAAGGTATTAAATCAACAAATAAATCTACCTATATTACTAGTGGAAGACCAGATAAATCAGAAGGAAACATGCTAGGAAACTCAATGGTGACTGGAGGTAGATCATTAATCAACGATTCCCACTCCAAGTCAAAAGAAAAATTTATATTACCCTGACCAAATCCAAAAAGGACAGTATTAATATACTTTACCTCCGGTCCCATTCTCCCTAAAAAACATATAACACCCCATCAAGTGTAATAAAGAAGACCCATCGAATGTAATGGTCAATTCATGCCTTATTAATAATCATCGAGTCCATCACGAGGAATAAGTTAATAGGTTTCATGTCGAGAACCAGAAAATTATAGGTAATATTGATTTTTGATAAAGAGAAAACATGATTAGGATAATAGATACCCTGCTATCTCTTTTTTTTGAGGGGTATAGTAATATCTATCACATTAGACAAAAGATCCATATAAATATTTAGTAGGTTCACAATATGAGTCTATATAAATGGGTGAGGTGAACCAGTATTAAATAAAGAAGTCACTAAAGATAAAGCTATATTGATGGTACCTCTCGAAGTCACTGGACCTATATCAGCTTTCTCTGGAGACTCTTATACTATGTGAAAAACCTTCATTCTAGATTCCTATGTCTAGAACCCCTTAGATATTTAATCATCTAATTGCACCAAATTACTTTTAGGTGCTGATGATACTATACCACTTTAAAGAGTATAAAAGATATGGAAGAATTTCTAAAGGTTTCATGAATAACCACACAAACCACAGATCTTGTGTGCCTCTGTTCAAACCTATTTTGGATGCCCAACATTTCCACACTAGAAGCAAGTTAAAGGGCCTCTTCAGGAACTATAAATGGTCTAAAAGATACCTATATTTTAGAACCTCCCTAAGAATAATAATGCTTCCTATTTCCTTTAAAGGAACTGAAAAATTATAATTGGTAGAAAACAAAACTCCCTTCAAACCTAAATTACCAGCCAGGTCAAGAACAACCATCAACGCCATATCTATTATAACAGTATAAGAATCCATATTCAATAGAAAAACCTGAGATCAGATGTTAGGATGGAGACCCACATCATATCTTCATGCCTTTATCTTATCATTAGTCACCACAATAGGGGAAAACTAAACAAGACCAGTAAAGTTGTCTATATATTGAGTCATGGTCCTTCCATCATAATAGAGTTTGAGGAACTCCATGGATTTCACAAAGACCATAGATTCTGGATATAAGTAATCGGTGAAAAGAACTCATAATTCTTTCCATTCCAAACCCTCATGTGTTTTCTCCATCACCATCATATCTTACCATATCCTACAAGTCCCTTCAAGCTTAAAGACAACACATTTATCCTTAACCAGATTATGAATTTCCAATAAATCAAAAATAATATCAATCCTTTTCAACCAGTACTCAAACTCTGGAGGATAATTAGATACTTAGAACACTGGTGGATTTTGGTGAAGAAACTCTTGACCATGATCACAATATTCATCACTTTGAGGTTCCATTACCAAAGCCTAAATTAGAATGAGTTTAGGTACTTTACCTCTATCATGGACAACCTACAACACAATCTCGACAAGATTCTGGTCCACTAGAGTATTTTCTCATCATGTATCACCAGAAGTTTTCTCCTAAGTCTTATTAGTATGTCTTATCAGAGGAATGATAGTACACAATATCAAAAGACAACACTGAATAAATTATAAAGGTTACACAGATCAATAAATTAGATAAGAGATATAGGAATATCAATTCCATCAAGCAAAAATTTATGATTAGGATTTCATCAAACTCAAATCAAATGTAGAGAAATACTAGAATTAGAAAAAAATGTTCCTCAAGCACACTTTTCCCAAACACCCATGGTGACTTAAGGATCATTTCGACGAGAGCTATCCAAACACTCGTTCACAACTACCTCCTAAGTCCCATCAAGACATCCCAAATCACAAACTAACATCATGGAAAGATACTTATCCTACATTTAATATCACTTTTTCATAAACCATCCCAAATATCCTAGAACCTTGATACCTAAGTTGTTTCTGACATATCCTGAAGGGAATTACCAAACCCCATAGGTTGGTGACTAGCACCTAACATTATGAAAGATCAAAGAGGAATCAAATTTTATAAAAACACAATGTAAGATATAAGATACAAGTAAACATGCTCAATACTTTGAAAGGGAGAAGTACTAGAATATAAAAGGTAAAATAGTACCCAGATAGATAAAAAACCATCACAAAGAAAACTACAATTATACCCATAAATAATTCTTAGAAAGTATCATGTAACAAATAGACAATAGCTCCATTGGTCACCATTATCACTCCACGTTCCCAAGGATCAAGAACATTCATCCCCTCTAAGTGCTACTTTCCCTTTCTTGAGACCTGACATAATAAATTCTACAAATTCTTGAATGAAAAGGTAGGGTATGAAATATAAATCCTAGTAGGGTCTCACTAAGTGTTCCATAATCAATAACATAAAAATTTACCATTTATGATTTCAGTTTAAACAAAATAAGAAATGGAATTAAATTTTCACATTTAAAATAAAAATATGATTTCATTAAAATGGATGTAATATATATTAAAACAAATTTCAAATAGTATTAAATGAAAATTTTATATAAAAAAGTTTATATAAATCAGTTGGCATGAATAAAATAGTCCAAAAAATCAATGTCATATATAATCAAATCAAGTAAAGGAAGAACCATGCTAAAGAGCCCCATAATATGTTAGTTTCTTGGTAATATGATCCTCAAACTTCTTATTTATCAACATGGATATAGATATGTGTGAACACTAAAATCATCATCCCATTTTAGGTTCCACTATGGGAAATAAAACTACACCCCGTTAGGGGATCCACTATGGGAATACAAGACGATCTTAGTTTAGATAGTGTTTTCATCATAAGTCCATTTCTAGGGGATAAAGATCCTAGTGTGCTTATTGTACTTACCTACTAACCACCTAGGATTACATCTGCTTCAATCAATCAATCAATCAAATCGGAATTCAATCATTTCAAATAATTTCAAAATATAATTTCCTAATTTTATTTTTCAGCATGGCTTTATCGTTTCAAAAATAAATCATAGGTTTTCATCATTTCATGCCATTTAAAACCATCTTTAAATTTAATCCACTTTCTCAAGATCAATAAAAAATAATTTCATTAAAATTATTTCCAAATAAATCCATCATTTTTCACAATTCCACCAAAAATTTCAATTCCAATGAAATTAGGTTTTTTCTCAATTCCAATGCGTTTTTAAAATCAAAGATCAAATCACCTCAGATCAATTTTTTCTAAAATATTTAAAAACTCTTTCCAAATTAATCAAGAAAAATAGGGTTTTAATTGAATAAAAAATCCGTATGGAACCACCTACCTTTAAATTAAGAAATCACAATGCTTGCAATGGGTAATTCCAATGAATAATGAAGGCATAAAATATATAAAAACATAACCTATAATAGAGATAAAAATAGATTTTAGATCAATCAATTACATGATAATCTATCAAACCTAAGGAGAATATAAGTAGAATAAAGAGAAACCAAAAAATAGGAGATCCACTTACCCAGAAGAGATAAAAAGAGATCAATACTGCTTCGATCCACTAAGAAAAGGTCTTGGAGGAGTCAATTTCACCTACTAAGTGCTTCAAAGAGCCAAAAAAACATGTTAGGTTTTAATGGGTTGGATTAGAAGTTAAACTGGGGGTTTTTGGTTTTAATAAAATTTTCAAGGAATTGAAATCTCGTGCACATGGTTAGATAGAGTGGGATGTATTGTTAGGTAAACCATATTCCAGCTATGCACCCCTACTGTTTAGGGAGCATGGTTTCTCTTGGGTGAGCATATAGTTTGGAAAATGGTGCAAAAATCATGCATCTCTTACTACTTGGGGTGAAAAATTTATATTAGGGGCACGATTTTATCAAACCATTTTCCAAATGTGAACAACCCAAATAAGACTTTAAACCATCCAAAATTTTCCTGGAACACCCCAAGATGAGACCCTATATGAATGGAATCGAAAAAAGGGTCAAGAAATCCCTGAAATAATGTAACAGGATGTTACATGTAATTGTAAAATAATGTTATATATTATTTATTATATATTTTTAATTATATCTAAGTAATTTAAAAATTAAATTAGAATACATAAAATGTTCCAACCAATTGGAATCCCGAAGTTCCAAGACCTTCTACCCTATTTATGGGGAGCAAGCTCAACCCGTAGGAGAGGTCTAACTTGAGGAGCTTCATGGAGGTGGAGGAAGAGTCAGGTGGATGCATAGTGCCCACACATTGCATGGTGCACCCATAGGCATGAAAGGGGTTAGGTGGGTTGGATTATCCACATTTGGGTGTATGAATGTGTGTCCTAGTGTCAACTTGGGTGCCTCAGCTTGAGCAGTCTTCATTATAGAAAATAATATATAAAAGCACTCGACCAAATTTTTTTCAATGTTGGATAAGAACTCATGGGTTACTATAGTTCTAATTAAAAACACATATTTATAAATTGGATATTTGATCAAAATGATATAAAACATTTTATCTATTAAGAATAATTTTCTTCGAAACCTTCCTATTATTTACTTGTCTTCCTCCGCACACTAGACCTAGAAAAATCATTACCGCTACCTCTATCTCCTTCTGGCACAAGGAATCACCAGTGTGGATGATACACACACTACACCTCGAAACCCTCAATATCCACTATAATTTTTCACATAGAGAAAAAATAATATCCCTAGACCTATCAAACAAATACCTTTGAAGTTATTTCATCCATATAAATCATTCACATGGTTATCACAGGTGAATATTCATCCGATTCAAATAAATATTCTCGAGGAATCCTAGAAAGTGTGAAATAAATGAGTTAAAAGAAATAATCTATTTTTTAATCCATAAGTTGGATACCGTATAGTTATAATTTCCCTAATCATAATTATTTTTTCATATTACTGTTTCAGTAAAAAATGTAAATATATATGTATATAAAATAAAACAAGATAATCAAATTAAAAATTGGTTTATATTAACCATAGGAGACAGAATATATATATATATATATATGTAAATAATGTAAATTCAATTATATATCCTAGATTTAACTACAATTTAGAACTTGAAATCCATTCATAATCTTATAGAATACTAGGCACACTGTATTAATTTCCATGATTTTCACCCTCAAAATTTTGTTGGACAGATAAGATTAAGTAGTATTTTAACTCTTGTATATCTATATATACATATGGAGAAAGGAATTATTTTAACCTATTGGAAAACTCCAAAATGAACTAAGATTTATCCCCTTGTTATTCTTATCATTCCTATACTGGTAGGGGAGAAATACCACCACCTTTGTTCATTTTGATTTTTAGTTAGTTAAGGGATTTATATTTCCAAACCTATTTTTTATATAAGGAATTTATAATTTAAAAAATAATATTTTATGTAAAGAACTTATATTTTGAAAACTATTACTTTATGTAAAAAACTTATATTTTCAAAAATATGATATTATGTAAAGGATTATTATTTTAAAACAATATTTATATTTTTAAAGAAATATAATATTTACATGAATTTAAAAACAAAACCTTTTTTATGATTTCATGATTTGTTTCAAAACCCTATTTATGTATGGGGATTATTATTTTAAAATTAACTAATTCCCATCAAAAGTAAATTTTATTTACTTAATTCAAGGGTGAATTTAAAATAATAAAGTTTATCATTTTATGTTCTTTTATTTTAATAAAATTATTTACAAGTTCAAATAGAATTTATAACAATCATTTTATGCATGAAATTTTATTTTAAACATATGGAAGTTAATCATGTTTTTAGATATGGATATACTCTATTATAAACATTTAAATTCCATATTTTTTTATGAAAATCATCAGTCTCTATTTATTCCTTCTTTATATGTATTATAATAAATATTAATCATGAAATATGAATTTTTACTAAACTTTATTACATATTCCTAAAATCATATTTTTATAAATATTATGTGGTATAAAATTATTTTCTCTTGAAAATAATCTATGTAGTTTTTAAAGGAAGTTTTATTAGAAGAAAAATGATAAAGTAAAGCCTAATAATTTTTTTCTTAAAAAAAAACTTGACACTTGGGTATCGAATGAGATGATGAGGAATGGAGAGTGAACCCATGAACTTAAGAGGATGTTATCCTAAAAGTGATACTACTAGTGTCCTAATATATTTATTATGTTTTTTGAAGTATAATTATATTCCACAAGAAAGTCATTATTTTCAAAGAAAAGTCTTTTAAAAAATTTCCATGATAAATACAACCATTTTCAATGGATAATGAATTTTGAAAGGGGTTTTCAAGGTAATAAGTATTTTTAAAGGTTTTGAATAATATTCTATATGGTTATATATTTTTAAAACCTTATAGTTACATTTGGAAAAATATTTTATCAAATGTTTTATATGTGATATAAAAGATAATGTTTTAAAAATAGTTTTTTTAAAAATATTTAAAAAAGGATTTTCATTTGTTTTACAACCCATTTCTGGACAATTTTATTCCCACCCTATGGTTTAAAATGTTTTTCACAGGCTTATTAGAATTTACAAGGTGTTTGGTTTAATTTAAAGAGATAGAATGAGTAAATCCAAATAACTATTATATTTATTAACTGTATAAAATATAATATAATATAAGGATGTTTTTTCTAATCATCCAAAAACTATACCGAAAATATCCTTGGATGTGTAAAATACTTTATATATTTTAGTTATTTTTTTAAAAAAAATATACTATATGTTTTTAGCACCAGATTCAGAAGCTCAAGTCTCAGGATATCATATCTAGGATGTTTACAGGGAAGTAGAGAAGAGAAATTGGTAGATTTTGGTTAATATGGAAGTCTCAAAGTGGTGTGTAGAAGATAGATGAGGGTTCCCTTTTATAATTTAGGGGAAGAACACTCTTGTAATTTCTTAAAATATTAAATTAATATAAATAAATCTTGATGTCCAAATTACTCTAAATTGATAATATTAGATGCTAAGATGAGGATTATTTGAAATAATGTTATTCAATAATATTTGGACAATTTTGGACCACATTTTTACCCTTATATTTTAGTTTTAACCCTCGTTAACCCTTTTCTCAATCACCATAATATTAAAGTTTTCTACCCTTTAAGGGTTAAAAATGTTACTATAAAATGAAAAAAGACCCATAAATGGACCTTGGTTGATTTTTAAAACCATATACCATTAATTTTACTAAATATAATTTTTTATGAATTTTATATAATTTAATAAAATATTATTTATTATAAAATATCATTAATGTTATTTTTGACACCATTTATTTAATTTAACTTTTAAAACATAAATACAAAGAGGAAATTAAAATATAATTCTTTTACACCTCTATAATATGTCTTATACATATATAATTTTTTTAAAACACATTAACTCATTAAAATTATATCACTTATACTATTTTTAAAATCATTTATTATATTTTTTATTAAATGGTGAAATATTTCATCAGCGTTACATAAGAAATTTAGTTCATTATATAATTACTAAAAATAAAAAAAAATTTATCTGTGGAAAATAATTTCATTAATCTAAATATAGATGATTATATTCATTCATAACTTTCTCTTGTCCTTATATGGACACATTAGATATATTAAAAACAAAGAGACTGACATTTTGTAACTTTATTTGATTTAAATATTATATAGGTCATTTTAATGGAAAAGTATCCATTAAACTAATAAATTTAGAGCCTAAGGTGGTAAGTGATGAATTAAATTCATAAATTAATAATTATGATGAAAAATCATGGCCTTAACACTTAGTTCAAACCTAAATTAACCTAATTTACCCTTTACCTAAGTGATAAATTTTACCATGATTACTATTTATTTTAACTAAAAATAAAAGTGTACTATTTACCAAATTTGAACCTCATAATTATAAATATGTAATTAATTTTATTTAATTAAATATCTATAAATGGTATAAATTAATTTTAAAGTATGTGCGCAAAATGCGATGAAAACCAATTTTTAGAAAAATACATTTCAAGCAAAAAACTGGATTTATTATTATCCTATGCTTAATAAAAATTATTAGATGAATGTTAAAACATTTTATTAAATATAAAATATATTAATTTCATTAAAATAATTCACCAATATTGATCAATTTAATTTATGAAGATAACAATATATTGTGCACATAAAAATAGTTTTTCATAAAAACATATGTTTTATTTTCAAATGTTTTTTATTTTAATTTATAACTAATTGATAACTAATGAATTCATTTTTTATATTTTTAAACCATAAATTTTCATAATTTAGTTATTTATATTCATACATACTAATCTAATTGCTATGTTTAAAAATATTTTTATATTATATCACGGTTCGTCTATACTCACTATCATGTGTAACCCAAGCTATTGAAGAAATTAAATTTATTTGAAAAAAATATTTCTTAAAATATTAGGGTGTTTCAATATAACATTAAAAAAATATATAATGATACATTTATATGTCTCTTTGTTATATTGGGATTTGGAAAAAATAAAAGGGGATGAGAGAAGAAATGAAAATATAAAAGGAATCAGAAAGGAAATAAAAATAATGTTTAAAAATTACATTTAATATACATAACATATACAATTTCAGGCCCAAAGTTAAAGAAATTGACATATATATCTTCTTTATATAAAATAAAATAAAATAAAAATTGGAATAAAAATTTAAGGAATTTGCATATAGAATATACATACGTTCTATATATGCAAAATATATATTAAAACACACACACACACACACAGATATATATATATATGTAGAATATATATATATATATATATATTAGAGAAATTGGAATAAAAACTGGCATATATGTGTCCAATATATATATATATATAAATATAAATTAAAGAACATGTCAAAATGTGTGGGTATGTTCTATAAGTGTAGATACAGATCATATATATGTCCTGAAAGCATTTTCATGTTTATATATATATGTTATATATATATTTGTGTGTGTGTGTGTGTGTAAAACATATATATGTAATGAAGTAATTCATGTTGGGTAAAAAAATCTAAAAATAAATATAATGGTTGGAAAGTGAAAAAATATAGAAAATCATACAATGATATTGTTAATAATATATTTTGATTTGAACTTTTAAAATCACTATTGGTAGATAACATTGTATCCATTTAAATAACATGTGGTATATATATTTGAAATTTAATAATTAAAGTTAAAAAATAGAATACTTATTCATTTAAATGAGATAGTTAAAGGAGGTAAAATAATAACAGGTGTAGAGAGATTTTTTTTTTCCAAATTTGGGTTTTGTGTTGGAAATAATGTTTTGGATGACTTTATCAGGAACATGAAAATAACATGATAAAAAAATAATGGTTTTATATTTTTTATAGTAAACACATAAATTATTTAGTAAAAGTTACATAAATCTAAATATATATAGAATAAGAAAATGATTAAAAATAACAATGAAAACAATAAATAAAATTACTTAGGTATTTTTTTTAAAAAAATATGCGATTCAACTAATATCCAACCTATATTTTTTTGAGAAAATCATTGGAACAAACATATGTATTTGAAAAGCATAAAATTTTAAAAAGTAATGAAAATATTAAATGGAAAGTAAAAATAAAATTACATAAAAAAATTATTCATAGAAAATCATCATACCCTATGATTTAGAAAATATTAATGGAAATTAATGGATTTAATGTTTTTAATAGAAATAGTGACAATTATTAATAAAATTATTAAGAGAATATCATTTTTCATACACAAAAAAAAATTAGAATTAGTTTCACTTCCCAAGAATAAATAACTAAATTTTTTTCCCACCTGAAATGACTTGAAGTGAAATATTTTTATAAAAAAAAGTATAAAAAATTAAATAATATTAAAGGAATCCTGACTACTATATTAGTGTGTGCAATAAAACTATTTTCCCATATATCACTAATGTGACAAAAAATTTACTCTTTTAATCAAATGAGTGATACACATAAGAAGAAAATTTAATAGAAAAAATAATTACACCAGAAAATAAATCACTATCAAATGTGAAAGGGAAAAAATATTTCCTCCAACCCATTAAACCAAAGTAGTCATTGAATGTTAACAAATGGATCTAATAACATTTAATTCATGTACAAAATTAAACAAGTTTTTAGGTAAATGCCTTTAAAATGTCACAATAAGCTCATGACAACATGAGATTTCTAACACTATCTTACTCCTGGAATATATAGATCTCACTTTTCTATTTAACCATTATCCATTCCACATTCTGAAAAAAATTATTGTTTTTGAATGTAAATAATTAAATAAAAAACTAAATTTGAAATTTAAATTACAAAGAAATGGGGTTTTTGACATACCACATGTAAACATTCTCAAATTGAAAATGAGAGTTGAATCTGATGAAGGAATGGTCATTAATGATGAAATTTGGTTCTTTAAAAATGAAAAAATAATATTATAAAAATTCTTAAATTAAAAATTTAGATATAAAATAAATTATAAAAAACCTAAAAAAGTTTTAATTATAGGCATTATATACATTTATGCTACCCCAAAGTTCAAAAATTATTCAAAATTGATTGTGGGATGAACATAGTACCATGATTTGGGAGATAATAGTTGGAATTGGTTTATAGAAGATGGATTGGCATTGTGTGGTGATGGTGATCATATTTGTGTGGCAATGGTGATCATCATGGTGTGGAATGGTGTGTTAGACTGATAGGGAGAGAGATAGAGATGTATAAAGCGTGAGAGAGAGTGTCAGAATCCATGAAACTGAGGGTGGCCCTGGGTGGAGGAAACCATAAATGGAGAGAGGTGAAGTGATATTGAAAAATCATATCTATAACCATCTTCACGTGCATTAATAATAAAGGATATTGACTTCTATATAGAGATTATAATCATGTGAGGATGGAATAGTGACTGAGGTCGGATGATGGTTGTAATAATCATGTAGAAATATAGTGCAGAAATTCTTAGGGGTTTGGTGAGAATGAAGAAGATTTAAGGGATGAAAGCATATGAGAAAGAGGGGAGTTAATTTTAAAGGTTGGAAGGTGGGTGCGTGGAGGTTAAGATATAATAGAGATGCTGAGTTGATAGTTTAGAGGAGGGGAGGTAGAGGGGGAGGGGAGGAAAGTGGTGTCAATAGGACATGGTGGGGAGGGAGTGGGGATATGGAGGGATGAAATGATGTATCAAGTAAAAAATTGGGTGAATTTTTTTTAGAGGGAAAACATGAAAGGATATATTTTCATGTGTAAGGTAAGAGTCACCGCAATTAGTATATTTACAGATACATATTTATTTATTTTATTGTAAAAAATCTATAAAATTCATCTCTTAAAATCACACCCTACATTAAAAAAACAATGTTTTTATTATTTATTCCTTACAAAATGATTTGTTTGGTATCGATGGTGATTATTTTATTGATTTCATTTTTTGTAGTTATCTTATTTACTGGATAAAAATCTTCAAAAGTTGAATAAAATTTTCTAATCAGGATTATTATTATTTTTTCATTATTTATAAATCATTTTTCATTATTATATTTTCTAGAATAATAATTCTGTAGTTATCATCATGTTAAAACTCTTAAAATATCAATTTTATACCCTTGAAATATTCGTAAGTAATTATATGTTATCAAACTGGATGTGTAAATGCACTTTGAATCAATAAATATTTGTGAAACCATTGTACAAAAAATACTTAAAATAATGAAAATGTGATGGCATTTATTAACTACATAACAGTTTTAAATATGGTTTTATATGAAAAAAGTGATAACAAATATTTTGTAAATATATGATCATTAAGAGGAAATAATTGTTCCTATCACATAAGATAAATAAATTTTTTTACACTTCTAAAATTATAAAATGAATAATGAATATAACTATCTCATTTTTATGATAATACAAAAATTGAAATTTATTGAATGAATGCCAAATATGATGATATGTTTGAGAAAACCCACACAAAATTCCAAAACATCTCATTTAACTCTTTAATAACTACATTTTTTTGTGATGGTATACTAGAACTTTAAAAAAAATTTCAACAATATTACTAAATAATAAAAATAATTAACTTTTGATTTAACAACATTAGCCTCATCCACCTTATGAGAAATAGAATTTCTTAAAACCAATGTTACTTTTCATAAAAATATTAGGTAAAATCATAATAGTGAATGTGGGAGAGGTTGAGGACATGGTGGAAGGTATAGTTGAGCCCATCATATTAATTGGGGTGGAATACAAAAAATTCTCAATATAAAAGAGATATTAATGTTTACACCTTTGGAAAATAAAAATATATATTATTTGGGAAAGTACAAAGGAAATTGGTCATAATTATGTCAATAATAGAAACACCTATGTAAATTACATAAAATATCCATTAATGGTAAAGATAAAAGAAAAAACTTCATTAAAAATCATGATATCTCATATGATTGGACTTACCATGCGATATCTGATTTTTGAGTGATTTTTCTAGGGTAAAAAATGATGATAATGAGGAAAAAATACTATGATTTTATTTATTTAATATTTTAAATCTTTATTAATGATAAAAATATTATCATAGAAGTATTATTATTTTAATATTATGTTTAATATATTTCTAAAAAACACTGTGGTTTTGGTTATTTTATATTTAAAATATTTATACATAATTATAATGTTATCATAGAAGTATGATTATTGTAAAATTATTCATAATTTATCACTTTTAAATAATCAAAATAAATAATGAAAATAGAGTAATAAAAAAACCTTATAGATTTATTCATATTGGATAGGAACAAAATTTACACCATTCTTGAGAATTTGAATTAATTTTATAGTATAAAATCAAAAAATTAGTAATCAATATTATAATAGAAAATGTTGAACTAACATAAATAAAAAATGATTTGATTTTTTTAGTTAATGAATTTTTTTTAGTAAAAAATATTTATTTTTTTCCAAAATAAAAGGTAAATATGAAAATATTTAATATAATATGTTTTCATGGACTTTTAATCAGTTTACAATGAAGGGTGAGCACACACGCATGACTTTTTATAAATAAATTGGAAAGAGAAACATATTAGTGAAATAATTAAAATTATCATTTGTATGATGATATACATATATAACTACATTTGGATCATATATGATAATGAAAATGACCCATGAGTTTTGACATTGGGGTATAACTATAAAGGTCATTTAAATTCAAGAATGATGCAACAAATGATTATAAGTTCATATGGTCATTTACTGAAGGATCAAAAGATCATTTTATTTAATAAAATTCCTCACGTGACTTATTTCTCTTATAAAATTGATTGTAAGGACCACATTGATTGAGATTCAAGTTGAAATATATACTTTTATTGGATCAATTCACGTGGATATACGTAGACCAATTCAACCTCCCTAAAAACCATTTAAATAATTTATGATCTTAATAAATTTATCAAGTGGATGTTTTCATGTTTTTCTTTTATCAATGGGTAACATGTAATTTTCAAGATTCCCCATCCAAATAATTTAAGAGGAAAATATCTAACTATTCCATTAAGATAAAGAGACTTAATAAAATTATTGATTTTATGTAAAAATATTTCAATGGTTATGAAAATATGATTGAGATTGTTCTAAATCATTCACTCTCTCACATATATATGAAAATTGGTTTAGAAAAATCATTAATAAAAAATCACTATATTATTTATAGAACATAAAAAATGGGAAAGATATTTTGATTTCTATTTGGGGCCATGAAATTTTACATGTTTCAATATTAATCCATTTTTGGATAAGTGCATACCATAAGTACTCTTTAATATAACTATAATTTTTGTCTAGAAAGGAAATTTATCATTTGAGAGATTTTGGTTGTGTAGTATATGTACTGATTTATCCCTTAGGAAGTACATATATGAGAGTTTAAAAGTTGATAGGGATATATAGAGGGGTATGAAACACTCTCTATCATCAAATATTCAGATCCTAAATTAGTGATATTTTTATATTACATGTTTTTTATTGACATTTCAATAAAGAATTATTATCAATATTTAGGAGAAATGTGTAATGAAAATATAATATTTCATGGAATAAAAAATATTTATTACTATCATATCTTCTCAAAAGGTAGTGTGATTTGGAGGTACAAAATATTATATGCTTACAATATTTGATAAATAAAATTTAAACTGCATTTACTGTCATAAAAAGAATATATAGATCACACATATCATTTTTTAATGTAGCAGCTAATATTTATGCACTGAAAATAAAAATAAAAAAATATACTAAAAATATATTAGAAACATATTTAAAATTTGAAAAACCTATTAGTGCTAAATATTAGAATAAGTATGGGGTAAATTTAAAGGGCTTGTAACAACCCAATATTGATGTAGATGGAAATTACATTACATTTATTGAATATTTAATGCATGAAACAAATAGATTCCCAAAGACCATATTAGTTTAGTGTCTTTGGAAACTTGGAACACATTATTCTAATTTGGTGAAAGATATTAAAAATCTCTTATAATATCTTCCTTTTTAGTTTTCCTACAAAAAATCTTTCTTTATATCCTGGGGAAAAGAAAACATAATAAAGGGTGATCTCAGATGATCAGTAAGGGTAAACATGGAAGATATGTAAGCATAATGAAAACATAAGGGTATGAAAACATGAGAATAACATTTGAATATCATACAATGAAAATAAAAATATTATATGCATGAGTCATGGAAAAAATATTAGTAGTTCATAAGACATGAATCATAAAGAAATAAGGAACATAATCCATGAAATCATAGCATTAACAAAAGAATGAAATTGTGGCATACACATAAACATATAACTTTCTGAACATGTATAAATAGTAACAGGTTCACTCATTAAATTAAGGACATGAAATACGACCCTTTAATAAACATATGGACATGAAAACCAGGTCCAAAAATAAAATTATAGACATGAAAAATAGGTCCATTCATAGAATTGTGAACATTAAATCAAGTTCATGCATAACATATATACCTCATGAGTAATTAATCTTTACCCAATACATTGGAGGGAGATATAGGTTACCCCATGTCATAATGAAATCATTATTATGTGTACCAAAAAAATATTATTCATTCATCAAACTATAACCCAAGGCATAAAATTGGTTTCTTAAACATCATTCCATCATAACATAAATCATGTAAATTAAATGTATTTCATAAATAACATTCCATCAAAAACCTAATCAAAACATAAGAATAATAGGGATTGTATACTTGAAAAATATACCTATTAAAACCTAAGTAACATAAAAGGATGTAAATGGAAAATAATATCGAGATATCACTTGAAAATAATTTTTTAGGAAAATATCATTTCTATTTTGATTTTTTTTCTTTTATTAAAATACTACACAATTTTAAAAGAAAATAATTTCCTTGAAAATTACCTTGAAATACTATTGGGGAAGCTTCATAGAAATAAGGCATTATGAAAGCATATAAATTTGTTCATTTTATATAAGTTAATGAAACTTTATTCTCGTAATTTTTCAAAATAAGTCAAAAAGTGCCTCATTTGGAAAATGGAAAAAAGTTTCCTTTAAAACCTTATAGTAAAAAGTAAATAAGGGTAAAAATAACTTTAAACATCTATATGAGAATAATATAAATTTTATGATTTTTTTAGAAAACATGTACATGGATGATAAATATACCCCAATAAATACATAAGTATAAAAAATCATAGATAGTAATGATATTTTGAAATTATTATTTACCTTAGGTCTAGGTTCCTTCATACGTGTCTGAACCTCCTCTTCTTCGACGAGTTACCTCTAGACATTCTCTTAAGGGCACTATAGTTGGTATTTTGAGAAGACCAAAACTTATAAAATGTGAGTAAGGAAGTTGAGAATTGAAATGGGTAGGGGATAGTCGATATTGAAGGCTCAATGCGAATTAAAGTTGTGAGGGAGGATGTGCTCTTTTATAATTGAGGTGAGGGGCACATTTTGAATATCCAAAAATATTAATTTATAATAAAATAAAACCATATCCAAAAAGCTAAAAAATGTCATATTTTTTAATATAATATGAGATAATGTTGTAATATCATCAAACAATAAATTTTAGATAAGGTTTTCTGTCAATTTAAACCTTATCATTTTAATTAACACTTAGTTATTTTGTTTAATTTTTATCTAAGGTAACAAATATTTCAATATAAAAAGGGTTTAATATTTACTTATTTGATTTAAATTAGACCATAAATGAATAATTTAGACAATTTTAGACAATAAACTAATTATTATATATTTTTTAAAAATATTAAATTATTTTTTAAATAATTTAATAAAACATTATTTTGACAAAATATCAAGAATGTCAATTTTGACACCATTCATTTCATGGATTTTTAAAAATATCAATATAAGATGTTAATCTCTAAAAAATATTTTATTATATCTATAAGAGGTAAATGTTATCTATAAAATTCATTAGCTATATTAATTATCCAAAATATATTTATTTATAATATTTTTAAAAGCATTTATTCGCTATCTTTATTAATAAAATAATTACTACGTCAGTTTTTTGTAATTATTTAATAACCTTATTTATTGAATAAAAATTAAAAATAAAATACTATGATGAAGATAAATATTTTATATTTTATAATAAACTCATAGTAGAATATATCTTAAGGAAAATTCTACATTAAAAATGTTATATTTATTAAAACATGAATGTGACAAATTTAACATCACTTGAAATAAAATATTATAAGTGTCAAAATATTTTCTATATGGATCCTAATGGTATATAACTCGACCCTTGGATGATTATGGTCGATATATACTCGACCAATAATATTTTTTCAAGTGTTTTGGTCTTCTAATGGTTATTATAATTTTAATAAAAATTATTTTATTGATTTTTCATCAATTAAATAATTTATGTATCATCAACGTATAATAATTTAAGGTAATTATTTATTTCTTAAAAATTAAAAATAAATTACCATGACAAAGAAAAAAAATTTATATTTTAAATTAGTATTTATAGTAAAAATTTTATTTTGTATAACCATATATTAAAAACGATAAAGTTATTAAAATTTGAGTAAGGCATATATAACTTTTCTTTAAATAAAATATATTAAATGTCCTAATATCATCCAAGTGGTTTCAAAATGATACCATTTAGACCCAAGGATGATTTATGTTTAAAATAACTCATTAAATTATTTTAGGACAAGTGTTAAGAAATTTATAATACTATATTTACCCTTAATTATTGATTTACCTTTTTACCATGTTAATAAAAATTACTAAAGCTATTATTCATAATGCTAAAAAATAAAAGAAAAATATTTACATAATCTTGACCCAATGATTCAAAATATAGAATCCATTTTTCAAAATTAAAAATATATAAGTTTTAGTAATTAATTTAAAATTAATCCTGTTGATAGAATGAAAAACGGGTTTTAAAAGTCAAAACATTGTAAAAGATTGAAATGTTTTTACATCAAAATTTAATGTAAAATTAATGTTAATGGCCTTAATTATATTAAATGATAAAAATAAAATCTATTTATATTTTAAAACCATTAAATAATATAAACTAAAAATTTAAATTATTTTGATGAAAAAAGTTGTTTTCAATTAAAATTTACTATATTTTTACTATTCATCAAAACTTGAAACTTATCAGAAAAATATCAAAAATTCATCCAAAGTAAATTTTTATATATTAATTTAAAATAAAAAATTTATTTTGTTAAATTGAGTATATAAAAGTTTCAAAAACTAGATTTAAAATGGGTATGCCATTAAAAGGTGGTAAAACTGTATTTTTTTTGAAAAATACTTTTATTTGATAAATTGAATTTGTTCTTATATAATGTCTAGAAAACATATAAGAGGAATTTTTAACATTATATTGAATATATTAAATTTATATTTCATTAATAAAATCCATTAAGAGTGATTGTTTTATTTTATAAACTCACTTATTTGTATTTAAATAGTTTTTCAGAAAAACATTTCCTTTTAATTTTTTAAAAAGGTTTTATTTTCATTTATAATTAATTTCCCACCAAATAATTAATTATATATACATGTGTAAAGAATATTTTTATAATTTAGTTAATACTATTCATAACCGCCATTATAATGGCTAGATTATAAGGTAATTTGTTTTCTTAAACTCGATCTTTCATGAAATGAATTATTTCAAAAGAACTTAAAATTGTGTGTAACACAAGATAAGAATAGTGTTGCATATACCAAAAGATATGTCGATGTTTTGTGTAGTGCAAGATTATCTTGTTTTAGTGTATAATACAAGACATTAAGGAAATTAAAAATAATATATCTCATAAAAATATCAGGGTGCTATAGGGATATACCATAAACCCCTTTTGCATATGATGAATTTGGGCATGTCATATTGTATGATATTGAGGATATCACAAATCATGTAAACAATCTATTAATTTTAGATAATTATAAGGTATGATTGATCTATATCGTAAAGACACTTCCCATACATGTCATAGTGCATGATTGTCCATATTATAAAGACATTGTCTTTGGTTTTTTGGGCGATTGAATGATAATAATTATCATTTGAGAATATATTAAACATGAATTATAATCAATAAAAATTTTATATCATGAAATAAAATGATAAGTAAATGAATTCATGTGTGGGTTGCATGATTTAGATGAGTATCAATTACTCACATGTTCCAATACATGAATAAATGCATAGACTCACAAGGAGAATCCAAAGGGGATTTATAAAAGGAAATTCACCATGATACGGGCGTATAAGAAAGTTTTCCCAAGACTCAACCAAATACCCCTAATCATGAAGCTCTTTTATCCTAACCCCTTTATGTGATAAGGTACAAGAACATTGGATAGGGCGGAGGATCTCGCTCGTATGATGATCAATTTAGCCCAGCTCATATATAATACTAGAGGAAGGATGTCATTTGGATGGATCTATTATTATCTTCATCAAGCATGGATAAAGATTATTACTATTGTGATCAATGGTGTAAGGTGCACAACACAATTTCTTCATTTCTTGTTTATTCATGATTTCATTTATCTAGCATGGTGATACTGGATCCAGGTTTCTATATTTATCCTGTTATATTTAAAAAGTGTTCTTAAATCTAAAAAATAACAACAATGGTATTACATCCTTAACATGACTTTTAATTCATGAAATCATGTCGAGAAAATAATATTTTGAAGTTTTATATCCTATTTTATTCTCTATCGTTAAATATGACAGGAAATTTTGTTCTACCTGGCTGAGTTACAATTTATGATATGAAATACCATAAGAAATGACTTATTACAAAACCCTTAGTTCCATATTAGTCCTGGCATACCATATCAGGATATCAAATTCAATTATATCACCACACTATGTTTACAAAACATAGTATCACATCACATTTACGATATATATGCAAACCATAAAATATGATATGTGATATTGTAGGAGATTCTAGCACTATTAGTCATAAAATATAACTAATAGAGCTACACCATTTAAACATTTTTGGTCTATTAATAATATATTATGATTTCCATTATATCATTAAATACGATTATCAATCATAATCTATGACCTGAGGTAGATCATAAAACAAGATTTGATAAGAAAAATTATTATTTTTTAAATTAAATTATAAATCCAATTATATTATTTACAAATTATTTATAGATTATAATAAAAGGTATTTTAGTATATTTATTAATCTATAAAGTTTTTTTTAAATTAATTAATTATAAAGTGTTTATAATTAATTAAAAAAATATTTATAAAACATTTATTAATAAATGTTCCATAATATTAAGTGTTAATATTAAAATACCTTTTACCAAATTGTATGGAATTTATTATAACTTAGAAATAAAGTGTTTATTTATAAATCATATGGGTAATTTATAAAGTGTTTATAAATGACACAAATAAAGTAAAACATAAAGTGTTTATATTTTAAAATTATGAATTATTCATAATACTTAATTTTAATTGTTCAAATTAAAGACCTTATTTGGTATATTATTTAGAAAACATCAAAATTGTTTTTATGACTGATTTTTTATAGGTTTAAATATTATTAAGTATGTGATATTAATATTATTTAATTATTTTACGTAATATAAATTGAAATATAAAATGTTTATATTTCATTTAATATCATCTATTTAAAGTTCAAATCCATATAATGAATAATATGAAGGAGTTCATATTATTAAATGAATATAATGTGTTTATATTCAATATTATGGAATGTCCATAATGAATAACTACAATTATAATATTTTTTGATTAGATTTAATTTATGAATAGTTCAAAAATGTTTACATCATGTTTAAATATGTGAAATGTTATTTTATTTAAAAGTTATTCACTTTTTTATTATTCATGGATATAAATTTTTTATATTATGAGTATGTGTATGATTTTTTTTAAAATTGTTAGACTGCTTCTAATATTATCATACCTATATTTAAGAAGTTATATGCTAGGTATGATAATGGATTTTATTTTCATATACCATGACTTGAGATTGTAATCAAATTTATTAGCTTGAATTTAGTTATTGAATATATTTTATACATATTATAAATTATACTTATGATGAATTGAAATAACTCTTTAGAAAAGTTCCTAGGGTAAAGGGAATTTGGGTCAGACTTCCCACTAGATTAGAGGCTTATGCCTTATTTTGAAAGGGAAGGGGTTATCTATCTATAACTCCTGTAATACTCATGTGGGAATTGATAGTTTCACATAATTATAAACCTTTACATGAAAAGTTATTATACCTTATGTATGAAATGAATTTTGGTTTGTATAAATACGTTTGGATTCTATCTTTTGGTGACTAACACAAAATTTGTGTTATGTAAAGAGTTACCCTTCAATATGGTTTGAACATATTGATTTGGTGGAAGGAATGAGATTCCAAACTAAATCAATAGATGTATGTATACATAAAAGGGGATAATATGAGATAAGATGGTGAGATTAAATATCCTTCAAAATACTAAGTGCTAGATTCCTTCCAAAGTAGACTTGTTAAGTCCTCAATCATTCAGCATGGGTGTCCCAGTGGTTGGATTCCCATATTGTGCAAGGAAAATAGTAATGAGGTGACCCTAATGGTTAGGTTCCTTATTCTTGGAATTTTATTTGAATTACAATTATCTAGTAATCTAGATCAATTAAGATAATAGAGGGATATAGATTAATTTACAACTATATTATGATTTGGATAAAGTTTATCCACTTGATTATTTAAGAATCATATATGATATGATTGAAAATTGTTGTATACCAGATATAATCATGGATTATTTACATGCTCAAATTGGTTTAATTCATGATAAAATATGGTTCTTGGTCCACTAATGGGTATGCTTGATTCTAATGGATTTATCATTTTAGTGTCATACATTTAATAATTTTTTTAATAAAAGTTAGTAAAACATGATACTCATTTTAAAAAAGATTATATTATATATTAATAACATCATTACCATTTTACTTGCCTCTGAGACCAATCCTTGAAAAGGAGAATCTTAATGTAATAAACACTTAATACTGATAACTTAAGAAAATTTATTAAGTAATATAAATTCCATGTGTTATAGTAGTCCCTTCCTAAGTAACCAAGTGTTAAATTTGTTCAATAGGTAAATAGAGATAATAATGAGAATCATAAAATGATTAAATTAAGGTTTCAAGGGAATTAAATACGAAATAAATTAAGGAATTTTAATCTCCAAACATATAATCAATATGATTTGGCATGTAAATGACTTGGTGAGACTAGAGATTTCCTTAAGGAATATTCTTGTTAAGGAATTCATCTTGTTGTAATATGTAAGAACCCGAGTGTTTAGAACGAGTCAAAATATTGACCATGTTTGAATTTTTGACTTATTTTTGAGAGGACTAGGAAAATATGGGAAGTTATGGAAATTTTCATATAACACGCCATGTACTCCAAAGTACACGTTGTGTATTGTCTAAGCGTGTACCGACCACGTGCCCACTGAGTACATTCTTTGTGATGACGATGTAAGAATTTCCTACTACATAGCATGTAGTGTAGCTTGACATGCCGTGTATTTCTCCTTATGTGAACTGATTGAGTCATAGCCATGTGTCGACCCGTGTGGTGCATCTAAGACGTGTGGCTACCTCTGATTAATTTAGAGTACAGACAAGTCTACTACATGACATGTATTACTTTATACATGCCATGAGTTTTTATTTTTATTCTCTTAAATGAAAGAGAATCACATCTTATTTCAGAAAACACCTTCTTCGTCCCGAACTTTGGAATAGTTCCACTCCAAAATTCCGAAGAATGTTTCCTTCTCTAGAATCATCATCCAACGTCCATTCTTCAATATGTTGGTGGCCGCTAGATCGCATTGGGAAGGCTAAACCCACACACACTCTTTCGTTCTAGTTTCTTTTCCTCACACACTATAGTTTCCATCCGAGTAGAATTGTCGGGATTTGGTAGAAACATAGTTCTACGAAGATCAACTTTGAATTAGATCATGATATCGGATATGCCTACGTCTACTAATCTAAGTTAGGTGGTGCATACCTTCTTTTGTGTTTTCATGGTCATTTTCGGGTTGTAACCTTTGGGTGTGACATCAGGTATTGAGGGAGACCCATGTTTCTTTATTTTAAATTGACTGTATGCCTTATGGGATGCCGTTGGGCATTCCATAATCTTTTTATTCTTAAGAAAGGATGGGTTAGAGGTTATTTCTCATTTGGGGGATTTTGGATGGGGGTTCCAAAATGGGTATAATTGAACTGTTTTGATTAAACTAGCGAGTATAAACCTGTTAAGTATGATTAAGGGAGGACATAGCTAGTGAAATTCGACTGTTTAGTTTGTTTTTCCTATTAGAAGTATTTCTTTTGATTATATATATGTGATGTTTGATGTTGCATATGCTGGAATCTTTGGGTTATGTTGGGCATGTCCTGGGTATTGTTGAGTGATGTTGATCACATGTTGGGCTTGACCTAGATTACTTTGGGTTGTACTGAACACGGGATTGGGCATCACAGATGTCGGCTTGAGGCAGTGTGACTGTCAGGTTGGGCATGACTCGAGTTACTTGGATAGTGAGGACATTGGACTTGAGCAACATGGTCGTAGGGACACGAGGTGTTAGAGAATTTGTAGCTTGGGAACTTATTTTGGTGATTACTGCTCACCCGTAACTTTGATTAGTGTGCACACAGGCAGACTCTGTAATTAGGTGGTTTTAACCACTTGTGTGGGTAGATTCCCTCGATAGTTGCAGTTTAGGTACTATTGGGTTGGGGTTGCTTTCCATAGGAAGCCACATGGAAGGTGAGGAGCCTTTAGGGGATAACGTTGAGGCTATCAGGTTTGGGGAAGATTCTCTCCATGATTTGAGCAAAGATATCGCTATCCCTCTGGTTATATATTTTAGGGAATACATAGTTTTACCTCCAGTTTTTAATTTGAGGGCATACATCGCTATCCCTCTAGTTTCTATTTGAGGACAGACATTGCTGCTCCTCCAGTTGTTGTGCCATGGGCAGGCGTGGGATTTCGAGCAGGGTTACTATTGTTTGGGCATGCCTTTGAGACATCAGTACTTGAGGCACATGGTGTCGGGTCACATGATAGAGATTCCGACATTGGCTGAAGCAGGTGATACTCCTTGGTGTCTGTTGAGCACTAGTGGAGTTTATGTTTATTTTTGCATCATAATTATTACTATTTTCTTTATAAATGCATGCCTGCTTAAACACTTATACTAGGTATGAACCATTGGGTGGTATGTTACCAAGATTCATCTCACACCCCATATAGTCCCTTCAGGATGCGTGTAGACTTTATGGATTTACATGTAGGAAAGAGATCAGCCTCAGGAGCTGTATCGTAGTGCTGTTGACATGGAGATGGTATGGACATTTCAGTCATGCCTAGATAGAGTTTATTTTGGTTTTACTTTCCTTACTATATCATAATGCTTACTTTAATATGTAGTAACTATTGTTTAGCCATTGGTGCCATTTATATAGATTGACATGTATGTCCTGTTATGGATTCATTCTCATTGTTTAGTAGTTATTGCAATTAATTGCTAGCATGCTGTTCTGTTTACTTTTCGCTACTATTGTTTCTACTTTGCTTCCGTTGTTTATCTTCTATTGACTGTGCTTTTGATCTGTGGGCCTGGTTCGGGTATGATGAGTCATTAATTTCTAATGCGTGTTATATATTATTACTCATATTAGTACCATTATTATCCTCCAAGAGGGTATATCCTCCCCACTATACCTATTCAGACCCTCTCTTCTAGTCGGAAGCCTTTGGCGTTTGGGGAGGTGCTCCTAAGGTAGTAACACCCGACCCGTTTAGCACTATTCGGGTGGATCTTCGGGTCTAGGACATTACAAAGTGGTATTAGAGGGAGGTTTTGAAAGGGATTTAGTAGTAGTGTTTTTCTGGCTACTAATGAGATTGAGACTTCTCTTTTTATTTTTTCTGGTTTACTATTTGAGATATGGTATACTAGAGATAGGTTGTGATTGGAACATGGTTTCTAGCTTGTTCTTGGGTGCCTGCATCCCCAGGCACTAGGGATGAACCAAGTTGCTTTGGTTGGTAATTGCTGTTTTGTTTTTGCTCATACTATAGTTTATATGATTTCCACCTCGGTGGCTCACTTGGTATGTGATGTTATTGATTGTGATATGTGACCCTTGACTTGGTGTGGTAAGGGAGAATTGGACCTCGACTCTGTATGTCAAGGCATGATTGTTTGTCTTTTGATACGCACATGTTTAGAGTATTTCAATTTCATAACTGCATGTATGCTTTGTGAAGTGATAATACCATGTGAATAATATCAATTTCAATGCTATAGATGCTTTTGAAATGTAAAGGGTAAAAATCATGATATAATTTCTTATTGATTGCAATGTAATATTCCATGCTTTATATATATTTTATAATTGCATGTGGTAGGGTATTTGGGTATGGATCTTGTACGATCAACCAGGTACTTTGACTGAGGTGATATTGATCACCAGGATTGGGAATCCTGGATGTCGGTTTGAGATAGTGTGGCTTCCAAGATTGGGTGACTTGGTCATTAGTTTGAGGAAATGATAGTTATCGGTATGGGCATGGCCTGAGGTAATTTTGATACTTGGCTCTGTTGAGTGTAGGTAAGAAGGCTATGAGGCTGGGATGCCATTGGATATGGTTTCGGTAGGGAGTAAGGGTAGTAGTTATGAACTACCTTTCACTACTTTCTTTATCTCTGTTTTAAATATATATTGTTATATATGTGGGCTATCTGACCATTACGGTATTCAGTGAGTTCCTTCTAGATGACTTAGATGGAGCTTCAGGTGGGAGATGGTACAGTGCCGCAGGAGCAAGATCAGGTTCATGATCTAGGGAAGACAGAGTAGGAGCCGCACGTACAGACTCAGGGACAAGATCAGGTTCATGATCTAGTGCAGGTAGGGCAGCAGATGAGTTTGGTAGCGTTCGGGCCATGGCTCGATGAGTAGCTCTGAACTAGCATTGTATGCGTGTTGTAGGGAATCGACATAGGCACGTAGGGTACAAAGCCATCTATGGAATATCTGATGCAGGAGTTCCAGCTACAGCACCCACCTCTTGTTCAGGGTGAGGGTGGTCCACAAGCAGATGAGAGCTAAATAGAGAACATGAAAATGATCTCTGAGCATCTCGAGATGCCTCCTGGGTAGAGGGTCAAGCTAGCGATGTACATATTGAGAGGACCGATGAAGCATTGGTGGGATGTGTAGGTTCAGGCTCACAGACATGAAGGACTGGCATAGAAGTACTTCGAGCACATGTTCTTTGAGCACTTTTACCCAAAGAAATTGATGACAGAGAGAACTCGGGAGTTCTTGATACTCCATCAAGGATACATGTCCGTCATGGATTATGCATCTACTTTCACTGAGCCGTCTCTCTTTTCACCTAGTATGGTAAGCGATGACTTGACAAGGGTGAGGTGCTTCGAGGATGGATTGAAAAATGCCATTTGGATCCATGTAAATATCTTCTGGCTGGGTTCATTCTCAGAGGCAGTGAATTAGGAAATCATAGAGGAGGGAAACCAGAGGGATATGTCCCAAGTTGTCTAGGCGACAGCTTCAGGTGATGGTTCAGATAGTAGGAAGTAAGGAAGGAATGAGTTCTACTAGGGACTCAGCTATACCACCTCGTAGTTGTTCGTCAGTGGTTTTCTTTCAGTGTGGACAACTAGTGCATGCTTGGACTCAGTGCGATAGGCCTCCAAAAGAGTGCTGGGAATGTGGATAGGTTGGGAATATAGAGAGGTTCTGCAGGCAGCCTTCTCAGACAGCTGGCAAGCAGGGACTAGGAAAGATGGTGGCATCTGGAGTTGGTTTAAGTTTAGTACCAGGTGATGGTAACCAAGGTTTAGTTGCATGCAGAGGATGTGAAAGAGATAGTGGGACCCATATGAGGGGTCAGTGGTCAATGACTGGAGTAGAACCGCATGGATTTCAGGCATCAAGAAGTCGTGCTTCATGTCTGGTGCACACTGTGGAGCTGCGAGGGGATGAGCAGGATGGTGAGCTGATGATAGTTAGAGGTATACTGAGGGTGTGGCTATGATCTATTTTTTTTACTTTCTTTGGTATGGCTTATTGGGGTATGTCAGCTTTGAGTGCACAAGGTGCACATAATTTATGTGGACTGACCAGATGCTGTCCAATGGGATTGGCGCCATATCGGGTGTGTGATATATTTATATATATGTATGATATACGTGGCATCGGGGCATCGAGGATGCTGGTTACTTGAGGTACTATGGGAATCAGATCATTGAGGATTTGAGTTACTTGAGGTTCTAGGAAATAGGTTCTTTTTGAGCATCCATGGGATGTAGGACCTCATGGAGGCGGGCACCGATGTAGTGAGAGATACATTTGGGGTGTCAAAAATGACACGGGAGCACCAATGAGGCGTAGCGGGGACGATGCATCATGAGAAGACCATGATTCTAGAAATAGGTTTGTGAACATTTTCTTTGTTGAGTTTTGTAGGGTTGAGACCGAGTTAGAAAATTCCTAAGGTGGGGAGCCCCTTGTGGAATTTAGCCAAAACCTTTGAGACCAGGGTAGTCCAGGTTACTTTGACTAGGGTGGTATATTTGTTTCCATATATGGGTTCCTTTTGATAGCTTGGGGATGAGGTATGTTAAGGTGGGGATATTTAAAGAACCTGGGTTTTTTTAATGGGCCAAAATCCCAACCCTGTCTGAATTTTTGACTTGGTTCTGAGAGGACTAGGAAAATATGGGAAGTTCTATAAATTTTCAAATTGCATGCAATGTACTCCAAAGTACACGTTTTGTATGGTCTAGGCGTGTACTGTCCACATTATTGCCAAGTGCATTTCATGTGATGACCATGTAAGATTTCCCTACCACAAGATGTGTAGTGTAGCTTGAAACACGGTTTATTTATCCTTCTACGAATCAGTTGACTCTTAGCCATGTGTCAACCCGTGTGGCGCATCCAAACCATGTGGCTACCTTCTCTTAAGTCAGAGTATGGACAAGGCTACTACATGACATGCAGTCCTTTATACACACATTATATTTTTATTTTTATTCACTTAAATGAAAGAGTACCACGTCTTATTTCAGAAAACACCTTCTTCTTCCCCAAATTCAGGATAGTTTCATTCCAAAATTCCGAAGAATGTTTTCTACCCTAGAATCATCATATGACATCCATTATTTAATCCATTGGTGGGTGTGGGATCGCATCAGGAAGGCCAAACCCGCACAACCTCTTTCATTCTATTTTCTTTTCCTCACACACCGTAGTTTCCATCTTAGTAGAATTGTCAGAATTTGAAAAAAATGTAGATCTACGAAGATTGGATTCGAATTGGAGTGCGAAATTGGATGTGACTACATCTATGAATCTAAAGTAGGTGGTGTATACCTTATTTTGTGTTTTAGTGGTCATTTGGGGGTTGTAACCTTTGGGCGCGATGTCAGGTATTGAGGGAGAACCATGTTTCTTTATATTAAATTCATTGTATGCAATATGGGACACTAATGGTCATTACCTCAACTTGTTATGCTTGAGTGAGGTTGGGTTATATGTCATTGCTCATTTGGGGAATTTTGGTCGGGGGGTACCAAAATGGGTATAATTGAACTGCTTTGATTAAACTGCTAAGTATAAACTTGTTAATCATGATTAAGGGAGGACATGGCTAGTGAAATTCAACTGTTTAGTTTGTTTTTCCTGTTAGAAGTACTTCTTTTGATTATGTATATGTGATGTGTGATGTTTCATATAATGGAACCTTTGGGTTATGTTGGGCACGACCTGGGTATTGTTGAGTGATGTTGATCATAGTTTGGGCTTGACCTAGATTACATTGGGTTGTACTGATCACGTGATTGGGTGTCATGGATGTCGGCTTGAGGCAGTGTGACTGTCAGGTTGGGCATGACCCGAGTTACTTGGGTGGAGAGGGCATCAGACTTGAGCGACATGGTCATAGGGACATGAGCTGTCAGAGATGTTGTGGCTTGGAAACTTAATTTTGTGATTATCGCTCACCCATAACTTTGAGTAGTGTGCACACAGGTAAACTCCGTGATGAGGTGGTTTTGACCGCTCGTGTGGGTAGATGCCCCCAATAGATGCGGTTTAGGTACTATTGGGTTGGGGGTTCTTTTTATAGGAAGCCACGTGGAAGCTGAGGAGCCTTCAGGGGATATTTTTGGGGCTATCGGGTTGGGGGAAGAGGCTTTCCATGATTTGAGGGTAGATACCGCTATCCCCCTGGTTACTGATTTGAGGGCAGACATCGCTGTCCCTCTGGTTATTAATTTGAGGGCAGACATCGCTGTCCCTCCAGTTCTTATTTGAGGGCAGACATCGCTGATCCTTCATTTGTTGTGCCATGGGAAGGAATGGGCTTTTTACCAGCATTAATATTGTTTGGGCATGCCTTCAGGATGTCAGTACTTGAGACACAAGGTGTTAAAAGGAACATGGTTCCGGGTTACATGATAGAGATTCCAGCGTTGGCTGAAGTAGGTGACACTCCTTGGTGGCTGCTAAGCATTGGGGGAGTTTATGTTAATTTGTGAATCATACTATAAACTATTTTCCTAATAAATTCATGATTTATTAAACACTTATACTAGGTATGCACCATTGGGTGGTATCCTACTGAGATTCGTCTCACACCCTACACATGCCCATCAGGACGCATGTATACTTTACGGATTTATGTACAGGAAAGAGATCAACCTCAAGAGTTGTATCGTAGTGCTGTTGACATGGAGATGGTATGGAACTTGCGGTCATGCCTAACTAGAGTTTATTTTGGATTTACATTCCTTCCGGTATCAGAATGATTACTTTAATATGCAGTCATTGTTGGTTAGTCATTGGCACCATTTATATAGATTGACATGTATGAACTTCTATGGATGCATGCTCTTTATTTAGTAGTTGTTGCAATTGATTGATGGCATACTGTTCTATTTACTTTCTGCTACTATTGTTTCTACTTTTCTTCTGTTGTTTAACTACTAATTATTGTGCTTCCGCTCTGCGGGTCTGGTTTGAGTCTTCCGAGTCATTAATTTCCACTGCATGTTATATATTATTACTCAAACTAGTACCATTATTATCCTATGATAGGGTATATCCTCCCCAATATACCTATTTAGACCCTCGCTGGTAGTTAGAAGCCTTTGGCCTTCAAGGAGGTGCGCCTAAGGTAGTAACACCTGACCTGTTTAGCACTGTTTAGGTGGCTCTTTGGGTTCAGGACATTAGATCATATATATAAATGTTCCACCAATATGAACTAGTTTAAGAAATTTTTATCATATTTTTATCAAATTATTGATGTTAAATGAGTTAGTCATATAATGTCTCGGTTCTGGTGCTGTATTAATAGTACTAGTGTGTAAAAGTTCAAATCAAAAGAAGAAAATTTAGTTAGAGAGTTCAATAATGTTTCTTCAAGTAGTCTGTCAAGGTCATTAAAACCTAAAGGCAATATCATGAAGGAAGAGTAACAATTCCATATGATGGAATTTTCTAATATACCTAAAGGGGGTTTAGAAACTCCATGTAATGTCAATTTTAGGTATAAGTGTTATAGAAATAGATTCTTGGATTTTGAATGGAATGTAATACCAACTGTATGTTTTAGAAGTATTATAAATATACAGGAGTTAAAAATCAAGGGAAAAATTAATAAATCATGTAGATTTCATTCAAATGATGAATAAATGAGTTATTAAATCAGTGGTTTTAGTTTATCATGCTTGTATAAATCTAAATAAAAGATGTGTATGGCTATATCATTTATCTTATATGACAAGAGTTATTTGTTAATAGAGATATTTATGAACAATATGAGTTAATGAATTAAATACACATGGTTTATGATTCATTGGTTTCTATAACATGTTTTGAAAAGGTGATAAGGATAAAAATGTTTTATCTAGGATAATGTGTTTATCTAGATGTAATGAGTAAACAAAATAGAAAAAGTGAAACAAACAGAAGGATGATCTAGAAATATATCATATATAATATAATAGATAGGTTCTTATTTAGGGTTTTATTAAGTATTCTTAATAGAGTTTAATAATATAAAATATATCGTATAAAAGGAAATCACCACTTTATATTTATTTCAAGTTGGATGGAATTATATATATATTGATATAAATTTTGTGAAATGTAATGATAATTAACATATTAAAGTATGAATTTGAGTTATCCCTAACTGATTGTTATTGTTGAATATTATTGGTTATGAATTTTTTTTAAAGTTATCATGAGTATGATTCTGGTATAGAGACACCAAATATAACCATGAGGCACAAAAATGGTTTTTTACACCACATGACCCATGGAGTATAGAACTTAGAGTGTCACACACTATGTATTTGATATACTGTGGGTGTATGGATTATATTTTGAGTCCCCACTATCTATGTTTGGTGAGAAACCTATCATGTAAACCTTCATACTTTTATACCATTCTTACACTATCCTCAAGGCTTAATTAATCAGGGGTGTTTTGGTATGTTTCTGGTCATGCCTTTGGTTGGAGTTTAACAAAGATAACATTATCCCTATCATTTAAAGAGTATAAAATAGAAGATATTGATTGAGAATAAATTATGAGTTTGTGGCTCCACCAAGATAGTATATATGATATGCTTGTCTATTCGTTTGAGGGGATTATGATGCACTCATCCGTAAAGGTGAATGAAATGTGTTGTATTCATCAACCTAGTCATTCCATACTTAGAGAGTAGAGAATATTTGAGTAAGCTATATGAGATTGACATACTCCATGTATCATGGTCAATCGATGTATTAGACAAATGGAATGTGTTTGAATTAATATTGACATGTGATGAAATTGGTGGATATAGGTATAAAGTTACATGTGTTTGAAGGTGATCACACCAGATCCATTAGTAGCTTGAGTATCATTGATTATTTCCTAGAGGCCACTTTTTTATTAGATTTATGGATATAATGATTCATATTTGTTTTCAAAACTATAAAGGACCTTGAGGTTACACTTTGTGGTCAACTGAATGAGGAATGATTTTGACTTAGAGAGTAGATTTAAAACAGTTTTAGAGTTAATACAAAATAGTTTTGTATGGGTATTCACAAAGTATTTCATATGATTTGAAACATAATTAAGTTGAATATAGATTTCCAAAAGTATTTTGGAAGATATTAAAAAGAGTTTTTGGATATAGTATACACATGATACAATGTAAGGTGAAATAGGAAAAGTCTTTTCAGCATTAGTCAAAGTAAAAGATGAAGAAGATATTTTTTAAATCCCTTTTTCATATGATACAATTGGACATGTTGTATTGTACGATATGGGGATATCATAAATCATGTAAAATTGATATTGAATTTGGTAAATTTAAATACCTGATTGGCACTTACAAGAAATAATCTTCCCATTCAAGTCATAATGTAAATCTAACCATATCATAAGGATACTGTCTCTAGTTGTTCAAGTTATTGAATGATTATCATTGTTATTTGAGAAAATCTTCCATATGGTCTATCATAAATAAATGTTTCATATGATGAATAAAATTGGGAAGTAGATGAATTTATGAAAGGGTTATATGAACTGGATGATTAACATTTATTTATACATTATAATTCATGAGTAAATGTATAAACTCATAAGGATAATACTTAAGGTCTTTATAATAGGGAATTCACCATGAGATGTATAACAACCCTACTCTTTATTACACACTAAAACATTATTTATTACATAAACTTCACTTGATAAAACATAGAAGATCAAGGGGTATAGTGTCTTTGGGGATTAGGATTGTTAAATAACAACTTAAAACATGAAATAAAATATCTTTATTGAAAACATCCTTTACATGACCACTACATTCCCTCATACTTAGCATTGCATGGGATAACCTGAGGACATGCATAAGAAAAGTGTGAGCTATAAAGCACAGTAAGAGAATAAACATGGAATAACATGAGGAATACAATACCTGTTAGACAATAGGCATATCAATGGATCAAAATAGAAACATGAACATAAAGGCATGATAAAGTATTATAATTATAACATGGAAATGTGGCAACAATACTTAGCATGGAATTATCATGAGCCAAGGCTCATTTTACATGAAGCATTAGTAAACCCTCATTGCACATGAAGAATGATTAAACCCTCTTTGAACTTGAATTAGAATGAGTAAAAACCAATTTCATATGATGTATCATGATACTATACTTTACCCAATGCATTGGAGCACTATCAGGATGCACCCTTCTTAAACATTTCATTTCATGCATAAGTGTGCCACATGGATCATATTACATGGAATAAATCAAAATCATAAGTTATTAAATGATTAAGTAATGTGGAATAAATACATGAAAGTATCATTCAATATGTACATGTTCATAAAGGTGAATACCCTTTATAGGGATATGGGTATGGTATTCACTACACAATGATCTTGGCTTGGAAAAATGCAGTGCAATTTCGGCAGCATAACAGGGTGACATAAGGATTCATGAAAATGGTTTATGAGAGAGAAATGGGTGTCTCATCATATTTACATAAAATGGACAGTAGTGGGTTCATATAGATACATGTCCCTACAAACTTAATGGAATTTATATGCATAATACAAAATAATTACTTGAATGTACCAGAGGAGAGAGAAATCCCTCACGGAATTTCAGCATGGTAACCGATGTACATGGGAGACATTAATGAGAGAGAAAGGTGTATAAAATTATACAAACATAAATATGGAATTATGGGGGAGGTGTGAAGTCATACCCCAACAATCTTCATTGAAAAAAAGGGCATAACAATATTGAGAAACCTAGATAAAAAGAGAAAGGTAGGAATCCCTTACTAGGAAGTGTGATCCCGAAGGATTGAGAGTGGCTTAAGAGAGGATTCTTGGGAGCTTGGGGAAACTTAGGAGGATTATAGAGAGAGAAGGGAATAGGTTGGTCGAACTCCAAAGGCTTTGAGTGAAGAGGAAGTGAGAGCTTGGGTGGGTTTATATAGGAAAGGAGAGGGGATTCTTTATTATTTAGGTTTGGGACACCTCACATTAAAATAATGAAAACCACATACCAGACCATGGTTTTTCCCATGGTTTTTTCCAAAGGGGAGTGTAGAATAATATTTTATAAGTCCAATTGCCTAAATTCTTAAAATAATAGGGTTTCTTATGTGGATATGAGTCACACTCTCAAGGAAAACAATTTAAAAAGACAAAATGTTTTATAATCCTTGAAGGGTCCACTAAAGCTTTGTAAAATAATTAAAACAAATCTAAAATTACATTATTTTAATGATAAAACACATATTGGAAGAAAATAATTTTTATAGTATTTTATTACATCACTATTGGGTCATTATGAAGTCACAAAACACATTATATATTTAAATGATATTTAATTTTTACCCAAAAATTCGACTATCTCAGAAAATTATGAAAAATTCACCGTTGGATAATTTATACATCCTGATTCCAAAAATAATATTCATTTTATCAAAATAATTTTCTAAATATGTGAATTTTTAAATTTAACATAAAAACCGACATTTATCAAAAATTCATGGGTTTTGACAAAGGTAGCTTTCAAACCTTAATAAAAATTACAATTTCATTCATAAAATTATATGATAATTTATATTTAATAAAAATTAATTTGATAATAATAATAATAATATTTTATTAAAATATTATTTAATTCAAAAATCTATTAATTCATCAAAACAGATTTCTTAGTTGAATATTAAGTAAAAATACTATTTGTGCTTTAAAAACTATTTACAAGGTAATAATAAAAAGAATGTATATTCTCTATACAAGAATAATGTACATAGTCATAGTGCTAGGTTCTCATTACATAACCCCTTATAACACCCTCATAATACTGGAGGGTAATATGTGCGATGATGACAGACTCTTGGGGTGGCTCGGATAACAATGCTCGGGTGGTAATCTATATTAACTTCCACTTCTCCCGTAGTCAGTTCTGCTCAAGATTAACGTGTTCAAGCTCGGCTTGGGATTGGTCAAGAGAGAAACCCAATAACTCTACCTCCTTTATGAGCTCTGAAAAATGGACTTCATATGGGGAAAGTCTATTGGATGAGGCCATCACTTCCTTTGTCCGAGTAAATTGGATTTGTTAAAGCCCTATATTTCTACTAATCATGTGATCACTATTTAATGGATATATTAGCAACAATCACAATTCATAATGGTATTTTATAATCTAGAAATATAAAACCAATGAAGTTCACATTTTATATAACGATAATAAGACATTTAATTAGATCAAGTGGAATTTTCATTAATGAAAGTTTGGGTCGTTACAATCTCCCCCCCTTAAGAAATTTTGCCCTCGAAATTTTATTTTCCCACTCTAAAACAAATGTGGGTTACTTTGCTTCATCACTTTCTCCAATTACCATGTCAATTCTTCAAACATGTGGTTTCACCACAACACCTTGACGAGGGACATTGTCTTATTTCATAAAACTTTTTCTCTACAATCTAAGATCTTCATTGGTTACTCCTCAGAAGAAAGATCATCCTCTAACCAAACTAGCTCTGAAGAGAGTAAATGTGAATGGTCTGGTATGTACTTCCTTATGAGGGATACATGTAAGACATCATATACTTTGGCCATGGTAGGTGGAAGTGCTAGTCGATAGGCCACATCCCCAACATGATCAAGAATCTTGAAGGGGACGATGTAACTAGGAATTAACTTCCCTTTCTTTCCAAACCCCATGAACTTCTTCCATGGATATATGCATAGAAATACCATGTCTACAACTTTAAACTCAAGGTCTCATCGACGGTTATCTACATAACTCTTCTGTCGACTCTGGGGTGCCTTGATATGCTGCTGAATGGTTTTCACCTTCTCCACTATTTCATCAACCATTTCTGGTCCTAACAGCTTACACTCACCAACTTCATCCCAACATGCCAGTGTTCTCCACCTCTTCCCATACAAGGCTTTATAAAGTGCCATTCAGATGGTTTATTGGAAACTTTTATTATAGGAGAATTAAACTAGAGGAAGATTTTTATCCCAACCTCCTTTAAATTCCATTGAACATGATCTTAACATATCTTCCAATGTATGAATAGTTTGATCAGATTGGCCATCAGTTTGAGGATGATAGGTCATACTAAAGTTCAATTCAATATCCATAGTATGTTGAAGACTCTTATGAAACTTAGAGGTGAATCTTGGATCTCGATCGGATACAATAGATAGTGGTAGTCCATGAAGCCTTATCACTTCCCTGATATATATCTGTCCTAGTTGATCCAATGAGAAATCCTCCCGAATTAAAATGAAGTGTGAATACTTTTTAAGATGATCCAAAACAACCCAGATTGCATTGTTGCCTTTGGATGTCTTAGGAATTCCGGTGACAAATTCCATGGTGATGTTCTCCCATTTCCATGCTGGTCTGAGAAATGGTTGCATCATCCCCTTAGACTTCTGCCTCTCTGCCTTCACTTGCTGACACTCCATGCACTTTGAAGTATAATCATCAATCTACTTCTTCATATTATCCTACCAATAATACTCTCGGAGATCTCGATACATCTTTGTGTTTCCTGGGTAAATATATAAATTTGAACTATGTGCATCGTCCAAAAGTTCTTTCTTCAGCTCTGGACTTTATGGAACACATAGTCTTTTACCAAATCTCATAATTCCTTATTCATTAACATTGAAATTTGAGGATTTACCTTTTATGATAGGTTCCACTTTCTTCTTAATTCTCACATCATCCTTTTGAGCACCATTTAACCTTTACAAAAGAGATGGTTGAGCAATCATTTGTGAAAGGATTGATAATGTTCCCTCCTTTATGATTCCCATGTCCATCTTCATCAAGTCTAAGAAGATTGGATCCTTCTCAATTATTATCAATGATAAAATCACTAGGTCCTTTCTACTTAGAGCATCTGCCACCTTGTTTACTTTCCTAGGGTGGTAATGGATTGAGTAGTCATAGTCTTTGATCAACTCTAACCATCTTCGTTAGAACACGTTCAACACTTTTTGTGTGAATATATACTTGAGGCTTTTGTGGTCTGTATATATTTCACACTTCTCCCCAAAGAGATAACACCGCTAAATTTTTAAAGAGAAGATCACCACAGACAACTCCAAATCATGTGTTGGATAATTATTATCATGAAATTTCAATTTCCTTAAAGCATAGGCAATGAATTTGTCATTTTGCATCAACACACAGCCTAGGACCTTCTTCGAAGCATCACTGAATACCACAAAAAGTTCTCCACTTGTGGGTAAAGTGAGAACGAGCGCAATGATAAGCCTCCTTTTTAACTCCTTGAAGCTTTCTTTGCATTCATCATTCCAAGAAAGCTTTAATCCCTTCCGAGTTAGCTTGGTAAGAGGGTTGGAAAATTCTGAGAAATTTATCACAAATTGTTGATAATATACATCTAACCCCAAGAAGCTACGAATATCCGTTACCGATGTTGGACTCATACATCCCTCAATTGAATCTATCTTTGACGGATCCAAATATATCCCATTTCCTGTGATGATATGTCCCAAGAATGAAATCTCCTTCAACCAGAAATCACACGTGATATACTTTTCATAGAGCTTCTCTTTCCGCAAGGTCTCTAGTACAGTTCTTAGATACTCTTCATGATCCTCCTTGGTTTTGGAGTATATCAGAATATATTCTATAAATACTTCCACAAATTTGTCGAGGTAATCCCTAAAGACTCTATTAATCACATCCATGAAGATTTATGGAGCATTAGTGAGTTCTAAAGGCATTACTATGAATTCATTGTGCTCGTATCTTGTATGAAAAGCAGTCTTGGGGATATCTTCCTTCTTAACCCTTTCTTGATAATATACCAACCAAAAATCCACCTTGGAGAAGTATTGTGATCCATGTAGCTGATCAAATGAGTCATCAATTCATGGGGAAGGATACTTGTTATTTATCGTGACTTTTTTAAGCTCACGATAATCGATGCAAAGACACATTGACCCATCTTTCTTCTTGATGAAGAGGACTAGTGCACCCCAAGGTGAAGTACTTGGGCGTATAAACCCTTTATCCAAATTCTTATGTAGTTGTTTCTTTAGCTCCTCAAGCTCTACAACAACCATTATATATGGAGTCTTGGATATTGGCAATGCCCCCGGTATAAGATAAATTGAGAATTCAACATCCCTTCTAGGAGGAAGACTAGACAATTCCTCGGGAAACACTTCAATGAATTCCCTCACAATAGGCATGTCTTCAGGGATGGTTTCCTCCTTAGACTCAATCATCTGAGCCAGATATGCATTATAATAGGGTATTAATATCCATACTTGAGATAATGGAGCTAAATAAGATTCATCTTCCTCCTTTCACTTGTACATAATCGGGGGTCGATTCTCCACATGGAGAGTGATTTCCCTCTCATGGTAATTTATGTTGGCTCTATATAAGGAAATAAAATTCATGCCAAGAATTGCATCAAATTCCACCAGAGGGAGTATGATGAAGTTTTTCGGGAAGTTCAATCCACCAATTATGATAGGGGAGGAGTTATATTCATGGGATGAAATGATTTCCCCATTTTTCATACTCACTAACATCTTTACTTCCATGATTTGTGGTGATGTTGGGATTTTTATACTAAACTTTTGGAATATAAAATAATGCATAGAACCTAAATCAAAAATTATGTTCACTATTCTTGAATGAGTAAGTAGCATACCTTTCACCACATCATTGTCGGGGTTCACTTCGGTAGTAGTGATGGAAAAAACTCGCCCTTTCTACCTTGGAGGTTGTTGGTTTCCTATGAAAACCTTTGGATTAGGGCACTGATTTGTAAGATGCCCTAGTTCTTTGTAGTTATAGAAATGAACAATACATTGAGGTTCAAACAGAGCGTTCATGGGTGCTTCTTTCCACACCTTTGGAAAGTGGGGTGCTGGATCTTCTTAGCACCATTGGATTTATCCATTGGACCTCCAGTATTGAAGTCCACCTTACGATTATTATCCCCATGATACCCATGAGAATCTCCGATCTCCATTTCTACCTTGAGGGCACATATGGAAATTTCCTCATAGCTGTCAAAGTCGCGGATCGCCAGGGATTTCTGCAGGTTAGGTTTCATCCCACCAAAGAAGCGACCAACCTTGTATTTGGGGGTAACGAAAAAGCTGAAAGTGTATCATGCAAGCCTTGTGAAGTTTTCCTTATACGCTCTGACATATTCGTCATTTTTTTCTTGAGGAAAAGGAAGTCCCTTTTCATATTAAGCTGGAGGGTGCACGTAAATTTTTTATCAAAAAACATCTTCCGGAAATCCTTCCATTCCAATGCCTCGATCTCCTGCTCAGGCTTCGTATTTTTGATCAATTTCCACCACTGATCAGTTTCAACCTTCAAATGATAAGAATCCAAAATAACCTTCTATTATTCAGAACATTAAAGTATGAAGAATATATTTTCAATGGAGTTGATCCATTGTTCGGTGATTGAGGGATCAGATGATCCATTAAAATTAAAAGGCCTTTCTCGCATGAATCTCTCGATAATGACATGTTCTTTCTTGGGGGGGGGGGGTTCAACATTCCTCTTGACCCATGTTTCTATTCAAATCTTGAGTTAATTAAGAGAGTATCATGACAAAGTTCACGATTCCCACTCCCATCAGATTAGGCGTCTCATTAGAACAATCACCACATTGGTCTTCACATCAGTTGTTAGCCCGAGTCCTCCAATTATCGGCCATTGGATGGAATAAAAGGATAGTTAGTGGTTACACATAAAGGGTAATCCAAAAATAGATAACTTATAAATAGATTTTATTTCCTTAACTTATGAATCTATAGGCTTCAATCTATGTTATCCATGATCGACTTTCTAACATATATTCTTAGGGGAATTTTTTTTATTCCCTTAATAATGGTTCATAATAAGATTGTTAATTTACCAATACAAATACCCTGGGAGTGTCGTAACCAAGAGTGCAACAAGGCTCATTTTTGTGTACTAGTTCCTGTTCGAGTCTAGCTCAAAGTGGTGTTTTCGGGTTTACCCCTAGGATACATCTTTGCCAGAACCGCCTTTACCTTCTCGTATCCAGACATGGATGTATTTGATTGATAAACCACTTACTCAATACTCACAAATACATAGTGATGTTTTTATTATACTTATTATTTTCTATAAGTATTTACTAGTTTTTTATAATCCTGATCCCAAAAATAACTAAACCTATCCTCTGATACCAACTACAACAACCCTGCTCTTTATTACACACTAAAAAATTATTTTTTACATAAACTTCACTTGGTAAAACATAGAAGATCGATAATTCTAGTGTCTTTGGGGATTAGGATAATTAAATAACAACTTGAAACATTAAGTACAACATCTTTATTTAAATCTTCCTTTACATGACCACTATATTACCTCGTACTTAGCATTGCATGGGATAACCTGAGGAAATGCATAAGAAAAGGGTGAGATATAAATCCCAGTAAGGGAATAAACATGGAATAACATGAGGAATACAATACATGTTAGACAATAGACATATCAATGGAGCACAAGAGAAACATGAACATAAAGGCATGATAAATCATGATAATCATAACATGGAAATGTGGCAACAACACTTAACATGGAATTAGCATGATCTAAGGCTCATTGCACATGGAGCATGAGTGAACCCTCATTGCACATGAAGAACAAGTAAACCCTCACTGAAATCGAATTATAATTATTCAACACCCATTGAAGATGAACTATCATGATACTATACTTTACCCAATGCATTGGAGCGCTATCAGGGAGGACCCTTCTTAAACATTTCATTTCATGCATAAGTGTGCCACATGGATCATATAACATGGAATCGATCAACATCATAAGTTATTACATGATTAAGTAATGTGGAATAAATACATGAAAGTACCATTCAATATGTATATGTTCATAAAGGTAAATACCCTAGATAGAGACATGGGTATGGTATTCACTACATAATGATCTTGGCTTGGAAAAATGCAGTGCAATTTGGGCAGCATAACGACGTGACATAAGGATTCATGAAAATGTTTGATGAGAGATAAATGGATGTCTAATCATATTTACATTAAATGGATAGTAAGGGGGTCATATAGATACATTTACCAACAAATGTAATGGAATTTAGATTCATAATACAAAATAATTACTTGGATGTAAAAGAGGAGAGAGAAACCCCTCACGGAATTTCGGCATGGTAACAAGTGTACATGGGAGGCATTAATGAGAGAGAAAGGGTTCACCCATTAATGAAAAATAAATATGGAAGTATGGGGGAGGTGCAAAATCATACCCTAACATTCTTAATTGAAAATAAAATGGCATAACAATATTAAAAACTTAGATAAAAAGAGAAAGGAATGAATCCCTTACTTGGAAGTGTGACCCCAAAGGCTTGGGAGAGGCTTGAGAGGCTCTTATTGGGATCTTGGGGCACCTTGGAAGGATTATAGAGAGAGGAGGGTAGGGGTTGGTATGACTCTGATTAAAGTATTAATCATTTAAATATACCATGAGAATAATACCGCCGAATATAATTATAGAAATAAGTAAAACCAATAAAAATTTGATAAAAATTTTGACAAAGAAATGAGAGAATTGAATGAATGATTTTATACAAGTATGTAAGGCTATATATATGAATAGAAAGTGAACTATGAACATCAGAGGAAATTGTTATATGATTGTTGGTGGTATCTGTTATATTACTATTGGGGTTACTGTTATATGATCCTTGAAATAAGAAGTAATATACTCATTATACAATCAATTAGGTAAATAAAATATGATCAATTAGCCACTTATTTTATATTAATAAGTAATTATATGTATTTCATGTTGGAAAATATGTCTTATTTAATGGTTAAGGGAATTTATTTAACATGATTTCTTATTTTGATCTATTTATATCATTACTGGATAATTTAAAAATTCTTACTTATATTAATTTCATGTATTTATATAGTTTTTTGTTATTATGATAATTTTCTAAATAATTATGGAATGGCTTGAAACAGAAATACGGGTTTTCATTTGAAAAGAAAATATTTATTGTTAAAAAATGAAAGTAATTTTTTAATATAATATGAGTTTTAATTTAAAATTATAATATCTAATAATTGCATATTGATTTTAATAAAATTAATTTCATATTTTAAATCATCTTGGAAATATTATATAGAAATTATTTTGGTAAAAATTTATAAAAAACAAAGTATGTCATTAAGTAGTATATGTAATATAAAATCACACATTTTTGATAAAAAAACATGGTAAAAGATTATAAATGAAATATTAATTTCAATATATATTTTTAAATATTTAAATAGTTTATTTTTAAAGGTAAATATTTTAATTAATTATGGTTAAAAGTTTAGTGATAAATTTGAATTTGATTTCCTCTTAAATAAATAATAATATTTTGTTGTAACCGAGAGGCTGTGTGTTGGATTTTTTAACAATTACTAAAGGTTGATAGTGATGGATAGTTTCAAGAGATGATTGTTTCAATGAAGAGTTTGTGTGTTTCCAAGAGGTTATGAGAAGTATTGGTTTATAATAACTTAATGTTGGATTTTTTTAAGACGTGTCTAGATTATGAGTAGACATTAAAGACATGGTGATGGTGATATGAGAATGATTGAAATTGATATATATGGTATTAGAGTTTCAGGATGATCATGGATGATATGGAGAAGAGGAGAATGAATAAGCACTTGTCGAGATATGAAAAGAGAGAACTTGGCATCTCTATATATCAAGGGAAAGGAATTAGAAAATAATGATTGAGGTATAATGTGAAATTTAACCTTAAAATATGCTTGATGAATATTAATTTACTTATTCAAGAATATTTTGTTTTTGGAAAGAGTTGGAACTTACCTAGAATTATTTATAGATAAATAGAAGAAGTTTGGTGGAGTATAAATCACCATGCCTTGGTTAGATTTGTTATATCATGGTAAACTATTAAATGGTGAGTATAAATGTGTTACCGAGCATTTTATTATCCATTACAATCTATAATAATTTTGGCTATAAATGGGTATTATATCCATCTTATGATCTCTACTTCCTAAGGCACCTCTCCTAGGCTATAAATGAAGGAATAGAGATAATGAACCATGAGTACCACCTCCAATAGGACCTGGGTTAGTGACAAGCACCAAGGTTATAAAAATCTCACATATATAAGGAATTACACTCTTAGTAATATATGATCAAGATATTGGATGAAAAAACACCAAACAACTTCAAAATATAATATAAAAAACCCAAACCAATACCATAATGAATGAGAAATGTCAACATATATAATAAAAGTTTCCAAGTAAATATAAAAAGAAAAGTCTTGTAGGAGTGACTCAATAGAATCTCCAAATCCCAAGATAGTAATGTCCGGATTGGTCCTTAATGTCCTCCTAGAAACCTTAAAAATAGTTTATATATATAGGGAAACATAACATGTATAATCAGTAGGATCATACCTGAGGTCTCTAGTGCACATTTGAAAAGATCATTACAATGTGCTAACGAATAAATAATAGAACCAATAAACACATAAACATGAAAACTAACCAAACCCAAACTCACCATGACTCACTCACCAAATCACACATCCAATATAGTAACATAGTATAAAAAACATAACAAAGGTTCCCCACTATTGCTTCCCCACTGATTTTTGTACTCTCATTCCCTTATGTAAAATGTATTGTGCTCCCATCCCTTTCATACATATCACATCGCATAACCAACAATGTATGATGTGGGATAGTATGCATCCCTACCTACCCCTCCCTCATAAGGTCCAATATTTGGTGATAATAACATCCATCATCACATCACAACCACATCACATCACATCACCAAATCATCACATCACATCACAACCAAAACCTCATCACATCACATCAACACAACATGGTATCATGAACTTGAAGGAAATAAACCTCATTCCCTCCTCACACTACACATGAACCCCACCACATATCAAATCCTCATCACTACTGGGTAATCTACAACACAAAAACATATCATCACTACTAAAGTAAGAGTGTGGAAGAGAGTGTAGCTAGCTATATGTATCACCACCATCCTAGATATTGGAAAAACACCCAAAAACCAAAACATTTTAGAGTTGGTATGGTTATCTAAATCAGATGGGGTATGTATAGAAATAACATAAAATACATGATAGATAGATAACACACATTACCGAGACTATGGGTTCTTATCAACTACACTAGAATACATCACAACACCGTCGTGACACCACACAACACCTGTTATAACCACTACCACCACTAAATGAATCATACCACACAACCATCACATAAATCCACAAAAAAACCACTTTCAATCATAGATTTCACCATTTTCCAGATTTAATGAGTTCCCACTAACTCTCATTTACTATTTCATTTCATTTCACAACTAAACACCCCAATAATTTATCATTTAGATTATTTAATTCAATTACCACGTGACAAAACCATCCCATTATTATTCATTTACTAACCCATGTCATTCCATTTCAGTATTACAATTTATTACAAGGATAACTGGGAAATGACCACATCCACACCATAAAATATCTTACCCATCTCACAACATCAATTGCCAAGACACCGCATCATCCAATCCATCTCATCACAGAAACCACCCATCACAACCACCACACCACACTACCAAATATCAATTTCCCGCATCACATCCCATGCCAACACCATCACAACAACCACCCATCACAACCATCACACCACACAACCACAACAAAATCGTTCACATCACACCCCATGCCCACACCATCACATCGTTTCTCCATACATGTCATAACATTTCTAGTTACCACCATCACTGCACAACATATAACATCATACATGGAATCATAACAAGAAAAAACACACAAAGCATCAAATTTTTACTTCCAAAAATTAATCTCAAGGGCTCACATTACCACACTTTATTATTTATCATGAGTATTATCACATAAACCAGATTTACATGGGAAACCAATTCATTATCCACATATAAACTTTTAGCCTTTTCATTTAGGGTGACACCAAAAAATCAAAATAGAAAGGGGCCCATAATCTTATCAACTATAGTGCAAGCAAGGAACCCAACAACTATGATTTTTAGAAATGGAAACATGAATACAAAATCTCATCAACAATTTCATCATATAAATAAATAAAATACAATTTATTCCCATACCGATAAATTTAAGATTATCCAATTGATTATATTTATTAATCTGACCCTAAATATCCCCCAAATAGAAGAAAAAAAATAGGAAATCCCCAAATATTCACATAAATAGAGATTAAATGAGGATCCCCTACCTCAAAGAAGCTTTCTGATTCACTAAACATAATAGGGAAAAGGGGAAACAACTCATTAACCACAAATATATGAGGAAAACCCCAAAATAACTTGGATCACACCAATGTATCATCAAAATGCATCCCAAACAATCCTTGAACAAAAACAACATCACCTCTATGGATCCCTAGAAGAAGAACTAAAGGAAATAAGGAGATAAGGAGAAGAAATTAACTTAAATCTCCAAAAATAAAACTTCAGTACCAATGATAAAAGAAAGATGAAAGGGGATAAAATATCCTCCAAAAACACCTAGGGTTTTCCCCAAAACTAAGAGGAATGAGTGTCAGATGAGAGAATTCAGTCAAACCTTGTATTTATAAATAGGTTGTAACTCAACTAATTCACATCATGAATTACATATTCATTATGTTAATTCTAATTTGGATCAAAAATTTAAATCTTGAAATAGATTTAAGCCATGAATTTCTAAAATCCTCAAAGCTAGTGAACTTATGATGAAATTTATAGCACCTCATCCTGATTTATTTCATGTCATGAATCCTCTTTTCACATAATGAGTTTGTTCTACACTAAACTCTTCACCTGAACACAAGCCATGAATTGATATCCATACAAGCCTTAAATCATAAATCCACGTTGTGAATTACACTTTTATGTCATGAACCAAATGCTACAGTAAAATTGCATCTCCAACCTCCACTGAACCCTCATTGAGCCTCCTATGAACACCTCCAACTCCTAAACTAGTAAAGTAACTAGCTGATAAGTCATAAACCCTTACATTATATAATTCTCAAGAAAATATCATCCTTAGGAATGAAACAAAACCAAAAGAAGTTGGGGGTCCAAAAAACCACATCATGAGATACCTCTCAAGGATCTCATTACACCCTAAACACTACCACCAGTCAAACAAACCAAACCAAAACACCCAAAAAACATCCCACACATCCACATCACCACCCCTCATCAAGAATAGCACCATATCACTTATAACCGACAAAAATCCACTTATTTACCACATAACCATCTGCACTACCATTTTAACCTCTACACAACCCATGCCAATAACCTACTCAACCAACATACATTTCCCTGAGCACACAAATCAAGGAAACCCACCCTCCATATCAAGATATTGTCTACTTTGGGAAGCACCGACCTGCAAAAATGGTTTTAAATCATGTATTAAACATAATTCATCTTTATTAGGAAGGGTTTTACCCTATTTATATACTTGAATCCATAATACACATCTCTAGTACAGAAAAAATCCACATATCATAAAATCAACAATGTTCAAACATCATATCATAAAAGAAAAATAGAGCAAGGGAAAACTCAAAATAAATTCATGTACTAGGCATGCATATGCATCTCATGCTTCTAAGTACAGTCCTCTTGGACACCATGTCTCTATAGTATGTGAACCAAGGGTATGGATCACCCTCATAATACATTCTATCGATGATCCTAGATCTCTAATAGTAAATCTATAAACGTTACATTATCCTTGATATCCAACTCTCCCTATTCAATGATATGGTAGTCATCATGAATATACTGATGAAGATGCTATATATGAAAGGATTCATGGATTCAATCTAGATAAAGTGGTAGTTACAAATGATATTCCACCTCACTAACATTCCCCAACACCTTGAAAGTCCTAGATAATTATGGATAAAGATTACCCCCTATTCCAAACCTCTTCTTCCCCCATCGAGGGGAAACCATGAAGAATGCATGGTATCCAACCTCAAACTCTAAGTTCCTTTACTTATTATCAACATGGGCCTTATGATATTCTTACACTGCCCTAATCCTCTCTTGGACCAACTAGATCTTCTTCTTCATGATCCTTACTACATTAGGACCAAGATCTATTGACTCCCTAACCTCCATCCAACAAAACAGAGAATTACATGACCACCCAAGAAACAACTATCTTGATCTTAGATGGTTCTATGGATACACCTTTTTAAGACACCAAATTCCCAAGGAAAAACACCTCCCACATCCAAAAATTTCACTTGGATAGCTTTACATAGAGTTGGTGGTGGTGAAGGACTTACAAGATATCTCTAAGATGCTCAACATTATCCTCCTCTATCATTGAGTAGATATATATATCATTGATGAATATTGAAAAGAACTAGTCAAATAAATTATATAATATGGAATTCATGAGTCCCATGAACACAACTAGTGAATTTAGGATACCAAACAACATGACCATGAACTCAAAGTGTCTATACCTTCACTTGAAGGAAATCTTCAAGATGTCCTCATCTTTCACCCTCATCTGGTGATATCATAACCACAAATAAACCTTTTAAAACCAATCAAATGTCTTCAGATATTCTAACAAATAACCAATACTTGGAAGAGCATAAAGATCCTTTAATGTTACTAGATTCAACCTATGATAGTATACACACAACCTCAAATTACCGACATCCTTCTTAGAAAACAACACTAGTGCACTCGAAGGAGATAAAATGGGTTAGATGAAACCCCTATGAATTATATCATGCACTTGAAACCTCAAATCATGAAAATACATAGGCACTATTTAGTAGGGATATATCAAAATTAGAGATGCATATAGTTTCAACTCTATCCCAAACTCAACATCACATCAGGGGGTACTGTCATAACCTCATCTAGGAAAATATCCAGGAACTCCCTACAACCCTGGGAACATACTATGATTGAGATTACACTAACAGATCCACCAACTAAGATAAAATGGGATCCACTAGTCTTCCACCCATATGATAACCTTTCTATCCAACAAAAACCACTCACTAGCCCTACACATCAGAAAATGAAACCCTCATATAAAATAAATCAATGGATATGTGCATAGGATACATCAAATACATATAAAGGATAACATAATATGGATGTATCTGCTGCTAGAAGAAATCTACCACTGACTGGTGTTGTCTCATCACCAGTCTACATCCCCAAAATACATAAAAATACATCCTAACCTTCAACCAGTGTAGATAAAACTAGGGTAACTAGAAGTATCTATACATCCATTCCCAGGGCATGGACAAATGTTGGAGAAATAAAGGAGTGTGAGGCTCCTGAATCAAATAAGGCACAAACAAGAGTAGATGTTAAACTGATTGTACCTCTAACAACCTCTGGCCCTATTGAAACCACTACCTCTAATGAATACATCTGACCATGACCAACTCCTATACCTCTCTACCTTCAGAATACACAACCATGCTTTGGCCTAGGTCCTTATGGATGGGGACCATAATGAGGCTACCTCTTTCTAACACCATTTTCCCTCAACTTACAAAAAATAACCAATGGTCTCTACTTATAAAATTGTCTTGGAGGTAATTACTAATACTATCGAAAATAAGCTTAAGTTCCCATCAGAAACTATCCTACCTGAGGGGTTAGAAACTAATCCTAGAGGTGACCATGTCCCCCAAAAACATATCATGAAAACAGAAAGCACTTAGTCAATTCTCAGAATCCACATACCCTAAAAGGATGGGAAAGATCTTATGTGGTTAGTTCCTCACTGGTCAAAACTCCAATTGCATGAATTTTAGTGGCCCACTGCATAAAGATCTACTCCTTGAGATGAAATTAAAGACACCCTCTTGAGGATCACAACCAAGAGAAAACATCTAATCAATAACCTTTTAATTATAATGCATCATTAGGTATTTAGAAAACTTAAACAAGGTGACTGCATACCAGATCATTGGACACAAGGCTTCTTCAAGAAATTTCACTTGAAAATACTCATCTAGAAATACATTTAGGGTGAAGTTTATGATGTCCTTAAATGTGATCCAAAACACCTGAATACTCAATATTCCCTGCTAAAGTAAGAGAAACTCCTACCGTTTCCCTACCTTCGTCATCGATGATAGGAATTCTGAATGGAACTCCTAAAAGTTTGACGATAACACATCTACCTCCCTATGGTCACCAAGACAAAACAGACACCAATAACATGTATCTATTATCATTTGAATAACCTCCAATGATACCTAAAACTCATCTTGATCTTGAATCAAACCAAAAGTGATATCGATCTCCTCCAACTAGCACTCCCTCTCTAGATCAAAGACACTCCCATCATACTTACCCAAACTCTATCACTGAAAGGCATGAAAATTCCTATGCTATACCTCATCATCCCTTAACTATTTGATTACCTAATGATCAACTTGATCATCCCACCAAACCTTGAGCACCTAAGATATTCATGAATGATAACTAGGATCCATTATTGAAAATAAATGAGGAATCCTAAGCCCAGTAGAATGTATTTTCCATTAAATTCCAATAATTACCCAATTCAAACGTGAATACAATCAATCATGATGAATTAACCTTTCCTAGGTCTCTACCATGAAAAGAGTTTCAATTCACTTGGTTGTTCAATATACTAAGATCCATTTCATTAGATCATGGGGGGGGGGGGCTAAAATCCTATGTCATAGCCAGTATCTCTGGACAATGCCACATACCAAGGTTAATTGGAATTGTTTCTCTACTAACCCATGAAATATTCATAGTTACTAACTTTAAAATCCACCCTATCTCTCAACCAAAACCTTTAATACCACTATTTCATGACCCCTCCATCTAAAGGTTCCCCTCCTTGGCCAACAATTAAGGAAGAGATATGATGACCCCTGAGTGCTGCCTCTAGTAGGCCTCAAGTTAGGGACAAGTACTAAGGGTATAAAAATATCACATATGGAAGACATTACCCTATTAATAATATAGGATCATGAGATAGGATAAGTAAACACCAAAAAAATCTAGCACATAATATAAAAATAAACCAAAAACCATCCCACAATGCTTGACCAATGTCAATATATACAATAAAAGTCTCTAAGTAAATACCAAAATAAAATTCCTAGAATAGTGACACAATAGATGCTCCAAATCCCAAGCTAGCAATGTCCAGATCAGTTTCCAAAGTCCTATTAGAACCATAAAAAATAGTTTATATATGTAGGGTGAGCATAAAATGTATAATCAGTAGGATCACACCCAAATATATAGTGCGCATATGAAAAAAATAATACTAATGTTCTAGTGAAGAAAAAGCACAATCAACTTCCACCTAAATAGGTCAACTGACCAAACCCATCCTCACCATGGATCTCTCAAGAAATCACACATCCAATATAGTAACATAGAATAAAAAATATAACAAAGGATCTCTTATACCACTTCCCCACTGATTTTTTACTCTCATACCCCAATTTCAAATATCCTATGTTCTTTTCCCTTCCATATATATATCACATCGCATAACCAACCATCTATGATGTGGGTTGGGATGCATCTGTACCTACCCCACCCTCAAAAGGTCTAGTATCCAGTGACAACATTAGGCATCATCACATCACATCCACATCACAACACATATCTTCCTCAACACATCACACCACAACCTCATTACATCCTAGAAAAAACATCATAACATCACATCAGTGCAGTAGGGTATCTTGAACATTAAGGAAATCAACCTATTTCCCTCCTACTACCACTCATGACCTCCACCACATATAAAATCCTCATCATTTATGGGTAATATCCAACACCAACCCATATCACCACTAATGAAGTATGATTAGGGAAGATAGGGTTGTTGACCATCCGTATCACCACCATCCTGGATGTTGGGGAAAACACCTAAAACCCCAAACCTTTGGGTGTTGGTAATGTTATCCAACTTGAGTGGGGAACATATATAAATAACATAAAATACATGGTCGATAGATATCACACATTACCCAGCCTATGGGTTTACATAAACTACACTAGAATATACCATAACACAACTATAACACTATACAACATCTACTGCAACCACTACCACTACTAAATGCATCCCACCACTCAAACAACACATAAATCTACACAAACCCACATTAAATCATATACTTCACCATTTTTCAGATTTAATGAGTTCCCACTAACTCCCATTTACTAATCCATTTAATTTCACAATTACACAACCCATTAGTTTATGGTTTATATTATTTAAGCCAATTAACACATGAAAAAACTAGCATATTATTATTCTTTTACCAAAACATGTCATTCCATTTTAGCATTAAATTTTATTCCTAGGATTACCAGGTAACTATCACATCCACACAACATAACAAATCACCCATATCACACCATCCATCGCCACAATAGAACATCATCCCAACCATCTCATCACCAAAACCACTCATCAAAACCACCTCAACACAATACCACATCTCAACTACCCGCATTGCATCCGATGCCAACACCATCAAAAACACCACCCATCACAACCACCACACCACACAAGCACATCAAAAAATACCATATCACATCCCATTACAACACCATCACATTGATTATACACATATCTCATAACCCATCTAATCACCACCATCACCGCACAACATCCCACATCATAGAATGAAACACAATAAGCACAACCACACAAAGCATCACATCCTGAATTCTAAAAATTTGGTTTAAGGGATCAAATTATTTCACTTTATTATTTGGCATATTTATTATCACACAAACTATATTTCCATGAGAAACCAATTCATTAGTCATATATATGTTCTTAGAATTTTTATTCAAGGTGACATCAACCAATGAAAACAACAAGGGTCTCACAGTCATATCAACTACAACAAAAGTAAGGCTACAAAAAACCATTATTTTTAGCAATGGAAAAAAGTATACACAATGACATAAACAATATCATTAATAAAAACATGAAATATTTCCCCATACCTATCAATTTAAGATTTTTTAATTCGTTATATTTATTAAGACAACCCTTAATATCCACCCAATGGAAGGAAAATGCATGAAATCCCCAAACACGAACATAAATATGGAGAGAACGAGGTACCATACCTAAAATAAGATTTTTAATTCACTGCACACAATAGAGAAAAGGGGAAATAACCCATAAACCACAACCATATGAGTGCAACCTCAAAACAACCTAAATCACCCTAAGAGACCATCAAAATGCATCCCAAATGCTCCCTAAACCAGAACAACATCAATGTCATGAATCCTTGGAAGAATAAAAGAATGAAATAATGGGATAAAGAGAATAACTCACCTTATATTTCTAAAAATCAAAATTCAGAACCCAAGGTTCAAAGTAGAGGAAAGGGTCTAGAAGATCCTCTAAAAACACATGGGGTTTTCCAAAAAATTGATAGGAATGAGAGATGGATGAGAAGATTTAGTCAAACCTCATATTTATAAACAAACTAAAAATCAACTCATTCACATAATGAATTACATATTCATGATTTGAATTCTAATGGGGCCTGAAAATTTAAGTTGTGAATTTATCAAAAAATCAAACTTGGATAACTTATAATGAAATTCATGGTGCCTCGGCCCCATTTAATTCACGTCATGAATCCACCTTTCATGTCATGAATTTTTTGCACTGAAATCCTCAACCAAACACAAGCCATGAATCACAAGATACATAATATGTGAATCCAAGACTCACGTCATGAATTACAATTTTAAATCATAAACCATACGATGCAACAGAACTATAGATCCAAACTCCATCGAACTCTCCTAGAGACTCCTCAGAATATCTACAACTCCAAAAATAGAAAATTAACTTGCCGATAAGGCATGGATTGTTATAATACAATACATGATCAAAGGAATTTTAAGGATTAAAATGACCATAATATAATTATTTTTAATGGAACAATGTGTTTTGGTAGCTGGGAAAATCATAGACTTAAAGATGTGTAAAATGACTGGTTGTCCACTGTGTAAGGCATTTTGGAGACTATGATGATCAAAGGTTCAACTGAAATGGGTATATTAGTCATTATTTTCCATGAAACATGGTGTTTTTTGATATATAAATCCCTATGTAAAATGGGATGTGGTAAAAATCCCACCACATAAGTTGTTTTGGGCCTTGTGTAAGATTAATTAAACTATAAATAATAATTAAAATCATAGTGGATAACTCACGTAAGATTGACTGAAACAATAAATTGGTGGAGCACCATTATATAGAGGAAGGCATTTTGAGAATTGGGATTTCTGGAGTTTAAGTAGAAATGGGTAAACAAGCATGGATCACGCCATTTTGAAGGAGTTTTTACTAAAGAGGTGATATTCCATATGTTGATCCCATGAATGAAGAAGAAGGTGAGATCAAGAGTGGTTGCGACCATGGGGTGATTACTAAAACCCAATGGGTTTTTTCTATGTTAATAAGATAAAAAATAAGTGGACATGGTTATTGGGGTTTCTTTTGTTATCAACACATAAATATTATTCAAACTCAAATGTTATGTGGTGTTTCATTTAAGGTTAATCTCAATATAATATTTTGGTGTGATTGAAAGATCATGGAATAAGTTTTGACCCTCAGGAGGGCTTTTAAATTTTTTGGAGGTGTATGAACATAATTTGGTATGAAATATAGATAATTACTCTATATATAAGAGTATTTTTACTCAATACATAAGTGTAACTATGTAAAAAGGACAGAAAAATAACAAAGGTGATAAACTTCCCTGTATATTAAAGGGAAACATTGGATAGATGGGTTAGAAAAATAGAAAATCCTTTTAAGAAATCCTTTATACGTAAGAGTAACTTTGAGTAGAGAATATAAAAATTTGTAAAAATTGTTGAATATGTAAGAGTAACCATGATTAATATGTAAAGGTCACTTCAAAGAGTGGAACTCAAAATTGGTTAAGTCTTAAGTGTATAAGGGGAGTTTTTATTGACATGTAAAGGTTGATCTAAAGGTAAAGGAAATATATAAGGGTCATTTTGATTATACTTAAGAGTCATATGATGTTTTCCCATGATACATAAGAGTCACTATATAATATAAAGTGATATGTAAAGGCTATAAACTTTCTCAAAATGTGATATTTCTAGAATTTAACTGGGAGATTCAAAAGTTAAATTTTTGAAATAGAATTTTGAAGAATTACTAAATATGTTGATGATGAAACTATTATTTGATGGAATAAATATCCCAAAGGGAAATAATGATATAAGAAGTTAGATATTAATAATCATGTTGTGAATACAATACCATTCCATGATTATATAGAACTTCAAGAGTAGAAAATAAGTGTTATGTCATGAAGAATATTTTTACACTATAAAGAGAGAAACAATTAAGGAATAATGGATTATCACACCAAAACATGTACAGTTATGTAGTGATGAATTTGATAGTTCCAAAGACTGAAGAAGTAGCGGGATATATTATAGGGATGTAAAAGAATAGTTGAAGGAAATTACTTGTCTGAGTTTTGAATTTGAAATTAAAATTCAAATAGGTAAACGTGCTGCTACTATGTAAGACTATGAACTAGAGTCTTTCAGTTGTGTATTGAGAGAGAATATTCCCGATGATTATTCAAGAGATAGAAGAGAAGAATAATTTGTTGTGTAGTATGAATAGGTAGAGAGAAAGAATATAAAAGAATAATAAGTCTACTTGAAGTAGAGAAATTATAAGAAGAATAAGAAGAGTAATAAGATAAATAATAAGCACTTGGTTTATATATATGTATAATTTTCACAACTATGTAATGTTTTGAGGAAGAAAAAAGTGACACCTATTATACACTATGAAGATATTTGAAGGAACTATATTATTTTTAGGATATAATCAATAAAAGGATAAGGATAATACCTAGATCTACATAGTAAAATACTATTGGGAGATGAATCACACATAAAAATTGTGATTTCACCAGATGTTCAATCATTGGAAGAAATATCTTGCATCTATTAGAAATTAAAACACCAAAAGTGATGAAAAAAACATGAAAAACCTCTGAGACTTAGAGAACCAAAACTTAGGAATCTACATATACCATTAATCACCACACACTAAGACTTTTTACACAAACACACATGTGTATACAAGTAGGTAAAAGAAATGTGGAAAAGTAAAGAGCACTTTTGGATTTATATAGTTTAGAATTTCATCCTATGTCCATGGGAGAACATTGAAATTATTATTTTTATGGAAGTACAAATATTACTACTTATAAATTTTAATCCACATGGATCACTCTCAATAAGTAATCATGTTATACATCATTAGTGGTCCTATCCTATATAATTACTAGGGTCTATCTGATCGGCTGGTTTCACCAACCTCTAACTTTCACAGGCCACCATCCATTTACAGTAGTAAATATTGAACTCTAATAGAAATCCTAAACTTAACTGACTATAAATGATAAAAATAAATTACCATATTCTAAAAACCTAACGTCACAGAGTGATCCAACTTCCTCTTAATCGATGAACCCATCAAAACTTACTCTTATCCGACCTTCTATTGGTTGATATCTCACTCCTGTAGCCTCCTTTCAGTGAACTAAATCCAGAACCTTGAAGAGGATTCAAAATCACAATAATATCCCACTTGAATATTGAATCAAGGATCCCTAAAAACCTTAAACACTTAGACAGATTCAAAATTTCATCTTTCTTATACATACATGCAGTGATCTCCACCACCTTCTAGTTACCCCAATCCAACTGAGGCATAATACCACTATATACTTTCTTAGAACAGAACCTTAGTGCACATGTCAGCCAAATTTTATCTTCAGTAATATTTCATATATCTAACTCTCCATCCTCAAGTAACTTATAAATATAGTGTAATTTTAGGTTAATATGTTTTGTCTTTGAATTAAACACCATATTTTTATCCAAGTGAATTTCACTTTGTCTATAACAGGAGAGTAAACTAATTTACTGATTCCTACTAAGTTCCACCAATAAAAATCTCAATCAAACCATCTCCTTCAATACTTCTATTCTATCTATATAATATTAATCCATAGTAGAGAGTATAAATACTAACTACAACTTAGACATCTAACTGATTTTCATCTCTCCAAATGTAAACACAAAGATTGTTGTAGTCTTATGAGTGTCAGGATCACCACAAAAATATACATTAATATACCCCTGTTATGGTTTAGATAAATTTAAGGATAAGTTAGTATCCTCTATATCTTTTAGATACTAGATTATTCACTTTAAAACTTATTATTGTCCTTTCCCAAGATTTTCTATATACTAGATAATGGATCTAACTAAAAAAATAAATGTTATGGTGAGTGCATACCATCACATACATCAAACTTTTGACTACTAAGGAAAACAAAAACTTTACCATGTATCACACCTTATATTACCTTCATAGTTATTTAACCTATAGAATTTTAAAGTGCTTGAACAGAGGATTTGAAATTTATTTAAATCCAATCATTAAAAACTGGTCAATGACTTTATTAATGAATTCCCTTTAAGATAACACTAAACTACCATAAATCATGTCTCTTTCAATCATAATTTCAAGAATCTTCTTTGAAACACTTAGATACTTTATTTTAAAATTTCCTGACAAATACCACTTCAATTACTAGATCTGTAGAATATTTGGGCCAACCATATGTTTGTCATCAATGTACAAGAGCAGGCTGATAAAAAAATCACCTAGAAAAAACTTTCGATAGTAACAATGATACGGGTTTCTTTGCATGAAACCTTTTTCAACCATAAAAGAATTGAATTTTCAGTTCCATTACCTTGGTTCTTATTTCAAGTCATGGATACTATGATTCATATTACACACCAAGTCCTTATTCCGATCAACCTCAAAACTAGTTGGTTGCTTCATGTAAATTTCTTCATCCAATCATCATGAAGAAAATATATCTTTACAACAATTTCTTAAACAAAAATCATTAGTAGTAACTAATATTAAAACTTTCTAGAATGTAGTATGTTTTACTACCGGTGAAAATATTTTGGAGTAATAAACTCCCTCATTTTGTTGAAATATTTTCATGATAAGCTTGTATTTATAACTCTTTCTTTTGTCCACTTCTTCCTTGAACTATAAAACAAATTTATTCTCAAGTGATTTCTTTCCCTATGGTAAATCTATTTTCTCCCAGGTTTAATTAGAATACAATTAATCTATTTATTATTCCACATCTAACTTCAAATAAATATAATATCCAAGTGATAATAATTCTTCTAGACTCTCAGTATCTCCTCGATTCATTATAAATATGTAGCATAATCATGAAAAAATATTTATGTCAGTCATATGACTCTATAAGACCCTCATAATTCAATCTATGATTCATCTCCAACTGGTATTGAATATTATGATTCCCTATATTTTTAAGATATAACTTATAAAGATTTACTCTATGATTATACATCCCTTGATCATTCAAATATATCTTCTACCAGCCTATCTACCAGACAACTTAATCTAATATTTTAACTCACCATAACTAGTGTACTTCTATTGTTCCTATCTAGATCAACCCAAGTTTGACCTATTGATTCCTTAAACTAAACTTTATCATCTTACAAGTTTCAATATTTGAATAAGACCCTCTAATTAAAGACAAAGATTTGAGCTATGATAATCTTCTAACGATTTCCATATTAGGGTTGATAACTAAAGTTCTCATCTCCATATCCCACAAAGAAACAAATCTAAGACTCAGCCCAGAGATTATCTCTCTCCTTAGCATCAAAGTGGACATACTCAAACTTCCAAAAAAATTTAGATGATTAATTTACATGGTTTACCAGACCATAACTGATCATAAATCTCCTGAACCACTAGAGATAATGGACTTTAGTTAACTAGATACACCGTGTAATTCAGTGCTTCTACCCAATTTTTTCCAGACAAAATAGAGTGCACTATCATGATATGTTCATTTTCATTCACCATTTTATTCATCCTTTTAGGAACACTATTTTTTTGGTGTTCATGGTATTGTTTTCTCATGTATTATTCCTTTATTTCTAAAATATTATTTGAATTCCCTTCCATTGTATTCACCACCATTATCTGACCTAAGGAATTCAAGCCTTCTTCCAGTCTCCCTATCAACCATGGATTTCCATTGAGTGAGAAAACTAAAAAATTAAGACTTGTTCTTAAAGAAATATACCTATACATATATTGTTGTTTCATTAATAAATGTGATAATGTATATGGAACCTTTGTATGAATGAAAGGAGGATGCCCCCCCAAACATTGGAATAAAAATATTTAATATTCCAATAGTGAGGTTTCTTTTTATTCAAATTAAAAGAAACTTTCCTCATTTTATCAAGTTTAAAACTCTTATAAGTTTTGAAATTGGTATGATCAAGCTTCATAACACTATTATTCTCTAAATTCTTTATATTCTTTCACTAAGATGAATAAGCTAATTATACTAAAACTAAAAACTTTTAGAAGTTTTTTTTTGACCATTGAACCTCTATATGATGTTTCGATCAGATACAAGGTCCCATCCTTAACTAATCTTACCACAACCATTGATCTGGGAGTAACTTTCCATACACAATTAGAGAAGCTTGTTCCCTATCCCTCTTTATCCATAATTCCCATGGAAATGATATTTTTTCATAAACATGATATGTGTCTCACTCTCTTTAACTCAAGTAAGTTTCCATTCAATATTCAGATATTCACATCACAATTTCCTATAACTTCAAGAGACATATCATCCACTAAGAATACCTATTTGAATCTTATGGATATATAATTCTACATGAACCTATGCTCTAATGTGGAATAAAATGACACTCTAGAATCAACCACCCATGGTTCTACTAGAACATTGAAACTTAATAGCAATAAACCACCATTATCCACTAAATTTAAAGAATTGGAAATTCTAGAAGTTGTTTTTCTATAACTCAATATACAGTATTTTCAATATCTATTGATATTTCTACTCTTACAAAAATTCCAAAACATGTAACCAGGTTTGGTAGATTTACATCCACTATCATCTCTAGACTTCATTTATTTATTTAGACTCAACTTTTAGTTGGGTGACTATCCTATGCCTTCTAGATTTAATGCAACACTGGTAGGTTACTAGACATACCTATACATGAGATCTTCACTCACTATTAATTTTATGACATCCTCAAACATGAAGTCAGATTTTATGGTAGAACTATTGACAATAGTGACCATTACCTCCCAATTCTCTAGTAGCGATGAAAATAAGATAAGTTCCCAAACATAATCCATGAGAGTGACTTTCACTAACTCAAGTTAAAATCATTAACATGGTTTGTAGATGGTCTTCATTTTGAAAACCTCATGATGAAAAACCTACACATCATAAACACTTTTTTAAAGAATTTTGTTTTCCATACATGTATGTGAGGGCTATAATTAATCCCACTATTGTTTTATTTTCTTGGATATTTAAATAAATACTATTTTTAGTGAAATAATTATCAATATGAGTTCTTTATGATCTAGACACTCCCATTCCACTTTCTCCATCTTCTATAGTTTGAATCTAGTTAATAGAATGTAAAGGTTATTTTGGATGATATAATCTTTCTACCACAACCACCATAAGCCATAGTATTTTTTGTAAAAATTATTAATCATGATATTTCAATATTTTAATGCAATTACACTGATGTAGTAGCTCTGATAGAATAAAATAACATCAATTTGGAAATGAAATAAATATAACTGAGTATATTCAGTATGTCTTAAACCAATATTTGATACTAGATGTTCGAAGAAAAATTACAAGTGAAATCATGTGTTCACAAGATTTTCAACAAAAAAAGTAGTATCTTTCATCTACCAGAAGTTCAAGCTTAAGAATTCATGAATAGAAGATATTCCAAACCTCATATACATTGAGAATTGGAACTTAAGAATTTGTATACACCCTAAATAACTACACACTAATGCTTACAAAAAACACACATAATCATACAAGCAAGTAAAAGAAATACATAAAATTAAAGGACACTTTTAGATTTAAATTGATTGAAATTTCATCCTATGTCCATGGGATAACAATGAAAATATTATTTCCTTATAAATAAAAACATAATAACTCATGAACTATTAGGCACATGGATCACTCTTAGCAGGTAATCACGTAACACATTAGTAGGTGGTCTCACCCTATATATACAATGGGGTCCAACCGGTTAATCGGTTGCACCAACATCCTACTTTCATGAGCCTCCATCCAATTATAACAATAAATACTAATATCCTATATACATACTCAAATTTAATGGCTACAATTATTAGATCAAGTTCATTACCATCTTCTAAACACCTGACCCCACTAAGTGATCCAACATCCACTCAATTGACCAACCCATCATAACTTCCTCTAAATCGAACTAACATTGGTTAAAGTCTTACTACCAACACAATATTTCGATAAACTAAATATAGAACCTTAAAGGGGCTTAATAATACCAAAAAATACAATAATGAACATTATTTGGATACATCACTATTTATATTATTTCTTAATGATTAAAGGATATAACTTGCTCATTTATATCCACCATTGTGATTCTAGTGGATTATATGGTCTCAAGTGATTTAGATCATGCCAAGGACTAGATACTCATTTTTATTAGTGAAACTTATACATTGAGTTTCCTTGTTTGTTTTCTTTCCTCATTGTGTGTGATTTAAGTATTTATATCTCTTACTCTAACAAGTTACATAGCTTGATTTCATAAGGAATCATAAAAGGGAAAAAAAGTTATTTTTCATTTTTTTGAGAGGTGATGCCTTGGTAAATAACCAAGACACAAATTATTATATTAAAAAAAGAGGGGATTAAAAAAGTCTAAATGATGGAACATTTTTACATTCATTATCATAAATTAGAAGAAGATCATCAGGAAGGTTAACCAGTTAGGTTATGTACCTGCTAACTCCCTTATTAGCAAGACCATTTCCACCCTATTGGATGTGCAAAAGGTATAAGTGAAAATGTACTGATCTCCAGGAGTGAATGAAGTTAGTTCATCCATTGGGTTGTAAGTGGACATGAAATATTCCCAACTCCATTCCAAATGGCCTAAACAATAGTGGTCGAATCACTTTCAATCCAAATATTGTTCAAAACCTGTTTCTTAAAAAAGGAAACAACATGGATCACACTCATAATTTCAGCTTCCAAGGATTAAGAGATTCCATAGATGTCATAGAAACAACCCCGGAATTTCTCAACACAGTCTCTGAATATTGAACCACAACCCGAGGTACCCGAATTTCTCTTAGAGGCACCATCCATAGTCACTTTAATACATCCTAGGAACGGGGATTTCTAGAACACTTCAAATATATGCCTAGGATGATGATATATTCCATGAATCCAAAGACATCTAAGAATCTCAAATTCATTGAAAATGTTATCACAACATGCCTTTTTAACCTAGGTAGCTTATTGAATAAAAATGAGGATCTTCATTTAACCCGCATTTAGACTGAATGAGTAATTTTTATGAATGATAACATTTCTATCATACCAGATCACATGGAGAAGCTCATAAATAGTAGCTAAAAAAATATTTGTGATTTTCTTAGAGGTTTAAACTTCCACACAGTGCTTTAGTTACTCACAGAGAGAGTCAAGAAGAATCCATATGCAATCAAAAATGTCAAAAATATAATTCTAAAGAGTAGAAACCATATCAAAAGACTTAAAAATATGGTTAGTATCTTCTCTATGTTGGTTAAATAAGTTACATTTTGAGAAAATTTGAATCCAAAAATATTTAAGAAAAGAATCATTGGGGACTCTTTTCTACACAATACACCAAACAAGAGTAAACCTTGAGGGATTAATCCATGGATTATCAAATTTTTTAACCAAATGAAATTATTATCATAATTTTGAAAGTTGTGATTGTAAAAATTATTGGTGTCAAGAAAACCATTATGAGAAAGTTATCAAATAAGGAATTCATCTGAGTTGGAATAGGGATTATTATCAATGACATAAATAATGTTATCAGGAAGGTTATATGTTTATGAATTTAACACCTCCCTGATATTAAAATTAGTGTTTTATGGTAAATTATTTAGAGGCAAAATAGAGATTAAAGGGGTACCAGTCAAGTTGTCCAAAAAAAAATTCATGGAAGAGTCATTTCTAACCATCCATCTCAAGTTAATCATGATATTGGGAAAGGACGGTCTAATTGTTGGACAAATATAAGATCTAATATAGTTTGAATTTCCTTTCTATAACTTGTTAAGGAATATTTTTTTAAGAAATGAAATGGAGTAAGAATAATTGTAAATGAAGTTCCAAGTTAGTCTGGCTTGTAAGGACTCATTGAAAAGATTAAGGTTTTTAATACCAAGTGAACCTTTATCCAAAGGCTTACAACAAGTATTCCAAGGGATGGTCATAATTTTCCTTTCAAGAGTGCTCCTGGTCCAAAAAAAATTATTAATGTAGACATTTATTTTTTTGAGGATACCAATATGAAATTTGTAGACCATCAACAAGTTGAACATTTTTTATACAATTGTGGATTTAACCAAAAAAATTCTGCCAGCCATGGAGAGGGATTTACCCATCTAAGAGGAGAGCTGATTGAGAATTTCGTCTACAGTGTTGGAAAAGTAACCAACTTTAGGTCTTCCCCAAAAAATGGGTACTCCAAGATAAGTGAAGTGGAAGGAACCTTCTTTGATATCTAGAAGATTGATAATCATACTTTTCTAGAAGAGGGAAAAATTTTCCCAAAGACAACCAAGGATTTGTTACAACTAATGTTTTGACCAGAGAATTTTTCATAATGAGATGTTATAATATTTTATGATTGTTTAAAAGATACTACATATCTTTCTTGATAAATTTGATGAAAAAGTTTCAAAAATTGATGACTGTGATTTGGGTATACTTTCATTGGAATATTTTTATATAATATTAATTTCTTATGAAATATAGAAGGGAAGTGTCTTTAAGAATAAGAGAAAGGATGATAGGGAAATCTCCTTAAAATTTTTCAAGAATGAAAAGAGTAGGAAAGAAATATGTGAAGATGAGGAAGATTATTTTGATAATAAAATTGTTGAAATGAAATGTTACAAACTCATTCCATTCAATTATAGAAGTTTGGAAAGAGGCAAAGGAGTGTTTTGAGGAAATATTCCCCTTAAATTTTTAGAGAGTGGAGATATTGTACATTTCATAACAAATTTTATTAAATTGGAAGAATATGAATTTAGTAGTAATTTAGATGATAATCCTACAAGTTTCTCAAAGAATAAAAAAAATATTCTTTAATGGGGAAACTTAATAATTTATATAAATTCAAGAAAAGATACTTCTTATATAATCTTGAAGATAATGATAGTTACGAGGATGATGAAGAAGAAGAGACATATAATGGAGTTGGTGAAAGACTAATAATTGTAAAGGTGAATGAATAATAATTCAAAATTTATGATAGAATAAATGATGTAAGTTATTGGCCTAGAGGGCATCATTAATTCTCTATGGGTCTATATAAATGTATTTTTATAAAAACTCAACTATGATACCTAATTAATTAAAACGTGTATTAGCATTAGGTCGATATTAATCCATAGGGATGGTGAAATTAGTTTGACTATGTTTTAAAAGGATTTAAGTTTATTAATTTTTGAAATATGTGAGAATAGATGGATTGTGGTTGATTTGATGACAGAAAAAGATTAAAGAAAAAGATAACAGAAAAGCAGTTTGATTGGTTTGTGATTAGATTTGAAAAGCGTACCATGGTTTTGTAATTTTAGGGTTTAGGTGAAATTAGATTTAATAAAATATATTGATTAATTAATTATTGGTGTCTGAGTTGAAATGAGGATGATCCAATGGTCATGGAATCTCCTCCTTAACGCGAGAATACCCTATTTCCCTTAGTCTAATAATTTAGGGTTGTGCTGAATCATGTTTGTCTTGATATCATAATTAAACTTGTTTTCCCCTAAAGTTGAAAATGGTTATGCCTTCTTTAGTGTTTTTAGTTGCGCAATTTTAATGTTCCTTTTTGATTCAAATATCAATGGTCATGACAAAAGAAAAAGAGATAGATTAGATGTAGAATATTAAATTATAGAAAACCAATGCATGAATAAAACAAAATGAAATAAATCCAAAACACCTTCCCCATTAGATTACATTACCCTAGAACACGGTGGGTTTACCCCCTCATCCTAGTGATGACAGAATAATAGGGAAAGAGAAAATAAATAATAATAATAAAGAAAATAAAGAAAGAACACAGGGAGGGCCCTACAGCTTCTTGCTCCATACTTTCATCTTTGGATATGAATTCCCGATACAATAGAACACTATACCTCCTTTTATAGGCCTTATATAGGATTTGGAATTGATGATGGTAATTAAGATTTGGTCTAACAGTGTTTCAGGGTGATCCCTACATCATAGATTCTATTCAAAATCAATGATATGCTGAATCTAGGAAATTTGAAATCCCATCCCATAAATTTACATGACATGTAATTTGGTTACATGATGTGTAATATATGAATTTCCAGGCGACTTGAATTTCAACCTATCTCTTCCAAAAACATATCCTGAAAAAACTTATGTCATGTAATGTTTTCACAGAACCTGTAATTTTTTTCATAACATGTAATCTTTTCATTACTTTTCCTGAGCAGTCACTTCTTTAGAAGAAGTCATGATGTGTAAATTAATTACATGGTGTGTAATCATTCTACTCTAGTTTTGCATCTTTGTTGTATCCTCAAAAATATGGTGTCACACTGCTTCTCTTCAACCATGATGCAAATTGTATTTTTGGTAAAAAATTCACCTATTTTATCTTCTTTTCCACATATTTATTATTTCTGCCCATAAAACAAAAAACAAGCCAAAATAACAACATTTTGCAAGATTATTCATTTAGGTATAGAAATTAAGACTTTAAAATACCCTAAAATGTATGAATAAAATACAAATATTAATAGGTGAAGAAGAGATAAAAATGGAGTTTATGATAATGTGGGAACTTAAAGAGTGAATCTTTAATATTTATTAATTTGAAAATGAGAACAAGTATTTAAATATATATTTTCAATTATTTTTTAATAATGAAAACTTACATGCTAAGAAAGAGTCAAGGTTGAAAAATGATATTGGTAAGTTGAATACGTTTCTTGATAAAGAGAAGAAGTTGAATATTAACAAGGAAATAAAGGTAAAAGAAAATAATAAGGATATTTATATTTTAAAGTAATAATTTATTAATGCAGAAAAGGAATTAGACAAGAACAAATCCAAATTTTAGAATTCTATTCAAGAAGTTTGAGAAACATCGAAGAAGATGATTATGGAATCATTTTAAGTATCATAGAATGATGATATTCAATTATGCCAATAAAATTATATTATAATATTGAAAATTATTTTAAAATTATTTGTGGAAAGCCTAATTCAAAGTCACAAGTGAAGAAAGTTTTATTTATAGAAAAAAGACAATTATCAGAAATCTATAAATTATTGGATCACTGATTTGAATGTGAAAACTACTATAAATAGTGATTAAAAAAATCTAGAAATATTTATAGTATGAATATGAATGTTTTGAGAATCTACTTATTGTTATCGCAAAAATGATTCAAAATTTATAGTCAAAAGTTAGAAGAAGATCATATGTTATCTTTTGGGAAAAAACTTTTTTTTTGAAAAGTATAAATTTTATGGATACTGTTATCTCTATAGAGGCCTTGAGAACACAGAAATAAGATTTTGGTTTCATTAAAAATATTACTATTAGTGCAAAAGTTATGGTGGAAAAAGTTCTATATGGAAATAACCCACTCAATAGAAAAAAGATTAGAAGAAATATGGAAATTATGGACCTAAGGTTAGAACAAGTTTTAACCATTAGAGGAGGATTCTAGAAGATATGACCATATAGATCACTTTGATAAAGAATCAAAATATCATTAAGACATTATTGAGGAAAATAACCTTTCCATTTTGAAATCACTTCTTCAATATCTAAAAATTTCCAAAATATTATGGAAAATATTTTATTTGAAAATAACCATGTTAACTTGTAATGTAATATTCAAAAAATAGAGTATCCGTGACAACAATAAATTATATTCATCTTTTATAAGTTAAAAAACACCGCTTCTATACCTTTATTGGAAAATTAACAGAGTAGCTCCTTTAGAAAATGATAAGAAGATTCATTTAAAACTATTTTGTGTAAATTCAAACATGGGTAAAAATGTCTTTAATTAATAATAGTATAATTATAATAATATTTTTAAAACATTTCTAGAAAACGTAGATATGGAAGAAAAATATTCTTCGACCAAAGAGAGAAATAAAGTTGATTTTTCTTAAAAACACATTTTTTTCATAAATATCATATATAAATATTAAACCCAACATAATAACCATCCATAAAACATGGTGGTGAAAAATGAATTGAATTTCTACGTGGAGACGGTAAACCATACATACACACGAGCAATAATTTTAATTCCCATTTGATGGGAAAGAGGATGTATAATGGTGATTTAATATGTATAAAAACATTTCAGTATATTGAGGATATTGAAGTTATTATTTTATAAATAATATAATAGATTTAGAGGTGGTAAAATAAAAATTGAAAAGAAAGTGACTAGTTAAGATGATTACCTCTTCTTTAAAATAACACTTTTAGATCTCCTCTAAAGGGCTCTAGGATTGGTCTTTTGGGAAGATAAAAAACTCTTGTATAACATCCCAGAAATTCTAATCACAGTTTTCCTTTTCAATAAGTGTTTATTAAATGATTTGTTAAAATGAACTAAAAATTGTTTTAATATAAATAACCTTTTATGAAATTATTTTCTTTAATATAAATAAGTTTTTGATTATAAAATAATGAAAAACATTAAAATTATAAAAAATGTTACTTTTGTATTATTTTTCAAGAAATACCATTTTTATTGGAAAATATAATTCTATGTAAATATATTTTTAAATTTCTATAAAATCCCCTTTTAAAAATTATTAATAAATTATAGTTATAATTGTATAGTTTTAATAATTTTTTTAAAAAAGTATTTAATATTTTTTTGTAAGAAAATTGTTTCAAAATAATAATAATTGAACATTAATAGAAATAAATAAGTAAATATACTATTAAAATCTTAAATGAGTACATATATTGTTAAATGTATTTAATATTCTTTTGAAATTTATAGTTTTTAGAATATTATGTTTATAATATTCTTACTTTTAATTTATAAGCCTTAGATATGTAGTAATAATATTTTACACTGATAAATAATAAAATATTAACTTGATATAAAAATTATAAACAATGAAATGTATTAAAATTAATACATGTGGTATTATTGTTTTTATGTTAAAACTTTAATAAACAATATACCAGTGATTTAATGAAATTCTTAGAAGTTTGGGAGTAAATATATGTTTAAAGAAGTACATGTAAGTGTAAAACAATGTTAAAAATTATTCATTTTTTATTTTTAATTATATTTAAGTAATTTAAAAATTTACTTAGAATATATAAAAAAAGTGTCAACTAATGGGAATCCCCATGGGCTAGTCCCTTATTCCATATTGGCGGGGAGCAAGATTGACCCACAAGGGAGGGCTAGCTCGAGGAGCCACATGGTAGTGTGTGAAGAGTTAGGTGGACTCATAGAACCTTCATAGTGTTTGGTGTGCTCATAGGCATGCAAGGGGTGAGGTGGGTCAGCCCATACCCATTTGGGTGTGTGAAGGTGTTTCTGGGTATTGATCATGGTGCATCGGCTAGATTGGTCTTCATTATAAAAAATAATATATTGAAGTACCTGGTCATTTTTTTGATGTGGGATAAGAACTTATGGGTTACTATATCTTCGATTAAAAACACCCATTTATAATGTGGTTGTTTCATTAAAATGATCTCGACCATTCGATTAATCAAGCATAAACTTCTTTGCAACCCACCTACTATTTACTCATCTTCCTCTGTACAACTAACCTAACAGCCCCATCACTACCACCTCAATCTCCATCCGACATAAGGAATCACTAGTGTAGATAACCTACACATAGTTCACCTCAAATAACCCTACCTACACTATCATTTACCCATTGGAAATAACCATATCCCTTGACCTAACAAATAAATACCTTCAAATTTATTTTGAAAATATAAATCATTCACTTGGTAATCACTAGTGAATCTTCATCTAATTCAAACAAACCTTCTCAGGGAAGCCTGTAAAGACTGAAATAGTCAAGTTAAATGAAATTTATAAATGAAACAATCTATTTTTTAAGATATAAGTCAGATATGGTATATTTTAAATATCTCAAAATCATCATTTTTTTCTTCTGATTATTAGTTTCATTAATGATTGTAAATATATATATATATACAATAGAACAAGATAATTGAATTTAAATTTGGTTTATATTAACCATATGCAACAAAATAAAAATGTTAATTCATACACACACACACACACACACATATATATATATAAATAATGGAAATTACATTATAAATCCCAGGTTTCCCTATAATCCAAAATTTGAACTCCATTTGGAATTTTATAGAATACTAGGTAAACTGCATTAATTTCCACGGTTGTCACCCTCGACATTATGCTCAAAAACTATGCTTAAGTATCATCCCAAATCCTATATATCTATATATACATATGGATAAATAACTTATTTTCACCCATCAAAAAACCCCCACACAACCCAAGATTTCTCCTCCCTCGTTATTCTTCTCATTCTTACATAAGAAGTGGAGAAATACCACTGCCTTATCTTGTTTTTATTTTCAGTTGGATAAGGGATTTATATTTTCAAAACTCTTTTTTATGTAAGGAATTTATATTTTAAAAACTATTATTTAATGTAAGGAAATTAAATTTTCAAAACTATTATTCTATGTAAGGAACTTAAATTTTCAAAACATTTATTTTATAGAAAGGGAAAGTATTTTAAAACTAATATTTTTAGATTTTTAAAAAAATATTCAATTTCTATGTCTTTAAAAACAATTTTTTATGGTTTAATAATTTTTTTAAAACCCTATTTATGTAGGTGGATTATTATTTAAAAATTATGTAAGTCCTTTCAAAAGGAAATTTTATTTTCTTAATTCAAGGGTGAATTTAAAATGAAATTTTTTATCATTTTATGTTCTTTTATTTCAATAAATTTATTTACAAGTTTAAGTGGATTTTATAGTTATCATTTTATGCATGAAATTTCAATTTAAACATATGTATATTAATCATGTGTGTATATATGTCTATACTCTATTATTAACATTGAAATTGTATAATTTGTTTATGAAAATCATATGTCTGTATTTATTTCTTCTTTATATGTATTATTAATAGTATTAATTATTAAATATGGATTTCTCCTAACCTTTATAGTGTTTTCCTAAAATCAAATTTTGTTAAATATTATATTATATAAAATTATTCTTTTTGAAAATAATTTATGTAGTTTTTGAAGGATGTTTTAGTGGAAGTAAAATGAGAAATTCAATCCTGATAAAAATGTTTTCTTAAAATAAAACTTGGCACTTGGGGTCTGAATGAGAAGATTATGAATGTGGAGTGAACTCAGGAACTCAAGAGGATAATATTCCAAAAGTGATATTCCCAGTGGCCTCATAGATTTCTTAAGGTTCTCCAAGTATAATTATATACTATAAGAAAATTATTATTTTCAAATCAATTTTTTTTAAAAGTTTTCAAGGATAAATCCAACTATATTCAATGGATATTAATTTTTTTAATGGGTTTTCAAAGTAATCAGTATTTTTAAAGGTTTTTAAAATTTTCTATATGGTTATATATTTTTAAAACCCTATAATTACGTTTGGAAAAGTATTTTATCAAATTTTTATATGTGATATAAAATAGAATTCTTTCGAAATAGTTTTTTAACAGCATTTAAAAAAGTATTTTCACTGGTTTTAAAACCCTTAATGGGTAATTTTATGGTCACCCTATGTTTTAAAATGCATTTCATAGGTTCACTAGAAGTACCATGCAATTTGGTTTTGTTTAAGGATCTATCATGACAGAAACCAAAAAACTATTTGATTTATTAACTGCATACACTCTAATACAATGTAAGTATATTTTTTTCCAATCCTCTAAAATCTAGTTTGGAAATATCCTTGGATGTGTAAAGGACTGTATATTTTTTAGTTACTTTTTTTTATAAAAAAATAGACTGCATGTTTTTGCACCGAATATGAAAGATCAGGTCTCATGTTGTCATAGTTCATATGAGAACAATGATTTAGACAACATTAGAGATTAGACATTTTCATTTGAGGATAATTTAAGAGTTAGAAAATTTCATTTGAGGTTCTAGAAAATTAATATCAAGATGAATCTTAATAATATAAAAGTGTTATCAATTCTATTTTTCATAATTCTAAATATGGAGATTTTTAATTTCATTAATTATGATGAAATAATTTCAAGGGCATAATTCCTTTAAGGGGTATAATGTAACATCCTAGAAACTCTAAGAATATTTTACCATTTTATTTAACTTTTATTAAATTATTTGTTAAAACCATCTAAAAATTATTTTTAATAAAAAGAAAATTTATGAAATGATTTTATTTAATCTAAATACTTTATGATTATAAATTAAGTTAAAATTTTAAAATTACAAAAAAATGTTACTTTTGTATCATTTTTCAATAATACCATTTTTATTGGAAAATATATTTCTATGTAAATATATTTTTAAATGTCTATAAAAGGAATTTTTTAAAATTATTACTAAATTATATATATAAGTAAATAATTCTAATAATTTTTGTAAATAAGTATTTAATATTTTTTAAGAAAATTATTTTAAATTAATTATAAGAAAGCATTAATAGAAAGAAATAAGTAAATATACTATTAAAAATATTAAATGAGTATATATATGGTTCAATGTGTTTAATTTTGTTTTGAAATATATAGTTTTCAGAATATATATATTTTCTAATATTATTACTTTTAATTTATAAGGCTTATATATGTAGTAATAATATTTTACACTAAAAAGCAATAAAATATTAACTTGATATAAAAATTATAAACAGTGACAAGCATTTCAATTAATACCTATGGAATTACTATTTTTATGTTAAAAATTTAATAAAAAATGTAAAAGTGGTTAATATAATTATTAGAAGTTTGGGAGTCAATATATGTTTAAATAAGTACATGTAAGTTTCATAAACAATCCCATGTACCTTGGTACCCTAATACCCAAAACAGCTCTGACATAGCCTGAAGTGAATTCTAGATCCCCACAAGTTGGAAACTATCACCAAAAATCATGAAATATCAAAGAGGAAAATTTTGTTCCACAAAAATAGTGGAAGATATAAGATACAAGTCAGTATTCTCAACACTCCCAAAGGGACACAATACCAAAATAAAACAGGTAAAATAGCACCCGAACAGATAAAGGAACATCCCAAAGGAAGCTACAATATCAACCTGAAAATAGTTATATAAACTCCTATGTGACAAGTGGAAAAAATATCCACCATTCACCATCATCACTCCACAATCCCAAGGATCAAAAACATCCAACACCTCCATGTGGTGCTTTCCCTCACCAAGTGTTCCATAATCAATACCATAACAATTTACCATTTATGCTATAAATTTAGATAAAACAAGGTATGGAATAATATTTTCATATTTTAAATCAAAACATGATTTCATTCAAATAGATGGAAGATATATCAAAACAGCTTTCAAATAGGCTTAAATGAAAATTTTATATAAACCAGTTTATATAAATCAGTTGACATGAATAAAATAGTTCCGTAAATCAATGGTATGTATATTCAAATCATGTAAATCAAGGAATATGATGAATATCCCCATGGTATGTTAGTTTCTTGGTAATAGTATCCACACACTTCTCATTTATCAACAAAACTCTAGATATGTGTGCACACTCAAATGATCACCCCATTCAGGGATCCACTATGGGCAATCAAACTATACCCTATTAGGGGAGTCACTATAGGAAAAAAAGTTTATCTTGATTTAGCTAATGTTGTCATTGTAATTCCATTGTTAGGGGATAAATTTATTAGCATGATTTTACCAGTTACTTACTAACTACTTAGGCTTACATGTGCTTCAATCAATCAATCAGTCAATCCAATTGGAAATTAATCATTTCAAATCATTTCAAAATATAATTTCCTAATTTTAGTTTTAAAAATTCCTTTCTCATTTCAAAACCAAATAATAGTTTTTATTAATTACATTACTTTTCAATACTATCTTTAAATTTACTCCAATTTATCAATATCAATAGAAAATCCTTTCTTTAAAATGATTTCCAAACCAAGATATCATTTTTCAAAATTCCACCAATAATTTCAATTCAAATGAAATTGGGGGTTTTATCAATTCCCATACCTTTTTCAAATCACAATAAATCCATTATTTTAAAAAATTTAAAAAATATTTCCAAATAAATCAAGAAAAATAGGGTTTTAATTGAATGGAAAAGCCTTATGGAACCACCTACCATTAAATCAAGGAATCACAATGCACAACATCTACAATTGAGAACGCCAACGAAGAAAGAAGGAACAGAAGATCTAGGAACACAACCTAGAATCAAGATAAAAAAATAGAGTTTATATCCATTAAATACATGATAATCAATCAAAATATAAGGAGGATAGAAAGAGAGATTAGGAGAAACCACATGAGAATAGATCCACTTACTCGGAGGAGATCGAATGAGATCAATGCCACTTCGATCTGCAAAGAAAACACTTTAGAGGAGTTAATTTCACCTCTTAAGAGCCTCCAAGATACAAAAAAAATATTTTAGGGTCGAATGGGGGTGATTAGAGGTTAATCCAAGGGGTTTTGCGTTTTTAATTAAACTTTTAGGGAATTAAAATCCTACATGCATGGTTAGCTGGAGGGGTTATAGAGTTAGGGGAAACCATGCACCAACTGTGTGCCCTAACTATTTGGGGTAGATGGTTTCCCCAAAGTGGGTGAACTATTTGAGAAATCATGCACCAACCATGCATCATCTACTATTTTGGGTGCATAGTTTTCACTAGGGGGTGTATAGTTTGGTCAAACTAGGAAACAACTGTGCACAACCCAAAAATCCTTAAAACCATCCAAATATTTCCCAAAACACCCCAAGAAGATACCCTAAATGAAAGGAATCAAAACAATGATCAAGGAATACCTGAAATAAGGTAACAATATGTCACAACCTTCCCACCATAAAAACTTTTTATCCCTATAAATCCTATCAAGAAAGATCTATATGAAAGAGATGAGGCCACTACTCTCTCATCACCGCCTCATGCTCCCAAGTCTCATGAAAATTAGAACCATACTTCCATAGCACACAAACCAAAGGTATCATCCTCCCATGAAGCACCTTAGTCTTAGAGTCAACAATGATAACTGGATGCTCAGTCATGGATAAATCAGGCTCAACATCAAGATCTTGCCAACTCAAGACATGAGAAGGGTTGAAGAGATAATTTTGAAGCTACGATACATGGAACACACTATGTATCGACATCAACTACAGTGGAAGTGATAAATGGTAAACCACTTTTCCCACTTATTCAAAAACCTCAAAATGTCCCATAAACTATGATGTAAGCGTTCCCTATTTTCTAATCCATAGATAACCTAAATGAGGTGAAGCTCTCAAAAACACCTGGTCATCAATTGAAAACTCCAAGGGTCACATATGATTTCCAACATAATATTTGTACCAACTATGTGCTGTCAAAATTCTCTGATGAATCAACTGAATATTTTATATCATCTCTTGGAACAAACTTGGCCCAAATAAATAACTTTCACTAATATTCAACCATCACAATAGAGATTTATAAGGTGGATCATACTAGGCATAGCCATCCAAATTGTATAATGGTAACTATTATTATAAGAAAACTTAACTAGTCCCAAATGGAAATACCATGATACACCAAAATAAAGGACACAAGCACGAATCATGTCCTCAAGAATATATATAGATCATTATATTTGGAAATCTATTTATATATTATATGTTGTGCTCAAATGTACCTGAGAACCCAGTGCCTCTAGGAGGCCCTCTATAGAAGTGAGAAGTAAAACATGGATCCTTATATAAGACTATAGTAGAGGGAACTCCATAAAATCTGAAAATATTATATACACAGAGACATCCCAAGTCATCAAATTTGGTTGTATCATGAATGGGTAAGAATTGATCCGATTTTGTCAGCTGATCGATCACAACCCATATTGAATTCTTCTTCTAAGGGGAACATGACAACCCAACCAAAAATTCTATAAATATATCATCCCACTTCCAAATTGGTACTAAAAGTGGATGAAGAAAATCTAAAGGTCTCTGGTGTTTTGATTTGACTTGCAGATAGGTCTAACAACATGAAACAAAGCCAATGATGTCCCATCTCATACATGGCCTCCTATATCATCACCACATATCATAAAACATCTTTTTGGTTATTGGGTTCATTGAATACTATGAATTATAAAAATACCATATTATTTTCTTCCTTAGGCATAAAGTCACAAAAAACCATTTCTCAAAACATAGGATGCCATCGGAAGAGAATGTACACTCACTGAGGGTATCCCTACCGTAAAGAGAGTCCCTAATGCCACAAAATTCATTATCAAGATGTTGTTCCTAAAGGATAATCTCAAGAAGAGAATAGGCTAACTAGAAACTTTCCAAGAAAACCTTAGCCCCTTCCTCCTAAAATCTTAAACACAACTATGAAAATATATACATTGAGTTATACTATTCTAATGATTCTTTCATGGCATGGGTCATAAGTTTCCCACTAAAATCACCAACAATGAAATTTACCTCCCCAGGGTATAGTCAATGTTGAAGTCAATGAACTATAGGCACTCTACCCAATATCTATGAAATAGGTTCAAATTTTTTTGTGATAAGATATAACTCTAGATTTTGTGGTCAGAATAAATAGTAAACCTTTCTCTAAAAAGGTAATACCAAAAAATCTTAAGATAATGCATCATAACTGCATGTTTGAGGTCATGGTTCAGATAATTCTTCTCATGTTTCCTAAGTTTTCTATATCCATAGGCTACCATGTGATCACCCCATATAATAACACAACCCAAACCCTAACTTGATGCATCACATTAGACCAAATATCCCTGCCCATCCTCTGGAAGAGTCAATACTGGAATAGAAGTCAAAATACTTTTCAAATCAATAAAAGAACTCTGACATTTCTCATTCCACAATAACATAACTCCCTTCCAAGTGAGAGCGGTCATTAGAGAAACCAAATTCAAGAAATATTTAACAAATATATGGTAATACCCCACCAGTACCAAGAATCTTTGTATCTAAAAAATAATATGTGGTTTCTCCCATGTGATAGCGGACTTCATATTCTCATGATCGACTAAGATTCTATGTTTTTGAACCTTTTGTCCCAATAACTTCACTTCTAAAGTACATAAATTACACTTTTAAAGCTTTATGTAAGTCTATGATCTGTCAATATTTCTATAACTATTCTTAGACAATGAACATGATCCTCCTCGAATATAGAGTAAAACAAAATGTCATCCATGAAATCTAGAATGAACGTATTAAGGTACTCATTAAAAATCCTACTCATCAAATCCATAAATACTGTAGGAGAATTGGTAAGGTCAAAGGTCATAACAAGATACTCAAAGTGACCATACCAACTTCTAAATGAAGTATTTGTAATTTCATATTATTTTATTCTCAACTAGTGATAATCAGATCAAAGATCAATATTTGATAACCACTTTTCTCCTTTCAACTGGTCAAACAGATCATCAATACATGCTAATAGATACTTGTTCTTTACCATATCTTGATTGAGTTATTGGTAATCAATAAAATAGTAAAGTGTTCCACTAGATTTATTCACAAAGTGAATAGGTGACACCCAAGGTGACACACTCAGGCGTATAAAGCCTTTCTCCAATAGATCGTCAAACTAATTCATTAACTCTTTCAACTCTAATGGTTCCACTTGGTAAGAGGGAATAGATACTAGATGAATACAAGGTATTAAATCAACAAATAAATCTACCTATATTACTAGTGGAAGACCAGATAAATCAGAATGAAACATGCTAGGAAACTCAAGGATGACTGGAGGTAGATCATTAATCAACGATTCCCACTCTAAGTCAAAAGAAAAATTTATATTACCCTGACCAAATCCAAAAAAGACAGTATTAATATACTTTACCTCCAGTCCCATTCTCCCTAAAAAACATATAACACCCCATCAAGTGTAATAAAGAAGACCTATCAAATGTAATAGTCAATTCATGCCTTATTAATAATCATCGAGTCCATCACGAGGAATAAGTTAATAGGTTTCATGTTGAGAACCAGAAAATTATAGGTAATATTGATTTTTGATAAAGAGAAAACATGATTAGGATAATAGATACCCTGCTATCTCTTTGTTTTGAGGGGTATAGTAATATCTATCACATTAGACAAAAGCTCCATATAAAGATTTAATAGGTTCAAAATATGAGTCTATATAAATGTGTGGGGTGAACGGGTATTAAATAAAGAAGTCACTAAAGATAAAGCTATATTGATGGTACCTCTCGAAGTCACTGGACCTATATCAAATTTCTCTAGAGACTCTTATACTATGTGAAAAAGCTTCATTCTATATTCTTATGGCTAGAACCCCTTAGATATTTAATCATCTAATTACACCAAATTACTTTTAGGTGCTGATGAGACTATACCACTTTAAAGAGTAGAAAAGATATGGAATAATTTCTAAAGGTTTCCTGAATAACCACACAAACCACAGATCTTGTGTGCCTCTGTTCAAACCTATTTTGGATGCCCAACATTTCCACACTAGAAGCAAGTTAAAGGGACTCTTCAGGCACTATAAATGGTCTAAAAGATGCCTATATTTTAGAACCACCATGAGAATAATAATGCTTCCTATTTCCTTTAAAGGAACTGAAAAAATTATAATTGGTAGAAAAAAAACTCCCTTCAAACCTAAATTACCAGCCAGGTCAAGAACAACCATCAACGCCATATCTAGTACAACAGTATAAGAATCCATATTCAATAGGAAAACCTGAGATAAGATGTTAGGATGGAGACCCACATCATATCTTCATGCCTTTATCTTATCATTAATCACCACAATAGGGGAAAACTAAACAAGACCAGTAAAGTTGTCTGTATATTGAGTCATGGTCCTGCCATCATAATAGAGTTTGAGGAACTCCATGGATTTCACAAAGACCATAGATTCTGGATATAACTAATCATTGAAAATAACTCATAATTCTTTCCATTCCAAACCCTCATGTGTTTTCTCCATCACCATCATATCTCACCATATCCTGCAAGTCCCTTCAAGCTTAAAGGCAACACATTTCTCCTTAACCAGATTATGAATTTCCAATAAATCAAAAAGAATATCAATCCTTTTCAACCAGTACTCACACTCTTGAGGATAATTAGATCCTCGGAACACTGGTGTATTTTGGTGAAGAAACTCTTGACCATGATCACAATATTCATCACTTTGAGGTTCCACTACCAAAGCCTAAATTAGAATGAGTTTAGGTACTTTACCTCTATCTTGGACAACCTACAACACTATCTCGACAAGATTCTGGTCCACTAGAGTATTTTCTCATCATGTATCACCAGAAGTTTTCTCCTAAGTCCTATTAGTATGTATTATCAGAGGAATGATAGTACACAACATCAAAATACAACACTGAAGACATTATAAAGGTTACACAGATCAATAAATTAGATAAGAGATATAGGAATATCAATTCCATCAAGCAAAAATTTATTATTAGGATTTCATCAAACTCAAATCAAATGTAGAGAAATACTAGAATTAGAAAAAAATATTCCTCAAGCACACTTTTCCCAAACACCCATGGTGACTTAAGGATCATTTCGACGAGAGCTATCCAAACACTCGTTCACAACTACCTCCTAAGTCCCATCAAGACATCCCAAATCACAAACTGACATCAAGTAAATATACTTATCTTACCTTTAATAGCATTTTTTCATAAACCATCCCAAATATCCTAGAAACTTGATACCTAAGTTGGTTCTGACATATCCTGAAGGGAATTACCAAACCCCATAGGTTGGTGACTAGAACCTAACATTATTCAAGATAAAAGAGGAAACAAATTTTATAAAAACACAATGGAAGATATAAGATACAAGTAAACATGCTCAATACTTTGAAAGGGAGAAGTACTAGAATATAAAATGTAAAATAGTACCCAGATAGATAAAAAACCATCACAAAGAAAACTACAATTATACCCAGAAATAATTCTTAGAAAGTCTCATGTAACAAATAGACAATAGCTCCATTGGTCACCATTATCACTCCACGTCCCCAAGGATCAAGAACATTCATCCCCTCCAAGTGCTGCTTTCCCTTTCTTGAGACCTGACATAATAACTTCTACAAATTCTTGAATGAAAAGGTATGGTATGAGATATAAATCCTAGTAGGGTCTCACTAAGTGTTCCATAATCAATAACATAAAAATTTATCATTTATGATTTCAGTTTAAACAACATAAGGAATGGAATTAAATTTTCACATTTAAAATCAAAAAATGATTTCATTAAAATGGATGTAATATATATTAAAACAAATTTCAAATAGTATTAAATGAAAATTTTAAATAAAAAAGTTTATATAAATTAGTTGGCATGAATAAAACAGTCCAAAAAATCAATGTCACATATAATCAAATCAAGTAAAGGAAGCACCATGTGAAAGAGCCCCACAATATGTTAGTTTCTTGGTAATATGATGCTCAAACTTCTCATTTATCAACATGGATATAGATATGTGTGAACACTAAAATCATCATCCCATTTGAGGATCCACTATGGGAAATCAAACTACACCCCGTTAAGGGATCCACTATGGGAATACAAGACGATCTTGGTTTAGTTAGTGTTTTTATCATAAGTCCATTGCTAGGGGATAAAGATCATAGTGTGCTTATCGTACTTACCTACTAACCACCTAGGATTACATGTGCTTTAATCAATCAATCAATCAATCAAATTGGAAATCAATCATTTCAAATCATTTCAAAATATAATTTCCTAATTTTATTTTTCAGCATGGCTTTATCATTTCAAAACTAAATCATAGTCTTTCATCATTTCATGCCATTTCAAACCATTTTTAAATTCAATCAACTTTCTAAAGATCAATAGAAAACCATTTCATTAAAATTATTTCCAAATAAATCCATCATTTTTCACAATTCCACCAACAATTTCAATTACAATGAAATTAGGTTTTTTCTCAATTCCCATGTGTTTTTAAAATCAAAGATCAAATCACCTTAGATCAATTTTTTCTAAAATATTTAAAAACTCTTTCCAAATCAATCAAGAAAAATAGGGTTTTAATTGAATAGAAAATACTTATGGAACCACCTACCTTTAAATTAAGAAATCACAATTCTTGAAATGGGTAATGCCAATGAATAATGAAGGCATAAAATATATAAGAACATAACCTATAATAGAGATAAAAATAGATTTTAGATCCATAAAATACATGATAATCTATCTAACCTAAGGAGAATATAAATATAATCAAGAGAAACCAAAAACTAGGAGATCCACTTACCCAGATGAGATAAAATGAGATCAATACTGCTTCGATCCACTAAGAAAAGGGCTTGGAGGATTCAATTTCACCTACTAAGAGCTTCAAAGAGCCAAAAAAACATGTTAGGATTTAATGGGTTAGATTAGAAGTTAACCTGGGGGTTTTTGGTTTTAATAAAATTTTCAGGGAATTAAAATCTCATGCACATGGTTAGCTAGAGTGGGGTGTATTGTTAGGTAAACCATATTCCAGCTATTCACCCCTACTGTTTAGGGAGAAAGGTTTCTCTTGGGTGAGCATATGGTTTGGAAAATGGTGCACAAATCATGCATCTCTTACTGCTTGGGGTGAAAAATTTATATTAGGGGCACGATTTTATCAAACCATTTTCCAAATGTGAACAACCCAAATAAGACTTTAAACCATCCAAAAGTTTCCTGGAACACCCCAAGATGAGACCCTATATGAATGGAATCGAAAAAAGGGTCAATAAATCCCGGAAATAATGTAATAGGATGTTACATGTAATTGTAAAATAATGTTAAAAATTGTTTATTATATATTTCTAATTATATCTAAGTAATTTAAAAATGAAATTAGAATACATAAAATGTTCCAACCAATTGGAATCCCGAGGGTCCAAGACCATCTACCCTATTTATGGGGAGCAAGATCAACCCGTAGGAGAGGTCTAACTTGAGGAGCTTCATGGAGGTGGAGGAAGAGTCAGGTGGATGCATAGTTCCCACAAATTGCATGGTGCACCCATAGGCATGCAAGGGGTTAGGTGGGTTGGATTATCCCCATTTGAGTGTATGAATGCGTGTCCTGGTGTCAACTTGGGTGCCTTAGCTCGAGCAACCTTCATTATAGAAAATAATATATAAAAGCACTCGACCAATTTTTTTTCAATGTTGGATAAGAACTCATGGGTTACTATAGTTCTAATTAAAAACACATATTTATAACTTGGATATTTTATCAAAATGATCTAAAACATTTTATCTATTAAGAATAATTTTCTTCAAAACCTTCCTATTATTTACTTGTCTTCCTCCACACACTAGACCTAGAAAAATCATTACCGCTACCTCTATCTCCTTCTGGCACAAGGAATCACCAGTGTGGATGATACACACACTACACCTCGAAACCCTCAATATCCACTATCATTTTCACCATGGAGAAAAAAATCATATCCCTTGACCTATCAAACAAATACCTTTGAAGTTATTTCGTCCATATAAATCATTCATATGGTTATCACAGGTGAATATTCATCCGATTCAAAGAAATATTCTTGAGGAATCCTAGAAAGTGTGAAATAAATGATTTAAATGAAATAATCTATTTTTTAATCCATAAGTTGGATACCGTATAGTTATAATTTCCCTAAATCATAATTATTTTTTCAGATTACTATTGCAGTAAAAAATGTAAATATATATGTATATAAAATAAAACAAGATAATCAAATTAAAAATTGGTTTATATTAACCATATGAGACATAATATATATATATATATATATGTAAATAATGTCAATTCAATTATATATCCTAGATTTAACTACAATTTAGAACTTGAAATCCATTCAGAATCTTATAGAATACTAGGCACACTGTATTAATTTCCATGATTCTCACCCTAAAAATTTTGTTGGATAGATAAGATTAAGTAGTATTTTAACTCTTGTATATCTATATATACATATGGAGAAAGGAATTATTTTAACCTATTGTAAAACTCCAACATGAACTAAGATTTCTCCCCTTGTTATTATTATCATTCCTATACTGGTAAGGGAGAAATACCACCACCTTTGTTCATTTTGATTTTCAGTTAGTTAAGGGATTTATATTTCCAAACCTATTTTTTATATAAGGAATTTATAATTTAAAAAATAATATTTTATGTAAATAACTTATATTTTGAAAACTATTAATTTATTTAAAAAACTTATATTTTTAAAAATATGATATTATCTAAAGGATTATTATTTTAAAATAATATTTATATTTTTAAAGAAATATAATATTTACATGAATTTAAAAACAAAACATTTTTTATGATTTCATGATTTGTTTTGAAACCCTATTTATTTATGGGGATTAATATTTTAAAATTAATTAATTCCCTTCAAAAGTAAATTTTATTTACTTAATTCAAGGGTGAATTTAAAATAATAAAGTTTATCATTTTATGTTCTTTTATTTTAATAAAATTATTTACAAGTTCAAGTATAATATATAGTAATCATTTTATGCATGAAATTTTATTTTAAACATATGGAAGTTAATAATGTTTTTAGATATGGATATACTCTATTATAAACATTTAAATTCCATATTTTTTTTATAAAAATCATCAGTCTCTGTTTATTCCTTCTTTATATGTATTATTATAAATATTAATCATGAAATATGAATTTTTACTAACTTTTATTACATATTCCTAAAAATCATATTTTTATAAAGATTATGTGATAGAAAATTATTTTCTCTTGAAAATAATCTATGTAGTTTTTAAAGGATGTTTTATTAGAAGAAAAATGATAAAGTAAAGCCTAATAATTTTTTTCTTAAAATAAAACTTGACACTTGGGTATCGAATGAGATGATGAGGAATGGAGAGTGAACCCATGAACTTAAGAGGATGTTATCCTAAAAGTGATACTACTAGTGTCCTAATATATTTCTTATGTTTTTTCAAGTATCATTATATTCCACAAGAAAGTAATTATTTTCAAAGAAAAGTCTTTTAAAAAATTTCCATGATAAATACAACCATTTTCAAGGGATATTGAATTTTGAAAGGGGTTTTCAAGGTAATAAGTATTTTTAAAGGTTTTGAATAATATTCTATATGGTTATATATTTTTAAAACTTATATTTACATTTGGAAAAATATTTTATCAAATGTTTTATATGTGATATAAAAGATAATAGTTTAAAAATAGTTTTTTTAAAAATATTTAAAAAAGGATTTTCATTTGTTTTACAACCAATTGCTAGACAATTTTATTCCCACCCTATGGTTTAAAATGTTTTTCACAGGATTATTAGAATTTACAAGGTGTTTGGTTTAATTTAAGGAGATAGCATGAGTAAATCCAAATAACTATTATATTTATTAACTGTATAAAATATAATATAATATAAGGATGTTTTTTCTAATCATCGAAAACCTATACGAAAAATATCCTTGGATGTGTAAAATACTATATATATTTTAGTTATTTTTTTAAAATATACTATATGTTTTTAGCACCAGATTCAGAAGCTCAAGTCTCAGGATATCATATCTAGGATGTTTACAGGGAATTAGAGAAGAGAAATTGGTATATTTTGGTTAAAATGGAAGTCTCAAAGTGGTGTGTAGAAGATAGATGAGGGTTCCCTTTTATAATTTAGGGGAAGAACACTCTTGTAATTTCTTAAAATATTAAATTAATATAAATTAATCTTGATGTCCAAATTACTCCAAATTGATAATATTAAATTCTAAGATGAGGATTATTTGAAATAATGTTATTCAATAATATTTGGACAATTTTGGACCACATTTTTACCCTTATATTTTAGTTTTAACCCTCGTTAACCATTTTGTCAATCACCATAATATTAAAGTTTTCTACCCTTTAAGGGTTAAAAATGTTACTATAAAATGAAAAAGACCCATAAATGGACCTTGGTTGATTTTTAAAACCATATACCATTCATTTTACTAAATATAATTTTTTATGAATTTTATATAATTTAATAAAATATTATTTATTATAAAATATAATTAATGTTATTTTTGACACCATTTATTTAATTTAACTTTTAAAACAAAAATACAAAGAGGAAATTAAAATATAATTCTTTTACACCTCTATAATATGTCTTATACATATATAATTTTTTTGAAACACATTAACTCATTAAAATTATATCACTTATACTATTTTTAAAATCATTTATTATATTTTTTATTAAATGGTGAAATATTTCATCAGTGTTACATAATAAATTTAGTTCATTATATAATTACTAAAAATAAAAAAATTTATTTGTGGAAAATAATTTCATTAATCTAAATATATATGATTATATTAATTCATAACTTTCTCTTGTCCTTATATGGACACATTAGATATATTAAAAACAAAGAGACTGACATTTTGTAACTTTATTTGATTTAAATATTATATATGTCATTTTAATGGAAAAATATCCATTAAACTAATAAATTTAGAGCCTAAGGTAGAAGGTGATGAATTAAATTCATAAATTAATAATTATGATGAAAAATTATGGCCTTAACACTTAGTTCAAACCTAAATTAACCTGATTTACCCTTTACCGAAGTGATAAATTTTACCATGATAACTACTTATTTTAACTAAAAATAAAAGTGTACTATTTACCAAATTTGAACCTCCTAATTATAAATATGTAATTAATTTTATCTAATTAAATATCTATAAATGGTATAAATTAATTTTAAAGTATGTGCGCAAAATGCGATGAAAACTAATTTTTAGAAATTTACATTTAAAGAAAAAAACTGGATTTATTATTATCCTATGCTTAATAAAAATTATTAGATGAATGTTAAAACATTTTGTTAAATATAAAATATATTAATTTCATTAAAATAATTAACCAATATTGATCAATTTTAATTTATTAAGATAAAGATATATTGTGCACATAAAAATAGTTTTTCATAAAAACATATGTTTTATTTTCAAATGTTTTTTATTTTCATTTATAACTAATTGATAACTAATGAATTCATTTGTTATATTTTTAAACCATAAATTTTCATAATTTAGTTATTTATATTCATACATACTAATCTAATTGCTATGTTTAAAAATATTTTAATATTATATCACGGTTCGTCTATACTCACTATCATGTATAACCCAAGCTATTGAAGAAATTAAATTTATTTGAAAAACATATTTCTTAAAATATCAGGGTGTTTCAATATAACATTAAAAAAATATAAAATGATACATTTATATATCTCTTTGTTATATTGGGATTTGGAAAAAATAAAAGGGTATTAGAGAAGAAATAAAAATATAAAATGAATCAGAAAGGAAATAAAAATAATGCTTAAAAATTACATTTAATATACATAACATATACAATTTCAGGCCCAAAGTTAAAGAAATTGACATATATATCTTATTTATATAAAATAAAATAAAAATTGGAATAAAAATATAAGGAATTTGCATATAGAATATACATATGTTCTATATATGTAAAATATATATTAAAACACACACACACACACACACACACACATATATATATGTAGAATATATATATATATATATATATATTAGAGAAATTGGAATAAAAAATGGCATATATGTGTCCAATATATATATATATATATATATATAAATATAAATTAAAGAACATGTCAAAATGTGTGGGTATGTTCTATAAGTATAGATACAGATCATATATATGTCCTGAAAGCATTTTCATGTTTATATATATATGTTATATATATATATATTTGTGTGTGTGTGTGTGTGTAAAACATATATATGTAATGAAGCAATTCATGTTGGGTAAAAAAATCTAAAAATAAATATAATGGTTGGAAAGTGAAAAAATATAGAAAATCATATAATGATATTGTTAATAATATATTTTGATTTGAACTTTGAAAATCACTATTTGTAGATAACATTGTATCTATTTAAATAAAACGTGGTACATATATTTGAAATTTAATAATTAAAGTTAAAAAATAGCATACTTATTCATTTAAATGAGATAGTTAAAGGAGGTAAAATAATAACAGGTGTAGAGAGATTTTTTTTCAAATTTGGGTTTTGTGTTGGAAATGAAGTTATGGATGACTTTATTAGGAACATGAAAATAACATGATAGAAAAATAATGGTTTTATATTTTTTATAGTAAACACATAAATTATTTAGTAAAATTTACATAAATCTAAATATATATAGAATAAGAAAATGATTAAAAATTACAATGAAAACTATAAATAAAATTACTTAGGTATTTTTTAAAAAAAAATGTGATTCAACTAATATCAAACCTATATTTTTTTTAGAAAATCATTGGCACAAACATATGTATTTGAAAAGCATAAAATGTAAAAAATTAATGAAAATATTAAATGGAAAGTAAAAATAAAATTACATAAAAAAATTACTCATAAAATATCATCATACCCTATGATTTAGAAAATATTAATGGAAATTAATGGATTTAATGTTTTTAATAGAAACAGTTACAATTATTAATAAACTTATTAAGAGAATATCATTTTTCATACACAAAAAAATAGAATTAGTTTCAGTTCCCAAGAATAAATAACCAAAAATTTGTTTCCCACCTGAACTGACTTGATGTGAAATATTTTTCTAAAAAAAGTATAAAAAATTAAATAATATTAAAGGAATCATGACTACTATATTAGTGTGTGCAATAAAACTATTTTCCCATATATTACTAATGTGACAAAAAATTTACTCTTTGAATCAAATGAGTGATACACATAAGAAGAAAATCCAATAGAAAAAATAATTACACCAGAAAATAAATCACTATCAAATATGAAAGGGAAAAATATTTCCTCCAACCCATTAAACCAAAGTAGTCATTGAATGTTAACAAATGGATCTAATAACATTTAATTCATGTACAAAATTAAACAAGTTTTAGGTAAATGCCTTTAAAATATCACAATAAGCTCATGACAACATGAGATTTCAAACACTATCTTACTCCTGGAATATATAGATCTCACTTTTCAATTTAACCATTATCCATTCCACATTTTGAAAAAAATTATTGTTTTAGAATGTAAACTATTAAATGAAAAAACTAAATTTGAAATTTAAATTACAAAGAAAGGGGGTTCATGACATACCACATGTAAACATTCTCAAATTGAAAATGAGAGTTGAATCTGATGAAGGAATGGTCATTAATGATGAAATTTGGTTCTTTAAAAATGAAAAAAATAATATTATAAAAAATTTTAAATTAAAAATTTAGATAAAAAAATAAATTATAAAAAAACCTAAAAAAGTTTTAATTGTAGGAATTCTATACATTTATGTTACCCCAAAGTTCAACAATTATTCAATATTAATTGTGGGATGAACATAGTACCATGATTTGGGAGATAATAGTTGGAATTGGTGAATAGAAGAAGGATTGGCATTGTGTGGTGATGGTGATCAAATTTATGTGGCAATGGTGATCATCATGGTGTGGCATGGTGTGTTAGACTGATAGGGAGAGATATAGAGATGGATAAAGCATGAGAGAGAGTGTCACAATCCATGAAACTGAGGGTGGCCCTAGGTGGAGGAAACCATAAATGGAGAGAGGTGAAGTGATATTGAAAAATCATATCTATAACCATCTTTATGTGAATTAATAATAAAGGATATTGACTTCTATATAGATATTATAATCATGTGAGGATGGAATAGTGACTGAGGTCAGGTGATGGTTGTAATAATCATGCAGAAATATAGTGTAGAAATTCTTAGGGGTTTGGTGACAATGAAGAAGATTTAAGGGATGAAAGCAGATGAGAAAGAGGGGAGTTAATTTTAATGGTTGGAAGGTGGGTATGTGGAGGTTAAGATATAATAGATAGGCTGAGTTGATAGTTTAGAGGAGGGGAGGTAGAGGGGGAGGGGAGGAAAGTGGTGTCAAGAGGACATGGTGGGGAGGGAGTGGGGATATGGAGGGATGAAATGATGTATCAAGTAAAAAATTGGGTGATTTTTTTTGGAGGGAAAACATGAAAGGAGATCTTTTCATGTGTAAGGTAAGAGTCACCACAATTAGTATATTTACAGATACATATTTATTTATTTTATTGTAAAAAACCTATAAAATTCATCTCTTAAAATCACACCCTACATTAAAAAAACAATGTTTTTATTATTTATTCCTTACAAAATGATTAGTTTGATATCGATGGTGATTATTTTATTGATTTCATTTTTTGTAGTTATCTTGTTTACTGGATAAAAATCTTCAAAAGTTGAATAAATTTTTTTAATCAGGATTATTATTATTTTTTCATTATTTATAAATCATTTTTCATTATTATATTTTCTAGAATAATAATTCTGTAGTTATCATCATGTTAAAACTCTTAAAATATAAATTTTATACCCTTGAAATATTTGTAAGTAATTAGATGTTATGAAAATGGATGTGTAAATGCACTTTAAATCAATAAATATTTGTGAAACCATTGTACAAAAAATACTTAAAATAATGAAAATGTGATGGCATTTATTAACTACATAAGAGTTTTAAATATGGGTTTACATGAAAAAAGTGATAAAAAATATTTTGTAAATATATGATCATTAAGAGGAAATAATTGTTCCTATCACATAAGATAAATAAATTTTTTTACACTTCTAAAATTATAAAATGAATAATGAATATAACTCTCTCATTTTCATGATAATATAAAAATTGAAATTTTATTGTATGAATGCCAAATATGATGATATGTTTGAGAAAACCCGCACAAAATTCCAAAAAATCACATTTAAATCTTCAATAACAACATTTTTTTGTGATGGTATACTAGAACTTTGAAACAAATTTCAACAATATTAGTAAATGATAAAAATAATTAAATTTTGATTTAACAACATTAGCCTCATCCACCGTATGAGAAATAGAATTTCTTAAAACCAATGTTACTTTTCATAAAAATATTAGGTAAAATAATAATAGTGAATGTGGGAGAGGTTAAAGACATGGTGGAAGGTATAGTTGATCCCATCATATTAATTGGGGTGGAATACAAAAAATTCTCAATATAGAAGAGATATTAATGTTTACACCTTTGGAAAATAAAAATATATATTATTTGGGCAAGTCCAAAGGAAATTGGTCATAATTATTTCAATAATAGAAAAACCTATGTAAATTACATAAAATATCCATTAATGGTAAATAGAAAAGAAATAACTTCATTAAAAATCATGATATCTCATATGATTGGACTTACCATGCGATATCTGATTTTTGAGAGATTTTTCTAGGGTAACAAATGATTATAATGAGGAAAAACTACTATGATTTTATTTATTTAATATTTTAAATATTTATTAATGATAACAATATTATCATAGAAGTATTATTATTTTATGATTATGTTTAATATATTTCTAAAAAACACTGTGGTTTTGGTTATTTTATATTTAAAATATTTATACATAATTATAATGTTATCATAGAAGTATGATTATTGTAAAATTATTCATAATTTATCTCTTTTAAATCATCAAAATAAATAATGAAAAGAGAGTAATAAAAAAACCTTATAGATTTATTCATATTGGATAGGAACAACATGTACACCATTCTTGAAAATTTGAATTAATTTTATAGTATAAAACCAAAAAATTAGTAATCAATATTATAATAGAAAATGTTGACCTAACATAAATGAAAAATTATTTGATTTTTTTAGTTAATGAATTTTTTTTAGTAAAAATTATTTAGTTTTTTCCAAAATAAAAGGTAAATATGAAAATATTTAATATAATATTTTTTCATGGACTTTTAATCAGTTTACAATGAAGGGTGAGCACACACGCATGACTTTTTATCAATAAATTGGAAAGAGAAACATATTAGTGAAAAAATTAAAATTATCATTTGTATGATGATATACATATATAACTACATTTAGATCACATATGATAATGAAAATGACCCATGAGTTTTGACATTGGGGAATAACTAAAAAGGTCATTTAAATTCAAGAATGATGCAACAAATGATTAAAAGTTCATATGATCATTTACTGAAGGATCAAAAGATCATTTTATTTAATAAAATTCCTCACGTGACTTATTTCTCTTAAAAATTTGATTGTAAGGCCCTCATTAACTGAGATTCAAGTTGGAATATATACTTTTATTGGATCAATTCAAGTGGATATACGTAGAACAATTCAACCTCCCTACAAACCATTTAAATAATTTATGATCTTAATAAATTTATCAAGTGGATGTTTTCATGTTTGTCTATTATCAATGGGTAACATGGAATTTTCAAGATTACCCATCCAAATAATTTAAGAGGAAAATATATAACTATTCCATTAAGATAAAAAGACTTAATAAAATTATTTATTTTATGTAAAAATCTTTCAATGGTTATGAAAATATGATTGATATTGTTCTAAATCATTCACTCTATCACATATATATGAAAATTGGTTTAGAAAAATTATTAATAAAAAATCACTATCTTATTTATAGAACATAAAAAATGGGAAAGAACTTTTGATTTCTATTTGGGGCCATGAAATTTTACATGTTTCAATATGAATCCATTTTTGGATAAGTGAATACCATAATTACTCTTTAATATAACTATAATTTTTGTCTATAAAGGAAATTTATCATTTGAGAGATTTTGGTTGTGTAGTATATGTACTGATTTATCCCCTAGGAAGTACATATATGAGAGTTTAAAAGTTGATAGGGATATATAGAGGGGTATGAACGACTCTCTATCATAAAATATTGAGATCCTAAATTAGTGATATTTTTATAGTACATGTTTCTTATTGACATTTCAATAAAGAATTATTATCAATATTTAGGAGAAATGTGAAATGAAAATATAATATTTCATGGAATAAAAAATCTTTATTACTATCATATCTTCTCAAAAGGTAGTGTGAGTTGGAGGTACAAAATATTATATGCTTAAAATATTTGATAAATAAAATTTAAAATGCATTTTCTGTCATAAAAAGAATATATAGATCACACATATCATTTTTTAATGTAGCAGCTAATATTTATGCACTGAAAAAAATCAAAAAATATACTAAAAACATATTAGAAACATATTTAAAATGTGAAAAACCTATTAGTGCTAAATATTAGAAAAAGGATGGGGTAAATTTAAAGGGATTGTAACAACCCAAGATTTATGTAGATGGAAATTACATTACATTTATTGAATATTTAATACATGAAACAAATAGATTCCCAAAGACCATATTAGTTTAGTGTCTTTGGAAACTTGGAACACATTATTCTAATTTGGTGAAAGATATTCAAAATCTCCCATAAGATCTTCCTTTTTAGTTTTCCTACAAAAAATCTTTCTTTATATCCTGGGGAAAAGAAAACATAATAAAGGGTGATCTCAGATGATCAGTAAGGGTAAACATGGAAGATATGTAAGCATAATGAAAACATAAGGGTATGAAAACATGAGAATAACATTTGAATATCATACAATGAAAATAAAAATATTATATACATGAGTCATGGAAATAATATTAATAGTTCATAAGACATGAATAATAAAGAAATAAGGAACATAACCCATGAAATCATAGCATTAACAAAAGAATGAAATTGTGGCATACACATAAACATATAACTTTGTGAACATGTATAAATAGTAACAGGTTCACTCATTAAATTAAGGACATGAAATAAGACCCTTTAATAAACATATGGATATGAAAACCAGGTCCAAAAATAATTCATTCATCAAAGTATAACCCAAGGCATAAAATTGTTTTCTTAAACATCATTCCATCATAACATAAATCATGTAAATTAAATGGATTTCATAAATAACATTCCATCAAAAACCTAATAAAAACATAAGAATAATAGGGATTGTATACTTGAAAAATATACCTATTAAAACCTAAGTAACATAAAAAGATGTAAATGGAAAATAATATTGAGATATCACTTGAAAATAATTTTTTAGGAAAATATCATTTCTATTTTGATTTTTTTTCTTTTATTAAAATACTACACAATTTTAAAAGAAAATAATTTCCTTGAAAATTACCTTGAAATACTATTGGGGAAGCTTCATAGAGATAAGGCATTATGAAAGCATATAAATTTGTTCATTTTATATAAGTTAATGAAACTTTATTCTCGTAATTTTTAAAAAATAGTCAAAAAGTGCCTCATTTGGAAAATGAAAAAAAATTTCCTTTCAAACCTTATAGTAAAAAGTGAAAAAGGGTAAAAATAACTTTAAACATCTATATGAGAATAATATAAATTTTATGATTTTTTTAGAAAACTTTTACATGGATGATAAATATCCCCCAATAAATACATAAGTATAAAAAATCATAGATAGTAATGATATTTTGAAATTATTATTTACCTTAGGTCTAGGTTCCTTCATACATGTCCGAACCTCCTCTTCTTCGACGAGTTCCCTCTAGACATTCTCTTAAGGGCACTATAGTTGGTCTTTTGAAAAGACCAAAACTTATAAAATGTGAGTAAGGAAGTTGAGAATTGAAATGGGTAGGGGATAGTCGATATTGAAGGCTCAATGCGAATTAAAGTTATGAGGGAGGATGTGCTCTTTTATAATTGAGGTGAGGGGCACATTTTGAATATCAAAAAATATTAATTTATAATAACAAAAAACCATATCCAAAAAGCTAAAAAATGTCATATTTTTTAATATAATATGATATAAGGTTGTAATATCATCAACCAATAAATTTTAGATAAGGTTTTCTATCAATTTAAACCTTATCATTTTAATTAACACTTAGTTATTTTGTTTAATTTTTATCTAAGGTAACAAATATTTCAATATAAAAAGGGTTTAATATTTACTTATTTGATGTAAATTAGACCATAAATGAATAATTTTGACAATTTTAGACAATATAATAATTATTATACATTTTTTAAAAATATAAAATTATTTTTTAAATAATTTAATAAAACATTATTTTGAAAAAACATCAAGAATGTCAATTTTGACACCATTCATTTCATGGATTTTTAAAAATATCAAGATAAGATGTTAAGCTCTAATAAATATTTTATTATATCTATAAGAGGTAAATGTTATCTATAAAATTCATTATCTATATTAATTATCCAAAATATATTTATTTCTAATATTTTTAATATCATTTATTCGTTATCTTTATTAATAAAATAATTACTACGTCACTTTTTTGTAATTATTTAATAACCTTATTTGTTGAATAAAAATTAAAAATAAAATACTATGATGAAGATACATATTTTATATTTTATAATAAACTCATAGTAGAATATATCTTCAGGAAAATCCTACATTAAAAATGTTATATTTATTAAAACATGAATGTGACAACTTTAACATTACTTTAAATAAAATATTATAAGGGTCAAAATATTTTCTATATGGATCTTAATGGTCTATAACTCGACCCTTGGATGATTATGGTCGAGATATACTCGACCAATAATATTTTTTCAAGTGTTTTGGTCTTCTAATGGTTATTATAATTTTAATAAAAATTATTTTATTGATTTTTCATCAATTAAATAATTTATGTATCATCAACGTATAGTAATTTAAGGCAATTATTTATTTCTTAAAAAATAAAAATAAATTACCATGACAAAAAAAAAAATTTTATATTTTAAATTAGTATTTATAGTAAAAATTTTATTTTGTATAACCATATATTAAAAATGATAAAGTTATTAAAATTTGAGTAAGGTATATATAACTTTTCTTTAAATAAAATATATTAAATGTCCTAATATCATCCAAGTGGTTTTAAAATGATACCATTTAGACCTAAGGATGATTTAAGTTTAAAATAACTCATCAAATTATTTCAGGACAAGTGTTAGGAAATTTATAATACTATATTTACCCTTAATTTTTGATTTACCTTTTTACCGTGTTAATAAAAATTACTGAAGCTATTATTCATAATGCTAAAAAATAAAAGTAAAATATTTACATAATTTTGACCCAATGATTCCAAATATAGAATCCATTTTTCAAAATAAAAAATATATAATTTGTAGTAATTAATTTAAAATTAATCCTGTTGATAGAATGAAAAACGGGTTTTAAAAGTCAAAAACATTGTAAAAGATTTAACTGTTTTTACATCAAAATTTAATGTAAAATTAATGTTAATGGAATTAATTATATTAAATGATAAAAATATAATATATTTATATTTTAAAACCATTAAATAATATAAACTAAACATTTAAATTATTTTGATGAAAAAAGTTGTTTTCAATTAAAATTTACTATATTTTTACTATTCATCAAAACTTGAAACTTATTAGAAAAATATCTAAAATTCAACCAAAGTAAATTTTTATATATTGATTTAAAATAAAAATTTTATTTTGTTAAATTGAGTATATAAAAGTTTCAAAAACTAGATTTAAAATGGGTGTGCCATTAAAAGGTGGTAAAACTGTATTTTTTTTGAAAAATACTTTTATTTGATAAATTGAATTTGTTCTTATATATTGTTTAGAAAACATATAAGAGGAATTTTTAACATTATACTGAATATATTAAATTTATATTTCATTAATAAAATCCATTAAGAGTGATTGTTTTATTTTATAAACTCACTTATTTGTATTTAAATAGTTTTTCATAAAAACATTTCCTTTTAATTTTTTAAAAAGGTTTTATTTTCATTTTTAATTAATTTCTCACCAAATAATTAATTATATATACATGTGTAAAGAATATTTTTATAATGTAGTTAATACTGTTCATAACCGCCATTATAATGGCTAGATTATAAGGTAATTTGTTTTCTTAAACTCGATCTTGCATGAAATGAATTCTTTCAAAAGAACTTAAAATTGTGTGTAACACAAGATAAGAATAGTGTTGCATATACCAAAAGATAAGTCGATGTTGTATGTAGTGCAATCTTATCTTGTTTTAGTGTATAATACAAGACATTAAAGAAATTAAAAAGATTATATCTCATAAAAATATCAGGGTGCTATAGGGATATACCCTAAACCCCTTTTGCATATGATGAATTTGGGCATGTCATATTTTATGATATTGAGGATATCACAAATCATGTAAACAAGCTATTAATTTTAGATAATTGTAAGGTATGATTGAGCTATATCATAAAGACACTTCCCATACATGTCATAGTGCATGATTGTCAATATTATAAAGACATTGTCTTTGGTTTTTTGGGTGATTGAATGATAATAATTATCATTTGAGAATATATTACACATGAATTATAATCAATAAAAATTTTATATGATGAAATAAAAGGAGAAGTAAATGAATTCATGCATGGGTTGCATGATTTAGATGAGTATGAATTACTCACATGTTCCAATACATGAATAAATGCATGGACTCACAAGGAGAATCCAAAGGGGATTTATAAAAGGAAATTCACCATGATACGGGCATATATGAAAGTTTTCCCAAGACTCGACCAAATACCCCTAATCATGAAGCTATTTTATCCTACCCCCTTTATGTGATAAGGTACAAGAACATTGGATAGGGTGGAGGATCTTGCTCGTATGATGATCAATTTAGCCCAGCTCATAGATAATACTATAGGAAGGATGTCATTTGGATGGATCTATTATGATCTTCATCAAGAATGGATAAAGATTATTACTATTGTGATCAATGGTGTAAGGTGCACAACACAGTTTCTTCATTTCTTGTTTATTCATGATTTCATTTATCTAGCATGGTGATACTGGATCCAGGTTTATATATTTCTCCTACTATATTTAAAAAGTGTTGTTATATCTAAAAAATAAAAACAATGGTATTACATCATTAACATGAATTTTAATTCATGAAATCATGTCGAGAAAACAATATTTTGAAGTTTTATATCCTATTTTATTCTCTATCGTTAAATATGATAAGAAATTTCGTTCTACCTGGCTGAGTTACAATTTACGATATGAAATATCATAAGCAATGACTTATTACAAAACCCTCAATTCCATATTAGTCCCGGTATACCATATCAGGCTATCACATTCAATGATATCCCCACACTATGTTTACAAAACATAGTATCATATCACATTTATGATATATATGCAAACCATAAAATATGATATGTGATATTGTAGGAGATGCTAGCACTATTAGTCATAAAATATAACTAATAGAGCTACACAATTTAAGCATTGTTGGTCTATTAATAATATATTATGATTTCCATTATATCATTAAATATGATTATCAATCATAATCTATGACATGAGTTAGATCATAAAACAAGATTTGATAAGAAAAATTATTATTTTTTAAATTCAATTATAAATCCAATTATATTATTTATAAATTATTTATAGATTATAATAAAAGTTATTTTAGGATATTTATTAATCAATAAAGTTTTTGTAAATTAATTAATTATAAAGTGTTTATAATTAATTAAAAAAATATTTATAAAACATTTATTAATAAATATTCCGTAATATTATGTGTTAATATTAAAATAGATTTTACCAAATTGTATGGAATTTCTCATAACTTAGAAATAAAGTGTTTATTTATAAATCATAAGGGTAATTTATAAAGTGTTTATAAATGACACAAATAAATTAAAACATAAAGTGTTTATATTTTAAAATTATGAATTATTCATAATACTTAATTTTAATTGTTCAAATTAAAGACCTTATTTGGTATATTATTTAGACAACATCAAAATAGTTTTTATGACTGATTTGTTCTAGGTTTAAATATTATTAAGTATGTGATATTAATATTATTTAATTATTTTACATAATATAAATTGAAATATAAAATGTTGATATTTCATTTAATATCATATATTTAAATTTTAAACCCATATAATGAATAATATGAAGGAGTTCATATTATTAAATGAATATAATGCGTTTTTATTCAATATTATGGAATGTCCATAATGAATAACTAAAATTATAATATTTTTTGATTAGATTTAATTTATGAATAGTTCACAAATGTTTACATCATGTTTAAATATGTGAAATGTTATTTTATTTAAAAGTTATTCACTTTTTTATTATTCATGGATATAAATTTATTATATTATGAGTATTTGTATGCTTTTTTTTAAAATTGTTAGGCTTCTTCTAAGATTATCATACCTATATTTAAGTTATATTCTAGGTATGATAATGGATTTTATTTTCATATACCTTGACTTGAGATTGTAATCAAATTTATTAGCTTGAATTTAGTTATTGAATATATTTTATACATATTATATATTATACTTATGATGAATTGAAATATCTCTTTAGAAATGTTCCTAGGGTAAAGGGAATTTGGGTCAGACTTCCCACTAGATTAGAGGCTTATGCCTTATTTTTAAAGGGAATGGGTTATCTATCTATAACTCCTGTAATACTAATGTGGGAATTGATAGTTTCACATAATTATAAACCTTTACATGAAAAGTTATTATACCTTATGTATGAAATGAATTTTGGTTTGTATAAATACATTTGGATTCAATATTTTGGTGACTAACACAAAATTTGTGTTTTATAAAGTGTTACACTTCAATATGGTTTGAACATATTGATTTGGTGGAAGGAATGAGATTCCAAACTAAATCAATAGATGTATGTATACATAAAAGGGGATAATATGGGATAAGATAGTGAGATTTAATATCCTTCAAAATACTAAGTGCTAGATTACTTCCAAAGTAGACTTGTTAAGTCCTCAATTATTCATCATGGGTGTCTTAGTGGTTGGATTCCCATATTGTGCAAGGAAAATAGTAATGAGGTGACCCTAATGGTTAGGTTCCTTATTATTGGAATTTTATTTGAATTACAATTATCTAGGAATCTAGATAAATTAAGATAATAGAGGGATATAGATTAATTTACAACTATATTATAGATTTGGATAAAGTTTATCCACTTGATTATTTAAGAATCATATATGATATGATTGAAATTTTTTGTATACCAGATATAATCATGGATTATTTACATGCTCAAATTGGTTTAATTCATGATAAAATACGGTTCTTGGTCCACTAATGGGTATGATTGATTCTAATGGATTTATCATTTTAGTGTGAGACATTTAATAATTTTTTTATTAAAAGTTAATAAAACATGATACTCCTTTGAAAAAAGATTATATTATATATTAATAACATCATTATCATTAAACTTGCCTCTGAGACCAATCCTTAAAAAGGAGAATCTTAATGTAATAAACACTTAATACTGATAACTTAAGAAAATTTATTAAGTAATAGAAATTCCATGTGTAATAGTAGTCCCTTCCTAATTAACCACGTAACACCCCAAGATTCCACGGTACGTTTCCCTTCGAATAATGCAATGGCGTGCATTGTATGCAACTTCAAGATTCTAACACACCACAACCAATCAAACTAGCCGTTATGAATAGTAATACCTAATTTTTAAAATTTTAATAATTTTATCTCTCAAAATGGACTTCATTTTTGGATTTGGAGTATCGAATTTAGCCTAAGGTGAAATTTTGGTACTTTTCGGATAACTTTAATATTTTGATGAATAGTGAAAATTACTAAATTTTAATTAAAAACAACTTTTTTAATCAAAATAATTAATAGTGATAAATTATGAATTTGAGTGGATTTAAAGTATAATTAGAATATATTTTTACCTTTTTATCCAATGGTGTTCATTGGAATTAATTTCACTTTGAAATTGGACATAAACAATTGTCAATCTTTTGATATATATTGTTTCCTAAAAACACACTATTTGTTGTGAAAGCGGGAATTAATTATAAAATTAATTAATGCAACTTATATGTTTAGAATTTTGTAAAATAGACATCATTTTTGAATTTGGAAAATCAATTATAGATTAGGGTGAAATTTTGGCATTGTTCTGAAAAACTTCAATTTTTGATGAATAGTGAAACTACTAAGTGGTAGTTAAAAAAACTGAATTTTTTCATAAAACTTAATTTTAACGCTTCTGTGAATGGAATTTAGAAAATACGAGAGACACAGTTAATATCAAGAAGTAAAATGTGGTTCAATGAGATGAAAATAATTTTTGGTAAATAATAACTTTTTACTTTTATTTACCACGGTTAAAAGTAAATTGGGTAATTAAGGGTAAAAATGATATTAATATTACCCTAACACATGTCCTAATTCTATTGGACAAGTGTATATAGACCAAAAACAACCTTAGGAATAAAATATTATCATTTAGGTCCAATTGGATTAGATTAGGACATTTATTATTAATTAATTCAAAGAAGAGTTAAAAGAGTTAAAATCAAAGTTTATTTACTAAAACATTTTTAATATAGGGTTATACATAAGATAATTTCGATTGTAAATATTCAATAGAAATATAATAATATTTTCCTACATAATGTAATTTTATTTATAATTTTTAAACATTAAATAATTTAATATATTTATGACACAATGATGATGCAGTAATTACCATAATAGTGAAAAATTAAAATAATTGATATTATAAATACCCAAATAAATATAATTTAAGACTTTTAATGAATTAAACTAATTTTCTAGGATAATATGACATATTAGGATTGATTTAATTGACTTTTTTCTAAGTAATCATTCTGTTATGAGTTTCACAAAAATCAACTATTGAATAGTGTCAAAATTGACATAAAAGAGTTTTTAAAACAAATATTATATTATTAATTGATATTAAATTCCTAAAAATCTAAGGTTAGGACAAGAGACTTATATCATGATATTTATATCATTAATTGACCACTTGGGGGTCGCTAGGATGTATATAGTAAGTTTATTTACTATATAATATAAAAATACAAAGTGACATGGTAAATGTCAAACTAATTAACTAAGAGTTAAAACTAAAAGATAAGGTTAATATAGTAACCCAAACCTGTCTAAATTCTATTGGTTGAATGGTTTTATACCTATCCCAAACTTAACCTTTTAATAATCAACTTTGTATCCATTAGAAACTGAATATGAATTTATTATAAATTAATATTTCTAGCTTTTCCAAAGGTGCCCCTCACCCCTCTTATAAAAGGGCACTCCTCCTTCTCATTTCTTCACACCTTCACAGCCTTTTTGTTCGGCCAACCCCTACCCAAATACTCTCTCAAATTCCCTCACTACAACCTATAGGCCTTAGTTTAATCCGAAATCCAACCTAGGGAGCCCTTTTGATCAAATCAAAAGGAAGAACCCGAAGAAGAGGTAATGTTTTCACCACCCCTTTTCAAGTTCCTTTCTTCTTCCACTTCTTATTTATTTGTTATTACCATTCTAAAATAATAACTCCAGTATCTTAAACATACTGTGATGTTATTATAAATACGGTACAACCATATTCAGTATTCTATCCACCCTTTGAATAACATGTCACCATACGTGCGTACGTACGACTTACCGTCTCCTCGTCGTGGTGTAATTGTTATTCAATATATTATTATTTGGGTGGGTATAATAATGATGTGTAACTCATTTAAATAATAAATATAACATGATAATGATTATTTATATATGATATACCATCCAATTATATATTATTTTAATATCAAAAGAATGATATTGTCGCTCGTGCATACGTACGGACTCCCGTCTCCACGAACACGATGAGATTCATTCTCCATCATATCCATTCAAGTATAATTATCATTTGATGATTTAAAAATAATTTTTAAGAACTTTATATCATTCTGGATATGAATAAGATACATCTATCCATGACAAACATGACTTACGTAACAAAACATATAAAAGAAAACGAGTAAGTTAACACCCGAAACGATGATAATTCTAAGATATTATTAACAAAGCAATGTTAAAAGATCATATATGATATCATATTAATTTATATGATTCATTAATAATTTAATAACAATTATTTCAATATTATACAAGAGTTTAACCTTCCCTAACCAAGTAAAAGTACAAGGTAAGGGGTTTCTTATCTCACTCTTAATTTCGTGAGAATTCCATTGTTCACCACTTATTTATTGCATGTGGTGTATGAGTACTGCCCATGATTGTATTCATTGTGTAATATAATTTAATTTATGGGTATTTAAATGATCATTGTATGATCCTTCTTTCATGGGTGTATGTTTCATAAGTTATCTAATCTATAAGGAAATTTGAAATTTCAATTTCCACTCATTTGGCTTTACGCATATTTCATTGATTATATTACTCCAAGATTATGTGTGGAATCACTATTCATTTGATTATTTAATAATTTCCACTCCCCTTTCTGTGGATATACTTTTTATACACATAATAACTCCATTGATAAATTCTCAAGTCATCTGTATGAACTTGATAAGAAATTTTTTGACTCAATCTCGATTTGTTGAGATAAATATCCAATTCATTGGTGTTGTTTTTACTAGAATATGTGTGAATGTACCTTGATTGTTTTACACTGAATATCCAATAATATTTAGTGTATTTATATTTGTCACACATAATTATGTTGTTGATTTAACCTTAACCTAAGGATACATCCTTTATGAGAGATTTCATCTCAATTTACATTCCATTGAGACTTCTTTGTTATTATACACCAAATCACTTTTATGTGGTGTATATAATGTACTTTGAAATAGTATATCATGAATCCATTTATTCTCATGATATTAAAAAGTTTTGATTACCTCAATTATTTGTGTTCAAGTGTCTCTCTTTTGGTTCGAAACTCTATCTAAAATACCATTTTTAAATGTTTTAAAGACCTATTCTTCTAAATCTTGCTCATTAATGTCCATGTTTTAAAAAATGGTTTTAAGGATTTATTTATATGGAAATTAAAGTTTTAAAATTAAAATAACTTTTAAAAGTTTCAAAGTGGTATGGGACACTTTGATTCAAAAATCTATTTTAAATAGCTTCTTGAAAAACAGTGTGACTTATAAATGTTTTCATGAAAAAGGGGGATATTTCTCTCAATAGTTTTGATGATTATTTTTATCTATGTCAATATCCTTCATCATTCTCGATTGAGGTTAATATGATACAATAAAATCTTCCATATTGTATCGAATGAGTTATGTTTGACTGTGGATGTGCTATTTTTATACCATTCATGGTTTGTGGTTAAGGTATTGACATTTCGCATGATAGTTTTAATACGAATGTTTATGTTATGTTTAAACCTGTTCATATGAGGAATGCATTGGACTTAGTAAGTGACGGGTGGAGCTCGCTATAGATCCTCGATGCATTGGTAGGTATCATGAGACAAACTAGTGTCTTGGCACAAGGCCTTGGCAAAATCATATTTGTAGTCTTGGCACGAGGCCTTGGCTATGTGGCTATGATAGTCTGGCATTATGCATTCCATCATTATGAAAGTGGTTATTGATATTGCATGTGATCATTAGACTAGTAGAATATCCAAGTGAGTAAGTAAATGGAATTATTTTATTTTATCTTTTCCATTTTATGCTGAAGTTCAAGTTTAAAAGGCTTTTGTTTTAGTTATAAATTGCCTTAAGCATTTATGCTTATCTATGAAAGCTTCTGCTATAATGTTATCCTTACTGAGCATCTGATCTCACCCCTTTAAATGTTTTATTTTTCCCAGGATTATGAAGAAGTAATTTATGAATGACCTGTAGGGATAGTATGAGGGGATATGAAGACAAGATGTTGTATTTTTTTTACCATATGATGTAATGTAAGACTTATGAATATATCTAGTGTTTCCAAGACTACTAAACTAATCGGTCTTTCGAGAATTGATCCTTTGTGATCATGCCAATGTTATATAATAGTGCACCGACTCTGGGTAACTGGGGTCGCGCCGTTACAGTTGGTATCAGAGGAAGTTTAGTACAAACCTTGGAAGCTATATTTAGATAAACTCTGATTAGAGCATGTAGACCTAAGATGAACTTTGAGGATTAGTATAGAAGAACTTCCTAGGATTTTGGTATTGTAGAGATTTTGTGAGTTTTCCGAGCAATACATCCCTGTCTGGATATGAGCAGGTAGAGGCGGCTCTGGCAAAGATGTACCTAGGGGTAAAATCCGAAAACACTGCTTTGAGCTAGACTCGTACTGGAACTGGTGCACGACAACGGGCCTTGCTGCACTCTTGGTTACGACACTCCCGGGGGATATGTTTAGGATAATTTACATTTTCTTTACAAACAGATTTAAAGTATTATATATATAAGATGAGAGTAAATGACCTTGGTTAATCCTAATGTGTTTTAAATTGAGAATATGGTGACATGTTAAACTCTAAATGATTGTATGACTACTATTACTCACACAATGCTTTCTGGTCTTAGTCAATGGCTGGATTCCAAGGAAGTCATAGTGACTTTGAGAATGATGTACAAGGTGGGATCAGTGGTGGAAATGAGCAAAAAAATGGAATGTTGATAGGCGTAAAAGATATCATCTTTATGCCAAATCAATTTTCCAAAAATATGATCAACAATATATATATTAACCAATTAACGGACTCAACAAAGAAGAGAAAGATGATGAATGATAAGAGCTCCAGTAGTGGAGACCATGGAGAAATAAATCCCCAATTTCTATCATGCAGGAAATGTGGAAGGAGACACCCAAGAAAGTGTCTCAATGGGACAAAGAAATGCTTTACGTGCAGGAAGAAGGACATAAAGTGAAGAATTGCCGAAGAAAAATGAAGAGTACTATGGAAGAAGATATAAATGGTCCCAAGAATCCATTTACATTCATTTTCCGTAAATGTAGGGGACCTGGCCATTACCCGAGTGAATGTCCTATTCTATAGGATATTTTCATGGTCAGAGAAGAAGCTATGTGGAAATAAATGGTTGGATAAATGTTTAAAAATTATTAGTGATCCTTGTTGAAGGGTTTACTTTGGAATAATTTTCTCTTTTATTTGTAACCCTAACGTTTTCCATGTGAGAATGATATTTATGGAAGAATTATCTTTTCTATTGTGGATATAGTTATAAATAACCATTTGGTTTTATATGATCATTGGTTTTGAGGCAATTACAAATTATTATAATTTGGGATGAAAATGCAAGGTATGAGATAAAATTTGTGGTTAAATTATGTTATGGTTATTTTGAGGAATTTATCTCATTTTGGTAATGTTATAAAATATAGTTTTTGAAAAAGGACAACACGCAAACCGTGTGACAACCCATCGCGTCGGACAAAGCTGTGTGAATCGAACCCACAACCAAAGTGCGATTGGGATTTATCGCCTACCACTGGACTACGTGAAGTCCCTGGTTAGTGTGACTATTATTTTTAGTAAAATGATTTTATTGATCAATAATAATTTGATTTTGGATCTTATGTCTTATCAAATGAATACCCTTAGTATAGGAAAATGATTTGGTGATTAAGTGATAAATGTTATTTTGGAAGTTGTTAGCTTTGTTGAGAACACTATATGCCAATGTAAAATAGAGTAGTATGGGATTTCATTTCAGGAGTAATGGTGGATTTTTACCTATGTTTTTATTGTGGATTTATAATGATTTGGGTCATTTATGGAAATTATTAGGTTAATTACTTTTAAGTATGTGACTTTAAGAGTAATTAATGTCATTTGGGGATACAATTTAACGTGGAAGACTACATTCTTAATCAGTTTTGGTTTTCAATATTAGTTTTGATTATATTAAAGGATTTTAAGGACAATTGATTATTGAATGGTATTTATTTAACTTTGGGGTATTGTTGGTTTAATTTTGGAAATTAAGATTAGTGTTTATTTCTCTCAAGGAATATCCTTTTGGGGGATCATTAGATCTTGTACTAACCATTTTGGTTTTGATTAATCTCTAAAGACAATGTAAATATATAGTTCATCCTACATGGATCATGTGATTCTATAGAAGTTTATTCTAGCTCTTCCAGTGTGACCAAGTCTTCTTGAATACTCATCGTTTAAAAAAATGAGTTAGTGGTGAAAATTTATTAAAGAATGAAACTCTACATAAAATGTAAGTATATATCTTTATATTCTTAGTCAATATCATAAATGAATTCCTCATCCTTATGTAATTTAACTTAAAACAAAAAAATGTTGTCCGTTTACTTTTCCTACTGGGAGACTAAGGACCGTTTGTCCCAACACAAGTTTGTGATTTTCTTATTGTTAACTTTCTTCTGATCATGTTTTCTATCCCTCTCCATCAGATCTGAACACTTAGTTTGTCGTCCATATCCATGTTTTCTAACATGGAATCCGAGTATGGGTTATCTTGGTTGACAATTATACCTCTCTTTCTTTCTTTTAATGTGATAGTTTTATTGACACTTTTTCCGATGTGGGACTTTCCATTATATTCCCAAGCACAATTTTAAAAATTACGAGGATGAAATTTATTGAAGGAGATTAGAATGTAACACCCCAAGCTTCCACATTACGTTTCCCTTCGAATAATGCAATGGTGTGCATTGTATGCAACTTCGAGATTCTAACACACCACAACCAATCAAACTAGCCGTTATGAATAGTAATACCTAATTTTTAAAATTTTAGAAATTTTATCTCTCAAAATGGACTTCATTTTTGGATTTGGAGTATCGAATTTAGCCTAAGGTGAAATTTTGGTACTTTTCAGATAACTTTAATATTTTGATGAATAGTGAAAATTACTAAATTTTAATTAAAAACAACTTTTTTAATCAAAATAATTAATAGTGATAAATTATGAATTTGAGTGGTTTTAAAGTATAATTAGAATATATTTTTACCTTTTTATCCAATAGTGTTCATTATAATTAATTTCACTTTGAAATTGGACATAAACAATTGTCAATCTTTTGATATATATTATTTCTTAAAAACACACTATTTGTTGTGAAAGCGGGAATTAATTATAAAATTAATTAATGCATCTTATATGTTTAGAATTTTGTAAAATAGACATCATTTTTAAATTCGGAATATAAATTATAGGTTAGGGTGAAATTTTGGCATTGTTCTGAAAAACTTCAATTTTTGATGAATAGTGAAACTACTAAGTGGTAGTTAAAAAATCTGAATTTTTTCATAAAACTTAATTTTACCGCTTCTGTGAATGGAATTTAGAAAATCCGAGAGACACAGTTAATATCAAGAAGTAAAATGTGGTTCAATGAGATGAAAATAATTTTTGGCAAATAATAACTTTTTACTTTTATTTACCATGGTTAAAAGTAAATAGGGTAATTAAGGGTAAAAATGATATTAATATTACCCTAACACATGTCCTAATTCTATTTGACAAGTGTATCTCGACCACAAACAACCTTAGGAATATAATATTATCATTTAGGTCCACTTGGATTTGATTAGGACATTTATTATTATTTAATTCAAAGAAGAGTTAAAAGAGTTAAAATCAAAGTTTATTTACTAAAAGATTTTTAATATAAGGTTATACATAAGATAAATTCGATTTTAAATATTCATTAGAAATATAATAATATTTCCTACATAATGATATTTTATTTATAAATTTTAAACATTAAATAATTTAATATATTTATGACACAATGATGATGCAGTAATTACCATAATAGTGAAAAATTAAAATAATTGATATTATAAATACCCAAATAAATATAATTTAAGACTTTTAATGAATTAAAATAATTTTCTAGGATAATATGAAACATTAGGATTGATTTAATTGACTTTTTTCTAAGTAATCATTCTGTTATGAGTTTCACAAAAATCAACTATTGAATAGTGTCAAAATTGACATAAAAGGGTTTTTAAAACAAATATTATATTATTAATTGATATTGAATTCCTAAAAATCTAAGGTTAGGACAAGAGACTTATATCATGATATTTATATCATTAATGGACCACTTGGGGGTCGCTTGGATGTATATAGTAAGTTTATTTACTATATAATATAAAAATACAAAGTGACATGGTAAATGTCAAACTAATTAACTAAGAGTTAAAACTAAAAGATAAGGTTAATATAGTAACCCAAACCTATCTAAATTCTATTGGTTGAATGGTTTTCGACCTATAACCACCTTAACCTTTTAATAATCAACTTTTTAGCCATTAGAAACCGAATATGAATTTATTATAAATTAATATTTCTAGCTTTTCCAAAGGTGCCCCTCACCCCTCTTATAAAAGGGCACTCCTCCTTCTCATTTATTCTCACCTTCACAGCCTTTTTTTTGGCCAAAACCTGCCCAAATACTCTCTCAACTTCACTCACTACAACCTAGAGGCCTTAGTTTAATCAGAAAGCCAACCTACGGAGCCCTTTTGATCAAATCAAAAGGAAGAACCCGAAGAAGAGGTAATGTTTTCACCACCCCTTTTCATGTTCCTTTCTTCTTCCACTTCTTATTTATTTGTTATTACCATTCTAAAATAATAACTCCAGTATCTTAAATATACTGTGATGTTATTATAAATACAGTACAACCATATTCAGTATTCTATCCACCCTTTGAATAACATGTCACCATACGTGCGTACGTACGACTTACCGTCTCCACGTCGTGGTGTAATTGTTATTCAATATATTATTATTTGGGTGGGTATAATAATGATGTTTAACTCATTTAAATAATAAATATAACATGATAATGATTATTTATATATGATATACCATCCAATTATATATTATTTTAATATCAAAAGAATGATATTGTCGCTCATGCATACGTACGGACTCCCGTCTCCACGAACGTGATGAGATTCATTCTCCATCATATCCATTCAAGTATAATTATCATTTGATGATTTAAAAATAATTTTTAAGAACTTTATATCATTATAGATATGAATAAGATACATCTATCCATGACAAACATGGCTTACGTAACAAAACATATAAAAGAAAACGAGTAAGTTAACACCCGAAACGATGATAATTCTAAGATATTATTAACAAAGCAATGTTAAAAGATCATATATGATATCATATTAATTTATATGATTCATTAATAATTTAATAAAAATTATTTCAACATTATACAGGAGTTTAACCTACCCTAACCAAGGAAAAGTACAAGGTAAGGGGTTTCTTATCTCACTCTTAATTTTGTGAGAATTCCATTGTTCACCACTTATTTATTGCATGTGGTGTATGAGTACTGCCCATGATTGTATTCATTGTGTAATAAAATTTAATTTATGGGTATTTACATGATCATTGTATGATCCTTCTTTCATGGTTGTATGTTTCATAATTTATCTAATCTATAAGGAAATTTGAAATTTCAATTTCCACTCATTTGGATTTACGCATATTTTATTGATTATATTACTCCAAGATTATGTGTGGAATCATTATTCATTTGATTATTTAATAACTTCCACTCCCCTTTCTATGGATATAATTTTTATACACATAATAACTCCATTGATAAATTCTCAAGTCATCGGTATGAACTTGATAAGAAAATTTTTGACTCAATCTCGATTTGTTGAGATAAATATCCAATTCATTGGTGTTGTTTTTACTAGAATATGTGTGAATGTACCTTGATTGTTTTACACTTAATATCCAATCATATTTAGTGTATTTATATTTTTCACACATAATTATGTCGTTGATTTATCCTTAACCTAAGGATACATCCTTTATGAGAGATTTCATCTCAATTTACATTCCATTGAGACTTCTTTGTTATTATACACCAAATCACTTTTATGTGGTGTATATAATGTACTTTGACATAGTATATCATGAATCCCTTTATTCTCATGATATTACAAAGTTTTGATTAACTCAATTATTTGTACTCAAGTGTCTCTCTTTTGGTTAGAAACTATAACTAAAATACCATTTTTAAATGTTTTAAAGACCTATTCTTCTAAATCGTGCTCATTAATGTCCATGTTTTAAAAAATGGTTTTAAGGATTTATTTATATGGAAATTAAAGTTTTAAAATTAAAATACCTTTTAAAAGTTTCAAAGTGGTATGGGACACTTTGATTCAAAAATCTATTTTAAATAGCTTCTTGACAAACAGTGTGACTTATAAATGTTTTCAAGAAAAAGGGGGATATTTCTCTCAATAGTTTTGATGATTATTTTCATCTATGTCAATATCCTTTATTATTCTCGATTGAGGTTAATATGATACAATACAATATTCCATATTGTATCGAATGAGTTATGTTTGACTGTGGATGTGCTATTTTTATACCATTCATGGTTTGTGGTTAAGGTATTGACATTTCGCATGATAGTTTTAATACGAATGTTTATGTTATGTTTAAACCTGTTCATATGAGGAATGCATTGGACTTATTAAGTGACGGGTGGAGATCGCTATAGCTCCTCGATGCATTGGTAGGTATCATGAGAAAAACTAGTGTCTTGGCATAAGGCCTTGGCAAAATCTTATTTGTAGTCTTGGCACGAGGCCTTGGCTATGTGGCTATGATAGTCTGGCATTATGCATTCCATCATTATGAAAGTGGTTATTGATATTTCATGTGATCATTCTACTAGTAGAATATCCATGTGAGTAAGTAAATGACATTATTTTACATTATCTTTTCCATTTTATGCTGAAGTTCAAGTTTAAAAGGCTTTTGTTTTAGTTATAAATTGCCTTAAGAGTTTATGCTTATCTATGAAAGATTCTGCTATAATATTATCCTTACTGAGCATCTGAGCTCACCCCTTTAAATGTTTTATTTTTCCTAGGATTATGAAGAAGTAATTTTTGAATGACCTATAGGGATAGTATGAGGGGATATGAAGACAAGATGTTGTTGTAGTTTTTTTTACCTTATGATGTAATGTAAGACTTATGAATATATCTAGTGTTTCCAAGACTACTAAACTAATCGGTCTTTCGAGAATTGATCCTTTGTGATCATGCCAATGTTATGTAATAGTGCACCGACTCTGGGTAACTGGGGTTGGGCCGTTACAGTTGGTATAAGAGGAAGTTTAGTACAAACCTTGGAAGCTAGATTTAGATAAACTCTGATTAGAGCACGTAGACCTAAGATAAACTTTGAGGATTAGTATAGAAGAACTTCCTAGGATTTTGGTATTGTAGAGATTTTGTGAGTTTTCCGAGCAATACATCCCTGTCTGGATATGAGCAGGTAGAGGCGGCTCTGGCATAGATGTACCTAGGGGTAAAATCCGAAAACACTGCTTTGAGCTAGACTCGAACGGGAACTGGTGCACGATAACGGGCCTTGCTGCACTCTTGGTTACGACACTCCCGGGGGATATGCTTAGGATAATTTACATTTTCTTTACAAACAGATTTAAAGTATTATATATATAAGATGAGAGTAAATGACCTTGGTTAATCCTAATGTGTTTTAAATTGAGAATATGGTGACATGTTAAACTCTAAATGATTGTATGACTACTAGTACTCACACAATGCTTTCTAGTTTTAGTCAATGGCTGGATTCCAAGGAAGTCATAGTGACTTTGAGAATGATGTACAAGGTGGGATCGGTGGTGGAAATGAGCAACAAAATAGAATGTTGATAGGCGTAAAAGATATCGTCTTTATACCAAATCAATTTTCCAAAAATATGATCAACAATATATATATTAACCAATTAACGGACTCAACAAAGAAGAGAAAGGTGATGAATGATAAGAGCTCCAGTAGTGGAGACCATGGAGAAAGAAATCCTCAATTTCCATCATGCAGGAAATGTGGAAGGAGACACCCAAGAAAGTGTCTCAATGGGACAAAGAAATGCTTTACGTGCAGGAAGGAAGGAAATAAAGTGAAGAATTGCCGAAGAAAAATGAAGAGTACTATGGAAGAAGATATAAATGGTCCCAAGAATCCATTTACATTCATTTTCCGTAAATGTAGGGGACCTGGCCATTACCCGAGTGAATGTCCTATTCTATAGGATATTTTCATGGTCAGAGAAGAAGCTACGTGGAAATAAATGGTTGGATAAATGTTTAAAAATTATTAGTGATCCTTATTGAAGGGTTTACTTTGGAATAATTTTCTCTTGTATTTGTAACCCTAACATTTTCCTTGTGAGAATGATATTTATGGAAGAATTATCTTTTCTCTTGTGGATATAGTTATAAATAACCATTTGGTTTTATATGATCATTGGGTTTGAGGCAATTACAAATTATTATAATTTGGGTTGAAAATGCAAGGTATGAGATAAAATTTGTGGTTAAATTATGTTATGGTTATTTTGAGGAATTTATCTCATTTTGGTAATGTTATAAAATATAGTTTTTGAAAAAGGACAACACGTAGACCGTGTGACAACCCGTCGCGTCGGACAAAGCTGTGTGAATCGAACCCACAACCAAAGTGTGATTGGGATTTATCGCCTACCACTGGACTACGTGAAGTCCCTGGTTAGTGTGACTATTATTTTTAGTTAAATGATTTTATTGATCAATAATAATTTGATTTGGGATCTTATGTCTTATCAAATGAATACCCTTAGTATAGGAAAATGATTTGGTGATTAAGTGATAAATGTTATTTTGGAATTTGTTAGCTTTGTTGAGAACACTATATGCCAAAGGAAAATAGAGTAGTATGGGATTTCATTTGAGGAGTAATGGTGGATTTTTATCTATGTTTTTATTGTGGATTTATAATGATTTGGGTCATTTATGGAAATGATTAGGTTAATTACTTTTAAGTATGTGACTTTAAGAGTAATTAATGTCATTTGGGGATACAATTTAACGTGGAAGACTACATTCTTAATCAGTTTTGGTTTTCAATATTAGTTTTGATAATATTAAAGGATTTTAAGGACAATTGATTATTGAATGGTATTTATTTAACTTTGGGGTATTGTTGGTTTAATTTTGGAAATTAAGATTAGTGTTTATTTCTCTCAAGGAATATCCTTTTGGGGGATCATTAGATCTTGTACTAACCATTTTGGTTTTGATTAATCTCTAAAGACAATGTAAATATATAGTTCATCCTGCATGGATCATGTGATTCTATAGAAGTTTATTCTAGCTCTTCCAGTGTGACCAAGTCTTCTTGAATACTCATCGTTTAAAAAAATGAGTTAGTGGTGAAAATTTATTAAAGAATGAAACTCTACTTAAAATGTAAGTATATATCTTTATATTCTTAGTCAATATCATAAATTAATTCCTCATCCTTATGTAATGTAACTTAAAACAAAAAAATGTTGTCCGTTTACTTTTCCTACTGGGAGACTAAGGACTGTTTGTCCCAACACAAGTTTGTGATTTTCTTATTGTTAACTTTCTCCTGATCATGTCTTCTATCCCTCTCAATCAGATCTAGACACTTAGTTTATCATCCATATCCATGTTTTCCTACATGTAATCCGAGTATGGGTTATCTTGGTTGACCATTATACATCTCTTTCTTTCTTTTAAAGTGATAGTTTTATTGACTCTTTTTCCGATGTGGGACTTTCCATTATATTCCCAAGCACAATTTTAAAAATTGCGAGGACGCAATTTATTGAAGGAGAGTAGAATGTAACACCCCAATCTTCCACAGTACGTTTCCCTTCGAATAATGCAATGGCGTGCATTGTATGCAACTTCGAGATTATAACACACCACAACCAATCAAACTAGCCGTTATGAATAGTAATACCTAATTTTTAAAATTTTAGAAATTTTATCTCTCAAAATGGACTTCATTTTTGGATTTGGAGTATCAAAGTTAGCCTAAGGTAAAATTTTTGTACTTTTCGGATAACTTTAATATTTTGATGAATAGTGAAAATTACTAAATTTTAATTAAAAACAACTTTTTTAATCAAAATAATTAATAGTGATAAATTATGAATTTGAGTGGTTTTAAAGTATAATTAGAATAAATTTTTACCATTTTATCCAATGGTGTTCATTATAATTAATTTCACTTTGAAATTGGACATAAACAATTGTCAATCTTTTGATATATATTGTTTCTTAAAAACACGCTATTTGTTGTGAAAGCGGGAATTAATTATAAAATTAATTAATGCAACTTATATGTTTAGAATTTTGTAAAATAGACATCATTTTTGAATTCGGAATATCAATTATAGCTTAGGGTGAAATTTTGGCATTGTTCTGAAAAACTTCAATTTTTGATGAATAGTGAAACTACTAAGTGGTAGTTAAAAAACTGAATTTTTTCATAAAACTTAATTTTACTGCTTCTGTGAATGGAATTTCAAAAATCAGAGAGACTTGGTTAATATCAAGAAGTAAAATGTGGTTCAATGAGATGAAAATAATTTTTGGTGAATAATAACTTTTTACTTTTATTTACCACGGTTAAAAGTAAATAGGGTAATTAACGGTAAAAATGATATTAATATTACCCAAAAACATGTCCTAATTATATTGGACAAGTTTATATAGACCAAAAACAACCTTAGGAATAAAATATTATCATTTAGGTCCACTTGGATTAGATTAGGACATTTATTATTATTTAATTCAAAGAAGAGTTAAAAGAGTTAAAATCAACGTTTATTTACTAAAAAATTTTTAATATAGGGTTATACATAAGATAAATTCGATCTTAAATATTCATTACAACGATAATAAGATTTCCTACATAATTATATTTTATTTATAATTTTTATACGTTAAATAATTTAATATATTTATGACACAATGATGATGATGTAATTTCCATAATAGTGAAAAATTAAAATAATTGATATTATAAATACCCAAATAAATATAATTTAAAACTTTTAATGAATTAAAATAATTTTATAGGATAATATGACATATTAGAATTGATTTAATTGACTTTTTTAGAAGTAATAATTCTTTTATGAGTTTCACAAAAATCAACTATTGAATTGTTTTGAAATTGACATAAAAGAGTTTTTAAAACAGATATTATATTATTAATTAATATTAAATTTCTAAAAATATAAGGATCGTCCAAGAGACTTATATCATGATAGTTATATCATTAATGGACCACTTGGGGGTCTCGTGAATGTATATAGTAAGTTTATTAACTATATTATATAAAAATACAAAGTGACATGGTAAATGTCAAACTAATTAACTAAGAGTTAAAACTAAAAGATAAGGTTAATATAGTAACCCAAAACTATCTAAATTTTATTGGTTGAATGTTTTTCTACCTATATCCACCTTAAACATTTAATAATAAACTTTTGATCCATTAGAAACCGAATATGAATTTATTATAAATTAATATTTCTAGCTTTTCCAAAGGTGCCCCTCACCCCTCTTATAAAAGGGCACTCCTCCTTCTCATTTCTTCACACCTTAAAAGCCTTTTGGTTCGGCCAAACCCTGCCCAAATACTCTCTCAACTTCCCTCAATACAACCTAGAGGCCTTATTTTGATCAGAAAGCCAACCTAAGGAGCCCTTCTGATCAAATCAAAAGGAAGAACCCGAAGAAGAGGTAATGTTTTCACCACCCATTTTCAAGTTCCTTTCTTCTTCCACTTCTTCTTTCTTTGTTATTACCATTCTAAAATAATAACTCCAGTATCTTATATATACTGTGGTGTTATTATAAATACGGTATAACCATATTCAGTATTCTATCCACCCTTTGAATAACATGTCACCATACATGCGTACGTACGACTTACCGTCTCCACGTCGTGGTGTAATTGTTATTCAATATATTATTATTTGGGTGGGTATAATAATGATGTGTAACTCATTTAAATAATAAATATAACATGATAATTATTCTGTATATATGATATAACATCCAATTATATATTATTTTAATATCAAAAGAATGATATTGTCGCTCGTGCGTACGTACGGACTACCGTCTCCACGAACGCGATGAGATTCATTCTCCATCATATCCATTCAAGTATAATTATCATTTTATGATTTAAAAATAATTTTTAAGAACTTTATATCATTCTTGATATGAATAAGATACAACCTATCCATGACAAACATGGATTACGTAACAAAACATATAAAAGAAAATGAGTAAGTTAACACCCGAAACGACGATAATTCTAAGTTATTATTAACAAAGCAATGTTAAAAGATCATATATGATATAATATTAATGTATATTATTCATGAATAATTAAATAACAATTATTTCAACATTATACAGGATTTTAGGCTACCCTAACCAAGGAAAAGTACATGGTAAGGGGTTTCTTATCTCACACTTAATTTCGTGAGAATTCCATTGTTCACCACTTATTTATTGCATGTGGTGTATGTGTACTGCCCATGATTGTATTAATTGTGTAATATACTTTAATTTATGGGTATTTACATGATCATTGTATGATCCTTCTTTCATGGGTGTATGTTTCATAAGTTATCTAATCGATAAGGGAATTTTAAATTTCAATTTCCACTCATTTGGCTTTACGCATATTTCATTGATTATATTACTCCAAGATTATGTGTGGAATCACTATTCATTTGATTATGTAATAATTTCCACTCCCCTTTTTGTGGATATACTTTTTATACACATAATAACTCCATTGATAAATTTTCAAGTCATCGGTATGAACTTGATAAGATAAATTTTGACTCAATATCGATTTGTTGAGATAAATATCCAATTCATTGGTGTTGTTTTTACTAGAATATGTGTGAATGTCCCTTGATTGTTTTACACTGAATATCCAATAATATTTAGTGTATTTATATTTTTCACACATAATTATGACGTTGATTTATCCTTAACCTAAGGATACAACCTTTATGAGATATTTCATCTCAATTTACATTCTATTGAGACTTCTTTGTTGTTATACACCAAATCACTTTTATGTGGTGTATATAATGTACTTTGACATAGTATATCATGAATCCCTTTATTCTCATTATATTACAATGTTTTGATTACCTCAATTATTTGTATTCAAGTTTCTCTCTTTTGGTTAGAAACTCTAACTAAAATACCATTTTTAAATGTTTTAAAGACCTATTCTTCTAAATATTGCTCATTAATGTCCATGTTTTAAAAAATGGTTTTAAGGATTTATTTATATGGACATTAAAGATTTAAAATTAAAATACCTTTTAAAAGTTTCAAAGTGGTATGGGACACTTTGATTCAAAAATCTATTTTAAATAGCTTCTTGACAAACAGTGTGACTTTTAAATGATTTCAAGAAAAAGGGGGATATTTATCTCAATAGTTTTGATGATTATTTTCATCTATGTCAATATCCTTCATCATTCTCGATTGTGGTTAATATTATACAATACAATCTTCCATATTGTATCAAATGAGTTATGTTTGACTATGGATGTGCTATTTTTATACCATTCATGGTTTGTGGTAAAAGTATTGACATTTCGTATGATAGTTTTCATATGAATTTTTATGTTATCTTTAAACCTGTTCATATGAGGAATGCATTGGACTTAGTAAGTGACGGGTGGAGCCCGCTATAGCTTCTCGATGCATTGGTAGGTCTCATGAGACAAACTAGTGTCTTGGCACAAGGCCTTGGCAAAATCTTATTTGTAGTCTTGGCACGAGCCCTTGGCTATGTGGTTATGATAGTCTGGAATTATGCATTCCATAATTATGAAAGTGGTTATTGATATTGCATGTGATCATTCAACTAGTAGAATATCCATGTGAGTAAGTAAATGGAATTATTTTATTTTATCTTTTCCATTTTATGCTGAAGTTCAAGTTTAAAAGGCTTTCGTTTTAGTTATAAACTGCCTTAAGTGTTTATGCTTATCTATGAAAGCTTCTACAATAATGTTATCCTTACTGAGTATCTGAGCTCACCCATTTCAATGTTTTATTTTTCCCAGGATTATGAAGAAGTAATTTATGAATGACCTGCAGGGATAGTATGAGGGGATATGAAGACAAGATGTTGTTGTAGTTTTTTTACCTTATGATGTAATGTAAGACTTATGAATATATCTAGTGTTTCCAAGACTACTAAACTAATCGGTCTTTCGAGACTTGATCCATTGTGATCATGCCAATGTTATGTAATAAAGCACCGACTCTGGGTAACTGGGGTCAGGGCGTTACAAACCAAGTGTTAAATTTGTTCAATAGGTAAATAGAGATAATAATGAGAAGCATAAAATGATTAAATTAAGGTTTCAAGGGAATTAAATATGAAATTAATTAAGGAATTTTAATCTCCAAACATATAATCAATATGATTTGGCATGTAAATGACTTTGTGAGACTAGAGATTTCCTTGAGGAATATTCTTGTTAAGGAATTCATCTTGTTGTAATATGTAAGAACCCGAGTGTTTAGAACGAGTCAAAATATTGACCATGTTTGAATTTTTGACTTATTTTTGAGAGGACTGGGAAAATCTGGGAAGTTATGGAAATTCATATAACACGCCATGTAATCCAAAGTACACGTTGTGTATTGTCTAAGCGTGTACCGACCACGTGCTCATTGAGTACATTCTGTGTGATGACGATGTAAGAATTTCCTACTACACAACATGTAGTGTAGCTTGTCATGCCGTGTATTTCTCCTTATGTGAACCGATTGAGTCATAGCCATGTGTCGACCCATGTGGCGCGTCTAAGACGTGTGGCTACCTCTGCTTAAGTTAGACTACAGACAAGTCTACTACATGACATGTAGTCCTTTATACATGCCATGAGTTTTTATTTTTATTCTCTTAAATGAAAGAGAATCACATCTTATTTCAGAAAACACCTTCTTCTTCCCGAACTTTGGAACAGTTCCACTCCAAAATTCCGAAGAAAGTTTCCTTCTCTAGAATCATCATCCAACGTCTGTTCTTCAATATGTCGGTGGACGCTAGATCGCATTGGGAAGGCTAAACCCGCACACACTCTTTCGTTCTAGTTTCTTTTCCTCACACACTATAGTTTCCATCCGAGTAGAATTGTCGGGATTTGGTAGAAACATAGTTCTACGAAGATCAACTTTTAATTAGATCATGATATCGGATATGCCTACGTCTACTAATCTAAGGTAGGTGGTGCATACCTTCTTTTGTGTTTTCATGGTCATTTTAGGGTTGTAACCTTCGGGTGTGACATCAGGTATTGAGGGAGACCCATGTTTCTTTATTTTAAATTGACTGTATGCCTTATGGGATGCCGTTGGGCATTCCATAATCTTGTTATTCTTAAGAAAGACTGTGTTAGTGGTTATTTCACATTTGGGGCATTTTGGATGGGGATTCCAAAATGGTTATAATTGAACTGTTTTGATTAAAATAGAGAGTATAAACTTGTTAAGTATGATTAAGGGAGAACATAGCTAGTAAAATTCAACTGTTTAGTTTGTTTTTCCTATTAGAAGTATTTATTTTGATTATATATATGTGATGTGTGATGTTGCATATGCTGGAATCTTTGGGTTATATTGGGCATGTCCTGGGTATTGTTGAGTGATGTTGATCACATGTTGGGCTTGACCCATATTACTTTGGGTCTTACTGAACACAGGATTGGGCGTCACAGATGTCGGCTTGAGGCAGTGTGACTGTCAAGTTGGGCATGACCCGAGTTACTTGGATAGCGAGGCCATTGGACTTGAGGGACATGGTCGTAGGGACACGAGGTGTTAGAGAAGTTGTGGCTTGGGAACTTATTTTGGTGATTACCGCTCACCCGTAACTTTGAGTAGTGTGCACACAGGCAGACTCTGTAATGAGGTGGGTTTAACCACTTGTGTGGGTAGAGGCCCTCGATAGTTGAGGTTTAGGTACTATTGGGTTGGGGTTGCTTGCCATAGGAAGCCACATGGAAGGTGAGGAGCCTTCAGGGGATGACATTGAGGCTATCAGGTTTGGGGAAGATTCTCTCCATGATTTGAGGGAAGATATCGCTATCCCTATGGTTATATATTTTAGGGAATACATAGCTATACCTCCGGTTATTAATTTGAGGGCATACATCGCTATCCATATGGTTTCTATTTGAGGACAGACATTGCTGCTCCTCTAGTTGTTGTTCCATGGGCAGGCGTGGGATTTCGAGCAGGGTTACTATTGTTTGGGCATGCCTTCAAGACATCAGTACTTGAGGCACATGGTGTCAGGTCACATGATATAGATTCTGACATTGGCTGAAGCAGGTGATACTCCTTAGTGTCTTTTGAGCACCAGTGGAGTTTATGTTTATTTTTGCATCATAATGATTACTATTTTCTTTATATATGCATTCCTGCTTAAACACCTATACTAGGTATGCACCATTAGGTGGTATGTTACCAAGATTCATCTCACACCCCATATGGTCCCTTCAGGATGCATGTAGACTTTATGGATTTACATGTAGGAAAGAGATCAGCCTCATGAGCTGGATCGTAGTGCTGTTTACATGGAGATGGTATGGACATTTCAGTCATGCATAGATGGAGTTTATTTTGGTTTTACTTTCCTTACTATATCATAATTCTTACTTTAATATGTAGTAACTATTGTTTAACCATTGGCGCCATTTATATATATTGACATGTATGTCCTGTTATGGATTCATTCTCATTGTTTAGTAGTTATTGCAATTAATTGCTGGCATGCTGTTCTGTTTAATTTCCGCTACTATTTTTTCTACTTTGCTTCCGTTGTTTATCTTCTATTGACTGTTCTTCTGCTCTGTGGGCCTGGTTCGGGTATGATGAGTCATTAGTTTCTAATGTGTGTTATATATTATTACTCAGATTAGTACCATTATTATCCTCCAAGAGGGTATATCCTCCTCACTATACCTATTCAGACCCTCTCTGCTAGTCGGCAGCCTTTGGCTTTTGGGGAGGTGATCCTAAGGTAGTAACACCCGACCCGTTTATCACTATTCGGGTGGATCTTCGGGTCTAGGACATTACAAAGTGGTATTAGAGGGAGGTTTGGATAGGGATTTAGTAGCAGTTTTTTGCTGGCTACTAATGAGATTGAGACTTCTCTTTTTATTTTTGCTGGTTTACTATTTGGGATATGGTAGACTAGAGAGAGGCTGTGATTGGAACAAGGTTTCTAGCTTGTGCTTGGGTACCTGCATCCCCCGGCACTAGGGATGAACCAAGTTGCTTTGGTTGGTAATTGCTGTTTTGTTTTTTCTCATACTATAGTTTATATGATTTCCACCTCGGTGGCTCACTTGGTGTGTGATTTTATTGATTGTGATATGTGACCCTTGAGCTGGTGTGGTAAGGGAGAATTGTACCTCAACTCGGTATGTCAAGCCATGATTGTTTGTCTTTTGATATGCACATGTTTAGAGTATTTCAATTTCATAACTGCATGTATGCTTTGTGAAGTGATAATACCATGTGAATGATATCAATTTCAATGCTATAGATGCTTTTGAAATGTAAAGGGTAAAAATACTGATATAATTTCTTATTGATTGCAATATAATATTCCATGATTTATATATATATATATTGTATAATTGCCTGTGGTAGGGTATTTGGGTATGGATCTCGTACGATCAACCAGGTACTTTGGATGAGGTGATATTGATCACCAGGATTGGGAATCCTGGATGTCGGTTTGAGATAGTGTGGCTGCCAAGATTGGGTGACTTGGTCATTAGTTTGAGGCAACGATAGTTATCGGGATGGGAATGGCCTGAGGTAATTTTGATACTTGGCTCTGTTGAGTGTAGGTAAGAAGGCTATGAGGTTGGGATGCCATTGGACATGGTTGCAGTAGGGAGTAAGGGTAGTAGTTATGAACTACTTGTCACTACTTTCTTTATCTCTGTTATAAATATATATTGTTATATATGTGGGATATCTGACCATTAAGGTATTCAGTGAGTTCCTTCTAGATGACTTAGATGGAGCGTCAGGTGGGAGATGGTACAGTGCCGCAGGAGCAAGATCAGGTTCATGATCTAGGGCAGACAGAGTAAGATCCGCAAGTACAGACTCAGGGATAGGATTAGGTTCATGATCTAGTGTAGGTAGGGCAGCATATGGGTTTGGTAGCGTTCGGGCCATGGTTCGATGAGTAGCTCCGAACTAGCATGGTATGTGTGTTGTAGGGAATCAACATAAGCACGCAGGGTACAGATCCATCTATGTCATATCTGATGCAGGAGTTCCAGCTACAACACCCATCTCTTGTTCAGGGTGAGGGTGGTCCACAAGCAGATGAGAACTAAATAAAGAACATGAAAATGATCTATGAGCATCTCGAGATGTCTCCTAGGCAGAGGGTCAAGCTAGCGATGTACATATTGAGAGGACCGATGAAGCATTGGTGGGATGTGTAGGTTCAGGCTTGCAGACATGAAGGACTGGCATAGAAGGACTTCGAGCACATGTTCTTTGAGCAATTTTACCCAAAGACATTGAGGACGGAGAGAACTCGGGAGTTCTTGATACTCCATCAAGGATACATGTCCGTCATGGATTATGCATATACTTTCACTGAGCCGTCTCTCTTTTCACCTGGTATGGTAAGCGATGACTTGACAAGGGTGAGGTGCTTCTAGGATGGATTGAAAAACTCCATTTGGATCCATGTAAATATCTTCTGGATGGGTTCATTCTCAGACGCAGTGAATTAGGCAATCATAGAGGAGGGAAACCAGAGGGATATGTCCCAAGTTGGCTAGGCGACAGCTTCAGGTGATGGTTCAGATAGTAGGAAGTAAGGAAGGAATGAGTAATACTAGGGACTCAGCTATACCACCTCGTAGTAGTTCGTCAGTGGTTTTATTTCAATGTGTACAACCAGTGCATGCTTGGAATCAGTGCGATAGGACTCCAAAAGAGTGTTGGGCATGTGGATAGGTTGGGAATCTAGAGAGGTTCTGCAGGCAGCCTTCTCAGACAGCTGGCAAGCAGGGGCTAGGAAAGATGGTGGCATCTGGAGTTGGTTTAAGTTTAGTACCAGGTGATGGTAACCAAGGTTTAGTTGCATGCAGAGGATGTGAAAGAGATAATGGGAACCAGATGAGGGGTCAGTGACCAATGACTGGAGTAGCACCGCATGGATTTCAGGCATCAAGAAGTCGTACTTCATGTATGGTGCACACTGTGGAGCTGCGAGGGGATGAGCAGGCTGGTGAGCTGACGATAGTTAGAGGTATACTGAGGGTGTGGTCGTGATCTATTTTTTTTACTTTCTTTGGCATGGCTTATTGGGGTATGACAGCTTTGAGTGCACAAGGAGCACATAATTTATATGGGCTGACCAGATGCTGGCCAATGGGATTGGCACCATATCGGGTGTGTGATATATTTATATATATGAATGATATACGTAGTATCGGGGAATCGAGGATGCTGGTTACTTAAGGTACTATGGGAATCAGAGCATCGAGGATTCGAGTTACTTGAGGTTCTAGGCAATAGGTTCTTTTTGAGCATCCATGGGATGTAGGACCTCATGGAGTCGGGCACCGATGTAGTGAGAGATACATTTGGGGTGTCGAAAATGACACGGGAGCACCAATGAGGTGTAGGGTGGACGATGCATCACGAGAAGACCATGAGTCTGGAAACAGGTTAGTGAACATTTTCTTTGTTGAGTTTTGTAGGGTTGAGACCGAGTTATAAAATTCCGAAGGTGGGGAGCCCCTTGAGGAATTTTGCTAGAACCTTTGAGACCAGGGTAGTCCAGGTTACTTTGAATAGGGTGGTATATTTTTTTTTCCATATATGGGTTCCTTTTGATAGGTTAGGGATGAGATATGTTAAGGTGGGGATATTTAAAGAACCCGGGTTTTTAGAATGGGCCAAAATCCCAACCCTGTTTGAATTTTTGACTTGGTTCTGAGAGGACTAGGAAAATCTGGGAAGTTCTAGAAATTTTCAAATTGCACGGTATGTACTCCAAAGTACACGTTTTGTATAGGCTAGGCATGTACTGTCTACATTCTTGCCGAGTACATTTCATGTGATGACCATGTAAGAATTCCCTACCACATGATGTGTAGTGTAGCTTGAAACACAATTTATTTATCCTTCTACGAATCAGTTGACTCCTAGCCATGTGTCAACCCGTGTGGTGAATCCAAACCATGTGGCTACTTTCACTTAAGTTGGAGTATGGACAAGGCTACTACATGACATGCAGTCCTTTATACACACCTTATATTTTTATTTTCATTCACTTAAATGAAAGAGTACCACGTCTTATTTCAGAAAACACCTTCTTCTTCCCCAAATTCGGAATAGTTTCATTCCGAAATTCTGAAGAATGTTTTCATCCCTAGAATCATCATATGACATCCATTTTTTAATCTGTTGGTGGGTGTGGGATCGGATCAGGAAGGCTAAACCCGCACAACCTCTTTTGTTCTAGTTTCTTTGCCTCACACACCGTAGTTTCCATCTTAGTAGAATTGTCATAATTTGAAAAAAATGTAGATCTACTAAGATTGGATTCGAATTGGAGTGCGAAATTGGATGTGACTACATCTATGAGTCTAAAGTAGGCGGTGTATACCTTATTTTGTGTTTTATTGGTCATTTGGGGGTTGCAACCTTTGGGCGCGATGTCAGGTATTGAGGGAGAACCATGTTTCTTTATATTAAATTCATTGTATACCATATGGGACACCGATGGTCATTACCTCAACTTGTTATGCTTGAGCGAGGTTGGGTTATAGGTCGTTGCTTATTTGGGGAATTTTGGCCGGGGGGTACCAAAATGGGCATAATTGAACTGCTTTGATTAAACTGCTAAGTATAAACTTGTTAATCATGATTAAGGGAGGACATGGATAGTGAAATTCAACTATTTAGTTTTTTTCCCTGTTAGAAGTACTTCTTTTGATTATGTATATGTGATGTGTGATGTTTCATATGATGGAACCTTTGGGTTATGTTGGTCATGGCCTGGGTATTGTTGAGTGATGTTGATCACCGTTTTGGCTTGACCTAGATTACATTGGGTTGTACTGATCACATGATTGGGTGTCATGGACGTCGGCTTGAGGCAGTGTGACTGTTAGGTTGGGCATGACCCGTGTTACTTGGATGGAGAGGGCATCGGACTTGAGCGACATGGTCATAGGGACATGAGCTGTCAGAGATGTTGTGGCTTGGAAACTTAATTTTGTGATTACCGCTCACCCAGAACTTTGAGTAGTGTGCACACAAGTAGACTCCGTGATGAGGTGGTTTTGACCGCTCGTGTGTGTAGATGCCCCCAATAGCTGCGGTTTAGGTACTATTGGGTTTGGGGTGCTTTTCGTAGGAAGCCACGTGGAAGGTGAGGAGCCTTCAGGGGATAGTGTTGGGGCTATCGGGTTGGGGGAAGAGGTTTTCCATAATTTGAGGGTAGATAACGCTGTCCCTTTGGTTACTGTTTTTAGGGAAGACATTGCTATCCCTCTGGTTATTAATTTGAGGGCAGACATCGTTGTCCCTCCAGTTCTTATTTGAGGGAAGACATCACTTATCCTTCATTTGTTGTGCCATGTGAAGGCGTGGGCTTTTGACCAGAATTAATATTGTTTGGGCATGCCTTCAGGACGTTAGTACTTGAGACACAAGGTGTTAAGAGGCACATGGTTCTAGGTTACATGATAGAGATTCCAGCATTGGCTGAAGCAGGTGACACTCCTTGGTGGCTGAAAAGAACTGGGGGAATTTATGTTAATTTGTGAATCATACTATAAACTATTTTCCTAATAAATGCATGATTTATTAAACAATTATACTAGGTACGCACCATTGGGTGGTATCCTACTGAGATTCGTCTCACACCCTGACATTCCCATCAGGACACATGTATACTTTACGGATTTATATACAGGAAAGAGATCAGCCTCAGGAGTTGGATCATAGTGCTGTTGACATGGAGATGGTATGGAACTTGCGGTCATGCCTAACTAGAGTTTATTTTGGTTTTACTTTCCTTCCGGTATCAGAATGATTACTTTAATATGCAGTCATTGTTGGTTAGTAATTGGCACCATTTATATAGACTGACATGTATGACATGCTATGGATGCATGCTCTTTATTTAGTAGTTGTTTCAATTGATTGCTGGCATGCTGTTCTATTTTCTTTCTCATACTATTGTTTCTACTTTTCTTCTGTTTTTTATATACTATTTATTTTGCTTCCGCTCTGCGGGTCTGGTTTGAGTCTATCGAGTCATTAATTTCCACTGCATGTTATATATTATTACTCAGAATAGTACCATTATTATCCTCTGATTGGGTATATCCTCCCCACTATACCTATTTAGACCCTCGCTAGTAGTTAGAAGCCTTTGGCCTTCGAGGAGGTGCACCTAAGGTAGTAACACCTCACCTGTTTAGCACTATTTAGGTGGCTCTTTGGGTTCAGGACGTTAGATCATATATAGAAATGTTCCACCAATATGAACGAGTTTAAGAAATTTTTATCATATTATTATCAAATTATTGATGTTAAATGAGTTAGTCATATAATGTCTCGGTTCTAGTGCTGCATTAATATTACTAGTGTGTAAAAGTTCAAATCAAAAGAAGAAAAGTTAGTTAGAGAGTTCAATAATGTTTCTTCAAGTAGTCTGTCAAGGTCATTAAAACCTAAAGGCAATATCATGAAGGAAGAGTAACAATTCCATATGATGGAATTTTCTAATATACCTAAAGGGGGTTTAGAAATTCCATGTAATGTCAATGTTAGGTATAAGTGTTATAGAAATAGATTCTTGGATTTTCAATGGAATGTAATACCAACTGTATGTTTTAGAAGTATTATAAATATACAGGAGTTAAAAATCAAGGGAAAAATTAATAAATCATGTAGATTTCATTCAAATGATGAATAAATGAGTTATTACATCAATGGTTTTAGTTTATCATGCTTGGATAAATCTACATAAAAGATGTGTATGGATATATCATTTATCTTATATGACAAGAGTTATTTGATAATAGAGATTTTTTATGAACAATATGAGGTAATGAATTAAATACACATGGTTTATGATTCATTGGTTTCTATAACATGTTTTGAAAAGGTGATAAGGATAAAAATGTTTTATCTAAGATAATGTGTTTATCTAGATGTAATGAGTAAACAAAATAGAAAAAGTGAAACAAATAGAAGGATGATCTAGAAATATATCATATATAATATAACAGATAGGTTCTTATTTAGGGTTTTATTAAGTATTCTTAATAGAGTTTAATAATATAAAATATATCGTATAAAAGGAAATCACCACTTTATATTTATTTCACGTTGGGTGGAATTATATATATATTGATATAAATTTTGTGAAATGTAATGATAATTAACATATTAAAGTATTAATTTGATTTATCCCTAACTGATTGTTATTATTGAATATTATTGTTTATGAATTGTTTTTAAAGTTATCATGAGTATGATTCTGGTATAGAGACACCAAATATAACCATGAGGCACAAATATGGTTTTTTACACCACATGACCCATGAAGTATAGAACTTAGAGTGTCAAACACTATGTATTTGATATACTGTGGGTGTATGGATTATATTTTGAGTCCCCACTATCTATGTTTGGTGAGAAACCTATCATGTGAACCTTCATACTTTTATACCATTCTTACACTATCCTCAAGGCTTAATTAATCAGGGGTGTTTTGGTATGTTTCTGGTCATGCCTTTGGTTGGAGTTTAACAAAGATAACATTATCCCTATCATTTAAATAGTATAAAATACAAGATATTGATTGAGAATAAATTATGAGTTTGTGGCTCCACCAAGATAGTATATATGATATGCTTGTCTATTCGTTTGAGGGGATTGTGATGCACTCATCCGTAAAGGTGAATGACATGTGTTGTATTCATCAACCTAGTCATTCCATACTTAGTGAGTAGAGAATATTTTAGTAAGCTATATGAGATTAACATACTCCATGTATCATGGTCAATCGATGCATTAGAAAAATGGAATGCATTGGAATTAATATTGACATGTGATAAAATTGGTGGACATAGGTATAAAGTTACCTGTGTTTGAAGGTGATCACACCATATCCCTTAGTAGCTTGAGTATCATTGATTATTTCCTAGAGGCCACTTTTTTATTAGATTTATGGATATAATGATTCATATTTGTTTTCAACACTATAAAGGACCTTGAGGTTACACTTTGTAGTCAACTGAATGAGGAATGATTTTGACTTAGAGAGTATATTTAAAACAGTTTTAGAGTTAATACAAAATAGTTTTGTATGGCTATTCACAAAATATTTCATATGATTTGAAACATAATTAAGTTTCATATAGATTTCCAAAAGTATTTTGGAAGATATTAAACAGAGTTTTTTGATATAGTATACACATGATACAATGTAAGGTGAAATAGGAAAAGTATTTTCATCTTTAGTCAAAGTAAAAGATGAAGAAGATATTTTTTAAATCCCTTTTTCATATGATACAATTGGACATGTTGTATTGTCCGATATGGGGATATCATAAATCATGTAAAATTGATATTGAATTTGGTCAATTTAAAGACATGATTGGCACTTACAAGAAATAATCTTCCCATTCAAGTCATAATGTAAATATAACCATATCATAAGGATATTGTCTCTAGTTGTTCAAGTTATTGAATGATTATCATTGTTATTTGAGAAAATCTTCCATGTGGCCTATCATAAATAAATGTTTCATATGATGAATAAAATTGGAAAGTAGATGAATTTATGCAAGGGTTATATGAACTGGATGAGTAACATTTTTTTATACATTATAATGCATGATTAAATGTATAAACTGCTAAGGATAATCCTTAAGGTCTTTATAACAGGGAATTCACCATGAGATGTATAAAAACCCTACTCTTTATTACACACTAAAACATGATTTATTAGATAAACTTCACTTGATACAACATAGAAGATCAAGGGGTCTAGTGTCTTTGGGGATTAGAATTATTAAATAACAACTTAAATCATGAAATACAACATCTTTATTGAAAACATCCTTTACATGACCACTACATTCCCTCTTACTTAGCATTGCATGGGATAACCTGAGTACATGCATAAGAAAAGTGTGAGCTATAAAGCACAGTAAGAGAATAAACATGGAATAACATGAGGAATACAATACATGTTAGACAATAGGCATATCAATGGAGCAAAATAGAAACATGAACATAAAGTCATGATAAAGCATTATAATCATAACATGGAAATGTGGCAACGACACTTAGCATGGAATTAGAATGAGCCAAGGCTCATTTCACATGAAGCATGAGTAAACCCTAATTTTACATGAAGCACGATTAAACCCCCATTGAACTTGAATTATAATGAGTAAAAACCAATTTCATATGATGTATCATGATACTATACTTTACCCAATGCATTGGAGCACTATCAGGATGCACCCTTCTTAAACATTTCATTTCAAGCATAAGTGTGCCACATGGATCATATTACATGGAATAAATCAACATCATAAGTTATTAAATGATTAATTAATGTGGAAAAAATACATGAAAGTATCATTCAACATGTACATGTTCATAAAGGTGAATACCCTTTATAGGGATATGGTTATGGTATTCACTACACAATGATCTTGGCTTGGAAAAATGCAATGCAATTTCGGCAGCATAACAGGGTGACATAAGGATTCATGAAAATGTTTTATGAGAGAGAAATGGGTGTCTCACAATATTTACATAAAATGGACAGTAATGGTTTCATATAGATACATGTCCCTACAAACTTAATGGAATTTAGATGCATAATACAAAAGAATTACTTGAATGTACCAGAGGAGAGAGAAATCCCTCATGGAATTTCAGCATGGTAACAGGTGTACATGGGAGAAATTAATGAGAGAGAAAGGTGTATACAATTATCCAAACATAAATAGGGAATTATGGGGGAGGTGTGAAGTCATACCCCAACAATATTCATTGAATAAAGGGCATAACAATATTGAGAAACCTAGATAAAAAGAGAAAGGTAGGAATCCCTTACTAGGAAGTGTGATCCCAAAGGATTGAGAGAGGCTTAAGAGAGGATTATTAGGAGATTGGGGAAACTTAGGAGGATTATAGAGAGAGAAGGGAACAGGTTGGTCGAACTCCAAAGGCTTTGAGTGAAGAGGAAGTGAGAGATTGGGTGGGTTTATATAGGAAAGGATAGGGAATTCTTTATTATTTAGGTTTGAGACACCTCACATTAAAATAATGAAAACCACATACCAGGCCATGGTTTTTCCCATGGTTTTTGCCAAAGGGGACTGTAAAATAATATTTTATAAATCCAATTGCCTAAATTCTTAAAATAATAGGGTTGCTTATGTGGATGAGAGTCACACTCTCAAGGAAAACAATTTAAAAAGACAAAATGTTTTATAATCCTAGAAGGGTCCACTAAAGCTTTGTAAAATAATTAAAACAAATCTAAAATCAAATTCTTTTAATGATAAAACATATATTGGCAGAAAATAATGTTTATAGTATTTTATTACATCACTATTGGGTCATTATAATGTCACAAAACATATTATATATTTAATCGATATTTAATTTTTACCCAAAAATTCGACTGTCTCAGAAAATTATGAAAAATTAACCGTTGGATAATTTAGAAATCCTGATTCCAAAAATAATATTCATTTTATCAAAATAATTTTCTAAATATGTGAATTTTTAAATTTAAAATAAAAACCGACATTTATCATAAATTCATGGGTTTTGACAAAAGTAGCTTTCAAACCTTAATAAAAATTACAATTTCATTCATAAAATTATACGATAATTTATATTTAATAAAAATTAATTTGATAATAATAATAATAATATTTTATTAAAATATTGTTTAATTCAAAAATCTATTAATTCATCAAAACAGATTTCTTAGTTGAATATTAACTAAAAATACTATTTGTGCTTTAAAAACTATTTATAAGGTAACAATAAAAAGAATGTATATTCTCTATACAAGAATAATGTACATAGTCATAGTGATAAGTTATCATTACATAACCCCTTATAACACCCTCATAATACCGAAGGGTAAGATGTGCGATGATGACAGACTCTTGGGGTGGCTCGGATAACAACGCTCGGGTGGTAATCTATATTAACTTCCACTTCTCCCATAGTCGGTTCTGCTCAAGATTAACGTGTTCAAGCTCGGCTTGGGATTGGTCAAGAGAGAAACCCAATAACTCTACCTCCTTTATGAGCTCTGAAAAATGGACTTCGTATGGTGAAAGTCTACTGGATGAGGCCATCACTTCCTTTGTTCGAGTAAATTGGATTTGTTAAAGCCCTATATTTCTACTAATCATGTGATCACTATTCAATGGATATATTAGCAACAATAACAATTCATAATGGTATTTTATAATCCAGAAATATAAAACCAATGAAGTTCACATTTTATATAACCATAATAAGACATTTAATTAGATCAATTGGAATTTCCATTAATGAAAGTTTGGGTCGTTACAATCTCCCCCCCTTAAGAAATTTTGCCCTAGAAATTTTATTTTCCCACTCTAAAACAAATGTGGGTAACTTTGCTTCATCACTTTCTCCAATTAACATGTCAATTCTTCAAACATGTGGTTTCACCACAACACCTTGACGAGGGGCATTGTCTTATTTCATAAAACGTTTTCTCTACAATCTAAGATCTTCATTGGTTACTCCTCAGAAGAAAGATCATCCTCTAACCAAAATAGCTCTGAAGAGAGTACATGTGAATGGTCTGGTATGTACTTCCTTATGAGGGATACATGGAAGACATCATATACTTTGTCCATGGTAGGTGGAAGTGCTAGTCGATAGGCCACATCCCCAATATGATCAAGAATCTCGAAGAGGACGATGTAACTAGGACTTAACTTCCCTTTATTTCCAAACCTCATGAACTTCTTCCATGGAGATATGCATAGAAATACCATGTCTACAACTTTAAACTCAAGGTCTCATCGATAGTTATCTACATAACTCTTCTGTCGACTCTGGGCTGCCTTGATATTCTACTGAATGGTTTTCACCTTCTCCCCTATTTCATCAACCATTTCTGGTCCTAACAGCTTACGCTCACCAACTTCATCCCAACATGCTATTGTTCTACACCTCTTCCCATACAAGGCTTTATAAAGTTCCATTAAGATAGTTGATTGGAAACTTTTATTGTAGGAGAATTCAACAAGAGGAAGATTTTGATCCCAACCTCCTTTAAATTCCATTGAACATGATCTTAACATATCTTTCAATGTATGAATAGTTTGATCAGATTGGCCATCATTTTGAGGATGATAGGTCATACTAAAGTTGAATTCAATATCCATAGTATGTTGAATACTCTTATGAAACTTAGAGGTGAATCTTGGATCTCGATTGGATACAATAGATAGTGGTATTTCATGAAGCCATATCACTTCCCTGATATATATCTGTCTCAGTTGATCCAATGAGAAATCCTCCCGAATTGAAATGAAGTGTGCATAATTTTTAAGATGATCCTAAACAACCCAGATTGCATTGTTGCCTTTGGATGTCTTAGGAATTCCGGTGACAAATTCCATAGTGATGTTATCCCATTTCCATGCTGGTATGAGAAATGGTTGCATCATCCCCTTAGACTTCTGCCTCTCTGACTTCACTTTTTGACACACCATGCACTTTTATGTATAATCATCGATCTCCTTCTTCATATTATCCTACCAATAATACTCTCGAAGATCTCGATACATCTTTGTGTTTCATGGGTGAATATATAAATTTGAACTATGTGCATCGTCCAAAAGTTCTTTCTTCATCTCTGTACTTTATGGAACACATAGTCTTTTCCCAAATCTCACAATTCCTTATTCATTAACATTGAACTCTGAGGATTTACCTTTTCTGATAGCTTCAACTTTCTTCTTAATTCTCACATCATCCTTTTGAGCACCATTTAACCTTTACAAAAGAGATGGTTGAGCAATCATTTGTGAAAGGATTGATAATGTTACCTCCTTTATGATTCCCATGTCCATCTTCATCAAGTATAAGAAGATTGGATCCTTCTCAATTCTTATCAATGATAGAATCACTAGGTCCTTTCTACTTAGAGCATCCGCCGCCTTGTTTACTTTCCTAGGGTGGTAATGGATTGAGTAGTCATAGTCTTTGATCATATCTAACCATCTTCGTTAGAACATTTTCAACTCTTTCTGTGTGAATATATACTTGAGGCTTTTGTGGTCTGTATATATTTCACACTTCTCCCCAAAGAGATAACACCGCTAAATTTTTAAAGTGAAGATCACCATAGACAACTCCAAATCATGTGTTGGATAATTATTCTCATGAACTTTCAATTGCCTTAAAGCATAGGCAATGACTTTTTCATTTTTCATCAACACACAGCCCAGGCCCTTCTTCGAAGCATCACTGAATACCACAAAAAGTTCTCCACTTGTGGGTAAAGTGAGAACAGGTGAAATGATAATCCTCCTTTTTAACTCCTTGAAGCTTTCTTTGCATTCATCATTCCAAGAAAACTTTACTCCCTTCCGAGTTAGCTTGGTAAGAGGGTTAAGAAATCGTGAGAAATTTCTCAAAAATCATTGATAATATACAGCTAACCCCAAGAAGCTATGAATATCCGTTACCGATGTTGGACTCATCCATCCCTCAATTGAATCTATCTTTGACGGATCCAGAGATATCCCATTGCTTGTGATGATATGTCCAAAGAATGAAACCTCCTTCAACCAGAAATCACACGTGATATACTTTTCATAGAGCTTCTCCTTCCGCGAGGTCTCTAGTACAGTTCTTAGATACTCTTCATGATCCTCCTTGGTTTTGGAGTATATCAAAATATATTCTATAAATACTACCACAAATTTGTCGAGGTAATCCCTAAAGACTCTATTAATCACGTCCATGAATATTTATGGAGCATTAGTGAGTTCAAAAGGAATTACTTTGAATTCATTGTGCTCATATCTTGTATGAAAAGCAGTCTTGGGGATATCTTCCTTCTTCACAATTTCTTGATAATATACCGACCAAAAATCCACCTTGGAGAAGTATTGTGATCCATGTAGCAGATCAAACGAGTCATCAATTCATGGGAGAGGATACTTGTTATTTATCGTGATTTTTTTAAGCTCACGATAATCGATGCAAAGATGCATTGACCCATCTTTCTTCTTGATGAAGAGGACTGGTGCACCCCAAGGTGAAGTACTTGGGCATATAAACCCTTTATCCAAATTCTCATGTAGTTGTTTCTTTAGCTCCTCAAGCTCTACAACAACCATTATATATGGAGTCTTGGATATTGGCAATGCCCTAGGTATAAGATAAATTGAGAATTCAACATCCCTTCTAGGAGGAAGACTAGACAATTCCTCGGGAAACACTTCAACGAATTCCCTCACAATAGGCATGTCTTCAAGGATGGTTTCCTCCTTAGACTCAATCATCTGAGCCATATATGCATTATAATAGGGTATTAATATCCATACTTGAGATAATTGAGCTAAATAAGATTCATCTTCCTCCTTTCACTTGTACACAATCGGGGGTCGATTCTCCACATGGAGAGTGATTTCCCTCTCATGGTAATTTATGTTTTCTCTATATAAAGAAATAAAATTCATGCCAAGAATTGCATAAAATTACACCATAGGGAGTGTTATGAGGTTTTTTGGGAAGTTCAATCCACCAATTATGACAGGGGAGGAGTTATATTCATGGGATGAAATGATTTCCCCATTTTTCATACTCACTAACATCTTTACTTCCATGATTTGTGGTGATGTTGGGATTTTTCTACTAAACTTTTGCAATATAAAATAATGCATAGAACCTAAATAAAAAATTATGTTCACTATTCTTGAATGAGTAAGTAGCATACCTTTCACCACATCATTGTCGGGGTTCACTTCGGTAGTAGGGATGGAAAAAGCTCGCCCTTTCTACCTTGGAGGTTGTTGGTTTCCTCTGAAAACCTTTGGATTAGGGCACTAATTTTTAAGATGCCCTAGTTTTTTGTAGTTTTAGCAATGAACAATGCATTGAGGTTCAAATAGAGTGTTCATGGGTGCTTCTTTCCACACCTTTGGAAAGTGGGGTGATGGATCTTCTTAGCACCATTGGATTTTTCCATTGGACCTCCAGTATTGAAGTCCACCTTACGATTATTATCCCCATGATACCACTGAGAATCTCCGATATCCATTTCTACCTTGAGGGCACATATGGAAATTTCCTCATAGCTGTCAAAGTCGCGGATCGCCAGGGATTTCTACAGGCTGGGTTTCAGCCCACCAAAGAAGCGGCCAACCTTGTATTTGGGGGTAACGACAAATCCGAAAGTGTATCATGCAAGCCTTGTGAAGTTTTCCTTATACGCTCTGACATATTCGTCATTTTTTTTCTTGAGGGAAAGGAAGTCCCTTTTCACATTAAGCTGGAGGGTGCACGTAAATTGTTTATCAAAAAACATCTTCTGGAAATCCTTCCATTCTAATGCCTCGATCTCCTGTTCAGGCTTCGTATTTTTGATCAATTTCCACCACTGATCAGTTTCAACCTTCAAATGATAAGAATCCAAAAGAACCTTCTCTTGTTCAGAACATTAAAGGATGAATAATATATTTTCAATGGAGTTGATCCATTGTTCGGTGATTGAGGGATCAGATGATACATTAAAATTAGGAGGCCTTTCTAGCATGAAGCTCTCGATAATGACTTGTTCTTTCTTAGGGGGGGATGAACATTCCTCTTGACCCATGTTTCTATTCAAATCTTGAGTTATCTGAGAGAGTATCATGACAAAGTTCACGATTCCCGCTCCCATTAGATTAGGCGTCTCATTAGAACAATCATCACATTGGTCTTCACATCAGTTGTTAGCCCGAGTCCTCCAATTACTGGCAATTGGATGGAATAAAAGGATAGTTAGTGGTTACACATAAAGGGTAATCCAAAAATAGATGACTTATAAATATATTTTATTTTCTTAACTTATGAATCTATAGTCTTCAATCTATGTTATCCATGATCTACTTTCTAACATATATTCTTAGGGGAATTCTTTTTATTCCCTTAATAATGGTTCATAATAAGATTGTTAATTTACCAATACAAATCCCCTGGGAGTGTCGTAACCAAGAGTGCAGCAAGGCCCATTTTTTTTACCAGTTCTTGTTTGAGTCTAGCTCAAAGTGGTGTTTTCGGGTTTTCCCCTAGGATAAATCTGTGCCAGAACCGCCTCTACCTTCTTGTATCCAGACATGTATGTATTTTCTTGATAAGCCACTTACTCAATACTCACAAATACAGAGTGATGTTTTTATTATACTTATTATTGTCTCTAAGTATTTACTAGGTTTTTCTAATCCTGATCCCAAAAATAACTAAACCTATCCTCTGATACCAACTAAAACAACCCTACTCTTTATTACACACTAAAACATTATTTATTACATAAACTTCACTTGGTAAAACATAGAAGATCAATAAGTCTAGTGTCTTTGGGGATTAGGATAATTAAATAACAACTTGAAACATTAAATACAACATCTTTATTGAAAACTTCCTTTACATGACCACTACATTACCTCGTACTTAGCATTGCCTAGGATAACCTGAGGAAATGAATAAGAAAAGGGTGAGATATAAATCCTAGTAAGGGAATAAACATGGAATAACATGAGGAATACAATACATGTTATAAAATAGACATATCAATGGAGAACAAGATAAACATGAACATAAAGGCATGATAAATCATGATAATCATAACATGGAAATGTGGCAACAACACTTAACATGGAATTAGCATGAGCCAAGGGTCATTTCACATGGAGCATGATTGAACCCTCATTTCACATGAAGCACAAGTAAAACCTCGATGAAATTTAATTATAATTATTCAACACCCATTGAAGATGACCTATCATGGTACTATACTTTACCCAATGCATTGGAGCGCTATCATGGAGCACCCTTCTTAAACATTTCATTTCATGCATAAGTGTGCCACATGGATCATATAACATGGAATCGATCAACATCATAAGTTATTACATGATTAAGTAATTTGGAATAAATAAATGAAATTACCATTCAATATGTATATTTTAATAAAGGTAAATACCCTAGATAGAGACATGGGTATGGTATTCACTACATAATGATCTTGGCTTGGAAAAATGCAGTGCAATTTGGGCAGCATAACGACGTGACATAAGGATTCATGAAAATGTTTGATGAGAGATAAATGGATGTCTAATCATATTTACATGAAATGGATAGTAAGGGGGTCATATAGATACATTTACCAACAAATATAATGGAATTTAGATGCATAATACAAAATAATTACTTGGATGTAAAAGAGGAGAGAGAAACCCCTCACGGAATTTCGGCATGGTAATGAGTGTACATGGGAGGCATTAATGAGAGAGAAAGGGGTCACCCATTAATGAAAAATATATATGGAAGTATGGGGGAGGTGCAAAATCATACCCTAACATTCTTAATTGAAAATAAAAGGGCATAACAATATTAAAAACTTGGATAAAAAGAGAAAGGCATGAATCCCTTACTTGGAAGTGTGATCCCAAAGGCTTGGGAGAGGCTTGAGAGACTCTTATTGGGAGCTTGGGGCACCTTGGAAGGATTATAGAGAGAGGAGGTCAAGGGTTGGTATAACTCCAAAGTCTTTTAATGAAGAGGAAGTGGGAGATTGGGTGGGTTTATATAGGAAAGGATATGGAATTCTTTATTATTTAGGTTTGGGATACCTCACATTAAACTAATCAAAACCACAAAAAAACCATGGTTTTTGACCATAGTTTTTTCCAAATGGGAGTGGAAAAAAATATTTTATAATTCCAATGGATTAAAGTCTTGAAATAATAGGGGTGATTTTGTGGATTTGAGTCACACTCTCAAGGAAAACTATTTTAAAAGACAAACTGTTTTATAGGCCTTGAATGGTCCACTAAAGGTTTGTAAAATAAATCTAAAAAAATCTAAAATCACATTATTTTAATGATAAAAAATATATTGTAAGAACATAATGTTTATAATATTTTATTACATCACTATTTGGTCATTATGATGACATAAAACACATTATATATTTAAACAATATTTAATTTTTACCCAAAAATTCGACTGTCTTAGAAAATTATGAAAAATTCACCGTGGGATAATTTTGATGTCCTGATTACAAAAATAATATTAATTTTATCAAAATAATTTTCTAAATATTGGAATTTTTACTTTTAAAATAAAAATCAACATTTATAAAAAATTCATGGGTTTTGACAAAAACAACTTTCAAATCTTAAAAAAAATTACAATTGCATTCATAAATTATACGATGATTTATATTTAATAAAAAGTAATTTGATAATAATAATAATAATATTTTACTAAAATATTATTTAATTCAAAAATCCATTAATTCATCAAAATAGATTTCAGAGTTGAATATTAACTAAAAATACTATTTGTGCTTTGAAAACTATTTATAAGGTAATAATAAAAAGAATGTATATTCTCTATAAAAGAATAACGTACATAGAAATAGTGCTAGGGTCTCATTAAATAACCCATTATAACTCCCACATAAGACCTAAGGGTAAGGTGTGTGATGGTGACAAACTCTTTCGGTGGCTCGGATAACATCGCTCGGGTGGTAATATATATTAACTTCCACTTCTCTCGTAGTTGGTTCTAATCAAGCTTAACGTGTTCAAGCTAAAATTGGGCTTGTTCAAGAGTGAAACCCAATGACACCACCTCCTTTACATGCTCAAACAAATGGGCTTCATATGAGGAAAGTCTACTGGATGAGGCCATCGCTTCCTTTGTCTGAGTAAATTGGATTTGTTAAAGCCCTATATTTATACTAATCATGTGATCACTGTTCAACAACTATATTAGCAACGATCACAATTCATATCGTTATTTTAAAATACAGAAACATAAAACCAATGGATTTTACATTTTATATAGCCATTATAATATATTTAATTATATCAAGAGGAATTTCCATTATTGAATGTTTGGGTTGTTACAAGATGGGTGTGAAAGAAGGTCTACACAAGTATTGGCCAAATCTCCCTCATCCCAAAGCTCTCTTATCCTAACCCCTTTACACGATGAGGAACTAGAATGTCATTGAGGGTGGAGGATCCAACTCACATGATGAGAGATTCGACCCAGACTAAGGATACCTCCAAAGGAGAGATGTAATTTTGACACCTATAACATGATATTCATCAATCATAGATGAAGATTATTACTACTACAATCAATGGTGTAAGATATAAAAAACTATTTCTTTATTTCCAATTTATGATGAATTTCAATAATAAAGCATTGTAATCTTGGATTTGGGTTTATATATTTCTTCCACTATATTTAAAAATTGTTCTTAGATCTAATGGAACCCAACATAAATGTTAATAATGGTCCCAATATAGAGGCATTCATTTTGGAAGAAATACAATGTTTAAGTTTTCCTAAAGAAACACATAATGAGAAAAATAAATATACTTTATATGATATTTTTTTAATGATTTAGAGAATAATCATATATTTTTAATTTTTTCTGTAATAAGATAATTATTAAATATAAATAAAATGGAAATAATTGGTATAATATTTTCATACCAAGTGATAAGAGATATTATAAATGATAATGAGGATCGTAAACTAAGATATATTATTAAATGTCAAAAGATACAAGATTAGAGTAAATAAAAAGACATTATGAAAAATTAATTAAATATATTTAATAAAAAGAAGTCTTTTGGATTCATTATGATCACATATGGAGTTGTGAAACTTTTTGGGGTTTTTTTTAACTTTTTGGTTATAATAGGGTCTTTGAGTGTTAATGAAATAAAAAAAGTAATATTATGAGAATGTCTTGTTATATAATGTTTTTCTCAAAGTATTATCACAAATAAATGTTTTTCCAAACATGGGTGTAGTCAACTTAAGATATTTAACCAATATTTTAGTATCTAAAAAGGTTGATACATGTATTATAGATGTTTTTAAAAATTTTCCATACGAATTTCTTTATGGTTGTATCTATATAGAAATTATTGACAATTTCAGAATGCCAAAATCATTAATTTAAAATTCAAATAATTTAATAACTCATATTTTAGTATCAGGATTGGACCTAGGGCCAGTTTAGTGAGCTATTGAGCTAGGGAAACCCGAGGGTAGGGGAAACCAATCACCACTTTGGATAAAACCCTACATGAATTTAAACCTTATTGAATCACTTCATACCACCACATCACACTACCGTAAATCCTCCTACTCTTTGGGGTATTTGGATTCTCTATATCCTTTTCCTATTCTACTTCCACTAGTACCCTCTCTAACATATTATCTACACATATGAACTCTAACCATGCTAGATCAATCCCATTCTACACTACCTCCCACACTTTCTCCATGTATGTTTTCTCCACCAATGATTACCTAAGTTGTTACTCCCTAATTTGTTCCTTCTACCACCTCACACCTCACTACTGTGATCAAAAATCACCGGGACGAGATAGTGATGTGGAGGATGGCGGACACCACTGATGGTCCCGACAACTTCCTCCTTCCCTACAGTTATGAATTAGCTTAGGTAAATCCCGAATCTTATGATTTTTCTCTATTTCATGTGTTCTAATTTATATTTTGATTAGAAAATAACATTTTTAATTAATAGAATATCTTATTTTGTTTTATTTTTTTCAACCAAAAGAGGGAACCTTTTCTCCCCCAGTCTTGGGAAATCATATTTTCTAATCCAATCCTATTTAGTATGTATTATATTTTAAAAAACTATATATTTTTATAATTAAATTTTATCAGATTTAATAGAATTAAAGTATAAAATAAATAAAATTATCATTATTTAATTTCATATAAATGGCGATTACACTCTATAAGATAAATATAAATGTAATGAGATAATAAAAAAGTAAATAAAAATCTTGAAATATTGAAGTATTAATCATTTAAATATACCATGAGAATAATACCGCCGAATATAATTATAGAAATAAGGAAAACCAATAAAAATATGATAAAAATTTTGAGAAAGAAATGAGAGAATTTAATGAATGATTTTATACAAGTATGTAAGGCTATATATATGAATAGAAAGTGAACTATGACCATCAGAGGCAATTGTTATATGATTGTTAGTGGTATCTGTTATATTACTATTGGGGTTACTATTATATGATCCTTGAAATAAGAAGTAATATACTCATTATACGATCAATTAGGTAAATAAAATATGATCAATTATCCACTTATTTTATATTAATAAGTAATTATATGTATTTCATGTTGGAAAATATGTCTTATTTAATGGTTAAGGGAATTTATTTAACATGATTTCTTATTTTGATCTATTTATATCATTACTAGATAATTTAAAAATTATTACTTATATTAATTTCAGGTATTTATATAGTTTTTTTATTATGATAATTTTCTAAATAATTATGGCATGGCTTGAAATAGAAATACGGGTTTTCATTTGAAAGGAAATATTTATTGTTAAAAAATGAAAGTAATTTTTTAATATAATATGAGTTTTAATTTAAAATTATAATCTCTAATAATTGCATATTGATTTTAATAAAATTAATTTCATATTTTAAATCATCTTGGAAATATTATATAGAAATTATTTTGGTAAAAATTTATAAAAAAAAGTATGTCATTAAGTAGTATATGTAATATAAAATCACACATTTTTGATAAAAAACATGGTAAAAGATTATAAATGAAATATTAATTTCAATATATATTTTTAAATATTTAAATAGTTTATTTTTAAAGGTAAATATTTGAATTAATTATGGTTAAAAGTTGAGTGATACATTTTAATTTGAATTCCTCTTAAATAAATAATAAGATTTTGTTGTAACTGAGAGGCTGTGTGTTGGATTTTTTAACAATTACTAAAGGTTGATAATGATGGATAGTTTCAAGAGATGATTGTTTCAATGAAGAGTTTGTGTGTTTTCAAGAGATTATGAGAAGTATTGGTTTATAATAACTTAATGTTGGATTTTTTAAGACGTGTCTAGATTATGGGTAGACATTAAAGACATGGTGATGGTGATATGAGAATGATTGAAATTGATATATATGATATTAGAGTTTCAGGATGATCATGGATGATATGGAGAAGAGGAAAATGAATAAGCACTTGTGGAGATATGAAAAGAGAGAACTTGGAATCTCTATATTTCAAGGGAAAGGAATTAGAAAATAATGATTGAGGTATAATGTGAAATTTAACCTTAAAATATGCTTGATGAATATTAATTTACTTATTCAAGAATATTTTGTTTTTGGAAAGAGTTGGAACTTACCTGGAATTATTTATAGATAAATAGAAGAAGTTTGGTGGAGTATAAATCACCATTCCTTGGTTAGATTGGTTATATCATGGTAAACTATTAAATGGTGAGTATAAATGTGTTACCAAGCATTTTATTATCCATTACAATCTATAAGAATTTTGGCTATAAATGGGTATTCTATCCATTTTATGATATCTACTTCCTAAGGAACCTCTCCTAGGATATAAATGAAGGAATAGAGATAATGAACCATGAGTACCACCACCAATAGGACATGGGTTAGTGACAAGCACCAAGGGTATAAAAATCTCACATATAGAAGGAATTACACTCCTAATAATATATGATCAGGATATTGGATGAAAAAACACCAAACAACTTCAAAATATAATATAAAAAATCCAAACCAATCCCATAATGAATGAGAAATGTCAACATATATAATAAAAGTTTCCAAGTAAATATAAAAAGAAAAGTCTTGTAGGAGTGACTCAATATAATCTCCAAATCCCAAGATAGTAATGTCCGGATTGGTCCTTAAAGTCCTCCTAGAAACCTTAAAAATAGTTTATATATATAGGGTGAGCATAACATGTATAATCAGTAGGATCATACCCGAGGTCTCTAGTGCACATGTGAGAAGATCATTACAATGTGCTAACGAATAAATAATAGAACGAATAAACACATAAACATGAAAACTAACCAAACCCAAACTCACCATGACCCACTCACCAAATCACACATCCAATATAGTAACATAGTATAAAAAACATAACAAAGGTTCCCCAATATTGCTTCCCCACTGATTTTTTACTCTCATTCCCTAATTTCAAATGTATTGTGCTCCCATCCCTTTCATACATATCACATCGCATAACCAACAATGTATGATGTGGGATAGTATGCATCCCTACCTACCCCTCCCTCACAAGGTCCAATATTTGGTGATAATAACATCCAACATCACATCGCAACCACATCACATCACATCACCAAATCATCACATCACATCACAACCACAACCTCATCACATCACATCAGCACAACATGGTATCATGAACTTGAAGGAAATAAACCTCATTCCCTCCTCCCACTATACATGACCCCCACCACATATCAAATCCTCATCACTACTGGGTAATCTACAACACAAAAACATATCATCACTACTAAAGTAAGAGTGTGGAAGAGAGTGTAGCTAGCTATATGTATCACCAACATCCTAGATATTGGAAAAACACCCAAAAACCAAAAATATTTATAGTTGGTATGGTTATCTAAATCAGATGGGGCATGTATAGAATTAACATAAAATACATTATAGATAGATAACACACATTACCGAGACTATGGGTTCTTATCAACTACACTAGAATACACCACAACACCACCGTGACACCACACAACATCTGTTATAACCACCACCACCACTAAATAAATCATACCACACAACCATCACATAAATCCACAAAAAACCACTTTCAATCATAGATTTCACCATTTTCCAGATTTAATGAGTTCCCACTAACTCTCATTTACTATTTCATTTCATTTCACAACTAAACAACCCAATAATTTATCATTTAGATTATTTAATCCAATTACCACATGAGAAAACCATCCCATTCTTATTCATTTACTAACCCATGTCATTCCATTTTAGTATTACAATTTATTACAAGGATAACTGGGAAATGACCACATCCACACCATAAAATATCTTACCCATCTCACAACATCCATTTCCAAGACACCGCATCATCCAATCCATCTCATCACAGAAACCACCCATCACAACCACCACACCACACCACCACATATCAATTTCCCGCATCACATCCCATGCCAACACCATCACAACAACCACCCATCACAACCACCACACCACACAACCACAACAAAATCGTTCACATAACACCCCATGCCAACACCATCACATCGTTTCTCTATACATTTCATAACATTTCTAGTTACCACCATCACTGCACAACATATAACATCATACATGGAATCATAACAAGAAAAAACACACAAAGCATCAAATTTTTACTTCCAAAAATTAAGCTCAAGGGCTCACATTACCACACTTTATTATTTAGCATGAGTATTATCACATAAACCAGATTTCCATGGGAAACCAATTCATTATCCACATATAAAATTTTAGCCTTTTCATTTAGGGTGACACCAAAAAATCAAAATAGAAAGGGCCCCACAATATTATCAACTATAGTGCAAGCAAGGCACCCAACAACTGTGATTTTTAGAAATGGAAACATGAATACAAAATCTCATAAAAAATTTCATCATATAAATAACTAAAATAAAATTTCTTCCCATACCGATAAATTTAAGATTATCCAATTTATTATCTTTATTAATCTGACCCTAAATATCCACCCAATGGAAGAAAAAAAAAGGAAATCCCCAAATATTCACATAAATAGAGATTAAATGAGGATCCCCTACCTCAAAGAAGCTTTCTGATTCACTAAACATAATAGGGAAAAGGGGAAACAACTCATTAACCACAACTATATGAGGAAAAACCCAAAATAACTTGGATCACACCAATGGATCATCAAAATGCAGCCCAAACAATCCTTGAACCAAAACAACATCACCTCTATGGATCCCTAGAATAAGAACTAAAGGAAATAAGGAGATAAGGAGAAGAAATTAACTTAAATCTCCAAAAATAAAACTCCAGTACCAATGATAAAAGAAAGATGAAAGGGGATAAAAGATCCTCCCAAAACACCTAGGGTTTTCCCCAAATCTAAGAGGAATGAGTGTGAGATGAGAGAATTCAGTCAAACCTTGTATTTATAAATAGGCTGTAACTCAACTAATTCACAGCATGAATTACATATTCATGATGTTAATTCTAATGTGGATCAAAAATTTAAATCGTGAAATAGATTTAAGCCATGAATTTCTAAAATCCTCAAAGCTAGTGAACTTATGATGAAATTTATAGCACCTCATCGTGATTTAATTAAAGTCATGAATCCTCTTTTCACAAAATGAGTTTGTTCTACACTAAACTCTTCACCTGAGCATAAGCCATGAATTGATATCCACACAAGCCTTAAATCATAAATCCACGTTGTGAATTACACTTTTATGTCATGAACCAAATTCTACAGTAAAATTGCAGCTCCAACCTCCACTGAACCCTCATTGAGCCTCCTATGAACACCTCCAACTCCTAAACTAGTAAAGTAACTAGCTGATAAGTCATAAACCCTTACATTATATAATTCTCAAGAAAATGTCATCCTTAGGAATAAAAACAAAACCAAAAGAAGTTGGGAGTCCAAAAAACCACATCATGAGATACCTCTCAAGGATCTCATTACACCCTAAACACTACCACCAGTCAAACACACCAAACCAAAACACCCAAAAACATCCTACACATCCACATCACCACCCCTCATCAAGAATAAAACCATATCACTTTTAACCAAAAAAAATCCACTTATCTACCACATAACCATATGCACTACCATTTTAACCTCTACAAAACCCATGCCAATAACCTACTCAACCAACATTGATTTCCCTGAGCACACAAATCAAGGAAACCCACCCTCCATATCAAGATATTGTCTACTTTGGGAAGCACCGACCCGCAAAAATGGTTTTAAATCATGTCTTAAACATAATTCATCTTGATTAGGAAGGGTTTTACCCAATTTATATACTTGAATCCATAATACACATCTCTAGTATGGAAAAAAGCCACATCTCATAAAATCAACAAGGTTCAAACATCATATCATCAAAGAAAAATAGAGCAAGGAAAAACTCAAAATAAATTCATGTACTAGGCATGCATATGCATCTCATGCTTCTAAGTATAGTCCTCTTGGACACCATGTCTCTATAGTATGTGAACCAAGGGTATGGATCACCCTCATAATAAATTCTATTGATGATCCTAGATCTCTAATAGTAAATCTATAAATGTTACATTATTCTTGATATCCAACTCTCCCTATTCAATGATATGGTAGTCATCAGGAAGATACTGATGAAGCTGCTATATATGAAAGGATTCATGGATTCAATATAGATAAAGTGGTAGCTAAAAATGATATTCCACCTCACTAACATTCCCCAACACCTTTATAGTCCTAGATAATTATGGATAAAGATTATCCCCTATTCCAAACCTCTTATTCCCCCATCGAGGGGAAACCATGAAGAATGCATGGTCTCCAACCTCAAACTCTAAGTGCCTTTACTTATGATCAACATGGGCCTTATGATATTCTTACACTGCCCTAATCCTCTCTTGGACCAACTGGATCTTCTTCTTCATGATCCTTAATACATTAGGACCAATAGCTATTGACTCCCCAACCTCCATCCAACACAACAGAGAATTACATGACCACCCAAGAAACAACTATCTTGATCTTATATGGTTCTATGGATACACCTTTTTAAGACACCACATTCCCAATGAAAAACACCTCCCACATCCAAAAATTTCACTTGGATAGCTTTACATAGAGTTGGTGGTGGTGAAGGACTAACAAGATATCTCTAAGATGCTCAACATTATCCTCCTCTATCTTTGAGTAGATATATATATATATATATCATTGATGAATATGGAAATGAACTATTTCAAGAAATTATATAATATGGAATTCATGAGTCCCATGAACACAACTAGTGAATTTAGGACACCAAACAACATGACCATGAACTCAAAGTGTCTATACCTTCACTTGAATGAAATCATCAAGATGTCCTCATCTTTCACCCTCATCTGGTGATATCCTAACCACAAATAAACCTTTTAAAACCAATAAAATGTCTTCAGATATTCTAACAAATAATCAATACTTGGAAGAGCATAAAGATCCTTTATTGTTACTAGATTCAACCTATGATAGTATACAAACAACCTCAAATTTCCGACATCCTTCTTAGAAAATAACACTATTGCACCCGAAGGAGATAAAATGGGTTAGATGAAACCCCTATGAATTATATCATGCACTTGAAACCTCAAATCATGAAAATACATAGGCACTATTTAGTATGGATACATCAAAATTAGAGATGCATATAGTTTCAACTCTATCCCAAACTCAACATCACATCAGGGGGTAGTGTCATAACCTCATATAGGAAATTATCCAGGAACTCCCCACAACCCTGGGAACATACTATGATTGAGATTACACTAACAGATCCACCAACTAAGAAAAAATGGGATCCACTAGTCTTCCACCCATATGATAACCTTTCTCTCCAACAAAAAGCACTCACTAGCCCTCCACATCAGAAAATGAAACCCTCATATAAAATAAATCAATGGATATGTGCATAGGATACATCAAATACATATAAAGGATAACATAATATGGATGTATCTGCTACTAGAAGAAATATACCACTGACTGGTGTTGTCTCATCACCAGTATACATCCCCAAAATACATAAAAATATAGCCTGACCTTCAACCAGTGTAGATAAAACTAGGGTAACTAGAAGTATCTATACACCCATTCCCAGGGCATGGAAAAATGTTGGAGAAATAAGGGAGTGTGAGGCTCCTGAATCAAATAAGGAACAAACACGAGTAGATGTTAAACTGATTGTAAATCTAACAACCTATGGCCCTATTGAAACCAATGCCTCTAATGAATACATCTGACCATGTCCAACTCCTATACCTCTATACCTTCAGAATCCACAACCATGCTTTGGCCTAGGTCGTTAGGGATGGGGACCATCATGAGGCTACCTCTTTCTAACACCATTTTCCCTCAAATTACAAAAAATAACCAATGGTCTCTACTTCTAAAATTGTCTTGGAGGTAATTACTAATACTATAAAAAATAAGCTTAAGTTACCATCAGAAACTACCCTACCTGAGGGGTTAGAAACTAATCCTAGAGGTGACCATGTCCCCCAAAAACAAATCATTAAAACAGAAAGCACTTAGTCAATTCTCAGAATCCACATACCCTAAAAGGATGGGAAATATCTTATGTGGTTAGTTCCTCACTGGTCAAAACTCCAATTGCATGAATTTTAGTGGCCCACTGCATAAAGATCTACTCCTTGAGATGAAATTAAAGACACCCACTTGAGGATCACAACCAAGAGAAAACATCTAATCAATAAACTTTTAATTCTAATGCATCTTTAGGTATTTAGAAAACATAAACAAGGTGACTGCGTACCAGATCATTGGACGCAAGGCTTCTTCAAGACATTTCACTTGAAAATCCTCATCTAGAAATACTTTTAGGGTGATGTTTATGATGTCCTTAAATGTGATCCAAAACACCTGAAGACTCAATATTACCTTCTAAAGTAAGAGAAACTCCTACCGTTTCCCTACCTTTGTCATCGATGATAGGAATTCTGAATGGAACTCCTAAAAGTTTGACCATAACACATCTACCTCCCTGTGGTAACCAAGATAAAACACACACCAATAACATGTATCTCTTAGCATTTGAATAACCTCCAGTGATACCTAAAACTCATCTTGATCTTGAATCAAACAAAAAGTGATATCGATCTCCTCCAACTAGCACTCCCTCTCTAGATCAAAGACACTCCCATCATTCTTACCCAAACTCTATCACTGAAAGGCATGAAAATTCCTATGCTATGCCTCATCATCCCTTAACTATTTTATTACCTAATGATCAACTTGATCATCCCACCAAACCTTGAGCACCTAAGATATTCATGAATGATAACTAGGAGCCATTACTGAAAATAAATGAGGAATCCTAAGCCCAGTAGCATGGATTTTCCATTAAATTCCAATAATTATCCAATTCAAACGTGAATACAATCAATCATGATGAATTAACCTTTGCTAGGTCTCTACCATGAAAATAGTTTCAATTCAATTGGTTGTTCAATATACTAAGATCCATTTCATTAGATCATGGGGTCGGGGGCTAAAATCCTATTTCATAGCCAGTATCCCTGGACAATGCCACATACCAAGGTTAATTGGAACTGTTTCTCTACTAACCCATGAAATATTCATAGTTACTAACTTTAAAATCCACCCTATCTCTGAACCAAAACCTTTAATACCACTATTTAATGACCCCTCCATCTAAAGGTTCCCCTCCTTGGCCAAAAATTAAGGAAGAGATATGATGACCCCTGAGTACTGCCTCTAGTAGGCCTCAAGTTGGGGACAAGTACTAAGGGTATAAAAATATCACATATGGAAGACATTACCCTTTTAATAAAATAGGATCAAGAGATAGGATAAGTAAACACCAAACAAATCTAGCACATAATATAAAAATAAACCCAAAACCATCCCACAATGCTTGACCAATGTTAATATATACAATAAAAGTCTCTAAGTAAATACCAAAATAAAATTCCTAGAATAGTGACACAATAGATGCTCCAAATCCCAATCTAGCAATGTCCAGATAAGAATCTGAAGTCCTATTAGAACCATAAAAAATAGTTTATATATGTAGGGTGAGAATAAAATGTATAATCAGTAGGATCACACCCAAATCTGTAGTGCACATACGAAAAAAATAATACTAATGTTCTAGTGAAGAAAAAGCATAATCAACTTGCACCTAAATAGGTCAACTGACCAAACCCATCCTCACCATGGCTCTCTCACGAAATCACACATCCAATATAGTAACATAGAATAAAAAATATAACAAAGGATCCCTTATACCTCTTCCCCACTGATTTTTTACTCTCATACCCCAATTTCAAATATCCTATGTTCTTTTCCCTTCCATATATATATCACATCGCATAACCAACCATCTATGATGTGGGTTGGGATGCATCTGTAGCTACGCCACCCTCAAAAGGTCTAGTATCCAGTGCCAAAATTAGGCATCATCACATCACATCCACATCACAACACATATCTTCCTTATCACATCACACCACAGCCTCATTACATCCTAGAAACAACATCATAACATCACATCAGTGCAGTAGGGTATCTTGAACATTAAGGAAATCAACCTATTTCCCTCCTACTACCACTCATGACCCCCACCACAAATAAAATCCTCATCATTTATGGGTAATATCCAACACCAACCCATATCATCACTAATGAAGGATGATTAGGGAAGATAGGGTTGTTGACCATCTGTATCACCACCATCCTGGATATTGGGGAAAACACCTAAAACCCCAAACCTTTGGGTGTTGGTAATGTTATCTAACTTGAGTGGGGAACATATATAAATAACATAAAATACATGGTCGATAGATATCACACATTACCCAACCTATGGGTTTACATAAACTACACTAGAATATACCACAACTCAACTATAACACTATACAACATCTACTGCAACCGCTACCACTACTAAATGCATCCCACCACTCAACCAACACATAAATCTACACAAACCCACATTAAATCATATACTTCACCATTTTCAGATTTAATGAGTTCCCACTAACTCCCATTTACTAATCCATTTAATTTCACAATTACACAACCCATTAATTTATGGTTTATATTATTTAAGCCAATTAACACATGAAAAAACTAGCATATTATTATTCTTTTACCAAAACATGTCATTCCATTTTAGCATTAAATTTTATTCCTAGGATTACCAGGTAACTATCAAATCCACACAATAGAACAAATCACCCATATCACACCATTCATCGCCACAATACAACATCATCCCAACCATCTCATCACCAAAACCACTCATCAAAACCACCTCAACACAATACCACATCTCAACTACCCGCATTGCATCCGATGCCAACACCATCAAAAACACCACCCATCACAACCACCACACCACACAAGCACAACAAAAAATACCATATCACATCCCATTACAACACCATCACATTGATTATCCACATATCTCATAACCCATCTAATCACCACCATCACCGCACAACATCCCACATCATAGAAGGAAACACAATAAGCACACCCACACAAAGAATCACATCCTGAATTCTAAAAATTTGGTTTAAGGGATCAAATTATTTAACTTTATTATTTGGCGTATTTATTATCACACAAACTATATTTCCATGAGAAACCAATTAATTATTCATATATATGTTCTTATAATTTTTATTCAAGGTGACATCAAACAATGAAAACAACAAGGGTCTCATAGTCATATCAATTACAACAAAAGTAAGGCTACAAAAAACCATTATTTTTAGAAATGGAAACAAGTATACACAATGACATAAACAATATCATTAATAAAAACATGAAATATTTCCCCATACCTATCAATTTCAGATTTTTTAATTCATTATATTTATTAATACAACCCTTAATATCCACCCAATGGAAGGAAAATGCATGAAATTCCCAAACACGAACATAAATATGGAGAGAATGAGGTACCATACCTAAAATAAGATTTTTAATTCACTGCACACAATAGAGAAAAGGGGAAATAACCCATAAACCACAACCATATGAGTTCAACCTCAAAACAACCTAAATAACCCTAAGGGACCATCAAAATGCATCCCAAATGCTCCCTAAACCAGAACAACATCAATGTCATGAATCCTGGGAAGAATAAAAGAAGGAAATAATGGGATAAAGAGAATAACTCACCTTATATTTCTAAAAATCAAAATTCAGATCCCAAGGTTCAAAGAAGAGGAAAGGGTCTAGAAGATCCTCTAAAAACACATGGGGTTTTCCAAAAAATTGATAGGAATGAGAGATGGATGAGAAGATTTAGTCAAACCTCATATTTATAAACAAACTAAAAATCAACTCATTCACATAATGAATTACATATTCATGATTTGAATTCTAATGGGGCCTGAAAATTTATGTTGTGAATATATCAAAAAATCAAACCTGGATAACTTATAGTGAAATTCATGGTGCCTCGACCCCATTTTATTAACGTCATGAATCCACCTTTCATGTCATGAATTTTTTTGCACTGAAATCCTCAACCAAACACAATCCATGAATCAAAAGATACATAATATGTGAATCGAAGACTCACGTCATGAATTTCACTTTTAAATCATAAACAATATGATGCAACAAAACTATAGCTCCAAACTCCACTGAACTCTCCTAGAGACTCCTCAGAATATCTACAACTCCAAAAATAGCAAAGTAACTAGCCGATAAGGCATGGATTGTTATAATCCACTACATGATCAAAGGAATTTTAAGGAGTAAAATGACCATAATATAAGTCTTTTTAATGGAACAATGTGTTTTGGTAGCTGGGAAAATCATAGACTTGAAGATGTGTAAAATTACTAGTTGTCTATTGTGTAAGGCATTTTGGAGACTACGATGATCGAAGGTTCAACTAAAATGGGTATATTACTCATTATTTTCCATGAAACATGGTGTTTTTTGATATATAAATTCCTATGTAAAATGGGATGTGGTAAAAATCCCACCACATAAGTTGTTTTGGGCCTTGTGTAAGATTAATTGAACTATAAATAATAATTAAAATCATAGTGGATAACACACGTAAGATTGACTGAAACAATAAATTGGTGGAGCACCATTCTATAGAGGAAGACATTTTGAGAATTGGGATTTCTGGAGTTTAAGTAGAAATGGGTAAACAAGTATGGAGCAAGCCGTTTTGAAGGAGTTTTTTTAAAGAGGTGATATTCCATATGTTGATCCCATGAATGAAGAAGAATGTGAGATCAAGAGTGGTTATGACCATGGGGTGATTACAAAAACCCAATGGGTTTTTTCTATATTAATAAGATAAAAAAGAAGTGGGCATGGTTATTGGGGTTTCTTTTGTTATCAACACATAAATATTATTCAAACTCAAATGTTACATGGTGTTTCATTTAAGGTGAATCTCAATATAAGATTTTGGTGTGATTGAAAGATCATGGAATAAGTTTTGACGCTCAGGAGGGTTTTTAAAATTTTTGGAGGTGTTTGAAAGAAGTTTGGTGTTATTTGTAAGAGTTTTTGGATATGAACATAAATTGGTATGAAATATAGATAATTACTCTATATATAAGAGTATTTTTACTCAATACATAAGTGTAACTATGTAAAAAGGACAGAAAAATAACAAAGGTGATAAACTACCCTGTATATTAAAGGGAAACATTGGATAGATGGGTTATAAAAATAGGAAATCCCCTTAAGACATCCTTTATACGTAAGAGTAACTTTGAGTAGAGAATATAAAAATTTGTAAAATTTGTTGAATATGTAAGAGTAACCATGATTAATATGTAAAGGTCACTCCAAAGAGTGGAACTCAAAATTGGTTAAGTCTTAAGTGCATAAATTGAGTTTTTATTGACATGTAAAGGTTGATCTAAAGGTAAAGGAAACATATAAGGGTCATTTTGATTATACTTAAGAGTCATATGATGTTTTCCCATGATACATAAGAGTCACTATATAATATAAAGTGATATGTAAAGGCTATAAACTTTATCAAAATGTGATATTTCTAGAATTTAACTGGGAGATTCAAAAGTTAAATTTTTGAAATAGAATTTTGAAGAATTACTAAATATGTTGATGATGAAACTATTATTTGATGGAATAAATATCCCAAAGGGAAATAATGATATAAGAAGTTGGAGATTAATAATCATGTTGTGAATATAATACCATTCAATGATTATATAGAACTTCAAGAGTAGAAAATAAGTGTTATGTCATGAAGAATATTTTAAAACTATAAAGAGAGAAACAATTAAGGAATAATGGATTATCACACCAAAACATGTACAGTCATGTAGTGATGAATTTGATAGTTCCAAAGACTGAAGAAGTAGTGGGATATATAATAGGGATGTAAAATAATAGTTGAAGGAAATTACTTGTTTGAGTTTTGAATTTGAAATTAAAATTCAAATAGGGAAACGTGCTACTACTATGTAATACTATGAACCAGATTCTTTCAGTTGTGTATTGAAAGAGAATATTCCCGATGATTATTCATTATATATAAGAGAAGAATAATTTTTTATTTTTGTATGCATAGGTAGAGAGAAATAATATAAAAGAATAATAAGTCTACTTGAAGTAGAGAAATTATAAGAAGAATAAGAAGAGGAATAAGAGAAATAATAAGCACTTGGTTTATATATATGTGTAATTTTCACAACTATGTCATGTTTTGAGGAAGAAAAAAGTTACACCTATTATACACTATGAAGATATGTGAAGGAACTATATTATTTTTAGGATATAATCAATAAAATGATAAGGATAATACCTAGATCTACATAGTAAAATACTATTGGGAGATGAATCACAAATAAAAATTGTGATTTCACCAGATGTTTAATCATTGGAAGAAATATCTTGCATCTATTAGAAATTAAAACACCAAAAGTGATGAAAAAAACATGAAAACCCTCTGAGACTTAGAGAACCAAAACTTAGAAATATACATATACCTTTAACCACCACACACTAAGACTTTTTACACAAACACACATGTGTATACAGGTAGGTAAAAGAAATGTGGAAAAGTAAAGATCACTTTTGGATTTATATAGTTTAGAATTTCATCCTATGTCCATGGGAGAACATTGAAATTATTATTTTTATGGAAGTACAAATATTACTACTCATAAATTTTAATCCACATGGATCAATCTCAATAAGTAATCATGTTATACATCATTAGTGGTCCTATACTATATAAATACTAGGGTCTATCTGATCAGCTGGTTTCACCAACCTCTAACTTTCACAGGCCACCATCCATTTACAGTATTAAATATTTAAATCTAATAGAAATCCTAAACTTAACTGACTATAAATGATAAAAATGCATTACCATATTCTAAACACCTCACCTCACAGAGTGATCCAAATTCCTCTTAATCGATGAACCCATCAAAACTTACTCCTATCCGACCTTCTGTTGGTTGATATCTCACTCCCACAGCCTCATTTCAGTGAACTAAATCCAGAACCTTGAAGAGGATTCAAAATCACAACAATATCCCACTTGAATATTGAATCAAGGATCCCTAAAAACCTTAAACACTTAGACAGATTCAAAATTTCCTCTTTCTTATACATAAATGCAGTGATCTCCACCACCTTCTAGTTACCCCAATCCAACTGAGGCATAGTACCAATATATACTTTCTTAGAACAGAACCTTAGTGCACATGTCAGCCAAATTTTATCTTCAGTAATATTTCATATATCTAACTCTCCATCCTCAAGTAACTTATAAATATAGTGTAATTTTAGGTTAATATGTTTTGTCTTTGAATTAAACACCATATTTTTATCCAAGTGACCTTCACTTTGTCTATAACAGGAGAGTAAACTACTTTACTGATTCCTACTAAGTTCCACCGATAAAAATCTCAATCAAACCATCTCCTTCAATACTTCTATTCTATCTATATACTATTAATCCATAGTAGAGAGTAAAAATACTAACTACAACTTAGACATCTAACTGATTTTCATCTCTCCAAAGGTAAACACAAAGACTATTATAGTCTTATGAGTGTCAGGATCACCACAAAAATATACATTAATATACCCCTGTTATGGTTTAGATAAATTGAAGCATTAGTTAGTATCCTATATATCTTTTAGATACTAGATTATCCACTTTAAAACTTATTAGTGTCCTTTCCCAAGATTTTCTATATACTAGATAATGGATCTAACTAAAAAAATAAATGTTAGGGTGTGTGCATACCATCACATACATCAAACTTCTGACTACTAAGGAAAAAAAAAATTTACCATGTATCGCACCTCATATTACCTTCATATTTATTTAAACTATAGAATTTTAAAGTGCTTGAACAGAGGATCTGAAATTTATTTATATCCAATCATTACAAACTGGTCAATGACCTTATGAATGAATTCCCTTTAAGATAACACTAAACTACCAGAACTCATGTCTCTTTCAATCATAATTTCAAGAATCTTCTTTGAAACACTTATATACTTTATTTTAAAATTTCCAGACAAATACCACTTCAATTACTAGATCTGTAGAATATTTGGACCAACCATATGTATATCATCAATGTACATGAACAGGCTAATAAAAAAATCACCTAGAAAAAACTTTCGATAGTAACAATGATAAGATTTTCTTTGCATGAAACCTTTTTCAACTACAAAAGAATTGAATTTTCAGTTCCATTACCTTGGTTCTTATTTCAAGTCATGGATACTATGATTCATATTACACACCAAGTCCTTATTCCGATCAACCTCAAAACTAGTTGGTTGCTTCAGGTAAATTTCTTCATCCAAATCATCATGAAGAAAATATATCTTTACATCAATTTTTTTAAACAAAAATCATTAGTAGTAACTAATATTAAAACTGTCTAGAAGGTAGTATGTTTTACTACCAGTGAAAATATTTTGGAGAAATAAACTCCCTCATTTTGTCGAAATATTTTCATGATAATCATGTATTTATACCTCTTTCTTTAGTTCACTTCTTCCTTGAACTATAAAACAAATTTATTATCAAGTGATTTCTTTCCCTATGGTAAATCTATTTTCTCCCAGGTTTAATTGGAATACAATGAATCTATTTATTCGTCCATATCTAACTTCAAATAAATACAATAGCCAAGTGATACTAATTATTCTAGACTCTCAAGATCTCCTCGATTCATTATAAATATGTAGCATAATCATGAAAAAATATTTATGTCAGTCATATGACTCTATAAGACCCTCATAATTCAATCTATGATTCATCTCCAACTAGTATTGAATATTATGATTCCCTATATTTTTAAGATATAAATTATAAAGATTTACTCTATGATTATACATCCCTTGATCATTCAAATATATCTTCTACCAGCCTATCTACCAAACAACTTAATCTAATATTTTAACTCACTATAACTAGTGTACTTCTATTGTTCCTATCTAGATCAACCCAAGTTTGACCTATTGATTCCTTAAACTAAACTTTATCATCTTCCAAGTTTCAATATTTGAATAAGACCCTCTCATTAAAGATAAATATTTGAGCTATGATAATCTTCTAAAGATTTCCATATTAGGGTTGATAACTAAAGTTCTCATCTCCATATCCCACAAAGAAACAAATCTAAGACTCAGCCCCAAGATTATCTCTCTCCTTAGCATCAAAGTGGACATACTCAAACTTCCAAAAAAAATTAGTTGATTAATTTACATGGTTTACCAGACCATAAATGATCATAAATCTCCTGAACCATTAGAGATAATGGACTTTAGTTAACTAGATACACCGTGTAATTCAGTGCTTCTACCCAATTTTTTTCAGACAAAATATAATGCACCACCATGATATGTTCATTTTCATTCACCATTTTATTCATCATTTTAGGAACACTATTTTTTTTGGTGTTCATGGTATTGTTTTCTCATGTATTATTCCTTTATTTCTAAAATATTATTTGAAGTCCCTTCCATTGTATTCACCACCATTATCTGACCTAAGGAATTCAAGCCTTCTTCCAGTGTCCCTATCAACCATGGATTTCCATTGAGTGAGAACACTAAAAAATTAAGACTTGTTCTTAAAGAAATATACCTATAAATATATTGTTGTTTCATTAATAAATGTGATAATTTATATGGAACCTTTGTATGAATGAAATGAGGATGGCCCCCAAACATTGGAATAAAAATATTTAATATTCCAATAGTGAGGTTTCTTTTCATTCAAATTAAATGAAAATTTCCTCATTTTATCAAGTATAAAACTCTCATAAGTTCTGAAATTGGTATGATCAAGCTTCATAACACTATTTTTCTCTAAATTCTTTATATTCTATCACTAAGATGAATAAGCTAATTATACCAAAACTAAAAACTTTTAGATGTTTTTGTTTTGACCATTGAACCTCTATTTGATGTTTCGATTAAATACAAGGTCCCATCCTTAACTAATCTTACCACAACCATTGATCTGGGAGTAGCTTTCCATACACCATTAGAGAAGCTTGTTCCCTATCCCTCTTTATCTATAATTCCCATGGAAATGATATTTTTTCATAAACATGATATGTGTCTCACTCTCTTTAACTCAAGTAAGTTTCCATTCAATATTCAGATATTCACATCACAATTTCCTATAACTTCAAGAGACATATCATCCACTAAGAATACCTATTTGAATCTTATGGATATATAATTCTACATGAATCTATGCTCTAATATGGAATTAAATGACACTCTAGAATCAACCACCCATGGTTCTACTAGAACATTGAAACTTAATAGCAATAATCCACCATTATACACTAAATTTAAAGAATTGTAACTTCTAGAAGTTGTTTTTCTATAACTCACTATACGGTATTTTCAATATCTATTGAGATTTCTACTCTTACAAAAATTCCAAATCATGTAACTAGGTCTGGTAGATTTACATCCCCTATCATCTCTAGACTTAATTTATTTCTTTAGACTCAACTTTTAGTTGGGTGACTATCCTATGCCTTCTAGATTTAATGCAACACCGGTAGGTTACTAGACATACCTATACATGAGATCTTCACTCACTATTAATTTTATGACATCGTCAAACATGAAGTCAGATTTTATGGTAGAACTATTGATAATAGTGACCATCACCTCCCAATTCTCTAGTAGCGATGACAATAAGAGAAATTCCCAAACATCATCCATGACAGTGAATTTCACTAACTCAAGTTAAAATCATTAACATGGTTTGTAGATGGTCTTCCTTTTGAAAACCTCATGATGAAAAACCTACACATCATAAACACTTTTTTAAAGAAGTTGGTTTTCCATACATGTATGTCAGGGCTATAATTAATCCCACTATTGTTTTATTTTCTTGGATATTTAAATAAATACTATTTTTTAATGAAATCATTATCAATATGAGTTCTTTATGATCTAGACACTCCCATTCCACTTTCTCCATCTTCTATAGTTTGAATCTAGTTAATAGAATATAAAGGTTGTTTTGGATTATATAATCTTTCTTCCACAACCACCATAAGCCATATTAATTTTTGTAAAACTTATTAATCATGATATTTCAATCTTTTAATGCAATTAAACTGATGTAGTAACTCTGATAGAATCAAATAACATCAATTTGGACATGAAATAAATATAACTGAGTATATTTAGTATGTCTTAAACCAATATTTGATACTATATTTTCGAAGAAAAATTACAAGTGAAATCATGTGTTCACAAGATTTTCAACAAAAAAAGTAGTATATTTCATCTACCAGAAGTTCAAGCTTAAGAATTCATGCATAGAAGATATTCCAAACCTCATATACATTAAGAATTGGAACTTAAGAATTTGTATACACCCTAAATAACTACACACTAATGCTTACAAAAAACACACATAATCATACAAGCAAGTAAAATAAATACATAAAATTAAAGGACACTTTTAGATTTATATTGATTGAAATTTCATCCTATGTCCATGGGATAACAATGAAAATATTATTTCCTTATAAATAAAAACATAATAAATCATGAACTATTAGGCACATGGATCACTCTTAGCAGGTAATCACGTAACACATTAGCAGGTGGTCTCACCCTATATATACAATGGGGTCCAACCGGTTAATCGGTTGCACCAATATCCTACTTTCATGAGCCTCCATCCAATTATAACAATAAATACTAATATCCTATATAAATACTCAAATTTAATGGCTACAAATATTAGATCAAGTTCATTACCATCTTCTAAACACCTGACCCCACTAAGTGATCCAACTTCCACTCAACTGACCAACCCATAATAACTTCCTCTAAATCGAACTAACATTGGTTAAAGTCTTACTACCAACACAATATTTCGATAAACTAAATCTAGAACCTTCAAGGGGATTAATAATACCAAAAAATACAATAATGAAAATTATTTGGATACATCACTATTTATATTATTTCTTAATGATTAAAGGATATAACTTGCTCATTTATATCCACCATTGTGATTCTAGTGGATTATATGGTCTCAAGTGATTTAGATCATTCCAAGGACTAGATACTCATTTTGAGTAGTGAAACTTATACATTGAGTTTCCTTGTTTGTTTTCTTTCTTCATTGTGTGTGATTTAAGTATTTATATCTCTTACTCTAACAAGTTACATAGCTTGATTTCATAAGGAATCATAAAAGGGAAAACAAAGTTATTTTTCATTTTTTTGAGGGGTTATGCCTTGTTAAATGACCAAGACACAAATTATTATATTAAAAAAAGAGGGGATTACAAAAGTATAAATGATGGAACATTTTTACATTCATTATCATAAATCAGAAGAAGATCATCAGGAAGGTTAACCAGCCAGGTTATGTACATGTTAACTCCCTTATTAGTAAGACCATTTTCTACCCTATTGGATGTGCAGAAGGTATAAGTGAAAATGTAACTGATATCCAGGAGTGAATGAAGTTAGTTCATCCATTGCATTGTAAGTGGACTAGAAAGAAGCCCCACTTCATTCCAAATGGCCTGAACAATAGTGTTCGAATCACTTTCAATCCATATATAGTTCAAAACCTGTTTCTTAAAAAAGGAAACAACATGGATAACACTCATAATTTCATCTTCCAAGGATGAAGAGATTCCATAGATGTCATAGAAACAACCCTGGAATTTCTCAACATAGTCTCTGAATATTGAACCACAACCCGAGGTACCCAAATTTCTCTTAGAGGCACCATCCATAGTCACTTTAATACATCCTAGGAACGGGGATTTCTAGAACACTTCAAATATATGCCTTGGATGATGATATATTCCATCAATCCAAAGACATCTAAGAATCTCAAATTCATTGAAAATGTTATCACAACATGCCTTTTGAACCTAGGCAGCTTATTGAATAAAAATGAGGATCTTCATTTAACCCGCATTTAGACTAAATGAGTAATTTTTATGAATGATAACATTTCTATCATAACAGATAACATGGAGAAGCTCATAAATAGCAGCTAAAAAATATTTGTGATTTTCTTAGAGGTTTAAACTTCCACACAGTGCTTTAGTTACTCACAGAGAGAGTCAAGAAGAAGCCATATGCAATCAAAAATGTCAAAAATATAATTCTAAAGAGTAGAAACCATATCAAAAGACTTAAAAATATGGTTAGTATCTTCTCTATGTTGGTTACATAAGTTACATTTTGAGAAAATTTGAATCCAAAAATATTTAAGAAAAGAATTATTGGGGACTCTTTTCTACACAATAAACCGAACAAGAGTAAACCTTAAGGGATTAATCCATGGATTATCAAATTTTTTAACCAAATGAAATTATTATTAGAATTTTGAAAGTTGTGATTGTAAAAATTATTGGTGTCAAGAAAACCATTATGAGAAAGTTATCAAATAAGGAATTCATCTAAGTTGGAATATGGATTATTATCAATGACATAAATAATGTTATCAGGAAGGTTATATGTTTATGAATTTAACACCTCCCTGATATTAAAATTAGTGTTTTCTGGTAAATTATTTAGAGGCAACATAGAGATTAAATGGGTACCAGTAAAGTTTTCCAACAAAAAATTCATGGAAGAGTCATTTCTAACCATCCATCTCAAGTTAATCACGATATTGGGAAAGGACGGTCTAATGGTTGGACAAATATAAGATCTAATATAGTTTGAATTTCCTTTCAATAACTTGTTAAGGAATATTTTTGTAAGAAATGAAATGGAGTAAGAATAATTGTAAAGGAAGTTCCAAGTTAGTCTGGCTTGTAAGGCCTCATTGAAAAGATTAAGGTTTTTAATGCCAAGTGAACCTTTATCCAAAGGCTTACAACAAGTATTCCAAGGGATGGTAACAAGTTTCATTTCAAGAGTGCTCCTGGTCCAAACAAAATTATTAATGTAGAAATTTATTTTTTTGAGGATACCAATATGAAATTTGTAGACAATCAACAAGTAGAACATTTTTTATACAATTGTGGATTTAACCAAAAAAATTCTGCCAGCCATGGAGAGGGATTTACCCATCCAAGAGGAGTGCTGATTGAGAATTTCATCTACAGTGTTGGAAAAGTAACCAACTTTAGGTCTTCCCCAAAAAATGGGTACTCCAAGATAAGTGAAGTGGAAGGAACCTTCTTTGATATCTAGAAGATTTATAATCGTACTTTTCTAGAAGAGGGAAATTTTTTCCCAAAGACAACCAAGGAATTGTTACAGCTAATGTTTTGACCAGAGAATTTTTCATAATGAGATGTTATAATATTTTATGATTGTTTAAAAGATACTACATATCTTTCCTGATAAATTTGATGAAAAAGTTTCAAAAATTGAAGACTGTGATTTGAGTATACTTTCATTGGAATATTTTTATATAATATTAATTTCTTATGAAATATAGAAGGGAAGTGTCTTTAAGAATAAGAGAAAGGATGATAGGGAAATGTCCTTAAAAGGTTTTAAGAATGAAAAGAGTAGGAAAGAAATATGTGAAGAGGAGGAAGATTATTTTTATAATAAAATTGTTGAAATTATATGTTACAAACTCATTCCATTCAATTCTAGAAGTGTGGAAAGAGGCAAAGGAGTGTTTTGAGGAAATATTCCCCTTAAATTTTTAGAGAGTGGAGATATTGTACATTTCATAACAAATTTTATAAAATTGGAAGAAGATGAAGTTAGTAGTAATTTGGATGATAAGCCTACATGTTTCTCACATAATAAATCAAAAAAATATTCTTTAATGGGGAAACTTAATAATTTTTATAAATTCAAGAAAAGATACTTCTTATCTAATCTTGAAGATAATGATAGTTACGAGGATGATGAAGAAGAAGAGACATATAATGGATTTGGTGAAAGACTAATAATTTTAAAGGTGAATTAATAATAATTCAAAATTGATGATATAATAAATGATGTAAATTATTGGCCTAGAGGGCATCATTAATTCTCTATGGGTCTATGTAAATTTATTTTTATAAAAACTCAACTATGATACCTAATTAATTAAAATTTGAATTAGAATTAGGTCGATATAGATCCATAGGGATGGTGAAATTAGTTTGACTATGTTTTAAAAGGATTTAATTTTATTAATTTGTTGAAATATGTGAGAATAGATGGGTTGTGGTTGATTTGATGACAGAAAAAGATTAAAGAAAAAGATAAAAGAAAAGCAGTTTGATTGGTTTGTGATTAGATTTGAAAAGCGTACCATGGTTTTGTAATTTCAGGGTTTAGGTGAAATTAAATTTAATAAAATATATTGATTAATTAATTATTGGTGTCTCAGTTGAGATGAGGATGATCCAATAGTCATGGAATCTCCTCCTTAACGCGAGAATACCCTATTTCCCTTAGTCTAATAATTTAGGGTTGTGCTGAATCATGTTTGTCTTGATATCATATTTAAACTTGTTTTCCCCTAAAGTTGAAAATGGTTATGCCTTCTTTAGTGTTTTTAGTTGCACAATTTTAATGTTCCTTTTTGATTCAAATATCAATGGTCATGATAAAAGAAAAAGAGATAGATTGGATGTAGAATATTAAATTATAGAAAACCAATGCATGAATAAAACAAAATGAAATAAATACAACACACCTTCCCCATTAGATTACATTACCCTAGAACATGGTGGGTTTACCCCCTCATCCTAGTGATGAGAGAATAATAGGGAAAGAGAAAATAAAAATAAATAATAATGAAAATAAAGAAAGAACACAGGGAGGGCCCTATAGCTTCTTGCTCCATACTTTGATCTTTGGATATGAATTCCCCATACAATAGAACACTATACCTCCTTTTATAGTCCTTATATAGGATTTGGAATTGATGATGGTAATTAAGATTTGGTCTAACGGTGTTTCAGGGTGAGCCCTATATTATAGATTCTATTCAAAATCAATGATCTGCTGAATCTGGGAAATTTGAAATCCCATCCCATAAATTTACATGACATGTAATTTGGTTACATGATGTGTAATCTTTGAATTTCCAGGCGACTTGAATTTCAACCTATCTCTTCCAAAAACATATCCTGAAAAAACTTATATCATGTATTGTTTTCACACAACCTGTAATTTTTTTCATAACATGTAATATTTTCATGACTTTTACTGAGCAGTCACTTCTTTAGAAGAAGTCATGATGTGTAAATTAATTACATGGTGTGTAATCATTCTACTCTAGTTTTCCATCTTTGTTGTATCCTAAAAAATATGGTGTCACACTACTTCTCTTAGACCATGATGCAAAGTGTATTTTTGGTAAAAAATTCACCTATTTTATCTTCTTTTCCAAATATTTATTATTTCTTCCCATAAAACACAAAACAATCCAAAATAACAACATTTGGAAAGATTATTCATTTAGGTAGATAAATTAAGACTTTAAAATACCCTAAAATGTATGCATAAAATACAAATGTTAATAGGTGAATAAGAGATAAAAATGGAGTTTTTGATAAAGTGGGAACGTAAATAGCGAATCTTTAATATTTATTAATTTGAAAATGAGAACAAGTATTTAAAGATATATTTTCAATTATTTTTTAATAATGAAAACTTACATGCTAAGAAAGAGTCAAGGTTGAAAAATGATATTGGTAAGTTGAAGAAGTTTCTTGATAAAGAGAAGAAGTTGAATATTAACAAGGAAATAAAGGTAAAAGAAAATAATGAGGATATTTAAATTTTAAAGTAATAATTTATTTATGCGGAAAAGGAATTAGACAAGCACAAATCTAACTTTTAGAATTCTATTCAAGAAGTTTGAGAAATATCGAAGAAGAAGATTATGGAAGCATTTTAAGTATCATAGAATGATGATATTCAATTATGCCAATAAAATAATATTATAATATTGAAAATTATTTTTAAAGTATTTGTGGAAAGCCTAATTCAAAGTCACAAGTGAAGAAAGTTTTATTTATAGAAAAAAAGACAATTCTCAGAAATCTATAAATTATTGGAGCACTGATTTGAATGTGAAAACTACTATAAATAGTGATTAAAAAAATCTAGAAATATTTATAGTATGAATATGAATGTTTTGAGAATCTACTTATTGTTTTCACAAAAATGATTCAAAATTTATGGTAAAAAGTTAGAAGAAGATCATATGTTATCTTTTGGAAAAAAACTTTTTTTGAAAAGTATAAATTTTATGGATACTGTTATCTCTATAGAGGCCTTGAGAACACAGAAATAAGATTTTGGTTTCATTAAAAATATTACTATTAGTGCACAAGTTATGGTGGAAAAAGTTCTAGATGGAAATAACCCACTCAACAGAAAAAAGATTAGAAGAAATATAGAAACTATGGACCTAAGGTTAGAACAAGTTTTAACCATTAGAGGAGGATTCTAGAAGATATGACCATACAGATCACTTTGATAAAGAGTCAAAATATCATTAAGACATTATTGAGGAAAATAACCTTTCCATTTTGAAATCACTTCTTCAATATCTAAAACTTTTCAAAATATTATGAAAAATATTTTATTTTAAAATAACCATGTTAACTTGTAATGTAATATTCAAAAAATTGAGTATCCGTGACAACAATAAATTATATTCTTGTTATATAAGTTAAAAAACACCGCTTCTATACTTTTATTGGAAAATTAACAGAGTATCTCCTTTAGAAAATGATAAGAAGATTCATTTAAAACTATTTTGTGTAAATTCAAACATGGGTAAAAATGCCTTTAATTAATCATAGTATAATTATAATAATATTTTTAAAACATTTCTAGAAAACATGGATATGGAAGAAAAATATTCTTCGACCAAAGAGAGAAATAAAGTTGATTTTTCTTAAAAACACATTTTTGTCATAAATATCATATATAAATATTAAACCCATCATAATACCCATCCATAAAACATGGTGATGAAAAATGAATTGAATTTCTACGCGGAGATGGTAAACCGTACATACACATGAGCAATAATTTTAATTCCCATTTTATGGGAAAGAGGACGTATAATGGTGATTTAATATGTATAAAAACATTTCAGTATATTGAGGATATTGAAGTTATTATTTTATAAATAATATAATAGATTTAGAGGTGGTAAAATAAAAAATTTAAAAGAAAGTGACTGGTTAAGATGATTACCTCTTCTTTAAAATAACACTTTTAGATCTCCTCTAAAGGGCTCTAGGATTGGTCTTTTGGGAAGATAAAAAACTCTAGTATAACATCCCAGAAATTCTAATCACAGTTTTCCTTTTCAATCAGTGTTTATTAAATGATTTTTTAAAACCAACTAAAAATGGTTTTATTATAAATAACCTTTTATGAAATTATTTTCTTTAATATAAATAAGTTTTTGATTATAAATTAATGTAAAACATTAAAATTTTAAAAAATGTTACTTTTGTATTATTTTTCAAGAAATACCATTTTTATTGGAAAATATAATTCTATGTAAATATATTTTTAAATGTCTATAAAATCCCCTTTTAAACATTATTAATAAATTATAGTTATAATTAAATAGTTTTAATAATTTTTTTAAAAAGTATTTAATATTTTTCTGTAAGAAAATTGTTTCAAAATAATAATAATTGAACATTAATAGAAATAAATAAGTAAATATACTATTAAAATATTAAATGGGTACATATATTGTTAAATGTATTTAATATTATTTTGAAATTTATAGTTTTAAGAATATTATGTTAATAATATTCTTACTTTTAATTTATAAGCCTTAGATATGTAGTAATAATATTTTACACTGATAAATAATAAAATATTAACTTGATATAAAAATTATAAAAAATGAAATGTATTAAAATTAATACATGTGGTATTATTGTTTTTATGTTAAAACTTTAATAAACAATATACCAGTGATTTAATGAAATTCTTAGAAGTTTGGGAGTAAATATATGTTTAAATAAGTACATGTAAGTGTAAAACAATGTTAAAAATTATTCATTTTTTATTTTTAATTATATTTAAGTAATTTAAAAATTTACTTATAATATATATAAAAAGTGTCAACTAATGGGAATCCCCATGGGCTAAGCCCTTATTCTATATTGGCGGGGAGCAAGATTGGCCCACAAGGGAGGGCTAGCTCGAGGAGCCACATGGTAGTGTGGGAAGAGTTAGGTGGACTCATAACACCTTCATAGTATTTGGTGTGCTCATAGGCATGAAAGGGGTGAGGTGGGTCAGCCCATACCCATTTGGGTGTGTGAAGGTGTTTCTGGGTATTGATCATGGTGCATCGACTAGATTGGTCTTCATTATAAAAAATAATATATTGAAGTACCTGGTCAATTTTTTTTGATGTGGGATAAGAACTTGTGGGTTTCTATATCTTTGATTAAAAACACCCATTTATAATGTGGTTGTTTAATTAAAATGATCTCGACCATTCGATTAATAAAGCATCAACTTCTTTGCAACCCACCTACTATTTACTCATCTTCCTCTGCACAACTAACCTAGCAGCCCCATCACTACCACCTCAATCTCCATCCGACATAAGGAATCACTAGTATAGATAACCTACACATAGTTCACCTCAAATAACCCTACCTACACTATCATTTCCCCATTGGAAAGAACCATATCCCTTGACCTAACAAATAAATACCTTCAAATTTATTTTGAACATATAAATCATTCACTTGGTTATCACTAGTGAAGCTTCATCTAATTCAAACAAACCTTCTCAGGGAAGCCTGTAAAGACTGAAATAAACAAGTTAAATGAAATTTATAAATGAAACAATCTATTTTTTAAGATATAAGTCAGATATGGTATATTTTAAATATCTCAAAATCATCATTTTTTTCTTATGATTATTAGTTTCATTAATGAGTGTAAATATATATGTATATAAAATAGAACAAGATAATTGAATTTAAATTTGGTTTATATTAACCATATGAAAAAATTTAAAAATGTTAATTCACACACACATATATATATAAATAATGGAAATTAAATTATAAATTCTAGGTTTCCCTATAATCCAAAATTTGAACTCCATTTGGAATTTTATAGAATACTAGGTAAACTGCATTAATTTCCACGGTTGTCACCCTCGACATTATGCTCGAAAACCATGCTTAAGTAGAATCCCAAATCCTATATATCTATATATACATATGGATAAATAACTTATTTTCACCCATAAAAAAACCCCCACACAACCCAAGATTTCCCCTCCCTCATTATTCTTCTCATTCTTACATAGGAAGTGGAGAAATACCACTGCCTTAGCTTGTTTTTATTTTCAGTTGGATAAGGGATTTATATTTTCAAAACTCTTTTTTATGTAAGGAATTTATATTTTAAAAACTATTATTTAATGTAAAGAAATTAAATTTTCAAAACTATTATTCTATGTAAGGAACTTAAATTTTCAAAACATTGATTTTATAGAAAGGGAAAGTATTTTAAAACTAATATTTTTAGATTTTTAAAAAAATATTCTATTTTTATGGCTTTAAAAACAATTTTTTATGGTTTAATAATTTTTTTAAAACCCTATTTATGTAGTTGGATTATTATTTACAAATTATGTAAGTCCTTTCAAAAGGAATATTTTTTTCTTAATTCAAGGGTGAATTTAAAATGAAAATTTTTATCATTTTAAGTTCTTTTATTTCAATAAATTTATTTACAAGTTTAAGTGGATTTTATAGTTATCATTTTATGCATGAAATTTTAATTTAAACATATATATATATATTAATCATGTGTGTAGATATGTCTATACTCTATTATTAACATTGAAATTGTATAATTTGTTTATGAAAATCATATGTCTCTATTTATTCCTTCTTTATATGTATTATTAATAGTATTAATTATTAAATATGGATTTCTCCTAACCTTTATAGTGTTTTCCTAAAATCAAATTTCGTTAAATATTATATTATAAAAAATTATTCTTATTGAAAATATTTTATGTAGTTTTTGAAGGATGTTTTAGTAGAAGTAAAATGAGAAATTCAATCCTGATAATTTTTTTTTCTTAAAATAAAACTTGGCACTTGGGGTTTGAATGAGAAGATTAGGAATGTGGAGTGAACTCAGGACCTCAAGGGGATAATGTTCCAAAATTGATATTGCCAGTGGCCTCATAGATTTCTTAAGGTTCTCCAAGTATTAATTATATACTATAAGAAAATTATTATTTTCAAATCAATTTTTTTTAAAAGTTTTCAAGGATAAATCCAACTATATTCAATGGATATTAATTTTTTTAATGGGTTTTCAAAGTAATCAGTATTTTTTAAATATTTTTAAAATTTTCAATATGGTTATATATTTTTAAAACCCTAGAGTTACATTTGGAAAAGTATTTTGTCAAATTTTTATATGTGATATAAAATAGAATTCTTTCGAAATAGTTTTTTAAAAACATTTAAAAAAGTATTTTCACTGGTTTTAAAACCCTTAATGGGTAATTTTATGGTTACACTATGTTTTAAAATGCATTTCATAGGCTCATTAGAAGTACTATGCAATTTGGTTTTATTTAAGGATCTATCATGAGAGAAGCCAAAAAGCTATTCGATTTATTAACTATATACACTCTAATACAATGTAAGTAGATTTTTTCCAATCCTCCAAAATCTAGATTAGAAAGATCCTTGGATGTGTAAAGGATTGTATATTTTTTAGTTACTTTTTTTATAAAAAAATAGGCTGCATGTTTTAGAACCAAATATGAAAGATCAGGTCTCATGTTGTCATAGTTCATATGAGAACAATGACTTAGAAAACATTAGAGATTAGACATTTTCATTTGAGGATAATTTAAGAGTTAGAAAATTTCTTTTGAGGTTCTAGAAAATTAATATCAAGATGAATCTTCATAATATAAAAGTGTTATCAATTCTATTTTTCATAATTCTGAATATGGAGATTTTTAATTTCATTAATTATGATGAAATAATTTCAAGGGAATAATTCCTTTAAGGGGTATAATGTAACATCCTAGAAACTCTAAGAATATTTTACCATTTTATTAAACTTTTATTAAATGATTTGTTAAAACCATCTAAAAATTATTTTTAATAAAAAGAAATTTTATGAAATGATTTTATTTAATCTAAATACTTTATGATTATAAATTAAGTTAAAAATTTAAAATTATAAAAAAAATGTTACTTTTGTGTCATTTTTCAATAATAACATTTTTATTGGAAAATATAATTCTATGTAAATATATTTTTAAATGTCTATAAAAGGAATTTTTAAAAATTATTACTAAATTATATTTATAAGTAAATAATTTTAATAATTTTTGTAAATAAGTATTTAATATTTTTTAAGAAAATTATTTTAAATTAATTATATATAATCATTAATAGAAAGAAATAAGTAAATATACTGTTAAAAATATTAAATGAGTATATATATGGTTCAATGTGTTTAATTTTGTTTTGAAATTTATAGTTTTCAGAATATATTGTTTTTCTAATATTATTACTTTTAATTTATAAGGCTTATATATGTAGTAATAATATTTTACACTAAAAAGTAATAAAATATTAACTTGATATAAAAATTATAAACAATGACAAGCATTGCAATTAATACCTATGGAATTACTATTTTTATGTTAAAAATTTAATAAAAAATGTACAAGTGATTAATATAATTATTAGAAGTTTGGGGGTCAATATATGTTTAAATAAGTACATGTAAGTTTCATAAACAATCCCATGTACCTTGGTACCCTAATACCCAAACCAGCTCTGACATAGCCTGAAGTAAATTCTAGATCCCCATAAGTTGGAAACTATCACCAAAAATCATGAAATATCAAAGAGGGAAATTTTGTTCCACAAAAATAGTGGAAGATATAAGATACAAGTCAGTATTCTCAACACTCCCAAAGGGAGAAAATACCAAAATAAAACAGGTAAAATAGTACCCGAACAGATAAAGGAACATCCCAAAGGAAGATACAATATCAACCTAAAAATAGTTATATAAACTCCTATGTAACAAGTGGAAAAAATATCCACCATTCACCATCATCACTCCACAGTCCCAAGGATCAAGAACATCCACCACCTCCATGTGGTGCTTTCCCTCACCAAGTGTTCCATAATCAATACCATAAAAATTTACCATTTATGCTATCAATTTAGATAAAACAAGGTATGGAATAATATTTTCATATTTTAAATCAAAACATGATTTCATTCAAATAGATGGAAGATATATCAAAACAACTTTCAAATAGGCTTAAATGAAAATTATATTTAAATAAGTTTATATAAATCAGTTGACATGAATAAAACAGTTCCGAAAATCAATGGTATGTATATTCAAATCATGTAAATCAAGGAATATGATGAATATCCCAATGGTATGTTAGTTTCTTGGTAATAGTATCCCCACACTTCTCATTTATCAACACAACTCTAGATATGTGTGCACACTCAAATGATCACCCCATTCAGGGATCCACTATGGGCAATCAAACTATACCCTATTAGGGGAGTCACTATAGGAAAAAAAGTTTATCTTGATTTAGTTAATGTTGTCATGGTAATTCCATTGTTAGGGGATAAATATCTTGGCATGATTTTATCAGTTACTTACTAACTACTTAGGCATACATGTGATTCAATCAATCAGTCAGTCAATCCAATTGGCAATTAATCATTTCAAATCATTTCAAAATATAATTTCCTAATTTTAGTTTTAAAAATTCCTTTCTCATTTCAAAACCAAATAATAGGTTTTATTAATTACATTCATTTTCAATACTATCTTTAAATTTACTCAAATTTCTCAAGATCAATAGAAAGTCCTTTCTTTAAAATGATTTCCAAACCAAGACATCATTTTTCAAAATTCCACCAATAATTTCAATTCCAATGAAATTGGGGGTTTTCTTAATTCCCATACCTTTTTCAAATCACCATAAATCCATTCTTTCAAAACATTTAAAAAATATTTCCAAATAAATCAAGAAAAATAGGGTTTTAATTGAATGGAAAAGCCTTATGGAACCACCTTCCTTTAAATCAAGGAATCACAATGCACAACATCTACAATGGAGAACGCCAACGAAGAAAGAAGGAACAGAAGATCTAGGAACACAACCTAGAATCAAGATAAAAAAATAGAGTTTATATCCATTAAATACATGATAATCAATCAAAATATAAGGAGGATAGAAATAGAGATTAGGAGAAACCACATGAGAAGAGATCCACTTACCCGGAGGAGATTGAATAAGATCAATGCCACTTCGATCTGCCAAGAAAACTATTTAGAGGAGTTAATTTCACCTCTTAAGAGCCTCCAAGATACAAAAAAAATATTTTAGGGTCGAATGGGGGTGATTAGAGGTTAATCCAAGGGGTTTTGCATTTTTAATCAAACTTTTAGGGAATTATAATCCTACATGCATGGTTAGCTGGAGGGGGTATGGAGTTAGGGGAAACCATACACCAACTGTGTGCCCTAACTATTTGGGGTAGATGGTTTCCCCAAAGTGGGTGAACTATTTGAGAAATCATGCACCAACCATGCGTCATCTACTATTTTGGGTGCATAGTTTTCACTAGGGGGTGCACAATTTGGTCAAACTAGGCAAGAACTATGCACAACCCAAAAGCCTTAAAACCATCCAAATTTTTCCCAAAACACCCCAAGAAGATACCCTAAATGAAAGGAATCAAAACAACGATCAAGGAATACCTGAAATACGGTAACAATATGTCATAACCTACCCACCATAAAAACTTTTTATCCCTATAAATCCTATCAAGAAAGATCTATATGAAAGAGATGAGGCCACTACTCTCTCATCAGTGCCTCATGCTCCCAAGTATCATGAAAATTAGAACCATACTTCCATAGCACACAAACCAAAGGTATCATCCTCCCATGAAGCACCTTAGTCTTAGAGTCAAAAATGCTAATTGGATGCTCAGCCATGGATAAATCAGGCTCAACATAAATATCTTCCCAACTCAAGACATGAGAAGGGTTGAAGAGATACTTTTGAAGCTACGATACATGGAACACACTATGTATCGACATCAACTACAGTGGAAGTGATAAATGGTAAACCACTTTTCCAACTTATTCAAAAACCTCAAAAGGTCCCACAAACTATGATGTAAGCTTTCCCTATTTTCTAATCCATAGATATCCTAAATGAGGTGAAGCTCTCAAAACCACCTGGTCATCAATTGAAAACTCCAAGGGTCACCTATGATTCCCAACATAATATTTGTACCAACTATGTGCTGTCAAAATTCTATGACTAATCAACTAAATATTTTATATCATCTCTTGGAACAAACTTGTCCCAAATAAATAACTTTCACTAATATTCAACCATCACAATAGTGATTTATAAGGCAGATCATACTAGGCGGAGCCATCCAAATTGTATAATGGTAACTATTATTATAATAAAACTTAACTAGTCCCAAATGGAAATCCCATGATACACCAAAATAAAGGACACATGCACGAATCATGTCCTCAAGAATATATGTAGATCATTATATTTGGAAATCTATTTATATATTATATATCGTGCTCAAATGTACCTAAGAACCCAGTGCCTCTAGGAGGCCCTCTAGAGAAGTGATAAGTAAAACATGGATCCTTACATAAGACTATAGTAGAGGGAACTCCATAAAATCTGAAAATATTATATACATAGAGACATCCCAAGTCATCAAATTTGGTTGTATCATGAATGGGTAAGAATTGATCCGATTTTGTCAGCTGATCGATCATAGCCCATATTGAATTCTTCTTCTAAGGGGAACATGACAACCCAACCAAAAATTATATAAATATATCATCCTACATCCAAGTTGGTACTGGAAGTGGATGAAGAAAACCTAAAGGTCTCTGGTGTTTTGATTTGACTTGCGGATAGGTATAAAAACATGAAACAAAGCCAATGATGTCCCGTCTCATACATGGCCACCTATATCATCACCACATATCATAAAACATCTTTTTGGTTATTGGGTGTATTGAACACTATGAATTATAAAAATACCATATTATTTTCTTCCTTAGGCATAAAGTCACAAAAAACCAATTCTCAAAACATAGGATGCCATCAGAAGAGAATGTCCACTCACTGAGGGTCTCCCTACCGTAAAGAGAGTCCCTAATGCCACAAAATACATTATCAAGATGTTGTTCCTAAAGGATCATATCAATAAGATAATAGGCTAACTAGAAACTTTCCTAGAAAACCTTGGCCCTTTCCTCCTGAAATATTAAACACAACTATGTAAATATATCCATTAAGTTCCACTATTTTAATGATTCTTTCATGGCCTAGGTCATAAGTTTCCCACTCAAAGCGCTAACAATGACATTTACCTCCCTATGGTATAGTCAATGTTGATGTCAATGAACTATAGGCACTCCACCCAATATCTATGAAATAGGTTCAAATTTTTTTGTGATAAGATATAACTCTAGATTTTGTGGTCGGAATAAATGGTAAACCTTTCTCTAAAAAGGTAATAACAAAAAATCTTCAGAGAATGCATCATAACTGCAAGTTTGAGGTCATGGTTCAGATAATTCTTCTCATGTTTCCTAAGTTTTCTAGATCCATAGGCTACCATGTGATAACCCTATATAAGAACACAACCTAAACCCTAACTTGATGCATCACATTAGACCAAATATCCCTACCCATCCTCTGGAAGAGTCAACACTAGAATAGAAGTCAAAATACTTTTCAAATCAATAAAAGAACTCTGACATTTCTCATTCCATAATAACATCACTCCCTTCCAAGTGAGAGCGATCATTAGAGAAACCAACTTCGAGAAATATTTAAAAAATATATGGTAATACCCCACCAGTACCAAGAATCTTTGTATCTAAAAAATAATATGTGGTTTTTCCCATGTGATAACAGACTCCATATTCTCATGATCGACTAAGATTCTATGTTTTGGAACCCTTTGTCCCAATAAATTCACTTCTAAAATACATAAATTACACTTTTAAAGCTTTATGTAAGTCTATGATCTGTCAATATTTCTATAACTATTCTTAGACAATGATCATGATCCTCCTCGAACATAGAGTAAACCAAAATGTCATCCATGAAATCTAGCATGAACGTATTAAGGTACTCATTAAAAATCCTACTCATCAAATCCATAAATACTGTAGGAGAATTGGTCAGGTCAAAGGTCATAACAAGATACTCAAAGTGACCATACCAACTTCTAAATGATGTATTTGTAATTTCATATTATTTTATTCTCAACTGGTGATAACCAGATCAAAGATCAATCTTTGATAACCAATTTTCTCCTTTCAACTGGTCAAACATATCATCAATAAATGCTAATAGATACTTGTTCTTTACCATATCTTGATTGAGTTATTGGTAATCAATAAAAGAGTAAAGTGTTCCACTAGATTTATTCACAAAGAGAATAAGTGACACCCAAGGTGACACACTCAGGCGTATAAAGCCTTTCTCCAACAGATCGTCAAACTAATTCATTAACTCTTTCAAATCTAATGGTTCCACTTGGTAAGAGGGGATAGATACTAGATGAATACAAGTTATTAAATCAACAAATAACTCTACCTATATTACTAGTGGAAGACCAGATAAATCAGAAGGAAACATGCTAGGAAACTCAATGGTGACTAGAGGTAGATCATTAATCAACGATTCCCACTCCAAGTCAAAAGAAAAATTTATATTACCCTGACCAAATCCAAAAAAGATAGTATTAATATACTTTACCTCCGGTCCCATTCTCCCTAAAAAACATATAACACCCCATCAAGTGTAATAAAGAAGACCCGTCAAATATAATAGTCAATTCATGCCTTATTAATAATCATCGAGTCCATCACGAGGAATAAGTTAATAGGTTTCATGTCGAGAACCAGAAAATTATAGGTAATCTTGATTTTTGATAAAGAGAAAACATGATTAGGATAATAGATACCCTGCTATCTCTTTGTTTTGAGGGGTATAGTAATATCTATCACATTAGACAAAAGCTCTATATAAAGATTTAGTAGGTTCACAATATGAGTCTATATAAATGGGTGAGGTGAACCGGTATTAAATAAAGAAGTCACTAAAGATAAAGCTATATTGATGGTACCTCTCGAAGTCACTGGACCTATATCAGCTTTCTCTGGAGACTCTTATACTATGTGAAAAAGCTTCATTATAGATTCCTATGGCTAGAACCCCTTAGATATTTAATCATATAATTGCACCAAATTACTTTTAGGTGCTGATGAGACTATACCACTTTAAAGAGTAGAAAAGATATGGAAGAATTTCTAAAGGTTTCATGAATAACCACACAAACCACAGATCTTGTGTGCCTCTGTTCAAACCTATTTTGGATGCCCAACATTTCCACACTAGAAGCAAGTTAAAGGGCCTCTTAAGGCACTATAAATGGTCTAAAAGATGCCTATATTTTAGAACCACCATGAGAATAATAATTCTTACTATTTTCTTTAAAGGAACTGAAAAAATTATAATTGGTAGAAAACAAAACTCCCTTAAAACCTAAATTACCAGCCAGGTCAAGAACAACCATCAACGCCATATCTAGTACAACAGTATAAGAATCCATATTCAGTAGGAAAACCTGAGATCAGATGTTAGGATGGAGACCCACATCATATCTTCATGCCTTTATCTTATCATTAGTCACCACAATAGGGGAAAAATAAACAAGACCAGTAAAGGTGTTTGTATATTGAGTCATGGTCCTGCCATCATAATAGAGTTTGAGGAAATCCATGGATTTCACAAAGACTATAGATTCTGGATATAACTAATCAGTGAAAAGAACTCATAATTATTTCCATTCCAAACCCTCATGTGTTTTCTCCATCACCATCATATCTCACCATATCCTGCGAGTCCCTTCAAGCTTAAAGGCAACACATTTCTCCTTAACCAGGTTATGAATTTACAATAAATCAAAAAGAATATCAATCCTTTTCAACCAGTACTCAAACTCTTGAGGATAATTAGATCCTTGGAACACTGGTGGATTTTGGTGAAGAAACTCTTGACCATGATCACAATATTCATCACTTTGAGGTTCCACTACCAAAGCCTAAATTAGAATGAGTTTAGGTACTTTCCCTCTATCTTGGACAACCTACAATACTATCTCGACAAGATTATGGTTCACTAGAGTATTTTCTCATCATGTATCACCAAAAGTTTTCTCCTAAGTCCTATTAGTATGTCTTATCAGAGGAATGATAGTACACAACATCAAAAGACAACACTGAAGACATTATAAAGGTTACAAAAATCAATAAATTAGATAAGAGATATAGGAATATCAATTCCATCAAGAAAAAAATTTATGATTAGGATTTCATCAAACTCAAATCAAATGTAGAGAAATACTAGAATTAGAAAAAAAATGTTCCTCAAGCACACTTTCCCCAAACACCCATGGTGACTTAAGGATCATTTCGACGAGAGCTATCCAAACACTCGTTCACAACTACCGCCTAAGTCCCATCAAGACATCCCAAATCACAAAATGACATCAAGTAAAGATACTTATCCTACCTTTAATACCACTTTTTCATAAACCATCCCAAATATCCTAGAACCTTGATACCTAAGTTGGTTCTGACATATCCTGAAGGGAATTACCAAACCCCATAGGTTGGTGACTAGCACCTAACATTATGCAAGATCAAAGAGGAAACAAATTTTATAAAAACACAATGGAAGATATAAGATACAAATAAACATGATCAATACTTTGAAAGGGAGAAGTACTAGAATATAAAACGTAAAATAGTACCCAGATAGATAAAAAACCATCACAAAGAAAAGTACAATTATACCCAGAAAGAATTCTTAGAAAGTCTCATGTAACAAATAGACAATAGCTCCATTGGTCACCATTATCACTCCCTGTTCCCAAGGATCAAGAACATTCATCCCCTCCAAGTGCTGCTTTCCCTTTCTTGAGACCTGACATAATAAATTCTACAAATTCTTGAATGAAAAGGTAGGGTATGAGATATAAATCCTAGTAGGGTCTCACTAAGTGTTACATAATCAATAACAAAAAAATTTACCATTTATGATTTCAGTTTAATAAAAATAAGGAATGGAATTAAATTTTCACATTTAAAATCAAAACATGATTTCATTAAAATGGATGTAATATATATTAAAACAAATTTCAAATAGTATTAAATGAAAATTTTATATAAAAAAGTTTATATAAATCAGTTGGTATGAATAAAACAGTCCAAAAAATCAATGTCACATATAATCAAATCAAGTAAAGGAAGCACCATGCTAAAGAGCCCCACAATATGTTAGTTTCTTAGTAATATGATCCTCAAACTTCTCATTTATCAACATGGATATAGATATGTGTGAACACTAAAATCATCATCCCATTTTAGGATCCACTATGGGAAATCAAACTACACCCCGTTAGGGGATCCACCATGGGAATACAAGACGATCTTGTTTTAGTTAGTGTTTTCATCATAAGTCCATTGCTAAGGGATAAAGATCCTAGTGTGCTTATCGTACTTACCTACTAACCACCTAGGATTACATGTGCTTCAATCAATCAATCAATCAAATTGGAAATCAATTATTTCAAATCATTTCAAAATATAATTTCCTAATTTTATTTTTCATCATGGCTTTATCATTTCAAAACTAAATCATATGTTTTCACCATTTCATGCCATTTCAAAACATCTTTAAATTCAATCCACTTTCTCAAGATCAATAGAAATCCATTTCATTAAAATTATTTCCAAATAAATCCATCATTTTTCACAATTCCACCAACAATTTCAATTCCAATGAAATTAGGTTTTTTCTCAATTCCCATGTGTTTTTAAAATCAAAGATCAAATCACCTCAAATCAATTTTTTTCTAAAATATTTAAAAACTCTTTCCAAATCAATCAAGAAAAATAGGGTTTTAATTGAATAGAAAATCCTTATGGAACCAACTACCTTAAAATTAAGAAATCACAATTCTTACAATGGGTAATGCCAATAAATAATGAAGGCATAAAATATATAACAACATAACCTATAATAGAGATAAAAATAGATTTTAGATCAATCAATTACATGATAATCTATCAAACCTAAGGAGAATATAAATAGAATCAAGAGAAACAAAAAATAGGAGATCCACTTACCCAGAGGAGATAAAACAAGATCAATACTGCTTCGATCCACTAAGAAAAGGGCTTAGAGGAGTCAATTTCACCTACTAAGAGCTTCAAAGAGCCAAAAAACATGTTAGGGTTTAATGGGTTATATTAGAAGTTAAACTGGGGTTTTTTGGTTTTAATAAGATTTTCAGGGAATTAAAATCTCGTGCACATGGTTAGCTAGAGTGGGGTGTATTGTTAGGTAATCCATATTCCATCTATGCACCCCTACTGTTTAGGGAGCAAGGTTTCTCTTGGGTGAGCATATGGTTTGGAAAATGGTGCACAAATCATGCATCTCTTACTGCTTGGGGTGAAAAATTTATATTAGGGGCACGATTTTATCAAACCATTTTACAAATGTGAACAACCCAAATAAGACTTTAAACCATCCAAAAGTTTCCTGGAACACCCCAAGATGAGACCATATATGAATGGAATCGAAAAAAGGTCAAAAAATCCAGGAAATAATGTAATAAGATGTTACAAGTAATTGTAAAATAATGTTAAAAATTATTTATTATATATTTTTAATTATATCTAAGTAATTTAAAAATTAAATTAGAATACATAAAATGTTCCAACCAATTGGAATCCCAAAGGTCCAAGACCTTCTACCTTATTTATGGGGAGCAAGAGCAACCTGTAGGAGAGGTCTAACTTGAGGAGATTCATGGAGGTGCAAGAAGAGTCAGGTGGATGCATAGTGCCCGCACATTTCATGGTGCACCCATAGGCATGCAAGGGGTTAGGTGGGTTGGCTTATCCCCATTTGGGTGTATGAATGTGTGTCCTGGTGTCAACTTGGGTGCCTCAGCTCGAGCAGTCTTCATTATAGAAAATAATATATAAAAGCACTCGACCAATGTTTTTTCAATGTTGGATAAGAACTCATGGGTTACTATAGTTCTAATTAAAAACACATATTTATAACTTGGATATTTGATCAGAATGATCTAAAACATTTTATCTATTAAGAATAATTTTCTTAGAAACCTTCCTATTATTTACTTGTCTTCCTGCGCACACTAGACCTAGAAAAATCATTACCGCCACCTCTACCTCCTTCTGGAATAAGGAATCACCAGTGTGGATGATACACACACTACACCTCGAAACCCTCACTATCCATTATCATTTTCCCCAGGGAGAAAAAATCATATCCCTTGACCTATCAAACAAATACCTTTGAAGTTATTTCATCCATATAAATCATTCACATGGTTATCATAGGTGAATATTCATTCGATTCAAAGAAATATTCTCAAGGAATCCTAGAAGGTGTGAAATAAATGAGTTAAATGAAATAATCTATTTTTAATCCATAAGTTGGATACCGTATAGTTATAATTTCCCTAAATCATAATTATTTTTTCAGATTACTGTTACAGTAAAAAATGTAAATATATATGTATATAAAATAAAACAAGATAATCAAATTAAAAATTGGTTTATATTAACCATAAGAGGAAGAATATATATATATGTAAATAATTTGAATTCAATTATATATCCAAGATTTAACTAAAATTTAGAACTTGAAATCCATTCGAAATCTTATAGAATACTAGGAACACTGTATTAATTTCCGTGATTTTCACCCTCAAAATTTTGTTGGACAGGTAAGATTAAGTAGTATTTTAACTCTTGTATATCTATATATACATATGGAGAAAGGAATTATTTTAACCTATTGGAAAACTCTAACATGAACTAAGATTTATCCCCTTGTTATTCTTATCATTCCTACACTAGTAGGGGAGAAATACCACCACCTTTGTTCATTTTGATTTTCAGTTAGTTAAGGGATTTATATTTCCAAACCTATTTTTTATATAAGGAATTTATAATTTAAAAAATAATATTTTATGTAAAGAACTTATATTTTGAAAACTATTACTTTATGTAAAAAACTTATATTTTAAAAAATATGATATTATGTAAAGGATTATTATTTTAAAACAATATTTATATTTTTAAAGAAATATAATATTTACACGAATTTAAAAACAAAACCTTTTTTATGATTTCATGATTTGTTTCAAAACCCTATTTATGTATGGGGATTATTATTTTAAAATTAATTAATTCCCTTCCAAAGTAAATTTTATTTACTTAATTCAAGGGTGAATTTAAAATAATAAATTTTATCATTTTATGTTCTTTTATTTTAATAAAATTATTTACAAGTTCAAGTAGAATTTATAGTAATCATTTTATGCATGAAATTTTATTTTAAACATATTGAAGTTAATAATGTTTTTAGATATGGATATACTCTATTATAAACATTTAAATTCCATATTTTTTTATGAAAATCATCAGTCTCTGTTTATTCATTCTTTATATGTATTATTATAAATATTAATCATGAAATATGAATTTTTACTAACCTTTATTACATATTCCTAAAATCATATTTTTATAAAGATTATGTGATATAAAAATATTTTCTCTTAAAAATAATCTATTTAGTTTTTAAAGGATGTTTTATTAGAAGAAAAATGATAAAGTAAAGCCTAATAATTATTTTCTTAAAATAAAACTTGACACGTGGGTATCGAATGAGATGATGAGGAATGGAGAGTGAACCCATGAACTTAAGAGGATGTTATCCTAAAAGTGATACTACTAGTGTCCTAATATATTTCTTATGTTTTTTCAAGTATCATTATATTCCACAAGAAAGTCATTATTTTCAAAGAAAAGTCTTTTAAAATATTTCCATGATAAATACAACCATTTTCAATGGATATTGAATTTTGAAAGGGGTTTTCAAGGTAATAAGTATTTTTAAAGGTTTTGAATAATATTTTATATGGTTATATATTTTTAAAACCTTATAGTTACATTTGGAAAAATATTTTATCAAATGTTTTATATGTGATATAAAAGATAATGTTTTAAAAATAGTTTTTTTAAAAATATTAAGAAAAGGATTTTCATTTGTTTTACAACCCATTGCTGGACAGTTTTATTCCCACCCTATGGTTTAAAATGTTTTTCACAGGCTTATTAGAATTTACAAGGTTTTTGGTTTAATTTAAGGAGATAGCATGAGTAAATCCAAATAAATTTTATATTTATTAACTGTATAAAATATAATATAATATAAGGATGTTTTTTCTAATCATCCAAAACCTATACCGAAAATATCCTTGGATGTGTAAAATACTATATATATTTTAGTTATTTTTTTTAAAATATACTATATGTTTTTAGCACCAGATTCAGAAGCTCAAGTCTCAGGATATCATATCTAGGATGTTTACAGGGAAGTAGAGAAGAGAAATTGGTAGATTTTGGTTAATATAGAAGTCTCAAAGTGGTGTGTAGAAGATAGATGAGGGTTTCCTTTTATAATTTAGGGGAAGAACACTCGTGGAATTTCTTAAAATATTAAATTAATATAAATAAATCTTGATGTCCAAATTACTCCAAATTGATAATATTAGATGCTAAGATGAGGATTCTTTGAAATAATGTTATTAAATAATATTTGGACAATTTTGGACCACATTTTTACACTTATATTTTAGTTTTAACCCTCATTAACCCTTTTGTCAATCACCATAATATTAAAGTTTTCTACCCTTTAAGGGTTAAAAATGTTACAATAAAATAAAAAAAGACCCATAAATGGACCTGGGTTGATTTTTAAAACTATATACCATTAATTTTACTAAATATAATTTTTTATGAATTTTATATAATTTAATAAAATATTATTTATTATAAAATATCATTAATGTTATTTTTGACACCATTTATTTAATTTAACTTTTAAAACATAAATACAAAGAGGAAATTAAAATATAATTCTTTTACACCTATATAATATGTCTTATACATATATAAATTTTTTGAAACACATTAACTCATTAAAATTATATCACTTATACTATTTTTAAAATCATTTATTATATTTTTTATTAAATGGTGAAATATTTCATCAGTGTTACATAAGAAATTTAGTTCATTATATAATTACTAAAAATAAAAAAAAATTATCTGTGGAAAATAATTTCATTAATCTAAATATAGATGATTATATTCATTCATAACTTTCTCTTGTCCTTATATGGACACATTAGATATATTAAAAACAAAGAGACTGACATTTTGTAACTTTATTTTAATTAAATATTATATATGTCATTTTAATGGAAAAGTATCCATTAAACTAATAAATTTAGAGCCTAAGGTGGTAAGTGATGAATTAAATTCATAAATTAATAATTATTATGAAAAATTATGGCCTTAACACTTAGTTCAAACCTAAATTAACCTGATTTACCCTTTACCGAAGTGATAAATTTTACCATGATTACTATTTATTTAAACTAAAAATAAAAGTGTACTATTTACCAAATTTGAACCATATAATTATAAATATGTAATTAATTTTATCTAATTAAATATCTATAAATGGTATAAATTGATTTTAAAGTATGTGCGCAAAATGCGATGAAAACAAATTTTTAGAAAAATACATTTCAAGCAAAAAACTGGATTTATTATTATCCTATGCTTAATAAAAATTATTAGATGAATGTTAAGACATTTTATTAAATATAAAATATATTAATTTCATTAAAATAATTAACCAATATTTATCAATTTAATTTATTAAGATAAAAATATATTGTGCATATAAAAATAGTTTTTCATAAAAACATATGTTTTATTTTTAAATGTTTTTTATTTTCATTTATAACTAATTGATAACTAATGAATTCATTTGTTATATTTTTAAACCATAAATTTTCATAATTTAGTTATTTATATTCATACATACTAATCTAATTGCTATGTTTAAAAATATTTTAATATTATATCACGGTTCGTCTATACTCACTATCATGTGTAACCCAAGCTATTGAAGAAATTAAATTTATTTGAAAAAAATATTTCTTAAAATATCAGGTTTTTTAAATATAACATTAAAAAAATATAAAATGATACATTTATATGTCTCTTTGTTATATTGGGATTTGGAAAAAATAAAAGGGGATCAGAGAAGAAATGAAAATATAAAAGGAATCAGAAAGGAAATAAAAATAATGATGAAAAATTACATTTAATATACATAACATATACAATTTCAGGTCCAAAGTAAAAGAAATTGACATATATATCTTCTTTATATAAAATAAAATAAAAATGTGAATAAAAATTTAAGGAATTTTCATATAGAATATACATATGTTCTATATATGAAAAATAGATATTAAAACACACACACACACACACATATATATATGTAGAATATATATATATATTTTAGAAATTGGAATAAAAACTAGCATATATGTGTCCAATATATATATATATATAAATATAAATTAAAGAACATGTCAAAATGTGTGGGTGTTTTCTATAAGTATAGATATGGATCATATATATGTCCTGAAAGAATTTTCATGTTTATATATATATATTATATATATATATTTGTGTGTGTGTGTGTAAAACATATATATGTAATGAAGCAATTCATGTTGAGTAATAAAATCTAAAAATAAATATAATGGTTGGAAAGTGAAAAAATATATAAAATCATATAATGATATTGTTAATAATATATTTTGATTTGAACTTTGAAAATCACTATTGGAAGATAACATTGTATCCATTTAAATAACATGTGGTAAATATATTTGAAATTTAATAATTAAAGTTAAAAAATAGCATACTTATTCATTTAAATGAGATAGTTAAAGGAGGTAAAATAATAACAGGTGTAGAGAGATTTTTTTTTTCAAATTTGGGTTTTTTGTTGGAAATGAAGTTATGGATGACTTTATCAAGAACATGGAAATAACATGATAAAAAAATAATGGTTTTATATTTTTTATAGTAAACACATAAATTATTTAGTAAAAGTTACATAAATATAAATATATATAGAATAATAAAATGATTAAAAATAACAATGAAAACTATAAATAAAATTACTTAGGTATTTTTTTAAAAAAAATATGTGATTCAACTAATATCCAACCTATATTTTTTTAGAAAATCATTGGCACAAAAATATGTATTTGAAAAGCATAAAATGTAAAAAAGTAATGAAAATATTAAATGGAAAGTAAAAATAAAATTACATAAAAAAATTACTCATAAAAAATCATCATACCCTATGATTTAGAAAATATTAATGAAAATTAATGGATTTAATGTTTTTAATAGAAACAGTGACAATTATTAATAAAATTATTAAGATAATATCATTTTTCATACACAAAAAAATATAATTAGTTTCACTTCTTGAGAATAAATAACCAAAAATTTGTTTCCCACGTGAACTGACTTGAAGTGAAATATTTTTTTAAAAAAAGTATAAAAAATTAAATAATATTAAAGGAATCATGACTACTATATCAGTGTGTGCAATAAAACTATTTTCCCATATATTACCAATGTGACAAAAAATTTACTCTTTGAAACAAATGAGTGATACACATAAGAAGAAAATCCAATAGAAAAAATAATTACACGAGAAAATAAATCACTATCAAATGTGAAAGGGAAAAAATATTTCCTCCGAACCATTTAACCAAAGTAGTCATTGAATGTTAACAAATGGATCTAATAACATTTAATTCATGTACAAAATTAAACAAGTTTTTAGGTAAATTCCTTTAAAATGTCACAATAAGCTCATGAAAACATGAGATTTCTAACACTATCTTACTCCTAGAATATATAGATCTCACTTTTATATTTAACCATTATCCATTCCACATTCTGAAAAAAATTATTGTTTTGGAATGTAAAATATTAAATAAAAAACTAAATTTGAAATTTAAATTAAAAAGAAAGGGGGTTCATGACACACCACATGTAAACATTCTCAAATTGAAAATGAGAGTTGAATCTGATGAAGGAATGGTCATTAATGATGAAATTTGGTTCTTTAAAAATGAAAAAAATAATATTATAAAAAATCTTAAATTAAAATTTTAGATATAAAATAAATTATAAAAAAACCTAAAAAAGTTTTAATTTTAGGCATTATATACATTTATGTTACCCCAAAGTTCAACAATTATTCAATATTGATTGTGGGATGAACATAGTACCATGATTTGGGAGATAATAGTTGGAATTGGTGAATAGAAGATGGATTGGCATTGTGTGGTGATGATGATCATATTTGTGTGGCAATGGTGATCATCATGGTGTGGGATGGTGTGTTAGACTGATAGGGAGAGAGATAGAGATGGATAAAGCGTGAGAGAGAGTGTCACAATCCATGAAATTGAGGGTGGCCCTCGGTGGAGGAAACCATAAACGGAGAGAGGTGAAGTGATATTGAAAAATAATATCTATAAATATCTTCATGTGCATTAATAATAAAGTATATTGACTTCTATATAGAGATTATAATCATGTGAGGATGGAATAGTGACTGAGGTCGGGTTATGGTTATAATAATCATGCAGAAATATAGTGCAGAAATTCTTAGGGGTTTGGTGAGAATGAAGAAGATTTAAGGGATGAAAGTAGATGAGAAATAGGGGAGTAAATTTTAAAGGTTTTAAGGTGGGTATATGGAGTTTAAGATATAATAGAGAGGATGAGTTGATAGTTTAGAGGAGGGGAGGTAGAGGGGGAGGGGAGGAAAGTAGTTTCAAGAGGACATGGTGGGGAGGGAGTGGGGATATGGAGGGATGAAATGATGTATCAAGTAAAAAATTGGGTGATTTTTTTTTGAGGGAAAACATGAAAGGAGATCTTTTCATGTGTAAGGTAAGAGTCACCACAATTAGTATATTTACAGATACATATTTATTTATTTTATTGTAAAAAATCTATAAAATTCATCTCTTCAAATCACAGCCTACATTAAAAAAACAATGTTTTTATTATTTATTCCTTAAAAAATGATTAGTTTGGTATCGATGGTTATTATATTACTGATTTCATTTTCTATAGTTATCTTGTTTTCTGGATACAAATCTTCAAAATTTGAATAAAATTTTCTAATCAAGATTATTATTATTTTTTCATTATTTATAAATAATTTTCATTATTATATTTTCTAGAATAATAATTCTGTAGTTATCATCATGTTAAAACTCTTAAAATCACAAATTTATACCCTTGAAATATTTGTAAGTAATTAGATGTTATGAAAATGGATGTGTAAATTCACTTTGAATCAATAAATATTTGTGAAACCATTGTACAAAAAATACTTAAAATAATGAAAATGTGATGGAATTTATTAACTACATAAGAGTTTTAAATATGGTTTTACATGAAAAAAGTGATAAAAAATATTTTGTAAATATATGATCATTAAGAGGAAATAATTCTTCCTATCACATAAGATAAATAAATTTTTTTACACTTCTAAAATTATAAAATGAATAACGAATATAACTCTCTCATTTTCATGATAATATAAAAATTGAAATTTTATTGTATGAATGCCAAATATGATGATATGTTTGAGAAAACCCACAAAAAATTCCAAAAAATCTCATTTAACTCTTCAATAACTACATTTTTTTGTGATGGTATACTAGAAGTTTGAAACAAATTTCAACAATATTAGTAAATGATAAAAATAATTAACTTTTGATTTAACAACATTAGCCTCATCCACCATATGAGAAATAGAATTTCTTAAAACCAATGTTACTTTTCATAAAAATGTTAGGTAAAATCTTAATAGTGAATGTGGGAGAGGTTGAGGACATGGTGGAAGGTATAGTTGATCCCATCATATTAATTGTGGTGGAATACAAAAAATTCTCAATATAAAAGAGATATTAATGCTTACACCTTTGGAAAATAAAAATATATATTATTTGGGAAAGTCCAAAGAAAATTGGTCATAATTATGTCAATAAGAGAAACACCTATGTAAATTACATAAAATATCCATTAATGGTAAAGAGAAAAGAAAAAACTTCATTAAAAATCATGATATCTCATATGATTGGACTTAACATGTGATATCTGATTTTTGAGTGATTTTTCTAGGGTAACAAATGATGATAATGAGGAAAAACTACTATGATTTTATTTATTTAATATTTTAAATCTTTATTAATGATAACAATATTATCATAGAAGTATTATTATTTTAAGATTATGTTTAATATATTTCTAAAAAACACTGTGGTTTTGGTTAGTTTATATTTAAAATATTTATACACAATTATAATGTTATCATAGAAGTATGATTATTGTAAAATTATTCATAATTTCTCACTTTTAAATCATCAAAAAAAAATAATGAAAAGAGAGTAATAAAAAAAACCTTATAGATTTATTCATATTGGATAGGAACAAAATGTACACCATTCTTGAAAATTTGAATTAATTTTATAGTATAAAACCAAAAAATTAGTAATCAATATTATAATATAAAATGTTGACCTAACATAAATGAAAAATGATTTGATTTTTTTAGTTAATGAAAATTTTTTTAGTAAAAAATATTTAGTTTTTTCCAAAATAAAAGGTAAATATGAAAATATTTAATATAATATGTTTTCATGGACTTTTAATCAGTTTACAATGAAGGGTGAGCACACACGCACGACTTTTTATCAATAAATTGGAAAGAGAAACATATTAGTGAAATAATTAAAATTATCATTTTATTGATGATATACATATATAACTACATTTGGATCACACATGATAATGAAAATGACCCATGAGTTTTGACATTGGGGAATAACTAGAAAGGTCTTTTAAATTCAAGAATGATGCAACAAATGATTAAAAGTTTATATGATCATTTACTGAAGGATCAAAAGATCATTTTATTTAATAAAATTCCTCACGTGACTTATTTCTCTTATAAAATTGATTGTAAGGACCTCATTGACTGAGATTCAAGTTGAAATATATACTTTTATTGGATCAATTCAAGTGGATATACGTAGAACAATTTAAACTCCCTACAAACCATTTAAATAATTTATGATCTTAATAAATTTATCAAGTGGATGTTTTCATGTTTGTCTATTATCAATGGGTAACATGGAATTTTCAAGATTCCCCATCCAAATAATTTAAGAGGAAAATATCTAACTATTCCATTAAGATAAAACGACTTAATAAAATTATTGATTTTATGTAAAAATCTTTCAATGGTTATGAAAATATGATTGAGATTGTTCTAAATCATTCACTCTATCACATATATATGAAAATTGGTTTAGAAAAATCATTAATAAAAAATCACTATATTATTTATAGAACATAAAAAATGGGAAAGATCTTTTGATTTCTATTTGGGGCTATGAAATTTTACATGTTTCAAAATTAATCCATTTTTGGATAAGTTCATACCATAAGTACTCTTTAATATAACTATAATTTTTGTCTAGAAAGGAAATTTATCATTTGAGAGATTTTGGTTGTGTAGTATATGTACTGATTTATCCCTTAGGAAGTACATATATGAGAGTTTAAAAGTTGATAGGGATATATAGAGGGGTATGAACCACTCTCTATCATCAAATATTCAGATCCTAAATTAGTGATATTTTTATAGTACATGTTTCTTATTGACATTTCAATAAAGAATTATTATCAATATTTAGGAGAAATGTGAAATGAAAATAAAATATTTCATGGAATAAAAAATCTTTATTACTATCATATCTTCTCAAAAGGTAGTGTGAGTTGGAGGTAAAAAATATTATATGTTTACAATATTTGATAAATAAAATTTAAAATGCATTTACTATCATAAAAAGAATATATAGATCACACATATCATTTTTTAATGTAGCAGCTAATATTTATGCACTGAAAAAAAATAAAAAAATATACTAAAAATATATTAGAAACATATTTAAAATTTGAAAAACCTATTAGTGCTAAATATTATAAAAAAGATGGGGTAAATTTAAAGGGATTGTAACAACCCAAGATTGATGTAGATGGAAATTACATTACATTTATTGAATATTTAATACATTAAACAAATAGATTCCAAAAGACCATATTAGTTTAGTGTCTTTGGAAACATGGAACACATTATTCTAATTTGGTGAAAGATATTCAAAATCTCCCATAAGATCTTCCTTTTTAGTTTTCCTACAAATAATCTTTATTTATATCCTGGGGAAAAGAAAACATAATAAAGGGTGATCTCAGATGATCAGTAAGGGTAAACATGGAAGATATGTAAACATAATGAAAACATAAGGGTATGAAAACATGAGAATAACATTTGAATATCATACAATGAAAATAAAAATATTATATGCATGAGTCATGGAAATAATATTAATAGCTCGTAAGACATGAATCATACAGAAATAAGGAACATAATCCATGAAATCATAGCATTAACAAAAGAATGAAATTGTGGCATACACATAAACATATAACTTTGTGAACATGTATAAATAGTAACAGGTTCACTCATTAAATTAAGGACATGAAATAATACCCTTTAATAAACATATGGACATGAAAACCAGGTCCAAAAATAAAATTATAGACATTAAAACCAGGTCCATTCATAGAATTGTGAACATGAAATCAAGTTCATATATAACATATATACCTCATGAGTAATTAATCTTTACCCAATGCATTGGAGGAAGATATAGGTTACCCCATGTCATAATGAAATCATTATTATGTGTGACAAAAAAATATAATTCATTCATCAAAGTATAACCTAAGGCATAAAATTGGTTTCTTAAACATCATTCCATCATAAAATAAATCATGTAAATTAAATGGATTTCATAAATAACATTCCATCAAAAACATAATCAAAACATAAGAATAATAGGGATTGTATACTTGAAAAATATAACTATTAAAACCTAATTACCATAAAAGGATGTAAATGGAAAATAATATCGAGATATCACTTGAAAATAATTTTTTAGGAAACTATCAATTCTATTTTAATTTTTTTTCTTTTATTAAAATACTACACAATTTTAAAAGAAAATAATTTCCTTAAAAATTACCTTGAAATAATATTGGGGAAGCTTCATAGAAATAAGGCATTATGAAAGAATATAAATTTGTTCATTTTATATAAGTTAATGAAACTTTATTCTCGTAATGTTTCAAAAAAAGTCAAAAAGTGCCTCATTTGGAAAATGAAAAAAAGTTTCCTTTAAAACCTTATAGTAAAAATTAAAAAGGGATAAAAATAACTTTAAACATCATTATGATAATAATATAAATTTTATGAATTTATTTAGAAAACATTTACATGGATGATAAATATACCCCAATAAATACATAAGTATAAAAAATCATAGATAGTAATGATATTTTGAAATTATTATTTACCTTAGGTCTAGGTTCCTTCATACGTGTCCGAACCTCCTCTTCTTCGACGAGTTCCCTCTAGACATTCTCTTAAGGGCACTATAGTTGGTCTTTTGAGAAGAAAAAAACTTATAAAATGTGGGTAAGGAAGTTGAGAATTGAAATGGGTAGGGGATAGTCGATATTGAAGGCTCAATGTGAATTAAAGTTGTGAGGGAGGATGTGCTCTTTTATAATTGAGGTGAGGGGCACATTTTGAATATCCAAAAATATTAATTTATAATAAAATAAAACCATATTCAAAAAGCTAAAAAATGTCATTTTTTTAATATAATATGAGATAAGGTTGTAATACCATCAACCAATAAATTTTAGATAAGGTTTTCTGTCAATTTCAACCTTATCATTTTAATTAACACTTAGTTATTTTGTTTAATTTTTATCTAAGGTAACAAATATTTCAATATAAAAAGGGTTTAATATTTACTTATTTGATGTAAATTAGACCATAAATGAATAATTTAGACAATTTTAGACAATATAATAATTATTATATATTTTTTAAAAATATTAATTTATTTTTTAAATAATTTAATAAAACTTTATTTTGACAAAATATCAAGAATGTAAAATTTGACACCATTCATTTCATGGATTTTTAAAAATATCAAGATAATATGTTAAGCACTAAAAAATATTTTATTATATCTATAAGAGGTAAATGTTATCTATAAAATTCATTAGCTATATTAATTATCCAAAATATATTTATTTCTAATATTTTTAATAGAATTTATTCGCTATCTTCATTAATAAAATAATTACTACGTTAGTTTTTTGTAATTATTTAATAACCTTATTTGTTGAATAAAAATTAAAAATAAAATACTATGATGAATATAAATATTTTATATTTTATAATAAACTCATAGTAGAATATATCTTCAGGAAAATCCTACATTAAAAATATTATATTTATTAAAACATGAATGTGACAACTTTAACATTACCTTAAATAAAATATTATAAGTGTCAAAATATTTTCTATATGGATCATAATGGTCTATAACTCGACCCTTGGATGATTATGGTCAAGATATACTCGACCAGTAATAATTTTTCAAGTGTTTTGGTCTTCTAATGGTTATTATAATTTTAATAAAAATTATTTTATTGATTTTTCATTAATTAAATAATTTATGTATCATCAACGTATAATAATTTAAGGTAATTATTTATTTCTTAAAAATTAAAAATAAATTACCATGACAAAGAAAAATATTTTATATTTTAAATTAGTATTTATAGTAAAATTTTTATTTTGTATAACCATATATTAAAAATTATAAAGTTATTAAAATTTGAGAAAGGCATATATAACTTTTCTTTAAATAAAATATATTAAATGTCCTAATATCATCCAAGTGGTTTCAAAATGATACCATTTAGACACAAGAATTATTTAATTTTAAAATAACTCATCAAATTATTTTAGGACAAGTGTTAGGAAATTTATAATACTATATTTACCCTTAATTATGGTTTACCTTTTTACCGTGTTAATAAAAATTACTGAAGCTATTATTCATAATGCTAAAAAATAAAAGAAAATTATTTACATAATCTTGACCCAATGATTCCAAATATATAATCCATTTTTCGAAATTAAAAATATATAATTTTTAGTAATTAATTTAAAGTTAATCCGGTTGATAGAATGAAAAACAGGTTTAAAAGTCAAAACATTGTAAAAGATTGAAATGTTTTTACATCAAAATTTAATGTAAAATTAATGTTAATGGCCTTAATTATATTAAATGATAAAAATACAATCTATTTATATTTTAAAACCATTAAATAATATAAACTAAACATTTAAATTATTTTGATGAAAAAAGTTGTTTTCAATTAAAATTTACTATATTTTTACTATTCATCAAAACTTGAAACTTATCAGAAAAATATCAAAAATTCATCCAAAGTAAATTTTTATATATTGATTTAAAATAAATATTTTATTTTGTTAAATTGAGTATATAAAATTTTCAAAAACTATATTTAAAATGGGTGTGCCATTAAAAGGTGGTAAAACTGTATTTTTTTTTGAAAAATACTTTTATTTGATAAATTGAATTTGTTCTTATATATTGTCTAGAAAACATATAAGAGGAATTTTTAACATTATATTGAATATATTAAATTTATATTTCATTAATAAAATCCATTAAGAGTGATTGTTTAATTTTATAAACTCACTTATTTGTATTTAAATAGTTTTTCAGAAAAACATTTCCTTTTAATTTTTTAAAAAGGTTTTATTTTCATTTATAATTAATTTCTCACCAAATAATTAATTATATATACATGTGTAAAGAATATTTTTATAATGTAGTTAATACTGTTCATAACCGCCATTATAATGGATAGATTATAAGGTAATTTGTTTTCTTAAACTCGATCTTGCATGAAATGAATTCTTTCAAAAGAACTTAAAATTGTGTGTAACACAAGATAAGAATAGTGTTACATATACCAAAAGATAAGTTGATGTTTTGTGTAGTGAAAGCTTATCTTGTTTTAGTGTATAATACAAGAAATTAAAGAAATTAAAAAGAATATATCTCATAAAAATATCAGGGTGCTATAGGGATATACCCTAAACCCCTTTTGCATATGTTGAATTTGGGCATGTCATATTGTATGATATTGAGGATATCTCAAATCATGTAAACAAGCTATTAATTTTAGATAATTGTAAGGTATGATTGAGCTATATCGTAAAGACACTTCCCATACATGTCGTAGTGCATGATTTTCCATATTATAAAGACATTGTCTTTGGTTTTTTGGGTGATTGAATGATAATAATTATCATTTGAGAATATATTACACATGAATTATAATCAATAAAAATTTTATATGATGAAATAAAAGGAGAAGTAAATGAATTCATGCATGGGTTGCATGATTTAGATGATTATCAATTACTCACATGTTCCAATACATGAATAAATGCATGGACTCACAAGGAGAATCCAAAGGGAATTTATAAAAGGAAATTCACCATGATACGGGCGTATATGAAAGTTTTCCCAAGACTCGACCAAATACCCCTAATCATGAATCTATTTTATCCTACCCCCTTTATGTGATAAGGTACAAGAACATTGGATAGGGTAGAGGATCTCGCTCGTATGATGATCAATTTAGCCTAGCTCATAGATAATACTAGAGGAAGGATGTCATTTGGGTGGATCTATTATGATCTTCACCAAGAATGGATAAAGATTATTACTATTGTGATCAATGGTGTAAGGTGCACAACACAGTTTCTTCATTTCTTGTTTATTCATGATTTCATTTATCTAGCATGATGATACTGGATCCAGGTTTCTATATTTCTCCTACTATAGTTAAAAAGTGTTGTTAGATATAAAAAATAACAACAATGGTATTACATCCTTAACATGACTTTTAATTCATGAAATCATGTCGAGAAAATAATATTTTGAAGTTTTATATCCTATTTTATTCTCTATCGTTAAATATGACAGGAAATTTTGTTCTACCTGGCTGAGTTACAATTTACAATATGAAATATCATAAGCAATGACTTATTACAAAACCCTCAGTTCCATATTATTCCTAGCATACCATATCAGGCTATCACATTCAATGATATCACCACACTATGTTTACAAAACATAGTATCATATCATATTTACGATATATATTCAAACCATAAAATATGATATGTGATATTGTAGGAGATGCTAGCACTATTAGTCATAAAATATAACAAATAGAGCTACACCATTTAAGCATTGTTGGTCTATTAATAATATATTATGATTTCCATTATATCATTAAATAAGATTATCAATCATAATCTATGACATGAGGTAGATCATAAAACAAGATTTGATAAGAAAAATTATTATTTTTTAAATTCAATTATAAATTCAATTATATTATTTATAAATTATTTATAGATTATAATAAAAATTATTTTAGGATATTTATTAATCTATAAAGTTTTTGTAAATTAATTAATTATAAAGTGTTTATAATTAATTAAAAAAATATTTATAAAACATTTATTAATAAATATTCCATAATATTAAGTGTTAATATTAAAATACCTTTTACCAAATTGTGTGGAATTTATTATAACTTAGAAATAAAGTGTTTATTTATAAATCATAAGGGTAATTTATAAAGTGTTTATAAATGACCCAAATAAAGTAAAACATAAAGTGTTTATATTTTAAAATTATGAATTATTCATAATACTTAATTTTAATTATTCAAATTAAAGACCTTATTTGGTATATTATTTAGACAACATCAAAATAGTTTTTATGACTGATTTGTTCTAGGTTTAAATATTATTAAGTATTTGATATTAATACTATTTAATTATTTTACATAATATAAATTGAAATATAAAATGTTGATATTTCATTTAATATCATATATTTAAAGTTTAAATCCATATAATGAATAATATGAAAGAGTTCATATTATTAAATGAATATAATGTGTTTATATTCAATATTATGGAATGTCCATAATGAATAACTACAATTATAATATTTTTTGATTAGATTTAATTTATGAATAGTTCACAAATGTTTACATCATGTTTAAATATGTGAAATGTTATTTTATTTAAAAGTTATTTACTTTTTAATTATTCATGGATATAAATTTTTTATATTATGTGTATGTGTATGCTTTTTTTTAATTGTTAGACTGCTTCTAGGATTATCATACCTATATTTAAGAATTTATATGCTAGGTGTGATAATGGATTTTATTTTCATATACCTTGACTTGAGATTGTAATCAAATTTATTAGCTTGAATTTAGTTATTGAATATATTTTATACATATTATATATTATACTTATGATGAATTGAAATATCTCTTTAGAAAAGTTCCTAGGGTAAAGGGAATTTGGGTCAGACTTCCTACTAGATTAGAGGCTTATGCCTTATTTTGAAAGGGGAAGGGTTATCTATCTATAACTCCTGTAATACTCATGTGGGAATTGATATTTTCACATAATTATAAACCTTTACATGAAAAGTTATTATAACTTATGTATGAAATGAATTTTGGTTTGTATAAATACGTTTGGATTCTATCTTTTGGTGACTAACACAAAATTTGTGTTATGTAAAGAGTTACACTTCAATATGGTTTGAACATATTGATTTGGAGGAAGGAATGAGATTCCAAACTAAATCAATAGATGTATGTATACATAAAAGGGGATAATATGAGATAAGATGGCGAGATTAAATATCCTTCAAAATACTAAGTGCTAGATTCCTTCCAAAGTAGACATGTTAAGTCCTCAATCATTTAGCATGGGTGTCCCAGTGGTTGGATTCCCATATTGTGCAAGGAAAATAGTAACGAGGTGACCCTAATGGTTAGGTTCCTTATTCTTGGAATTTTATTTGAATTACAATTATCTAGGAATCTAGATCAATTAAGATAATAGAGGGATATAGATTAATTTACAACTATATTATAGATTTGGATAAAGTTTATCCACTTGATTAGTTAAGAATCATATATGATATTATTGAAAATTTTTGTATACCAGATATAATCATGGATTATTTACATGCTCAAATTGGTTTAATTCATGATAAAATATGGTTCTTGGTCCACTAATGGGTATGCTTTATTCCAATGGATTTATCATTTTAGTGTGAGACATTTAATAATTTTTTTATTAAAAGTTAGTAAAACAAGATACTCATTTGAAAAAATATTATATTATATATTAATAACATCATTATCATTAAACTTTCCTCTGAGACCAATCCTTGAAAAGGAGAATCTTAATGTAATAAACACTTAATACCGATAACTTAAGAAAATTTATTAAGTAATAGAAATTACATGTGTTATAGTAGTCCCTTCCTAAGTAACAAAGTGTTAAATTTGTTCAATAGGTAAATAGAGATAATAATGAGAAGCATAAAATGATTAAATTAAGGTTTCAAGGGAATTAAATACGAAATTAATTAAGGAATTTTAATCTCCAAACATATAATCAATATGATTTGGCATGTAAATGACTTGGTGAGACTGGAGATTTACTTAAGGAATATTCTTGTTAAGGAATTCATCTTGTTGTAATATGTAAGAACCCAAGTGTTTAGAACGAGTCAAAATATTGACCATGTTTGAATTTTTGACTTATTTTTGAGAGGACTGGGAAAATCTGGGAAGTTATGGAAATTTTCATATAACACGCCATGTACTCCAAAGTACACGTTGTGTATTGTCTAAGCGTGTACCGACCATGTGCTCACTGAGTACATTCTGTGTGATGAAGATGTAAGAATTTCCTACAACACAGCATGTAGTGTAGCTTGACATGCCGTGCATTTCTCCTTATGTGAAAAAATTGAGTCATAGCCATGTGTCGACCCGTGTGGCACATCTAAGACGTGTGGCTACCTCTGGTTAAGTTAGAGTACAGACAAGTCTACTACATGACATGTAGTCCTTTATACATGCCATGAGTTTTTATTTTTATTCTCTTAAATGAAAGAGAATCGCATCTTATTTCAGAAAACACCTTCTTCTTCCCAAACTTTGGAACAGTTCCACTCCAAAATTCCGAAGAACGTTTCCTTATCTAGAATCATCATCCAACGTCCGTTCTTCAATATGTCGGTGGCCGCTAGATCTCTTTGGGAAGGCTAAACCCACACACACTCTTTCATTCTAGTTTCTTTTCTTCACATACTATAGTTTCCATCGGAGTATAATTGTCGGGATTTGGTAGAAACATAGTTCTACGAAGATCAACTTTGAATTAGATCATGATATTGGATATGCCTACATCTACTAATCTAAGGTAGGTGGTGCATACCTTTTTTGTGTTTTCATGGTCATTTTTGGGTTGTAACCTTCGGGTGAGACATCAGGTATTGAGGGAGACCCATGTTTATTTATTTTAAATTGATTGTATGCCTTATGGGATGCCGTTGGGAATTACATCATCTTGTTATTCTTAATAAAGGTTGGGTTAGATGTTATTTCTCATTTGGGGCATTTTGGATGGGGGTTCCAAAATGGGTATAATTGAACTGTTTTGATTAAACTAGTGAGTATAAACTTGTTAAGTATGATTAAGGGAGAACATAGCTAGTGAAATTCGACTGTTTAGTTTGTTTTTCCTATTACAAGTATTTCTTTTGATTATATATATGTGATGTGCGATGTTGCATATGCTGGAATCTTTGGGATATGTTTGGCATGTCCTGGTTATTGTTGAGTGATGTTGATCACATGTTGGGCTTGACCCAGATTACTTTGGGTTGTACTGAACACAGGATTGGGCGTCACATATGTCGGCTTGAGGCAGTGTGACTGTCAGGTTGGGCATGACCCGAGTTACTTGGATAGCGAGACCATTGGGCTTGAGCGGCATGGTCATAGGGACACGAGGTGTTAGAGAAGTTGTGTCTTGGGAACTTATTTTGGTGATTACCGCTCACCCGTAACTTTGATTAGTGTGAAGACAGGCAGACTCTGTAATGAGGTGGTTTTAACCAATTGTGTGGGTAGAGGCCCTCGATAGTTGCGGTTTAGGTACTATTGGGTTGGGGTTGCTTGCCATAGGAAGCCACATGGAAGGTGAGGAGCCTTCAGGGGATAACGTTGAGGCTATCAGGTTTGGGGAAGATGCTCTCCATGATTTGAGGGAAGATATTGCTATCCCTCTAGTTATATATTTTAGGGAATACATAGCTGTACCTCCGGTTATTAATTTGAGGGCATACATCGCTATCCCTCTGGTTTCTATTTGAGGACAGACATTGCTGCTCCTCCAGTTGTTGTTCCATGGGAAGGTGTGGGATTTCGAGTAGGGTTACTATTGTTTGGACATGCCTTCGAGACATCAGTACTTGAGGCACATGGTTTCGGGTCACATGATAGAGATTCCGACATTGGCTGAAGCAGGTGATACTCCTTGGTGTCTGTTGAGTACCAGTGGAGTTTATATTTATTTTGCATCATAATGATTACTATTTTCTTTATAAATGCATGCCTACTTAAACACTTATACTAGGTATGCACCATTGGGTGGTATGTTACCAAGATTCATCTCACACCCCATATGGTCCCTTCAGGATGTGTGTAGACTTTATGGATTTACATGTAGGAAAGAGATCAGCCTCAGGAGCTGGATCGTAGTGCTGTTGACATGGATATGGTATGGACATTTCGGTCATACCTAGATGGAGTTTATTTTGGTTTTACTTTCCTTACTATATCATAATGTTTACTTTAATATGTGGTAACTATTGTTTAGCCATTAGCGCCATTTATATAGATTGACATGTATGTCCTGTTATGGATTCATTATCATTGTTTAGTAGTTATTGCAATTAATTGCTGGCATGCTGTTATGTTTACTTTCCGCTACTATTGTTTCTACTTTGCTTCCGTTGTTTATCTTCTATTGACTGTGCTTCTGCTCTGTGGTCCTGGTTCAGGTATGATGAGTCATTAATTTCTAATGAGTGTTATATATTATTACTCAGATTAGTACCATTATTATCCTCCCCACTATACCTATTCAGACCCTCTCTGCTAGTCGGCAGCCTTTGGCGTTTGGGGAGGTGCTCCTAAGGTAATAACACCCGACCCGTTTACCACTATTCGGGTGGATCTTCGGGTCTAGGAAATTACAAAGTGGTATTAGAGGGAGGTTTTGACAAGGATTTAGTAGCAGTGTTTTGCTGGCTACTAATGATATTGAGACTTCTGTTTTTATTTTTACTGGTTTACTATTTGGGATATGGTAGACTAGAGAGAGGTTGTGATTGGAACAGGGTTTCTAGCTTGTGCTTGGGTACCTGCATCCCTAGGCACTAGGGATGAACCAAGTTTCTTTGGTTGGTAATTGCTATTTTGTTTTTTCTCATACTATAGTTTATATGATTTCCACCTCGGTGGCTCACTTGGTGTGTGATATTATTGATTGTGATATGTGACCCTTAACCTGGTGTGGTAAGGGAGAATTGGACCTCGACTTGGTATGTCAAGGCATGATTGTTTGTCTTTTGATAGGCACATGTTTAGAGTATTTCAATTTCATAACTGCATGTATGCTTTGTGAAGTGATAATACCATGAGAATATTATCAATTTCAATGCTATAGATGCTTTTGAAATGTAAATGGTAAAAATCCTGATATAATTTCTTATTGATTGTAATTTAATATTCCATACTTTATATATATTGTATAATTGCATGTGGTAGGGTATTTGGGTATGGATCTTGTAGGATCTACCAGGTACTTTGACTGAGGTGATATTGATCACCAGGATTGGGAATCCTAGATGTCGGTTTGAGATAGTGTGGCTGCCAAGATTGGGTGACTTGGTCATTAGTTTGAGGCAACGATAGTTATCGGGATGGGCATGGCCTGAGGTAATTTTGATACTTGGCTCTGCTGAGTGTAGGTAAGAAGGCTATGAGGCTGGGATGCCATTGGACATGGTTGCGGTAGGGAGTAAGGGTAGTAGTTATGAACTACCTTTCACTACTTTCTTTATCTCTATTATAAATATATATTGTTATATATGTGGGCTATCTGACCATTACGGTATTCAGTGAGTTCCTTCTAGATGACTTAGATGGAGGGTCAGGTGGGAGATGGTATAGTGCCACAGGAGAAAGATCAGGTTCATGATCTAGGGCAGACAGAGTAGGATCCGCAAGTACAGACTCAGGGACAGGATCAGGTTCATGATCTAGTGCTGGTAGGGCAACAGATGGGTTTGGTAGCGTTCGGGCCGTGGCTCGATGAGTAGCTCCAAACTAGCATGGTATGTGTGTTGTAGGGAATCGACATAGGCACGCAGGCTACAGAGCCATCTATGGCATATCTGATGAAGGAGTTCCAGCTGCAGCACCCACCTCTTGTTCAGGGTGAGGGAGGTCCACAAGCAGATCATAAGTAAATAGAGAACATGAAAATGATCTATGAGCATCTCGAGATGCCTCATAGGTAGAGGTTCAAGCTAGCGATGTACATATTGAGAGGACCAATGAAGCATTGGTGGGATGTGTAGGTTCAGGCTCGCAGACATGAAGGACTGGCATAGAAGGACTTCGAGCACATGTTCTTTGAGCACTTTTACCCAAAGAAATTGAGGACAGAGAGAACTCATGAGTTCTTGATACTCCATCAAGGATACATGTCCGTCATGGATTATGCATCTACTTTCACTAAGCCGCCTCTCTTTTCACCTGGTATGGTAAGCGATGACTTGACAAGGGTGAGGTGCTTCGAGGATGGATTGAAAAACGCTATTTGGATCCATGTAAATATCTTCTAGCTGGGTTCATTCTCAGAGGCAGTGAATTAGGAAATCATAGAGGAGGGAAACCAGAGGGATATGTCCCAAGTTGGCTAGGCAACAGCTTCTGGTGATGGTTCAGATAGTAGGAAGTAAGGAAGGAATGGGTTCTACTAGGGACTCAGCTATACCACCTCGTAGTAGTTCGCCAGTGGTTTTCTTTCAGTGTGGAAAACCAGTGCATGCTTGGACTCAGTGCGATAGGCCTCCAAAAGAGTGCTGGGCGTGTGGATAGGTTGGGAATCTGGAGAGGTTCTGCAGGCAGCCTTCTCAGGCATCTGGAAAGCAGGGACTAGGAAAGATGGTGGCATCTGGAGTTGGTTTATGTTTAGTACCAGGTGATGGTAACCAAGGTTTAGTTGCATGAAGAGGATGTGAAAGAGATAGTGGGACCCAGCTGAGGGGTCAGTGGCCAATGACTGGAGTAGCACCGCATGGATTTCAGGCATCAAGAAGTTGTACTTCATGTCTGGTGCACACTATGGAGCTGCGAGGGGATGAGCAGGCTGGTGAGCTGACGATAGTTAGAGGTATACTGAGGGTGTGGCCGTTTCTCTATTATTTTTACTTTCTTTGGCATGGCTTATTGAGGTATGTCAGCTTTGAGTGCACAAGGTGCACATAATTTATGTGGACTGACCAGATGCTGGCCAATGGGATTGGCGCCATATCGGGTGTGTGATATATTTATATATATGGATGATATATGTAGCATCGGTGCATCGAGGATGCTGGTTACTTGAGGTACTGTGGGAATCAGAGCATTGAGGATTCTAGTTACTTGAGGTTCTAGGCAATAAGTCTATTTTGAGCATCCATGGGATGTAGGACCTCATGGAGGTGGGCACCGATGTAGTGAGAGATACATTTGGGGTGTCGAAAATGACACGGGAGCACCAATGAGGTATATGGGGGACGATCCATCACGAGAATACCATGAGTCTGGAAATAGGTTAGTGAACATTTTCTTTGTTGAGTTTTGTAGGGTTGAGACTGAGTTAGAAAATTCCTAAGGTGGGGAGCCCCTTGAGGAATTTAGCCAGAACCTTTGAGACCAGGGTATTCCAGGTTACTTTGACTAGGGTGGTATATTTTTTTCCATATATGGGTTCCTTTTGATAGATTGGGGATGAGATATGTTAAGGTGGGGATATTTGAAGAACCCGGGTTTTTAGAATGGGCCAAAATCGCAACCCTGTTTGAATTTTTGACTTGGTTCTGAGAGGACTAGGAAAATCTAGGAAGTTCTAGAAATTTTCAAATTGCATGGTTTGTACTCCAAAGTACACGTTTTGTATGGGCTAGGTGTGTACTGTCCTCATTCTTGCTGAGTACATTTCATGTGATGACTATGTAAGAATTCCCTACCACACGATGTGTAGTGTAGCTTGAAACACAGTTTATTTATCCTTCTACGAATCAGTTGACTCCTAGCCGTGTGTCAACCCGTGTGGCGTATCCAAACCATGTGGCTACCTTCTCTTAAGTCGGAATATGGACAAGGCTACTACACGACATGCAGTCATTTATACACACCTTATATTTTTATTTTTATTCACTTAAATGAAAGAGTACCACATCTTATTTCAGAAAACACCTTCTTCTTCCCGAAATTCGGAATAATTTCATTCCGAAATTCTGAAGAATGTTTTCTACCCTAGAATCATCATATGACATCCATTTTTTAATCAGTTGGTGGGTGTGGGATCGCATCAGGAAGGCTAAACCCGCACAACCTCTTTCGTTCTAGTTTCTTTTCCTCACACACCGTAGTTTCCATCTTAGTATAATTGTCAGAATTTGAAAAAAATGTAGATCTATGAAGATTGGATTCGAATTGGAGTGTGAAATTGTATGTGACTACATCTATGAATCTAAAGTAGGTGGTTTATACCTTATTTTGTGTTTTAGTGGTCATTTGGGGGTTGCAACCTTTGGGCGAGATGTCAGGTATTGAGGGAGAACCATGTTTCTTTATATTAAATTCATTGTATTCCATATGGGACACCGATGGTCATTACCTCAACTTGTTATGCTTGAGCGAGGTTGGGTTATAGTTCATTGCTCATTTGGGGAATTTTGGCCGGGGGTACCAAAATGGGTATAATTGAACTGCTTTGATTAAACTGCTAAGTATAAACTTGTTAATCATGATTAATGGAGGACATGGCTGGTGAAATTCAACTGTTTAGTTTGTTTTTCCTGTTAGAAGTACTTCTTTTGATTATGTATATGTGATGTGTGATGTTTCATATGATGGAACCTTTAGGTTATGTTGGCCATGGCCTGGGTATTGTTGAGTGATGTTGATCACAGTTTGGGCTTGACCTAGATTACATTGGGTTGTACTGATCACGTGATTGGGTGTCATGGACGTCGGCTTGAGGCAGTGTGACTGTCAGGTTGGGCATGACCCGGGTTACTTGGATGGAGAGGGCATCAGACTTGAGTGACATGGTCATAGGGACATGAGCTGTCAGAGATGTTGTGGCTTGAAAACATAATTTTGTGATTACTGCTCACCCAGAACTTTGAGTAGTGTGCACATAGGTAGACTTCGTGATGATGTGGTTTTGACCGCTCGTGTGGGTAGATGCCCCCAATAGCTGCGGTTTTGGTACTATTGGGTAGGGGGTTCTTTTCTTAGGAATCCACGTGGAAGGTGAGGAGCCTTCAGGGGATAGTGTTGGGGATATTGGGTTGGGGAAGAGGCTTTCCTTGATTTGAGGGTAGATACCGCTGTCCCTCTGGTTACTGAATTGAGGGCAGACATCGCTGTCCCTCTGGTTATTAATTTGATGGCAGACATCGCTATCCCTCCAGTTCTTATTTGAGGGAAGACATCGCTGATCCTTAATTTGTTGTGCCATGGGAAGGAGTGGGCTTTTTACCAGCATTAATATTGTTTGGGCATGCCTTCAGGACGTCAGTACTTGAGACACAAGGTGTTAAGAGGCACATGGTTTTGGGTTACATGATAGAGATTCCAGCGTTGGATGAAGTAGGTGACACTCCTTGGTGGCTGCTAAGCACTGGGGGAGTTTATGTTAATTTGTGGATCATACTATAAACTATTTTCCTAATAAATTCATGATTTATTAAACACTTATACTAGGTACACACCATTGGGTGGTATCCTACTGAGTTTCATCTCACACCCTGCACATGCCCATCAGGACGCATGTATACTTTACGGATTTATGTATAGGAAAGAGATCAGCCTCAGGAGTTGGATCGTAGTGCTGTTGACATGGAGATGGTATGGAACTTGAGGTCATGCCTAACTAGAGTTTATTTTGGTTTTACTTTCCTTCCAGTATCAGAATGATTACTTTAATATGTAGTCATTGTTGGTTAGTCATTGGAACCATTTATATAGATTGACATGTATGACCTGCTATGGATGCATGATCTTTATTTAGTAGTTGTTTCAATTGATTGTTGGCATGCTGTTCTATTTACTTTCTGCTACTATTGTTTCTACTTTTCTTCTGTTGTTTATATACTATTTATTGTGCTTCCGCTCTGCGGGTCTGGTTTGAGTCTGCCAAGTCATTAATTTCCACTGCATGTTATATATTATTATTCAGACTAGTACCATTATTATCCTCTGATAGGGTATATCCTCCCCACTATACCTATTTAGACCCTCGCTGGTAGTTAGAAGCCTTTGGCCTTCGAGGAGGTGTGCCTAAGGTAGTAACACCTGACCTGTTTAGCACTGTTTAGGTGGCTCTTTGGGTTCAGGATGTTAAATCATATATAGAAATGTTCCACCAATATGAACGAGTTTAAGAAATTTTTATCATATTTTTATCAAATTATTGATGTTAAATGAGTTAGTCATATAATATCTCAGTTCTGGTGCTGTATTAATAGTACTAGTGGATAAAAGTTCAAATCCAAAGAAGAAAAGTTAGTTAGAGAGTTCAATAATGTTTCTTCAAGTAGTCTATCAAGGTCATTAAAACCTAAAGGCAATATCATGAAGGAAGAGTAATAATTTCATATGATGGAATTTTCTAATATACCTAAAGGGGCTTTAGAAACTCCATGTAATGTTATTTTTAGGTATAAGTTTTATATAAATAGATTCTTGGATTTTGAATGGAATGTAATACCAACGGTATGTTTTAGAAGTATTATAAATATAAAGGAGTTAAAAATCAAGGTACAAATTAATAAATCATGTAGATTTCATTCAAATGATGAATAAATGAGTTATTACATCAATGGTTTTTGTTTATCATGCTTGAAAAAATCTAAATAAAAGATGTGTATGGCTATATAATTTATCTTATATGACAAGAGTTATTTGTTAATAGATATTTTTTATGAACAATATGAGGTAATGAATTAAATACGCATGGTTTATGATTCATTGGTTTCTATAACATGTTTTGAAAAGGTGATAAGGATAAAAATGTTTTATCTAGGATAATGTGTTTATCTAGATGTAATGAGTAAACAAAATAGAAAATTTGAAACAAACAAAAGGATGATCTAGAAATATATCATATATAATATAATAGATAGGTTCTTATTTATGGTTTTATTAAGTTTTCTTAATAGAGTTCAATAATATAAAATATATCGTATAAAAGGCAATCACCACTTTATATTTATTTCACGTTGGATGGAATTATATATATATTGATATAAATTTTGTGAAATGTAATGATAATTAACATATTAAAGTATGAATTTGAGTTATCCCTAACTGATTGTTATTGTTGAATATTATTGGTTATGAATTTTTTTAAGGTTATCATGAGTATGATTCTGGTATAGAGACACCAAATATAACCATGAGGCACCAAAATGGTTTTTTACACTACATGACCCATGAAGTATAGCACTTAGAGTGTCACACACTATGTATTTGATATACTGTGGGTGTATGGATTATATTTTGAGTCCCCACTATCTATGTTTGGTGAGAAACCTATCATGTGAACCTTCATACTTTTATACCATTCTTACACTATCCTCAAGGCTTAATTAATCAGGGGTGTTTTGGTATGTTGATGGTCATGCCTTTGGTTGGAGATTAACAAAGATAACATTATCCCTATCATTTAAAGAGTATAAAATACAAGATATTGATTGAGAATAAATTATGAGTTTGTGGCTCCACCAAGATAGTATATATGATATGCTTGTCTATTCGTTTGAGGGGATTGTGATGCACTCATCCGTAAAGGTGAATGACATGTGTTGTATTCATCAACCTAGTCATTCCATACTTAGAGAGTAGAGAATAATTGAGTAAGCTATATGATATTGACATACTCCATGTATCATGGACAATCGATGTAATAGACAAATGGAATGCATTGGAATTAATATTGACATGTGATGAAATTGGTGGACATAGGTATAAAGTTACATGTGTTTGAAGGTGATCACACCAGATCCCTTAGTAGCTTGAGTAGCATTGATTATTTCCTAGAGGCCAATTTTTTATTAGATTTATGGATATAATGATTCATATTTGTTTTCAACACTATAAAGGACCTTGAGGTTACATTTTGTGGTCAACTGAATGAGGAATGATTTTGACTTATAGAGTAGATTTAAAACAGTTTTAGAGTTAATACAAAATAGTTTTGTATGGGTATTCACAAAGTATATCATATGATTTGAAACATAATTAAGTTGAATATAGATTTCCAAAAGTATTTTGGAAGATATTAAAAAGAGTTTTTGGATATAGTATACACATGATACAATGTAAGGTGAAATAGGAAAAGTCCTTTCAGCTTTAGTCAAAGTAAAAGATGAAGAAGATATTTTTTAAATCCCTTTTTCATATGATAAAATTGGACATGTTGTATTGTACGATATGGGGATATCATAAATCATGTAAAATTGATATTGAATTTGGTCAATTTAAAGACATGATTTGAACTTACAAGAAATAATCTTCCCATTCAAGTCGTAATGTAAATCTAACCATATCATAAGGATATTGTCTTTAGTTGTTCAAGTTATTGAATGATTATCATTGTTATTTTTGAAAATCTTCCATGTGGTCTATCATAAATAAATGTTTCATATGATGAATAAAATTGGGAAGTAGATTAATTTATGCAAGGGTTAAATGAACTAGATGAGTAACATTTATTTATACATTATAATGCATGAGTAAATGTATAAACTCCTAAGGATAATCCTTAAGGTCTTTATAACAGGGAATTCACCATGAGATGTATAAACACCCTACTCTTTATTACACACTAAAACATGATTTATTACATAAACTTCACTTGATATAACATAGAAGATCAAGGGGTCTAGTGTCTTTAGGGCTTATGATTATTAAATAACAACTTAAAGCATGAAATACACCATCTTTATTGAAAACATCCTTTACATGACCACTACATTCCCTCATACTCAGAATTGCATGGGATAACCTGAGGACATGCATAAGAAAAGTGTGAGCTATAAAGCACAGTAAGAGAATAAACATGTAATAACATGAGGAATACAATACATGTTAGACAATAGGCATATCAATGGAGCAAAATAGAAACATGAACATAAAGGCATGATAAAGCATTATAATCATAACATGGAAATGTGGCAACAACACTTAGCATGGAATTAGCATGAGCCAAGGCTCATTTCACATGAAGCATGAGTAAACTCTCATTGAACATGAAGCATGATTAAACCCTAGTTGAACTTGAATTAGAATGAGTAAAACCAATTTCATATGATGTATCATGATACTATACTTTACCCAATGCATTGGAGCACTATTAGGGTGCACCCTTCTTAAACATTTCATTTCATGCATAAGTGTGCCACATGAATCATATTACATGGAATAAATCAACATCATAAGTTATTAAATGATTAAGTAATGTGGAATAAATACATGAAAGTATCATTCAATATGTACATGTTCATAAAGGTGAATACCCTTTATAGGGATATGGGTATGGTATTCACTACACAATGATCTTGGCTTGGAAAAATGCAGTGCAATTTCGGCAGCATAACAGGGTGACATAAGGATTCATGAAAATGGTTTATTAGAGAGAAATTGGTGTCTCATAATATTTACATAAAATGGACAGAAATGGGTTCATATAGATACATTTCCCTACAAACTTAATGGAATTTAGATGCATGATACAAAAGAATTACTTGAATGTACCAGAGGAGAGAGAAATCCCTCACAGAATTTCAGCATGGTAACAGGTGTACATGGGAGACATTAATGAGAGAGAAAGGTGTATACAATTATCCAAACATAAATAGGGAATTATGGGGGAGGTGTGAAGTCATACCCCAACAATCTTCATTGAAAAAAGGGCATAACAATATTGAGAAACCTAGATAAAAAGAGAAAGGTAGGAATCCCTTACTAGGAAGTGTGATCCCAAAGGATTGAGAGAGGATTAAGAGAGGATTCTTGGGAGCTTGGGGAAAGTTAGGAGGATTATAGAGAGATAAGGGAATAGGTTGGTCGAACTCAAAAGGCTTTGAGTGAAGAGGAAGTGAGAGTTTGGGTGGGTTTATATAGGAAAGGAGAGGGAATTCTTTATTATTTAGGTTTGGGACACCTCACATTAAACTAATGAAAAACACATACCAGACCATGGTTTTCCCCATGGTTTTTTCCAAAGGGGAGTTTAAAATAATATTTTATAAGTCCAATTGCCTAAATTTATAAAATAATAGGGTTTCTTATGTGGATGTGAGTCACACTCTCAAGGAAAACAATTTAAAAAGACAAAATGTTTTATAATCCTTGAAGGGTCCACTAAAGCTTTTTAAAATAATTAAAACAAATCTAAAATCACATTATTTTAATGATAAAACATATATTGGCAGAAAATAATGTTTATAGTATTTTATTACATCACTATTGGGTCATTATGATGTCACAAAACACATTATATATTTAAACGATATTTAATTTTTACCCAAAAATTCAACTGTCTCAGAAAATTATGAAAAATTCACCGTTGGATAATTTAGACATCCTGATTCCAAAAATAAAATTAATTTTATCAAAATAATTTTCTAAATATGTGAATTTTTAAATTTAAAATAAAAACCAACATTTATAAAAAATTCATGGGTTTTGACAAAAGTAGCTTTCAAGCCATAATAAAAATTACAATTTCATTCATAAAATTATACGATAATTTATATTTAATAAAAAGTAATTTGATAATAATAATAATAATATTTTATTAAAATATTATTTAATTCAAAAATCTATTAATTCATCAAAACAGATTTCTTAGTTGAATATTAACTAAAAATACTATTTGTGCTTTAAAAACTATTTACAAGGTAACAATAAAAAGAATGTATATTCACTATACAAGAATAATGTACATAGTCATAGTGCAAGGTTCTCATTACATAACCCCTTATAACACCCTCATAATAACGAAGGTTAAGGTGTGCGATGATGACAGACTCTTGGGGTGGCTCGGATAACAACGCTCGGGTGGTAATCTATATTAACTTCCACTTCTCCCGTAGTCGGTTCTGCTCAAGATTAACGTGTTCAAGCTCAGCTTGGGATTGGCCAAGAGAGAAACCCAATAAATCTACCTCCTTTCTGAGCTCTGAAAAATGGACTTCGTATGGGGAAAGTCTACTGGATGAGGCCATCACTTCCTTTGTCCGAGTAAATTGGATTTGTTAAAGCCCTATATTTCTACTAATCATGTGATCACTATTCAATGGATATATTAGCAAAAATCAAAATTCATAATTGTATTTTATAATCCAAAAATATAAAACCAATGAAGTTCACATTTTATATAACCATAAAAAGACATTTATTTAGATCAAGTGGAATTTCCATTAATGAAAGTTTGGGTCGTTACAATCTCCCCCCCTTAAGAAATTCTTCCCTGGAAATTTTCTTTTCCGACTATAAAACAAATGTGGGTAACTTTTCTTCATCACTTTCTCCAATTACCATGTCAATTCTTCAAACATGTGGTTTCACCACAACACCTTGACGAGGGGCATTGTCTTATTTCATAAAAAATTTTCTCTACAATCTAAGATCTTCATTGGTTACTCCTCAGAAGAAAGATCACCTTCTAACCAAAATAGCTCTGAAGAGAGTACATGTGAATGATCTGGTATGTACTTCCTTATGAGGGATACATGGAAGACATAATATACTTTGGCCATGGTAGGTGGAAGTGCTAGTCGATAGGCCACATCCCCAACATGATCAAGAATCTCGAAGGGGATGATGTAACTAGGACTTAACTTCACTTTCTTTCCAAACCTCATGAACTTCTTCCATGGAGATAGGCATAGAAATACCATGTCTACAACTTTAAACTCAAGGTCTCATCGACAGTTATCTACATAACTCTTCTGTCGACTCTGGGCTGCCTTGATATGCTGCTGAATGGTTTTCACCTTCTCCACTATTTCATCAACCATTTCTGGTCCTAACAACTTACTCTCACCAACTTCATCCCAACATGCCAGTGTTCTCCACCTATTCCCATACAAGGATTTATAAAGTTCCATTCAGATGGTTGATTGGAAACTTTTATTTTAGGAGAATTCAACCAGAGGAAGATTTTGATCCCAACCTCCTTTAAATTCCATTGAACATGATCTTAACATTTCTTCCAATGTATGAATAGTTTGATCAGATTGGCCATCAGTTTGAGGATGATAGGTCATACTGAAGTTCAATTCAATATCCATAGTATGTTGAAGACTCTTATGAAACTTAGAGGTGAATCTTGGATCTCGATCGGATACAATAGATAGTGGTAGTCCATGAAGCCTTATCACTTCCCTGATATATATCTGTCGTAGTTGATCCAATGAGAAATCCAACCGAATTGAAATGAAGTGTGCATACTTTTTTAGATGATAAAAAACAACCCAGATTGCATTGTTGCCTTTGGATGTCTTAGGAATTCCGGTGACAAAGTCCATGGTGATGTTCTCCCATTTCCATGCTGGTATGAGAAATGGTTGCATCATCCCCTTAGACTTCGGCCTCTCTGTCACTTGCTGACACACCATGCACTTTGATGTATAATCAGCGATCTCTTTCTTCATATTATCCTAGTAATAATACTCTTGGAGATCTCGATACATCTTTGTGTTTCCTGGGTGAATATATAAATTTGAACTACGTGCATCGTCCAAAAGTTCTTTCTTCAGCTCTGGACTTGATGGAACACAGAGGCTTTTCCCAAATCTCACAATTCCTTATTCATTAACATTGAACTCTGAGGATTTAACATTTCTGATAGCTTCCACTTTCTTCTTAATTCTCACATCATCCTTTTGAGCACAATTTAACCTTTACAAAAGAGATGGTTGAGAAATCATTTGTGAAAGTATTGATAATGTTCCCTCCTTTATGATTCCCATGTCCATCTTCATCAAGTCTAAGAAGATTGGATCCTTCTAAATTCTTATCAATGATAGAATCACTAGGTACTTTCTACTTAGAGAATCTGCCACCTTGTTTACTTTCCTAGGGTGGTAATGGATTGAGTAGTCATAGTCTTTGATCAGCTCTAACCATCTTCGTTAGAACATGTTCAACTCTTTCTGTGTGAATATATACTTGAGGCTTTTGTGGTCTGTATATATTTCACACTTCTCCCCAAATAGATAACACTGCTAAATTTTTAAAGTGAAGATCACTGCAGACATCTCTAAATCATTTGTTGGATAATTATTCTCATGAACATTCAATTGTCTTAAAGCATAGGCAATGACTTTGTCATTTTGCATCAACACACAGCCCAGACCCTTCTTCGAAGCATCACTAAATACAACAAAAAGTTCTCCACTTGTGGGTAAAGTAAGAACGGACGCAATGATAAGCCTCCTTTTTAACTCCTTGAAGCTTTATTTGCATTCATCATTCCAAGAAAACTTTACTCCATTCCGAGTTAGCTTGGTAAGAGGGTTGGGAAATCGTGAGAAATTTCTCAAAAATCGTTGATAATATACAGCTAACCCCAAGAAGCTACAAATATCTGTTACCGATGTTGGACTCATCCATCCCTCAATTGAATCTATCTTTGACAGATCCAGAGATATCCCATTGCATGTGATGATATGTCCCAAGAATGAAACCTCCTTCAACCAGAAATCACACGTGATATACTTTTCATAGAGCTTCTCCTTACGCAAGGTCTCTAGTACAATTATTAGATACTCTTTATGATCCTCCTTTCTTTTAGAGTATATTAGAATATATTCTATAAAGACTTCCACAAATTTGTCGAGGTAATCCATAAAGACTCTATTAATCATGTCTATGAAGATTTATGGAGCATTAGTAAGTTCGAAAGGCATTACTATGAATTAATTGTGCTCGTATCTTGTATGAAAAGAAGTCTTGGGGATATCTTCCTTCTTCACCCTTTCTTGATAATATACAGACCAAAAATCCACCTTGGAGAAGTATTTTGACCCATGTAGCTGATCAAACGATTCATCAATTCATGGGAGAGGATACTTGTTATTTACCGTGATTTTTTTAAGCTCGTGATAATCGATGCAAAGACGCATTGACCCATCTTTCTTCTTGATGAAGAGGACTCATACACCCCAAGGTGAAGTACTTGGTCGTATAAACCCTTTATCCAAATTCTCATGTAGTTGTTTCATTAGCTCCTCAAGATCTACAACAACCATTATATATGAAGTCTTGGATATTGGCAATTCCCCAGGTATAATATAAATTGATAATTCAACATCCCTTCTAGGAGGAAGACTAGACAATTCCTCAGGAAACACTTCAATGAATTCCCTCACAATAGGCATGTCTTCAAGGATGGTTTCCTCCTTATACTCAATCATCTGAGTCATATATGCATTATAATAGGGTATTAATATTCATACTTGAGATAATGGAGCTAAATAATATTCATCTTCCTCCTTTCACTTGTATATAATCGGGGGTCGATTCTCCACATGGAGAGTGATTTCCCTATCATGGTAATTTATGTTGGGTCTATATAAGTAAATCTAATTCATGCCAAGAATTTCATCAAATTATACCAGAGGGAGTATGATGAGGTTTTTTGGGAAGTTCAATCCACCAATTATGATAGGGGAGGAGTTATATTCATGGGATGAAATGATTTCCCCATTTTTCATACTCACTAACATCTTTACTTCCATGATTTGTGGTGATGTTGGGATTTTTCTTCAAAAACTTTTGGAATATAAAATAATTAATAGAACCTAAATCAAAAATTATGGTCACTATTATTGAATGAGTAAGTATCATACCTTTCACTACATCATTGTCGGGGTTCACTTCGGTAGTAGTGATGAAAAAATCTCACCCTTTCTACCTTGGAGGTTGTTGGTTTACTCTGAAAACCTTTGGATTAGGGAACTGATTTGTAAGATGCCATAGTTCTTTGTAGTTGTAGAAATGAACAATGCGTTGAGGTTCAAATAGAGCGTTCATGAGTGCTTCTTTCCACACCTTTAGAAACTGGGGTGCTGGATCTTCTTAGCACCATTGGATTTATCCATTGGACCTCCATTATTGAAGTCTACCTTACGATTATTATCCCCATGATACCCCTTAGAATCTCCGATCTCCATTTCTACCTTGAGGGCACATATGGAAATTTCCTCATAGCTGTCAAAGTCACGGATCGCCAGGGATTTCTACAGGCTAGGTTTCATCCCACCAAAGAAGAGGCCAACCTTGTATTTGGGGGTAACGACAAAGCTGAAAGTGTATCATGCAAGCCTTGTGATGTTTTCCTTATACGCTCTGACATATTAGTCTTTTTTTTGCTTGAGGGAAAGGAAGTCCCTTTTCATATTAAGTTAGAGGGTGCACATAAAATTTTTATCCAAAAACATCTTCTGAAAATCCTTCAATTCCAATGCCTCGATCTCCTGCTCTGGCTTCGTATTTTTGATCAATTTCCACCACTGATCAGTTTCAACCTCCAAATGATAATAATCCAAAAGAACCTTCTCTTGTTCAGAACATTAAAGGATGAAGAATATATTTTCAATGGAGTTGATCCATTGTTCGGTGATTGAGGGATCAGATGATCCATTAAAATTAGGAGGCCTTTCTCGCATGAAGCTCTTGATAATGACTTTTTCTTTCTTAGGGGGGGTTGAAAATTCTTCTTGACCCATGTTTCTATTCAAATCTTGAGTTAACTGAGAGAGTATCACGACAAAGTTCACGATTCCCGCTCCCATCAGATTAGGCGTCTCATTAGAACAATCATCAAATTGGTCTTCACATCAGTTGTTAGCCCGAGTCCTCCAATTACCGTCCATTGGATGGAATAAAAGGATAGTTAGCGGTTACACATAAAGGGTAATCAAAAAATAGATGACTTATAAATAGCTTTTATTTCCTTAACTTATGAATCTATAGGCTTCAATCTATGTTATCCATGATCTACTTTCTAACATATATTCTTAGGGGAATTTTTTTTATTCCCTTAATAATGGTTCATAATAAGATTGTTAATTTACCAATACAAATCCCATGGGAGTGTCGTAACCAAGAGTGCAGAAAGACCCATTTTTGTGTACCAGTTCCTGTCCGAGTCTAGCTCAAAGTGGTGTTTTCGGGTTTACCCCTAGGATACATCTGTGCCAGAACCGCCTCTACCTTCTCGTATCCAGACATGGATGTATTTTCTTGATAAACCACTTACTCAATACTCACAAATACATAGTGATGTTTTTATTATACCTATTATTGTATCTAAGTATTTACTAGGTTTTTCTAATCCTGATCCCAAAAATAACTAAACCTATCCTCTGATACCAACTACAACAACTCTGCTCTTTATTACACACTAAAACATTATTTATTACATAAAATTCACTTGGTAAAACATAGAAGATCGATAATTCTAGTGTCTTTGGGGATTAGGATAATTAAATAACAACTTCAAACATTAAATACAACATCTTTATTGAAAAATTCCTTTACATGACCACTACATTACCTCGTACTTAGCATTATATGGGATAACCTGAGGAAATGCATAAGAAAAGGGTGAGATAAAAATCCCAGTAAGGGAATAAACATGGAATAACATGAGGAATACAATACATGTTAGAAAATAGACATATCAACGGAGCACAAGAGAAACATGAACATAAAGGCATGATAAATCATGATAATTACAACATGGAAATGTGGCAACAACACTTAACATTGAATTAGCATGAGCCAAGGCTCATTGCACATGGAGCATGAGTGAACCCTCATTACACATGAAGCACAAGTAAACCCTCTCTGAAATTGAATTATAATTATTCAACACCCATTAAAGATGACCTATCATGATACTATACTTTACCCAATGCATTGGAGCGCTATCAGGGAGCACCCTTCTTAAACATTTCATTTCATGCATAAGTGTACCACATGGATCATATAACATGGAATCGATCAACATCATAAGTTATTAAATGATTAAGTAATGTGGAATAAATACATGAAAGTTCCATTCAATATGTATATGTTCATAAAGGTAAATACCCTAGATAGAGACATGGGTATGGTATTCACTACATAATGATCTTGGCTTGAAAAAATGCAGTGCAATTTGGGCAGCATAACGACGTGACATAAGGATTAATGAAAATGTTTGATGAGAGATAAATGGATGTCTAATCATATTTACATTAAATGGATAGTAATGGGGTCATATATATACATTTACCAAAAAAATGTAATGGAATTTAGATGCATAATACAAAATAATTACTTGGATGTAAAAGAGGAGAGAGAAACCCCTCACGGAATTTCGGCATGGTAACGAGTGTACATGGGAGGCATTAATGAGAGAGAAAGGGGTCACCCATTAATGAAAAATAAATATTTAAGTATGGGGGAGGTTAAAAATCATACCCTAACATTCTTAATTTAAAATAAAAGGGCATAACAATATTAAAAAATTGGAAAAAAAGAGAAAGGCATGAATCCCTTACTTGGAAGTGTGATCCCAAAGGCTTGAGAGAGGCTTGAGAGACTCTTATTGGGAGCTTGGGGAACCTTGGAAGGATTAGAGAGAGAGTAGGGTAGGGGTTGGTATAACTCCAAAGTATTTGAATGAATAGGAAGTGGGAGATTGGGTGGGTTTATATAGGAAAGGATATGGAACTCTTTATTATTTAGGTTTGGGACACCTCAGATTAAACTAATCAAAACCTCAAAAAAACCATGGTTTTTGCCCATAGTTTTTTCGAAATGGGAGTGGAAAAAAATATTTTATAATGCCAATGGCTGAAAGTCTTGAAATAATAGGGTTGCTTATGTGGAGTTGAGTCACACTCTCAAGGAAAACTATTTAAAAAGACAAACTGTTTTATAGGCCTTGAAGGGTCCACAAAAACATTGTAAAATAAATCTAAAAAATATAAAATCACATTATTTTAATGATAAAAAATATATTGGAAGAACATATGTTTATAGTATTTTATTAAATCACTATTGTGTCATTATGATGATATAAAACACATTATATATTTAAACAATATTTAATTTTTACCCAAAAATTCGACTATCTTAGAAAATTAAGAAAAATTCACCATGGGATAATTTTGATGTCCTGATTACAAATATAATATTAATTTTATCTAAATAATTTTCTAAATATTGGAATTTTTACTTTTAAAATAAAAATCAACATTTATAAAAAATTCATGGGTTTTGACAAAAACAACTTTCAAATCTTAATAAAAATTACAATTGAATTCATAAAATTATACGATGATTTATATTTAATAAAAATTAATTTGATAATAATAATAATAATAATAATATTTTACTAAAATATTATTTAATTCAAAAATCCATTAATTCATCAAAATAAATTTCTGAGTTGAATATTAACTAAAAATACTATTTGTGGTTTGAAAACTATTTATAAGGTAATAATAAAAAGAATGTATATTCTCTATAAAAGAATAATGTACATAGTAATAGTGCTAGGGTCTCATTAAATAACCCCTTATAACACCCACATAAGACCGAAGCGTAAGGTGTGTGATGGTGACAAACTCTTTCGGTGGCTCGGATAACATCGCTCAGGTGGTAATATATATTAACTTCCACTTCTCTCGTAGTTGATTCTAATCAATCTTAACGTGTTAAAGCTAAAATTAGGCTTGTTCAAGAGCGAAACCCAATTACACCACCTCCTTTACAAGCTCCAACAAATGGAATTCGTATGAGGCAAGTCTACTAGATGAGGCCATCACTTCCTTTGTCTGAGTAAATTGGATTTGTTAAAGCCCAATATTTATACTAATCATGTGATCACTGTTCAACAACTATATTAGAAATGATCACAATTCATAATGTTATTTTGAAATAACGAAACATAAAACCAATGAATTTTACATTTTATATAACCATTATAAGACATTTAATTAGATCAAGAGGAATTTCCATTAATGAATATTTGGGTTGTTACAAGATGGGTGTGAAAGAAGGTCTACACAAGTATTGGCCAAATCTCCCTCGTCCCAAAGCTCTCTTATCCTAACCCCTTTACACGATGAGGCACTAGCATGTCATTGAGGGTGGAGGATCCAACTCACATGATGAGATATTCGACCCAGACTAAGGATACCTCTAAAGGAGGGATGTAATTTGGATACCTATAACATGATATTCATCAATCATAGATGAAGATTATTACTACTACAATTAGTGGTGTAAGATTTACAAAACTATTTCATTATTTCCAATTTATGAATAATTTCAATTATAAAGCATGGTAATCTTGGATTTGGGTTTATATATTTCTTCCACTATATTTAAAAATTGTTCTTAGATCTAATGGAACCCAACATAAATGTTAGTAATGGTCCCAATATAGAGGCATTCATTTTGGAAGAAATACAATGTTTAAGTTTTCCTAAAGAAACACATAATGAGAAAAATAAATATACTTTATATGATATTTTTTTAATGATTTAGAGAATAATCATATATTTTTAATTTTTTCTATAATAAGATAATTATTAAATATAAATAAAATGGAAATAATTGGTATAATATTTTCATACCAAGTAATAAGAGATATTATAAATGATAATGAGGATCGTAAACTAAGATATGTTATTAAATATCAAAAGATACAAGATTAGAGTAAATAAAAAGACATTATGAAAAATTAATTAAATTTATTTAATAAAAATAAGTCTTTTGGATTCATTATGATCACATATAGAGTTGTGAAACTTTTTGGGGTTTTTTTAACTTTTTGGTTATAAGAGGGTGTTTGAGTGTAAATGAAATAAAAAAAGTAATATTATGAGAATGTCTTCTTATATAATGTTTTTCTCAAAGTATTATCACAAATAAATGTTTTTCCAAACATGGGTGTAGTCAACTTAAGATATTTAACCAATCTTGTAGTATCTAAAAAGGTTGATACATGTATTATAGATGTTTTTAAAAAATTTCCATACGAATTTCCTTATGGTTGTATCTATATAGAAATTATTGACAATTTCAGAATTCCAAAATCATTAATTTAAAATTCAAATAATTTAATAACCAATATTTTAGTATCATGATTGGACCTAGGGCCAGTTTAGTGAGCTATTAAGCTAGGGCAACCCGAGGGTAGGGGAAACCAATCACCACCTTGGATAAAACCCCACATGCATTTAAACCTTATTGAATCACTTCATACCACCACATCACACTACCATAAATCCTCCAACTCATTGAGGTCTTTGGATTCTCTATATCCTTTTCCTGCTCTACTTCCACTAGTACCCTCTCTAACATATTATTTACATATATGAACTCCAACCATGCTATATCAATCCCATTCCACACCACCTCCCACACTTTCTCCATGTATGTTTTCTCCACCAATGATTACCTAAGCTGTTACTCCCTAATTTTTTCCTTCTAACACCTCCCAACTCGCTACTTTGATAAAAAGTCACCGGGATGAGACAGTGCTTTGGAGGATGGTGGACACCACTGATGGGCCTGACAACTTCCTCCTTCCCCGCAGTTATGAATTAGCTTAGGTAAATCCCAAATCTTATGATTTTTCTCTATTTAATGTGTTCTAATTTATATTTTGATTACAAAATAACATTTTTAATTAATATAATATCTTATTTTGTTTTATTTTTTTCAACCAAAAGAGGGAACATTTTCTCCCCCAGTCTTGGGAAATAATATTTTCTAGGCCAATCCTATTTAGTATGTATTATATTTTAAAAAACTATATATTTTTCATAATTAAATTTTATCTAATTTAATAGAATTCAAGTATAAAATAAATAAAATTATCATTATTTGGTTGCATATAAATGACGATTACACTCCATAAGATCAATATAAATGTAATGAGATAATAAAAAAGTAAATAAAATTCCTGAAATATTAAAGTATTAATCATTTAAATATACCATGAGAATAATACCACTGAATATAATTATAGAAATAAGGAAAACCAATAAAAATATGATAAAAATTTTGAGAAAGAAATGAGAGAATTGAATGAATGATTTTATACAAGTATGTAAGGCTATATATATGAATAGAAAGTGAACTATGACCATCAGAGGCAATTGTTATATAATTGTTGGTGGTATCTGTTATATTACTATTGGGTTTACTGTTATATGATCCTTGAAATAAGAAGTAATATACTAATTATACGATCAATTAGGTAAATAAAATATGATCAATTAGACACTTATTTTATATTAATAAGTAATTATATGTATTTAATGTTGGAAAATATGTCTTATTTAATGGTTAAGGGAATTTATTTAACATGATTTCTTATTTTGATCTATTTATATCATTACTGGATAATTTAAAAATTATTACTTATATTAATTTCATGTATTTATATAGTTTTTTGTTATTATGATAATTTTCTAAATAATTATGGCATGGCTTGAAACAGAAATACGAGTTTTCATTTGAAAGGAAATATTTATTGTTAAAAAATGAAAGTAATTTTTTAATATAATATGAGTTTTAATTTAAAATTATAATCTCTAATAATTGGATATTGATTTTAATAAAATTAATTTCATATTATAAATCATCTTGGAAATATTATATAGAAATTATTTTGGTAAAAATTTGTAAAAAACAAAGTATGCCATTAAGTAGTATATGTAATATAAAATCACACATTTTTGATAAAAAACATGGTAAAAGATTATAAATGAAATATTAATTTCAATATATATTTTTAAATATTTAAATAGTTTATTTCTAAAGGTAAATATTTTAATTAATTATGGTTAAATGTTGAGTGATACATTTGAATTTGAATTCCTCTTAAATAAATAATAAGATTTTGTTGTAACCGAGAGGCTGTGTGTTGGATTTTTTAACAATTACTAAAGGTTGATAGTGATGGATAGTTTCAAGAGATGATTGTTTCAATGAAGAGTTTGTGTGTTTCCAAGAGGTTATGAGAAGTATTGGTTTATAATAACTTAATGTTGGATTTTTTTAAGACGTGTCTAGATTATGAGTAGACATTAAAGACGTATTGATGGTGATATGAGAATGATTGAAATTGATATATATGGTGTTAGAGTTTCAGGATGATCATGGATGATATGGAGAAGAGGAGAATGAATAATCACTTATGGAGATATGAAAAGAGAGAACTTGGAATCTCTATATATCAAGGGAAAGGAATTAGAAAATAATGATTGAGGAATAATGTGAAATTTAACCTTAAAATATGCTTGATGAATATTAATTTACTTATTGAAGAATATTTTGTTTTTGGAAAGAGTTGGAACTTACCTGGAATTATTTATAGATAAATAGAAGAAGTTTGGTGGAGTATAAATCACCATTCCTTGGTTATATTGGTTATATCATGGTAAACTATTAAATGGTGAGTATAAATGAGTTACCGAGCATTTTATTATCCATTAAAATCTATAAGAATTTTGGATATAAATGGGTATTCTATCCATTTTATGATCTCTACTTCCTAAGGCACCTCTCCTAGGCTATAAATGAAGGAATAGAGATAATGAACCATGAGTACCACCTCCAATAGGACCTGTGTTAGTGAAAAGCACCTAGGGTATAAAAATCTCACATATAGAAGGAATAACACTCTTAGTAATATATGATCAGGATATTGGATGAAAAAACACCAAACAAATTCAAAATATAATATAAAAAAACCAAAACCAATACCATAATGAATGATCAATATCAACATATATAATAAAAGTTTCCAAGTAAATATAAAAAGAAAAGTCTTGTAGGAGTGACTCAATAGAATCTCCAAATCCCAAGATAGTAATGTCCGGATTGGTCCTTAAAGTCCTCCTGGAAACCTTAAAAATAGTTTTTATATATAGGGTGAGCATAACATGTATAATCAGTAGGATCATACCCGAGGTCTCTAGTGAACATGTGAAAAGATCATTACAATGCGCTAACAAATAAATAATAGAACCAATAAACACATAAACATGAAAACTAACCAAACCCAAACTCACCATGACTCACTCACCAAATCACACATCCAATATAGTAACATAGTATAAAATCATAACAAAGGTTCCCCACTATTGCTTCCCCACTGATGTTTTACTCTCATTCCCTAATGTCAAATGTATTATGCTCCCATCCCTTTCATACATATCACATCGCATAACCAACAATGTATGATGTGGGATAGTATGCATCCCTACCTACCCCTCCATCAAAAGGTCCAATATTTGGTGATAATAACATCCATCATCACATCACAACCATATCACATCACATCACCAAATAATTACATCACATCACAACCACAACCTCATCACATCACATCAGCACAACAGGGTATCATGAACTTGAAGGAAATAAACCTCATTCCCTCCTCCCACCATACATGAACCCCACCACATATCAAATCCTCATCACTACTGGGTAATCTACAACACAAATACATATCATCACTACTAAAGTAAGAGTGTGGAAGAGAGTGTAGCTATCTATATGTATCACCACCATCCTAGATATTGGAAAAACACCCAAAAACCAAAACATTTTGGAGTTGGTATGGTTATCTAAATCAGATGGGGCATGTATATAAATAACATAAAATACATGATAGATAGATAACACACATTACCGAGACTATGGGTTCTTATCAACTACACTAGAATACACCACAACACTGCCGTGACACCACACAACATCTGTTATAACCACTACCACCACTACATGAATCATACCACACAACCATCACATAAATCCACAAAAAAACCACTTTCAATCATAGATTTCACCATTTTCCAGATTTAATGAGTTCCCACTAACTCTCATTTACTATTTCATTTCATTTCACAACAAAACAACCCAATAATTTATCATTTAGATTATTTAATCCAATTACCATGTGACAAAACCATCCCATTCTTATTCATTTACTAACCCATGTCATTCCGTTTTAGTATTACAATTTATTACAAGGATAACTGGGAAATGACAACATCCACACCATAAAATATCTTACCCATCTCACAACATCCATTGCCAAGACACCGCATCATCCAATCCATCTCATCACAGAAACCACCCATCACAACCACCACACCATAATACCACATATCAATTTCCCGCATCACATCCCATGCCAACACCATCACAACAACCACCCATCACAACCATCACACCACACAACCACAACAAAATCGTTCACATCACACCCCAAGCCAACACCATCACATCGTTTCTCCATACATTTCATAACATTTATAGTTACCACCATCACTGCACAACATATAACATCACACATGGCATCATAACAAGAAAAAACACACAAAGCATCACATTTTTACATCCAAAAATTAAGCTCAAGGGCTCACATTACCACACTTTATTATTTAACATGAGTATTATCACATAAACCAGATTTCCATGGGAAACCAATTCATTATCCACATATAAACTTTTAGTCTTTTCATTTAGGGTGACACCAAAAAATCAAAATAGAAAGGGGCCCACAATCTTATCAACTATAGTGCAAGAAAGGAACCCAACAACTGTGATTTTCAGAAATGGAAACATGAATACAAAATCTCATCAAAAATTTCATCATATAAATAAATAAAATACAATTTCTTCCCATACCGATAAATTTAAGATTATCCAATTGATTATCTTTATTAATCTGACCCTAAATATCCACCCAATAGAAGAAAAAAACAGGAAATCCCCAAATATTCACATAAATAGAGATTAAATGAGGATCCCCTACCTCAAAGAAGATTTCTGATTCACTAAACATAATAGGGAGAAGGGGAAAAACTCATTAACCACAACTATATGAGGAAAAACCCAAAATAACTTGGATTACACCAATGGATCATCAAAATGTAGCCCAAACAATCCTTGAACCAAAACAACATCACCTCTATGGATCCCTAGAAGAAGAACTAAAGGAAATAAAGAGATAAGGAGAAGAAATTAACTTAAATCTCCAAAAATAAAACTTCAGTACCAATGATAAAAGAAAGATGAAAGGGGATAAAAGATCCTCCAAAAACACCTAGGGTTTTCCCCAAAACTAAGAGGAATGAGTGTCAGATGAGAGAATTCAGTCAAACCTTGTATTTATAAATAGGCTGTAACTCAACTAATTTACACCATGAATTACATATTCATGATGTTAATTCTAATGTGGATCAAAAATTTAAATCGTGAAATAGATTTAAGCCATGAATTTCTAAAATCCTCAAAGCTAGTGAACTTATGATGAAATTTATAGCACCTCATCCTGATTTAATTCAAGTCATGAATCCTCTTTTCACATAATGAGTTTGTTCTACACTAAACTCTTCACCTGAACACACGCCATGAATTGATATCCACACAAGCCTTAAATCATAAATCCACATTGTGAATTACACTTTTATGTCATGAACCAAGTGCTACAGTAAAATTACAGCTCCAACCTCCACTGAACCCTCATTGAGCCTCCTATGAACACCTCCAACTCCTAAACTAGTAAAGTAACTAGCTGATAAGTCATAAACCCTTAAATTATATAATTCTCAAGAAAATCTCATCCTTAGGAATAAAAACAAAACCAAAAGAAGTTGGGGGTCCAAAAAACCACATCATGAGATACCTCTCAAGGATCTCATTACACCCTAAAAACTACCACCAGTCAAACACACCAAACCAAAACACCCAAAAAACATCCTACACATCCACATCACCACCCCTCATCAAGAATAACACCATATCACTTATACCCAACAAACATCCACTTATTTACCACATAACCATCTTCACTACCATTTTAACCTCTACACAACCCATTCCAATAACCTACTCAACCAACATACATTTCCCTGAGCACACAAATCAAGGAAACCCACCCTACATATCAAGATATTGTCTACTTTGGGAAGCACCGACCCGCAAAAATGGTTTTAAATCATGTATTAAACATAATTCATCTTGATTAGGAAGGGTTTTACCCTCTTTATATACTTGAATCCATAATACACATCTCTAGTATGGAAAAAAGCCACATCTCATAAAATCAACAAGGTTCAAACATCATATCATCAAAGAAAAATAGAGCAAGGAAAAACTCAAAAGAAATTCATGTACTAGGCATGCATATGCTTCTCATGCTTCTAAGTACAGTCCTCTTGGACACCATGTCTCTATAGTATGTGAACCAAGGGTATGGATCACCCTCATAATACATTCTATTGATGATCCTAGATCTCTAATAGTAAATCTATAAATGTTACATTATCCTTGATATCCAACTCTCCCTATTCAATTATATGGTAGTCATCATGAAGATACTGATGAAGCTGCTATATATGAAAGGATTCATGGATTCAATCTAGATAAAGTGGTAGTAAAAAATGATATTCCACCTCACTAACATGCCCCAACACCTTGAAAGTCCTAGATAATTATGGATAAAGATTACCCCCTATTCCAAACCTCTTCTTCCCCCATCGAGGGGAAACCATGAAGAATGCATGGTCTCCAACCTAAAACTCTAAGTGACTTTACTTATGATCAACATGGGCCTTATGATATTCTTACACTTCCCTAATACTCTGTTTGACCAACTGGATCTTCTTCTTCATGATCCTTACTACATTAGGACCAAGAGCTATTGACTCCCCAACCTCCATCCAACCCAACAGAGAATTACATGACCACCCAAGAAACAACTATCTTGATCTTAGATGGTTCTATGGATACACCTTTTTAAGACACCAAATTCCCAAGTTAAAACACCTCCCACATCCAAAAATTTCACTTGGGTAGCTTTACATAGAGTTGGTGGTGGTGAAGGACTTACAAGATATCTCTAAGATGCTCAACATTATCCTCCTCTATCTTTGAGTAGATATATATATATCTTTGATGAATATGGAAATGAACTAGTCCAAGAAATTATATAATATGGAATTCATGAGTCCCATGAACACAACTAGTGAATTTAGGACACCAAATAACATGACCATGAACTCAAAGTGTCTATACCTTCACTTGAAGGAAATATTCAAGATGTCCTCATCTTTCACCCTCATCTGGTGATATCCTAACCACAAATAAAACTTTTAAAACCAATCAAATGTATTTAGATATTCTAAAAAATAATAAATACTTGGAAGATCATAAAGATCCTTTAATGTTACTAGATTCAACCTATGATAGTATACACACAACCTCAAATTACCGACATCCTTCTTAGAAAACAACACTAGTGCACCCGAAGGAGATAAAATGGGTTAGATGAAACCCCTATGAATTATATCATGCACTTGAAACCTCAAATCATGAAAATACATAGGCACTATTTAGTAGGGATAAATCAAAATTAGAGATGCATATAGTTTTAACTCTATCCCAAACTCAACATCACATGAGGGGGTAGTGTCATAACCTCATCTAGGATAATATCCAGGAACTCCCCACAACCCTGGGAACATACTATGATTGAGATTACACTAACAGATCCACCAACTAAGACAAAATGGGATCCACTAGTCTTCCACCCATATGATAACCTTTCTCTCCAACAAAAACCACTCACTAGCCCTCCACATCAGAAAATGAAACCCTCATATAAAATAAATCAATGGATATGTGCATAGGATACATCAAATACATATAAAGGATAACATAATATGGATGTATCTACTACTAGAAGAAATTTACCACTGACTGGCGTTTTCTCATCACTAGTCTATATCCCCAACATACATAAAAATACAGCCTGAACTTCAACCGGTGTAGATAAAACTAGGGTAACTAAAAGTATCTATACATCCATTCCCAGGGCATGGACAAATGTTGGAGAAATAAAGGAGTGTGAGGCTCATGAATCAAATAAGTCACAAACAAGAGTAGATGTTAAACTGATTGTACCGCTAACAACCTCTGGCCCTATTGAAAACACTACCTCTAATGAATACATCTGACCATGACCAACTCCTCCACCTCTCTACCTTCAGAATCCACAACCATGATTTGGCCTAGGTCCTTATGGATGGGGACCATCATGAGGATACCTCTTTCTAACACCATTTTCCCTCAACTTACAAAAAATAACCAATGGTCTCTACTTCTAAAATTGTCTTGGAGGTAATTAGTAATACTATCGAAAATAACCTTAAGTTCCCATCAGAAACTATCCTACCGGAGGGGTTAGAAACTAATCCTAGAGGTGACCATGTCCCCCCAAAACATAGCATGAAAACAGAAATCACTTAGTCAATTCTCAGAATCCACATACCCTAAAAGGATGGGAAAGATCTTATGTGGTTAGTTCCTCACTGGTCAAAACTCCAATTGCATGAATTTTAGTGGACCACTGCATAAATATCTACTCCTTGAGATGAAATTCAAGACACCCTCTTGAGGATCACAACCAAGAGAAAACATCTAATCAATAACCTTTTAATTCTAATGCATCTTTAGGTATTTAGAAAACTTAAACAAGGTGACTGCATACCAGATCATTGGACGCAAGGCTTCTTCAAGACATTTCACTTGAAAATCTTCATCAATAAATACATTTTAGGTGAAGTTTATGATGTCCTTAAATGTGATCCAAAACACCTGAATACTCAATATTCCCTGCTAAAGTAAGAGAAACTCCTACCGTTTCCCTACCTTTGTCATCGATGATAGGAATTCTGAATGGAACTCCTAAAATTTTGACCATAACACATCTACCTCCCTGTGGTCACCAAGATAAAACACACACCAATAACATGTATCTATTAGCATTTGAATAACCTCCAATGATACCTAAAACTCATCTTGATCTTGAATCAAACCAAAAGTGATATCGATCTCCTCCAACTAGCACTCCCTCTCTAGATCAAAGACACTCCCATCATACTTACCCAAACTCAATCACTGAAAGGCATGAAAATTCCTATGCTATGCCTCATCATCCCTTAACTATTTGATTACCTAATGATCAACTTGATCATCCCACCAAACCTTGAGCACCTAAGATATTCATGAATGATAACTAGGATCCATTACTGAAAATAAATGAGGAATCATAAGACCAGTAGCATGGATTTTCCATTAAATTCCAATAATTACATAATTCAAACTTGAATACAATCAATCATGATGAATTAACCTTTCCTAGGTATCTACCATGAAAATAGTTTCAATTCACTTGGTTGTTCAATATACTAAGATCCCTTTCATTAGATCATGGGGGGGGGGGCTAAAATCCTATGTCATAGCAAGTATCCCTGGACAATGCCACATACCAAGGTTAATTGGAACTGTTTCTCTACTAACCCATGAAATATTCATAGTTACTAACTTTAAAATCCACCCTATCTCTCAACCAAAACCTTTAATACCACTATTTCATGACCCCTCCATCTAAAGGTTCCCCTCCTTGGCCAACAATTAAGGAAGAGATATGATGACCCCTGAGTGCTGCCTCTAGTAGGCCTCAAGTTTGGGACAAGTACTAAGGGTATAAAAATATCACATATGGAAGACATTACCCTTTTAATAATATAGGATCAGGAGATAGGATAAGTAAACACCAAACAAATCTAGCACATAATATAAAAATAAACCCAAAACCATCCCACAATGCTTGACCAATGTCAATATATACAATAAAAGTCTCTAAGTAAATACCAAAATAAAATTCCTAGAATAGTGACACAATAGATGCTCCAAATCCCAAGCTAGCAATGTCCAGATCAGTTTCTGAAGTCCTATTAGAACCATAAAAATAGTTTATATATGCAGGGTGAGCATAAAATGTATAATCAGTAGGATCACACCCAAATATGTAGTGCACATATGAAAAAAATAATACTAATGTTCTAGTGAAGAAAAAGCATAATCAACTTGCACCAAAATAGGTCAACTGACCAAACCCATCCTCACCATGGATCTCTCACGAAATCACACATCAAATATAGTAACATAGAATAAAAAATATAACAAAGGATCCCTTATACCACTTCCCCACTGATTTTTTACTCTCATACCCCAATTTCAAATATCCTATGTTCTTTTCCCTTCCATATATATATCACATCGCATAACCAACCATCTATGATGTGGGTTGGGATGCATCTGTATCTACCCCACCCTCAAAAGGTCTAGTATCCAGTGCCAAGATTAGGCATCATCACATCACATCCACATCACAACACATATCTTCCTCATCAAATCACACCACAACCTCATTACATCCTAGAAAAAACATCATAACATCACATCAGTGCAGTAGGGTATCTTGAACATTAAGGAAATCAACCTATTTCCCTCCTACTACCACTCATGACCCCCACCACATATAAAATACTCATAATTTATGGGTAATATCCAACACCAACCCATATCATCACTAATGAAGGATGATTAGGGAATATAGGGTTGTTGACCATCCGTATCACCACCATCCTGGATGTTGGGGAAAACACCTAAAACCCCAAACCTTTGGGTGTTGGTAATGTTATCCAACTTGAGTGGGGAACATATATAAATAACATAAAATACATGATCGATAGATATCACACATTACCCAAACTATGGGTTTAAATAAACTACACTAGAATATACCACAACACAACTATAACACTATAAAACATCTACTGCAACCACTACCACTACTAAATGCATCCCACCACTCAACCAACACATAAATATACACAAACCCACATTAAACCATATAATTCACCATTTTTCAGATTTAATGAGTTCCCACTAACTACCATTTACTAATCCATTTAATTTCACAATTACACGACCCATTAATTTATGGTTTATATTATTTAAGCCAATTAACACATGAAAAAACTAGCATATTATTATTCTTTTACCAAAACATGTCATTCCATTTTAGCATTAAATTTTATTCCTAGGATTACCAGGTAACTATCACATCCACACAACAGAACAAATCACCCATCTCACACCACCCATCGCCACAATACAACATCATCCCAACCATCTCATCACCAAAACCACTCATCAAAACCACCTCAACACAATACCACATCTCAACTACCTGCATTGAATCCGATGCCAACACCATCAAAAACACCACCCATCACAACCACCATACCACACAAGCACAACAAAAAATACCATATCACATCCCATTACAACACCATCACATTGATTATCCACATATCTCATAACCCATCTAATCACAACCATCACCGCACAACATCCCACATCATAGAAGGAAACGCAATAAGAACAACCACACAAAGCATCACATCCTGAATTCTAAAAATTTGGTTTAAGGGATAAAATTATTTCACTTTATTATTTGGCATATTTATTATCACACAAACTATATTTCCATGAGAAACCAATTCATTAGTCATATATATGTTCTTAGAATTTTTATTCAAGGTGACATGAAACAATGAAAACAACAAGGGTCTCACAGTCATATCAACTACAACAAAAGTAAGGCTAAAAAAAGCCATTATTTTTAGAAATAGAAAAAAGTATACACAATGACATAAACAATATCATTAATAAAAACATGAAATATTTCCCCATACCTATCAATTTCAGATGTTTTAATTCGTTATATTTATTAAGACAACCCTTAATATCCACCCAATGGAAGGAAAATGCATGAAATCCCCAAACATGAACATAAATATGGAGAGAATGAGGTACCATACCTAAAATAAGATTTTTAATTCACTGCACACAATAGAGAAAAGGGGAAATAACCCATAAACCACAACCATATGAGTGAAACCTCAAAACAACCTAAATCACCCTAAGGGACCATCAAAATGCATCCCAAATGCTTCCTAAACCAGAACAACATCAATTTCATGAATCCTTGGAAGAATAAAAGAAGGAAATAATGGGATAAAGAGAATAACTCACCTTATATTTCTAAAAATCAAAATTCAGAACCCAAGGTTCAAAGTAGAGGAAATGGTCTAGAAGATCCTCTAAAAACACATGGGGTTTTCCAAAAAATTGATAGGAATGAGAGATGGATGAGAAGATTTAGTCAAACCTCATATTTATAAACAAACTAAAAATCAACTCATTCACATAATAAATTACATATTCATGATTTGAATTCTAATGGGGCCTAAAAATTTAAGTTGTGAATTTATCAAAAAATCAAACCTGGATAACTTATAATGAAATTCATGGTGCCTCGGTCCCATTTAATTCACATCATGAATCTACCTTTCATTTCATGAATTTTTTTTCACTGAAATCCTCAACCAAACGCAAGCCATGAATCACAAGATACATAATATGTGAATCCAAGACTCACATCATGAATTACACTTTTAAATCATAAACCATACGATGCAACAAAACTATAGCTCCAAACTCCACCGAACTCTCCTAGAGACTCCTCAGAATATCTACAACTCCAAAAATAGCAAAGTAACTAGCTGATAAGTCATTGATTATTATAATGTACTACATGATCAAAGGAATTTAAAGGAGTAAAATGACCATAATATAAGTCTTTTTAATGGAACAATGTTTTTTGGTAGCTGGGAAAATCATAGACTTGAAGATGTGTAAAATGAATAGTTGTCCATTGTGTAAGGCATTTTGGAGACTACGATGATCGAAGGTTCAACTAAAATGGGTATATTACTCATTATTTTCCATGAAACATGGTGTTTTTTGATATATAAATCCCTATGTAAAATGGGATTTGGTAAAAATCCCACCACATAAGTTGTTTTGGGCCTCGTGTAAGATTAATTGAACTATAAATAATAATTAAAATCATAGTGGATAACTAACCTAAGATTGACTGAAACAATAAATTGGTGGAGCACCATTCTATAGAGGAAGAAATTTTGAGAATTGGTATTTCTGGAGTTTAAGTAGAAATGGGTAAACAAGCATGGAGCAAGCCGTTTTGAAAGATTTTTTCCTAAAGAGGTGATATTCCATATGTTGATCCCATGAATGAAGAAGAAGGCGAGATCAAGAGTGGTTGTGACCATGGGGCGATTACTAAAACCTAATGGGTTTTTTCTATGTTAATAAGATAAAAAAGAAGTGGACATGTTTATTGGGGTTTCTTTTGTTATCAACACATAAATATTATTCAAACTCAAATGTTACGTGGTGTTTCATTTAAGGTGAATCTCAATATAAGATTTTGGTGTGATTGAAAGATCATGGAATAAGTTTTGATGCTCAGGAGGGTTTTTAAAATTTTTGGAGGTGTTTGAAAGAAGTTTGGTGTTATTTGTAAGAGTTTTTGGATATGAACATAATTTGGTATGAAATATAGATAATTCCTCTATATATAAGAGTATTTTTACCCAATACATAAGTGTAACTATGTAAAAAGGATAGAAAAATAACAAAGGTGATAAAATTCCTTGTATATTAAAGGGAAACATTGGATAGATGGGTTAGAAAAATGGATAATCCCCTTAAGACATCCTTTATACGTAAGAGTAACTTTGAGTAGAGAATATAAAAATTTGTAAAATTTGTTGAATATGTAAGAGTAACCATGATTAATATGTAAAGGTCACTCCAGATAGTGGAACTCAAAATTGGTTAAGTCTTAAGTGCATAAAGGGAGTTTTTATTGACATGTAAAGGTTGATCTAAAGGTAAAGGAAATATATAAGGGTCATTTTGATTATACTTAAGAGTCATATGATGTTTTACCATGATACATAAGAGTCACTATATAATATAAAGTGATATGTAAAGGCTATAAACTTTCTCAAAATGTGATATTTCTAGAATTTAACTGGGAGATTCAAAGGTTAAATTTTTGAAATAGAATTTTGAAGAATTACTAAATATGTTGATGATGAAACTATTATTTGATGGAATAAATATCCCAAAGGGAAATAATGATATAAGAAGTTAGAGATTAATAACCATGTTGTGAATATAATACCATTCCATGATTATATAGAACTTCAAGAGTAGAAAATAAGTGTTATGTCAGGAAGAATATTTTTACACTATAACGAGAGAAAAAATTAAGGAATAGTGGATTATCACACCAAAACATGTACAGTCATCTAGTGATGAATTTGATAGTTCCAAAGACTGAAGAAGTAGTGGGATATATTATAGGGATGTAAAAGAATAGTTGAAGGAAATTACTTGTCTGAGTTTTGAATTTGAAATTAAAATTCAAATAGGGAAAAGTGCTGCTACTATGTAAGACTATGAACCAGAGTCTTTCAGTTGTGTATTGAGAGAGAATATTCCCGATGATTATTCATGAGATAGAAGAGAAGAATAATTTGTTGTGTAGTATTCATAGGTAGAGAGAAAGAATATAAAAGAATAATAAGTCTACTTGATGTAGAGAAATTTTAATAAGAATAAGAAGAGGAATAAGAGAAATAATAAGCACTTGGTTTATATATATGGGTAATTTTCACAAATATGTCATGTTTTGAGGATGAAAAAAGTTACACCTATTATACACTATGAAGATATGTGAATGAACTATATTATTTTTAGGATATAATCAATAAAAGGATAAGGATAATACCTAGATTTACATAGTAAAATACTACTGGGAGATGAATCACAAATAAAAATTGTGATTTCACCAGATGTTCAATCTTTGGAAGAAATATCTTGCATCTATTAGAAATTAAAACACCAAAAGTGATGAAAAAACATGAAAAACCTATGAGACTTAGAGAACCAAAACATAGGAATCTACATATACCATTAATCACCACATTGAAATTATTATTTTTATGTAAGTACAAATATTAATACTTATAAATTTTAATCCACATGTATCACTGTCAATAAGTAATCATATTATACATCATTAGTGGTCCTATCCTATATAAATACTAGAGTCTATCTGATCGGCTGGTTTCACCAACCTCTAACTTTCCCAGGCCACCATCCATTTACAGTAGTAAATAATGAACTCTAATAGAAATCCTAAACTTAACTGACTATAAATGATAAAAATGCATTACCATATTCTAAACACCTAACCTCACAGAGTGATCCAACTTCCTCTTAATCGATGAACCCATCAAAACTTACTCATATCTGACCTTCTGTTGGTTGATATCTCACTCCTGTAGCCTTCTTTCAGTGAACTAAATCCAGAACCTTGAAGAGGATTCAAAATCACATAAATATCCCACTTGAATATTGAATCAAGGATCCATAAAAACCTTAAACACTTAGACAGATTCAAAATTTCATCTTTCTTATACATACATGCAGTGATCTCCACCACCTTCTAGTTACCCCAATCTAACTAAGGCATAGTACCACGATATACTTTCTTAGAACAGAACCATAATGCACATGTCAGCCAAATTTTATCTTCAGTAATATTTCATATATCTAACTCTCCATCCTCAAGTAACTTATAAATATAGTGTAATTTTAGGTTATTATGTTTTGTCTTTGAATTAAACACCATATTTTTATCCAAGTGAATTTCACTTTGTCTATAACAGGAGAGTAAACTACTTTACTGATTCCTACTAAGTTCCACCAATAAAAATCTCAATCAAACCATCTCCTTAAATACTTATATTATATCTATATACTATTAATCCATAGTAGAGAGTAAAAATACTAACTACAACTTAGACATATAACTGATTGTCATCTCTCCAAATGTAAACACAAATACTGTTTTAGTCTTATGAGTGTCAGGATCACCACAAAAATATACATTAATATACCCCTGTTATGGTTTAGATAAATTGAAGCATAAGTTAGTATCCTCTATATCTTTTAGATACTAGATTATCCACTTTAAAACTTATTAGTGTCCTTTCCCAATATTTTCTATATACTAGATAATGGATCTAACTAAAAAAATAAATGTTAGGGTGAGTGCATACCATCATATACATCAAAATTCTGACTACTAAGGAAAACAAAAAATTTACCATGTATCGCACATCATATTACCTTCATAGTTATTTAACCTATAGAATTTTAAAGTGATTAAATAGATGATCTGAAATTTATTTACATCCAATCATTACAAACTGGTCAATGACCTTATGAATGAATTCCCTTTAAGATAACACTAAACTACTAGATATCATGTCTCATTTAATCATAATTTCAAGAATCTTCTTTGAAACACTTAGATACTTTATTTTAAAATTTCCAGACAAATACCACTTCAATTACTAGATCTTTAGAATATTTGGACCAACCATATGTATATCATCAATGTACAGAAGCAGGCTGATAAAAAAATCACCTAGAAAAAACTTTCAATAGTAACAATGATACGAGTTTCTTTGCATGAAACCTTTTTCAACCATAAAAGAATTGAATTTTCAGTTCCATTACCTTGGTTCTTATTTCAAGTCATGGATACTATGATTCATATTACACACCAAGTCCTTATTCTGATCAACCTCAAAACTAGTTTGTTGCTTCATGTAAATTTCTTCATCCAAATCATCATGAAGAAAATATATCCTTACATCAATTTTTTTAAACAAAAATCATTAGTAGTAACTAATATTAAAACTATCTAGAAGGTAGTATGTTTTACTACCAGTGAAAATATTTTGGAGAAATAAACTCCCTCATTTTGTTGAAATATTTTCATGATAAGCTTGTATTTATACCTCTTTCTTTCATCCACTTCTTCCTTGAACTATAAAACAAATTTATTCACAAGTGATTTCTTTCCCTATGGTAAATCTATTTTCTCCCAGGTTTAATTGGAATACAATGAATCTATTTATTCTTCCACATCTAACTTCAAATAAATATAATAGCCAAGTGATACTAATTCTTCTAGACTCTTAGGATCTCCTCGATTCATTATAAATATGTAGCATAATCATGAAAAAATATTTGTGTCAGTCATATGACTCTATAAGACCCTCATAATTCAATCTATGATTCATCTCCAACTGGTATTGAATATTATGATTCCCTATATTTTTAAGATATAACTTATAAATATTTACTCTATGCTTATACATCCCTTGATCATTCAAATATATCTTCTACTAGACTTTCTACCAGACAACTTAATCTAATATTTTAACTCACCATAACTAGTGTACTTCTATTGTTCCTATCTAGATCAACCCAAGTTTGAACTATTGATTCCTTAAACTAAACTTTATCATCTTCCAAGTTTCAATATTTGAATAAGACCCTCTCATTAAAGATAAAGATTTGAGCTATGATAATATTCTAACAATTTCCATATTAGGGTTGATAACTAAAGTTCTCATCTCCATATCCTACAAAGAAACAAATATAAGACTCAGCCCCAAGATTGTCTCTCTCCTTAGCATCAAAGTGGACATACTCAAACTTCTAAAAAAATTTATATGATTCATTTACATGGTTTACCAGACCATAACTGATCATAAATCTCCTGAACCACTAGAGATAATGGACTTTAGTTAACTAGATACACCGTGTAATTCAGTGCTTCTACCCAATTTTTTTCAGACAAAATAGAATGCACCATCATGATATGTTCCTTTTCATTCACCATTTTATTCATCCTTTTAGGAACACTATTTTTTTTGGTGTTCATGGTATTGTTTTATCATGTATTATTCCTTTATTTATAAAATATTATTTGAATTCCCTTCCATTGTATTCACCACCATTATCTGACCTAAGGAATTCAAGCCTTCTTCCAGTCTCCCTATCAACCATGGATTTACATTGAGTGAGAACACTAAAAAATTAAGACTTTTTCTTATAGAAATATAACTATACATATCTTATTATTTCATTAATAAATGTGATAATGTATATGTAACCTTTGTATGAATGAAATGAGGATGACCCCCAAACATTGGAATAAAAATATTTAATATTCCAATAGTGAAGTTTCTTTTCATTAAAATTAAATGAAAATTTCCTCAATTTATCAAGTATAAAACTCTCATAAGTTCTGAAATTGGTATGATCAAGCTTCATAACACTATTCTTCTCTAAATTATTTATATTCCTTCACTAAGATGAATAAGCTAATTATACCAAAACTAAAAACTTTTAGAAGTTTTTGTTTTGACCATTGAACCTCTATCTGATGTTTCGATCAGATACAAGGTCCCATCCTTAACTAATCTTACCACAACCATTGATCTGGGAGTAACTTTCCATACACCATTAGAGAAGCTTGTTCCCTATCCCTCTTTATCCATAATTCCCATGGAAATGATATTTTTTCATAAACATGATATGTGTCTCACTCTCTTTAACTCAAGTAAGTTTCCATTCAATATTCAGATATTCACATCACAATTGATTATAACTTCAAGAGACTTATAATCCACTAAGAATACCTATTTGAATCTTACAGATATATAATTCTACATGAACCTATGCTCTAATGTGGAATAAAAAGACACTCTAGAATAAACCACCCATGGTTCTACTAGAACATTGAAACTTAATAGCAATAAACCACCATTATCCACTAAATTTAAAGAATTGGAACTTCTAGAAGTTGTTTTTCTATAACTCACTATATGGTATTTTCAATATCTATTGAGATTTATACTCTTAAAAAAATTCCAAAACATGTAACTAGGTCTGGTAGATTTACATCCACTATCATCTCAAGACTTCATTTATTTCTTTAGACTCAACTTTTAGTTGGGTGACTATTTTATGCCTTCTAGATTTAATGCAACACAAGTAGGTTACTAGAAATACCTATAAATGAGATCTTAACTCACTATTAATTTTTTGACATCCTCAAACATGAAGTCAAATTTTATGGTAGAACTGTTGACAATAGTGACCATCACCTCCCAATTCTCTAGTAGCAATGACAATAAGAGAAATTCCCAAACATCATCCATGAGAGTGACATTCACTAACTCAAGTTAAAATCATTAACATGGTTTTTATATGGTCTTCCTTTTGAAAACATCATGATGAAAAACCTACACATCATAAACACTTTTTTCAAGAAGTTGGTTTTCCATACATGTATGTCAGGGCTATAATTAATCCCACTATTGTTTTATTTTCTTGGATATTTAAATAAATACTATTTTTTAATGATATCATTATCAATATGAGTTATTTATGATCTAGACACTCTCATTCCACTTTCTCCATCTTCTATAGTTTGAATCTAGTTAATAGAATATAAAGTTTCTTTTAGATGATATAATCTTTCTTCCACAACCACCATAAGCCATAGTAATTTTTGTAAAACTTATTAATCATGATATTTAAATCTTTTAATTCAATTACACTGATGTAGTAACTCTGATAGAATCAAATAACATCAATTTGGAAATGAAATAAATATAACTGAGTATATTTAGTATGTCTTAAACCAATATTTGATACTAGATGTTCGAAGAAAAATTACAAGTGAAATCATGTGTTCACAGGATTTTCAACAAAAAAAGTAGTATCTTTCATCTACCAGAAGTTCAAGATTAAGAATTCATGCATAGAAGATATTCCAAACCTCATATACATTGAGAATTGGAACTTAAGAATTTGTATACACCCTAAATAACTACACAGTAATGCTTACAAAAAACACACATAATCATAAAAGCAAGTAAAAGAAATACATAAAATTAAAGGACACTTTTAGATTTAAATTGATTGAAATTTCATCCTATGTCCATGGGATAACAATGAAAATATTATTTCCTTATAAATAAAAACATAATAACTCATGAACTATTAGGCACATGGATCACTCTTAGCAGGTAATCACGTAACACATTAGCAGGTGGTCTCACCCTATATATACAATGGGGTCCAAGCGGTTAATCGGTTGCACCAACATCCTACTTTCATGAGCCTCCATCCAATTATAACAATAAATACTAATATCCTATATAAATAATCAAATTTAATGGCTACATCTATTAGATTAAGTTCATTACCATCTTCTAAACACCTGACCCCACTAAGTGATCCAACTTCCACTCAACTGACCAACCCATCATAACTTCTTCTAAATCGAACTAACATTGGTTAAAGTCTTACTACCAACACAATATTTCGATAAACTAAATCTAGAACCTTCAAGGGGCTTAATAATACCAAATAATACAATAATGATAATTATTTGGATACATCACTATTTATATTATTTCTTAATGATTAAAGGATATAACTTTCTCATTTATATCCACCATTGTGATTCTAGTGGATTATATGGTCTCAAGTGATTTAGATCATGCCAAGGACTAGATACTCATTTTTATTAGTGAAACTTATACATTGAGTTTCCTTGTTTGTTTTATTTCTTCATTGTGTGTGATTTAAGTATTTATATCTCTTACTCTAACAAGTTACATAGCTTGATTTCATAAGGAATCCTAAAAGGGAAAACAAAGTTTTTTTTAATTTTTTTGAGAGGTGATGCATTGGTAAATGACCAAGACACAAATTATTATTTTAAAAAAAGAGGGGATTACAAAAATCTAAATGATGGAACATTTTTACATTCATTATCATAAATCAGAAGAAGATCATCAGGAAGGTTAACCAGCCAGGTTATGTACCTGTTAACTCCCTTATTATCAAGACCATTTTCCACCCTATTGGATGTGCAGAAGGTATAAGTGAAAATGTAACTGATCTCCAGGAGTGAATAAAGTTAGTTCATCCATTGGGTTGTAAGTGGACAAGAAAGATGCCCCACTCCATTCCAAATGGCCTGAACAATAGTGGTCGAATCACTTTCAATCCAAATATTGTTCAAAACCTGTTTCTTAAAAAAGGAAAAAACATGGATCACACTTATAATTTCACCTTCCAAGGATGAAGAGATTCCATAGATGTCATAGAAACAACCCTGGAATTTCTCAACACAGTCTCTGAATACTGAACCACAACCCGAGGTACCCGAATTTCTCTTAGAGGCACCATCCATAGTCACTTTAATACATCCTAGGAACGGGGATTTCTAGAACACTTCAAATATATGCCTAGGATGATGATATATTCCATCAATCCGAAGACATCTAAGAATCTCAAATTCATTGAAAATGTTATCACAACATGCCTTTTGAACCTAGGTAGCTTATTGAATAGAAATGAGGATCTTCATTTAACCCGCATTTAGACTGAATGAGTAATTTTTATGAATGAGAACATTTCTGTCATACCAGATCACATGGAGAAGATCATAAATAGCAGCTAAAAAAATATTTGTAATTTTCTTAGAGGTTTAAACATCCACACAGTGCTTTAGTTACTCACAGAGAGAGTCAAGAAGAAGCCATATGCAATCAAAAATGTCAAAAATATAATTTTAAAGAGTAGAAACCATATCAAAAGTCTTAAAAATATGGTTAGTATCTTCTCTATGTTGGTTACATAAGTTACATTTTGAGAAAATTTGAATCCAAAAATATTTAAGAAAAGAATCATTGGGGACTCTTTTCTACACAATACACCAAACAAGAGTAAACCTTAAGGGATTAATCCATGGATTATCAAATTTTTTAACCAAATGAAATTATTATCAGAATTTTGAAAGTTGTGATCGTAAAAATTATTGGTGTCAAGAAAACCATTATGATAAAGTTATCAAATAAGGAATTAATCTGATTTAGAATAGGGATTATTATCAATGACATAAATAATGTTATCAGGAAGGTTATATGTTTATGAATTTAACACCTCCCTGATATTAAAATTAGTGTTTTCTGGTAAATTATTTAGAGGAAACATAGAGATTAAAGGGGTACCAGTCAAGTTTTCCAACAAAGAATTCATGGAAGAGTCTTTTCTAACCATCCATCTCAAGTTAATCATGATATTGGGAAAGTACGGTCTAATGGTTGGACAAATATACGATCTAATATAGTTTGAATTTCCTTTCTATAACTTGTTAAGGAATATTTTTTTAGGAAATGAAATGGAGTAAGAATAATTGTAAAGGAAGTTCCAAGTTAGTCTGGCTTGTAAGGCCTCATTGAAAATATTAAGGTTTTTAATTCCAAGTGAACCTTTATCCAAAGGCTTACAACAAGTATTCCAAGGGATGGTCACAAGTTTCCTTTCAAGAGTTCTCCTGGTCCAAACAAAATTATTAATGTAGAAATTTATTTTTTTGAGGATACCAGTATGAAATTTGTAGACCATCAACAAGTAGAACATTTTTTATACAATTGTTGATTTAACCAAAACAATTCTGCCATCCATGGAGAGGGATTTACCCATCCAAGAGGAGATCTGATTGAGAATTTCGTCTACAATGTTGGAAAAGTAACCAACTTTAGGTCTTCCCCAAAAAATGGGTACTCTAAGATAAGTGAAGTGGAAGGAACCTTCTTTGATATCTAGAAGATTGATATTCGTAATTTTCTAGAAGAGGGAAAATTTTTCCCAAAGACAACCAAGGATTTGTTACAGCTAATGTTTTGACCAGAGAATTTTTCATAATGAGAATTTATAATATTTTATGATTTTTTAAAAGATACTACATATCTTTGCTGATAAATTTGATGAAAAAGTTTAAAAAATTGAAGACTGTGATTTGGGTATACGTTCATTGGAATATTTTTATATAATATTAATTTCTTATGAAATATAGAAGGGAAGTGTCTTTAAGAATAAGAGAAAGGATGATAGGGAAATGTCCTTAAAAGGTTTTAAGAATGAAAAGATTATGAAAGAAATATGTGAAGAGGATGAAGATTATTTTGATAATAAAATTGTTGAAATGAAATGTTACAAACTCATTCCATTCAATTCTAGAAGTGTGGAAAGAGGCAAAGGAGTGTTTTGAGGAAATATTCCCCTTAAATTTTTAAAGAGTGGAGATATTGTACATTTCATAACAAATTTTATTAAATTGGAAGAAGATGAAGGTAGTAGTAATTTGGATGATAAGCCTACATGTTTCTCAAAGAATAAATCAAAAAAATATTCTTTAATGGGGAAACATAATAATTTATATAAATTCAAGAAAAGAAACTTCTTATCTAATCTTGAAGATAATGATAGTTACGTGGATGATGAAGAATAGGATACATATAATTGAGTTGGTGAAAGACTAATAATTGTAAAGGTGAATGAATAATAATTCAAAATTTATGAGAGAATAAATGATGTAAGTTATTGGCCTAGAGGGCATCATTAATTCTCTATGGGTCTATGTAAATTTATTTATATAAAAACTCAACTATGATACCTAATTAATTAAAATGTGTATTAGCATTAGGTCGATATTGATCCATAGGGATGGTGAAATTAGTTTGACTCTGTTTGAAAAGGATTTAATTTTATTAATTTGTTGAAATATGTGAGAATAGATGGATTGTGGTTGATTTGATGACAGAAAAAGATTAAAGAAAAAGATAAAATAAAAGCAGTTTGATTGGTTTGTGATTAGATTTGAAAAGCATACCATGGTTTTGTAATTTCAGGGTTTAGGTGAAATTAGATTTAATAAAATATATTGATTAATTAATTATTGGTGTCTGAGTTGAGATGAGGATGATCCAATGGTCATGGAATCTCCTCCTTAACATGAGAATACCCTATTTCCCTTAGTCTAATAATTTAGGGTTGTGCTGAATCATGTTTGTCTTGATATCGTATTTAAACTTGTTTTCCCCTAAAGTTGAAAATGGTTATGCCTTCTTTAGTGTTTTTAGTTGCGCAATTTTAATGTTCCTTTTTGATTCAAATATCAATGGTCATGATAAAAGAAAAAGAGATAGATTGGATGTAGAATATTAAATTATAGAAAACCAATGCATGAATAAAACAAAATGAAATAAATCCAACACACCTTACCCATTAGATTACATTACCCTAGAACATGGTGGGTTTACCCCCTCATCCTAGTGATGAGAGAATAATAGGGAAAGAGAAAATAAAAATAAATAATAAAGAAAATAAAGAAAGAACACAGGGAGGGCCCTACAACTTCTTGATCCATACTTTCATCTTTGGATATTAATTCCCCATACAATAGAACACTAGAACTCCTTTTATAGGCTTTATATAGGATTCAGAATTGATTATGGTAATTAAGATTTGGTCTAACGGTGTTTTAGGGTGAGCCATACATCATATATTCTATTCAAAATCAATGATATACTGAATCTGGGAAATTTGAAATCCCATCCCATAAATTTACATGACATGTAATTTGGTTACATGATGTGTAATAATTGAATTTCCAGGCGACTTAAATTTTAGCCTATCTCTTCCAAAAACATATCCTGAAAAAACTTATGTCATGTAATGTTTTCACACCACCTGTAATTTTTTTCATAACATGTAATCGTTTCATGACTTTTCCTGAGCAATCACTTCTTTTGAAGAAGTCATGATGTGTAAATTAATTACATGGTGTGTAATCATTCTACTCTAGTTTTCCATCTTTGTTGTATCCTCAAAAGTATGGTGTCACACTTGATTCTCTTCGACCATGATGCAAAGTGTATTTTTGGTATCAAATTCACCTATTTTATCTTCTTTTCCAAAAATTTATTATTTCTTCCCATAAAACACAAAACAAGCCAAAATAACAACATTTGGACAGATTATTCATTTAGTTATAGAAATTAAGACTTTAAAATACCCTAAAATGTATGCATAAAATACAAATATTAATAGGTGAAGAAGAGATAAAAATGGATTTTATGATAAAGTGGGAACTTAAAGAGTGAATCATTAATATTTATTAATTTGAAAATGAGAACAAGTATTTAAAGATATATTTTCAATTATTTTTTAATAATGAAAACTTATATGCTAAGAAAGTGTCAAGGTTGAAAAATGATATTGGTAATTTGAAGAAGTTTCTTGATAAAGAGAAGAAGTTGAATATTAACAAGGAAATAATGGTAAAAGAAAATAATAAGGATATTTATATTTTAAAGTAATAATTTATTAATGTGGAAAAGGAATTAGACAAGCACAAATCCAACTTTTAGAATTCTATTCAAGAAGTTTGAGAAATATTGAAGAAGAATATTATGGAAGCATTTTAAGTATCATAGAATGATGATATTCAATTATGCCAATAAAATCATATTATAATATTGAAAATTATTATAAAAGTTTTTGTGGATAGCCTAATTCAAAGTCACAAGTGAAGAAAGTTTTATTTATAGAAAAAAAAGACAATTCTCAGAAATCTATAAATTATTGGAGAACTGATTTGAATGTGAAAACTACTATAAATAGTGATTAAAAAAATATAGAAATATTTATAGTATGAATAGGAATGTTTTGAGAATCTACTTATTGTTTTCACAAAAATGATTCAAAATTTATGGTTAAAAGTTAGAAGAAGATCCTATGTTATCTTTTGGAAAAAAAACTTTTTTTTTGAAAAGTATAAATTTTATGGATACTGTTATCTCTATAGAGGCTTTGAGAACACAGAAATAAGATTTTGGTCTCATTAAAAATATTACTATTAGTGAAAAAGTTATGGTGGAAAAAGTTCTAGATGGAAATAACCCACTCAACAGAAAAAAGATTAGAAGAAATATGGAAATTATGGACCTAAGGTTAGAACAAGTTTTGACCATTAGAGGAGGATTCTAGAAGATATGACCATATAGATCACTTTGATAAAGATTTTATCATAATTCTACTTATATAACCTAGTATGATTTTATAATGCTAAAAAATCTCAAAATAATAAAGATAAAGGAAAGGAGAAGGAATTAATTATTGAATTAAAACAAAAATAATTATAAAAGAAACATATATATATCTTGGATAATGGATACTACTCTCACATGATAGGATATTTGAATATATTTAATGATTTTATAATTTAAATAAATCATTTATTACATTTATCAATAATTGATCACTCAAAATTAAAGGAGTCGGTTCAACAGTCATTAGAGAAGACAAGATGGAATTGAAGAACACATTATTTATTTATGGGTTGGTGCAAAATTTACTAATCATGTCTCAATTATATGTTGTAAATAGTGAAATTAATTTTCAAAATAATGAATTTTTTTTGAATATTTTGAAAGAAGTATGTGTTTTGATGATAACACAATGAACACACGGTACACTATTTCATGTTGGTGAAGTAGTAAAGAATAAGAAGCCTCACAAGATGAATAATTAATATGCTAAGAAGCCTTTGGATATTTTTGACTCAAAAAAGGGTGGAAAATTATACTGAATAACAAGGATGAATGGGTGATCTCAAGTAGAATAGATCATAAAAGGAATAATGAATATAGTGTTGGGATTTTAGGACAATAATGAAAGATTTCTAAAAATGATGAAGTAAAGAGAAGCAAGAAGAAATAATCTTTAACATGTCATATTGATAAATTATAGAATAAAATGATTTATCTCAATATAAAATTGGATTTGAAGAAAAATTTGGTTCATAGAAGTGGTTTTTAATCAAAAAAAGAATTGAATACAAAGACATAGGGGTTAATGAATAAATCACACACTTCACTCATCAAATGATAAGGTATGAATTTTTATCCTCTATATAACTTTATCTTTAGATATTTGTTGTAAAAGTGGGATAAATACAATATTGAATTTATTTTTATCCCATAATATATTTAAAATGGTTGATAAAACTATATAGGAATAGAATATGAAGACATTTGTTTAACTTAATGGGGATAAATCTCATATTTATGGGGATAGAATATTTTAAGAGAGTTTTTAAAAGGGGTAGCTATGAAGTCAACATGTGATTGTGTGAGTTCTAAGTTATTCTAACATGTTTGTTGAGAATGTATATGAGAACTTTTGATACAAATGCTCAAATGAATAGATTTTCTTCACGTGGAAGAAAAGTAATTATTTAAGAAGTTTTTATCAAGTAGTATTAATAAATGTAATGAAATTTTAACTCTGTATATTGAATTATAGTAAGTAAACATTTTATTTTCATGAAACCATAGTGCATTACACATTTTAAATAATCCTAGAAAGACTTTTTAAAACTTTCCCTTAGAAATAAGATTTTAAGAATAATTGAAAATGTATTATTTAAATAATCCTCCTTTTATTTTTAATAATATTTTATAATATGTATAATTAACCATGTTTTGGTCATTAATTTTATATAAATAAACAAAAATTACCATTTGGATATAAAAGGGATATTTTTTAGAAAACTATTTTTAAGTACATAATGTTTTTCCATTTTAATTAATTAAAATAATCGCTAATAATGAATTATTTAAATTAAATTTTTAGATTATATATATATATATATTTAAATTCATATAATTAGGATTAATATTTATATAATTAATGTAATATCATCTTATGATTGAAAAATTATTTTCATGAAAACCCATTTTTTATCACATTTTGTGAGTTTAGTTTTAAATTAAATTCTACCACTTGTGTGAATTAAATTTGGAAAAATACATTAAATATTCTGATTCATAATAATTAATATTAGGTAATAATTTTAACTTAATTCTTGGTCATAATGAATAATAATAATAATAAAAATTTGTTACCATGATTATGGTTAAAACAGGTTTACCAGGGGTTAATCTAAAAAGGTAAGGGTTTAAAAGAAATAAAACTTGTGTAAATAATATTAGTTGAGATTATTTTAACAATAACCTTACCAAATTATAATATGTTCCATTTTTCAGCCATTTTCTCAATAAATTGACTTAACAATATTTTAAAACATTGTAAAATTACAAGTATGCCACACACCTCAATTATAAAAGGGAACCACATACCCTCAATAATTCACACCTATTGAAAAATTTAGCTCAACCAAAACCTAAAAAAATTATTAAAAAAATAATTATACATATTATAGAGGTTCTATTCTTCCCATAATATCCACCCTAAGTTCCTTAAGAGGATATCTAAATGATCCCTTTCAAAGAAGAGGTAATCATCTTAACCGATCAACTTCATTTCTATTATTATTTTAGCACCTTAAGTTATGTAATAACCATTAAAATATATTAATTCCATTATATAAAATATAATTATAATATATAATTTTAATTTAATAATATTTATCCATATCCTTCTCCATAAAATGGGAAACAAAACCATCGCTCATGTGTATGGCAGACTACCGCCTCACGAGTCTTTGTAATTTATGTTCCATCACAGCCTCACATGGATGGTCATAATGATGGAAATAATAAATATATATTATACTTATGTTAAAATCTTTATTCTTTAAATTTAACACATCATCTACTTTCTTATCCTTCCACCAATTAAAAATTGATAACATCACTCGTGTGTACATGTGGACGACCGCATCTACGAAGTGATGCGATTTATTCTTCATGTTTGAATTTCATAGGTGATAATAAATATATATATAATGAATATTTATGATTTTTATATCATTTTTAACATTATATATAATATAAACATAATAAATTCATAAGGACCATAACCTATGAATCAAAACATACAAGAAAAATGAAGTAGATAACACCCGTAATAATGATAATAATGAAATATTGTTAAAAAACAGGTGATAAAATGTTATAAGTAGATAATATATGATATGATAAATATTTATAAGGTTAATGTTATATATTTGTAATAAATTTAAATTTATTACATATGTGGTTAAATCATTTTCAATTAAGTGGTAGTGATAGTTTAAAGATTTCATCTGAATTTCCACTCCATTGAGACATATTTGATATTATGAAGATATTTTATTTTATGTGGTGTATATAATACTCTTTTTATTTATTTAACATGAATATAAATTTATTTATGTTGATTAAAGTTTCAATTAAAATTTACTCTTTTATGGGGTTACAATTTAAAAGTTACCAAAGTGGTAAGAATTTATTTTACAATCTCACTTTTTTGGTATTTCTTATATTTTTCATTGAAGGAATCTTATAATCTAACATTCATAAAATAAATATATTTAATTATACCCTAGATATTCAATAATTTTCCATTATTTATTTAAATTTTCATTTATTTTTCATTTAAATCAACAAAATAAATGTTTAAAATAAAATCTAATCTTACTTCTCAATTTGACTGGATATATTTTTCTTCCATGTCTATATTTTTCATTTTTTTTACAAAAGTACTTTTTATTTACTCAAATGATTTATTATGTAAATTTCATGTTATACATGAATTTTCTCAATATTTTAAAGTAATATTTATAATTTTTTTATGAAAGTTTTATTTTCAAATTTCTTAACTAAAAGTTAAAAGGATTGTTTCTTTTTGACATATACAACGTTAACAAGTTTTCCTGCCGTAATAACCATTTTAACCAATTTTTCATAAAAAAGTTTTCAATGGGTTTAAAAAGAACACTATTTAATGAAATGTTATTTTAATATTTATATTCCATTTTATTTTATTCTCCAAAATACTATATTTTATTACAAAACATACATTTTAGATGAATTGATGGTAATCATTTATCTCTTATTAATTTAGTGGTAATTAAATTTATATTGATGCATTCACTTATTTATGCTAATATTTAATTGGAAATTATATTTCTCATCCATATATATTTATTTTATGTATCATGGATATGATTATTTCCTAAAGCATATAGAATTTCTATATATAATGTTTTACTTTGAAAGATATTTGACTAAATAGGTAAATATTGATATTCCATATTATTTACTCAATAACGATATTTGTTGATAAGAAATATTATTTGTGAATTAAATTTATTATTAAATATATGAGGACTGAATTGGACATGGAATTATAGGTGGTATCTAAAATTAAAAAGCCCCTCGATTTATTGATACGGATCTTGAGACAAACCAGTTGGTCAACCTTATTAAATGCATTTTTAGTGTATACCTCCCTATCATTTAAACCGTCTTGGAATAAGGACTTGATGGTAAAGATATAAAGATGTATAATATCGTAAATTTACTTTATTTATAATTCAATTATTATCATCCATTTGATTATTTCCTTGATATTATCCATGGATGCATTTCATGTTCAAGTTATTGATTAAACAACATGTGTTTTCAATTATTTATCTTCCCATATTGATTACGGATTATTTACTAATAATAGATTCCACTTTACATAATCCTTGCTTATTATTTAAGATCAATATTATTTTTTTTCTTTCCTCGGGATATGAATAAGAAATCTTTGAATGAGTTTCAAGGATTCAAAATATTGTATTTTTTTATGCTCTATATTTTATTCACAATGTAAAATGGGAATCATGTATGTATCTAGTTATTCAAAACTACTAAATTGATTGGTCCTTGGTGATATAATATCTTGTATCTTATTACAATGTAATAAAGTAGACACTAGCTTTGAGTTACTAGATTTGGGGTTGTTACAGTTGGTGTCAGAAGAAGTTTAGTAGAAACATTGGGAAATAGATTTTGGAAAACATCGATTATAGAACATAACCCTATGAAAGGATATGTGGATAAGTCTAATTATTTAATACTATCATAAAGTTTTTTTAAAGTAGAGATTGTGTGTTTTCCTAAAAAATAATTACCATTATAGATACTACAAGTGTATGTAGTTTTGGTATAGATTCATCTAGGGGAAGTAACCTCAAAAAGAGTAGTCTAGTATATCTTAGCAATTATTCTAGGGAATGGTGAATGGACCCTTAATGTGTACCTAGTTTGAACATCCCTAGTGATATTATTTGGTTAATTAAAATTTCATTTTTAAACGATTATGAATGATTTAGAAATATTTGTATAGTTTAAGGATATTCCCAAATAAACAAAGTTTATGATTTTCAGATCAACATTGTATAAATTTTAAATTTATGTGGAGTGTTACACCAAATTTAGAATTATATATTATTATTTACAATATATAATGTTATAAGATAATTTAGTATATTACATTGTTTATAAATGACACATGGTTGAAATAATGTCATTAATACTCAAGATCAATGTAAAGATATCCCTACTGAGTAAGACAATACAATTGGTGTTTGAGCTGAGTAGATCATAGCCATATTTGGGTAGTTAACCAATATTATAACTAATAAACTTATACATATGGAGAAAAATGATGTTTCATGGAATTATACACATATATTGGATTGTTTTATGTGAAATAATACTCCATATTTTAGTAGAAATACTAATATACTGGTATCCAAGTAATATATTATGTCCCTCGAAAAGATATTTCTGGCCTTGGGATGAAATTAAACGGAATAGGTTATACTATAAGTTTATTATATTAAATGTTATGCTAATAAATAATGGTTATTGATAAAAAATACTAGGGTGGAAGAAGAAATAGAACATATGTAATGAATATATTTAAGTAACATTATTTGATAAATAATTTCTTCCTGAGAAATGAACTGAAATGAAGATAAAGTTCCTCAAATGAAATAAAAAAGAAGAATAGAGTGTGGTAGAGTATATGGATACCTTTACAAGACTATCTAGGTTTTCTATGGCTTACATACATAATCTAGAAAGAAATAGTGAACATATCTTCTAAGGAATAAAGCTATGACTCCAAAGGGAAATGGTTTCTCAAACTTCTTCACCATATGACGAAATAATACTATGTTCCATCAATACAAATAAATAATTTACTAGATATTATAAATTTAGGGGAAATAAAGACAATAAGAGGCTGACTGAGCACCAATAAAAAGGGAATGCATCAATTAAGAATAAGGTGATGAATAAATTTATATCATATGAAAATTGTGGAAAGAAACATTTTGGAAAATGATTGAAGGGCATGAGAGTTTGTTACAAGTGTGGAGATAAGGGTCATCTACATAATGAATAAAAGTTGAATAAAAAACAACTATCATCTTGTGCTTAGACTATATAGAAATAAGGAATTATTCACACCAATTTTCCAAGAATCAAGGGAACCTACTATAGAAGATTCTTAGGGGAGAAGACCAATCTTATGCAATCACTACAGCTAAGGTCGAAGTTACGAAATATGTAGTGGAAGATACATTAATTAAAGCCTCAAATTTAGATAATGATTTATTTTATTCTATATCATTAGACTCTTTTATATCATCCATGTTTTCCAATAAAATTAAATATTACTCTAGAATCTTATGAATGGAGTTGTTAGTAAAGACTCTTTATGGAAATATTACCACAAAATGGATTTTTTAGTCAGTTCCATTTAAGACACATAAATGTACCTTATTTTCAGACACGATTATTATACCTATGGTCGAATTTGATATAATCCTTAGTAAGAACTATATTTAAAAATATAATTCAAATATATATTTCAAAGATAATGAAATTAAAATTTGTGATTAATATATATATTTACTTGTATTTAGAGGGGATACTTCATCATATGGGTCATGACTAGATCTAACTCCAATTACTCCTCTAAATAATATTATTGGGTAAGAATAAAAGACAAAATCTATAAATGAGAAATGTAATCATCAAATATAGGATGTACCTATTATATAATAATAAATTGATGTATTTCATGAGGAATTACCTAGACATACAAAATAAATTAAAGTTGAGTTTTCCATTAATTTAATCCCTAATGCAAGACCTATATAAAATAATCCCTATCGAATGGACACTAAGAAATTAAAAGATTTAAAGAAGTAACTTAAAGAGTTGGGTGATGATGGATTTATAAAACCTAGTATTTCAACTTGGGGAGCCCCTATTATTTTCATTAAGAAGAAAGAGAGATCTATGAGGTTGTATGTTGATTATAGGGAAATTAACTACTTTACTATAAAAACAAATATCCTCTACCTAGAATTTATGACTTGTTTGATAAACTTTACAGATCTCAGTATTTTTCAAATATTGACCTTCATTTTGGGTATCATTAATTATGAGCAAAGAAGGAATAAATTCTGAAGAAAACATTTCATACAAGGTATTGTCATTAATAGTTTATAATAATTCATTTTGAATTGACTAATGCACCCTCTATTTTTATGGATATAATGAACAGGTTATTCAATGAATATGTTGATAATATTTTTGTTGAATTTATTGATGATATATTGGTGTAATCTAAAAGATATAGGACCATGAGAATCACTTGTGAATCATTCTTAAGACTCTTAGATAAAAAGAGTTATATGGTAAATTTAGTAAATGTGAATTCTGGATTCAAAAATTATCTTTTATTGGTTATTGTCTCCAAGGATGGAATCTTAGTTGATACTATGAAGATAAAGGTAATAAAATAGTGTCCTAAATTTATGAACATAACCATGGTATATAGTTTCTTGGTTTAGAAGGTTACTATAATCTTTTTTTAAATTTTCCCTGATTGGATAACCTGTTAACAAAGATTACACGTAAATGGGTTAATTTTCTATGAAAAAAAGAATGTGAAGACTATTTTGAGTAATTGAAGAGGATATCAGTTATTTATAAAATATTGAATCTACCATTAGGGAATAATGGATTTGTGATATATAGTGATGCATCTAAGAAGTGAATTGATTTTTTTATACAGAATGATAAAGTTATTTCCTATACATCAAGATTGTTACAAATTCATGAATAGAACTATCCAAATCATGATCTTGAGTAGGCATCCATAATCTTTTCTTTTAAGATATGGATAATTTATCTACATAGAGAAATATGTGAGATATACATAGATTATAATAGTTTGAAATATATATTTTCACAAAATAATCTGAACAAAAGGAAAAGGTGATGGCTCAATCGAGTCAAGGATTATGATTTATCAATATACTACTACTTAAATAAGGAAAATAAGGCAGTAGATGCATTGATCAGGAAATATCATGAAGTTCTGAAAAAATGAGGATTGGTGGGGATCATATGTTCATGGATTTAGTGAAGAAGGATATAGTAAGTATTAAAGAAGAGGAAACAAAACTATTTTTTCAAATTATTTATAAACCATATTTATTGGAAAAGTTAAAATGTTCTCAGCGTGATGATGAAAATTTTTAACAAAAAATTAAAGTCGTGAATGATGGGAAATTAGCAGGATTTGTTTATGTAAATGGTGTTTTAAAATTGGGAAAGAGTCTATGTATTTAATCTATAGTTGAGATAAAAAGAGAATTATTAGATGATCCTCATAGCCCAAATTTCTCTATACACGATGTTAGAACCAATATATATATATTTTAAGGAACATTTTTTAGGGATAATATAAAGTGAGAAATTACTGATTATGTATAAAGATTCTTGGTTTTTCAATTGGTGAAGGATAAGATAAAACATCATAGATTATTCATGAAATCTCTACCTATTTATATTCAGAAAAGGGATGAAATTACTATATATTTTTTTCATTGTATTTCCAAATAATCCAAGAAAGAATGATTCCATATGGGTTATTGTTGATCACCTTAACAAATCCACACATTTCTTGCTATAAGAGAAGATTTTCCTCTTGATAACCTTATATGAATCTATATTAATGAAGTTTTAAGAATTAATGGTGAACCAATTTCAATTGTTTATTATTGTGATTCATAATTTACATCAATATTTTGGAAAATTATTTAGAAGTCACTTAGTATTGAACTTCATTTGAGCACTTCCTATCATCCTAAAACTGATGGATATTCTGGAAGGACCATTAAAACATTAGAAAACATATTGAGGTCATGTTAACTTGACATTAAAGATATATAGGATTAATATTTAGCTTCTATTAAGTTTTATTATAATAACTGATTACATTCAAGTATCCAAATGACACCCTATAATTCATTATATGTCAAGAAATTCTATACTCCAACTTGTTGGGATGAAGTTGGTGAAAGGATTCTTTTAGGACCAAATTTTTTAAGGAGACAATGATATAGATAATGAATATTCAGAACCATATTAAAGTAGCTCAAAGTAGGAAAAAGAGTTATGGTAATAACAAATGAAAATATTTTGGAATTTTAAGTGGGTGACCAGGTTTTCTTGAAAGTATCTCCATGGAATGGTGTTATAAGGTTTGGGAAGAAAGGAAAATTAAGCCATAGGGACATAGAAACTTTTGAAATTATAGATGGAATTGGAGCTATGTTTTACCATTTTGAAATTACATTGAGCCTCTCTAAATTACATGATGTGTTCCGTATCTCATCATTGAAGAATTATATTCCGAACCCAACACATGTTCTTACCTCTAAAGAAATAGAATTGGAACATGGTCTATCTTAATGTGTAGAGTATATCTAGATTATTAACACTAGAGAGCAAGTATTGTGTAATTGAATGACTCAATTGGTAAAGTTAATTTGGATAAATCATAAAATAGAGGAAGAAACATGGGAAATTGAGGATGTTATTAAGAATAAAAACCCTCATTTTCTTAGAAAGTAATATCCATGCTAATTTCAAGGATTAAATTTTTGAAGGAGGGAATAATGTAACATCACAGATTGAATTATATTATGTGAATGTTTCATTTTCATGAAACTAAATTAAAATTCAAATATTAATATTCTATGGCACAAAAAGTATAATTTGATAGAACGAATATCGATTTTGAACTTACTATGTCAAAATAAGCCTAGGTTGACTTTTTGAAAATATATCTTTGAAATAAGATTTTATGAATAATCTAAAATATATTATTTAACTAATAATAATTTTATTTATTATTATTTTCTATAATATTTATAATAAACCTATCTTTATTATCAAATTTATATAAATAAAGACAATATCATTAGGAGGTAAAAGAGATATTTTTAGAAAACTATTTTTAAGTGCATAATGTTTTCAAGTTTAATTAATTAAATTAATCTCTAATAATGAATAATTTAAATAATTTTTTAGATTATATATCTAAATATATGAATTTAAATTCATATAATTATGATAAAAGGCATATATTTAATGTAATATGATCTTATTCTTGAAAAATGAATTTTAATGAAAAACCGTTTTTCATCACGCTTTATGTGTTTATTTTTAAATTAAATTCAAACACTTTTGTGAATTTAATTTGATAAAATAGATTAATTTTTTTTAATTAAAATAATTAATATTAGTTAATAATTTTAACATAATTATTTGTCCTAATGAATAGTAAAAAATAGTAAAAATATGTAACCACGATTAAGGTTAAAATAGGTTTACTAGGGGTTAATTTAAAAGGATATGGGTTAAAATGACCTAAAAACTTTTTTAAATCCAATTTTTTGAGTTTATTTCAGCCATAAACTTATAAAACTATAATATTAGTCATTTTTGATTCATTTTTCCAAGAAATCGAGTAAATAATATTTTGAAACTTTGAAAAAAAATACAAGTGTGAAACTCACCTCAATTACCTCACTCATGCGTACGTGTTGACTATGACCTCCATGAAGTGATGTGATTCATTTTTCATGTTCACATTTCATATATGATCCTAGATATATATATAATGAATATTTAGGATTTATATATATTTATTAAAATTATGGATATTATATAACCATGATCAATTCATAAGGAATAGATCATCTCAATCAAAACATACATGAAAAACAAAGCCGATAACACCCATAATAATGATTATAATAAAAGATTGTTAACAAAAGAGTGATAAAATGTGATAATTTGATCATGTATGATGTTATAAAAATGTATATAGTTTTATGTAATTTTAATAAATCCGAATTTATTATACAGGAGGTTAAAACACATTCAACTACACAGAAGCAAGTGATAAGGGATTTTTTCTCAATTTCTACTCAATTGAGAAATATTTGGCATTATGAACCTATTTTATTTTATGTGGTTTATATGATGGATTTGTTGATCTATAACCAATATATATGTACTTTATGATAACATGTATTCATAGTTTTTAATGTTAATAAACTCCTTATCACATAATTATTTTTCTTCTATATAACAAAGTATGTGATAATGTCCTAAGAGCGGTTGTTGCACTAAAAGGTCATAACAGTTCCCTACTATGATGAGAACCCATAAGTTTCATGATATTATTCTTAAATATATGTTATATATCTATATAAAATAATTTTAGGGACATAAATGATTCAGCCTAGCATATGTGGAGACTCATAGGACTTTGAGGCAAATTCGCATGGTGTATGCCCTTGGTAATATCCAGGGTATGATATTATGAGAACGAGACCCGCTAGTAGAAAATACACATTTATATGTGTCATTGGATGTTTCTATCTTCAAACATGTTTCTTTATCCTTATACTTTAATATTTTTATTAATTAGTATTATAGGCCACATACTTTGATGTATTGATGAAAACCATAGGGACATATGTTTTCAGCAACGTAGGATATATTGGGTGCATCATGAGTAATATTACATTAATGAATAATATGAGAAAGTATTTTCCATTTAAATTATTTAATTAAATTTGATATATTAGTCCATTTTATGGAAATGATATATACTAAATATATTCATGTCCATGGTGTTCAATAGGAATGTTCGATTTCCAAAAATTCAAAAGAAAGAGACATCAAGCATATAGGTTGATGGAACCAGCATGAAACCTACTTGATTAGAGATATCATGATAAAGGGATTATATTACATAGAGAGAATCTATATGAGGTATTATTTCATTTATAAATTAACTTCTTTCTCTATGGGTTCCTTGGGGTATTTCTAGATTCTAACCTTGGACATTTGGATGCTTAACCTAATACCATAGAGAAAGAGGCATAGAAGGCCACAAAATAAGTGTATCCAAAATATTAGTTAAATAAAATATTATTATATATTATTAAACAAGTTGAATAAATATTACTCCTATATTTTTTTTAATAATTATTCATGTTTTCTTGATCACATATATTCCATAACCATTTATTTGAGAGAATATTATGTGATTAGAATATTTAATAAATATTTATTTACTATTTACTGAATATAATATTTATTTATTTATTTGAGAAGAATGAAGTGATATTTATTTATTAAATAAATATTCATTATTCAAGAACTGATAAATATTATGGAGGATTGAAAAACCAAGTTTATAGGTCCAGTGAGAAATAATATATATTGAATATTTTTTGAAAAAATAATTTTCAATTTTAATTCACAAGTTTATCTCATATAGAGAAACAATAATAATATTATTATCATAGAAATGGAGTAATACATGGATTAAAAAAATATTAAATAAAACTTTTGAATTTATTTATTTCTAACCCTATCGGTATATAAACCATATTATATTATTTTTCAAGAGATTCAATTCATTTGTTTTTTTGTGTATAATGAATATGGAGAATCCTCTCGAAGCCCTAAAGAGCTCCCTTATCCAAGAATGATCATAAGAATGAAGTGATATATTCCTCTAACTTTAACTCTTGAGTCTAGAAAGATTAATATGAATCCTTTGGAAGTGATTCTTGAGGTGATCAAAGATGAACAACACAAGTGTCAGGATACACTGTGATAGCACCCAAAGATTACTATGATGACATTTGGAGATTTGTGGAACACGTGTGGATCAAAACTATAGAGAATATACCATTGATTCCAAAAAATCAATGATGGTAAAATTTAGATATGTTGTCAGATCCATCAACTAAGAAATAATTTCTCACAAGGTAATTATTTATTTGCTTAATTTATTTACAAATAACATGTGATGATCATGAGCTTGGTTTCATCATTTATTCATTATCTTTATTCTTTGATTCAAATATATTTATCATTGAGTTTATAACCATGTAAATATTATATTGATCATAGATAATGAAAAAAAATCAATGTTGGGTATGACTAAGATCCCCCAGATCTAAACTTTCAAATATGGTGCTAAACATACATATTTTTATTATTTCATAACATGAATGATGACAAAATCCCTAGATCAAAAGTTCAGTGTCTTTGGGAACTAGGTAAAATTACAACAGAAAACATTGTATAATAATTATTTATTCCAAAATTATTCTCCACACATGTAACTACCTTATAAGTATTCATTCATTTCTATTCCCAGGGAATTAGGTGATACATAAAAATGGGTGAGCTATAAAGTCTAGTAAGTGAATAAATATGGGAATGAATCATAACACATGAGTTAGAAAACATAACATGATAACATAAAATAATATATCATTAATACAAATATGCAATAATAACATATAGAAAATGGAATTATATGTTCATGGAAACAGAGGAATGTGGTAGCAACATATATCATGGCATAAACATGAGTCGAGGATAACTGCCAATACTATATCACCTGGTGGAAAAAGTATCATAATGAATTAGGTTTACTCCCTAATTCTATACATAACATCTCATGAGACTAAAAAATTACCCATTGAATTGGATCACTATCTGGGAACACCCATCATAAAATTTTTATTCATGTGTGTGACACAAAAAGAATAAAACATAAGAAATAAACAGAAGGGTTGCCCATGGAAAGAAATGGGCATCATAATCATGTTATAAGGCATAAACAAAGGGAATATAATAGTGGTATCTATGAAAGAAGGAATTTATAACATTATAGGACATTCATAAAAGAAAAATAAGAATATATCATGAATAATTATTTTTAACTAAATTTAAAATATTAAAAAGAGTGGTTAGGTAACATTAGAAATGTGCCACTTAAGTGTGGTTTTAAATAAAAGAATAAGGAGTATTTAAAGAGGATAAATAGATAATTATTTCCATAAAACCATAAATTAAATAAAATAGTATTTCATGATAAATAGAGTTATTTTATAAAAATATTAAAGGATTAAAAAATTTTATGGTGTGTACTTCAAAATGGGTAAGAAATAGAGAAGTTCCCTTTAATTGTGTTTGTTTATCATGATTAATTGATAAGGGAAACTTTTTAAAATATGTAATTCCCCACCAAATAAGGATGAATTAAGATACATAAATATGTGTGGTATATATTCATAGAATATAATTGAATTCTATAATAAAAATTAAGTTATAAATTGAGTAAAATAGATAGAAAGCATAACCCAAATGAAGTTTTTAGGTTCAAAAAGATCCTTAACTTATGTATGGATGTGTTATGCAATTTCAATTAATGTCAGAAATAATCAAATTAGATTCATTAATTACTTAATATAAAACATATAATATCTATATTTTTTTATAATTTTATTAAGTTCATTTATGACAATTTTGATGATTTATAAAGATCAATGTTGTTGTTTCAGGAACGTTTGTTTCATGGTCGTATCATTTGTGTATAATTTTGAATTTCCTTGTTAAATGGAAATAAAACTTCAGAAAATTAAATGGTATTAATTAAATTTATTTTTTTAAATATTCCCATATATCATTTTGTTTTCCCATATGATTATGACTCATTTGATAAAACATTAATGATAAATGTTTAGTTTATTTTGGCGGTTTTTCCAACCATCATGAAATAGTTTTGTTTAATTTAATATTATACATATATATTAATTTCAAAACATTAAATATGTTATAATATAACTATTAAAAATTTATTTAAACATAATTATACTTTTATGATCATCCATGAAGGCAGGAATGGAAAAAGAAAAATCATTATCCATGGAGACGATTAACCTCCATAATTTGGACAATGGTTTTGTTTCTTTGAATAAGAGGAGATGATAAAATGGGTAGATAGAAGATATTAAATTAAAAATATAAAATTATATTATATATAAGATACTAGAGTTATTATTATTTTATGGATTAAGGAGGTGAGGATAAGGTAGAAGAAGAAAAGAAATTTAGAGACCTGGTTTGAGAAAGTTACCTCTTGAGTATCACCTCCTTGAAGGACCCATTAAGAAACTTAGAAATAGTATTTGGGTAAAACCATCATCACTTGGACATGGGGAGAGGTTTTAGTAGAGGTTTTTCATAGATTTTAAGTATTTAAAAGATTATGAGGAGAAGGGGTGGTATTTATACTTGAGGAGGGGTGGTTTTAAGTGATTAAATAATGATTATTTTATATTTAAATCCAACCACTTTTGGGTGTCATTAATTTCAAAGAAATTTGTTGGTAATTAACGTTTTTGAGGATTCTTAATGTTAATAAATACATTAAAAACCCATTAAATGTTGTAGTTTTTAGGTATTTTATGCCTCTACCATTTAAGTTTAACCTGCTACACTATTTAACTTATACCTCGGTAATTTTTTTTCCACGATAACATTTTTATGTAAAAAAAATGAAATTGAACATATTATCTAATTTGGAACTTATAAATCAAAATATTTAATCACCTTTCCTTTATTTAATTTATAAAATTTTTAAAAATCAATTCTAATGTGATTCCCTTATAACTCATAAAAATATTGTACAGGTTAAAATCATGGTTTTCAAAAATGATAGGCATGTGTTTATAAATGTAACAATTATATAATTAAATAAATAATTTTTTATCAAGAATATGGTTAAATAAAATTTGAATCAGGATCTTATAATAATTATTTCATAATATTTATGTAAAAATAATATTTCCACTTTTTAACAAAAAACAACTTTTTTAGAAAAGTCCCAAAAAATTACCCTAAGATAATTTTGACTTTCTGTGTCCAAAAATGAATTTTATTTCATAAAAATAATTTTATAAATATTATATTTCAAACATTAAAATAAATATCCTTATTTATTGTAATTTAACAATTTTATAGAAAAATAATCATTCTGACCATTATAAAAATTACTTAGGACTTCGTTAAAATATATTATCATGTAAACAATTTTTTTAAGGTTATTTCATGAAATTAAATTTTAAATAGAACATATATATTTACCATAAAACAAATTTAAATAGAATATTATTATAGTCTCCCAAAATAATACAATTTTGATTATTTCATTAAATAATATTGAGGATCATTTAAATTTGTCGACATAACCAACAAAAATAATGACCAACTATTTTATTAAATAATGGTTTTAATTCAAATAAACTATATTAGTTGAAAAAAATGAATACTCACGATCATATTTATTTATAAATACACCATCATACTCAGTCTTTATCATTCAATTAAATTCAAATCATGGTTCAATATCATTTCCTAAATGAATATTGTATTACTAACTCTATATTTCTTTTCTATAGTACTGTTCATGGGTGGGATGATTCTAGGGTATTGAGGTGAACACAATTTTTATATTTTACTTTATTTATTCTTTTTTAGTATTCCCATTGTAATTTTTAGATGATCAATATGAGTTTTTGTGGACTATGTTATCTATTCTTAAATAAATGAAAAAAGTGTTGCTAGTTTCTTAGTAAGTATCTTCTATCCTTTTACTGTTACTATTTTTAAAATTTCAACTCAACCTATGTTGTAAAAATTTATTATAAAATGTAAACTTATTTCTATGTGATCATAAAATAATTGATCTATTAGTAACATAAAGTAATTTTTTGGGTGTTACATTCTTCCCCTCTTAAATAAATTGTGTCCTCGCAATTTCTCTCATTGAATAACACTTACTAAATCCAAATGTTCACTTAAATGTCATCTATAGAGAGGAAAAATTATGAAAACTACTATTTTTTAATACTATGTGGTCATACTAGTTATATTTATCAAATAATTATAGAGAAAATTGTTATCTATCTAAGGATTTATACCCAAATATTCAAAATACTAATTCCCAAAAATAACCAAAATCAGCTCTGATACCAAATGAGATACTCAAACCCACACTTTAGAATCTGGTTCTAAACATGCATATTTTTTTATTTCATCACATTAATTACAATAAAATCCTAGGATCAAAAGTTTTGTGTCTTCGAGAACTAGGTATAATTACAACTAAACACATTGCATAATACTTTTTTTATTCCATAATGATTCTCCACACATGTAACTTCCTTATATATATCCATTTCAAATATATTCTTTGGGAAGAAGGGGAAAAATAAAAAATTGTGAGCTATAATTTTTAGTAAGGGAATAAACATGGGAATGAAGCATAAAATATAAGTTGGAAAACATAAAAAGACAAAATAAAACATGGTGCATGAATAAACACGTGGAATCATAATATATATAACACGGAATAAATTTTTATATAGAGGAAATATATAATATAACATAAACATGAGTCAAATATAACTTCCAAGACTATATCACATAGTGGAAAAAGTCCCATAGTGGATTAGGTTTACTGCCTAATCCCATACATAATGTCTCATGAGATTAAAACATTACCAAATTCATTGAAAAACTATCTAGTCACATCCATCATAACATGTTCATGTATAGTGTTCCACCTAAATAATCAATCATAATGAATAAACACAAGCATTACCCATGGAAATAAATGAGTATCATAATCATTTTATAAGGCATGACAAAAGGTAATATAACAATGGTATCCATGAAAGATGGGATTTAAATCATTCGTGGAAATTAATAAAGTAAATATAAGAATATATAATGAATAGTTATGTCCACATGAATTGAAAAAATGAAAAATAGTGGTTAAGTAACATTAGAAATGTTCCACTTAATCGTAGTTTTAAGGAAAAGAATAAGAAGTTTTTAAAGAGGATAAGGGAAAAAAATTTTCCATTAAAACACAAATGAAATAAAATATATTTTCATTATTTTTTTTATACAAATATTGGAGAATTAAAATATTTTATAGAGTGTACTTGAAAATGTGTAAGAAATAGAGAAGTTCCCTTTAATTAGATTTACTTATTATGAATAATTCATAAGGAAACCTTTTTAAAACTTGCAATTTGCAAAAAAATATGGATTAATTGTGATACATAAATATTTTTGTTACATTAAAATATAATATTAGATAATTATATAAGAAAAATTAAGTAATAAGTTTATGAAAAAAGAGGTAAATCATAACACAAAAGAAATCTGGTGGTTCGGAAATATCCATTACCATATATATGAACGTCTTATGTACTTGAAAATAATATCCTAGATAATAAAATTAGAATAATTAATTACCTAATTAAGAAAATTTTAAATATATATTTTATTTTTTATAATTTTATTAGGTTCATTTATGGCCATTTCGATTAGTTATAAATATTAATTTTATCGTTTTGGGAGGGTTCGTTTCATGGTTTCATGGTTTCTTGGTCGATTCAGTTGGGTATAATTATGGATGTTCTTGTTAAATGGAAATAAAATTATATAAGTGAAATTAAATGGTATTCATGAAATTATATAAGTCTTTAATGGTTCCATATATAATTTTTTATGACATGAGGATGATTCATTTAATAAAATGTTAATGATAAATGTTTAATTTATTTTTGTGGATTTTTCGACCATGAAAAACTAGTTTCATTTTATTTAATTTTATGACTATATATTAGTTCTAGAATGTAAGAATAGTTATAATATAACTATTAAAATATTATTTAACTATAATAATACTTTTATAATCAACCATGAATGTGGTAAAGTAAAAAAATAATTATCCACTAAGACAGTTAACCACCCTAATTTGGACAATGGTTTCGTTTCTTTGAATAAGAGGAGATGAGAAAAGGGGTGAGTAGAAGATATTACATTATAAATATAACATTATATTATATAAATCATACAGAAGTTATTATTATTTGACATATTAAGGAGGTGAGAATAATTTATATGAATAAAATAAATTAAGAGAGGTGATTTGAGAAAGTTACCTCTTGAATATCACCTTCTTGAAAGACGCCTTAAGGAACATAAAATTGGTATTTGGGTGAGTAAAACAGAACATGGATAGGGGAAATTGGGTAGGAGAGGGTTTGGAAGATATTTGAATAGCTTTAAGTCTTGTGAGGAGAATAGGTGGTGAGGGGTGGAATTTATACTTAAGGAGTGATTAAATAATGATTATTTTATATTTAATGCTGACCAACTTTAGGTGGCGTTAATTTCAAAGAATTTGTTTGATAATTAATGTTTTATAAGATGTTAAATTTCAATAAATACATCAACCAATGATTAATTTTTTAGTTTTTATCTATTTTAAGACTCTACTATTTAACTTTAACCTACGACCCTATTTAACTTATACTTCTGTAACATTTTTTTTACCATGACAACTTTTTTAATGTCCAAATACTGAAACTGACCATATTACATAATTTGGAGTTTTTAATACAAATATTCAATCTAGGTTTATTGATTTATTTTATAAAATTGGTAAAAATTAATTCTAATGTGATAACTGTATAACTCATAAAAACATGTTTTTTTGAAAGTTATAATTGTGGTTTTCAAAAATGAAAAGTATGTGTTTCTAAATGTAACAATTTATGTGTTATTTAATTACATAAATAATTTTTTATAAATAATAATTTTTAATAAACTTTAAATCCTGATAATATAATAATTATTTCATAAGAGTTATGTTAAAATAATATTTTCACTTTTTAACCCAAAAATCAATATTTTTAGAAAATTCCCAAAAACTTACCCTAAGATAATTTTGATGTACTGGGTCCAAAAATTAATTTTATTTAATCAAAATAATTATATATATATATATATTATAGTTTAAACTTTTAAATAAACATCTTTATTTATTGAATTTTATAAATTTCATATAAAAATAAACATTCTGGCCATTATAAAAATTACTTCAAACTTCGTTAAAATGTATAATAATGTAAAAATTATTTTCTGATATTATTTCATAAAATATATTTTTTATATAGAACATATATATTTAACATAAAACAAATTTTAATAGAATATATTTAAAGCCTCCCAAAATAATACAATTTTTGTTATATCATTAATTAATATTGACAATCATTTTACTACGTCGATGTAACCCATAAGGATAATGACCAACTTTTTTATTGACTAATGGTCATAATGCTGATCAACCATATTAGTTGAAAAACATAAATTAAGTTGATCATATTTCCATATAAATACACCATCATACTTAATATTTATCATTTACTTCAATTCAAATTGAGGTTCAATGTCATTTCCAAAATGAATATTGTATTACCAACTCCCTATTTATTTACTATAATGTTGTTTATGGGCGGGATGATTCTATGGGATCAAGGAGACCCAAAATTTATATTTTATTTATTTAATCTCTATTAGTCTTCCCATTTTAATATTTTTATTAATATTATGAATTTTTATAGACTGAATGCACTACTATTAAATAAAAAAATAAAGTACTGTTAGTTTCCTAGTAAATGTATTTTATCCTTTTACTATTCTTGGTTATAAAAGTTCATCTCAACAAATGATGTAAAAAGTTATTATGAAATGTAAAATCATTTCTATGTGCTTATAAAATAATTGTTCAATTAATAACATACCAAATTTCTTAGGGATTTATGCAACCCTTCACATACTTCCGCTACACTCAAAACCTAAAAGTGGTATCATATTAGATCACAAAATAATTTATAATTATTTAAATATTGTTGACTGATTTATGTACAAGTAATTGGATTTCAATTTTAGTTAAAACACTATTTAATTTGAATTGGGAGATCTACTTCTTCTTCTTCATTTATCGTAAATTTCATCAAATCGATTAGTTTTTTAATGAAATTAAATTGAAGATCTTATCCAGAGATACCAAGGAATCTAGATGGATAACACATGAGTGCACACCGTGTAACCCAGAGGTTACACTGTGTACTATTGTTTAATTCACTATGAATTAATTAATAATTAATTCAATGCATTCACTTTTATTACACATAGTGCATTTATTTATACACCACATGTTTATTGGGCTATCTTGGTGCAAAGTCTACCAGAATACATGTCATGTAACCGCTATACACAGTGTGTAGTTATTTAATCAGAGGCAGGTCATGTATCTTCTTACACAACCTACATGCCCGGTGATCATGTAACTTGGAGATAACATGATGTGTATCCCATGTATATTCCATGCACTCCAACTTTTTTCATGGAATGGTTACACACCAAGTACCTAAGCATGTGTCGTGGATAGACTGTAGGGAGAACATATATGCTATGTGGCTCCAATATATAGGTCATGTACTTTTATGAAATTAAATTGAATTAAAATTAATTTATTATACTATGAAAACCATATCAACATGCCCTTGCGTGTGGTCATTAATTTGATAGAACGTTCCATGTAATGAGTTTTAATATATATAAATGTTTAATTAATTTGTGTGTAATTTTTGGACCTGTATATCATGTACGAGTCATATTACAGTTATTAATGTACATGCACTAAAGCATAACAAGTGATATAAAAATAATATAATATGTGTAATCATTATGTTTATTGTATATTTCATGAAATAATGTGATAAGTTGTGAATGATACATGTGTCAAGAGTAAATAGTATATGAGTATAATATATGTAGGGTAGTTCGGATGGGTACTCATTATGTTGCCTCCAAGGTACATTTATGTACACAGTTAATTTTAAATAAATTTATTTAATTTGTTTAAAATTATGATTGATGAGAATCTCAAGTAAATTAATATGATAATTAAGATAACATAAATTATTAATTAAATAATACAATTAATTGATTCAAGTACGATTTATCTTAAATAAGAACGATTAATAATTGAATGCCAGTTTTATTAAATGTGTAATTTTTTTCATGTGTATGGATCATCATGAGCCTAGACCAGACCATTGTATGTGATTGGCTTCATTTAATTTATCATTAAATTACTTTTTTTCCCTGCGTTCCATATATACTCTTATTATGTAAGAGCCTTCATGACCATGATTTATTTTATATAAACCCCTTTCTCTCACATGCATGTTAGTAAAAGCATATGTAATACATAGATCTCCCAAGCTAGTGGAGGTGGTTCAAGTGTGGAGAGAAGGAGAAACCAATCCAAGAGTGATACATATATGGACAAGTGGAAAGTTGTAACATGAACCTTAGTTTGTTCAAAGTGTTTTTCCCCAAGGTTGACAATTATTTTTTCATCCACTAGATGAAATAATCATTAGTAAAATCTCATTATCATACCACTTTATTATTTCATTTATGTCAAGTTGTATGGTTATTTCATTATGGATGTTTTGTCATGATCACATAAATTAATGATTTAACAAGCATGAAATATAGAACTAAAATAAATCATCTTATGAACAAATATTATTTAAGACATGGTTAATCACTTAAGAAAATCAACTTAATTTTAACAAACATGTAATAAATATAATAATTAAAAATTTACACATAACAGATAAAATCCCTCAATTATATATATTAAGTTGATATAGCCTTCCACTACTTTACTTAAAATTGAACTATAGTTCAAAGAACTTAACCAACCAAATCCAATGTGCTTTTAATTATCAAGAAATTATAACATGAATTATTGGGTTGACTTAACTTAGTTCACATCAAGGGGTGACTGTACAAGCATGACTTAGTGTAACTGAGAGGTAAGGATATAGGAAATCTAATATAAGGATTTTAGGACTGGGGAGTCCACTCAACAGATCAAGGAACTATGAGTTAATGCAGATGGAATTTGGAATGCCTACCAAAAACCCTTTAAATTGCATGAAAGAACAATGTTTGTGTAATTAGAAGGGTAATATGGATATTTTCCACTAGAATATCCAAGAAATATTATATTCTAAAGAAAATAGTAAGGGCTATGGGTTTTGATAAAATATTAGGAGATTAATAAATATAATATTTATTTATTTTTCCAAAATTTTATCAGATAAAGTACTAAATATATACTAAACTTACTTATAGAAATAAAAAGAAAAACGAATTCAAACATATCACTATGATCCATACTTGGGATGTATTACCTTCTCACCTGCACAAACTTCCAATACTGGTAAAGTTTATTGTGTGTTATCTTATTCCATGAAAGAAAATTATATGTACTAGAATAACCTATTCTTGATGTGCTTGGTAATGAGGCCAGTGATTAAGAGTTGTCTCTATTTGAGAAACATTTGAATGATTCTAAAAATGTTCAATGTTTCATGCTATCATCCATGAACAATGATATTTTGAAGAAACCTAAGGACATGGATGTGTATAGTAGGATGTCTCAGCTTTGGGATATTTATTAACAGAAGGAAGGACAAGAGAGATATGAGATCTCCAATGATTTGTTTATAACTAATCTTGGAGAGTTTGTTCCAATTGGGTCTCATGTAGTTAAGATTATTGACTACATTGAATGGTTAGACATCCTAGGGATTAAATTATTAGATGAGTTCCACACAAATCTCATACTTTCCTCACTACCCAATACCATAACCAGTTTTATTATTAATTATAACATGAGAAATAATGAGAAGAGTCTTTCAATAATTCTTATATTGATTCACCAAGAGGATAAGGACATAGGTCATGAAAAACACACAATCATTATAGTGAATAAGAAAAGTAATAAAAATGTGAATGGGATGAATACTCATAAAAAGTCTAAAGATCCTGAGAATTGTCCTTCCAATAAGAGGATAATCTAGAGGAAGGGTTAGGAAAAGGAGGCAGTATGTTTTTCATGTGGCAATCAAGGCCCTTGGAATAAGAACTGCACCCAAAATTAAGGGGAATCTAAAGGCTCGTTCATTATTAAGTGTAATCTTTCAATATCTACACATTGGGTATTATATATAGATTGTGCTACTCACATCTATATCCAAATAAAGGAACTAAGTAGATTATGAAATATTTCTCGAGGAGAGGTGGATTTGTGAGCTACTATTGGTGTGAGGTTGTCTTCTCTATCCATTGGTGACTACCACCTTTCATTTCCAATAGGGATGTTATTAGTTTTAATGGATTTTTATTTTTTACCAACTATTACCAAGAATATAATTTCTTTATCATGCTTAAATGAAAATGGTTTTATTATCAAGTTCAGAAATAAAAGTTGTTTCTTTAATAAAGACAATATATGTTATGGTATGATGCATTTAAATAATGGTCTTTATGTTTTGAATTGTGAAAACCAAGTATCTACGAAAGATAACAAATCATATTCACATGACTTATATAACACCCAGCTATGACATCATCATATTGGTCCTGAAAATTAGAAGAATTTAAAAATTATCTATCAATATGGTTATTTATATTTTTATGATATAAAACCACTCGAAATAGTCTATGCTTGTTTATAAGGAAAAATGACTAAACCACCATTCGTTGGGTAGGGTTAGAGGGCCACAAAGCTTAAACACTGATGTGCATGAACTATTTCTAGTAAAAGATAGAGGTGGGTATTCTTACTTCATAACTTTTACCAAATAATTATATATATATGACTATTTATAATTGATGAGGTATAAGTCTGAGTTCTTTTATAATTTCAAAGAATTCAAGAATGAGGTAGAGAATCAACCTAGAAAGAAGATAAAGAAGTTTCTATCAGATCAAGGTGGTGAATATCTTAACCAAGTGCTTATCAATTTTGTACAGGAGTTTGAGATTCTATCTAAACTCACTCCACCTTAAACACTATAGTGGAATGATGTTAGTGAAAGGAGGAACAAAAAATTATTAGACATAGTAAGGTAGATGATGAGTCATTTAGATCTTCCATTATCCTTTTGGGGATATTCATTTCAAACAATGGCATATACATTAAACCGAGTACCAAAAAAAGTGGAAAATGGAATTCCCATTGAGTTATAGAGTAGAAATAAACTTTTTTTTGTCACATACACATATAAGGGGTTGAAAAGAATTTTTTAATGCCTTTTCAGGTAAGTAACTAGAACCATGGGGCACAAAGTGTATCTTTATAGGATATCTTAAGGAAACAAATGGATACTACCTATAGATAAGCCTAATTCATGTATATATTTTGCTGTCAATTATTTATAGTTTTCATTATATTACATGATAATGAACTGGTATGTGTCTAATTTTCGAGGAAAACGAGTTTCACAGGTTTCCAAGGAAGAAAAGACAGAAAATGTGAAAAACAGGCCAAGTACACATCGTGATCCACCTTTACACGTTGAGTACCTAAATATCACTACCTAACTCAAGTCGTAAAGCTAAGCCGTGACCATGCCATGAAGCCTGAAGGAAAAAAGCCACTACACATCATGACTAGACCAAACATGTCGTGAATCTAATAAAAGCCCCATGCAAGAAATCCACAAAGAATCTGTGAAAAAATTAGACAGAGATGAGTTACACGTTGTGAATGACCCTCTCACATCATGAGCCTAGTAAAACCTATTAAATTTGTGGGAGACCCATGAGTCACACTAGAGATCCAAAATCCATGAAAACTAACGTGGATCAAGTCTACACATCATGTACCTATGGTACATGTCGTGAAGATTTATACTTATATAAGTAGCAGAGCGGAAAATAATTTCATAGCATTTCAGACATGATTCTCTTCTCCCTTTCATCTCTTTGTGAATCCTTTCACCCTTTCCCCTCTCAAACTCTCTTACTCTTAGTATTTGTGCATTTTTATTAATCCTAGAGTCATGGAGCCTCCATTATTTAAAGAATTCAATTCCCGCCAATGTGTTTAGTTTCAATTTCCATTTCTCTTTCTCAAGTAAGTATTTTATTTATAATTTTAATTTAATTAGTTCATGTTTCTTTCAGTTACCATTCCCAAACCTTTTCATGATCCTAATTCCATTAATCAATTCATCAAGCATGTTGTCTTTCATTTATTTAATTGTGTCCTACCCCACCATGAGTAGCTAATTTTTTTAGGGGTAGGGATCAAGAAATGTATCTATATAACTAAATATACATTTAAATCAAAACCTATAAATCCTGATTGAACTAGTTATTAGGATATGAACCCTTGGTCTACCCCCTTTTTGTGAACGTCCCTGACCATGAGATGGTCAAACAAATAACCCTATACTAATTGGAGTAGATTAATATATGACCACTAGATTAGGATACTTTCTTCCTTAAAGAATCCAAACATATTGCACATGTGATGTCTCTATCTCTCGAACACAAAATAGCTACTTCCTAGGTATAACTAGGAGGCTAAGACCAAAGTCAACTAGTGATCCATGTTTTCTTTGTAGACTAAGACATTGGATCTTGCAAAGGTTATAATTAAAGGACATCATTCAATTAGATTCATGACTTGATCCCAACCCCTCATTCATCATTTAAATTCATCCTAAAAATAAAACATGGATTAAACTCCCAACCAAGGACTTCTATAAAGGAATCCCTTATAGGTTTAGGAATTATATTTATCTAGAAATCAAAATGGCAGTATCCCTATGGAATCGACCCTGTACTACCACTACACTACTTTTATGTAGTTAGTTGAAGTTTTATACCAACTATAAATTTATAAATTTTTCTCACGCTCGGATGAATTAACAACACCTTTCAAGTGCGTCAAATTTCTTGTGCTGTTGTTGGGGATTCAATGCCATTTTTAAGAATAAGAACTCTATATTTTTTGAACCTGGGATTTCCATTCCTTGACCCCCTTTATTCTTTTCTAGAGGCCATTGCGTCCCTTCCACATCTTCTTTATGTATTTACCAAGGTACATTGACTTGATCAAGGAATCTAGAAGCACATGAACCCTTGGCCTTTGATCCTAAGATTGAAAGGAATTTTTCTTCAATCCGCCAGTCAGAAATGGATGAGAAACACCACCCTATGGGACCCAACTCGCCAGACCATTGATTCATACCAGGAGAACCTTAGATGAAACCAGGGAAGACCATCATGGAATTTGGTTTACCATAAATCCAAAGTGCGAGACATAGAATAGTTTGACCTCCAACCCAATCCCACACATTTGAAATTAAACCTGGACTCGTTCACATGATCCAGATCATGGGGCAGTTCAACGGTCTTTAGAGAGAAGACCCCCATGAACATATCTCTAAATTTCTAGAAGGCTGTGATACATTTTGTAACTAGGGAGTATCACTGAATTCTATGAGACTTCATGTACTCCCATTCTCACTCAGATAGAAACCAAACTATTGGATCAAAATCCATGATCCCAAGTCAACTATTACTTGGGATGTGCTTGAAAAAAAGTTTCTCGATAAATAATTTCCACCGATCCAGACCTGGAAGCTCTAGAACGACATTCAAAACTTTTCAAAAACTGATGGAGAATCTATATGGGAATCATGAGATTTATTCAAAGAACTAATGAGGAAGTTTCCACATCACGGTCTCAATACATGGATTTAAATGAAAACCTTATATCAAGGGCTCCAACTATCGGCATGAACAGTCGTCGATGCTACCATTGTGGGAGGATTGATGTTTAAAAAACTTGATGAAGGAAGAGATATTTTGGACAAAGTATCCCACAATTCTAGTCTATTCCAAAGTGATTGTGGACCACTGTGACATGGAATCCACCAAGTTGATGAAACCTACCAGTTATCAGCACAATTCAAAGTGCTAACTAAAAATATTGAGTAATTTCAGATACCAACTACACAACCCCCTCCCGAACCAGTCATGGAGATTCAGTCATGTGAGATATGCAGTGTACCACACCTATATAAATATTTAAAAGAAGCATATGAAGAGCCACAAAATTTTAATTATGTTAATTACAATCAATAAAATCATTCATTTCAGCAGAAACAAAAACTATTTTATAAGAAAAGGATTTCTCAGTAGCAGCCTCAAAACAATTAAGGATATTTTCAGGATCGTAATGTTAAATCTTAGTTTTTAAACTAGGGACCACCATGATATCCACCAATAAACCCTTTCCCAAGACCACAGTAGTAGACATATCCACAACAACCCTTTCCGAGGACCCAACAGCAACAACAATTTACAACCACCCATCCAAGACCACAATAGCCATATCCACCACTTCAAAGTAACTTGGAGAACCTCATGAAATCTTTTGTTCAAAAGTAAGATCAAAGGATGACCACATAAGAGACAAAAATGCAAAACCAAGGAGCAGCTTTGAGGAACTTGGAAATTCAAATGGGTCAGATCTCAAAAACATTATTTGAAATATTAATAGGTACTCTACCTAGAATCACTGAGACATACCCATGGAAAGAAGCTAAGTATGTAGTGTTGAGGAGTGGAAAAGTGTTAAAATTTCAACAACTACTAGAAATAAGGCCATAGGAAGAGTCCAGGAAACAACAGAAAGAAGTAGAGGAATCCATTCCAATAACACTATAAGAATAACTACCAGCTGAGATGGATAAATCCCTATAAGGAACCCATTTATGTAGCCCCACCTCTATATAATCCACCTCTTCCCTTTCCAGAATGAGTGAGGGAAGGTAAGAGGGAAGCTCAGTAAAAAAGTTCTTTGAAATGTTCAAACAATTTCATATCAATATTCCTTTTGTTGAAGTAATTGACCAAATGCCCGTATATGAAACATTTCTCAAATATTTTCTATCAAACAAGAGAAAAATAAAATATATTGGAGTCATCTCATTAAATTAATAATGCTCTACTGTAGTATAGCAGAAAATCAAACCAAATATGAGAGATCCTAAAAGCTTTTCAATCACTTGTGCGATATGAGAGTGTAAATTTGGAAGAGAACTCTGTGATATTAGAGACAACATTAACCTAATGCTGATGGGTATTTTCCAAAATCTAGTACTCCAAGAGCTTAAGGAAACAGGGGTAGAATTGAAATTAACTGATCGTTCAGTTAAGTACCCAAGTGGAATACTTGTAGATGTTCCGGTTAAACTCAGCAAATTCATTTTCCCAATAGGCATTCTAGTTTTAGTCATGGAAGATGAAGGATATGTACCGATAATTATTGTAATACACTTATTGGTGATAGGAAAATCCTTTATTGATGTTAATAAAGGATTCCTCATCTTCAGAGTTGGAGAAGAACAAGTAGTTTTTAACTTGATAAAGGCTACAAACCATTCAGATGATATGGTAGACTATAACATCATATATCTCGCTCAGCAAGTAGGAGAGTACATGGCTATTGATGAAGTGATTGATGATTCATGTTCATAAAATGAAGAAGATTATGACTTTGAGGAAGTCAGATTTATTGAGCCACTCACCAGATACACCATGCCACCATTTATCCCATCCATCATTCAGCCACCCCAGTTGGACTTGAAACCTTTACCTAGTACATTAAAGTACTCATATTTAGAATAATCATTATCTTTACCCATAATTATTAGTTTCAAACTATCCCAGGATTAGGAAGAAAAACTTGATGATGTAATGGAAATACACAAGCAATCAATTTATGGGGGATTTGAAGATATTAGGGGAATCAATCTTTTAGAATGCACTCACTGAATTCTATTAGAAGAAGATGAAAAACCAAAAAGACAACCTCAGAGGTGGCTCACACCACCAATGAATGAGGTTGTCAAGAAAGATGTGCTGAAGTTTATGGACTCTAGAATAATCTTTCATATACCAGACAGGGAATGGGTGATTCCCCTCCATGTCGTTCCCATGAAAGGAGGACTCACAGTAGAAAGGAAAGGTGATAATGAGCTTATTCCAACACGAACCATCATAGGATGGAGAGATTTCATGGACTATAGATGTTTGAATGTAACAACAAGAAAGGATTATTTTACATTACCATTTATGGATCAAATTATAGAGAGACTATTAGGGCATGGTTTATACTATTTCTTATATGGCTATTCAGGATACAATCAAATCACAGTTGAACCTTCTGACTGTCCCAAAACCACCTTCACCTAACCATTTGGTATTTTCGTATATAAACACATGTAATTTGATATATATAATGCACAAGTAACATTAAAAATATGCACAAAACACATATTTCATGATATGGATGAATAATTTCTTGAAATATTAATAAATTATTTCTCAGTCTACGGGAGATCATTCAATGTCTATCTACAAAATCTAGAACTGGGTCTCCAACGCCGTGAGGAGAGAAGCTTAGTGCTGAATTGGGAAAAATTTCACTTCATGGTATACAGAGGAATTGTACTGGAACACAAGATCTCCAAATAAGGCATTGTGGAAGATCTAGAAAAGATCAAATTTATCAAAGATTTACCTGAACCATCAGTCGTTAAAGGGATTAGAAGTTTCTTTGGGCATGTTGGGTTCTATAGATGCTTCGTAAAATATTTTTCTAGAGTTACACACCCACTAGAACACTTGTTTTCAAAGTATAATCCCTTCAAATTCAATTAGGACTGTCGAAAATATTTTGAAACACTGAAAAATAATCTGATAGCATCCCCAGTTATCATTTCTCCAAACTGGGAAAAGAGTTTGAGCTAATGTGTGATGCTAAAGACCAAGATATAGGAGCTATGCTTAGAAAACGCATTGAAAACACCTTATGTCCAATCTATTATGCTATCCATACTTTAAATGTAGCCCATCTCAATTATACGACTATGGATAAGGAACTCCTAGCTGTTGTCTATGCCTTTGAAAAGTTCAGTTCATACCTCATTCTATCCAATTTCATTGTCCATATAGATCATTCAACCCTTTGATACATGATGACAAAAAATGAGAAACCAAGGTTGATACGCTGGATTCTTTTTCTACAAGAGTTTGATATCATAATCAAGTAAACCAATAGAATAGAGAATGTCATTACTGAACACCTCTCTCAATTTCCCCTAACCATCATTAAAGAAGAAAACAAGACTGATATTGAAGCAGATTTTCCAGATGATACATTGTTCAATGTCAAGAACTAGCCCTAGTTTTTAGATTTGGAAAATTATCTTCCCATAGGATATCTCCATCATGACCTCTCATACCAGAAACACTTGAAGTTTCTATATGATGCCAAACATTACTTTTGTAATGAACCATTTCTATTCAAGAATTATGTTGATGGTATTTTAAGATGTTGCATCCCAGAGGAAGAGATACAAAATGTAATCAGAATGTTCTAAACATCACCAACTGGTGGACATCATGGCCCTGAGTGAACAGTGTAAAAAATCCTACAATGTAGATTCTTCTGGCCCTCATTCCACCATGATGCCTGGGGATTCTACCATTAATGTGATAGATGTCAAAAAATGAGAAACATCAGTAAAAGAAATGAAATGTCAAAAAACCCCATTCTATAAGTTGATGTTTCTGACATCTGTGGTATTGAATTTATGTGACCATTTTCTACATCACATGGTAGGAGTTACATTATAGTTTTAGTAGAATGTGTCTCAAAATTGGTGGAATCCAAATCCAAAAAACCTGAAAAAACAAAGGTGGTCATGAATTTTCTTCAAAATAACGTGTTTGCATGTTTTGGATTTCCATGATTACTCATCAGTGACCATGGAACACATTTATCAAATCATCCAGTGTAAAAAATGGTTGAATGATATGGAATTAGATACAACACCAGTACTCCCTATCACCCAAAAATAAATGGGAATGTCGAATTGACAAATAGGGAGGTGAAACAAATCTTAGAGAAAAATGTCAACACTATCATAAGTGATTGGATCGTGAATTTAGAAGATGCATTATGGGAATACATAACTGCATACAAAACACCCATAGGCACCACCCCATTTAGACTAGTTTACAGTAAACCATGTCATCTTACAGTGGATGTAGAACATCATTCATTCTGGGAAATCAAAAATATTAATCTGGGTGTAGAAAAGGTTGGAGAGGAACAATTTTTAAAATTAACCACATTAGCGGAAATTAGGACAGATAAATATAAAAATTCAAGGATTTACAAGGAAAAAAAATTAAAAAATGGAAAAACCAATGAATTAAAAGATGTAACTTCATTCTAGGGAATACGGTTTTGCTATTCAATTCAGGATTAAAACTATTTACAGGAAAGTTGAAGTCAATATGGTCTGGTCCTTTTGAGGTTGTACAAGTTTTTCCCTATGGAACAATTGAAATTCAACAAGATGGAGGACCACCATTCAAGGTAAATGGTGAAAGGTTGAAGATATTTTAGGAGCCATTCTATGAAGGCTATGTAATCAGCCTCAAGTTCCACTAATATTTGAAGGAGTCAAGCTCCTGACTATAAAGGAAGCACTAAATGGGAGGAAACCCAGGGTAGGGAAGTTTTAGATAAGTTATATTAGGATTATTATCCAAAAGTCTCAAATAGAAAGAAAAATGAGGTGATGAGGGAACATGAAAATGGGACAAACACTAATAAGTACACATCGTATAAACGATGTTCATGACATGTCTCTTTCGAACCTAAAATTTCATTTTTCTTCCCCATAAATGATGTGATTGATCTGTACACATAGTTTACATGGTCAGTTTGTTTTTTAAAAATTGTAGGGAGAAACCCGCAAGTCCTAACCCGCACCACCATCTCCCTTGACCACTCATCACCCCTGACTCCCCAAATCCTATTACACCTGAACCCCCTCTCAAACCTTCCTACACTCTCAACCCACACCCCTCACCACACCCTTCTTTCTCCTCTTCCCTACACCACCTCAAGATGGCCTCATCTAGTATTCCAGGTGCACCCTCCCTACACACCACCCTCCTCCTACCATGGCATGCACCAAACGACCCCAGCTTGAGCCCACACCCTCAACATACTCCTCCAACTCAGAGAGCCAACAACCCACTACTAAGCACCCCTATGCTACATCATAATCTCAGGAAGATGCTTCCTCTCCATCCACGGATGAGAACCTCCATTTTCACTCGATGCTCTGCTTCAGTAACCGACATTATCAGGTAAATATTCTTCATGTATAGGTAAAACTGATGTTTACCAAAAAATGTAGGACTTGGACGTGATCTCCAAAATGAATGTTTCCAATGCTGTCCTACAACTCTTAGATACTTTTCATATTGACAACATTATCACAGTACGAGAGGAGACATACCGGGAGCTATTACTTGAGTTCCTGGACATGTTTGAGATCATTATGGACTACCTACATTTTCAGCTTGAAGGAAGACCCCATTAGCTTAGTTTTGATGAGTTTGGAGTTGGGCTTAGTATCTACCCTGATGAGTTCATTATCTTGGATTTTTACCCCACCCTCTAGAGAAAACTAGCCAGCAAGACTGAACCAAACCTATGACCTCTCATCGCTTGTGACCCCAGTTATTTTATGAACCTCGGCTAACAAAGTTGACTTAGCTATAGGGACCTGCCTTGAACATCCTCTATAGAGCCATGGCTCATTATTGGGTTTCTTGAGGGGAGACCCTTGACAGCATCATCCTGATGGAAATTTTGATACTCGTAACTTCCATGGTTGGGACACCCATAAATATGGCTACCCAGTTTGCCTCATATTACAGAATCCTAACTCAGAGGAAGTGAGTCACACTCATGGTTGGACCCTTCATCACCCACCTAGACAAGTACCTAGGTGTCTTTGAGGCCTCTCTTCCCATCACCTCCGTTGGACCCATTGATCTGATTGATCTTGTGCTTCTACACAAGATGGAAATGTTTGTGTGAGAGGAAGACATCTATTTCTGGGCACCAGGCATCCAATAGGACACACCTTAGGATCATCTAGCTAGATCAACCACACTAGAGCCACCCCAGACTCCTCAGATATCCACACCTACTACACCCTTACCCACCACCACCACCGCTTCCACCCCTTCGACTACACCACCACGATCCTTTATCACCCTTACTGAGATCCAGGCCAATATCCAGTGTGTTTTGGTAAATATTCACCAAATATATGAGACCAAATCAATCTCCCATTCATTGAGAACACTTCATTTTCCATTTCACCCTCTACCACCTCTTCTAGACCTTCTTCCTCCACCATTCCCCCACCCCCTTCCACCCAGCCAGACCTCCCTCCAGATCTCACTGACCCTACCACCCATCAAGAGTTTCTGGAAGAGAAGGTCTATAGGGGTTAGGGAGTAGCCACTGTGGTCATCCCTGAGGTACCATTCATTGATCTAGCTGCCAGACCCATGTACCCAATACGAATTGGTACTTCACCACCCTCCACCCCATCCCATCTTCATTCCTCCGCTACCACACCACCCATCACCACAACATGAGCTCTCACTTGTAATTCACCTCCAGAAGAAGCCTCCGTGACCAATGATTCCATTCGTACCCCACATCATTCATGCTCACATGGTTGTGGGTAAAGTGATTAACCCACCTAAGTGACCACGTGAGCTTGTGGACACAACCTCTTGCAGTTTTAAAAGGAAAAGGAGCAACTGAGACAGTGTACTTTCTGACAATAATGTCCATCCACCCATCTGGTTGACAATGTTTAGTTAGTGTTTTATGGGAGGCAACCCATAGTTCATTTATTGTATTTTTAACTTTTCATGGCCATGTATTTTTCATTTCCTTTTCATTCTTGATTTTTTGTCTTTCATGAAGCTATATCATAAAACTATCACAATTTTAATAAAATTCATATCCCACCTTCCCACTATATGTGCCTACCTATTTTCTCTTCTATTACACATTTTTATACCTATGAACTAACATTTGTTATCTAGTGCATGATTTTCTCTTCTGACACTTTTGTAGGTACATGGTATTTTCATGCTATAATAGATTAAACACCCCTCATGGCATACCACTTGTATCAACAAGAAATTGATTCCATCTTATTTTAATTTTCCCCAATAATCCATTTCAAGTACTTTAAAAATTCACTACCATACCACTCCCACAATCATTCTATTGAAATTAGAGACACTATCTCTTACTAAGTGTGTGTGTTTGGGGGGGGGGGGGGTCTTCTAACAGTTTCACTAATGATACACTTGAATTATTATTGTTCTCACTTATATAGGAGACATTTCTTTGAATAATAAGCATGATTTAAACCTGAGAATCATTATGACCTTGTAATTAAAGAAAATGTTAAGTGAAAAAATGTTAAGGAATATTTTTCACTCCTTCTTATATTTTTTTAGAGTTATTTCTGAGTTTAGGGAATTAATTAAAATTCAAAATCTTCCAAATAATGACTAATTGACCTATTACATAGAATTTATGCCCTTTGTGATTGCTAGTTTGTTTTTGATTCTCACTACCTGAGAGGACTCTAAGACTTTATTTTCATACTCTTATCTGAGAATATTTCTTGAGAGATATCTGGGGTATGTAAACCAACTAGAACTTGTACAAAGATCTTATCAAAATAATGACTGAACAAGTATGGGTTTAAAATGATTGAGGAATTGTTTAATAGACACTTTCCCTGAGACCCACCTGACATCTATCCTTCGTTTATCCCATTGTTTCCATGAATTACCTATTAGAATGAATCTATTCTAATCCTATTTCCCTTCCTACCATGATCTGGTACAATGCTTGTGGATATCGTTGGAAAATTGTAGTGGAGACATTCATACAACATGGGATACTTCCACTTTCAAAGATGTATGGTGTGCTCACCTAACTATGATGTTGTGATCCATATACCATTTGTTGTAACTCATTCATATTATATTACTTTTCAAAATATAAAAATAAATTAAAAATTGATATGGGTTATGCACTAGTAGGGTCAAAATCACCATTTCTAGACCGATGAATCCCTCAAAGGATCATATGTGGTTAGGTGATGGATGTGAGATCTATCCTAGGCATGGATTTTGAAAAAAACGAAAATAAAAAGAAAAAAGGAAAGGAATATAATCATTTTTTTATACATATTTTCTACACATATGTATCCAACCCAAGCTGATGGAATATGGATTTGACTAGTCAGAAGGAGGAACGTAATCATACTTATTCTTTCACTTATGCTTTGCACTTTAGAGCCTACCCTCCTTTTAAGCTAGATTTTCACATTTACCCACCTACCCACAACCACAGAATCATCAGAACCCGATTTCTTAAAGCCCTCAAGATTAATCTTATGCTTTTCTTTACATAATGGAGATGATAGAACCGGTGCAAGCCTATGGTTTGGAATTGGTACTCAGGGTACGAGCATACCTCTACTTATATTTTCTACCCTAAGTGATGATAGAAAATAATGGTGTGGTAGATTATAATTGGGCATATAACTTAAGAAATAGTTAAGAGGTTATGATTAGAATACTAGAATTTGTTTTTAAAGCTAGACTGTGAGGCATGAATAACTTTCTATGCAGGTTTAATTCTGGAAATTGAATTTTCTCTATTACACCTAATTTTAATTACATGGACATAAATTTTTTTTATTGATTTCCAAATTTCTTATTATTTAATAAATCTTTGTTGAGACGTTCTTGCTTGAAGGAAAATAAATTTTTCAAGTGTAGAGGATTTAATAAGCCTAATTTATTTATACATTTTGCTGTCAATTGTCATAGTTTTCATTAAATTAATTGACAATGCACTGTTCTGTGTCTGATTTTGTAGGAAAGAGTGCTTCATAGGTTTCCAAATAAGAAAAGGTATAAAAGGTGAAAAAATAGGCAAAGTATACAATGTGATATGCCATTACATGTCGTTTACATAAAGATCACTACCTGCCTCAAGTAATGAAGCCAAGTCGTGACCATGACATGAAGCCTAAAGGAAAAATCCTCTCCACATCGTGTATAGACCGAACATGTTGTGAATCTAGTAAAATCCCCGAGTGAGAAATCTGTGAACAATCTTCACAAAAATCAGATAGAAATGAGGTACACATCGTGAATGAACCTCTCACGTCGTGTACCTAGTCAAACATCTTAAAGTCATGAGAGAACAATGCACCATACTAGAGATCCAAAATCTACAGAAACTGACATAGATCATGTTTATAGGTCATGTACCTATGTTACACATTGTGACAATTTATGCCTATATAAATAGTGGAGTCATAGATCATTTCATAGAATTCAAGATGTGCTTCTCTTCTCCCTTTCATCTCCTTTTTGAATCCTTTTTCCCTTTCCCCTTTAAAACTCTCAAACTCTTAGTATTTGTGCATTTTTATTAATCCAAGAGATATGGAGCCTCCATTTTTCAACGCATTCAATTCTTATTGTTGTGTTTAGTTTCAATTTACATTTATATTTTTCATGTAAGTATTTTATTTATAATTTTAATTTACTTAGTGCATGTTTATTTCTATTAACATTCCCAAACATTTTCATGATCCCAACTCCATTAATCAATCCATCAATAATTCTATCATTTATTTTTTTAATTATGTTCTACCCCTTCTTGGGTAGCTAAATTTATTAGGGGATGGATCAATAAATGTATCTTCATAACTAAATATACCTTTAAATATAAACTTGGAAAGCCTGATTGAACTAGTAACTAGGATATGAAACCCTAGTCTACCCCATTTGTGCAAACTCCCCTGATGATGGGACTATCAAACAAATGAACCTATCCTAATTGGACTATACTAGGATATAACCACTATCTTCATACAATTTCTTCCTTAAATAAGCCACACATAATGCCCCAAGGCTGTCGCTAGCTTCCGACCAAAGAATAGCTACTTCCTAGGTATAACTAGGAGGATAAGACTAAAGTCAACTAGTGATACCTGTTTGCTTTGGAGACTAAGACATAGGATAATTCCAAGGTTTAAATTAAAGGAAATCCTTTACTCATATACACGACTTGATCCAAATCCCCCGTTTATCATTTAAAGTCATCCAAAAAATAGAACATAGATTAAAATCCCAAATAAGGACTTCTAGAAAAGAATCCCCTACAAGTTTAGGAATTATATTTATCCAAAAATAAAAATGGAAGTCTCCCTATAAAATCAACCCCATACTACCACTACACTACTTTTTTGTATTCGGTGAAAGTTTGGGACCAACAATAAATTTCTAAATTTGACTCTTGCCCAGAGGAATTAACGACACCTTTTTGGTGCGTCACTGTAAAAACCCTCAGACAAGAAAGTTATTTTCTTTAGACAATCCATATTTATTGAGAGGGAGCACATCCTCAGAAAGGATAGTGGGGGAAAGATTGAATTTTATTAAGTTTATGCTCAAGATACAAAAGTGTTGGTATAAGAATTAATTCCATAGGTCCCCATAAAATTAGTAGTTCTTGAAACACTGGTACTGTATTGGAGAAATAGAGAGTTAAGAAAACTAGAGTGATATGGTTTTATAGTAACCAAAGATAGTGACTCATTATTGGTTGGAAATAATGAAACTATCACCAATAAAGGGGCAGTGGTGAGCTCAAAAGTTATAAGATGGAAAGAAGCGATGAATTCTGAAATGGATTCCATGTATCAGAACCAAGTTTGGGTTTTGGTCAATGTGACGGTTGATGTAAATACTATAGGGTAAAAATGGGTATTTAAGAGAAATATGGATATGGTAGGTAAGGTAAATACTTATAAATAAAGTCTAGTGGATAAAGGGTTTAAAAAATGTCAAGTGTTTGACTACTATGAAACCTTTTCACTAGTTTCCATGTTTAAATCAATCATAATTATACATTATTTAACAACTTACCATGACTTTGAAATTTGGAAGATGGATGTAAAAAATTATTTCTTTAATGTGAACCTTTAAGATGATGTCTTTATGTCACACTAGAATGGTTTTTGATTCCAAGTGATTCTAAAAGGATTTGAAATTTGTAGAGATCCATTTATGGATTGAAGCATGTATCCATGTAATGAAACATTAGATTCACAAAATCTATAAAAGAATTTGGTTTCATTAATAAATAATTTGAGCCATATGTTTACAAGAGGTTTAGTGGAAATTCAGTCATCATCCTAGTATTATATGTTGATGACATATTACTTATTGGAAATGACATACCATTATTACAATTTTTTATGGATTGGTTAAACAATTGTTTCTATATAAAGGACTTAGGTAAATAAACCTATATTATAGTGATCCAAATCATTCATGATATATACAATAGGCTACGTAGACTAAGTCAAAGTACATACATTGAACATATACTAAAAATATTTAGTATGTAACAATTCAAGAGGGGATTGGTTCTAGTGTCACATGGTGTAAATATTTCTAATAAAGTGTGTCCTAAGATATAACATGAGAAAGGGAGAATTGGTAACATATTATACTATAAAAAATAGGATAAATCACATATTTCATGCAATGTACTAGACTTGATGTTGCCTATAAATTTATCATGGTAGGAAGATATTAAGAAGATCTAGGAGAACAAAATTGGTCTGCTATTAAGGATGTCCTTAATTATCTGAGAAGAACTATGGATATGTTCTTGGTATATGAAGGATATAAGGATATAGTCATCATGGGTTATACTAATACTAGTTTTCAAAAATATATTAATGATTTTATTTTGTTTTCAGGTTATGTTTTCTATCTCAATGGAAGAGTTGTGAGCTGTAAGAGTTTAATGCAGCCAATTTCCATTGACTCTACAATAGAGTCCGAGTATAGAGTGGTGTCTAATGTATCTAAGGAAGCTATTTAGATATGAAACTCTGTCTAATAGCTTGATGTGATACCTATAAGTAAGTAACCTATCACATTGTATTGTGATAAAACTACAATGGTAACTCTTTAAAAAGAGCCGATGTCACACCAACGAACAAAGAACATACTCTGGAAGTATCACCTCTTAATGGATTTTTACAAAGTGGAAAAGTTTAATTAATTAGAGTTTTCATAGAAGAAAACCATATGGACACCTTAACTAAAGGAATATCTTATAAAAATCATGAGTATCATGTGAGAGATAGAATACTAAAGGTTGTTAGTAGTTGGATCTAGTGAAAGTGGGATTATGTTAGAGTTGGTTCCCTAGAACCAAATTTTTTGTACTTTATGATATTCTTCATTTATATTTTTGAGTATAAATAAACTCATTATCATATAACTATTATTCTTATGCGCAACATAGTATGTGATAATGTCTTAAGAGTAGCTATCACACTAAAAGGTCCCAAAAGTTCTCTGCTATGATGAGAACCTAGAAATTCCATGATAGTATTCTGAAATATATTTTCTATAGCTAGATGAAATCATTTGAGAGGAATAAATGATTCAATATATCATGGGTGGAGACTCATAGGACTTTGAGACATCTTCTCATGGTGTATTAGCTTGGTAATATCCTACGTATGATATTATGAGAATGAGACCTACTAGTAGGAAATCCACATTTATACGTGTCATTGAATATTCCTATTTGCAGATGTGTGTATTGATCCTTATACTTTAAGATTATTTTTAATGATTATTATAAGTCACATTCTTTGATGTATTGATGAAAATTGTTACTACATATGTTCATGGAGAGGTATGATATGTTGGGCACATCACGAGTAATATTGCATTAATAAAAAATATGAGAAATGATTTGTCCCTTCTTTTCTTTAACAAAAGATGATATCTCAAGCCCTTATATGGAAATGATATAGCCTAAATAAATCTATGGCCATGGTTTTCTATAGGAAAGTCTTATTTTTGTAAATTTAAAGAAAGATACATCGAGCACATAGGTTGATGGAACCGGCATGCAACCTTCTTGATTAGAGATATCATGATAAAAGGATTTCATTACACAGTGAGAATCTAAATTAGGTATTATGTCATTATGAAATTAATTTCTTTCTCTATGGGTTCCTTAGCATGTTTCTAGATTCTAACCTTGAAATTTAGGAAGATTCTCCAAATTCCACAGAGAAAGAAGCCTAGATGGTCACACACTAAGTGTATCCAGAATCTCAATTAAATAATATATTATTATTTATTATTTAAAAAGTTGAATAAATATTATTACTTAACATGGTTTAATAATTATTCATGTTTTATTGATGAAATATATCCAGTCACTAGTTATTCAAGAGAATATTATATGAGAGGAATATTTAATAAATATTTATTTTACATTTAGTGAATATAATATTTATTTATTTATTGAAAGTAATTGAAGTGATATTTATTTATTAAATAAATATAAATTATCAAAGGCCTAATAAATATTGTGGAGGATTTATAGAAAAATTTTATAAGGATGGTGAGAAATAATATATATTGAATATTATTTGAATAAATAACATTTAATTTTAATTTGTGAGTTTAGAGAAAGTTGAGAAATAATAATAATATTATTATTTTAGAAACATGGTACAACATTGATTAAATAAATATCAAAGGGAACTTTTGAAGTTATTTATTTCTAACCTTAATGGTATATAAACCCGATTATATTAATTTTCAAGAGATTCAATTCATTTGTTTTGTTATGCACAAAAAATATGGAGAATACTCTTGAAGACCTAGTGAGCTCCCTTCTCTAAGAATTCTCTCAAGAATAGAGATCAATCTTCCTCCACATTTCCTTATAGAGTCTGGAGAGATCAAGAAGAATCATTTGGAAGTGATTCTTGAGGCAATCAAAGATTAATTATACAGGTTTCATGATCTACTGTGCAAACACTTGGAGATTCCATTAGTGATGTTCAGATATTTGTGAAACACATGTGGATCACTGCTAGAGAGAATTTTCCCTTAACTCATACAATGTAAATATGGTACAACATAGATTAGTTGTTAGATCCATAACAAAGAAAGAATTTATCATAAGTTAATTCTTTATTTTCATAAAATAATTATAAATAATTTATGATGATCCTGCATTTGGTTCCTGATTTTATTCATTGTCTGTATTGTTTGATTTAAATATACTGATCAGGAAGTTTATCTTCACGTAAATCTTAGATTGATCATAAATCATGATAAAAATCAATACTAGGAATGACCCTTAACACACTTCCACTAAAACCATAACCTATAGTATATACTACCCCAATTATGTATTTAACTTCCATATATATTTATTCTTGGTAATTAAAGTTTCAATTCAATTTTACTCTTTCAAGGGATTACAATTTAAAATTTACCAAATATGTAAGAATTTATTTCACAATGTAATTTTTTATTATTGATTATATTTTTCATTGAAGGAAAATTATAATATATCCTTTATAAAATCCATCTATTTTATTATCCTCGAGATGTTTATGAAGTTTCCATGTTTTCTTACAAATATTCCTCTATTTGAAACTAGAATCAAGAAAATAAAGGTTTGAAATAAAATCCAATATTATTTCTCTTTTTTATAAAGTATATTTTTATTCAATTTCTATATTTTTCAAAATTATTTTACAAAAGGCCATTTTATTTACTCAAATGATTTATTAAGGGAATTTTATGTTATCCTATAATTTTTAAAAGGTTTGAAAGGAATATTTACAATTTTTTCGTAAAGTTTAATTATTTAATTTCTTTACTAAAATTAAAAAGAAATGATTATTTTTAACATATTACATTAATTTATTTTCCACCACCAAAACTATTTTAACCTATTTAGATTATTATAAATGTTTTTTTACATAGAAAAATCTTTAATCAAAGATTATTTTAATGTTTCACTTCCACTTTATTTTATTTTCCAAAAGTTATAACGTTATTATGAAACCTATATATATGATGAATTTATGTTCATATTTTATCTCTTATTATTTTTTTGGTCATTAAATTTTCTCTGGAAACATTCAATTTATTTTGATAATCTTTCATTGGAAATTACATTTATCTTTCATATTTATAGATATATTTTTATCATGGACAATATTATTGCCTAAAACATGTACCATTTTTACATATGGTGTTTTACTTTAAAATATATTTGATTGAATAGAAAATATTGATATTATATATTCTTTACTCTATACAGATATTTTTTGATAAAACATATTGATTATGAATTAAATTGATCATTAAATATATGAGGAATGAATTGAACAGACAGTGACAGGTGGGACCCATAATTGCATTGCACCCCAATGAATCAATATGTATCATGAGACAAACTATTTGGCTAGTCTTATTAAAAAATATTTTAGTGTATGGAAACCTATAATTTAAATTATCTCAGTTTATGGACTTGATGGTAGAAATATAATAATGTCCAATATCATGTATTTTATTTATTTAGAATTAATTTATTATTATCCATGATATTAGTGCATTAATATTATCCATGGATGTATTTAATTATCTATTTATTGATTAAATGACATGATTTTTTCGTTATTTACTTTTCTATATTGATTATGCTTTATTTACTCATGCTAGATTCCATTGTATGTTATACTTATTGAGTATTTATCTAACCCTTATTTTTTTCCATTCCATAGGATATGAAGAATAAATATTTGAATGAGTTTCAAGGATGAAAAAATTTTATTTTGTTAAGTTCTATATCTTATTTCCAATTTAAAATAAGAATTTTGTATGCATTTAGTTATTCAAGACTACTAAACTGATTGATCCTTAGTGATGTGTTCCACTTTATCTTATACCAATGTAATAAAGTAGATATCAACTATGAGTAACTAGAGTTGGGGTTTTTAGGGAAGTGGATGTAAATCATGGAAAACATGGTATTTTTGTTCAATGATATTATTTAATATACCAAGTTCTCTTACATAAGATTATAATTATATAATGATGATTCATTATTATGTTTTATGAGTTTTATAAGTAATTTATGTTAAATATATTCTAATAAAATCTAAAGTAGGATATTTTTGAGCCCAAGAATAAAGAATAATTCTAGATCAAGAGTGTTGTGACCTTGGTATTGTTGCTAAGAACTGGGTAGATTTTGTTGTGTTGAGAAGTTAAATAAGAAGATGTGGATATGTTTCTTGTGTTATATTTTGTTTTCAACACAAAAATAGTGTTTAAACTCAAGTTTTACATAGTGTTTCATTTGAGTCTAAGTTCACTCTAATGTTTTAGAGATATTGAAAGATTGTGGAAGATGTTTTGACACACATGAGTCCTTTTATGATATTTTAAGGTGTTGACAGGAGTTTAGAGTTATTTTAAAGAGTTTTGGAGTTGAGTAGAATTTAGTTAATTTTTTTCTATTATATATATATGTAAGTGTTGATTTATTCATTATGGAAGAGTAAATATCTATATAAGTCATAAAAATAAAAAATAAAAAATATTCCCTGTAAAAATAAGGGTAACTTCAGGTAGATGGAATGGAAAAATGGAAAATTTCTCCTAGACATCTTGTCTACATCACAGTAACTTTGATAATAGAATTTGAAAATTTGGAAAATTCATTGAATATGTATGAGTAAATATGATCAATACATAAAAGTCACTATAGACACTGAAGATGAAAATTGGCTAAGTCCTTACTGCATAAAGTTAATTTCCACTGATACATCAAGGCTCATCCAGTGGAAAAGGAAATATATAAGGGTCATTATGATGATACATAAGATTCATCTAAAGTTTTACCATGATACATAAGATTCACACTATAGTATAGAGTGATATTTAAGGGTTACAACCTTTAACAATTTTTTGTCTCTGAAAATTTAATCCGGAGGTTCATATGTTAAATATTCAGAAGGAGAATTTAGAAGAAGTATTAAATATATAAGTATTGAAATTGTTATTTTATAGAATAAATATCATGAAGGGAAATTATAATACAAGAAATTGGAGATTAAAGGAAATGGTATTAATATGATATCACAACATGATCATGCAGACCTAAAAGAGAAGAAAAAAATTATTCCATCATAAAGAATACTTTCACACTTTAAAGAGAGAACCAGTTGGAGAAGAAGTAAATTAATAATGGTTTATCATGATAAAACCTACAAAGTCATGATATAATTATCTATATAGTTATTAATATTAGATAAGTAGTGGAAAAAGTTAAATATAAGTTTACGATCATTTAAATCTAGTTTCTTTTTAGAGTTTCAAATTTGACGAAGGAAAAAGTGTTGCTTCTATATAAGAATTTGAACAAGAGTCTTGTTATTGTGTATTAATAGAAATGATTATGACATTTATTTAGGAGAGATAAGAGAATAAGAGTGTGATATTAATTTCATATACATAGATAGAATAAATAAATAAGGATAATAATTTCACATGTGAGAAAGCAAGTAGAAGAATTAGAAGAGAAAGAACACCCAATTGGTTTATGTATGTATAAACCACACCTATGTTGTGTGTTGAGGAATAAAAAAGCCATAATTATTATACACTATGAATAATTGTGAGAGCATTATATTATCTTCAGTATAAAATCACTCATAGGAGACGTATAATCTCTATATCATCAATGTACAAGATAATAGTGTAACTTTTCGGGAGATTTATCAAGAGAATTTTCTAGAGGAAACACTATTTATATTCTTCTATTATGAGTAACGGATATATTATTCTCATTTTGACCCACCATAGTGATTCTAATGGATCATATGGTCTTAGGTGAGTCCTGATTATGTGGAGGATTTAAAACTCATTTTGAGTAGTGAACCATGTACATTGAGTGTCCCTTTTTGTTTTCTTTCCTTAGTGTGTGTGAGTTAAGAAATGTGATTGATCACTATAATAAGTGATGGAGGTTATTTTTAGAAGAAATAATAAAATGGAAAATAGAGTGATTATTCACTAATTCACCCCTTATTAGTGAACCAACACCATGCTTGGGGCCATCACATTGTGCTAGTTGGTGTAGGACACCATGGTTGGTTTGATGTGGAGACTAAAATGAGAATTTTGAGTGAGTCCATTCCATGGAGTTTGAAAAACTAGAGGTTACAAATTTTTTTGATCTGTTTTCATTATTTAACCACTCAATTACTATAAAATGAAAGTCATCAGTATAAATTATGTTTAATAGTGGAGATCAAATTGAATATGATCCAAAGGATGAATTTTAAATATAGGAAGTTCAAGGTAGTTAATTTATTGAATTTTAATTTTAATTTCAAATCCTTTAAATAAAAATAAAGGGATATTATTGGAATAAAAGAGGATAAATGTTATTGATTAGAAAGAGATTAGAAGTTCGACTCAATAAGATTTATGAGGAATTTTAAAAGGAAAACGATGAGGGATCTCAATAAAGAGCATCATTGACATATAAGAATTTTTTATAGAGTAAGGGACCTTTATTTTTTAAGTCATAATGTTTATATCTAATGTTTTATTAAAGAAGAAGAGATCATATAAAAGATATAGTCTAAATGATAGGGATAAAATGGAAGATTGAATATTCTATTATATCTAGGTTGAGTGAAGAAGAAGACTTATAATTTGTGTCTCATTAGAAATATATATGGTTTCTATAAAGAATAAGCTAGATCATAAAATAAATAATTACAAAATATACTTATTCTTCATTAAAAAGAGTTTGATATTAGAGTTTGTGTAAAAGATATTTTTTTAAACTCTTCTGAAAGGGAGTTTTTCATTCTGGTAAGAGAAGAATTTATCACTTGGAATTCAATGTTGCATCAAATCTAGAATTATTACATGGTTTACATCAGATACACATAATATTTCAAAAGTCACCTTCAGGCTGATAAACTAAGAGGAGACCTAAAAGTATATAAAATGATATCTTTTGGAGTAGTTTGAAATGAAGTAGAAGGGTGTTACCCTAGGAAGGAAGTGAGTTATTACCTAAAATTTCATATAGGTAATAGACCTTGGTGATAAGTGAATTCAAATAAATTTATATTTACCAAAACAATGATTTTATAGTCGATTTTTTGGTACAATGGCATAACGTCGAGTGTATTATCCTTGGATGTTGCATATAATAGGTGAAAAAAAAGTAAAAAATACATTTATATTTTATGATTACATACCTTATATGATTTAGGAAGGTTATGGGGGTGAAATAGTAGTGGTTGGACCCATTACAAATAATGGGTTTTCATCAGTATCTTTGTATAAATCCTTAAAACTTGATGAACACAACCTATAAAGATTTAACATAGGATCTTATACCTATAATTTATAATTTATTTATATAATTAAGAATTACCTTTGCTTGAAATTATTTCTTTATTGTTGAATCAGTTAACCACTCATGTTGAACCATAATTGTGATTAATGATTCAAGTATAGAATACCTATAGGGGTATCCACACATGATCCATGAATCTCAAAATATTGTCGCATAATATCTGGGTGTTATCATGGATGATCTTGACTACTTTCATTATTCTCTACTAATAACAACAATAATCCCTTCATAACTTTAAGGATCTTATCTTGTTCTCTTAGGGACTTGAGAGGGAGGAGGAGGACTAGTTCTCTCCATTCTTGAGAGCACTCATTAGAATGTTATCTATTATATTGAGAGAATTATTTATAGATAGATTTTGGTCCCAACAAATCCTTCACCATAGAAATGAAATAAATAAAGCTAGTTATTGCACATAGGACCTTAACCAATCTCTTAATTCTAAGTAAAACCCACATCAAATAATAATAATAATAATAATAATAATTCCTTAACATGTGATAAACTCATAGATATATAAATATTATTTCTTATAGACCCTTAAGTTGGATCATTAATACCCCTAAGAATTTATCAAACCTTAAATAATAACTATTTATTTTAAAAAATAAATATCATCATATTATTCATTTAATAAATATTTATGGTATCAACATAACATGAATATTATTATTCCTAGGAACTTGAGAAGAAAATTTATTCTAATATTAAATTCAAATATAATTCAATTGATATTATGAAAAAACTTATATTGTGACCCTTTAGGGCCCTTTTTTAGTAGAATTAAGTGAACAATCATAAAGCCCAATATAATCATCTAACAATACGTCCTGACACCCGTAGAGTAAGACGTTAATATCAAAATGAAAAAAACCTCATAAAGACACTCACTGTTTAATATAATCCCTTTTTATTGATAATTAATCAAGAAGGTTGTATTACTTGTGTCATCAACATATATACATGATATATCTTTCATTGATTTTCTTGAAATTAACTCATAGATAAAACTTCCATGTCCATGGACTTAATCAGATTATTCAATTCTAATCAAATGGATTGAGATATATATTTCCATTAAACCAAAATGGTTAAATCCTTTATTTAACAATTCATTAATTCCATATCATTTATGACACACCCAATGTATCTTACCTCTCCATGATCATATGTCATCATTGTTTTAAAAAATGATATTCATGATATATATTGATAATAATATCATTTCTGAAGACCGATACACACATACACATATAAGAATATTGGGGATCTACTGTGACCTTTTTGATGCTATAGATACTATAAATAAATTATCACATTAATTTTATATAGAGGAATAATTATCATATGATAATATATTTATTAATTTTCAAGCCTTTGAATGTATAGATAATCGAAAGTACAAATTAGTTGGTAATAGGGAACCACCTACGATAGATTCCCACTTATACTAAAGATAATTGTTAATAACTTTTAGTATAATAGATCTCATGGGATATTCATTCTTTTACTGAGATAAGGATTCAATAAATAGGTCTGGAACATTCTGCTATGTGGAAACTCTACTTATTTTGACCTCTCCCCTTTGAGAAAAATACCTCAATAGACGATACTTCCAAAGGATATAATTTTTCTATTATGGGAAATTGGATTCTTATAGAGGCCCACCACTAAAATATTATTATAATAAAATGTGATAACATCTTTAATTATAGAAACCACATCAAGATCCTAGAAGAACTTTTGTATCCACACAACATCTTTAGTTATATCAACAGCTATAATATACTCAATATCTACTTTAGAATTGATGAACACTAGATGATTTGTGATCATTTAGCAAAATTCTCCTTATTTAAGACAAAATACGTAACGCAATTATGATTTTGGATCATTTTTATCTATCTAGAAAATAACTTATGTATATACCTTGAAGACTAGTTCCTCAACTACTTCATAAAACAAGAATATATCCATAGAATACCTCATATACTTTAGGATATTCTTCACAATATTCTAATGATGGTTTCCTGGGTCAAATTGATACCTACCTTCCACAGTTAATGTATAGGAAACATCATGTTTGGTACATAACATAGAATACATAACAGATCCCACCATTGGTGTGTACTAAATATTATGCATCCACTCTCTTTCCTCTTTTTTCTGAGGATACATTTTCTTATAAATATGTATACCATAAAATATTCACAGTAATTCCATATTTTATTGTTCCATAATTAATCTCTTATGTAACTCATCAATATATATACCCGATCTTAGTATAAAAAACCTCTTATAACTATAAAAAATTATCTTTACCTCTAAAAATAAGCTACATAACCTAAGTATTTTATGGGGAAGCACTTGTTTAACCATATCATAAGGTACTATAAGACTAGTATCTAAAAACTAATTAGTAATATTTCATTGACATATACTACTAGGAAAATTACTGTACTCCCACAAACCTCTTGTAGACATAGTAATCACATTCATTCTTTATGAAACCAAATTTATTTATGGATTCATAAAAGTGAACTTTCCATGATTATTATGCTTACTTTAACCCATAAATGCATCTCTATAACTTTATACCTTATTGGAGTCCTTTTGGTTCATAAAACCTTATGTTTGTGTCATATATTCATTATCCATAGGGTTACCATTATATCAATATGTATTGAAATCCATTTTATAAGCCACATAATCATGGTAAGTGACTATGCTAATTAGATTTTTGATGGTTTCCAGCATAGAAACTGGTGAAAAGGTTTCGTCGTAGTATATTCATTGAAATTTATTAAACAGTTTTACAACAATACATTCCTTATAGGTACTAACTTTCCCTTCCATGTCCAATTTTTTCTTGATTACCCATTTGTACCCAACAAGATTTATATGTACAATAGAATATACCAGAACCCAAACTTGGTTATGAAATATGCAATCTATCTTAGAACTCATGGTTTCTTCCCATCCTTCAACTTCTGAACTTCTCACAACTTCCTTAATGGGAATAGGTTGATCATTATCCATTATTAATGAGATACCATCCTTAGTGACTAGAAAATTACATCTCTCTAGTTTTCTAACCTCTTTGGTGCTTCTATATAGTACTTGTGTTTATGGAACAACCTATTCAATAGGGTATTGTGGAATTTGATCCCATTGCAACTCATGTGTGTCTTGAGTATCAACTTCATCAAAGTCAATATTTATACCACCATCTATTTGGGAGATATTACCCCTCTCAAAGAATATGGCATATATTTCCACTATTAATTTCTTTTATGAAGGTTTGTATAGATAATACCCCCTTATTTTTTGGGGGTGTCCTATAAAGACACACTTCCTGCCTTACAGTGCTAATTTGTTTCTAGAGATAGCATTAACAGATTATTTTCTTACATATACTTGTGTATCAGACAAAATGAATTTCTTCCCTTAAATTAACTCATATGGAGCTCCATTTATCACTTTAGTTGGAACTTGGTAGTATTCATGCCACAACCTTTAATTTATATCCCCAAAAGGATAATATAATATATGTATAACTAATCATTGACCTCACCATGCCCAACAAGGTGTGGTTTCTACATTCAATGACACCATTACACTACGGTGTACAAGGAATAATGAGTTGTGGTAGTATCCCAAACTCCCTCACATAGTTTATGAACTCATGTTTAAGGTACTCTCCACCATAATCTGAGAATTTTTTTATATCTTATTTATAACATGATTATCAATTTCACTCTTGAATTCCTTAAATTTATCAAAGTATTAAGACTTTTACCTCATTAAGTAGACATATCCATGTATTTTAAATTCATTAGAGAAATTAATAAAGTAAGAATACCCACCAATATTTTCAACTATAAAAGGTACACACACATATGTTTGAACTAATTCCAGAAACTAAGTGGAACTTTCACTCTCATATAAATATTGGTTTAGTAGTTTTTCCTTGCAAACAAGAATGAAACATATTAAGTGGATTTAGTTCAAAATAATCTAAACACCCTTCTTGATATAAATTTATAAAGTGTTTCTTATTTACACAACCAAGTCAGTGATGTTACAAATAGGTGTGATATGACTCAAGTGAAATTGATTCATTATCAATTTAAAAAACTTTTTTTTTGTATTCTAATATATAAAAACCACTATTAAGATGTTTCATACATTAACAAATGGTATCATTATAAAAGAATATTTTTTTATTCCTAAACTTGAATACAAATCCATCCATGTCTAAACTTGACATAGCTATAATGTTATTAGTCACACTTGGAACATAATAAAAATTCATCAAAAATATAATAAATTGTACCAGTAAAGTAAAGTGGTAGTTTCTAATAGCCAAGGTAGCTAGTCTTGTTCTATTAGAAGATCAAATATCCACTTCACCTCTTGAAACCATCCTAAATCTACTTAGTTCCTATATTTAGATAAAAATGATAGAACCAAAAGCTATATCAAATAACCAACTAGTAGAAATGGAGAGGTTTTGTTCGATAATAGATGCACCTAAATCTTCTACATGCTTCTTCATTGAGGTTTTTTTCTTCTTCCAATGGCCATTCTTTCCACTTGAAATCCATTGTACATCTTGTTCCTTAGCTATTCTATAGAAATTCCCCTTATTATTTGGGAGGTGCATAGAAGGTTTATGCTTGGAATTAGTTTTAGGTCCCTTACTCTTTCCCTTAATCTTATTCATAATAAATAATGCAGGTTTTTCATGCCTCATGTCCTTATCCACTTGGAAAATAAAAGTAAGGTGTTCCAAAAGTGGCTTTTTAGTGTTTATTATATTAAAATTCACAATAAAATCGAAGAAGTTCTGGTAGAGTAAAGAAAGTATGATATGCTTTCATAATTTTTCAAGTGTCTTAAATCTTATAATATATATTGGATTAATATAATAAATCATCTTGACTATTTGAGGATCAACTAGTGCACCTTCTCCAACTTTCATGTGAACAGTGTCTTGGAGATCTCATATTTCTCCTTCCCACCATTATCCTTATAAAGATTATAAATTTGAGACAAAATAGTATACGAATCCTTGTTTTTGTGTAACTCTTGGATATGAATAGACATGAATAATAAAATCAAGCACTAAAACTCTAGTGCATCATATAGGTGTCTCAGGTAGAAAATGATCTTTTCACCACTTGTCTTCTTAGAAGGCTTATTAAGAACATGGGACTCTAGAATATAAGACTTTATATCTTGGAATTATATGATGTTTAATTTCTTATACCTCTCTTAGAATTTACTTATAATTAGGAAATTTTATTTTTCTAGTATGGATTACAGTGATATTGTTGAGGTCTCATTTCTGGTCATTTTTTATAATAAAATCAAATCAAATATTAGTAATTTATATTGATTACCAAAATTGAACATAATATATTTTATTTATTAGTATCCTAATATTTTATCTAATCTCAGTAATCCCCAACATTGGATTCAAAATATATCATCATATGGTTATTCTAGAGGAAATAATCTACTTTACCTTTTCATAACCCAGATTAGGACCAACCAAGATATTCAAAGGTATTACGGTGGAAGTCTATCAAACTACATTAACTTATAGTTCATTTATATATTGAGGGGACTACATAGTATTGAAATACTCGACTCATATTTCATCTACAATTTTCTCCTATTTGCTTGATATATTTCACAGGAGATCAATATTTAATTCAAACTAGGTTAATTAATCCCAAAACCTTTTTTAAACACCCTAATAATTAAAATCACCCTAGTGGAAGCTAGATAAGTACTTTGAACTATGATTTCATTTATTATAAGAAATAAAAGGATTTACTGGATTACTATTTCCTTGAGGGTTCATTATTATATTCATAAATTTTATTATTTTTATCCTTTTACATTATTTTTAATATTATATTTATTTTACATAATTAATTAACCATGCTTTGATAGAATAATTTACATATAATCCATTTATATTATTCCATATTGCATTCTTATTGATTATTCTAATTTATTTAATTTATTTTAACATCCAATATACATGAATCACATAAAAAACAATTAACCATGTTCTAGAATAAAATAAAATAAATATGATTCATGATCATGAAATTTTACTGTTGGTTATCTAATTAATCAGAAGATAAAATATCTCTTAATCCAAGAGGAATAACTCCTTGAAATTAGCTTGGTTTCAGTTACAAAATTCCACCACTGACCACTATATTCCATTGGTTGGTTTCACCTCAACTTCATATTGAACCCTCTCCACTCACATGGGGGATCCTTCCTTTAAATAATATTATTTTGAAATTGGTGAGGGAACCAGACGTATGAGATTATATAAACTAAACTGTGAACATGCATGCTCGTACATAATAAAGAGTAGAGGATGATTCCCAATATATTATTTTAATTTAATTATAAATATAATAAAAATCGATGAAATAATAAAAAAAATTAAAAGAAACCCCAAAAACACATAATTTAGTTAATCTATTTATTATGCCCACATGTAATGATTACACATTTATAATTAGCCAACATTCATTTCAATACTCACTTAATTAAGATAAAATTACCAAATTAATTTATTAATTATATTTTTAATTATTTAATTATGTTTAGCTTAATTATCCATGAAAATAGCCCCAAATATTCCCATCCATTATAATTTTAGATAAATTAAATTAATTTAAAATAAATTCATACCTGCTGATTACTAATAGGGTACATAGTGTGCACCCTTCAAGCCAATCTTAAATTCTATCCTGAATTTAACACATCGTGTATTGGAGGAAAAAAACATCAGACCTTTGACTCTATATGAATAAAACCCCAATATATTATATATATTCCATTTGAAATAAAACTTAAATTATTTGATAACATGCCTTACACGCAACCTTGATTCTATATGAATCATGATATAGTAAATAGTTATGAACTAGATGTTAAATTAGAAAGTATGAATAATATTAAAAAATTTATGATATATATATATATATGTTTTCATTAATTAAAATTTATTTCTTAATTTATAATAAATAAGTACACAATTTCTAGTAATTTCATTCTACGCTTCGAAAATATGTCTTCTTCAAAAATGGTTTTTATTATAGTTTTTTCGTGTGAAAATTATGATTAATTTATAATTTTTTTAGAAATTTTATTATATGAAATGAATATAATTTTTATAATAATAATTTAAAAATTATCTTATGGTTAATTTTTAGTATTTTTCTAAAAAAATATTTATTTTTCAGTGAATAGTGAAAATACAGTTTTTTAAAAAAATTTCATTTATTTCCAAGTAAATATACCATTATTTTTATAATTTTATATCAAATCAACCTACGTATCCTTTAATTATAAATAATATAATTAATTATATAAGAATCATCAATATAATTTATTTTGGTATAGGTTAATTTTTAGGCTTAAAAACACATTTTAAAAAAAAAACTGTTTTTATGATCGCAATGTTTTTTTATCATAATAAATTAATTTAATCTTCTTTGATTCATATTTTTATTTAAATTTATATATTATATATTTAATATAATATTTTAATATTCATTTTTTGGTTTTTACAAGGAATGTAAAGGATTTAAATTACGTTTTATGCTTAAAAATTCAATTATCAAAAATGGGGTTTCATTGTGGTTTTCATGATATATTAAAATTAAATAATGAAACATATAGAAATTGAGTCTCGTAAAATGGATTTAATATTTTTAATTAGGATAATTAATATAATTTAAAAGGATTAACTTAATTTTTTTATCATAAAAATAGTAAAATGTTATTACCAAAGTTAATGTTAAAATGGGATTACTAAGGGTTATACCATGAGATAAGGGTAGGATTGCCACAAAATAATATATTATTATTATTTTTTAAATATATTTCATCCTTATGTTATACTAACTCTCAATCCATGTCCATTTGGATCCATATTCCCATGAAATTTACCTTAAATCCTTAAAATCTTTTAAGAAATTCCATGTGTGTCTGTCCCCTAACTTATAAAAGGGAACCACTTCTCTTCCATTATTCACACCATTTGTGCCTTATATATCAGAAAAAACTACTCCAAAAAGTTCCTAGATTCCTCCAATTCATCCCAGAGTTTATTTTATTTTTATAATACCAATCCTTCAATGATTAATGAGTATACCAAAGGAGGTCTCTCAAAGAAGACATATAGATCATAACCAAGCTCTTTCAATTTTATTTATTATTATACTTACTGTAATTTTTTTCATCTAGAAAAATGATGAATCAAATATAACTAATTTATTTATATGTTATTATTATTATTTATCAACTATTAACCATCTCTTCTCAATCCAATGGGAGAAGAAAGTGTCACTCATGCGTATGTGTGGACTACCGTCTCCACGTAGTGATATGACTCATTTTCCACCACTATCATTAATGATGGGTTATTATGATATATTTAATGTTTAAATATGATATTTATGTTATAATAAGGGTTATGGATATGTGAATTAATATTTACCTTTCTTTCATTCCATCCATCAAAAAATCAAGTCATCACTCGTGCGTATGTACGAACTATCGTGTCTACGTAATGATATAATAAATTTTCATCATAAATTTATATGAATTGTTATAAATATTTATATAATTATTATATATTATGTATTTATAATTATTAAAATTATTTATATTAAGTTACCATGATTAAATTTCATGGGCCATAACCACCGAACAAAAACATACATGAAAAATGAAACAGTTAACACCCGAATGATAATGCCTGATTGTTAATGAACGAGTGATACAATTTTAAAAGTAAACCATGTTTAGTATTATAGGTATTATTATGGTTCTAAAATATAATTATAAATAAAATAAAATTTATTATATAGGATTTTAGAGTCCTTATGAAGAAAGAGGGACTTGAGAAAATGGTTTTATGTTATAATCTCATTTTTACTAGGATTGTTTATGATTAAATTTTACAATGAAAACATTATATGATATATATCTACCAACTATTATGAATTTTATTAAATTATTTCTGTTTATATATATTTCATTTTTTTCCTTTCATTTTTCTCTCTTTAAATAGTCAAGAGACCGAAATAATGATTTTAAGGAAAACTGACCATGTTTTTCTCTTCAGCCAGAAATATTTTCTTTCATTTCTTTATTTTATTAATTTTTTTTGATAATATTTTTACTATTAAAAAAACATTATTAGAGTAATTTTTACACATGATTTAATTTATATAATTTTCAAAAAATAATATTCTTTTCATTTTATGAATAAGGTGCTTCTTACATTTTACTAACAATGTGAAATGAATTATTGTTTTAATGTACATCACATGAACAACTTTACACAATACAATGAATACAATTTAATTTTAATTTTAATTTATATTTTTTCTTTATTCTTTTCACTGAAATTTTTTTCCTAAATATTTTGTAAATTTTTAGATTCTAAATAAGTGATTTCAAATAAAAGGTTATTTTCCCAAAGAAATGTTCTAGTGATATTTTAATGGTATTTTTATCTATAAAAAATGCTTTGAAGTTTCTTATGATTTAATGGGGATATGATTCAATGTTACCATCACTATTCTTTATATAAATAGTTTATAATTATGATTATGAAATTTTAATGAAACCTATATCATTTCCACAAGTTATTATTTGATGATATGATGAGTGTTTTATGATCATATGACACACATATATTTATATGGTTTTCATTATGTGATGGGTGGGAATCAAATTATATATATAAATAATTCATTGGGTAAAGAAGAATATGTCATGATATAATAAGGAATGTAATGCGGAGTGAATTTAGTTTAGTAAGGGGCTTTGTCCAATAATATAGTCTTGGGAGTGAACTTTGACTAAGGAAATAATGGAATGGGGAGTAAACCCATTCCACTATAATAGTCTTATCAGTGAGCCTTAACCAAGGAAAATATTTTCAATGATAAATTTCATGAGAAAAAATTATGTATTATGATTATGATATGTTTTCATGGCTCATTATTGATTATTGATGTTTCTAAACCCTATTTTCTTATGTCATTTTTTTGAAGAAACCTAATTCCATTTTTCATGATTAATGATATTTGACTGATTTGGTGTTATTATTGTATGTCTTTATCCAATTATCACACCCTTATGCTAATATTATAGTCAATTATGATCATTTATTGATATATCTTATGTTTACTCTTACTAATAATTTAATCTCACCATTTCTTATTATTGTCTTCCCAGGTTTGGAAGAAAGGTTTTAAGTATGATATTACTAATAATGGTGCTAGTTGTGAAGAACATAATTAGAAATTATATACATATTTTATGTACCAAATTTTTACATATCCATGTTTCCTATATACTAAACCTATATATTCATTAGTCTTGTATTATTGTGAAATTTATTGAATATTCATCTTAAATGATGTAATATTTATGTATGAAAAGTATGGGTTTCTATAGTTGGAATAAATGGAATGGTTTAGTTACTTTGGAAAACTAGGATGAGGAAAATTTAGTGTGAACCCTTAGGATAAGCCTAAGTATAGGAGACAATCCTAATTTATGTTAATTAAAGGAGTGTGGTTTCCCTAAATCCCTATCTGGATACGATAAGTGGACATGAGTTTGGTATAAATGTGTCTTGGGGTAATAACCTTGAAAAGTGTTTGTTGATTATTTCTAAACCAACATTATGGTACATAATGAATTAAATTTTTCCTTAAGATCCATAATAAATGATTTGAATAGAAAATGACCATGGATGACCTAGGTTAAGACTAAGGTGTCATATATTTAAAAGAACGTGTCATGATTTAGATATTCTATAAATGATTTTAATGATAATATGATTTACCACAATGAGTATTTTTGCTCATAATATGTTTTTTTGGATTTATTAAATGACTAAGGAAGCATTTTAATGTTGAATGTGATAGATAATTCAATGACTGTCACCCCCGAGCAACCAAATTTTTTGGGAGTTGGAATGAAAATATTTGTTTCTATGCCTACATAGCTTTCTCAAGCCAAAAATCACGTTGATATTCTAAATGTGTAAAGTAAGGAACAACGTACAATTGAGTCCTTTATAAGGAAACATCCACCTTCTTTAAGTGGGTCTTCAAATCCAATAATTTTTGTGAAATGGATAAATACCACTGAAAAGATATTTTCCATTCTCTATTTCTCATAACATAAAAGGCCATCTTATCTATTTATCATTTTTAAGGTGAAATGGTTCAATGGTGGACTCATATCAATAATATATAGCAATAGTAATAAATTATCTTTATTGAGTGGGATGACATTAATATCATATTTTTCAATAAGTACTTTCCTCATATTATTTGTATGAATATTAAGAAGGAATTCCTTGATATTAAGTAGAAGGATAATGAACTTGTTGGTATATATGAGTAAAATTTTACAAGACTTGTGAAGTATAATTTTGATATTATTATTGAACCAAAAAGTAAAATTGATCGATTCTTCAGTTTATTAAAACCAAGTATCCTAAGGTAGCTAGATATAATAGAATTTATTTCCAAGAAGAAATAATTTGATGTGATATCATGGTGGAAAGAGACATTAGAGTTACCCATCAATATCATGGGTTTGATAAGAAAATAAATATGGAATTAAAATGAAATTATAATAACAAAACCCATGGAGGGGAGAAGATGTGTTTTCCTTTATTCTAGAAGTGTGGAAGGAATCATGGAGTAAATTTCCTTAAGGGGACTGGTAAATGTTTTAGTGTCAAAAATAAGGCTATAAAAAAATTGAATTCGGAAGTAATGGGAAGAAGTTAGGTAATAATAAAAATGGAGAGAAATCTCCCCAAAATGAACCACCCACACTATAATGATATAATTTTAAGGAGTATAGTCATTATTCAAACTAGTGATTGAATTTGAGGGCTAATGATGATGATTTATGTCAACATCCTATTAAACCCATAGACAAAAGGAAATATCATGTGACCACCACTGCTGATACGAGGTGCGATAATTAAGTAGTAAAAGGAGAAATTATTATCCACTTTAGAACTAATAGTGTATTTTTTGATTCTTCATCTACCCAATCCTTTATATATAAATGATTTTTAAGGGTATCACATTATCACCTTAATTAATAGATGTGGAAATAGAAGTAAAAAACTCCTAATGGTATGATGCTCACATCTCAAGCCTATGAATTTTCCCCGATTCAATTTTTTGGGAATGTGATTCCTATAAAACATGTTATTCTTATTTTAGTTGACTTTGATTTTATTTTGGGAATTAATTGGATTTCTTTATATAAATCCCTTATCAATTTCTAAAAAAGGGATGTAACATCTGATTTTATGAATCAACCTATGATTTTTATCAGTGAAAGGATAAATGTGAACATATAATGGAAATTACATCCATTTCATGAGTATTTATTCCTATTAATATGTGATATTTATCTCATATAAATGTGGATAAACTCAAAATCATTGATATTCCCATTTTATAGGAGTTTTTTGATATGTTTCGAGAAGAGTTTCCTAGTCTTCCTCCAAATAATGAAGTTGGTTTATCAATAAAACTCATACTGGGTGCTACACATATTTCAATGAATCCATATATAATGTCACTGATTTAATTATAGTAATTGAAGATTAAAATTCAAGAAAATATTCATAATAGATATATTCATCCATGTACATCACTATGGGGCACACCTTTAGTTTTTGTGAAGAATAAATATGGATCAATGCAACTCTGCATTGATTATCACGAACATAACAAGATAATGACCAAGAATAAGTATCATATGCCCCATATTGATGATTTTTTTGATCAATTACAAGAATCTAGATATTTTCCATGATTTATCTTTGATCTGGATAATATTAATTGAGGATAAAAAGTGAAGACATATCGAAGAAAAATTTTCATTTGAGGTATGGAAAATATGAATTTATAGTGATTCCATTTGGTCTTACTAATACCCCCTATATATTCATATATTTAACGTATAGAGTCTTTAATGATTAGTTTGATCATTTTTTGGTAGTATTATAGATTATATTGTTATATATTCCAAAAGTAAGTTAGAGCATCATTATTACTTTAGGATTATACCTAAGATCCTAAGTAAAGGTAAGTTAAATGAAAAATTTACAAAATGTGAATTTTGGCTAGAGAAATTTTCCTTTTTGGATCTTATAATCTCAAGAGAGGGTATATCAATGGATCCATCAAATAAAGAAGTTATTTTAATTGGCCCAGACTAACCATTATGAATAAAATATATATTTTCCTTAGATTATTTAGATATTATTGATACTTTGTGGAGGATTTATCATGACTATATATTACACTAACTAATTTAACATATACGGGAGTTATGTAAATTTAGATGGATGAGTGTGAATAAAATATTAAGGAACTAAAGGGAATACACCTGTGCTCACAATAAATTATAGTGTAGAAGAGTTTTTGATTTACATTGATGCATCAAAGATTGGTTTGCAATTTTTTCTCTTGTATAATGATATGGTGATATCTTATACCTCATACTAATTGAAGGTTCATGAGAAAAATTACCCATCTCATGATTCAGAGTTAAAAGTGGTAATCCTTCCATTAAAGATATGGAGGAATTATTTTTATAGATAAAGGTTTAAAATATATAATAATCATAACAGTTTAAAGTATATATTAAACCATAAAGAGTTAAATATGTTCAAAATAAGATGGTTGAAGCTGATAAAAGATTATAAATGATCAACACATTACCACCAAGGGGAAATGAACGAGGTGGGTGATTCTTTGTGTTTAAAGGATCATGCTAGATGATCTATGATTAGGATCACAAAAGATCCAATATTTATGTATTTTCAAAGGATAGACCTTGAAATATTGATTTAAGGGGAGAAATATTATCTCTCTCAAAGGAGTGTTCAACCATCTATCAATGTAAAGATTAAAGAGGCACAAAATGAGGATGTGGAGTTGAAAAAGAAGATGAGAAATATTTTTAATTTTAATATTTATTGTGATATAATGATAAGGTTTATGAAAAAATTATATGACTTGTTAATACGATACCTAAAGAAGGAATAATTGGAATAATCTCATAGCTCATAATTATCTATTCATCCTAGAAGTACAAAGATTTATAGAGATTAGAAAGAGTATTTATGGGGGAAAAATAAAGATTAATATTATAGTGTATGTATCTTGGTGTTTGGTATATCGTCAAGTTAATATAGAGAGATAGAAGTCTAAGGGTATGTTACAAATATTAACCATACCAGAGTGGAAATGTGAAAACATCACCATATATTTTGTATTCAGAATCCCTAAAACATCTAGATGCCATAATTCTATTTGGGTTATAGTCAATCACATTAAAAAGTTATCAAACTTTATTTCTTTCAGATAATATTTCTCTCTTGATTATATTTATAGGATATATGTCAAGGAAATGGTAAGGATACATGGGGTACCACATTTTATTATATCGGATCGGGATCTGGGGTTTAGTTTGAAGTTATGGAGAAGTATTCAGAAATATATAAATATAGAGTTTTTTTAGTACTAATTATCATCCTTGGATAGATACTAAGTTTGAGAGGACCATTAAAACCCTGGAAGATATGTTGAGATATTGTTCTCAATATTTCAGTGGTGGTTGGGATGAGTAACTTTATATAGTTGATTGTGCTTATAAAAATAGCTTTCACTCAAGAATATATGAATCCATATATAGAAATAAGTGTAGAAATCCAACATAATTGAATTTATTTATAGAAATACATCTCTTGGGACCTATGTTAGCTAGTTAAATTACATAAAAAGTTAGATCCATTCAATAACACATTTAGGTAGCTCAAAGTCTATAGAAAAGTTATGTTGAGAATCATAAGTTTGATCTAGAATTTGATATTGATGAGAAGGTTTTCTTTAAAATTTATCCTTTGAATAAGACCATGAGATTCGTAAATAAATAAAAGCTAATCCCTAGGTATATTGGGTCCTTTGAGAGTCATTATCAAGTAGGTATTGTAGCTTATCACCTAGTACTCCCACTAAACCTCTTTCATGTTCATGATATATTCCATGTATATCTCCTAAGGAAGCACATACCTAATCCTCCACATGTATTGAAATTAGAGTTTATAACACTGGAGGATGATAATTCCTATGGAGAACAACCATTAGAAATCTTGGATCGTAGATATAAATTTCTACAAAACAAGACTACTCACTTGGTTAATTTTTTGGAGGAATTTGGAAATTTGAGGAAGCTATATAGAACCTGAGGATGTGATAAACCATATATACACTCATTTATTTAAAATAAAGGGATTTAATTTCAAGGGATACGTTAATTTTAAGGGGTATAGAATGTAATACCCCAAGATTTTATATGTATTTCCTTTTAAATAAAACTTGAAGTTTTATATAACATACCTTACACACAACCCTGAGTCTATATGAATCGTGATATAGTAAACCATTATAAACAAGTTATTAAATTATATGGTATAAATAGTAATAAAAAATTTACAAAAAATAAGTATAATTTTATTTATTAATGAAAATTTGTTGATTAATTTAAAATAAATAAGTACACAAATTTCAGTAAATTGGTTTTATGCTTTCAAAAATATGTTTTCCTCAAAAATGGTTTTGATCACATGTTTACACATGACATTAATAATAAATTTATAAAATTTTAGAAATTTTATTTTATAAAATTAATATCATTTTTAAATCATCATTTCAATATTATCTTGAGGTGAATTTTTAATATTTTTTTTAAAAAAAATTATTTTTCAGTGAATAGTTAAAAATAATATATATTTTTTCTTAAATATTGTAATTTGTTTTCAAGTAAATGTCCCATTATGTTTGGAATTTTATATTAAATTAACCTAATTATAATTTAACTATAAATAATATAATAAATTACATATTAATCATCATTCTAATGTATTTTTGTGTAAGTAAATTTTTGGGCTTAAAAACACATTTTTTAAAAACCTGTTTTTATCCGCACAATGAGTTTTTATCCTAATAAATTAATTTAATAACTATTTTTTAATTTTTTATATGAATTTAATTATTAAATATACAATATAATATTTTAACATTAATTTTATGGTCTTTAAGAGGAAATGAATGGAAGTAAATTAAGTTTCACACTTAAAATCCATTTTTTGAAAATGGGTTTTCATTGCGGTTTGCATGATTAGTTAATATTAATTACTAAATATTATATTAATTTAATCCATTAAAATTTATTCTTTATTTTAAATAATTATTATGAATATAATTTAATAGTATCATCTTAATTTTTGGTGATAGTGAATAATAAAAACAGTAAAATTTTGTTGTCACAGTTAAGGTTTAAACAAGTTTACCAGGGTGTTAACCCCTGGGATACACCTATAAAATTACTATTGGTTAAATTTATTTAAACATTATGTTATTATATATTATTATACCTAGATATATGGAGCCACTTTCCCATGAAATCAACCTTAAATCATTGAAATATTTTAAGAAATTCCATGTATATCCCTCCCCTCTCTTATAAAAGGGCACCTCTTCGCCCCCATATTAACAACATTTGGTCCTTATAACTTAGCATGTAAATTAAATAAAAAATTCCTATAATCCTTACCTTAGTCCTATATATTCTTTTCTTCTCCTAATTCCAATAATTTAAGGCTTAAAATGTTATCCAAAAAATGTATTTTAAAGAAGAGGTATAAACCTTAACTAAGCTCTTTCAATTTTATTTATTCTTCTACTTCCTATAAACTTGATGCATATATAAAAAAATATTAATATAGTGTCAAAAATATCTTGAGAGAATAACCTTATATTACCTGTAGTCTTAGAGGCACAAGTCCCTGTACATGACCTGAAGGGCCGATGGCACATGGCCCAATACATTATCTAAAGGCCCAAAGACCCGAATACACTAGAACTGCCCCTCCCCAACATCTATATCAATTTAGGTTCCTATATCCCCTACTCATAAGGATGATTGAAGATAATTTCATTGGGAATAACTTCATAGTTCCTATTACCAATGATGATTTCCATACCCTATCATTCTTCTAACCCTATTAGATATACTCTTGTGGTTGCTACTTGCTTTGATTCCTCTTTTGGGGGATTCTCTTATATGGTCTATCCAAACTGCTTCATGGTCCTTTGGCCTAAAATCCCATGTCCTGGAGGCCTAAGGTTGCTATAAGGCCCTATGTCACGAGGTCCAATGGTGATCTGAAGTCACAAATTGGATTAATAGTTTCAAATGATACTATACTACCCAATAAATTCTATAGTACTACCATAGTAACCCAGAAATATCCCTCCATTAGGATTTGAACCTGGGATTCATGAAGTATTATGGGGTGTGTTAACCACTCAGATTTTCACAAACTGGTTTGGATACACCGGTACCCTACCACTTGAGCCGATCCTAACATGGACCTAAGGGAATTCCTGATCCCCATGTGTTAGAAACTAGAAACTTACATCAAACAATATGAAAGTGGGAATGAATTTTACAAAAACACAACAAAAGATAGTGTTAAAAGGTAGTATGAACAAAATAAAACTCTATAGGTAGATATTTACCAGAATTCAAACATTTATAACAACCCAAAATACATCATTAAAATACTAGAAAACATGATAAACAACCAGTGTCCTAAGGGACCCAACAACTCAAACCCCAAAGATAAAAAAAACTACCACCCACAAGTGGTACTTTCCCCTTGATCGAACCTAGAAGGAGGAAATCTATTCATTTAAAAATGCACAGATAGGGTGTGAGATCAAATCCTAGTAGGGTCTCACCAGGGATTCCAAAATAATATGCCACATTAGTTAAGAAAATAAATTTTAAATAAATAGGTATGGCAGGACCAAATCATATTTAAAAAAAATCATGCTTTGCATTTCAATTGATGTAAATATATAAAACAATGGCTTAATAAAAATTTTATATGAAATAATTTATATAAATTCACTAGGTATAGCATCCCACCTTTTTGTCACATAAACTTTCATTACATTAAAAAAATGAGGATCTTTAAGGTTTAGTGTCTTGGAAACCAGGAACTTAATACATGAAACAAAAGAAAATATTCTTCTTAAACACTTGAAAGGCTTATCCTTATGTTCATATTAGGTTGATTACTGCATCTCATAACCTGGGGACATACATCAAAAGAAATGGTGAGCAGAAGGCCTAGTAAGGGAAACAAGAGAAACATTTTACATGTGAACTTGAGATACTTCAATAAGGTCATGAAAAGATCTTTAAGGCATGATAAAGAAATCATGAGGCATATCATAATAAAAATAACTTATTTCATAACTTGAAGATGTGGATACATAATTTAACATAGACAATCATGAATATATCACCAAGGTCCATCCCTAAGGTGTCATTTGAAAATTACCAAGGTTATTCACCAAGATATCCTGAAAATTGTAATCTCTAGTGGTTACATCATTACCCAATGCATTGGAGCGCTATCAGGGCGCACCCTTAAATTTGCCTTTATTATCATGTGAGCCACATATATCATCATAAATCATTTCATAAACAACCCATATAGCATAAAATAAATGGGTTTCATTTCATAATCATAACATTTCAAAAACTGCTTTAAAGACATGATCTTTACATCACTTTAAACCCACGGAAGGGGAGAGTGGGTCTCATGTATGTAAATCCCAGAATTTAAAATAAAATTTTTGGTATATATGTGAATACCCCTTTTGAAGAAATATCTTTGAGTATTCACTTAATAAAATAAATGTACTTTAGAAAAACAGCGCGACATTTTGAGATGGAAATTCTGCAACATAACAGCTATGTTTCAGGGTTTTATAAAACATTGAAAAGAGAGGGTACATGGGTCAAACACTCATAAATGACCCATAAAACAGTATAGGGACAGAATATAAAGGATTTGAGAACATGGTAATAAAATTTGAAAGATATACCATATGAAATGAAGAACATGAAAGGAAGACAAAAATAAGATTTCTCTTATGAAAATTCGGCAGCCCAACGACGTCACTTAAACTTCAACAAAAATGAATTGATGAGATCAAATAGGGTATCTCATAATATGAAAATAAAAGATCAGTATGATAGATATAGAGATCATACCTCAACATAATACAAAAGTAACTTTAAATACTTGACATAAAAGTAGATCTTTGAAAAATGAGAAAGGCGAACGAATCACTTAAAAATTCGGCAGCCTAACGGCGTCACTTAAACTTCAACCAAAAATGAATTGACAAGATAAAAATAGGGTATATCACCATATGAACATAAGGGTTCAGTATGATAGATATAGAGATCATACCCCAACATAATAAAAAGTAACTTGAAAGACTTGACATGAAAATAGATCTTGAAAACATGAAGGGTGAAAGAATCCCTTAAAAATTCGGCAGCCTAACGGCGCCACTTAAAAATTCAAAATACTGAATTGAAGAGATAAAATGGGGTATCTCATAATATGATCATAAAAGATCATTATGATAGATATAGAGATCATAACCCAACATAATAAAAAGAAACTTGAAATACTTGACAAGAAAATAGAACTTGAAAATGAGAAGGGTGAAAGAATCTGTTACAAACATTTCGGCAGCCTAACGACGCCACTTAAACTTTCATAAAACGAAAATATGAGAGTAAGAGGGGGTATCTCATAATATGAACATAAAAAGTTCAGTAAGAGGAATATAAAATATCATCCTACAACATAAGATCATTGAGCATAAAATAAAGGACATAAAAGAGATTACTTGAAAAGAAAGAGAGAGGTAGGATCCCTTACCTTGAAAAGTAACTCTTAAAACTCAAAGGTTGGGACCTTGAGGGCTTGGGGGCACCTATGGAGGACTTCTTGGGAGTTAATGAGACCAGAAATTAGTTGGGGGAGAGTGGGGAGTCGAATGGATGAGAGGATGACATGGTATTTATAGGGAAATTGAGGGGACAAGGCATTAATGGCCAAGGGACACCTCATTAGTGGTTTTGGAAAAACCATGGGCTTGCCCATGGTATTTGCCCATGGTATTGGCCACTTGGGACACCTCATACCTTATCTTACTATTCATAAGTCGACAAAATTGATTAAATACTTAATACATCATTTAATGATGTCATTAAACACCCGTAACTTAAAAACTGTATTTTCACTATTCATCGAAAATTCAACTTTCTCAGAAAAATCCCAAAATTTCACCTCAACCAAATATCAATTCTCTAATTTCAAAAATGAACTCCATTTTGAAAAAATAATTTTCTAAATATTTTTAATTTAATTTTTAAATAAATACACTATTCACCGAAAATTCATTTTTTCAGAAAATCCCCAAAAATTACCTTAACATAATATCGATACTCCGAGTTAAAAAATGAAATCCATTTTATAAAAATAATTTTCTAAATATTTTTAATTAAATTTTTAATTAAAAAACACTATTCACCTAAAAAAACTAATAATTGACTAATAATTTATGAAACTGTTATTTAACCATTTTATTGAATCACATTACTTAATCAAGGTGCCTAGATTATTTTAATGCTTTATTTAAGTGAGATTACAAATACATTTGGTCACATTACTAATCCTAAGCATAAAATCACTATTCATAATTTATTATTTATCAAAAATCAAGTTGATCTTATTAGACTCTAAATTTCATACTGGACATAATTATATAAGACCATTTTTTGAATATCATTACACGTTTTTAATTATTTAAGGTTTACATAAACTTTTTTTTAAAATATCCTTTTTCTAAAATTCATAAAAAAATATTCATACTATATTTATCCGGTCATTTGAAAATTAATAAACTTCATCATAAGAAGAAATACCAATTTTTATTTAAAAATAATGATTACACAAGGAAGTTACGGTCTCCTTACATAGCCCCTTATCACACCAGCATAGGACCTAAGTGTAAGGTATGCTAAGGTGAGAGAATCCGAGGGAGGCTCAGCCAACATCACACGAGTAGTAATTTCTATCAGTTTGAACTTCTCGCGAAGGCGATTCCGTTCTACGTTCACACGATGAAGTTCAGCTTGGGTTTGGTCCAAAGCAAAGCCTAGTGGTGCTACCTGTTTCCCATGTTCTGTTAGATGGGCTTCGATTGGTCCAAGACTACTGGGTGAGGCCATCGAATCTTTTTTCTATATTAATTAAACAAGATTACTTGTATTTAGATACAATAATAGAAACGTTTAGTTTCCAGTGGTCATATTGACCAATGGTCATATAACAGTCAAAATCCAATGGTCTCATTTTAATTATACTCATGTTATCAAATGAAACAGTTTTTTTGAGTATAAAAAATAAAATAACACACAAAATTAGGAAACAAGATTTATTAAAAATTTCGGGTTGTTACAATCTTCCCCCCTTAAGAAATTTCATCCTTGCAATTTTTAAAATTGGGTTTTGAAATTTCATTGAAAGTCCCACATCGGAAAAAGAGTCAGTAACACTATTACTTTAAAAGAAAGAAAAATAAGTACAAAGGCCAGCCGAGTTAACCCACACTAGGATTCCATGTAGGAAAACATGGACATGGAGGAGAAAACAAAGGCTCAAGTTCTGAGGGAGAGTGATAGAAAACATGATTAATAGAAAGTTAACCACGAGAAAATCCCAAACGTATGATGTGTGTAAACGGTCTTTGATTACCTAGTAGGAAGCTTAAACCAACAACGTTTTTGTTTTATATTCCTTTTAATAATTTTGAGAAATTCATTTACTACATAGAATAAAAACATAAGGAAATATACCTACCTTCCAGTAGAGTTTCATCCTTTAATAAGTTTCTACCAAAAATAATCTTTTCTCCAAATGACGAGCATTCAAAACTACTTGGTCTCATCAAAACACAAGAATCATCTTCTTTAGAGTCACTTAATCCACAAAATATTAACTATCAATTTCTTCTATCATTAAACATTATCCCAGAAACATAAAGGGTAAGATAAAAAAACTCTTCAAAAAGAAAGAATCCCATAGGAAGGGAAACTACTTTTAAGTCTTCAAAGTTCCATGGTACTACCCAAAGTTCATCATAGACCATTCCATAAATAAATTTCCTTAAAATTACTCAAAATAAACCAAACTAAGATTGAAACCCGAATACAAGAAGGATTTGATAACATAGTATTCCAAGGTAAACATTATCATTCATCTCCAAACAACATCAACCACTCCTAACATCGTATAACAAAAGTAACTAACCTAAACATATTTACCCCAAGATAGGTTAATCATTTCCATAAGTATCCTAAATTAGTATAAGTCCACCTTAAATTCATCGATTCTTCAAAATATAAGTCAACATTACTCCTCAAATAAAATACCGTAGTAATCTATTTACCTCGATCAAATAGGGTTCCCAAAATAGTGAACATCTTCCAAAATAATAATCATCTTTTAATTCCCTAATAATATCTGTCATATTAATACGGAAATCATTACATTTACTATCTCATTGGTTACTGGGACATGTTCTTCCATTTCCCGCCATTAACTAAGAAAATAAAGTACAATTAGGGGATTAAATACTTGGCCAATAATCATGAAAAGGAGATTAAAGTGTATAAGGATAACTTGTAGGAGAAAAGTATACCCTAACTTGTGATCCCCTAGGATCCAAACTAGGTTATCCATGATCATATATTCTTATGTGAATCTTTATTTTATTTTATCTTTGTTCTTTTAATAATGGTTCATACTAAGATTATGAATTTACCAATGCATATCCCCTGGGAGTGTCGTAACCAAGAGGGCAGCAAAGCCCATTTTCGTGTACCAGTTCTCATTCGAGTCTAGGTCAAAGCGGTGTTTTCAGGTTTTACCCCTATGTACATCTGTGCCAGAGCCACCTCTACCTGCTCGTATCCAGACATGGATGTATTTTCTCGGCAACCCCTTAATCAATACTCACCAAAATACCGGGAAGATTTCCTATATTTATACGTTTCTATAGGGTTCTTACTAGAGTTTTCATATCCTAATTTCCACAAATAACTAAACCATCCTTTGATACCAACTATAGCATCACGCCTTTTTGTCACATAAAGTTTCATTACATTTTAAAAAACTGAGGATCTTTAAGGTTTAGTGTCTTGGAAACCAGGAACATAATACATGAAACAAAAAAAAAATCTTCTTAAACACTTGAAAGGCCTCTCCTTATGTTCATCTTAGGTTGATTACTGCATCTCATAACCTGGGGACATACATCAAAAGAAAGGGTGAGTAGAAGGCCCAGTAAGAGAAACAAGAGAAACATTTTACATGTGAACTTGAGATACTTCAATAAGGTCATGAAAAGAACATTAAGGCATGAGAAAGAAATCATGAGGAATATCATAAAAAAATAACATTTTTCATAACTTGAAGATTTGTCTACATCATTTAACATAGACCATCATGAACATATCACCAAGGTCCATCCCCGAGGTGTCATTTGAAAATTACCAAGGTTATTCACCAAGATATCGTGAAAATTGTAATCTCTAGTGGTTACATCATTACCCAAAGCATTGGAGCGCTATCAGGGCGTACCCTTAAATTTGACTTTATTATCATGTGAGCCACATATATCATCATAAATCATTTCATAAACAACCCATATAGTATAAAATAAATGGGTTTAATTTCATAATCATAACATTTTAAAAACTGCTTAAAGACATGATCTTTACGTCACTTTAAACCCACAGAAGGGGAGAGCGGGTCTCATGTATGTAAATCCCAGAATTTAAAATATTTTTTTTTGGTATATATGTGAATACTCCTTTTGAAGAAAGATCTTAGAGTATTCACTTAATAAAATAAAAGTACTTTAGAAAAAGAGAGAGAAATTTTGAGACAGAAATTCTGCAGCATAACGGCTATGTTTCGGGGTTTTAGAAAACATTGGAAAGAGAGGGGACATGGGTCAAACACTCATAAATGACCCATAAAACAGTAGAGGGACAGAATATAAAGGATTTGAGAACATGGTAATGAAATTTGAAAGATATACCATATGAAATGAAGAACATGAAAGGAAGACAAAAATAAGATTTCTCTTATGAAAATTCGGCAGCCCAACGGCGTCACTTAAAGTTCAAAAAAAATGAATTGACGAGATCAAATAGGGTCTCCCATAATATGAACATAAAAGATCAGTATGATAGGTATAGAGATAATACCCCAACATAATACAAAAGGAACTTGAAATACGTGACATGAAAGTAGATCTTTCAAAAATGAGAAAGGCGAACGAATCCCTTAAAAATTCGGTAGCCTAACGACGTCACTTAAGCTTGAACCAAAAATGAATTGACAAGATCAAAATAGGGTCTCTCATAATATGAACATAAGGATTCAGTATGATAGATATAGAGATCATATGACAACATAATAAAAAGTAACTTGAAAGACTTCACATGAAAATAGATCTTGAAAACGAGAAGGGTGAAAGAATCCCTTAAAAATTCGGCAGCCTAACGGCGCCACTTAAAACATCAAAATAATGAATTGAAGAGATCAAATGGGGTCTCTAATAATATGATCATAAAAGATCAGTATGATATATATAGAGATCATAACCCAACATAATAAAAAGGAACTTGAAAGACTTGACAATAAAATAGAACTTGAAAATGAGAATGGTGAAAGAATCCGTTACAAAAATTTCGGCAGCCTAACGACGCCACTTAAACTTTTATAAAATGAAAAGATGAGAGTAAGAGGGGGTCTCTCATCATATGAACATAAAAAGGGAAGTAAGAGGAATATAAATTATCATCATCAAAAATAAGATCATTGAGCATAAAATAAATGACATAAAAGAGATTACTTGAAAAGAAAGAGAGAGGTAGGATCCCTTACCTTAAAACGTAACTATTAAAACTCAAAGGTTGGGACCTTGAGGGCTTAGGGGAACCCTTGGAGGACTCCTTGGGAGGTAATGAGACCAGAACTTTGTTGTGGGAGAGTGGGGAGTCGAATGGATGAGAGGATGGATTGGTATTTATAGGGAAAGTGACGGGACAAGGCATTAATGGCCAAGGGACACCTCATTAGTGGTTTTGGAAAAACTGTGGGCTTGCCCATTGAATTTTCCCATGGTATTGGCCATTTGGGACACCTCATACCTTATCATACTTTTAATAAGTCGAAAAAATTGATTACATACTTAATACATCATTTAATGATGTCATTAAACACCCGTAACTTAAAAACTGTATTTTCACTATTCATCAAAAATTCAACTTTCTCAGAAAAATCCCAAAATTTCACCTTAACCAAATATCAATGCTTTGATGTCAAAAATTAACTCCATTTTATAAAAATAATTTTCTAAATATTTTTAATTTAATTTTTAAATAAATACACTATTCACCGAAAATTCATTTTTTTAGAAAAATCCCCAAAAATTACCTTAACATAATATCGATGCTCCGAGTTGAAAAATGAAATCCATTTTATAAAAATAATTTTCTAAATATTTTTAACTAAATTTTTAATTTAAAAACACTATTCACTTGAAAAAACTAATACTTGATTAATAATTTATCAAACTGTTATTTAACCATTTTATTGAATCACATTACTTAATCAAGGTGCCTATATTATTTTAATGCTTTATTTAAGTGAGATTACTAATCCATTTGGTCACATTACTAAGACTAAGCATAAAATCACTATTCATAATTTACTATTCATCAAAAATCAAGTTGATCTTATTAGACTCTAAATTTCGTACTGGACATAATTGTAGAAGACCATCTTTCGAATATCATTACACGTTTTTAATTATTTAAGGTTTACATAAACATTTTTTTAAAATATCCTTTTTCTAAAATTCATAAAAAAATATCCATACTATATTTATCCGGTCATTTGAAAATTCATAAACTTCATCATAAGAAGAAATCCCAATTTTTATTTAAAACAAATGATTACACAAAGAAGTTACGGTCTCCTTACATAGCCCCTTATCACACCAGCATATGACCTAAGTGTAAGGTGTGCTAAGGTGAGAGAATCTGAGGGAGGCTCGACCAACATCTCACGAGTAGTAATTTCTATCAGTTTGAACTTCTCGTGAAGGCGATTCCGTTCTAGCTTCACACGATGAAGTTCAGCTTGGGTTTGGTCCAGAGCAAAGCCTAGTGGTGATACCTCCTTCCCATGTTCTGTTGGATGGGCTTCAATCGGTCCAAGACTACTGGGTGAGGCCATCAAATCTTCTTTCTATATTAATTAAACAAGATTACTTGTATTTAGAGACAATAATAGAAACGTTTACTTTCCAACAGTCATATTGACCAATGGTCATATAAAAATCAAAATCCAACGGTCTCATTTAAATTATACTCATGTTATCAAATGAAACAGTTTTGTTGAGTATAAAAAATAAAATAACACACAAAATTAGGAAATAAGATTTATTCAAAATTTCGGGTCGTTAAAATCTTCCCTCTTAAGAAATTGCATCCTCACAATTTTTAAAATTGGGTTTTGAAATTTCATTGAAAGTCCCACATCGGAAAAAGAGTCAGTAACAATATTACTTTAAAAGAATGAAAAGGAAGTACAAAGGCCACCCGAGTTAACCCACACAAGGATTCCATGTAGGAAAACATGGACATGGAGGAGAAAACAAAGAGTCAAGTTCCGAGGGAGAGTGATAGAAAACATGATTAATAGAAAGTTAATCACGAGAAAATCCCAAACTTATGATGTGTGTAAACGGTCTTTGATTACCCAGTAGGAAGCTTAAACCAACAACGTTTTTGTTTTACGTTCCTTTTAATAATTTTGAGGAATTCATTTACTACATAGAATAAAAACATAAGGAAATATACCTACCTTCCAGTAGAGTTTCGTCCTTTAATAAGTTTTTAACAAAACTAATCTTTTCTCAAAATGATGAGCATTCAAAACTACTTGGTCTCATCAAAACACAAGAATCATCTTCTTGAGAGTCACTTAATCCACAAAAGATTAACTATCAATTTCTTCTATCTTTAAATATTATCCCAAAATCATAAAGGGTAAGATAGAACAACTCTTCAAAAAGAAAGAATCCCATAGGAATGGAAACTAATTTTAAATATTCAAAGTTCCATGGTACTACCCAAAGTTCATCATAGACCATTCCATAAATAACTGTCCTTAAAATTACTCAAAATAAACCAAACTAAGATTGAAACCCAAATACAAGAAGGATTTGATAACATAGTCTTCCAAGGTAAACTTTATCATTCATCTCCAAACAACATCAACCACTCCTAACATCTTATAACAAATGTAACTAACCTAAACATATTTACCCCAAGATAGGTTAATCATTTCCATAAGTAACCTAAATTACTATAAGTCCACCTTAAGCTCACCGATTCTTCAAAATTTAAGTCAACCTTACTCCTCAAATAAAATACCGTAGTAATCTATTTAACTTGATCAAATAGGGTTCCCAAAATAGTGAACATCTTCCAAAATAATAGTCACCTTTTAATCCCCTAATCATCTCTATCATATTAATACGTAAATCATCACATTTACTATCTCATTGGTTGCTGGGACATCTTCTTCCATTTCCCGCCATTAACTAAGAAAATAAAGTACAATTAGGGGCTTAAATACTTAGCCAATAATCATGAAAAGGAGCTTAAAGCGTAGAAGGATAACTTGTAGAAGAAAAGTATACCCTGACTTGTGATCACCTAGGATCCAAACTAGGTTATCCATGATCATATATTCTTATGTGAATCTTTATTTTATTTTATCTTTGTTCTTTTAATAATGGTTCATACTAAGCTTATGAATTTACAAAAGCATATCCCCTGGGAGTGTCGTAACCAAGAGTGCAGCAAGGCCCGTTGTAATGTACCCGTTCCCATTCGATTCTAGCTCAAAGCAGTGTTTTCGAGTTTTACCCCTATGTACATCTGTGCCAGAGCCACCTCTACCTGCTCGTATCCAGACATGGATGTATTTCCTCGGCAACCCCTTACTCAATACTCACCAAAATACCAGGAAGATTTCCTATATTTATACTTTTCTATAGGGTTCTTCCTAGAGTTTTCATATCCTAATTTCCACAAATAACTAAACCATACTTTTATACCAACTATAGCATACCACCTTTTTGTCACATAAACTTTCATTACATTTAAAAAAACTGAGGATCTTTAAGGTTTAGTGTCTTGGAAACCAGGAACTTAATACATGAAACAAATAAAACATTCTTCTTAAACACTTGAAAGGCTTATCCTTATGTTCATCATAGGTTCATTACTGCATCTCATAACCTGGGGACATACATCAAAAGAAAGGGTGAGCATAAGGCCCATTAAGGGAAATAAGAGAAACATTTTACATGTGAACTTGAGATACTTCAATAAGGTCATGAAAAGAACTTTAAGGCATGAGAAAGAAATCATGAGGCATATCATAATAAAAATAACATTTTTCATAACTTGAAGATGTGGCTACATCATTTAACATAGAAAATCATGAACATATCACCAATGTCCATCCCCAAGGTGTCATTTGAAAATTACCATGGTTATTCACCAAGATATCGTAAAAATTGTAATCTCTAGTGGTTACATCATTACCCAATGCATTGGAGTGCTATCAGGGCACAACCTTAAATTTGCCTTTATTATCATGTGAGCCACATATATCATCATAAATCATTTCATAAACAACCCATATAGCATAAAATAAATGGGTTTCATTTCATAATCATAACATTTTAAAAACTGCTTTAAAGACATGATCTTTACGTCACTTTAAACCCACGAAAGGGGAGAGCGGGTCTCATGTATGTAAATCCCAGAATTTAAAATAACATTTTTTGGTATATATGTGAATAACCATTTTGAAGAAAGATCTTTGAGTATTCACTTAATAAAATAAAAGTACTTTAGAAAAAGAGAGAGACATTTTGAGACGGAAATTCTGCAGCATAATGGCTATGTTTTGGGGTTTTAGAAAACATTGAAAAGAGAGGGGACATGGGTCAAACACTCATAAATGACCCATAAAATAGTAGAGGGACAGAATATAAAGGATTTGAGAACATGGTAATGAAATTTTAAATATATAACATATGAAATGAAGAACATTAAAGGAAGACAAAAATAAGATTTCTCTTATGAAAATTCGGCAGCCCAACGACGTCACTTAAACTTCAACAAAAATGAATTGACGAGATCAAATATGGTCTCTCATAATATGAACATAAAATATCAGTATGATAGATATAGAGATCATACCACAACATAATACAAAAGGAACTTGAAATACTTGACATGAAAGTAGATCTTTGAAAAATGAGAAAGGCGAACGAATCCCTTAAAAATTTGGCATCCTAACTGCGTCACTTAAACTTCAACAAAAAATGAATAGACAAGATCAAAATAGGGTCTCTAATAATATTAAAATAAGGGTTCAGTATGATAGATATAGAGATCATACGCCAACATAATAAAAAGGTACTTGAAAGACTTCACATGAAAATAGATCTTGAAAACGAGAAGGGTGAAAGAATCCCTTAAATATTCGGCAGCCTAACGACGCCACTTAAAACTTCAAAATACTGAATTGAAGAGATCAAATGGGGTATCTCATCATATGATAATAAAAGATCAGTATGATAGATACAGATATCATACTCAAACATAATAGAAAGGAACTTGAAATACTTGACAAGAAAATAGAACTTGAAAATGAGAAGGGTGAAAGAATCTGTTACAAAAATTTCGGCAGCCTAATGGCGCCACTTAAACTTTCATAAAATGAAAAAATGAGATTAAGAGGGGGTCTCTCATCATATGAACATAAAAAAGAGAAGTAAGAGGAATATAAAAGATCATCATCCAAAATAAGATCATTGGGCATAAAATAAATGACATAAAAGAGATTACTTGAAAAGAAAGAGAGAGGTAGGATCCCTTACCTTAAAACGTAACTCTTAAAACTAAAATGTTGGGACCTTGAGGGCTTGGGGGCACCTTGGGAGAACTCCTTGGGAGGTAATGAGACCAGAACTTTGTTGTGGGAGAGTGGGGAGTCGAATGGATGAGAGGATGGCTTGGTATTTATAGGGAAAGTGAGGGGACAAGGCATTAATGGCCAAGGGACACCTCATTAGTGGGTTTGGAAAAACCATGGGCTTGCCCATGGTATTGGCCACTTGGGACACCTCATACCTTATCTTACTTTTCATAAGTCTATAAAATTTATTACATACTTAATACATCATTTAATGATGTCATTAAACACCCGTAACTTAAAAACAGTATTTTCACTATTCATCGAAAATTCAACTTTCTCAGAAAAATCCCAAAATTTCACCTTAACCAAATATCAATGCTCTGATTTCAAAAATGAACTCCATTTTATAAAAATAATTTTCTAAATATTTTTAATTTAATTTTTAAATAAATACACTATTCACTGAAAATTCATTTTTTTCAGAAAAATCCCCAAAAATTACCTTAACATAATAACGATGCTCCGAGTTAAAAAATAAAATCCATTTTATAAAAATAATTTTCTAAATATTTTTAATTAAATTTTTAATTAAAAAACACTATTCACCCGAAAAAACTAATACTTGACTAATTATTTATGAAACCGTTATTTAACCATTTTATTGAATCACATTACTTAATCAAGGTGCCTAGATTATTTTAATGCTTTATTTAAGTGAGATTACTAATCCATTTGGTCACATTACTAATCCTAAGCATAAAATCACTATTCATAATTTACTATTCATCAAAAATAAAGTTGATCTTATTAGACTCTAAATTTCGTACTGGACATAATTGTAGAAGACCATTTTTTGAATATCATTACACGTTTTTAATAATTTAAGGTTTACATTAACTTTTTTTTAAAATATCATTTTTCTAAAATTCATAAAAAAATATTCATACTATATTTATCCAGTCATTTGAAAATTCATAAACTTCATCATAAGAAGAAATCCCAATTTTTATTTAAAACAAATGATTACACAAGGAAGTTATGGTCTCCTTACATAGCCCCTTATCACACCAGCATAGGACCTAAGTGTAAGGTGTGTTAAGGTGAGAGAATCCGAGGGAGGCTCGGCCAACATCGCACGAGTAGTAATTTTTATCAGTTTGAACTTCTCGTGAAGGCGATTCCGTTCTAGCTTCACACGATGAAGTTCGGCTTGGGTTTGTTCCAGAGCAAAGCCTAGTGGTGCTACCTCCTTCCCAAGTTCTGTTAGATGGGCTTCGATCGGTCCAAGACTACTGGGTGAGGCCATCAAATCTTCTTTCTATATTAATTAAACAAGATTACTTGTATTTAGAGACAATAATAGAAACGTTTAGTTTCCAACGGTTATATTGACCAATGGTCATATAACAGTCAAAATACAACGGTCTCATTTTAATTATACTCATGTTATCAAATGAAATAGTTTTGTTGAGTATAAAAAATAAAATAACACACAAAATGAGGAAACAAGATTTATTCAAAATTTCGGGTCGTTACAATCTTCCCCCCATAAGAAATTGCATCCTCACAATTTTTAAAATTGGGTTTTGAAATTTCATTGAAAGTCCCACATCAGAAAAAGAGTCAGTAACAATATTACTTTAAAAGAAAGAAAAGGAAGTACAAAGGCCACCCGAGTTAACCCACACTAGGATTCCATGTAGGAAAACATGTACATGGAGGAGAAAACAAAGAGTCAAGTTCTGAGGGAGAGTGATAGAAAACATGATTAATAGAAAGTTAACCACGAGAAAATCCCAAACTTATGATGTGTGTAAATGGTCTTTGATTACCCAGTAGGAAGCTTAAACCAACAACGTTTTTGTTTTATGTTCCTTTTAATAATTTTGAGGAATTCATTATTACATATAATAAAAACATAAGGAAATATACCTACCTTCCAGTAGAGTTTCATCCTTTAATAAGTTTCTACCAAAACGAATATTTTCTCAAAATGATGAGCATTCAAAACTACTTGGTCTCATCAAAACACAAGAATCATCTTCTTGAGAGTCACTTAATCCACAAAGGATTAACTATCAATTTCTTCTATCTTTAAATATTATCCCAAAATCATAAAGGGTAAGATAGAACAACTCTTCAAAAAGAAAGAATCCCATAGGAATGGAAACTAATTTTAAATCCTCAAAGATCCATGGTACTACCCAAAGTTCATCATAGACCATTCCATAAATAACTGTCCTTAAAATTACTCAAAATAAACCAAACTAAGATTGAAACCCAAATACAAGAAGGATTTGATACCATAGTCTTCCAAGGTAAACTTTATCATTCATATCCAAACAACATCAACCACTCCTAACATTTTATAACAAATGTAACTAACCTAAACATATTTACCCCAAGATAGGTTAATCATTTCCATAAGTAACCTAAATTACTATAAGTCCACCTTAAATTCACCGATTCTTCAAAATATAAGTCAACCTTACTCCTCAAAGAAAATACCATAGTAATCAATTTAACTTGATCAAATATGGTTCCCAAAATAGTGATCATCTTCTAAAATAATAGTCACCTTTTAATCCCCTAATCATCTTTGTCATATTAATATAGAAATCATCACATTTACTATCTCATTGGTTGATGGGACATGTTCTTCCATTTCCCGCCATTAACTAAGAAAATAAAGTACAATTAGGGGCTTAAATACTTAGCCAATAATCATGAAAAGGAGATTAAAGCATAGAAGGATAACTTGTAGAAGAAAAGTATACCCTGACTTGTGATCCCCTAGGATCCAAACTAGGTTATCCATGATCATATATTCTTATGTGAATCTTTATTTTATTTTATCTTTGTTCCTTTAATAATGGTTCATACTAAGCTTATGAATTTACAAAAGCATATCCCCCGGGAGTGCCGTAACCAAGAGTGCAGAAAGGCCCATTTTCATGTACCAGTTCCCATTCGAGTCTAGCTCAAAGAGGTGTTTTTGGGTATTACCCCCATGTACATCTGTGCCAGAGCCACCTCTACCTGCTCATATCCAGACAGGGATGTATTTGCTTGGCAACCCCTTACCCAATACTCACCAAAATACCAGGAAGATTTCCTATACTTATACTTTTATCTAGGGTTCTTCCTAGAGTTTCATATCCTAATTTCCACAAATAAATAAACCATCCTTTGATACCAACTATAGCATCCCACCTTTTTGTCACATAAACTTTCATTACATTTAAAAAAACTGAGGATCTTTAAGGTTTAGTGTCTTGGAAACCAGGAACTTAATACATGAAACAAAAAAACATTCTTCTTAAACATTTGATAGGATTATCCTTATGTTCATCACAGGTTCATTACTGCATCTCATAACCTGGGGACATACATCAAAAAAAAGGGTGAGCAGAAGGCCCATTAAGGGAAACAAGAGAAACATTTTACATGTGAACTTGAGATACTTCAATAAGGTCATGAAAAGAACTTTAAGGCATGAGAAAGAAATCATGAGGCATATCATAATAAAAACAACATTTTTCATAACTTGAAGATGTGGCTACATCATTTAACATAGAAAATCATGAACATATAACCAAGGTCCATCCCTAAGGTTTCATTTGAAAATTACCAAGGTTATTCACCAAGATATCGTGAAAATTGTAATCTCTAGTGGTTACATCATTACCCAATGCATTGGAGCGCTATCAGGGCGCACCCTTAAATTTGCCTTTATTATCATGTGAGCCACATATATCATAATAAATCATTTTATAAACAACCCATATAGCATAAAATAAATGGGTTTCATTTCATAATCATAACATTTTAAAAACTGATTTAAAGACATGATCTTTACGTCACTTTAAACCCACGAAAGGGGAGAGCGGGTCTCATGTATGTAAATCCCATAATTTAAAATAATTTTTTTGGTATATATGTGAATAAACCTTTTGAAGAAATGTCTTTGAGTATTCAATTAATAAAATAAAAGTACTTTAGAAAAAGATAGAGACATTTTGAGACGGAAATTCTGCAGCATAACGGCTATGTTTCGGGGTTTTAGAAAACATTGAAAAGAGAGGGGACATGGGTCAAACACTCATAAATGACCCATAAAACAGTAGAGGGACAGAATATAAAGGATTTGAGAACATGGTAATGAAATTTGAAAGATATACCATATGAAATGAAGAACATGAAAGGAAGACAAAAATAAGATTTCTCTTATGAAAATTTGGTAGCCCAACGACGTCACTTAAACTTCAACAAAAATGAATTGACGAGATCAAATAGGGTCTCTCATAATATGAACATAAAAGCTAATTATGATAGATATCGAGATCATACCACAACATAATAGAAAAGGAACTTGAAATACTTGACATGAAAGTAGATCTTTGAAAAATGAGAAAGGCGAACGAATCCCTTAAAAATTCGGCAGCCTAACAGCATCACTTAAACTTCAACAAAAAATGAATTGACAAGATCAAAATAGGTTCTCTCATAATATGAACATAAGGGTTCATTATGATAGATATAGAGATCATATGCCAACATAATAAAAAGGAACTTCAAAGACTTCACATGAAAATAGATCTTGAAAACGAGAAGGGTGAAAGAATCCCTTAAATATTCGGCAGCCTAACGGCGCCACTTAAAACTTCAAAATACTGAATTGAAGAGATCAAATGGGGTCTCTCATAATATGATCATAAAATATCAGTATGATAGATATAGAGATCATACCCAAACATAATAAAAAGTAACTTGAAAGACTTTACAAGAAAATAGAACTTGAAAATGAGAAGGGTGAAAGAATCCGTTACAAAAATTTCGGCAGCCTAACGACGCCACTTAAACTTTCATAAAATGAAAATATGAGAGTAAGAGGGGGTATATCATCATATGAACATAAAAAGGAATTTAAGATGAATATAAAAGATCATCCTCCCAAATAAGATCATTGGGCATAAAATAAATGACATAAAAGAGATTACTTGAAAAGAAAGAGAGAGGTAGGATCCCTTACCTTAAAACGTAACTCTTAAAACTCAAATGTTGGGACCTTGAGGGCTTGGGGGCCCCTTTGGAGGACTCCTTGGGAGGTAATGAGACGATAACTTTGTTGTGGGAGAGTGGGGAGTCGAATGGATGAGAGGATGGCTTGGTATTTATAGGGAAAGTGAGGGGACAAGGCATTAATTGCCAAGGGACACCTCATTAGTGGTTTTGGAAAAACCATGGGCTTGCCCATGGTATTTTCCCATGGTATTGGCCACTTGGGACACCTCATACCTTATCTTACTTTTCATAAGTCGACCAAATTGATTACATACTTAATACATCATTTAATGATGTCATTAAACACCCGTAACTTAAAAACTGTATTTTCACTATTCATCGAAAATTCAACTTTCTCAGAAAAATCCCAAAATTTCACCTTAACCAAATATCAATGATCTGATTTCATAAATGAACTCCATTTTATAAAAATGATTTTCTAAATATTTTTAATTTAATTTTTAAATAAATACACTATTCACTGAAAATTCATTTTTTTCAGAAAAATCCCCAAAAATTACCTTAACATAATATCGATGCTCCGAGTTAAAAAATGAAATCCATTTTATAAAAATAATTTTCTAAATATTTTTAATCAAATTTTTAATTAAAAAACACTATTCACCCGAATAAACTAATACTTGACTAATAATTTATGAAACCTTTATTTAACCATTTTATTGAATCACATTACTTAATCAAGGTGCCTTGATTATTTTAATGCTTTATTTAAGTGAGATTAATAATCCATTTGGTCACATTACGAATCCTAAGCATAAATTCACTATTCATAATTTACTATTCATCAAAAATCATGTTGATCTTATTAGTCTCTAAATTTCGTACTGGACATAATTGTAGAAGACCATTTTTTGAATATCATTACACGTTTTTAAATATTTAAGGTTTATATAAACTTTTTTTTAAAATATCCTTTTTCTAAAATTCATAAAAAATATTCATACTATATTTATCCGGTAATTTGAAAATTCATAAACTTCATCATAAGAAGAAATCCCAATTTTTATTTAAAACAAAGGATTACACAAGACAGTTACGGTCTCCTTACATAGCCCCTTATCCCACCAGCATAGGACCTAAGTGTAATGTGTGCTAAGGTGAGAGAATCTGAGGGAGGCTCGACCAACATCACATGAGTAGTAATTTCTATCAGTTTGGACTTCTCGCAAAGACGATTCCAATCTAGCTTCACACGATGAAGTTCGTCTTGGGTTTGGTCCAGAGAAAAGCCTAGTGGTGCTACCTCCTTCCCAAGTTCTGTTAGATGGGCTTCGATCGGTCCAATACTACTGGGTGAGGCCATCAAATCTTCTTACTATATTAATTAAACAAGATTACTTGTATTTAGAGACAATAATCTAAACGTTTAGTTTCTAGCGGTCATATTGACCAATGGTCATATAACAGTCAAAATCCAACGGTCTCATTTTAATTATACTCATGTTATCAAATGAAACAGTTTTGTTGAGTATAAAAAATAAAATAACACACAAAATTTGGAAACAAGATTTATTCAAAATTTCGGGTCATTACACTAGGCATGTTTATTTTTTAAAAAATAATGCAATATGTATATCAAAATAACCACAAAGGAGAAACATGGACATCAGACCAGAGGTATGACGGTTTCAGGTTATGGGATCCTCACACATTCGAATAGGTGATCAAAAAAATATGTGTAGAAACATCCCTCAGACACTGGTCAAAGAGGACTCATCACCACCCCATCAAGGATTTGACCTACTATATATGTTTTTAGAGTTATAAAGTGTCAATAGAGTGTTTTACCAAATAAATCACTAACTACCTAGGCTTGAATGTTCTCAAACAATAATCAATAAGGGGAAATTTATTTAAAAACTATTCAAGAAACAATTAACCCATATTTTCCTATTTGAATATGCCAATTTCCATTTAAAAACAAAAAATGAGGTTTTAATCTAATCATGCCTTTTCTAATATAAAACCAGTGGGTTATTATCAAAACAATTTAAACTATTTTTCTCAAATAAAATTTTCAAATCAATTTCAAAATTCAATTTCAAAATTTAATTCCACAATTTAAATTATTAATTTTCCATCAAATTACACAAACACACCCCAATCCATTGGAATTGGGGGTTTTACTCAATTTCATATGCCAAATCAAATTCAAATTACTAATTCACTAGAGTAAGGTTTTTAAAAAACCAATTGAATGAAATTTAATTTAAATCAAGTAATTTAGGGTTAAATAAATTGGCCAATCTTAAATAGAACCACCTACTATAGATTACAGGATCAAGAAATAGAACACCAACAATAGGAAACTCCAATGAATAATTTCAGTAAGGGAGATCCAAGAATTAAGAGTAGATTAAATATCTAAAACAAAAAAGATTAAATCCTCCTACAACATTGTGATCTAAATTACCCTAATGAATATAGAGGAAGAGATTGGGAGAGAAGAAACAAAGAAATAATTCTTACCAGAAAAGGATCAAAATATGATTTCCTATCTTTGATCTACCTTAGAGAGGGTTTGGAGGAGGTAAATTGTGTCCTTTAGAGCCATATCAACCTTAGAAATATAAATATATTGAGTTAGGGATGAGTAGGGGTCCAAATTAGGGTTTGGGAATTTTTTAACATTTTTTAGAATAACTAAATCCTACATGCATAGTTTGCTGGCCAGGACCACACAGTTTGTCCAACTGTGCACCCTAATCATGCGCCCCTTTAAAGCGGTGAAAAGTTTCTACTAGGTGGGTGAATAGTTTTTCAAACCATATTCCAACCATGAAAACCCTCATTGTCTGTATTTTCACAGTTTTCCCTAGTATGGCACACAATTTTGGAAAATCATGTGCTAACTATGCACAACCCAAAATGCCTTTAAAATTTTCAATATTTCACCCAAAGCACCCCTAAAAGAGACCCAATGAAAGAAGGATCAAAATAGGGGTTTAAAATTACCTAAAAATAGTACTAGGATGTTACAACCTCCCCTAAATATAAACTTGTTGTCCCTTGAAATCATGTTAAGAAACTTCATTATAAAAAAGATGAGTCCATCGCTATCTAATTAGTGCCTCCCTCTCCCAAGTCTCATGAGTATCAGAACCATGATGTTATAAAACTCAAACCAAAGTTATTTTCTTCCCACTAAGTACCCTGGTTTCATAATTAACTATCCTAACTGGATGCTCAGTCATAGATAAATCAGACTTGACATCAAGATCACTCCATCTCATAACATGATATGGATCAAAAATATAATTTCATAGCTATGATACGTTGAATATGTTATGTATCGACATCAACTGTGGAAGAAGTAATAAGTGATAAGCTATATTCCCCACCTACTCAATAACCTAAAAAGGTCCCACAAAATGAGGAGCAAGTTTACCTTGCCTCCCAATCTGTTGATGACCCATCTGAGGTGAAACTTTCTAGAACACTTAATCACCAACTGAAAACCCCAACGGTCTACGTTGAAGATCAACATAAGACTTATACCATCTATGTTCCATCAACATTATCTGATGAATAAACTGAATATTTACTTTCATCTCTTGAACAAAGATTTTTCCAAACAAAGAACTTCCACCAATCTCTAACCAACATAATGAATATTTACAAGGCTATACATAAAAGGCCTCAAATGGAGCTATCCTGATCATGGAATGGTATATATTGTTATACGAAAACTCAACCAACCCCAAATGGTCATTAAAAAATCCAAAACAATTAAGGAGACAAGCACAAAGCATATCTTCAAGAACATGTATACCTCTTTCTGTCTGGCCATCCAACTATTAATGGTATGCTGTAATCAAATAAACCTGAGATCCCAGTTCCTCCTGGAGGTGTCTCCAAATGAAAGAAGTATAATAGGGGTCTCTATCAAATACTATAGCATATTGAACTTCATTCAAGTGAAAAATATCTCTCATGTATAGATTTCCCATCTCCTCAACTTTGGCTGTATTACATGTGGGTATAAAGTGATCCAATTTGGTCAGCCATTCATTCACAAACCATATCATAATTTTAATTCTCTTGGTACGTGGAAAACCAACCATAATGTCCATAGAAATCTCATCCCACTTCCATGTTTTCACTAGAAGTGGATGAAGAAAACCAAGAGGTATTTGGTTCTCATCCTTAACTTTTTAGAATGTATAATAATGAAAGAAAAAATCATCAATGCCCCATCTCATACCTGAACACCAGATTCATCACTACATGTCACAAAACATCTTTGTGGTTCCTAGTTTCATAGACCACTGAGAATTATGGAAATCCCCCATAACATATTTCCTTATAGGAAAAGGTACAATGTAGCAGTTCCAGAAACATAGAATACCCTCCATGGATAACTGACACTCAAGAATGGTCTCCCCACCATAAAGATAGCTCTTAATGATGTAGAATTCATCATTAAGATAATGTTATAGAATAATCGTCTAGAGAAGGGTGGAGTTAAACTGAACACTGGACCAATAAACCTCAGCCCCTGATTCCAATACTTCTATATGAAACTGTAAAAAAAGTCCCATAAAGTTCCAGTAATTTGATACTTATTACATGGCCTGGATCAAAATTTTTAATACTCAAAGCATCTAAAAAAAACTACCTTTACTTCGGGTATAAGAAATTTCAAATTCAAATGATTATAGGTATTCCACCCAATTCCTATGGTGTAGATTAAAATATTTTTAAGAGAAAATATAACTCAACCTCTTGTGGTTGGATGACATGGTAAACCTTTCTCAAAAAGGTAATGCTGACAAGTCTTAAGAAAATTCATTTAAACTACTTATTTGAGTTCATGGGTTGGGTAATTCTTCTCGTGTGGCCTAAGATGTTTAGATACATAGGCAATGACATGATCCCCCTACATAAGATAATATATCAAACCAAAACTTGATGTGTCACAAAAGACCACATAGCCCCACTTGGCCTCTGGAGTAATCAATGATGGAAAAATTGTCAAAATACATTTCAGATGAACACAATAACTCTGAAATTTCTCATCCCAAGAAAAATTTAATTCCTCCCGAGTTAGATCGTTCATCAAAGAATCCAAATTTGAGAATTCCTTTACAAAACATCGATAATATCTAGCTAAACACAAGAATCTAAAAATATCAAAAACATTTCATTATTGTTACCACGCCATAAAATATTTTACCTTATTGGGATAAATTAATATACCATGTTACAACACCATGTGTCCGAAGAACTTCAATTCCCAAATCCAAAAATCAAATTTTGATTTCTTGGAATTAATTCATTGACTTCTCATCAATTCTAGAACTTCCCTCACATGAAACACATGATCCTCCTTAGATATAGAGTAAACAAGGATTTCATCCATGAGACTACTATGAAGGTATCAAGATACTCATAGAAAATCATGTTTATTAAATTCATGAAAACCGTAGGAGCATTGGTTAGACTAAATGTCCTGACATGGTACTCATAATGGATGTACTTGATCTAAAAGAATGTTCTATGAATGTCAGATTCATTTAGTGTCAACTGATGATAATTAGATAAGATAAATCTTCAAGAACAACTTCACCCATTTTAACTGATCAAAAATATCATCAATACATGGAAACATATACTTTTTGTTTACCATAATTTGATTGAGTTTTTAGTAATAAACACAGAGGTGATGTGACCCATCAGATTTCTTAACAAAGAGAAATACAGCCTCCCAAGGTGACACACTCAGGCATATGAATCCTTTCTGTAAGAACCCATATCTTCCTTTCATGTATGTTTTTCCTTTTCTGGTCGTTTTTGAGAAAAAAAGGAAATTCTGGAAAATTTTGAAGTACATATCGTGTACTTTATGAGTACAAACCGTGTACTTCCTTGCCACAGGAGACCATGTGCTAGCCATGTCCTGGCCACACACATGGTTGTGTGGGGGTGAAATGGAGGCCTCTTAAAGCATAGTAAAGAAAAGATGATTACACACCATGTACTTTAAAATTACACACTGTGTATTTTGTTTCTTTTTCATTAAACGGACTAGGGTCGCGTCTAACTCCCAGAAGTGTCTTCTTCTAGGTCCTTTTCGGCCACGAGAAACCATACGATGCCGAAACTTCTCCGATCCCTCGAGCCTCTATTCTTTCTCCGAATCGACCATCGTCGATTGCATTGGAACCACAACGGTAAGCTCTTCCTTCTTCTTGAGTTTCATTCCCTGATTTCTCCTCTTTCTCAAGTTATCATGGGTTGAGAATTTTAGATGTTTTGTAGAGCATGGGTGTTCAAAGGTGATTCAAGCTTCTAGGTTCACGTATAGAAATCTACTAACACCAAGGTAGGTGGTTTGTACCTTTCCATTCGAAAGTCTTTGATTTTTATGTGCAATTGTGCCAATACCCTAGAACGGGGTATTGTGTGTTTACCGTTTTGGCCATGTTCTTTTACTTCCATGATTATATGCTTGTTTAGAGGTTATTTGGTTATGAATAAGGTTGGATTTTTATTTCTTCAATGTTATTCTCATGATTTTTTATGTTTACAACTGTTGGCCCCGTTTAGCCTATTGTCCGTTTACCTTTTTTCCATGCCTTGTGGTTGTAGGATAGAGTGTTGTTTTTCTGAAATGCTTGAGATGCTGTAGACTGGTTAGCCAAGTATTTCTGTAGTTTTACTTTGTCCATATAGCATTACTATGTTTTGACTTACATGGGGCCGTGATAACATGGTGCAGTAGACTAAAAGGGGATAGACTGAGTGAGAATCCTCAGAGAGTCTTTGGGCATTATAGACTAAAAGGGGACAGACCAAGTGAGCTTCCTCAGAGAGTATTTGGACATTATAGAATATATTGGGATAGACCGAGTGATCTTCCTCATAGATTATTTGATCCTTATAGACTATAAGCGAATAGAACGAGTGAGCTTCCTCAGAGAGTCTTTGTTTTACTTTGAATTATCTTGAACCACTCCATGCTATAAGGAGAATTGACTGGGTGAGCTTTCTTAGAGAGTCTATGAACGACCTGGGGCTATAAGAGGAATTTACTGGGTGAGCTTCCTCAGAGAGTCTATTGACCTTGGGGATATAAGGGGAATTGAACTTGTGTGCTTACGTAGAGAGTCCTTGACTTCCTTAGATTATAAGGGGAATTGACTGAGAGTGCTTCTTCAGAGAGTCTTTATGAATTCTTATGAAAAAACCAGAGGGGTTAGGCTGACTGTACTACCCAGAGGGTTGCTTGTACATATTAGGTAGCACTAGAGGGGATGGATGTGAGTACTTCCAAGAGTGTTAACTATTTTTGTTTAGCTGTTGCTTGATACTGATACCGTGGATTGTTGACTGCTGAGTACTTTCCTGTTTACTGATTTCTGTACTTTTACCTACCATATATTCACTGACTGTTAGGAACAGATTTTCAGATGGTTGCCTATTGGAATTTAGCCTCACACCCTATGTGGGTCATGATTTTGGGCCTAAACAGATTATATTGCTACAGGTATAGATAAGGGAAATCACCCTTCTACTTCAGGTACTTGACTTGCTGTGGTGCTGGAGAGCATGGGACCAAGATTTTTCTTACGATGCTGAGGAGATGTTTATCTATATATTTTGTACTTTGGTTTAGTACTATTTTTTATTCTAGAATTGTGATCATTTTGGTTTCTTTTCTAGACATATGTATCATGCATCGTTTATATATATGTGCACCATTTGTTTCTTACTTTTAGTCTTCCGCGGATTGCTTTTGTATGGATTATTACCATTTCTGTTTTTGTATATAGTTTCTCTTCTGTTATGTACTCTGCCAATGAGGGCATAGTTTCCCCACTATCACACCCAAGTCCCTCGTTGCTAGTCTGCAACCTCTAGCATTCGGGGAAATGCGCTTGAGGCCATTTGACCAAACGGGTATGGGGCACCTCTAGGTGGCTTCCAGAACCGAGACGTTACAAAGTGGTATCAGAGGGAGGTTCTTTTCTCTTGACTTACAATTTGGATACTATAGTAAGGTATAGAATGGAATAAGTACTTGGTAATAAGCTATTCCCGGGAGTAGCTAACCCGTGTACAGGGAAAATCCAATTTACCTCGTTAATGCAATTTTCTGATTTTGCAATTTTTCAGTTGATTGATTTTCACCGTTGGGTGACTCACATGATTTAAGCTATTAATGTTGACGTTATTGAGGTTCTATTTCTGTCGCAACCTGATGAGATTAGGGTATTCCATCTCATGCATCATATAGGCACTTGCTAGAGATCACATGTCATGCATTCTTGCCATGCCATTTAGGGTGCATTAGCAATTGCATGTTGTTGTGATAGATTTTGTGTAGAATATTCATTCTATAGTGATATATTCCTTAATAGAATATGGATTTTGATAAGTATTTCTTTGTGTATGTCTTTGTTTGGATTAACTCCAAATTTTGGTTCTTGAGGTGTTATGGGCCCTCAGGAATCGGAATTTGGTGGGTCATTAGATTGTCTTTGCTTATTTATAACAAGTGTAAGATGCCAAGCTTTGATTAACAGGGAGTATGGACCCTCACGGATCAGAATTTGGCACCTTAACACTTGTTTCTATGTTTTCTGGGCTCCGGAAAAGTTTTTGAGGCTACTGTTTGGAAAAACCCAGAATACACGGTGTGTACTTTATGAATACATGTAGTGTAGTGTATAACTGTGTCACTGAATATATGGGTAGGGACACAGGGCTATGAAAATCTTACAGGAACATGTTGTGTACGGTATGTACACTTCGTGTTGTAGTGACTATGTGTCTACCCGTGTGACTAACGACACAGATGAGGGAAACTTGAGATATACACACCGTGTCAGGATTGAACACACTGTGTCATATAACCTAAGTATCTGACCATGTAACGAACAACACGGACGGATAAAACATAAGCCTATACATGCCGTGTCAACTTTGAACACACCGTGTAGTCTGACCTAGGTATCCATCCATGTCACGAACAACACAGGTCGGTGTTTTCCTTTCTTGTACACGCCGTGTCCAACTGGAGCACATCATGTAGAGTGAACCGTGTAGCCGGCCATGTAGCTAACAACACGGGTCGTTGAAACTTGTCTAGTACATGCCGAGTCTATCGTGAACATGCCATGTAGTATAGGATTAAGAGGACCATGTGTGTTTGCCGTGTAAGGAGACTTGGGTAGGTGAATAGAGTTCCAGAACACATCGTTTTTAGGGACAACACACCGTGTGGTTGGGGTGTTGCACGACCAGTTGTGGTAGAAGTACACGCCCATGTGAATGGCTTAAGAGAACACACTATGTAGTATTTATACACACTGTGTAGTCATGTTTTGTAAAACATGAATTTTTTCTTTCTCCTGTTCCCTTATTGTACTCTTATGTTTTCAGTCCTTGATAATCCTAATCTAAGGTGTTCATTTGACCATTCAAAACTATGCTACTGAGACATCCTCCGGTTGTACTCCAGTTGCCAAATGGTGATCAGACACTAGATATGGCAGATTAGGGACTTCTAGAAGATCCCCCCGTTGTTCCAACCTTGGCACCAGCTGTTATACATGGCATAGGTGGTGATGCATAGTTCAAGGAAGGCTTTATGAGGATGATGCAAACATTTCAGGGAGCTCTATCTTCTGCCCTGTTGATGGCAGAAGTGACGCAGGTCTTTCAGAAGCAGCATCCTCCTACTTTTTTAGGGGATCGAGGACCCCATGCTGCATAGTCATGGCTAGAGGCCACACTAACAATTTTTGAGCATCTGGAGATACCTCCAGAGAAGAGGGTGAAGCTCGCTACCTATATGCTCCGAGACTCCACCAATAGGTGGTGGGAGGTGATCTCAAAGTCAGGATGCCAACATAGTATGACTTGGGATGAGTTTCAGAACATCTTCTATGATTAATTCTACCCAGAGACCTTGAGGGATGATCGAGCCCGGGAGTTTGTGAGTTTGGAGTAGGGTACTCTTTCTATTATGGAGTACTCATATCACTTTACTGAGCTTTAGTGTTTCATGCCTATTCCAGTAGGCTATGAGTTGTTCCTTGCGTGGAAGTTTGAGGATGGTCTGAGGCACGACATCTGATCATAGGTGAACATTTTTAGGTTGACTTCGATATCTTCTATCATCAACTAGGCGCTGATCACAGAGCACAATCTGAGGGATTCTGGAGCAGGGGTCTAGGGCAGTTTGACATCTAGAGTTAGTATTCCTCCGACTGATAGTAGGAAGCACCACAAGGAGTCTGTACGAGGAGATCAGAGTAGGCACGATGCATCTTCCGGTTGCTAGGTGGTGTGCTACCAGTGCAGAAGGAGCGGACATACCAGGCCTCATTGCTAGAGAGACCTGATGAAGTTCCGATATTACGGCAAGATTGGCCATCTCCAGTGTTTCTGTTAGATATTTTCACGAGAAACAGGTGACATGGGTTCTTCTATGACCCTGTTTTCAAGAGAAATATCGCCAGTTTCCCACGAGTCTGGGAACTGGTGTTCTTACGGCCGTTTATGCCGAGGTAGAGGTCACGGTTGTGGTGGTCAGTCCCTAGGTTATCAGTGACAATAGAGTGGATTGGCTCAGAGTGGTTAGGCAGGGTCAGAAGTCCATAGAGCAGGTCAGGCCTTTACAGTAGAGTTGACCTAGCAGGAGAAAGATCCCAGAACCTCTACAATTCGAGGTTCAATCCTCGTAGCCTCAATTTTATCTTCATCTCTTTTTGATACAGGGGATTCCCATAGCTTTATTTCTATTGATATTGTGGAGAGTCTTGCACTACTACAAAAACATGTAAGGGAAACTCCCCCTTATATCAGCGCTAAGCAAAACCACTGATAAAGGTTACCCTTTATCAGTGCTTTTCTAGCGCTGATAAAGAGGCCTTCTATCAGCACTAGAAAAGAACTGATATAGAATCCCTTTATCAGTGCTAAAATTTTAGCACTGATACAGGGTAACCTTTATCAGCACTAAGCAAAGCACTGATAAAACGACCCTTTATCATTTCTAGAAATGTGCTGATAAAGAATCCCTGTATCAGCGCTAAAATTTTAGCACTGATACAAGCAAGATTTATCAGTGCTTTTTAATCACTTATAAAGAGTACCATTATCAGCGCTAAAAAGCACTGATAAAGGATACCTTTATCATTGCTAAAATTTTAGCGTTGATAAAGGTAGTCTTTATCATCGCTTTGTTAGCGTTGATAAAACCTTAGTCCATTTTTTTATAATGTCGGTCGCACAATGACCTCGTTTTATCGTGACCTAAAGATCTCGCGGTACTGGAACCCTGTGACTCCCCTCTTCCGCCAACTGATTTTGCATTTTTGGACCTCCCCCGCCCTCAATTCTTGTTGCTGAACCTCCGCCGCCCACTGAGTTCGTGTTTCCGGACCTCCGACGCCCTTGAGCTTCGGTTTTCCAGACCTCCGCTGCCCGCAACGCCCTCAAGCTTCGGTTTTCCAGACATCCCTTTAAGGAATGTTTTCGAAATATTTTTTTTAATATTGTTTTACTCTCCCATCACACATAACCATATGTTTATTTGGCATGATATATTTAATGGATATTTGAGATTGTGATGGTTGTAGGCTACATGATTCATCCTTTTCTGGAAACCTACAGATGTTTTAGGTTATTTCCAATTAAAATCCCTTATGTTTCCTTCCATGGTTGTCTTCTTTGGGTGGGTGTTTGAGACCATTAATGTGGTTATTATTCTTTATTTTCCTCTGATTCACAACTTCTTGGTTAGAGCTCAATCTTGATGTGTTGGGTGGTCTATCTTTTAAGATATTAGTTTTCCATCTTTGTGCAAAAACCATTTTATATGATCTATTTATGGTTGGACATAGATAGGATTTTGGTGTGTAATAAAATGACTAGGATTATGAAGTATTTTGATGGACCAGACACTGGGAGGTGTTGGTGTCTAATTCAATGAGACCGTCGATGGGTGACACTCTATAGTGGGAATTCAAGGTTTCCATCGAGTACTTGATCGAGGAATAAATCCTTTTTATTTTTTTACTTTATTTTTGTTGGTTGAATCATTGATGGATATTTATTGTGTTATTTCATTTGGATTCATTGGTATGTTTTGGGTCTACCTTTCCTTAGGTTTCGAATTATGCTCTTAGTGGTTCTTCATGGTTAGTGGTTGTAGTCTCTTATTTGGGTGAAGGGATGTGTTCTTAGTATATTTCCATCTTATGTCCCGCCATTTTAGTGAAAATTTAAATGGTTGGGTGACCTATGCTAGGTCTCTGGACATTATTGGTGCGTGTTCGCCCCTTCCTCCTTAGGAACCTTCACCACCTGGGACTACTGTCGCATATGGGCTCCTTCAGAGTATTTTGATAGATGGAATGATACCTTTGGTTTATTGGATTATTAACACCAATTTGAGATTTATGTGTGACTATATACTTATTATATTTTCTTATTATTTCTTACACACCACCACTTGAGTTGAGTAACCTGATTGAAATCCATATTGTTACTTTGGTTCTAATGTGGATATGGTTTTTTATGTGTTTGTGACATGTGTATGTGTGGATATATGGCTATTTAGGCATGATGATATTGAATGTAGGGTAGATACCTAGGAGTGGTAGATGTATCATTCTTGAATATTCTTGTGTTTGGTCTGGGGTGATTTGAGGAAACCATAATGAATCTAAAGTAATTATATTTAATGAAGATGAATAAATAATAATGGTTAGGCTCTATTAATCTCTATTTTAATAAGGAAGTGGTTCTATTCTACTGTATTTGGAAGTCTTTTTTTGTGTACTTGAACCATAAATACTAATATTTGAGATTCAAATAGGATGAATATGAATAATGATTGGATGGATGCTAATCATTTGACAATAGATCACGAGAACAGAGTGAAAGAGTTCATCAAGTTTGAAAAGGATCACGCAAAGGATCCTTCTCAAATCCTTTGTATGTGTTTACGTTGTAGTTATTCTAGACTACTTACTCCAGAGGAGTTAGAAGAACATTTAAAATGTCATGGAATAGATCGGATTTATAAATGTTGGAATAAACATGGAGAAAAAGCTAATGTAGCTACTGGATGGGATAAAATTGTGTTTTATGGATCATCAGATATGAATACAAATATGGATAATGAAGAAGACCGTATGAAGGATGTGATTACAGATGTCAATGATGATGAAGATCGTATTGAGGAAATGACAACGACAATTGAAGATGAACTCCATGATTTCCCAATAATGTTTGAGAAGTTAAAGAGTTGTGTAAAGATGCTATTGTATGATGCTTGCAGTAAGTATACAACATTGCCAGTTGTACTGAAGTTGTATAAATTGAAAGCAGGAAACAGATGGAGTGATGTCAGTTTTACAGAACTACTTACTCTCTTGAATGACATGCTCCCAGAAGATAATGAGCTCCCAAGCCGTACATATGAAGCGAGACGAATGTTACACTCAATGGGTATGATTTCTGAAAGAATACATGCCTGCCCGAAAGACTGTATATTGTTTCGCAAGGAGAATAAATCACTTACAGAATTCCCAAAGTGTGGTGCTTCTTGATATAAGAAAGATAAATCCAATCCTACGAAAGTTGTATGGTACTTTCCAATAATTCTGAGGTTTAGGCGTCTATATGGAAGTGAATAAACTGAAAGACAGTTGTCGTGGCATGTAGATAAAATAAATAAAGATGGGAAATTACATCATCCGACCGACTCTCCTCAATGGAAGAAAATTGATCCTGAGTATCCTGAATTTGGAAAAGAGCAGAGAAACCTTCGTCCTGCGTTATCTACAGATGAAGTGAATCCTTTTGGTTTTCAAACCAGCACTTATAGTACCTGGCCTGTTATGTTGGTAAATTATAACTTTCCACCCTGGTTATGCATGAAGCAGAAATTCATCATGTTATATATGCTTATATTAGGACCAAAATAACCAGGTAATGATATTGATGTTTATCTGGATCCGTTGATCGAGGATTTGAAGTTATTGCGGGATTCAGGTGTAATGTTGTATGATGATTATAAAACTGAATACTTCATGTTGAGGGCGATGTTGTATGGGACAATAAAGGATTTTCCTACTTATAGAAATTTGTCAGGATATAGAATTAAATGAACTCAAGGGTGTCCCATGTGCGAAGAAGATACAGAATCCATTAGGTTGAAACATTCATCAAAATCTGTGTTTCTAGGACATCTAATATTTCTACCTCATCAGCATAAGTACCGATATTGGACGATATCATTCAATTGAAGTTCAGAACAATGCACAACACCGTATCCACTAACAGGTGATCAGCTTTTTGAGAAAGTAAAAGATCTGAAAACTGTTTTTTGGTAAACCATTTTCGAAAAACCTTACGAAAATCGGTTGGAAAAAGAGATCAGTTTTTTTTGAATTACTATACTGGAATTGTTTGTACGTCAGAAATTTTCTGGATGTCATGCATCTGGAAAAAAATGTATGTGACAGTGTTATTGGAACATTGATAAATTCCCCTGTCAAAACAAAAGATGGAATTAAGGCAATGTTGGACATGGTTGACATGGGAATACGAGAAGAGTTGGCTCTCGTGAAGGGTGAAAATTGAATTTTTCTTCCTCCAACTGCTTATACTCTTTATAGGGAGGAGAGATATCAGTTTTGCAACTTCTTCAATGATGTAAAGGTTCCATAGGGGTACTCATAAAATATCAAGAACATTGTGTCAATGAATTATTTGAAGTTAAAAGGTTTGAAATCACATGATTTCCATGTTTTGATGCAATATCTAATTCCTATAGCTTTACGTCGCATTTTTTCCAAGAATGTTCGTCATATGTTAACCAATCTTTGTTTCTTTTTCAAAGATATATATATCAAAGTTTTAGACCAGGCGAAATTTCCAGCTATGGAAAAAGAAATTTTCATCATATTATGTGAACTAGAAATTTTCTTCCCGCCAACATTATTTGATATGATGGTTCATTTGATGATTCACTTGGTGAGAGAGATTCAACTTTGTGGTCCTATGCACTATAGATGGATGTATCCTGTTGAACGGTATATAAAGATTTTTAAAGGTTATGTCAAATCAAAGTCGGCTAGAGAGTTGTATAGTGGAGCGATATATTGTTGAGGAAGACATTGAATTTTGTAATGAATACCTATCTGATGTGGAAAGAATTGGTCTCCTGAAATCTCATCACACTGGACGCATTGAGGGTGAGGGAATTTCTGGAAGAGAAGTTGTGACAATTAGTATTAAAGATCGGGAGCAGGCCCATCTTTACGTTTTTCATAACAGTTGGGAGGTTTCTCCATATATTTAAACTCACAAAGAAATTCTTAGGCAGTTGAATCCATCAAGGGCTGAAAAATGGTTATCAGATACGCATAATCACCAGTTTATAGGATGGTTTGAGGACCATATTTTTAAGCAGTTGGATGAAAATATGAATTCAATGTCAGAACGACTTCGATGGCTAGCTGCTGGACCAAGTGTGTATGTAATATCTTACAGTGGTTATGTAATTAAGGGTTATAATTTCTATATAGATGAACATGATGAAGATAGTACCATGAAAAATAGTGGAGTTACACTAGTGGCTGAAGCGATGCATTTTTCTGGTAGTAAGGACAGAAATCCAATTTATGTAAATATGTCATACTTTCGCATTATCAAACTAATATGGGAGTTGGATTATACGACATTCCAATTGACGATTTTTCAATGCAAATGGGTTGATAACAACAGTGGTGTTAAAATAGATGAATGAGGATTTGTGAAAGTTGATTTTAGTAAAGAAGGGTACAAAGATGAACATTTTATAATGGAATCACAAGCGGTACAAGTTTTTTATGTTCCAGATCCCACAAACCGAAAGTGGTTGATTGTTCTGTTATCGTCCAAAACTACTGAAGGTTCCGATGAAAATTCATTTGAGGACGATCCTTTTAGTCATACGTCGCAATCATTTTGGAGCAGTCCCAATGCAGATGATGTTTTGTATGTTAGAGGAGACCACAATGAAGCGATTTGGATAATAGATAGAGGTTTCAGATCCATTCAACCTTTGAAAAAAAGAAATAGAGTTCAATAAACAGGTTATATTTTGTTTGTAATATAGATATTGTTATCTCATGTTATTATCTTATCATTACTAAATTTATGTAATCTAAATTAAATGTTCAACCACTTTTGCAGATAATGACTTCTACACATCCTGGTGCTCCTAACCTTGATGTTGAACAAGTCTCTCAAGATGATGCTACTGCAGCAGCTACTGCTCCTGCTGCTCCTGCAGCTCCTGCTGCTGCTCCTACTGCGGATCCTATTGCTCCTGCTGCTCTTCCTGTTGCGGCTCCTGCTGCTCCTGCTGTTCCTACTGCGGCTTCTGCTTCTGCGGCTACGGCTGCTCCTAGTGTTGAGGTCCAACAACCATCAACACATGCCATTGATACCATTTCATATAAACATGTAGATGATGTTGATATCGATGAAATGGTTGGGAATGAAGGACCGACGTCATAGAAAAAACAGGTGCGTCGTAGTTTGATGGTGTTAGCCAAAATTCTTAAGGCGAAAAGCAAAGACATCAAATTTGAAGTCGGATGGAATGCACGAGGCCAACATGTGAATCCCAACAAGGATATGTTTATCAGATACATTGGAGTTGTCACTCAGAAATGCATACCGATTGACATAGATTCATGGCACCATGTTGTGTCTGGCCTGAAGGCTGTGATCTGAGAAGAAATTATGGTATCATTATGAATTTATTTCTTTAATTTACTAGCAAATAAAATAATGAAACAATGTCTTACTCTTCTCAATATCTTGAGAGTACATTTATAGTAGTCGATTCACACATGGATTATGTACTAAGGTTTGCAGGAAGGATTCATCGAGGTTTTCACACTATTTTAACATGATGTCACCTGAAAGATTCCAAAGGTAAAAAAAACCCGCACCCACCCATTGTCTATGATCACCTGATATCCCAAGAAGCATGGGATGCATTTATTGGCCTCCATGGGGATGAGAAGTTTCAGGTACATTGTGGATGATAATATGTTGTTTGAGGATACCTGTATTCATCACTTTGATTGTCAATATGTCATTTATGAAATAGAAACTCTGTATTGAAAATAAGGAACATGCATCAAAACCAACATACCCCTATCGTAAAGCAAGGATGGGGTACGCTTCATTAGAAAAGAAAATGGTACGTATTTTAAATTTACAGTAATATTGTTAGGTGCCAATAAACAACATCATAATTATCTTTCTATGTTTATATGTAGATTGATGAGTCTAAAACCAAAGGCACTTCCATCCCACGTCTTGTGCTATGGAAGGAGGCATGTGTGAACAAAGAAGGGAAGTTATTAGATGAGAACACATGGAATGTGTGGGAAATATGTGTAAGTATGACACAACGATAACAAGATTTGTTTTAAATTGCTATTACATAAAAATAATTAGTTATTTTCCTATATATGACAGTCACTGGAATCAGCTACTCCCGTAGAGGATACAGACCTATTATCGACGGATTTGAAGAAGCCAAAAAAATACGGTCATGTCAGAGGTGCAGGGTTTGGGGTGACACCCCAAGTATATTTTGATGAGAAGATAAAAACGAATGGTAGAGATGAAAAATTGGAACAAATGAGAGAAAAAATAGCAACCCTTGAAGAACAATTGCAATGGCAGAGAGTGTTGCTAGCAACTTTTATGGGTGGGAAGAAAAGGGAAGACACAACTCGGGAACAACCAGCGCCTGAACATCCTGCCCCACCCCCCAACAGCTTTGAGGCGAGCCATTCGCCTCAAAGAACTGTCTTAGCCATGGTAATCAATATTCTAATAATTGTTCCCATGAAATGTGAATCAGACAAACACTGATAATTTTTTTGTACTGATATTCTAGAAGGTGATAATGATTGTGATTTATATCTTTCAACACCCACCTATCACCTTGTAGTGAGGGATATAGTGGTCAATATCCCATATGCCACACTGCATAATAGACCACTTCCAAAAGATCATTTAAAAGTGACGATTACTATAGCCCATGAGCCAAATGAAAAGATACTTATTCCACTTGATGACGATGATATTAATACGGTAGAAAAGGCTATTGGGACATTCATTGCTTGTCCATCACAAATTTTAAGAGTACATATGGACAAAGAGGTATTTATTTCTTTTTTTTTCAAGCTAAACCCTTAACAATTAATGAAAAAAGGGTCTGAACCAATGATTGTTGTTATAGATGGAGAAAGGGAAGGGGGTGACAAACGTCGGCTCAAAACCATCTATGGGATCAACCAACCAATCCCAAGGAGATACTGAAAGCACAATAACACCACATGTTCTCTATACACATTTACTAGCATTGAAGACTCATGTGGATACGAAGCTAAAATATGGTAATAGTCAGATAGTGGTTTTTGAAGAGAATATATATGGAGAAGAAAGTCAATATTTCATTGCTGCTAAAAATGTAAATGAGATCCTTGAAAATGGTTATCTAGGCGTCATAGTTGTAAATGTATATATGAGGTATGTTTCCATGAATTGATTTTCTAAAAGCTGATCTAATGTGAAAATTAGGAATAAATGCATTTTATATTGTTGACAGACGCATTTATGAAAAACAGTTGAAGGAATTTTCCCAGGATCCAAGATTTGGATTCGTTAGTCCTCATATCACATCAACAAACCTAAAAAAATATATCCATCAAAAAGGGATGAAATAGTGAATGGCTTTCTAAAAACATTTGAAAGCAAGATTACAGATGACAGACTTTTTCTAATACCAACCGTGCAGTGGTAATACTCTACGATTAAAGCATATTAATTATATTTTCACTTCTTTTATTACTTATTCCTTTTTGTGTTTTTAGGAAACATTGGTTGCTAATTGCGGTGAACTTGGATAATCCAAATATTTATTTTCTGGATTCAAAGCAAGGATATCAATCAAACCGACCACACATGATGGAGTTTGTGAATCTGTAAGACACTACATCTTACATTTTAGGTCTAAACATCATGAAATATAATTTATATTCTCTTTTAATGAGGATTATGTTATGATAGGGTGGGGTATCATTATCATCTAAAAAAATGAATGAGGACAGGGGAAAAGCATAAGGAGGTGAGCAAGTACTACGTCTGGACAAATATCAGGGTATATATAATAAAATTTCACTATCCAAACACATCTCAACACAAGTTAGTTATTCTCCTAATGATAATTTTTTTTTGCAGTGTCCAAAACAAACAAATGATAATGATTGCAGTTATTATGTTTGTAAATTTATGAAAGAGATAATTTTTCATCAACAAACTAGCATCCCTAAAGAGGTATTTTCAAAAACAACTACTAGTTCGTTTAAGTTATTTATTCATTATTTATTTTTATATTTTGTAATACTACTCTGACTGACAAAAAGACTCATACTAAAAAGACGATATAGATGTGTGTAGAAACGATTGGTCCGCATACCTGATGGAAGATTGTACACAAATAAAATGAAGATCTGACTTGGGGACATGTACAATTGGTGGTCATTTTTGAGAGGGGTTAAGGGGATCAAAATATGAAACATTGTTGTATGTAAATGTTCGTAGGAAAATTGTAATTGTTATTAAATAAAACATTCTTTCTCCAATGAGTAATTTTAGAATTTTAACATATTATATTCCCCAGCAACATGCAAGAATTATGAACCACTCAAAGGGTCTCTATTTTGTTTAAAATGGACGCAATTTTAAGTGAAAACAACAAATGACCTACGGAAATCTGACCAAATGAATTTGGATTGTGTTGATCCTTTAGGAGAACTATACACGGGTCCTTTTTGATGTGTAAGAGTCACCCCTGCCTCAATCTGAGGCACGATGTGGCCACTAGCACTCAAAGGTTCTCTCTTTTGTTTAAAATGAACACAATTTTAATTTAATACAATAACTCACCTACAGAAATCTGACCAAATGCATTCAGATTTCCTTGATCTTTTATGGGAATGATACAAGGGTCCTTGGTGACATGTATGAGTCATCCCCGCCTCAATATGAGGCACGGTGTGGCCTCTAGCACTCAAAGGGTCTCTCTTTTGTTTAAAATGGAAACAATTTTAATTGAAAACAACAACGGACCTACAAAAATCTAACCAAAAGCATTCATATTTCCTTGATATTTTAGGATAAGAATACAAAAGTCATTTGTGACGTGTACGAGTCATCCCCGCCTCAATCTGAGGCACGGTGTGGCCGGTAACACTCAAAGGGTCTCTCTTTTGTTTAAAATGGACACGATTTTAAGTGAAAACAACAACTAACCTACGGAAATACAACCAAAAGCATTCAGATTGTGTTTATCCCTTAGGATAATGATCCAATGGTCCTTTGTGATGTGTAAGAGTCATCCTCTCCTCAATCCGAGGCACGGTGTGGCTGCTATCACTCAAAGGGTCTCTCTTTTGTTTAAAATAGACACGATTTTAAGTGAAAACAAAAACTGACCTTCGAAATTCTAATCAAATGCATTCAGATTGTCTTGATACTTTAGGAGAATGATCCACTGGTCCTTTGTGATGTTTACGAGTCAACACCACCTCAATCTGAGATATGGTGTGGCCGCTATCACTCAAAGGGTGTCTCTTTTGTTTTAAATGGACACAATTTTAATTGAAAACAACAACTGACCTATGAAAATATGACCAAATACATTTTAATTTCATTGATCATTAATAATAATGATCCAAGGGTCCTTAGTGATGTGTAAGAGTCTACTCCGCCTCAATCCTAGTCACGGTGTGGCCGGGTACCACTCAAAGGGTCTCTATTTTGTTTAAAATGGACACGATTTTAAGTGAAAACATCAACTGACGTATGAAAATCTGACCAAATGCATTAGTATTGTGTTGATATTTTATGAGAACGATACACGGGTCCTTTGTGATGTGTAGGAGTCAACCCAGCATCAATCTGAGGCACAGTGTGGCCCCTAGCACTCAAAGAGTCTCTCTTTTGTTTAAAATGGACGCTATTTTTAATTGAAAACAACAACTAACCTATGAAAATCGGATCAAACGCATTCGTATTGCCTTGATATTTTTTGAGAATGATCCATGGGTCCTTGGTGACGTGTAAGAGTCATAACTGCCTCAATATGAGGCACGGGGTGACTGCTAACACTCAAAGGGTCTCTCTTTTGTTTAAAATAGACACGATTTTAATTGAAATCAACAACTGACCCATGAAAATCTAACCCAAAACATTACGATTGCCTTGATCTTTTATGAGAACTATCCATGGGTCCCTGGTGACATGTAAGAGTCATCTCCACTTCAATCCGAGGCATGGTGTGGCCGGTACCACTCAAAGGGTCTCTGTTTTGTTTAAAATGGACACGATTTTAAGTGAAAACAACAACTGATGTAAGAAAATCCAACCAAACTCATTTATATTGTCTTGATCCTTTAGGATAACAATCCAAGGTTTTTTTTGACATGTAAGAGTCAACCCCTCCTCAATCTGAGGCACGATGTGGCCGTTAGCACTCAAAGGGTCTCTCTTTTGTTTAAAATGGACACAATTTTAATTGAAAACAACAACTGACCTTTGAAAATCTGACCAAACGCATTTGGATTGTCTTGATACATTAGGAGAATGATCCACGGGTCCTTTGTGACATGTAAGAGTCAACCCCGCCCCAATAAAAGGCACGATGTGGCCTATATCACTCAAAGGGTCTCTCTTTTGTTTAAAATGGACACGATTTTAAGTGAAAACAACAACTGACCTACGGAAATCTGAACAAACGCATTAGGATTGTGTTGATAATTTAAGATAATGATCCAATAGTCCTTTGTGACATGTAAGTGTCATATTTTCCTTAATTTGAGGCATGATGTGCTTGCTATCACTCAAAGGGTCTCTCTTTTGTTTAAAATGGACACAATTTTAATTGAAAACAACAACTGACCTACGGAAATCCGAACAAACGCATTTGGATTGCCTTGATTATTTAGGAGAATGATACACTGGTACTTTTTGATGTCTATGAGTCATCCCCACCTCAATCTGAGGCATGGTGTGACCGGTACCACTCAATGGGTCTCTCTTTTGTTTAAAATGGACGCAATTTTAATAGAAAACAACAACTGACCTACAAAAATCCAACCAAACGCATTCGGATTGTGTTAATACTTTAGGAGAAATATTCTTGGGTCCTTTTTGACGTGTAAGAATCATCCTTGCATCAAAATGAGGCACGGTTTGGCCGCTAGCACTCAAAGGGTCTCTCTTTTGTTTAAAATGTACACAATTTTAAGTGAAAACAACTGACATATGAGAATCCCACCAAATTCATTCTGGATTGTCTTGATCCTTTATGAGAATAATAAAAGAGACCTTTATGACATGTATGAGTCAACCCTGCCTCAATCCGAGGCATGGTGTGGCTGCTAGAACTCAAAGGGTCTCTCTTTTGTTTAAAATGGACACAATTTTAATTGAAAACAACAACTGACCTATGAAAATCTGACCAAATGCATTCAGATTGTCTTTATCCTTTAGGAGAACGATCCAAGGGTCCTTTTTGACGTGTACGAGTCAACCCCACCTCAATAAGAGGCATGGTGTGGCCGCTATCACTCAAAGGGTCTCTCTTTTGTTTAAAATGGACACGATTTTAAGTGAAAACAACAACTGACCTACGGAAATCCGACCAAACGCATTCGTATTGTATTAATACTTTCGGAGAACAATCCACTGGTCATTTGTGACATGTAAGAGTCATCCCCTCCTCAATATGAGGCACGTTGTGGCTGCTATCACTCAAAGGGTCTCTCTTTTGTTTAAAATGGACAAAATTTTAATTGAAAACAACAACTAACCTACGAATATCCAACCAAACACATTCGGATTGCCTTTATCCTTTAAGAGAATGATCAACGGGTCCTTTGTGATGTCTAAGAGTCATACTCTCCTCAATCCGAGGCATGGTGTGACCGATTCCACTCAAAGGGTCTCTCTTTTGTTTAAAATGGACACTATTTTAATTGAAAACAACAACTAACCTACGAAAATCTGACCAAACGCATTCGGATTGTGTTGATACTTTAGGATAATGATCCACGGGTCCTTTGTGACGTGTACAAGTTATCCTCACCTCAATCTGAGTCACGGTGTGACCGCTAGCACTCAAAGGACCTCTTTTTTGTTTAAAATGGACACAATTTTAATTGAAAACAACAACTGACCTATGAAAATCTGACCAAACGCATTCGAATTGCCTTGATATTTTATGAGAACGATCCAAGGTTACTCAGTGACGTGTAAGAATATTAATTAAGTGTTTTATATATTTTTGGGTAAATAACTTGTCCAACCCATGTTATCCCCAAATCGAAAGGGTTCAAGCCACATAGAAAATACATTAGGGTTATGGAGAATCAAATTCCATAAAGGGTATCCAACATGGATGGATTGTGGAAGAAAAGATATTTAATTGTGAACGTAGAGGTATGTGGATGAGTAAAAGATAATATTGGGGCATTAGGATATTATGTGCACTAATGGATGAGAGACATCACTTGCGTGGGTCGTATTGTGAGGTTGTATGATTCCACTAACTATAATATTACATGATTATAAATATAAAGTCAGGGGAACAAGTATATGGAAGTGGTATCCCATGTAATTATCATATGTTGGATAAGGTGAGATTAGGGGATTGTAAATTAAAAAAAATCCTTTCAACACTCACCACTCATGTTCCCTTAATCATACATTCCCTTGATGCAACTGTCGTAGCCTACCACCCTCAAAATCACTATGCCACCAGGGTATCTCAGTTTAGTTTTACATAGATTTTAATGAGATAGCTCATCATCTAGCCAAATTATATTATCAATGTCAAGAGATCCCATGGGTGACATCTAGAGACTGGGATAACCCCCATGAATTTCATATATTGTGAAAAATCCATGAATGATAACATGAACTAAATTAGACAACTATGATGTCCAAATAAATAAACAAAAGTGGCATATTCATGGTGAAACCATTTCTGGTTTTGTTGTGTCATATATCACTATGGAAGCTTTAGAGACGAATATGTGGCATTGGATAATTAACACCCACTACATCGCGGACTTGACCATTGTGTCATCACAATCATGGGGATTGAAACGAAGGTTGTGGATATAATATATAAATTACATAAAACATTGTGGATAATTTTAACTAGAGTTTACGATAAGAATCTCTGATATATTGTTTAAATTATTCCATAGAGGTTACAAATGTGGTAGTGTTGCGTTTTTAAAGGATAAGGGGTCCAAAACATTATTCTTTCTGATGGTCCAGGGGTAAATGAAGAATGATAACATAAATTCTTTTACATTGTAGATACTAGCCACCCTAGTGAGGTTTTGAAGATGGAATTTGAGTTTTTTTTGGATGAAAGAGTTATTATCAAGGGGGATATATATTTACCAACTCTAAGAAGAGGCATTCATGATGGGAATCAGATTCCATAACGGGTATTCCTCTAGTTTCTATCCATTTTGTAAAATATGTTTCAATTTAATATAAAATACTTGATATCCATGTGATTTCTAAAATATACATCCCATTTCCTTGGAGAAAATTATGGAAACCTATGAATGAGGGCCTCATATTCCTAGAATAATGATGGAGAACTCCAAAAACCAATGATAACCTTATAACAAATCTAAATTGTGATACGAATAAATATAAAGAATAATGGGAATGTATAACATAGATAAAATGAATTAAAAAGAGAAAGGGGATATAATAGATTAATACATATATAAAGATGAGGGGAAAGCTACTATACAAAGGGGAAGACAACATGATAACTCTGATGGTGAAAGATGTGGAGAAGGCTTGGATGTTGGATCATCTTCTTTCTTTTATGGATATCTTATGTGTTGTACTTTTTTATTCTCATAATGTATTCTACTGCTCAAAACTACATTATTTATTCTTTAGAAGATGGGTGGAGATTATGAGTGATTGTTAAGGGATGGTGACCTTTTAAAGATTCTACAGTAAAAAGGGTTAAATAGATAATTTTATGTACTTAATTAACTTATAAATTATGTGTTAATGGGGTACAAGTATACTTTTTGTATGGGTATACTTGGTCTAATTAGATTGTGATTTATGTGTTAATTTTGTATGGGTATACTTGCTTTAATTAGCTTATTGAGATGCTGATTTTTTTACCGGTGTTTAGGTGTGCTGCTATAGATTATTTCGTAGCAGCAGACATGACATTTATCAGCGCTAATAAACTACACCTTTATCAGTGCTAAATAAGCACTGATAAAGGATCAGTTTATCAGTGCTAAAGGATTGATGATAAAACACTCATTTATCAGTGCTCTTTTAGCGCTGATAAAGGGTTGTTTTATCAGCACTCTTTTAGCACTGATAAAGTCTGCCTTTATCAGCACGTTTTTAGTGATGATAAAGGTTTCCTTTATCAGCGCTCAGTAAGCACTGATAAAGGTTACCCCCCTTTATCAGTGCCAAGCTTTACAGCGCTTTTTTAGCACCATTAAATCCCATTTTTAGCGCTATTAAAGCCCGTTTTTTGTAGTAGTGTTGGTCTCTGCATCCTTTCTTCTACCGAATTCTTGATGCTAGACACACCATTGGGGAATATGACAGCTAGTGTACGATAGTGCAAGAGGTTCCCTCTAGAGGTTGGCGGGTGACACTTTTTATGGGACCTCTATGTCCTAGAGATGACAGGTTATGATGTCATTCTCGGGATGGACTGGTTAGTTCCCTTACAGGAAGTTGTTGATTGCTATCACCTTAGGGTGAGTTTCATATCACCAGAGGGTGGATCTTTTCTTTATAAGGGTGAATGGGATGTCCAGGCGAGAAGATTGGGTCCTGAGCATCATGGGTTAGGAGGAGTTACATCCCAGATTTCCAGTCTATATCTGGATGGCCAGGGGACTTCACAAATGGACTTTACTCCAGTGCTGGATCGCTTCAGGGATTTCTTTCTAGAATAATTTTCAGGTTTTCCTCCAGAGAAAGAGGTGTACTTTTCGATTGAGCTTGTTCCAGGAGTGACACCAGTGTCCATTCCACCTTATAGAATGGATACACCAGAGTTGTAGGAGATCAAGAAGTAGTTGGAGGAGTTGTAGGCAAAGGTTTTCATCTGACCCAGTACTTCTCCCTGGGGTTCACCTGTTCTGTATGCGAAGAAGGCAGATGGTACCCTCAGGATTTGTGTAGATTATCAGAAGTTGAACCAGTTGACGGTCAAGAACTGATATCTGTTGCCCATGATAACTGATCTCTTTGATCAGATTCGAGGAGCCTGGGTGTTCTCGAAGATTGACCTGAGGTTCGGTTATCATCAGTTGCATGTTAGATCATCAGATATACCTCTTATATCCTTCTATAGCAGGTATGGTCTATACGAGTATATGGTTATGCCATTCAGTCTCACGAACACACCTACAGTTTTCATGGAACTGATGAACCGAGTGTTCGATCCATACATGGATTCCATTGTGGTTGTTTTTGTGGATGATATCTTGGTGTACTCTCATACTCAACACGACCATGCCACACATCTTGAGATCATTCTGAGTACACTGAGAGAGAATCAATTATTTGCTAATCTCTCAAAATGACACTTTTGGATGGATGAGATTTACTTTTTGGGTCATGTTATCTTAGAGACAGGATTATCAATAGACCTAAATAAAGTGAGAGCGGTAGTTTCCTAAGAGGATCCGAAGAACGTCTTTGAGGTGAGAAGGTTTTTAGGGATGGCTGGTTACTACAGACTGTTCATACAAGACTTTTCATGCTTAAAAGCACCGCTGACAGGCCTAACTAAGAAGGGTGTGATGTTCTTATGGTTAGATTCCTATAAGTCAGCATTTCAGGAGCTAAAAGGGAGGTTTAAGTTAGCACCGATACTAGTCTTTCTTGAGCCAGGAAAGAGCAATACAGTTTATTGAGATGCATCAGGTATCGGTTTGGGAGTTGTGCTTATGCAGGGAGAAGGAGTCATTGCGTATGGGTCTCGGCAGTTGAGGCCACATGAGAAGAATTACTCGACACATGATCTGGAGTTGGCAGCTATTTTTCATGCCTTACGATGTTGGAGACAAATTATTCTGGGAGAACATTTTGTGGTTTTCACCGACCACAAAAGTCTCAAGTACATTTTCACTCAGTGTGACTTAAATTTGAGGTAGAGGAGGTGGGTTGAGTACCTTTAGTCTTTTGAATTTGAGCTTTCCTATACACCTAGAAAAGGAAATGTAGTGGTTGATGCACTGAGCAGGAGGACCCAGATACTGGCAATTTAGGAGGCCACTAGTGAGTGGAAGGTTATGGCCATGTTCTATGAGATGCATTTGGAGGTGCACGAGAGACAGGGGAAGAATTTACTTTCTTCTGTAGCCGTTACCTCTATGATTCTTGATCAAGTTAGAATGAGGCAACTATCAAATTCTGAATGCCTAGTCCTATGGGAAATCATGTTAGGAGATGACCCTATTTCTGGATGGACCGTTGGTAAGGACAAGTTCTTGGGTTTCCAAGGGCGCATATGGGTGCGAGCAAATATATGCTAGAAGATGATGCAGGATTTTCATTCCTCTATTTGGGAAGTTCATCCTGGTTCCATCAAGATGTATCGTGATCTAAACCACCAGTATTGGTGGCCAGGTATGAAGAAAGATGTTGTAGGTTTTGTCATGAGGTGTTCCACCTGTCAGCAGGTGAAGGCGGAGCATCAACGACCATCAGGGATTCTACAGCAGTTACCCATTCCCGAGTGGAAGTGGAATGACATCGCGATGGAATTCGTGACCAGTTTTCCAAGGTCACCGTGAGGGAATGATGTGGTATGGGTTGTCATTGACAGACTCACAAAGGTTTCTCACTTCTTGACGATCAAAGAGACCTTCAGTGTTGATGAGTTGGGACATTTTTACATCCGAGAAATTGTACATCTTCATGGAGTTACACACTCCATCATTTCAGACAGGGATGAACATTTTACTTCTTGTGTCTGACATGGGATTTAGAAGGCGTTGGGTACACAGTTACTTTTGAGTACAACATACAATCCCCAGATAGATGGCCAATCCGAGTGTGCGATTCAGGTTCTTGAGGAAATGATCTGAGCATGCATTATAGATTATGGATGTTCTTGGGAGAAGCATATAACTCTTGGGGAGTTTTCCTACAACAATAGATTTCAAGAAACTATTCAGATGGTACCTTATGAGGATTTTTATGGTAGGCCAAGCCGATCACCTCTGTGTTGGTTGGAGGCAGGAGAGGTAGCTATGCTGGGACCTCGTCTTGTTCAGGAGACCATAAAGCAGATAGATTTGATTCGAAAGAGGATGACTACTGTGCAGTCTCATAAGAAGTCTTATGTTGATCAGTGGAGATGACCTATGGAGTTTGAGGTAGGGGATCAGGTTTTCATGCGTGTCGCACCGAGGTTGGGACACTGGAGGATTAGGAGATATGGAAAGATTTCACCGAGATACGTCATAATGTTTGAGGTGTTGGAGAGATCTGGGCTGGTTGCCTATAGGTTGTGGTTACCTCATAGGTACCAGGCTATGCACGAATTCTTTCACATTTCTCAGCTCTGATGTTTCTTTTCATACCCCTATCATGTCTTTCAACATGAAAAGGTTGAGCTCTAAGCGGATGCATCATTTGAGGAGCATCATATCCGGATTGTTGATCGTAGTACAAAGGTTCTCCGTGGCCAGTCTATTCCTCTAGTACGGGTGCTATGGAAGCACGGGCAGGTAAAGGATGAGACTTGGGAGAGGGATGCCGATGTACGAGCATAGTGGCTAGAGTTATTTGAGGTTCCTTCTTCTATGACATGCTAGGGAAATTCGGGGATGAATTTATTTAATGGGGGAAGTTTGTGAGAACCCGGATCTTTATTTCAGGTATATTTTTCCTTTTCTGGTCGTTTTTTATAAAAAGAGGAAATTCTGAAATTTTTTGAAGTACACGCCTTGTACTTTATGAGTAAACACCGTGTACTTCCTTTCCGCATGAGACCATGTTCTGGCCATGTCCTGGACACACACACAGCCGTGTGGGGGTGACATGGAGGCTGCCTAAAGTGGATTATAGAAAAGGCGATTACATACTGTGTACTTCAAAAGTACACACCGTGTATTTTGTTTTTTTCATTAAATAGACCGGGGTCGCATCTAACCCCCATAAGTTTCTTCTTCTAGGTCTCGTTCGGCCGAGAGAAACCATACGACACCGAAACTTCTCTGAGCCATTGAGCCTCTGTCCATTCTCTAAATCGACTGATGTTGTTTGCATTGGAACCGCAAGGTTATGCTCTTCCTTTTTTTCTTTAGTTTCATTCCATGATTTCACCTCTTTATCAAGTTATCGTGGGTTGATAATTTTAGAAGTTTTTGTAGATCTTGGGAATTATAAGGTGATTCAAGCTTCGAGGTTCATGTATAACGATCTTCTAATGCCAAGGTAGGTGGTTTGTGCCTTTCCGTTTGAAAGTCTTTGAGTTTTACGTGCAATTGTGTGAATACCCTTGAACGGGGTATTGTGCGTTTACCATTTTGCCCCTGTTCTTTTCTTACCATGCTTGTATGCTTGTGTAGAGGTTATTTGATTATGAATAAGGTTGGATTGCTATGCCTTGGATGTTCTTCCCATGAATTGTTCTATTTACGACCGTTGGTCCTATTTAGCCTATTGGTTGTTTACCTGTTTTCCATGCCTTGTGGTCATAGGATGGAGTGTTGTTTTTCTGACATGCTTGAGATGTTGTAGACTGGTTAGAAAAGTAGTTATGTAGGTTTACTTTGTCCATATAGCATTACTATGTGTTGACTTACACGGGGCCGTGAGAACATGGTGTAGTAGACTAAAAGGGGATAGACCGATTGAGATTCCTTAGAGAGTCTTTGGGAATTATAGACTAAAAGGGGATAGAGTGAGGGAGCTTCCTCAGAGAGTCTTTGGAAATTATAGACTATAAAGGGATAGAACGAGTGAGATTACTCAATGAGACTTTGAGATTTATATACTATAAGGGGATATACTAAGTGAGATTCCTCGGAAAGTCTTTGTTTTACTTTTAATTACCTTGAACCACTCTAGGATATAAGGGGAATTGACTGGGTGAGCTTCCTCCGAGAGTCTGTGAACGACCTAGGGATATAAGAGGAATTTATTGAGTGAGAATCCTTAGAGAGTCTATTGACCTCAGGGATATAAGGGGAATTGTCCTTGTGTGCTTCCTCAGAGAGTCCTTGACTACCTTAGAATATAAGGGGAATTTAACAAGAGTGCTTCCTCAGAGAGTCTTTATAAATTCTTATGACAGAACCAGAGGGGTTAGGCTGAGTGTAATACCCAGAGGGTTTCTTGTACTTGTTAGGTACGACCAAATGGGATGGTTGTGAGTACTTCCCAAATGGTTACCTATTTGTGTTTAGGTGTTGCTTGATACTAATATTGTGGATCATTGACTGCTGAGTACTTTCCTGTTTACTGCTTTCTGTACTTTTACCTGCCATGTATTCACTAACTATTAGGCACAGATTTGTGGGTGGTTGTGTACTGGGATTTAGTCTCACACCCTGTCTGGGTCATGCTTTTGGGCCCAAACAGATTATATTGTTGCAGGTATAGATATGGGCAAGTGACCTTCTACTTCAGGTACTTGACTTGCTGTAGAGCTGGAGAACATGGGACCAAGCTTTGGCTTGTGATGATGAGGAGAAATTTATCTTTTTCTTTTATACTTTGGTTTAGTACTATTTTGTATTCCAACATTGTGATCAGTTTGGTTTCTTTTCTCGAAATATGTATCATGCATCGTTTATATATATGTGCTCCAGTTGTTTCTTACTTTTAGTCTTCTTCTGATTGCTTTTGTATGGATTATTACCGTTTTCAATTTTTTATATTGTTTCTCTTCTACTGTGTACTCTAACAATGAGGGCATAGTTTTCTCACTATCACACCCAAGGAAATCGTTGGTAGTCGGCATCCTCTGGCATTCGGGGAAACGTGCTTGAGGCCATGTGACCAACCGGGTACGGGGCAGCTCTGGGTGGCTTCTGGAACCGGGACGTTACACTTTCTATAAAATATCATCAAACTAAGTCTTCAAATCATTCATTTTAGCTGTTTCCATGAAATATGAAGGAATAGACACTGGTTGAGTACCATGCACTAAGTCAATAGAAAACTCTACCTCTTTTACCAATGGGTAACATGAAAAGTTAGAAGGAAAAACATCAAGAAACTAAAAAAAATGGAAGGAGATTACTACTCAAAGATTCTCAATCTAGTTAAAAACAAACACACATATTATTTTCCATAACTCTGGATAATAAGGTCTGGCCCTATTTGACCTTGGGTCCATTCTCCTTGAGAGATAAGTCACACCACATTTGGTGTAGTAAAAAACACCCATAAAATATAATAATCATTTAGAGTTTTATTAGAAATGAGCTAATCCACACCAAATATGATGTCAATAGGTTTCATGTTAAGAACTATAAAATCCCAAGAAATCTTGGAATCCATTAGTGATAAAACACAAGAAGGACTATAGAGACCCTGCTCTTTTTTCATTTTGAGGGGTGTAGTAATATCCATCGTATAAGATAAAATCTCCATATGAAGTCTTAGAATATTCATAACATGGGTTAAGATAAATGAATGACATAAACCAATATCAAATAAATCAGTTACTAATGATGAAGCAATAGTGATGGTACCTATCACGGTTATTGGACCCATATTCACTTCCTTTGGAGACTCTTCTATAACATGAAGAAGCTTTATTCCAGATGCCTCTAGATAGAACCCATTTGTTCATGAAGCATCTGATTTAAACAAAGTTTTATTAGTTGCTGATAATACTATTACACTACATGAAGTAGAATAGATATGAAAGAACTTATATAAGTGACTAGAGAATCCACATGAACTGCATATTTTGGGTGCCTTAGTGCAAACCTATTTCAGGTGCCCAGGATTTCCACACCAGGAAAAAAATCAAAGGTCCTATTCTAGGAACTATAGGTGTTCTATAAAAACCATTTATCAATAACCACTATCAGAATAATCACGGTTCCTCTTCACTTTATGGAAACTCCCAGAACTACCACTGGTTGAAAAAGGAACTCCCATTAACCCTAACTTACTAGCTAGGTACATTTTAACAATCAACACTCTATCCATCACATAATCATAAGAAGGTAGATTAAAAAATCTAGATAAAAAATATTATATTGAAGTCCCATATCAAATCTCTAAGCCTTTATATTCTCATTTGTAACAACATCATGTGCAAACTACACATGCTCAACAAAGCAATTTTTATACTCTATCACGGTCATATCACCCTACTCATGTTTGAAAAAATCTATATCCTTGGAAAAAACCATCGACTATGTATATAACTAGTCTATGAAAATAGATTTAAAGTCTTTCCACTATAATCCCTCGTTCTTCTTCACCATCACCATCATGTCCCACCATCTCTTTCTAGGTCCATCTATCTTGAAAGTGGAAGATTTCACCTTAATTTCTTCTAGAGCCTCCACTAAATCCAAAAGAAGCTCGATATTTCACAACCAATCCTTATTCAGTTGAGGATTATTAGAGCCTTGGAACACTGGTGTCTTCTAGAGAAGTAAATACTTATCACAAATCTTGAAGTCACTATTTTAGGTTCCATAATGAGATCCTAAATGGAAATGGGTGTAGGTGTCTGTCCCAGTGCTTGGAAAGCACGAACAATAACTTCAACTAAATTTTGGTCCATAGGAGGATTCACTCACTATGGTTCATCTACAGATTCCTCCTGGATCTGATTCACACATCTTCTTGGAGGCATGATGCTATATAAAAACAATAGACAACATTGAAAACATCAGGATGGATACTCATATCAACACTCAAACAAGATAAATATGGAAAATTAATCAAAATAGATAGACAAACAAGATTTGGATTTAAATCTATCTAAATTAAAAGGAGGGAGAATACTAGAAATAATCCTCAAGACGTCCCTCCCAAATCACTATAGTGGCATAATGTTCATTATGGTGAGAGATGTCTAGACACTCATTCATAAATACCTCATTAGTCCTAAAAATATTACACAACTGCATACTGATATCAAGGAAATATTCTTAACCTGCATATTTGATACTACTTTTTCATGAACCGTACCAGATACCCTGGTAAACTGACACCAAAACCAATCTTGACATGGCCTAAAGGGATTACCTAATTCCCATGGGTTGGAGACTAGAACCTGGTTTCAAAAAATATAAAAGTGGGAATTAATTTGATACAAACATAATGGAAGAAAGAGTTACAAGTTAGTACACACAAAAGAAAACTCCATTGGGGTAACTGTAGCAGAATTCAAACAAGTATAAAAAACCCAAAATACATCATCAAAGTACCAGAAAACAAAAAAAAACCCAAGTCCCAATGGACACAACAACTCAAAACCCAAATATCAACACCAACTACCGCCTCCAATTAGAACATTCCCCTTTATCTAACTTGGAAGGAGAAAATCTATAAATTCTCAAAGGTACTGGTAGGGTGTGAGATAAAAGACCAGTAGGGTCTAATCAAGGATTTCATAATAAGATGCCACATTAATTAACCAAATAAAGCTTTTAATTTTTAAATAAAAAAGCACGGAATTAAAAAAAATATTTAAAACAAATAATTATTTATATTTAAATTGATAGAAACATTTTAAATAATGTCTTAATAAACATTTTATATAAAACAGTTTACATAAATTCACAAGTTATGTGTAAATTTTTTTACAAAAAATGGAATATATATATCAAAAAAATCACAAAGGAGAAACATGGTCATATCCAAGAGGTTTGATAGATCTAAGTTATGGGATCCTCACACACTCGAATAGTTGTTCATAGAAATCTAGGTACACACATCCCTCAAACACTAGTCAAAGAGGACTCATCACCATCCCATCAGGGATGTAACCTGTTGCATATGTTTTTTAGGAGTTGAAAATCATAAATAGATTGTTATATAAAATAAGTCACAAACTACCTAGGATTTTATGTGCTCAATCAAAAATGAATATTGGAAAATTTATTTAAAGATTTTTAAAAATATAATTAACCCATTTTTCAAATTTCAATAATCCAATTTACATTTAAAAACCAAAAGGGTTTTTAATCAATTCATTAATTTTCCATGATAATACCAAAGGGTTATTATTAAAACAATTTAATCTATTTTTCTTAAATATAAGTGATAAATTAATTTCCCAATTAAATTTCAAAATTTAATTCCACAATTTAATTTCACAATTTCCCATCAAATTCAACAAAAACACTCCAATCCATTAGAATTAGGGGTTTCCCCCCAATTTCATGACAAATAAAATTAAAATACCCAATTCACTAGAATTAGGTTTTTAACAAACCAATTGAAATATATTTAACTCTAATCATGAAATTTAGGGTTAAATCAATTGGCCAATCTTAAATGGAACCACCAACTATAGATCACAGGATTATAAAATAAAACACCTGTAATGGGAAAATCCAAAGAAGGAAATAAACAAGGTAGATTTTATAATCAAACCTAGATTCAAGATATAAATCAAATAAGATTAGATACTATAAAAAATAGAGATATAATAAACCCTAAAAAGGGTAGAGGAAGATGGCGGGATAAAAGGAATGGGGAAAAAAGTCTTACTAGGAAAGGATCGAACGATGATCACCTAGATTCAATCCACCATAAAGAGGGGTTGGAGGAGAAAAAATGGGTCTTTAGGATCTATATCAATCTTAGAAAATGAAATATCCTGAGTTAGGTTCTAACAGGGGTCCAAAATAGGTTTTGGGTAATTTTAAAACAATTTTCATAATAATTAAATCATATCTGTACGGTTAGCTAGACAAGGCCACATGAATTGTCAAACCATGAACCCTAACTATGAACTCCTCTAAAGGTGATAATGATTTATACTATGTTGGTGCATAGTTTTTCAAACCATGCACTAATCGTTCAAACCCTCACTACCTGGGTTTGGATGGTTTGTACCAGGGAGCATGGTTTTGGAAAATTGTGTGCGAACCATACATAATCCAAAAGACCTCCAAAATTTTAAAAATTTCACCCGAAGAAACCCTAAACAAGACCCAACCAAAGCATGATCCAATAGGGGTTTAGGAGTAACTGAAAATAATAACATGATGTTACACGAGAACCACCCCAACTGCACTCGAAATGATGAAGATAATGAAATATTGTTAATCAAAAGGCGATAATGTGTTTTAAGTAAATATTTTATGGTATTATAGTTATGATTATGGTCTTTTTATATAGGTATAATAAATTTAAAGTGATTGTAAAGTAGGATAGAGATCTTACTAAGAAATATGAACTTGAAGTAAGAGTTTTATGTTATAATATCATTTTAAGGAGATTTTTTATGATTAAAATTTTTAATGATGAGTGTATATAATCAATATCTCCAAAGTATTATGTATTTTTTTTCCAAGGGTTATTTCTTAACATTTCAGGTTTTCATTTCATTTTACTCCATTTAATTACTCAAGAGACAAAAATAACGTTTTTAAGGAAAACTAACCATGTTTTTCTCTTTAGATGGGAATCTTTTCTTCAATGTCCATATTTTCTTTAAAATTTTTTCAAGGATATTTTTACTATTATCAAAATATTTATTAAATTAATTTTATCGATTTTTTATTTTTTATATTTTTTTAAAAGAATATTCTTATTGTTTTCCAAAAAAGGCGCTTCTGAATATTTACCGATAATGTGAATGAATTTTTTGTTTCAACATACACTGCATAAAACAAATATATCTTCCATAATGAATACTCTTTTATTTTAATATTCCTTTATATGTTTCCTTGGTTATTTATAAAAATCATTCCTTAATATTTTGGAAAATTTTATATTATAGATGTGTGATTTCAAATAAAAAAGGTATTTTCCTCAAGAAATGTTCTAGCGATATTTTAAAGGTATTTTTATGTATAGAAAATATTTTTACATTTCTTATGATTTAATAGGGATATGATCCAATGAAACCATTACCATTCTTTCTTTGTATGGTTTATGTTTATGATGATTAAATGTTTATGAATTCTGTATCATTTCTATGAGCTATGATTTTATGATATGATGAATATTTTATGATATTATGGCCTAAATATCTATGGTTTTCTTTATTTGATGGGTGGGCCTAGAATTATATAACCCTATAATGAAAATGGTAAAGAATAACATATCATGAGATAATAAGGAATAGAATGGGGAGTGAAACCATTTTAGTAAGGGACTTTGTCCAGTAATATAGTCTTAGGAATGAACCTTGACTAAGGAAATGATGGAATTGGGAGTGAACCCAATCCACTATGATTGTCTTGATAGTGAGACTTGACTAAGGAAATGATTGTCTTTAATTATGTGCATGCCATTAACTTGTATCTTATTTTTATGATATTATTTCTTGGATCATGATTTTTATTGATTTTTCCACACTCTTATGTTATATATATATGTGATATGTAATTAACTCCCATGGTGTAAAACCTATATTGAAATGAACTTTGTTTGAAAAGATATGAGTTACATGATGTGTAAAACCCACTACACATTGTGCACTCCATTAATTTGACTCCCACAATACACACCTAGGGACTTAAGGTTTAATCTATGTAAGAATTTATGCATTGCACTTTGTGTATTCCAATTATATGTTGTATAATCATAATTGGTCTGTGTTTCTTAGGATTTAGTCAATACCATATATGTAATTAATACATGTTTCATACTTTGACCACAAAAATTATGTGATTCTTGAAAGGCCAAACCATGTGGGGTTAGATGAAATGTATTCTAGATAGAAATCATGTAACCTGCCAAGTTTCATTCAATATGGTTAGTAAATACATGACATGTAATGATTACATGCACTGTTCTCCCACACTATCTATCATGATTTGTGTAAATCATCCCGGTGTAGTGAACTTCGGTAAACAACATGTACATTTTTAGTTACATGTCATGTATTCATATTATCTAGCTTGAATATTTAAATCCTCCAAATGAGATATTTTAATGCTCTATATCTTTTCATGGGATATTATTAGTAATATAAAAGTATATGATTATAATATATTGACATTCAGATTAAAGAATGGAAAACCAAAAATGAAAAATAAATAAACAATTGTGTATTTTGATAAAAAATAGTAAATAATTATAAATTAATTTTTAACAGCATTGATACAATTTTAAGGTTTCAAGGATTAGTAAAATAGGTTGGGCTCATGACTGATAATGATTTTTCATCTGTTCCTTCATATAAATCATCAGAAATTTACAAAAATAACTCTGAAAGATTCAAGATAGGATCTTTTCTCATATCTCTTATAATTAATTTATATAAACAAGAATGAACTTTTCTTGGAATTATTTCTTCATTGTCAAATAGTTTAACCACTATTATTTTATCATCACTATGGAGAAGGATTAAAGTGTATAATCCCTCTAGTTGTATCCACATATACTCTATGAATCTTGAAACATTTCTATAGAATCCTATGGTTATAGTGAGTATAAACCTAACCACTTTCATTTTTTCCATTGATCATAACAAGAATCACTCCCAAACTTGATGGATCTTATTTAGTTATATTGATAACTTGAGAGGGTATGGGAGGATAAATTCTCTCCATTATTTAGATTTTTATTGAGAAAGTTCTCTCTAGGATGGAGAGATCTCTAGAGAGAGATTTTATGCATAACAAATCCTTCACTCTTGAAATAATATAAATTGGGTTATATAACTAATTCAGATAAATATTTACTACCCACAAGGCCTTAATAAATATATTAATTCAAATTAAACCTCACATAATATAATAACAATAATATTATTTCCTTGGCATGAACTAATTCCATAGATATATAATTTATATTTCTTCCAAATCCTTAACTCACCCCTTCAATCCTCCTTAATATTTATCAAAACTTGAATAATATATATTTATTTAAATAAATAAATATCACTATATTATTCATTAAATAAATATTTATGTGATAAAAAAACTTGAATTATTATTATCCCTTGTAACTTGAGAATAATATTTATTGTAATATCAAATTAAATTTGAATTTAATTGGTATACTGGATATATTTAGTATACGATCCTCTGGGCCTCTTTATTAGTGGTATTTGGTTAATTGAGCTAAAGTAAAAGATCAAAATATAACATTAAATCAAGGAAACCATAGAGAAATATGTTAATGTTTCAATTAAAACAACCTCATATATATTCTAACTATTTAATATAATAACTTTTCCTTGATATCTCATCAACCATGTATCATAAATTTTGTCATCAACCTATATACTTAATATACATTTCTTTGAATTTCCCAAAATGAACTTATTGATAAAACCACTATGGACATGGAAGTAATTAGATAGTTATATTATAATCAAAGGTCCTGAGATATCTACTTCCATTATCTCAAAAGTGATAAATACTTTATTTACCTATGCATTAATATCATATCAGTTATGATACACCAAATATATCCTACCTCACCATGAGCATATGACATCATGATTTTCATCAATACATTCAAGTAAAAAATTGATTAAATAAATTAATAATAACATCAAGTCTAAGTACTAATACACACATTCATATAAATGAATATCCAAGGACACATAAACATGTGAAATTCTTATTAGAAGTTCTGTTCTCATAACCTCCTCTCTTGGAGATTACAAAGTGATAACATTATGAGAAGATGTATCAATGTATTATGTGAATTTAAAAATTTATAACCAAACATTATTTATGTCCCATAATATATATTTAATCTGGACATACAAAATATACTTAAGAATATAATCATAACACTTCAAGTTTCTCATTATTATGGGGAACTTCTATGATATTTTTATGAAAAAGATACTATAAAGACATTATAATATTAATTTTATAAATAATAAGACTCAACATATGATAATATAATTATTAATATACAATAAATTGAATATATATAAGATAAAAAGTATAAATTATTTGGTTATATAATACCAACTCCAACACTTTATACTTGGGAGTAGTTATGATGATCAGCAGGTTGAACGCTAGTTCTTGATAACATGGGAATAAGATCTAATAAAGAGTAAATAAAGTTAATAAAAACTTGAGTGGGGTTATACTATAATTCCCACCACCCTATTAGGGTATATCTTACGTTATAACAAGTGGTATTGGATCCTAAATGTTATGTTTTTTTATTTCAAACTTGAATATATTTTATTATCTTTTTATTATTCCTATATATCAAAAGGTAAGATGATGTTTCAATATGAGAATGAACCATAGGAATTTATTTACCTTAAATTAGTGATTTATGGTGTTATTAAAGAATTATATATTCAAATAAATTAAAATTGGAATATTATAAGATTATTTAAATACTCATATAAGTATATTTAATAACTTGCAGTTGAAATTTTCCAACTTGAAAAATTAGTTAAATATTGAGATTAAACTCATGAACAATCAAAATAATCTATTGATTGGAATCAAAAGGATGAATGAAAATACAAGGTGATAAAAAATATGAGTTTTTATATTAAATAATGAAATGATAAAAATGATTCACTTAACAAATAAGTTTTTGTGTCTAAAAAAAGGAACTTTCAGAATATCTCATAAGACAATTTATATGATGAAAATTTTATTGGGAATTTATTGAGGAGAATATGTCACATGTGTATGATGAGAGTACTACTGAAAAAAGAGATGAATATGGTTTCAATTAAGGGTAGTGATGAAGTACTTTAAAAAAAGATTGAATATTTGGAGAAACTTTTGAAAGTACTTGATGATACAATAATCAGTCTCTCGAAGGATCACATTGAGAAATTAGTCAAAGAATATGTCTTATTAATCTGGTAATGGCTGAGAAGAATAGAGTTTGAGATAAATTCTCAATCAATTATCTTGAAGAAAAATTTAATGTTGTGGGAGGATAATTAAAATCAATAACAATAATAATGAATTCTCAGTTATAAATAAAGGTAAAAGGATTAAATATCTTTAAATATATTTAATCTCATAACAAAGTTGGAATTAAAATCAAGTGAAGTTTCTCAAAAAGGAATATAAAGACAAAGTAAAATACTTTTCAGATGAAAGATATTAACTCAACTTTATGTGATTTGGTATAGAGGTTAATCTAAAATATTTTTAATACTTGGTTAGAATAAATAAGAAAATTCAATTTAGATTTTTTCAGTCAACAAGAAATCTTGAGAGTATATTTATGACCAAAGGACAATTTTTTTTTGGAAAAATAGGTTTATGGTTGGATATATCCCCATAGAAATGAATCCTGAAACTTATAGTGAATTATAAAAGGAAGATAAATGGAGTTCATAAAGATAAATAAAGTAATGGAAATGAGATAGTGAATAAAGTATTTTAATCAAACCAGTGGATCCAAGGATTTAATAATTGAAACAAATGTTTTAATTATGAGATACATGGATATACAGTTAATTTTTATTAAGAATCTATTGGTTAAATTTCATATTATGAAAGGAAGAGAATATCAAATCTTTTCATTCCATAATAATGAAGGTATGATTATTATTATTTTAATTATTATCTTTTTAATAATGCTATTGGTAATTTAAAAAAACTAAACTTTGGAAGAAAGGTTATTCCAAGACAAAATAATTTAAACTATACATTTAGAGGCAATTGTTCTTATTTTAGATATTAATGAAATTTGATGAAAGAGTATAGAATGAAATTTTTGGTCTAGAATCCAAGGGTGAGAAAAGGGATTGATCTATATAGAGAATATTATGATGAATGTTACTATAAAGGATATATTACAATGTATTGTAATATGAGAACAAGATACCAAATGATGAGAATGAATAATGCTCCTATGACCAGTAGAAGACAAGCTGGTATGGAAAGAAAATATATTACATTAAAGAACATATTTATTCCATTAAAAAAACATGAGATATAATATCATATAGTTTTATAAAAAAAGAAAAAGTTTTTTATCATAAAATAAATTTCATGAAAGATGAATTTTAAAACACGCAATTATTAGAAGAAAAATGAGTATTTTCTCATGGCTATAAAATATGAAGTGAAGGCAAAGTAATATTTACAAAATGAAAAAAGGAACAAAATGAAAATAATTTTAGTACTGGTGGTGGATGTATTATCATGAAAAGAAAGGATTCTTGTAAAAGTGGATTCATTTAAAAGGTCATCACATAGGAAATGTACACGAATCCAAAATAGAAGAAGAGTGAGAAAGTAGGAAATAATGAGGAATAATGAATTAATCATATCATTAATCTAAATAATACTAATATATTCCAAGAAAAATAGATAAAATAGGTTGGTTCAACAAGAACAATAACAATGCTCAACTTGAGGGTGATGGGAATGATCCCTTTCCCCACATAATTAATTTTTATATATGATTTTTAGAGTAATGCAGGCTTAAGATAGAGATACAGTTCATTGATTATGTGTGTGATGAAATAAAATACATTCAATGAGTGGTATCAGAGAAATAACAATGGTTTTAATGCTAAATTTCAATAAAAAGTGATATCAAGTATCCACTATGTAAAATCAAAGATGTATTTGGTTAAAAATGTTTACATGATGAATTATAGGTGGTATAGAGCCTAATTTGGAGTGAAATTTTATCAAAATCCATATATGAGTTTTAAAAATGGTATCAAGCCAATTTTTTATTTTATAAATTAGAATTATGCCTTTACTAAGTGGTTGAAGACATTAAAAAATAACTTAAGCACCTTGATTGAGGAAAAAATACATTCATGGAGGAATTCATGTTTTATTTGTTTTTGTGTTAGCACTATTGTGTTATATAGTTGTTTTAATGATGTTAAAATCTATTAAAAATGAAGTGTTATAACCAACAAGTTGTTTCCCTATGAGGAAGTTTTTACCAATATTTGTTATCAATATCTTATAAAATTAGGGGGGGGGGTTGGTGATGTGCATTCAAAGTATGACTAGACTTAATTGGGAAAGGAAAATACCTATGAATAAATGAAGTCCATGAATATCAAGTGGTACCAAAAGTTTATCATGAATAAGTGGTATCAATTGATTAAATATTTGATATGAATCAAAAGCTTTGTGCTTTATTGATTATACATGGATGTTCTTGTCTAAGTGTGATTGAGATCATAAGAAGATTGATATTGAAGAACTCTTATTTCTCAAGTTACATGAGTTTATGAAATTAAGAAATTATCATGAACAATAATGAAGTTATTAACTTAGAATATTGTTTTCTATACTGAGTTCCAAATCATTAGGCTTAGATTATTTTTTGATGACTTATTTCTAACTGGTAAATTCATTTTATGGAATTTATTGATAAGAATATAACTGAAGGTGAAAGTGGGATCAAGATAAATTTATAATGTAAGGTGGTTGGAATAACTTAAAATTTTAAAGTCAAAAACAAATGGAAGGAATATATGAAGGTTTGGATTACCAAATGGGAGAGTTATAACTCTATAAATATGTATTTTTTTCAAGTTGTAAGTAGAACTCGATGTTTATTGAGTTGAAGTCTTACAGAGATATGAAGTGGATACTAAAGGGGGAATATAGACTCCCTAAATTTAGAGGTTATTAGATTAATTATGAGATAAATACATCTCATATAAATCTAGTTCAAAAAATTTATTGATGAAGGGGTAGTGATGTTGATGATGATACCACAGTTCCATTTATAGATAAAATTGGAAGAAGGAACGAAGTATCTAGAAAAGTTGAACCATTTTCTTTTTTTTATGAAAGGGGAGGAAATAAGTCTACAAAATCCATATGTTTAGAGGATCCTGGATTTAAATATAATGGGGGATAGACAATCTCAACCTATTTATTATGTGTGGATTTATGGGAGTATTTTCAATAACATTAGATGGAGGGGGAATTTTTGAAACAAGGAGGTTGTGTGTTATATTTATTGAAAATCACTGAATATTAATGATGATGGATAGTTGTGAGAGATGACTATTTCAACAAAGAGGATGCGTGTAACCAAGAGGTTATGAGAAGGATTGGTTGATAATAACTAATGTTTGGATATGTTGAAGAAATGAATAGAGTATGAGTATACATTTATTAAATTTTTATGGTGATATGAGAATGCTTTACATTAAAATATATGGCATCAGAGTTTTAGGATCATCATGGAAGATGTAGAGAATATTTTCACATGGAAGCATTTTTATAGAGATGTGAAGAGACACCTTGATATATCTATATATCCAAAAAATAAAATTATAAAATTAATATTTTGGTGAAAGGTGAAATTTTACCTTAATAGATATTTGATGAAGATTAATGTTCTTATTCAAGCATATTTTGTTTTTGGAAAGAGTTAGATCTCATAAAGAATTATTTGGATATGAATAGAATATGTTTGGTGAAGGATGAACTTATCAAACCATGGTGAGATTTTATATACCATGGTAAACCATGAAATAGTGAGTATGGAGGTTTTATTGAGTGTTTTTGAATCCATTACAATCTATATAAATTTTGGTTTGAAATGACTAGGCTACCAATGTCTTGGATGAAGGTGTTTCAGAGGAGTGAAAAAACCATAGTAGAGCTCATTTCAATGACATAATTAATTTTGGAATTTGAAAAAATTATTGAGAACCAAATATGTATAGAAAAATAGGTAATCATCATGCAAGGAATTTTTGAGGTTTTGGTTGTTGAAGGTTTAACTAAAATAGGGAGTCAACTCATGCCACACTATGACACATGGAATTTTGTGATAAAAAATAATTGTGAAAAACATGATGAAACAAAATGGTGATAATAGATTTCAGTTTAGACATCAATTAAGTTTAACTGTACTGTATGTAAGAATTATCAAAACAATGGTGAACTCACATAAGATGAACTAAAACTAGAAATTGGAGGAGAACCATGTCATGGATAAAGCCATTTTGAGTATTCAGTTTTATGGAGTTGAAGAAGAAATAGGAAAAATAGTGTGGAGTAAGCTATTTTGAAGGGTGTTTTTCCTAGAAAGGTTCTTTTACATGGTTTTTGGTATACCATGCCATGGTTAGTCTAACATAAAGCCTGAAATGGGAATTTGGAGAGAGAACATGTCATAGAGTTTTTAAAAATAGAGGTTGTCACAAGATTTGTTGAGTTGGAATGATTTAACTAGTATATGGTTATGAAACAAACTTCATCATCCTAAATGAATTTCAGTGGTTGAGATCTACTTAAAGATGATCCAAGGGATGAATTTGAAGTAGAGTAAGTTCAATTTAGTTAATTTATTGAATTTTAATTTTAATTTCAAATATCTTTACTAAAAATGGAGCGATATGGTGGGAATAAAAAGTAGAGAAATGTTCTTGAAAGAACCAAAATCATAAGAGAGACATAATAAGATTTTGTAATATGAATAGAAGGAAAATATGGAAAAGCCTCATATAGAGCATAATTGAAAAATATGATTTTTTATTGTGATTCCCTAGGTTGAATTGACCATTGAGAGTGGGATGGGGTGAATCATTAGACTTATTTTTATGAATTCCCTTTATTAACTCAACCTCTTTGACTTGTTAAGTTCCCGATCTCATAAATATTTTTTCAAAACCTCACCTCATGTGAATTAGTAATAAGATAAATCACAATACATAATATTTACATGGTTTATACAAAAATACCTACTCCTTGGTGTGATTTGTAAGCCCCCAAATCATAGATCCTTTTATTATATACTCTGGTGGTTACAACTAAGGACCATCGCAGTCCTCTCACCACAATGTCTGACTATGTTCTGGCTTCCAAATTTTCACTGGAAGAAACAACCCACCACTATAAAGTATAAACCAATAGATAAATACCTCCTTTTTCCTGAGGTAATCTTTTCACGACTTTATAATGATCTTACTCCAAGATCAGGTTGGATCAAATGGTATGATCATGTATATTTCATTAAGTCTGTACATCTATCGCTTCTTTAAAATATTGTATTACAACATTTTCAACTCCCTATAACTTCAAATACCTTGTTACACAATTCTCTTCCTTCATGGATGGATCTTGTATTCAAACATCCACTCTCACATATAATCTATACTAGATATACCTCAAAATATCCAAACACTAAATACTTAATACAAGTAGAGGGTTTGATCACAAAAGGATGTAATACTCTATCTCCTCTTTCTCCTTATTCTTCTTTGAGAGCTAGGAGGTTCTATAAATTACACATAATATCACATTATCAACCCAAACCATTCTATCTCAGTCCTCTCCCCATATTTGGGAAGATAAAAAATGAATGAATTAATTTAATTCATAACAACAATTTACACCTTATAATTCTGGAGGATTCCTATATTATATTGGTTTTATGGGGTCCTTGGTGTATCCCTCGAATAAAGATTTCATGTGGGTACATGCCCATGATCAATTTTTTTTCTCATATATTAAATGTACATCTATAGTAAAAGTCTATAACTACCCTTTCTTTTTTCCTTTTCACTTAACTATAAATTAAAATTTTTTGAGAAAAATATAGTGTATTGGATCTACTAAAAATAATTCACAAATAATGTTCTTGTGAATTAATGGAATACTAATATTGTACATTCCACTCAAATAGGTTTAGACCAAAATCAATTTTTTGATTTTTGATAAATGAGGTTTATCATCACCATCATCAGATTAATTTCTCTATTTTGATCACAAATGATAAATTTCAAATATTCTCATTTGAAATTCTCAAATAAATAAAAATGATATTATTTCTCTTATACTCATCTAATATTTCTCAAAATAGTCTTGTATCATGGTTAAAAATATCTTCATGACATTTTTATGTTGAAATCATATCTTAACCATCATCAAATTTGATTCACTTCTTCAGAAATAAATGCTAGAAAATTCATGTTTTGATTCTACAAAAATAATTGATTTTTACTAAGTATTATCCCAAATATAGATCTTATGACTCATATATAGATAATAAATCACTCATATATAATATAACTTTAACTTGTACACAAATTTGAAATTATTTGTATGGTTAGTAAAATGAATCATACACAACCTTTAATGACTCACATACAACTCTTATACACATATGATAACTTATACACATCACTAGGAAATGACTCACATAAATTATGTGATTTTTTAAATTTTCCAGTTCAACCAATTTATAGACTTCTTTCAAATAAAATCCAAAATCAATTACACTCATATCAGGAAATCTCATATTAACTCAACTCAACTTAAAATGACTCAAATGACTTCAGAAATTATTAGATAAATTCTGTAGTGCATCAACTCAATTTCAATGTTCCTTACAATATATTAAATACTAAAGTTTCAGTATTTACATAATCCTCAGTGCTTCAACAATTAAAACATCATTTTAGTATCTTCAAACCTTTATCTAAGTGTTTTATGACATTAATTTCAGTATAACTCAAGTGGTTGAATATAAATATGGATTCTTCTAAATGTTATCTAAATTTCACTCTAATATAATTAGGTCTCTAATCTACCTGTATAGATATCGTATCCAATGTCTCTAAATTTTTGCAGATAAAACTGGAATAATTCCATCAAAATTTGTCATTATATATCATTAAGATCTTCACATCAGTGATTATATTTAAATTATCACTTTATATTTAATATTTTTAAGTAATATATTTAACCCACAATAACCTCAAAAATAATTTACCATATAACATGATATAATCTCCATAAAATCCATGTATCTTCTCAACACATATTAACACCGTATTCAATCAAAAATAGCATCTCACCCTATCGATAATAAATAAAATTAGTTCTTATAGACACAAAAATATTCCCCTATATATTTTTTATCAATACATCTAAAAATTTGTCATATAAAAATGCACTATTATCTTTATCTCCACCTAATTGGTAATAAATACAAAGGGTATATAGGTTATTGTTTATATCATATTGCTTATTTCATAAAGTTCTCAAAATAAATTATTCCTTTCATTTTTCATTTATAATCTCAACTATACCCAATGGTTTTAGAGAAGTATGAAACCACATGTTTTCTTATCAATGAGTATTTTCTTAGTTAACTGTAAGTCTATGTGGGATAACCCAATGTTGAAAAAAAGAATGATTTATCCATGGTTTTCAATGCTGTCCATAAACTCACATGCATGTGATACCAACTTAGTTTCTATTTTTTGGGTTATTTAGAAAACATTTATCAATAAAACTTTGCATTCTACAACATCTTAACAAATAAATTAAAATTTTCAAGTGAAATGAATATAAACCCACCTTTTATAGTCTTTATAATAAAAAAATACTACCACTTTATAAATAATTTGATACATTAAGAAGCAATGGATAAAAGTGTGATTATTATAACTTTTTATCTATATTTTAATGGATTTATAGAAAGTTTAGATTAATTGTATGAAAAATTTAGCTTCATTTTTTCTTCCCCTCAATAGATGCACTCATTTTCCTTTATGGTAGTTAGAATATTCTATGAACAAAAACTTACTTTATATCCAGGAGTAAAAGATTTATTATCCTCCTTCAATTACCTAAATGTTATCATAAATAAATAATAATATTACGGAATAAGAAGAGGTCTCTTAGTTACTTATTATTAGAATTAAGTCTGAGAGTTTCCTCTCAACCAAGAACTCTCTTTCCTTCCTGACTCAACATGGGAAGAATTATTAAAACTCATTTTTCATTCATGAATCTTAACAGATTTCACGCTTTATTTATTCCCATAAAATTATTCCATCTGTGGAGAAGTTTTCTACACCTCAGTTACTAAGGAAAATTTATTTTATAATACTTTAATATGATTCCTTAGAAATTATTCTTAGGCTCGTAATATTTTCATATAATCTTCTATGCCATTCCAAGTATTTCCACACCTTTCATATAGTTTAATTGAATAATTATATTAAAACTTGTGGATAGTTTCCCATGAATTTCAACCTATTCATATGTAACTACTAGGTTTCCTTCGACACTATAATTGATCTATGATTTCTCTATTTTATTTTCCACCTCCTATTAGTCTATCCAGATTGTTAATTATTCCATTTTTCTCTGCTAAACATTCTTGGGCTTCTACGACATTAATTATTCTCCTTTATCTTATGATTTCTCTCCCATTTCACATTATAGGGAACTTATCTTGGTAGTTCATCCATGTATAATTTAGATTTATGACACACATATCTAGATCTACCACATAACTCTTATAAACACTCAAAAATATTTAGGGTACACAAATTTTGGAATTTATAGTCACATGCTCTTTTTTATAAGAATATATCCTCATTTTCTCACCAAATCCCCACCACAGTTTTTTGATTATTCTATAACAATGAAATATTCTACTAAAAATAGTAGTGTTCGTATCTATACCTTCCAAAATACACAAAAATACTCTGAACTATTATCTTCCATTCTGATTACAGATTTGTCGAATTTTATTTTGGTTCGATCATACTGCAAACCGTGCCTTATTTTTCCCAAGGTAAGTGATCTCCTTGAGATATTCCTCTATCATTTTAAGGAAAAATATGGTATCTAATATTTATTTTTGATCCAAATAAGTTCATGTTTGTTTTTATCACACAAACTATTAGAAATAATAGACTCATTTTAAAAAAAATTAGGTGTATATTCATCTTTCTATGTGGAACCCTTGTTTTATAATGCTCTATAGGATTCACCTATAAACTTATAACCATTTGATTAATATTTAATGATCTTATTCAACTCACTTTGGGAACCAAGAAAAATTTATTGAGTCTAATCAAAATCTTCTTATTTTCCATCCAACTTTTCTTCAAATTCTCTCAGTATATTCTCTTCAAAATTTCATAGAATCTTCTATTTTTTAACCAGTAACAATGTTTTTATTGATCTCAACAATATAAATAGATTATTTCTTGATTAAACCCTTATTTTATATCGCCATCTTGTACTTTACTTTAATCTATTTCAAATTCTCCATCTTTAGCTGTGTGTTCTGCTCAATGGTAGCATCCAAATCATCTTTCAGCATTTATTCCAGTTATTGTTTTCTTCTCCATAAACACTCCTTTAGGTATCAAAACCTTTCTCAACATGATCTATAAAATTATGTCCATCTTTTTCCTAGATGATTGAATATGAATAATAATTTTTCTTCTCTCTAATAAAACTTTTTCTTTTTATTCTTGAAAATTTCATCTTTTTTTACCCCATTTCTATTTATGAGACTTCTTATATACCTCATTTAATTTAGATTCAATAACTTTCATTTTTTGAAAAATATTTTGTAAAATTTATAATCCTAATGTAGTTATGATATCTTGGTGAATTCTTTTCTTTTACTTTTATTTTTTATTAATTAAAAATCTTTTATAAAAGGGTAAAAACTTAATTTAAGTATTCATCCTCATCCTAATATTTAAAACCACCTAATTATTCACTTTATTTAACCTTGGTTTTTCCCTTTCTCAGGGACTCAAAATCCATTTCATCTTTTGATTTCTCCATGAATGCTAGGATCTTTATTATTTCATATTATATGAGTAGATTATGTATTTAATATAGTGAAAGGTATTCTATATCTTCTAATGCTAAAATTTTAGGATCAAACCTATCTAAAAAACTCCTCACATGATTATTGAAAATAATAACATCATCCTACTTCTCATAAAACCCTCAAATATTATTAACAATTTCATTAAATCTAATCAAATAATTACTAATGTTTCATCATTTACCATTTTAATATCTTCAAAAACTCTCCTCAATTAGTTTAATTTATCCCCCATCACTTTCATATTTACATTATAATTACACTTTAATTTATCCCAAATATCTTTAGAATTTTGGAGTCCCACAACCTTTGTGTATAAATTTTGTGAGAGATACATCAAATAAATATTTTATATTTTTTATTAACCTCCAAATTTTTATTATTAGAAAAACACATAGAGTCTCCCTCAGGATTGGATGTAAAATCTACCATGGTGGAATACATTACTTATAGTCCACGAGATAATAATTTGGGTAACATCCTATTCCTTTAACTGTGGTTGTTCATGCCATCAAAAGTTGGTACACCCCCACTGTTTATAGAGTTTATATTCTCTATACTTAATAAATTCCATGGATATTAAGATAAAAACTAGATTATATTTGATATCACTTATGATTCCATATGACATATTGATCACTGAAAGGGGGAGGATAATGGATCTATGGTCTTATTTTTTTTAAATTATCCTTATTAATTAAATCACTTATACTTGTTAGGTTTATGGAAAACATAATATATTATCAAAAACTCACATCATGTGTTATTTTAATATGATAAAACACTATACATAGGATTTTGAATGTTCATCTAGAAATTCCTACTCTATGATGTGATTGGTTAGTCTCCACAATAACTGATTCTTCCCTATATACCCAATTGGTTACAACTATGGATAATCCCAATCCTATCAATACATATTCTAACTATATTATGGCTTATAGAGTCCCTCTAAAAGAAACATATCAAAACTAAAATGAATGATCCACCAAAGAAAGAAATCTTTATTCTCTAGGTAATCACTGTACCTATTGATAAGTATTTTCCTCCATGAATAGATTGGATCAAATAGTCCAAATTTATATAGTTCTTCAAGTTTATACATCAAAGTCTTCTTTAGAACATGGTCTTATGAATTTATTAACTCCTCAACACTTACTCAAGCATATAGGTTTATTTCTCCTTGGATGAAACCTAATTTCAAAATCCTCTTCTTATAAAATATTTGTATGAGATCTTCCTCAAAATATTTAAAAACTAAATGCTCAGTAAAAATATAAGTTCAAATTATTGTTGGGTAGATGGATTCAAGTTACTTTTTTACTCTTAGAAAAATATTAGGTTCTCTTGGTTACAATCAAACTCACATTATCAATATAAATTATTCTATCATTGTCTACTCCCCATATCAGGGAAAACAAAAAAAAATTCCTAAATTAATTTAATATACAAAACCATTTTACACCTCATCATTCTAGAGGATTCCCATAATATATTGATATGATGCAATCCTCAATGAATTACACAATTCCATTTTTTGGCACGGATACATTCCCATGTTCTCAAATATTTCTTTCTATATTTAATTGAAGTCTATTAAAAATTTAAAAAATTATTATTTCATTATTAATTTAAAATAAATTAAAAATTAAACCAATTTAATCAAACTCAGGAATCTAATATCTACTAAAAGTACTTCAAAAACAATGTTTTTATGAATTTTAGGAATACACAACTTCTCTATTTCACTCAAACAGGCTTGGATCACACTTTATTTTGTGATTTTTGATCAATGAGGTTTAACATCTACATAATCAAATTTTTCCCTCTATTTTGATCACAAATGATGAATTAAAAATATTCTCATTTGAAATTCTCAAATAAAGAACATTGACCTTCATTCTCTTCTACCGATCAAATATTTCTCAAACCAGGTTTGAATACTAGCTCAAAATAGATTTATAATATTTTTATCTTGAAAGAAAATATTAATAATAATCAATTTGTATTCCCTTATTCAAAAATAAATTATAGAAAAATATTTTCTTTAGTCTGTAGAAGTATTGGATTTCAATGAGAGAAAAAATTATGAAGATATTTTTCTTTTAGCAAAGAGAGTGTAATAGCCTAGATTTTAGTATGCATTTTCTTTTCGTAAATTATATTTTTTTCATAATTATATACTATAATGTATAATAGTACATATATATATAAAATAAAGAAAATAATCATTATTTAATTATATATAATGGCTGAATACACTTTATAAGACCAATATAAGTAAAAAGAGATAATAAATATAAGTAAATAAAAATATCGAAATCTTGAATTATTCATCACCAGAGTCTCGCATGAGAATAATACCACCAAATATAATTATAGAAAGAAGGAAGGCCAATATAAATATAACATGAATTTTGATGATGGAATGAGAAAATAAAATGGATGATTTTATAAAATTATTAATGGTTATATGTAGGAATAAGAAATTTAATATGACCATAGTGGGTGATTGTTATATGACCATTGGGGGTACCTTTTAAGGGTTCTGTTATATGACTTTTAGGGATATCGTTATATGATTACAAAAACAAGAGGTAAGATACCCATTATATGATCAATTATGTAAATCTAATATGATAAATTAGATACTCATTTTATATTAAAAAACTAATTGTGTCTATTTCATGTTAGAAAATATGTTTCATTTAATGGTTAAGAATATTTCTTTATTGTGATATATTATTTTGATTTATCTAGGATAATATTTGATATTTTAAAACTAAATATTTATATTTATTTCTTGTATTTATATTTTATTTTTATATCATGATATATTTGAAATAATTATGACTTGATATGAAACAAAAATATAGTTCTTCATTTAGAAAGAAATATTTATTATCATAAAAGGAAATTAGAATTTTTAATATATTATTAATTATTATTTAAAAATTTAATCTTTAATAATTGGATATTGATTTTAGTAAAATTAATTTTATATTTTGAATTATCATGTATGGATTATATGGAAATAATTTTGGTAAAAATTTATAAAAAACAAGTCATGGAATTATGTAGTAAATTTGATGTATAATAACATTTTTTTGATAAAAATCGTGGTAAAAAATTATAACTAAAATTTTAATTTTAATTTATATTTTTAAATATTTAAATAATTGATTATAAAAAAATGATATTTGAATTTATTGCAGTTATAAGTTGAGTGATACATTTGAATTTTGAATTCATCTTAAATAATAATTAGAGTTTGAATTCAAATTGAATTATATTACTCATTATTTTATAAGTGTGAACAATATTTTTGAAAAATTGATAAATATATAGAATATACTAAAATATTTGTGATATAAAACATTATTTTAAAAGTTAAATATATAAATTCCATTTGATTAGATTTTAATTAATGATGTTAAATTCCTTAAATTATTCTTAAAGTTTGAATTGAAATTTTCGATGTATTACTAAATATTTGTATAAAATGTTATAGATCTGTTGAGAATTATGTAAAATGTGTTAGAAAAGTTTATATGTAAAAAATATTAATTTTAAAAGTAAATAGATTAATTTCGAATTGGTTTCATGTTGATTGAAACATTTTAACTCTTTTAAAAATAAAAATTTGAGTTCAAAGTAAATTATAATCATTATTAAATTTCAATATAGAATGATATGGGACATTTTAAAAAAAAATAAATGTGTTTTATATGATAATTAACTAATAATCTCAAATAAATATTATATAGTTAATAAAAAGTAATCCATATTTCAAGATAAATATCCATATGTTAATGAAATATTGATGCAGTGTTTTCACAACATAGAAAAAGTAAAACAGGCATCTTAGTGACAATATTGCGAAGGGAAAAGGAAATGATTTTATTTAAGTGATAAATATGATGATTAATAAGTAATATAAATATTGCACAAGAGCCTCAGCCCAGTTGGTGATGACTCTCTAGGTGCATCCAAGAGACCTGAGATCAAATCCGGGTGGAGGCATATTTTTCGGGGTAATGTAGCAGTACTGTAGCAGGCACTGTTCGGTACTATAGCAGCTGAAACTATTCATCAATCTGGGCCTTCGGGCCACTAATTTGGTCCTGGGGTCCCGTAAGCCTTTCAGGACACCCAATGCCTTCGGGCTAGTAGATTCTCAAGGCCTTCGGGCCACATTAAGGCCTTATGGCCACCCCAAGGCCTTCAAGCCACATGAATGCAGGCCCCAGACACACTACAAAAAAGGAGAATCCCCAAAAGAGGATTCAGAGCAGGTGCACTCACCAGAGCAGAGCCAAATGGATTGTCAGAATGAGAGGGTATGACTATGTCATTGGTACCAGCCTGTGCTTGCATGAGAAGCCTAGCCAGATGGTCATGCAAAGGTGAAGAGATACTATCAAGATGCAGATTCTGGGGAGGGACAATTTCTTATAGATAGTCTGGTTGAATTCTCCAAAGACTTTCAGGTCATGTAATCTCTTAAATCCTATGGTCCATGTAATCTCTGAGCCTACGGGCCTTTTAAGGGTTCCCCCTCATCCCTTGAAAGGGGGTTATCAAAAATCAATAAAAATGAAGGCCTTAGGGCCATTCAGTCTTGTAAGTAATATAAATATTATAGCATGAATTAAAAAAATTTCATGATATTTTTAAACAAAAATTACACGATTAGCATAAAAATATCTACAAATAGGGGTTTTACTCTCTTTTAACAAACAGTGGATTTGGTGCATTAACTTCTCTCATTAACTATCTCCATATATTCTACAAATTTATCATATTTCATTCACTATATTCTGCCAAAGTCATTTCTAAACCAAGCCCCTTGATTAAAGTATTTGTTTTAAAGATCGATGGATGTAAAATTTACCTTTATTTTCAATTATCCACTTCTTTATATTTTTCTATTTTAATAAGGATAAAATTTATTTGGAGAATTTATAGTGTCTAAAAATATGGTTTAATATGTACCTTTTCATTCTTAGAAGACAAAACAAACAAATAATAACCTATTATATGTTACTTTTAATTTTATTTCACTTTCTCTTCTATTCACCTTTTCTTTTTATATTCTTACATTTTTTTTCTTTTTAAGGAACCACTGGATTATATATTCTAATCATAGATGATATATTTATATTCATTTGTATTTATACTAAATCCCCATGGTAATAGAAATTATTTCCCATAGTGGATATATATTAGTATAACCATATATAATATTGGATTAATTAAGTCTATGCTTTGTGATTTTAATTATTTTTTATTTTAAGATATTTTTTATTTAATTCCATACATATGGGTGATAAATCACTAAATATAGTTAATTATTATATATATATAAGTATATATTCATTCTATCTAGGTTTCATGATCACAAATGAGGAATATATATAAATACATGATTAAAATTATAAATAAAAATTTTACAATAATATTTATTTATTATAAAATAATTCATTGATGATCAAAATTTTAAAATAAGAAAAATATATCATGAATAAGGTTATTATAAATCTATAAAAAATATTTCAGATATATTTTCGAACTCTTAATCTGTGATGATACTAAATTTTATAAGGATATAATTCCTAATGACTATAATTATCAAGTTTCAATAACCATGAATATCATAGACATAATACCTCAAACATACAATATTTTTTTTTTACTTTTTATTTTGAGTTATTTTTAACAAACTAGGTGTTCGTCAAAAAAAGCTGCTGTAAAAACATGTTATCTTGTCATCATCATATTTCATCACTAATAATTGTGTTAACTACAATTAATTGTGAGGAATGTTATTCTCATCATCATTAATTTTGGCTGGAATGCATGTGATACAGTTTGAAAAGTGGTGGGGAAACCTTATCATGATAGAATAAACTTATCTATTGGAAAAATTTATTTATTATGATGTAATCCATACTCTATTATAGAAATATATTGTACAGGGTTTATTAATATGGTAGGGGAGTATTTACGATATACTCTATCCATCGAAAATAATTTTCCTAAAACAAGGAAAATATAATCAAGATGATTATTATTTATGTTGGATATATTATTTATCACTAAAAAATATCACTAATAACACCATTAGTTGATGTAACACCTTTATATTTTATTATATATTTCTTTTTAAATAAATTTAATCTCTTTGATAGCTTGAGATACCCAGAACCCTCAGTCAAATTGAGCTATAATATAGTATAACATTATAAAATAGCCATTAAATTAGTGGATATGAATATGAATAACCAAATTATGAAAATTATTTGGGTTACACATGTATAAAATAATTTTTTTGGTTTTTTATTGATTAGGAATTAAAATAAAATTCATTTGAAAGTAAAACTAATTTTTTCTTAAAAAATATTTTCATCATGAAATGATTTTTTAATAAATTAAATTAATCACTATTGGTGAATAATTTTAAAGAGATTTATATATTATATATTCATTCAAATTCTTTATCATTCATATGATATTTTTTCTAGTCATGTTATATGAATAAATCCAATTTTATTCTTAAAAACTGTATTTTTGAAAAAATCATATTCATTACGTTTTCACACTTATTTAATTTTTTTCCACTTTTAGAAAATTTATTTAATAAAATTAAATTATTATTTGGATATGAAATGGAAAAATCATATTATATTTAAATTTTTGAAATTTTTTTGAAAATTTTAATTTTTCAATGAATAGTAAAAATATAGTTTTTTACTAAAAGATATCTTTTCATTTAAGGGATTTAAAAAGTAAAATTTTGTTTAAAAATGGTTTTAAAAGTAAAATTAGATAAATTAAATTTTTATTAATCAAATTTAGGTCTCTTATATCAATTTTTTGTTGAATTTTGATATGAAAACGTTTTTATACATAACAAAACATTTTCTTTGGAAAACTGCTTTTCATTGTGTTTGTGTGATTAGTTTTAAATTAAATTACAGAAATTATGGGAATTGAATTTAAAAAAATGGATTAAATATTTGGAATAATAATAATTAATAATAGGTAATAAGGATAAATTAATCTTTGGTCATAATGAATAGTAATAATAATAAAAATTAATTACCGTGTTTAAGGTTAAAATGAGGTTTTGGGCATTACATGTGCATGTGCTAAAATTAATTTTACACACACATAAGTTTTTTATTTGATAAATTATATTTAATATTTTATAAATAGTGGGTAAAAATTATTTAATAATTTCAATTTTATTTTTAGGCTTAAAGAATAAATTACATAGGTAAAAAACTAGTCACAGTGGTGAAAACAAAAATGGTAAAAGTGAGTAACCATAGAGTTAAAGGGAATAAAATGTTTAAAACATGTTTATTTTTTTATTTATGAAGGTTTGTATTAACCTTGTTTTTCATAAACTCTATTTATCTTTTTTACGCACTTGGTATGAGAGTTAATTCTCATTATTGAATAGTTTTGGTTATTAACAAAAATGCCACTCCTTTTCACTTATAAAAGGAAACCTCCTCTAGTATTTTTTTACATGTTAAAAGCCTTATGTTTCATAAAATAACTATTTAAATCCCTTAATTAATTCAATTTTAACTTTTTAAATTCCTTATTTTGATTATAAAACCCTCATAGGAAGGATTTTGGTGAAAACCTAAAGAAGTTGTATGATGAAGAGGTATCATTCTTAACTGTGAAATTTTATTTTATTTATTCTTATACCTCCTTAAAATCATAATAAAATATGATGAAATATTGAAACAAATATCTTAAATATTCTGATGTGTTATTATATTAATGTAATAACCTATATCTATATCCTCTTCCATCAAATGGGAAACAAAATTTTCAATTGTGTGTATGAGGAACTACTACCTCGTGAACCAATGTAATTTGTTTTCAACCACCACCTATCATGTATGGATATAATTATGGATTTAATATATATATATATGATATTTATGAAATAATTATGCTTATTTAATAATAATATCATATCTACCTTCTTACCTTCCAATACATATGAAAATGATAGTATTGCTCGTGTATATGTGTGGAATACTGCATCCACAAAGTGTTGTGATTCATTTTTTGTTTATTATTTAAATAGATGGTAATAAAGAAGAATTTTATAAATATATATCATATATATTATGGTTTAATTATTATGTAATGTTTAATTTTTATTTACCTTTATTTCTTTCCATCCATCAAAAAATGAAAATAGCGTTCATGTGTACGTATGGCCTACCGTCTTCATGAATGATGTAATTCTTTTTTCTATCCCTTAATTTTATGGATTAATAAAAGATATATATAAAAAATATATATTATATTTATATCATTATTAAAATTCTACATATTATGTAATCATGCTCAAATTTCAAGGATTGAAACTACTGTATCAAAACAAACATGAAAAACAAAGCAATTATTACATGGAAGAATGATTTTAGAAAAGGATTTTTAATAAATGGGTGATAAAATATTGTAAGTAAATTATATATGGTACGATATATATGAGTATGGTTATAGAATAAATTTATAATAAATATATATTTATTTTATAGGAGGTTTTTATACATATAGTGGAATTCAAACCAAAGGTAAGGGTTTATTTCACTATCTTATCTTTATTTGGGATTGTTTATATTTATGTCTCCAATGGGGAAATTATTTAATATTTCTTTATTAAACCAAATATATTTTCTTCTCCTACGGTTATTTCTATAAATTACAAGTTTTCATTTCAATTTACTCTCTCTAAATACTCAAGATATCGAAGTAATACTTTTAAGGAAATCTGAACATGTTTTTCTAATCAGTTGGGATTATTTCTCTTACATGTCTATATTTTCCTTAAAATTTATAAAAGGATGTTTTTAAAATTATATAATGATTTATTAAAAAAAATTTCCCATTTTTTACTTTTTATATTTTTTTAAAAAGGAATGTTCATGCCTTTTTCCTAATTTGGTACTTTTTAACCTTTTTACAAAAGTGTGAAAGGAATGTTTTTTAAATTATACAACACGAATATAATTTCCCACCCTCATGAAAACTAATTTCTTTGAAACTTCCTTTATAATTTTACAATTTTTTTTCAAATAATTTTTTCCCTTAATATTTTGGAAATATATTAACTTCAAATATGTGATTTCAAAGTGAAAATGGTATTTTCTTCAAAAAAATTTCCAGTGATATTTTTGAAGTATTTTCATCAATAGAAACATACTTTATTGAATATTATAATAAGGATATATTATAATTATACCAAAAATATTATTTTTAACATCTTATTACTGTATTTTTGGTATTTCCCATATTCTATCTTATTTTCCTATTTAATTGGGTGCTTCCTCAAACTCCCAAGGATAGAAAGAATTTGTTATATAAAATGAACTAAAGTTTATAGATATATTATTTTTTGAATTAATGGAGTCTGTGTATAAATTTTTAATGGTTTTTCAGGGTTCTCCCAGATTTTGGAGAACGCTTGAGGTGGTTTGGGTTTTTTTTGTAAGAATATGTTGTTTTTACTGTTTTCTAGGATATTACACACTATGTAATGGGATTAAATGCTATTTAATGTTCACTAAGAAGATTATGTGAAACAGGTATATAAAATTAAATCTTACGCATCATATAAATATTAAATTCCATATAAGGTTAAAAATTAGGTTTTTAATAAAAAAGTGAAATGTTTTTCGGTATATATGGACCCTGTGGATTATATGGTTTTTAAATGGGTTACAAACTATGTAAATGTAATGATTTGATATTTTATGGAACTTAATTAATGATTTAAATTTATTCTTCCACACCCCTCTTCCCTCTTAACCTAGTGCTCTTCTATGGTGATTTTGGGGACCTACGCTCCATCTGAATCACTTTATTCACTGATTGATCTCCGTTGTATTTGGGATAAATCTCTTCGGGTGATTAATACATTTTTTTCTTCATTGAATTTGATCACAGTGGAACCATTACATTGCATCATCAGATCTGTTGACCTGTGTTGATGATTCTATTGATTCTTTTCTAGATCTACTGTTCAATCTTGTTTCGAGGGTGGATTCTTTGTTTGTTATGGTGTAGATGGTGTGTGTTTTGGAGGTATATTGGGATATTTCCTCCTCATAAACCCCATTTTTGTAACTTAAATCAATTATGAGATATGTGGATTGGTTCAAGGGACTCCGGTGTCATTTTTTGTTCTTCTTTGTTGGTGGATCCCATTGTAGGCATGTGTGAACTATGTTTTCAGGTAGGTGATTTTGTCTCTAACCTATACTCGTAAACTATATTCCTATGGTTTTTTATAATTTTTTTATAAATTAAATGGAATGATTGATTGATTTAAATTGTGTTTATGGAAATGGGTTTTTATAAAATATGAGTTTCCCCAAGTTTTGGTAACTGAAAAGTTGTTTTCAAAGAATAGTGAAATAGTTTTGTGAAATGGTTTTCACAGAATGGTTTGATCAATTGGTTTAAAAAATTGATCACATAAGGAGCCTTGGGTACTTAGGTGGAATTTCAAGTAATTTGACTGATCCACTATCAGGGGATTTTCTCATGTGACTTTCCTTTTTCTGGGGACTAATTAGAACTTTTGTGCATTCACATTTTGGGGTGTTCCTAATATCTCTAAACTTTAGGCATATATCTAGAGTCTTAATGCATACATGATTTTTTATTCTAGGTATGAGTGCCCAAGATATCCTAACATAGTTTGATCCTAGGTGTGATGTTACCGGTGCTTTGGCGTGTACTGTTTTGGCTGTACTACCATGGATTTGATATGATATATGATAACTACTTTGGTTTGTTTTAATATATCTGCTTTGATATATGTATATATAATTCATTAAAACTAATTTACCTTCTTTATTTTAAAATGTGAAAAAGGGTAAATTAAATTATTTTTAAATGCTTTTGATATAAAAAATATTAAACATTTAACATTCCTTGTTTTCTTTAAAGTTTAAAATTCCTGGATTATTACAAAGAGTCTTGATATGGGACACCTAAGTTAGACCCTATTGATCTAGTTAACTCACACCTTCCACAACCCTTTGGTGGTGCATATACCTTGTTACGTCTTTTTATGTAGGGAAAGGAAAGGCATTGCAAGGATGCATTGAGGTTTTTTGTCAGTTGGGTTTTGGGTAGCTAGTGGGAAGATAGTTGGAGTTTTCTCAAACTATCGTATCATATTTTTGGAGTAGATATTTATCTTTTATTTTATTTTATAGTTTGAATTTTCTATTAGAGAGTATTGTGATACCTTTTTATTTGTGTCGCTTCCATTTTTCTCTATATGTTATGGAATATATTTATATCTTCACCTGTTTCTCTCTACTATGTGTATATATGTCATGTTGTTATATCAGGTTAGGTGAAATCATAACCTTTAGTGGTTGTTTGATGTCCTAGTGTTAGTCTCTAGCCTATGTGGATTGGGAACACCCTTTTGGTATGTGGAATATCAGGTTAGGTGCTAGTATTGAGAGGGTATCTGGGTCATTTATTTACAAAATGGTATCAAAGTGGGTCTTTCCTTGAGATTCCTTATCTTGAGACATTTTATAGGCTGGTTATAAGATTTATGGGACTTGAGAGGTAGGTTATGGTGAGTGCCTGGCCAGCTCTTGCGGTGATGAGACTTATGTTACAATGGGATATTGGGACGTGTGTATCCAATTTTGAGTTTTGATCTTAATATCAGTTTTTGATTATGCGTATTCTAGTTTTAACTGAGACTATTCCATGTTTGATCATTTCTTCTATTTCAGTGTGCAATAATATGCCACTAATATTTGTTTAGCAAGTTGCACCGGAGGGAACAACTGATGCTCCTCAAGAGAACTGGAACCTCGATCATAATTTTATAGAGGATATTATGCTATTAGTTTGTTGTTTTAATGAGAACACAAAGAAAGTCTATATCATAGTTGTGGAGGTACATCTAGGAGATGGAGGAGAAAGGAATTGATCATGATAGTTCTTTCATGAGAATCCTCCATCATTTAAAGTTATGAATGAACCTCAAGATTCGGAGGAATGAATATACAATATCGATAAAATATTTGACTTCCTGGATACACTTGAGAGTATCAAGCTGAAGTGCATGAAATTTATACTTGAGGGTCCCAAAAATTGAAGGTGGGATTCCCTAGTAAAGGAAGATAGACATGTGGAATTGGACTGGAGAGGTTTCAATACCCTCTCCTTTTATTAGTTTTGTTGAGATTATATAATGATGGAAAAATATATAGTGGTTCAATATTTTCAGTACGGATATAATGCAATGTAAGAATGCACCAACTGATTTCCTGAGATGGTTCATTTTTCACTATATGTGGTAATGAATGAATATTTTAAATCTCAGTAATACTTATAGGGTTTATGACTCGATATCAGATCATAAGTATTTATTCTGAAGATTTTGACCTATGTGAAGATAGTAGATAAGGATATTTTGATAGAGATGAATATGGAAGGAAATTTTGGATATTATTCCACTTCTATTCCACTTAGTGACATTTTCAGTGGTGTATTAAGGAATAAGAGAAAGTGGTAGGATCATTTTAAGAGTGAAGATGTGGTTCTCTAAAGAAGGCCTCTTGGGCACCTCTAGTTGTAGCTAGAAGTATGTTTCTGACTTAATATCAGTGTGGAATGGTCTGAAACACCCAAAGTTCTAGTCATTCACCTATAAATATGTTTTAATAGTTATGGATGTTATTCTCATCTGTAGAATTTATGTCAGGCTATGTCTACTCCTTGATATGTCCAGGGATCATCAAATCCAAAGGATACTACAGGGTAGTACAATGCTTCAAAGACCACATGGATATGTCCATAGGCCTCAGGAGTGAATAACCTTCAAGTAGTATATGAGTTTCTGGTGGAGGTAGATGTGTGACCAGGAATAGTGATAGGTAAAATCTTTATTTCATCTTTAGTAGTGATTAATTTATCTGATACTAGTTCTTCCCAATCATTTATCTCTGTCCGTTTTATTGATATGATCAAACTTCCAATTAGGATGATTTCCTTTTTTATAGAGTTGGAGAGAGCTATTGCGAAGAGGAAAGAGAGGGAGTTTTAGTTTCTTCTTGTGAACTATCAATACCTAATGCGGAGTTAGTCTAGGATTTCCTCACTCTTGATCTGGATTTATTTGACGAAATCATCTAGATGGATTAGGTTATTACTCATTGTGATGAGGTTTATTGTTACTATCAGTATTTCTTATTTATTGTAACCAATGGGAGATCATGTATGTTTCAAGGAGAGTGGGATTTTACGTCTGGTGATGAAGGACCTTCCTGTCTAGATCTTATAAGTTTGTTATCTACTATATAAATTATTACCAATGACGTTCCTTATATTTCTGATCATCCTTCCATTATTTGGGATTTTCCAAACGTCTTCCTAGAATATTTTTCTTATATTCCTTCATATAAAGAGGTAGATTTTATGATTGACCTGGTGCCTGGTACACAATCGATCTCGATAGATCCTTATCATATGAAACTAGAAAAGCTAAGAGATCTCAAGATCCAATTGGATGATATGATAGAAAAGGGTTTTGTTCACAATAATGTTTCACCTTGGGAAACCCCAATTCTCTTTACCAAGTAGAAATATGGTTCAATCTGATTTTTTGTGGACTATTAGAAGTTAAACCAGGTAATAATTAAGAACAAGTATCCTTTTATTCATGTGAATGATTTTTTGATCAATTAAAGTGTGGGAAGTTGTTTTAAAAGATCAAACTTCAATCAGGTTATCATCATAACACAGAACATATAATGAAGATTAATTTTAGGACCAAGTATGGACATTTTAAATCTTTTTATGTCATTTAGTCTGACTAACATTCCTCTAAATTTTATAGATTTGATGAATCAGATATTCAATTTGTATCTCAACCTCTTTTTGGTAATGTTCATGGATGATATTTTGGTTTACTTGAGATTTGAGTGTGAGAACAAGCACCATTTTATCCTAGTTTTAGAAATCCCAAGGAGTCACCATTTTTATGGAAATATTTAAAAATTCAATTTTTGAATTCAAGAAGTGAAGTTCTTGGGACACATGATTTTAGAGTAAGGATTATTAGTTGATCCTAAGAATGTAAATGATATTTTTCCTTGGTAAGAAGCATGAAATGTATTCAATATTGAGATCTTATTTCGTATTTCTGGATACTATCAATGGTTCATCAGAGATTTCTCAAAGTTGGTGTCAACATTGACTACTCTTACCAGGAATGGGGTGAAATTCATATGGGATTCAAAGTGTTAGTCTTATTTGGAATAGTTGAAAAGAATTATGACATAAAATCCTAGTTTGATCATACTTGATTCTATTAAGGGGTATGTGGTTTTTGGTGATGCTTTTGACCCCGGTTTGGGTTATGTTCTCTTGTAGTATGATCATGTGGTAGCTCACAACTCTCATCACCTTCAACCAAATGATAAGATTTACCCCACTCATGATTTAGATATTTCCATTATTATGCATGTTTTTAAGTGTTGGAAACACTACATTTTTGGGGATAGGTTCATAGTATTTTCTGACCACAAGAATTTAAGATACATCTTTTCTTAGAAATAATTAAATATAAAATATAGGTAGTGGGAAGAATAACATTAGACATTTTACTTCAACATCGCCTATACTATGTGGAAGGGGAATGTTGTCTCAAATGTTCTTTATAGGAAAGTGACACCGTAGATTGTTTAGGAATTAAAGGAATAGTGGGACATTACAGGGATTTCACCTTAGTTTCATATAGATAACCAGGAGGATATTTTAGATATGGTTCAAACTAGTGTTCAATTTTCATCATTTCTCCTTGAGTCTATATATAGAGTGAGAACTAGGAAGAAATTTTTAGAGTAATTAAAGAAACCCTATATTGTTTGGGGACCATTTTAGGGTGGTCTCTCTCTTTAGATAGTAATATCAGTTTTAGGGATTAGTTTTCCATCCCAGTATCTTTGAAGAGACCAGTTTTGTTTCATTTTCATAGTTCATCGTGGTCTGTTAATACAAAAACTAAAAAGATATATTATGACATGTGATGATGATTCTGGTGGCTGGGTATGAAGCATGACATTTATAATTATGTGTATCACTATTATACATGACTACAGATAAAGTTAGACCATCTGAAACCTTCTAGTTTTATCCAACCTCTTTTGTTGTCATTTTAGAAATGAGACAAGGTATCCATGGATTTTTTTATTGGATTACCAAGGACTCCCCATGGGCGGAATGCTATCTAGGTGTTGATTGATCCCCTAAAAAATTCATATAATTTCATTTCAATCAAATACAACACTAATTTTACGATCAAGGTGAGTTGTATGTGCAAGAATTTGAGAGGTTACATGGGATTCCTTCTACCATTGTTTCATATAGGTATTCTAGGTTTACTTTTAGGTTATGGAGAGTCTCAAAGAGGTAATAGAGACTTAAGTTATATTGAGTAAAGATTATCATCCACAAACAGATAGTCAGAAAGAGAGTTATACTCAAATATAAGAGGATATTTTCTATTCCTAATTTTTTGATTTTAGTAAATCTTAGGATATCCATTTGATACTGGTTGAGTTTTCTTATTACAACAGTTATCAGTAATCAATCAAGATGGATACTTTTGAGGCTTTGTATGGTCACCCGTACAGATCACCTATTTTTGGAAATAGGTGGGTGGTGCTTCTTTGGTGGGACTAAGATTGGTTTAAGAGACATATGTAAGAATTTAGGATATGATTTTGTTGCTAGTTACATATCAGATTCAAAAAAATCTTATACAGATCAACGATACCATACTTTGGATTTTTATATTGGTGACTGGGTTTTCCTGAATGTTTCTCCTTGGTTGGGTCACAACTGTCTTAGAAAATAGGTAAAGTTAGGTCTGAGATGTGTTGGGCCATTTTAGGTAACTAAGCAACTTGGGTAGGTTTCATATTAGTTGTAATTACCAGTTCACGTAATGGGAATTCATGATGTTATCCACATATCAAAGCTCAAGAAATGCCATCCCATCTCTCTCACATTTTGAGTTGGTAATAAATCGAGTTAAATCCAGATGTTTCTATTGTGGAATAGCCAGTAGAGATCATTGAATCTCAAGTAAAATTCTCATGTGGGAAATCTATTAAGTTGGTTAGAGTGTTGTGGCTTCATGGATCAAATTCTCTTGGGACATGATATTTTAAAACATTTATCAGGGAGTAGTTTCCTAACCTATTTACCAGAGTTCATTCTTCAACATGAATTCCAAAGTATAAAAAGTCTTTTGGTGGGGAGTTTATAACATCTTGTTAACATATTTTAGATATTTCCCATATACTTACCTGTTTTTATATTTAATTGGGAATATCGTAGGACTCCTAAAGATGGAGAGATTTTTTTGGGTTAAAATGATCTAAAATACATGGATGTTTATTTTTTTGAATTAATGGAGTTTGGGTATAAACATATAATGATTTATCAGGGTTATCCCGGATTTAGGAGAATGCTCAAGGTGGTTTGGGTTTTTTCTATAAGAATCTTATATTATTTATACTGGGAGATTACATTCCATGTAATGTGATTACACACCATATAATGATCTCCAAAAAAATGGTGTGAAGTTGGTATATAACATGAAATATTACACATCATGTAAAATTACATGCTATTTAAGGTTAAAAATCAGATTTTTAATAAAAATGTGATGATATTTTCAGATTTTATGGACCCCATGGATTAAAAAAGGTGTAAATGGGATACACACCATGTAAATTTCATGATTTGGGATTTTAAGACATTGACCAACTGATATTTCATTCATTCTTTTATATCCCTCTTCCCTCTCAACCTAGACTCTTCTACTATAATTTCTGGGACCTCCACTCCATTTAAATCACTTTGTTTAGCTATTGATCTCAATTTTGGTTGTATTTCATCTCTCCAGGTGTTTAATCCTTTCGGATTCTTTGTGTCCTTTGATTTCAGTAGTGTTTCATTATCAGATCCTCTGACCCATGGTGATTTTTTTCTTGATTAATTTCTAGTTTTTTTGTGCGATTTTGTTTTGAGGGACGATTCTTTGTTGGTTGTGGTGCAGCAGTTGTGAATTCTTGAGGCATGATGTGATCCTTCCTCCTCACCAAACCCATTTTGTTAATTTGAATCAATTATGATATATGTGGACTGGTTATAGTGACCCCATTGTCTTTGTGTGTTCTTCTTTGTTGGTGTATCCCATTATGGGCATGTGTAACATGAGTTTTGAGGTAGGTGGCTCTGTATCTAGCATATGTTGGTAAAATAAATTGCTCTGGTGATTTTATAATTTTTTACAAATGAAATAGAATAATTGAATATAAGTATTTGTGTTTTAGGAAGTGGTTATTTATGAAATATGGTTATCCTTTAGTTTTGGTAAATGAAATGGTGTTTTCAAAGCACTGTGAAATGGATATTTTTTTTTTCAAAGTATGGTTTGATGATTTTTTTTAAAAAAAATAGAAATCATGGGAAGCCTTGGGTACTTAGGTGGAAGATGTAGTAATAGGCCCTGTCCACTGTCAATGGGTTTTCTCATGAGGATTTCATATGCTCCCCATGCCTGTTGTTATTAAGAATTGATAGAACTGTTGTGGGGTTTACTTTATGGGGTGTTGCTCTAATCTCTAGACTCGATGCATATGTCTAGAGTCTTGATGCGTACAAAATTTTCTATGTATGGTATGAGTGTCCTAGCTATCCTGACCTCATTTGATTCTTTTCAGGACACTATCTATGTTTTGGTTTGTATTTTTTTGGTTATACTAAGATGGATTTGATATGATATGTGATAATTTCTTTGGTTTGTTTTGATATATCTACTTTGATATATGTATATAAAATGATTTGAAACTAATTTACCTAATTAATTTAAAAATGTTGAAAAAGGGAAAATTAAATTATTTTTTCATGATTTTGATATAAAAATTGTTAAATTGTTAAAATGATTTTTTTTCTTTAATTTTGAGCATGATTGTATTATTTTATAGAGACTTGATATGTAACACCTAGGTGAGACCCTACCAATCCTATTATCTCACACCTAGTGTACACATTTGGTGGCACATAAACCATATTATATATTTCTATGTTGGTAAAGGCAAGGATCCATTGTATGGAGGTGAGGTTTTCTATCATCTGGGTTTTGTGTAGCCGGTGGTGAGATGGTTGGAGTTGTCCCATGCTATCACATGGAGCTATTGAAGTAGCTATTTATCTTTTTTTTCCTTTTTTAGTTGGTCTTGTCTCTTAGAGAGTTTTGTGCTAACTTTTTAGTTGTATATCTTTTATTGTTCTCTATTAGTTATGGAATATATTTATATATTATGTTTTTTATCACTTCTATGCGTATGTATTCCATGTTTTTGCTTCAAGTTGGGTGAAATCACTCCCTTTGGTTGTTATTTGATGATCGGGTGCTAGTTTCCAAACCGTAGGGATCAGTAATTCCAATTGGGTATGTGGTGGTTCAGTTTGGGTGTCAATATTGTGTGGGTATCTTGGTCGTTTCATTACATTATTTCTCTGTGTTGTTTATGATCATTTTGAATATTAAATGTATTGATATTCTATATGATAATTCTTTCAAAATGGGTAGTTTTTTATTTTTAAGTCTTGTTGATTTAGTTTTATTGATTATTCATATGATGAATTCATTAGACTTATTAAGTGATGGGTGAGGCCTAGAATTATAAATCCCATAAATACATATGTAGGTCTCATAAGGAAAACTATTTTGGGTATTTTTCCAATGCCTTACCCATTTATGTAATAATTATTTCCACAATGCCTCGATGATATGTTTCAGATATTTGAAATTATTCATTCTATCATTATAAAATCAGTTATTGAATTCCATGTTATTGTTTGATTTCTTATGATATCCATGGATAATTTTCTAGATCATGTGATTATTTTTAGGGAATTATTTGAACATCATTTATTATTTCCACATTATTCATGACTTATTAGCTTCAACTATATATATACCTTTACTAAGCATCTAAGCTCACCCCTTTCTTATTTTTCTTTTCACTAGGATTCTAGGAAGTGTATTATGATTGATTTTAATGGATATTTCTAAGGTAATAATTGTGTTCTAAAATAAAATACTTTTTTGTATTTTATGTTTTCAAATTTAATGTGAAATTCAAGTATGTATCTAGTTTTTCAAGACTACTAAACTATTCAATCCTTTGGGATGTAGTTTCTTATTTTTAGTGCCAATGTGATAAAGTAACCACTAGCTCTAGGATACTAGGGTCAGGGTCTTTACAATTTGTATGAGAGAATGTTTAGTATAAACCTTGGGAATTAGATTTAGGAAAATATAGATTTGGGAATATATCCCTATGACTAAATTTGAGGACAAGTCCAAGTATGGGATAATATCCTAATGTTTTGATAAGGTAGATATTATGTGGTTTTCTGAGTAATACATCCCTTTCATTATATTACAAGTGGAAATGATTTTGGAAAAAAATTATATAGGGGTTATAAAATGAAAACCGTTGCTTTGAATATATCTCGTACATCTGGTGCATAGTGAGCATTCCCTTACTACGCACCTGGTTTGAAACTCCTAAGAGATATTATTGGATTAATTCACATTTTATTTTAAAACCATTAATAATTATTTGAATACATTTTTATGATTTGAGAACATTCCCAAAGAAACCAAGTTAATGATTTTGATATTAGCTATGCATAAATTTTTCAATTTATGTTAAATGTTTCAATAGTTTTGAAATTATACATTATAATACATAATGTCATAATCTAATTTAGTGCACACAATTGTTTAAAAATAGTACCTTGTAGAAGGAATTAAAATTCTATCAATGAAAGAAATCCATGTAGGGATTGTTCTCTTGGGCATGATAATGAATCTTGAGATGGATATGTAGCTAGATATGAAAAAATTATAACTATATTAGGGAAGATAACTTGGGTTATGAACAATAACATTTCTTGTATGGAGTTTACTTCTAATCCAAAATGCAGCATGATAATGTTATTCCACTTCATGAGTCATTAACCTCCATCATTTAATGGGACTACAAATAATTTATACATTAGAAATGGATAAGTTCCTTAGAGAAGATATTTATTGCTTTGGAAAGTAATGAAAGGGACATGGTTTTTATGGTAGTTTATCAACTCTCATTAGATGAAGATTAATGGGGGTCATTAAGTCAAAACACTAATGATGATGTAGATATTAAGACATGGAATGAAAGGATTTTAAGGAACTTTTCTTGGAAATTATGTTCCTGAGGAACAACGAGAAGATATGGAGAGATGATTCTTGAGTTTAGGATAAAAGGAAGTCGAAAATGTTTCTATGTATGAATATAACATTACAAGGCTATCAAGGCATGATGAAGACTATGTAGGTAATTAAAAGAGAAAAATTGACCATTTCTTTAGTGGGATTAATCCAATACTTTAAGGGGCACTAATCCCACAAATATTGTCATCATATGAAGATATAATATCATGTATTATCAAGATAGAGAAATGATTTTTAAAATTTTATGGATTTTAAGGAAATAAAGAGAAGAATAGATTGATAGAATAAAAGATAGATAAGGGGAAGAAGAGAAAGGGGAATTTTCCAACATGTGATACTTGTGGAAAGAAACAACTTGGTACATTCTTAAAAGAAAAAGGAGTTTGCTTCATGTTTGGAGAAAAGGCCATCATGCTCGTGAATGTAAGGGTAAGGGATACGCCATCAAAGTACAATGATTTAACTATAAGCATACATAACACTATTATAATCAATTATCCAAATAACAAGGGAACACACCACAAAATAAGCAAAAAAGAGAATGTCAAGGTTATGAAATTACTATACTCGATGTGAAGGTTCCTAGTGATGTGGTGAAAGGTAAAATTATCGTCCACTTTAGGACTGTAAATTTTTTATTTGATTCTAGTTATACCCAATATTTTATATAAAAAGAATTTTATAAGGGTATCACATCACCACCTCAAAGATTTTATATTCAGTTAGCGGTGAAAAATCATAATGGTTGGATGACCATATATTAATTATATAACTCTTCCATGATCAAATTTTGTGGGATTATATTTCCTATTAATCATGTTGTTATTCCGCTAGTTGAATTTGATGTAATTTTTGGTATGGATTGACTCTATCAATATATATACAATATCAATTTTCAAGGAAGGGAAGTTACATTCGATATTCCAAATCAACCTTAAATAATTTATCAGTGTGTGGATAAACAAGAGAACCCAAGGAAAATTACTTCTATCATATAGATTTTTCTCAATATTCATGAGGGATATTTATCTCAAATGGTTGGGGAGAAACTCAATATTGAAAATATTTATATTTTTTAGGAATATGATGACGTATTTCCGAAGAACATTCTTAGTCATCCCTAGATTCTTGAAGTTGAGTTTTCAATAAAACTCATACATGATTCTATTCCCATTTCAAAAACTCCATATAGAATGAACCTAATTGAGTTATAAGAATTGAATATGAAACTCCAAGTGAATCTAGATAAGGGATTCATTCAGACTGGTGCTTCACCATGGAGTGCACATGTTTTTTATTAAGAAAAAACATGGGTCAATACATCTTTCCATTGATTATCATGAATTTAAAAAGATCACTAAAAGTATCCTCTATCTGATATCGATGATTTTTTTGATCAAATATGAGAATATCTATATTTCTATAAGACTTATCTTCAATTTGGGTATCATCATTCAAGGATTATGAAGTAATATATTCCCAATACAACCTTCTTTATAAAGTATGGTCATTATGAATTTATAGTAATTCTATTTGGACACAACAGTTATACTACTATCTTTATGGATTTAATGAATAGTTTATTTAGATATTACCTTGATTAGTTTTTGGTAGTATTTGAGACAATAATATTATATATTCAAAGATAAAGGAAGAGCATGAATAAAATTTGAGAATTGTGATGAAGACCCTGAAGAGGGAGAAGTTGTATGATAAATTTACCAAGTGTGAATTTTGGATTCAGAAAGTTTAATTTTTGGGTCATATAATCTCACATAAGGGTATATTAGTGGATCCTTTAATAATGGATGTTATTGAGAAATGAATAATACCAACCACAGTAACCAAAATACATAGTTTTCTTGGGTTGGATGGATATTATCGACACTTTATGAGATATTTCACACAACTATATAATACACTAACCAATTTGACCTAGAAGGGGGTTAAGTTCATATGGATAGATGAATATAAAGAAGGTTTTAAAGAAATAAATAGAAGGTTGGTTAGTGTTATTATGCTTACACTACACTGTAGTGGAGAATATTTTCTGATCTATGGTGATGAATCAAAGAAGGGTCTTAGATGTGTCCTCATGTAGAATGACATGGTGATAGCACATGCCTCTAACTAATTAAAAATTCAATCAAAAAAATTACCAGAATCACTATTTTTAGTTGGCGGTGGTAATTATTTTCACTAAATATATAGAGTAATTTTCTGTATGGTGAATTATGTGATATATATAGTGATCATAAAAATATGGTGTATATATTTACATAGAAGGATTTAAATAAACACTAAATAAGATGGTTGTATTTAATCAAAGATTATGATTTCTTGATACATTACTACCCTAGGATGGAAAATATGGTGGATGATGCTCTAAGTCGAAAATACCATGCCATCTTATCTATGATGAGGATCATAAAAGATCAAATATTTGTGGATTTGTTAAGGATATATATTGTATTATAAATAAAAATGGGAGAAATATTATTTTTATCAAATGAGTGCTCAACTATCAATTCTGGTGAAGATTAAAGAGGTGGATAAAAAAGATGTAAATCTACAGAAGATGGTAAGAAATGTTCCTTAGTTTATCCTTGATTGTGATTGGATAATAAGGTTTATGAACCGTGTTTGTGTTCCATCCATACCATATTTGAAGAAGGAGTTGTTGGATGAGGATCATAGTTCATCATTATCTATTCATACTAGAAGTATGAAGATGTATAAAGATATGATAGATTATATTTGGTGGGATAACATAAAGTGAGATATTTAGGAATATGTATCTCAGTTCCTAGTATGTTAGAAATTTAAGGTTGACAAACTAAAATCTAAGGGGAGGCTACCACCAATACCCATACCTGGATAAAAATGGAAAACATCATCATGTATTTTTTCATCAAACTCCCAAAAATATAAAAAGGATATAACGATAAATGGGTTGTATTTGAAAGCCTTATGAAGTGAGAACACTTCATTATTATAAAATAGGATTTCCCTCTTGATCATCTTTCAAAAATATACATTAAGGAAGAGGTAAGGTTTCATGGATTACCATATTCTATTGTATGTGTTCGGTATCCAAAGATTACCTAAAATTTAGGGATAAGTCTTCAGTAGGTTCTGGATACAGAGTTAAATTTCATTACTACTTATCATCCAAAGAAAAATGATCAATAATAGAGGAAAATTCAAAACCCAAAGGATTTGTTGAGATCTTGTTCAATTGATTTTAATGGTTATTGAGATCAACACCTTCCTCGAGTTGAGTTTTGTTGAAATAATAGGTTTCACCCGAGCATTTTGATGACTCCTTATGAATCCCTCTATGGAAAAATGTATAGAACTCTAACATTATGGCATGTAGTTTGAGAAATAAATATGTTGGTACCTGAGTTAGCTGAGGAAATGGTAGAAAACCATAACCATTCAACAACACATCAAGGAATCTCAGAGTCGATAGAAAATTTATGTTGATAATTATTGATGAGATATGGAGTTTGAATTTATTGAGAAGGTGTTTCTAAAAATGTATGCATGGAAGAAGGTTTTTATATTTAGGAATAAAATAAAGTTAATCCATAGGTATATTGGCCCCTTTTAGATTCTTGATCGATTTGGGATGGTTTCTTATCATTTTATGCATCCATCTAACCAATCTTAATTTCAGGATGTGTTCCATGTATCACTCCTAAGGAAGTACATACGTGATCATTCACATGTACTAAAATTAGAGGTTATACATTTGGAGTATGATCTTTCCTATAAAGAATAACTTGTATAAATTTTTGATTGTATAGATAAAGTATGGTAGAACAAAACTACTTATTTGGTTAAAGTTCTCTGGAGGAATCAGAAAATCGAAGAAGCTAAGTGGGAACCCGAGGATGTGATGAGGGAAAAGCATATTCATTTTTTTATTCGAGTAAATAAATTTAAAGGGTGAAATTAATTTTAATGGGGGTATAATATAACACCCTTATATTTTATGATATATATATTTTAAGTAAATTTAATCTCTTTGATAACATGTGATATATGCAACCTTGGGTCTAAATGAACTGTAATATAGTATATTGTCATAAACTAGATATTAAATTGGTGGGTATGAATAAGACAAACTAAATTATAAAATGTATATGTTTTTAAAATGTATAAAATAAATTCATTCTTTATTAATTTATTACAAATGAAAATAAAAATCATTTGAAAGTATAAGAAATGTTTTTCTAAAATACTGTTTTTATACATGTAATGTGTTTTTTAATAAATTAAATTAATCAATTCTGGTGATTTTTAATTAAATTTATGTATTATATATTAAATAATTTTTTTATCATTCATCTAATATTTTTTATCATCATTGGAGAAAAATAAATCCAATTTTATTCTTAAAAACTGTAATTTTCTAAAAAGTAATTTCATCACATTTCCCAAACTTATTTAAAATTAATTTATATAAATTTTCATAAATATATTTAAAAAATGAACTAAATTTTTATTTCAATATGTAAAAATTATATTGGATTTAATTTTTGAGAATTTTATATATAGATAATATTTTAATGAATTGTGAACACACAGATTTTTATTAAAAAAATATTTTTTATTTAAATCATTTAAAATGTTTCATTTTGGTTTTAAAATAATTTTCAAAGAAAAATTAGTAAAATTATATTATTATTAATCCAATTTAGGTCTTTTCATCATTTTTTTTGAATTTAGATATAAAAACTTTTTATACTTAAGAAACCTTTTTCTTTGGAAAAACTTTTTTCATCGTGTTTGCATGTTTTATTTTAAACTAAATTATACCAATTATGTGAATTGAATTTGAATAAATTGATTAAATATTTAGAATTAAAATAATTAATACTAGGTAATAAGTTCAAATTAATTTTTTTTCATAATGAATAGTAAAAAACAAAATATTAATTTCCGCGGTTTGGGTTAAAACAATGTTTTACGTGTTACATGTGCATATGTTAAATTTTATTTTCCAAAAACTTTAATATTTTATTTTATAAATTAGATTTCATATATATAATATGTAGGTCCAAATTACATAATAATTACCATTTTATTTTAAGCTTAAAGGATAAATTACCTACGTAAAACAATTTGTAATGGTGGTGAAAACAAAAATCATAAAATTGAGTAACCTTAGAGGTAAAGGGAATAACATGTTAAAAAATGTTTATTTTTTATTGGTTTAGGTTTGGATAAAACTTTTCTTCCCTATAATCCACTATTTATCAATTTTGGAGGCACCTAGATTTAGATTAACTTCCCATTATTGAAGAGTTTTGGGTATTTAAAAAAATGCCACCCCTTCTCACTTATAAAATGTATCCTCATATCCACTTTTGTTCACATTTAAAAAGAATTTTGGTTTGAAGAAAAAGATAAAAATCCCTTACTTTCTTTACGTTCCATGTCATATATGTCTATGATTTTTTATAAAACCCTTCTAATAAGGATTTTTGGTAAAATCTAAAGAAGTTGTCTGAAGAAGAGGTATCATTATTAACCGACCAATTTTTTTTATTTCTTCATCTACCTCAATAAAATATTCTTAAAATAATTGAAATAATAACAAATTTATATTATATATACTAATATTTTGTTATTTTAATGTATTAACCTATATCTATCTCCTCTTCCATCAAATGGAAAACTAAACCGTCGATCATGAGTATAGTAGACTGCCGCCTCACGAACTTATGTAGTCTGTTTTCCATTATTGCCTCTCACAGGTAGATATAATGATAGATTTAACATATATACATATATACATGATATTTATGATATTATTATACTTTTATAATTATAATATAATTTTTACCATATTACCTTCTAATCCATTGGAAAATTATAACTTTGCTTGTGCGTACGTGTGGACTATCAACTCCATGAAGAATTGAGATTAAGTTTTCTTTTCTACTTTACAATTATGATAATAAGGATGTATTTATTGATTATATATGATATTATAATTATTTTTTAAAGTTGAATTATTAAATACATTTATTTTATTCTATCTTTCAAAAAATGAAAATAGCGTTCATGTGTACGTACAACCTACCGTCTCCAATAACGGTGTAATTAATTTTTACATATTCAAATTTTATGGAATGCTCTAAAGAAATATATAATGAATACATATTATATTTATATCTTTCTTAATATTATATATATTATTGAACCATGATCATATTATAAGTACCAAAACTACCAAACCAAAATATACATGAAAACGAAGCAGTTATTACCCGGAAGAGCAATTTTATCAAAGAATTGTTAATAAATTGTTGATAAAAGGTTATAAGTAAATAATATATGGTATTAAATATATGTGTAGCAACCTGGACCAAGAATTCTTAGAGCCTATGTTTTCTAATATTACATTAGCATGATTATATGGAATCAAATCATGAAGATATAATGAGTTTAGTAGTCTTGGTATACAAGATACATACATGGGACTTCTATTACAAAATAATACAATAATTACAACAATTTTTTTTTCTTCTTATTTATAAATAACTTTGAGGATAATTTTATTCCATGTAGTAAATACCGACATATCTTTTATAGTATGCTTATTAGATTCTTCGAGAAAGAAACATAATAAGGGCGAGATAAAATGCTCAGTAAAGAAAAAATATAGTGGAAGCAATAATTAAACATTGAGAATAGTCAATATAGAAAGATAAATAACTGAAAACACATTCAATGTAATCAAAAAACTGAATGGAATAGTGTAAATAATATTTAAATGTAATAACTAAAAACATATTACAATCAAATTACTAGACAAAGTAAAATAAATATGGCAAGGTAAGAAATTAAAACACATTCCATTTAATCTATGAACTAAAAATAAAGTGCATTAATAGGTATGTCAATGGAAAATCTCAGGGTTGAATAATAACTGAAAATAAATGAAGTTAATTCTTCCTTAATGGATGTCATGTTTGAGGCACATGAATACCTATACCATCAAAACATTTAACAATATGGTTTAAAACTATTCTGATTTTCATAAAACATTTGTCTCATGAGAACCTATTGATGCATCATGGATCTATATAAACTCCGGGTTCCACCCATCATTGCATGTCCAATGAATTATTCATATCGAGTAATCAATTTAATTAATAAACAATATGCCTTATCAAATATCTATATTTAATAATGAATATAGATTTATCAACATTTACCAAAATAATCAAACAACTATAAAATTATAATCTGTATGTAAATAGGTATATGGTTTAAGAAATAGTAATATCCATGATAAATGAAATGGAAAATTTTAGTGGGAATTCAATGTTCAATGATTATAGGAGATTCGATATTTCAAGGGGATGAAAAAATAAATCAAGGAAGTGAATTTTCATACTATCCTTGGCCAAATAAATTATCAACCATCTATAGAAATAATAAGGATGGTATCAATATTGTATATCCCATATGGGGTAAAAGAAACGGTTATTATAGTTGATGAATAAAAATAAAATCATCATTTAATAACATTCTTGAGGAAAATATCCTTTTATTTTGAAAAAACATTTCATTGTAAATAAACATTTTTTCTTTAAATATTATCCTTTTAAACATTTAAAATAAGCTTAAAGGAAATTACATCAAGTAAATATGTACTTTTCATATGAGGTAAAAGAACATTTCATTTACATGTTTAAAGGATAGAAACATTCCTTATTTGGAAAGTGATAAGAAGATTCCTTTGAACGAATTGGTAAAAGAAAAAAAGGGTAAACATGTCTTTACCAAATCATTTTAAAATCATTTTGGAAACATTTTAATAAAACATGGGTTTTAGAAGAAAACATGTTCTCTGACTAAAGAGAAAAATAAAGTTGGGTTTTCTGAAAAACATTTTCTAAAACATTTTGAGTACCAAAGAGTGGAAAATGGTACTAATACTTCAAAATGGTCACGAATAACTAGAGAAGAGAAAAATTAATGTTTTTATTGAATAATGTTCATAAACATTCCTTTAATGGAAATACCATTAAAATATCATTAAAGTTATTATTGATGAAAATAATATTTAAACATCCCAAAGTGTCCCTACCACTTTGAAACATTTTAAATCACAATAATTATGAAGGAATAATATTAAATAGAAGTTTTAAATACCAATAAGATAAAAGGATTAATGATATAATATAACAAAAGGGGTGGTAGATACACCACACAAAATATGTAAGTGGTGAACCTGACATTTATCTCATGGAAGTAAAATGTGATATAAGAATCCCTTACCACGCATTTCCTTTCAGGTAAACATACTTTAACATCCAATATAATAAAATTTTGCTAATTTTATACTCTCTTGAGAACAATTTTCATGTTTATCAATAATTTTAATTCAATTTTTTCTATGTTTTATACAACTACTTAGACAATTATGTTTTTTTCGAGTGTTTTGACCAAATTCAATTTATGTGTCAAAAATGAATTTGGTAGATAAATTATGGTAAAAAGGGTCATTATATTACATCTAGATAATAATAATAATTACATAATTATCATATTTATACATAAATTATAATTTTAAAATCAATCATTAAATATGGTTATGAAAACTTAAACAACCTTGCAATCATGTATAAGGTAGGCCGTACGTACACATGAGTAACATTACCATTTTTCAATGATCATTATTGAAAGATGGTAAGTAACCATATTTATTTATAAAATTATCATTATATCATAAAAACCATATTATTTAATCATATATACTTATATATATAATTCTTGTGATGTAAAAAGAATCACATCGTGTCGAGGAGGCGGTAGTCCACACGTCCACGAATGACGTTATCACTTTTTATGTTTGTGAAAGGGTAATAATGAAAATGATATATATATATAGTATATTTCAAGAAAGGTAATGATGCCAGGAATATATTATATAGGTTATTTATGTCACATATTTTTAATTGAAACCATCCTTTATATGTTCCATGTATAGTTGGACCTAATCACATCACTTCGAGGGGGCGGTAGTTCATACTTCCTCAAAAGATGTTATCAAATTAATATAAAATAGAAAGTATTAATGGTATGTATAATAAAATAATTAAATAAGTATTAATAAATATAAAATATCATATCATATATAACATATATAAATAGAGTGACCATCAAAATAGCCACTGAGAGAGGTGGTAAAGAAAAAATGAACAATCATCGTTTCGTGAGGAGGTAGTTTGCAGTACACAGAAACATTATGTTCGTTAAAAATTAGATTGAATTGTGTGTAAGTGTAGGTAAAAAAATTAGCATAAAACGTACTAGTATATTGAGGATACTGGTTTGGTTATACAAGACGAAAATAATAAGGGTTGAGGGCTTAGAGAATATAAATAAAACTAGAGAGATTGAGAGAAGATGTTACCTCTAAATCGGGTAACTTCTTTGGTTTGTACCAAAAGGATTCCTTGGAAGGGTTTACACCATAATTTAGGATTCAAGTTATAGGTTAGTTATTTTGGGAATCTATATGGTTAGGTATTTTCTGAACATAATTGTTTTGAGAGGTGTGTAGAATGGGGAGATGTGGTGGTCTTTTATAATGGGTGAAAAGGACTTACTTGGTATTTTTGGAAACAGGTTAAGTATACCAACGTTTTTACCTAAAAAAAGTCTTCCAAAAAAAATAAAAACTCAATAATTGAAGGTTAATAGAAGAATATTGGTACTCCAATGGGGTTTTTACAAGTGGATAGGTCATTTGGTCCCTTAAATTAAAGGTTTAGTCCTTTATTAAGTTTAATTTTACCTTAACAATTATAATTAATTTCAATTACCTTCAATAATATATTTTGGTCAAAAAAAAGTTTGTATTATTATAAATTATAAATTATGATTATTCAAGATATGTAGTCCATTATTAAAAATTAAAATCATATAATTTTTATAAATTTATTTAAATTTAATCCCACAGGCGGGATGACAATGAAAGTTTTTAATGTAAAAATGACCGAAAGTTTTCAATGTTTTTATTACAAATCTCAAAGTCAAATTAATTCCAATGACATAAATTTTATTAATTAATAAAAATATTATGTATTTAAATTTGAAAAACAATTAAATATATAATCAAACTTTTAAATAAATTAGATGAAAAAGCAGTTTTGAACTAAAATTTACTATTTTTAATTATTTATTAAAAAATGAAATGCTTCTAAAAAATTTCGAGAATTCACCCTAACCTAATTTTTATGTTTTAATTTAAAATATTAAGTTTATTTTTACATATTAAAACAATTAAAGTGTCAAAATTCATATTAAAATGGGCTCTCCATTAAGAGGTGTTGAAATTGCCTTTATAAAAATATCGGGTTTTATGTGTAAAATAGGGCTTGTTATTATATTATGCATATCAGACATAATAGATGAATATAAAAAATATTTTATTGAATATAAAACATATATATTTCATGAAAATCATTCACTATTGGTAATTAATTTTTTTATTTATAAAAAACTCCTTTGGAAGCATATAAATAATAAAATTTCATTTTTTATATCCAGTTGTTTCGTGTTTTTATTTCTCATTAGTTGGTAACCAATGAATTCATTTTATATTTATATAAAACATAAATTTTCACATGTTTTTTATTACTACTAATCACTACTAACATAACAACCAGTTTATATCATATTTTTTTAAATAATAATATTTTAATAATACATTTTTATTTGGTGAAACTCAGTTTTTCCTATAATTCATGTTATCGATGAATTTGACTCTTGCATGTAACGCAAGATATCAAGGAAGTCTGATCTTATGTGCAATGAAAGATAACTCAGTGTGGAATTCATTAAAAGCTTTATCCTGTATTGAATATATTTAAAATATTTAATATATACTAGAGTCTTAGGATATTATATTCCCTTATGTGCTTGGTGATGCATGTCATGCACGCTATCGAATACAATGTTTTACATTAGAATTTCAGGGTATTATATTCTCCGTACCTTAATTAAATTACACCCTTAGAATTTAAACCCAATAATCATGATTTTTTTTATTTTTCCTTTTTTAAAGGCCCACATCGTGAGAAGGGTTCATAAAACATCCTCTAGAAAAGAGAGAATGTGAATAAAAAATGTCACATGGACTGCCACATAACTAGATCTCTATGTAGGAGAATATTAGTGGAAATTAGAGATACGTACTAATAGGAAACGAATAAATATTTATAAGAAGTTATTGATTTCATCAATAAAAAAAGGTGAATGATCTATATAAATTCGTGGGACACAAAGCCATAAATCTATGATGATTTAGAAGGCCCTCGACTCAACAAAAATTAAGGTATTAGGACAAAATTTTATTTCTAAGTCATTTTCATAATGTTGGTTAACTATTTTACTAAAAAATAATATAAAAACTATTCTTACCAAATAGGTTTGAATTCCATATGAATAATCCCAACTTCTAGTTGTGCTTCAATAAAATTACAATTCATCCTATTACTTCAAGAAATTAATTAACAATAATGATTATTTGATTCCTGAAGCACTAAAATATACTTTAAAAGGATCGTAAGTGCTATAAAAGAGTGGAAATTATAGATATTTTTCTTTAAATATCTACCAAAACCAATATGGTTCATAGATTAATCTCAAATCTTAAAAAATAATAGTACTAGTTCATTATTAACATTTATTTTTCAAATTATTTAACTAAAATCAATGAAAAATTAATGAGGAAATTGCGTAGTTTAGTGGTTGGCATGAAACCATTACGATCCTCCGATCATGGGTTCATGTCTTGCAGCCTTTCCAAACTTGATTGGTTGTCACCCAACTTACAAGTTTCCCTTTTCTAAAACTATATTTATATAATTTCTAAAAATAAATATGATAGACATCCTTTAAATAATGTTAATTACTAAATATCCTTTTAAAAAAGGTTTTCAATACTACCCTAATACAAAAATACTTCATCCATTTATTACCACATAGGTTCTTAAATGGTCTTGGGTTTATCCATAATATCATTTATAGGATTTCTAAATCATGGAAAATCAACTTCAATATAAATAACTTAGTTTTAACCTAGGTTATTCAATTATATATTCAAATCCTTCATAAAAATTTGTATAGAAAATATGAATTAGCCTAATCATATCCCCTAGGAGTGTCAAAACAGGTGCACAGTAAGGCCCATTTTTGTGTACCAGGTTACCCCGAGTCAGGCTCAGAATACCTTGTTAGAGTTATTACTCCTAGGTATATCTATTCCAGAACCACGTCCACTTGTATTATCTAGACATTGATGTATTTTTTTTGAAAACTACATAATCTAAATCTAACCGAATCTTTAGTATGTTATTATATACTTATCCTAAAATTATACCTTAGGTATATTTTCTATAATCTATGTTTCCCTAAATCTAGTTCCCAAGGTTGCTACTAAACTTCCACTGATACTAATTGTAGTAACCCATCCCTATAATTCCTAGTTCCGATGAGTTCTACTATTAAATTAACATGATTACAAGGAATAAAATCCCAAAGGATCAAAGAGTTTTGTAGTATTGGTAAACCAGATACATACATGTGACTTCTATTACAAAAGAATAAACTAATTAGAACATAATTTTTTTCTCTTATTTTTAATTATCATTATTTTATCTAGTAAATCCATACATATCATTAAAAGTACACTTCTTGGATTTCTAAGGAATGAAACGTAATAAGGTTGTGATCAAATGATTTGTAAGGGAAAATTATAGCAGAAGCAATAATTAATCAATGATAATAGTCATTATGGAAAGATAAATAACTGAACACACATGCCATGTAATCAATAAACTGAATGGAAGTGTGTAAATAATATGGAAAGGTAATAACTAAAAAAACATGCAATTCAAATAACTAGATAAGTAAAAATAAATATGTAAAGGTAAGAAACTGAAACACATTCCAACTAATCAATGAACTAAAAATTAAGTGTATCCATATATATGTTGATAATAAATCTCATAGATGAATTATAACTAAAAATAAATGAAGGTAATGCTTTCTTAATGGACGTCATGTTTGAGGAACATGAATACCTATACCATCAAGAACATTCAAAATATATTTTAAAATATTCTAATTTTCCCAACATATTTGTCTCATGAGAACCTTTCGATGCTTTGAGGATCTATATATAGTCTCGGCTCTACCCATCATTGGATGTACAAAGCATTATTCATATAGAGTAATCGATTTAATTAATAAACAACATGACTTATCAAATATCTCTATTTAATAAATAATATATATTTATCAATATTTCCCCAAATAATCAAACAACTATAAAAGTACACATCGTATGTAAAGAGGTATACGATTTAGGAAATAGTAATATGCATGATAAATTAAATTCATAATTCAGGATAAATTCATGTTCAATAATCGTAAGACATTTAATATTTCAGGGGGACTAAAAAGATACTCAAGGAAGTTAATGTTAATAATAGCCTTATCCAAAAAAATCATAAACCATATATAGTAATAATAATGATGGTATCAATAAAATATATCCCAAATGGATTAAAATAAAAGGTTATTGTCATTTATGAATAGAAATAAAAAATATATTTTAAAAATATTCTTGAGTAAAATATCCTTTTATTATGGAAAACATTTTCTTTAAATATTATCCTTTTAAATATGAAAAAGAATCTTAAATAAATGATATTGATAAAATCTATACATATTGTACGAGGTAATGGAACATTCCTTTTGCACGGTTAAAGGTTAGAGGATTGTCTTGTTCTGAAAAAGACAAGAATATTTTTTTGAAAAAATTGGTAAAAGAAAAAAGGAAAAAATTTATTTACCAAATAATTTTAAAATAATTTTTTATTTTTTTTAATAAAACATGGTTTTTAGAAGAAAATATTTTCTCTAACTAAAGAGAGAAATAAAGTTTGGTTTTTTGAAAAACATTTTCTAAAACATTTTGAGTACCAATGGGTGGAAAATGGTGCTAATACTTGAAAATGGTAATGAATAAATAGATAAGAGAAAAATTAAAGGATTTATTAAAAAATGTTCATATAATTTACTTGAATGGAAATTCCATTGAAAGATCGTTAAAGTAATTATCGAGTAAAATAATCTTTAATCATTCCAAAGTGTCCCATACCACATTGAAACATTTTAAATCAAAATCATCATGGATGAATAATATTAAATGGAATTTTTAAATACCCTTAATATAAAAGTATTTATTATATAATATAACATAAGGGGAATTAGATACACCACACAAAATATGTAAGTGGTGAACATGACATTTATCCCACAGAAGTGAAATGTGAGATGAGAATCCCTTACCTTGCATTTACTTTCGGGTGAACATACTTTGAAATCCTATATAACAAACGTAGGTCAATTTATACTTTTTTGAGAACCTTATTCAAGTTTATCATTAATTTTATTTCAATTTTTACAATTTTTTATATGACTACCTAAAATATTATGTTTACATCGGGTGTTTTGACCAAATTCAATTTATGTGTCAAAAATGACTTTGGTAGGTAAACTATGGTCAAAGGGCTCATTATATAACATCTAAAGAATTGTAATAATTACATAATTATCACATTTATACATTAATTTTACTTATAAAAATCATTATATATGGTTATAAAAAATGAACCAACATTACAATCATGGAGACGGTAGGTCGTACAAACGCATGAGTAACGTTCCCATTTTTCAATGATCGTTATAGAAAGATGGTAAGTAACACTATATATTTAAAAAATGATCATTATATAATAAATAAAATATTATTTAATCATATATAATTATATATATAATTTTCTTGATGTAAAAGGAATCATATCGTGTCGATGAGGCGATAGTCCACATGTCCATGAACGATGTTATCACTTTTTTAGTGTGTGAAAGGGTAATAATAAAAATGATATATATAGTATATTTATAGAAAGGTAATTATTTCATAAACATAATATATATTTTTTATGTAACATATGATTAATTTAAACCAGGAATTTTATGTTCCACGTATAGTGTGAACAAATCACATCGTTTTGAGGGGGAGGTAGTCCACACTTCCTCAAAAAATGTTATCGTATTGACGTAAAAATAGAAAGTATTAATGGTATGTGTAATAAAAGGATAAAATTAGTATAAATAAAGAATAAATATCATAAATATCATATATAAATAGCATTTACTTCATAATTTTCAGTATGGGAGGTGGTAAAGGAAAAATGAACAATCATCATTTCGTGACGTAGTAGTTCACCATACAGAAAAACAATATGTTCGTTACACATTACACGGAATTGTGTGATAGTGTAGGTAGAAAACATAGAATAAAAACATACTAGTATATTTATGATACTTTTATTTTTTAAAATCATATAATAATAAGGGATTATGGGTTTGAGAATGGAAATAAAACTAGAAAGTTTGAGAGAAGGTGTTACCTCTTAATTAGGTAACCTCTTTTGTTTTGTACACAAAGGTTTCCTTGAAAATATTTTTGACCAAAGGGAGACTTCAAGGTCAAGGGGATGGATTTTTAAAATATATATGGGAATATATTGATGGAAAATAATTAGTTTGAGAGGTATGAGGAATGGGGAGATTTGGTGGCCTTTTATAAGGGAGGAAAAAGACTCACTTGGTATTTTTGAAAAGAAGATAGGTGTACCCACGTTTTTACCTAAAAAAGTCTTAAAAAACCAAAAAAATAAATAATTAAAGGTTCATGGAAGAATTAAAGACATATAATTGTTGTTGTACAAGTGTATAGGTCATTTGGGCTCTTAAATTAAAGGTGCAATCCTTTATTAAGCTTAATTTTACCTTAATAATTCTATGTAATTTTAATTACATTCATTAATTTTTTTGGTCAAAAAAAGTTGTTATTATTAGAAATTATAAATTATGATAATTAATAATATTCAATCCATTTTTCCAAATTCAAATCATAGAAGTTTCAATAATTTAATTAAATTTAATCTCACAGGTGGGACGACAATGATGTGTTTTAAAGTAAAAACGTCTGAAAGTTTGCTATGTTTTTATGATAAATTTCAAATTGAAATTGAATACAATGAAATAAATTTTATTAATTGATAAAAATATTATCTAATTAAACTTTAAAACTATTTAAAAATATAATCTATCATTTTAAATAAATTATATAGAAAATGAGTTTTGAACTAAAATTCATTATTTTTAAATATCCGTTTGAAAATGAAATGTTTTAGAAAAATATCAAAAATGAATCCTAACCTAATTTATATATTTATATTTCAAATAGTATGTTTATTTTGACATATTAAATCAATTAAAGTTTCAAAATCAATATTTAAAATGGGTTTAGCATTAAAAGGTGGTAAAATTCCCATTATAAAAATATAGGTTTTTATGTGTAAAATAGGGCTTGTAATTATATTATGAATATCAAAAAAAAGGATGAATATAAAAAATATTTGATGGAATATATAAAATATACATTTCATTAAAATAATTCCCTAATTGTAGTTAACTTTCTTTATTAAGGAAAAACTCCTTTGAAATCATATAAATATAAATATTTATTTTTATATCCAATTGGTTCTTATTTTCATTTCTCACCATTTAGTAACCAATGAATTAATTTTATATTCATATAAACCATAAATTTTATTAAGCTAGTTAATACTATTAAAAACCACTAACATAACAACTAGGTTATATAATATTATATTAAATGATAATACTTTAATAATAAATTGTTATTTGGTGAAACTTAGTTTTGCGTGTAATGAAAGCTATCGAGGAAGGTCGCTCTTGCATGTAACACAAGATATTGAGGAAAAAAGATCTTGTGTTCAAGTAAAGATAACTCGATGTTGTGTTCATTACATGTTGTATCATGTGTTTAATATATTTAAAATTGTAAATATATAGTAGAGTCTTGAGATATTATATTCCCTTATGTGCTTGGTGATGCATGTCATACAGGCTATCGAATGAAAAGTTTTACTTTATAATTTTAGGGTATTAAAATATTATTATAGCATTGTAATATATTTATTATAAATATAAATTTATTATACAATAGGTTCATACATATATGATGGAATTAAAACCTAAGGTAAGGATTTATTTCACAATCTCATAATTATTTAGGATTGTTTATATTTATGTTTCCATTGGGAAAATTATAACTTATTTCTACATTAAACCAAAAATATTTTGTTCTAATATGGTTTTTTTCTACATTATGAGTTTTCTTTCAATTTCATTCCTATAAATACTTGAGATATGTCAATATTTTTCTAAGGAAAACGAACACTGTTTTTCTACTCAGTCAAGAATCTTTCTCTTCCATGTCCATATCATTCTTTAAATTTCTCAAAAGATATTTTTCACATTGTAAGATGATTAATTAAATACATCTTTAACCATGTTTTAATTTTTAAAAAATTATTTTAAAATAATATTCTCATAGTTTTCTGAATGAGTTACTTTTTGAAATTTTTACTATAGTGTGAAAGGAATGTTTTTTAACTTATATGACATGAATGGAATTAACTGTTGTAATAAACACTCATTACTTTAAATATTTCATTAAAAGTTTAAATTTTATTTTCAATGAAATATTTTTCTTAATATTTGGGAAATTTTTTAGACTTTAAATAAATGATTTCAAAGTGGAAAGGGTATTCTCCTCAAGAAGTTTTCCAGTGATCTTTTTAATGTATTTTCATCTATATCAACTTCCTTTATTGAATCTTATGATGAGTATATAATATAATGATACCATACACCATATTTATCTGTATGCTTTATGATCAATTTTATTGGGGAAAGTATTGATATTATGTATGGTAGTTAATCTAATATGGGCAGTTATTGATTTTAAGGAATATTTATTAAGTTGATTGATTATTCATATGATGAATGCATTGGACTTGTTATGTGAAGAGTGAGACTCATAATTACACAACCCCTCAATTCATTGGTAGGTCTTATGAGAAAAACTAGATTGAGAATTTGGCTAAGGCCTTACCCATTTATATAAGATGTCTTGGCATGAGGCATCGATGGTATGTTTCAGATGTCTGACATTATGTATTCAATCATTATGAAATCAGTTTTAATGTCCATGTGATTGTTTAATTTGTTATGATATCCATGGATAAGTTTATAGATTATGTGATTATTTATATGAAATTATTTGATCAACATTAATTCATTCCATATTGTCCATATCTTATTAGCTTCCACTGTATTCATACCCATACTGAGCATCTAAACACACCCATTTCTTATGTTTCCATTCTCTAGGATGTTATGAAGTGTATAATGAGTGATATACATTGATATGACAAAGGGAATAATGGCATTTTCAAATAGAATACCATCTATATTTTATTTTTTTAAATGTATGGAAGATTCAAGTGTGTATCTAGTCTTCCAAGACTAATCAACTATTTAGTCCTTGGAGACGCGATTCCTTGTTTATAGCTCCAATGCAATAAAGTGACCACCGACACTCGACTATTAGGTATGGGGTCTTTACAACTGAAAATTTATGTCATTTATATTAAGGTGACATACTATTTGTAAAAGACTAATTTGTCTCTTTATTAATTTAAATATAAAAAAATCATAAAACACTTATTTTTTTAAAATAATAAATTATGAAAAATTAATTAAAAATAGTTTTAGAGATAAATGAAAAATATATAATGTTAAAAAATAGAAAAAATTTTTAAAATTAATTATATTTTATAGTGACTAAATAATAATAACTGGATAACAATAAATAATCATTTATAATAAATTAATAAAAACTAGATAGGCTATAAAATAATTAAAATTAATTAAAATCAATATAAATAAATAAAATATACAACTAATTAAATAAAATAACAAACAATGATAACATATTTTATTATGACATAATAGAAATTTGAAAAATATATTGAATTAATTAAAATTGCACATTAAAAATAATATGAATTACTTTATTAAAAAATTAATATTTATAATTACTAATTATTATTACATTAAAATTTTAGTTAATAAATAGAAACATTACTATAAATTAATAAAAATTAATTTAAATTTATAACAAGTGATAATATAACTTATTTATAGTAAATTGAATTGTAATTTAAAAAATTCTAATGAAAAATTAATTAAACATTGTTCAACAAAAAACTAAAAAATATAATGGTAAAGAATAATAACTTTTGGAAATTACTTTTATATTATAAAGATTAAAATATAATTAGAAGTTAATAATTAATAATATATTTATAAAAATTAAATAAATACTAGATAATTTATTAAGTTATTAATCTATAATAATAATTTTTTTAAAATAATAATAATAAATATGGATAATTTTAAAAAATAATAATTAAGGATGATAAATTTGACTATGAAGCGGTAAAAATAACAAAAATATATTAAAATAAATAAAAATAAATAAAAAATATTATTTAAATTATTTGATATTAATTAATTAATTTAGACACTGAAATATATAATAAGTAATTATCATTGAATTTATATTTTATCTTATAAATAGTAATATCCTTATAAATTACTCAAAAATAATTTAAATTAATAAAAATTAATAAAAATAGTTACATTTAGTTGCTAAAAAACTTTAATAGAAATAAATATTATATAGAATTATAAAAACTAGTTTAATAGAAGACATAAAAATATAATATTGAATAACAATGATTAAAATTTAAAATCATTTATATATTTCTATATACTAAAAACAAGTAAATATTAGTATTTATGAATTAGTAAATTATAATTTTTATACAAATTTATTTATTTATTTGAAATCAATAATTTTTTTTATAATTTAATTTTTGTTTTTTAGAAAAAAAATGGATAGAGAAAATAAAAAACATATTTTATTATAGAATCATAATTGAATAAGTCATCAACAAAATTCACATGATTTTGGTATAAATCCTGCCTTCATTAAGGGTGTTGAGTCATTTATAATATTTATATAAATAAATACATAATTTATCTTAGAAGGGATAATTAAGTGTTCTTGTATGGAATGTGATCTTAGAAGATTTGGAATAGTTAAAAATGTTGAATTTCATCTATTGTATTTCCATTTCATGAAAAATTATATTTTTTGGTTTAAATACAGTTAGAATAATTCAGATAAAAATTAAAAAAAATTGGTTCTAGATCCATTATAGTTTCAAAATTTAGTACAAGATGATACTAGACCACCCTTCCATGAAACACAAACTCAGAATGATGATTTGATATCTAAAATTAAAGAATCTCAATTTTATTAATTGTTGAAATTCACTAAGGATTCTTTATATACTAGATGAAAGATAAGAAAATAAAGTTTGTTTAAAAAATCTATGAATATTAAATCATATTTTGGAAGGTTAAATAATTTTTTTTTCAAAGGTTTTCTTTGGTTACATATTTGTCTCCCAAGAGAAATACACTTCTTTCAAAATACAGAAAATTAAAAAACTGGTCTAGACTTTGGATTTTACATATCAAAAGATTAATACATGTTCAAATGATCATATATTATATTATTGTGAATATGCATTTTTAGTTATTTTTCTAACATATGGAAAATTCAGATTGGTTGTTGTAAAATGATTGAGGTATTTTCTAATTACATCAAGATTACAATGTTTGTATGTATATCACAATATTGTTGCATTTATAACATAGAATCAATCCATTACTTTGTTAAATGTATTCTTAAATAATTCTTTTTTATCTTGATTTTTGGAAACACTTTAATCAGGTGCACCGATATTTTACTTCAGAACATCAAAAAATATGGTTGGGTATTTCAATAAATAGTTTTTTTTCAATTTAGTTCTTATTGTAGTAACTATTTTTATTAATATTATTTTAGAACTCAATAAAACATACCTTATTTGATGTTTATGTAAGAACCATATATATATAGATATATATTTCATGCTATTAATTTCAGTACTTCAAATTGTGAATATCAATGTTAAATTGAAACCATTGATTGATAAGTTAATTACTTTTTGAGTAAAGGTATAAATACACATGATGTTGATGCAGAATAAAATTTTATACTTAAATATATATCAATGTGGATGTCCAATGACTTTCATGTGTTTTTATGTAATTTGGATAGAATATACTGGTCTAAAATCATGCATGTACAAAAGGGGTGAAAATAATACATTTATGATTATTAATGGAAGGAAATTTTTTTTATGACTATCATCAGATATTTTATCCTGCTGATCGTCCTTTTTGATGGAATATAAATAATTTTAAAAAATATAGATTTGAAATACATAGAACTATAAAAGTGCTCTAAGGTATTTTGGTAAATTATGTCATCTCTTTATTACTTCATATTACTTTTGTTCTAACTATAAACCAATAGAAAATATGTGACTTTGGGAGATATCACAATTGGATAAGGTTATGTATTTCTTTGAAAATGTCACATTGGATTGATTTGCTAGTATGTCACATGCTAGATGTAATTCATATTGATAAGAACTAATTCTAAATATACTTCATATGATGTTGGGAACACGTGGTAAGACTTAAGATACTGTAAAGGAACACATATATTTTGATCAAATTTTTAGGCATTCTAAATTAATTTTTTTGAAAATGATTGATAATAAAATTTATAAAGCTCATAGTATCTTATACATTTTATATGTAAATTTTCATATTATTCAACTAGTGGATTATAGTTTTTAGGTTACCATATGTATATTATTTTAATTCATCTTATAGTGTTATAAATGGTTATATTATTATGTTAAAAATTCATGATTATCATGTCATAATGGAAAGACTAATGCCTATTGGAATTAGATGGTTGTTGGATTATTTTATTTAATACATATTAAGTAAAATACATTATTATTTATAATAAATTTGTGCGGTAAAAACATAATATGATAAAATGAGTAAACTATAAGATGATTTTATTATATGTTTATAAAAATTGGGAAAAAATTCAACCAACCATCTTAGATTCAATGAAACATTCAATATTAAATTTCATATTTGAATTTTTTAGAGGGATGGTACTATTTCGATGGATGTACCTATTTGATAGATGTATAAAAAATTTAAAAATAAAGTATATAAGAAATCATAAATTGAAGGGTAAATTAAAGAAGTTTGCTTATTGAAATAAATTCCATATTTATTCTCTCGTTGTATTCAATTTAAATATTCTCAAAAAAATAATTGGATGGGTAAAAATGAGGGAAACCCTATTGACAACATAGATAATTGATTATTAGTATTTAATCAAACCGATCATGGTTTTGGTGGTTAAAATGAATGATGGATTTTAGATAAAGAATAACATAAATCCCATATATATGTTATTCTCAATTATGAATAAGTAATAAGATTTTTATAGTACGTGATACTATTAATAATATTAGGAGAGGCTGTGAGATTAGAAAGATACCATATAATGAGAAAATTAGTGTACTCAAAGGGTGCTGATGTGGGATCACTACATTTTACTATAATAGAGTACTAGAGTGGTTGTGAGCTTAGTAAGAGACTATACAAATATTTTATAGAGAGAAAGAGGACCAGTTTCAATAGAACCTACAATAACATCAAAAATATGATAAGTAACATGATAATATTATATAGTACATGTGATGATTACTACAGAATTTAGATATGGGTTTCCTTCCTCCTGATAGAACCCGTATTGGGTCTTATGTAACCTTCAAGAACCAAAAATATATGCCTCTAGAACTTACACAACAAAAAATAATAACTATAATTAACCAACACTAATGATACATCATAACATAAAATGAAAGCTACACCTAAATGAACATAATACCATGAACACTTTAAAACAACCCAGACAAGAACTTTTGAAAGAAAAAGATTTAAAGAAATGAAATTAAAGAACAACAGAAGTTTACATGGTTCAGAAATAGTTCTACTCCACAGGGAGAACATTGTAATAATTTTATTTAAATAACGAAATATGATTATTATTAGAAAAATCCATAACTAAAAAAATATATACCCCCACAAAAATTTTTAATGTAGATCCTAGATATTACAAATAGTTCCATCACATTATGATATTCATGATGAGTATGACCAATTTTATCTAATTATTGTCATCATCCCTTCACCCAGTCAAAGACTTCCACAACCTTAACTTATCCTTTGAGTGAATAGTTCATTCTTCAAAAAACTCTACGAGTTTAATTTTATTTAATATTATGAATATTCTTATGCATTCCCTTTACTAAAAAAACTCAATGGAAAGATACTTACATATCCTTCTGAAATAATCTTATATATCCTCATAGTGACTCAAACATAATTCCATTATATCTCTATAATTATCCTTCAAACATTTCCAGGATACCTTCCAATTAAATATTTTTACCACTATCTTCCATTCATCCTACTTCTAGACTTATAGAAGTTGTAGATACTAATTGACTGCCTCTATCAGAGTATAAAAATTAAAATTACAAAACCTATAGTTCCATTAGTTCTGATTATATAACTGAAAAATGGGTTTTTCATAGTTGAACATAACAATCAACCACATGAGAATAGTTTTTAATCTTCTGGACAAATTCTTATGGGAACATCCATAAACCTCTTCCACTATTAAACTTCATTGCAGATGCATTGTTCCCCCACTATGCTTCCAATTATACTAACCCAACTAAGGTGAAAAACCACTTAAGTACATCCCAGACAATAACCTTTGTTAGCATATCCACCAGATTCCAAACTCTATATATCTTGAATAGCTCCAACACCTTAACTTCCAATAACTTTCAGATAAATTTATATTTCAATTGACTATGATTGTTCCAATAATGAAACATCTGAGTATTAGATATGTGGATCTCACTTTGTAAATCACAAAGAAACATCCCAACTTCCTTCCTTCTTCTAAGATTTTACATCATCCCATTCATCCAAATAAACTCCTTTTATTTTGTTGAAGTAATATTATCTACTTACATTAATGAATGTGAAACAACTGATTAAATATCCAACATTCAAACCACAATTATACTTTTGAAACTGAACACAAAGGCAATGATTCTCTTCCTTATATCTAAATATCCCCCAAATACTAATTTAAAAACAATGTAATGATTCTTCCATTCCAAAACAAAGTGAAAAAGTTTCATAACCATTGAGATAATGTGGGATATACTTTACTTATTCCCAATTCTAGTTTTTGATATTTTTCATGAATTTTCTAATAACTCTAACTATATGTGAAATTTATAAACTTATACATTCCCTAAAATACATCAAAAATCTAACAACTGATATAGGAGGGACATTTTCTATGTACTCAAACTCTTATTTCGTTTATATTGAATTATCCTTTCCTAATTTATAATGCCCATTTAGAGGAGTGGTAACTAGTTTTTCCTCACTCATAATAAAACATTCCATCTCCTTTTGGATGTAATCAGATTGACCCATGGATATAGTTTTCAAACATAAGTATCTTACAATCTACATCCCCAAAATCAATTTCTCTAGACCAGGATCTTTAATCTCAAAGATTCAAAATTATTCATACTTTATCTCATCAATATTTTTCTTTCAGGGTAGAAAATGATTATGTCATCAATATAAGTAAGTAAGATGATAAAACTCCCATCAGTGAACACCTTATAGTAATAGAAATTACATGTATTACTCTGGATGAACATTTATTCTTCCATGAAGACATATAAATTCTTATTCTAATACCTTGGTGCTTGATTAAACAGGTAAAAGATCATCTTTTTCTTGAACATAAGATTTTAGTTTCATTTCTCCATGAATCATTTGGGCTACTCTATATAAATATTTTCATATAATAATCCATAAAGAAAAAAGGTATTAACATCTAATTTCTCCCATTGTAAGCCTTCCATGGAAACCATAATGAGAACTATTATAATAGTACAATGTTTAGAAAATGGATAAAATATTTAATAAAAATATATATTTTTTTTTACCAAAACATTTTCTCAAAAAGACCTTTTTTAGACTTTTGTCTACCATTTTATTCCTCTTTCATCTAATAAACCCACTTATTCTGAATAAATTTTTCCACATTAAGTCTTTTTGTTATCTCCCATGTTATGGATACATGTATGGAATCAATTTCATGAATCATGGATAACTCCCACTAATTCAAAGAAGCCAATTCCAAGCTCTTAGGCTCTCAATCAATCATGAAAAGAAAATAGTGAAAGATACTTTTGTATCTCTTCACTTGATAGTGAATCTTGGTAGAACTCTGCAACTAACTTTATGGATCAGCTCCTTATAGAACAAATGCTTTTGAAACTTTACCCCCCAAATCTATCCCCTATGGTTTTACTATCCTTGAGCTTTATAGTACATCTATCCTTGGTAACACCATTTAAACTAGACTATCCTTTAGAAGACCTATCAAATAGTTTAGTGTGTCTAGAACTCACATATTTGTGAATATTTCTAGAGTATCCATAAATTATAGAAATCCATTCATCCAACATTGAAATTTATAAGGATACTTTAATCACATCAGTAACATACATTTGGTTAGGATAATTCCAAAATATCTCTTCATTGAAGATCACATTCCGACTTATGAAAACTTTCAAAGAGTTAATATTCCAGAGTCAAAATCCTAATTTTGCATCATCATACCCTAAAATGTGTCATGTTCTGGACTTAGTACCCAATTTTTCCATTTCTTTAACATCAATTAGAATATTTGTGAGTGAAATAAAGACTTTGAGGGGAGAAATTTTAATATTTATTTTGGACAAACATGATTCCTAGAGTTCTTTACCTAATGGAGATGATAAAATCTTATTCACCAAGTAAAATACAAAATTCCCAGATTTCTCCCAAATATCTTTATAAAACTAGTGTGAATTCTTGTGCTCTTTACCCTCTATAATAATATATAATTTATACTCTCTACAATTATATTTTTCTCTAGATTACATTTTACGGTCTTATTAAACTGTATGTAGTTGCACCAAAAGGTCCTCCAAAAATTCCTACTTCCATATTCCCTACCATTATTAGACCTTAAACTCTTTAATTTTCATATGGTGTTTTTTTCCTCCATGGATCTTCGTAAAATAAATATTCTATAAATTCCAGAGTTATTCTAGAGATAAAAAAACCACACCTTCCATATGGAATCATTAATAATGAAAATATAATATAGTGAAACTTCATGATAATAAACCAAACATAACCCCCATACATATATATGAACCAACTCTAACTTCCAGTTACTTGGATTCATACCTTCTATTAGAAAAAACACCTTCAACTACTTCCTAAAAAAATCTCTACATATTATATACTCTATGTTTCCAATATTCATAATTCCTTTAGAAATTACGATTTTCATCCCTTTATCACTTAAATTGCATAGATGTTCATGCTATAGTTTTTTATAAGTTATTTATTTGGCATGAATTTCATATTTTGAAACTCCTATTAGGAATAATGTTCCATCCTTTACTCTTTTTACCGCCACTATGGAACCATGTGTAATTTTCCAGGATTATTCTACAAATGTTGTAAAAAAATCCACATCATCTAGCTATTCTATAAAAAGTATGTTCTTCCTTAATCCCGATATATACCACACTCCTTACAACTCTAGTTAGATTCAATTCATTTTTCGAATGGAAACCTCACCATTTCCCAGAATCTTGAGATCTCTACTATATGAAGGATACACCTTGTCATATATTCTGGAAGTATAATTATTTATATTCAAAATAATAAATTTTGAGTTAAAATAAGAAAAAAATTAACAATCCAAGACTCATGTGAACTAGTGGAAATTTTTATAAGAATGCTCTTATTTTATAATACTGAATTTTTATATGCACTTTCTGTAATGACCAAAACTTTTATTAATGGAAATTCCTCTTGATCTAATTAAATGTCCAATTATGGTTATATAAATTGTGAACTTCATTGGATTTATGTTTTTGGATTTTTAAATACCATTACAAATTGTGACCATTTCTAATATAATCATTGAATAGTGATCACATGATTAGTATAAATATAGGGCTTTAACAAATCCAATTTACTCAAACAAAGGAAGTGATGGCCTCATCCAGTAAGATTTCCCCATATGAATCCCATTTTTCAGAGCTTATAAAGGAGGTGGTGTCATTGGGATTCGCCCTTGACCAAGCCCAAGCCGATCTTGAACACGTTAATCTTGAGCGGAACTAACTACGAGATAAGTGGAAGTAAATAGAGATTACCACCCAAGCGATGTTATCCGAGCCACCCCAAGAGTCTATCACCATTGAAAACCTTAACCTTCAGTCTTATACGGGTGTTATAAGGGCTTATGTAACAATACCCTAGCACTATGACTATGTACATTATTTTTGTATAAAGAATGTGCATTCATTTTATTATTGTTACTTTGTAAATAGTTTTAAAGAACAAATAGTATTTTTAGTTAATATTCAATTAAGAAATATATTTTAATGAATTAATGGATTTTTGAATTAAATAATATTTTAATAAAATATTATTATTATTAAATTAATTTTTATTAATGATCATATAATTTTATGAATGAAATTGTAATTTTTTAAGGTTTGGAAGCTGTTTTTGTCAAAACCCATGAATTTTCACTAAATATCAGTTTTTATTTTAAAAGTAAAAATTCAAATATTTATAAAATTATTTAGATAAAATGAATATTATTTTTTGAATTAATATGTCGAAATTTTCCAATGGTGAATTTTTCATAATATTCTGAGACAAGCGAATATTTGAGTAAAAATTTAATACCATTTAAATATATAATATGTTTTATGACATCATAACAGCCAAATAGTGATGTAATAAAATAATATAAACATCATGTTTGTAAAATATATGTTTTATCATTAAAATAATGTGATTTTGGGTTTGTTTAAATTATTTTTCAATGCTTTAGTGGACCCTTCAAGGCTTATGAAACATTTTGTCTTTTTAAATTGTTTTCCTTGAGAGTGTGACTCACCTCCACATAAGTAACCCTATTATTTTAAAACGTTAGGTCATTGGACCTATAAAATATTGTTTTCCACTCCCCTTTAGAAAAAAACATGGGCAAAAACCATGGGCTGGTCTATGGTTTTGATTAGTTTAATGTGAGGTGTCTCAAACCTAAATAATAAAGAATCCCCCCTCCTTTCCTATATAATCCCACCCAAGCTCCCACTTCCTCTTCACTAAAATAATTTGGAGTTCAACAAACCCCTGAAATACTCTCTCTATAATCCTAAAAAGGTTCCCCAAGCTCCCAAGAATCCACTCTCAAGCCTATCCCAATCTTTTGAGATCACACTTCAATGTAATGTATTTCTTCCTTTCACATTTTTGGCCAATTTTATTTAAGTTTTTATTCACTTTTTTTTCAATTAAAAATGTTGGGGGTTTAATTTTGAACATCTGCACACTTTCCTATTTATGTTTGGATTATGGGAGACCCCTTTCCCTCTCATTAATTCCACCCATGTACACATGTTACCATGCCAAAATTCTGTGAGGGATTTCTCTCTCCTCTTTTACATCCAAGTAATTCTCTTGTGTTATGCATATATATTCCATTAAATTTGTTGGGACATCTATCTATATGACCCCCTTACTTTAAATTTCATGTAAATATGATGAGACACCCCTTTCTCTCTCATCAACCTTTTTTATGAGTTCTTACTTCACGTCGTTATGCTGCCAAAATTGCACTACGATTTTCCAAGCCAATTTCATTGTGCAGTGAATACCATGCCCATTTCTCTATCAAGGGTATTAACCTTTATGCAAATTTACTTATTGATTATAAAGATTCGTGTATGTATTCCACATACCTTTACAGTGGAATAAATTATGATGATTGATTCAATGTTGTATGATCCATGTGGAACACTTATGCATAAAATAAAATGTTTAAGAAGGGTGCACCCTGATAGTGCTCCAATGTATAGGGTAAAGTATAGTATCATGATACGTCATGTGAAATGGGTGTTGAATAATTCTAATTCAGGTGTAATGAGGTTTTACTCATGCTTCATGTGTAATGAGGGTTTACTCATGCTCCATGTGCAATGAGCCTTGGCTCATGCTAATTCCATGTTAAGTGTTGTTGCCACATTTCCATGTCATGATTATCATGCTTTATCATGATTTTATGTTCATGTGTTCTCTTTTTCTCCATTGATATGCATATTTTATAATAGGTATTTTATTCCTCATGTTATTCCTTGTTTATTCCCTTATTGGGGTTTATAGCTCACCCTTTTCTTATGCATGTCCTCAGGTTCTCCCATGCAATGCTAAGTATGAGGGAATGTAGTGGTCATGTAAAGGAATTTTTCAATAAAGATGTTGTATTTCATGTTTTAAGGCATTATGTAATGATCTTAAGCCCCAAATACACTAGACCTCTTGAACTTCCATGTTGTATTAAGTGAAGAGTTTATGTAATAAATCATGTTTATGTTTGTAATAAAATATGGTTTGTTATACTTTCAGAAGCATACCTTCTAGAATTGTCTCTTTGTTAACTAAAATATTTATTTAGATGACCATTCATCCTACAATTCGAACACATGGGACCACATTATTATGTGATACTTTGGCTTAAAATTCTTCTCCCTTTTCCTTTCTTAAGTGGTTTTTGTACTATAGAATGTCTCCTACATTCCGCACTATATGAAGTTTTGGTAGATGTTTTGATCTCCTTATACTGAAATTAAATATTTATAATTAGATCTAAAAAATACAAAAAATCCAAAAATAATAATTCTATTTTACCTCCTGTTACTCACTACAGTAACCATTATATCCCATGATTTTAGGATCAATGAAAGTAACAACAATTCCCACATAGAATCCATGAATCTCACATTAATTGATTCCAAATAACTCTAACTGATGTTAAATTCATTGATGCGATCAACCAATAGCTTTCCTTTCAACATTGTCATACTAAATAACCTATGTGATAGAAACACTGTATTCATTAATATCGATTTCTCATATATATCACCATGAAAATTCCTAATTTCTAAATTAGTATTCACCCCATGGATGTTATAGTCCACATTATAGTATAATAACATATAGATCATCATTAGTTATTTCTTTTCCACATTTTACCGTTCTTTAAATTTAACATTTTTTTCTTGGTATCAATTAAAAAAATATTAATATAATTATATAGAAGATAATTTTTTATTTTCATCTTCTAGAATTTAAAATCCTTCTCATTGAACTTCTCTTCCTAGACTTCACACTTATCCAATTACATAACATAAAGAATATATGAACTCCCACTAAAATTTTAAACACATAAGAGGGGTCAATAACTACTTACTAGAATTCTATTACATGGCCAAAGTAAGAATTATGAAACTAAAATGAGTTCTAAAAAATTATTATATAGGGCTTGGTCATCTAAAACTCTACAACCAATGATTTTATACCACTTTTTGGGTCTGATAGAACCTTCAAAAACCCATAAGTTACAACAATAGAACTTACCCAGTAGAAAAAATAAAACGAAAATGAACCTACAGTAATGATGCAATAAAACATAGAATACCATCCAAACCCATGTCACCACACCACAACACACACTTCAGAAAGGTACAAAAAAGAACTTATGATGGAAAATGATTGTAAAAAATGAAAACAAAGAACATAAAAAGTTTACATGGTTTGGACTTAGTCCCACTCCATAGGGATAACAATGCAATATTTATATTCTAGAAATAAAATATGATTATAATTAAAAAAATTCATAACACCCATAACATAAGTCCTCACCCTTCTATTTAAAGTAGAGGTTGATCGGTATAACTAGTTCCACAACCATCCTATATTATTAGAGTGTTTTTTAACATGGATTTGATCATCATGGACGACCCTTAAATTGTTCAAAGATATAAACCATATTAACTTCTACTTTTAGTGAACAAATCATACTTTTGAAAAAACTATGAGTTTACTATTATGTTATATTTTAAATATTTTTATGTATCTCCTCTGACAAAAAACTGATAGGGAAAGACCCTTAAATATCTTTTAGAAGAAATCCTATGTATCATTATATTTAATTTAACTTATTTTCTTTGAATATCTATAGTTATCCTTTTGACTTTTCAATAGAACCTTATAATTTCTTTCTTTCGACCTCCAACTTCCAATCAGCTTGCTTGTAGACTTTTGGTTGTAGTTGCTACTCCACCACCTCCATCCAGGTTTTGAAATTATACATTTAGAACCACTACTTTTACTAGTTTTAATTACTTAGCTGGAAAATTATTTTCACAGGGATAAACTAAAAATCGCACCTTATAGTGACATTATTATGATAACATTTGGGATAAAACTATATTGTATTAAATTTTTATAAATTTTTTATAAATTTTTTTATAATTTTTTTTCTTATTTTTAATTTGATTTTAATTTTTTAATTTTTTAAATTATTTTAATTGGAATCATCCATTGTAAATAGTTGCATATTTTTTATGATGGGGTTTATTAATCTGTTTCTATTAATGTTACATAAATAAACAAATGAAATGCACTTCCATCAAAAATAGTATTTGTGAAAGACTTCTATTTCTATCACAAAAAAGCTATATGCAATCACATTTTCAATGATATATCATAATTAATAGTAATTGTTACACTATTTTCCATAATTGAGTATTTGTGATGGATTCACATTACAAATTTCTTTTCATGAAATAATTCCATCACAAATAACCTTATTATAAAAAATTTAAAAATTTGTTGTGTTTGATTTAAATATGATATCAAATGATATAAAATAATTATATGAAATTAAATAATAAAATTATTTTAATTTTATAATAAAGTATGACACATTATAATTTATTTTTATATAGGAAAAGTGTAGAGACCCAAAGCTAGACGTACATGGACAATACATTAGTTTTTCGGAATACTTAATACATAACAAAAACCAAAACTCAAGGATCGTAATAGTTTAGTGTCTTTGGAAACTCAGAACATAATCTTCTAATCATGGTAAAAGTTCTTCAACATCTCCCATAAAGATCTTCCCCTTTTTTTATACCTAAAACCTTTCTTTCTATCCTGGGGAAAATAAAACATATAAAGAGTGAGCTCAAATTATCAGTAAGGGTAAGTATGGAGAAAATAAAACAAACCATATAAATTTGAACATAAAAACATGAACATAATATTTAAACATCAAAATCTTGAGCAATAACGTAAAACATAGCAGTACATAAGGTATAGATCATAATGGAACATCAATCATGATAAAATAGCATGGAAATAAAACATTTGATTGTGGAAAACCATTAAGCACATGATATGATTTCCATAGTATCCAAGACATTGCTGCCAAGACCATCTTAGAGGACAAAGTCCCTTTCTGAATCGAGTTCACTCCTCATTCCAGTCCTATATCATTGAACTGGATTAACTTACCGTTCCAACCATGTCTATCTCATGAGATATAAATCTTTACCCAATGAATTGTAGGGAGATATAGGTCCCACCCTTCTCATAGTGAAATCATTCTTACTTCTTCCACAACATAAACATAAATAATTCATCATAACCCAAAGAATAAAATGGGTTTCATCAACATCATCTCATCATAAAATAGTCCATATAAAACAAATGGATTTCATTTCATCAAAAGAAAAGTGAAACCATGTAAATCATAGAGACATTATACTTGAAACATACACATATGAAATAATGTCATCTTAGATGGAAAATGGTTTTGATAAAACACTTGAAAGGAATTATTGAGGAAAATATCATTTCTTCTTCAAAATCATTTTCTTTTCACAAAATACCATGTAATTTTAAAAGAAAAAGATTCTTTTGAAAATAGTCCAGAAATCTTGTAGAGTAAGCTTCTTTAAAATAAAGAGTTATGAAACCGTAAAAATCCGTTCATGCTGTATAAGTTTAAAAAAACATTCTCCTCGTACTTTTGTCGGAAAAGTCAAAAAGTTCCCTGTATGGTAAACAATAGAAAGATTCCTTCCATAACACAAAGTAAAAGTAAAAGAAGGGTAAATATGAAATTAAACATACATGGAAGAATATTAAACACTTTATGAAAAACCTTTTGTAATGGCCAGGACCTCTCCGGTCCATTACATTGTGAAATTTTGGTGTTGGATGTGTTCCGGGATGTCAAGGGGACTTATCCCCAACACTTTCCCAATTTCCAGTTCTGTGAACATTGTTTCCAGTTTTATGAATAGTGACAGATCAGTCTCACAGATCGGTCTGACAGATCAGTCTCATGGATCGGTTTGACAGATCGGTTTCACAGATCGTTCTGACAGATCGGTCTCACAGATCGGTCTGACAGATTGGTTTTATAGATCGGTCTGACAGATCAGTTTCACAGATCGGTCTGGTAGATCGGTCTCACAGATCGGTCTGACATATCAGTTTCACATATCGGTCTGACAGATTGGTTTCACAGATCGGTCTGACAGATCAGTTTCACATATCGGTCTGACAGATTGGTCTGACAGATCGGTTTCACAGATCGGTCTGACAGATCGGTGTCACAGATTGGTCTGACAGATCGGTCTCACAGATTGGTCTGATAGATCGGTCTCACAGATCGGTTTGACAGATCGGTTTCACAGATCGGTCTGAGAGATCGGTCTCACAGATCGGTCTGACAGATCGGTTTTAAAGATCGGTCTGACAGATCGGTTTCACATATCGGCCTGACAGATCGATTTCATGTACAGTAACAGTGGGTGAACAGTGTTTCCAGATTCCTACAGTTTCACCCCTTTTGACATTTCCTTTGACGTAAAATACATTTAAAGCCTTATTTTAAGGGCTCTTAAGGCCGTTTCAAATGTCATAAATCCTATATTAATTATTCCTAAGGCCGGGATGTATTTACTTGGTCAAACCGCGTGGGTTAATGTGATCTGTTTTTAATGGAGAATTAACCGGATCTTAAACTGTCACCCCATTAAATCTTAAAAAAGGTACGAGATATCATTCTCCCTTGTTCTTTCCCTTTTTTCTTATATAAGAGATGCTAGAACCTTTCAATCATTCCCGTAGGAGTTGCACAATCAATCTTTACTCCTAGGATTGGTTCTGCTCTGTTTTGGATGCAACCAAACTGTGTCGGTCAATCTTCCCAATAAGGTATGTTTTATCGTCACTCGTTTGGGGATCATATTCTCTTGTTTCTCCTTTCCATATTATATCATGTAATCTCCATGCTTATAATCGGTTTTTATTGGGGTTTGGTTGGTGCTATCGTATCGTGGCATCTTTGGGTGGATGTAGTTGTCGCGAGAGGAGGATTCTGACCCGTTGTGTGGATAAAGGACGTCAAGAACTCTTCGAGGTAGGGGATTCATGGATTCTTTAATTGTATATGTGAAATCGTAGAATTAGCATGATTTAGTCCTTTGGATCACAATGAAATTGACCTAATTAAATACTTGAACCGGATTAAAAGAATTAGTTGATCGCATGTTGTTTCTTTATACCGTGATAACGGTTTGCCTCATGTTTTTCTAGATAGAGTGATATCTATGATTTCTTTGATTTTTTTGTTCATTCATGATAGAAATTGATGATGAATGTAAAGCCAGAATTAATTTTTAATTAATTGGCTAAAGATAAAGAGGCATGTAAATTAATCTAGTTTTTGCCGTTGTTGTAGTTGTTCTAATTTGAGGATAATCAAATTAGGTAAGTAAGCATGGTTATTTAATTGTGATAGCTTACTGATTAGGTATCCTGTAATTGGAACCTACACATAACAAATCTGCTAATTCAATATGGATTAAAGAACAGATTGTGTGGGAATTTCTAAAAGGGTTCTGAGTTACCCTCTTGTTTGTTAAAGGGTCAAGAGCCCATGGTTGTGTCTGTTGTTTTCCTGCTGTTTGTGCTATGATGTGAGCCTGGATGGCTATTGTGATATGTGGAGGCATGGAGGCCTTGTGGTTATGGCAGCAGATGACGCTTAGAGTGGCGAGATGCATCAGTTTATGCATGTGGGTTTCGGGGAGGACACCAGGGGTGATGGAATGGGATGTATGTGGTTGCCGGATGCTTGTGGTTTTCTTTGAATGTTAATCTTCTTTGATATTCCCCACTGCTCAAGGAATCTGGTCTTGCTACCCTTCTTCCGAAGGAGGCGAAGACGCGCGGGGTATGCCACATGCTTTATGTGTTTAGCCTCTCGAGGGAGAATGGGTCTATGCTCTTTCTATATGCAGAAAACACTCGACAGGTAGTATATCTACTCACCATGTTGAGCCTCCTTTGTGTTTAGAATCATAAGATGCTTTTCTTGAATTCCTGGGAATATGGAAAAGTAATTATATAATGAATTTTTAATTAAATGATGAAAATCCATGGGGATGGAGATACTAGAATTTAAAGGTGATGTAAATCTTAAAAGGAGCAGTTGATTTTGAATGTGATGCCAATTCAGTTTAATGTGGAATTTTTCATGCTTAATTAATGTTTAAAGAATTAATTAATGTACAGTGGAACTAATAAAAAGAGAATCGAGTAATCTAATAAAGCTCTTCAAATGTTTGTGTGCTTATAGGATACCTAGTCTTAGAAGTATAAGCCTGGAGTCTGAGGGACGTTAGCTGCAGTTGTATCTAAGACTAGGTAATCCCCATAGTGTGGATGTGAGTTATATATATATTCTTTACTTTTTGTTTTTCTGTGCGCTACTCCACCCTGTCAGTAAGGGAAACTGACACCCCAGGGATTCTGAGCCCTAGGGGGGGTGTTTTCCCCAACATTCTGATGGGAGGTTGAATGGCTGACTACCCCCTTTGACCCCGCTCTCTTCTCTTGGTAGATCTTTGTGCTGGTAGGAACACTAGTTAGTTTTACCCATATATGTGTGTAGAGGGCTGTAATGGATTGTGGTTATTTCACACACATATATTCTGGATATAGTATCCTATGGACTACTATAGGTGTAACGTGTATAGGTTGTGATGGCTTGAGGATCCCTATTCGGTGTATGGGCTATAATGGCTTGAGGTATAATACCCGATGTATGATACATGTTATGCGGGATGTGGTGGCTCCCGGAACATACCTGGTTACTGTTGGTTGTGAGGATGGTGTGGTGCTTCGCCCAGGTGTCTGCGGGCAAGCCTTTGTGGTGCACGAGGTGCAGATTGTGGAGCTTAGCCCAGGTGTCTACGGGCAAGCCTTTGGAGAGAGATGCACATGACGTATGTCGTTGGGGAAAAGCGGAAAACCAATGGGGAAGTAGTAGCGGGGTACCCTTGATATTCTTTACTATATGCTATATTCTTGTATGCGTTACTTGGTGAGAGTATCCATGGTGTGGTTGGGAACTTAGTATACTTGTTTAGGTGACGAGTTAGTTTCACTTGTTGTTCACTGGGCTTTAGCATGATTTCTTTACTTTTGCACGAGAGGCTTGGGGAGGAACCTACTCAGTATACTGTTATACTCACCCTATGTATATATAAACTGTTTTTCAGGTCACTTGGAGCAGGTTGGGGATCAAGTTGGTTACTACTAGATTGTGGTTGGAGGAGGAGCTGTTCGGGCTTGTGGTCGCTACCGTTTTACTTTCTTTTGGGTACTTTTAGTTTCCCCTTTCAGTTGTAGTACTTTTGCATGACATTTCATATATGTACTTGGATTTATTTTATATTTCAGTTCTGAGTTGGAGTTGATTGGAGTCTATTCTATCTCTCTCTTCTACATGTGTTCTCTTAGAGGGTAGTGCCTCCCATTTGTATGTTTATTATATCCTCGGTGCTAGTCGCCAACCCGGGGCCTATTGGAGGCGGGAATCGGGGTTCATTATCTCTCTTCTCACATTTCCGGGCCAGGAGGGGTACACTTTGTGGGGATGGGGTCGTGACAGAGTGGTATCAGAGGTCTGGTTGAGGGATAGGATGGAGTTTGGAGTTAGGCACAGGTGAGGATGCATGGGATGGTAGGGAAACAGTGTCATTCATGTTTAGCAAGTGAGGTAGGCACTGGAGACCGGTAGAGACATAGGCGTTTAGGCCCCCCTATGATCTGTTGCACAGAACTTTAAGTTTACGATGGCTACTAAACAAAGTGATACTGGTTGGAGGGTAGGGACCTAGGAAAGGATCATGCATCAGTATTATTTGCGCCTATGTTTGAATGGGTAGACCTTGGGATAGGTTAACCTTAAATTAATAAAAGAAAACAATTAATTCCTTAATGTTGAGTCTTCCATATTCGAGGCTTAGGAGCTCTAACAGTTGTTATTTTACAGGTATTGCTCCAGGTCGACGTCCTCGTCAGGTTTGCGCAGAAGATGTCCAGAAGGTTGTTCCAACGGATCGTCACCGGGTAGGGGTTGACGAAGATGACACATGGAGGAAGACACTCTGAGAGTTTCAGTGCCAGCGTCTACAGAAGTATGAAGGCTCCGTTTCAGATGCAGTTACAGAAGATTGGTTGGAGGAGGTCGAGATAGGCTTCAGTTTGATTCGTGCTCGGAAGGAACACTGGGTGTCCTTGGTTGTGACGATGCTGCGTGGAGAAGCAAGGCAGTGGTGGTTCTTGTTCCTCGGGGATCGTGAGGAGTCAGCGATCTCATGGGAGGAGTTTCGAGACAGGTTTAGAGTTGAGTTTCTTTCATCAACTTCGAAGGCGTCCCATCGCCAAGAGCTTCTTACCCTTTGACAGGGGACCTCCAGTGTTCGAGAGTTTGGAATCCGTTTCAGGAACCTTCTACAATATGCTTCAGACCTGTTACCGGATGAGGAGGTCAGGGCGAGGCATTTCGAGGAGGCTTTGCATCCAGAGATCCAGCACCAGGTCACCCAATTTATGATAAATACATATCTTGAGGTGCTAGAGAGGGCAGAGGTTGTTGATAGGACCTTGTCTAGAACCGGATCGTCACGAGAGGGGAATATCCATGATTACGCATGAAGCAAAGCTGTGGTCTGGGGATCCCAGTTTTCAGGGCAGAAGAGTTTCCGTTCACCTGGGGGTAGGTCCCAACCCTTCCCATATCGTTTCTCTGGAGGCAGCAACTCTCAAGCCTATGCCAAGGGATCAGACGCTTTTTTTTCTTGTGGTGGTCGTGGTCATCAGCAGCGGGAGTGCCCGAATTTTCAGAGCAGTCATCGTGTAACGGGAGCTCCCCTCCAGGTTCCTCCGTTGAGGCAGTTCCAGCCGAGGAAGCAGTAGCAGGTTGCACCAGCTTTAGATCACCCGAGGGTAGATGGAGCAGGCAGAGGACAACCCTATGACGCTCCCCATCCTCATAGAGCAGAGCACGGCCGTGGTGGTGGTCATCATCAGGGTCAGATTGGCCGTGGAGGAGGTCGTGATCAGCTTCATGCTCTAGCGTTTCCAGCCTCAGGCGAGCCAGATATCATTCGAGGTACCCTTTGCTTGTTTTCTACCTTGGTGTATTCCTTGTTTGATTCAAGAGCAACACACTCCTTCATATCACCTACCCTTGTCCATTCTTTGGGACATGAGGTAGAGAGGCTTCCAGTTCCCTTGGCGTTGACTACTCCAGTTGGAGGTCGAGCCGACTTATTTGAAGTATGTAGAGACTATGAGCTAGTGTTGGGGCAACACCGCTCTTGGGGTGATTTCCTATGTTTACGAATACAACCATATGATGTCATACTCGGTATGGATTGGTTGTATTCTGTGCAGGCTATTGTGGATTGCTACAAAAAGAAGGTCGTTTTCTTTGATGCAGATGGAGAGAAAGTGGAATTTTTGGTGAGAGATATCCTCGGATGAGTCATAGATGAGTTCCATCTTTATCATCCATGATGGATGGGATGATTCTGAGTTCTTCAGAGGTTCAGCAATTGGCGCTTCCTAGGGTCGTAGAGGAGTACCTTGATGTCTTTCCAGAAGAGGTTGTAGCGTTACCCCCTCGACGAGAGATCGAGTTTGGGATCGAGCTATAGCTAGGAGCGTCTCCTATCTCTATGTCTCCGTATAGGATGGACCCTTCTGAGTTACGAGAGCTATGTATACAACTTTAAGGTCTATTATAGTGCAGTATTGTTTTGCCAAGTGTGTCACCGTGGGGTGCACCAGTTTTGTTTGTGAAAAAGGCTGACGACAGTTTGCGGTTGTGTGTCGATTATCATCGATTAAACAAAGTGAAAATAAAGAACCGCTATCCTCTTCCACGGATTGATGACTTATTCGATCAACTGAAGGGTGCAAGTTGGTTCTCAAAGATCGACTTGAGGTCAGGATATCATCAGATGCGTGTAAAGGATGAGGATATCCCGAAGACTGCTTTCCGTTGTCATCATGGGAATTATGAGTTTGTTGTAATGCCATTCGGCGTGATGAATGCTCCAGCTGTTTTCATGGGGTTGATGAATGCTGTGTTCCGTGAATTCCTGGACAAGTATGTTGTGGTTTTCATCGACGACATCCTTGTATACTCCCCATCTGAGGAGGAGCATGCAGAGCATCTACGAGCCGTTTTGGGAGTTCTTTGCCAACATTAGTTGTTTGGGAAGTTGTCGAAGTGTGAGGTTTGGGCTCGATAAGTTCGTTTATTGGGGCATGTTGTGTCCCAACAGGGAGTAGCTGTGGATCCGTCAAAGATAGAAGTAGAGGTGTTATGGGCAGCTCTCAAGACCGTGTCAGATGTGCGAAGTTTCCTTGGTCTCACAAGCTATTATAGGAGGTTTGTAGCCAATTTCTCCTGAGTTGCGACTCCTCTGACAGCTTTGACCAAGAAGGATCAAACGTTCATATGGACTGATTAGTGTCAGAGAGATTTCGAGTATCTAAAAGAGAAGTTGGTAAGTGCTCCAGTCCTTTGTCTTCCAGCAGAGGGAGTCCAGTTTGATGTTTTCTGTGATGCTTCAAATCTGGGGCTAGGATGTGTTCTCATGCAGTAGAGGTCATTTGTTTCTTATGGGTCTCGGCATTTTTATCCCCATGAACACAACTATGCCACCCATTATCTTGATATGGAATCCGTGGTGTTTGCTCTGAAGTTGTGAAGACATTACCTCATTGGTGAGCACTTTGTGGTTTTCACCGATCATAAGAGTTTGAGGTATGTTTTCTCCCAGCGTGACTTGAACTTGAGGCAGCATCGATGGATGGAGTTCTTGCTGGAATACGACTTTGAAATATCGTATACACCTGGAAAAGGGAATGTTGTGGCTGATTCACTAAGCCGAAAGTCACGTAATGACGTTGTGCGTGAATATGGTGATTCCTGGAGAGTGATGGAAGAGCTATCAGCTTTTCATCTTGATATGGGGGAAGTTGGGGGTAGAGGTTGTCTTTTCCAGATGACGGTACAGTCATCCCTGATGCAGAAGGTGGAAGAGTCTCAGTTGGGTGATCTAGAGGTGGATGTTTGGAGAGACAGAGTTGTTTGTGGTGAGGCCCCTGATGGTTGGTCAGAAGATGAAAAACACCGAGTGTTGTATCATGGCAGGCTTATTGTTCCCTTGGCAATGTGCGAGACGGTTCTCCAAGAGTTCCATAGTTCACCCTTGGCAGTACATCCTGGTGTGACAAAGATGTACCGATCCTTGAGTAGTCAGTTTTGGTGGTCGGGGCTGACGCGTGCGGTTGCAAAGTGTGTGTCTCGATGTTTAGTCTGCCAGAAGGTGAAGTCTGAACATCGTGTTCCTGGTGGTCTTGTCCAGCAATTAGAGATTCCTCGGTGGAAGTGGGAGGACATCTCAATGGACTTTGTTACAGGTTTACCTCGAGATCCGGGAGGACATGATGCTATATGGGTGGTAGTGGATCGATTAACAAAGTCGGCCCACTTCATAGCGATCAAGGAGCCGAGCTCGTTGGAAGTTTTGTCGAGGCAGTATCTAGAGGAGGTGGTGAGACTTCATGGAGTACCTAGGAAGATCATTTCTGATCGAGATCCTCATTTTACACCCAGGGTGTGAAGAGGTATCCAGCATGCTTTTGGCTCTCAACTGTGCCTTAGCACTGCTTTCCATCCTCAAACGGATGGTCAGACAGAGCGAACCATCCAGACTCTTGAAGACATGTTGCGCTCTTGTGTTCTTGATTTTGGAGGTTCCTGGATGAAGCAATTACCCTTGGTAGAGTTCTCTTACAATAATAGTTTTCACTCTACCATCGGTATGGCGCCGTTTGAAGCCTTGTATGGTCGGCCATGCCATTCTCTGTTGTGCTGGACTGGGGTCGGAGAGTCAGCAATTCTCGGACCAGAACTAGTGCAGAATACAACGGAGATGGTTCAGGTGATTCGTGAGAGGATGAAGACAGCATCGGATCGTCAGAAATCATATGTTGATCAAAGAAGGAGACACTTAGAGTTTAATTTTGGGGATCATGTGTTTCTGAAGGTGACTCCCCGTCATGGGAAGTGAAGGTTTGGTCGTAGAAGTAAGCATTCTCCCCAGTTTGTTGGGCCTTTCGAGGTGTTAGCTCGTGTTGGAGCTGTGGCGTATCGAGTAGCACTTCCCCCTCAGATGAGTCAGATACATGATGTTTTCCATGTATCACAACTCCGACGTTATCTTCATGATGAATCTCATGTTTTCGATTGGGGAGAGATCGATATTGATGATGATGAAACCTTCGAGGAGCGACCTTTGGAGATCCAAGACTGCAAGGAGAAGGTGTTGTGTGGGTGTTCTATCCCCTTAGTTCGTGTCTTGTGGAGACACGGTGGCATGGAGGAGAGTAAATGGGAGCATGAGTCACAGATACATGATCATTACCCAGAGTTGTTTAATGTTTAACTCCTTTCATGTAATGATGTTTCCTTTATGGTTATACCCTTCATGTTTTATTTATATACCTTTGATGTGATGTTATGATTGAATTGTTTGGATATGTATTGTTTGTTCCCATACTCTCGGATATCGTAGTTTTGTTCCAGCTTTCGAACAACTCATGGTGGTTTTCCCCTGAGAGGTATCTTATGGGGTGGTTGTTCGGACCCCTCTTTTCTTCTGGGTTGGTTTTTAATTCTCAAGGACGAGAATGTTTTGAGAGGTATCTAATGTAATGGTTGGACCTCTCCGGTCCATTACTTTGTGAAATTTTGGTGTTGGAGGTCTTTCGGGATGTCAAGGGGACTTATCCCCAACACTTTTCCAATTTCCAGTTCTGTGAACAGTGTTTCCAGTTTTATGAACAGTGACAAATCGGTCTCACAGATCGGTCTGACAGATCGGTCTCACAGATCGGTCTCACAGATCGGTCTCACAGATCGGTCTGACAGATCGGTCTGACAGATCGGTCTGATAGATTGGTTTCACAGATCGGTCTGACAGATCGGTTTCAGAGATCGGTCTGGCAGATCGGTCTCACAGATCGGTCTGACAGATCGGTTTCACAGATCGGTCTGACAGATCGGTTTCACAGATCGGTCTGACAGATCGGTGTCACAGATCGGTCTGACAGATCGGTTTCACAGATCGGTCTGACAGATCGGTATCACAGATCGGTCTGACAGATCGGTCTCACAGATCGGTCTGACAGATCGGTGTCACAGATCGGTCTGACAGATCGGTTTCACAGATCGGTCTGACAAATCGGTATCACAGAGCGATCTGACAGATCGGTCTCATAGATCGGTCTGACAGATCGGTGTCACAGATCGGTCTGACAGATCCGTCTCACAGATCGGTCTCACAGATTGCTTTCACAGATCGGTCTGACAGATCAGTTTCACAGATCGGTCTGACAGATCGGTTTCATGTACAGTAACGGTGGGTGAATAGTGTTTCCAGATTCCTACAGTTTTGCCCCTTTTGACATTTCCTTTGACGTAAAATACATTTAAAGCCTTATTTTAAAGTCTCTTAAGGCCGTTTCAAATGTCATAAATCCTATATTAATTATTCCTAAGGCCGGGATGTATTTACATGGTCAAATCACATGGGTTAATGTGATATGTTTTTAATGGAGAATTAACCGGATCTTAAACCGTCGCCCCATTAAATCTTAAAAAAAGGGACGAGATATCATTCTCCCTTGTTCTTTCCAATTGTTCTCCGCTAAGAGACACTAGAACATTTCAATCATTCCTGTAGGAGTTTCACAATCAATATTTACTCCTAGGATTGGTTCTGATCTGTTTTAGATGCAGCTGAACTGTGTTGGTCAATCTTCCCAATAAGGTATGTTTTATCATCATTCTTTTGGGGATCATCTTCTCTTATTTCTCCCTTCCATATTATGGCATGTAATCTCCATGATTATAATGTGTTTTTCTTGGGGTTTGGTTGGTGCTGTCATACTGTGGCATCTTTGGTTGGATGTAGTTGTCGCGAGAGGAGGATTGTGACCCGTTGTGTGGATAAAGGACATCAAGAACTCTTCGAGGTTGGGGATTCATGGATTCTATAATTTTATATGTGCAATCGTAGAATTAGCATGATTTAGTCCTTTGGATCACAATGAAATTGACCTAATTAAATACTTGAACCGGATAAAAAGAATTGGTTGATCGCATGTTTTTGATTTATACCGTGATAACAGTTTGCCTCATGTTTTTCTAGATAGAGTGATATCTATGATTTATTTGATTTGTTGTCCATTCATGATAGAAATTGATGATGAACATAAATACAGAATTAATTGTTAATTAATTGGATAAAGATAAAGAGGCATGTAAATTAATCTGGTTTTTGCTGTTGTTGTAGTTGTTCTAATTTGAGGATAATCAAATTAGGGAAGTAAGCATGGTTATTTAATTGTGATAGCTTGCTGATTAGGTATCCCGTAATTGGAACCCACGCATAACAAATCTGCTAATTCAATATGGATTAAAGAACAGATTGTGTGGGAATTTCTAAAAGGGTTCTGAGTTACCCTCTTGTTTGTTAAAGGGTCAAGAGCTCATAGTTGTGACTGTTCTTTTCCTGCTGTTTGTGTTGTGATGTGATCCTGGATGGCAATTGTGATATGTGGAGGTATGGAGGCCTTGTGGTTGTGGCAACAGATGATGCCTAGAGTGGCGAGATGCATCAGTTTATGCATGTGGGTGTCGGGGAGGACACCAGGGGTGATGGAATGGGATGTATGTGGTTGCCGGATGCTTGTGGTTTTCTTTGAATGTTAATCTTCTTTGCTTTTCCCCACTACTCAAGGCATCTGGTCTTGCTACCCTTCTTCCGAAGGAGGCGAAGACGCGCGGGTTATGCCACGTGCTTTCCGTGTTTAGCCTCTCGAGGGAGAAAGGGTCTATGCTCTTTCTATAGGCGGCAACGACTCGATGGGTAGTATATCTACTCACCGTGTTGAGCCTCCTTTCTGTTTAGAAGCATAGGATGATTTTCTAGAATGCCTGGGAATATGGAAAAGTAATTATGTAATGAATGTTTGATTAAATGATGAAAATACATGGGGATGGAGATACTTGAATTTAAAGGTGATGCGAATCTTAAAAGGAGCAGTTGATTTTGAATGTGATGACAATTCAGTTTAATGTGGAATTGTTCATGCTTAATTAATGTTTAAAGAATTAATTAATGTACAGTGGAACTGATAAAATGAGAATGGAGTAATCTAATAAATCTCTTCAAATGTTTGTGTGCTTATAGGATACCTAGTCTTAGAAGTAGCATCCTGGAGTCTGAGAGATGTTAGCTGCAGTTGTACCTAAGACTAGGTAATGCCCATAGTGTGGATGTGAGTTATATATATATATTCTGTACATTTTTTGTTTCTGTGCGCTACTCCACCCTTTCGGTAAGGGCAACTGACACCCCAGGGATTCTGATCCCTAGGGGGGGTGTTTTCCCCAACATTCTGATGGGAGGTTGAATGGCTGACTACCCCCTTTGACCCCGCTCTCTTCTCTTGGTAGATCTTTGTGCTGGTAGGAACACTGGTTAGTTTTACCCATATATGTGTGTAGAGGGCTGTAATGGATTGTGGTTATTTCACACACATATATTCTGGATATAGTATCCTATGGACTACTATAGGTGTAACGCGTATAGGTTGTGATGGCTTGAGGATCCCTATTCGGTGTATGGGCTATAATGGCTTGAGGTATAATACCCGATGTATGATACATGTTATGCGGGATGTGGTGGATCCCGGAATATACCTAGTTACTGTTTGTTGTGAGGATGGTGTGGTGCTTCGCCCAGGTGTCCGCGGTCAAGCCTTTGTGGTGCACGAGGTGTAGATTGTGGAGCTTAGCCCAGGTGTCTGCGGGCAAGCCTTTAGAGAGAGATTCACATGACGTATGTCATTGGGGAAAAGCGGAAAACTAGTGGGGAATTAGTAGCAGGGTACCCTTGATATTATATAGTATATGCTATATTCTTTTATGCGTTACTTTGTGAGAGTATCCATGGTGAGGTTGGGAACTTAGTATACCTGTTTAGGTGACGAGATAGTTTCACTTGTTGTTCACTGGGCTTTAGCAGGATTTCTTTACTTTTGCACGAGAGGCTTGGGGAGGATCCTACTGAGTATACTGTTATACTCACCCTATGTATATATAAACTGTTTTCAGGTCACTTGGAGAAGGTTGGGGATCATGTTGGTTACTACTAGCTTGTGGTTGGAGGAGGAGCTGTTCGGGCCTGTGGTCGCTGCCGTTTTACTTTCTTTTGGGTACTTTTAGTTTCCCCTTTCAGTTGTAGTACTTTTGCATGACATTTCATATATGTACTTGGATTTCTTTTATATTTCAGTTCTTAGTTGGAGTTGATTGGAGTCTATTCTATCTCTCTCTTCTGCATGTGTTCTCTTAGAGGGTAATTCCTCCCATTTGTATGTTTATTATACCCTCGGTGCTAGTCGCCAACCCGGGGCCTACTGGAGGCGGGACTCGTGGGTCATTATCTATCTTCTCACATTGCCGGCCCAGAAGGGGTACACTTTGTGGGGAGGGGTTTGTGACACCTTTTATGGGAATGGATGAAAAATATAACCCCAGTAAACACTTACGTATAAGAAATCTCGGATAAAAATTAGATTGCAAAATTATCCCTTACCTTATGTCCAATTTCTTCCATATGTTCCCGAGACTCTTGTATAGTGGGTTTAAACATATTATTAACTTGTAACAGAATCATAATAATATTTATGATATCATATATGATTCACTTATGACTTTATATTATCCATTCATTTGTCAAGTCCATGTTAAAGCATCGTTTTTGGTAAAATCGTATCATTTATCGTCCGTGTTTGGACTTGTAATTATTAATATGATTACTTAGATCATTATTAATTAATTTCAGAATATAAAACATGATTTATATATAATATATATTCAGAATATAAATATATATAATATATCGATAAATGGAATGAAATACACCATTCATGGAGACGGTAGGCCGTACGTACGCATGAATGTTGTTTTTCGTTTCCTTATTGAATTGAATGGAATTAAGTTGATGACATACATATATATATATAAATAAATCAAGTAGAAATATAATGTCATATATTTCATTATTACTTATTATATATACTTTATAATCATTCTTGAATTGTTAACCAGGAAAATGAATCTCATCGCGTCGTGGAGACGGTAATCCGTACGTACGCACGAGCGATGATATCATTCCCATATTTATTGAATGGAATTGGAGTGGATGATATAATATCTTAGAATCATTATGATGTTATAATAATCACATATAGTTATTCATTACACCATTATACCCATCCAAGTAAGGTGGTGGTGGAAAAACTGATTACACCACGGCGTGGAGACGGTATTCCGTACGTATGCACGCGCGGTGATTTCATTTTGATTAGGATGGATAGAAGGTGAAATGGGGTTGTTTCATATTTATAATAACATATCAGTATATAATTAATACTTATGTTATTACTTTATAATGAAACAACTAAATAAGAGTAATTAGAAGAAGAAAGAAACTTGAAAGTGTCGGTAGAAGATATTACCTCTTCCTCGACGCACCTCGTTTAAAATATTTCTTAGGGCTCTAGAGTTGGTCTTTTGAGAAGACCATAATCTCTATGATATTACTAGAGAGGTTGAGAATAGGAGTTTTCAGGGGTTGGACGAGCTTCAAGGCTCAAAAGGGTGTGAAGAGAAGAGGGAAGGGATGCCCTTTTTATAAGGGAGGAGAGGGGCACCTTTGAAAAAACTTAAAATATTATTTTATAATAAAGTCATATTCGGTTTATAATAGCTCCAAATTGATTTATTTCGAAAACAAAGTGGGGATTGGTCGAAATAATATCAACCATTAGGTTTTAGACAAGTTCAGGTTACTATTTTTCCCTTATCATTTATATTTAACTATAAGTTAAATAATTTAAGTTTTACCGTGTCTTCTTTTTTTCTTACACTATATGGTTAATAAACTTACTATAACAAGCCAAAAGAACCCCAAGTGGTTAATTATGAATATATATAACCTTATATAAGTCATTTGGATGAACCTTATATTTTTATCAATAGAATAACAATTAATAATATAATATTTGTTTTAAAAACTATTTTATATCAATTTTGACAATATTTGGTAATTGATTTTTGTAAAAATCATAACAGCATGATTAGTTCAAAAAAAGTTAATTAAATAAATAATAACATGTCATATTAACCTAAAAAATTGGTGGAATTAATAAAAAGTCTCAAATTACATTTATTTGGGTATTTAGAACAACCATTATGTTAATACTTCATTAATAAGGTATTTACTGCGTCATCATTATGTCACAATTAAATTAAATTATTTAATGTCTAAAAATTATAAATAAAATACCATTATGTAGGAAATCTTTGTATCTTTATAATGAATATTTATAGTCTAATTTATCTTATGTATAACCCTATATTAAAGATGTTTTGGTTATTAAACATTGATTTCAACTATTTTAACTGTTTTTTAAATAAAATAATAATAAATGTCCTAATCTAATCCAAGTGGACCTAAAGGGTAATATTTTATTCCTAAGGTTGTTTGTGGTAAAATTACACTTATCTAATATAATTATTACATGTGTTAGGGTAATAATAATAATATCATTTTTACCCTTAATTACCCTATTTACTTTTAACCGTGGTAAATAATAGTAAAAAGTTACTATTTACCCAAAACAATTTATCATACTGAACCACATTTTACTCCTTGATATTAACCGTCTCTCTCGGATTTTCTAAATTCCAATCATAGAAGCGATAAAATTAAGTTGTCTGTAAATTTTCAAATTCTCCTAGGAGGTGTGTAAAAGAGGGTGAAAAGTTCAATAAAATTTATACATATATAAAATTATTATAAAATGACTACAATGAATTACATAGAACATATATAGGTATTATGTATCAATTTTGACTTAAAATAAATTTAAATAAAATAAACAATTTTTTAAATAAAAATTCGGTTTTTAAATAGTAAGCCAGTGTTTTCACTATTCATAAAAAATTGAATGTTTTCCGAAAAATACCAAAATTTAACCCTAGGTTAATTTCGATATTCCAAATCCAAAAATGAAGTCCATTTTGAAATATAAAATTTATAAAATTTTAAAAAGTGAGTATTATTATTCATAACAGCTTGTTTATATAATATTTTAATAACATATCGTTGTTTAGTGAAACTCAGTATTGCGTAAAACACACGCTATCGTGGATGGTCGTGATTGCATGTAAAGCAAGCCAAGTCATGGTTGCATGTAGTTCAAGATTCCTTTTTTGTTGTGTATAAGATAATCCAACCACATTTCATTTATACATTGAATATATATATATATACACTCAATGTTACATAAAATAACTTCTATCAAACGAACTTGAAATTTTGTGTAACACGATCTAAGAATAGTGTTGTGTATACTGAAAGCTAATACAATGTTGCCTATATCACAAGATAATCTTGGTGTACGTAAAATAGAATATATAAAAGATATTAAAAAGAATATATCTTATAAAATATCGGGGTGTTACATTCTACCCCCCTTAAAATGAATTTCTCCCTCGAAATTCGTCAAGGTTTTAAATTGTTTACTACTTGAAAGTTTCGTTTGTAAAAACACACATCGTAAAAGGAATACTAAAACTAAATTGTAAAAAGTAAATTAAGAAATGTAACGGTTAACTAGATTAAATCATCACTGGGTTTCCACATAGGAGAACATAGGTAGAAATATGGATATGGAAGAAAAATCTAACCATCAAGTTCTGATGGAGAGTGGTAGAGGACATGGATATGGAAAATCCAACAATCACAAAGCCATAAATTTGTGATGATTTAAGGTACCATCTAATTCATCAGATATAAGGACACTAGGACAACATTTTCTTTTGTTTTCAAGATCATTTCCCTAAAGTTGAAGAATTGTTGAATTAAAAGGAATACTTTCTTGATTTTGGTACAATCTCACCATTGTTCGTGCCTTGAACAATTTCCACTTCATCTATTAAAGAAATGAAGTTGAATTTGTCATTTTTGAAGCGTTATCAGATCATGTGATAGAACGGTGGTTCATTCTATCTATCTCAAATAAAAGGTTAGAAAAAGTTATTAAATATACATAAGTCCATCTACGGTAAGATTAATCATGTATGGTTCCTAAAATTGACGTATACATCGTATATCATACCACATAATAAATTGAAAATAATTTATACTAACTAGGGACTTCCTGTTGGCCAGTGGTATGTAATAAAGGCCTGCCGCACTTCGGTTGTGGGTTTCATTCCCGCATCCTTGTCCGACGTGATGGGTTGTCGCTCATCCTGCAAGTTATCCTTTTTCTAAAACTACATTATTATAACATTCCTTCAATAATATCGAAAAAAGTTCTATCCTTAAACAATATTATCTAATGTCCAACATAATCCATTCTAATCTTTAGAATTATCCAAAATACATCTATCCAATCTCATATTATAAAGAAAACGATTAATGGAAATGTCATTTAACAAGCATGTGAATACCATCATTTATCATACGATATATCTTATTGGTCACATCCCAAACATATGAATACCTTAATCCTGTATTCTCTTGAAAAATGAATACCCATTAAATCTTAGTTAAAAAATAAATGCTGTCAAAAGTTAGCTCTTTCCACATACCAAAATCCCAAAAATATGTATACTCAAACCATGATATTACTTTATCCTTATACCAGTCATGAGTTCATTAATACTATCAAACATATCATTATCTCCTTATCCTTTCATTATGAACATATCATCTATGTTCCAAAAATATTTGAATAACCTTTCATGGTTTCTGGTACCATTCATCATATACTTTCAGAAACTCAAGGAAAGACAACAGTGTAACAATCCTTAGATTTTTCCTTATTCCATAGTACCATACATTATTCTTGATAAACATACAATCATTCCACTACTTTCATAAACCACTGACTAAGTTTCATCATTTATTTCATCTCATATATCATTTGTAGTCTCTTCATCATCATCCACATAAATACTGTCCATATGACCATGCAGATTTTCTTCATGAGATTTTCACTTAGGGCATTGGTTTGCATAATGCCAGTACATTCCACATTTAAAACATATAACCGTTTTTGATGTCTTAGAAACACCATTATCCTTGTCCATTGTGTTAACTGAACCTTTTCCTTTATAATTACTAGATTTGTGTCCTTCTTTTCCACACACAAAGAATCTTCCAATTCCTTTGAAACATTCTCTCTCTTGCCTCTTCCCACATGATCTACATGAGGGTAATTGAACTTTCTTTCCTCTATGATCATCCTGAAACTCCATCTTTCTATTATTAGCTGAGTCGGGAAACTTATCAAAGTTGAGATTATTGATCATATTATGAGATTTATGATTAGGCATAATAACGATATGTGGACTTCCAGATCTAATTTCATTTGGTTTCTCATGAAGAATATCATTCCATTGTCCATTATATCCTCCATTATCGTGAATCATCCTGTTTCAAGCCATTTTCTAAAACCCAAAAAGAATAGCGTGAGAGGAAAAAATCACAATCAATGGGGAGTAACTTCAATATCTAAAATCTTAGGTTTAATTCTAATATCATTATCGTAATTCTAGTACTATAACCTATACTTATACTTAACCTTAGGGACATCCCTAGACATACCATAGAAATATCTCTAGGGATCTCACTAAAGTTCTCGCATCCTAGTTTCCAAAGGTTGACTAAACCTTTCCTCTGATAGCAACTGTAGAGACCCAAATCTTGACGTACATGGATAGTACATTACTTTTCCGGAATACTTAATACATAACAAAAACCAATACTCAAGGATCGTAATAGTTTAGTGTCTTTGGAAACTCAGAACATAATCTTCTAATCATGGTTAAAGATCTTCAACATCTCCCATAAAGATCTTCCACTTTTGTTTTCTTACCTAAAACCTTTCTTTATATCCTGGGGAAAAGAAAACATATAAATGGTGAGATCAAATTCTCAGTAATGGTAAGTATGGAGAAAATAAAACAAACCATATACATTTGAACTTAAAAACATGAACATAATATTTAAACATCAAAATATTGAGCAATGACATAAAACATATCTATACATAAGATATAGATCATAATGGAACATAAATAATGATAAAATAGAATGGGAATAAAACATTTGACTATGGAAAACCATTAAGAACATGATATGATTTTTATAGTAGCCAAGACATTGCTGCCAAGACCATCTTGGTGGACAAAGCCCCTTTCTGAATCGAGTTCACTCCTCGTTCCGGCCCTATATCACTGAACCAAATTAACTTACCGTTCCACCTATGTCTATATCATGAGATATAAATCATTACCCAATGCATTGGAGGGATATATAGGTCCCACCCATCTCATAATGGAATCATTCTTACTTGTGCCACAACATAAACATAAATCATTCATCATAACCCAAAGAATAAAATGGGTTTCATAAACATCATCTCATCATAACATAATCCATATAAAATAAATGGATATCATTTCATCATAAGAAAAGTAAAACCATGTAAATCATAGAGGAATTATACTTGAAACATACACATATGAAATAATGTCATCTTATATGCAAAATGGTTTTGATAAAACACTTAAAAAGAATTCTTGAGGAAAATATCCTTTCTTCTTCAAAATCATTTTCTTTTCACAAAATGCCATGAAATTTTAAAAGAAAAGGATTTTTTTGAAAATAGTCTTGAAATATTATAGAGTAAGATTCTTTAAAATAAGGAGTTCTGAAATCGTAAAAATCTGTTCATGCCATATAAGTTAAAAAAAAACATTCTCCTCGTACTTTTGTCGGAAAAGTCAAAAAATTCCCCGTATGGTAAAAAAAAGAAAGATTATTCCATAACACAAATTAAAAGTCAAAGAGGGGTAAATATGACATTAAAATTACATTGAATAATATTAAACACTTTATAAAAAACCTTTCATGGTCATGGATGAAAAATATGACCCCAGTAAATACTAACGTATAAGCACTCTCGGATAAAAATGAGATTGCAAAATTATCCCTTACCTTATGTCCAATTTCTTCCGTATGTGTATGAGACTCATGTATAGTGGGTTTAAACATATTATTAACTTGTAACAGAACCATAATAATATTTATGATATCATATATGATTCACTTATGACTTTATATTATCCGTTCATTTATCAATTCCATGTTAAAGCAACGTTTTGGGTAAAATCGTTTCATTTATCATCTGTGTTTTGACTTGTAATTATTAATATGATTACTTAGATAATGATTACTTAATTCCAGAATATAAAACATGATTTATATATAATATATATTCATAATATACATATATATAATAGATCGATAAATGGAAAGAAAAACACCATTCATGGAGACGGTAGGCCGTACGTACGCATGAATGCTGTTTTTTGTTTCCTTATTGCATTGAATGGAATTAAGTAGATGACATACATATATATATACATAAATCTAGTAGAATTATTAGGCCATATATTTCATTATTACTTATTATAAATACTTTATAATCATTCTTGATTTGTTAACATGGAAAATGAATCTCATTGCGTCGTGGAGACGGTAATCTGTACGTACGCACGAACGATGATATCATTCACATATTTATTGAATGGAATTGGAGTGGATGATATAATAAATTAGAATCAGTATTATGTTATAATAATCATATATAGTTATTATTTACACCATTATACCCATCCAAGTAAGGTGGTGGTGGAAAAACTGATTACACCACGTAGTGGAGACGGTATTCCGTACGTACGCACGCGTGGTGATTTCGTTTTTCGTAGGATGGATAAAAGGTGAAATGGGTTTGTTTCATATTTATAATAAAATATCAGTATATAAGTAATAATGATGTTTTTACTTTATAATTAAACAACTAAAGAAGATGAAGTAGAAGAAGAAAGTAACTTGAAAGAGTCTGTAGAAGAGATTACCTCTTCCTCAACGCACCTCCTTTAAAATTCTTATTAGGGAACTAGAGTTGGTATTTTGAGAGGACCAGAACCTCTATGATATAACTAGAGAGGTTGAGAAGATAAATTTTTTGGGGTTTTCCGAGCTTCAAGGCTCAAAAGGGTGTGAATAGAAGAGGTAAGGGGTTCCCTTTTTATAAGGGAGGAGAGGGGCACCTTTGGAAAAACATAAAATATTATTTTATAATAGAGTCATATTCAGTTTATAATAGCTCCAAATTGATTTATTTAGAATATAAAGTGGTTATTATTAGAAATACTCTCAACCAATAGGTTTTAGACAAGTTTAGGTTACTATTTTAACCTTATCATTTATATTTAACTCTAAGTCAAATAATTTATCTTTTACAGTGTCTACTTGTTTTCTTACAATATATGGTTAATAAACTTACTATAACAAGCCAAACGAACCCCAAGTGGTTCATTATTAATATATATAACCTTATATAATTCATTTGGCAGAAACTTATATTTTTAGGAATATAATAACAATTAATAATATAATATTTGTTTTAAAAACTATTTTAGGTCAATTTTGACAATATTTGGTAATTGATTTTTTTAAAACTCATAACAACATTATTAGTTCTAAAATATTTAATTAAATAAATAATAACATGTCATATTAACATATAAAATTATTTTAATTCATAAAAATTCTCAAATTACATTTATTTTGGTATTTATAACATCCATTATGTTAATACTTCATTAATAAGGTATTTACTGCATCATCATTGTTCCATAATTAAATTAAATTATTTAATGTCTAAAAATTATAAATAAAATACAATTAAGTACGAAATATTTATATATTTCTAAGTAATATTTATAGTCGAATTTATCTTATGTATAATTCTATATTAAAGATGTTTTGGTTATTAACCTTTGATTTTAACTATTTTAACTCTTCTTTAAATAAAATAATAATAAATGTCATAATCTAATACAAGTGGACCTAAAGGGTAATATTTTATTCCTAAGGTTTTTTTGGTCAAATTACACTTATCCAATATAATTAGGACATGTGTTAGGGTAATAATAATAATATCATTTTTACCCTTAATTACCCTATTTACTTTTAACCGTGGTAAATAAAAGTAAAACGTTACTATTCACCAAAAAATATTTTTATCTTATTGAACCACATTTTACTCCTTGATATTAACCATGTCTCTAAGATTTTCAAAATTCCACTAACAGAAAAGGTAAAATTATGTTTTATGTGATTTTTCAAATTCTCCTAGGAGGTGGGTAAAAGACGGTGAAAACTTCAATAAAATTTTTATATATCTAAAATTATTATAAAATGACTCCAATGAATTACATTGAAATTATATAGGTATTATGTATCAAATTTGACCTAAAATAAATTTAAATAAAATAAATAATTTTTTGAATAAAAAGTCGGGTTTTAAATAGTAACCTAGTGTTTTCACTATTCATCAAAAATTGAAAGTTTTCAGAAAAATACCAAAATTTCACCCTAGGATAATTTTGATATTCCAAGTCCAAAAAGGAAGTCCATTTTGGAAGGTAAAATTTATAAAATTTTAAAATGTGGGTATTACTATTCATAACGGCTAGTTTATATAATATTTTAATAAGATATCGTTGTTTAGTGAAACTCGATATTGTGTACAACACATGCTATCGTGGAAGGTTTCGATTGCATGTAAATCAAGCCAAGTCATTGTTGCATGTAGTGCAAGATTCCTTTTTTGTTGTCTATAATAGAATCCAACCATATTTCATTTATACATTGAATATATATATATATATAGACACACACACACACACACTCAATTTTGGGTAGAATAACTTCTATCAAAAAAACTTGAAATTTTGTGTAACACGATCCAAGAATAGTGTTGTGTATATTGCAAGATAATACAGTGTTGCATATAGCACAAGATAATCTTGGTGACACGTACAATAGAAGATATGAAAGAAATTAAAAAGAATATATCTTATAAAATCTCAGGGTGTTACAAAAAGTCACATAAAATCATTATTGATGGAATTAAGTGGTTTCGATTAAAATCATTACTTTATTATTTTGAATTATTTCTCATAACTCTCTCTCTAAACTGATATAGTAATATTCTTTCTCATATTATTATTAATATTTATCAATCTATATTCTATGCTTCTATTTTATTTTCCTCTTAATTGAGAATCAATTAACTTGTTGTATTTCCTTCATCATCTTTTCTTGGGTAAACTTTGATATGCTTATGGGTTGAAAATATAATATTCTATGTGTTTTATTCATGATATAGTTATTTGAAACTATAGATGATAATGGGTGAGATTGGAACACTGACCCTCTAATATATTGGGTAATGATTTATTCTTTATAGAAGTTATATAGGAAATAATCATTTAGGCTCTTCCGTTATTAGAGTTTACAAGTGATATTATTATGATTCTTCAAGAAATTTTCATGATTATTTTATTATATTTGTTCTTATTTATCAGTTTCCTTTATGATCCACTTTGTAAGACATAGATATCAGTAAATTAGTTGACTTCACAAATGACCATATGTTTATGATCTTATAAGAGTCCAATATTTCCCTCTATTTTATTCTTCACAAGTTTTATTATATCTTGTCCTAATGAGTTTCTTCTCTTTGATTAACACATACCAAGATTTATATGCTCATCCCATATTTTTAGTTATTTTTCTAGGGCTAAAGGATGAGTATAAATAAAATTAAATTTATAACTGGTACTATGATCATTAGTATTGAATGAACCAAGTGTATCATTTAAGGAATTTTTTATGAGGAAAAATTATACCCTAATTAGAAAAATATGGGTTTTATGTAACAGACTTCTCAATCCTATAAAACGCTAAACCTAAAGGTCTTGGGAGTGTGAGAGTTGTAATATTTAAATAAAATATGTAATTATGGCTGGTTATGTTCCTAATTTTTCAAATAATCTATATTGAATTAAGATATCACAATCATTGTATGGTTTAAATTAATTTGGATGCACATGGTATAATCTCTTATGTCAATATTTATTGAGTAAAGAATATAGTAATATTATAATAAGTTATTATGTTAATATTAATAAGGATACTACTAAATATTCAATCATTATGGTTTGTGTTGGCTATTTAAACTATAACATGACTCATAAAGAGATATTGGTGATAATTAAATACTTAAATAATGAATTTGAGATAAAGGATTTGAGAGAAACCTATTAGGATTCTTTCCTATGGCCTAGAAATTATACACCCAACACATAACCCATTACAGGGTTATATGGTAAAACTAATCAGTGATAGGAGGTGTTGCCCATATAGGATTATATTTCATCCACCATTCCTTATAGAAACCGATATTGGAATTATATTTTCACACAAAAATCATCCCCTCAAATGAAAAAACATACCACTGGGCATCCCCTTTAATGATAACCCACCAGATCCAAACATCTTACGCCACTATTTTTTTAATCACTTGGGATTTCCACCTTACCACTACTATTAGAAGGAATTATGACATAAGATAACATATATAAACATACTTCAATTGATCCACTATTATTGTTTTTTAAAATTTATTTAGGTTCAACCACAACACACATATGATACACTGTGGTTTTGATACTACTTTTCAGAATCCTTTCCTCCATCACAAAATTTATATTCCCAAAACATAAAACCTCCTGTGGTTTGGTTCTAAATTTAATCAGTGATATTAGGAGTAAACCATCCAAGATTATTTTCCATCCACCATTACTTGTGAAAACTATTGTGGGATTTAGGTTTGCACCAATTAAAACAAAGTAATTTATTTTCTTACAAATTTTTTACAAGTAAATTGATATATTTTCATCAAAAAAATTAAACAAAGGGTGTATTGAGATGTTTTAACATAGATAATTTTTTAAAATACTCCAATAGTAATTAAGACACAAATTTTTTACAAGTAAATTGATATATTTTCATCAAAAAAATTAAACAAAGGGAGTATTGAGATGTTTTAACATAGATAATTTTTTAAAATAATCCAATAGTAATTAAGACACAAATTTTTTAAAAATATACATTTTGAACTTTTAAGAAAAAGGAATAACTTGTTAACCTAAAAGAACAATATCTCAGTGCAGTTTGAAAATATTTAATGGATTATATATATAAATATATATACTACCCTATTGAAAATATTTAATTTATTTTTATCAAAAAAATGATTAAATTCAATATATTTTTCATTATCATTTTCGAACCATTGATTTAACCATATTTCACCCTAAAAAATTGGACAAAATTGGTTGATTTTATTAGTGAGAGTTCTAATGAATCACTCTAGGAATAACCTCATTCAGTAAATAGGACCACCATAATACCTCAAAACTAAATAAAATCATTGATAGTTTATATACCATCAAGAGGGAATGATTTACCTCAAACCAACCTACCCCCATGATGAGAAATTCTATTAGAATTTCAACATGAGATATTTGTATATAAGACTAACCTCAGACTTGTTGACAATGGAACAATACTCCATTTTGGATCCTTAGTCTCAGATTCATAGTTTTATAATATAAGGAATATCTACATCTAAGTAATGAAATCTAGAACACTTCTATACAAGCAGAAACTATAAATAAAAGGAATCCCCACTATGGACCATCTATAAAAACCTATTCATATATATAGTATAACACATATTTTAGTATTTATATATCATAAGAAAGTTTCTAAAAACCATGCTTTCACATCAATATAAAGAAGAAATAATACACCAAAAAATTATGGCCAATACTGAAAGAGTTATTCTAAAAATATATATATTATTCCATATAATATATAATCAATTAGATTGTGTGATATAATTGTAACATAACATATTGAAATATTTGAAATAATGTATATATTAGATAAACGTATTTAATTTATCACATTACATGTAATATATCCTATATATTTTTTTTCAACATCATATGATGGTGCTATAAAGAGTTGTAACATTTCACATTAATTATTTAAATGTAGAAAAATTAATGAAAGGATTGAATTTTGTGAATGTTTTATATCACAAAAAAACTAACATACCAATATTTATTAGGGAGTGTTGGTGGAATGTTCCAATTGTTTTAAATATTCACTAAAGACTAAACCATGATGTTGGGGTATAAACCATTCCATGGTTATAACTAGTGTGAACCAGGATAGAGTGAGGGTTACTACATCATTATTTATTTCATGTCAATAAATTAATTAAGACATAACACATGAATTTATTGGATCTATCTTCAATTTTATAATATATTAGTTTATTATCATGTGATTTTGATTCAAAGCAGTTTGAATGATGGAATATAAATGGTTTAAGGTCTTAAAATTGTCATTATTTAATATCTAAATGTTACAAAACCATTGTAATTTTTATCTATACTATAAAATGTTTATGAAGTTTTTGTATTCTCAAGGAGTAACCTAAGTGGATATAAATGGGGACCAAGACCATGATATGGTGAATTTACATGATTCCTATTATAAAAATTCAAAGCCTTTATCTATCATTAGATATTGTTTCTCTTCACCCTTTAATATGAATTTTTTGATAGATTACTAACAAAAGAGTGTCATTACCAAGAATTGGGAGATTCACACAACTCATGGATACCCTAGGAGGAATGAGTTAATTAATTTCTTATAATTGATCACCCCACAAAAACAATATTACATCATTGTTTATAAATATTATAAAACCACATTGTGTTTTTCTAAAAATAGGTATAGAAAGGTTTCATAGAAAATAGAGCACCACAAAAAAACTATATTACATCATGGTTTATTTATAAAATGGTTATGGATAGTATTTAATTTTTTACATCATAGAACAACAATGTAGTTGGGTGAAAGTTATTTTCTTAAGAAAACTTCAATGTCAACAAGTGAAACCATATTGTGATTTCAGGAGCATGGTTTTTTAGGTATCTACTCGAAAATAGTATAGAACAAAGAAATTGGCCCCAATTTCCCTTGTAAAGTGTTTTTATATAGTATAAAACATTCCATGGTGTCCTATAAAAATGGTTATCATTTTAAAATTTTAAAGAAAAATAGTTTTTCTTAAAATTATCAAAAAAACATCATTATCTTAGTATGAGGGGTTATTTAAACCATGAAAAAGTATTTTGGTTCATGTGATCCAAGTTTAATTTATATTCACATGGTTGAATAATTCATAAAGTGTTTATAAATAATGAAATAAGGATAAATATAAGATTACATTGAATTATGAAATATATATAAATAAAAATACTAATTGTTCATATCAAATGATTTATTTGGAGATTAAATAATATTTAGTTTATTTTAAGTGTTATGAAATGTTTATATTATTATAAAAGTTTTCATAAATTTCATATATTTGAATATTAATGACCTCATATCAAATTCAACATAAAATTATAATATAAAAGAGAAAATATTATAATAAATTTGAATGGTTCATATTTATTTTTTATAGAATTTTCATATGAGCATGCCTAAACTATAAAGAGTTTATAATTTTTTATTTATTATTTTTTAATAAATACTTATCTAATGTATATATTTAAGAAAGGTTTGTTTATTTAATTTATTCCTTACTTTATTATTTGTGAATATAAGTGTTATTATATTAATGGATACATTATTTAGTTTAAAGTGTTAAAATTCCTCTTATAAATATAATACCATACATATAATGAATTATATGTTATATAAAAATTAGTATATTCTAGGAATGATATAATATTTAGTTATGTTTAACCATGACTATGAATTTTTTATAGGTTATGAACTTGAATGTAGAATTGTTTTTATGATTTATACATATGAAGTGATTGTATTGTATTGGAATTGAGGAATTTATTGAGTTGTGATCTATTGATAGTGTGACTTGGGGTTGAACATTTCATTAACCTGACAACTTATAATCTATTTAGAAAAGTGGGGGTTGGATCTCTATCACACCATGATTACTCTTATTGAGATTTTAGTTTCATCTGATACTAAACCAGTACATAAAAGGGTTTTATATACCTTATTAATGGGATACATTCAAATATATATAAATATAATTGGATTTTATATTTAGGTATGTAAAACAAATCATGAGTTTCAAAAGGAGTTATACATTAATATACACTGAACTTATTAATCCTTTAAATTCCTTATTTTTTTTGAATAACCCATTTTTCTAGGTTATGTTGGAACTCTAAATTTATAAACATATCTCATTTCTCAAAAAATATTTACTAAATCCTACCCAAAATAAAATTAAAATTAAAATTTAAACTTAAATAACATATATGAGAAAAAGTCATTACATCAGCTCTACGATTTTACTACTGTTTAGAGAATGCATGTTCACCGTAGATCACTCTTTGATGTTTCGAGAGAAATAACTCTAAATAGAAGATTAAATTAAATAATATTTACCAAATTTATCCCTTAATAGTACAAATTAACTCCCTAGTCAAGTACCTTCTCTTTGGTCTACCGACTCTGATCCAAGTAATAATAATACTCTAATGATTCTGCTTGAATATTAGTGAAAAATCCAACCTCTAATACCCAGTTTAACCTCATCATGGATAGAAAACAAAGAAATATAAACTATAATGACCTACATTCAACTTTAAATGATAATTACCAAGATCATGTAGAAATTGAAACTCAAATAAAAATAAAATTATATCTAAAAAATAATCTGCAAAAAATAACCCCCTTTGAATATGTGAAAAAATGACCGTTGTATCTCATAGAGGAACCTCAAATCCGCTCAAACTATAATAGAAAATAATTTTTCTAAATCAACTTTTTATGATCCCAATGCGATGATATGATATTTCTAGGCTAGTTCTCTGACATAAATATTACGATGGAGATGAAGTTGATCTTTAATATTTAAAACTATGAAATTCAAAACCAAAAGACCTATATAATAATAAAATGTATCATTATCCAATTTAAAAATAATAACATCTAGTTTGGAGTAAATATATTTTGTATTATCTTCTTATAGGCCATGAAGAGGTCTCCAATCATCTAGCTTATCCTATTCCTCTATAGTCAAATCAAAGTCAAAATATTTGGCCTTATGGATTTCATCCTTAGATTCCTTATGATAAGATGAATTTTCATATACATATTGGATACATTTGTATAAGGTTTATTATGTTTTATTAAATAATAAACTGGGTATTGGTTTGTTTTCTTAGGAATTAGGAATTTTATACTTAGAGGAAGAAATTATGAAAAGTGGAAAAATAGGCTTCACACATTGTGAATTACATACAGAAATTGTATTTATCATTCACAACATTCCTACAGGGACACATACCAACCTATGAATAATTTATATGATTTGAAACTCATACTTGAAATGTATATACATTACACATCATTTGAACTTTAAAATCATAATCCCATTGAAAATGAATCACAAAAACAATGTGCTGATAAATACATGACGTGAAAAGTTTGAGATCCCAGTCAGTCAAATATACAAGAAAATTTTCTAGTGTAGATTATGGATCTCAAATACACAATGTGAAACCTAATTACATGATGTTAAAATGTTAGGAAAAATCCAATTAAATCCAGTATAGAACACAAAATCATTACACGACTTATACATTTCAAGCCTGCATATTTCTAAGTTCTTCTCTATGTATAATAGATTAGCGAACTACATTTTCTCTCATTTTTATTCATACTTTTTCATTTTTTTTATTAAGACTTAATTTTAATTAATTAATTTAGTTGTTTTATAAAATTAATTTGATTTTGTAATTGTATAACATTTTTTCTCCATCCACTGTGATTATGCTTCCATTTCGATGGTTGTTTTAAATTACAATCATTATTCTTCATCAATGCTTATTGTTCCTTATTTGTTTATTTTTTGGGAGTAAGTATGTTACTGGATTTACATTGATTTTTAATTTTTAATTTTTATCCTCTATATTTATAAATTATGGATTTTTTTTATTTCTCATTAGTTTCAGGATTATGATAATGATGTTTGACATTACTTTTCTTTTGGTCAATACAATCATGTGCGTCCAATCCACTTATGGTTAATAGTTACGATTATGGGTGATTTGTACCCTAATGAATCCTTTAATTGAACCTTGGTAACTCTAAATCTAGTAATCAAGTTAAAAATAATTTTTTATCACAATATCTTTCATAATATTGACCATGGGTGGTGTAATTGAATGAATCCGACCTAATTGGAGTTGAATAGGATATAAACTTTATCCTTTGATGATTTCTACAATATAATCTAAGTGTAATGAATAAAGGTTATTAGCTATACTCAGAATAAGGGATAATTGTAGTGTTGATAGATCCAAATGGTTTGACCAAAACCAATTGGTAACCCTTTCACTATTTTACAGCCTAATCCATAGGACTATTCCAATATAGATTTAGGATTATCTTCATACAAGAGCCCTAAAATCTACCATTATCCCTTCCTAGTTAACTGATTTAAATCCAAAATACCTTGTTTTAAAAAAATATAAACTTTAAGAGTGAACATGAAGAATATTTTCAACGGTTTTTTGAATGGTTGTTTTCTTACCAGTGACCCCTCTGGGTTTGACTCCACACTACCGCTTTCCTATTCCATATTACTAAATTTAGTTTGGGAATAAAAATTTATTATCTAATAAACAACCATGCTTATTAAATGATATGCTACGAAACATCAAATTTTGGATCCATTGTCGAGGAAATATGTTGCTCTAGAACAATGACCTTCAAATACCTCACCCTCCCCTTTATTCTATTTCCTTCCCATTTTCTATTTTTACAATTTTCTACTCACGAAATAGAACCTATATCCACCTTCTTCGTGACCAGTGCATGATTCAGGGGCCTCTAACTTATTCAAAGAGACTTCATGGTCATCAACTGGTTATTTTCAATCCAAAGGTTGATAAAACAATTGTTAAATGACACTACTACACAATGGATGACTGCAACAATATTGTGTTTCCACGCCTTTAAAATCCCCAATATGTTCCCCCTGATTATTAGAGTGAGTGAAAAGCACTGTAGGAGCACACCATAATGGATATATGACTTTCCATCCATTAGTGGTGTTGTTCCCAACATTGTGCGCCCAACTATTCAAGAACACACTTTAGAAATCAAACCTAAACTAATCCACATGATCTAAAACATGGTTCAATTAAGTCAGATTCAACGTGAGTACCCCCATGATAAAATTTCAAATTTATTAGTGGTTTGTAATACCTTTCGCAACCAAGGAATTTCATCAGATGCAATTAGACTCCATGTATTGCTATTCTCCTTACATGACAAATCTAAGGATTGGCGAAAATGTCAAGTGTCAGACTCTATAATGACTTGGGATGATCTATCCAAGAAATTCCTTGGTAAATATTTCCCAACCATCTAAATGTGGAAGTTAAGAAATGAAATTTAAAACTTCAAATAGGTAGATAGGTAATCATCTTAGGGCGCCTATGATATATTCAAGGAGCTAAACTGCAAGTGCCCACATTATAGACTAGATTTGTGGTGATAATTGAAATCATTCTACCAGAGACTCTATCTGGGCACCCGTAATGTTGTAGACATAGCCATTGAGGGGAAGCTCATGATAAAGACACCTAAAGTTAGTATATCCATTATTAAAGAAGTTTACCACCATTTATGTCCATGTAAAAGTTATAGAGTACCACCTTGGAATGGAATCCATCAGGCAGAGGAGTCTACCAACCTGGTATTCCAAGTCGAGGCTTTAATCAAGAATCCAAAGTCTTTATAACCACCTTCATCACTCCCTCCTACTCCTATGATGGAGATAAAATTTTGTGATGTGTGCATAGTTTTTCACCCATACCAAGACTACATGTAAGGTATAGAGGAATCCCAATTATAAGATTTTGATTACATCAATTACAATGAAAAAAATTAGCAATACCAATAGCCCCAAAAATATCAACAACAAAACTATCAGTAGAGACCCGATTAGTAGCCATATCAATAGAACTAATGTTACTATCAATAATAGTGTGTTGATATTTTAACAATGAATTAGGGACCACATGGGTACCCACCTCAAGGTCTATTTCCTTGAATCTAATAAGAATTATAACAACCTTTTCATAGACCTCATTAGTTTCCACTAGATCATCCACAATATTATCAACATTCTCTTCTAAGAACACCACAACAAGACCAACATATCTGATCTAATATTGAAATCCTTCTCAGTACCTTCATGCACAAAGAAGACCAAAGGATGAAAAACCAAGAGGATGAAATGGAAAACCACAAGACGACCCTATGAAACCTAGAGCATAAAATGTTGAAGATATCTAAGACATTATCTAATCGACTACCAGGTACCTTTCCCAGTAATACAAAACGTCATTTTAGGGAGGATAATAAAAATATAGTTGTTAGATGTGGAAATATGATGACTTTTAATAAACATATGGAGTTGATAAAAAGTTATTAGAATAATATGATAAAGTTTATCAAGAGATAACTCATGAGATATAATCAACTAAAAAATTTCCCATACAAAGAATGCCTCAAAAAAAATGTATATGGGACATCTCCACCATACAAGACAACTGTACCATTTCCTGAAACAATGAAACAAACTATGAAATAAGTATATTATAAAAAATTCCTTGAAATGTTTAAACAACTGCACATTAACATTCCATTTGCTGAAGCAATTTATCAAATACTGATTTATGTAAGATTTTTTGAGGGATTTATATTATGTAAGAGAAAAATATAGAACTCAACTCATCTAAATAAATGAATAATTCATTATAGTTTTCTAGAAAAAGACACCTCAAAAAAGGGATACCCTAAATGTTTCTCAATTACTCACACAATAGGGACATGATTTTTTGAGAGAGAATTGTGAAATATAGGAGTAAGTATAAATATCATGCCTATGACTGTATTCCAGAAGTTGGGACTCGAAAAAATAAAATCAACAAGGCTGGAAATCCAAATTTTTGACCACTCAGTCAACTATCCTGAATGATTTATTGATAATGTCTTAGTAAAATTTGAAAAATTCATTTTCCCTACCAACTTCCTCTAACTAGACATGGATAAAGAAGGAGATATTATAATAATTCTAGGAATACCATTTCTCACCACTGGGAATGTTCTAATTAATGTTATCCAAGGAAGATTGATATTCATGTTTGGTGAAGAGCATGTTGTCGTTAATTTTGTGATGTCCACTAATAAAAGAGAGGAGTCATTATATTTTCAAGCCATCTATCTTACTGATAATAAGGATGATCATTTGACTAGTATGGAAGGAAATAATAAACTACCTTATGTTGACCAGGGATCTAGTGCTCACAAGAATGAAAATTGAACTATACTTTTGATGAGAAAGGCAGTCCCACATTTTATCCCCTATGTTTTCAAGAATCATTCTAAAAAAGGTGTCTCCTCATAGTTGAAGTATTTTGCACCAAAAATTGTCTAGATATAGACAATAAATAAAGCACTAACTGGGAGGTAACCCATGGTAGGTCTGATAGGAAAGAACATGTTAGTTTATTTTTTATGAATGTTATGCACTGCTTTAATCTTATATTAAGAGGATCTAGCTCATAAAGAGTCACATAATACCAAATACATACTGTGTAGTCATTACATGATGTGTAAATGTCAAGGTCTTGAAAAATAAATAAATTAGATCTTTATAGGATGTGTATCTAATACACTATGTGTATTGTTCGAGGTGGATTAAAAATTCCATGAACCCCAAGTTCACGACCACCACTCCCTCATCCATTCTTATTTCCCATATGTGACCTCCCCTCTCCCAAAACACCACATATCCTCACCCCTCACCATCGATCATACCAATTCACCATACCTACCATCTTTTTTCACTCCTCGAATTCCCTTACTACTTCCTCTTAATCTGTCATGGTATGCACCAATACTATGCACACCTCTCTAGCCAAACGCGCACTCGAGCGTGATGAAATAACTTGGCCACCCAAATAGTAAACTACTCATCCACTAGCCATATTTCCTCCCACCAGCTGTTTTTCCTTATCCTTTATAGCCAGTTTTGCTTCCGAGGTCTTTCATTCATTACCTAGTAGGTCTTAGGGCATAGCATGCCCCCACCTTCACCCATAATTGTATTTTTCATCACCGGAGGACTAAGTAAAGTTGGTACATCTCATGGAAGAGATGAAGTGGACCGAAAAAACCTTGGACCTCTCCATGCTTGAGAGGATCCACATACTTTATGAGGTCCTTGACCTCATTGACTGACTGGACCTCTCTCCCATCACCCAGGTGTATGAGGAGACTCTTAGGGACCTCTTCCTTGAGTTACTGGATACCTTCAAGTTGGCCATTGACTCTGTCAGGTTTAGACTTGGCGGTAGTCCATGGGAGATCACCCTTGGATACATCAACATTAGCATTTGAATAGAATGTATCGACTTCATCGCCTCCCAAGAATCCCCATAACTACAACTTGATCCTAGAAAGGATGATGATGTATTGATTTGGGTGAGCGTAGTCAGAGACCTATAGATACCTTATGATACTCACATGAAAAAAATCACCCGGCTCCAAGATGCATCTTTTTAGACCCTTCAACATGCCCTTTATCATGTCTGGCTAGCTCGGGGTGATGCACATGCGAGTTTGAGCTAGATAAAGGACATCATTATTTCCTCAACCATGGTTGGCATAACTGTTATCGTGGATATGAAGTTAAAAGAGTTCTACAACACCCAAGTGAGGAAGACATGAGATAAATTCATGTTATACTCTTTTATTACCCATTTGGCTAGAAATATCGATGAATTTTATGTTACTAGTCCTCACACCTCCCTCAATCTAATGGAGAGAATCACCCCCTTATAATCCATAAGATGGGGCTACTGACGAAGAGCATCAATATCTACTGGTGGGAACCAAAATATGTTGAGGATTGTGATGAGTCCCTAACTTAGCATGTAGCTGACCCAACTTCACCTACCTATGTTCTTTAACCCCCACTACTATCGCTATGACAACCTCCACCACAACCTCTACCCCTATCACCACCACCATCCCACCTGCCACCACTCTCCCTAACACTACTTTTACCACTTCCACCACTGAACTAGCTATTTATTCACCCCATCTACCCATTCCAATGGACGTCTTTCCATTTCACTAGGATATCCTAAAGAACTAGAGAAAAATTGTCATTAAATCCAAAATTCCATATACCAACTGATATCACATCACCACCCCTCCACCAGTCCCTTACTCTTCCCACCCACACCATCCTACTTCTCCAGCTTCCTCATCCATTCCCACACCACATTCCACCCCATTTTCCCCACATCCTGATCTTATAAAATCTACTGCCCCGGAAGGGGTACCTTCTAGAGTAGGACATGCATAGAAAGGTCCCTACCATTCCATCACCATATGAAGTTCCCTTCATTGATTTAGCTACTAGACACACGTCCTCCATATGGATAGAAGCCTCACCTCCTCCATCATCGATTGGGACAATTTCCAACACTACAACACCCACCAGAATGGTTGATCCTACCACCCCTTCCATCATCGATGACATCAATAGAGAGAGCCGGCTATAGGAACCCACTGTTTGGGAGGGAATACTTGATGTAAATCTTGATGAAATTGATTTTAATATCTCATTTCATATAGGTCCCCTTGTATTTTTCACTCTGTTGGGGTGTCTATTTTTTCCTACTTGTATTCCATTTACAATGATGTATCATTGCTTATATATATGGATGTGATATAGTTTTTTGTTTCGCTACCAGATGACATATTTATTTTGTAATGTTTCATTACTTTTACCATGTCTGACACTAATTCTTCTTATATGGATATTGAAGATCCTGTTAGTCCATATCATGGCATCCCGATCGAGATCCTTCAGTATGTCACTAACCTATAGAGATAGGTTTTTGATCTCCATATTGAGATCCATGTTTATAAGGGGTCCCCTCCACAATGAGCATAAAGGTTATTCATTCCACATGATATTCCTTATCGATACAATCCCAAGGTGGCTAACCCCATAAAGCATCTCCATGATCTTTATGACACAACTACCCATTAATATATGAGATAGAGGACCTCTGAGAAGATCTTTAACACTGACTTATACTTTTTTTCATCCATGTCACCGATTATGTCTCTGTTAGAACTTTATGAGAGGCAACTAATATTTTTGTTTCTTTTATTATGTAATGTTTTCAGGATAATTGTTTTCCTTTTTCATTCATTTCTATTTACAGGCCTTCTCAAACTACACTATACTCCCTCACTGCATTTATCTGATAAGATTTTCCTTACTATCCACTATGTTCTCATACAGTTTTTCTTCTTATATATTATTTTACCCATATGGGATAATTTCTATTTAGTATAGGAATTTTGTTTCTAAACATATATGTAGGTATAACAATTACAATCACCATATAAAAAGTTTCCACACAACATGAAATTTACCACCAGGATCTCCCGATTCTATAATTGAAATTTCAAATTACCATTTCATTTTTTTCGAGGCTTCTATTGATATATATCTCCTGATGCTTTTCAGAATAGTACATACATGATATCATTTTAAGTGTCAGGGAGTCTTTCTTGAGATTTATTATTGATTGACTGGGATTATTTATTATTTTCACTTATCTAGGAGACATTTTTTTGTTGAAATCATGATTTAAACTTGAAATATTATTAAAACCATTTTAATAAAAGAATAAGTTAGTTTGGAGATGGTTGAAACCCATTTTTAGCCATGTTTATAATTTTTAGCATGATTTTTGAGTTGTGTAATTTAGATAAAATTGTAGATTCTTACAATTAATTTTGAATTATTGATTACTAGATACTATACATTGAGTGATTTATATTTATTTTATACTCCCATTACAAAGAGGATTCTTGATTAACAATATCATATTCTTTTTTGAGAATATTTCTTGAGAGATACCTGGGACATGTAAACCCATCATAACATTCATTGAGATCTTATAGTGGGTATGACTGAAAAAATACATGTTTAAAATGGTTAAGGAAATCTTTTTGAGCCAATTTTTTCATGAGATTAACCTATACATATTTCCTTTTTTAGCCTATAGTATCCATGAATAACCTTGTTTGGATGGATCTATTTCAAGCCAATTATCCCTTCCAACCTTTCCCTTAGTATGATTCATAATTATCCTTTGAACAAGTGTGGGGGAATTTTCACAACTAATGGAAACATGATGTTGATATTTAGGAGAGTTAATGGGGAACTTTTACCAGATTACAGTGATGTGGATCATGACTATTTTTTTTATTTTCTACCGTTACCATATTCCTTTGAAAAAAATAAAAAAAAAGACAATATTTTTTTAGGTTTTGTATTAGGAAGGTTAAAAATCACCATTACCCGAATGATGAATCCTATGATTGATCATGTGTGGGTAGGTAACAGATCTGAGACCTAGCCTAGATATGATTTTTTTAAAAAGATAAAAATAAAAAGAAAGGAACATGGTACATTCTTGATGCTATCTTGAAAAATTCATAGATCCACTGGAGCTAATGAAGCACATACACATTTTTTCCAGTAGGATTCACTTTATTTCACTATTCATGACATTAATGTATTATAATTTAGAGCTTAATCTCCTCTTGAGGTTTATTTTTATCACATTCCTACATTCCCTTAGCCTCAGAGTCATTTCAACATTATTCCTGAGGCCCTCATGATTGATTTTGTATTTTTCTTTGCGAAAGAGATGTTAAAACAAATAAAAACCTAGGGTTATGAACTTTTATTCAGGGTATGATCATAACACTTGTTACATTTTACCTTGAGTGATGAAAGAAAATTTATTGTGAGTTAAATTGAAAAAATGCATATAGTATTTAAGGAATAGCTATGGAATTTTAATTAATGGAAGAATGAGTCTGTATAAAGAACTAATCTATGTAGCTTGACTAATTTTCACTTCTATATTTATTCTCTAGGATTGACTTTTTCTTCTTACATTTAGTTTTATTTTCCTGGTTTTAATGCGGGTTTTTTTGGAATCCCTATTGCGATGCTTTTTTCTTGAGGATAAGAAATTGTTCATGTTTGGAGGAATTTGATAAACTATATTTTCATATACATATTGGATACATTTTTCTAAATTTTATTCATGTTTTATTAAATAATTCACTATATTTTGGTTTGTTTTTTCAGGAATTAAGAATTTTGGACTCAAAGGAAGAAATGTTGGAATGTAGGAAAAAATGATTTACCATCCTGTATAACATACACGATGTAAAATCCTTATTCATAGTATGCATGTAGAGCTACAGATGAACCCATGAAGACTTTAAATGATGTGAATCCCATAAAACTGTGTACATACATTTCACACTGTGTGAATTTCAAAATTAAAATCCAACTGAAAGTGAATCACATATACAACATGTAGATAAATACATGATGTGTAAAGTTCAACAACCTTCTCAGTCAAAGATATGAGCTTATTTTCATATTGTGTATCTCAAATTTATGACATGAAACCTTAATACATGACATTAAAATGTTGGGACAAATCCACTTGAATCTAGTACATGATGTGAAAACTTTACACACCATGTACTTTTCTAGCCTATATATTTTTGAGCGCTCCTCCATGTATAAGAGATCATATACCTTTGTTTTATATCATTTTTATTCTTCCATTTTCATTTATATTTCATTCAAATCCATTTTTATTTCATTAATTTAGTTTTTCAACAAATAATATTTAGTTTTTAACCTTTCTACATCCGTTATTCATCCGTTTCAATTTCAATTCTATTTTGAAGCTCCTTTTCAATTATGATCACAATTTTTCATTGATTCATGCTGTTACTTATTTTTTTCTTCATTTGGAGTAAGTTTTTTATTACATTTACATTGCTTTTTACTTTTTTATCTTTATCCTTACTTTTTCTAAATTGTGGATTGGAAATTTATCATCTATTTTATGATTATGATAAGCATATTTTACATTACTTTTCGTTTTGTTGACACTATAATCTGTGGATAATCCACTTAGGGTTAGGGGTTAAGATTAAGGGTTTTTCTAAGCTTAATGAATCCATAAATTGAACCTTGGTAACACTATGACTAGTAATTAGGTTAAAATAATTTTTCATCACATTCTATTTCCCATCCTTGACCATGGGAGGTGAAATTGAATGAACCTGACCTAATTGGATTTGTGTGGTCTATGAATATTATCCTATGACACATTATGAAATAGAGAGTAAGAATAATGAATCTAGTTTGTTAGATATACACAAACCAAGGGCTAGTTATAAAATAGGTATATCCAATTTGTTTGTCCATAACAAATTGGTGACCCTTTCACATCTTGGCAGCCTAAGCTGTAGGACTATTCAAAGATAGATTTATGATTATATTCTTACAAGATCCCTAAAATTAACTATGACCCCTTATTAGTTATCTGATTTAAATCCAAACTAACTAGTTTTAGAATAAATTAGTCTTGAAGAATGAATATGAGTAATTATTTCAAAGTGTTATTTTCAAATGCTTTCTTGATTACCAGTGATCTACGTGTGTTCGATCCCACACTACCACTTTACTACACCCTAGTAGTAAGTTAAGTTTGGGAAAAAAATTCTAATTGGATCATAGACCGTGTGTATTTAGTGATGCGTGTGGGTACATCACCTTACTAAAAAAATTATATACATATTTATTTTTTAGGTAAATGATGGGGAATGTAATCCCTGATAACTTGGACTTTTAGGGGATCTTATGATTGATTAGTCCCTTCGTAAATATGTATGGAAGGTGTGGGATTTACTTACTCAACCTTAGGACCTTTATTGATTTATATTAACTCCTTATACCCTTAGTGGGTGAGTTCTCATGATTTTTGGAGTTGACTAGCTTACCCGCAGACCTAGTTTTCATAGGTTTTATTAATTTAGAGTATACTTTAATATTCTTAGAATTTTTCTCTTTATTCATAGAAATTTAATCATTGGATTAATTCCCTAAAGTTACTAGAAAATATTTGGAGTCATAAACACCTTTCTTTACCTATTCTTTCCTAGGACAGGGTGTAAATGTTATTTTAGTTGTAATTCCTCACTAGGGTTTGATAAATATCACATGACCCCATTTAAGAGGACCACCATATCATTTTATGCATTTTTAATATTTTCATGGCTAGTCCTTGAAATAACATCTCTGGAATTATTCTTCTTCCTACTATGTCTATTACGACCTACACCATCCAAATAATCTATAATGAAAAAAGAGAGATAATGACCCTTAAGTCATGCCTTCGTTATGCTCTTAGATGGATACTAGCATCGATTGTATAAAAATATCACAAATTGGAGGCATTACCCTGTAATATAAAATAGTGGTATAAGATAGGATAAAAAAACATGAAGAAAATCCCACAGATAATAAAAAGTTAAACCAGAGGAAATCCCTTAATGCATGAGTAAAGTAAAATTATATAAATACAAGTCTCCAAATATACCAAATTACAAGTCTATTAAGTGACGTAAAAATAGTTCCAAACCATGTAATGTTCATATCCATCCCCAATGTCCTCCTAGAAACCTGAAAAATATTTTATACATATAGGGCGAGCATAACATGCATACTCAATAGGTACATAACCAATATATCAAGTAACAAAAAATCACCTAAACATGTCATCTAACCAACAAACCTCACTCGCCATGTCACACATCCAATATAATAATATGTAATTGAGATCATAACAAAGAAAGGAACTCCACTAATTCTTAACTACTTACTTTACACTCTAACACCCCAATTTCAAACGTCCTATGATCCCATACATTTCATATATACCATGTCACATTACATTACATCGCATCACATCTCATCATATACCAACCATCTCTAATGTGGTTCAGGATGAATCCATGCCTAACCCATCCTACAAGGTCTAGAATTTGGTGATATCATAAAAAATCATCACATCACATATCACCAATGACACTTGGTCCATCACAACACATCTCACCCAATGAAACCTAGTACATCACACCACATCTCACCCGAATACACCAGGGCCATCACTACTGATGGAAGAGAAGAGAAGAGGGGGTAGCTTTCCATCTATATCACCACAATCTTGGATATTGGTAAAAACAAAAAGAACCCCAAACCTATTTGTTTTTATAATGTTATCCAACTTATGTGGGGATGAAAATGAAATTTCATAGACATACATGATATATAGATAGAACACTGTGCCCAACCTATGAGTTTACAACCACCATAATAGCCCAAACCACATCACCACCATTGTACCAATCATCAACCATTATAACCACTTCCACCGCTCTATATAATACACCACACAACCACCACATATAGCCACACATATCCCCACTTTAAATTACAAGTTTTACCACTTTCCATATATAACAAGTTTCACTAACTTTTATTAATAATCCACTTCATTCACATTTAAACAGCTCAATCATTTATTCATTTCATTTAATCTATCTACCACATATCAATTTTCACCCTATTCATATTAATTTATCAACCTATCCCTTTATTCATTCCATTTAGAATAAAAAATTATTCCATTTATAATCGAGAAAATAAACAACCATGCCTCGCTAGAATTGGCCCAAGTCATACAACTATCACCCCAATGAAATACATCCACCATTATCGTTGTGCCACATCGAAAAAGTCATATTCACCTCAAAAACACACATCGAGCATCCCATCCACAAATCATAACACAACCATAAATCACAAAAACCAATCATATCCACCACACATCACCTCCACATATCACACTACAACGCACCAAAACCACTATTCACATCATCACACAATTAACCACATCAAATCTATTACAACTAACCAACATGTTATAGCCCCACACATCACACAACCCATATAGTCACCACCATCACTACACAATAACCCAAACCACATGGAAAACAAAACAATAACAATAAAACAACACATCAACACATCCCACCTTTTACAAATTTCAATGAATTTTATCATATTACTTCTTGATTTAGCATTGGTATTATCACATAAACCAGATTCCATTGGAAAAAAATTAATTAGAGAAATATATGTTCTTTAACCTTTTATTCAGGGTATGATCATGAAACAACAAAACAAGGGTCTCAACACATATCATCTACAATGAAAACAAGGCTTCCAATAGCCATTATTTTTAGTATTAGTAATAATCATGCATAATATCACCAAAAAATATATCAAAGTAGTAAACCATACGATATCTCCCCATAACCGTCAATTGCAGTTATTCTAATTATTTATCTTATCACACAAACCATTAATATTCACCCAAAGAAAATAAAAAACATACAATCCACACACACAGATTTTATAAAGGGAGAGAATGAGGATCCCATACCTCAAGAAATCTTTCTAATATTACTATGCACCACAAGCTGAAGAATAAATATCAAGGAATCAAAAAACACACTAGAAAACCTTATTGAAGCTTGAAACACACCAAAGGGTTATTAAAAACACACCCCAGAAACACCTAGATCAATGAAACATCAGTGTAATAGATCCTCAAGAGAAAACAATTAGGAAAAAAATGATTATGGGAAGAGAAATCACCTTGTATTTCCAAAACTGAACTACTAGAATCCAAGAATAAAGGATGGGGGAGAGGGACTGGAAGATCTCCCAAAAATTACTAGGGTTATCCCAAAAATGAGAAGAAGTGATATCCAAATGAGAGGGTTTGTCTTCATTTCAAACTTATAAATTAGTTATAAGTTTCCTGACATACGATGTAAATTTTATATTTATGACATAAATTCCATGAGCCACATAACATACACCATAAAAACAATTTCTAGGCCATAAATTCATTTTTCTCTGAAAAATTGTGCCTCGGTATTAAAATTATTTTATTCTATAAACATCTATTTTATAACGTAAATTCGTTTCATGAAGTACTCCCTTGCTAAACAAAAGTTATAAACCTCCCAACCATAGAAGCCGTAAGTTAGACCTTTACACCGTAAACCCCATTATACATCATAAAAAAGTCGTTTTTATCCCCAAACACCACTAAAACTTATGTAACCTCCTATAATCATCCTACAACCTTGAAACTATAAAGTAAATGGATGAGAAGGCACATACCATTATAATATCTCTATTTTTTCTATCCCTCATTCAATTTGTCGAATGAATCCCATTTTAACACATTAAGATATTCTTAAGATAAATGCCATCATATGATCCCTACTTTAGATATTTATGAGTAAATAAACCTAGAATGTTTTACATATTAGCAATAAATTAAAAATCAATGGGAGAGGACATCACTTAGGTGATTTCCCAAAGCCCTCATGAAAATCTAGATTGACCAATTCCCATTCCACCTTTAGAATATTAATGAAAATGGGGAAAGATGTTTGAGTGTAGACATAAACAAAAAAACTCCTCCAAAAGGATTAGATACTTTGAACACATCAGGACAATGTTTAGTTTTAGTGGTCATATTCATGACTGAAGTAAAATCTCCTTAATCAGTATCCTTCAAAAAAGAAAGTGAACCCTCAACATCTTTGCAACTATAAGCATATCCCCAATTCCATCATATTAGGTATCATCCATGTTAAGTAAAGACATGTTCAAACATATAGTATAGGAGGAGATATGTGGTATTTTAATAGAATTATCAATGTTTGAAGCATCATCTAAATCTGACACCTTGATCATCAACCCACCTAATAATAAAATCACACCTAATGGATTGTTGAGCATGTGATAATTAGTTGTAGTAGAATAAAAATTCAACCTAGGTATGAAAATGAACTGATTTATTATAATGATATCCATATTAGATATCTATCTAGACAGAATCCATTATAATTTTAGATACATCAACCTTAAAAAAATGAGATGGGTGAAGGGATAAAACAAAGCTTCAGTTCTATTATATAAACATAAATATCAGTCGACTAATTTTTCTAAAGATATAAGATACTAAAGAATAAATAATTAGAACCATGACTATATAAAAGGGAATACATGAGATAATATGATAATATTTTAAAAACCCTTTAGAATACTAAATGTTATATTTCTTAAAATGTAGCACTTGTTAGTATCTGAATCATCTAACCAGGAAGGTTCTGTGAAAGTAGAGTGCCCATGGATTATCTCATGCAAGGAAAGAAATTTATAGGCGACTCTAATTGGATTAAGTGCTCATATTTTCTATGTGATTTGTTTTATACTTAGTTGGGATTCCTTAAATTTTATGATACTAGATAAATAGAGTTAGTATAATCCATTTGCTGATTGGGAAAGGAGTTTTCCCCTAAATTATACAAGATTTGTATTTTATTTGATTAACATGATGATATACCTAAATATCTATGAAATGAGAGAAATTACAATGAAGACTCATTACTTAGTGAAATATGGATCTTGAACCACTATGGAATATAATTTAATTTAAAAGGGATTATCATTTCAATGGGAAAAAATTTAATAAATGTCCTTAATAAATGAATGTAAAACATGATAATAAATTTTTTAAAACATTGATTCTAGATAAAATGGAATCATTATCATCTAAATTTAAATTGAGGTCAATACTAACTAAGTTAATCATAATGGAAGAAATTTTTTTAGAATGGTATACAAATTTAAAAATTATTCTTAAATAAGAAATAAAATTCTATACATTAGAGGAACCCCTTATTAAGCATATAACCGGTAAAAATGGTCAAAAATTAATATTGATTCTTATGATATTAAAATTAAGTATTTAATTGATATCTACATAATTATTCTTGAATCAAAATAGTCTAATTTAAAAAAAACATGATAGTTTTGATATTCCTAGAATGACAAACATCTTGAAAAGGCTCTATTAATAATAAAAATGCATGAAAGTAATGAGTAGTAAAGGAATTATTTATATCAAAGATGAACAAAGGAACTTCATTCTCCACTCATGAACTCAATATGATTAGGTATGTAAATAATCTAGAGAATCATAGGCCTCCACTAAATCTTTTTATAGCCATAAAAGTAATTTTTTAATCCTTACAAAAATGTTTTATAATGTTTATTGTTAGCTATAATAAAAATGAGTTTAATAAAAGTTTACCTGATCTCCTCAATATTATGAGGATATATGATTGCTACATGTAATCTCTAGGATCTAGTGTTATGATGGTAGTATAAAAGGGTAAAATTTTAATCTATAAAAGGAATATTGGAGGGTCCAATAGTCAACCTTTTTTATTTAAACCTAAATAGGTAGTTAATAAAGATGGGTAGTGCATTCATCATGGCGAGCCTAGTGACTGGAAGAGGAATTTCTTAGAAAATATTGAGGGTTTAAAAAGGAACCATGGAGAGTCCACATATGGTATTAGTTTTATATAAAAGAAATATGCTATTTTAAAGGGTGTATGATGGAAAATATTTATTAGAAAAAGGTTATAAATATGTACAAGAATTCAAAATTGAATAAGGATTAATGGTTACATATTAGAATTATGCATTCAAGTCTTGGATCAAGGAGCTTATATATCAAGTATTCATATGTGATGTACTAATTTAATGTTCTATGTAGATCTGAATAAATATTGTGTATTTTTATCTTATTTTACTCTTATGTGATAAGAAATGTTATTTTAAAAAATGACTATTATGGATAAATTTGATGATGTTTTCTAATTCAAATGGTTTATAGTTTTATCCATTTTATAAAATTATTTAAATAAAGATAAAGACAAATGTTCTTTCTCCTAGATAAAACTGTTTATCCACGATATTTATTAAAATATGAGGGATATGATCCCACAATAATTTAGTAGCATATTTCAATGAATAAAATATTATTTTAGGAATATGTTTCCAATCACATAGAATACCATATTAGATATGGTTATAAATAGTGTAATTGTTAAATATTATCATATAGAAAACAATCATTATTTCCTAGTAAAAAATAATTTGAATCAAAAAATATATTTTAGTGAAAATATATTTTCTAAGAGGATAGTTGGGATATGTTTTTAATTATAAAAGTTTAAAGTGTAATAAATAAAAGATCATACTATTTTAATTTAAAGTAAAAGTCACTTTATATGTGAAAATATTTTAGGATATTTTGGTAAATAAAAATCTTAATATAATGTGTTATATTTTATTTTTTTACTAAAATATATTAATGAAACTTTTGAGTGGAAATTTTCCAAGAGGATTATTTCTATCTTAAAAATAACTTAAAATAGATAAAAGATGACGTTAAAATTATAAAATTTGTTGTTGATGTGAAGTAAAGTAGTTTTAATTTAATGTTCAAGGATATGTGCTTAGGGTTATAAATATTAATCTCTCCATTATTCGAACATGATTATTTAATAGATTTTATCCATTAAATAAGTTTAGTGAGGGGATTTATGACATGGTCACATAGTGATGTAGTGTAATTACCTAGAAATGTAATGAGTTTAACAAAACCCTAAAATTTTAGTAAAATAAGGCCTTTATACGGATATATCATATGGGATATGATTCGATAGATTATTATGTATTATTTTTTGAGAACTCTTAAAGGATTTAAAGAATATAAAATATTTCATACTATATAAAAGGCAATATTCACTTTATCATTCTTTCATGTTGGATGCATATATTTATAAAGTTAAATGAAAATTGACCTTTAAAAGTATGACCTTTTATGTTAGCCTTAATATATGGTCATTATGGATTATTATAGGTCGTTATTTTATGTAAATATTAGTTTGGGTTTCGTTTAATATAGATATATAAGATTTTATAATGATGCACACATAGTGTTTTTTATACTGGATGACCCCCACATATATCACATAAAGTGGCACACATTATGTATTTAGTATACTAAGGGTGCATGTTTTATATTAAATCATTATACCTAGATTGAGAAATTTCATAATTTGATAAATTTATTGCACTATCTTTTATGTTAAGCTAATGATAGGGTTCTTGGGTACATCTCTAATCATGTTATCAATTGAGATTTAACCAAGAAGGAATTTTTCCTCTAGTCAAGTGAGTATGACATCTAGGCCATCAGTTGAGTTAAAAAAGGAAGTTTAATACCATACATCTAAAAGGTTCATGTGACGTTCTTCTCCATTTAGGTGAGGATAATGTGATGAATTTATTCATTTGGGTGAAATATATGCGATATATTCATCCACGTTCTCAGTCTATACTCTAATAATTGAGAATATTTGAGTTTGATATAAGGGATTGACACACTTTGAGTCTCATGGTCACTTAATGTATTAGAAAAAGGAATTATTTGATCATTTATACTTGTATATGATACAATTGGTGTAAATAGGTATGAAGACACATATGTATAATAGAGATCATGACAGGTCTTTTTATAGCTTTCATTACATTGACACTATTCTAGAGGCCTCTCTTTTCTTACAATTATATAATGGGGATTTCATAATTGTGTTCAGTTTTATATAGGAAAATTTGGTCATACATTCTAGATGTGTGAATGAGGATTTTACGTACAAAACATTAAGAGATACCCCAAAATTATTTTGAAGGATATCAAAAAGATGATTTGCATAGATTTTAATAAGTTGTTATATAGGATGTAACATGTGATATAAATGAATGGTATATTTTCCAAAAGGAGTTTTGTAAAATATCCAAGATGAGTTTTAGATATGGTTTCATAAGTTACTACATATGATGTGATATTAGGTGGAAGTGTGCTATGTTTATGAGTATTTAATAAAAGTGATATATTTTTAGAAATATAAACTAAATATAAAACCATGACGTAGATGTATAAACCATATAATGGTTTGAGATAGTGTAAACTATAATGTATTGAGGTTCATTATGATGTGGTTTAATGCATATCGATGTATGCGTAATGAGATAATAATCATATTTTTTACAATTTTCCCATATAAGCTATAATATATCAATCGATTGTCATGTAATGATTATTAATATTAATTTTGATGATAGAATACGAAAGGTTTAAGGAGTTAAACATTTAATTATTTATTACCCAAATGTTATAATTTTTTTTTTCATATTCACATTTATTATAAAATATATATATAATATTTTGAGCCTTAGGGAGTGTCTTTGATGCCTATAAATGGAATCTAAGACCATGATATCCTGAATGTACATGATTCATATCCTATAAACTATAAATTTGTACCCATAGTTAGATATAGTTTCTCTTTATCATTTAATTAAAAGTTTCTAGAAAAATCTGGATAGAAAAGAGTCCTTTATAAAAATGAGAAATTCATATAACCCAGAGAGACCCTTGGAAGAAAGAGTTAGTTGGGTACCCCTAAATAATATTTATGAAGATTATGGGGAGGATATTGGATAGAATAAATAATCAAAGATAATGTATTCACTTTTCATTTATTAAATTTAGTCCAAATGAATGGATTGATTTAGTGGAAAAATTAAGTTTGATTGATTATTTAAATTTCCTTGGGATAAGAATTGTACTCTCTAAAACCATTCACCAATTACATTAATTCCTTTACAATTTACTCATAAGTCAAAGTAATTACCTATAAGGATGGTTGATCTTGTGATTTCAACCATTTAATGATCGAACTCTATAGTCAAATTTCTTTTACATTTTTTACTTAACCATTTATTATATAGTGGTTCCCAAATTCCTTGGGAGTTTTTTAAGGTAATATAATATTATATTACGATTCCATAACTACTATAATTCTTTAGAAGATTATAATCTATTAGTTACTACCTACAGATCTTTACCAAGTATATCATTAAAGATATATTCAAATATATAGTTAAATGTATGTTATAATATTCTTCATTTAATATATTATTATTAAAAAATATAAAAGATAGATCTTGTATTTTGGTTTTATTTTATTCCATTGTTTGAGATATTCTATATGTTAATAAAATTATATGGTGGTATCATATCCAAATCCAATTTTGTTTGAAAGAAATTTCATTTTCCTGATAAAGTTTATTTTTTTAAAGAATATGATATCATAGAATAATATATGAAGATATCAGTGAATATGACACAGATTGGTGTGATTTGGTCATGATATAAATACCAGATCAATATTATAGTTCTTAGGTTAATATATCACTAGGTGTTTTTATATTGGAATTTTTTTTGAAATTTTCTACTTTGTGATTTATGAGGTGTTAGAGAATGGAGGAGTAAAAATAGAGGTTAATTCTTGAAAGAGAAGATGAAACCATTTATTTTAGGATAAATATTACATAATTACCCTCATTTAAAAATGATTTTTTTCTAGGTTGAGTGTATTTTTGATGTTGAAGTTGAAGAAGAGTGTCACTGCTGGCCATTGCAGGTTGAGGTTACTCATTATGTCCAAATTATTTATTGGTGGATTTTCCATTAAAATAAGTGATTATATAGTGCTATAAAATTTTTATGTTTGATGGATTAAAGCTTAAAAATGTGTATTTCAATATAGTTATTTATTATATTATTTGGTTTAAATGGTTTGTGGTTGTGAGATATAAGGGGTTTAATGTGGATTTTCACTCTGATTTTTGGAGTTTTAATTGGCCAACACCCATTATAGTGTAATGAAATCCACTACACCATGATTTTTTAAGACACCTTTTAAATATAAATTTGAATTTATTTTATTATATTCTACTTAGTTATATCATCCTTATATTGAATTTTGGTTTCCTTAGGAGATTTATTGATACCTAAAAATCCCTTATATTGATCTTCACTTTTTCTCTCAGAGTGGTCAAATCCACATACATCATAGTAATTTATTTTTACCTCTTCTTCGATATAAATTATATTATTTATCCTTGGATTTCTATGATAGTGGATGATATATGATTTATGTGATGTTTTTAGACTAGGTTTTTTGGGGAATATTTTTGAGAATGTGGGAGTTTAACTATTTCTTCGAAAATGTGATGGTTGAAGTATAAACTTATTTATGGGATTATAACTTTGGTATTTTTTGAGTTTTAATTAAGATTTTATAATTTTACTTATACTGTGATAGAAAATTGTGATTATTTACTCGATAATAAAATTAAAATATATATTAAATTAATGAATTATGCATGACAAAGTGAGGATTTGATTAGTCAGACATAGTAAATAAATATAAGGTTCATAAATATAGTTATTATATTGGGGAAATTAAATGAATTAAAATTATAAAGAGTATTTAGGAATGATGAGAATAATAATTAAAGAAATTGATATTTGATATGGTAACCTCTATTTATGCTTTATGCTAAATGATTTCATTATTATTTTATTATTTATATGTACCCTATAAATTTATGTTTACAACTTGAACATGGAGTAAGGGAAAGTATTATGTTATTTTGAGGTATTACTAGTATATTGATTTCAATTAGTTTGATATCAGTTAGTTGATGTGGTTTTCCCAAGGTCATGTGTATACTAGTACAAAGGTTGAGAACTGTGAATCAAGGTTGGATATTTTTTCTATGACTAAATTACTAAGGTTATATTTTGTTGTGTTTTAATGTAATATGGTATCTTTTTATAGTAACTTGATATGTTTTTGAATCATGTTGATGATGATATTTTGTGGTATTGTGTTAACCTAAATTGGTATGTTTACGATGAGATGAGTATTGGTGGGATATGGTATTCTTTGAGGTTGAGGTGATGCGAGGTATGTTTATATTCTTACCAAGGATATAACAATTTTTTATTTATTTTTAATAATGTATCTCCATGTCATTATGTTTTTGTAGGAGTATGGTCCTTTATATAGTTTTGGGTAATTTTTGTGGTTGGATCTATCATTGTTAGAGGAGAAGATAACAAGAGGTGGTGATTGATTTGGTGCAGTGGAGGTGGTGGATTACATGTGATGGATATTCCTTGTCATATTATTCTTTGTTTACTCAATTAATCATTGCTTAAATATATAGTTACCTAAATATATTAACCTCTAGATTTTGGTTAGATTATTACATTGGTACAATATAAAATATATTTCCTATGATGGGACTAAAATGTTTAGTAGTCTTGGAATACAAGATAGATAAAGTAATCTCATATTAAATTCAAAAACATGAAATAAAACTTAAATCTCTAGTGGGAACATTATTATTTATTCTATTATATCCCTTAAAAAATCAAAGTTTAATTTTTGGTACCCTTTGGAAAGGAAAACTTAATAAAGGGTGACCTCAGATTCATAGTAAGGGAAAAAATACAATTAAGGCTATCATAGTATATATAAAATGTGAATAATAAGGAATAGATAAAAAATAATCAAATATTCCATATAAATAATATCATTAAAGGGGAATATATACATGGATTACATAATAATAAAAATAATAATAGGGATAACAATAACTGGTTTCATAATTATAGAATGCATAATTCCAAACATTATAATCTTACCATCAAAGCCTCCATTAAATATATAATACATAAATAGGTAAGATATATGCCATATACCCAAGCTAGTGTGTCTCATGATACCTACTAATTAATTTAATGGATATAAAATTCCATGACCTTAAATTACTATGTTTAATTCATTCATCATATGAAATAAGTGAATAACAACACAATACACAATCAACATAAACATTCTTATTGACAAAAAAACATACCCAATAACAATATTTTTCCTAGTCAATAAATATAACAACATGATAATAATCCATATAGATAAATAAGTTGAATATTATAATTATATTTTATCCTTAAATAATCATAACATTCCGTAAAGGAAGTTGGCATAGATGAAAAATATATTTTACAAAGACATTAGAAAGTTACTTTTAAATGAGGAAGAAATATCCATTTCGTTTAAAAAATATTTTAAAACTAAAAAAAACCAGAATAATGGTGGTAAAAATATCTTTAAAGAACCATGGAAAATTGTTGAGTGATCTTGATAAAAAATAAGGATTATAATGATGTGAAAATTTGATCATGTGGTAAATGTTAAAAACATTATTTTCCCACTTTATAAAAAACAAAAGTCTGTTGTAATAGAAAATGATTAAAATGTTTATTTTAAAAAATTTCTAAATTAGCTAAAGGTAGAATAAAAATATGTTTATGAATAATTTAAAATTAAATTATAACATACATAAAATAATTTTAAATAACATGGACATGGAAGAAAATTTTCACTGGCCAAAGAGGAGAAATAAGGGTATCTTTTCATAAATTTTTTTTATTGATCGGTTTAAGTAAAAAAGATAAGATAATAAAATGAAAATGTGAAAATAATAACTATAGGAGAAGAAAAATATGGGTTTTAATCAAGAAATATCATATAATTCCCCTAATGTAATATTAAAGAGAAAAAACACTGAATAAGAATGAGATTGTGAAATAAACACTTAACCTAGTCTTCTTCTTGATCAAGCATGCTATAGTATCCTTTGAAAAAAATTTAGAATTATTATACATATATATCAGATCCATATATGGATTTATATTACTATATAATATTCATTAATAATTTATTCTTATCCATTTATTAATAATTTATTGTCAAAATCAATATTTGAGTGTTAACTATTCTGATTTCCCTACATGTTTCAGTTTGATGATCTTGGTCCTTGCACCTAGGTCATGGTTCCATGATCTATATAATATTAAAAATTTTATAATTATCATTTTTATATATTCAATATACTTTTATTTACATACATTAAAAACAGTCTAGAAAAATGAATTACATCATTTCATTGAGATGATAGTCCGTACACACACATGAAAGATATTTCAATTTTTCTAATGAATGAAAAGAAAGTGAAATAGAAAAAGATTTAATTTTAAATAATTATAATCATAATATAAATAACATAAGTATCAATTAAATCCATCCTTATGTCTATTTATTTAATATAGAAATGAAAAATGAATGTTATTGCTCCACGGAGGTGGTAGTCCACACATACACAAGAGAAACATTATCAATTTCCATAGGATAGAAAAGAAGATAAAAAAGGGGGTTTCCATAAAAATAATAACATATAATTATATTTAAGATTTATATTTTATCATATCATATTGGTTATAAAATATTTAAAGCACTTTTAATAGGAATTAAACATGAAAACAATCAGTTAAGAGTTATAGCTCTTATTTGGAAAACCTCATTTGGATCACACCTTAAGTGTTCTAATATTGGTATTTTTGAGAGAATAAGAACTCTATAATATGATTAGGGTTGTTTTAAATGTATTTTTGTATATATTTGTCATGATAAGTGGATTGAGTGGTATAAATACTAGACGATAAGAGGTGCCATTTTATAAGTGAGGTTAGTGGCACACTTATAATTATTTTTTAGTACTAAGTATTTTAAGTGTCTTACTCATTGTAAAGTCCTACTTAAATAACTAAATTAATAATATAAGGGGATAAGGTTCAAAATATACCCATCCAATAACAATTAATATGAGATTTTATAACCTTATCATAAAATTTTAACATTAGTTAACACGTTTTACCCTTTTACTACGATGAAAATATTTTTACCATGGTTACTATTCATAATGACCAAAAATGAAATTAAAACCATTAATAAATTTGAATGTCATAATTTAATATATATGATTCATTTTTAAAGATTACAATTTTTAGAAGTGATAGAAATAAATTTTAATATAACTTCACAAAATACAATGAGGAATATTTTTTTTAGAAAAATGCATTATTAAGCATAAAAAATGATCTTATACCAAAATAAAATATAATGATGATTAATATAGAATTAATTATATTATTTCTAATAATAGTGATATTAAATTAATTTAAAAAAAAAATAAAAAATAATTGATATAAACAAAATAAATGATTGTTTTCTAGAAAAATGATATTTTTTCTATTCACCCAAAAATCAACTATTTCTAAAAAAGTCCAAAAATTAACCATTAGATAAATTTGACCTTATAAACCGAAAAATGATATCAATTTAAAAAAATTAAAATTTATAAATTTATAAATTTTAATGTTGTTGGATCTAAATGGATGTGAGATGATACAAATACAAGAGGGGGGGGGGGTGAACTGTATTTTTAAAAACTTTCTGCTAAAACATTTAGGTAAGGATTTTAGTTTACTATAAGTAAAAACAATTCACAAAGACTCTTATAAAAGAAAAAATGATAGGACTTAATATCGGTCTGATGATGTAATATGATACCACAGGTTATGAAACAATTGAATTCGGATTGAATATAGATATCAGAGTAATAAAAATTAAAATGATTCTACCATATAACGTATAGAATCAATACTAAAAGTATAAGATATAATTACAATAATTACAAAATAATACCAATAGAAAGAAAAAATAAAAGGATTCACTTTCTATTACAATAATTAGTGGAAAAGTAAAAGGAAATACAATTCTTTTGTCCCATAGATTAGGGTATCCTTTCACCTAGGATAATAGGTATGTCTCACCAACACCGGTAAGCCTTTGATACGATAATTGGCACATTCGTCTTGCTATATCTATAAGCACTCGATTTTATAGGTAATCAACACCCTTGTCTTTTAAACACTTGAAATCCCTCGATACGATGATCAGCACGTCCATCTTGCTATCCCCGCAAGCCCACAATTTTACAGGTAATCAAAACCTCTCTCTTTCAAACACTTGAAATCCCTAGATACAATGATCAATTGTGCCACCTGACTATCCCCAACAACCCTCAATTGTTATCACCTAATCAGTCAAAAAAAAAAACAAAGAACTTACTGAAATAAAAAATCTAAGAATGATCCATTTAAGCTATTTAATTTCAAGGCTTTCGCACGAAGCAAGAGAGAAGTCACACAATATCTCTCTAGGACTTGGAAGAAGATGAAGATGTTCAAGTTGTTATTTATTATTCAAATGAATGCCTATTTATAGCCCTCAGGTTCCAAGATAATATTTTCTCTAACAATCATATTTCTCCAGAAAACTCGGAGGGACTTGGACACTAGGTATTTTAACTGTCATATAGAGACAGAAAACACGATATTGTTTTGATTAGTTTATAAGTTACTCCACGGAATTGTCTTTGTTAAAACAAATATATTTGAAAATGATAACATGAGTACAATTGATATATAACATGTGTTTTGATTAATGAATAAAAGTATGTATGTGATAAAAAACATAAGTATGATTAATATTACTCACTGCAATGTATAGATATGATGCAAAGTGAGTATGATGAAAAATGTGAGTATGATGAACAGAATAAACATGATAGACAGAGTCAATACGATAGACATAGTCATTATGATAGATGGATTCATTATGATGGACAGAGTCATTACAATGGACATAGTCATTGTGATGGACAAAGTCATTACAATGGAAAGAGTCAATATGATGGAAATAGTAATTACAATAGATAGAGTCAGTACGATAGACATAGAAACCATATACAAAGTAATCTGTTTATTTGAGAAATGAGTATAAAGATATTTTTCATTTCCAAAACAAAAGACATAAATGTCAAAATAATACTTTTGACTTAACAATTTCCCCCTTTTTGGAAAGCACAAAATACAAAGTAAAACTATAAAGAAACACTTATCTTCACCTGAGTTATACAAACTCTTCAGGATAAAGAAATGAATAAAACTAACCCCCTTAGGTATATTATTTAATAAGGATTTTATTCGTATATGTTCCATGATTTAGATATATTTCATTTGAGTAAAACATTAACAATTCTCCCCCTTTGTGAAACTTTATCCCATTTTATAAAACATTAACTCCCTTTGTGATTTACAAAAAAGAAATGGGGTAATCTTGAGTTTTATAAAATGGTTATAAAGAAATTAAATAAAAAACAATGGAAATGAAAACATAAACCTCATTGAATTATCAAAAGTCCATAGAATTTTAAATGACAATCATTAAAGAAAAATAGAACAAAATATTCATTTGTTTTTTCTTTATTTTACTTTATTGATCAAATCATGGAGAACAACCATAATATTCTTAATTTCATTCTTGTATTATGAGATAGAAGATATCTGTGTTTTTAGAATGTAACACCCGATAATTTTATGAGAAATATTTTGTTTTTATATAAATCATCAAAGGAATCTTTCGCTACACACAATCGCGACCTTCCTCGATAGTGTGTGTAGTACGCAATACTGAGTTCCACTAAACAACGATAAATTATTATAATATTATAAACTAGCCGTTATGAATAGTATTAACTGAATTTTAAATTTTACAACATTATTATTCATCTTACACATTTTCTAGAACATGGTAAGAGAACAAAATAATTTTTTTTGGGTAAAATAAGTATTTATCAAAAAATGCATTTTTACCGCCTTTTGATGGAACACCCACATTAAAACTAGTTTTTGACACTTTTATAAGTTCAATTTGACAAAATATAATTCTTATTTTGAATCAAGATATAAAAATTTACTTTGGATAAATTTTTGATATTTTTCTGATAACTTTCATATTTTGATGAATAGTAAAAATATGCTAATTTTTAATTAAAAACAACTTTTTTAATTGAGATAATTTATATGGTTAAATTATAATATTGAATGGTTTTAAAGTATATATAGAATATATTTTTACCATTTAATATAATGTATGTCATTAGCATTAATTTCACATTGAATTCATAGGTAAAAACATTTCAATCTTTGGCAATGTTTTAACTTCTAAAACCTGTTTTCTTAACAACAAGATTTATATTAAATTAATTACTGCAACTTATATGTTTTGAATTTTGAAAAATGGATTCCATATTCAGAATCATTGGGTCCAAAATATTTTAATAGGCTGATTTTTATTTTTGGGAATTATGAATAGTAACTACGGTAAATTTTATTTACCATAGTTAAAGGTAAATCGAGTAATTAAGGGTAAATATAAGATTATAAAATTACCATAAAACCTTCCAAAATCTTATTGGATGACTAAAAGTCGACCCATATCACCTAAGGGTCGGATTATATTCATTTAATGGACTTTTTCCCATGAAAAGAATTTAATTATTATTAAAACCAAAGAATGTGACAACATGTCACTTTCTTAAATCATATAAGTATAATAATTTTACTTTGGTGATAATATTAATGAAACTTAGAACATGAATAGTATCCAAAAATCTATTACAATTATCTACATCATAGGAATTTATTTATAATTTTTAGGGATTAAATAATTATCATTAATTATGACACAATAGTGATGTTGAAATTATTTTATTAATTAAATATCAAATAAATGGTTTTAAAAATATTAAAATAATTATTATATGTTATATTTAATGTGATACACTAATTTTCTAGAAACATATGACATTTTATGAATCTATTAAAGCTTTTATTTTGAACATATCTTCTGTATATATTTTATTTAAATTCAAATAAATGAATAGTGTCAAAATTGACACTATTGTTATTTTATAAAAATAACATATTATAAAATTGTTTAAAAATAACAAATATATTTAAAAATTATAAATTAAAATTTATATGGTCTAAAATGTCATAAAGTGTAAAATTATGGAAAATTCACAACACATATGTAATTATTTATAATAATTTAATATTTAGAATATTATTACCACAAATAAAATTAAATTGATAAATTAGGATAAATCAAGTGGATAATGTTTAAAATAAATTCATAACATGTATAAATTTTATTGGTTGATGATATTACAACCCTATCTCATCTAATATTCGGATATGAGTCATTTTGGATGTTTTTAAGTGGGTTTGGGATTTAATATAAACTAATATTTCTTATATTTCCAAAGGTGCCCCTCTCCTCCCTTATAAAAGGGCACCTCCTCCCTCTCCTCCTCACACCAATTTGAGCCTTCAAGCTCGGCCAAAACCTTCCCATTTCACTTCCACACTTCCCTAGAATCATTATAGAGGTTCTGGTATTCTTCAAAGACCAACCCTAGAGCCCTAAGAGGAGGTTAAAAAGAGGCGCGTCAAAAAGAGGTAATATCCATTACCGATCCTTTCCAAATTATTTCTTCTTCAACTTCTTCTTCTTTAGTTGTTTCATTATGAATTAATAACATAAGTATCACTCATATACTGATATGTTATTATAAGTATGAAACAACCCTATTTCAACATCTATCCATCCTACGGAAAACAAAATCACCGCGCATGCGTACGTACGGAATACCGTCTCCACGCCGTGGTGTAATCTATTTTCCCCCACCACCTTGCTTGGATGGGTATAATGGTGTAAATAATTACTATATATGATTATTTTAAAGTGATATTGATTCTTAAATAGTATACATACACTCCAATACAATTCCACGATCATGGGAACGATATCATCGCTCGGGCGTACGTATGGAATACCGTCTCCACGATGTGATGTGATTCGTTCTATATGATCTTCATTGCATAATGATTATATAAATGAATTGAATGAATAAATATGATATATAGTAAATTAATACCATTCTGGAAATTATTTATCTATAACCTAAAGAGAAGAATAAGAATTTATTCGACAAAACACGCATAAGAACAAAAAGTTATAAACACCCGAATAACAAGTAGCAATGAAATATTACTACTAAGAAGCTAAGAATATGACCATATATGATATCATAACAATTATTATGATTCTGGAATAAGTCAATAACATTATTTAAATCATTATACAGGAGGTTCGGACACTTACGAGGCAAATCGGACCTAAGGTAAGGGAAATATCACAATCTCATTTTATCAGAGATTGTTTATACTTTGAAATTTACCGGGGTGTATTTTATCATCCACATCCATGTTTCCTCAATATGTAATATTATTTCTATCCACCTAAAATTGTTTAAATTCATTTTTACCCATTGGTGACTTTTAGAAAAAGATATGAAAGGAATCTTTTTTCGTTTTTTGTACGAGGTACTTTTTGACTTTTCCGACGAAAGTACGAGAATAATGTTTTTTTAACTTATAAGACATGAATTGATTTTTTTAAAAAAAATTCCAAGAAGCTTACTTTATAAATTTTCAATTTTATTTTTAATCAACTTCTTTTAGTTTAGAATTGTAAGACATGTTAAGAGAGGAAAAGTGTTTTTGAAGTAGAAAGGATATTTTCCTCAAGAATGGAGTTCAAGTGTTTTATCAAAATTATTTTCCATCTAAGATAATATAGGGTTCTGTTTATATCCCTATTTTTACATTGATTTGATTATGTTATGATGGAATTATTTTTACGATATCCTTTTATGGATTTGTTATAATGATGTTATGTTTAAGAATCCCATTTTTTACATGGGTTATGATATGATTCATGGTTTATGATTTTGTGGCACACATAAGAATGGTATCATTATGAGATGGGTGGGACCTATATCTCCATCCAATGCATTGGGTAAAGATTTTACATCTCATGAGATAGACATGGCTGGAACGGCAGGTTATACCGGTTTAGTGAAATAGGACTGAAATGAGAAGTGAACTCTGTTCAGAAATGGAATTTTTCCACTAAGATAGTCTTGGCAATGAGTGTTGACTAATAAGAAATGATTCTCTATGATTTTTTGTGTATTCCACAATGTTTCATGTTTTAAGTTATGATTATTGGGATGTCATTTTACTACTATGATTTATCCCATGTTATGAAATTATGCTCTCTTTTCCAGGTTAAGATTTCCAAAATTTTATGTTCTTATGAATATGATGTGATTGATATTTCTTTTACCCTTACTGAGCATTTGAGCTCACCCTTTTGTATGTTTTCTTTCCCCAGGTCAGGAAGAAGCTTATTAAGTAAGATATGCCAAAAAGGACAATAGATATGATGAAATAAATGGGAGACAGTGTAGACGCTTTATGAACCAGTTGTTTATGTTTCCCAGTTTCTAAAGACACTATACCTATACAATCTTTTCATGGTATTGTTATATATTCTAATAAGTATGCTTCAATTTTGAAGTAATAACAATGTATGTAAAGTATGGGTCGTTATAGAGAATATCTTTTTGGTCTCTAAAAATTTTATTCTGGTTTTTGATGGTATATTCTTGAATTATGATCACTTCTTCAAGAGTATCAACCCTATGCTGCATATTTTTATATTTTTGAGTAAAGACATTATTTTTTTCTTTAACAAAACTATTTTATCTTTGAAATATGAAACCATTGTAAAATATTAATAGAATGAATTCATCCTTTCTGGAAACTCTTTTACTAATGGAATATCAGCACCATGAGTTTTTGAAATCTCATTCAACCTATCAATTGTTTCCTTATCAAGTTTATTAAAATAAATATGAATATCATTTGAAATCCTCCTTAAGTCTTAAATTGATTCCTAATGTTCATTCACTGATATTTATATTCTGTATGACTATTTAGTCATCTCTTTGCAAGCCTTCTTATGAGAAACATAATTATCACCCAAAACATTTAAATCAGACTCTATTGTCATTGCTCTTTTTCTGAGCTCTCTTACTGAATTTTTTTCCTTTGATTCTATGTAATGAAATCAATATTTCCTTCTATTCTAGTAAAGTAGGGAATAATATTGTCAATTATTCTTAAAACATGTTCAATGTAATCTCTTTTCTTCAAATAAATTGTATATTCTGAATCAATATCATCATCGTACGATTCAAGTTCATTTGATCGGATCGAGTCCTCATCAGTATGTTTTCTTTTTTACTTTATATTTTTCCTTTTGAAACCTTTTATCTTATTTTTCAACTCTTTCTTATTCACAGCCTGCAGAGTATCTTGTATTCTTATATTCTTTGCTAGAGGTTCATCTGGATCAAGACCAAATTTAGGATCACCTTCTTTTATATTTTATTTCTCCTTTCTTCACTCGGCTACAACCTCTTTCCTATATTTCATTTTTTTATTTGGATTTGCAATGATTTGAAGATCTGACTTCTAAGAAGTTACAAATGTTCGAGCTGATTCTATTAGAAGTGGTGCTGATTGATTTGGTGCTGATTCTTTCACATCTTTGATGTAGAGTTTTGACTTTTCATCAAAACAAACATTCAATCTATTTATCATATTCTTACTTATCCAAGAATCCTTTAGCTCTTTTAATTCTCCTTTCACTAGAATATTACAAAACATCAAGCTTTCAAGAATGAACTTTGTGAGAATAGATGGATACATGATAATATGAGACTTGATTATTCCAGACATCACATTATGTACAGTTTTGAAAATGTGACCCATGCGATTTACATTTCTCATGTTTACAAGATAATTTAGCATAAAGATGTCAAAAAACATAATAGTTTCTCTACCCCCTTTCCTTATAATTAGAAACCCTTACACCCAAATGACAAAAAATCATGTTTCTACCGAGATATGGGATACTTTTCTTTTCTTTTCATTGATAAGAAAAAGTGACTTTTCAGATCTTTCCTTATTAAATAAACCAACTTCCTCATGTAGCTTATGAGATAGAAAAAAGGAATCACATTCAGTAAGAACATTGATGAAATATTCTTTTTGTTTTATGACATAAAAACATTATATCAGACACATCAAAGTTAATTATCATATCTTTTTCAAAAGACACAGTATTGTAGAATTTTCTAACCTCTTTAACAAGAATCAAATCCTGAGAAATGGGTTTCTCAACACAAAGATGTTCCCAGCCTTCGAATAAAATAATCATTTTTATTATTAAGTAATAAATGTTAAGAAATATCGATAGACTAACATTTCTCTATAGAAATCCATTTATGAGAAAGTCTTTGAAGACATATCAGTAGGAGTGTTGGCAGAAGACTGAGACATAAAGATGATTGAAAAAAGAAATGATAGTACTGGGTCTTAAGAAATATGAAGAAACGATGTGGGTGTGAGGTGGGGAATCCTATATTTATAGGAGAATTTGGGTGAACGTTGGTCTTCTATGGTTGATATTAGGAGATAAAGAATCCAACAGTGGAGAATAAAAGAGGTGTTTAAAAACAATTAAAAATGAGAAATAATAACACAAAATAAATAAAAAAAGAAAAGAGAATGTACCTGTTAGAGATTTTAAGTAAGTTGTTGGTCTCATAGTATTTTGAACATAATAAAATACGGAAAATAAATAATTGAAATATTAAAAAGAGAATATAATCAAACATCATGCCGATGAAAATGAAAGTGAATACAATCAGTTGTCAGACCGATGGAAAATAGTTATTACCATAGGTTGTTAAGCTGATGGAAACAAATTCATTATTGTAGGTTGTCAAGACAATTGAAAACAAATTTATTACCATTGTTTTTCAAGCCGATGGAAAACAAATTAATTAGCATAGGTTGTCAAGCCAATGGAAAAAAATTCATTACCAAAGGTTTTCAATATGATGGATTACAAAGACATTACCATAGGTTTTCAAACTGATGGAAAAAAATTAATTACCATAGGTTTTCAATCTGATGGGAAACAAATTCATTACCATAGGTTGTCAATCCAATGGAAAACAAATTCATTACCATATGTTGGCAAGACAATAGTATGAGTTTTAAGTCGACAGGCAGAAACATCAAACTAACAAATGTGAGGCCGAAATACATATAAAAATTAAACAAATAATGAAAAAAATAGAATTGTAATCTTAAATAACTATGGTAAGATACAAAATTTAAGATAGTAATAATAAATGAAACAAGAAGAAAAAATAGTTAGAACATTAAACAAAAGAAAAATGTTCTCCCCCTTAGAAAAGGAGTGTATTAATGTTAGGAGAATTGTAAAAATAGAATGTAGATGTGAATGATTATTTTAGTAGAATCATTTCTATATTTTGTTTAATAAATTCAAATCTATCAAAAGTTAATGGTTTTGTAAAAATATCAGCAATTTGTTCTTGTTTTTTTGATGAATTTTAAAATAAAATCTCCTTTTTGTGTGTGATCCATAAGAAAGTGATGCCTAATATCTATGTGTTTTGCACGAGAGTGATATTCATGCCTTTTACTTAAAGTAATTACAATTGTATTATCACACAATATTTGAGTTTTAGTAAAACTCATACCATATTTTATGAGTGTGTGTTGCATCAAGAATACTTGAGCACAATAACTTCCCACTGCTACATATTCAGCTTTAGCAGTGGAGAGTGAAACAATGTGTTGTTTTTTTTCATTACCACGAAACTAGAGAATATCCTAGAAAATGAAAAGTTCTATAAGTACTCTTTTAATCCATTCTACAACCACCAAATTCAGCATCAAAAAAAGCTTTTTAATTCAAAATAATTTCTAGAAGAATAAAAATGGACTAAACCCAAAGTTTCTTTTAAATACTGAAATGTCCTTTTCATACATTTTAAATGGGATTGTTTTGGATTTTCTTGATATCTCAAACATAAGAATACATAAAACATTAATTCGGGATGACTAGCTGTTAATTATAGTAGACTTCCAATCATAACTCTAAAAGTTTTTTGATCAACTAGTTGCCCAACTTCATCTAGATCAAGAGTGTTTGAGGTTCCAAAGGGAGTACTAATACTTTTAGTATTTTCATATCCATACTTTTTGAGTAATTCTTTTATATAATTATGTTGATATATATAAGTGCCTTCTAGTTTTTGAGAGAATTGTAAATGAAGAAAGAATGTTAACACACCCATCATACTCATTTCAAACTCAATATTCATTAGATTCGCAAATGAATCTGTTAAAGAATTTTGAGTTGATCTAAAAATTATTTCATCAACATAAATTTGAATAATCATAAGATTTTTGTTTTCTTTCTTTATAAAAATAACTGGATCAGTTGTTCCTTTAATGTAATTATTTTGTAACAAAAATCTTGTTAACCAATCATACCAAGATATTGGGATTCGTTAATTCCATAAACGACCTTGGTAATTTTTTAAACATAACCAAGTTGTTTTGTATCTTCAAAGCCAGGGGCTGGTCTAAATAGACTTCCTCCTGAACATATCCATTGAGGAAATCACACTTAACATCCATTTGAAAGAGTCTAAAATTAAAGAATGCTGGAAAGACTAATAAAATTCTAATAGATTACAGTATTTCTACTAGAGAAAAGGTTTGTTCATAGTCTATGCCTTCCTTTTGATTATAACCTTTAGCAACAAGGCTAGCATTATTTATTACAATGATACATTTTTCATCGCATTTGTTTCTGAAAACCCATTTTACTCCAATAAAAGATATATCCTTAAGTTTTTCAACCAATATCCAGACATTATTCCTTTAAAATTCATTTAGTCCATCTTTCATTTCCTCAATCCAAACATCATCACCAAAGGCCTCACTTGGAGTTTTAGGTTCAAATTGAGATAGAAAAGCAAGATGTTCTATTTCATTTCTTAAGGTGTTTCTAGTCCTTACTGGATGATTTACACCACCCATGATGTAATCACTGGAATGATTCCTATATAATTACTGATTTGAATTTTGAAAAACCAGCTCATCAACATAAGGTATAAATTCTTTAGGTTTAGATTTCTAAGAAAAAATTTCATGAGTATTTAAAATGTTTGAAGAATATTCTATAGGTTGATAATCAGTTTTGGAAAACACTTCAGAAGAAATATTTTGAGGATTTTTTAAAATAAAAGGATATGTCTCATCAAACATAACATGTATTGTTTCTTCAATAACAAAAGATTTTTTATTAAAAACTAAATAAGCCTTAGAAGTGGTGGAATAACCTAAAAATATTCCTTCATTATATTTGGGTGAAAACTTATGTAAGTTATCTTCTGTTTTTAAAATAAATAATTTGCAATCAAATACTTTGAAGTATGAAACTTTTGGTTTTCGGCCTGTCCATACCTCATAAGGGGGTTTATTAAAAAAATGTCAAATTAAAACTGGATTTATAGTTTAACAAGCAGTACTAACAAATTCTTTCTTGAAATGTTTTCCAATCGAGTATTCACTCAACATGGTTCTTGTTATCTCTTGAAGAATTATATTTCTTCTTTCAACAACACCATTTTACTGGGGTGTTCTTGGTGAAGAAAATCTGTGAGTAATACCTTTTATAAATACAAAATGTATCGAAATTAGTATTTACAAATTCTCCACCATGATAACTTTGGATAATTATCAATTTTAGGTTTTTCTCAAATTTAACTTTAGAAAAAAAAGTTTTTAAGAAACAAAAGGCTTCTGATTTTTTAGCGAGAAAATAAACCCATTTAAATCGAATGTAATCATAAACTAAGACAAATACATAATACTTTCCTCCAATAATTCCAGTTTATGTTGGACCAAAAAGATACATATGCACTAACTACAATGCACGGTAGTTTTGGATTCACTGATAGATTTAATGCTTGAAATATGTTGTTTTCTATATTGACAAGAATCACAAACTTTTGATGAATCAAACTTAAGTTCATGTAGATATTTAACAAGTCCTTTATTTTATAATTTATACAAATTTCTAAAATTACTATGTCCTAGTATTCTATTCCATAACCAAGATTGGTATTCCATTGTGTTTAGACAAGGTAAGTCTTGGATCCTAAGGTCTTCTAAGTTAAAAGGCTAAAAATTATTATTCCTTCGGGAAGATAGAATGAATTCATCCTTGGAATTTTGAACTATATATTTATCATTCCTAAAACTCACAGGTTAACCTTCATCGCATAATTGAATTATACTAATGATCTTGTGATTAAGACCATCAAAAAATAAAACATTAGAAATTAAAAATTTTCCAAGGAAAATGATATTACCTATACAAAAAATCTTTTTTTAGGTTTATCTCCAAAGGTAACTTTTCTTACTTTTATCTGGATAAAATTTTCAAAGATGTTTCTATTTCTAGTCATATGCCTAGAACACCACTATACATATACCATGTATTGTTATTGTTTCTTGTTTTGTTTTCCTAAAACAAAAATAATTAAACTTTTGGAATACAAACCTATTTGGGTCTGGAAACAATAGAAAGAAAAATTTGGGGATTCCACAATTGTTTTGAAAAGTGAGATTTGTGGAAACCCAAAGGTTGTGTTTTATTTAAACAACAATTTCATTCCCAATGTCCACCTCATTGAAATTTGGTGTAGAATGGATCACTTTGAGGGAAAATATAGTTATTACTAAAAACCAGTTTTGAATGAGTATAACCAATTATAGAACTATTTCTTAATGGAATAATTTGTGAATACATTTTATCAAACTCTTTCCATCCAATAGTGAATTTTGATAAAAAATTTAAGATAAAAAATCTCAGATTTTAGCCTGATGACCAAATTCTTATCCTCATTTGTATTATTTTTATAATTGAGTTTTAATCTAAAATATTTTTCTCAGAAATCATATTACCCAAATATTAAGAAAGTTGGTCCTTTTCAAAATTTTATTTTTCATGGTTTTTATAAAAACATTCAATCTCAAGAATTTTAGAATCGTGATATTTATAATTATTTGATACTTATCTTGTTAAAATATCAATCCTAGTATTTTATTTTTCAAGTTTTCTAGAAACTTTATAATTTTCATTTTCTAAAATTTTAGAAAATATAGAAAATTCTTAATAAAAAGGTAGAGAATTATAATTCTCTAATGAGGGTTTTTCTTCCCCCGAAGATTAATTTTTATCAAGATAATTATTACTTAAGGTCATATTAGTGAGAGATTCAGAACTATGTACCAAGGAAATTAAGCAATGATAAGGTGTTTTGGCAGAGAGACCAATATTCTTGTGATTTGGGATATCACTATCAGAATAGTTTTCAGAAGAATCACCTCCACTATCACAATAAGAGTCATTAACTTTCAAGAATTTCTTTCCCTTGGACTTCTAGTATTTCTTTTTATTCTTCTCATAATGAATTCCCTTTTTATCCTTTATTTTTATAATTCGACAATCAGGTTGAATGTGTCCCACTCTTTTACATTCCTAGAATGTGAATTCAACCTATTTCTTATCTTTGTTACCTTTTTAAGTATTTTTATATTTATATTGGAAATAACACTTTCCAAAAAATTTATTCATTATTCTAGAAAGATTTTAATGATCATTCTCTGACTGCTCGGTTTCACTAGAATGTGATAATTCATAAACCTTTCTCTTTCAGAATTTGGGTTTTATAAGAGATTGAGACTTGGTATAATTTTATGTACTAGTAAATGCTACTCCACCATTCTTCTTTTTCACTTTATCTACATCTCTCTTAATTCTTCCATCATATTGTAATAGAGTTCCAAAAAAGCTCATCGAGAGTAAGATTATTAATATTTATGGATTCATTAACTATAGTACTCTTGGATTCCCATTCATTTGGAATAATATCTATGATTTTCTCAACTAAAATTTCATCTTATGAGATTTTCTCTCCGATAGCTTGAATAATGTTGATGATTTTCATAAATCATTGTTGAACCTTTGCTACTGGTTCACTATATGGAAATTTAAAATCTTGATAGTTAGATCTTAGCATATCTCTTCTTGTTTCAAGAACGTTGGAAGTACAAAAATGTGTAATCTCCAATTTCTTCCATATACAATTTGCAGCTTCACATGAAGAGATTTGACTGTAAATGTTCCTGGTCGTAGAACACAATAATGTATTGTGTACCTTATAGTTTAGTTGATATTAAATTTTTTCTTGAGCAGTAAAAGTTCTAACTTCTTTATAAGGAATCTTATATTCACTAGTGAGCATAACAGAGTTATCTACACTAGTGTTTATGATAAAAGTCTTCATTCGATATATGAAACATTCAAAATCATTACCATAAAAAATAGGTGGTATTGTAGGGTTAATATTGTTAATTTAACCAACATTCATCATTCCTTCCATCATAAAGTAATAAAATCATTTTTCCACAAATATAAGTTAGTGTATTTAAAAGAAAAATATTTACCTTGAGAATATACAAAGTAGTGGAAAACCGCCTATGATACCAATTGATGGATCGAAATGGATGTGAGATGATGCTAATACCAGAAGGGGAGGTGGTGAATTTTATATTTAAAAAATTTCTATTGAAACCTTTAGGTATGGTTTTTTTTACTATAACAAAAAACAATTCACAAATCCTCTTATAAAAGAAAACAAAAGATAGGACTTACAATCGGTCCGGTGATGTAATATGATACCACAGGTTATGAAACAATTTTATTCAGATTGAATACAAATATCATAGTAATAAAAATTATAAATGAATATACAATAGAGAATATATAATCAATACTAAAAGTATAATATCTAATTAAAACAATTACAAAAGAATACCAATAGAAAGAAGAAATAAGAGGATTCTCTTTCTATTACAACAAGCAGCAGAAATGTAAAAGGTAATAAAATTCTTTTATCCCAAAGAGTAGGGTATCCTTTCACCTAGGATAATAGGTTTGTCTCACCAACACCGGTAAGCCCTCAATACGATGATTGGAACCTCCATCTTTCAATCACCTCAAGTCCTAGATTTTATAGGTAATTGACACCTCTTCCTTTCAAACACTTGAAATCCATCGATACGAGGATAGGAACGTCCATCTTTCTATCCCCACAAGCCCTCAATTTTACAGATCAACACATATGTCTTTAAAACACTTGAAATCCCTCAATACGATGATCTGTTTCACCATCTTCCTATCCCAGACAGCCCTTGATCATTATCACTTGATCAGATGCACAAATAAAAACAAATTACTTATTGAAATGAAAAAGATAAGAATGATTCGTTCACGCTTTGTAATTTCATGGCTTTTTCACGAAGCAAGGTATAAGTCACATAGTCTATCTCTAGGACTTGAAAGAAGCTTAAGATGTTCAAGTTTTTATCTTTTCATCAAATGAACTCCTATTTATAGGCCTTTAGTTCTGATGGTCATATTTTATCCGATAGTTATGTTCTACAGAACACTCAGAGGGACTTGGACACCTAGAATTGTAACAGTCATATGGAAATAGAAAACACAACATCATTTTAATTAGTTTATAACTAACTCCATGACATCGTTTTGAATGAAACAAAAGATATATGAAAATGATAACATGATTACAATTGATATAGAACATGTGTTTTGATGAATAAATAAAAGCATGTCTGTGATAAAACTAAAACATGAGTAAGATTAATATTACTCAGTGTAATGTATTGATATGATGTAAAGTGAGTATGATGCACAATGTGAGTTTGATGAACATAATCAACATTATAGACAGAGTCAATATGATAAACATAGTCATTATGATGGACAAAGTCATTACGATGGACATAGTCATTACAGTGGACAAAGTCATTAGAATGGATATAGTCATTATAATGCACATAGTCATTACGATGGATAGAGTTATTACAATGTAAAGAGTTAGTATGATAGACATAGAAATTGTATACAAAGTAAGTCCTTTATTTGAGAAATGAGTATAAGGAGATTTGTGATTTCCAAAACAAAAGACATAAATTTCAAAAGAAGACATTTGACTTAACAAATGTTAATTATAATAGTGATCTATTTATATTCTAATGATAAAATAATTGTATGTGCATTAGAGAATATTATATGGATGTAATATTTACCTATTATAGAATGATATAGGGTGATAAATTCTATATCCTTAATTAATCTTCCCTAAATTTTTTGATAGTAGTCAGTTCTTAAAGAAATGTGGGCAATCCTTCCTCTTATCTTAATCAGGTCCCCATGTTTCCACCTCTAATTTGGGATTTTTCTAATGAACCTTTAGCGGCCTACTTTTTTTATTCCACAAAAATTTCTCTCTAGTGTTAAGAATTTGGAATGGACATTTATTATAAGACAATTTAGGTTTCAACACTATTTCCTAATAGGTGAGTAAATGCATTGGATCTGATATATATTTCGTCAATAAAGAAGCATGAAAGACGTAGGGTAATTTATAGAGGTTGGGTGGCATATCTAAATGTAAAGAATTAACTCTAATTCTCTCAAAAATTTAAAAACGACCGATATACCTAGGCACAAGAGCCTCAGCCCAGTTGGTGAGGACTCGCTAGGTGCATCCAAGAGACCCAGGATCAAATCCTGGTGGAGGCTTATTTCCGGGTACTGTAGCAGGAACTGTAGCAGGCCCTGTTCGGTACTGTAGCAGCCGGAACTATTCATCCATCTGGGCCTTCGGGCCACTGGTTTGGTTCTTGGGTCCTGCAAGGCTTTCGGGCCACCCAAGGCCTTCGGGCCAGTTGATTCTCAAGGCCTTCGGGCCACCTTAAGGCCTTAGGGCCACCCCAAGGCCTTCGGGCCACATGAATGCAGGCCCAGACACACTACAAAAAAGGAGCAGCCCCAGAAGAGGATTCAGAGCAGGTACACACACCAGAGCAGAGACAAATGGATTTTCAGAAAGAGAGGGTATGGCTATGCCATCGGTACCAGCCTGTGCTTGCACGGGAATCCTAGCCAGATGGTCATGTAAAGGTGGAGGGCTACTATCAAGATGCAGATGCTGGGGAGGGGCAGTTCCTTGTAGATAGTCTGGTTGAATTCCCTAAGACCTTCGGGTCATGTAATCTCTTAAGCCTACGGGCAATGTAATCTCTGAGCCTACGAGCCTTGTAAGGGTTCCCTCTCATCCCTTGAAAGGGGGGTTATCAAAAATCAATAAAAATGAAGGCCTTCGGGCCATTTATGCCAGGCCGATGTACCTAGGGATAATATTACTGCTTTTACTAAATCATATAACATCTTTCTATAGAGAAACCTTTAAGAAAACACAATGCCCCACATAAAATTAAAGATCCTTAAATTAGTTATTAGAATGGATATTTTTCCTTCTTTTATCTACCGTGATATGATTTTGAAAAACCCATACTTTCAAAGTTGTCTCTAAGAATAGTTATAATCGAACTAACTTCCTTTGTCTGACTTCTTCCCAACAAGTTGGTGTATTCCATATCTTCCCATACAATGATTTATATAGAGCCATATGGAAACTTGAATGAAATCTATTATTATATGAAAATTACAAAAAATGTAGATTCTAATACCATATACCTTGAAAGGTAAGTGAGAAAGATCTAAACATGTATTCTAGTGTCTAAATAGTTCTTTTAGATCACCCAATAGTTTGAGGATGATAGGCAGTGCTCAAATTTTTCTCAATATTGAGATCCCATTGAAGACTCATCGAAAATATTGATATTATACAGAGGTTATGATCAGATATAATTAATATAGTTGAACCACGAAGTCTCATAGATTCATTAATATGGAGATGAGAAAGGTACTCAATTGGTAGATATTCCCTTACCACTAGGAAATGTGTAGACATAGTAACTAATCTAACAAATACCAATATTGCATCAGTCTTCCTCACAGTCTTTAGAATTGCAGGGAAAAAGTCCACTGTAACATTATTCCACTTCCATATTGTTATAGTCAGGGGTTTCATGACTTGCTAAATATATTACCTTTCATCGTTTACCTGATGAAACACTATTAATCTAGACACAGTCTAAAATATCCCACTTCATAGCATCCCAATATATATTTTCTCTTATTTCCCAATATATATTTATACAAATCATATTTATAGAGAAATATGAGCAAAGTTATTTATATAGTTACTTTGTTTTCAGATTCGATATGGATAGAACATATAAACTCTTACCAAACCTCAAAACTCCATCTTTATAGATAAAGCCAGAAAATTCCCCATCATTAACTACTTTAATATTTCCATGAAATCCATTATCATCCTATAGATACTTCTCTATATTTTCCAGTAATTATGGTTAACATTTACTTAGAAATTGAATGATGTTTCCCCTTGCCTAATAATTACCATATACAAATTTACTAAATCCATGAATATATGATACTTGTTAATTCTCATCATAGTTAGAACTCAATGGTCCCTCTTACATAATAAATCATCCTGCTTATTTTACTTTCTAGTGTGGAAGTGTATTGATAAATCATATTCCTTGAGTTGTTCTAACCATCTTCTTTACCTCATGTTGATCACATTTGGAGAGAATATGCACTTCGAAATTTTATGGTCTATAGATATGTAAAATATTTTTCCATAGAGATAGAACCTCTATATCTTCAAGTAAAATATTATAGTTTCCAAATTAATATCATGAGTTAGATAGTTCTGTTCATGGATTTTAAATTACCTTGAGGCATAAAAAACCAATTTATCAATCTGTACAAGGATACAACGCATTCCTTTCTTTGATACATAACTATATATTAAAAACCCTTCATTTCATTATGGTAAATGCAAAATATAGAGTATTAAAAAAATATCATATTTATCTCTACAAAATCATATTTAAATTATCTTGAACATGTGAATTTAACACTTTTACATCTAAAATTGGTTAACCTATTGGCTAATAGGGTAAAACTTTTAAATAAACCATTGATAGTAACATGCTAAACTAAGGAAACTACATGCCTCTACTATATTACTCAGTGTGTGAAATTCTATAACTAACCGTATTATTGAAGGATCAATATATTATACATAATTATAGATAATATGACCATGAAAATAATCTTCAGGGAGCCAAAATTTACACTTATTGAATTTCCTATATAATTCATTTTCTCTGAGAGTCTCTATAATTATTTTCAAATGATCCTCATTATCTTAATGGATTTTAGAGTGAATCAAGATATCTTTAATGAAAAACAACTTGAATTTATCAAGATAATTCATGAATACTCTATTTATTAGATCCATAAACATATAAGTTTCATTCGTCAATATGAAGGGAATTTCCAGAAACTCATAATGTTCACACCTTATATGAAATTCCATATTTAGTATATCCTACTTCTTAAATGTAGATTGATGATAACTAGATAAAATATTTATCATTGAAAAATATTTATTTCTTGTTGTTGATAAAATAATTTATCAATGCATGGAATATGATACTTATCATTTATAGTAGTGGGATTGATCTCCATGTATTCACCCACAACCTCATAAACCCATACATATGTTTTAAAAATAGGATATGGGATCCTTGAGGTGAAACACTGAGGAATATAATTCCCTTATCAAAACTATTATAGTTGTTTCTTTAACTCTAATAATTCCATTGGTGCCATTCTTTAGTGAATCATATATATAGTTTTTTATTATGAATGATTTCAATAGAAAAATAAACTTCACCCTTAGGTGGATTCCCCAATAAGTCTTATAGAAACACATCAATGTATTCATTCACAAAAAACACATCCACTATCCTTAGGTAGTTTTCCCAATCCAAAGATATAATTTTATATTCGAATTCTCCTATAATTTTTGAAGGTGAGCTATTTTATGTGGATCCATAAAATATTAAGATAAAGAAAATTACCCCTTAAAAATAGGGAATTCTATTCCACCTTTATAAATATTAATACCCTAATATCAACATTAAATTATTTTATTATATTTTGGAATCCAATACATACCAAGGATTATGTCAAATTCAATCAAAGGCATGAAAATCATGTCAATAACTAGGGAATATAAATGCATTGGAATAGAAACTTCTTGATATATCCATATTGAAATAAGATTCTCATTAGGCATGTTGATTAAAAACCCTTTAATCTAAGTGTCAAGGTATGATTGAATGCTCTCATCAAACATGAAATATATAAAACAATGTTTCGATTCTGAATTAAATAATGAATTATCTAACTTTTATTTTATGATCAAAGTATCTTCTATCACATCATTTAGGACTTCAAATATAGTTGTAATTATTACATAAGATTGGAATTTCTCCCAAATCATTTTTTAACTAAAATTACCTTGACTCTTAGTTTTTTCATTCATATAATTCCCCATATCCTTATAATTGAATCATTTAAAATTGTTGTCTTCTTTATTACCCTTGAAATCATAAGCCCGGTGACCTTTCTGTCTATACTTGAAGTAAACTCCCATTTCTATCAATCATGTTCCATGGATTTTCTTACCAAAATAATTGCATGTTGGAAATTACACCATTATCTTATTCCCAATTTCTATATTTCTTTTAATAGAGTGCTAAACCATTTTATTTTTTCTTGTTTTACCTAGAAAACAAAAGACTTGGAGAATTCATTTTTTAATCGTGATAGTACTTGATACTTAATACTAGTATACTGAAAATATCTAAGAGAAAAATTATCTTCAAATGATAGGTTTTACCCATAAAATAATAAATCAATATTACCTCTTGGATTGTATACATAATCCACTGTATTATTTTCTAACCTCATAAAGTTAGATTCATATTCGACAAAATTTTATAATTCCTTTTGACTTATATTGAGGAATTCCCTCCGTATATCAACTTATTACTCATGAGGAATGAATTCCTTATATATTATAACACCATAAAAGTATTCCACTCTATACTATAAATTTTCCCTGATTATTTTTTGTTCTATATCAATAACCACCATTGATTAGAGTCTCACTTAAGAAGATAAACTTCTATGATAACTTTATTTATTTCACTAATTCCCAAAGTGATAAATATTTTCTCCAGGGACTTGATATATTTCTCAACTACTAATGGATCGGTAGTACCATTGAATGATGGTGATTGTTTCGACATGATTCAATTCAAATTTTTTACACCATGTTAGGGTTTACAAGGATTCTATATATGGGTAATTCTATGGGTCATAACCCGAGTCACCTTCCCCTATATAGTTATAATTTATTTAGATCTATATCCAACATCATTTTATTTCCCATGAGGGTTATCCCTACTTAGTTTATGTGTATTTACATGATTTAAATTCCATATAATATGATCTATTTCAAAATAATGGAATAAATTGGACCAGCTCGTAATATCATGAATTTTATTCACAGTTTGTAATTCTAAATCTGGTGTAACAATTAACAAAAATTGAAAATTTAGACATAACTAATCTTCGAATCATAAGCTCAGTGTCATTGGGAATATGTTAAAATAAAAATAATATTTTCAAAACCTTCATAATGGTTTAAAAATAGTGTGTGATTCTTTAAATGAATATCCCATAAGAATATCAAACCTGGTGTGTAGTTAGGCCTCTTTGTTTTGCACTAGGTGAAAATCATGTTAATACCCACCAACATTTTCAGGTTTATTAACCATAGGTTAATCTATGACTAATCTTGAATCCACTTTATTGTATTTAAATATGTATTTTATTTATGGGAAAACCCATACTTTATACTTAAACAAAATTTTATAATGTTTTTATTACACACAGAATTATCCCTAAAGTCTTTTGTTAGGTTATTTTATTTTATCCATGTTTTCCAAAATATAGTTACCAAGGTTCCTACTAAAAGTTTTCAAATACCAACTCTAATACCCCAAATCTAGTAACCTGGAACTGGTGGTTAACTTAATACTTCGGTAAAAAATAAAAAAGGTCACATCCCATGGAATTGAAAAGTTTAGTAGTCTTGGGAGACTAGATACATACATGATTCCCATATTACATTAAAAACCATTAAATAATACGGAAATATCTAGTGAAAAATTTACTATTTATAATACTATATCCTTTAAATCATTCAAATTGTACTTCTAATTACCCTAGGGAAAAGAAAACATAATTAAAGGTGAGATCAAATTCCCAATAAGGGAAAATTTAGAATAAAAGCTATCATAGAACAAATAAAAATTTCATAATATGGATGAGAAAAACAATAATAAAATATTAATTATAACTAATATCATGAAAGGCGAATATATAAATGGGTGACATAACAAAAATAATAATGACATGGATAATAATAACTAGTTCATAATTATATAATCCATAAGAACAGGTATCATAATCTTACCATCATGGCCACATTCCAAGACATCATACATAAATAGGTAAGGTATATGATAAATACCCAAGATAGTTTTTTTTCATGAGGCTTACCTATGAATTTAGGGGCTGTAATGGTCCCTATTCATCACCTACTAATTTAATTGAATTCATCATATAAAATAAATGAATAAAAATACAATATGTAATCAATATACAAACTTGTATTAAAAATATATAATATGAAGTATTAATATTCTCTCCAATAAATAAGTCTGTAGAACAACATGATAACATTCTATTTAGATTAATAATATGGATAATATCATTAGAGTATATCCCTAGTTAATTATAACATTCCTTAAAGTATGTTTACATCAATGAGAAGTCTCTTTTACAATGATAATATAAATCCACTTTGAAATCAGGAAGAAATATCCTTTTCTTTTTAAAAATCATTCAAATATAAAAATTACCAAAATAAATGGATATGATATTCTTTGAAAAACTACTGAAACTTGTAGAGTAATATTGATAATAAATTATGGCTATGATGATAGGAAAAGGCAGTCATACAGTAAACATTAAAAACATTCCTTTACTAATTTATAGAAATTCATATGTGTGTTATAATAGAAAATGTTCAAAAAGATTATTTCTAATAATTTTTAAATAAATTTAATGGTAGTTGAGAAATACCTTTTATAATTATTTAAAAGTAAACAAGAATTTACTTAAAACAATTTTGAAGAACATAGAAATGGAATAAAATTTTTAATGACCAAAGTGGAGAAATAAGGATGCATTTTATTATAACATCACAAATATTTAAGAATAATATTAAAGCTTAATAATATTTTTTTTTTATAATTTGAAACAACTAATAAATTTTTTGAAATAATATTTTATGAAAATAATGCATTTTCTCTAATCAAAACATGTTTGTGATTAATGAAATGGTATCTTATTTTCTCTAATGTAAATATTTTATTTAAATAGATGTTTTAGTTTAAATAGGGTTATTATTATTATTTATTTAAATTCATAATGAATAATATTTATTTCATTAAAAATTGAGTATAAATATTTAGATTAATTTTAATATGAGATTTTAGTAAATAATTTTATACAATACTTATATGAGTTTGTAACTAAAATTTTGATAATTAAAATTATGTGATTTAGAATATTTTCGAAGAATTATAACATTATAATACGTACGCTTTTTATATAGATAATTTAAAATAATAGGAAACACATATTATTCATATAAAAGGTATATAAATTTATATATAAACTAAAATACTATAATATTAATATGATTAATTTTCTATATTGTAATATATTTTATATGAAATTGTAAATAAACGAGATTATGAAAATTATAAAAAAATGTATATATTTTTTGAAATATGAATATTAAAATGAATATGAATATGAATATGAATATGAATATGAATATGAATATTTATGTTTTTAGAAATTAAATTTATAAATACTCAAATGAAAATATGTAATTCATTATAATGTTAAAAGTATATTTTGTAAAATTATAAAATAGTAATATAAAAAATAATGATAATTTTATAATAAGTAAAGAACTTAAATTAAAAAAATGATAATGAAATAGGTGAATCTGGTAAGAAGTGTTTAGGTAAGAGGGGTTTCATTCTTTGGAGGCTGATAAAGAATGGGTTGGGAGACTAGAAAAAGAGATCAATTGAGGGCTTTAATATTTGACCATAAAGCGAGGGCATTTTGATGAGGGGACCAAACTCGAGTGAGAGGAATAAACTACCAGATAAGGTGTCTATCTTAGTTGAAGGAGATCAACTTCTGGTGAGCATCAAATGTCAGATCCAAGAAGGGTTCAACTATGGTTAAGGGTATTGAACACCCAAGATCATTTAAGACTCAATCCAAACAACAGTTTTAATCATGAGGATGTGAGGTAGGTGTATATGTCTTCTTTTTTAGGTGTAAAATTCTTTTTTTTCAATTCAATCTCAGGTTAACAATGATATTCATTCTATTTTCTTTTTTTTATTTGTTAGTCTCTCTATTCATTATTTAACTATTTTTGGACCGTTCAATTTTTATGACTGCTTTTTGTTTGGATTAATAATTTTTTTGTCTTTTAGATGACTCTTTAAATATACTAATTTTATTTATGGGGATAATCCAATCTTCTCGAAGCGTCCTCTACTGTGTAATCTCAACAGATTATAAAATACATATATTGTAGTCGATAACTATATTAATTACATATGATTTTGGATTTATCTTCATCATTTTCTTCCTTGTGAAACTATCAATGATATATATATATATATATGTATATATATATATATATATATGTTTTGGAATACACAGAACTCATTCAATTAATGAGTGTTTTTATTTCTCCCAGAATCATCATCAATTATCAATTGTGTAAATAAAAAGAATCCACCCATTGTTTTCAACTTGGTTCAAGTTTCTCTACAATCCTTAAACTGATACCACATCCTCCCAATTTTTCTACCTTTATAAAATTATATATTTATTTTTTCAAATAGTAGAGTAGGATATATAATTAATTTCTCTCGAAGACTTCCATTTCATGTGCCTTAATATTTTTGTGATGAGGGTCTGGTGATGTTGTCTCACGTAGTCTAGCAAGGAAGACTACAAGAGGAGATAGTATTTTAAGGTTTCAATTTTTTCTGGGTTACCCATTAAAAGAAATTCAATCCAATTTCAAGGAATGGGTCTTTTATGTGAACAATTATAAGGTAATGGATTTCTTCAAAATATTTTTACTTCAATATTGAAATCACTTCTAAAATTTATAATTAAGTAAGATATATGTTATGAAATTTTAAATATTTATTTTCCAAAAGCTAAACTGTATGTATATATATATATATATTATATTTTCTTAATAAGAGAGTTAATTATTTATTTTTACATATATTAAATTAAAATAAAATCATATATTTAAATCTATGATATGTAATAATAACAGAACAATTTTTTTGTTATTGATTAAAATTAATTTTAGAGGGTGTTTTATTCTTTTAACATTTATATGTTAATGTTTTTAATCACAAAAATTATTATTTGATGAATGATATTGAATATATAATTTTATGTGTGTTGTTCTCATTTATAGTATGTTTTCTGTAAAATTTATCAATTTATTTGTAAGATGTTCTCACACAAGGTCAAATTCCATTCATAACATTCGATGCAACCATCTTCTAAATATAGTTATGAAATTCAATAAAGCATATTTGAAGAATAAATTTTAACTTTTTTGAGATTTTGTTTATTTCATATAAATAAAAAAATTTCTATTGAAGAGTGGATTTCTTTGAGATTTTCTAAATTATTTTACAAATAAGATATTGGTATGAAAGGATGATATAAAATTATTTTCTTATATGAAAATAATTTAAGAATTATTTTGAAAGGTTTTTGGGTTATGAATGGGAAAGGGATAACCTTAAAAATGTTTTATTAAAATTTAGAACATGAGTATAAAATGAAATGATAAGGTTTGGGGATTAAACCCATTACCTCATGGAGACATTATTCTACATGTGATACTTCTCTTTTCCACAAGGTTTTTCTTAGGGTCTTCCATGTATGAAGATTAATCCACTAAAATTAATTATTTTCAAAATATTTAGGAGGAAAAATCCAAGGTTTATGATTTAAAGAATAATTAATTTGAAAAATTAAATGGTTTAAAAAATCGAAAGTACTCTTAAAGGATTTTTTAGTTAGATATTTCTATGTATTTATTTTATTAAATGTTTTATATGATAAAATGTTTTCAATGGAAATTAATAGTTTTTGAAGAAACGTATTTTAAAATGTATTTAAAACCACTTACTAGAAAATTTAATGCTCATGGCATATTTTATAATTATTTACATAGTCCAATTAGAAGTTCTAAAATGGGAAGATTGTCTTATAGAGTTAGATCACGTGAAACTTTTTAGTTGTTTAATTTTATTTTTTTATAACTCTGATAAATTGTATGCATTTTATATTTCTCTATAACCTAGACTAGAAACAGACCTTAATTATATAAAGTACATTTTATTTTCAGTTGTATTTTATTAAAAAATACATAGCATGTTTTTACCACCGAATCATAAAGCGCGGGTCTCATGCATTACAGTTTGGTATCAGAGGAATGGTGTGGAAAACTTTGGAGATTAGAATTTGTCATTTGAGAGAAAATCTACATGATAAAACATTCTTTTGAAAATCTAGGTAGATAAATACCTCTAAGAATATATAAGTCCAGTGAAATTGTTAAGATTGAAATTCATAATATTTTTTAGTCCGACAAATAAATTTCGAGGGAAAAATTAATTTAATTGGGGGAGAATGTAACATCTTAGTTATCTAAGAATATTATTAAATCCAAATAATATATTGTTGTATAATTTAAAATAATTAATAATTTTTTAAAATAATATTTTATGAAATTAATGTATTTTATGCAATCATAATAAGTTTATGATTAAAAAAATGGTATCTTATTTTCTAAAATGAAAATATTCCCTTTAAATAAATTTTTTAGTTCAAACCAGATTAAGAGTTTTTTTATTAAAAAATGTAATGCATAATATTTATCACTTTAAAAATTTATTATAAATATTTACATTGATTTTAATAAGTGATTTTAGTAAATAATTTTATACAAAATTGATAAGAATTTGTTTTTGAAATTTTCATAATTATAATTATGTGGCATATAATATATTTGAAGAAGGATAATGTTATAATACATACACTTTTTATCTAGGTAATTTTAAATTAAAGTAAACACTAATAATTCTTATGAATGATATATAAATTTATAAATAAACTAAAATATTAAAATTTTAATATGATTGATTTGTTATAGGGTAATATATTTTATATGAAACTATGAATATAATAAATTTTTTATATTATAAAATATAAGTATTTATGTTTTTTTCTGAAATATGAATACTAAATTATTATATAAATAAATATGGATATTGTTGTTTTGAAAAAGTAAATTTAATATATTTATTTATAAATTAAATAATCATATTAAAAAATTTAATTCATTATAATATTAAAGGTATTTTTTCTAAAATAAAAAATATACTAATATAAGAATTTATGATAATATTCTAACAATAAAGAAATTGAATAAAAAATGATAATTAAATAAGAGAATCTGGTAAGTGGTGTTCAGGTAGGAGGTGTTTTATTCTCTAGAGGCCGAGCATGTATAGGTCAGGAGCCCGAAAAAAGATATCGACTAAGTGCATTGAGATTCAACCACGAAGCGAGGGTAGTTTGATGACATGTTCAAAATCGGGTGAGAGGGATCAGCTACCAGATGAGGAGTTCTATTCAGTTTAAGTAGATCAGTTGTTTGTGAGGGTCGAATGTATGACCCAAGTAGGGTTCGACCATGGTTAAGGGTATCAAACACCCATGAACTTTAAAGACTATATCCCTGTGAGGGTTTCAATCATGGAAAATAGATGTAGGTTTTTATGTTTTCTTTTTAGTTGTCTAAATCTTATTTTTTAAAATTGAAGTCAGGTTAACAATTATTTGCACATTGTTTTCTTGTTTTATTCATCAATCCCTATATTCATCATTTACCCATTTGTGGAATGTTTAATTTTTATGTCCTATTTGAGTTTGGATTAATAGAATTTTTTGTCTTGTTGTCGACTCTTTGAGTATACCAAATTTTTTATGTATATAATCTAATGTTTGTGAAGAGTCTTCTACCACATAATCTCAACACACTGTAAAATACATATATTTTAATCGATAACTGTATGAATTGCATCCGATTTTGGATTTATCTTCATCATTATATTCCTTGTTTAAATATCAATGACATATTATATATATATATATATATTGGCATACAAAATAGTTATTCAGTTAATTGGTGTTTTGTTTTCTTCTTGAATTTTCATCAATTATGGATCAGACAAATAAAAGAATCCACCCATCATTTCCACTTGGTTCAGCTTTCACTATATGGATTAAACCGATACAACCTCGACTCTATTTTTCTATCTATATACAATTATATATTTATTTTTTCAAATATTAGATCCAGCTATATAAGTCCTTCCTCCCAAATAATTTCATTTCATATTCCTTAACCATTGTGTGATGAGGGTTTATGGAGGTAGTCTAACAAGTTTTGGAGAAGCAGACTATAAAAAGAGAAAGTATTTATAGATTTGTTTTATTTTCTCCACGTTATCAATTAAATGAAATTCACTCCACTGTTAATTAATGAGTCTTTCATGAGATCAATTATAAGTTAAGATATTTATTCAAAATATTTTTATTTCAATATTTAAATCTCTTCAAAAATTTATAATTCAGTAAGGGATATGTTCTAAAATTTTAAATATTTTTTTTCAAAAACTCCACTATATGTATATATATATAATATTTTATTAAGAAAATAATTAATTATTCTATAGTTATATACATGAAATTAAAATAAAATGTCCTATTTTAATCTATGATATGAAACAATAACAAAACATTTTTCTGTTATTTATTAACTTTAATTTTAGAGGATGTTTGATTTTGTTAAAATTTATATTTTAATGTTTTCAATGAGAAAATTTTTTATTTTATAATTGATTTTGAATTATTCATTTTATGTGTGTTGTTTTCATTTAATGTAAGTTTTTAATAAAAATCTATCAATTTATATATAAGATATTCTCACACAACCATGAATTTCATTTAAAACATTATATGTGGCCATCATCTAAAGATAGTGTTGACATTTCATACATCTTATCACACGAATCTATTTTAATTTTTACATGATTTTTTTTATGTCATTTAAATAAAATAATTTCTATGGAAGAGTGGATTTCATTGAGATTTTGTGATTTTTTTTAAAATTGAGATGTTTCCATCAAAAGGGGATATAAAATTATTTTATTATATGAAAATAAATTAATTAGTATTTTAAATATTATTGTGTTATGAATGAGAAATTCAGAAATGTTAAAATGTTTTATTAAAATTTGATTATTGAGTATTGAATGAAATGATAAGGTATGGTGAGTAAACCCATAACCTCAAGGAGACGCTGTCCAACAAGTGATATTTCTCATGGCCGCATGGTTTTTCTTTGGGTATTCCATGCATCAAAATCAATCCATAATTTTTTAAATATTTTGAGGATAAATACAAGGTATGTTCTTAATGTTTAATTAATTTTGAAATTCAAACTGTTTAAATAATTTAAAGTAATATTAAAGCATTTATTAGTTATATATTTCCATATATTTATTTTATCAAATGTTTTATTTGATAAAATGTTTCCAAGGAAATTAATAGTTTTCAAAGAAACATATTTACAACTGGATTTAAAACCCCATTATTGGAAAATTTAATGATAATCCCATGTTTTAAAATTACTTTCATAGGTTGTTAGGTCCACTAGGTCGAATACCCTGAGGGGGGGTGAATCTGGGTACGTTAGATTAAAACGTTCTCCCTTTTGGACATTTTTTTGTTGTTTGAAAAAAATCAATTCTCTCTTCCTCCCGTGGTAATATATAGACTGATATGAAATCATGAAAAGGAAACAATTATTTTTACATGGTTCACCCTCACTGGGCTACATCCAATGAGCATACAACGACAATGTTCTGATGTACCAAATTCACTAAGGGTAATATACAATAATGAGTACAATGTTCACGCTAGATCTTCTATGCCTAGGCTCACTGCCTTTACAAGGTTTAGGGTCTGCTCACTACATTCCCAAGGGTAACTCTCTATGCATCTTTATCTAGCTCACTGCCAATGGATAAGGTCACCATCTTCCTCTTTCTTTGCTCACTACTCTTGGAAAGGAACCCACTCATAGTTTATGGACTTGTCAGTCGAACATAGTTTTTGAACATCTAGGTCCCTTCATTTTCATGAATTCCTACACTCTCAACTATAGGTAGATGCTCTGTTGAAGTTCCTTTTTCCCCCGTAGATGAATTCCACCTTACCAAGTACTGCTAAGTACTAGAAAATACTTTCACAAAATGATTTGAAGCTTTTTTCAAGATTCTTTGGGCAAATTGCGAACCATATGATCCTACCACGTACTGAGTACATGGTTTGGTATGCGGGAAACCTTATTTTCATACCACTTCTATTAATGTGAACCTCCCTTCATCTGAGAACTACCTCTGCCTTTGCAATCGCGTACCGTTACTGCGTACCGATTCTGCGAACCCCTTTTGCAAAACCCCTCCTATCCGCGAATTGTTCTCTACTCACGAACTTCCTTCGCTTCTGCATACCAAAGCTCCCCTCAGCTTACCGCTTATGGATCTCCCCCTATCACATACCAGAGATTCCTCCTCTATCTACTGAGTCAATTCCTTCTGCATACTAGATTTCCTCCTCCACGTACCAAACTTCCTTTTTTGGTTAAGAATCCCCGCAAACACCTTCAGAATGAACCAATTTCGAAATTTAAAAAATTCCCAGATCTAAATATGTGCACTAATGACTAATGATATCAACAGTAATTGCTCGGAAAAACATTTCTTATATAGGCAAAGATACCCTCTTAATCCGTTGAATTAAGATTTACAAAATCTTTAATCTAGCCTCCACCGCTTACCGATTCTTCAGCCACCACGAACCACAAGCCATCCACGAACCATTTTCCTACGCACTCTGAGTACTGTCTTTGCTCAAACATAGTCAATTTCCTCTGTAGACTTTATCTAATCCATGCACCACAACAATGCTCATTCGCGAACCGTTTTTGGTTCCGTGAACCGCTTCGGCGTACCATTTCCGCTGCTCCACATACCATTCTAAGAACATGGTACACAGTACATGCATTATGGTATGAATTTCTCATCTTTTCCACATTTATTCAAATTTCTTCATTCCACTTACCCCTATGAAGAAATTGTTCCTTTTAAAACATTAAACTCTTGATTTTGAGGCCCAAAAATTTGGAAAATACTAGGAAACTACGCCACCTAAAAAACCTGTCTTCAGCAAACACCAACCATACTGATTTGTGGTTATCTGGATTTTTCAACAAACACAATCACACTCAAAACATCCCTAGATAAAACCTTGAGGTATTGTTTCCCAACATAGGCCAATTTGAAGTTATAATATGGGTGACTTCTCTTATGGATTTAGCACCCGTGAAGCATTTTTTTTATTTTATTTTATTTTTGTACAACCACAATAAATTGGAAAGTTTTTTTATATTTATCCATAACCTAGACCAGAAATGGTATTCAATTTTATAAATCACTATGTATTTTTTAGTTTTATTTCATTAAAAAAATGAAGAGAATTTTTTTAGCACTGAGTCTAGAAGTGTGAGTTTGGGGTGTTATATTTATTTAAAAAATTCTTGTTAATTTTAATTAAAAAAGAGAGTAGAATAAAATGAAAATGTGAAAAACAAACAATTAATAAATTAGAATAAAATTAGTTAGTTTTAGGAGATAAATATCATATTATTCTCCCAATAGAAACTTAAATAGAAACAATCCCGAATAAGAAGGAGATTATAAAATAAACCCTTACCTCAGACTTCTATTTAGTTTAACAAGATCAAATATCCTATATAATAAAATTTAAGTTATTATACACCTATATCAGAACTTTATTTGGATTTATCTTACTATATAACATCCATTAATAATTTATTATTATCTATTTATTAATAAATTGTTATTAAAATCAATATTTTTCTGTACACTATTATGTTTTCGATAACTTTTTTGGTTCAATAGTTTCGGTCCTAGAAACTTAGTTATAGTTTCATCATCTCAAGAATAATAATCATGTTATAATTTACATTTTTACACATTTTAGATAATTTTATGACCAACCATTACAAATATTCATGAAAAATGACTTACACAGCTTCTTGGAGATGGTAGTCCATAAGCACACATGCGTAATGTTTCCCTTTTTTAATAGATGAATAAAATATGAAATAGGTAATGTTTTAATATTTAAAAAACATAATAATAGTATAAATATAATAATTATTCATTAAATATGTACTTTTTAATATCTATGTAAGATAAAAATGAAAAACTAGTAACATTACTTCATAGAGGTGGTCCTCCACATATATTCATGAGCGACGTTATCATTTTACATAGGATAGAAAAGAAGTTGAAAAAGGGTTGTGACATAAACATAATAAAAATTTATTATATGGAAAATAATAATGTTATCCTATCAGCATTATTTCATAATATTTGAAGGAGGTGGAAGAAGAAATAAACATGAAAACACTGGGTTAAGAGTTGTACCTTCTCTGTAGAAAACACCCTTTTTATTACCCCTTAAACCTTCTAGGATTGGTATTTTGGTTAGACTATGACCTATAAAAAATGAGTATATATTTGTTAAATTTATTTGGCTATATATTGATCATGATAAATTTCTCAAGTGGTGTGAAAAATAGAGTGGAGGAGGTTCCCTTTTATAAGTGAGGCGAGTGGTACACTTGTAATTATTCTTAATTAATAAGGATTATTAGTGTCTTACTCATGGAAAAGTGTAACTTAAATAATTAAATTTAGAATCTAAGGTGATAAAGATATAAATAAATTTATATAATAATATTTTATAAAATATTTTTGAATATATCATAATATTTTATCCTTAGTTAACATGTTTTACATTTTTATCATGGTCACAATATTTTTACCATGGTTACTACTCATTATGACAAAAATTTAAATTGCACTCATTAATAAATTTAAACAACCTAATTTAAAATATATGATAAATTTTTCAATATTCAATTTATATAGGTGGAAAAAAATAATTTTAATATTAATGTGAAAAACGTAACAAAAAACATTTTTTTTAGAATAATGTGTTTTAAGCATAAAACTAATATTATACCAAAAATAAAATTTTACAGGGATTAATAAGCCAATAATTATATTATTATTAATAAAATGGATCTTATGTTACCTTAAAACTAAATCCAAAACATAAGGGGACTTTTAAATTACTTTATCTAATGATAATAAATGATAGTTTGTCAAAACAAATATTTTCACAGTTCACACCAAAATAAATTATTTAAAAAAATTACAAAAAATCACCCAAAGAAAAATTAGTAATTTTGGATCAAAAAATTATATCTACTTAATAAAATTAAAATTACAAATTTCAATTTTAAAAATAACCATGATCTATTTCTATTATAATGATAAAATAATAAGATGTGCATTTAACAATAGTCTAGGGTTGTAATGTTTACCTGTTATGGGACGATATTGTGTATTATAAAATATTTCATTCATAAAGTATTTATGATTCATTTTCACCGAATATGTGATAGTTTAGATAAGGAACCTATTAAGTAGACTTTTATTCTGACCCCATTTTTCTCTATTTTTTCCAGTCTTACAGGATCGAGTTGTGTGTAGTGCTATGAAATATTAATTCAGGAATGAGTAGATCTAGTTTTTAGTAGGTGGAGTCTTATATTGGTGTATTTTTTTATAATTGAAATATTTTGTTTTGAATTAGTTTTTTTTGATGACATTCTCATGAATTTTTTTAAATATTTCTACATGAATTAATTATCATACTTGTGGTTATTGTTATCATTTGGGTTGTTGATTTATGTTTAAAACTAGAAATTAGTACTATTATTTATTTTTTATATCCTTGTTGATATTTACCATACCATGAACTATTAGAGGTGGATTTCGGGGGACACTATTGATCTTGTTTCAAGATTAAGAGGAGTGCCGGTGTGGTCAGATCATGATAGAGTGGTATCAGAGCGATTGCTATAGGATGTGATTCAGAGGAGGATGTGAATAACATTGTATAGGATGGTAAGGATATCAAATTTCATAAACCTATTATAAAAATTAAAATAAAAAAATAGTTAAGGATGTATTTATAACCTATGAATATACATAAAAACTTTTATTTTCAATGATTCATTACTAGTGGGATGATGTGTCACCAGTGGGGTAATATGTTGGTGTAGATCCTGCATCATATATAGTTTAATCCTGATGATTTAATATAATGTGTGTAACATCCTCAATTTTTGAAAAATATACAATGATCATACTAGTGATACTACAAGGACCTCAAACACACCTCCCCATACACTAGAGTGCGTGAAAATGGAAAAAATTAATCCAAAATCATCCATAAAAAATAATTAGGGTACAAAGAAGAAATAAAACACAATCATGCTATAAAAAATGAAATATGAAAGTATACACTCATACAGACACATAGTAATACAAATATATATATAATTAATGACCACTAGGTTGATCAAAAATACAAGATAAATTTAAGAATAACAATATATGAGGGTCTACCATGATCCTTATGCCATATCGCATCCTATTATTTACACTTTATCTGATATGTCCTCCTCGATTATTCAATAATAGGACAATTCTGTACCTGAACTAGTGAAAAGTGAAGTCTTCTAAAGTACCCAAGTCCCATAGATTCTCAAGCAGTGTGTGTGTATGAATTAGTAGGGAACTATCAATTTTGGTCCGAACATAACAAAAAAATATAGAGTATGCACATATAATATGATCATAATAAATAAATAAAATTCAGAATCATAAATAAAGTATTCCCCTTTGATACTCAGTTTCTAAGGTGACATACGAGATCAAAAAAACCCACATTATCTAGTTTTGGATATCTATGAGTTTGTAGGACACATCAGGGGGAAACACTATATCATCGGAAACTTCATTGGAATCCTAGTCATCAAGCCTAACTTTGGGTCCTATAAATTATCATAGGAATCCATATAGTAGCGTTCTCAACAACTGGATCCTAGAGAGTATGCTTGGAATTAATTTGGTTGTAGGTGTAAAAACTAGATCCTAGGAGGTATCTTAGGTATCAAAATAGTATATGGTTCATCATAATATCTTAGGGACTATCCTTAGTTTCCATGTGTCATCAGGAACATAATTTAGAACCAAGGGAGTACCCGAGGAATCCATATTTATTCGGTATAATAGCTGGATCCTTGGCTTACTAGGCACCAATAGACACTAGTATTAAATCTAAATTTAATGAAATATCCTCAAAATCCCATAATATCATATCCAAAAATAGAATAGTAAGAAATATACTAAAAATTCTAAATAGACATGAATGTAAAATCCAAAGTAACATACCGAGAATTCTGTTTCGGAACATTCATCAAATCTCAAGTAACATCCTAGGTATTTGATGTGATAAATAATGTTGAATACTAGGTAATCTTCTAGGAATTACAGATAGAAATAAATTACAAATCCCATGTAATTTCCTATACATTCTATTTATACATAAACACCAAATCCTAGGTAAAATGATAGGCATCCCAAATTTCATATTCGGGGAAAGTATTCTCCCAATAACATCACAATATTAATAAAATGGGATAGCAACCTATCTAATATATCTCATATGGCCATGTTTTGTATCTCAAGTGTATGATAATTCCCCATCACTACAGTCATACTAGGCCCATACAATCAATTTAGGTTCATATGTGACACTTGAGATCGGCACAATTTATCTTCTGACACTACCACTCTTTAGGGTCAGCATAACATAAGGGAACCTCTCAATTACCCCTAGATATCATCATAACCCGGACACCCAACATGGTCTCCACATCCTCAATATCAACTCTCAGTCCAAACCCATCACTCATAGGGTATAACATCCATCAACATCATCAGGTCCATATCACTACCTCTCTGGCCCCATAAGATAATACCAATTGACATTACTATTAATAGACATCTTAATTCACATGTCACTTCCCATGTACTCCTGGGTCGATACCCTCACCCAACATAAAATAAATATTCCCAGGGCTTACCCACCCAGGTGATCACTTACTAGTGGCGGAGGAGAAATCTCCCAACTGTTTAATTATCTAGTGCAAGCCTCTAAGACATCTCGTGGCCATGATGACCTACCCATAGGTTCTAAGGTGACACCCAAGGTTTTCCATGTCTGGTCTATCACTAATCCATACTTAGGGGATCTAAGGGAACTATATCAAGAACTATATGCTTTTATCATCTCATAGGTACCCCCCCAAGGTTCCATGTATCTCATATAATGTATCTATAAATAAGACATCATCCATTGGTGATATAGGCATTAGTCCATGTCTTAAGGGTCCATCATGGCCCTTGAAACTTACATATTTCCATTGAAATTTTATTTTAGAAAAATAATTCATTTAATGAAAAGTCGACCACCCTCGGTGGTGGGACCACATATTGCATTCATATGGAAACATTCACAAACCATATGGCATGATGAAGGGAATACATACCTAATTCATGAATGTATTCTCTTTTAAGTAAGGTTGGGCACTATTTTTTAAGTTTTTCTAAGACCAAATGATCATCTCCCATCCACACGAGTCACTAACTCATCAATATCCATTACACTTAATCATAATTTATTTTAATTAATTAATATATTTAACCCAAATAATTCCTTATCAAATTATTCATTTAATTTCTATGGAATAATAAATAGATTACTCACTAAAAATCTTTTATGGCTTAAATATTTAATAAAAGGGGTGATCAATTCCACTGTTAACCATCTAATCATTCAGTAAATAAAATTCACAATATATTCTTCCATTTAATCTAATAATTTCACCCAAAACTCCAAAATCCCTAAATAAAATATTGGTAGTGACATAACACTTTGAATATTAAAAAACATAATACAATTATCCTCCTGGGATATATTTAGAAAATGTGAGAAAAATCCTGTTGATATCAAGATAAGTCCACCATGTACTGGTGGAGTTATTTCCAAATCCCTAATTTGGGTTAAAAAACATAGTAATGCGAAATAGGTAAAAAAACAAAGTAAAAATAAACACGGAGGGTTATATTTACCTAAATAGTTCCTCCCAATTAAATTATTCTTGATTACAACCATTATTGAGGGAGATACTCTCCATGAGTTTAAGAGATGGTCGAGATCCCCCCTTGGGTATGTTCCATATTGCACAAGGTGTGAAAGAACAAAAAACCCTTTAAAATAACTTCTAATAATTTATTTAATATTTTAGAAAAAATAGGCATTGTTGACCAATTATTAAATAATTGTATTGCTTTTATAATTAATTTATTTATTCACTCATTAAGCCTATCCTACCCAAGAGTCAGATGCACACACATGGCATTTAAGCCTCCTCCCCAACACTTGGATTTTTCCAAATTTTGGAAAAGTTCAGGTATGTAAGGATGTAGGGGTCACTCATGTGAGGATCAGCCATATAAGGTTGAATCATATACGATTCACCCATGTATGCTTGAATCATGTATGGGTCGCCAATTTAGGGGTGACCATATATAGGTAACTCATGTATGGGCGACCATATAAGGGTCTTCCGAGCATTGGGACTTTACTATATTTTTCGAAAAGTCCAACCAAATAAAAGTCTTAGGTCTATGTAATGGTCATACACATAGGGTTTATCCATAAAGGGGTTCCCCCCTATATATGGATGATCCATATAGGGGTCATCCACATATGGGTCACCCATATAAGGGTCACCTAGATATGGGTGACCATGTAAGGGTCACCCACACATGAGTCAACCATTTATTGGTGACCAGATAAGGGTGTCCAAATAGTGGGTTTACATGTAAAAGTGTATTTTTTGGGGTTTTCTAGACCCCATTCTCTAGTGGTGAAATTTTCTAAATTTTTAGAAATGTCTAGCGATATAAGGGTTTCTCAGACCCCATTTACATAAGGTTAACACATGGATCATCCTAAAACACTACTCTCGAGCACTTGATTCATCATCCATGACTCAAAACATGTCGGAAATCATCACCCCAGATTTTCCCAAATCATAGATTCTTAATTTTAGTCTTGGTTCTCATAATGTCCCTTTCATTAGAGTCAAAAGATAAAATTCACTCTGAAATTTATAACCCATAGAGGCATAGGTATTTTCTATTTCCCCACCAAGCACTACTCTTCCTTGTTAATACTTAGTTTTATTTCAATACACAACACCTGATCTACCTTGATCATCAACTCATGACTGACTCCATGTGTATTATCTATAACAATGAACAAGTTTCCTCTACGCAACTCCAATCATAAGGTGCACTATTTACCCAAAGATGAGCTACCACTCACCACCATCACTAGATCACTAAGATGATGCTTATTTGTTCTTGTCTATAATGAGACCATATTGCGCTATTAAATAACTCATTACATGGAACATGGTGCTCCCCATAATAAGAACCTACTTGTAGTGGTCGGTTTAGGGCCATGGTTGTCCCCAACATTGGAACCACTTAATGAAAATGAAATCATAGTGGTACAATGAAACTCTCAACATGAATTACATTACATTGCACCCAATTTAATTTATAAACACTTATACAACACTAATCCATATCGCTATCAGAACACATAAAATACACCCTGAGCCAAATTCCAATAAAAAAACTCCACCCAATATGGAATCCAAACATCAAATCTGAGGTCTACCATGGAAATAGATATAATTATATATACAAGAATACTGTATCCCTAATTCCATCCTAACCATCCAATGACTGATCTGATGAAAAAAATGAATCTACCAACATGGGATGATATCTATGATCAATAAGATTATCCCCACCATTTATGTATCCTTATCATCACTCTAATGCACCAAACATAGATCTCCATTACCCACACTCTATCTAGTACCACCAAAATGATATGACATGTCCATCCTCCTAATACTCATGCATTAACATGAAACTGTAATCACCACCAATTCCCAACTCACTAGGAATTCCATCCTTAGCATTCAATGAATCTAATCAATAATGAGGGTCACACACTACAATGATTAATGGAAAGCTCTCTGCCATATATATTTATTTATACCACTCCCCAAACACAAACTCAATAAGATTAAAAAACATTCCTTCCTAAAAATCCATGACAAGGTACACACCTAGGTTGACCATACCACAACACCTCGATAAATATCTAATGACGCCTCACACTATAGAGGTACATTACAAATTTCATCAAACCTCTCATGAAACAATTCCCATAAGCATTTAATTGAATATATCATTCCTTAGCTTACACAAGAACAGTCATGAATCTATAAAAAACTATAACCACACATATCTAGTGTGTACCACATTATTCTCATCCAAACCTGATGGTTGTATACTCCTATGCCACCCGATTGAAATAACCGACTCAAAATCCCATGAGTTTTATTTCATTAAACCTGGGATTATTCACCCGAATTAATGACCATGATCATCTCACATTTCAATATCATCTATCAAAAATCACCTCAGTGCTTCCTTTAAAATAGATACAACATCTCACCCAAGATAAGGCCAATTTCATGATCACTAATCAAATAGAGAATCTTTCAAATAAAGAGGTACTTACCAATGTTATATCCATCCTAGAATTACCATTAAGGACCCTGATATTCTATATCATTTGAAACGACCCCCCAAATCAACAAGTATAGGAATCTACTGATTATACCCAATAAATAGACCATGATACCAAATCACTTCAGGTTATTTTTATCTCCAAAACATAAGGCTTATCACAAGACTATACCTAGCTAACCATTCCATTCATAGATGTTATAATTCTCATAGAAATAACCATGAATATAAAACATATATATTATTAAATCCAATACATTATTCTTATAACCTGAAACATATACCCATACTTACCATTCCAAGGTGATCAAAAGACTGGTAAATCCTCCTCTCAAGTTACCCTCACATATCATAAACCATCTCCACCATAGTAGAAAAATTCCCCACTACTTAATGACAACATGTAACTCACTGACATCCTAATACATATCTCAATTCCACTAGGCTCACTAATATCTCATTGGGATTCATTAATTACCACAGGGTTAACAAATTTATAAATTTATAACATGAATAAAAAACACTAAACCATATAGTAGTATAGGATATGGAAGTCCAAGGTCAAACCCACATAGATAGGGTTGGAGAAAATATTTATTTAATAAAAAAAACCTAAAAATTTTTATGAAAGAAACCAAAACTAATTTATAGATATAAAATATTATAATTTATTTGGATTTTAAGAAAAATGAAAAAATGTTTAGGGAAAATGAAAATACTGGTTAATGATTGATTTAGACATAAAAAAATGAAAAATAAAACATAGGTGTAAAAATTGAGTTAGGGAGAATCCAATTGTTATGGTAGATAACCCTCGAAATCACCAATGTTCCATTTTTTTCAATGGCCATGTTACATTGAGTTTTAGATGATTTTGTAACTTGGAACCATTTCTAAAAATAGAAAATAATCCACCCAATGGTAATGGTGTGAATCATTCACTAGTCAATGTATTAAAAGAATCACTCCTTCACTGATCATGCAATGGTCATGAATGAAAAAGAAAAGAAGGAATTTATGAAACTAGGGTTGTGAAAAAAGACCCAAATGAGTTACATTTAAAAATAAAATACCTTAAAAATCAATCCTCCTTTATCACAATTTTTTTCAAAAAATTCTACCCCCTCATTATAGTCATGAGGGGGAAGGAAAAAAAATCCTATTTGACCCATCACAATAAAAATAATCTTTGATGCTAGTGGTGGTGCCTCCTAGACGAATCCTTGGTGTAGTATACTAAAATGTTATTTTTAAGAGATGATGATGCTCAAGGAAGCTTTAATTTTTATTAAATTATGTCATAAAGTGATCCTGGGTGGTCCCAGGATCATAAAGAGCTAAAAAGTGGCCCACCATGTCGTTAAATCTCATCAAAGGCTCTAACACGTACATGTCGTGTAATGATTACACAATGTGTAATGTTTGGTGTTTCCTCCATGCCCCTTTCATTACTTAACATAATTTCTTGTGTTCACAGCCTAAAATGTTTCACATCATGTAATATTTCTGTGATGTTAATATTCAATTTCCAATTTCAGAACCTTTGAAATGCCCTGAATCCAATTTTGACCCTTGTTCCAAGGTCTTGATGTCACACCCTGACATTTTAATTTATTTTTATTTTATTATTTCATTACTTCGGTAAAACCCATCGATGTGAGGGTTGAGTGCGGGTCTAAAATTTTCGATGTTTGATATTTTTAGTGGGTTTCAGACCCATGTGCGGTCACCACACGGTGGGTGGTAGCCGCATGATCGGCTCGGGTGCTATGAAGATGTCTATCACTCGAAGGAAATAATGTTTTATGCAAATGAAATAAGTAAAATGTTTAAAGCATAATTATATTAATAAATTATGGTGTAGATAATAATTTTATTATTAATAATGGTTAATGATATTTTTATTATCTAAATCTGGTTATTAATATAATTATTAATAAATTTTAATTTAATCGAAATTGTTATTATTTATATTCAAATTTTTTTGATTATTATTATTATTATTTATATTATTATTATTATTATTATATAATAATAATAATTATTAATATAAGAATGAAATAAAGAAAACCCTAGCTACCTTAGTCCTGCGGTTCCCCCCCCCATTTTCCCCTACCTTTCCCCTGCACGAGCGCCCTAACTGTGCTGTGCCCAACCCCTCTTGCCCGCTATACTTCCCTCACCTCTCTCCAGACCTCCACGTGCGCAGGCCCTCACCCTCCACTACAACCAGACCCCACGCCAGTTCCCAGCCTCACCCTCACCCCCCTCCTCTGCGATGCCCTCTCCTCTAGCCGACACCACTTCCCTCAGGCCGATCTCTCTTGCACGCTCCCTGTGCAACCCGGCCTCCCATCCCCACCACCCTCGACACTCAACCTCACTGTTCTGGACCTCCTCACCCCTTCCATCGCTAGCTCTAGCCTCCCTCGCCCAGCCGCTCCGACAACAGCTGCGACTTCTGCCTCCCCCTCCATCACGCAGTGCACCTGACCAGGCCACTTCCTTGCTCCGGCTAGTGGTGCCTCTAACCTATCACAATTAGACCATCCCTTCTTTCTCTCTGTGAACCCCTCTATCGGTGTGAGATTGGTGCACATGAGTTAGTTCTTCCCTCTGCTGAAGTGGCGTCACAGTCGCACACCATTGAGGTAGGAATTTTCATCCCATTCCATTCCCGAGCAATCTATTGGTGCTTGTGTTGATTCAAATATTATTTTTAGTTGATTCTCTGCTTAATGATATATCTAATTTTTCCATTATGATGTTTATGGATTATTATAACATGTTAAAAATAGTTTTTTAAGTGTTTCTTGTTTATGTTTGTGCATGTTAATGCCCAATTTTGTTTTAATCACTTAATGAATTTATTGTGATGTTTTCCTGAGAGTATAATTTGTTAAAACTATATTTAGAAGTGAATCTGCAATTATTTCTATGTGTGAATGTGCCAATTATTTTTGGTTAAATGTAATTTGGGTTTTAAATAGTGTAATTGGATGTTTTATGGGGAGAGAAATATATTTCAAAAGTGTTTTGACAGGAGTATATGGTGAAAGAGGATTTTCTAAATGATACGGTTATGTTTTTATGTGTGCTTCATTAGGGTACTTCTTGGAAGTTTTTTTAAGATTATGAAAAATTTGGGAAATGTGTTTTCAAAGGCTCTTGATATGCGAATCCATTGATAGTGGGGTTTTAAAGAGGGAGTTAATGAATTGATTAATTAATGGTAAATGCATTTGAAAAATAGGTTTTTGTGTGTCTCTTGTAATGTTTGTTATGTCACTAGATGTTGGCACACCCATGGGTGCTCTAAGTGCACACATGTGAGTGTAATCAAAGGAAGGTGATGCTTTAAATTGGTGTTTTCTTGAAAACTTGTTTTCCTAAATGGTTCTTGTTTTCCAAATGATGTTAGTTCCTCTAGGTTAATTAATTAGAGCTTGGGTGTCTCATTGGTGGTACACACACACATACATAGGTACATATGTGCATATGTATATATATATATATATCTTCCTTGCACATGTTCCCTCATGGCTTGAGGAATATGTTCAATGGATTAAGTGTTTATATATATATGTATGAGAATGTATATGTGTGCTAGTGTGGGAGTTTTTTTCGTTAAAAGCTTCAAGAGCCAAAGTGTATGAGCTTGGTCTGTTTCCTTCTTTATATAAGGACCTAGCCTTAAACCTTACATAATAGTAAATTAAATGAATAATTAACATTGATGATTTTTCAGGTTTAGAGTTTTAGAGAATTAGGACATAACTATTACATCTCAAAAGATTACAAAGTAGACACTTCTACCCAATATCCATTTCTCTATAAAATAAACTCTCTTGGAAAAAATAGTCATGTCTAGTTCCATATTTAAGACAACCTGACTTTTCCTTGATCCCATCCTTGACCCTATTCCACATTATGTCATGTGAAAAACATTTCAAAAACTTGGGATGAGCATAAAAATCTCATTAAGGGATACACAAAGAAACAAAACTGTTAGTTTTTCAAAACAATAAGTAAACCATGAATAATTTAACAGAAGTAATACTTTTCACCTTTATGAATTAGTAAATACTCTTCACTGAATAAAAGATCACTACTTACCCTTCTGTAACCAAAAGGTTACCATAAAACCCATATAAATAACACATAACATATAGAGGTAACTTGGGACATAAACATACCTAAATAGAATAACCATACGGTCAACTTCCACCAATATCACTAAATGGAATAGCCATACGGCTGACTTCCATACCCAATGCATTGGAGGTTATAACGTTACCACCCGTCCTGGTTTTCACGACACCACCTGTCATATGGTTTATCATGTAACCACCCATCAAATGTCCATGTACCATCATAGCACATAAAATATTTCAAATATAAACTTTTCATTAGTAACATTTCATTTGAAATCACAAGAAGTAATTTCAAGATATTGAAATAATCAATCCATTTTCATAAACCATTTAAAAATAGATTTTTAAATCAAAGTGTCCCATACCACTTTGAAGATTCTAATGGAATTATAATTTTATAACATTAATTTCCATATAAATAAATACTCAAAACCATTTTTAAAACATGGAAATAAATGATAAATATTTAGAATAAGAAATCTTTAAAACATTTAAAATTATATTTTAGTTAAAGAGTTTTTAACAAAATGAGAGACTCTTGAATACAAATAATTGAGGAATAACATTTAATCAAAACTTTATAATATCATGAGAATAAATTTATTGCTTATATAATATGTCAAAGGATAGTATATACACCATATAAGAGTGAATTGGTGCATAACAACAATGAAGACTCAGTGGAAATGTAAATTGAGATGAAATCCCTTATAAAGATGGTATCCTTAAATTAAGGATAAATCAATCACATAATTATGTGTGAAAAATATAAATACACCCAATATAAGTGGATATTAAGTGTAAAAAAATAATATTTCATTCACACATATTCATAGGATGACATATTCATGAAGTACAAGTTGAACCCAAAGAATTGAAATTGGGTTAAGAAGTTCCCTTGTAAAAATTCATCAGCATAATGACGTCACATTAAAATTCATAAAATGAGTTGATGAGATAAAAAGGGTATGTCATCACTTGGAAATAAATTTTACATCAATAAGTATATTGAAAAAAATATCCTAGCATAATAAGATGTAAATTAAGAGACATAACAAAAGAAGTCTTTTAAAAAGAGGAGGGTGAAAGGTTCCCTTACCGATTTGGTAACTTACAAAACATACATCAAATGGAAGAAGGGCCATAAAATATAGATTTAAATACCCATAAATGAAATTATATTACACAAAGAGTAGAATCAGGGGCATTACATACACCACTCAAAGCAAATAGAGACAAATATAGCACAACTCTCATGGGAATAAAAGTGAGATAAAAATCCATTACCTCGTTTTAATCAATCGAGTTGTATGACCAAATGATAATAACCACCAAATTAATCACACAATACCATTAATATAAAGATAATAATGATAATATATATCAATGGAAGTATATATTACACCACATTCAATAAATAAGTGGTGAACAATGGAAATCTCAAGGAAGTAACAGTGAGATAAGAAATCCCCTTACCTCGTTGTCCGACATGACCCGTTCATTCTTTAATCTCCTGAATAATATTCTAATGTTAATTTCTAATTTCTTAAGAACCTTTTTTAAACTTTATTATTCCTTTAATATTACTTATTATTATTTTATAAACATTATGTAATCATTTAAGTTAATAATGGTCATTTTGTGGATATTTGGTACTTGAGTAAACAAAATGAACACCTTATAATTACAAGTTGTTCATGTGGTAAGATATATATTATCTTAAGAATGATATTAATGATTTATATATCATATATATAATATATATCTAGTATATACATGTATTTATAATAGAACATAACATTTAGTGGTAAGAAATGAAATGCACCATTAATGGAGACGGTAAGCCGTACGTACGAATGAAGGATACTTCCATTTCTATTTATTATTTTAATGGAATTAAAAACATAATAATACATAGTTATATTATAACTCCAGTATAATATCATATACAATATTATTAACTTCATCCTTTATACATCCCACATAAGGCATTAACGAGTCATATCACTTTGAGGGGGAGGTAGTCTGCACTTCCTCTAATGAGATTATCGTATTTAGCCACTATGGAAACCATAATGTATTTATATAAATGAAAAAATAAAGAAGAATAAAAAAAAATAAACATAATATATGTCATATATAAATACAGTGCCATCATAATGGCCACCATGAGAGGCGGTTGGAGATATTTGAACAATCATCGTTCCGTGAGGCGTTAGTTTTCTATCAAAAGAAACATTATGTTATTCACCCGTTATATAGAGGTGTGTGTAAGTGTAGTTATAATACTTCTCATAACAATATCATAGTATATTTAGGATACTTTTTTTGTTACAAAAGAAATGAATAAAAAGATTTTAGGGGTTTGAGAAATAAAATGAAAGAAAACAATTTAAGAGAAACGGTTACCTTTAATTTGGGTAACTCCCTTTGGTTTGAACCAAAGGACTTCTTGAAGTGACCTATGAGGCTTCTAGGGGGAGGAGAGGGATATAGGGAGATTAATTGGGAAGATATTGGACGATCCAAAATGGTTGAGAGGTGTGAGTAATTGGTTAGAAGTGGTCTCCTTTTATAAGGGGGAGGAGGGGCTCTTTAGTAAAGTGTGATAATATTATTTTATTATATAATGATATTCAGTTTCTAAAGGTCCAAAAATCATTAAAGTTGAAGATAAGATGACTCATTGTCGAAATAACATCATCCAATAGGAATTTCACCGGTTTTCAATGTTATTTTAATATTTATAATCATATTTATTTAAATCTTTTATTAATGAGGAAAATACTACATCATTATTGTGTCATAAATACTTTAATTTATGTGATTTCTAAAAATTATAAAACAAATACCATGATGTAGGAAACTATTTTAACTTTCCAATGAATATTTATATTCTAAAATATAATTTATATAACACCATATAAAAATTAATTTACTAAAAGAATTTTGTTTGTGTCATTTTTTCCTTTACATTAAATTAATTAATCTAAAGAGTAATTATATTTCATAAGAGGCTCCATGTGGTCTCAAAATAGACCCAAATATGCCCATGGTTGGAAATTAGTAATCAAATAAGTTTAGGACAAGTGTTAAGGTAATTTTGAATTATTATAATATTTTTTTAACCTTGAATTACCCTATTTACCTTTAACTGCGGCAAATAAAAGTCAAAAGTTACCATTCACCAAAATTTATTTTCATCTTATTGAACCACATTTTACTTCTTCATAACAATAATGTATGTTGTATTTTCAAAATTCAATTCATAGAAGCGGTAAAATTTCATTTAAATGAAAAAGTCAGTTTTTTTAACTACTACTAATTGGTTTCACTATTCATCAAAAATTGAACTATTTCAGAAAAATACCAAAAATTCAGCCTAAGATATATTTGATAATACGAATTAAAAAGTGGTGCCTATTTTACCAAATTTTAAACAATGAATTTGCATTAATTAATTTTAAAATAAATTCTCGTTATCAAAACAAATAGCATGTTTTTAAGAAACAATAACTATTAAAAGATTGATACTTGTTTATGTCAAATTTCAAAGTGAAATTAATTATAATGACCAACATTGGATTAAATGGAAATATATATATATTATAATTACACTTTAAAACCAATTAGAAAGATAATCTAACCATATAAATAAATTATATTAAAAGGGACTTTGGAATTAAAATACCATATTTTTTACTTTTCATTAAAAAATGAACTTTATCAGAAAAATACCAAAAAATTACCCAAAGTAAAATTTTGTGTATAAATTCTAAAGAATGATTTTATTTAGTCAATTAGAATGTATTAAAGTTACCAAAACTATATTTAAAGAGGGTTTTCCATTAAAAGGCGGTAAATCGACCTTTTAATGAAAATTATGCTTAAAATTAGATTCATTTAAATTTCAATCCTCTAACTTTTATTGGATAAATGTAAATACATTTAAGAAACATGGATAATTATATTGTAGTTAGTTTTTTTCATTCCCGCCAATACAATGGTTAGGAGTTAACTACCATTTAAAATAACAATATTCTATTATTAGTGTGCAACGTAAGATTTCAAAGAACCCCGTTGTTGTGCATCGGGTATGCTATCGAACATAGCAACCCCTTTAAAGAAAAATTAATATTTAAATCACAAATATTAATAAATATGAAAATGTCATATTCTTAATTTATATGGGATGTTACATCCTTCCCTCCTTTTGGGAATTGCGTCCTCGCAATTTTAAAATTGGGCTCGGGAACTTCATTAAAATCCCCACATCGAAAAAAGAGTCAATAAAACTATCACATTAAAATAAAGAAAGAGAATTACAAAGGTTACTCGAGACAACAGATACTAGGATTCCATGAAAACATGGATATGGAAGAGAAAACAAACTATCAAGTTCTGATGGAGAGTGATAGAAAACATGTTTATGAGAAAGTTAACCACCAGAAAACCATAAACTTGTAATGGGTTAAATAGTCTTTGATTCCCCAGTAGGAAAAGTTAACAGACAAGTTTTTTGTTTTAAGTTACTTTTAATTGAGGAATTTATTTACGAGCTTAACTAAAAACATAAGGGAATATACTTACTTGTAATGTAGACATTCATCTTTTACGAGATTTCTAACACAAACTCATATTTTATTCAAATGATGAGTATTCATGATAACTTTTTTCTCACATGAAGAGTGCTATAATCAACTTCGAGAGAATCACATAATCCACAAAATATGAACTATATATTTTCCATGTCATTAGACCTTAACCAAAACCGAAATGGTTAGTACCAGACCAGATAATCCCCAAAAGGATAATCTTTTACAAAATTAGAAACTACTCTTAATCTCCAAAATTTTTCAAACAAAACTCAAAGTTTAACAAAGACCATTCAATAAACAGTTGTCCATAAAATTATTCAAAGTAATCTACACTAATATTGAAACACAAATCTCAAAAGGATATAATCACATAGTCTTCCAAGATAAATCTTAACATTTATCTCTAAATAACATCAGTTACTCTAAATGTCTCATATTGAAAAGTAATTAACCTAATCACATATCCTCCATGATAGGTTAATCATTTCCATAGATAAACCAAAATTGACTTATTCTTGATTCATAAAATCATATAACTAAAAATAATTAGTCATACAAACCAGGGACTTCATGTAGTCCAGTGGTAGGCAATAAATACCAATCACACTTTGGTTGTGGGTTCGAATCCCGCAGCTTTGTCCGATGTGACGGGTTGTCACACGGTCCACGTGTTGTCCTTTTTTCAAAAACTATATAATTTTATAGCATTCACAAAAAGAGATAAATTTATCAAAAATAACCATAACATATTTTAACCACGAAGGTTTTCTAATAACTTTCATTTTTCATCCCAAAAATGTATTAACCTACAATTTCCTCAAATTCACAGATCATATAATCCCAGATGGTTCTTTATAACTTTGTCCACAAAATAAAGGATAATTATTCCTTGAATAAAATTTTCATATATCAAACTTTATGGTTACACATACTATAAAAAGTCTTCTAATGTAATTCCCATCATCAAAAGAGCCTTAATACTTTTAAGTATTTCACCATTCTAAAATCTACGATAAGTCTGGAATCCCTTATATATTGACTTCTTACTCATTCAACATTATTCATGATCTATTAACCATTCCTTTTCAACTTATTCTGAAATACATCTTTCCTACAAACAGTATCATGAATCATATCCTAAGATTCAATAATATCAAAAAATATGTTAAGAAATAATCCATACCTTTCATTGGTCATTGTCAGTTTCATCATTCTCAATCGGAATGTCAGTAGGTATTAGTAAAAAAATATTTGTATGATCCTGGTGATCCCATTCCTGAAACTTCTTCGTAGGACATGTTTTTGTATAATAACCATGCACACCACATTTAAAACATTCAATTTATCCATCAAAAAGAACTTCTTTCCCTTTCCTAGAGTCAATTGGATTCTTCCTTTTTCCATGACAGGTTCTTGCTTTATGACCTTCATTTCCAGATCTATAGCATCTTCTTTCCCCTTTGAAACATTTTTCTAGGTGTTTCTTTCCACATCCTTAACACATAGGTTTTTGAACATACATACCTTTACGATTATTACCTGAAATTCTTTCGGGATTTGTTTCTTGCATATACGGTGCCTTATAAAAATCACGAAGGTTCAAGTGGTCAATAATGACTCTAGATAGTTGGTTGAGAATAACCACAAGATTTCTCATTACAGATCCCATTTCATTCAATTGATCATTCAGAAAACTGTCATAGTTTTCTTCACATCCATTTTTACTTTGATGCCTGCTAGATCCAACTATTGACTAAAACCAGAAAGATAAGTGTGAGTATATCTGTAAAATCATCATATAATATCTTATGAGGAGGGTAAATACTAAGATATAATTATTTGTGTTATCTTAAACTCGTTCAATTTATCTAAAAAAAATATGACTCTTTCTAAAATCCTAACCATTACGGTAATGTCACTAATGCTTAAAGAATACCCTAAACTCTAAAGTTATCTAAACTAACCTCTAATACCAACTATAAGGACCCAGCCTTAAATCATATATAATATTGAATTTAATGAATAATTCACATTGAGGATCTCTTCAAGTTTAGAGTTTTATAGAATTAGGACATAACCATTACATCTTAGGAGATTACAAAGTAGAAACTTCTACCCAGTATCCATTTTTTTCAAAAAATAAAAACTCTTGAAAAAAAGAGACATGTATAGTTCCATTTTTAAGACATCAAGACTTTTCCTTGATCCCATCCTCAACACTATTCCACATTATGTTCTACGAAAAACATTTCAAAAACTTGGAATGAGCATAAAAGATCAGTAAGGGACACACAAAGAAGGAAAACTGTTAGTTTTTCAAAGCAACAAGTAAACCATGAATACTTTAATGTAAGTAATAATTTTTTCCTTTATGAAGTAGAAAATACTCTTCACTAAATAAAAGATCACTACTTACACTTTTGTAACCAAAAGGTTACCATAAAACCCATATAAAGAACACATAACATAAAAAGGTAACTTGGGACATAAAAAAACTTAAATATAATAATCATATGGTCAACTTCCACACATATCATTAAATGGAATAGCCATACAGCAGACTTCCATACCCAATGCATTAGAGGTTATAACGTTACCACCCGTCCGGGTTTTCATGGCACCACCCGTAATATGGTTTATCACGTAACCACCTGTCAAATGTCTAAGTACCATCATAGCACATAAAATATTTTAAATATAAACATTTCATTAGTAACATTTTATTTGAAATCACAAGAATTAATTTCAATATATTGAAATAATCAATCCATTTTTATAAACCATTTAAAAAAGGGATTTTTAAATCAAAGTATCCCATACCACTTTGAAGCTTTTATTGGAATTATAATTTTAAAACATTAATGTACATATAAATAAATACTCAAACCCATTTTTAAAACATGGAAATTAAAGATAAATATTTAAAATAAGAAATCATTAAAACATTTAAAATGATATTTTAGTTAAAGAGTTTTTAACAAAATGAGAGACTCTTGAATACAAATAATTGAGGAATAACATTTAATAAAAATGGTATAACATCATTAGAATAAATTTATTCATGATATAATATGTCAAAGGATATTATATAGACCATATAAGAGTGAATTGGTTCATAACAACAATGAAGTCTCAGTGGAAATGTAAATTGAGATGAAATTCATTATAAAGATGGTATCCTTAAATTAAGGATAAATCAATCAAATAATTATGTGTGAAAAATATAAATACACCCAATATTAGTGTATATTAATTGTAAAACAATAAGTTTCCATTCACACATATTCGTAGGATGACATATTCAAGAAGTACAAGTTGAACCCAAAGAATTGAAATTGGGTTAAGAAGTTCCCTTGTAAAAATTCAGCAACCTAACGACGTCACTTTAAAATTCAGAAAATTAGATGATGAGATAAAAAGGGTATCTCACAACATGGACATAGATTTTACATCAATTAGGATATTGAATAACATATCCCATCATAATAAGATGTAAATTAAATGACATAATAAAAAGAAGTCTTTTAAAAAGAGGAGGGTGAAAGGTTTCCTTACCGATTTGGTAACTTACAAAACATAAGAAAAATGGAAGAAGGACCATAAAATATAGATTTAAATACCCATAAATGAAATTATATTACACAAAGTGTAGAATCATGGGCATTACATACACCACTCAAAGGAAATAGTGACAAATATTACAGCAATCTCATGGGAATAAAAGTGAGATAAAAACCCATTACCTTGTTGTAATCAATCAAGTCATATGACCCAAAGATAATAACCACAAAATGAATCTAAAAATACCATGAATATAAATAGAATAATGATAATATATATCACTTGTAGTATACATTATAGAACATGCAATAAATAAGTGGCGAACAATGGAAATCTCAAGGAATTAAAAGTGAGATAAGAAATCCCCTTACCTCGTTGTTCGACTTGACCCGTTTGTTCTTTAATCTACTGAATAATAAACTAATGTTAATTTATACTTTCTTAAGAAACTTTTTTAAACTTTATTATTCCATTAATATTACTTAGTACCATTTTATAAACATTATGTAATCATTTAAGTTAATAATGGTCGTTTTGTCGATATTTGGTACTTTAGTAAAAAAATGAACACCTTATAATTACAAGTTCTTCATGTGGTAATATATCCATTATCTAATGAATGATATTAATGATTTAGATATAATATATATCATATATATCCAGCATATACATGTATATATAATAGTACATAATGTTTAAAGGTAAGAAATGAAATGCACCATTCATGGAGACGGTAAGTCGTACGTACGGATAAACGCTACTTCCTTTTCTATTTATTATTTTAATGGAATTAAAAACACAATGATAAATAGTAATATTATAATTATTGTATAATATCATATAAAATATTATTAACTTCATCCTTTATACATCCCACATAGGGAATTAACGAGTCATATCACTTTTAGGGGGCGGTAGTCCGCACTTCCTCTAATGAGATTATCGTATTTACCCACTATGGAAACCATAAAGTATTTATATAAATGGAAAAAATTAATAATAATAAAGAAAACATAAACATAATATATATCATATATAAATATAGTGCCATCATAACGGCCACCATGAGAGGCAGTTGGAGATATTTGAGCAATCATCGTTTCGTGAGGCGTTAGTTTTCCATCCATAGAAACATTATGTTCCTCACCCGTTATATGGAGGTGTGTGTAAGTGTAGTTATAATACTTCTCATAACAACATACTTGTATATTGAGGATACTGGTGTTGTTACAAAATAAAGGAACCATAAGAGTTCTTGGGGTTGGAGAAGTAAATTAAAAGAAAATAATTTAAGAGAAACTGTTACCTTTAATTTGGGTAACTCCCTTTGGTTTGAACCAAAGGACTTATTGAAGTGCCTTTTTCCTAAGTTATGGCTTCTAGGAGGAGGATAAATATGTAGGGAGATTAATTGGTAAGATTTTGTATGAGACAAAAGGCTTGATAGGTGTGAGTAATTGGTTAGAATTGGTCTCCTTTTATAAGGGTGGGGAGGGGCTCTTTAGGAAAGTGTGATAATATTATTTTACTATATAATGATATTCGGTTTATAAAAGTCCAAAAATAATTAAGGTAGAATATAAAATGACTCATAATCTAAATCATATCATTAAATAGAAATTAGATAGGTTTTGGATGTTAGTTTAATATTTGAAATCTTATATATTTAAATCCTTTATTAATGAGGAAAATACTACATCATTATTGTGTAATAAATAATTTAATTTATGTGACGTCTAAAAAAAATACCATGATGTAGGAAATCATTTTAGGTTTCTAATGAATATTTATAGTCTAAAATATAATTTATATAACACCATATAAAAATTAATTTACTAAATGAATTTTGTTGATGTCATTTTTTCCTTTAAATTAATTTAATTAATCTAAAGTGTCATTATCTTTCATAAGTGGCTCCATGTGGTCCCAAAATAGACCCAAATATACCCATGGTCGGCCATTACAAACCCAATAAAGGTATGACAAGTTTTAAGTTAATTTTGAATTATTATAATATTCTTTTAACCTTGAATTACCCTATTTACCTCGACGGTAAATCAGAGTCAAAAGTTACTATTCACCAAAAATTATTTTTATCTTATTGGACCACATTTTACTTATTGATAAAAACAATTTATATTGGATTTTTAAAATTCAATTCACAGAAGTGGAAAATTTTATTTAAATGAAAAAGTCAGGTTTTTTAACTACTACTAAGTGGTTTCATTATTCATCAAAAATTGAAGTTTTTCAGAAAAAATACGAAAAATTCAGTCTAAACTATATTTGATATTCTGAATTAAAAAATGATGTCTATTTTAACAAATTCTAAATATATAAGTGATATTAATAAATTTTAAAATTAATTCCCGTTATCAAAACAAACAACATGTTTTTAAGAAACAATAACTATCAAAAGATTGATACTTGTTTATGTCAATTTTCAAAGTGAAATTAATTCTAATGACCAAACTTGGATTAAATGGTCAAAATATATTATAATTAAACTTTAAAACCCATTAAAAATACAATCTAACCATATAAATAAATTATATTAAAAGGGACTTTTGTATTAAAATACAATATTTTTCACTATTCATTAAAAAAATGAACTTTATCAGAAAAATGCCAAAAAAATTACCCAAAGTAAAATTTGAGGTTCCTATTATAAAGAAGGATTTTATTTGGTCCATTATTATTTATTAAAGTGACCAAAACTATATTTAAAGAGGGTTCACCATTAAAAGGCGGTAAATCGACCTTTTAATGTAAATTATGCTTAAAATTATATTTATTCTCATTTTAAGCCTCTAACATTTATTGGATAAATGTAAATACATTTAAAAAAATGTATAATAATATTGTAGTTAGTTTTGGTCATTACCTCCAATATAATGGTTAGATGTTAACTACCATTTAAAATAATAATATTATATTATTAGTGTACAACTTAAGATTTCAAAGAAACCCGTTGTCGCGTATCGGGTACGCTATCGAACATAGAAACCCATTTAAAGTAAAATTAATATTTAATTCACAAATATTAATAAATATGAAAATTTCATATTCTTCATTTATCCAGGATGTTACATCCTTCCCCCCCTTTTGGAAATTGTGTCCTCGCAATTTTTATTCACTTATCAAATAAGTGGGGGTATTTATCCCTCATAGCATTTTTAGATTCCCACGTCGCCTATTCAATCATATGGTTTTTCCACAAAACCTTTACCTGGTGAATTACCTTATTCTGCAACACTTTCTCTCTATAGTCATGAATCTGAACTGTTTGTTCTTTATAAGAGAGATTCTATTCCAACTGAACTACCTCTAGGTTCAAAACATGAGACGAATCTGGAATATACTTTCTCAACATCAAAACATGAAAAACATTGTGTAATTCAGGGATTTTAGAATAATTGATTTCTTGTTTTTCACTCTTTTATTTAATTCCTTTTAGTAATTTAGGGATTTTAGAATAATTGATTATTGTGAAATAAAGTAAGAACTTTTCCATTTGAATTGCATGAATTTGTTTTATTAAAGGTTTATACTAAGTGTTTGATGAAATTCCCCTTTGGACCTTGAAAATGCGCTATGGGATTTAAAGTGGTGAATTGACATTCTTAAATGGGATTCCAAGTGCATATAGATTTCAATGTAAAGGCGTGTGTTTCTTATTTTTTAAATTATTTAGTGTTAAATGATTATTTATGTCCCATTTAGTCAGGTTTATGAAAAATGAATTTTGGATTTTCTTTGGAAATGATTTTCTAAATGATTTGATAACTTCTAGAGTGTTTCATAGGTAAAGCCACTATTGTAACTTTTGAATGGATTTTTGGGAAAACCCCTCTTGGGTTGGGTCTCTTGCCTCATCGATTGATCATGGGGAAGGAGAGTCCTCTGTATGGGACCTTCCTTGTATAAATATAATTGTTCGGCAAGGACTACCCTTGAGGTGGCTGGGGTGGTGATGAGTTGTGTGGTGTGTTTAGTTATATATATGTGTCATGTTATTTGAAATGTACGACACACACTATTGAGAACTATACATGAGAACCTGGCATAGAAAAGTGGTATACTGAGAACGATTGCTACACTAGTTTAGAACACACACTGGCTAGTGGCACTTAGTATGGACTTTTCTCAATTATGGGATTAAGCCCCTCGGTTATGCCATATAGGGAAACACTGAGCATTTGGGTGTTATGAAGTCATCAAGAGTTGGCATGCCTTAAGAATGAGTAACATGTATTAGTATGTTCTGGTTTTCCTATGAGTTCCTAGGATTTCCTGTGTTCCTTTGGCACTAGTATAGTTAGTACTGTTTCCTCGCTATATGTAATGATACCCATTGTTCTTAGTTTTGGTGTTTTCTTGTAAAGTTGTAAATGTGTGGTTTTCTAAATATCTTTTCAAGAAAAAATGTTCTAAATGAACAATCAACCTTTCCTTTGACACTTTTATGAAAAATGAATGATTCCTTCTTGGTCTCCTTTTCTTTCCTCCCCTTGCACCTTATTTTAAACATGAGGGTAATGGATTATAATTGTGATTTATTTTACCTTAAAAATGAAACATGTAAAAAATTATATATTTATAGATTTTATTTCAAACCTGAAATCAGTGTTTTCATAATTTAAATAATGTTCATTGGGAATAGTTTAGTCTGACCCACCTATTGAGTTTTAATACTCATGCCTATAGTGTTTTCTTTTTTTAGTTTCTCTTGCTGGTTCCAGCTCTGGTTTAGATCGCCTTGGGCGATGTTTGGTTTTGGTATTGGAGAGTAACCCATAGGGTTACCTGGAGTCTTATTCTTGGATAGGTTAGTTGTGTTTTCTTCATTCCTTCTTTTCCTATCGTTGATTTATCTTGTTTTATTCTGTTTATTCTGGTTTATTAATTTATCATTATGGGACAAATCATTCCCAATGATTAAATTTTGATGCCTGAAACCAGTTTCCAGCCAGTGGGGATCAGGAATGCCCTTTGGGCTATGCTGCGGATCTGCTCGTGTGACCGGTTAAGGGTCGACCGCGGTTGGTTCGTGACAAAATGGAATCAGAGGTAGTCCTTGTTATTTGGGGTGTCCGGTATTTGGATATTAGGACTGTCGGGACTCGAGAGGTAGGTACAAGAATGTTGTCATGAACTCCCACCTGTTCCGAACCTCGAGTCCCCAGGGGTAGTTCGGGAATTTATTCGTTGTCTCTTTCTAGTTTGTTTTGGATTGAGGGATGACAACAGAGGCAAGCCGATGATACATCATGAGTTCACATGGAGTAGTGACCCATGTGGAGTCCTAGTACATGGTTTAAGTTCCTCCTATTTTCCAACTCTTACTTGGGGCATGGCCCACTACCATGTCCCCAGGTTAAGCATGACTACTAGTCCCTCACTCTGGTAGTTTGATGAATGTTAAGTGTTGTCTTGGATCTGATTGGTGTGAGTGTAGTTTTGTAAATGAAAAAAGATTTTTTAAATGATAATAAATTATTTTAAATGACTTTCAATTCATGAAATGGGTTTTAATACCAAAAGATATTAGCCTAAAAAAATGTAGTGTTTGTTTGGAATTGGTAGAGAAATGGTTTGGGTGCAACCTTGGGTACTCTATGAACATTTGTACATGTGAGGGAATTCATGGGAAGTGTGTGTTGGTGTGTATGGATTCAAGAAGATGGAGACATGTGTAATGGTTCATGGGATTAATGGGGTGTGTATTTGGAATTAAAGGTTTGACCTTCTTTAGTCTAAATTTATTTCAAAAATTAGAAATGATTTTTGGAAAATTTATTTGGTTTGAAAAGTTGGTTTGGTATTCAAAAAGTGGCCTTTGTAACGACCCAAACATTCATTAATGGAAATTCCTCTTGATCTAATTAAATGTTTTATTATGGTTATATAAAATTTGAACATCATTAGTTTTATGTTTCTATATATTAAAATACCGTTATGAATTGTGACCAGTGCTAATATAGCCATTTAACAGTGATCACATGATTAGTATAAATATGAGGCTTTAACGAATCCAATTTACTCAGAAAAAGGAAGCGATGAACTCATATGTTAGACTTTCCCCATATGAAGTCCATTTTTTGGAGCTCAGAAAAGAGGTGGAATAATTGATCTTCGCTCTTGACCAAGCCCAAGCTTAGCTTGAACACGTTAAGCTTGAGCGGAACCAACTACGGGAGAAGTGGAAGTTAATAGAGCTTACCACCCGGGCATTGTTATCCAAGCCACCCCAAGAGTTTGTCCCCATCACACACCTTACCCTTAATTATTATATGGGTGTTATAAGGGTTAATGTAACAAGACCCTATCACTATGAGTATGTACATTATTTTTGTATAAATAATGTGAATTCATTTTATTATTGTTACTTTGTAAATAGTTTTTAAAGCACAAATAGTATTTTGAGTTATTATTAAACTAAGAAATATATTTTGATGAATAATTGTATTTTTGAATTTAATATTATTTTAATATTATTATTATTAAATTAATTTTTATTAAAAATAAATGATCATATAATTTTATGAATGCAATTGTAATTTTTATTAAGGTTTGAATGTTGTTTTTGGTCAAAACCAATGAATTTTTGGTAAATGTCGGTTTATATTTTACAAGTAAAATTCACATATTTATAAAATTATTTAGATAAATTGAATATTATTTTTGGAATCACGATGTCGAAATTATCTAACAGTTATTTTTTCATAATTTTCCGAGATAATCAAATTTTCGGGTAAAAATTAAATACTGTTTAAATATAAAATGTGTTTTATGACATCATAATGAGCCAATATTGATGTAATAAAATAATATAAACATTATGTTTGGTTAATATATGTTTTACCACTAAAATAATGTGATTTTGGGTTTTTTCTTTATTTTACAAAGCTTTAGTGGACCCTTCAAGGATTATAAAACATTTTGCCTTTTTAAATTGTTTTCCTTGAGAGTGTGACTCACCTCCACATAATAAACCCTATTATTTTAAGAAGTTCTGCCATTTTCCTTATAAAATATTTTATTCCACTCCGCTTTGTAAAAACCATGGGCAAAAACCATCAACAGGTTTGTGGTTTTGATTAGTTTAATGTGAGGTGTCCCAAACTTAATTATAAAGAATTCCCTCTCCTTTCCTATATAAGCTCACCCTAGCTCCCACTTCCTCTTCACTCAAATCCTTTGGATTTAGACCAAACCCTTACCTCCCCTATCTATAATCCTCCCAAGGTGCCCCAATCTCCCAATAAGCCTCTCTCAAGCCTCTCCTAAGACTTTGGGATCACATTTCCATGTAAGGGATTTCTTCCTTTCCCATTTCTGTCCAATTTTATTTAAGTTGTTATGCCCTTTTGTTTTCGATTAAAAATATTTGGGTGTTATTTCAAACCTCCCCGTACTACCATATTTATGTTTGGATTATGGGAGACCCCATTCTCTCTCATTAATGCCTCCCATGTACACCTATTACCATGCCACAATTCTGTGAGGGATTTTTCTCTTTCCTCTTTTACATCCAAGTAATTATTTTTTATTGTGCATATAAATTCTATTATGTTTGTTGGGACATGTGTCTATATGACCCCATTACTTTCAATTTCATGTACATATGATGAGACACCCATTTATACCTCATCAACCATTTTCATGAATCCTTATGTAACGCCGTTATGCTGCCGAAATTGCATAGCGTTTTTCCAAGCAAAGATCATTATGTAGTGAATACCATACCCATGTCTCTATCAGGGGTATTAACCTTTATGCAAATATACATATTTAATGGTAATTTCATGAATTTATTACACATTACTCAATCATGGAATAACTTATGATGTTGATTGATTCCATGTTATAGGATACATGTGGTACACTTATGCATGAAATAAAATGATTCAGAAGGGTGTGCCCTAATAGGGCTTGAATGCATTGGGTAAAGTATAATATCATGATACATCATGTGCAATGATTGTTGACTCATTATAATTCAAGTTCAATGAGGGTTTACTCGTGCTTCAGGTGAAAAGAGGATTTACTCATGCTCCATGTGCAATGAACCTTGGATCATGCTAATTCCATGTTAAGTGTTGTTGCCACATTTCCATGTTATGATTATCATGCTTTATCATGCCTTTATATTCATGTTTCTCTTGTTATCAATTGATATTACTATTGTATAACATTTATTTTATTCCTCATGTTATTACATGTTTATTCCCTTACTGGGCTTTATATCTCACCCTTTTCTTATGCATGTCCTCAGGTTATCCCATCTAATGATAAGTACGAGGGAATGTAGTGGTCATGTAAAGGATGTTTTCAATAAATATGTTGTATTTAATGTTTTAAGTTTTTACGTAATTATCCTAATCCCCAAATACACTAGACCTCTCGATCTTCCATGTTGCACCAAGTGAAGGGTTTATGCAATAAATCATGTTTATGTGTGTATTAAAAAGAAGGGTTGTTATAGTTGGTATCAAATGATTGGTTTAGTTATTTTTGGGATTAGGATTAGAAAACCCTTGTGAATACTTAGAGACAAGAATAAGTATAATAAAAACATCCCTAATTATTGGTGAGTATTGAGTAAGTTGTTTATCAAGAATGTACGTCCCTGTCAGGATACGAGCAGGTAGAGGCGGCTCTGGCACAGGTGTTTCCTAGGGGTAAAACCCCAAAACACCACTTTGAGCTAGAATCGAATGGGAACTAGTGCACGACAACGGGCCTTGCTTCCCTCTTGGTTACGACACTCCTATAAGATATTCTTTTTTAAATTCACAAGCTTAGTATGAACCCTTTTAAGGTAATTAAAAAAATGTCCCTAAGAATATATGTTCAAAAGTAGATCATGAATAACATATATTGAAGCCTATGGATTCATAAGTTAAGGAAATAAAAGTTATTTATAAGTCATCAGTTTTTCCCTTGGGTTACCCTTTATGTATTACCCCCAACTTTTCTTTTATTCCATCCAATGGCCAGTAATAGGAGGACTTGAGCTAACAACCATTGTGAAGATCAATGTGACGATTGTTCTAATGAAATGACCAATCCGATGGGAGCAAGAATCACAAATTTTGTCATGCTTCTCTCTCAGTTAACTCAAGCATTGAATAGAAACATGGGTCAAGAGGAACATTCAACCCCCCCTCAACCCCTAATAAATAACCAGTCACTATCTAGATATTCCTGAGACCAGGGCGTCTTACTTTTAATGGATCATATGATCCCTAAATCGCCAAACAATGGATCAAATCCATTGAAAAGATCTTCTACAACCATCAATGTTCTAAACAAGATATGGTTCTTCTGGCTGCTTATCGTATGGATGGTGAAGACAATCAATGGTGTAAATTTATAAAAAATATTAAGGCTGAGGAGATTATCGAGGTGTTGGAATGGAAGGATTCCTAAAAGATGTTTTTTGATAAATAATTTTCATGATCCATCCAACTTAAGATGGAAGGGGACTTCCTTGCCCTCAAGTAAAAAGATGATGAATCTGTCAGAGCGTACGAGGAAAAATTCACAAGGCCTAAAGGATACACTTTAGGCTTGTTCGTTACTCCCGAATGCAAGGTTGACCACTTCTTTAGTGGGCTAAAACCTAGCCTGTGGGAAGCCCTCGTGATCCGCTACTTCGACAGCTATGAGGAAATTGTTCGATGTGCCCTCATGGTCGAAATGGAGATTGGATAATTTCATGGGTATCATGGGGATAAGAAGCGTATGGTGGAATTCAATACTAGCGGTCCGATTGATAGATCCAATGGTGTTAAGAAGATTGAACACCCAAATTTCCAAAGGTTCGGAATAAGCACCCCAGAAATTTCTTGAAGGGGACAAGGAAATGCTTTAGGTGTGGAAGAGAAGGGCACCTAGCTATTAACTGCCAACAAGAAAAACCCATGACTACAACAGAGGAGAAGAACACTCCTTTATAACCCCATCGCGTTGTTCATTTTTACATCTACAAAGAACCAGGGAATCTTGAAAATTAGTTCCCTAAGCCAAGGGTTTTCGGAGGCAACCAATAACCTCCAAGGCAGCAAGGGAAAGCTTTTTCCATCACTACTTCCGAAGTGAACCATGAAAACGAAGTTGTGACATGTACGCTAGTTATTCATTCAATAATAGAAAATATACTTTTTGATTCCTGTTCTATTCATTATTTTATATCCTGAATGTTTAGTAGAACAATCCTATCTCCACCACAAATCATGGAAGTGAAGATGTTAGTGAGTACGAAAAATGGGTCAATCCTTGCATCCCATGAATATAACTCCTCCCATATCATAATCTGTGGATTGAATTTCCCAGAAAACCTTGTAATACTCCCTCTCGTGGAATTTGATTCAATTCTTGGCATGGATTAGCTTTCCTTATATAGAGCCAACATAAATTGACGTGAGAGGAAAATCACTCTCCATGTGGAGAATCGACCCCCTGATTCTATACAAGTGAAAGGGGGAAGATGAATCTTCTTCAGCTCCTTCATCTAAAGCATGGATATTACTGCCCTATGAGCACACGTATCTGGCTCAGATGATTGAGTATAAGGAGGAAACCATCTTTGAAGACATGCCTATTGTGAGGGAATTCGCTGAAGTGTTTCCTGAGGAATTGCCTGGTCTTCCTCCTATAAGAGATGTTGAATTCTTAATTGATCTTATACCTAAGGTATTTCCAATATCCAAGACTCCATATAGAATGGTTGTTTTATAGCTTGAGGAGCTGAATAAAAAACTATAAGAGAATCTGGATAAATGGTTTATATGCCCAAGTGCTTCACCTTGGGGTGCACCAGTCCTATTCATCTAGACAAAAGATGGCTCAATGTGCTTTTGCATTGATTATCGTGAGCTTAAAAAAATAACAATAAAGAAAACGTATCCTCTCCCATGAATTGATTACTTATTCAATAATCTTCATGGAGTGCAATACTTCTCCAATGTGGATTTGTTGTCGGGATATTATCAAGTAAGGGTGAAGAAGGAAGATATCTCCAAGACTTCTTTTCGTACAAGATACGGGCACTATGAATTCATAGTAATGCCTTTCAGATTGACTAATGCTCCAGAAATCTTCATGGAATTGATGAATAGAGTCTTTAGGGATTAACTAGAAAAATTTGTGGTAGTATTTATAGATGAAATTCTGATATGCTTTAAAACCAAGGAGGATCATGAGGAGCATCTAAGAACTGTACTAGAGAACTTTCAAAAGGAGAAGATCTATGAAAATTACAGAAACTATGAGTTCTGGTTGAAGTAGGTCTCATTCTTAGGCCATATCATCACAAGAAATGTGATATCTGTGGATCCCTCCAAGATAGCTTCAATAGAGGGATGGATGAGGACAACATCGGTAACAGATATCTGTAGTTTCTTGGGGTTAGCTGGATATTATCGACGATTTGTGAGAAATTTCTCACGATTGTCCAACCCTCTTACCTAGCTAACTCAGAAGGTAGTAAAGCTTGTTCGGAGTGATGAATGTGAATAAAGATTCAATGTGTTTAAAAGGAAGCTTATCACTGCACCCGTTCTCATATTACCCAAAATTAGAGAACTTTTTGTGGTATTCAGTGATTCTTTGAAGAAGGGTCTGGGCTGTGTGTTGATGAAAAATGATAAAGTCATTGCCTATGCTTCAAGGCAATTGAAATTTCAGGAGTAGAATTATCCAACAAATGATCTGGAGTTGGCTTCGGTGATCTTCATTTTAAAAATTTGGTAGCATTATCTATTTTTGGAGAAGTGTGAAATATATATGGACCAAAAAAGTCTCAAGTATATATTCACACAAAAAGAGTTGAACATGCACTAATGAATATGGTTAGAGCTGATCAAAGACTATGACTGATCAATCCATTACCACTTTGGGAAAGCAAACAAGGTGGAAGATTCTCAACATAGAAAGGATCCATATATTCTATCATTAATGAGAATTGGTAAGGATCCAATCATCTTATATTTGATAAATATGGATATGGGAATCACAAAGAAGGGAACATCATAAATCCTTTCACAAATGATTGCTCAACCGTCTCTTTTGAAAAAGTTAAAGGATACACAAAAGGATGATGTGGGAATTCAAAAGAAATTGGAAGCTATTAGAAAAGGGAAAACCTCGGAGTTCAATGTTAATGAAGAAGGAATTGTGATATTTGGGAGAAGACTATGTGTTCCATATAGTCCAGAGATAAAGAAGGAAATTTTGGATGATGCACATAGTTCGAATTTCTCTATTCACCTAGGAAACAAAAAGATGTATCGAGATCTCCGAGAGAATTATTAGTGGGATAATATGAAGAAGGAGACTGATTATTATACATCAAAGTTCCTGGTGTGTCCGCAAGTGAAGGAAGAGAGGTAGAAGTGTAAGGTAATGATGCAACCATTTCCCATACCAACATGGAAATGGGAGAACATCACCATGGAAATTTTCACCAGACTTCTGGAGATATCCAAAGGTAACAATTAAATATGGATTTTAGTGGATCGTCTTACAAAATCTGCACACTTCATTGCAATTAGGGAGGATTTCTCATTAGATCAACTGGCCTAGATATTTATCAGTAAGTGGTAAGGCTGCATGGAGTAAGAATATCTATTATATCCGATCGAGATCCAATATTCACCTCTATGTTTTGGAAGAGTCTTCAACATGCTCCAGATACTAAACTGAACATCAGTATACCCTATCATCCTCAAACTGATGGACAATCTGAGCCAACTATTCATGCACTGGAAGATATGTTAAGATCATGTTCAATAGAATTTAAAGGAGGTTGGGATCAATATATTCAATTGGTTTAATTCTCCTATAATAACAGTTTCCACTCAAGAATCCGAATGAAACCTTATGAAGACCTATATGGGAAGAGGTTCAGAACACTGACATGTTGGGATGAAGTCGGTGAGCGTAATCTTCTAGGACCAGAAATTTTCAAAGCAATGGTGGAGAAGGCGAAAATCATTCAACAACATATCAAGTCAGCCTAGAGTCAACATAAGAGTTATGAAGATAACTGTTGATGAGACCTTGAGTTTAAAGTTGGAGACATGGTATTTCTATGCATATATCCATGGAAGAACTTCATGTGGTTTGGAATGAAAGGGAAGTTACGTCCTAGGAATATCGGCCCCTTTGAGATTATTGATCGTGTCGGGGTTGTGGCCTATCGACTAGAACTTCCACCTACCATGACCAAAGTACATGATGTATTTCATATATCCCTATAATGGAAGTACATACCAGACCCTTCACATGTACTCTCTTTAGAGGTAGTACAGTTAGAGGAAGATATTTCTTACGAGGAGTAACCAGTGATGATCTTATATAATAGAAAAAAATTTCTACAAAACAAGACAGTGCCCCTCATCAAGTTGTTTTGGAGAAACCAAGAGTTTGAAGATGCGACGTGGGAATTAGAGGAAATGATGAAGCAGGGTTATCCACATCTTTTTAGTGTGTTAAAAGGAAATTTCAAGGGCTAAATTTATTAAGGGGGAATATTGTAATGACCCAAACTTTCATTAATGGAAATTTATCTTGATCTAATTAAATGTCTTATTATTGTTATATAAAATTTTAATTTCATTGGTTTTATGTTTCTGGATTTTAAAATACCATTATGAATTTTGACCATTGCTAATATAGCCATAGAACAGTGATCACATGATTAGTATAAATATAGGGCTTTAACAAATCCAATTAACTCAGAGAAAGAAAGTGATGGCCTCATCCAGTAGACTCACCCCGTACGAATCCCATTTGACGGAGCTCGGAAAGGAGGTGGTGTCATTGGGCTTCACACTTGACCAAGACCAAGCCGATCTTGAACATGTTAAGCTTGAGGGGAACCGACTACCGGAGAAGTGGAAGTTAATAGAGATTACCACCCGAGCGATGTTATCCCAGCCACCCCAAGAGTCTGTCACCATCGCACACCTTAGCCTTCGGTATTATGCGGGTGTTATAAGGGGTTATGTAACAATACCATATCACTATGACTATGTAAATTTTTTTTGTATAAATAATGTGAATTCAATTTATTATTATTACATTGTAAATAGTTTTTAAAGCACAAAAAGTATTTTTAGTTAATATTCAACTAAGAAATCTATTTTGATGAATTAATGGATTATTTAATTAAATAATTTTTTAATATTAATATTATTAAATTACATTTTATTTAATATAAATTATCATATAATTTTGTAAATTCAATTGTAATTTTTATTAAGGTTTGAAAGCTGTTTTTTTCAAAACCTATGAATTTTTGGTAAATGTCAGTTTTTATTTTAAAAGTAAAAATTCATATATTTATAAAATTATTTAGATAAAATAAATATTATTTTGGGAATCATGATGTCAAAATTATCTAATAGTGAATTTTACATAATTTTCTGCGATAGTGGAATTTTTGGGTAAAAATTAAATACTGTTTAAATATATAATGTATTTTATGACATCATAATGACCCAACATTGATGTAATAAATTAAAATATAAACATTTTTTTAGGCCAATATATGTTTTAGCATTAAAATAATGTGATTTTTGTTTTTTTTTTTGATTTATTTTACAAAGCTTTAGTTGACCCTTCAATGCTTATAAAACATTTTGTCCTTTTAAATTGTTTTCCTTGAGAGTGTGACTCCCCTCCACATAAGAAAACTTATAATTTTAAGAATTTAGGCCATTGAACTTATAAAATATTTTTTTACACTCCCCTTTGAGAAAAACCATGGGAAAACACCATGGTCCGGTTTGTGGTTTGGATTAGTTTAATGTGAGGTGTCCCAAACCTAAATAATAAAGAATTCCCTCTCATTTCCTATATAAACCCACCCAAGGTCCCACTTTTTCTCCAATAAAAGCCTTTTTAGTTTTACCAAACCCTGCCCTAATATCTATAAAATCATCCTAAGGTTCCCCAAGCTCCCAATAATCCTCTCTCAAGCCTCTCCCAAGCCTTTGGTATCACATTTCCAGGTAAGGGATTTCTTCCTTTCTCATTTTTGTCCAATTTTATTTAAGTTGTTTTTCCATTTTTTTATTACAAATGTTTGTGTATGATTTTTCACCTCCCCCTTACATCACTATTTATGTTTGGATTATGGGATACCCCTTTCTCTTTCATTAATTCTTCCCATGTACTCTCGTTACCTTGCTGAAATTCCGTGAGGGATTTCTCTCACCTCTTTTACATCCAAGTAATTTTTTTGTATTGTGCATCTAAATTCCATTAAGTTTGTTGGGACATATGTCTATATGAACTCATTACTGTCCATTTCATGTACATATTATAAGACACCCATTTATCTCTCATCAACCATTTTCATGAATCCTTATGTCACGTCGTTATGCTACCGAAATTGCACTGTGTTTTTTCAAGTAAAGATCATTGTGTAGTGAATACCATACCCATGCCTCTATCAAGGGTATTCAACTTTATGAACATATACATATTGAATGGTACTTTCATGTGTTTATTCCACATTACTTAATCGTGGAATAACTTTTGATGTTGATTTATTTCATGTTATATGATCCATGTGCCACACTTATGCATGAAATAAAATGTTTAAAGGGTGCGCCCTGATAGCGCTCCAATGCATTGGGTAAAGTATAGTATCATGATATGTAATGTGAAATTTTTATTGACTCATGCTGATTCAAGTGAAATTAGGGTTTACTCGTGGTTCATGTGCAGTGATGGTTTACTCATGCTCCATGTGCAATGAGTCTTGACTCATTCTAATTCCATGCTAAGTGTTGTTGCCACATTTCCATGTTATGATTATCATGCTTTATCATGACTTTATGTTCATGTTTTTATTTTTCTACATTTATGTGACTATTGACTAACATGTATTGTATTTCTCATGGTATTCCATGTTTATTCTCTTACTAGGCTTTATAGCTCACCCTTTTCTTATGCATGTCCTTAGGTTATCCCATGCAATGCTATGTATGAGGGAATGTAGTGGTCATGTAAAGGAAGTTTTCATTAAATATGTTGTATTTCATCTTTTCAGTTATTATGTAATGATCCTAAGCCCCAAAGACACTAGACCTCTCAATCTTCCATGTTGTACCAAGTGAAGAGTTTATGTAATAAATTGTGTTTAAGTGTGTAATAAAAAGCAGGGTTGTTATAGCCTTGACAAAAGGTAGTTTTGAAATATAAAATGAAAAGGGAATTTTGGATTGTGTTTGATTTTTTTAGTTTTGAGTCGGTTATTTTGGCTCAAGATGTTACTTTTAATTATACTTTGTTTTGATATCAGTTTTGTCTTGGTGTTTTATATGTTTTTCAGAAAATATCGTCTAGAAAGGTCCCCAGAGTTTCTGATAAGTCATGCCCATTTTTTGGTCCTTCTCGGACATTTCCTATCCTTTATGGTGATTAGGGTCTATTAGAAGAAAAAGAGTGATTTTAATTGGTCTATCTCATCCTCAAGGTATTGGGAACTACTGAAGCTGTTAGAGTGCATGCTATTTTGGGTCTGTTTGAATGTCCAGCTCTAGACGAATGGGAGTTGTTCACCCTGCCATCAATGTAAGTCGGGATTACATTGGATGTCTTCAAATCCTTATTCATTCTATTTTTTATAACTGAAGAGGTGAAGATAAAAAAATGGAAGAGATCATGTGTATTAAACAAGCACAGAGGACGATGATGACTTATGTTGAACATTTTAAGGAAATTGTGTTATTTTATTTGGAGGTAGTGTCACAATATTTGATGATTTATTCTCTCTTAATTGGTTGCCTTAGTCTAGAGATAAAGGAGTAGGTATTCCCTTTTAGGAAATATTGTTTTAAGAAGCTAGTGCACGAGGTGTTCTTAGTTGAATTGGTCTCCGAAGCACTGGTGTTTGGCAATCCAATGTATCTAGTTGCTCGTGTCAGTTCTCCATCTGGAGAACAGGGTTTTCTAGGGGGTCATATTCCAAAAGAGTCCTCTAAAATGGTTCTATATTCTAGTTCGTTGGTCCATTCAGTGGTGTGCCACCAGTGTGGCCGGTTCGGTCATGGGAAGTCATCATGTCACATCCCTCCAAAGATGTTTCGTCGTAGTGGGTGTCTAAGCCATCTAGAAAATTTTTGCAATAAGCTTCACCTGAAAAAGATGTTGTGACCGAAGGGTTCCATTTTATGACTGTTTGGTAGGATATTTCTCTACCATTAGAGCCCCAAACATAGGTCTTAGGGCAAATCTCACGCGTAGTCTGGAGTTTCTGTTGTTAAATTTTTGAGGTTGTTGTAAGTTCGTTACTTTATCATGAAGTTATGATGGACTCATCCTATTTTAATCCAAGTAGTCATGGTTGGGTGAATGTGGTTTTCTAAATCATTCATTTTTCTTAAGAATGAGTTTGAGCCTTGTATGGATTAATCTTGGTTTAACAGTGTTCGTTTGGAGATGTAAGTGCCTACAGAGGAGTCAAGGCTAGAAATTATTCTCGGGTTTACCACTGAGATCATGTTTTTATTAGAGGTTTTTATCTAGTGTTCGGGGTTCTTGGTCTGGGTCTAGAGTCCCATGTTTCAGTGGAGGTTTATTTTCTCTTGTGATATAGAAGTTAGTCTGGATCAGTGGGGAGTTATCGTGTCAGCCCCCTCTTCACAGGGTGGTATACTTGGGTGTTGATTTTCCGCACTATCTAAGTTTTTGTGTTGGGTAGAACCCTCTAATGTTCTACTTTTCTCTTGTGTTGTGGTTTTTTTAGGGTTCAATCGGGCATGGATTCATGTTTTTTCTATTGTTTGGCTGGGTGAATTTTTGGGGGTAGAAAATGTCTGTAGTGGAGAGAATTGTTACACCCCGAGGTTTTAATTTTTTTTATTTCATCACTTTGGTCAACCTCGTTGAGGTGTGGGTCTAAAATTTTCATTTTTTGATATTTTTAGCAGGTTTTGGACCCATGCATGGTCACCACATGGAAGGCGGTAGCTGCACGATCGACTTAGTAGCCACGACCCCAGCCTATACTTCCTTCACGTCGTGCACCCGACCAAGCCGCTTATTTTCTCCGGCCAGCAGATTCTACGACCTCTCATTATTAGTCCATCCCTTCTCTCCATAAATTAACCCCTCCATTGGTGTGTTATTGGAGTGCATGAGGTTTTTCTTCCCTCCGCTAAAGTGGTGTCACAGTCGCATGCCATTGAGGTATGCATTTTCATACCATTCCATTTATGAGAAATCTATTGTCGCTTGTTTTGATTAAAATATTATTTCTACTTAATTCACTGCTCAATGATATAGATAATTATTCCATTATGATGTTTATGGATTATTATAACATGTTAAAAATAGTTTTTGAAGTGTTTCTTTTTTATGTTTTTTCATGTTAATGCCCAATTTTGTTTTAATCACTTAGTGAATTTATTGTGATGTTTTCTTGAGAGTATAATTTGTTAAAACTATATTTAGAATTGAATCTCCAATTGTGTCTATTTGTGCATGTGTCAATTTTTTTGGTTAAATGTCATTTGGGTTTTAAATAGTGAAATTGGATGTTTTATGGGGTGCGAAATATATTTCAAAAGTGTTTTGAAATGATTATATGGTGAAAGAGGATTTTCAAAATGATATGGTTACGTTTTTATGTGTGATTCATTAGGGTACTTATTGGAAGTGTTTTTAGGATTATGAAAAACTTGTGAAATGTGTTTTCAAAGGCACTTGAGATGAGAATCCATTGATAGTGGGTTTCTACAAAGGGGTTTCATGAATTGATTAATTAAACATAAATGCTGTTGAAAATGGGGTTTTGTGTGTCTCATGGAATGTTTGTTTGTCACTAGATGTCGGCCCACCCATGGGCGCACTAGGTGCACACATGGGGGTGTCATCAATGGAAGGTGATGATTTAAATTGGTGTTTCCCTGAAAACTTGTTTTCTTAAATGGTTATTATTTTCCAAATTATGTTGGTTCCTCTAGGTTAATTAATTAGAGCTTGGGTGTCTCCTTGGTGGTGCGCACACACACATACATAGGTACGTATGTGTATATGTATCTATATATCATCCTTGCACATGTTCTCTCATGGTGCGAGGAATATGTTCAATGGATTAAGGGTATATATATATATATGTATGAGAATGTATGTGTGTGCCAGTGTGGGAATTTTTTTTTCGTCGGAAGATTCAAGATCTGAAGTGTCTCAGCTTGGTCTGTTTCCTTCTCTGAAGAAGGTTTCCCTATACATTAGAATTTAAATTAAATAATTATTTATTTTTTTAATTTTATTTATTTCATTTCATTAATTTAGGTATTTTAGAATAATTTTATATTGTGAAATAAAGTAAGACCCTTTCCATTTGATTATTATGAAGTAGTTTTATTAAATGTGCTTACTAAGTGTTTGATGAAATTCCCCTTTAGCCCTTGAAAACAAGCTTCAGATTTAAAGTGGTGAATTGAGTTTCTTAAATGGGGTTCCAAGTGCATCTGTTTTTCAAAGTAAAGACGTGTGTTACTTCTTTTGGAAATGATTTAGTGTTAAATTATTGTTTAAGGCCAGTTTGGATAGGTTTATAAAAAATGTAGTTTGGATTTTCTCTGGAAATGATTTCCAAAATGATTTGATAAATGCTAGAGTTTTTCATAGGAAAAGGCCCAATTGGAACTTTTGAATGGATTTTTGGGAAAACCCATCTTGGTTTGGGTCTCTGGCCTCATCGACTGATCATGGGATGGGAGAGTCCTCAGTATGGGACCTTTTTTGTATAATTATTATTTTATGGTGAGGGCTACACTTGAGGTGGCCTGGGTTTTCTGAGTTGCGTGGCATGTTCAGTTATATATATGAGGCTTGTTATTTGAAATGTATGGAACACCCTCTTGAGAAATATACATGGGAACCTGGCATAATAAAGAGGCTTATTGAGAAAAATTTCTGTAATAGTTTAGAATATTCACTGGCTAGTGGCCCTTAGTATGATCTTTTCTCTGCTAGGGGATTGGGCCCCTCGGTTAGGCCATGTAGGGAAACACCGAGCATTTGGGCATTATGACATCCTCAAGAGTAGGCATGCCTTTAGGATGAGTCACATTTATTAGTTTGTTATGGTTTTCCTCTGAGTTCCTATGATTTCCTGTTTTCCTTTGACACTAGTATAGTTAGTACCGTTGCCCTCACTATTTGTATTGATACCCATTGTTCTTAGTTTTGGTGTTTTCTTGTAAAATTAAGAATGTGTGGTTTTCTTAATATCTTTCCAAGAAAAAATATGTTTTAAATGAACAATCACCCTTTCATTTGAAACTTTGATGAAAAATGAATGATTCCTTATTGGTCTCCTTTTCTTTCCTCCCCTTGCACATTATTTTAAACTTGAGGTCAATGGATTATGATTGAGATATATTTTACCTTAAAAATTAAACGCGTAAAAAATTCTATATTTATATATTTTATTTAAAGCATGAAATCAATGTTTTATTTATTTAAAGAATGTGCATTGGGAATAGATTAGTCGGGCCCACATATTGAGTTTTAATACTCATGCATATAGTGTTTTCTTGTTTTTTGTTTCTCTTGCAGTTTCCAACTCTAGTTCGGATCACCTTGGGAGATGTTTGGTTTCAGTATCGCAGTGTAACCCATGGGGTTATGTGAAGTCTTATTCTTGGATAGGTTAGTTGTGTTTTGGTCAATCCTTATTTTCTTTTCATTTATTTATCTTGTTTTATTCTCTTTATTTTGGTTCATTTATTTATCATTATAGGAAAAATCATTCCCAATGATTAAATTTTGATGCCCGACACAGTTTCCAGACTGTGGGGATCCGTAACTCCCTTCAGACCATGTTGTAGATCGGCTCGGGTGACCAGTTCAGGGTCGACTCAGGTTGGTTCTTGATACTTGAACTCTTCCTATCTTGTTTTTTACATAATATTTCCAATGTTACACAATAACATAAAATATATTTTTATCCGCATATTTGTATCTTTTTGTTCATTTTATAATTATTGGTGATATCCTTCCTTAAATCACAAAAAAGTTAAATAGTCAAAATATTTACAAGAATTTCAATTATATTTTGTAAATACGTGTATCAAAACAACCTAAAATTTATTCATGAAATATAGTTATCACTTTCCCACCTAACCCATAATTCGTGTCTTATATAGGCCACATCTTATGAGAAATATCCCAGTTCACATCATAGATATCACTTGAAAACACACATTCCAAAACACCTACACTAGGGTTCTCATATACATATACATCATGAATCATATTTCAAGTCATCATTATAAAATAGAATTAATCCTCATTGGGAATACCCATACGATACTACCTGCCCATGGGCCATGTTATCATCCATAATTATATATGAAAAATTTCTTGACAATTCATTTTGATTTAGTCATTATTTTATGGGTTGGATAATAAAAATGACACTATGAAGCTATATAAAAATCAATATATATTTGTTTTAAATATTTTATGTAACCAAACCTATTTCCAATTACTCATAAGGGGTTTATCATGAAGGAATCCAATTTCTGTTCTGACATACTAAGGGTCACTACACATCCTTTACACAAAGGGACTTCATAGTCATAATTAAGAAGCATATCATCATGATAGCCACATGACCAATCATTTGAGAAAATATACTATGGTTTAGATAACTATAACTCCACCAATAATTTATATATGGAAATAATATATAAGTTATTAGTAAAATTTTAAATAGATAAAACACCATCGTATGTGATTCCAATCACCAAAAAAACATTTCAATGTCTTGTGAATCCTACATGTATAGAATGATGCATATATATAGGTCTCCATCCAAGGAAAAAATATAAAAAACCATAATAATAATATCAATAGACATATCATATTTAAAGAAACAACTAAAAATAATAGTGAAAATCAAGAACATGAATACTAGATCCCAGGTAATCTAGACATATCATTGGAAAATCTATTCATGATGCACCAATATGAGGTCCATAATAAGCTCTGACACATTCCTATATCACATGTCTACTATCTTCCTAAATTGAAAAAAATAAAATACTTTAATACCACTATGAAATATCCTCAACCCATCGTCAATCTATAGTTCCTCTATCGATGATGTTATAGGAACCTTAGGGATGCCACCTCATAAATTAAATGCTAACAACTAGCAGTGAGGGGCTACAATGTTATCTTGGGACAATATACATTCATATAATAGTGAAAAATAATGAAGAAAAACCAAAATGCATCTATCACAAATAATCAGAGTACAAAGATGAAAAAAACTCAATCATTCCATAAAAAATAAAATGAGGACGAATACAATAATATATACATATAGTCATACCATCATGCATCAATTGATTTCCCACTGGGATGAAAAAAATAAAAGATAAATAAAATAATAAAAATACAAGAGGCTATTCCAATATACATGTGCCTCATTATATACCAATCTACAGACTCAATTGGAGATATCATTCCTAATAATGATACAATAGGCTATTTCCTCACCTGAACCTATGAATTGTAAAGTATACTTGGGTACCCATGTTCCATGGATTTCTGAGCAGATTTTGAGTAAAAATTAGTAGGGAACCAGTAATTGGGTCCCAATATAACTAGTTAATGTAGTATATGCACATGTTATATGATAAATATAAATAAAAAATTTTGTAAACATAAATAAAATGACCACCATAGATCCTCTAGTTCTAATGTGACACTTGGGACCGACCAAACTTGTTTTGGGAATTTTTAGATATTTATGAGCATATATATCATATTAGTTGTAGACATCAGATACCAAGAAACATCCTAGGAATCCCTTAAATCATATAGAATAAATATAGATACTAGAAAACATCCTAGGAATCCATATAGTTACAGACTCAATAGTTGGATCCTAGGGAGTATCCTATGAATCCATATTCTAGCAGGCCTAAATGAAAGAACCAAGGGTGTATTCTAGGCATACATATAGTATCAATCTCATATTTGTATTCTATATAGTATCATAGGGATAAATATGTCAAAAATAATATAATTGGTATACAAGAGATTATTCCAAGATCATATAGTCATCAGGCATAACAATTAAATCCCAGGTATACCATGTATCTATACTAACCAGGAATAAATACTGATCCAAGGAAGTATTTTAGGCATGACATCACCTCATAACTGTAGAGAACATAGCTTGATGTACATGGACATTAAATTTATTTTTCGGAATACTTAATACATGACACAAACAAATTCTCAAAACCATATTAGTATAGTGTCTTTGGAAACTCAGAACATAATATTCTAATCATGGTGAAGGATCTTCAACATCTCCCATAAAGATATTCCCCTTTTTTTCCAACCTAAAACCTTTATTTATATTTGGGGGAAAAGAAAACATAGAAAGGGTGAGCTCAAATGCTCAGTAAGGGTAAACATGGAGAACATAAAACAAACCATAAACATTTGAACGTAAAAACCTGAACATAATGTTTAAACATCAAATTCTTGAGAAGTGATATAAATATTGGTAGTGTGTAAGGCATGGATAATAAAGGAACATTAACCATGATAGAATATCATTGTAATATAAAATGCAATTATGGAAAACTAATAAGAATATATTATAATTTCTGTAGTAGCTAAGTAATTACTTTTAAGACCATCACAGTGGATGAAGTCTATTACTGAACTGGGTTTACATTCTGTTCCAACCCTATATTACTGAACTAGATTTACTTTCTATTCTAGCCATACCTATTGTAACACCCCAAGCTTCTATGGTACACTTCTCTTTGAATAATGCAATAGCGTGGGTTGTACGCAACATCGAGTTCTAACACACCACAACCAATCAAACTAACCGTTATGAATAGTAATACCCACTTTTTGAAATTTATAAATTTTATTTTTCAAAATGGGCTTCATTTTTTGATTCGGAATATCGAAATTAGCCTAGGGTGAATTTTTGGTATTTTTCTGAAATACTTCATTTTTTGATGAATAGTGAAACCACTAAGTTGTAGTTAAAAAACTAGATTTTTCATAAAACTTAATTTTACCACTTCTGTGAGTGTAATTTCAAAAATCCAAGATACACAGTTAATATCAAGGACTAAAATTTGGTTCAATGAGATGAAAATAATTTTTGGTGAATAATAACTTTTTACTTTTATTTACCACGGTTAAAAGTAAATAGGGTAATTAAGGGTAAAAATGATATTAATATTACCCTAACACATGTCCTAATTCTATTAGATAAGCTTAATTAGACCAAAAACAACCTTAGGAATAAAATATTATCATTTAGGTTCACTTTGATTAGATTAGGAAATTTATTATTATTTAATTCAAAGAAGAGTTAAAAGAGTTAAAATCAAGGTTTATTTACTAAAAAAATTTTAATATAGGGTTAAACATAAGATAAATTCGATTGTAAATATTAATTATAAAGATAAAAATATTTCATACATATTGATATTTTATTTATAATATTTTTACATTAAATAATTTAATTTATTAATGACCTAATGATGATGCAGTAATTACCATAATAGTAAAAAATTAAAATAATTGTTATTATAAATACCCAAATAAATATAATTTGAGACTTTTTATGAATTAAACTAATTTTATAGGTTAATATGACATGTTAGGAATGATTTAATTAACTTTTTCGAAGTAATCATTCTGTTATGATTTTCACAAAAATCAATTTTCCAAATAGTGTCAAAATTGACATAAAAGAGTTTTTAAAACAAATATTATATTATTAATTGATATAAAATTCCTAAAAAAATAAGGTTCGGCCAAGAGACATATATCATGATAGGTGTATCATTAATGGACCACTTGGGGGTCTCTTAGAGGTATATAGTAAGTTTATTAACTATATAATATAAAAATACAAAGTGACGTGGTAAGTGTCAAACTAATTAACTAAGAGTTAAAACTAAAAGATAAGGTTAATATAATGACCCAAACCTGTCTAAATTCTATTTGTTGAGTGGTTTTCGACCTATCACCACCTTCAAATATAAATAATATACTTTTGATCCATTAGAAACCGAATATGAATTTATTATAAAATAATATTTATAGGTTTTCCAAACGTGCCCCTCACCCCTCTTATAAAAGGGCACTCACCCTTCTCATTAATTCACACCTTCAAAGCCATTTGGATTGGCCAAACTCTGCCCAAATACTCTCTCAACTTCTCTCACTTCATCCTGGAGTCCTTCCTTTAGTCAGAAAGCCAACCTAAGGAGCCCTTTTGATCAAATCAAAAAGAAGAACCCGGAGAAGAGGTAATGATTTCACCACCCCTTTTCAAGTTCCTTTCTTCTTCCACTTATTATTTCCTTGTTATTACCATTATAAAATAATAACTATAGTATCTTATATATACTATGATGTTATTATAAATATGTCACAACCATATTCATCATTCTATCCATCCTTTTAATAACATGTCATTATACGTGCATACGTACGGCTTACCGTCTCCACGTCGTGGTGTAATTGTTATTCAATAAATTATTATTTGGATGGGTATAATAATGATGTTTAATTCATGTAAATAATAAATATAACCTGATAATGATTCTTTATATATGATATACCATCCAATTATATATTATTTTAATATCAAAAGAATGATATTGTCGCTCGTGCGTACGTACGGACTACCGTCTCCACGAACGCGATGAGATTCATTCTCCATCGTATCCATTCAAGTATAATTCTCATCTGATGATTGATAATAGTATCTAAGGACTTGATATCATTCTAGATATGATTAAGATACAATCTATCTATGACAAACATGGCTTACATAACAAAACATATAAAAGAAAACAAGTAAGTTAACACCTGAAACAACGATAACACTAAGATATTATTAACAAATCAATGTTAAAAGATCATATGTGATATCATATTAATTTGTATGATTCTTTTATAATTTAATAACAATTATTTCACCATTATATAGAAGTTTAACCTACCCTCAACCAAGGAAAAGTACAAGGTAATGGTTATTTCACAATCTTTTCATTATCTGAGGTTGTTTATACGTAATAATCTACTGGGATTTCTTTATCATCCACATCCATGTTTCTTAAAAATGTTTTTCAAAACATTTTTACTATGTACAATAATATGGTTTAAATTCATTTATCCCCTTGTTTGACTTTTTATAAGAGGTTTATAAAGGAATCATTCCGTCGTTTTCCAAACAAGGTGCTTTTTAACCTTTTCTACAGAATTAAGGTAAGAATGTTTTTTTAACTTATATGGCGGGTGCGGATATTTTCTGCCATTATAAAATCTTCGAAGCTTCCCTTATAAGATTTTATGAATATTTTCAAAGAAAATGTTTTATTTTATAGATAGATGACTCTTAAATTATTTCAAAATTAAAAGAGATATTTCTCTAAAAAGAGTTTTGATTTCATCTATGTCAACATACTTTGATGGATTTTATGCTTATTTGAAATTGATTTATTATGATACAAACCTTCTGTATTGTATTGAAGGTTTTGTGATATGTTTTAATGTGGATGTGTTATTTTTATACCATTCATGGTTTATGGATAAAGTATTTACATTTTGTATGCTAGTTTTAATACAAATGTTTATGTTATGTTTAAACCTTTTCATATGGGAATGCATTGGACTTAATATGTGACGGGTGGAGCCCGCTATAGCTCCCCGATGCATCGGTAGGTCTCATGAGACAAACTAGTGTCTTGGAACAAGGCCTTGGCAAAATATTATTTTTAGTCTTGGCACGAGGCCTTGGCTATGTGGTTATGATAGTCTGGCATTATGCATTCCATCATCATGAAAGTGGTTATTGATATTGTATGTGATTATTCAATTAGTTGAATATCCTTGTGAATAAGTAAATGGAATTATTTCATTTTATTTTTTCCATACTATGTTGAAGTTAAAGTTTAAAAGGCTTTTGTTTTAGTTATACATTTCCTTAAATGTTTATTCTTATTTATGAATGTTTCCGCTATATTGTTATCCTTACTGGGAATTTGAGCTCACCCCTTTTCTATGTTTTATTTTCCCAGGATGTGAAGAAGTAAATTATGAATGACCTTCAGGGATAGAATGAGGGTATAATATTGTAGATTATAGAGACTATGTAGTTTTAGTTTTCATTTTTATGATGTAATGTAAAACTTTATGAATATATCTAATGTTTCCAAGGCTACTAAACTAATCGGTCCTTCGAGATTTGATCTTTCTTGTGATCATTCCAATGTTATGTAATAATGCACTGACTATAGGTAACTAGGGTCGGGGCCTTACAGTTGATATCAGAGGAAGTTTAGTACAAAACTTGGAAGCTAGATTTAGATAAACTCTGATTAGAGCACATTGATTTAAGATGGACTTTGAGGATTAGTATAGAAGAACTTCCTAGAATTTTGGTATTGTAGAGATTTTGTGAGTTTTCCGAGAAATACATCCCTGTCTGGATACGAGCAGGTAGAGGTGGCTTTGGAACATATGTACCTAGGGGTAAAACCCGAAAACACTACTTTGAGCTAGACTCGAATTGGAACTGGTGCATGACAATGGGCCTTGCTGCACTCTTGGTTATTACAATCCCGGGGGATATGCTTAGGATAACTCTCATTTTCTTTACAAATCATTATTAAGGGTTTATGAGTATATACTTCCTCAAAGAAAACATTTTTATGATTATGGATTATATCCATAAATAGTTCAATTTATGTTACGTGTTTTATAAGTATAGAATTATGTATTTTGATTCATAAACTGATCTAGTTTATGCCATTGTTTAGAAATGGCTCCTAGTGGAAGAAATGGAAACCTTATCAATGCACACACTCCATGTAGGGATTTCCCTCCTGCTCAAGATAATTATAGTGGAGCTGGTGATGCAACAGGTGCTGATCAGCTAATCACCATACTGGGACAACTCACTCAGGTTATGAATAATAACCTTACCCGTATGGAGAACCTTGATCCACAGCGTGGAGGGTCAATGTTAGATCGCTTCATGAGGCAGCAACCACCAACGTTAAATGGGAGTACAAATACCTTAGTAGCTGAGCAATGGATTGATTCCCTAGAGAAAATATTTCAGGCTTTGGGGAGTAGTGAAAAGGAAAAAGTTGTCATGGTAGTTTATCGCCTCACTGGAGATTCTGATCAATGGTGGTCATTGATTCAAAACACAAAGGAAGATGATGAATTATCAAATATAGAATAGAGGGAGTTCAAAGATCTGTTTTTAGAAAAATACTTTCTTCGTGACCATCGAGCAGATATGGAAAGACAATTTCTGAGTCTGAGACAAAAGGAGGATGAGAATATCACAAAGTATGAGGCTAACTTTACAAGGTTATCAAGGTATGATGGAGATTATATATGTAACCCAAGAAGTAATATTGATCATTTCTTTGATGGATTAAAACCATTTCTCCATCGAGCATTAGTCTCACAATCCTTTTCATCGTACGAAGACATTGTCTCATGTGCTATCAAGACAGAAAAGGAATTCTCTATGTCTTATGACTTTAAAGAAAAGCAAGAGAAGAAGAGATCTGCTAATAAATCTGGGAATGGAAATAAGGGGAAGAAGGGAAAGGTTGAATATCTATCCTATGGTAAATGTGGGAAGAAACACCCTGGTACTTCCTTGAAGGGAACGGGAGTCTATTACAAGTGTGGTGAAAAAGGCCACCAAGCTCGTGATTGCAAAGGGAAGAAGGAAGCTACCGATGTTCAGTGCTACAATTGCAGGGAGATGGGACATTATGCAAATGAATTTCCTAAGTGTTAGGGGAACTTACCTCAGAAAAGGCCAAGGGATCAAGGCCAAGATTATGCTATCACTACTGCTGAGGTAGAAGCTCTGAAAGACGTGGTGGCAGGTAATTTAATGGTTTCCTCAAGTTTAGAAAATGCATTATTTGATTCTGGATCATCACATTGTTTCGTATCTTCCCAGTTTGCTATGAAAATTAGATATTTCCAATTTGATTTAACAAGGGAGTTTTCAGTTAAAACTCCTAAGGGAAGTATCATTGCCACAAAGGTTTTTGAATCAGTCCCCATTAGAGCACATAAATGTTATTTATCTGCTGATCTCATTGTCATACCTATGATTGAGTTTGATATAATCCTCGGTATGGATTGGAGTTTGGACCATGATGCGAAGATTTATTGTAAGAAGAAGGAGGTTACTATTTTTGATAATGATGATAAGGAACACATTATCTTTAGAGCAGAATCGCCACCACCTAATTCTTATCTAGATCCACCCCCAGTAGCTCAACTAAATTCAATTATTGGGGAGGAAGAGGATGAAATTACATTGGGTGAGGAAGGGAATGTTTAAATAGAGGATGTATTTGTTATGAAATAATATGTAGATGTGTTTCCGGAAGATTTACCTGGACATCCTCCATAACGAGAAGTTGAGTTTTCCATTGATTTAATTCCTGGATCAAGGCCTATATCGAAGACCCCTTATAGAATGGCCACTGTAGAATTAGTTGAACTAAAGAAACAACTAGAGGAATTGAGTAATAAGGGATTTTTTCACCCTAGTGGTTCTCCATGGGGAGCCCCTATTCTTTTTGTTAAAAAGATAGATGGATCTATGAGGTTATGTATTGACTACAGGGAGATCAATGCTATAACAATAAAGAACAAGTATCCCCTACCTTGCATTAATGATTTATTTAACCAACTGCATGGAGATCAATACTTTTCAAAGATTAAACTTCGATCTAGATACCATCAGTTGTGTGTGAAGAAGGAATACATTCCGAAGACAGCATTTCGAACCAGGTACGGGCATTACGAGTTTACAGTAATTCCTTTTGGATTGACTAATGCACCCTCTGTATTCATGGATCTGATGAATAGAGTTTCCAACGAATATCTCGATGAATTTTTGGTGGTATTTATTGATTATATCTTGGTATAATTCAAAATATACGAAGATCATGAAAATCACTTGCGCATTATCCTGAAGACTCTGAGAAGACATGAATTATATGGGAATTTTAGCAAGTGTGAATTCTGGCTTCAGGAGATTTCTTTTCTTGGACATATTGTCTCTAAATATGGAATCTCTATTGATCCTTCTAAGACCAAGGCAATCCAAGAATGGTCAGCACCTACGAGTATAACTGAGGTACGCAGTTTTATTGGTTTGGCAAGTTATTATCGACGTTTCGTTTAGAATTTTTCCCGATTGGCTAACCCATTAATGAAGCTCACACATAAAGGGGTTAAATTTGTTTGGAAAAAAGAGTGTGAAGAATGTTTTGAAGAACTGAGAAGAAGATTAGTCAATGCTCCTATATTGACTCTACCATCGGGGAATGATGGGTTAGTTATTTATAGTGATGCATCGAAGAAAGGACTTGGTTGTGTCCTTATGAAGAATGATAGGGTTATTGCCTATGCATCACGACAGTTGAAAATTCATGAACAAAACTATCCTACTCATGATCTCAAGTTAGCAGCTGTGATATTTTCTTTGAAGATATGGAGGCACTACCTCTATGGTGAAAAATGTGAGATTTATACTGATCACAAGAGTTTGAAATATATTTTCTCACAAAAAGAACTCAACATGAGTCAAATAAGATGGCTTGAATTACTCAAGGATTATGATTGCACGATACACTACCACCCAAGGAAAGCAAACAAGGTGGAAGATGCTTTGAGTAGAAAAGACCATGGAGTTTTGAAAAATATGATAATTGAAAGGGATCCAATTTTCATGGATCTAGTGAAGATGGACATGGGAATAACCAGGGAAGGTGACACATCAATGCTTTTTCAAATGGTTTCCAAACCATCTTTTCTAGAAAGGATTAAGAGTTCTCAGACCGATGATGAAGAATTTCAAAAGAAGATTAAAGCTGTGAATGATGGGATATTGAGAGACTTTGTGTGTGAAGATGGAATTTTTAAATTTGGGAAGAGACTTTGTGTTCCCGATATACCTGATCTAAAAAGGGAATTTCTAGATGATGCTCATAGTTCCAATTTTTCTATACACCCTGGGAGCACCAAAATGTATAGAGACTTGAAGGAACATTTTTGGTGGGACAACATGAAGAGGGATATTACTAATTTTATGTCAAGATGTATGGTTTTTCAACATGTGAAAGCTGGAAGGCAACAACTTGGAGGAGTGATGCAACCTCTTCCTATACCAGAGTGTAAATGGGATAATATCATGATGGACTTTGTCATGGGGCTACCAAAGACTCCTAGAAGGAATGATGCAATATGGGTCATTATTGATCATCTTACCAAGTCAGCACATTTTCTTTCTATAAGGTAAGATCTACCACTTGAACGACTAGCAAGACTATATATTAATGAAGTTGTGAGACTTCATGGAGTACCCCTATCGATTGTTTCTGATCGTGATCCCCGTTTTACTTCAATATTTCTAGAAAATTCATCGGAAAGCCTTAGATAATGAACTTCATTTGAGCACTGCCTACCACCCTCAAATAGATGGACAATCAGAACGAAATATTCAAACCTTAGAAGACATGTTGAGATCCTGCTCACTTAACTTTCAGGGTATGTGGGATCAATATTTACCTCTGGTAGAATTTTCCTATAACAATAGCTTCCATTCGAGTATTCAGATAGAACCATATGAAGCGTTATATGGAAAGAGATGCGCACACCAACCTGTTGGGATGACGTTGGTGAAAGAAAACTTGTAGGCCTAGAACTGGTGGAGGAAATGATGGAAAAGGTGAAGGTAATCCAAAACCATATCAAAGTAGCTCAAAGTAGGCAGAAGAGCTATGCCGATAATCGAAGGATTTGGAATTTCAAGTCAGTGATCATGTTTTCCTAAAGGTATCTCCATGAATGGGAGCCATACATTTTGGTAAGAAAGGTAAATTGAGTCCCAGGTACATCGGACCTTTTGAAATTCTAGAATGAATTGGGGCTATAGCTTACCGTTTGGCAATGCCGCCAAATCTCTCCAAATTTCACGATGTGTTCCACGTATCAAAATTGAGAAAATATATGCCTGACCCAATGCATGTACTCAACTATGAGGAATTAGAACTAGAACCCAATCTGTCTTATTGCGAAGAGCCCATCAAGATTCTTGATACGAGAGAACAAGTACTGAGAAACCAGACGACTCGTCTGGTAAAAGTCTTGTGGAGAAACCATAACATGGAAGAGGCAACGTGGGAACCTGAGAAACTTATGATGAAGAACCACCCGAGTCTTTTCATGCGGTAGTATTCTAGAAATTTCGAGGACGAAATTATTTGAAGGAGAGGATAATGTAACACCCCAAGCTTCTACAGTACACTTCTCGTTGAATAATGCAATAGCGTGTGTTGTACGCAACATCGAGTTCTAACACACCACAACCAATCAAACCAGCCATTATGAATATTAATACCCACTTTTTGAAATTTATAAATTTAATTTTTCAAAATGGACTTCATTTTTGGATTTGGAATATCAAAATTAGCCTAGGGTGAATTTTTGGTATTTTTCTGAAAAACTTCATTTTTTGATGAATAGTGAAACCATTAAGTGGTAGTTAAAAAACTGAATTTTTCATAAAACTTAATTTTACCGCTTTTGTGAATGGAATTTCGAAAATCCGAGATACACGATTAATATCAAAGACTAAAATGTGGTTCAATGAGATGAAAATAATTTTTATTGAATAGTAGCTTTTTACTTTTATTTACCACGGTTAAAAGTAAATAGGGTAATTAAGGGTAAAAATGATATTAATATTACCCTAAGACTTGTCCTAATTCTATTGGATAAACTTAATTAGACCAAAAACAACCTTAGGAATAAAATATTATCATTTAGGTCCACTTGGATTAGATTAGGACATTTATTATTATTTAATTCAAAGAAGAGTTAAAAGAGTTAAAATCAAGGAGTATTTACTAAAACATTTTTAATATAAGGTTACACATAAGATAAATTTGATTGTAAATATTCATTAGAAAGATAAAACGATTTCCTACATAATGATATTTTATTTATAATTTTTAGACATTAAATAAGTTAATTTATTTATGACCCAGTGATGATGCAGTAATTACCATAATAGTTAAAAATTAAAATAATTGATATTATAAATACCAAAATAAATATAATTTGAGACTTTTTATGAATTAAACTAATTTTATAGGTTAATATGACATGTTAGTAATGATGTAATTAACTTTTTTCGAAGTAATCATTCTGTTATGAGTTTCACAAAAATCAATTCTCCAAATAGTGTCAAAATTGACATAAAAGATTTTTTAAAACAAATATTATATTATTAATTGATATTAAATTCCTAAAAATCTAAGGTTTTGCCAAGATACTTATATAATGATATTTGTATCATTAATGGACCAATTGGGGGTCTCTTGGAGGTATATAGTATGTTTATTAACTATATAATATAAAAATACAAAGTGACATGATAAGTGTCAAACTAATTAACTAAGAGTTAAAACTAAAAGATAAGGTTAATATAATGACCCAAACCTGTATAAATTATATTGGTTGAGTGGTTTTAGACCTATAACCACCTTAAAATTTAAATAATCCACTTTGGAGCTATTATAAACCGAATATGAATTTATTATAAAATAATATTTCTAGCTTTTCCAAAGGTTCCCCTCACCCCTCTTATAAAAGGGCACTCCCCCTTCTCATTAATTCACACCTTAAAAGCCATTGGGATCGGCCAAACTCTACCCAAATACTCTATAAACTTCCCTCACTTCATCCTAGAGGCCTTACTTTATTCATAAAGCCAACCTAAGGATCCCTTTTTATCAAATCAAAAGGAACAACCCGAAGAAGAGGTAATGATTTCACCACCCTATTTCAAGTTCCTTTCTTCTTCCACTTCTTCTTTATTAGTTATTACCATTATAAAATAATAACTCCAGTATATTATATATACTGTGATGTTATTATAAATATGGTACAACCATATTCAGTATTCTATCCATCCTTTGAATAACATGTCACCATACGTGCGTACGTACGGCTTACCGTCTCCACGTTGTGGTATAATTGTTATTCAATAAATTATTATTTGGATGTGTATAATAATGATGTGTAATTCATTTAAATAATAAATATAACACGATAGTGATTCTGAATATATGATATAAGATCCAATTATATATTATTTTAATATCAAAGGAATTATATTGTTGCTCGTGCGTACGTACGGACTACCGTCTCCACGAACGTGATGAGATTCATTCTCCATCATATCCATTCAAGTCTAATTCTCATTTGATGATTAATAATAGTATCAAAGGACTTGATATCATTATGTATATAATTAAGATACAACCTATCCATGACAAACACGGCTTACGTAACAAAACATATAAAAGAAAATGAGTAAGTTAACACCCGAAACAACGATAATACTAAGATATTATTAATAAATCAATGTTAAAAGATCATATATGATATTATATTAATGTATATGATTCTTGAATAATTTAATAACAATTATTACACCATTATAAAAGAGTTTAATCTACCCTCAACCAAGGAAATGTACAAGGTATGGGTTATTTTACAATATCTTCATTATCCGAGGTTGTTTATACGTAATAATCTATGAGGATTTCTTTATCATCCACATCCATGTTTCTTAAAAATGTTTTTCAAAACAATTTTACTATGTACAAGAATATGGTTTAAAGTCATTTATACCCTTGTTTGACTTTTTATAAGAGGTTTATAAAGGAATCTTTCCGTCATTTTCCAAATAAGGTGCTTTTTAACTTTTTCGACAGAATTAAGGTAAGAATGTTTTTTTAACTTATACGGCGGGTGCGGCTTTTTTCCGCCGTTATAAAATCTTTAAAGCTTCTCTTACAAGCTTATAAGAATATTTTCAAAGAAAATGTTTTATTTTATAAATATATGTCTATTAAATTATTTCAAAATAAAAAGAGATATTTCTCTAATAAGAGTTTTGATTTCATCTATATCAACATCCTTTGATGGATTTTACGCTTATTTGAAGTTGATTTATTATGATACAAAACATCTATATTGTATTGAAGGTTTTGTGATATGTTTGACTGTGGATGTGTTATTTTTATACCATTCATGGTTTATGGATGAAGTATTTACATTTCGTATGCTAGTTTTAAAATGAATGTTTATGTTATGTTTAAACCTTTTCATATGGGAATGTATTAGACTTAACATGTGACGGGTGGAGCCCGCTATAGCTCGTCGATGGATCAGTAGGTCTCATGAGACAAAATAGTGTCTTGGCACAAGGCCTTGGAAAAATCTTATTTTTAGTCTTGACATGAGGCCTTGGCTATGTGGTTATGATAGTCAGGCATTATACATTCCATCATTATGAAAGTGGTTATTGATATTGAATGTGATTATTTGATTAGTAGAATAACCATATGAATATGTAAATGGAATTATTTCATTTTATTTTTTCCATACTATTTTGAAGTTCATTTTTAAAAGGATTTTGTTTTAGTTATACATTGCCTTAAATGTTTATTCTTATTTATGAAACTTCCCGCTCTATTGTTATCCTTACTGGGCATTTTAGCTCACACCTTTTCTATGTTTTATTTTCCCAGGATGTGAAGAAGTAAATTATGAATGACCTACAGGGATAATATGAGGGGATAAGAGTGTATAACATGGAGACTATGTTGTTGTATTTTTCATTTTTATGATGTAATGTAAAACTTTATGAATATATCTAGTGTTTCTAAGGCTACTAAACTAATCGGTCTTTTGAGATTTGATCTTTCTTGTGATCATTCCAATGTTATGTAATAATGCACCGACTCTAGGTAACTTGGGTCAGGGCGTTACATCTATCCCATGAGATATAAATATTTACCCAATGCATTGGAGGGAGATATAGGTCCCACCCATCTCATAATGAAATCATTCTTACATGTTCCACAAAAACATAAATCATTCATTATAGCATAACCCATGAAATAAAATGGGTTTCTTAAACATCATTCCATCATAACGTAATCCATATAAAATACCATTTCACCATTAAAAAAATAAAATCAGAGTAATAATATGGATATAAATATAACACTATTTATATAGTGTCATCTTAGATGGAAAATAATTTTGGTAAACCACTTGAACTTAGTTCTTGAGTAAAGTATCCTTTATTCTTCAAAAATAATTTCTTTTCTCAAAATGTTAAGAAATTTTAAAAGAAAAGAAGTTAATTGAAAATAAAATTGAAAAGTTGAATATGAAGCTTCATGGAAATAATTCTTTATGAAAGTGTGAAAATCCATTCATGTTGTATAAGTAAAAAACATTCTCCTCATACTTTTACCAAATAATTCAAAAAGTACTTCGTACGGTAAAAAAAAGAAATATTCCTTCCATACCATGTAGTAAAAGTTAAAAATAGGTAAAAATGAATTTAAATATACATAGAATAATGGTAAACATTTTATAATTTTTTTTAAAACAATGACATGGATGACAAAAATATCCTCGGTAAATACATACGTATAAACAACCTTGGATAAAAGTGAGATGGAAAAATATCCCTTACCTTAGGTCCAATTTCTTCTATATGTGTTTGAAACTACTGTATAGTGGGTTGAAACATATTATTAACTTATAATACAACCATAATAATATTTATGATATCTATATTACTTACGACTTCATATTACTCGTTCATTTGTTAATTCCAAGTTAAAGAAACATTTTAGGTAATAATCGTTTCATTTATCATATGTGTTTTTCCTTTTTATTATTCATTTGATTACATAGATCATGATTTAATTACTTCCATAATGTAAAAAAATATTTATATATCATATATATTCAGTATATAATTATATAATAGATCGATAAATGGAATGGAATACACCGTTCATGGAGACGGTAGGTTGTACGTACGCTTAAACACTATTTTCATTTCCTTATTAAATTGAATGGAAGTAAGTAAATGACACATATATATATGTAACTATAGTAGAATTATTATGTCATATATTTCACTATTATTTATTATATATAATTTATAATCATTCTTTAATGGTTAACATGGAGAATGAATCTCATCGCATCGTGGAGATGGTAATCCATATGTACGCACGAGCGATAATATCATTCCCGTAAATATTGAATGGTATTGAAGCATATGATGTATAATATATCATAATTTTTATGTTGTTATAATAATCTTATATAGTTATTATTTCCGCCATTATACCCATCCAAGTTAGGTGGTTGTGAAAAATATATTACACCACATCGTGGAGACGGTAATCTGTACCTACGCATGCATGATGATTTCATTTTTTCATATGATGGATAGAAGGTTAAATCGGGTTGTTTCATATTTATAATAAAATATCAGTATATGAGTGATAATTATGTTATTACTTTATAATGAAACAACTAAAAAAGAGGAAGTAGAAGAAGAAATAAATTTGAAAGAATCGGTAGAAGAGATTATCTCTTCCTTGACATGCCTCCTTTAAATTTCCTATTAGGGCACTAGAGTAGGTCTTTTGAGAGGACCAGAACCTCTAGAATGTAACTTGAGAAATTTATTAGAGAAATTTTCAGGGGTTGGCTGAGCTTTAAGGCTTAAAATGGAGTGAAGAGGAGAGGTAGGAGGTGACGTTTTATAAGAGAGGATAGGGGCACCTTAGGAAAGTTCCAAAATATTAATTTATTATAAATTCAATTTAGATTTAAAATGGTCCAAAACTTATATAATTCTAAGATAAGAATATTTTGGTTCGATTAACCATCATCCTATATTTTTTTGACAAGTTTTGGATTCTTTTTTATCCTTACCTTTTTGGGTTTACACTTTTTTTACCCTTTTTAATCTTACAATGATATCATGTTATTCACACATTGTGGGTGAATGTAATTACCATATCATGTCAAACGACCCACAGAAAGTTATTTATGAAATATTTGGACTTATATTAACCATTATTACAAATCTAATATTTTTAGTAATTAAATATCATTTAATAATATATTTTATGTTTTATGTTATAAATTATGTCAATTTTGGATACTATTCATAGTTGATTTTTTTTAAAATTCATAACAACCTTATTAATTAAAAAAAGGAATTTAATCATCCATAATATGTCAATTTATTTCAAAAAAGTAGTGGATTGCGTCAAAATATTCAAATTAAACGTATTTAAATATTTATAAATTCATTTATTTGAATCATTCATTAATGAGGTAATCACTACATCATAATTGTGTCATAAATAAATGTATTTATATAATGTATAAAAATTATAAATAAAATAAAATGATGTAAGAAATATTTTTTTATTTCCAATAACTATTTATAGACATTGATATCTGTTATATAACCTCATATTAAAATCAATTTAGGAAAAGATATATGTTTAGGTTAAAAATAATTCTTACAAATTGTCATTTTCACCTCAAAGTGAACCCATGGGGTCCCCAAATCGACTCATTTATTCCCATGGTAAGAAATATCTCATCCAATAGGAATATGACATGTGTTTGGGTAGTTTAATATTATTATAATATTATTTTTCCCCTTATTTACCAGATTTACCCTTTAATCATTCTAAATAAAATAATTACTGAAATTACTATTCATAATATAAAAAATAAAAAGTACCTATTTACACAAATTGAACCTTATGATTCCTAATATGTAATCCATTTTTCCCAATTCAAAACAAAGAAGTTGCAGTTATTAATTTGAAATTAATCCCGTTGTAAACAAAAAAGGGTTTTTGTTTAAAACAATACAAAAGATTGAAATGTTTTTAAATATGAATTTAATGTAAAATTATTTAAAATGCACTAAATTTTATTAAAATATATAAATATATTCTATTTAAACTTTAAAACTACTCAATAATATATTTTAATCTTATAAATTATTTCGATGAAAATTTTTGTTTTTAATTAAAATTTGGCATTTTTACACTATTAATCAAAATATGAAAGTTATTAGAAAAATATCAAAAATTTATCCAAAGTAAACTTTTATGTATCAATTACAATGAATAAGTTTATGTTGTATAATATAAATTAAAAAATTATCAAAACTAGATTTAAAATGAGTGTTCCATGAAAAGGCGGTAAAACTGTATTTTTAGTAAAATACTTATTTTATCCAAAAGATTGATTTTGTTCTCAAATAATGTGTAAGATAATGGATAATTTAATATAAAATTCAAATTTTGGTTAATAATATTTATAATGGCTAGTTTATATAATATTTTAAAAATATATCGTTGTTTAGTGAAACTTAGTATTGCGTACCAAGAAAGTTATCGAGGAAGGTCACGCATGCCATGTCAGTGTTGTGTGTAGTGAATGATTCATTTGGTGTTGTTTATAAAATAATACAAGCTTAGTTCATTTATAAATTGGAAAAAATATATACTCATTATTGTGTGAATTGAATTATATCAAAATAACTTGAAATTGTGTGCAACACAAGCCAAGAATAGTTTTGCGTATACTGAAAACTAGTACGGTGTTGCATACAATGAAAGATAATCTTAGTGTATTGTACAAGACAAGAAATCAATGAAATTAAAAAGAATATATCTCATAAAATCTTAGTGTGTTACATTCTACCCCCCTTAAAATGAATTTCTCCCTCGAAATTCGTCAGGGTTATAAATGGTTTTCTACTTGAAAGTTTCTTTCATAGAAACCCACATCGTTAAAGGGATACTAAGAAATCATTTTAAAAAGGATATATAGAAATGTAATAGTTACCCAATGTAACTCATCACTGGGTTTCCACACAGGAGAACATAGGTGGTAAGTGAAAACATGGATATTGAAGAGAAATCTAACCATCAAGTTCTGATGGATAATGATAGAGAATAAGGTTTTTAGAAAGTTAACTACCATAAAGAAATAAATTTTCGATGATTTAAGTAACCATATGATTCATCAGATAAGGGGTACTAGGATAACATTTTTGTTTTTCAAGATCATTTCCCTAAAGTTAAAGAAATTTGCATGAGAATAAATAATTACTTGATTTTGGTACAATTTCACCATTGTTTGTTCCTTGAAAACTTTTCACTTCATCTCTTATTTAAATAAATTATGTCAAAATTTTCATTCTTAATGTCTTAGAAGACCATGCGATTGAATGGAAGTTCATTCCGCCTGTCTCTATCACAAAAAGGTTTGCACAAGGTATTAAATATACATAAGTCCATCTATGGTGAGATTAATCATATATTGTTCCAAAAATTGACATATACTTCATATATCATGCTGATTTATTAAATAAAATTAATTTTTATTGACCAGGGACATCCTGTAGGCCATTGGTAGGCGATAAAGGCCGGTCACACTTTAGTTGTGGGTTCGATTCCAGCAGCCTTTTCCGACGCGACGGGTAGTCGCCCATTGTGCGGGTTGTCCTTTTTCTAGAACTATACTATTATAACATTCCAGAAATGATATTAAAAAGTTCTATACTTAAACAATATTATCTGATGTCTAACTTAATCCATTCCAACTTTTAGGCTTATCCAAAGTACTTCTATCCAATCTCACAGTTCAAAGAAAAAAAATTACCAGAAAGGTCATATAACAAGCATGTGAATATCATCATTTACCCCCATATATCATAAGATATTTCTTGTTGGACACATTCCAAACATTTTAAGGACTTTATCATTCATTCTATTGAAACATGATAATAACATAAATTATCATATAACCTTAGTAAAAACATGAATTCAATCAAAATTAACTCTTTCCATACACCAAATATACCAAAAATTCTATATACTCAAACCAGGATATCACGTTTTCCTTTTATCAGTCAGCTTATTAATACTATAAAAAATATTATTTTTTCCTTATCCCTTTATTATGCCCATATCATATGCTTTCCAAAAATATTTCAATCACTTTTCATGGTTACCAATACCGTATAATTATGGAAAACCATAATATACCAAAACATAGATATTACAATATTCCATAATACTATAAATGAGAATCCACAATACTATTCTGAAATCCCATTACATAAACACCTAATCGTTCCACTACTTCGTTGTCATACTCAACATCACCAATATTGATCACATGTGACTTCCCATTTTATTTTTCTTTAATAGGTTGTTGATGTCGATCATCATTAACCCTTGGATTAGGAAATTGGTTAGCATAATGCCCCATTTACTTGCACTTATATCATTGAAGTATTGGTGGTGTGTTCTTTGTAGTCTTTTCTCCATTCAAATCATTAGAAACCATTTTTCCATTACTTTGTCACTCAACTGCTCGATGTTCTTCTTTTCTAAAATTGAAACATTTCTTATTCCCTTTAAGAAAATCTCTACCATTATTCTTTACACAATTTGAAAATAAGGAAACATTTATCTTCTTTTAACCATTGTTTTGAGATTTTCCCTAGAACTCCATATTTCATTTCTTGTCAAAAACATGAGATGGATATGTAACACCAACTTCTAGTTCTACCTTGATAGCACAATGCACAATATCTTCATTACTATAGAAGTCTTTTATATCTAATTCCCTTCAAAGTCTATGATTTAAGCCACTGAGGAATTTATCAACTTTACTTTAAGGTTCGATGATAAAACCAAAATCATACCTTTGAAGTCTTGTTAAATTCTCCTCATATGTAACAAAAGATTCATCATCCTTTTTTTAAGCTCAAGAAAGTCCATTTCCATATTAGTTCGAAGAATATGAGGGAAGTACTTATTGAAAAATAAGTTCATGAACTCATCCCATTCCATGGATTCAATTTTCTCTTACTGCCTTGTATTCTTAATTAGAGTCCACCCCTGGTCTACTTCACCTTCTAAATGATCGACAACCAAAATTACCTTTTCAAGTTCCAAATAGTGAATGCTGGAAAATATCTTTTTAAATGTACTGATCCATTGTTTAGAAATAAGTGGATTAGAAGAGCCACTGAAACAAGGTGGACGTTGCCGCATAGAGGACTCAATAGAATGTTGTTCCCTTCTCTTCTCATTTGGGAGTCTATAATTATTCATAGATTGTGTAAGTATAGGAATAAAAAATTTCATTCCATCTCCCATAACATTTGGTGGTTCATAAGGACAATAATTTCATTGCCAAGTGCATTGATCATTAACAAAATTCCTTTGGGTTACAACCATTGTATAAAACCCAAAAAGAATAGTGTGAGAGGCAAAAATAATACTAGTAAAACAACATATTCAAGAGGGAGTACCTTCAATCTCTAGAATCTTAGGTTTAATTATAGTTTATTTATGATCATTACCATAAATATCAGACTGTAATCTATAGTTATACTTAACCTTTGTTACATCCCTAGACATACCTTAGAGATATCTCTAGGGATCTCACTAAAGTTTTCACATCCTAGTTTCCAAATGTTGATTAACCTTCTCTCTGATACTAACTATATAGAACCTAGCTTGACGTAAATGGAAATTATATTTATTTTTCAGAATACTTAATACATGACACAAAAAATTCCCAAATACTGTATTAGTTTAGTGTATTTGGAAAATCAGAACATAATCTTATAATCATGGTGAAAGATCTTCAACATCTCCCATAAAGATCTTCCCATTTTTTCCTACGTAAAACTTTTATTTATATCCTGGGGAAATAAAAACATTTAAAGGGTGATCTCAAATGCTCAGTAAGGGTAAACATGGAGAACATAAAACAAACCATAAAAATTTGAACGTAAAAACATGAACAGAAAGTTTAAACATCAACATCTTGAGAAATGATATAAATATCAGTAGTATGTAAGGAATAGATCATAAGGTATAATTAACCATGATATAATAGCATTAGAATAAAAAATTTAATTGTGTAAAACTATTAATAATGCATTATTATTTCCATAATAGATACAGAATTGTTTCCAAGACCATAATAGTGGACGAAGTCCATTACTAAACCGAGTTTACTTTCCATTCCAGCCCTGTATTACTGAACCATATTTACTTGTCATTCCAGCCATGTCTATCTTAGGAGATATAAATATTTACCCAATTCATTGGAGGGAGGTATAGGTCCCACCCATCTCATAATGAAATCAATCTTACATGTTTTATAAAAACATAAATCATTCATCATAGCATAACCCATTAAATAAAATGGGTTTCTTAAAAATCATTCCATCATAACATAATCCATATAAAATACCATTTCATAATTTATACATTCAAATAAGAGTATTTATAGGGATAGGAACATAACACTTTTTAATGAGTGTCATTTTATATGGAAAATGATTTTGATAAACCACTTGAACTTAGTTTTTGAATAAAATGTCCTTCTTCAAAAAACTTTTCTTTTCTCAAAATTTTGTGAAATTTTAGAATAAAAGAAGTTAATTGAAAATAAACTTGAAAACTTGTAAATGAATATTAATGTAAAAAATTCATTATTAAAGTGTAAAAATCCATCCATGTTGTACAATTTAAAAAAACATTATCTTCGTACTTTTACAGAAAAAGTAAAAGAGTACCTCGTATGGTAAACAAAAGGAAGATTCCTTCCATACCATGGAATAAAATTCAACAATGAGTAAATATAACTTTAAACATAAATAGAATAATGGTAAAAATTTTATGATTTTTTTTAAAACATTGACATGGATGACATATAAATCCCCAGTAAATACCTATGTATAAACAATCTCAGATAAAAATGAGATTGCAAAATATCCCTTACCTTAGGTCCAATTTCTTATGTATGTGTCTGAAACTTCTATATAGTGGGTTTAAACATATTATTTACTTGTAACAAAACCATAATAATATTTATGGTATAATAAATGATTTACTTATGACTTTATATTACCCGTTCATTTTTCAATTCCATGTTAAAGAAACGTTTTAGGTAATAATCGTTTCATTTATCGTACCTGTTTGGACTTTTTATTATTCCGATGATTACGTCGATTATAATTTATTTACTTAAAAAATATGAAACATGGTTTATATATCATATATATTAAATATATAAATATATATAATATATTGATAAATGTAATGGAATACACCGTTCAGGGAGACGATCGGTCGTACGTACGCATGAATATAGTTTTCGTTTCCTTATTAAATTGAATGGAAGTAAGTAAATGACATATATATATATACATAAATATAGTATCATTATCATTTCATATATTTAATTATTATTTATCATATATACTTTATAATCATTCTTGAATGGTTAACATGGAGAATGAATCTCATCGCATCGTGGAAACGGTAAGTCATACATACTCACAAGCGATAATATAATTCCCATAACTGTTGAATGGTATTAAAGAGGATGGTGTATAATATCTCAGAATTATTATAATGTTATAATAATGTTATATAGTTATTATTTCAACCATTATACCCATACAAGTAAGGTGGTATTGAAAAACATATTACACCACTACATTGAGATGGTAATCCGTACGTACGCACGCGCAGTGATTTTATTTTCTTGTAGGATGGATAGAAGGTGAAATAGGGTTGTTTCATATTTATAATAAAATATAAGTATATGATTGATATCTATTTTATTACATTATAATTAAATAACTAAAAAATATTAAGTAAAATAAGAAATAAATTAGAAAGAATTGGTAGAAGAGATTACCTATTTTTTGACGTGCCTATTTTAAATTTCCTCTTAGGGAAAACGATTTAGTCTTTTGAGAAGGAAAGAACCTCTATATTGTAACTAGGGAAGTTTAGAAGAGAAATGGAAGTGGTTTTCTGAGATTTAAGGCTTAAAATGGAGTGAAGAGGAGAGGGAGGAGGTTCCCTTTTATAAGAGAGGAGAGGGGCATCTTAGGAAAGTTCCAAAATATTATTTAGTTATAAATTCAATTTAGATATAAAATAGTCAAAAAAATTATTTAATTCTAATAAAATATGATTTTTATTCAGATATCCATCATTTGATAATTTTTTCACAAGTTTTGAGTATCTTTTTACCCTTATCTTTTTGGTTTTACACTTTTTTTACCCTTTTTAATATTACTGTGATATCATCTTATTTACACATTGTGGGTTAATGTAATTACAATATAATGTCAAACGACCCAAAAAAAATTATTTATGACATATTTGGACTTATATTAACCATTTTGACAAATATTATATTTTTAATATTTTAATATCATTTAATAAACCATTTTATGTTTTAAGTGATGAATTATGTCAATTTTGGATTCTATTCATACTTGAATTGTTTAAAAATTCATAACAACCATATTACTTCTAAATAAAGGAATTAAATAATCCATAATATGTAAATGTAATCCAAAAAATTCGTGGATGACATCAAAATATTCAAATTAAACTTATTTTAATATTTATAAATTCAATTATTTGAATCTTTCATTAACGAGGTAATCACTACATCATAATAGTGTCATAAATAAATATAATTATCTAATGCCTAAAAATTATAAATAAAATAACATGATTTAGGATATATTTTTATATTTACAATGGATATTTAAAGAAATATATATATTTTATATAACCCCATATTAAAATCGATTTAGTAAAAGATATATGTTTAGGTTATAATTATCTTTACTTTAAATTAATTTTTATAAATTGTCATTTTCAAATTTAAGTTAATATATGGGGTCCCAAAATAGATCCAAGGATTACCATGGTCGGAAATATCTCATCCAATAGTAACAGGGCATGTGCTAGGGTAGTGTAATATTATTATATGATTATTTGTTTACCCATATTTACCAGATTTACCCTTTAACCATGGTAAATAAAATAATTACTCAAGTTACTATTCATAATGTCCAAAAATAAAAAATACCCATTTACAAAAATTTCAACCATATTATTCCAAATATGGAATCCATTTTCCCAAATTCAAAACATGTAAGTTGAAATATTTAATTTAAAATTAGTCCCATTGTTGAAAAAACGGGTATTTGTTTAAAACATTGCAAAAGATTGAAATGTTTTTACATATGAACTCAATGTAAAATTAATGAAAATTAATTAAATTGTCTTAAAATATAAAAATATATTCTATTTTTACTTTAAAACCATTCGATAATATATTTTATCCACATAAATTCTTTCGATGAAAAAAGTTGTTTTCAATTAAAATTTAGCGTATTTTCATTATTCATCAAAATATGAATGTTACTAGAAAAATATCAAAAATTTATCCAAAGTAAAATTGTATGTCTTGATTTAGAAGAAAAGTTTATGTTGTCACATATAACTTATAAAAGTGTCAAAAACTATATTTAAAATGGGTGTTCCGTCAAAATGTCGTAAAACTACATTATTTGAAAAATACTTCTTTTATCCGAAAAATTGATTTTGTTCTCATATCATGTGTAAGATGATTTATAATGTAATATTAAATTTAAAATGTGTTTAATACTATTCATAACAGCTAGTTTATATAATATTTTAATAATATATCTCTGTTTAGTGAAACTCAGTATTGCTCTCCACACAAGCTATTGAGGAATGTCGGACAAGCTATGTCAGTGTTGCGTGTAGTGAAAGCTTCATTTGGTGTTGCGTATAACATAATCCAAGATTAGTTAATTTATACATTGAAAAAAATCTATACTCATTTTTGTGTGAGTTGAATTCTATCAAAAGAAGTTGAAATTGTGTGGAACACAAGCCAAGAATAGTGTTGCATATACAGAAAACTAATATGGTGTTGCACATAGCCCAAATAATATTGGTGTACAATACAACAGAAGACATCAATGAAATTAAAAATAATGTATCTCATAAAATCTAAGGGTGTTACACTGACCAGCTTCCAAATACTGATTAATCTTTTAAGAATTCTATACAGACACGAACATTGAATCCCTAGTAATATACCGGGTATACCATATAAGCATAATCATTGAATCAAAAGAAACATCCTAGGAATTTAATTTAGGAAAGAATACTAAATCCCAAGTAATATATTATACATTCAGAAGGATATAAATTTTAATGCATAATAAATATCCTAGGAATTACATTATGGAAAAACCTCTGAATCCTAGGTAACATCCTAAGAATTTTAGATTTTATACCTAGGGGATAGTATCCACTTGGTAAAATATCAACTATAATAACATTGGTTATAAAACTATCTAAACCAGATCATATAACCAAGTTTGACCTCTCTTGTTCACAACCAATCCTTGTCACTACATCTATACCAGGCTTGTACCATCAATTCAGGTTTTAAGGTGACACTCGAGATGGACACAATCTGTCCCCAACACTACCACTCATTTGGGTCAACATAACACATGGGAACCCATCGTGGTCCCCTAGGCCTCATTATAGGCTAGAAACCCAATGTGGTCTCCACTACCTTGGTCTAAAATCTAAGGAAAAAACTATCACTTAGAGGGAATAGTTTACCTTAATGTCATCATGATTACTATACGATCTCAGTAACATCTAGGATAAGCCCCAATGACATTACTCTTAAGAAATATCTTAATACCAATCTCACTTAACATGTCATGATTGGTTGTTACCCTCAGCTAATATAACATTAATATATCTCGGGATTACCCACCTAGGTACTCATATATTAGTGTTGGAGGAGAAATATCCCCACCCTCTAATCATGTATTTTAAGTCTGTAAGGCATATCACATCCAACATGACCTACCCATGAGTTTTATGGGGCACTTGAGGTTTTCCATACCCATTCTATCACGGATCCATAATCCAGAGAGCTAAGGGACTTATCTCAAGGCCTGTTATGTCATAATTATCTCTTCGGTACCTCTAAGGGGTCTATATATCACATGGAATTCATCTACTATCAAGACATCATTTATCAATAATAGAGGCATCAAGATAGTTCCCAAGGGTCCTTCATAGTCCTTAGCACGTTCTTCTTCCCTATATATTGTCTAATTTAATCATGGAATTATACCATAGTGAACGATAGAATACTGATGTGAGGTTGTGGATTATAGGGTTTTCAAGGAATATTTAGCACATGAGCCTCATCCCAGTTGGTGAGGACTCCTTAACTGCATCCAGATGACCTGAGATCAAATCCAGGTATAGGCTAATTTATGGATTACAGTAGTAGTAGTGTAGTAGGAACTGTTTGGCACTATAACAGCCTAGAATATTCCCCCATTTGGGCCTTCAGGCCACTGATTTGGTCCCTGAGTCCTTTAAGTCCTTCGGTCTACCCAAGCCTCCGGGTCTGTAAGGCCTTCAGGCCACCTCAAGGTCTTCAGGCCACCTTAGGTGCAGATGAAAACCAAACAATCTAAAAGGAAAAAACTTCAGAAGGAGGATGAGCAAGGAGATTTCACCAGTGTAGAAGATAAAAAGATTGAATGAATAAGAGGGTATGGAACCTGCCATCGGGACAAGCTAGTGCATTCTTGTGAAAGCCTAGCCAAACAACAATTCAAAGGTGGAGAGCTGATTTCACGATGCAGATGCTGTGGAGGAGCAGTTCTAAGTAGTTAGTCTGAGTTGTATGTAATGTTTCAAGCCTACGAGCCATGTAATACTTATACATACAGGCCTCGTAAGGGTTCCACCTCCCCCCTTGAAAGATGGATTATCAAAAATCAATAAAAAATGAAGGCCTTCAGGAAATTGGAGGAAGGAATATTTATGAGAATATTGTAGTTGAACCTTGTATTTTGTGACATTATTTCTGAAGCATTGATTTAGGTAGGGGATTATAATTTGTTTATTTTTCCACATGTTAAGTGATATTTTATAGTTCAAATGACATAGTAATAGGTAATTGTTTTGATTCAATTAAAAATTAAATGATTATATAAATTAAATTGAAGAATTATTTGTTGATGTTAAGGATTTAGTTTGTTTGATATAATGAATAAATTAAATTTTGGAAAATTTGGTAATTGGAGTAGGGAAATTTCTAGAATTGACATTATGAAGAGGAATTAGAAATGAGAATGATATAATTTGATGAAATTTATATTTTATGTGGTAACCTTAGGTGCGAAATTAAAAAAATATATTATTTTACTACTAATTAATAACCTAGAAATTAATATTTATATGAAGAAATTAGAGGAATGGTAAGGATTACATGATTTTTTAGTAGTTCTATTCTAGTGGATTGTTATGGTCTGATGACAGTTAGTTTAGGTGGTATTCCAAATGTTATGTGGATACTAATATAAAGGTATAGAGGAGGTATTTGAGGTTGGAAAATGTTATTATAATTATTTACCATTATTATATTTTTCTATATTTTATGGTTATATGATGTATTATTGTGGTATCTCCACATTTAGCCGACTCAGGTTTGATGATGATAAACTGTAGTATTTTAATAACCTTTCATAGAAGGTTTATGATAAGGTGAGTATTGAAGGTATATGGTATTCCCAATGGTTGATCTAATGTATGGGATGTTTCATTACCACTACGAATATAGTTCTTATTGTTATATATTTATTTCCATGCAATTATAGTTAATGTAGTTATATGATCTTTTCTACAATGATAGGTAGTTCTTGTTGTTGGAGATAACATCATTTGAGGAGTGGATACCATGAGGTGGTGATTGATTTTGTGTAATTCATGTGGTGGATGACATGCAAGGGAGTTTCCTTATGTTACGATAATTTTTTTCTTCATTAATTAATATTTTATATATCATTCACCCAGGATTTACTATTAAATTTTCCTTGACACAGTATAAGTTAGTGGAGGTACTAATTATTATATCTGTATGATCACCACATTATTATATATTGTTTTTTATACTTATATAAATGAGATGGGGGTGGTTCTAGGAGATATTAGTTTGAGCATGAGTTGAAATAGTTAGGATTAGGTGGATTTATATTTTTGGGAATTTTCCTTATAGTTTATAGATAGAATTTTGGATATGGTTTATTGGATGTCATACTCATGCACATTTCTCCTATTTTTAATGTGATAAATAATTTTCGTACATGTTTCCATGGATATAGTTTGGGTTTAATTTTTTTTTTAAAGGATAATTCCACCCTTAAGGTGTGTTTTAATCCCAAGGTACTAGTATCTACCCCGAGGAATATTATATATGAGATGTATGGTCACTCTCAATCATTTTCCCAGCTGAGGAGGAGTCCTATTATAAAGGATTGAATTTTCTAGGTCCTTTACTTTATGGTTTTGAGGGGATTTAGATGATGAGAGTGATTATGGAATTGAACTATGAGGTGGGAGGTGAGTTTTAGGTTTTTTAGGATAATGAATTAGGGTCAAGTCATCACCATATAGTTGTTTTTTGGGTTCCTTTTGGTTATAGATCTTGGTGTAGTGGATATTTTTCTAGATAAGAAGAGTTTGAGTTATTGTTGGTTGTTACATGGTTGGAATGTAATATTGGTTGAAACCACAAATTTTTTTATGTGTATTTCCCATTTTCATGTCATATTTTGGGGGTGAGTTTTAGAGAAATCACTATATAGAATAGTGAGTAGGAAAAATCTATGAATTTTTCTCTATGGTGGAAAATGAAATTATTTTAAAGATATTATTATAGGGGTTTTGTGTTTCAAATTTGGTCGAGGGAGATATCGTTCGTGGTTTTATGTATCTCAATTGTTCTTTGGTCAGTGACATACTTCATGAAATGAAATATTTTTTGGATATTTAAGATATGGGTTTTTTAGGTATCTTGGGTTTTCAAATCATCATTAACCAATCCAAATATTAATATGGTTTAGGTTAATATTGTTGTATTTTGGTCCACAAATATTTTAAAAACCTTGAGGTTACCATATTCTCTCCTTCAGTTCCACCTTTCTTCTTGAAACATTTTTCCATTTAGAGTCTTTATTTTTATGGTTTTAGGAATCCTTGGTGTATTATTGAGTCCTTAGCTTCAAGTGATCAATTGTTCATGATATAAGGTACTCTTATCCATTTTCTTTTTTAATTTTATTATTCATAATCTTTCTCTCAAGTAATCAAATAAATGGATGGATATTTGGGTAATAAGAGTAGTTGATGATGGATTAAGGGGGTATTAATGTATTCTATGGTGATAATAGAATCATTGTTGATGCAATGGTATTTGGAAGAGAAGTTTCATATTTTATATTGATATTAGTGTTTGAGAATCATTTCATGTAGGTGATTTAATTTCACTCATTATTAATATTTTTTTTTGTGTAGTTTAAATATTCTTCAGTTTATATATTAGTAAGGATATGAAATTTTGTAAATGAATTGTACAAATTTAATAAAAACATGTAAGGGATGCGAATCACTGGGGGAAATTATATATTTGTGATTCCTTTTTTTGTAAAAGACTGAGGCACATTGACCTCTTTATTGAAACAAAAAATCATCCAGTGAAGAGTACAAAGAATAACTATGGGGTGCATTAGAAAGATAGAACAAAAAAGATTACCCTATTCTAGAGTGGGTGCTCATGTAGTGGTAAGGAAGGTGCCCACCTTTTCCACTGGGATGTGTACCCCTTATCCTGGTCCTTGATTGTATCCATGAACCACCTTCATCATCTGAAGGTTCATCCAAAACAATGGGAGTCATGATAGATGCAGAAGGATCATCATTATTTGATCTAACTTCTTTACTATTGGCAAGGATCAGATTAAATTGGTTAGAAATGATAACATTACAATGTACCTTCTCAAGAGGAGTTGAGAAGTTCTGCAGGAATATCAGTCCTTATTTTTGTGGAGTGGCTCCTGGATCATCCAAATTCTTATGTGCCACCTTTTTTTATATTGATGTTACTTGAGGTCATCATGGTGGCATGGGTCTTATGCTAACTCATACTGCATTCATCAGGTAATCCTTTAGGGGGTCTGGACAACAGAGGATCAATCTTTAGTGAAGGGGGGGTCTTGTCCTAGCTTGGGATTATCATTGCAACATGTGTCCTCAGTAATTCAAACAAGAACCCTAGAAATAACGGAATCCTATGCTTTGTAATGGAAGTGATATTTGAACTTGTCCTTCTATGAGGTCGACACATCTAGCACTATATTACCCTTTATCCATTTTAGATCATGCATATCCTTCCTAACTCTATCATTGGCCACTACTTGGGCTGACATCTCCCTCTTCATTTAGCTATCCTCTGAGTCTGATTCTTTTCTTTCACCTTTCATGCATTTGAACAGAGTTTCCTTCAATGAATGGCCTCTTTTAGATTGATTATTACCTTCAGTAATATAATCTCAAATGACCTTTATTATTCCATCCAATTGAGGGGTGAACATAATTCCTTCATCCTGTAGAAAAATATATGTTTCACTATCAGACTGAGTCATCCCAGCTTGGGTATTTTCAAAATGGGAAATTCAGCCTGGAGGAAACTGAGGTTCATGTGGGTATTTTTTCAAATGTATATAATTTCCTTGGGAGGGTTAGGGGTTCTAATTTATTCTTCATTGAGACAAATTGTTCCCTTTCAGCATGCATTTGGCACACATCATTCTTGAGAGGTAGTTGGACGTGGAGTAAGCTATCATGCAACATGGTGCAATAACCGAAAGGGTCTGCATCGTTCGTGGAGCAAATTGGACAGATGTCTGGCCAATATGGAATCCATCTCTATGTTCTCCAATATTAAGGTGAGCCATCTCATTCACGACATTTCTGAAAACTCCTCCCTGCTGGTCTCCTTTTCACCTGAGCTGGATCATCGGGACAAGTTTCATTTCCTCCATCAATGGGTTAGTAAACCGGGATATATGGATGTGGTAAGTGGTATTTGGAATTCTCCTGGACAGAGTGGCATGTGGGTCTCCCTCCATGATAAACTGCATCGTCTCAAACCTAGACTTCAGTTGTGGGTCAATGACTTCCTCTCGGTTGACAGTGAGATCAATGATACCATGTAAGAGGTTGAGAGGCTTAAAGCTCGGCTGGAAGAGGAATGTGAGGACCATACTTTTGAGAAGCATGATACCAGGAAAGATGAAATTGTTGTTATGATCTTGGCCCATGAGCGTTTGTCCAGGGACTCTGTGAGAATCAAATGGCTACAGGAAGGTGATAAAAACACTGGAATTTTTTCATGCATGCATTAAAGAGAGGACGAGACCTATCAAATTGAACATTCTTCTAGATGATGGCTCTTACACGGATGATAGGGATATAGTAGGAGGTATGGATCTCTCCTATTTCCAAGTTCTACTAGATTTCCCCAATAGCCATATACCCACTGGATATACAAGAGTTAATAATGGAATTTTTGAGGTGATCCCCCATTGTGTTTCGGACCAGGAAAATGATGGGCTGAGACTTATTCAGGGTGAAAAGGAGATTTATAATGCCATGAAGAATCTTCACCCAGATAGTGCCCCGGGGCCGGACGGTTTTCTGGGCTCTTTCTACAGAGCAACATGGGATGTGGTTAAGGGGGATCTCATTATGGCTATCCAGTACTTCTTCAGGGGTGGTAGTTTGTCATGGATTGCATGCACCACCACTATGATTCTCATTCCCCAGAATAGAAATCCCTCTTCTATCATGCATTATAGACCAGTGTCTACGTGTAACTTCCCTTATAATGTGATTTCATGTGTTATCAATGCCAGGCTTTCCACACATCTTCCAAGGTGGATATCTTTGGAGCAGCATGGTTTCGTGAGGGGTAGGTCCATCCAAGGCGCTATAGCTCTTGCCCATGAAATAATTAGAGATTTGAACTTCAAAACTCGTGGGTCAAATTTGGCTCTCAATCTGGACATGAACAAAGAATACGATTGAGTGGAATGGGGTTTCATCATAAAGGTAATGGAATGTATGGGTTTCTCTTCCAGGACTATTGACCTTTTCTTCAGATTTTTCAGCTCCCCGTGGATGGAGGTCTCATTCTTGGGGAAGTCCTTTGGTATCTTCAAAGCCATTCATGGACTAAGGCAGGGTGATCTTTTGTCCCCAAGTATTTTCATCATAACACAAGAGGTGCTCAGCCGGCTCATTCATAGGAGCATCATTAAAGGATAGATTCTGCCCTATAGGAGGAGCATGAGGGCTATGGCCATCTCTCACTTAATGTTCGTAGATGACACCCTGGTCTTTATCAGTGGGGGTAAGAAATATATCTGAGGCCTGAACAACATTTTGGAAGGTTACTGCCACTAGAGTGGTCAGCTTATCAATAAGGATAAGAGCCTCTTATTCATCCCCAACTACTGCTCCCCCAGAAGGTCTTCTGATATTCAGCTCACTCATTCCATACAACGAGGGTGATTTCCCATGGAATACCTTGGATCTCCCATCACCCCAAGCAGATTGAGGATTCGGGACTTCAAATTTCTCTCCAGAAAGATTGCAGACCGCATTCACAACTAGAAAAACATGTTTTTTTCATTCAGAGGACACATTTATCTTATTCATATTGTTCTACTAGCCACTCCAATCCACACTCTTTCTGCTGTCAAGGTTCCGAAGGGTGTCATTTCAAGTATTGAGAAACTTCTGGCCAGATTTCTATGGCATCCTCTGGAAGAAAGGAAGAATCATTGGGCTTCTTGGGGTAAGGTTGTGAAGCCTGCTAGGGAGGGTGGCACTAATGTCCACATCTTGAGCGGTACTCTTAGTTGTATGCATGCACGACTGGCTTGGCAGGCGCTGGAACGGAGTACTCTATGGGGGAAAATTATACATCCCTTGTTGAGTATCCATCCCCTGTTCAAAGGCCATGTTTCATCCTTACTTCCCACTAATTCTATCCTATTTTCAGAGCTCCTTTTTCACTCTTAGTGGATCATCGGAAGGGGGATCTTTTTTTCTGGCACCTTAACTGGGTTGGGAATGTGCTCGGCTTCCCAGGGTTCCCCTCCCCTAGAATTTCTTTCTGAGAGGCCAGTTTTCAGCCGGAATTCATTAAAGCTATTCTGGAAGAGGCGCAACAGGACGTTTTCAATCTCATTTCTTTGTTGCAGGAACCTGAACATTGTGTCTTCACCCCTTCTTCCTCGGGGGCTTTCTCCAATCGGGATTATCGGCGGTCTCGGGCCTCTGTGGAGGAGTATGATAGAAGTAATGACACTCTTTGGCCTAAGGTGATCCCATCCAAATATCCTTTTCTGTTATGGAAGATAAGGTATCATGTGATACCCACAGATGAAAATATAAAACATTGTGGCATCTCTCTGGTGTCTCGGTGTTCCTGCTGTAATGTTTTCAGGGAAGAAAGTGATGATCACCTTTTTTTCGGGGAGGTTGGGCGTGGGATGTGTGATATTCCTTTGGGGAGTTCACTATCTTGAAAGACTCTAACATGGTGGAGTTTCCATTCTTGGATAAGTGGTTCCATGGGTCGAGTGATAAAGGACCGGAGAAGACGGCGCACATGGTGATTCTTATGGCGGGGTGCTGGTCTATCAGGAAAGCCAGAAATAAAACCAGACATGAAGGGGTTTATCCCACAAACAAGTCTATCATTTTTTGGAACAATACCACCCTACTTGATTTGGCTCTTATTTTTAAAAACTGGAGGGATTCCCCCTCCTTAAAGTGGATGATCCCTACTTCTGACTTTTCACAGGCTCCTGACAGCAGCTCCCACAGCCTATGGCTGTGATGGAATCCTCCCTATAGGGGACTTAAACTCAACACTAATGGTTCCTGCAAGATGGGGGTCTTGAGAGGGGGTGGGGTTGTCCATGACTCCAAGGGTTTGGTCCTCTTGGCATTCTCCTCTTACTTGGGATATGGTTCCTCTCTCCAAGCTGAAGTCAAAGCTATTCTCATGGGTATCAATCTTTGTCACCAACACGGTCTTATCTTTTCTGAAGTGGAAACAGATTCAAAGATTCTCCATGATGCCCTGAATGATTTTTCCCTCCTCCATGTTGATCATCTATATCATCAGAAAGTGTAAAGGCATGATCAACAACCACATAAAAGTGCTTCATTATTGGTGTGAAGGTAATAAAGTGGCGGATTACCTGGCATCTTGGGAAGTCATTGGAAACGACCCTGTCTGTCTCCATGATATTTTCTCTTTGAAACCCGAGGGGGTAAATTTGATTAGAGGGGATTCCCTCAGCCTTCACCATTTCAGACCCCCTAGACTTCTTGGCTTTTGTGGTTTTCTTTTTTTTCTTTTTTTGGATGTTATGCTTCCTTATAATAAAAAAGTAATGATGATGATGATTTCGTCTTGAGAAGTAGAGGGAACCACCTTATCAATCAAAGTAGATCCTAAATCAATTTCAACTAAAATTTTGGAAAAATGGCCAAAGCTAGCATTCCAAGTGGCTAGGTCCATTCATATTGGAATTCCTATTGAAGAGGCATGGTCAAATAGAATATAAAAGTGCAATAAAACCCAATTTAATCCATAAATCTTTATCCAGACGTGAGTAAAAGTTTCCTTAAAATCATAAAGGATATAATTTGGGTTCCATTAATAAATCCTAAGAGTTCCCAGTTTGAGGTTTACTGACCCATAACCCCATGCTCAAACTTTTAGTTCAAAAGAAGGGAATAGAAAATGGAATAATTCCCTCCCCAACAAGACACATTTAAAATCACTAAAACCCCAGATCTTAGACTGATAGAAAACAAGTTAAAAAAATTTCCAGGGTTGAATACCTTTGGATAGAGAGATTCGAGTGATGAAAGAGTTCTTGTAGTGTTATAACAATTTTTTGATCTCCCCATATGAAGTAGAGACATGAGACGTGGAACCCTTTCTAACAATATGTTTTACAATGTAATTTTCTTGGAAGATGAAAGAGACAATAAGAAATCCAGAGGAAGAGAGAACACATAATTTTTCTTTATGAATTTGAACATTATTCATTTCCTTTGAGATATGGGGAGAATGGATATGTTGAGAATCATAGGATAAAAGGTTGAAACCACTTGGGTGCGATATATATACCCTGTCTTCATGCAGTGAGGGTTTTGTCTTCTGTTTCATCTCAATTTCGTCCATCTGAGTATTATTGACCTATGATTCCTTATTTTTTTAATTTTTTTATTATAAACTATGATGATCAATTATTTAGTAGTATATGAGCATGTGAACATGTTGAATTTTATGTGATAATGTGATAAATAAGTAATGAATAAATTTAATTTCTTTATTGATGTTTTGGTAATGATATGTTGTTTAATTTCATACAATGGTGTAGGAGGTTTTGGTGTGGTTTTTTTAATGTGTGTGTGAAAGAGGAATTGGTTTGGTTTAATTTTGAGGTCAAATAATGTGTTTTGTGTCGTTTCAGTGTGATGCTTACCTGAAATATTGAATCATGTTGAACTAATTAAATAATTGAATAGGTTAATATAAATAGAAATGGGTTATGTTGAGTAAATATAGTATTAAATAACATGAATAAATGTGGCATAAATATTATACACCAAATTATTTATAATTAAATATTATTCATGAAAATATTAGTGATACATGTGAAATATGAATTTTCTAGAATAAATATAGAAAATTAACGTTAATGTGGTTAGTAATGTATAATTTTGAATTGGTAATGACTTTTAAAATGATAATATGTCATGTTGTTGTAACATTTTCATGTTGTGTGTCTATAGGTGGAAATAATTATTTTTGTGCGGTAGTGATAGTAAGATGATTTGATGTTATAGAGGTGGTTATTAGGTGTGGACCCTAGACCGAGATTTAGTGCTTTTAGCACCCCATACCTTCACTACAAAATCTAGTTCTAAGAACACATTCTTCAAACACTATATTTGATACGAAGTAATATGAATAAATATAATAATATATTTATTTTACATCGTTTCCATATGTTAAAAATTACATCTCACAAGTAATCATAAAATCCCAAGAACATAAGGTTTAGATTCTTTGGGTACCATCTATATAAGAAATTTATTTTACAATACTAGTGACTATTTCACCACAATTGAAACACACTAGAATCAGTTCTAAAATTATCATAAGTTATAATCAAATTCATAACCTAGGGAAATGAAACATAATAATTGGATGAGCACAAATACTCAATAAGGTAACAAAAATTGATAATGGTTAATGATCATAAGTGTTCATAATATAAGAAAATTGGTGTAATCAATGTAAATTAGAAAATCATACACAACAAATAATAAATCCAAAAAATGATTAATGGAATATTTCAACGAATAACATAATAAATGAAAAAAGTGTTTGTGGAAACACATGTCAATGAACACGATCCCATAGAGTATAACATAGTTATAAGAATAAGCATAATACTATGGAAAAAACATAATCATTGGAAAAATTTTTTGATAAAATATAAGTATTTCATGCATTTTATATTGTGAACAAATCTAGGTATTTCCACCATTTTATGTTGTAATGAAATCCATGTATGTTCATTCATAAATAAATCATAAGATATAAATCTTTAACCAAATAATTGTAGGGTGATATAATACCCTAACCATCACCGTCTATATATATGTGTTACACTTGAAATCAATCATTCATCATATCACAAAGAACCCATGGGAAGAAAATGTGTTTCATTAAACACATCATAAAGAACCCACAGAAAGGAAATGGGTTTCAAGTCCTTTTAAAAAGGATTCACTTAAAGAAATCATTCATAATTTCACCAATAATCATATCATGATAAACCCATGAAAAATACATCTAAATATATATTTTTAACATTCTAGGTAAATATCTTTAAGTTATGTTTTTTAGTTATTGGGTATTTAAACTTCATAGATAAAAGGTATAAAATTTAGTAAATAATTTACCATATCAATGAATGTATGAAATATAGTTGAACACCCTTTAATCAAAGGGAGAAAATATAAACTGTTCACAGAGGAATTTTTTTGAAGAAAAATCATATTCATACATAGTGTATTATTTGGTAAAGAAAATGTTGTAATGGATCATTCCATTAATATATAATAAAATTACAAAAACTCTAAAAATAAATTAGTTGGATGTTATAATTTTGAAAATTTCTTTTAGAAATCATAAATCATGTAAATAGATTTTGACGCAGTTGAAAAAAACTTTTTATGAGAATTCATAAAATTTATTTTAAAATAATAAATAACCTAGAACTTTTGAATTTTTTTATAATATAAATATTTTATAAAACTAGGATAATAATGATCTCTTTTAGAAACCATTAAAATTTTTAAATTAATTTTCATATAAAAATGGAAAATTTTCGAAATATGTGTTTACATATAAAGCATTAAAAATGGATTCTTTTCACACTTTGATGAAAATGAGACATATAAGAAGTGTTAAATAGTTAATTAAATCATTTTAATAAACTTAAAAGTTTTATATAATTAACATAATCAATTATGGATTCATAAATATGGAAATTTTTAAATGAATATAATGAATACATACATGGAAAAGAGAGGTTCCTAATCGAGATTAAGATATGGGGTTGCGTTCACTTACAAGAAACACTTTGGGTAAAATATTAGTCAAGGGTAAATGAAAATTTAAGGGGATATTTTGAATACCATGAATAAAAAATAATTTTATGAGGGGTTTTATAAATGATAAAAATTTCTTAGATGGATTATCTTTTAAAAATAATCTTTATTTGAAGACAACATTTTCAATAAGGCCCTTATAGGTTGGGTAATATATTAATCAAAACCCATAGAAAAGGGGTTCTTAAAATTGATCTTAAAAGTAATAGAATAAAAGATAATTAATCATATAACATCAAAATTTTTAATTTATAAACTATATAAAAACATGGTGTGAAAAATTAAACATGTCTCGTGGATTTGAAAATGCGACAAAGAAACCCCTACATCATTATCTTATGTCAGACTAAAAATACATGAAAAGTGGAACCTAAGATGGATTAATAAATTCCATATATTTAATTAAAAACTATGATAAAATAAATCCATCTATAATATATAAACTACAAAATAAAAACAAATAACTGGTGAATATGAATCATATCTTAATGACACAAAATTGAGTTCAAAAAACCCTTACCTTAATGAAAATGTATGTATCAAAAGAACATAAGATGGTTAACATTAAATGAAAAGTAAAATATAATGAAATGAATCATATTGATTATATTTTAATTAAATATGGCAGGGGATCAAGAAAATTTTGAAATAAAAGTGGAGTATTGAAAGGGTAGAAGTGATCCACTTTTATAAGTGAAGAAAAGGGGATGTTTGTGAATATTCATCATTTTTCAATAATGAAATGACACAATTCAATGTTAAATGGATAAGAATGTGAGAAACAATATATTATGGGGTGATATAGTGTCGATAAATCCTCAACTAATAACTTCTACACACGTTTTAAACATATTTGAATTCATTTATTCTTAAATATTGTTTTCTTTTACCTTTTTTCACTATAGTAACTAGTTTTCACCCAAAAAAATTATGATTTACTGAAAATATAAATTAAAAAATCTATAATAATTATTATGTTATTATTAATAATTTATTCCCCATTTAATGAAAATAAATTATTTAATGTTATAAAATTAAATTTTAAATTAAAACTGATAACGTATAAAAAAACTTTTTTTTGTAGAAATATGATTTCATGTTCATTAATAATTTTTAAAATTATTTATAATTGAATAAAAATTTAATTTGTGTTAGTATATTTATATATGTGTTTAGAAATTATAATATATTCATTATTTAAGATAGATTAATTTAATTTATTGGAAAATATTTTTACGATGTTTAGAAAACAGTTCTTTAAAAATATTAGTTTCATCATTACCATGGTAATTAAATTTAATCTTAATAATATACTTTTTATGTTGAAAAATGAAGTTGAATTTATTAACTATTATAGATATTTTTATCTCAAATATTGAATCCATTTTTTTATTTAATTTCTAAAAGTGATGAAATCTAATTTTAATGTAAGCGCATAAAATATTTTTTAATGTGAAATATTACTCGAGTTTCCAAAATAGTAAACATGTATTTTATAGTTTTTTAGATGATTTATTTAATTTTATAAGAATATATTTTTATAGGAAAAAAGTTTTCAAATTATTTTAGTTATTCTTGATTTATGATAATATCATAAAGGTGATGGTATTAGGAAACATAGTATTTTTTCACACTTCACCTTTAAATTATTATTTTTTTAAAATATAAAAAATTCAACCTAAGATAATATTGAAATCATGAATCCAAATAAGAAGTTAATATTTTTCTAATTTGTCATGTATTATTTTAGTTCAGTTTTTTGTTTGAAACAATCAATTAAACATAATATTTATTTAGAGAAAAATATATTTTGAAATCTCAGGTGTTATATTCACCCCCTTAAATAAAAAGAATCCATGAAATTTTAGTAATCATAATATAGTAAGAATAGGTAAGGGTATATAAAAGATATAGACGAATCAAAAATAATTTATAATGAGGTATCCATATCATTTTCCTTGGTTAAACTGTAATATATTTATCCCAAATATGCTTCTTTACGAGTTCCTAGGGATATGGCTTTCACATATTCATTATCATGTTCTTTTTTCCATCCAAATTCTAAAAACCAAAATGGTTATATATAAAATCATACCAAATTATCATTTGAATATGAAAACTCAATCCTAATATGTCTTCTCTAATTCCACATTCACTTTATCCTTCAATACGTTCATTTCAATCAAATTTTATTTAAGTTTTGTTCTCTTGTACTTCTTATCCAAATAAAATATATATCTTGACCCAAAATTATCATGAAAATTCATAACATACTCTAATATAAAAAATCATTAAGACCTATTCTCTAAAAATTCATCATACTATTTACCTATAAAAGCACATTTCAATTAATCTACACCTTACCTCATTAATCTCTTAATTTTAATCTATGTTATCCATGATCAATTCCTATTAGGTTTTATAACCTAAACATATTAAAATCCCTAATAATGTTCCATAAAGGGAATGTGAATTTACCAAAGCATATCCCATGAGAGTGTCAAACCGTATGTGTATTTATGCCTCTTTTTCAGGAACCAGGTGATTATTGAATTAATACCCAAAACACCCTTGTTTAGGTCTATTACCCCTAGGTACATATATTTTAGATCTTAAATCCTCTTATAGAATCTATTCATGGATGTTATTATTAGTAAAACCACACGATCTTTACAGTAGAAAAATTTTATGATGTAATCCTATGAATAGACTTATTCTATGGGTTTTCACAAAATTTATCTTATCATAATCCCCAAAATAACTAATGTAACTACCAAAGTAACTAAATTTTTCATTTGATATCAACCAAACACCACAAACTCACACTCTAATATTTTATGATCAAAATACATTCTTTAAGCACTATATTTTATAAAACGTGACATAACCAAAGATAAACATATCTTTATTTTACATAATTTCCATAATTTAAAAATCACATTTCATAAATAAACATACATTCCCAAGAATATAAGGTTTAATGTTTTTGAGGATTAGATACATAAGTAAATTATTTAATGATACTTGTGAACATTTATCTATATTTTGTACACACTATATTCCCTTAAAAACTTATCATAAGTTATACTCATCTTCATAACATTGTGAAAGTAAACCTGAGATGGTGGAGATCTCAAACACCCAATAAGGTTAAACATATGTGATTATTGTAAATGATCATAAGTGGGCATAAGATGAATTTTTTTATAATAAAAGTATATAAGCAAACCAAACCCAAAAAACATAGATCATAAAATAAGAGTAATAGAATTAGGAATGGTGTAACATAAGAAATGGGTCAATAGAGTGTGGGAACATGAGTCAATGATAAACATCCATGAGAGAATACCATAGTCATAAGAATAATCATAAGACTATGGAATAAACATAGGAATAATATAATTTTTTGAAAAAACCCAAGTATGTTCACCCTTTTTGGTTGTGAAAAATCTAAGTTTGTCTACCCTTTGATGTTATGAAAATAATCCAAGTATATCCACACATCATTATCTCTAGAGATATAAATCCTTAACCAATGAATTTGAGGTTGATATAGGACCTCAAACATCATCATTGATACATATGAGTTCCAATTGAAATCAATCATTCATCATATCACAAAGAACCCATGGGAAGAAAATGGTTTTCATTCATCACATAATAAAGAAACCATGGAAATAAAATTATTTTCATATTTTTTTCAAATGTATTCGCATAAGGAAATCATTCATAATTACATCAATAATCATAACACAATAAACCCATAGAAAATAAATGGTCATAGAAAGATATTTACTATATTTCTAGTAAAATAACCTTTCATTAAGATGATGAGGTATATGGTATTTATACCATATAAATAAAATATAAAAATTTAGTCAATAATTTTTCTACTAAATCAATATATGTAATATTCGTGGATACACTTCAATCATAGGGGAGGAAATATATATTTTTCAAATAGGTAAAAATTGGGTGAAATATAATATTTATACATAGTCTATTATTAGGTAAGAAGAATGCAATAATGGACAATTCCTATAATAAAGAATAATATTAGATAATACATCCATATAAATAAGGTGTATTATATTATTTTAATAATTTAATTGATCAAACATAAAATATGTCAATAGTTATCAAAAAATGTAATCTTTTAGGATCATTTTGAAATTTCCTTGAAAATAAGAAATAATCATGACATTTTGAAAACAGTTACTAAAATAAATTTTTTTATAAAACGAGGATATTAAGGATTTCTTTTAGAAACCATAAAATCCTAGGGATACTTTTCATAGAAAAAGACTAAATAGTGGAATGATTTATTCACCCAAAAAGTGTAAAAAAGAAGTTAATAAATTTTTGAGTCAAAGATAAGGACATTGTCAAAATCATTCGATGAATATAGACATGGTAAAGGGAGGTTTTTGACCAAAAAAAGATACATGGTCAGTTTGTCTTACAGGAATCAATTTTCATAAAATATGAGTCAAGGGGATATAGTAATTTGAGGGGATATTTAAAACCTAATTAATAACCAAATTTTATGCTATAGGGTTCTATAAAGAATATCCCCTCAAATATAATTCATTATATAAATTCTCAAATGGATAGTGAATACACCATCTGAAATAAACATGGTGTTCAAATTCAAACATGTCTCAGGAATTTTAAAATGAGATAAAAAATTCTTACATCATGGTTATCATTCCGATTGTAACCCAATGAAGGGAATAACACGATATGGATTTTTAAATTACTTATATTGAATAGTTTTTTTTATAAAATTAATCCATGGAACATATATACAACATAAAAAAAAGAAACACATAATTCATATGAATAATATCTCAAGGAAATATAATTGAGATCCAAAAAACCTAACAATAATGGTAATGTAATAATAAAAATAAAAAAAGAGGTTTAAAATGAAATAAACATTAAAATATAATTAAATGAAATATATTTAATATATTCGAAAGAGATAGGGTATATTTTTATTGAAATTTTGAATGGAAATAGGATCATTGAAAGGGTGGATGTGATATCCTTATATAATTGATGAAAATGCCACTTCTGTGAATATATTTTTTTTTTAATGTTGAAATGGAACAATTCAAGGGTTAATGGATCCAAAATGGAGAAATAATGATTTTTTGGGTGAACTTGTGTCATGAAATTATTAACCAATAATATCCAAACCTGTTTTAAATATTTTTTAAGTCATTTATTCTTAGAATTTTACTTGTACCCGTTTCTTTTATTACTTGGTAACTAGTTTTCAATTTAATAATTCATGATTTTCTAAAAATATAAAATATACCGCACTTAAAAATTATCATTTGAGGAATATTAAGTTATTTCCCATATAGTAAAATTCAATTCATAAATATTATGATATTAAATTTTAAATTAAAACTAATAGTGTATATAAAAAATATTTTCTGTAGAAAAAATGACTTTATATTCATTAAGTGTTTCGAAGATTATTTATTAATAATTAGAAATTAAGTTTGTGTCAATATATTTCTATATGCATTTAATAATCAAATTATTGTCATTATTTATGATATTCTAATTTAATTAATTATAAAAAGTTGCATAATGTTATTAAATCAATTCATTTAAAATACCAGTTTCATCCTTACTGGTCTAATGATCTTTAATCTTTGAAATATATTTTTTATTATTTGAAATGAAATTTAATTTTTCAACCATTATGTAAATTGTTATATCAAAAATTAAATTCATTTTTAGATTTAATTTCTAAAAATGATAAAATATAGTTTTTATTTAAGCGCATAAAAATATTTTTTTAGTGTTAAATATCACTTGTGTTTTCAAACTGTTAAACATTTGTTTTACATTTTTTAAATGATTTATTGTTATTTATAAATATATATTTTTATATAAAAAAGGTTTTAATTGTTTTATTCATTCTTGTACTATGATAATTTTAGAAATGTGATGATATTGGAAAAACTAATATTTTTTCACTATTCAAAAAAAAATTAACTATTTTAGAAAAATATGAAAATTCATACAATGATAATATTGAAATGTTGAATCCAAATATGATTTTTTTCGAATTCAAAATTCAAAATTTTTAAATTTATCTTTTAAATGGAAGTACAATATATATAGAAAAACTACTTTGATTGAGACATTCCCTTTTAAAACATTAAGTGTTGTTAATCCTTTTTGTATGAATTTACAATTGATTAAAATAACTTTATTTGATAGTTTTATAAATTTTATTACATTTTATTTATAATATTAATTTGATATGGTTTGAGTCATTTTAGTTCATCGTTACGTGTGAAATAATCTATCGAACATAATAATAATTTGTAGAAAAATATATTCCAAAATATCAAGGTGTTAGAGTGATTATATATATATATATATATAATATTATTTTGTTTGGTTTTCTACAAACCACCACCCAGGATAAGTAACCTAACCATTTCAAATTTGAGGCTTTGGGTTCCAGGTGAACCACAACATCCTGGATATGGGTGATATGATTGGATAACTAGTCCCCCCTCTTGCCCTTCCTTCTTTTCAAAGTGTGGTTATGTGAAAATGGTTGTGGTCATAGAATATGGGGACTTATTTTTTTATGTATATTTGGTATGTGGTTGTTGAATGAGGATGTGGTATGTAGTTTTAGTATGTATAAAATATGGAATTTAGAGAATGGGATGAGACCACTAAGAAATTATTTATTGGGATATAAGGGTGACTAGATCAGTACAGAAGCTAGTGTAGTGTACCAACATTATAATATTTTTTTGATTATTATATTATACTTGTACATAGATTTGGAGAGTGGGAAATGGTGGGATAAGTCTATAGAAGACTTGGGATATGACATATATATATTTCACTATTTATTTACTAAGACTTTAGTATGCTTCTTCCACATTAGGAGGAGAATTTATTGGGAGGAACTTATATAGTATACATTCATGTATAAAAAAAATTCTATATATTATTTTTTAAAAATTTCAATATGGAGTTTATAGTTTGGTTAGACATTACTAGATCATGATGGGGTGGTTCAAGATACATCCTCTAGAATCTATTTAGTTATATTATTTTCCTTCTAGATACATTTTTTTTGTTTTGTATGATATCAAATGCATATTTATTTTATTATAGATTAGATTTTGGGAAGTTTTAATTATCATGTTAGTGTTAATTGGTGGTTTTTTATGTTTTCCTAGGACTAAAATAAGGAAATGTCTCCTATATTAAATGATTTAGACCCTCAACACTTGTCACCAACCTATGAATTGTTGGAGATTAGCATCAAGGGTCACTCCTAGATTCACATCTATCTTAAGAGGAGTTCTGGTTGAAATAGGTCCATGAAATCCAGTGGGTCCAGTTTTTTATAGTGATATGGTATATCACATCATGTGACCTGGATTTTTGAAATTATAGTGTCACATCGCCTAATGAAATATGAAATATCACCTGGAGAGACTTAGTGCATTTCTTAACATTTGGGATATTTATTGTGGAGTGATATAGTGATATAGATAACTATGATATAAGATATGAAGATTGATATTTATCTTAATGATATGAAAACAATGATCATTTATATTTCCAAATGTGATATATAATACCTCTATTCATGATATAAAATAACAATTTGGGATATCGTTTCCTTGTTATGGTTGTTATATAAGATTTTTAAAATAGAATATGAAAATATATATGTTTTATCACCATCTACAATTTTGGGTATAAAAAAATTTTATAAAAAAAATTTATAAAATGATCCCATAAGGCACATGTTGAATCCAGGTGACCTTAAATCAAAAAAAATTTGTTTTGGAAGAAGATATCCACGACTAAAATGGTTTTATATCTAATTAAAATTAATATATATGATAATTAAATTATATTAACTATTTTAATAAAATAAAATAATAAGATTTTATGTTTTATAATTAATTTTACATATATACTAATACTAAGAGTAGAGACTCGTCTGTACACATGTCACTCTTTCAACATCCATTTTCCCTACTAAAAATTCCCTTAACCCATTCAGATCAAAGCCTCTATTCCACCCTCCCCTCACTCCCAATTATCCTTAAATCCCCACTTACTCCTACTCAACTATATGATTCTACACCTCTAAAAAACCCCATTTATTCCTCACCATATTCACCTCCACCTACTTCTCCTCATCCTCTTCAGATCCATCACCCTACCCCCTTTCCTTTATGTCTTTACCTCCTACCCTCTGTATCGTTCTCCCTATTCAACTAGGGTTTCATCTACCAATGATATCCTCCTTTAATCACCCCATTATCAATTCAAAACACACTCCTTCAGTTCTTTGATCATATTATTTTCTCTTAATAGTATCCAATTTCTCATGCTGGGTCAGATTTGTTTGATTTTAAATCTACAACCTCTATATATAATTTACGATCACAAATTAAATTCACATCATCCCTACTCATTATGGGTTAGATTTAAATATTTATGTTTTGGATAGGGTTTTACTTATCCCTTCACCCCATCATTTTCCCTCCACACCCTGTCATTATGCCTATTTGGGCATCTATTTCATTGAATTCATCTTATAATATATTTGTGTCATCTTATTTTTGTTCCTCCCAAAATAAGTATTCTTAATTATCATAATAATTCTTCTCAATTTACCTAATCACTTATTAGTCACCTAATATTTGATTATAGATTCAAATTTTCTAATCAAATGTTTTTAATTAAATTACAAAATAATATTTTTTATTTATTATATTTTTATTTGAAATCTAATATTTTTTGTTTTAAAATTGTCTTATTTATTTTCTTATAAAATTGGTGATTTAATTATAATCTCTCTAAACCTATTATTAAATTATATTTATTTTAATTCTATTATCCATATTGAATTGAATCGGAACCTTTTGCTAAAATTTCTAAGCATTATTTTGCAATATTTTTTTATATGTTACATATCTAAAATTATATATTTGAAATCTTATACATTACTATTTTATTTTAATTTTTTATATTTTACATGATGTATTATACTTCTCTTTAATTACAATAATTGTTAAAATAATTTCAATTTCTTAACAGTTACATTTTTATTTTAAAATAATCCTTTTTAAATGGTTATTTATTATTGATTGATACATGATAATTTGTTTACTTTATAAATTTTTATTAATATTATTAATTGGTTACTCAATATTATTCCTTGATTTAGATCTCCACTATAGATGTAATGGTATTTAGGTACTATTTAAATTTTAGAATGCGATTCATGTTCTATTTTAAAATTTATTTCTAGTAGATAGAACCAATCATGTTTTTCAGGTACTATTAAATACTATATTTTAACTTTTTATAAGAATGAAAACACTATTTTATTTCCAGATTCTAGGCATAGTTCACATTTTATTATTCTGTACTTCTAGTTTCAAATCAATTGGTCAAAGCAGCCAACCATCAAGTATCCACTATATCTTAAAAGCAGTTTAATATATTGAGATATTATGAAAATCATCCACACATTTCAATTTCAATATTTTTAAAATTTATAATCCAATATCACTATAATAAAATTTTCTTTCTAGGAACAAATTCTCATATCTAAGAAACCAAAAAAGTTACAAAATTTAGATATTAAAAAAGTAAAACATTTAAAAACATTTTATTTCACTAATTCATATCCTTGAAGATAAAAATATTTAGTAACAAAATTTATGGTATTTTTCAAGTTATTTTAGGTCCATTTAATTTTCAATTTGAATTAATTTTTTTAAATTTAAAATAGAAATTTTTTTATTTTTGTTTAGTAAATATAAAGTAACATATGTCCTTTGGGTGTTGAAGTTTTGAAATTATGTTACATAATTATTTTAATTATATAGAATATATGGATTGAATAATCTATTTCAAGGAAGTATAATTTGTTCTAGAAAATCATTTAATTTAAGTCAGAATTGAATTTTCTATACAAACTAGTTTAGTTAATAATATTATATTTGAAGCTGGTATTTGAATTTTTTCATTTATTAATCTAATTATTATCACCTTTATATATAATGATTTTCAATTCCAAAATATTGTTTAAAAACAAGACAAGTATATATTAACTCATTGCATATTATCCACAAATTAAGAGATTTAAAAAAAATCATTTAAATCACCATGGAGATAAATTCCATTAAATATATAATTTATTTTTTAAATTAGTATTTTTATAGTACTACTAAAAAATATCACTAGATATATCTACTTATGTTTACACATTTTTTTTCTATAATAAACCCCTTCAGTTAAGTTCATAATTTACTGTTCAATCCACTTTATTATTTTATTATATAGATGCCAAACAATTTTTCAAAATTTATAATTAACCTTAATGTTATGTTTTATAGTTTAAATTAACCATATAATTAGGTTTTATTATAACATTTCTCCAAAAATACATATGTTATTTTTATATTTTAATAAAAATAGTTGATTTATTTACTTTTGTAACGTCTCAACTAGACTAACTACTAAACCGATTGTCAGACCAGTTGCCACATGACCTCAAACATGAATTCCTATACACCAGATGTTTCTGAATAAAAATGATGGTCTAATGAAGCTATATTGGGGATACAATACCCTCATAATCAATGTAGTACAATGGTATATCAAAAGGTAAATAATAGACAATAACAGAAGAATAAAATGAGATGAATATAAATGATGTCCAACACCGATATAAAACAAATTCATGCATGTATCGATGAAACATAATATAAAATAGGAGACATATAGAAGGAAATAATATATTATAATGTACAAAAAAATAAAGAAAAGAAAAGCCCTTAGGTGATATCCATGATCATTCTGAGAACCAGCTCAGTCTCATGCTTTTAAATCCCAGGTACTAACAAGACAACTCAAGCAATAGTCTATAGTCTTGTGAAGAAAAGTTATACTCAGGTAATATATTGTAATGGCGGTATGATAAGTGTGTGATATATAAATCCCAGTAGGTTACCACCCACAGTTTCTACAACTAAAAATAGTATGTTCATATAAAATAATCTATGTGAATGCACATCAAAATAATGAAATGACATAAAATAAATAATTAACAAAGTCGTCTCAGGATCCCAGGGAAACCTAGATAACTATACATATTTTGGCCTAAGATGTAAATGTTTGAACCATGAGTCACATGTTCCAAGAGATAAGGGAAAATAATAGCAGAAGTGTCACACAACAGGCACAATGAGATTGACCGAACCCAAGCATGTGATTTGGTTTGGAGGTCACCTCCCATGGATATCAAATATAAACCATTGGCCTTTTTTTAAAAAGATTCTACCAATTTCTAATAATAATCATACCGAGTCTATACAAGGAAAACCCTAATAGGAAACCCGTGTATTGTACCAAGAGTGAAATAAGTCTCACTGCCATCGGAGTCCATCCAGTGCGCTAGGTGGAAGGCCTCACAAGTATCAAACCACCCTAATGTGAGAAAACAACTTATAATCCCATACCTTGTATCTCACATTGGGGACCAAGTCTCACCTGTGGCCTGGTACAACTATCTTGTTGATGATCTTTTCTATGTTCTCTCCTATAGGGAACTAGTATCACTCATACTGAGGTAAGAAAAATTAATGGTGAGCCCATCCTAGAATAATTGTATCTCCCACATCATATACACAACTCAAATAGTTTAACTGATCATAATCATGATTATCCAATCATTCGTATTCATAGGAAGGAAACCCGAGTATCCCTCATGGTGTTTATAAGTCATTTAATTATTTAAATTAACAAATAACGGGGCCATTCTAGTAAGAATGCCTTAGCATGAATCAATCACACATTTAAAAGGACAACACCCATTTCCTATTTCCTTTTAGAAGAATAAGTTTCCATATCACATCTCACAAAAATTAAATATATATGCCATCAAGTCAATAATTACTTCTACAAAAAAATTTTTTTCTTAAATTGATGATAACACACCTCATCCTGTGGTTTTATTAAAAAATTATGCCATTGTTTGTAAAAAATAACTTAATAATAATTAAGAATCACACTGAGGATTCACAATTAAATTTACCAAAGAGGTATTTTAAAGTTCCACCAAACATGAAAAAACAACTAAATAGTTTAACATGGCACTTAGGAGGATCCATTCTCAATTAAGAAATTTCAAAAAAGGATAAATTGCATTATTATTCCATGAATAATTATTTAAAGGTGTTCTTGGAATTAATTCATTTAATCAAAAGGGCCAATTTAAGATAGAACACTTATGAGTGCCTGTGATCAAGGTTGAAAACCCCTATGTACATAACAATGCTCAAGGGGTATAATACTCTGTGTGTATAATAATTTATATTGAAGAAAACATTTTCTAGTCAATGTGCAGAAAATGATGGCATGCAGTGCAACAATTAAATTTATAAAATGATTGTAACTTGAGGAAAAAATGTTTTATACTACCAACCTTAAGAATAGGACATTCCACTCCTCCATTTTCAAGGTATGATTCTCTTATGTTTGTAAGAAATATAAGAAATGGAATTCCGCCCTAAAAATAGGGCAAATGACCTCACACTATAATAACTTTGTTGAGAGAAGATTAAATAGAGAAATATAAAAAAGGAATCGAGAGTTTACCAATACAGATCGATAGAGATGAATGATGTTCGATTCGAAATTCAAATGGAGGAGATCCATGAAAACATTGGTTAGGATTAGAGGATACCCATGGTGCCTAAGAGAGAGGATACTCCCACTGGAGGAAGATGAATGAAAAATAAAACTGGTAGAAAAAATTTATTAAGTGAAAATTTGTAATTTTACCATTAAAACTGGGTTATATGATTTGGCCAAGTTGTTCACCAAATGTGTGACTCCTGCTACTGAGGAACCCACCACATATAGTTTATCCCACAAATTTACTCTAACCATGTGCCAACCATGTGATGAATAATGTATAGGTATTGCCTAAGTGGCACAAAACATGTCAGTTTGGTTCATGGTTTGGGTAAATTGTGTGCAACTAGTGTGATTCACATATTCTCATATGACTCAGGCTGTAGGGTTTTCTACTTGGGGCCGCACGACATCAGACATACTGTGCGCCCTATTTAGACAACCAAACTTGTGATTTTTGGAGCTCAGTGCTCCTAAAACTTAACGAGACACCCAAGGAACTACTTGGGATTTTACCCTAGTCTAAAAAAACACCTTTATGTGTTCCAAATCCCTTAATTACACTCCAAATCTTATTTTAAAGAATGGCCCATTCACTAAATGATAAAATTAAAATACCCTTGGAATTCTTCATTGGCACAAAAATATGAGTCATTACAACCTCCCCACTTAGAACTTCTCATCCCTAAAAATAATTTAGGAACAAAAAACATCATCTAACCTAAATGGGTTCTGAAGGATCATTCAAATGGGCATATTGTGTTTTGAAATGCCCAATGTGCCTGTGAGATTAATCTTAACATACGAAACTTAAGCCACCAAAACCCAAGAAAACATTCATTTCTCAAAAGAAACACTGAAACAGAGCTTACCCAAGCCCATTTATCTAGATACATGATTACATTATTGTATCTTAGACATCTAGCCAAAGGTTCCCCCTACCATAGGTTTAACAACAAATAGGGTCAAATTCAAATCCACCGTAACGACACAGTTGAAATTGTCTTACAAATCACAGCCTTCAATGATCTAACAATGCCCCCGATATGATTTCATCAATAGGGAGAACACAATTACATGTGAGGTCATATCGGAAACCTAACTGGGAAGAAATGAAAAAATCCCAATCGACAAAACTAAAACTGGTCCCTCTAGATTTCTAGGAAGGCACTATCGACCCTTACACCACACCCACCTTAATCTGAAGGTGTGATTTAATATTGTTTAATTTGACCATATAAATATTGAATGATAAGGATAATGAGTCAATCCACCTCTGGATAACTATGCTCAAAATTCCCATTGTAGATGATCACTTTAAATCAACTGAACCACAATGCCTTCCTCCATGGAATCCCGTGTTGACAACATACATGCTCACCGAAGCCTATATCTTAATTTTGGTAACGTTACCAGATCAAACCCTCACCTGTTCATTTAAACTATCATGAATTGGAATGAATAAGGATATATTCTAATTACATCCCACTATAACATTTATCCTTTAAGAAACACCTCCATGCTTGAAAAAAAGTCTGAGATAACCTTAGATTAATAAAATGGGATTCCATGGAACTAACCCATGTTATTGCATACTCTATGTTTTCAAAGAGATGCTACTACAAGGAGAAGACGTTCATGACAAATCATTGGTGTATCCTAGAGTGGAATCTCTCAGTGGTAAAGTCAAAGTAAAATTACTGGTGTCTAAGAGTCCATCCCAAGAATTCCTATACAGGAACCCAAGTATCACTCATGACCTACCATGCCCATTTAAACAACTTTTCATCCAGTGTGAAACTACGATAGGAATCACTTAATAATATTAAAATATTTTAAAACACAACACAACATATAACTGACACTCCTTAGTGAATCAATGATGACTTCAAGATAGGGGACATGATCATATCTAAGATACAGTACAATAATAGGATATCAAGGATTACCAAAAATAGCAGAGACACCTTTATGCTATCCCAGATGAAGTTCCCAATATAGTTTTCCATGAACCATAACAAACTACTGAAAAGAAGAGCATTACAATCTCTATTGATTGAATTTTTGAAAGAATATCAACTTCACCGATCGACACATTTCCATTTACCAATCACAATGAATTTACCCCCTAATGAACACCGTGATCATTAGATATTTACCACTGAAGTCCATCAATGACTAGTTGTGTTTCTGAAGAGTTTAATACATAGAAAACCACACAAAAATTGTGCTTCTGACCATGCACTGATTTTTTTTACTAAAACTGACATGACACTCCCCACCTTTGAAGTGTCTTATTCATCTAAAGAAGAGATGGACTAACCACTCACAAGAATGCTAGATCAAAACTAGCTAAAATGTACATGTCTTTCTCTTCTAAGTCATGGTCACCATGTCACAACATCTAGAATTAAAAACAAAAACCAACCTCGTCGGTGTGTCAAACACCCAATTATTTTTGAAGACCATCCCGAGCATTGGGAAAACATGAATTTCTCATATGCTCAAGTCATGCTACTCCATAGATGACCATAGTTCAAAGATAAATGACTTGAAATCAAAATATTAACACTAGACTCAAATGGTTTTATTTATCATTTAACAAGATGACATGTACCACATATAATGACGCATAATACCCCAAGGTTGTAGACGCTGAATGACACATCATTCACAATATCCATAAGTAAAGATAGCCATATGAATTCATGTTTTTGATGGACTATAAAATATTGAACCCGAAGTCATACTACCATAGAATATTAATCAGACTAATGATTTATCATGTCACCCATCATTGGAGAGGAGGAAGAATGGTTATAAGACCTACCAAGAAAGCGACCATGTCATTGGAATGTCCATCCTACTAGAACTGAGCAATCGAAAGTGCTCATACTTGGGGTAATGATCAAACAACACATGACCACCCACCAGGACAAGGGATTTGTTTTAGAAACTAAGAGTCTTGCACGGAACTATGGAACCCAAACATTACCACAAAATATGAATTGTTCACAAGAAACCAACATGAGCTTAATGAATCTGAGGGTGCTACTTAAAATATCTAGGCCCTAACAAAAATAGAAAGTGCCAACCCTACCAAGGGATCACACCAGATAAGGTCACTAATATTAAGGGGAAACAACATTTAAGCTGAATATAGAGGCAAATAAGCCTGCAAATAATGCTCTTACACCAACATTAAGGTAGAATAAAGGGAGTATTTAAACTTACATTACACAAAGGACATGTTAAAACACCACTTAAGGTTTATTTTAAATAATTTAATCAAAACTAATTTTACTTTCAAACATTTCAATGTTTATTTTTAAGGAAAAACCAACACTATCAACTAGAAAAAATAGAAATGTATTTTAAACTACCTTTGAAAATATTATTACTCAATAAAATCATATTAGAATTAGGCCATTTTATCATATAAACACATTTTAATAACCATTAATTTATTTATATGGTCTCAAAAAATAATATCTCGAAATAGATTGAAGGCCTTATATTAATTAATTAAAGGGGTACTAGTAAAAAAGGAATCCACCTCTTGTTTACATGTATAACCATATAGGCAGTTATGGATCTTTAAAATTCCTTCATCTAAAAGAAAAAGACACCCACATAGGGTTGAACACTAAGGTATAACAAATGAAAAAAATGAAACCAATGACGGTCCCATCATGTCATTTTTGGGTTAAACAAAAATAAACCTAAACATTTTGAATATTAACCATTCGAAACGCCCTTAGCGGTTTCATTTCATTAGATTTATGCCCCAATTGAAATACTTGGATCTAGGTGCACATTGATAAATTTAGTCACATAGGTAATTAAGCCTATGAAATAAAGGTACAATCCTTAATAAGGTAACAAAACATTTAAGTCCATAACTTAACAATACATAGATTTTAACTATTTTCTATATAGGGGGATCATAATAGATGGTTCAATTATATAGGTACCACCCTAAATTTATAAATCACCCATACAATTAATATGTTGTGGTGGATCACAGCCAACTGCAACCACTTAATCCGAATTAAAAGAAAACTCAATGAACCTAGCATTAATGAAGAATCCTTTAAATAGATAAGGAACATTTAAAATGGGTTGATTATATTTGTCTCCTTCTTCCAATTTATATAATCCCCACACTCACTACAAATTGGAGATAACTCCCATTTAACTACAACCAATTTTATTTTGAATAATTAATAGTTTAATAGCATAAAAATTTATACAGCAGTTTTTTAGGAAGATAAAGAGAATAAACAATGGTTCGGTTACATAGGCTATCACTTTACAATTCATAAGGCACCCATACACATCATGAATTGGCAGTTGACTCTCTTTTAATCACAACTATAATGTTTTAGTCTATGCTAAACAACATAGAAATATGAAAATTTAGAACAATAATACTAACAGGTTCCTTGAACTTGGTAAGAAATGATCCATTAAAAATAATCACAAGGCATCCTAAATAAGAAAAAACATTTATAAATAAGCATGAAAAGCTAATACAAAATCAAGAAGAACTCAAACATGGAATGTATGCACGAAATAATAATTTAAATTTCAGAAGACTTACACATAGTAAAACATACCATAACGACCCAAGCTTGACATACATTGACATTACATTTCTTTTGCGGAATACATAATATAAGACACAAAAAGACTCCCAAAGAACTTGTTAGTTTAGTGTCTTTGGAAACTTGGAACACAATTTTCTAATCATGGTGAAAGATCATCAACATCTCCCATAAATATATTCCCCTTTAGTTTTCCTACCAAAAAAATTTCATTATATCCTGGGGAGAAACACATAAAAAGGGTGAGCTCAAATGCTCAGTATGGGTAAACAAAGGAAATATCAATCATATCATATTCATTTGAAAATATTATCCTGAAAAAGAGATCATTTTTTTTGATAAAATCCTAAAAAAGAGATCATAATATCATGTCATGGGATAAATCATAAGAGTTAATTGTAATCCCAATAATCATAACATACGACATGAAAATTTGTGGCATACACACATAAGCCCAGAAAATCATTTCATATTAGTCGAGGCTCACTGGAAAGACCATCAAAGAGGACAAAGTCTGTTACTGAACTGAGTTCACTCCTTGTTTCGGCCCTATATCACTGAACAATATTAAATTTATGTTCCAACCATGTCTATCTCATGAGATATAAATCTTTACCAAATTAATTTGAGAGATATATATGTCCCACCCATCTCATATTGAAATCATTCTTACGTGTGACACAAATTAAACATAAATCATTCATCATAACCGAATGTATAAAATGGTTTTCATGAACATTATTCCATCTTAACATAATCCATATAAAATAAATGGATATAATTTCATCATTAACAAAATCAAAACATGTAAATAATAAATAAATTATACTTTAAACATACCCATATTAAATAATGTCATCTTAAATGGAAAATATTTTTGATAAAACAATTGAAATGAATTCTGGAGGAAAATATCCTTTCTTCTTCAAAATCATCTTCTTTTCTCAAAATGTCATGCAATTTTAAAATAAAATAATATTTTTTTAAAAAATCATGAAATATTGTCGAGGAATCATCATGGAAATAAGGTGTTATGAAACCGTAAAAATATGTTCATTCTGTATAAGTTAAAAAACATTCTCCTCGTACTTTTTTCTAGAAAAGTCAAAAAGTACATTTTATGGTAAACAAAAGAAAGATTACATCCATACAATGTGGTAAAAGTAAATAAAGGGTAAAAATGACATTAAAAATACATGGATGAATAATAAAAAATTTATGAATACTTTTTTAGAAAACATGGACAAAGATGATAAATATAGCCCGAGTAAATACTTATGTATAACTAATCTCAAGTAAAAATGAGATTGCAAAATTATCCCTTACCATTTATAATTAGTGGAATCATACGTGTCATAAAATAAAGAAAATTACATGCATATGTAAATATTATATACTTCATAATAAAAACCATAAAACATTCATGGGAAGAATAAACACCATACAAAATAAATAGATGGTGATTAAGGCATATGTCTCACAGAAATAAAAGTGAGACTAAATAATCCCTTACCTTTGGTCTGATTTCATACTTATGTGTATGAACCTCATGTATAATGATTTAAATAATGTCATGTACTTATTCAAGAATCATATTCATTTTTATGATATCATATATGATTCACTTACGACCTTATATTACCCATTAATTTGATAATTCCATGTTGAAACAACGTTTTGGGTAATAATCGTTTCATGAATCATACATGTATGGACTTGTTTTTCTTTACATTATTACTTATATAATTATTTTCCTACTTCCAGAAAATAAAAAAGTATTTATGTATCATATATATTCATTATATAGATATATATATAGATATATACAATAGATAGATGAATTAAATGAAATACACCGTTCATGGAGACGGTAGGCCGTACGTACGCATGAATGTTGTTTTCATTTACTTAATGAATTGAATGGAATTAAGTAAATGAAACATATATATACATAAACACAGTAGAATTATTATTTCCTATATTTCATGATTATTTATTATATATACTTTATAATCATTCTTGAATGGTTAACATGGAGAATGAATCTCATCACATCGTGGAGACGGTAATCCGTACGTACGCACGAGTGACGATATCATTCCCATAATTGTTGAATGGTATTGGAGTGGATTATATAATATCTCATAATTAGTATCATGTTATAAAAATCATATATAGTTACTATTTACACCATTATAACCATCCAAGTAAGGTGGTGGTGAGAAAACAAATTACACCACGGCGTGGAGACGGTAATCTTTACGTACGCATGCGTGGTGATTTCGTTTTCCATAGGATGGATAGAATGTGAAATAGGGTTGTTTCATATATATAATACCATATCAGTATATTATTGATATTGGGTTTATTACTTTATAATGAAACAACTAAAGAAGAGGAATTTGAAGAAGAAACAAATTTTAAAGAATCGGTAAAGGATCTTACCTCTTATTCTATGTACCTCTTCTAAACCTCCTCTTAGGGCACTAAAGTTGGTCTTTGAAGAAGACTAGGTCATCTAGTATGCTTCTAAGTAATTTTATTAGGTAAATGGATAGGTTTTGGCTGAGTTTTAAAGATCAAAATGGAGTGAAGACAAGAGGGACGAGGTTTCCTTTTATAAGAGTAGTGTGACACTTTTGGAAACCTCCAAAATATTAATTTATCATAAACTCAAACCCCACATAAAAACATAAAATGTGACTCAAATTCGAATATGAGATAATATAGGGTTGTAACTGCATCAACCAATTAAATTTAGACATGTTTTTATTATATTTTAAACCATATCATTTTGATTTATCCTTATTTAATCTATTTAATTTTAATTGTGGTAATAATATTCTAAATTTTAAGTGTTTATAAATACTTAATTATGTGTTTTGAATTATCCATAACTGGATACTTTATGACATTTTAGACCATATAAATTTTAATTTTTAATTTTTAAATATTTTTTTGATTTTAAAAAAATTTAAAAATATGTAATTTGTATAAAATATCAATAGTGTCAATTTTGACACTATTCATTTATTTGAATTTAAATAAAATCTAACCAGTTGATAGAGTCTAACAAAAAACTTTTGTAGATTTATAACATGTCATATTCATCTAGAAAATTTGTGGAGCACATTAATTAGTTCAAATAATAGTTATTTTAATATTTTAAAAACCATTTATTTGATATTTCTCTTAATAAAATAATTACTACAAAATTTTTGTATAATGATTTAATATACTTTTTTTTGCAAAAAAATTAAAAATAAAATACCATGATAAATATAAATCTAATATATTTCATAATAATACTTTTAATATAATTTATCTTATAAAAAAACCAACTTGTAAAATGTTATGTTAATTAAATTATGAAGGTGACAACTTTGACATCATTTAAAATAAAATAATATAAATGTCATAATCTGTTTTATAAGGCTCTAAATGGTCCAAAAGTCGACACATGGATGATTATGATGTATATATACTCGGACAATAAGTTTTGCTTAGGTTTTTGGTCTTTTAGATCGGTATTATTATTTTAATAAAAACTATATTATTGATTTTTCATTAAATAAATAATTTTTGCATCGTTAATGTATAAGCTATTAAAGTAATTATATATTTTTTTGAAAATTACAAATAAATTACCATGATAAATAGAAACATTTTATCTTTCAAATGAGTATTTATAATCTAATTTATATTTCATTTAACATTATATTAAAAATAACTTAACTATTAAAGTTGAGTGATATATATTTCACTTTCCTTTAAATAAAATAAATTAAAGGTATTAATCTCATCCAAGTGGGTTCCAATAGATAAACTTTCGACCAAAGTATAATTCAAGAAGAAATATAATCATCCATTTATATTAAGACAAGTGTTAGGTTAATTTTATAATATTATTTTAATCCTTAATTACCCGATTTACCATTAACTATGGTAAATAAAATTTACCGTAGTTACTATTCATAATGGCCAAAAATAAAAGTACCCTATTAACGTAATTTGTAACTACTGATTCCAAATATAGAATCCATTTTTCCAAATTCATAACATAGAATTTTTAGTAATCAATTTAAAATAAATCCCGTTGTTGAGAAAACTGGTTTGAAAATTTAAAACATTGAAAAATATTGAAATGTTTTTACATATGAATTCAATGTAAAATTAATGATAATGACATAAATCATATTAAATGGTAAAAATATATTGTATTTATATTTTTAAACAATATAACATTATAATTTAACCATATAAATTATCTCGATGAAAAAATTTGTTTTTAATTAAAATTTAGAATAATTTTACTACTCATCAAAATATGAAGGTTATCCGAATAATGTCAAAAAGGTATCCAATGTAAATTTTTAAATCCTGATTCAAAAGAAGAAGATTAATTTTTCAAATTTAACTTATTAACTTGTCAAAAATTAGATTTAAACTTTGTGTTCCATCAAAAGGTGAAAAAACTGCATTTTTTGAAAAATAATTGTTTTATCCGAAAAATTAATTTTGTTCTCATACCATGTTCTAGAAAATATGTAAGATGAATGATAATGTTATAAAATTTAAAATGTTATTAATACTCTTCATAACAGCTAGTTCATAATAATATTATAATAATATATTGTTTTTTAGTGAAACTTGGTATTGTGTACAATGCAAGCCATCGAGGAAGGTCACTTTTTCATGTAACGTAATCCAATTCCGTGTTGCATAAAAGATTCATTTCATCTTTCAGATAACATAATATAATCTTATTTCATTGAACCAAATCTATATTCAGTGTTTAATTCTATCAAAATAACATGAAATTTTGCGTAAAACAAGCCAATAATAGTGTTGTGTACACTACAAGTTAATATGGTGTTGCGTATAGTGCTAACTAATCTGGGTGAAGTGTACAACATAAGAAACCAATAAAATTAAAAATAATATTTCTCACAAAATTTCGGGGTGTTACATTCTACCAACCATAAAATGAATTTCTCCCTCGAAATTTGTCGGGGTTATAATTGGTTTAATACATGAAAGTTTCTTTCATAGAAACCCACATCGTAAAAAGTAATACTAAAACATCATTTTAAAAAGGAACACTAGAAACATATCAGATACCCAAAGTAACTCATCACTGGGTTTACATATAGTAGAACATAGGTGAAAACATGGATATGGAAGAGAAATCTAACCATCAAGTTCTGATGAAGAGTGGTAGAGAACATGGCTATGAAAAATCCAACAATCACAAAGCCATAAATTTGAGATGATCTAAGGTACCATCTAATTAATCAGATATGAGGGTACTAGGACAACATATTTGGTTTTCAAGATCATTTCCCTAAAGTCGATAAATTTTTTCATAAGGAGAAATAATTACTTTATTTTAGTGTAATATCATCATTGGTCATTCCATGAACAATTTCCACTTTATCTCTCATTTAATGAAATGATGTTGAATTTTTCATTCGTGAGTTGCTAGCAGATCATGTGATTGAATGATAGGTCATTCCATCTATCTCAACAAAAAGGATAGAACATGTTATCAAATAAGCATAAGTCCACCTATTGGGAGATAATAAATTATTCTTAAAACGGAAAATAACTTATATTATCCATAAATGGATAACATTAAAATCCTTCCAAAAACGAAAAATATAAAAAATTTGAAGGAGGTGAACTAAATCTACTTAACATTTGTCTCCCATATCTCACAAGGTAGTTCTTTATTATCACATTCCAAACATGTGAATACCTTAATAATGTATTCTCTTAAAACATGAATTACCATAGAAACTTAGCGATAAAATGAATGCTATTAAAAGTTAACTCTTTCCATATACCAAAATCCCAAAAATTCTATATACTCAATCCATGATATCACTTTGTCCTTATATCAATCATAAACTCATTAATACTAAAAAACATATTATTTTCTCCTTATCCCTTCATTATGTGCATATCATCTAATTTCCAAGAATATTTCAATCAATTTTCATGGTAACCGATACCATATTCTTATGGAAAACCACAATAGACCATAGATATTCCTATATTCCATAATACCATTAATGTACCTCTATAAAATTATTCTTGAATACCAATACATAAACACTTCAATCCATCCTCTTAAATAATTTGCATGGCTTAAGTCCTTCCTCTATCTAGAAGTAACCTCTTAGCTAGGGGCATTGAGTTGAGTAATACATGTGTTCTCCACATATTAGACATTGAACTTCATGACCGTCCATCACTATATGACTCTTTTCCCCACACATATAACATCTTCCCTACATTTGATGTATTCCTCGAGGTTCTTCTTCCCTTCTTCTCGATATGTAGAAAGCTTAATCTTCATTCCTCTATGTTCCTTACCATGATAACATGCATAAAAGTACATCTTCCTCTTATTTGATGACTTATGAATACCACTAAACTTCTCCTTATTAATTATATATCATGACGACTGATTTGACATAATCACAATATCTTTCTCTCTAGGAATTATGCAATTTCTCTGCTCATAGTCACTAATTTTTCCATCAGATTCAATATTAACCCAATTACTTATGGTTCCCTCCATTAACTAAAACACAATAAGAATAGTGTGAGAGGAAAAAATCATACAAGTAAAACAACATAATCAAGGTGGAGTACTTTAAATCTCTAACATCTTAGGTTTAATCATAGGTTATTCATTATTTTAATCATAAATTTAGTACCGTAGCCTATACTTATACTTAACCTTAGGGGCATCCCTAAACATACCTTAGAAATATATCTAGGGATCTCCCTAATGTTTTTATATCCTAGATTCCAAAGGTTAAATAAAACTTCACTCTGATACCAACTATAAAGACCCAATCTTGACATACATGGACATTACATTTCTTTTGCGGAATACTTAATACATGACACAAACAGACACCCAAAGATCGTGTTAGTTTAGTGTCTTTGGAAACTTGGAACATAATATTCTAATCATAGTGAAAGATCTTCAACATCTCCCATAAAGATCTTCCCCTTCAGTTTTCCTACAAAATATTTTTCTTTATTTCCTGGGGAAAAGAAAACATAAAAAGGGTGATCTAAAATTCTCAGTAAGGGTAAACAAAGGAAATATCAATCATATCATATTCATTTGAAAATATTATCCTGAAAAATAGATCATAATATCATGTCATGGGATAAATCGTAGAAGTAAAATGTAATCCCAATAATCATAACATAAGACATAAATATTTGTGGCATACACAGATAAGCACATAAAATCATTTCATATTAGTCGAGGCTCACTGCCAAGACCATCATAGAGGACAAAGTCTATTACTGAACTCAGTTCACTCCTCGTTCCAGCCCTGTATCACTGAACCAGATTAAATTGTTATTCCAGCCATGTCTATGTCATGAGATATAAATATTTACCCAATGAATTGAAGGGATATATAGGTCCCACCCATCTTATAATGAAATTATTCTTATACATGCCACAAATTAAACATAAATCATTCATCATAACCCAATTTATAAAATGAGTTTCATAAACATCATAACATCATAACATAATCTCTATAAAATAAATGGATATAATTTTATCATAAACAAAATAAAAACATGTAAATAATAGGGAAATTATACATGAAACATACCCATATTAAATAATTTTATCTTAAAAGGAAAATATTTTTGATAAAACACGCGAAATGAGTTCTTGAGGAAAATATCCATTCTTCTTAAAAATCATATTCTTTTCTCAAAATGTCATGAAATTTTAAAATAAAATAAATTTTTGAAAAAAATCATGAAATATTGTAGAGTAATAATCATATAAATAAGGTGTTATGAAACAGTAAGAATCTGTTCATTCTATATAAGTATAAACAAACATTCTCCTTGTACTTTTTCCAGAAAAGTGAAAAAGTACATTGTATGGTAAACAAAAGAAAGATTCCTTCCACATAATGTGGTAAAAGTCAAAAAAGGGTAAAAACGAATTTAAACATACATGAAAGAATAGAAAACATTTTATGAAAACATTTTACGAAAACATTTTTAGAAAACATAGACATGGATGATAAATATAACCCCAATAAATACTTACCGATAAGCAATCTCACGTAAAAATGAGATTGCAAAATTATCCCTTACCATTTATAATTAGTGGAATCATACGTGTCATAAAATAAAGAAAATTACATGCATATGTAAATATCATATCCTTCATAATAAAAATCATAAGACATTCATGGGAGGCATAAACACCATACAAAATAAATATATGGTGATTAAGGCATATGTCTCATAGAAATAAAAGTGAGATGAAATAATCCCTTACCTTAGGTTCGATTTCTTCCTTATGTGTATGAACCTCCTGTATAATGATTTAATTAATGGAATTTACTTATTCAAGAATCATATTCATTTTTATTATATCATATATGATTCACTTACAACTTTATATTACCTGTTCATTTGACAATTCCATGTTGAAGCAATGTTTTGGGTAATAATCGTTTCGCGTATCATACATGTTTGAACTTGTTGTTCTTGACATTATTACTTATATCATTATTTTCTTATATCCAGAATGTAAAAAACGAGTTATATATCAGATATATTCAGTATATTAATATATATATACAATAGATAGAAAAATTAAATGAAATACACCGTTCATGGAGACGGTAGGCCGTACGTACGCATGATCGCTATTTTCATTTCCTTACTAAATTGAATGGAATTAAGTAAATGAAACATATATATAAATAAATAAAGCAGTATTATTATGTAATATATTTCATGATTATTTATTATATATACTTTATAATCATTCTTTAATGGTTAAATGGAGAATGAATCTCATCGCGTCGTGGAGATAGTAATCTGTACGTACGCAGGAGCAACAGTATTGTTCCCATAATTGTTGATTGGTATTGGAGTGGATTGTATAATTTATAAGAATTAATATAATGTTATAACAACAATATATAGTTATTATTTCCACCATTATAACCATCCAAGTAAGGTGGTTGTGGAAAAACAGATTACACCACAGCGTGGAGACGGTAATCCGTACGTAGGCACTCCCGGTGATTTCGTTTTCCATAGGATGCATAGAAGGTTAAATAGGGTTGTTTCATATATATATTACCATATAATTATATTATTTATTCTGATGTTATTACTTTATAACGAAACAACTAAATAAGAGGAAGTAGAAGAAGAAATAAATTTGAAAGAATCGGTAAAGGATATTATCTCTTCTTCGACGTGCCTCTTCTAAACCTCCTCTTAGGGCACTAAAGTTGATCTTTAAAGAATACCAGAACCCCTATTATGTTTCTAGGGAAGTTTATAAGGGAAATATATAGGATTTGGCCGATTTTTAAAGCTCAAAATGGATTGAAGGGAAGAGGGAGGAGGTTCCCTTTTATAAGAGAGTAGAGGGGCACTTTTGGAATCCTCCAAAATATTAATTTATAATAAACTCAAATCCCACCTAAAAGCTTCCAAAGTGACTGAAATTATAAGATGAGATAATAAAAGGTTGTAATATCATCAACAAAGAAAATTTAGACCTGTTTTTATTTTATTTAAACCTTATCATTTTTATTTATCCTTATTTAATCTATTTAATTTTATTTGTGGTAATAATATTATAAATTTTAAATGTTTATAAATAAATTATTATATGTTTTTAATTGTCCATATTTAGATACTTTATAAAATTTTAGACCATATAAATTTCAATTTTAATTTTTTAATATTTTTTTGATTTTAAAACAATTTAAAAATATTTTATTTTTATAAAATATCAATAGTGTCAGTTTTGAAACTATTAATTTATTTGAATTTAAATAAAATCCAAACAAATGATAGAGTCTAAGAAAAATATTTAATAGATTAATAACATGTCATATTCATCTAGAATATTTTTTGGGAACATTAATTAGTTCATATATTATTTATTTTAATATTTTGAAAACTATTTATTTGATATTTATCTTAATAAAATAATTACTACAACATTTTTGTATAATTATTGAATATACTTATTTTTGATAAAAATTAAAAATAAAATACTATGATAAATATAAATCTAATATATTTCATAAGAATAATTTTAGTAGAATTTATCTTCTAAAACACCAAACATTTAAAATGCTATGTTTATTAAATTATGAAGGTGACAACTTTGACATCATTTAAAATAAAATAATATAAATTTCAAAATCTATTTTATAAGGCTCAAAATGGTACAGAAGTCGAAAATTTAATTTCTTTGGTGTAGATATACTCGAAAAATAAGTTTTGGTCAAGTTTTTGATCATCTTTATGTGTATTATTATATTAATAAAAACAATACTATTGATTTTTCACTAAATAAATAATTTCTGTATCATTAATGTATAAGATATTAAGGTAATGATATATTTCTTAAAACTTACAAATAAATTACCATGATAAATAAAAAACCATTATCTTCCAAATGAGTATTTATAATCTAATTTATATCCCATTTATCCTTATTTCAAAAATAATTTAATTATTAAAGTTTGAGTGAGACATATTTCACTTTCTTTTAAATAAAATAAATTAAAGGTCTTAATCTCATCCAAGTGGGTTCGAATAGATAAAATTTCAACCCAAGTATATTTTAGGACGAAATATAATCATCCAATTATATTAGGACAAGTGTTAGGGTAATTTTATAATATTATTGTTAACCTTAATCACCCGATTTACCTTTAACTATGGTAAATAAAATTCACCGTAGTTACTATTCATAATGGGAAAAAATTAAAGTATCCTATTAACATAATTTAGACCAACTGATTCCAAATATGAAATCCATTTTCCCATATTCAAAAACAGAAGTTTCAGTAATTAATTTAAAATTAATCTTATTGTTGAGAAAATGGGGTTTAAAATTTAAAACATTGAAAAAGATTGAAATATTTTTACCTATGAATTCAATGTAAAATTAATTCTAATGACATAAATTATATTAAATGGTAAGAATATATTATATTTATACTCTAAACCCATATAATATTATAATTTATCTATATAAATTATCTCGATGAAAAAAGTTGTTTTTAATTAAAATTTAGTGTATTTTTACTATTCATTAAAATGTGAAGGTTATCAGAATAATGTCAAAATTTTATCCAATGTAAATTTTTAGATACTGATTCAAAATAAGAAGTTTAATTTTTTAAATTTAACATATGAAATTTTCAAAAATTAGATTTAAAATGGGTGTTCCATCAAAAGGCGACGAAACATCATTTTTTGAAAAATAATTATTTTATCTGAAAAATTAATTTTGTTCTCATACCGTGTTCTAGATAATATGTAAGATGAATGATAATTTTATAAAATTAGAAATTTTGTTAATACTATTCATAACATCTATTTCATAACAATATTATAATAATATATTATTGTTTAGGGAAACTCAGTATTGCGTACAACGAAAGCCATCGAGGAATGTCACTTTTGTTTGTAACACAAGACAAGTCAGTGTTTCATGAAATATTCAATTGGTGTTGCATATAACATAATATAATTTTATTTCATTGAAAAAAAAAATATTGAATGTTTAATTCTATCAAAAAAACTTGAAATTGTGTGTAAAACAAGCCAATAATAGTGTTGCGTATACTACAAGATAATACAGTGGGGCGTATAACACAAGATAATCTTGGCATAGCGTACAACACAAAACATCAATAAAATTAAAAATAATCTTTCTCAAAAAAATTCTGGGTGTTACACATACCATGTAAATCATAGACATCATGTTATATAACAATAAGGCACAAAACTATTCATGCTACTAAAATACTTAACATGGCTTTCAATAGGAAAGAAATAACATAGAAGGCACATCAATAGATCCATATATCCTAATCGTGTAACCTACATGGCATGGAATATGCATGGAATGTGAATCCATATGTGCCTACAATGATTCATGTGATGATACTCAATTTCTATATCAGGCCAAGGTAATATTGTAATCATGTACACCGGTATGTAGAGGAAAGTAAACCAATCACTCAAGTTGAAATAAAAATAAACTGTAATTATGAGCAATAAGAACAACCATATCATCCTTTTCCACTTGAAAGTTTCCTCGTATGTGGGTTGATCACTCACGTTAATGACTATTTACCATGTGCTAACACATTCTTAGTCTACTATCAATAATTATAATGAAGTATGAAAAAAAAGGAAAATATGGCTCTTATACCACTTGGTAACATCCTGACCTGACATACTACTAAACTGGTAGCCAGACCAATTGCCACATGACCACAAGAACTCCTCCCCCTATGCGGGAGGATTCCAACTAGATGTAAGGGTCTAATAAAGGTATGGTGGGGAGAAAATATCCTCATAATCTGAGTTGTGAAATGGTATATTAGAATGTAAATAATAGAAAAAAGAGGAAGAATAAAATAAACTGAATATAAATGATGGAAAATATTAATATACAACTGATGCATTCATGTCCCAATGAAACATAATCTAAAATAGTATAAATACAATAGGAAATAATATACAACACATTAAAAATAAAGAAAGAAAAGAAAATCCCAGGGGAGATCTCTATGTATATTCTAAGCTCCATCTTAGTCCTTTTATCCTAAATCCTAGGTACTAGAAAGAAATCTCAAGAAGTAGTCCATAGTCCTAAAAACATAACATCTACTCAGGTACCCTAGTGTAATTGCATCCTGTAACATCCCGAACTAGATCACCACTAAGTCGGTGGATGGATTGGTCACCACATAACCTCAAACGCGTCTCCCCGAACACTAGAGGCTGCCGATATACTGTGAGGGTCTAAGGATAATCAGTGGTGAGACTATACCCTCTTATCAGAGTTGGACATCGGTTTATCAGAGTAAATAACAATCAATAACGGGATTAGTAATACATAATTGATAAAACATGAGAAGGTAGATTTTATAAATCTTGTACAAAACAAATGGACAATTCCAAATATACATCAGAATGCATGCATGACATGCTAATAATATAAAAACTCAAAATAGTGAACAAAACAACATTCTTTACATAGAAATATAGAAATAAAAAAACAATGACACAAAGCCCAAAGGTTGGTCTCCTCGACCATCCTGAGCTTCCACTCGGTCCTCTACTTCTATCTCCCTAGTAAATGGAAACAACACAATCCTGCAACCACATAGAATCTACTCGGGTACCCCTAAGCAATGGCGGCCCGAGTATGATGTGAGATGTAAATCTTAATAGGCCGGGACCACCAATGTCTACCCAAAATCTAGACATTTAATAAATAATTTAAACTATGTGATAGCATGAATAAATAAAGTAAGAAGTACAATGTAACTATATACCCAAGTACCTACTTCATCCCTCAACTGGTGTCTGAACCTGCATTATACATTTTTCATGCATACTCAACAATAATTATATAATTATTTTCATTTATAATCATTCAAACCTCATTAAATTATAAAATTCGTGAGATTCGGCCTACTTCCAACATCCCCCATATAAGTCACTCACGACAGATGTCTCTAAGGACCATCTAACTAATCAAAGTAAAGACCGAATCCAAGCTTTTTCTTTTTCTTGAATAACGCATCATAAGATATTCAATTTATTCTTTCATATACTATGTTTGTGCCCCTCTACTAAACTAGGGATTCACTCCTGGGTCCGTCCACTAATAGTGATTCACCCAATTCATTAATAACTTTGAACCCTTTCTCATATTCAATTCAAAAATCATTTTGTCACAACAGTTTTCATTAACCATTAATTCATTACATATATGACCAATTGGACCCATAGTCCAACGTCAATTAATGGGTGTATAACATCATGTCTAGAACCCTTGTGAGTATTTAGAGCATCATTCCCTATCTCACAACCCATGGGTATTTGGAGCATCAGTCCCTGTCCCATAAAAGAACATTTGCATAAAAGCTGGGTGTTGAACGCCAGGTCTAGCGCCCCATTAGTATTTGGCGCATCAGTCCCTATCTCACAACCCATTTATCAACAATACATATAAATTTATCATTATTGTAGAACACCATATCTAACACCCCAAAACCATCCATTAATTAATTCATAATTTAATTAATCCAAAACCATTAATTAATTCAACACAAAATTAACAACATAAATCACCCATCAAATAAGTCAACAATTAATTAACTATTCAATATCTCAATAGTAAATAATTAATTAACCATTAATTATTCTTAGAAAGAAAACTAAATAATTAACCCAACATTTAATTATCCATGTTCCTTAACAAGCCTGAACCTGTCCACTCAAATAGTGATTCTTCTAGAACATTAACAATTTACGTGCACATCATAATCATCTCAAAACATGCTGAACAAAGTCCAGATATTTAGAAACCATCTCACACAACATATCATATTTTTAAATGAATCCATCCAAGACAACATAATTTATGGAAAACAAACACGCATCAAAAGGTACCCTTGGCCAACCATCGTAACAAACAATCAATTCACAATCTTAATTTAATGCATGAAAATTAATTAATTCAAAAATTAATTAATTAAATATTATTTCCTTAACCAATCATCAATTAATTAACCATTTACCATTTAACATGTAATAATTAATCTATCCATTAATTATTACCATTTTCTTATTTATATTCCAAACAAATCAAATATTCAATATTCTCAATAAATAGTAAAATCCAAAATTTTATTCCAAATCATGACTTTATAATTAATTATATAATAAATTAACCTATTACCCATTCTTCCCATTTAAATAATTTAACTGTTTTATCATATCACTTTAACCAAATTAGAAAAACTTTCTTAAAATCAACACATGTTCAAGTCCTCATTTATCTCATGTGGGAGACATAATTTAATTACATCAAAAGGGTCATGAATCAACATATCATATATCAAATCCACCAAGAAGACATATGAAAAGACAAACCACAACAAGCATGATATGACATTACCACTAACCAGCTGTTTATCTTGAATCATCATTTGAAGAAAACTTAGAAGTTCTATAATCAAGGAAACTCAGATTCTCAATTTATTTAAATAAGCTATAATTCTTAAATAAAGTGATAGGGATTTGAGACACTTACTTAGGGTGACATCATTTTAAATATGCAACACTTTAATTTACTTGGTGGTAATTAGTTGTAAATGGCACGCAGTAACACACATACAACCTTTATATATATATATATATCTCTAAATATATATTTTCTTGTGCGTTCGCCCGGAAAAAAATCAACAAATCACCAAAACAACTTCAGAAGACCAAAACTAATGCATCAAGGTCTACGCACCTACCTCTAGATACCAAGGAATAATGTAAAATATTAGACTCCATTTTAGGGGGTGAAAAACCAAACAACGGTATAATTCTATACCTCCGAACAATGTCGACGAACCGAATCAGCCCTAACCACCTCACCTTTAGTGGAGGTTGCCAGAACGCAGACCAAGGAATCCTAGGAACCACATTTCACAACCCTTGAACCAAATAACACCAAAAATTCGGGTTACAACAGAAACCCTAAATTCAGGAAATACTTAAATAGGGGACCTAAACAGTATCAAAACACAAAAGTGATGATGAATAGCATGAGGGTAGATCTTACCTCTTCAAATCAGACCAAAACAAATGGAGAAATTAGAGGAAAACATTGCGCAAAGAAGGACCCGCAATAGGGCGCCGCGCACTAGGGTTCTACAAGGATGGGTGTCATACAACTATAGAAGTTTCTGCCATGGGAGGAGGTTGTGTCATATGGGTCGCACAACTATTACATGGATGTCATTTTGCCAATGGAGAAGCCTGAAGGAGGAGCCAGAAGAGGGATTCGTGCCTGGCTGGGTGTGCTGTGGGGGTTTGCTCCCCGCCTGTGCGTGTCGTGCCTTAAGAGGAAGAAGAAGGAGAGTCTTTCCCCCTTTTATTTTAACTTAAAACCTAAAATATAAAACCCCTATTATTATTACTTATAATAATAATAAAACAACCATAATTAATTTGTACTAAATTTAATTAATTGCATTTATGATAATAATAATAGTTATAAGGAATATCATTTATAATAATAACAATAAGAATAGTTATAAGGAATAACATTTATAATAATACTAATAATAAGAATAGTTTCAAAAATATTATTATTACCAAACCTTTTAACATTTTTTCATTTAAAACCAAAATGCCCAAATATATTATAATTATTAATTATAAATCAACCAATATAAGTCAATAATAATTATAAATATATCCATAATAATATGAAAAATAATAATAATCGTCATATTATCATCATTATTATTTCCATTAACCTTAATTTATTAAGAATATAACTCCCAATTTATTTTAACATCATTAATGATAAAAAATCCAAATCATAACCCCTAATTATTTTCCATAATAATAATAATTATTATATTCATAAAACTAAAATAATAATATTAAAATTATTATTATTTTTGAAACCTTTGATAAACCCAACACCTCTATCTAATTACAATGCTTCATTAAATATGAATCCCCTCATTTAATTAAACATTTCTTTGAGAAGCTCAAAAGCCACATTAAATGTTCATAAATGATACACTCCTTTAACATGCACTGAAATCTCAAAGCATAAAAATAGTTTATGACACCATAATAGTAATAATAATAAAATTATTATTATTGTTATCAAATTCCTCTATTTAATAATAAATGGTCCTTTAATAATTCTGAAACTCTTTATTTAATTAAAACAGTTCTTTGTTAAACCCAAAATCTACAATAATTTCATCAACCATCATTTAATTAATTGTTTATCATCCATTTAATAAAACAACCACAATAATAATAATAATAAATTCATTATTATTATTATTAAAACTATATTTTAATTAATCACAATCTCTCATATAATCTTCTTTAGTTAAATTAAATAATTTATTAAATAGGGTAAACTACATGGGTTGGATCGCATTCGTGCACTACCCGTGTAGATCCATTAAATTGGACTTTTCTAGATACGATGCTCTAGAGACTCATCAGGACACCTGCTAAAATTATAGGGTAATTACCGAAGTATAAAAATGGCACCTTTAGGTGTTCAAACTATCAGAATAAAATTCTAGAGCTCAGTTTAAAAAATTTGACCTGTTAATAAACCGAAAAAATGGAAAACCTTCCTACTTTAACCTAGTTAAAAAAGGAGACTTTACATTCTACCCACCTTGAAAACTTCTTGTCCCTGAGAAGCCATCGGGAACCACTACTAAAATAACCAACCTACCAATGTCATTTAATCTTGTTAAAACGGACGTGTTGCATTCCCAATGCCAAATGTACCTTTAACCCTTCACAAGACTAAAGGCTATTGCTTTAAAACCAGAGCCAAAGCTCACTTTATAGCTTAAACATGGAAAAATACCTTATATATAAGCCCATTACATGGACCTTGTCAACGAAAATGGTTGAATCTTGATCAACCAACAGAATAGGTTGCACATATTTCCCTCAAAAGATGTCATAGACCCAAAACCCACATTTTTTCTTTATCTGATGACATTTCATTAAAACTATTCCAAAACCATCCATAAGTATAACGAAGTCCTTAACCAACCTCTGGTGAAATTTCCAAGTCAAGCCATCACAAGGATATTAAAAAAACAATTGTGTCACAACACGAATAAAGGAGTATCCTAAAGAAACCACACGTCCCACGTACTACCCAAATAACAACCACTAATCAGGCCCAAAAACATTTAAACTGTAGCATGGCATAAGACCAATGCTATCTTAGTATCTCCATGATGAGGTCAAGGTAGGGGACATGATCGTCATATTAAGAAGAGCATAATAAGAAAAAACCAAGGTCATTATTAAGATCAGTCGAACTACTACCAGATAAATCTGTTCTAAAAGAACAACATCTCCTGCAGACACATTTATCAGAAACGATTCGACACTACCCACCTTAGAATTTTCCAGGACGTCGAAATAAAATATCATCTACTCAATGGAGAGATATTTCAGAACAATTAACGCATGCATGTGACGTTCCTCGAACCACTATCACCACATAAGACGTTGTTCATAAAATCTATAGCATAAACCTATCAGCATGCCATAACACCAGATTACCAAGAAGTCCTCTAGAGTAGTGGGAAGAACATTCTCTAATGACCTAGAACATTATAAGGGTACTACCTACCATAGCTTATCCCCTTATGAAACATAAATGTTTACCCTCTCTCTTGGTCATGAAAAACTGATATCACCAATAACAAAATCACTTTTTTCTTTTAGCCATTTTAATTAATTCATTCCAAACTTTTAACATTAGAATAAATTTCTACAAACACACAAGTACATTCTCACAACCAGTCACTTGGTTTTCAAAACAATACCCTATGGAAAAGTAGGCATGCTACCACAAACATCCTCTATAAACATTTCACATTTTTTGTTATCCAAATATAAACAGGTAATTTAGCATCTAAACCGAGGGTCCCATTTATTCAATCCGAGTTCATTAAAAAGAAACCAAACAACAGTTCATTTCAATGAAAACTCAACTGTTTTACATTTATATCCATTTTCAAACTTACTATGGTTATATATGGTTCAAACACATGGGTGGAACTCTACCTATTGATAAGGCGCCCATACACCTTATCACTGACATTTGGATGCCATTTATAACAATTGACATTCATTTATCATTTCAACATTGTCATCTCTTTCACACATCAAAACATATATCAACATGTTATCATAAGCAGTAACACAAGAGCATGATATTACACAGAAGCATGGAACGACAATAAATCTTTCTAATAATTGAGCCAATATGGAATAAAATCACCCAAACATGTTAAATATATCACTGAAATATGCTATCTATAGAGGCGTGCTCAAGAAGATCAAAATATGGCATTTCACCCAAGGAACACAATCCAAATTAGTAGGTATTACTCTAATGCAACTACATGGAATGTTACATGCATGACATGTGAATCTCTACGTGCCTAAGATGATGAATGTATGAAAATTCCATTCCACATCAGGCCATGATTTGTTTTTCAAAATTCTGAAAATCATTAAGATGTGGAAAATACACCAGTAAATCAAGGTGAAATCATATCAACTTTAACCTCAAATAGTACAAACCTCAATTCTCATTCCTAGACACTTGGTCATTTCCTGTAAATGGTGTGATCCAAAGAATGGCTATTAACCCAAGAGTCGACACATTCCTAGTCTCCTATCTAATAACCCAAAACAGAAAGACAAAAGGAAAGGAATCCCCTGATACCACTCTGTAACGTCCCGACCTGGCTCACCACTGAACTGGTGGCCGGACCGGTCACCACATGACCTCAAGCGCATATCCCCGAATGCCAAAGGTTGTCAACAAGTAGCTAGGGTCCATGGATAGTTAGTAGGGAGACTATACCCTCTTGTTAGAGTTTCAAAGTGGTTTATCAGAGTAAATAACAATCAATAGAGGAAGTAGTAATACATAATTGATAAAACAGCAGATTGCAGATTTTATAAATCTTGTAAAAAACAAATGGCCAACACCAATTATACAATAGAATTCATGCATGACATGGTAATGATACAAAAATGTAAAATAGTGAACAAAAATCATGATTTACATTCAAATATAGAAATAAATAAACAATGACTCAAAGCCCTGAGGGAGGTCTCCTCGAGCAACCCGATCTTCTGTTCGTTCCTCTTCCCCTATCACCCAATCAAATGAAAACAACTCAATAATGAAACCAAATAGAATATACTCGGGTACCCCAGTTTAAAGGTAGCCTGAGTAGGGTGTGAGATATAAATCTTAGTAGGCCGGGAACACTGGTGTCTACCCCAAATCCAGACATTTAATAAATAATTTAAACCATGTGAAAGCATTCATAAATAAACCAGTACAATGTAACTATATACCCAAGTACCTGCTTCATCCCTCAGCTAGTACCTGAACCTACATTAAACATTTATCATGAAAACTCAACAATCATTACATAATCATTTTCATTTATCAATCAATAAAACCTCGTTAAATTATAAATGTTTTGAGATTCGGCCTACGCCTGAAATCCCTCGTATAATTCACTCACCATAGATGTCTCTAAATACCATCTAAGTAATCAAAATAAAGATCGAATCCAAGCTTGTGATTTGGTTTGGATAAGGCGTCATAAGATATTCAATTTAATATTTCATATAAAATGTCCAAGCCCATCCACTAAAATAGTGATTCTCTCCTGGGTCCATCCACTAACATTGATTCACCCAATTCATTGACATGTCTTAACCCTTTCTCATATTCAATTCACAAATCATTATGTTACAACAATTTTCATAAACCATTAATTCATTAAATGTACGACCGATTAGACCCACTGTCCAATGTTAATTAATGGGTGTATAATATCATGTCTAGCACCCTCATGAGTATTTGGAGCATCAATCCTTGTCTTAGAACCCATGGGTATTTGGAGTATCAGTCCCTGTCCCATAAAAGAACATTTGCATGCATGCTGGGTGTAGAACACCATGTCTAGCACCCCGTGAGTATTTAGAGAATCAATCCCTATCTCACAACCCATTTATAAATAATACATATATATTTATCATTAGTGTAGAATGTCATGCCTTACACCCCAAAACCATCCATTAATTAATTCATAAATAAAATAATCCAAAACTGTTAATTAATTCAACCACTAATTAATAACATAAATCACCTTTCAAAGAAGTCAACAATTAATTAGCCATTCAAAATATCAATAGTAAATAATTAATTAACAATTAATTATTATTAGAAAGAGAACTAAATAATTAAATCAACATTTAATTATCCAAATTCTTTAACAATTCTTAACCCGTCCACTAAAACAGTGATTCTTCTAGGACTTTAATAATTTACATACACATCATAATCATCTCAAAACATGCTGAACAAAGCCCATATATTTAACAACCATCTAACACAACATATAATATTTTTAAACAACTCAATCCAAGAAAACTTATGGTGTGGAAAAATAACACGCACTAAAAGGTACCCTTGGCCAATAGTCGTAACAAAAAATAAATTCACAATCTTAATTTAATTCATGAAAATTAATTAATTAAAAAATTAATTAAATAAATATTATTTATTTAACCAATCATCAATTAATTAACTATTTACCATTTAACATGTATCAATTAATCCATCCATTAATTATTACTAATTTCCAATTTATATTCTGAACATGTCAAATATTCAATATTCCCAATAAATAGTAAAAGACAAAATTTTATTCCAACTCATAACAAGATAATAAATTCTCAAATTAATTACCCTATTACCCATTCTGCCCATTCAAATCATTTAATTGTTTAATCATATCACTTTAACCAAATTAGAAAAACATGCTTAAAATCAACACACGTTCTAGTCCTCATTTATCTCACGTGGGATAAATCATTTAATAACATCAAAAGTGTCATGCATCGAAATATCATATATTAGCTCCTGCAAGAAGACATAAAAAAGCTAAACCATAACAAGCATGATATGAAATTACCAATAACCAGAAGTTTATCTTTAATCATTATTTAAAGAAAACATTACAGTTCCATATTCCAGGAAACTCACATTCTCATTTAATTTAAATAAGATATAATTCTTAAACAATGTGATATAGATTTGGGATCCTACCTTAGGGTGACATCATTTTAAATACACAACACTTTAATGTACTTGGCGGAAATTAGTTTCAAATGACACATCGTCTCATAAATGATACACTCCTTTAACATGCAATTAAAATCTCAATGCATCAAAATAATTTATGACACCATAATAATAATAACATTATTATTATTAGCATACTCTTCCATTTAATAATAAATGGTCTTTTAAGAATTCTAAAACTCTTTATTTAATTAAAACGGTTCTTCGATAAACCCAAAATCCAAATTAATTTATTCAACTATCATTTAATTAATTCTTTATCATTCATTTAATTAAACAACAACAACAACAGTAATAATATCTTCATTATTATTATTATTATTAACTCTTTCTTTTAATTAATCTCAATAAATCATATAATATTTATAAATTATATTAAATAATTTATTAAACAGGGTAAACTGTATGGGTTGGACCGCAACCATGCACTGCCCGTGAAAATCCATTAAACTAGACTTTTCTAGATCCGGTGCTCCCAAGACTCATCAGTAATCCCTATAAAATTCTAGGGTAATTACACAAGTCCAAAAATGACACCTTTAGGTGTTCCAACACTCGGAATAAAATTCTGAAGCACGGTTTTTAAAAACTGAACTGTTTATAAACTGATTTTTTTCCTGAAAACCATTGTATTTTAACCTGGTTCAAAAGCACAGGATGTTACACAACCCAAGAAGGATTTTAGATATAAATACCAATAGGTTACCATAAATGGTGTCTATAAGTAAAACTAGTAAATGAATCTAAAATAAGATATGTGTATTTACATCAAAATAAATAAATTATACGGAATACATAATTAACCAAGTCAACTCTAGTTCCTTAAGGACACCAGGACGACCATACCAACTTCGGCCTAAGATGAAAATGGTTGACCCATGAGTTACCTTTACCAAATGATAATGGAAAATAATAGTGGAAGTGGAACACAAAAGGCATAATGAGAAGGACTGAACCCAATCATGTGATTTAGCTTGGCCATCACTTCCCATGGATATCAAATATAACACATTGTAATTTTTTTTAAAGTAACTATCAATTTTTAATATGCATCATCCTGGGCTCGTCCAAGGCGAACCCTAACAAGAAGAACATGTATTTCACCTAAATAACTGTAAGGATCACTTCCATTGGAGTCCATCCAATGTGATCCATGTAAGGTCTCACAAGTATCACTCCTAGACTAATGTGAGATGACAAACTCTGATCCCATACATGGTATCTCAGGTAGGGGACCAAGTCTCACTTGTGGTCTAGTAGAACCATCTTGTAGATAAACATGTCCAAGGTGTCTCCCCCAGAGATCCAATATTTCTCATCCTGAGGTAATGAGAAAACATGGTGATCCCTTCATGACATACTAGTATCTCTCCCAATGTGTACACAAATCAAATAGTGATACTTATTACAATCATGGTGATACCATCCTTGGAATTCCATAGATGTAAACCCATGTATCCCTCATGAAATTCAAAAGTTATTTAATTAATTAACTTAACTAATAAAGGCCATGATAGTAAGAATGACTTAGAATGAATAAATAATACATTTAAAAGGACCACACCCATTTTCTATTTCATTTTAGGAGAAAAAGATTCCATATAAAATCTCAAAGAAACTAAATTTGTAGGCCATCAAGTTAACAAGGCCTAGTACACACATATGTTTTTTGAATTTAAGACAACACACCTCATAGAAGGGTTTTATTATAAAAAATAATGGCATTGTTTATGAAAAATTCAATTAATACTAATTAATCATCACACTCAATATTCAAAATTCAATTTACCAAATGAGGCATTTTAAAGTGCCACCAAACATGGTAAAATAGCTAAACTGTTTAACATGGAACTTATGAGGGTCCATTATGAATTATGTAATTTCCATGAAGGTGAAATTACATTATTAAGACATGATAAATTCTTAGAAAGCTTTCCAGGAATTAATTCATTTAATTAAAAAGTGACAATTTAAGATGGCACGCCCATGGGTGTCCACGATCAAGGTTGAAAACCCCTATGTACATAACAATTCTCAATATACGTATTACTAGGTCTATATACCAAAATAGATTGAAGAAAAAATTTTAAAGGAAACATGTAAAAATATTTGGCATGCAGCATAGAAAATATTTTTATAATATGATGGAAACTTGAGTCAAAAGTTGCAGAGAACCTACCTTAATCTTAGGACAATCAACTCTTCCAATATCAAGGTCTGATTCACTCTAGTTTGGAATAAATCTAAGAAACAGAATTTCCTCCTGAAAATTGGGAAAATGAGCTCATACCATGATAAAATTGTTGAGGGGATATTAAAACTTTGAAACATTCAAAAATTATCAAGATCTTACTGATACAGATCCATAGATATTGGTGATGTTCGATATGTACTTCGAATGGAAGCGATCCATAAAATCCTAAGTCAGGCTTGGAGGAGACATGTAACACAAAAGAGATGGGAGACACCTAATGAAGGAAGAAGAAATAAAAATAAAAGAGGTAAAATGTTTTATTATTTAAAAAAGGTTAATTTAACCCATAAAACAAGGTCACACGATTTGGCTACATAGTTTGGCCAAGCCATGCACCAAAAGTGTGTCTCATACTTCTTAGGAACCCACCTCACAAATTTTTCCCTATAGAGTAACCCTATAAGTGTGCAAACCATGTCAGGAATAGTGCATAGGTACTGCCTATGTGGAACTAACTATGAGGGATTGGAACATGTTTTGGAAAAACTATGTGTATCCCATGTGCTTCATATCACCCTCTCTGATTGAGGCAACACGACTTGCTATTGGGGGTTTCACGGTTCTAGACAAACCATACACCCTATTTAGACCACCAAAATTGTGATTTTCAAGTCAGATCACTCCTAAAACTCAACAATGCACATGGGGATCCCCTCCAGATTTTACCCATGTTTAGTTAAAACAATTTTAAGAGTTCCAACTCTTAGAATTTAATTTTAATGTTTGGTTCAAAGAATGTACTATCCTCTAAATTCCAAAATTCAAATTCCATTGGAATTAAACTTTTGGATAAAAAAACATGGGTTGTTAGGGATTTCAAATAAAAGGAGTTTAAGATTAAATGCCTAAATACAGAGGATGGATTAGTGAGCATAGGTTTTCTCTAACAACAATTTTATTTTTCTATTTTGGTGTAATATTTTACTAATTATTGCATCAATTTTTTTTATAAAAATATTTATTGATTTCACTTTTCTGATATAATATATGAACTATATTATTTTCATTACATTTACTATATGGGATAACTCCACCATCTAGGAAATTTCTCAATGGATTATAAGCTTATGAATATGAGAAAGTATTTCATTATTTTGAAATTATTTTATGTGATCTTCCTACCTAAACGTATCTGGAATGCATGTTGTTATTTTTTTATTAATAAAATTACTGATTAAAATGATAAAAATTTAATATTAATGTTGGGAAGAAATAAAAACTTATTACAAGTTTATAAATCTAACATGTTTCCTCTAAAAATGTAAACCTCTACTCAAATAATAAAAACTTAAACATTTATTTATAGAAATTTTAACTCTACTCCATTTCCACATGTCAAAAATTTAAACTTGATTTTCTATAATCTTCAAAATTAAAACCCTAAAGAATATTGAAATTAAATTTATATTATAGAATAAAATTTTTAAACATGCATATAATTGAATAATTTTTTTCTAAACTAATGTAATTTTATCTAAATTTTATGATCATTGATTATGGATTATTATGTTATAATAAACATGATTGGTATTTTAATAGAAAATTATATTTAAAAATAAAAAAATTCTAAATATTCTTTGGGAACTATATTTTATAAAATTAAAAAGTGTCTAGATTTTTAGTATTGAGGTTAATGTTTTAATATTACTTTCTTAAGATTCAAATTTTATATACTCTTTTATAAACATTGACACTTTTAATAGCTTCTCTAATAAAGTTATTATAACTTTGTTCATAGTTTAATGAGGTTTTCAATTGTTTAAGTTATTTATATTGATAACTTATAATTTTTTATATTATTTAATTATAGTTATTTTTTTCATTATAATGAGATATAAAAATACCAAGGATTTTATTCTTCCTCTAAATATAGCACTGACTATGACAACATCTCCCATACATTATATATTTAAAATAGTTTGAAATAAATGAATGGATTTAGCACATTTTGAAAGTATTTCTCCTCAATTAAATTTTTACATTTTGGGTGATTATTACTTTTTTTTAATTATTTGTTGAAATAAAATTTAAAATCCATTTTTTCAGATTTCTTTTGTAAAATCTTTATTATAATTTTTTTCACTACTCTAGGATTTAGAGTATGGTTGGGTTTGAAAGATAGAGTTGAATGGGCTTCTAAATTGTTTCTTAAGTAATAAAAAGATTGAATTATTATGAAACTAATCACCTTGTAATTGAAAAAAATTTAGATGTAATATTAACACATATTGTAATGTGCCTACAGAGTACAACTAAACCAGCCACCCTAGTCGCCATTCACTTTGTGAGGAATACAAATATAGCAGAAAAAATCCTTGAATATAACCAAAAAAGACATACAACCAAAGTACAACATGGAAGAAATAAATACAAAAAGACCCATACAACCTAATAAAAATAGGCTATACTATAAAATTATAACCAAATGAAACCACAAAGTCTCCATGTAAACAATCATCACCACCAAACTATCCTACTATAAAGGTTATGACAACAAGAGGAATTGGCATGCTACATGATTCCCTTCCCTCTACCCAAATATTTGAAATACCACATCCAAAACTTCCCAAAGGTAAAAGTGTGATGCAAGAACAAAGTCCAATAGGATAATACCAAAGAGTTTATAAAAGGCCTAATAATAACAATTCTATAGTTCTATATTTTAAAAATAAAATAGTTTTACAAAGAATTTTCATAAATCTAAACCTATTTGTAATCCATTTTCCCTGGTTCTCATAAAATACATTCATATTAAAAATTAAAGGAATATGAAAATTATAATTTATAAAATAAAAATTTATATACATACACAATAAGGTAAGAATGTAAACACATATGCATGACATAAACCATCATGTGATACCATGTGATACAACCTCTTGTGAAAGCATTTGAGCAATAATGCATAGAAAATCCATCATGTGATGAAAAACCTATAAATGAAGAAGGATAATGTATTTGGACCTATCTTAGTGGAATAATTACTAGACATAAAATAAAACTAAACTAGGAATATGTTGGTACTAACTGATATCGAGTCCTGCCATTGTCTACCAATATCACAAAACCTCAAGTGGAAATCTGCACACTACGAGTGACATATCTGTTTCAAAAACACCAAAGGTTCCTAAGGTTCCAAGCCTGTATAAATGTATTTTAAAACATTATAATATTTAATAAAACATTTTAAAGTTAATCTAATCTACTTTAGTGTTTGAAAATAAATTTTTTTTTACCAAAACCACCATTCGAGAATTTAATCAATCACGTATTGTGAAAAAACCTATTTTTGAAGAAAAACCAATTAAAAACCAATATATTTACATGAAATCCACCAAAAACAAAAATTAATTAAATTAAATGAATAAAATAATGGAATTTTATGATAAAAATAATCAATACATTGAATTGAACCATTTTATAGAAACACCTACTTCAAGAATGAAGGTAGAATTAGTTTCTTATGAAGATCGAGGAAGAGTAGATTGGGCCCTCGTGATCCAAGATACTCATGAAAATCATAAATCATATATAAAACCCCTTATATAGGGAATAAAAATTCCATTTAGGTTCTTATTAGATAAGAGGATAAGATATCTATCAAGGGTTTTCCAATATGAAGGTAAAATAAATCAGGAACACAATATACCTTGAGATGATCCATCATGAATATAAGAAATCTACCTATAATCCCAAGAGGGAATCCTATAAAATATCGGGGAAGGATTGGATCTATCTAATATGATATTATAGATTCATTCTTGGTTAGACAGTGGTAGTAGGTATTTTTAAAACAAACTTTTAGTGTATTAAAAAATCACCCCCATGGTTTTATATGGAGGCCACATGGTTGGGAGTAACCCTGCACCTTAACCGTGAAACCTATACAGAGCCTCTATTTGGGGTGCACAGTTTGGCCCCCTGGTCACTTTAACCATGCACCAACCATGAATAGACTCTTTCCCTAGTGGTTCATGGTTTTTAGGTAGCAGCCCCATAGTTGGGACAAACCTTGCACCCCCTTCTTGTAGCCCATGCTTAGAGGCACTATTCCCTGGTCCAAACCACATTTTTCTCTCACCATGTACCAAACATGAAAATATCCAAAGGATTCTGAAATTTTTAAAAAACATCCCTAATGACCCCAATGAAGTACCCAACAAAATACCAATCAAAACAAGAGAAAATGATTAATGGAATGATGGTAATGAAACATTACAATCTCCCCACCATAAAGGATTTCTATCCATAAAAAGTGATAAAGGCTCCAGAATCGCAAAAGGCAAACGAAACTACTTCCTCCTCAAGTATTACCACTCCAAAATCTTGTGGATATAACACATTAAATTTTATAATACTAAGACTATAGGAATCATTTTATCTCATCGTATATTATCCGGGGGATCCTTAATCTGAAATGGTTTCCCAATATTGGTGGTATCTAGATCAAGATCAACATCCTCTAATTCAATCACATTGGAAGGATTTCTATGAAACCTCATCATCTAAGAAACATTAAACATGTTATGGATCAATTTAAAATGAGATTTTAAGTCCAACTAATGAACCACCTTTCAAAGTCACTATATGATTTCAAAGGGGCCAACAAACCTTAGTGTCAACTTACCCTACTTACCCATCCATTGATGTCCCAAGTGAGGTGAAACTCTGAGAAAAACCCAATCAATAATAAAAATTTCCTGAAGACAACGATGAAGGTATGAATGGGATTTATGATGGATCTTTACTGTAACAAACCTCTTCTAGAGCAACTATACCATTTCCATTATATCCGGAATGAGACTCGACTAAAACAACGTACACTCTCACAAATATTCCCAGTACAAGGGAGATCTAAATGGACAACCATATAATTAATAAAGGGATCCATATTTATCAAATCCTAATAACTACTGTTATAGGGAAATTTGACTAGAGGAAAATTCTCTTCCCTAATATCGAACAAAATCCAGCACACAATCTCAGAGCATATCCTCAAGAACCTTTATAGATCTCTCTATATGTCCATCTTTATGTGGATGATAAGTCGTGCTTAATTTCAGTGGGGGAACCCATAAAAACTTGATTTTTTTCCAAAACCTAGATGTGAACCTCAGTTCCTTATCCGATATAATCTCATAGGGAACTCCATAAAGACTCCTAATCTCTTAGATTTACAAGCCTCTGACTTGTTCTACCTTCATCATCTCCTTAATAGTTAATAAGTGAGCCGATTTTTTAAATTGATCAATGATCACAAAAATTATATCTTTAACACAATGATTCCTTGAAAAAACAATGACGATGTCCATGGAAATATCACCCCACTTTCATACCAAAAATAGGAAAATGTTGAAAAAAATAACTAGGTCTCTGGTGCTCCTCTTTGATTTTTTGGCAAGTGAGACATCATGAGACAGATTCTACAGTCCAGAACCTCAACCACAACCTCCAATACTGATGTATCATGTAATGATACATCTTGGCATCCCTAATATGTATCAAACAACAATTCTAGTTTCCACTTTCCATCAATTCATACCTTAGAAGAAATATGACAATTAACCTACTACGAAAGCACAAGGATCCACTGGGAGACTGAGACCACTCACTCAATGTTTCCCCACCATAAAGGATTTTACCAAAGCACTAACACTTGGTGTATATCACCTACTTGATTAGAACTCACTAATTAATAGAAAAGATTTTATTCATTGAATCCAATGACATCTATCCACTAATCAATTCCACTTCCAGTACCATCTTACTAAATAATCTCATCATAGACCTCTCCTCAACCAATTTCATCATGACTTGTGTTGGAAATTTTCTAATCAACATAGAAGAAACCAAATTCCATTTCCAAAGAGCGTATACAATATGAAAATAAAAAGTTTTAAGATACACCACCTATCATCTTTGTTTAAATTTTATATCCCTATGAGTAAAAATATATTTCAGTCTCTTATGATTCGAATACACTGTTTACCAATCCCCAAAACGATAGAGATGTCACATTTTGAGTGCATCCATGACTGCTACGAACTAAAGATCTTTGGTAGGGAAGTTATTCTCATGACAGAATTATTGGTGATAGCCCTAGGCCACCACATATTTCCCATGAATCATGATACATCCCAAATTTGTACTTGAAGCATCCTAGAAAACCTTAAAACCTGATCCTGGTCCTAGAAGTATCAAAATTGGTGTTGAACTCAACATCACCTATAGTTCTTAAAAGGTGCTCTAACATTTATCTTTCCACTAAATCTTTACACCCATATGAGTTAATGTGGTCATAAAATAAGTGAGATTAGGGAAATCTTGAACAAATCACCTTTAGTAACCAGTGAAACCAAATAATCTCTATAACTAAAACACATTTATGGATTATCCTAGGAAATAAATTCCTATATCCTTATAGGTTCAATGGAGTAGCCCCTCTCAAATATCACATGACCTATAAATTTCTCTTCTCGGATCAAAAAATCACATTTAGAAAGATTACCATACATATGGTTTTCTTTCAAGGTTCGAAGAATGATATACAAATAGTCCATTTGCTCCTCCTCGATATTAGAGTACACCAAAATGTAATCCATGAACACAAAAATGAAATATTCCATGAACAAATGAAATGTTTCATTCATTAGGGACATAAATACTACAAGAGAATTAGTGAGACCATAATAATATAACAAGAAACTCCAAATTACCATACGAGCTCTTAAATGATATCATATGTATATCAACCCCTTAGAATCTCAATTAGAGATACCCTGAATGAAGCTCAATATTTGGAAACCAACATTCCCCCTCTAAGTTGATCAAAAAGATCATCAATACTAGGTAAAGGATACATGTACTTAATAGTCACTTGATTTAACTTTTAAAATTACAAATTATTTTGGGTATTTTTTCTACCTTCTTAGTAAAGAACGTAGTAAAAGACCATGGTTATATGCTTGGATGAATAAATCTGTTCACCTCAAGGAATGAAATATGATGTTTATGTTCCCTCAACTCAGTAGGTTCCATGTGATAAGATGAAATTGAAATGGGTATCATAATAGAGAGCAGGTCCATAATAAATTTGACCTCACTTAGTGGTTGTAAACCATACAAAACATCTAGGAAGACCTCGGGGTATGGTCACATCCCAAAAAATGTTGAATTAAAAAACAAGGTTCAATGAAATTGAGGAAAATATCTTCAAACTAGCCTAAGAATACCCAGTATAAAGAATAACAGGTGCCATGCTTCCCAATTTAAAGTCCCACTCACCCTAAAAAACAATAGTGACCCCATTGGATGATAAAAACTCATCCAAAATGTGATAAATCAATTTTTTTGACATTAAAAATAATCTTCCAATCCATGCTACAAATTAATTTTTATATTTCAATATCGGGAACTAAAAATTCCTATATCACCTCATAGTCATCTATCATCAGCTGAAACATTAGAAACATGAAAGATTGTTCAAAACTCTTTCCCAAAGGCATTTAAAGATCCAACAAGTAAGACATAAGTTAAAAACATAATACCAAAATATCAACTAACATTGATGAAGTGAATTGTGAGTTTCACCTCTATCAAACAAATATAACACCATAGAGTAAGAAATAAACACAATTCTCTAGACCCACTTCAAATTCCTTAGGTGCTTACTCTATTACAAAAATCTGCCCGATATTGGCCATATGAAAATTCCCATTGGCCTAAGAATTTGACCCACCACCCATGGATGAATTTTTATCTACATATGAAACCTTTTTTCAAATGGATCCTACCTTACTACCCTGGGATAACCTTTCAGAAAAATGATTTAGGTGACCAGGTTTTCCACAACAATTAAAATTCATATGATCCTCTTCACATTTAGTCTTAATATTCCCATGAATACCACACTATTAGTAGATGACTTGCTGCATACCTGAAGAAGGCACTGAAAATGGTCTTGAAGGAAGCTGAACACCCTTGAAAATTCTATTATGGCTAGAAAATACACATTTTCTAATAAAATCACCAAAAAAATCCCAACCGCAAATTGTCTTTCCATGTATGTCTACTTCAGCCAAAGATTCTTCATAAAATACCTCCATGAAGTTCGGAAGACACATTGGAATCAATAGTGATTTTATAGCAGTCTTGAACCCTAACTCAAACATTATATTCTTTAGGTACTAATTAGTGATAAGATCTAGTACCAGATGCACCAACTTAGAAAAATGGGTGGAATACTCTAGAATGATACACTCCCATTCCTCCATGATTAGAAAATCATAGGTCTTCCCAAAACATAACCTCTTAGGGTAAAAAGTCTTATTGAATTTTTTCTAGATAAAAGTCTATGTAAGTTCCTCATGGAATTTATCTTTCACAATAGAGTCCCACCATCTCTTCCCCAGAACTTTAAGAATATACATGGAGAAACCCACCTTATAGTCATCATGAATCTTCAAAAATTATAGTTTCCTCTAAATACTATTAATACACTCCTTATATTCTTAGGTTCCCTTATCACCATAAAATATGGGTGTATACTACATAGTAAATTTTGAGTTGTGATCCACCGCTCATCCCAAGATCCTGACAACAAATTGATCTAGCATCTAAATCATATGGATTAAAAATTAAACCAAAGTAGATTCCACTGGAGGATTCTACCACTAATCCTATCACACATCTTCTTGTATCAGATTATGAAAATCACTTCTCACAGTCATCATATATTACATAGAATACAATGATCACTCAACTTTAGAGCATGTTACAAAATCTTAGGACCAACTCAATATTTCATGTCAATGCTTTAAAACATCAATAATTTAAAGAAATATTGGATTATAAAATAGAATGACGAAAAATTAAGAAGAAAAATATCAATTTATATAAACTCACCATCCAGTTTATTAAAATGACATCAAACAACAAGTCTCATACCTGGTAAAAATTTTCTGGCCACCCATGGTAACTCATGTTTAGACCGGGAAGTGAGTTGTCCAGACACCCTCTAATACATACAACCCAAATTTCAACAGTCCTAAATCACTTATACAAAAGACATAAAACCACACTCAGGTAGGGTTAACACACTTTAGGTTGATAATTCCCTATGATACCAAATTTTAACAAATCAACCTATGTTAACTAAACCAACCACCTGAGCTGTCCATTACAATGTGAGGTATAACAAAGATAGTAGAAAGAAGTCATGAATACAAAAAAATAGGACACACCACCAGAGTAAAAAATAAAATAAAGAGACACAAAAAGATCTATACAACCTAGTACAAATAGGACAATCCAAATAGGTATAACAAAAAAAATTAAAAAAGTCTCCATGAGACCAATCATCACCACCTAACTATCCCACTACGAAGGATGTGACAATGAGAGGAACCAACATTCTAGATGATGCCCTTATATTTACTTGGATCCAGAAATACATAATATACAACGAACCTATATACAAAGTGGGTTTTAAGAAAAAAATATTAGTGGGATACCACCACAATGTCTATATAAGTTATAATAACAAAAATGTAGTTTTTCTAGTTTTTAAAATGATTTTTTTGAAATAATTTAAAAAAAACCCAACCTATTTGAAAATCATTTCATTTGGTTTTCCTAAAAAAATTTCATATTAAAAAATATATGCAAATAAAAATTATTTGTGATAAAACATGAAATCCTATCTATACATGACAAGGTAAGAAAGTAAACACATATCCATGAAATATTCCATCATGCAAAACCATGTGATTCAACCTCATGTTAAAATATGTGAGCAACAATCAATGAAAAAATCCATCAAGTGATAAAAAACTGCAAATGAAAAATCACACTATATTGTGCCATAGCCTATGGGAATATGTAGTAGACATAAAATGAGCCTAAACCATGACTATGTTGGTACCAACTGATATAGAGTCCAACCCTAGTTTTTAAATATCAAAAAACCTTTAGTGGAATTATGCACACTACGGGTGACATGTCTTTTTTCAATGCATGAAAGGTTACCATTGTTCAATTCTTGTAAAAGTCAATTTAAAAACCAATATAACAATGTATAAAACATTATAAAATTCAATCAAATGCACTTCAATGTTTTAAAATCATTTTTTGTACCAAAAACACCATTGGAGCATTTATCAAACACATGGTGTGTAAAACCCCATTTTTAAAGAAAACAAATTTAGAAAAATGTATCCTTCCAATAAATACTTTGAAACCAAAAATTACATCAATTAAATGAATAAACCAAATTAATTTTACAATAATGATAAGAAATCCATTGAATTAATCCATTGAATAGAAACACCTACCTCTAGAATAGAGGTAGAATTATTCACCTTTAATAATGGAGATCTAGGAAGAGTAGATCAAGTCCTCATGATAATAGATCCAAAATAATCACATTAGTAATATACCAAAACAATTATATCTAGCATAAAAAACTACTTTGGGTTCCAAATAGAAGAGGACTAGATATCTAAAAATGATCAAAAAAGAAGAAGGTAAATCAGATAAAGAACACATCATACCATGAGATGATCTATAAAGAATGATGGAAATACACTTAGAATCAAAAGAGAGAAGCCTCTAGACCATCCAATAACAATTAGGTCAAGATAACATGATATTAAGGGGTTATTAAAGGTCAAAATATGGTGATGAGAATATTTTTTCAAAAATGTTTTGTGTATTAACAACTGCACACACAATTTTTTGGGGAGGCCACATAGTTAGGAGTAACCATGTGCCTTAATCATGTTACCTATACAGAGCCCCTACATGGGGTGTATGGTTTGGACACATGATTACTTTAACTATTCACTAAACTTGTATCACCCCTCTACCGAGGAGTGCACAGTTTGGAGGGGGTGGTTGTACGGTTAGGAAAAACCGTAGTCCCCCTTCCAATAGCTCATGCTTGGACACCTGGTTTCTTGGGACAAACCGCATGGTTTTACTTGAACATATTTCAAATATGCACTGCTATAAGGGATTCAAATTCTTTCAAAATACTCTCGAAATGACCCCAAAGAAAGAACCAACCATAAAACATTCAAAACAGGGGTCAAGGATTACATGAATGATTTTAACTGAATATTACACCTATAAGTAACAATAAAGTGTTTTTGTATTTTTTTTAAATCATATTAAAAATTATTTTTTGTCATTTATAAATGTTATTTTCCATGATTTGAACTCTCATGGTTGCTGATGAGATGATAACATTATACGAATGTGTTTTTTATTGAAATATATGGTTGTCAATGTTTTTAGAAAAATTTGTAGAAAAAAATTTCTAGTAGTTAGTTTTCTCATTTTTATTTTTTTTATTTTTACAACATATTTATTTAATTATAAAATATTAATTTTTTTTACAATTATATTCATGGAATTCATGGAATTTCCAGGTTTGTTTTGAAAATAAATAAATTTTTTAACTATAATTTTATTTCTTTCTCTTATATGTTAATGTTATATATTATATTATATTTTAATATTATTTATTCCTCACACACATCAAATTATATTTCAAATTAATATTGAAAGTTTTTATTATACCATGAATAAACGTCCATGAAATCACACAAGAAAAATAATATTTTCATTAAATGTGGAGAGGTTATTATATACCATGTAATTATCAAATACAAATCTTTTAAATTCATGATATAAATGTAAAATATAAATATTTTAATTTTAATTTATAAATATTTTATTATTATATGAAATATTCAAATTTTTTTACTAAATTACAATATATTAACTATTTTAATGTTTAAAATTATGAATTTTTTATTTATTTATCCATTAATTATTATTAGACATTTTTTATGTGAAATGTTTTCATATATGAATATTTTTTTACATCCTTTAAATTGATTAAATTTATTTTAGGAATTTTATACAATGAATTATTGGACGTCCGTGCTAGGTATATTATTATATTATAGACAATGTTGATTATTTTACTTTACTATTTGCCTAATTTGTGTTGCTACTATATACACTTATTCTTATGATATATATGTATGGGTTATGTGGTGATCACAAATTGTGTATGATGTATTTAATCCATACACATTTCCCCTAGGAGGTGTATAGACCATTTTTCTATGGTCAATTAAAGGGGAAAACATTAGTGCATGAGGATTCCTAGTACATGGTGTTAGTAGTCATGATTAATTTTTTACAGTTAGAAATAGATTTTTCACTCATAGATAGTCTTTTGGATATTTTTATTTTACTTTTTGGAAACCTTTTATATAGGGTTTCACATTATACATGTCTAGTGTTGTTTGGTTTTCTTTCCATATCATGTATATATATGGGTTATGGATGATTGTGTCCATCCGATGGTTTGTATTATATTTGGTTTATTATTAATTTGATACCATATACATAAAAACCAATTTTAATATTGTTATACATGAATTAAATTTACCATATGATATACAGGTTTTTGATTTTTGGAATGATTGATATATTAATGTGTCATGTTGAATTTATGTTAGAATCTGGTATCAATGTTTCTTAACATAAAAAAGAGGGTACATCACCTTTGACATCACCATATTTATTATTTGGGGTTTACACTAGCTTCAATTGATCAATAATTATACCTAAGGTCTTATGGTGTTTTTGGTTTGACCTTGGAATCTCAATAGATTAATTACATTCATTTCAAAGAGGTTACATGCACAATTCACAAGTAAGAAATACACAACTTTCTCATTTATGTAGCTTTACCAATCAGAACAAGTTAATTTAAAATGAATATTCATTTTATGTTTTTCATTATAGATATAAAATAATATCTTATTTTCATATTAAGTACCATAAATATTTAGTCATTAGGGGTTTTAAACTTCTATAATTATAAGTAAGAAATTATAATAGCATAGTTTGTGTATATCATTGAATAGAACAAAACGTTAACATGCAACAAAGAATGAATTATTATAAAACAATCAATTTCATCATTATACTATTATTAAAAAATGATATTGATGTAATTTTTTTTATTAAAATGATACATTAGAATTAATAAGAGTTAAAGGAATATGATAAATGAAATAGCAAATTAATAATGTGTTACATACTTTGAAAATATTGATTCCTCACTTGTCAAAATTTTCTATTTTGAAATCCTTTGACCTTTCTAGTGTCACGACCCAACTCACTTTGAACAGAAACTAGAATAGACCATGACATGACCTTAGGCATGCCTTTAGATATACTAGATTCTTCTGAATAACAACGAGGGTCTAATCTAATTTTCCGGAGAGACTATAAACTATATATCAGAGTGCACAATAATAGATAAATTACCAAACATCAACCATTAATAGTTAACATCAATAAAAGTATGAAGAATACATAAATAAACATGAATCATAAATATATAAAAGGATTAGAAGCATACATACATAAAAAAATACTAATCGCCCATTGAGATGACCATATATAAAAGATAATGAAAACTATAAATAAACATCATAAGATCTACTACGAATATTGATCCGTACCTAATCCCAAGTCCCATATACATTCTCGAGATATTTGGATTGATTAATTAGGACACAATCCAATATTTTCTTACAACCAAGTGAGAGTATTCTTAGGTACCCATGTGTAATGGTGGTCCTTGTTTTGTGTTATCTCATAACTCAGTAGGGAACCTCTTATTTGGTACCATAATATACCTACAATGAAATGATATATTCTTCCGGCATGCTTAGGATAAATAAAAAATTGTTGAAAAATAAATAAATTTAACAACCCACAATACCTACTTCAAATAGATGATAGAATATCTACTAGAACATCACATGGATTGTGTCGACCCATATATCACGTTCCAACCATGTAAATTGTTAGGTCTTTGACCTCGATTGGCCATAGTTTCTTTAGCTACTGTCGATGTATCTTCAATCATGTCATGATGAATACACTAACTAATAAAGAGATCCAATTTATCCCTAGTAAATCATGAGTAAACCATATATTATAGGCCTATAGGGGGTAACATACCCATCCTCATGGAATAGATAAACCCCCTTAAGTGCAATGCCTTTTAGGGTAAAAATGTACACATCTTTAGAATATAAAGAATGAACATGCCTACTGGAGATAATATACCCATCCTCGTGGAACACAAGCTCAACCAATTAGTGATAATATACCCATATTCAAAGTAAAAATGAACCACATTATGCTCAAATACCATCTGAGGGAGAAATATACCCATCCTTTGATTATCCAAAGACCATAAGAAAACTGCGGATAATATACCCATCCCTATGGAACACGGGCTTAACCAACTGGTAGTAATATAACCATCCCCATGTAATAGTTAGTCACCAAGGTAATATACCCATACTTGTTCCAAGAATAATGACCTACAAAATAAAAAACTTTCCCAGGGAATCCATCATCCTGAGGTGTCAAGAATGAGCAAGTAAAATGAAAAAGGCTTCAACCCCACTCCTGACCCACCTTAACCACTCTAGCCTACTTAGCTCACAATGTTACAGGGTTTTTATGGTGACACCCATAGTCATATCTACCCATATCCATATCTCATTACAACCTCATCATCTTAGAAATAATATCATGTCTAATAAAACACCTATAATCTCTATTACCCATCTCACATACACTTTCTTAGGGTTATTCTATCCTTGGGAACCCACTAGGATCCAATCAGTCAATATATACAATGGAACTCAACTTATATAACTTGGTTTAAATATGGTATCATGGGAAAAGACCTATCACTATGGGAAACTATATCTATCAAAAACATCGTAGGAACATTACAGACCCAAGGCCTTACAAAGGATGTTCCATACCAGAAAAGTATGAAGAGATGTCACATGACCCTTCCTGATGTTTGTGGTCATTCAAGGCTGGCCCACTCAGCTGACTCCCCCTAACTTAGCTTCGGTTTTCCCACCTAATATAATCATATCATAATGTGGTAGGATCAGTCACCTTGTACACATCTCTATGAGCCTAAATTACTGGGAAACATAGGGGGGATCCTATATGGCATACACATCCTATGATCTCTATGTCCACCCCCAACTCCATCTTGGATATATATCAATCCCCAATACATAGGCTAAATGCATAATTTGGTCTAGCCTCACCTTTCAAGAGGTATAGATCCCACCCAAAATCCTAATAGTCATGGCCTTAGCCATCTATGCCCAATGAAACAATCTGGAACAGTAGGTTTTATAATGAACCCTCATGCTTATTCATTTCACGAGGCATGGTTTAATTAATTTAATAGTTCCTTTTAACTTAAGCTTTTCCTTTAAATTTTAAGAAGCATTTAACTAGTCAAATTCATTTTAAAAAGTCAATTCACCCACATGGTGAGACCGCAAGCTCCATATGAAACTCAAACACATTCATAAACCGTAAGGGATTGTACGGAAGACCAAATACCGAAATTGAAGCTTTTCCTAATTAATTATAAAGGTTAGTAGCTACTTCCCAAGCCTATACATGATCATCCTTGCTCTACTCAATACCAATTCATCACTCGATCCCCATTATCTTATCATATACCATAGATAAATAATTGTAAAAAATTATTATTAATTATTTAACTCAAACTAAAATGGAATAATCACTGAACAAATCACTACGATATCATGTCGTACCAAAACAATGTCCAACCAACTATAGGAGGTCTACATCAGACCCTTGGTACCATTCCAAGTCTAGTCCCTAAGAATCAAACCATTTCTAAAACTAATTGAATTTAATTTAAACATAAAACTTAAATAGTGAAATTTTTTTGACATTGATTTAACAATGAATGATGATAAGTGGATGTCACATTGGGATCCAATCTAGTAAAGATACAAGGAATCCCTATCAATTGTTGAAAATTCCACCATGCTCTAGTGGAAATTACAAAAAACCATAACCGAGTTCACTCCAAAATCAGAAAATAAGGAGGTAAAACAAGGATAATAAAAGCATGAGGAAGATAATTACCTTCGATGCTATTGTAATACACCATTAGAAGACTAAAATGGAGGGAAAACAAGATAGGGGAGGTATGATTGATGCCTTTCTATGCACTCCATCTATTTGAAGGAATAATGGGTTATGATCCCCCTATTAAAAATAAAAAATAACACCATTGGGCATATACCATAAATTGATTATAGGGATCATACTATTATTTCCAAGTAGCTCCCTCACAGCCCCCAACTATCCATATTTCATGTCTCAATGTACCATATGAAAACCATTCATATCTTGAGTCACTAATCACAATATAAGTGGTCCGCTACAGCAATTTCCAGAATCCACAGTCACCCAGTCCCACCCTATTTCTAAAAAACCCATAGGCCTTCCATCGAAGCTTAAACAATGTCCAAAACACCTTTTAGGGTCTTACAGACACTTGAAAACTCTTCACGAGTCTCTGTTCTCAAAATAAACCATTCACCAAAATGAAAATTCAAATTACCACTGAATTTTTTAACTAGTTTGGACACTGTGTATCAAAATCTTCACACCATAACACTTATCATCCACAAGAATCCTCATAATCTATTAAATAAACACGCCCAACATACTCTAGTCACTAATCCATGATCTGTTTTTTATGCTATACTCGAAAATACAGAACAAGATTCTGTTGTGCAACTTCAAACATGAGGCACATCATCAATCAAAACCTATTCCACCAATCGTAACCATGAAAAGATTCTCTAGAAGATTCTCCATGGAACCCATCCATCTCAGGACACCATTGTTTCATCAACCTCATTTTTAGTTTCATGGTTCTCTACACTATATAACTCAACTCACCATGGCTGATGCTGAACCATAGTGTTCCCCACCATAATTGTTTCCCATATAAATATGTTCTTTCCAGCCCAATGACCTGCTCGATGTGGTCTTCATATCACCACACCCAAACACATATAGAACCCTAGTAAGAATCCATTAATACTAATCATCTCTGATTTTGTACCAAATTAGATGTGTATCCAATGCCCATGTATAGGTACCAAATAGGTCGGTATTTCCAAGAAAGGATTAACCAAACCTTTGAAGACCCATTTTGAACCAAATCTAAAATCCCCAAACCATGTTACCATTTTACCTTTCTTTCTCAAGAATTTTCATCTCAATGGATACCTTTAATTCACTTCGTCACATGATTTACTCCTTGAATCACACAATGAAATAGATTCACCCTCAAACTATGTCACATAACTATTTCACCCCCGAAGCATGTCCTAAATCGATGGTTCCCCACTTAACCAAATGAAAAATCTTTCTCACCCCCCTAAGCATGTTAAAAAATTGGGGTTCACCACATGAGTTACGTTTAGATCACTCTAGAAAAATCCTGATCCCAATGATTACTCACTAACTCATCAAACATCTAATATGAACCTCAAATATGAAATTTCTCTCAGATATAGATAAAATCAGATCCTCACCTCCCTGGAACCCAATTCCTTATCAACTATGCAATGACCAGTCTTAACAAAACCACGAACCACACTCCATATATTACCACATGTAATGAATTGATGTCACTATCCACCCCAAAACTGAGTGTCAAAACAACCATCACATGTTGTATATTCCAAAATCACTTGAATTACATCCTTTATACCCATAAAAGTTTCAACAATAAAGAGAGGAATGCCCTCAAATGACCAATGGTGCACTCCCCACCATAAATATTTCCTTATATCACTCCTTGATTTTTAACATAATAGGTTGCATTACTAGGTGCAGGAAGCTCCTCCTGAGTCAGGATATTTTCATTATAGGAAACTATTTCCTTTTAATACTCCTATATTGACCATTTTACCACACATAATCCACTTACACTATCTTCTTTATAATAGAGGGACATTTTAAAATCCATATATGATCCTCATGCCATTATGCCCATAAGTTCTTTTTCAGAAACCTTTGATCCTCGACACACACATGATCACTCACTAATCCATGATCCAATGAAGCCATGAATAACCAATGTGTTCCACCTTAATATCCTCCAAACATAATCAGAATATGCTCATGTACCACCAAACCATAGAAAACCAGATGCACACGCCTTTGGTTCACATTCCGTCAGAACCATGTTGACATGCCAAAATAACTGACCTAAATCCCTATAACATTAGTAAATATAACTAAACACATACATAGCTACTATCTTACACTAATTAAATTCCTTGAGTGTTTACCCTTGCTTCCCTCCATGTTCCAAACACATTTATAATAATAGGATTAGGAACATGAATGGTCTTTCCCTTCCATGCTAGTCTCAAAATCACTACTCAAGAACCAAAGGTGATTGATCCCACAAAACCCCAAGGCATAACCATGCTTTCATTTTAAATATGATAGCACCTCCTGTGCATAGATATAATATCCTAAAGAACACACCCATGATTCCTATGTTTAATACACCAATAATCATTGGACAACCCTTTTATGGGTTTCCCTTTCATCGTAAAGGCCTTGACTCACTAACACTGGGTCATATCTCAATGTCTCTAAGTCATCCCATAATGCCTATAAAATAAATTACTTCTCAATTCATAACAAAAAGGAAAAAAACATGGATCCCACAAATAACCAAACAATATATCACATTCCAACTCACTCCCAAGGGTCTCATAACATAATGGTATCTCATGCCAATAATCCTCCCAAAAGGGTACCAATTATCCTTAGCATCCATGCATGGGACTACCCCCAGAAAATCAAAACTCACTATCTATTACTATCATTACAAACAACATCATCCTAGATTATCCTTACAAATACAAACCCTATCTAATGGATCTATTAAGTAAAATTCCAATCCAAACTATATGGGGGAATACCATATATATTTTCGATAACACTTTAAATAACATAACCTACACAATACTCACCTAAATTGTTTCATCTATAAGGAATTTAATTCCCATACTAACCTCGTAGGATATCTATCCATCCCCTAATAATGGGACCACACCACTATTGTTTCTAAAAAACTGTCTAACCATATGATCTAAAAGACCTTCCAATAGAAAAAAAACAGACATACACATCAAACCAACTGATTAGAAGGACATTGAGTCGTTATATGGGAAACTTCCATATGAACAATTTTTGACACTTTAAATAGCTAGGCCTTAGGGATGAGTGAAAATAATAACACTAGTAGGCCAATAACATGTGAATCCTATGTGACTTGTATGATTCATGAGATACCTCGTACCTCTGTAGTCCAAGAGCCGAAATCCAACAACCAGACTCTCTCTAATTGTTTAAAAGACAAAATACAATAGAAATCATCAATATTAAACACCATGTGCATCATACTAGATGAAAATAAAAAATAACCATAACCTCACATGCCAAATACATCAATCCACTACCCACGAGAACTTGAACTTCCATCAGTAGAGGTGTTTTCAAGACCCTAGTTTGGATTCCATACAAATTATTGACACATATCTAGGTCTATCATCTACCATATTCCAAACCAATAAGTTAAAATTATGTCAATTCTCTGATACCACTTTGTATTATCCAAACCTAGCTCACTCTGAATAGTAACCAGACCAGACCTCCATGTGACATCAAGCATGCCTCCCCATACACTAGAGGCAACTGACCAGTAGTGGGATTTTCAGGTGACACCATAGAGAGACTATACTACCTATATCAGAGTTTAAAATCATATATAAGTAAAAAAAATCAACGATAAATTATAAAAATATATCATAGTACACGAAGAAAATAAATAAATTACAATCATAAATAAATAAAAGATATGGAATAATGATACCACTTTATAACATCCCAATCTGGTTCACATTGAATTGTAACTAGACTAGACTACGACATGACCTCAGGAACATCTCTCCATATTCCAAAGGATTATGAATAATTTCAAGGTTCTAAAAAGATATCATTAGAAGACTAACCCTATATACGAGTTCACGATCATAGATAAATAACCAACCATCAACCATAAATTGTAAACATCCATCCAAGTTTATAGAAAAAATAAGTAAACAAGAATCATAAATAAATATAAGATATAGAACACTATAGTTATACAACAAGAATAATGACCTACTAGGACAAACACAAATAAAAGATAATGAAAAATGCTAATAAACACTATATGCTCCACTTATAACACTGAGTTGTACTTCATCCCAAGCATTAGCTACATGCATGATCTATCCTGATTGATCAACCTAGTCCATGACCCTATTTGGTCCTATAACCAAGTGAGTGTCTTCTCAGGTACCCAGGTGAAATGACGACCTGGGAATGGTGTGAGTACATACCTCAATAGGGTACCACCAATGAGGTCTCATACCACATCAAAAATTTAGTGATTTGTTCATGTGACACACCAAGGAGAAAAAATTCACTTATGAACAATAAATAAATTTAACAACCCATAATAAATGCTTCTTCCAAATTTCATAATTCCTATGAATAGGTAGAACAGACCATGAAAACCCATATACCATGTTCCAATAATATCAATCATTAGTCCTATGTCCCTTATCAGCCATACCAACTTCAGCTAGTGTTATGTTTCCTTTGATTATGTCACAATGGAAGCAGTAACTAACATGGAACTCTATGAAATCCTTTGGTAATACAAGATGAACCATAGAGAGAAGTTCTACTAAAGATAACATACCCATGAAACATGAAACATGATCTAAGAAAAAAAGGGTTTATATGCACATGTCCATGGCATAGATGAACCACCTGTAATCCAATGTTATCCAAGGGAAAATATACACCCACCCCCAAGATCATCTGGATAGAATAAGCTTTATAGGGGTAATATATCCATCCCAATGGCATGTAAGCTTATCCAAATTTGTATAATATACCCATAATAATGGAATAGATCAATCACCTTAGGTGAAATACCATTTTAGAAAAAATATAGCCATCCCCATATCATCTAGACTGTATAATACTAGTACGGATAATATACCCATCCTTGTGTAACACATGCTCATATAATCAGGGATAATACAACCATACCCTTGGAACAGTTAGGTGTTAGGGTATTAAACCCATCCCTAGGCCAAGCATAATGAACAAAAATTTAAAACACCTTCATATGGTATCCATCATCCTAAGGTGTCAAGCATGATCAAGAAAAAAGAATCTGGGAGTCGACCACACTCCCAACCCACCTCAGCCACTATATTATTCTTTTCTCACAACATAATTGGGGTTGTAGGTTGACACCCACAATCATTTTTACCCATAAATATACCTCATCATGACCTAATATTTTTACCATGTGACTCAAGTACCACAAAACACCTAAAATCACAACTACCTATATCTCACACACCCTCCCATGATGTTTCTATCATTTGAAAAAAATATGGGGTCCCCTCATCCAATACAAAAAGAGGTACTCTAATTGGATTAATTGGATTCAGTTCGGTCTCTTGGGTAAACATCCATCATTTAGGGACACTATATCTATTAAAAACATCATATGTGCACTACAACCCCATGGCCTCACAAAGGGTGTGTCAAACCAACAATGTTTGAAGAAATAGAATACGATACTTATAAATGTTTGTGGTCACTCTGGGATGGTCCACTCACTTGACCCACCTCAACTCACCTCAGGTATACCAACCTAGACTAAGAATACCAAAATAAGGTAGGATCGATCACCATATATTAAAATCTATGTTCTTGAACATCTTGAAAATATTATGGGGGAATCTATGGCCTAAATGGTATATGATATCTATGTCCACCCTTAAATTCATCATGGTCATGTCTCAATCATCCAGACATCAGATAAAAGTCACATTTGGTTTTTCCTTACCTATTAAGTGGTCTAAAAGACACTCAGTATCTCAATAGTCATAGAAATTTTCATCGATAGCTGATGAAACACACTAGCACACATGGTTTGTTTGTGAAACCTGGTGGTCATTCATTTTATAGGGCATGATTTAACCAGGTAATTTTTTTGTTTTAACTTAAATGTTCCCTTTAAATTTTATGAAGCCTTTATTTAGTCAATTTCATTTTAAACAAAAAGATAGTCCCCCACAAGGGGAGACTGAAAGCTCCACATGACACATGAGAACATTCATAAACCATAATGGCTCATATACAATACAAACTACCTCAATTGAGGCATTCCCAAATTAATTACAAAGGCTATCAACTACTGTGTGATCCTGAATAATATTTTACCAACTCTACTCAATCCAGACTCATCACCTGAGATCCTGGCTCATATGACATACCATAAATAAATAATTATAAATAATTATATTTAATTATTAAATTTTAAAAATTATTCATAATCATTGAACAACTCACCGGGTTGTTTTGTCACACTAGAAAAAAGTCTAACCACACATGGGATGTCCACAGTAGACCCCCAATACCAATATGTGACCAAGACCTGAGTGTCAAAACCATTTTCCATAATTTATTTAATTTTATTTAAATTAAAACCTTAAATAGACATGTGAAATGACTTACCTTTGATGAAAAAATGGACAATTGAGGGCAGAAACCATCTCAATATGTCCTCCTTCTAGGATGCATGGAAGCCTCAAAGATATATGGAATTTTCACTATGGTGTGATGGAAATCACAAAAACCCTAAACTAGTACACACTGAAATTAGAAAACGATAAATTGGAAACAAGGAGAAGATAAGGATGAACAACAAACTTACCCTGAGAACCATTCAAACACACCCAGAGCTACCTAAAATGGAGGGAAAATGAGGTGGGGTGAGGTATTTACAAATCCATCTTGAGAACATAATTCATCCAAAGGATGATGGTGGGAGGTGGAGCCCTCTGTTAAAAAACACAAATATCCAAATTTCAAAGATTTTCCATAGGTGTCACACCATGATTTTTCATGTAGTTCCCCCAGATCCCTTTACCAACTTTCTTTCATGTCGTTAATTACCCCATGAAATACATTCACATCATGAATAGATATCCATCTCATGAACAATATTCTATAACTATTTTCAGTAGCTTCATTCACCCATTCCCCCTATAATGCTCACTTGATCCCTCGATCCTTCCATAAAAGCTTAAATCATGTCCAATAAAACATCTTATGGTTATCCAAACCCTAAAAAATCATTGTGACTCTCAGTTATCAAAATTTTCCTTCCACTAATACAAAAATTTAAATTCCCACAAAATTTCATTAACCATCTATACATAGGGTATTAAAAATATTTTTTTGACAAGGGATTTAAAAATATGATTAAGGATTATTGAAAAATAATAGTTGGAAATTAAGAGAATAAAACTAAATTTTTTAATATAGATAGATGTAAATACATTATATAGATGAAAATGTAGGAATTTTATTTATAAAATTGAGGTATGTGAAGGGATAATTTAGAGTATCGCGTGAGTTAGGTGAGCTAGGTTAGATAATTTTTTTATTGTAATTGTAAAATTTACTTCCACACATTAAAATTTTAATGTTTCTCACCATGAAGTGTTAGTAGGATCAATGGAAGTTTTAGACGCTAATTCAATAGGAGTTGGAACAAATTCAAAATTTTGAGTTTTGATTGAGAATGTTAGTTTCTATACATGTTTTAATTAATAAAAAATAGGATTTTGAAGTCGAATTTTTGTTGTATAAGGATTGTAGTAACATTTCATGCTTTGGGTAACAAGACAACCTATGTGGCTATAAAAATAGGCCATTAGAAGTCCTGTGGGTGGAAGTAAAATTCCAGTTTCAAGGAAGAGGCTATATTCCAGCCAAACATTGTTTATTTGAGTTAACTAGCGGCCTAGTGACTCCATCAGATGTTGTTTGGATTCCAAGAGACTTGAAATTCCTTCAACTGATCCCCATTTCATGTGTTGGGTGGGAGATGATGTTTATTTAAGTGGGGACTATTTTAACCCTCCTAAGGATTTTTTTTTATTCTAGTTATCTGAGAGATGGAGGAGGCACCCTTATTTATCATTTCATTCCATCTATTGTATTCTCTTGATCTATGATGAATCAAAGTAGTTTACTCATTGATTAATATTTTTCTTCTCTCCTCTTATACATTTTTTCTAATAATTTTATATCCTATAATTTTATAAGAATACATCATTGTATTTGAGGATAATTCCACTAGTACATAATAAAAACATTTGGAAATGATAGTACTTTTTAGGTGAGTAGGATAATGATGTAGTGTAATAACAAATGAATTTAATTTCACACACTTTCATTTAATGTTATTCAATTAGTAAATTTATATATTAAAATTTTTATATTTGGATGATATTGATGTGATATTTGGTTATGATGGTCATGGAGTTTGACTATAGAGAATCCGAGAGTCATCTATATGCCACCCACACATTTTTGAATAAAATTTTTACAAGTGTAAATCACTAGGTGAGTTTTCTATAATATAACTAATTAAGTTAATTATGAAATTATTATCTATTTAAGATATCTTGCAGGTCATTCGACACCACTATATTTGTGAGGAGATATCTAGGTGAAATATTTGGACGTGATATGTTAATTTCCTTATAGATGTGGTGTCTCATCATGGTGTGTCCATGAACCCATCATTCATCGAGGTAGTCATTTATTTAGAAGTACCCATGAATGTGGATGAGGTTTATAGTTTCCCCAATCATGTAGGATTTTATCTATGTTTTGTGTTATAGCCCAAATGGAAGATTTGAAAAGGAAGGGCCATGTTTTCATTTGGATTTATCAGTTAATGGAAATGTTGAGTTACCTAAAGGTGAAGTTGATCAATTCTCTAGTACATCATTTTCTAATAGAAGGGGTGATATTTTTCATCTTTAGTAATTATTCCCATATGGGTTTGGGGTGTGTCTTGATGTAGCAGAGAGCGATAATCACATAATTATTGACGATGTTACATCCCTCTAGGTATAACTATGCCACATATTATCCAAAGTTGGTGATATATGTGTTTGTGCTAAATTAGAGGAAAAATTACTTTGTTTGTGAGTTCTTTGTGGTTTTCATAGACCAAAAGTTCCTGAAATATGTCTTTATTAAATGGGATATGAATCGATGCTAGTAGAGGTGCATATAAATTTTTCCAATATTATGATTTTGAGATATATTTCACCTTGGGAAAGGGGAATGTAATTGTAGATTCACTAATTTAGAATCACCAAGGAGATGCAGCACATGAGTCTAGAGATTTTAGGAAAGGGGAGGTGGATCTTAAAATGATGCATCTTGATGCAAGGAAAATTAGTGGATGATGTTATACTTACCATATGAAAATGAAGTCATCCTTGATATAGTAGGTGGAGGAGTCTTAGTATGGGGACTCATAGGTAGAGGTGATTCATGGTCGTGTTTTCCAGGGAGATGCTATAGAGAAATGGTTAGAGGATGGTCAGAACCAGATGTTATTTTAGGGGAGATTGTTTTATCCATTTGATATGCACTAGGGAGTTCTCCAAGAGTTTTATAAGTCAACATTATTAGGAAATCCAAATTTTACCAAGATGTATTGAGGTTTGATGAGACATCCTTGGTGGTAGATGATAAAATGGTCAGTGGAAGAGTTTGTGGAAAAGTGTCTAGTTTATTATCAGCTAAAAGTATAACACCATGTGCCTATATATTTTTTATAGATATTGGATATTCTATATTGGAAATGGGAGGGAATATGAATGGATATATTTTACACGTTACCCTAGGATTAGGGAGGATGTGTTGCAGTCTGGATGATTGTGGACCAGCTGCTGAATTCAAATCATTTTCTATTGATCCATGAATTGAGTGTCAGGGATGTATTGGTGTGGAAGTATATGGATGATTTCGATAGGAATCATAGGATACTGAGGACCACAATTTTTTATTAGGATCCCCATTTTACCTTTCAGGTCAAGAGTTGATTGCAAAATGCTTTTGTCTCCAGTTGTGACTTAGCACTTATTTCCACCCATAGATAGAAGGGAAGATGGAGTGAACCATCAAAAAAATAGAGGATATGTTGTGAGATTGTGTCTTAGACCTTGTAAGACTCTAGGAAAATAACATATGTTCTGTTGAGTTCATCTTAAATAATAGCAATATCTCTTCCATTACTGTGGATCTATTTGAGGAATTATATGGGAGGTCGTGTCATTCTCCATTATGTTTCACAGAGGCTGGGGAGTCTGTGATTCTTAGTCCTGATGTGGTGTAGAGAACAACCAAGAAGGTCCAATTTGTATGAGAGAAGATGAGGGTAGTTTAGGATTGTCATAATTCGATGCTAATAATTAGTGGAGGAACATAGAGTTTGAGTTTAGAGATCAATTTTTTTAGGGTTTCCCCTCTTTGGGGGTAATGAAGGATTGGAAGAGGTATTAACAATTCTAACTAGTTCATCGAGCCTTTTGAGGTGTTGAGGCATGTTGGCGAGGTAGAATATTGGTTGGAACATACATCATGGATGGAAAGGATCCACGAAATCTTCCACATGTCCCACCTTAATTGATATCATCACAATCACTCCCACATCATTAACTGGGGAGATTTGGATATCGAGGATTATGAAAATTTCATGGACTAATTAGTAGAGATCTAGGATCTTTGAGAGAAATTAATTAATTGATGAACCATCCCCTTGGTTCGTGTGATATGAAGGAAAGTGGATTGGAGGAGAGTACTTGGGACTGTGAGATGTAGATGTGTGACCAATTCATGGAGTTGTTTTGAGTTATTCCTTGATTTTTTTTCCTCAATGGTGTGATTTTCAGTCATTATAATTTATAATATGTGGATTTTTCTCTTACTAATGGTGGGCGTTATGGATTCAAGTACACAAATAAGGGAAGAACCCCTTCCTAATCAATATGTGCTATATTAAAACATGTTTTAAAACCATGTGGGGGTGTCAGTGCCACCAAAATAAGAAAAATTATTAATATGGAGGGTGGGTTTCCTTAATTTGTTTAATTGGGGAAGTATTGTGTCATCGTTGAAGTAGTTTTCATATTGGGTTATATAGAGGCTATAATATTAGTGAGGATGATTATGTGGAATTGAGGGGGATTGTGGCTAGTATTAGATGATTTGGTGTTTCACCCAATGGTGATATGGTGTTTTGGTTGTGTGAGGGTGTTTTGTGGATGTTTTGACATTGATCAATATGTTTTTTGGTGTTAGTATTTGGAGTGTAATGAGATCCCTAAGAGATATCTCACATGTCTTTTTAGAACCCCCATTTAATATTTGTTTTTTTATTCTTGAGGATGATTATCATTTGAGTTGTATATAATGTATTGTTCAATGTCTTCTTGACCTATTACATTTCCAGTTTGGGTGTAGTAGGTGTTCAGAGAATTATCTATAAGGGTTTAGTGTAGTTTGATTTGTAATTTTTATATAGACGATGGTTCATGATATGATTATGTATTCACATTGTGAAATATTTATTTGAGACTTGGAGGTTTGATATTTACAGATTGAGTTTTGGGTGGGGGTTTTGTTCTTAATGAACTCACGATGCGAATGTAAAATTCATGATGTGAATTTAATAAAGGTTGTTGCACTGTGGAAATTATTGGATGTTAATTAGGTTTTTAATTTTTGGAGTTCGTGGATTTAATTATATTTATCACATGAAATGGAGGGCCTCCCAAAAACTCAGGATGTTAATATGTGATTCATGATGTGAATACAGAAAGTTAAAACTTATTTGTAAATACCAATAATCACCTAGATTCTTTTATTCTTATCTTGTTTCCATAAAACCTTGGTTGAAACCTAAACTATTTTTTAATATCTTTCAACCAATTTACTCTTAATTTTATCATTAACATCTAGAGGTTGATCATTTGAAATCAAAGGTGGTCTTTTATCCCCTGTTTCCTTTAATTATTCTTTCATGGATTTGAAATTATGATGATATTTTTATTATGGTGAGTTTGGGTTTTGATTTTGATAATCCCTTAGTGTGGTTTTGGTTGATTCAAGGTTTCCATATGTGGTTTTAGTTCTCCATTTGTTTCTCCTTCTCCCTGTGGTGTAAAAAATTCAGAAATCTATTTTAAGGTAGGGGATCCTCATTCACTTCAAATTTATGTGAATGTCTAGCGGATTCATTCTTTTTTCCATTGGGTAGATAGTAAGGGTAAACTTAATGAATATAATTAATTTTATTAACTAAAATTGATTGTAATGGGGATAAATCATATGTTTTACTATTTTTAATGTTATTACTAATGTGATTATAAATACTTATTTTAATTTTTAAAAATCACGGTTTTTGGGGGCCTTTCTTTTGTTGTTGTTGGTAAGGCTGTGAGATAATTATTTTTTCATTTATTATTATCCCTGGAATGAAATGAATATTATCTTATACATTTCTAATGAATTTTTTCTAATGTAAATTTGGAATTTGTGTGAGGATACCCTTGATTAGTAACGAAGAAAACTAAATAAATACTTTTTTGAATATGGAATTATTGAAGTTGAGTTGTGGTGATGGGTGAAGTTATGCTTCCTTGTGCGTGGTGGAATATTGTTTGGTGGAGGTAGTGATTGGAATGGTTGTGGAATGTGGGGGGGGGGGTAATGATGTGATAGTTTTTTGGCATAGGAGCTGATGTGGTTGGTCATGTGATGGTAGTGATGTGTGGTGGTTGTGATTTATAGTGGTGGTGATGTGTGGTGGTTATGTTGTGCAATGGTTGGGATGTGTGGTTGATATTATATGTGTGAGATATTATGTGTGGTGTGGTTATGTTAGTTTCTCAGTTATCCATGGAATAAAATTTAATTATGAAAATGAAAAATAATGGGTTGGTAAATGAATAATAATGGGCTGGCATTGAAGTGTGTTAATTTTATTAAATTAATTTAATGATAAATTAATGGGATGTGTAAATATGAATGAACTAGATTTGTAAATGGGAGTTAGTGGAAACTCATTTTACTCTAGAAAATTGTGGAATATGTAATTGATAGTGGAATTGTGTAACTTGGTATGATGGCTATGCGGTGCGATACATTTAGTAGTGTTGCAGTTTTGGAAGATGTTGTATGGTGCAGTGGTGGTTATATAGTGTACTCTACTATAGTTGATGTGAACTCGTAGGTTCGGTATTGTGTGAAATATCTACCTCTCTTATATTTTATGTTATTTTTATATGCACCCTCCCAAGTTAGATAACATTAATAATTCCCAAATGTTTTGTGTTCTGGTTTTTTTCCCCAACATCCATATTGGTAGAGATAAAGATGTCTGGATACCACCTCTTCCCCACCATTTCTTTAGTAGTGATGACACAGGTTGGTGTTATAGATTACCCAGTGATGATATTGGTTGTTTTTTTAGATTACCATGTGGTGATGAGGATGCAATATGTAGTGGGGGTTATGCATGGTGGAAGGAGGGTATGAGGTTGATGCCTTCCAGTCTCAGGATACCCTACTACCCTAGTTATGTGATGTCATGATGAATGATGATCTACTTATGTGCTAGAAACTATGAGGCTCGGTTAGGTAGGTATATGTCCCAACTTACATCAGATATGATTTGATATATGATATGATATGTATGGAAGGGATGGGAGAATATTACATTTGTCTTTAGGGTAGGTGATCACCAAATTAGTGGAAAAGTAGATGTGAGTCACATTTGATTTATATTCTGGATGATATTATGTAACTATATTGGATGCATGGTTTGATTAGTGTGCTATTGTATGGTTGTGATTGGTTAGTTGACTTGTTTATATGCATGTCGATTCTAAAATTTATTTACAGGAAAATTAGTTTTCTATTTTCACAAGTGCACTTGATACCTTGGGTATGATCCTAATGAGTATACTTGTTATGCTCACCCTATGTATATAAACTATTTTTCAGGTTTCTAGGAGGACTTCATGTTCCGAGCTAGACATTACTAGCTCAGTTGTTGGAGCTTTTGTTGAGTTTCAGCCATATGACTGTCTTTTTGTATTTACTTGGAGACTTTTATTTTTATTTTTTGACATTATTCATGCATTGTTTTATAGTTTGGGTTTAATTTTAAATTTTTTGATAGAGTCTCATGGTTTTCTCTTATCATATCTCTTGATATTATTTTATTATAGAGGGTAATTTCTTCCCTATTTCATATCTCTATACCCTTGGTGCATGTCTCCAACCCGGAGCCTACTAGAGGCATGCCACGGTGTTCATTATCTCTCTTCCTTAATTTTTTCCTTGGGAGGTGTAACTTTGGAGGTAGGGGGTTATAACGGAGTGTCACCTTCAATGTTTCCCCCCTTCTAAAGGTCTATATCATTCTACTCCATTCCTTTGTGTGATTTGAGATATGTGGTGGTTAGAGGAAGCCTATAGCATGATTGGTGGAGTTTTGGATCTAAAATATGGAAGGAGGAGAAGTTCCCAATGTGAAATGTAGTTCACAGTGTGAGATTTTAGTTCATGAAACAAATAACAATTCACAACCAGAGATTGAAAATTTATAGGCTGTGATTCAAGATATGAACTATCGATTCTTGATGTGAAAGTGTGGAGGACCATATTTTATGAATCTATCCCTAAAAAATTGTAAAATGAATATTAATTTCAATATGTGAATTTATCAAGGTTTATTTGATTTAGGTGACATGTTTTTTGAGTCTTAAAACTCAATCATGTCGCAACATGAATTACCAATTCCTGGCATGAATCTACATATGGTAGTGTGCCTGTGAATATAATCACACCTACAGTTTTCCGAGAAACCCTTTAATTATCTATCATCTCTAGGAATCCAGAGTCAATTCTTCATTGTGTTTTGAGTCCTTTTTGATAGATATTAGTCATTGGATATCTGTGTTCAATATATTGTGATCCTAGGTGATTTATCCCTCTTTGTATTGTGGTTTCTTCTCCGATCAGTTTTGTCTCCTCATATTTTATCTTTGCATGTTATGGAATATGATATCCTTTTTCTTATAGAGTTATTTGATATTTTTTGGGGTGGTTATGGTTAAACATTCTTATGGGTATGAATTTTTCTTATGAGAGAGTTGATCAGAGTTCTGTGTAGTGATTTATTGTTGATAAGATAACGTTGAAATCCTTGAGTTAGGGGATTTATTGCATCACCTATTATTTTATGTTCAAACATAATGTAATCAGGCATTATCTATTGGGATAATGGTGGAATTTTCTATAATAAATATTAAATTGTATTAAGGAATGAAATGGGTCATGGTTGTAGCGATCACATGTGTTCCCACCATGATAATTTATTTCCACTTATTTTACTAGATAGTGGGATATCTATGTTTATGCTTTAATTATTATGTTTATTATACTTGGGTTTAGAATTTTTATAGGATGAAAATGGTTAAGAATATAAATCTGGTAAAACTAGATAAAGAATTTAATAGGTATGTGTAATGACACATGTTATTATAATTTTATTGATATCAAATTGATGCTTGATGGAAATTTAATTAAAATAATTCTTCCTTATATTAATGGGATTTTCTAAGGAATGTGATGTTGGTACACTTATTGATGAAATCATAAAGTGGAATTTTTTAATTGATTATTCTTCCTTAAATTTTTATAAAAATAGAAGTAATGATTAGAATAAATTTTAAGTTATTTTTAGCATTAAATAGATGATTCCTTAGGTTACCTATGGTCTTAACCTATGATAAATGAATCAGTTAATCCAAGTTGGTATATAACAATTTTTTTAATAAAGATATTTATTTTGGGACTGAGCATGCTAATTTTATTTTAAAGTATGTATGCCTTGGTTTTTTGGGCCTAGATGCACTTTTGATTCTATTTTTTGTTTCCACTATTCCTTGTGTGTTTATATGATGCGAGCCTTGCTATGCGATGTGACGTGAGCTTGGTATAACTGATGGTTTAGTGAGATGTGGACTGGGAGGTCAGAGTTTGTGTCAGTAGTTGACACTTGTGATGAAATGATTCATAATGATATACTTGATGGTGCTGGGTATGAAATTGATATTGATGGAATGGGTTGAAGAGAGGATTTCCAATTACTATAGTGAATTATGGGATTGTTAATAACCATATTTTGAGGCATATTTTTCAGGTTGCTAGTTTATGAATTCCTTTCCCCACTATTTTGGGTATATGGTTGTTCCTGGATATACATTTATTTAATGATTTTTCATGATAATTCATACAGTATATATAATTAGGGAATGATAATGAATAATAAATGTTTTAACCCAAGGGGTTAGTGCTTTAGTGGAATGAAAATGTTGATAATCTTGTGGAACTATGGAATCAGTTGGATTATGCTTGAAGGGCATGGAATTCGCTTGGTGGTTAGTAAAATGTGAATATAATAATGTTAATTAATGGCTAATGTATTAATTATCATGAATTGAAACGTTAATAATGAACGGATTAATTAAATGAAGCTCCTTGAATGCTTTTGTAATGATATGATATGTAGTTCTTAGTGGTGGCAACCAGCAGTCATAGATACAATAACTGCAATTGAACCTATGATATGGTAAATATATATAGTGTGGCTACGAAATTTATAAAATCCTATATGATATGTGTTTTCATGTGCTACCCCACCCATTTATGTTTGGATAATTATACACAGTAGAATATGGGAGAGTGTTTTCTTGAATATCTAGGTTGGCAAGGAATGGATGGTTAACTACCCACTCTAACCCCACTCTCTTCTACTGGATGTATTATGTGATGGTATAGTTGGTGGTTACATTTACCATATATGTTTTTTAAGTTATATACTATCCTGTGGTTATTCCAGTCACATATATTTATAGAAACATATTCTTATGAACTATTATCACTATTACATTTATGGTATGTGATAGATTGAAGTAAAATACATAAAATATAGGCTATAATAGATCCCATAAATTACTCTATAAGTATTCTAATATATGGGATGGGATGAGGTGAAGGTTTGATTCATGAGGTTCACGGTATTTGATGAGATGATGTGACACACAAGGTTTATGTTATGATACATTAGTCGAAATGACTTCAAGATGGCTTAATTTTGGAGACAAATGACTCAAAACATGAAAAATTGGGGTAAAGAAAAAAATTAGTGGGGAAGTGTTAGTTGGGTACCTTCTTTTGATATTATATATTATTTTCACTTGTATCAAATACTTGTTGTTAGATATTCATGTAGAGGTTAGCAACATATAATATATATTTAGGGTATGATTTAGCTTCACTTGTTGTTCATTGGGATCTAACATGATTAATTTATCTTTTACATGAGAGGATCTTGGGTGGATCCTACTGAGTATACATGTTATGCTCACCCTATGTATCTATATATACCATTTTTCAGGACAGAAGGAGAGGGTTAGTGAAAAGGGAAGGAAATTAATAGATTTTGGGTTCTTCCATAGTTTTTTTGGATTTCATGGTTATACTAAAGCATCATATTTTGGTACATTTAGTCCCCATTTTTTAGTTGTTTCAGTTGTATAACATTACATGAATGTATTTGGGATCTTTTACTTTTAGCTTGAGCAAGTATTGTTTGGTGTTTGTATCTTACATATCTTTACTCATTTTGTTTTAGATGGAAATGCCTCCAATCAGGGTGTATGATATACTATCAGTGCTTGTCACTAACCTATGGCCTATTGGAGGTAGGTTTTAGGCACCATTATCTATCTTCTCTCATTTCCATCCCTATAGGGGTACCATTGGGGGATGGGGTTATTAAAAGTGATACCAATAGTTTATGTTAAGGGACATGATGAATTTTGGAGGTAGGAACTATAAAGATATCATGGTTTTGTAGGGAAATATTGGAAGCTATGTTTTGAATGTAATGTAAACAAGATATTCCAGATGAGACATGGTTATTTGGGACCCCAATGACCTGATGCATGAACAATTTATTTTACTATGATTAATAAGTGATGTTATACTAGTTATGATGTAGAGACCTCAGAAAGGATCAAGAATCATTATTATTAGGCCTATATTTAAAATGGGTAGAGATCTATTTTAGGTTAAACCTTAATTAATTAATTAAATAAATCCTAAATATTCCATATTCCGTGTTTAGGATTTCATAACCGTTTTTTATTTTGTAGGTATGGCTCCATGATGATGTCCTCGTCAGGTTTGTGCCGATGATGTTTAGCATGATATTCAAACTGATCACCATAGAGTAGAGGTCAATGACTATGACACTTGGAGGATGACACTCTGAGAGTTTCAGGGTCATAATCTGTATAAGTACGAGGGACCTATTTGAGAACCAAGGATAGAGTAATGGTTAGAGGATGTGGAGTTATAATTCACTTTGATTAGTTCTCAGAGGATAAAATGATTTTTTTGGTAGTGAATGTGATGCATGTAGTAGAGAGGTAGTGGAAGTTATTATTCCCCAGGGATCACGAGGAGTCATTATTCCAGGATACTATCCAAACCGACACCCGACCAGGCCTATGGCATGGCTTGATGGGAATTCCAGATCCCCATGAGATATTAACTAGTGATTGGGAAGAAAAAAACATATTTGGGAATGATTTAACCATATCAATTACCATCAACATCCAAATACAAAACAATATCCCGATATTTGCATAAAGTATCAACATACAAGTACAAAAATGCCCTATAGCCAACATCCATCACCAAGATATACAAACGAGCATATAAAAATTTGAGTTACATTTACATTTTTAATCCAAAAAAAAAGGATAAAAGATGGAGTGAACCAACCAATGGTAAGAAAAAACACTACATGGAATGAGGGTTGACACCCACACCTTCACCACCACCAAAACCTACAAGAAGAATACACCACTCACCAGAGTATCCACTGCCACTCCCATAAAATGCCTTTCCTTTACTAGAATCAGGAACAATAATATCTACATATACACATTTGGTATATGTGGTTGTGGGATGACTTTTCTAGTAGGATCCCATCAAGTGCTCTATGCATAGCCATTATATGAAAAAGAAAAATTCCAATTTTTAAAGAAGGTAAAAAATCTGCCTTTTTAAAACATGCTTTGGTATTGAAGGAAAGTTAAAAATTTAAAAAATAACTAGAAGAAGGTAAAAAACAATAGTACCTTATAAATTCCCTAAGTAGCTATATTTAATAGGGTTCTCGGATCCTCATACCCATGGTGACCAACAATCATAATAATTCCCATCGTGTATGAGCCACTAGAGAGGCTATCACCAAAATTCTATTTCTACACACAACATCATTATAATATCTGTTAGTTATTGTTGGATCATAGATTTATTATGAACACCAGGTCAAATCCCTATAGTCTCTCCTAGTTTACTAGTACTTAGTCCACCTACCTAGGTACCCAGGGTTACCTAGTTCTTCACTCCATTTCCAAAACCATTCCAAACCATTGCAATCCCTTTTCATCATACTAACTCATCACATTCCATAATATACCATTTCCAATTGTAACGAGTGGGTTAAACCATTTCATGTTCTTCAAACATAGTGAAACCCTTAACAAAACAATTTTCACACACAATTATTTTACAAAACAATTTGAAATAAAGGAAAGAACATTTAACTCATAAAATAATAGAACAACTTAAAACTACCTACCTTTCCCATTGAAAACACTTCCTACTATTTGAAACCCAAAATCCAAGAATCATAGAGATCCTAATGAAGAAATAAAACTCCACCAACATCAAAAAACCTAACAAAAAATTTAATATTAAATCCATTCAAGGTCACCTTAACCACCAGTGAAAATTAAAACCTATGAAGAAGGAAGGAGAGTCCAAGAAGAGAGAAGTGGAGGAACTTTGAGATTTATTAGAGTCCCAAGCCAGAAAAACCTAACATTTAAATCCAAAATGAGAGTGGATGAGATTGGAGGATCATATAGAGATGTGTGGGTTGAATGTGGTAAAAGAAGGGTGTGTGACTGTTAAAAACAAGGATAGACATTTTTTGGAAAACAATACTTTTAAGGATGTGGGTAGACCGTATGACCTACTAAACCATGAGTCAACCAAGAGAGTGCCTATATTTTAATATCTTAAGACCTCATGGTTTGAGAAACATAGTTCCAAAAACCTTGAAACAGACCATGGAGAACTTAGGTGACACTTTCTTGCCACACATGGGTTTTTGGGGCTGGAACACAGTTTCTACTAACAATGTGCCAACCATATGCCACCCTATATCCCCCAAGAGCTTCAATTTTATTATAAAAACACATGGATAAGTAGTACCAAAAAATATATACCATATATAAATGAAAAATACTTGAATCAATACTTTTGGGGTGACAACTATCACCACTATAACATTTTCATTCCTCAAAAAGTCAACCCTTAGTCTAATCTTATGAACCTTTACAGTCATCTCCTATAAAACTCTCAGTCCTAGAAAGTTACACTCACATATTTCTGCCTATTATATCGGATACTGACATGTTAAACTCTACAATTATTCAAAGGGATCCATAAAAATAAATAATATGTAATTTTTATTGTAAGAAAACTTTACTAACATGTGATGATGATCCCATGAGCCTCTAATGTTTAGCATGTAGGTAAAAAATATGTCTTCCAGAATATATTTTCTTGATCTATCTACCCATTGGTTTGAGGATGGTTTGTTGTGCTAATTATGAAATGTCATCCCATTTCCATTTGAAGGACTTCATAGAAACAAGAGGGAAAATTGGGTCCCTATTAGATATGATAATAAATGGAACACCGCATAATGATCTTCTAAATATATAACCTTCAAATTCCACATCTTTAGTCAAGTCCATGAGTGAAATTATGTGGTAAGACTTGGTAATACAGTATATAACCACCTAAATCACATTCCTACATCAAGGTTTATGGGGAAACTTGATAATAAAATCCATGTATACCTCATACCACTTCTAGGTAGGAATGGGAAGTGGATCAAGAAAGCATGAGAGCTTCTGGGGATCATTTTTAACATGAGGAAAAGTATAAAATATAGATAAAAAGTCAAACATAACATGTATTATAATTATATACTAGAACTAGCGACACATATTATAAAACATTTTTATGAAACAAGGAAGAAGGACCACACTGAGACTGATGATAGTCTTGGAACACCACCTAACTCAAGGATGATGACACCAAAAAATATCCCTAAAAGAAAATAATGGCCTCATAAGACAAAGAACATTCTCTAGGCCCCTCCCCACCATCTAAAAACTAGATAATATATTATAACAACTCTTAACTAAGATACTCATCCCAAATCAACTCTTGAAGAGAAGGTTCTAACTAAACACTGGGAAAGAACAAACCTCCACTTTGTTCACTAGCCTCTAAGTCCATCCAAGTGAAAATCCCAATTAGATCCCACTCATTATTGGAATAATTTAGATTATATTGTGTAAAATTACTTCTCAGAGCATTTGTATCAATATTTCCCTTGCCTGGGGTGTAGAAAATTTTGATTTTGAACCCCTAAAGGCAGTCGATCCACCATCGTTGCCTCAGGTTCAAATATGTTTGGTGGAAAATGTAGCTAAAATATTATGCTAATGGAAATTATGAAATTATCCGCAAAGATATAGTGGAACAAAAATTTATGGGAATGTGTCCCTAATGTGATTTTAATGATAGGGGTTGGGATATTCTTCTTATATATTCATTGTTGGAGAGATCCACACTCCACCGCATGTTCACCTTACATATGATCAAAACCCAGACTGATACCTAAAGCATTAAAATAGGAAACATAACCCTAACCATCTTAGGGTAAAATTAGGATTAGAGGAGTGGTGAATAAATACATAAGATCCATTAAATATTCATGGAATTCTAAAATCCACAAGAAATTCTCCCCTTTCCTGTTGAGGGATGTCATCATTGATTAAAGTTGAGATAAATGTTTAACAAACTACATATGTTAACTTATAGAGACCATGAAACTGTTTACCCTGAAGAAATTTCTAAGCTCCTCTTAGTAATTCACTACCCAAAAAATTTCTGCATCAACAAAGACCATATGTTATAAGATCACATGCCCAATAAACATGACATCCCAGATCAAGAAGCTATACTTTGAAAGTTTAACATAATGACGGTGGTATCACAACATGCACAAAAAATTATTAAATGATGTATGTACTCAAATTTTTATATTTTAAAGAACAAAATTTAATCTATAAACACCATGAAAAAAGATTCAAGGTATCTATGGAACTCCTGGTTTATAAGATCCATAAATATCACATGATCATTCATTAGTCTAAAAGGCATTACCAGATACTCAAAATGGTCATATGTACTTCAAAAATTAGTTTTGAGAATGTATGATTTTCTCACCATAACATGGAGATACCCTAAATGGTGTTAAATACTTTAGAACCACATTTCCTCCATAATCTAGAAAAATATCATCAATATGGAGAAAGGGGTATTTCTTCTTTGTGGTGACCCTATTCAGCTTCCGATAATTGATAGAAAACAGGAGAGACCCATCAACCTTTTTACAAAAAAATCCCATGAATTTCTTAAGGATAGATTCTCTGGAAAATGAGTACTTTGGATTAAAAATCATCAATCTATATCATTAAAATCCTCAACACTATGGGGGACACAATATATGAGGGAATAGATATTTTTTATGTCCCTATCACTAAATCAATGTCGAACTCCACATCTTATTTTTGAAGCAGACTTGAAAAATGACCTTGATATACCTCAGTAATCTCATTCACTATTTAATTCAATCCACTCTCCAATCCTTACTATTTATCCTCTAACATGAGGTAAAAAACCTGAAAGGAAAAACATCCTAACTTTTAATGCAGAGGTCCAACTCAACCTGACCATGGATCCCATTCACTCCGAAAGACTCGATTTCTCCCATCGGAGGTTGTGATAATCACCAAAAAATGATATCAGTTGATGTGGCCCTTGAATAAAGTCATCTATTCTATCTCAATGACCATTTAAATGTGGTCCATATCCAGGATAAAAGAATCCCATTTTATCTCAATCTCTTCCATGGAGAAAAATCAACATGGGCCTAAAAAAAGTTCTCTTTCCTCCTATCAAGAAGTGTGAAAAACTCCATGGTATGCAACCTAATATTGGTTGGGAGTTTTAAAATATTCACAAGGAGAGAATAAATGAATGAGTTAGATGAACCTATGTCAAATAAAGTAATTAAAATGGTTGAGGCAACACGAATAGTAACTTGAACTATCACAAGACCTATATGTAACCCCAATGGAGAATAACTTCTACAAAACCATTTTTAGTGGCCCATGTTTCCACACTGATGGAATAGTATATTTAGGTTTAGACATGAGGACCTTGCATTCCCATATTTTCCACACATATAGTATAAGATATCTTCACCTCCCATAATATCTAATGAGAGCAGTTGGGAAATATATTCCAAACTAATACCACCTTTATTTTCTAAATCCTTATGCTTCCTATTCTTCTAATACAAGCCAACCCCAATTTGTCTTAGTGTTGTAAGAATCCCAAATAATATAGGCATAATAATCTTTCTTATCTACACCATCAGATCTTGGTCAACCACCTCGTCATATGTTTTCAAAATAAAAAAGAAGACCTGGGATTAGATATCTATCCACAACACAATTTAAAACCACTATGATTTAAAATTTTCTCTAGAAACTACCTTGGGAGTAAAGGGTAAGAGCACTATGATGTGTTTTGAATACTAAAACACTAAACAATATCCCTGATGGTGATTCAAGAATTCTAGGGTCTTATCAATGTTTGAATTCTCAGGGTATTACTGCTCATTAAATATGACCATGTTGTCCTTCCATCCAAACTGCTCATGATGACCTACCTAAAATACTAACTCCCATAACCTGTGACATGTTCCATAAAAAACAGTTCATACTTAACCTTAATAACATAAAGAGTCCTAAATAATTCTAAGATCCTTTCAACATTCTACACCTAGTCTTTTGGTTCCTAGGGTTTGGGGTTCCCTAAAAGGAAAGAGGCTTATTCTTAAAAAACTTATTATATTGTTCTTTTCCTAATCCCGGTTTGGAATCCTTAGTCTAAGAAAGGGCATAACCCGCTCCCTAATCCATGGCCCAAATAGTTCAAACCATTTACTTGACTAATATCAGGTAAAATGCTGAGGGATAACTCCCTCTAGTCACCTCTCATGGCTATACAGGAGGTCTCCGAGGAGGCATAATGATGCACATTTCAATAAACAAAAGAAAGAAACCATCAATATATCAACCCATAGAGAACCAGTAATAAATATAATAAAACATCAACATAAGTCATCATAAAACCAAAATATTCAAATCCATAAATCAAACCACTCAACCCATCCTTGGTGTCCATGAAAATTCTGTACCATATATATTACACCTAAAGGAGGAGTCAAACCATATTATGAAAATCCCATGGTAACCCAAGGCCTATCACGAGTTGTGTCGTTTAGACACCCCACTTGTAACCAAAATCCTTAAGCACTAATAATAAATCTCATATATATCCATACTTTCTTAAATAAAAAGACCCTTGAATAAGAAAAAAACCCTTTAATTACATTTTTTTGAGAACCAATTCATGATTCTATCCAACCTAACATGTGAATCCACCCATTGCATGTCCCAAAGGTAAATCTTGATACCCATGGGTTATAAATTAGTGTTTGGGAATTGAATAACTCATTTGGTGTTGTTTTTTCGCATAATAATAACAATCAACATTCAAATCCAATAATATTCCAACATTTAAATAAAGCATCAACCAAAACGTACAAAAAGGGAACACAACCAACATATATAACCAAGATTTATGAAGGAGGAATATACACATCAAGGTTATATTTAAATTTTTAAACCAAAACAAAAACAAGTACTAAATTTATAGGGAACCAAAAAAGGGAAAAAACCTCAACATTGAATTTTGGATAACACCCACCATGTCACTACACTCAACACCTATTATAAGAAGAACCTACTAACAAGAGTATCTAATAGCACTCCCATAAAATCTCTTTCCTTTACCATAATATAAAAAACAAGATCTACATATATCTGTTGGGTATATTTATGGTGTAATATCACTTGCTCAGTAGGATCCCACAAAGTGTTTTATTCATAACCATTATAACAGAAAATACATATTCTTGTTTTCAAATAAGGTAAAATGTTTATATTTTTAAAATATGATTTGGTTTTGAATGAAAGATAAACATTGTAAAAATAAATTGAATAAGTTAAAACAAGTAATAAAACCTTTGGAATCCCAAAACATATTAGGATTAATGTGGAATTTGAATCCTCGTACACTTGGTGATAAACAATTATAATAACTCCCCTCATGCATGAGCTTCTAGAGAGGCCATCAACAAAAATCTAGTGGAACCCCAAAAAAATCATTAACATAAAAATTTGTTAGGGTGGTGTCATAGTCCTACTAGGAAGACAAGGTTGAATACCTACCATCTACCCCAAAATACTAATCAGTATTCCACCAACCTATGTACTAAAGGTTCTCATGTGGTTCATTATGTTTCTAAAACCATTCCAAACCTTTCTAATATCTGTTTATCATAATAACTCATCACATTCCATAATATACCACTTCCAATAATTAATAAATGTTTAAACCATTTCATGAGTTCATAAAAACCAAAACCCTTGAAAACCAACCATTTTCACAAAAAAATCATTTTAGAATTTTTTTGAAATAATGGAAAGAAAATTTAACTTATTAGATAATAACACAACACATAACCACTTAACTTTCCCTTTGAAAAATCGCCAAACTGGTTGAAGCCCATAAAAAAATAAATACATAGATCCTATAGAAAAACGAAAACACTACCATCATCGAAACCCAAACCAAACATTCCCTATTCAACCCATTATAGGTCACAAAAACCACCATAGAGAAGGAAAACCCTAGACGAACGAAAGAGGGTCCAAGAAGTGAGAATAAGAGGAATATAATTTAATATTTCTTGAATATCCAATAAAAAATAACCCAATATTTGAATCCAAAATGGGAGAAGAGGTGAGGGGAGGTGAGCCTATGGATTTGTGGGTCAAATGGGAGAAAGAGTAGTGAGTGAGGGTTACAAATAGAGAGAGAAATTTTTAAGAGATCACAATTTTAATAATCTAGGTAGGCCACATGGTTTGGACGGATGGCCTACAAGACTATGTATCCACCATGTAGGTGCCTATTTTTTTAATATATTGAGGCCAAATAGTTTCGGCCACATGGTTATAAAATATATGAACCTAACCCTGTAGCACTCAGGTGACACTTTCCAACCTTACACAATTTGATGAGTATGGCATACGGTTTTTACTAACCATTCTCCAACCATGATCCACACTCTATACCTAAAAAAATCGATTTCCAATGAAAAACACACATAGTAGTTGTGGAAAAAAATAGTGACAAAATATAAAAAAAATATCTAGAAAAAACATTGCGGTTGTTACACATGGGGATAAGAACGCACTAGTGCACATGGTGATCCCATGCAGCTTTGGGCGAAAATCCTCCCTAGTGCAAGAAAGAACAATAGGCTGTACGAGTCCAACAATTTGAGTGTGACCCAATTTTCAAGATGAGGAAACCACATGTGTTATATGGATGTGGTATCCCAGGAGAATAACCAATGTGGGATGACATATTCTATGAAATTGTGCATCATTAACAAATTCAATGAAATTTCAGACACTGCTCATGGAACCTCTCATTCAAATATTTCATTTTATGCACTGATACCACCTTAAACCACTTACATCCTCATAACACAATTGTATTCCACATTTGAACATCATTGAATCTACTGAATGAGCTCGTGATTGAGCCAAAATGCCACTCTTAAGGGTTAAATCACTTTGAATCACCATAACATCACAATAAGACCTTTGCGAGGATAATGAAAATTTATGCAAATGATAAGTATCTTGATCTGGTCATTGTTATGGGTGAATGATGAAGGTGAATATCCATATACTTGTCTATACCATTTTCATTGCTGCTACATCGTTGTGTTCTATAGCCAGCTAAAATAAAGATGTCTACAACATGAGAAATTCATGCATAGACACACCAAATGATATAATTTAATCATGAAATATACAAGAGGATTAAATGATTAGGAAGAGATTTTATCATATTATGAGTGTTTCTCTGTAAATAGTAATGAAGAATATGGCCATTCGGAGGCTATGCTAAATGGTATTCATGTAATACCATTAATTTTTATAGACTTTTTTTTGAATGAATTATGTTTTTTTGATGTATTTCATTAAACTATGTAAAATATTACTTTCACAAGGAACCAAACTGGCTTGTACTATAATCAACACTGACTTGGTGTGTGTTACATGCAACACTAAGATTCTTTGAAGAAACATTTTGTTGTTATAATTATTTAAACGAGATAATTATAACCTAGATGTTAAATATAGTAATGTGAATAGTAATAAATAATTTTAAAATATTATTCACAATGGTTTCATGTAAATAAAAAATATTTATGATAAAGTATATATCTTTTTTGAAAATTCATTATATGTTTAAAAATTATATTTTCTTAAAGCAACATTTTATGTTCTTCAATGAAAAATAATAATTTTTAATTTAGAAACTCATAAAATTTTAATTTAATAAAATTAAATTAATTTTTAAATTCATAATTTCAAATTATCTTAGGGTGAAATTTATGGATTTTTTCAAGAATCATGATTTTTAGGTGAATAGTAAAAATCACTACAATTTAGTTAAAAATAGCTTTTTTGTTTAAATAATGATTAGTGTTAAATTATCTTTTAAATTGGATTTTAATGCCAAAATAGATCAATTTTACATATATTAATCTAATTTAGGTCATTGGAATCATGTTTATATTGAAATTAGATATAAACACTTATTTAACTTTAGAATATTTTTTCTTTAAACATCCACTTTCTTGCCATGTCTATGTGATTAGCGTTAAAAATAATATTCCCACTTTAGTGAATTTAATTTGGAAAAATAGAAATACATAGTTTTAATCAGTATACTATTTTTTTCTAAAAATATAAACTTAATTTTTGACCAAAAAGATTATTTAAAATGATTAAAATTAATTACATCGATTAAGGTAAAATTAAGCTTAATAAGGAACTAAAACATAATATTAAGCTCCAAAAGACCTGGAAACTTGTCCAATATAAATTAGTTTCCAATATTTCGATCATAATCCCTCTTGGTTATAATTTTATGTGTCATTGTGTTATTATTAAATGGAAGTTCCCTACATAAAATGTTAAGTATGGAAAAAGACAAAAGATAACTTTACTTACATTTAACATTTTAAAAACATTGAGATATATAAAAAGCATCATATTTTCATTTATACATTTAATTTTTAAAAATAAATGGGTTGTTTCTATCATAATAATTTATCATTAATTTTTATAGGTGATTTATTTACTTAAAAATCTTAAAAAATACCAACTTAGTGATTATTTAGTTAATTATTAACAAAAATAAATTATATTATAAATATTAAAAGTGTTGTAAATTGATTTTATTATTGAATATAATTATTATTTAGAATAATATATAATGTTAAAACTATTTAAAATAAATATATTTCAATTCGGTTTTTTTTAAATTTTAAAATTTAAATTAAATAAATAATGTTATAATTGCCATTAATGTTATTTTACACCAAATGATATGTTATTAAATTCAAAAAATTATATATTATGATAAGTCAAATTTAAGTGTTAATAAATTTTAAATATGGTATCTTAATAGACTAATCGATCTTTTATAATTAACATATTCACCCATTGATTATAAAAACATTTTCAGTATGGTCTAGGTATAATAGTGTTTTTGCACGTCACATGAGCTTGTTTTAAAATTATTTTTAAAAAATAATAATATTTTTATTTTATAAATTAGCTATGATATTTATAATTAATTGGATCTATATTTTCAATAAAAATATAATGTTAATTTATTTTTATTGTTAAACTACACAGGTTAGAAAAGTAATGTTTTTAATAAAAACCAAAATGATAAAATTGGGGAATCTTAGAAGTTAAAGAACCAAATTTAAAAATGAAAATATTTTTGTGTTATAGAGGTTTCTATCGACCATTATTACCCATTAATCCATTATTTTTCCATTTTTGAGGCAAATTAGGTAAGGTAAACGTCCCATTAATGAATAGCTTTTAGTATTTACATGTGTGCCACTCCCCTTCCATAGTAAAAAGGCAATCACTCTCCCCCTTCCATAGATCTCTAAAAACACTTAGGTTCAGACAATATCTTCCCAATCCACTTATAAAAAACAAAACATTCCTCCTTGAATCCTCCATTTTATTATAAAGGCTTCCAAGTAATCCCTTTGTTTCAAACAAAAAGGAGTTACCTGATTAAAAGGTAACACCCTCCCTCAAGCTCATTTCATTTATTTCCATTCACCACTCCATAAACTATTATGATTCCATTATTGTTTAAAAAATATACTCAATATACTAGGAAATTGTTATGGTAAGGTTTCTACATACATTTACATGCACATCTATCTAGTGGGTAACGAACAAGTTGTGTACGTGTATGGAGAACTACCACCTCACGAAATAATGATTGTCCATTTTTCTTTACCTCTTCTCATGGTGGACATTGGGAGGGAAAATCTATTTAAATAAATATATATATATTATATATGATATTTATAATTTATTTATTATAATTTAATTTTTATTTAGAACATACACTTAAGCTTTCCATCTTGGGTAAATATGATAATTTCGTTTGAGGAAGTGTGAAATATTTCCCCCTAAAAGTGATGTGATTCATTCACACACTACATAGAATGTATTAAGGATATGTTTATTGAAAATATATGATATATATGATATAATAATTCTAATTTATTGATATTATATACATATATATAGATTAATATATTTCATTTACATTCTTTTTTTCAATACGTCAATAAAACTGAAGTAGCGTTCATGCATACGTACGACCTACCGTCTCCATGAACGGTGTATTCCATTTCATACATATATTATATATAGATTATTATAATACAATTATAATGAATATAAATTATATTTAAATCATTTTTTACATTCTATAATTCATGATATAAGTATAAAGACCAAAGATATAACAAATTAAGACACAAGTGAAAAACAAAGAAAATATTACCCGAAGCGTAACCTTATCATGAATTATTAACAATAGGGTAATATAAAGTCAAAATCAAACAATATATGGTATCAAATATATTAAAATGGTTATATTAAATATGTTTAATAAAATTAAATTTATTATAACATAGGTTTGAATGAGTAAAATGAGAGTCAATACACAAGTTAAAGGAATTTTATCTCACTTTTTATATCCGTGAGATAAATGCCATGCTCACTACTCATTTTTTGAGTGGTGTATATACCTACCATGAATTTATTACTTAATAAATATATTTAAATTTTTTATATGTACATATCCATTTGATTTAATTTATTTAATGGGTTTTATGTTTCAAAATTTACCAAATTGTTAAAGTAGTTTGGTCTCAATTTTTCTTCTTTGAGACACATGCCATCCTATGCACCCATATTTATCTATGAGGTGTATATACTTACATTGACATATTAAATCATGAATATAAATCATATAATGATATTTTAATCTTTATTTAATGTGTTTATTTCTATTTTATTATGATTCAATGTTACCATAGTGGTAACAGTTTATTGCTACAATATCATCATTTATCGAGATTATTTATGATTATGCTTCCATTGATAAAATATTATGATCCATATCTCAAGAAATCTCATGAGGTTTCTTAAAATATGGTTACAAATGTCATATCCATGTATTGGTACCAGTTTCCTCTCATTTTCAGTTAATATAAACAAGAAAATTATTTTTTATGAAAATCTATCATTATTTCTCCTTTTTGTCATAAATCTATGTTCTTTCAAAACCATGATTTCTAATTTTTTTCAAGTATTATTCATAATTTTTCAATGAAATTTCAATGGAAAATGTTTTAATTTTTTTCGATAATTATTTATATGTTTTCAAATAATTTCCAAATAAATGATTATCAAAATGTTTTCATGTTTATTTGAAATGTTTTCAAGGAAAATGGTTTTCCAAACATTTTCAAGATTTATTTATTTCAAATAAATTGTTTTCAAAATATTTTCAATCTTATTTTATATTCTTTCAAGGAAAAAGGTTTTCAAAATGTTTTCATGATTATTTTGTTTGGTTTTCAAGGGAAACGATTTTCAAAATGATTTCAAGATTTCATTCTATGTTTTCAATGATTTTCCATGAAATTGGTTTTCTTAAGGTATTATGAATTTAAAAATTCTTTTAAAATAAAAATGGGTATTTTTCTCACGAAATGTTTTCAAAATATATTTTCATTTTATTTTCCATCTATAATGACATCCTTTTATGTTACTCATTACCTTATAGTAAATGACTCAAAGGTTCCATCTGTATTATTTTATGAGTGGTTTATGTTTTTCTGGTATGATGCTTATGATTCACATTTCTATTCAATGGGTTATATGTTTTTGAAATATTATTCTTTTCACAAGTTATACTTTGATGAAATGAATATTAAACCTATATATTTAAAAAGGGTTGTAATGTAATGAAATGTTAATGATTTCCATTTAATTTCATGAGTTATGATTTATGTTTAAAAAACCCATATCTTTTTATGGGTCATGATATGATGAATGTTTTATTATCTTGTTGAACATGTATGAATGCATTTATTATGAGATGGGTGGGACCTATATTTCACTCGAATGCATTTGGTAAATATGTATATCTCATGAGATAATGATTAGAATCAAGTTTATGGGATTGATCCACTATGATAATATGGGGAAACCCGGTCCCTTATTAGGAAATGACTATGAATAGGTGGGGTGGTGTGTCTCGCCCAGAAGGTGTAGTCACCATAAATATGGGAGATTGGAAAACCTGATCCACCATGAGAAGATGGGGAAACCCTATCTATAAAACATTAAGAAATTACAGTATTTTCATGTTTGAATAAACGTTATTTTCCCTATATTTATATTAAAATCCGTGTTAACCCTAAACTATACACCACACTAAGCATGTTTGTGTTACACAAAAGACTACATTTTACAGTCTTTAATTGGTGAACCTATTTTAAAATTAAATTTCAGAAATTTTATAATTTTTTTTTGTGAAACAAAAATTAATTTTTGAATTCAGATGGTCAAAATTTTCTTAGGGTGAATTTTTGATATTTTTTGAGATGTTTCATTTTTAATGAATAGTGAAAATACTACATTTTAGTAAAAAAACTGCCTTTTCATTCAAATATTTATTTAAGGAAAAAAATTTCTTAAATAGTTTTTTTGAAGTCACAATAGATAAATTATAAATATATTAATCCAATTTATTTCATTGGAATCAATTTTATTTTAAAATTAGATATAAAAACTTATTTAACTTTCTAATACTTCTACTTAAAAACCCACTTTATCACCACGTGTGTGGGATTAGCATTAATCTTAATTTTCCAACTTATTCGATTTAAATTCTAAAAAATATAATTAAGCAGTTATAATTTGTAAAATAATTTCTTTATAATAATATCAACTTAATATTTAACAAAAAAAATTAGTGATAGTGATTAAAATTAATTACGGTGATTAAGGTAAAATTGAGCTTTATAAGGGACTAAACATTAATATTAAGAAGAAAAATGAACTGGAAACTTGTAAAAAATCCATTGGATACCAATAATTCTACCATATCCCCACTTGGTTATAATTTTATGGGTTATTTGGATATTATTAAATGGGATTTACCAATATAAAAGGGTAATTAAGGAAAAAGACAAAAAGGGAACATTCCTTACCTTTAACATTTTTAAAACATTGAGATATGTAAAAAATCATATTTTTAGTTATACATATCCTTTTGAAATATAAATAGGTTATTTTTAACATAATTATTAATCAATATTTTTGTATCTATGGTTTTGTTACATAAAATTCGTATAAAATTCCAGCAAAGTGATTATTTAGTTAATAAATAACTAAAATAGATGATAATGTAAATATTTAATGTGAATTGAATTTATGGAAATATATTTATTTTTTAGATGAATATATCATGTTAAAAAACTATAAAATTAATATATTTAAAAAAAATATTTTTTTTTTATTTTTAAAAAATAAAATTAAATAAATAATTTCAAATTTGACATTATAGTTATTTTTTAAAAAATGATATTTTACTAAATGATTCAAAATTAATAATAATACAATATTATTTCAAGTTATTTTTAATTGTTAATAAATATTAAATATGGTATTTTAATTTAACAATTGATCTTTTATAATTAACATATTTACCCATATATTGTAAAAACCTTATTAAAATTGTCTAGGTTTAAGTTGTGTTTTAGTGTGTCACATGCACTGGTTTTAAAATTAATTTTAAAAAACAAGGGATTTTTTTTTATAAATTAGAAATCATACTAATTATTCAGTTTATATAAATTTTATAATAAATATTACTTTATTATATTCTTAATGGTTAAATTTCTTAGGTTCGAAAACTATATGATTTAATAAAAACCAAAATGATAAAATTGGGGAATCATATATGTTAAGGAACCAAATTATTAAAATGCACATATTTTTTATGGGGAAGTATTTAATCCACCATGATTCATATTTAATACATTATTTTTCTATTTTGGAGGCAATTTAGGTAAGGTATACCTCCCATTAATTAATACCTTTTGTTATTTACAAGAGTGCCAATCCTCCTCCACTATAAAAGGGACACCTCTCCTCCCACTACAACTCACCTATAAAGACACTTGGAATCAAAATATATCGGTCCAAATAGATCATAAAAATATATACCCTCATCTGATAAGCCTCCCCATTTTCATAATGTAATCCATTAAATCCCCTTAGTGCAAACCAAAAGGATTTACCCGATTAAGAGGTAACAAATATCATGAATATTTTTAGTTTTATTGCCATTATCCAATATCTCAAATATTATTATTTAATAATGGTATAAAAATAGTCTCCTAAATATACTAGGGTGCTTTTATGCTAATGGTTTTACCTAAACATACACACAATTCAATCTAATGTGTAATGAACATACTGTTTCTTTGTACGGAGAACTGATACCTCACGAAATGATGATTGTTCATATTTTCGTTACCAACTCTCATGGTGGAAATAATTATGGACACTATATTTATATATGTTATATATTATATTTATAATATATTTGTTTATTATTTAATTATTTTATAACACATACCCTTATAATTTCCATTTTTATAGATACGATAACATCGTTTTTGTAAGTGTGGACTTCCACCTCCTTAAAGTGATGCGAATCGTTCATGCTATACATGGAATGTATTAAGGAAGATTTTAATAAAAATATGTAACATATGTAACATATATATTGTACTGTAATTATAATATACACATGTATTAATTAATTTCCATTATTTTAAAATGAAAAATAAATGAATGTAGCGTTCTTTCATACGTATGACCTACCATCTCCATGAACGATGCATTCCATTTCTTACATCCATAAATTATATATTATAATAAATACATATATAATGAATAAATAACATAATTAATTCATGTTTTAAATTATTTATATGAAGAAATCACGATCTATGTAATTGGAGAAGCAAATAAAATATCCAAACATTCTTGACAAAACTGGGCAATGATAACCCGAAATAGGTAATTAACACTTATTTTCCACGAGGCATAAATCATTTACACTTATTTATTTTTAGTGTGGTGTATATATTAAATTTTTTTATATATTATATAATGAATTATTTTATCTTCATTGTATTATAATTTTCACTTTGAATTTCCTCACCCAAAGGGTTTAACATGAAAACTACCAAGTTGTAAAAATTATTTTTATAATCTCACGTTCTTTTGTGATTGTCTAATTTATAATTAAAAAATCACTTTATTATAATAATATATCATTGGATACTTACTTAATTCTTTGGTTATGTATATTAATCTTTTCTAAACTATAAAACATATTTTATACAATGTTTACTTTGAAAGTACTTCAATTAACTGGGGAATTATTGATAAATCTATATTTCTCTTTAAATATGGTTATTTGATAAGGCATATTATTTATTTTTAGTATTAAATATGAATAATTATTTAGACTGGATATGATCAGTGGGATCTAGAATTTATATATCCCCACGATTAATCGATAGGTTCTCACGAGATGAATAATTTTAACAAATTAAATTGGTTTCTAGTTGTGGTTTTAAACCATCTTTTGAAAGGTCATTATGGTAAAGGTTTTCATTTTCCTTATAAATTAAGTCCAATAATTAATCATTTCACTAATTTAGATTCAATTATTATTTATCCATGAGATGTTTCATCAAAAAATCCATTTTTGTAATTCATTCTCAGTTTATTGATTTATGGCATGCATTTTAGTTTCTTACCATTATATATTAATTATGTATTATCTAGTTGTGTAAATAAAAAGTGTGTTCAGTAATATACCTTTCCATATAGATTTATTCATGAATTATTCTATTTTATTTACCCTTATTGAGAATTTTATCTCACCCTTATTATGCTTCATTCCATAGGTTATGAGGAATAGAACATTCAATAAGCTTTCAAGGATGCATTTTATTTAATTTTATTATGTAGAATGTTTTATTTTGTTTTCCCGATGTATTATGGGTATCATATGTGTAATATATATTTAAAATAATATTAAACTAATCATTCCTTCTATATTTGATTCCTTATAATCATGCCAATGTAATAAACTAATGCACTGGATCCATGTTTCTGGGGTCAGGGCAATACAATTGGTATTAGAGTAAGTTTACAAATAACCTTGGAAACTAAATTTTTAAAACGTTTATTAGGGACCAAAAACCTATGATAGAAATTGAGAATAATTATAAAATAGAATCATATAATTTTGTAAAGGTAGTGATTACGTGGGTATTCCTTTAAATACATCCCGTTTAGGATCCTACAAGTGGATGTGGTTCTAGAAAAGATGTAACTAGGGGTAAAAACTATGACAAGGTGTCTTGGGCCTCACTCGAGGTGACTTGGTAAAAAAATGGGACTTACTCTGCACCTAGGATGAAACTTCAATGGGATACTCTTATGATAATTCTAATTTTCTTTATGAACCATCAATAAGGATTCAAGTAGAAGATGACTATGAATAACATAGAATAAACCAAAGTTGACATAGATTAAAGAAGTATGACCCATGATTAAGGAATCTTATAAGTAATTTTTCTTGATTATGTGGTTTACTATTTGGATTAGGTTTGCTAACCCTATACTTTCTGGTTTTAGTAAACTATGGGAACTAGAAGGAATTGGGTTAACATTGAATGTAATGGAAAATTTGCTAATGAGAAGTTAAATGGAATGATAATTAGAGTGAAGGATGTTGTGATAATTCCAAATGAGATTTCATATATCATGATTAACAACATGAACCTTTACCAACTCTCAGACTCACCAAAGAAGGGAAATAACGAGTTCATTGAGAGTTAGGGTAATGGATATCAATGGGGAAATAGAATTATGTTCCCCTATGTCAATAATTTGTAAAGAATCACCCAACTCAATGTATTGTATGGTTAAGAAGATATTTTTTATATTGAAAATAATTACACAAATCAAGTAAATTAAAATTAAAAATGAAGAGTTTTGTAGATGTAATGGATAGTAATATTGGACTCCCTAAGGCATCATTGACTATTAAGTTCTTTAAGTGTTATAAAAAGTGATTTTCCATGTGGAAAGCTCATGAAAATTATAAAAAAGGTGGTATGATTAATGGTTATATTGCATATGATGATGATACTATTGTTGAAATGTGAAAGAAAATAGGTATTATATAATATGATGATGCATAATTTTTAATAAATTAATGATAATGTGGAATACTCGATGTGTTTATGAAGTTGTATTCAAGAGCTATTTCATTTTAATATTTTATTAGCAATGTATTTTTTATAAGAATTATGTAATATATGATGATTGTACAACATTACATTTTCATTAAGTATTTGAGATCATACGTTTAATGGTACAAAGAAATGCTATTTAGTAGAATGTAAAACTTAAAAAACACATGTTTAAGGGAATGAAAAAACTTAATATGTTTTGGATGATGAGATAATTATGAAGAAATGATTAATTTTTAAATATTAGCACAACATTGGAAATAATTAATGACTTTTCGACAAGTGTTCTATGCTTTCATTGATGGAGGTAACATCACTTTTAGATTTAAGGAATATATCTAATAACATCTATATTACATAAGGAATAAGCAAGAGTTCATGGTTCCAATATGTTTTTAATGTGATTAGAGTTATTACCAAATTTCAGGAGGATACATGTTGAAGTTATTCAAATTTTTGGAATTTGAAAATTTAGAGATGCTTCATATTTATTAAAGGATAATGATAGGTTACTTTTGGAAATCCAGAGGCCTTATTTTTAAAGTGTTGAATCATAATATTTTATAAAGGTTTAATATTTATTAAATTGTTTAAATTGAACTTCGGATCTTGTTTTGGAGGTTGATATATTACATCACTATATAATAAATCTTGTTCTGTGAGATGAAGTATAAATAGTTAAAGGAATGACCAAAAGATAACATTATTCTTATAGAACCTTAAAAAGTAAGTATATTATCATATATTCTAAGTGAGTGAATAAATTAATCAACTCTAGGAAAAATTATATTGAATCCAATAATTTTTTCCTAGTACATTCATTTATGATGAATCAAACTTCCTCTTAGATCATCGTGGATTTAAGGTATTAATATTGTTAACTTTATCCAAACCAGGTTCTCCAGCGCTCTCCATCAGATCGTGATTGTTAGTTTTTTCTTCTGTATCCATGTTTTCATTTCCCACCTATGTACTCTTAATATGGAACCTAGTAGACCATTTTACTTTCCATTCTATCGTATTAAGAATATGTGTTACTAACCCTATTTACAGTGGGGGTTTTCAACACTAGTATTTTAAAATATCAATTACTTTATTCCTAAGCTGATGCATAAATTGTGAGGAAGAAATTTAATTAAGTTGGGGAGAATGTAACACCCCAATACATTAAAATATTTTAATGTTATAATAATAATTATTTGTTATATCTTTTTTCACAATACCATGTTAATATTACAATACAAACCACACCGAGTTAGCTTGCGTTACAGAAATGACTGGGGTTTACTGCCTTTTAATGATGCACCTATTTTAAAACTAAATTTTAAAAATTTTAAATTTATTATTTTACATAATAAAAATAAGTCTTGAATTTGGAATGTCAAAATTAGATGGGGGTAAATTTTTGGTTGCTTTTGAGATGTTTCATAGTTTGATGAATAGGAAAAAATACTATAATCTAGTAAAAAACTACCTTTTTTGTTTAAATAATTATTCATCATAAATTATATATCAAATAGATATTTTAAAGTCATAATATAAAAATTATACATATATTAATAAAATTTAGGTCCTTGGAATCATTTTATATTATAATTTTATATAAAAACTTTTGAATGATTATACTTTAAAAACCCGATTTCTCACCACACGTGCGGGATTAGCGTTAATCTTATTATTCACAATTCTATGATTTTAATTTTTAAAAATAGAAATAAAAGGATGAAATAAGTATAATATTTGTGCTATAATGATTTCAAATAATTTTTTAACAAAACTTTTAGTGAAATTTATTAAAATTAATTATGGTGATTAAGGAAAATTGAAGCTTAATAAGAGACTAAAGCTTAATATTAGGACCAAAATGACCTTGAAACCTGTCCAAAAGCCATATGATACCAATATTTGACCATATACCCACTTTAATCTAATTTTATTGGTTATTATTATATTATTAAATGTAAGTTCCCCATATAAAATGTTAAGTAAGGGAAAATACAAAAGAGAACATTCCTTACATTTAACAATTATAAAACATTGAGATATGTAAAAAACATCCCACATTCGGTTATACTTATCATTTTGAAATATAAATGGGTTATTGTTATCATAATAAATTTTCAATAATTTTTAGAGACGGTATATTTACTTAAAATTGTTAATAAATGCCAACGTATTGATTATTTAGTTAATAACTATCTAAAATAAATGATACTATATTTATTAAAAGTGAAGTGAATTGAATGAATTATTTTATTTATTTATTTATTACATGAATATATCTTGTTACACGACATTAAACTGAATATATTTTAATTAATTTTTCTATATTTTAAAATTAAAATTAAATAAATAATGTCAAATTTGACATTATTGTTATTTTATAATAAATGATATTTTATTAAATGGTATAAAATTAATAAAAAATAATATATTCTTAAAAGTGATTTTTAAGTGTTAATAAATATTAAATGTGTTATATTAGTTCACTAATTTATCTTTTATAATTAACATATTGACCCATATTTTGTAAAAACATTTTTAATACGGTCGAGGTTTAAGTAGTGTTTTTGCACGTCACATGAACTAGTTTAAAATGAATTTCCAAAGCATGTGTTTTTTATTTTATAAATTTTTTATAATATTAAAAATTTAGTGGATATATATTTTATAATAAATCCAACTTTATTTTAGTCTTAGTGGTTAAATTACTGATGTTGAAAAACTAGATGCTTTAATAAATTCCAAAATGATAAAATTTGGGAGTCTTATATTTTACGGAACCAAATTATTTAAATGCACATATTTATATGTGGTTGAGGTTTTAATATAAAATTATTCCCATTTAATCCATTATTTTTTCATTTTGGATGCACTTAAGTAAGGTAGACCTCCCATTAATGAATACATTTTGGTATTTAGAAGAGTGTCACTCCTCCACTATAAAAGGGCATGCCCTCCTCCCACTTCCTAAGACCTCTCAAGACACTTTTGATCGAAAAATGACTACCAAAATATCTCCTCAACATCCCACCCATCATCCTAGAATCTAACACTTGGTCATAAAGTAATCCAAGGAATCCCTTTAGTGAAAACCAAAAGGAGTTACCCGATTAAGAGGTAACAAGCTTCATTAATCTTTTTAGTTTTATTTATATTTTACAGTACCTAAAATATTATTATTTCATTATTTTATAACATAAAATGTATCCTAAATATATTATTATGTTGTTATGATATGTTTTTTACCAACACATACAGACACTTCCATCTAATAGGTTACAAACATTCTGTTTCTAGGTACGAGGAACTACTGCTTCATGAAATGAGGATTATTCATTTTTTCCTTTACCACCTCTCATTGAGACCATTATGATGGAATACCTATTTTTATGTGTTATATATTAAATTTATTATTTCATTATTCTTCTTTAAATATTTTATAATACAGAACCTTTTAAATTCCATTTTGAATATATATGATAACATTTTTTATGGAAGTGCGGACAACCGCCTCCTCAGAGCGATGTGACTCGTTCATGCTATAAATGGAACATATTAAAGTTGATTTTAATACAAAATTGAAACATATTTAACTTATATATATGATACATTAATTATAATATACATATTTATCAATTAATTTTCTTTTTATAATATGACAAGGAAATGAAAGTAGCATTCATGCATATGTACGACCTACTATTTCCCAGAACAATGCATTTCATTTCTTGTCTCCAAATATTATAAATAATAATAAATACATATTTACTGAATAAATAATATAATTAAGTCATTATTTAAATTTTGGATATCATTAAATCACGATCTATGTTATAGTAGAAGTAAATAACAAGTCAAAATATAGTTGAGAAAAATTGGCAATTTACATATAAAATAGCGATAATAATGAATGATTGTAAACAAATATGTAATAACTTGTTATAGGAAGATGATATATAATTATATAAACATTATCATGGTTTTAGTATAAGTTAGTAACATATTTTAAACCACTATATATAAGTATAAATAACACAAAATAAAAATGAAGGAGAGGGTAAGGGATTCTTGTGTCAATTTTGATTCTGTGAGGCATATGTCATTTACACCAGTTACATATTTTATGTGGTGTATCTAATACCAATTTTGATATATAATATCATGATTTATTTTATCTTCATGTTATTATAACTTTTAATTTTAATGTCCAGACCAATGGGGTTTATCATGAAAATAACGAAGTGCGGAAAATTATTTTTGTAATCTCACTTTCGTTTGTGATTGTCAAATTTCTCTTTGGAAAATATCTCTATTGTAACAATTTCTCATTGTATATTGCCTTAATTATTGGGATATGGATATTATTATTTCGTAAACTTTATTCCATCCTACATAAGGTTTTTACTTTTATAGTTATTTGATTAACTAGGGAATTGTTGATAAATCCGCATTTCTCATTCAATAAGGTAATTTTATAAGGCAAATTGTTTAATTTTATTATTTAGTATGAAGAATGTTTTGGAATGGAAATGACAGGTGGGGACAGAACATTATATATTCCATCAAAGCATCGAGATGTTCTCATGAGAATATTATTTTTTCTAAATTAAATGTGTTTTTATCTGTGGTTTTAAACCATCTTGTCAAAGGTCTTGACAGTAAAGGTTTTAATGTGACTTAGACATGAAATCTAATAATGAAACATTTCCATAATTTATATTCAGTTATTATTTATCCATGATATTTTTAATCTACAAATCTAAGAATATTATTCATTCTCATTTTATTGATTTATGGAATGTTTTTTAGTTTCTCTCCTTTCCATTTTTATTATTCTTTATCTAGTTGTTTAAATGGAAGTGTGTTTAGTTGTTTACCTTTCCAAATAGATTGATCCATTGTTGTTCTTTATATATTTACCCTTATAGAGAATTTTATCTCAGCCTTATTATGTTTATTTCAATAGGTTTTAAATAATATAACATTGAATTATAGTTCAAGGATGAAATTTATTTCCATTCATTATGTAGCATGATTAATTTTGTTTTCCTAATGTATTATGGGTATTATTTGTGTAATATATATTTCCAAGACCACTAAACCGATCAGTAAATTATTATTTTATTCCTTGTAATCATTCCAATATAATAAAATAATGCACTGGATATTGGTTTCTGGGGTCGGGGCATTATACGATCCAGTATGGGAAGATGGGGAAACCTGATCCACTATAAGATGATAGAGAAACCTAATCCCTTATACAAAAAAGACTATGACTATGGATAGTGGTGTTCCCCACCCAGCATGTGGAGTTCCCATAAAGTCCCTTGATAATTTCTAGTAATGCATCTTGACTTATAAGGAATGACATCACATGTTTATGCATGACTCAATTCTATGTCTCATTATTATGTTATGATTTAATAGCTTATGTAATTAATTTCCATGTGATTAATGTCTTATAAACTACCAAGATATATTACATTATTCAATTTTATTATCTTTGATATACATTGTATGATTTTATATAGTTATGATCATGTTCTCATACCCCTTTTATCATGTTTATGCTTAGATGTCTCCCTTATTTACCCTTACTGAGCATCTGAGCTCACTTAGATTTATGTTTCCTTCCCCATGTTATAAAGATATGTATTATGTATGATGTTTCTAATAAGGGTTCTAGTATTGAAGAACCTAGTGGGAGATAATATAGCTCACTAATGTACCAGGGTTTATGTTTCCAATATTCTAAAGGCGCAAGAATAATTATGGTATTTGGGCATCGATTTATATAATGTCTAAAGTATTTGAAAAAAGTTATGTAATGTTAATGTATGTCCAGTCTAGTTCATTATATTTTGTATCAGAGAGAAGTTTTATTTAACATTTGAAAACTGGGATGGGAAAAATTTAGTGATATCCTTAAGGATATTTGTAAGTATATATCTATGGATGCCTCTAATGATAAGTATAAGGATGAGCTAATGTTTAGTGGAATGCCTTGGAATTATGGTAAATGATAGAGTTAGTTATTTCCTAGAAATACATTCCTTTCTTAACACTACAATCGGATATGGATCTGGAACATATGTACCTAGGGATAACAACTTTGACAAGATGTCTCGAGCCTAACTCGGGGTAATCTGGTACATGACCGCATGCCTTGCTGCACACATGGTTTGACACTCCTAGGGGATATGCTTTGGAAATTCATGAAAACATCACGAACCATTTTGAAGGTTTTGAAAAAAATATAACTATGAATAAACTGGGTTAACCCTATGGTGTCATTGATTAAATAATCAAGATCCATGATTTAGGAACCCTATAAGTAACTGACGAAGATTATATAGAACCACATTATGAAAAATGTTTCTCACATTATGATTTATGGTTTTAGTCAATAGTGTGAACTAGAACGTACATGTTTAACATTGAATGCTTCATATTTGGAAGGTATGTTCATTATGAAAATTGATTTAAAAATTAGAAATCCCATAAAGAGAATTAGTAAGGTGGTATGAGTACTAGTTATAATTATGAAGATAAAGAGACCACAAATGAGATGTGTAAGGTATGTGATTTTTTTCTTGTATTGTTTACATTAAACAACAATATCATGATTAGATTTAGGTTGAGGAACCTTAAGAAATTATTTATATTTCATATTATATGAATGAGGTATTAAGTTATAATTTTATGAAGCCTGAGTAATGGTTTATGAATAATGTTGGATGAATGAAGTATTTATGTTTTGTAATTCAAAGACAATGTTATATGATCATGAAATATATAAGTATTTTAAGTATATGTTTTAATTAATTATTAAAAAAGATATGTTGAATGGTGATAAAGACTTTGAAAAGTGATATTTTGATTATGGAATGGTAACCCTTGATGCGAGTAAGATGTTGAGAAAATTGTGCATAAGTTAGATAAAGAGATGATTGATTTAGATAAAGTAAATTTGATAGTATCATTGACTTTAGAACAAATTTATTATTTGTTGAAAAAGAACTGTATGTTATCGTGGATGAATTTTGAAATTTTGGTATTTAAGGAATATATCCAGTAATTTTTGGATTAAGGAAGAATTCATGTTTCCCAAAAAGATTTGTGGTAATTCAGTTTATGATCATATATCAAAAGAATACATGATGAAGGCATTCACATGTTTGTATTATGACCACCAAGAGATAAATTATGATATATGGGGGATTAATGATAAAATTATTTCATGAATTTCATTCTAAATTTTGGGATTTTTATATTTCAGGGTTATAAGTTTAACCATTTATGAAACTATTAAGTTAACATTAGAATTAAGTTTGTGAGAATAACATATTATCTCACCATATAAGGATTTATGAATATTGGTTTACCTATTCTAAGAACCTCATGTTGATGATAAATAATGAAAAATGGGATTGAATATCCTTGATCTTAGGATTTTTTATTACATTAAGAATAAAAATCTCACCTTCCTTTTGGAGAAAGAGGTGAAGTGGATCAAGGAACAACAAAGTGTGATGTTTTCCTAAAATCATTAAAGTGTATTTTTTTCTTAAAAATTATTCAACTATAAGAAAAAGGATCTTGAAACCAAAATTTTATTATAGTACCTTTTATATTAATGAATCAAATGGTACCTTAGATAACCATATATTAATGTATTTATTTATTTCTAACTTTCTCTTTAACAACTTCTCAACCACTCTCTATCTGAATATGATTGTTGGATTTCTCATCCATGTCCATGTTTTCACTTTCCACCTATGTTCTCCTCTGTGGTAACCTAGTTATGAGTTAATTTGTGTAACTATTATGATTGAAACATTAATTTTTTAATAAAGTTTTAGTAATCATTTTTACTAAGTCGGTTTATATTAAAGTAACCTTCACGTATTAAACCTTTGATAACCTAGATGAATTTCGAGGAAAAAAATCTTTTTAAGGGGGGTAGAATGTTACACCCTAATTCTGATTTGATTTTTTTTCTGGAATGAATTAATTTTCATTGATGTATTTAATTTAACTACATAAAATATTTATTTCACTTGGAAACAACCTGGATTGTGACACACTCAACAGTGACTTGGCATGCGTTACAAGCAACACTGGGTTTCTACAAAACAATATTTTATTTCTATAATTATTTAAATGAGATAATTATAACCTAGCCATTAAAAAATGAAATATGAATAGTAATAAATAATTTTCAAATATTATTTATAATGGTTTCATATAAACAAAAAATATTTATAATGAAAGATATTTTTTTTGGTAAAGTCTTTATATGTTTTAAAAAACAATTTTCTTAAAGAAACTACTTTTTATGTCCTTTTGTGAAAAATAATTTAATCAATTTTAGACACTCATAGAAATTTAATTTTATAAAATAAACTTTAGTTTTTAATTAATAATGTAAAAAGGTAAACTGAAGGTGAATTTTTGGGATTTTTCTGGGAAACCCTATTTTTGGGTGAATATGAAAAATGACTACAATTTAGTTAAAAACAATATTTTCATATAAATAATGATTAGTGTTAAATTATAATTTCAATTTTGCTTTAAAGTATAAATTTATTAATTATAAATACATTAATCCAATTGTGTTCATTTAAATCATTTTTATATTGAAGTTATATAAAAAAACTTTTGGAACTTTGGATCATTTTTACTTTTGAAAATCCACTTTCTCACCACGTTTGCTGGATTAGAGTTAAACTTAATTTCCCCACTTCTTTGATTTGAATATTGAAAAATAAAATAAATGGTTATAATAATTATAATATTTTTGGTATAATAATATCATCTTAATTTTTTCCAAAAATATTTGTGAAAGTGATTACAATTAATTATGGTGATTAATGTAAAAATAAGATTAATAAGGGACATAACATAACATTAAAGGACAAAAAGACCTGGAACATTGTCGAAAAGACATTGGATACAAATAATTAGACTATATTCCCTCTTTTTTATAATTTTATGGGTTATTTTGATATTATTAACTGGAAGTTCCCATATAAAATGTTAATTATGAAAAAAGACAAAAATGAAACTTTCCTCATCTATAACTTTTATAAAACATTGAGATATGTAAAAAAATATTTTCGTTTATAAATATAATTTTGAAATATAAATGAATTATTTTTATCATAATAATTTTTAATTAATTCTTATATAAAATTTAGTCACTTAAAATTCTTAAGAAATTCCATCATAGTGATTATTTAGTAAATAATTAACTAAAATAAATGATACTATAAATATTAAAAATGAATTAAATGGATTGAATTATGGTGTATAATTATTTTTTAGATAAATATATCTTTTTAAAAAGGTATAAAGTCAATATATTTTAATTTCAATATTTTATTGATATCTTAAAAATAAAAATAAATAAATAATTTCAAAATTGACATAAACTTTATTTTAAAATAAATGATATTTTATTAAATGATAAAAATCATATATTCCTAATATTTACGTTTAAGTTTCAATAAATATTAAATATTTTCTATTAATGGACCAATTTATATTTTATAATTAACATATTGACCCCTAGATTGTAAAAACATTTTTAGCATGATCTTGGTTTAAGCAGTGTTTTTGTGCGTCACATGTGTTTGTTTTAAAATAATTTAAAAAAACATGAGATTTTTTTCAATAAGGTGTCAAATTTATAACTAATTTTATCTATATTTATAAGTAAAATATTATTTTAATTTAGTCTTATTATTAAACTATATATGTTATAAAACTTGTGTCCTTAATAAAAACGAAAATGATAAAATTGGGGAAACATAGAAGTTAAGGAACAAAATTATTAACATGAACATATTTTAGGGTGGTGGAGATTTTTATAAATAATTATTACCATTTAATAAAATATTTTTTTAATTTTGAGGAACAATAGATAATTTATACATCCATTTAAGGTATACCTTTTGGTATTTATATGAGTTCGACTCCCCTTCCACTATAAAAAGGCATGAAATCTCCCACTTCCTCACAAATATAAAACCACTTAGTTTCAGAAAATAAATTCCCAATATAGTTACCAAAAAAACTCCCTTCATACTTGAATCCTACCTTTTGTAATAAATACTTCTAATCATTCCCTTTGGTAAAAACCAAGAAGAGTTACATGATTAAGAGATAACACCATCCCTCAAGATCATTTTATTTATTTCCATTATCCACTTTATATATTATTATTATTCTATTATTGTATAACAAAAATAGTATCATTTATATACTATGATTTTTTATGCTATGTTTTCTACCTACACTTACACACACCCATCTAATGCATAACAAACATACTTTTTACGTGTATGGTGAACTATCGCCTCACAAACTATAACTGTTCATTTTCCCTTTACCGCTTCTCATGGTAAACATTATGGTAGAAATTATATTTATATATGATAGAAAATATATTTATATATTATATATATAATATTTATAATTTCATCGTGAATATACCCTTATTCTTTCCATCTTGTGTAAATGAAAAAATTTCATTTGAGGAAGTGTGGACAATTGCCACCTCAAAGGGATGTGATTCATTCACACGGTACATGGAATGTATTAAGGGTATTTTTAGTGAAAATATATGATATATATGACATAATTATTCTATTTTAATGATATTAGATACACATACACATATACATATATGTCATTTAAATTCTTTCTCTCAATACATCAATGAAATGGAAGTAGCATTTATGCTTAAGAATAACCTACCGTCTCCATGAACAGTGTATTCAATTTAGTACTTATATTTTATATAGATTATTATAATAAAAATTTAATGAATATAAATGATATTTATATAATTCTTAACATTTTGGAAATCATTATATTAGTATAAGGACCAAATAAATAACAAATTTACACACAAGCGAAAAAGAAAGAGAATATTACGTGACACGTAACCATAACATGAAAATGTTAACAAGAAGGTAATATAAAGTCATGATAAAACCATAAATGGTATTATATATAATAATACGTTTCTATAAAATATTTATAATAAAATTAAATTTATATACATGAGGTCTGAATGAGTATGATGAGAGTCAATACACAAGGTAAGGGAGTTTCATTACACTTTTTATTTCCTTGAGATACATGCCATGTTCACCACTCTTTTTTTGAGTGGTGCATATAAATCACATGAATTTATTATATGATATTTATAATTATATTTTTAGATATATAACTATACATTTGATGTTATTTCATTCATGGGGTTTATGTTTCAATAGTTACTAAATTGGAAAATTTATTTTGTCTCAATTTTTCTTCTTTGAGAGACATGTTATGTTATGCACCAATATTTTTCTATGAGGTGTATATAAAAAATTTGACATGTTATATTATGAATATAATTAATTTCATGATATTTTAAGCTTAAATTTATTTTATTCTTTCCATTATATTATTATTCAGTGTTATCAAAGTGGTAACCATTTATTACTACGATATCATCATTTATCGATATTGTTTATGATTATGCTTATATTGATGAAATATAATGATCCATTTCTCAATAAGTCTCATGAATTTTATTAAAATATATATATGAATGGTATATCCAAGTATTGGTACCATTTTTCTACTATTTTTTACATAATATAATTAATAAAATAATTTTTATGAAAATCCCACTTTATTCCTCCTTTCGGTTGGAAATCTATGTTACTTCAAAACCATTCTTTCAAAAAATGTTTTTAAGTATTATTCATCCTTTTATAATTTATTTTCAATGAAAAATATTTTAAAATGGTTTTCAAGAATTAATTATAAGTTTTATAAATATTTCATAAGAAATGGGTTTCAATAAGTTTTCAAGCTTCTTTTAGAAGTTTTCATGGAAAATTATTTCAAAAACGTTTTCATGATTTATTTATTTAAAATGCATGTTTTTTGAAAAAAAAAGATTATTTTGTAATTTTTCAAGGATAAAATTTTTCAAAATAATTTCAAGATTCATTAATATGTTTTTAAGGTTAACTTTTTTCAAAATAATTTCTATACTTCATTCGATGTTTTCTATTACTTTTAAAGAAAAATGTTTTTCTAAAGGTTTTATATTTTCAAAAGGATTATCAAATAATAAAGGATATTTTCCTCAATAAATTCATTAAAAATATATTTTCATGTTATTTTTGATATAATATGGCATCTGTTGATGTTAATCATTCTCTTCTAGGAAATGATCCAAAGGTTTAATTCATATTATTTCATGAATGGTTTATGTTTTGTTGAAATCATAGTTATGAAGCCCATTTATATTCCATGGGTTGTATATTATTGAAACCCACCTTCTTTCATGGGGTATGCTCTGATTAATTGATTATGAAACGTTTATATTTTCCATAGGTTATAATGTGATGAGATGTTAATGGTACCCATATTATTTCATGGGTTATTATTTGATGTTTATAAAACCCATCAATTTTTTATATGTCATGATATATTGAATGTTTTATTATCTTGGGGCACATTTATGAATGATTTTATTATGAGATGTGTGGGACCTATATATCCCTCTAATTAATTTGGAAATGATTTATATCATATGAGATAATTATGGGAATCAAATCAATGGGATTGATCTACTATGGGAATATAGGGAAAATCGATCAACTATAAGGAAAGGACTACGGCTAGGGATGGTGGTATGCCCCACCCAATAGGTGTAGTAACCATGAATATGGAATATGGGGAAACCCTATCCACTATAATAAGATGGGGAAACCTGATCCACTATAGGAATATCGGGAAACCTAATCCCTTACAAGGAAAAGACTACAACTGGGATGGTGGTGTATCCTACCCAATAGGTGTAATTCCCATGAAGTGACATGACAAGTTATATCAATGTGTCTTGACTTATAGGTAATGATATCACATGTTAATGAAGTCCAACATTCCATGTTTTATTCATAATTTAAGATTTCATGGTGTATATTCTTTATTTTTGTGTGATTCATGCCTTATGAACTTTTGAGATCTATTCCATTATTCATATTTATGATCTTTGATATGCATTGTATGATCTTATAATATTATGATCACATTATCATACCCCTATGCTTGTGTTTATGGTTACATGTATACCTTGTTTACCCTTACTCAGAATTTAAACTCACCCCTTTTTATGTATCATTCCCTAGGTTATGAAGATATGTATTAAGTATTATGTGTCTAATAAGGGTTCTATTCATGAAGAACCTGGTAGGAGATAATGTATCTTTCTAGTGTACTAGTTTTTATGATTTGAATTTTTGAAAGGAAATATACTGATTATGGTATTTGGGAATCTATTAATATAATGTATAAAGTATTCATTAAATATTATGTAATGTTAATTTATGTCAATACTGAGTCTTAATAATTCAACTACATCTTGTAGAAGCCAAAAGAGATAGTATTATGGAAAAGTGGAAGGAAGGAGGATGATTTTTTGATCCTGGCTATGCCGTAGAAGTACCAAAAAAAAGAGTTGGTGAGTTTTGAGTAAGACGATGTTGAGACTGTGGGGGGGAATGGATACATCGTATCTATGCAAAGTCTTGCATAAAAGAAAGCACAACTAATTAAGTATATGGAATAATGTTTTTCAAGACATTATAGAAGGTTTCACGATGTAATTTGGAATACCATACATGATTGTTATTTCCATGATATACATCCTATGTCTCAGAAGGAATTAAATAATCATATTCATGGGAGATTCATATGCATACAAGGAGACAAAAAATACTTAAAATTAGGATGAACCACTGACCAATTAAAATTGAGTTAAAAAATAAGTACTAAAACATGGGATAATGATAAGAGGATTTAAAAAAGTTACATTGAGATTAAAAGGTAGAACCATGGATACCAACTAACTATAAATAGGAGGGTATAACTCCAATTCAGGTGAGGTTTAGAATGCTTCTCTGGAGGATCAATATATTGCTATTTCTATATAATTCTACACCTATTCAGTCTATTTTATTAATAAAATTATTTATACCCCTCAAAACTCTATTGTTTAATATTTAATGGAGGGGTATAAACATTTAGTGGCCATGAAATTGGAGGTTACCATTTGAGATGATTGATTAAGATATTAAATTGAAATCATTTATCTATATTCATTGTTAAATGGTTTTCATATTTTTTATTTCAGAAATTAATTTTAATACATTTTTTTTATTAATAATAGTCATTAATTAATTCATTGATTAAGAAATGCTTATCTTCTTTAAATTGGTTTTGGATCATATTAATTGATTGGTCTAAGACTAGGTAGAGATTTTTTAGTGATTACTAAACACGTGAGGAGGAGGCTATGATCTAACATGGTTTCTTGGAAGTAATAATACCAGATTAGGCATTGAATTAGTAAATCAAGGGTTATTTACTAAGAGTTTCACACATTTTAAGGAGATACGTCTAAATACGGATTTTTTTAGGACTATATTCACTATTATCAAACTTGGGTATAGATGAAAACGGGAAGTTATTTTGAATACTTTCAATAAATCAATTTATAAGGAAAATAAATTTATTTTTGAATATACTATGATAGAACTACAAATAGAAATCCAATACTAACTTGATCGCTTGCATCTAACTTTGGTTTATTTAGTCATGTTTTATTGTTCACTAGTCCTAGAAGTTATTGTCCACTTATTTTGTTTTTTTAATCATGACACTATATCAGAGAACTAATACTTGGATTCAACCTAAGAAACCATTAACACTAAACTCCATAGGAAATAAATTTGATTTTTACCACACCCTAAAATATGTGTACATCAAAACATGTTTACTTTATTAGGGATTGAGTGAAAATATATCTAAGATTTTTCCAGACTAGGACCTTTAACATAAAATTATTTCTTTTTGATATATAAGTAAAAATAAAAATTCAAATTAGAATTAGAAACCATAATTTGTATAATATATTTGAGCAAATTAATATTGGAGACTCAAGTGATAAATCTAGTATTTACTCAAATCCCAAAAATATACAAAGAAACCTAAAAAAGACTTAAAGGGACCTTTTCTCCCCGTAAATTTTCCAATGATAAAACCAATTATTTATGACTTATTTATGAAAAGAATTTTGAATTACATGTTAATATGATTTTAGTGCTACATAAATACAATTTCCTTTTAGGTGAATATCCAAACTTGTATATTCATGAATTCATCTTTGTGTGTTGAGGCATCAAATCAAAGTTATTAATATAAGATCAATTCAATTAGAGGGTATTCCTCTTTTCAGTAGACTAAGTTTCTAAGGAGTGGTGGTACAAACTACAACATGGAGAGATCCATGATTAGGAAGACCTAAAAAGTAAATGAATGTAATGATTATTCCAATGCTCTAGGATAAAAATGTTATAAAAGGAGCTCCATGGAATCCAACAAGAAATAAAAGAAACTCTTGATGAGTATTGGGATAGATTCATGAAGCTTTGCACATGTATACCTTATTATAATATGAAGGAACATCCACTATCAGTGTTATTTTGTCGTCAAATATTGGAAAATTAATGTATTCTCTTGTATGTATCTAAAAGAAGATATTGTATTGACATGTAACCGACATAATCTTGGAGCCTAATTGAAAATATAACTCAAAATTCCAAGCATTTCAGAATAAGAGGAACATGGAAAAGAGGGATTAATGAGGTAAGAAAATTCAATTAACCACCTTTATGTGAAACCACACATGAAGAACTAACATGTTTATTGAGACAAATGTTTGTTAATAATGTGAGAGAATAATAGGCCCCACCTCAAGCATGTAGTTTTTAATCTTCAACCAATCACTTTATTGATCATTTTTCTGAAATACAAGGGATTGAGAATTTCATCTCAACCTTAAAATCAAGGAGAGTCTACAAAAATCAGCCATAGAAAGATAATTTAGATGATCAACTAGTATTCTAACCCAAAATTATGCTAGACCTTTTTATCCAAAACAATACCCCAAACAACCCCAATACCAACAATAACAACAAAACCCACAACCTTTCCAAAAACCATAAAATTTATATAACAATATAATTATTATAAAAAACCTCATTTTAAAGAAAAATACTTATGACTAGACCTAAATTTTATTACCATCATCTGATAGCCAACAAATATTGTCTGAGGATGATAAGATAGAAGGTAAGATAGATAATATAGAAAACCAATTCAAAATTCTTACAGACATGGTGTACAAAAATCTAGGGAAACCTTGAGCCTAAAAAACCCAAATTCAAAGGATAGTATATTCATAATTACAAAAAAGGATTTTAGATAGAGCTCATAAACCCTAAAATAAAAATCTTAATCCTAAACATGAGGAAATAAAGGCTAAAAATTATGAGTAGAATTAGTAAGTTCAATCTAGGAAACCAAAAGAATAAAACAAGAGAGATGCAACAAGGACAATCTTTAGGATGTTGATACGCAAAACACCCTTGAAAAGGAATCAATGGAAGAATAATTATATTCTATTATAATTACATTACAAGATAACAGAGTCAAAGAATCCCAAATATGAATGAGTTGAAAGTGAAATTCAAGAAAACATTCAAAATTGAAAATTAAGTTCCCACATTTGTATGAAATTTAAATAATTAAAAAGTATTCCAAATTTCTCAAGGATATTTTCACCAAAAATATTTTACATGATTGGAATAAGAGAAATATATTAGGAATAATTTCCTCAGCTCTTATCACACCAAAAATGGTATAAAAATTTCAAGATTCATGGATGTTTTCAATTCCTTTCATTATAGATTCTTTAATTTTTTTAATGATTCATGTGATATTGATCTTATATAAATTTAATTACTTAATCTATGTTCTCATATTTTAAAATCGGAGAATTAAATACCACAAGAGTGGTGGTACATATTGTAAATAAATCCACTATATTTTTAGCGGGATTCTTAAAATATGTGCTAGTTGGAGTGAAATGACTAATTTTTATAGTTGAATTCTATTTTCTTACAATGGAGGAATATAAAGAACTGGAAAATTAATAAATCATTTTAGGAAGACTATTACTAAAGAAGAACATGATAATAATAAATTTATATAAAGGAACCATTACCATTCATCATGGAGACAACACAATTTACTTTAACATTCTTGACTCCAAGAAGCAACTTTCAAGGAATTAGCCTATTTTTTCATTCTTTGATGATAAAGGCACAAAAACTATTAAAGATTCTAGTATACTCCATGAACTATTATTCTTAGGGGATCTATTTTTTATTGAAAATAGAATGACATAAATGAAAATAAAAAATATGTAAATTTTGATATCAAGTTGGACGAAGAGATAACATCTAATTTCATTGATAAATTAATATACAATAATGAAGATAGTATGATTTCTTATCCACAATATATTCAAACATTGGAAGTGAAAAATTTAAATTCAATCTCATGTCTTAAAAAACCCATTAATCTTAAATGAAATCCTCTCCCTTGTGATTTAAAGTATGTTTAACTCGTGGAAAAAGATTGATTTCCAATAATCACATCCAACAACCTATCCAAAACCCAATATTAATCCTTGTTTGGATTTCTAAAAATAAGAATATGATAAATTTGGTGGATCTTAAGAGATACCCCTATAATTAATCCCATAATTTTCCCACATAGAATATTGTTAGTGGGAGATTTTAAACCTTTTAAGATTCCCCATAGAAGGATAAACCCCACCAGTATGGAGGTATAAAATAATGAGATATAGAAGTTGGTAGAAGCTAATATCATACAACAAATTTATGTTTCCCAATTGGTCAACCATGTCAATATAGTTCCCAAGAAATCTTATTTTACAATTATGAATAATGATCTTAATAAATTGATTCCCATGAGAGTTTATTATACTTGGATATTGTGTATTAGTTATAGTAAGGTAAATAAATTCACTATAAAAGACCACTTTCATATTACATTAATTGACCAAATTCTAGATTGGTTAGTGGGAAAAATCAATATTGTTTTCATAAAATATTTTTAGGATATCATCAGGTACCCATTTCTCTAGAAGATCATCATAAAAATAAATTTACATGTCCTTATGACACATTTCACAAAAAAGTTTTCCTTTTGGTTTGTAAAATTACACAATTACATTTAAAAGGTGAATGATAATTACATATCTAGACCATATTGAGAATTTCATAGAGGTATTTGTCGATGAATTTATTGTTTTGGGTAATTCATTTGATCAATACTTGAGAAATATTGAAAAATTATTGAAATCATGTATTGAAAAGAATATTATTTTGAATATTTAAAAGTTTAAATTCATTGTGGAGAAAGGGAAAGTATTTTGAAATATCATTTCATAAAAAGTAATTGATTTAGATAAATCCAAGGATGAAGTGATAAATTATTTACCATATCTGACTTATATAAAAAATGTTACATCTTTTTTATTCCATGTAGGATTATATAGAATATTTTTGAATATTTTTTGTAATATATGTCTTAATATGTCCATATTAATTTTATTAGAATCTGAATTTAATTTTAATGATGATTAGGGAACCATTTGACCAGATGAATTATATGTTTATTACATTACAAATAATGAAAGCACTAAATTGGGATTATCCATTTGAGCTACTTTTTGATGCCTCAAACCAAGTCATGGGATTAACCCTCCCTCAATGGATTAAAGAAAAACCACAAGTCATAACTTATGACTTGAGGTTGTTGGATTCTACTCATCCAAATTAAACAAAAACTGAAAAGGAATTTATTGAATTTGTTTTTCATTGAATAAATTTACATCTTATTTTCTTGGAACTGATGTAGTTGTCTTTTTTTGATCATGTATCCCTTGGGTACTGGATGAAGAAAGATTTTTTAAATTAATGGTTGGTAATATGGATACTACTCATGAAATAGTAAAACATGGTGATAATGGTAAATATAAATAGTAAAAATCATTTGGAAACCCATTTATATAGCCTACCCAACACCACAGTAGACGAAATTCTAGGTATTAACCCAAACATCATGGAAGGTTAAGTACCATGGTATTCCAAGAAAGTGAATTATTTCTTCACATATGAGGTACCATCTAATCTCAAATACCATAAAATACATAAAATCAAGTGTTAATCTATATTTTATATTTACATGGATACACTAATTTGTAAAATTGAAATAATCAAGTAAAATTATATTGGCTACTAGTAAGTGAAATTGAATCAATTTTTGAATTTTTCAGAAAACTAATTTTATTGGGCACTTTGGAAGTCATTTAATGAAAATAAATGTTTTGGAATCTAGAATATATTGTCCAAATTTGTTTAAATATGATCATGGATAATTTATGATGTGTGGAAATGTCAATTTTCAGGAAATATTTTAGAAAGACAAGAGTTTACTAAAAACCACAATTTATTTTGTTAAATCATTGAATTATGGGGAATTAATATTATGGGACACTTTTCATGTATTTTGGGAATTATTATATTTTTATTATTTGTCAATTATTCTAAAAATGGGTGGAATCCAAGAACATAAAAACTTATGATTCCAATATTGTGTCGTATTTTTTAGGTCCAACAGTTTTTGTTGGATTGAAATGCCAAATACTTCATCATAGGTCAAGGTATTTAATTTTTTAATAGAGAAATGAAGGGTTTATGTTTGGTTATATATCATGAATTCCTTAATAAAAAAACTTATTCCATATGGAAATGTAATATATTAGTACTTGGATTTCCAATAGAAGAGGTAGAATATTGAGTTAAAAAATTTCATTTTTGTTCTGCTTTTGTTAGAAGAAAAATCAGGGTATTTTATTAAAATATATAACAATAAATAAAATATAAAACAAAGTGTAAAAAAAATCAAGATAAAAACAGTATTTTTACTAAAAATAAAAAGGTGTTTTAAAGTATAATTAAATCAGTAGTTGTGGAGATGCATAGACCGTCCAGACACTCCCCAATTCCTTGTTTGAAAATATTTACTAGATGAATTTATCAATTTCCTTTCAATGAAATCTATATGATCACATAATTTTCCATGGAAATCATATTAAAAACTTGATAAGAGTTTTGTTCCTTCTATATGAGTGATTCACCCACTTTAATTCCTCTAACCAATCAAACCTAACTGAAATAATAATGTTCAATGGTAGGACCTCACTAAAATAATTTAAATTGCGCAATCAATTTTTTTTCCGATAGATTAGAAAACCATCCAAAAAAACTAGTTTAATTTGTAATACACAAAAAAATAACAATTTCTATTAAAATATATATGTTATATGAAAATTCAAAAGAGATTACACATGATTAAAACTATGAAGAAAGTTCCCTTCAGTTTCATTGGTCCATTTCCACTTAGTGCCGAGCCTCACATAATTATAGAAGATCCTATATTATCAATTTTTTTTATGATATTCATGAAAATAGTATTTAACAAGCTATATATCATGACTCTATCCTTTCACTATCTCTCTCAACAAACCCTTGGAAATAAGTGAAGATGAAAATATATATTGAGGAGGGGTGAAAAATATGTTTCCCAGTTTTTATCTATAGAAAGATTACTAAATTTAGTCCTAATATTCACTTAAATATTGACAAGAGTTATTATCAATAGTTTTTATAAATTATATTTTATTTCATCCTTAAAAATAAAAATTAATTTGGACAGGTGTAAGAAAATTTATTCTCGAGTTTATGAAGTAATCTTTTTTAGCTGAAGAGACTCTTCATCTTCACCCATACTAACATATGAAAAGACTACATTAATGAGTGAAGTTCTCCAAGAAATTTAATTTTACTATGAAAATTAGAGTATTATTTTATATCTAACTAGAATAAATTCATTTGGTTTCCTGTACATTGAGATATTCCTCATTTAAAGGGGAATGGTTAATTATTTCATCAAAAAAGGTTTTTCCATTTGGAAAAGTTTATTTAGGCTCCATGAAATTTAAATTAGCATTATGTTTAGTATAAGAAATTATAATCCACAATGAACGGAACCCTAAAAAATAATAAATACACAATTTGAATCTATATTAAAAAATTTAGTCTCAAAATACATAAGTGATTGAAGATATTAAAAATTCCAGAACAAGGAAATTTTCATACTTTTGCTCAAAAAATCCCTAAAAATGATGAAATTAAAATTAAATTAATAAATTGTTTTGGTTTAAATCATTTATATACATAATAATAATAAATAAAATATTAGTTCTATTAATAACCATACTTAACCCTTGGAGTCTTGGATAAGTGGGCACTGAAAATAAATCCCCAAGGAAAAATCCAAAACACAAGTCAATGAAATTTATAAAAATTAAAATGAAGAAACCTAACTTATCAAAATTATTCAAAACATAAAATCCAAATTATTCAGAACTTTCATTCATTAAATTTATATTTCTTTCATTCCTACTTTCCTAAGGATTCCCACATAACCTATATTCCTCTCAAAATATGATTTTTAGTTTAAATGGTTTTTCTTCATCCAAATAAATTAAATGATAAAAATAAAATTAAAAAATTTATAAGTCTCCACCAAATTGAGTTAAATACTTGTATCCATAATGGGGACTTATAAATGGATGTTTTGAGATTTCATTGTTTGAGGGACTCAAATGTAAAAAAAATATTACGCAAAAAGAGATGGTTTGGCTCTTTATTGAAGAAATATTTCATGATTATAGTTTTTCATTAAGTATTATATTCTACTCGTAAAATAATAAAATCAATTATAAGATAACCTAAATATTTATTTCATTAATATGACCAAATTTATCTAATTTAGTAGCTTTATCATAATAACATCGAAAAAAAATTCAATTTTTTTGGGTTAAAATATCTAGAAAGAATTTTTTTTTGTTTTTCTAAAAGAAATATCCAGAAAGGCACAACTTAATTTTTTTCTATAAAGCTCATGAAATAAATATATTTCAATATCAACAACTTCCTCTCCAGTTTAGGATTTTTTATCACCCCAAGTTGAACAACACAAAGTATTTCCCCACTGTTAAACTTTACAGAAATAATGAAATGCACTTCAAGAGCGTGTTGGATATGGAAAATATCTTATAAAGAGAATATCTAGTTAGATAGTCATGGATACTGGGGGTTCCTAATTTTGTAATGTAAAAATTAATTTTAAAAAATATTGTTAAATATTCTTAAGAAGGTAATCTCAATCATCAATATATTACATCAATTATTTTGACCACAAGTTCTATAAAGATCACCGATTTTGAAAGAAATATGAAATGTTCTAGATAAAAAAGTATTATTTATTTCCCTCATGAAGTGGTATTAATTTGAGAAACATGTAAAAATGTTTTAGAGTCCCTCATGGGAATGTGATTTTCAAAATTATGAAGCATTCATAGTAAATAATTTAGATGAAAATGGATTTTTCATGAATTTATAAAATTTGAATTCGAAACATAGAATATTTTTGTAATCATATAGTTTCCTTCCATGAATTAGGTTGGTTATAATCCTTTGAAAACCGTTTTAAATTAAAAATGGTAATTAAATTTATTTTCCAAAGCATGAAAGACCTCAAAATTTAAAATAAAACCCAAAATTTGAAAGAAAATATGAAAAGATAAATTTTAAAAGAAACAAGAAATATTAATTTACGAAATATGACCCCCCAAAACTTATATTTTTATAATATCCTCCTTGTCTATATTTTATGTGATAATTTAAAATCAAGAATATATGCTATGAAGAAAATTGGATGGTAAAGAGACAACCTAAATTTTATTGAGTATCTACATCCTTGTGCTAGGATCCTAAAAGTTACAACATGAAAATCTAAATGAAAAACAAAAAAGCACCAAATTTTATTGAAAACAATGAATGGAAAAAAATAAAATTAATGTAACTGAAAAGTTCTTTGGTATGAACCCCATTGTTGATGTTAGCATTTAATTACCCTTAATCAATAAGTTCCAGCTAATCATCCACAATTCGAAGGTGGATTTGATGTTTTTCTCATGAACAACCAAAATAGCATTTATCTAGATTTTTTCAACTCACAATGGTTGTATAACATCCAAAATTTAGATTTATTTAGGTTCACCTCCATGAATTCATTTCTCTAATGATGTATTAAAATATAGGGAAAATATAAGGGAAACCTCTAAAAATATTGTCCTTAGAAACCTACATTTTTTATTGAAAATTAATTATAGGATGTGGTTCATCTTAAATTTCTTCTTGAAAATTGATTTATTCTTTCAAAAATATTCCTAAACCACTATCCTCATGTGTACCGGTATACTCTTAAATTAGGCACAATATCTTTTTTAAATTTGAGCATTTGAATCCCCTTCATCTAAAAAATTAGTGCACTAAAAATTATAAGGAATAAAATATTCACAAGGGTAAATAGTTAACAATTTATTATTTAAATAATTTGGAAAAAGTGGATAAATATTTTAGACTTATCCCTGTGTATAATTAGGATCCATCATTTGTTTAGTGTGAATAATAGTTGTAATGAAATTAAGAATTATCTCAGGTTCCTTTAATTGTTATTTTAATATTAAAGGCTTGAGTGTTTCTTCCTCCTTGTAAATTTTTGAATAAAAAATCATTGAATTTTTAATTTTAAAAATTTCTACTTCACTTAGAATTTAATTTTAAAAAAAAATTATCCTCTTAATTTTCAAAATTATTTTGGATTACTAATGAAACCCATATTAGTAAATCAATGATAATTTATTCATTTACATTTAAAAAGGATATTCCAAATAATTTTTCAACTCTTCCTCAAAAGTTTCCAGAATATCAAAAGTGGGTGGGATAAGATTTTACTTTTCTTTAGATTATTTTTGGTTGGATAATTCTTTATTATCTTTAATATAATTGAAAATAACTGATATTTATTTAAATTTAAATTAAATCATGATATTATTTTGTTCAACATGTTTTATTAATAGATATTTCATATTAAAATACTTAAATTGTTTGTAATCTGGTAATGTATAAGTGTATTCAGTTTTATTTTTTTTATTTTTTTGAAGAATCTATATTAGTGGATAAACTCCTAGAAATTTAAAAAAACATATAACAAAACCTTGGAAATGACATTAGTTTATGTAGTGGTTTTTTTCAAGATACCATAATCAAATTATTTATCCCCTAGAGAAGTGCAATATGAAAGTCCTTGGTTTTTCTCCTAAGGAGATTCACATTTGAGTTACAAAGTTTCCACTTTTTCTAATTTTATCGTGTAGAAAAATTTAGGGATTTATTTTATAGTGATAAATTATAAAATTAGTAGAAAATAAAGTTCAATATAATTCAAGAGAATTTTTTTATTGAAATTAAAAGGGGGTTGAAACATGAATTGAAACATTAGTTTTGGACAAGATTATACCTTCCAAACAAAACCCTCTTGTTTACAAATATTTTCCAATTAAAATTTTCAATACCCATAAATAGATCTCCAAATTGACACCTAAGTTTTCATGGACATCATATCAATGCCTCCATCTGATTTTTACCTCATATAGGTTTGATTTAACAACATTAATACCAAAAAGATATAAAACCTTAATAAAATCAATATGATCAATGAAAATACCTCACCAAAGAAACTTTAATAGGAAATATATTATTTTACTCCATATTTTAGAAAACCATCCAAAAAATTAGTATAAAATGTATTCAGGAAATAAAATGACCACTTTATTTCCAAAATATATGTAAATGATAAATTTTAAGGAGATTAAACTTGAATAATATAACTAAAAATAGATTTCTCTTAAGTTCCTAGCATTCACAACCATATAGGGATTAAATTTACATCTATTGAGCATCTCTTATATTCTATATTTATCCTTTTTAAATATACATGAATAGTGTCATCAAAAACGTTTGTATCACACCCCTCTCCGTTATCTCTGACACCACATCCTTAGAAAGAAGTGGAGATGAAAATATATATCGAGGATGGGTTGAAAATATACTGTCTAATTTATGTCCTCATGAATATTTAAAGATTTATTCCTAGTTCCTTTTAGAATATCAATAGCATTTATTCTTAACATATTTTCTAAATTTCCATTACTATCAATCCTAAAAATTTCAAACCATTTTAGTATGTTTCATAGAATTTATTCGCTATTTATATAATCCCACCTTTTCTAGTTGAAGAGAATCTTCATATTCATCCATTTTAACAGCAAAATGGATTCCTTAATGAGAGAATTTATCCATGAAATATAATGTGAATGTGAAAATTATAATCCCATTTCACATCCAACTATAATCCCCTCGTTTGGTTTTTTAGTATCCTGATATATGAATCATTCAATTATTAGTGTTAAAATATATTGACCAAAAATATTTTCCCCATTACATAATTTATTTGGGCCACATGAAATTACAATTAACAGTAATTCTATTAGAATAAGTTGTAGAACATGAAAAAAGAAGCCTAAAATTAATCAATAAATTTATATCAACCTGGAAAAGTTATTCTCTAAATACCCAAGTGATTGAAAAAAAAAATAATCAATCAATTTTTTCATTTATCATAAAAAAATCCCTAAAATCAAAAAATGACACAATTTATCTTAAATTGATAAATTTTTGGGTATTGAATCACTGAAATACACATGAAAAATAATTGAAATATTAGTTATATCTAGTGGATTCTTATGAATTATGTGATGAATCACAAGTCATTTACACCTTACCACCCCAAAAAAATAGTCACACTTATGTGTCTAACAAGGAATTTAAAAGTTTTCTGGAGAAAATATTTAAACCAAACTAGAATGATTGAATCTAATGATTTTAATACATATTATTGGAATATGAGATAGTCTACAACACACGTATATGTGTGATACTGTAAAGGTTGATTTATTGAAAAAGTTTTTATTTACTGATTTCATTGTAGAACAAAACTTATTTTACAATAAAGAGGATAAATTTTTATTTGGAATGTTTTGGTAAAGATAGAATATTATTAATACAATATATATAAGAAATTAGAAATTATTCTTTTAAAATTTCCATAATTCCCAAATAAATAACTCGAGTGGAATATAAAAATCAGATCAACCAAAAAACATTAAAACTGGATAATAAGTATTTATCAATAATTCTAGATTGAACATAATGATGGATCCAGAAATAATAAAAGGGGAACCAATTTATTATGAATGTGAAAGGGAAGAAAATGTACAGTGTAAAAATACCCCATGAACTAGTGAAGGAGCCCAAACTGCTCTACTAGGTCTTTTGATATCTTTTCACCATGTTAGGTTAATCTAACCATGTTAAATAGAATCACTATATTTAAAAAACTATGTTTTAATTTTTTAATAGGATTTAGGAATTTATGATGTATCCACCCTTTCCTTTTATATTTTAACTTTAAATGAAATTTTCATAACACTTTTATTTGTTGTTTTTTGTAGGACCGTCAAAGAATAAATAGGGAATCCAACTTCTTTGAGAAGATGATGTAAAGAGGGAAATACATTCATGTGTAAAGGGGACTTCACTTAGAAAATCGTTATTTTTTTGGGTTCCTTTATTAAAAAAAATCTATTTTTAACTTCAAAATAATATTTTCATGCACACACTATGTCATTTTTCTTTTGACAAATAATATAGGAGACGTGAGTTTCTTAGGAATCATATGATTCAATATTTTATATTTTTAGGATAATGATATTGAATGAGTAGGATGGGGAATTGAATGATTAGAGTTCATAATAAATGTTAATTTGAGGAATCATTATTTATGGGAATTATTTGATTCATTTAAATAAAATTTACCAACTAATTTTCATAATTTGGAAAATTGAAATTCATTTGGAATTATTTTTTATTATTCTCTATATGATGAGTGATTTATAATATTTTATTTTCCATCCCTAAGTGGATTTTTAGAAAAAATAATTCCATTCTATCATGAGCATATTTCATGAGAGAACTTAGGGAATTCCACCTACTCGAACATTCCTTGGGAATTATCAAATCTATGATTTTACAAGGCACATTTTATATGATTGGTGAAATTTATTTAATTTTCCATTATACTTGTGACCAAAATTTACATAAATCATTATTTATCCCTTATAACCCATGAATGAACATGATAATAATGACACATTTTTAACTACAATATTTTACATTCATATCGTACTCTATGTATTATGAATGATATTTAAAAGTATATGTGTGGGGATAAGAGAATTCATGGGGGAAGGGATACAATAAATTGAAATGAATAAGTGTGGGGGTTCTATTTTTGGGTATCATGATAATTTATTTAATTTAATTACTACCCTCATGAAATAAATAAAGAAAAAAGTGAAAAAGAAAAAAATTGATTGTGACTTCCGAGAATCAAAAAATCGACCTTATTATAGTAATTATTTTATCATATAGGGTTAGTTGGTGGGTGTGATATTTTTTATAAGTATAACATAAAAAATTCTCTCAAAAATTTAGTTGAAAAGTAAGACATAAAAAATTATAGAAAATTAAAGAAGGTGTACATCATTTATAATGATTTCATTATTCATAACCTTTAATTTGTGATTGGGAAGAGGGTTTTGTCACTTTTTGAAGGAGTTATTTTCATCTAATTTTGATTTCAACATCATGAATTTGGATTTATAGTTAATTTACTCTTTGAATCATACAATTTTAAACATCATCAGCTTCCTATTTGATGCCTCAGTGTCATTATATCCTTAATTGGAAATTTCTCATCACTTCAAGTGAGTTTTTTCTTTGCAAAGTACATCTATGGGAAGAGTCTGCACTCATATTATGAGCATAACTCCATATGAATTTTTTAACAATTGTTTTGAGAGAAAAACATTAGTGGTAAGGTATATCACAAATTAAAATGTATGGAAATAATAGATTTTAGTATGTTAATGTATGAAAAGATAAGATTCAAAAATTTACTATGGGAAAAATTAAAATACATATATTGATTATTCCTCTGAAAAGTCTAAAATTAAATTTTTATTTCATATGAAACATAAAATTTTAGTACAGAATTGGTAATTATTTAATTTAATTATTTAAAATTTAATTTTTCGTAGGATTTTTTCTCTTTGTAATTTATTTTTGAGATTCAATGATTGTGTAAAATCAATGATTCAAGTGTGGGGGTATTCAATGCAATCATTTTTTCATGAAATATTCTAAAAACTTTGATAATTAATTTCAAAGTTTTAAATAGTTGCATCATTAAGTTAATTTTTTGATTAAAATTTTTGTGATTTACACCTCAAGACATTTATTGTAGAAAAATAATTGGAAATTATGAATGTGAAAGTTTTATTTTGATTATTAAAATTTGGTTAAAATTTTTCTAGTTTTTTTATACATTTTAGTTAAAAAATGTAATAGTAACTAGAATAGTACTCAACTCACAATAAAATCCACATAGCTAGCCCTAGGGGAATGTCGACCAAGCCTAAAGGGAGGGAAATCTAGGGTATGTATGGAAGGGTTATAGGATGTGCATTGTGTATATAGGTAAGTGAATACATGGGCACATGAGTGCACTAGCACATAGGGAAACTCGGTATGGTAGTGGGTGGAAAGACTCTCCACTGCGAGCATGAACGGGAGATAGTACGTGCCCACTAAAACAATTTTGACTCCATTTCCAAGTAAAGGTCATGTTATATGTTATATGGAAGTAGGTTCCCACATTAATAACCAGTGTGGGATGTATAATTCCACTGCATTGTGTATTAAAAAATGTGATGCCATTTAGGCATCCTCTCATGAATCCTATCGGTTGGGAAATTCATTTGATAAAACACTTCCACCTTCCACCATTGAAATTATAAGACCACCACTCAATATCATATATAAAAAACATGGAGGTTTCAAAAAGACAGTTGGCTTGAGATAAAATTATACACTCAAGACTGAAAACACCCTGAATCACCCCAAGACCACAATGGAACCTCTTTAAGGATGAAGAAATTATATATAAATTAAATGAAGCTCAATCCATTCTCTATTAACATTGAATAATGATTTTTAAGAGCCAAAAATCAAGGATACTACTTTATCGCCACCTTTACACCATAATGTTCTATATCCAGATATAATTAAGAGCTTGAAACCACTGAAAATTCTAGCATAGGTACACCTTTGGATATCCTTATGTCATGGACTCCATTAGAGGATAAACCGTTGAAGAAGAGGAAATGGAATAGTATATGTGCTATATTGTGGCTCGAAATGAACATGATTTCATATAGGAGGTTACACTGCTGGGTATTTAACTACATCAGAGAGATTCCAAAAATGGTAGTAGCGTAGAAGAGGGGAAGGAAAGAGGTTGGGTCATGGATCTTGGATATGCCGTTGAGGTAACCAAAATGATAATGAATATTTTTTAGGGATAAAAATATATGGATATGAGGGATATGGAGATATAATTTCCATAAAAGTGGATGCAAGAAGGAAAACAAAATTGATGAAGGCCATGCCTTAAGGTTTTTTCTCAAAACCATAGAAGGTGTCAAACAAAAATTTAAAATACTAAAAATATTCAAGACATCGATGAGATACACATAAATTATCAAGGATAATTAAAGAAACACATGCATGGGGTAATTTTATGAACACAAGAATTAAAAAACACTCCTTAAAAAAGGATGAACCACTATCTAATTTAATTTTTTTTAAATAGATACTGAAATATAGAACAAAGATAGTTTGATTTGAAGAAGATATGTAGATATTAAAAGGTAAAAACTTGGAGAACCTAAGAATATGAATTTTAGGGGATAAATCTAATTGAGTATTGTTGGACATGTCTTGGTAGGTGGATTATTTTGGTGATGGTTCTCTATATTATTGATTCATTATTCTCTTTTTTATTCCTAAAATGTTTTTTAACTCTTAAAACTCTATTGTTTATTCTTTAATGGAAGGGTATAAAATTTTATGATATTGGGGAATGGGAGGTGAAACATTAGAGATTCTTGAGTAAAATCTTATTTTGAAAATAACAATAATATATTTTCATTATTATTTTTTAATTTCTAATTTTAGAATTTAATTTGAACATGGTTGTGTTTTTGATTTATTCTGCTAATTAGTTATTTCCATGATTAATGAATGATTATCTCCCTCTAATTGTTTTTGGATTATAGCGATTGATAGTTTTAGGACTCAGTAGAGAGTTTTTAGTGATTACTAAACATCTGAGGAATAGGAAGGGAGCTAACTAGTTTATTTGGAATAACAATACTTTATTGAGTACTACCTGTGTAAATCTAGTGCGATTCACTGTGACTTTCTCATATAAGAAGTAGATAAGTCCAAAGAAAGGAAAATTTCAGGTCTATTTTCATTATTAATAAACTTGATTAATGGTGAAAAGGGGAAGCAGGTGTTTAACCTTTCATTAAATCAAAAAACTCAAGGAAGAAATTTATTTTAAAAAGTATATGATATAATAAAAAATGGGATGAAAAGAATAACCAAATCACTAGTCTCTCACTTGGGTTTATTATGACTTACATCATTGTTTTCTATTCCTAGAAGCCATTATATAATTATTTAATTTTCAAACATGTGACACTATATCAGATCACTACTCTTTAGAGAAAAACTAGGTTACCTATAACCCTACATTTCCTAGGAAATAAATTAGCCTCTTCTAAACCTAGTGGCAGGTGTATTTCACGTACCAGTTTAGGTGTTGAGTTAGATTTACTTGTTGTTCACTAGGATTTAGAAAGATTTTCTTATATTTCAAACTAAATGATCTAGGGAGGATCCTAATAAGTATATATGTTATTATTAGAATATGTATATATAAAATATTTTTGAGGTTAGTAGGATTGGGTTGGTGTTCGAGTGAGATATTACTAGCTCATTGGTTATATAAGAGTAGTTTGGGTATTCATGGTTGCTGCCAAGGATTTTATTTTGGTTGTTTTAGTTCCCCTTATCATATTATTTTATTTTTTATGATATTATATGAATATATTTGGGATCCTATAATTTTATCTTCTTAAGGTTGTTTTTGGGTAATTTTATCATATATATAATTTCTCAGTTCTTTTAGAGGGTTATGCCTCACATCTAAGTGTATGATATACCCTCAGTGATTGTCACCAACCTATGGCCAATCAGAGGATTTTTTTGGGCTTCACTATCTCCCTTATATCATTAATGACTTAGAAGGGGTACCTTTTGGGGGTGGGGGTATTGATATGTATTAGGTAGCCTTATTGATTTTTTGTTTCCTTCTGTTATCTTTTCTTGTGGTATGGTGAATGAAAGAGGATTCCACAATGATTTATGTTGGTTTTTCCTTCCAGTTATTATTTTTTCCTTCTCCCTTCCCATCCTATAATTTTAGGAGGTTATATGTTAGTATTTTATTATGATTTTATGATTACATGGTAAAACAAATTGAAATGATATTCTTTTTTGGGTGAGTACTCTATTTGATGTCATGTAATAAAAAAATATTGTGGTTTCACACCCTTTAATTTATTTTTAGTTGATCAGTGGATTTAACTATGAAAGTTGGTATAGTTTTTTGAAATTAATGATTGCTTAGTTAATGATGGTCATGGATTTTTACTGTAGAGTTACCAAGAGTCATCTATAATCCATTCACAATTCATTTCATACAATTTTGACAAGTATAAACTATTCGGTGTGTTTTCCCCAATTATAATGAATTATATTAATTATGAATTAATTATATAATTATAGATGGTTTATAATTATATAGGTGGGGTCTGTTATTGATATAAGGGCTCTTGTATGTGGATGTTGGATAATGTGTGCTCGGTATGATGGTATGAAATCATTAATAAGGGTATTACTTCATATCAGGGTTGGTGGTGAGTAAATTTACCACATTTATATGTGTTTTCATATACTGTGTTATATGAAAATATGGGTAGGTGGGTGTAATCAACCCAAGATTTAAGAAAGGTGAGGTAATTTATGTGTGGTGTGACTAGGGTGGCCCGTTAGGATCATATAAAGTTATTCATGTGTCATTATTTGATTGTATTATCACTGAGGGATATGAAAAAATTGTGAAAATCTTAGTTAGAGTGATATATGAACCCATAGTACATGTCTAACCATGAGAGAAGAATTTAGTGACATTGGGAGGAATCATGTGTTGGTTTGTCAGGTTCACCTAGAGTGATAGGTTACAGGTGAGTCTAGTATGATGTTTTTTGAGAAACCATATGAAATATAATTTATCCAAGAGGGGTGACCTATGGTTTTGAATATGAATTATTAGGAATACCATTTAGATTATTTCATAATTAATAAAGGAACTTAAACTATAGGAATACTAGTGAGATAATAACCAAGTGATAAATTTTCCACAGGGGATAATATTTCATATGGACTAGTGATGGTCCTTCTTGGTTAAGTCACCACATGAGTGTTAATTGGTTAGATGATAATAAACTTGTAACGACCCAAAGTTTCATTAATGGAAAATCCCTCTTGATCTTATTAAATGTCTATTTATATAAAATCTTTTTATAAAATTTCAATTTCTTTGGTTTTATGTTAAGAATTTTGACCGTTGCTAATATAGCCATTGAACAGTGATCACATGATTAGTATAAATATAGGACTTTAACAAATCCAATTTACTCAGACAAAGGAAGCGATGGCCTCATCCAGTAGAATTCCCCATACGAAGCCCATTTTTCGGAGCTCGGAAAAGAGGTGGCATCTTTGGTCTTCACCCTTGACCAATCCCAAGCTGAGCTTCATCTTGTCAAGCTCAAACGTGACCATCTACGGGAAAATTGGAAGTTGATTGAAATTACCACTCGAGCAATGTTATCTGAGCCACCCCAAGAGTCTGTCACCATCACACACCTTATGCTTAGGTCTTATGCGGATGTTTTAAGGGGTTATGTAACAAATAATTAGTACTATGTTCATGTACATTATTTTTTAACATAATAATGAATATAACTTCTAGTCATTTTTGATACATTGTAAATAGTTTTTAAAGTACAAATGGTATTTTTAGTTATTATTTAATTAAGAATTCTATTTTATTAAATTAAGGGATTTCTGAATTAAACAATATTTTAATAAAATATTATTATTAATATTAAATTAATTTTTATTAAATATAAATTATCTTATAATTTTATGAATGCAATTATAATTTTTATTAAGGTTTGAAAACCATTTCTGTCAAAACCCGTGAAATTTCGATAAAAGTCGGTTTTTATTTTAAAATTAAAAATTCACATATTTAGAAAATTATTTAGATAAAATAAATGTTATTTTTGTAATCTGGACGTCGAAATTATCCAACGGTAAATTTTTTATAATTTTCTGAGACAGTCGAATTTCTGGGTAAAAATTAAATACCGTTTAAATATATAACGTGTTTTATGACTTCATAATGACCAAATAGTGATGTAATAAAATACTATAATCTTTATGTTCGGCCAATATATGTTTTACCATTAAAATAAAGCGATTTTGGGTTTGTTTGACTTATTTTTCAAATCATTAATGGACCACTGAAAACTTATTCAACACTTTGCCTTTTTAAATTAATTTCCATGGGAGTGTGACTCACCTCCACATAAGCAACCTTATTATTTTAAGAATTTCGCACTTTTTCCTTATAAAATAATTTTTTCCTCTTCCCTTTTCCAAAAACCATGGGCAAAAACCATGGTATGGTTTGTGGTTTGGATTAATTTAATATAAGGGGTCCCAAACCTAAATAATAAAGAATTCCCTCACCTTTCCTATATAAACCCACCCAAGCTCCCACTTCCTCCTCACTCAAAGCCCCTGGAGTTCGTCCAACCTCTAACCTACTCTCTCTAGAATCCTTCCAAGGTTTCCAATCTCCCAAGAAGCCTCTCACAAGCCTCTCCCTGACCTTTGGAAGCACACTTCCAAGTAAGGGTTTTTCTTCCTTTCTCATTTTTGTCCAATTTTCTGTAAGTTGGTTTTCCTTTTAATTTCAATTATGAATGTTGGGGTATGGTTTCTCACCTCACTCATACTTCCCTATTTATGTTTTAATGATGGGATACCCCTTTATCTCTCATTAAATTCCTCTCATGTACACCCGTTACTATGCAGAAATTCTGAAAGGAACTTCTCTCTCCTCTTTTACATTCAAGAAATATTTTTGTATCATGAATCTAAATTCCATTAAAATTTTTGGTAAATGTATCTATATGAACTCCTTACTGTCCATTACATTTAAATATTATGAGGAACCCCTTTCTCTTTCATCAACCATTTTTATGAATTCTTATGTCACGCCGTTACGCTGCAGAAATCGCACCGATTTTCTAAGCCAATGCCATTGTGTAGTGAATACCATGCCCATTTCTCCATCAAGGGTATTAAACTTTATACACATTTACTTATTTATTATAAAGTTTCATGTATGAATTCAACATTCTTTTATCGTGGAACAAATGATTATGTTTTATGAATCCATTTTTTATGATCCATGTGGCACACTTATGCATGAAATGAAATGTTTAAGAAGGGTGTGCCCTTATAGCGCTCCAATGCATGGGGTAAAGTATTGTATCATGATACGTAATGTGAAATGAGTGTTGACTCATTCTAATTAAATTGAAAATAGGGTTTAATTGTGCTTCATGTGCAATGAGGATTTACTCATGCCCTATGTGCAATGAGCCTTGGCTCATGCTAATTCCATGTTAAGTGTTGTTGCCACATTTCCAGGTTATGATTATCGTGCTTTATCATGCCTTTATGTTCATGTTTCTTTTATGCTTTATTGATATGCCTATTGTCTAACATGTATTGTACTCCTCATGTTATTCCATGTGTACTCCCTTACTGGGATTTATAGCTCACCCTTTTCTTATGCATGTCCTCAGGTTATCCCATGCAATGCTAAGTACGAGGGAATGTAGTGGTCATGTAAAGGATGTTTTCAATAAATACGTTTTATTTCATGTTTTAAGTTTTTATGTAATGATACTAAGCCCCAAAGACACTAAACCTCCCGATCTTCTTGTTGTATCAAGTGTATTTTTATTTAATAAATCATGTGTAAGTTTGTAATAAAAGCAGGGTTGTTATAGTTGGTATCAGAGGATAGGTTTAGTTATTTTTGGGATTAAGAAACCCTAGTAAAGCCTTAGATACAAGACTAGGTATAATAAAAACATCCCTAAGTTTTGGTAAGTACTGAGTAAGTGGTTTATCAAACAAATACATCCCTATCTGGATACGAGCTGGTAGAGGCGGCTCTGGCACACATGTATCCTAGGGGTAAAACCCAAAAACATCGCGTTGAGCTAGACTCGAACGGGAACTGGTGCACGACAACGGGCCTTGCTGCACTCCTGGTTACGACACTCTCGGGGGGTATGTTTTGATAAATTCACAAGCTTAGTATGAACCCTTATTAAGGGAATTAAAAAAATTGCCCTAAGAATATATGTTTGAAAGTAGATCATGAAAATCCTAGATTGAACCCTATAGACTCAAGAGTTAAGTAAATAAAAGTGTATTTATAAGTCATCAACTTTTGTCTTTGGGTTACCCTTTATGTGTTACCCCTAAATTTCCTTTTATTCCAGCCAATGGCCGGTAATAGGAGGACTCAGGCTAACAACCGTTGTGAAGATCAGTGTGATGACTGTACTAATGAGATGCCAAATCCAATGGGAGCAGGAATCGAGAACTTTGTCACGCTTCTCTCTCAGCTAACTCAAGTTTTGAATAAAAACACGGGTCAAGAGGAATGTTCAACCCCCCCTAAGAAAGAACAAGTCACTATCGAGAGCTTCATGAGACAAAGGCCTCCAACTTTTAGTGGATCATCTGATCCCACGATCGTTGAACAATGGATCAACTCCATTAAAAAGATCTTCTCAATCCTTCAATGTTCTGAACAAGAGAAGGTTCTCCTAGATGCTTATCGTATGGAGGGTGAAGCTGATCAGTGGTGGACATTGATCAAAAATATGAAGCCTGAGGAGGAGATCGAGGATTTGGAATGGAAGGATTTCCGGAAGATGTTTTTCAATAAATATTTTCCATGCACCCTCCGGCTTAAGATGTAAAGGGACTTCCTTTACCTTAAGCAAAAAGATGATAATTTGTTGGAGCGTACGAGGCAAACATCACAAGGCTTGCACGATACACTTCCGTCTTTGTCGTTACCCCTGAATGCAAAGTTAACCGCTTCTTTGGTGGGCTGAAGCCTAGCTTGCGGAAAGCATTAGCGATCCGTGACTTCGATAACTATGAGGAAATTGTCCGATGTGCCCTCAAGGTCAAAATGGAGATCGGGGAATCCCAGGGGTATCATGGGGACAAGAAGAATAAGGTGGACTTCAATGCTGGTGGTCCGATGGATAAATCCAACGATGCTAAGAAGATCCAACACCCCACTTTCCAAAAGTGTGGAAAGAAGCACCCTGGAAATTGCCTTAAGGGGACGAGGAAATGTTTCATGTGTGGAAGAGAAGGGCACCTAGCTGTTAATTGTCGGAAAGAAAGACCCGCGGCTGCGACAGAGGAGAGGAATGCTCCGTTCGAACCTCAACACGTTGTTCAATGCTACAAATTCAAAGAACTGGGTCATTTTGCATATCAGTGCCCTAATCCAAGGGTTTTCGGAGACAACCAACAACCTCCAAGGTAGAAATGAAGAGCTTTTTCCATCACTTCTGCTGAAGTGAACCCCGACAACGAAGTGGTGACAGGTACGCTAGTTATTCATTCAAGAATAGCGAACATACTTTTTGATTCAGGTTCTACACATTCTTTTATATCTCGAACGTTTAGTAGAAAAATCCCAGCACCACCACAAATCATGGAAGTAAAGATGTCGGTGAGTACGGAAAATGGGGAAATCATTGCATCCCATGAATATAAGTCCTCTCCTATTATATTCTGTGGATTTAATTTCCCGGAGAACCTCTTCATACTCCCTCTAGTGGAATTTGATGCAATTCTTTGCATGGATTGGATTTCTTTATATAGAGCCAACATAAATTTTCAGGAGAGGGAAATCACACTCCATATGGAGAATCGACCCCCGATTCTTTACAAGTGTTAGGAGGAAGATGAATCTACTTTAGATCCACCATCTCAAGCATAGATATTAATGCCTTATGAGCACGCGTATCTATCTCAGATGATTGAGTCCAAGGAAGAAACCATCCTTGAATAAATGCCTATTGTGAGGGAATTCGCTGAAGTGTTTCCTGAGGAACTGCCTCGTCTTCCTCCAAGAAGAGATGTTGAGTTCTCAATTGAACTTATACCTGGGGCACTACCAATATCCAAGACTCTATATATAATGGCTGTTGTTGAGCTTGAAGAGCTGAAGAAACAACTACAGAAGAATCTGGATAAAGGGTTTATACGCCCAAGTGCTTCACCATGGGGTGCACCAGTCCTCTTCATCAAGAAGAAGGATGGGTCAATGTGGCTTTGCATCGATTATCGTGAACTTAACAAAATCACGATAAAGAACAAGTATCCTCTCCCAAGAATTGATGACTTGTTCGATCAGCTGCGTGGAGCACAATACTTCTCCAAGGTGGATTTGCGGTCAGGATATTATCAAGTAAGGGTGAAGAAGGAAGATGTCCCCAAGACTGATTTTCGTACAAGATACAGGCACTATGAATTCATATTAATTCCTTTTTGACTCACCAATGCTCCAGAAATATTCATGGACTTGATGAATATAGTATTTAGAGATTACATTGACAAATTTGTGGTAGTCTTTATAGATTATATTCTAATATACTCCAAAACCAAGGAGGATCATGAGAAGCATTTAAGAACTGTACTAGAGAATTTGCGCAAGGAGAATCTCTATGCAAAGTACAAAAAGTGTGAGTTATGGTTGAAGGAGGTCTTATTCTTGGGACATATCATCACAAGAAATGGGATATCTGTGGACCCCTCCAAAACAGATGCAATTGAGGGATGGTCGAGGCCAACATCGTTAACAAATATCCGTAGCTTCTTGGGGTTAGCTGGATATTATCGACGTTTTGTGAGAAATTTCTCACGATTGTCCAACCCTCTTACCAAGCTAACTATAAAGGGAGTAAAGTTTTCTTGGAGTGATGAATGCGAAGAAAGCTTCAAGGATTTGAAAAGGAGGCTTATCACTACACTCGTGCTCACTTTACCCACAAGTGGGAATTTTTTGTGGTATTCAGTGATGCTTCAAAGAAGGGCTTAGGCTATGTGATGATGCAAAATGATAAAGTGATATCCTATGCCTAAAGGTAGTTGAAAATCCATGAGAGAAACTATCCAACGCATGATCTGGAGTTGGCGGCGGTGATCTTTGCCTTGAAAATCTGGCGGCATTACCTCTATGGAGAGAAATGTGAGATATATACTGACCACAAGAGTCTTAAATATATATTCACACAGAAAGATCTTAATATGCACCAGAGAAGATGAATTGAGCTCATAAAGGATTATGACCATTCAATACATTACCACCCTGGGAAAGCGAACAAGGTGGCTGATGCCCTAAGTAGAAAGAACCCAGCAATTCTATCAATGATGAGAATTGAGAAGGATCCAATCTTCTTAGACTTGATGAAGATGGACGTGAGAATCCTAAAGAAGGGAACATCATCAATCCTTTCACAAATTATTTCTCAACCATATCTTTTGGAAATGTTAAAGGATTCTCAAAATTATGATTTGGGAATTCAAGAAAAATGGAAGCTATCAAAAAGGGGAAATCCTCGGAGTTTAAAGTTAATGAAGAAGGAATTGTGCGGTTTGGGAAAAGACTATGTGTTCCATCAAGTCCGGAGCTGAAGAAGGAACTTTTGGATGATGCACATAGTTCAAATTTATCTATTCACCCAGGGAGCACAATGATGTATCGAGATCTCCGATAAAACTTTTGGTGGGATAATATGAAGAAGGAGATCACTGAATATACATCAAAGTGTCTGGTGTCTCAGAAAGTGGAGGCAGAGAGGCAGAAGTCTAAGGGGATGATGCAACCATTTCCCATACCATAATGGAAATGGGAAAACATCACCATGGACTTTGTCACCGGACTTCCAAGGACATCCAAAGGCAACAATGCAATCTGGGTTGTTGTGGATCATCTTATAAAGACTGCACACTTCATTGTTATTCGGGAGGATTTCTCTTTGGATCAAGTGGCACAGATATATATCAGGGATGTGGTAAGGTTGCATGGAGTACCACTATATATTGTGTATGATCGAGATCCAAGATTCACCTCTATGTTTTGGAAGAGTCTTCAACATGCTCTGAATATTGAACTGAACTTCAGTACGGCCTATCATCCTCAAACCGATGTCCAATCCGAGCGGACTATCCAAACACTTAAGGAAATGTTGAGAGCATGCTCAATGGACTTTAAAGGAGGATGGGATAAACATCTTACTCTGGTTGAGTTCTCTTATAATAATAGTTTCCACTCGAGCATCCAAATGGCAACATATGAAGCCTTGAATGGGAAAAGGTGCAGAACACCGGCATGTTGGGATGAGGTCGGTGAACGTAAGCCGATTGGACCAGAAGTGGTCGAGGAAATGGTGGGGAAGGTAAAAACCATTCAGCAGTATATCAAGGCAGCCCAGAGTCGACAGAAGAGTTATGTAGATAATCGTCGATGAGACCATGAGTTTAAAGTTGGAGACATGGTGTTTCTACGCATATCTCCATGGAAGAAGGTCATGAGGTTTGGGAAGAAAGGGAAGTTAAATCCAAGGTACATCGGCCCCTTCGAGATTCTTGATCGTGTCGGGGTTGTGGCCTATCGACTAGCACTCCCACCTACTATGGACAAAGTACATGATCTCTTTCATGTATCCCTTTTAAGGAAGTACATACCGGACCCTTCACATGTACTCTCTTCTGAGGTGGTACAATTGGAATATGATCTTTCTTATGAGGAGCAACCAGTGAAGATCTTAGATCGTAGAGAAAAAGTTCTATGAAATAAGACAATGCCCCTCATCAAGGTGTTTTGGAGAAACCACAAGTTTGAAGAAGCAACTTGGGAATCGGAGGAAAAGATGAAGTTGAGTTACCCACATCTATTTTACTGTGGGAAAAGGAAAATTTCGAGGGCAAAATTTCTTAAGGGGGGAATATTGTAACGACCCAAAGTTTCATTAATGGAAAATCCCTCTTGATCTTATTAAATGTCTATTTATATAAAATGTTTTTATAAAATGTCAACTTCTTTGGTTTTATGTTAAGAATTTTGACCGTTGCTAATATAGCCGTTGAACAGTGACCACATGATTAGTATAAATATAGGACTTTCAAAAATCCAATTTACTCAAACAAAGGAAGCGATGACCTCATCCAGTAGAATTTCCCCATACGAAGCCCATTTGTCAGAGCTCGGAAAAGAGGTGGCGTCTTTGGGCTTCTCCCTTGACCAAGACTAAGCTGAGCTTCATCTTTTCAAGCTCGAACGTGACCGTATATGGGAAAAGTTGAAGTTGATTGAAATTACCACTTGAGCGATGTTATCCGAGCCACCCCAAGAGTCTGCCACCATCGCACACCTTACCCTTAGGTCTTATGCGGCTGTTTTAAGGGCTTATGTAACAAATAATTAGTACTATGTTCATGAACATTATTTTTGTATATAATAATGAATATAACTTCTAGTCATTTTTGATACATTGCAAATAGTTTTTAAAGTACAAATGGTGTTTTTAGTTATTATTTAATAATGAATTTTATTTTATTAAATTAAGGGATTTTTGAATTAAATAATATTTTAATACAATATTATTATTAATATTAAATTAATTTTTATTAAATACAAATGATCTTATAATTTTATGAATGCAGTTATAATTTTTATTAATGTTTGAAAACCATTTTTGTCAAAACCCGTGAATTTTTGATAAATGTCGGTTTTTATTTTAAAAGTGAAAATTCACATATCTAGAAAAAAAAATTAGATAAAATAAATGTTATTTTTTGAATCTGGACGTCGAAATTATCCAACGGTGAAATTTTCATAATTTTCTGAGACTCTCAAATTTTTGGGTAAAAATTGAATACCGTTTAAATATATAATGCATTTTATGACATCATAATGACCCAATAGTGATGTAATAAAATACTATAATCTTTATGTTCGGCCAATATATGTTTTAACATTAAAATAATGTGATTTTGGGTTTGTTTGACTTATTTTTCAAAGCATTAATGGACCCCTGAAGACTTATTCAACACTTTTCCTTTTTAAATTAATTTCCATGGGAGTGTGAATCACCTCCACATAAGAAACCTTATTATTTTAAGAATTCCGGACTTTGGCCTTATAAAATAATTTTTTCCTCTTCCCTTTTCCAAAAACCATGGGCAAAAACCATGGGATGGTTTGTGGTTTTGATTAATTTAATATAAGATGTACCAAACCTAAATAGTAAAGAATTCCCTCACCTTTCCTATATAAACCCACCCAAGCTCCCACTTCCTCCTCAATCAAAGCCCTTGGCGTTCGTCCAACCTCTGCCCTACTCTCTCTAGAATCCTACCAAGGTGCCCAAAGCTCCCAAGAATCCTCTCACAAGCCTCTATCTAGTCATTGGAAGCACACTTCCAAGTAAGGGTTTTTTCTTCCTTTCTCATTTTTGTCCAATTTTCTATAAGTTGTTTTGCCTTTTAATTTCAATTATGAATTTTGGGGTATGGTTTCTCACCTAATTCATACTGCTCTATTTATGTTTTAATGATGGGAGACCCCTTTCTCTTTCATTAAATTCCTCCCATGTACACCCGTTACTATGCCGAAATTCCGAAAGGAACTTCTCTCTCCTCTTTTACATTCAAGCAATATTTTTGTATCATGAATCTAAATTCCATTACAATTGTTGGGAAATGTATCTATATGACCTCCTTACTTTCCATTACATGTAAATATTATGAGGAACCCCTTTCTCTCTCATCAACCATTTTTATGAATTCTTATGTCACGTCGTTAAACTGCCGAAATCGCACCTATTTTCTAAGCCAATGCCATTGTGTAGTGAATACCATGCCCATTTCTCCATCAAGGGTATTCACATTTATGCACATTTACTTATTGATTATAAAGTTTCATGTATGAATTCAACATTCCTTTATCATGGAAAAAATTATTATGTTTTATGAATCCATGTTTTATGATCCATGTGGCACATTTATGCATGAAATGAAATGTTTAAGAAAGGTGCACCCTTATAGCGCTCCAATGCATTGGGTAAAGTATAGTATCATGATACGTCATGTGAAATGAGTGTTGACTCATTATAATTCAAGTTCAATGAGGTTTTACTCATGCTTTATGTACAATGAGGATTTACTCATGCTCTATGTGCAATGAGCCTTGGCTCATGCTAATTCCATGTTAAGTGTTGTTGCCACATTTCCATGTTATGATTATCATGATTTATCATGACTTTATGTTCATGTTTCTTTTATGATCTATTGATATTACTATTGTCTAAAATGTATTTTACTCCTCATGTTATTCCATGTGTACTCCCTTACTGGGCTTTATAGCTCACCCTTTTCTTATGCATGTCCTCAGGTTATCCCATGCAATGCTAAGTACGAGGGAATGTAGTGGTCATGTAAAGGAAGTTTACAATAAAGACGTTGTATTTCATGTTTTAAGTTTTTATGTAATGATCCTAATTCCCAAAGACACTAAACCTCTCGATCTTCTTGTTGTATCAAGTGTAGTCTTATGTAATAAATCTTGTGTACGTTTGTAATAAAAGCAGGGTTGTCATAAAACTTATAATTTTTTTCCAAAAAATGGACTTATATATTTTAGAGAGGTGATATAGTGTGGGTAGGGTGTCCTATGATTAGATAATGATAGTTCAACTCCAAGTATTTAACATGAGATTGCTTATTTATAACCAATAGGCCTCCAAACAATGAGAGGTCAATGTTGAGAGTGAGAGATAGGAATGGTATGTACAATCATATTGAGTCTATAGAATTTACTAATGCTTGTGATGTAGTCAATATTATTATCTGAGGAATAGAATTAGTTTATGTTAGAATATATTCAACATGAGGTGTGATGGTTCATTCCTTAAGACTAGATTTCGGGTTGGGTGTGCTTTAAATTATGATGATTTATATTTCATATTATTTTTATTAAGTGATATTACACTCACTACCTCATGGAAGGATGCATAGATGCCAAAATTCGATCCTGAGGACCTCATCTACCAAACAATGTTGGTTGATTATATAATAATTCCTCAGTAAGTTATCAAGGATATCCCAAAACCTATGAAGATTATTATTTACCAATACCAGTGGAAGGTTAATGGAAGCAGTAATATAGCCTATGGTTTTATGAGATCAAATGGGTTGGTCTAAAGACAACCTGGTATTTTTTTGTGATATCAGATAGGTTGTTTAGTAGGATAGCCTAGTATCTATTTGTTTATATGAATAGATGGGTTGGGAACCTGTCCAACCAAGTATCTAGTTTTTGATTAGATTCAATAGGTATAGTATTTGTTTCATATCATACTATGGGTATAACCAAGAAAATAATAGTTTGGTTCTGTATGATGAATTTAACATAGTTTATTGAGCCTATAATCAATCATATTATAATTTTATTGGTGGATTGTATATTACATAGTATCCTAAGTCTATACTTGATATTTCTATATTTTGGATAGGTAGACTATTTTTTTTCTAGTACCTCGAGGCTAGCATGATACTGTTAATGTTTAAATGGGTACACTATATGTCACATATTTTCTTAAGGATAACATGATATTATTACAATTTGAATGGGTATAGTATATCTTTCATAATATCCTAAGGATATATCTAATATTACAATTATAAAATATTTCCTTTCATCATAGGTTAATCAACGTGGTTCTTGAGCCTACCCTACCATGATATTTGGAAACCCCATCTCATTAGGAGCTAATAATTGTGTGGTGGTCTAACCTATACTCATATGATTTTCTAAAGGGAAACTCCATTCAATTTCTTTCAATATCCAAAATAGGTATGTTTTGTAACCAAGAGTATATTTGGGAGATTATTGGACTTGAAAAATAGTGGAAGTGTTTAAATTTAGTTTTTTATCAACCATGGTTGGAATTAAGTGCTATTGATGATTTCTATAATGACATAATTATTAGATAATTTTAGAGAAAGGTGTATGGAGTTTGTAGATGATTTTTAAAGGATTAACTCACCATAATAATTTTAGAATAGGATATTCCATGGTGTAGGTAAAAATGGGTGCAATTTTGTTGTCTTGTGCATGTTTTTTAGATCATGGAATGAATTATAATATTTAGCATAAAAATTTATTCTTTATTCTTTGATCTATGTAGTTTTTGATGGTAAAAATATAGAGTTCATTTTTTGATAGAAGGCATTTCATTATGGTAGCTATTTTTGGTGTGATGATAGAGATCATTGTTCAAGTATATGTTCTATAAATGAAGAGGTGATTCTGAAATAGGTGTATCACTTGTCTTATTTTATTGGGAATATTATTATTTGAAATAGAGATCCACAAATGGGTGTTCAAGAATCTGTAATAGTTTATAGGTTTGAGTTACTAAAACAAGATACTATAAATTCACTATACCATCATAGAATCCACTCGGAATATCATTTTTCTAGAAATGGTGAGATAAAAATTATGGAGGCCACTTCACAATGTTATTTTCCTAGAGATAGACTATTTTGTGGTCTAGGATATGTAAAACCACTGATGGGATGGATGGGTTTGCAATGAATGTTCAAAATAATGATTAATTTCAAGAAAATAAAGTGGTTACAAAAATGAATCTTGTAGGCTGTTGCAGAGGTGGATTTTCAAAGTGACACTTTTGGATTATTCCACACTATGGTGATTATTTTTAATTATATATTTGATTATTTTAATTGTTTTTAAATAGAGGTTATCTATAGAGAACTTAGTGGTTTTTAAAATAATTTTATATCCAATTTTGTTCCCAATGACAGGATAACACATGGAGAACTCATTAATATTGACAATGAAAGGATGTTTGATGTAAGATAATTATATAAGAAATATAATTAATGTTGTGGGGTTGAAGATAGATTTAGGAGAAAAGATAGAATCATTGACATATATATATATCATTGTGAATAAGAAAGTTTTAATTTGAGCTATAAATCTATTATTTTGAAAAATAAAATATGAATAATTAATATGTATTGAATTTTAATTTAAGATTATGATTATTTATGAAGATTTAAGTAAAATAAAAACACATATATTGTTATAGTATTACTATTGCTTGTTGAAATCATTAGAGTTATCTGCATGTCATATGAATTCATGTACACTTCCTTGACTAGTGAGTTAATATGGAGAAAGAGGATACAACCCTAGGATTGTAAGAGAGCCTTTCCTAAACATATACAAAAATAAATTGATTGTTTTATTTGTTATAGGAACACATCATCAATATATTCTCCTTGGATTTAGCACTTAGTGTTGAACCATGAAAAAATGTTGGTTCCTCTACTATCATTTTCAGTATTTGGATGAAAATTCAATAATTAAAAATTTATTAGATTCATTCCAATGTGAATAAATTATTCAGTATTTGATGAAAATAATTTGAAACCCAATTTCATTACTCGAACCATGCCAGGGCTCAATCCACAACTAATCCAAGCCAGCATCCATAGGCCAAGGGGTGGCAATAAACACTGAAGGCACAACTAAATTGGGGAGCCCTTTTCCTATCAACATATATACAAACAAACACAAACAACTCAATGGAAAAATGAAGAGGGAAAAATGAAAAAATGAAACACCACTATTAAGTAAAACAATCATGCATGAACCTCTAGAAAGTGCAAAAGTAAGGTATTGTAAACTGAAAGTAAATTAAAAAATAAAAATCCAAATAGATATATTTCACAACCTAAAAAAACTGGAAAAGAGTAAATAGTTGAGAGAGCCCAACTCTGGTATCCCTACCTATAACCACCATACACAGTCCAAGCACTCAGTATCTCTAAGCTCATATAAAGTCATAGTGGACCTTTTCCTCATCTACAAAAGACATGAAACATGTGGGAAAAGACTATAAAGGGGTGAGTATATACATACAAAGTATAAATCCCTAAAAGGGTGGAAGGGGATCCATAAAAGATACATAAGAATAGAAAATAAATAGATAGAACAAGGTAGAGTGAAAGAGTACAACTCAACCTAGTAAGAGAGTGAAAGTAATATCATACCAGCACAAGGGCCTAATCACGGTTAGTAGATGAAATGCCCATCTATAATTCACCACCAACATTAGAAGACTATACTCATCCAAACATGAGAAGCTAAATAAGAAAATCATGTGGCATACCCCATGCATCTCTGACTCTTGGGAAGGATAACATACAAATTCAAGGTGCCAATCTATAATAAAGAAAATATGTATATATATATTCTCATTCAAAGAATCCCAAATTAAAGAGTAATGGGATCTCCATCTCACAACTCTTCCAAAGAATAAGAGTATCCAGCTGTTCCAAAAGAATCAATCCAAAAATCCCAACATCAAAAATGTCTAACCTAAACACAAAAGTCCAAGGAACTCAATCAAAACACCTTGATACAATACACTCTGGACAACACTGAATCGCCCACATAGTTTTAGGTGGTGTCACAAGGGTGCACCTTAGTGGGGAAAGCATTCCTCTTCATCATGAATCTAGAGATATATCAAACCAAATCTTGTAAATATGCTACACAGTTTAGGGGACATAATATTTGGGTATTGATCCCATTGTTTTGTATGATAGGAGGGTCCTACTCTACTCGTTACTGAGGAACACCACTACCAAATCTTGTTGGATGGTAACTCTTAGGAATGTCATCATAGAACTCAACTGCCCATCCCTACTGGAGTGTAACACCATAAATAAGGCATCGGGGAATTAAACTTCCCAGCCTTACTAGATGCTAAGTCCATAACACCAAGGAACTCCACTACCCATCCCTACTGGAGGGTAACTCAAAAATATCATTGGTGAATTACACTACCTAGCCCTGCAAGAGGGTAAGCCTTATAAGGTCATCAAGGAACACCACTACCCAACTCTGTTGGAGGGTAAGCCTAGTAAGGTCATTGGGGAATTAAACTACATAGAATTTCTAGAGGGTAAGCTCAGTATGGTCATCGAGGAAGGAAACTAAACAACCCTACTGGAGGGTAATAACATAAAACAATGGTTGTTCAACATGATAATTGCCATCGTCAGGTGTCTCCTCATCAAATTCCAGTCCAGGAACACATCACCTCATATCTTAAAATCTACATCCAAGGGAACCATCATATTATACACGGATGAACACTCATGATAGGCTACTCACAGGATAAAATCTTATTTCGAATGATGGATATATGAACATTCTAAGACTTTTGAAAGGAGATAAACATGAACATAATGTGTAAGGGGACCCATAGGATGTGTGGATGTGCTTCATCGCCTTCCCTTGTCCCTAGAAACCACATGGATCCACCACATGTAATAGAACATTTTGTGTAGGTGGAAATAAGTTGTGTCCAAAATAACCATGTCGGGGCTGTGTCTTGTGGTTGTTCCCATGTACCAGATCCCGTGTTCGTGTACCAGACATTGTGTCTGTGTGGTTGGCCACACAAACTAGATAACTAGGAAGAGTCTACATGGTGTGTTATATAATATTACATGCCATTTCATACTCATCTACTCTAAATACTAGTGTCGCCACTAAGGGTGTCTAAACCATGTGTGGTTCATCTTGATACATGATGTGTATTTGGTTTTCTCAAAGGATTTTGAGATCTCATCTCTATGGATTGAATGTATCCCCACCACCCTGGATATCACCTCAAATCTATCCAAAAATTATGGATCTGACTGAATAATTCTTATCTCAGTCGTTTATCACCACAATTCAGCTCCATTAATCAATGAGGTTTTGGAAGATCATTCCTCATGTCGTTGTGACTCCATTCTTCATTATATTGATGTTTAAGAATCGACTTGGTAATACCATCCTCACAATGATCCAAGATATATAACCATATCATTGATCCATTATTTCATTGTTTATTCTCCTCAAATATGGGTACCTAATCGAGCATGGGTCACCCCAAAATAGTCGAACTGGGAACTAAAGGGTGTTAAATGGTGAATAATGTGAAGAGAGGGAAGTAAAATCACCAAACAAAGGTTTAAATGATCGTTGGTCAATAATTTTTTTCGAATCAATCAAGAACGTGAAATTCAGATTAGAAAAAAACTAGTAATTTTATATTTCAATACATAGGCCTGTGGAATGTTTGTAATTAGGGTCAAATATCGATGAAGATCTTATAATCCACTCAAAATATTAATAAAAAGTGATAGAACACCAAAATATGAGTCGTAACTATATTTTGTATTGATTATTGGTTATGAATGTTCTCGTAAAACAATTGGATGGAGCTACTGCATTCGTTACATCCTGATATGCACAATCCCAGAGTTTTGTTGTCGTTCTCCAAGGGATTCATCAAATATTGGAGAGAGGATCTATCCCTAGAAAATCTAAGAATTATGAGGAAAATCATGGACAAATTCCATTAATGATATTTTTATAATAAAAATTTTAGGTAAACAATAATTAAATTAATTAATTTATCTACTTACAAGTGCCTCCAAAGATAAAGCTATCTGAACATCCTGTTATGACTCATTTTAGGTAAAATATAGGGTAAAAACCATGTTTTAGACCCAACCATGGTCTCAGATTACCAATTCAATCACCCATTTTAGTGTAATACCATTTTATTTAATTTACTACTTTCATGCAATATAAAATATATTTAATATTCTTATAAAACTAATTTTAGGTACATTGGGCCATGGAATCACATGTTGTATTAGCAGCTAGATCTAGAAATATATATAGAAATATTTCAAAGTCTTATATGTTAAAAACCAAGTCTCTACACCCAAATTCACCCCTCATAGGGTGTATTTGGGACTGTGGTTATAAATATATGTGTCAATTATTAGGGTGGATTCCTAGGCACCCAATGGTATGACCAATGTTATAAAAAAGATATTTATAAAATTCATCTATTTTAGTATATGTATAAACATACACACACACACACACACACACATATATATATATGTTTTATATTATGGAGACTATTAGTGGTGCCCTATTAAGTTCTATACTTACACCTTGCATGTGCACCTTAGTTGATGTGGACATATTTTTTTTGAAATATAGGTCAGGTCATAGACTATAGAACAAGTGAGTGATCTAAAGGGGTTTAGTGGGGATATAAAAGGTTACTAGGTCTCTTAATTTATTCTTATTTTTGTTTCTATATTTTATATTATGAGGAACTAGATGATCACTGTTAGGATATATTGTTTTATGAGTTGTGTGGGTTCCAAGGTGTTATAACACAATGATGTTATTTATATAAGAAATTAATTGTTGTTTCATTCCATATGTTATACTCTAATGTAATCCCTATTATAGATTCTTATATGATGTATATGTTAATGTATTACATGATACTAATGGTATAGTCAACCCAAACGATTTTATCGAACCCTCACAACTTTTCAACATCCACTATATTACTGAGAGGCATGCTTGAGGTTATGCAACATCTTAGCATAGGTTGGTGGATGCTTTCTTGGGACAAGGATATTAAATTTTTTTATTAAATACATGGTTATATTTTTGTTATGATTTGATACATGGATTTGGGGGATAATAACAATTGAAACATGGTATGTTTGTTGTATATATTCTTAGATGGCATAAGTATGAGAAAAAATTAAAGTTTCAAGGGTGTGGTAATTTCTTTTCTTAATTAGAGATGCTATTTTTTTGATAAGTATGATGTAGTAATGTTATTTATTATGGGGTTTTCTGTTAGGTTGAGGTGTATGAAGAATGTGTACATGAATCATACTTGGAATATAGGATCATATTACATATGCATTCTTATATGTGATTAACAAAATGGTTCAGAAGAAATAAATGGGTTTTAATTACTCAAAATACTGATATAATTTTTTTTGACGTTTTGTGGAATAACTTATTAGTTGAACTCAACATAACCAAAACATATTTATGATAAATTTTTAGAAATGAATTAGTTGAGAGGAATTTCGTTGATATTTATGTGGTTATGACGATGATGACCCTATAGTAGGTAGTATGGTTGTGTTGTTACATAATATTAATGAAAACCCTAATATAATGGTAGTGGAATAGAAGTTTACATGAATTTTTTGATATTAAATTATCAATTTTCCTTCATATTTTATGTTCTATAGGAGTTTATCATCCATTAAATAGTTAATGTAGGGCCTATATATGATTATTTATGAATTATTATATTTTTTAGTCAAGTATATTACATAAATAATTGGGTGTCTTACCTATTTTGTTACGGATGGATGGTCATATGTGAGGGTAGCCTAAGAGATAGGGGCTAACCTTGGAACATACATGCCTTTATATATGAGAATCATGGGTAAATTTATGTTAATATGAGATCAAACGATGTGTGATGTATGATTAAGATAAATGTTACAAATATATGGTATTTCATTTATGTGTATTGAATTTGAATGAATAAGTGATTGTTTAAATGAAATGTGATTAAAATGAAAGGGATACATGAGAAGCTAACTAATTAGGTGTGTGAGCTTAGGGATTGATGGGATATAACTCACAATGGAAAGGGTAAATTTTTTTATGTTAATCCCTAAGGTGTATGCCTTGTTGAGGGGGAGGTTTGATAAAAAAACAAATGTTGATGTATATAATTATGAGATTATTTTTATGGTACTATCTTTCCATATGAACAATAGCGTGCGGTTTTTATACTCAATGGGTGGAAAATGTGATAGTATAATTTATGTTGGGACTTGTGATACTAAGATAAGGGATTATTTTAACACGATACACCATGGATTTCATGTGAGAAATTATTATTGAAGGATGATAAGGAATCTCTTGGGAGTGATATTGGGATGGAGTACAAGTTTCTTTATCATCAGGGATTTCTTGGATTTAATTCATAGGAATCCAATGAAATTAAATTAGTATTCACCCATGGGGTGTTATCTACTATAGAATACACATGGATTGGTGGGTGATATAATTTCATGACATACATTTAATAAATGAATTATCCCTTCAATTACATGCCTTGCATGATAAAGAGAAGAAATAGTTATAACCATGGTTAAATATTTATTGAAATGTAAGAACCAATGGACTAAGGTATGAATGGTGTGAGGAATGAAATATTTTTAATGTATTTTCAATAATTCCAAGGGGTTATGTGTGTGTTAGTTAATCTGAGATTATTAGATTATATGGGTTATGGGGAATGACCTTTTAATAGCCATGAAATGCAATTATAAAACTGGCGGATTTAGTGAAATGTTGTTGATACAAACGACTTAGTGGTTTTTTTAGGAATTTGTGGAGTGTCTCAACAATGGTATGTTTGGAACCATCAGAATTGTAAATGTACTAGATTAATAGTGTGGTGTTCACAATGTGTTGGAATATGGGAGTCAATTAGTAGTGAGTGAGGACACTAATTTTGATATATAATTGTTAAGACTCTTGTATTTTGATTATTAATTATTAACAATGTTAGGTAGGTGTATCATTGAGCACTATGATTGTTATCAACCCTAGACCATGAATAATGGAATGGATTATTGGGTTAAAATTATCTTGTCTTATAAATAATAGTGTTTCGATGATGATGGAGTTGAGTGGATTTATTATCATTGATCAAGGATAATGGAAATCATATAGTGGAGAGTAAACCATTATATGCTTATGAGTATACACATTTCTAGTGTAAAACATTTGTGAACATTAAGGGTAACGCATATGGTGAACCTAGACCAATTATGTTTGCATAATTACTTCATAACATTGTTGAAAGTAGTCTAGATTTGTTTTATGGGTGGGAAATACCAAGGTATGGTTATTTATCAAAAATAATTAGGTGAGTTAGAGCATTTGGAAACTATTAAAAGAAACATTTAGGAAATAGAGTGATACAATTCTCATGATTAGAGAATTTATGTAGTTATAGATATTATAATGAATTTTTCAAAGAATATAGACTTTATGAAATAGGTAGAGTCTTGAGATGGATATTGATAAGACTATGAATGGATAATATAGAGATTCTCACATGTATCTTTAAGAAGATAGTGGTCCGATGAAGACTAGTGACATCGATAGTTGGAGTTGAAATCTATGATTTCCCATTTCTTAATATCATAGGGATTAATACTTTATCCTGGATTTATTGAATCTATTAAATTTACAACCAAACTTATGTTATTCTTCAATACACAATGTTACATATTCTTTTCCTTATAGAAAAATTTTCAACTCATAAAAAACACTCTATCTAGTGTCAATTTGGTGAAAGTTCCTGGAATAATTCATTCAAGATCCAATCCCTGTATAAGAAGGTGGGTCCACATGAAATCATTCACCGAGTGGATTTATCTTTCACTAAAAATACCTCTATGGATAAAAAATGGATAATTAGAGTTTATGTGGATTTTAATGTGGTCATAATTAAAATTTGTGAAATGATTAAGGGCTAAGGTGATCTTCTTGAAAATATTACACTAGAGGTAGGTAAGAAACTGGAAATAGAAAAAGTGTTTAAAGAAGGGTTTAACCCCCTTATGATTCTACTTGAATAGAGAAAATAATATTAAATTAAATAAGGATAGATAATGAATGAGATGAATACACAGTTAAATATAAAAGCTTAGAAGATCAAGGATATTGAAGGGAAGTTTCAACCCTATTAAGAGAAGAATAAGACTACTACCTAGGTTTCTTAAATAATCAAAAATCATAAAATTCAAAATATTAAATAAGCAGATAAAATGAATGAATCTATAATTGTGGTATTTATAAGTAAATAAAATTATCCTTCTAAATCTAAAATAAAATTCTCTCAAGATAAGGAATTTATCAAATACAACTTTTTTTGGAATATTGTGATAAAAAACGAGCATGTGCCTAGAATCCCTTGGAATTAATGGTAAAAGAAACATTACTATGATAATATCAAATTATGAAGTTTCAAAAAAAAAATTGATTCTTATGGGATATGTTTTATAATTGGTAACCATTGAAATTTGGAAATACAATACAACAAGAAGTGGACCAAAGAAGTTAAAAAGGATTCCTCTATTTCTATGATGCATAAGGAAGGGATTTAAACTGGATGTAATTTTTTTTCTAGAAATTAGAGTTATGAATTTAGAGAAGAAAAATATAGCTCAATTAAATTCTTACCACTCACCATCAATGATAAATCATAGTGACATTCAGGAATTGGGGGGAAAATATATGGAAGATAATGTAAGAAGATGTTCCAATGGTGAGGAAGAAGAAAGTTCATATCAAGAAAACTCACTAAGGACTAATAATTCTAAAGTGACTCATATATCTATAAATGAGGAAATATATGAGGCATTACTTAGTGGTTTAACAAATCTAACCACAAGGAAATAGATGAAAATAGGTGGTAGATCCCTTATATGGATGAAGAAGCATAAATAAAGATGTATCAAAAGAGGAAATGTTAAAAAGTTCAATTCTTATCACTATTGAGAAGGAGCCCAATCTAAGGAAGATAAATTAACCTTGAGAAGATATCCTGAATGAAATAAAAAAGGTGGTAATGCAAAAAAAAATAGAAAGTGTTGGGAGAAATTGAGAAATAATGGGTTGGTTTGTCAAGAAAAACCATAATCCTTTACCTAAGGATGTTAGAAGTACCCCTCACCATCTGTAATAAATGTTTATAATATCTATTATATGTGACGTGGGATCAAGGGGGATATGTGAACCATGGGGTATATACATTCAAAATAGATGGATTCATGGTGTCAATATTCAAAAAAGATATATAATTTTAATGTTGAAAATTAATATAGATGAGTTAAAATAAAACCAATTCAACAAGAGGTGTCACCCAACCATATTGAATTTCATATGATGAATTTGGGAATTAAATGATGGAATAAAATAGTATAATTGTTATAGAATCATGATCTGGAATAATGGATGGTTTAAATTCTAATCAATTTAATCTATTATATGAAGATAGATCATAATACACTAGTGTTATCTTGATGAATTTGATTTTATACAGGATAAATCATGCCATCATGAAGAAGAATATATTCTTATAGAAGGGGGAAAATTATTTCATTATGTGTTTATTTCTTTCATACTAACAATTATCTTATCATATGAGTTTGTTTCAAGATACAAAAACCCGAATGAGGGGAATGTATTTCAATCAACTGTATGTATCCCTCGTTGAAAAATTAGTTCTAAAATTGGTATCATTACAAAACTAAAATCATTTAACATATTTTTTTATGTACCTTAAAGGCGATTTATAATAATCTAAAATGATATTTCCTTATGAAGAAAGGAAGACACATGATTATCAAGTTGCATTAGTTTTTTATCTCAATCTTTTTTTATCAATTGAATTATCATGTGGTATGTCTCAAAAAAAAATTTATTAATTATTTATATGATGATGGTTTTTTAGAAGTGTAGTTTAGAATATAGAATGTGATAATGATTTTGAATTTTTCAAGTTTCTAGAATTAATAGAAAGCAAGTGAGTGACATAGAAATCTCTGAGACTATTGAATTAGACTCCTTTTTCCCACAATGAGATATAGGTTAGTAGGATTAGATTATTTATTGATGTTTTTTGTGGTAAATTAACTTACTAAAATTTTCTATTAAAATGAAACTATGTTTGGGAGAAAATTCTTAGATATTAAGATATGATATGTTTGGATTTTGAGGAGAACTAACTCAACCTAACATATCTTTATGGAGGTCTTCGAAAAATTTCTGTATAATTATTAATGTAAAAAGGGGATTAATAATTTATGAAGATACCACGATGAATTTTTAGGGATTTATGAGGATTATAGTTGAAGGAAAACATGAATTTAAAGACCAATTTCAAGATAATGGGGGGGGGGGATAAAGATGACCCTTTCAATTTCTCATGTCAAAGGGCGTGTGTTGGAGAAACCCAAAAGGGGGAGAGATATGAAATCATAGTCTAAATGTAATAATTCTACTTTTATTTTATTAAAAAAGTTGGATAAGGAGTTTAATGAACCATAAATACATACATTGGTTTAGAAAACATGGATTTATAAGAAGATAAAGGATATATGGTAATATTTTTTTAAAAATTAAAAGGGGAATAATGTTACAAACATATGATGTGTTGGTTGGATTTTTTTAAGATAAGTGAAGAGGTTTGGATGAGTTGACCATAGCTAAAGAAGGTTTATAATATATATGATTGATTTTGGAAGAATATGAAAAGGTTATTGTTTCAATAATAGTTGAAGGTTTTTAGAAGAGGATGATCTGGTTAGAGCTTATATAATGAAGCTTAAAGGATGAAGAGATAATTGAGTGGTACTTTGTAACATAAATAAATTTATCATGGTGTAAGAAATTAGGTCACACTATAACCCTTGATAATTATAGATTTTATTTGATGTGTAATATATGTTTCACACCACATCACATGAGGCTACACCACAACATATAAGATTTTGTTGAGGGTATGCATATGATATTTGAAATTTTAAAATGTATAAGTTTATGTAACACATAATAATACACATGGACATGATGTAATGAGGGTTTTGCATATTTTTATGGAACTAATGTTTTGGAGGTACTTATGCAATGAAATATATCTTATGATGCAAATAGGCATGTAATATCTCTATGTTTTTTCATGCAATGGTTTTGAATATGTCTAGTAATATTTTCATAACCAGGAATTGAGAGAGCATGAGATTTCTAGGTTCTGTGATCCCAATATGATATTATAAAAATAGTTAATATAATAATATCATATGCACATAATTTTTAAAAAATATTGGAATAAATACCGAATGAAGAATCATGTAAGAAATATGAGACCATTGTTTTGTCTCGAATGCAGGATATAGCCTACAAACAACACAAATTGTGATTACACCTATTTGTTTCCTGAAGGTGATGTTATGGGTGAATTAATAATTTAATAAATTTATAAAACAATGTATTATTTATTATATGTCCATGACTCAACCTACTCATTATGTATATGACTATAACAAATTGCTAGTGATATCCACATAACCCAAATAACCCTGAGAGGAGTTGGTGGAGGATCTTTTTTTAATGATCATTGATAGAGCATGAGTTAGAAATCGGTGTACCAATAGAAAGTATGGATCTCATCAACCAAAATTGTCAAAAAATATTCTACATTAGTGATCGATCCAATATTGAGGTAAGATGTTTTATTTATTTTGATTTATCTATATTTTTATCTCATTTTGAATGAAATTCAATCATCATAACAAGATATATTCATGGATTGGTGGTTGATTTGCAGGTTTTGTTTTACCTTCCTTGAATATTAGCAATTGATTGTTATTATCCATCTTCCTTATAATTACTCTTCCTTCATCGACTCATATGAGAAAAACTCATGGATTATAGAAACATATATCTTGGTTCAGTCCACATGTTTGTATTTTGTGCATTTATCTCCTAGTTCTTCATGTGTTTATCATCAGTATTCAGTGGGGCCAGTGGTTTGACAAATATCTGGTAATCAATTGATATGAAACCGAAAATTGGAACCTAGGATTGTTACTATGGTTTTGGGATTAAGATCCATGATGTGATCTATGTGTAATGACTATAAAAAATGGACCAGGATAATATTGACATTTACCATTCCATAGTTTAATCTTATGGTGATGGTTTAGTGAAATGGAAAATGATTTCCCAAAAGAATCAAGAGCCATATTCTAGACACTGGAAACTATTGGGTTCATACAACCTTATTTCTAGGGTTATTAGTGGATTAGGTGACATAAATCATGGGTGGAAGTGATGGAAGAGGCATATGTGTGATGACCCATAGGATCTATAAAATCCTGCATTACATGATATATAATGTTAGAATACATTTCTTGTGGAACCTGTTATGGTGGCTGGGGTCTATATATGAAATAAAGTGTCACACACTATTTGAAAAAAGTCACATGTTTTATGACATGACCTGGTGACTCTGAGTATAGCATCAGGGTACACAGGCACATGCATAACTAGGTACTTTGACAATACCAGAGTACATGGGTAGGAATTGGTACTCAGACATGACTTGATAAAATAGAATTACCAGAGTTCAAAATTATGGCATGGAGTACACGAGAATATCCTAGAGTACATTAGCATATGTTGGAGCATATATGTAGTTATAATGTAGGTAAGGCACACTGTTTTCTAATATTACAGAGCATGTACTATCACTAGGGAGGTATGAGGCTCATGTTCTCTTCATCATGAATCAGTTTCCTTTGGGTCCATTCCCTCAATCCATCCTCTGAGGTTAATGTGTGGAATTATGTCATGAGTATAGAATTTTGATAACCTATAGGGGATTGGTCTTAGATAGAGTGACCAGAATCCCTCAGTGATTTCCTAGGTGGAATCCTCTATCATTTTTTACCTTATGTGGGGTTCCAGGAAACATGATGAAAACATACAAGGGTATCTATCCCCTACTCCAACATTTATTCCATATCTGGTTTTTAGTATAACATCCTTCCTTTTTATCACATTAACTTTCATTATATTATACAAAACCGAATATCTTAAAGGTTTAGTGTCTTGGAAACCAGACACTTAATACATGACAAATATAACATTTTTCTTAAACAAATGAAAGGCTTCTTCATTGTTCATCCTACTTTCATTACAGCATCTCATAACCTGGGAGCATACATAAAAGGAAAGGGCGAGTAGAAGGTATAGTAATGGAAACAAGGGAAACATTTTACTTGTGAACTTGAGATACATCAAAAAGTCATGAAAAAATACTTTAAGGCATGAGAAAGAGATAATGAGGCATATCATTATAAAAATAATGTGTTTCATAACTTGAAGATGTGGCTACAAAATTTAACATAGACAATCACAAAAAAATCACCAAGGTCTATCCCCAAGGTGTCATTTGAAATTACCAAGGTTATTCAGCAAGGTATCGTTAAAATTGTAATCTCTAGTGGTTACATCATTACCCAATCCATTGGAGCGCTATCAGGGCGCACATTTAAAGATGCCTTTATTATCATGTGAGCCAGATATATCATCATAAATCATTTCATAACCAACCCATATAGCATAAAATAAATTGGTTTCATTTCATAGTCATCACATTTTAAAAACTACTCTAAAGACGTGATCTTTATGTCACTTTAAACCCACGAAAAAAGAAAAGTGGGTTTCATGTTTGTATGTCCCAGAATTAAAATAGAACATTTTGATATATATGTGAATACCCATATAGAAGAAATAACTTTGAGTATTCAATTATAAAAATAAATGAATTTGAGAAAAAGAGAAAGACATTTTGAGACGAAAATTCTGCAGCATAACGGCTATGTTATAGGGTTTTAGAAAATATTGAAACGAAAGAGGAAATGGGTCACAAACTCATAAATGATCCATAAAATAGTAGAGGGATATATTATAAAGGATATAAGAACATGGTAATGAAATTTTAAAGACAACCCATTTGAAATGTAAAAAATGGAAGGAAGACAAAAATAAGATTTCTCTTATGAAAATTCGACAGCCTAACGACGTCACTTAAAACATAAAAGAATGAATTGATGAGGTCAAATAGGGTATCTCATCATATGAACATAAAATAACAGTATGATAGATATAGATATCATACCCCAACATAATAAAAAGGAACATGAAAGACTTGACATGAAAATAGATCTTGGAAACGAGAAGGGTGAAAGAATCCCTTAAAAATTCGGCAGCCTAACGGCACCACTTAAACATTCTTAAAATGAATTGATAAGAGAAATAGGGGGTATCTCATCATATAAACATTAAAAGGACAGTAGGAGGAATATAAAAGAACATCCTCCCACATAATAACGTGGAGCATAAAATAAATGACATAAAAGAGAGTACTTGGAAAGAAAGAGAGAGGTAGGATCCCTTACCTTGAAGAGTAACTTCAAAATCTTGATGTTTGGGACCTTGGGAGGATTGAGGGAACATTGAGAGGACTCCTTGGGAGGTAAGGAGACTTGTAATTCGTTGAGGAGGATTTTGTAAAGGAAAGGATGAGAGAATGGCTTGATATTTATAGGGAAAGTGAGGGGACAAAGCATTAATGGCCAAGGGACACCTCATTGGTAGTATTGGAAACACAAGTGGTATTTCCTCATGGTATTGGCCACTTGGGACACCTCATACCTTATCTTAATATTCATAAGTCTACCATCCCTTAAAATATCTCATGACATCATCATGATGCAGTTATGATGTCATTAAACATACCGAAACCCTAAAACTCTATTTTTACTATTCACTAAAAATTCAACTTTTTTAAAAAAACTCCCAAAAATTTACGTTAACATAATATCAATGCTCTGAATTTAAAAATAATTTCCATTTTATAAAAATATTTTTTTAAATATTTTTAATTTAATTTTTAAATAAAAACAATATTCATCGAAAATTCATTTTTTTCAAAAAAATCCCCAAAAAATACCATAACCTAATATCAATGTTCTGAATTCAAAAATAAAGTCTATTTTATAAAAATAATTTTGTGAATATTTTTAATTTAAATTTTAATTAAAAAACACTATTCATCCGAAAAAACTAATACTTGACTGATAATTTCTAAAACATTTATTTACCAATTTTATTGAATCACTTTACATAATCAAGGAGCCTATATTATATTTATACATTCTTTAAATTAGATTACTAATCCATTTGGTCACATTACTAATCCTAAGCGTAAATTCACTATTCATAAATTACTATTCACCAAAAAGTAAGTTAATCTTATTAGACTCCAAATTTCTTACTGAACTCATTTGCAGAAGACCATTTTTTGAAAATCATTACACATCATTAATTATTTAAGGTTTATAATTATTTTTAAAATATCCTTTTTTTCAAATTCATCAATAATATACATCCTACATTTATCCCGACATTTGAAAACTTACAAAGTTCACCATAAGAAGAAAACACAATTTTGTTTATCTCATAGGATTACACAAAGCAGTTATAGTCTCCTCACATAGCCCCTTATAACCCCAGCATAGGACCTAAGTGTAAGGTATGCTAAGGTGAGAGAATCTGAGGGCGGATCGACCAACATTGCACGAGTAGTAATTTCTATCAGTTTGAACTTCTCGCGAAGACGATTCCGTTCTAGCTTCACACGATGAAGGTAGGTCTGGGTTTGGTTCAGAGCAAAGCCCAGTGGTGTTACCTCCTTCCCATGTTTTGTTATACGAGCTTCGATTGGCCCGAGACTACTGGATGAGGCCATTAAATCTTCTTTCTATATTAATTAACCAAGATCACTTGTATTTAGAGACAATAATCTCAACATTTAGTTTCCAACGGTCATATTGACCAATGGTCATATAACATTAAAAACCCAACGGTCTCATTTTCATTATACTCATGTTATCAAATGAAAAATTTTAGTTGAGTATAAAAATAAAATAACACACAAAATTAGGAAACAAGATTTATTCAAAATTTCAGGTCGTTACATTCTTCCCCCCTTAAGAAATTGCGTCATGGAAATTTTTAAAATTGGGATTGGAAATTTCATTGAAAGTCCCACATCGGAAAAGGATTCAGTAAAACTATTACTTTAAAATAATAAAAGGGGAGTACAAAGGTCACCCGAGTTAACCCATACTAGGATTCCATGTAAGGAAACATGGATATGGAAGAGAAAATAAAGGGTCATATTCTGATAAAGAGTGATAGAAGACATGATTAGAAGAATGTTAACCACAAGAAAATCACAAACTTATGATGGGTTAAATGGTCTTTGATTACCCAGTAGGAAACTTAAACCAACAACATTTTTGTTTTACGTTCCTTTTAATAATTTTGAGGAATTCATTTATTACATTGAATAAGAACACAAGGAAATATACTTACCTTTAAGTAGAGTTTCATCCTTTAATAATTTTCTACCAAGACTAATCCTTTCTCAAAATTATGAGCATTCAAAAACACTTGGTCTCATCAAAAGCAAAAGAATCATCTTCTAGAGAATCACATAATCCACAGTAGATTAACCATCTATTTCTTCTATCTTTAAACATTATCCCAAAAACAAAAAGCGTAAGGTAAAACAACTATTCAAAAAGAAAAAACCCCACAGGAAGGGAAACTAATTTTAAATATTCAAAATTCCACGGTACCACCCAAAGTTCATCATAGATCATTCCATAAATAACTGTCCTTAAAATTCCTCAAAATAAAAAAAAACTAAGATTGAAACCCAAATACAAGAAGGATTTGATATCATAGTCTTTCAATATAAACTTTATCGTTCATCTCCAAACAACATCAACCACTCCTAACATCTTATAACAAAAGTAACTAACCTAAACATATCTTCCCCCAGATAGGTTAATCATTTCCATAAGTAACCTAAATTACTAGAAGTTCACCTTAAAATTCATCAATTATTCAAAATATAAGTCATACTTTACTCCTCAAAGAAAATACAGTACTGATCTATTTACCTCGATCATATAGGTTTCCCAAAATAGGGAACGTCTTCCAAAATAAGAATCATCTTTTAATCCCCTAATCATTTTTTTCAAGAAGAACAACTTCACAACATCATAATGTGGTACATAACAACAGATTATTTCCTTAAACATATAAAACCATCTTAGTTAGTGACTCTATGTTGTTAGAAAACATTAAAGATATGCTCATAGGGCACGAACTAGAATACAACATGAGATAGACAATTATTGCGAAGAATTTACAAGTACTTTAGTCATCATGATCCATCTCCGCATATGACTTGCATTGTTCCCTTTTCCTTGAAGATTGTTGATTCTCATCATGATTCTCATCCCTTCCATGAGAGCATTTCCTTGGATAATTTCCAACTTCTCCACATTTACGACATTGAAAAGTATAAGGTACATTAGATCGAACCTTATCCTTATTCATCACATTATCCATTTTATTAAATCAATTGGATTCTTTATGCCCTATCACCCCACACTTAAAACATCTCCCGGTTCCTTTGCGACATTCTCCTAGGTGCCCCTTTCCACACTTTTTGCACAAAGGAAATTGGGACTTCTTTCCCTTATCAACTTTATCAGATGAACATCCTTGAGACTTCGTCTTCTTCTTCGTTGATGAATTTGGGCATTCAACTAGGTACCAATTATTAATTGTGATTTTTGATAGCTGGTCTGGCATAATCACAGTATGTTCAACTTGATCTCTCGTCATATCTGTCATATTAAAATGGAAATCGTCACATTTCCTATCACATTGGTTTTTGGGACATGTTCTTCTATTTCCCGCCATTAACTAATAAAAGAAAGTATAATTAGGGGGCTTAAATACTTAGCCAATAAACATGAAAAGGAAACATAAATCATAGAAGTATAAACTTGTAGAAGAAAATTATACCCTAAATTGTGATCCCCTAGGTTCCAATCTAGGTTATCCATGATCATATATTCTTATGTGAATCTTTATTTTATTTTATCTTTGTCCCTTTAATAATGGTTCATAAAAATATTATGAATTTACCAAAGCATATCCCCTGGGAGTGTCAAACCAAGAGTGAAGCAAGGCCCGTTGTCGTGCACCAGGTTACCTCGGGTCGAGCCCAAAACACCTTGTCAGAGTTTTCACTCCTAGGAACATCTGTGCCAGAGCCACCTCTACTTGTTCGTATCCAGACATGGATTTATTTGTTTGGAACCCACTTACTCAATACTCACCAAAATAACAGGAAGATTTCCTATATTTAAACTTTTCTATAGGGTTATTCCTAAAGTTTTCATATCCTAATTTCAATAAATAACTAAACCATCCTTTGACACCAACTATAACATCCCGCCTTTTATCACATTAACTTTCATTATATTATAAAAAACCGAGGATCTTTAAGGTTTAGTGTCTTGGAAATCAGGAACTTAATACATGACAACATAAAACATTCTTCTTAAACACTTGAAAGGATTCTTCATTGTTATTCCTAAGTTCATTACAGCATCAAATAACCTGGGAGTATACATAAAAGGAAAGGGTGAGCAGAAGGCCCAGTAAGGGAAACAAGGGAAACATTTTACATGTGAACTTGAGATACATCAAAAAGTCATGAAAAATTACTTTAAGGCATGAGAAAGAGATCATGAGGCATATCATAATAAAAATAACATGTTTCATAACTTTAATATGTGGCTACAACATTTAACATTGAAAATCATGAACATATCACAAAGGTACATCCCCATGGTTTCATTTCAAATTACCAAGGTTATTCAGCAAGGTATCGTTAAAATTGTAATCTCTAGTGGTTACATCATTACCCAAAGCATTGGAGCGCTATCGGGGCGCACCCTTAAATTTGCCTTTATTATTATGTGAGACACATATATAATAATCAATTATTTCATAAACAACCCATACAGAATAAAAGAAATGGGTTTCATTTCATAGTCATCACGTTTTAAAAACTGCTTTAAAGACGTGATCTTTTTGTCACTTTAAACCCACAGAAAAAGAAAAGTGGGTTTCATGTATGTAAGTCCCAGAATTAAAATAGAAAATTTTGATATAAATTTGATTAACCATATATAAGAAATAGCTTTGAGTATTCACTTAATAAAATAAAAGAATTTGAGAAAAAGAGAGAGACATTTTGAGACGAAAATTCTGCAGCATAACTGCTATGTTATAGGGTTTTAGTAAATATTGAAAAGAAAGGGGAAATGGGTCACCCACTCATAAATGATCCATAAAATAGTATAGGGACAAAATATAAAGGATATAAGAACATAGTAATGAAATTTTAAAGACATACCATATGAAATGAAAAACATGGAAGGAAGACAAAAATAAGATTTCTCTTATGAAAATTCGACAGCCTAACGGCGTCACTTAAAACTTAAAAAAAATGAATTGACGAGATTAAATAGGGTGTCTCATCATATGAACATAAAATATCAGTATTATATATATATAGATCATACCCTGACATAATAAAAAGTAACATGAATGACTTGACATGAAAAAAGATCTTCGAAACGAGAAAGGTGAAAGAATCCCTTAAAAATTTGTCATCCTAATGGCGCCACATAAACATTATTAAAATGAATTGATGAGAGAAAGAGAGGTTCTATAATCATATGAACATGAAAAGGAATTTAGGATGAATATAAAAGAACATCCTCCAACATAATAACATGGAGCATAAAATAAATGACATAAAAGAGAGTATTTGGAAAGAAAGAGAGAGGTAGGATCCCTTACCTTGAAGAGTAACCTCGAAATCTTGATGTTTGGGACTCTGGGAGGCTTGAGGGAACCTTGGGAGGACTACCTGAGAGGTAAGGAGACCAGAACTTAATTTTGGAGGATTTTGGAATGGAAATGATGAGAGAATGGCTTGGTATTTATAGGGAAAGTGAGGGGACAAGGCATTAATGGCCAAGGGACACCTCATTTGTAGTATTGGCAAAACAAGTGTTATTTCCTCATGGTATTGGCCACTTGGGACACCTCATACCTTATCTTACTATTAATAAGTCGACCATCCCTTAAAATATCTCATGACATCATCATGATGCGGTTATGATGTCATTAAACATACCAAAACCATAAAACTGTATTTTTACTATTCATTGAAATTTCAACTTTTTCAGAGAACTCCAAAAAATTTACCTTAACATTATATCAATGCTCTGAATTCAAAATAAACTCCATTTTATAAAAATAATATTCTAAATATTTTTAATTTAACTTTAAAATAAAAACACTATTCACTAAAAATTCATTTTTTGCAGAAAAATCCCCAAAAGTTACCTTAACATAATATCGATGTTCTGAATTCAAAAATAAAGTCCATTTTATAAAAAAAATCTAAATATTTTTAATTTAATTTTTAACTAAAAAACACTATTCACCCAAAAAAACTAATACTTGACTAATAATTTCTGAAATAGTTTTTTACCTATTTTATTGAATCACTTTACTTAATAAAGGTGCCTATATTATATTAATAAGTGAGATTACTAATCCATTTGGTCACATTACTAGTCCTAAGCGTAAAGTCACTATTCATAAATTACTATTCACAAAAAATTAAGTTGATCTTATTAGACTCCAAATTTCTTACTGAAATCATTTGCAGAAGACCATTTTTTGAAAATCAGTACACATCATTAATTATTTAAGGTTTACAAAAAATATTTTAAAATATCTTTTTTTCAAATTCATCAATAATATACATCCTACATTTATTAGGATATTTGAAAATTTACCAACTTCGCCATAATAAGAAAACACAATTTTATTTATCTCAAAGGATTACACAAAGCAGTTACGGTATCCTTAGATAGCCCCTTATGACCCCATCTTAGAACCTAAGTGTATGGTGTGCTAAGGTGAGAGAATCTGATGGCGGCTCGGCCAACATCGCACGAGTAGTAATTTCAATCAGTTTGAACTTCCCGCAAAGGTGATTCTGTTCTAGCTTCACACGATGAAGTTCGGATTGGGTTTGGTCCAGAACAAATCCCAGTGGTGCTACCTCCTTTCCAAGTTCTGTTAGATGGGCTTCGATTGGCCTGAGACTACTGGATGAGGCCATCGAATCTTCTTTTTATATTAATTAACCAAGATCACTTGTATTTAGAGACAATAATCACAACATTTAGTTTCCAACGGTCATATTGAAAAATGGTCATATAATAGTTGAAACCTAATGGTCTCATTTTAATTATACTCATGTTATCAAATGAAATAGTTTTTTTGAGTATTAAAATAAAATATCACACAAAATTAGGACACAAGATTTATTCAAAATTTTGGGTCGTTACATTCTTCCCCCCTTACAAAATTGCATCCTCACAATTTTTAAAATTGTGCTTGTAAATTTAATTGAATGTCCCACATCGGAAAAGGAGTCAGTAAAACTATTACTTTAAAAGAAAGAAATGGAAGTACAAAGGTCACCCGAGTTAAGCCATACTAGGATTCCATGTAGGGAAACATGGATATGGAAGAGAAAACAAAGGGTCATGTTCTGATAGAGAGTGATAGAAGACATGATTAGGAGAAAGTTAACCACAAGAAAATGACAAACTTATGATGGGTTAAATGATCTTTGATTACCTAGTAGTAAACTTAAACCAACAACGTTTTTGTTTTAATTTCCTTTTAATAATTTCAATGAATTCATTTATTACATAGAATAAGAACCCAAGGAAATATACTTACCTTCAAGAAGAGTTTCATCCTTTAATAAGTTTCTACCAAGACTAATCTTTAATCCAAATGAAGAGCATTCAAAAACACTTAGTGTCATCAAAAGCACAAGAATCATCTTCTAGGGAATCACATAATCCAAAAAAGATTAACTATATTTTTCTTCTATCTTTAAACATTATCCCAAAAACCAAAAGGGTAAGATAAAACAACTGTTCAAAAATAAATAACCCATAGGAAGGGAAACAAATTTTAAATATTCAAAATTCCACGGTACTACCCAAAGTTAATCATAGACCATTCCATAAATAATTTTCCTAAAAATTCCTCGAAATAAACCAAACTAAGATTGAAACCCAAATACAAGAAGGATTTGATAACATAGTCTTCCGATATAAACATTATCATTCATATCCAAACAACATCAACCACTCCTAACATCTTATAACAAAAGTAACCAACCTAAATATATTTTCCCCAAGATAGGTTAATCATTTCCACAAGTAACCTAAATTACTATAACTTCACCTTAAATTCATCGATTCTTCAAAATATAAGTCATCCTTTACTCCTTAAAGAAAATAAAATAGTAATATATTTACCTCGATCAAATTGGGTTCCCAAAATAGTGATCATCTTCCAAAATAATAATCATCTTTTAATCACATAATTATCTTTTTTTTCAAGAAGAACAGCTTCACAACATCAACATGTGGTACATAACAATAGATGTTTTCCTTAATGTTATAAAACCATCTTAGGTAGTGACTCTATATTCTTATAAAACATTAAAGATATGCTCATAGGGCACGAACTATAATACAACATGAGATAGACAATTATTGCAAAGAAGTTACAAGTACTTTAGTCATCATGATCTATCTCACCCTAGGACTTGCATTGTTCCCTTGTCCTTCAAGATTGTTGATGCTCATCATGCTTCTCATCCCTTCCAAGAGATCATTTCCTTGGATAATGTCCAAATTCTCCACATTTATGACATTGAAAAGTATAAGGTACATTAGATCAAACCTTATCTCTATTCATCACATTATCCATTTTTTTAAAGAAATTGGCTACATGCCCAATCACCCCACACTTAAAATGTCTCCCGGTTCCTTTGTGACATTCACTTTTGTTCCCCTTTACACACTTTTTTCACAAAGTAAATTGGGTCTTCTTTCCCTTATCAACTTTATCAGATGAACATCGTTGAGACTTCGTCTTCTTCTTCCTTGATGAATTTGGGAATTCAACTAGGTACCAATTATTAATTGTGATTTTTGATAGCTGGTTTGGCATAATCACAATATGTTCAACTTGATCTCTCGTCATCTCTGTCATATTAATAGGGCAATCATCCCATTTCCAATCAGATTGGTTGTTGGGGTATGTTCTTCCATTTCCTGCCATTAACTAAGAAAAAAAAAGTATAATTAGGGGGCTTAAATACTTAGCCAATAATCATGAAAAGAAACTTAAATCATAGAAGGATAAACTTGTAGAAGAAAATTATACCCAAAATTGTGAGCCCTTAGGTTCTAATCTAGGTTATCCATGATAATATATTCTTGTGTGAATATTTATTTTACTTTATCTTTGTCCCTTTAATAATGGTTCATACAAATCTTATGAATCTATTAAAGCATATCCCCCGAGAGTGTCAAACCAAGAGTGAAGAAAGGCCCGTTGTCATGTACCAGGTTACCCCGGTTCAAGCCCGAAACACCTTGTCAGAGTTTTCACTTTTAGGAACATCTGTGCCAGATCCACCTCTAGTTGTTTGTATCCAGACATGGATTTATTTTTTTCGAACCCACTTACTCAATACTCACCAAAATACCAGGGAGATTTCCTATATTTATAATTTTCTATAGGGTTATTCCTAAAGTTATAATATCCTAATTTCCACAAATAACTAAACCATCCTTTGATACCAACTATAACATCCCACCTTTTTATCACATTAACTTTCATTATATTATACAAAACCGAGGATCTTTAAGTTTTAATATCTTTGAAACCAGGAAATTAATACAAGACGACATAAAACATTATTCTTAAAAAATTGAAAGGCTTCTTCATTGTTCATCCTAAGTTCATTACAGTATCTCATAACCTGGGAGCATACATATGAAAGGGTAAGAATAAGGCCCAGTATGGGAAACAAGGGAAACATTTTACATGTGAACTTGATATACATGAAAAAGTCATGAAAAATTACTTTAAGGCATGAGAAAGAGATCGTGAGGCATATCATAATAAAAATAACGCGTTTCATAACTTGAATATGTGGCTAAAAAATTTAACATAGACAATCATGAACATATCACCAAGGTCTATCCCCAAGGTGTCATTTGAAATTACCAAGGTTATTCAGCAAGGTATCGTAAAAATTGTAATCTCTAGAGGTTACATCATTACCCAATGCATTGGAGTGCTATTAGGGAGCACCCTAAAATTTTCTTTAATTATCATGTCAGCCACATATACAATCATAAATCATTTCATAAACAACACATATAGCATAATAGAAATGGGTTTCATTTCATAGTCATCACATTTTGAAAACTGCTTTAAAGACGTGATCTTTATGTCACTTTAAACCCACTGAAAAAGAAAATACGGTTTCATGTATCTCAGTACCAGAATTAAAATAGAAAATTTTCATATATTCGTGAATAACCATATAGAATAAAGAGCTTTGAGTATTCACTTAATAAAATAAAATAATTTGAAAAAAAAGAGAGAGACATTTTGAGATGAAAATTCTGCAGCATAACGGCTATGTTATAGGGTTTTAGAAAATATTGAAAAGAAAGGGGACATGGGTAAACCACTCATAAATGATCCAAAAAACTGTAGAGGGAGAGAATATAAAGGATATAAGAACATGGTAATTAATTTTGAAAGACATACCATATTAAATGAAAAACATGGAAGGAAGAAAAAAATAAGATTTCTCTTATGAATATTCGGCAACCTAACATCGTCACTTAAAACTAAAAAAATGAATTGATGAGACAATATAGGGTATATCATAATATGAACATAAAAGATCAGTATGATAGATATATAGATCATACCCAAACATAATAAAAAGGAACATGAAAGACTTTACATGAAAATAGATCTTGGAAACGAGAAGGGTGAAAGAATCCCTTAAAAATTGGGCAGCCTAACGGTGCCACTTAAACATTATTAAAATGAATTGATGAGAGAAAGAGGGGTTCTCTCATCATAAAAACATTAAAAGGAAAGTAGGATTAAAATAAAAGGATATCCTCCAACATAAGAACATGGAGCATAAAATAAATGACTTAAAAGAGAGTACTTGTAAAGAAAGAGAGAGGTTGGATCCCTTACCTTGAAGAGTAACTTTGAAATCCGGAAGTTTGGGAACTTGGGAGGATTGAGGGCACCTTGGGAGGACTCCTTGGAAGGTAAGGAGACCATAATTTCGTTGAGCAAGGTTTTTAAATGGAAATGATGAGATAATGGCTTGGTATTTATAGGGAAAGTGAGGGGAGAAGGCATTAATGGCCAAAGGACACCTCATTGGTGGTATTGGAAAAACAAGTGGTATTTCCACATGGTATTGGACACTTGGGACACCTCATACCTTATCTTACTATTAATAAGTCGACCATACTTTAAAATATCTCATGACATCATCATGATGCAGTTATGATGTCATTAAACATACCGAAACCCTAAAACTGTATTTTTACTATTCACTGAAAATTCAACTTTTTCAGAAAACTCCCAAAAATTTACCTTAACATAATATCAGTGCTCTGAATTCAAAAATAAACTCCATTTTATAAAATTAATTTTCTAAATATTTTTAATTTAATTTTTAAATAAAAACACTATTCACCGAAAATTCATTTTTTTAGAAAAATCCCCAAAATTTACCTTAACATAATATCGATCTTCTGAATTCAAAACTAAATTCCATTTTATAAAAATAATTTTCTAAATAATTTTAATTTAATTTTTAATTAAAAAACACTATTCACCTAAAAAACTAATACTTGACTAATAATTTCTGAAACAGTTATTTACCTATTTTGTTGAATCAAGGTGCCTATATGATGATAATACATTCTTTCAGTGAGATTACTAATAAATTTGGTCACATTACTAATCCTAAGCGTAAAATCACTATTCATAAATTACTATTCACCAAAAATTTAGTTGATCTTATTAGACACCAAATTTCTTACTGAACTCATCTGCAGAAGACCATTTTTTGAAAATCATTACACATCATTAATTATTTAAGGTTTACAAAAAATATTTTAAAATATCCTTTTTTTAAAATTCATCAATAATATACATCCTACATTTATCCAGACATTTAAAAATTTACAAACTTTACCATAAGAAGAAAACACAATTTTATTTATCTCAAAGGATTACACGAAGCAGTTACAGCCTCTTTACATAGCCCCTTATAACCCCAGCATAGGACCTAAGTGTATGGTGCGCAAAGGTGAGAGAATCTGAGGGCAGCTCGGCCAACATCGCACGAGTAGTAATTTCTATCAGTTTGAACTTCTCGTGAAGGTGATTACGTTCTAGATTCACACGATGAAGTTCAGCTTGGGTTTGGTCCAGAGCAAAGACCAGTGGTACTACCTTCTTCCCAAGTTCTGTTAGATGGGATTTGATTGGCCTGAGACTACTGGATAAGGCCATCAAATCATCTTTCTATATTAATTCACCATGATCACTTGTATTTAGAGACAATAATCACAACATTTAGTTTCCAACGGTCATATTGACCAATTGTCATATAACAGTCGAAACCCCATGCTCTCATTTTAATTATTCTCATGTTATCAAATGAAACAGTTTTGTTGAGTATAAAAATAAAATAACACACGAAATTAGGAAACAAGATTTATTCAAAATTTCATGTCGTTACATTCTTCCCCCTTAAGAAATTACATCCTTTTAATTTTTAAAATTGGGCTTGGAAATTTCATTGAATGTACCACATCGGAAAAGGAGTCAGTAAAACTATTACTTTAAAAGAAAGAAAGGGAAGTACAAAGGTCACCCGAGTTAACCCATACTAGGATTCCATGTTGGGAAACATGGATATGGAAGAGAAAACAAAGGGTCATGTTCTGATGGAGAGTGATAGAAGACATGATTATGAGAAAGTTAACCACAATAAAATCACAAACATATGATGGGTTAAATGGTTTTTGATTACCCAGTAGGAAACTTAAACCAAAAACGTTTTTTTTTACGTTCCTTTTAATAATTTTGAGGAATTCATTTATTACATTGAATAAGAACGCAAGGAAATATACTTACCTTCAAGTATAGTTTCATCCTTTAATAAGTTTCTACCAAGACTAATCTTTTCTCCAAATTATGAGCATTCAAAAACACTTGGTCTCATCAAAAGCACAAGAATCATCTTCTAGAGAATCACATAATCCACAAAAGATTAACTATGTATTTATTCTATATTTAAACATTATCCAAAAACAGAAAGGGTAAGTTAAAACAACTGTTCAAAAAGATATAACCCCATAGGAAGGAAAACTACTTTTAAATCTTCAAAATTCCAGGGTACTACCCAAAGTTCATCATAGACCATTCCATAAATAATTGTCCTTAAAATTCCTAAAAATAAACCAAACTAATATTGAAACCCAAATACAAAAAGGATTTGATAACATAGTCTTCCAATATAAAATTTATCGTTCGTCTCCAAACAACATCAACCACTCCTAACATCTTATAACAAATGTAACTAACCTAAAAATATTTTCCCCAAGATAGTTTAGTCATTTCCATAAGTAACCTAAATTACTATAAGTTCACCTTAAATTCATTGATTCTTCAAAATATAATTCATCCTTTACTCCTCACAGAAAATACCTTAATAATATATTTACCTCGATCGTATAGGGTTCCCAAAATAGTGAACGTCTTCCAAAATAATAATAATCTTTTAATCCCCTAATCATCTTTTTTTTCAAGAAGAACAACTTCACAACATCAACATGTGGTACATAACAATAGATGTTTTCCTTAATGATATAAAACCATCTTAGGTAGTGACTCCATGTTCTTGAAAACATTAAATATATGATCATAGGGAACGAACTAGAATAAAACATGAGATAGACAATTATTGCAAAGAAGTTACAAGTACTGTAGTCATCCTGATCCATCTCAGCATAGGACTTGCTTTGTTCCCTTGTCCTTGAAGATTTTTGATGCTCATCATTCTTCTCATCACTTCCAAGTGAGCATTTCCCTTAATAATTTCCATCTTTTCCACATTTATGACATTGAAATGTATATGGTACATTAGATCTAACCTTATCTCTATTCATCACATTATCCATTTTTTTAATGAAATTGGCTACTTTATGATCTATCACCCCACACTTAAAACATCTCCCGGTTCCATTGTGGAATTCTCCTTGGTTCCCCTTTCCACACTTTTTTGCACAAAGCAAATTGGGTCTTCTTTCCCTTATCAACATTATCATATGAACATCCTTGAGACTTCGTCTTCTTCTTCCTTGATAAATTTGGGCATTCAACTGGGTACTAATTATTAATTGTGATTTTTGATAGCTGGTTTGGCATAATCACAATATGTTCAACTTGATATCTCGTCATATCTGTCATATTAATAGGTCAATCGTCACATTTCCTATCACATTGGTTGTTGGGACATGTTCTTCTATTTCTTTCCATTAATTAAGAAAAGAAAGTATAATTAGGGGCTAAAATACTTAGCCAATAATCATGAAAAAGAAACTTAAAGAATAGAGGGATAAAATCATAGAAGAAAAGTATACCCTAAATTGTGATCCCCTAGGTTCCAATCAAGGTTATCCATGATCATATATTCTTATGTGAATCTTTATTTTATTTTATCTGTGTCCCTTTGATAATGGTTCATACAAAGCTTATGAATTTACCAAAGCATGTCCCCCGGGAGTGTCAAACCAAGACTGCAGCAAGGCCCGTTGTCGTGCACCAGGTTACCCTTGGTCAAGCCTGAAACACCTTGTCAGAGTTTTCACTCCTAGGAACATCTGTTCCATAGCCACATCTACATTTTCGTATCCAGACAGGGATTTATTTGTTTGGAACCCACTTACTCAATACTCACCATAATTCAAGGAATATTTCCTATATTTATAATTTTCTATAAGGCTATTCCTAACGTTTTCATATCCTAATTTCCACAAATAACTAAACCATACTTTGATACCAACTATAAAATCCACCCCTTTTATCACATTAACTTTCATTATATTATACAAAAACGAGGATCTTTAAGATTTAGTGTCCTGGAAACCAGGAACTTAGTACATGAAAACATAAAACATTCTTCTTAAACACTTAAAAGGACTATTCATTGTTCATACTAATTTCATTACATCATCTCATAACCTAGGAGCATACATAAAAGGAAAGGGTGAGGAGAAGTCCTGGTAAGGGAAACAAGCGAAACATTTTACATGTGATTTGAGATACATAAAAAAGTCATGAAAAATTACTTTAAGGCAAGAGAAAGAGATCATGAGGAATATCATAATAAAAATAATGTGTTTCATAACATGAAGATGTGGCAACAGAATTTTACATAGAAAATCATGAACATATCACTAAGGTCCATCCCCAAGGTGTCATTTCAAATTACTAAGGTTATTCAGCAAGGTATCGTTAAAATTTTAATCTCTAGTGGTTACATCATTACCCAATACATTAGAGATCTATCAGGTGCACCCTTAAATTTACATTTATTATCATGTGAGCCACATATATCATCATCAATAATGTTATAAAAAACCCATATATCATAAAAGAAATGGGTTTCATTTCATAGTCATCACATTTTAAAAACTGCTTTAAAGACGTTATCTTTATGTCACTTTAAACCCACAGAAAAAGAAAAGTGGGTTTCATGTATGTGAGTCCCAGAATTAAAATAGAACATTTTGATATATATGTGAATACCCATATAGAAAAAACCTCTTTTAGTATTCACTTAATAAAATAAAATAATTTGAGAAAAAGAGAGAGACATTTTGAGACGAAAATTCTTCATTATAACGGCTATGTTATAGGGTTTTAGAAAATATTGAAAAGAAAGGAGCATGGGTCACCATCTCATAAATGATCCATAAAACAGTATAGCTGCAGAATATAAAATATATAAGAACATGGTAATGAAATTTAAAATACATACCATATGAAATGAAAAACATGGAAGGAAGAAAAAAATAAGATTTCTCTTATGAAAATTAGGCAGCCTAACGACGTCACTTAAAACATAAAAAAATGAATTGACCAGATCAAATAGGGTCTATAATAATATGAACATAAAATATCAGTATGATAGATATAGAGATCATACCCCAACATAATAAAAAGGAACATGAAAGACTTGACATGAAAATAGATCTTAGAAACGAGAAGTGTGAAAGAATCCCTTTAAAATTCCGCAACCTAATGACGCCACTTAAACATTCTTAAAATGAATTGATGAGAGAAAGAGGGGGTAAATAATCATATGAACATGAAAAGTACAGTTGTATGAATGTAAAACAACATCCTACAACATAATAACATGGAGTATAAAATAAATTACTTAAAAGAGAGTACTTGGAAAGAAAGAGAGAGGTAGGATCCTATACCTTGAAGAGTAACTTTGAAATCTTGAATTTTGGGACCTTGTGAGGCTTTAGGGAACCTTGGAAGGACTCATTAGGAGGTAAGGAGACCAGAACATTGTTGAGGAGGATTTTGGAATGGAAAGGATGAGAGAATGGCTTGGTATTTATAGGGAAAGTGAGGGGACAAGGCATTAATGGCCAAGGGACACCTCATTGGTGGTATTGAAAAAACAAGTGGTATTTCCTCATGGTATTGGCCACTTGGTACAACTCATACCTTATATTACTATTAATAAGTCTAAAATCACTTAAAGTATATCATGAAATCATAATGATGTAGTTATGATGTCATTAAACATACCGAAACCGTAAAACTGTATTTTTACTATTCACTGAAAATTCAACATTTTCAGAAAACTCCCAAAAACTTACCTTAACATTATATCAATTCTCTAAATTAAAAAATAAACTCCAATTTATAAAAATAATTTTCTAAATATTTTAAATTTAATTTTTAAATAAAAACACTATTCAGTGAAAATTCATTTTTTTCAGAAAAATCCCCAAAAATTACCTTAACATAATATCGATGTTCTGAATTCAAAAAAAAGTCCATTTTATAAAAATAATTTTATAAATAATTTTAATTTAATTTTTAATTAAAAAACACTATTCACCTGAAAAAATTAAAACTTGACTAATAATTTCTGAAACAATTATTTACCTGTTTTATTGAATCACATTAAATAATAAAAGTGTATATATTATATTAATACATTTTTTAAGTGAGATTATTAATCCATTTGGTCCCATTACTAATCTTAAGTGTAAAATCATTATTCATACATTAATAATCACCAAAAACTATGTTGATCTTATTAGACTCCAAATTTCTTACTGAACTCATTTGCAGAAGACCATTTTTTGAAAATTTTTACACATCATTAATTTTTTAAGGTTTACAAAAAATATTTTAAAATATCCTTTTCTTTCAAATTCATCAATAATATACATCCTACATTTATCCGGACGTTTGAAATTTTAAAAACTTCACCATAAGAATAAAACAAAATTTTATTTATCTCAAAGGATTACACAAAGTAGTTATGGTCTCCTTACATATCCCCTTATAACCACAGCATATGACCTAAGTGTAAGGTGTGCTAAGGTGAGAGAATCTGAGGGCAGCTCAGCCAACATCGCACGAGTAGTAATTTCTATCAATTTGAACTTCTCGCGAAGGCTATTTTATTCTAGCTTCACATGATGAAGTTCATCTTGGGTTTGGTCTAGAGAAAAGCCCAGTGGTGCTACCTCCTTCCCAAGTTCTGCTAGATGGGATTTGATTAGCTCGAGACTACTGGATGAGGCCATCTAATATTCTTTCTATATTAATTAAACAAGATTACTTGTATTTAGAGACAATAATCACAACATTTAGTTTCCAACGGTCATATTGACCAATGTTCATAAAACAGTCGAAACCCAACGACCTCATTTTAATTATACTCATGTTATCAAATGAAACAGTTTTGTTGAGTATAAAAATAAAATAACACACAAAATTAGGAAACAAGATTTATTCAAAATTTCGGGTCGTTAAATTCTTCCCCCCTTAAGAAATTGCGTCCTCGCAATTTTTTAAATTGGGCATGGAAATTTTATTGAAATTCCCACATCAGAAAAAGATTCAGTAAAACTATTACATTAAAATAAAGAAAGGGATGTACAAAGGTTACCCGAGTTAACCTATAGTAGGATTCCATGTAGGGAAACATGTATATGGAAGAGAAAACAAAGGGTCATGTTTTGATGGAGAGTAATAGAAGACATGATTAGGATAAATTTAACCACAAGAAAATCACAAACCTATGATGGGTTAAGCGGTCTTTGATTGCCTATTATGAAACTTAAACCAAAAACGTTTTTGTTTTATGTTCATTTTAATAATTTTTAGGAATTCATTTATTACATAGAATAAGAACACAAGGAAATATACTTACTTTAAAGTAGAGTTTCATCCTTTAATATGTTTCTACCAAGACTAATCTTTTCTCCAAAAGATGAGCATTCAAAAATACTTGGTCTCATCAAATTCACAAGAATCATCTTCTAAAGAATCACATAATCTGCAAAAGATTAACTATCTATTTCTTATATCTTTAAACATTATCCCAAAAATAGAAAGGGTAAGATAAAACAACTATTCAAAAAGAAATAACCCCATAGGAAGGGAAACTACTTTTAAATTTTCAAAATTCCACGGTACTACCCAAAGTTCATCATAGACCATTCCATAAATAACTATCCTTAAAATTCCTCAAAATAAACCAAACAATGATTGAAACCAAAATACAAGAAGGATTTGATAACATAGTCTTGCAATATAAACTTTATCATTCATCTACAAACAACATCAACCACTCCTAGAATCTTATAACAAAAGTATCTAAACTAAACATATTTTCCCCAAGATAAGTTAATAATTCCATAAGTAACCTAAATTACTATAAGTTAACCATAAATTCACCGATTCTTCAAAATATAAGTCTTCCTTTACTCCTCAAATAAAATACCATAGTAATCTATTTAACTTGATCATATAGGGTTCCCCAAATAGTGAACGTCTTCCAAAATAATAATCATCTTTTAATCCCCTAATCATCTGTTTTTTTCAAGAATAACAGCTTTAAAACATCAACATGGGGTACATAAAAATATATGTTTTCCTTAATGATGTAAAACCATCTTAGGTAGTGACTCTATGTTCTTAGAAAACGTTAAAGATATGCTTATAGGGCATGAACTAGAATACAACATGAGATAGACAATTATTGTGAAGAAGTTACAAGTACTTTAGTCATCATGATCCATCTCAAAATAGGACTCGCATTGTTCCCTTGTCCTTGAAAATTGTTGATGCTCATCATGATTCTCATCCCTTCCAAGAGATCATTGCCTTGGATAATGTCCAACTTCTCCACATTTACGGCATTGAAAAGTATAAAGTACATTAGATCGAACCGTATCTATATTCATCACATTATACATTTTTTTAAAGCAATTGGATACTTTATGCCCTATCACAACACACTTAAAACATCTCCCAGTTCCTTTGTGACATTCTCCTTGGTGCCCCTTTTCACAGTTTTTGCAGAAAGTAATTGGGTCTTCTTTCCCTTATCAACTTTATCAGATGAACATACTTGAGACTTCATCTTCTTCTTCCTTGATGAATTTGGGCATTCAACTAGGTACCAATTATTAATTTTGATTTTTGATAGCTGGTTTGGAATAATCACAATATGTTCAACTTGATCTCTCATCATCGTTGTCATAATAATAGAGCAATCATCACATTTCCTATCACATTGGTTGTTGGGACATGTTCTTCCATTTCTCACCATTAACTAAGAAAAGAAAGTATAATTAGGGGTCTTAAATACTTAACCAATAATCATGAATAGGAAACTTAAAGCATAGAAGGTCAAACTTGTAGAAGAAAAGTATACCCTAAATTGTGATCCCCTAGGTTCTAATCTAGGTTATCAATGATCATATATTCTTATGTGAATCTTTATTTTATTTTATCTTTGTCCCTTTAATAATGGTTCATACAAAGCTTATGAATTTACCAAAGCATATCTCCCAGGAGTGTCAAACCAAGAGTGCAACAAGGCCCATTATCATGCACTAGGTTACCCCAGGTCAAGACCAAAACACCTTGTCAGAGTTTTCACTCCTTTGAACATCTGTTCCAGGGCCACCTCTACTTGTTCGTATCGATACATGGATTTATTTGTTTGGAACCCACTTACTCAATAATCACCAAAATACCAGGAAGATTTCCTATATTTAAACTTTTCTATAGGGTTATTACTAAAGTTTGAATATCCTAATTTCCACAAATAACTAAACCATCCTTTGATACCAACTATAACATCCCGCCTTTTTATCACATTAACATTCATTATATTATACAAAATAGAGGATCTTTAAGGTTTAGTTTCTTGGAAACCAGGAACATAATACATGACAACATAAAACATTATTCATAAACAATTTAAAGGATTATTCATTGTTCATCCTAAGTTAATTAAAGCATCTCATAACCTGGGAGCATACATAAAAGGAAAGGGTGAGTAGAAGGCCCAGTAATGGAAACAGAGGAATCATTTAAATGTGAACTTGAGATACATCAAAAAGTCATGAAAATTTAATTTAAGGCATGAGAAAGATATAATGAGGAATATCATAATAAAAATAATTTATTTCATAACTTGAAGATGTGCTACAACATTTAACATAGAAAGTCATGAACATGTCACCAAGGTCCATCCCGAAGGTGTCCTTTTAAATTACCAAGGTTATTCACCAAGGTATCGTTAAAATTGTAATCTCTATTGGTTACATCATTGCCCAATGCATTGGAGCGATATTAGGGTGAAACTTTAAATTTGACTTTATTATCATGTGAGACACATATATCATCATCAATAATTTCATAAACAACCAATATAGCATAAAAGAAATGGGTTTCATTTCATAGTCATCACATTTTAAAAACTGCTTTAAAGACGTGATCTTTATGTCACTATAAACCCACGGAAAAAGAAAAGCGTGTTTATTGTATGTAAGTCCCAGAATTAAAATAGAAAATTTTGATATATATGTGAAAACCCATATATAAGAAAGATCTTTGAGTATTCACTTAATAAAATAAAAAAATTTGAGAAAAAGAGAGAGGCATTTTGGGAAGAAAATTCTAAAGCATAACGACTATGTTGTAAGGTTTTAGAAAATATTGAAAAGAAAGGGGACATGGGTTATCCACTCATAAATGATACATAAAATAGTAGAGTGACAGAATATAAAGAATATCATAACATGGTAATGAAATTTGAAATACATACCAAATGAAATGATAAACATGGAAGGAAGACAAAAATAAGATTTCTCTTATGAAAATTCGACACCTTAACGACGTCACTTAAAACATAAAAAAATGTATTGATGAGATCAAATAGGGTATATCATCATATGAAAAAAAATATCAGTATGATAGATATATATATCATACCACAAAATAATAAAAAGGAACATGGAAGACTTGACATGAAAAAAGATCTTGGAAACGAGAAGGGTGAAAGAATCCAATAAAAATTCGGCATCCTAACGGCGCCACATAAACATTCTTAAAATTAATTGATGAGAGAAAGAGGGGGTATCTCATCATATGATCATGAAAGGGAAAATAGGAGGAATATAAAATAACATCCTCCAACATAATAACATGGATCATAAAAGAAATGACTTAAAAGAGAGTACTTGAAAAGAAAGTGAGAGGTAGGATCCCTTACCTTGAAGAGTAACTTAGAAATCTTGAGGTTTGGGACATTGGGAGGCTTGAGGGAACCTTGGGAGGACTCATTTGGAGTTAAGGAGACTAAAACTTCTTTTAGGAGGATTTTGGAATGGAAATTATTAGAGAATGGCTTGGTATTTATTGGGAAAGTGAGGGGACAAGGCATTAATGGCCAAGGGACACCTCATTGGTGGTATTGGAAAAAAAGTGTTATTTCCTCATGGTATTGGCCACTTGGGACACCTCATACCTTATCTTACTATTCATAAGTCGACCATCCCTTAACATATCTCATGACATCATCATGATGCAGTTATGATGTCATTAAACATACCGAATCACTAAAACTGTATTTTTACTATTCCCTAAAAATTCAACTTTTTCAGAAGACTCCCAAAAATTTACCTTAACATAATATCAATTCTATGAATTCAAAAATAAACTCCATTTTATAAAAATAATTTTCTAAATATTTTTAATTTAATTTTTAAATAAAACACTATTCACCAAAAAATCATTTTTTTCAGAAAAATCCCTAAAAATTACCTTAACATAATATCGATGTTCTGAATTCAAAAATAATGTCCATTTTATAAAAATAATTCTCTTAATATATTTAATTTTATTTTTAATTAAAAAACACTATTCACCTAAAAAAACTAATACTTGAATAAAAATTTCTGAAATAGTTATTTACCTATTTTATTGAATCACATTACTTAATCAAGGTTCCTATATTATATTAATACATTATTTAAGTGAGATTACTAATCCATTTGGTCACATTACTAATCCTAAGTGTAAAATTACTATTCATAAATTACTATTCACCAAAAATTAATTTGATCTTTTTAGACTCCAAATTTCTTACTGAACTCATTTTCAGAATACCATTTTTTGAAAATCATTACACATCATTAATTATTTAAGGTTTACAAAAAATATTTTAAAATATCCTTTTTTTCAAATTCATCAATAATATACATCCTACATTTATCCGGACATTTGAAAATTTACAAACTTCATCATAAGAAGAAAACACAATTTTATTTATCTCAAAGGATTACACAAAGCATTTACGGTCTCCTTACATAGCCCCTTATAACCCCAACATAGGACCTAAGTGTAAGGTGTGCTAAGGTGAGAAAATCTGAGTGCGGCTCGGCCAATATCACACAAGTAGTAATTTCTATCAGTTTGAACTTCTCGCAGTGGTGATTATGTTCTATCTTCACACGATGAAGTTCAACTTGGGTTTGGTCCAGAGAAAAGCCTAGTGGTGCTACCTCCTTCCCAAGTTCTGTTAGATGGGCTTTGATTGGCCCGAGACTACTGGATGAGGCCATCGAATCTTCTTTCTATATTAATTAACAAAGATCACTTGTATTTATAGATAATAATGGCAACATTTAGTTTCCAACGGTCTTATTGACCAATGGTCATATAACAGTCGAAACTCAATGGTCTCATTTTAATTATACTCATGTTATCAAATGAAACAGTTTTTTTGTGTATAAAAATAAAATAACACACAAAATTAGGAAACAAGATTTATTCAAAATTTTGGGTCGTTACATTTAGTATACCAGAATGAGTTGGATTTGATCCCCCATCATTGTACTGATATCTTTGGAATTATAGAATGTACATCCTTATAGAGAGACCCGATGATGATGAAATCTCTGATGGATATCGTCAGTGTTATCAGACTTGTGGGGCAAGTTCTCCTGGTTTAGGTTTACAATGAACTCTTGAATGTAATCCTAGAATGGTAAAGAAGCTATGATCTTATGTTGAGACTCAGTGTCTATCTTGATTATATCTGGATACTTTTTTGTACATCTCATATTTTGATTAACATATCCATATGATGAGATGACTTCTATCTTGATGCTTATGTGGCATACTGGGTACCATGCAAGGGATCTACCTTCACATTCCATATCTTTTTATGATGATAGGCCATTTGATGGGTTTCTTGGATTACCAGGATAATACATATCATAGATTGGACTAGAAAAACCATATTTTATAAAAGGTGTCATATTTGACTAAAATCCCCTCATTCCAGCAAGTCAAACATCTTTATAGTTTAGGTGGGTTTGTATTCTTCCTTTTATGCATTCAAGTTTTATTATCTCAATATAATTGAGGGATTTATATTTTTGTATGTATTTTGTATCAGTTTTATTTACCTACCTGCAATGTATGGGTTTAGATATTTGTGCATGTGTATAGGTACCTTAGGCTAAGGCCTCACTTGTGTAAGTGTTATTCCTACTCGTCATTGGTTTTTAGCCTCTAGAATACTGTACGTGGGATTGGGGTAGTCACACATGGCTTACGGCTAGTGATACGGGCCCCACTTGTATGGGTCATGATAGTGTGGTATCAATGGGGGGTTCATCCTTGGACTAGGGTTTGGAGTTTTATCTAGATGTTAGAATTTATTACGGCTTATTACAATAGTGTTATGTATTTTGAGTTTGGATTTTCAGGGTAGATATATCTATGTTGATGTGGGGGCCAATTCATCCATAACTAAGAGTCTGAGTACCCTCTTGTCAAGTTGGTATAGGTAGGAATTGGTTAGAGTGAAAACATTGGTACAAGCATCATATACAAATGGGTTGTGGTTTCCATGTCCTTCATCAGTCAAATATCCAGATATACTCAATGGACAAGGTATATCTGGCCTATTTTATGCTTCCTCTAGAATTATTTCCATATATTATTCAGTAGATGGATAATGAGGATGACTTCCATAGTGGAGAGGATTATATATATAGACTACTTCATGAGGTGGTACATTCAGGTGGTTTTCCAGCCCTGCATCCACATGCTGAGTAGCAGATGGGACCAAAAGTACTAGAAGATGTGATTCCCAGGATGAGCACACTTCATGTGTTCCTACATCAGTGATCCCTTAGGTTTCAAGGTGATCTAGATCCCCAACAAGTTAATTATTATCATGATGTGGTTATGTGAGTTGTTTCCATGGCAAGACACCTTTAGACCAGATGTTGGTCTTGAAAGTGAACATTCTTCATGGTTCCAAAAGGTGATGGTGGAGCCTAGTGGTTCTATAATACAATGATGAGACTATTTTATAGAATTATTTCGAGTTCCTTTTTAGAGAGGTGTTCTCTCAAGCCACTAGGTGGGTCATTCACATCCAAGATCATCTACAAATTATACAGTGAAACACAACTATAACTGAGTATTAATTGATGTTTACAAAACATTGGAGATGCTCGATGGATATTTTAAATGATTAGTTCTTCTGTGATTAGAACATTGATTGAGGCCTATACAGAGATATCTTTTCTAATGTGATACCTCTATGAATACCAACCTATGATGGGATTATAGATAATGTCCTAGTATATGAGATATTTTTGGTTGAGCATACACTGATAATGGGTGCCAATAGTGGGAACACATGAGTTGAGTCTTTGAAAATAGGTATCTAGTGATAGAAATAGGGATATTAACATATAATATATTTCATGAGGTGATATTAGGATAGAGGATCCTTGTTTTTGGGTGCTCAGTATGGTTACAGTCATCCTAGAGATATGTGGTGCTACTGTTGGGATACATAGGGACATCATGTGTGAGATTTTCCAACAAGCAGTAGAGCTAATCAATAGATTGTGGGTGGACCATTAGAATAGGAAACAAAATGAGTAGGGTGGTGGATGTGGAATAAGTGAATAGAGATAAGTTGGAGTCTACATATGTTTTGAATCACTTTCACCACCACCCACTGGTGGTCCATGCAAGGATCAAGGATCTGGTGGATAGGGTTAAAGAAAGCTATAGGTAGTAGAGGCCTATGACCTAGAGTTTCTTAGGATGATTAAAGGAATTATATATATATATATATATATATATATATATATTATAACATAGTTAAATATTTTATAGACACATATAGGAGACGATATTTTCTTTGATACATCCGTAGTATGGGACCTAGGGATTCTAGTTGAGCCCTTGGCTTGACCATTACACCTGGAGGATCTTACCAGAGGTGACTCAGTTACCACACTCTTATAATGAAAGTTTGATATGATGTTTGAAGGATAGAGTTATTCATGGGATCTAATTATATTAAAATTAATTCCTTACTATGTTATCTTAGGCATGGAATGACTATACATAGTTCATGCAAAAATCGACTCTTTTAGGAGTAGGATGTCATGCGCTCACATATATGGGATGAGGATTTAATTTATAGGTGAGAAGGATAACAGGAGGGAAAGATGTAATCATTTGTAGGAGAGTTCATACAATAACTCAACAATTGGCTATTATGACTCTGTGAGTAGTGGATTCTTTGACCTACCAATTTCTTGTGACGGTGGCGCAGTATGAGGATGTATTTCCGCAGAACATGCTAAAAAATCCCCATCAAGAGATAGACTTATTCAAAGAAATAAATCCCAAGAAAACCAAAATATCTCCACCAATATATCTATGAATATCACAGAACATCACATGTCAAGTGTGAAGTAGGAGGACTTATAGAGGAAGGTATTTTTTAGACCCACTTTGTCACTCTTGGAAGCCCCAATTTTTTTCCAAGACGGTGGATGAGATAATGAGTTTGTGTGTGGATTTACATTACCAGAACCAGGTGACCATAAAAAATATGTATCCATTACCAATGATTAATTACTACTTTGATCATTTGTGAGAGGATTAATGTTTCTCAAATATTTACCTCAGATCTGGCTGTCACCAGCTATAGGTATGAGATGAGGATTTACAGAAGATGAAATTCCAATGTCACTACAGTCATAATGAGTACTTGGTGATTCCATTTAGTGTTAATAATTCCCCCGTTGTGTTCATGGGTCTCATGAACTGGATCTTTCAGCCTATCTTAGAATGATTTATAGTAGTCTTCATTGACAATATCATAGTGTACTTGGCATCTGAGGAGGAGTTTGAGAAAAACTTGAGGATCGTACTAGACATACTATAATATCCCTAGATTTATGGGAAGCTCTCAATGTGTTTTTTCTTGATCCAGGAGGTCCAATTTCATGGAAATTTCTTCTCAGTTGAGGGTATAATAGTGGACCTTGAAATGGATGAGGAAATGTTAACTTGGGATCCAACCAAGAGCGGGATATAGGTTCATATATTTCATAGTTTGGTAGGCTATTAGAGGATATTCATGCATGATTTTTCTATGATATTGGTAACATTGAATAATTTGAACTAGAATGGGTAGCATTTTGTTTGGATGGAAATGTGCTATCACGATTTTCAAGAATTGAGGAATAGGAAGATGAGTGCCCCCATATATAGATTGTTAGATGAGAGTGTCGAGTAGATAGTATTTTGTGATTCCTTAAGGAAGAGAATTGGATTTGGTCTAATGTAGATGTAGGTGATGATTGCCTATGATTCTAGGTAGTTGAGACCTCATGAGAATTGATATGCGACACATGATCCATATTTGGTAGCGGTAGTCTTTCCACTCAATATGTGTAGACACAATATTATGGGTGATCATTTTATCATCAATTTTGACTAATAAATTATTAATAATATCCTCTCTTAGATGGTCCTTAACGTTATACATACGTGATGGATATAATACCAAAACGACTATGAATTTGAGAAAGTTTATACTCCTTGAAAGGGGAATGTGGTAGTAGATTATAACTACAAGATATCTTTTTTTTTTCAGTTGTTGTTTGTGGATTCTGAGTAGTTACCATTATTATAGTTTTCCTTAGAGGATTTGGATAATAAAACTTAAATACATTTTTATATTTTTACACCACCACTTCTACATTTTTTTGTAGGCTTAGTGTGGTGATACCAATTATGAGACTATGTGTATTTAGATATCCATTGAACATGACCCTAATGGATTTTATGAATATGAATTACATACTATCCTTTTTAGAAGAAGGATGATGGTAATAGTGATGTCACATGAGGAAGATATGAAGGATCTCCATATGTCCCCTATGATAACATATACGGTTGTGGTGAAGTTTTATTAGTACATTCAGTCTTATTCTTGGTGGACAAGGATAAAAAAGTGTGTAACAAAGATTTTCTCTTGATGCCTCACTTCTTAGTAGGTGAAGGCTGAGTTCTAGGTTCCATCACATTTATATAACCCCTTAAGGCATCCGAGTGGAAGTGGGAAGACAGATATATGGACTTTATGAAAATTAAAATGTACATATAGAAGACATGATTCTATCTATGTTACCATAGACCAAATTACAAATTCAACCCACTTCCCATCTATTTGAGGTAAGAGTTCAGTAGAGGGCATATGACACATTTACATGCAGGAGATAGTCTGGATCCATGGAGATCACTTGATGATTGTTTCAGACTATGGTGCTCGCTTCATATTACTATTATAGAGATGATTGTATGAGGCTTTTGGGATTAAGTTATAGTTGAGAATGATGTTTCACCCCTAGACTGATGACTAGACTAAGTAAACCATTCCTATCCTGGAGGGCATACTATGCGATTTCATGTTGAAAATTTTCTATAGTTGGGAGGATCACATATACTTGTTAAAGTTTGTGTATAAAAATAGTTATCATTACACTATTTATATGGAACCATTCAAGGACTTGTATGGGTAACCCTGTAGGTCACCATTATTTTGGACTAATATAGGAAAGTCAGTACTCATGGGGATGAATTGGTGCGATTGATGACATAGAAAGTGCGGATCATTTAGGTGCAGATGATGAATACCCAGAGCCATCATAAGTCCTATTAGGACCAATGACAAAGGCCTTTGGATTCTGAGGAGTGAGGCCACATGTTCCTGAAGGGATCACAATGATATGGAGTATATAGATTTGGCATGAGTAGAAAGTTATATACAAGATTCATTAACTATAAGGACCCAAAATTATACAATATATAATCTTGAGTTAAGTTAATAAATTTACATTATATAAAAATGAGGATATTTTTAGGTTTATATCCTTAGGTAATTAGTCCATAAAAAATACAAAACAAAACCATATAAATACTAAGTGTACACTTCAAAATAGTATCCATTTCTTCATAAGAAAAAACTTCAAAAAAGAAACATGGTTTCTTATCATGTCTGATCATCACAATTTTTCTTTAATCCCATACTTTTCTCTACTCTTCCTTAAATTCTATGAAAAACATTAAAAAACATGGTATGAGCATTAAAATTTCCTCTAGGGATACATAAATAAATAAATCTATTAGTTTTGTGAAAACGTGAAATCCCATGAATAAATTATCATAATGTAATATTTTCTACCCTTAAGAAGTAGTAAATAATTTATTTTGATATTAAGACCATTGATTACTTTTTTGTAATCAAAATATCACCATAAAACACATAAAATAATATATAACACATAAAGGTAACTTAGGACATAATTATACTTAAATGGAATAACTATGTGTTCAACTTCCAAACATGGAAGTCTTACGAAATGGAATATTCATGTGGTCAAATTCCATACCCAATGAATTAGAGGTCATAATGTTACCACCCATCCTCAGTTTATTAGTAACCACCTTTCAAATTTCCATGTACCATTATATTATCATAACAAATAAATGATTACAATTTTCATCATTGCACTCACAAATATTCATTTGCAATCGAAAGAAATAATTTCAAGATATTGAAATTATTATTCCATTTTGAAAACCATTTTCAATACTAAAATAACCATAGAAGGGAATAAGTGATTTATTTTTCTTTTAAAAACATTTATTCTTGTAGAGGAATCCAAAAATCAAGTAATAGTTACAGCGGTGGGGAGGTTGTGGTCGCTGTATATGTTAAAAAACATTCCTTTTTTGTAATGATAGTAAAAAACATATAAAATTATTAATTTTTAAAATATTTTAATAAATTAATATTCAAAGGGTTTTTTTATAAACATCATAAGATAAGGTGGTGTATAACATCATAATATGTCTCAGTGAAATAAGATTGAGATGATGTCCCTTAGCTCAAGTTTGTTTCATCACGTATGTTATTTATCTTTTTGAATAATAAAATGAAGTCAAATATTTAATTTCTTGAAGGAATTTTAATGTTTATTATTTCTTTCATATAAATTGTCACCATATTATAAGAATTACTAAATTATTTATGTTCATGTTGGATGTTTTGATGATATTTGGTACATGAGTTCAAAATAACTTGGTATAATATCTATAGTCAAAATTCGTCATTAGTCCGCCATCTCCAAAATAATATTAATGAAATAATAATTACTTTTATACATCAGTTATACCTTAAAATCATACCATTTATGTATGGTTATGTAAAACTAACAACGTTATAATCATGGAGACAGTAGGTCCTATGTACGCATGAGTAACAATCCCATTTTTCATTAATCATTATGAAAAGAAGGTATGTATTATTTAATTTTTATAGAATTATAATAATATAATTAATATAATATTAATAATTTAAATATAATTTTATATATCATTAATTTTATGTGTTGATGTAAAATGAATCACATCTCTTCGTGGAGGTTATAGTTCACATGTACGCTTGAACGATGTTATCATTTTCATGTGCATGGAATGTAAGAATAAAATTGATATATTATTCAATTATAATGATAAATATTCCATGAATATCATATATAAACAATAATTATATCATTATAACTATTCTTTAGAGATGGTAATGGAAAAAGAATTATATCAGTTTGTGGGGGTGACAGTTCACAAGTATGCGTGAACGATTAATTATTTTCCCATTTGATGGAAGTGGGTATGAATTTTGGTTATGATATTAACATAATAAAATCTCATTATATTGACTAAAGTGTAATTATTATATCATCATGTTTGAAGAATATTTTAATGGCGTGGAAGAAGAAATAAAATATAAATACTTGATTAAATGATACACTTCCTTTGGACAGTCACCTTTGATTAATTCCTTGACACCTCAAAGTGGGGTGTTATGCATAAAAAGTGCCTTAAAAATGTGGGGAGGGATTCTAGGATGTTATTATAGTTGATATTGGCTGATACCGAATTGTTTTTAAGTGTGATGAAATGATAAGATGTAGTTCCCTTTTATAAGAGAAGGGAGGGGCACTCTAGGAATTATTCAAAATACTAAATTATTTTAAAATAATTTTCTATTAAAAAATCAAAAATAGTTATTTATTTAGATTTTATGATAAGTATGGGTCGAAATATAATCATCAAAAAAAATTAGACATCAGTTTAATAATTTTTAAATCCTTAACTTTTTGTTTTAACCCTTTCAACTCTTATCATTTTATTAAATAATTTATATTTTGAGGGTCAATATACTCACCATAACATGAAAAACGACCAATAAAAGAGTAATTTATGAAATTATAGGACTAATAAAAAATTGAGCAGAATAATGGGTTTTTTATAAATTTTATATCATTTAATAAAATATTTTATATTTTTAAATACCATTAGTATAAATTATTGATACTATTCATTTCCTAACTTTTTAAATATATTATAACTTCATGATATAGTCAAAAAAACTATCTAAATACAAGAAATATCATGTGAAAGTCATACATAAATTCATTTATGGCTTCAATTATTTTAAATTATATTTATTTCAATATTTATAATATCATTTATTTTATTCTTTCATTAATTAATAAATTATTGAATCATCATTGTGACACCGATTAATTTAATTATTTATTTACTAAAAATTATAAATCAATTATCATGATGTATTTAATCATATTATATTTCTAAATACTATTTATAGTCAAAGAGATACTCAGTATTACCCATTATTAAAAGTACATTACTTGTTAAAAACAAAACCACAACAAAAAATGGATTTTCATTGAATATAATATTATAAATGTATTAAAGTCATCAATGTTGCCAAAAGTTATCCTAAAATCGACTCAAGGATTCTATGTTTTAGAAAAAACTCAATACAATTACATTATTATAATTGATTGGATAATTTTATATTTTTATAATATACTTTTTACATTTAACTACACGATTTACCCTTAACCATGTTAATAAATATTATTACATAAGTTACTATACACAATGTCTGAAAATAAAAGGAAACTATTAAAAAATATGAAACATATGATTCCAAATATGGAATCCATTTTCCTAATTTCAAAACACATAATTTGAATAAATTAATTAAAAATTAATCTCATTGATGGAATATGAAAATGAGTTTTTAAAGTAAAATGTTCAAAAGTTGACATAGGTTTTATAACAAATTTTAATGTGAAATTGATTCCAATGACCTAATTTTGATTAAATGATAAAAAATTTAATCTAATTATACTTTTAAACCAATTAAAATGCTAATATAACAATATAAAAAAGTATATGGAAAAATTGTTTTGAATTAAAATGCAGCATTTTTCCGTACTCATTAAAATATGATATTTTTCAGAAAAATACCAAAAATTTAACAAAGGAATTTTTGATGTACCACTTACAAAGAATAAGTTTATTTTATTATATATAACTTATAAAAGTATCAAAAAATATATTTAAAAGGAGTTCTACATCAAAATTCGGGAAAACAATTTTTTTAAAAATAATGTTTTTACAATAAAAATAGATTTATCATTTATGTTATTTAATGTAGTATTTATTTTAATTAAAATATAATCAGTAAATTAAAACAAATTATTTTATCATTACTGAGGTTGTTACATTCTTTCCTCCTTTTTGTAATTTTTTCCTTGCAATTTTATTCACATATCAAACAAGTAGGAGTATTTTTTCCTCATATCATATTCAGATTCCCATGTTTCCTCTCCAACCATATGGTTTTTTTACCCAAAACCTTAACCTGATAAATCACATTATTCTATAACCCTTTCTCTCTACTATCAATAACTTGGACTAGTTGTTCCTGATAATAAATATTATATTCCAACTGAACTACTTCATTACTCAAAACATGAGACGGATCCGACATATAATTTGATAACATTGAAAGATGAAAAACATTGTGTTCCAAGGATAAACATGGTGTAAAGTCCAATATATAATAAAATGATCCAACTTTATCTATGATTTCAAAGGTTCTAATGAACCTTTGGCTCAACTTCCCATTATTATAAAAATGCATCAAAATATTACAAAGAAAAATATTGAGTATGACCTTATCACCTACCTCAAAAGAAAGATGCTTCCTTTGGTTATCCACATAAATTTTCTTCCTGATTTGTGATGTCCACATGTGTCACTGAATCAACATAACTTTCTCAACCATTTCCTCTATAAATTATGGACCCATAAACTTCCTCTCACCTACTTCATCCCAAAATTTTGGAGTTCTAAACCACTTTCCATATAATTCCTCAAATGGTGCTATCTGTATAATGGAATGAAAACTGTTATTATAGGAGAACTCAACCAAAGAAAGATGATGATCCCAACTTCCTTAGAAATACATTGAACAAAAATATAGCATATCCTCCAAAGTCTGAATTATTCGTTCTGACTTCCCATATGACTGAGTATGAAAATTTTTACTATAATTTAATTCAGTACCCAAAAACTTCTGAAGACCCTTCCAAAATTTAAAAGTCACACATGAATCATGATTAGATACAATATAGAGGGGAAATCCATGTAACTTGAATATATATTTAATATACAACTGATAAAGTTCATCTAGAGATAAAGCATCTTGAATAGTAATAAAATGATCAAATTTATTCAGTTGATCAACAATAACCTAGATCGCATTGTTTCCTAGATAAGTCTTTAGTAATCCCAATATGAAGTCTTTAGATATATTTTCCTATTTCCACTCTAGAAGTGACAAAGTATAAAGAATAACTTTCAGTAAATTCCACTTTTCATTAACCTTTCGACAAGTGAATCATCTCAAGGTAAAGTCAACAATATCTATTTTCATTCCATCACACCAGTAATACTCTCAAAGTTCTCTTTACATCTTAGTGATACCTGGATAAACTAAAAACTGAGAAATATAATCTCCAATTAATATATATTTATTCAACTATGAATCATAAGACACACATAATATTTTCCCAACCCTCAAAACACAATATTTATCAATGATAAAATCAGGAAAATTACCCTTTTTATCCAATTCTACCTCTCCTTTCAAGTCATAGTATTCCATCTTTTCATGCTTAATTCTATCTGATAGAGATGATTCTGACATTTGAATCAAAACATAGTTATTTCCTATACCAATAAATTCCAAGACAAAATTCGTAAAATCATAAACCAAAGGGTCATGTTCCAAATGTAATGTGGTTAATGTGTATTTACTTTTTTGACTCTCCAGGATGGTAATGAACTGTGAAATCATACTTTTTTATTAGTTCCCTGAAACTTCTCAATATCATTTTCAATTCTTTCTGAGTGAATATATACTTCAAACTTTTGTGATCAGTATATATTTCACACTTTACACCATACAAATGGTGCCTCTAAATTTTTTAGTGAAAAAATGTCAAAAAATAATTCCAAGTCACATATAGGGTAATTTAACTCTTGAGGATTCAACTAATGTAAAGAATAAGAAAAGACTAAGAAAAAATAAATTCCTTTCAATAAAGCATCATAATAGATTAAAAATTCACCATTTCTATAAGGTAGGGCCAAAATAGAATTATTTACCAATATTATTTTCTTTTCTTGAATACAGTCATAATATTTTTTTGAACAAATGAGCTTAATTCCCTTACGCATTAACATAGTTTGTGGGCTAGATAACCAATAAATTTTTTATAAAACCATCAGTAATAATAAACTAATCTAAGAAAACTACAAATATCTGGGACATTTGTAGGCCTTGGAATCTCTTCAAAAACTTTTGTTTTAAAATGGTCAATATTTATTCCATATTTAGAAACAATATGAACAAAGAATGAAATTTTTTTCAACCGACATTCATGCTTACTAAACATTCCATATTTTTTATTTTCTTTAAGGATTTTTAAAACAACCCCTTAGTTACTTTCATGTTCCACCAACTTTTAGAATATACCAAAATATCATCTATAAAGACAACCAAAAAATGATTCAAAAACTGATGATAGAATCCATTCATGATATTTATAAATGCATAAGGTGAATTAGATATCCTAAAGGGAATAACCACAAACTCATAATGACCATATCTCATTGAGAATTCTATCTTTGGAATGTCATACTTCTTCACCTTCAGCTGATGGTACCTGGACATCAAATCAAACTTCGAAAAATACTGAGCTCCTTGGGCCTGATCAACCAAATAATCCATATAAGGAATAAGGATATTTGTTTTTAATAATGATGTTTTTCCAGGATATATAATCAATACAATGTCTCATGGAACTACCCTTATTTTTCACAATTAAAACAACAACAATCCATAGTGAAGTTCTTGGTCGAATGAAACCTTTATCAAGAAATTATTGAAATTGTTTTTTTTTCAATTACACCAGTTCCACTTGATCTATTTAATAAGGGTGTTTTGAAATAGACTTAGCATCAGGTACTAAGTCAATAGTAAATTCAACCTCCTGATCAATAAGAACAATTGATAATTCATTAGGAAAAACTTTTGTAAATTCACTGACTACTCGAATGTTTCTAATAAAAACTATTTCATTCATTTCAAAAACATGAGCTAGATAACTTCAACTTCCATATTTTAGAAATATGTCAACTTCATAATTTTTTATCAATGGTATTACATCATTGACTTAAATATTCCTTTATTTTCAATCTATTTTAGCATAATAAACAGAAATCCAATCCATACCTTGAACAATATCAAACTCCACTAGGGGATGTTCAATAATATTGATAGAAAATAATGTCCCACGAATGATAATAGGAAGATTACTATAAATCTAGTTTCATTAATACATCCACTTAGAGTTTTTAACAAAATTTATATATGTCATTCATAAAGGGATATTTCCAATTTACTTGAAAAGATATCAGAAATGAAAAAAAATGTGAAGATATAGAGTCAAATATAGTATTGATATATTTTAAAAAACCCCATATCACACTTGTTAGAACTTCATTTGATGGAAAAAATAAACTATAGTACTTGAAAAATATTTTTCCATACCGTTTGGATTTTGATCATGATGGTTTACACCCTGGGTAATCAACTCTATAAACACATTGGCATAATGACCTATCTTATTACAACTAAAACATCTTACCAATGGATTTTCATTTATTTCCTGATCATATCCCTTATAGTCATGAGAAATATGACTAGTCTTACCACTTCGTAAGTACTTCTCAGCCTTAGAAAGACATTCTCCAAGATTATTTTTACTACACTTCTCAAAAGATGGAAATTTAGTTTTATTACCTAAAACTTTATTTAATGAATGCTTTCCCATTGCATGAAAACTTCAAAACTTTTTTTTCTTGCTCTCATATGGAATCATGAACATTAGGAATCTCAATTTATACCTTCTCAGCACATCAGAATAGTTTCTCATTGATTTTGAACTCACAAGAAGATAATGTCATTCGATATCATGGCTTTAATCTTGAGTAAAACTGATTTAAATTAATAAAAAGATCCCATATAAAATTTGGGATGTATGTTGGAAAATTAATGAAATTTTCGTCATACACAACCACCAGATCTTCCTCATTTTGTCTCAATTCCATGAATTAGTTTTCTATCTTAAGTCAAATAGCCATAGAAAAATATTTCCCAAAGAATATATTATAAAATTAATCCCTTTCCATAGAATCAATCCTTTCACTTATTATGATATTTTTAAACCTTAACCACCACTAATTAGCTTCACCTTAAAATAAGATAAATTGAAAGAGTTACCTTTTGGTGCTATGAACAACCCATGATGTTGAATATCTTTTCAAGGTATATAATCCAACCCTCATCTAGCATGGGTTCAAAAGATCCTCTGAATGATGGGGGATGTTGTCTCATAAAATTCACCACTATCATCACGCTCCCCTATGGTATATCAGGTTTCCCTCTTGCATGGAAACCGCCACCATTAATTACCCAAGTAAAATAATCCATCACTGAAAAAACAATTTCTCAATTATAATTCCAACCTTCTCATGATGCTAATTTAGAAGGATGTTTTCCTATTGATTCCTTCCCAGCACAACTTCCCTGTTTCCTATGTGGAAAACCATTCTGAACAGACATATGTTAGTTGAAGCAACATGGAATTCTTAAAATGCTATGACATTTTAACTTGACCATAAAGTAAAATATTTCAAGGGCTAGTTATTAATATTACCTTAACCTCTATTATTATATACACCACCCTCTAATTCCAACTATAAGGACCCTAAATTAAACATTACATAATCTTGAGTTAAGTAATGAATTTTACATTATTTTACACTGATGATATTTTCAGGTTCATAGCCTTAGATAATTAGTTCATAACATAAACATAAAAAACCATAGAAATACAAAATGGACACTTCCAAACATTATCCGTTTTTTAATAAAACAAAAACATTTAAAATGAAAGAAAATTTCATATCATGTTGTATCATAACAATTTTTCCTAATCCCATACTTGTCCCTATTCTCCCTTAAATCCTATGAAAAAAAATTAAAAACATGGGATGAGCGTAAAAGGCACATTAAGGGATACACAATGAAATAAAACTGTTAGTCTTGTGAAAAAATGAAAACACATGAATACTTTATCATAAAGTAATAATTCTCATCTTTAAGAAGTAATAAATACTATCCATTGACTTTAAGATCATTTCATACACTTTTTAATCATAATAATACCATAAAACTCATAAAATAATAGGTAACAAATAATTTTAACATGGGAAATAATTATACATAAATGGAACAACAATGTGGTCTACTTTTACACATGGAACTATTACAAAATGGAATAACCATACGGTCAACTTCCATACACAATGAATTAGAGGTTATAACACAGCTTCCCATATTTGGATTATCATAGAACCACTCATCCTTTTTTATCACATAACCACCCATCAAATATTCATGTACCATTATACAATCATAACACAAAAAAGTTCACAATTTTCAGTATTTAACTTATAAAATATCACTTTCAATCAAAAGAAATTATTTCAAGATATTGTTATCATCATAACATTTTAAAAACCATTTTCAATACCAAATAATTATATAAGGGAATATTTGATTTATTTTTCTTTTAAACAAATTATGGGTTTAGAGTAATCCAAATATCAAATAACGGACATGGTGGTAGAGATGTCATTTTTGCCGTATACATTAAAAAAACATTCCATTTGTGGTTTGTAAAAAATCTAAGAAAACACATATTGAAAGAGTAATTTTTAAAACTTTTTAATGAAATTAAAAATAAAAGGGGTTGGTTTTACACCTCATAAAATATGGTGGTCCATAACATCAAAATACATCTCAATGAAAGGAGATTGAGATGAAGTCCCTTACTTAGAGTCTGATTCATTATGTACATTCTTTATCTTCCAGAATAATAATATGAAGTTTATAATTTAATTTATTTAGAACCTTTTTCATGTTTATTATTAATTTTATATCACTTTTCCCCATTTTATAACAATTTCTTAATTATTTAAGTTCATATCTGATGATTTAATGATATTCGGTAGAAGAGTTCAGAATGACTTAATATGATGTTTATAGCCAAAAGAAGACATTAGTCCACCCTATCTAGAATAATATTCAAGAAATAATAATCACTTTTATACATAAATTATATCATTATAAATCAAAAAAATTATATATGGTTATGGAAAATGAACAACGTTATAATGATAGAGACGATAGGCCATATGTACGTGTGAGTGACTTTCCCATTTTTCGTTGATCATTATGGAAAGAAGGTAAGTATAATTTTGTTTTTAAATAATTATAGAAATTTCATTAATAATATATTAATCATTTAAATATACTTATATTTATATCATCTATTTTATGTGGTGATGAAAAATCAATCACATCACTTCGTTGAGGTGATAGTTCATATTTACGCACGAACGACATTATCATTTTCATGTGTATGGAAAGTAAGAATGTAATTGATATATTATTCTATTATTATGATAAATATGTAATTAATAACATATATAAACATTAATTCCAACATTATAACCATTATTGAGAGATGTTAATGGAAAACGAATTATATCGGTTCATGGAGGTGATAGTTCACACGTACACACAGACGGTTAATTATTTTCCCATTTGATGAAAGTGGAGATTGATTTAGGTGATGATATAGACATAATAAAATATAAATATATTGATTATAATGGATTTATTATATCATCTTTTTAGAATAATTTTTTAAGTTAGTTGAGAAATTAATAAAACATAAATCCTTTATTAAAAACAACACCTTTCCTTTGGAAGATAAATTTTGATTAACACCTTAACACCTTTAATAAGGGTGTTATGACTAAAATTATGCCTCAATAATTTAGAGAGGTATTATAGTAATTTATTAAAGGATATAATTTCAAAACCAATTTTTTTATTTGTAAATAAATGATAGGAAGTAGTTCCCTTTTATAAGAGAGGGGACGGACACTATTGGAATTCTTCAAAATATTAAATTTATATAAATTATGTTTCCATTAAAAAAGGGTCCAAATTTATTTTTTTATAATCTAGGAAAATTATGGGTCAAAATATAATCATCCAATGAAAATTATACATGTTTTGAATATTTTTAATCCTTATTGTTTGGTTTTAACCCTTTTAACTCTTACCATTTTATTAAGTAATTTACACTTTGAGGGTCAATATACTGACCATGACATGCCAAAAGAAAGATAAAAGAATAATTTAAAATAATTAATGACTTATTACAACTATAAGGATGAATATTATATTTTCATAAATCTTATATCATTTAATAAAATATTTTATATTTTAAAATACCATTAATGTCAATTTGGACACTATTCATTTCTTGACTTTTTGGAAATATCATAACATCATGATATAACAGAAAAAAATCTATTAATACCTAACTAACAAGTCAAATTAATCCAAAAAATTATTTAATGTCATAAATTATGTCAATCTTTATTTATTTTAAAATTTAAAACATCATTTATTTGATTATTTAATTAATTAAGAAATTACAACATTGTCATTGTGTCACCATTTAATTTAATTATTTATTTACTAAAAATTATAAAACAATTACCATGATTTTTGAAATAATTTTAGATTTATAAATACTATTTATAGTCAAGTATATACCCGGTATAACCCCATAATAAAAATACATTACGTCTTAAAAACAAAAGTGTAACAAAAAGGACTTTTCATTGAATATAATATTATAAATGCATTAAATAATCCAAGTGGATCAAAGTGGTCCTGAAATAGCCCCAAGAATCCAATTGGTTGTAATACACTCAACCAATTAAATTATTACCAGTGTTAGGGTAATTTTATATTTTAATAATTTAATTTATACCTATAATTAACCGATTTACACTAAACTGTGGAAATAAATATTATTACTAAAGTTACTTTTAATAATTTCAAAAAATAAGAGGGAACAATTTAAATAATTTTAACCTTAAAATTAAAAATATGGAATACAATTTTCAAAATTCAAAACACATAATTGGCATAAATTAATTAAAAATTAATTCCGTTGACAGAATAAGAAAACAGGTTTTTAAAGTACAATTTTCAAAAGTTCACATGTGTTTTATGTCCAATATCAATGTGAAATTGATTCCAATATACTACATTAGATTTAATGATAAAAACGTAATCTAATTATATTTTAAAACTGATTAAAAGGATATTATAATAGTATAAATAAATTATATGAAAAATAAGTTTTTAATTAATATGTAGTATTTTTCACTATTCATAAAAACTATAAAATTTATTATAAAATAAAAAAAATCCAACCTAAGTAATTTTTGATGTCTTGAATTCAAATAAAATGTATATTTTTTCAAATAGAATTTATTAAAGTTTCAAAAAATATATTTAAAATGGGTTCTCCATCAAAGGAAGGTAAAATCATTTTTTATAAAAATAAAGTTCTTAAGCATAACACTAGATTTATCATATAGGTTTTTAAACACAAGGTCTATTTAAATAACCATATAATTAAAAAATGGAAATGAATTTTTTTATCATTAACTAGGTTGTTACATTGACCCTTTCTAGATACCATGTAGAGTCGGCGAGCTCGAATACTGCTTGGCTCTACCACCATAGTTAGACTATGTACACGATATATTCCACATGTTATAGTTGGAGAGGAACATGCATAACCCATAACATGTTATATATTGGAGTGAACCATATATTAGGGATAAAGCTACCTTTTCAGAGTACCTAGAAGATAATAGGGATCGATTGGAGAAAATCCTCCCTGGGGGAGAAATTTACTTGGTTCATGTCTAGTGGTAGCATCAAAATCATTAGGAGTGAACCAATGAGAGAGAGACACAAATGCAGGATTAGTACCCAAATCCTTTGGAGTAGTCCATTTTTTCACTTTTCAAGATTAAAATCCCTAAGGTGGGGGAATGAAACTTCTATTTTAGTTCAATTTAACTATTCAAAATATATCTAGTAAAATTATCATATCTAGGTGTTGAGATGAAATGAGATTCCGAGGTTCGGTGAGCCTGCTATTGATATTACAATAATATTAAATATATTAACATCACACATGAATTGTTTATATGAAATAAAATAATAACACTCGAATGGAGTCTCAGATTGAAAAAATGTGACCATCTTTGATTCCATAATGTAGGATTTACAGTTGGTGTGACATAATCATTGTCGGTGTTGGGTGTTTTGTGAAGGTGAAGTTGTGGAAATATTAGTAATTTAATATATTAATAAATTAATTTCTTATACATTATATTTGCATTAACAAAACTCCTCTATAAGTATATGACACTAAAAATCCCTAAGTTTATCCACAAAAACCTGGAAACTGTTAGAGTAACTGTTAGAGGAGGTTTCATGGAAGATCATTCACATATCATGCTTTGGTGATTGGTCTACCAATATAACTTGTGGATCTCATCAATAAAAATAGTATGGAACGATTATTACCCAATGATCAATCAATCCGTGAGGTAGTATTTTTGATTTATTTAGACTTATCACTTTTTTAATCTCATTTCTATTATATGTTAATCCCCCTAAAAAGATTAGTTTATATATTAATGGTTGATTTGTAGGTTTTGTTTTATCTTCATAGAATATTAGTAATTGATTATTATATTTTTTCTCTTTTATTTCATCTTCCTTAATTTATTCCAATGAAAACATTGAGGCCAACACAAACATTGGCTTCAGTTCATTACTCACATTTTTGTTTTGTGCATTTAACTCCATGTTATTCATGTTATCATCATCAGGATTTTTCATAGATTGTGGTTAAACATATATTGTGTAATAAATAGATGCACAACTACTTTTTTGTGAATAATATTTATGCTAAGGGTTAGGGATCGAGATCTTTGAAATGATCAAAGTTCAATGACTATGAAATGGATAAAGATCATATCAAAATTTAAAATTTCCCAATTTTGGAATGTGATGATAGTTTGGTGTGATGAAGAACGATTTATGAATAGAATTTTGTTCTAGATTCTGACCACTAGATATGACTAAGCTAGGATGACTTAAAAAATGTTCTCATTGGTGGATTTGGATATGAAAATCATGATTTGTATTGGTGGAAGAGGTAGACAGGTGATGAACCATGAGATCATTAAAATACCATGTTACAGGGTGGGTAATAGATGAAGGCACACCATGTGGACCCATCTATGATGAATTGAGTTCACACATGATGTAAAGTATCAAACATCATTTGAATCGACTTAGAGACTCAAAGTGAACCCATGGGGGATATATGATTGTACACGACCAGGTACTCAGAGAACACTTGTGTATACAAGCACTACTTAGTACTCAGACACTAACTGGTATATATTCATAACCAAAGCACATCAGCATTACCTGGAGTACAATAGCATGGATTGGGGTACAAGGACATGGGATATAGTATACAGGTAAGACTTGGGGTAGAAAAAACATGTTGTGTACAACTAGTACATGCCATTTACTTTACCTATGGAGTTATGGGGGATGTTTTATCTTTAGTAAAGACCAATTTACCTAGGGTTTATTCCCTCGATCCATCCACTAAGGGTGTACTATAACATTATGTCCTATGTATATGATAGTAATACCATCTATGAGATTAGTCTCATATAATGTTACTAGAATCCCTCTGTGAGGTTTGGGGTGGAATCTTGCATCATCTTCTTCCCTAATCATGGTATTAGGAATAAACATGCCCAAAATTAATAAACATCAATCCCATACTTAATAGGTTATTCCAGACCAGGCTATCAGTATACCCCATGGAATTGGGTGTGATACCCCATCTATGTACCGATATCATCTTAATTATAATGTCTACATTTTCATGAAGATAACTCACAAGAAAAACATATCATATGAATTCAATTAATGCTATAAAATTCATGAAGTGAGTTTTGTCGAACTAGGGTTACTACAAACTCTTGAGTTTAATTCTTATTTTGAAATGAATCTGTGACCTTAACTGGAGACTTAGTATCTATCATGGATATATCTTGATGTTTTTTATATGTATCATATTTTTGTTGAAATATCCTTGTGATGAGATGACTTTTATCTTTATTCAAAATATTCATTTATTCCAAGGTGTTCTACTAAGTATTATTATAATCACCCATTCGTGTGCTCTTCCTAGACATTTCATGTCATATGATGATGACATATTGTTCGATGGAGTTCTTGGTGGAACAGGAGAAAATAAACCATATATTATACTAGATAGACTATATTTCATACCAAGTGCCACATTTTACTGTAGTCCCTTTATTCTAGTAGGTTGGACTTATTCATATTTTTGTTGGACTTGTATTTGGAACATTATCATTTACAATAGTATTTTTAAACTATAATTTTCAGATTTAGATATATCCATTCATTTGGTATGATTTTTTTTAAATAATTACATTTTATGGGTTTGTAGATCCATATGTGTGTACAAATACATTAATACATGGCCTCCCTTTGAGTGATATACTTACTCAATGTTGGTCTCCAGCCCATGGCCTATTAGAGGCGAGCTTTAGGTAGTCACAGTCAAATTACCTCTATCTAGGAGAGCCATGGTGGGATGGGTAATGATAAGGCCAGATCATATAACATGATAGATACAAACCACATTTCAATATGATGGGAATTACATGAATTGAGGATGAACAAATTTTAGTAATTCGAGAATAATCTGGATGATTTTGCAATAGAAGATATTCAAACCCCATATGGTTGAAGCTAAAGGAATAACCCACAAAACTACAATAGTTATGCTATTGAGAATAGATTTTAGGAATAAAAAATAAGAAATTTATTGAAATATTATAGGTATTTTGTTAGTGGTGTAGTAAACCATTCCAGAACATGCTCAACTATTGAGAGAAATTGTTGATCCATCTCGTGATTTGTGTGATAATTAAATATAAGTTATCTAGTCAAGAAAAGTTTATTGTGTTAAATAAAATATCCCATTCCATAGTGAAAGATACCACACTAAAATATGTATTTTTTAGTTATACCATAATATATAGGGGAATTCCATTTCATGGTAAATTATAAGAGTAAAGATGCCATGTTACAAATAAAGAAATTCAAAAGTGGCTAATCAGATTCTAGAAAACTTGGTATATTCGAAATGGTATATTAAATGTGGAGTAACAGATCAAGATTTAATGGTTTTATTTATATTACATGGAACTAAATGAAAAAACTAAATTCATTTTGGAAACCTAACTTTATAGGAGATTATCAAGAAGATATGGATAGATCCCAACCCATGGATTAGAAGGGTGAGTTCCTAGAAATCTATAAAATTTCTCTTGGAGTTTTCTTTAAAATAAGGGATCATAATATAGAATAATGAATATTAAAATTTCATAGAGGAAAATTTTAGAGCCTTTGAAAATTGAAAATTATTGTTTTAGAGTAATAATAGGTGTAATAATATTTCCATATCTAAATTTTGTAAATGGATAGTGGATATAGCATATTGAATATCCAAATTTTAGTGGACAAGATGGAGATAGACATTGATGATTTTTTTCGTGTATCTTGTTTATTATAAAGAGATAGATTTCAGAAGAAGAAGAAGAAATAAATAGAATCATCTATTTTTAAGAAGAATAAAAAGAAAATAATATAATTCAAGTTCTCAAATTATCTTTATTTTTATGAAATAGGTGTTGATACTATTATGTCATGAAATACACAAACACAACTCTCACCTCATGGAGTTGGTCTCAACTATAATTAAAGAAAGTGAGCATATAGAAGTAGGTATTAATGGAGAAACTACCTAGAGAAGATGATTAATGGTATTTTGAAAAACTATAATGGGAATAAATGAACCATCATTTATATTAACTATTTAAGAACACATGATATTTTATAAAATATCAAATACTTTTCTTAAAATAGTGAACGTGTAGAAAATAAGATGTAGTTATCCTAGATAATATATTTTCTTTTTTGAATTTAATAGTAACCCAAAGAGTGGGTAGTTTAATATTATGGTATAATTAATTAATTCTATGTGTATGATCCCTAAACTAGCACTTAGTAGTGAATTGAGTAAAATCCTTTTGTCTACATGATTTACTATCAATATCAATATTGTATTCAATGAACTTGGCATATGCAATAAAGAGATTGAAAATTTTATCACTAACCCTAGAATAAGATCCATATGATAAAAATTATCATTTAAATTAAGTGTTTTAATTTTTTAAAATAATGATTTATACCCCCTCTCAAGGTGTTTTGAGTTAATATGGTCCTAAAAAGTGAACACTACAGTGTACAAGAGATTGAGTTTTTTGAGATATTCATTTTAGAAAGTTTAATATTATAAATTCTATATATAATAGTGTTTTTATTTATTTAATCATCTTATAAACATTATTTCAATTAGGGGTTTTTTTATTGTTCTATAGTGCTCTAAAAAACTGTTGCTAAATGTGATGGTTAATGGCAGTTTTTATAATATCATTGAAAATTTATTTAATTAATGGTGGGTTGTAAACAAAGTGATGGTTGATTTTCTCAAAAAATTAGAATCCTTTACCATTAATTCACTCCTCACCTAAGTCCCTTGTCTCTCCCTCCATCCCGGTTGCCTATCGTTGCTCCCTCCCCGACCCTCTTCACCACAGATCATCCCCATTATTGTTCTTCATAAATATCACCACACAACCTTATTATATTATCTTACCTTCCTTATATTCATAAAATTATTCCACACTATCATCCATAACCTCTCCCCCTCAATTAATTAACCCCCCATTCATTTTTTCACTGATTCCTTTATTTTATCATATTTTTCATCGATTTAGTGTTGACATTTTAAACACATAATTTTTTCTTTTATTTTAATTGATTCCTTGAATGTTTATCTAACTCTAAATATTAATTTTATCCAAAATATTGAATGATTTAAAATATTAATGTAATGAATATTATGAATATATATTTTTATATATTGATAGAAACACTAGAAAAGAAGAAGGATATTTTCAAAGATTTATTAGATCATTGAAGAGTGTATTTGTGCATAGAATTGTGTTATTTTAGAGTCATATATCTCAATTTTTAAGGAATATAGTATATATAAAAATATATACACTCTCCAGTGATAAATATATATTATATTCAATTAGTTATAGAATTGTTAATTTAGGATGGGTATAATACTGTGTCACCGATGGTGATATTATTAGGTTAAAAGGTTTTAAATCTCATGTGATAGTGGAGTGACCATCAACTATTTTCCTTATATATTTTTACCTTCATCAATTTTTTACAATTAATAAAAAATATAATTTTAATTTTTTATATTGGTACAGAAAAATCCATTTATAATTTGTTAATTAATTTATAGGAAGTTATTTTTTGGACTTATTTAAATTTTGGAAAATGATTTCATAGGGAAACATTAATTTATTAAAAAAAATTAAAAATTTTGTTTTTTGAAATAAAAGTGTAAGAATTATAAAATATAAATTGATATACCTATTTAAGAATTATATTGAAAAGTTAAAGAGTACTATATATACTGTGTAATTGAATTAATGACCAATTAAAAAAATCATATTTATAGGTGGAGAATTTAAAAATATATTATATCATTTTTAACTAATCTATGCATCGAAACATAAAAACATGTTTCATAATAAATATAATATTTATGCTAACATAGTAAGATCATTATGAGAATAGGTTTTTCATTAATTCATTGATTTTCACCATCTTTTTTCATTGATTCACTCTTAATATTTTAAGCCCTAAATTTCATTTTTTCATTGATTCCTGGAATATTTAACCAAAACTCCATGTTCATTATACCAAAAATAATGGAATCATTATAAAATTAAAAATAAATATTTCTAATGAATGTCATATTTAAGGTGATAATATGATATTACCAATAACTAATTGGTAGTTTTCATCGAATCCAACTAGTAAAGCAATCAAATTGAGTCCATTTTTATATGAAAATATTTATTTTAAACAATAACTATCATTGATAAAATTAAGTAATTAACATTAATTCCTTTAATTAAGGAAAAATACTATATAAAAGAGTTATGTTTATATAAAAAAAGAACTAATTTTTATTTGTGTGGGGTAAGATTTCAAAAAAACTACTAGTTATTTATTCACAATTTGATATTGGTAAAATTTCTTAAGATCCCACAACAAAATTTTATATGTGAGGCAGTCTAAAAAAGTTATTTTTCTAATAATTGGTAGACTATTTATATTACACTTTTAATAGTGTTATTTTTAATACAAATATTATAAATTTTATTTCAAATTTTTTGATTTGTAATGAATTAATATCTTTTATATGTTTTAGGATTTTAAATGTTCAGAGTGTCATAATTTAAGTGATGTGTTAATTAAGTAAAATAATTTTTTTTCTTATATCATTATTTTTTTTTGACTGTATAGAAAATATTTTGGATATACATAAAATTTCGATTATATTACCTCTAAACAAACCAAAATATATGAAGGATTTAGAGGTGTTTTTAAATTTTTAGTGGAATATAAACCCATATTTAGAAGATTAAAATGTCAATGTACTAAATGTAAATTTAAAAAATGATAGAATAGAGATGAATTTTTTGGTAAATTTTTATTATAAAAATTTCCTCCAAATATGTGTGGTGGATATGGAATAGAGAATTTAATGTTATAAAAAGTTTAAGTAGTGCATACACAATAAAAATAAATATTTTTATGCCCCAATAGTTTATAACAAAATACAAATATTACTAGATTTTAATTTTTTGAATACAATGGAAACTCCATCTATATGGTAACATAACAACTGATACATGTATTGATGCTTTAGATATAGATGATTTTTTCATAACTGGAGGAGAACCTATTAAAGTTAATATAATATTATTGGATGATGTGTTGTAAAATAATTCAAGGGAAAACCTAAATGATTTGATATATGAATTTTCTGAATTAGTCAAAGGCATATTTTAATACTTGTTTTAAGGGATTTCTATGTATTCAAAATTACCCTTTCTACTAAATATGTATGAAATTATGATTCTTTATTGAATTATAAATGATTTTATGTCTATGATATTTGAATTTTTTCATTATTATTTTATTGAATAGAATATATTTATATTATTTTATTAGATAAACAAGGTTATTATCAATATGGGACTCAATTATGAAAATGTTCAAGCATTTACCATTGAATATATGATATATTAGGGAGAAGATTAGAATAGGGAAGAGTGAAAAAATTTGACTCTAGTTTGAATAAATGCACTACCATAAAAAAACTAAAAATGTAAACTCTTCTGAAGGTTTTACATAATTTTTAAATAAAAATTTTATAGGGAATAAACTATATGTCATCTAAAATTGATGAGAATATAAGGTGAAATAATAATAATAATAATAATGATAATGATGAGTTCATAATATATCAAGGATATTAAAAATCATATAATGAATTTGATTTAACATATCTATATTTTTTCTTTGACTTTCTAAATGTATGCTTGGGATAGAAAAGTGATGGATTAGACCCTTTTGGGCCTTTAAATAGTAGCTATAACACACGGTAAGTCATTTTTATCCCATTAAATATACCCCCATTATGTCTTCCTAAAACCTATAATTATATAATTATAGGAGTTATGGAACTATACTTTATAAATGTATGATGAGTCATCCATAAAAATTTTAACATTATATACTTCCTTCATATAATCAATTAGTGAATTTCCACCACTAGTAAATCTTAATGGTTAAAACACACAGTAGTTTTGATTTTTATGTTTATAATATTAATTTTTGAGCCTCAATTACTACCATAAAATAAAATGTGGCGTTTCCTATATCATCATAAAATCCTTGAAACATATCATTTTTTTTATATAAAAAGTCAAGGATTCTTGAGATTTTTTTTAGAAATTCCACAAAATTTTTTATCTCGATTAAAGATCATATAAAAAATTATTAGTTGTTGATATATAATTTAAAAAATATTTTTTTGTTAAAATAATTTCATAATGGAGTTAAAACCTTATTAGGTACAACTGGAAAACAATAATGGAAAAAATGAGAATTTTTTTCAAAATTCTATATTAGGAATTTAATTTTTTACACCATAATCTTGATCTTATTACTGTAAACTATAATGTGTGTAAAAAATTTGTTTTTACATTTCTTATTGATCTTGGGAAAATAAATTTTCACCAAATTTTTCAAAAGGACAAAGTACCATTGAATATCGAGCGTGATCTATAGAGAAATATGAATAGAAACCGTCAAAAACTGTTTTTTCACTAAAAAAATTATAAAATGATATTTTCCATAAAATATTGAAAAATATATAAGTAAAAAATGGATATTAATGTAACATTTCAAGGTAGATTGATTTAATTAATTAAAAATTACTTTATTTGAAAAATCAAAACTCGCATATACTTTTGGAGCATACTTTACCTTTTAAAATCCGTAATTTTTACTTGTTAAAATACATATATTTATAGCCAAAATTTCCCCATTATTCAGACAGATTTATGAGAAAACCAAAAACCTAAATATTTTTTAAAACATTAGAAAATTTTTAAAATATTCCTTTTAATTTGGTGATTTTATCGTTATATTTCTTCAATATAGTGATTTATTTTACCGTGGATTTTTATATGGAAGATAAACCTAGAGGACTGATAGATTATCGATGTATTATCTCTTTTATAGGTATATAATTTATAATTTTTATTAATATATTATAATTTTCTTGGCCATTATTTATTAGTTTTATCTATTAATTTCTTATCATTCTCCATTTAGTATCATGATAATTTGATGTCTCTTATAAAAAAATTTCAACCAGAACATTCTATAAATAGAGGTCACATAGCCAAAGAGTTCCGAGAATTTTGTTCAAGGTATTTTTATTTGATACATGCCCGATTAAATGAATTGATATTTAGTGATGATAATATTATTCATTATTAAGACAATAATAATTCATCAATATTTCCAAATTCATATCAAGAATTCAAAAAAATCCTCAATTACATTAAATAATTTATAGTCATGTTGGTCACACAGATATATAGTATTGAATTTTGATATCATTGATCCATGTATTAAACAATTGAGGGAAAAAATTAATATGACCATTGGAGTAAAACATTAAAAAATGAATAGATAATAAAATTGGTTTATAAATATATTATTGAAAGGATTACACATCATGTAAGATATTATTCTGATACCTATTTTGAATATGTTTTTAATTTATTAGAATAAGTAACAATATTTTTTATCCATTTATATAAATAATCAATAAAGATAATAAAATTGAACTATTATAAGAATTTATGTATTTATTTTGGGGACTTCATAACCATACTATGAGATTTAATTCTTAAAAATTAGTGACATCAATTTTTTCACTGTTGATTGTGAAGAATTGTTGAAAAAAATAGAAAAATGGTGTATTTACAGTTAAAAATTAGAGATAATATAGTGTTGGATGATATTTTCATATAAAATTATTATGATTTTTTTCAGTTTCCTTACTCAAATGAATCTACCCCAAATGGCCTGAAGGCCTTCATTTTTATTGATTTTTGATAACCCCCCTTTTAAGGGATGAGGGGGAACCCTTACAAGGCCCGTAGGATCAGAGATTACATGGATCATAGGCTTAATATATTACATGACCCGAAGGTCTTAGGGAATTCAACCGGACTATCTACAAGTAACTACCCCTCCCCAGCATCTGCATCATGATAGTATCTCTCCACCATCACATGGATATCTGGATAGGCTTTCCATGCAAGAATAGTCTGGTCCTGATGGCATATCCATACCCTCTCATACTGAAAATTTCATTTGACTCTGCTATAGTGAGTGCACCAACTCTGAATCTTGTTCTGAGGATACTCGTTTTTTGTAGAGTCTCTCTGGGGAAACTTGCATGTAGCCCGAAGGACTTGAGGTGGCCCAAAGTCTTTAAAGGTGGCCCAAAAGCCCTACTGACCCAAAGGCCTGGGTGTCCAGAAAGCTTTAAGAACTCCAAGACCCAACTAGTGGCTCAAGGTGAATAGTTCTAGCTGTTACAACAACAAACAGTACCTGCTACAGTACCACACAACGTATTGTTCTGTTACAGTACCTACAGAGTGTACTTTTCTACTATAGTACCTACACAGTGTAGAGTTTTGCTATAGTACCCGCATAGTATACAGTCTTCTACAATACCACACAGTGTACAGTACTATTATAATACCCAGAAATATGCCTCTACATGGTTTTGAACCTGGGTCTCGTGGATGCACTTAAGGATACCTCACCAAATGGGCTAAGGCTCATGTGAAATCTAAGTCAATAATAACAAGGGTTAAAGTAATGGTTCATTATAGTTTACTACTATAAATTTATCTTGATTAATCGATACTGGTGTGCATTAGGAACACGATCCATATATTTTGGATACCTAAAAAATGGTATTTTTTTATCATAATTTGAGTATGGGTGTAGTTTTATTATCCACTTGAAACTAAGGTAAATGATTGATATGGATGTTGAATGTGAAGTAATTTGTGACAAAAAAACCCATCAATGAAAAAAAATTGGCTTGTTTCCCCTAATGATATTGAAAATGTTTCTCTTGTAAGGGATTATGAAGAAGAGGGAAACAAAGTAATATTAACAATGAAAACTGATAACAATATGACCAACCAAGAAGAAAATAATTGTATTATATATAAATTCTTTTTTAATATTTTATTTTATAAATATAAATTTAATTACGTATAACTATTATATGTTGTTTTTATAATAAGAAAAAATTATTTTTAGGTATAATGTATTTTAACACCTGTGAGGTATTTTCATCTCAAGTTAATTGAATAAATATAAATGATATGATTTGTAATTAAAAATAAAATTTTAATTTAATTATATATTTTATTGATATTTTTAAAGTAATAGTGGGATAAAATAGGTTTAGAGGTATTTTCCTCTCTATAGTATTGACTAACCATTCTATCCTTACTATTTAAGGTACACTTCATCACATACCTTTATAATTTATTTTAGTATTATTTTGAGTTATGATAGTATTCTTTAATTTATAGGTGGGTCAACTATGGTGAAAGCCTTCAATATTTAGACCACAACCTAGTTACCATCAAGAGGTTTCTGGTGCATTACCCCTATTATTATATACTTCATTTTGATAACATTAAGTACAAAAGAACATATAATAATTACTTAAGTAGTATGGTATAATTATAAATAAAATAAAGGATATAGTGTATTAGTTATAGAGGTTAGTTCATTTATTTATAATAACCATTTTCAATGATTTTTAATTAACTTTTATTTAAAAGTGCCTAAAGGTTAGTTTAGTTTACAATAAATATTTTTAACCATATCTCAAAGCGTTTTATTATTTATTTTAGTTGCATTGGATATTTTAGTGATTTTTAATTAGGTACATCATTTAATGAATCTATTTCATAATTATCTAAACTATATTTACTATTTCTCAAAAATATTTCTTACTAATATGTAGTTAACTATATAAAAATTCACTACTAAAGATAGGAAAAAAATAGGAATATTATTACCAAGATTCTACATCGGTCATACCATGACCCTTATAATTCTCAGTATTTTATTTATCTATAAATATTTATCTTTATAGCATGTTTTTCTTTGAATTTCTAGAAATTTCAGAAATTTTGAAGTTGTAGTGTTAGGCGTGTGGTTGGAGTATGGTTAATGATAACATTTTGTTATGAAAATAAAAAAACTTTTGTATATTTCAGAGGCACACACATGGTTGGAACATGGATTGACTGACTATATAGATAAACTATGTAGTGCGATAGGTGTGTTAGGTGAGGGGAATAAGGATGGTGCACGATTTTCTAAATTTTGCATCCAAACCATGTTACTTGTACATGTTTTTAAAATATTGAAATTCCTGGAGTCCCATACCTTAATTTTGACCCCCATTTTTTCCCTTTCTATCCATTAACTCTATACAATTGAGGAGGAACCCTATGAACATTCCTCCCTTCCTCTTGTATGTATTTTTTGGCATCCATTTTTATTACATGTGAAATTATTATAGGTTATACAACCTCCCTCCTATACCTATCTTCAATTTATTCATTCCTTATGGATACTTCATCTTCCTATATCACTTGTACATGATGATCAAACCCTATATGGATGATGCATAAATAACTTCTTTTTTTAGGTTATAGGGATTTCAAAAGTCATTTTGAGACATTTTCTTACATTTTTCATTCAAGGGACTCATTCCCTTTGATTTTATGTCGGTTGATCGATGCACAATTCCTTAAACATAAAAACCTTGATTATATTAGTTATATAAACCATTTATTATTTTAAAATTACTTGAATGGTGTTAATATTAAAATAAGATATAATCATTATCTTGCCTAGGTGATTTTCAATGTCTTACAAATGGGGTTTTAAATAAAACATTGGTTTTTTCATAGTTGAAATTGAGTTTTGGGACCCCTTAGGTGTTTGATGAAATTCTTCAAGGAATCATGAACACAAATATGTGTTTTAAAATGGATATTAATGATATTAAATGACATTATTATGTACCGCAAAAGTAAAATATTTATATAATTTCAAATATTTCAAATTAGATAGATCATTGTAAAAGGGTTTTGATTTCGTTTGAGATTGGTAATTATTCAACTATAATTATATAATTCTTACACATTGGTTTGATTATTAGATTGTGTAGTTATATTTTAAATAATATTTGAGATATTTAATGAGTGTATTAATGTTTTTATCATGTAAATTGAGTGGCATTTTTCTTTAAAAATGTTGACCTCAAAGGATTGAATTTTATTTATATTTTAATGGTGGCTTCCCTGATTCGAACACTTTTTTAAATATTTATGGAATGATTGTCACTTTGTTATTGTAATTATCCTTTGTATATTAATATTATGGTCGAATATGGGTGGTTAAGTGATAGTTTTCTTATGGAGGACATATTTTTACATTTCATGTCATTAAATTTAGGTTCTATATACTTAGATTCTTTCAATTACTCTTTTGAAGTAGGGTTATTAGGTAAGAAATACTAGGATAGTGTTTATAGTCATAAAGTTTCATATATAGTTTTAGAATATGCTATAATACTATGTAATCATTATTACAATTCATTTAGTGAGGAACTTATAATGGTTTCAACTTATTTCTATTCATTGAGACTACTCTCCATTAAGGTGAGAAAATAGATGATTATGATGGTTCAATCACTATGATGGTATATGTTTACATGTTTTGTTTTCTGTAATTTCTTTATGCCACTCACCTAATTCTGTTTAATTTCAGTTCCTCTCATTATTTTCAACCTTATTTACCACTACTATTTTTTGTTTCTTCCAAAATGGGTGTTATTTCTACTCATGTTATTATATTTATTCTCATTTCTTGGAAGCTTCATTTTTTATTTACATTAAAATCATATAGATGTGTAAAATTCAAAGATGATAGTTTTATTCTTTTTTTTTAAAATGAAATTAATTAAAAAAGGTATTTTAGGGTAAAATTGATATGGAAGAGAATTCCATGTTTAGTTTATAAATTTATCTTAGATATAATGATATTTATTCATTATAACATTGAAAAATCATATATAAAAAGAATGTTATTTTCTTCATTTTTCATAAATATGGTCTTTTATATGATTGGCTTGATATATTTCCTTTCCCATAATGGTGTCATTATTTATTAAATGTTTTAAATCATGATTGTTTTTAAAATGGATATTTTTAGAGATATTAAATTATGTAAATAGTTCCATGTGATATGATTTAATTAAAAATAAAAGAATATTTTCATAGTTTTATTTTTTTAACTAGTTTGAAAGGGGTTATACTTTTAATGATTATGGATGGGGTGTAGGGAGCTTACTTACTATTGTTATTTCTCACTTCTATACATATTTCATGTTTTATTTGAGTTCTTTAGGGGTATATTTTTATGGAATATTTTACTTTTTAGTTTCATATGAAGTGTGTTGGATGTGGGTGTTGGTGAGTGATCATGGGTCACGAGGCCATTATAGTTCATTTTTGATATTTCAATTTTCACATATTTATTATAATGAAGTTTTGTGGGACGCTTCATATTACTTGTATTCATGTTTCATTATTTTTTCAGTTTTATTTCTTTTATTTTATATAGATGTGAGTTGGGATGGTTATTTTTTACTATTCCCTCTTTGGTTAGTTTATTATTATAAAACCCAATTATTTGATTGAATAGATTCCTGACTTAAAATTGGGTCATTCCAAATTTTCCATATGTTTCTACTATGAACATCATTATGTTTATTTCAAAACAAATTCCCATCTATGTCTCCTTTATTACCATACACTAGTTTCCAACCTTTGGGGATCTATAATACCATTCAGGCCTTGCCACAGGTTGGCTTGAATGTTTGAATGATGCGTAACCTAGGATGGTTCATAAAAAAATGGTATGAGAGAAATTTTTTTACTTTTTAATTAATAATTAACTAGATATAAGACTGTCAATACTTTATAGGTAGGCACAAGGAGAGTCTAGACAGCTATATCTCTTTCTATGCTTTGAGATACTATGGGTTTTTGTGTTTTGATTCATTATTTTTATCTTGTTCCACATTTAAATCTAATATATTATTATTTTAATTGATTTTGTTTTAAATTATATTGAGATAATGTATATTTTTTTTAGGTTTTTCATGTTTTGGGGTGAAATTGAGAGGATAACTAGAGGAACAAAGTTAAATTTCATGATCAGGAAAATAGTGCGGAGCCAGTTCACGTTGTTTGATTTTTCATCCAATCCCATTTGCAAGGTTGGATCATGGTTTTTCATTCCATTAAGACAAAACATGAAAATATACTAACCCATTTTATTTTTCAGGACCCCTTCTCCTTCTATTTTACTTTTGGTTATGGAATTTTTTTTGGAGTAGTTAAATATATTTTCTATGATTTTTTTGTGTTATTTGTTTGGGATTTTCTGATGTTTTCTAATGGACACATGATTTAAATAGAAAGGGATTTTTTGAAGTAATAAATAAGTTTTATCAAATAGATTTAAATGATTTTTATGTTTTATACATTAAAAAAGGTTATAATAAATGAATTATGATATTTAAAACTATTTTTATGTGGTTTATTTCATTTTAAAATTAACGATTATTATTCCAAACCTTATATTGAAGGAAATTTTAAATGAGAAGTGGTTAAAATTATGGTTTTGAGGATCAAATTCTATTTTAAATAGTGAATATTTACATTAAAAATATATAAAATAAATATTAAAAAGTGGGTTAAAAGAAGTATAAATCTTGAAACATACTAATATATTCAGTGAAGAACCATTGGGTTTAAAACATTATTTCAGGTGAATTTCACAATTTTTAAAATGTTTTAAATGGACTTTCTACTTTTTTTTGAACTTTGGACTCTCTTAATTTTTTTTCATTATAATGTAGTATACCTCTCAAAACAATTTATTCAGTAGTGGTAATTAGGAGATAATAGATGTTTCTTGGGTTAGTGTCTCCTATAATTTGGAAGTGTTCCAATCAGGTTAGAGACCACACCTAGACTATAGTTGGATTGACAGAGTTGAACTACTCTTGATGTTAAGCCATACCCAAGGGTTGTTTGAGTAAAATTTCCTTTTCATTCATGGAAATATTTCAAGAATTAGTTCAAAATAATTTTTATCTAGTTTATTGGTAGTTGAGAATATGGTCACCAGTTAAGATTCCCTTGGAGAAATTTTTATATTCTTTCATTATTCTCATATGAGGCAGCAATATTTAGTGCTTTCTCAAAGTTTCTCACTCATGAATTTGTGTCCTAAATGTTTCAAAATTTTTTAGTGATCATAATTTTTATTTACTGAGTATATTTTTAAGTTTTTAGAGTTGTGGTATTATAATCTAAACCGAGGAAGTAGTCCAATGAACTTGTTCATGAGTTTCTATTCTTATTCCTTGATTTTTATTCTGTCCTCCACATTTCATCATCATGAATATCATCTTTCATAACCTATTAGGATATTCAATATCAGTATATATTTTAAGATGATTCAATTTTTTTATCTTTATATGTATGAATTGTATGATTTGTTCCTCCATTTGGCCTCCAAGATTAAGGGAGTTAAACTGCCTTATGGTATCTCTATAGACTCCACTAGGTTAGCATCTCTGTTAAATGTTGGGGAGACCCACCTTGGGCCATAGATATTTTTTTTGTGAATTTTTTAGTGTGAATTATGGTTTTGGAGTTTTGTTTTGTTTGTTTTCTTCCTCAACATAAGATAGTAGGAGAATTGTATCTCTAAATGTTTCTCCTTTCTTGTCAAATTTATTTGAGTTTCCCTATAATAAAATTGTTAGTGACTTTCTCAGAGAAGAATGTGATACAATGATAAAAATTATAACATTATTATCCTTATATTACTCATTATATATATATATTGATTTTTACCCTTTTTTTAGAGTTTTTCATTGAAATTCATCAAATGTAGGAATTTTTTTGTTATAGTTCTAGTTATATGTTTGGTTCACGATTAGATAAAACCGTGTATATTGCATATGAAAAACCGATATTATATTACAACATGACTTAAATGGTTGGGTTATAGCTAATCCAACCTTGTGTAAAAACTGTGCAGTGTGCCCATGTACCTCTAGTGAGGGTCTCATGGTTGACACAAAATGTTTTAAATCGTGCTTCCAAACTGTGTGTCTTGTCCAGTTTTTAAACATATTGAAATTATTAAACTACCATCATTGGATTTTTACACCCCATTTGAACCCATTTCTCCCAATTATATTAAGGTAATCAATGAGGAAAACTATGAATGTTCCTCCCCTCTAAATAGAGGGTTTTTTAGTCTTCACTATTGATTCCAATTTATGTTCTTTAAGTTTAGAAGTTCTTTCTCCTCTCTTTATCTTCTTCTATCCCTTACATCAAATTTCTTATGATTCATATCATGAGGCCATGGTTTTCGAACCCTAGTTAGAAAATGTGTCTTTGAATTCATATTTTTTAGTTTATATGGCTCATGGAACTCATATTGAGATCTTTTCAATTATTATTCATCAAAGGATATTTGTTTATATTAGTTTAAGGTAGGTTTCTCCATGCATAATTCCTTAAACAATATATATTTATTTATTTGGTTTTTCCAAGTATTTAACAATTTTAAAATTCATTGAATAATGAATTTTTAAAGTAATAAATAAGTATTTTTTCCTTAGTGAATGTCAAATACTTGTAAATTGGGGTTTCAATGAAACTTACATTGTGCATATTTAAAATTAATTTTTAAGACACTTTAGTTGTTTAGTGAAATCCTTCAAGTTATTATAAATGAAAATTTAGGAAAAAAAATATATTTATGGCTTTGATATGTTCTCTAAAATTATTTACATGTGAAGTTTTCATAGATTTTAAATTAAATGGAAACTTTCCAAATGGATTTTATTATAATTGATCTCGGGTATTATTTGATTATCATTTTTTAATTCTTAATCTTTAACAGAATTATTATAATTTTTAGGGGAATTGTATATGATATTTTGTTTTTTTAGTGTATTAAATGTTTTTCATAGGGAAATTGTGTTTTATTTTTTTAATATGTTGATCTAAATGGATTGAATTGTATTTTATTTTTAATGGGGGATTCAATGGTTTGAGCATTCAATTAAATACTTAAGTCCAAATTGGAACTCTGTGAGTGTTGTATAGAATTACTATTTGTTTTTAATGTGTTATTAAAATGGGGATAGATTAGTAAGGCTTTTACTGTAGAGGAGGTGAGTGGAGTTATTACATATTTTTCTATTTTATGTGATTGAATTTATGATCAATATAATCACCTTTTTTAATTAATCCTGGGAAACTTGGATCCTTGGTAAAGAATCCTAGGAAAGTCACTCTAGACATGGTGTTTCATACCTATTTTTTCTATGATACAACACTAACTAAACATTTTTTTGATGTATTTTGGGATGCACATGTTGGGGTACCTTCTTCCTACCAAGCATCAAGACTACCCTCCTAAATGGATGCATGAAGTTGATTATGATGGTTTAATCACTATGTTTGTAAATGGTCCTTCATTTCCTTGACATTGGATTCCCTAGTGACACTCCTATGATATTGTTTACTTATGGTTCCATTATTCTTAAACTTATTTACCATTTATTATTTTATTTTCATCCAAGAGTGGATGTTATTATTGCTTATAATATTCTATTTTTCACATTTCTTAGGGAGCTATAATTTCTATTCAATTTAAAGTCTCATATATATTTCCATTTCAATTTTGATAGCTTTATTATTTTTTGAAGAAATAAAATTACAACCAAAAGGTTTTTTAGGCCAAAATATTTATGTAAGAAACTTTCATGTTTAATTTATAAATTTTTATTTTCTTTATAGACATGTATTTATTATAACATAGAAAAAGGTTATTTAGAAAGTGATTTCTTTAATTTTATTTTATTAAATATAATTATTTTAGAAGATCATATTGAAACAAATCTGTTAATTTAAATGTCCATTTCTTCCTAAAATTTTTTAAATCTTGATATTCTTCTAAAGGTTATGTTTTTTATAGAAATTAAATTAAGGAAGTGGTTCCATGCGATTTTTTTTAATTCAAAATAGAAATATTATTTTCTTAGTTGTAATTTTTTAAACTAGAATGAAAGGGGTTTTACTTTTAATGATTATTAATGAGTTTGTAGGATAACTACTAGGAATTTTATTTAAGCATATTCATATTTTAGGTTTTATTCCGGATATTGAAGAGTTTGGTTTTATGGACTATTTTCTTTTTGTGTTTCTTATAAGGTGGGTGAGATATTAGTGTTTGTGCGTAACCATGGGTCATAATGAGGTTAAAGTTACTTTTTGGTATTTTAGTTTTATGATTTTTATTAGATTATGGTTTTATGGTAAATTTTGTATTATTTGCATTCCTATATCTTTATTTGTTTTAATTTTCTTTTTTTATTTTATATGGATGTGAGTTGGGATTTTTCTTTTGGAAATTTGTTTTTTGGTTTCTTTTAAATTTTAGAACTACTAATTTTATTTCCATTGAAATAACCTACATGTGTATGAATTGGTTCTATCAAAAAGTTAATATTGAACATTTCATTATTTCTATTGTGTAAATCTATTCCCTTGTTTCCCATTTGATTCAAAAGAACAAGTATCCATCCTGTGAGGATCAAGAATAACATTTGGACCTTTCTGTGGGCTAGCTTTGGGGCCTGGATAATAGGTGACCATAGTTGGATCCATAAAAATGGTATCAATATAATGACCCATTCATAACATAAATTAATATTACATATTTTTAGATGAATATTTATAACATTACAAAAATACATTCTTCAGGACCGTAATAGTTTTGTGTCTTTGGAAACTTGGAACAAATTCTTATAACAATGTGAGAGATCTTTAACATCTCTTTTAAAGATCATCCCCTTTAGTAATCTTATATATAACCATTCTTTATAACAAGGGGAAAAGAAACATAACAGAGGGATGAGACTAGATACTTATTAAGGGAAAAAAATAAAGGAGATATATAGGCATAACAAAAGCATAAGGGTATGAGAACATGAGCATAAAATGGAAAATAATTCCATTCATATCAAAAAACATAATCATGAATAATAGAACAATTATTTATTGTTCCTAATACATGAATCATAAGAGAATGAAAATCATAATATATGAAATTATAACATAATCATAAGACATGGGATTGTGAATGGAACGTAAACATATAAAATGATTTCAATAGTAGTCAAGGCATTGCTGCCGAGGCAATATTAGAAGTATGGATTCACTCTTGAAACCCTCTTTGTAGACAAGGTTTTGTCCCAAAACCATCTTAGTGGAAATAGTCCTTTGCTAAACTGGGTTCACTCCCCGTTCCAGCCCTCTATAATTGAACATAGTTCACTTCTTGTTCCTACCCTTTATTACTACAACGAGTTCAATTCCTATTCTAGCACTGTATTACTGAATCAGGTTCACATACCATTCCACCCAATATTACTTAACCATGTTCAATCCTCATTATATCCTAGTACTAATGAACTAAGTGTACCCCTCATTCCATCACTATTATATTGAATTGAGTTTACTCCTCATTTCAACCATGTCATAATGAATTGAATTCACTTCTCATTCCATCCCTATCATTATGAACTGATTCCACTTTTTATTCCTTCATTATCATACACATGAGATATAAATTGTTAACCAAACAATTTTAGGGATATATAGGTACCACCCTTCATATAATAAAATGATATATCCATGTTCCATAAAATAATAAATCACTCATCAAATCATGAACCATAAAAGGGATGGGTTTCATAAATATCATATCATAACCCATGAAATGAAATAGATATTATAAAAACATAATTATTTTATAAACTATGGAAAATATACAAGAATAAAAATAATTTCCTCATATAATAATCCATAAAAATAAGTTGATTTTATGGGCATTTTTTCATGCTATAACCCGCGGAAGAGAAATAGATTCCATTAGAAAAATTTGATCATAAGGACAAACCATTCAATGAAATAATAATAATAGTGTACTTGGATCATATAACCAAAAAATAATAAAATATTTCAATTAATATCGACTTATATGGAAAATAATTTTGAAAGGATCATTTCAAATAATTCTTAGGGAAATAATCTTGAATCGTTTCAATGTGTCCCATACCCATTCAAAACATTTGAATCATAATCCCCATGAAATAATAAAATTATATGAAGCTTATAATATCATGGAAATAATTGTAGTAATGATATAAAATGTTAAAGTTTATTATATAAATATATATCATAGAATATGATAGGTGCATAACATGACATGTGTCTCAATGAAGGGAAATTAAGACAAAATTACATTACTAATTTGGTAACTTTTGAACCATTAAACCCATGAAAGAGATATCATAAAATTTAATTGTAAATAAGAATAAAGTTCATAATAATAATCACATAATACATTCATGTGATGTATATACACAACACATATGAACTTGGTGGTGAATATGGCATATATCTCACATATATAAGAAAGTGAGATGAAATTCCCTTATTACATGAATAACATTTAAATCATGATACCCCTAAAAGAGAAAAATTAATTAAAAAATTTAATATCATTAAATAAATTAGATTCATGATATCATATGTCATTAGTCAGTATATACACCACACAACAAGAATAAGTGGGGAATATAGCATATATCTCATAGAAATAAAAGTGGGATGTGAAAACCCATACCTTCAGTCTCAAATTTCTTTATATATATTAAAACATACTATATTATAATTATTAATTTATTATTAATCTACCATAGAACCATATTTATTTAATTAATATCATATATTATTTAATTATGACTTGATATTACCCATTTATTAACAATTTCATGTTAATGTCATGTTTCGGGTAATAACTACTTTGTTTTTTTGAATATGTTTTAAATTTTTATTCTTGATCCACTTACATTGATAATTTTTTACTTATTTACAGAATGTAAAAAATATTTAAGTATCATATATATTCATTAATTAAATTTTTATAATAATCTATAAAATATAGAAATATGAAATAGAAGGTACCGTTCACGGAGACGATAGGCCATGCGTACGCATGAATGCTATTTTCGTTTTATCATAGAATGTGAAAAGAAAGAAAGTAAATGAAAGATATGTATATATATATATATATTAATTCTAATAGAATTATTATTTATAATATATCATGTAAATTTTCTATACCCATCTGTAACACATTCCATGTAAAGTGTGAAAGAAATGCATTGCTTAGAGGTGGTGAAAGTCCACAAGTCCCCAAACGAAGTAATAACATTTACACAAAATGGAAAGCATGAAGGAATGTATTATATAAAAACTATAGAATTATGAATAAAACATAACCATAACATATATATATACCATATAAAAAATATTTTCATTCATAGTTACTAATCATGAGAGGTGGTAAAAGAAAAATTAACGACATCGTTTCGTGAGACGGTAGCACTCCGTACATGTTCGATAAGTTTGTTACCCATTTTATTTAAGTTTATTTGACTGCAGGTCAATCACTTAGAATATAAAAATATATGTATATTTAGGATAATGAGTTTATAATATAATCAAATAATAGAAAATTCAATTGGGTGGGGAAAAAAATAAAACAAAAGAGCCTATGGAAATATATTACCACTTTTAAGGGTAACTCTTTTTGGTTTTCACTAAAGGGACCTCTTGGTAGGAAGTATTCCAAAATAGAGGATTCTAGGATTCAGAAAGGGATATTATGAGGATAGTTTGGTTGGGTTATTCTGAGATATAATTACTTGATTGTTGTAAATATAGGTGGAGGAGATGAGTTATTTTATAAGTAGTTAAAAAGATGCATTTGTTATTCATGAAAAGAATTGTGTGCTCTCCACATTTAAATTGTACCTAAAGGGTTAAAAATGTAACATAATAGAACCATATAGGTTTAATTTATTAACTATTTCCAAAAATTAATCTTTTTAACTGTTTAGGGTTATTTATACACATTATTTTCAATGTTTAGTCATTAATTAATCTCACTTTTACCTTAATCACTGTAATTAATTTTATCAGCAATAATATATATTTTTGGAAAGAAACAATTTTGTTATTATTATAAATTATAAATTATTATTATTACAAATATTTAATCCACTTTTATAAATTCTAATCACATAAGTGGAAGAAATTAAATTTAAATTAATCCCACAGATGAGACAAGATGATGAGTTTCTAAAGTGAAAAGTCCAAAATTCTGAAATGTTTTTATATCAAATTTTAAGGTATAAATGATTAAAATTGTCTAAATTATATTAATTTAATTATAAATCGATAAAATATAATTTAAAACCAAATTAAAATATAATTCATCAATATAAATATATTATTTGAAAAAGTAGTTTTGAATTAAAAATCAGTGTTTTCACTATTCATCAAAAAAGAAACTTCTCAGAAAAATAAAAAACAATAACCCAAAGTAAAGTTTAATATTTATATTTAAAAAAGATTATTTTTTAAATAAAAATTATAAAAGTTTTAAAATTTAAATTAAAAATGGAATCTCCATAAAAAGGTGTTAAAATTACATTTTAGAAAAATACATCTTTTTTATTCATAAAACTGGATTTATTATTATATAGTACCGATAAAATATAATGGATGAGTATCAAAAATATTTATTAAATATATTATATATATATTTTATCTAAAATATGAATCAAAATTGTTTTGATTTATTTTATTGAGAAAAAATGGTTTTGTATGTAGAAAAATTGTTTTTGTAGAAAATGAATTTATTTATTGTAAAATAGTTATTATTTTCTTCTATAAATAATTGATTATAAAAGGATTCATTTTATATATATGTTTAAACCATATTTTCCTAATTTATTCAACCTAATTCATATCTTCTATTCTAGTGGAAAAGTTATAGTTATAATAATAATTGAAAAATAATATTAATAATATATTTTAATTGGTAAAACATTATCTTGCATGTAACACAAGATATTAAAGGTACATGGTATTGTGTGTAACAAAACCAAACATAGTGTTGTGTGTAGCACAAGATAATCTATGTGTTTCTTTTTGTGTAATGTTAACATGGTGTTTATTTTAAATCAATCAAAACTTAGTGGTTTTTTATAATAAAATCTATATTCAGTGTTGAAATATATCAAGAAAATTAAATTAGTTCGATTTGTTTTTCACAAAATATCGGGGTGTTAAATTCTACCCCATTAAAATAAATTATCCCTAAAAATCCATTTGAGTTATTAAAGATTTAATACTTGACTGTTACTTTCATAGAAACCCACATCATAAAAATTAATACTAAAACATCATTTAGAATGGGAAATTTGGAACAGTAACAGTTAAAAAAGTAACTTATAACTAGGTGTCATCATAGGAGAACATTAGTGGCATGTGAAAAAATAGACAAAGAAGAGAAATCAATCCATTAGGTTCTGATGGATAGTGATATAGAAAAAGGTCTATAGAAATTTAACAATCACAAAGATATAAATCTACGATGATATAATGGACCATTTGATTCATTATAAATGAAGGTACTAGGATAACAATTTCATTTTCTGGATCCTTTCCCAGATTTGATGAATTTTCATGAGAATATATACTTACATGGTTCATTATAATCTCACCATTTCTTATTGTTGGATCAATTCCCACTTTATCTATTATTCCACGAATTGTAGGTGATTTCTTCATTCTTAAAGAATAAATAGATCATGAGTTTCATAAAAATAATTATAACTTATTCCATCTATCCTTATCACAAAAAAAAATAGTTATAACAAGTTATCCAATATTAATAAATCTCCATATGATGAAGTAACACTTTAATATCTTAAACGTCATCCAAATTTTATCTTAATTTATTTCATAAATGGTTATCCTTTCCACATTTATTGTTGTGGATTATTTACCATGTTCGCCCTTGGATTGAGGAATTGATTCTTATAATTCCCAAACTCCCTAAAATTGATACAATAGAGTGTGGTATGTGTATTTTGTGTAGATTTTTCTCCCTTCACAAAATTTTCTAACTTCTTCCAATAAATTTAGATATCATCTATCTTATGACCTTCACTTCTACACTTAAAACATTTAGCAGTCCCCTAAAGACTATTTCCTCCATGCTTATTCCCACACAATTAGAATATTGGAAAGCTAATAATTTTCTCCCCATGGTCTTTAGATTTTATTTTGAACTCCATCATCCTTTATTGTCAACACCATGAGATTGATACATGATTCCAACCCCAATTTTCCCCTTGATAACACATTAAAAATGTTCATTATTGCTTTTAAATTCATTAATAGGCAATGTATTTCAAAGAATATGTTTCGTACCACCAATTATTTGATCTATTTGTCTTTAAATTAGGATTGTAATACCCAAATAGTACCTTCCAAACCTAGTAAAATGTTCTCCATAGGAACTAACCAATTCATCATCCTAAAAATTAAGCATTAGTAGTTACTTTTCCATTTTTATAAGAATAATATGAAGAAAGTACTTATTGAATAATAGGATCTTGAAATCATAAAATTATATGGAGTCAATTTTATACCGTTTCCTTGTATTATTAATAATATTCTACCATTTATCTTCCTCACATTCTAGATGGTAGAAATCCAGAGTGAATTTTTAGGATATGAAAATTGGAGAACAGCAAATATCATTTCAATTGTACAGATCCATTTCACAAAAACAAATGGGTCAATGGTACCCAAAAATGATGGTGGGTGTTGTCTCCTAAAAGAATCAATAGATCATTTTTCTTTCCTTTGATCATTTGGATGTTCATAATGATTCATTGCTTGAGAAATTTGTATGAGTATAAAAGGATGTTTTTCATTCTATCTCTCATAAATGTCTATTTCTCAAGAAGACAATAATTGTATTTTCCATTGAATTCCCCATTAACATGGTTCCTTTGGCTACCAACCATTGACTAAAACCCAAAATCATAGTGTAAGAAATAATAATAGTAGTGGGGAACCACATAATCATGAACAAATACTTGTATGATATACAAATCATGACACATTACTTCTTAATATATGACACGTCAGGTTTATCCTAGGTCATTCATAGTCATCATTTATTTAAATCATTCATGATGGTTCATAAAGAGTTTTTTAATTCCCATAGCATATCCTCAGGGAGTGTCAAACCAGGTGTGTAGCAAAGACCATTGTCGTGCACTAGTTTCTAACTAATCCTAGCTCAACATAGTGTTTTGGGGTTGTTACCCCTATGTACATCTATTTTAGAGCCACATACCCCTGTAGTATCAGTATATGGATTTATATATAGGAAACCACTCAATATATCCATTACCAAAATTATAGGACACTTTCCTATACATTGGATTTTCCTTAGAAACATCCACACACATATCCTTAGAAATATCTCTAGGTATCTCACAAATGTTTTTTCATCCTAGTTTTTGAAGGATTAATAAAACATTCCATTGTTACCAACTATAGTGAATGAGGATTAAGATACATTTATATTACCACATTTAGATTAATATTAATCACATTAAAAAAAAATATTCCCTAGGATTGTAATAGTTTAGTGTCTTTGGAAACATATAACAAATTATTCTAAATGGGTGAAAGATCTGAAATATCTCCCTTAAAGATATTCACATTTAGTACTCATTCTTATAACATATCCTCATATCTTGGGGAAAGGAAGCTAATGAAAAGGGTAACATCAGATGCTCAGTAAGGGAGAAAAATAACGGAGATACATAATCATAATAGAAGAATAAGTGTATATCATAACATGGAAAATCATACCCTACATATCAATGAACATAATCATGAATCATGTGATAAATAATGGATGTTCATATAATATGACTCATAAAGAAATAAGGATATTAATCCTTAAAATAACAATATAAGCATAAGACTTGGGATTTTGGAATATAGATAATCATATAAAATTAATTCCATATTAGTCTAGGCATCACTGCCAAGGTCATCTTCATGGTATGGGTTCACTCCCCAAATCATCTTGGCTGTCAAGGTTGAATCCCAAAACCATATTAGCGAAAAAAGTTATTTACTTAATGGGTTTCACTCCCCATTGTATCTCTATATCACTAAACCAGATTCACTTCCCATTCCAGCCCTGTATTATTTAATCAACTTCACTTCCCATTCCAGTCCTATTTTAATGAACAACGTTCACTTATAATTCCATTTCTATATTACTGAATTGTGATCACTACCCATTAAATACCTATATTATTGAATTGAGTTCACTCATCATTCTATCCATATCATATTTAATTGAGTTCACTCTTTATTCCATCCCAATCATATAGAACTGAGTTTACTTCTCGTTCAAGCCCTGTCACATTGATCAGAGCTCAGTCCTCATTCTATCCCCCTCACTCTGAACCATGTTCATATCACATTCTAACCCTTTAAAAAACATGAAATATACATCTTAACTTCATCCTATGGAGGGATATATATCTCCCATCCATCAAGTAATAAAATCATAACTTCATTTTCCACAAAATAATAAAACATTCATTATATTATGTAACAAAAAAATAGATGGGTTTCAATAATATCGTATAAAAACCCTTGAAAATAAGTTAGTTTCATAAGAAATGGAAAATAACCCATGAAAAACATAATAACCATCTCTTTTTAAAACATTCACTATGTTTTTATATAATGTCACAAAAAAAGAGATGGGTTTCAAAAATATCATATCAAAACCCTTGAAATGAAATGGATATTATAAAAACATAATTCTATAATATAAAATGGAAAATAGTAAGTATTAACAGTAATTTCATCATAGAATAACCCATGAAAATAAGGGGTTTTCATAAGCATTTTATCAGGGTATAACCTGTGGAAGAGAAATAGGTTTCATACGAAACATATAATCATAAACATAAAAAATTCAAATAATAAGAATGGTGGACTTGGTTACTATAAACAATAAATAATTAAATATATCGAATGAGTTTTTTCTTTGATGGAGCGTAATTTTGAAAGGTTCTTTTAAAACATTTTTTGAGAAAAATAATCTTGAAACATTTCAAAGTGTTGCATACAACTTTGAAACAATTGAATCATAATATATAAGAAATAATAACATTACATGAATCTTATAATACCATTAAAGTAATTATATTAGTGATATAACATGTCAATGGGTATTTTATACACATCCTATAAGAATATAGGTTCATAACATTGCATGTGTCTCCATGATGGAAAATTGAGACAAAATTACTTTACTAATTTGGTAACTATTGAACCATAAATCCCATAAAAGAGAGATCATAGAATGGATATGTAAATAACCATAAATTTGGTAACAATAATTATATAATACATTGTTATTAATTATATACACCACACAAAAGAAATGGGAGGTGAACATGGCACGTGTCTCCTGAATATAAGAAAGTGAGATGAAATTACTTTAATACAGTAATAACATTTAAATCCTGATCCCAATGAAAGAATAACCTCAATTAATACTTTAAATATCATTAAATAATGTAAAATTATGATATAATACCTCAAAAGTTACTATATACCCCATACAATAAGAATAAGTGGTGAATATAGCATAAATCTCATATAAATAAAAGTGAGACGAGAAAACTCTTACCTTTAGTCTTGAATTTTCGTATACACATTAAAAAATCATGTATAATAAATAAAAGTTGGTTATAAATATACCAAATGACAATTTTATTAGAAATAAAATCAAATATATTTTCATCATGGTTTTATATTACCTATTTATAATCAATTCCAGGTTAATGTAATGATTTGGGTAGAAACCGCTTTGTTTTTTTTGTATCTTTTTTGATTTATTATTCTTGATACACTTACATAGATCGTTATTTAATTATATCCAGAAGGAAAAAATTATTTAAATACCACATATATTCAGTTTATAAATATTTATAAAAATCAATAAAATTTATAATTATGAAATCAATTACACTATTTATGGAGATAATAGGTCGTATATGCGTGTGAACGATGTTTCCATTTTATCATCGTATATGAAATAAATGAAGTAAATGAAATACATTTGTATATATATATATATATATATTATAATTACAGTAAAATTATTATTTTATATATATTGCATATTTTTACCAAATAATTCTATAATAAATTCCATGTAATTTTTGAACGAATCACATTGCTTTTAGGAGGCGGTAGTCTACACATCTACAAATGATGTTGTCATACTTAGAAAAATTGGAATGAATTTAGGTATCTGCTCTATAAAGATTTCATAAGTATGAAGAAAATATAAATATCATATATATATATATTATATATTAAAATAGAGTTTCTATCACAATTCCTAACCATGATATGTGGTAAAGGATAAACAAATGACATAATCTCATAAGGAAGAAGTTCATTGTATACGAATGGAAAGTTAATTACCCATTTGATGAAAGGGTGTCTCAGTATAGGAAAAAAAATTAGAATAAAAACAACTCAATATATTTCGGGTATTTTTTATTATATTATCATGTAATAAGACTATTTTAAGGGGTAGATAATTAAAATAAAACAAAATTGCGTGTGGAAGGATGTTACATCATTTCTGGGAAACTCTTTTTGGTAAGCACCAACGGGATTACTTGGATGGATTTCATCAAAAAGCAGGATTTTAGGATGAATGGAGGGATTTTAGGATCATATTTGGGTAGTGGTTGGATGATCCCAAATGGATTTAGGGGTGTAAAGTGAGGGGGAGGAGAGGATTCCTTTTATAAGTGGGGAAAATGACATATTAGGTATTATTGAAAATAATTACAGGCTCCCATGTTTTACATGTCCCAAAAGGGTTATAAAATGACCTATATAAATCCTAATTGCTTTTATATATGATATATGTAAATAAAATATTTTTTATTCAATTTTAGGTTAATTTTTACAGATTCTTTCTAAGTTTAGTCATCAATTAAGCTCATTTTTACCTTATTCATTATAATTAATTTTAGTTACCTTCACAAATATTTTTTGGTGAAAAAATAATTTAACATTAATATAATTTATAAAATATTATTATTATAAATAAATAATAAATTTTTCTAATTTATAATCATATAAGTGGCAGAAATTAAATTAAAACTAATCTCGCAGACAAGAGGATATGACAAGTTTTTAAATTATAAAAGTCTAAAAGTCTGAAAGGTTTTTATATCCACCTTAAATGTAAAATTTGTTAAAAAAATAAATTGGATTAATTTATGTATAAATATTATAATTAAACATCAAAACCAAATTAATATATAACTTAACAATATAAATAAATTAGTTGAGAAAGCAGTTTGGAATTAAAATTCAGTGTTTTCACTATTCATCAAAAAAATAAACTTCCTAGAAAAATACCAAAAACTCCCCGAAATTAAAATTTTATATTCTTATTTAAAAAATTAATTTTATTTTTTCAAATAAAAATTATAAATGTTATTATAATTTATATTTAAAATGGAATCTCTATTAAAAGGTGGTAAAATTACCTTTCAGAAAATTAGATATTTTTATTCCTGAAATTAGATTTATTCTTATCTTATACCAAAAAAATATAATGGATGAGTATACTAAATATTGATTAAATATATAATATATAAATTTTATTTTATAATTTCATCAAAATTGGTTTGTTTAATTTTAATGAGGTAAAATTATGTCCATACATAGAAAAATAGTTTTCTTAGAAAACAAATTTACTTATTGTCAAATATGTCTTACTTTAATTTTAACTAATTTATAAACAAAGAATTAATTTAATATAAACGTGTATACCATAGTTTCATTATTTATTAAAACTCATTCATATCTTATATTATATATTCTAGGTGATAATTATAATGAAATTTAAATAATAATATTAATAGTCTATTTTAGTTCAATAAAACATTGTCTTGCTTGTAGCAGAAGCTATCGAGGGGACTCCGTATTGTGTGTAAGAAAATCCAAACATTGTGTTTCATGTACCGAAATAAAATCTAATTATCTAATTTAGTTTATGATTAACTTGTTTTTGTTGGTAACGTAATCTAAACATAGTGTTTTTCTATAACAAATGCTATATTTAATGTTGAAAAATATCCAAAAAAAGATTAAATTAATCTGATTTTTGTTCATAAAAACTCAGGGTGTTACAATTAGAGAACCATTTTTTTCATAATGTTATGGTTTACATGATATATAGATATTTTAACTCTAGAGGTATGTGTAGGTGGATTCTAGTTATCTCTTTCTTATTGTAAGTCTTGAGTTTCCATGGGTTTTCAGTTTCGAGTCACGCTTTTGAGATTGTTCATCATTTATTTCAGATTTATTGTAATTTGAATTGATGATGTTTTAAATTAATCTAGAATTATATTTTTTTTGTTTGAAGATTTTTATGTTTTGGGGTTAAATGGGAGAAAAACTAGAGGTATACAATTATGTAAAATGGTCTAGAAAATTATATGGAGCCCGTGCACATGGTTTAATTTTTCTTATAGTGTTTGTTTCATGAATAGCACACAGTCTAAAAAATCATGCAGCAAAATAGTGCACAATAATAAATTAGTATTTAATTCTTTTTTGACCCCTTCTACTTCTAGTTTAATTTTATTTAATAATAATTTTATTTGGAACTATTTGAAGAGAGTTTTTATGATATTTTGGAGTAATTTGATTGGTATTTTTTGATGTCTTAGGATAGAAACATCATTATAATAGTAAAGGTATGTTTTGAATTAATTTAAAGTGATTTATAAAATATATTGAAATTATTTGGAGTTGTTAAAATTTTAACTTACTTCAATTAATAATTTCTAAGATTATTAATATTTTAGGTCTTTTATTAATTTTGAAATTAATGGGTATTATTATAAATGGTATCTCGAAGATAATATAAATGAGATGTGTTTCGAATTAGGGTTATGGTGTAAAAATTTGGTTTTAAATTTGGAACATTTAATTTAGAAACCTATAAATTAATTTTCTACTAGTGGATTAAATAAGGTTATTATATTGAATAATACTAATTATTTTTATGAAGAAAAAATGGATTTAAAAATTTATTTCAAGTTAATCTTAGGGTTTTTAAATTTTTTAAAATATGTCTTCTAATTTCATAAATATTTCTATCTATTAGTTATGTTTTTATTTATTAACTACTGCGCCTTAAAAAAATTCCCAATGGGTTCTGGAAAATTGATGTCATGTGATATTTCTCATGATAGTGTATCATCTGGTTTAGAAGTGATATATTTGGGTTACCAAATGTACCAATACTCTAGTTGGAGATGCGGCTATGAACTTATCTTTATGTTAACCTTTAATCAAGGGTTTTCAGATTATATTTAATTTTTCTTTCTTGTACATTGTTTAATCCTTATTTGAGATTCATTTTCGTTTGGTCCAATGGTTTTTAGGAATATAGACACTGTTTGGGATACCCATAAGGAAACCCTCCCATTATCTCATGGTCATTCTATGTGGTAGAAATATTCGATTCTTTTGCAGGGAAGTCAACTTGGGAATTTTAGGCTCCCTCAGTTTAAAATTCTTTCAAATGATTGAAATTTATATTGAATTAGTATTTTTAGATTAATGAGAGCTGGCGTATGATAGTTAGAACCAAGGTAGTATTCTAGGGGGTATGTTCATGAGTTCCTATTCATTTTTTCTTTCTATTTTTGACACCTCATTTTTGACCTCATGACTAGCTAGTTCCATTACCTTTTGGGACATTCTATATAACTATATATTTTGTGAGGAAGATATTATTTTATATATATTTATATGGATGTTGCGTTTTATTTTTTTCATTTTTTCATCCTCCTTAATTGAGGTTGGATTAGTTACTTGTTGTATCTTATTAAATACCACAATGTTAGTATAGACTTTAAATTGCGGTGAGGTGCACCACTCGTTTCTCATCTTTTCTATGAACTTATATGGGTAAATTATTAATTTAGAGTGGTGTTTTGAGTAGTTTTCCCTAGTTCTTAGATAGTTTAATAATTTTTTATGATTGTGTTTCACCATCATTGTTAATTTCATTTGGGATTCCATATCATTAAATCCTAAATGACTTTATAGTAATAGTAATTTATATAGTGGGGATAATTATAAAACCATAGCCCTTATTTTAATCATTGTTTTATTTATGCATTGAATTTTATCATTGATAAATTGTTTATTCTTTATTTTATACAAATTTTGGAAATTTTATAGTAGGATTTCTATGAAAAATTTAGTACTAACCATGCATAGAAACAATGGATAACCTATAGTATACTGAAGAGATGCTCACACAGTTGGTAGATAGTTTTCCAACCATTCTATGTTATAAGGAATGTCTATTATGAGAGTGTGAGGGAGGGGTGCACAGTTAGCACATGGTTTGAAAAACCATGTTCCCAAACCTTGTGTCCTATCAATGAATTAAAAATCATAAAATTCATAAAATATACACCCCTATTTTAATCGATAATTTGATCCCATTTCCCCCTATTCACTTGAGACTATGATGAATAACCCCAAGGTTCAATACCAATTTCCTCATATATGATTTTTAGGCTTATCATTTGATTCCATGTGAGGTTCTTGCATTATTAATGTTCTTTATCTTCTCCTTCTCCATATTTTCTTCATTTCTTGGAGTTTAATTGTATTCCTCTATTGTGAGGTTATGGTTGAAAAACCCTAGTTGGATGAGTCATCATTACATTGTTATTTTTTTGGGTCTATGTATCATAGAAATCACCTTAACACATTTTTTACCATTTTTTATTAAAGACAATGTACTTTCAATGGTTTGAGGTTGATTTCTCCTTGTATAATTCCTTAAACTTAAAAATCACAATTTCTTGAGTATTATATGATTTATTATTTTAAAATTTATTTAGTGGTGTTATTATTAAATTAATTTATAAGTATTTTATTGATATAGTGATTTTTGAAGTCTTGAAAATGGAGTTTCAATGATTCTTAGGTTGTCATTATTGAAACTAATTTTTAAGAACCTTTAAGTGTTTAATGAAATTAATAAAAGGATATTTCATACATATTTATAGTTTTAGAACAATTTTATGGTATACAATGACTTTGATATGTTCTCAAGAGTGATAAATTTTAAAATTTTCTTATCTTTTAAATTAAGTGGAATATTTTCAAATAGTTTTTATTTTGACCAAACATGGGTGTTCTTATGTTCTAATTTTTTAATTATTACTCTTTTGTTTGATTCTTATAACATGTATTGAAATTTTAATTGTTGTTTGGGTTGTTTATTTATTTTTTTAAATGATTTTATGTTTTAAATTAACTTTCATTTTGATTTAAAAATTTTGATCTAAAATCATTGAATTATATATGTTTTTTAAAGTGGGATTCCATTATTTCATCATTTGTTTAATGACTTAAGGAACATTTGGAACTTTATGAATGTGTATTGGATTTAACCCTTATATATTAATGTTTCAAGGATTTTGGGTTAGTTTTTATGAGTATTTTTATGAAGGGTTTGTGATTTTATTTTTACATGGTTTTATGTTTTATGTGATGAATTTATGATCTACATACTCACCTATATTTAATTAATCATTGGAACTATATTACCTATATATGGAATACTAGGAAATTCTTGAAATTCATAGTGAACCACACAATGTTCTGGATAATTCTATAAGACATACTAAACATTTTTATGATACATTTTGGGAGTCACCTACAGGGGAACCCCCTTCATACTAAGAATTAAGACTACTCACCATAGTGGTGTGCACATAGTTGATTATTATGGTTTGATGACTAAGATAGTATTGGTTTCTAGGATACATTTAATTTATTTTTCCTAAGGCCACTCCCTTAATGTTGTTTACATTAATTTCCTACATTTATTTTTATAATTATTTATTATTCATTTTTTTTACATTTCTTCCATAATGGATTATATTATTTGTTATATTCCTATCTTATTATCCTTTAATTTTTAGATACTTTTACTATTTTATTTCAGGTCACATATGTGCATGAATCTAAATTTTTTTATTTTTATTATTTTATTAACAAATGAAACTAATGAAAAAATATTTTTTGTGGTATAATTGGTAAGAATGATACTTAAATATTTAATATCTAAACTTCCCATAACTTTAAGGAAATTTCATCATCATAACACAGAAAAAAGTTATATGGAATGTAATTAATTTTATTTATTTTTATTAAATTTTATTATTAATGAATTTTTTCTTGAAATAATTCTTTTATTTTAAATTTTTATTTTATTACTAAAATATTTTAATGTCAGATTATGTTTAAAGGCATAAATAGTTTGGTAGAAAGTAAATTTTGGAAATAATTCCATGTGACTAGTTTAAATTAAAAATTAAAATATTAATTCCAAATTACTATTTCATTAAACTATCACAAATAATAATTTAATTTTAAATATTATTCATGGATCATTGGGAGGTTACATACTAATATTTTTTCTCATGCCTATATTTATTTTATGCTTTGATCACGTTTTTGTAAGTTTTTTCCTTTATGGACACTTTTCCTTTTAGGTTTCTCATGGAGTGTATTGAATGTCAGTAGTAAAGAGTGACCATGGTTCATGAAAATATTAAAATTATATATAGAATTTGAGATTTCTTATATTTACTAAATTGAAGTTGTATAGGATACATAGACTTCCCTTTCTTTTTATATATATATATATATATATTGATTGATTTTTTTATGTTATATTCATGTGATTTGGGATGTTTATTTTTTACTATGCCTTGGTTAGTATGTTTCTTATTTAAAAATCACTCATATAATTTTCATATACATCCAAATTATATGCTACTCATGTAAGATTGTGGTAATATCTATTACATGTATTTTATTATATTTTTCTGTGAAAACACACTCCCAATTATGTCTCCATGATTCCTTCACACAAGTTTCCAGTTCATGGGGATCAAGAATTCCCTATGGTCCATTCCATAGGATTGCTCGGGTGCTCAGATAAGGGGTGAACTAGGTTGGTTCATGGCACCATCTAGGGGGAGTTAAGGACATCCATTGTAGTAAATCATCCAATAGGTTTATAGAAATTTTAGGAGTTAAGATAGTAATGAAAATATAGAAATTTAATATATTTTATCTTCAGATATTATATTTTATTATTATATATATTGGTTTATTATATGTGGATAGTTGAAATAAATTTTTATTATATTTTATTGATTGAATATATTATATATGTATTTCCAATTTTTTCTTAACGTGCATAATGAGATAGAAAGTTTCACACATTTTAGTGTTTTACAACATTAAAATAATTAGTGATGGTTAATCTAACATAAATTACTTAGAGGCAGTTTTAATTTTTTTTTGGAGGTTGTTTTAATCATAGTACATCCCAAAATAAAGAACTATTTTTTATAAATAGTTTTAAAAAATATTTCAAGGACTTATATTATTATAATTTTTTGATGTTTCATAACTACCATTAAAATTTGAAAATACCACCAAATATATGACATAAGTACAAAAAGAAGTTTCCAAAGTATTTAATAGTAATTTTCAAAACCACTGCTTATAGTGGAAAATCGTCACCATATAGTGGTTTCATGATAATCATAAAAAAGTATTGAGAAGAAATTGACATGAATTTAATGTTAATGAAACAATATGTGGTGGTTTATAAAAAGTGTCATGAAATATTTTGGAGATCGTTAAAACCATCACTAAATATTCTATTTCTTATAGTGGTAATTGAATATGTTGTTTCTTATGTGATTAAATTTGGTGACTCAAATATGGATCAATTCATGTAATTTTTGGGATGACTGGAATGTAAGATAGGCTAAAGATCTAGCTTTCGATGATGGTATAGTGCACTTCTTTAAGAGTGGTATTGAAATAAAAATAAAAAATAAGAGTCTTGTAATGAAAATAAATATCAAATATAATTGAAGAAAATGGCTTAAAAGATATGTAATAGGATTCTTTTATGCGATGAGAAATGGTATGGTTGAAGTTTTGTAATAAATACCACAATCAGGTGTTAGTGTGATCGAAATAAGAGTCAGAATATTGTGGAATTAGATCTAGGGTATATTTTAATATTTATGTTAAAATTGAGGATTTTTTTTTTTTGTAAATTTTTTGGATTGATTATAAGGAAGGTTTAATTGTGGAGTTTTGGGAGGAGACATCCCAATGAAAACTTTTAAGCTTTGGGTAAACATGGTAGCACATGTGGCCATTACAGCATTCCATGGGAAGATTGGTGGGAAAAAACCAAACATCTAGTAGTTATGTAATGGTTAAAAGCTTCCCCATAGAGGGTACAATGTGGGTTATTGAGGACCCAATGGATCTAATGGATTTCATATAGAGTCCAATGGTATTTTAGTGGGATTACTCGAGCCCCATATTAAGTGGTGTTAAAATTTTCATTTTTTAGTTGTTTGTTTTATTCCCTCTAGGTAACTTGCTTCCATTGATCCTATAGATGGGGGATCCACACATAATTATCCATTATTTTTATCCATTCTATTATCTTGGTCCACAGTGAATCAATGAACATTTCTCATCGATTATGGTTGGTAATTCCTTCCACATGTACTATTTTTTATCAACATTCTTTTAATTTAGTTTAAAGAGGTTACATATGTAAGGACCCGACCCTAGTTACCTAGAGCCAGTGCCTTATTTGATTAAATTGTCATACAAACTCTGAATACACAACCCAAAGGACCGAGTAGTTTATTATTATTGGAAACAAGAAACATACATAAGTTCAATGCTACAACATGAAATAGAAAACAACATAATAAATCTTTAGACACTTCCATAAATCCTAGTTTATTTCAGCATGTGATTCATAATAAAATTCACCATTTCATGAGAAATTGAAACATAATAAAGGGGTGAGCCCAAAATCTCATTAAGGGTAACAAATACAGTGGAAGATAATGTAAACGTTAGACATGGTGATTAATTCAAAACACATTCCTTTAAAAAAATTAAATTGAAAATAATATGGAACAAATATGAGTTGAATAACTATTTCCATAACATAAAATATTCATGGGTATTCGACTAGTCAAATAACCACATGAATAATCAATACTATATTCATAATTAGAGAATTCATAATGTGGGACAACATAAACACACCGTCTAGGCCTTGTGCCATGACCATAAATAATAATTTTGTCAAGGCCTTCTGCAAAGACTATAGTTTGTCTCACGAGACATAATGATGCACTGAGGTGCTATAACGGGCCCCACATAACACTTAAAATGTCTAATGTATTCCTCATATGAATGGGTATGAACAAAAACAACTTATACACTCATATTGAAATTAATATATGAAATTAAAATAACATTCCTTGAACATTATGCAGAAACCCTAACCATTCGAAGTAAATAGTTGAATGTTTTTAAGAGACCACGTCCACAACCAAAATAAACATAAAAAAATTAAATTAGATATATTTGATGATAACCTGGGTTACTAATACCAATAAAACATAAGAATCAATAAGTGTTTTTAAATAGATGAAGATACTCTTATAAAAGCTTCGAGTAAATCTTGAGATAAATACTCTTTTACATTGAAAAGAAGTGGTATTTTGGAAAACAAATTGCATAAAACCAGAATTGAATTAAGATAGTATTTTAATAAAAAATGAGTGATTTTATAAAGATAATGGTTTGTAAAAATATATTATAAAGTTCCATGGGAAATAGGTAAGAATTATAGAAATTCCCTTTGGATCGGGCTGGTATTTCAGAAACAATTTCGTATGTCCTTTTTAAAAAGTGTAACAATACATAAAATAAGGTATTACTTGGGTTTTAAACATATATATAACCCAAAAATATAGTTTTTTAGGGTAAATAATAATACATAAGAGTTTCATTTTGGTAATGTAACCCGAATGAAAATGGATGTTCGGGTGGAAAAACCCTTACCTTAAGTCTGAACGTGTTTCAATCTGGAACATAGGCTCCTGGAATACGAAATTAGACTTATTAATAACTTATTTTAATAACCTATTAGAAATTTATTTACTTTATCATAATTATTTATAGTTCATTTATTCCCTTAGTGATAAGTTATTATATTGAATTTCATCATTCCATAGTGTTCGTTTTTTTATTTTCATAATCAGTTCAGTTGTTCTTAAGTAATGGAGTGGAATGGATGTAAATATCCAGAATTGAAATTAAATATTATTTATGTAAATAAAGAATTATTAATGGTAATTTCTATCAACTTTTTTACATGGAAATAGGGTGAATCATTAGATGAAATATTTATGACATTCACTTATATTATTTAGAGGTATTTTGATTATTTGGTACTAGGTTGGTCATAAGATTTAATAATATGTATGTATACTGGTTTCTAAATCTTAATTAGGTTATAATACACATATAAAAGTGTGGTTAAATCATAAAAATGGTTTTTTGACCAGTAATGAAGGTGAATTTTAAGAATGAAACATCATCATCCATGATGGTTATAAATTGGAACCTAATGGACGTTGATTTCGTTTAAAAAATAAAATAGAGAAAGAGGATATTGATGATTTTTATTCCATTCACATGATATAATTACAATATATATATGATACTAGATATATCATGGTCATTTGGACAGAGGATTTGGGGAGAAGATAACAAAAGAAGATACATTGAAATTAAACTAAATAAAAAAGGAAGGGTGCTTTACCTCTTGAAATAACCTTCTTGAGAAGCTCCTTAAGAAAAGGGTTTTTGGAATTTTAGAAATTCAATGAGCTTCCGGGGCGTGGGGAGTGACTAGGGAAGGGTAATTGGGAAGAATTATGAGAATATTGAAGGCATAGAGGAGTGAAGAGAAGAGTAAGAGGTGGGGGGTTATATTGGAGGAGAGGAGGGTTTTCATAATTCTTTAATCATTAGTTTCTTAATTTCCCTCAAGAAAAGAAATAGTGAAGATTACATGTCCAATAATAGTAATAAATTCATGTGAGTTAGAACCAATTGGTCTTACATCACTTATGATTTCAGAAATAGTGTATTTAACTAATAATTTTTATATAGGGTATTTTATTGTATTACACTATTCATAAATAATTCATGAATTCCAGAAAAATCCCAAAAATACACCCCTAAAATTTTTCGACGTGTCGAATTCAAAAATAAAGCCCATTTTTAAAAAATAATTATCAAAATATGATTAATTTAATATTTTATAAAAATCAAAATTTATTCTAAAAACAAGATTTTTAAAACATTGATTTTCTTATTCCAAAACATAGGAATATCGTACTTCCACATGAATATTATTTATATAAAATCATAGGAAAGTTTTATCTTCATCAGGGTATATCACTAATCATAAGGGTAAGTTACTATTCATAAGGGTAGGTTACTATTCACAAAAAAATTAATTTTTTCTCATTGGACTCCAAATAACTTACTGATCATAACCATATATGTCAGATTTTCAAAATTCATATAATCGAAGTGACAAAATTATGTTCAAGGTTCATATAGAAAATAGTAGTTCATTATGATGTGATTTCATGTGATTATGAAATATTTTTAATAATAAAATTTCCATTGAAGAAATATTGGGTCATTACATTCTCCCATCCTAAAAAAATTCATCCTCAAAATTAACAAAACTGATACCTAAAAATATTCGGGTATGTCTTCAACATAAGCTCCTCAGGCTCCAATGATTATTTATCCATCTTGTAGTTCCACCAAATAACCTTTACCATACGAGTCATCCGATATCTCAATACTATTTCTCTGGTATCAAAAATCTTGATATGCACTACAGAATAAGAGAGATCAGGCCCGAGTTCTATTTCTTTATAGGTTAGTACATGTGTTGGGTCTAGCATGTATTTACTTAACAGTGACACATAGAACACATTGTGAACTTTGGAGAGACTTGTTGTAATTTCCCAATAGTAATCTATGACTCCAATTCGGTCCAAAATATCAAAATGTCTAATGTACCTTAGACTTATATTTCCCTTTTTACTAAAACGTATAATACTCTTCCATGGAGAAGCCTTTAAGAAAATGTAATCCCCTTATTGAAATTCCAAATCCTTCCTTTATTTATAAACATAACTCTTTTTCTTACTTTAAGCTATTTTGATATGGGTTTGTATAATCATTACCTTTAATTTGTTTCCTCAACATGTTTTGGGCCTACGATCTTTCTTTCCCTAACATCATCCCATCAATTGGTGAACGACATCTCTTTCCATACAACGCTTCATATGGTTCCATATAAATAGTTGAATGGAATATATTGTTATAGGAAAATTATACAAGAGGTAAATAATGATTCAACATGCCTTTAAAGTCTTGTGAGAAAGACCTCAACATGTCTTCCAATGTTTTAATAGTCCGCTCTTATTGTCCATCAGTTTGGGGGTTGTAGGCAGTGCTCAAATGAAAATCAGTATCTAGGCTATTCTGAAGACTCTTCCAAAATTGTTATGTCAAATGTGGATCATGATCATAAACAATTGATAAGGGTACACCATGAAGTCTTATAACTTCACTAATATATAGTCATTCTAAACTTTCAAGTGGTAAATCTTCTCTTATAGCCACAAAATGGGCTGATTTTGTAAGATGGTCAATAATGACCCATATCACATCATTGTTTCCTAGAATCTTTGGTAGTCCCAAGACAATGTCCATTGTAATATCAACCCATTTCCATAGAGTAATAGGAATGGGTTTCATGACTCCTCAAGTACATTATCTTCCAGCCTTCACCTGTTGACAAACCAAACATCTCGACACGTAATCAGCAATCTCCCTATTCATGTTTTCCACACAAAAATGTTCCTTTATATGTCTATACATCTTTGTGAAACCTGGGTTTATAGGGAAATTAGAGCTATGATAATCATACAATAGTTCCCTCTCTATCTCATGAATAGCAGGAACACAAAGCCTCTTTCCGAATTTCAAAATTCCATCTTCATATATGAAGTCAATAAATCTCCCATCACTTACAGCTTCAATTTTATTTTCAAAATCCTCATCATTAATATGAGAACATTTTATCCATTCTAGTAATTATGGTTTGGAAATCATTTGAAAAAGTACCAATGTTTCAACTTCCAAAATTATTCTCATATCCATCTTTACTAGATCTATGAAAATAGGATCCCTATCAACTCTCATCTTGTTCAGAACTCCATGATCCTTTTTTCTCAAAGCATCTAACACTTTATTTGTCTTCCCCGGGTGGTAGTGTATAGTGAAATCATAATCCTTGAGTATTTCATTCCATATTCTTTTCCTCATGTTGAGTTCTTTCTGTGAGAAAATATACTTCAAACTCTTTTTATCAGTATATATCTCACATTTTTCACCATAGAGATTGTGTCTCCATATCTTCAAAGAAAATATTATAGATGCCAACTCATGATCATTGGTTGGATAGATTTGTTCATGAATTTTTAGCCTTCTAGATTCATAGGTAATCACTCCATCATTCTACACGAGGACACAACCAAGTCCTTTCTTTGATGCATCACTATAGATAACAAACCCATCATTCCCCGATGGTAGGGTTAGGATCCTAGCATTCACTAACCTCCTCTAAAATTCATCAAAACGTTCTTCACATTCATTTTTTCATATTAATTTAAAACCGTTTCATGTGAACTTGGTCACTGGGTTGGCTAAATGGGTTAAGTTCTAAACAAAATGTTGATAATAACCTACTAAACCAAAAAAAAATATGTACCTTAATTATGTTCGTTGGAGTGGACCATTCATGCACAACCACTATATTTGAAATATATACATATAATCCATCCTTAGAGATAATGTGGACTCAAAACGAAACTGATTCGATCAAAAATCACACTTTCTAAACATTCCATATAATTCATTTTGTCGAAGAGTCTTCAAAATAGTGTGCTAGTGACTTTTCTGATCTTCATATCTTTTCGAGTATACTAGGATATCATAAATAAACACCAATACAATGTAATCATGATATTCCTTGAAAACATCATTCATTAGATTGATGAACACTGATGGTTCATTAGTTAGTCCAAAAGTCATTACCGTAAACTCGTAATGCCCATACCTAGTTTGAAATGCTATTTTTGAAATGTATTCCTTCCTCACAAGGAATTAATGATATCCAGATCGAAGATCAATCATTGGAAAATATTTTTCTCCATAAATTTGATAAAAAAATCATTAATTCCTGGTATATGATACTTATTCTTTAATGTAATAGCATTGATTTCCCTATAATCAATGCATAACCTTATAGACTCATCTTTCTTCTTAACAAAAAGAATAGGGTCTCCCCAAGGAGAAACACTAGGGAGAATAAATACTTTATCACTCAATTCATCTAGTTGTTTATTTAAATCCACTAACTCCACAGTGACCATTCTATAAGGGGCCTTTCATATGGGCCTCAAACTAGGAATTAATTCAAGGTAAAACTCAATTTCTGGCTCTAGAGGATGTCCAGGTTAATCCTCTGGAAAGACATAAACATTTTCTTGCACTATATGTACATCTACAATTTAAGATTTCTTTCCTAGCCTATAGATATTGGTTTATCTTCCTCCCAAATAATTTAATATAGTAGAGCTACTGGGGGTGGATCTATATGAGAAGTATATGGTGATGTTTCTTCCCTTAAGATAAGGGATTCCACAACATTCTCAAAATTTGTAACTTACGTCTTCTTGGAATATTTCTTCGCATCATAATTTGACAGCTAATTCATACCGAGAATTATATCAAATTAAGTCATTGATATGATGATAAGGTCTACAACTAAAGTACATTTATGTGTTGTGAGGGGGACTAATTGACACACCGTTGTTGCAATGATACACCCACGAGGGGTTTTAAGAGATAACATCTTTATTAAATGAAATTGGACACATCTATTTTTTTTGGAAAACTAGGAAGATATAAATGAATGAGATGATACCGAATCAAATAAATCAGTGACTATGTATGATCAAATGATCAATGTACCTACCGCCATTTCATTAGGAACTTCATCCTATACAGTTGTGATCGTATAATCTTGGTATTCTCCCTTGGCCTTATTTGGGGAATATTTCCCCAACACTTAGTAAATTCATGTTCATAATGTCCTATCTCCCTGAAATTGTAGAATTTAACATTGGTAGCATCTTTATTCCCCTTATAATCATGATCTTGGTGGCCATTTTCTTCACACTTTTAAAAGACACCAATTACCTTCTAGAAAGTGCCATGGTGATTCTTCCCACAATTATTGTAGGATGGAAATTCAACTCTTTCCTTCTACCCCATTTCATTATTTCCTTCTCTAGAGTTTTTAGTATCCCTCTTCATTTCTTTTTTTCCTTTAAAGTCATAAAAGATAGAAAATTCTTTTCCTGTCTTGATAGCACTTGATACTATATTTTCATATGATGAGAAACATTATGAGACTAGAGCCCATCAGAGGAATGGTTTTAAACCATCAAATAATTGGTCAATTTTTCTCCTTAGATTACATATGTAGACTGCAACATGTCTTTCCATCCTTGTAATGTTGGATTTATACTTGGAAACAATTTTATCCCCCTTCTAACTCAGATTCAAGAATTTACTCTCCATATCTACACATTGTTCACGAGGGAAATATTTTTGTAGAAGGATTTCCTTAAATTACTTTCATTCCATCTCTTTTATTTCTTCCTCCTCCTTTGTGATTTGGATTGACGACCACCATAATTCTGCATCTCCTGATAGATGATAATCTGCCATGACATCGTTCTCACTTTTGTTACATCCCAAAGCAAGAAATATATTCTATTGGTAACATATCCATTACTTTTCTACAAATGAGTTTGTAGTCCCACTGAATGATATAGGCTTTTGTCACATAAAGAGATCTAACATAGATCCTCTATGTGGTAGATATGAATGCTCCATACGAGTAAGGTTATTGTTTATAACTTGAGAAAGTTGTCCCAGTATAGTTATATGATGCTCTACACCAATCGCTGCACCAAATCCTACATTATTATCTTTAGTCAGAGGGAAATCCCTATATGGGATATGTGTGTTCATGTGGTTCCCATTTCATCAACTAGGCACCATTTCTAGATGATTTAATACAATAGATTATGTAATGAATAACAATGTAAAATCATAACTTAACAAAAATACCTATCATAAATTGAGATCTTATGCATGGAAAATCCAGTAATCAAAAAAATGGTTTATTTAAAGAAAAATTTACATTTAAATCCTTCATAATGGTTTTTAAATAAAATGTGAATTATCCTAATCATATCCCCCGGGAGTTTCATAACCAAGAGTGCAACAATACCCATTGTTGTGTACCATGATACCTCGGGTCAAACACGAAACTTATTGTCGGTGCTTTCACTCCTAGGTACATCTGTGCCAGAGATGCCTCTACATGATCGTATCTAGACAGGGATGTATTTCTTAAAAGATCCACATAATCTATTCCTTACCAAAATTCCAGGATTTTCTGGATATTTTATCCTTAAATACTACCATATGTATTTGTTCCGTAATCAACATTTTCTAATCTAGTTTCCATGTTTTCTACTAATCTTCCTTGATACCAACTATAAGGCCCCGACCCCAGTTGCCCGGAGCTGGTGCCTTATTTATTTAAATTGACATACAATCAAGGAATAAGAATCCTGAAGGACTAAATATTTTAGTATTATTGGAAACAAGATACATACATAACCTCAACATTACAAATTGAAATGAAAAATAACATAGAAATTCTTTAGACACTTCCATAACTCCTAGTTTTTTCAGTATGTCATTCATAATAAAATTATTCATGTCCTAAGAAATTGAAACATAAAAAATTGGTGAGCTCAAATGCTCATTAATGGTCAGAAATACAGTGGAAGACAATGTAAACATTATACATGGTGAAAAATTGAAAACACATGCCTTTAAAAAAATAAACTTGAACATAATATAGTAGAAATATGAGTTGGGTAAATATTGCCATAACATAACATAATCATGGGTATTATACAAGTTGAATAAAAACATGATCCATCAACAAAATTTTCATTATTAGGGAATGAAAAATGTGGGATAAAATGACCATACCGTTAGGGCCTCGTTCCAATACCATAAATAATCATTTTCAAGACCTTATGCCAAGACCATATTTTGTCTCATGAGACCAAACAATGCACTGAGAGTCTATATAGGGCCCCAAACGACACATAATATGCCCAATTAATTCCTCATTTGAATGAGGATAAACATAAATATCATATAATTTCATATTGAAATTAATATATGACTTGAAAATAACATTCCTCGAACATTAAGCATAAACACTAAAAATTCAGAGTAAATTGGTGAATGGTTTTAAGATAGCACATCCACAACCAAAATAATAATAAACCATTAAATTAAATATGGTATATGATAACATGGAATACTAATCCCAATAATACATAATAATCAATAAGGGTGTTGAAATAGATGAAGATACTCTTAAAAAATCTTCGAGTAAATCCTGAGATAAATACTATTTTACTTTGAAAAGAAAAGATATATTGGAATATTATTTGCATAAAACCAGAATTTAAGTAATATAGTATTTTCATAACAAAATGACTTATTTTATAAAGATAATGGTTTCCAAAATCAGATTATAGAGTTACCTTGAAAATAGGTAATAATTAGAGAAATTCCATTGGATCAGCCTTGTATTTAAGAAACAATTTCATACGATCCTTTTAAAAGGGGTAACCATCCATAAAATAAGGAAATATTATTGTTGGTAAATACATATATAACCAAAAAACATAATTACTGATGATTACATAAAAATACACAAGATTTTCATTGGGGTACAGTAACCTGAATGAAAATGAATGTTTAGGTGAAAAAACCCTTACCTTAAGTTCGAACGTGTTCCGCTCTTGAACTTAAGCTCATGGAATATGAAATTAGACTTATTAATAACTTATATTCATAACCTATTAGACATTTATTTAGTTTATCATAATTATTTTCAGTTCATTTATTCCCTTAATGATAAGTTATAATATAGAATTTCATTGTTCCAGAGTGTTCATTTTCTTTATTTTCATAATCGGTTCACTTGTTCTTATGTAATGGAGTGGAATGGATGTAAATATCCAGAATTGAAATTAAATATTATTTATGAACATATAGAAGTGTTAATGGTCATTTCTATGATTTGGTTACATGTAAAGAGGATGAATCATTAGATGAAATATTTATGACATTCACTTAGATTATTTAGTGGTATTTTGATTATTAGGATCTTGTTTGCTTATACAATTTAATAATATTTACTAATAGAAGTTTATGAATATTAATTAGGATATAATACATATATTAATGTTTCGTTCGACCATAAAAATGGTTTCATGACCAGTAATGAAGGCGAATTTGAAGAATGAAACTTCGTTATCCACGAAGGTTATAAATTGGAACCTCATGGACGTTGATTTTGTTTATAAAATAAAAGAGAGGGGGAGATTATATTAATGAAGGTTATTCCATTAACATGATAAAATTCTAGTTTATAGATGATACTATATCTATCTTGGTCATTTGGAAAGAGGAGGTGGGGAGAGGATAAAAAAAAGATACATTAAAATGAAACTAAATAAAAAGGAAGGGTGCTTTACCTCTTGAAATAACCTTCTTGAGAACCACCTTAAGGGAAGGGGTTTTGGTCTTTTGGAAAGACTAAGAGCTTATTAGATGCGGAATATAACTAGTTATGGGTAATTTTTCCGAGTTTTTAGGAGCAGCATGTATTATAGGAGTGAAGAGAAGAGGAAGTGGTGGTGGGGTGGGGGTGGGGGGTTTATAGTGGAGGAGAGGAGGGTTTTCACAATTTTTTAATCATTAGTGTTTTAATTTCCCTCAAGACAAGAAATAGTGATGATTCCATGACCAAGAATTGTAATAAATGCATGTGAGTTCAAACCAAGTGGGCTTACATCACTTATGATGTCATAAATAGTGTATTTAACTGATAATTTGTATATATGGTATTTTACCTTATTACACTATTCATCAAAAATTCAAGAATTTCAGAAAAATACCCAAAATTAACCCTTACCATTTATATAGATGTAGAAATCAAAAATGAAGTCCATTTTTCAAATATAATTTTCTATATATGATTAATTTAATATTTAATTAAAATTATAATTTATTCTAAAAACAAGAGTTTTATAGCATTTATTTAGTTATTCCAAAACATATGAATATCGTACTTCCACTTGAATATTATTTATATACTATCATAGGTAATTTTACTATTCATTACGGTATATCACTATTAATAAGTTTATTTTAATATTCAATATGGTAGGTTACTATTAATAAAAAATTAAGTTTTTCTCATCAGACTCCAAATAACTTACCGATCATAACCGTGTATGTCAGATTTTCAAAATTCACATCACAGAAGTGGGAAACATATATTTAAAGGTCACATAGAACTTAGTGGTCCATTTTGTTATGATTTCATGTGATTATGAAATATTTATAAGAATTGAATTTCCATTGAAGAAATATTGGGTCATTACAACATATGGGGATTCGATGATGTTTCTACTAGATCATGGTAGAATCATGATGAAATGGTGATAATTTTAGGTACATATGTTAGAGGATATCATGTTTTGAAAAATATACAAAGTTGTATGATCCTTAATTTAAAGTTAGTAAATTGGTATATTTAATTATGGAAATTTGTGAAATTGGATAAAATTAATGAGAAATTAAGTTATAATAGTTGATGATTCTAATCAATGAGTGATTAAGATCCATCAATGAGTAATTATCACTTCGTTACATGATATTTTGGGGAGTTTATGATGGTAAATGATTTTATGTTATTATTCCAAATTGAATTACTTTTGAATAAATTATGTAAATTAATTATAAATCCTTCATAATTAGTTATGTGGGATTATTTGGTCCGGATATGGACTCATGTATGTTGTTGTTGGCCAATTTGTGCTTGGTCATATAGAGAGATATAATAAATAAGGGGTTAACTATATATATCAGGGTAGTAGGTCCATAATTTTTTTTAAAAAAATAGTTTTTTTCATAAATTGTGTGATATTATAGAAGGTTTATGTGTGTTCTACTTTAAATAGAACCATGGTGGGTTCTTATGTTTAAATCAAAACCAGAAAGGTTTGTTCGGCTCATAGTGGGTCCTACATGTATTATGACTTGATTACATATTCAACAAGATCTATGCTACGCATTGTAAAATTTGATTTGGAGTGATACATGAACCCATGGAGGATGATCAACCATGAGTTAATGATTTACTGAGATGGGGAGGCCCAATACATTGGTGAATGATGTTCAACTAGATCAATGGGATAGAGGTTAGTATATTAAGTAGTTTTTGTAGAATCTATATGGGATATGTATTATAAGAGAGGTTTAGATGATGATTTTGAATTATAATTATCAATAGAAACTTTTAATGGGTTCAATAGGAGACTACCATCGGTGGACTAGAGAGATGAACTCATAAATATTGGTTTTCCATCGTAGTTAGTGTTCAATATGGTATAATGATCGATTAATTGGAAAAATATATATATGATTAGTGTATAATATGATTTTAATGATTCAATATATTTGATCAATGATGAAATTTTATAATTTTGAGTGATTATATACAGCGGGTAGAGTTTCATGTGATTATCCAATAATGGGAATACTCTATGGATTTTGCATGTTTATTTTATTTTATAGACAAAGGGTTTGCACCACTAGGGATATGGGCTCCAAGAGAGGGAGAGATAAGCCTGGGATTTTTTATCATTCATTGTTTCTCAATTTTATTAACACATCACATGGGGTTAATGATATTAAAATATAGTTAAATGTGGTTTTTTCTTTGGATACATTCCTCATAATGTGCAATGGGTTATTTTTGTGTCTAGGAATTGTGCTAGGCATTCCATTTATTTAAATTATTTATCATGAGTTTTATATTGATGATTTGATATTTTGTTCTAAAAATTGGAGAAGGATATAAAAAAATTGAATAGTAATTCTTAACCTGTCAACTATATCAAGTTGATCGAGTATACCTACGTTCACTAATAGAAGACTAAGGATTTCCTAAAACCTATAAATATAAATATATCTGTTTATTATTGAAAACTTGATCGGGTATATATCATAATATATCAAATTATGAGATTGGATGGTTTGGGGTTTATAATTACCTAGTATTTAGTTTTCTGAGAGATCAAAGGGGTTAGGCTCCACCAACCTAGAATCTTATTATTTATGAGCTTAGATGGGTTTGGTTTTAGGATAACCTAATATCTAGTTGTTTCATTGATTAAATGGGTGAAACCAGCGTCACATTGTATCTAGCGGCTATGTCAAAACCTACCATAGTTCAAAAATTAAAATTATCTATTACCTAGTATCCAAAGGCTACAACTAAAACTATAACATTTAATATGAGTATATTATATGTCATTAACTATCTCACATCTATATATGAGCTAATTATATTTTGGATGGGTGGACTATATATTTCATTATATATTGAGGATAATAAGTGCTTATTATAGTTTGGATGTCTAAATTACATGTTAACCGATATATAAAGGTATACCAGTGCTAGTTATAGTAAGAATGGGTGGATTACATGCAACCTAGTATCCCTAGGATAGAATATATACCTATGTCATTGTTTTTCCATGGCTATACTCGAGCCTACACTATAATGAGATCTAGGAAATTCCATCCCATTGAGAGAAAGCAATTACACTGAAGTCATACTTGTATTCATGTTATTAGACCATGAGAAACTCTATATCATTTTTAACACTTGAAGAAGAAGGTATGTGCTGACCATCAGAGTGGATTCGCAAGTATCATATGCTACAATCAATGTTATTCATGTGATGTTTACATATTATATTTCATTCGACATATGAATTCACAGAAAAAAAAAATATTTTATATTATGGAACTTTTGGTGGATCCTTACTAAGTTATATTCTCACACCTTTCATGTAAAACCTAGAATATGTGTAAATCAAAAGTTTGACTTAAATGTTAGGCACATACCCTATTATAGGTGAGCGATTTAAGAGATATTCACATGGATGTGACGAAACATACAAAGTTAGGTTGAGGGTTTGTTGTTAGGTCTCTTTATTTTTATATTATTGTTCCTACATTTTATATGATCAAACCATTGGGTGATCTTTGTTGGGAATGTATGACTAGTTGATTTTTATAGATTTCACACTGTTATATCTTGGTGATGTTATATATTTTTCCTAATAATTCAAATATATTTCTAATTGTTATAATATGATATTATACATTTTAGGGGTGATTATGTGATTAAAATGATATTTAATCCATTGATATTGATGGTTTAGTCTTCCAATATAAATTTAAACAAACCCTGCCACTAGTTCGAAACCCTAGTTATATAGAGAGGAGTGCATGCAGTCATGTTTCATCTCAAACTAATTCATAGGATGGTTACATGGGCCCGAGAAGTTATAAAAATGGCCCTTTAGAATATGTTAAAATCAATCTACTTAGTTAAATAAATTCTAAATTTCATATTTACCTTATTTTTTCATATTTTACATTATGTAATTACATACCATGATAATTATTTATTTAATAAAAATTATATACCCTATTACCTAATTTCGGAATAAACATTCTAGATTTAGAATCTATTTTATCAAATTAAAATTCCAAATTAGATAAATTATCATTTAAAAAAGAATACATGATACATAAAAAAATTATTTTTTTGTGTAAAAAATATTTCAAAATGTGGGAATTGGGGAGGGGGAGGTCTCAGATTTGGCGGAGAGCTCATGAGATATAGGGTTTCAACCCATGGGTCCCTCTTCTTCTCATGCGGCTTCTCCGGTATGGTGTAAATTTGCTTCAGATGGGGGGGGGATCCTTCAAGGAAAGATATAGATTCGAGTGGGATATTGAAGGGAATTAGTGTTTTGAGTATAGATCTAGATGTGGTGGATCTAGAAGTTATGGGAGTTGAAGGTGTTGTCGCTTTAGGGTGGGGGTTTGTGCGACTTGTTAGTGATGATACAGTGGTTGGAGGACAATGTTGTGCTATCATTTGGGGGTATGTATGTGATGGAGGGTGCATAGATGGAGGGATGTGGAGGTGTCTATTTGTGGGGTCCTTGCTAGAGATCCTTATCTGCTTTCAAAATAGATTTGGTGATCTAGTGCATAGGATGATTTGGTTTTCCTAGATCTATGGCATAAGGCACTTCCTTCGGAAGTGGAGCTTTGGAACTTGAGGAGGAGACCAGGGAATGAATGTTGGTGCGCTACCCAATGGTCACGATGGAGGTGGACGTGTGGTGGGTGGATTATAGATACAGAAAGTCTGGATGATCTACAGGATGGCGATTGTAAATTGGGTTGTTTTGTAATGGAATTTGTCTCTATAGGCTTTCGGTCCACTGTAATGGGTATTTCACTAGTTCTGTAATGGGGATGATCCATATGGGCCTTTGGGCTTGTAATGGGGTTCCCTTAAAAAGTTTAAAAGGGTTTCATGTTGATGTGTTTTTAATAAAGGGTCTTTCCTCAAACCCTTATGGAATAAAAAATATTTCATTTTCAATGAATGATTATGTTTTTTATTTCATACCATTCCTTAATTATTCCATGGATGTTCATTATTTAATTATACATTCCTAATATATTATTTTTAATACATTATTAACTTCTATAAGTTAATTATATGAAAATTATAAAAAATTTAATAGACCCATCCACTATATATAAACCTAAAAACATTATATTCCCAATGAAAATATAATAGTAACATTATATGTTTCTATTACTATATATAACCATACACAATTATATAAAATAATTTATACTATTACCCTTCTCAATGTTTCTTCCATATTTCTAATATTTTTACATTATTCTATTTTTATAATCAACATTATGATTCTCATGAGAGACTGTGAGGAAGAATATTTCAAACTTACATTATTTTTATTTACTTTTGTTAATTATCCTCTTATAGTTTTCATAATTATTTCAAATATAAGTTTATCATATTATATTGATGTTTATTCATTTTTATGTTGTTATATTATACCTTAATGAAATAAATTATTAATCCTTTTAGATTAATATTATATGTGAGACATGATATAAATTTTCAAAACATATTTATGTTATTTACGGAACATTCATACTAACATCTAAAGTGTTATATTCTCACCCCTTCAAAAAACTTAATTTTAAAATTTAATTACACAAATGAGAATAAATGAGATTACATACATCATTAGGTTGCTATTTCTCTTATTTGTACTTATGACTTCATCTTATAACTTTAACAAGTTGAGTGGCCTTATGTTATAGTACTTATCTCCACAACTTATTATCTTCACCAACTTTATCTTATAAGGGAGATCACAATCCATTTTTGTAGTATAAATGTAAAATACATGTGATGGATCTATTTTTTACTTCAACATAAGATTTACATGTAACACATTGTGCATTTGTGAAAGGTTTAGCGGAAGCAATAATTAATAATATATAGTTAAAAGACAATCAAGACTCTCAGTGGGAAAAATTAACCCAGTTATAAACATTACCTTATACAAAAATCATATATCCTAGTTATTATTATGCCTATATAATAGATCTGGGAGACTTATATATATATAATTTGGTTTATGATGGAAAAGAGAAGTATGTGAAATGTGAATTATCCATCATCTCCCTCTCAATTCAAGTATATATGGGGAACATATTCATGTTTTTAAATCATGTAATCTATCTTTATCAATGTTTAATAATGAAATATTTCCCACCTTATTTTATAGTTATTTTTAATGTTTCATTATTACTCTATTTGGTATTGATTCTTCGTGAATATGTATCAAAATCGAGAATATGGGAGGTTCACTCATTCCATTAAAGATATTTCTGTATACTATGAGATTATATTGTCGATTTAAGACAAATTAATGGAAGAATTTATATTAATAATAATGGTTACACTTTAATTAAACTAATTTATAGATATTGATTATTTAAAAAAGATTCCACAAAAAATATTTTAATATTTCTCATTTAATTATAAATGTTTGGTCATTGTTAGTCATACCATAATTTAATTCTATATTATAACCAAATGTATGATTTATTCTTTCAAATAAAGGACAGAGTTTTATACAGTGGAGGAAAGTGCCATGGGGGACAAATTTGGATGAAAAGGGGGTTTTTATATATCTCTATGAAGGGAATTAAAACACACATATTTTAATTTAACATGTTAAATCTATGTGACATGGCATTCCATACCTTTTAAGGTCACTTGATAATGACCAAAATTGAGACTTTTAAGGCCGTACATACATGATCGATGGTGTTCTTTTTATGGTTTGGTATCTAAATCATTCATTTTATATTTTTAAATTTCATATGAATAGGATCACTAGAAAATATATACATAGAAAAGTTTTTTTAGTGGGACTTATGAATGGGTTTACTTTTGTGGTTTTTAATGATAGATAAAGAAGTTAAAGGCATGTGAATCATACTATAATAGTTCCCCATTTGTTGAGTAATTGATGATACATTTAAAGATGATCCCATATAAGATGTCATAGAGAAAAAATCTTTATAGGGTTAATACCTTTTCTTAATGATACCACTAAGGTCAAGGAGGCCACTTGGTTGTAATGGAGGTTTTTTTCCTAAGAAGGTGAACTAGGTGAACATTAAGTCTATGGAATTCCATGAGGGATAGGAAAAATTATATTCTTAGGTTGAGGACCTGGAAAAAATAATACCAATAAGGTTAAGTGTCCTAATTAATGAAATGGAGATACTTAACCTAGGGATATGACATCAACATGTGTTCACCCCAGGGTATGGTATAATGACAAGGAGAAATATGTTTATATAAAACTTTATTAGCACTAATTCCTTTAGCACATCCTTTTCTTGAATATTTACTATTGAGTGTCCATTTATTATGTATAGATTTTAGACATGGGTGAAGTGATATTTTATAAATCTCCAACAAATAATTCGGTAGTATAAAAAAATTCATCTACCTTTCCTAAAGTTTTGATTTGAAAATCACCCATGGGAGTTCATGGAACTTTAGAATGATATGTTTATAATTTATTCTACTCTACCAATTCCCTCATTAATTTTTAATGAGAATGAATATTTTGGGAGGGGTGTATTTATTGAAAAATTTAGTTTAGGAACCTCACCTTGATTTTGGAACATTCCAATTTTTGAGTAGGGTGAAAACTCATCTTGGAGTATGGAACAAACATAATTAGCATTGGAATTTACACTCATGCCCCTTGGAGTGCATCATCAACCCACCTAGGATGCATAATCAACATACTTAGAGAACATAATCATCCTCCTTTACATGAATACTAAAACAATTTAGTGAATTCAAATCATCTATAATTTAATGAACTCCTTCCTAAAACATACATTTTAAAAAATCCACAACATTTTAACTGAGAGTTTTTTTTACCTTCAATAATTATCAAATAATATCTCTAAAATGTATTTACCCATAAATATAGGGTATAACTATATTATATGTTTTTTATTTAAAAAATATTTTCAAAAGACCCTTAAAAATGAATTTAATTATTTTAGGGACTTTTCACACAGAAATGGATAGGAGCTATGACATATTGTAGATTGGAGTCCCTTGTTACCTTATCACTAAACTGGGAAATGTTTCTAAAATATATCTACCCCTTAGTGAATTAGAAATCATGAAACACATAATGACTCCATTCATGTAATCTTCATGGAGTGAGGTACTCCTTCATCTTAATGTAATTGAAGTGAAGATCATATCACTCTCATTGTAGAAAGGTGCATAAAATTTTTTTAGGTACCTAAAATAGCTTCATGTCATCATTATATACCTCCTTGATCATCAATTTAATAAATGGTTGAGTAGTCCTTCAGTTAAGGTTAGACTTCACCTATCCCCTTATGATATTTATGTCTAGCCTTTATCTATGAAGATTGTTTCTCCCATAATCCTCATCATGGATCTATATAGGTGTATCCAATCTACACCCAATATTTCCTTTAAGTATAAAAACAATCAATTGAAATTTCTATTGGAATTATGTTTCTATAAATATCAATCTGAGGATGACTTTTGTACATGGAATGCAATCATAAAAATATTTTATGGTTTCAATTAAAGAGAAAATCAATTCTCTAAGATCTAGATAACTGAATATCACTAATTAACATCCCTTTTCAATGATATATGAACAAGATGAATGTTTCATTATTAAATCATGAAAAGTAATTTTTTGTATCATGTCTATTCATTTCCCACCCAGTAATGGACCAAAATATTCCCAAAATGATTGTATTTATCATTATATAATGGAATAATTAGAAATTTTATCATTGATTTGTGTGTTTTTGAGTACACTGTGGTTCAGGTAATTATATAGAACCTAAAATATATGGGTAAAAAATAACAAGATATTTTACACACAAGAACCCATCCTGTTTGGTTGTTCATCAGTAAAATCATTACATTGTACATACCTTTAGTTATTTACTTGATTCATAAAATTTCAAACTATTGAGAAAAACCATAGTAGTTTGTGTTATTAATGATAATATCTAATAAAGTAGACACAAACCATTATATTAATATAACATATTAATATTAATATGTTTTAATATATGATTACATTAGTCTAACCTTGGCAGATTTTAATTTTATACAATTATTTTTCTTAACCTAATTCATCTAAATAAACTAAAACATTGATTGATTATAACTGTAGAGAACCAATCCCACACTTTGTAATTTTTTTTCTTCAAGTAAATAATTTACAGAAATTCTCTACTAACAAATATAGATGACCCATTGACTTTATATCACTTTACATATTTATAAATTTCACAAATAGATTAGAAATACACTCCCAAAATCCAAAATTTTAGTGTTCAGGATATTATATACATTTACACAAAACAAAAATAATTTTTTCTATAAAAATTCTTCACACATCAATACCTCCTATAAAAATATATACATAGTAAATCAAAGAAAAAATTGTAAACAAAATAAAGGGGTGAGCTCAGACATCCAATACAGGATAACATGACAAAGAATCATAATCAATGAATAAATAATATTGCATTAATAAATAATCCATATAAAACCATGAAAACAAATAAATGGGAATAAAATAAACAATAAATGATCACGGATAATAAATTAATATTATAATGTAATGTATAACAGTGGATATCATAAACATATCTCTAAGGTCTCATTCTATGAAATCGTATATAAAATAGTAAGCATACACATAATACACCCTTGCATGTTTTCTCGGGAGACTTACTCATGCAAAAATGACATATTATAGGATCCAACCATTAGTAAACAAATCCTAATTTGAACATTATATAAAAACCCTTATGTCCATGTTCCATGATATCTTATATAAAAGGGTTGGTATATACCCAATACCCATTCTAGTTGTCTAATGAGACATACTAGTGCACTGAGGAGCTATTCTGGGATCCAACCATCACATAAATTATCTAATAAATTACATAATATATGAAAAATGGAATATAAATATATATAATATTATTTAAAAATGAGTAGTTTATCAATACATTCATTCCTTCTGAGGGATATCCCTCTTTGGTTCTTGAGTTTTCCCAACTTAGTTTAGGCCCTGATTCTATTCTAGTTTATTTATTCTCTTGGAAAAACATTACCCATGAATTATCCGTAACTATAGTAAATTTTACCTTTTCCCTTACATCCATTTAATAATCCATTCATAGTCTAATATGGTTTTATGGCATTTTTTGAAGGATTGTAGGTTTGAAAGCCTGTTTATTTTTGTTCTTTCCCTTAGTTTTCCTTATACAATTTTGTCTCTCTATTAAATCCACAGTTAATTCATTATCCACTCTAAAAATATGTCTATTTTCCTTTAAACTCTATTTAAATATAGTGTGATGGGTTTTTAAAGTTAGTTTAGGTATTGTTGGTTGAGTCTCCATTGGGGTCCCTGAAGTGTGGCATTTGACTGGGCTTGTTTTCACTTTAGGATTAAGTTATTATAGTTTATCATGTGGTGGTAGTTTTTAATGAGGTTCATTCTCAATTTTTATGATGACTTATATGTGTTTTTAAGGTGAAAACACTATAATATAAGTATCTCATCATCTTCCATGGTTCATTTGGTACTTTCGTATATTCCCTATTAGTGGGGATTTTGGAGGACTAGGTCAGAGGCCCTGTTGATGATCATGGATCACTATTAAGTATTTAGTATGATTCAAAATCTAATCTTGATTCCTTTTAGTCACTCCCAGGACTTTTTAGTTTGGTGTACTTATTTTCTTAATGGTTTTAGGATGTTCTTCTTAATAGGTTTCTGATGTTCCAAGATGTGTGACCAATGTAGGCTTCAATCATTCTTTGGGTTCATCATGATGTTTTCCATTAATTATCATGGTGTTTGTGCTAGAATAGAAATATGGTTTTATAATTTCACTCATGAAAATGGTTATTATTTTATAATTCACGGTTATTGTTCTTCAAGTGGAGATTTTTTGTGGTTTTGGTTTGGTTCTCTACATTCATGTTTTATTGTGTTGTTGTTCAAAAATTTTGAATTTGTGGTTTTAAGTTATAAATAATTCATCCAATAGAATATAATTCTAGAAACCAATGGATATGGTAGTTGAGTTAATGGTTTGTGTTAGAGATAGAATGAGGAAGTCACATAGTAATAGGTTTCCCCTAATAACTCAACCCTACTTCAATCCATTTGAGTTTTGAATTTGGAATCATTTTAATATTTTGAATTCAAAACATTGGTTTTGGTATTGTTAATTTTATAGTGGTTTGAGTCGAATCCCAATGATTATATAGTTACCACTTTACCTAAAGTTTTTTTTTAAAACAAAAAATGATGTATTTTGAGGAACACCTTAGATATATTGAAATAATAATAATTAATAATGGAATAAATTATAAAATTTAATTATAGTGGAAGAAAATCCCATTAGAGGATGATAAGAAATTATAGAATATTTATGAATTCAAGTCTTTATTTTTTTTGAATTGTTGAAATAATAAAAAAGAATATTTTTTTCAAAAAAAATACATAACAGTACAAGTAATTTCATATTAATTTTTTTTAAAGATTTACTAATTACTAAAAGATGAAATAGAAAAAGAAAAATTGAAAAGTAATCTAAGTACGAAATATAGGAAATTTTAGAAAAAATTAGAAGAAATATATTTTTTATTTTCATAGTCTATGAAACATATATGTAAAAACTATAATGGGTCCTATAGAAAATAAAATAGAAAATATAATGAAATCAGAGAGTTTGAAATAATAAATAATAATAAAAAATATTAGAATATTTTTATCCTTAATGAAAATGTTTCAAATAGACTATTTTATAGATAACTCCAATCTAAAATGAACTATGATACATTAATAAGATAAAATTATTAAATGCGAGCTTTATAACAATGTGATTGTATTGGTGGGTATAAATAGAAGCAACCATAGTATAAAAATATACATATAACGGAGAAAAAATGGAATCTTGAAGTATGAGTGATCATTATTAGGCTCATATTCTTGAGCATGGAACAAATATAAAATCATTTTAGTTTTACCTATAAAAATATTAAATTGAACTTCATTATGCATGACTTGAGGGAAATCGTTTGTGGGAGATGTTCATGCTCATAGAAATTAGTACGAGAACCCTGCTAACTGAATCAATAGCCATGACAATCACCATTTATTATATTACCCTTATATATTAGGTATATGTCCTAATGGGTTTTTATATTAGATTTTAGGATATTATAAAAATGTAATTATTAATTTAATATGTTATTATTTTCAGCCTTAATCATTTTGATTCATATAACACTCAAAAATATTTGGACTTTTTTCTTTATATTATGTATTATTACATAATTTTTTTATCAATTTTTTAATTTATGTTTGATAAAATAATCTTTATTTTTGGATTTAGTATGTAAAAATTATATTATGTTGAATTTCTGTATTTTTCTAAAAAAATAATTTTTATGTGAATAGTAAAAATACAACTTTTACAAATACCATAACATTTATGACATATTTATTATATGAGAATGGATTAAAAATATAAATAAAAAATTTTAAACCAAAAAATCATTCATAGAATAAAATAAATAATTTAAAATTAATATTTTCAAATTAGAAATTTATGCTTGATTTCGTGGAACCTGAGTTATATTTTATTCTAATAGAAAAGTATTTTGTCCCTTTTTCTTTCATTAACTATTAAAAGTGATCCATTAATATTTTGAATACCCTAATATTAAAAAATATATATATCATTAATTGTAAAATAATAAATACAATGGGAATTTCTAATATACACGATTTTGGGTAAAATCATTTTTATGCATAAAAGAGCATTTTTTAAAGTATCTTTTGTTGAAATAATAATACTTTTATTATAATTAATTTTTACTACCTTTAGAAATTAGATCCTGTAAAATAATTTTAAAATTTGGAATCAAGATTTTTAGAATATTAAATATGGTCTATTTTATTTTTATTCCTGAAAAAATAAATTTCTATTGTTAAAGTTGGTCACCTTGGTAAAAGATTAAATGGTTAACAATGGGTTTTATTAAAGGATAAAAAAATATCAAAACAAGTATTATCACAACTTATTTTTATCTGTTTATTATCAAAATTAATTGTCATATCTATGAAATTTTGATATTTTGGGTAAACCTGACTCGATTGTGGCCTTAATGTTATTTTAATAAATGAGTAATTCCAAAATTTCCACTCCTCTTATCTCTAAAAATACCCCTTCACCACCCCACTTCACCTCTCAAAAAACATTCCTATATCATCCAAAATATGTCAAAACCTCTCTATAACCCTCTTTGACACATTCTAGAAGTTTTTTCTTCACCAAAAGACTAATCTAAGAAGGATTAAGGAGAGGCTCATAGGTAGATATCCAAAGAAGAGGCAATTGTTTTTACCGAGTTCATTCAAGTTTCTATCTTATTATACCTCCTAGAAATAATCAATAAACATCCTAATATAATGAAATAAATATCAATTCTATAATTAAATGTTGTTTTTGAATGGAATAACTATTATTTTTCTTCCTCAAATTACATATAAAATGAAAATGTTACCCATATTATGTATAAACTACCACCTCTATGAAACAATGTATTTCATTTTTCATCACATCATTACTTTTATGGTTCTAAAAATTAATTTAATAAATAAATATTATATTTTTAACATGATTATTATTTTTGAAATATAATTTGTCCATTCATTTAACAATATTAACAATAAATGGTCATTGTAAATCTAACAGCCTAAAATTATTATACCAAGACAATTTTATTAGTTTGAATATATATATTTTAAAAAATATTAATAAGCTTAAATTTTGTTCTCTTATAATAAAAAATGACCTATTTATATATATTCTAGTTCTGATGAAACTATTATATGACCCCTTTGATAATGATAAAAAAATAGAAGCTATTTTGATATAATTGAGAGAACAACCCAAAGTGGTTGGGGAGATAAAAATCTATAAATATGATACTAAATGAACCTTAAAAATGAAATATACTAAAGATAAATTATGAATAAATTATTTTATAAACAGAAATTGTTTATTCAAGAGGTTAGATCGACACCCCAAGTGATTCAGGACTTCATGTAACATGATTTCTTCTCTATTTCACTTCATTAAGACATGATTTATATTATGCACCTATTTTAATTTATGTGGTGTATATATTACCACTTTATGATATTATCCTATGAATCACTTTATAATCATAATATTTTAAGTTCCTTATCCAGACCTTTTTTTCAAGGGGTTGTTTATTATAAAATTCCAATTGGGATTTAATTTAAATTATTACTAAAAATGTTTTGAAGTGTTTTACCTAACAATTTCTCTTCCATGTATTTATATTTTTATAATGTTTCTAAAATTTTAATACCTATATTTTAATTATTGTTTATTTTCATATAATGCTATATTTTACCTTCTATATAGTGGATGAAAAGTGTAATTCCCTGACCCGAGTTACCTAGAGTTGGTGCATTATTTTAAGACATTGGTATGATACAAAGAAAATCATGTCCCGAATCATCGATCAGTTTATCAGTCTTGGAAATAGATTACGTACATCAACTTCACATTCCAATTTCATACATAAAATAAAGAATAAATAGTTCTTTGAGAATGCCATTATTCTCTTTTATCATAACCCAACATATCAATAATAATACACTTCATAGAAATCCTGGTAAAATAAAGCATAATAAAGGGGTCAGCTTAGGTGATCAGTTAGGGTAATCAATTTAGGGGAAGATAACATAATCAATAGGTATGGTGAATAATTGAAAACACATGCCTTTATAAATAATAAACATGAACACTTTATAGAAGAAATATGTTCTGAGTAAATAATTCTATAATAAAACATAGTTAGGGGTATTCTACTAGTCTAATAACCACATAAACCCTCAATATTATTTTGATAATGAGAGAATGTATAATGCCAGACATTTTGAAACATTTTCTCAAGGCCTCAACCAAGACGTCTAACAATGAATAAGGCCTCGACCAAAACCATATATCATATTGGGAAAGGCCTCATTCAATTCCACATCTAATTGTCTCATGAGACCTACCAATGCATCGAGGAGCTATAATGGGATCCACACATCACTTATTATGTCAAATACATTCCTAATATTAAATGGTTGAAACATACCCTAACATTTGTATTAAAACTAGCATAATAAATGTCAATAAATAATCCATAAACCATAAATGGAATAAAAATAACACATCCATAGTCGAACATATCACAAAACCATCAAGAAAATATGGATTATTTGTATCATAATAAATCAACTTAAAAAAATTTTAAAATCCATCAATTAATTTTTACATATATAAAAATGATTTGTAAAACTCTTTGAGAGAAGTTTCCCTTTTTCATGAAAACATTTAAAAGTCACACAATTTAGAAAGGAATAAATTTAAAGACATTTTAATCAAAGTGTCCCATACCACTTTTTAAACTTTTTAATGTAATAGACATTTTAAAAACATTCATGTCCATATAAATAAATCTTAAAAACCCATTTTGAAAACATGGACATTAATGAGAATGATTTAGATGAATAAATATTTAAAACATTTAAAATGATGTTTTTATAAGAGTCCCATAAAAATAATCCCTTTGAAAACTAATTTATGAAACATGGATATGGATAATAAATACTTCCCAGTAACAACTTACCCATAAACAATCTCTAATAATAATGAGATTGAGGAGTTAACCCCTTCCTTGCACTTTCCTTTGGCTGAGGGTACGTTTAACCTCCTTTATAAGGACCATTTTATGTTATTAAAATATACCATAACTATATTCATATGTATCATATCATAAAGGATTCATTTATGACTTTATACTACCCATTTAATAATGATTTCCATGTTAAATTAACATTTTGGGTAATAATCACTTTCTTAATCATATGTGGTTTAACTTATTATTATTGATCATATCATTTAGATCATGATTTAAATACTTCTAGAATATAAAACCTCATTTATATTTCATATATATTTAGAATATAAATATTTATAATATAAGTATATATGAAATGGAAGGCACCATTTATAGAGACGGTAGGTCGTACGTACGCATAAACGTTGTTTCCATTTTCATATCGTATTGAACGAAAGTAAGTGAATAAGATATATTTAAGTACATAAAAACACACACACATATATATATTTCCAGTAGAATTATTATGTCATAAATTACATACTTATTAATAATATATATTTTCATAATCATCTTTGAATAGTGAATGTGGGAATGAATCTCATCGCTTCGTGGAGACGATAATCCATACGTACGCACGAGCGACAATATCATTATATTGATGGTGAAATTGTATGTAATTGGATGTTATAACATACATAAATAATCATTAACATGTTATAATGTTTATTTACATTAGTTATAATCATTATTATACCCATCAAAATAGTGATGTGTTTGAATAACAAACTACACCACGATGTGAAGACGGTAATCCGTACATACACACGTATGGTGAATTTGTCATTTATAAGATGGATAAAATAAAAAATATGTTTATACCATATTTATAGTAACATCACAGTATTTGGGAGGTATTGGAGTTATTATTTTGGTATGTAAACAACAAATAAAGTAGAATTGGAAGATGAAAAAAACATGAAAGAGGGTGGTGAAATTATTACCTCTTCTTCGGGAGTTTCTGTTTGATTTGATCAGAAGGGATCCATAGGATGGATTTCTGATCTATGTAGAGAATCTAGGTTGATGTTAGGAAAGTCGGGAAGATTTTTTGGGAGAGGTTAGCCGAGAAAAATGTCATTGGAGGTGTGATTTTCAGAGAAGGGGAAGTGCTCTTTTATAAGTGGGGTGAGGGTCACTTTAAGAAAAGATTAAAATATTAATTTATTATACAATAATATTCAGTTTATAATGGCCCAAAATGAATTTATTTAGAGACTTAGATGGTTATGAGTCTAAATATTTTCAAACAATAGGTTTTAGAAAAGTTTATCATACCATTTTAACATTATCTTTTAGATTTAACTCTTAGATAAATATTTTAACTTTTACTGTGTCTTCTTGTATTCCTACAATATATAGTTAATAAACAAACTATAAACTTCTAAAAGAACCTAAATTGGTTCATTAATGACATATATAATATTATTTATGCCCTTTTTCCAAATCATTGATTTTTTGGAATGTTATATCAACCAATAATATAGTATTTTTTCTGCAAATTAATTTATGTCAATTTGGACACTATTTGGTATTTTGTTTTTGTGAAAGACATAAAAACCTTATAAAATTGAAATAAATTTATCTAATCAACCCTAAAATGTCATATTAACCTAAAAAATTAGTGTAATTTATCATAAGTCTCAATTTACATTTATTTGGATATTTATATTATCAATTATTTTAATATTTCATTAACAAGGTAATTACTACATCGTCATTGTGTCATAAATAAATTAAATTATTTAATATCTAAAAATTATAAATCAAATACCATTATATAGGAAAACTTTTTAGCTTTCTATTGAATATTTATAGTCGAATTTATCATTTGATAACCCTATATTAAAAATGGTTTAGTTATTAAACATTGAATTTAACTCTTTTTATTCTTCTTTAAATAAAATAATAATAAATGTTCTATTCTAGACCAAGTGGACCAAATATGATCATATTTTATTCTTACGGTTTTTTATGGTCGAACTATACTTATCCAATAGAATTAGGTCATGTGTTCGGGTAATTATGATATCATTTTTACCTTTAATTTCCCTATTTACTTTTAATCATTGTAAATAAAAGTCAAAAGTTAATATTCACTAAAAATTATTTTCATCTTATTGAACCAAATTTTAATTAGTGATATTAATTTTTTTTCTCGGTTTTTTGAAATTATACTCACAAAATCGGTTAAATTATGTTTTATGCAAATTTGTAAATGCTCGTAGGAGGTGGGTAAAATACAGTTAAAAGTTCAATAAAATTTTTATATCTCTAAACTAATTATAAAATGACTCTAATGAATTAAATTGAACATATACTGAATTATGTATCTATTTTTACTTAAATTAAATTTAAATAAAATAAATAATTATTTAAATAAAAAGATGGTTTTAACCAATAACATAGTATTTTTCACTATTTATCAAAAAATGAATGTTTTCAGAAAAATGCCAAACAAATTACCCTAAGTTAATTAAGATATTTCAAATTCAAAAATGATGTCCATTTTATGAAATTAAAAACATATAAGTTTTATTTATTAATATAATGTTAATTTCTGTTGTCAAAAGAAAAAATTGGGGTTTTAAAAAAGTAAAAACAATCAAAAGATTGACATGTGCTTATGTTAAATTTAAATGTTAAATTATTTATAATGACCTAAATTGTATTAAATGATAAAAATATAATCTAATTATTCTTAAAAACCACTCAAATTCATAATTTAACACTATAAATTATTTTGATTTAAAAAGTTGTTTTCAATTAAAACATAATATTTTTAACTATTCAGCAAAATATGAAAGTTATCAGAAAAGTAAAATTAATTTATCGAAACTAAATTTTTATATCCTGATTCTAAAGAAAATGTTTATTTTTCAAAATTTAATATAAACAAGTGTCAGATAATGAATTTAAAAAATTTCTCCCTTAAAAGGCAGTAAAATTTCATTTTTTGGAAAATACATAGATTATCTAAAAAATTGAATTTGTTCTTATATTATGTCTAAGAAACACATTATATAGATGTTAAAATTATATAGAATATATAAAATTCAAAATTCAGTTAATACTATTCATAACTACTTTTGAACAGCTAGTTTGGTAAGTCGTGGTGCACTTGAACTCAGTGTTGCGTGTAGCCCAAGTTATTAAGTTTCTTTGAAGAAATAGTGTACTATGAAATCTTGGGGTGTTAAATTATCCCCTCCTTAAATAAATTACTTCCTCACAATTTGAAATTTTTCTTAAAAAGTAAATGGTTAAAAATAGAAAAATACCCTTGGGGAAAACCAACATCGGAAATTGGGTTAGTAAAATTTCGTCTTAATAAGAGGGAAAGAGAAATGAAAAAGTCACAAAAAAATTATTATTTTTATTAGAATAGCAGTGGTGGAAATTAGAGACACATAATAGGAGGAAAAACATAAATATTTATAGGGAGTGATTGAGGTCATCAACCACAAACAAGTGTAAAATTGAGGGCCTTAAATCCATCATTCTAAGATGATGTCAAATATCATCAGTTCAAAAAAACAAATGGTATTAGGGTAACACATTTTTGGTTTTATGATATCTTCCCTAATGTTTATGAATTAATTTATTCATAGAATAATAGGATATATATATATATATATATTTGACATTTAGAGTTTCATCCTTCAACTAATTCCTGTTACAAACTCATCATTCACTCCAAAATATAATAGAATTAAAAAAATATTCTATTTATCCTTATCATATAGGGTTCCAAAAATAATTATTTTTTATTCATTTGTAAGCCTGTTTATAAAAACTACATTATACAAACTAGTATATCATGTAGGCTAGTGGTAGGTGATGCACACTTGTCGCCCTTCAGTTACAGGTTCAAGTCTCGCGGCCTTCCTGGATGCAACAGGTTTTCACCCGACCTCCGGGTTGTCCTATTTATGACAATAAAAAAATAATCTCAAGAAATCATTTAACCATAACAACAGTATCCATTTTCAAACTTAATCAATTACAACCTTTATACTTATTCAAAATACTTTTATCCAAACACACCATCCAAAATTTATGTGTAAGGTAAACATAATGAAGATCCTTTTTTCATGTAATAACACATGAATAACTTCATCATGTATTCTTTTAAAACACTATAACACCATGAATTGTCGTAAATAATTATTTAATACATTCATTCCCTTTATTCCTTATAGAATAATGGATATACTCATTCTATCCAAAATGTTGTAAACTCCAACAATGATGGAATATACAAATCATTAATCAGTTTGAAGGTAGTTAAGAATATCTAATATAATTTATCCAAATGAATCATATAATATTCCAAAATAACTAACTCTGTATCAGAACCATATTATGGTTTATCTTTCTCCTAACCATATATTTTCCAAAAAAAAATAACCTCCTATTGAGTCCCTTTTCTTGGTTCCACACAATCTCAAGTCCTTAATGAAATAGTACTGCAGTATAATCCTTGTATACTCTATAATTCTTATAACATGTATATCATTAATACAATACTCAAATGACACAGTACTTTAACAAAAACATAATAAACCTAATCATTTATCTTCATCTTCGATATTAACATAACTTGGTTATTATCCAATAGCAGCGTTTGGGGTATACTCTGATTATTTGGACATTGATTCGCGTAGTGTCCTAACTCCTTGCAGATGATGCATTGTACATTTTGAATTTTTTTTCTTACCCTTGCAATCACATACTTGGTGTCCTTTTTCACCACACATATAACAAACTCTCATTCCCTTCAATCAATACCAAGTTTATTCTTTCCACATTTATATCATATAAGAAAATTATTCTTTCCCCTCTTCCCTTTATCCATATTTCTCTATACCATCCTTTTCTTCTCTTTCTTCCCTTCAAATACATAGGACATATCAAATTCTTCACCTATCTTATTAACACATGATACTATTTCTTCATATGATGAGAATACATGGGAGACTATTTCCCTTATAAATGATGGCTTAAGACTATGAAAGATATGATCCTTCTTACCCTTTGGATCGTGCATTTTTATTGAGTTATCATTCCTTATACTAGGATCCATTTCAAAATGAAGACACACAGTAGGTTAGATCATATCATACTGTATAATCCAAAAAACTGGAAAAATTGTCAACATTAATTGAATATTTTTACACATCTAGTCTCATAACCATACAAATGGTTTCTTTTCTAGAATGTTTACTCATATATCCTTCATAATTGTTCGTAAATAAATTGTGAATTATCTTAAGTATATCCCTCAGGAGTGTCATAACCAACAGTGCCACAAGGCCCATTGTCGTGTACCAGGATACCCCGGGTCATGCTCAAAACTCCTTGTCGGAGTTTTCACTCCTAGGTACATCCTTTCCAGAGCTACCTCAACCTACTTGTATCCAGATAGGGATGTATTGCTTGGAAACCCCACATAATATCTACATTTCCAAATTTCTTGGATGTTCTTATTTACTAATCATCAATTTCTATCTTAGGGTAAGGTTTTCTAATCAAAGTTTTTCTAAATATGGTTTCCATGATTACTGCTAAACTTCCTTTGATACAACTGTAATGTCCCGACCCCAGTTACCCATAGTTAGGGCATTATTTTAATACACTGTTATGACATAAGGAAATCTTTTCCTGAATGACCGATCAGTAAGGCAGTCTTGGAAATATATTACATACATCAACTTCACATTAAAATTTCATACATAAAATACAGAATAGATAGTTCATTGAGAAATTCATTATTCCCTATTAGATTAACCCTTCTTATCAATCATAATACACATCTTGGAAATCCTGAGAAAATAAAACATAAGAAAGGGATGAGATCAGATGCTCAGTAAGGGTAAAAATTTTAGCGGAAGATAATATAATTAATAGGCATGGTAAATAATTAAAAACACATGCCTTTACAAATAATAAACATGAACACTTTATGGCAGAAATATGAGATGAGTAAATAATTCCACAATATAACATATTCATGGGTATTATACTAGTCAAATAACCTCATGAACCATCAATATTATTTTCATAATGAGGAAATGTATAATTCCAGACATTTTGAAATTTGTTTTCAAGGCCTTGGCCAAGACGTCTAAAAATTATTAAGGGATCTGAAAAAAACCATATATACAATTGGGAAGGGCCTTGGCCAATTCCACATCTAATTGTCTCATGAGACCTAACGATGCATCAAGAATCTATATCGGGATCCACCTGTCACTTACTATGTCCAATACATTCCTCATATGAAAAGGTTGAAACATAAAATAACATTCGTATTTAAACTATAATAAGATATGTCAATACTTTATCCATAAACCATGAATTGTATAAAAACAACACATCCACAGTAAAAAAAATCACAAAACCTTCAATATAATATGGAATATTTGTATCATAATAAATCAACTTCAAACAAGTTTAAAATCCATCAAAGAATGCTGACATAAATGAAAATGATTTTTAAAACTCTTTGTGACAAGTATCCCTTTTTCATGAAAACATTTAAAAGTCACACAATTTATAAAGGAATACATTTTAATACATTTTTGAATAATAGTGTCCCATAACACTTTGAAACTATTGAATGGAATTAACATTTTAAAAACATTCATGTTCATATCAATAAATCCTTAATAAACCATTATGAAAACATGGACATTAATTAGAATAATTTAGAAGAATAAATATTTGAAACATTTAAAATTAGGTTTTAATAAAAGATTCCTGTATAAATAATCATTTTGAAAACTCTTTTATGAAACATTGATATTGATAATTATTACATCCCAGTAAAAATTTACCAATAAACAATCTCAAATATTAATGAGATTGAGGAATTAACCCTTACCTTGCACATTCCTTTGGTCGATGGTACGTTTAACCTTCTGTATAATGACCATTGTATGTTATTAAATTATACCAGAACCATATTCATATTTATTATATCATACACGATTCTTTTGTGACTTTATACTACCCATTTAATAATGATTTCAATGTTAAATTAAAATTTTGGGTAACAATCCCTTTTTTTATCATATTTGTTTTAACATGTTATTCTTGAATATATCATTTAGATAATGATTTAAATACTTCCAAAACATAAACCTTGGTTTATATATCATATATATTTAGAATATAAATATTTATAATAGATTTATATATGAAATAGAAGGAACTATTTATGGAGAGTGTAGGTCGTATGTACGCATAAATGTTGTTTCCGTTTACATATTGTATTGAATGGAAGTAAGTGAATAAGATATATGTAAGCACATACGTACATAAATACATACATACACACACACATATATATATATACATTATAATTATTATGTCATTTATTACATACTTATTAATAATATATATTTTTATAATGATCATTGAATGGTGAACATGAGAATGAATCTCATTGTGTCATGGAGATGGTAATCCGTACGTACGCACGAGAGATAATATCATTATATTGATGGTAAAATCATATGTAATTGGATGGTATATAATATATACAGAATCATTAACATGTTATATTTATTATTTACATTATTTATACAAATTAGTATGCCAATCCAAATAATGAAGTGCTTGAATAACAAACAACACCACGATGTAGAGATAGTAAGCCGTACGTACACACGTTTTGTGAATTTGTCATTTATAGGATGGATAGAATAATGAAGATGGTTATAAAATATTTATAGTAACATCACCACATGAAGGAGGTACTTGAGTTATTATTTTTCTATGGAAACAAAAAGGAAAGAGGAAGTGGAAGAAGAAAAGAACTTGAAAGAGGGTGGTGAAATTATTGCCTCTTCTTTAGGTGTTTCCTTTGGAGTTGATCAAAAGGTCTCCTTAGGTTGGATTTTTGATAAAATCATGGACTCTAGGATAATTTGAGGGAAGTTGGGAGGATATTTGGGCAGGTTTTGGCTGAGTTAAATGGCTTTGGAGGTGTGATTTTTAGAGAAGGGGAAGTTCCTTTTTATAAGGGGGGTGAGGATCACTTTAGGAAAACAATAAAATATAAATTTATTATACAATCATATTCGGTTTATAATGGCTCCAAATGAATTTATTTCGAGACTTAGGTGGGTATGGTTCGAAATAACCTCATCCAATAGGTTTTATACATGTTTAGGTTACCATTTTAACCTTATCTTTTAGATTTAACTCTTAGTTAAATAGTTTAACTTTTACCGCGCCTTCTAGTATTTCTACACTAGATGGTTAATAAACATACTCTAAACTTACAAGAGGATATAAAGTGGTTCATTAATGAAATATATAATATTATTTAATCCATTTTGACGAACCGTAGAATTTTGATAATATTATATCAACCAATAATATAGTATTTGTTTTAAAAATTAATTTATGTCAATTATGACACTATTTAGTATTTGGTTTTTGTGAAAGTCATAACAACCTTATCAATTTGAAAAAAAATTATAATAAACCCTAACATGTCATATTAACCTATAAAATTAGTGGTATTAATTAGAAGTCACAATTTACATTTATTTGGATATTTATATTATCAATTATTTTAATATTTCATTAATGAGGTAATTACTGCATCCTCATTGGGTCATAAATAAATTAAATTATTTAATGTCAAAAAATTATAAATAAAATACAATTATGTATAAAATCTTTTTATATTTATATAGAATACTTATAGTCGAATTTATCTTATGTATAACACTATATTAAAAATGGTTTAGTTATTAAACATTTAATTAAACTCTTTTAACTCTTCTTTAAATAAAATAATAATAAATGTCCTAATCTAATTCACGTGGACCAAATAGGATCATAATTTATTTCTAAGGTTGTTTTTGGTCGAATTATACTAATCCAATAAAATTAGGACATGTGTTAGGGTAATTATAAAATCATTTTTACCCTTAATTACCCTATTGACTTTGAACCGTGGTAAATAAAAGTCAAAATATACTATTCAAAAAAAATAGTTTCATCTTATTGAACCACATTTTACTTAATGATAATAACCGATTCTCTTGGATTATTTAAATTCAACTCACAGAAGTTGTAAAATTAGGTTTTATACAAATTTGCAAATGCTCTTAAGAGGTGGGTAAAAGTCGGTAAAAAGTTCTATAAAATTTTTATATATCTAAACATGTTATAAAATGACACCAATGAATTAAATTAAACTTATATTGGTATTATGTATCTATTTTTACCTAAAATAAATATAATAAAAATAAATAATTATTTAAAAAAATTCGGTTTTAACCAATAACGGTGTGTTTTTCACTATTCATAAAAAAATTGAATGTTTTTAGAAAAATACCAAAAATTTACCCTAAGATAATTTTCATATTCAGAATTCAAAAATGAAGTCCATTTTACCAAATTCATAACATATAAATTGGATTTATTAATTTAAAGTAAATTTCCATTGTCAAAACCAAAAAGTGGGGTTTTAAAAAAGTAAAAACAATCAAAAGATTGACATGCGTTTATGTCAAATTTAAATGTGAAATTACTTATAATGACCTAAATTTTATTAAATGATAAAAATATATTCCAATTATACTAAAAACCACTCAAATGAAGAATTTAACAATATAAATTATTTTGATTTAAAATATTGTTTTGAATTAAAACATAATATTTTTCACTATTCAGCAAAATATGAAAGTTATCAGAAAAGTTCAAAAAATTTATCGAAACTAAATTTTTATGTCCCGATTCTAAAGAAAATATTTATTTTTCCAAATTGAATATATAAAAGTGTCAGATATTGAATTTAAAAAAGTTCTCCATTAAAAGGTGGTAAAATTTCATTTTTTTTGAAAAATACTTCTTTTATCTGAAAATTTGAATTTGTTCTTATATTATGTGTAATAAACACAAAATATGGATGTTAAAATTATATAGAATATATAAAATTCCAAATTCAGTTAATACTATTCATAACCACTTTTGAATAGGTAGTTTGGTAATTTGTGGTGTGCTTGAACTCGGTATTGCGTGTACCAAAAATTATTGAGTTACTATAAAAAAATAATGTACTATGAATCTTGGGGTGTTACAAAAAGTGAATATTTTTAACATTTTTTTGTGATATTTTTTACTTTCTTTATAACGGGGTGATTTTTTTAACATCTACCACTTAGTAAAATTCTCTCATCATTATTTTTGTTCTTCAGTATCAAGATAAATTTTTTTTGTTCCTATATATTCTCAAGGAATATTATAATTCATTTTTTGAATTGTTCATTTAAAAAAAATTGGTTAATAGTTTTTTAATTATAAATAAATTTATAAAATTCTAATTATATATATTTCTTTCTTCCACTCCAAATTTTTTATTTTTAACAAAATTTTATTTTTAGTCTTAAATATTTTAAATTAAGTTTAAATTAGTGTTTTCAACACTCTATTTTCACCCATTTGAAATTGATTTTTGAAGTGACATAAATTATGAATTTTATAGCCATGTTATAAAATATATATAAAAATAATTTTAAAATTTCACTTCAATTTTTCTCTCTATATCAATGAGTTATATCAAATATAGTATAATGTTATAGATCATATTCTATGTTTTTTATGGTCATATTATTCCTGGAGATTGAATTATCTTATAGACCGATCCACTCTTGATGTCATGTCATAATATAATGTTTTGAAATGATAAGAAATGATTTTTTATTCCATGGGGTTTTCATAATATGATATATGATTTATTTAATATGACACAAATATGTAAGGATGTTGATGATTAGGGTCAGATATATCCATCCATAACATTGGTTAATGTTATGTATCACATGAGATAATAATGGGGAAGAATTATTGATGCCAGATCCACTATGGGAATCATGTTGTGACCACTAATTCAATATGTTATTAGAATTATGTAGTGATGCTTAATACATTATATATTTTCCTATGTTTAGTTTTCTGATAGAGTCTTATGAAACATTTTCATATTATTATAGATTCCGAGGTTATTCTTTTATGGTTTATGGTTATTTTCACAAGTATCCAATCAATTCTATATTTTTTATACTGGTCATTTTACCATCCAAGGATCAAATTCTAGGGTCAATGATGTTATATCATTTATTTTGATGATCTATTATTATTATATAGTGTTTTTATCATATATTTATTTACTGATTCATGTTACCTCACATTCTTATGAATTAATCATTTGTGACTCACTGAGACATTTTCCCGTTCTGTGTGTTTGATCTCAATCCTTTGTTTGTTCTCCACATTTATAGAAAATTATATGAAGGATAATACTGAGAACGAATTATTTTGTGAAGATTTTTTTGGGAGATGTTTATGAAATAATGTTCAGTAATATATTTATTTAGATAATCTATAATTTCGTTAAACCTTTTAGTTTTTGGATTATGATAATATTTGTATGTTCTAATGTATAAAGTATAAAGAGGATGAAAAATATATTAATATTTATCTTGGGTAGCCTTAGTCGGTATCAATGTATATTTTAGTTATTTTTTGGACTAGGTTAAGAATAATAATAGAGCCCAATTTAAAATAACCTATATTGAACCAAAAGGAATATAAATTGAACAAAAATTGAACCAACAATATCCTAGTATAAGATTTAGGGTTGGACATTCATAAGACAGAATATTCAAATTTATGTTGTTTTCACTCCAATATTATTATGATATTTTTGTTTATTGCTCATATAAACTTCCCTTATATTTTTTAAATGGGTAAAACTAGGTGAAAACAAGTTTAAAATTTTTGTGAAGGACAATGTTGGGGGTTTTCTTTTGTGAAATCAAATGTGATGGGAGTTAGAGTATACAACTTCATGGAACTGATCACTCAATTATCTAAAGAAATGAATAATAACATGAACCATGTTGAGATTTTGATTGCACCAAGAAAGAAGAAACATTCAATAGAGTCCTTTATATGAAAAAATTCACCTTCCTTTAATGGGTATTCAAACCCACTAATTTATCAAAAGTGGATTAATTCAATAGAGACTATATTTTTAATTCTCTTGTTCTCGAACTAAGAGATGGGTTTTTAGCAGTTTGTCACATTAAAGGTGAATTTGACCAATGGTGGAACTTTATTAGTAATACAACACAAAATCAAATATCTAACTACATATAATGGTAGAATTTTAAGAAAATATTCTTCACCAAATATTTATCTTAATCTATTCACTTGAAAATAGAGAAAGGATTCATATATATAAAACAAAAGGAGGATGAATTCATCGGGGCTTATGAGGCTAACTTCACCAGAAATTAAGGGCATGCATTTTGTTATATTAATGAGACTTAGGGTTAGATAAATTGATTATTAAGTGTCCTAAAAAATTATTTGAAAGGTATTGGATACAATTGATGTATATAGTTATGAATAATCTTTTAAATGTTTTCTTAAGGAGGTAATTGAAACTATAGAGTCTCATCATTACCATGTATTAGGATAAAAGAAAATAAAAATGAATTTTTATTTAAGTTAAATTGAAAAATCACATGTAGGGAATAAATATAAACCAACTACATGTAATAAATAAGGGGGGAATCACCTGTGAAAACTGGATCAAAGGGTTAAGAATATTTTTACATGTGGTAGAGTTGGACATCTTGCACACAGTTACAGATGAAATGAAAAGGCCAATTAATAATGTAAAGGTGAAAAAGGACCCATCTAACAAACCGCCCACATCAAAATGATTCAAACGAGAATTGTTTAGGTTTTATAAATATTAAATCCTCAATGAAATGGTTAATGCAGATGATAGAAAAGAAAGACCTCCCAAATCAAGGGATAAAGGAAGACCATATCCAATCATTACCACTATAGTGGTTCTTGATATTTAAGTGGTAAAAGGTACACATACTCTTCCTTCCAAACCTAATATTATATTATTTTATTTTGGTTGTACTCATTCTTTCATATCATGAAATTTTATTTAGAGTATTGATTCACAACTACAAACATAGGATTTTAAATTATCAGTGAAAACACCAAGTGGTGTGTTGATTACCTCCAAATTTTAAAAGCTTAACTGAACGAGGTTTATGGGAATAAAAATCCTAATGATCCAATTTTCCTTCCCTTAGTGTAATTTAATGTGATATTAGGCATGGATTTACACTTCCTATATAAGATCATAACAATTTTTTAGATAAGGAAGTCCAATTTTATATCTTAAATCATCCTATTATTAAATATTGATTTAATTAGGAATATAAAGTAATTTTGAATGTAAATTATATAATATGGGTCATTATAGAAAATAATAAGGGAATAATGGCTCAAATGGTTGGGTAATAACTCAAAATTTAATAAATTATTATTTAATATTAGTATATTGATATATTCCATGATAAAATAAATGATTTCCCCTAGAACATGACGTTATGTTTTCAATTGAACTCAAACATGGTTGTATACCTATATCAATGAGTCTTTATAAACAAAATCCAACATAGTTGGAATAATTAAAGAGGAAACATTTGGAGAATTTGGATAGGGGTTTAATATTCCCCAATTCTTAATAATGGGTTCAACTAATCATCTTTGTCACAAATAGGGATCAATAACACATCATTTCATAGATTATTATAATCTTAACAAAATCACGATTATGAAAAAATATAATACACCTTGTATTTATGACATATTTGATCAACTCATGGGGTATCAGTGCTTCTTAAAGATTGAACATTGATATTAATATCATCATTTAACGGTCAAACAAAGATATAACCAATACAACCTTCTATAATAGGTATAGACACTATGATTTCATAGTGATTCCTTTTTAACTTATAAATGACCTTGAAATCATTATGGATATAATGAATAGAATAATTAAACAGTACATTAATAAATTTATTTTAGTCCTTATAGATAATATTATCATATATCCATAGTGAAATGAAGATAATGCTATTTATTTGAGGATCATATTAAAGAAATTGAGAAAGAAAAAACGATATTACAAATTTATAAATGACAAATAATGGTTGCAAAAATTATCATTATTGTGTCATGTAATCAAAAGAGAGGGAATGTATATAGATCCTTAATAAATAGAGGTTAATGAAAAATATCCCTGAACAACTAATTCAATTGATTTCCATAGTTTTTGGGGGATTTTTATTTTATTTTATGAAATATTTTTGAGAAACTTCTCAATTTTATAAAATACACTAACCATGTCAATGAGGAACAATGTAAAATTCCTCTAGATAGAAGAATGTGAAGAAAGGTTTAGGGATCCTAAGAGGAGGTTAGACACTACATTTTTACTTACATTACCTTGTAGTGTAGTGGGATTTTTAATCGATAATAACTCTTTAATAAATGTATTGGGATTAATTAACACTTTGAATAATGTTGTTATAACTTATGAACTAGATTAATTTATGGACCATGAGAAAAATTACATGAACTATGATATACAATTGGATATAGTTTTCTTTTCATTAATGAATTTGAATATTTAACTCTATGGTGAAAAGATTCATATATATACTGATCAATAGATCATAAAGTATATATTCACTTGGAAGGAGTTAAGAATGCATTGAAGGAGATGGTTAGAATAGATCAATGATTATGATTTCTCAATAAATTACTATTCAAGGATGGAAAATAAGGTGAAAGGTGAAATAAGTTGAAAGAATAAGTATTCTATATGCTTCATGGGTATTTAAATAAAACTAATCAACATAGATATTAAGAATATATAAAACATAACCACAAAGTATGGGCTGAAATAAAACCATTTTATAAAATTTATCAACTATCCAACTATATTAAGTTTGATGAGGCTCTGAAAGATAATATAGAGTTAAAAAGTTTTTAATAAATATTATATAGTTTACCCTTTATAAAAATGGAATTATATGGCTTGGAACCTAGAAATGTTCCTTGAAAAAACAATAATTAAAGAAAGATATTTTGGATGATCCACATAACTCTCCTTGTTTATTAATCCTGGAAGCATGGAGATGTATAAATATCTTAAAGAAAACTTACTTTAAGATAATATGAAAAGGAAAATTGAAGAGTATGTATATCAATTCTTAGCATGTAAATATATAAAGGATGAACATATCAGATTTAAGGGGATGATATAAACATTTTCTTTTACCAGTATGGAAGTTGTTGAACATCTCCATGCATTTTATCACCAACATACCTAATAATATTAAATTAAATAATTCTATATGGGTTATCATAGATCAACCCATAAATTAAATATAGTTCATTTCTATCCGGGTGGATTTTTGAAATGGTCAGCTTTCCATGTTGTATATATAGGATGTGGTCATGCGGAATAGAGTATGAATTCTAATGGTATCAAATTGAGATCCAAGGTCCACAATAAAATTATGGAGGAGTATAAAACCAGCAATTGTTATAGATATAAACTTTAACATGAACTATTGCCCTAAAATTGAGTTCCAATCTAAAAGGACTATCCATATTTGGAAGGATATGTTAAGATATTTCTCAATGGACCTAAAAGGAAGTTAGGATCAATATTTTACCTCAATTGAGTTATTTTATTATAATTGTTCCCATTGTATCATTGAAATATAACCATATTAGGATCTATATGGAATGTGATATAAGGATATGATATGTTGTGACGAATTCATGGAAAATAAGTTTCTAGGGGCTGATATTTTCTAGCCAATAATAGATGTTGTTCATACAATCCAGAAAAATATGAAATTTGAAAATATAAATAGAATTTCTATTCTAATAATCATCAAAAAGATCTCAACATTGATATTGTTGAAAAGGTGTTAATCAAGATGTCTCTTTGAAAGTGGGTAATGAAATTTTAGAAGAAATTGAGGATAATCCCTAAGTATATTCATTCCATTCAGATTCATAATCATTATAAGGCTATAGATTATCTGTTATGACACCCTCCACATCTCTCACAACTATATGACATGTTCTGCATATCACTTTTGAGTAAGTACATACCAAGTCCACCACCTGTGATAAAATCAAAATTTATATAATAAGAACATGATTTCCCTTATGAGGAAAAATATAGATCATGGATCAATAAGATAGAAATATAATAATTACATTGGTTTCATAGTGTGATTGTTTGTATTTTAGATTATATAAATGTGTTTCAGTTCTAAACATGTCATAAATTTGGTTTCCAAGAGAAATTAAGGTGAATGATATTCCATATCAAAGGGATTTTTTCTAGGAGGATTCCCAAAAACTAAAAGCTGGAAATGACCATACTATAGTGCCCCCAATGGATGATTTATAGTTCATCCAAGAAATACATTGATGATAAATCATGGTTGTTTTAGTAGTTCATGGATTGTTCAATGGCTATTATTAAAGGACCGAATATCATTAAAGATCAGGAGATCAAAATCCATTTAAATGAACATTTTCCTTAATAGTTGTTGCGGTGCATTTCATGTTACCTGAGAGAAACATGATTCCCAATATGGGTGTCTCTAATAGACTTGGTGGACTGATCTAATGTTTATGGTGAAGAGGATAACTTCTCCATGGTTAAATTTTATTTTTCCATTTCAATGGGGATTTTTAAGTGTAGGTTCACCGATGAGAAATAGTGAGTTATAAATAGGCATGGTGATACCTATGGTGAGGATGTTTTATTTGGAAAATTTAGTTGATATTTCATATCCCTACAGTGAAATGAAAAACTTCCAAAACATTATATAGGCAGGTGTTTTTCTTTAATATTTAATAGTGAATTCCATGGTGTCCAGATGGAAGGCATTTTAGAAGTCATTTCTATAGGAGACATTCCAAATATAGAGATTCTAGATCAGATGATGCATGTCCAGTTCATTAATGATCCAATAATAATGGAACTCTATTTTAGGACATTATTATTAAATGACCCAAATGTATTTTTTAGTAATTCAATGGGGAGTTAATTGAGAAGTTATTAGTAAATTCAATGGTGTATTATATATTTAACTATATAAAGATGGAAATAATGGGGGGGTTAATGGGAGTTATAAAGTCCCTTTATAATGATGGTGAGTGGAATGATAATTGATAATGATTTTCCTTGTTAATAAGAGATATTGGAATATATTATAATTTGATAGACAATATATATGTGAATAAGTGAGTGGAGTTTTTTAGATATTTGTTAAAATCAATAGTGGCAAAGGGGGAGGATATTTATGGAGCGTGATCTCACTAGAACACATTAATATTGGAAAAAAGTGACACACAATTTCATTTTTATGTCCACATTATTATCTATTGAAGAATATACAAGTTTCCATTGATGTAGTAGTGAGTTATTCATTATGAAGAGAGGTAGTGAGATTTTCAATTTGTATGAACCATGAATTTAGAGGGTTTGGGAGATCACATTATTGTGTAAACCAAACAATATCAGAGATGTATGATGTTTTTTACTTATAGGATCATTTATTTAACATGCTCCTTAGAAATTAAAAATTAGGGTGAACAAAGAAAAATCCTTGAAGTGATTTACTACTTTTATTCACTTGATAATCTAAATAAAGGGAGAGAAATGAGTGTTCTTCACATTGTTAGAGGAAGATCAAAACCAAGTGGAATACATTTAAATTGATAATACACCGATTCACCCCCTCTTATGGTAATATCAAAGATAAAGAACCTAAAATTAGTATCAAAGGGATGTCTTGTGGGGATTTCCTCTCTCCTAGAATCATGAAATCAGTAATAGTGGTTAATCACAATGGTATTCCAATTTTCAAAAGAATAAATATTTAATTGTTGATAAAGAAAATGAATCACTATTTTAAGTTAGTCGGAGTGGATTTATACAAAAATTATATTCATGGCATAATAAGAAACATGGAAGGTGATGTATTGTAACACCCTGCAATTTTGTGAAATATTTTTTTCAAATTAATTGAATCTTATTGTTATTCTGTATTTCATAAAACACTAGATATAGTTTGTTATATAAAACCCTATATTTTTTCTTATGCAAAACCAAGTTAAAATTTAAATACATTCAACACTTATATTAGTTTGTGTTACACACACACTATTTTTGGAATGTTTGCAATATAATTCTAGGTCCATTCGATAACTTTCATTATACACATGGTAGAGTTTTTTTGAACTACAATATGCTATTAATAATATTATTAAAATATTATTATAGCTACCACCTAGCCGTTGGAATTGATGTTATGAATATTATTATCTAACTTGTGAAAATAATATTTACACTTGAATATGAAATGAATCCTTTTTTATCAATTATTTTGAAATGAATTTAATATTAATTTGAAAATAATGAAATTTATTTTCTTAGAAAACTATTTTTCAATGTACAATAACAATTTTACCTGAGTAAATTATACAAAAAAATTTGAGGAATATTTTCAAAAAAAATTATATATTATATCTTCAATAATTTTTTATAATAATCCAGTATATATGATTGGTATAAGAAAATAATAAATCCAATTTTATGAATAAAAAAGATGTATTTTTATATAAAGAAATTTTCCCGCCTTTTAATGGGGAACCCATTTTAAATATATTTTTTAAAAAAATTATTTTTTTTATTTGAAAAAATAAACTTACATTTTTAAATAAAATTATCAAAATTTCCTTCAGGGGAATTTTTGGGATTTTTCTGTGATCTTTCATATTTTGATTAATAATGAATAATACTGAATTTTAGTTTAAAACTACATTTTTATCCAATTTATTTATATCGATAAATACTATTTTAATTGGGTTACAAGTATAATTAGATCAATTTTATATAATTTTTACCAATGTATGTAATTATAAGTAATTATAAATTAAACTTATAAATAAAAACTTTTCAAACTCTTGAACATTTTTACATTAAAAACCCACTTTTTCGTCTTGTCTGTGGGATTAAATTAAATTAAATTTATGCCACTTATGTGATTAGAATCTGTAAAAAATTATTCCAAATTTTTAATCAAAATAACTTATAAAATTTAGTAATTTAAAATTTGTTTTTGACCAAAAAGGATAGTGAATGTAATTAAAACTAATTATAAGGATTCGGGTAAATACATGATTACTTAATGGTTAAACTTTAATCTTAAGAAGCGAAATGACCCGGAATAATGTAAAAAATTAAATTTATTGAGATAGTTAGACCAATTCCTCACTTTTTTCAAATTTTAATAATTATTGGGGGAACATTATGTAATAGACACCTCTCAATAGTGTTTACCTTTTTATATTTACAAGAATGTAACCCATCCTCCTCTATAAAAGGGCACTCACCACCTCACTTCCTTACACCTCACAAGAAAATTTGGATTTCTCTAGAACTGCCCAAATCTCCCCCCAAATCCCACCCTCATACTAAAATCAATCCTTTGGGATGAAATCCAACCATTTAATCTCTTTTTTCCAAACTCGAAAGAGTTACCCAAATAAGAGGTAACATCCCTCCTAAAGTTCAGTTGTTTTATTTTTATTCCCCATCCCCTAAAATATTCATATTACATGATTATATAATTGCCTTATTATCCTCAATATACGTAGATTTTTATATTCTCTGGGTTGTACCTACACTTACCCACACTTCTAAATAATGTGTAACAAACTTATCATTTGTGTGTACGGTAGACTACAACATCATGAAATGATGTTGTTCATTTTTCCTTTACCAATTATCATGGGTGGGAATTATTATAAAAAATATGTTATATATGATATATATGATATATATGATTTATTTATGCTTCTATAATTTTTATATAAAACATACCTTCATGCCTTCCATTTTGTGTAAATACTATAACTTCATTTGTGGATGTGTGGACTACTACATTCTCAAAGTAATGTAATTCATTCACACAATACATGGAATTTATTAAGGATTTGTTTAGTGAAATTATATGATATATATGACATAATAATAGTACTATAAATTATATTATATTATATTATATTTTATATATATGTCATTTCCCTTATTTCTTTAAAAACAATAATAAAATGGAAACATCGTTCATTTGTATGTACAACTCACCGTGTCTAAGAATGGCGTATTTAATTTTTGTTTATAACTTTATATATTACTATAAATATTTATATTCTGAATATATATTATTTCTTTATAATGTTTTACATTCTAGAAATATGTAAATCATGATCTAAGTAAGGGGATTAATAATAACAAGTAAAAATATATAAAAAAAGTAGATATAACCCAAAACTTAACTTTAATATAGAGTTGTTGAAAAATAGGTTATATAAAGGCATAAAAAATAATATATGGTATTATATATAACAATATTTTTAATATATATATATATATATAATAAACTTATATTTATTATACTGGAGGCTTGAGAGTGTGTAAAGAAATTCAATATTTAAGGAAAAGGTTTTCTCATCTCACTTTTTTTCATTCTGTCACAAGTCATGTTCACATCCTAATTTGTTATATGTGGTGTTTATACTACCCATGTAATAATTTTATTATTATTATAATGAAATTAATGGCTATATACATATACATTTTATGATTTTCTTTCTTGGGGGTTATATTTTAAAATTTACCGAATTGGAAATTTAATTTTTCCTCAATTGGGATTCTCTGAGAAACATGCCATGTTATACACCTATATTCTTCTATGAGGGGTATAAAATTAACTTAGACTTGTTATATCATTAATATAATTATTTTAATGATATTTAATGATTCATGTAATGGAATTTTCTTACATGGGGAGTGTTATTTAGAGATACCATGTGGTAAGAGTTTATTGCAACAATCTCATCCATTATCAAGATTGTTTATGATTATGATTTCATTAATTAAAATATATGATCCATCTTTCAATAATGCTCATTAATTTTATTATCATATATTTAGTCAAGATATATCACAATATTAGTACAAATTTTCCACTCTTTGGTTATTATTATCTTTTAGAATGATATTTTTACAAAATATTACTTTATCTCCGTCTTCGGATGGAAATATCTATTCTATAAAAACAATGTTTCATAAAAATGTTTTAAAAAATATTATATAATTATCATATTATCATTTGTATAATTTTTTACACGTGGTTTAACTTTTTAAAAAAATGGTTTTAAAAAAATAATCTTCTTCTTATATTTTGATTGAGGAACATTTATAATCTTTTTTAGTACGCAAATGGAATGTTCGACCTGAATGGATTTATCCACCATCATGACCATTCTTCCATTGAATCTTCATTTAAAACTTCAAAAGAATCATTTTTAAGAATTGTTTTCCTTATATTATTTTCATTAATTGATTTCAAATTTATTTTCAAGGAAATTTTCTTCAAAACATTTTCAATCAATCTTTATATGTTTAAAAATTATTTTAAAAGAAAGAGGTTTTCAAAGCATTTTCAAGCTGTATTTCTATGATTTCAAATCCATATTCAATTAAATGGATCTCAAGACATGGTAAAGAGGTAAGTACCATGTTTTTCACTCTGGTTTGTGTCATTTAAATTATAGTCTATTTTTTTACGAACATAAAATGGATACCAAATAAATTAGCCAAGGTCTTGGGGGTGTTCGAGGTTTGTTGAAAGCCAAGAACCTAGGTTTTTGGGAAAAATTGTCCTTTCATATAGTTAATTCAAACCATATGAGATAGGATGCATGGTTTTTTAAATTGTGTGAGGATAGATAGTGGTATTGAATAGGGTGTAATGTTTTCCTTGACTGTGCAACTTGGGCCACCCAACCGTGCAAAATGTTACAGAAAAATCTTCGAGGTATTTCACAAGGTTGGTGCAAAATTCCCTTAACAGTGTGGCCAAACCATGTAGGTTCACAATACCTACAACTTCATGTTCATGGTTGGTGCATGATATGTCTAACCATTCTACCGAACCATACAAAGGGTAAATTTGGGGTAAATGACCATTTTTTACCATAAATGATCTTTTATGTTCAAAATATCCACTATTTTTTGTTTTATAGTAGAAAAACACCCAAATCATCCCATTTTAAAAATTTCGGAAGCATAATCTAGGAATTAAAATCTACCATCCATCTGGAGTCCAAATATACCATGAATGGTATTTTCTGATCTATATCAGTACATTTTTTATTTCTTCATAATCTTATCTTATTCTTCATCCAATTTACGACAGTATTTAGTTATAGGCTTATATGACCCAATTTCACAGCATTGATGTATTCTTCAGATATACTTCAACCCAATCTAATCTAAGGCTAATAAGAGTTGAGGAGAGTTATATGAGCCTATGTTAAGGGGCCTATAACTCTTTACCATACATCAATCATTTTGGAAAGTGTTCTGACATCATGCCGATTATTTCGGGTGTCATATTTTGAGTTTATATGTATTTCTTATAGTCATTAAGACTATTTTCTATGACCATTTCCAAATATATAATTGTAATTAAGTGGTAACTTCTAATCCTTTAACCACCCCATGTAAAACAAGGTACCATATTTGTGGTTTTTAGTGTTTTGACATATTCGAGAACTCATTCGGGTGTGCCTCAAGCTTGATTATAATAATGGTAAGAATCGTTATTTTAAATGGATTTTGAATTTATAATTTTCTAGTACCATGGTTTCTTTACACTTGAGCCACCTAAGCTAAGTGCTTCACTTGACTAATTACTATTAAATGTATTGGTATTTATATCATATATACATGAATTGGACTAGTTTAATGAACATGAACACTAGTTTCATTCTATAGCACTCCCATCCCTTCGTAATGGAAGGTAGTAAAATGAATCAATTGAAATGATTACGACTCTCAATGAATTACCAAATGGTTTCATGCTAGTTTTTCCATGGTAAACTAATGAAAGGTCATGGCTTTAACCTTGATTACCAAATTTCATGAACTTTACATGGTCAAAATTATTAAATGAACTAAAAGTATGGTGCCTAATTATACATTTAGACCATGACATATGAATATGAGTGATCAAACATGAGTTAGTTCTTGGGTTTCTAGGGTAATGCCTTTGTTACTTGATGATTTCATTCCCATTCAAGGTTACTAGTTTGCACAGTTAAGACCCACCATGGAACCCGATCCTCATCTATCAGTGGATGCCTGATATAAGACCATAGGTTCTCCCCTTTAGAACTACAAAACTCCTTGGATACAATCCTTGGATCTAGTATAACTTATAAGGACATGTGGTGCCTTGGTAACATCATTTGTCCTAGGCATAGTGTGTCTCGTTTTACCTTGGATTTTATCCTTGGACTCAGTTAGATCACACTATTGTTGAATTCTATGGATGATGTTCCTTGGGTTTCACTCTTACACCATATCTAGGATGCAGTCCTAAATGAGTTGTAAAACCTTGTGGTCTAGGTTTCCTGGGTCATAACCTTGGAAGCCTCTTCTCAATAATATCAAACAGGTTACCTTGTAACATATTGGAAACTTCATCCTTCCTATGATGAGGTGATGTTAGTGCAGGGTATGCCTCACATGACTTATATATATAAATTGAACCTAAGTAAATAATGAAATAGTTAAATGTCCATACACCAGCTATGTGATGAGTCAGTTACTTAGGTATTTAAATTTCTATATTTCTTACTTTTAAATATTCATGCTTGCACACTTTCAATTTATATTACACATTTGAGATTTTATAGACACTGATGGTGGTGAACTACTACGATTTGCCTCAAATACTATATGATCCATCGTTCAGTACCCAAGAAGACTAGATGTATGTTAGTGTCGAAAAAGGGATGTCCATTTCATTGGATAGTTTATTTCTTATGGTAGTATGATGGAGTTGGTAGTATATTATTGAGCTCAAGCTCAAGATGATTGGGATTTTTTTTATTCCTTTTTTCTCATTTTGTATAACATGATTGTATGCTTCTTTATAAACCTATTTTCCCATATCATTTTAGAGACATGACATATCATCATTTTTTTATGTGAGTATAAGTATATTCATTAATTGTTATTATTATATCTTTCTCATATTCCATCCTTATATTTACATTACTTCTTCTACTTATTTACCCATTTGTGTATGCTATATACTACGATACACTCTAGTAATGAGGTAATAGTCTAACCACAGACACACCCTAGGGCCTTGACTCTATTTGGAGGACTCTATAATTTAGATATAGGTGCTTTAGGCCATGTCGCCAACTTGGATCTAGGCACCTTCAGTTAAATCTAGGTCCAAGACAGCACACAAAATTGCTTTATACCTTTCTAATGTGTTTTCAAAGAAAAGTATTTTCAAAATGTTTTCACAATTAAATTACATGTTTTCAGGGAAAAATATTTTCTATATTCATTTATTAGTTTTCATGGTTAGTTTCATAGAATATGGTTTTCAATAAATTTTCTATTTTAAAAATAATTTTTCAAATAATAAAGGTTATTTTCCTAAATAAATGTTTCTAAATGTTATTTCAAAATTATTTTATATATAATATGAATTCTATTGTTGTTACTCATGCCTTTTTTAGGGTTATTATACAAGGGTTACATTAAAATTATTTCCTAAATGGTTTACATTTTGATGGAATGATGTTTATGAAACTTGTATTTCCTTCATGGGTTTTACGTTTATGAAACCCATTTCTCCTTCACGGGTTATATGTTTATAAATCCCATTTCACTTTCATGGGTTATATGCGTATGAAACACACTTTTTTTAATTTTTTATGCTTTAATTAAATGATTATGAAAGTTGTATCTTTTCCATATTTTATCATATTATTAAATGTTTATGATACCCATTTAATTTCATGGATTTTGATATGATGAATGTTTATGTTCCAGTGGAATACATGATATGATTTCAACATGAGATGGGTGGACCTATATCAGACTCCAATTCATTGGGTAACGATTTATATCTCATTATATTTACATGGAATGAATGTGATGTGAATTTGTCTAGTAAAAAAATTTGTCAACTAAGATGTTCTTGGGAGTTATCCATGACTACTAATATGGTAATAGGAGTGAACCATAACATACATGATGGTATTGGGAGTGAACCCATATTAATAATATGTCCATGGGAGTGCTGAATTTTAAACAATGGATATAATTTTATATGAATATGTGTTTTCTAAAAATTCCATGTCTTATTCTTATATTATGATATAAGGGATTATAATCGGGATTCCCTTATGGTTCATATCTTATGAATAGCCAATATTTATGGCATGATTCATGTATATGATCTTTGTTATGTAGGGTATGATCTGAAAAAATAATGATCATGTTCTCATAACCTTATGCTAACATTTACACTTATATATCGCCTCTATTTACCCATACTGAGCATTTGAGCTCACCCCTTTTTATGTTACCTTTCCCCTGGTTATGAAGATATATATTATGTATGATGTGTCTAATAATTGTGATATTCCTGAAAACCCTAGTGGGAGATAATATAGCTCACCTATATACTAGTGTTTACAATTCCATGTTTATAAAGGCACTAAACTAATATGGTCTTTAGGCGTTGGTTTTGGTAATATATTAAGTATTTTGAAAAAATGATGAAATGTATATGTACATTAATCATGGGTCATTATAGGAATTATCCTAAAGTTTCCAAAATGAAATTAATTAAGATGAAAAGTAAATCAGTTATTTATTGGGAGACATGGAAAAGCATGTCTTTACCAAGGTAATGTACTGCGAAATCTCTCATGAAATATGGGAAAAATCCTAAATATTTATGAAGGTGATTCCAATGTTTTAGAGGAAAAGCCCCAAGTGTTGTGGAATTAATATTAATACTTGAGGATAAGATGAACTACAACTGTAGATTCATTATTTGGTCTTATTAATGATCTTGTAGAAAAAATACATGGTCTTGGATAAAATATTAAATATGCCAATTTTATCAAAAGAATATATAGTATATTTCCAACCTGATTCAATGAAAAGGTGTATGTGTTTGAATAAAATGATTAGAAGGATGCATCTATTAATATTCATCACATTACACTTTTCATGTATGAAATTAGAACTGAAGAAAATAAAGCCAGGGTTATAGGGAGATTATAGGTGGTTTCATTCAAGGAAAGGAAGAAAATTTCTTATAAAGAAGGTCCAAATGAAGTTGAAATAAATGAATTCATATCTTTCCTTTATTCAAACATCAATAGTGGAAAATTAAAATTTATAGGGAATCCTCCACTCATTTTCTTTAATTGTGGTATGGTTGGTTGTATTATTAATAATTACTTTATAAGTATAATAAGATCCTTAAAAAGAGTTTATGTGTGGGCTAAATAGATGAGTCAATAATAAATAGAACTTCATAAATGATCATGGTATACGAAGAAATAGTGTGATAAGGAAAATGTTACTAAGATTTAATTATTAGAAACAAACATGTTTAGTTTATGGGTCCTGGATAGTGTATATACCTCTCACATGACAAAGATTAAATATCTTATCACTTGGATTAAATATGAAAAATGTGGTGTAGTTTGATTTGGTAATTATGAGGGACTGGAAATATTTGGATCTGGGAAGACCAAGGTTGGTGGAAATGATCTCATAAAGGCAAATATGATCTTATTGTAAGTAATTTTCCACAATATGACAAGGGTAAGTCAGTAGTGTGAATTAGGGAAGGCTAGGGAATCAGAAAAAAGGTGACTCCATAATAAAGCTAAATATGATCCACTTGATCTTCAAGGAAGACTAGAAAATGAAATTCTTATCTAATTTGTGAATAAAATTGGTTTACTTTTTACTAGATATATGAAAAAAAATTCAAAAAATTTCATGGTAATTTGAACTATTTTTTTGGAATATATAGGTAATATTTATGGATCTTGTGATTTTCCCAAACTCACATCTTACAATACACTTAAATTTGATTAATGTCAAAAGGGGAAGACTACTCATAAGACTAATAATCTAAAGAAGGGTAAATCATCCAGGGTACTGGATCTTATTCTTGTTTATGTTTTTAGGTAAATAGCTAAAATGTATTTTAATGATAAAAATAAATATATTTTGTTTATTTTTGATTTTATCAAGATGGATTGGATGATGTTTATTTATCACAAAACTATATTATAAAGGTGCATTACTAGATATCAGAGAAAAATTGAAAAAAAGATTGGGGTAAAAATTATAAAGTTTCACAGTGACAATAGTATAGAATTTAAAAACACCCAAGTAGAATAATCTCTATAAAAACAAGGGATTCAACACAAAGTGTGTGTGGTTAGAACTCCTCACTAGAACCGAGTTTTTTAAAGAAAGAATCACTTCATCAACAAATGGATTAGATTTTGAATAATACTTCATAGGGAGGTATTGTAATGAATTGGATTTAATAGTTCTATATATCTTCAATCAGGTATTATTTATCCAAAATTATGAAAATACACCAGTTGATAATTTTCAAGGAAATAATCTACACTAGAATACTTCTGAGTGTTTGGAAGTAATTGGTTTATTCAAAAAAATGAGAAGAGTAGAAAATTTTAAACACATCAAGATGAAGGGAAATTTCATGGAAATTAATTTATGATTAAGGAATATAATTTTTAAAACAAATTTTAATGTAAAATATTTTAAAAAATATATGTGATATTGATCAAAATTGAGTAGAATTTGGCTTTAGGTATGCAGGTTTCAACTATGAATGGGAATAATTCACAAAGAACAATCTATTTTATGAGGATGGAAGTGATAAATATGACTCAGTATTAGGAGTTATTCAAATAAATAAAATGAACTATGATGATAGATATAATAATTAATGAAATTATACAATAATAATAAGTTTAATCATACATTTCAATAGAGAAACAATATCTGATAACAAAATCTTGGGTGACCTAAAAAATATGATTCAGATAAGAAAGATAGAGGTTCAATAGAAAAAAACATTGTTATCTTAATTAGAACAAAAATATTTTAATGAATATTCAATGAATGAAATTAGGATAAATTACATGACTATGGATCTTTCCTAGATTTATAAAAACAAGGCAAGGGAAATAGTCTTAAGGATTAAAAATAAGAATATGACTAGAAAAAAATGTGTTTTTTTGAAACAAAATCACGACGATAGCATTTTGATAAGTAAAATGTAATGTATTGTGTGCATGGGGTATTATAATATTGATTAAAATGATATTGATGAAATATCTAAACCTATTTCCACGATTGAAATTATCGGAATGTTTTTAGATCTGATTTTGAAAACGGGTTTTAAGGTTTATCCGATGGAATTCATTCAATATTCCAGAATGGTTTTCTTAAAGACAATGTGTACATCAATTATCTAGATGGATCTCATATTCATTATGATGATATAAATGTGTACTTATTTAAGTATGATTTGTATGGGATAAAGAAAGTACCACAATCATGGTATTATTGACCAGAAAAGTACCTAAGAACGCTTGATTATCATTGATCTGGGGTTGATCAAAGCATCTACCTCATGAATGATAAAGTTAAATGGATAATGGTGGTTATATATTTTAGTGAAATAATATTTTTAGGCCTAAATGACACCCAATGGAATAAATTTCATTCAATAATGTGGTGATAATTCAATAATTCACTAATGGTGAGTTATCATTTTTCCTTGGAATGAAAATGATTTAAAGAAAATATGATTCATTTATATCTCAAACCATGTATTCCAAGGAGGTGTTAAAGTTGTTTTAGATGGATGATTCTAGACTGATGGATACTCTAGGGGAGGATCATTAAATTTTTTTAATAGATGATGCTGGTATTAAAGTTTACATGACTCTCTATAAGTGAATTGTAACAATTTTACATTAATTGATAGCCACTCACCTAGACATTGTATTGTCCACATATTAGGCTACATGAGATAAGAGTTGTCCAATGGAATTTCACATGAAGTTTCTGAGGTGTATTCTAAATTAATTCAACCCAAAAAGGATTTTGGGCTATATTATTGTATAAATTCATATAATTAATTTGTAGAGTATACAGATGATGCTTGGGTTTGTTTGGTTGAAGACAAAATATAAAATTCTAGATATGTGTTTTAAATTGGTGGCTATTTTACTTCATGAAAATGTAAAAAAGAAATAATGCATTTATTTAAGCACAACTATGGATGTATATTACATGACAGCTCAATATTTCACTTATCTAATATGAAAAATACAATAACATAAATATATTTGAATTAAAGTTGTATATATAATTCCAATAATTTTTATAACTCATTTTCTATAAAAATTAGAAAAAATATCTTCCATCACTCTAGGAAGAAATAAATTGTGATTAAATATCATTTCCTAAAGAATAGTGTGAAATAATAGGGTGTAATGTTAGAGTATGCGCCTACCCAAAATCATGTATCATATATCATGACAAAGGAATTACCGAATATAGATTTTGAAAATATTAGTTTTCTCTTAGAGTCCAAATGAATCCAAATATTTTTATTTATGAATGGTATGTTTTATTCTCTCAATCCCATTATAATCAACATAACACTTTCTTGGGCGTATTCAATGATGTCCTAATTATCTTTATTAAAAAATGAGGAGATCTATGATTGGGGGAGAAAGAGATATTAGAGTAACCGAAAATAGGAAGAGTGTGTGGTTATGGATTTTGGGTTAAATGTTTAATTGTTTGATAGATTTTATCCAATGAGTTATCATATGATAATTATTTCATATAACTATTTTCCCCACAATAATTATCAATTAATATGAGATCACCGTTTATGATTGACGAATCTTTGATGCACTCTTTGAAGTAAAGTGTAGCAGTAAGTGGTTCTGGTGTATCTGTCAAAAGAATTGTCCAAAAACCCAAGGGAGGTTGTTGGAAGTGGAAAAAATACCTTTGGATTATTGGTTTGTTTTTTTATTAGTAATTATATCTAAGGGATGGTGTTGTAAATATGATGGATTTTTGGTTTCTTGGGTCAAGGAAGGAGAAGTCATTTCCATAACACAAGGCATTTTTTTGAGGAAGCCTAAAATTGGAATCCAAGAAAGGACCACACAAATTTTCTCCCAACAGTGGAGTTACAGTTCAAAAAAAGAACATTATGAAGATCATCCATGGGTGTTTCATTGGTTTTAGGATTTTCTAGTGGCATTTTTTAATTTCATTAACCAGCCCGGGTCAAACCTGAACCGGTCACCCAAGTCATCCTATGAACAGGGTCAAAGGGAATTCCCGATCCCCACAGGATGGAAAGTAGTGTTGGACACAAAAGTAAAATAGTTGGGAATGATTTTTACCCAAAAAGGAATAAAAAATAAACAAATATAAACCAATAAAAATAGATAAACACTAGCAGCGAAAATAAGATAAAGTTGCATAGACAAACATACATCCAAGTGACCTCATAGGTCACCAAATGACATGGAACCATGCTCGTTATAACAGAGATCAAAAAATAGAACCTAAAACCAAACAGATAAATTAAGTGTGATATTTGTGATGCTTAGTAGGAAGGCCAATGAATAACAAATCCATATACCCTTACCTTCAAAAAAACCTAATAATGGTAGTTTCGAAATAAGTCATAATAAAATAATTTTTTTCATTCTATTCAAATTTAAATAACATTTTATTCATTTTCAAGATCTATATTTCTATCCCAGTACATTTTCCAAATATACCTTAACATGAATTAACATTTGAGAATGAAAGAAAGTAATTTATATTAAAATATTTTTTTCACAAAAAGGAGAACAAAAATGAAACAGCTGAAATGAAAATCACTTATATAATCACCATAGAAAATACCTAAGAAGAATGTGTTAGTTAGGGACCTTAGATCCTCATACCTCATTGAAATGTTGTCTAGTAACCACAAACATCATCATTAAAGTGAACAAGCCATGAGAGGGGAGAAACATCTAAAATTATGCTGGTCTCCAATCATTACAAATGTTTAGTTAGTGTTTTAGTGTCAATCCTACTAGAAGAAACCAGGATGAACCACTTCCAAATAATCTAGCATATTTGTCCAAGTCTATCCACCTAGCTATCTAGGGTTTACCATGTACTCTATTTCAAATGGTGGTGAGATTTTATTAAGAAAACAGATAAACATAATACTTTCTTTACCCAAAACCCATTCAACCTCTCACCACTGATCTCCCTCCTTAATCGCATTCCCTTTTTCTCATTAAAAAATAATGCAAAAGCCTCAACACTAAGAACATATCAAAAATCACATGTTAACACTTTCATAACATTTCTCAAATTAGGTGGAATGCCTCAAGAAGGGGTTTCAACTTTCAAAAACGATTCTCAAAGTTCAAAACTGACCACGTTACTTTACTATAAATATTGTCATCTTAGAAAAATCAGAAACACCGAACAATTCCCAAAACACTTTGAAAACCCAATTAAAGCACCACGGAAACACACTTAAAAACTAGCTTGAAACCATGATTATAACAAATAAAAACATTAAATAAAGTAAAATTACCAATTAACCAGAAATTCATTCCAAAACTAATGCATTTTTTCTAAACTAACCAAAACATGAAACTTCCCCATTTTAAAATCACGTATTAACTCGTCTTTATTCAAGCTAGCTTGAAAAACTATTATACACATGCCAAATACCATCAGAAAAAATTCTCACTCTCAAAACCATTTTGGATGTATTTTTAATGATTTAATATTTAATACCAAATGAGAATTATAAATGTATTACCTTTTTCCAAGCAGGGTCAAGGGAATATAATAATTTTAAAATGGAGGTTGGAATCTTTATAAATTATAAAAAAATAAATGAAGAACCATTTTTAGAAATCACAATGATATCACACAACTTATACATATGACAAATAAATATAAAAAATAATTTAAATATAATAAAGAAATTATGGAATTCAAATTAAAGGGTTAATAATGGGGAACCTACCTCAAACATGCCACTATTTGTCGATGAACACTTGAACTAACCCATGGGGTATAAACATACATGCAATTACACACACGCACGCACTCAAATATATAAATATATACCCCTAGATGCATTGCACATATTACCCACTCCATGATGGAATATTTACAAAGACGGAACATATATATATGGGCTCCTTACCATATGAGTGCACATATCGGTGTTCTTAATACTCGCATCCCAAAACCATCGCAGCGAGGTCAAACACACCCTATAAACATTTCCAAAAACACAAAAATCACAAAATACATTCCCAATTAATTCATTTAATTCATTTTTTGATAAAAAAATAAATTTCATAATTAACATCCAGTGACATGGGGTAAAAAGGTGCACCTAAGGGCGTCCAAGGCCAAATCCATTCTTGTTCCGTTTAATAAGAAAACCCAAGGGATTCTTCTAGTTTAAAAACTACCATAAATGGCGTATAATTGAAATAAATAATGTGGGAAACATAATTTAACAACATTTAAGTATTATGAAATAGCATACCATATATCTACATTAGTAGGAATACATATGAAGAACTCAAACCACTCAAAGCATAATATAACATTTGTCACTAATTTTTGGTTTGAAAGAAGCACACCTCCATCAAAGGGGATTAATTATAAAACATGACTTTTTCAAACAACAAGTCCTTTGTCTCATTTTAGTGTTTCAGTCATGATATGAAGTTACGTTAAACAAGGAAACTCATAAAAAACTTTTTTAAATAAGAAACAAAGGAATTATTAAATAAAGTGTCAAAGATAGGGACGTCACCTCAAGAAGACCAAGACAATGCTTGGAATTCAGTGCCTTCTTACTCTAGAAAAAACCTACTCACAAGCACGTACATCCATATATATATCTCTATAAATCAGTTCATTTGTTCCTTGTGATATGAGGTAACCTACACATGGATGTTATATATATATATCGATATATATTCTTACTTGGGAATATGTGTGCACAAAAATGGAATTGATCTTAACACCCTACAAAAATTCCCCCCATATATCATAAACACTAGTATACCATAAATGAAGTGAGATAAATAATGAATTAAAATTTAAACCTCAGCTCAGATGCCAGTGGCATCCTGAAATCACAAAACATAGCCCAATTCCCTATTGATTAAACAAAGGAAGTCAACAAGACCCATTAAACCAAATAATAGAGGTGTGAAACAACAAAATGGAAGGAAAAACTTACCCCAAAACATTGGCAGTGAACCAAAACACTCTGGACAAACTCTCCTTTGGTATTGGTTGCAAGAACACATATATAAGAGTCTAGATAGACCTTCTTACACCACCTTACAATAGAAGAAACAAAGGAAATTAGAGTTATCCCCTACCTAGGGTTCCACTGAATTTCATAGGTCGATGGAGAGATCATATCACAACCAAAAATTGGAAGGTGTAGGGAGAGAGGATCTTACCTTGACAAGACAACCAATAATCCAAAAGAAATTGGGATGAAACACTGTTGGATAAGGAGATCATCGGAGGGGGTGGTGGGTGACACAGAGGAGCAATTAAGAGAGATGGATAGAGTTATTTGGGAAGGTAATGGGGGACCAGATGTGTGAGGTGGTGTCACTGGATGGGAGGAGGTCTACCATGAATGCATATAGGAGAGGGATGATGGGTGGTTTTGATGTATGGAGAGAGGGGGGACACGATGTTGGGAGAGGGAGGTGGGTAAAGTCTCATGAGAGAGAGTAAAGGGAGGGGACACCATAGGTTTTTTGAACCTTAATAATAATAATATTAATAATAATAACCTTAATAATACTAATAATAAATTTTTTAATAATAATAATATTGTCATTTATAATAATAATATTATCATTATTATTAATTTAAAATCATTTTATTTTTATTTTATTTTCATTTATTCATATTTTTATATTCAAAAAATGTTAAACTTTTTTAAAGAAAAGACTAAGATATAAATAAAATAACCATGGCCGCAAGGTTCCAGATCAAGGTGTGACGATTATCCCCGCCACACAAAATTCATTCCCCCATAAAGTCACCCATCCAAATGAGGAATCCAACTCAATTTTTAAACTAAACAATGTAAAGAAAATTAAAAACTCAGTGGGACCTTTCACTCTTCCAGTCACACCCGACCATCTCTAAGGGAAACTACAATGGGAAGAGCCATCAAGAAACATGGAGGGTTCTCCCCACTATAGGAACCTAAATAACCTTGTCAACATTGAGTCTCTTAGCACTATTAAACTATATAACTAAAAATATGAACAAAAGATGAAAATCCCAACATAGACTGAAACACCCACTCAGACTCACTCTTGAATAAGGAACAAAAATATCCATGGTGGGTATCCCCAACCTTTAAGAACTGCCCATCTTAGGATAACTAACACAGACCAACATAAGAAATTTCAACCCATTAAAAAAACCCCTAACACATGGGAAACCCCATAGATAGTGTTCAAACCAAAAAAAACCGAACCTTGATTCATCATTGATGCAAGACATGAGTATCTCCAAGAACAACACAACATAAAACAATAACGATCCAAAAAATGGATAACCACACCAGAGAGACAACCATTAAAAGACTCACATTCGAGGAGTCACAACAATTGGAATTACATAAAAATAAGATCACCACAACATCTTATAACCAAAGTGGGGTATTCGGAGAACAATGAAAAAAATGAGGAAATGATACCTTTACACCTCTTATAAAAAAACATAACATTCCATGTCAAGGAAGCTGAAACAGAGAAACTTAAATCGTCCCTATTCCAGCACTCGAGACAAAATCCTGAAAAGGGTTGTCCACATCCTTGGGAATTTATGACTACACACAAGATTCACATTGATGCATGTGGCCAGAGCTCTGATTTCTGAATCATCTACTCCCTCACATTTAGAAGCTGGAATCCTCTGACCGAGACTCTTTCCGATGATGTAGCTATCAGAACATCTCCAAGTGTCCCAAACGGCCATACCAACGACAAGCCTTTAGAGGATAATGAAAAGGATACTTAAAGTAACAAAACCAGATACACCAGATGCAAAGAAGAAAGTGTCACAACTAATTAAAGATGGAACTAACAAGAAGACTTATAAAACAAATTCCTCCGATTCTCTCTCTTCACCGGATGGGAAACCTTCCCGAACAACAAAATAATCAGTCATTGAACATTGGATAGAGACCCCACACAATAGCAAACTTTGTTGATTCTACAATTTTATATCCAAATAAATGGAAACCAACCCCTTAAAATTCCTAATGTTTGCCTTTACTATTTTTTGGCCTTACTGGACACTCACGATCTCTTCAACATTCCTCGCATTCACCTCTTCAGGTACAAACCATTGGTCTAAAATGTTCTTAAAAACCTTCCAATACATCCCATCATGCACTGATTCTAGGATCACATTCTTCCCTCAATCAATGTTTAAACCATCATATAGATCCAAACCAGCATGTAAAATCATAGCTTTGAGAAATTCTAATAACCTAAAAAAACCAATGACTTCATCAGTCCATTTTGATGCCTCCAATGGATCACGATAAACAAGGAAGATGGGAAAAAATGAGGACTCAAGTACCCCACTCCATATGGAGTCTTGGTAGCACCAAAAACTAAAAGATACTTTATAGAAAACTCTGGAGATTTATTGGGTGGCATACTCAAAAGAAAAAGGAAAAAAAATAATCAAAAGTCATCACAAACTGAAATCCCACACATCAATCAAAAACCTAAACTCAAACTCAAATCACCCTTCCGACCACATTATCATCATTAATAAAACTATATCCCAAGAAAAAGGATATCATAGACGAAAAAAATATGTTAAATTATTTCTTTCTAAATTTTCAAAACATAGACATTATCCTTTTTGAAAACAATTTTTTCAGCAAACAAAACAACTTAAATATCCTGCACCAGTATTCCATGATGTATCAAAAACACATATATGTATATCTCTATGCTAGATCAAGCACCCATCTATACATACCACTAATTATCACCACTTCACATGTGTACCCCTATATATGTGATCACTCATAGGTATACCAAGGGTCAATTCAAATCACTTCTCATTTTCAAAGAAGACAATTCAATGTAAAGCACAAATTCCCAAAAAATTTGATAATGTAAATTATCATTAAAGAAACACATTTCCCAATTTCAGAAAAATTACCATTTCAAATTCAAATAAGTTTTTCCATGATCCCAAAATAATTTCCCAATCACCTCTCATTTTCTACTTTGAAACCACACATTCAATTAAAAGAAAAGAATTTACATTTCAAAAATCATTATACCAATCCAAAAACAAAATTTCATTTTGAAAACCCCTATCCCTAAAATCTATTTTTCTTTTCGAGATCCACTCATGACAACCAAAATGAATTCCAAACATAACTCCCATCAAAATTTCCAAAAATAAGGAAATAGTGGCTATGCCAACCAAACCACATGGCATAACAGACCATGCTCTTAGTTGGCTTCAACCACAGGAAGTATCTTGAACCATGAATGTGGGTTGTATAAGGGTCTCTACTCCATACAAGGTCATCATGTAACATTGGATCACTTCCATTTTCATCACTTATCCATACAGGCAAAGCAAAATAAAAATTCATATCCTGGACCACCGCTGGAAACTCGAGGCTCGAGGTGGGAAAGTGTTCATGAAGTCATTCCCGCACCTACCAATTGATTCCAAAAATTATAATTTAAAAAATAAATAACACCCCAAATAAAAACAGACTCCTTTGATACTATTTTTTCAAAAAAAATGGTTCAACCTTGAATCGGCAACCCGAGTTAGCCCGCGATATGCCCCATAAGGCGTTCTCAATCCCCACTGGCTGGAAACTAGTATCAGGAACCAAAGTAAAATAGTTGGGAATGATTTGTTCCCAAAAAAAATAAATATAAATAAATATAATATGAAAAAATATATAAACACTAATAGAGGAAATAATATTACGTCTCACAACCAAACATACCTCTAAGTAACCTCTTGGGTCACCACCAAGGAACCATGCTCACTGCAAGAGAAATACAAAACTAAAACCTAGAACTAAAAATATAAAGTAGGTGTGAGGACCAAGATTCTTAGTAAGAATGAAAAGGAATAAAAATTCCCTATTCCCATACCTTTATAATGAAAACCAATCATGGTAGTTTGAAAATAATTCATAATAGAAGAATTTATTTCAATCTTTTCAAATTCAAGTAACAATTTTTTCATTTTCAAGAACAAAATTTCTCTCCCAATATATTTTCAAAATAGACCCCAATAATGAATCATTATTTCAAAATTAAGGAAATAAATTTAAATTAATATAAGGGTTTTATAAAAGAGAGAACAAGCATGAAAGAACTGAAATGAAAATTATATTAAGTAGCTAGTGTTAGTTAGGGACCTAGGATCCTCTTACCTCAGTGAAACATAGTATAGTAACAACAACCAACACCATTATTATAGAAGATACAATAAATATGAGAAACATCGAAAATTATAGTGGCCTCCAATCATCACAATTTTTTAGTTAGTGTTTCAGCGTCAATCCTTCTAGAAGAAACCTAGACGAACCACTTCCATATCATCTAGAGTACTAGTCATAGTCTTCCCACCTTGGTACCAAGGGATTCCCATGCACTATACTTCAAATGGTGGTGATGTTTAATTAAGAACACACATAATAACATAACCCAATATTTATCAAAAACTCATTTAATATCTCACCACCGATCTCCCTCCTTAAGCGGATTCCCTTTTTCACATCACACAATAATGCAGAAGACTCCACCCATGAAACATATCACAAATAACATATTAACACTTGCATCACATTTCTCAAACAATGGGGTATGAATCAAGATGGATTTACAATTTCCCAATCCATTCTCAAATTTCCATACATGACTCATTATTTACAAGAAGTATTATCATTTTAGAAAAATAATAATCACCAAACACTTCCCAAAAGCCTTAAAAACCAATTAAACAACCAAGGCACCACACTTTAAAAAACTAGGTTGAAACCATGCATAAAAAAGGAGACTTTTTAAGAATGTTAAATTACTAATTAACCTCAAATTCGTACCCAATCTCTTGATTTTATCTAAACTGACCAAAACATGTAACTTTTCATTTTTAAAATCACACACTAACCCCTTTTCATTCAAGACTGCATTCACAACTATTATACACACGCCACATAACCTTGAAAATTCTTTACCCTCTCAAAACCATTTAGGAATCAATTTTTACTGATTTAACATTTTAAACCAATTGATAATTAGAAATGCATTACCTTTTAAGACCTTATAAATAGAAAATCACATGCTTCAGACATTATAATTTATGAAAAACGAATGCAAAACCATTTATAATAAGAAAAAACACATCACATAGATTATACATATACTAAGTAAATATAAAACATATTTATAAAACATTAAATCAATTATAGAATTCAAATTAAAGTGTCAGGAATTCAGAACCTACCTCAAATATGCCGCTATTTGTGGATGACCACTCAAACCGACCCTTGGCACATACACACAAATGTAGTTATAGACACACACACACACACACAGATATATCTATATACCCCTAGATTCATTACACATAGTCCTCATTCCATGAGAGAATATATATATATATTCATTAACCTATGCATGTATACATAGGTGTTCTTGATCATCGCAACTTGATACCCCGACGTCGTGGTCCAACACACCCTATAAACATTACTGATAACTAAAAAAACTTCCTTCCCAATTAATTCTTTTAATTCATCATTTTATATATAAATAATTTCCTTTACTAACATCCTCTGGCATGGCTTATAATTGGACACCTTAGGGTGGTAACAACCAAATCCATTAAAGTTATGTTTAACAAGAAAACCCAAGGGATTCTTCCAATTTAACAAACTATCAAAGATAGAATATACTAGACATAAATCACATGGGAAACATCATTTAACTAAATTTAAGGTCCACTCAACAACATACCATATATCAACATCGGTAGGAATACATTTGAAGAACTAAAAAAACACTAAGAATAATATATCATATATCAATAATTTTGGATTGAAAGCAGCACACCACTGTTGGAAGAGTATCCTTATAAAACATGACTTTATCAAAAAACAATTAATTTATCTCATTTAAGAATTTTAGTAAAGTTATGCAGTTCATTTAAACAAGTAAACTCATAAAAATAACTTATCTAAAGATGTAACTAAATCTTTCTTAAATAAAAAGTCAATGATAGGAACCCTACATCAAGAAAACTAAGTCAATGCTTCAAATTTAGTGCTTTCTAACTCAAGCAACAGCCTGATTGCACTCATGAGCATCCTTATATATATATATCCTTAAATTGATGCATGTCTTCCCTTCACTATGAGGTAATGACCACATAGAAGATATATATCTATATATATTCATACTAGTGAATATGTGTGCATGCCCATGGAATTGATTGAAACACACTACAAAAAATTCCACCCTAGGTCTCAAAAACACCAGTAGACCCTAAATATAGGATGTGAAATAATGTAACAAGATTTAAAACATATTCTGGATAGAGACACTGGCAAGAAATCACATGGCACAACCCAATGCCCTACTGATTAATCTAAATGAAGTCAACAATACCCATAAACCCTAATAATAAAGGTGCAAAACAACAAAATGGAAGGAACACCTTACCAAAAAACATTGGTGGCAAAAACAATTACCCCAAAATGCTTTACATTCAGTAGTGGTTATTGGAACATGTACATTGGAGTCCTGATGGACCTTCCACACCACCTTACAATAGACAATGTAATGGAAATCAGAGTTATCCCACACATATGGTTAAACTGAATTTAATATATTAGAGGAGAGACCAAACCACTGTAAAAAAAATTAGAACGATGTGGGATATAGGATATTACCTTGAAAAGATGACCACGAATCCCAGAGAAATCGGGATGAAACCCTAGTGGAGTGGGACCACTTTGAAGGGGGTGGCACGCGACATGGAGGTGTGATAAAGGGTGTTGGCCCATGTGAGTAGTGAAAGAAAGGGTGGGAACTGGCCATGTGAGGAGGATATACTAGAAGGGAGGAGTCTATCTTCATATACACATAAAAGGGGAAAGAAGGGGGGCATCTTGATGTAGGGAGAGGGAGGGGGTCAGGTTTTATAAGGGAGAGGAAAGGTAGGGGGTCCTTAGGTTTTTTTAAAACCATAATAATAATAACAACCTTAATAATAATAATAATAAAATTTATAATAATAACAATAATAACAATATCATTCTTCATAATAATATTATCATTATTATTATTTTTATATCATTTTAGTTTTATTTTATTTTATTTTATTTTGCTTTTTAATTTAAAAAATTTAATGTTCTAAAAAAGACTTAAATATAAATAAATTAACCATGACTGCAATGTTTCAGGTCGAGGTGTGACAGTTAATGTCATGGAGCTCAGTAAATATTATGTGTCTAAATATAGATAGTTTAAGGACCTCTATATCGTGGGATTGGGGGCGGTGTGTTTAATGTTCACTTAAGGGTAATAGGATACCCAATATTAGTGTTTTTGATAGGTGTCGTAGACTCATATAATGTAGATGATGATGAGGAACATTATTCTATGGTGAAAAGTTTTTGTTCATTTCATTAGGTTTTTTGAATTAAAATTTCACTTGTGATAAACGGAGAGTAAAACAATTATGTAAAACTATATGTGGGGATAATGTTATATTCTGTTGAAAAAATTGATGTTTCACATTATAATAGTTAAAGGATAAAGGGTAAAATGGATATAGAGAATGGAAATTTTCTTAGTAATTGAACAGACAATGTCATAGGGTCCAGAACCAATCCATTCTAAAAAGACGTCGATTCGAAGTCATTATTCTTGTAGGTCTATAATGGTATTTGAAAAAAATTCAATCATTTATTAATTAAAATTTATTTCATGCTGAAAAGAATAAATAGAATTTCTATAAAGTATTTTTTTAATTTGACTAAATAAATATGGAAACCATGGGGGGTTGAGGATAGTTTTGAGATACCTTTATGATGATAATAGGTGGAAAGTTAATTTGTAATGATTTATCTTTTTAATAAGAGTGATCCACATATTCAAAAAAATGGGAGATATCTTATCTCTGATAAAGTGGCATGAGTTATTTATACCTGATAGAAAATCAGATTTAAAGAAGGATTAAGAAATTTTAAGAGCTTGATATAATTGGAATATCATCAGACTAGAGAGAAGTGATGCACTATTTCAGGTGTATATCAACATTCTTATCTCAAGATAAAGATCAAAATTATCCACGAAGGACCAGTGAGTTCCTCCTTTTAATTAGAGGTAGTGATATTTAAATTTTTTTAAACTGTGAGTATAGAGAAGCTGTGAGACATATCTATTGAGTAAACCAAATAGAATCAATGTGCACAACTGTTCTTGGGAAATAGGCACCTCACCATTGAAAATCCTTGGATAATCCTTCTTTCGATGAAAAAAGTAAAATTGTTTATATGATTTAATGATTATAGTCAATTGAAAAAAGAACATAAGGGGTAGAAATGGATATTCCTCAAATTGAGAGAACAAGATTGAAATCGAGGGAAATATATTTAAATCTATATTTCTTTAATTCACCCACTCTTAGGGTAATCTCCATGATAAAGGAAAATAATAAATTATTTTTGAACATGACCACCCACCATTTCATTGTTTTATAGAGAAATCATAATTATATATAAGCTATGTCATAACCTGACAATGTGATTATATAAAGGTACTCTCACTTATTGTCATCTATATAATGGAATTTCTGGGATAAAATTATTTTTAAGGGTGGTATAATGAAAAAAAACCTAATTTTAGTATACATTTCCTTTTTAAAAGATATTATAAAATATATTGTTTTATGAACAACACTTATCTAAAATAAAAAATGATATATTATTAAGAAAAAATTATCAATTGCGATAATTATATCATTGTACTGGATTTATAGGGTATAAATAGATGTAATATTCTTATAAAATATGTGTATAAAGGGTAAGGAATAGAACCTAGCTATATGAGTTTTCCTTTTAAGGATCATTTTTATAAGATTTCAAGTGATGTAGAATCACTAGGGTTTTTTCTGGAACAAACCCAATATAAAATTCAACACGTACAGCTTGAGCGAAATCACTTTTGGGAGAAGTACATGATTAAGGAAATCACTATGATATATATAATAGTAGTGTCACCACCTATGATTTTCACCATTTCTTATCTCACCCTTTGATATTATATATTGGTATTGATGTTTATTATAATTGAAATTTATTACAATATAAACATGTAATCATTAATTTGATAAATTATTTTTTTATTATTAATAATTTTGATTCATTTAATGCTGAAAAATAATTTTTCAAAAAATTTGTTTTCTAAATTACATATTCTTATATTAAAATTAATTGTTAGAACTTTTATAATTTTTGTTTTATAAAAGAATCGTTATTTTTGGATTCATCATGTTCAAATCATCTTAGTGTGGATGTTGGGTTTTTTAAAAAATTTATTATTAATTGAATAGGAAAAATACATTTTTTCACAAATTCTAAAACTTTTATGAAAACATTATGATATAAGTATGACTTAAAAATTTATAAAACATTCTTCGAGACCCAAAATTCAGTTATAGTGTTAAAAATCTCAATTAAAATAAATATTTTAGATTTATAAATCAATGCTAGACTTTTTGGAACATAAGTTATATTTTTTTCTAAAAAAACTATATTTTTGTCATTATCCATTAAAAAATATTCAAAACGATCTATTCAGTTTTGGAATGATTTACATGTCTTGAAATTCTTTATTTTTAATTATAAAACAATAATATCATAGAATACAATAATATAAATGATTTTGATGTAAATTAATTCTTATTCATAAAAGGGTATTTTTTAGAAAACCATTTTTTCTATGTCAAGAATACTTTTACTAAAATTAATTTTTACCACATCTATAAATTTATTCTTGTAAAATAATTTTCGAATTCATTACATAGAAATTTGAAATTATGTAATATTTTCTATTTCATTTTTAGCCGTAAAATAAAAAATTACCACACAAAAGTTAGTCACCTTGATAAAGGATTAAATTGGTAATAATGGGTTAAATTTATAGCGACCCGTGCATTTATTAAATAAATATTCCATCTTATTTTCTAAATATTAAAAAAATATCACATTAATACTTTCCCAAGGATCAAAAAGGATCAGTGTCTTTGGTGACTACATATATAAACAACCCAATTTTAGGAAAGATCTTTAATATATCCCGTAACAATTTTCAAATTAAGCACCCTTATAGTCTAATCCTACTTAATATCCACCTTCATAACATGGTGAATATTGAAATATAAGAAGGGGTTAGTTCTGATGCTCAGTAATGATAAACATGGAAGATACTTTTAAATGATCATAAGTGTTCATAAAATATGAAAAAAGGTTTGAGAACATGATCAAAACTTATAGAAATCATAAATAATCTGTCTAGATAATAAATCATGAGTCTTCGAATAATTATTTTAAACTGATATAATACAAGCATATAACCATGAATCCAAAATCATGATATGTGTAGTATAACATGAGAATATATCATAGGAATGTGTCACATTTATAAACTTAAGAAATCAAGGCATTGCGAATATGTATAAACAAAAATAGGTTCACTCTTCATATTATAGACTTGTAATATTTCCCTTGTATAATATTCATAGACATGAAGCGAGGTCCCTAAATAAAATTTTGAACATGTCATAATATGAAAATTTCCATGCCAAATGTTGTGAACATGAAATCAGTTTCCTGCATTACATAGTTATCTCATGAGATATAAAGATTTACATAATGAATTGGCAGAATATATAATTCAATTCCCACCCATAACATAATTTAAACCTCACATAAGTGTGCCACAAGACTATAGAAACATTTATCATAGTATAACCCATTGAAAATATAATGGTTTTGTTATGATTTCTTCAAATCATAATTAACCTAATAGAAAGAAACAAGTTTCATATAATCATACTTAAAAAATAATCATTATAATCCATATAGATATATAAAGTGGGTGGTATCATAATATAGTATCCATGGTAAATCATAAAAATCCTTAAAGGATATTTGATAAATTCTTTAAAATATAATTTTACTATTTATTTGAAAAAGAGGAATATATCATTTTCATTCATTATCATAAAAAATAAAAAATTCTCAAAATATTGAGCGAAATATTTTTGTTAAAAGTAACCACAAAAATATGTAATATAATCTACAAATCAAATAATTTTTATAAATATGGGAAAACCCATTCATGCGGTATATCTTAAAATTGAACATTATTTTCACACTTTTATTAACATTAATAAGGGACATGTATATGCAACATTTGAAAAATCACTTTTTATAATTTTTAAATAAATTAAAAGGTAATAATAATAATATTTCTTAAAAATTTATGTGTATTTAATAAATTCCATAAAACATTTAAATAACATTTAGATGATCAAAAATGTTTATTGACCAAAAATGAAATAAGATCATTTTTTTAAAAAAACTTTTATCAATAATATTAAGTAAAAAGAGAGGACAACGGTAATAATATTTCAAAATTTTAGTAATAACTAGTAGATAACAGAATTTATTCGATTTTAATGATAAATATCTTTTAATTTCCATGAATTTAAATTTTACATTGACAACCTTGAAAAGAAATGAGGTTGTAACTTAGACCCTTACCTCATGTCCTTTATTTCTTCGTAAATATTTAAAACTCTTATATAATAAATATATATTTATTATATATCTATTATAGAACCATATTCATACACTTATTAATATATTTATTTCCATTATAATTTGAAATTATCCTTTTATTAACCAATCTTTATTAAAATGAACATTCATGTGAAAACTTATCGGTTTTGCATGCTTGTTTAAATTCGGTGCTTCCAATCCATACACTTACGTAATTATTTCAGCATCCCCAAAATCATAATAATGTCTAAATTATTCATTATATTCAATTTAATGACCATTTATATAAAGTGGTGATGAAAATTAATTACATCAATTCATGGATATGGTAGTTAGTACATATGAACATGTGATGTTTTCACCTTTTTATGGATGGGAAGAAAGAATGGTATATATTAATTAAAATTTAATGAATAAAAATTATATCATATATATCATATATTTTCGTTAAATAAATCCTCATTACCATACATAGAAATATTAAATTAAAAAATCACATTGCTCCGTGGATGTGGTAGTCCAAACATACACATGAGCGATCCCATCATTTTCTAAAAGAAAGGGAAATAGATAGAAGATAGATATAAAAGTAACATAAAAAATGTAATTATATTAAATATACTTATTTTTTATTTTCATAAGGGAATATAACATTTATAGGATGTTTAATATGAATGAAACATGAAAGATATTGGTATGAAGATATACATATTCTTCAGGTATCCTCCTTTGAAGAGAACATTAAGGATTTTTGTTTGGATCTTTTTGGAATAAAAATACAGAAAATTCATAAATATGGATTTTGGGAGATAATTTTGGAATATATTTATAATTATAAATGGATCTAGTGGTGTGGAAAATATAAGAGAGGATGTTCCCTTTTATAAGAGGGGAGTGGCACACATTCTATTATTCAGAATAAAAAAATATAAAAAAGTCATTATTATGGGAATGTGGATATAAATTGAATAAATTTAATATTTTGGATTATATATTATCAAAATAAATTTAGAAAATATTATTTAGATAAATTTTTATGAAATTTTAACTGTTATCTCATTAGTTTACCCCCACATTAATCCTTTTACCCTTTATCATAATAATGATTTTTACACCAGTTATTATTCAGAATGACCTAAAATTAAACTCAACCCATTAAAAAAATGTTTATATAATAACTATAAATATTTTTTTTATCATATTAACTTTTTATATGTATAATCAATTAATTTTATAATAGGTATTCCAAACACAATGAAACCCATTTTTAGAAAATTGAATTTTTAAGCATAAAACCGAATTTATTCTTATTCCTTGTTTATTATAAACTATTAGAAGAATGTTAATATTTTTTATTTAATATATGAACTACATAATTTATTAATATCATTTTCAATATAGATTAATTCAATATATTATGGTAAAATACATTTCACATAATAAAAATAGTTTTCGGAAAATTGTCTACTTTTACAATCAAATTCTTTTATATTCATTTATAATAAATTAAAATAAATTTATGAATGATTATTAATTTTTTCATATTAAACTAAAATATATTTCATAAAAATACTAGTTAATTAGAGGTAATGATAAATAATATATAGAAAAATAAAACACATTGAAAATTTGATCTCCTGACGTAAAATGATATTATTTCTAAGATATAAAACTGAGTACTTATTTACTAGGAATTATTCAATACGTTTTCATCAATGAAATATTTTATGCACATATTTCATAATTTAGTTTTTACTATTTATACCCACAAATCCATGGTCAAGGTGATATCATTAAAATTGAATAATGATATTTCAACATTATATCATGGTTCGTTTAATCTTAGTGTTGTGTGGAAGGAAATATATCAAACAAATCAAGTTGATTTAAATAGAAATACATCATAAAATCTCAAGGTGTTACAAAAATTAAAGGATACAAAAATATATAAAAAATACTTATATCTAATTTATTTTGTCAGTGTAATTTTGGCCTCCATTATCCTATATTTGAAATTTAGATATTTTTGGAGAACCTTTACTTGAGTGAGTACTTAATTTCATATTAATAAATGAGAATTTCCCAATGTTACACTCCTTTCATCTATAAAATTTCCCTTCACAACCTCACTTATCCTCACAGAAGAAATTCCTTGTTAGACTAAACTCTTCTAAAAAGTATCATCCATACACTTTCCAGGTCCTATAAGTTCTAGTATCACCGAAAAGGAAATCTAAGATGTATTAAAGAGAGGTATAAAGAAGGATATCCAAGGAAGATGTATTTTCTTATCATGTTCTTCCATGTTTATTAATTCTTATACCATATAAAAATATTATATAACCATCATAATAAAATTATATCATCATAATTAGTTTATTTAAATGTTATTATGTTGATGTGATACCCATTATATACTTTCCACAAATTATTTAGGAAAGGAAAATACCGATTGTGTCATGTGTGGTGTACCTTATTGAGTATTTCAGATAACTCCTTTTCTTTTCCTTTCCCCCAAAAAATTATATATATGATTATGATTAAAAAGAATTCATGCGTAGAGTATTTTTCAGGATTGTTGATGAAATGTTATGTAATAAGATGTCTATGTAGCTAATATCTAACGACCCTAAACCTTTGTGTTATAATATTGTTAGATTAATTATAAGATATGATGACTAAAGTATGATAAATATGTAAAATATATTCATTTTTATTTTTGGTGTTCTCATAATATCTTCAAAATACATCAAAAAATAAAATTAAAAAACAAAATAGAAATGATATGAAAGATAAATCTCAATTCACGAGGGAGATCAAGAAAATTTATCTACACTAATATAAAACTAATTGAATTATGAATTAATTAGATGAGAAAATTAATTTTTTTTGAATTCATATAAAACCATAGGTGGATAGATATTGTAATTTAATTGGAATGTACAAACAAATTATCCAAAAAAATATTAGAAAAGATAATATCAATAAATAAAATAAATTAAGAGGAAAACCAGTAAATTTTTTTTAATAAATAATATATTAATGATCAGTAAAATATTTAAAAAGTGGATTTAATTTATATCCTAAATAATAAATGGAAAATAATTTAATTTAATAATGTAGTATTTAAAAAATTGATAAAAATATTAACCAAGAGGAGGAAATATTACTCATTGAATTTAGATTGTGGAAAAATTGTTTTATATAGTTCACAATAAATATAATAGGTCATTGGAAATAAATAAAATCCAAATATGGGATAAAAAAATATATTAATGAAATTAATAGGGTATAAAATAATACATAAGATAATAATGAGTAATAAGAATGAATTAGAACCCAAAAGAGTGATAATCAATGGATAAATCTCTTACTTTAACTTCAAACAAGCTTGGATTTAATACTAAGATTAATCAATATATAATTATTATTCATCAATATTAGAACATATTCTTTTAAATAAAATTACATTAATAATAATAACTTATTAATTTATTAATTATTAATTAATTATTCATAGTCTATAATGGTAATTAAGTGTTAGTAGTTCCAAAAATTCTTTTTGTATTTTGGGATAATGGCCCTAATCACTATTTATTGTCCATGTGCTTATCATTTATAGAATAGTAAACATAATGGAATAATGTTTTAATATTGTGTTTTAAAGTTCCATTTTCATTCCATGTTGGTTATATGTATGGTTCATAATATAAAAATTAATAATTTTCTTGTTTTGGGAAACATTACCCATCATAAATAGTTACATTATAATTAATATTCATTTTAGTTTTACCATTATAGAAAAAAAATCATAACATAATTTGATATTAACTACCATAAATATTAAATATTGATGATTTTAATACCTCTAGAGTTATTATTAAAAAAATAGAGTAGCATCACTCATGTAGGTGGTTTAACTATCCTAAATGCAAACATGCTTCAAAGAAAGAATGATTACAAAACCATCAATATTTCATTCCTACGAAATTATTATAAAAGTATATTGATATTAATTTCATTTTATTAAAGTGATAAATTATACTTATGAATATTTAGATTAGTAAGATAAATAAAATAGAAAATAAATACTATATTGCATACTTTGAAAAGGTAAATCATCATTTAGAAACCATCACTGTTTTGATGTTTTTGGACATATTTTTTTGTATAGGGGTTTTAAAATTAACAGAAGGATTCAGGGGATGGAATTGTGGAAGAGTAAGTCTATAAAATGATTTTTTTAAAATGGATTATTTACCATGTACTCTATTTCAAATGGTCCAAGTCTGTCCACCTAGCTACCGAGGGTTTACCATGTACTCTATTTTAAATGGTAGTAAGGTTTTATTAAGAAAACACATAAACATAATACTTTCTTTACCAAAAACCCATTCAACCTCTCACCACCGATCTCCCTCATTAATCTCATTCCTTTTTCTCATCAAAAAAATAATGTGAAAGCCTCAAAACTAAGAACATATCATTAATCACATATTAACACTTTTATAAAATTTCTCAAATTAGGGGGGATTCCTCAAGAAGGGGTTTCCAATTTCAAAAACGATTCTCAAAGTTCAAAACTGACCACATTACATTACTATAAATATTTTCATCTTAGAAAAAGCACAGAAACTGAACAATTCCCAAAAAACCTTGAAAACCCAATTAAAGAACCAAGGAAACACACTTTTAAAAACTATATTGAAACCCTGATTATAACAGAGAAAAACATTAAAGAAAGTAAAATTACCAATTAACCACAAATTCTTTCCAAAACTAATGCGTTTTTTCTAAACTAACGAAAACATGAAACTTCCCCATTTTAAAATCACATATTAACTCCTCTTCATTCAAGCTAGATTGAAAAACTATTATACACATGCAAAATACCATTAAAAAAATTCACACTCCCAAAACCATTTTGGAATGCATTTTTAATGATTTATCATTTAAAACCAATTGGGAATTAGAAATGTATTACCTTTTTCCAAACATGGTTGAGGAAATATAATAATATGAAAAATACAGGTTAGAATCTTTATAAATTATGAAAAATGAATGAAGAACCATTTTTAGAAAGAAAAATGATATCACACACCTTAAACATATGACATATAAATATAAAAAATAATTTCAATATAATAAAGAAATTATGTAATTCAAATTAAAGTGTTGTGAATGGGGAACTTGTCTCAAACATGCCGTTATTTGTCGATGAACACTTGAACTGACCCATGGGGTATACATGTACATGAAATTACACACACACACACACACTCAAATATATATATATTTACCCCTAGATGCATTGCACATATTACCCACTCCATGATAAAATATTTATCAAGATAGAACATATATACATATATGGGTTCCTTACCATATGAGTGCACATATCAGTGTTCTTAATACTCACATCCCAACACCATCGCAGCGAGGTCAAACACATCGTATAAACATTTCTAAAAACACAAAAATCACAAAATACATTCCCAATTAATTCATTTAATTCATTTTTTGATAAAAAAAATAAATTTCATAATTAAAATTTAGTGACATGGGCTAAAAAGGCGCACCTAAGCGTGTCCAAGGCCAAATCCATTATTGTTCCGTTTAACAAGAAAACCCAAGGGATTGTTCTAGTTTAACAAAATACCATAAATGGCATATAATTGACATAAACCATGTGGGAAAAATAATTTAACAACATTTAAAGATCATGAAATAACATACCATATATCTATATCATTAGGAAGACGTATGAAGAACTCAAACCACTCTAAGAATAATATAACATCTATCACTAATTTTTTGTTTGAAATAAGCACACCTCCATCAAAGGGGTTTAATTATAAAACATGAATTTTTTAAAAAACAAGTCCTTTATCTCATTTTAGTGTTTCAGTCATGATATGAAGTTAAATTAAACAAGGAAACTCATAAAAAAAATTAAATAAGAAACAAAGGAATTATTAAATAAAGTGTCAAAGATATGAACCTCACCTTAAGCAGACCAAGCCAATGCTTGGAATTCGGTGCCTTCTTACTCAAGAAAAAACCTACTCACAAGCATAAAAATCCATATATATATATCTCGATAAATCAATTCATCTGTTCCCTGTGACATTAGGGAACCTATAAATGGATGTTATAAATATATATATATATATATCGATATATATTTATACCTGGGAATATGTGTGTGCACCAATGGAATTGATCGCATCACCCTATAAAAACTCCCCCCAGATATCATAAACACTAGTATACTATAAATAAAGGGAGATAAATAATGAAATAAAATTTAAACCTGATGTCAGATGCCAGTGGTGGATTGAAATCACAAGACATGTCCCAATTCCCTACCGATTAAACAACGGAAGTCAACAAGACACATTAAGCCTAATAATAGAGGTTTGAAACAACAATATGGAAGGAAAAACTTACCCCAAAACATTGGTAGGGAACCAAAACACTCTGAACCACCTCTCCTTTGGTAGCGGTTTCCAGAACACATATATGGGAGTCCCGATAGACCTTCTACGCCACCTTATAATATAAGAAACAAAGGAAATTAGAGTTATCCCCTACCTAGGGTTCCATTAAATTTCAAAGGTCGACAGAGAGATCGTATCACAACCAAAAATTGGAAGGTGTAAGGAGAGAGGATATTACCTTGACAAGAAAACCAATAATCCCAATGAAATCGGGATGAAACACTGGTGGATAGGGAGATCTTAAGAGGGGGTGGTGGGAGACATAGAGGAGCAATGAAGGGAAATGGATATAGTTATTTGGGAAGGGAAGGGGGACCATATGTGTGAGGTGGTGTCACTAGATGGGAGGAGTTCTACCATGCATGCATATAGGAGAGGGAGGAGGAGGGGTTGCGATGTATGGAGAGGGAGGGGGGACACAATGTAGGGAGAGGGAGGGGGTCAAGTCTCATGAGGGAGAGGAAAGGGATGGGACACCATAGGGTTTTTGAACCCTCATAATAATAATATTAATAATAATAACCTAAATAATACTAATAATAATTTTTTTAATAATAATACTATTATCATTTATAATAAGAATATTATAATTATTATTAATTTAAAATCATTTTATTTTTAATTTATTTTCATTTATTCAAATTTTTAATTCAAAAAATGTTAATCTTTTTTAAAGAGAAGACTCAAATATAAATAAAATAACTGTGACCGCAAGGTTCCAGGTCAATGTGTGACGATTATCCCCACCACACAAAATTCATTCCCCCATAAAGTCACCCATCCAAATGAGGAATCCAACTCAAGTTCGAAACTAAACAATGGAATGAAAATTAAAAACTCAGTGGGAACTTTCACTCTTCCAGTCACACCTGACCAGCTCTAAGGGAAACTGCAATGGGAAGAGCCATCAAGAAACATAGAGGGTTCTCCCCACTATAAGAACCTGAATAACCTTGTCAGCATTGAGGATCTTAGTACGATTAAACTCTATAACTAAAAATATGAACCAAATATGAGAACCCCAACATAGAACAAAACACCCACTCAGAATAACTATCAAATAAGGAATAAAAATATCCATGGTGGGTCTCCCCAACATTTAAGAACTGACCATCTTTGGATAACTAACACATACCAACACAAGAAATTTCAACCCATAACAAAAACCCCTAACACATGGGAAAACCCAGAGATAGTGTTCAAACCAAACAAAAAACTGAACCTTGATTCATCATTGATGCAAGACATGAGTATCTCCAAGAAGAACATGACATAAAACAATAACGATCTAAAAAATGGATAACCACGCCAGAGAGACAACCATTAAAAGACTCACATTCGAGGAGGCACAACAACTGGAATTATCTAAAAACAAGATCACCAAACCATGTTATAACCAATGTGGGGTATTCAAAGAACAATGGCCAAAATGAGGAAATGATACCTTTACACCTCTTATAAAAAAACGTAACCTTCCATGTCAAGGAAGCTAAAATAGAGAAATTTAAACCGTCCCCATTCTAGCATTGGAGACAAAATCTTGAAAAGGGTTGTCCACATCCTTGGGAATTTCTGACTGCACACAAGCTTCACATTGACACATGTGGCTGGAGATCTGATGTCTTAATCATCTACTCCCTCACAGTTAGAAGCTGAAATCCTCCAACCGAGACTCTTTCCGACGATGCCGGTAGCAGAACATCTCCAACTGTCCCAAACGGCCATACCAACAACAAGACTTTAGAGGATGAAGAAAAGGATACCTAAAGTAACAAAACCAGATACACCAGAAGCAAAGAAGAAAGTGTCACAACTAATTGAATATGGAATTGACAAGAAGACTTATAAAACATGTTCCTCCGATTATCTCTCTTCACCGGATGGGGAACCTTTCTGAACACCAAAATTATCAGTCATTGAACCTTGTATAGAGACCCCACACAATAGAAAATTTTGTTGATTCTATAATTCTACATCCAAATAAATGGAGACAGACCCCTTAAAATTCCTGATATAAGCCTTTACTATTTTTTGGCCTTACTGGACACTCACGATCTCTTCCACTTTCCTCGCATTCACCTATTCAGGTATAAACCATCGGTATAATGTGTTCTTAAACACCTTCCAATACATTCCATCATGCACCGACGCAAGGATCACCTTCTTTGATCAATCGAAAGTTAAACCATCAAATATATCCAAACCAGCATGTAAAATTATAGCTTTGAGAAATTATAATAACCTAAAACAACCAATGACTTCATCAATCCATTTTGATACCTCCAATGGATCATGATAAACAAGGAAAATGGGAAAAAATGAGGACTCAAGTCCACCAATACATATGGATTCTTGGTAACATCAAAAACATGAAGAGACTTTATAGAAACCTATGGAGATTTATTGGGTGGCATACTCAAAAGCAAAAGTAAAAAAGAAGAATCAAAACTCATCACAAACTGAAATCCCACATATCAATCAAAAACCTAAACTCAAACTCAAATCACCCTTATAACCACATTATCATCATTAGAAAAACTATATCCCAAGAAAAAATATATCAATGATGAAAAAAATGTTAAATGATTTCCCACTAAATTTTCAAAACATAGAAATTACCCTTTGTGAAAACAATTTTTTCCGGAAACAAAACAACTTAAATATCCAGCACTAGTATTCCATGAAGTATCACAAACACATATATGTACATCCCTATGCTAGATCAAGCACCCATCTACACGTACCACTAATTATCACCAAATCACATGTGTACCCCTATATATGTGATAACTCATAGGTATACCAAGGGTCAATTCAATTCTGTTCTCATTTTCGAAGAAGTCAATTCAATGTAAAGCACAAAGTCCCAACAAATTTGATAATGTAAATTATCATTAAAGAAACACATTTACCAATTTCAGAAAAATTACCATTTGAAATTCAAATAATTTTTTCCATGATTCCAAAATAATTTCCCAATCACCTCTCATTTTTTCCTTTGAAACCACACATCCAATTAAAAGAAATGAATTTCCATTTCAAAAATCATTATACCAATCCGAAAACAAAATTCCATTTTGAAAACCCTATCACTAAAATCCATTTTACTTTTTGAGATCCACTCATGAAAACCAAAATGAAGTCCAAACATAACTCCCATCAAAATTTCCAAATATAAGGAAATAGTGTCTATGCCAACCAAACCACATCGCATTACATACCATGCTCTTAGCTAGATTCAACCACATGAAGTATCTTGAACCATTAATTTGGGTTGTATAAGGGTATCTACTCCATAAAATGTCATCACATAACATTGGATCACTTCTATTTTCATCACATATCCATACAGGACAAGCAAAAGAAAAATTCATATCCTGGACCACCCCTAGAAACTCGAGGCTCAGGGTGGGCAAGTGTTCATGACGTCTTTCCCGCACCTACCTATTGATTCCAAAAATCATAATTTAAAAAAATAAATAACACCCCAAATAAAATGGACACCTTTGATACTATTTTTTCAAAATAAAAATGGTTCAACCTTGAACCGGCCACCCGAGTAGGCCCGCGACAAGCCCCAAAAGGTGTTCTCATTCCCCACTGGCTGGAAACTAGTGTCAGGAACCAAAGTAAAATAGTTGGGAGTAATTTTTTCCCAAAAAAATGGAATATAAATAAATATAATATGAAAAAATAGATAAACACTAATAGAGGAATTAAGATAACTCCGCACAACCAAATGTAACTCCAAGTAACCTCTTGGGTCACCACCTGATAAGGAACCACACTCACTGCAAGAGCAATCCAAAACTAAAACCTAGAACTAAAAATATAAAGTAGGTGTGAGCACCGAGATGCTTAGTAGGAATGACAAGGAATAACAATTCCCTATTCCCTTACCTTTATAAAGAAAACCAATCATGCTAGTTTGAAAATAATTCATATTAGAATAATTTATTTCATTCTTTTCAAATTTAAGTAACATGTTTTTCATTTTCAAGAACAATAATTATCTCCTAATATATTTTCAAAGTAGACCCCAATCATGCATCATCATTTCAAAATGAAGGAAATAAATTTAAATTCAAATAAGGGTTTTATAAAATAGAGAATAAGCATGAAAGAACTGAAATGAAAATTATATTAAGTAGCTAGTGTTAGTTAGGGACCTAGGATCCTCTTACCTCAGTGAAACATAGTATAGTAATAACAAACAACACCATTATTATGTAAGATACAATAGATTGGAGAAACTTCCAAAATTGAAGTGGCCTCCAATCATAACAATTTTTTAGTTTGTGTTGCAGTGTCAATACTTTTAGACCAAACCTTGACTAACCCCTTCCAAATCATCTAGCGTACTAGACCTAGTCTTCCCACCTTGGTACCAAGGGATTCCCATGCACTATATTTCAAATGGTGGTGAGGTTTTATTAATAAAACACATAATAACATAACACTCTGTTTATCAAAAACTCATACAATATCTCACCACTGATCTCCCTCCTTAAGCACATTCCCTTTTGCACACCACACAACAATGTAGAAGACTCCATACACGAAACATATCACAAATCACATATTAACAATTGCATCGCATTTCTAAAACAAAGGGGTATGAATCAAGATTTTTTTCCAATTTCCAAATCCATTCTCAAAGTTCCAAACATGACTCGTTATTTACATGAAATATTATCATTTTAGAAAAATCATAATCACCAAACACTTTCCAAAAGCCTTAAAAACAATTAAACAACCAAGGCACCTCACTTTAAAAAACTAGCTTGAAACCATGCTTAAAAAAGGAGACTTTTTAAGAATGTTAAATTACTAATTAACCTCAAATTCGTACCCAATCCCATGATTTCTTTTAAACTAACCAAAACATGTAACTTTTCCTTTTTAAAATCACACACTAACCCCTCTTCATTCAAGACAGCATTCACAACTATTATACACACGCCACATACCCTTGAAAATACTTTACCCTCTCAAAACCATTTAGGAATAAATTTTTAATAATTTAACATTTTAAGCTAATTGAGAATTATAAATGCATTACCTTTTGAGACATTATAAATATAAAATCAAACGTTTGAGACATTATAAATTATGAAAAATTAATACAGAACCATTTATAATAATAAAAAACACATCACATGGATAATACATATACTACGTAAATATAAAAAATATTTATAAAACAATAAATCAATTATAGTATTAAAATTAAAGGGTCAGGAATAGTGAACCTACCTCAAACATGCCTCTATTTGTGGATGAACACTCGAACCAACCCTTGGCACATACACACACATGTAGTTATAGACACACACACACACACAGATATATCTATATACCCCTAGATGCATTAAACATAGTCCTCATTCCATGAGGAAATATATATATATATATTCCTTACCTTATGCATTTATACATAGGTTTTCTTGATCATAACATCATGATACCCTAACATCGAGGTCCAACACACCCTATAAACATTACTGACAACTAAAAAATAAAAAACTTCCTTCCCAATTAATTCCATTAATTAATCATTTGATATATAAATGATTTCCTTTACTAACATCCTCTAGCATGGTGTATAATTGGACACCTAATGGTGGGCACAACCAAATCCATTCAAGTTCTTTTTAACAAGAAAACCAAAGGGATTCTTCCAATTTAACAACCTATCAAACATAGAATATACTTGACATAAATCACATGGAAAACATCATTTAACTAAATTTAAAGGCCACTCAAAAACATACCATATATCAACATCGGTAGGAATACATATGAAGAACTCAAAAAACACTAAGAAAAATATATCATTTATAAATAATTTTGGTTTGAAAGCAGCACACCACCGTTGGAGGAGTTACATTGTAAAACATGACTTTATCAAACAATAATTCATTTATCTCCTTTAAGAATTTTAGTAAATCTATGCAGTTCATTTAAACTAGTAAACTCAAAAAAATAACTTATTTAAAGAAGTAACTAAAGAATTCTTAAATAAATAGTCAATGATAGGAACCCTACCTCAAGAAGACTAAGCGAACGCTTCAAATTTAGTGCTTTCTAACTCAAGCAGCATCCTGATTGCACACATGAACATCCTTATATATATATCCTTAAATTGATACATGTGTTCCCCACACTATGAGGGAATTCCCACATAGAAGATATATATGTCTATATATTAATACCTATGAATATGTGTTCACTCCCATTGAATTGATTGAAACACACTACAAAAAATTCCACCCTAGGTCTCAAAAACACCAGTAGACCCCAAATATAGGATGTGAAATTATGTAACAAGATTTAAAAATTAACTTGGATAGAAACACTGGCTTGAAATCACATGGCACAACCCAATTCACTATAGATTAATCAAAATGAAGTCAAAAACACCCATAAACCCTAATAATAGAGGTGGAAAACAAAGAAATGGAAGGAACACTCTACCAAAAAACATTGGTGGCGAAAACAATCACCCCAAAATGCCTCACCTTCAGTAGTGGTTGTTCGAACACGTATATTGGAGTCTTGATGGACCTTCCGCACCACCTTACAATGGAAAATGTAATGGAAATTAGATTTATCCTACACATAGGGTTCAACTGAATTTTATATGTTGAAGGAGAGACCAAGAAACTGTAAAAAATTGGAAGGATGCGGGATATAGGATATTACCTTGAAAAGATGACCATGAATCCCAGAGAAATCAAGAGGAAACCCTGGAAGAGTGGGATCACTTTGAAGGGGGTGGCACATGACATGGAGGTGCTACAAAGTGTGTTTGACCATGTGAGTAGTGAAAGAAATGGTGGGAACTGGCCATGTGAGGAGGATACACTAGAGGGGAGGAGTCCATCTTCATATACACATAAGAGGGGAAAGAAGGGGGAATCTCGATGTAGGGAGAGGGAGGGGGTCAGGTTGTACAAGGGAGAGGAAGCGTAGGGGGCTTCTTGGGTTTTTTTTAAAACCCTAATAATAATAACAACCTTAATAATAATAATAATAAAATTTATAATAATTACAATAATAATAATATCATTCATAATAATAATATTATCATTATTTTTTTTATATCAGTTTAGTTTTATTTTATTTTATTTTATTTGATTTTTAATTTAAAATTTTTTAATGTTCTAAAAAAAGAATTAAATATTAATAAAATAACCACGACTGCAAGGTTTCAGGTTGAGGTATGACAGTTAATGTCATGGAGCTCATTAAATATTAGGTGTCGAAATATAGATAGTTTAAGGACCTCTACATCATGGCATTAGGGGCGGTGTGTTTAATGTTCACTTAAGGGAAATAGGATACCCAATATTGGTGTTTTTTGTAGGTATGGTCGACTCATATAAAGTAGATGATAATGAGGAACATTATTCTATGGTGACAAGTTTTTGTTCATTTCATTAGGTTTTTTGAATTGAAATTTCACTTATGATAAACGGAGTGTAAAATAATTGTGTAAAACTATATATGGGGATAATGTTATATTATGTTGAAAAAAGTGATGTTTCATATTCTAATAGTTAAAGGAAAAAGGGTAAAATGGATATAGAGATTGGAAATTTTCTTAGTAATTGAATGGACAATGTCATTGTGTCCAGAACCAATCCATTCTGAAAAGATGTCGATTTGAGGCCATGATTCTTGTAATACTGTAATAGATTTTGAAAAAAATTCAATCATTTATTAATTAAAATTTATTTCGTGTTGAAAAGAGTAAAGAAAAGTTTTATAATGTATTTTTTTTAATTTTACTAAATAAATATGGAAACCATGTGGGTTGAGGATAGTTTTGAGATACCTTTATGATGATAATTGGTGGAATGTTAATTTGTAATGATTTATCTTTTTAATAATAGTGATCCACATATTAAAAAAATGGGAGATAACTTATCTCTGATAAAGTGGAATGAGTAATTTATACCTGATAGAAAATCAAATTTGGAGGAGGAGGAAATATTAAGAGCTTGATATAGTTGGAATATCATCAGATTGGATAGAAGTGATCCACTATTTCAGGTGTATATCAACATTCTTATCTCAATATGAAGATCAAAATTATCCACGAAGGAGTAGTGAGTTCCTCCTTTTAATGAGAGGTAGCAATATTTACAATTTTTTAAACTGTGAGTATAGAGAATCTGTGAGACATATCTATTGAGTAAACCAAATAGAATCAATGTGCACCACTGTTCTTGGGAAATAGGCACCTCACCATTGAAAATCCTTGGATAATCCTTGTTTTGATGAAAAAAGTAATATTGTTTAGATGATTTTCTAATTATAGTCAATTAAAAAAAGAACATAAGGGGTAGAAATTTCTATTCATCAAATTGAGATAACAAGATTGAAATTGAGGGACAAATCTTTAAATCTATATTTCATTGATTCACTCACTCTTAGGGTAATCTTCGTGATAAAGGAAAATAATAAGTTATTTCTGAACATGACACCCACCTTTACTATGTTTTATAGAGAAATCACAATTATATATATTCTATGTCATAACCTGACAATGTAATTATATAAAGGTACTCTCACTTATTGTCATCTATATAATGGAATTTTCGGGATAAAATTATTTTTAATGGTGGTATAATGAAAAACCCTAAGTTTAGTATACATTTCTTCTTAAATAAATATTATAAAACAGATTGTTTTATGAAGAAAACTTATATAAAATAAAAAATGATATATTAATAAGAAAAAATTATTAATTGCGATCATTATATCATAGTACTAAATTTAAAGGGTATAAATAGATGTAATATTCTTATAAAATATGTGCAGGAAGGGGAAGGAATGGAACCTAGCTATTTGAGTTTTCCTTTTAAGGGTCATTTTTAAATGATTTTAAGGGATTTAGAATCACTAGGGTTTTTCCTAGAACAAACCCAATATAAAATTCAAAACGTACAACTAGAGCCAAATCACTTTTGGGAGAAGTTCATGATTACGGAAATCACTATGATATATATAATAGTAGTATCACCACCTATGATTTTCACCATTTCTTATATCACCCTTTGATATTATATATAGGTATTTATGTGTTTTATAAATGAAATTTATTACAATATAAACATGTAATCATTAATTAGATAAATTATTTTCTTCATTATTAATAATTTTGATTCATTTAATGCGGAAAAATAATTTCTCAAAAAATTGGTTTTCTAAATTACATATTCTTATATTAAAATAATTTTTTATCACTTTTATAATTTCAGTTTTATAAAAGAATCTTTATTTTTGGATTCATCGTGATAAAATCATCTTAGTGCGCATGTTGGGTTTTTTAAAAAGTTGATTAATAATTGAATAGTAAAAATACATTTTTTCACAAATTCTATAAATTTTATGAAAACATTTTGATATAAGTATGACTTAAAAATATATAAAACATTTTTATAGACTGAACATTCAATTATAGTGTAAAAATCTATTAAAATAAATATTTTAGATTTATAAATCAATAACATACTTTTTGGAATATAATTTATATTTTTTTTCTAAAAAACTATATTTTTGTCATTTTCCATGAATAAAATATTCAAAACGATATATTCAATTTTGGAATGATTTAGATGTCTTGAAACTATTTATTTTTAATTATAAAACAATAATATCATGTAATACAATAATATAAATGATTTTGATGTAAATTAATTATTATTATTAAAATGGTATTTTTTTGAAAACCATTTTTTCTATGTCAGGAATACTTTTATTAAAATTAATTTTTACCACATCTACAAATTTATTATTGTAAAATAATTTTCAAATTATTTACATAGAAATATGAAATTAGGTAATATTTTCTATTTCATTTTTAGCCGTAAAATAAAAAATTACCACACAAATTTTAGTCACCTTGATAAAGGATTAAATTGGTAACAATTGGTTAAATTTATAGCGACCCGTGAATTTATTAAATAAATATTCAATCTTATTTTTTGAATATTAAAAAAATCTCACATTAATACTTTTCCAAGGATCAAAAAGGATTAGTGTTTTTGGTGACTATATATATAAACAACCTAATTTCATGAAAGATCTTTACTATATCCCCTAACAATCTTCAAATTAAGCACCCTTATAGTCTTATCCTACTTAATATCCAACTTCATAACATGGTGAATATTGAAACATAAGAAGGGGTGAGTTCTGATGCTCAATAATGATAAAAATGGGAGATACTTAAAAATGATCATAATTGTTCATAAAACAAGATAAAATGTATGATAAAATGATCTTAACTTATGGAAATCATAAATAATATCTCTAGATAATAAATCAAGAGTCTTCAAATAAGTGTTTTAAAATGATATAATACAAGAATATAATCATGAATCCAAAATCATGAGTTTTGTAGAATAGCACGAGAATATATCATAGGAATGTGTCACAGACAGAAAACTAAGAAATCATAACATTGTGAATATGTATAAACAAAAATAGGTACACTCTACATATTATAGACATGTAATATTTCCCTTATATAATATTCATAGACATGAAGTTAGGTCCCTAAATAAAATTGTGAACATGTCATAACATGAAAATTTTCATGCCAAATGTTGTGAACATGAAATCAATTACCTGCATGACATAGTTATCTCATGAGATATAAATATTTACCTAATGAATTGGAGGAATATATAATTCAATTCCCACCCATCACATAATTTAAACCTCACATAAGTGTGCCACAAGACTACAAAAACATTTATCATAGTATAACCCATGGAAAAGATAAGGGTTTCATTATGATTTCTTCAAATCATAATTAACTTGAAAGAAAGAAATAAGTTTCATATAATCATACTTAAATAATAATCATTATAATCCATCTAGAGATATAAAGTGGGTGGTATCATAATATATTATCCATGGTAAATCATAACAATCCTTAAAGGATATTTTATAAATTTATTAAAATAGAATTTTACTATTTATTTGAAAAAGCAGAATATATCATTTTCAGTCATTATCATTAAAAATAAAAAATTCCCAAAATATTGAGCAAAATATTTTTGTTAAAAGTAACCATATAAACATTTAATATAATCTCTAAAAAAATAATTTTTATAAATATGGGAAAACCCATTCATGTAGTATATGTTAAAAGTGAACATTATTTTCACATTTTTATTAACATTAATAAGTGACATGTATATAGAACATTTAAAAAATTACATTTAATAATTTTTAAATAAATTAAAAGGTAATAATAATAATAATATTTCTCAAAAATTTATGAGTAATTAAAAAATTCCATAAAACATTTAAATAAAATGTAGATGATAGAAAATGTTTATTGACCAAAAAGGAAATAAGATCATTTTTTTCTTAAAAACTTTTATCAACAAAATTAATTAAAAAAAAGAGGATAACGGTAACAATATTTCAAAATTTTAGTAATAACTAGTATATAACATAATATAATAGTTTTAAATGATAAATATCATATAATTTCCATGAATTGAGATTTTACATTGAAAACCATGAAAAGAAATGAGGTTGTAACTTAGACCCTTACCTCATGTCCTCTATTGCTTCGTAAATAATTAAAACTATTATATAATAAATATATATTTATTATATATCTATTATAGAACCATATTCATACACATATTAATATATTTATTTCCTTTATAATTTCCAATTAACCTTTTATAAACCAACCTTTATTAAAATGATCATTCAGGTGAAAACTTATCAGTTTTGTATGCTTGTTTCAATTCGGTGCTTCCAATCAATACACTTATGTAATTATTTCAGCATCCCCAGAATCATAATAATTTCCAAATTATCATATTTATTCATTATATTCAGTTTTATTACCATTTAAATAAAGTGGTGACGAAAATGAATTACATCAATTCATAGAGAGGGTAGCTAGTACATATGAATATGTGATGTTTTGACCTTCTGATGGATTGAAAGATGGAATGGTATATATTAATTACAATTTAAAGAATAAAAATTATATAATATATATCATATATTTTCATTAAATAAATCCTCATTACCATCTATAGAAATATTAAATTAAAAAATCACATCGCTCTGTGGACGTGGTTGTCCAAACATACACATGAGAGATCCCATTATTTTCTAAAAGAAAGGGAAATAGATAAAAAAATGGATATAAAATTAACATAAAAATGTAATTATATTAAATATACTTATTTTTTATTTTCATAATGGGATATAACATTTATAGGAGGTTTACTATGAATGAAACATGAAAGATATTGGTATAAAGATATACCTCTTCTTCAGGTATCCTCCTTTGAAGAGAACATTAAGGATTTTTGTTTGGATGGTTTTCGAATAAAAATACAAAAAAGTCAAAAATATGGATTGTAGGAGATAATTTTGTAATATATTTATAATTATAAAGGGATCAAGTGGTGTGGAAAATATAAAAGAGGATGTTCCCTTTTATAAGAGGGGAGTGGCACACATTATATTGTTATGAATAATAAAATACAAAAAAGTAATTATTATTGGAATGTGGATCTAAATTGAATAAATTTAAAATTTTAGATTATATATTATCAAAATAAATTTAAAAAATATTATTTAGATAAATTTTTATGAAATTTTAACTGTTATCTCTTTAGTTTATCCACACATTAATCCTTTTAACCTTTATCGTAATAATTATTTTTACACCAGTTATTATTCATTATTACCTAAAATTAAACTCAACTCATTAAAAAAATTTATATAATAATTATAAATATTTTTTTATCATATTAAATTTTTATTTGTAGAAGAAATTAATGTTATAAAAAGTATGCCAAACACAATGAAACCCATTTTTAGAAAAATGAATTTTTAAGCATAAAACCGAATTTATTCTTATTCCTTGTTTAGTATAAACTATTAAAAGCATGTTAATATGCTTTATTTAATATATGAACTACATAATTTATTAATATAATTTTTAAATATATATTAATTCAATATATTATTACAAAATACATTTCACATAATAAAAATAGTTTTCAAAAATTTGTCTACTTTTACCATCAAATTCTTTTATCTTCATTTCTAATGAATTAAAATAAATTTATGAATGATTTTTAATTTTTTCATATTAAAAAAAAATATGTTTCATAAAAATACTAGTTAATTAGGGGTCATGATAAATAATATATAGAAAAATAAAACACATTGAAAAATTGATCTCCTTATGCAAATTGATATTATTTATAACATATAAAACTGAGTACTTATTTACTAGGAATTATTCAATAAATTCTTATCATTGAAAAATTTTATGCACACAATTTATATTTTAGTTTTTACTATTTATACCCACAATTCCATGGTCAAGGTGATATCATTTAAATTGAATAATGATATTTCAACATTATATCATAGTTAGTTTAATCTTAGTGTTGTGTGGAAGGAAATATATCAAACATATAAAGTTGATTTAAAAAGAAATACATCATAAAATCTCAAGGTGTTACAAAAATTAAAGGATACAAAAAAAAACTTATATTCAATTGATTTTTTCAGCGTAATTTTGGCCTCCATTATCCTAAATTTGAAATTTGGATATTTTGGAGAACCTTTACTTTACTGAGTCCTTAATTTCATCTTAATAAATGAGTATTTCCCAATGTTCCACTCCTTTCATCTATAAAATACCCCTTCACCACCTCACTTCTCCTCACACAAGAAATTCCTTGATATACTAAACTCTTCTAAAAAGTATCATCCATACACTTTCCATGTCCTAGATGCTCTAGAATCACCGAAAGGACAATCTAAGATGTCTTAAAGAGAGGTATAAAAGAGAATATCCAAGGACGTTGTATTTTCTTGTCATGTTATTCTATGTTTATTAATTCTTATACCATATAAAAATATTATATAACCATCCTAATAAAATTATATCAATATAATTAGTTTATTTAAATGTTATTATGTTGATGTGATACCCATTATATACTTTCCAAAAATTAATTATAAATGAAAATACTGCTCGTGTCATGTGTGGTGTACCTTCTCCATGAAATGATATATTTCATTTTTCATTATTACCTTACATAGTTTGTTCCAAAAATGAATTTAATTAATAAATATTTTATTTATAAAATTATTATTATTTTTTAAATATTATTTGTCAATTATATTAGTAACACTACCAATAAATTCTTATTGTCAATCTAACCACCTAAAAATAGCATCATATTTCCCTTTTTATAATTTTAATATATTTTTAATAGAACTTTGAGCTATATAAATTATCTATTAATATATTGATAAAAGGTCTATTTATTTATATTATAATGTTGATGAATCTATTCTATAACCCCTTCGACCGTGGTCAATGTACCAAATCAATTTTAGAGGAATTAACCAGATGAACCCAAGTGGATGAGGGGAGAAAATAAAACAAAGTAAATTAATGAAATATGATACTAAATAGACTATAGAAAATTAAATATACTATAAAAATGTTCCTAATCATGAATTTAATAAAAATATTTTTCTATTCAGGAGGTTGGGAATACACACAAATAGAGCTAGACTTTAGGTAAGGGTTTTTCATCTCAATTTCCCTTCACCGAGACATAATTCATATTATAAATATATTTTCTTTTATATGGTCTTTATAGTACCACATTAATATATTTTATTATGAATATATTTATGCTAATTTTATTTTATGTTCCATGTGATGTTCTTTCATTCAAGGGGGTTTCAACATTAAAATCATTATTGAGTTTTATTTTAAATCATTTCTCTAAAAAAATTAATTATTTTACCCAAATCCTTCACAATCATATCCATATTCATTATACTATTTCAGTAATTCTCTTACATATATTTTAATGTGGTTTTAAGGTCAATTTTATATAACTTTGAATTTCTATAGTTTTTTTTAAAATGGATTCTATTTAATGTATTCTGTATGGTTTAATTTTTTTTAAACATCTAAAAAGAATAATTTTTAATTTTTAACATTTAAGCATATTATCTAATTTTTGTATTTGTTATTTTCAATCATGATTCCTTTTCAATTAACCTATAGATTTAAATTAAAATTAATAATCCCATTATATTGTGAATTTTTTATTTTTTAAAAAATATATAGATTAATAATTTTTAAAGAATAAATAATGATATTTCATTCCACATGCATATATTTCAATCATACACTGAAAATTTATTATATTTAAATTTATTTTATTCCATGGTTTCAATATTTTAAATTCTTTTTAAATTTATTCTTTCAATAACCTCTTCTAACCCATTGGAAATGGATTTTTTATGTTTCTAATAATTTTGATTTTTATAACCATTTTATATAATCTGTATGAAAATATTTTTATGAATTATCTTCTAGTTTACTCATTATATCCAAATATTTTATCTTATGGGGTTTTTTGTTTATGATCATCCTTTATGTGATTTTTTATGCTAATTTTTAGAGATTTAATTTTTCTGTTGATAGATATACACTTGATGTCAGGTTATAAAATACCATTTAGAATTGATATAAAATAAATTTCACTACATGTGTTTTTCATGATTTGGTATATTATTAATTAGGAATACATACGTATGAATATTTATAGATAGGGTTTTATATCATTCTATAATAAATTATTTAAGGGTATATATGTGATGAAATAATTGTGGGAAATGAATATATATTCTTCATCTACTATGGGAATCAATTAATTATTTCTACTCCAATATGTTTTTTGAATAAGGTTGTGATGCTTGATCAATTATGTTATGTTTTACTATTCTTATGTTTATGCCACACACATATTCCATATTTTAATGTCACAAAATATTACATGGTTATTATTCCATGGATTATGATTATTTTCCAATCTATCCAAGACTATATAAATTTGACATGTTTATCCTATTATAGTCCTTTGATATCATGCCATGGTCTATGATGTTATATAATTTATTATGATATCTATTATTATTATATGGTCTATTTTATTGGATATGTTTTTTATAATTCATGTTCCACCACATTCTTAGGATTTAAACCTTTATGCTCATTTACACGTTTTCCCTTATTGAGTATTTCAGATCACTCCTTTTATTTTTATTTCCCCGAAAAAATTATATATATGATTATGATTAAAAGGAAGTACTATGTAGATAATTTTTTAGGATTATTGATGAAATATTACGTAATAATATTTCTATTTAACTAATATCTAACGACCCTAAACCATTTTGTTATAATATTATTAGATTATTTGTAAGATATGATGACAAAATTATGATAAATATGTAAAATATATACATTTTTATTTTTTGTTTTCTCATAATATCTTCAAAATACATCAAAAAATAAAATTTAAAAACTAAATAGAAATGATAAGAAAGATAAATTTCAATTCATTGGGAAGATCAAGAAAATTTCTCTATTCTAATATAAAACTAATTGAATTATGAATTAATTAGATGAGAAAATTAATTTTTTTGAATTCCTAAAATAACCATAGGTGGATATATATTGTAATATAATTGGAACATACAAACAATTCATCCAAAAAAATATTAGAAAAGGTAATGTCAATTAATAAAAGAAATTACGAGGAAAACCAGTACAAATTTTCTAATTTATAAGATATTAATGATTAATAAAATATTGAATATGTGGATTAAATTTATATACAAAAAAATAAATGGAAAATAATTTAATTTAATATTGTATAATTTACAAAATGGATAAAAATATTAACCAATAGGAGGAAAGATTAATCATTAAATTTAGATTGAGGGAAAATAGTTTTATATACTTTACAATAAATATAACGGGTCATTGGAAATAAATCAAATTCCAATAAGGGATAAAAAATATATATTAATGACATAAATAGGGTATACAATAATTCAGAAGATAAGAATGAGTAATAAGAATTAATTAGAACCCAAAAGAGTGATAATCAATGGATAAACCCCTTACTTTAACTTCAAACAAGCTTGGATTTAATACTAAGAATAATCAATTTATAATTATTATTCATCAATATTAGAAAACATTTTTTTAAATAAAATTAAATTAATAATAAGAACTTATTAATTTATTAATTATTAATTAACTAGTCATAGTCTATAATGGTAATTAAGTGTTAGTTGTTCCAATCATTCTTTTTCTATTTTGGTATAATGGTCATAATCACTATTCATTGTCCATCTGCTTATCATCTATAGAATAGTAAACAAAATGTAATAATGTTATAATATTGTGTTTTAAAGTTCCATTTTCATTCCATGTTGGTTATAAGTATGGTTCACAATATAAAAATTAATAATTTTCTTGTTTTGGGAAACATTAACCATCATAAAGAGTTACATTATAATTAATATTCATTTTAGTTTTACCATTATAGAACCAAAATAATAACTTAATTTCATATTAACTACCATAAATATTCTATATTAATGTTCTTAATACCTCTACAGTTATTATTAAAAAAATAGAGTAGCATCACTCATGTAGGTGGTTGAACTGTCCCAAATGCAAACATGCTACAAAGAAAGAATGATTACAAAACCATCAATATTTCGTTCCTACGAAATTATTATAAAATTATATTGATACTAATTTCATATTATTAAAGTGATAAATTATAATTATGAATATTTAGATTAGTAAGATAAATAAAATTGAAAATAAATACTATATTTCTTACTTTGGAAAGATGAAATCATCATTTAGAAATCATCACTATTTTGATGTTTTTTGGACATATTTTTTTGAATAGGGGTTTTAAAATTAGCAGAAGGATTCAGGGGAAGGAATTGTGAAAGAGTAAGACAATAAAATGATTTTTTAAAATGGGATATTTAATTATCTTTTATAAATTAAAATAAGATATGTTTATTTAGAAACATGAAGTATGGTAAGGGTGCAATTAGAATCAAAAGTTAGTTAGGTGTATTAGGATAGAGAATGTTTTTATTAAATTAAAATTTAATTTCAGACATAAAAATGTTCTTCTTGAACATTAAAATATCAATTTACTTATTTAAAATTCTTTCCATGTCTTATTTACATTATAATACTATAAAAATAAAAACATATATATATGTGTGTGTGTGTGTGTAATTTTCTTTTTTAATAATGATGCTTCTCATATTTTGGAATATAGTGTAGTATAAAACACTAGCACAAAATAATTAAAAAATTAATAGTTTATTTGTTTAATGTAGAAAATTTCATTTTGGGAAAATATTTTCCCAATAAAATTAAAAATGTTATAATGATACAATAAAAAAATAAAAAAAAATAAAAAAAAATTTTAATAAAAAATATGGATTATTTTGGTCTCTTAGAATTATCATACCGGAAAAGTACACTATAAAAATGAAATAGGAAATTAATAATTTTATCAAATTTTTTAAATTTATGAATAAAATATTGATAGGATTGAAAGTAAAAAAATTAATTAAGTAAATAAGAGTATTTAATAGATTTATAAAACTAATGTGAAAATTGGAATGGTTAATAAACCATTGAAATAGGAACATGACATTTGGAAATAGTAACATGACCATTAGAATATTTACTTAACTATTGGGTTAGTAAAAAAATATTTTGTCCTATTGAAATATACAAATATAAGGAATTTATATCTGACTAAGAATGTATAAAATTGTTAAATATGAAAGATAAATATTTGACAAAAAGAAACCCCATTTGTTTTTTGGAAAACATATATGTTTTATTTTCAGTAAAATAAATTTTTATGATAAATTTAAAATTTCCAATTTTTTTTATTTTAATAAATTTATTTTAAGTAACAATATATATTTTTATATAAATAATATTTTAAATTTATAAAATCATAATTCTTTTTTCTCAGGGTTAAAAATTATATTATGTCATAAAATATGGTATTTCTCTATAAATGAGGATGTTGTTTAAAAATTTTATTCCACATATAAATAAAATATTTTGATGAAAATGACTACATTTTTGGAATTATCATTTCAAAATTTAATTAAGATAGTTTTTTTATTTTTGTAAAAATAGTAAAATATGATGGTGATTAATAAAATACCATAAAGTACCATAAATTTTAATTGTGAATATAAAGGTTTTTTTGGGGATTCAAAAAGTTAGATGAATAGTTTAATTTTCCATTTACTATTAAATCACAATCACTATTCTATTGGTTCACAATTTTTATCACTAGTTGAGGATATAATATTTTTTTCTAAATTTTTCTATTAAAACACCCTTCTACCCCAGTTATAAATACCACCCTCAACACCCAATTTTCATCACTTATAACTTCTTCCATAAAAAAAATATACACAAAAAAACCACGTATAAGTCTCTTGTAATATTTTATAAACGGAATTATCTTAACCAAATACAATTCCTAGAATATTTATGGTGCAATACCAATGAGGTTATCAAATTTAGGAATGTATGTTACTTATCCCGAGTTCATTGAATTTATGAATTAATTATTATTTTCAGCTCCTTTCTAAATATAATTAACTAATGTTATATTAAGAACATAATAATATAATGTTTCTTAAATATGAATTAAATCATCATATATATCATTAAATCAATATTATGTAATTTTATAACATTAATTCAATTATAATTGATTTCAACTAACTATTTATATGATGTTATAAATAATCTATTACTGCTTTAATTGGATAGTTTTACAAATGGATTTAGATGATAAATATAACTTCTATTACATTATAATGATTTTGGAAAGATTAATTAGTTATTATATTAATGAAATTAATAATAAAATATCATAGTAATTTTAGCCACCCATAATGAGCGTATGTAGACACCTTTCATAATTTGAATATGTTTTAGACCATCTATTAAACTATAGAATAATAGTGCTACTAGAATGATTGAAAATAAATATATCTTTAATTATGGATGATGTTAATGGATGTTATGACTTAATAAAATGATTAGAAAAACATAAAAGAGTAAAAATTAATTATATATACCTGAAAAATCTAAAAATCAAGTATTTACAAAATTTAGTTTCATTATTCATGAGGTTATAAGAACATTCCAAGAGATTCAAGACCCAAGGTAATAAAACTCCAAGACAATACTTGTTTCTTTTGAGTTATGCTCTCTCTATCTTTACCACTATTTCTCCATATCCTATACACATTTACTTCTTATGTATTATTTATTTATGTTCCTTACTTATATCTCTTGTTTATCTTCCATTTATTTTCTAGGGTTTATAATCTTTTTTAGTTCCCTTATCAAAATTTTCCTTAAATTGAAACAATATATTGGGGAATTTCCTCTTTATATTTTCTTTTCATATTCATATTTATTAAATTTTCTTTTTATTTATGCTCTCATTTAATGATATACCATGTATGGTTCATGAGAAATAATTACATCACACTATGTTATGTTTTCTTGGTAGTGAGTGTTGACATTTGATTATGATGTCATGATTTATATTGTTTTCACTTTCTTATCATGTGATGATCATATTTTATCAACTGATTTATTCCACAATTCTTTGTGATTATATATTATCCTCAACTATTATGATATCATGTAATGCCTCTTGACTTATATGTGATGCTTCACTATCATGTTTGTTAACTTATTGGGATTTATATTTCACACTTTATCTATATTTATATACCTAGGGTATTCAATTTAGTAAAAGAATCTAAATGGTATTTAAAATAACAATTTAGATATTAAAATAATTATGAAGTTGTTTGTTTTTATGTGGATATATTTATTATCTAATCTCACAAATGAACTAGAGGTATAAATTTTTAGGTTTTGTTTTATGTATTTTTATATTAAAAATCATGTAATAATATGTGTATAAGATATTTGTAATTATTTTTTACCCTATAAGAATGTATAGTAATATTTTGGTATTATTTTAGTGGACATAATAAAAAAAATTCAATGAATAACCGATATTGAAACCTATAAATTCATATGTTATGAAATACATTTAATTTTTGAGATACTCCTTCTATATTCATAGTTGTTCCTTTTAAATTGTTATTAATTTGAGTATTCTAAACCATAACTTTTCATTATTTCAATAAATGTATGGAAATAAGAGAAACTATCTCAATAACCAATGTTATGGTTAATGTAATGATTTAAAAAATGGGATTATTAAAATGATGGGAGTAGGATTTAGGTACCATATTGTTTTAATTTCACACCATTCTCAAGTTATGAATACAAACTTGAATCTCTTTTGAATTCCTTTCTTCTCCCAAGAAACAAAATGTTTATGTTTAGTGATTTATATTATAAAGTCCTCCCACTTTTAGAGTATCTTATAATAGACTTATTTATGAAGAATGTATTAATTCAATTGAGAAGATATTATCTATCCTCTAATGTTCTATAAAATAGGAAGATATATTGGCCCTCAATCACTTAGATGGAGAAGGTGATTAATGGTGGCCACTGGTCAGGATTATAAAACCTAAGTAATAAATTGAAATCATATAGTGGGATAAATTTATGAAAATATTTTTCAACAAATATTTTTCTCATACACTCTATATTAAATTATAAAGGGATTTCCATGGACTCACTAAAATGGGGATGAATTAATTAGATTTTACAAAGAATACATCAAATTGTTTTCAAGGTAAATCTCAATATTTCTCATTTACCATTAATTTATTGTTGACCACTTATTTTTTGTACTAAATCCAAATTTTTGAAATGTTTTTGTAGTTTGAGGAATTTATTGCAATGATGAAATAATCTGATGTTCCCTTAATGTTGAGATTATGATTAGTGATTATCATTGGTTTATAGGGGTTCAAGATAAAAAGAAGTGAATATAGTTTAATTATTGTGGACCAATGTAAAAATATCATATAGGAATGAAAATACATCTAACTACATGTTATAAGTGCAAGGAGAAGAATTAAAAAAACTTTCTTAGGGGAATAAGGATATTTTTTAAGTGTATAAAGAAGGGAAATCACACTATTTAATATAAAGAGAGTTGAAGATTCCAAAAAATAAGACGGAAGAAAAGAATTTTCCAATATCCCCACAACCAATAGACTAATGATTTGAAGCAATATAACTTGGAAACAATCCCAGTTAGTTCAATATGCTAATTGTTTTTGAATATTACAAAAAACAAAAACCTCTTAAGATAAGAGGAAAATGTATTTTTTTTATTTCACTACTGCCGAGGTGGATCGTGAAAATGAATCAATGACTGGTATATAATTTATTCAATGTGGAATAAATAATATCCTATTTTATTTTGGTTGTGTGCATTTATTCATATTATTCAATTTTAGTATAAATATTAAGACACCACATCAAGACATAGATGTTGAGTTATCCACGAAAACTTGAAGTGGAAAAAATTTTGCTTATCTATTAAATAATACATCACTAATTAACATAATTGGGTAGAATATACCAAAAAACCTTATTATACTCCCTTGAGTATAATTTGATTCTATAAATAGCATTTATTATCAATTTTTATATAGATAAAACATCAACTATAGGGGAAGGAAATTAGTTTACATATCCTAAATCATCCTTTGATACTATAAAAGTGCAGGAGAATGATAGACCTACTATGGAAAATACATTCCAATAGTGGATATGTTTTCTTATGTGTAAGAATATATATCCCAATTTATTGAGAAAATTATAGGATCATCCTGGAATATGTTCCCATTATTGGGGAATATGCGGATATATTACTTGAAGGGTTTTTTAGAATTCATTTTGGTCAAGAGTTTGAATTACAAATTGAACTTATACCTGTATATATGACAATATTCAAGAGTACTTATAGATGAGTCCCCATTAAATTGAAAAAATTAAATAGATATCAACAAGATAATTTGGATAAGGGTTTCACACATCTGAATGATACACAAATGGGTGTTCTAGTCCTCTTTATCAAAAAGAAGGATGGGTTAGGTAATATTTACATTTATTATCTTGAACTAAAAAATATCATGATAAAGAATAAGTATATCATTACATATATTAATGAATTATTCAATAATATATAAGGGGATCATTGCATATCTAATGTTGATATTTGGTCATGATATCATCAATTGATGTTGTGGGATGATGATATTCCAAATACTTCCTTTTGAACATGTTATGGAATGTATGAGTTCATATTGATGAAAATCAGACTCAAAAATTCTCTAAAAATTTTAATAGACATGATGGATATAGTATTTATAGATTACAAAAAAAATTAATTGGTATTTTTTTTATGAAATTATTATATACTCCCAAGTAAATGGGGAACATGATGAGCATGTGAGTACTATTCTAAATTTTTTAGGAAGGATGAAGTTATATGAAATTTTCAATAAATGAAAATTTTAAATGGAGAAAGTAACACTATTAGGATATATTATCTTAAGTAAGGGGATATATATGGATCTATCAAATAGAAAAATAATTGAAGAATGAACCAAACCAACATATATAATGGAGATCTATAGTTTGTTAGAATTATCTAGGTACTATCATTAATTTTTGAGGATGTTCTAATGATCTTAAAATTCATTAAACTAACAAACTTATAAGGGGGAATTGTTTTTGGAATTAATAATTCAAATATATTCATAAAGAGTTTAATAATAGGGTTATCACTATAAATTTACTAATAAATACCCTCAAATAGGGAAGTAATTTTGATATACAATGATAAAATAGACAAAGTTATAGGTTATGTACTCCTGAGAAATGAAAAAATCATAGTATAAGACTTAATAAATTTTATGGTTCATGTGAAAAATAATTTGACACATTATTTGGAGTTATATTTATCAATTTGTTTAATTAATATTTAGAGGAATAATATCTTTGAAGAAATTTTTTGTGTGTATATATATAGATCTCAAGAGCCTAAAGTATATATTCACATAGAAGGAGCTCAAGATGTTTGAATAAAGATGGTTAGATAATATTAAGGACTAGGATTGATGAATCCATTACCATCCTTCGAAATAAAATAGAGTAAAATATTATCTATATATAAAAGTTCATGTAAACATATCCATGATTAGGATTGAGAAGGATCTAGTCTTCTTAGACCGTCAATAGATAGGCATGGGAATCATAAATGAAGGAAAAAACATCCAAATATGAACCAATGATTACTCAGCCACATATTTTTTAGAATATTAATAAATCTCATGGGTAGGATATAGATATATAAAATAATTTTGATACAATAAGGAATAATAAATCTTCATAGTTCAATATTGACAAAAAGGAGTTGTGAGATTTGGGGCATGATTATGAATAACATTAGAGCCATAGATAAAATAGTATCTATGGAATGATACTCATAGATCAACATTCCCTATCCACCATGTGAGTAAAAATATGTATAGAGATATCCAAGAGAAATACTAGTGGGAAAACATAAAAAAAGAGATTATTGAATATACTTTAGAGTGCTTAGAATGAGAGAATGTTATGAAAAAATGAAAAGGATAAGGGAATAATGGAACCATTACCCAAAAATACATAGAAATGGGAGAAAATCATCATGGATTTTGTCACATGTCTTTTGAATATAGATAAAGGAAATAATTCCATATATGATATTATGGGATATATTACAGAGAGTGCACACTTCATCATCATTCGAGGGGAACTATCCCATGATAGAAAATCAGAGATATACATTAAAGAAGTAGTGAGGATGAATGAATCACCAATATAAATTGCATATGACCAAGATCCATGGCTCACCTCAATGTTCTATAAAATATTTAAAAATGTCTTAGCATAGATATAACATCCCACATTTTTATCACATATACTTTCATTACATTATACAAAACCTAGGATCTTTAAGGTTTAGTGTCTTGGAAACCCAGAACTTAATACATGACAACATAAAACATTCTTATTAAAAACTTGAAAGGATTCTTCATTTTTTCATCCTAATTTCATTACAACATCTCATAACCTGGGAGCATACATAAAAGGAAAGGGTGAGAAGAAGGCTCAGTAAGGTAAACAAGGGAAACATTTTACATACAAACTTGAGAGACATCAATAAGGTCATGATAAATAACTTTAAGGAATGAGAAAGAGATCATGAGGCATATCATAATAAAAAACATGTTTCATAACTTGAATATGTGGATATAAAATTTAACATAGACAATCATTTCCGTTTCACCATGGTCCATCCCCAAGGTGTCATTAAAAAAATTACCAAGGTTATTCCGTAAGGTATCGTTAAAATGGTCATCTCAAGAGATTAAGTCTTTACCCAATGCATTGGAGCGCTATCAGGGAGAACCCTTAAATTTTACTTTATTATCATGTGGGCCACACATATATCATCATAAATAAATTCATAAATAACCCATATAGCATAAAAAATGGGTTTTATTTCATAGTCATCACATTTTAAAAACTGCTTTAAAGACGTGATCTTTATGTCACTTTAAACCCACGAAAAAAGGAAAGTGGGTTTCACGTATGTATGTTCCAAAATTAAAATAGAACATTTTTTTGATATATATGTGAATACCCCTATAGAATAAAGATCTTTGAGTATTCACCTAATAAAATAAAAGAATTTGAGATAAAGAGAGAGACATTTTGAGACGAAAATTCTGCAGCATAACGGCTATGTTATAGGGTTTTAGAAAATACTAAAAAGTGAGGGAACATGGGTCACCCACGCATAAATGATCCATAAAACAGTATAGGGACATGATATAGAGGATATAAGAACATGGTAATGAAATTTTAAAGACATACCATATGAAATGAAAAACATTGAAGGAAGACAAAAATAAGATTTCTCTTACAAAAATTCGGCTACATAACGGCGTCACTTAAAACATCAAAAAAATGAATTGATGAGACAAAATAGGGTCTATCATAATATGAACACAAAATATCAGTATTATAGATATATAGATCATAACCCAACATAATAAAAGGAACTTTAAAAACATGACATGAAAATAGAACTTGAAAATGAGAAGGTTGAAAGAATCCCTTAAAAATTCGGCAGCCTAACGGCGCCACTTAAACATTATTAAAATTAATTGATGAGAGTAAGAGGGGGTATCTCATCATATGAACATAAAAAGTACATTAGGATGAATATAAAATAACATCCCCAACATAAGAACATGGAGCATAAAATAAATGACAGAAAAGAGAGTACTTGGAAAGAAAGGGAGCGGTAGGATCCCTTACCTTGAAGAGTAACATTAAAATCATGATGTTTGGGACCCTGGGAGGCTTGAGGGAAACTTGTGATGACTCCTTGGGAGGTAAGGAGACCAGAACTTCGTTTAGGAGGATTTTGGAATTGAAAGTATGAGATAATGTCTTGGTATTTATAGGGGAAGTGAGGGGACAAGGCATTAATGGCCAAGGGACACCTCATTGGTGGTATTGGAAAAACCATGGGCTTTCCCATGGTATTTACCCATGGTATTGGCCACATGGGACACATCATACCTTATATTACTATTCATAATTCTACCAGAATTATTACATAATTATAACATCCTTAATGATGTCATTGAACACCCGAAATCTCTAAACTGAAAATATACTATTCATCGAAAATTCAACTTTTTCAGAAAAATCCCAAAATTTCATCTTAACCAAATATAAATGCTCTGATTTCAAAATTGAACTCCACTTTATGAAAATAATTTTATAAATATTTTTAATTTAATTTTTATTTAAAAAACACTATTCACCCGAAAAAACTAATACTTGACTAATAATTTCTGAAACAGTTATTTAACTATTTTATTGAATCAAATTACTTAATCAAGGTGCCTATATTATATTAATACTTTCTTTAAGTGAGATTACTAATCCATTTGGTCACATTACTAATCCCAAGCGTAAAATCACACTTCATAACTTACTATTCACCTAAAATTAAGTTGATCTTATTAGACTCCAAATTTCTTACTGAACACAATTGTAGGAGACCATTTTTTGAAAATCATTACACATAATTAATTATTTAAGGTTTACAAAAATATTTTAAAATATCCTTTTTTTCAAATTCATCAATAATATACATCCTACATTTATCCGGACATTTGGAAATTTACAAACATCACCATAAGAAGAAAACACAATTTTCTTTTATCTCAAAAGATTACACAAGGCAGTTATAGTCTCTTTACATAGCCCCTTATAACCCCAGCATAGGACCTAAGTGTAAGGTGTGGTAAGGTGATAGAATCTGAGGGCGGCTCAACCAACATCGCACGAGTAGTAATTTCTATCAGTTTGAACTTCTTGCAAAGTTGATTCTGTTCTAGCTTCACACGATGAAGGTCAACTTGGGTTTGGTTCAGAGAAAAGCCCAGTGGTGCTACCACCTTACCAATTTCTCTTAGATGGGCTTCGATTGGCCCGAGACTACAGGATGAGGCCATCGAATCTTCTTTCTATATTAATTAACCAAGATCACTTGTATCTAGAGACAATAATCGCAACATTTAGTTTCCAACGGTCATATTGACCAATGGTCATATAATAATCAAAACCCAACGGTCTCAATTTAATTATACTCAGGTTATCAAATGAAACAGTTTTGTTGAGTATAAAATAAAATAACACACAAAATTAGGAAACAAGATTTATTCAAAATATCAGGTCGTTACATTCTTCCCCCCTTAATAAATTTCATCCTTGCAATTTTTAAAATTGGGCTTGGAAATTTTATTGAAAGTCTCAAATCGGAAAAGGAGTTAGTAAAACTATTACTTTAAAACAAATAATGGGAAGTACAAAGGTCACCCGAGTTAACCCATACTAGGATTCCATGTAGGGGAACATGGATATGGAAGAGAAAACAAAGGGTCATGTTCTGATGAAGAGTGATAGAAAACATGATTAGTTAAATGTTAACCACAAGAAAATCACAAACTTATGATGTGTGTAAATGGTATTTGATTACCGAGTAGGAAACGTAAACCAACAACGTTTTTGTTTTACGTTCCTTTTCATAATTTTGAGGAATTAATTTACTACATAGAATAAAAACATAAGGAAATATACCCACCTTCAATTAGAGTTTCATCCTTTAATAAGTTTCTACCAAAACTAATATTTTCTCCAAACGATGAGAATTCAAAAACACTTGGTCTCATCAAAAGAACAAGAATCATCTTCTAGAGAATCACATAATCCACAAAAGATTAGCTATCTATTTATTCTATCTTTAAAAATTATCCCAAAAATATAAAGGGTAAGATAAAACAACTCTTCAAAAATAAATAACCCCATAGAAAGGAAAACTGCTTTTAAATTTTCAAAATTCCACAGTACAACCCAAAGTTCATCATAGACCATTCCATAAATAACTGTCCTTAAAATTCCTCAAAATAAACCAAACTAATATTGAAACCTAAATACAAGAAGGATTTGATAACATAGTATTTCAAGATAATCTTTATCGTTCATCTCCAAACAACATCAACCACTCCTAACATCTTATAACAAAAGAAACTAACCTAAACCGATTTTTTCCAAGATAGGTTAATCATTTCCATAAGTAACCTAAATTACTATAAGTTCGCCTTTACTTCATAGATTATTCAAATTATAAGTCAACCTTTACTCCTCAAAGAAAATACCTCAATAATCTATTTACCTCGATCATATAGGGTTCCCAAAATAGTGAACGTCTTCCAAAATAATAATCATATTTTAATCCCCTAATCATCCCTTTTTTTAAGACGAACAGCTTCACAACATCAACATGTGGTACATAACAATATATGTTTTCCTTAATGATATAAAACCATCTTAGGCAGTGACTAAATGTTCTTATAAAACATTAATGATATTCTCATAGGGAACAAACTAAAATAAAACATGACATAGGCAATTATTGTGAAGAAGTTACATGTACTTTAGAAATCATGATCCATCTCAGCATAGTACTTGCATTGTTCCCTTTGTCCTTGAATATTGTGGACGCTCATCATGCTTATCATCCCTTCCAATAGAGCATTGCCTTGGATAATGTCCAAATTTTTCATATTTACAACATTGAAAAGTATAAGGTACATTAGATCGAACCTTATCTCTATTCATCACATTATCCATTTTTTTAAAGCAATTGGATACTTTATGCCCTATCACCCCACACTTAAAACATCTCATGATTTCTTTGTGACATTATCCTTGGTTCCTCCTTCCACACTTTTTGCACAAAGGAAATTGGGTCTTCTTTCCCTTATCAACTTTATCATATGAACATCCTTGAGACTTCATCTTCTTCATCCTTGATGAATTTGGGCCTTCAACTAGGTACCCATTATTAATTGTGAATTTTTGATAGCTGGTTTGTCATTATCACAATATGTTCAACTTGATATCTCGTCATCTCTGTCATATTAATAGGGTAATCGTCACATTTCCTATCACATTGGTTGTTGGGAAATTATCTTCTATTTCCCGCCATTAACTAAGAAAAGAAAGTATAATTAGGGGGCTTAAATACTTAGCCAATAATCAAGAAAATAAAACTTAAAGCATAGAAGGATAAACTTGTAGAAGAAAAGTATACCCTAACTTGTGATCCCCTAGGTTCCAATCTAGGTTATCCATGATCATATATTCTTATGTGAATCTTTATTTTATTTTATCTTTGTCCCTTTAATTATGGTTCCTACAAAGCTTATGAATTTACCAAAGCATATCCCCTGGGAGTGTCAAACCAAGAGTGCAGCAAGGCCCATTGTCGTGCACCAGGTTACCCCGAGTCAAGCCCAAAACACCATGTCAGATTTTTCACTCCTATGATCATCTGTTATAGAGCCACCTCTACTTGTTCGTATCCAGACAGGGATTTATTTGATTGGAACCCACTTACTCAATACTCACCAAAATAGCAGGAAGATTTCCTATATTTAAACTTTTCTATAGGGTTATTCCTAAAGTTTTCATATCCTAATTTCCACAAATAACTAAACCATCCTATGATACCAACTATAACATCCCACCTTTTTATCACATATACTTTCATTACATTATACTAAACCGAGGATCATTAAGGTTTAGTGTCTTGGAAACCAGGAACTTAATACATGAAAACATGAAACATTCTTCTTAAACACTTGAAAGGATTATTCATTTGTTAATCCTATGTTCATTACAACATATCATAACCTGGGAGCCTACATCAAATGAAAGGGTGAGCAGAAGGCCTAGTAAGGGAAACAAGGGAAACATTTTACATGTGAACTTGAGATACATCAATAAGGTCATGATAAATAACTTTAAGGCATGAGAAAGACATCATGAGGCATATCATAATAAAAAAACATGTTTCATAACTTGAATATGTGGCTAAAAAATTTAACATAGAAAATCATTTCTGTTTCACCAAGGTCCATCCCCAATGTGTCATTAAAAAAATTAAAAATGTTATTCACCAAGGTATCGTTAAAATGGTCATCTCTAGAGATTAAGTCTTTACCCAATACATTGGAACGCTATCAGGGCACACCCTTAAATTTTTCTTTATTATCATGTGATCAACACATATATCATCATCAATAATTTCATAAAAAACCCATATAGCATAAAATAAATGGGTTTCATTTCATAGTCATCACATTTTAAAAACTGCTTTAAAGACGTGATATTTATGTCACTTTAATCCCACGGAAAAAGGATGGCGGGTTTCACGTATGTAAGTCACAAAATTAAAATAGAATTTTTATTTTGATATATATGTGAATAACCGTATAGAAAAAAGATACTTGAGTATTCACCCAATAAAATAAATGAATTTGAGATAGAGAGAGAGACATTTTGAGATGAAAATTCTGCAGCATAACGACTATGTTATAGGGTTTTAGAAAATACTGAAAAGAGAGGCGACATGGGTCAACCACTCATAAATGATCCATAAAAAAGTATAGGTACATGATATAAATGATATAAGAACATGGTAATGAAATTTTAAAGACATGCAATATGAAATGAAAAACATGGAAGGAAGACAAAAATAAGATTTCTCTTATGAAAATTCGGCAGCCTAACGACGCCACTTAAAACTTCAAAAAAATGAATTGAAGAGATAAAATAGGGTCTCTCATAATATGAACATAAAAGATCAGTATTATAGATATAGAGATCATACCCCAACATAATAAAAGGAACTTGAAAAACTTGAAATGAAAATAGAACCTGAAAATTAGAAGGGTGAAAGAATCCCTTAAAAATTCGGCAGCCTAATGACGCCACTTTAACATTATTAAAATGAATCGATGAGAGAAAGAGGGGGTATCTCATCATATGAAAATTAAAAGGAAATTAGGATGAATGTAAAAGAACATCCCCAACATAATAACATGGAGCATAAATTAAATGACATAAAAGAGAGTATTTGGAAAGAAAGGGAGAGGTAGGATCCCTTACCTTGAAGAGTAAATTTAAAATCATGAAGTTTGGGACCTTGGGAGGATTTAGGGAACCTTTGGAGGACTCCTTGGGAGGTAAGGAGACCATAAATTATTTGAGGAGGATTTTGGAATGGAGAGGATGTGAGAATGGCTTGGTATTTATAGGGGAAGTGAGGGGACAAGACATTAATAGCCAAGGGACACCTCATTCGTGGTATGGGAAAAACCATGGGCTTTACCATGGTATTTTACCATGGTATTGTACACTTGGGACACATCATACCTTATATTACTATTCATAAGTCGACCATAATTATTACATTATTATTAAATCCTTAATGATGTCATTAAACACCCAAAACTCTAAACTGAAAATTCACTTTTCACCGAAAATTCAACTTTTTCCAAAAAATCCAAAAATTTCATCTTAAACAAATATCAATGCTCTGATTTCAAAAATGAACTCCATTTTATGAAAATAATTTTATAAATATTTTTAATTTAATTTTTAATCAAAAAATACTATTCACCTGAAAAAACTAATACTTGACTAATAATTTTTGAAACAGTTATTTACCTATTTTATTGAATCACATTACTTAACCAAGGTATCTATATTATATTAATACTTTATTTAAATGGGATTACTAATAAATTTGGTCACATTACTAATCCTAAGAGTAAAATTACTATTCATAACTTATTATTCCCCAAAAATTAAGTTTATCTTATTAGACTCTAAATTTCTTTCTGAACACATTTTCATAAGACCATTTTTTGAAAATCATTACACTTCATTAATTATTTATGGTTTACAAAAATATTTTAAAATATCCTTTTTTTCAAATTCATCAATAATATACATCATACATTTATCCGGAGATTTGAAAATTTATAAACTTCACCATAAGAAGAAAATGCAATTTTATTTATCTCAAAGGATTACACAAGGAATTTATGGTCTCCATACATAGACCCTTATAACCCCAGTATAGGACATAAGTGTAAGGTGTGCTATGGTAAGAGAATTTGAGGGCGGCTCGACCAACATCGCACGAGTAGTAATTTCTATCAGTTTAAACTTCTCTGAAAGCGATTCTGTTCTAGCTTCACACGATGAAGTTCGGCTTGGGTTTGGTCCAGAGCAAAGCCCAGTGGTGCTACCTCTTTCCCATGTTTTATTAAATGGTCTTTGATTGTCCCGAGACTACTGGATGAGGCCATCAAATCTTCTTTCTATATTAATTAACTAAGATCACTTGTATCTAGAGACAATAATCACAACATTTAGTTTCCAACGGTCATATTGACCAATGGTCATATAACAGTCGAAACCCAACAGTCTCATTTTAATTATACTCATGTTATCAAATGAAACAATTTTGTTGAGTATAAAACAAAATAACACACAAAATTAGGAAAAAAGATTTATTCAAAATTTCGGGTCGTTATAATAGAGATAAACATTAGTAGAGCATATAATCCTAAAAAATATGATTAATCTGAAAGGGCCATTACAAATCAGAATATATTTTAAGGGCCTACTTTATGAACATAAAAGGATATTAATATTAACACATTAATTTGGTCAATAAAATGGAATAAAAGGTAAAATCCATTCATAAACACATCAAAGCATCCCAAAGTGAAAAAGTTCTATTTTAACAATCATTGATGATACCTAGATTTTGATGTTATAGATAAAGTGTTTGGTCACATATATATATATATAAGAGATTAATTATATTTTTGAGGATTGGATAACAAATAAAAATATTAATTATACCCTTTGAGACTACTGATTTCATCATATTTGTGGCCTATCATCCAGAACTCTGACAAAACCTATCCCAAGTGCATAATGTGTTCCATGTATCCCTATTTAGTAAGTACATTCTAGATCCCACACATGCACTAATTATATATGTGGTATAATTTGAGTCTGATCTTTATTATAAGGGGAATTTAGTGAATAACATAGACTAAAATGTAAAAATTCATCAAAAAAAGGAAACTCGCATTATTGAAGTTATTTAGGGAAACCATATGTACAAAAATGAAACATGGGAATTAAGTTTTTGAAGTAATAGATGTACTCTAAAAAATTATACACTAATAATAGGAACTGAAATTTTATAGGATTAAATTTATAAAGCAAAGAGGAATCTAGGGACCCAAACTTTTTTATATATGGAATTTTCCTTCCGTATAAATAGGTTTTTCATATTTTGGAAGACAACGTAGTATAAAACACATAAACTGTATAATAAGAACAAAAACCGCTTTATAATAATATTTCAATAAATTAAATTTAGACAAGAAATAAAACAAATGAAATTAAAAATAGTATAATGAGATAATAAATCGAAAAAAATAAATAAATTAGAATAATTTTTTTGATCATTTTGATCTCCTAGAATTATCAAAACAATGAACAACACTATAAAAAAGAAACAGAACATCAATAATGTAATCTATATTTTGATAATGAAGAATTTATTCTTGAGAAGAATTTATGTGCATGATGAGTAAATAAAATAGGAGGTATTTATATTAATTTTAAAACTTATATGACTGTGGGAATAATAACTTGACTTTAGTAAAATTAACCTATCCATTAAGAATAATAACCCAACTATTAGAATAGAAACATAAATTTTCAATTGGTAAACCAATATCTGGGTGTATAATGAGATAAAAATTTAATGAATTTATATTAAAATAAGATTTGATAAAAGTGTTAAATATTAGAACATAAATAGTAGACATAAAGTAACCATAATTTTGTTCATGGGAAACTTATATTTTTTATAAATTCATGAAAAATATATTTTTATTTTAAATTTAAAATCTTGAAATAAAATATAATTTTCATAAAATCATTTTAAACATCAACAATTATTTTTATATAAATAATAAAATAATATTAATAAATTATAAGTACTTTTTCTAAGGGTTGAAATTATTATCATGTTATAAAGTTGGTATTTTTAAAGAAATAGTTGTTTTTAAAATTAAATTTATCAAATTTATAAAATCATTTTAATGAAATTGATTTCATATTTGGAATAAAATTTTAAATTATTTTTAGGGTGAGTATTTTCATTTTTCATAAATTTTAAAATACTATTAATGAACTAAATTTTGAAATACTGTACATGATTTTATTTTGATGTTTTGTAGAAGGTAAATTAATATTTTAATGATAAAATTACAATTTTGTCAATATTACGATAATATAGAATCAATATTTTGATCACCAATTTAATACCTAAAATTTTATTCTAATATTTTATTCTATAACACCCATATCCCCTTATAAATACCACCCTCTACACCCCAATTTCCCCTCACTTATAAATTCTTACATATAAAAATATCTACAAAAATACCAATCCTAAGTCTCGTTTAAATGTACTAGAGGGACCAATATTATCAGAAGACTATTCATTGAATCATTTAAGAGAGATCCTTTAGAGGTTTCCCCTAGGAGGATTGAATGTTACGTATCATAATATCTTTCAATTTATTCATTCATTAGTTTGGTCCTCCAATTTTTAGGTTTCAGAAAATAATGTTTCATAATTAGATTAATTGTATGATTCTAATGAAATATTATTTTCAACTTCATATAATTCAAAAAAAATATTGTATGGTTACTTATAACATTAGTTCCATCATGGCTAGTTTCAACCACCTATTTGGATAATGTAATGAATAATTTGTGACCACCTTTCATGGATGATTTTTAAAATGGATTTAATGAATAAAAATTTTATTTATGACATGATAGTATTTATTTGAAGATAAATTGGTAATTTTATTAATGATATTAAAAATAAATTATCGTATTAGTTTTAACTGCACAAAACGAGTGTGTGAAGATACACTACAGAATTTAATTTTGTTTTAGATCATCTGCTAAACATGATAACATTTTTTATAATGGAAAGATAAATAATCCATAACTTTACACCTCTAGAGTAATTGAATCATTTGAGAAGAACTTCATTCATTATCAAAAAATCGATGAAAGCTTGGAACTTAAAATCAAATATCCTTTGTATGGTGAACACAGACATAATGTCTTAATAACATGATTAAAAAAATATAAAAGAATAATAATAAATGTAATATACATGAAATTTTTTCTAAATCAAGAATTTAATAAATTTAATTTTACTTTTAGAAGGTTATATGCATGTGTAAATCTAATTGGGACTCATGGTTAGAAAAATCCCATACCATTCTTTTTTATTTTGAGTTATGATTTCTCCCTCTTTGCATATCTTTGTCTCTCTTTATTATTAACAATTAATTATTCTATATTATGTATTTCTTTTCATTATATATATATATACCTAGTTTAACATTGATTTTTTATAGGGTATATTTATGTTTTTCAAGTTCCCTTCGCAATTGTTTCTTTAAGGCATGCCTGAATAATGAAAACTTTCATATTTATTTTTTGTTTTCATGTAATAATATTTTGAATGTTTTAATCCCCTATGATTTCTGGAAAATACAACTATTTTAAGGAAAAGTATTCTAAAATGTTTCTAGTTTCATGTAAAATACTATGCACTTACTTCCCTCAAATTATCAAAAATGAATTCATAAAATATCATTTCATGGGTTCATCACCACACTTGCTTATTCACCCCATTCTCAAAATAATTTTTTAAATTATTCTCTATCATCATGATATATATATTTCATTATTTTGGAATAATGGTTTAGAAATAACTACTACAGGTTTTTATTTTAACAGTTCTAAAAATTGGCCTTAAAAGTTTTTTAATGTCACTGTTAATCTAAGAATTGTTAAAAGCTTCCTTTCATCAGTGATAAAAAATGAGCTATTAAAGGGGGAAATTATTATCATATTAAAAGTGATAATAAATTTGGACTTTATCAGTTTCTTTTTTTAGAAGTGATAAAAAGGGGGAAATATGTCTTTTGGAGTTCTCCTCCACCCCCTTTGTCATCTCTTTTCACCAGCTAACCCCACCACACATGTAACCCAATTTTCCAAACCACTCCCCTTTGATGCACTCAGAATGAACCTTTTTAGAGCTTTTCCCAAAGCACTTCCTCTTATTCACCCCTCTTATGTTTGTTTTCAATCATTTTACCTCTCAATAGAAACTTGATTTCATTTACCACTACACTAATAATTTTTTACATTCTATTTTACATTATTTATGTTTATTATATATATATATTCATATATATTTTTATTTATTTATTTACATATATATTTTTAAATACGTTTATAAAATATATGCTTGTGTTTGTGTGTGATATATATATACTTATATTCATTTTAGTATATTATATATTAATATTAATTTATGTATTTTAGAAAAGAAATATAAATATATACCTACCTATTAATATAAACACATATGAATATATGAACATTATATTTATATTTGTGTATATATATACATTCAATTATTTTTATAATGTAAAAAATGTTTAGATGTTGGACTAAATAAATTTTTATAATACTTCAATATATTATATATTTAGAGAATAATTTTAGTCATTACATATAAATTTATATGTCTATATATATATATTTACATATGCGCATATAAATGTATATTTACATATAAATATTTTATAATGTATTTATAAATATTCACTCTAAATTTTTTTTATATAATATATTTAATTATAATAATTTATTTATAAAAATAAATTTGTATATGATTTATATATATAATATTGACACACACACATGTATATATTTTCACACATAAGTATTCATTTATATATCTCACATACACAAAAAAATATTTACATATATGTATGGAATTACAAATATTAAAATATACATATCATTATATATATTAGTTCATTGACACATACGCATGTTTATATATAATAATTACATGTATAGGTGTATATATACATATTAATTCATTTTTATAAGGTAAATAAAATGGATAATTTATTATTTTAAATAAAATAAATAACAAATATATTTTTCAATATGTTTTATATATTTAAAAATAATTTTTTATATAAATATTTTCAAATATCAGTATTTTGAAAATTCATTTATTATAAGTAAATTTATGATAATATGTTTATATTTAATTATAAAAAAATAAAGGATGAAAAGTGAGAAAATTCCAAAAAATAATATCTATACGAATTTAAGACTTGGGAATAAATTCAGTATCTGCTGAAAAATGACAAGAAGACTCCCTTAAATGATGCTGAAACACAATCTAATATTAAAAAATTACATTATCCCAACTAAAATCATTAGTTTTGAAAGCCTTTTTGAGCATTTTGTATGTCAAATAAATACTTATCAAGGTCTCCCAAGGTCAACATGGAATATATATATTTGTAGGATTTAATTTGATATGTGCTAGAGCTCAAACAGACACTCGGATCAACAGTTATGCCCATTTGAAGTTCAAGTCATGTTTTAAACATATCTTAAACATTAATTAGTTTATTGAATTGTTATGTCATCCAATTGTTATTAAATTTCTATTAATCAGTAATAATTAGAAATTTTTTAATTATTATTATTTTTTAAAATAGTTTCTAATCCATTTGGACTAAATATCTTATATATTAAGTGTTAATGAATATTTATCCTTATATAAATCATATTTCATAAAATATAATATATATATATATATAATATAATATTTTTAGTGATTTATAATTTTTTAGGAAATTTACTAATTATCAGTGCTAATAAAGAACTGATAAAGTCTCCCTCTTTATTAGAACTTTCTAATATCACTGATAAAGGCCCCCCTTTATCAATTTTTTTCTTGCACTAATAACGTTGGGTATTTTTCCACACTACCAAAAAAGCATGGATAAAAGCCCCCATTTATCAGTGTTTTCTCTATCTTTGATAAACGAGGGACCTTTATAAACACTTTTTGTTAGGGTTGATAAAGGGCCCTTTATCCGGGATTTTTTACTAGTACTGATAAACAATGCCTTTATCCGCACTTTTAACTAGAATTGACAAAGGATAGCACTAGATAAACCCAAATTTTTAGTAGGAAAGAAATAATTCATTCTATTCTTGGGAATCAGTATGAAAAATCATTTGGTCATAATTTAAGAATTGAATATGTATCCCAATTTTATCTCAAGGGGTTTTTTATTCCTTGTGTATGATTTATTTATGTGGAACACATATTTAGGTAAATATTATGATATTATGGTCAGTTTTATAATTTTTAATCTCATTAATGCATTGGGTAATGTTTTTATCTATGGATATTTGATGTATGGTGGACATGCAATAATCATAGCACACAATGTTATGTTGTCTTGGTTGTGACCCTTGACATATACTTATGATGTCAATTTTTAAATTGACTCCACATTGTTATGATTCCCTGAACTTATACTGTAATATTTTTTATTCCATTATTCCACTTTATTATATATGATCCACATTTATGATATCATTATATTTCACATTACTCATATATTATGCTTCATTATCATGTTAGTTCCCTAACTCGGATTTATAGCACAACCATTCTCATTATGTATATCTTCTGGATATATTCAAACGTAATATAAGATCAATAGGATTTAGGATCACATTATGGGAATTGAAATAAAGAGGATTTAGTTTATTTTTCTGTTGATTTATTATGTTTCAAATCTCCCAATGAAATTAGACCTCTAGATTTATGGGTTGTGTTTTAAGATTTTTATGTTAAAAATCATGTTATAACTTGTGTTTGACACTCAGGTCATTATATTTACAATAAATTACCTTATATAATTATATAAAAAAATGATTGTTTTTTATAAATATACAACGTATACCATATTAGCACATGAGCCTTATCCTAGTTGGTAAAGATTCCGTAAGTGCATCCAAGCGACCAGGGATCAAATCCAGGTGGAGGCAGAATTTCCGGGTACTGTAGCAGGAACTGTAGCTGGAACTATGTAGTATTGTAGCAGGTACTATAGCGGGAACTGTAGTAGGCACTGTTTGGCACTGTAGCAACAGGGAATATGCCCCCATTTGGGACTTCGGGTCATCGATTTGGTCCCTGAGTCCTGTAAGGCCTTCGGGCCACCCAAGCCTTCGGGTTAGTGAGGCCTTTGGGCCGCCTCAAGGCCTTCGGGCCACCTTAAGCAGGTGAAAACCAGACAACCTACAAGGAACAAGCTCTTCAAGGAGGATGAGCAAGGAGATTTCATCATAGCAGAAACTAAATGGATTGCAAGAATGAGAGGGTATGGCACCTGCCATTGGGGCAAGCCTGTGCATGCATGGGAATTCCTAGTCGAACAGGCATGCGAAGGTGGAGAGGTGATTTCATGATGAAGATGCTGGGGAGGAGCAGTTCTAAGTAGTTATTCTGGGTTGCTTTAATGTTTGAAGACTACGGGAAATGAATTCCTCTAAGGCTTACGGGTCATGTAATACTTATGCCTACGGGCCTTGTAAGGGTTCCACCTCACCCCTTGAAAGGTGGATTATCAAAATCAATAAAAAATGAAGGCCTTCTGGCCATTGGAGGGACAATGTATACCATATTACCTAATTTAGGCGTCATGGTTCCAAATTTAGATCTATTTCATCAAATACAAACTCTTAATATAAGAAATTTAACTCATAAAAAAACATATAACATTTATGAAATCATTATTATGAATAAAAACTATTTCTTTCTTAGTGATTGGATATATTTTTTTCCAATGATTTGTTAATTATTCTATGGATATTTATTTATTTATTTAAACATGCTAACTAATTTATTTCTAATACTTTAGTTACTGATATAGAAGTATTACATGCCATCTATAATAACATTAATATACTATTCAGCTATATATTAACCCAATGACTATATATACTCAACGGCACAAAATGTCACATTACCTTTTTCCATTCCTATATATAACCTCAAACAATTCTCTAAAACCAATCATTATATTACCTTATCTAAAATTTCTTCCATATTTATAAGAGACTTCACTCTAGTAAGATAGAGATGGTGGTAATTTATTACAATGACACAAAATAAAATGGATGAAAATACACGGGATCCACCAATTTAGTATTAATAAGATATTGGATATATACATAATCATTTCATTGCATTGTAAACAAAAATTAAATCATTGTAATAAATAAAACTTTATATTTTTATCCATACATTATCCTTATATCACATGTAGAATTTTTCTTTTTTTTTCTAGTGGGAATGAGAAAAATATAGTATAATTTGATCATATGCTCAAGAAGGGGTACTGTACAAAAAAGACAATATTGCATGAACATGTCATGAAAAATATTAAATAATAAACAATCACAATATTATATATAAATGATAACATAAGTATTATTTATTCACAAATGATATAAATAAGGAAAAATTAATCACGTAGCTAATAAAAAAATCTCATAACATAGAAAATTATAATTTTGGACATCAAAAACAATACAATCTAGGCCTTGTTCCAAGACATCATACTTAAATGTTTGGGTATACAGTAAATAACTAAGCTTGAGTTTCTCATGAAACCTATTAATTAAATAATGGGATATATAATTTCATACCCCATAATAATATAATATTTCCAATGCATCCATTATATTTAATAATATATTACAATATATATATCATAATGTTATATAAGAAACCTAATACATAAACATAGATAACTATTCAATAATTATCTATAATGATATATTGGATATATGTATTTAAAAGGTTTTCCTAGTTAATGGAATAATATGACCATCTAGGCGAATATCCATTGATAAAATTAGAAACTATTGATATTCACAATGTAATGGAAAATACACTTATCAAATGTGAAATAAGGTTAGATATTATAATAATATATGCATATAAATAAGTGTAAGACATATAATTGAATAGTTTGAAATTAAAGGAGAATAAAAAATGATAGAAAAAACACCTCGGAAAACAAGATGTTTTTGACAGACATATTCGACAAGAATGAAGGATACAAATGTTTCTCAATGATAAAATAATATGTCGATTTGATTTGGTTCCAAAGGAAAACTTTTGAAATTTTTTTTTAGTTCCCCCTAGTAGTTATAGAGGCTTCATTAGGCACATCTTCAACATAATTCGTTAGATAAATTCCCTCTAATTAAAATAATAAATCTACAATAAAAAAATATATATGGCATTTATAGAGATTTTGATAATTGCATTTTGGGATATGGAATTATTTTAGCATTATAGTGATATAAAAACGAGGTATAATGAGATAAAAAAAGTAATTTATCTTTAATATTGTAATAACAGATATATAATAATAATTCATAATGATTTATATGTAAATGTTTTTCAATCTCAAAGGATTACAAAAAGAAACAAGGATAAGAGACTAACAACCCTTACCTGTCTACGTAGAATATGAAAAATTTAGAAAGAAATAATTATAAACTTAATAACTCATTGGAATGAATCTTGAGAGGTAAATATAGAGGTGAACCATTGTCAATGGTTTTGTAGGAAAGAGGAATAAAAGGATGGGTGGGTATTTATAAAAAATGTGTAAGAATTGTTTATTAATTTTGAAACATAGTATTGAGAAAAATATGTTTCAGGAAATTCAAAACTATAAGATTCAAAAAGGATTTAAATCTTGTTATTGGATATTTAATGAATATTATGGACATTTATATGTTAAATTGATTTTTTATTTTTATTTTTAAATCTCATTTTCCAATTTAGACATTGTAAATTCCATTATTGATTTTGACAGTAATTTTAAAACATGAAAAAATTCATCACAAGAATTTTTTAGGCAGTGGATTAATTTATATTATATTTTTCATAATTTTTATATTAAAAAGAAATAATAAAAGATATCATATATGAATATAATATTTTACTATTTAGAAAAAAAAACTCATCAAGAAATTTTTTCAAAAATTCTCTATTGGAAAGTTTCAACGAGTTAATTCTAAATTTTTTTTAACTCAATTTTTTTATCTTTTTTTTTTTGAATTTTTTTTTATTATTACATGGAAATCAGAAAAAAAAAAAGACAAAAAGGAAAAAAGGACAAAAACCAAAGCAACAATCAACGGGGCTTGTAGTAATGCAGTCTGAGGGCGTCCTTGATAGCTATATCCGCACCAGTTGGGGGAAGAGACCTGAGGGAGGAGAAAATCAAGAAAGGATGGTCCTGGGATGCACTAGGAGCCAAAAATTTAGCCAGCTGGTTCCCCTCACGCCACATGTGAAGGATCTCAGTACTACTGGAGAGAATCGCCTTGCATTTGAGAGTGAGGTAGGTGATCTGCCATGGCGGGTACATGTTACCCTAAAGGGATCCCCAAATAATCTTAGAGTCGGTCTCCACTGCAGTGAGGGGAATAGAATTTGAAAGACAGATTTCCAGACCGGTGTGCATCGCCTTAGCCTCTGCCACAAGGGAGTCCCTCGTCCCCAAAGAAGGCGTTGAAAGCAAGATTGACTGATCCAGAAGCGTCCCGAACAGTCCCTCCTCCCCTCATACCCCCTGCCCATAAGCCCCATCTGTGTTCATTTTAAACCCGTTAGAAGGGGGATGTCATCTCACCCAGGAGCCGAACCTTGGAGGGGCTGGGGAGCCAGAGGGGAACGCACTGTTGATATGTCTACGAAGGGAGGGTGCGACTGCATGATGCTTATGGAGGGAGGAAAGATCAGCGATGAGAAACCTTGTGTGGAGAAGCAGGCCATGAAGGGAGGGGCGAAGCCCAGAATGTCGAGCTTGGTTGCGCGCCTGCCAAAGACACCAGAACCCCGCTGCCAGAAAGATCGACTGGCCCTCCTCCTCAGGCTTGGTGGAGGCCCCGTTGAACCAGCGCTGGAAAAAATCCTCCAGAGAAGAGACCACCCCCTACAAATCCATACACTCCCCAAGATAGTTCAAGATGTGGCCAGCCCAGTCGCTTCGGAAGAAAAGGTGGAAGGAGGTCTCCTCTTTAGGGGAATAGCAACATAAGCATCTTGAGGCAAGGGAAATGCCTTTGAATTTAATAGCCAACTTTGTGGGGATGGCGTTAGATCGAACCCTCCAGACGAGAAAGCTAAACTTTGCTGGTATATATTTGCACCAGAGAACTTTGCCCCAGGGGTCACTAGCTGGCTGCCTGTACAGGCCATTCCTGTAATACTTCGCTGAGAACCTGCCAGAAGGGGAGCACCGGAACACGCACCTATCCATGGAGTCGTCCATGCAGATGTCGCGGAAGCACGCCTCCTAGGGTGGGCTGAGCACGGCCTTGAGAAAGGAAGGATGAAGGGAGGCCTCTCTGACTGACAGATCCGGTGTCGGGCACCCTGGAAATCCGAGAATTCCGCTACCCCAGTTGCACTCCCAGAAGCTGGCCTCCCCCTTCCCGATGATCCAATGTGATTGCAGTTGGAGGGAGGACACATGCCTACAGAGAGAGCTCCAAAGGGGGGATGCCTTCCTGTTATTCTGCCTTGTACCAAAACTGTACTTACCTCTTATAAACTGACTCCACAGCGTTCGCCCCTCAATAACTTCCCAAGCCAGCTTACCTTGCAGGAATAACATGGCCTCACTCAAGCTCCTCACATTGATACCACCGTGCTCCAGAGGCCTTCCCAGTTTGGTCCATGAGGCCCACCTACATCGCCCCTCACCATGGGCATCCCACAAGAAAGAGTTTAGAATGGACTCCAGACGGCTGATAACAGACTTGGGGACCTTCAGGATGGAAAGGATGTGCAAAGGTATTGAAGACAACACACTATTTATGAGGGTGATCCTCCCGCCGAATGAGAGGAAGCGGTTCTTCCAGTTGTTAATACGGTTAATGATTCTGTTGGACAGGTCCTCAAAGTGATGCACCCGGATTCTCCCCGGGGCAACAGGAGCCCCGAGATAGGTCATGGAAAAGTGATTTTCCTGAATACCGAGAATGGTCTCAATGGAAGCCTTACGCCGACTTGGACATTTTGAAGGAAAAAAGACCCCACTCTTCTCCCGATTGATCACCTGTCCACTCCATTTGGCATATTCATCCATAATCAAGACAAAACTTCTGATAGAGGAGCTCCTCCCATTAATGAAGAACAGTAAGTCGTCCGCAAAGAGGAGGTGGGAGACGTTGGGAACCTGGGAGCCACAATGGTAGGGCCGAACATTGCCAAGTTGCATGGCCCTGGAGAAGTATCTGCTAATGGCATCTTGGGCCAGAATGAAAAGGTTCGAGGATAGGGGGTCCCCCTACCGTAATCCTCTCACAGACTTAATAAAACCGCACTGCTTCCCTGCGAAAATTATATTGAACCATGATGAGCTGTAACATCGGAAGAAAATGTCGATGGACACCACTGAGAATCCCATGCATCTCATAGTACGAAGGATGTAGTTCCACTCCAGGCGATCATATGCCTTATCCATGTCCAGTTTGACCAAGAAATTCGAGCCCACCACTTTCTTGTTGATATCCAGAATCATCTCCTGAGCCACCCCAACAGCCCCTTGGATAGATCAGCCTCTGATGAAGGCATGTTATTTGTTCGAGACCCACTGGTGAGTGAAGCCAACAATTCTACTATTGATAATGGTTTCCAAGACTTTGTATGTGAAATTACACAGGCTAATAGGTCGGTATTGGGAGATTGTTGAAGGAGAATTGACCTTGGGAATCAGAATCATGGTAGTAGCACTAGCCATACGAGGGAGAGAGCCACCATGGAAGAAGTATCATATGGCTTGACAAAGATCAGCGCTGATGATATTCCACGCAGAGATATAGAAAGATCCCGGAAATCCGTCCGGTCTAGGCGCGCTGTCTGGGTTAAGAGAGTGCACCGCCCCCCAGACTTCATTCTCATTGGGAACACAACAGATGAGCTCATTAACCTCACTGGAGACACTACACATAATGGATTCAAAGAGGTTTGCCTGACCATGGGGGTAGCCATTCTCGAAGCAGGGATTTGGATCACAAAGCAGACCTTTAAAATGGGAGCGCACCATACCACCAATCACCTCCAAATCACTGGAGAAAGATCCATCCTCAAGTCTAATATGTGGGACCTACACCCATTGCTTCTCCTTTAGGCAGGCACGGAAAAATGATGTGTTATGGTCCCATTCTCTAAGCCACGAGGAGCGGGCTCGTTCCCGGAGGCGTCATTCCTGTTCCAGGAGAACCTCATTCAATCGGATCTTCTTCAGACAGTGGGTGGCGAACACCGCGTCATCCCACCGGTCCTCCAAGATAGCTTTAGTGCCCTCGATATCTTTCAACAGGTCGTATGTGGCTGGGTAATCAGATTGATGAGAACTGGACCAGGCTTGAAGATCCTGTTTTAAATGCCGAAGCTTGAAGTGGAGGCCAACCCAGCTACCCTACTGGCAAGGTTCATTCCAGGAACTCCCCACCGCCTCCAGAAACCCATGGTGATGTGTCCAAATCTTGGAAAAGAAAAACTTTCCCAACCTCAAGGAGCCCGATCTCAGATGGATTAACAGGGGGAGTGATTAGACAATGCCCGAACCAAATGGGAGACTTGAAGATTCTGGAAGGAAGAGATTGCATGGAGATTTCCCAGGCAACGATCGAGCCTACATGAGGTTCTTCTGCTGCCCCTCTGGTTGTTTCACCACGTGTATCTATCGCCTGTGAAGTCGAGATCAAGAAGTCCTTCCTGTGCCGCGAAAGAGGAAAAAGCTAGTCTGTTGTTACGGGGAAGATCAGCACCACCTTTCTTCTCGGAAGAGTGCATGATAGTGTTGAATTATCCACCAACAATTCAAGGTTCTTCCCCCGGATTGAAGGACCTCAAATCCATCCAAAGGTGCTCCCACAAGCTTACATCACACTTGGCATAAACAAAATAGCAGAAGCAATGCTGGTTCCCGAACTCCACCTTAACTTAAATATATTGGTCAGAAGCTGATAGCAGGTCGATCTTCACACTGGAACTCCAAAATATCCAAACATGATGGTTAGCTAGTTCACCATGCATGAAATAACGTATGCCAATCCTTTTGGAAAACATTCCAATTTTTGAAGCACACTGTTTGGGCTCCAAGACCACAGCAATCGAGACATTTTGTTTGGCCACCTCCGACGAAAGGAAGTCTGTCTTTACCCTGGCACCCAGACCGTGGGCATTCCAGATGATAAGAGCAATCATTAAAACAGAGAGAGCCTGGCACTGGCCCCAGGCGACGAAGCATTCTGGTTTAGCTCCCTTGGAGAAGCTAGGAGAGCTCTGGCTTGCGATCTGGTGAAAATCATATCCGAAGAAGGCCTGCGAGGGGAGGAAGGACTGGGAGAACCTTCTGAAGCTAGACGGGCGGGACGACCCATCCTTTTGGCCGTAGGGGTTGGAGAAGCAAAGTCCTCTAGTAGAGACAACGCCTCAAAGGAATTAGAAATGGGGTGCGGGGACAGTGTCAAGGCGGATTCGCTCGGCTTGGCCGAGGCAAGCTGGAGGATGTCCATGCAGGGAGGGGCAGACGCACGAACCACCGAGTCCATGCAAGAAGGGGGAAAGATAACTGGGGGCAGGACGCAAAAAAGAGGACAAGGAGGGCAAAAAGGGGACCAGGGCCGAACAGGGGGGAGGCAGGGGGGGGGGGGGAGTAGCAGGAGGAGAAGGGGGGAAGGAGGGAGAGGGGGAGGGGCAGGGGCAGGGGCAGGCGAGGAGGGAGTCAGGGCCGGGGGGAAGCAGACATCTGGGGCTGACGAACGGGCAGGTGGATGATGGGAGGCTATTGCAGAGGAAGATTCTCCTTTCTCAGGATGAAAAGGCCTCCTCAAGGGAACACGGTGGCCAGAACGCCTCCTACACTAAGAGGAAGTGTGGCCGTGGATGTGACAATTTCTACAGAAGCGCGGCACTGCGGGGTAGAAGAGGCGCTGATACCATTCCAGGGACTCCCCAATGCGCAAAAAGAACAATGAAGGGGGGGGGGGGGGGGCGAGAGGTTCAGGGCCACACAAATCCGGGCGGTGGCTGTGTCAAGAAGCCGAAGAGTCCGATCATCTGCGTACAAAAACTCCCCAAGAGCATTCCCGATCTCCTCCAGGAAAGCAAGGTTCTGAAAAGGCAAGGGGAGGCCAGGAAGGTTAATCCACACCACCTCTTCTGAAGACTCCCGACCCCTGCTCACATCCATGGACCACCGAGAGAGATGGAAACGCCACCGGTGGACAGATCTGGGACACCGATCCCAGGCATGCACGAAATCCCGCCGAGACTCCAGGACGATAAGAAAGGTCTTCTTGTTGAGCTCTGAGATCCTCGCCGGCAAATCCAGCCCCCAGCCGCGCACAAAATTCTGGAAGAGAGCTAACAGAGGTTTGTTGGTCCCAAAACGAGCGACAAGGGACCAGCGAAGCAGGGACGAAGCCTCATCAAAGGCCGCGGATGGAAAAGAGAGAACCAGAGAGTTGTTCCTCATTTCCAGTCTAGTCGCATCCAAACGGACCGCCGGGAACTGAAACGGAGGCTGCAAGGGAGGAGATCTGAGCAGGATCTCCTTCAGCGAAGGTTTCTTAGGCGCACAGGCCGCGCCCGACAGCTGGGAGGGAGGCCGATCCGTCGGTTCCGGAGGATTGGTCGCCGCCGCAACGGTCGAAAAAGCACGGGGGAGAGAGGGTACTTTATGAAAAGATTCCATCTCTATCTCCATCTTTTAATTCACCATTATTAATATAATATTACATACATGTATCAGTAAATAAATCTCTTAGTGTATTTTAAAATCATTCATTCCACACCAAAATCATAGATACATTATTTAAATAATATTATATTATCTAAACGAAGTATTTAATTACATTATTTTTTATTGAGAAATATACATAATATAAATTAATTAATAATAGTATGATACTATATATTTTTATTGTATAATTGTATGTAAAATGGTTATATTAAAATTTAAATGGTTATATTACTGTTCAAATGGTAACATTTCTCTTCTGATGATCATATTACCTATTCTAAATACACCTCATTCTATCTTTTGAAATCATTTATTTCACTCGCTTAGTTTTTATATCATGCCCATTCCATTGAGTATTGTTTTCTTTATAACTGAAATTTATCTTTTATTATTGACATTTTTAATAGAATATGACTATTTAGAGTCCATGATTATGGTGTCCTTATATATTGTTATGCATTTTTATTGATAGTTATATCTATTATATAGGATGTAACATTATAGTGTGTAGTTTACATATATGATTAAATGAGAAGAATTTTATTATGTGATGGAAATTATAATTAAATGTTAATTTATAATATTATAATCTTCGTTATTATATTATCCCCTTTAAATTATATAAACCTAGACATTTGGGGAATACATCAATCCCTAAATAGAGGCATACAATTACTCATAATTACTTTCTCATGATCGAATGTTGGTAGTTAAAACCTCTAATTCCTCTACAATACCTTTAACAATTAAATTTTATATTTTAAAAAGCTTTATCTATTGTATCAATAATCATGATAGTCTCTTTATTATAGGAAATATTAGGCTTTGGATCTATTTAATTATTTTTGAGTACATGTTTTCGATCGGACATGTAATTCCAAAACACGAGACATGAGAGAAAATTGTACTTTAGAGAGGATATACTACCTATAAAAATGATAGAAGAAAACTTCAATTCAATACAACGTCTCATAATTCAAATTAAAACATGTACATAACATTTTCTTATTTCCAAACCTTATAACTCCTTTCCATAGTGATACTATTAAGAATACATGATCCCCTAATTCTAACTCCAATTCCTCAATCTGATTATTAGACTATCTATTATGATATTTTATCATGTATGTTTATGGATAACTCGTAATTCTTTTTCATCTCCTCAATGATCTTTACTCTAACTCGACTCATTTCCCCAACATCATCCCTATAGGTTGAAGTATGGCATATTTTATATAAACATTCATACTATTTAATTTTTATACTTAAATGTTTTTTATTATTGTATATAAATTAATATATAGGTAGATACATGTTTTTAGTTCCTTGTAAATTTTGTGAGACTGAATTTAACATATACATTAAGGTTTGATTTTCTTTTGAAACTTCCCATCACTTTAAGAATGATAATAAGTACTCCAATGCATCTCAATTTCTAAATCCATTTGAAGACTAATTTATTATATTAATGTGAATTGAGGGTCATGATAAGATTCAATTAATCTAGGTGCATCATGAGGTCATACAAGATTTTTAATAAAGAGCCATGAATTTCACTCTGGTTAAGATATTCCCTTATTTATTTCAAATATGTCGTGTTTATAAGGAGATCCATGATAACCCTTATTATGTGATTCCTATAGGATGTCGTAGAAATTATAGTAACAAATTATATTGTGATATCATCTACATTCCACATTTTTATAGGTTGTGGTATCATGATACCCTTTGGATATTGTCACTCTGTCATTATTTCATGATAGAACAAGCATAATGACACCAATCCATAAATCTCCCACTAAATGTTATCCTACTAGAATTGTTCTCTTAATTTCCCATATATATCTTGGTTCCATCTCGATGTATAATTTTTTTTATTTGATTAATATAAAAAATACATTTTTATCATAGGTATAAAAAATATTAATAGGCATTTACAAATATGGTTATGTAATTATGTAGAAAAAGAAAGATTTTTCTTCTTTATATAATCATTTTGTTTTATAAATTCAATAAATTTATGAGCCTTGGATCCTTTTCCTTCATCATCATGCACAAAACACCACGATCCTTATTCTATAACACATCTTACACATTTTTTACATTTCCATGAGGGTAGTCTGTTATAGAAACATAGTTCTTGAGTTTTTCTATCCATATCCTTTGTATAATATTATGAAATTTCTATGTGAATATATACTTCAAACTCTTATGATCCATATATATATATATATATATATATCACATTTTCACCATATTTATTATTAAAAAAATCTTTATGATAAATATTACATCCACCAACTCTATATCATGTGTTGAATAACTTTTTTCATTAGTTTTTAATTTCCCAGATTTTTTTGTGATAAAACTATCGTTTTTGTATAAGGAAACACCCAAATCCTCTCTTAAATACATAAATTTGTATAAAAAATCCTTACCTATCAGTAATGTTAAAACTTTTGTATTGATTAATATTTTCTATATTTCTTCAGAATAATCTTCATATTTATTTGACAATGTAAATTTGAAGACATCACATGTCAACTTGGTCAATGGGTATGAAAATTAGGATTTTTTTCCAAAAATCACTAAAAGTAATCATTTATGCCCAGGAAAATACATGAATAAATTATATTATTTGGTTATGACAATTATTTTACTACATTATCCTATAAATGGTCAAAAAATTTTATATCCTTAGAGAAAATAATCTTGTTATAATAATTCAGTATACTTATTCCTTGATAAAAATAATAAATGTCAAACTACACCCTATGTATTACATAAATAGTAAAGGAAAACAATTTATACATGAAAATAGAAGAAAATGATGGATGATGGGGAATGAGTGGTAAACCAAAAACCTTAAGTAGTTTAATCATCACCAAATTCTTAGAATAAAATAAAAAATATATATATTGAAATCTATAAACAAGCACTGATCCATCCCTTGAAATAAAAACCAAATTTAGTTCTATAATTTCAGAGAGGAGGAATATAAAGGGTGAAACATGAAAAAGTAAAACACTATAATAGAGAGCGAAGAAAACTAATATATTAAATATTTATAAAAATATGATTATAGGACTCAAAATAATCATGGACTAGAATATGAGAGTCTAGGAAGTAACCATGAATAATTTTATAGAGGAAGAAAAATAATTTAAATAGTAGGAATATCCACAAAAAATGGTGAAAATTATAATATTTTAATGGTGTATGGGAAAATGTCACCATACATGAAATATTTATCTCCATAATTTATCCTTGTGGAATTAAGATTTTTGTATTATTCCCTTCATGCATGGTATATAATCAGTAAATATCCACACAATGATATTTTTTTCTTATTTTTATTTACAAAAAAATTTATATGTGGAAGTGATGATAACAATAATAGTATTCAATGTTTTTTGAAATCTTCCCATGAGTCACAAACTCTTTACCATTCCATTAAAAAAATAACATGGATGGGATATGGGAATTTTCAAAATAATACTAGGCACTTATTCAAGGATCAATTTGTAATAGCACTATATGAACCTTCTGACAATATACTTCTTCATCAGTCATTACACAACTATAATTTCCTTGGCCTAGGGATTCAAAAAAATCTTGTAATTTTCATTATTCATCAAAACCATCTTGTGGAGTGACCCAATCCTTTGTGATATGATATTACAATTCTATAAAATTCTATAAAATAAATTATCTCATGTAACCCAGTCTATATAAATATTCATATTTTGAATAATGGCCATCATACTAGATATATGTGATGACTTACTTTTATTTTTATTGGGTTTGGGGTGATTAAAATGGATTATTCTCAATATTTAAGATCATTTTCTTATATTTAAGAACAATTATCACATCTCTTTAATCATAACTCTATAATTTTTTTTTAATTCTAGTTTTGATGGATACAACAAAATAATTCTTTAATATAAGATATAAATTTTAAAATATAATAAAAACTAAATCAAATGTAAGAAGAATGAATTATCAAGATTCAAAAGTCAACTCAGGTGTAATAAATATAAATCATACAAAAGAGGAAGGGTTTGTCATAATTTTGACTCTTCAATTCACGATCTTATATACAAACAAATACATATCCAAATTTCTTATCAATCATTGAAAAAATAAAATTAAAAAAATGGATTTTATAATTTATTCTATAATGAATAAAATCATTCAAAATAATAAATATATCTACAATGTAATCAATTCCGAAAATCCCAAATCAAATTCATGAATTTTAAAATATTAACAAATATAAATAAAAACATATAAAAATAAGAATTAATCCATTTTCATAATTAAGTAAAACAATTTATAAAAAATATGCACTAAATACCCTCAAATGATAAAATAATGGGATTTTAAACCTTCAATTATAAAATAAAAAATATTACAATATGATCTTCATGAATCCAACACACGAAACTATTTCACTTATGAATAATAGTCTATACTAGTGTAAAAAATTAACCCAACTTTTTAATGGATTCACTACTCAACTATCAAAGCTAATGAAATATAATTCCTCGCAGATGAATATCATCTCCCTTACTCATGGATAATCATAAAATTATATTCAATATCATTTTAATACCCATTTTCATGTCATGAACACATCCCTAGTGAAGTATTTATATCACCCTCAAGGATTTCAAATTGTTCTTTTCTAATTACTAATAATATTTATTATCTTTGATGTTTTGAAACCAACTTAGACCCATAACTAAATAGACTCGAAAATTCATCAATCATGGGAAATTTTACATGGGTTCATAATTGGATTAGGGTTATATGGTTATAAAATGTTAAATTATTAGACAAAAAATGAGTAGGTTTCAACATCGAATTGATGTATTTCCATGAAAATAGTTTCCCTCAAAAATGGTGTGCTCTTTAATCTCCTTGAAAAGATTAATGTAAAAACACAATTATGATACTCATAGATGATTCTATAATATAAACTATTATCAATAAAAAAATATCCTTCCCTCTCCTATCATTATATTATTATTTTTTCTTTTTATTTATATGTGAAATCCTAGAGTGTATTTAATATTTTTAGATGAAGAGAGGCCCCTTTATAAATCATAAAGTAGTGTGATATCCTAGGTTTAATTTTGAATGATATTTTTGGTCTCCCTATATATTTAATGCTTGATATTTCTACATAAAATAAAATATAATAGATACAAAACATATTTATTTTCTAAAAGAATACATTTCTTCTTGGTCATCACAATACATCTTTTCCCTCCCCTGCGCTTGGATTCAGTAAAAATCAGGAATATACAATATAGATTAGGTTTTAAAGGGATAAAATTCTTGCAATATGGTTACAAATAAGTTAATTCTTGGATATTATGGTCTTAATAAATGATATATGTAAGTGAATGATAAAATAGGGGTTAAATGTCAAAAGGGTTTTCAAAAAGGTGCCTAAATCATACATGGAACATTACCTAAACTATAACAAATTTGAAAAATAGAAAATAAAGTGTATATAAAAACACAACTCAATACTCGTAAAAAAAATAATAATATAAATAATATTTCAAAAAATTATAGGAACATATCTATTTTGGAAAGATATTCATTTTGAATAATACAAAGGAACATGTGTGCCACAATCAATCAAAATTACTTATGTGAAATGATTGGAAATCAGAAAATAAAAAACCATTTCAACTATAATTTAACCATTTAAATGTTTAAATTAGTAAATGAGATGGATATAAAAATATGGAATAAATTTATTAATATATTGGGTTAAAAATAACATCCTAAAACCCCTAAAAACATTCCATATAAATCTAAGAATATTTTAAATAATCATGAAAACCTAATTAAAAAATAAATACAGAAAAATCCCAAAAATAGTATGACTTAACCCACATACATTATATATAACTACACTTTATTAATGATCAAAAAAAATAAAGCATATAAAAACCATATATAGGGAAACAAAAAACATGAGTTTTTTTAAGATGTGGAATCTACGTGTAAAACCAAAAGATGAGGCCACATTAAACCTATGAGAAAAAAAAATTAAAAAGAGATTTATTAAAAAGAAAATAAAAAAATAAAAAATAGAAAAAAGAATCTTATTTTTAAACCATATATGGGGTTTTTAATTCATGTAATCTATATCTTCGTAGTTTCAAATTTTTATCCCTAGTTAGAAGAAGGACGTGGTTTCATTGTCATGAATCACCAATTTGTTTTCCTTATAGTGTGAATTCGTCCTCCAAGGTTATATAAAATTTCATTGATAATGTAATTATGGTATATCCCCTTAGAATGGATATATAACTTCAATATTTGGGATAAGAAAAATAATGATTCGTCCTATTTTTCAACCAATACTTATTTGGCCTCCTCTTTAACTTCTAGGGATCAATCAATTTTTTCAGTAACATAAATTTAATCAAAGGGAATATTAGTTAATAAATAAATTTGAATAAAATAAAAAATGATGGATAAATTTAAAAATGATTCCCTTTAAGTAGGTCAATATGTTAATTGATCTTTTTAGGAAGAGAGGCCAAAAATTCATTAATAATCAGTCTATCTTATTCTTCTTTTTTAGAATCTAAAAAATTCCATGTGTTATAAAATTAATAAAATTTAATCAAATTGGAGGTAATAATAAATTAAATTGAAAAAAAAATCAAATAAAAATTAGTTAAAGAAAATATTATCTCTCTTTATTGGAATAGGGAATAATTTTTATTTGTTGATTAGCGCCCCTTACAGTTGGTTTGTTAGAGTTATTTGTATGGAGTCAATATCATATAACCGTTCATTTAATTTCACCAATTTAAGGGTTTATTCTTGAAATAAATGTGAGATTTGGAAAGGCACCATTTTTTTGAAATTTTAGTAAACCACCAGAATTTCATTAATTACAAAGTTTGACCAAAATTTATCAAATTCATAACAATATCCCACATTTGAATCAATAATTATTGTATTCTTCAAGAAAATTGGCTAGAAATGTTTTATAAAGTTAATTGGATAATATTTAATTTTTTTCTTACTGAATTTATCAAATACAACTATCTTAAATATTTATGGAACAAGCTTCAGTACTTTTTCAAAATTTTTATGTTTCCATAAACATAAAGATTTTATTTCTTTCAGATAACTAGAATTAATACCCAATTGGTTTCTAACTTATCCGAGCATTTTTAAATTCTTATCGACTTGAATATTAATATATAATTCAATTTTAAAATCATAAAAATATTTAACAAGTCAAGAATATGAAAAATAACTACAAAAGTCCACCATTGATATTTGAAAAGAAGGATATCAAAGAAATTTATATTTTTTTTTATTTCTTAATTTTTTTTGTGTGTTTTTGTGAAAAATAGTGTGTGAAAGTGATTCTCCTCCCCTATAATAGATTCATATTAAAAAGAGATATATTTTTCATGAATCCCTATTAATATATTCATATTCTACCTAACTATTCACTATAGTGGCATAAACTAGGGTTTATCTCTTGAAGAGGCCATTGATAATAACTATTTATCTATTTTCCCTATTTATTTATACTATGTAATACTTAAAATAAATACTAATATAATAAAGGTTTTAAAAATAAATATGTTATAACAATAAAATATATAATTGTAAAACATAGATTATAAGACAAGATATAATGAAGTTAGTAAGAAAGTGGCTATTGTTCTTAGAATTTTATAATGATGCAATCATTATTATGTAAAATGTAATTGTACTTATCATATTAAATATAGTGATAAATATCTATTACTCTACTCTTTCCTTCTTAAATAATTATTATCCCACACTAAGACCACTTCTTGAAAGATAATACTCTTTTTATAATTAGCTTGGAAATCTCTTGTAATGGCTCAAACCTTTAAGGTCCATTACAATATGGGAAATTTGGTGTTTGGGGTGTCCTAAGAAGTCAATGTTACTCAATTCAACACTATTAAAAAATTCATAATATATCATGTTTTCCAATAATGTCTTATACTGGTTATGTCTCGCGCCAATGGTGTCTCACGCTGGCATTATCTCACCCTAGAGGTGTCTCACCCTGGCAGTGGCTCACTGGCGATGCCTCACCCTATCGGTTACTAGACTACTGTTACCGAATTCTTGGCGGTAGGTCACCCTAAAAGGGTCCCATCTAGTGGTGTCTCACTTAGTGATTTTTCTCCTAGTGGTGTGTCACTAATAGTGGCTGGTGGTTTATTATGATGGGGTCTCACCTAGTAGTGCCTCATAGATGGTGGCATGATGTTTATCCAGATAATGCCTCGTCTGGTGAATCCTTGTCCAGTGGTGTCTTGCTGGCACTGCCTCATTCGGCAGTGCCTCATCTAATGGTGTCTTTTTAGAGGTTCCTCCTAACCAGTGTTTACAGTTCTTCTAGTTTTACCCTTTTTACATCTTTCTTTGCATACAATGGATCTAATGCAAAATTTGAAAGGCTTTCAGATCGATTCAAGGGATATACATTATGTATTTATTTCCCTAAGGGTCTGAAGGATTTGAAATGGTCAAACCATGTGGTCTTGTATATATATTCCTTTAATGGAAATATTAATATGGTATCTAATCCATGACTAAGATCAAATCATCCTCAAGACAAAATATCGTTATGCTTGTTTGGTCCTCCTTCAATTCTGTTGAGACCAGATGTCCCAAAAGGCTTCCTCCATGGATATTTTCCCTAATTTTGGTTTGTTATTACCTGGAGGGTCACATTCTATATGTGAATCCCTATTTTTGGTGCAACAATTATGTGTCAATCATTATTTTTTCAGGTAGGGGTTTTTCATCTTTCTAAATTGTGTATCATGTTAGATGGGTATATAGATGTTTTACCATGCGAAGATAGGTGATTCCATATTAATAAAGACAATAAAATTGGCATAAGAATAGATATGAATAGGCTAAGGAAAAGTGACGCATGATCTTTATGTTTGTTTGATTTCTTTATTTCTTATGATTTGTATGGGATAACTACCCACTCAAAATCATGGTCGTTGGGGGTCCTTATTTGCACAGAAGATGGTTTGTGGAATGAATGATTTTTAGAACCTTGTTGATTGCTTATATATATATATATAATTTTGTTAACCTTGTATATTCAAATAAAAATGGATTCCCCCTGAACATATAGTTTCTGTGAAAATATAAATATTATCAAGTGGAATTGAATATGGGATTCCTTATTAAATCTAAAAATGTGTTTTTCTTTGGTATGAGAGATTATGTGATATGTGGGGTTGATGTTGTTAGTGTGTGTGGATGATTTGGAGGACATTTGATTTTTTTAGTGGGGTTGTGATTTGTGTGGTGTGATTATTCCGCATGGATGTTGAATTTCCTAATGTGCTGTAATATGTTTTCAAACATGGCTGTGAGTTTGGGGTTTTTCTGTTAGTATTGTGGTTTGGGAAGGATGAGTTTTAAGAAGTACATTAGTGTTTTTATGGGTAATTATCCTAGAGTTTCACCGTTAATATCATTCATAAAGCTTCACCAATATATATAGGTTATGTTATGATGTGTCATTAATGTGAAGTGCATAAATTTTCCATGGTTCTTCACCTCCTAAATGGTTGTTATTGTGATTTTTGATTTGTGTAGCGCCTTATTATTTCCCGGGTAGTTATGGAATAAGTGATTAATTGTTAAATAAATATTGTAGATACTTTGGTTGGTTGAAAATATGAAAATTTTTAATGAATTATTAAATTAATTGGTGTTTAACATAGATGGAATGTGAAGTCATCTTAATTCATTAGGGATCTTCACCTTCTGTAATGACAGTTGCAGATTCACAAAAATGCATTTAGAGGTTACAACAAAAAATGATAGTGTTGAGAGATGGTCTGTTTGTTTGTGAAACCATAGGATATGATGGATTGTTTGATACAATACATATATTTATATTTTTTTGAGTTCTATATTCCCCCACCCATGTTGAGAACTATGTTCCAAACACATGCATTGTCACACAATGGGTTTTTTTCTCTACATCTGGTGAGCAATATAGATGGGTGGGTACCCGATATTTTATACTCTCTCTTCCAAGAGAGTTATGGATTGAATAGGTTTTTATGGATAGAGGTATGTTTATTCTTTTGATGGTGTTTTTGATAGACTAGTTGTTTTTAAGAAAGGTGGTTCATGGACCAGTTTTCTTCAGGTGAGATGTGATTGCCCAGGTGTTTACAAGCGAGGTGTTTGTTTCCCATGAGTCTTTTGGATGAGTTGTGAGGTTCTTTACAAGGTCTCTTTGGGTTGATATATGATGTGATGTATTGTGAGGATTAGGAGTGTGTGGGTGGAATGTGTTTTGAGGCCCAAGTGTTTGAGGGTAGGATGTGATATGTTATAGGGATGGGATAGGAGCACCATGATGTATGATGTTGGGTGAGAGTGGCATACCAATGGGAAAGTGGTGTGGGGTACCCTATCATCGATGTTATTTATAACTTATTATATTACATTACTTTTGTTACATGGTTAGTGTGCCTTATTGATGTTGGGTTTGGTACGTATACCTATATAGGTGCTGTTTGGTTTTGCTATTTTCTCATGGGTGCGTTTGATTACAATTTTCACATGTGTATGAGATAATTTTGATTTCTCAATAAGTAAACATTTATTCTTTACCTACCTATATAAAACTACTTTCCGGTTTCTAGGAGAATTATGTGGACCATGCAAGACATTACAATCTCAGTTAATGATATTTTTCACATCACTGCTTGGCGTTACTTTTGGGTATTTTACATGGAGACTTTTTTATTTGTATCAGTTATATTTTACACATTCATGTGGGATAGTTTTTGGAATTATTTTTATATTTTATCTTGGTGTTTCATTGTGGATGATTCATCTTATCCCCCAATCTTGTTTTCTAAAAAGGATTATACCTCCCGTATTATGAGATTTGTTCACCCTTGGTGCTAGTCTCCATCCCAGGGCCTATTAGGGGTAGGAATCAGGGTTCATTATCTACCATTCATCATTTTATCCTAGTAAAGGTACCATTGGAGGGAGTGTCATGTGACAGATTTGTATTAGACGATAATGGTTTAGAGATAAAATAATGTATGGATTTGGGCATAGTGAGGCTTGCATGGGTCAGTATGGAAACATTTCCAATTGTCCTTGGTGCAAGACATAGGTTACAGGTACTATATAGAATGAAATATTTTATCCCCCCCTAATTTTCAATTACAAAAAAAATTGAGCTTGTTGACTAGCCAGGTGAGATAGACCTGATAGAAGTGTAGAGACTTAGGAAAGGTACATGCATCATAATGACTTGTATTCTTATTTGAAATGGGTTATTTTGGGAAGGTTAATGTGAATTAGAATAAATATTAATAATAATTACATACTATTTAGACTTATTAAATAAATTTTCTCCTTTCATCTATGGCTCCTAGATTTTGTCTTTGTGTGGATCATGTAGTTTAGGTTCAATAGGCTAATCCAGTTGATCACTATAACGTTGATCCTATTGAGGATGATCAGTGCAAGAAGACGTTGCATTCTTTCCAGCGATATGATTTTGGGGATTTATGAGGGATGTGTTTCAAATGTGTAGAGAGAGAGAGAGCTAGCTAGAGGAGCTTGAGATTACTTTGGGTTTGTTCTAGGCCTCGACAGAGTATTATATCCCTTTGGCAGTCAGTTAGATGTAGGGTGCTGCATGTCAGTGGTGGATGCCATATCTAGGATAGTGGAAGGAGTGAGTCATTTTGTGGGCAATCTTCCAGAGGGAATTTCGGATAGTTTTCCTTTCCTCAATCATGAAGGCTAGTAAGAATCATGAGATACTATCCCATTCAACAATGGAGTATGTCAGTGTAAGAGTTGGGGGTCATGTTCAAGGACCTTCTACATTTTCCCCAGAACGTTTTCCAGATGAGGATCCTCATGTGAGACATCATGAGGAGGTAATTCATACTCTATGTAGTATTATGTGAATCCACATACATTACCAACATACATAGTGATTAATAATAAGGTAGATATGATTGAGTGGATGCCCTCATGATGATGTCTAATGTGGGAGGGGATCCACTGAAGATCTTTTAGATGTAGAGTTATTCATAGAAGATCTAAGGCACTAGGTCCTTAGAGGTTTTGATCAAAAGGGATTCGACCTCAATTGCTTCCTTTATGGCCTTCTAGAGCCATTAGTTTCCATGATTTTTATGGGAGCTTTGCATCAGTGTGTTTTGATTTATGGTATTGTGGTCATCACCATAGACAGTGTCGAATAATTCCATAAGTTTATTTTAGTGGTGGAGGACAGGTTCAATTCCAACCTCATCAGGAGTAGGTTGTGAGAGTGTTTCAGCCACAGGGGCAATATAAATTTTCCCTATTGAGGGGAGATGGATTAGGTTGAGGCCAAACACTAGATGTTCCTCATGTTTAGGGACTGTGACCTGAGCGTGTATGTGAATGTGGTCCTCAGAAAAGAGGGGAGGATCTAGGTGTGGTCAGTTTCACACAATGGAGGCATTCGTTCTAGAGGGTCCATAGATCATCAGAGGTATGAATAGTTTGTTTTGTACCCTTTTTGTTCCTTGTTTGATTTAGGATATTTTAACTCCTTTGTTTTATGTTCTCAACACCATGCTCTAGGACTAGATGTTGAGAGGCTTCCCAAGACCCCCCCTAGTGTTGAGTATAGCAGTCAGAGTCCAAACCAGCTGGTCTGATGTGTGCCGGGGGTGTAGACTGATGATGGGACTAGATCAGTCCCATGGGGATCATTTCTTTCAACAAACTAAACCATAAAATGGCATCCTTGAAATTAAATTATTGTATTATAGACATTCTATTATTGACTACATCCATAGGTGAGTCTTGTTGGGGGGCCTTCTTTACATGTTGGTTGATTTGTTGGTGGAGTTAGTGGATGAATAAATGGTAGAGTTTCTCATGCTCTTTGGGGAGATCCTTTATGTTTCCCCTAATGAGGATGTGACACTACCCCCTTGATGTTATTTTGAGTTTGGGACAGACATATAGACTTATGTTTCTCTAATTTTGATGGATCCATATTTAATGACACCTTATGAGTTCCAGGAGTTGAGTATTTAGATAAATTATCTAATGCAGAAGAGTTTAATCTGGCTCAGTGTGTATCTATATGGTTCTTTGGAATTGTTTTAATGTGTGGAAGATGGTAGTCTGAGGCTATGAATAGACTACCAAATGTTAAACTTGGTGACAATAAAAAACTGTTACCCTCTCCCAAGGATAGATGGTCTTTTGACCAGCAGAGAGGGATTTTTTGGTGTTCTATGATCAATCATCAATCTCGATATCACCAGTTGAGGATAAAGGATGGTGGTATCCCGAAAAATGCCTTCAGATGCTGGTATGGTCTCTTCGAGTTTTTAGTCATTCTTCTGGGTGTTATGAACATACCATCCATGTTCATGGGTATTATGAATGCTACTTTCAATGAGTTCATGAATTCGTTTGTCATCATATTCATCAATGATATCTTGATCCACTAAGAGTCAGAGGAAGAGAATACCAAGAATATCTTAACAATCTTGCATGTTCATTGATTCCACTATATCTAGGGGATGTTGTTGATGTGTAGTTTCTAGACAACTAAGGTGCATGTACTTCATCATTTTCTGTCTGTGTAGGGGGTGGTTGTTGACCATTCAATGGTTGGAGATGTTACTTATTAGGAATTACCCAATGAGGTTATATTATTTTTTAGTTTACTTGGTCTCATAGGAAATTATCAGAGGTTTGTACCAGATTTATATTTAGTTTCAACCCCATTGAAAATTTTTAATAGGAGGGACCGCGATTTTGTGTGGATTGATTTGTTCCAAGTAGTGTTCTGTTACCTGAAGTTGAAGTCATTTGCAGCTCTAGTGCTCCAGTTTCATGAGAAACTGGTAATGTTCAAGGTGTTTTGTGATTCTTCCTATTTGGTCTTGGGATGCGTGCTAATTATGTATAAGGTAGTTATCTCTTATGGGTCCTGGAAGTAACTCCCTCACAAAAATAACAATGCCACCCATGTTCTTGATCTAGAAGCAGTTGTGTTTTCTTTGAATTTATGGTAGCATTACCTCACTACAGAGCACTTTGTGGACTTCACGGATCACATGATCTTGATTTATATATTTCTACAGTGTGATCTAAACTTTTTGAATCAATGGTGTATGAATTTTCATTAGGATTATGATTTTGAGATCTCCTACACCCCAGGAAAGGTTAATGATGTGGCCAAATCATTGAGAAGGATGTTTTGGATGGGTCTTGTTTGGGAGTTAGCAGATTCTTGGAGAGTAATGGAGGAGTTGGAAGCCTTTCACTTAGATTAAACATTAGATGGAGGTAGAGGCTGTATATTTCAGATAATGGTTCAATATTCTTTGATTCAATATGTGTAGGAGTCTTAGTGGATAAACTCGGTGGTAGAGATGATGCACGTTCGTGTTGGCCATGATGATGATCTGGAAGGATGGTCGAAGGATGGCCAAAACTAGATTTTTTTTCATAGAATATTGTTTGTTCTGGTGGCGATAGACAATGGAGTCCTTCATGAGTTTTATAACACACATTTTGTGATACACTAGAGAATTTATATGATGTACCATGGATTGAGGCTATAGTTTTGGTGGTCTGGGATGAAATGGGAAATGGAGGAGTTTGTGGAGAAGTTCTTGGTTTTCCAGCAGGTAAAGGCGGTGCACCATGTTCTTGGTGGTTCTTTGTAGTCTATGGATGTCCCTAAGTTGAAATGGGATGAAATCTCAATGGATTTCACTACATGGTTACCCAGATCTTTGGGAGGTTGTGATGATAGCTGGGTAATCGTGGATTGATTGATGAAGTTAGCCCACTTCTTAGTGATCAAGGATCCTAGAATAATATATGATTTGGCTAAGAAGTAAATGGATAAGGTGGTGCAGTTATGTAGAGTTATGAGTTTTATTATCTTGGATCGGGACACATGAATTAATTCATGATTCTGGAGGGGATTTCATTTTCGTTTTGGAACTCAGTTATGACTCAACACCGCTTTCCATCATCAAATGGATGAGCAGATGAAATATACTGTCTAGATGTTGCAGGATATAATGTGAGCATGTGTCTTGGGATATTGGGTATGAAACATTCCCTTGATAGTGTTTTATTATAATAATATCCTTCTCTCTTCCATTATCATGGATCCATTTGAGTCTTTGTTGTAAGAGAGACTATGTTTTTATCAATTGTGTTGGGTAGTGTTTGGGGAGACATATGTACATGGTCCTGACGTGGTGAAGAGAACAACAGAGAACTTTTAGCTTGTTCTCGAGGGGATTAAGGTATCATAGGACCGACACAAGTCTTATAGTTATTGGAAATGGAGAAACATAGAGTTTGATGTTGGGGAACCTATGTTTTTTGAAGGTTTACACTCAACATGGGTAACATTGGTTTGTTAGAGGAAGTAAGCTTTCATCGATGTTCATTGGGCCCATTGTGGTGTTGGGGCGAGTTGGCAAGGCGGAGTATCGGTTGGCATTGCCACCGTGGCAAGGGAGGATCCATGAAGTCTTTCTCATCTCTTATATATTTCGGTATATTTACAATGACTCCCATGTCATTGATTGGGAAGTGCGAGATATTGAGGATGATGTGACCTTTGTGGGGTGGCCAATAGAGATCCAGGATTATCTAGAGAATGTGTTTTGTGTAAAACCCATTACTTTGGTTTGTGTGTTGTGGTGATATGGTGGCTGGGAGAAGAGTAATTAGGAGTGATATACGTAGATGTGTGCCTAGTACCCAAAGTTTTTTTTATGTTTTTAATTGTTCTGTTTTTCCTTGTGATGTGATGTCTGTACCTTATTGATTATAAGATGAGCTTTTTCCTTTGTTTTGTAATGTGTGATAAATTCATGACATATTATAAGGGGATGACCTAATTACTAATTGAGAAACATTAACTATGTTGCGATAAAACCCAATGGGGTCAGTCAGTGCAACCCAGAGTGGATAATGTCTTGACATGGAGGATAGAATTACCTATTTCTATGATTTGATGGTGTAGTTTTTTGTGGTTATGTTGTGGTTGTGTGGTAGTGTGGCTATGTCAGAGGAAGTGATTGTAGTTGTATGTTGTGTTTTGTAGTCAGTGGGGTTAATTTGTTGACAACCATAAAAATAAGGCATGGTCAGTAGATGTTTGAGGTATTTTTCATGGGTGTATAAGTTTCCACCCCAACTTTGACGTGTTTGGTTGATGGAAGTGTTTCATGTCTGACCAAATCATTGAGAGGTATCTCGGGGGATGGTTATTGAGACACATAATCTTTTTTCCGTTTGGATTGGTTTTGAATTATCCAGGGTGAGAATAGTTTTAGAGGTATATAATCTAATGGCTAGGACCTTTCAAGTCCATTATTTTTTATGAAATATGGTGTTTGGGGTGTCTAGGGAAGTCAAGGTGACTCATTCAACACTTTGAAAAAATTCCCATGTTTTTCATGTTTTCCAACAATGAATCACACTGGATGGGTCTTGTTCTAATAGTGTCTCCCCTAGGATTGTCTCACCCTATTAGAGTCTCACCCTAGAGGTGGCTCACTAGAAGTGTCTCACCCTGACGGTCTCTTAACTAGCAGTTCCTTGTGCCTATCACTAGGTCAATCTTGGGGTGTCTCTTATAGAGGTGTCTCGCCAAGCGGTGTCTTTCCTAGTGTTGTCTCATTAACATTGGAAGGTGATTCATCCTGATGGTGCCTCATCTTGCAATTCCTTATTAGGTGTTGTCTTGCTGATATTGCCTCATCTAGTGGTTCCTCATCTATTGGTGCCTCACTAGCGGTGCCTCATGACCAGTGATTTTAGTTCTTATAGATTTTCCATTTACACAACATTCATTGATATAAAAAATATTTATGGCCAAATTTAAAAAGATTCCAGACTGATTAAATGGCCATAAATTATGTCTTTATTTCACTAAGGGTTCCCCAAATTCTTCCTACATAGAGTGTTTTCCTATGTTAGTTTTGCGATTCCCTAGAGGGTCACTGGTTGTGCGCGCCCCCTATTTTTGGCACAATTAGGAAGTGTATATCGTTCTTCTTCCATGTATGTTTTCCTTCATATTGAAATTTTTTTTATCATGAAGGATAGGTATATATATATTTTCTCTTATTAATATTGATTATTTCCGATTAATAAAGATAACTAAATTAACATAAGAATCAATATGCATGGGCTGGGGAAATGTGACACATGATCTTATTGTTTGTTTTATTTCATTATTTCTTGTGATTTCTATGGGATAACTATCCACAGAAAATCGTGATCATTTGGGGTCATTATTTTGTCATATAATGGTTTGTCAAATGAATTACTGTTTGGATACTTTTTAAATGATTGTATATAAAAAATTTAGTTTACCACATATATTAAACTAATAAATTGATTCACCAGGATCATATAGTTTCTGTGACTACCCCAAAATTAACAAGTGGAATTGAATAAGGGATTACTTATTAAATTTGAACAGGTGTTTTTCCTTGGTATGTGAGATGATGGGATTTGTGGGGTTGATGTGGTTGGTGTGTGTGGATAAAGAGGATGAAATTAGGTTTTGAAGTGGGGTTATGATGGGTGTGGTGTGATTATATAGCAGAGATGTGGAATTTAATTTTGATATAATAAGTTGTCAGATGTTGTTGTGAGTTGGGGTTTGTTTTGGTTAGTATGGTGGTCTAGAAAATATGATTTTAAAGATAGAAAATAGTGATTTTTATGGGTAATTCTCCAGAGATTCTCAATTTATAACATTTATAAAGATTCACCCTATATCTAGAGGTCATTTTATGATGTTTCATTAATGTGAAGTGCATAAATTTACCATGGTTCTTCCCACCCTGAATGATTGTTACCATTTTTCTTAAAATATGTAGCACCTAAATGTTTACCGTGTAGTGATGAAATAAATGAATAATTGTTTTAAAATGTTTAGAGTTATATGGGTTGGTTAATTCAATGAATTTGGTTAATTAATTATTTTGTTAATGGGTTTTGAATGTAGATGGAATGGAAATCCACCTTAATTCATCATGGATCTTCACGTTATATAATAAAATTTTAATATACTAATAAATTCATTTAGTGGTTGCAATAAAATGTGACAGTGTTGTGAGATGGTTTGTTCATTTTTAAACCTATATTTTGTTCTGGAGTGTTTGATACAATACATATATTTATATTCTTTTGGTTCCTATATGCTCCCCACCAATGTTGAGCACTATGTACCGAACAACTTTATATTCATGGAGGGGATGTTTTTCCCAACATCAAGTGAGGAGTACAAATGGTTGGGTACCGAATCTTTTCCAATATATCATCCAGGAGAGGTAGTTATAGAACTTGCTATTATGGATAAAGGATTTTTAGTCATTTAGATGGTGGTTGTGCTGGCCCAGTTCTTTCCGGGAAATGTTGTTTTTGGACAAGGTGGCTTTGGGTGAGATGTGATAGACCAAGTGATTGTGGGTGAGGGGGTTGTTTCCCTAGTGTCTTGAGGATGAGTTGCGATGTGATTTACTTGATGTCTTCAGGATGATATGTGATGGGATTTATTGTGAGTTCTAGGTGTGTGTCGGAAGAATGTGTTGTGAGGCCTAAGTGCATGTGAGAAGGATGCGATGTGGTATGGGGAAGGGTTTGGAGTACCAGGACGTATGACATTGGGTGAGAGTAGCATTCCAGTGAAAAAGTGGTGTGGGGTACCCTATCATTGATGCGATTTATAACATATTACATTACTTGAATTGAATTACTTGGTGAGAATACCATAGAGAAGTTGGATTTTGTTAGTATACATGTATAGGTGCTGTTTGGATCAACTGCTTTCTCAGGGGTGCATTAGTATGCTCTTTTCACATGTTCATGAGAGACTTTTTCATTCCTACTAAGTAAAATTGCATTCTCACTATACATATATAAAATGGTTTTCAGGTTTCTAGGAGGATTACATAGAATGTGATGGACCTTACATCCTTTTATCTGGATAGCTGTTGTTTCACTGCTTAGATTTACTTTTGGGTATTTTACATGGAGACTTTAATATTAGTATCTGTTCTATTTTACACATGTATGTGGGATGGGGTTTGGATTTCATTTTATATTTTACAATAGAGTTTAATTGTGAACTATTCATCTTATCTCCTGATAATATTTTATAAAAAGGGAATACCTCCCATATAAATAGATTTTTACACCCTTGGTGATATTCTCCAACCCATGGCCACCTAGAGGTGAGACTCGGTGGGTCATTATCTCTCTTTCTTAATTTCCTTCTAAGGAGGGGTATCTTTGGAGGTAGGGGTCATTAAATATCTTAAATAATAAATACTAGGAAAGTCATAATCCACTATATTAATGGACTTAAATGTAATGTGAATAAATAAAATTATGAATGATCAAGAAGAAACAATATCATTTGGAAAATGTGGGAAAAATCACCCTAATTAGTTTAACTATCATTGAATTACTATAATGGAAATAATGAAAACATTAAATAATATAAAAAATAAATAAAACAACTCCCCCTCCATTTTAAAAATAATCAATTTTAGTTCTCAATCTTTATAGAGATGAGAAATATAGAAGGGAAAGAATGAAATCAGGAATTAAAAAAAGATGATAAAGAAAAGTATTATATTAAAAATATATAAATTAATGATAATAGAACTATAATTAATCTTGGTTTGGAAACTTGGATTCCATGAATCAACCATGAATCCTTTTATAGTAGAATTTAAGCAATTTAAATAGTAGTAGAATTCTCTAGGAAATCATAGAAGCAAATGTATTTGAATAGATTATAAGAAAATTTAATCACACATATAGTGTTTAGATCCAAAATTCTCCCACATGGAAGTGACAGTTTTGGATTCTTCCTTGTATTCCTAGGATAGAAAAAAGAAACCTAAATTTGAACGTATTTCATTCATCTTCATATTTCAAAAAATCTTATCATGGTGTAAGATATGTAATCATCAGTCTTTAGGGTTCTTTAAATTTTTCCAACAAATTTATATCTCTTCACATTCCATTAAATTGAAAACACAAGGTACTGATATTGAAATGGATGAAATAATAATGGTGGTTCCTTCCCAATGTAGCAGGAAAGCTCAAAACATAAATATCTTTCCATTATGATCATTCTTTCATTACAATGAATCCTAAATCAATATTTTGAAATTATTTTAAAAATGGTTGCATCTTTGATTCATCATCAAAATCTCTTTTCATCCCAATCCAATCCTTTGAAACATGAAGCTTTTTATTCTAAAAAATTATGCAATGTAAATTATCTCATGAATCACACTCTATGAAAAAATATTCATATATAGTAATAATGTTCATAATACATAATATTTATAATGGATAATTTTTAAAATTCCATGTTTGGGGTGATGCCTAAGAATAATTATTAATAATTATTAATAATTTTTCTATGTATAAGAAAAATTATCACTTTATTTTATACATAATATCCTTAAAATTCCCAAAATTCTAGATTTTAAGGATATATAGGAATAATTATTCAATACTAGAGAAAAAATTTAAAATTTAATAAAAAATAAAACAAACATAAAAATAATGAATTTTCAATATTCACAATTATTCTCATGCATATGAAATATATATCATAAACAAGAAGAAGACCTAAACAAGATTTGATTAATAAAATCTTGATCTTACATATGGACCAACACATAACAAAATTTCTTAAAAGCTTATGAAAATTAGAAATTAAGGTTGGGATTATATAATTTAAAAAAGAATTAATAAAAACATTTGAAACACAAAAAATAACTAGTTTATAATTAATTCCAAAAATTGAATGCTAAATTTTTTTCTTTTTCAATAGTCCAAAATATGAACGAAAACTATTTAAAAAATAATCTATTTTAATAATTATGTAAATATTTATCCCAAAAATAATTAATGTAACAATTACCCTAAAAATAAGAAAATGGTGGGATTTATAACATTGAATTATAGAATAAAATATATTAAAATATGAGCTTTATCAGTAGATTCACCAGAATACTGGGGAATTGATCAAAATAGTGTCCCATATTATCACTATTAAATAATTGTACATTGGTTTCTTTTATTTTGACTTTTCACTCATGAAATTATTGAACTTTGTCTCTATGTTTTTTTCAAACACTAAAGACCTTTATGAATTCCCCAAGGGTTTTATTTTCATAATTATTTCAGGGTGTAATTTATACCCTTTGTTTCTTATCATTTTCCAAATTTCATTTGACATTATGATCAAATATCATTTTCATATCTTATTTTATTTTGAAAATATATAACATTGATAAATATTTATTAATCTTCATAATACTTTTCAAAATCTCCTGATATGATAAAAAAAATTGGGAGTCTAATTCTACATGAAGGAATATATTTATCCCATAAACTAATAAATAAATATTTATTTTTGGATTCTATAGATTATCCAAAAAATTAATTCCCATCCTTTTAATATTATCCTTATACTCATTATGCATTTCTTATTTATTTTATAATTTTTATGTTTTCTCTCCATTCTAGATATTTCACCTCAAGGAAAATAGTTTTCAATAAATATTTGCTTAAAGAAATTTATATTCCATGATTCATATCTCTTACTATTTCATAGGATTAGAATTAATAACCTTTATTGATGATCATCTACCCTTATATAATATATATATGATAACATTTTTCTGTTCGCTACATCCAAAATCATGTAATATATTCTTTAAATACCTGAACCATTTCTTCAACACAAATGGATTTTTCATTCCACTAAAATATGGGTGTCTTTTCATCCCAAATAATTCCAATGTTAATAAACATTATTGAGGGGTAACATACTATTTCAGATGGTCATGTTTATTCATTATAAATTGATTCCAATACTCAAATATTTTGATAATTTTCTCATATGCAACACCATCTTTATTGGTTTATTCTGGAAGGAACTCCATACATTGATTTTGGGCACTGACATGGTTTTCATTCCTTAAATTAATCTAATTTTCTAAACAATGGAATATGAATATTTATTTAATGGATAACACTATAAATTAATAATACATAATAAGCATTTATTAAAAATTTATATAAATTAATCTATTAATTTTAAAAAAATTATAGAATTGCTTAGGGGGTTGTTATAGGGTTTTTTTCTCTAGCTATGATTTTGTAATGTAGTTCCTATGATTATTACTAATTTTTATCTATTACCAACTAAAATATACTTGAATATAGTAACCTTGAGTTGATGGTTATTTATTATAATCATAAAAAATACATAATATTACAACAAAAAGGATCTAGCCATTTAGTGGAATTGGATGACTAGATACATACATGTTTATTACAATACATTGAGAACATAATGTACATCATAGTGATACATGAATTTTTTTTATTTATCGATGATATATCCCCATTACACATATATAATTATCTATCGTTTTTTATAGAAATGAAGATTCAATATAGAGGTGTGAGAATAGATTATATTAAGGAATATAAGAGAACATAAGAGAACATATAATAAATAATATAATAGTAATAAATAATAAAAATATTGTATATAAATGATGAAATAATCATTATATATCCATGTATGAAATAATAATATAAATAAATTATAAAATATATGAGTATGATCTATCCTGATCCTATTTTTTTATTAAAAAATGAAAGTAAATTTATAGGGTTGGATTAGAGACACATTTATATGAAACACATAACATGTCAAAATTTACCAATGAAACCCAAAAATCTGGAGCACCAACAGACCTTAATGATCTCTTGTCCATGACCAAATTCTAGTATAGTGCATCAACCACTCAGTGTACCTCCTGAGAAAAATTTACAACATGTTGTTAGAAGTCTGAAAGAGTTTACATCAAATGTACCCATTCATGAAGTATCCTCAATGGTACATTACACCATCCCCTCTTTGTGATTTCTAATACCACTATAGAATCTATCTTGATCCATTCTGTATCCTATACAGAAAACTTTTCATATTCTTAGGCATGGAAGATATCCCACTTCTCAACTTCATGCCGTAATAATCTCCCCATGAAATGATAAAACACCAATTATAAATCCTCTGTAACTTCGGAAGACACCATCAAAACCTGAAAAACCTTGGTATCTATTTATAGCTCCATCAACATTAATCATGATCTAGTTTATCAATGGGGTAATATATCTCATTGAAATTAATTATATAGTTTTCTTTTATCTACCAGTAATTCTGAGAAGTTTCAAAATAACATGGTTAGAAAACAAATATTCATAAAAATCATTTGAATATTAGTATAAACAAAAATATCTCAATGTACCAATATGATACCAACCATAGTGTATGGTTTTATATAATAAAAATTCATTTGATTTATACTTCTCCAAATATAAAAATATAATAGATGAAACTACCACTAATTGTAAATTAAATAATTTTTCACTAGATAAAATTAATGAGCATATATCATAAGGGAGTGAAAAACAATTTGGAAATAGAGTCTGATTTGGAATATCCCTTAGACATATCTCTAATTAGGAAACAAAAAATCACATTTGATAAAAAGATGTTCAGTAAACTAATAAGCATTTTTATAGCTACAAAAAAGTCAGGCCATGAAAATTCTATTCTTATATAGCTTCTCAAAATTGGGTAATCTATTACACTATAGTCTCTATAATATAATGTATTTACATTAAAAAATGAATCGATTTTTAAATTTCATTAAACATCGAGGAGATTTGACAATGTTGTCACATTTATATTTGTACCAATATATGCCACACCTCATGATAGAGGCATTACCAGTCCTAACTAGAGTGTGAATATCCATGAATGTATAATTGTTAATTGATGAGATAATTTATTTCAGAATAATTAAAAAACCATAATAATATTATTCATTACATCATATGTCTTCAAGTTCATTATGTGGTGAAGGATTATGGATATCTCCTAAATTAATCTATCCATCCATGATGTTTTCATGAAATTATGGTTTGATTCACTACTTATAAGCCACCTTAAACACATACGGATATAAGAAATGGAGTGCTTCAAGAAAGTCCAAATATTAGGAGAGACATAGAAGGGAATGAAATTATAAAACAAATTTAGAAATCTGTATTTCCTATAAAATAAGGCATAATTATTAATTGAATTAGAATTCAATGTAAATTTTTTTATAAGGGCATCACTAAACTTTACAAGGTCCTTTAATCCCATACCTCCCTTGTCCAGGGGCTTGGTGAATTCCATCCAAGAGATGGTGATTAATTTCCTATCAAAGATATATCGATTAAATATAAAATGTCAGATAAAATTTTGACTAATATTAATCATTTTTATTGGATATATATAAATTGAGAACACCTAAAAAAATAATGACGAAACCAAAATATTATCAAATAAAACTCTCATTTCCCAAGAAATCTACTTTTCCAGATTTCCAAATATGTAATAAATTTAGAAGATATTTGCTCAATCTATAAAAATGTAAATTTTCCCTAGAAAATAGGGATTCCCAAGTTAATAAATAAAACTCCCCCTTTAATTATCCCTATATACCAAAATTTATTTTTCCATGATACTATAATATATTTTCTAAAGATGATAATTTTTTCCCGAAAATATATACTAATTTGACACATCTTCATAATGTAGAAAAAATATTTTAATAGCTTTAAATGTCACCTGAATACTGTCACAAAAAATGAATAAGTAATTTACATAAAATAAGTGATAGGAAGAAAACAAACTTCTTACAATACTAAATTTTTTATATTTATTAGTTTGGATAATGTGAAAAATAAAAATGATTATGTTGTCTTTGGTAATAAGAAATAGAAGTCCTTAATGTGGTCCACCCTATTTAATCCCACTATTAAAATTAATGAAACTAATAATAAGGTGACCCAAGAATTACAAAAATAAATATTACATCATTTTAGATAAATATTCAATACATCTCATAATAAAACACTACCCAAACTGTAAAGGTTAAATTTATTTGGAAAATATATATATAATCAACTTATTTCATGAATGATATTTAAAATATTCTAAAATATCTTCTCACATAGCACCCATCATTAATATACCGTACATAATGTCTTTCTCTATAAAGTAAGGATATAGAAATATAATAATTGGTGAGCTTATATGCACATTAAGTGTAAACATAGTAGATATTAATCAACGATCATAAGTTAGTATAAGATTAATGAGAGGGTGTACAAATATGATCATAACATTTTAAATTCATACCTAATCAGTCAATGACCATTAATCATGAGTCATAGAATAAAAATTTGTCATAATAAATATAATAAGTCATAATATTAAAAAATCATCAATAATAAATCAGGATCCATGTGAAAATTTCATTTTAACAACACATAAATTTGTGGTGTACACATAAGTATAGAAAATAATTTCCTTAATGCATATGAATGTTCACTTACAAGGTTATCATAGTAGACAATGTACTAGAGTGGATTATGTTCACCCCCATTCCATCATTTCCTTAGTCAAGGTTCACTCCCAAGACCATCATAGTGAATAGAGTTCTTTACTAACCTAGATTTATTCCCCATTATAGTAAATATTATCTCAAGATATATCATAATTTACCCAATACATTGGGGTGGGGTATTTATCATACCAACAATTATAAAATTAAAATCTCATATCTGTGTAACATATGATTGTAAAACCATCCTCCAATTCATCATAGATTAACCTATGGAAAAAAATTGATTTCTTAAATATTTCAACTTAACATAATCATAATGAATCCATATAAATAACATGGAATGTATCATTAATTCATATCCCCAATGAATCATAAGTAACAAAAAAATATATTGAAATAAATGAAAATTCTTCTAAAAGAACCTTAAATCCTTTATTTGAAAACAAGATATAAATATCCATTACATTTGATAACATTTTAAATAAAATTTAACAGAATATTGAGAAAAATATTTTAATTGAGAATAACCAGGGAAAATTGTAATATACAATTCCAAGTAAATAACGATTATGATGGAGGGAAAATCCTTTCATGTGGAAAATGTTAAACTAAATATTCCTATCACACTATTTGTAAGAAGTTATAAAGAACTTTTTTGGAAACATTATAAAGATTAAATTTTAGTTATTTGAAAATACAATAACATATTGTTAAAAATTAATATTAATAGTCCTTATGTCATATAAATTCACATTATTGAAACCATTTTAATGAATAGTTACATGTAACAAAAATTTCATTGACCAAAGTGGAAATAAGGTCAGTTTTTATTAAAAATATTTTCTCAATAATTTTATGGTAAAATGTGTACAGAATGAAAGGAAAACACAAAAAAATCATAAATAACTTGAGTAAAATAAAATATATGGGTTTTCAATGATATGGATCATATAATTTATATCCATGTAATTTTGACATAGTAGAACCCAAAAAATAAATGAGATTGTAAAATAAACCCTTACCATTTTGATAACTTTTGAATCATAAAACATTTAAAATAAATAACTTAAAATAAAGCAGAAAATACCACTACTATACATCAAGTCCTAATATATTATATAAAAGGGTAATTACTCATATTATTTAACAAAAATAGTTGTATAACATGAAATAGGTCCCAACCAAACAATACTGAGATGATGGACCCTTACCTCTAGTCCCATATTTCCTCGTACACATTCCAACCTCATGTGTAATAAATATAAATTTATTATACATATATTACATAACCATATTAATATAAATCTGACTATATATATAATTAAATTATGAATTATGATTATAATTTTATTAACAATTTTTTGTTAAGATCATTATTTGGTTGAACACATGTTCATTTTCCACACAAGTTTTAGTTTGATAGTTTCATTCATTTCACCATTGTAATGGTTTAATCATATTCAGAATCTTAATCATGCCATAATTATAATATTTATTTATTATATAAACTTTTATAACTATTCATATAAAACAGTGATGAAAAATCAGGTACATTAATTCATGGAGACTGTAGTTCGTACATATGCACAAGTGATGTTTTCACTTTTCAATGGAAATAATGAAAGAAATATACATAATAATTCACCTTTATAGAATCATTATTTTATTAAAAATATCATATATATTACTTCAAATCAATCATAATAATAATAAATATAGATAGGAAATGAAAAATGAATCACATCGATTTGTAGAGGTGGCAGTCCATGCGTACGCACGAGTGACGTTAGCATCTTCCAATGGATGAGAAGGAGATAGAAAATGGTTATACCATTAACAGAAAAATATATAATTATAGTAAATATTTTTATTCCATATTTTTAATATGGTCACAAAATATTTTTTTGTTGATTAGAAATAAATAAACATGAAAAAGGATGGTAAGGACATATACCTCATTTTGTGTATCTTACATTTAAAAGAACCTCAAGGATTCTTGGATGTGTCTCATGGGAAGGACAATACCTAAAGGCCACATTTAATTATGCTGAGAGAGTATTTGAAAGGATTTTGTTCAAGAGAAATGTCTCATGTTTTATGATGAAGAAGGAATATGAGATGACCTTTTATAAGTGAGGGGAGTGGAAAACTTATAATTATCAAGAATTTTATAATAAAATAAAGACACTATCTAGGATAAGTGTCACTAAATTGGATGAAGATAGAATAGGGGTTGAGTTAAAATTAAATAAATTCATAAAATTGGATGTAGAAAGTATTTTACGTCATGTTATCCCTTACTTGTTTAGTCTAACCCCTCATTAGTTCTTTTAACCATTTTTCATAGTAAGGAATTTTTTACTTCAGTTACTATTCATAATTTGAAAAATTGAAATTTAACTCATTATTTTTTTTAAAATTATTAACTCAAAAATTGAAACTATTTAATTAGATTCAATTTATATATGTGGAAGATTTTTTTTTTAAAATAAGTGGAAAAATCACGATGAAAATATTATTTTTTAAAAAAGTGTTTTTTATTATAAAAGTGTAATTTTTATTATTAGTTTCCTAGTAAAAAAAATTTGATTGATGTTAATATATTTTATTGAATATATAATCTAGAAATTTCAGTCAAATAATTAATTAAAATTTTTTAATTTAATTTATTATGATAAAATACATTACACACAATAAAAATTGCTTTTAAAAAATTAAAAAAAAATTTAAATTAAAATTATTTAATCTTTACTTATAACCAATTGATAAAAAATGAATGAATAATTATTAATTTTTTAAATTAAATAAAACAATATATCATCAAAAAAATATTTTATTAGTGATAAGAATTCATAATATATAAAAAAATATAATACTCCCAAAATGATCTTTTAATATAAAATGATACAATTTTAAACTTTTAAATTGTGAACTTATTTACTAGGAAATAATAAACACATTTTCACTATTGGGATATTTTAAAAATATTTTTCATAATTATGCTAGCCCTATTGTATCTTTTTATAGTATTACTTGATGATAATAGTCACATTTAATAATGATATTTCAAAATTATATTATGATTCCTTTAAGCTCGGCGTTTTATGTAAATAATATTATCAAACATATAAAATTTATTTAAAGAGAAATATATCATAAAATATTGTGGTTGTACATTCTACCCCCATAAATTAATTCCTCCCTCTAAATTCCATTTCTTAAATTCATTCAAATGAGGATACATTACCTCATAACATCTTTAGGTTCCCATGTAGCTTCTTTAAATTTACGGTTTCACTACAAAACCATGACCAATTGAGAAGTATTTTTTCAAAAAAACATTAAATTTTTTATATGGAATATCTAATTATTATTCCTCATAAGGGAGATAATGCTATAGTGTTTAGGTTAATATGTTTAATTTCAATGAAGGATTCGGTATGTACTTTATCATAGGAGATACATGGAACACATCATGAACTTGAGAGAGGTTTGGTGGATGTGACAAAAAACAAGCTACAATCCCTATATGATCAAGAATTTAAAAAGGAATTATATATCTTTTTATAAGTTATACATTCTCTCATAATCTCATAACATTCTACTGAGGTGACATTCATGGGAACACCTTTTCCAAAAAATCAAACTATATATTTTTCAAATTATTTTTTATAAAAATCTTTTTTTTGACACTGAGATTAAATGATGTGATACGGAATTCCTCTAACCTTCAATAACATTTAATCATATAGCTTAAGTTGAAATAGATTTATTTTTCTATGTTTATCCTAACATGATGGAGTTTTACACTTATTACCATTACGGAATTCATAAGGATATATATGAATGCTTGAGTGAAAGCTATTATAGAATGAAAATTTTACCCTATGACGGTGTTAATCCCAACCACATTTGAAATCCCTATATTAATATTTTAAATTATTTTATAGTGTTAGAATAGTCATATTAGACTGATCATATGTTTGAGGATTATATACAACCCTAAATATCATCTCTGTTTTCAAATCTTGGTTAAGAGTTCTCTAGAACATTGAGGCAGACCTTAGATCTCAATTAGATATTATTGAGAGTGTTACTCCAAAAAAATCATACCACTTTCTTAATGTATAACCTATAAATACATTCAAGCGTAAATATTTATTGTTATAAATGATATTTTCATAATTTATACGGTGATCGACTACACACCAAATAGAATTATGAACTTTAGTTAATTTGTGGAGTCCAAAAATAAAATCTATTGGGATTTTTTCCCATTTCCATTATAATATAGGTAATAGATGTAAAAAACATTTATAATTACATCTCCTAGACTCATCATTCTAAAATATAAACAATGAGACATGTACTTCTTATATCCCTCTTTATATAATCCCACTAGAAGTAATCTTTCATATCTATTTAAACATTAATATATCTATGAGGAATAGAGAATTATGAACTATGAGCATCATAAGAAGGATCCTTCTTCAAATATGGTATTCACGTGACACATAATTGTTTCATAAACAAGTTTGTTATATAACAATCATTTTAGGACTCAGGAACATTCCTCAACTTATTCTATAGTTCCACATCTTCCATCTGCACCTCTTTAATACTCACATTGATATATGGTTGAACATTCCTCCAAGAATGATATGATATGTCACATTACCTCATGATTTAAATATATATTTTATGAAAATCTATAATTATTACATCTATTTCATCGATTGTCACAAAAAACTATCATGGTCCTTATAACTCAGATCATTGGCATCCTTGTTAGCCTTCATAGGGGGTAATGTATAGAGTAGTCATAATCGTTAATTAACTCCTACCATCTACATTGTCATATATTTAACTCTTACTATGTGAATATATTATTCAATATTTTATGATTAGTATATATATAACACACACTGCCATAAAAACAGTTTCTCCCAGCACCAACCTTTATCAGCGCTAAAAAAAGCGCTGATAAAGGTACCCATTTATCTGCGTTTTTTAAAAGCGCTGATAAATGGTCGACATCAAAAAAAATTTAATTAAAAATAATATATAAATATATAAATATATAAATATAGTTATATTGACATAAATATAATATATAATTTTTAAATATATTTTAGATCAGTATAAATATACATTTACCCTAAATATACTTAATATATAAGATATTTAGTGAAAATGGCTCATAAAAAATTTTAAAAATTATTTTTAATTAATAATTTGCTACTTATTATGGAGTAATAGTCATTTAATAACAATTTCAAGAATAAAAAAATTAAAAAAATTAAAAATGATCCAAAATATGTTGAAAACACAACTCAAACATCAAACGGCCATAACTTTTGATCCGGGAGTCTGTTTGAGCTCTACCACATATTAAATCGAAGCCTGTGATGAGCAGTACACCCTTGTGACTAGGGAGGACCACAGTCAAGGTTTTTTCAATCCCAAAATAGGCCTAGAAGGCCTCCAAAGCTGTTTCTTTATTCGAGATACCCTGATTTTTTAACATTTTGTTGATTTTCAGCCTCATTTAAGGGGGTATTGTTGGCTTTTTTTTGGTGGGGAGTGAAGTTATTAGAAGGTATTACATTCATATTGATATTATGTCCTTTCAATTTTATCATTTTTTATAATGCACTACTATTTATAATCAAATATATAATTATATGTACATATTTTTTATATATTCACACCTAAAAATTTAATTTTTTAAATAAATAATTAAACATATTTACATATAAAATATATTAGCTTTATCTAAATAATAACTAATATCCATTTTATTTAAAAGATCAATATATGAATATTTGTATAACTATATATTAATATAACTATATATATTAATATAACTATATATATTTATTAATATAAATATATATATATATTAATATAACTATAAATATATATATTAATATAACTATAAATATATATATTAATATAACTATATATATTAATATAACTATATATATATTAATATAACTATATATATATAATAATAGAACTATATATATATATTAATATAAATATATATTACTATACAAATAAATATAACTAAATATATATATATAAATAAATTGATATATCATAAATAAGATAACAAATCAATATAGGGGAGTGGCAAAAGCTTCAGGCGCGCAGGGGGGAGGTCTCAAGATCAAATCTGGGTGGAGGCAGGGGCGTGCACGCAAGGGTGAATTATAGGGGCTAGCACTGATAAAGGTGGGGTATATCGCTGATAAAGGGTGGAGGCGGTACGTACGGGTGATAGAGGTGCGAGAAAGCACTGATAAAGGGGGGCTCAAGCTCTGTAAAAAGCCCCCCAGATTGGAAGTATTTTTTTTAATTTTTTTTAATTTTTTTTAGTTTTATCAGCGCTAAAAATAAAGCACTGATAAAGGACCCTTTATCAACGCTTTTTTATAGCACTCATAAAAGTTCCCTTTTATCTGCGCTTTTTTTAGTACTAATAAATGAGGTCTTTATCAGTGCTTTTGGGAGCACTGATAAAGGGGACCCCCCCTTATCTTCACCAAATTTAACAACGATTTTCTAGCGCCGTTGATGGCCATTTTTAGCACTGATAAAATGGGTATTGGTAGTAGTGATATTTACGCATATAGATAATCCCTCCATATCATTAATAAGAAAGTTACTGTTACTAAATCCAAATCACAAGTCGAGTAAATTTTCCACTAAATTTTCAATTGGGATGAAGCATAATCTATCACTATATAATTATTCATGAGGAAATATTATGGACCCTTATATATTGAATCATTATCAATCACAAAACATTATCTGTTGTGGGGTAGTATGAGTAGAGGTGCACTGACCCACCTTCTTTTTTATCTCCTTGACATTTTCATCACATTCGTCTATCAAATGAAACTTGGATCAACCATTGGGGAATTAGTCAAGTGGTACACAAGGCTGTTCCATCTCACTACAAGGGTAACTAGATAAATATTGAGTCCCATAAGAAATATAGACAATTCATATTATAAATAGGGTTACCCAAGACATTACACAGATAGGGGATGCACATTTCACTTTGGGATTGGTCAGAGCCCCCTGATGGGAGTCGGGCATTAAACTTACACACATTTTGTAGGTGGGGAATTAAATGACTAATAAACCTTTAAAAAATACTTCAAAAACAACTATGTTAAAAAATTAATAGGGCTAAATTCATCAGGTTGTTGTTGCCGTTAATGTAGTAATAGTAATGTTTACAAAATTTAGGTCATTTTTCCAAAACAATTGGGCCATTGGACCACCAATCCTTTAAGAAATTAGTAGGACATCAGGACACAAGACCTATGAGAAAAATAATACTATAGACTTTTGTATATAGGGAAATCTAGGCCATGATCTTGAGTAGGCCCAATATTACTAGAGTAACTCCATGCTAACAGACAGAGTAGAAGCAGCCATTAGGTGGATCCTACCAGACCCATGACTAATGGAGGGATGCGGGAGACATTCCACTGGATGATGAATTAACCTAAGGGAACTAAAATCTAGTATTAACACTAGGTATAACATATGATGTAGAAAAATAGAGGATATTGGGTGGGGATGCTCATGTGTAATCCGAGTTCAACATATTGTAAAGGTCATGTGCCCCTAGGCCTCTAAGGTATTTAGTTCAAAATTTATTCCACTGAGACTCTGTGTCATGTAAGGGTTCACTCTAAACCCAATTAAAAATGGGATTATATAGATATATAAATAAAAAACATTGGACTTTAGGACATTCTATCCAGTGAAACTTGGTGCCCAGTTGAGCCAACATGGTTTTTAGATTTGATATCCTTGAGAAATTTCTCCGAAAGAATTGATAGTATCTGGACAACCTAATAAAATTATAGATCTCAGCCATTATGGAATGTCTATTCCATTGCATAATAACTTCTATATTTTAAGGATCCTCTGATACATCAACTCTTAAGATTATATATCCCAATATTTGAACAGTAGTTTTCTTAAATGAAAAATTTCTAAATTGGGCATAAGAATTATCCCTCCCCAAGGTCATTAAATAAATACTCACATGATCTTCATTCTCTTCCTTAATCATGGAATATATAATAATATCTTCTAAAAATATTAATAGAAAAATAAAGGCAATCTCTATAGACTCTATTCATTGAATCCATGAATATAATTGGTACATAGGTAAGTCCAAATAGAATTAAAGTAAATTCATAATGTCCATACCTCATATAGATGGATTTTAGGGACATATAATCACTTTTAACACTTAACTGGTGATATCAATATTGAATATCATTCATGGAAGAATATTAATCTCTTCATAAATGACTAAAAAATCATCTAAACATGGAAGATGACACTTATTCTTAATAGTGATCTTGTAAATTTCCTGATAATCATTGCAGAGATTCGCTGAACCATATTTCTCCAAATCATATACAATATGTTCACCCTATAATGATGAAATAGGACATATGAATCCCTTATCTTGATTCTCATAATGATTCATCATTTATTCCAGAAACTTAATCCTATCCATTTAATATAGTTTCTTTGAAATAGGAGAAACACCAATTATCAGTTCATTTGAAAACTCAAAATCATTATTCAAGGTAAAAAATGAATGTGTTCCATAAATACTTCAAAATATTTCCAAAAAGAATGAAATTATCCAATACTGATTTTATCCCTAAAAATTGAAAAAATATCCCTCATGAATAGGTAGTAAGACCCATAAAATGAATTTAATTACCATTTTAAATTTATATTCATTATCAAATGAAAATAAGATCCAAGACTAATTCATAATCACATATGTGATTTCCCTTACGTGGAAATTAATATGGTCTATATATAAAGAGATAAAATCCATTCCCAAAAATAACAACAAATTAAACAATATGGAGAATACAAATATTTCTTGGAAGTACATTCAGAAAAAAATTTAATAGAGATGATCAATAGACATGAGATGTGATCATCATATAATGAGGTGTTTTTTTGCTAACTGAACATGTAATTCTTCAAGTGGTGAGGTTATACCCCCATAAATATCTTCATATATCAGGGAGAGTGTATAGGAAAAATAAAATAGGATATTTTATGCTCTAGAGTGGATAGTAATTGTACCTTTCAACACTTTATTCTCCTGAACCACATTAGTAGTAGTGATTAGATGATATTTTTCTTGGTATATTGTATTATGAGTTTTCTAACATATATTTTCTTCATTAACCCTCAAATTCATTAATTTATTGGAATAATTTCCATACTATATTTAATTATATCATTGGAGTGTTGGTGTCACATTTGATTAATCATTCTCTCTGTTTAATTCATGGACTAGCCTATTCAAATTACTTCAACACTATTTTTCTAAATGACATTATTTTACACACATAAAACATTTACTATACCCAATAATGAAATTTACCTATGCATCCTCACACTCTTCTATCATGATAGAATATTCATTTTCTTTCATCTATGTGTCTTTTTATTAGAATTTATATGATATTTGGTCTGTCACTTTCTATCCCCAAAACCACGAGAACAAACAGTGTATGTAATATCCAATTATATATTGAGAGAACATGGATCAATTTTTTCATAACTATAAAATTCTCTTATATCAAATACTTTTAGAGACTTTGTCTTAAGACACTAAGGAATCTATCAGGTTTACCTTTAGTGTCATTGATAAACCCTGAATTGTACCTTACATATTTGGTAATATTTTCCTCATATGTTCTAATCAATTCATCATCCCACTACTTCAATTCACGAAATTCTCTTTCTATTCTAGTGTGAAGAGTTCACGAAAAATAAATATTGGAAAATATTATTTTAAACTATTCCCATTATAAAGAGTCAATTTCCTCCTCCTACATCATAATATTAATTAGAGTTTACCATTGATCAGCTTCACCTTCTGAATGATAAACAACAAAAAAAACCTTCTCATGGTTGTTTCACTAGAGAAATAATTATATATTTTCTATTTAATTGATAGATTTATCAATAATAAGTAGATAATCGGAATCACTGAAGGATGGTGGAAAATCTCTCATAAAAGATTTAATAATGAGTTATTCATTTTTCCACTTTAAATTTTGACATGATTCTTATTACTACTCATATATTAAGAGAATTGGGTGAGCATTACAATAAGATTTCATATTCCATCTTGCTTTTTATTTATTTACTTAGGAGAACAACCATTGAATTGGATGCAAAATTTGTTTTTCACATTATTCCTCCTCCTTCCATCCATCATCCGAAAGAAAAATGTTTACTGTTTGTATCAATAATAAATATCCAAAATAAGAAATCATTTTAATATGTAAATAATTATTATGAGTTTATATATAATAACACTATATTTTGACCCAAGACACATGAAGTTCATCTCGTGTCACTATGGATTATTATATGTTTTCATAGATTTTATCCACTCATTTTTCATAAGGGTTTATAAAGAGAATGTGAATTAACAAAATCATATCACCCTGGAGTTTCAAACTAGGTGTGCAGGTAGGCATCCTTGTCATTCACTAGTTTAAGATAGTGTTAATACCCAACTATCATTTTTAGGGTAATTACCTCTACGTGAATTTATAAAAGAGCATATATCCAACTATTTGTATCATGACATGGTTTTCATTTCCATGAAACTAAAAAATCAATTCTTTACCAAATTATAAGGACAGTATCCTATAATTTGTGTTATCCCATGGTTTTAACTAACAGTTTATTATACTACTCTCTAAAAATATCTAAACCCTATTCTAATACTAATTACATTGACCTAAGAATTAAATATATAAATATTACATTATTTTTATTAATAACCTACACATATCTTCATAATACATTCCCCGGAACCATGAAGTTTTAGTATATATATAGGGTATATACATTATCAACTAATTTTTCAAAGGATCATCAAATGATTCCATAAATTTCTCATTACATGACACCCTTTTTATACATATATAATGTAAAACCATTCTTCATAATATGTGGAAATGGTAACATAATAAAGGGTTATCTCATATACTCAATGGGTTTAAACCAAGGAGATATCAATCAATGATCAAAAGATAGCATAATCTAAGTATAAGGGTATGATAACAATATCATAACTTACTAAATTCATACACAATCAGTGAAATATCATTAATCATGACTTATATTATAAGTATTTTTCAAAACAAAATACACAAGTCATAAGAGTTTGAAATAATTGATAATCAGTTAGGATCAATGAGAATATATCATAAACAAAAAAAATATTTTCATATAATAAACATAATAATAGAATATAATTTCCTTATTAAAGGTTTACTTACATGACTATCGATGTTGATAAAGTCCCATAGTGAATTGCGCTAACTTCCTATTCCATCGTATCCTTAGATAATTTTCACTCCCAAGGCTATCATAATGGATAAAGTCCCTTACTAAATTGGGTTCACTTCCTATTCCAATCCATATTATCTCAGGAGATATTAATCATTACCCAATTCATTTTAAGGATTTAATAGACCATCTCAACATAGAATGATAACCACACAAATGCATTCCATAAATCATAAAGACATTCATCATTTGATCTTAGCATAAAAACTGGGAAAGAATCAAGTTTCATATAGATTTCAATAACACTTAATCATAATCCATAAAAATATATAACATGGATAATATCATTAAATAATATCCTCTATTAATAATATGAAACATTTAATTATATTGACATAGATATAATATATATTTAATAGAACATTCAAACCATTCCTTTAAAACAAGTGAAAAATATCCTTTTATTTTGAAAAAATATTATATAAAAATTACAAAAATACTGAGAAATATATTTTCACTAAAAATAACTACTTTAAATATTAAATTTTTATTTTTTTCAATGAATTTTCAGAATATAGGAAAATGTTTTTTGTGTGGTAAAAAATAAAAAAATACTGATGTCACACTTTTTTGTACGGTGTTATCAATAACTTATTCAGGAACATTGAAAAAAAATACTTTTTTATAATTTAAAAATAAAGTCAATTATTTTGAAAATGTTTTTAATTAATCCTTCTTTTATAGAAAATATATATTTTTATTCACTTAAAGAACAAGATCATGGAATAAAATGTTTTCTGACCAAAGAATTAATAAGGTCAACTTTTATTAAATACTTTTTCTTGACCATTTTATGTACCAAAGAGAGGTTAATGAAAATGAAAAATTATAACCCTATAAATAAAAAAAATTGGAATAAAATATATCAGGTTCAATGGATAATTATTATTTAAATTACATTTAAGGAAATTTATCCTGGAATATCCCTTAAAGAAATGAGATTGCATCCTAATCCCTTACCACCTTACTAACTTATGAATTAGAAACCCCTTAAAAGATATAAAATAAAATTAAAATTAAAATACCATTAATATATATATATATTACGGATATATAAAATTAAAGGGTAATTATATAATCTATATATATTCAAATGGTTGCAAAACCTGAAACAAGTCTCAATGAAATAATATTGATACGACGAACCCTTAACTAGGGTCCGATATTGCATCATACACATTTAAAACTCATGTACAATAAATAAAAAATAATTATAAAACTATAAAAAATCATATTGTTATATAAAATAATATATATCATTCTATTACAATATCCAATTTCCCTTTAATTAATAATTCTTTATTAAAATAACTATTCAGGTAAAAATTGGCCCGTTTTCCATGCGTGTTTTGTTTCGATGGTTTTGGTCCTTAAACCATGTTCATGGTATCATCACATATAAAATATTTATAATTTAAAAAGTATAATATTTATGAATTATATAAAATTATTGAACCCTTAATATAACGTAGTGATGAAAAATGAGTTACATCACTTTGTGGAGATGGTAGTTCTTGCATATGCATGGGTGATGTTTTCACTTTTCGATGGATGGAATTAAAAAATGTAAATAATTATTAATATATATTGAGTAATAATAATATCATAAATATTATATAGATTCCTTAAATATATCAATATGACCTTCATTTTAAATATAAAATGAAAAAAAATCACATCACTCGGTGGAGGAAGTAGTCCACATATTCTCATGAGCGACATCATATTTTTCCAATGGATGTAAAGGAGATAAAAAATGGATATATAATTAATATATAAACGTATAGGTATATTAAATATTATTATTCCTTTATGTTAATGTGGTTATAGAAAATTTGGAGGAGTTTTAATAAGAATGAGAGATGAAAAATAATAGTAAGGACATATACATCTTCTTCGGGTATCCTAAAATAAAAATAACCTTAAGGATTATTTAATGGTACTTTTTTAAGAACCCAATTCTTATTTTAAATTAAATGGTTCACTTTTTCATTATTTTTTGAACTAGTTTTGAGAAAATAGGGGAAAACTGGGAAGTTCTAGAAATTTCTAGGTTACACTCCGTGTACTCCCAAGTACACGGAGTGAGAATGATAGGCATCTACTAGCCGAGTGTTGACTAAGTACATGTTGTATGGTGTACATGTAAAAATAATCTACTACACGACATATAATATCCCTTAACATACTGAGTGTTTTTCTTTAGGCGTACTGACTGAGACCTAGTCGTGTGTTGACCCGTGTGACACGTCTAAGCCATGTATGGTGGATATACATGGAGAGGGGGTATGTCAGTGAGTTTTAGGTGGAAAACCAAGGACACATTGTGTACGACTACGTAAACACTGTATAGTAATGTCGGCAAGTCCTCAAAAAAATTTCAGACGTCCTAGGAATTGTAAATTGATACAGACCGCATGTACTCATATGTACACGACATATACTTATTTTTTTCGTTAAAATGGGTAGTAGTCTAGTTTTATGTTTTTAGGAAGAAATCTTTATGGGTTTGAGTGAAGAGAAGTTCCAGAGGAAGAAACCCCTCCCGATTTTCTGTTCGAGACCCGCTTCACACATCGTTTGATCAATTTGAACACCCTATGTGATGTCTTGATTCCATTTTAGCCCTTCATCTTGATTTCAAGTATAAACAAAGTTATAGAGGTTTGAGTATTATTTCTCATGTTTTATATCTATGGTGTTTTAGACCAAATTAGTAGTCAATATCGTAAGAGGGTCATCGTACTAGTTCGAGGTAGGTGGTTCATACCTTGTTTTGTGTTTTTGGGTACACTTGTGTGGAGTGACCACTGGCGCGTCTTGGGGTATTTTGGATTGTGACCCATTTTATCATCTATTTCATATTGAATTAATTATTTGACCCATGGGATGCCTTTGGGAATGCCCTGTTTCTTGAATTTCTTGACAAAGGCTAGGCGAGAGGTCGTTGCACATTGGGACATTTTGGACGGGGTTCCGAAATGGTTACAATTGGCCTATATTGTTTTTAAATTGGTATGTTTATTTTGCTAAAGAATCATTAGGCTTGTTAGAGGCATTCATGACCTCAGTGCTTATGTGTGATAGATTTTTGGCTAGTGCAATTCAACTATTTAGATTTTTTTTCCTATTTATGTGATTTTTTAAATGTGATAAATATGTAATTGCTAAATTTCATATGGTGAAACCTTTGGGTTGGGTTGGTCATGGGCCTTTATTCATGAGTGATGCTGATCATAGGTTGGGATTAGACCAGATTATTTGGATAGTTTAACCATGATATAGGGAATCATAAATGTATAATTAAGGAAGTGTGACTATCTGGTTGGGCTTTGCCTAAGTTACATGGACAACAAGGACATCAGACTCTGAGTGACATGGTCGTCGGGGAACGAGGTGTTAGAGATGTTTTTTCTTGGGTTATAAATTTGGTGATTACTGCTCACCCGTGATTTGGGTCGTGTGAACATAGATGACTACATGATGAGGTGGTTTTGACCGCTCGTGTGGGTAGAGGCCCTCGTAGATGCGGTTATGTAATTATGGTTTGTAGTTTCTTTCTGTGGAAGCCGTGTCGAAGGTGCAGAGCCTTCTAATTGATTGGGCGTGCCTTTGTGACATTGGTACTTGAGACACAAGGTGTTATGAGGCACATGGTTCCTGGTTACTACTACTTGGGCATGCCAACAAGACGTTGGTACTTTGGACATGAGGTTTCATGAGGCACATGGTTTCAGGTTACAATTTCATTGTGTGCCTTCAGGATTTTGGTACCTGAGGCATGCGGTGTCAGGAGGCACATGGTGCCAGGTTATGTGACTGGGATTACACCATTGGTCAAAGCAGGTGATACTCCATGGTGGCTCCTAAGCACTAGTGAAGGTTGTGTTTACATTGTGTATCATGATGTTTAATTTTCTTATTCATGCATTCCTTCTTAAAAACTTATACTCGATACAAACCATTGGGTTGTATCCTACTGATATTCATCTCACATCCGACACGGGCCCTTTGGGATACTTGTAAAAATTTTGGATTTACATGCAGGAAAGAGATCTACTTCAAAAGATGAATCATGTTAAATGTTGCATGAAGATTTTTTATGGAAACTAAGGCCTTACCTCACTAGAGATTAAATTGTTTTGATTTAATTCCTATATCAGAATGCTTACTTTATTTTTTAGATACTATTGGTTAGCTATGGGCGCCATTGTTTATTGATATATATGACCTACTATGGATGCATGTTTTATTGTTTCAATATTTATTATAAGTGGTGTTCAGTATGCTACTCCATCTACTTTCCTCTACACTTGTATATATATTTCTTCCACTATTTTCCTACTATTGGATATGCTTCTTCTATGCGAGTCTGGTTCGAGTCTTCTGAGTCTTTATTTGCACTTCATGTATTATTATTATGCTTGAACCAGTACCTTATTTTCCACCAAGATGGTATAGACTCCCCACTATACCTATTTACACCTTCACTACTAGTCGGTATCCTTTTTCATTTTAGGAGGGGTGCCTAAGGTAGTAACCCTCGACCCATTTAACACTATTCGGGGGCAGTTCGGGTCTGGTATGTTACAAAGTCGTTTAAAAGGCATGTTTTTTTATCCTGACAAGGATTTAGTAGTATCTTATTACTGAATACTAATTTTATTGAGACTTACTTTTTATTTCTTTTGGTTTTACTATTTTGGTTATGGTAGACTATAGATAGGTTATAATTGTAATGAGATTTCTAGTGCCTGCTTGGGTGCCTTCACCCCAGGTACGAAGGATTGTCCAACGTTCCTTTGGTGGGAATTGCTATTTTTCTTTTTCTCATATTACTATTTATATGATTTCCACCTTGGTGGCACACATGGTATGTGATGTTATTGATTTTGATATGTGACTCTTGACTCGATGCGTTAAGGGAGATTTAGACCTTGTCCTGGTATAGCAAGACGAGTTTTCTTGGATTTTGATAGACACATTTTTAGGGTATTTCAATTTCATAACTGCATGTATTCTTTGTGAAGTGATACTACCATGTGAATAATATCAATTTCCATGCAATAAATTATTTTGAAATGTGAAAGCTAAAATCCCAGATTGAATTGATTGTTTATTGAAAAATAATATGCCATGATTTAAATTATGTAAAATTTCATGTGGAATTACATTTTTTGTTGGCTAGTATATGAGAATCTAGGTACTATGAAAGAGGTGATATTGATCACCCGGATTGGGTTCCCTGGACATCAGTTTGAGGTAGTGTGGCTATCATGATTGGGTGACTCATTCGTTGGTTTGAGGCGACGATTATTGTCTGGACCAGTATGGACCGAGGAACTTTTTATACTTGGCTCTATTGAGAGAAGGTATAGAGGCTGCAAGGATGGGATGCCATGGGGCATGGTTGCAGTGGTGGAGATTAAGGATTTTTGTTATGACCTGCCTCTTTACTTCTTTCCTTATATGAGTAATATATATATATATATATATATATATATTGTTATATATGTGGATTGTCTGAACATTTATGGTATTCAGCGGGCTCCTCCTAGATAGCATGATGGAACATCAGGCGGATGATGATATAGTGATGCAAGAGCATGATCAGGTTTAGACACTTGAGAGAGAGGTAGAGCATGAGCTGCAGATATGGGTTTAGGGATAAGATCATTTTCAGGATACAATGCTGGTAGAGAAGCTATCGGGTTTGGAATAATTTGGGCCATGGGTCGACGAGATGCTCCAATATAGTCTAGTATGTGTCTTGTTGGGCATTGACAGAGGATCACATGGCATAGAACCTTTTATGGCATATCTAATACGGGATATCCAATCACAATCCCCACTTCTTTTCCAAGGTTTGGGTAGTCCATAGGAATATGAGAACTTATAAAGAGCATACATTTGATCTTTGATTCACTCGAGGTTCCTCCAGGGTCAAGGGTCAAGCTAGCAATATACATGCTGACAAGACTGGAAAAGCATTGTTAGGATGTGTAGGTTCATGCTCATAGACCCGAAGTACTATCATGGAAGGACTTTGAGTATAGGTTTTTCAAGAACTTTATCCCAGAGACGCTGTGGGTAGAGAGAGATTAGAAATTTTTGACCTTCCAGTAGGGTGACATATCCGTCATTGACTATGAAGCTACATTCAATGAGCTGTCTCACTTTGCACTAGTTATAGTAAGAAATGACACATTGAGGGTGAGGCGTTTTGAGGATGGATTACGTCACACCACTAATGTGAAGTTAAACATCTTCAAGTTGACCTTGTTCTCAAAGGTAGTGAATGAGGTGCTCATAGCCGAGGGAAACATGATTGAAAAATCCCATTTGATCTAGAAAATGGATTTAGGAGATGGTTTGGATAGTAGGAAGAAAGGTTAGGATGAGTTTCAGTAGGGTAGTCAGGCCAAGGACTCAACTAGGTAACATTGTGGTAGTTCATCAACAGTTTTCTTTTAGTGTGGGAAGTCATGGCATGTTCTAACTCAGTGCAATAGGCCTCCAAAGGATTGTCTGGCATTTGGATAGGTCAAACATCTGGAGAGGTTCTATAGGAATCCTTCTTAGAAAGCTCATAGGTAGGTTGTAGGACAGATGGTGGCATATTGGGTAAATATGGGATCAGTACTGATTGAGGGTAGTAGAGGCTCAGCTGCATGCGAAGGACATGACAGAGATAGAGGGACCCAACTATGTTGTTAGTGGCCGGTTACTAGAGTATCCCTATAGGGAAGTCGCGCATCAGGCATTCGCACATCAGTCCAGGTGCATGCCGTGGAGCTTCTAGAGGCTGAGTAGGTTGGGGAGCCGATGACGGTCAGAGATACGATAGGTTCTTGGCCATGATTTTTCTTTTTTTTTGTATGGCTTATTAATGCATGTTTGTTTTGAGTGTACATGGTGCACAATATTTATGTGGACTGACCATATGCTGATCAGTGGGATTGGAACCATTTTAGGTAAGTGATTATATATATATATATGTGTGTGAGATTCATGAAATCAGGAGCATCAAGGATGCGGGTTACATGATCTTTCGTGGGAATCAGGAGCATCAACGATGTGAGTTACTTGAGGTGTCGTGGGCATCGGGGCATTGAGGATGCGAGTTACTTGAGGTGAAATGCACTAGATTTTGTTTCAGTATCCATGGGATGCATGAACTTGTTGAGGCAGAAACTGATGCCATGTGGGACATGAATAGGTGTTGGAAGAGACACAAGAGAACATCAAGAGGTTCAGGGTTGAAAATATGTCATGGGAGAACTATGGGTCTGGGTAATAGGTTGATGGACCTTTAATTGATTTGAGTTTTGGGCCAGATTTGTTCTGGAATATTTTTTCACCACCATTTTAGGGGAAATTCATTGACAAATTTTATTATGGGGGAAGTTTGTAAAATCCCAGTTCTTCCTTTAAGGTACATGTTTCATTGTTTTAATTCTATTTCGAGCTAGTTTTGAGAAAACATGTGAAAACTGGGCCGTTCTTGAAATTTCCAGGTTACACGCCAAGTGTATGTTATGCGTGTACTGGCTGAGCATCAACTAAGTACATGTCATGTGGTGACTGTGTAAAAATAATATACTAAACAACATGTATTGTTCCATAACACGCCATGTGTTTTCCTTTCCACGTAACATCTGATTCCTAGCTGGGTGATGCTCGTGTGACATGTCTATTCTCTGTATGGGGGATATACATGGCATGTGGGTAGGTCAACGAGTTATATGGGAATAACCAAGGACACACTATGTATGGCCTCGTACACACTGTGTAGTCATGTCGTTAGGTCCTTAGCAGAATTATAGCCATTTTAGGAACAATAAAATGATACACACAAAGTGTACTCATATATACACATCATGTATTTTTTGGGTTAAAATAGGTAGTATCCTCATTTTATGTTTCTCAGTAGAACCCTCAACAGGTTTGAGTTAGGAGTTGCACTGAAGGAAGAAACCCCTCCTGATTGTCCATCCGAAACACGTTTTACACACTGTTTGATCCATTGAAACACCCTCAGTAAGGCCTTGATTCCACTTGATTCTTTCATCTTGATTTATATTCTAAATGAAGTTATAGGGGTTTGATAATTATTTCTTGTTTTATAGGTTTTTGATGTTTTATACCGAATTAGAGGTTGATACTGGAGTAAGATCATCATACTAGTTCTAGGTAGGTGGTGAATACCTTGTTTTGTGTTTTCGTGGACATTTTGGTGGTGAGACCTTTAGCGCTACTTCAGGTATTTTTTAGCAGGACCCTTTTTATCTATTATTGTATATTAAATTAATTTTTAGACTTATGGGATACCTTTCGGAATGCCTTATTTCCTAAATTTCTTGAGCGAAGCTAGGAGAGAGGCCATTTCTCATTGGGACAATTTGGTCGATGGTGCCAAAATGGTTATAATTGGACTAAATTGTTTTTAAATGGGTATGTTTAATTTGGTAATGCATGATTAGGCTTGTTAGATGCATTCAAGACCTCAGTGATGCTGTGTGATATCCTTTGGGATAGTACAATTAAACTGTTTAGATTTTTTTCCTGTTTATGTGATTTTTTAAATGTGTTAAATATGTAATTACTGAATTTCATAGGCTATAGCTTTTGGGTTGTGTTAGGCATGGCCATTTATTCTTGAGTGATTTTGATCATAAGTTATGCTTAGCTCAGATTATTTGGGTGGTTTAACCATGGGATTGGTAATCGTTGACATCAGATTGCGGTAGTGTGATTTTCAGGTTGGGCATGGACCGAGTTACATGGATGAAAAGGCCATTGGATTCTGAGTGACTTGGTCGCAGGGGAATTAGGTGATAGAGACATTGTGGCTTGGGTTATAAATTTGGTGATTAACTCTCACCCGTGATTGGGTCATGTCCATATAGATGACTATGTGATGAGATGGTTTTAATCGCTTGTTTTGGTAGAGGCCCCATGTAGATGCAGTTAAGTAATTATGGTATCACTACTAGAAATTAAATCTATAGACACAGACCTATTTCCATGATTTTATTGGTCCGTGGCTATATCTTCCAAATTCCGACGGTTTAATTTAATAACTGTTACTATACCGCGTGTTTTCCTATTTGGTATCGGGGTCCCCCAATTCGCTACTCTTGTGCTCCTCCCAAATTCTTCTCCTCTGGACTTCTTCTCCTCCCGACGAGTTCTCCTGCCTGACCTCGCCTAATCGTGTCACCCTCCTCCCCGAGCTCGCTTGACCGCGACACCCTACTCCCCCAATGACTTCTCCTCCCCGTTGTTTTCTCCTCACCGTGGTTCCCTCCTCTTCGACGAAATATATCACTACGACACCCTCCTCCCGACGACCTCCCTCACAGTAGCACCCTCCTCCCCAGAGACCTCTCTCACCGTGGCACCCTCCTCTCTAATGACCTATCACCATGGCACCCTCCCCTAGCTTCCAATCAACATAGGTATTTTATACCATATTATTTCATCATTGATCTGATTTTAAGGTTATACTGTGATTTGAATTTCATGTGATGGTTATTTAGATGTCCCTTCCTCTTGTATTTAAAGAAGACATGGGTAGAGTATGAGTAGAAATTTAAGGCATATTGATGTGATGATGTTGAACATATAAGGGAACCATACACAGTGATGGTGAAATAAGAATTATTGATAATAAAATATATGGTATTGGAGTCCTATTATGTTTTATGATGTTTAATGTACTTATTCAACAATTTATTGGATTTAGAATAGGTTCAAGTAGATTTGAATCTGTTTGAAGAAGGAAAAGTCATGTCTTGGAAGCATTTATTGGGTTTTTATGATTAAACAACTATTTCAATAGGTTGTGAGTCATAAAAATTATTTTTCTACTATATATATATGAGTAAATCATAATTCTAGGAGAAATATAGGATTCAAATTGTATAAGGGGAAATATAAAATAATACCTTGTTTCTATAGTTCTATGTATATATAATGTCGCAGTGTTAGGAATAAAATGAATATTATGTCATAATTCAATAATGCCATGTTTCTATAGTTCTATCATAAACTTAATTAATAATCATTGCTAAAGGGTATATTCAAATTATTTGATGACAAAATGGAGATGAAATATGAATGGGTGGGTTGGGGGGATACATTCATGAACATTAATGTTTCTAATATGTTTTTTGAGATGTATGTAATAGATTAGTTAAAAAAAGTTATATAAAATACATAAAAAGATGTTTCAATATTGAAATCACATGAAGTGAATTTACTAACATAAATAATGTTAAATTTGATCACCCTTTTTTTCTACATCGAGCATGGATTACTTAAAATTCTATTTGGTTAATTTTATTTCATTTATATGGTTGTTTTGATTCTATCCCTATTTGGAGTAAATCATAATATATTTTTTATAAGAGGACAAGAAGATATCAAATTTTTAATAGTAGAGATGATAATTCATTCCCATATTTATATCATTGGTTTTATTATCAATAAAGGTTATATGGAAACATTTAATTTTGAAATTAAATAGGTATTGAAAACAAATCCGAAGTGGGAGAATGAATAACCCAATTTATTTATTGAATTTTAATTTTATATTAATAATTTTATTTAATGAAAATTTAGGGATTTTTAATTATGATTATTTTTGGATTATTTATTATGTCAAAGTCATTATCTAATTACACTAGGAGAAGTACACATTGTTTACAACATTTTAAAATGGAATATTAATATTATAGATGACCATATTTATGTTGTTTTGTATTTGATGGTGAGAAATGGATTGAAATTGTATTCAATATTTAGAATATGATTTTAAAAAATATTGATCCTTTGTTTGAAAATGGGGTCAACCATAGGCCAACCAAGGATTACCACTTGTTATGAAAGAAATAATGTTTAATAACCCAAACCATTGTAGCTAGTGTGAGTGCATAACACTCACATGGAGTGCCTAAGGATTGTGGGACTCATAGTTCTAGCATGGATGTGCTTTGGTTTGATCATGTATGAGGAGTGGGTATGTGGTATAACAAAGGGAGTAATGACCATATTAAGCCCATAGTGTGTGAAAGTGTATCAATGTGTCAACCCCAATGCCATATCGAATGCAGGGAGACACACCTATGTATTACTAAGGAGTAGCAGTCCGAGGGTATTATTGATTTTGGAAAAGTTCTATGTGGAACACTTTTCATCCACATAAAATGATGCATATATAACTCCATCTATTTGATATGTTTTATTTGAGCTATCTTGTCAAGCTAAGAAGTTGTATTCTTCCTTAATATTCATCGGTGAATCTTCAATACACAGTTCTTCATGTCATAATGATTAGTGATCAAATTCATCTCATCAAATCCTTATAGGGGATGAATATGGTTTTAATATTCCACAAATTAATAAACTGAAGTTATTAGTGTATTTTATTATCAGAAAAAGTGAATAGAAAATGGTGGTAGTGAGATTTGTTTTACAAAGATGGTGTCTTTCATAATTGCAAATATTTAAGTGGAGTGGTTCATATATATTATAGGCGGTGCACATATGCGGTGGGGATAATTCGGTGGAGTATTCTCCATTAATACCCCAACATGCTCATTTCTTAGGAAAAAATAGTAAGAATATCCAAGAGATAATTTTGAAGAGCTGAGAATGAAATAGGGAAAAAAGAAAGGTCAATATTTGTGTATGGTTTCTATGAATTCATACAGATTATTTCTATACATTCATGTTTTCATTATCATGGTTTGATTACACAATCCAGTGTATGATCCACACCATATTTGTAATGACCCAAAGTTTCATTAATGGAAAATCCCTCTTGATCCAATTAAATGTCTATTTATGAAAAATGTTTTTATAAGATGTCAACCTCTTTGGTTTTATGATAAGAGTTGTGACCGTTACTTTTATAGCCGTTGAATAGTGATCACATGATTAGTATAAATATAAGGATTTAACGAACCCAATTTTTACTCAGACAAAGGATGCGATGGCCTCATCCCGTAGAATTGCCCCATACGAAGCCCATTTGTCGGAGCTCAGAAAAGAAGTGGCATCTTTGGGATTCCCCCTTGACCAAGCCCAAGCTGAGCTTCATTATGTCAAGCTTGAACGTGACCGTCTATGGGAAAAGTGGAAGTTGATTGAAATTACCACTCGAGCGATGTTATCCGAGCCACCCCAAGAGTCTGTCACCATTGCACACCTTACCCTTAGGTCTTATGCAGCTATTTTAAGGGTTTATGTAACAAATAAGTAGTACTATGTTCATGTACATTATTTTTTGTATATAATAATGAATATAATTTCTAGTCATTTTTGATACATTGTAAATAGTTTTTAAAATACAAATGGTGTTTTTAGCTATTATTTAATTAAGAATTAAATTTTATTAAATTAATGGATTTTTGAATTAAATAATATTTTATTAATATTAAATTAATTTTTATTAAATATAAATGATCTTATAATTTTATGAATGTAATTAAAATTTTTATTAAGGTTTGAAAGCCATTTCTGTCAAAACCCGTGAATTTTAGATAAATGTTGGTTTTTATTTTAAAAGTGAAAATTAACATATTTAGAAAAAAAATTAGATAAAATAAATGTCATTTCTGGAATCAGGACATCGAATTTATCCAATGGTGAATTTTTCATAATTTTCTGAGACAGTCAAATTTTTGGGTAAAAATTAAATACCGTTTAAATATATAATGTGTTTTATGACATCATAATGACCCAATGGTGATGTAATAAAATACCATAATCCTTATGTTCGGCCAATATATGTTTAATAATTAAAATAATGTGATTTTGGGTTTGTTTCACTTACTTTTCAAAGCATTAATGAACCCCTCAAGACTTATTCAGCACTTTGCCTTTTTAAATTAATTTCCATGGGAGTGTGACTCACCTCCACATAAGCAACCCTAATATTTTAATAAGTTCGGACCTTGGCCTTATAAAATATTGTTTTCCTCTTTCTTTTTCCATAAACCATGGGCAAAAACCATGGGATGGTTTTTGGTTTGGATTAATTTAATATAAGGGGTCCCAAACCTAAATAATAAAGAATTCTCTCACCATTCCTATATAAACCCACCCAAGCTCCCACTTCCTCCTCACTAAAATCTTTTTGAGTTCGTCCAACCTCTGCCCTACTCTCTCTAGAATCCTCCCAAGGTGCCCCAAGCTCCCAAGAAGCCTCTCACAAGCCTCTCTCTAGCCTTTGGAAGCACACTTCCAAGTAAGGGTTTTTTCTTCCTTTCTCATTTTTGTCAATTTTCTTTAAGTTGTATTGCCATTTTAATTTCAATTATGAATGTTGGGGTATGGTTTTGCACCTCCCCCATATTGCCCTATTATTGTTTGAATGATGGGAGACCCCTTTCTCTCTCATTAAATTCCTCCCATGTACACCCGTTACTATGCCGAAATTCCGAAAGGAACTTCTCTCTATTCTTTTACATTCAAGAAATACTTTTGTATCATGAATATAAATTCCATTTCAATTGTTGGAAAATGTATCTATATGACCTCCTTACTGTCCATTACATGTAAATATGATGAGGAACCCCTTTCTCTCTCATCAACTTTTTTTATTAATTCTTATGTCACGCCTTTACGCTGCCGAAATCGCACTGATTTTCTAAGCCAATGTCATTGTGTAGTGAATACCATGCCCATTTCTCCATCAAGGGTATTCAACTTTATGCACATTTACTTATTGATTATAAAGTTTCATGTATGAATTCCACATTCCTTTATCGTGGAATAAATGATTATGTTTTATGAATCCATGTTTTATGATCCATGTGGCACACTTATGCATGAAATGAAATGTTTAAGAAGGGTGCGCCCTTATAGCGCTCCAATGAATTGGGTAAAGTGTAGTATCATGATACGTCAAGTGAAATGAGTGTTGACTCATGATAATTCAACTGCAACGAGGGTTTACTCGTGCTTCATGTGCAATGAGGGTTTACTCATGCTCCATGTGCAATGAGCCTTGGCTCATGCTAATTCAATGTTAAGTGTTGTTGCCACATTTCCATGTTATGATTATCATGCTTTATCATGCCTTTATGTTCATGTTTCTTTTATGCTCTATTGATATGGCTATTGTCTAACATGTATTGTACTCCTCATGTTATTCCATGTGTACTCCCTTACTGGGATTTATAGCTCACCCTTTTCTTATGCATGTCCTCAGGTTATCCCATGCAATGCTATGTACGAGGGAATGTAGTGGTCATGTAAAGGAAGTTTTCAATAAAGATGTTGTATCTCATGTTTTAAGTTTTTATGTAATGATCCTAAGCCCCAAAGACACTAAACCTCTCGATCTTCTTTGTTGTATCAAGTGAAGTTCTATGTAATGAATCATGTTTAAGTTGTAATAAAAAAGAAAGTTTGTCATAGTTGGTATCAGAGGATAGGTTTAGTTATTTTTGGGATTAGGAAACCCTAGTAAAGCCTTAGATACAAGACTAAGTATAATAAAAACATCCCTAATTTTTGGTAAATACTAAGTAAGTGGTTTATCAAACAAATACATCCCTGTCTGGATACGAGCAGGTAGAGGCGGCTCTGGCACAGATGTATCCTAGGGGTAAAACCCGAAAACACCGCTTTGAGCTAGACTCAAACGGGAACTGGTGCACGACAACGGGCCTTTTTTCACTCTTGGTTACGACACTCCTGGGGGATATGTTTTGATAAATTCACAATCTTAGTATGAACCCTTATTAAGGGAAAAATGCCCCTAAGAATATATGTTAGAAAGTAGATCATGAAAATCCTATATTGAAGCCTATAGACTCATGAGTTAAGGAATGAAAGTTTATTTATAAGTCATAAAATTTTGTCTTTGGATTACCCTTTTATGTGTTACCCCTAACTTTCCTTTTATTCCAGCCAATGGCTGGTAATAGGAGGACTCGGGCTAACAACCATTGTGAAGATCAGTGTGATGACTGTACTAATGAGATGCCCAATCCAATGGGAGTGGGAATCGCGAACTTTGTAACACTTCTCTTTCAGCTAACTCATGTTTTGAATAGAAACATGGGTCAAGAGGAACGTTCAACCCCTCCTAAGAAAGAACAAGTTGCTATCGAGAGCTTCATGAGACAAAGGCCTCCTACTTTTAGTGGATCACTTGATCCCACGATCACTGAACAATGGATCAACTCCCTTGAAAAGATCTTATCCATCCTTCAATGTTTTGAACAAGAGAAGGTTCTCCTGGCTGCTTATCGTATTGAGGGTGAAGCTGATCAATGGTGGACGTTGATCAAACATACGAAGCCTGAGGAGGAGATCAAGGCTTTGGAATGGAAGGAATTTCGGAAGATGTTTTTCGATAAATATTTTCCGCGCACCCTCCGTCTTAAGATGGAAAGGGACTTCCTTTCCCTCAAGAAAAAAGATGAAGAAACTGTGGGAACGGACGAGGCAAACTTCACAAGGCTTGCACGATACGCTTCTGGCTTCGTTATGACCCCCGAACGCAAGGTTGACCGCTTCTTTGGTGGGCTGAAGCCTAGCTTGCAGAAAGCATTAGCGATCCGTGACTTTGACAGCTATGAGGAAATTGTCTGATGTGCCCTCAAGGTCAAAATGGAGATCGGGGAATCACATGTGTATCATGGGGACAAGAAGCATAAGGTGGAATTCAATGCTAGTGGTCCGATGGATAAATCCAATGGTGATAAGAAGTTCCAGCACCCCACTTGCCAAAAGTGTGGGAAGAAGCACCCTGGAAATTGCCTTAAGGGGACGAGAAAATGCTTCAGGTGTGGAAGAGAAGGGCACCTAGCTATTAACTGTCGGCAAGAAGGACCCGCTGCTGCGACAGAGGAGAGGAACACTTCGTTCGAACCTCAACGCGTTGTTCAATGCTATAAATGAAAAGAACCAGGTCATTTTTCAAATCAGTGCCCTAATCCAAGGGTTATCGGAGGCAACCAACAACCTCCAAGACAGCAAGGAAGAGCTTTTTCCATCACTTCTGCTGAAGTGAACCCCGACAATGAAGTGGTGACATGTACGCTAGTTATTCATTCAATAATAGCGAACATACTTTTTGATTCAGGTTCTACGCATTCTTTTATATCTCGAAAGTTTAGTAGAACAATCCCAGCACCACCACAAATCATGGAAGTAAAGATGTCGGTGAGTACGGAAAATGGGGCAATCATTGCATCCCATGAATATAAGTCCTCCCCTGTTATAATCTGTGGATTGAATTTCCCGGCGAACCTCATCATACTCCCTTTGGTGGAATTTGATGCAATTCTTGGCATGGATTGGATTTCCTTATATAGAGCCAACATAAATTGTCGGGAGAGGGAAATCACACTCCATATGGAGAATCGACCCCTGATTCTTTACAAGTGTCAGGAGGAAGATGAATCTCCTTTAGCTCCATCATCTCAAGAATGGATATTACTGCCCTATGAGCACGCGTATCTGGCTCAGATGATTGAGTCCAAAGAAGAAACCATCCTTGAAGAAATGCCTATTGTGAGGGAATTCGCAGAAGTGTTTCCCCAGGAACTGCCTGGTCTTCCTCCAAGAAGAGATGTTGAGTTCTAAATTGAACTTATACCTGGGGAACTACCAATATCCAAGACTCCATATAGAATGGATGTTGTTGAGCTTGAAGAGCTGAAGAAACATCTATAGGAGAATCTGGATAAAGGGTTTATACGCCCAAGTGCTTCACCATGGGGTGCACCAGTCCTCTTCGTCAAGAAGAAGGATGGGTCAATGAGGCTCTGCATCGATTATCATGAACTTAACAAAATCACGATAAAGAACAAGTATCCAATCCCAAGAATTGATGACTTGTTCGATCAGTTGCGCGGAGTATAATAATTCTCCAAGGCGGACTTGCGGTCGGGATATTATCAAGTAAGGGTGAAGAAGGAAGATATTCCCAAGACTGCTTTTCGTACAAGATACGGGCACTATGAATTCATAGTAATGCCTTTCGGAATCACCAATGCTCCAGAAATATTCATGGACTTGATGAATAGAGTATTTAGAGATTACCTTGACAAATTTGTGGTAGTCTTTATAGATGATATTCAAATATACTCTAAAACCAAGGAGGACCATGAGGAGCATTTAAGAACTGTACTAGAGACTTTGCGCAAGGAGAAGCTCTATGTAAAGTACAGAAAGTGTGAGTTCTGGTTGGAGGAGGTCTCATTCTTGGGCCATATCATCACAAGCAATGGGATATCTGTGGACCCCTCCAAAACAGATGCAATTGAGGGATGGATGAGGCCAACATCGGTAACGGATATCCATAGCTTCTTGGGGTTAGATGGATATTATCGACGATTTGTGAGAAATTTCTCACGATTGTCCAACCCTCTTACCAAGCTAGCTCGAAAGGTAGTAAAGTTTTCTTGGAGTGATGAATGCGAAGAAAGCTTCAAGGAGTTGAAAAGGAGGCTTATCACTGCACCCATGCTCACTTTACCCACAAGTGGGGAGCTTTTTGTGGTATTCAGTGATGCTTCGAAAAAGGGCTTAGGATGTGTGATGATGCAGAATGATAAAGTGATATCCTATGCCTCAAGGAAGTTGAAAATCCATGAGAGAAACTATCCAACGCATGATCTAGAGTTGGCGGTTGTGATCTTTGCCCTGAAAATATGGCGGCATTATCTCTATGGAGAGAAATGTGAGATATATACTGACCACAAGAGTCTTAAATATATATTCACACAGAAAGAGATTAATATGCGCCAGAGAAGATGGATAGAGCTCATCAAGGATTATGACTGTTCAATACATTACCACCCTGGGAAAGCGAAAAAGGTGGTGGATTCCCTAAGTAGAAAGGATCCAGCGATTCTATCAATGATGAGAATTGAGAAGGATCCAATCTTCTTAGACTTGATGAAGATGGACGTGGGAATCATAAATAAGGGAACATCGTCAATCCTTTCCCAAATGATTGCTCAACCATATCTTTTGGAAAGGTTAAAGGATGCTCAAAAGGATGATGTGGGAATTCAAGAAAAAGTGGAAACTATCAAAAAGGGAAAATCCTTGGAGTTTAATGTTAATGAAGAAGGAATTTTGCGGTTTGGGAAAATACTATGTGTTCCATCAAGTCCGGAGATGAAGAAAGAACTTTTGGATGATGCACATAGTTCAAATTTCTCTATACACCCAGGGAGCACAAAGATGTATCGAGATCTCCGAGAAAACTTTTGGTGGGATAATATGAAGAAGGAGATCGCTGAATATACATCAAAGTGCCTAGTGTGTCAGCAAGTGAAGGCTGAGAGGCAGATGTCTAAGGGGATGATGCAACCATTGCCCATACCAGAATGGAAATGGGAGAACATCACCATGGACTTTGTCACCGGAATTCCTAGGACATCCAAAGGCAACAATGCAATCTGGGTTGTTGTGGATCGTCTTACAAAGACTGCACACTTCATTGCTATTCGGGAGGATTTCTCATTGGATCAACTGGTATGGATATATATCAGGGAAGTGGTAAGGTTGCATGGAGTACCACTATCTATTGTGTCTGACCAAGATCCAAGATTCACCTATAAGTTTTGGAAGAGTCTTCAACATTCTATGAATACTGAACTGAACTTCAGTACGACCTATCATCCTCAAACTGATGGCCAATCCGGGCGGACTATCCAAACACTTGAGGATATGTTGAGAGCGTGCTCAATGGACTTTAAAGGAGGATGGGATCAACATCTTCCTCTGGTTGAGTTCTCTTATAATAAAAGTTTCCACTCGAGCATCATAATGGCACCATATGAAGCCCTGTATGGGAAAAGGTGCAGAACACCGGCATGTTGGGATGATGTTGGTGAACGTAAGATGCTTGGACCAGAAATGATCAAAGAAATGGTAGAGAAGGTGAAAACCATTCAACATTATATCATGGCAGCCCAGAGTCGATAGAAGAGTTATGCAGATAATCGTCGACAAGACCTTGAATTTAAAGTTGGAGACATGGTATTTTTACGCATATCTCCGTGGAAGAAGGTCATGAGGTTTGGAAAGAAAGGGAAGTTAAGTCCAAGGTACATCGGCCTCTTCGAGATTCTTGATCGTGTTGGGGCTGTGGCCTATCAACTATCACTTCCACCTACTATGGCCAAGGTGCATAACATCTTTCATGTATTCCTCTTAAGGAAGTACATACCAGACCCTTCACATGTACTCTCTTCCGAGGTGGTACAATTGGAAGATGATCTTTCTTATGAGGAGCAACCAGTGAAGATCTTAGATCGTAGAGAAAAAGTTCTACGAAATAAGACAATGACCCTCGTCAAGGTATTGTGGAGAAACCAAAAGTTTGAAGAAGCGACTTGGGAGTCGGAGGATATGATGAAGCTGAGTTACCCACATTTGTTTTAGTGTGGGAAAAGGAAAATTTCGAGGGCGAAATTTCTTAAGGGGGAATATTGTAACGACCCAAAGTTTCATTAATGGAAAATCCCTCTTGATCCAATTAAATGTCTCTTTATGAAAAATGTTTTTATAATATGTCAACCTCTTTGGTTTTATGATAAGAGTTGTGACTGTTACTTTTATAGCCATTGAACAGTGATCACATGATTAGTATAAATATAAGGCTTTAACGAACCCAATTTTTACTCAGAAAAAGGAAGCGATGGCCTCATCCAGTAGAATTGCCCCATACGAAGCCCATTTGTCGGAGCTCAGAAAAGAGGTGGCGTCTTTGGGCTTTTCCCTTGACCAAGCCCAAACTGAGCTTTATTATGTCAAGCTCGAATGTGTCCGTCTACGGGAAAAGTGGAAGTTGATTGAAATTACCACTCGAGCGATGTTATCCGAGCCACCCCAAGAGTCTGTCACCATTGAACACCTTACCCTTAGGTCTTATGCGTCTATTTTAAGGGGTTATCTAACAAATAAGTAGTACTATGTTCATGTACATTATTTTTTGTATATAATAATGAATATAATTTCTAGTCATTTTTGATACATTGTAAATAGTTTTTTAAAATACAAATGGTGTTTTTAGATATTATTTAATTAAGAATTCAATTTTATTAAATTAAGGGATTTCTGAATTAAATAATATTTTATTAATATTAAATTAATTTTTATTAAATATAAATGATCTTATAATTTTATGAATGCAATTAAATTTTTTATTAAGGTTTGAAAGCCATTTCTATCAAAACCCGTGAATTTTCGATAAATGTTGGTTTTTATTTTAAAAGATAAAATTAAAATATTTAGAAATTTTTTTTAGATAAAATAAATGTCATTTCTGGAATCAGGATGTCGAAATTATCCAACGGTGAATTTTTCATAATTTTCTGAGACAGTCAAATTTTTGGGTAAAAATTAAATACCGTTTAAATATATAATGTGTTTTATGACATCATAATGACCCAATGGTGATGTAATAAAATACCATAATCCTTATTTTCGGCCAATATATGTTTTATCATTAAAATAATGTGATTTTGGGTTTTTTTGACTTACTTTTCAAAGCATTAATAAACCCCTCAAGACTTATTCAACACTTTGCCTTTTTAAATTAATTTCCATGGGAGTGTGACTCACCTCCACAAAAGCAACCCTAATATTTTAATAATTTCGGACCTTGGACTTTTAAAATATTGTTTTCCTCTTTCCTTTTCCAGAAACCATGGGCAAAAACCATGGGATGGTTTGTGGTTTGGATTAATTTAATATAAGGGGTCCCAAACCTAAATAATAAAGAATTCTCCCACCTTTCCTATATAAACCCACCCATGCTCCCACTTCCTCCTCACTAAAATCCTTTGGAGTTCATCCAACCTCTGCCCTACTCTCTATAGAATCCTCCCAAGGTGCCCCAAGCTCCCAATAAGCCTCTCTCTAGCCTTTGTAAGCACACTTCCAAGTAAGGGTTTTTTTTCTTCCTTTCTCATTTTTTTCAATTTTCTTTAAGTTGTATTGCCCTTTTAATTTCAATTATGAATGTTGGGGTATAGTTTAACACCTCCCCCATACTGCCATATTATTGTTTGAATGATGGGAGACCCCTTTCTCTCTCATTAAATGCCTCCCATGTACACCCGTTACTTTGCTGAAATTCCGAAAGGAACTTCTCTCTGTTCTTTTACATTCAAGCAATACTTTTGTATCATGAATCTAAATTACATTTCAATTGTTGGGACATGTATCTATATGACCTCCTTATTGTCCATTACATGTAAATATGATGAGTAACCCCTTTCTCTCTCATCAGCCTTTTTTTATGAATTCTTATGTCACGCCGTTATGCTGCCGAAATCGCACCGATTTTCTAAGCCAATGTCATTATGTAGTGAATACCATGCCCATTTCTCCATCAAGGGTATTCACCTTTATGCACATTTACTTATTGATTATAAAGTTTCATGTATGAATTCCACATTCCTTTATCGTGGAATAAATGATTATGTTTTATGAATCCATGTTTTATGATCCATGTGGCACACTTATGCATGAAATGAAATGTTTAAGAAGGGTGCGCCCTTATAGCCCTCCAATGCATTGGGTAAAGTATAGTATCATGATACATCAAGTGCAATGAGTGTTGACTCATGCAAATTCAAGTGCAATGAGGGTTTACTCGTGCTTCATGTGGAATGAGGGTTTACTCATGCTCCATGAGCAATGATCCATAGCTCATGCTAATTCAATGTTAAGTGTTGTTGCCACATTTCTATGTTCTGATTATCATGCTTTATCATGCCTTTATGTTCATGTTTCTTTTTTGCTCTATTGATATGCCTATTGTCTAACATGTATTGTACTCTTCATGTTATTCCATGTGTACTCCCTTACTAGGCTTTATAGCTCACCCTTTTCTTATGCATGTCCTCAGGTTATCCCATGCAATGCTAAGTACGAGGGAATGTAGTGGTCATGTAAAGGAAGTTTTCAATAAAGATGTTGTATCTCATGTTTTAAGTTTTTATGTAATGATCCTAATCCCCAAAGACACTAAACCTCTCGATCTTATTTGTTGTATCAAGTGAAGTTCTATGTAATGAATCATGTTTAAGTTGAAATAAAAAGCAGGGTTGTCATAATATTTCTTGAGGGACATGAAGTAGTTTCCATATATACATCTATTACGTGAGGTATATAATTATGAGATTAGTTGTATGAGAGGGGGAAGAAAGAGACATCATGTATTCTATTATTCCATACCTGAATGTTAAAATAAATTGATCAGATTAAATGTAACAGTATAAATTCTTGAGTTTTCAGGATGGAGAAAAATAGTGACGTTATTGTTGAACAGTGAGTTAGGTGAAGAGTACAAGAAATAAAATACATAAAATAATATGCATGAATGAGTTTGTTTTCATGGAAATGAAAGTAATTCATTCATTATAAGGGATTATATTGTTAATTTTTGTATCTAAATGTATTAAATTGAATGGGGGTACATTATTTCTTACATTAATGTGGTTTGAGAAAAGGCCATGTGATATATTTTTCATAAATATTCTCTAGTGTTTTGATACTAATATGGGTGTAGTATCAGAAGATTTCACACATGAGAATTTAGTGATTAAGTGAGGCTAAAACATCAGGAGAAGAACTAATATTTTTCTTGATCATGGTTTCCCTTACCCAATTGATCATACACAATTGAATAAAATTATTAAGAAAAATCAACATAAAAGGTCTGTTTCTGTTGAATGTATTTGAAGTTGTACATTAGAAAATAAAATATAGAAATCCCATTGAGGAAGATAATGAAATCATCATATAATTGATCAAGATAAAATGAATGACCTTGTGAATAGGGGGACCAGTTATTGAAGAGGCTCAACACTGGGGGTTATAACCATTCACGGTTTTGGGTCTAACTAAAGGAGGCAGAAGAGTTGAATCAATGGTAGTATAATTAGGATCAAATGGAGTATTAACTAATGGGGGTATAACCTATTGATTCATAAACCATTGTAATTAATAATAATATTATAATGGATAATCTATAACCGGGGTATGTATAACTAGTTTTAGAAATGAGTAAGTGTTAGTATTAAACAATATAAAAATATTTTTTTGTTATATTTTATTTAATTTTTTCCGTTCATATTGGGTCCACTAATCTTAATAGGTGACAGAGGTCCAAAATCAAAAGGGGGCAGGGTGGCACGGGGTAGGGGGCAGGGGGAAGAGGGAGGTCTGTAGAGAAGGGGGCCAGGGGTAGTGGGTAGGGGGTGGGTGGAGGGGGGCAGGGGTAGGGGGCAGGGTGGAGGGGGGCAGGGGGAAGGGGCAGGGTGGAGGGGAGCAGGGGGTAGGGGGTCTGCAGGGCAGGGGGAGGGGGAGGGGGGAGGTCTTCAGGGTAGGGGGAGGTCTGTAGGGCATGGGGTAGGGGTAGGGGGTGGGTAGAGGGGGAAGGGTGGAGTGGGGAGGTCAGCAAGGCAGGGGGTGGTCTGCAGGGGGTCTATAAGACACCTATGAGATGCTGGATAAAACAGCAATTCAGAATCTAGTATGTAATATGTAGATGGATGGAATTTTAAAAACACCACACATGTGAGATGATGATGATGGTTTGGAACTACAACAGACACATACAACCAGCAACCCCTGCTATGGCTGAATTCACCACTCAGAAACTTGGTGACCAATCTGGGGAATCTAATCACATAAAATGAGAAACAGACTGGATAATGGTACAGAAGGCAATTGAGAATAGAAAAATGCACCAAAAAAAGGTCTCAACAAGTATACTAAATAATCATATCTCTCCTAACCCATCAAGGAATTTTCAAGGAAAAAACTCAGAAACACTTAAAGATCATTCTACCAAGAAATTAAGAAAATCCAAGTGCGGAAAGAATCCTAAAGGTAACAAAAACAAGGGGCCTAGCCCAAATGTAAGTATAAATGAATATTTTATATTAGAACTGTCAGGGTATTTCTAACCTTGACACCATCACAACTTTAAAAACTTCTTATTTTACTCATAAACCGATGCTTTTTGATATCTCTAAACCTAAAGTCACTTTTACTTCTGGATTTAATAGTCTTGAAAAATATAGTTATACTTTTATAGGATCAACTTCCAATAATATCAATTGTGATTCTTTGTGGGTCTTTGCAAACATCTCTCTATATATAATTCATATTGTTAATGATGATTCTCCGTCTTTGACATGTGAAATAAACTTGAATGATAATACTTTATGCCGTAATTTTATGTATGACTGCAACAAATATCAAGACAGAAGAACCTTTTGGCACAATATATCCTCCCTTTACAACACTATTCAAGTGCCATGTGTCATTATCGGTGATTTCAATGTTATCCATGAATATAGTGAGAAGCTCAGTACCTTCCACTCAAACACTTAAATTAAATATTTTATCACGGTATTGATGATAACAACCTTGTTGAGATTAATCTGGTTGGGGCTAAGTATACCTGGTATAGAAGGAAACACAACATAATTTTAGCAAGTAAACATGATAGAGCTTTCAAAAACATCAAAGCTCTCGATAACTGGAATACCATCTCCAGTATTACTTTACATAGGATTAATTCTGATCATCATCCAATTTTGGTGAGCCTCAATACTAGAGACAACAAACCTATTCTTCCTTTTAGATTCAATAATTCATGGAACACTGTAGAGGATTTTAATAAAACTGTAAAATACACTTGGAATTTGATCAATTCTAATGATGCCTTTGTCTATCCATGGGGGTGTCCAGGAGGGATGGGGGCAGTCTAGGGGGGTCTGTCTAGGAAGGAGAGGGGGTGTCCAGGAGGGGGGGTCTGTCCAGAAAGGAGAGGGGGGACTGTCCAAGGGGGATGGGGGCTATCCAAGGGAGATGGGGGGCTGTCCAGGGGGTGTACAGGAGGGATGAGGGGCTATCCAGAGGTGGAGGGGTAGGGGGTCTGTCATAAAGGGGGTATGTCTAGGGGGTAGGGTCTATCTAGGGAGGGGGGGGGGGTCTGTCTAGGGAGGGGGTTGGTGTGTGGGGGTTCTGTCCAGGAAGGAGGGGGTGTCTTCTTGAATATGTCCTTTGAAACTCATTAATTTACAATGTCATTGCTGATTATTTAATTTTATATAATTAGGAATATAGTTATGGGAATCTGAGGTTGATTTTGTTTCTTTTTAGGTACTTCAATGAAAATATCCAGCTTGATCAAAAAAATTAAGAGGGTGGTTGGCTCATTAAAAAGATGAAAACTACATCATATAATTACAGGGGATTACTTAATTTGGTTTTTACTTGTTTAGAACAATTCATTCATGATGCAACTTATTGGAACTCTTACATGTGTATGAAGGTGTGTATATCAAGTGGGGGAGCAACAACTTCTAGATAGAAACCTCCAAGAGCCGAAGTAGATAGTTTGGTTCCCCCTTGAGGTAGGATCCCTCTTCTAGCCTCTTTAATTCAAGAATGATTTAAATTGAATTTAGCTTCTTTTTTAATTCTTCTTAATTATAATGAATTTCATATCTTGAATAAGTGTTATTTAATATAATTGTTTCATTTGAAAAATGAATTCATGTTTTTATAATAAAACCCCTCCAACGGAGGTGTGCTGTCTGCGAAAACTCACAGTGATAGTTATGTTGATCTAGTTTCTTAAATAATTACATTTGATTTGTGCAGAATGAATTTTAGAATAAATTCTAAATATAATTAAATGAATTGTGTGATAATGAAATTACATGATTTTATAATAAAACCCCTCCAACAGAGGTGCACTATCTTCTAAACCAATGATTTTTGATAGTTATTTGTATTATGTTTATATTTGGTTTGAGTCTTTCATATGCCTCTTGTTGGTGTTTGTTTTGTGGCTAGTTAGTTTTTGTTTTCGTTGAATAATATAAATTGGCTTACTATACTCATTTAACTCAAATGACATTTCCTGAGTAGGAATATGCCTTGACCATGACACTTTCCTTTTCACGCTTTAAATATTATAAATAAAATTTCCATGTTTAGGCAAAGTGAATGAATTTGTAAATGGTTTGTGTAGGGTGTATGATTCTTTTCCGTCGTTTTGTTTCCCTTTAGGCGTTGCGTCATTGTGCTGCTCGGTACAACCTTATCTGGCGATGCATTGTTATAGCATATTAAATAGTTGATATGTTTTATCATCTGCCGGCGGGGCGACGGTCGGAATGTTTCACCGACTCCTCTCACTCCCTTCGCTCCTAGCCAAAAGATGCTGCCCCGCAGATGTCTCTGGACCGGGCCAACATGTCGGGGTCACGCCGCGGCCATGCCGCTGTCATACGGCGGCCATGCCACGGTCACACCGCTGTCACGATACGGTAATGCCGTGATTTGGCCATGCTCTAGGATGACACCCCGCGACGGCTCACAGTGATAGTATTCCATGAATATTATGATCAATGTTGAGATAGACTAATCACAATTTCTTTCTGCAGGGAAATGACAGGAATTTTGCCCTGCCTCCTCCCGCTCCCTTCACTGCTGGTTGGAAGATGTTGCCCCGCGAATGTGGTTGGACTAGGCCAACACGCCGTGGTCACGCCGCGGTCATGCTGCAGTAATGCGGTGATTTGGCCTTGCTCCAGGATGACACCCCACAGAGGTTCACAGTGATAGTATTCCATGATTCTTGTGATCAATGTTGAGACTGACTAATCACAATTTCTTTAGGCGGGGTGATAACCAGAATGTTGCCCCGCCTCCTCCCACTCCCTTAGTTTCTAGCTGAACGATGCTGCCCCGCGGATGTCGCTGGACTGGGCCAGCATGCCAAAGTCACGTTGCGGTCATGCCGCGGTCACGCCGCAGTCACACCGTGGTCACGCCGTGATTTTTCCCTACTCTAGGACGACACCCCGTGACAGTTTTGAGTGATAGTATTCCATGAGTCTTGTGATCAAATGATGAGACTGACTAATCACAATTTCTGCCAGCGGGGCGATGACCGGAATTTTGCCCCACCTTCTCCCGCAACCTTCACTCATGGATGGAAGATGCTGCCCCATGGATGTTTTTGGACTGGGACAACATGCCACAGTCATTCCGCGGTCATTCCATAGTCAAACCGTGGTCATGCCGTAGTCACACCAGGGTCACACCGCAGTCACATCGCGGTAATGCCGTGATTTGGCTATTCTCTAGGATGACACCCCGTGGAGGTTCACAAGGATAGTATTCCATGAGTCTTGTGATCTATATTGAGACTGAATAATTAAAATTTTTTCCACTGGGGTGACGCCAGAATGTTTCCCCACCACCTACCTCTCCCTTCGCTTGTGGACGGATGATGTTTCCCCATGGATGTCACTGGACTGGGCCAACATGCCGCAGTCACGCCGCGGTCATGCCACGGTCACGCCGCCCTCATGCTTCTGTCACGCCGTGGTCACGCTATAGTCACACCATAATATGGACCTACTCCACGAAGACACCCTGTGGTAGTTCACAGTGATAGTATTCCATGAGTCTTGTGATCAATGTTGAAATTGACTAATCACAATTTCTGCCGGAGGGGTGATAGCCGGAATGTTAACCAGCCTCCTCCCACTCCCTTCTCTCCTGACCAGAAGATGCTGCCAAGTGGATGTCTCTAGACTGGGCCAACACGCCGCGGTCATGCCGTGGTCACGCCGAGGTAATGTCGTTATTTGGCCCTGCTCCAGGACGAAACCCCACGACGGTTCGCAGTGATAGTATTCCATGATTCCTGTGATCAATGTTGGGACTGACTAATAACAATTTCTGCCAGCAGGGGTGGTGCAAGTGGGGTCCGACAGGGGGGGATATTGTCTAGGGGGGTCTAGCAGTGGGGGGGTTCTGTCCAGGGGTTCCAGCAGGGGGGATGCTATCCAGGGGGTCCACCAGGGGGCTGCTGCTGTCCAAGGGGTCCACTAGGGGGGACTGCTGTCTAGGGGGGTCCAACAGGGGGTGGGGGCCTGCTGTCTAAGGGGGTCCAGCAGGGGGAAAAGGGTGTGCAAGGGGTGAAAAAGATGTGTGTGTGTTTGTGGGGGGGGGGGGGGGGGTGGCTGCTGTCCAGGGGGGGGGGTTACTAAATGAGAAGAAGAATTTGTTTATGTTCATGGGTATTGGAAAAGAAAAGAACGTTGTCGACATTGTCATACATAATGCATACACTGTCCTCCAGCGCTCGCTTTTTCCAGCTGTGATCGCGTCGCAGTTGTACTGGTGTTGTCCAACAATAAACAATGGTCTCACAGCTGTATCTCTCCTTGACCGGGTACTCACAAACAGCTTCCAAAGTAGTCCAATGATTGCATATTCTTATGATGTCTATATGGCTTGAAAAAATAAGATATAACAGCCTTCCTTCCCAGATTATAACTGAAGATCCATCCATTACATATATGTGGCAAGCATAAGATTCCCTCACTTCCAGAAGTGAGAAAGATATTTATGGGATTTTCTAAATATACAATGTAATTGAAATTCTAGTCAAATATGATCATTAGGTTGTCATAGTGATAAGTAATAAAGTGACATTATTTTCTGATGTCCACATGGAGATGGAATCAAGAACAAGATTCATGGGCGTGTGTTAATTATATTAGAGAAATATAGACTGGGAAATGAAAACCATAAAGATATGTTTTAAACTCCCATCCACCCATTTCAATGAATGGTTTCATCATCATCACTCTTGTGGTGACATGCTGTTTGCCTTAAAAAATTTGGCACATGAGACAAGGATCATGACCATCCTAGTGTTGTTAAACACCATGGTCTTGAAGTAAACCTACAGAATAAAATTGATGAAACTGAGATGAATTCATTCTCCTTAAACATATAGAGGACGAGTATCATTGGGCATTAACATCAGGGATTGGTGAACCCGTGACGAATTTCGTATCCTTAAAAAATGATATAATGAGTAAGATGGGGGGGGGGGGTTGCAATGTGTTCTATTTTAGTTTTTATCATTGATTTCAAATTGCATGACCAACTGTATTAGAAATCTAGGGGGGTGTCTGTCTAGGGGTGGGGGGGGGGGGTTGCAATGTGTTCTATTTTAGTTTTTGTCTTTGATTTCAAATTGCATGGCCTACTGTATTATCATTCCATGGGGGGTGTATGTCCAGGGGTGGGGGTGTCCTGGGCTTTGTAGAGGGAGGGGCGTCTAGGAGGGGGGGGGGTGTAATGTGTTCTGTTTTAGTTTTTTCCTTTGATTTCAAATTGCATGGACAACTGTATTAGCATTCTAGGCGGTGTCTGTCCAGGGGTGGGGGTGGCCATGAGGGAGGGGGTGGGGGAGTTTCTAGGTGGGTCTAGGTGGGGCATCTGTCCAGGGGAGGGGGTGTCCAGGAGGGAGGGGGAGTCAGCAGGGGGGTGTTTGTCTAGGGGGGTGGCAGGGGGGTAAGGAGGGTTGTCTAGGAGGGGGGGGGGGGGTTGTAATGTCTTCTGTTTTCATTTTTGTCTTTGATTTCCAATTTCATGGCCAAATGTATTACAATTCCAGGGGGTGTCTGTCCAGTGGATGGGGGTGTCCAGGAGGGAGGTGGGAGGGGAGTGTCCGGGGGGGGGGGGGGGGGTCCAGGGGGTGTCTATCCTGGGGAGTGGGGGATGTCCAGGAGGGAGGGGGAGCCTCCAGGGGGGTGTCTTTCCATGGGAGGGGGGTGTCCTCGGGGGTGTCTATCAAGGGAGGGGGAGTGTTCTGTCCAGGGTGGTGTCTGTTCAGGGGAGGGGGTGTCTGTCCGGGGGGGGGGGGGGTTCCAGGGGTATCTATCCAGGGAGGGGGGTGTCCAAGAGTGTTCTGTCTAGGGAGGGGGTATTCTGTGTAGGGGAGGGGGGTGTCTGTCTGGGGGGTGTCCATGGGTGTCTGTCCGGGAGGGAGTCTGTCCAGGGGATGGGGTGTCCATGGTTGTTAGTCTATATAGGGGGGTGTCTGTCCTGGGTGGGGGTGTCTATGCAGGGGAGGGGGTGGGGGTGTGACCAAGTGGGTGACAAACAAGGGGGACTGGCAGGGGGTGGGGAACCAGGGGAAAACATGTAGGGGGACTGGAAGGGGGTAGAGCCAGATTGAAAATAGGGGGGATACATGTAGGGTGGGTGGTTGGGGGACTAGCAGGTGGGTGGATGGTAGAAGGACTACCAGGGGGTAGGGGGTGGAAGGCAGGCCTGCAGGCCTGCAGTGTTTTTATTGAACTTTATTCTATAGCCACTATTTCTAACCATGGCTATAAGGCCAGTTTGTGTTTTACCATTTTCCACGGTTTCAAAACATGGCTTTATGGATTTAGAAATGGGTTTAAACCATGTCTATAAGGCTTTAACCAGGGTTTGAACCGTGGCTATAAGTCTTTATCCACGGTTTTAAACTGTGGATATAGGACTTGGCATATAACCATGCCAATAACAGCCATGGTTCATTGAATCGTGGCTATAACCTATAGGCACAGTTTGTGGGATTATAGCCACAGTTTGAAACCATATCTATAGCCTAAATTTCCAGTAGAGTATATGGAGGTGATTGTTGTGGATGCAGCATGGAAGGTGGGGAGCCTTTAGATTGTTTTGGCATGCATACAAGACGTAGGTACTTAAGACAAGAGGTCTTCAGAGGCACATGGTGCCGGGTTAATACTACTTCATAATGCCAACGGGATATCAGTACTTTATACATGAGGTTTCAGGAAGCACATGGTGGCTGGTTGCTATTTCTTGAGCATACCTTCGAGATGTCGGTACTTGAGACATGCGGTGTCAGGAGGAACATTGTGTTGGGTAATGTGACTAAGATTTGAGTATTGTCTGAAATAGGTGATACACCATGGTAGCTGCTAAGCACCAATGTAGGTTTTATTTACTTTGGGCATCATTCTATTTACTTTTAATATGGATAAATTTCTTCTTAAACAGTTAAACTAGGTATTTACCATTAGGTGGCATCCAAATGAGATTCATTTGACACCCTACACAGGCCCTTCGGGACACATGTAGACTTTATGGATTTATGTTTAGGAAAGTGATCAACTTCCAGAGTTTGATCATGTTAGCTATTGAATGGATATTTGGTATGGAATCTGAGGTCATTCCTTTCCGGAGTTTACATTGTTTTTATTTCATTCCTGTATCAGCATGCTTACTTTATTTCGTTGCTACTATTGGTTGTCCCTGGCCACCATTGTTTACTGATATGTATGACCTAATCTGAATTCATGTTTTTTTGTTTTAGTAGTTCACATAAGTGTTGTTCATTACTATTTTCTATCTACTTTCCACTGCACTTGTTTATATATTTCTTCCGCTATTTTTCAGCTTTTGGATATGCTTTTGCTATGTGGGTCTGGTTCGAGTCTACTTAGTGTTTATTACCCCTTCATGTATTATTATTATGCGTAGACCAATACCTTATTTTTCTATAAGAGGGTATAACCTCCCCACTATAGATATTTACACCCTCACTACTAGTCATCACCCTTTGGTGTTTGGGGTGGTACACCTAAGGTAGTAACACCCGAAATGTTTAGCACTGTTCGGGTGGTAGTTTGGTCAGGGGCATTACAACTTTTGGGAATAATAGAACCACAAGGTCATGTTAAATGATTTTGGAAGTGTATTTTGGTAATTATTATTTTATATAAGGAGTTTAGGTTGTGTGGAAAAGATATTAGATGAGGTTCCCTTTTATAATAGAGAGGAGTGAGACACTTATAATTATTAAGGATTTGGAAATACAATAAAGTCAATATGATGAGAAAGTGTCTCAATAACCAAGAAAGATAAAATATGAGATGATATAGGATTAGAATAAATTTACAAAATATCATTAAGAAATGTTTTTAATTCATTTTAACCCTTATCTCTTTTTCTGAACACATTGTCAACCCTTTTAATATTTACTGAATAATTGAATTTTTACCTCTGTAACAAATCATAATGAAAAATTTGAAAATCAACCCATTAATAAATTTTTAATTTATGATTCCAAATATGAAAGAAAAAATATTATATTAAAATTCTACAATTTAATAAAATTAATTTTAAAATATGTACACAAAATGCATGGAATACCATTTTTATAAAAATGAATTTTTATGTATAAAACGGAATTTATTCCTATAATTTTACAAGTAAAAAATAATTAGATGAATTTTAATATATTTGAATTATTATATTATCAGAACCCTTTATTTAAATAAATCATCAATACTTATTAATTGAATTTATTAATATAAAATACATTATTCCGAATACAAATATTTTTATGTAATATATATCTTTTTAATATTCAATTAATATTATATTCAATTATAACCAATTGATAATCAATATATTAATAATCATTAATTTTGTTACATTAAAAAAATATTCCCTCAAAACCACTGTTTATTTTTTATCAAAATACATAATATATAGAAAAATAAAAAACATTAAAAAATGGATATTTTAGCATAAAATAATAACATTTTTAATATTTCAAATTGATTACTTATTTACTAGGAGTTAATAAATACAGTTTTAGTAAAGAAAAAAATTAGACATATTTTTCAAAATTTATTTATCCCTATGTATACCCATTATTCCAAAAACTAGGTGATATTAATCATATTTAATAATAATATTTCAATAGTATATCTAAATTCATTTAATCTTTTTTTCATGTATAGAATACTATCAAACACATAACGTTTATTTGAGGAGAAATATATCATTAAATATCAGGGTGTTATACTAAATGGATACATTAACCAGAAAATATTTTTAACCATTCTTAGGATAAAAAATATCATTTTTTCAAAACTAGTAGAAACTGATACCATTTTAGAACAAGAAAGAGTAAGTTACATTTAATGGTTTCAAAATCATTGGATATATCCAGATTTAAGGAAAAAAATCATCATTAAATTTTATCCTAAGATCATCAACAAATTTATAAGAAAAAAATTTATTTTCTTGATTTTTAGTATGGATAAATTGAAATTGATTTGTAGTGATATCCTTAGAAATGATCATCCGAAGTCTCATAGTATGAATTATGCTAATGGGCATGAGAATCATATTCCTAATAGAAATATGAATATTTTCCTTAATATCAAGAATGGTATACTTTTAGGGGATAATATTAAGTCATTATAAATTATAGCTATAAATAATATTAGTAGAAATGATGAACTCCCTCACAACATCAATCAAATAATTATAGATAAAACCCTAGTAGAACTTAAAGAATTTGTTTCTGAATCCATTAATCCCTAAAATACAATAAATGTTAAGGGGAATAAGTAAGACTTGATATTTTCCTCCATGGAATCTTTATTCAACCTAATATTATTCCATACATCAATTCCTTTGGAAATGAAATTAAACAAACTAATCATGTCATAATGGATTAAATTTCATTTTTTACCGAGAAGGATTTGAATATAGTTGACAATAGTATTTCTTATTACATAATCAATTTCAAATAATATGTATATCAATTTTGATGGCTTTGACCCCCCTCTTGGTTTTCATTTCTTTTTGTAGATTTGGATAAAACGTTTTTTTATCATTAACTTATAACTATTTGACATTAAGATCCAATGTGTTCAATATTTATTTTATTCCTAAATGATAATCATGTTTGGAGTAGAGGGTAAACACATACTATTGAGGAAATTCACTATCATTTTCATTATTTAGAAAAGAAAACTCATAATCATTTGTCATTATATCTTATTTGATATTAGAGAATGATAATTTAGCCCATCTACGAATCCTTTTTAACAAGATCCACTCTCTCAACCATAACATGTACCTCAGTAAGATAAACTATAATATACCATTAAATAACAAAAACTTCATGATATCTTGGTATTGTATGCCATTAATTATTTTACTTGAATGGTAATTTTTAATTCCTCTTACCACACACCCCATAATTAACTATCATTGGGATTTGATAAAAATGGAAACTAGGGAGGGTAATATTAGTGATGTCAACAGGGAAACCTAGATCAATAATATAAGGGAATCATTTATCATGTTTACTAGAACACATTCAATTTATTGTCTTTCGGAGCCAGGTATAGTCAAAACCCGATACAAAAATTTCAAGAAAACCAATAATTTCAATAAAAGATTTGACATCTTCAAATGAAATATTGTGAATATTCCTTAAAATTGCATCATTAAGACGTATGACTATATTCAAATGAACCACTAAAATTCAATTATGTATCATAGTATAATGGAAATAAAAAATTACATGGATAAAAATAATTTATATTTTAATAATGAAATGCATAACACTATACATCATAACCATACCATCAATGAATATTTTCCATGATATCACAATATGTGTAGATATAAGCTAAATGCCTAATATAATTTTTCTCATTAGTCCTACTATTTCGTCATAGAGATATATTATTCTAGACCCCACTTATCACATAATATGTTCAATGCATCCATAATATGAAAAGAATGGGAAAAAATACAAATAATAATGTTTTCTATGGAACATAAAACATAATCTTGGATGAGTAAACAAAAAAATATTCCTATATAAAAAATATATATACACGAATTTTTATGGTTTTACCATTAAATTTAAAAATATGGATATCTTGAAGAATGACTATTAATCAAATTAGACACTATAAGGTGTTGAAAATGAAAATGAAAGTACCTTATCAATGGAGTAATATGGAAGGATAATTCAATCCTATAAGTACATAAATAAGATATAGATATATAAATTAGTTGTTTTCAATGATAGGAGATAATTGAAATGGTAGAAAAGTACTCTAAAAAAATTAGGAGTCTGTAATATCCATATTTGATATGGAAGAATGATATACAATTTCATTAAGTAGAAATTCCTAGGTCGATATGCTATGATTCCAAAGTTGAACATTTTCAAAGATAAAATTCAACCCAGCATGGAATTAATAAAGACCCCACCAGATAAATCTCTATCATCTTTTCTTAGAAGAGGACCCCCTATTAAAACTTATGCATCCGTAATACCACTAATACAAGACATATATAGTGATTTGGAAAATGGATTTTATGACTATGGTAGTATTATAAAATTATAATGACATATAATGGTGGTACAATGAGAGAGGATAGTAATTTTCCAATAATATTATAATTAGGTATATGTCACAATTAACCAAAATAAAATTTGATATGAAAAAGTAATAAAATTTGAAGGATTATAAAAATTAAATGGGGAGAAGAAATTCAGAACCATTACCTTATTATGTAGCTTCCAATAACATTAAAATGAAACCCTTAGATGCATTAGATATCTTTAGTATGAATGTTTTGGGGTATATAGAGAGAATAATCATTCTTAATGGATTTATAGTGAAGGTTAATGGGAGGATGAGTGGGTATTTATACCAAACATGAGATAATTATTTAAAAATTTAGGTAATTATGATTTGGATGTCCTCCTTGTGTAATATTCAAAACAATTCGATTTAATATTGTAAAAATAATGTTATTTGAAATTTAAGGAATGGTTTTTGGAAATAATAATTAAAAACTAAAATCCCTTTAATTATATTATTTTTTTAATGAAAACATAATTTTTTCACAAAAAATTATTTTTAAACCCCTAATTTCCATTTTTGAATTTAAGAAGTCCGTTATAAGTTTGAAAATTGACTATTAAAATTTGAAATACATTTTGATCAAATTTTATATTTTGTATTTGTAAATATTAAATATTAAATAATTTTTACATCAAAATGATCTCATAATACATGGTATATAGGAATACCCAATTTTATTATTCTCCAGAAAAGAAACTATTTAAAAAAATTATCAAACATTCACCATTGAAAAAATTTCAATGTGATGATTATAATTTTTAAGTCATAATTATAAAATAATTTTTATAAAAATGTAAATTTTATTTATTAAATAAAATTTTATGGAATTTTAAAATCATCAATTTTAAATATAAAATTTAGAAATACCATTTTAATAACTTTTATTTTATTATTATATATATTCCTTTAATTATTTATTTTGACTAATATATATATATATATATATGTATGTATATTAATTTTATTAGAGTGATCTGTATTTTTACAAGATATTTGTTTGTATAGTAGTGACACTACCATTGTATCAATCATATTCCTATTCCAATGCTAACCATACCATATTAAAAGTCTTATTACCAATTATAAATACACATAATTATATCTTTTAAATCATTAGTGTCATTCTTATAGTTTATATTTTATTTAAATTCCTTTTTTTAATATTTTTCCCAAATTTAAATGTATATTCTATTTTTATGAATTCATTATAGAATAAGATCATCCATAGTTCAATACTTTTGTGTGTAAATATATTATTTTGTGTTTTATAATAGTATTTGTAACCATTATAGTGAATATAACATTATAATTCATATTATAATATGAGATCTTATAATAATTCCAATATTTGTAATCAATTCAATAGTAATATTAAAAAATGGGATTATCTTGATATACTTTGAGGAAGAATATTTTAATCTTCCATTTTTTACATACATTTTTTTCCCTCTTATACTTTTCATAATTAAGTTCAACTCAAATTTATTATAATGTATTAATATTTATTTCATTTTATATTTTCATATTATACCTTAATGGAATAAATAGTTATTCATTTGAGATTCATATTTTATAGAAAATGATTTATTTAATTTTAAAACATATGTATGATATAGAAGGAGCATTCAAACTATCATATGGGGTTTTACTAAATGTAAACCAAAAACTATTGAGAGAACAATTATGGTTTGATAAAACATAAAAATGGATTTATTATTTGTTTTATAGTGTATTTATGCTGTTTAATGTTTCTATACAGATGTTGAGGATATAAAAAAGAGATAATTTATATCTATGTGATTTTTTTGGTAGGTTTAGATGATGTTTGATGTATGATATTGATTTTATAAAACATTATATATTTATATCAAATAAAGTGAACATAATTAAGCTGGTTTTATTATGAGTTCTAACATGTTTATAAATTCACGAGTTATTATTTTCATAAAATTTTTTAAAGGAGGGGAGTGTGATATCATTTTATAAATCTATATAGTGGTAATTTTTCATACTGTAGAGGATATTAATGTTTGGGATTTCATTTTCATAAATAAAAATATATTCATGTATCATAGGTACAAGATTATATGATCACTGAAAAATAGGTGGATTAATATATATAATGTCACAATATTAATAATTTAATGTTTTACCTATCATCTAGTAGAGTTAAAGTGATACGGATCCTAATAAAATTAAGTCCAACCCTTGAAGTACAATAAGATAAAATTTAAATGATATTTTTGTGAGTTTCATGTATAATTATTGAGGATTATGTAAAATATTCTAAAACCATTTCAGTTATCATCTATGATACGATAAAATTTTATCATTTCTTTATTATTAGATAATTGATTCCCATGGTATGTATTATATGAATGGACATCGTTGGGGTCTTTTCATTATACATGATATTTTTACATTTTTCCCTAAAAGAGAAATTGATTTCAACTCTTGACTACTATGAGGTTGTATAATATTAAGATGTGTTAGTGTATAATGTATTAATTAAAATAATTATTCAAAAATATAAATTTATAGTTTGTTGAATATTTTCAAATCATATTTTTTTTAAATAAAACCATATCAAGGTGAAGATCACTACAACATTATTATACACATGGAAGTTCATTAATTATATGATAATATATGTTTACTATTAGTTAAACCTAAGAAAACAATAATATATTAATTTATAATATCAAATGATGATATTAAAATGAGTTTATATAAATTTTTATGTGTACAACATTTCATTAAATATGAACAACCCAAGGCTTCTTATTTCACTAATTTTGTTGAAAAAATCAGAAGAACTCTCTCCACCTGGAAAGGTAAGGCACTCTCCATGGCATGGAGAATATGTCTGTTCAAGCATGTGATTGTCTCTAAGCTTGTTTACTCCTTCATGGTGTACCACTGGCCGGCCTCTTTCCTTAAAACTGTCAACACATTCATGAGGAACTTTGTGTGGAGTGAAAGTATTCTGGAAAGGAAAATATTAACAGCCCCATGGAAAACCTGCTGCTTGCCACAGAGCATGGGAGGCCTCAGAATTAAAAAAAAAAATCTCTTCAATCAATCTCTTCAAGATCATTTCCTTTGGTACCTTATCAATGATAAATATAAGTCCCTAAATTTCCTTATATTTAAACTTCTAAGACGGATGATATCAGGAAACATGAATTATATTCAATCCTCGATGTGGACAGGACTTAAGAAGACTTTCCAGAAAATTAAAGTGCAGTCCCACTGGTTGGTCAGTAGAAACTCTTCCCTGAAATTCTGGACAGATAACTGGATAGGTACTCCACTAGTTAATAGTGTTGAGCCTCAGGATCTACCTGAAAATCAAAATGTCACGATTTGTAATTAGTTTGAGAAATCTTTCCAACTTCCATCTCAGATTGTGAATATGGTCTCCTCCTATTATTTTCTCGATGCAGATGACATGTTTATTTGGGAACCGAGCTCTAATGGAATTCTGAACTCTAAGTTCTTCTACAATAATCTCCTTTAAGGTAGAAGTAATGGAGCTATGAATTACAACCAGAAATGGCTGCTACCATCTTGGGCTACACTCCTCTGGTGCCGTCATCTTAATAAACTGTCGGTGGACACCAATTTTCAGCGGGTTGGGATTTCACTTTGTTCCTGATGAAATATTTTTCATCAACATCAGGATTATTTTAATCACCCATTCTTGTCATGTAATACAACTTCTTCTCTATGGAACATGGTCTTCTCCTGGTTTGAAATTCATCCGCCACATATTAACAGTATTGCGGATATGTTGCTGCTTCTCTCAAGGATCCACTTATCCAAACAGGTGCGTATTCTATTTCTTGCTGCTTGCGCTAAAGTTGTTTATGTCATATGAAAGAGTCGAAATCAGGCCCGACACACAAATTATAAGCATAATAGAAGATTACTGCTCTCTCAAATTATGCTGGTGGCTCAACAATACAATATCTCACATACAGAAAATTGTCACAACTCTGTTAGAGATTTCACTTTTCTGAAAAAATTGAATGTGCAAGGTAATTATCCTCGGCCTCTTGGAACCATATAAGTCTTCTGGCTTCCCCCTTTTGCATGCTGGAGTACGTGTAATTTGGATGGAGCCTCGAGAGGTAATCCAGGTCCTGCTGGTTACGATTTTGTCTTCAGGAATAATGATGGTGACTTTTTGTATGGGGGTCATGGAACGTGTGGTATGGCGACGACTTTGGAAGCGGAAATGACGGCTCTCATCAAGGCAGTTGATTTTTCTCAAAGAAAAAATTGGACAAATATCTGGTTTGAAATTGATTCTGTCATAGTTGTTCAAGCGGTTCGAATGGGTCAAATTCATTTGGCTTGGAAACTTACTTTGAAATGGATTATGTGCCTCAAAACGCTTGCTTCAATGCATTATATTATCATGCATGTCTATCGGGAAGTCAATCAACTTTCTGATTTCCTTGAAAACATGGGAGCCTCAGAAGACACTTGCACTTACCATTACCTTTATTCTAGTGAGTTACCCCTATCCTTTACAGAGACAAATGTAAAACTCCTTGCTTCATACTTTTGTAATCTTTGTTTCCTTTTTAATTGAAGCCTTGCTGCTTGCTTTTAAAAAAAATCTATTTCTCCTTGAATTCTTTATGAAACACTGAATTCTCTACGATAGGTTCTCAAACATTTATGGAATCCAATTCTCCCCTATTCTAATGTAATTAAGATGAATGTGTTTTCTATTATTTGTTTCATTTTAGTTTTTGTTATATTAGAGACCCCATGAAAATCATCTATATATATATATATTATTCCCCATATGCTCCCTTCTTTATGTCATGACTCAATTATTTTATATCAACAATTTTCAATATTTCTATTTAATCCCTTATTCAAAATTATTCTCAGAGAGGAATAATTAGTCCAAGGTAATTTTGGTTTCAACCTTGGATGTACCTTCTATATATTGTGGTTTCTTTCTAGACAAAACTTTCAGTAGATTGTCCCTTTAGTCCTAGGGATGAAAAGGTTCTTTAGCGATATCACATTATATTCATGGAGTGTGGGTGAAATATTTTAGTTTATTATCACTCTTGGATGGTTTTATTTTATAATTTTTTTTCATTCATAATCCCCTTGTTTCAGTTTTTTGGATTTTGGAATTTCATTTTCTGGTATTTTTCCATCCCCAATGCCTTTTTAAGCTTAAGGTGAAAGATTTGGAGCAAATATTTCATTTTTGTAGTTCATCCATCATATCTTCATAATTGACACTTAGAAAAGCTATTTGAATGTATTTCTTTCGGTGGTCTTTTATAGAGAAGATAACATGATGTCTCATGTTGGAAATATTTTGAGGGGAGGATATTGGGTGCCTAATGCTAGACTAAGAGGAATTTTTATGATAATCTAAAATATAAAATAGGTGTTTTGAATCAACATTAGGTTCCATGTTGATGCTGTGATGATTTTTATAATGCAATATCTAACATAAAATTACCTTTTAGTGTGCCTTATGGGGATTATTTTTATAGGTATGATTTTTAAATAGGTGTACTTTACCATGATGATGAATAACTGATGGGGTGCTAATCAAATGACAAGGATATCTGTGAATGATGATATCCTTTTTCAATGTGAGCCATTTTCTATGGTTTTTTGAGGATTTATGACCATTTATCCCTCAATTATTTTGGCTAATATCCTTGGTCTCCATAAAGAAACACCATTTGAGGGGATCTTCCAATTCCTAGGTCCTCACTTATATTCATGGTTCTACCATTGGATGTGTTATTTTTTAGGATTTCAATCCACATAGATGGTTATTGATGTTTATGGATTTTCCTCTTGTTTTTATGGTTCCCCTGTGACCATAATGTGGCTTATTTAAAAATAAAAAAAGTGAGTAGATAGAGAGTGTAAAACATTTTATTTTGGTTTTTAGGAATGTTACTAAGTGTATCTAATTTGGTTTCAATGCTCAAACATTTTCAAAAACGTTTGGAATGATGAAAGATATTATAAGTCAAATTATAATAAATTTAATACATAATAGATCATATAAATGAATTCCATTAAATCCTATAAAAGGAATTTGGTACCATGAGATGGTTGTAAATGGATCTATCATGAATGATCCTTAAATCATGGATTTCAATTCATGTTACTCTTTAACATAGCAGGATAAGACTATGAGGTAAATCTTATCTAATGTGGAACATTATTAATAAAATCCATGTATATAATTAAAGTAACCTATTTATAGGATTAATTTAAGGGATCCCCCTCAATCATGTGTAAAGAAAAGGATTAATTTCATCACTGAAAATGAGGTATATTATTCTACATATCTTCATTAAATTGAATTAAACTATGGTTTTATCTTATTGAAGGAGGTTTCATTATTTATTTTCATTTAATTTAAACAAATTTTGTCCATAATAAAAACCAAATTTCATTTTTGTGGGATTTATTAGAAAGTAATGAGTGAGTAAATTTGTTTTGATCTATTATAGGTTGAATAATGGGTTTTAATGATTTATAACATTATTTATAACCTCAACCTTTTTAATTTAAAGAGGTCATGGTTTATGAAAATTAATAATATCATGCCATGTCTTCAAAAAAACTATGGAAAAAGATTCTAAAAAGATAAATAATCCAAATATTATGTTTTCCACATTTTTATTTTAATATAAAATGATGATCGTTTATATGGGATCTATATTTCCATGTAAGAAACCACAATATATCTAAAAACAACATCATGGTTCATATTTATAATATTTGATGGCCAAGTCTGAAATAGATTCTATTAAATAAAAAAATTAGTGGAAATTCATGACTAATGTGAAGAACCATGACATGGTTTTATGATTTATTATGAATAATAAAATATTTGAACTATACCAAAATTTATATTGTAGATAAAAAATACATTTAAAGCCTTAAATTTACATGGTATGTGCTTATTTTTCTAATGTAAAGTTTTTATGTTAAAATTATAATTAAATATAATATGTTGTTATAAATTACAAAAAATGTCCATTGCTTTTGGAAATTTTTGTAAATTATAATTTAAAATTTTAATATTAAATACCTAATTTCTTATTTAAACCATACCAAAATGGTTTTGATGTATTTTATGGAAGTGTTAAAAAGATATAAAATATCTATTATAAAAATATTATAAATTGATTACAAAAGTTAAATTAAATGTTCATATATTATTGAATATATAAGGTTAATATATTTGTGAAAATAAAGTATTTTAATACGAAAGAGTTAATATGTATGTCATGTGAATGATGCAAAATAATGTGTTCATATTTATGATAAAAATATAATCTATTTATATATATTTTATGAAATTCTCATAAAATTATGTCTAAAATATAAATTGTTGATTATTACATTGTTTATGAAATGTTCAAAATGAATATATAATGTCTAAATATTTTAATTTTTTATAAATCTATGTATTCAATTCTTTTTAATTATTCAAGAAAATAAAATTCTTATATTATGAATATATGTATTCTATATTTCAATGTATTTATGTAACTTATTAGACATTCAATACCATGCATAAATAGAGTTACAATCATGGTATTGCATTATATATAGTTACATTTAACCTAGATTATGATTTATTTAAGGGTTATAAATTATATAATAAATATTGAATATGGTTTATACATTTTTTGTCTTATGATTTTATTATAATTATGGTCTCTATCGAGTATTTATTTATGGATAGTTGTACTTTGGGTCAAAAAAACCATTAATTTGGGATCTCATTTAGTATTCTAGAAAAGTTTTTGTTGGATACCTATCACATCATACATTCTCTTGAGTTTATTTTTATTTCATGTGATTATAAACCATAACATGAAATTATTTCATTTACATTATACATGAAATGCAATTGGATATGTGTCAAAATAATAATATTTCTTTGGTCCGTTAACACAAATCATTAGTTTCCAAAAGTGTTTTACATTAATATGTCTAAAACATATTTATTTTTGAAGATACATGAAATAAAAACTAAATATTATAATCATACATAAAATACTGAGATATGTGATATTATATTTTTAGATATAAGTAACTCATTAATATATTATTTCTTAGATCACTATGAAGAAAACACTCATTTAGACATTGATCATTCAATATGGGCAACCCTAACAATTAGGTTCCCATGAATTATATTATATAAGTAATGCACAATATAGGTGGACCAAATGGCCAGGTGATTATTCCTAAGATATGTATTGGATTATACTTAACTGTGAAACCCTAATAGTAAATATATGAAAGGAAATGGGTTAATATAATCTAGATGTTAGATTTTAGAAAGGACTTATCTAATGAACTATCCTCGATTAATATATGATATATTTCACATGATCGTCTACCTAAATAGCTATAAAATGAGAAAAAAAATTAAAAGTTGAGCCAAATATTCAATGAAATATAGATTTAGGCCACTAATAGATATCATAAATATTAAAAGTGACTATCATTTACTGGGATCATATTAAATGGACATCTACATTTAATAAAAATAAAACAAGATTATCTTTTATAAAAAAAATTATAGTGAAATTTAATAATCATCAAAATATTCATGAAATAAATCTTAGAAAAGGATAAAATTAATGAAAAACAATTTATGGGATTCTATGAAAACATAAAAAAAATTTTAAGAAAGAAAAATAAATTTATGTGTTTGAGAAATCACTTCTCAAATAGTCTACTAGAGAAGTGGATTATAAGTTAATTTTACTGATTATAAAAATATTATAAAAGATTAATTATATGTATTCAATCTCATACTATTTTCAATATATAAAAAATTGAAAAAACCTCATGAGAACATGTATTTCATAAAAACTATTTGAAATAATAAAATAAGCTATTCATAATAAGATAGGAATGAGAGTTATGAGGTCTTTAAAAAGGTTTTTAAAAGAAAAATCACTGAATAAGTAAGTATCACCACCCATTTGATCAATATCATTTGGTACATTAATGAATTGAATAGTTCAAGGCCTATTTTAATTCATGATTATAATATTTAAATTATTATACAATAATTCTAATAAATATTTAATTAATTTTTTATGAACTATGATAAGAAAGAGTTCAATAAAAGTTTACTCAACCTCCTAAATATTTTGATGATATTTGAAAAGGAAGTGGAAGGACCATTTGTTGTGTAATTATTATAGCACAAATGGTGAATGTTTAATTCAAAATATTAGTAAAGTTATTAGATAGTTCAATAGTTATATGAGGACATTGAATTATAATGGAGGATTCATGAATTAATAAAAAAATGATTTCACTATAGAAGGCCCCTATGTTGGAGATGTAATTTTATAAAATACGTTAAGGGGTATATGATTCTCTCAGTAGAGTCCATGTCAGGTATTAATTTTATAAAAATATCATCTTATATCCAAAAGGGTATATGATATCCACTATAGATTAAATATTTACTATGAATATGGGCATTATATTAAAAATAATAAAATTATTGACGATCCTGATGTTTTCCTAAATAAAGTGGATATATTTTATTTTCTATAGAATAATAATTTAATGAAGTATTTGAGTGATAATTGTCCTAAATGATAAACTTTTACATGTATTTTCTTATCAAATTCACATATATGATTAAAAAAGATTATCTTTATACATTGATTTTTATTAACAATTGAGATCATGGCTCTTTATACATGGTGTATAATTTTATCTATCCCATAATATGGGTTGAAAATAAAGGATAACACGTTTTTTATTCATAGACAAAGTGTTTTATCAAAATTGTTTATTAAAATATATGGTAATTACTTCACAGTACCTATCAATGGAATATTTTAATAAATAATTATTTATTTTTTGGGATATTTCTATAAAATACCTAATTTTTTAATAATAGATAAGGGTAAAATGTTTATTTATTAAATTTTCACATAAATAAATTCAAGTAATTTTCTTTACAAAAATGATTTATTAGCATAGAAATATATTTTGGGATAATATAATTTCTAAGAATTATTGGGAATAAGTTTTAACTTACAAATGTTCAGTGTCAAATAAATAAATACTAACACTAGTTTAATTTAATGTGTAATTTATTTTACACATTGAACGTGCTTAGGGTATATTTGTATAGTATGATATTAATGAAAAGATATATATATTTAAATTTGTTACCAAATAACTAAAATAATTGATTACACATTACGTAAAAGTTATAATATTATGATTTTTTAAATATTATAAGCATTCAAAGTATATAAAAACAAAAAAGGTTATTATAATCATAACATTAGTTGTTATAAAAAAATCTGTTTGAATATGTTTTCTAATTTTTTAAAATAACTATGTTAAATCATAAATATCATAATCGTTTATATAATAACTCTAAATTTTTTCACCTTATAACCCATCCCGATTTTAAAATAATAAAATTATGATCTATAGCATATACAATACACAATATCGAGCGTAAATGAATCATGAAATATTATTATTTTGGCATCCCTATTATAACCTAGACATTTAATTGGATGGTATTAATATGAATTACCAAATTATTAAATATAAATATATTAATTTCATTCTAAATAAAATTTTATTTTTTAATTCCTAGGAAATATGAATTCAATTTTTAGTAATGTTATATTATGCTTAAAAAATAAGATTCCATCAAACATGATTTTTAGTTCTTTTCATGAGAAAATATTATATATAATTTTTTTTATTTTATAGAGTTTATTTAATAAAATTAAATTAATTTTTTAAATAAAAATTTCAAAATTAGCTTAGTGTTAATTTTTATGATTGTTTTAAAAAATATTTATTTTTTCATGAATAGTAAAATTATACTTATTTTTATTTAAAACTATATTTTTGGTTTTAAGAATTTAAAAAGATCTATTTTGTTAATGTTATATTTATTTAAAAATGTTTCTCTTATTTTAAGAATAATATAATTAAATTTATTAAATCATTTTTATGGTTGAATTTGGTAAAAAAATATGTTTATACCTAAAAAAGATTTTTTTGGAGGAACTATTTTTATGAGAAGAATATATTATTATGTTAATAAATTAAATTAATAACTATTGGGTAATTTTTTAATTAAATTAAAATATTTTATATCCAATAAGATATTTAATCATTACTCTCATGTTTATCCATGAGGAGATTAAGAAAAAATCCACTTTTATGCTTAAAAATGTATTAAAAAATGGTTTTCATCACGTTCTTTATACCTATTTAAAAATTAACATTTTCCACATATAGAAATTGAATGGTGAAATATGGATTCCATTTTTGGATTTCGTATTTCCAAATATTGAATATAGTCCCCTTTTACTTTTTGATATTATGTATAGTTTCTATGGAAAATGTTATTACCTGATTAATGGGTAAAACAAGTTAACATAAGTTAAAACTATATTTTAAGATCAATATTTTTCGTATAAATTATTATTGGAAAATGGGAATTATACCTTTATCTCCATAGATTAAAAATATAACTTTTAAATGGACACATGTCCTTGAAAATGACCTATATAATATTAAAATGAAGGAAAAATACAAAATGTTACCCTCTTACATTTATGTATTTCTTTTTTGTGATCACATGGTGAAAAAAGAAATTTATGAATGAATTTTAATAGTTATTTTTAGAAGAATGAAATTATTTTTATGATGGAAAATTATTTATTACCTTTATTAATATTATAATTACATTGAATGTTTACGTAATGTCGACACTATATTTATTCAATTAATAGAAAAATAAAATAAATGATTTATTTATATTAAAGGTAATATAATTTGATTGAGTTATTATATTACATGATTTTTATAAATACATATTACCAATTAGTTATATTTAAAAGGATTTTATTTTAATTTCAACTTTTTCTTGTTGTATTTAATGTCAAATTAAATGAATAGTTCCAAAATCGATAGTGATGATAATTTATAAATTTTTTTATTAAATCATTTAAAATTCATAAAACAATTATATTCATTCAAGTGAATGAAATATTATAGGAAATACAAACATGTTATAAGTAAGATTCATTTTTTCTTTTTTTGGTAACATTCTTAACCCATTAATATTGAAGTAGTTGATATTGTGGATAAGGTTAAAATTAGGTATCTAATGGTGAAACCAAAAGATACATTTTAAAACACCACATAAAACTCACCAAAATTTATTTATTCATAGTATTGAAACCAAATACTAAGTTAGATTCTAATATCTGAATATTTTAAAGCATTTCCTTAGAGGATTACCTGTTTATATTTCAATCTTTTATGAAATTCCAAGAGTAACCCTCCAGTCACTTATAAAAGTTCACCCATCCTCTCTATCATTTAAACCAATTTAATCCCCCTAGATCAACAAATACCTTAAAAATTATATTATAAAAATCATTATATAAATTTTGGAGATTTTGGTATTATAAAAATACTAACCCTTGGACCATTAATAGTGGATCAAAAGGAGTCCTTTCAAAGAAGAGGTAATCACCATAGCAGATCATTTTCATTTTAATTATTCTTTTTCCATCACTAAATTTATAGAATTTGTCATAAAAAATAAATTAAATATTCCACATATATTTAATTTATAATATGATAATGAAAAATCTATTATCCATCATCTTTCTCATCAAATGGGGAGTGAAATTATTGCCCATTTGTACATACGACTTACCATCTCTATGTAGCGAAACAATTCCTTTATCATCACTATATTTAATTTTTGATTATTTTTAATATATTAAGGTATATATATGATATTCATGATTTGATGATTATTATTTAATGATAATATCACAAACACCATCTTACCTTATAATATTTTTTTTTTAAAATAATAATGTCGCTCACACATAATTGTAGACTACAACTTCCATGATAGAAAATGATTTGTTTTTTATTTATGCTTCAAAAGATTGGTAATAATGATATATTTAGTGAAAATATATTATATAATAATTATTATATAAAATTTTACAATTATTTACCTTTCATTCATTCCATCTGTCAAAAAATGAAAAGAATATTCATGCGCACGCACGACCCACCACCTCCTTGGATGGTGTAATTCATTTTTCAATATCTAAATTTTATGGATGAATATAAATATGTATATAATGAATATATAAGATATTTATATCATGATTAAAATTATTTATATTGTGGACCTCTGATCAATGTAAAAGGACAAAAACTTCTGAACTATAATTCTCATGAATAATGAAACAATAAACACACTGAAAAGAAAATTTTAATAAGGAATAATTTATAAATAGTAGTTTAAATGTTACAATGTTATCATATATGATATTATATTTTTTTTAATGACACTATAATATATGTATAATAAATTTTAAATTTATTTGATAGGAGGTTTTAATGCTTCTTAATCAAGTGGAACTCGAGTTAAGGGTTTCCCATATCAATTTTATTTTCATCTTACCTATTCCATATCCACCAATTTTTTAAATTATATGGGGTATATACTACCAATTAATTTATTTTATTATGATTTCATAAAAATTATCAGCATTTATAAATCCAACTAATTTTAATTTTTTCATGGGGGTTATGATTCATAAGTCACCAATGCCATAAGCTTTTTAAATTACAATCTCACTATTTATTGGGATTATTTAATATTGTGATTATAATAATGAACTTTTTGGATATATATATCAATAATATAAGAAATTTTATTCTCTTATGGTTATTTCTATAGAATACATTTTTTATAGTCACTTTATTCTCTTAATGATCATAAGATACCAGAAATATATTTTTAAATAAAATCCAATTTATTTTTAAGTTTGGTAAAAAAATCATATATCATATATATACACATATTATAAAAACGTTTTCATTATTGTTTTTACAATTCTCATATTTTTTTAAATTAATTTTAACCCATTTTTTAATTTTTAAAAGATTTTTTACATTTGATCTTCTTGTCATTTTCCAATAACTATATTTGTAAATATTTACCAAAAAAATAATGAAATAGTTATTAATGAATATAGAATGAATTTAATTTCTAATTATATTAAAAATTAAATTTTTTGAATCTTCCATTACAATTTTCTAATTTTATTTTACATGAAAAATGATTCCTTATTATTTTTGAATTTTTAGTGTTTAAAGAAGTGATTTTAAAAGGTTAATTTTATTTTCCTAAAGAAATATTCCAAACAAATTTTAAAATAATTTATTTCTAAGATTAAATCCTTTGATGTTACTTAATATATATAATGGATATGATCCAATAATATCATCTACTTTTATTAATTATATGAAATTAATGAAGATGATTTAAGGATGATTGTACAAAACCAGATTCTTTTCCACGATTTATGAAAGACCTTAAAATTCTATAAGGAGAACATTTTATTATATAGAATATGCAATATAATGCCCGGAACATTGATCCACTTCATATGTTTCCCGAGTTGGTGGGTCACATGGTCTCAAGTGTGCCTCCCTATACACTAGAGGCAACCTCGTAGAAGCTATGTTGTAAAGGCGATACAATAGGGAGACTATACCCTCATATTAGTGTGGCATAATAACCAAAAACATATCATAAAGCCACAAAAGCGTATATAAACATACCAAAAATAATGTAGTGAATGAATAAGTAATTGAAAAACTGATTAATAAACAAAAGACACTTGGAACATTCATATACATGGATGCATAGAATAGTAAAATAGAAAAAGGGGTACATGGGACAAGGAATATAGAATCATTCTACAAAAAAAACTACAGAAGAACCAAAGGGTGCTCCACTAGAATCTAAAACAAATGCTTGGTCCTCTTCTCATATGCTCTATCAATAAGTTAAACATATCAAGGGTCTATAGAAAGAAACTTTCCCATATCCCTAACAATAGTCATATAATATTATTGGGTACCAATGGAAGCCCAAAACAAACTCTCACTAGGCCACCATCATAAAAATATAGATGTAATCCAAGTAGTTCATAAAACTAAACAATGTGATTGTATAAATGAAAGAGTAAAAAAATATGAACAAATAAATAACAACCTACTCAGGTTCATAAAGGATACCGAGCACCACTACCTTATCAAGATCATTTCTAGGATGAGTTTCTCAGGAGTAAATATATATATATATATATATTGAAAAAATATATTAATTATAGCAATATATATCATCCACCTATATGAACCCTGTACGTGTGCATGTAACTGCCCATATACCTGGAAGATTAGGTGCTTATTGGACTAAGGCATAACTCAGACATCTATAATGAGTATAATGAGCATATAAAATCAATCAATAAGGAACATTACCTATATGTCATAATGAGTGGTATAAATCATGCTCATCACTCAAGATGGATATTGTTCCATTATGTTAACACTCAAACAATGGACATGGTGTCTTATGCACATTATTCAAATAGTGTCAATGGTGCAAGACATCATACTCAACACCAAATGTAAGGGAACATGTCACCATCATTCCCATTAGATCCCTTACCATCGTACCAAAAGCTATGTCATGGCGTAATAATATTTATAATATTACAACCCATGAGGTATCCACTATCATGTGTCACATTAACCAAGCCATTATAACCAAGTTATAAATATTCAATTTAAGAATTCAATAAAAAAGTAAAAAACTACAAGGCCTTTCCACCATCTCATATTTCATTCTATTTAAATCATTCAAATCATTTAAGTAAAGTGAACCACAATTATTCATCCATTCCATATAATAAACCCATTTAATTCACCATGTCAAGGAAAATCAATTTATTAGGCTCGAAGTATAATTTAAAAGGTTTCATGTTCAAAAGGGAAATTAACTATGTAGTAAATTCCAATTATATGTTAGCCCAACCACTTATGATACACCTTGGTTTTATTAAAAATTTATATAATAGGGGAAATTCCAATTATAATTTACACCGAATGCTTAGAAGGCATTGAGAGAAAATATGCATTTGACAATAAAAGTAAATTCAAGTTGGAACACCCAAGGGGTGTCTATAACTGAGTTCAACATCCTCTAACGTACTAAAAAAAGATAAATCAGTGTGTATCAAGGTCTATAAATAAATTTAATATGAATAAATCAATTAAATGGTGACACATGGAATAGGATAGCATGAGGCACTATGAAAATGCTATGAAAACACCAAAAACGGTTTTGAAAACAACAAGACCACCTACCTTAAGGTTTTTAAAGAATCCGTATATATTGTAGGGTTATAATTGAAGCCAGTTCGATGAAATTGAAGAAACGGTCCCATTCCCTAAAAATAGTGTAAAATATCTTGCACCTAAATTGCACAACGGATTTAAAGATAAACATTAATAATAAGAAATATGATCATAAATATTACCAATATAGATAATATCCTTATTATGGTGTTTGATTTGGAATTTAGATATGAGATTTATTGGAAATCCTTTGTTAAGGGAGATTTGATCTCAATGGGAGAAGAGAACCATTTCATCCACTAGAAATGGGAGAAGAAATAAAATTGTATATACGCTTTTATTAATGTAAATGAGTAAATTCACCCTAAAAATCGAGGGTTCATGGTTTTTCTAGATGGTTTGGCCAAAACAAGTGCAATCCATGCTCAAGGAATAACCCCAGGAGGGTCCCCTCATGAGTAAGGCCCACCGTTTCATTTTCGTGTGCAAATTGTGTGAAAAGCCTCTCTTAAAAGTCTCAAATTTCTGGCATTGTTGTGTGCCTAGAGGCCCATAGTTCCAGACAAACCGTGTGGCTCATACTGCACCTCTGTTTTTTCTCGCATGGTAAGTAGGAACCATTTAGGATGTGCTATATGGTTTATAATAATAGTGCAACCCAGTTTATATTCTAAATATCTTGGGTTCCATACTTAGAATAAGCCCCAGTCACCATCTTGACCCCCACGACTCCTTTAAGAAACATTATAAGTTATGTTTAATAGATTTTAAACCAAAAAAATGATCCATCAATTTTTTTAAAGGAAAGGTATTTAAAACCTACCCACTTTAAGGAAACCCATCACTAAGTTGGATTTCTTAGTGTAAGGAGGTATCATCAACCAAGAGTTCGAACCACTGAGCTCATATTTCAGCTTCCTCCTCCCAAGTCTCATCCAGTACTCAGTTGCGCTTCAATTGCAGCACTTCCAAAGGAACTGACTTTCCATGAAGTTTCTTAATGATAAAATCACTAATACTCAATGTATACTCATTATAGGAAGCATGTACATATAATTCAACCTCATAAGGCTAAATGTTATGTGACAGGTCGGGATAATATCGTTGTAGATGAGATACATGAAGGAAATCATGCTTAGGCTTGTATCTCAGAGGAAGTGATATTGAGTAAGCCACTAGTCTAATCTGTTTCATATCCTCAATGGGTCTAACAATATATAGTGAGAGCTTACCCTACATATTAATACGTCTGTGGACCAACTTAAGTGAGACTCGCAAGAAAACCGAGTCTCTAACCTCGAACTAGAGAGGTTTTAAGCATTAGTTGGCATACACATACTCTCTGAAATTTCTAATCAATAGGACATATTCTGTAGTATCTTACATGAGATTTCATCCATGAACAGTTACATCCTTTTCCTACAACTAGCACACTAGTGAACGACAAGGCCTACAATATGAGGATTCAAAAGGATTCATCTCGATGGTAGCATATAGATGATATTATAAGGAAATCAATGAAGGAAATTTGTTTCTTTTAGGAACCCCCAATGTCAAAAGACATATTCATAGATCATGTATCTTATTGACTAAATATTATGTTCTATAGTTCCATTGGTCTGTGGGTGATAGGCCATGCTCAAAACTTCATGCGTACTCATGGTGTTCTGTAACCCCTACCAGAAACGTGACATACAGAGAGTATCTCTGTTAGAAACAATAGAAGGATGAATACCATAAAGATTTACAAAATCCCTAATTTATAAAAACTGTTTCTCGTATACCAAGATGGTCTCTATCACAAGTTTTAAATGTTCGACCTTCGTCAAAGGATCAACCAAAACCCACACTACATCATTTCCTTGAGGTGATCTGGGTAATAGAATCATGAAATGAATTGAAACAAGATCCCATTTCCTCTCAAAAATGAAAAATGGATTTAAAAGACCATCCATACAATGATGTTCTAACTTCACCTATTTATTTTTTGATAACTGAGTGATAAATTCAAAAATATTCCATTTTATTCCCATCCACCAATACTTGCATCGTAAGTCAGGACCCATCTTGGTGACACCAGTATGAACATACCATGATGAGGTGTGTAATTATTGTATCAAATCCTCTATGATATCTTATATAACCCATATAAGACCATAGTATAGTAAACCATCTTCCCTATCCACATTATAACCTAAATATGTATCATCATCTGAGATGATTTTCCATAGTAAAAGGCCTTCAATATTAGATAGTTTTTTCATTCTTACCCATTCTAGATGGGTAGAGGTAATTAATAAGGATGAGAGTATAGTTTGAAATTGAACCTACTAAACCTCATTGCGTATCTATGAGAATAAGTCCATGTGCTTCAATTATCCACTAGACTCATGTACTACCTATGTTTGAGTCTTTTATAAAACAAGAACAACTATTGCATTTCCCCTACCAGGCATGTAATCATGATCGGAATCCAATAACTGCAAATACTGAACCCACCTATGATACCTGAGATTTAGATCCCTTTGTATAATGATGTACTTAATATTTTTTTGATCATTGTATACCAAAAGTGTAGTGTCCTGACCTGGGTGCTCCTCACCGGTGCCCTAATCCGATCAGTCACATGATCTTAGGCACACCTACCCATACGTCAGAGGTTGTTGACTAGAAGTGAGGGTATAATATCAATCATTGTGAGACTATAACCTATATTTTATTTATCAGTGTAATGAACCAGTGGAAAATAATAAAACAATAACTAAATAACATATACCAAAAAACAAATCAGTACCAAGATCACAAGATGACCAAAAATGAAGATATAATATAAAAAAAAATTAATTATTATATGTTAATGTATGTTCCGTGTTTCAATTTAAACTCAAAATAAAAGAGACTAAAAATTACTAATCGAGTCCCGAACCATGTATGGTTCTGTCATCTATGATCTATCCCAAAAATCCATCTAACACACAACTTTTTCCCTTAAACTATCCTACAATCATGTAATCTATTTAGGTACTGATCAGGAAGACCGAGTAGGGTGTGAGTACAACTCATTAGGCCCCCACAAATGATGTCTAAAACAATATAATCAAAAACATTGTGTGATGTTTTATAAATAAATAAGAACAATGAATAAATAAAAAATTATCACAATATTAATTCATTATTTATTTTACCACATAACTCTTTAGTTTTTTGAGGACACTAGAATCTCAATAACTACTTTTACTCATGATGAAGTCTAGAAAATTGGCAAGAGATATGATGTTATAAAATACAATTTTACCATTATATCTCATATCAAATCTCATAATTTCGTTGTTACAATTCTACTTCTCAATTCACAAATGAATGAGCATGTTCCCATTAAAAATAACAATTCACATTTGAATGAACATGTTACCATTAATTATCAAAATTCATATATTAATGTCCATGTTACCATTCGATATCAAATTAACTAATTAAATAATTATTTAATCATCTAAATCTCATTAATTAAGTCAACAATTAATTAATCAGCTCTATTATATTATTTAACTCAACAACTAATTGATCATTTCCATCTATTTACTAATTAAAAAATTAGTTCAACACATCAAACCCCTTAATTAATTCCCTATTTAATTAAACAGATATATTCCATTAATTAATTCACCAATTAATTAATTAATATTCACAAACTAAATTTTCCATAATTAATCAAATAATTAATTACTTATTAGAAATTTAATGTTTTGATAATTAAATCAATAATTAATTATCTCCAATTCCATATTCAATATTTAATAATGAATTCAATAATTAATTATCTAAAACAATATTATCACTATCTCATAATAAATTCAATAAATATTTATCCAAATCAATAATCTCTATATCTCATAATTAATTTAACAATTAATTATTTAAAATGATAATATAAAAATTTCATCCATTAATTAACTCACCAATTAATTGTTCACGTAAATCATATTAATTAATTCCACAATTAAATAATCACATTTAACTCCTTGATTTATGCAACTAATTAATTTATCTCATAAATCCCCAAATTTAATTCATTAATTAAATAATCACATCACACCTCATTAATTAATTCATAAATTAATTAATTCCTTTATTTAATTCAATAATTAAATAATCACACACTCCCATTAATTAATTCACCAATTAATTAATCGCTTTATTTAATTATTGAAATAATTAATCACAATACTCCCTTTAATTAATTAATCCCTTTATTTAAATCAATAATTAAATAATCACATAATACCCAGAAATTAATTAATCAACTAGTTAATCCCTTTATTTAATTGATAATTTATAGAACCACATAAATCCCATAAATAAATTAATTGATTAATTAATCACCATATATAATTTAATAATTAGGTAATCACATAACTCCCACTAATTTGTTCATAAATTAATTAATCCCTTTATTAAATTATACAATTAATTAATCATGCAATATCTTATTAATAAATTCATAAATTAATTAATCCCTTTTTTAATTCAATAATTAAACAATGATATAACCCCTTTGGCAGTTAGTTATTTCCTTTATTTAATTCAATAATTATATAATCACACAACTCCCATGAATTAATTTCTCAATTAATTAATCCATTTATTTATTTCAATAATTAAATATTCTCACAACTCCCTTGAATTAATTCATCACTTTATTAGTTCTATTATATAATATAACAATCAAATAATAACATAAATCATATTAATTAAATTATCAAATAATTAATACCTTTATTTAATTCAATAATAGAATAATCACTTAACTTCAATCAAGAAATTCATCAATTAATTAATCTATTTACTTATTTCAACAATTAAAAAATCACATTACTCCCATCAATTAATTCACAAATTCTTTAATCTATTAATTCAATTAGGTAATTTCATGATTAATTTATCTAATTAAATTCAATTAATTAATTCACTAATTAATTAATCTGTTAATTCCATTAATTAATTCCATGATTAATTAATCTCATTCTATTACATTAATTAATTCACCAACTAATTAATTCATCAATTCAATTAATTAATTCCACGACTAATTAATCAAATTAATAGTAAAATAATCCCCATAATTTATTCATCAATTAATTATGTCAACATAAGAGATCAATATATTAAATATCTCAATAATTTTATTGTTCCAACTCAATCAATTCAACAACCCCAATTAATTGCTCAATTAGTTGTCCTAACATAATCAATTCAATATCGCAAATAAATTCATCAATTAATTATTCAATTAAAAATATAAATATCCTATAATTGATTCAATAATTAATTATTCAATTAAACATCCCAAATTCCATCATAATCAATTCAACAATTAATTATTATTAATCTTTAATTCTAATAACACCAATTTGACATTTCACCTCAATTAATTAATTCACTATATTAATCAACTCAATCAGGAATATAATTTCTAAAAATATAATAAAAATTATAAAATTAAATATACATGATTGCAATTAAAACATTGGGATTTGAATTATAGGAAACCTAACTAATGATCGATTATGAACACATGCCAATAGATAACCCCATTTTTAGTAGAACAACCAAAATCACGATGAAGAACATGATCTTGATCCATAACCTACATCCAAAATTAAAAGAATAAAGAATGAACAACCCAAGATCAAGATCCATAATCTTATATCTAGATCCCCCCAAATATGGATCTATATAAAATAAAAGATACAATAAATTCTCTTAAGTAAATAGAGAATAATAGATGAATAATGGTAAAATAGTTGGGATTTTAATATCTTTCATAGAGAGGTGTAGATCTATAATCCGGGCTTAAAATTGCTAATAACGATGGTTTAGAGGATTAGAAATTCACTTGAGATCCTCCAAGCATGAGATAAATTGATTTGTAATGAGTTTGGGTCGAATAAAGATCAAAATAGGGTGTTCATTAGATTATAATCTGATTTTTAGGCAAATTAAATTCTCATGTATAGTTTACTGGGAAAAGGAACATGGTTTCCCCTAACTGTGCGACTTAACCATGAGCCCCTTCTAGAGATGTGCATCATTTTTCCTAGTAGGGAACATGTATTTCAAAAATCATATGACATCTGTTTGAATCCCCTCTTCTTATTTTTTCATGGTTAATGGGGCTAAGGCGTACAGTTTGGTAAAATGATGTGCCAACCATGCATTTTCCCATTTCCATCCCAAATTCTCAAATTTTCTCCCAAAGATACAAAAAATAATACCCAAAAATATTATTCTTAAAATAAGGAAAAATAATTCATTTAAAAGAGAATGATAAATCACTAGATAATGGAACGATCTTATACCCTGCAGATTGTGTCTTTAACAGCATAAGGCATTTAGTAACATTGGTAGATCGAGGAGGTGCATTGGGTAATTCCACTCATGAGGCCTCAACTAATGATACTCGTACATGAAAACACAATATTCCTACATAATAAAATCTCAAATCCTAATAACTGGTGCCCCACATCAGGCTATATAAGTCTTTCTTTCCTCCAGGAAAATTAGAATTAATAATGAATTTAATATTCCCTTCCAATACTAAAAGAATACATCACAAGATTCCGACCATTTTCATTTCACACATTTCTTTATCAGGCCTTTATATGGAATTAAATGATGTGATAAATACTTGATAAAGTGTATGTAATATCCAACTATCCCCAAGAAACGTCAGATGTCAGATATGTTCTGGGGCTTCACCTTAGAAACTATCACTGTTACGTTCTCTATGTTTACTAAAACCCCTTACTCCATGATAATGTCACCCAGAATGTGGACTTTTTGGATCCAAATGTGTCTTTTACTGAGCTTATCATAGTTCTGATGCTATATTGGTATATAACAATGTTCTCAAGATGGTTTTCACGGTCATGCCTGGAGTGTGAATACACTATGATATCATCAATAATACTTCCAAAAATGAATCTAGATAATGGTGGGAAACCTGATTCATAAGATCCATAGAAAACGTAGGTACATTCATGACACTGAAAAACCAAACCATGTACCTTTTTAGACCATAACTTTTCTTGAATGTTCTACAAGGTTTTTATGATATAATGATATGCACCTGATGATCGATTGACCACAAATCAATATTTGAAAGCACTCTCACTCCATAAAGTTGATCAAAGTGGTCATGTATTATAGGAAGTGAAAACCAATTAGTAAAGATGTATAGTTCCAATTTATGGTAATCAATGAAAATCTTTAGAGAACTGTAGGATTATTGGAAAAAAGGACCTGTAAACCACATGGTAAAGTGTTGGGGTGTATGATTAAATTTTCCTCAAGATCCCACAACTACTTATTTAGTTCTGGAATCTCCATAGGGTCCATACTATAAGGAGGAATGGTCACTAGTACTACTACTAGCACAAGATAAATAGTGATTTATACCTCTTAAACTAGAGGTAGATTGGATAAATTATTAATAACTACTTTTTGGAAAGGATCCACTATAGTTGAATAAACAATGGGTCGAAACCCCTAGCAATCCAAGAATTGGGTGGTGATCTATGATGTCACATTACCCATCACATGCTACTTGGGTCCTCTTTTGTCACATAAACACCCCATTCTCCTTCATTCATCTCTATACCACCCTATGGTGTTATAACTATCACCCTACTTTGATAGTAGTCTATATGTTCTTGATAGAGAAATAACTAGTCCATATCGAGGATAATATCAAAGCCTATCATATTGAGGATCAAAATATTCCATACAAAATTATCTACCTATCTCAAGGGTAAAATTCTAATAATGGAAAACACCCTCTGATCATATACCTAACGGGCATCAAGAATAATAATTCCATGAAATGATTCATTCTCAAGGCCCAGATATCCAATTATAGTATAAGATATAATAGATTAAGATATTACTCTATCAAATAAAGTAGTCACTAATGTGGAGGCGACTAGAATAGTACATCGAACTATATATGGTCCAGCTCCCTGGTCTTTTCGGGTAGGCTAGAGTGCATGTAACTGGAATATACCATGACATTGAGTCACTACATGTCTTTTATGAGCAATACAACTTGTCTGGCGCTAATAATCCTAAGTCTGAAAAGCATTTCCTTAACAACCTCCCCAACCTAATCATCTAGTGGTATTCCAATTAAACACCTTACGTGATCCTACTGGCCCCATTCCCGATAATGGTGTAGGTGTAGATCCTATCTCACTAGGTACTGATGGGAATGCATTGTATAAATAGAAGATATGCAATATCCTACTTCAACCTCTACACTCAATTGGATGATGTAAGCACTGTGGTTTCATATATCTCGGCTTCCTACACTGGTGACATATCATAAATAAATATACACAAGGAGCCTTCGTGCTTCTACCTCTATGAGCTACAATAAAATTAATCTTTTCCTAGATGATGAACAACTGATAGATCTATGTGTCAAACCACCATGACATGCACCAACAAAATCCGAAGACTTTCACTCTGTAATAATGGCTGAGTTGATGATTTAAAAAATAGTGGTCAACCTGAATTCATTAAACAACGATCAGATGGCATAAAATATACCATCCTCAAATCACCTGGTGGTGATGAGATCATCAATCACTAGAGTAGTAGAGAGACACTACAACAGAATAATACAAGTTGATTAATCTGTCACATACATTCTTATCTGCTAATGGATTATAAATTCTCTTTATTTTTCATCCTTTAGATATTGTATGAAGAAATAGTCCTAGAAAATTGTATGAAAATCTTACCAAACCATTTTTCTATGATGATCTTCTGGTGGTAACTAAATACCACCACCAATGGGTAGATTCATGAATCATATAAAAAATAACACTGACCTTCCTCTCTAGATGCATCTCTAGATGCTAAAACAGAGAAAGAATAGCTTTGAGACAAGACTCAACAACAAGTGGTCCGCCATCCCCCGAAAAGGTGGGATGATAATAAGTCTAGAAATTCCTAGCCAACTCTTCTAAACTCAGGTAAGGTTGAATAACACATTTCATATTCTGCAATATACATAGGAATCCCTCATAGAACTGGGCGTCAGTTCCCATATCAGGAATTGGAAGACGTTCCATAGCTGGCACTGTATGGGGAATGATTGGCGGATCAAGGCATGCCACCTCATGTGCATGGTTGTTAGTGCCTTTAGGGAATGAAACTATAGGATTTCAGGGAATCATAATGATATAATTCCAAACACACACCCCAGAGGAGATTTTAATTGTTGAAAATATTGTAGATAGATTACTAGGATGGGTACAAAGCCTTCCTAAGAATATATCATACCCCTCTGCCTACTCCTAAATCTAGGATAATGTTATAAAGAGATACCATGGAGGGTCATAATAACATATGAGATACCCCAATACCCACTAATAAGTCATGGGTCACGTCTATGTCTCTATTTCACATGTTCAAGGAAAATAATTTCACTTTAAAAGTCATATTCGTTTTAAATTTTTACTTATTAAAATATTTAAATCATTTTTAATTGTTGAATTAAATGGATTAAAATTTCCAATCCATATGGTCCATACTCATTATGAACCAATAAACGGAATCAACTAATCCCACACTATAACACATTTGAGGCCAGGTGACCAATGGTCTATAGCTCAACATGCCATAATTAACTACTTAACATGTCTTATTTATACTACGTAGGAAAACACTGTTAGCCTAAAGATGACACTTTAAGTGAAAATTATGTTTTCCAGTCCATATGAGTAAAATCATCATAATTCATTAATATAATCAATACACTATTAATATGCTACAGGAAAATGCATGATAAAAATAGACGTGACAAGGAAAAATGCATGGCATATTAGTCTTATTGTGCAGAAAATGATGCATGTAATGTAACACCCTCATTTAATCGCCAAATGGTAATGAAATATCATTTGAATAATACTACTTTCATAATGCCATAAAACAATTATGTCAAAAAATGGTGAGTTCATTTCAACCATAAATGGCATAATCAATAATAACGATTACCCATTCCAGGTAATTTGGGTTTCCTTAGTACATCAGTTTGCTTTATCCTGGAACATGGTAAATTCTAAAATCCATTAACTCCTAGTGTCATATGCAATACAAAAATAGTATTATAATGATAAAATAATGCTCTGATAACACTTTTTAACATCCCTTCACATGATCCACATAATCCGTGCCTCATACCGGTGGGTCACATGGCCTCAAGTGCACCTCCTCATAAGATAGAGCCTACTGACTAGCAGTAAGGGTTTAAAGGGTGTATGGTGGGGATACTATACACTCAAATCATAGTGGAACAATAGATACAACAATATCATATAATATTTGAAGATTTTATATATTGAAATAATAATAAAAAATGAATAAGTAAAGGAACAAATAAATAATAATCAAAAGCCACTTTAAAGAGTCATATACAAGGTGTTTCATGGAAAGATGATATAAAAATATGGGAATACGGGGTATTAATATAAAATCATTCTATAAAAAAGAAAAAAAGTAAAAAGGGTGTACCACTAGAATCTCAAGCCTATGATCAATACACTCCTCATATACACCATATACACATTAGATATATCAAGAGTCTATAGTAAGGTTTTTCCCATATCCACACCTGCAACCATATAATCTTCTTGAGTAAAAAAGGAATCTCATGAAGGGTGTAAGATAAAATCCTTGAAGGCCACCACCAATGGTTTCTAGAAGTAATTCATGAAGCTCTCATAACTAAATAGTGTGAAGGTACAAATGAAAGAGTAAACAAAGATGAATAATAAACAATATCTCGATTGGGTTCCTAAAGAACACCTGACACATCTACCATCTTCAACTCATGGGTGAGATGAGTGTAGGATGAGTAACCATATATATAGTAATAATATATTAATAGTATATTTATATATTTCATCCACCCTTATAAACCAAGTACGTGTAGAATTAAGTGGCCATATACCTAAATTACTAGGTTTTGGATGGACCGAGGTTTAACTCATATATCCATAACCAGTCTAACGAGTCTTTAAGCTCATGAAATATGGTAAATTCCCAATATTTCATAATGAGTGGTAGGAATCATTCTCGTCACTTGATATGGTGAGTGTTACATCATGACCACACTCGACCAAGGGATGTGGTGCATCAGACCCACCATCCAAATAGTGTTAATGGTGTGAAACATCATTCTCAACACCCGATGAAAGGAAACATGTGACCTTCATTCCCCTTAGATCCATTACCATCGTACCATTTTCTATATTAATCCATAATCATATTTATAATATTATAATCCTTGACTCATTACCTCTCATTTTTCACAATTACCAAGCTTTTATAATCAGGGAATAACAATTCTATTTAATCATTCATTAAAACATGAAAACAAAACATGGCCTCTCCACAATATCATAATTCATTCCATTTAAACCAATCAACTCGTTTAAGTAAATCCAACTGTCATTATTAATAAATTCCATATAATCAGTCTATTTAATTCAATATGCCACAAAAAAATCCATTTATAATGATCAAAGAGTTATTTAGAAGGTGACATAGACAAAAGGGAAGTTACTTAGGTGGTAAATTCAAATTATATGTTGGGAAAAGAACATAGGAGGTTCTTTGGTTTCATTAAACATTTATATAATAGGGGATCTTATATTTATAATTTATACCAAATGCCTAGAAAGCACCCTGGGGAAAAAATCAATTGATAATAATGGGAAATTCAAGGTGGCACACCCATGGGTGTCCAAAAACAAGTTCCAAATCCTCTAACCTACTAAACAAGGATCAATATGTGTATATCAAGGTCAATGGATCAATTTAATATGAATAATTCAACTGAATGAAGAATGACGGAAAACTCTGGTGGATTACACTTTGATAAAGGGATAAACACACTGAAAACTATGATGGAAATGATGATACCAGCTACCTTAGTGCTATTAATGACACCACATCTGATGGAAGCCTCAGATTCAGAGTAGGGTGGATGAAATTAATGAAACAGTCCAATTCCCTGAAAATAAGGGATAAGAGCTTACACCTAAATATCCCAATAAATTTAAATATAATAATTTATAGGAAACAAGATGATAATTTATCTTAATATGATTGATTTGATAATCCAAATGGTGTTTTATTTAGACTTCAGATGTGATAGTTTCTGAATATCCTTGTTTGGGGTAGATTTGTGCTTTATGAGAGATAAGAACCATTTTAGCCCCTAGAAATGGGGGTAGAAGAAACAAAATTGCATTTAATTTTTCATTATGGTAGAATGAGTAAATTCAACCACAAAATAAGGAGCACAATGTTTGGCCGCATGGTTTTTCCAAACCATGTGAAAATTGTTCTTACGACACTTCCCTATGAGAGACCCACATATTTAAGTCCCACAGTTTCAATAAGAATGCAAAAACTATGAGAATAGACTCTATTAAGAGTCCATAATTTCTCACACGATTTGGCTCCTAGAGGTTCGAGGTTTCAGAAAATCCATGTACCTCATAATACATCTTTCTTTAACCCCACATGGTTAGTAGAAACCATGCATACATTGTTGTGTGATTTTAATTAACTATGAAACCCAATTTTTTACCTAATTTCTAGTGTTCTGGGCTTCGAACATGTCCAAGAAACACTCAAGACCCCTATGAATCCTTTAGGTAAGATTATAAGGTATGTTTACCAAATTTTAAACCATATAAAATGAGTCATACCTTTGATAAAATATGGGTCCTTATATACGACATGAAACACTATTTTTAAATAATCCACATGATATATTTCATTAAATTTAATCTCTTCGATAACTTGCAGAACATGCAACGCTAAGACTAAATGAACCATTATAACCAAGTAGATAAATCGGAGGGAATGAATTGTATTAAAAAAACTATGAAACATATATGGTTTACACATGTATAAAATAAATATAATTGATATATATTGGGTAGAGATAAAATTAACCCAATTGAAATAAAATAAATGTTTTTTTGACAAACTATATTTTTATAAATGGGGGTCTAGTCACTCTTGGAACACATTATATAAAAATAATGTCTACCATTTTTGAACATTTATTTGATAAAATTAAATTAATTTTTCAATTTATAATATATAATCAATATTATGTTAATTTTTTGGTATTTTTCAGAATTGATTCATTTTTCGATGATTAGTGAAAAATTCAAAATTTAAATTTATAATTTCAATTCAATTAAAATTATTTATAAAGTTAAATTATATTTTAAATTTTTTATTGTGAAATTAGATAAATTATATATTTATTAATCCAAATATTTTTATTTAAATCATTTTCATATTTAATTGTGATATAAACTCATTATAAATGTTTGAATATTTTCTCTTTGAAACACGTTTTCTCATCACGTATGCATGATGAATTTTTATTTTTAAATTTTCCAATTATTTGAATGGAATTTGTAAAAGTAGAATATATATTTGAAATTAGAATAATTTATATTATCTAAAAGGTTCAACATAAATTTTTATCATAATTGACAGTAAAAATAGTAAATCTTTTTTACCGTGGTAATGCCAAAAGTGGTTTTACAGAGGGTCAAACTAAAAAGATAAAAGTTAAAATGGCATAAAAATGGTATAAAATGAATTTGAAGATCATATTCCTAAACTATAATTTATAATTATTGATTATAGTCTATTTTTGAACCTTTTTACATGTGAAAAATGTGGTTACACCATTTTCTTTCCAAAAACTAAAAGTGTGAACTCACCTCACCTATAAAAGGCCACCCATAATCTCTTTTCATTAGACATTGAAACCTTTTTTAGCCAATACCAATCAAAATGACTTAAAAAATTGCATCCTATAATCCTATAATCATTATTTTGTGCATAAATCCAACCTAGGAATGATTTTTGTGCAAACCAAAGAGGATACCCAAAGAAGAGTTAAAGTTAATTATTGAGAGTTTTTATTTTTTTTCTCCCTCCACATAAATTAATTATTATTAAAACGTGATGATATAATAACCACATTTTGATAAATATAATTAGATTTTTTTCCATTAAGGTAATCAACTAAAACAATCCCCACTTCTGAAAAATTTATTATGAAAAAATCATTCTTTTGTAAGACAGACTACAACTTCGTGAATCAATGACATTCATTTTTCTATTACCACCTCCCACAATTGGAAATGATAATGGATATAAAGTATATATATTATATTAATAACATATTTTTACCCCATGAGTCCTTATATCATATATAAAATTTTAATTTCCATTCTATAGGGGATACGATAATGTTTCTTGTGGATATGTCAGACTACTGCCTCACGATGCGATGTGAATCATTTTTCACAAATTATATACATAGAAAGTAATAAGGATGATGTTAATGATTATATATTATATAAATGACATAATTATGATATAAATGAAATATATATAATTATTAAAATATAATATATCATTTTCATTATTACATTTTCAATTACTTAAAGATGATAATGTGGTTAGGGTATGTGTGGACGACCACCTTCATGAAGCGATGTGACCCCCTTTTCACCACAAAACCACATGGAAGATCAATATAAGTTAATTTAATGATATAATATGGTATTTATGATATCATTATAATTATTCAAATATAAAATATTATATTCATCCTTTCCATAATGATCATTGAAAAATGGAAATGTTACTCATGCGTACGTATGAGCTTCCATCTTCATGATTGTAATTTAGTTCTTTTTTTATAACCATATTTTAATGATTGGTTTTAAAAGTATAATATAAATATAGATATGATTATTATTACATGATCATTATTCCCAATATTATTAAACTAAATAATTTTCACAAGTCCCATTACATTCATGACAAGGCTTAAATGTGAAAATAATGTAATTAACACCCAAAACATTGAAAATAATGAAACATTAGTAATGAACATGTGACAAGATTTTATAAATAGATCATATATGATATTATAAATACCAATATGGTTATTTTATAATTTAATAACCTGTTTTCGGCCACTATAAATGAGGTTTAATATCATTTAACCAAAATGAAGCATGATGTATAGTTTCTCATCTCACTTTTAGCTATGTGATACACACACCACATACATTGTTTTTTTAGATGTAAATAATTCCATTTTTATTTTTATATAATTAATTAATTTATATTCATTTTATTTAATTTTGTACATATTTTTTTTCTTTTATGGGGATTATGATTTGAAAGTTACCAATGTGGTTTGGGTTTATCTCACTGTTACATGGAATTATTATTTTTTATGTCTCCCTTGAAGATATTATTAAATATTTATATCATAAAATAAATTAGAATTTTTATTCTATGATTATGAAAGAAATTTTTTATTTACTATTACAATTTTATTTCTTTGTGGTACATATAATTATTAAGAATTTTTTTTTCAAGAAAATACATTTTTAATTTTATTTTCAATAGAAAAACATTCTCCTTCCAAAATCATGCTTTCTAAAAATTCTTTTAACAATGATTTATAATTGTAAAAATTATTTATTTGATACATATTTACCCAAAATTTAATTTTTATAATTTTTTTGAAATGAATCCCCTTATCATTTTCAAAACAAGGTACATTTATAAAGATTTTAAGGTAAAAACGAAATGTTCTTTATAATTTGTATGCCATGTACAAAATTACCCACTATCATGATAAAAATTTATTTGAAGAGTATTTTTCAAGTGTTTATGGGTTTTTAATGATAGTTTTAGAGACCCAATGCTTGACGTACATGGAAATTACATTACTTTTGAGGAATACTTAATACATAACAAAAACCAACACTCAAAGACCGTAAAAGTTTAGTGTCTTTAGAAACACGGAACATAATCTTTTAATCATGGTGAAAGATCTTTAATATCTCCCACAAAGATCTTTCCCTTTTGTTTTCTTACCTAAAACCTTTATTTATATCCTTGGGAAAAGAAAAAATATAAAGGGTGTGCTCAAATTCTCAGTAAGGGTAAGCATGGATAAAATAAAACAAACCATACACATTTGAACATAAAAACATGAACATAATGTTTAAACATCAAATTCATGAGAAATGACATAAAACACTGCAGTACATAAAGCATAGATCATAAAAGAACATTAATCATGATAAAATAGCATGGGAATAAAACATTTAATTGTGGAAAACCGTTAAGCACATGATATGATTTCCATAGTAGCCAAGGCATTTCTTTCAAGACCATCTTAGTGGACAAAGTCCCTTACTGAACCGGGTTTACTTGTCGTTCCAGCCTTGTATTACTGAACCATATTTACTTACAATTCCATCCATGTCTATCTCATGAGATATAAATCTTTACCCAATTCATTGGAGGGAGATATAGGTCCCACCAATCTCATAATGAAATCATTCTTACTTGTGCCACAAAATAAACATAAATCATTTATCATAACCCAATGAATAAAATGGGTTTCCTAAACATCATCCCATCATAACATAATCAATATAAAAAAATTGATATCATTTCATAATAAGAAAATTTAAACCATGAAAATCATAGATACATTATACTTAAAACATACACATATGAAATATTTTCATCTTATATGGAAAATGGTTCTGATAAAACACTTGAAATGAATTCTTGGGGAAAATATACTTTCTTCTCCAAAATCATTTTATTTTCACAAAATGCCATTAAATTTTAAAATAAATGGATTTTTTTTGAAAATAATCATGAAATATTGTAGATTAAGCTTCTTGAAAATAAGGAGTTATGAAATCGTAAAAATCCATTCATGTCGTATAAGTTAAAAAAACATTCTCCTCGTACTTTTGTCGGAAAAGTAAAAAAAGTTCCTTGTATGGTAAACAAAAGAAAGATTACTTCCATAACATGTGGTAAAAGTAAAAAATGGGTAAAAATTAATTTAAAAATACATGAAACCATTTTTAGAAAATAGGGATATGAATGATAAATATAACCCTAGTAAATACTTACGAATACACAATCTCGAATAAAAACAAGATTGGAAAAGTTATCCCTTACCTTATGTCCGATATGATTTGTACGTATCTGAACCTCCTGTATAATGATTTAAATAATATCATTGAATTATTATAGAATCATATTCATTGTTATGATATCATATATGGTTCACTTATGACTTTATATTACATGTTCTTTTGTAAATTCCATGTTAAAGCAACGTTTTGGGTAAAATTGTTTTATTTATCGTACGTGTTTGGACTTGTTGTTATTGATATTATTATTACTTATATCATGATTTAATTACTTCCATAATGTGAATAATGATTTATATATCATATATATTCAGTATATATTTAATAGATAGATAAATGAAATGAAATACATCATTCATGGAGGCGGTAGGTCGTACGTACGCATGAATGTTGTTTTCCTTTCCTTATTGACTTGAATGAAAGTAAGTAGATGATATATATATATATATATATATATACAGTAGCTTTATTATGTCATATATTTAATTATTATTCATTATATATACTTTATAATCATTCTTGAGTGGTTAACATGGAGAATGAATCTCGTCATGTCGTGGAGACGGTAATCCGTACGTACGCATGAGCGATGATATCATTCCCATAATTATTGAATTGAATTGGAGTGGATGATATAATATCCCAGAATCAGTATTATGTTATAATAACTATATATAGTTATTCTTTACACCATTATACCCATCCAAGTAAAGTGGTGGTGGAAAAACAGATTACACCACGACGTGGAGACGGTATTCCGTACGTACGCACGCGCGGTGATTTCGTTTTTCGTAGGGTGGATAGAAATTGAAATGGGGTTTTTTAATATTTATAATAACATATCATTATATTTTTGATACTAATGTTATTACTTTATAATTAAACAACTGAAAAATAAGAAGTTGAAGAAGAAAGAAACTTGAAATAATCGGTAGAAGAGATTACCTCTTCTTTGACGTGCCTCTTTTCAACCTCCTCTTAAGGCACTAGAGTTGGTATTTGGAGGAGACCATAATCCCTATAATGTTTCTAGGGAAGTTGAGAAGGGAAATGGACAGAGGTTGGCTGAGCTTGAAGGCTCAAAATTGTGTAAATATAAGAGGGAGGAGGTGCCCTTTTATAAGGGAGAAGAGGGTCACCTTAGGATAAACTTAAAATATTATTTTATAATAAAGTCACATTCTATTTATAATAGCTCCAAATTGATTTATTTCGAAGATAAAGTGGGGATGGGTCTAAATTATCCCAACCAATAGGTTTTAGACAAGTTTAGGTTACTATTTTAACATTATCATTTAGAGTTAACTCAAAGTTAAATAATTTAACTTTTACCGTGTTATCTTGTTTTCTTAAACTATATGGTTAATAAACTTACTATAACAAGAAAAAAGAACCCCAAGTGGTTAATTATTAATATATATAACCTTATCTAAGTCATTTAGCAGAACATTAGATTTTTAGGAAACGAATAACAATTAATAATGTTATATTTGTTTTAAAAACTATTTTATGTCAATTTTGACACTATTTGGTAATTGATTTTGGTGAAAATCATAACAACATGATTAGTTTGAAAAAAAGTTAATTAAATCAATAATAACATGTCATATTAAACTAAAAAACTATTTTAATTTATAAAAAGTCTCAAATTACATTTATTTGGTTATTTATAACATCAATTGTGTTAATATTTCATTAATAAGGTAATTACTGCATCATCATTGTGTCATAAATAAATTAAATTATTTAATGTATAAAAATTATAAATAAAATACAATCATGTAGTAAATATTTTTATATTTCTAATGAATATTTATAGTCGAATTTATCTTATGTATAACCCTATATTAAAAATGTTTTAGTTATAAAACTTTGATTTTAAATATTTTAACTCTTCTTTAAATAAAATAAAAATAAATGTTCAAATCTAATCCAAGTGGACCTAAATGATAATATTTTATTTCTAAGGTTTTTTTTGGTCGAATTAAACTTATCCAATAGAATTAGGTCATGTGTTAGGGTAATAATAATATCATTTTTACCCTTAATTACCCTATTTACTTTTAACCGTGGTAAATAAAAGTAAAAAGTTACTATTCACAAAAAATTATTTTTATCTTATTCAACCACATTTTACTCATTGATATTAACCGTGTCTCTCGGATTTTTGAAATTCCACTCATAGAAGCAGTAAAATTATGTTTTATGTAAATTTTCAAATTCTCCTAGGAGGTGGGTAAAAGAGGATGAAAAGTTCAATAAAATTTATATATATATATATAATTATTATAAAATGACTCCAATGAATTACATTGAACTTTTATAGGTAATATGTATCAATTTTGACCAAAAATAAATTTATATAAAATAAATAATTATTTAAATAAAAAGTCGGGTTGTAAATAGTATCACAATGTTTTCACTATTCATCAGAAATTGAAATTTTTCAGAAAAATACAAAAAATCACCATAGGATAATTTCGATATTCTGAATCCAAAAATGAAGTCCATTTTGATAGATAAAATTTATAAAATTTAAAAATGTGGGTATTACTATTCATAACGGCTGGTTCATAATAATATTATAGTAATATCTTGTTTAGTGAAACTCAGTATTGCGTACTACACATGCTATCGAGGAAGGTCTTGATTGCATGTAATACAAGCCAAGTCAAAGCTGCGTGTAGTGAAAGCTATGTTTGGTGTTGCGTATAACATAATCAAAACTTGTTTCATTTATACATTAAACAAAATCTATACTTAATGTTGCATAGAATAATTTCCAAAAAACAAACTTGAAATTGTGTGTAACACGATCCATGAATAGTGTTGTGTATACTACAGGCTAATACGGTGTTGCGTATAGTACAATCCAATCTTGGTGTAGTGTATAATATAATACATCAAAAAATTAAAAACAATATATCTCATAAAATCTCGAGGTGTTACATTCTACCCCCCTTAAAATGAATTTCGCCCTCGAAATTCGTCAGGGTTATAAATGGTTTTCTACTTGAAAGTTTCTTTCATAGAAACCCACATTGTAAAAAGGAATACTAAATCATCCGTTTCAAAAGGAACGTTAGAAACATATTGAATACCCAAAGTAACTCATCACTGGGTTTCCTAATGGGAGAACATAGGTGAAAATATGGATATGGAAGATAAATATAACCATCATGTTCTGATAGTGAGTGGTAGAGAACATGGATATGAAAAACCCAACAATCACAAAGCCATAAACTTGTGATGATCTAAGGTACCATCTGATTCATCGAATATGAGGGTACTAGGACAACGTTTTTAGTTCTCAAGATTATTTCCCTAATGTTGAAAGATTGTTGAATTAAAAGAAATAATTACTTGATTTTGGTACAATATCATTGTTGTTTATGCCTTGAACAATTTCCACTTCACCTCTTAAAGAAATTAAGTTGAATTTGTCTTACATGAAGTGTTAACAGATCATAAAGTTAGAAATAATTATATACATAAGTCCATCTACGATGGGATTAATCGTATATGGTTGCTAAAATGGACTTATACTTCGTCTATCATAGCGCTTAATAAAATAAAACTAGTTTCTACTAACCAGGGACTTCCTGTAGGACAGTGGTAGGCGTTAAAGGCATGTCGCACTTTGGTTGTGGGTTCAATTCCCATAGCCTCATCCGGCGTGACTGGTTGTCGCCCATCCTGCAGGGTGTCCTTTTTCTAAAACTACATCATTATAACATTACATCAATAATATAGAAAAAAGTTCTTTCCTTAAACAATACTAACTTATGTCCAACATAATCCATTTCAAATATTTAGGCTAATCCAAAATACTTCTGTCCATGCTCATAGTATAAAGAAAACAATTACTATAAATGTCATCTACCGAGCATGGGAATACCATCATTTATCCCCGATATATCTTTTTGGTCACATTCCAATGATGTGAATACCTTAATCATGTATTCTCTTGAAAAAAATGAATACCCATTGAACCTTAGTGAAAACATGAATGCTATCAAAAGATAACCTTTCCACATCCCAAAATTTCTATATACTCAAACCATGATATAACTTTGTCTTTATATTAGTAATGAGCTCATTAGTACTGTCAAACATCTCATTATCTCTTTATCCTTTCATTATGCACATATCATCTACCTTCCAAAAATATTTGAATAACCTTTCATGGTTACCAATACCATTCATCATATAATTTCAAAAACTCAATAAAAGATAACAGTGTAACAATCCTTATATTTTTATTTATTCCATAGTACCATACATTATTCTTGATAAACATAAAATCATTCCACTACCTTCTTAAACCACTGACTGAGCTTCATCATTTCATTCATCTTATATATCATTTGTAGTCTCTTCATCATCATAAACATAAATACTACACATACGATCATGCTGATTCTCTTCATGAAATTTTCCCTTTGATCATTGGTTTGCATAATGCCCATACATTCCACATTTAAAACATTTAACCATTGTTGATGTATTAGAAATACCATTATCCTTGTCCATGGTGTTAACTGAACCTTTTCCTTTAAAATTACTGGCTTTGTGTCCTTCTTTTCTACACCCAAAGCATCTTCCAGTTCCTTTGAAACATTCTCCCTGAGGCCTCTTACCACATGATTGACATGATGGAAATTGAACTTTCTTTCCTCTATGATCATCAGGAAACTCCATATTTCTCTTATTAGCTGAGTCAGGAAACATACCAAAGTTGAGATTATTGATCATATTTTGAGATTGCTGATTAGAAATAATAACGATGTTTGGACTTCCAAATCCCATTTCATTTGGTTTCTCATGAATAATATCATTCCATTATACATCATATCCTTCATTATCGTGAATCTTCCTATTTCTAGACATTTTCTAAAACCCAAAAATAATAGTGTGAGAGGAAAAAATCATGCTAGGAAAAGAACATAATAAAGGGGAAGTACCTTTAATATCTAACATCTTAGGTTTAATTCTAATATAATTACCGTAATTCTAGGACTAGAGCCTATACTTATACTTAACCTTAGGGACATCCCTAGAAATACCGTAGAAATATCTCTAGGGATCTCACTAAAGTTCTCGCATCCTAGTTTCCAAAGGTTAACTAAAACTTTCCTTTGATACCAACTTTAGCGGTCTGGAATTACTTCCAGTGGACTATAATTTATACCTATCAGGGCACTCCATGGGCGGCTACACCCCTTGGGTGGGACACACCACCATCCCCAGTGGCAGCCATTTCCTCATGAAGCCCTTGGGCAGATATCCATGCTTCTTCCAACTCTCACATGTGAGAGTTCTCAAGGATCGAGGTCGTTACTACCTCCTTTTCATATGATACCAACTTTAGAGACCCAAAGCTTGATGTACATGTACATTACATTAATTTTGCGGAATACTTAATACATAACAAAAACCAACACTCAAGGACCGTAATAGTTTAGTGTCTTTGGAAACACGGAACATAATATTCTAATCATGGTGAAAGATCTTCAACATCTCCCATAAAGATATTCCCCTTTTGTTTTCATACCTAAAAGATTTATTTATATCCTTGGGAAAAGAAAACATATAAAGGGTAGGCTCAAATTCTCATTAAGGGTAAGCATGGAGAAAATAAAAAAACCATACACATTTGAACTTAAAAACATGAACATAATGTTTAAACATCAAATTCTTGAGCAATGACATAAAACATTGCAGTACATAAAGAATAGATCATAATAGAATATTAATCATGATAAAATAGCATGGAAATAAAACATTTAATTGTGGAAAACTATTAATCACATGATATGATTTCCATAGTATCCAAGGCATTGCTTCCAAGACCATCTTAGTGGACAAAGTCCCTTACTGAACCGGGTTTACTTGCTGTTCCGACCCTCTATTACTGAACCAGATTTACTTGAAGTTCTAACCATGTCTATCTCATGAGATATAAATGTTTACCCAATGCATTAGAGAGAGATATTGGTCCCACCCATCTCATAATGAAATCATTCTTACTTGTGCCACAAAATAAACATAAATCATTCATCATAACCCAAAGAATAAAATGGGTTTCCTAAACATCGTCCCATCATAACATAATTCATATAAATCAAATGGATATCATTTCATAATAAGAAAAGTGAAACAATGTAAATCATAGATACATTATACTTGAAACATACACATATGAAATATTTTCATCTTAGATGGAAAATGGTTTTGATAAAACACTTGAAATGAATTATTGAGGAAAATATCCTTTCTTCTTCAAAATAATTTTATTTTCAAAAAATGCCATTAAATTTTAAAAGAAAAGGATTATTTTGAAAATAATCATGAAATCTTGTAGAGTAAGATTCTTGAAAATAAGGATTTATGAAACCGTAAAAATCCGTCCATGCCATATAAGTGAAAAAAACATTCTTCTCGTACTTTTGTCGGAAAAGTCAAAAAGTTCCTTGTATGGTAAACAAAAAAAAGATTACTTCCTTAACATGTGGTAAAAGTAAAAAATGGGTAAAAAGTACTTTAAATATACATGAAACCATTTTTAGAAAACAGGGACATGAATGATAAATATAACCATAGTAAATACATACGAATAAACAATCTCAGATAAAAACGAGATTGGAAAAGTTATCCCTTACCTTAGGTCCGATATGATTCATGCGTATCCGAACCTTCTGTATAATGATTTAAATAATTTTATTGACTTATTAAAGAATCATATTCATTATTATGATATCATATATGGTTCAATTATGACTTTATATTACCCATTCTTTTGTAATTCCATGTTAAAGCAACGTTTTTGGTAAAATTGTTTTATTTATCATACGTATTTGGACTTGTTGTTCTTGATATTATTATTACTTATATCATGATTTAATTAATTACAAAATTTAAATCATGATTTATATATCATATATATTCAGTATGTATATATATATATAATAGATAGATAAAAGAAATGAAATACACCGTTCCTGGAGACGGTAGGCCGTACATACGCATGAACGTTGTTTTCCTTTCCTTATTGACTTGAATGGAAGTAAGTAGATTACACACACACAAACACACACACATATATATATAAATAAATCCAGTAGCTTTATCATGTCATATATTTTATTATTATTCATTATATATACCTTATAATCATTCTTGAGTGGTTAACATGGAGAATGAATCTCATCGCGTCGTGGAGACGGTAATCCATACGTACGCACGAGCGATGATATCGTTCCCATAATTATTGAATTGAATTTGAGTGGATGATATAATATCTAAGAATTAGTATGATGTTATAATAATTATATATAGTTATTCTTTACACCATTATACCCATCCAAGTAAGGTGGTGGTGGAAAACAGATTACACCACAGCGTGGAGACGGTATTCCGTGCGTACGCACGCACGGTGATTTCATTTTCCGTAGGATGGATTGAAGGTGAAATGGGGTTGTTTAATATTTATAATAACACATCAGTATATTATTGATATTTATGTTATTACTTTTTAATGAAACAACTGAATAAGAAGAAGTTTAAGAAGAAAGAAACTTGAAAGAATCGGTAGAAGAGATTACCTCTTCTTTGACGGGGCTCTTCTTAACCTCCTCTTAAGGCACTAGAGTTGGTCTTTTGAGGAGACAAGAATCTCTATAATGTTTCTAGGGAAGTTTATAAGGGAAATGGGAAGGTTTTGGCCGAGCTTGAAGGATCAAAATTGTTTAAAGAAAAGAGGGAGGAGGTTCCCTTTTATAAGGGAGGAGAGGGGCACCTTAGAAAAAACTTAAAATATTATTTTATAATAAAGTCATATTCGGTTTATAATAGCTCCAAATTGATTTATTTAGAATCAAAAGTGGGGATGGGTAGAAATAATCTCAACAAATAGTTTTTATACAAGTTTAGGTTACTATTTTAACCTTATCATTTAGATTTAACTCTAAGTTAAATAATTTAACTTTTACCGTGTCTTCTTGTTTTCTTACACTATATGGTTAATAAACATACTATAACAAGCCAAAAGAACCCCAAGTGGTTAATTATTAATATATATAGCCTTATCTTAGTCATTTGTCAGAACCTTATATTTTTAGGAATAGAATAACAATTAATAATATAATATTTGTTTTAAAAACTATTTTATGTCAATTTTGACACTATTTGGTAATTGATTTTTGTGAAAATCATAACAACATGATTAGTTAGAAAAAAGTTAATTAAATCAATAATAACATGTAATATTAAACTAAAAAATTATTTTAATTTATAAAAAATCTCAAATTACATTTATTTGGGCATTTATAACATCAATTATGTTAATATTTCATTAATAAGGTAATTACTGCATCATCGTTGTGTCATAAATAAATTAAATTATTTAATGTCTAAAAATTATAACTAAAATACCATTAGGTAGGAAATATTTTTATATTTATAATGAATATTTATAGTCGAATTTATCTTATGTATAACCCTATATTAAAAATGTTTTAGTTATAAAACTTTGATTTTAACAATTTTAACTGTTCTTTAAATAAAATAATAATAAATGTCCTAATCTAATCCAAGTGGACCTAAATGATAATATTTTATTTCTAAGGTTTTTTTTGGTCGAATTACACTTATCCAATAGAATTAGGTCATGTGTTAGGGTAATAATAATATCATTTTTACCCTTAATTACCATATTTACTTTTAACCATGGTAAATAAAAGTAAAAAGTTACTATTCACAAAAAAATTATTTTTATCTTATTGAACCATATTTTACTCCATGATATTAACCGAATCTCTCAGATTTTTGAAATTCCAACCACAAAAGCAGAAAAATTAAGTTTTATATAAATTTTCAAATTCTCCTAGGAGGTGGGTAAAAGATGGTGAAAAGTTCAATAAATTTTTTATAAATCTAAAATTATTATAAAATGACTCCAATGAATTACATTGAATTTGTATAGGTATTATGTATCAATTTTTACCTAAAATAAATTTAAATAAAATAATTAATTATTTAAATAAAAATTCGGGTTTTAAATAGTAACCTAATGTTTTCACTATTCATAAAAAATTGACAGTTTTTAGAAAAATACCAAAAATTTACCATAGGCTAATTTCGATATTTCGAATCCAAAAATGAAGTCCATTTTGATAGATAAAATTTATAAAATTTCAAAAAGTGGGTATTACTATTCATAATGGGTAGTTCATAATAATATTAATAATATCTCGTTTAGTGAAACTCGGTATTGCGTACTACACATGCTATCGAGAAAGGTCTTGATTGCGTGTAATGCAAGCCAATTCAGGGATGCATGTAGTGAAAGCTACGTTTGGTGTTGTGTATATCATAATCAAAACTTATTTCATTTATACATTAAACAAAATCTATACTTAATGTTGCGTAAAATAATTTTCACAAAACGAACATGAAATTGTGTGTAACACGAGCCAAGAATAGTATTGCATATACTGTAAGCTAATATTGTGTTATGTATAGTACAAGCTAATCTTGGTGTAGTGTATAATAGAAGACATAAATGAAATTAAAAATAATATATCTCATAAAATATCGGGGTGTTACAATAGTGGTTTTCATTATGTGTATTATATGTTTTTAAAATTTATTGAAAAATAGATTTTTAAAATATTTATAATTTTGGTATTTTATAATAAAAAGGGTGATGTTCAAAGAAAGGCGATTTTCATCATAAAATGTTCCAAGTGATCGTTTAAAAACAATTTCATTCTAATAAAAAATGCTATGATCTTAATTATTATTTAACGGTGATATAATCTATTAAATCCATCCTTATTATTGTTTCAGAATGGATTATAAATAGTTTGACTAGTGATGTACTATGTTGATACAATTTTCATTACTCTGGATAGTTCATGATTATGTTTATTGATTGGTGAAAACACTAAAATTTTTAATTATAGTTTAAATATGAATGTTTATATTCATTATGTTTCCCCAAATTTATATGAGGAATGTATTGGACTTAGTATGTGACGAGTGGGTATAGATTATATATAGCCCCTTGATGCATCTGTAGGTCTCGTGCGACAGACTAGATTGGGTTTTAGAAGAGGCCTTCCCATTTATGTAGATGCCTTGGCATAAGGCCTCAATGGTATTGTATTTATTACAAGAATAAATAGATGTTATTTTTTAGATATTCATAATTGTGCAATAAGTAATTATGTTTTTTTATTGATATTCCATGTGATTATTTGATTAGATAGAATATCCATGGTTATTTTTCAAGATCCTTGGATTATTTATATGATATTATTTGATGATCATTTATTTCTTTCTCAATATTCTCACATTATTGATCAAATGGAATGTGTTTCAGTTATTTACCATTCCATAATATTTATTCCTTATTTATTAATAGCTTCCTCTGTAAACTTACCCATATTGATAATCTTGTCTCAGCCATTTCTTATGATATATTTTACCTAGGATACCTAGAATTGTTTTGTGATTGATATCAAGGGATGAAATAAGGGGAATAATGTTGTTGTTATTTAAAATTATTTTTTTAATTTTATGTTTTATTTTTTAATAATAATTTCATGTATATATCATGTTTAACAATACTACCAAACTAATCGATTTATTGGGATAATGTTCCTTGTATCTTATGTGAATGTAACGAGGTTGACACTGGCTTTAGGATAATTGGTTTCGGGTGCTGCAGTTGGTATCATAGGAATATTAGTAGAAACCTTATGATCTAGAGTTATAAAAACATAGATTAATGAACATAACCTAATGATAAACGTTGAGGATAAGTACAGAAGAACATATTAATGTGTTTGTAATGAAGAGATTATGTGGTATTCCAAGAAAATACATCCCAGTCTGGATACTAAAAGTAAACATGGTTATAGCATAAATGTTCCTAGTGGTAATAAATCTGAAAAGGTAAAATTGGGCTTGAATCGATCATCACTTGGTTCCCAAAAATAGGTCTTATACAAACCTAGTTTTAAACTCCTTAGGGATTTTCATGGGTTAATTCACATCTTCATTACAAAACCTTATAAAGGATTGAAAAATATTTTTATGATTTGAACAAATTCCCAATAAAATATTGTTTATGGTTATGAGATTAGATGTGCATAAAATTTTCAATTTATGTTATGTATTTCACTATTTTTGGGATTATATGTAATGTTTCATAATGTTATGATCTAATGTAGAATATTTCAACTTTTATAAGTTTCATAATGTCATGTTTCTTTGATGGTATAAAGCTAATATTTCGAAGGGAACTACTCTCACAAAGATTTCCATCATCTGAGAATATATAATGGTTTGACTAAAATTCAACAAATGAATTTGTTGTGTATTACAGATTTGATGGGAATAAATAGAATAAGAAGAAAACAGGAAAAAAGTTAGATAAATTTATGATGTTAAAGATGGATTTTTCCGCACGTGATAAGAATAGAGAGGAACAACATATTACTTTCTTAGAGGTAGTGACAGGTTTCTATATGTGTGGAGAGAAAGGCCACTATTCTTGTGATTTCATGGGAAATAAAAATGTTTCCAATGATTAATGCATCAACTATAAATAGATGGGGCACTATGTAAATGAAATCCCCAAGCATCAAAGGAATATTTATCAAAATTAGATAATAGATCATGTTCAAGCATATGTTATTACCAAAAAAGACAAGGAATGATTATTTTTATTATGTTTTTATTAAATAAATAGGTCAATAGAGTATTTTATCAAGGATATCTTGGTTATGAGAATTAACAAATGTATATAGACTGTACTATAACACCTTTTCATTATGGAGTTGTGAGAATATGTTGAATGGTACCGATGACCAAGAAAAATGATTTAGTTGAAATTTGAACTTCATAGAAAACACATGATTGATTGAGATATAACTGTTAATATGTTCCTGATGTAAATATAATGATTTTTGGATAATTATATTACAGATATAGATAAATTTAATTGGACAGTATTGAATTCCTTAAAACTGATTAATTATTTTTTTTCACAAAGTGGTTTATGCTGTTAATAATGATATTTTTGGAATTTTGGGATTTAAGTTATATAACAAATAATATGTGTTACATTTAAGGAATAAGGAAGAATGAAGGTCTTCAATATGGTTTTATGGTAATTAATATTATTACCTTGTTTCAAGAGAATACATGATGAAGGAATTGAAATGTTTAGTATGTGATGATTAATATCTACGTCATGTTGTTTGGGGATTAATGATAAGTACACTTTGGAAATTTTGTGATTTATTTATAATGTTTTGGATAATAATTAATTAGAAGGTTCATAAGGATTACCATTTATGAAATGGTTTAAGGTGAACATTGGATGATGTTTTAGATATTAACGTGTCAGTTCACTAAATGAATATTTAGGAATATTTGATAAAATTAACTATACATTTTTTATAATAATAACTAGAGGTTCATGGAATGAATTATCATTATATTATGGATCTTATGATCTATTAAAAGAGAATTTTATTGATTCAGTTATAAAAATAATTCAATTTTTCAAATTCATTTCGTGGAGTAAGGAATGAATTAGAAATTTATTGAAGCACTACTAAAGGATAGAATTATTCTAAATAAATAGAAACATGTAATGTAAGTTTATTAGATTGTATTGTTAGATTGTATAATAATTACTCAACATTCGGAAAAGGATATTGAAATAATTTTTTTAATATCATTACCTTCATATTTGATGAATGAGGTGGTCATTTAAATAATCATGGATTTATGGTTTTGAGGTCCTTAGTTTTCCATTAATCATTTAAATTCTTGTTATCAATGAAATATATCATTATTTATAATTTATTATTATTTTATTCCATGATCATATCTTCACATACCACCAATGTTCTCCTACATAGAAACCGAGTTGTGTGTTAGTCTATATTTACTATTTTACTTTTCTTTATCTCATATTAAGATGATATTTTTTTAATTTTTTTATGATGTGGGTTTTCAATAAAAGTGATTTTCAAATGTGAATCCCATGCTTTTTGAGCATAATATTGAATTTTGAGGATAAAATTTATTTAATATAGGTATAATTGAACCCCATGAAATTATAAAAACATAAAATTTAGTTTGATAGAGTTTGAGACACAGAACACTGAGCTTGAACAACCCAAAAAATATATTTCCTTAATTTTTTGGTCTTTAATAGATTACAAAACACCCGCCATAGGTCTAAATGAATCACAATAACCAAGCAGTTAAATTTTTTGGTGTGAGTTCTAGAATATTTTTAATGGAATATCATAAGTATTTTATGTATTTTTGTAATGGATGAATTAAGATCAACCAAGATACTTCCAAAAGATTAAAATTGTAAATTACTATGAGATGCAATGAACCCCATCATCCACATAACGTGATCATTATGTGAGTCATTTTTCTACATAGCTCTTCCACAAATCACCTCTAGGATTTGACCTCATAAAGTGTCCCCTATAAATGAATTTTCATTTTCATGGTAATATTTCCTTTTTAAACCCCCACAAATTACAATTAAATTGGAGGATGATGTGTATTTTATTTAGTTACCCCAAAAATTAAAATCCCAATTTTGGGGTGAGGTGGACACAAAAAAAACTAAATCCTTCATGGGAGGTGGTTTATATGTCACATACATAACGCTATAAAACCTCCACACACCTACTAATGGGGGAGGATGTTTTTGGAGTGGATTTATAATGAAGGGATTTCTTGTGGGAGAATGTCTGGGAAAGTTATTTGATTAGAAAAAATATAGCTCACATCTGAAAGTAAAGAGGGTATAAAAATCAGTCCACATAGAAAAGAATCCTTTTTGGGTCGACCATCCATGTAGTGATTCCATTTGAGGGAAATTATTTTATGAACCATATGCAGATGAAATATTTTGTGGACCACCATATTATATAGATAATAGTATGAGGGATGGGATGATTCATTGTAGGTACCCATCCATGATGTTATCGGCCTTCCATCCACCTCTTCACTAACAGTCTAAACAACTGTCTCTATAAAATACCCTAACAACACACTAAGCCCCATTGGGGACCATCGTGAAGTAGTAAGACCTAACTGGGACCCTTCCTGAAGCACTCATTGTGAAGTACTAAGACCCATCCAAGCCCCTTCACAAAGAACCTCTTTCAAGTAACCCAACTATATCCCTTCGCAAATGACTTGGTCAAGTCCTATGCCAAATCCACCATACCTGTATGATCAAATCAAAGGGTACATGAGTGTGACCTATCAATCATAAATAGACATGGTAAATGAGGACCTATTGGCAACCTCAACAAAAGGTGGATCCTTGGAATTTTCTCATTCATACATTCTCAGGTTTATGAGGGTCCCGACATTGGAGGTAGTTCAAGGGGCCTCCCTATTCCACATGGTAATGTGTTAGATCACACATAGGTTTCCATTTGCGGGTTTTCGTCTTTTCCTCATCTCTTATCAACAAATCAAGAAAATGAAATACGACATGGTGTAATCCCCCAATAATTCCATGTTAGGTAATAGCCATATTTGTAGTCATATGTGTCTATCTTAGTTATGAAAAAAATAAGAGATGGGAACATTCAATGGACTCATCCACTAGTTGATGAATGTTGTTGTGTGGTTTATAAGATCATTGAATTCCTGTAATTTCTCACCAAAATCATGACTCATGTGGGTTTAGAAGTTGTAAATGATCATGATGTCAGCATGATCAACTACCCATATCAGTAGGAGATTTCCCTTATGATTCTTCCCCTCACCTCTTAATTGGCCTCCAATTCGTTGTAATCCCAATAACTATGCCTCAATATTCAAAGTGATAAATTCCCAACGAAGTACCTACCAGACTCCTTAAAAGATATAATCCCCATATCTCTGAACTATGTGGGATTTTATTCCTAACCAAATTGGATACATTGGAAGCCTCCCAGAGGTTCAAACCCAACACACTAAATTCACCGTAATGTTTTATGGGAAATACCCCTAGTAGGGTTGCATCCAACTTTTTGGGACATATTCCTTCCAAACCCCTTTCATCACCATCCATGGTGGGATTCATTAAATGGATTATTCCTTAAAAAATTAAACTACATGGGATTTGGGTAAGGACCCAAACATTTATAAATGAAATCCCCCTTGAGATTTAATAAAATGTCCTATTATATATTATGGATATTGAAAACACAAGGACATACTTGGTTTTATTATAACCTATCATATTTAAAATAAAATCAATCATCCTTAATGTTGAAAATATATCCATTTAATAGTTATTATATAATTAGTATAGCTATAGGGTTTTCAAAAATCCAATTGACATAGACGATTGAAGTGATGACCTCAACTTGTAGGATCATACCATATGAATACCATTTATCAGAGCTTCCACAAGAGATAACATCAATGTGATTTTTAGTGACCATGAACAAGATATGATCCAACAACATAATCTTGGGTGAAATATTTATGGGAGAAATTCAAGCTCATCGAGACCATGACCCAAACCATGTACACTAAACAACCCCAAGAATGTCTCACTATTGCACACATTACTCATAGAAATGTTTCTTGTTTATTAATTGGATATGTTTCAAGACCCTAATAATATGAATAGGTATACTATATAAAATAATGAATATAATTTCAACATATTATTGTTACACTATAAATGATTTTGATTTTGTTAAAATAGAACACAAAAATTACTTTTATGTAACATTCAAATTAAATTAAGGAATTTATTTTGATAAATGAATGGGTTTTTGAAATAAATAATAATTTAATAATATTAGAAAATAAAATTTATTAAATATAAATGATCATATAAATTTTATAATGTCAAATTTAATATTTATTGGGGTTCATAAAAATTTATTGTCCAAAACCCAACATTTCTCAATAAATGTTGATTCTTATTTGGAAAGTGAAAATTTAAATATTTTCAAAATTATTTTAGAAATACCATATACCATGAGATATTTGGGAAAATGGGTCCATTCATGCCAAATGCCTCATCATTGATAAGGGATATTCATTCTCAACCCGAAGAGAGTTGAATGTAATGATTGTTCTTCAATCCGTCCTAAGATCCCCAATCTTTTAATGAAATACTTGAAATTAATACCGAAACTATTTTTTACAATAATGCAATGGGAAAACATCTAATTTGGTCAGATCTATATAAGGATACAATCACACAAGATTAAGGGGAAATATTTCCCATGAGGATACACTGTAAAAGGAAAATATATATGTAATTTTATAGCCTTTAGCCACTCCCCAATTGGGTATCCTGAAGGCATTGTTAGATTATTGTGTTCATTTCATCCAACTAAACATATTGAATACCACTTTTCAATTGAGAAAAAGGTATTATCTTAAAATGAGTATCCAAATAACATGATGGTAATAGAATAGGTACACTATCAAGTTGACTTGGTGTCCCTCATCGCTGCATGACACTCAAAATGTGGAAAACAATAAGGATATATTCAATGTGAATATCTATATGAGTTAAAAGAACTATGTTGGGTAATTTAGAACACCCCATTTAGTGTTCATGTTTGGTGGTGGGAGAACATTGGGTGTTTCATTTTACCTCATTTATAGATTTTCAATGTCTGTGATGAGTTATTTCATGTAATTTCATTTCCCAATGACTACATAAGAAACAAACCCTAATGAAAATAAATGGTCTTATTTGCAATAAATGGCAGAAAAAATCTATCAAAGACATTAGTCTATAAGATAAATATCCATGAAAAGTATTTTTCATCTGGTATTTGAAAATATTGAACACGCTTCCGACTTAAGGGAAGTTAACCTTCAGATAACACAAATGTCACAAACATCCCCAATGTATCTAACATCAGGAAGCACAAACACAATTTGTGTAATGCACCCAAACCATGTTAGATTAATTTTCTATAAAACTAAAAGAGTTTAAACAGTAATTAAACTAGTGGAAGTATAAGAGAAACCCCAACCCCCTGGGATTGTGGAATTTTTAACCCAACATTTTAAGTCAAAAAATCAGGCCTGAAATGTTATGGAAGTGAAACAGTAGAACACCAAACCCATAAGTATGGGGGAATTTTTACCTTAACCTCATCAAAAAAAGTATTTTTGTAGTTGGGTGAAATTACAAGAAAAGAATCCTTTCAGTTTTTCCTGTCTCGTGATATTATTTCTTCTTTAAGGGAATAAACAAGAAAACTATCCATAGGCTACCTTCATGTTACTCATAAACAAATAGATTCACTGAGATCCTTGAAGGAATGGATTATATATATTGATAGTCTCAATTAGAAATAAACTATTAAGAGAAAAATATTTCACAAGAATTATAGATCATCTGATAGATACTCCCATTGAAACTGGCTCTAACACTATTCCAAGGCTTATGAAATGTGTCTGATGTAGGTCACATAATTAAACATCAACATCACCAATTATAAAAACAATATAAAAATTTATGTTGATGTGGGAGAACAAGAACATAAAATATCCATTAAAAATATAGTCCACACCAAAATAAAAAAAGGTGTGTAAACCAGAGATCATAGGATCACCATGAATTTTGGGATTCCCCCGAATTCTATACTGTCTCCTCCTTGATGAGTATCAACTAATGAAGAAGGTAAGGCTATGGATTAATCATACATATTTATAGAAGGATTCTAATAGATTACACTTTAATATATGTAAGAAAAGCATTAGACATAAATGAGATAGTTGATGAGTCTTAATGATAAATTACTCATGCATCATATTCCCACTGGACACGTTCATCTAACATAACCTAATTTCACCCCAACAATAGATGTCACTCAACAAGAATATCCTGTTACGATGGAAAAAATAGATTCATAATTTTTTACTAATAACATAGATGGAAAACCAATCTATTTGGAACCAGTGATAGTTGAACAATTGGATTTCCCTCTATGGGCCATGAAATCTGACCAATGTCATTCAAGTTAAAATCATCCATTTCATGAATAAGTGATGATATAACCAACTCAGCTGGTACAACCTACTGTTCCTTCAACTCCTGTCTCTTAATATGTGGTAATTTCCAAAAGACCTGCTAAACTTATTGAGTTATTTGTATCCTAGATTAAAGCTATAAAATAACAATGTTATCCATTTTATCCAGAAAGAAAACCTTATCACAATTGGGTGGTTGCAACACATCCCATGCCCAATTTTGGGACTCCCACATTTCTAATATTTGAAGTATTGATAGATCCATAGAAGTATATGAAACGTTATGTATGTCAGTGTGTCCCCATGATGGTAATGTTATTACAAAAAATATACACTAATCTCTAGTGTTTTGTTCAAACCTTGTAAGGACCTTCCTTTTTCTGGTATAGTAGCTTACCCGTAGTGTTGTTCAAATTTGGGAAGAAGTCTGTTAGTAATTTAAATAATAGTACAGTTTAATATTGTGAACGATAATGGTCCTCTACGTACTAAACTACAAAAAATGATAAAATGATAGAGACTCATAATTTATTTCATGGTGGAAGGGTCTAAATTACTCCCTAAATCTTCAATTACCACATGATCATTTTTGGGGGAATTTCATTGTGAAATTCAATGAATAATTTTTAAAACCACTCATTCCCATCATGTATATGGATGTGTTATGATATCTCACTACAGTTTCCCAAATATTGAGAGACACTTTCTTCAGAAATAGATCCATATCCAAACCAGTGTTTGTAGCCTAATGAAATATAATAAACAAAGTAGAAAACAATTATCACTCTAAAACCATCCTCTGGGCTGAACCTACACTAAAGTCCACAACTTATCATGTAGAACCCCCTTAGGGGTAGAAAAAATTTCCGAAAAATGCTTTTCAATATATATAGAGGGAGAGAAAATGCCCTAATTTTTATGAACGATATAAAAAATCTTACTCCTTACGAGATGAGAAAGTTCCTGGTTATTTCATAGTATATATGGAAAACAACCTGATAACTCTTATATAAGCTTGAAAAACCAATCAAGTTGATCTTTAGGATCACCCAAATTATTTACCCTTTCATTTAATATTAGGGAACACCATTATAGATTGTTTTATCTTAAAAAATATCCTAAAAAGATGGTTGATTTGGGGAAATTGATGCTGGGTAAACTACTATTACTAATGGAATGTATTCCCATAATTATTATAGAAGAAGAGGGTGAATGGAAGGAAGTATAAAATAATTATGAACAAAATATCAATGATTTGATGAATAGAAGATGATAAACCAAAATCATACTATTCCCAAGTCACAGTTGAAACAACTAATTATTCCCCCATCCACTTCTGTTGTGGCATACTTTACTTGTAACACCCCGAGATTTTATTTAATTGCATTAATGTCTTGTGTTGTACGCTACACCAAAAGGATCTTGCACAACACGCATCCTTGACTTGCCTTTCATTACACGCAATCACGACCTTCCTTGATAGCATGTGTAGTACGCAATACCGAGTTTCCCTAAACAACGATATGCTATTAAAATATTATTAAAACTAGCTGTTATGAATAGTAATAACCACTTTTTGAAATTTTGTAAATTTTATTTTTCAAAATGGACTTCATTTTTAGATTCGGAATATCGAAATTAGCTTAGGGTAAAATTTTGGTAATTTTCGGATAACTTTCAATTTTTGATGAATAATGAAAATTACTAAATTTTAATTAAAAACAACTTTTTCAATCGAAATAATTAATAGTGATAAATTATTAATTTGAGTGTTTTTAAAGTATTTTTAGAATATATTTTTACAATTTAATACAATGTTGGTCATTGGATGTAATTTCACATTTAAACCAGTTATAAACAAGTGTCAATCTTTTGATAGTTATTATCTCTTAAAAACACGCCTTTTGTTTTGATGACGGGAATTAATTTTTAAATTAATTAATGCAACTGATATGTTTTGAATTTGGTAAAATAGAAATCATTTTTGAGTTCATAATATCAAATATAGCTTAGGCCTAATTTTTGGTATTTTTCTAAAAACTTTCAATTTTTGATGAATAGTGAAACCACTAATTAGTAGTTAAAAAAACTGAATTTTTCATAAAACTTAATTTTATCGCTTTTGTGAGTGGAATTTCAAAAATCCGAGAGACACGGTTGATGTCAGTAAGTAAAATGTGGTTCAATGAGATGAAAATAATTTTTTGTGAATAGTAACTTTTTACTTTTATTTACCACGGTTAAAAGTAAATAGGGTAATTAAGGGTAAAAATGATATTATTATTACCCTAACACATGTCCAAATTCTATTGGATAAGTGTAATTCGACCAAAAAAACGATTAGGAATAAAATATGACCATTTAGGCCCACTTGAATTAGATTAGGACATTTATTATTATTTAATTCAAAGAAGAGTTAAAAGAGTCAAAATCAAAGTTTATTTAATAAAACATTTTTAATATAGGGTTATACATAAGATAAATTCTACTATAAATATTCATTATAAATATAAGAAGATTTCCTACATAATGGTATTTTATTTGTAATTTTTAGACATTATATAATTTACTTTATTTATGACACAACGATGATGCAGTAATTATCTTATTAATGAAATATTGACATAATTGATCTTATAAATACCCAAATAAATATAATTTGAGACTTTTTATGAATTCCACTAATTTTCTAGGTTAATATGACATGTTAGTATTGATTTAATTAACTTTGTTCGAACTTATAATTCTATTATTATTTTCACAAAAATCAATTACTAAATAGTGTCAAAATTGACATAAAATAGTTTTTTTAAAAAATATTATATTATTAATTGTTATTTTATTCCTAAAAATCTAAGGTTCGGACAAATTACTTAGATAAGGTTATATATATTAATAATAAACAAGTTGGGGTTCTTTTGGCTTCTTATAGTAAGTTTATTAACCTTATAGTGTAAGAACACAAGAAGACACGGTAAAAGTAAAATTATTTAACTTAATGTTAAATCTAAATGATAAGGTTAAAATAGGAACCTAAACTTGTCTAAATTCTATTGGATGAGAGGATTTCGACCCATCCCCACCTTAGCCTCGAAATAAATCAATTTGGAGCTATTTAAAACCGAACTTTACTTTATAATAAAATAATATTTTTAGTTATTCCAAAGGTGCCCCTCTCCTCCCTTATAAAAGGGTACCTCCTCCCTCTCTTCCTCACACAACTTTGAGCCTACAAGATCGGCCAAACCCTGCCAAATTTTTTTCTCCACTTCCCTAGAAACATTCTAGAGGTTCTGGTCTTCCTCAAAGACCAATTTTAGTGCCTTAAGAGGAGGTCTCAAAGAGGCGCTTCAAAGAAGAGGTAATTTCCGTTACCGATTCTTTCACATTTATTTCTTCTTCCACTTCTTCTTCTTAGGTTGTTTCATTATGAAGTAATAACATAAGTATCACTCATATACTGATATGTTATTATAAGTATGAAACAATCCTATTTCACCATCTATCCATCCTACGGAAAATGAAATCACCGCGCGTGCGTACGTACGGAATACCGTCTCCACGCCGTGGTGAAATCTATTTTCCACCACCACCTTACTTGGATGGGTATAATGGTGTAAATAATAACTATATATTATTATTTTAAAGTGATATTGATTCTGAAATAGTATACATACAATCCAATACATTCCCATGATCATGAGAATGATATCATCGCTCGTGCGTACGTACGGACTACCGTCTCCACGACGTGATGGGATTCATTCTACACTTTAACCATTCATGAATGATTATAAAGTATATATAATAAGTAATCATGAAATATATGACATCATAATGATACTGGATTTATGTGTATATATATGAATTTCATCTACTTAATTCCGCTCAACTCAATAAGGAAACGAAAACAGCGTTCATGCGTACGTACGGCCTACCGTCTCCATGAACGGTGTATTTCTTTCCATTTACTGATTTATTATATATATGTATATTCTGAATATATATAAATATATAAATCATTTTTTATATTCTGGAATTAAGTAATCATGATCTAAGTAATCATATTAATAATTACAAGTCAAAACACGGACGACAAATGAAACAATTTTACCAAAAACGCTCTTTAACATGGAATTTACAAAAGAACGAGTAATATAAAGTCATAAGTGAACCATAAATGATATCATAACAATGAATATGATTCTGTAATAAGTCAATGACATTATTAAAATCATTATAAAGGAGGTTCAGACACTTACGAAGCAAATCGGACCTAAGGTAAGGGAAATATCACAATCTCATTTTTATCCGAGATTGCTTATACTTTGGTATTTACTGGGGTGTATTTTATCATCCACATCCATGTTTCATCAATATGTAATATTATTTCCATCCACCTACTATTTTTTTAAATCCAATTTTACCTTTCGGTGAGATTTTACTAAAAGATATGAAAGGAATCTTTTGTCGTTTTTTCGTACGAGGTACTTTTTTGACTTTTCCGAAAAAAGTACGAGAAGAATGTTTTTTTAACTTATACGGCATGAATGGATTTTTAAAACATTATTTCCAAGAAGCTTCCTTTACAAGTTTTCAAGTTTATTTTTAATCAACTTCTTTTAGTTTAAAGTTGTATGACATGTTAAGAAAGGAAAAATGTTTTTTAAGAAGAAAAGATATTTTCCTCAAGAATGGAGTTCAAGTGTTTTATCAAAATTACTTTACATCTAAGATAATAAAGGGTTATGTTTTTATCCCTATTATTACATTGATTTGATTATGTTGTGATGGAATTATTTTTATGAATTCCTTTATCTAATATGAATTGTTTTATGATGTCACGATGTTTAAGATTCCCATTTTTATTACACGGGTTATGAAATGATGTATGATTTATGATTTTGTGGCACACATAAGAATGGTATCATTATGAGATGGGTGGGACCTATATATCCCTCCAATGAATTGGGTAAAGATTTTATATCTCATGAGATAGACATGGCTGGAATGGTAGGTTATACCGGTTCAGTGAAACAGGACTGGAACGAGGGTGACTCGGTTCAGAAAGGGACTTTGTCCACTAAGATAGTCTTGGCAATGAGTCTTGACTAATAATAAATGATTATCTATGATTATGTGTGTATGACACAAAGTTTCATGTTTTAAGTTATGATTATTGGGATTTAATTTCACTGCTATGATTTATCCCATGTTATGAAATTATGCTCTCTTTTACAGGTTAAGATTTCCAAAAGTTATGTGCTTATGTATATGATGTGATTGCTATATCTTTTGTTTACCCTTACTGAGCATTTGACCTCACCCTTTTATGTTTTCTTTTCCCCAGGATATAAAGAAAGGTTTTAGGTATAATAAAAAGGAAGATCTTTATGGGAGATGTTGAAGATCTTTCACCAGGATTAGAGGATTATATTCCGAGTTTCCAAAGACACTAAACTATTACGGTCCTTGTGTGTGTGTTTTTGTTATGTACTAAGTATTCCGCAAATGTAATGTAATGTAATGTCAATGTATGTCAAGCTTCGGGTATCTACAGTTGGTATCAGAGGAAAGGTTTAGTCAACCTTTGGAAACTAGGACACGAAAACGTTAGTGAGATCCCTAGAGATATTTCTAAGGTATGTCTAGGGATGTCCCTAAGGATAGGTATACATATAGGATATAGTCATAGAACTATGGTAACGATCTTAGAATTTAACATAAGATGTCAGATATTGAAGTTACTCCCCCTTTATTATGATTTTTGCATCTCACACTATTCTTTTTGGGTTTTAGAAAATGGCTGGAAACAAGATGATTCACGATAATGGAGGATATGATGGACAATGGAATGATATTCTTCATAAGAAATCAAATGAAATGGGATTTGGAAGTCCAAACATCATTATTATGCCGAATCAGCAATCTCATAATATGATCAATAAAGTAAAATTTGGTAAGTTTCCTGACTCGTCTAATAAGAGAAAGATGGAGTTTCATGATGATCATAGAGGAAAGAAAGTTCAATTTCCCCTATGTAAATCATGTGGGAAGAGGCATCAAGGAGAATGTTTCAAAGGAACTGGAAGATGCTTTGGGTGTGGAAAAGAAGGACACAAAGTGAGTAAGTGCAATGGAAAATTTTTAGTTAACACCATGGATAAGGTTAATGGTATTGCTACGACATCAACAATGGTTAAATGTTTTAAATGTGGAATGTACGGGCATTATGCAAACCAATGCCCTAAGGGAATTTCTCATGAAGAGAATCGGTATGGTCGTATGGGTAGTATTTTTGTTGATGATGATGAAGAGACTATAAATGATATGTGAGATGAAATAATTGTTGAAGCTCGGTCAATGGTTTAAGAAGGTAGTGGAATGATTACATGTTTATCAAGTGTAATGTTGTACTATAGAATAAAAAGACATCTAAGGATTGTTACACTGTTGTCTTTCCTTAAGTTTTGAAAGTTCATGATGAATGGTATGAGTAACAATGAAAGGTTATTCAGATATTTTTTGGAATGTGGATGATATGCGCATAATGAAGGGATAAGGAGAAAATGAAATGTTTGACAGTATTCATGAGCTCATGATTGATATAAGGACTAAGTGATATCATGGTTTGAGTATATAGAATTTTGAGGATTTTGGTATGTGGAAAGTGTTAACTTTTAACTGCATTCATGTTTTCACTATGGTTCAATGGGTATTCATTTTTCAAGAGAATACATGATTAAGGTATTCACATGATTGGAATGTGACCAACAATATATATATATGGGGGATAAATGAATTTGGACCGAAGTATTTTAGATAAGCCTAAATATTGGAATGGATTATGTTGGACATATGCTAAGTATCGTTTAAGGATAGAACTTTTTTCGATATTACTGATGGGATTTTATAGTAATGTGGTTTTAGAAAAAGGACAACCTGCAGGACGGGCGACAGCCCATCGCGTCAGCCAAGGCTGTGGGAATCGAACCCACAACCGAAGTGCGACTGGCCTTTATCGCCTACCACTGGCCTACATGAAGTCCCTGTTTAGTAGAAACTAGTTTTATTATATTAAGCAGTATGATATATGAAGTATAAGTCCATTTTAGGATCCATATATGATTAATCTCACTATAGATCGACTTATGTATATAACTTTTGCTAACCTTTAGTTTGAGACAGATGGAATGACCCGTCATTCTATCACATGATCTGCTAACACTTCACGAATAACAAATTCAACTTCATTTATTTAAGAGATGAAGTGGAAATTGTTCAAGGCACGAACAACAGTGAGATTGTACCAAAATAAAGTAAGTATTTATTCTAATTCAAATTCTTCAACTTTAGGGAAATGATCTTGAAAACCAAAAATTTTGTCCTAGTGATCTTATATCTGATTAATCAGATGGTACCCTAGATCATAACAAATTTATGGCTTTGCGATTTTTGGCTTTTTCATAGCCATGTTCTCTACCACTCTCCATCAGAACATGATGGTTAGATTTCTCTTCCATATCCATATTTTCACCTATGTGGAAACCCAATGATTAGTTTATTTGGGTAACCGTTAAGTTTCATACTTTTGTTTTTAAAGATTAGTTTTGGTATTCCTTTTTACGATGTGGGTTTCTATCAAAGAAATTTTCGAATAGTAAACCATTTATAACCCCGACGAATTTCGAGGGTGAAATTCATTTTAAGGGGGGTAGAATGTAACACCCCGAGATTTTATTTAATTTCATTAATGTCTTGTGTTGTACGCTACACCAAAAGGAGCTTTCACAACACGCATCCTTGACTTGCCTTTCATTACACGCAATCACGACCTTCCTTGATAGCGTGTGTAGTACGCAATACCGAGTTTCACTAAACAACGATATGCTATTAAAATATTATTAAAACTAGCCGTTATGAATAGTAATAACCACTTTTTGAAATTTTGTAAATTTTATTTTTCAAAATGGACTTCATTTTTGGATTAGGAATATCGAAATTAGCTTAGGGTAAAATTTTGGTAATTTTTGGATAACTTTCAATTTTTGACAAATAGTGAAAATTACTAAATTTTAATTAAAAACAACTTTTTCAATCGAAATAATTAATAGTGATAAATTATTAATTTGAGTGGTTTTAAAGTATATTTAGAATATATTTTTACAATTTAATACAATGTTGGTCATTGGATGTAATTTCACATTTAAACCAGTTATAAACAAGTGTCAATCTTTTGATAGTTATTATCTCTTAAAAACACGCCTTTTGTTTTGACGACGGGAATTAATTAATGCAACTGATATGTTTTGAATTTGGTAAAATAGAAATCATTTTTGAGTTCATAATATCAAATATAGCTTAGGCCTAATTTTTGGTATTTTTCTGAAAACTTTCAATTTTTGATGAATAGTGAAACCACTAAGTGGTAGTTAAAAAAACTGAATTTTTCATAAAACTTAATTTTACCGCTTCTGTGAGTGGAATATCAAAAATCCGAGAGACACGGTTAATGTCAGTAAGTAAAATGTGGTTCAATGAGATGAAAATAATTTTTGGTGAATAGTAACTTTTTACTTTTACTTACCACGGTTAAAAGTAAATAGGGTAATTAAGGGTAAAAATGATATTATTATTACCCTAACACATGTCCAAATTCTATTGGATAAGTGTAATTCGACCAAAAACAAGCTTAGGAATAAAATATGACCATTTAGGCCCACTTTAATTAGATTAGGACATTTATTATTATTTAATTCAAAGAAGAGTTAAAAGAGTTAAAATCAAAGTTTATTTAATAAAACATTTTTAATATAGGGTTATACATAAGATAAATTAGACTATAAATATTCATTAGAAAGATAAGAAGATTTCCTACATAATGGTATTTTATTTGTAATTTTTAGACATTATATAATTGAATTTATTTATGACAAAACGATGATACAATAATTATCTTATTAATGAAATATTGACATAATTGATCTTATAAATACCCAAATAAATATAATTTGAGACTTTTTATGAATTCCACTAATTTTATAGGTTAATATGACATGTTAGTATTGACATAATTAACTTTGTTTGAACTTATCATTATTTTATGATTTTCACAAAAATCAATTACTAAATAGTGTCAAAATTGACATAAAATAGTTTTTAAAACAAATATTATATTATTAATTGTTATTTTATTCCTAAAAATCTAAGGTTCGGCCAAATGAATTAGATAAGGTTATATATATTAATAATAAACAACTTGGGGTGCGTTTGGCTTCTTATAGTGAGTTTATTAACCTTATAGTGTAAGAACACAAGAAGACACGGTAAAAGTAAAATTATTTAACTTAATGTTAAATCTAAATGATAAGGTTAAAATAGGAACCTAAACTTGTCTAAATTATATTGGATGAGAGGATTTAGACCCATCCCCACCTTAGCCTTGAAATAAATCAATTTGGAGCTATTTAAAACCGAACTTGACTTTATAATAAAATAATATTTTTAGTTATTCCAAAGGTGCCCCTCTCCTCCCTTATAAAAGGGCACCTCCTCCCTCTCTTCCTCACACAACTTTGAGCCTAAAAGCTCGGACAACCCCTGCCAAATTCTCTTCTCCACTTCACTAGAAACATTCTAGAGGTTCTGGTCTTCCTCAAAGACCAATTTTAGTGCCCTAAGAGGAGGTCTCAAAGAGGCGCTTCAAAGAAGAGGTAATTTCTGTTACCGATTCTTTCACCTTTATTTCTTCTTCCACTTCTTCTTCTTAGGTTGTTTCGTTATGAAGTAATAACATCAGTATCACTAATATACTGATATGTTATTATAAGTATGAAACAATCCTATTTCACCATCTATCCATCCTACGGAAAACGAAATCACCGCGCGTGCGTACGTACGAAATACCGTCTCCACGCCGTGGTGAAATCTATTTTCCACCACCACCTTACTTGGATGGGTATAATGGTGTAAATAATAACTATATATTATTATTTTAAAGTGATATTTATTCTGAAATAGTATACATACACTCCAATACAGTCCCACGTTCATGAGAACGATATCATCGCTCGTGCGTACGTATGGACTACCGTCTCCACGACGCGATGAGATTCATTCTCCACTTTAACCATTCATGAATGATTATAAAGTATATATAATAAGTTATCATGAAATATATGAAATCGTAATGATACTGGATTTATGTGTATATATATGAATTTCATCTACTTAATTCCGCTCAACTCAATAAGGAAACGAAAACAGCGTTCATGCGTACGTACGACCTACCGTCCCCATGAACGGTGTATTTCTTTCCATTTACTGATTTATTATATATATGTATATTCTGAATATATATATATATAAATCATGTTTTATATTCTGGAATTAAGTAATCATGATCTAAGTAATCATATGAATAATTACAAGTCAAAACACGGACGACAAATGAAACAATTTTACCAAAAACGCTCTTTAACGTGGAATTTACAAAAGAACGGGTAATATAAAGTCATAAGTGAACCATATATGATATCATAACAATGAATATGATTCTGTAATAAGTCAATGACATTATTTAAATCATTATACAGGGGGTTCGGACACTTACGAAGCAAATCGGACCTAAGGTAAGGGAAATATCATAATCTCATTTTTATCTGAGATTGCTTATACTTTGGTATTTACTGGGGTGTATTTTATCGTCCACATCCATGTTTCATCAATATGTAATATTATTTCCATCCACATACTATTTTTTAAATCCAATTTTTCCTTTCGGTGAGATTTTACTAAAAGATATGAAAGGAATCTTTTGTCGTTTTTTCGTACGAGGTACTTTTTTGACTTTTACGACAAAAGTATGAGATGAATGTTTTTTTAACTTATACGGAATGAATGGATTTTTAAAACATTATTTCCAAGAAGCTTCCTTTACAAGTTTTCAAGTTTATTTTTAATCAACTTCTTTTAGTTTAAAGTTTTATGACATGTTAAGAAAGGAAAAATGTTTTTTAAGAAGAGAGGATATTTTCCTCAAGAATGGAGTTCAAGTGTTTTATCAAAATTATTTTACATCTAAGATAATAAAGGGTTATATTTTTATCCCTATTATTACATTGATTTGATTATGTTGTGATAGAATTATTTTTATGAATTCCTTTATCATATATGAATTGTTTTATGATGTCACGATGTTTAAGATTCCCATTTTTATTACATGGGTTATGAAATGAAGTATAATTTATGATTTTGTGGCACACATAAGAATGGTATCATTATGAGATGGGTGGGACCTATATATCCATCCAATTCATTGGGTAAAGATTTTATATCTCATGAGATAGATATGGCTGGAATGGTAGGTTATACCGGTTCAGTGAAACAGGACTGGAATGAGGGTGACTCGGTTCAGAAAGGGACTTTATACACTAAGATAGTCTTGGAAATGAGTCTTGAATAATAAGAAATGATTCTCTATGATTATGTGTGTATGCCACAAAGTTTCATGTTTTATGTTATGATTATTGGGATTTAATTTCACTGCTATGATTTATCCCATGTTATGAAATTATGCTCTCTTTTACAGGTTAAGATTTCCAAAAGTTATGTGCTTATGTATATGATGTGATTGATATATCTTTTGTTTACCCTTACTGAGCATTTGAGCTCACCCTTTTATGTTTTATTTTCCCCAGGATATAAAGAAAGGTTTTAGGTATAATAAAAAGGAAGATCTTTATGGGAGATGTTGAAGATCTTTCACCAGGATTAGAGGATTATATTCCGAGTTTCCAAAGACACTAAACTATTACGGTTCTTGTGTGTGTGTTTTTGTTATGTACTAAGTATTCCGCAAATGTAATGTAATGTCAATGTATGTCAAGCTTCGGGTCTCTACATTACTCCCCCGATAACTCAGTTCTCCAAAGGACAACGAAAAAACATAGCTAGATGGGAGGAAATAAAATAAAAGAAGATGAACATGCACCAAGGGAAAAGATATCCATGACCCTCTTGGACTTCAGGACTTCTACCCCAAGAGAATGGGAACTACCCTGACAATTGGTACAACAGGAAACAAACCATCCAACCATGTCATCATAAGACGATGTGTTGATATTTTAATCCACTAATGTCATTAATTTGATGGATCCATTATCTAATTATGAGTTTCATTATCTACCTGATTTCCAAACACGAAATTGTGGTGACCAATTTCAATGCCATATGGGTCAAGGAAACTGTAGGACCCCGGGACACCCTGAGAGGGGAGGGGTGAATCAGGGTGAAAACATTTTCTTTTAAAGTGAAAGATCTTATTCCTACGTTGGTAAGAACTTGTTAAACCTGTATGATGAAAAGGATCAGAAAGCAAACATTCACATGCAGAAAGATGACACAACACTTTTTACTTGGTTCACCACTAAGGCCTATGTCCAAGGAGCATACGCCGACAGGTTGTCGGTCGTACCAAAATCCACTATGCTTCACTAGCTGTAGATTACAAAGGTTCGGGCACAATCACTCTGTCCCAGGCTCACTGCCTTTACAAAAGTTCAGGTATGGCTCATTGCGTCCCTCAGGTCACTCCCGTTGACTCCCCCTGGCTCACTGGCTTTGGTGAAGTCCCACTCAGTTTATAGACGTGAAGGTCTCTTCAATAGATTTGCATTTAAGTCTTTGTCTCTACTTAGCACGAGACTCTGCTTGCATCCAAGTCCGAAAATGGTGCAAAAGAACACACATAACCACTGAAGCGGATAACCAGAACGTGTAGACAAACTTCACTGACAATTGCGCGTAACACCAACCCTTTGCATGCAAAACCTTCCTATTGCGCGTAACACCAACCATTTGTGCGCAAAACCTTCCTATTGCGCGCAAAATTTCCTTTTTCCTGCGGAAAGATATCTCGTTCCACAACACCCATTTTCCCGCAACTGAATCTTTATGCGCAGCCCCAATATTTATGCACAACTCTTCCTTTTTCACGCATCTTGGAATTTTCCGTGCAAACCAGAATATTTCACGCAAGCCCTTTACACGATCCTTTTTCATGCATCAGACCTCGAATCTTCTCTAAGTCTTCAACAGTGCCATATGAGGGGGATCACCTCTTATTTATAGGCATCTAAGACCCCCACGTGCAAAATCCTCTATGGCGCGTAAAACCTCTCAGCTGGCGTGTAATATTTCGCGCAATAATTTTTTTTCGCGCACAACACCAGATTTTTCGCGTAGCTCATGCCTTTGCCATTTTTCGCCGATCTGATTTCAAAAGACTATTTGTGCGAAAAACCTTGATCCACTATTTCATGCATCCCGCTGTTTTTTGTGCCCAACTCAAGTATTTCGCGCAAGGCTCTTATTTTTCGCGCACCACTTCCTCTTTGCGCACACCTGCTTTTACCAACAGTCCATGTCTTCATTTTCTGATTTTGAGGCCCAAAAAATTGGCAAACACTGGGAAACAGCACCGCCTTCAATATTGTTGTCTGCTTGAACTGTATGATCACTTTGCTGGAACATATTGTGAACTTCCACCGAGGATTGACAATAAACACAAACCAACCTCATATTCCTGCATAGAACATCCATGGTTCCCACAATCTCCCCCTTTGGGTTTGTTGGCAATCACCAAATAAATTCAATATATCACCATCCACATGCATACCAAAAATTCAAGGATAAACTCAGCCAACACTCTAATTCTACATGAGCAATGCTCGGTGTAGAAAATAAGTGAGAAAGCTTGAATTGGGTTCCCATGTTCTGGAATGCTCAAGAAATTTTCTTACAGTGTTAATTCCATCTCATCCTATCACCGACACTAAATTCTCATCGTTTCATAGAAGCATTACATGTCCACTGACAATTATGATTTCTTGAATTTATTTTTTTCCTTTCTCCCCCATTAAAAATAAACCCAAAGACTGGTAATTGATCATTGTTCAGATCAAAAATCACTCCCCTTGGATAGTGTCTCCCCCATAAACCTACATCTCATCCAAAAACAGATTAAAAATAGTTAACATAACTGGGGAGAGGGGAATTTCAGAACCTCCTTAAGTAGTAGGAGGTGGTTGAACACTGAGGTTCAACCGATGCTTTTCAAACACAGCTGCTGACAGTGGCTTCATTAGGATATTAGCTACTTGCTCATCAGTTCCCATGTGATCTATTCTAATCACCCCTTGCTCAACTTTTTCTTTGATAAAGTGATACCTGATTTCAATATGTTTTGTACAAGAATGCTGAACATGATTCTTTGTAAGATCAATTGCACTATTGTTATCATAGTAAATCACCATTTGTTGCTTCACCTCATCACCAATATCTGTTAATTGTTGCTTCATCCATAGCAGTTGAGTGCATGACTTTGTGGCGGATATATACTCAGCTTCAGCAGTACTAAGAGAAATACTTTCTTGTTTCTTGCTCAACCAGCCAACACAGTTATTCCTAATAAAGAATGTTCCACCACTGGTGGACTTTCTGTCCACAACATCACCAGCCCAGTCAGCATCAGAAAATGATGATAATTCACTGTGTCTTCCTGCAGCAAAGTATAAGCCACAATTGTGAGTACCTTGAATATACCTCATGATTCTTTTTACTGCGGCCATATGTTCCTCCTTTGGATTACTCTGAAAGCGGGCTGCAAGACATGTGGCAAAAAAAATATCTAGCCGTGTCACTGTCAGGTACAATAGGCTCCCAATGATTCTCATGTACATTGTGGGATCTACAGATGTCCCATCCTCATGCTTTCAAAGTTTGGTTCCAATTGAAATTGGAGTTGACATTGGTTTGAAGTCTTTCATATTAAACTTCTTCAACAGCTCTCTTGCATACTTTTCCTGAGAGATAAAAGTGTAGTCTTTCCTTTGAGTCACCTGCAGTCCCAAGAAATATGTGAGCTCCCCAATCATTGACATTTCAAATTCTGATTTCATATGATTGGAAAATTCATCCACTGATTGCTGCCTGCTACCACCAAATATAATGTCATCGACATAAACTAGAACCATTAACTGATCTTTCGGAGAATTTTTCACATAAAGATTGTGATCTACTCCTCCTCTTTTGAATTCCCGTTTCTTGAGGTAAGAATCCAGTCTAGAGTACCACGCCCGTGGTGCCTGTTTCAAGCCATAAAGTGCTTTCTTTAGCTTGCAAACCTATGATTCATCAGCACCAAGAAGAAACCCACTGGTTGTTCAATGTAGACTTCTTCTTCGAGTACAACATTTAAGAATTATGTCTTCACATCCATTTGATATACTTTATATCCTCTTTGGAGAGTCATGGCAAGGAACAACTTGATTGACTCCAGTCTAGCCACTGGAGAAAAGGTTTCTTCAACATCAACACCTTCAATCTAAGAATACTTTTTACATACCAGTCGAGCCTTGTTTCTGATAACACTTCCATGCTCATCAAACATGTTCTTGAATATCCATTTTGTTCTAATCACATTGTGACCTTTGGGTATCTGGAGAAGATCCCATGTCTGATTCTTGTCCATCTGATCTAACTCTTCATTCATGGCTTTCACCCAGGATTCATCCTTTGCAGCTTCATCAAATGAGGATGGCTCCACCACTGACAGAAATGCAGATGGTGTGTTATTCCTCATCCTCCTTGTTTGTGTGGGTTCATTCCTATATCCAATTATGTTAGAAGTATCAATATCTGCTCTTAGATTTCTCTTGTGAGGTTTAGTCGTAGTCTCACCATCCAAGATTTCCTCTTTAGATTCTTCGTCTGAGTCAACATCATGATGTGAACCCTGGGTGTTTTGTACCCTTCCTCTATTTCTGTATTTGTATTTATTCCATGTTCGCATTCATTATCATCTTCAATCTCATCAGCATAGGAACTATTTGAATAATTTGGGGGTTTTCCTTCAATGATCTTAACATCATTGCTTTCCACAATCCTCCCCAAGCGTTTATTGAAACAATTGTAAGCTTTTCTTTTCATTGGATATCCAAGAAAGATTCCTTCATCAGCATTGTCATCAAACTTTCCTTGGTTTCCTTCTTTATTCTGGATGAAACATTTGCTTCCAAAAATATTAAAGTATTTCAATGAAGGCTTCCTTCCATGCCACAATTCGTATGGTGTCTTCGTTTCTCCCATATAGAGCCCTGTTCGATTCTGAATGTGCACTGTATCTTCAACAACCTCCTTCTAGTAATGGCATGAGATATCACTTTCAATCAACATAGTCCTGGTCATATTGTTGACATGTCGATTCCGACGCTCAACAACTCCATTTTGTTATGGAGTTCTCACAGCAGCTACCTCATGCTGTATTCCATGTTTTTCTAGGTAATTTTCAAATTCAATGGACGTGTATTCCCCTCCATTGTTAGATCACAGGACTTTTATTGTCCGTCCAGTATCATTCTCAGCAATCCGACGATAAGTTTTCATGCAATCAAGTACTTGTCGCTTCCTGTGAATCACCATTACACAAGCCATTCTGCTATAATCGTCAATGAAAAGGACGAAGTACCTTTCTCCATGGGTCCCAACAACATTTATTGGGCCACATACATCTGTATGAATAAGATCAAGAAGATGTGATGATCTTTTCTTCTTTGGCCGATATGAACTACAGACCAGTTTCCCACGAATACAAGCATCACAATACTTTTCCCGTTCATGTTTTAGAATGGGAATATCCATGACTATCTTCCACTTAGATATCTTTTCCACGTCTTGTTGGTTAATTTTCCCCAGCCTTCGATGCCAAAAATTGTTTTCTTCTTCAACAGACAAATAGCAGGAGGTCACTTTGCTGTCAACCTGATATAAGTTTCCATATGTTCTACAACCTTTCATAAGAGAATTCCCTGTTTTTCCTTTTATAGTGCAGCCTTTTTGGTTGAAGGTTACTATGAGCCATGAGTCATAGAGTTGACTTACACTGAGGAGATTGTGGCGTAGACCGTCCACATATAGAACTTCAGTCTTCTTCAGCTCCCCGTTGGAGAGAGCAGTATTCCCACTTCCTTAATCTTCAAAGCACCATAATTACCAAACCGTACTGTTCCATCAACCTTCTTTTCAATGTTCTTCAAGAGGTCAGCATTTCCTGTCATATGTGAAGAGAATACACTATCAATAATCTAGGTGCTGCTTCTCTTTGTGGCTTTGAAGGCAACTTCTGCAAGATTGGATTTCTCGATCTTCCTTTTTTCTTTCCAAGAGATATTGTATTGAGTGTAAGACATTGACGACCTTTTAATGATTTCTTCCATATAGTCAGATTTGTCATACCCATAATCTTCTTGCAGAGGAGAAAACCTGTTTGTGAGTTCAACACCATCATGAGGATTAATATTGACCCGTTTTTGAGAGTTGTATGAATCCCTTTTATCGAACCTATGCCTGCAATACATATCTTTATGACCAAAGTTAGAACAATGAAAATAGTATCCATAGAAACTATTTCTTCTATAAGATGGAGGATATGAAGTTAGTCGCCTTTGTTGACATCCCAAATCTTCCCCATTCAAGTAGCTCCTTACCTCTTCGCAATATGACATAGTATGACCCAGATAGCCACAGAACTGACATTTCATGAGAGGAAATGTCTTCTCACTTGAATTTCTCCTCATACCATTAGCTTTGGGAGAATAGTTGAACTGCCTGTCATTTCGGAATGGTCGAGGATAATTCTTAGTTCCCCTTTTAGTTTGGATTGGGGGTTTCTTTTTCAGCACTTCAGGCAATGTTTCAACATGTCCAACCTTCATTTTTTTCTTTCTTTTGTCTCTCTTTGTTTCCAGCAGTCGATGTCTCAGCTTCACAGCCAATTCCACTCTTTCCCATCAAAGCGGGTCTTTGATCACTCAAAATTTTTCCAACCCCATCTGAACCACACTTAGCTCTTGCCAGTAATTCTGCATCTGAAAATCTTCTAAACTGTATTTTCTTCATTGATTCTTTTGAAATTGATTCAGTCTCAAGTTTACTTCTAAGTGTAACAACTTCCTCCTCAAGACCCTCAACAGTCTTGGACTTTTCTTCCAATCTGGATGTGAGGTCATTGATGACCTTTCCCTGCTCTTCAATTCTCACCTTTAGATCTACTACATCATCATTTATTTCAAGGATTTTAGACTGTAATTTAACAAATTCTTCCAGTCATTCAATTTCAGCTTCATGTTCATCAACACATTCTGATGATTCTTCCACCATTTCCTTCCACTTATTACATCTCTTACATTTATTCTCAAGCTTGGAGAAAGCATCCTTAATTTGAATCTTTGGATCACCAATAGCAGTTATTTTATTATCCCTTGCTTTATTGATTGAGATTCTGATATTTCAGTGGTAACCATCATGGAAGCATGGTTTCCGGTTTTAAATTCTGGTTCTTCTTCCACACAAAATTCAATATCATCATCTTCTTCTTCACAGACAAAACTCTTCCTCTACATTTTCTGTACAGATTTGAAGTCACCCTTTTTGAAAAAGCATTTCCGAGGCTTCTCGATGTCTTCAACTTCGTTCTCATCATCATCAAACTTTCTTTGGCACTAAGAGGCAATGTTCCCAACTCTTCCACAACAAAAACATGCAAGAGGTAGCTTACCTCTATATTTACCTTTTCCCTTCTTCAGCTTCTTGGCGATGAGAGAAAGAATTTCTTTTTCCTCATCATCTTCACCACCACTACCTTCTGAAATTTTCAGTCTGTCCATGGCTTTGAATTCCATTTCCTTGCTCACGTGAGTTGTGGCATCTTCGGGTTTGACTCTCATCTCATATGCCACTAAACTACTTAACAGATCATCAAGAGATAATTTAGAAAGATCTCTTTCTTCAAGGTCTGACACCTTTGCATTGTACATGGGAGGAAGTCTTCTCAAGATTTTATTTACGATATCAATATCTTTTATTTCTTCTCCAAGACCTCGAATTGCTCCCACTACTTCAGTAATTCGATTACAGAATGAATATGCATTTTCAGTAGGATGCATCATTAGATCGTCAAACCTGTTGTGTAAAACCTAGAGTTTTTCCTCCTTTACTTTGTTGTCTCCTTCATAATTTTTTTCAAGTTTATCCCACATAGACTTTGCTGAGGAGAAACTCATCACCTTTAGATAAATATGATCTGAAAGAGCCGTAGTGATAGCATTCTAAGCTTTAGCATTTGCATCAATAACTTTCCTATCTGTATCAGTCATAGCAAGCCCTGTTGGATCAGTAACCCGTATTCCTTGGATAGTAGCAAAGATGAATTCCATTCCAAGGGATCTTAAATGAGATTTCATTCTCTTCTTCCAAACCTGAAAATTACTTCCATCGAAGAGAGGTATTCCCCTAGCGTTGACTGCGTTCTCCATGACGACAAAGGACAGATCTAACACCAGTAACCTGCCTCTGATACCACTTGTAGGACCCCGGGACACCCAGAGAGGGGAGGGGTGAATCAGGGTGACAACTTTTTCTTTTAAAGTGAAGGATCTTGTTCCTACGTTGGTAAGAACTTGTTAAACCTATATGATGAAAAGGATCAAAAAGAAAACATTCACATGCAGAAAGCTGATACAACACTTTTTACTTGGTTCACCACTAAGGGCTACATCCAAGGAGCATACACCGACAGGTTGTCGGTCGTACCAAAATACACTATGCTTCACTAGCTGTAGATTACAAAGGTTCGGGCACAATCACTCTGTCCCAGGCTCACTGCCTTTATAAAAGTTCAGGGATGGCTCACTGCGTCCCTCGGGTCACTCCTGTTGACTCCCCATGGCTCATTGCCTTTGGTGAATTCCCACACAGTTTATAGACATGAATGTCTCTTCAATATATTTGCATTTAAGTCTTTGTCTCTACTTAGTACGAGACTCTGCTTGCATCCAAGTTCAAAAGTGGTGCAAAAGAACGCATAGAACCACTGAAGCGGATAACCTGAACGTGCAGACAAACTTTACTGACAATTGCGCGCAACACCAACCCTTTGCGCGCAAAACCTTCCTATTGCACGCAAAATTTCCTTTTTCTCGCGGAAAGATATTTCGTGCCACAACACTTGTTTTCCCGCAACTGAATCTTTACGTGCAACCTCAATATTTACGCGCAGCACTTCCTTTTTCGCGCATCCCGAAATTTTCTGTGCAAACCAGAATATTTCGTGGAAGCCCTTTACGCGATCCTTTTTCACGTATTAGACCTCGAATATTCTCTAAGTATTCAACCGTGCCAAATGAGGGGGATCACCTCTTATTTATACGCGTCTAAGACCCCCACACGCAAAAAACTCTATGGCGCGTAAAACCTCTTAGCTGACGCGTAATATTTTGCGGAAGATTTTTTTTTCGCGCACAACACCAGATTTTTCACGCAGCCCATGCCTTTTCTATTTTTTGACGATCTGATTTTGAAACACTATTTTTGCAAAAAACCTCGATCCACTATTTCACGTATCCCGCTGTTTTTCGCGCCCAACTCAAGTATTTCGCGCAAGGATCTTATTTTTCGTGCACCACTTCCTCTTTGCACACACTTGCTTTTACCAACAGTCCATGTCTTCATTTCCTGATTTTGAGGCCCAAAAAATTGGAAAACACTGGGAAACAATGCTACCTTCAATACTGTTGTCTGCTTGAACTGTATGATCACTTTTCTAGAACACATTGTGAACTTCCACCGAGGATTGACAATAAACACAAACCAACCTCATATTCCTGCATAGAACAGTCATGGTTCCAACAATCTCCCCCTTTGGGTTTGTTGGCAATCACCAAATAAATTCAATATATCACCATCCACATGCATACCAAAAATGCAAGGATCAACTCAGCCAACACTCTAAGTCTACATGAGAAATGCTCGGTGTAGAAAACAAGAGAGGAATATTGAATTTGGTTCCCATGTTTTGGAATGCTCAAGAAATTTTCTTACAGTGTTAATTTCATCTCATCCTATCACTGACACTGAATTCTCATCATGTCATAGAAGCATTACATGTCCACTGACAATTCTGAATTCTTGAATTTATTCCTTTCCTTCCTCCCCCATTGAAAATAAACCCAAAGACTGGTAGTTGATCATTTTTCAGCTCAAAACGCACTCCCCTTGGATAGTATCTCCCCCATAAACCTACATCTCATCCAAAAATAGATTAAAAACAGTTAACATAACTGGGGAGAGGGGAATTTCGGAACCTCCTTATGCAGTAGGAGGTGGTTGAACACCAAGGTTCAACCGATGCTTTTCAAATACAGGTGATGACAGTGGCTTCGTCAGGATATCAGCTACTTGCTCATCAGTTCCCATGTGATCCATTCTAATCACCACTTGCTCAACTTTTTCTTGGATAAAGTGATACCTGATTTCAATATGTTTTGGACGAGAATGCTGAACAGAATTCTTTGTAAGATCAATTTCACTCCTGTTATCATAGTAAATCACCATTGGTTGCTTCACCTCATCACCAATATCTGTTAATTGTTGCTTCATCCATAGAATTTGAGGCATGCCTTTGTGGAGGATATATACTCAGCTTCAGCAGTACTAGGAGAAGTAATTTCTTGTTTCTTGCTCAACCAGCCAACACAGTTATTCCCAATAAAGAATGCTCCACCACTGGTGGACTTTCTGTCCACAACATCGCCAGCCTAGTCAGCATCAGAAAATGCTGATAATTCACTATCCCTTTCTGCAGCAATGTATAAGCCACAATTGTGAGTACCTTGAATATACCTCATGATTCTTTTTACTGCTGCCATATGTTCCTCCTTTGGATTACTCTGAAAGCGGGCTGTAATACATGTGGCAAAAACAATATCTGGCCGTGTCGCTATCAGGTACAGTAGGCTCCCAATGATCCTCATGTACATTGTGGGATCTACAGATTTCCCATCCTCATGCTTTCCATGTTTGGTTCCAATTGCAATCAGAGTTGACATTGGTTTGTAGTCTTGCATATTAAAATTCTTCATCAGCTCTCTTGCCTACTTTTCCTGAGAGATAAAAGTGTAGTCTTTCCTTTGAGTCACCTGCAGTCCCAAGAAATATGTGAGCTCCCCAATCATTGAAATTTCAAATTCTAATTTTATATGATTGGAAAATTCATCCACTGATTACTGCCTTCTGCCACCAAATATATTGTCATCGACATAAACTATAACCATGAACTGATCTTTCATAGAATTGTTCACATAGAGATTGTGATCTAATCCTCCTATTTTGAATTCCAGTTTCTTGAGGTAAGAATCCAGTCTGGAGTACCACGCCCGTGGTGCCTGTTTCAAGGCATAAAGTGCTTTCTTTAGCTTGAAAACCTTTGATTCATTAACACCAAGAAGAAAACCCAATGGTTGTTCAATGTATACTTCTTCTTCGAGTACACCATTTAAGAATGTTGTCTTGATATCCATTTTATATACTTTATATCCTCTTTGGAGAGTCATGGCAAGGAACAGCCTGATTGACTCCAGTCTAGCCACTGTAGCAAAGGTTTCTTCAACATCAACACCTTCAATATGAGAATACCCTTTTCATACTAGTCGAGCCTTGTTTCTAATAACACTTCCATGCTCATAAAACTTGTTCTTGAATATCCATTTTGTTCCAATCACATTGTGACCTTTGGGTCTATGGACAAGATCCCATGTATGATTCTTTTCCATCTGATCTAACTCTTCATTCATGGCTTTCACCCAGGATTCATCCTTTGCAACTTCATCAAATGAGGATGGCTCCACCACTGACAGAAATATAGATGGTGTGTTATTCCTCATCCTCCTTGTTTGTGTGGGTGCATTCCTATATCCAATTATGTTAGAAGGATCAATCTCTGCTCTTAGATTTCTCCTGTGAGGTTTAGTCACATTCTCACCATCCAAGATTTCCTCTTCAGATTCTTCGTCTGAGTCAACATCATGATGTGACCCCTAAGTTTTTTGTACCCTTCCTCTATTTCTGTATTTGTATTTATTCCATGTTCTCATTCATTCTCATCTTCAATCTCATCAGCATAGGTACTATTTGAATAATTTGCGGGTTTTCCTTCAATGATCTTAACATCATTGCTTTCCACAATCCTCCCCAAGCATTTATTGAAACAATTGTAAGCTTTTCTGTTCATTGGATATCCAAGAAAGATTCCTTCATTAACATTGTCATCAAACTTTCCTTGGTTTCCTTCTTTATTCCGGATGAAAAATTTGCTTCCGAAAACAAGAAAGTATTTTAATGAAGGCTTCCTTCCATGCCACAATTCGTATGGTGTCTTCATTTCTCCCATATAGAGCCCTATTCGATTCTGAATGTGCACTGCAGCTTCAACAGCCTCCTTCCAGTAATGGCGAGAGATATAACTTTCAATCAACATAGTCCTGGACATATTGTTGACATGTCGATTCCAACGCTCAACAACTCCATTTTGTTGTGGAGTTCTCACAGCAGCTACCTCATGCTGTATTCCATGTTTTTCTTGGTAATTTTCGAATTCAATGGACGTGTATTCCTCTCCATTGTCAGATCTCAGGACTTTTATTGTCCGTCCAGTATCATTCTCGGCAATCCGGCGATAAGTTTTCATGCAATCAAGTACTTGTCGCTTCCTGTGAATCACCATTACACAAGCCATTCTCCAATAATCATCAATGAAAAGGAAGAAGTACCTTTCTCCATGGGTCCCATCAACATTTATTGGGCCACATACATCTGTATGAATAAGATCAAGAAGATGCGATTCCCTTTTCTTCTTTGGCCGATATGAACTAAAGACCAGCTTCCCACGAATACAAGCATCACAAGACTTTTCCCGTTCACGTTTTAGAATGGGAATATCCATGAATATCTTCTACTTAGATATCTTTTCCATGTCTTGTTAGTTAATGTGCCCTAGCCTTCGATGCCAAAAATTGTTTTCTTATTCAACAGACAAATAGCAGGAGTTCACTTTATTGTCAACCTGATATAAGTTTCCATCTGTTCTACAGCCTTTCATAAGAGAATTCCCTATTTTTCCTTTTATAGTGCAGCCTTTTTGGTTGAAGGTTACTATGAGCCCTGAGTCACAGAGTTGACTTACACTGAGGAGATTTTGGCGTAGACCGTCCACATACAGAACTTCAGTCTTCTTCAGATCCCCGTTGGCGAGAGCAGTATTCCCACTTCCTTTAATCTTCAAAGCACCATAATTACCAAACTGTACTGTTCCATAAACCTTCTTTTCAATGTTCTTCAAGAGGTCAGAATTTCCTTTCATATGTGAAGGGAATCCAGTATCAAGAATCTAGGTGCTGCTGCTCTTTGTGGCTTTGAAGGTAACTTCTACAAGATTGGATTTCTCGATCTTCCTTTTTTTCTTTCCAAGATATATTGTATTGAGTGTAAGAAATTGACGGCCTTTTAATGATTTCTTCCACATATTCAGATTTGTCATACCCATAATCTTCTTCTAGAGGAGAAAACTTGTTTGTCAGTTCAACACCATCAGGAGGATTAATATTAACCCGTTTCTAAGAGTTTTATGAATCCCTTTTATCGAACCTCTGACTGCAATACATAGCTTTATGGCCAAAGTTATAACAATGAAAATAGTATCCATAGAAACTATTTCTTCTATAAGATGGAGGATATGAATTCAGTCTCATTTGTTGACATCCCAAATCTTCCCCATTCAAGTAGCTCCTTGCCTCTTTGCAATATGACATGGTATGCCTCAGATAGCCACATAACTGACATTTCATGAGAGGAAATGTCTTCTCACTTGAATTTCTCCTCATACCATCATCCTTGGGAGAATAGTTGAACTGCCTGTCATTTCTGAATGTTCGAGGATAATTGTTAGTTCCCCTTTTATTTTGGATTGGGGGTTTCTTTTTCAGCACTTCAGGCAATGTTTCAACATGTCCAACCTTCATTTTGTCTTTCTTTTGTCTCTCTTTATTTCCAACAGTTGATGTCTCAACTTCACAGCCAATTCCACTCTTTCCCATGAAAGCGGGTCTTTGATCACTCAAAATTTTTCCAACCCCATTTGAACCACACTTGGCTCTTGCTAGTAATTCTATATCTAAAAATATTCTAAACTGTATTTTTTTCATTGATTCTTTTGAAATTGATTTAGTCTCAAGTTTACTTCTAAGAGTAACAACTTCCTCCTCAAGACCCTCATAAGTCTTGGACTTTTCTTCCAATCTGGATGTGAGGTCATTGATGACCTTTCCCTGCTCTTCAATTCTCAGCTTTAGATCTACTACATCATCATTGATTACAAGGATTTTAGACTGTAATTTCACAAATTCTTCCAGTCGTTCAATTTCAGCTTCAAGTTCATCAAAATATTCTGATGATTCTTCCACCATTTCCTTCTACTTATTACATCTCTTACATTTATTCTCAAGCTTAGAGAAAGAATCCTTAATTTGAATCTTTGGATCACCGATAGCAGTTATTTTATTATCTCTGCCTTTATTGATTGAGGATTCTGATATTTCAGTGGTAGCCATAATGGAGGCATGGTTTCCGGTTTTAAATTCTGGTTCTTGTTCCTCACAAAATTCTATATCATCATCATCATCTTCTTCACAGACAAAACTCTTCCTCTGCATTTTCTTTACAGATTTGAAGTCACCCTTTTTGAAAAACCTTTTCTAAGGCTTCTCGATGTCTTCAGCTTTACTCTCATCATCATCAAACTTTCTTTGGCACTAAGAGGCAATGTGCCCAACTCTTCCACAACAAAAACATGCAAGAGGTAGCTTACCTCTATATTTACCTTTTCCCTTCTTCATCTTCTTGGCGATGAGAGAAAGAATTTATTTTTCCTCATCATCTTCACCACCACTACCTTATGAAATTTTCAGTTTTTTCATGGATTTGAATTCCATTTCCTTGCTCACGTGAGTTGTGGCATATTCGGGTTTGACTCTCATCTCATATGCCACTAAACTACTTAACAGATCATCAAGAGATAATTTAGAAAGATCTATTTCTTCAAGGGCTGACAACTTTTCATTGTACATGGGAGGAAGTCTTCTCAAGATTTTATTTACGATATCAATGTCTTTGATTTCTTCTCCAAGACCTCGAATTGCTCCCACTACTTCAGTAATTCGATTAAAGAATGAATATGCATTTTCATTAGGATGCATCTTTAGATCGTCAAACCTGTTGTGTAAAACCTAGAGTTTTTCCTCCTTTAATTTGCTGTCTCATTCATAAATTTTTTCAAGTTTATCCCACATAGACTTTGCTGAGGTGCAACTCATCACCTTTAGATAAATATGATCTGAAAGAGCCACATTGATAGCATTCTGAGCTTTAGCATCTGCATCAAGAACTTTCCTGTCTGTATCAGTCATAACAAGCCCTGTTGGATCAGTAACCTATATTCCTTGGATAGTAGCAAAGATGAATTCCATTCCAAGGGATCTCAAATGAGATTTCATTCTCTTCTTCCAAATCTGAAATTTACTTCCATCGAAGAGAGGTATTCCCCTAGCGTTGACTGCGTTCTCCATGATGACAAAGGACAGATCTAACACGAGTAACCTGCCTCTGATACCACTTGTAGGACCCCAGGACACCCTGAGAGGGGAGGGGTGAATCAGGGTGACAAATTTTTCTTTTAAAGTGAAGGATCTTGTTCCTATGTTGGTAATAACTTGTTAAACCTGTATGATAAAAAGGACCAGAAATCAAACATTCACATGCAGAAAGATGACACAACACTTTTTACTTGGTTCACCACTAAGGGCTACGTCCAAGGAGCATACACCGACAGGGTGTCGGTCGTACCAAAATCCACTATGCTTCACTAGTTGTAGATTACAATGGTTTGGGAACAATCACTCTATCCTAGGCTCACAGCCTTTAAAATAGTTTAGGGATGGCTCACTGTGTCCATTGGGTCACTCCCATTGACTCCCCCTGGCTCACTGCCTTTGGTGAAGTCTCACTCAGTTTATTGACGTGAAGGTCTCTTCAATAGATTTGCATTTAAGTCTTTGTCTCTACATAGCACGAGACTCTGCTTGCATCCAAGTCCAAAAATGGTGCACAAGAACGCATAGAACCACTGAAGCGGATAACCAGAACGTGCAGACAAGCTTCACTGACAATTGTGCGCAACACCAACCCTTTGCATGCAAAACCTTCCTATTGCTCACAACACCAACCCTTTGCACGCAAAACCTTCCTATTGGCGTAAAATTTCCTCTTTCCCACAGAAAGTTATTTCGCGCCACAACACCCATTTTCGCGCAACTGAATCATTACGCGCAACCCCAATATTTACTCACAACTCTTCCTTTTTCACGCATCCCGGAATTTTCCGCGCAAACCAGAATATTTCGCGCAAGCCATTTACGCGATCCTTTTTCGCGCATCAGGTCTCGAATCTTCTCTAAGTCTTCAACCGTGCCGAATGAGGGGGCTCAACTCTTATTTATAGGCGTCTAGGACCCCCGCGCACAAAATCATCTATGGCGCATAAAATCTCTCAACTGGCACGTAATCTTTCGCGCAAGAATTGTTTTTCGCACACAACACCATATTTTTCGCGCAACCCATGCCTTTTCCATTTTTTACAGATCTGATTTCAAAAAACTATTTGCGTGAAAAACCTCGATCCACTATTTCACGCATCCCGCTGTTTTTCACGCCCAACTCAAGTATTTCGCACAAGGCTCTTATTTTTCGTGCACCACTTCCTCTTTGCACGCACCTGCTTTTACCAACAGTCCATGTCTTCATTTTCTGATTTTGAGGCCCAGAAAATTGGCAAACACTAGGAAACAACGCCACCTTCAATACTATTGTCTGCTTGAACTGTATGATCACTTTGCTGGAACACATTGTGAACTTCCACCGAGGATTGACAACAAATACAAACCAACCTCATATTCTTGCATAGAACAACCATGGTTCAAATAGAAACTGATGGAGACATAATCATCATCGAATAAGAAATACCAAATTCATACCTACAAAAGATATTTATACTACCAAAACACATGGGAAGGACCCTCAAAAAAAACTTGTGGTTGTCGGAAAATGCCTCCACACATGTGAAAAAATAATTTTGAACTGATCATTTTAGAAGATTGATTGATGAATGAGAGACAACTGGAAAGCCTAAAAAAGTGGGTAGGCAAATGAAACTCGATTAAAAAGTTGTTAAAATTCCTTCCACGTATACTCCACTAATTGATAAATCTTCCTCAATCATGAAAGCTCAAAAAATTCCTCCAAATGAATACTTTCAAGTATGGAAATGTAGTACTTTGACATAGAAATATGACATACTAAATAAATTAGCCTCATTTATGATAAATATTGAGATTTTGGATTCCCTCAATTTGTGAAAAGATTTATGAGAAAACTTGTAGAGGCTCTATTGTGCCATAATGAATTTGAAGTTGAATTTTCTATCACTGAAGTATATTGTGAAGAGGTTGACCCTGCAAAATTTCATATTGTTATCTACCTCACAGAAGATGATAGAAATGAATGTACACAAGGACATATCATATCATTGTATGTATCTAGAAGATTAGATAAATTTGATATCTATCATGATTTCATTTATAATCACCTAGGTGTCAACCTCATTCCTATCAAAACAGTTTTATGATTTCAATACCTTGATGTTGATTTGTCCCCTACAGCTCTAACACTTTAGGGCTATAATAAAAGATAATAAATTACTCCTAGAAACATGAAGATCAAACTTAGTTTGGATATCTGGTGTTTGATTCTATGTTGATATTTTTTCCAAAGGATACAACATTGAATTTAATGATTGGAAGTACTTAGTTTCATCAGCATGCACCAATCACTTCATTATTCTATTAATGTGTCAAACACTGTAGTAATGGGAAAATCAGAATGATACATGGGGAGAAATCTCTATTTAAGTCATGTGATTCTTAATATATCAATGCATGATTAAACTAATGAAGGGGTAAGAAACCCATAACTGATTATGTAACCCATGATACCACTATGAATGGTTTGGAAATGACATTATCTATTCCATTCAGAGATATCAGGGAAAAACATGTGCTCCCCATCAGTGAGGTCAAAGATATCAGATTAGATTTAGAAATGAGTTTTCTAGTCCTCATGATATCTTCTAGACTGACCTAAATGATTCCCCTATAAATTCTTCCCATCCCGGAATAGAAAAATAGGAAGAATAAAAGGAATAAGATTTTGAAAATTATCATAGATATGCTCTTTCATCATTTGAATAAGGCGTCTCCATCATTGTCGATGAACTATGATAAATCATTCCAGGTATACGGGAGGATCAGTGACCAATACTGATTATCATAACTATTCCCCTCAATGAATAAGTGATTTTTACCTCTTTTTTTAAAGCAGCACCATGATGTAATTTCTTGGATTTATAAAAAGATGCTAGACATAGATCTTGATGTTTCACCCCATCGACTAGGTTTAGTTGGGGACCATCATGGCTACAAATAGGAATCCATAAGGACACACTCAACTTATGATTGAAAAGTCTATGATGAATTTTATATGATCATAATAGATAAATTCATTTAGTAATTGTTATACCTAAAATGGATCACAAGAATAGTCTCAATCATAAAATATCATATGAAAACTACAATTTTCATTGATAATAGAGACCTCAATTAGCACTATCCGAAAGATGATTTCAATGTTCCAATCAAAGAAATCATTATTGATGAAACAAAGTGTTTTAAATCCCTTTCCTTCATGGATAGATATTCTAGATATAAACAAATAACAATATTGCTACAAGATGAATAACAAATCGCCTTCAGGCCCCCAAGGGAGTGTTCATCTAATGCATAATTCCATATAGTTTAAAGAATGCTGACACTACATATCAATATTCAATGCATCATATATCTATACCATTCTTGGGTGGAGAATTCAAATGTTATTTCAATGATTTTGTTGTTAAATACAGGAAACAATTTTATCATCTTGGTAATTTGAAAATTGTATTTGAAGAATGTTTTCAACACAACCTAAAGATGAATCCTTTGAAATGTGATTTTAGCATTACTTCATGGAAATTTATTAGCTTCATTGTATGCCACCTTCACATCAAAGTTGACCATGAGAATACCCTATAAGTTTTAGGTATGTATTCTCCTCGAAACCTCATATAATTGATTGTATTTCAAAGGAACCTTTCATGCATTGGATACTTCATAAGAAACCTCAGAGCAAAATGTTTTTGCTTCAACAAAATGATGATGAAATGCCACGACCCATCCTCGGGGCCCGTGCCGTGACTACCCCAAGCCCGCCTTCCATAGGCCAGGGGCTGGCGACTAGCACCAAAGGCGTAAATCCCGATAAGTGGGAAGGCATTGCCTTTATAAAAGTAAACAAAACACCACAGAGTACAAGCGGAAGCAAAACACTAAGTACAAGAGAAGTGCTGAAAAGTAAGTGGGCCAGAATACAAACCCAAATGAAAGTACAACTACAACTGAACAAAGTACAACAACTGGAAGAACAGAAATGGATCCTGGGTCGTCCTCCTCGGATCCTACCTGAAAGGTAGGTACAGATGGCGCAGCTCCTGGATCGTCCACTACGGGTCCTACTTGAAGGGTAGGTACAGATAGCCTCCACAATGCTCTCGCCCGTCAACCTCCTCCGAGTGTCGTCTCGCCGTGAAGTCCACCTCCGGGTACTGACTCGTCGTGTAGTCCACCTCCGGGTCCCGTCCAGTCCTCGAACACTCGGCCTCCGTCAGCACTGTCCGTTGTCTGCAACCAACACAACGAGGTGCGGGCATAGCCCGTGCAGGGGTGAGTATAATGATACTCAGTAGGGAACCCGAGACCCTCAAGGTCTCACTTAAACCAACAAGGATAACCACAAAGAAGATCTCCACAAATAACCTCTACTTAGGTATATGCCCATACATATACCTAAGTTATCAAGTAACCCATCTCAATCATGAGGAAACACAAGGATTATGAAATCAACGGATAACCACTACCCAGGTATATGCCCATACATATACCTAAGTTATCAAGTAACCCATCTCAATCATGAGGAAACACAAAGGTCATAGACTCAGCTCAAACCAGGATTTTCATTATCGAAACCGTAACTGCTAAAGAGCTCCGTCTCTAGAGTGTACAGTGGTCCTGTCACGACTCCGAGGTACTGCTCACTAACCAAAGACTGCTGAGGTACTCCTCCTGTCGAGTACCGCGGGTCAGCCACCCAGACACAGTAGTCCTTCCCGCCGAGGTATGTCACCCAAACACAATAGTGCACACCCCCTAGTAGCCTGCTGAGGTACTCTCCGGACGAGTACCGAGGGTCTACACTGTCACATAGGTAATGCTCCGTCCGCCATGGGTCTGCACCTCACAAAGTAATGCTTCGTCCACTGGGCTAGTCGACTCACTCCAAGTCGAGTCGGTCAAGCAGTCGTCAGGTCTTAGTCGGCTACATGGTCTCTGTACTCCGCACGCTCGTCTCCGTGAGGGTCCGCTCCACGAGCTACATATCGATACTCCAAGTATCTCAAATTCCCATGAAGAAGTATCTCAAAGGACCGCCTCGTCATAGGGGTCTCAACGCAACAGACGGCGCGTCAATCGGACGCCCAGTCTGTGAGTTATTAGCCTTTCTATCCCAGGGGCCCGGTTGGTTTCGTGTGCGAACCAATCTGGCCGTATCTCAACTATACCCCGAACTCTCATAGGGTATACTCATAGGGACCGTTTCTCAACGTGATCACCATCGCCGCTGACGGTTCGTCTAACAGACGTCTGGTCTGAAAGATAACAGCTTTTCCGTTCCAAGGGCCCGGTTGGATTTCAGGAACAATCCAACCCGGCCACTATCCAATAGAAACCAAAACTCGGGCGAATTATTCCAAAAGTTCCGTCTCATCAAGAGGAATTCATTGAGATAGACGGCGCATCAATCAGACACCCGGTCTGTGAGTTATTGGCTTTTTCGTTCCAGGGGCCTGGTTGGTTTCGTGAGCGAACCAGACCGACCGCACTCCGACGGCATCCAAACCTCGAGTGGAGTAAGCCAAAAGATCCATCTCACTTAGAGGAATCCATCAAAGTCGACGGCACATCAATCAGACGTCCAGAGCTCAAGATATAAGCGTTTCTGCTCCGAGGGCCCGGTTGGTTTCGTATCCGAACAAACCTGGCTGAATCCAAAGTGATCTTAAACCTTTAGTTCGATATACATAAATGACCATTTCGTTACAAGGATCGCTACGCAACTGACGGTGCGTCGATCGGAGGTTCGTAGCCCAAGATATGGGCATTTGACCGAAAGTGGTCCGAAAACGGGGGGTCCGGGCCCGGACCGACCCGACCCGACCCCCCTGGGTCGGCCCGAACCGGGTCCGACCCGACTGGACCCGGCCCGGCCCATCCGGCGCGGCCCGGCCTGGCCGGCTCGGTCCGGCCCGACCGGCCAGCCGCGGCTCGGCGTGGCCGAGCCGAAGTTAGGAAGCGGGGGGTGCGCGCGGCCCGCCCCTCAAAGTTAATTGAGGTCGGCGGCGCAACCGCCACTGCCAATTCTTCCGGTGGTGCACTCGGGCGCCGCCGCCTCCGGTCGCCGGCGGCGCCGCGCCGGCGACCCGCGCCTCCGGGCGTTTCCGCGGGCCCCCAGAGTTGCTCCGGTGGTCCGTTTTCAAAACCGTTTGAGCCGGTGTTCTTCTTGGGTCTCGTACTTTACTGTGCAAGGTTCAAAAATACTTTGCGGCCCCGTTTTGTCGTCGCTCGTCAATCCGAACATCAATTAACAAAACGCGTCGTCTTCGTGGTTCTCTGGCGCGACGCGTTGGCGTCGCGCCCCTTCGTCGTGGCCCGACTCTGTCCGCGGATGTCTTCGGGTTTCTCCGACGCGGCGCGACAATGTCGTGCCCTTGTTAGTTTTTCCCGACACGACGCGACGGTGCTGCACATTTCCTTGTCGCATGATTCCATGTGGTGCGACGACACCATGCCTTCACGTTGTCGTGTTCGTCACACACTCCCAATTCTCATGCTCATGCGTCGGAAAGGAAGAAGGGTACTCGTCGTTGGTGGACGAGCGTTCGGAGGTGACGTCATCGTTGACGATGTTCTTTTCAGGCGACGTCTTCTCCTTTGACACGGATGAAGGTCGTTGGAGATGATGTAGGCATCGCTTCCCTTTCCTTGCCTCGGTTGAAGAACGATGAAGAAGATGGTGTCGTCGTGCTTCTGTGGTGGAAGAGACATTCTTCGTGTTCTTCGTCGCAGAGAAAGAAGAAACTCCAGACTTCCTAAGCTTTTTCTTTAAAGGATCCCAATCAACTAAACTCCAACCCAAATAAAATAATTTCTTAACTTGTTTTATTAACACAACAAATCGTATGAATTTCAAGAGTTTGAAATTAAATTAACTCACATAATTTAATATCTCAAGTTGTCAAATTTAATGAGAGGGAGGTGGGGAGACTCATTTAATGAGAGAGAGTTTGATCCACATAAATGGAGAGTTCAAGTGTTAAGGGGGGTTTGATACTCATGTGGGCCCCACCTTATAACATCCACCCAAGAGAGGTTATGTGCGGGTGGGAACCTCCACTAACCTCCCCTTGGAGGTTCTAACTACCACCTCAAATAAAAATATGGAAAACACATATTTTTATTCAGTTTAATTAAAAACCCCCGAAAACTAACTTCCAAACTCGATAAAACGCAATTGTGGAATAGGTGTTCCTAAGAAAATACCGGTGCTGCGGTTCCATCAGTGCCCTCAAAATTTGATTCTGAGCACCAGTTCAAAAGTTAGAAATTCCCGCTCGTTCGTTCACTGAACGTACCCGAGCCAAACTTCGGAAAAAGATTCCGGGCACACCGGTCCTCAGATTCAGGCACCGTCAGAAACTGCGTTCTTGTAAAATTCCAAAGAAGATTAAGAAAAAAAATTCCTTGAAATTTCCGGGTCTTTACATTGCTCCCACCTCATGGCTTTACGTCCCCGTAAAGCGACAACACAAACTAGGGTCACAAAAGCGGTATTGAGCACGCATCTGAGCCTTCCGCTCCCATGTGCTTACCTGGAGGTTCCCATACTGCTAGAGAAAGTGCACCCGAGGAATCGATCGTCCTCATAGGATCTGCTCCTGTCGATCCTTGATCCCCACTGAAACCTCCGTGAAATTCACCCCATCGCTATCGTCCAGCTCCCCATGGTCGATGATATGCGAAGGGTTAAGCACGTATCTCCTCAGATGGGAACGTGGAAGACGTCGTGCACCTGGTGCAACTAAGGTGGATGGGTCAAGCGGTAAACCACCTCGCCTACCCAGATGAGGACCTAGAAAGGCCCGTTGAACCTCAAAGATAACTTGCCGCCTTGGCCACATCTCCGTAAACCTCATCAAGGTAAGACCCGTATAAGGACGTGATCATCATCCTCGAACTCCAGAGGTTTCCAATTCTTGTTAGAACTGGAACTCAAACGACTGCTGCCACGAGGGTAAGGTTGACCGACTCAAGAGTAATCGGTCACACCCTCCTATGCATGAGTTATCCTGTGTTGCCTAGGGTTTCCTTTTCACCGACCAAGGAAAAACCGTCCCGACGTCGTAGTTAAACCACAACCTTTTTCCCTAATACCGTCAATTTGTGTATGAACTGTGATTGCCTAGTCCATACTCAAACCAACATCGTAAGGCATCGACGCTGCCACCAAGAGATTCCAACTGAAACTCTCGCCTCAAGGGTCTAACCACACCATCGGCGTAAGTGTGATTATCGAGTCTCCTCTCAAGGTATCTCCAGACGTGAGGGTCAAGTCCATGGCTTACCGGAAACTCTAGGTCTGAGACAAGATTTGTGAAAGTGAGAAATGATTCATATCGACGTCTGTTACTACAACAGCTAGTAGTGGACACAGACTGTCCCTTGAATCATTTTTAGAGTCATTGGGTCACACTCCTTGACTGCATGCAGCCGCACTCTTCCTCCGCCCTCCAGCTCCCTGAGCCTGGTGGGGATAACTAAGGCGGGTGGTTGTAGCATGTTAAGATGTACACCACCTCATGCTGCTCTCCTAGCTCTGCCTCCACGTCTGCCGCTTCGAAGACTCATCTCTCTTTAAAGCTTCCTCTTCTTGAAACATTTTACACGTCCAAGTCTCTGTGACTGACGCCAGTTCGCATCTTCCCACTGCTAACATACACTGGCTATATTCGTTCAGCCAAAGATCATTCAACCTCAAGGTTCTCTCTAGCACCCTAATGTGAGTAGGATTGCATAGAAGAAAAAGGTGTTGGCTTGAATGTCCTTAAACACACCACGCTCATAGGTCTGAGCTCTATAGCACTGATCTAAATGCATACATCGAGTACCCGGTATGTTCGGTACGCCTCGATGAATTCTCAGCTATCAACACGTCGTCCCGCCGAAACTGTATAAGCTCTAGAAAACTCTCTGCTACCTCCTCAAGCCAGTCCTCAGCTGCCTGTGAGTCAGGTTCGCCTCGGAACTTGAGGGTATCTGTTGTTAGAACACGTATAAGGCAGTAAGCCTACATATGTCACCTACCGGTACCGCCGGTTGTAACTACTAACTAACAGGTAGTGATGTATAGCTGACACACTACCCAATGGTACTATCTCAGGCATCGGTCCACGTACTGAAGCCTCATCACTATACAGACCATCCTCATGGTCATTCACTGGAAAAAAATAGTGGCCAAGTCCACCATCCACCCTACTGATGTCTCAGCTAGGCAGAAAACTCTAGCAATCGCCTCCAGCCACTGCTCTGCTGTCTGGGAATCTGTCTCGCCTCATAACCTCGGAGGCCGCTGCTGCAGGAACTTGTGCAACGTGCTCTGCTAGTGTGCACAGTTTTCTAGTATAGCTGTTGGCATCTGATGCCCAACAGGCGGTGGTGGTGCTGGTATACCACCTGAGGGTGCCAACATAGTAAAAAGGGCCCTGCATCAGAGCCTCGTCGCTCGGTGAGTCGTCATCGAGTACTCTCTTGGAACTCCAACTGACTGTCTGCGTGGAGACATCCTGAACAGATGCGACACGGTCAACGTTTATACCTGGTGAGCTGACCTGGTTTGAGCTGACTTTGATACTTTGGAAACACACACACAATCTGTGTTTTCGTGTACAAATTCGGAAATCAGTACTCAGGGTCCTGGTGTACAGATACGTCGGCCAGCGCACCAACACTGGACTCCCTGAACTGAAGACCACACTCGGTACCCTTAACACTATTGATTCACATAGAAAAAGATCAGAGTCCTGAGTTCTGCGGTAGAACCGAACTGCTCTGATACCAATTTGTCACGACCCATCCTCGGGGCCCATGCCGTGACTACCCCAAGCCCGCCTTCCATAGGCCGGGGGATGGCGACTAGCACCAAAGGCATAAATCCCGATAATTGGGAAGGCATTGCCTTTATAAAAGTAAACAAAACACCACAGATTACAAGAGGAAGAAAAACACTAAGTACAAGAGAAGTGATGAAAAGTAAGTGGGCCAGAATACAAACCCAAATGAAAGTAAAACTACAACTGAACAAAGTACAACAGCTGGAAGAACGAAAACGGATCCTGGGTCGTCCTCCTCAGATCCTACCTGAAGGGTAGGTACAGATGGCATAGCTCCTGGATCGTCCACCACGGATCCTACCTGAAGGGTAAGTACAGATAGCCTCCACAACGCTCTCGCCCGTCAACCTCCTCCGGGTACTGAATCGTCGTGTAGTCCACCTCCGGGTACTGACTCGTCGTGTAGTCCACCTCCGGGTACCGTCCAGTCCTCGAACACTCGGCCTCCGTCAGCACTGTCCGTCGTCTGCAACCAACACAACGAGGTGCGGGCATAGCCCGTGCAGGGGTGAGTATAACGATACTCAGTAGGGACCCCGAGACCCTCAAGGTCTCACTAAAACCAACAAGGATAACCACAAAGAAGATCTCCATAGATAACCTCTACTTAGGTATATGCCCATACATATACCTAAGTTATCAAGTAACCCATCTCAATCATGAGGAAACACAAGGATTATGAAATCAACGGATAACCACTACCTAGGTATATGCCCATACATATACCTAAGTTATCAAGTAACCCATCTCAATCATGATGAAACACAAAGGTCATAGACTCAGCTCAAACCAGGATTTTCATTATCGAAACCGTAACTGCTGAAGAGCTCCGTCTCTAGAGTGTGCAGTGGTCCTGTCACGACTCCGAGGTACTGCTCACTAACCTAAGACTGCTGAGGTACTCCTCCTGTCGAGTACCGCGAGTCAGCCACCTAGACACAGTAGTGCTTCCCGCCGAGGTATGTCACCCAAAAACAGTAGTGCACACCCCCTAGTAGCCTGCTGAGGTACTCTCCGGACGAGTACCGCGGGTCTACACTGTCACACAGGTAGTGCTCCGTCCGCCATGGGTCTGCACTTCACAAAGTAGTGCTCCGTCCACTGGGCTAGTCGACTCACTCCAAGTCGAGTCGGTCAAGCAGTCGTCAGGTCTCAGTCGGCTACACGGTCTCCGTACTCCGCACGCTCGTCTCCGGGAGGGTCCACTCCACGAGCTACAGGTTGATACTCCAAGTATCTCAAAGTCCCACGAAAAAGTATCTCAAAGGACCGCCTCATCATAGGGGTCTCAACGCAATAGACGACGCGTCAATCAGACGCCCGGTCTGTGAGTTATTAGTCTTTTCGTCCCAGGGGCCCGGTTGGTTTCGTGTGCGAACCAATCTGGCCGTATCTCAAATATACCCCGAACTCTCATAGGGTATACTCATAGGGACCGTTTCTCAACGTGATCACCATCGCTGCTGACGGTTCGTCAAACGGACGTCTGGTCTGAAAGATAACAGCTTTTCTGTTCCAAGGGCCCGGTTGGATTTCAGGTACAATCCAACACGACCACTATCCAACAACAACCAAAACTCGGGTGATGTATGCCAAAAGTTCCGTCTCATCAAGAGGAATTCAATGAGACAGACGGCGCGTCAATCGGACGCCCGGTCTGTGAGTTATTGGCCTTTTCGTTCCGGGGGCCCGGTTGGTTTCGTGAGCGAACCAGCTCGACCGCACTCCGACGGCATCCAAACCTCGAGCAGAGTAAGCCAAAAGATCCGTCTCAATTAGAGGAATCCATCAAAGTCGACAGCACGTCAATCAGACGTCCAGAGCTCAAGATATAAGTGTTTCCGCTCTGAGGGCCCGGTTGGTTTCGTATCCGAACCAACTCGGCCGAACCCAAAGTGATCCGAAACCTTGAGTGCAATATACCTAAACGACCGTTTCGTTCCAAGGATCGCTACACAACTGATGGTACGTCGATCGGAGGTCCGTAGCCCAAGATATGAGCATTTGACCAAAAGTGGTCCGAAAACGGGGGGTCCGGGCCCAGACCGACCCGGCCCGACCCCCCCTGGGTCGGCCCGAACCGGGTCCAACCCAACTGGACCCGGCCTGGCCTGGCTGGCGCGGCCCGGCGCGGCCATCTCGGTCCGGCCCGACCGGCCAACCACGGCTCGGCGTGGCCGAGCCGAAGTCGGGAAGCGGGGGGTGCGTGGGGCCCGCCCCTCGAAGTTAATTGAGGGCGGCGGCGCAACTGCCGCCGCCTGGAGGCCGGACGGCTCCGGTCGCCGCCTCCAGTCGCCGGCGGCGCCACGCCGGCGACCCGCACCTCCGGGCGTTTCCGCGGGCCACCGGAGTTGCTCCGGTGGTCCGTTTTCAAAACCATCTGAGCCGATATTCATCTCGGGTCTTGTACTTTACTGCGCAAGCTTCAAAAATACTTTGCGGCCCCGTTTTGTCGTCGCTCGTCAATCCGCACATCAATTAACAAAACGCGCCATCTTCGTGGTTCTCCGGCGTGACGTGTTAGCGCCGCGCCCCTTCGCCGTGGCCTAACTCCGTCCGCGGATGTCTTCGGGTTTCTCCGACGTGGCGCGACGATGTCGCGCCCTTGTTTGTTTTTCACGACGCGGCGTGACAGCGCCACACATTTCCTTGTCGCATGATTCCACGTGGTGCGACGACACCACGCCTTCCTGTACCAAACCACAAAGAAATCCAACATGGAAAAAAGGAGGTGGGTCGGCCGTGTTTGTGCGGTCCGTCCCCCTCTCGTTAAACGATAGCAGTTGGACATATTCACGATGAATAAAAATCAAGGGAGTAATCTCGAACAAAATAAAGTAAATGCAATACCCTTCAACCTCTTAAATAAAAAGAATCATAACAATAATCCCAACCCGCAAAATAATCTTCACGGATCAACTTAATATTTAGTTGAACCGTGTTCTTAGATTTAGAAGGGAGTAAACGAGGGTTCACCAACAATCACAATTTAAATTCCCTACCTCGTAATTGTCGTTCGTTGACGATCTCGGAAAAAAGGGCGGATATCGATTCCTTGATTGTCGTGTTCATCACACACTCTCAATTCTCATGCTCATGCGTCGGAAAGGAAGAAGGGTTCTCATCGTTGGTGGACGAGCGTTCGGAGGTGACGTCGTCGTTGACGACGTTCTTTGCGGGCGACGTCTTCTCCTTTGACGCGGATGAAGGTCATTGGAGATGACGTGGGTGTCGCTTCCCTTTCCTTGCCTCGGTTGAAGAACGATGAAGAAGATGACGTCGTCGTGCTTCAGTGGCGGAAGAGACGTTCTTCGTGTTCTTCATCGTAGAGAAAGAAGAAACTCAAGACTTCCTAAGCTTTTTCTCCAAATGCTCCCAATCAACTAAACTCCAACCCAAATAAAATAAGTTCTTAACTTTTTTTATTAACACAACAAAGCTTATGAATTTCAAGAGTTTGAAATTAAATTAACTCAAATAATTAAATATCTCAAGTTGTCAAATTTAACGAGAGGGAGGTGGGGAGACTCATTTAATGAGAGAGAGTTTCATCCACATAAATGGAGAGTTCAAGATTTAAGGGGGGTTAAGGGGGGTTTGATACTCATGTGGGCCCCACCTTATAACATCCACCCAAGGGAGGTTATGTGCGGGTGGGCCCCTCCACTAACCTCCCCTTGGAGGTTCTAACTACCACCTCAAATAAAAATATGGCAAACACATATTTTTATTCAGTTTAATTAAAAACCCCCGAAAACTAACTTCCAAACTCGAAAAAACGCAACTGCGGAATAGGTGTTTCTAAGCAAATATCGACGCTGCGGTTCCATCGGTGCCCTCGGAATTTGATTCCGAGCACCAGTTCAAAAGTTATAAATTCCCGCTCGTTCGTTCACTGAACTTACCCGAGCCAAACTTCGGAAAAAGATTCCGGGCACACCTGGCCTCAGATTCAGGCGCCGTCAGAAACTACGTTCTTGTAAAATTCCAAAAAAAATTAAGAAAAAAAATTCCTTGAAATTTCTGGGTCTTTACATGAAAGGTGTGAAGTTTCATTGGATAGATGACTATCAAGATGACTTTTATAGAATCATGAAATACCCCTTTATCCCACCGTTGTTTATTCTTCTAGTTGAAAATAATTCACTCATTCTATTTGTGATGTATCTATAATGAATTATTTGTTCCATTTTGGCATTGAAAAAAGATTTTGGTAGTGAAAACACACATTATTATCTCTATCATTATATTCTTCACATTGAGACTCGAAATTAATACATAAAGAAGAACTATTTGGCGGTGATTTTATTAATTCAAAAGGCAAGGCATTACATATAGCACAGTGAGGTCCATTTTAGATCTCTAATAAACCCCCTAAAATATATCCTCAATCGTCTCATAATGAAAATATTCTTGGCCTCATGAGTGGTCATTCTACAACAGTTCTACATCCATTTCATACCACATTAAGAAATAAAATTAATGGATTTAACAAACTACCCAATAGAACATCCCTATTCGTAATAAGTACCAATTATTATCAAATTTCTAGACATGGAAATATTTTTCATTCAATAATCCACCCAAATGTGGGATATTTACATAGATGGTGCATCCTAAACTCCAACTGGAAAGACACTAGAAGATATAAATTTCAACAAAGTCATGTGAGGGGTCATTCTCCATTTCACCAAAAATGTAGTTTTACCTTCTTCCATTTTTTATCTGAAGTATTAATTAACATCTAGGATTAATTCCAAGCCCCAATTAAAGGATTAAAATGTGATTTTCAAATACTAGTGACTCACTTGAAAATAAAGGGTTATTCTGAACTGGTAATTCAGAAGATCAACAGTGATTATGCTATCAGAAAATAAGATATGACCCAACTTCTTAATTATGATTAAGGTTTGATGGAATATTTTCTCAATGAGATGATATTAACTTATGTACAAAATTCAAAAAACACTCAGGTAGATACATTATAAAATCCTACAGTATCCGTGGTTGACCCATATCAGGCTGAAACAATCATCATCATTTCCCATTAGAGAGTTGTATTTATATTTGTTCAAAGTGGAATGGGAGAGATTAATGAGGTCATCTATACTCCTAAACCACACAATTGTTGTAAATGTATGGATGATTCCCATCTTTTAATATATCAAAAAATGGGACCCTTCCACTAGAGAAAGTTGGAAATGAGCAAGATTGACAATAGGAGGTCAATTTCATTATCTATAAGAATTCGGGTCCTTAGATAGTTCTTTACAAGATAATATTAGTTGGACTGCTCCTCATGTGGATTTATGTAAAGGAGATGCTCACCACCATGGAAGAATTCAATGATAGTGCTTCTGGTCCCCATTAGTTAGGAACTATGTTTTCACTCCAAATCAGGGGGTTTGGATATTTCCTCCTATTAATGGAATAGTAATTTGAATAATTTTTTAAGAAGTTTCTTTCCTGGAAAGTGAACTCCAATTTCATCCATCAATCCTCATAGTTCATTCATATAAATAAATACTCTTGGTTATTCTCTATATGTGGGATGGATGTCATAAGACCATACCCTCTAGCTATGAATAAGTAGTTTAATTATATCCTTACTGCTATTGACTTCTACTATAAATGTGATAAGGTGACACCCCTTATAGTAGTCAGAACCAAAAGCATTACCAATTTCGAGAAGTCAAACATCAACACAAGATTGGGTGTCACAAAATTTTATCTTCTGAGTTAAAGATGTTGAATCATGATTACAAAATCAAATCCAAATATTCTTCCTGGAACCACGAATCATCAAATAGATGGACTTAGGATTTAAATAAAAATATATCTAACGTCCTCCAAAACATGGTGGATAAAGACCGGAAAATCTTAGTCCAACAAGAATTTCCACACCTTATGGGCCTACTAAAATACAACTAGAACTACTACCTAGGAATTTATGTATTCATTGGTTCATGTAAATGACGTCATTTAAAACATTTAGGTTCAATTACAATCACCCTTTATATCCATATGTGAATAACTTTTAGATGATAAACAATCATTGAATAAATTTGATGTATTAGAGATACTTGATGAGAAGAGGTTTTATACCCTACCTGATTTGGAAATATAATAGAATTGGATAGTATGATCCTTCAACATGAATATTTTTCTCCACTCATTATTCCAAGGAGTACTAGTACTAGTCTTCATCCCCTTGATGATACTAGGTAAGAAACTGCTAGATCATGAACCAATGTGGGAAGTCCCTTATTCCTTACACAATGAAAACATTAAGGATCTTAATCATTGATTATGAAGGATGGGTAATGCACTAAACTAAATATATAAGTAATATTTATCAACAATTCCTCATGTTATTTTAGAAGAAAAACAGGCCTCCTCTATAGGTGTAAGCCACAAACACCTTCGTCCTGGATGCAAGACATTACTAAGTCTTATTCATCCTTATTTTAATATAATAAACCCTATGACCCCAATGTCCTCTAGATATGATTATAAAATAAATATCCTCATGGTCTTGTATGCAAAACATTTAAAGGAAAACTATATGTCCCAGTAGTATAACCAAATAATTTAAAACACTAAAATCATGGCCACATGAAATAAAACAACATAGTAAATGTCATATTCACACAACATTAAACTATTTGACAATTAAATTTCTACAAGATGTAAAAAATCTTGGTTAAAATCCTTGTTTCATGTTGTAAAACTGCACAACATTTTGATCCATTATTGGGAGGATCATAACCATTGGTGGTGGTATCCTACCACACCTACCTTCAAGATCTACATGTGGTCTGATTCATATCTACATAGGATATGAAATGACACCAAAACCTCTTGTCTTAGGCCTTGCCACAATTTACCCCTATTCATTAGATGGGTTTCACTTTTCTTTGTCCCTAAGTCCTCTCTTCAAGTTGGGTTTGATTCTTGAAGGTCCAAAATTCCATATCATCTAAATTTTTGGTCATAGTCATACGAACTAACACTATAAGACACCATTAGCATGGATGCAATATGTAAACCTGGATGGTTAACTTCCTTGTTTCACAATGTAAACTACACAACATTTCAATCCATTCTGGAATGGATCACATCCTTGACTGTTGGCCTCATATTATACATGATTTCTATAACAATGTATGGAATGATTCCTATCCTCATGGTACATTTATTGACACCCAGATTTATCATCCTTGGCCTAGCCCCTTCAATGAATTATAGTGAGGTATTTACTTATCTAGTGTCATAATGTCGAGCCCTAGTATGTTCTATCATGATTTGTGTTGATGTGGGTCCCTTATAACCTCCTTCCAAAATAAGTTATCACTCTTTTATGTCACAAAATCCTCCATAGGAAATTGGTGATCCACCTATGGTTTGAGATCTATGGTAGTAAAATTGTTTTTACCCCATATGCAACTCAGATACCTCATTTTATAAATATTGGATGACCCAAAACGTGGTCCTAGTAGATTGATGTTAAACAGTATAGCATATGTCCTCATTGTTTGAAATAAATCCACATAACATTTTGGTCCATACTAGAGTGTATCATGACCTTTGATGTTGTTCTTATATAACACCTCCAACCATGATCTATGTGTATCCTGATTCCTATCATCACTGGATACATAGTGAATCCTAAATATCCAATCTTGGGTCAAAAAAATATCAAAATGTCCTCTTATCTATATAAAGTCCATACTTTCATAGGGCTTACTCTTCCGAAAATTGGAATGGCTTGATTTTCACCGTTATGGGATACATAGTGTCACCTAGACCTTCTATCTCTATATCTAGCCATAGATTCTCTACAAATCCATATATTACCTATGGAATTATCATCTTAAAGTGATCCCATGGGAATATTTTGAAAGTGTAATCCCCAAACCAACCGTCATATCCATATGAAATGAATCTTCATGGTTAATGTCTTATACTCATGATGTTAACCTATATAGAAACATATTTATCACAATACATAAAACTGCATGGTTAATGTCCTCATTACACTATATAAAATATCATATCATTTCAGTTCATACAAGAGTGAATAAAAACTCTGGATGCTAGATTCCTACCAATATTTATTCAAATACTTATATGTTTCTTTATTCCTATCATCACTGAATACATAATGATTCCTAGATCTCAAATCCAATGTTTTGTAGCAATATAAGAATGTCCCCTACCAATGTATGTGTTATACCTGCATATGAAATGTCTACTCTAGAATTACACGTGAATTTATTCTCACATTGAAGATATATGTAGTGGTTCAGAAACCTTATTCCCTAGGCCCACCCACAAAATAAGAAAAACACACCCCTTTTATATGAACAATGATCTAGGTAGGTGATCTAATGTTGAACCCCTCATTCAAGAGACCATAAGAAATAATTTCCTCCCTCCCAATATATGAATGAAATATGTGAAGGGAACTCCAAATCCCATAGCCAATTTTGGTTCATGTGTTTCTTCAATTCTTAGACATATTCCATCCATACTTCATAAAAATTTTACCAGAAATAATCATATCACCATAAGTTTTACTTGTCTATTAATAACATAATATTAGTTTCCCGAGGACACATTTTTTTAAATAAGCATAACATTCCCCAGTTTGGATCTACATATGATAACCAAAATTTTCCCATCAACCTGAGGAATACTCACTCTGAGGAGAGAACTATTGTATCTCTATAATTCTTAAACACATTATTCTAGAATACTACTTTTCAAACAAGGTCTATAGTCATTCCTTGCATACTTATCCCTTCTCACTTTTTATGATATGAGAATTCCAATGATTTCGGTTTACAATTTCGTTATTCATGTCCAAAATAAGACTAAACATTATTTATATGAATTTCATAATGTCACTTATTATTACCATGATCTCAAGCCATATTTTAACTTACAATATAATTTCAAACTGCTTGCCTAATGTTCTCACTGCATGGAAATAAACTCCACGGTTATCAAGAACTACTTACAACTTGATTATCACCCCTACGAGACACATATTGAGGCTCAGATCCAACATCCTATCCCAAAAATCACATGATACAAAAATCCCCTATCATTACTTTTAATTACCCCCATGATATGGATGATAAATTTTACATTCTTTATTTCTCACACCAATAATTGCTCATATGGGACTAGGATTTTGTGGAAAAGGATTTCCCCAAAAGGTCATGGAATATCAATTCCCATTATGGTTGACTTGGTCCTATAGGAATGACCTGAAAATGAATGTTTAAACGTCCTTACATCATGATGTTAATGTTCATAATAGACATATCTAGAGTTATGTACGTGGCCCTTTCCTAAGATTACCACTATCTCGGGATTTGGCCTCCCAACACCCATATTTCCAAGAACAATGTATGGATTGATTATAACCATTAAGAGTTAAGTTGTGATTCCTAAATCACCAAGCCTGGGATTAGTAGAAATTTAAAAATTCCCCATTATTCTATGTGAAAGACATATCTTCATAGGGGGAGTAATATCGGTTCACACTATACTTGTGTTCATATACTAAAACAAAAAATCCCCCCCTAAAATTCAATCAAGTGCAGGGAGTCTTCATTCTAGAAACCTAGTTTTCAAACCTGGTCCAAATTAATTCATTTCCATTTTTCTAGAGTTATCTATGGCTTGATTCAACCTTTTATGTGGTTCATAGTGATGCATGAACCATATATATTGGGCCAATCTTTAATATAAAAAAAATCATTTCCATGCATATGGGTCGGACCTGCATAGGAAAATATTCCATCATTATGACATGGTGTTATTATAAAACATTCCTTTCATACTAAATAACACTCCTTTCAAAAATAAAACTATATATCTCAAGAAATAAGAATCTCCAAAATATTTCCTTGTCCATTGGAAACAAAATTTCTATTTCTTTAGGACACCATTGTGATGTCTATACATAACCTGTAGATGTTTGGCTCTATAGAATACTCACTTAAAAGGTCCATAAACTAGACGAATATTATTTCTCAGAAGATACCTCTATTATCTCATTATTCCCAAACATATTTATGAATAAAACCCACATTTCAAACATAGTATTCAGTTATTCCTTTCATACATGTTTCATATCACTTTTTGGATTCAGGAATCCCCAAATTTCTATTTACAATATTCAATATTCATACCTAAAAAATGAGGGCACATTTAAATTATATTACACTAGAATGATAAATCAATAATCTTTTCTTCCAATACATATGACCATAAGAGATAAGAATTATTCATCCCCACACCATGAAATTAAAATGTGCATATTAGGTCCTCGTTAAATGACCCTAAACTATTTAACTCCCATGACCATTCATTAAAAAATCTTCCTCTAGATTTAAAACCCCAATTGGAACTCTATCCTCCTTTGAGATCATTTCATGAGAGATTAATAATGGATTGATAGTCTTTAAGGGTATACTTCATGGATATGGAATTGTTACTCTAGTTTCATTGAGTCCTTATTTAGAACAAAAAACATCTCATGAACTAACTCATAAATGGAATGTGCCACAATAGAAATGGTAACTTGAACACAATCCAAAGGAACCTCAATAAAATTAGATGGATTATTTTTATTAGCTGATGGAATGAGAGAATCATCTTGATGTTGGAAGTTGTATAGTGTTAATATATTGGAAAAAAGGTAATTGAGAAGATCTGGGGGAATAAGACTCTTCATAATACCCTCTTGAGGGAAAATAGGATGTTAGAGATCATTTTCAATATTCAGTTCAATGGATGTTATTATCTGAATCATATTCATTAGAGACATATTTTGTTTGTAATGGTCTATTTTATCCACAAATTAATAGAAATCTGAAAAAATATGTATAAAATACAGTGAGGATTGGTGAAGAAAAAGTAATTACTCATACCACGAAGCTCTTAATCATGGAAAATGATGTGTTTAGGCCGATATGTGGAACACCTTATGGATATGATGAAATCATTAAACCACAAAGGAGAATAATGTGTTTGTAGAATATTCAAATTCATGAATAATATTTTTGGTATGTAGAAGAGGAAGTTTGGAAAGGAAAGTGATATGCGATGAAGGAACTATGTGGGTTGCTCAGAGTAGATCGACAAACAGTTGAATCAAAAAGAGATAAATGAGTTTGGTTAGACAACTTTTATTAGTATGGGCCCTTATCAATGTATATAAATATCCCACATAACATTCCACAAAATAGTTAATCAGACTTAATTCTTCCATGAAATGTGCACTTCATTGTTTTGATTATACCGTATTCATATGGGGGAATTTTTTAGGTCCATAAATATTTCCATGGAATATTTACATTCTTTTATGAATTTTTTTTCAAATGTAATAATTAAGATCAACTAGGCTAATTTTTGAAGATTAAATTAGAAAATTATCATGATCCACAAAGGACCCCATTTTTCGGCATAACAAGATTGCCATGCGAGTTGCTACTCTATATATCACCTCCACAAAGTGCCTCTATAAATCATCCCTGAAAATATCCCTCAGAAATAAATTTTCTCTTATGGGGAGATTGATTCTCTTTATACATCCAACAAATAAAAAATTGATTTGCAGGGTGAGGCATCTTTTCATCAACCCCTCCCACAAAAAATAATTATGTTTACTGGGTGAGGTGACCGCCCGCAAACCCCAATCCTTCTGGGGAGGTTGTTGAGAAGTTACACATGTACCCATATAAAACACCCACATAGAGACTAATGGAGGGTGTATGTTTTTATGGCTATTTCCCAAAAGTGGATTTCAAGTATGATATAGTCAGATAAATAAATTTCATCAAGAAATAATTTACCACATATCATAATGTAATGATGGTATAAAAATGAGTCCACATATTATTGAATTCCTTGCAAAATTACCATACTCATATTGAATTCCATTGAATACCATTATTTATTGTATTTTATGTGGATGAAATTTTTTCATACCACCATCCAACATATAAAACAACACATGGGATGGGCACCTATAGTCTGCGTATCCTTCTGTACAGTGCTCAACCTTCTCCCACCCCTTTCACAAACAATCCATCCAAACCCCTCTCTCAACATCCCTTGTAAATAACTAAGACCCAAGGGTGCCCCTTCATGAATTATTTCTCACAATGCACTAATACCCAACTAGGCCCCTTCACAAACACCCCTTTCAATGTTCAATGACCCTATTTGTCCCTTTCATGAACCAAACTTCATGAATTACCCAACTGGGCCCCTTCGTGAACCACAGGGCCAAGGACACTTTCAAAGACACCAGATATGTATGATCAAATCAAAGGGTACACTAGTATTCCCTTATGATCATACATACCAATTGTAAATGTTGTCCTATCAATGACCTCTATAATAATTTTAATCGCTATAATATTCTCATTCATATATTACCATGGTATATAGTGTCTGAAACTTATGGGTAGTGATCGTGGCCTCCCCATTTTAGGCGATATGAGGTTGGATCCCTCTTTACATTCCCTTGGAGGGTTTTTCTCTTATCATCCACTCTTCTATATAATCGGGAAAGATCAACATATGAATCTGATGTGGGATATTTGGAACATTATACATTGGAATATGCATACTATATGGATCCCCATAAAGGGTAAATTAGAAGAGGGATCATAATAGGGATTCCCAAGTCAGCATGTAAGTAAATTAATCCCATAGGGGATCATCAAAAATAGTAGAAAGGTAGAGTTATCCTACATGAAATTATCAAAATTAAAAGTTAAAATGTACAATTAGTAAAAAAGGAAAAGTGTTTGGAAAATAGTCTAGAAATATGGCTCATAGACCACCTCAGATCAAGGGTCTCACTCTCTGGAGATATCCAGATATGATTACGAGAGGAAGAACCCATCTATTAAATAAAAATACCAAAACAATCCATAGGAGTCCTCAAATCACCACAAGGGTTTCACCATCATGAAATATGTGGAAGGATAATCAAAATAGACTACTCATGTGTCCAATTCAAACTTCATGGTGTAAAATAGGAAAAAAGAAAATATGGTATCAAAGGAGGTGTACATGGTGTGTATACTTGAATACACTTTGTGAACACTCAACGCCTCACCTGGATATGTACATCAGTTTGAAATGACATGAAATTACCATGTACATGGACTATATACCATGTATATGGCCTGTAACCAACATGGTGTACCGGCCCGTGTACCTAAAATGGTATGGCCATGTATTCTTCTTGGGTGTGTAGTTATACCCAGCTTGTAGCCCACTCAGGGTTAGGCTATGTACTTCACACATCCATGTACCCCTACATGGCATGTATGTCTCGGTACTCAACTACATGGATGAGTACAATTACATGATTTTTATTCCCTATATAAAATGTGTATACTAACATATCTTCATACCCTAATAAGAATAACACAAATCATTTTTTCTTGGACTACACGTCGTGTGATTGAGATTTCCCAATGGGAAACCCCTCAAATTAGAACGAAACCCCACATTCTATATGAAAACAATAGATCAACCAAACTAGGGTCCTAAGTAGTGATAATAGGTCTATAAAACTATAATGTGATAAATCTATGGGGATTTTTGGAATAAAAATAAAAATAGACAACTAGTGGGATGAATATGATTAAGATTCACCTGTATCCATTGTCAATTACTACCACATAATGATCTTTCTCTTCCTAAGCTCCATGGAATAACATCCATTTATTGGAATTGTTATCTATATCTCTCCCTAACCCCTTTTACTTTTCAATCTTACATGTCATTTAGTTATGTTGTTAATACCCAAATCTAATATCATTCAAAGATATACATATAAATGTTTAATTATTTTATTGATTTGGGAATTCATCGTTTGAAATAAAAAATACCTACAAATGGGTTTAAATGACACATTATTATGATCTTGGACTGATTTTTCAAACATATTGATAGACCAATGAAGGGTAATCCTTGACAGATATCGAAATAATTGGGTAAAGAATAAATATATAGATATGACTAACTGACAACTAACATTTTTATTGACTTTGAAAGAAATGTTGATACAAGGAAATCACGGAGGTCAAAAAAAGTGAAGTCCCAAAGCATCATTAATAACAAACTTCATCCCCTCACTAGGAAAAAAACCTATATTAAAGAAAAGAGACATACTTTGGTTGGGCGAAGCTCTGGACGCCAAGAAATCTGCCACCTGGTTCCCTTCCCACCATGTGTGAGTGATATCCATAAGATTACCCAAAATCTGCTTGCACTTCCTGATGATATAAATGCTATTCCCTAGAACCCGACCTTTAACTACTAATTCTTTGAAGAGAATTAATGAATCTGTTTCAACCGCTTTCAGAGTGATATCTCGCTATCCACACATCTCCAAACCCGTGAGCATAGCCTACGCTTCAGCCTGGAAAATGTCGCCCCTGCCATTGAAAGCAGAAAATGCGGCTACAACAGACCCTGCCCAATTCTGGATAACCCCTCCACCTCTCATATCCCCCCCCACAAGTGATCCATCCGTGTTGAGTATTGGGCCAAAGATAAGTGGATTCCAACATACCCAATTCCCATGGCCCAACTCCCTGCTTCGGCTAGAAAGAAGATAGCTGGGTAAAATAGCTTTCACCGATGGCGCATCCTGGAAACCAATACACACCCGAACCAAGCCCTAAAAAGAACTCATCATTCTAAAAATGATACTGGCTTGTGTACCTATTATGTTTTTGTGTCATGCATCATTCCTTTCCCTCCAAAGGGTCCAACATCTAGCAAGTATTAGAATAGTCAGTGCCTTCCTTTCAGGTCCTTGACCGCCCGCACCTTGAATCCATGTAGTTAAGAAGATTTCTATCGTCCCTCCCTGCCCGTTCCACCAAGTGAAAGCACCGAACACCGACCATATCCAACCATACCATTCACTATCAAAAAACAAATTCCCCAATGATTCTGTTTTGGGATCACGACAACACCAACACCTGGAGGCAAAGCTAACACCCATACACTGAATATTATCATCAGTAGGCAGAGCTCAGTTCCTTACCTACCACACAAGGAAATTGAATTTTGAGGATACCTCCCTACCCCACATTGTCTCCCCCCATGTATCATCATCATTTTCATCCCTTCTCACCCGAGAAAAAGCCTTTAAAGATAACACACCTGGCGAACAGCCTGTAAAAATAAGATTATCATGCTCATCATTGATAACAATACTATTGAAGACAAACCGTTGAATATCATCCAAGATGGCCTGAATAAAACCAGGATGGCCGCTAGCCTCACGAAATGATATATTCGGTGTGGGGCATCCTAGAAACCACAACCTACCAGCCCTCCAATATTGTATCCAGAAAGAGATATCTCCACTTCCAACCATCCATCTAGAGTGCTGAAACAAAACCTCCAGGTAAGGGTGAATCAGTTTCCAAACCTTAGAGGGTTGTTCTCTCCTCTCATCCACATTTGTTCCATATCTGTCCAGCATTTTCTTACCCCAAATAGTTCTTCCTTCCATAGCCTCCCATGCTAGTTTAACATGTAGACCTTGGATGGTCAAAGAAACACTTCTCATATTGATGCCCCCTTCGAAGAGGGGTTTTGCAAGACGTTTTCCAGATGCCCAGTGATGTCTGCCTTCCATCTTCCCATCCCATATAAAAGACACCATAATCCTCTCCAAGTTTGTGATAACACTACTGGGAACCTTCAAGGTGGACATTACATGCATGGTAATAGAAACAAGAACACTATTTACCAGGGTAATGCGACCGAAAAATGAAAAAAATATGTTCTTCCAATTAAATATGCGCCCTGCGAGCTTAGCAACCAACTTATCAAAATGCTGAATTCTAAGAGAGTGAGGGCTCACCGGTGCCCCAAGATAATCCATAGGAAATGACTCCCTATTCATGTTCAAGCTATCCTCAAGAGTTCTACCCCTGCTCTCTGAGATATCCTTGGATGAATAAAAAAAACTTTTCCCCTGGTTCACAGCCTGACCACTCCACATGCAGTACTCTCCTAAAAGCTCATTCATCCCCTACAATGATCTTCTACTACCATTGATAAATAGAATTGTGTCATCCGAAAACATCAATTGTGAAATTCCCCTTGTTACATGCCGATTCCGGTAAGGCAAAACTATCCCCAAGAGAAGACCCCGGTTAATATAGTAGCTAAAGACATTTTGAGATAGGATGAACAGAGTCGGGGAAAGGGGGTATCCTTGCCTATGACCTATGCAAGCCTTGAAAAAACCAAATTGTTTTCCCAAAAACGATGTTGATATCCAGGCCGAATTGAAGCACCGAAAAATTAGATCAATAGTCTCGTTGGAGAACCCCATGCAAGCCAACACCCTTATGATGAAGCCTTATTCCAATCTATCATAAGCCTTGCTCATATCTAATTTGATCACCAAGTTGCCTCCAAAAGAATTATTGTTAATATCAGTAACCACTTCTTGCACCACTCCAATTGCCACCTAAATTGAACTCCCTTTAATAAAGTCATGTTGTTCCAGAGACACCCAAGTATTCAAGTGAAATTCCATCCTTTTATTGAGAATGCTGGAAAAAACCTTGTAAGGAATATTACACATGCTAATGGGCCGATATTGATCAATGGAATTTGGATTATGAATCTTTGGAATCATCACCATCTTGGTTGCACATGCAATGCACGACAAATTACCACCCTGAAAAAAGTCCTACACTGCCTTCACTAAATCTCCCTTAACTGTATCCCAAGCCACCCTATAAAATGACCCTGGAATGCCATCAGGCCCTGGTGCACTCTCCGGATTCAAAGTCCTTACAGCCTCACGCACTTCAATCTCCTCCAGAGTCCTCCTCAAGCATATATCAACTTCCTCTAAAACACAACTCAGAATTGCCTCAAAAATTTCAGCATCACCTCTCGGGCACCAACTATTCAAGACAGGATTGGGCCCTTCTAGTAGGGATTGGATAATTTCATTGACCATGACTCCAAACTTATCCCGGTCATTAGAATAAGAACCATATTCCCTTCTAATATTCGGTATCTAGACACGACGCCGCTCCTTAAAACAAGAATGGAAAAATCTAGTGTTATGATCCCCCTCCCGTAGCCACCGAATTCTATCCCCTTCTCTAGCCAGTCATTCCTGCCTCAGAAGAATATCAGATAAAAGATATTTTTTCAGCCTTAACTCGGTAAGAAGAGTTTCATCCCATTCCTGCTCCAGACCCTCCTCCATTCGGACAATCTCATTACTGATCTCCACCAAATCAATATCCCTCGCAGGTATATCCTTCCTCAATCGCCATAGTAAATATTTAAGGGTCCTCATCTTGTTATAGAGAGTGATCCATGGATTTTCCATGTGCTGTAGACTCTAGGCCTCCCTAACCACGTCATTGAAACCTGTTTCCTCCACCCAAGTATTAGAAAAACTGAACTGCTCTTCTCGCGACGATCCAGAATCTAAGGATTGTCGAAGTGGAGAATGATCAGAGAGACACTGAGCCAAATGAGAGACTTTGGCCTCCAGGAATATAGTTAATGTAGCCTCATTCATCAAGCATCGGTCAAGGAGACACCAAGTCCTACATCCACCTCATTGATTGTTACACCATGTGAACCTATCTCCTTCAAACCCCACATCCAATAAACCACTAGTCACCATAAACGAGACAAAATCATGGCTGGCGGTCCTAGGAAAAGCACCAATCCCCTGTTTCTCCTCCAGACTAGCTATGACATTAAAGTCTCCCCCAACAATCCATAGATCAGAGTCAGAGATAATACCATCCAAGTCCCTCCAAAGCACCTCTGTAGAAACCCCCAAACCCAGGGTGCTTAATGAGACATGATATAATTAACATTACATCATTACAAATTAAATATCATGTCTCATTACTACAGAAGATCGCGAGGCTCAGGATTCTGGGAAACCAGCTGCTTCCGATTAACCTTCATTGGTACCAACCATGCCTGAAATGTTTTAACAAAACGTAGGGTGAGCAAATATGCCCAGTAAGGGGTTTTAAAACATTTTTAGAAAATCTTTTCTCAAAGAAGTTCTTTTGAAGAGAGTAAAACACTTTGCTAAAACCAAACTTTATCTTTTCTTAAAACATGAAATCCATCTTTCTTTGAAAACCACTTGCACAAAGAAGCACGTACTTGAAATGAGCTTTAATGTAAACATGATCAGAGTGCACAATATAAGAAAAATAAACAATGCATAATGTTAAAACAAGGTTACTTTAATTCTAAAAGAATTCTATGACTAAGCAGGGAAAACATGCATATCATGGTTCATGAGTAAAATGCAAATCATCTAACAGTTTACCATATGAAAAAAAGTTCTTGTTACATAAAGTACATTTTCATGATCTTGGGAGCTTTCAACTAGGGGTTGTCCTGTTAGTTGAACTAACCCCTAGTTAACCTTTATCATTACATGCAGAGGGAATATATAATACTGGAAATTTTCAAGACCTTTCGTCAAGACCGTATAACATACTTAACAAGTCAAGGCTCACTGCCCACCCCATTTCCTTATCTCAAGCCAAGTCTAACTGCCAATGCCGTCGCACATGTTCGTCTCATGAGACTCCTGCTTTACCCAATGCATTGGAGCACTGTATAATTCCGGGTGCACCCGTCACATCATTCTTGTTGCCCTATATAATTCCGGGCGCACCCGCCACATGTAAGTCCTATACATCCCTCACATATCTTGACATGGTCATTCATGGGCTTTCATACATTCTTAATTAAACCCCATTTTCACATACGAGTTCATAACATGAAAACAGTTTAATCATTAAAAACAATATGACATGCATGCTAAAGCTTTGTGCTCATAAAAAGTTATCTTAACATTTGAAAACATGGATTTTAAGAAAGTAAACATAACACTTAACATTCCATAAATCATAATACCCAATTAATGCATGGTCGTTCATAACTTACACATATGATGATAAATGGATATCATAGGCGTTTAAAACAGGCAGTTGAGGATACAATGTGCATAATCAAGTCCATCTTGGGGAAATCATGTATATAATTGTGTAAGATCTTTTATTAGCACTTTAAATAAAAATGAGTACCTACCTATGAATACATGTATGCATTTTTAAAAGTTCAAGAAGTCCATACTAACCATTTTCACAAAACAAAAATCATGATTTATCCAGAGCAGTGATAAATGAAAATTCTCAGTTTCAAGAATGATTTTGAAATCAAACCAAACCATAAACTTCATCATGCTATATTGTGATAAATTGCAAACATGGACACTAAGTTGATATTAATGTATATACACATACGTGTATGCTTATACAACAACAATATACTTCATTCACTTGCATAATTTTACCTATTCATTCAATTATAAAAATCAGGGGTATAAACACTGAGGAAAGGTTGTATACTTGAATTTATCATCTTATAAATATGTGTATATATATATGTATATATATACACATATATGAAAACAAGGTGTAAAAAATAAGAACCCGCACCCAAATAAAAACAGAACCTTCGAACCCTTACTCCCAAATTTTAGGCTTTCACAAAGATGATGACCAGATCGGTTCTAGGAATAGTTAAAACCAGTTTATATGGTCCTGTATATTTTATTTATACACAATTATACAACAAGTGTATAACTATATAGAACTTACATAAATGGTAGGAAACAAAGAAGAGGAATTTTCTCCCTTACTCCCAACCGATTCTTTAAGCCGAAAGGGAGATCTCAAGGCCTGGGTTTGCACCAGTTTCTCACACACCAGAATATATATATATATATATATCATGTTTATATATATTTTCATGAATATAAGCCGAAGCTTGTCAAAACCACACCAAATTAAAACCTGCATCTTACCTTGCTTGGAGAGGAGTAATAGACGAGGCAAGAGGAACTGAAGGTATAAACATAGAAGATATACATATATATATATAACATGTATATACATATATATATATATATAAACCGAATCTTAAACATAACTTAAGAAAAAGAAAAAAAAGAACTCAACCCTTACCTTAGCTCGATGAGGAGGAGGAGGGAAGACAGAGCAACGAAGAGTTCCCAAAGCTGGAGAGATCAAGGGAGCCGGTGCAAGCCCTTCTGTGCAACAAGGGTTTAAAAAATAAGAAGAAGAAGATGGACTTCGGGGGGAGAAGTCGTCGGCCGAGGCATCTGGGGCGAGGGGTCGGTGTCGACTTGAAGAAAGGAGGAGACAGCGTGGGTCTCTTCATCGGCCTACAAGAAGAAAAACAGGGCACCCTACGATCTACTGGTCTGGCGTCTAGAGGAAGGAGAAGAAGCCGCGGGCGCGAGATGGATGAAAACCAAGAAAACAGTGGCGGCTGGGATCAAACCGAGAAGATCGGACGGTTGAGGAGTGGTGCGGTTTTAAAAAGATCGGACGGCTGTAGTTAGGGGGGAGAGGATCGGACGGCCCAGGGTGCGACGCGGTGCAAAAAGAGAGGAAGAAACGCGGGTCTTCAATAGTGTTAAAAAAAACTTTATTAACATTCTTTTTAATTTATTAAATCATTCATTGATTTCTTCTTTTATTATTATTAATGAATTCAATTATTAAACCACTTTTATTATTCTAATAAAAATCATTGGTCAAATAAAAATTATAAATTTATTTAATCAAAACATGTTATTATATAAACATATGTATATATATATATATATTCTATTTTAAAATACCAATAATTTTTATTGGCCTTATTATATTAAGTATATATTTTTAAACCATAATTATTATATTTTGGAAAATTAAAGGTTCATTTAATCAATTAAATAAAGCATCGATTTATTCATCATAATATATATTTATTTGTTTGTTTATTTTTCCTTTGATGAATTACATAATAATTACCTTAATTTATAATTTCATGCAAACATTTGGATACACTCCTTTAAGAAAAGAAAAAGAAATAGGTTGCTTAAAAGTATTTGTGTAAGCTTAAATATGCGAGATTTGTAAAAAAATCATAATTTAAAAAAGTTTCCAATATAGTTAATAAAGGTCAAATAATGTATCTAATTTGTTTCAATATATATATAACTCATAAAAATCCATTAGGTTTAATATAATTAAAAAATAAATGTTTCATTGATCAAATTAATATGTATAATGGAGGAAAAACAATAATATTAATTTTCTCCATTTGAAGCATAAAATAAAATTCTCATTTCGGGAAAAGCAAGAGATAAATTAACTAAATTATCACATTGATGTCATTTTGAAGCAAATTACATGATTAATTTTCCGAACCTTTTGGGGTAAACCATCTTATTTCCAACGGTCAAAATAAAACATAGAGGATAAGAAGACCCAACGGTCAACATAAAACATAAGATTCTTTGGGAAACCAACGGTCGAATTAATAGCCGTTTGGGGTTCAACGGTCAGATTAGGGTGCTTATAAAAAGGGTCTAGTCTTGGGGTGTCCCTTACTCCAAGTGACTGAAGGAGAAAAGGAAGGATGGTTCGTCTGATCCCCTTGGTGCTGATCACGGTCGCGGTGGCTTCAGCCATCCTCATGTTCCTTATGATTGATGCTCGAAACCCCTACCGCATTCTCGGGATCTTAGTAGTTTTAAGCGGTCTCCCCATCATTGTAATCGGGTTCTTAGTTGGGATTTTCGGTTAGTTTACCTTCTTCTTTGGTCAGTGGTTGTTGTAGCCGAAAGGTTTCTTATTTGAATAAAAGGAATTTTTCATCCATTTGATGCAAATACCTTATTAGTTGTTTGTTAGTTCACTTAACGAGTGACATTGAAAAGAAAACTTGTCAAAATCTTAACAAAACACGGTTTTATCGAGTTGTTACATTACTTCCCCATACAAAGAATTGCGCCCTCGCAATTCTATCATAAAAAAAAAGAAAAACTAAAAACCCCATACGTACAACTCTACTGAAACAATGGATATGGATCGGTTAATGGGACACCAAAGTTGGCACACAACTCTTCCGTTTCCCTAGTCCAGATGCACCTCGAACAGTGCTCCTTGAACTCTTGTTCTTGTGTACTGCACACGGGCTTCCAAAGGGAGGCTCGTGAGATGCAATGCTCGGAAATGTCCGAGTAGATAAGCTCCTTGATGACTCTTCTGGCCACCTCATGCTCGAGGTAGTCGAGAGGGATGATGCGGTTGAGGAGACTGAGGTTCAAGACTTAGAACATGTAGGCTGCACTGAGCTGGCCATCCTGGGCGGCCACGAGGAAGCACGCTCTGGCAGAAAAGTTTTGTGCTAGAGTGGAACACTGGAACATGCCCTAAAAGTACATTCCCCTTCGCCTATAGCAGGGGAGTTGAGCAGCGGCGATGAGGTGAAAGACGCGATCATTCTCTTTACATAACCGAAGAATCTCTGGACCATTTTCTAAATTGAGAAAACGCTGGCAGGACCCTCGCAGGTGGAGAAAGGACGGGTAATCCACCATGCATGCCTTGATCAAGATGACTTCTACTAGCTCATCGGATAGGGATGAGAAGTTTGTTTGACCAACCATCTGAAAACAAACACCAAAGGGAAACTCTTAACAACATAGATAAGGTGAAGACATGAAAGGAAACAAGGAACTTCCATTTATGAAAACGTTTACACGGATAAGTCTGAGTTTACAAGACGTACGCCACAGAGAGTAGCAAAACTTCCTAACTCTTCAAACCACACACAGGATGAATAGACAGGACTAAACTCATGGGAACATTTATAATGCCTCCTGAGTTTAGCGTGAGGGGTGTGGAGTTGGGAAACATCGATGTACACTTCTTGCCTAAGAGACACACGAGTGGACTCATTTTCCAACGCTCCAAAGTCCATTAACTGGCCCCAGAAGCCATAGTGCAAAATTTGGCACAGGTAATCCGCTCGGAGGTCTCCAGCAGCAGCAGCTTCTTGAAAGGGGTTATCAAGCATTGTGCCAAATTCCTCTCCAGTTGTAAAAACTCGGAAGCGTCCTTCGTGATACCTTCCCCGACGTGCATAAGAGGGAAATTGGGTCATCGTCATTAGGAGATAATCCATCCCCAATCCTCGGTGGAGACTAAGCACCCTAGATGAGTTTGACACATCGTACAGGTGCTTACACGTCATGCGAATTTGGGCATAATTTAGAAAGTTCTCGCGGCTAGCTAGGGATATAATGTTCTCTAGAGCCTCAGTGGGAAGTGAAAAAAGATCGGTAGGTACATCAGCCATCTGAAAGTTATAACATTTTTACGTAGTTAGTCTTAGCAATATATTTATATCACCTAGTTTTCCCGAGTTTCCTGAACCCATCCTCTGATACCAACTGTAGCTACCCCCAAACCCAGGGTTCTTAGTGAGACATGATATACTTAACATTACATCATTACAAATTAAATATCATGTCTCATTACTACAGAAGATCACGAGGATCAGGATTCTGGGAAACTAGCTGCTTCCGATTAACCTTCATTGGTACCAACCATGCCTGAAAATTTTTAACAAAACGTAGGGTGAGCAAATATGCCCAGTAAGGGGGTTTAAAACATTTTTAGAAAATCCTTTCTCAAAGAAGTTCTTTTTAAGAGAGTAAAACACTTTGCTAAAACCAAACTTTATCTTTTCTTAAAACATAAAATCCATCTTTCTTTGAAAACCACTTGCACAAAGAAGCATGTACTTGAAATGATCTTTAATGTAAACATGATCAGAGTGTGCAATATAAGAAAAATAAACAATGCATAATGTTAAAACAAGGTTACTTTAATTCTAAAAGAATTCCATGACTAAGCAGGGAAAACATGAATATCATGGTTCATGAGTAAAATGAATATCATCTAACAGTTTACAATATGAAAAATAGTTCTTGTTAAATAAAGTACATTTTCATGATCTTGGGAGCTTTCAACTAGGGGTTGTCCTGTTAGTTGAACTAACCCCTGGTTAACCTTTATCATTACATGTAGAGGGAATATATAATACTGGACTTTGTCAAGACTTTTCGTCAAGACTGTATAACATACTTAACGGGTCAAAGCTCACTGCCCACCCCGTTTCCTTATCTCAAGCCAAGGCTAACTGCCAAGGCCGTCGCACATGTTCGTCTCATGAGATTCCTTCTTTACCCAATGCATTGGAGCGCTGTATAATTCCGGGCGCACCCGTCACATCATTCTTGTTGCACTATATAATTCCAGGCGCACCCGTCACATGTAAGTCCTATACATCCCTCACATATCTTGACATGGTCATTAATGGGGTTTCATACATTCTTAATTAAACCCCATTTTCACATACGTGTTCATAACATGAAAACAGTTTAATCATTAAAAACATTATTACATGCATGCTAAAGCTTCGTGCTCATAAAAAGTTATCTTAGCATTTGAAAACATGGATTTTAAGAAAGTAAACATAACACTTAACATTACATACATCATAATACCCAATTAATGCATGGTCGTTCATAACTTACACATATGATGACAAATGGATATCATAGGCATTTAAAACAGGCAGTTAAGGTTATAATGTGCATAATCAAGTCCATCTTGGGGAAATCATGTATATAATTGTGTAAGATCTTTTATTAGCACTTTAAATAAACATGAGTACCTACCTATTAATACATGTATGCATTTGTAAAAGTTCAAGAAGTCCATACTAACCATTTTCACAAAACAAAACTCCTGATTTATCCAGAGCAGTGATAAATGAAAATTCTCAGTTTCAAGAATGATTTTGAAATCAAACCAACCCATAAACTTCATCATGCTATATTGTGATAAATTGCAAACATAGACACTAAGTTCATATTAATGTATATACACATACTTGTATGCATATACAACAACAATATACTTCATTCACTTGCATAATTTTACCTATTCATTCAATTACTCAAAAACTCCATTTTTTTATAGGCGAAAATAAAAATCAGGGGTACAAACATTGAGGAAAGGTTGTATACTTGCATTTATCATCTTATACATATGTGTATATATATATGTATATATATACACTTATATAAACACAAGGTGTGAAAAATAAGAACCCGCACCCAAATAAAAACAGAACCTTCGAACCCTTACTCCCAAATTTTAGGTTTTCACAAAGAAGACGACCAGATCGGTTCTAGGAATTGTTAAAACCGGTTTATATGGTCCTGTATATTTTTTTATACACAATTATACAAAAAGTGTATAACTATATAGAACTTACATAAATGGTAGGAAACAAAGAAGATGATTTTTCTCCCTTACTCCCAACCGATTCTTTAAGCCGAAAGGGAGATCTCAAGGCCTGGGTTTGCACCAGTTTCTCACACACCAGAAAATATATATATATATATATATATCATGTTTATATATATTTTCATGTATATAAGCCAAATCTTATCAAAACCACACCAAATTAAAACCTGCATCTTAGCTTGCTTGGAGAGGAGTAATAGACGAGGCAAGAGGAACCGAAGGTATAAACATAGAAGATATACATATATATATAACATGTATATACACACACAGATATATATATATATAAACTGAAGCTTAAACGTAACTTAAGAAAAAGAAAACAAAAGAGCTCAACCCTTACCTTAGCTCGACGAGGAGGAGGAGGGATGACAGAGCATCGAAGAGTTCTCGAAGCTGGAGAGATCAAGGGAGTCGGTGCAAGCCCTTCGGTGCAAAAAGCGTTTAAAAAAAAAGAAGAAGATGGACTTCGGGGGGAGAAGTCGTCGGCCGAGGCATCCAGGGCGAGGGGTCGGTGTCGACATGAAGAAAGGAGGAGACAACGTGGGTATCTTCGCCGGCCTACACGAAGAAAAACAGGGCACCCTACGATCTACTGGTCTGACGTCGTGAGGAAGGAGAAGAAGCCGCGGGCGCGAGATGGATGAAAACTGAGAAAACAGCGGTGGCTGGGATCAAACCGAGAAGATCGGATGGCTGAGGAGTGGTGCGGTTTTAAAAATATCGGACGACTGCGATCAGGGGGGAGAGGATCGGACGACCCGGGGTGCGACACAGTGCAAAAAGAGAGGAAGAAACGCGGGTCTTCAACAGTGTTAAAAAAACTTTATTAACATTCTTTTTAATTTATTAAATCATTGATTGATTTCTTATTTTATTATTATTAATGAATTCAATTATTAAACCACTTTTATTATTTTAATAAGAATCATTGGTCAAATAAAAATTATAAATTGATTTAATCAAAACATGTTATTATATAAACAGATATATATATATATATATTCTATTTTAAAATACCAATAATTTTTATTGGCCTTATTATATTAAGTATATTATTTTTAAACCATAATTATTATATTTTGGAAAATTAAAGGTTCATTTAATCAATTAAAGAAAGCATCGATTTATTTATCATAATATATATTTATTTGTTTATTTATTTTTCCTTTGATGAATTACATAATAATTACCTTAATTTATAATTTCATGCAAACATTTGGATACACTCCTTTAAGAAAAGAAAAAGAAATAGGTTGCTTAAAAGTATTTGTGTAAGCTTAAAGATGCGAGATTTGTAAAAAAAATCATAATTTAATAAAGTTTCCAATATAGTTAATAAAGGTCAAATAATGTATCTAATTTGTTTCAATATATATATAACTCATAAAAATCCATTAGGTTTAATATAATTAGAAAATAAACATTTCATTGATCAAATTAATATGTATAATGGAGGAAAAAAAATAATATTAATTTTCTCCATTTGAAGCATAAAATAAAATTCTCATTTCGGGAAAAGAAAGAGATAAATTAACTAAATTATCACATTGATGTCATTTTGAAGCAAATTACATGATTAATTTTCCGAACCTTTTGGGGTAAACCATCTTATTTCCAACGGTCAAAATAAAACATAGAGAATAAGAAGACCCAACGGTCAACATAAAACATAAGATTCTTTGGGAAACCAACGGTCGAATTAATAGCTGTTTGGGGTTCAACGGTCAGATTAGGGTGCTTATAAAAAGGTTTTAGTCTTGGGGTGTCCCTTACTCCAAGTGACCGAAGGAGAAAAGGAAGGATGGTTCGTGTGATCCCCTTGGTGCTGAGCACGGTCGCGGTGGCTTCAGCCATCCTCATGTTCCTTATGATGGAGGCTCGAAACCCCTACCACATTCTCGGGCTCTTAGTAGTTTTAAGCGGTCTCCCCATCATTGTAAGTGGGTTCTTAGTTAAGATTTTTGGTTAGTTTACCTTCTTGTTTGGTCAGTGGTTGTTGTAGCCGAAAGGTTTCTTATTTGAATAAAAGGAATTTTTCATCCATTTGATGAAAATACCTTGTTAGTTGTTTGTTGGTTCACTTAATGAGTGACATTGAAAAGAAAACTTGTCAAAATAAAAAAAACATGGTTTTTTTGGGTTGTTACATTACTTCCCCCTACAAAGAATTGCGCCCTCGCAATTCTATCATAAAAAAAGAAAAACTGAAAACCCCATACGTACAACTCTACTGAAACAACGGATCTGGCTCGGTTAACGGGACACTAAAGTTGGCACACAGCTCTTCCGTTTCCCTAGTCCAGATGCACCTCGAATAGAGCTCCTTGAACTCTTGTTCGTGTGTACTGCACACGGGATTCCAAAGGGAGGCTCGTGCGATTCAAGGCTCGGAAACGTCCGAGTATATAAGCTCCTTGATGACTCTTCTGGCCACCTCATGCTCGAGGTAGTCGAGAGGGATGATGCGGTTGAGGAGACTGAGGTTCAAGACTTGGAACATGTAGGCTGCACTGAGCTAGCCATCCTGGGTGGCCACGAGGAAGCACGCTCTGGCAGAAAAGTTTTGTGCCAGAGTGAAACACTGGAACATGCCCTCAATGTACATTCCCCTTCGCCTATAGCAGGGGAGTTGAGCAGCGGCGATGAGGTGAAAGACGCGATCATTCTCTTGACATAACAAAAGAATCTATGGACCGTTTTCTAAATCGAGCAAACGCTGGTAGGACCCTCGCAGGTGGAGAAAGGACGGGTAATCCACCATGCATGCCTTGATCAAGATGACTTCTACTAGCTCATCGGGTAGGGATGAGAAGTTTGTTTGACCACCCATCTGAAAACAAACATCGAAGGGAAACTCTTAACAACATAGATAAGGTGAAGACATGAAAGGAAACAAGGAACTTCCATTTATGAAAAGGTTTACACGGAAAAGTCTGAGTTTACAAGATGTACGCCACAGAGAGTAGCAAAACTTCCTAACTCTTCAAACCACACACAGGATGAACAGACAAGACTAAACTCATGGGAACATTTATAACGCCTCCTGAGTTTAGCGTGAGGGGTTTGGAGTTGGGAAACATCAGTGTACACTTCTTGCCTAAGAGACACACGAGTGGACTCATTTTCCAATGCTCCAAAGTCCATTAACTGTCCCCAGAAGCCATAGTGCAAAATTTGGCATAGGTAAGCCGCTCGGAGTTCTCCACCAGCAGCAGCTTCTTGAAAGGGGTTATCAAGAATTGTGCCAAATTCCTCGCCAGTTGTAAACACTCGGAAGATTCCTTCGTGATACCTTCCCCGACGTGCATAAGGGGGAAATTAGGTCATCATCATTAGGAGATAATCCATCCCCAATCCCCGGTGGAGACTAAGCACCCTAGATGAGTTTGACACATCGTACAGGTGATTACACGTCATGCAAATTTGGGAATAATTCAGAAAGTTCTCACGGCTATCTAGGGATATAATGTTCTCTAGAGCCTCAGTGGGAAGTGAAAAAAGATAGGTAGGTACCTCAGCCATCTAAAAGTTATAACATTTTTACTTAGTTAGTCTTAGCAATATATTTATATCACCTGGTTTTCTAGAGTTTCCTGAACCCATCCTCTGATACCAACTGTAGCGACCCCCAAACCCAGGGTGCTTAATGAGACATGATATACTTAACATTACATCATTACAAATTAAATATCATGTCTCATTACTACAGAAGATCGTGAGGCTCAGGATTCTGGAAAACCAACTTCTTCCGATTAACCTTCATTGGTACCAACCATGCCTGAAATTTTTTAACAAAACGTAGGGTGAGAAAATATGCCCAGTAAGGGGTTTTAAAACATTTTTAGAAAATCCTTTCTCAAAGAAGTTCTTTTGATGAGAGTAAAACACATTGCTAAAACCAAACTTTATCATTTCTTAAAACATGAAATCCATCTTTCTTTGAAAACCACTTGCACAAAAAAGCACGTACTTGAAATGAGCTTTAATGTAAACATGATCAGAGTGCGCAATATAAGAAAAATAAACAATGCATAATGTTAAAACGAGGTTACTTTAATTCTAAAAGAATTCTATGACTAAGCAGGGAAAAAATGCATATCATGGTTCATGAGTAAAATGCAGATCATCTAACAGTTTACCATATGAAAAACAGTTCTTGTTACATAAAGTACATTTTCATGATCTTGGGAGCTTTCAACTAGGGGTTGTCCTGTTAGTTGAACTAACCCCTGGGTAACCTTTATCATTACATGCAGAGGGAATATATAATACTGTACTTTGTCAAGACCTTTCGTCAAGACCGTATAACATACTTAATGGGTCAAGGCTCACTGCCCACCCCGTTTCCTTAGCTCAAGCCAAGGCTAACTGCCAAGGCCATCGCAAATGTTCGTCTCATGAGACTCCTGCTTTACCCAATGCATTGGAGCGCTGTATAATTCCGGGCGCACCCGTCACATCATTCTTGTTGCGCTATATAATTCTGGGTGCACCCGTCACATGTAAGTCCTATACATCCCTCACATATCTTGACATGGTCATTCATGGGGTTTCATACATTCTTAATTAAACCCCATTTTCACATACGTGTTCATAACATGAAAACAGTTTAATCATTAAAAACATTATGACATGCATGCTAAAGCTTCGTTCTCATAAAAAGTTATCTTAACATTTGAAAACAAGGATTTTAAGAAAGTAAACATAACACTTAACATTCCATACATCATAATACCCAATTAATGCATGGCCATTCATAACTTACACATATGATGACAAATGGATATCATAGGCGTTTAAAACAGGCAGTTGAGGTTACAATGTTCATAATCAAGTCCATCTTGGGGAAATCATGTATATAATTGTGTAAGATCTTTTATTAGCACTTTAAATAAACATGAGTACCTACCTATGAATACATGTATGCATTTGTAAAAGTTCAAGAAGTCCATACTAACCATTTTCACAAAACAAAAATCCTGATTTATCTAGAGCAGTGATAAATGAAAATTCTCAGTTTCAAGGATGATTTTGAAATCAAACCAACCCATAAACTTCATCATGATATATTGTGATAAATTGCAAACATAGACACTAAGTTCATATTAATGTATATACACATAATTGTATGCATATACAACAACAATATAATTCATTCACTTGCATAATTTTACCTATTCATTCAATTACTCAAAAACTCCATTTTTTTATAGGCAAAAATAAAAATGAGGGGTACAAACACTGAGGAAAGGTTTCATACTTGCATTTATCATCTTATACATATGTGTATATATATATGTATATATATACACATATATAAACACAAGGTGTGAAAAATAAGAACCCGCACCCAAATAAAAACAGAACCTTCGAACCCTTACTCCCAAATTTTAGGCTTTCACAAAGAGGACGACCAGATCAGTTCTAGGAATAGTTAAAACCGGTTTATATGGTCCTGTATATATTTTTTATACACAATTATACAAAAAGTGTATAACTATATAGAACTTACATAAATGGTAGGAAACAAAGAAGAGGATTTTTCTCCCTTACTCCCAACCGATTCTTTAAGCCGAAAGGGAGATCTCAAGGCCTGGGTTTGCACTAGTTTCTCACACACCAGAAAAAAAAAATATATATATATCATTTTTATATATATTTTCATGTATATAAGCCGAAGCCTGTCAAAACCACACCAAATTAAAACCTGCATCTTACCTTGCTTGGAGAGGAGTAATAGACAAGGCAAGAGGAACCGAAGGTATACACATAGAAGATATAAATATATATATAACATGTACACACACACACACACACACACACACATATATATATAAACTGAAGCTTAAACATAACTTAAGAAAAAGAAAAAAAAGAACTCTACCCTTACCTTAGCTCGACGAGGAGGAGGAGGGAAGACAGAGCAGCGAAGAGTTCCCGAAGCTAGAGAGATCAAGGGAGCCGGTGCAAGCCCTTCGGTGCAACAAGGGTTAAAAAAAAGAAGATGGACTTCGGGGGGAGAAGTCGTCGGCCGAGGCATCCGGGGTGAGGGGTCGGTGTCGACTTGAAGAAAGGATGAGACAGCGTGGGTCTCTTTGCCGGCCTACACGAAGAAAAACAGGGCACCCTACGATCTACTGGTCCGACGTCGTGAGGAAGGAGAAGAAGCCGCGGGCGCGAGATGGATGAAAACCGAGAAAACAACGGTGGCTGGGATCAAACCGAGAAGATCGGACGACTGAGGAGTGGTGCGGTTTTAAAAAGATCGGACGACTGCGATCAGGGGGGAGAGGATCGGACGACCCAGGGTGCGACGCAGTGCAAAAAGAGAGGAAGAAACGCGGGTCTTCAACAGTGTTAAAAAAAACTTTATTAACATTCTTTTTAATTTATTAAATCATTGATTGATTTCTTCTTTTATTATTATTAATGAATTCAATTATTAAACCACTTTTCTTATTTTAATAAAAATCATTGGTCAAATAAAAATTATAAATTGATTTAATCAAAACATGTTACTATATAAACATATGTATATATATATATATATTCTATTTTAAAATACCAATAATTTTTATTGGCCTTATTATATTAAGTATATTATTTTTAAACCATAATTATTATAGTTTGGAAAATTAAAGGTTCATTTAATCAATTAAAGAAAGCATCGATTTATTCATCATAATATATATATATATATATATATATTTATTTTTCCATTGATGAATTACATAATAATTACCTTAATTTATAATTTCATGCAAACATTTGGATACACTCCTTTAATAAAAGAAAAAGAAATAGGTTGCTTAAAAGTATTTGTGTAAGCTTAAAGATGCGGGATTTGTAAAAAAAATCATAATTTAATAAAGTTTCCAATATAGTTAATAAAGGTCAAATAAAGTATCTAATTTGTTGCAATATATATATAACTCATAAAAATCCATTAGGTTTAATATAATTAGAAAATAAACATTTCATTGATCAAATTAATATGTATAATGGAGGAAAAACAATAATATTAATTTTCTCCATTTGAAGCATAAAATAAAATTCTCATTTCGGGAAAATCAAGAGATAAATTAACTAAATTAACACATTGATGTCATTTTAAAGCAAATTACATGATTAATTTTCCGAACCTTTTGGGGTAAAGCATCTTATTTCCAACGGTCAAAATAAAACATAGAGTATAAGAAGACCCAATGGTCAACATAAAACATAAGATTCATTGGGAAACCAACGGTTGAATTAATAGCTGTTTGGCGTTCAACGGTCAGATTAGGGTGCTTATAAAAAGGGTCTAGTCTTGGGGTGTCCCTTACTCCAAGTGACCGAAGGAGAAAAGGAAGGATGGTTCATGTGATCCCCTTGGTGCTGAGCACGGTCGCGGTGGCTTCAACCATCCTCATGTTCCTTATCATGGACGCTCGAAACCCCTACCGCATTCTCGGGCTCTTAGTAGTTTTAAGCGGTCTCCCCATCATTGTAATCGGGTTTTTAGTTGGGATTTTCAGTTTTTTTACCTTTTTTTTGGTCAGTGGTTGTTGTAGCCGAAAGTTTTCTTATTTGAATAAAAGGAATTTTTCATCCATTTGATGCAAATACCTTATTAGTTGTTTGTTGGTTCACTTAACGAGTGACATTGAAAAGAAAACTTGTCAAAATCAAAACAAAACATGGTTTTCTCGGGTTGTTACAGCCTCTCTTTCTTGAGAGAGGCACTTATCATAGACGAAAGCAAATAAAAACAAATGAATCCCAACAGAAACTTTAGTATCCAAAAACTGATCCAACAAAACATACCTATCAACCGTGATGTGATCCTTCCAAAACAACCAGATCTGAGAGTTTAGAGAATCCCCATGCATGAAACCCTAGACTCTCATACTTTGACCATATTCCCTAACTTTACTATGCCCTTGCTTCAATTCGAGAATTGCAATTTTTGATACAGCATTGTTACAAAGTTCATTAACAATAAAATCAGATTTTACCCGAGCCCCTAGGCCTCGTGCATTCCATATGAAGATTCTAACCATTAAAACCTGATGTGTCTGGTTTTGGCCCCAGACTTCTAGCCCCTGATAGTATGAGATACAACTGGGGAAGACACCAATCCTAATATGGATTGTGACCACGTGCGAACACTGCTCTGCACCTTCGAACCAACTGAACCTAGGGAGCACGAACCATTGAATAAAGCCTTAGAAAGGCCCTCTAGAGAAACAAATCACTGATAAATTCCTTTACTAGAGATGAACCCATTCGGCACTGAGGGAGAGTGCGGTGGCGAATAGGGCTCATTTGAAACAGGAGACATCGGGGGTAAAGAAACCACTAGTTGAAGATTTCCCTCCCAGTGCGAGGAGGACAACGCCGCTCCCCAATCATCAAAGCCCGTCTCCATTGGTAGAATCTCCAAAATGCAGATATGGGAGGTGATCCAAGGATCAAAAGAGGACTGAGAAGGCTGGACTAAATTTCTAATCATCGCCCCAGTATAAGGGCCCTATCCCAAATCTTAAGAGATGAATCCTTCCCCATACCTTTGTTAAATAAAACTAAATCCTGGAAGAGAGGCTGAAGACCATCGCGACTCATGGGTTGCGAAGACGAGGAGGCCTCGCAAAGCAGCCCCGAAGAAACCACCCCTTTCCCTTTATCACACCCCATCAGTTCTGTAGAGAGACGTGAGGCCGAACCCCTTACAGAAGAACTCAAAATATTCTGAGAACAAAAATCCCCTTGGTGGGCCTTGCGACAAACCTGCAACCTATGACCAGAAATATGACAAAAGAGAAGAACCTGGGAATAGCAGGGTAAATCAGCGGTTGACGACGATCCTCCATTCCTTCGATCCATAGCACCATGTGACTCTGGAGCGGATGAGAAATATCCAACTCAACACAAATCCTCACAACATACGCCTCCTTCAAGCTACTCGTCCTATCTTCCGCGCACAAAAAAGAACCCAACGAATCCCCAATCGCCCTTAGGAAAGATTCATTCATAAGGGGAAGAGGGATCTCTGGAAGCAAGATCCAAACTGCCACAAGAGAGAATTCCTTCCCAAAATGAGCCTCCATTAAACATCGAGAGAGCGAGAACCTCCAGCACCCCACAAACCTCGAACTGCTACTCCATGATTTAACAAAATCATCCTTGAAAGCCAAAACAATACAGAAGGCTTTCCGATCGAATATCGACACTGACGCCGGAAGAGACAAGCCCCATCTGCGAACGCTATCCTGGAAGACATCAAGAGGTGGTTTATCCGCACCAAAACGCACTATCAGCGACCAACGAAGATCCTTAGCCGACACCTCAAAAGAAACTGCCGGAACCGAAAGCACATGGAAACCCTTCTCCAAGAAAGAGGTAGATGACAACGAGACCGATGGCGAAGAATCCCGATCCAGTCCTAACCCCGGGGGAGGCCGTAACAGAGCATCCTTGAAAGAAGGCAGAGGAAGATGATCCACACCACCATCGAACGCCGAAGAACCATGCGCGCCGCCGTCAGGGAGCACCGCCGCAGTGGTCGGAACGAGAGCATTCAGAGCGAGATCATTCGAATCCATTTCAATCCCACGAATGTTCATGATTTAATGGATTCGTATTTTGCTAAAAAAAATTTAATACATTTGTGTACAAAATTTTTATGTTTTATGGTGAACATTCATTGGGTATAGAATTAATATTTAAAAATTAGATGTTCTTGATTGATTGGAATCATTACTTTCTAATATTTTATGATAAATTGTTGAATAACCTTTTTAATATGATTTTATCAAACCATAGTGATTTAATTTGGTGATATGATTATAAATTTATCGTGATTATGTTGTAGCCCCATTTCCATGTTATGACTCATATAGTCATATGATCATTTTATGCCTCATGTACTCATGATAATGTTAGGCCTCACGCACTCAATATTTTGTTCTAATGATCATGTTATGACTCATATTAATTTGAACATGTTTTTCCTCTTTTCCTTATATACATGATCTTATGTTAATGTTAATATGTTGAGGCCCATTTTTTACCTATAATGTCATGACATCTAATCCTTTATTCTAAATTTATTATTCAGTAATGTGTATCTTATAAATCCATGTTTTATTGGGTATGAATTCTTTATGTTGTGTTCATGTTCCTTTATTATGATTGCATACCCTATGTTCTAATTAAGATAACTTATTATCATTGATGGTTGTTACTTATAATTACCCTTATTAAGGATTTTATCTCACCCATTTATTATTTTTCCATTTCCCTTAGTTATAAAGAAAATTATTACATATGATGTTTCCTTATGTGTATCTTGTGCGAATAAATTGTAAGAGATGTTGAAGACTTTTTATGGATTAAGATGTTTCCTATATAGTGGGAGAATATGTATATTAGTTGAAAAATTCATTGGTTTTTTATTTAATTTTTTGTCCTAAATCTCTAAAATACTAAACCGAAAAGGTCTTTGGAATGTATTATATAAGAAGTTTTCTAAAATTCATGTAACTAAGATGACCAAATTGTGGGTAATTATAGAAATCCTATTTCATATTAATGAAACATTTTCATGAAAGTCTTACCAATTAATTTAATTATCATATATACCTATAATAAAATTTATTGTAGTTTAAAACATGGACTTAAAAGAAGAAATAAATCATTGTTTTAAATTTAAGGGATGAAAAATAGAGCCACCTCTTATTATAATTAATTCATTGTCAAATAGTTTTTCTCCTCCTTAAAAGAGAAAGAAAAAAAAAAAATAGAAAAACACATTACTCCTAAAAAAATGTAAACCAAAAATAAAATTTGTCCAACACAAAACTATATCCACCATGTACATGGTATGTCTAGATGAAATAGAATTTGTGGAAAATAATATCAGAATACATGAAGAGAAGATTATTTTATTGACTTATTATAAAGAATCTCACATTTACATTAATAATAGGTAAATAAATTATAAGGATAAGAGGTGATGGTAGTGTCATTTTTGGGAAGGCCTTGGAAAATTTCTCACAAATCGTTGAAGGGGTATCCTTGAGAATTAAATTAAAATCCCAAAAATTAAAAATAAATTCATTTTAGAAACTACACTAGTATGTTTCAAGAGCGTGGAAGTAGTGTAGGTTACCTATTCAACCAACATCTGCATAACATGTCTCCCCATATCATCATTAAAAATGTTCTTTCCAATTAATTTTAACCGTTAAAAATTCTACTACCCTAGGAACACATTAAAAGTTACCTATAAAAATTCAACACAACAATGCAGATTGCCCGTAAAGTTTAAAAACACTTTTGAGCATTCATAGAAATAAAAAAAATTCCCAAACACTCCCTCACTTATATAAGAAATATTTTTATGAATTACTAAATATTATAACCAAAATTAACTAATAAATTAGGTAGAGAAAAAATGAAATCATGAAAATTATTTCCCCATAAGTTAACCTAAACGATGAAATTAATGAAATATTATATATTTTAAAAACATTATCATTGAAAAACAATATAATTTATAAAGTTACAAATATTATATCATTAAATGGCCAACTATTGAATATTATTATAAAAAGGTCAACCATTGAATGACCAAATATTTTCTCCATGCCTCACTATCATGATCCAAAAAATGTATTTTTGTTTCACCACAATCAAATATTGAAACGTTCACATTCCCTATATCATACAAAAAAAATGTAGATTTACTTCAATGTTGTGATGTGGGAGATGAGTATGAAACTTAGTTTCATTTCCATAATACTCCCACAAATTATTAGAAATGATCATTTGAATATGTTTTAAGGTAATTAATTATTTTTGAATGGAAAATATGTGTTACAAATTTTTTTATAAAAATTATATTTTTCACTCCATATAAAAATTATTTTAATGAAAAATACAAAATATAATGAGAAAAATCTACCACGTTTACTCATAATGATTCCAAAAAGTCCAATTAAATCATTTTAAAAAATATTGGAATTTTTTAGGCTATTAGATAATTAAATATTTCTATGATTTAAGGATTCATGAATAATAATTAAACGAATTCAACCACACAAAAAATAATAAACTAATAAACCAACATTTGTCCCAAAATACCCACAATGATTTATTATAAACATTGATTTCATTATTTGTTCTAGTGATCCTTCTGATTATTGCCTCAAGGTATAAATGACCATTTATACATTTTCATCTAAAAAAATGAATCCCTATATATCATTACTTCAGACTCGATCCACCTGATACACCAAACTATTTTATAATACTAATGATCATTCTAAGAATAATTTATTGTTGATTCCTTTTTATTTAATAATTTTTATTTTCATATAAACATAATTCCATATTCCAAAATTCTGTATCTAGACTAAAAATATTATTTTTTAATTCACCATATTTAGAAAACTACCTTTCCAAGAATACCACCTTGGGAACCAACTCTTAACTTAAATAACATTCAAATGCTTGAAAATAACAATTTAGAAAAACCCAACATGATTGTTCCAATAATTTAACATAACATTCTCACATATAAGAAAATCACAATTCTGGTGAATATCATTTAAAAAATTGAAAAAAAATTAAATTCAATACATCCCTGATTTGAAATCACCATAAGAAGAATAAAAAAACATAACAAGATGCACATTCCCTAGAATTTAAAAAATTCACTAAATTGATTACCAGTTCATAGATGGATTTTTTTCCACAATGAAACCATGAAAATCATATTAATTTTTATTCAAAATATAAATTATAAAAATCAAATTTAATTTATTTTTTTGATGGATCCTTCTCTTTTCGTACAAGATTACTTCTTACTAGTACATTACCATATCGTTTTGAAATGATCCATGTTTAACTCTACAAATTTACATACATGGATTTTGGTGAGTAGCATTCCCCAATGAAATTTTTCAATAAATCACATTCAACAAACTGTTTTGATGTTTTTAATGAAGGAAACTTGAAGAAAAATTTTATGAATATAAAATAACCCCATTCCAAGGTGGAACAACTCCATGATAAATTTCATGATCATGATATTTACCACCCTAATAATTAACACTTCATCATATTTCCAAAAAATAATGATTGATCTATCATGTTTCTCAATATGTTAGTCAATATTCCGAAACTTATTTTTAGTTCATTGATCAATCCATTATGGATCCTCTTGAGCACTGATAATGAGAAGATATCTCTATATAGAGGAAATGAGAATGATTTGATAGTTATAAAATTGGATTTCACCATTTTGGATTATAAAATAATGAACTCTACCATCATAATTACCATAACTTAATGGTGTTCCTCATTAAATGATTCCTCTAAAAAATGAATCCTGACATATCTCTGTCATTAAATTCAACCGTGATGGGTGACATATGATTTATTTAACAAAAGTAAATCTATCTTAATTTCCATTATTTAAAATCCATTACTATACACCGGGAATATGAAACCATAAATAATTATTCATTACCTCAACATTTCAACATTAGTAATAATATTAATATTGAAATAAAATTAGGATATTATCTCTATCAAAGACTCTTATAAACATCAAATTCCTCAAAATAAAAAAAAGTCATTATCATAATTATAAATCCTTTTTTCCATTTTAAGTGAGTCAATAATTTTTTACTTCTAAATTTAGTATACAATATTAAATTATCTACAGGTAATTGACTCATAATTTAGTTAACACAATTAACCCTTTTTCAAGAAATAACCATGTAGAGAATAATTTGTATTTTCTTTGGGCTAACTACCACTAAGAACCAATGAATTTCACCAACACCACCTTTGATGAATTTATTTATCTATCTCCACAGACACATAAAATATATCAAGGGATGAAATAATAATAATAAATTAAATTAATATTTTTACACCTCATGACGATAATATTAAATTAGTAAATTTTGGACTTATTCCCTAATATATAAAATAATTAAATAATAAAAAATTTAGTTGTTTCAACAGCTTCCATAAACAATCCCATAGATTGATATATTCTTTCAAAAAATCTTTAAACACTTCCATAATTCCCCAAAATCATCCAAATGAATAAAAATACATGAAAAAAAATCCGAATAAAGGTAATTATAAAATATAAATCAAAAAACAATATTTTTAAAAAATAAATAACATTTAATTGAGATAAAAAATAGAAAAAATAAATTTATAAAAGATATTACTAAATCCTATAACGCATAAACCTATTTTAGTATATAAAAGACTAATATATCCTCAGAAAGAAACCTCATCCTAACTGAAAATTGCATCTAATCCATTTAAATTTTAATAATTACAAATTCTTAGTGAAAAATACATAATAATATTCAATGAACATTTATTATTACTTGATTTCTAGGAAAATCAATTTAAAAATTGCAATATAATTTCCATTAATAATTATAACTTAATTGTTTTAATGTTTATGTGTTTTTTATATTTATTACATTATGGGTTTGTATTATCATTCATTTTACTTAGAAATTTTTAAGAGGAAACAATTATTTTCTCCTTTTATATTTTAGGAGAGAATCATATGTGAAACACTAATCCTCATGGACACAAATTTATTAACCTCAATTATCAGTCATTCTTATATCACTATTAAAATGAAGAAATTTAACAGTGAATTTGAGAATTTTCAATAATAATTAGACTAAATGGCACTTAGTAGTGAATAGTTAGCTTTGTTTTTAGTTATATTTATTGGTTTTTAACTATATTTTTTGTTCCTTATAAATTTTTTAATTTTTATTTTTAAAATATAAATCATATTTGTAAGAATATCGTTTTAAAAAATATTTAAATTAATATTACTATATATATTCATATAAATAATTAGTTTTATCAATAAATAAATTAATATTTATCTTAATATTAATAAATAATTTTATATTTACATTTATTGTTAATTAATACAAAAATATATTTTTATTTACGTTAAAGAATCATTTATATATTTATATTTATATTGATTCTTGTATATATTTATTTTTAAATATAAACAATCAAACATATAAAAATATATTACAAATAACTTATATATAGTTAATAAATTATTTGTTTCCATGTGGGTATATATATATATATATTGCAATGACCTACCAATTCTCATTGGCTTTAGAGTACAACGATTCATTACTAGGCCTTAAGAGACATCCCCAAGACGCCAAATGCTGACAATAAATGCCGAAGGGTTTCAAGTACAAGTTGGGGGATAACTTACCCTTCATGAAATAACCCATAAACCAACCAAGCATAACCAACATTCACTATATGATGAATGAAAAAAATGAAAAACCAACAAACAACTTCATTCATATCAACCACATCAAAGTACACAACAACATAAGACCAAACTAAGGATCAAAGTACACAGCTGATGAAAAGATCAAGACTCTCAAAAGACACCACAACTCCACGCTCCAACAACTCCAAGCTCCACAAAATCTCCTAAGCATTGCCATGAGACACTAGTAATAAGATGCTTTACCTTTACCTATGTCCCGGAATACAACATCTCCAAATAGCACCAAAGTGCCAAAGAAGGGGTGAGTATAAAACTCAGTAGGATTTCCCCAATGACTTCCCTACTCACACCACCAAGGTAGAAGAGTTATCCACATCTATAAAAGAACAGTTTATATAAAACATTTTCTCAAAAGAAGTTTATAACTAAATATAAAGAAGTTTCAAAAACCATACATAAACAAAGGAATTCAAAGAGAAGTCGAAACCAATTTTCAAGTAGGATATTTTTTTCAGAAAAAATATCCAAACGAGATTAAGAACCATTTCCCAAACATTCCTTTTTGGCATAACCAACCATTTCCACAAACCCATGCAAACAACCATACATGCTACCTATAAGAGGGGAGAATCCCTAACCCTTATCCATCCAAACTGTGATGGGGGAGACTTCTTGCCCTTATCCATCCCAAATGCACATTAATTCTTGATGAGGGAGAGCCCTAACCCTTATCCATCCCAACACTGATGGGGGAGACCCCTAACCCTTATCAGTCCCAAATGCAAAATGAATGTTTAATGGGGGAGATCCCTAACCTTATACATCCCAACATTGATGGGGGAGACTCCTAACCCTTATCTGTACCATATTCCCATGAACACACACAACCATAATGTCAAAAACCAAGTGTTTCCAACCAATTAAAACAATTTCAATGCTTAACCATTTAAATTCCAAATAATTTCAATAAAACTCAATTTTTATTGAAAACCAAATCCATTAACGTCGTTTCAATATCAAACCATTTCAATAAAACACCATTTTTATTGAAAAAACATTTTTCATCAGACCGTATACAATTTCAGAAAATCTATAATTTAAAATCAACATTTTAAATTCAACAATCCAGATCACTTTGCACAACAATTCACCAAGATTTCAAAATCTCATCAAAACCATAAATCATCACTAAAGAAGATTTATTCTATGATTTTCACAATCAAATCCATTCAAATAAACCAATTTGAATATAATACAATAAATTCTAGCAAGAGGAGTCAAGAGTGAAGCCTCCTACCTCAAGGGTTTTGAAGAAAATCCTAACAAACAGATAACACATAAGAAAACTGGACTGATTCACCATGGATCCTTCGTAGATCTCTTCTCCAAACAAAACCAAGACCAAATATCATCATATTTGGCATCCACACATTTAGATATACCCATAACGGGCGTAGATCTATGTAACTGAGAGAAGAGAGAAAGTAGATCTAAGTAGATCTAAGAAACCAAACAAGAACGATCACATACCTCAAGAATCCGACTTTGATTTGTCAAGAGAAGCCTTCAGATCACCTCTGGAACGATGGGATAACCCTCTTTGACCTTAGGAGAAGAAAAATCCGGAGTTAGGGCTGCTTAGGAGCTTAAATGAGGCAATTAGAGGCCAAAACGCATGAGATCCACCTTTATAAGATCCCATTTAAGTGGCTGCACGGTTAGTTCGCATGGTTTAACAAACTGGGCGCTAACCGTGCGTTAGCTACTACCTCGGCCACCCTTCTAGCATGGTTTGGACGCATGGTTAGACAAACTGTGTGCCACCTATGTGGAAGATACTGCCTCCAATACAAAATACGTATGGTTTGGACGCATGGTTTAGACAAACTGTGCACCGCCCGTGCGACTTCCCATTTTCCCTCAAAACATCATTCCAAGTTCTCCCAAATCTCCCATACGTAAATGATAACTTTATAACCATTAAAATAATCAAGAAAAGGGTTACATACCAGAAATTGGGGGTACTAAATTCTCCTCACCATTGGTCTTTCTGTCCTCAGGAAGTAGAAAACCTTCACCCAACTGAAAGAGTTCCGACCATTGCTCTGTCATTTCCCTTTCACGTTCCCAAGTCTCTTTCTGAATCTGACCATGCTGCCATAAAACCCGAACTAGACCAATTATTTTTCCATGAAATACTTTTTCTTGCCTATCCAAAATCCGTATCGGGATATGTTTCAACGAAGCATCCGACTCTAGGTCAACGTGATCCCATCTGATCACATGGTCAGGATCAGGATGATACTTTTTCAACTAAGATACACGGAACACATTATGCACCAAAATAAACCGTGGTGGTAAAGCCAAATGATATTCCACCTCTCCAACCCAGTCCAGTATCTCAAAATGGTAAATGTATCTAGGAGATAACTTTCCCTGCTTCCCAAAATGACGATGTCCAAGCCTTGGAGTGATCGTCAAGAAGACATGATCACCCACAACGAACGACAATGATCTTCGAAGATGATCTGCATAAGATTTCTGACGACTCTAAGCCGTCTCCATCCTCTTTCAAATCAACTGAATCTTCTCCATTGTCTCTTGGACAAGGCTTGGCCCAACTAGTGAAGTTTCACCAGTTCCACCCAGCATAGTGGACAGCGACAAGGACGCCCATACAATGCTTCAAACGGAGCCATGCGTATCGAGGCATGATAGCTATTATTGTATGAGAACTCCACTAAGGGTATATGCTCCTCCCATGAGCCACCAAAATCCGTTATAGAATCATGCAACATAACTTCCAAAGTTTGTATTGTCCGCTCAGATTGCCCATCCGTCTGAGGATGATACGCCGTGCTCATTGTCAACTGAGTCCCAAGGGTTTGCTGTAATGATTTCCAGAAACGAGATGTGAACCTTGAATCTCTATCTGAGACTATAACCACTAGTACACCATGCCTCTTTACCACTTCTTGGATATAGAATTTTGAAATATCTTCCACCGTATCAGTTTCACAAATAGGGATGAAATGTGCCGACTTGGTGAGACGATCCACTATCACCCAAATGGCATCGTGTTTCCGGACCATTTTTAGAAGACCTGTAACAAAATCCATTGATTTATGATCCCATTTACACACTAGGATAGGTAAAGATTGTAACATACCAGCTAGTCTCTGGTGCTCTGCTTTAAACTGCTGACAAGTTAAGCACTGTGAGACGAACTCGGCCGCCTTTCATTTCATGCCGCTCCACCAAAACTGTACCTTCAACACCTTATACATATTCTGTGTACCTGGATGTACAACCCATCTTGAATGGCTGTAAGCATGAATTAGTTGTTTCTATCATACCATAGTTACAACCATATGATCTATGAAACACAAAAAATGAACCCCCATCAAGTTTCCAGCCATCAATGGTCTCTCCACCATTGAGTTTTGAACTTACAACCAGACATTCTGCATCAGATGTTTCTGCTTCTTTGATTAGCTTTACTAAATCAGGAACAAGTGTAGCTGAAAAGAAAACAGCAACATCACCATGGTCATCATATTCCACATGCATGTCAGCTAAGACCGACATCAACTACCATTCATTTAAAGCTTCTTTCACCAAATGAGCATATGGATTTCAACTCAATGCATCCTCCACCGAATTACCTTTTCCTGGTGTGTACATCCAGTCAAAGTCAGACATCTGAATGTACTCCATTAATCTCCTTTGACTAAGATTCAAATCTTGTTGTGAGAAAATGTGTTTCAAGATTTTGTGATCCGTAAACATAGTAAATTTCTCACCAAAGAGATAATGTATCCATGTTTTCAAAGCATGGACGACTGCAGCCATTTCCAAATCATGTGTTGGGTAATTATTCTCATGCACACTCAATTTCCTTGATCTATAAGTAACCAAATGGTCTCCTTGTATGAGAACAAAACCCAACCCTGATCCTGAAGAATCAAAATACACCACATACCCCTGTCTTGATTCTGGAAAGATCAAGATAGGTGTCAATGTAAGCCGAACTTTTAGTTCCTGAATGAATTTATTACATTCTTTCGTCCATTTGAATAGATCATTCTTCTTAGTCAGATCTTTCATTGTTGAAGCTAGCTGCGAGAAATCATGCACAATGTGTCGGTAGTAACCAGCTAGACCTAAAAAACTGCGTATCTTGAACACATTCTTCTGTGATTTACAAGAGATATCGGCTTCTATTATTTCAGGATCAACTGAAATGCATTTCTCAAAAATTAAATGGACATGGAAATGTACTTCCTATATCCAAAAATCACACTATGATAATTTGGCATACAAACGATGATCTCTCACGATTTGTAACACTGTTTCCAGGTTCTCCCCATGATCCGCCCTTATCTTTGAATACACCAAGATATCATCCACAAACACCCCAACAAAAGAATCTAGATATCACTAAAATATCTGATTCATCAAAGCCATGAAGACCACTGGTGAATTTTTTAGACCAAAAGGCATGACTACATATTCATAGTGGCCATATCTACTTCTGAAAGCTGTCTTTGGAATATCCTCCTCCCGAACTCACAATTGGTGATATCCTGATCGCAAGTGAATCTTTGAGAACCACTAATCTCCCCTTAATTGATTAAACAGATCATCAATGCATGGAAGTGGATATATATTCTCTATCGTAACATGGTTAAGCTTACGATAATCAACACACAACTGAAGAGTTCCAGCTGCCTTTTTCATGAACAAAACCAGTGCTGCCCACAGAGATATACTTGGTCAAATAAAACCCTTGAATTACATCTCATCTTACTTCACTTTCAATTCTCATAACTCTGTTGGTTCCATCCTATAAGAAGAAATAGAAATAGGACTGGTCCCCAGATGGAGATCAATTGTAAACTCTACTTCTTTTAGAGGTGGTAACCCTGAGAATTTATTGGGAAAGTCATCTAGAAATTGATCCACAACAGCTGGAAAACTATTTTCCTCAATCTCTTCTATTGATTCCAAAGTCAACACTACAAGTTGGTGAGAGATCGTTCCCACCATTGGTGCCAACAAGCTATTTTCACCTTTCTTTACCATCCTATCTTCTCTGAAGAGATGGTTTATGTCGTCCTTAGTCATGATACTAACCATTCTCCTATAACAGTATATGTGAGCCTTAACCATAGTCAACCAATCCATACACAGGATTACTTCATTGACATCCATGTCCAACATCAAGTAGTCCCATTTTAACTCAGCTCCATCAACAGTTATAGAACATGCTCTACACACAAAGGCTTGACATTATCTTTCACCAAGAGGAGTTTTCAGTTTCAAAACAGAAGGTATCATTTCTAGTTTTAAACATCGCAAGTCAACAACACGATAAGCAACGAAGGAATGTGATGCACCAGTATCAAAGAGCACTTGCACAAGGGTATAATTCAAAAGAATCATACCTATCACTATAGATGGTCCAGCTAGATCATCGACCATCATCTACTCAGCTCCATACAATTGCTTCGTCGTTGCACTGTTCTCCTTGTTGCCTTGCTGAGATCACCCTAGTTGAGGAGTCATGTTATTTTGAGAATCACCATGGCTAGCTTTGTTATGCTGATGAGGCATATTCTGCCGTTCATGTCCTGTCGAAGCATATGATGCTTGTGACGCCTGAGGAGTGTCACGCGCTCCTGACCTCGGAGAATTCTTACGATAGCGCTGTAGATGCCCCATCTATTTGCAATTGTGACATGCTCTAGGTTGCACCGTAAAATCTTGCCTTTTGTGGTCAAGAGAACCACATTGGAAACCACCTCATTTCCTCTGGGTTCGTGGATGAAGTTTCACTGATGCCACTGTCTGGTTCTGATTTCCACTTGCACCATGGAAATAGGTGTCCCTTTTACTCTTGTTCCCAATGGTTGAGTTCCCACCGTTTCCTGTAGGTATCAACATTCATCCTCCCATCAATCCTGAGATATCATGTTCAGCAATAGTCTCTATGTTCACCATCTCTGTATAATCTGTAATACATTGAACTGCAATCTTCGATCGAATCTCTTTCCTTAGCCCTGATTCGAAGATGCATGCCTTTAATGATGCACTTGCCACAACCTCTGGTAAAAAACAGACTAAATTCATGAATTTAGGCGCATACTCTGTGACTGAGAGACTCTCTTGTTTCAGGCTGATGAAGTTTGTCATTTTCTGGATGTTAAACATGTGAGGATAGAATTGTTTGTTGAACAATTATTCATAATACACCCATGTAAGGCCTTCATCCAATTTATCCTGCACCGCCAAATACCACCATTGACGTGAACGATCCTCGAGCATATACGTCACCAACTTTACTTTTAGTTATACTGGTGTGCCGATGAAATCGAAGATACGATTCATTCTACTTAGCCACACTTCCGCCTTCTCAGGTTCAACATCACCCCGAATGTTTGGTGGATTCTGCTTCTTGAACTTGATGGTATTATTGACATGCCTTGGTTCATTCCTCTAGTTTTCCATATCCACAACATGAAAATGTTGGACAATACTCTATACTAGATCTTGGTTAACATGTGGTTCTGGTGTAACCACATTCTCTGCAGCCTCTTCGGTTTGTTTCCGACGACTCTTACTGGGTGCTATTTTCTAAACCAACAACAAACTCCGTTAATCCCACTTTCTAGAAACGGATGTCTTAGAATTAAAATTATATCACATCATATATCACAAAATTGTTCTCAAAACAAAAATTTCTCCATGTTCAAACATTTTTTAAAACATTCATCATGCTTTTTCAAAATAAACCCATTTTCAAAATACACCAAATAACTTGTTTTCAAAATCCTTCACTTAAAATCAATTTCTACATTTTTCAAAAATTCGCACCTTTCAAAAAATCCTTAGTCATTCCTCACAATGAGATATTCAATCCTTGTGGGAAGTTATTCTTATACTATTCATGTCATGCTCCTCTCATTGGATAAACCCATGACAATGATATTTCCAACTTTCTAGAAGTGTATCCAAAACAATTATGTACCCAACACCTTGGTAACTTTATGTTCAACATAAACGGGTTAGATACATCCCATTATGCTATACATTTCATGTTCCAAAATCCTACTCCTGTCTTAGATTTCGACCCAAGGAATAGACAAGAATGAATTTCAACTCCAAGACTAAGAACATTGATGACCACTTGTTAGGCAAGGACCGAACAAGCTGATACCATTGGTTATGACATGCCAATTCTCATTGTCTTGAGAGTACAACGAGTCATTACTAGGCCTTAAGTGACATCCCAAAGATGCCAAAGGCTAGAAATAAATGACGAAGGGTTTCAAGTACAAGTTGGGGGATAATTTACCCTTTATGAAATAACCCATAAACCAACCAAGCATAACCAACATATACTATATGATGCATAAAAAAATGAAATACCAACAAAAAACTTCAATCATATCAACCAAATCAAAGTACACAACAGTGGAAGTCCAAACTAAGGATCAAAGTACACAGCTGATGAACAGCTCAAGACACTCAAAAGAAACCATAACTCTACGCTCCACCAACTCCAAGATCCACAACATCTCCCAAACATCACCACAAGACAATAGTAATAAGATTCTTTTCCTTTACTCGTTTCCCAGAATACAACATCTTCAAAATCACCAAAGTTCCAAAGCAGGGGTAAGTATAAAACTTAGTAGGTTTTCCCTAATGACTTCCCTTCTCACGCCCCTTGGATAGAAGAGTTAGCCACATTTATATAAGAAGAGTTTATATAAAACATTTTCTCAAAAGGAGTTTATAACTAAATATAAACATGTTTCCCAAACCATAGATAACCAAAGGCATTACAAGATCATTTGAAACCAATTTTCCAGCAAGATATTTTTTATCAGAAAAAATATTCAAACAAGCTTAAGTACCATTTCCCAAACATTCCTTTTTGGCATACTCAACCATTTCCACAAACCCATGCAACCAACCATGCATGCTACATGTAAGTGGGGAGAATCCCTAAACTTTATCCTTCCCAACTATTATGGGGGATACTTCCTACCCTTATCCAACCCAAATTCACATGAATTCTTGATGGGGGAGAGACCTAACCCTTATCGATCCCAACACCGATGGGGGAGACCCCTAAACCTTATCCGTCCCAAATGCAATATGAATGTTCAAATTTGATGAGGGAGAGACCTAACCCTTATCTATCCCAACAATGACGGGGGAGACTCATAACCCTTATCTGTCCCACTTGCCTGTGAACACACACGACCATCATGTCAAAAACCAAGTGTGTTCAACCAATTCAAACCATTTCAATGCTTAATCATTTCAATTCAAAATCATTTCAATAAAACTCTTTTTTTTTGAAAACCAAATCCATCAACATCATTTAAATCTCAAACCATTTCAATAAAAAACCCTTTTTATTGAAAAATCCATTTTTCATCAAACCATATACAATTTCAACAAATCCATAATTTAAAATCAACATTTTAAATTCAACCATCCAAATCACTCTGCACAACAATTCACTAAGATTTCACAATCTCCTCAAAACCGTAAATCATCACTATAAAAAAGATTTATTCTATTCTTTTCACAAAAAAATCCATTCTAATAAAAGAATTTGAATCTAAGCTAATCAATTATAGCAAGAGGAGTCAAGAGTGAAGCCTCCTACCTCAAAGGTTTTGACGAAAACCCTAACAAACTGAGAACGCACAAGAAAATTGGGCCGATTCACCAAGGATCCTCCTTAGATCTCTTCTCCTAACACAACCAAGACCAAATCTCATCCTATTTGTCATCTAAACACTTAGATCTACCCATAACAGTCATATATCTATGAAACAATGAGAATAGGAGATGTATATCTATGTAGATCTATGAAACCAAACAAGAACAATCACATACCTCAAGAATCCGTCTTCGATTCTTCAAGAGAAGCCTTTGGATTGCCTCCAGAACGATGGGAGAACCTTATTTGACCTTAGAAGAAGCAAAATCCCAAGATAGGGCCACTTAGGAGCTTAAATGAGGCACTTAGAGTCAAAACCACATGAGATCCACCTTTATAGGATCTTATTTAAGTGGCCGCATGGTTAGTTCGCACTGTTTAACAAACCGTGCGCTAACTGTGCGTTAGCTACTGCCTCAACCACCCTTCACGCATGGTTTGGCCACAAGGTTAGACAAACCGTGCACTGCCTATGTGGAAGCTACAACCTCTAAGACCAACTACGCACGGTTTGGCCGCATAGTTTAGACAAACCATGCACTACCCGTGCGACTTTCCCCTTTGCCTCAAAACTTCATTCCAAGTTCTCCCAACTCTCCCATACGTCACCCTTAACTTTATAACCATTAAAAGAATCAATAAAGGGTTACATATCAGAAACCGGGGGTACTACATATATATTTGAATGTTCTGGGAACAATAGAAGTGTTAGATGGGTCATTCCAACCATTTATTTTTGTCTTGATTTATGATTAATTCATGATTTACACAATGATAAACTCTGTGATCAAATGAATTGAATCATATAATGTAGACAATGGATATACACTGAATCTGAAGTGTAGGATTATCAAAAAAATTTGTAAATAATTTGTGAAATTAAATAATTTCCTTATGATAAATTATTTCATAATTTATGTATTAGAAAATATATCTATGCCATACCATTGTGGTGTTTTAGGAATCAAGAATATATTCCCTCTAGTGGTGATCCACATGTATTTCACGAATCTCAAAATACTATTATATGAGTATTCAGGTTCTAGTCAGGTTGATCCTATCACTTGTGTCATTCACCACTGATCACCCTCAAAATAACTTACAAATGATTCTCCATGATCTCTACATACATGAGTGGAAGGTGGTGGAAGATCACTGTCCATTATTGGGGGTGTTCTATGAGAGGGAGCTCTCTAAGGCCTAAAAGGATTATCTCTAAATGTCATCGGGTACAACAAAAAATTAATTGGATCTCTTTCGAAAATATTATAATTTTTAATATATAATATTGCTACTAGAATAAATAATTTCAAAAGTTACCTTTATTAATTGGTTAGTCCCCATGGAACCCCATGTATTTAATAATAATAATATAATTATTTCTTGACATGAGTTAAACTTGAAAATTAAATTTAAATATTATTTATTCAAATAATACACTATAAACATTATTTATAAATGGAATCATAATCTTAGGCTGCCATACGCCTACAGAATTTATCATGACATGGATAATGACTATTTATTTAGTAAATAAATATAATTACATTATTCTCAAATAAGTAAATAATTATTATATTCTATAAATTAATTATAAATAATTATTAAATAGTCTTGTCACATAATATATCTCAAATACATTTCATGGAATATATGAGATCAAGTAAACATGAATACTCATTAAACCTTAGATAGGAATAGTATTTATTCAACTTGTTAAATAAAAAATAATTATATATTATTTTACTAAGATTCTTGACAAACATACTGTGTAACCCTCTAGGACATTTTCTTAGTAGCATTAGATGAAACATCAAAATGTACAATGTTAGAAAAAAGTTACATACCAATACACCCATATAGAAAAAATATATTGTCCCAATGATATAAAACCATATTAAAATTCTTACTAAAAAAATATAATCCCCTTATCACATTATATCCAATCATGTAGGTTGAATGCTGGATCCATTAAACTATATTCTCTATGTCTCTCTTTTTGAGTTTATGGAAATCAAAAATACCTATAGAACACCATGGAACAGAATTTACATAGGACATATCATTTCAATCAATGTTCCTAAGATATGAACTTCCATTAAAGGACAAAAGTGGAAAACCATTTAAAAAATTATTCATTAATGAAATATTACTTGTGATGCACATAAGGTATCCTCCCTCACCATGAAAATATTTCATCACAAATTTCATGAATAAATCTATTTACATGTTTTATAGAACTCATTGATAATAGTTTTAAATGTATAAGGATTGTTACACACATATGAAGATATGAGAATCTGAGGACACATATAATTGTCAATTTCCTACTAGTATGTCTTATTTTTATAATATCTTACACTGGATATTACCAAATTCATACCCCATGAGAAGGTTTCCCAAATTACAATGACTCTCTAAAAATGATATCTTATATCATTAATGTCCCTAAAATGAATTTACCCAGCCAAAAAACAAATATTTTAAGAATACTGTCGTGGTACTTCTGGGTTACCATAAAAGCGGTGAGCTGCTATGACCTTTCAATGTGACAACTAATCTTAGGATATTATCAAATACCAGTATTCTTATAATAATAACCATGATGTGTTCAAATGTTTATTCATAATAAGAATAAATATATGTTGGTTCTAGGGAACCAACTCCAAAAAACTCCCACATCTACTAAAGCTGCCTACTAAAAATCACCAATCTTCGACTTCTCACAATATACTCATGCTTCTAATGAGATAGGAATTTATTCAAGCCATTAAAAACATTTTCTTCTATGGGAACTATTCTTACTAAAACATCACACCTCTTATAAAAATACCACTAGAGGAGATACTTCTACATTATGTTCTTTATCAATTTGTGTGAAATTGGAAATTTTGAAAGAACCACCATTGCGGTAATATGAAAATATATTGTGATAGGGTCATTAATACTATACACCATATCATGTTCCTAATTTTTTTATCCAAATATATTCCTGGGATATATCAAAAGACACTACATAAATGAAATGTTTTATATAATTAGTGTTAAGTATATTCTTGGAATTATTCTAACTCATAGTTCCTCTATTGAGATAGAAAAAATATCCTTATGGTGACATCATATCATTCTGATATATTTGAAAACTAGAATCATTATAATGCCTGATAACCATATTCTTATCTCCCCATACACGTGGAACAACACATTAGATCATCTTAGATACTTATGGATACCCTTAACAAAAGACTGATGTTGTTATCCAGGATCTTATTGATATATTTCTAGAATGATCAAATCATATGCAACATCAAGTCTAGTACATAATATGTCATAAATGAGTCATCCTATCACTGAAGAATATGGGATTTTTTGCATTCTATCATTATACTATTGTGTCTAAGAAAACATTTTTGAGAAAGATTTATACTATGTGGAACTTGAACCAATCCCCTATTGGATTATTCCTTACAAAATATATTTAGTATACAGTCAACATATGTAATTTGATTTAGTCCATGAAACATCTTGGATATATCCAGAGTGATCATGATCCCAAGAATATTAGCTGATTCACCTAAGTCCTTTATGGAGAAACACATGATTACCTATCCTTATAGACATTAAGACTAGAATTTCAATTACAATAAGTAATATGTAATCAACATATACTACTTGGATAACGACCGTAGTCCCACTAAACAACTTGTAAACACATGGATTTCATTTTTTACATAATGAAACCAAATTTTGTTATATATTAATAAAATCAAATTTCACATGATCTCGTTTTCTGAATTAATACATTAATGGATCTCTAAAAATTGTAAAACTTTTTGGCATCACTAGGAGTCACAAACCCTTACGGTTGTGTCATATATAAATATTACTGATGCTTCCCCTTATAGAAATATGTTTATAAATCCTTCTAAAAAACAAAATTTTCTTCTTAAGCTATTATAGCAAGGGCAATTCTAATGGATTAAAACCATGGAATTGGTGAAAAGGCCTCATAATATAGAATTCATTGACCCTATTTAATTCCATTAGTCACTAACCTAACATAATATGTATTCAATTTAACATCCCAATCTACTTTTCTATTGAATATCAATTTTCACCATGTGGGATATACATCAATGGGAGCATCGACAAAAACCAAAACATGGTTATGATACATAGATTCTATTTTATAATTCATGGATTCTTTACAACTGACATCTTTTGCACTCTATATTTATTCATTATGTGAGGGAGGTTCATAACTATCATCCAATAATGAGCCACCATCATTTGGTTGAAAAAAAGAAAAATATTTTTAGTTCACTTATATATCTAGTTCTCATATAGAGGACATTTGTTTTGGGATCTAATTCTTACATAGGGTCCATTGGAATATATTCCCATACCAACTCCTGTGTTTAACGACCCATACTTTACATACATGGTTATTACTTCATAATTTATGCATACTTATTACAACATATATCAAAACCCTGGTAGGACCGTATTTGTATAGTGTCTTTAGAAACTGAGAAACATAAACAACTGGTTCATAAATCATCAACATTGTCTCCCGCTTATTTCATCATATTTAGAGTAACTTTTTGGCATATCCAACTTAATACCCTTCTTCCGGACCTGGGGAAAAGAAAACATACAAAAGGGTGAGCTCAAATGCTCAGTAAGGGTAAACAAAGGAAATATCAATCACATCATATTCATAAGAACATATCGCTTTGAATATCTTAACCTGCAAAAGAGATCATAATATCATAACATGGGATAAATAATAGTAATGAAATGTAATCCCAATAATCATAACATAAAACATGAAACTTTGTGGCATACACACATAATCAAATAAAATCATTTCATATTAGTCAAGGCTCATTTCCAAGACCATGATAGCGGACAAAGTTCATTACTGAACTGAGTTCACTCCTCGTTCCAGTCCTCTATCACTGAACTAGATTAACTTGACGTTCCAGCCATGTCTATCTCATGAGATATAAATCTTTACCCAATTCATTGGAGGGAGATATAGGTCCCACCCATCTCATAATGAAACCATTCTTATGTGTTCCACAAAATCATAAATCATACATCACAGCATAACCCATGTAATAAAAATGGGATTCATAAACATCATGCCATCATAACATAATCCATAAAAGAACTTCATAAAAATAATTCCATCATAACATAATGAAATAAACGTATTAATAGGGATATAAACAGAACCTTATATTATCTTAGATGGAAAATAATTTTGATAAAACACTTTTACTCCATTCTTGAGGAAAATATCCTTTCTACTTCAAAAACATTTTTCCCTTCTTAACATGTCATACAATTTTTAACTAAAATAAGTTGATTAAAAATAAACTTGAAAACTTGTAAATGAAGCTTCTTGGAAACAATGTTCTATGAAATCATAAAAATCCACTCATCCCGTAGAAGTTAAAAAAACATTCTTCTCATACTTTGGCCGTAAAAGTCAAAAAGTACCTCATACTAAAAACGACAAACGATTCCTTTCACATCTTTTACTAAAAACTAAACAATGGGTAAAATTGGATTTAAAAAATTGTAAGAGGATAGAAATAATATTACATATTGAGAAAACATGGATGTGGATGATAAATATGCCCCAGTAAATAACGAAGTATAAGCAATCTCGGATAACAATTGAGATTGCGAGATTTTCCCATACCTTAGGTTTGATTTGCTTCATACGTATCCAAACCTCCTGTATAATGATTTAAATAATGGAATTTACTTATTACATAATCATATTAATTGTTGTGATATCATATATCGTCATATTCTTATCTTCTTATTAGTAATATTTTATTTCTACTTGTTATTCAGGTGTTCATTGCTTTATGTTCTTATGTATGTTTTAACGAATAAATTCTTATTATTCTTTTTAGGTTATAGATAAATCATTTCCAGAATGGTATTAGTGTAATATATATCATATTTATCCGTTATATTCATTGATATAATCATTATTCAATGAAGATCATGTAGAACAAGTCGCATCACATTGTGGAGATGGTAGGCCGTACGTACGCACAAGTGATGATATTGTTCCCATGATCGTGGAATTATATTTAAGTGTATATATAATATTTCATAATCAATATCACATTAAAATATTCATATATATAGTTATTCTTTACACCATTATACCCATGCAAGTAAAGTGGTGGTGGAAAACAGATTACACCACGAGGTGGAGACGGTATTCCGTATGTACGCACGCGCGGTGATTTCAGTTTCCGTAGGAAGGATAAGAGGTGAAATAAAGTTGTTTAATATTTATAATAACATATTATTATATGATTGATACTGATGTTATTACTTAATAATGAAACAACTAAATAAGAGGAAGTAGAGGAAGAAATAAATTTGAAAGAATCGGTAACAGATATTACCTCTTCTTCGACACGCCTCTTTGAAACCTCCTCTTAGGGAACTAAAATTGGCCTTTGAAGAAGAAAATTAACTCTAGTATGTTTATAGAAAATTTAAGAAGGGAAATTGGCAGGGGTTTTCCGAGTTTTAAGGCTCAATGTTGTGTTAAGAGGAGAGGGAGGAGGTGCCCTTTTATAAGGGAGGAGAGGGGCACCTTTGGAAAAACTTAAAATATTATTTTATAATAAAGTCATATTCGGTTTTTAATAGATCAAAATTGATTTATTTTGAAAATAAGGTGGGTATGGGTCGATATCCTCTCAACCAATAGGTTTTAGACAAGGTTAGGTTAGTATTTTACCCTTATCATTTAGATTTAACTCTAAGTTAAATAATTTAACTTTTACTATGTCTTTTTGTTTTCTTACACTATATGGTTAATACACTTACTATAACAAGCCAAAAGAACCCCAAGTGGTTCATTATTAATATATATAACCTTATATAATTCATTTGGATGAACCTTAGTTTTTTAGTAATAAAATAACAATTAGTAATATAATATTTGTTTTAAAAACTATTTTATGTCAATTATGACACTATTTGGTAATTGATTATTATGAAATTCATAACAGCATGATTAGTTCTAAAAAGTTAAATAAATAAATAATTACATGTCATATTAACCTATAAATTTAGTGGAATTTATAAGAAGTCTCAAATTACATTTATTTTGGTATTTATAACACCAATTATGTTAATATTTCATTAATAAGGTAATTACTGCATCATCCTTGTGTCATAAATAAATTAAATTATTTAATATCTAAAAATTATAAATAAAATACCATTATTTAGGAAATCGTTTTAGCTTTCTAATCAATATTTATAGTTCAATTTAGCTAATGTATAACCCTATATTAAAAATGTTTTAGTTATTAAAATTTGATTTTAACTCTTTTAATTCTTCTTTAAATAAAATAATAATAAGTGTCCTAATCTAATCCAAGTGGACCTAAATGGTCATATTTTATTCCTAAGGTTGTTTTTGGTCGAATTACACTTATCCAATAGAATTAGTACATGTGTTAGGGTAATAATAATATCATTTTTACCCTTAATTACCCTATTTACTTTTAACCGTGGTAAAAAAAAGTAAAAAGTTACTATTCACCAAAAATTATTTTTATCTTATTGAACCAAATTTTACTCCTTGATATTAACCGTGTCTCTTGGATTTTCAAAATTCCACTCACAGAAGTGGTAAAATTACATTTTATGTACATTTGCAAATTCTTCTAGGAAGTGGGTAAAAGACGGTGAAAAGTTCGATAAAATTTTTATATATCTAAAATTATTATAAAATGACTCCAATGAATTACATTGAACTTATATATGTATTATGTATAAATTTTTACATAAAATAAATTCAAATAAAATAAATAATTATTTACATAAAAAGTCGGTTTTAAAATAGTAACCGAGTGTTTTCACTATTCATCAAAAATTGAAAGTTTTCAGAAAAATACCAAAAATTCTCCCTAGGGGAATTTCGATATTGCGAATCCAAAAATGAAATCCATTTTGAAAGATAAAATTTAAAAAAGTGGGTATTACTATTCATAACGGCTAGTTTATATAATATTTTAATAACATATCGTTGTTTAGCGAAACTCGATATTGCGTACAACACAAGCTATCGAGGAAGGTTTCTCTTGCGTGTAACACAAGCCAAGACAGTGTTGTGGGTAGTGAATGATTCCTTTGGTGATGTATATACCATAAAAACAAAATATTTCTCATAATTGCTCAGGTGTTACATTCTACCCCCCCTTAAAATGAATTTCTCTCTCGAAATTCGTCACTTTGTAACAAATAGATGAGGATACCTCTCCCTCATCATATCCTCAAGCTCCCATGTAGTTTCTTCTAATTGGTGGTTCCTCCATAAAACATTCACCAAGAGAGTGGTCTTGTTTCATAGGAATTTTTTTCTACGATCAAGAATCTCTATCGGCTATTATTCATAATAAAGATCTTGCTCCAGTGGTACAACTTCTGAGCTTAGTAGATGTGAAGGATCAGGTATGTACTTTCTTAGGAGAGATACATGGAACACATCGTGAACTTGAGAGAGATTCGGTGGAAGTGTCAATTAGTAATCTACCTTCCCAACACGATCCAATATTTCGAAAGGACCGATATACCTAGGGCTCAGCATTCCCTTCTTTCCAAATCTCATTACTCTCTTCCAAGGAGATATTCGTAAGAACACTTTATCACCCACTTCAAACTCTAGGTCTTTTATTCAGTTGTCAGCATACCTTTTTTGTCGTCTCTAATCTTCTCTTATGTGTTGTTGAATAGATCCGACCTTTTCTTCCATCTCATCAACAAGATCAGGCCCTAATAGCTTTCTTTCCCCAACTTCATCCCAGTAAGTTGGTGTTCAACATTTCTTTCTATAGAGAGATTTATAAGGATCCATCTGAATACTGGAGTGAAAGCTATTATTATAAGAAAATTCCACCAAAGGTAGGTGTTGATCCCAACCACCTTTGAAATCCATAGAGCAAGCTCTCAACATGTCTTCTAGAGTTTGAATTGTCCTCTCAGACTGACCGTCTGTCTGAGGATGATAAGTAGTGATGAAACTCAACTCTGTATCTAGAGTATGATGAAGAATTCGCCAAAACTTCTAGGTAAACCTCAGATCCCGATCAGATATAATGTAAAGTGGTACTCCATGAAATCTTACCACTTCCTTTACATATATCATGGAAAGCTGAGCAAGAGAAAAATCTTCTCTAATAGAAATGATGTGTGCCGACTTCGTAAGACGATCAACTATAACCCAGATATCATTATCACCTTTGGATGTTTTAGGAAGTCCAGTGACAAAGTCCATAGTGATGTTTTCCCATTTCCATTCGGGCATGGGTAATGGTTGTAACATCCCCTTAGACATCTGTCTCTCAGCTTTAACTTGCTGACAAACCAAGCATCGAGAGACATATTCAACAACATCTCTTTTCATGCCATCCCACCAGAAGTATTCTTTCAGGTCTCTATACATCTTTGTGCTTCCAGGATGAATACAAAATTAAGAACTATGAGCCTCATCCAGCAGCTCCTTCTTTAATTTTGGGATGGGGGTAATACAAACTCGATTCCTGAACCTTATTATCCCATCACAATCAAGGTTGAATTCAAGAACATTTTTCACCTTCTTTTGTAACTCTACATCTTCTTTTTGTGCCTCTTTAATCTTTACAAGTGCACTAGATAACCTTCTTTTTAACTCCTTGAAATTCTCTTCACACTCCTCTATCCAAACGAACTTAAATCCTTTTCGAGTCAGCCTGGTGAGTGGATTCAATAATCGTGAAAAATATTTCACAAAACATCGATAATATCCTGCCAAACCAAGAAAACTTCAGATCTCAGTTACTGTTGTTGGTCTCGACCATCTTTTGATAACCTCTGTTTTTGCTGGATCCACAGATATCCTCTCTTTTGAGATTATGTGGCCCAAAAACGAAACTTTTTGAAGAAAAAATTCACACTTGGTAAATTTGGCATAAAGCTTCCCCTTTCTCATGGTCTTTAATACAATTCTCAAGTGATATTCATGTTCTTCCTTGATCTTTGAATAGATAAGAATATCGTCTATAATGACTACCAAAAACTGATAAAGATAGTCTCTAAAGACTCTATTAATTAGATCCATGAATATAGAAGACGCATTAGTAATACCAAATGGAATCACTATAAATTCATAGTGTCAATACCTTGTACGGAAAGCCATATTTGTTATATCCTCATTTTTTACCCTTAATTGATGATACCCTGAACGAAGATCAATCTTGGAAAAGTATTGAGCTCCACATAGTTTTTCAAATAAGTCATCAATGTATGGGAGAGGATATTTGTTCTTGATAGTGATATTGTTAAGTTCTTGATAATCAATGCAGAGTCTCATTGATCCATCTTTCTTCTTAACGAACAAAACAGGTGCTCCCCAAGGTGATTCACTAGGGAGTATGAATCCCTTATCAAGATTATCCTGGAGTTACTTCTTCAATTCCTGCAACTCAATTGGGGCCATTCTATAAGGTGTCTTTGAAATGGGCATAGCACCCGATATGAGTTCTATTGAAAACTCAACTTCACGATTTGGTGGAAGACCTGGAAATTCCTCTGGAAAGACATCATAAAACTCCCATACAATCAGTGTATTCTTAATCGTGAGTTTCTCTCCAACCATTTGAGATAAATAACCTTCATTTAGTGGAATCAAGACCCATAAGATTGAATAAATTTCCACTGGAAGGTTATGTTCATCCTTGCATCGATAGACGATCATAGATTGATTTAGAATATGAAATGTGATGTACCTTCTTTGGAAATTGATATGAGATACATATAAAGAAAGCTAATCCATGCCAAGAATCACATCAAATTCCACTATAGGAAGGATCACAAGATTTGCAGGAAGAACTTTCCCACAAAATTCAATCGGAGAAGAATTGTAAAATTTTGATGCGACTGTTGTGCCATTAGGGGTTGTCACAGCTAACTCAATATCTAACTGCTGAGGTAATATGGAAATAACCTTAGAAAATGCTTCAGAAATAAAAGAGGGGTTGGATCTCGAATCAAATAAAACATTTTCTACTTTATAGTGGATGACAAGTGTACCTTTCACCACTTCGTTATCATACTCCACATCACCGATAGGAATTTCATGTGACTTTCCTTTGTATTTGGCCTTAATAGTTTGTTGAAGTCGATCATCATCAACACTCCTTGGATTAGGGCACTGATTGGAATAATGCCCCGTTTCCTTGCACATGAAATATTGAAGTGTAGGAGGTTCATTCTGTGTATCCCTTTCTTTGTTCTCATCATTAGACATCTTCTTTCCATTATTTCGACATTCAACTACCCGATGACCTTATTTTCCACACATAAAACATTTAATTGTCCCTTTAAGACAATTCCCTCCATGTTTCTTTCCACACTTTGAGCATAAAAGAAAACTCATCTTATTTTCAGTGTGGTCTTTATATTTTCCCTTAAATTCCATTTTCCTCTTCTTATCAAACCCATATGACTGATGGGTTACTCTAATCTCCATCTCAACCTTGAGAGCACATAGAACAATTTCCTTGTAGCTATTGAAGTCCCTTATGGATAACTCCCTTCAAAGACTTGGTTTTAAGCTAATAAATAATCAATCGATTTTACTTTCAGGTTGGATAATAATTCTGGAAGCGTACCTTGCAAGTCTTGTAAAATTTTCTTCGTAGGTACCAACCGATTCATCATCATTTTTCTTTAGTTCAAGAAACTCCTTATCCAACATTGTTCGAAGAATACGAGGGAAGTAATTATTGAAAAATAAGTTATTGAACTCATCCCATTACATGGACTCAATTTCATCCCTTTGCCTCATATTCTTAATAAGATTCCACCATTGATCAGCTTCACCTTCCAAATGATATACTGCTAAGATGAATTTATCATGTTCAGAACATTGTAGAACATAAAATATATTTTCAGTGGTACTGATCCATTTTTCATCCACTAATGGATCTGAAGACCAGCTGAATGAAGGTGCACACCACCTCATGAAGGATTCAACAGAATGTTGCTCCTTCATTTGCTCATTTGAAAGTCCTGCATGATTCATAGCTTGAGAAAGTTGTGTGAGCATGGCTACAAGAATTTTCATTCCAACTCCCATAACGTTTGGTTGCTCAGGGGGACAATCATTTCATTGCTCATTGCATTCAGCAGTAACACGGTTCCTTCCAGTTCCAGCCATTGACTAAAAGCAAGAAGCATAGTGTGAGAAACACTAATCATAATAGAAAAAACACATAATCAAGAATAAAATTTCTCACTTTAGGTCTTATCATAGGTTTTTCCTGGACATTTCTAAAATAAAAATATTATGTTTTATGTTTAGACATATACTTATAGTTCTTACTAAGGCTTTCGCATCCTAGTTTCCAAAGGTTGACTATACCTTTCTTCTGATACCAAATTTAACGACCCATACTTTACATACATGGTTATTACTTCATAATTGAAACATACTTATTGCAACATATAACAAAACCATGGTAGGACCATATAGGTATAGTGTATTTATAAACTGGAAACATAAACAACTGGTTCATAAATAATCTACATTGTCTCCCACTTATTTCATCATATTTAAAGTCCCTTTTTGGAATATCCTTCTTAATACCCTTCTTCCTAACCTGGGTAAAAGAAAACCTACAAAAGGGTGAGATCAAATGCTCAGTAAGGGTAAACAAAAGAAATATCAATCATATCATATTCATAAGAACATAACATTTTGAATATCTTAACCTGCAAAAGAGATCATAATATCATAACATGGGATAAATCATAGTAATGAAATGTAATCCCAATAATCATAATGTAAAACATGAAACTTTGTGGCATACACACATAATCATAGAAAATCATTTCATATTAGTCAAGTCTCATTTCCAAGACCATCATAGCAGACAAAGTACATTACTGAACCGAGTTCACTCCTCGTTCCAGTCCTGTATCACTGAACCAGATTAACTTTCCGTTCCAGACATTTCTATCTCATGAGATATAAATCTTTACCCAATGCATTGGAGGGATATATAGGTCCCACCTATCTAATAATTAATCCATTCTTACGTTTTCCACAAAATCATAAATCATAAATCATAGCATAACTGATGTAATAAAAATGGGATTCATAAACATCATGAAATCATAACATAATCCATAAAAGAACTTCATAAAAACAATTCCATCATAACATAATGAAATCAATGTAATAATAGGTATAGAAACATAACCCTATATTATCTTAGATGGAAAATAATTTTGATAAAACACTTGAACTCCATTCATGAGGAGAATATCATTTCTACTTTAAAAACATTTTTCCTTTCTTAACAAGTCATACAATTTTTAACTAAAAGAAGTTGATTAAAAATAAACTTGAAAACTTGAAAAGGAAGCTTCATGGAAAAAATGTTCTATGAAATAATAAAAATCCATTCATGCTGTAGAAGATAAAAAAACATTCTTCTCGTACTTTGGCCAAAAAAGTCAAAAAGTACCTCGTACTAAAAACGACAAAAGATTCCTTTGAAATATTTTACTAAAAACTAACCAATGGGTAAAATTGGATTTAAAAAATTTTAGGACGATATAAATAATATTAAATATTGAGAAAACATGGACGTGGATGATAAATATGCCCCAGTAAATACCGAAGTATAAGCAATCTCGGATAAAAACTGAGATTGCGAGATTTTCCCTTACATTAGGTCCGATTTGCTTCGTACGTATCCGAAACTCCTATATAATGATTTAAATAATGTCATTGACTTATTATAGAATCATATTCATTGTTATGATATCATATATGGTCATATTCTTATCTTCTTATTAGTAATATTTCATTGCTACTTGTTATTCGAGTGTTCATTGCTTTATGTTCTTATGCATGTTTTGTCGAATAAATTCTTATTCTTCTTTTTAGGTTATAGATACCTCATTTACATAATGGTATTATTGTAATATATATAATATTTATTCATTTGATTAATTGGTATAATCATTATTCAATTAAGATCATGTAGAACGAGTCGCATCACATCGTGGAGACGGTAGGCTGTACGTACGCACGAGCGATGATATCTTTCCCATGATCGGGGAATTGTATTGAAGTGTATGTATAATATTTCAGAATAAATATCACTTTACAATAATCATACATATAGTCATTCTTTACACCATTATACCATTCTAAGTAAAGTGATGGTGGAAAACAGATTACACCACGGCGTGAAGACGGTATTCCGTACGTACGCACGCGCGGTGATTTCGTTTTCTGTAGGATGGATAGAAGGTGAAATAGGGTTGTTTCATATTTATAATAACATATCAATATGTGAGTGATACTGATGTTATTAATTCATAATGAAACAACTAAATAAGAGGAAGTATAAGAAGAAATAAATTTGAAAGAATAGGTAACGAATATTACCTCTTCTTCGACACGCCTCTTTGAAACCTCCTCTTAGGGCACTAAAATTGGTCTTTGAAGATGACCATGACCTCTAGTATGTTGATAGGGAAGTTGAGAAGGGAAATGGTCAGGTTATGGCCGATCATGAAGGATCCATGTTGTGTAAAGAGGAGAGGTAGGAGGTTCCCTTTTATAAGGGAGGAGAGGGGCACCTTTGAAAAAACATAAAATATTATTTTATAAAAAAGTCATATTCGGTTTTTAATAGAACCAAATTGATTTATTTCGAAGCTAAGGTAAGTATGGGTAGAAATACTCTCACTCAATAGGTTTTAGACAAGGTTAGGTTAGTATTTTAAGCTTATCATTTAGATTTAACTCTAAGTTAAATAATTTAACTTTTACTGTGTCTTTTTATTTTCTTACACTATATAGTTAATAAACTTACTATAATAAGCCAAACGAACCCCAAGTGGTTAATTATTAATATATATAACCTTATCTAAGTCATTTGGACGAACCTTAGATTTTTAAGAATAAAATAACAATTAATAATATAATATTTGTTTTAAAAACTATTTTATGTCAATTATGACACTATTTGGTAATTGTTTTTTTTTGTGAAAATCATAACAGCATGATTAGTTCGAAAAAAGTTAATTAAATCAAAAAATGCATGTCATATTAACCTTTAAAATTAGTATAATTTATTAAAATTATCAAATTACATTTATTTGGGTATTTATAACATCAATTATGTTAATATTTCATTAATAAGGTAATTACTGCATCATCATTTTGTCACAAATAAATTAAATTATTTAATGTCTAAAAATTATAAATAAAATACCATTATGTAGGAAATAATTTTATATTTCTAATGAATATTTATTGTTGAATTGTGGTAATGTATAACCCTATTTTAAAAATGTTTTAGTTATTAAACATTGATTTTAACTCTTTTAATTCGTCTTTAAATAAAATAATAATAAGTGTCCTAATCTAATCCAAGTGGACCTAAATGGTCATATTTTATTCCTAAGGTTGTTTTTGGTCGAATTAAACTTAATCAATAGAATTAGGACATGTGTTAGGGTAATAATAATATAATTTTTACCCTTAATCACCCTATTTACTTTTAATCGTGGTAAAAAAAGTAAAAAGTTACTATTCACAGAAAAATTATTTTTATCTTATTAAACTACATTTTATTCCTTGATATTAACCGTGTCTCTCATATTTTCTAAATTCCACTCACAGTAGCAGTAAAATTACATTTTATGTACATTTTTAAATTCTCCTAGGAGGGGGGTAAAAGACTGTGAAAAGTTCAATAAAATTTATATATATATAAAATTATTATAAAATGACTCTAATGAATTAAATTGAACTTATATAGGTATTATGTATCAATTTTTACCTAAAATAAATTTAAATAAAATAAATAATTATTTAAATAAAAAGTCGGTTTTTAAATAGTAACCCAGTGTTTTCACTGTTCATCTAAAATTGAAAGTTTTGAGAAAAATACCAAAAATTCACCCTAGGCAAATTTCGATATTCCGAATCCAAAAATAAAATCCATTTTGAATGATAAAATTTCAAAAAGTGGGTATTACTATTCATAATGGCTAGTTTATATAATATTTTAATAACATATCGTTGTTTAGCGAAACTTGGTATTGCGTACAATACAAGTTATCGAGGAAGGTTTCTCTTGTGTGTAACACAAGCCAAGACAGTATAGTGTGTAGTGAAAATTCCTTTGGTGATGTATATAACATAAAAACAAAATATTTTTCATAAATTCTTGGGTGTTACACTGTGTATCTTGATCATCGTGTTCATCAATGTCAATCTTTCTCCCACTATCATTTTTGAGGTTTTTCTCCCATTCAAGAAAGGTTTGTTGTCTAGAAACAACCACTTTCCTATATAAGGGGTTGTATAGGGAGTTCCCCTATGTTTCATAAGGATAACTTATAATTATATACTTTATGCCCTCATTGCTAGTTTTTTTCATGAAATGGACTAAAAATTTCCTTACAACCTAATACACATGTATGTGAAAAAACATGTGTTTATCCACTATATTACTCGATGAGAAATCCATTTTCAACTTTAGTTGGTTCTCAGTTTAGTGTGTAGGCCATAGTTTTCAATGTATATCACCAAATAGAAAATGGTATATCTGCATGACACATCATCAACCGTATAATGTCTAACAAGGAATAGTTCCTCCTTTCACTAACACCAATTCACTATGGTGTTTAATGTAGAGAAAGTTAAGATAAAATCCCAAACATTCATAGAAATTATATGAACTCCTAGTTAAGTTATTCACAAACTTGATATAATTAAATATTCATTATCACATTTCAATGTTGATTCTATACTTCACTCTTTAATTCGTTGAATTTATCAAACAAATCAGACTTATACCTCATGAAACAAGCATTCCATTTCTAATAAATTCATCATTAAATGTTATTATATTAGAATACCCACCATAATATTCTATTGTAAATAGTCCACACACATCAGTGTGTAGAAATTCATAATGCTTTATTGATCCTTCACCCTTTCAACCAAATGGTGGTTTGGAAATTTTTCTTTGTAACCAAGTATGACATATTTGAAGTGGTTTTAGCTAAAAATAGTTAAAATAACCACATAATAGAGATTTTTTGAAAAACTTATAATTTACTTGAACAAGATGGTGATGCCATTGTTGGTTGTTATATTAGTTGTGTGAACATTATTCACTATATTTTTCAAATACACAGTTTTTTTGTAATAAAATACAAAAAGAATATTATTCAAATTACTCACACAATAAAATATATTGTCTTTTAAAATGAAACACTTTTATTCCTAAACATGAAAATAAAACAATCCACATAAAGGCATGTTACATAAATTATGTTCTTTTTAATAGTTGTTATATAATTGAAATATATTCAAATTAATATCATTCCTCTTAGAAATGAAAGGCGATAGTCACCAATGGATATAATGGCTAGACTCACATGATTGTTAGCTCAAAAATCCACATATCCTCTAGAAATATTTTGGAATCTACATGGTTCCAACATTTGGATATAGATGTGGGAACCAAAAAATATATCTAATACCAAATTTATTGATATTGAAAGACTACACTTGATAATAAATTAACCTTGAGATTACCTTTTCTTATGGATGATTTTCTTCTTAAAAAAGCCACACTTACCACATGAAAAACCAATTACAACATTTTATTTACCCTACCTATGGACCTATCTTCTCTTGGAAGAAAAGTTCTCAGGAGCTTTATACATGTTATGAGTCTTAGGCCCCTTCTCCTTGTTCTTTGTTTTATAATTATTATACAGACCACCAATTTCTGCCACCTAATGTACTTATCCACTCAGTTAATTAGATTATGAAGTTATAAAATACTCTTTTAATTATTTATCATATTATAATTAACAAAAAAACTAGAGAAGGTCTTGGTTAGTGGGGAATGTTTTTAGATCATTGTGAAACTCATCATGAAATTTCTAAGATGTCTAAGCACTAAATATATCCCATAAGACATATGACATGAGGTTTAGCTAGTGTAAGATCTCTAATTGGAGTTGTAAAAATATAAAGGGAGATCTTGTATCTCTTTTATCTCACATTCAGTTGATAGATATCCTGAAGGTGAGACATCATGATATTTGCATCCATGTACTAATGTGGCTTCAAAATCTCATTGGCCAGGGATAATAACATGAAACACTGAACATCTAGGGACATGTTCATGTTTCTATAATTGATATTAACTCTTCCTCTCTATTATCATTTTTAATAATATCATGAATAAGTCTTTCCAAAACAAATAATTTAATTTCATGGAATATGATAACGCTTATTTTCCTTTACCACTCTAGGAAATGTGTGCTAGTTAAAAAGTAATCTTTATCAGGTATGAGTCATAGTGATATTTTTAATGTAATATTAATATATTTATATAAATAATTTTATAAGAGTTTTATTATGTTATCTGATAATATTTAGGGAAATAAATAAATAATATATTTATTAAGGTCCCACTATTTTAAAAAAACCCAATAGCCATCACCAATTGATTCAGAAAATCTTATTTCTTGAAAATTATATTAGGAAGGATCTATATTCCCTTTCTCATCACCCTAAATATCACTACCCATGAAATTTGAAGTGTTTTAGTTATGTTAACTAAATTCAAACTACATTTACTCATGATTCATTGATCTATTGAGTGGAATCACCATTTCTGAAAACCTAAAATTGGAATTCAACAACCTTTTCCTATTAGTTACATCATGTCATTCTCTGATAGAAAACCCTTGATGTTAACTATGTTATATTAACCCAAAACATAAATTTATAATTCCCTGATAGTTTAATGCACTACAACATTCATTTCTCAAGTACAATGAACAATATTTTTATTATAATTGATGTAGTGGAATGATAAACAGACATAATATATTAAATGTATAGATTTTATCTGTTATTAATAAATTAAAAATTATTATCTTTATTACATGATTGTTAATATTAATTGTATTTACAAAAGTGATTAAACATTTCTTAGATAATATTTATGCATAAGTCAATTTATATTAGTTCTACCTTCCATTCTTGTTAATTAATTAAATCATTTGATCATGAAAAAAATAAATAATTAAATTACAGTTCATCGTGAAAAAAATAAAATAATAAAGTGTTATGATCATGAGTTTTGAAAAATTGTTACATTATATGGAAGATGATAAACTAACTGTCAACCAGGGGGAGAAACACCTTGAATCATTAATGGTATGTTGTATCTTTCCACCTATAAAAATATGTATCTCCTTTGGATTGTCTTCACCTCATCTCCAAACATGATACACATCCACTAGCTTTGGAGTTCCAACCATTATATATTCATTTACTCTTGCATAGGTTAGGTGAATGAAAGGATCCATTAAGAGGTTTATATAAAAGAAACCATGGGCATGTGTGCCCTTACAGTATAGATGATAGATAATTAAAAAGACAAAAATTTAATTTGATATTAAATTAAATGAAAAAAATCACATACAATGGTCTAGTCTATGATCATGATCATCCACATTCATGCAATGAATTACGTATTTAATAAAATTTTGATTTAATTCTAGTATTTTTTAAATAAAAATAAATCAAATCAATTAGTTATCTCCTTGGAAAATATATTATTTTATCTTAATTCTAATATAATTTTTTTCATGATATTCACATCCATCATAACTGTAATCAAATTAAATAAATTTATTTAAAATTTACCATGGAAAAATTATTCCTTATAGGAAATGTGGTGAGTACCCATCGGAACTACCCAACATGTATTATACTCATATATTATTTACTCTCATGACATGTGGAATACACTACATATCATATAATTCCATAGTGTATAAAATTTACATACTAACCACACTGAACACATGTTTTTAACATAGCATGTAGTTCTTGAGTGCATGTAGAGTAATAACCATAATACGGTATATACCTAATATGTAGATCCAAACATTAAGTCGAAATTATTTAAACATTTATATATATTTAAACCATTTAATGAAGGGTACTATAAACTTAATTACAACATGGAACACATCCTTATAAGCATTTCATAGTATATTATATTAATTTAAGATTTTTTTTTAATTTGGGAAAAGTAAAAAATCATGTACATTGGTGCTACATTGAATGTATTATTCTCATCATCTTTTCGTGAAACATGCATGGGGACTGAAAATGGAATAAATCCACTAAAAATGATGTATTACACAACATGTACATGGGTTACGTGGAATATGGTATTTGTGTTACATGACCACCAGTCCTGTAGGCTACATTAGATAATGCACGACCTATCTATGTAAACAGGACTACACATCATGTAATGATGTTACACAACATATACTCCATCTGATCATGTGCCTTGCATTCCCCATCAACACATGTTGTATAATTAAATTAAACCCATGTAATTAATTCACAAGTCATGAATTAATTAAAATTTAATTAGGGTTGCATCAAACACTAGTACACGGTGTGTTCAACTAGGTTACATGGCGTGTATTCTTATGTTATCCATCCAAAGTCTTTATATCATCTTGATGTGATCTTAAAATTTATTTCATTTATAAAAAAAAATAATTATAATCACATGAAACATAGAGGAAGAAAATAGATCTTGAAATTTGGATTTAATAAAGATTAAAATGGAATTGGAAACTAATAATAAATGAATAAATCAATCAATAATATTTTATTAATAATAACTAATTATATGACTGATCTGATAGGAAAAAATGTTCTTTGGAAAGTGGAAGTATTACTTGGTTCACTCCAAACACTAATTTTTTTCACAATAAATGATTCATATGTCATTTTCATGATGATGAATACTGTGATCAATTGAATTTAATAAAAGAATATAGTCAATGGATAAATAGTAGTACCGACATTAATGATCGTCCATGATTTTTTTATAAATAATTTAAGAAATTAAAGAATTACATTATTATAAATTCATTTTTTGGATGAATTTGATAATAGATCTACATTATACCATCATCATAATATAGGAATCAAGAAGAGATTCCATCTAGTGATGATCCACAACCATTCCACGAATCTATGAATGTCGTCGTTGGAATCTGATGGTGTTATCATGTTAGAAAAAATTTATTGCGTCATTTTCCTTTAATCTCCCTAAAAATCACTTCCTAAGAATTATCCTTGGTTTCTCTAGACTCATGAATGTAAGGTGGAGGATGACCACTCTATATTCTTAAGATCATTCTATAAGATTTATTGTTGTATGGTCTGATAGGATCCTCTCTAGATTTCATTGTGAACAGACAAAATGAATTGGATCTCTTAGGAAAAAATATAATTGGTTTTATCTACCACTAGGTTTATAATAAATGATAGCACAAGTTCCCTTTGTTAATTATTTAATCCTTAATTAACCCCATTTCTATAATAATAATAATAATAGTAATAACTCATTACATATACTAAACTCAGTAATTAAAATTAAATACTATTTAGCCAACTAATATTCATTTTTTTCTCATTGAACCATGAAACTCAGTCTGCCTTCCCTCCAAAATATTTTTCGAGCCTTGAATAATGAATATTTAGGTAATAAATAAATATAACATCATTATCCTCCAATAAATAAAAAATACATATCTACTAAATAAAAAAATTAATATTTATTAAATATTCAACCCGCATAGTTTTCACTCGATTAACTGGTGAAACCATATATATGATCAAGAGAACATTAATAATTATTAAACCATATATAAAAAAATATGTATTTAACTTGTTATATAAAATATTTTAATATGTTATTTACTTATGATTCTGGATAAAATTAGCGTGTGACCTTCTAAACCTCTTTCTCTATGGCAGTAGGTGAAGCTGCCTAATGTTCAATGTTATCATCAAAAAACATATTAGGGAACCCATAGAGAATTTTGTTAATGATATAATTACATAATACCTCATATGGATGATTATTCTGTAATATAATCACTTTATTGTGATATCTCTAATAAAGAAGGTAGCATGATGGTTCCATCAACCTATGTACTCTTTGTATCTTTCATTGAATTTTCTAGAAATTAATCTTTCCAATAGAACACTATGGAAATGGATTTATTTATCCAATAAAATTTTAATCAATTGAATAAATAAATTTACTTCTATTAAAAAATAGAAGATTCAAATCCTTTTTAACGTTATTCGTTAATTAGATATTACTCTTGACACACCCAATGTATCTCACCTCACCACAATCATACATCCTAACGGTTTTCATTAATCCATCAAAATATGGGACTTATAAAAATATTTATTAGTAATATTAATATATAAGAATAAATACAGATATCTTTAGATAGTAATGTACCAATAAAACATGTATATAATGATTTACTACTGGTGGTTATCACTCTCAAAATATCCTCCACTGGATATTACCAAGGTCGCACATCACGAGATGATTCCTCAATATCCTATGAATCTCCACCACCGACAGTCTATATCATTTGTGTCCCATAAATGATTTCATTTAGCTATATAGCATACATGTTAAGAATACTATCATGGAACTTTTGAGTTCCTATCGTAGTGGGGAACTACTAAACCTTTCAGTGGAACAACGACACTTTCGACCTTATCAAAATCTATGTTACAAAAAATAACAATCAAGATGTGATAATTAGTTTATTATCATTCGAAATAATGAATATAGGTTATCAAAAAGTACAAAACATTGGTTTTTATGAACAGAAACCTACAATATAAACAATCAATAATATTATAATTGATCTAGCAACAAGATTAAATTAAAAAGAAAAAACACACAGGTGGTTGGAGGGCCATGGACTTGAGTCATTCCCCATACCACCATAGGGCGCAACCACTAAGCTAAACCCCTAGGGATTATTAATAAATAATTAATAAAAATATAATTAATAATTTATAATACATAATTATGAATTAATAACTTAACAATTCATATTAATAAAATTTTAGCTTATTGGTCATTATTAATCCTAAATTCATAATATATTCATATATGTGTGTGTGTGTTTGTGTATACATTTACATATTTATAGGTATATAGAAATATATAAATATTAGGTAATAAGAAACTTATAGATACAAATATATATATATATATATATATATATTCACATACACATCAATGAATAAATCAAGATATCTCTGTCTAATTTTTGAATATGGATCCACTTTTGTTAGTTTGTGCAAAAATTATAAAATTGGATTCTTTGGGTATCCAAAACCAAAATGGGATTTTTTTGGATGAAACAACCCCAATAACTTGGATCAAATATAACCATAAACACCCAAAATCACACCATCCCCAAAAACCAAAAGATAAAAAATCTGGGTAGGTCCGGTTCAAAACAATTCTTAGCCTAACCCGAAATAATAGTGAAATTGTTCATGGTGTCCTAGGAAGACACATTAGTTCATTGACGTCTACTCACTACATGAGGCACAACATGTTATAAACTTTTTTATAATTTTACCATCATTACTTCCCTCCCTTTGGTGGATTTCCATTACTGATGCCCAAAAAACCATTTAAAAAACCTAATTCATCAAAATTACCAACAAAAGCATCATTCATAAAAAAACAATTATTTCCACCATGAAGATTTAATCTAGACCCACTGTAAAATAATGTAGATTTATCCATTCCCCAAAGGAATCATTATCAATAAAAATAGACTTAATTACTAGGAGTCCTTTAGATGAAACCCTTCCCTATCCACATAAATCCCACCTGATATGAAAAATATAATTTAATAGTATCAACTCCACAACATGGTCTCGCCATGAAAAATTCCCCCTTTTTTCAAGATGAAAGATTAAAAAAAGGTCATTCAAATCCCTACAATCTATTATTTTTGAACCTATTGGATGAAAAAATCTAACATATGTTTCAAAAAGTAATGATGGATAACATATAATATTATAAGGGATAATCCTAGAATAAATTTATTTTTTTGGAATCCTAGAAATGATTATGAGTTGGGTTTAGAAGGAATAGGATGGAGGAAGAACCCCAACATTGGAAACAGAGTGTGGTTGTATGCCATATGTGATGATCAAATTTTATACATAATCTAGTTTAATAACGATAAAAGAGTCTTATTTAGGCTCATATTAATCTATGGGGGTGCCTTTTGTTGATATCTTTCCTAATAACAGTGACCATGGGACGTGCTTTAGGGAAGATAGAAATAATAGCAAGATTTAAATGTGTCTATATAAAATGGATTATTGTTGAATATGTAGAAAAATTATGTATTATTTGGTTTGATGGGGGTATTTTTGGGTGAAAAAAAATCACACATATGTTTTAAAAGTAATAGTGGCAAACATATAATATTGGACGTGATAATCCAACTATAAAAAATTGGTTTAACAATTGATCTAAAAATGGATTAATTTTTGTTCCATGAGTAGCATCCCTGACCCAAACATCCACTCAAACAATGCTATCCCGCTAGGTTCCACAGGCCTTATGTGGGCCTCCCTGAAAGCCAAAGGCTTCCAACTAGCAGTGAGTGTGTAATTTAACATATTAGGGAGACTATTCCCTCTGGGGATAGATATTATAACAGTATGAGTAATAATAACATGCATAAAAAATATGACTCAATATACTCGAACTAGAACCGCCAATGGAGGTAGAACATCGATAGAAATAAATAGTGGAATAAATAAATAAGAAATTGTAATTGAAATAAATAAATATGTTATAATTCCAAACACACCACTTGTAGAAACTATGAAATCAAACAAGCATTCCAAAAATAAGTCAATATTCCAAGGGGTTCCAATGGAAATCCAATAGTAGCTACATATAAAATTAGCATTCTAATACTATAATGAAAGATAAACAAAATTAAAACTCTTTATAGGAAAATTCACAATGTCCTTGTCGATATCCATACAGAAATAAAAAATAATCCTTCACCTAAAGATGATCCTTTACCTGTATGTAAGTTAAAAAAGTCTATACGTGTCCTGAAAGACCCATGCACGGCGTGCAACAAATCTTAATAGGATACCTACCAATGGTGTGTAGAAGGCATATGTGTTTAATAATTCATGAATAAAAATTAAAAAAATTGTATCACAATGTGGAATATAAAAAACAACCCTTCTGGTGTTCAACAACTAACCCTAAATCTCACTTACTTTAGAAACATTAGAATCTCAAAAGTTGAGAGAGTCCTCTTCCCAAGGCCCAAGGTACCCCTAATGTAGAACAATTTAGGTGAACCCTCAGGTTCCACATAAAATCATGTAATGTGGAACCATGTTCTTCCTGAAACCTCTTGTATCACATATTCTTGATATCATAATGGCATGCCCATGTAATCAATAATCAGGTCCTACGGACCCCTGCTCAGAAGCTCATGTCAGCCCAAATCCTAACAACTAGGGGAAAAATGTTATCTATCCACAATTAATATCCAAGCCTATGGTATCAATCATGGTAAGATTCATCCACCAACTCGATAACCTCATATTTATCAACTGAAGGCTCCTCACTTTCCATGTGACTTTATATACAAATAACTCTCAAACCATATATACCTAAACTGAAACTACTAGCGGCCTACACCAACCTGAGGGGTCAAAACACCTCACCATGAAGTCCTACTCTGTGCAGATGGCTCAATCAGCACTTTGTCCATCACGAGTGAGTGATAATCACCAAAAACGTATCCTAAGACACCACAATTGGAACTTTGTGCCCCTGTGACCGTGTTGTTTAGAAATCGATGGCCTTACAATCCCAATATAACGACCCATGCCTAACCACACAACCTCACCGCCTCAATACAACATCCACGAAACCCAATCCTTATTGTCATTCCATCCAAATGGAATATTATTCTATTCCCATAATGACCTCTTGGGTCTCATCTCATGTTATTTAGGAAATTATATATACATATAATTTAAATAGCACACTTTAAATAAGAAATACAATTTAGAAGACTGATTTTCACAATATAAACAATTACCAAAATTTAAATATAGAGGTATTGAATATGTCAAGTTCAATTAACCAAGAAATATTAAATTAAATAAATAAAATTAGAACAAAATAATTCAATTTAGAAGATTTTTCCACCCCAATAAAAATTCCTCAAGGAGGAACGACCTCTAACAAAACCTCACAAATTCAAAATATGTTCGACCATGCCCAATGATATCCCTTAGGGTCACATGGTCATTTTGATAAAATGAATTAGGTATAACGGGGTCCTAGTAAAAATACCCAAAATGTGTGCTTTAAAACACACCACCAATATGATTGTGAAAACACTAATCCAAGTACGCACCACCTACCTCTGAATCAAAGTTGTAGGCACATCTGATATCAGGTTACAATTAGAAACTGATTGACGTAGATCCGAGTTTCTTTATTATACCCTAACATTGGATCAAATAGAAACAATGATCCATTAACCAAATCATATATGAAGTGTAATCATGCATGGGGTTTGCCTTACCTATGTGGTGCTATAACATCTGACAGATCGAATAATGGATCACTGGTTGAGGAGAGGGGTCAAATTTTGTAGATGAGAAGAAATGATGCTGAAACCCTTCGTTGTGAACAACAAGGGAGTAAAAGGAGAGGAAATAAGAAGTGAAAAAGAAAAAGGAGAGAAATAATCATGTACTGGCAGCACGATTTACTCACATTATTTACCAAACTATGTGGAAACTGTATCGAGGCCACTACCTAAGGCACAAGGCCCGGACAAGATAACCACATGGTTTTCCAACTGTGCTCAGACCATGTAGTAACCCTCTTTCATAACTATAGATATGGTCACAAGGCTGTCTTCCTCCCATACATATTTAAAAAAAAACTATGCTGTAATACAAAACAGTGCAACATAGTTACCTTCAAGGGGCAACAAAGTTTACCCTAAATTGTGCACCCTGGACAACAACATTAAAGAAATCCATTTGGACTTCAAAACTACCATAACCAAACCATAAATCCTGAGGCATTCTCTAATCCTTTAGACTATTCCAAAACCATCATGAAAAGCAAAAGGAACTCTAGCAATTGAGTTCCAATCAATGTAACAAAAAAGAAGCATTACCACTAATTGAAATGTACAAATTGAGAGTGGTTTTTGACCTGACTCAAAAACCCGAGACATTAAAATAACCCCCCAATAACATATGTAATCCACAAGCTTTCAAAAAATCACAGATATGGGATAGAGAAGACCCATCCGGGTAATAGAACCCAAACTACCATAGTCAAGGGTTCAAGACATATTCCTAAAGGGGGCTTTCCACCTTAGGAATTTTCTAACCTGTCCATTCCAACCCAAAGATCAAATCAATCAATGTTACATTGACCTATTTCTATACGCATGATCCTCCCATGATTCATTATCAGTCCCACACCTTATCAGGTTCCCCTCTGTCCCTATCGACACCAAAATATTGTCTTGAAACGAATCATTTCATACCTCGAACCCATGGAAGCAAAGGTGACATCGAGGTTGTTCATCTATACAGATGCTCAAATATGTCCTAGTTCCTATAAACATAATAAAGTAATGCACCATCATGGTTCCCAAATTCCCATGGAACCTCTAGTAACCAACATCACTTAGATTCTCTATTGCCTATGCACATGAAAACTAATATCTGTGATTCTTCTGATGCCAAGAACCTTATATATATGTATATATATATATTTGAATAATTATTCAACCGAGATGGTTCCAACATACTTTCCTGTGACTGTTCAGTCTATATACAACATGTGTACCCCGTTGAATAAAAAAATCACTTTAGTAGGCCATTCCAAAAGAAAACCAAAATTGAATCACATCCACACTTGCAGTGTACCTATAACTGACATTGGCTCACCAACCTGCTCAGAACATGGTAGCTGCAAGGTGTGAACCTGGCCTAACATGTAGCTGGCTGAATCTTGGCATCCCTATGGTGCTTCTCCAACCAATGGCCACTAAACCAAGAGATGGGTCCCCCTATATCTTCCACATCATCTACGTGTACATGCACCTCAGCTGCCCTCACCTAGTACTAAACCAGAAGTGATCTCTGAAGAATGATCTTTCCTCGATCCTTGTATACAAGATGTGTGAGAAGGGAATTTGTAGAACCTCTTGAGATGACCGACCTATCCACATGCCCGACACTCCTCTGGAGTTTGGTGACACTTATTCTGAACTTGTACTAACCTCCCTTTCTAGAATCAAGACATAGAAGATCCAATCCAAGGTGGTCTACTTGATTCCTTGCCCTAAAGACCCTATTAGAACACATCCTGACCTCATTTCATACCATTTGAACCATCTCCTAAAGCTACTGAAGGGATCAAGTGGGACATGTCAATCAGGTTTCCTTCAGCTATGAGCACCTGATTCGCTACATATGATAATGAGGTCATTCTAATGATTTTTACCTGCACCCTAGTTGCATGATGTAATCCATATTCGACGTGATTCAACCTTGAGATGTCTTCATTCACTATAACAGGTGAAATGTGAGACATTTTAGTGAAGGTATAATTATAGAACATGATAGACATGTCAACTTGTTGAAGTTTCAAGAACACCCGAGCTCTCTCCTCCCTTTGCATCTTTGGGAAAATGTATTTGAAGAACCTAGCCTCAAAATCCATCCTGGATAGTCCCTCATGTCTTCCAGCATAAACCCTTACACCCCACCAATGATTAGTCGGCCCCCCTGAGCATATATGTCTCCAACTGGACCCTCATCCCTGTAGGTATCTCAAGAAAATCAAAGATCATCTTAAATATCTCAATACAGTTAATAACATTCAGCTGACCACCCTCACCCTAGAAAATAAGTGGGTGCTGCGACAGGAACTCCTATTCCAAGTATGCCATAGATGGCTCTTCTCACTAAGCATCTGGGTCAATCCACTGCAATACATGTACGAGGCATGATCGAAGTAGATCGTCAAGCCATGGCACCGAAACTGTCAGTTCTAGAAGGTTCCCTATCTATACTAGATCATAAATATTTTCATATACCTGTGGCTCATGGTTTTCCTGAACCTCATGGGTTTGATCCTACTTGTGGTCCTACGACACTGAATCCTCACACTCATAATACTCCATATAAGCTATCCAAGAGGAACCCACTGAATAATATAAAAGGTTAGACATCCCACATACATAAAAATATATATAACTCAGATATGGAATGTAGAAAAAGGTATTTCATCCTCACTGACCTTACTCTCTTCCAATGCAACCATTCCACACAACATCATGACCTAACGACCTCATTACCTTACCTTAACCAATCTAAGTATAAATATCCCTTTGCCACACCCATCCTAACAAACAACATTGCCTCAATCTGAAGACCTAGTTTCCCAATCCATGTGATCTAAATCACCTCATCCGTAGTACCTAACATCTCCTAGAAGATCCAGACCCATTTATCATGGAACATACAATTCCACATATTTAAAAATCATCGAATTTAAATAACATACCAAAATTAAAATAACACATATCATGGAATTTGATATATATAACATGGTATGATCACTTTAAAGAGAATCCAAAAAATTATAAAATTGAAATACCCTAAAATATTCCAATCAAAATCTAATCATTAATAAGCGTCACAACCCCCTTTTCCAACCAGGAAAAGGTTCCATATTCTCATCCCATACCTCACTAGGAAAATGTCCATATATAAATCTAGTAACATCACATTACATGTGAGCCACCGAGATGGAGATCATATAAACTGTAATATGAGAGAAATAGAACATCATAACCCACCTCTGCCAACTCGGTTCTTCCTGCATGTCTGGGGTAGTAGGCACCCAAGAACAAGCTATCAACCTAGTTCTGACACAACCCTATCTTCAGTTTATAATAACCCAAATATTAATATCAAGAAAATAAGTAAAATAAACACTTATTAAACCAATTATAGTGTCCCCAACACCAAAATCCACATAAAAAGTGCTATTAGGCTAGGTGAAACAAGCCTTAGGCATTCCTCACCAAATTCCAAAGGATACCAACTAGTATTGAGGGTGTAATTTAACATGTTGGGGAGACTGTACCCTCTAGTGATATATACTATACTTTTCTGAGTAATAATAACATGTAACAGATATAAGACTCAAAATTTTTTAACAAGAACCACCAATGGTGGAAGAATATCAATAACAATAAATAACAGAAAAAATAAATAAGAAGATACATCAGAAATAATTGAACATGTCAGCATGCCAAACACACCACTTGTAGTTACACACAAAGAAAACAATAATTCCAAATATAGTTCAATATACCAAGGGGAACCAATGGCTAACCAACAGTAGTTGCATATAAAATAAGCATGATAATACAAGAATTAAAGCTAAAAAAATTAAAACATCAGCTAGGCATGACCTCAAGGTCCATGTCGATATCCATGAAAAAATCTACTAAGATTTGACACATAAAGCTAATACTTTATCAGTACATAAGTTTATAAATTATACACATTTCTAGAAGTAATTGTGTAGGGTGTGAAATGAATCTCAATAGGATACCACACTATGGTATGTACCAAGCACATGTGTTTAAGTAGGTGTGAAACATAATTAAATAAGAAGAAACACAAAGAAACAAATAAACAAAATAACCCATAATATGTTCAACAACCATAGTGAAGTGACTCCTACTTCCACCAATGATGGAATCATAGAATTAGAGAGGGTCCTTGAACCATGGAATAAGGTAAATCTAATGTACCAATGTCCAGGAGATCCCCCAGGATCCAAAAAAAATAATACAACCCATCACCATGTGCCTCCAAAAAACTTGTGTATCACTGAGTCCCGGCGTCCAGAAGGCATGCCCATGTAATCAATAACATGGTCCTACGGTCCCCTACTCGATATCTCAAGTCAACCCAGGGCCCAAAAACTAGAATAAAAATGATATTTATCTTCAATTAATATCTAGGATCAAGGACTCAATCAAGGTGAGTCTCAGCCCCCAACCAGATATCCTTATCACTATCAAACGAAGGCTCCTCACGTTCCATGTGGTTTTCTATGTAAATCACCCCAAAACATATATACCTAAACTTAAAATATCATAGGCATCTATACAAACGAGTGGTAAAAACCATCTCATCATGAAGTCTACCTATATAAACATGTCTCAATCAATACTTTTTCCATCAAAGGTGAGAAAAAATTTCCCAAAAAAAGAGACCTAAGGAACACCAACCATATCCTTATTCCCCTATGAAAATGTCACTCAAAAACCAATGGCCTTGCTATCCAAATATCACAATCCATTCCAACCTAACGTCCTATCCAATGAAATCCAATGTCCACAACACCCAATCCCAATGGATATGTCATCCCAATGTCACCTTGGTCTCTACACATCATGACACCTTGGGAGCAATCTCATGAAATTCAGGAAATTATATATAAATAAAATTTAATTAGAATACATTAATAAAGTAATTCCATTATTATGATTTAATTTAACAATATAAATAATCACCACAATTTAAATTTTTAGGTCTTGAATCCTCACAATCAATTAAATAATGTAGATTAAGTTAAAAAAATAAATTTAAAAAAAAAATTCAATTTACATGAATTTCCTCCATCGACAAAAATTCCCTTAGGAGAAAAGACCTCTAACCCTACCTCACTCATCTGAAATAGTATTGGGAATTCCAGAAAACATCCCTTAGGGTCACAAATGCATTTAGATGTAAATCATGAGGTATAATAGGTTCTCTCTCAAAAATACCCAAAATCTACACTTTTAGCCGCACACCCAGAACGAATGCAAAAAACCCAAATAAAGGTACGTACCGAAAATCATTGTCTATAGATGTGGGAATATCCAATATCAAGATCCAATTAGAAAATAGTTATCATTGATTTTATTTTCCATCGTATACCCTAAAATTGTCTACTAAGAATACAATGGTCAATTAGGAGAATGATAAATAAAGAGGAAGCACAAATGAGGATAGCATTAACGATGTGGACTTATAGCTTCTAGAAAATTTAAGAATGGATCATCAGGTGGGGAGTTTTATTAAAATTTATGTAAGTGAATAAATGAGGGAGAAACCCTCTACTGAGAATTCCGAGGGAGAAGAAGTATAGGAAAGAAAAACACGACCCATCCTTAATTATTTGAATATTTTTTTTCTATTAACATTAAAAACAATAATAATATTAAAAATAATTTTAATCACCCAACCTTCCCATGTAATGTTGGTGGAACATCACAAAGATGGTGTTCTCCCAACCTAGTTCCCCTTCTTCACCATTATCATTATTATTATTATGAATAATAATTACACATTTCACCCTCAATGGCAGGAAACAAATATGATTTTGGTCATTATTCGCTGGAAAACTATCCATCATTTCCATCATTATTTACCACATTTCTTGGGTCTCAGGAACCCCACCATCCATAATAACATTAGATTCCATCATTATTAGTGTATATATTTTAGGCACTCATTTCTTGGAAACATCAATCTCCACACCGCTATAATGATCCGCTCAATCTATCTCGCAAACCACTGATACTCGATCCAAAGTAAGGTTCCCATTGTCACCGCCACAGCTTCTACAGGTCTCTGAAATCCAAATTTTAATTAGTGACCATGATCAATTATTCCACAGAATGAACTCAAAATGATTGATTTTCCTAGATATCATCTAATCATAGGTTAATCGATTACCATTGAGTTACTCTAAGAAAGGAAGAATAATGTCACATAACAAAATGATATCCTCAATCGATGGACATGTTATTTTGGACATAGTTGATGGAATAAAATAAATGGATGATTATTAAATCATAATAATAATCAAGTATAAATAAATCTAAAATATATATATCTAGGTTGATAAATAAATCATTGGGAAATCCAATGGAGATCGATCCACGAATAAAATTATAAGATAATTGATTCACATTAATCTAAAAATTTAATTAGGAGAAACAGAAAAATAAAATGTTCTAAATTAATAGCGATCAATATCTATTGAAAAATAATTTTGTATTTCCATAAATGGTGAGATCCATGAGCTCTATTTGCTAATTGATCCTTGGTGAAAAAAACCATGAGCCTTTATATGTCGTCATCAGTAAATAATCTCCCAAAATTGTTCCTCTCTCAATCCTACAGTTATGTGGATAACCCTTATAATTAGGAATTACCATATATTTATTTTGGGATAGGTTATGTCATTTCAAATAATTAAATAAATTAATTAATTAAATTAATATATTTAATTATTATTCCTCCCCTTACTATTCCAAACCCCAAGGCCTGACACACTCCATGGTTTTATCGTACGTCGGGTAAAAAATCATTACTTACTCAACTATGGTATTAGATATATGGCGTGTGACTTTTTTTGGGTTTATTAAATTATTAATGAAAAATAAACATACATGGAATAATATATTTATTAATTTTATTATATGCATCCTGGGATCATTAGGCATTAGACTTTATCATCACCTCAACGCCTTGCTCCAAACAAATTTTTAGAATATTCAAAAAAGACACAAGGAATAAATAGTTATATTTAAATGGTGGTGAGATAAATGTTAAAAAAATATAGAATACTACAAATTTAAAATAATAAATTAAAAATTAAGAATTTTGAATGTGTACTTTCATTAATTAATTCATTCTTTTTTTCCCTTTTTTCTAAAAACATTTTTTAAATTATTTTCATTATTTTTTTATAATATTGTTTTTGATTTCTATTGAACACTTTTAATTTTAAATTTGTAGTAATATACATTTAATTAATTTAATTGACAAACCTCATAAAATGTACAACTCTATATTACACTTAAATGATTTTCAATCTTCCATCATATGAATAAAAATTGAAAATTAATTAAAGTAATATTTCAATGAAATCCACACCCAACAAACATAAATTTTAGAAAATCTTGTAATGATAATCAATGTAAATATTTTGTGGAATATTGTTTTATTCCTATAACATGTATATGAAAAAGATGTCATAATATTCTAAATTAGTATTTAAATAGAGGTTTGATATATGTTTATGGGATGATTTTTTTTTCAATTTTTATTATTTTATTGTTAAAAAATACCACTATATATTTAAGAATTGTAAAGTCAGAAAATAATCTTGAAGGTTAAAAAACTCAAGACTCAAAGTCAAGAGTGAAAACAATACTCAAGAAATTGTGTCCATAGATAAACATGGAATGGAAGATCAGTGCGTGCATAAAGGGTTGGTGAAAATTAATTCCCAATCTAAAAGAGATAATTTAAAACTAATTTTTTTTGACACAAAATGGTTTCCCCAAATACATAGTGAACACCTAGAACATTTGAGATGAAATAAGTCTCTTGACAACCATAAAATGGTTATATTTTTTTAAAATTTATAGCAAGTAATTATGGGTTTTTTGAAATATATAAAAATATTGGAAAGAAAATTGTGTTTGATGAAATAGGTAAAAGACTAATAAAATTATATTGAATTTCATAAAGAGATAAGGAGATTAGATTGATATTTAAGGTGAAAGAGGTTCATATATATTTCAATTAAGAAATTAAAATTCTCCATTTACTATAATTTCCTCTCAAGTAGAATTGGGTTTAGTAGAAGTCAAGATAGTTTTCAATTCATGTGTCCTATCATGATAGTGATTTAGTTTATTACCAAAAACTATGATTTTTTTGGGTGTTAGGATCATAGAATTAACGAACACCAAAAGGGTAAATAGTATAAATGATAAAAGAAACTTCCCAATGAAAAATAAAAAAACAATGAAGAATTTTATAGTAATAATTGAAGATAATTAAAATTGAAAATTCATAAAATACCAAAATCCATGCATACTATTAATAACTAAATATCACATATTCTAATATGAATATTGTTTACATAACATGTCAATCGATGCAAAAATTTTATTAGTATTTTACCTTTAGAATCATATATGAACAATGAAGGAGTACACAAGTGAACTAAATCATCTCTTACTTAGAGTTTCATAACTAGCACCGCTCTTAGACATATCATACATAATACCACTCCTAATAACCTAGAAAAGAAAACATAAGAAAACATAATATCAAATGCTCACTATGGGTAAACAATGTAGACTTATATGATCATATAAGAATAATATGATCATAAGTGTATGATAATGTGATTATAACTTTTGAAATCCAATCCCTGAATATCATATATCATAATCACGAGTGAAGACAATAATCATACTTGTTCATAAGAAATAAATAATAATGGAATCACTGACCATGATCTATGAGAGAATAATATTTTCATAATAATGTTATTTTTAGTATAAACATAATTATATATGATCTATTGTTAAGGACACCCAAAAAGAAATTAATAACATATTAGGCTTGGGCTAACCACATGTGTACTAGCTATGGGCTTGGGATAACATATATTTTACACTATTTTGTGCTTCAGATAACATATTGTGTAGCCTTTTATCTCATACAACCTTAATGATTAACCAATGTATTATAGGTATACATAGGCCCCAACCCTCAAATAATTAATCTCAATTATTTGTGTGGAACTAGATCATATCATCTTAAAACCCTAGTTAATTAATGCATTTCATAAATATATCATCATTTCATCATATATTATCTTTTGGAAAATGAAAATGTTTCAAAAACACCATGAAATCATAAATAATCTTTTTTAAGTGTTTGGATGGTATCCTAGGATCATATTACTATTAAAGAAATATCATCATTGAAGGATGTTTTCATTGATGAATAAAAAGAAATTTACAACATTAATGAGAAAAAAAAACATTTAATTTTGTAATAAATTATATAAAATCAAAAAAATATCATAATACAAGGGGACCAATTTTATTTTTAAATATCCATCGTATCCTATAAGGGAAGATTCAATACATTGACTATCCATTACGTATGTAAATTTATTTCATGTTTTATAAGCTAAACAACAATAATTTTTTACATTCATTAGAAAATTCACAAATTAACTAATTAGTAAAATGAAAAAAATATTAATTGAAAATAATTTATAAAAATACATAGATAATAATAATAAACATCATTGAAATATTTTTAAAGAATATAGATATGTAAGATAATTTATTTTTAACCATGCAGATAAATAAAATAAATTTTCCTTAAAAACATATTGTCAATATCTTGAGTACATAAGGTAGAGAAAATGAAAAGAAACAATGTATTATAAAGAAATTACAAGAAAATAAGAAAATTCATGAGTTTATTGAGAGTTATATCATATTATTTTATTATCCACAACTTAATCATAATCAAGTCTGATAAATAATTATACTATAATGAAAAACCCTTACCACGTTGGAATGTTTTGGATCATAATCCTAATAAAACAAATAAACTTATGTAGAAATTTAAAACCACATAATTTTCATTGTAAGAGTCATAAAACACATTCATGAGTATTATAAAAACAACAAAAAAATAATAAATTAGTGTATATATAATGTATCCCACATAAATAAAGGTGAGATGAAAATCCATTACCTTGAGGTTCACCTGCTTCAAAAGAATTTTAACCTCATGCATAATAAATTTTTATTTATTAAAATTATAAAAAAATCATATAAATTATTATAATGTAATATATATTCATTATAATAATATATTTGTATTTATCCATAAGTTTTGAGATAAAAAATCAATTAAATTATTTATAGAGATGGTAGACCATACATATGAGTGAGTTATATTTTCATTATTTGGAGAATGGATTGAAATAAATGTAAATAGACTTTCAATATTAAATTTTATTGTTATATAATATAAATCATTTATATTCATATTATCTATCCTCATTACCATCCATGTAAAATAAATAAAAAAAGAACTACACCACTTTTTGGAGGTGGTAGTCCACACATACGCATGAGTGACATTATAATTTTTATTGGTTGGGATGGTAATAATGTAGATATTATATTATCATTATCGAAGAATCATTATGTCATAAATATCATATATAAAAATTTAACCCATCATAATGGCCATCCCTTAATTGTGTTTATGTGAAATATATTGTATCACTACGTGGAGTTGATAATCACTTCTTAAGAATGAGCAATGTTCTCACTACCCATTTGATGGAAATAGTGTGGATAATGGTAGTTTCATAATCATAGAAATGTTTCAGAATTTTGAGTGTAGTAATTTTATTATTTTATGATAAATAACATAGATTAAATTTATGTATTTGAAAAAATAAATTTAAAGATGTCATGTATTACAATTACCTATATTTTGAGATACCTCTCTTAGATTAGTTTTTATGGAAGTTAGGGAAGGCCTTTAGGGATAGAAACCCTTCAAAAAGTGATATAATGAATTATAGTAGACATTTATTATTGGTATGGGAGAAATATATGTACCAATGTAGTGTTAAAATGAGAAATAAGGGGTTTCCTTTTATAAAGTATGGAAAGAAACACATGGATTTTCTGAAAATATTATATTATAACAATGTAATTATTGGTAAAAATGTTTCAAAATGGCCTATATATGGATAGGTTATTCCATTCCCAATCAAATTTCATCAAATTTATCCCCTTTTATGATTTTCATTATTTTTATATGATTTAATAAAATATTATTTTGATAAAATTTCATTAATTTCAATTTTGGAACTATTCATTTAATTTGACTTATTGAGATAAATACAATTATGGATTCTGAACCGAATTATTTAACATAAGGTTAATATATTTAATGGATCGAAAAAATTTGGTTAAAACATTAAATTATTCAAATTATATTACTTTTAATATATTTATATCATTTATTATAATTGTTATTATTTTGATAAATACTGCATCAATGTTTCCTAAGAATATAAGTTCATTATTTAGTTACTAAAAAAGTAGTAATAATTTTTTTTCATGAAAATGATTTCATTAATCTGAATATAACTATCAATATTCGTTCATAATTTTCCATCTCGGAATTCAAAAAAGGTATATAAATCTAAGAGAGTGAAACAATTTCACTTTATTTATTTTAAATATTATAAATTCTATTTTCAAGAAAAATAATCCATTAAAAAAATTTGGTTCATAAGATGATAATGGTAGAGCTATATTCATCAAATAAGAATTAATAAGAAAAATTATTTCCATATAACTTATTTTTATCACTGATTATCTCAATTTACCCTTTACTAAGGAGAAATGTTTTAGCACAGTTACTATCCATTTTTTCCAAAAATCAAAGGGTCATATTTTCATAATTTGAACCTCTTAATTATATTACGGGAATTAATTTTCTCAACTTCATTATCTATAAGTGTAACAAATAAATCATAATATATTTGTTAAAAAGATGACAAAAACCAATTTTTATAAAAATAATCTCTGTAATCACAAAATCAATTTTTTTATACCACCCCTACAAAAATATTAGATGAGTTATTAAATCTTTTTATTGAATATATTATATATAAATTTTATTAAAATAATTACCCAATAACGATAAAACTAATTTATCAAAATTAAAATACATTGTTTGCATAAAATATGATTTTTCAAAAAACATATCCTTTACTTTAAAATGATTTATTATTCATTTCAAATTAATTGATAACCATTGAAATAATTTTATTAATGTGAAAGCCATAAATTTTTATAATTTAGGTAGTCATATTCATACACACCGATCCTATGGATTAGTGATAAATTTTAATAATAATAATCTAATAGAATATCACAGTTCTTTTAGAGTTATTGTTTCATATAAAAAAAGCTACAAACAAATAAATTTATTTGTAAAAAAATTATCTCATAATATCTATGGGTGTTACATTCTAACACACATTAAATAAAATTTTCTGCAATTTTTTTCACTTTGATATAAAAAACATGGATATCAATGTTTCATTATATACATCGGATCCCACGTAGCTTCCTTAAATTGTTTTTTTGGATAAACAACACTGAATAGGTATGTTTTATTATTTTATAAACCCTATTTCTATGTAAAATCCATAATATCCATTGAATATTCCTCATAAGAGAGATGGTGGTCTAGCATTATGAAAAATATTTTATGTACATGTGAAGGATCATGAATATTTTTACTCAATGGAGATACATGAAATTCATCATGAAGCTGATAGAAATTCGATTGAAGTTACCATTGATAATCTACCATTAAGACATGATAAGAAATTTCTAATGGAATGATATTGCTATGTTTCATATTTCACTTCCTTCCAAATCTCACCACCATCTCCCAGGAATATATTTATTTGAACTCTTTTTCAGAAAATATAAATTCAAAATCATTCTAATGAATATTGGCATAACTCATTTTTGGACACTGAGGTGACCTTATATTCTACTGAATATATATACCATTATTTTCTATTTCGTCAGCAATGTAGGGTCCCAATATAATTCTTTCTCTATCATCATTTGATAAAATTATAGTTATAAAATTTATATGATAGAGGGCTTCATAAGGATCCATCTAAAATCTATAGTCAATGATATTATTGTATAAGAATTCCACCAAAGGAAGGTTTTGAACCCAACAAACTTTGAACTACATAAGGTAACCTATCATCATATCTTTTAGAGTTTCAATAGTTCTCTTCAATAGACCGTCTCGTTAATGATGATGTGTTTTATTAAAACCCAATTCTATATCTAGATCCTACTGAAGACTTCTACAGAACATTATAGTAAGCCTCAGATCACTCTCAGATAAAATAGAATATGGTACCCCATGCAACCTTATTAATTCCTTAGTATATATCATTTAAATGTGATCAAGAAATAAATATTATATAATGGAAATGAAATGTGATTAATTTTTAAGGAAATTGTCTACAAACCATATGGAAATATTTAGTTCATTTGTTTTGGTGCGTTGAGTGAAAAAATCCTTATGGATGTTTTCCTATTTCCACTTTCATATGGGTAATGGTTTTAATATCTCATTATATTTTTTTCTCATCCATTACTTTTATATAAATACCAAGAACAAAGATTTAGAGACTACAATAACACCCTTCATATCATCCCACCATTTATACAAATTCAATTCAATTCTAATCTTTTTACTACCAGTATTAATTGACAATGATAAAATATGAGATCTATAGAAAAAATACTTCTAAACTAATATGGACAGAACAAAAACATGGTTTTTGAATCTTTTGAATCTATCCCAATCAAGGTAAAACTTAGTAAATTTATCACCTTCTATTATATCTCTACATCTTCCTTATTTCCTGTTAAATCCTTATATCGATATATGGTTTCCCACTCATCTGATTATATTTTTTTCACATTTAATATTTATAACTACATCCTTTGAAATATCTAATTATATTGGATCTATTGTGATCCTCATAATATATATTATTTCATGATCATTCTGACTCAACAAATTTTCCACCTTGTTTAATTTCCACGGGTGGTAATGTATTGAGATGTTCCGATCTTTAATGATCTTTAACAATCATCTCTAAACCATATTATGCCATATTTTCATGAATATATACTTTAATGTTTTTTGATGAGTATATATATGTCACATTTATCTATTAAGATAAGTCCTTAATATTATTAATGGAAGAATTACCATAAATTTTTCCAAATCATGTGTTTGGTAATATTGTTCATGAATCATCAATTGTTTTGAGGAGTTAGCTAAAACCATATCATTTTTCATGAGTAAACTTGCAATTCCCATCATTGATGCATCAATATAGATTAAAAACCCTTATATACTCTATGTTAATGTTATAAAAAGTGTTCTAAATATCTTTATATTATGTTAATTGAATCATTACTTGAATTAATCTATCTAAAGCAACTTTTCTCCCCTTTGAGTTAATTTGGTTAGTGGGTTGGAAAACCAAGAAAAATTCTCCCCCAATAATTGATAATATCCCATGAAACAAAAAAACTATGGATCATAGTAACCATGGATAGTTTGATCCAACTATGAATAGATTCCATATTTTATATACCCACATATATATATCCTCAATAGAGATTATATGTCCCAAATTGAATGTTTATGTAATAAATAGCACTTTGTAAATTTTTCATAAATTTTATACTTAGGGTCTCAATACAATCCTAAAGTGATTTTAATGATCTTCCTTGATCATTGAATATAAAATAATATCATCTCTAAGGAATACCAAAAACTAACCAATATCATCTCTAAATACTATATTCATTTAATCCATGAAGGTAGTGGGGGAATTAGTAAGACCATAAGGAAACACTATATATCCAAATTTTCCATACCATGTTCCGAGTGATGTCTGGTGTATATCCTCCAAATTGACCTTCAATTGATGATATCCAAAATGAAGGACAATCTAGAAAAAACATTGAGATCAATATATTTGATCTAATAATCAATTAATATGGGGAATATGATACTTGTTATTGATAGTGAACTTGTTAATTTCCTAATAATCCATGTAGTGTTGAATTGACCAATATTTAATCATAATAAACAAAATTGGTGAACCCCATTGGAGACCTAGTTGGCCAAATGAATCCCTTATCATGATTCCCATGGACAATAATTTCCAATTATTATAACTCAATCTAGTCCATTTTACATGGAGTCCAAAAAAATATGTGTAGAAATATACATTATTTCAATTGAAAAATTAACTTCATGCTTTTTTGGAAGACTATGAAAATATTATAAAAAAATTTATAAACACCCACACAATAGGCATATTTTCATTGTTGACATCCTCCTAAAAACTCTATGATAAATTAAAATTTTGAATTACAATCATGACCCACAAAATGGATGTTATTTCCATTTTACATTAATAATTATCATCATATTTATATACAGTCATAGGTTGGTTTCAAATATTAGACTTAAATTACTTTCATTGGAAATTATTTTGGGATTTAAATAATGAAATCCAATCCATGAACAAAATAATATCGAACTCAAACAATGGTTGGATTACAAGATTTTAAGGAATCACATTAAAACAAAATTCAACTGAATAATATCAAACTCAAACAATGGTTTCATACCAAATATAGAAATATAAACTATTAATATATAAATATGAAATATAATTAGAATAATATTACATATATAATAGGATGAACCATTTCAGAATAATATAAGCATTGTTTCTTTATAATCATGGATACATATATAACATGTTCATAATTGAACTACATTATCTCAAACATTGTTCTTCCTAAATATAATCCCTTTGAGAAATATCATACATAATACCATTCTTTATAAACTAAAAAAGGAAATATAAGATAGGTTGAGATCAAAAGTTCATTAAGTGTAAAAAAGGGCATAATCTATGGCCATCTAACCATAACATGAGGAGAAGAGTGCGAGAATATGATTTTAACATTTAAAATCCTATCCTCATATATCATATATTATAATCATCAGTCAAGAAATTAAGTCTGGGATTATGGAAGACATGAATCACAAGGAATAAAAGAACATTATCAATGAGATCATAACATTGGAACTAGGCATGGAATTGTGTAATACACATAAGCATATGAAACCATATTTCAAAGCTAACAACAATGACACTAATAACATGTTAGGCTTGGGATAACCACTCATGTACCTACTTCATGCTTGGGATAACCATCAGTGTACTATTAATTTGGGCTCAAGATAACCTCCCATGTACCCTTTGATTTCATAGAACATTAGTCATTACCTAATTTGTTAGTGGGATATTTATATCCAATACTTAACATAATGAAATTGATATATTTCTGTCTGAACTAGGTAAAATACCATGGGCAAAATCAAGGTATGAAATATTAAAATAGCTTCTCTTTCAGATCTTGTCTCATTATAAAAAAACAATCTTCTCTCCCATTCCTGTATCAATGTATGAATAGAAAATAAATAATATAGGAGAATTTTTTTTACATGGTCCACCATCACTAGGATATATCCAAAGAGAATTCAATGAAAATGTTTTGATATACCAAATACACTATATATCTCTACCAAAATAAGGATCAGGATAGATCACTTCTATGACCAGGATCAATACCTTTATAATAATTATGTAAAACTCAGTCCTTCCCAAGTGTCACTCCCACAATCATTCCATTGAAGGATCACTATCGGTGGAATTGATCACCTTATTCCTCTTCCTTTTCTCATTACTCATGAATGTATTCAAACAATTTTTTGGGTGCATGTAGGTCGATTAATTAGAAATAATAAATAAATAATTATTTATAGATAGATTCTATTTTCATTTTCTACTTTAATCCACTTGATAAATAAACCTTTACTATATTTTTTGTGGGAAATCCCATCATAAAAATTACTGATTCTTGCTGACTTCCCAAAGCTCACATAACCTTCATGAAACTTCCCAATTCTTCACAAATATATACTTCCTTCATAGACCCCATTTTTTTTTCTAATCTCCCCAATTTAATGAATCTCAAAGAGCCTCTATAAAACAATCCCATTTCACAATGTTCAAACACATTCATGTGGACCACATAGCCTTCAATGAGGTCACGTCTTTCAATCTAGTATTTATAGCCTTTATAAAATTCAATAAAGTAAAGATGATTACAAATTTATGTCAGTATTCATATCCTTCACAAACAACATTTAATTTTTAAAATTTTCATATGAACAACCTTCATGAATTATGTTCAATTTGATATTAATTAAGACTATCTCTATCGTCTTTACATAAAGTGAGGTGGGGGTGGGTAGATTCTTATATATAATCTTTTCCTTTCATTCTATAAGATTAAATTATCATCATCAAAATTTCACAAATCTATCCAATCAAGTTAAAAAATATCTATATTTTCTGGAATACCCTGGAAAACATCCCATTCATAAAGCTTCTCATAGTCATGGAGGTTGTAAAGACCCATAAATTCCATATTGTTTTTATTTATAAGGGAATTTTATGAGTCCACGAAAATTGACGGTGTGTGATTCTGAGGCTCGGTGTGCCCAAAAGAAATTTTTGAACTTTTTTTCGGGTATGTTTAGTAAACGTGCGAGCGGGTTTTTGTAAATTATAAACCGGTGCTTGGAATTGAAATCTGAGGACACTATTGAATTTGCATCACCGATATTCACTTAAGGAGACCTTTAACTTGACTGCAGTCGGTTGACGGTGAAAGATAATTTTTCACTTTTTCGTTGAAATAAAAATAAAATAAAATAAAATTCTATTTTATTTTTGTGAAACCTCCCATGATAATGTTATGGAGGTGGGGACCATAGAGCCTAAAACCCCCAATTTTGAATTTAATGGCAGGGACCACCCGAACACTCTTAATGGGTGAGAAACCTCTCAACTCAAAATTAATTCATTCCTCCCATTAAATTGATCCAAATTAATTATGCCAACCTCATCGTAATTAATGATGCCAATTTAATTTGTGCCAAAAATTAAATTGATGAAACATATTTTATTAGATCCTCATTTTTTATTGGGAGAAATCGTTAGAAATGGTGGAGTCTTGGGAGAACATGGAGAAACTCATCTCTATCGAAGAACGTTCTTCAGAATCAAGAAAGAGGACGGCGTAGAAGACAAATTCGAAAGCCTGATTGCCGATGTGACGATCATTGGAACCCTCTTTTCCTTCACCGTTCATCATCATATGACAGTTCAATGAACCTTCAATATAGGTTTTGATGTTTTAAATACCTTCCTTACCCGTTATTGATGTTCTTCGTGATCCAAAAGTTGAGAACTGATTGTTACCGCTCTAATGCGGAGGGTGAGAATCAAATGAACATGGCCCGACCTCTCCACAATCCCTTGTGGTTTTTGATAAAATCTTTGCGATAGAGGAAATTGTCTATCAAAGGCCGGACACATGATGGGGGTGGCAGCACGCGTCTGTGCTACCCGACGAACAAGGGGTCACGGCTTGGGCCATGGGAATGAAGGGAGGATGACCAGCCGAGCCTCCCACTAGCGAAGGCGTGGCAAGAGAACGCACTGCACAAAGAGGACGGGTGGCCATCCAGACAGCCACAACGGACCGCCACACCGCGGCTGCCCCGCGGCGCCCAGCCCCTCGGGCCGGGCTGGCCAGCGTGGTTGAGGCAGAACCGAACCAGACTGGGTCGGACAGGACCCGGACAAGTTTCGACCCTATACGTTCTTATTCCTGTAACATTGGTACCAGGTTCCCATTTGAAAATCCGTCTATGGAATATGAAACCTTAGGGCGAGACGATCCTTTTGGTGTACCCCACAAGAGATTTGGATAATGTTAGTGTATACTTGGGTTGGATCGAGCACGAATCCAACCGAGATCTCAAAACTAAAAGTATAATAACTAACAGACCATGTGTCTGATTAACTTACCATCTATTTCATTGAGACCCCTATTACATGGAGGTCCTTTGGGATACTTCTTTGTGGGACTTCATGGTAGTTGGAGTATCGACCACCGCTTGAGGAGCGGACTCTCCCAGAGACGAGCGAGCTTAGAGCGGGTACCCTGTAGTTGGAAGTGACAATATACTAGGATCCTGTGTGGGTTTGATGATGTACTGATGATCTACTAGGATAATGTGTGGGTCTGACAATGTACTGACGATGTACTATGATCTTCTGTGGGTCTGATTATGTACTTGGATTCTATGTGAGTTTTAAGATGTACTGACGATGTACTAGGATCTTTTGTGTGTCTGACGATGTACTAAGGATCTACTAGGATCCTATGTGGGTCTAACGATGAACTAAAGATGTACTAGGATCCCGTATGAGTTTGAAGACGTACTAAAAATTTACTAGGATCTTAGGTGGCTCTAACAATGTAATGAAGATGTACTAGGATCCTGTGTGGGTCTGACGATGTACTGACGATGTATTAGGATCCTATGTAGGTCTGTTGAGGTACATAAGATGTACTAGGATCTTATGTGGGTTTGACGATGTACTGATGTTGTACTTGGATCATGTGTGGGTCTGAAGATGTACTAAGGATTTAATAGGATCCTGTGTGGGTCTGACAATGTACTGATGATGTACTAGGATCCTGTGTGGCTCTGACGATGTACTGACGATGTACTGGGATCCTGTGTGGGTCTGACGATGTACTGACGATGTACTAGGATCCTTTGTGGATATGACGATGTACTAGGATCCTGCGTGGGTCTACAATTTGAGATCCTTCGTGGGTCTAACTCTTAACAGAGAAGGATGATTCAGTAGCTACCTCTAATCATCTCTACTACTGTACCTATGTTATACCTGGTGTGAGCTGAGTTCATTCCTGTGTGGTACTTTACTTCATGGTAATACCTTGGTGGTATTCCTCTGTGTGGTGTACATGTGTGGTACTTACCTTTATGGTATTCCTTCCATTGTGGAACAGTTGAGCTTTGGGATTTTGGGTTGGACCCTCTGTTTACTCATGATTGAGATGGGTATACTTGATAACTTAGGTATATGTATGGGCATATACCTAAGTAGGGTTGTTAGTTGATTTCATGCTTTTTGGTTCATCCTTTGTGATTTTTGTGAGACCTTGAGGTCTTGGGGTCCCTATTCAGTATCATTATACCCACTCCTACACGGGTAATGCCTGAACCTTGTTGTGTTTTGTGCAGACGACAGACAGTGCTGATCGAGGCTGAGGGTGCAAGAACTGAACGATTCCCAGAGGTGGACCATACAACATGTCAGTACGTAGAGGATATGGGAATATGTGGAGTGATGAGGAGGTGATATGCACCTACCGTTCAGTTAGGAACCTCGAAGGATGACCCGGTAGCTGTCTTTCACTTTTTTCAGTTGTTTTGTATTTCAGTTGTACTTGTACCTTTACTGTTGGGTTTGTATTCCAGCCCCAATTACTTTCAACATTATTTTTTCTATACAGTTTACATGTGTTCGTATCTCGCTGTGTGATTGGTTGAGTGTGTTTACAGGATATAAAGGCAATGCATTCTCGGTTTTAGTGGATATGCTTTTCAGTGCTAGTCTCCAGCCCCTGGCCTATGGAAGGCAGGCATGGGGTAGTCACGGCACGGGCCTCAGGGGATGGGTCGTGAATAATTGGTATCAGAGGAGTCAGTTCTACTGTATAACATATGAAATTTATCTTTATTTTAATTGAAATAGTGTTATGTGTAGTGAGTGTGGTTATTAGTATAGGGAACCCAGTGTTTTTGTGAAGGCTGACATATCCATACACTAGGACACTGACTTCTAATTTCTGACTCAGTGCACGAAAACACTGATTGCATGTGTGTTTTTAAAGAGTTTTCATTGCGATATCTTTGAGTCAGCTCACAGGGTATAAATTATTGACCATGGAACACCTGTTTAATTTAGGATTCCTGTACACAGATAGCCATCTAGGGTTCCACGTATAGTACGCACTAATTGCCCACCGAGTGATGAGGCCTCGGTGTGGGGCCCTATTCCAGTAGAGGCACCATCAGAGGCACTGGAGGTACCATTACCCATTGGGACACTAATGCCACCAGCCCCATCAATAGAGGGTGCACACAGCTTGAGCGTGTTGTATGAGTTCCAATGCCAGAGGCCACCTAGGTTTAGGGGAGAGACGGACCCACAGACAACTGAGGATTGGCTGGAGGCCGTGGTGAGAGCTTTTTGACTGGTAGGTACACCAGCTAATCTCATGGTGATCCTTGGAACCAGTCTTCTATAGGAAGTAGTAGGAAGATGGTGGAGTTTGATACTCCACATTCACGATGAGGTGAATCTTCTCTAGTCAGACTTCGAGATCCTGTTTCTGGAAGAGTTTGTCCCAGCGAATCTTCGCACAGTACACATATAGGAGCTTCTTCATCTGCAGCAGGGCACCATGACATTGGCTCAGTACTTAGCGAGGTTCACTGAACAGTCACACTAGTCCACAAATATGGGATGAGACATATTCTTCAGGGCCCATACCACTGAGCAGGGACTCAGATAGGAAATCATGGCTTCGATGATTTCTCTCAGCATCCTGATGCAGGAAGGGGTGTTAGAGAGAGCCCTCTTAGTGAAGTGTTTTATTTTTGAGCCGTCACCAGCAGTGAGACCCACCACCAGACATCACGTAGCAGAGTCTTCTACATCCAGAAGTAGACATATGTCACAGAGGTCCAAGAGGACCAGACCTATAGGTGGATGACCGCATGAATCAGGATCAGTTGTGCGGGGCACCGGAGATAGAATCATTCATGCTAGGAACATGCAGTGTTTCACATACGGCGGGCAGAGTCATATGGCTTGTAACTTCCTGACCCATCATACGGATGATGAGAAGACAGTCGAAGGACCGCCCAGGCAGAGACATTGGATCAACCGAGGAGGTCCGTAGGGAGTACGCAGACGTGGAAGAGGAGCTGGCCGTGCATCTGGCGATGGGAGATGATTCGAGATGTTACTTCCACCACTACTAGGTGGTCCACCCTGACCAAAGGGAGCTGGTGGACATGGGAGAGCTCAGCTCCAGGCACCTGAGGCCTATGATCACAGTGCACCAGAGATAATACGAGGTATGATCTATGTCTACTCCACCTTATTTACAGTACTTATAGACACAGGTTCCACTCATTCTTTTATTTCCACTGACCTCGTTTGGAGCTCAGAGATTCCAAAAGAGCCGTTGGCTCGATTGTTATGGCTAGAGACTTCTACAGGAGTAGATTCGACGATTATGCACTAGTGCCAGCAGTGTGATCTTACTCTAGGAGGTGAGGTTTTCAGCTGGGTTCTCATAGTAGCAGCATCGAGGCCTTACGATGTCGTCTTGGGTATGGAATGGTTATCTATAGTCCTTGCTTATATTGAATGTATTAGGAACAATGTATAGTGTGTCCGCACGGATGGGACCAGTTTTATCTTCACCAGTGAGAAGGGAGCCTTTTCAGCACATGATGGACTTACTTGGAGGAGAGTGCAGTCGATCAATCATAATTTGGATAGCCTTACCCTCAGAGCAGTTGATGTGGAGAGTCTGAGCTATCCTATAGTGGTGGACCTATACGCATATGTCTTCCCTAATGATGTTTCAGGTCTACCTCCTCCTAGAGAGGTGTAATTTTTCATTGACATGTATCCCTATATGACACTGATATCCACACCAATATATCAGATGGTTCCCGTGGAGCTTCGTGAGCTGCTGGTATATCTGTAAGACTTATAGGGGAAAGGGTTCATTCGTCCCAGTGTTTCTCCTTGGGAAGCCCTGATTTTTTTCACCAAGAAGGTGGATGGGGGATTGGGGCTTTGTGTTAACTATCAGCGCCTGAACTAGGTGACCATGAAGAAAAAATACCCACTCTAGAGCATAGACGCCTTCTTTGATCAGCTGAAGGGAACATGATGGTTCTCGAAGATAGACCTCATATTAGGCTATCACCAGCTTAGAGTACGAGACGAGGATGAGAAGAAGACGACTTTCAAATGTCTATATGGCCATTATGAGTTATTTGTTATGCCTTTAGGCATGAACAACATCCCAATAGAGTTCATGGGACTCGTGAACAGGATCATTCATCCATACCATGATCACTTTGTAGTAGTCTTCATCGACGACATTCTGATCTACTCGGCTACAGAGGAGGAGCATGCCTATCACTTGGAGGTAGTTCTGGACACACTCTGAGAGAAACAGCTTTATGGTAATCTCTCGAAGGGCCAGTTCTAGATCCGAGAGGTGCACATTCTGGGACATGTCATATCGGAGGCAGGAGTTGCAGTGGATCTAGCGAAGATTCAGGCAGTACTCTCTTGGGAGCCACCCAGGAGTGTGACGAAGGAACAATTTTTCTTGGGTTTGACCAGATACTACCAGATGATTTTCCCAGATTCTTCCAGAGTTGCAGCACCTTTATCAACATTAATTATTTATGGGAAACCCTTCGTGTGTTTAGAGAAATTTATGTAGAGTTTTCAGTATTTGAGGTAGAGGATGACTACTTCCCCTATCTTGAGGCTTCGAGAGGAGGGTGTAGGGTACATAATATACTATGACACATCAGGGACCAGGCTCAGATGTGTCCTGATGTAGGAGAGAATAGTGATCACTTATTATTCTGGACAGGTGAGACATCATGAATAGAACTACATTACCCATGACCTAGAGTTAGCTACTATGGTCTTCATGTTGATGATTTGGAAACATTACTTGATGGGCGAGAGTTTTATAGTCTACTCGGATCACAAGAGTCTTAGGAAAATCTATAAACAGAAGGAACTAAACCCAAGACAATGACGTTGGCTTGAGTTCCCCCAGGACTATGACATCGAGATAGTCGATACTCATGGGAAGGGGAACGTTGTAGAAGAGGCACTAAGCAGAAGATCTGGTATACAACTGCTAGATGAGGCGACAGAGCAGCTGGCCGCTTTGAAGATATCCTTTGTGGATCAAGATGGAGCTTTTTGTATTCAGTCTCTTATAGTCACCTCTCCAGTTCTTCAGTGAGATAAGGAGGCGCAGTGTGGGGACGCTGACTACAAGGCTCGACATGCTGAGATATCCACATGACAAGAACCTGATGGATTTTATGAATGTGGGGAGCACATCATCCTTTTCAGACGATGTACCATGGTACTAGTGTCACTTTGGGAGGAAGTGTTGAGGGAGTTCCACACATCCCCTATAGCGGTACATCCGAGAGTGGAGATGATGTACCAGGATCTCCGATGACAATACTAGTGGCCGGGAATGAAGAAAGCAGTATCATAGTTTTTCTCTAGGTGCCTCACTTGTTAGCAAGTGAAGGTGAAGAATTAGGTACCAGTAGGATTAGTTCAACCTTTAGAGGTCCCAGAGTGGAAGTGGTATTGGATATTAATGTACTTTCTGATAGGACTTCCACATACATCCAGGGGTCATGATTATATCAGGGTGATCGTTGACCGACACACCAAGTTGGCCCACTTCTTACTGATCAGAGATAAGGGTTTGGTAGAGAGCATGTGACACCTTTATGTGTTGAAGATTGTGCGAAAACATGGAGTAACCTTGAATATTGTCTCTGATCGTGATGCACGATTCACTTCGTGGCTGTGGAAGGGGTTGTAGGGGGCTTTTCGGACGCAGCTTCATTTGAGCACTGCCTTCCATCCTCCTACGGATGGACAGACTGAGCAGACTATTTAGACTCTCAAGGACCTTCTACATGATTGAGTTATTTACTTTAGTCGCAGTTGGGAGGATCACTTTACTTTGGTAGAGTTTACATACAACAACATCTATAACTCCACTATTGGGATGGCACTTTTCGAGGCTTTGTACGACCAAACATACTGATCGCATTTGTGCTGGACTGACCCAGGGGAGTCAGCACTAGTGGTACTAGAGATGGTTTGGGTTACCACAAAAAAAGTGCATATCATCCTGGAGCGGATGAAGACTAGATAGAGCAGGTAGAAGTCCTATGCAGACAGGAGTTGGGGACTTCTGGAGTTGGAGGATGGTGACCAAGTCTTCCTACGGGTCTCACCCCGACGATGTTTGTGGAGGTTTGGCCAGGGTGTCATGTTATCTCTGAGGTTCATCGGACCCTTTCAGGTCCTTAACAGAGTTGTTGAGGTGGCTTAACACCTAGCTCATCCACCTCAGTTACACTGGGTACACAACGTCTTACACGTATCCAAGCTGAGGAGATACGTGCACGACCCTTATCACATCATCGACCATGGCTAGCTTGAAATTGATGATGGAGGGACGTTTATAGAGGTTCTAGTAGAGATTGAGGAATGATAGGAGCGGGTTTTTAATGGGTGGTCGATGACTCTGGTGCACATTCTTTGGTAGCACATGAACCTCTAGGGGAGCACATGGGAGCAAGAGGCTCTGATTCATGCTCAGTACCACCACTTGTTTCCTTAGTTTGAGTTGTGTCTTATGGGGAGGTAAGGCCCTGATATGCGGAGAATGTAAAGATCCAGAAATTCCATATAATTTTTTTAATTATATGTGAGTTTTATGAGTCCGTGAAAATTGACAGCGCGTGATTCTGAGGCCCGGTGTGCCCAGAATGAATTTCTGAACTTTTTGGGTAGGTTCAGTAAATGTGTGAGCAGGTTTTTATAACATTTAAACTGGTGATCAGAATTGAAAACTGAGGACACCGTTGAACTCTTATCACCGTTATTCACTTAAGGAGACCATTATCTCGACTACAGTGGGTCGAGTGTGAAAGCTATGTTTTTACCTTTTTGTGGAAATAAAAATAAAATAAAATAAACTTATATTTTATTTTTGTTGATACCTTCCATCTGAATGTTATGGAGGTGGGGACCACTGAGCCTAAAACCCAAAATTTTTAATTTAACGGTGGGGACCACCTGAACCCTATTAATGGGGGAGAAACCTCTGAACTCCCCATTAATTAATTCCTCCCATTAAATTGAGCTAAATTAATTTTGCCAACATCATTGTAATTAATGATGCCAATTTAATTTTTTCCAACAATTAAATTGAGGAAACATATTAAATTGGCTCCTAATTTTTCCTTGAGAGAAATCATTGGCAATAGTAGAGGCCTGGGAGAACATGGAGAAACTCATCACCATCGAATAATGTTCTTAGGAATCAAGAAAGAGGATGACGCACGAGCCGAACTCAGAAGTGTGACTATATAAGCAACAATCATTGGCACCCTCTTCGACTTAACCATTATTCATCAAGCGACACATCAACGAACCTTCGAGGTAGGATTTGATGTTTTAAATACATCCCTTACCCATTAATGATGTTCTTCTTGATTCAATAGTTTTAAACCAATTGCTACTGCTCTAACACGGAGGGTGCGGACCAAACGAACATGGACCGACCTCTCCGCAAACCCTTGTGGGTTTTGATGAAATCTTTGCAATGGAGGAAGACGAAAACCAGAGGCTAGCCGCACGACGGGGGCGGCGGCGCATGTTCGTGCCGCCTGGCCAACAAGGGGCCACGACTTATGCCGCAGCAAAAAAGGGAGGACGGACAGCCGACCCACCTCCGGTGAAGGTGCGGTGCACGAATGCGCCACGCGGAGAGGATGGCTCGCTATCCAACCAGCCATGGTGGACCTCTACACCGCGAACGCCCCGACGCCCCGTGGCTGCGCTGAGCCTGACGCTCCGTGGCCGCCCTGCACCGTGGGCTGCTAGGTCGGGCCGCCCAGCGTTGGCCAGGACATACTGCAGTTCGGGCCCACCCAAACTGGACCGGGTCGGTCCGACCGGGTCGGATCAGACCCGGACCTGTTTCGACCCTATACGTTCTTTTGGCCGTAACTTTGGAACCAACCGTCCATTTGACGAACTATTTGCGGCATCAGAAACCTTGGTGTGAGATGATCCTTTTGGTTTACACCACATGATATTTGGATAATGTTGGGGTATGTTCGGGTTGGATTGAGCACAAATCCAACCGGGCCCTCAGAACTAAAAGGATAATAACTTACAGACCAGGTGTCCAATTGATGCACCGTCTATTGCGTTGAGATCCCTATTAAATGGTGTTACTTTGGGATACTTCTTCATGGGACTTCATGGAAGTAGGAGTATTGAATAGTAGATTGAGGAGAAGACTCTCCTAGAGATGAGAAAGCTTTGTGATAGTATCCTGTAGCTGGCTGAGATGATATACTAGGATCATGTGTGGGTTTGACGATGTACTGATGATTTACTAGGATCCTATGTGGGTCTGATGATGTACTGACGATGTACTAGGATCTTGTGTGGGTCTGACGATGTACTGACGATGTATGAGAATACTCTACGGTATTGACGAATTACTAGTGATATACGAGGATCCTGTGTGGGTCTGACGATGTAGTGATGATGTACCAGGATCCTGTGCGGGTCTGATGATGTTCTGATGATGTACTAGGATCCTATGTGGGTTTGACGATGTACTGATGATGCAATAGGATCCAATTTTGGTCTAACGAAGTAATGATGATTTACTAGGATACTTTTTGGGTTCGACGAGGTACTGATGATGTACTAAGATCCTATGTGGGACAGACGATGTACTGACGATGTACTAATATCATGGGTGGATATGACGATGTACTGATGATGCACTAGGATCCTGTGTGGGTCTGATGATGTACTGACGATGTACTAGGATCCTATGTGGGTCTGACGATGTACTAGGATCCTGTGTGGGTATGCAATTCGAGATCCTTTGTGAGTCTTCCTCTTAACAGAGTAAGATGATTTAATAGTTACATCTAATCATTTCTACTACTATACCTATGTTATAACTGGTGTGAGATGAGTCCATACCTGTGTGGTACTTTCCTTCATGGTAATACCTTGGTGGTATTCCTCTGTGGGGAATACCTGTGTGGTACTTACCTTTATGTAATTCCTTCCTTTGTGAAACAGTTGAGCGTTGGGCTTTTGGGTTCGACCCAGTGGTTCCTCATGATTGAGATGGGTATATTTGGTAACTAAGGTATATGTATGGGAATATACCTAAGTAGGTTTGTCAATTGATTTAATGCTTTGTGTTTTATCCTTTATAGACTTTTTGAGACCTTGAGGGTCTCGGGGTTCCTACTGAGTATCATTATACTCACCCCTGAACAGGCTACGCTCACACCTTGTTGTGTTTGGTGCAGACGACGGACAACACTGATCAATGCTGAGGGTACCAGGACTGGACGGTGCACGAAGGTGGACCATACGACGTGTCGGTACATAGAGGAGATGGGCGGACGTGGAGTGTTGAGGGGGTGATATGCACCTACCCTTCAGGTAGGATCCTTGGAGGAAAACCATGTGGTTTTTTTTTCTCTTTCTTCAGTTGTATTGTATTTTAGTTGTACTTGTACCTTTACTGATGGGCTTATATTCTGGCCCCTCTTACTTTCAACACTCTTTTTTCTATACCGTTTACTTGTGCTCGTATCTCTCTATGTGCTTGGATGAGTGTGTTAACATGAAATAAAGGCAATGCCTTCTTGGTTTTCGGGGATATGCCTTTAGGTTCTTGTCTCCACCCTTGGCCTATGGAAGGCGGGCTTGGTGTTTTCACGACATGGGTCTCGGTGGACGGGTCATGACAGAGGTGTGGAATTTTTCATCATGCATTGGCGATGCCCCACACCTTCATAAATCCCATCCTTCATGAAACCAAATGCCTTCATGAAGCTCCATTACTTCCTCAAACACCAATAGTCACAATATCCACACCATTTCCAAATTTTTATGAGAAATTCATGGAAATTCAAAATTAGTGATGATTTAGACATCCTCTATATTTTCAACCTAAAAAATTTAAAAACACTAGTAAATATATCCATCATATTTAAAAACGTTTCTATACTACCTATGGAGCATCTATTCCATTATCTTGGAACGTTTTCAACATACCATGAAAAAATATCTTTGGAATTCAACAACTGACCATGATAACTTTCTTTTTCAACAAACAAAATCAGCCCAAAAACATTGCGATGTTAAATTGAGTGATTTTTTGACAAAAATATGCCACTTTGGGTTTGTTGAATGTTGATTACACATTGATACCACCTTACATATTCATTTATATTCAACCTAATTCGTTTCTTTTGAATAATATAGATACCAAATAGTTACTCAACACTCTCTCTTAGCCCACAAGATCCATTATCTAATTGAGAAACAAGAAGAGAATGTGAGGATCATCAATGAATCACTTAATTCACAAAATAGTCAAATCATTCCATCAAAACCTCCACCTATAATTATATATAACCTTTTATCAATAATATTTACCTTCATTTGATTTAAATCTCTGTCCTCGTTGATGCCCCCTCTATCAGCTTCTACCCTGTCTTGATGAAGACATTTTATCCCCCTTTTATAGCCACAATCAATTTCATCCCCATTATCAATGAACATGATGTTAACCACATGTTAATCAATAATAAAGAATAATATATGTATCATCATATTAGGGAATGAAGAACCATACCATAAGTAGTGTCGGGATCCCACAACCACACACATTCAACAGTGGGGAGTCGATTGAACTCCGAGATCATATCAATGTTGTTCAAATGCTTCATTGGGTAAGGCTGGCATTATAACATTTTCAACTTGGGGTTCTTAAAGAACATATTCCAACATCACAATCCCATGCTCCACATTAACCTTGATAAAATGATACTTTTTTCCGATGTGATTTATCCATGAGTGATGGACTATATTTTGTATAAGGTTTATAGAAATTGAATTATCACAATTGATTCTAATCGTATACCTTACTACAACTCCCATACCATCAAGTTACTAATTCATCCACAATAATTATTTGTAAAATTTAGTGGAAAAAAATATTTAGTTTATTTGGTGCTTAATGAAATTAATTATTATTTTTGATTATCCACTAAATACACAATCCACTAAGGTAGAATGCACTACCTAATGTTGATTGTCAATATTCCATTGAACCATTATAATCAACATCTATATATCCTAATAACAGATATAGGGATTCTTCATAGTGAAGTAAACTGAAATCCACCATTCCCATGATATAATTAAGTATTCTTTTTAATTGTATGTAAGTTGATTTATTTGGGAATTCTTCCAATTTTTTTTTCTTTACATGTTTTATAAAAAATATCATTTCAGTTTAATGTTATGTATAATATACATCCAATTATTTTCCTATATATAATGAAATTAATAGAATTTTCTTTATCATAATGTGAAAGTTTCATCTAGGTATCCATTAGAGTCATAATCTCCTGGGAATTATCCAATCCAAATATTCTAAAAAGCTCTTTGGCATATTTATACATATAAATTAATATTGCATTAACTCCATGTTTCACCTATAAACTATAGAAACACTTTAATACACCCATCATTGATATTTTAAATTCTTTTTTCATGAATTTTGTGTACTTTTCCTCACTATGGTTCATCTAATCCACAAAATATTATTTTATATATATACACTAGCACCAAATTTCTTTGATTATTATAATTTCTAAAATTTATTTTTAAATCAACTCCACCACACTAAAAATCTATTTTAAAAAATAACTGATCTAGTCATTAATACCAGGCTTTTTTTGATTTCTTCAACCAATATAGAAAATAATTTATATGAAAAAAATTATTCTCTTCATGAATGAGAAAACCATTTGTATACTCAATATAAACATCTTCATCAAGATGCCCATTCATAAACCCTAAATGGATGTCTATTTGGAAATCATTGAACTTTATTTTCAAAGCTATGGCCATGAATAATATGATTGTCTCTAGCATCAAAATAGGTGAAAATGGCTCATGAACTTTAATACCCTTTATTTGAGAGTAAATATTTAACACTAATCGTTCTTTTTTTGGAATCACTCTGCTATATTCATTTATGTTGTGGAAAAAACCCATTTGGTCCCAATGAAATTCCTATTTATTGGTCTCAAAACAATCTCCCACATCCAATTCATCTCAATTTTGTGAATCTTTTCATTTATTGACCAAACAAAGTTCTCATCTCCAACTAATTCATCATAAGATTTAGGCTCTATATAATATAGAAAGTATTAATACTATAATAAATTCATTATACATGTTTGAACAGGTGTTTCCTAATCACTACAAATGTATATATCAGGAAATTTAAACTCGGGTCATCAATTTTCATGTCGATATAGATTTAAATTCCTCTTAATCATCAATAATATCTTTTGATGAATTACAACTTTCAACTTCAACTCCCCTTTAGGTGATTAAGTCATCATCACTTTCATTGGGGAACTATTCACTATGTTTTTGATGATTATATTGATTATATACTATAGTCAAATCATTAATTTCAACTACATTCCATGAAACTTATTGAAACATTTATATTCTTTTATTTTTTTTAATATCCACAAAATATCCACTAATCTCCATATTATTCTAATGTATTGTTTTAATCCATATTGAGAATGAATAATTTACTTCGAAAGAATGAAAATTATTTCAATATTGACTTGGTCCCATACCACAAATCAAATGGTGTCCTTTAATCGTTATAACATAATTGATCCCTATAGGATATGTTAATTGATGTTAAGACCGATTCCTTCTAAATTTTCTATGGTAGGTTCTTTTCAATAATAATTATTTGACCATGTTGTTTATGGTCTAATTTATCCCTAAAAACACTCTATTTTTTAGGGTTTATTAATTCTTATACATTATTCCTTATCCCATATTTCTCAAGATAAAATTCCAATTGACTATTTCTGAATTTTTTCCCACAATCATTATAAAATTTCAGAATCTTCTATCCATGTATCCTTTGATATTCCCATCGATACTCTTTTATGAAACGGAACACATCAAAACTATGGGAAATAAAAGGAAGACATTAAAATCATCATAAATAATTAATTAAAATAATTTAATATGTCTTCCCATTAATGGATCTTGGTGAAAATGGCATGCATATAGCTGAATGCACAATTTAAATATCTCTATTTGATTTTTTCAATTTCCTTTATACATCATTCTGATAATCTTCCCTTATTGAGAAGAATAACATGTATGATTTTGATCACAGGATATCTATATAGATATTTTGAGATACATCACATCTGATTATATCATCTAGTGATTGTTGGAATAGATAGCCATTTCATTTATTCTATATCATTTTTTCTTCCTCTCCAGATAAAAATAACATATTTTCTTCTCCATTCACAAGGAAGCTATTCCCATTCATTATTTATCCATATAGAAAAAATTCTCCATATATTACTTTAATGATACAATTTTTCTAGTTAAAGATTATATGACGCCCAATGTCACATTGTTGACTGAAAATATGTAAGTTGGGATTTATGCCTTCATCAACTATGCCATCAACACTTCTCAACTACTTTTCCACTAATTTGGCCTTTCGCAAGGCAATAATATTTAGGCATTCATCATTTCCAAATTTTAAAAAATTTAGTTATCATTTGTTATGCCTAAAACAATATCATTATTACCTATCTATGGGATGTGTATCCCAAATCATGTTTCTATACACCATGAAGATTAGATGTATTTAGGGAAATTTCTACAACCAATTTCTTCTCAGCAATTTTCTTTTTGATCTATGTTTTTTATGTCATACCTATTATGGATTGATAATATTGTTCTTCCTCAGAGTACGATGGACCATAATAAAAAAGAAGAGCTAATAATTGATTTTTTATTTCATTGGATGATACATTAAGCTACAACATAAGACCATATTCAGTGTGATTCATCCAATTCCACTACATTTTTCATGAGAAATATATTTCCATGTTTTTGAATCCTCCACACCTGAAATAGTGACCATAAAATGATATCCAAGAATATTGAGCTATGTAATGTTTCCACTGTTGGTAATGTTCCCTTCAGTACCTATTTGCTATGGAACATTCATTTTGTTAGTGTCCCGACTTACCATAACAATATCATCTAATATTGGGTGCATTATCCAATGTCACTACTACAATACTATTTTTACATTGGGCAATCTGGATATTCTAGTTCTAATTCATACCCAAATAACTCATCAATCTAGGAGTGGGTGATTTTGGTTTGAATTAAATAATTACTACTTTCTATTTCTGGTTGACCCAAATACAAGCTATATCATTATGACATATCTTTTTCTTCTCCTAACATTCCTTTGAAGTTTCTGGTTGAACATTGATATGAACATTTCCATTTTCATCCAACTTTATAGACAACTTTGCTGAAGCAAATATTTTCTCCAGATCTTTCAAATTCCTTCATAGGTTGAAATCCTCATCCTAATGATTTTTGATCAGTTTTCCTTGATCATTCACTGTTTTATTAAAAACATTGACCACCCTTCTCTATTCATCAACATTGATCTTGTACTCACTGATCATTTATGAGTTATCTTGTATTATGGAATTAATATTTTCAATTTCATCTATCAGCTCAGACATCTCTTTATGCTGCTGCTACATAAAGAGTTTTTCATCATGAATTACTTTGTCAGATTTCATTATTTTGGCTATCCAAACATCTATTTCATCAAGAGTGAAATATAATTCATCATAATGATAAAATATTCCTTATTCTGGGAGCTACCAAAAACAACAACCATACCATTTTGTCTATATTCCTTGCAGTTTTTCATCTCATTAACCACATATTCTTCTAAAATTTAATTTTTGGGGGAAAGGTTAATATTATTTTTTAATAAATTCCACTTAAAATGTTTCTTACCTTTCACATTGGATAAATACTTATTCTAGTGAATTTCAACATCATCCTCATCATAATCTTGAAACATCTTAGGGTACCTTTCTGTATGATTCCCTACCTTTCCAAATCCAAATCATGCAAGTGGATGTTTCCCTTTGAACATTCCTTGTGCACATTAAAAGTTAGAGGAAAGGAATTACATGAACAATATTTACCTTCTTCTTATGGCCTATCTTCTACATTGAACTTCTTCAAGGACATGCACTCCACTTCTTTCAAATTCCCTTTTACACCAAATCCATTTCATCTTTTCTCATATTATATGAAATATGAATACTTTTTAAGCTATCCAATTTCACCTCCTTTAAATAATTATCGTCCAATATAGAAACATTCATATTAAAATGAGGTGTAGGTATTCTAAATAAGTTCTCGACAATATTTAAATCATCAATAATTTCCCTAAGATGATGAAATTATTCCACAACAATATTCACTTGGTAAAATAATGCATAATCCGACTAATTAGTTTTCATTTTGAGATCCCAATACTTATTCCAAGGAACCTACAGATTTTATTCTCTAACATTTTAGTCTCTATCATAAATATTTAGAAACTTTAAAAAATTGAAAGTGATGAGTAAAATGACACAACCATCATATATATTTCATTAGACACCTCCATAAAGTATTTATTTAATTTCCATGGGAATAAAATTCCATTCATCCAACTTGAGATTTGGATCCACTGTTAATACTGGATAAAATTGCATGCATCATGGTTGTAAAGACATCCATTCCTAAAGATCAGAATTATTTTTGAATAAAATTAATCCATAATTAAATTTATTTTATCAATTATTTTAATCCATTTTGATGTAATATATCCATTGAAATCACTAGGAGAAACACTTATGTTATCCTATATCTCAGATGCACATTTTTAGCCCATCTAGGTTAAATACCATGTGAGATACGGGGGGGGGGGGGGGGGGTGAATCATGGTATGAAAGATTAAAATAACAACACCTTAAAATATTGTTTCATTCTAAAAAAAAATCAATATTCTTTTTCTCATAGAAGTGAATGAATATAAATGAAATCTTGTATGAGATATATCTATTTTACTTTGTTCACCCTCATTGAGCTACGTTCATGGAGAATAAAATAAGAATGTGATGATGTAACAAATCCACTAAGGCATACATAAAAAAAATATGGATTTATGTAGATCACTTATATTCCTAGGCTAACATCCTTTATAAATTTTATGGAAAATTCACTACTTCCCAATGGTTACTCCATCAATCATTCCTTTCATGGCTCACCACCAAGGGAATGAATCACCTTCTTCATCTTCCTTTCCTCACTACTCTAGAAATAATTCACACAATGTTTATGGAAATGTTGTCACTGTCATTATAAATATTGAATTTAGACACATTTTTTGATAGATGATATGTTGAATTTCCACTTCCCTCTACTTGATGAATACAAATTTTCAACAATTTTACTGGGAAATCCATTCTAAACACTTTTTACGTTTCTCACTACCTTCACAAAGATCACATAGCCTTCAAGAAACATCTCAATAATTCAAAAGTATATAATTACTTAGGTAACCCCACAACATTATCAATTATCATCTATTTCTTTAAAATCAAACAAAATTCATGAAGAAAAATATGTTTTCTAAGCTTAACCAATTTAGTGATGCTCACATAGCCTTCACAAATCTCATAACTTCCTGCCATCATTTTATAGCCTTCATCAAGTTCAATACTTTCAGGGTAATTATAACATCAAATAATATTTCACATATTTCATGAACACCCTTTCATCCTGAACTTTTTCTCAACAACAACCTTCATGAATTCCCTTCATGAATTTAGAGAAATTGGATTTTTTATGGAATTATATGATATTTGTACGCCAAATGAGGGGGGGGGGGGGAATTTTATAGGTATTTACTCCCATTATAGAAGCTTCCTTAATCATCATCACATTTTCATGAATCTCTATAATATCAAATTCAATGATCCCTATTTTAATAATGCATTAGGAAAATTTCATATTTTCGAAGCATCTTGCAGTGCTGGAGATGTACCATTTTCATCACAGATTCACATTGCTTGGAAAAATCATGAAACCCATCCTCTACAACACCATATTAAAAAAAATCTTCCTTCCTCCATGAAATCCCAATATTTGTGAAATCCATGACTTTTCAATATTTTTTGAGGGATTTGTGAAAATCCAATATTCGCAATGAATGTGCCATCCTTAAAATTTTGGACCCCAAAAATTTGGAAAACAGTGGTCAATTATGCTGCATTATATAAACAAGTTTATTTAATTACTCATGATAATACATTTGTTTTTCATGTATATTTTTCAACATACCTATACAATAATATCTTTGGTCCTCCACTATTGTCCATGGAATCCTTCTTTTTCAACAAAAATATTAAATCCAAAATCATTTCAACGATACATTTGAGGTAGTTTTTCAAATATATATGATTTCCATAGGAAAATATTACATCAGAACCAAATATATTAAATTGGTATTATATAAATTTAATTGTTTCATAACTGAATAAACCATAGAAAAGGAATGGGTTTTAGAAAAACCATGTCATAATTAATCATCCATAATAAGTATAATGATGGAATCCCTGGATCATATTCCTATTAAATAGTACGCATCATTGAATGTCATTATCATTGATGAATGAAAATATCATTAATTTTTTTAGGGAATATAGCATTCAAAATTTTAAATAACATATGTAAAATATAAAATGTTACAAAAAATTGTGGAACTTATTTTCATTGAACAAAACCACGTGAACTTGTAAAGGATAATTCAAAACATTGAGTAGAATTGATGGTGGGAAATTATGTTATGGTCATATAAGAGAAAAAAATTTATTCAATACATTAATAAGAAAAGACACAACGTACACTGTTTTGAAAAATAATAAAAATATTCCATTAAAATAATTTTTTAAAAATGGAATCATTTGAAAACATGACATAAAATATTATAGGAGAATAATACAATTTTTTTTTATAAATTATGGATATAATAATAATGGTCGTTTCATCCAAAGAGATTAAAAATTTTATTTTCCTTAAAAACATATTTTTAGTCTCTTTAATACATACGTTGAGGGAAATGAAAGAAAAAAATGTATTCTCACAAAAAAAGCAAAATAGAAGAAAATCTAAGAGTTTCATTATAGGTACATTAAAATTATCCATCATAAAAAATATAATCCTCAACATTCTCAATAAACATTGATATTTTAACATAAAACCCTTATAACTTTGGTAACTTATTAATCATAAGACCCATGAAAGAAATAAAATTACATTGAAATTTAAATCCAAATAATTTTTATATTAATCATAATAAAGGACATTAATGGGTATTATATACACTATAAATGTTAAACAGTTGGTGTATATGGTATGTGCCCTAAAAAAATAAAAGTTAAACAAAAATCCTTGACATAGAGTCCCACTTGCATTGAAATAATTCTAACATCGAGTAAAAAAATTAATACTTATTATAAATATAGACCTGAATAATATATAATATTATTATATCAAATATATTCATGATATAAAAATATTTCATGTTATACATAATGGTATAAGTAGAAAATAAATTACACTATTCGTAGAGATGCTAGGTTGTAAAAACACATGAATGTTGGTTTCAATTTTTATCAGATGGATTGAAAGGAAGATAAAATATAATTCAATTTTCTGGAATCATTGTTGTATAATATAAATAATATTTATTAATTATATATATCTTTATTACCATCCTTTAAAATGTGAAATGAAAAATGAATCACACTGGTTTGTGAATGTGGTAGTCTACACATACGAATGATGGAAGCTATCATTTTCCAAAATCATAAAATGTCACAAATTATATTTGAAATTATCATTCTATATTCATTATAATTTCATAGATATCAAATATAATCTTTAATAACATCAAAATATCATTCCTTGTATTTTGGTGATGGAAAATGAATTGTACAACTATATGGAGACGTAAAGATGTACATACACATGATTGATACATTCACATCACATTTGATATAAAGATAATGGATACTGGTAGTTTCATAGTCATAATAACATTTATGAATTTTTAGGGAATTGAATTTATTATTTGTTGTGTAATCCCAATTATTTAGACGATTTCTAATAAAAATAGGAAGAGGCTGTGTAATACAATTATCTCCCTTTTGGGATTCCTCATTTATATCCTTTATTAAGGAACATAATTTATATATTTTTTGGAATTAATAACCTAAAAATCATGTTTAATGTTATCCATAAAAAAATTTTCAATGTATAGTTGGGAAATGTGGCTTAATGTGGTTTGAAAAATAGAAAGAAGGGGTGTCCTTTTATAATGTAGGGAGAGGTCTCACTTGGAATTTGATAAAATATTTAAATATAATAAATTCATTGTCAATCCAAATGGTTCAAAATATCTTATAAATGAATAGAGGATGATATTTTCAATCATATACAATCCATGTTTTAATATTTTACTATTTTTATGATTTTTATATAATTTTTAAAAAATTATGTTGATGAAATATTGTTAATTTCAATTTTGAAATTATTCGTTTAGTTTGAATTAATGGAATATATAAAATGTTTTAATTAGAATATAATTCATTAAAATAAGAATATTTTTTCATATTCATTTATGAAATTTTTTGATCACATTAACTTACTCATATTTTACAATATTTATTATTTATAAAGTCATTTGTTTTATTTTTTTACCAATTGAAAAAATATTGCATCTCTGATGAATAAGTATTTCTCGTCATTACATAATTAATAATGTCTTTAAATAAATTTCAATTATAAATATAGTTTCATTAAGATAAAAATAAAAATAAACATTTCTTGATAAATAGTTTCCCCCTAAATGAATACATAAAATATATTTAAAACTAAAAGAGTGACACAATATAACATTAATTGTTTTAAATATTATAAATTTCATTTACATGGAAATTTACACATTAAAAAAATATATTTCAAGGATAATGTGATTATTGTTTAGTTCCCTTCATACAATAATTATTTAGATGAATAATTATGGCCTTATTTATTAGTTTTAACCTAGATTAATTCAATTTACCCTTTATTAAGGTAATAAATTTTACCATGGTTACAATTCGTATTGACCAAAAAATGAAAGGGAAGTAGTTATCATACATGAGCCTCATAATTATTTTTATGAAATTAATATTTAAAGTGAAAAAATTATATGTAGAAGGAATTATTTTTAATTTAAGTGCTCAAAATATGACAAAAACCGCATTTAGAAAATAATTTTTTTTAAGAACAAAATAAGATTTATTTTTATCCCGTTATTATAAAACATTTGATGAATGTTTAAAATATTTGAATGAATAAATTACAAAAAAAAAATCATTCAAATAATTCAATAATAGTTATAAATGTTATTTAATAGGTTAAAAATAAATTATTCACATGAAAACTGTTTTTTAGGGAAACAACTCCCTCATTTTCAAATGTTTCTTATTTTCATTTCAAATTAAATGATAGAAAATGAATTAATTTTATAAAATTTTAAGCCATAAATTGTCATAATTTTCTAATTAATATTCATACATTTTGATCCAATGTCTAGGTGTGAACATATAATAATGATATTCTAATAGTATATCGTGTTTTATTTAGACTTGTTTTTATGTGTAAAAAATGATATCAAAGAAATAAAAATTATTTAGAAATAACTATTTCATAAAAACTCACTATGTCAAAATATCATTTGAATTAGCCGTTTTCCTTATAATAGTTGTTCTATTTCGTTTTAAAATTTACATTTTCATAGTAATCAGGTCAACGTTCATCATTTTCTGTAAATTATTTAAATCAATACTGAAAATATTCTTCATAATAAAAATTAAAATTATTAACAATAAAAAATTATTTTGTTTAAATATCAATAAGTAAATTGAAATCATTACCAATAAAATGAAAAAATAGAGACATCCCATTTTTTTCTTATTTTATATTCAATAATCCCAAAGTTCATCACCATGTTTTCAAGACTAATATTTTTTTTGTTTTATTTAAAATTATAATAAGAACTAATTTATCTATTTTAAATCTGAAAAATCCATTAGTTTTGGGATGATATGAACTTGATGTTTTAAAATAACCACATTGGTTTTTTAAAATATATCCCATGGTTTGGTTACATAATTTGGTCACTAACTCACTCACCATGTTATGTGATGTTCTAAATCATTAGAAGATGTGTTTCTGGAGGTACTCCCTCCTAGTTTGTTCATTATCTTTCCTAGTGGGTTTTTTTCTACGAACCTATAAACATATTCAAGAATTATAAAATGATTTGTGAATCCATTGGAAATATGGATGAGACCTATGAAAATAATACTTGAAATAAAATTTCACAAAAAATTAAGTGTTATTAGACCATATCATTTACACTAAATATTGGTCCAATTTTTTAGAACACTAAAAAGATTTGTTTAACTCATATAAGTCTATGTAGATATAGTTTTATAGTAAGATAGGGTCCATGACCTTATTGGAAGACCTTTGGTGTCAAAAGTGGCAACCACTAGGTAATGAATGATAGAATCCCAAAATTAAGTAATGTTCCCCTTCCCACTAAAATATCAAAATTCACATGTCTTAACTAGTTTTTTAACAGTTGTAAAAGAAAAATAGTTTTTTAACCTTTATTATCTTAAAAATAATATTATTTCAATTCAATTTTAAATTAATATTTTCTGTTCATTTTATAAAAATTCTATAAAAAATCCAATAGAAATTTATTTAATAATTAATAAATACCATGATAATTTTTGAAGGAGATATTACAATTATTTAGTAGGTAATTAACTATAAAAATTATCTAAATGTGATTAAAAATAAACTATAATGATTTCATCCATAAAAGTATTTTGAATTGTTTTAATATCCCTAATTTCTAGGTAAAAAACTCTAGCATTCGAATATGTTATATTATGCTTAATTGAGAATCATTTTTAATGTAAAAAGATTTATTTTAAAATGGTTTGTGATGATTATGAATTTATTATCAATGATATAGATTATCAAATTATCTTAAAAATAAGAAAAAAATAAATAACTTTTTAGGTGTAGTTTAATTACATGGAGTTTTGTCTTATATTTTTAATCCATAATGAATGACATAATGAATTTTTTTAATTTTTTTAAACTTGGAAATCACAAATGGATTTATTACAATAATTATGTATCGATTGAAAGGTAAAGGAAAAATAAAGTTATCGGACAATTAGGGAAGATGTTAGTGAATTTTTGAGTTTAATAAAGGCTCTAATTCAAGCCATCATAAAATTTAATAAACCATAAATTTGAAGTAACAATGTGGGAGGGAGTACGATCATGCTAAAATTATGGATGAATAACCAACAAGAAAAAACATGTCAGAAAAAAAGTATTGGCGGTCATAGACTAAATTTATGTCAATGGGTGGTTTGATTACCTCAATTTTATAATTTTGGAATTGAATAAGCTCATTGTACATTATGTGTCCTATAAAAATTACACTAGTTACCTTTAAGTAGAATCATTAAAAGGGAAACATATTGTTTCTATTGAATCATTTTTCAGACCCTATAGATTTTATACAATTTAGTATTTGAATGAATCGACATCAGTGGAAAAATAATCACTAAATACCTCTATTCAAATCCATATGAACTACGAAAAGATATCCATCTAAAAAATATTAAATGTCTCCTGAGAATTTCAAATTTCTAAAGGTAATCTCAAATATGTGTATATTCGAAATGGGTAATTGATTGTTGTATTTTTTTGGACCCAAGATGTGATTGGTATATGAAAATAACTTGAGTCGTTATTATTAAAATAGTAATGTGACATTCTAGATCATCATTATAATATTAGTACTAGTAAGGGAAGTGGGTTGTGGTATCCTATTTTCCAGTATTCAATTTTTAGAAATCAATTCATAGAAACCTCAAGTATTCACTTAAATTGTGTCAATTTTTTCATGTATATTGTTGGAAATGGTAGTGAATAATTTAATAGGAACAAAATGAATTTTACTTACCCACTCAATATTAAATTTAGTGTAAAAAAATATATTTTTGAATATTTATAATTTCTTCCCATAAAACATCCAACATTTCTGAATTTAGCTTTTTTCTAGATTGTATAATAGGTTTAGATAGTTACTCTAGAATCATATGATGTATATAAAGTACATGTTTAATACCAGGTATGTCATCTAGGGTTCAACCTAAATGATTTTTTCAAACTATTAAAACATGGAGGAGTTTAGATTCTACAATATTTTTAGGTTCAATAGAGTTGATTACAACCTAAAATTTATTATAGAATAAGAATGAATAGTTTATGTATATTGAAAGTTATTTTCAAATTGTTTATTATTTTATTTATAGGTTGGGTATATTGAGATTAGATGAAGGGATTATGGTTGGATAAAATTCATATTCTTAATTATTATCCAGTACTAAAAAATAAATATCATAGGTGACCTAATAATTGAATGAGTGATTATAATCAACTTAATCAACCGAGTTTTAAAATAGAATTTACATTTCGGATAAAATATTGATCCCTTTGTTAATGTGGGTAAAATGTTCATACAATACTCACTAATTAAATCATGAAAATTAATAATAGTAAATATTCCATAAAGTATAAATAAGAGTTTTAGAAGTACCCAAAAATATGATTTTTATAATTACAAACTATATTTTTTAGATGAATATTCATTACATTACACAAAAATAGGTCAAAGGACCCAAATAGTTTATTGTATTTGGGAACATGGAACATAATATACTTAATTTAATAAATATATTCAATGTCTTTGTTAATGATCATTCCTTTAGTACTCTACATAATGAAAATTATTTCTAACATGGGGAATTAACAAATAAGAAAGGGTGATATCATTTCCCTGTAAGGGTAAACAAGGGGGATACGTAAGAATAATATGTTCATAAGTGTGTGAGAACATGAGAAAAACATTTAAATTATGTACACTATATATAAAATTTATAAATATTGAGTCACTCCATAAATATTGATAGTTTATAAGACATAGATCATAAGGAAACAAAATAACATGGTCTATGAGAGAACAACATTTTCATAAGACATGGAATTATGGAATACACATCGATATATAACATTTTTAACATGGGTAGATAGATTAATGTTAACTCATTATTGTTTGGACATGAAGTCATTCCCTCACATAATATTATGGACACAAAATAGGCTAATTAATAACATTATGGGCATGAAAGATAGGTCCACACATAACACTATGAACATGTAATCCGGTTCGCACATAACATTGTAACCATGAAATCGGTTTAACACATAAAATTTTGAACATGTAATAATGTTCATGAATCAAATTGGGAAAATTTAATTAGGTTCATATATAACATTAGAATCATGTAATACAGTATAAAAAAACCCTTTGAAAATGTAATCAGGTTCAGGCATAACATATTTACTCATGCGTTATCAATATTTACCCAATTCATTATAGGGAGATAGAGGTCACACCTATCCCATAATAGGAACCCTATTTAAGTGTACAACAAGATCATCAAACAACCACCACAAAATAAATTATGAAATAAAATTGTTTCATTAAAATTAAATCTTATCATAACCATTATAAAATAGAATGGCTTTATTATAATTTCATCATTTTGTCATAGTATAAATTGTTTTAATTGAAGTGGGTTTTAAATGAATTTTATAATCGTATACCCTGTGGTAGATAAATCAGTTTCCTAAATAACATACTGTCTAAAAAATAATCTATCCAAAGAATTAATGGGGATGGAATAATTGGATCATATCCCCAATAACACATAATTAAGCACAACTGATGTTATCTTAGATTGAAAATTATTTTGAATGATAAATCGCTATGGACATTTTTTGAGGAAGATAAATTTTCTTTCAAAGTAACTTTCAAAAAATTAACTCATTATCAAAATATTTTTGAATAATAATAAATTTAAAAACTTATACACGATTATTTACAAATCATTTAAAACATTTATCGAGGAAAATATCATTTCTTCCTTGAATATCACTTTTTAAAACATAATACTCATTAAAAATCCTTTTCACTTAGAATTCATTTATTTAAAATAAATAAATCTACCAAATATTAATTGAATTTTTTTCCTTGAAATAAAATTGAAACTTGCAATTGATGAATTAAATATTTTAATAGTTATTCCAATGAAAAATACAATTCATGTCGTGTATATTAGAAATAATGGTTCTTTCACTTTTTCTGTAAAATCCAAACATACATTGTTTGGAAACATACATGAAGAGTGCTTTAAATATTTTTTAAAACTCAAAAACAAGTAAAATAACATCTTTAATAAATCAATATTAATGGTTAAAAATATTTTACCAAACTTGTTGAGAAAACAACATTTTTTGATGAAAATTGGTTTTTACCGAAGAGATGTAGAATAATGATTTTTCAAAAAAATATTACCATTTATTTTAAGTACCAAATAGTGGGAAATTGTACTATAAATTGGAAAAATCATTTATGAATTGAGGATAATAAATATAATGATAATTCCTGAGAGGTATATCATAATATTTCAACATTTGAGATTTAAATCACAAAAAATGCAGATAAATGATGAGATTGTAACCTAAAATTCTTACAACATTGGAAACATAGAATAATAATCTCTATGAAAAAATTAAACTATATGAAAAAAATAATTTCTAGAATAATTATATTCATAATATAACATGTTATAGGGGAAGTTTATACCCCTTATAGAAGAAGATTGTTGCATAATAGAACATATATCACAAAGATGTATAATTGACACAATTGTTTTTACCAATTTGGTAACTTTTGAACCATAACCCTTATGAAATAAGGGTAATAAAATTTATATGTAATTCCAAATAATTTTTTGTATAATCATAACAAAATACATTCATGGATGTTATACATACCACTTAAAAAAATAGGTGGTGAATTTTTACATGCCATCTATAAAGAAAAGGGAGACATTAAATCCCTTAACTTAAGTCTCAAGATCCTTCAAAGATGTTCAAAACTACCCTATAATAATTATAATATTATTCTAAATATGTTCAATATTATATATATTTATATCATACCATATATGATTTACTTATGTCCTTTTATTACACTTTTATTAACTATTCAATTTTAAATTCACAATTCGGGTAATTACCATTTTTTTCGTCATTTATATTTTTATTTTTAATTTTTTTCCAATTACATTTTTAATGATAATATAATATAAAAAATCATAACCATGATATAGGTATCATATTTATTCAGTATAAATGTATTTATAATAATCCATAAAATTTAATGATAGAAAATAAAATACATTGTTCATTGAGACGGTCAAATGTATATACGCATGAACATTGTTTCAATTTACTTTTATGATTGAATAGAATAAATATAAATGGTTTATTATATTTTCCAAATCATTATTATTTTTCATATATAACATTTTTTGAAAACCCAGTTTTATTAAATTCTATGTAATGCCTGAATGAATCACATCACTTCGTGAGGCGAAAATTAGCCGTACACATGAGTGGCATTATAATATTTTCAAAAATAAAAATCTTGAATATATGTGTCCTATATTGAACACATAAAAAAATTAATATCTTTTAACATTATATATACAAACAATATCCATCATTATAACCAGATAAGAGTGGTTGTAATGGAAAAATATATGACATCAGTTCGCAAGGAGGTAGTCTAGTTTTAACACAAATAATGCTTTTGTAACCCATTTGATTGAATTGTATGTGGTTGGAGGTCATGAAAAAAACATAAAAAGTATCATTATAAGGATGATTATGATTTTATTATAACATCATCGTATAATAATAACTATAGGATGAATAGGAAGAAATAAAACAAAAACACTTTTTGATGAACATTACCTCTCCTTTATGTATACTTCTTTTGTTTACACTAAATGTATTCCTATTACAGGTTTCTTTCAAAAAAAAAAGGATTATATAATGTGATGATGGAAGTTAAAAGGTTATTTTAGTGTGTTTTTTGACCTAAATGGATTTAAATGCATGATGAACTAAGACGAGTGAGTTCCTTTGTAAAATTGAGGAGGTGTGGAATTTTTGTAAATATCCAAAATTATTCACTATTGGGATGTCACTATAACCTCATGTGGCACCATAATTTAATGATAAATGAGTGGAGGTATGATATGTTCTATAAAAAACTCCACCACATAAATTATTCATATTATTTTAACATGTTATTCCTTAAACATTATGTTTACTCAATGGTACTCATTTAGTTATTTTAACCATGATAACATGTATATTTTTATATACCGTGTTAATCTATCCATTTATATGAAAATAAAAAATATATTTATTAGATAATTTATTCCAAATTATTATAACTAATAAATTTAATATATGAAATAAAAAATCATATGTGAACGGAAAATCTAATTTTATCATAAGAGCATGTAATGTGAAAACCCATGTTTCAACCTAATTCCTGATAATTAATTTTAATAGTTTTCACTAATTATTATAGTAAAAACTAATGTTGACCCTATTATCTTATATAAATTAATTTTAATAAAAATATTAAATCCATTTTTCAAAAATCAATTAACATAAGTAAAAAATTTTAATTTAAAATTAATCCTGCATACACGATGAGAAAAAATGTTTTTAAAGAGAAAATGATTAAATGTTTACAATGTTTTTATATCCAATTTCAGAATGAAATTGATTTTAATTACCAAAATTAGATTAATATAAGTATTAGTGATCTAATTTTACATTAAAAGCAATTTATAATTTAATTTTACATTAAGAATAAATTATACTAAAAGGATGGTTTCAATTTAAATTCAGTATTTTTCAATATACAAAAAATGACAATTTTCCAATGAATCCAAATAATTCACCTTGAAATAATATTTACACTCTGATTTCAAAAATCACTTTTATTTTATCAAAATTAAATTTAAAAAGAAATTTTAAAAAATTTATTTATTTTTCAAAAAAGACAAAAAGGCATTTTTTGAGAAAAGAATTATTTTTTTGAAACATATAATGACTTTACCCAAAATTATATATTTTATTATAAATATTTGTCCTTTATATAAAATAAATATAATTAAAATTTCAAATCAATTATTACTATTCAAACTCTCCTATTTAATTCCTTTATTATAAAAGATAGATTTAAAATAATATTATTCCATGCTTTACTGATGCTCAGTGTTCCGTGTCATGAATGCTTTTGAAGAATCTCATTTTGTGTGTAACAAAAAATAATATTGGTTTTAAGTATAATATATGTTATACTATGTGTTTTCTAAAACAATTTTTTTGAAAATATCTAATTCATTTGAAAAAGTATTTCACAAAATAATAGGGTGTTATATTTTATCACCTTAAAATGAATTTCACCCTCAAAATTTGTCTCACTCATAAAATCATTTTCATTTGAATATTTTATTCATTAAAAATAAATTCATAATAATAGAGAGTAAATTTTTTTCTTGAAAATGAAATAGAGAAGTGTGCAATTCATCTAGTATAACAAAAAATAGTGCTCTAAATAGGATAACATAGTTGGGAAGTGAAAAAATGGACATATAAGAGAAAAATAACCTGTGAATTTTGATGGAAAATGGTTGAGAAATCAAATCCCAAGAACGTGGGGGTTCGAGAGATGCTTAATGAAAAAAAACCATAAAAAATAAGGCATTAATAATTTCAATGATATAATATAAAATTATGATAAGATGAGAACTTTTTATTACAATATCCTTTCTCTAAAGTCAAAATTTTAAGATGAGATGATATACTTACGTAATTTCTTTCTATTCCATAAGTTTAAACTCACCCTTTGGTTGTCCATTGATAAATTTACACTTCATCACTTTCTCCATGAAATGATAATGAATTTGATAAGCTTAAATAACTATGTAATTATATAATAATAATTCATTTTGTCTATCTTTAGTTGTAAAAAAAAACAAACTAGTTATCATAGGCTATTCAATATGTATGAATCTTTACATGATGATGTAATGAATTAATCTATAAATAATCAATTAATTTTTTTCATAAAATATTACATTAATGGGTAACCGTATAACCCTTAAAAAATCAAAATTTATAAGTATGGTGCCTAAATGTTTCAAATTCAACATTTTAATAATCCCTCAAACAACATGAAGTTGATCTGAATTATCACATTCGAAACATGCGAACACCTTAATCTTATATTCCCTTGAAATATTATATTATGTTGAATTACCATAAAACATATTGAAAAGATACATTCTTTATCATTTTATACATAAAATATATATGATTGGATATATTCATTAAATCCAAAAATACTATAAACAATATCAAATGTAGAATAATCATCCTTATCGATAAATCATTAATTAGTTCGGAGGTAATAAATACTATCTAATTTAATTATTCATGTCCAAATTTTTTTTATGCCAACATAAATATCTCAATTTGATAAACATATTATGGGATATATTACCTTATTGAAAATATCATCTTTCAATTAAATAAAATTTATAGTACATCAATTACATTTAACATACTTTTTTAAGTCACCAACAAATAAATATATTCAAGAATACATATAAATTTCATGATTTATATAACATAATCCTTTAATTAAAATACATTTATACTTAAATCATAAAACATTATTCTCAAACTACTAAATACGGTTTTAATTTTATTCCTCAATAACTCTTACCCATCATTTTTCATTTGTAGTCTCTTAAACATCAAAAGTGAAACCATTACATGCACAACCTTACTGGTTCCCTTCACATGCATTCCCCTAAGGAAACTGATTTTCATAATTTCTATAATTCCTAAATTTAAAGCATTTATCCATTGATGACACATAAAGAAGAGAAATATTTTGACTCATTGTGTTAACCAAAATTTTTAGTTTTACCCATCAATTGCATTATTTGTATTCTTATTTTTCACTCTCAAAATAACATCTCATTCCTCTAATAAATTCATTTATGTGATTCTTTCCACATTCTTGTCATATAGGAAACTAAATCTTATTTCCTCTATGGTATCCATTACTTTAACTCTTAGTGAATGTCATCCTACCCTTCATTGATGAGTCTGAGAGTCGTTTATTGTGTAAATTATTAATCATGTTCCATGATAATTGATTAGACACAATCACAATATCCTTCCCTCCATCCATCGTTCCATTTGGTTTCTCATCTGAAATTTTTTCCATCACACTCAATGTTAACCTAGTTTCTTCTGGTTCCACCTTGAGTAAATCCAAAAAGAATAGTCTGAGAGACGATAATCATAATGAGAAACCTTATAATCTTGAAAATAACATATGGGATGTCTAAATCATGAAACCTTATTTTTAATCTATAACACCTTAGGTTTATCCTAGTATTTAAATAGTAATCATCTATTTGATTTTTTCATGAATGTTCATAAATAGTTTTTGAACTTTTAGATTATATCCCCTGGGTGTCAAATCTGTTGTGTGGAAAGGCCCATTGTTGTACACCAAGTGATTATCAATTCAAGACCAATTCACCCTTTTTGTAGATATTACCAATAAGTACTTATGTTATAGAAATACATCCATATTTAATATCAAGACATGGATGTAATTTCAAGGAAAAATATTCTATACCATTTACCAAAATTCATGGCCATTTTAATATTCTTTGACTCATCCTTATAATTATCCCTAAAAACATCCCATGACATATCCTTATAAATATCCCTATTAATTATACTAAGTTTTTATAATAATATTTTCCATAGAATAACAAAAAATTTATATTCATACAAACTATAGGGACATAGGATTATAAAACATGCATATTACAACTTTGTAGATGAATATTCATTAAATAACCCAAAAATATGCATGAGGAATATTAAAGTTCAGTGACATTGAAATCTTGGAAGACAGTAATATCAATTCCTAAAATATATTTACTGTCTCACATAATGATCTTCCCCTATAGTAATTATTCATAAAAAAATTCATCATAATAGGGGAAAATGGAACCTATGATAGGGTGAGATCAGATATTCAATAAGATATAATAGTAGAGATATGTAAGCATAATATGAGTATAATGGTGTGAGAAATTGAGAATCACATTTGAAAACCATATCTATAATATCAATTATCATAATCATCGGTCATTGAATAAATATTAAAAAATCATATGAAATAAATCATAAGAAAATAAATGAATATGATCCACGAGAACACAAAATTTACATAAGAGATATATTTATGGAAAAACATTTGATTATAAAATTATCAACATTTGTAAGTAAAAATAGGATCACTAATTAAGTTAAGGAAATAAAATATGTTCATCACATCAGCATATGGAAAATAAACTAGGTCAAAAAATAAAATTATCGATATTAATGATAGGTACATGCATAATATGAAGAACATGTAATCAAGATCATGAATAGAATTGTGAAAATACAATCAGTTTCACTTATAATAGAGTGAAATGGAATCAGGTTCACACATCACACTAGGAAAATGTATTTCAGTTTGTGAAAAACATTGTGAACTTCTAATTAAGATTACACAAAACATTGTGAACAAGTAATCAGGTTCACATATAACATATTTACTCATGATTTATCCATATTTACCCAATGAATTGGAGGGAGATATAGTTTAAACCTATCTCATAATGATAATAATAGTTATGTGTGCCACAATAGCATAAAACATTCATTATATCAAAACCCATGAAATAAAATGGGATCCTTAATCATTTATTTATAAAAAAACTAATATAAAATAGATTGGATTCATAATAATTTCATCACATCATAACCCATGGAAAAAGAAGAGGGATTCCTCCTACTTTTATTAGGGTATAAAACATCAAAGAGAAATGAGTTTTATAAAAATCATTCCATAATAATCATAAAATGTTTGGAGAAATAAGGTGAATTGTATCCATGGATAATATACCCTATATATAATATGTAACCTCAACATATTCCATCTTAGATGGAAAGGGATTTTTGAAGATAAATATAATGGGAAATATCATTAAGAGGTTATGTTATATTTGAAAATCACCTTTTTAAAACTAAAAACTGTTTTCAATTCTTTTTCCTTGAAATTAACCATGAAAAATGATAAATAATATTTAAAAATAATTTAAAACATTTCATGAGGAAAATAACCTTTCCTATTTGAACAAATATATTTAAAACATAAAAAATATTCAATATTCCCTTCACCTTGAAGTCATTTACAGAAAATATAAAAATTTCAGAAATATTAAGTAAAAAAATTCATTTAAATAACATCAATGCCTTGAAATGGATGATTTAAATCATTTAGTGGTCACAAAAGTGATAAATAATATTCATTCCATGTATGTTAAAAATATGATTCTTTTTTACATATTCTGTTAAATATAAACATGAAATGTTTTGAAAAAGTTATGAAGATTCGTTTCAAATGTTTTTGTAAAAAGTAAAATTGGGTAAAAAAATTTCTTTTATAAATCATTTTGTAATGGTTAATTTTTTTAGAGAATTTATAGAAAACATCATTATGCAAGAAAATGAGCTTTCAGTAGAAGATATAATAATATAGTTTTTTCTTAAAAAACATTATCAATTATTTTATGTACCAATAGATAAAAATATGGATTTATTAATTTTAAAAATAATTAATAACTATATTATAATAAAATTAAAGATAAATCATGATAGGTAGCTCATTATATTTCATATTTTGAGACTTAATCTTAATCAACATCTATAAATAAAGATAAAGTAACATTAAATTATTACCTCTTTGGTAACATTAAATCATAAAACCCATGAAATAATATTATTAAATGAAATATATAATAACTAAAAAATAATTATGTCACTTATATACAATTTTATTGTGTTGTTATATGAACCTTATATAAGAATATAGGTTTACAATAGAACGAATGTCTCAAAGATAAAAAATTGAGACAAGAACCCCATACATATTTGTTAGCATTTAAACAGTTACCCCCATGAAATAAAAATACTAAAATGTTTATTTAAATCCTAATACTTTTAAATATAATTATCATATAATACATTAATTAGAATTATAATCACCACTTCAAAAAAATAGATGGTGAATTTGTATATGTCTCATAGAAATAAAAGTTAGACTATAAATCCATAACATTATATATCGAATTCCATCATACACATTAGAAACACATGTATAATAAATATAAGTTTAATATTGATATATTATAGTACAATAATTATTTATATACTATCATATATGATATAATTAAATCATTTATTTACCCTATTTTATCAATTCCTTGTAAAAGTCACGTTTTGTATAATAAATTATTTATCCTTAATGTATGATTTGATTTGTTATTTATAGTAATATTAAATTGATCATAATAAAATAATATCAATAATTATAACTATGATATAAATATCATATATATTTATGATACATTTTTCTATAGTATTCCATAATATTTTGAGATATAAAAATAAAATACACAGTCTATGGAGATGGTAGGTCGTACGTACACATGAATAAAGTTTCTATATTCTTATTAGTTTGAAATAAATAAATATATATGATAAATTATAATATTAGAATCATTATTATTCCATATTAATCACATTTTCCATTAAAACCATCTTTACTACCTTCCATGTAAAGTGTGAATGAATCACATCACTTTGTGATGTGATAGTCCACCGTACATAGGAGAGATGTTCTCATATTCCCAAAAAATTGAAATAATAATGTTATCTATCATATAATAATTCCAAAATAATAATAATATCATAAATATAATATTTAAAAAATAATGTTGTCATTATCACCAGTGTTTTGAGGTGGTAATAGAGAAATAATTGACATCAGTTTATGTGGCGGTAGACCGCCACAAAACAAATGGTGATTTTATAACCCAAATAATCTAAGTTGATATGGCTGTTGAAAAACACCTTAAAATAAAAATGTCTTAATAAATGTATAAATCTTATGTTATTATATCATCACTTTAAAATAATAATTGGATGAGATGGAGGATGAAATAAAACTAAAACACTCGTTGATGAACTTTACATCTTCTTTGGGTATTCTCATTAGGTTTGCACACAAACCATTACTATGATGAATTTATATACCAAATAAGGATTGTATTATGGGATGAGTAATTTTATATAGGTATGAAATGGTAGAAAAAAATTTATTGATAGGTGTGAAGAAGTGAGGGTAGTGAGTGCCTTTTTATAATCGAGGAGGAGTGAAATATTTTTAAATACCAAAAAGTATTCACTATTCGGGGAACACTCATACCACATGTGTCTCAAGAAGTGTTTAATGATGGATTTTAGGGATGATATATATGAGTAAAACCTCCACCATATAATATAAATTCTTTTTTCTTGTTATTCCATATTCATTTTTTAGTCAATTTTACTATTTTATTTTTTTACCACTATAAATTGTTTATTTTTGTTTACCCAGGTAGTCTATCGATTGATAATAAAATTAAAATTATATTTATAATATAATTTACACATTATGATTATAAATAATAATTAAAATGTAACATATAAATGACTTATATTTATAGAAAAATTAATTTTAAGACAATCATTTGTACTCTAAAAAACCATTTTTAAGCTCAATTGTGGTAATTAGTTTTAAATGTTTTCACAAGCGATTATGGTATGAAATAGTGTTTAACTTCTTAGATAACATAAATTATTATTATTAAAAATACTATATCCAATTTTCAAATTTCTATTCAATGAATTGGAAAAAAATTAATTTAAAATTATCCCCACAAACATGTTTGGGATGCAGATTTTTAAAGAGAAGAAGTAGAGAAGAGTACAATGTTTTCATGTGTCATTTATATATGAAATTGATTCAAATGGCATAAATTAGATTAATGGTTGTAATATTGAACTTATTTTACATTAAGAAAAATTTAATATATATATTTTGACAGTATGAATTATTTAAAAAAATGTAGTTTTCAATTAAAATTAACACATTTTCATTATTCATCAAAAAATGAATCTTTTTAGGAAAATAAAAAAATATTCCTATGATAATTTTGAAATTCTCATTAAAAAATTATTATTATAAATATAATTTATTTTCTAAATGTTTTCAATTATATATTTTATTATTGTACATAAAATACATAAAAACCATTTTCTCTGAAAATATTATTTTTTTTTGAAAAATATAATGACTTTATCACAAATTATTTATTTTATTGACAAAATGTATTATTTATGTCAATAAATTTTCATTTATATATTTAATATGATTTATTAATATTTATTTCCACCTATGATAAGTCTAGGTTATAAGGTAAATCTTCAAAATAATATTATTCCATAGTTTACTGAAGCTCTATGTCGTGTTTCATGAACGCTTTCAAAAAACTCATTGTTGTGTTTAACAGAAGATAAAATCAGTGATGTATATAATGAAATATATATATTTTTTTTAATGTAACAAAAAATATTGAACTTATTAAAATCATTTAAAAAAAATATTTCACAAAATAATGTGGTGTTTCAAGAAGAATTGGCTGAAAAAGCAGATTGACTATTCAAGAATTATCACAAGGATTGGAAAATATTTTACATAAATTGTTGATTTCAAAATTAAATGGATATTATTCCATAATGGAGATAAATTTTAGATTTATATGTCACCAGGAAGTTATTTCTTATAATTTAAAGTGATAAATATGAAAACAAATCATATTCCTTGTTAATGAACTGAAAATCAGAATGATTGATAATTTTATTGAGTCGAACAAGAAAACCATTGAATTTTAATTTAATTTTTTTTTCTTTGATTAAAAAAATAGATGACTATTTTTTTTCATGGTACCTAAACCAAGGATTTAAAATATATAATTATTAATGAACTTTATTAATGTTACAATGTTAATTAATTTAACCTCCAAGTTCTAACATACTATTTATCATTAAACAATGATTGTCCCAGTATCTTTAGAAATTAGGGGAATGTTATTTAGTTATGAAACATTTTAAATGTTTCTGTGTTAAATATTATGTGTGTATAATCCCTTAAGGATCATTAAATATATTTGAACTTCATTAATAAAATATAATAATTTTATTTTCACTTCAACCCTTTTAAAAATGTAAAAAAATTTAGAACTCGAGAACAAGGGGTAATTTAGTATTTTATATTTGTTAAGTAATGGTCAATGGGTTGGTTGGGATAATTCATTTTGAAGAAAATTTTATTTTATGATATTTTAATGTTTTTTAATATTTATCATTTTCATGCTAAATGGATGGAAATTATTTTGATTATAATGGATGAGGTATGAAAGTATCATTTCATGGTCATAGTTTAATTTAACCTACATTACACTTCTAGATTTTCTATAGTTGATATGGAGGGTAGGAATGTTTTTATATTTATTTTCTCAAATTATATTTTAATTTTTCATTTGAGTATATCATGATAAGTGTCTACTCACCTCTAAAACACAATACAATGATTTTATAGAAAATGTGACTTGTCCCAATAAATCTTCTCCTGATTTTTATTTGATGGAAATTAGAAAGACTAGTTTGGGAATTTGGTAAACAATATTGATTGATTCAATCTATGAAGATAATGAGGGGGAATATTGCTCTAATTTTGAGGAACAATGTTATATGGTTGTTGGAATTGGCTCCCACCTTGACAATTTTGGAATTATTTTGGAATTTTTGGAGGGAGTTGGAGTTTTAAAGTAACTATATTACCATACCCTAATATTGTACTGTCCATATTGAAGTATTACAACTATGTTAAAAAGAATTATATTTGGGATGGTTATAATTTATAACTAATTGAATTTAATGATATAGGTTGGTGATCTATAGAGAATATTCTACATTGATCCCCTTTGGAATGGAAGTGTCTAACAAATCACCCTTTAATGTTAGAGGTGCATCAGTTATAAGATTAGTTGAGGTGAAAATACTGAAAAATATTATGGGTCAAGGATGTTTTGATTGAGAATAATATTAGTTTATCTACATGGTAAGATCATCTAGTTGACTTACGGTTCTAGTGACTTCACTCATTTACTCGATTATATTGTTTGGTTCTATGGTAAAATTATCCTGGTATTGTTTGACTTGAGCATGTGATTAAGCATCGAAATATTTCATGCATATAGTTATATTAATTATGAGGACCCATATAACTACTTGAATTGTTTTTATAAGATAACCACCACTTTAAGTATCAATTAGAGAAATCTCCATTTTGAATAACCCTTTATGAATGTGTTGGATTATGTTTTGGTCTGGGGGTTTAGTGATAGGGATATAGGGCAACGTGTTTCAAGATCCCCTAGTATTCAAAGAGTGATTTAGATTGGAATTAATAAATTTTAATAATTTCCGTTTAGAAATAGTTATTTTGAGAAGAAGGAAATAATTTCTCTAATAATATTTAACTAAACTCATTCCCTAAGTTTTTCAAAGAAACTTTATTGTAGTATAGCCATTATTCTATAATATCAGCCATAGAGAATGTTAATTCATGAAGTTTTATTAATTATTTTGAAACCCCTTTAGGGTTTTAGTATATTATATGAAATGAAAATTTATAATATAAATATGAGGTTCTTCCCCATCAATCCCAAAATATGGGGTAGAAGATAAATAAAACCTATTTTGAGTCAATTATTGGTTCGAATGTTGGGATACTAAATTCTATGAGATCCGTAATTTATACCTAGGGTATCCAACTCCATTAATTTTTCTCCCTATGATTTTTTCTGTCAAGATTTATATAATGGTTCTCTAAAAGTTAAATTTTGTTTTAATGACACATAATATTTCACCAAACACAACTGAATTTTCTCCTTATTTTAGGTCCAAAGAGGATTGTGAGATTATTAGAGAGACTAGATGCCATTAAAAAAACATTATATTTTAAAAAATATGGATATTATTAATTGTTGAGAAATATTATATAGGTTTTCTATTTTGGTGGAATATTATATTGGTTTTTTAGTTTTTTTGTAGTTTTATTTTATATATATATATATTTTTCATTTCATTCATCATAGACAAGGTAAAAAAATATTTAGAGTATATCCCTTGAATAAAACAATTAAAATAATTTCCAATTATCACCTATATACTATTTATGGTCTGATTATATATCATAATGGTTATGGAGAAAATAATCTTGAATCCTCTAGGATGGAATTTTTTATGATTATGATCATTTGTCATTTTAATATAGTGTTTTTTATTCAATATGATAATGAAAAATTAGTGATAATTGGTTAAAATTATACAAATTTATATTGGTTAGGGTGATTTAATATTTGTTGATTTATGTGTGTTGTATCATTGTTGTTGTGTTATTCATTAATTAAGTTAATATAAACACAAAATATTCTTTCGAAAAGGATTTCACATATATTTAGGCTTTATGTAATGCAGTAATTAGGGTATTGTTCGTAATAAAATATTTTTATTGAATGTTTTATATTTGATGAACCAATGTTTATTTCATTTTATAATAATTCATAAACCCTATATGTTAAAGTATATATTTCATTACTCATGATATTTCAACTTAAACATACACCATATGAATTTATAAAATATAAAATGAGTAGAAATCTCAATCACATAACACACCTAAATTAACATTCACCACAATAGTGGATTAGTCATCCATTGGGATAGTGAATAATATTGATAGGTATGTTTCTAAAGGTAATGTGTAAAAACTTTCTGGACAAGGAAATAATTAAATGAACTAAACTCGGGTACACTTATATAGTTGAAAATAATGATAGATTCGAATAAAATTTTAAAGGGATTTAGGGAATGGGTTTGTAAACCAGAGTAATAAACTACAATGGAAGTAATACTATATTGAATATGAGAGTTGATACCATGAATATACAACTCATCATTAAATAATCTAAAACTTAAATATAATAACTTTCTGTGACATAAGAAATTTTAGAAGATAAATGTAAGGAAAAGTATAATCGATTCATTGATCATTTAATGTAGAATATATTTTTTCTTGGTCCTTACAGCCTACTATGAAAGGCTTTATCATAGTATATCACCTCAGAGACTTTTGATACATTTGTCCCTTATATGGAGGAGATTCACATGTATTATATAGCCCAAGGGGGTGGTTATTTCCCACTAAAATGATCATCCAAAATTTATTGGGCATTTAAAAATTAATATGGGATAATCTCACAATAAATTATTTTAAACATTTATAGATATATACATCATTAGTATGTCTACTAAATATATGGGGAATAAAATTCATGTATCCAAATATTCTGCTATTTGAGTAACCGGTTCATATTATCCCGAGTTATCTTTAATTTTTACAATTGAAAAATGTGAACACATTTATAGCTATAAGAATTCAAAAATATCTTCTAAATATAACTGAATAAATTATTCATATAGATATTTAATTTATTTACCTAAAATATGATATCATTTTAAAATGTGTTTTGGGATTTACGGGCCAATTAATGTGGTGTCACCAAAACTACGAATAGTACTTTGGGACTCTATTATGGTATTTTTTTGGACTTCATGGATTTTAATTTAGTCTTGAAATTTTTTGATGGTTCAACCTTGTTCATTGTGACTAAATCGATGTAGTTTAAGTTATTTTGGGATTATTTATTGTCTATGGTAACAAAACATCTTACATTGTCTAGTTTGTATAGTAGATTCATTGGGCCTTAATGTGTGATACAAATAGCCCTTTAATTTTTTTTCAAAGGATGATTCTTAATGATTTGTTGAAAAACATGTCAAGGACACTATGAAATAGGGTTTTTTTTCATTTATATTCGAATTATGAATTGTATAATAAAAATAGTAAACTATAAGATAATGGAAAGAATTGGAATAGTTATCAACAGATATATCTTATGATCAAAACATGTATATAGATTGAAGATTATTATTTTTTAGTTAAAACATATGTAGTGGGAGAAATATAGAAATTATGAATAAATATATAATATCATACACACAAAAATATAAATATTTATATATACTAATATATATACATATATTTTTATATATTTCATTATTTCAAAAGTCCATATTATTTATTTATAGATATTTTACTGTGGTCTTGTTAGATCCTTGTAAAAGAACATAAATCAAATAAATAATTGAAATAGAATAAACAGAAAATAAAATAAACATGAAGATTTATCAGTCCTTGAATAATGAATATCACATTGTTATTTCCACGATAAATCTCGAATATCATGCAAAGGATTATCCTATCATATCTCTCAAAGGATAATGTTAATGATGTCTAAGACCAAGACGAATTCATCATGTGAGAAATTATTATATTCTAATTCTTCAAATGTGTAAGCAATATAAAATGAAAACCATATACTATGATTTTTTATGTACCAAGGAAATATACCACCCTTCTATTTACCTTGATAATCTTGTAACATGATGATAAAACTTTTATGTTCCCTAATATCTTGTTTACCTGTAATGTTTCAAAAACATTCAATTATTCACTTCATAATTTCAGAGAACTGAAACATATGTGAGAAGTTACCTCTATTTTTTCCTTCCTATGACTTGGTTTTTCATCATGATGTGGGGGTTCCAAATTGATATCTATAATAAACACCTAAAAATAACTAAATTTAATTACTAATGTAGTTATAGAAAAGTTTTCTTGGTCATATTCTTCTAAGACACCACCATCAATCAATGAGATAGATTCATCATGATTTTAGGGTAAATGTTTTTTCTATTCTTGAATGGTGTTTGAGGGAAGTTCATTAAGATCCCTAGTGACCTCGGGCAGATGCTTCTATATAGAAATGACGTTACTATAGATCCTACTTTTTAGTGGTTTATATATGATGGGATAGTTAATAAATCTTCCAATTTTCCTCCTTGTAGTTATTTTTAATCAAGATTCATCCAATATTAATTTCATATTTTTCTATACTTGTATAACATTAAACATCATCTTGTGAATCATCCTCAATACCTAAGGGTGACAATAAAATACCATCTATTTATTTATCATTATTACTATATTGATAATTAATTACCTCACGAGCATATTCCAAAGTTAAATTTACCTCTATTTGTGGATCATTGACATTTTTAGTCCTCTAGACCTTATGAGTTTCCATACATCATCCTTATACATTGTATCCTCAACCAACTCCTAAATGTGATTATTTTACTCAATACTAATAGAATATTATTAATCCTGATAAGAATGATTATAATTCACGTTATAATGTAGTGTAAATTGCTCTACAACAAAATAATGGATGTTTACCAATTCTAGAATGGATACCTACACGTTGGACTGAACACATAGACATAATTGGTCAGTACCATAGGTATTAATTATCACTAATGATTTTTTTTGAAATAAATTGTTCACAAAATGCCTATATAATTGAGTGGCACCCATTTTTCTCAAAGATATTGACAATAGGTTCTTTATCAACATCTGTTTACACTATCTGGTGATGGAATTGACCTCTTCAATCTTGGAATTATACATCAAAAAATGGTGATAAGGTGATAGTATCTGAGAAGAAAACATTTTTAAATATCCCCATCAAGACCAAATATGAACTCATATTGAAGGAATGTTTCCAATGACACAAATCCTATGGAACATCAAAATAGAAAAACTATTACACATAGACCGATTAATGAAAATAGAAAAAAAAATTCACACAGAACTCATTGATTAATTTATTTTTTAAATGATATTATTCTTCATTCTCACTCTAGATAAATAAACCCAATTTTTATGATACATAAAATTTCATACGAAGATGAGGTGCATTGGGATGAAAGAATACAATGTTATGACTGTCAAAACATAGAATCACGTAGACATACTTCCATTCATTTTTAGAATTAAATGACTTTTAAAATGTGGGGTAATCTAGAAATAAATCCAAATAAACATGTTTTTGGGGACATTAAATATATGGAAATCATATGTTCTACAAAAAAATGAAGAATACAATGTTTTGGATATGATACAGTGCTTTAGACATGGATGATATAACGCAATCTAAATTCATGAAGTTAATCTGCAGATGTAAAGGATCCAATAACCCCCAAAAAAAATTTCCTACTAAGATCATACATCTTATTTAATAATGTAATTTTAAAAATAGTTGAACATTACATATTTAGAGTTATTACAACCATGTCATCATTACTTTTGAACTCGATAATAAATTTTGATTGAATTTTATAATATACCATATTGACATAATTTAAAGAAATGGATTTTCAATATGATTATATTTATAATTTCTCTGGAAACATAAAATAATTTCCTTCAATTTTAATTTTTTTCATCTCTTTTAGAAAGGTATTTTTAGGTCCCATTAATGTTTCCTCGGGGTTATGGGTGAATCAGGATGCTCCCAATTTTATTTTGAATTACCATTAGAGATATTGTTCCCACATGATTAATTACTATGTTAATTTATTTTCATATCCCTCAACCCCTCTAAATTCATGTATTAATGAAGATATATAATACACACAGTTATTATTTTATTTTTTACATGGTGTAGTTTCACTAGGATACTCCAAGGAGCGTGTTTTCGATATTGTGTTGATGCATCGATTAACTACTAGGCTTAATATTTTCAATGGTTTCAAGGTTATGGTCACTCCACACAGGGGATCATTTCTCTTAAATGTCTATAGGTTGGGTTAATAACACCCAATGCTATCACCCTTTCATTGTCCTTTGTAAAATGCCTTGGAGATGGACACCATGATCTACCTACTCCATTCTTCCATTTTTCATTACTCTTGGGAATGATCACAATGAGCTCACTTCTCTTTCTTCTCCTTTTCTCATTTCTCCATGGAAATAAACTCCACATAGTTTATAGACATTTAGTTATATCATGAACTAGAATCACATTATTATAATGCATCATTATTTTTTGTATATGTGATGTTGAACTATTGTTTTTCTCCATAATAGTATTGTTGTTAATTACTTGTTTTCCCTAACATTGCCACTTTCTTTCCAAAATAAATCTAGATTGTCTTATTCATTACATGATAGTGATTCCTACCATCTTCTTATCTTATTATTCAATGTAAAATCTCTTATTTTTATAAGAATATATATCTCTAAGGATGTTCTAGGATATATTATTATTATATTGTATAGTTATGAAAGATAAACATGTTAATATGTATTCTTATCTTCCCATATATGTATTAATAAAATCTATTATATCTATTATTATCCCTGTTTAAATTTTTGATTTCTATATAGAGATGAATAAATATCTCTAGTGATATATCCTTTTTTGATTCCTCGATCTAATTGAAAAAAATTCAACATGAAGGGCTTTTCAGTTAACTATAAATTGTAACCGGATAATTATTTTGTACAATTCCATATATCATTTCTTTTATTTTATAATATATTACAATATTTCCACATAATAAAAAAAACATGTATGCATGATTCACATAATTCATTCATGTTTCATCTTCCACGGTGTCATGCCATTTTTTATTAGAAGGTTACATAATCAACCAGAATACCTTACATATATGTGATCTCCAATCACATTGAAAATTTAAAAAATATATCTTCAATAAATAACATAACTTCATATAACCTCATTCATTCTTAGCTACTTCAATGTCAGATATCCTTAATTTTCAATGTAAACTCTATAGTGTAACATTAATATATTTTATTTAACTCACTACATGACACCCAAAAATTCCTTCTTCATTCCACACTTGTAATATGGATCCCATTTTAATTTCCATAACATTGAAACTATTCATTAAATGGTCTTGAATCATGTGAATCATTTTCACGAAAATCTGATTTTCCTAGAAAATCCACTGGAATAATTCCTTATGTACTTGAGATATCCCTTACCTTGATCTATTTAGTTATGAGGAATAAAGGTTATAAAAAACCATATGTGAACACCCAGACAAGGTACATCAAATACATGAAATAGTCTGTGTTTATATAGTTTCATAAATGGTTTTATCCATTATTAAATATTCCAATATTTCTAGTTTTGGACACATGGACTCCTATACATAGCCACATTCTCTTACATCACTAGAAATCAATTATGTAACCTCCCTCACATATCAAGATTTTTTTAGGTCAGTGCTTTATTAAATTAATGTATGTGTTAAATAGCACGTGTGTGTACCTAGGATAAATTTTCATGATTTTATCATCATTTAGATTCAGACTAAAATTCTTCTAACTTTGGTCCCATAACTTGTAGCCTTTATAGGTCACCCCATGAATTAATAAAGGGATGAAACATGGATCTTTTTTCAAAAAATAAAATATCTTTATGAACGAATATTATTATTTTAACTGCTCCAATATTCATCATGTGGACCTAGTAAAAAAATTCAACTAATATAGAAATGAATCAACAATCCTGCACTCATTTTTTCAATACTCCCAACAAGCACAAAGGGGCTTCCAACAGTATCGATACTTATCAATAAATCACCTTGTGTCGATTTTTCACCTCCTATAAAAAAATATAACATAACTCATGTGGTGTAAAACATTACAACAACTTGAATTTTTTTATAATAAATATTTCCCAATATATCCTTCCCTTTATCAATAAAATACAAATAGGCCATCTATAAAGATATATTTCAATCAATTTCATACCATTAGGGTGTTCATGGATCTTCACCCCCTTCATGAATAGAGGTATCATTATTTCATCATACACACACCATGTGAATGGGGTTATCTATTTAAAGGATTGAATAATTAGTGATTGTAATCCATCTATTTATATTTTCCTATGCTATTTTATATTTTTTAACACTAAAATTTTTGGTAATAAATTCTATTAATTTTTAACTCCACCATTGTAAATGAAGGGTTCTTCATGGGATTTAATTATTTATTCGTGGGGAGGAGAGGCTACTTCCCTCTTTCTATATCCACTATATTACATCACTATAGCCTATATATCCACCAACTTATTGAGGAAGTACTGATCTCCATATAAATATATTTTTTATATTTTTATAATTGAACATACAAATTACAGAACTTCACATTTCTTATACAACTACAATTTATTATGAAAATTAACAAGTGATCTTAACACTTATTATTTGGGTTACCAATAACCATCCAAATTATTTCAATTTTGATATCAGTGTAAGAAAAAAATACTTTCTATGAAAACACTAATTATATCCATTTCAAAATGATTGTAATAAAAATTCTAGAATCTTCATATTTCACATTCCTAAAAAAAACAACAAATTGTGATCTCCATCACACATTCACACAAAAAGACAGTGTATAAATAGTAAATTTTTTTGTGAGGATCAGAATTGTTGTCAAATAATCTACTGATATATATTTAAAAAATTGAAATAGTGATACCACTTAAACCCTATGCCTTACATACCTTCCCGTGCACAAAAATCACCCAAAAAGGCTGAGAATCCATATATATTCATCTTCATGTCTCCATGAATTCAATCTTCTTCTCTTATAAAAAAATATTGAAATTATCTTCCGTTTAGGGGATTTTCATGCCGAGAAAATATATTTTATTCCTCAGTAATTGGTATCCTAAATATAATTTATACCTCATTCCAAATTTTGAGATCATAATAAAATTAAGAAAAAAAATAAAGGATTTTTTTATTAATTCTTTCAGGTCTTTTGTATTCATTTAAGTGGTTTTACCATTCAGTGAATAGAAAAATAAAATTTTTTGTAATAATTATTCAGAATTATACCACTTTTTTCTTCAAACATAGTATTTGTTACCTTTTACACTCCATTTTTTGATTCTCTAAATACCAAAGTTATTTTTTCCTACTACTAGATTTGTGATTTTTAATTTATTAATTGACTCCAATATTAAATATCCATGTGAAAATGATGTGTGAAAACATAATGATTAAATTCAATGGATAATCCTTATTTATCCTTGAAATAATTTCTGTAGTTTTAATTCAAGTGACAATTTTAATAATCCTGACATTCTCTTATTTCATTCCCTTTTATGATTTGAAGATATTTGACTATTAGATCGAAATCATGTGATTTGGTAGAAGAACTACCCCATGGATTTTATCTCCCCTATTGATCTACATGACATCATAAATATTTTGAAGTTTTTTATTACATGGGGATATGGTAACCTCAAATTTTCACTGTTTTAGGAATTAGGGAAGCCTTGATAGAAAAAACTTCACATTCACACATTTCTTATCCCTATTTAATGATTAGTAAAGGGATTCCATCACATCATCCACCTACTTTTCACCGTGATCATCAACCATGATGTACTTATCAATACCATTTATATTGGATTTACATTGTATAAAACCACATAAACATATTTCATTAAGAGTTATTTCATTGGGAATAATTTTTTGCTTCATCTTATACTTATTTTTTTTAGAGAAATCCCACTTGTGTAATCCTAAAAAAATTTCACCTTACAAAAAAAATCCTCCTTCGTTATCCATTAGTGACCATTTCCACCATTTTTAATATATTTAATTTTATATATTTTTTGAGACCACAAAGGTATGAATCTTTTCTCATATCCTTGATATCCATGAGTGTCATCTCTAAATTATCCATTAATGGTGGATTCCTCTTCATTTTTTCTTCCATCTTCCTTATATATGGAAAAACATCGTTCTTATTCCTCCATATTTATTTTCACTAAATTCAAGAGGATTTCAATTATTATACTAATTATTATGGTTGATAAAACCCATTTTATCTTTATTTGTTTCTCAAAAACAATACACTCATTTCCAAACACAACATGGACCCTTTTTGGGTAATCTATTTCTTAGTATGATATAGGAATAGTTGAATTCCATGGGACTTCATTGGTTCTCCTTCTACTAAAATTTAATTCAAATTAATAAGGTATTGAATAAATAATGTATACAATAATCAATCATATGTAGTACCATACTCAATTGTTATTTTTTGGAACATATTTTCTCAAAATTTTTAGTCTTTTAGATTCAATTTACAAGCCCATAATATTCTAAAATCTTCCATATAAGTATCACTTAATGTTTAAATTCCTATCAACCTAATTTATTATTAATCCTGTAAGAACCATTGGTTTTTATCGCATTTAATTTTATTATTTCCATATTTTATATTTGGTATTCCTCTTTTGTATAGACATTATATAAATAGAATCCTTCCTGCTTCACTTAATATAGATGACATGGTGTGAAACTCATGACTCATTTTCCCTTTTTTGATCACATCACTATTTCCATCTCCTGGATCTATTCATATTTATATTTCAAACTGGGAAACATTTATTTAAACATAAGGAATATTCCATCCCTAATTGTTTTATTTCCTGAAGCTTTGTTTTGAGAGAAATGAATCTTTCTATCAATTCCTTATTTGTTTCCATTTTTTTATGATATCATGGGAATGATCTCAAATCATGTTTTTTTGTTCTATCATATTTTTCCCAATTAATTTATTCAAAAATTCAAGCTCACTATTTTCATCTTTTCATTATTCTTCTCCCAGACAATATATATAATTATTTTATAATATACACTATTAATGAGAACCCATTGTTATACCTTCTTTTATAATGATAGGATCTCTTGTTTTCCACTATATGAGTAACTCAAGGATTTAATTATAAATGTTTTTTAAACCCCTTAATTTTATCTTATTTTAAACTCTATAATAGAGTCTAAAATATATATTGTCTAAAAACTTGTAGAAAGTTCAATTATAGAAATGGAATTTGTTACCTTAGTTAGTGAATAAGTCTTCTGAGATTATATCCCATTATTTTTTTTCTTTTTTCTCTTTAGACATATGGAATATAAGATCAACATTGAAATTAATTTTATCTAACTTCAACAAAATAATCACAGAAAACATTAAATGAGAAAATTCCATGTAAATGTTTTCTTTTAAAAAATTATATATTTACTTATTAAAATATGATTACATTTCAATACTCCTTTAACATATATCAAAGATAAATCAATTTATTATCTATAGAAATATTAATTATTTCACTAATTCTTTATGGAATCCATTAAAATCATCCATGAATGGTATAAAATCCCTTTTACACCTACGGAATTTCAAATCGTAGAAAAAATTGGCTTTTTAATTGTCTATATTTTTTACAAGTATATCAAAATCCACCTACGATGTAGAACACACAGTCAGAACCATAGGCTATGATATACCATTTTATTTCCCATTTGTAATCCTAATAGGTTTTTGGGTGAATTAGGGTGTGATTAATTTTATAAATTTTTACTAAATTTACTTTAATGATGTTTTTATGTTTATAAGAACTATTTTCAACCATTCCCTTAACCCTCAACCACATAAAATTAGTGTATGAATAGAGGTATGTAATGTAAATAGGGACACATTGTCTTTTTCTTGGATCATTGACACTGTGCTAATCTATGGAGCATGCAATTACAATTATTTTGATTCACTAATTAACCACAAGGATAAGATCTTCCAACAGTTACCAGGATCTGATTAGTCTATTTATTCGCTCACATAACTTACAAGGTTCTTAGTTTCTGACTTCCACCCAAGGATAACTTCCATTCTTCCTCCATTTTAAATTTCCTTGTTGTAGGATAGAATGTCATCACTTCTCCTCCCCCCTTTTCACACTAATTTGGGGAATGGACCCCCAGGATCACCAATATTTCTTCCTCATTTGATATCTACATTAGGGAATGAAATTAAAAATTATTTATAAGAATAAATTTTTATCTCCATGAAACATCAAATTCATTGAATATATCCTCAGTATGGGTAGATATGTTATTGAATTCCTATCAGGATCCTTCACATGATATCTAATAACCCCCTCCAATTCAAAGCTTATTATTCTTCATTAATGAAAAAATAGTATATTTTATTAACCATTTATATTGATTCCTCCCTTATCCTACATTTTCTTCTTAATAAATACTATATTTTTCTTCTAATAATACAGATTCTTAAGAAAGCTCTAGGTTCGCTTCTTATTTGACAATCAAAGTATGAATGAAAAAATAGTTAAAACCTTATATACTCATGACATGGATGTATCAATTAAATCTATCAAAGATATTATTATATATTATTCTCTCTTCTTTTTATCTATATTGGAGACAAAATATATCCTATGATATCTGACTTTTTCTTCCTCAATCACGATGAAAAATATTTTCACTTGAAGTTTCTTTCAAATTTCTATAGGATATAACTAGTGAAGACATATTTAAAGTGAAATACTAGAAATACTTTATTTTATAATATTTTTATGGCATTCCACATGATAGAAATGACTTGCATCTAAAATAAATGAATGTATTATCTATTTAAAACTTTCATGTTTCCACTAGTTTTTTTGTTAGCATGTTTTTTAGACAACCTATAAATATTATGTATCTAAAATCTATATTCATATAATGAATTTAAAAAAGATAGGTTGATTAAATCAAAAAACATCATACCACATTAGTCATTCCAATCAACATTATGTTCAGATCACCATCATGTGTGGTGTGAAACACTATACTACTACATGAAAATATTTCATTTAACTCACTACATCACACCCAAAACATCAATATTCATTATTATCTTAGATCATGTGTCCCATTTTAATTTAAATTATGTTTATGAATTCATGGATAGTTCTTACATCACCTAATGTGTTTTCACTCCTGTAAGATGTTCATCAAATATTTGTGGAAAAATCCAAAATATTTCATTGAAAAACCCAACAGTTGTCTATTTTTATGGAACAAATGTTCTAAAAATGGATCTTCAGAATCCCTAACATGGTAAATTAATTATTTAAAAAACTTAATGTCAATATATTTTCATACATAGTTCACATAATTTCTAAATTAAAATATTTTTCTAGTTTTGGATATTTGAACTCTATCATGTAGTCAAATTTTCTTACTTTTATAGACTATTCTTATATGAAAACATCCGAATATCAAAATTCACATATATAGGTCCTTTTTTGAAGTCGTATATGTGGTTAATACCATACATATGTATTAACAATGATTTCAAGATATATGACCCATGTTATAGATTCATTTTTAACTGGATTTAACTTTTCTATGAATGACTTGCAGTCTCCCTATATCATATAAAGATCTCTTTAATGGATTTCATATGGATTTTTTTCTAGAAATATAAGATTTACATGAATGAATCTTCCTTAATAAATTACACCAAATACCACCTAGTTAACTAATTCAATAGTTATAGCAATTCATTGGACATCATCTACTTATACTTTAACCCACCTAACCAAGACCTAGGGGTTTCCAAAAATCTCTTCATCTTGATAAAAAACTCACCTTGGTTCGAGTCCTCTCCTCTTTTCAAAAAATTCAATACAACCCATATTTTTCAGAAAAATTATTTGTGTTTTATAAAGGAGGTAACCATCATCTATTTCTCCATTATAAATTTACCTCTACAATTACTCATCATTCTTAGAATTTTATTCTTTTGTAACCTATAATATTAAAATTATTTTGAGAAACATATCTTTAAATTCACAAAGTGAAAACATTCAATTATCCTATCAAATTATCTTCCTAATTATTAGATATATTTTATTTATTTACTTAATTTATTTATGAAATTATTATCATAATTAATAATTCAGAAATTATTATCATTGTGTATGTCTAATTGATTTTTAAAAACATTAATTTATTCTTATTGTTATGAAATAATATTGACTTTAAAATATATATTTTTGTTTTCATAGAAGGTTTTAAAACCATGTAGCTCTTCATCAATTTTATTTTTCATAAATAATCAATCAATATGAATATATTGGTATCCACAGTTGTTTTAAATTTTCCTTTTATTAAAAAAAATTCATCATATATTAATATGGATATTTGACAGTAATATGATTGTACCTTTTTTTCTAATATAATCTATTTTTTGAAATTATAAATGAATTAGTTTCACCCATGTGATTGGATATTACTTAGAAATTTATTTTTTATTTATATTGAGTGACCTTTTTCAATTTTTCATTTAATGATTCATAAGAATAATCATTAATTTTTTATTTTAGTTATCCTTCTATTGTTCTGCAATAATAAATTTATTACATTGAGACAATACCTTATGAATGAATTTAATAAGAAAATAATTAATTAATCCATTATAGTAATCTTTTTCAAAAATTATTTGATTCTATTTGAACACATATAAATACATCCATGATGTATTGATTTAAATTAAAAATATAAACAAAAAAATTCATTATTCTTAAATATTGAAAGTATCAATCAATAAATTCTCCTTCTATCCCAAATCATATAGTAATAGTGTATGGTTTCATGATTTGGAATTACACTTTGTATTAATATTTAATGGAATAATTTTTAAATCATTGACTTTTCCCATCATATTCGACTTTATTTCATTGAAAAATACTTAAAAAATCTAGGAAATGTTCCATTTGTGTATTGAGATGATTAAGTGATAATAAATCAATGTAATCATTATTTTACAAGATGTTAATGATTTATACAATTTTATTTAAATATTTTATATGGACTAATGAAAAATATATACAAGTAAAAAAATAATGGATTGATCATAAAATATACCATAATATTGTTATTGTAATGTCCCAGATTTTTCTCTGTATTATTTTAATATTCTATGGAATTATTTCGAGACCAAGATCTGAGACGGCATGCAAATTCCGAGGCCCGGTGAGCCCGGAACAAATTTTCGAATTTAATTTAATAATTAAATTACGCGCGCGTGTGGTTTTCCTGAAAAAGTGGAATAACTCCTAAACGGGTGCTCGGATCAGAAATCCGAGGGCACCGTTGCGTTAGGAACATCAATTTTACCTTAGGCAAGGCCTAACATTGGTCGGCACAGGTCGGTAGTGAAATCCAGTTTTTGGGCGTAACAATAATAAAATATTTGTTGAAAATGTTTTATTAAATCATTGTTGCAGCGAAATATTTTTATTCTTTTAAATAGAAATTTCACAGGGGAGGGGTCAGGCTTACAATTCCCATAACTCTAAATCTATCTGGAGAGCTCTGGAGAAAACCTCCCGACGCATCAACAACGTTCTTGACGATTTTCGCCAGCGACGACGACGTGGCGACCAGTTCTTCGCCAAAGAATGTCACGGATCTAGGTAGGATGTTTTTCTTTTGATATGCCATTCCCCATTCTTGATTCCTACGACGAATGGGGACTAATCTATGAACAGATTAGCCCACGGATCAATCGTTTTTCAGGCAGGCGTGATTTTGGGTTTTATCAGGAAATCAATTACTCGAGATTTTATAATCTTTTGTTTGTTGATGTTTTGATCTTACAGCGACGAACCCAGATCATCACGAACAATGATTGAGGTTCATCCCTCTTGTTTGATTCATGTATTTTCTCCCTCACATTCTTCGTTGTGTTCTACACGTTCTTAGAGTAAATCGGTCATTGCATAATCGTTTGTTTGCACAACGATCTGAGATTATAGATCCAACCCCGGAGCGATGTCGCGGAGGTGCAACGACTATTTTGGTGGGCGATTCAGAGCAGATTGAGAGATACTAGTATTCAGGTGTTTTTCTTTGGATGGATTGTTCGAGGTTTTACGATCTGATTTAAGGATCGAAAACACCCGTTACGGTGTTCGCATGATGAAACGAACCAACCCCTGGAGTATCAGGATGAACGAATGAGAAACCTTGGATCAAGAGGATCGGCCGCGGTGCGAGGAAGAAGACGACGCTTCTGGAAATTTTCCGACTACACGACGTGTAGTATGGGCTACACGGCATGTGTTCATCGGCGGATCACCTGGCGTGTACTCCGGGAGTACATAGACATGGGTTGGGTAGACGGCCAAGGACACGGTGTGTATACCCCTCCCCGACCAGATACACCGGACACCCCTTGTATTGGTATGCGGGAAGGCGACAATGACACGGACAAAGACTGTGTACGGGCACATGGCCAACGTACACTGAGCGAGCCCTAGGTGCCCTGACACGGCGTGTGAGTCTTCTACATGCCGTGTAGTTACTTCTATCCGACAAGCTGAATGACACAGGCCATTTACATGGGCAGTACCCAGAGTCAAGGAACACGACATGTGATCCTTCTACACGCTGTGTAGTTGTGTTTTACACAACTTGGACGGATGACATGGGCCTTTTAGACGGGCATTACCTGGAGTCAAGGAACACGGCGTGTAACCATACTACACACCGTGTACCCAATTATTCATGGCTTGAGCCAGTTGCCTTCTGTGACTTGGACTGCTTTCCTTAGGGTTCGTCCCCTTGGTCTTTCTCCTATAGGTTCCCGACATCATTTTCAATATACAGGAGTATGATCCCTTCAGCAGGACTTCCTGAATATAGTTGTTGGAATCCCCTCTGTGAGACTTAGAGTCAGATCCTCTATTCATTCTTGGAACCCTAGGTAGAGTTCTTAGTATCGACGTGTGCAACTTTACCCAGGCACCGATCCTCTGCATAGCGAATTAGCTCAGACTGCGTTGTCAGAATCACCCCATGACTTAGTTGTGGTCCACATATAAGCATCATGTTCTCAAAGTACTTGCGGAGTGTGTTCCCCCGGACGAGTACTTCACATCTCTCTCTTCAGCCCTAGGAGTGTGTTCTCCCAGACGAGTACTTTGTACCACTCTTCAATCCATGGTACTAAAAAATAATAATATATTTTTTTTAATAAAAACATGAACTTATATCTCTTTATTATGGGAATATTCCTTTTATTTTTATATTTTATTGAAATATATCTAATGTTTATTTAATATACTCTAATGATTTTTTGAATTAATTATCAACTATATTTTAATTTCATTTCAAATGTTCAAAAAGGGATCTAAATATTGTTTTCCTTGTAATTTATGTTGGACTTTTTAAAATGTTTTGAAAAGAATGACTTCTTAAAATATAATAAATCAAGAAATTTCCCACTTTCATATCTTTATTTTATTACAAAACATCATTTACAAGCCACCAAGGTTTTGTACAGAAAAATAAATCCTTATTATTCTTGGATTTTACTATATTTTCAATGTTATTAAAAGAAAAGAATAATTATTATCATTTTTAAATAAATATTTATATTGTTTTTATATTAAAAAAATTATATTTTTCAACATTTTTTATGATTTACTATTGATATTCTATAATGATTTCATCCTACTAATTTCACTCGTTGTGTATGAGAATATATGGATATTCTCGTTATATGTTCGGTAGACATATACTGTGTAGAGCTGACTGTACTTTTCTTTTGTGGTATTTCCCTTGTTGTATTTCCTTTGTGGTTTCGGGGTGTCCTACTGGGTATTGCTATACTCACCCCTGCACGGGTTTTGCCCGAACGTGTCGTGTCTTGTGCAGATGAGCGATCCATTGACAGGATTTTAGGCAGACCAGGACCGGATGGTACTCAGTGAGATCAGACAGGCCGAGGTGTGTTCCTATGGCTACAGACTGCATTCCCAGCGCCATTCTTTACAGGTTGGACTTTGTTGCGGACTCTCTTTTGGTGGGCTTGTACTTTTGTACCAGTGTTTTACTTTCTTTTACTTTACATTCCTATCATACTCCGTTGGTTGGGTTTTAGTATATGCATGAATCTTTTCCTTGTAATAGTTTTTACTTTTCATCTTTGTGGACTTGGAGATGTGTGTGCGTGTGTACAGGTTTATAGGCAATGCCTCCCATGTTAGTAGCATGCCTACTCAGTGATAGTCACCAGCCCCTGGCCTATTGGAGGCGGTCTTGGGGAGTTGCGGATTGGGTCCCACTAGGACGGGTCGTGACAGAGTGGTTTCAAAGGTGGTCAGTTCTACCATAGGACCGAGAGTCTGTGAGTTGGTTTGGGGAAATAGTGTTAAGTGTTTCGAGTTTAGCTTTCAGGCCAGGGATGCCAGTGTTGGTGCGGGCGGCTGACGTATCCATACACCAGGACTCTGATAACTTGATTTTCGACTCGGAACATGAGAACACTAGTTGCTGGGGAAAACAATGGTACATGCATCATATAGGAATGGGTTGTGGTTTCCGTGTCCTTCTTGAGTCAGCTCTACAGATATAGTCATTGACTGAGATACATCTTGTTTCCTTACAGGATGTCTCTGTGATGCGCACCCGCTAGGATCCAGTAGCTCGATCACGAGGATGACCCCCTTAGTGACAAAGCATCGATACAGGGACCAGATCCCCCAGTTTTTCCATCGGGTGGTGTGCCAGTTATTCCGCCACATATGGAGCAATGTTTTTATGCTGCTGTACCAGTGGAGGAGGAGCGCAGGCTGAGCCCACTCCATGAGTTTCAGAGACAGAGACCCATCAGGTTTCGAGGTGAGTTTGACCCTCAGGCAGTAGAGGACTTTCTTGAGGCAGTGGCCAGAGTCTTCCATTTGGTCAGGACACCAGCAGACTGGATGGTGATCCTGGCAGCGATCCTTCTACAGGGCTCGACATGATGATGGTGGAGTTTGGTTATCCAGACTCAGTACGAGTTGACTCTTTCATGATCGGAGTTTGAGCATCTCTTCAGAGAAGAGTTTTCACCAGTTACCCTGAGAGCAGTACATATATAGGAGATTCTTCAGCTCCAGCAGGGAACCATGACGGTGGATAAATATTCATCGATAATTACTGACCTCACGTGGTACTCGAAAGATATTGTCAGAGATCAGTACTTCAGAGCTTGGAATTTTGAGCGGGTCTTGCGCAGATATATCTGAGCTATATTCATCCCTATGAGCATTTCTACCTATGCGGGGGGTGCTTGAGCGGGCTTTCATGGTTGATAGCTTCTTGGCAGAGCAGAGATAGTCAGCAGTTGTCAGTAGTGGGAGAGCTGGAGCAGAGACCTTGGCAGCAGGGAGCCAACATCAGGGACCCAGGTGTGGGAGACGTTTTCAGAGGAGATCCCAAGAGAGGGGATCTGCCATACAGGATTCGTAGGGTACATCCATTCAGCCTCGAGAGAGGCGATGCTACTCATGTGATGGAAGGGGTCATCTCGCTCAAGATTGTTCGAACCGTCATACTAATGACACGAGAGAAGTCGATGGACCACCGAGGTAGAGGAAATGTGTGGAGGAAATAGATCTGCGGGGCGGCGGACGTGGTAGAGGAGCTGGGAGAGTAGCTGGAGGTGGTCATCATTTTGACCCTTTACCAACACCACCCCCAGGAGGTCCACCCCAGTCTCAGGGAGTTGGTGGACAGAGGCATGGACAGCTTCAGGCGGCAAAGGCTTATGACCCAGGTACTCCCGGAATGATTAGAGGTACAATCTGTGTCTTTTATACTTTGGCTGACGTACTGATAGATATAGGTTCTAGTCATTCCTTTCTGGATGCTTATCTTGTTCGAGACCTTGAGATTCTATTTGAGCTATTGACTTGACCCTTACACCTAGAAACACCGACTAGAGAAGATTTAGAGATCACACACCTCTGTAGACAGTCTAACCTGACCCTTGGAGGCAAGAGTTTCGGTTGCAACCTCTTGGTGGTAGTGTCGAGGCCTTATGATTTTATTCTTGGTATGGATTTTCTATCCATAGTTCATGACCAGATTGACTGTTTTAGGCGAAGGGTTCGGTGTGTCCGTAGGGATGGAACGAGGTTCTATTTTTTCAGTGAAAGAGTGACCCAGGCAGCGTAGGATGGACTCATTCATAGGAGGGCACAACCGATTTCACATTAGTTTTCTAGACTAGACCTTGGCGTAGTAGATGTTATGAGTTTCCAGTTTCCAGCATTAGTGACTAAGTACGAGGACATCTTTCCGGAGGATGTCCCCGTACTACCTCCCCTTCGGGAGATAGATTTTTGCATTGAGTTGCAACCCGGGATGACACTGATATTGGGATAAGCATATCGGATGGCTTCTGCAGAGATTCGTGAGCAGAGGGTGAAGCTAGATGACTTGTAGAAGAAGGGCATTGTGAGACCCAGCGTTTCACCCTGGGTAGCACCAGTGCTATTTTCCAAGAAGGCAGATGGGAGCTTGAGGCTATTTGTGGATTATCGGTGCTTGAATCAGGTGACCGTGAAGAAACTGTATCCACTACTGAGGATCGATGACCTCGTCGACCAGTTGAGAGGGGCACGATGGTTCTTGAAGGTTGATCTACGATTTGGCTATCACCAGTTGCGAGTACGGGATGAGGATATACCAAAGATGGATTTCAGATGTCGCTACGGTCACTATGAGTACTTGGTGATGCCCTTGAGCATGACGAACACCCCAACAGTGTTCATGGGACTCATGAACTGGTTATTTCAGTTCTATCTAGATCGGCTCATTGTGGTCTTCATCAATGATATCCTTGTATACTATGCATTCAAGGAGGATCACGAGAGACACCTGAGGATGGTTTTGGACACACTCTGAGAGCACCAGTTGTGTGGGAAACTCTCGATGCGTTAGTTCTAGATACAGGAGGTTCAGTTTCTAGGACACGTTATCTCAGAAGATGGTGTAGAAGTGGACCCAGCCATGGTGGAGGCAGTACTACCATGGGAGCCACCCCGGAGCGTGACGGAGGTACGAAGTTTACTTGGGTTGGCATGCTACTATCGGAGATTCATTCTTGATTTCTCCATGATTTCAGCACCCATGACAGCTTTGACCCAAAAGAGGTAGCCTTTTGTGTGGACCGAGAGATGCCAGCAGGCATTCCATCAATTGAGATAGAGTCTGACGAGCACCCCTATCTTGAGATTATCGGAGGAGGGTGTCGAGTACGTGGTGTTCTGCGATGCATCAAGAACTAGGATTGGTTGTGTCCTGATACATAGGCAAGCAGTGATTGCCTATGGCTCGCCCCATTTGAGGCCCCACGAGCAGAACTATGTGACCCATGATCTTGAGTTGGTAGAGGTTGTCTTCGCATTGAAGATGTGGTGGAACTACTTGATGGGAGAGCGGTTTACCATCTACTCTGATCACAAGAGTCTCATATATATCTTTTCTCAGAAGGGTCTAAATTTGAGACAAAGATGGTAGCTTGATTTCCTCCAGGATTATGACTTTGAGATCATTTATACTCCTCGGAAGGGGAACGTGGTGGCAGATGCTCTCAGCAGGAGATCCAGTTCGTAGTTGCTAGATGAGGTGACAAGGAAGTTGACATCTTTACAATTATCCTTCATGGATAGAGAAGAGGGATCCTACCTTCAGTCGATGGTTATTACCCCTCTACTCTTATAGTGATTCAGGCAAGCACAGCTCGGGGATGTTAGCTGTGAGACTCTACGTGCCCAGATATCCACAAGTGATGTTGCTGATGGATTTTAAGAAGGTGGGGAGAACATTTTCATTTTTCGAGGACATATAGTAGTACCAGTGATGTTGCGGGAGGAGGTTATGAGAGAGTTCCATACATCTCTTTTGGCGGTGCATCCAGAAGTGGCAAAGATGTACCAGGACCTCCGATGTTAGTTCTGGTGGCCAGGAATGAAGAAGAGTGTGGAAGAGTTTGTTTCTGGGTGCCTTACTTGTCAGAAAGTAATGGATGAGCACCAGGTGCTAGAAGGTTTGACTCAACCCCTTGAGGTGCTAGAGTGGAAGTGGGATGAGATATCCATGGACTTCATGATGGGTCTACCACGTATGTACAGGGGACACGATTCGATCTGGGAGATCGTTGATCAACTCACCAAGTCGGCCCACTTCCTAGCCATACGAGTGCAGAGTTCAGTAGAGAGCTTGGGACGCCTCTATGTGCAGAAGATAGTTCGACTTCATGGAGTTTCATCCACGATCGTCTCAGATCGTGATGCTCATTTAACATCCCGGTTGTGGAAGGGATTGCAGGAAGATTTTGGGACTCTGTTATGCTTGAGCACAACATTTCATCCCCATACTAATGGTCAGACAGAGTGGACCATCAAGGTACCGAAGGATATGCTACGAGCTTGCATACTTGACTTCAGTCATAGTTGGGAGGATCACCTACAACTGGTGGAATTTGCTTATAACAACAGTTATCATTCCACTATTGGTATGGCACTATTCGAGGCTCTGTACAGGAGACCTTGCTAGTCACCACTTTTCTGGACTGACCCAGGAGATTTAGCACTCATGGGCCCAGATATGGTGAGAGCTACTACAGTGAAGGTGAAGGTCATCCAGGAGCGGATGAAGACTGCACAGAGTTGGAAAATGTCTTATGCCGATAGGAGGGGGAGGCCCTTGGAGTTTGAGTAAGAAGACCATGTGTTCCTTCGGGTCTCACCTTGACGAGGATTGTGAATATTTTGCCGAGGCAGAAAGCTATCTCCAAGGTTTGTTAGCCCTTTTCAAATTCTAAGTATAGTTAGCGATGTGGCATATCTCTTGGCTCTACCTCGTCAAATGGAATGGGTACACAACGTCTTCCATGTGTCGTAGCTACGGAGGTACGTGCATGATCCATCACATGTCATCGACTGGGGAGAGTTGGACATCGATGATGAAGCGACCTTTGCTGAGAACCCAGTGGAGATCAAGGACCAGCAGGAGAAGATCCTTCGTGGATGGGCTATTCCCTTGGTGCATGTCTGGTGGCAACACGTGAATCTTCAGGAGAGCACGTGGGAGCAAGAGACTTAGATTTGCGTGTAGTACCCACATCTTTTTGAGTATCCCTTGTTTTGGACTTTCAGGGATGTAAAATCCCTATGGTTGGTGTGATGTAGTGCCCCGTATTTTTCCATTTATTATTTTAATATTATATGGGAATTATTTCAAGACCAGGCTCTGAGACGACGTGCAGTTCCGAGGCCCGGTGAGCCCGAAACAAATGTTTGAATTTAATTTAATAATTAAATTACGCGTGCGTGCAGTTTTCCTGAAAAAGTGGAATAAATATTGACTGGCTGATCGGATCAGAAATCCGAGGGCACCATTGCGTTCAGAACAATGATTTTACCTTAGGCGAGGCCTAACATCGGCCGACACAGGTCGGTGGTGAAATCCATTTTTTGGGCGTAACCATAATAAAATATTTGTTTAAAATGTTTTATTAAATCCTTGTTCCAGCGAAATCTTTTTATTCTTTTTAATAGAGATTTTGTAGAGGAGGGGTCAGGGTTACAATTCCCATAACTCTGAATTTATCTGGAGAGCACTGGAGAATACCTCCCAACGCATCAACAATGTTCATGATGATTTTTGCCGGCGACGACGATGCGGTGACCGGATCTTCACCAAAGAATGCTGAGGATCCAGGTAGGATGTTTTTATTTTTATTTTCCTTTCCCTGTTCTTGATTACTACGATGAACGTGGACTAATCTGCGAACCGATTAGCCTGCAGATCGATCATTTTGTGGGCAGGTGTGATTTGGGGTTTTCTTGGGAAATAAATTAATCTAGATTTTATAATATGTGGTTTGTTGAGATTTTGATCTAATGTCGACGAACCTGAATCGTCACGAACAATGATCGGTGTTCGTCCCTCTTGTTTTATTCATGTATTTTCTCCCTCGCATTCTTCATTGCGTTCTACACGTTCTTGGAGGAAATCGATCATTGCGCAATTGTTTGTTGGTGCAATGATCCGAGATTGTAGATCCAACACTGGAGCGGTGTCACGGAGGCGCGATGACGGTTTCGGCAGGCGATTCGGAGTGGATCGGTAGATACAAGTTTTCAGGTGTTTTTCTTCGGATGGATCGTTCGAGGTTTTATGATCTGATTTAATGACAAAAAACACCCATTACGGTGTTCACATAATGAAATGAACCAACCCCTGGAGTATCGGGATGAACGGACTAGAAACCTTGGATCCAGAGGATCGGCCGCGTCGCGAGGAGGAAAACGACGCTTCTGGAAATTTTCCGACTACACGGCATGTAGTATGGGCTACACAACATGTGTTCATCGACAGATCACCTGGAGTGTAATCTGGGAGTACACGGACACAAGTTGGGTACACGGCCAAGGACACAGCGTGTATACCCCTCCCCAGCCAGACCCAACCAAATACACGGGATACCCCATGTACTGGTATACGGGCAGGCGACACAGACACGGATAGATACAATGAACGAGAAAATGGCCAGTGTACATGGAGCAAGCCCCAGGTGCTCGGACACGGTGTGTGAGTCTTCTACATGCCATGTATTTACTTCTATCCGACATGCCGAATGACACGAGCCATTTACACAGGCAGTACCCGGAGTCAAGGAACACAACATGTGATCCTTCTACACGCCGTGTAGTTTTGTTTTACACTGCTTGGATAGATGACAATGGCCATTTACACGGGCAGTACCTGAAGTCAAGGAACATGGCATGTAACCATACTACACGCCGTGTAACCAATTCTTCATGGCTTGAGCCAGTTGCCTTCTCTGACTTGGACTGATTTCCTTAGGGTTCGTCCCCTTAGCCTTTATCCTAAAGGTTCCCAGTATCATTTCATATATATAGGAGTATGATCCCTTTATCAGGACTTCCTGAATAGAGTTGTTGGTATCCCCTCTATGAGACTTAGAGCCGGATCCTCTATTCATTCTTGAACCCTAGGTAGAGTTCTTGGTATCGACGTGACCACCATTACCCAGGCGCTGATCCTCTACTTAGCGGATTAGCTCAGGCTGAGTTGTCAGAATCACCCCATGACTTGGCTGTGATCCTCATTTGAGCATCATGTTCTCAAAATACTTTTGGAGTGTGTTCTCCCGGACTAGTACATCATTTCTCATTCTTCAGAACTAGGAGTGTGTTCTCCCGGTTGCATGCTTAGTGGAATCTTTGAGCTGGATCCTAGTGGTGGTTTCGCAATGGTCGTTGTGTATGAGTATATCTATCTATTCTCATCATATGTTCTGTAGATATATACTATGTAGAGATGAATGTAATTTTCTTTTGTGTTATTTCCCTTGATGTATTTCCTTTTTGGTTTTGGGGTGTCCTACTGGGTATTGTTATACTCACCCCTACACGGGCTTTGCCCGCACGTGTCGTATCTTGTGCCGACGAGCGAGCCTTTGACAAGATTTTAGGTGGACTAGGACCGAACGGTACTCAGTGAGATCAGACAGGCCGAGGTGTGTTCCTACGACTACAAACTGCAGTCCCAGCACCTTTCTTTACAGGTTGGACTTTGTTGTAGACTCTCTTTTGGTGGGCTTGCACTTTTGGAACAGGGTTTTAATTTCTTGTACTTTACATTCCTGTCATACTCTGTTGGTTGGGTTTTAGTGTATGCATGCATCTTTTCCTTTTATTAGTTTTTACTTTTCAACTATATGGACTTGGAGATGTGTGTGCGTGTGTACAGGTTTATAGGAAATTCCTCCCATGTTAGTAGCATGCCTACTCGGTGCTAGTCACCAGCCCCTAGCCTATTAGAGCCGAGCTTGGGGAGTTGTGGCTCGGGCCCCACTAGGACGGGTTGTGATAGTTATTTTCTGTTTTATCACCCATTTCCACATGTCTATATTCTTAATTTCATTTTAATTTCATCTACATTTACTCTTCTTATTTTACATTTATGAATCCTTCTAATTTCTAAATCAAATAAAAATTACTTCAATCCCTAATAAATTCCCTTTTCTTTATTATAGTGTTTTTATTTCAATAGTATGTGGAAATAAACTAAATACACCATATTCCATAAAAACCATTAATTGTTAAATTAAGATAAAAAATAGGAAATGAAAAGTATTTTACTAATACGTTACATAACAATGTACAATATGTTGAACCCCTTATCAATAAGGATATAAAAATTTAGCATATTAATTTCACCATTAATCCATATATATATAAATATATAAATTATAAATATAAATATATTTTTTAATACACTACGAAGATGAAAAGAAAAGAAGTAGTCTAAAATGATCAAAATAGGAAAAATTCAAAATCAATGTGATAATTTCACTAAAAAGATATTGTGTTAAATTTTAAATGATTTATTGGTGAAATTAATTAAAATAAATAACAATAACTATAAAATTAAATAAATATGTGAAGAATCCGTGAGATAATAATCCTATGTGTATAATCTCAATGTAGGAATTCTACAATACCCTCTAAAAAAATTAATGAATTGAGTATCAAATAAGATTGAAAATATGTGTAGTCATGTCCTTGATCAGATACTTATTCTCAAACTAATAACCTAATTTAAACATTAGTAAAAAATCATTTTAAATATTGATTTACTCCAAAAAATATAATTGTTAAAAAATCAAATAAATAAACGACCATAAAGAAATTAAATAACCTAGACTAAAGAGTAATACAAAGCATTAATTTAAAATTTGATCAGTCATGTAATTTATAAAAGGAATTAATGATTTAGTTCCTTAATATCAAAAGTAAAATAAAAACACAATAATAAAATATTTATATAATACATCAATCTGAAACCATAAAATTACAACATTTTAACCAAATAGTTGAATAAATTATTGAATATTACAAAATAATCATAAAAAGAGATAAATTATCCATTAGAAACCAGAATGTTGGTTTACCTTATTATTTAAAAGATTTCCAAAAAGGGTGTTATAACATGTCTCTATACTTCAATTTCTATGTCAAGTTTAATTTAAATATATTCCCTAGAATTTATAAAATTCTCATAATTTTATTACAACCATTATGTGGAAACAGTCACATCATAACTTATTTGAAATATAAATTATATGTCACATTTCCTAACAAAATAAAATAAAAGACTATATATTTAAAAAAATATAATTCATAAATTCATTTCCAAAAAAAATTATAGTTTTTGAAATAACAACAAGGATTTGTTTCATTAAGTATTTCCAATTAAAAAATTAGATGAATGATTTTTGATTTATTTATGATATTGATAATATTATATATTTTAAAAATAATGGTTCTATATAGAAACTACGAAATTTTATTCATTGTTTATCAAATAATAGTGTCCCTAGTTTACCTAGGAAATTAATATGTTACCAAGGAATTATCTCACCATATTCATTAATTCCATGAAAAGTAAGAAATTAAACCTCACACTCCACTGTGGTTATTTTCCATTAGTCTTTTTGATAGGGTCTCAAAAGATATGTTAAAAAATATTATGAAATTACACTATATTATCAGATCTTCTAAGGAATGGAAAAAACTATTTGAAATATAAATCCCTAAACCACATAATGATGGTAAAATAACTATAATATTAATCACACGTCGTCTAAAAGACAATCAATCTATGAAATTGATGTAATAATACATAGTTTTATGTTATCTATCATAGAAAATAATCCATTATTTGTAACACCTTGACCCTAGAATCCCAAATCCAGTGTATTATATTAATAAATTTTCATGATTACATGGAATAAAATCCTAAAGGACCTATCGGTTTAGTAATATTGGAAAATATATTACATACAAGAACATTACATTACAATTTATAACATAATATGAAACATAGGTAATTCCTTAACAACACGATTATTCTCCTATAATAACCCTAAATATCAATCATAAAACACCTTTTGAAATCTTGGGAAAATAAAACATAAGAAATGGGTGATCTTAGATGCTTAGTAAGGGTAAGAAATATAGGATAATCTTACATAAATGAGAGTAAACTTTATGGAAAGTCATAACAATAAAAAGAGAGACATTAAATATAATCTTCACCATAATATGTAAATAATAAATAAAATAATTCCATTTTAACATTCACATGGATATTCAACTAGTTGAATAATAACATGTAATATCAACAAATAATCTCATAATAATGGAATACATAATGAAAGTGTTATAGATAATTTCATAAATGAGTCATTCCATGAATATAATACTATCAAGTCTTTATTCCAAGAATATAATACTATCAAGGCATCATGAAAAAAAAAAACAAATACTGTCGAGGTGTTATTAAATGAATCTAATACTATTAAGGTTTCATGCCAAGGATATAAAAATATCAGGACATTATTCCCAGAATCTAATACATTCGAGGTTTCATGCCATTAACCTAATACATTTAAGGCTTTATGAAAATAATATAATAAATGGGTAAGGTCTTAACCAATACCATATTAATTTTGTTTCATGAAACCTATTGATTCATCAAGGGGCTATAGCGGGCCAAACCCACTATATACTAAGTCCAATATAACCCTGAATTTTATCTAAATAGTACATCCACAGTCAAATATATTATAAACTCATCAACAAAATACGGTATATTGTATACATAAGAAAGAAAACTCAATTAAACATAAGATCCATCAATAAATTATGACTTAGATGAAAATAATAAAATAAAACCATTAAATTATTATTTAAGGGAATAAAACATTTTTTACATAAAATATATTTAGAAGAATTTTTTTTAAAAGAAAAAATTTATTTTGAAATTAAACATATAGACTTGTAAGAGAAACATTAAAACCTTATGGCATCACAATGAAGGAAAAGCCGCTCATGCCGCATTAGTTAAAAAACATTCCTTTCATCTAAAAAAGAAAAAAATTACAAAGTTTAAAATATGAATAACAGATTATTTGAAAACCATTTTATAAGATTTAAAATTTTGAAAAAATGACTTTAACAATTATTGAGGAATATTAATAATATTTTGAAATACATTTTTAAAAACATGGACATGGATAATAAATATGCCATAGTAAATACATATTTATACACAATCTCAGATAATAATGAAATTATGAAATTAACTATTACATTAAACCTTAAAAATATTCCTTTTGAAAACATATGAAATTAATTAAAAAAATAAATAAAATTTCCTTTATAAACTTTTTATATTCACATAAATATTTAGCTAAAATAATATAAATAATATTTAAATAGAGAAAGAATTGATTTTAAAACATTCAATACTTCCCATAGCACATTGAACATTTAAATAATAATCTTGAAATCATCAGAATAATTTTTACATACCATGAAGATAAATTTACTCATGATATGAATTATAATAGGGTATGAACATACACTAAAAAAAGAAATAGGTGGTGAACATGGATTATATCTCACGAAAATTAAAAGTGAGACGAAATTCCCTAACCAAACTTTTGATTCCTTCTATATGTGTTCGAAAGTACTATATAGTGATTTTACACAAATTATTAACTTTTACAAGAATCAGAATAAAATATATTATGTTGTATTAGATTCATTTAGACTTTATATTACCCATTTACTAACAATTCCAAGTGAAATCAATGTTTTGGGTAATAACTACTCTGTTTATCATATGTGGTTAGACTAGTTATTCTTTATAATTATACTTATATCATTATTTAATTACCTTAAAAATGTAATATAATATCTTCATATCATATATATTTTGTATATATATATATAATATATGTAATTTAATGCACCGTTAATGGAGAGGGTAGTTCGTTCATATGCCTAAAGGATGATTTGGTTTTCTTATCGTATTGAATGTAAGAAAGTGAATCAAACGTATGTATATATATATATATATATTAATATAACATCACTATTATGTCATATATTTTATGATTATTCATTATACATAATTTTATAATCATTCTTCAATGGTTGATGTAAATAATGAATCTAATCGCATCGTGGAGACAATAAGCCGTACTGACACATGAGTGACTATATCATTACTTGATTGGTTTGAATGGAATGAAATTTGGATTGAATATGAATTATAAAAAAAATCATATATTATTTGTTATTTTAATTATTTATATTCATAGTTATACCATTAAAAATAATTTATAGATAAAAAACAGATTACACTATGGTGTGGAGACAGTAAGTCATACGTATGCATGCACGGTGATATTGTTTTTCATAGGATAATTAAAAGGAGGAATATGGTTTTCATATAATCATAATATCATATCATAATATAGGTGATACAGTATTTATTACTTATTACGGAAAAAAATTTAAAGATGAAGTAGAAGAAGAAATGAAATCGAATTGAAATGGTAAAAAAAATTTATATTCTTCGAGTGTCTCCTTTTGATTTAGACAAACGGACTTCTTAGGATGGATTTTTGACCAAATTATGTCCTCTGAGATGATGCTTGAGAATTTGGTAGTAGTAATGGAATTGTATTATATAATAATAATGGTTTTATAGGTGTTAATTAAAGATAAGTATAAGTTCCTTTTTTTAAGCGAGGGGAAGGGAACTTCAGGAAATTCCAAAATAGTTAATTTAATATAAATTAATATTAAATTCAAAATAGCTCCAATGTGAGTTATTAAAATGGTATGATGAGGATAGGTCTAAAATATCTCAATTTTTTTATACATTCTTAGGTTACAAATGTAACCTTCTCATTTTTTCATTCATGATTAGTTAAATAATTTCACCCTTACCTTGGTAATTTGTCTTTTTTACACTATAGGGTTAATATTTTTACTATAAAATGCCAAAAGAACCCTAATAGTTTCATTTATGGAATATTTAATATTATCATAGTTAGTTGACATAATTTCATATTTTTATGAATTTTATATCATTTAATAAATTATTATATATTTTAAAAGTATCATTTTATACAATTTTGATACAATTTAATGATTGATTTTTTAAAAAATTATTACAACATGATTACTTCAGAATAAATACATTAACTAATACCTATAATTTCAATGTCATAATTTTTTTAAGGAAATGAATATCTCAAATTGTATTTATTTTAAAATTTTTAATAAAATTTAATTGATTCATCCTTTAATAAACCAGTTTCTACATCATCATTGTGTCACAATTAAATATAATTATTTAATATATTATATTATAAATAATTTATCAGGATTTATATAATGATTTTATATTTTTAATGACAATTAATAGTCTAATTTATCTATTATATGACCCTATATTTAAAATGATTTACTTACTACAAATATGAGTATGTCATTTTTAACTTATATTTAAATAAAATATAACAAATGACATATTTTTATCAAAGTGGCATAAAATGGTTATAATTTCAGGATAAGATTTAATTTTTTCGAACCCCACTTTTCCAATGAAATTAGAACAACATTTAGGGTAATTTTAAAATTTTATAATATTATTTTTGTACATTTAATTTCCAGAATTACCGTTAACTACGGTAAACCAATAAAAATTTAATATAGTTACTATTCATAAAGGTAATTATTGAGTTTCTATTATAAAAAATAATTTCATACAAATTACAACCATGTATGCCTGTTTTTCAAAATAAAATTCAAAAAGTATGTAAAAGTATGTTTATAGTCCCACAATGATGGCTAGAATGTGGGTAAAAGATATGTTTAAAAGTTCAATATGTTTTTATATCTACATTCAATATAAAAATGATTCCAATAACATAAATTGGAATAATATATGTATTATTGATATATTGTGTCTTTATAAATATATTTAATATATAATAAATATTTAAACTGAAATTTATTTTTTAACTACAATGTAGTATTTTCACTATTCATAAAAAATGAATAGTTTTAGAAAATCATCAAAAATTCACCCTAAGATAATTTAGATATACTAAAATAAAACATAAATTTTATATTTAAATATATAAGTTTCATAATTTGTTTAATAAAATTCATAACCACTTTCAGAATGGCTAATTTGATATATCATAGTGTTCTCGAACGTAGCGTAGTGTACAACACAAGCTATTGAATTTATTTGGTTTAAAATGTACCATGAAATATTGGTGTGTAACATTCTACACTCCTTTAATAAATTATGTCCTCCCAGTTTTTGAATTCATGTTTTGAAACTAGTAATTGAAAATTCAGAATTCCATTATTGACATCCCACTTCAGAATAAAGGTTTATAAAAGTTCTAATTTAAAATAAAGAATGATGAGTAAAAAGGTTACCAGAGATAATAAATAAAAGGCTTCCATTTAGAAAAAATGGATAAGAAAGAAAAATATGACCACAATGTTATGATAGTCAATGATAGAGAACATTATTAGGATAAATATAACAATAAAAAATCTATAAATATGTGATGATCTAATGGACCATATTCTAATTGGATGAAGTACTAGGATAATATTTTGGGATTCAATATCCATTCCCTAGAGTTGACAAATTATTTTAGTACTCAAAAAATCACTCAACTGATTTCATTCTATATTATATGCATAGTTTATCTCATTGGTTTGGATTTGATCTATTTTCAATTCATCCCTTACACCTATAAATGAATATACTATCTCAGCTTTTCACACTTGAAGCACTTTTGATCAATCATATTCCCCACAAGTATTTCCTTAATCATCTAAATTTTTACTGAAACCAAAACTTTTTTTCGAATATATCCAATATAACCTTTTGTAACCTTACCCAATAATATCCAATGTTCAATTTACTCCATTCCATCCTCAAGACCTTTCTAAATTAATTTTGTCCAAATAAATAGTCTAAAAAGGTATCTAAATTTCATAAATCAATCATAGCATATGATTCCCCAAACAATGTAATTTATCTCTTATTAAAAAATATCTTTATAACATAAAAAAAATTAATGAAATAATTCATTCTTCCAAATACATGATTATGATGTACTAGAGTAAAATCTTATATATCACTAGAATATTATAACTATAGAACCATTGATTTAATTATTCTTGAATACAAATACCAATGAAATTTAATCATTCATCTTCATTCTCAAAAAATTCTCTTGGATTTATCATTTTATTCCTTAATACATCCTTCATTTCATTTTTCTTTTGTAGTCTCTTAATATTCAGTTGTATAACCATTTATTTTAAAACATTTTTGACTCTAACCATTAACAAAAACACAATCCATAATGTGAGAAACACAAATCCTAGTGATATAGTCATAAAGATTCATTTATATGATCTATAAATTACTCCATCTTCTTCTAAATCCATAAGTCCATTTGATTAATCTATGTTATCAATTTTCAAATCAGAAAAATGATATCCTATACATAGAGTAATCCTCCAAGTCATTCATGGGGTTATGTTTTATAATCATTTATTTATCAAAATATTTTTCAAAGATTCTGGTAATCATCCTTTGATACATATTTTAATACCCAAAACCTAGAATCCTTGTTCCAGGGAAATATTAAAATACATTTCCATGATTAAAAGGAAAAAACCCTGAAGGAATACTCAGTTTCATATTTTTGTAAAATAAATTACAAACATGAATTTACATTACAATTCAAAACATAATATTAAAAATAGGTGATTCTTTGATAAACCCTTTATTCTCCTATATTAACCATATATTTCAATCATAAAAAACTTATTAGCTTCTTGGGAATATAAAATATAAGGAAGGGGTGATCTCAGATGCTCAGTAAGGGTAAACATTAGAGCACAAGCTTTCATAAATAAGAATAAACTTTTATGTAATGGTATAAAAATGAAAAACAAAAATTTTAAACATAATAATAAGAATAATATGGAAATAATGAATCAAATAATACCATTTAAACATTCACATTGATATTATACATGTCAAATAATCCCATGAAATATCAATAAGTAATCTCAAAATGAGGGAATGTAAAATGTCGAACATATAAAACATATCATCATGGCATCATTCAATGAATCTAATACTTTCAATGAATCATGATAATAATTTAATACTTTCAAGGATTAATTACAAGATTCTAATACTTCCATGGCTTCATGCCAAGAGTCTAATACTATCAGGGCTTTATTCTAAGAATCTAATACTAGTAAGGCTTCATGTTAGGAAACTAATAATGTCAAGGATTCATGCCAAGAATATAATACTTCCAAGGTCTCGTTACATAGATCTAATACTATCAACGTTTCAGGCCAAATATATAATAATTTTAAGGCTTCATGTCATAAATCTAATAAATGGGTATGGACACTTCCAAAAAAAATATCTATTTTGTTTTATGAATACTATCAATGCATCGAGGGAGTATAGTGGGCCTCACCCATCACTTACTAAGTCCAATGTATCCAGGAATGATATCTAAGTAGTACATAGATATTTAAAAGTATTATAAACCATTCAATAAAATATGATATATTTTATAAATAATAAATAAACTTTAATTAGACATGATATCAAAAAAATCGATATTGATATAGATTAAATTAATCTAATAAAATCATTAAAAATTTATTGAGAGAAATACCCTTTTTTTACACTAAAAAAATTTAGAAGCTACACAGTTTAAAGAAAAATAATATCTTTTAAAAAACATTATAATCTTGTATGGGATTATTTAAAATGTTAGTGCGTCACAACGGTCTAAAAAGTTTCTCGTTCCACATATGTTAAAAAAATCCCTTTTCATCAAAAAGTCCATAAAGTACATCTTTTAAAAAATTAGAAAAATAATCATTCAAACCCATTTTATAAAAACACAAACTTAGGTAAAAATGACAGTAAAATATTTTTTAGGAATAGTAATAATATTTTAAAAAACATTTTTTATAAAACATGGACGTGGATAAAAAATATTCCCAGATGAAAACTTATATATAAACAATATGGGATTACAAAGAGAATGGGAAATAAAATATTACATAATATCTTAAAAATATTCCTTCTGGAAACATTTTTATGATCATAAAAATTGAAATAAAATTTCTTTTATAATCCTTTTATATCCATATAAATAGTTATGTAAAATTATAACAATAATTTTAAAATGGGGAATATAATAATTCTATAGACATTCAATGCATCCCATACCACATTAAACATTAGAATCATAAGACCAATATCATTAAATAAATATTTAAATAACATAGAGATAGATTTTTCAATGTTATGAAATATAAGAAGGGTAGTACATAAACCAAACAGACGAAATAGGTGGTGAAAAAGGCTTATTTCTCATGAAAATTAAATGTGTGATGAAATTCCTTTACGATATGTCTGATTCCCTCCATACGTGTATGATAATCTTGTATAGTGATTTTACAGATATTTTTAACCTATAAGATAATTATTATAATATTTATGATACCATATATGATAATTATTTAATTTATATTACCTATTTATTATCAATTCCATGGTAATGCAACATTTCGAGTAACAACCACAATGGTTATCGTATGTGTTTTGATTTTTTATTCATGATTATAATACATAGATCATTATTTAATTTCACATAAAATGTAAGAAATTAAATATATATATATTTTTAAATATCATATAAATTATATATATATATATATATATATATATATATTTGAATGTAATACACCATTCATGGAGACGGTAGGCCTTTCGTACGCATGAACACTGTTTCTGTTTACGTTTTGTATTGAATGTAAGAAGGTAAATAACATATATATATATATATATATATTATTCTAGTATAATTAATATTTAATATATTTCATTCGTATTCATTGTATTTATTTTTATAATAATTCATGAATGGTTAACGTTGAGTAGAAATCTAATAACATCATGGAGAGAGTAAGTCATACGTACACAAAAGTGACAATATCATTCCCATAATGGTTAAATGATAAATAACTAGAAGCAATTTAAATTATAAATAATTAATAAAATTTCATATTTCTTATTTAAATCTTTTACATTCATTTTTATACCCATCTAAATAATTTAAAGATGAAAAATAATTTACACCATTACACGATAACTGTAAGTTGTACGTACGCAGGTATAGTGATACTGTTATTTGAATGGTGGTTAAAAGGAGGAATATTGTTTTAACCTAATCATAAAAAAATAATAATATATATGATATTTTATCTATTTATTTATTATGGAAATATAATATGAATCGGAAGTATAAGATGAAAAGAAATTGCATTGAAATGCTAAAACAATTACCCCTTAATTGAGTATCACCTTCTGATTTTCACAAGCAGACTTCTTAGATTGGATTTCTCCCCAAATAATAGCCTCTGGGATGAATTTAGGGAAGTTGGTAGTATAAATGGATATTTTAGGGCCATGAAAAATGGTTTTATAGGTGTGAATCAAAGAGAATGAGAGGTGCCTTTTTATAAGAGAGGGGAAGGACACATTAACAAATTCCAAAACTATTAATTTAATATAAATTTAATTTCGATTAAAAATATCACCAATGTGAGTTATTTATAAGTTAATATGAGTATATGTCTAAATAATCTCAACCAATTAATTTTATACATTTTTAGAATATAAAATTTACCTAATATCTTCCCATTAACCCATAGGTTTATAATTTCACTCTTAACGTGACAACATGTCTTTTTACACTATAATGTAAATATTTTTACTATAAAATGCCAAAAGAACAAAAATCAGATCATTTTTGACATCTTAATTATTATACAATTTTTTTTTCTGAATTTTATATTTTTATGAATTTTATATCATTTAACAAAATTTTATTTATTTTGAAGTATTATTTTAGTCATTTCTGATGCTATTTATTAAAAGACAATTAAAAGAATCATAAAAAGTTTATTACTTCTATAAAACATAATTAATTCATCCATAACATGTCAGTTTCATACATGAGATTTTTTTATTACATAAAATACTATTTATATTTATTTTAATATTAATAATATCATTTAATTAATTCTTCATTTAATAAATTAATGACTGTATCATCATTGTGTCACTATTAAATTTGATTATTTAATGTATAAAAATTATAAATAAATTATCATGATGTAGATAAAAATTTAAAATTTAAAATTACTATTTATAGTTGTATTTACCTTTTACATAACCCTATATTTAGAGTTATTTACTTTTTAAAAATATGAGAATGATATTTTAAAATTATATTTAAATAAAATATAACAAATAAACAATTCTTAGCCAATTGTCTTAGCGAGGGTATAATTTCTACCTAAGGTTTATTTTTGATGAAAACCACTTATCCAATTATATTAGTACAAGTGTTATGGTACATTTTAAATAATTTAATATTAATTTTTTACCTATAACTACCCGATTTACCTTTAATTGTGGTAAATAAATAAAATATTACTAAATATAATATTTACCAAAAAAATTTGATTCCACTATTAGACAAAAAAATTCATACTAATTACAACCATGTATTTCCAGTTTTATAAATTCTATTCACAAAAGCAGAAAAATTATGGTTCATTCAAATCCCACAAATGTGGCAATAAGGGGGTAAAAGCGACGTACAAAATATCAATAAGTTGTTATATCTAATTTAATTATAAAAATGATTCCAATAATCTAATTATTATTAATATATGAATTATTGATATATTGGGACATTAAAAAAATTAATATAAGACAATTATTTAAATTAAAAACATTTTTTTATTACAATTCAATAATGTTCACTATTCATCAAAAAATGAAACTTTTTAGAAAAGTTCCAAAAATTCCCCTTATGCAAATTCGGATATTTTGAAATAAAAAATGATGATTATTTTTAAAAATATAAATTTCATAATGTGTTTAATAACATTCTTAACATCAATTTTAATGGCTAGTTTGATATATCATGGTTTTCTTGAACTAAGTGTTTCGTATGACACAAACTATTGAATTTATTTAAGAAGAAATGTACCTTGAAACAATAGGGTGTTACATTCCCTTAATGATATTAAACCATTTTTTCTCAACATTAATAAATATAACTTGTTATAAATAAAGTATGATTTTTATTTATGGGCATGTTTAATCTAGACAATAATTTAAAACTAGTAAAACAGCATCCCAAAAACACCTTTTAATTTTTTTTAATTGTTCAATAAATCCTCCAAAAATGTTAAGATTCATTAAAAATTTAAAAATAACATCCAAGGATTTATAATTCTATAGGGAAATTAAAATCACAAGATTATGTTGTATAATGTTAAAAAATAAATATTTAATAGAATATAAGTTATAGATTAATAATAAAATTATATAAAATAATCACAATTATTTTTAGCATTAGAATTGTATTACTTATTTGTTGGTGAAATAAATGAATCATGTTTTTATAATTATGATGATAAAAAAGAGTAAACCACCATTGAAGTGGAAGTATATGTCTATATAATTCTTGATCAAGTTTCCCTGAATGATAAACCATCATGACATTACATGAGTGATCATAGATCCATTATTAAATTTCATGTGTTTAATGAATATGTATAAGGATATGGTATATATAAATAAATTTTTATATATTTGTAAAATTTGATGAAATTATATGAATTCCCATTAAAAAAATATCTGTAATATTGAAATTATATTCACATATTATATGTGAAAGTATTTACAATAAGAAATTGAAACAAATATTTTTTTTCTAATTTCATTCAGCCAAAAAATAGTCATATAGATTGAGAGAAAAATTCAAACACCTGAGAATATATTTAGTTCTTTTATATTTTTATATTGATGTTCTATTTATGAAACATCAACACCTTTATGATATATCATATAATAATAGATAAAAATGTTTTATTTGTATGGAATAATTTGTATTTTTAATGAATTTATACTTTAGTCCAAAATGTGTTTTGTTGATGTTGGTGAGTTGGTTTTCATTTGAAATTAATCTAATAGGAAGTGGAAAAGATTATGTGATAATGATTTAGGAGAGTATTCAAATAGAACATAGACATAATTAATTCTATGTCTATTAGAAATGTTTTCTATTTTTAACGTCCCATGTAACACTAAGGTTTTAGTAAAACAAATTTTTTATTGGCATGGTGTAAAATCCCAATTCCTAAGTGATGTATCCACAACCATTCATGTTAAATTCGTAGAAACAGATGTACAAATATTCTTTGATTTGAAATTTTATTTCACTATTGGGTCTATAATATATATTTTTTCATTATTTTCCATGTATTATGCGAATTAACATTTCAAGTAATTGCATGATAAAGTTAAACAATGTTTTATGGAATATTACGTGGTCTTAGAGACCATGAGAAAAGACTATTAATTCAATGATTGTTTGACAAAATGATCTACATTGTTAACACATTCTCCAACTGTCCTTGCAGAATATTTATTATTGGAATTTAATTGTGTTCAGACCTATATCGCCCTAAAATTATGTGCATGGAGACCATGTAGTCCGGATTAAGTGGTATTGTTCTATCATTATAAATCCCAAAATCCTATTAAAGGACTGGTTAGTCATTCCAAAATCGATTTGAAAAAATATTTGGAAAATTATGGGGAATATGTTGATATCCCAACATACAATCACTGGATCAAATGTGTATATTATTATATTGGATGAAAAATCTTCGGTAAGAGAATAATTTAAATTTTCACTATGATTTCCTAAATTTTTTTTATCTAAAATCTAGATATGGGGATATAATATTATTGATTCATGGATTGATTATATTCTAATGACTCATATTTTTTTGTGTATTATTTTTATATATTATATGGATTGATTTTAAGACTAGGCGTTGAGACAATGTGTAATTACAAAGCCAAGTTTTACCACAATAAATGTTTGAAATTAATTAAAATATTAAATAAAACATAAATGAGGTTGTCCTAAGATTGTGTAATAACTTCTAAATAGGTGACTGCATCCGAAATCTAAGGGCACCATCCAGTAAAAAATATTGGACTTACCCTAGGAGTGACCTTACATTGGTCAATGTGGGTCTTATGTGAATATTTTATCATGGGAAAAAAATGATTAAAAATAAATTAATAAAACTTAATTTATTTCAAAGGATGATGAAACAGCTGGTAAAACATTAAATATGCCCCTTTTCAAAAATACAGGGATAACCACATAACCATAGAATTCCCTAGAGACATCTGAGAGAGAACCTATAGAGAATCCCTTCTACAGATGATGGTTAATTCTTGGATCCATGATTGGTGCACACCAATCTTATTATATCACACCAAAGACAATGATGTGATAACCGATCATCATCAGCAAGAAATTCAAATCTAGGTTGGATGCATTATTTCGATTCATCTTTCTCATTCTTGAAACCCTATGATGAACATGGAATAATCCATGAATATATTAGACCAAGGATATATGTTAATTTCTGGATGAGTTATTTGTGATATTTATCAGGATTTGACGATAGAGAATTTTTTTGGTCCATTAATTTTTCTAACATTAACGATCCATGATTGACATGATCATGGATATAGGTTCATCTAACTAAATTATTTTTCTTTTATCCCTTGATTTTATTCATTCTTGGTGTGTGTTCATCAGTATTCTCCCATCACTGAACAAATCGATCATTTTTCTTTCGATTCTTCAGGAAATGATTCGAAACAGGAGATCCGACATCAAGAAAACTCAGCAGGGGTGTGACAGCGGGTGTGGAATTGGATCGAATGATGGAGGGTGTCAATTCTTTGTTCATTTTAGATGATGAAAAATTCCAATTATTATTATATTTGTGCCAATTGAAGGTCCAAATCACTTCTATTTGGTGTTAGAGTGAACACACATCCTTTTCTATCGAGTTTTGAGGGGCACCGAGCACCAGAGCCAGATCCAGAAGATTGATCGGTGCGAGTAGAGGAAGAACCTAGTTTCTTGGAAAGCACAATTCACATGGCATGTAATCCTAGAGACATATCAAGTGTTCAATAGTGGATGAATCTACATGCACATGAGAAGTAGACAAACATAGTGTGGAGTACACGGGTTTCCTACACAATGTGTACTACCCCAAATTGCTTGATCTGAACTGATTACAGAAACTACCCAATGTATTAGTAGACAGGAAAAGACACACATGATGACGCTTTTTATTAGAACATGACTAGAGTACACCTGCGAACCCAGGATGGAAGGACCAAACATGTAACCATTAATACACACCGTCTACCCATATTATAGATGACATGGTTTGAAATCACACGGGCCATTTTTCACAGATTGTACCCCTAGTCAAGGGACATGGAATGTGGCCCTACTACACACCAAGTACCCCTTCCTACTTGGATTCATTCTATTTCCCTCCATATCTTAGAAATGTTATGTTAGGGTTCTTTCCCCATATCTATTCCCTAAAGGTAGGTATAGTATTGTTTCCTACTCCTAGGACTACAATCCCATTTGCAGGACTTCCTAGATAGAGTTTTTGGAATCCCTAAAGTGGATCAGTGAAGGATCCTCTATTCATTATTCATTCTATAGGCGTTGTTATTGATATCAATATGACCCATGCTACGTGGGTGCCGATGTTTACTTGGAAGGATAATTCAGATTGAGTTGATGGTACCACCCCATAGACGTGGATGTGATCCAAATCTATATATCATATATCTCACTAGATCAAATTGTGTATCTCTCTCTTGGAGACACCAAACAAGTAATACCTCTTCGATAGAAATAATCATTTCTATCATACACAAGAGTGTGTTCTCCATGATAAGTGCTTCGTGGAAACATCGAGTTGAATTCCTAGGGTTGTTATGAAGTGGTTGTGAGTTACCTCTAGATTGTGTGTCCTGGTTGAGTATATTTGGATATTCTTGTAATATCTGTTTTACACATATAATTTTGTAAAGATAGTTGTTATTTTCATTGTAGTGTTCCTTTTTTGGTTTTGAGGTATCCTACTAAGTATTTGTCAACTCACCCCTCCACGGGCATTGCCCGCATGTATTGTGTCTTGTGCAGATGATTGGAATTTTGATTTATTCTATGGTGGAATAGGAACAAATGATTATTTGTGAAACTGTACAGAATGAGGTGTGTTCTTATAGTTATAAAGAGTAGTACCAATACATTTTTCTTAGAATTTTTACTTATGGTTACATACTGTTTTTGGTGTTCTTATATTCATGCCATGTTTACTTTACAATACTTTATGTCATGCTCTGGTTGTGGTATATAGTGGCATGGATGAATTTTTTTCTAAGTGATTTATAAATTTCAACATTTTTTGAGCATGGATATACGTGCATTCATATAAGAACATAACAAATTCCTCTAATGTTAATGACATGCCTTCTCGGTGCTAGTCACCATACCCTGGACAATTATAGGAGGGAATGGGGAGTCGCCACACTGGTTCCACTTAGACTGGTCATGAAATTGTGGTATCAGATCTAGTTGGTTATACATTAGGACTGAGAAATTGCATGATTGGTTTTAGAAAATAGTGTTAAGTGTTTGAAGTTTAGTATTTAGGATTGGGACTCCAGAGTTGGTGCGGCTGTTGACACATCCATACACTAGGTCTCTAATAACCTATATTTTGACACAGTACATTAGAACACTAGCTGAAATTAAAATAATAGCACATGAATAATATAGCAATGGGATTCATTTTCCTTTTACTTCTTGAGTCATTTCTCATGGTATATTCCTTAACTGTGGTATGTCTTGTATTCTTACAGTATTCCTACATGACACATACTGGCTAGGATTCAACAGCGTGATCCTAAGGATGACCCCATAAGTGAAGATGCTTCAAAATAGGGACCAATTCCCAAGATGTCACTTCCATGTGGTGCACTATCCATACTAGAAACTATAGATAATCACATGGTATCCACAATACTAGCGGATTATGATTTCATGATGAGCATGCTTCATGAGTTTCAGTGACAAATACCCCATAGGTACTGATGTGAGCCCGACCCATAGGCTATCGAGGACTCGCTTGAGATGGTTACATGATTTTTTCATCTATTCAGGACACCTACTGATTAAATATTGGTCTTAGAGGTGATCCTCCTACATTGATCAACTAGATAGTGGTGGAGTTTGGCAATCAAAACTCCCGACTAGGTGACACATTTATTGAAAGAGTTACATAAGTACTTTTTTGAGGACTTATCACCAATTATTTTGAGATCTTTTCATATTCAGGGGCTTCTACAGCTCTAGTAGGGATGCATGTCTGTGGTTGATAATTAATCGTGGGTAAAAAAAATTTCTATTTACATGATGGAAATGGTCAGAGATTGATATTTTAGTGCTCGAACCATAGGGAAAGGTTTATATAGTGACATTCAATCTATCATTATCCCTATGTTCATTCTGACATGTGTTGGGGTTCTTGAGTGGGATTTGGGGGTTGAAAGCTTCTTGGATGAGCAAATACAATGGGAAATAGTCACTAGTGGACATGAAGTAGTAGAGAACACAGTATTATGGAGCCTACATTTGTCTTAGGGACCTATATATACGGGAAATTTCAGGAGGAGGTCACAGGACAAGTGATCTACTTTATAGGGCATACAAGGTGGGTCCAATAAACCTAGAGATATATGATGATATTCAAGTAACGTAATGGGAAATCGTACTCTAGATTGTCCAACATGCCATACTATTTATATGGAGGCTATGGATGGACCACCTAGGAATAAAAAATGATCAGATTAGGTAGATCCATGGGAAATTAAAAGTGGTAGAGGAGCTGGGAGAGCAGTAGGAAGGTGGTCTACATTTTGACTTGTTACCACGACCACCACCAGGTGGTCTGCACTAGGATGAGGGAGCTAGAGGAATGTAACGGGGATAAATTCAAGAAGTTGACCCAGGGAATCCAATAATGATTCGAGGAGTGATCTATGTATTTTATAATTTTGTTGTAGTACTGATAGACATATGTTATAGTAATTCATTTCTCTCAATAGATCTTATAAATCCCTAGAGATTCTCATTGAACCACTGACTCGACCCTTATCCCTGGAGACACCAAATAGAGAAGGCTCAATGATCTCACACATATGAAAAAAATTTCACCTAACACTTAGAGGCGAGATATTCAGCTTGAACCTCTTAGTGGCTGTACTGTGGCTGGATGATGTCATTCGTCATATGGATTGGTTATCAATAGTTCGTGCCAAGAATGACTATTTTAGGTGAATAGTGTGGTTTTTTCATAGTGATGGAATTGGGTTTATAATTTTTATTGGAAAGGAAACCAATGTATCATATGATTGACTCATGCATGGGAGGGTGAAGCCTACTGCACATCATTTGGATAGACTGATCCTCTATGTAGTGGATTTTATATTTTTATAGTTTCCTGCAGTAGTGAAAATGTACGAGTAATTATTTACTAAAGATGATCCTAGTTTACCTCCCTACCAGGAGATAGATATATAAATTGATTTACACCCCATGATGACATTAATATTTTCACCATCATATCAGATGGCTCTCATAGAGCCTTGGGATATGACGGTGCAATTAGAGGACTTGCAGAGGAAGTGCATCATGAGACCCAATGTTCCACCAAGGCAAGCCCCAATTTTGATTTCCAAAAAGGTATACAGTATCTTGAGGTTGTGTATGGACTACCGAAGCATAAACCAAGTTATTCTGAGTAACAATTATCCACTAAAGAGGATCGATGGCCTCTTTGATCAGTTAAGAAGGGATGATGTTTCTCAAAGTTTGAATTCAAATCATGCTATCACCAAATTTGAGTACCAGATGAGGATATTCCAAAGATGAACTTTATATGTCATTATAGTCACCAGGATTACATGGTGATTCCCTTTAGTGTGACAAAATCGACAAAAGTGTTCATGGGACTAATGAACTAGATCATTCAACCTTACCTAGACTGGTTCGTGGTGGTATTCATTGATGGTATACTTGTGTACATGGAATCTAAAGAGGAGTGTGTGAGATACTTAAGTATGAATCTAGACATACTCTAAGAGTAATAGATTTATGGGAAAATCTGAAAGGGATATTTATGGATTTAAGAGGTCCACATTTTTGGGACACTTATCTCTGCGGATGGAGTAGTGGTGGACCTCGCCATGTTCGAGGAATTGTTAGCATGGGTGCCACTTAAGAATTTGACGGAGGTGCAAAAAATCCTCAAGATGGTATGGTATTATTGGTGATTAAATACTAATTTATCTAGGATACCATCACCCTTGATTTCTTTGAATCAAAAGGGGTATCATTCCATGTGGACAATGATGTACCAATAGGTTGTTGAGCAACTGAGGCTGAGTTTGATGAGTGCTCCAATATTTGGATTTCTAGAGATGGGTGTTGATTAGGTAGTGTTTTTTGATGCATTAGGAGCCAGGCTTGGTTATGTACTGATGTAGATGATATCAATTATTGCATATGGTTCATTCTAATTGGTGCGACATGAGAAGAAATAGATGAAACATGATATTGAGTTAGTAGTGGTAGTCATCATTTTGAAGATATGGTGACACTAACTGATGGGAAAGTGGTATATCATCTACTCAGACAATAAGAGTATCAGGTTTATCATCTCTCAAAAGGAGAGAAACATGAGATATTGGTGATGGATAGAGTTACTCTTGAAATATGATTTTATGATTTTATATACTACTGGTAAGGAGAATGTAGTGGTAGATGCTCTTAATTTGAGATCTAGTTCGCAGTTGTTGAACGAAGAATTAGATCAGTTGGACACATTGTAGTTATACTTTAAGGACGGAAATGGTGCATCTTACCTCCAGTAAATGGCTCTTAACCCTAAACTATTGTAGTTAGTCAGAGAGGCTCAACATGGGGAAACTGACTATGAGACCCTACGTTTTTAGATATCCACAGGGAATGCTCCAAATGGATATTCAAAAGGTGGGGATCATTTCATTCTATTCATATGACATACAATAGTACCTATGGAGTTACGAGAAGAGGTTATAAAAGAGTTTCATTCATCCTATTTTTATTACATCACGGTGGGTAAAAAAGGTACCATGATATCTAATGTTATTTTTGGGGGCTAGGGATGAAGAAGATAGTGGTAGAGTTTGTTTATGGATTCTTTACATGTCAGTAAGTGGAGGCTAAGCACCAAGTTCTAGTTATTTTATCTCAACACCTTGAGGTGACAAAATGTATGTGTGATGGGTCATCGATGTAAATTGTGATGGGTTTATGAAATATGTCCAATGAACTTGATTCCATCTAGGTTATCATTGATTGACTCACCAAGTCAGTCCACTTCCAAGATATCTGAGAATAGACTTCAGTAGATATTCTATGATTCTTTTATGTCTAGAAGATAGTTCCAATACATGGATTTCCATAGATGATTGATTCAGATCATGAAGCTCATTTTATATAACAATTTTTTAATTGATTAAAAGAAAATTTTGGGATGTAGTTTAACTTGAGAAAATCATTCCACTGACAAGTAGATGACCAGATAGAGAGGACCATTCAGGTTCTATAATACATGATTCATGCACTTATTTTAGTCTTTGTCCATAGTTGGGAAGATCATAAACCAATGGTGGAGTATTTATTCAAGAACAACTACCATTACTCTATTATTATGGCCCCATTTGAGGCTTCATATGGATGAACCATGAGGTCACCACTCTGCTAGACTGACCTATGAAATTCCACACTCATGAGCCCAGAGTTAGTATGAGCTTCTATCATGAAGGTACAGATCATCCAGGTGCATATGAATATTGCACAGAGCCATCAGAAGTCTTATTCTGATAGGCAGTGGAGGCCTTCAGTGTTTGAGGAAGGAGACCATGTGTCCATATAGGTTTCAACTCGATGTGGGTTATAACAATTTGTCTAGGGAATCAAGATATCTCTGAGATTAATTTACCCTTTTCAGATACTGCATATAGTAGGTGAGGTGGTGTAACACTTAGCTCTAGCTATGTAGTTAGAACAACTATATAAAAACTTCTACGTGTCGCAGGTGAGGAGGTACGTGCATGACCCATCACACATCATCGACTAGGGAGTGTGGGACATCAAGGTTGGAAAGACTATTGATGAGAACCTTGTGGATATCAAGGATTTTAAAGAGAGGATCCTTTGTGGGTGATATATTCCTTTAGTGCATGTCCAGTGGAAGTAAAAGAATCTCCCAGAGAGCACTTAGGAGTGGGAGGCTCATATTTGTGCCCAGTACCCTCATATTTTTCTAGTTGTATTTGTATTAGATTTTCAGGGACATAATGCCCCATGTTGGGTAGAATGTTATGACTTAGATTTTACATATACTATTTTTAAATATTATATTTATTGATTTGGAGACTAGTTGCTAAGACAACTTGTGATTCTAAAGCACGATGTGCCTTGAATAAATTTTTGTAATAAATTAAAATATTAAATAACACACACAACCAAATGGTTGTCTGAAAGAGTAAAATAAATTTTAAATAGATGCCTTGATCAGAAATTGGACGACACCATTCAGTTAAAAATAGTGGCATTACCCAAGGTGTGGCCTTACATTGGTTGGGGTGGGGCACTTGTGAGAATGTTATTACGAGGACAAAAATGAATAAAATAAATGAATAAAATTTATTTTATTTACAATGTTGATGAAACAACTGGTTAAAATTAATATAATAACATTATTCAGAAATCCATGGTTCACCCCATAACCCTAGAATTCCCTAGAGATGCCAGAGAAAGAACCTATAGAGAATCCCCCAGACAGATGATGAAGAAATCTTGGATCCAAGATATGCACACACCAAACTAGTTAGATCTCTACAATGATGATGATGTGACAACTGATCCTCATTAAAAAGCGATCCAAATCCATGAAATATGAATTATTTATAATCTCCATTCTCATTCATGAAATACTACAATAAATGATGAATAATCCTCAAATATATTAGCATGTGGATCAATTGTAATGGCATTATGGGTTATTTGTGGGATTTATCAAGATTTGATTATATATATTTTTTCATTCAGTTACTATTCCAATGGTGACGAACCAATATTGACATGAATATGAATTAAGGTTATTCCCTCTTGATTGTTTTATGTTCTCCCGTAATTTCCCGAATTCTTGGTTTTCATTCATTCTTCTTCCATGAAATTAAAGAATTGATCATGGAATATTAGATTCTTGGTGTATCAATCCGAAAATTGATATCCAGTATCATGATAACTCTGCGATGGTGTGACGTCGAGTGTGGCGGTGGATCGAATGATGATTGGTTCCAAATATGTATTCTTAAAAAATGATATAGAATGAATATAATCATGTTTTATGATCCATTTGATGTCTCTAATCCCATTGATTAAGTGTTAGAGTGACCATATGACCTTCGATCTTTATTTTTGAGGTGAATCGACTACCAAAGTGAGATTCAAGAGATGGATCAGCACGAATAGAGGAAGAACATGGATTTATGGAAAAAATGATAAAAATGGATCGCAGTCCCAAATATATCGTGCATATTCATCAGTGGATGACTCAGCACGTACATGGAAGGTACACAGATATGGGGTTGAGTACACAGGTTGCCTACAAAGAATATACTCGCCCACATGGATTGGCCAGAATATAATACAAGGACTACCCCCCGGGAACTGGTACATGGGTAGAGACACATGTGCATACATCGTTTACTAGCACATGACCATGGTACATGGGCATACCTTGTAATGTATGACATGGTATGTAACCCTTACTAAAAACAATGTACTCATATTCTGCATGACAAGGTTTGGAATTACATGGTCTATTGTACATGGGTGTACCCGAGGTCAAGGGACACTGTGTGTGACCCTACTACACATTGTGCACCCAATCCTACAAGGCTTGATTATCTTTTTCTACATATATTGGACAATATTAGTTAGGTTTTGTTCCCCTTATCTGTTCATTAAAGGTAGGTATTGTAACACTCCATAATTTATGAGAAATATTTTGTTTTTATGTTATATACATCACCACTGGAATCTTTCACTACACACAACACTGTCATGGCTTGTGTTACATGCATGAGCATCCTTCCTCAATAGCTTGCGTTGTGCGCAATACCGAGTTTTTCTAAACAAAGAAATGTTATTAAAATATTATATAAACTAGCCATTATGAATAGTAATACCCACTTTTTGAAATTTTATCTTTCAAAATGGATTTCATTTTTGGATTTGAAATATCAAAATTAGCCTAGGGTGAATTTTTGGTATTTTTCTGAAAACATTCAATTTTTGATGAATAGTGAAAACACTGGGTTACTATTTAAAAACCGACATTATATTTAAATAATTATTTATTTTATTTAAATTTATTTTTCATAAAAATTGATACATAATACGTATATATGTTCAATGTAATTCATTGGATTCATTTTATAATAATTTAGAATATATAAAAATTTTATTGAACTTTTCACCGTCTTTTACCCACCTCCTAGGAGAATTTGCAAATGTACATAAAACGTAATTTTACTGCTTCTGTGAGTGGAATTTCAAAAATCCGAGAGACACAGTTAATATCAAGTAGTAAAATTTGGTTCAATAAGATAAAAATAATTTTTGGTGAATAGTACCTTTTTACTTTTTTTACCACGGTTAAAAGTAAATAGGGAAATTAAGGGTAAAAATGATATTATTATTAACCTAACACATGTACTTATTCTATTGGATTAGTGTAATTCTACCAAAACAACCTTAGGAATAAAATATGACCATTTATGTCCACTTGGATTAGATTAGGAAACTTATTATTATTTTATTTAAAGAAGAATTAAAAGAGTTAAAATCAAAGTTAAATAACTAAAACATTTTTAATTGAGGGTTATACATTTAATAAATTCAACTATAAATATTAATTAGTAATATAAAAAGATTTCCTACATAATTGTATTTTATTTATAATTTTTAGACATTAAATAATTTAATTTATTTATGACACAATGATGATGCAGTAATTACCTTATTAGTGAAATATTAACATAATTGATGTTATAAATACCCAAATAAACGTTTATAAATTCCACTAATTTTATAGGTTAATATGAAATGTATTTATTGATTTAATTAACTTTTTTCGAACTTATCATGCTGTTATGATTTTAGAAAAAAATCAATTACTAAATAGTGTCATAATTGACATAAAATAGTTTTTTTAAAAAATATTATATTATTAATTGTTATTTTATTCCTAAAAATCTAAAGATTGGAAAAATGACTTATATAAGGTTATATATATTTATAATGAACCACTTTGGGTTTTTTTGGATTGTTATAGTATGTTTATTAACCATATAGTGTAATAAAACAAGAAGACATGGTAAAAGTTAAAATATTTAACTTAGAGTTAAATCTAAATGATAAGGTTATAATAGTAACCTAAACTTGTCTAAAACCTATTGGTTGAGAGGATTTCAACCCATAACCTCTTTATCTTCTAAATAAATCAATTTGGAGATATTATAAACCGAATATGACTTTATTATAAAATAATATTTTCAGTTTTTCCTAAGGTGCCCCTCTCCTCTCGTATAAAAGGGCACCTCCCCCTGTCCTATTTACACAACATTGATCCTTAAAGCTTAGCCAAACCCTGACAATTTCCATTCTCAAATACCCTAAAAATATACTAGAGGTCCTGGTATTCCTCAAAGACAAATTTTAGTGCCATAACAGGTGGTTTCAAAAAGGCGTGTCGAAGAAGAGGTAATATCTGTTACCGATTCTTTCAAATTTATTTCTTCTTCTAATTCTTCTTCATTAGTTTTTTCATTATGAAGTAATAAAATAAGTATCACTAACATACTGATATGTTATTATAAATATTAAACAACCCTATTTCACCTTCTATCCATCCTACGGAAAAAGAAATCACCGCGCGTGCGTACGTACGGAATACCGTCTCCACGCCGCGGTGTAATATGTTTTACACCACCACCTTACTTGGATGGGTATAATGGTGTAAATAATAAATATATATGATTATTGTAAAGTTATATTTATTCTTAAATAGTATACATACACTTCAATACAATTCCATGATCATGGGAACGATATCATCGCTTGTGCATACGTACGACCTACCGTCTCCATGATGTGATGCGACTCGTTCTACATGATATTCATTGAATAATGATTATATAAATGCATTTAATGAATAAATATGATATATATTACACTAATACCATTCTGGAAATGAGTAATCTACAACCTGAAAAGATGAATAATAATTTATTCGACGAAACATGCATAAGAACATAAAGCAATGAACACCCGAATAACAAGTTGAAATGAAATATTACTAATAAGAAGATCAGAATATGACCATATATGATATCATAACAATGAATATGATTATTTAATAAGTCAATGAAATTATTTAAATCTTTATACAAGAGGTTCAGATACATATGAAGAAAATCGGACCTAAGGTAAGGGAAAATCTCGCAATCTCAATTGTATTCCGAGATTGCTTATACTTCGGTATTTACTGGGGCATATGTACCATCCACATCCTTGTTTTCTCAATATGTAATATTATTTCTATCCTCCTACAATTTTTTAAATCCAATTTTACCCATTGGTTAGTTTTTAGTAAAAGATATGAAAGGAATCTTTTGTCGTTTTTTGTACGAGGTACTTTTTGACTTTTTCGGCCAAAGTACGAGAAGAATGTTTTTTTAACTTGTACGACATGAATGGATTTTTATGATTTAATAGAAAATTATTTCCATGAAGATTACTTTATAAGTTTTCAAGTTTATTTTTAATCAAATTCTTTTAGCTATAAAATGTATGACATGTTAAGAAAAGAAAAATGTTTTTAAAGTAGAAAGGATATTTTCCTCAAGAATGGAGTTCAAGTGTTTTATCAAAATTATTTTCCATATAGGATAATATAGGGTTCTGTTTCTATCCCTATTATTACATTTATTTCATTATTTTATGATGTAATTATTTTTATGAAGTTATTTTATGGATTATGTTATGATGGCATGATGTTTATGAATCCAATTTTTATTACATGGGTTATGCTATGATGTATGATTTATGATTTTGTGGAAAAAAAGAGTTGTTTCATTGTGATATGGGTGGGACCTATATCTCCCTCCAATGAATTGGGTAAAGATTTATATCTCATGAGACAGACATGGCTGGAATGTCAAGTTAATATGGTTCCGTGATACAGGACTGGAACGAGCAGTGAACTCTGTTCAGTAATGGACTTTGTCCGCTATGATGGTCTGGCAATGAGCCTTGACTAATATGAAATGATTTTCTATGATTATGTCTATATGCCACAAAGTTTCATGTTTTATGTTATGATTATTGGGATTACATCTCACTACTATGATTTATCCCATGTTATGATATTATGATCTCTTTTGCAGGTTTAGATTTTCAAAATGTTATGTTCTTATGAATATGATATGATTGATATTTCTTTTGTTTACCCTTACTGAGCATTTGTGCTCACCCTTTTGTATGTTTTCTTTTCCCCAGGTTAGGAAGAAGGGTATTAAGCAGGATATGCCAAAAGGGACTCTAGATATGATGCAATAAATGGGAGACAATGTAGATACTTTATGAACCAGTCGTTTATGTTTCCCAGTTTCTAAAGACACTATACCTATACAGTTCTACCATGGTTTTGTTATATGTTGTAATAATTATGATTCAATTATGAAGTAATAAACTTGTATGTAAAGTATGGGTCATTATAGTTGGTATCAGATGAAAGGTATAGTCAACCTTTGGAAAATAGGATGTGAAAGACTTAGTAAGAACTCTAAGGATATGTCTAAACATAGAACAAAATATTTGTGTTTTAGAAATGGCCATGAACAACCTATGATAAGACCTGAAGTGTGAAATTTTATTCTTGATTATGTGGTTTTCCTATTATGATTGGTGTTTCTCACACTATGATTCTTGGTTTTAGTCAATGGCTGGAACCTGAAGGAACCATGTTAATGCTGAATGTGACAGGCAATGCAATGATTGTCCCCCTGAGAAACCAAACATTATGGGAGCTGGAATGAAAAATCTTGTAGCCATGCTCACACAACATTATCAAGATATGAATCATGCAGGACTTCCAAACGAGAAATGGAAGGAGCAACATTCTATTGAATCCTTTATGAGGCATCGTCCACATTCATTCTACGGGTCTTCTGATCCATTAGTGGTTGAACAATGGATCAGTACCATTGAAAAGATATTTTCAGTTCTACAATGTTCTAAACATGATAAAGTCATCTTAGCTATATATCGTTTAGAAGGTGAAGCTGATCAACGGTGGAATCTTATTAAGAATACAAGGCAAAGGGATGAAATTGAGTCCATGGAATGGGACGAGTTCAAGAACTTATTTTTCAATAAGTACTTCAATCGTATTATTCAAACAAATATGGAGAAGGAGTTTCTTGAACTAAAGCAAAAGGATGATGAGTCGATTGGTACCTACAAAGAAAATTTTACAAGACTTGCACGGTACGCTTCCAGAATTATTATCCAACCAGAGAGTAAAATCGATCGAATCTTTAGTGGCATAAAACCAAATCTTTAAAGGGAATTAGCCATAAGGGACTTCAATATCTATGGGGAAATTGTTCGATGTGATTTTGAGGTTGAGATGGAGATTGGAGCAACCCATCAGTCATATGGTTTTGATAAGAAGAGGAAAATGGAATTCAAGGGAAAATCTAAAGACCAAACTGAAAAGAAGACGAGTTTTCCTTTATGCTCAAATTTTGGAAAGAAACATGGAGGTAATTGTCTTAAAGGGACAAGTAAATGTTTTAAGTGTGGAAAAAAAGGTCATCAGACATTTGAATGTCGAAATAATGGGAAGAAGATGTCTAATGATGCGAACAAAGAAAGGGATACACAGAATGCACCTCCTACACTTCAATGTTTCAAGTTCAAGGAAATGGGGAATTATGCCAATCAGTGCCCTAATCCAAGGGTTGTTGATGATGATCGACGTCAACAAACTCTTAAGTCCAAAGACAAAGGAAAGTCACAAGGAACTTTTATCGACGATGTGGAGTATGATAATGAAGTGGTGAAAGGTACACTTACCATCCACTCAAAATTATCAAATGTTTTATTTGATTCTGTATCCACCCACTCTATTATTTATGAAGCATTTTATAAGGGTATTTCTATATTACCTCAGTATTTAGATATTGAGTAAGCTGTGACAACCCCTAATGGAAAAAAAGTCGCATCAAAAGTTTACAATTCTTCTCTGATTGAAGTTTGTGGGAAAGTGCTTCCTTCAAATATTGTGATCCTTCCTATAGTGGAATTTGATGTTGTTGGACTCCTCATGTGTTAATCACGTTTTAATAATCACAAATCTAATTACTGTTAATTAATCTTGATCTTCAGTGCACATCTTTCTAATTCTCTTCAAACTCAACAATAGGTGCATATCATGTTTTTATAATAAAAAAACTTATGGATGTTAATTACTCTTTACAAGTTTTATGCATATTTACAATTCTCTCATATATTATCTCTAATGAGTAACCTTAACTCATATTCTGCATATCACTATCTTAGTCCAAACACAGTTTTTTTGTCTAAGTATGGACTCACCGTGAAGGACTCACCGTGACCAGACACTGTGACCCAGACACCGTGAAGGACTCACTGTGACCCAGACACCGTGACCAGACACGGTGACCCAGACACCGTGAAGGACTCACAGTGACCCAGACACCGTGACCAGACACCGTGACCCAGACAACGTGAAGAACTCACCGTGACCCAGACACCATGACCAGACACCGTGACCCAGACACCGTGAAGGACACACCGTGACCCAGACACCGTGAAGGACTCACCGTGACCAGACTCCGTGATCAGACACCGTGAAGAAGACACCGTTTCCATGATCACTGTGACACCGTTTCTTAAGCTTTTATCAATATTATATTAAATAATGCTAACAGTCATATCTGTTGTCTTTAATGCAATTAATGTTATTTAATGTTAGTTTTTGTCTTGACAGGAAACCGTATCTCATACCTATGAGAAGGGAATCATTCCTACTGCTAGAAAAAGTGGAATATAAAGAATATTGAGCTGCATTAGAGAAGACATATATACGAACATACACGCGCTTGACACATCTCGACACATATACTACAAGACATGCGAGCTCTGTACTGAACTGAAGAACAATCCGGAGCACAACTGTGAAGAACACATTGCACGATCCTCAAAGAAGTTCCATACATGCAATCCTACATTTCTGAAGAACACACGACAAATCAAGAGACTGTAGAAGACAAGATGAACTACAACACTCTGTTTTTCAACAGAAAAACCATAGAAGGACTCCGAAGCACTCCTGCCGAATCCATCGAGTCCAGAACTATATTGACAATCACTAGAGCCATTTCTAAACTCTACACCTCTGCTCTGTGATTTATTATTTACTTTTCGAGCAGTGTGTGTCATCTGCTGTATTTTTACACACACACTATCTCCTGAAAGTTAATCAGAGGATCTGTAAATCCTCACTCAAAATCTTACATCTTTTATTTCCCACTGGGATAGTGGTTGAGGTCATGTGTGACCTGAATAGCTGGTTTGCAGTTGTTTTGTTTCCCACGTAGAACAGTGGTAGAGGTCTCTGTGTGGCCTGGACAGTTTTTGTAAAACTGTTGTTAACCCTGATCCAGGGTGTGGATCAAATTTATATATATTTGAGAGGACTAAGTCTCGGCTTGAGACTGAACCTCTTGTTATATCTGCTATGCATCTTTTATTTAAGTTTAGTGCATACGACATTTATTATAATTATTCCGCTGCTATTTCTTTAAAATACAAAATTATTTTGAAGATACTTTGTTAGTTAAATTAGCAAGTGTTTACACTTATTGTAAATCAGTATATTAGTTTCAAAAGTTAGTTTGATCTTGTGGTTAAACTAACTGAGACCTAATCAATCTTTGAGAAGCTAAGTGAACATTTACAATTTGTATAAATTCACTACAGTTTGAATTATTTTATAAATTGGGGGATTTTAACTATACAATGTTTTAACAGAAATTTTAATTGGAACTCAATTCACCCCCCTCTCGAGTGTCCACTCCGACCAACATTTGGTATCAGAGGTTGTTTAAATATTTTCTAAAGTACTCTATTTTTCAACTGTGATTTTAGTTGCATCTTTGAAGATCTTAAATTTTTGTTAGTTCTAAATTTTTTCTCTTTAAATTGTCTTTCTAAAATCTATTTATGGATAATAGACTAGAGGGTGCTGCTACTAACAGGCCACCTTTCTTCAATGGTACCAACTAATCCCAATGGAAGCTTAAAATGAAAATTCATTTAGAAAGCATAGGTTTTGATATTTGGACTACCATAGAATCAGAATATAAACTTCCCACTACTGCTAGATCCACTTGGGATGAACCTACAAAGACTACCTACAATAATAATTGTAAATCCATGAATGCCCTGTACTGTGCTTTAGGAGATGAAGAGTTCAACAGAATTTCTGCTTGTAAAACTGCTTTTGAAATTTGGGATACCTTAGCTATTTCTCATGAAGAAACAACCAATGTTAAGGAAATGAGATTAAATAATTATACTATTAAATATGATAATTTTAAAATGAAAACTGATGAACCTATTTCTGACATGTATCTCAGGTTTAATGAGATAGTCAACACAATGAATTCACTTGGAAAAGCTGTTCCAGCTAAGGAACAAATTATGAGAATCTTGAGATGTTTACCAGACCGATGGAGAGGCACATCTATTTCAATCAGAGAGTCATGTGACATTGCTGCTCTACCTGTTAAAGAACTCATTGGTAAGCTTATGATGTATGAGGAAGAACTCAAGGTAAACAAAGAAGAAGAAGATGAACCTAGAAGAAAGTCTGTTGCTTTCAAATCTTCAACTTCAAAGGACAAGGATATGGAGAAACTTCAAGCTATAAACGAGAGCTCAAGCTGTGAAGACAGTGAAAGTGCTTCTGATAGTGATGCTGAAATGGATCACATTGCCAGAAGGTTTAAGAAGGTCTATAGGAAGAAGATGTTTTTCAGAAAACCAAATTACAAAGGAAAGTATAACAATAAGGAACATTGGAAGAAGGATTGGAAGAAGTCTGATAAAAGTAATGAAGTTGTCTATTATGAGTGAAAACGAAAAGGACATATTAAAGCAGACTGCCCAAAGCTCAAATTCAAGAAGAAATATGATTACAAGGACAGTATGTAAAAAAAGGCTATAAAGGCTACTTGGAGTGCTTCTGAGGATAGCTCTAGTGAATCTGAAGTCTCTGAAACTGAACACAGAAATAAGGCAAACATGTGTTTTATGACAAACACTTCTGAGGTAACAGTTGAGACTCCTACTTTAAATTCTTATTATTCTGGAGATGATACTGACTCTGATAACATGTAAAAATCTGAACTATTTGAATATTGTCATATGTTAGAAGAAACCTGTAATGAGCTGAAAGATAAATACAATGGTTTAAAGAAACAGTATGCTTTAACTGTTAAACATAAATCTGATCTTGATATTGAAATGGAAAATAATGCTCAGTTACTTAAAGAAAACACTAAACTGAAATTATCTAATGAGAAACTCAGAAAGGATTTAGATAAATTCACAAATGGAAAGGATACACTAACTCAAATGCTAGGAAAGCAAGTTGCACCAAAATACACTACTGGAATTGGCTACAAACCTAGACAGAGACAGTTTACTAAGAATCGATTTATTCCTAAATCTGGACAGAATACTGCTAATTCTAGTTCTGGACATTTATATGCTTCAACTAGTTATATTAATAGTTATGGATCTAATAAGGTTTATCTTAAAAGTTTGTTGATTCTACAAATTTCATGAGACCCATAAGACAAATTTGGGTACCAAAAGCTTTGATTGCTAACCTGTCTGGTCCCAAGAAGATATGGGTACCAAAAATCATTTCCAATCTAAATCTGTCTTGTAGGAAACCTGCTTAAAGAGCTCCTATAGGAAGACCTGGTACTTGGACAGTGGATGTTAAAGACATATGTCTGGATACTTCTCATTCTTTAAAAGCTTAGTCAGAGTTGATGGAGGTTTTGTCACCTTTGGTGATAATTCTAAAGGGAAAATCATCGGCTTGGGCCAGATTGGTAACACTGACTCAGTATTAATTTATAAAGTTTTATTTGTTGATGGACTTAAATATAATCTGTTAATTATTTCTCAGTTATGTGATGATGGTTTTAATGTTAAATTTGAAAATGATTCTTGCAATGTTTTTAATTCTAAACATGCTTTAGTATTTTCTGCCCTTCGAAATGAAAATGTTTATGTTGTTGATTTAAATTCTTTAGCTAAGCAGAATATTACTTGTTCAAATGCTTTTCATAAAGAGTCTTGGCTTTGGCACAGAAGATTAGGACACTACAATATACACTCACTTAGAAAACTTACTAGGAAGAACTTAGTTAGAGACCTACCCAAACACGAGTTTCCAAAAGAAAAGTTTGTAATCCCTGTCAAAAGGGAAAGCAACATAAAGTTTCTTTTAAATAAAAGAAAGAAGTGTCAAATTCTCAACCTCTCGAGTTGGTTCACATGGATTTATTTGGACTATCTAGAGTTTCTAGTTTAAATGGGAAGCACTATGTCTATGTCTTAGTAGATAACTTTTCTAGATATACTTGGGTATATTTTCTAGCTCACAAAAGTGAAGCTTGTTCTTACTTTGTTAAATACTCCAAATCTGTAGAAAAACTTAGTGGACTTAAGATTAAAACTCTGAGAAGTTATGGCTGTGAATTTGAGAATCATGAATTTGAATCTTACTGCTCTCACAATGGCTAAAGTCACAATTTCTCTGCCCCTAGGACACCCTAGAAAAATGGTGTAGTAGAAATAAGGAATAGAACTCTGCAAGAAATTTCTGGAACTATGCTTAATGAGTATGACCTACCTGTTTATTTTTGGGCTGAAGCTGTAAATACAACTTGTTATGTTATCAATAGAGTCTTAATCAGATCTTTTCTTAAGAGAACCCCTTATGAGTTGTGGAACCATAGGAAACCTAAAGTTAACTACATTAAAGTCTTTGGCTACAAAGACATTATTCTTAATACTAAATACAATCTCAACAAATTTTCATCAAAGAGTGATGAAGGAATTTTCCTAGGTTATTCTATTTCTAGTAAATCCTATAGAGTTTTCAATAAGAGAACCAAGTGTGTGGAAGAATCTGTTCACATCAAGTTTGATGAAACTGATCCACATGAGCCTAAAACCTCTCTTGAAAATCTTGAAGATGATCTCTCTGTTTTGAACCTTAATGATAAAGACAGTGGACCTATAGTTAAAATGTCCAGTTCTGGAAATTTTCTAGAACCTGCTTCTGTTGATTCCCAACCTGTTGATGAACCTGAAATTTCTAGCCCTACCTTTACTAGATCAACTAGAAATCTGAAGAATCATCCTTTAGATGCTGTTGTAGGAAATCTTGATAGAGGGACACAGACTAGAGCTTCTCTTAGAAATCAGGTTGAACATCAATCCTTCTTATCACAGCTTGAACCTAAAAACATAGATGATGCTATTAATGATGAATTTTGGGTAATTGCTATGCAAGATGAACTCAATAAGTTTGAAAGAAATAAAGTTTGGAATCTTTTTGAAAGACCTAAGGACACTTTCACAATAGGCACAAAATGGGTGTTTAGAAATAAAGTAGATGAATCCGGAAACATAGTTAGAAATAAATCTAGACTAGTTGCACAAGGCTATAGTCAAGAAGAAGGTATTGACTATGAGGAGACTTTTTCTCCAGTAGCCAGATTAGAAGCTATTAGGATTTTTCTTACTTATGCTGTACATCTAAATTTCAAAATATATTAAATGGATGTCAAGAGTGCCTTCTTAAATGGATATGTTGTTGAGGATGTTTTTGTTGAACAACCACCTGGTTTTTCAAACCCTCATTTTCCAAATCATATTTTCAAATTATCAAAATCCTTATATGGTTTAAATTAAGCTCCAAGAGTATGGTATGATAGATTAAGTACTTTTCTAATTTCTAAAGGTTTTACAAAAGGAATAACTGATCCTACTCTTTTTATAAAACGAATTTCTAAAGATGTTTTAGTAGTACAAATTTATGTTGATGATATTATCTTTGGATCTTCTAAAAATTCTTTATGTACTGATTTTTCTAAAATGATGCAAAATGAATTTAAAATGAGTTTAATGGATGAACTTAAATTCTTTCTTGGTTTTCAAAATTTTCAAAACGATGATGGAATTATTTTAACTCAAAGTAAATATACTAGAGATCTTTTAAAACGTTTTGGATTGGATAGCACAAAAAGTAGTGACACTCCCATGAGTACCACCTGTAAGATGGATCTTGATGAAAATGGTAAATCTGTTGATCAAACCACTTATAGAGGAATTATTGGAAGTCTACTCTACCTGATTGCTAGTCATCCTGATATTATGTTTAGTGTGTGTATGTGTGCTCATTTTCAAGCAAACCCTAAAGAGTCACATTTAAATGTTGTAAATAGAATTTTCAAATACCTCAAGCATACTCCTAATTTAGGACTGTTCTATCCCAAAGGACAATCATTTTAACTAGTTAGTTATTCTGATGCTGACTTTGCTGGATGTAAGCTAGATAGAAAAAGAACCTCTAGAACATGTCATCTTTTAGGCAAGTCACTAGTATCACGGTGTAGTAAGAAACAAAATTCTGTTGCATTTTCAACTGCAGAAGTTGAATACATAGCTTCTGGAAGTCGTTGTGCACACATTTTGTGGATGAAACACACATTAATAGACTATGGATATCAATTCAGACATGTCTCAATAAATTGTGATAACACAAGTGCTATTAATATTTCTAAGAATCCTGTTTCTCATTCTAGGACCAAACATATTGACGTAAGACATCACTTTTTGAGGGATCACTATAAAAAAGGTGATATCACTTTGGAATTCATTGGTACTGAATATCAACTTGCTGATATATTCACTAAACCATTAAATTCTGAAAGATTAGACTATAGCATACATTATCTTGGTATGATCAATCATAAATGAATATCTTACTGTTTCTAAATTACCATTTTTATGCTCACGGTCTGACAACTTACTGTCTCACCGTGACTATATAAACTGCTCATTGTTTCACTGTGATGACTATAAACTGTCTCACCATGATGGCTTGTTTTCTGTCTCACCGTGAGAAGTATGATATTTTTATTATTTTTATTTTATTTTTACCCGTATCGCAGTAATTTTTATTTCACCCTTATTTGATTTTCCGTGTTTGTGTTTTTATGACGTTTCACATTCCCAAATAATAAAACATAAGGGTTTCATTTGACTCCTTACTTGAATTCTCTCCTGAACCTTCTCTTCTCTCTTTCCCGAACCTTTAGTGGATGCCAAGGATGAAGCGTCCATCTTCACCCTTTTCTGAGAAGTGCCGCTCTAATAAACAAAGGAGGATACCGAGGATAACTCCCGAAGGACCTCTAAACCCAAACCTGGTAAGCCGTACAATTGTACTTGAAAAAGAGGTTTGCCCTAAATGGTTGCTGTCTAGCAGATCGTTAGTTTCGAAAGTTTTAAAAGAACAAGGATGGCTTGAATGGATCACTAGACAGAATAGACCGATTTACCCGAGGCTTGTATCTCAATTCTATTAGTATGTGAAGTTCTCTTTTGAGTTTGGAGAAAGCTTTTTGGTGACCAGCTGGATTGATGGTTAGAAGTGCTCTTTCTCTTCAATGATATGGGCAGCATGCCTAAGAATTCCACATGAAGGAATGTGTGAAGATTACCAAAGAGACCCTCATCCAACAAGTAATATCTTTGACCTAGAAACCGCTTTGGAAAATCTAACTGGAAATGGAACCAAGCGAAGGGCCATAGCTGCTGAACTGGATGGGGAGACAAGACTTTTGTTCAAGTTTGTTCAAAATTTGGTTAGTCCAAGAAAAGGAGATTTTTCTGTGATGAAGTATCAGGATGTGTTGCTGATTCACCTATTGAAGAATGGACAAAAGATTAATCTGTGTAAGTATGTTATCAACCATATCTGTGAGCTGATCAAAGTAACTTCCAAATCCACCTCCCTGTTTTATTCAAGGATTATTTCAGCCATGTTAGTCTCAAAAGGAATGGTTGGACTGAATGAAGAAAAATTAGAGGACTTTGATTTCTGCCTATCCATGCCTATCATCAAAAGGATGGAGATTAGCTGGAATCCATGGAAAAAGCAATGGGTTGAGGATAGTGATCAACTGTATAAAAAGTTTAATCCTATTGACTATCCAAGAAGGCCTAAGAACCTATCTGATCCTGGTTTGGAACCAGATGAAGTGGCTGAGTACTTAGAAGAAGAAGAACAAGAAGAAGTAACAGCAGAAGTTCCACCTAGAGAAGAATCTGTAATATCTCCTATGAAAATAGTTCCTATTGAAGAGGAAAGGGGTATTATCCCTGCTGTTATCCCTGCTGAAATACCTCAAGGAGAGGAAGTTGTTGTTGAAAAGGAAAGGATTGAGGATCCTTTAGTTGTTATTCATGAAGAAGAAGCTTATCCCAATGTTGCAAGGAAATTAGTTTTTCCTGGTTCAGAACAGCAAGCAACCTTTGAGGAAGTTTTTGTTGAAGAGACTTTTTCTGTTGAGAAAGAAGAAAGTCTGGAAGCTTATCCAGTGGAACAATCGGTTCCTGAGATTATTCCATCTGCTGAAGAAAGAATGGAAATTGCCTTTCAGCTGGAAAGACAAGAATTTTCTGAAGAGATTAGGGATGATCCTGTGGATCTTGTCCATGTTCCTGAACCTCAAGAATCTGAAAGGGAAGCACAAGTTGAGGGGGAGGAAACTCGAAATATTGATATAGTGGAAGCTGGATCTGGTGAAGCTTCTCAACTGTCTGTCACTTTCTATGTACACTCTCGGTATGAGTTCCCAAGCTTTTATGGTGTGAATGAGTCACAACAAGTGACTGCAATTGGAATGGATCTTTCTTCTCTGTTTCAACTGAAGTCCTTAGCTCATTCAGAACCAGAATCCGAGCCCCAACCTCAATCTGGATCAGAATCTGAGTCTGAAGATGACTCTGACCCTCAACCAGAATCTGAGCCTCTACCTTTACCTGCATCCTTACCTGAGCTTCATTCCTTTGTAACCAAAGATGATCTGAAAGCTTTTGGTGAGACTTTGTTAGCTGGTTTTGAGAAAATTGTCTCCACTCAACCTCACCCAGTGACTCAATTAAGTCAATAAGATGCATCAATTCTCTTGAAAAATATTATCTTGCATATTCAACCATGGATGATCTAAGAAATTCAAGAATTCCGAGTAGAGAATAAGCTGCTGAGTGCTGATGTTGCAAATCAGAAAAGTATAGTAGCAAGTCTGCAGAATGAGCTATCTATGAGATCAGAGGCTACTCCTATTTCTGCACCTGCACCTTCTGCTGTTTCACATGAGTCTTATGATTCCCTCCTTGCTAGGGAGATTGTGTCTCAAGTTCATCCTTACCTACTATCATTTGATGAAAAGATTGAAAAAAGGCACACAAAGATGCTGGAATGCATGAGAGAGCTTGTGGAAACTTTAAATAAGCTTACAGATGAATACATTGGATGTCTGCAAAAAGTTATGAAACAACTCAAAGTTATAACCGAAACTATCAAGGCTTCACCTGCTTCTGGTCAGACCTCCACACATGATTTGGATGATTCTCTGTTGAGATCCTTAATTAAGGAAGAATTACAGAATGCCTTCAGTGGCTTGGATCGATCTTCTTTTTCAGAAGTAATTAAGAACAGTGATAGAGCACTGGACTTGGTTATGATTCATTCAAAGATAGCCAATGATGCTCATCAAGAGATCTCCAAGAAAACAGATTTGTATCTTTCCTGGATTTTCTCTAAAAGTGATATGTTAGATCACTTTAGATATCTTGTGGAAAATCTGAGAATCCCTCCGGTGACTCAAGCTTTTAAAGCTCAAGTTCTAAAACTTTCAGAGTTCACCAGATTGTTGGACTGATTTCTGGAGAATAAGGACGATTTTGAAAAGGATATGCAGTATGGTGGTGAAATCATTACTGATTTCATCAATCTTTTGAAGACGTATCTTCATGTGAAGAGTACTACTATAGTTGCTCCAGCTGCTGCACCCCTTAGACCTGGACTTCCTGCCTTAGCATCTACTACCATGACAGTTAGCCAAGCCCTTTCTCAGATTCGGCCAGTCATTCTTGACCAACCTAAGCCTAGATCTTCTACTGCTCCTACTTTGGATCCATCTATTTTTGATGGTTTACCCTTACCCTCGTTGTCTACCTCTTCTATGCCTTCTTCTACTTCAGCACCAGCTCCTGCTGATAAAGGCAAGACAAAAATGGATCCCTAAAGAGTTGACCGACTATTTTTCGTTTTGATGGGATGTCATTTCTTGTTTCAAGTTTGTACTTCTTTTGTACTTTGTATTATGAATGCTTTGGTTAATGATAATTGCCACATTTCATTTCCATTTCTCTACTTTTTGATAATCTTAAAGGGGGGAGAAAAACCTATAAGTATCATTTCTATAATGGTATAAATGGGGGAGAAAAACTGCGAGAAAAACTACAAGTATCTGTTCTATAATGTTTTTGCTATGATAGTATCTTTAATGTTACCTACCTTTTATATTATGCCTATATGTGATTTTTGATCATCAAAAAGGGGGAGATTGTTGGACTCCTCATGTGTTAATCATGTTTTAATAATCACAAATCTCATTACTGTTAATTAATCTTGATCTTCAGTGAACATCTTGCCAATTATCTTCAAACTCAACAATAGGTGTATATCATGTTTTTATAATAACAAATCTTATGGATGTTAATTACTATTGACATGTTTTATGCATATTTACAATTCTCTCATATATTATCTCTAATGAGTAACCTTAACTCATATTCTGCATATCACTGTCTTAGTCCAAACACAGTTTTTTTGTCTAAGTATGGACTCACCGTGAAGGACTCACCGTGACCAGACACCGTGACCCAGACACCATGAAGGACTCACCGTGGCCTAGACACCATGACCAGACACCGTGACCCAGACACCATGAAGGACTCACCATGACCCAGACACCGTGACCAGACACCGTGTCCCAGATACCGTGAAGGACTCACCGTGACCCAGACACCGTGACCAGACACCGTGACCCAGACACCGTGAAGGACACACCGTGACCCAGACACCGTGAAGGAATCACCGTGACCAGACACCGTGATCAGACACCGTGAAGAATACATCATTTCCATGATCACTATGACACTGTTTCTTAAGCTTTTATCAATATTATATTAAATAATTCTAATGGTCATATTTGTTGTCTTTAATGAAATTAATGTTATTTAATGTTAGTTGTTGTCTTGACAGGAAACCGTATCTCGTACCTATGAGAAGGGAATCATTCCTACTGCCAGAACAAGTGGAATATAAAGAAGATTGAGCTGCATTAGAGAAGACATATATACAAACGTACGCACGCTTAACACATCTCGACACATATACTACAAGACATGCGAGCTCTGTACTGAACCGAAGAACAATCCGGAGCACAACTGTGAAGAACACATTGCACGATCCTCAAAGAAGTTCCATACATTCAATCCTAAATTTCTAAAGAACACACGACGAATCAAGAGACTGTAGAAGACAAGCTGAACTACAACACTCTGTTTTTCAACATAAAAACCAAGGAAGGACTCCGAAGCACTCCTTCCAAATCCAACAAGTCCAGAACTACATTGACAATCACTAGATCCATTTCTAAACTCTACATCTCTGCTCTTTGATTTATTATTTACTTTTCAAGAAGTGTGTGTTATCTGATGTATTTTTACACACACACTATCTTCTGAACTTTAACTTGAGGATCTGTAAATCCTCACTCAAAATCTTACATCTTTTATTTCCCACTGGGATAGTGGTAGAGGTCGTGTGTGACCTGAATAGGTGGTTTGCTATTGTTTTGTTTCCCATGTATAACAGTGGTAGAGGTCCCTGTGTGGCCTGGAAAGTTTTTTTAAAACTGTTGTTAACCCTGATCTAGGGTATGGATCAAATTTATATATATTTGAGAGGACTAAGTCTCGGCTTGAGACTGAACCTCTTGTTACATATGCTATGCATCTTTTATTTAAGTTTAATGTATATGGAATATATTATTATTATTTCGCTTCTATTACTTTAAAATACAAAATTATTTTTAAGCTACTTTGATAGTTAAATTAGCAAGTGTTTACACTTATTGTAAATCAATAGATTAGTTTCAAAAGTTAGTTTGATCTTATGGTTAAACTAACTGAGACCTAATCAATCTTTTGGAAGCTAAGTGAAGATTTAAAATCTGTATAAATTCACTACAGTTTAACTTATTTTATAAATCGGGGGATTTTAACTAGACAATGTTTTAACAGAAATTTTAATTGGAACTCAATTCACCCCCCTCTTGAGTGTCCACTCCGACCAACAGATGTGATTCTTGGCATGGATTGGATTTCATTATATGTATCTCATATCAATTTCCAAAGAAGGGAAGTCACATTTCCTATTCCAGATCAATCTATGATCATCTATCGATGTATGGATGAACATAACCTTCCAGTGGAAATTTCTTCAATCTTATGGATCTTGATTCCACTAAATGAAGGTTATTTATCTCAAATTGTTGGAGAGAAACTCAAGATTAAGAATACACCCATTGTACTATAGTTTGATGATGTATTTCTAGAGTAATTTCTTGGTCTTCCACCAAATTGTGAAGTTGAGTTTTCAATAGAACTCATACCGGGTGCTATGCCCATTTCAAAGACACCTTATAGAATGTCCCCAATTGAGTTGCAGGAATTGAAGAAGAAACTCCAAGAGAATCCTGATAAGTTATTCATATGCCCTAGTGCATCACCTTGGGGAGAACCAGTTTTGTTCTTTAAGAAGAAAGATGGATCAATGAGAATCTGCATTGATTATCGAGAAATTAACAAGATCAATATCAAGAACAAATATCCTCTCCCATGCATTGATGACTATTTTTACCTACTACGTGGAGCTCAATACTTTTCCAAGATTGATCTTCATTCAGGGTATCATCAATTAAGGGTCAAAAAGGAGGATATACCAAAGACGGCTTTCCATACAAGGTATGGACACTATGAATTTATAATGATGCCATTTGGTCTTACTAATTCCCATGCTATCTTTATGGATCTAATGAATAGAGTCTTTAGAGACTATATTGATCAGTTTTTGGTAGTATTTATAGACCATATTCTTGTCTATTCAATGAAAATGTAAGAACATGAAGATCAATTTAGAATTGTATTAAAGACCCTGAGAAAGGAGAAGCTTTATGCCAAATTTACCAAGTGTGAATTTTGGCTTAAAAATGTTTCGTTATTAGGTCACATAATCTCAAAAGAGGGGATATCTATGGATCCAACGAAAACAGAGGTTATCGAAAGATGGTAGAGACCAATAACAGTAACTGAGATCTAAAGTTTTCTTGGTTTGGCTGGATATTATTGATTTTTTGTGAATGATTTTCACAATTATCGAATCCACTCACCAGTTTGACTCGAAAAGGAGTTAAGTTCGTTTGGATGGAGGAGTGTGAAGGCAATTTAAAGGAGTTAAAAAGAAGGTTATCCAGTGAACCTGTGCTCACACTGCCTTGTAGTGGAGAAAGGTTTGAGATCTACAGTGATGAATCCAAGAAAGGATTTGGGTGTGTTCTCATGAAAAATGATATGGTGATATCTTATGCCTCACGACAGTTGAAAATCCATGAGAAAAATTACCCAACTCATGATTTGGAGTTAGCCACAGTAATATTTGCATTAAAGATTTGGAGGCATTACCTTTATCGTGAAAGGTGTGATATTTATTCTGATCATAAATGTTTAAAGTATATTTTCACACAAAAGGAGATGAATATGCGCCAAAGAAGATGGTTGGAGTTGATTAAGGACTAATAATTCTCAATTCATTATCACCCTGGGAAAGAAAACAAGGTGGCAGATGCATTAAGTCGACAAGAGCATTCTAGCTTATCCATGATGAGGATCACAAAAGATCCAATATTTATGGATTTACAAAGGATGGATCTTGGAATTATATTGGAAGGGAATAATATTATCTTTCAGAAATGAATGTTCAACCATCTATACATGTCATGATTAAAGAGGCATAAAAAAAATATGTAGCGTTACAAGAAAAAGGTGAGAAATGTTCATGAATTCAACCTTGATTGTGATGGGATAATAAGGTGTAGGAATTAGGTTTGTGTTCCTCCCATCCCAGAATTAAAGAAGGAGATGCTGGATGAGGCTCATAGTTATTCATTCTCTATTCATCCTAGAAGCACAAAGATGTGTAGGGACCTAAACGAGTACTTCTGGTGGGATGGAATGAAAAGAGATGTTGCTGAATATGTCTCTTGATGCTTGGTTTGTCAGCAAGTTGAAGCTGAGAGATAGAAGTCTAAGGGGATGTTACAACCATTACCCATACATGATTGAAAATGGGAAAACATCACTATGTAATTTGTCACTAGACTTCCTAAAACATCCAAAGGCAATAATGCTATATGGGTTATAGTTGACTGTCTTACGAAGTCGACACACTTCATTGCTATTAGAGAATATTTTTTTCTTGATCAGCTTTCAGGATATATGTAAAATAAGTGGTACGATTGCATGCAGTACCACTTTCCATTATATCTGATTGGGATCCAAGGTTTACCTCGAAGTTTTAGAGAAGTCTTTAGCATACTCTAGATACAGAGTTGAGTTTCAACACTAATTATCATCCTCAGATAGACGGTCAGTTTGAGAGGACAATTAAAACTCTAGAAGACATGTTGAGAGCTTTCTATATGGATTTCAAAGGTGATTGGGATCAACACCTACCTTTGGTGAAATTTTCTTATAATAATAGATTTTACTCCAGTATTCAGATGGCTCCTTATGAAGCTCTATATGGAAAGAAATTCCGAACACCAACTTGCTGGGATGAAGTTGGGGAAAGAAATCTATTAGGACCTGATCTTGATGATGAGATGATAGAAAAGGTCTGATCAATTCAACAACACATAAGAGAAGCTCAGAGTCGATAAAAAAGTTATACCAACAACCAAAGAAAAGACCTAGAGTTTAAAGTGGGTGATAAAGTGTTCTTACGAATATCTCCTTGGAAGAGAGTAATGAGTTTTGGAAAGAAGGGAAAGTTGAGCCCTATGTATATCGGTCCTTTCGAAATACTACATCATGTTGGGAAGGTAGCTTACAGATTGGCGCTTCCACCGAATCTCTCTCAAGTTCACGATGTGTTCCATGTATCACTCCTGAGAAAGAACATACCTGATCCTTTACATGTACTAAGCTCAGAAGTTGTACCACTAGAGAAAGATCTTTCTCATGAAGAATAACCGATAGAGATTCTAGATTGTAGCGAAAATGTCCTATGAAACAAGACCACTCGCTTGGTGAAAGTTTTATGGAGGAACCACCAATTAGAAAAAGCTACATGGGATCTTGAGGATATGATGAGGTAGAGGTATCCTCATCTGTTTGTTACAAAGTGACGAATTTCAAGGGCGAAATTCATTTTAAGGGGGGTAGAATGTAACACCCGATAATTTATGAGAAATATTATGTTTTTATGTTATATACATCACCAAAAAAATCTTTCACTATACACAACATTGTCTTGGCTTGTGTTACACGCAAGAGCAATCTTCCTCGATAGCTTGTGTTGTACGTAATACCGAGTTTCGCTAAAAAATGATATGTTATTAAAATATTATATAAACTAGCCGTTATGAATAGTAATACCCACTTTTTGAAATTTTATCTTTCAAAATGGATTTCATTTTTGGATTCAGAATATTAAAATTAGCCTAGGGTGAATTTTTGGTATTTTTCTAAAAACATTCAATTTTTGATGAATAGTGAAAACACTAGGTTACTATTTAAAAACCGAAATTTTATTTAAATAATTATTTATTTTATTTAAAGTTTTTTAGGTCAAAATTGATACATAATACCTATATAAGATCAATTTAATTCATTGGAGTCATTTTATAATAATTTTAGATATATAAAAATTTTATTGAACTTTTCACCGTCTTTTACCCACATCCTAGGAGAATTTCCAAATGTACATAAAACGTAATGTTACCGCTTCTGTGAGTGGAATTTTGAAAATCCGAGAGACACGGTTAATATCAAGGAGTAAAATGTGGTTTAATAAGATAAAAATAATTTTTGGTGAATAGTAACTTTTTACTTTTTTTACCACGGTTAAAAGTAAATAGGGTAATTAAGGGTAAAAATGATATTATTATTACCCTAAAACATGTCCTAATTCTGTTGGATAAGTGTAATTCGACCAAAAACAACCTTAGGAATAAAATATGACAATTTAGGTCCACCTGGATTCGATTAGGACACTTATTATTATTTTATTTAAAGAAGAATTAAAAGAGTTAAAATCAAAGTTTAATAACTAATTTTTTTTAATATAGGGTTATAAATTATCTAAATTCAACTATAAATATTAATTATAAAGATAAAAATATTTCTTATATAATGGTATTTTATTTATAATTTTTGGACATTAAATAATTTAATTTATTTATGACACAAGGATGATGTAGTAATTACCTTATTAATGAAATATTAAAATAATTGATGTTATAAATCCCCAAATAAACATAATTTGAGTCTTTTTATAAATTAAACTAATTTTATAGGTTAATATGACATGTAATTATTGATTTAATTAACTTTTTTCTAACTAATCATGTTGTTATGATTTTCACAAAAATCAATTACCAAATAGTGGCATAATTGACATAAAATAGTCTTTAAAAAAAATAATATATTATTAATTGTTATTTTATTTATTAAAATCTAAGGTTAGGAAAAATGACTTAGATAAGGTTATATATATTGATAATTAACCACTTGGGGTTCTTTTGGCTTGTTATACTTAGTTTATTAACCATATAGTGTAAAAAAACAAGAAGACACAATAAAAGTTAAAATATTTAACTTAGAGTTAAATCTAAATGATAAGGATAAAATAGTAACCTAAACTTGTCTCAAACCTATTGGTTGAGCGGATTTCGACCCATACCCACTTTAGCTTCGAAATAAATCAAATTGGAGCTATTTTAAACTGAATATGACTTTATTATAAAATAATATTTTAAGTTTTTCCTAAGGTTCCCTTCTCCTCCCTTATAAAAGGGAACCTCCTCCCTCTCCTCTTTACACAACATTTAGGCTTAATTCTAGAAACAAACCTTCCCATTTATCTTCTCAAATTCCCTAGAAACATACTTGAGGTCCTGGTCCTCTTCAAAGACCAATTTTAGTGCCCTAAGAGGAGGTTTCAAAGAGGCGTGTGAAAGAAGAGGTAATATCTGTTACCGATTCATTCAAATTTATTTCTTCTTATACTTCCTCTTCATTAGTTGATTATTTATGAAGTAATAACATCAGTATAACTCACATACTGATATGTTATTATAAATATTAAAAAAATCCGGTTTCACATTCTATCCATCCTATGGAAAATTAAATCACCGCGCGTGTGTATGTTCAAAATACCATCTCCACACCGTGGTGTAATATTTTTTCCACCACCAAATTAATTGGATGGGTATAATGGTGTAAAGAATAACTATATATGATTATTTTAAATTGATATTGTTTATGAAATAGTATACATACACTTCAATACAATTTCATGATCATGGGAACGATATCATCGCTCGTGCGTACGTACGGCCTATCGTCTCCACGATGTGATGCAACTCGTTCTACATGATCTTCATTAAATAATGATTATATAAATGGATTTAATGAATAAATATGATATATATTACACTAATACCATTCTGGAAATGAGTTATCTATAACCTAAAAAGAAGAATAAGAATTTGTTTGAACAAAACATGCATAAGTACATAAAGAAATGAACACCCGAATAACAAGTTGCAATGAAATATTACTAATAAGAAGATAAGAATATGACCATATATTATGTAATAAAAATGAATATTATTCTGTAATAATTCAATGACATTATTTAAATAATTATACCAGAGGTTCAGATATGTACGAAGCAAATCGGACCTAAGGTAAGGGAAAATCTCACAATCTCAATTTTTATCTGAGATTTCTTATACTTCGGTTTTACTGGGGCATATTTACCATCCACATACATGTCTTCTCAATATGTAATATTATTTCTATCCTCCTACAATTGTTTAAATCCAATTTTACCCATTGGTTAGTTTTTAGTAAAAGATATGAAAGTAATCTTTTTTCGTTTTTAGTACGAGGTACTTTTTGACTTTTTTGGCCAAAGTACGAGAAGAATGTTTTTTTAACTTATACGACATGAATAGATTTTTATGATTTCGTTGAACATTATTTACATGAATCTTCCTTTAAATGTTTTCAAGTTTATTTTTAATCAACTTCTTTTAGTTAAAAATTGTATGACATGTTAAGAAAGGAAAAATGTTTTTGAAGTAGAAAGGATATTTTCCTGGAGAATGGAGTTCAAGTGTTTTATCAAAATTATTTTCCAATTAAGATAATATAGGTTTCTGTTTCTATCCCTATTATTTCATTGATTTCATTACGTTATGATGGAATTAAGTTTATGAAGTTCTTTTATTGATTATGTTATGATGGCATGATGTTTATGAATCCCATTTTTATTACATGGGTTATGCTATGATGTATGATTTATGATTTTGTGGCACACATAAGAATGGTTTCATTATGAGATGGGTGAGACCTATATCTACCTCCAATGCATTGGGTAATGATTTATATCTCATGAGATAGACATGGCTGGAATGGAAAGTTAATCTGGTTCAGTGATACAGGAATAGAACGAGGAGTGAACTCGGTTCAGTAATGGACTTTTTCCGCTATGATGGTCTTGGAAATGAGACTTGACTAATATGAAATGATTTTCTATGATTATGTGTGTATGCCAAAAAGTTTTATGTTTTAAGTTATGATTATTGGGATTATATCTCACTACTATGATTTATCTCATGTTATGATATTATGATCTCTTTTGCAGGATTAGATTTTCAAAATGATGTGTTCTTATGAATATGATATGATCGATATTTCTTTTGTTTACCCTTACTGAGAATTTGATCTCACCCTTTTGTATGTTTTATTTTCCCCAGGTCAGGAAGAAGGGTATTAAGTAGGATATGCCAATATGAACTTTAGATATCATGAAATAAATGGGAGACAATGTAGATGCTTTATGAACCAGTTGTTTATGTTTCCCAGTTTCTAAAGAAACTATACCTATATGGTCCTACCATGGTTTTGTTATATGTTGTAATAAGTATTCTTCAATCATGAAGTAATAACCATGTATGTAAAGTATGGGTCGTTATAGGTATAATATAATTTTATACTCCTAGGACTTTGATCCCGTAAGTGGGGCTTCCAAGATTGAGTTCTTGGAATCCCTCAAGAGGCCCGGAGTGGGATCCATTATTCATTAATCAATACCTAGGTAGAGTTCTTGGTATTGATGTGACCAAAACTACGTGGGTGCAAACCCACTACATAGAAGGTCAATCAATATTGAGTTGTTGGTATCACCAGATTGTCCTTTTTGTGATATTCATCTCTGTATCATATCTCTCCTCACATCTATCTATGTGTCTCTCTCACAGAGAGAATCGAGAAGTAGTACATCTCGGATGGATGTCATTAGAGCTATTAGCCTTAGTAGTGTGTTCTCCTGAAAGGGAGCTTCATGGAATATTAATGATAAATTCCTATGGTTTCTATGTAGTGGTTGTGAATTACCTCAAGACTGTGTGTCTTAGTTCAGTATATCTGGATATTCTTGTTATATGTGATATAAACATATACCTATGTAGAGATGACTATTATTTCCATTTGTTATTAAGATTTATGTTTTCAGGGTGTCCTATTGAGTATTCTTATACTCACCCTAACCTGGAATTTTCCAGCATGTGTCATGCCATGTGTAGATGATTGAACTTATGACGAGTCCTAGGTGGAAAAGGACCAAATGATTCTTTGTGAGTCTGGATAGAATGAGGTGTGTTCTTATAGATACAGACACCAGACCCAATACCTTTTTCTTACAGGTAGGACTTGTTGTTATAGACTCTTTTTGGTGGTCTTGTATTCTTTCCCTTTTTACTTTTCAATATTTTTCATCATGCTCAGGTTGTGGGATATAGTGGTATACATTCAGTTTTTTACATAGTGATTTTTACATTTCATAATTTTGTGGGTTTGGATATTTGTGTGTATATACAAGTTCATAATAAATGCCTCTCATCTTAGTGTTATGCCTACTCGGTGCTTGTCACCATCCCTCAACCTATTCGAGGTGGAAATGGGGAGTCACGACATAAGGCCTACTCGGATGAGTCCTGACATATATTTACTCTTATTTGTAAATATTTTGGTATTTATATATATTTGGAATGGTTTTATACAATTATATAATCAAAATTCTAGGATTGATATGAATACGATGGTGGATCCAATATATTAATTGAATTGAATATTTTATTATATTTTTTAATTATTTTTATTAATATAGGATTGGTTTTCATGAATTAATATAGAATTTTGTATTTATGATAATTTTTTTATATATAGATTAATCATGTAATTGAGGTTTGTGATAGATTATGATTATTGAAGGAAATTTGTAGTCTGAGAATGGATATCTTCAAATAAAAGTTTTTTTTTATTTTTGGAGTGTTTCTACCAGATTTTTGGAAGAGTGATTTTGCATCAATTGTGAAAATACAATTTTTCATAAAATTTAAGAAAAATTATTATCTATTGTTTATGGGGTTTCAAGGAGAAAATATGGATTATTTTAAATTTATTTTTAATTTTTTATTAGATATTTTTTATAAAATCTAGAATTATTAGCTAATAAATATCATGTATTTTTATAATTTCGACCAAATTAAGTTTCAAAATTAATTGTTTTTATCATGGTTTGTTTGTATTTTATTTGAAATAACTTTTACTTGGGAATTTATTTGAGTGTTTGGGAAATCATACTATGTTTATAATCAATGAAAACATATACACATGAATGGATATCTAGACATCGTTAGACATGATGGATGTAAAGTGAAGATATTGTTCTTTTTCAATGATGATCTTTAATACCACATTGGAGTTATGGTGGTGTTATAGAATGGTTTATTTTCATTTAAGAATATGATTATTTATTTAAATTAATTTTTTTTAAAATAATTTTTTTACTATTAATTTTTATTGATGGTTTTTTAAATTTATATTTTCCTTGACATTCATGGTTTATAATAGTCATAGTTGACCATTCCATCATAATGAGAGGTGAGTGTGAAACAAGGGTAACTAAATTCTAAAAATAAAGATAGAATTAATTATTTTTACATTATTTTGATCAATCATGTTTTATTTGATACGATGTATTTATCTTTGAAGTGAACCCTGAACACATACTCTATCACTCAATGTAGATAATGTAAAAGAAACAACACACATTTATTTGTATGAGGTTTGACCCCATTGTGGGAGAACTAATCCTTGGTGATTTTTTTTATTTTGAACCATATTTTGTCACTATCCTACGAAGTGTTATAATAGTTAACATTATTATACTTTTACCATGAACATAGTCTATCCTAATCTATAATTCCACTATATTACCAAAGTTGTTAGGTTATCTCATGCAAAACCTCTTCTACCTTTCAGTAATAATGATGTCTTTTCTTATACTTGATCCACTAGCCTTCAAGGGTTCATCAAGAATCAAATGGAAAATCTTTTAATGACTCTCAAATTTCTTTATACTCATCATGCATGTCAGCCTAGTCTACTCCTTATAACTGTATTATGGAGCTCTCATTATATCACATCAACATACAATACTTCTTCAGGCCATTGTTTTGATTGGTCTGACACACCTCGTTCTATTATTCTAGATCTATTGAAATCTCTCTACTTCCCCAAAACTATACATCCAATTATTATACAATCTTGGACTCAAATAAATTTTGTGTATGTATGGGTTGGATACACCCTATATTCTATTTTATTATTCACAACATTTGAAACCATATATTACTCTAAATGAGGTTAGTCTCTTATATAGATAAAAATTTCCCAATAATATTAGTGATTTGAATTCTATAAACACCATGTCTCTACATAGTATTATTTTCTACACATCCTAAATCCTATAAACTATAATTGTAAATTAAAATACCTATAAAATTCATCATCCACATTTATTTCAAATCATCAACAAATCAGGACTAAATCTTGAACCTTTTCTTCAAGGAAATTGGGTCATTGAACATTTAACTCAATATGTTTAAATTTTTTTCTCTGAACAGCGTTTATGTTAATTAAAAATATAAATTAAAGTGAAGTACTTAAAAAGAAAGAAATTTGATTTTATTTTAATTCTTATTTTACGTCAGCTCAACTAAATCTTTTTCATCCTTCATAATGTCAAATAGCTCTTACATGAAACTGTTTCTATCAAATGGTTAAATAGATTATGCCTAAAAAAGTAGTACATTATATTGTAGACTCCACTTATAGTTATCTGAATTTATGATCATTAAGTTCATTAAGAAACTCATCTAGTGTAAATGTTGTAGTTCTTCCAAAAGGATTCTAATTAATTTGATGATAAATAGATGAAACATTATTATTTTACGTCTAAAAAATTGTATAATTCATTCTTCTCAAATTTTATCAATAGTTTCATCGACTGGATACCATCCAATATATCATTGTCAACATATATTCTAGTGATTCTACATCTAAATGTATAGCTTGTACTATAATACTATTCATTCCTTTCACAAGTTTTTTGAAACTTATTTATAGAGTGACTTTTAGTTATCTATGATTTACATACATTTAATTCAAAACATTCTAGAAATTGTTATTTATCTAGAACACATTGTGACAATTTAGGTCAACACATCTCAGCCATACTTTATCCAAAACCAAACTTTTTCCATTTTCTGACCTCACACATCAATGGGATATTCTCAACCTACCATTTAAATAGAAACAATTATATATTTTATTTTACAACATATTCAATACTTATCTTTCATTTAAGGATTAGTTCATAAATAATTATATTTGTATGTTAATACAAGATAGAGTAGGCTCTATGAATTCATCCTTCATCCATTATAGGAAAATATTTCACTTATCCTTATTACTTTTAATAAAACATGTTACTTTTATAATATTGATTGATTATGTAGTTATCTATAGTGTAAAATTCTAGTAGTAGAACATGCATATATAGTGAATATTCATCCAATGGTTCCAAATTAGGGGGTAAAAAATATATATGAATTTACATTTTGAACAAGTATATGAAACATTATATTAAATGTAATTATTTAATCTCAATTGAATCTAGTTATAGTTGAAAAAATGAATATATTTATTGATAAAAATACCATACATTTTCAATACTTTTTCACAACCATCCTTTGGAATCTTCAATCTCCCCCTTTGGATTTTTCCTTAATACACATTCAAAACTAAATTTGAGATATTTATCCCCCTATTTATAATAAATTTATTGTCTCTTCCATCTCATTATTATGAGAATTTTTTAACAAGGGACTTTCATCATTGTTCATACCCATATAAAATTCAATAAAATCAATGTAAACATTTATATCCTCATGATAAGGATACAATTACTTTTCTTAGAAAAAATAATCTCTAAATTAACCATATATGATCATATATGAAGAATGCATGGTATAAAGAACAATGGATATTAACATGGATGTTAAATCTATCTAAAATTATAACCAAGTGATATGAACACAAAAAATCTATTCAATAGATAATGTTAATGAGTTTTCATGAAAATTATTTCTTAAAAAATTTTCAAAATATAGATCAGACAATTTATGTAAAAAATATTGGTTTGTACCCCATTAAAAGATTGTTCTATGCTTTTCATCAAAGTTGATTTTCCCCACTTGAATTTATGTCTATGATTTTAAATGATAATGAGAGATTATATAAAAAGCATTATAAATGATAGAAAAATTTTTCACTAGAATTTTGTCATCCATAAAATCATCATCATCTAGAGCATCAAACATTTGGATATTCATCCTTTGATATATTTTAAATTTAATATCCGATTTCTCTAATTATCTATTTTCTACATTCACACTATTAAAAATTATTCTTTATGAAAATATCATATTTCTGTAGGAATTAATAAGACTAACAATATAAAATTAATATGATCCTAAAGTCATAAACACAACATCTCATGAAAGTTACATATGGTCCTTCTTTAACATCCATACATTTTAGCATAATATTTATCTGAAACCACAAGAATCAACTTCAATTTTTTTACAGGTGTGAGCTTTGTCTTCTTTCATCATCATGGTTAATACCATCTTGAGATAAATTACCCCATGATATATTTTTTCTTATTGATATCAAAAATATTCCACATATTTTACTATATTTATCAGATGGATTTCATCACCTCAAATTCCATTTTTTTTGTTGAAAATAATTTTCACTAGACAAGAATAAGTTGGGTATTATATTGCATTTTAATTTTAATAAATGGATGATACAACGTTCTTAACTGAAAACCCATATTTTCATTAACCTAAATTATCTTCATGAAATCATCCATCTTCTTACAAGAACCTATCTTCTTGGGTTTCATGGATTTATTCCTCTTACCTTAAGTATTCAAATTGTGTGTATATTTCTTCATTACTTCCACCATAAAGTCAATTGCATCCAAATTTTCATTTTTTTATCTTCCTTACATCCTCTAGTTATTCTGTCCAAACTGTTATGAAAACAATTAGAACATATTCATCTTTCAATTTCATAGGAAAATATTTTTTTTTCTACACATGTTTCTTCTTATTTGCAAAATTCTCCCGATACGGTAATATTTCACATCATCTGTAAGAGTGTGGCCAACCTTCTTACAGCTTCCACACAACTTCTTAGCCTAAAATAACGTACCCATTAGGTATAACCTTAATTGTACCTAAAACACTTCATTAGATATGTATCCCACCATTATAACATTATTGTTACTTTATTATTCTGATTCAACTGGTAGATTTATATTTCATATATTTATATTAACCACCGTGGATTTCAAAAGACCATTCAATAGGTGGAATTTACTTCATAATAGAAGTATATTTTCTTTGAAATGAAATATTCCATTAATTTCATATAAGGTTAATTTTACATGGTAACATCTGACTATTTATAGACTAAACAATACATAAAGTCATTTTTTTAGATTTTCATTGAATATTGTGTTATTCTACCATAGGTGGAATAATAATTGTTCTTGTTATTTGAAAAAGGGAACACTTCATTACTATGAACACTTCTTTTAAAACTAGAATATAACATTTCAGGATATTCATATCCATTTAACATAAAACAATATTTCTTATTCTATGTACTTTATTAATTCATTGCTGAATATTTATTATCTTTTACTTTTCTCACTCTCAGTATTTTCCTTATCTTGTTCAAACATTTGATATGGTATGCCAACAATCAATGGTATCATGTCAAAAATTTCCAATGAACCATCATTATCCAATAAACATATTTTTCTTCTTCAGTGTATATATTTAGCTGGTGAAGGGAACAACTCTTTTCTTGATATCATCATAATCCGTATACAAAACCTGAGGGTAATATCTTCAATTTTTTATTCCATCCACCTTTAAAAATGTGGCGAGTTTCTTATCACATGTCTTCACCCACTTTTATCCAAAATTTAAATTGTAACCTACATTATTTGAATAAATTAATTAGTGAAAAATGATTTTATAAGACATGGATATACCCTTTTCTTCATTCTATAAAATTAGGAAACATATGATTATTTCATATTATTCCTTCTAGTAGAATTAGTCTTCCTAGAGGTAAGAATTCCTTAAGGAATTTAGATAATGGATTTTTTATTGGCATCATAGAATATTGAAATTTAGTAACTTACATGTTACTCATTTTCACTAAAATCTCAAGAAATATTAAAAAAATTGTCTTTATAATATTCATGTCAACTCACATTATCTTCACATCTAACAGATACATTCCGAAGGCTTTCATTATGAAATATACTCACCTTTTTCACTGAATGATCATTTTTCATTACTATTTTTTATTTATCACAAGTATTTTATTCTTAAAATAAGTACTTTCATTGTAAGTATCTTTAAGTTTATATATTGTTTTCCTAAAAACATCCATTAGTTCAATTTTTTCACAAAATATACTTTTGAAAGGATTCTTATGTAAGAGAGATATTTTCATCACAGAGTGTCACTTATTGATCCATATACTAAATGAGTATTTTGAAGGTGTAATGTATATGTATCTTCTTTTCCAAGGCCTTTTCTATTTAATTATAATTCAATTCCAATGATGCCTTTTATTCATATAGTTACTCGATAAATGAAAATAAAAATGAGGAAAATTCATAAGGAAACTTATTCATACAGTCCTTAAAATTATTGTATTGATTATTAATAGATCAAACTGAATTAAATAATCAAAAATCATACTATAATATCCTAGATAATTAATTTTGATATATTTTTATTACAACTCACACTCTGTGTATCATTCAATAGTGGTGGATCACCCTTATACTGATTCTTAATGGGTATCTGGAATTTAATTTTATATTACATCTTCTTTCCATTAGTTAATGTTTTTTTATGAATCTTCCTTATTTTCATTACATTGAATAACTTTTAATTTATGCAGCTAATGTATAAAATTATTATCTTCCATTAGAGGAATATATATAAATTTTAAAAAACTACACATCATTGAAATCATTTTGGAATCCTTGTTAGATATGATACCATCTACTAGTATTAGTAGATCATGCGGTCACCCTAAGAGGGTGTCACATCCTGTTACCTGATTTTAGGTACTTTTTGAATCCTATTTTGATTAGCTTATTTTTTGGTGTATTTTAGGACTTTAAAGGAAATATTTTTTTAAATGTCAAAAACATCATGGATGTATATTTGATTGAAATAATAAATTGTTGGTATAAATGGGTTAAGGGTTTTGAAGGGTGGTCTTTAGATTTAGGTGCAGTTGGTGGATTTTCTAGGGTTTTCAATATAAAATGAAATTTTAATGCCTATAGGAATGATTCACAATGTGAATGAAATGCATGAAGAGAATATGTACCTTAGTATAATCCATGAAATAGTTTATTTATATAAATTATTGTCTAGCCATGAGTTGTTTTCACACCATGAAATTTTCATGATTTTTATTTTTAACCTGAGGCTATGCTTATTTCAGCAGTCATGAAAAATGATATACTCATGTTAGGAATATATAATTTTCAACATGTATTGCTCTTTCCTAGTGGGATTTTATTCACTCAATATGAAATGTTATTTCATTCATTTTTTAGAATCTCCCTCAATCCCTTAGGGATTCACAGCTGATATTTCAGAAAATTTCTCCTCATCAAGACATATTGAATTGAATATTGATCTCGGGTGAGTTTCCATAATATGGCCTCTCCTTATATTTTCTATATTTATATTACAAAAGTGTGATATCATGTTTTTATATTGAACCAATGTTTAAACTAGACGATTTTTCTTCTAGGATTTTCTTTGTTGATCTCATTCACCATCATTCTTCATTTTCATTTCGTGCTATGGGTGCTGATTTGAACAACCATAAAAGGTAGGTGGGAGAATATGATTTTACCATACAATAGAAACAATAAATTTACTTATTTTTTTAAATTATTAATTAAATGAATTAAATATTTGGATATGTGATTACTAATTTCATTGGTTTTAATAAGGGAATAGAAATTATAAAAACCCCCCATTTCAATAGAATTGAAATTATTGAGTGGATTTGAGAAAAAACGATGTAATTATTGGGAAATTTATTTGATGAAGTAATTTGATATTAAACCTTGGAAAAATGGGTAATATATATATTTGTGATTATAATAGGCATGAATTGATGAAAACCAATGATTATGTTTTGAAAAGTGAAATTCATGTTCAAACTGAAACTGAGAAATTTTATTTATAATTGATTTGAAATGATTATAATTCCCATGATTTAAAGTTTTATTAAATGAATCACATGTGAGCCAAAATAGTTAGTGGTAAATTTGGAAAATTATGTTAGGATGTAATCCCTTGAAATGGATTGATGATAATAACACTGAAATAATATTTTTTCTACATGATATCCGCCTTAGTCCCAATGGCCTGTGTTGTGTTACGTGTACACACATTGATGTTAGATCACTGATTAGTAGTGTGAGGATCATGTTACTATAAACTAATGTACTAGTGGTATTAGTATATGGTTCTATGATATGATTGATTTTATGATTACATGAAATTGTTTATTAAACTGATTTATTCATGCCAAATACTTTATATAAATGTTTAATATAAAATATTCATATAAGGATATATTGATATATCTACAAAATTTTTATTATGAAATTGAGTTTTTTAGAATATGTAAATCCCATTCCATGACATGTTTTATTTAACTTAAAATCATAATTGTTTTAGTTGATATAGAATTGATGAGGAAACACTAGGTGAGACCCTACATAGGTTTTTATTTCATACAATAATATTTTCATCTTGCATTTGTATATTATATTTTCCATGTTTATGAGAAGTGGTGGAACCAATTGGAGTTGGTGGATATTCATCATTATGGGGCCAATATTGATGGAGGATAGAAATGGAAATGTGTTCCAAATGTTACATGTGGTATATCTATGTTTTTACATAGTATGATTGTGTTTTTTTATGATTTACTATTTGGGTGTTATTTAACCTATTTGATTCTTGAAAATTCTTCATTTGGAGTTTGTGAGAATACTAACTTATATCTTTTGTCTTCAACTTGTTTTTCTAATTTTTTAACCTTGTGCTTATTTTATTATGAATGGTTCTAAATTCCAACCAATAAGGATCGAGAATTCCCTTATGGCCATGTCTAATAAATATCAAGTATTAGTGTACTATGGTATTTAGACTTGTTCATGAAAACTGTTATTGGAGCTCTAGTTTTTGTTTTTAACTTTTCCATGATGTCAGTATGTAATTGGGTTTTCTAGATAGATGTGAGATATGATTGATTGGGCATAGGACGTATATGTGATCAAGAATCTGGAGGTCATTCCTCATAAAGATTCTTATGTCACCATTTTGGTTTAGAAAATGTCCCATCAAGGAATGATTTGATATATTTTCTAGAAATTTCCTAGATTTTCATCTGATTACCTTGAAATATGAAAGTTGAATTCTTCTTCATGGAATTTTTATACTTTTTTCTCGTGATTGAGTTGTAGATATCTGTATTCTTATTGATCCATTTAGTGTTCTCTATTTATACTTTGTATCATTATCACTTTGAAAGTATGTTTGAATAAGCCATAAGAGGAGGCTTCTAGTGAACCATAGTAGGAGAATCCTCTAATTGGTATGAATTTCATTGAAATTTTGGTGTGTATTATCCAGAATCTAGGACCAGTATATATACCCGTTGTCACTAGGATTTAGTAGTGGAACCTCAAATTGTTGAATTGTGATATCATGAAATATAGTGTATTAATCTGAAACCATAGGATTTACGAGGGTCAAATGATCTTTAAGAGGATGATGATTGGTTAAAAAATATTAAACTTATATTTGACTTCTGGAAAAATCAAAAGATATAAAGGTTAAATGTGTATCCTTCTAGGTATAGGGGCCTAGTAGGTGTTGGTGGGATTTAACGATGATGGTGATGAAGTATGAGGGTTTGGAGTATAAGGAATTAAGATTTATATTCACTTATTAGTTCTATTTTGTGTTGATGGTCTTAGAGAAATCAATGGAGTTTCTCAACCTCCAATATTATAATAGGATCCTGAAATACTATGGGATTTATTTTTTCAAGATTATTCAATTTTCATATGAGGTTGAATCCAATGATAAGATGAGGAATAAAATTTTCATGATGGGTCATTGAAATGATATTTGATAACATGTTTTTCATAATGTTTACTTCTTATGAAAATATTTTATATAGATAATTAATGGCCGAGCTTTACCTTTCTAGTAAGTTATGCTTAGGGAGAGTTCATTTTCTTCTAGTGGTTGTTTTGTGAGTTATTTTAGGGGACATTGAATGAGTGAGGATACTCTTGGTGGTTATATACAGTAAGCTTCATCCAAAACTCATACAATTCATGGAACATGCCCCATGAATTTATTTCACTATGGAAAGTTTGGGAATTCTAAATGGGCTTACACTGAGGAACCAAAGATCAATAGTTTATATGGTCACTCAGACCACCTATTGAATTTTTCAATTTTATTTTTTTTCTTCTCGCATTGGTACAAGATAATAATATCATAAAAGAATTACATTGAAATTATATTATTCAAAAACTAAGGGTTTCCCACCATATGAATATAGGATTATGATTCTTCCTATAGTACAAGATCCTCTAGAGGAAGCTGAAATAGGTGCAATGAATTTCATAGGTTCAATCACTATAGCTTCATATTTTGAGAATATATTATTTGATATTATTACATCATAGTAAATTTATTGATAATATTGTTAATATTATCAATATTCATATATATATATATATATATATATTATTTTATGGATATTACTACCCCCTTAGAATGAAGAGAGAGCAGGTTCTTTAGTGTCCTGGTTGTCTTTTTTTGTTTACCATAGATTGATCATAAATATAATTTTATAGTATTCATCATGAATAATCATGGTTACTTTTACTGGATGGATTTTATGATTTCCCATAAGTACCAGATTGACTATTAACTTTGACAGCTCTCCATTACTATGCCAGATGGGGTGTGTCATGTTTTTTAAGTTCAATGGGACCCGAGGTCAAGTTGAGATGAACCATCCTTTCCAGATTAGGGTAGGCTAGTAGAAATGTTTTAATTCAAAATTACAAGAAAATAATGGACTGATTATCTCTATAATGGTATCATTGAGTTTCCTAATATTTTTCCAATCAAATTATATGGCCCACCTACTCTAAGAGAAGTGTATTTTTCTATGGATTTAGCAACTGCAACTCATTTAGTGTTTATACATTCCTATAGTATAGCACTAGATTAGTTGAAAATGAAGAATAATCAGGTGGACTATCTTCTAGATAATGGTTTCATACACCCATGCGTTTCACCATTGACAGAACATATTATATTTTCAAGGAAATATGATAGAACCCTTTAACTATTTTTGTTATAAAAAAATCCATCATGTTATGGGGAAGAAAAAGAATCGATTTCCAAATATTTATGATCTATTTTACCATTTAAAATTTTAAAAGAGATTCTCTTGGATTTATCTCTGATATTGTTATCACTAATTGAGAATAAAATAGCATGACATCTAGAAAAAATCCTTTAGGGTTAGGTAAGGTAGTTATTAGTATCCTGCATTTCCATTTGGTATAAATGATTCTCCTTCCATTTGTTTTGGAATTTATGTACAAGATATTTAATTCATACATTGACTTGTTAATGGTGTTATTTATAGAATATATCATAGTTTACACTCAAACTAAGGAAGAAAATGTTTATAATTTATGTGATCTTATGAAAACTCTGCGAAATCGTAGATTTATGTGCTTCTTTGTAAATGAAATTTCTGGATTCCGGATTTTAGGTTAGAATGAATCATTATCTAAAAACATGATATGTCAGTTGATCCTAAGAATGTGAAAAATGTTATGATAAGGGAGAAAAAATTTAATATTTTTAGATATGACGATTCTTATGTTTTTGGGATATTATTGTCGGTTTATAATGGATTTCTCAATGTTTTATTCTTTGATGACCATAGTCACACGGAGAGGACTGAATTTAATTTGGGATGAGAAATTTTATATTTTATTTTTTTCAACTAAAACATATTTTTACTTCTACACTAGTGTTAACACTTCTAGAGGTTGGGAAGGGCAATGAAATCTTCTGTGATGCATCAGGTGTGGGTTTATGGTTTGTACTTATGAAGGGTGATCACTATGTAGACTATTATTCAAGATAGGATATGCCATAATAGAAGAATTAATTGACCCATGATCTCAAACTCACAATTATGATTCATTCTCCTATGGATTATAACAATTACCATGTTAGAGAAATGTTTTTCACTGATTGTGAAAAAAATATTGAGTTATATCTTATTTGAATATGATTTGAATCTCAATTAGCCACAATGGGGGGGGGGGTACATGTAGACTATTGATTTCAACATTTTCTATACCCCTAGCAATGGGAATTTTTCTGAATATGGCTTGAGTGTGAATCTTATGACCTAAGCCATGAATGAATCATCGTAATAGTTGAATATGTTGTCTCTATTTTTTCTGATTCATTTTGGAGTCAGAGAGAATGAGTCATTGGTAATTTTTAGTGGTCGTGTAGTAGACCTACAATCTTCTCCAGAAGATTCTTTATGATAAGTTTATTGATGGTGATCCTCATGGTATTAGGTAGTATCATTATAGTGGGTAGAAAAAATTATAGTGTTTAATCTCATTAGAGAGATTAATATGTTTCCTAAACCAGTTTTTTTGTACCATTTCCAATGAGAAAGGATGGGATAGAGGATGGGAATAATTACCAGTGGGTTCTGACCCTTGGAACCACAACAATTTTATAAGATATTATGAAATGAGTATGGTGTCTATGAATTATTTAAGACATTGCTGATTTTTTTTCTCATTGTTATACCATCCAAAAGGTCCACATTGAGAACCTGATACATTTTGGTTTACATCGACCACTTCTAATGATAACTTGGAAGATGGATGATGTATCTGTTATATAGACCTTAGCATAACATAAAGTGATATTACATATTTTTAGAATAATATTAATTTAATTACACAAACACATGTCCATGGACCATAATAGTTTAGTGAATTCAGAAACATGGAACACAATCTTTTAATTTGGAGAAATATGTTCAATTTTTTCCACAATGATCTTACTGTTTTTAAGCCTACTTAAATACATTTATCCTAAACATGGAAATGAAACATATTAAAGGGTGATCTCATATTATAAGTAAGGGGAAATATATGATATATATAATAATAACATGAGTATAAGGGTATTGCAACATGATCATACCATTTGAAGATAATACCCAACATATCAAGGATCATAATGTTAAATCATGGCATACGGATTGGATATTAATAAGTAAAGAATCATAATGGAAGCAAAGAGAATAATCCTTGAAATAATAACCAAGGGATCTGACAAGAAGTTTCGTTAATACACATAAGCGTAAACATTTTAGGTTAAATATATCCATGAAGACATTCATAAGATGATAAGTTGGGGCTGACCACATATTTACCAACATTAGGATTAGTATAACAACCAGTATACACTATTGTTTTGGGCTAGGGTTAAAAATATTTTTTCCCTTTTTTGGACATGGTTAATTAACCTGTATACCATTTTGTTGGGCATGTGCTGACAATATGTGTGCCCACTTGTTTATGAGATTTGGCTAACAGACTACACACCCTCATGTTTTTGTATTTATGATAACAATACATATACCCCTTAATATAAAAAAACATTTATCATTTCCAAATTCATTGGAGGTATATATAATTCTGATTTATCACATAATGAAGAACATATTTATATGGTCCACAAGATCATAAAAATTTATCATATCAGAAACCATGAAAAGAAATTGGTATTGTAAACATTTCATCATATCATAACCTATTTAAAATAAAGAGGCATTATAATCATTATATAATATACCATGAAAATAAGTTTTTTTCATAGATATTTATTCTTAATATAACTCTTTGAAAAGAAATGGATTTACATAAACATCATTCCGTCTAAACATAATAAATTTTGAGAAAAATATTAATGTAATCCTTAGTTAAAAACCATAGTAATGAAAAATTAACATCACTGGATGTTGTATTTTATTAAAATATTTTTGATGTATCAATTAAAAAATTAATTTTAGGAAATACCATTTCCTCTTTGAAAATTTATATTTAAGATAAAAAACATTTTTGAAATATTTTTCTCAAAAAATATCCTTCAAAACCTATAACATAATATTTTAATAACAATATAAACACTTTATAAAACATAAATCTTTTTTAAATATTTTTCCATGAAAATTATCTACTAATATCATTTAAGGAAATTTCTGATAACATGGTTTTTGAGTGAAACAAATTTAGGATCGAAGAGGGAAATAAGGTCTTATTTTATTAACAACATTTCATTAATGATAATATGTACCAATGAGTGGGGAAATGGTAATATTACATGAATATGTAATGAATTAATATAGTACAATAATATTAATGATAATTATTTATGGATACTATTTCATCAATGGAAGAATAATCATAAATAACTGTGATAAACTATGAGATTGTAGCAATAAACTCTTACCACTTTGGTAACTTTGAATCATAAAAACCCATTAAAGAATAAAATATAATGAAACCTAAAAAATAAATAGGATAAAAATATTCATTATTTTAAATGTATAATGGGTTGTATATACACTTTATGAAAGAATATAAGCTAATATCATAACCTACTACTCAAAAAGGAAAACCATGAAAAAAATATTTTACAGATTTGGTAACTTATGATCCATAAAAACCATGAAAGAGATATCATAAAATGGATATATAAAAATAAATTATTATATGTATAGTAATATCAAAATTAATTAATTGATATTATATTAACAACATAAAATAAATAGTTGATGATTATGGCATGTGTCTCTATGAAAATAAAAGTGATATGGGGATTCCTAACCAATTGAGTAACTTTGGAATCAGGAGACCCATGAAAAAATAAAATCAATTGAAACATTTAGTATCATTAAATAATTTTATCTCATGTCATAACATGTCTTGTGGTAGTATATACTCCACAAAAAATAAATGAGTGAAGACATGTCATAAGTCTTGTGGAAATAAAAGTGATACCAGATATACCCATACCTTATGTCTTGAAATCCTTCAAATACATCAAAAACTATTGTATAATAAATATAGGATTATTAAAAATATAGTAAAACTAAATATTAAAACATATAATACAATATATTATTTTATTATGTCTTTTTCTTACCCATTTATTAATAATTCATCAATAATGTTACATTTTTGTTAATAACAGCTTCGTTTTATATATATGCTCTAACATAGTTTTTTTTCATTTTACATTGATAATGATTTTATAATTTCTATAAGTTGAACCATGATATTAATATCATATATATTAATTGTATATGTATATATAATAATCTATAAAATAGAAATATATGAAATTAAAAACACCATTTATGGAGACTATGGGATGTACAAACGCATGCAAGTTGTTCTCATATTTTTGTCTTATCGAAAGAGGGAAAAGTAAATAACACAAATATATATATATATATATTATCATACATATATAATTATTAATTCATATATATCATATATTTATATGACACACATCCTTAATACATTCGATGTAAAGAGTGAACGAATCACATCACATCGTGAGGTGGTTGTCCATTGTACACATGACCGATTTTATCATTTTAGCAGAAAATGGAAATCATGATGTTATATATGATATAAAAATTGAAGAATAATAATAAAATCATAACAATCATAAAAATCACATATTAACAATATATCCATCATTATTGTAAATTTGAAATGTCGTAATGGAAGAACGAAAGACATTGGTTCGTGAGGCAGTACTCCACCGTACTCAAAAATGATGAATGCGTATATCATTTGATACAAATGTAAGATGATATAGGTCATAAACTTAACATAATAAAATCAAATTTTATTTAATATATTAAGATATTTATATAAAATTTTTAAAAAATGAAGTGGTTTAAGTATGAAATAAAACAAAGGCTTTCATTGATGGACATTACCACTTCTTTAAGTATCTATTTTTGGTTTGCATGAAAGGACTTATTTAGTTAGCTTTCACACCAAATTGATTATTATAGGATGTAGGACAGATAATTTGGTAGAGATTTTGGAAAATATTTTTTGAGAAAATGTATTGAGATTTGTGAAGAGAGGGGGAGGTGTGTTGGCCTTTTATTAGTGGGGTAGATGACACACTTGGAAATTCGGGAAAAAAGTTTGTTGTAGCCTTGTTTTTACCTAACAATAGGATTCAATAATGCACAAAATTAAATTCATGAATGGTTGATGTAAAAATATTCCCATAAAATGTGTTTTTTACTATTGTTAATTCATTTTTTCCTTTATTTTTAATGTTTATCCCAATGATAAACTATTTTTTTCTCTTAATTATTTTAATTAATTTTAACAATTTTCGCTAATCATTTTGTTAAAAAATTAAGTTGTACACATACCAAATTTTAAATTAATTTGTCTAAAAATATGGAATCCATTTTTTTCAAATTCAAATAACATAACATTCTGAAATTAATTTCATATTAATATGGACGATGGAACGAGAGTATAATTTTTTTAATGTGAAAATGATCAAAGGATGATATGACTTTATTTTAAATTTCAATGTGATATTTATTCCAATGAACAAAATTTGATTAATAAATATATTTATATAATAAATAATTTTAATTATAACTAATTTAAAATATCATTTATCTAACTAAATAAATTAGATGAAAATTTAGTTTTGAATTAAAATTTTGTAATTTTTTATTGTTCATCAAAAAATAAAACTTCTCAGAAATATAACCCAAATTCACGCTAATATAATTTTTAAATTAATATTTTAAAAATATAAAATTTTCTATAACTAAAATTTATTTATAAAATAAAAAATATAAATTTCAATGTTCTTCCTCCAAAAAAAAAGATGAAAAAGTTATTTTTTAGGAAATATAGTTTATAGAATAAAATTGGATTTATATTGATATTGCTCCTAGAAAAGACATAGGATAACTGTTAAATATTTTAATAAATATAAAATGTGTGAATTTAATTAAAATGATTAAAAAAATGTTGTTTAATTAATTTATTGAGGCAGAACATATTTGATAAAAATAATTCTTGTGAAATTGGTTTTTTGATTTTCAAAAATGTTTTAATTTCATTTTTAGTTAATTAGATGATAAATAATTAATCTTATATACATGGGTAAATAATATTTTCATATTTTATTTAATACTATTCATAAATTCCATTCTACCATAGAGTAGAAAATTTTCATATAAGATAATATTATATTAATAACATGCCATGTTAAATTAGAACTCAATGTTGTGAATAACTCAAGATAAATATAGTATTTCTTGAAGAATATTCTAAACTAATGTTGTGGGTAATGAAAGATTAAATTTTTATTGGGTGTATAAAAATTTCCATATTAGTGATTTTGTGTAACAAAAGATAAACTCATAGTTGCATGAAATGAGAAATATTGGAAATATTAAATTAATTCTAAAAAAATTCCCCAATATCTCTTGGTGCTAAATTATTACCACCATAAAATCAATTTTTACCTCAAAAATCAACACATTAGTATAAAAAATGAGGATACTTATACCTCATTTCATCTTATGTATCCTATAGAGCTTCTATAAGCGGTTGATTTCTCTAAAAAACATTAACCAGGCGAGTGTTCTCATTTCATAGTATAATCCATATTTGATATAGAATATGTAACTACTATTCCTCATAAGAAATATCATGTTCTAGTTAAATGACCATTGAGTAAAAGACATGTGATAGATCATGTATTTAAATAATCTGGAGTGATATATAGAGTACATCATGAACCCAGGAGAGGATTGTTGGAAGCACCATATGATAAGCTATAGTCCCAACACGATCAATTATTTTAATGAGACTGATGGACCTAGGGTTTAGTTCTCCCTTTTTCTTTCATGGATAAAATATTATAATGGCATTTTCACCAATATTAAATTCTAGATTGCACCAATAATTATCAGATTAAACTATTCTGTTCACATTGTGTATTCATTATTTTTTTAAATTCACTATCATTATCTTCCATAAAATCAGATTGCTCAGGCTTTAATAGCTTTCTTTATATAACTTAGTTCCAATTGGTTAGAGTTCTACAATTAATTCCATAAAGGCTTTCACCGGAATTATTGAGTGAAGAATATTATTGGAGAAAATCTAAAATAGAGGAATGTGTGATCCCAACCACATTTGAAATACATTGAAAATGTTCATTGAATATCCCTTCAGGATTTAATTGTTTCCTTAGACTATCCATTGGTCTATGGATGATACACTATTTTGGAGCATAAGTCAGTATCAAGAACTTATTGAGGAATGTTATAGAATGTTGATGTAAACATCATATACTAATCAGATACAATTGATTATGGTACTCTATAAAACCTTACTAATTCATTAATGTATATTTTTTCAAGCATATCAAAGACAAATATTATCTAATTGCAATGATGTGTATCGAATTTGTATATTAATCTGCTAAAACCCTTAATTACAAAACATAAATGATAAAGAAAACCCTAATGATTAATAGTACCTTCGATATTAATTTCTAAAAGTTTAAAGGTAATCTTCCTCAATTAACATTGTCAATAAATACATATAAAAATCTAAAGGGTTGTATTCTTAAAATATCAGAAATCTTGATAAACTCCCTTAATGTAAAACCTCATGGGGGATGTCTAATACTTTGATCTTATGATCAAACTAAATTATATAAACCAATGATAGAATCCAAAAATCATAATTTAATATTACACGGAGACATAAATTCTTCCCAAAATAACATAATCCTAATATGTTTCAAAATAACATTGGGAAAATAATTCTTAAACATAATACTTGAATCCAAATACAGAAATACTTTAATCATTTTAATAAAATTATTGACTTGAATAGGCCATTCCAAGGATTAGAAGTTAATTATTGGTTTATGTAATTGATAAGGATAATTTCCATGTTTCCCACCCATAATATATTGAAATCCATTAAAATATTTCACTCAATGACCATTTGTTCCATAGAAATAACACATTTCCCTCCATTTGGGATGTTCCTTTAGGTTCCACTTCCCACCATATTGGCACATAGGAATCCAAATATACTTTACATACTTAAAATTACCACATGAACATTCTATAAAATCCAATATTCCTCTTATTCAATGTGTTAGTAATATCATTGAATTTCACTCTATTAATAATATAACGTTATAGATGATTTGGAATAATAAATAATAGCTTTTTCTCTAGTCATTATCATTTTTTATGATAGAAACAAAATTTTCAATTAGATTTTATGTTAATATGATTCATTTGGTTGTATTAATTGAAAAAAAACAAAAAATAGAATGCGATCAACAATAATCATAGTTGAATAACCAATGATTCATGAAAAATGACTTATATGACAACTAAATCATGAAACCTTATTTAATATAAGAATCCTTAGGTTTATTCTATTCTTTTCATAGTCTTCTTCTATTTAAATCCATAATTAATTTTTGTATTGGGTTTTAAAATTTCCAATGAATATCTTCTAGCAGTGTCAGACCAGGTGTAAAGTATGGCCCATTTTGGTTCACTAGTTCCTGATTGAGTCTAGATCAATATAGTGTTTTTTGGGTTTTCACCACCTATTCATATTTTCTTATACGAACATCAACTTTTAGTATCCATAAATGGATGTAGTTACTTGGAAACTACTCTCTAAATTTATTACCAAATTTACATGACAATTTCCTAAAATAGGTTCATCATTATACTTATCCATAGATACATCCCTAAACATATTATTGGAAATATCCATAGGGATATCACTATTATTTTATCATCATAGTTTCCAAAAGATGACTAAAATTATTATTTGGTAATAACTATATCATCCGAGGCATAAAAAACATGGATTGAAAATTTCTATATATGAATATTCATTTCATTAAACATACACATGCATGAGTATGATAATAAATTAGTGAATTTGGAGACATAGAACACAATATTTTAACTTGGTTAAAGATCATAATTTTTTCCCACAAAGGTCATACTATTTAGAGAACATACATTAAATTTTTCTTCAAAACCTATGGAAATGAAACATGAGATAACATGAGCTCAGGTTCTCAGTAAGGGTAAATAAATGAGATAACAAAGAATAAAATGAGTATATGTGTATGTGAACATAAAAATAACATTTGAATATCATACCTACATATAAAATATCATTATATTAAATCATCTATTAAGGAATAATAGTTCATAAGACATGAATCATAATGAAATAAAATATAACAAACAATGATAGCATAACTTATGAATAAGACATGGATTTTGTGGTATACATATAAGTATAAAAAATATTTTTCCTAGAATATCCACAAGAAATTTATGACATGTTAGGATTTTGATGACCACTATTGTATCTACATTGGGATTTGACAAAAAACCGATTTACCCTGTTTTTTTAGTCTTCAGAAAATAACCCATGTTCCCTATTATTATCAGTCTTTGGATGACAACTTCGGTACCATATTTTTTTTTTCAGGCATGGGATAACAACCATTTCACCGTCTTCTTTTTGGTCTTGGTATAATAATAATGTGCCCTATTGTATTTATATTTTGGATAAAAACATTTGTATCCTTTGATCTCATATACCATTTATCATTAACTAGTGAAATTGAGGGATATATAGTTCTCAGACATCATATAATGAAAACCATATTTATATGTGCCACAAATCAAAAAAATTAATAATATCAGGACCCATAAAATGAAATGGGTATGATAAAAATTTCATAGTATAATAACCTATGAAAAAAATGAAATTTTCCTTAATCATATAACATAACCATTGAAAATAAGTGGGTTTCATAGGCATTTATTATTTTCATATCCTATGGATGTGAAGCGGGTTCCCATAAACACATTTCCACAAAAACATAATCAATTCAGAGAATGAATATGAATGGTATCATTGAATCCTAAAACTAATAATTCATATGTAGAATCAATGGATGAAATATTAGATGGAAAATAATTTCAAAATACCTTCTAAAACATATCTTAATGAAAATATCCTTTCCTCTTTGAATGTTCTCTTTAAAATTAAAATATTTTTCAAAACCATTTTCTATGAAAGAAACCTTAGAAAATTATTGTCGAAGATTGGAAAACTGTTTAATTTTTTTTTAAAACATGAATCAATTTAAAAATTATTTTTGTTGAAAATTTTCATAATGTATTTTAAAAATGCATTTTTGAATTGTTTTCTAAAAACATAGTTTTAAAATAAAATAAATTCCCTATCAAAGAGTGAAATACAATCATATTTTCATTAATTTTTTATTAATGATTATATATACCAAAAAGTTAAAAAATGAAAATATTACTTGAAATTATCATGAATTACCAAAGCATATAGAAATTAATGAGAAATCTTGTGTGATCATATTTCATCAATGGAAGTAGAACAACAAAACAATCCTGATAAAAAATAACATTGTAGCAGTAAACTCATACCAAATTGGAAACATTCAATCACAAAACCCATGAAAAGAAAACATAAAATTAAATATAAAATATTATTCTGATGAAAATATTAATGATACTCCATTTAAAATGGGATGTATATACACATAATTAATCAATATAGGTGCATATCATAATAAATGTCTCATAGGAGACGAATTGTGAGAAACATTCATTACCTATTTTGTAACTTTTTAACTATAAACCCCATTAAAGAGAGATACTCAAATGGATATATAAATAAACCCAATGTTATGTTGAATAAGTAATAATTCCTTTGAATTTCATACACCATAAAAAATATTTGGCGAACATGGATTGTTTCGTAGGTGAAATAAATGTGAGATAGAGATACCTTAATATTTGAGAGTAATTTTGAATAACGGGGCCCATGAAAGAATTAACTAAATTAAAATATTTAATATAAATAAATAAATGGAATTAATTATAAAACATGTCATAGGATAGTACTTACATAACACAAAAGAAACATGGGGTTAATATTACATAACTCTGATTGAAATAAATGGGAGATTAGAAATTCCCTTACCTTAAGTCCTGAATTCCTTCATACATGTTCAAAACTAATTTATAATAAATAAATTATTATTATAAATATTAAAAATAAACATATTCATATATATAATAACATATAAGATTTTTTGATAACTTTTTTATACCCTTTTATCAACAATTCTAGATGAAATTTTCAATTCAGGTAATAACAACTTTGTTTTTGGTATGTGTTCTAACTTGTTATTTTTTGTTCTATTACATTGATTATTATTTACTAATTTCTAGAATATAAAAAATTATTTAATTATCATATATATTATGTATATATTTATTTATAAATATCTATAATAGATTGAAATATAAACTAAAATACAATATTCATCGAGATGGTAGGTCATAAGTATGCATACACAATGTTTCCATTTTCATGTCATATTAAAAGAGAGAAAAGTAAATTATATATTCATATATTACAATTATAGAAGAATTATTATTTCAGATTTATCAAATATTTATATTAAACCCATCCTTAAAACATTCCATTTAAAGCGTGAATGAATCAAATCGCTTCTTAAGGCGGTAGTCTACTGTACACACGAACAATGTTATCATTTTCCCACAAAATTGAATGTGTGAAGGTATGAGTGATATAAAAACTAAATAATAATAGTAAAATCATCATAATAATTAATATCATATATAAACAATAAATCCATCATTATTCCCTACCTTTAAATATGTTAATTGATGAATGAACGACATCGGTTCGTGATGTGGTAGTCCACCATACACACAAATAGTGATTGTGCATTCCATTTAGTGGAAGTGTGTAATGTTGTAGGTAGTAAAATTAACCTAAAAAAATTTATTAATATTTATGATTCTGATGTTTCTTATATATTAATGAAATAAAAACAAATCAATAGCTTTAAGGAATAAATAAAACAAAAATGTTCTTTGATTAAAATTAGAACTTCTTCAGGTATATCTTTATGGTTTTCACCAAAGGATATAAATGGTTGGATTTTCCCAAATGTCTATATTCTATGAATAGGGGTTAGAATTTGGGAATACAATTTGGTACATCATGGTAGAGCCAATGATGTTTGAGTGTTTTAAAGAGATGGGAAGAGGTGGAGGCCATTTATAAGTGAGGGAGGGGATATATAAGGAATTTTTGGAATGAAGTAATGTTTACCCATGTTTTTACATAAAAAGAGGAATACATAATGAAAAAACATTTAGAAATGATGTTTTATGGTGACATATATCCATCCAATGGGTTTCAGAAATGTTTCTAGGTAATTTTTTCTCTTATGTTTAATTTTTAGTCCCATAGTAAACTAGACTTTTTTAATCGGTGTGGAAAATTATAACATTTTTCTGTAATCCTTTTCATTAAAAAGAATATTTTGGACTTATTAGATTTTATAAATGTCTATGATTCCAAATATTTAAACCATTTTTACAAATTTCAATCACTTAAGTGGTAGAAACTAATTTAATATTAATCCCCATATGGGATGAGACAATTTTTTTTAAAGTGAAAATGTTCAAAAGAACAAAATGTTTTTGTATCTAATTTCAGTTTTTAATTGATTCAAATTACAAAAAAATGAATAATAAATTTATAAATTATGTAACTATACATTTTAAATAATTAAAAATATAATTTAATTCTGAAAATAAATTAAATGAAAATGCAATTTTCAATTAAAAATCAGTATTTTATTTACTATTCTACAAAAAATGAAACATTTCAGAAAAAAATCTCCTTGTGATAATTTTTGTATGACAATTTCAATAAATATTTTAATTTTTTCACATTAATTTTGGAAATTTTTTAGAAATATGTCTTAAAATGTGTCTGCTATGAAAACGGTGACACATGTTCTTTATAGAAAAGAATTATTTTATGTGAAATATTCAATTTATTATATTATATTATATATATAAAAAATAGGATTATTGTAAAATAAATGATACAATATATAATGTATTCATTGAATTTAAATCAATCAGTAAAATTGGTTTAATAAATTTACTCAGGTAAAATGTTTTTGATAAAAATATGTTTTCTAGAAAATGATTTCCTATATTTTCAAAAGTGTTTTATTTTCATTTCTAGTTTATTTATTTCCATTGAATTCATGTTATATACACATGTAAACCATAATTTATTAATTTATTTTATCATATTCATAAACAAAATTCCAATCGCTTTTTGATATTTTTCATATTAGATAATAATATTTTAATAATATGTCATGTTTTATTTATATTTTGTGTTTCATAAAAATCATATAAATGTAGAGCTGCATGTAACTTAGGATAAGATATTGTTTTTATAGAAAAATCATAACATGGTCTTACATGTATCTTAAGAATTGTTTTTTTTTGATTTCTTGTAAGAGAAGATATTATAGGTGTTGTGTGAAACAGAAAGTATATAAAATATTAAATTAATTCAAAAAAATATATTTTAAAATGTTTTGGGGTGTTATATCTATAAGTATTGTGGTTGGGTTTCCATGTACACCTCGAAGGAGGAACTTGAAATGGGTTTTGGTCATTAGTCTAACCAAATAATCTCACTTTATACCCATTATCGATAAAACCAATGTTGTGGACTTAGGATGTCTTTAGTTGTATAAGATTATCATATTTCATGGTGTTCTATCTGATATATTATTTGATAGGGATCCCCATTCAACTTATCACTTATGGTGATGCCTCTAAGGGGAACTATGATACTATGTATTTTGGAGAATGAAAAATCATCGAAATATGTATTTCTAGATAGAAATACCTTTATATGTTCATGAATACAAGCTATGTTCTTGAAATCTTGACATTAATTTAGGTTGGGATGACCATTTGGGACTTGTAGAGTTTTCCTATAATAATAGTTACCAGTCTTCTAACAGAATGAATCCTTTAGAGGCCCCTGTATTTATGAATTTATAGATTTACATTTTTTGGATAGATATTGGTAAAGGATCCTTGATTTGAATTATTTTAGTCTAAGAGATGATAACAATGATTATGTTGATTCATGTGAGAATGTTAACGGGAAAAACCAGTGCAAATACTTTTATGATCATTGTTAGAGTCCACTAGAGTTTTCTATTTTTGACCTGGTATTTATGTGAGTTTTTCTTCACTTGGGTGACTGGCATATTTAAATATAGGGAAAGATTTCACCAAAGTTGTGGTCATATTTGATATTTTTGAGTGGGTTGGGAATGTGGCATAGATTTTATAACTTGAAATATATCTTACATTAATCCACTTTGTGTTTCATGTGTCAGAGAATGTAAATTATTTATATTACCCTTCTCATTATATGATCTTGGTGGATCTTGATGTTGATCCTAATTTATCCATAACTGAGTATCCATACTATATTTTTTATTCTGAATCAAATTCACTTCATGGGAAGATAATACATTTTCTATGTGGGTAAGAGGGGGATGGTTTCGATTCGCATGATATATGAGAGTATAACATACATATGACTATATAGTGGTTTTATCTATTCATTATGGAATCTCTTAGGTAGAATTTCCATTAATATAATGTGTTTATGTAGGGGAGGTGGTAACACCCCATTTCATTAATTAAATACTTATTGAAACTTCTTTTGATTCCCTTTTAGTTTGGGTGAATTTTGGACTATTTAGGGAAAGAGATCATTTGTTTTTTAAAGTTATCTATTTTTTATGGATGTGTGTTTGTTTGAATTAATAGAGACTGAGTATAAATTTTTCAATGGTTTTAGATGGTGTTATTGGGGTTCATGATGAGTTTTTGTCCTTTTTAGTTTTTCTAAATAAACAAGACTTGTACTATTTGTAGGAAAGATTCATTCCATGAATGTAATTCATGATGTGAATCCATCAATCGTTAGAAACAATGAAATAGTTTCATTATGTGAATGATATACTAGTGACGAAATGTTTTCTTGATGACAAATGGAATGGAATTAATTTTTTAACACAAGTAATCAAATTTGTTAGTAGATATTCTACGTAAGATATCAATATTTTGAATATAGGAGTCTCGTTGTAAATTACTCATTCCCAAAAAAACAATCTGCACTAAATCTATGAAATTATGTCACTATTTACGTAGCCTCTCCATCGGACGCTTATGGAATCCAATGTGTTTTTTGGGTAATTTATTCCCTTTCAGACACCTCTGTTTTGGGTTTAATCATAAATGAGCTTTATTTATATGGATTTCACCTTCTTTCCACTATCCATCTGTGATGGTTGTTTGACATAATTTTTTATTGTTTAATAAAAGTATGATCTTGATTATTTGTGATATAGGGTTTCGTTATTGAAATAATTTTCCATCATGTTTTTTTTTCAAATTTCCCATTGAGTGTATTGATGTTATCACATAGAAAATGGTAGGTGGTTTGATATGATTTTTTACATTCAATTGAAACATTATATTAATAAATTTATTTCAAATTATTTTTTAAATTATTTTAAAACCTATATTTTGGATGATTCATGTCTAATTATAAAAATTCCACTAAAATTTTGAGGATCCCCCAATTTGAATTGAATAAAAATTTTCTGGTGGATTTGAGAAAATGTGATGGCTTTATTTTAATGTTAAATTGATGAAAATATTTGATATTGAACATTGATATAAATTTAGTAAACTAAAAGATTATTGCAAATGAGATGAATTGATGATAACCTATGATTTAGTTCTGGAATGAGAATGGAATGACGAAAAATAAAGTGGATGCTTTTTTTGACCAGATTTAAATTTAATGAAAAATTGATTGACTGAAAAAACATGTGGGTTACGGTAGTGAGTGGGTAATTAGGATAAGAACACCATGATCTGACCCCATATAAATAGACATGCAATGAAAAAACTAACCTAATATTATTTCAACATGATTCTACTTAATGGGGAGGTGATTCTTAATGTCATAAGACAGGGGCTGTGTGAGCACATTAATCTTATATAAATAATTAGTAGTGAGATGATCCTATTATAGTAACTAATATATGACTTGGATTATTACTTAGTGTTATGATATTTTTGATCTGATGATTGTATTACATTGATTATTGAACTATTTTATTCATGCTAAATAATTAATATAAATATTTTTTATTAAATGAATATTTAATATAATTTTGAAATATCGTTTAACATTTTATTATGAAATAATGTTTTGTTGAAAATAGGAAAATGTTATTCCATCACTTTTTTTATTAAAATTTAATTGGTTTAATTTTTATGTTATTGATTATGGAACACATGGTGAGACCCTAATGAATTGTTATCTACACCATAACTTTTCTTTCAGGAAATTGTGGAATATATTTTTCAAGGTCTAAGGAAATAGAAAGATCTACATGGAGGTTGTATATTTTCATAATCCATGGGACCTAGAGGGATCGTGGTGACTAGTGGATATGTGATCCACCTATTACATATTATATCTCCGAGTTTTTACGTTGGATTAGATTGTGTCTATTGACGATGTACCATTTTGGAATCATTTTACCAGTTTGATTATGGTACATTCTACCTTTAGAGTGTTGAGTATATTGACTGTTAATTTTTTTTCATTCACATGTTTTGTGGAACAATTATTCCTTTTTTTCTTATATTATGATATTCCTTAGTCACCAATCATTGGGGATCAAGAACACCCTTTAGAAAATGTCAGATATGGCTTGGGTATTAGTGTACCAGTGATTCTGGGGTGGTTTGTAATAGATATGGTTAATTATAGTTAAATGTTTTACCAGTTAATCTCATCTTAATCTTTCTGGTGATATTATAATGATCAGAACTCTATTATTGGGTTGTATGTATAGATCATTGATATAGTCCCTCAACACTAACTCTCTAATGAAATCTAGAAAATGTAAAGGAAATATCGCCAAATTATTTTTATAATGTTTATACCCATTGTGTGAATTTTTTTGTTATTATGTCCAGTTATTATATTGATTTATATATTTTTACAATTCTTATATTATTTATTATAGGGATATTTATTATTCATTACTTATGTCTAGGGGTAAACCTGATAATTGATTGGGCTATATTGTGCATGTGGATGTGATATCTCCCAAATATCATTTTTTAACTTAAGGTTGAAATAGTGGTATTTATTTATAATAAAAATGGTAGTATTAAATGTCTCTTCAGGAACACTATAGGTAGAACATCTACTAACTCTAAAAATCTATTATACTAGACATGTGAATTGGAATATCCAATATTTTGGTAATATAATTCTAGATATCTCACTATATCACATCAACATCAAGTACATCTACATTTCACTACTTGACATTGGTTTGACTCTTCTCCTTTCAATCCAATGAATCTGAAGAAATAATATTTCATCCTTGAAACCATAATTTCTCTTCTTCCCCAAATCATGACCAAACTGAATCATCTATAATCCCTCATATTCTACTCTCTCCCTTTTTATTCGTTGCCTCAATAGTTATATATAAATGTAAATGAGCATAGACTATGTTATTGAAAAAATATTTCTCGATTTGTTCATTGATATTAAATTTATAAACCCCATGGATCTACATAATTTAATTTTAAATGACCTAAAAAATATATTAAAATCCCATAAATAATTTAAATCCTTGTGAAATCCCACATCAACTATACTTTTAAATTTTACATAAATAATGACTCAATAACATTGTTTTCTTTCATGAAAATTGGAACATTGAACATCCATATCAGTATTATCAAATTGGTTTTGAAATTCATAATGTTAATGTGATGTCACTTGGTATATTTCAGTGAATTACATTCCTAATGATACTCTACATTAATTCATACACTTTCTCTAATTGAGGTCTTGTTTATCTTTTATAACTAGTTGTACATTGAAAAGATCTAACATGAAATGGGTTCATCTAGGGGACTAAATTTTTTCACCTATTGTATTTGAATAACAGCTTTCCTCCTCCACTTGTGATTATATTAACATATTATCATCATATAAATGGATAAATATATCTTGAATCAATATTTTTCTACTACCAAAGTGACATTTTTGACTTTAAAGAGTGGAAAATACATAAAAAACATTCCATTAAAATAGATGACTATTTTAGGATTCTTAAAATTAAAAAAATGCATCATATTCTAGAGACATTCCACTTGATCTTTCATAGAATATCTACCAATGGTGATGCATCCATAAGTTTATGTTTGAAGACACTTTACTTCATTCCATTTAATTGTTTTTTGGAATCTTTTTCACTATGTGACTTCCTATTGTCTAACCTATCTATATTCTAGATTCACTATGTCCAAGGGAATTTTTTTTAGAAGTTCATTTTATTATATTTTCATACTTTTTTTCTATAATTAACTTAGAAATTAAAAATGTCTATCTTTCAGATTCACTATTGAGTGTTTGACGTTAAATATTCCATTTACTTAGTAACTGTTGTAGATAAAACTTTGAAAAATATACAGTGATTGTCTTTGATTTGAGGAATAGTTCAATAATTTTAGATGTATAATATATTTCATAATTTTAATAGACTCCATGAATTAATGCTTCTTTAAGTTATAATTTTTTCTTCTATCTCTTTATTACATTGAGTGACCTGAGGTTCTCCCACAGTATAATCATATTTTCCTTTATTATATAGTTAAACCTTATAGTAGTAGGCCAAAAATCAAGGGATCTTGTACTTATGATGGTTCCACCCTTAAAAATATTAAATTCAAGTGATGATACTCTAGAACACCTACAAGAAACTCATCCTTTTTACTTACTTATTAAATCTAATTTTACTCTAAATAAAATCAATATAAATTTTTAGTCTTCATTGATGATAAATTCAATACTTCATCATGAACATCTTATAGGATCTTTATTTTATGTTTATGTAATTGTGGAAAAAATATTCCCCATAATTTATTTTCATATGGTATATAATAACAATTATATATTATTATTATTCAAAATGAATAGTAATTCAAAAATAAATAAAAATTGATAATTAGAGCTTGATGTTTGAATTCTATAGATAAATAAAATGGATATTACACTTTTAAGGTGGATTTAGTGGACTATTGAAATGATTTTATAAGAAAGTTTTTTGATTATATCTCATTTTATTTCTTTTATTTTACAATTACTAAGTGTAAAAAAGAGTTAATTTTAATGGAAATAGATTCTTTATCTTCATTAACATGGTTTAATATTAATATAATTACATAATATATTTAAATATATGATACGTATAAATGTTTTAATCTTAATCATATATGAGTTTATCTAATTTATTTATTAAAATATTATTTAAGGAGTTCTCACCACCTAACAATTCTATATTTTGAACTATTAAAAATTATATAAAAAATATTTCTCTAAAAACATAGAATACCATAAAGATATGGATTTTAATAGATTATATATTAAATATTCTCAAAAAGTAAATAAGTCTTATTTTTTAGAATAAAAATATGTGTCATAGAAATATAATTTAATATAAAATTATATTTTTAAACAGGGAGGTAAGGGTATGTGTAAATTTTTTGAATACAAATTATAATAACAAAATTATAAAACCACCCTAAATAAAAGATAAAATAACATAATTTTATGAAATATATTATTATATATTGATATGTATTATATTAATGTAAATAGATAAATTAAATTACAATACTAAGATGATTTCAAAGAAAAATTTGAATATGAAATTTATAAAATGATGTGGGTGAACATAAAACTAATTCTATGTATTTAAGGAAATAAAATGTAATAATTTCATAACATTAGTTGTTTTTAATGTAAAAAATTTAATTTTTTTTAAATAATACAACATGAGGATTTTTAATCCAAAAAAAAACATTTGAACATGTTTTATTAATATAATTTATCCTATTAAGAATTTTAGTCGGAGGATTAAAAAAATGGCCACATGGAGATGTGGTAGGAACTACTTAGTGATTTTATAAGTATAAATACCCTAAAATATATCCAAAATTAGACCCCACTTGTAATTAATCATATGTGATATTAATAGGATATAAATTTATAAATTTATTTTTAGAATTGTTATAAGATTTAAGAATATATAAAAGGAATCATGTTACATGAAAGGAAGTCTCCACTTTATAATATTTTCATCATTGATGTATATAACACATAACATTGAATTACAATTAACATCCCAATGTTTGAAATTGAGTTATCCACAATTGATGGTTATTTGGTGGTTTTATAGTTTTTGATGGAATATTTTAATGGGTCATCATTAAAATATCAATAATAAATTTACCCATGATACAAAATAATTATTCCACACTAGATAACACACTATGTATAACACTTTGAGTGATATACACTATGTAAATATTTTACTAAGGGTGAATGTTTTAAACTCAATTCCGATTACATGAGGTTTTAAAGATACATATTATGAGAAAATTCATACTTTTATATATTTCATTCAGCAACCATAAGGCTGATCTAATCAATGGTTTTTTGGGTATGTTGTTGATCATATTACTGGTTGACGTTTAACCGAGATAATATTTCTCCTTTCTTAAAAAGAGAATCGATTCTAGTAATTTTTTAATGATTAATTTAGAATGTCTATCATCATACCTAGATTTGAGATATGTGTTGTACTAATTTATTTTGATGTGAGGCATGTGATATTCTCATCAAACTGGGATAATTTTATGTGACATGTTCATACATTTGGTTTTTTAATACATATAGTATGAATATCATTTGAGTAATATATATGAGATTGACTTACATTTTGTATCATTGTCACTAAATCACTTATAGTAAATTTATTATTTCATTATTCATATTATTTATAATACAGATTTTATAAATATATGTGGGAAATCACTTGTCAAATATTGATCACACATGATCCATTTATAGCCTAAGAATAAATATTGTTTTTGTAGGACACTATATTCATAAAATTATGGATTAGTGAGATAAAAATTGTTTGCAACACTAAAAGGTAAAATGGGTCTCACTTTGTGGTTATGTAAATGATAATTTAATTTTTATTAAAAAGAAACTCTATCAATATTTGAGTGCTAATAAAAAACAGCATCGAAGTATTAGAAAAATGAGTTTTGGATTCTTCATAATCATTTGGGTCATATTATGTAACATAAGATGAAAATTAATGATACTTAGTCCAAAAGTTATTTTTGGTGGTATGTAAAAAATGAGTTTGGGTCATGTTTTCTAATGTTTTAATATATGATGTGACAAAGTGTGAATGTACATAAATTTTTTGAGGCTTTCGTGAATGTTGAAGAACGAAATAAATATGTAATATAGATAAAAAATATGATGGATCTATAATACATATATATTTTTTTTGTGAAAACCATGTCAAAGTGAAGGCCATGATCTCTTGGTTTAGTTCTATATTTTGTATTATTTAAATGATAAATCCATTTTATTGATATTCATCTCCATAATATATCATTATTTTTTTAGGAAATCATGTGATGATATTTAGAGGATATTTCGTAAGGAAATGATTACTAAATTTAAAATAACAAATATGAGGACTAACATGTAATTTATAATGAGTCTTTGTATTAATAAAATTTCATCAAATGATGAAAATTTAAGGAATGTTTGGAAGAACAAATAGAATCATTAGTTTATATATAAATATTTTCAATCTATGTGAAGCAAGTCTCATGAACATACCACTATATAGTGCTTCATTATAACTCTTTTAATGATATATTTACACATATTTATTTATCTTTAACTATGGATTTATTAATCCTTGATGAATATATGCAACGTTTGATGTGTTGTTATATTAAATAATCCTATGTTTAGTCTTATAGGAATACTTTATTTGGTTTATTCTTCATGATATTCATCAACTAAAATGAATAACAATAAGAATGTTGGTCTGGTAGTTTTGAGGTACATTCATCATTTCTTTTATAAAATTCGAATGTATTGAAAACAATTATGGAAAAATAGGTATTTATGTTTTTTTAAATTATGTTTAGATAATGAAATACCCACCAAAACATTTTAAAAAACATAGTCTCAATAAATATCATAAAGAATAATATAGGGAATTATACATTGATAGTATATATAGACACAAAACCCTAGCATATTGTTATCATTTGATGAGAACTACTTATTCAATTAAGATATGGTTTATAAAAATAAAAAAAAGATATATTTAAATCCATCCGTGATCCCCCTAATACATGGAGTTTAAAAATTCCATCTTATTATGATCATAATCTATTTTCCTAAATTTTCCCAACCAATGTTACTAAAAAATTACAAAACCCAATACAATGATTAATAATCCTATTTAGAATTCAACTTCATCTCGTTCCACATATATATTGCATAAAATAATAGACAACAACTTTAAGAAGAATTACGTATAAAAACCATAAAATATAATTCCTTTCACTAATTTCCATATTATAAAATTACTCATCTAGAAGCCCTTTTCATTAGTTCCTGATGAAATTAGAAGATACCATGTTATAGTGGAATAAAATATTAGATAAAATTATTAATTTAAAATTAAAACAATATGAATATTATTTTTGGAACTTATAATATTTAAAATATTGGGTTTGGAAATGAAAATATGGGTAGAAAATGCAATACCCCATGTCTAGATGAGATATAAAATTCAGAAGGAATTTCAATTTGAATTTGGATTAATGATTTGTTTTGAGAAATAAGTATCTGAATGATATTAAAAGATATTTAAAATTTAAAATACTTATTTTTGGATGGGCTTTATGTCCTGATATTTTAATTGGTGGTTTGTAAAATTATTCAAGGATGGATAGTCGGACATCTATATGGTAGAATATTCGTACCCTTGAATGCATGAAGTAGGATTAAAAACGAAATAGATCATGGATAGAGTTCTGGGGTCCTAACTAGATGATTCATGGAATCAATCTATGGTTCATTCCTTGAAAGGTATCTAAATTTATTTTAAATTGGGGGTTGACACCCTTTTTTATATAAAGGATGTCACCAAAGTTGGTCGAACATGAAACTCTCAATCACCATTTTCATCCACCTTGACTGGGGATCAATAGAGGAATTTGGAGGAAAATATATGTAATTAATTTACTCTACTATAATTTTTCTTTATAGTTAATAATTATTCGAAATTAAAATTTGGTTTTCGGTGTAGATTCCACCAGATCATAGTGGAATGCACCAAGATGGATGTGGTTTTTACTCAACCAGTAAAGAGAGTTTCATAATATGATGGTTTCACACCGTCACATGTTTTTATGGTGAAGGTACAAAACTATTTTTATTTTTTAGGAGTTTGGATGGAAATTTTGTTTTTTGGCCATTTAATTAGTGTTTCTAATTGGGGATATGGTGTTGTTTATGAAAAACCATGTTTTGAGAGGGGTCCACACCCCAACCCTTGTGGTTTTGATATGAAAAGATTAATGGGTGTGTTTTTCAGACTTATTACTATTTAAATTATATTAATTAATTAATTATAAATTATTATATATAATTACTTGATGTTATGATGTGATTTATAGCCTTATATTGTTGGGTTGTGGCCAATTGGATATGAAAAGGTCAGGAGATAGTCGTTGAGAGGTGAATTAAAAAACTAAAAGGATTTCCATAATGGATGGTTTTCCTTATGAAATAGGTTGAGTTTTATGCATTATATTTATATATCATGTGATGTGTGGGGTCCCAACATAAGGAAATTGTACAATTAAAATTTTACAATTGTTTTTTCCAATGAAATTTTTGTATAAAATAAAAAAGTGACAAGATCTTTAATGGAACATTGGGTATTGGATTGACGTACTCAATAAAAATTTATGACTTGTGTAGAGAAAAACATTAGGGGTGGGATAATAATAAATTTTTTGAATAGAGATTCTTTACTATAGCTTCCATGGATGCCTCGTGGAAGTGTCGAGCATGAATTGATAATCAGTGGAACGAGTAGGCTGAGTAGGAACAAAGTAATTCCATAAGGTCATTGGTTTATTAGTTGAACATAGATATAGTGTTCCTAAATAACTAAATAATGAATACATAAGAGGGCATAACATGAGTATATAGAAGTATATGTTGAGTGTTTGAAAAAACATAGTGTGATTTGCAAATATAATGGGATTGAGCCAATATTCACCTTGATATATCCACATGATTCATGTGGGGTCTTGATGATACCTGACTATGCCTAGTGATATTGTTCCCTCTAATGGATGGGTGTTGATTTTAAGGATTGTTGAGTGTATTGAATGAATGAAGGGCATCCACATTTTGATGAGACCAAGGGGACCTAGTGGGTTCCACATGATATGTTCTCCCTATAGAGGATGTGTTTGATAAATAGGTAGTGATGATTATAAGTGTCTCCTAAGAACATGAATTAATGATTTGGGAAAATTATATTTCTGAAAATTATAGGACATGCACTAGAGTGGTAAATATTGTATATATGATATGGGCTTGGGAATATGGTCATCACTAATGAGATTTATTTATTTTGTGATATAAGAGGAGAATTTTATCCCATCGAGATTCATGTTATGCATAGAACACATAGGATATCACATAGGGTTCATGTTGGAGTCTGATGTTTATTATATCACATAGGTTTATCTCATATGGATCGGTGATGATTTATGATGACTATGGAATAAATAATATATCCAATAGTTTTGGTCATCGATATGGATATTTATTGGTTCACCAAGGATTAACATATAGGTATTTATGATGATTACCAATGAATATAGAACAAAAAGGATCTCACATGGGGTTTGACAGGGAGCTTGTTGATTATTTATATTTCTTAGGGTTATCATTTAAGGATAGGTGACGGATCCTAATGACTATGAGAAGAATGTTATTATATCATAGGTTTCAATTCAAAGTCTTATTATAATAGAATTTTCAAGATTACCACCTTGGGTTTTTCCATCACACCTGATAAACATTCCAGGGCTTGGAAAATTCTTTTTAGATCCGGAGATGAAAACTAATGATACTATATTCCTTACACATGATCCTCAAATGAAAGACATTTTTCCTAATGATATACTATTTTTATCTTGATACGATCTTACATGATTATTTGACATTATAAAAGATGCACTTTCACTAATGAAAGAATGTTTGAGTCAATAATAAGATTCATATTAGAACATGATGATCAATACAGGTTGTTTAATTATACTTCTACAATATGATATAATTGAATTCGAACCCTGATACATACAAAAATAAAACACATTTACTGTTTATGCATAAGATTGTGGTGGTGGATCCCTATGGATTTCTACACACACACATCCCAGTTGGACATTAAACATTGGTACCCAAAGAGACTTCAATGATCAGAGGTATAATCATGGAAGTGGATGATAAAGGATCATTCAGGTGGAAAACATAGATGGTTTTGGTACTGGGATAATGTGAAGAGCATGGATGGTAGTAGAGTGTTATTGGAATTTACTAATATTATGTTTATATATTATTGGCCTCAAAGCTGATCGTTGAAGTGTTATTATTGTATTCTTCCATGTCAATTATTATTATTGATGATTCATGTGATTTTCCTCCATGTAATCTAATTATATTCTAATATGTATGATATTTTTTTTGTTTCTATATGTTGTTATACACATTGATAAGTGTATCCATTATGCTACATAAAACCCCCATTACTAGTTAAAAACCACTAGCATATGGGTAGGTGTGCCAATGGTGGAGTAGAAGATTCAATTTTTCAGGAACTGCTCAGTTGATATGGACTAGGGTGAGTTGTTACAAAGTTTTATTATATATTTCATTTGACTAATATCAAATATTTTATCTATGTTTATTACTTTTTGGGATAAGGTAGAGATATGATATAGGAATGTAATGAACATGTGATGGATTTCAGGGTGGTCTATCATGAACTCATTTTAAAAAATATATTCCAAATCAATTGGTATTGGGGATTTATATTATTGGTTTCATGTGTTATTTTCATATGATTCCACCTAAAATGAAAAAGTTAGTTTTGAGATTTATTTTTTAATTGATTATGTGGTTTTGGAACTTTGGCCTTTGGAATGAGATGAAGTATATGAATCACTTAATATTCACTTTTCATTTTCATGTTTTTTGATGTTGATATCATCGAAGAGGAAGTTACAATTTCTTGAAGTGTCTGTAACATCTTATTTGGTATTCTCCTATATAAAATCAGTTAAAATTCAAACATTGAGACTAGTGTATTTTTATTTTGGTTAAATTTCATGTGAAAATATGATAGGATTGATTTGATGAATTATTATACATTCCCTATTGTAATGGATATATTTTGACCATATGAAATGCCTAAACCTAGAAGCCCAGTGTCAATGACTTACTATATTAAATATTTATAATTCCATGGTATCAATTCCCAAATGATTGATTAATTTAGTTGTTTTAGAAAACCATATTCTATACATGATACCAATTTTACATTGGAAAATAAAAATAAAGCATAACACATAACAAAGATAAATAAATTGTGTCTTTAAAACTCAATCTATGAATTCATCATTATTTCCTAGGGAAAGAAAACAAAATAAGGTTTAAATCAAATACTCAGTAATGGTAAGAACAATGAAGTAAATAATGAATCATTAATAATAATCATCGTGTAAAAGTAAATAACAAAGCATACATTACATATAAATATTTGGATAAGTCATAATCAAAATGGAATGATAGATAACAGAAACACATGCCATTTAATCAATAATCTTAGAATTAAATGCATTTGTAGATAATGAAAAATCTAATATTGAATGGATAATAATAATAAGTAAATTATCATTAAAGATAATGCTTAATTGTGGGATTTCATGTTTCACAGAAACATGAAACCTTTATTGGCATGATTTATTCTCAAGATAGTTTAAACTACTCTGATTTGCCAACGAGTTAGTCTCTTGATAACTTAACGTGGAATAGAGGCTATCTATAACTGGGACCCACCCATGGAATACTAGTTCAATTAATTCATCATATATAAAATAGTTTATTTAATTATTAGACAAAAATAATTCTAATAAAATGTCCTTATTGAGTAAATAATACATATTTATCAATAATTACCAAATTAATAAAATAATATTCAACTTAAACATTATATGTAGAAATATAATAAAATTTAGGAAATAACCATATACATCATTCAATAATAAGTATATTTAATATAAAATTAATTTCCAATAAAAAATGATTATTATAATTAATTGTTTCATGATAAAGTTTAGAATCTGAAAAGAATGTTTGATTTCAAAATGAATTTTACCACACGGAAATTTTCAAAAAAAAAGACCTTACATCAGATAATTAAAATTAAATAACAAATAAAATTAATATAAAATGATTAATGAAATAATATATCGAATTAGTATGTGTATTCACTACAAATGTGAAGTAAGAGGTCAAGGTGAAATATATTTCATGGACGTAAAATGTGAGATGAAAAAACCCTTACATTATACTCTCTATTTGTTGGACGCTTTTAAAAATCATGTATAATGGTTTTAATAATGTTATTAAATAATAAAATAACAATATAAATATTTTTGTGTCATCAATTTTTCTTTAATAAAATATTATTACCCATTCATTCATAATATTTCAACATTTTCATCATTTTTGTGTTAGTTTCCTTGTTTTCGATTATGTTATGACATTTTTTTTATTTTTAGATCATGATTTAATCATCAAACGAATGTAGAAAATGATGTTAATATTATATATATTCCGTATATTTTTATTTTTTATAGTGAATAATGTTTATTGATATGAAATTAAATACATAGTTAATCAAGATAGTTGGTCGTACATACACATGAATGCTAGTTCCATTTCTTATCATCTTAAAAGAATGAAAATTAAAAGATAAATATTATTATTATAATTCTATTATCATTTTTTATAATATTTTTAACATTTCTTAACTAGAACCATCCTTAATAAATTCTATTTAATGAATGAATGAATCACATCACATTGAATATGTGATAGTTCAGATGTCCAAAAACAGTGTTATTGTATTCCCAAAAAATGAAACGAATGAATCACATCACATTGAGTATGTGATAGTACAGACGTCCAAAAACGACATTATCGTATTCTAAAAAGATGAAATTAATGAAGGAATGTCTCATATAAAAAATTAAAAAAGAATTAATAAATTATTAATATCATATATTAAATATATAGACTATTATTATTCTCATCCTTGAAATGTTTCAATGGAAGAACAAATGACATTGGTTCATGAGGCAGTGCTCCTCTATAAAACGAATGATGATTGCATAACCCATTAGATGGAAATGTGTGTAGGTGTAGTTATTATCCATAATATTACAAAATATTAGAATATTTTGGATAAATATTTTATTATATAATCAATATATAACAAAAAAAAGGAGTGGATAAATAAATAAATCTTAAGTGATCACAGAAGAATGTAACCTCTTTTTGGAGTAACTATGTTTGGATTACACCAAACACTTCCATGGATTTCATTCATTCGAAGTTGATGATTATTTTTTGAGTGTATAGTTTTTGGGAGATTATTTTTAGTGTTTTTTTATGAGTAAATTTTATTGATAGGTGTCATTAAGTGATGGGGTGTGAGTACCTTTTTATAGTAGAGGAGGAGTGGCATTATTTTAAATATAAAAATGTAAACACTGTTGAGAGGTCCCTATTACCTCATGTGCCTCAAAATTGAAAAATAATGGAATAAAGTGAATTTATGTCCTTGAAAAAAAATCTTCCACCAATAAATATGAGAATATTTATAATTTTGTTCCTTAACATCTATGTTTCCCCACTTTTACAATTTTGTATTTTTTAAGGATACTTGTTTTCTAACTTACGTTTTTTGACCATTAAGACAAAATTATATTGTGATTTATTATAACATAATGACCCAATGAATTATAAATATGATAAAAAATTTATAAACCCAAAATACAATGTGTGTTGGATATTAATTCAATAGATGCTGGCGTAACACACAAAAACACTATTTTAACCTTAACCACACTTGCAATGTTTTTACTATCTATGGGAAGATTTTTTAATTGAAAAAATAAATTGGTATATTAGTTAAACATATTTGATATTTATAATACTTTAAAATAATATCAAAAAATATAGTACTTTTATAACATTTAAATCACATGCTAAAATAACATTTGTTGACAAATAATAGTAATATCAATTTTGACATGATTTATTTATTTTTATTTAAAAAAAATAAAAAAAAATTTAATTTAAATATATTAAGTTTACATGTTTGTAAAATGATATTTCTATATTCAAAAATAATTTATCATAATAATTCATCAAATTTACTTTTCTTTTAATGTTTTTATTATCAATTATTTTATATAATTGCGAGAAAAATAATAAATGCATTGGAATTTGATAATAATTTAAAAATGATAATTAATTTATAAAAATTAATACTAAATTATTAGATTAAAAAACACATATATCCTTCAAATTGATATTTATAACAAAAAATATGTTTTTTTATTTCTCAATGCATTATATATGTTAATGTTAAGGAATGTTCCTTTTTTACTCTGTCAATAATTAACTTATTATATAATGAAATTTCATGGAATAAAATCCCAATATATAATAAATGTATAAAAAATTAGCTATATTGGCGAAATTGTGGCATCCAATGGCCATTGGGAGAGTTTCTCGGTCATTTTCCCCTAATGATTATAAATAGGTAAACTAATTATTTACCTTCATCATTGTAATTAACTTTAATTTCATTCACTAATATTTCTGTAGAAAATAATTTGATGTCATCAGAATATAAATATTATAATTATTTCAAATATGTATATTGTATTTTAAAAATACAAATCCTAGAAGTGGAGGAATTAATTTTAATGCTAATCTCGTAGACGTTGCGAGAAAGCTGAGTTTAAGAGTAAAAATGTTCAAAATTTCATTAGGTATTTATATTTGAATTAAATATAGAAATGTTCCCATTAACCTAAAATATATTATCATATTTATAATTGATAGATTGTGACTTTAACAAATATTTAAAAATATAATTTATCATTAATAATTATTTGATCAAAAAGACATATTTCAACTAAAATGTAGTATTTTTTACTATTAATAAAAAATGAATATTGTCATAAAAATAAAAAAATCACCCAAAGATATTTTTGGAAATAAAAATTTACAAAATTTGTTCAAATTTAGAAACAAAATTTATAAAATGGTATTTTTTTAAATAAACATTCCATTAAACGGTGGGAAATATTCTTTTAGAGAAATATAACCTTTTTAGGCATAAAACAAGACTAGATCTTATCATATGCATATAAAATTGATTGGATAAATGTAATGACATTTTATAGTATATCATAATATCATGTAAGGTTATATACACTAATAATCTTTATCTTTCCTGTCTCATACTCTATTGATGAAACTTTTAATTGTGTGGGACACAAGACAATGTAATTTTCTGTATAACGTAATATAGAAAAATAATATTCTAAAAGGAAAATATTATAATATTTAGGGGTTTTAAATTATCAAAAATATAAATAAATTTCAACTCTCAATTTAAACATGATCTCGATAATCAAGGGTTCGATATTTTAAAATACGTTTATTGAAAAATACACATCACAAATAGCATTAATAACAAATTATCTTAAAAAGAGGGAAAAGAAATGTGAAGGTTACCAAGAAACTAGGATTTCATATAGGATAAAATTAGTGCGAATATAAACATTTAAGTAAAATCCAACTATCATGTTTTGTAGTATAGGGATAGAGAACATGTTCATGATAATGCTGTTGACCACAAATCCCTAAACATGAGGTATGAAAAAAAATTAAATGATATCATAAAAATGATAATAGTAGGGAAACATTCATTAATACCATTTTTCTAGAGTAGAGAAATTATTTCAATATATAGATATATATGAAAATTTACATTCTTGATAAATTACTGTTTCATTAATACAATCTTATTCTTTGGTTGTGCCTTAAATTAATTCAACTTAATTTTTCATCACATGTTGCATCATATGTTGAATTAATACATAAATTGTCAAAAAATCATACATATTTCAACTTAAACCATTTCATAAATGGTTAATATTATGACCCTTCCATGTATTATGATCCAAACATTAGAATCAGTCCTAAGGAAGTCAATAGTTTCGAATTTACTTTATACTTTTCAATTATCACAGTTTCCAAAATTAATTGTCCAAACATTAGGAAAATATTATGGGTTGTCTTCATCTCAATAATTTGTTTTATAGGAGGTTCAACATGTTACTGAATAATTTTTTCTAGGTTATCGACACCATTAAATGTATGATTTCTAATCCTTAATGAAAATGTATTGCATTACAATTGTTATTGTAACACCCCGAGTTTCAAGTATATAACCATTTTATTATATATTTTATGTATTTAAGGTGTTTGAGTGATGTTTGGAAGGGTTTAGTTGAATGTTGGATTGTTTTTTGGGATTTTTGGAGGTGTATAATTTTAGAACAGTCTATAGAAACTACAAAACACTTTTAAGAAACCATGAAAAGGTAGAGAGTGTGATCTGGCACATACAAGGTTATACACATGGTTAGACTAAACAATTTATACACCCAGTAGTAACTGTGTTTTTTGGAACATTGGGAAAACACTATTAGAACACAGTTTGTCTAACCATGTGAGACAAATATTCAAAGGGTGTTGGGACGCAATGGAGAGACCATGGTTGGATCACAAGTTGTGTAACAACCCTTGATCTTATGAGATAGATTCTATTTACTTTCATCAATTTCCTATATTGTACACAACACTAAGATTATCATGTGCTATACACAATAACATATTATCTTGTAGTATACAAAACACTATTCATCCCCTGTGTTACATACAATTTCATGTTTTTTTGATAGAATTCATTTAAATCATGACTGAGTAGAACTGATTACTAAATATTAGAAAATATTATTTATAATGGAGGGTATGAATTGTATACACTTAATTAAAAAACTATTAAAATTGGAAATAAGTGAGTCTATAAAATAATAAAATCAAACATTATAAATTATATTAGTGAAATATATATGAAATATATTTAATGTAATGTTTCAAATTCTTCTTATATGTTTTCTATATATGATATAAGAGAAAATTAAATTTTATCGGATAAAAGAAGTATTATAATAATAAGTATAGTTTAAATTTCTGTTGAAGGAAAACCCTTTTGAAATCTATTTTTTGACAATTTATTAAGTTATATTTTAAATAATAAACATATTCTTTGGAAGCAGGACATCAAAATTTTCATGCGTTGAAATTTTGGTATTTTTATGATAAAATTCATATTTTAATGAATGGTGAATAATAATGCATTTTAATTAAAATCTTATTTTTTTATAATTTAATTATATTGTATGATTATCATTTTAATTAGTTTTAAAGTGTAATTGGATTATTTTTTCCAATTCAATCCAATTTTGGTCATTAGATGTAATATCACATTTAAATTGCATATAAACACATGTGAATCCATTGATAGTTTTTACTTCTAAAAAACCAGAATTTTTGTTTTTAGAATGAGAATTAATTTTAAATTAATTAATGAAACTTATTTTTTTTAATTTGGAAAAATGGATTGCACATTTGGAATCATAATGTCCAAATTATGTAAATAGGCACCTTTTTTGGTACATTATGAATGGTAGCATCAGTATTTATTTTATTTACTATGGTTAAATATAAAATTAGGTAAATAAGTATAAAAATAATATCATAATAATATACATCTAGCCTAAAATGTGTCCTAATATTATTAGATGATTCATGAGTGACAGGAAAATACTTAGGCCAAACTTTTGGCATTTGAGAGCCACTTGGTTGTGAAAATGACATGTTACGAAAATTAATTTAATGTAAAGGGAAATATAAAATAAACATGTATCTTTTTATTAAAACAAATTTACAGTGGGATTATATAATTTATTTCATTGAATAAAAATAGTAATTTGAAATACATAAATACTTTATATATCAGGGTATTTATTTATAATTTTAATATATTAAATAAATAATTTATTTATGACACAATGATGACGCAATGATTACCTTATTAATGTATGATTGAAATAAATGTTATTATAAATATTAAACTAAAATTAATTTGAAAATTTTAATGCCCTAAAATAATTTTATGCATGATTATGAAATGTTTTATTTTTCTAAATTTAGTTTTTTCTAATCAATAATTTTTTTAAAGCTTTAAAAAAATTACAAAGTAGTGTCAAAATTGACATAAAGGGATTTGTAAAACTGTAACGACCCAAAGTTTTATTAATGGAAAATACCTCTTGATCTTATTAAATTTCTCTTTATGTAATTTTTTTTTATAAAATGTCAACTTCTTTGGTTTTATGTTAAGAATTTTGACCGTTACTAATATAGCTGTTGAACAGTGATCACATGATTAGTATAAATATAGGACTTTAACAAATCCAATTTACTCAGACAAAGGAAGCGATGGCCTCATCCAGTAGAATTTCCCCATACGAAGCCCATTTGTCGGAGCTCGAAAAATAGGTGGTGTCTTTGGGCTTCTCCCTTGACCAAGCCCAAGCTGAGCTTCATCTTGTCTAGCTCGAACGTGACCGTCTACGGGAAAAGTGGAAGTTGATTGAAATTACCACTCGAGTGATGTTATCCGAGCCACCCCAAGAGTCTTTCACCATCGCACACCTTACCCTTAGGTCTTATGTGGCTGTTTTAAGGGGATATGTAACAAATAAGTAGTACTATGTTCATGTACATTATTTTTTTATATAATAATTAATATAACTTCTATTCATTTTTGAAACATTGTAAATAGTTTTTAAAGTACAAATGGTGTTTTTAGTTATTATTTAATTAAGAATTATATTTTATTAAATTAAGGGATTTTTGAATTAAATAATATTTTAATAAAATATTATTATTAATATTAAATTAATTTTTATTAAATATAAATGATCTTATAATTTTATGAATGCAATTATAATTTTTATTAAGGTTTGAAAACCATTTCTGTCAAAACCCGTGAATTTTCGATAAATGTAGGTTTTTATTTTAAAAGTGAAAATTCACATATTTATAAAATTATTTAGATAAAATAAATGTTATTTTTGGAATCTGGACATCGAAATTATCCAACAGTGAATTTTTCATAATTTTCTGAGACAGTCAAATTTTTGGGTAAAAATTAAATACCGTTTAAATATATAATGTGTTTTATGACATCATAATGACCCAATAGTGATGTAATAAAATACTATAATCTTTATTTTTGTCCAATATATGTTTTACCATTAAAATAAAGTGATTTTGGGTTTTTTTGACTTATTTTTCAAAGTATTAATGGACCCCTCAAGACTTATTCAACACTTTGCCTTTTTAAATTAATTTCCATGGGAGTGTGACTCACCTCCACATAAGAAACCTTATTATTTTAAGATGTTCTGACTTTGGCCTTATAAAATAATGTTTTCCTCTTCCCTTTTCCAAAATCCATGGGCAAAAACCATGGGATGGTTTTTGGTTTGGATTAATTTAATATAAGGGGTCCCAAACCTAAATAATAAATAATTATCTCACCTTTCCTATATAAACCCACCCAAGCTCCCACTTCCTCCTCACTCAAATCCCTTGGAGTTCGTACAAACTCTGCCCTACTATCTCTAGAATCCTCCCAAGGTGCCCCAAGCTCTCAAAAAGCCTCTCACAAGCCTCTCTCTATCTTTTGGAAGCACACTTCCAAGTAAGGGGTTTTTCTTCCTTTCTCATTTTTGTCCAATTTTCATTAAGTTGTTTTGCCTTTTAATTTCAATTATGAATGTTGGGGTATGGTTTCACACCTCCCTCATACTGCCCTATTTCTATTTTAATGATGGGATACCCCTTTCTCTCTCATTAAATTCCTCCCTTGTACACCCGTTACTATGCCGAAATTCTGAAGGGAACTTCTCTCTCCTCTTTTACATTCAAGCAATATTTTTGTATCATGAATATGAATTACATTACAATTGTTGGGACATGTATCTATATGACCTCCTTACTGTCCATTACATGTAAATATTATGAGGAACCTGTTTCTCTCTCATCAACCATTTTTATGAATTCTTATGTCAAGCCGTTACGCTGCCGAAATCGCACCGATTTTCTAAGCCAATGCCATTGTGTAGTGAATACCATGCCCATTTCTCCATCAAGGGTATTCAACTTTATGGACATTTAATTATTGATTATAAAGTTTCATTTATGAATTCCACATTCCTTTATTTTGGAACAAATGATTATGTTTTATGAATCCATGTTTTATGATCCATGTGGCACACTTATGCATGAAATGAAATGTTTAAGAAAGATGCGCCCTTATAGCGCTCCAATGCATTAGGTAAAGTATAGTATCATGATACGTCATGTCTAATGAGTGTTGAATCATTCTAATTCAATTGAAATGACGGTTTACTCGTGCTTCATGTGCAATGAGTATTTACTCATGCTATATGTGCAATGAGCCTTGGCTCATGCTAATTCCATGTTAAGTGTTGTTGCCACATTTCCATGTTGTGATTATCATGATTTATCATTCCTTTATGTTCATGTTTCTTTTAAGCTCTATTGATATGCATATTGTCTAACATGTATTTTACTCCTCATGTTATTCCATGTGTACTCCCTTACTGGGCTTTATAACTCACCCTTTTCTTATGCATGTGCTCAGGTTATCCCATGCAATGCTAAGTACGAGGGAATATAGTGGTCATGTAAAGGATGTATTCAATAAGGACATTATATTTCATGTTTTAAGTTTTTATGTAATGATCCTAAGCCCCAAAGACACTAAACCTCTCGATCTTCTTATTGTGTCAACTGTAGTTTTATGTAATAAATCATGTGTAAGTTTGTAATAAAAGCAGGGTTGTCATAGTTGGTATCAGAGGATAGGTTTAGTTATTTTTGGGATTAGGAAACCCTAGTAAAGACTTATATTCAAGACTAGGTTTAATAAAAACATCCCTAAGTTTTGGTAAGTACTGAGTAAGTGGTTTATCAAACAAATACATCCCTGTCTGGATACGAGAAGGTAGAGGCTGCTCTGGAACCGATGTATCCTAGTGGTAAAACCCAAAAACACCGCTTTGAGATAGACTCAAATGGGAAATGGTGCATGACAACGGGCCTTGCTGCACTCTTGGTTACGACACTCCCAGGGGATATGTTTTGATAAATTCAAAAGCTTAGTATGAACCCTTATTAAGGGAATTAAAAAAAATGGCCCTAATAATATATGTTTGAATGTAGATCATGAAAAGCCTTGATTGAAGCCTATAGACTCATGAGTTAAGTAAATAAAAGTTTATTTATAAGTAATCAACTTTTTTCTTTGGGTTACCCTTTATGTGTTACCCCTAACTTTATATTTATTCCAGCCAATGGCCGGTAATATGAGGACTCGGGCTAACAACCGTTGTGAATATTAGTGTGATGAATGTACTAATGAGATGCCAAATCCAATGGGAGCTGGAATCACGAACTTTTTCACGCTTCTCTCTCAGCTAACTCAATTTTTGAATAGAAACACGGGTCAAGAGGAACGTTCAAACCCCCCTAAGAAAGAACAAGTCACTATCGAGAGTTTCATGAGACAAAGGCCTCTTTCTTTTAGTGGATCATCTGATCCCATTATCGCTGAACAATGGATCAACTCCATTGAAAAGATCTTCTCCATCCTTCAATATTCTGAACAAGAGAAGGTTCTCCTGGCTGCTTATCTTATAGAGGGTGAAGCTGATCAATGGTGGACGTTGATGAATAATACGAAGCCTGAGGAGGAGATCGAGGCTTTGGAATGGAAGGATTTCTGGAAGATGTTTTTCGATAAATATTTTCCACGCACCCTCTGGCTTAAGATGGAAAGGGAATTCCTTTACCTCAAGCAAAAAAGATGAAGAATCTGTTGGAGCGTACGAGGAAAATTTCACAAGGCTTGCACGATACGCTTTCGGCTTTTTCGTTACCCCCGAATGGAAAGTTGACCACTTCTTTGGTGGGCTGAAGCCTAGCTTGCAGAAATCATTAGCGATCCGTGACTTCGACAGCTATGAAAAAATTGTCTGATGTGCCCTCAAGGTCGAAATGGAGATCGGGGTATCACAGGTTTATCATGGGTACAAGAAGCGTAAGGTGGACTTCATTGCTGGTGGTCCAATGGATAAATCTAACAGTGCTAAGAAGATCCAGCACCCCACTTGCCAAAAGTGTAGAAAGAAGCACCCTGAAAATTGCCTTAAGGGGATGAGGAAATGCTTCAGGTGTGGAAGAGAAGGTCACCTAGCTGTTAATTGTCGGAAAGAAAGACCAGCAACTGCGACAAAGGAGAGGAACGCTCCGTTTGAACCTCAACGCGTTGTTTAATGCTACAAATGCCAAGAACCGGGTAATTTTGCAAATCATTTCCCTAATCCAAAGGGTTTTTGGAGACAACCAACAACCTCCAAGGCAGCAAAGAAGAGCTTTGCCATCACTTCTGCTGAAGTGAACCCCGAAAATGAAGTGGTGACAGGTACGCTAGTTATTCATTCAAGAATAGCGAACATACTTTTTGATTCAGGTTCTACACATTCTTTTATATCTCAAAAGTTTAGTAGAACAATCCCAGCACCACCACAAATCATGGAAGTAAAGATGTCAGTGAGTACGACAAATGGGGTAATCATTGCATCCCATGAATATAAGTCCTCTCCTGTTATAGTCTGTGGATTTAATTTCTCGGCAAACCTCGTCATACTCCCTCTGGTGGAATTTGATGCAATTCTTGGCATAGATTGGCTTTCTTTATATAGATCCAACATAAATCGTCGGGAGAGGGAAATCACACTCCATATGAAGAATCGACCCACGATTCTTTACAAGTGTCAGGAGGTATATGAATCTCATTTAGCTCCATCATCTCAAAAATGGATATTATTGCCTTATGAGCACGTGTATCTGGCTTAGATGATTGAGTCCAAGGAAGAAACCATCCTTTAAGAAATGCCAATTGTGAGGGAATTCGCTGAAGTGTTTCATGAGGAACTGCCTGGTCTTCCTCCAAGAAGAGATATTGAGTTCTCAATTGAACTTATACCTGGGGCGCTACCAATATCCAAGAATCCATATAGAATGTCTATTGTTGAGCTTGAAGAGATGAAGAAAAAACTACAGGAGAATCTAGATAAAGGGTTTATACGCCCAAGTGCTTCACCATGGGGTGCACCAGTCCTCTTCGTCAAGAAGAAGGATGAGTGAATGCGGCTTTGCATCGATTATCATGAACTTAACAAAATCACGATAAAGAACAAGTATCATCTCCCAAGAATTGATGACTTGTTCGATTAGCTGCGTGGAGCACAAAACTTCTTCAAGGTGGATTTGCGGTCGGGATATTATCAAGTAAGGGTGAAGAAGGAAGATGTCCCAAAGACTGCTTTTCGTACAAGATACGGGCACTATCAATTCATAGTAATCCCTTTAGGACTCACCAATGCTCCAGAAATATTCATGGACTTGATGAATAGAGTCTTTAGAGATTACCATGAAAAATTTGTGATAGTCTTTATAGATGATATTCTAATATACTCCAAAACCATGGAGGATCATGAGGCGCATTTAAGAACTATACTAGAGACTTTGTGCAAGGAGAATCTCTATGAAAAGTACATCAAGTGTGAGTTTTGGTTGAAGGAGGTCTTACTATTGGGCCATATCATCACAAGAAATGGGATATCTGTGGACCCCTCCAAAACAGATGCAATTGAGGGACGACCGAGGCCAACATCGGTAAAAGATATATGTAGCTTCTTGGGGTTAGTTGGATATTATCGACGTTTTGTGAGAAATTTCTCATGATTTTCCAATCCTCTTACAAAGCTAACTCGAAAGGGAGTAAAGTTTTCTTGGAGTGATGAATGCGAACAAAGCCTCAAGGAGTTGAAAATGAGGCTTATCACTGCGCCCGTGCTCACTTTACCCAGAAGTGGGGAACTTTTTATGGTATTCAGTGATGCTTCAAAGAAGGTCTTAGGCTGTGTGCTGATACAGAATGATAAAGTGATATCCTATGCCTCAAGTCAGTTGAAAATCCATGAGCGAAACTATCCAACGCATGATCTGGAGTTGGCGGCAGTGATCTTTTCCTTGAAAATCTGGCGGCATTACCTCTATGGAAAGAAATGTGAGATATATACTGACCACACAAGTCTTAAATATATATTCACATAGAAATAGCTTAATATTCTCCAGAGAAGATGGATAGAGCTCATCAAGGATTATGACTGTTCAACACATTACCACCCTGGGAAAGCGAACAAGGTGGAAAATTACCTAAGTAGAAAAGATCCAGCAATTCTATCAATGATGAGAATTGAGAAGGATCCAATCTTCTTAGACTTTATGAAGATGGACGTGGGAATCATAAAGAAGGGATCATCATCAATCCTTTCACAAATTATTGCTCAACCATCTCTTTTGGAAAGGTTAAAGGATACTCAAAAGGATGATGTGGGAATTCAAGAAAAAGTGGAAGCTATCAAAAAGGGGAAATCCTCAAAGTTTAATGTTAATGAAGAAGGAATTGTGCATTTTGGGAAAAGACTATGTGTTCCATCAAGTCCGGAGCTGAAGAAGGAAGTTTTGGATGATGCACATAGTTCAAATTTCTCTATTCACCCAGGGAGCAGAAAGATGTATCGAGATCTCCGAGAAAACTTTTGGTGGGATAATATGAAGAAGGAGATTGCTGAATATACATTAAAGTGCCTGGTGTGTCAGCAAGTGAAGGCAGAGAGGCAGAAGTCTAAGGGGATGATGCAACCATTTCCCATACTAGAATAGAAATGGGAAAACATCACCATGGACTTTGTCACCAGACTTCCGAGGACATCCAATGGCAACAATTCAATCTAGGTTATTGTGGATCGTCTTATAAAGACTGCACACTTCATTGCTATTCGGGATGATTTCTCTTTGGATCAACTGTCACGGATACATATCAGGGAAGTGGTAAGGTTGCATGGAGTACCACTATCTATTGTGTCTGACCGAGATCCAAGATTCACCACTATGTTTTGGAAGAGTCTTCAATATGCTCTGAATACTGAACTGAACTTTAGTACGACCTATCATCCTCAAACTGATGGCCAATCTGAGCGGACTATCCAAACACTTGAGGACATGTTGAGATCATGATAAATGGACTTTAAAGGAGGATGGGATCAACATCTTCCTTTCGTTGAGTTCTCTTATAATAACAGTTTCCACTCGAGCATCCAAATGGCACCATATGAAGCCCTGTATGGGAAAAGGTGCAGAACACCGGCATGTTGGGATGAGGTCGGTGAACATAAGCTGCTTGGACCAGAAATGGTTGATGAAATGGTGGAGAAGGTAAAAACCATTCAGTAGCATATAAAGGCATCCCAGAGTCAACAGAAGAGTTATGTAGATAATTGTCGACGAGACCTTGAGTTTAAAGTTGGAGACATGGTGTTTCTACGCATATCTCAATGGAAGAAGGTCATGAGGTTTGGGAAGAAAGGAAAGTTAAATCCAAGGTACATCGGCCCCTTCGAGATTCTTGATCATTTCGGGGCTATGGACTATCGACTAGCACTTCCACCTACTATGGCCAAAATACATGATGTCTTTTATGTATCCCTATTAAGGAAGTACATACCGGACCCTTCACATGTACTCTCTTCTGAGGTGGTACAATTGGAAGATGATCTTTGTTATGAGGAGAAACCAGTGAATATCCTAGATCAAATGTTCTAAAAAATAAGACAATGCCCCTCGTAAAGGTGTTGCGGAGAAACCACAAGTTTGAAGAAGTAACTTGGGAATCAGAGGAAAAGATGAAGCTGAGTTACCCACATCTATTTTAGTGTGGGAAAAGGAAAATTTCGAGGGATAAATCTCTTAAGGGGGGAATATTTTAACGACCCAAAGTTTCATTAATGGAAAATTCCTCTTGATCTTATTAAATGTATCTTTATATAAAATGTTTTTATAAAATTTCAACTTCTTTGGTTTTATGTTAAGAATTTTGACCGTTTCTAATATAACCGTTGAATAGTGATCACATGATTAGTATAAATATATGACTTTAACAAATCCAATTTACTCAGACAAAGGAAGCGATGGCCTCATCCAGTAGAATTTCCCCATACGAAGCCCATTTATCAGAGCTCGGAAAAGAGGTGGCGTCTTTGGGCTTCTCCCTTGACCAAGCCCAAGCTGAGCTTCATCTTGTCAAGCTCGAATGTGACCGTCTACGGGAAAAGTGGAAGTTGATTGAAATTACCACTCGAGCGATGTTATCCGTGCCACCCCAAGAGTCTTTCACCATCGAACACCTTACCCTTAGGTATTATGCGACTATTTTAAGGGGTTATGCAGCAAATAAGTAGTACTATGTTCATGTACATTATTTTTGTATATAATAATTAATATAACTTCTAGTAATTTTTGATACATTGTAAATAGTTTTTAAAGTACAAATGGTGTTTTTAGTTATTATTTAATTAAGAATTCTATTTTATTAAATTAAGGGATTTTTGAATTAAATAAAATTTTAATAAAATATTATTATTAATATTAAATTAATTTTTATTAAATACAAATGATCTTATAATTTTATGAATGCAATTATAATTTTTATTAAGGTTTGAAAACCATTTCTGTCAAAACCCATGAATTTTCGATAAATGTCGGTTTTTATTTTAAAAGTGAAAATTCACATATTTAGAAAATTATTTAGATAAAATAAATTTTATTTTTGGAATCTGGATGTCAAAATTATCAAATGGTAAATTTTTCATAATTTTCTGAGACAGTCAAATTTTTGGGTAAAAATTAAATACCGTTTAAATATATAATGTGTTTTATGACATCATAATGACCCAATAGTGATGTAATAAAATACTATAATCATTATGTTCGGCCAATATATTTTTTACCATTAAAATAAAGTGATTTTGGGTTTGTTTTACTTATTTTTCAAAACATTAATGGACCCCTCAAGACTTATTCAACACTTTGCCCTTTTAAATTAATTTCCATGGGAGTGTTACTCACCTCCACATAAGCAACCTTATTATTTTAAGAATTTAGGACTTTGGACTTATAAAATAATGTTTTCCTATTCCCTTTTCCAAAATTCATGGGCAAAAACTATGGGATTGTTTGTGGTTTGGATTAATTTAATATAAGGGTCCCAAACCTAAGTAATAAAGAATTCTCTCACCTTTCCAATATAAACCCACCCAATCTCCCACTTCCTCCTCACTCAAAGCCCTTGGAGTTCGTCCAACCTCTTCCCTACTCTCTCTAGAATCCTCCCAAGGTGCCTCAATCTCCCAATAAGCCTCTCACAAGCCTCTCTCTAGCCTTTGGAAGCACACTTCCAAGTAAGGGTTTTTTCTTCCTTTCTCATTTTTGTCCAATTTTCTTTATGTTGTTTTGCCTTTTAATTTCAATTATGAATGTTGGGGTATGGTTTCTCACCTCCCTTATACTTCCATATTTATGAATGAATGATGTAAGAACCCTTTATCTCTCATTAAATTCCTCCCATGTACACCTGTTACTATGCCGAAATTTTGAAAGGAACTTCTCTCTCCTCTTTTACATTCAAGAAATATTTTTGTATCATGACTCTAAATTCCATTAAAATTGTTGGGACATGTATCTATATGACCTACTTACTTTCCATTACATGTAAATATGATGAGCAACCCATTTCTCTCTCATCAACCATTTTTATGAATTCTTATGTCATGCCGTTACGCTGCCGAAATCGCACCGATTTTCTAAGCCAATGCCATTGTGTAGTGAATACCATGCCCATTTCTCCATCAAGGGTATTCACATTTATGCACATTTACTTATTTATTATAAAGTTTCATGTACGAATTCCACATTCTTTTATCATGTAACAAATGATTATGTTTTATGAATCCATGTTTTATGATCCATGTGGCACACATATGCATGAAATGAAATGTTTAAGAAGGGTGCGCCCTTATAGCGCTCCAATGCATTGGGTAATGTATAGTATCATGATACGTCATGTGGAATGAGTGTTGACTCATTCTAATTCAAGTGAAACGATGGTTTACTCATGCTTCATGTGCAATGAGTATTTACTCATGCTCTATGTGCAATGAGCCCTGGATCATGCTAATTCCATGTTAAGTGTTGTTGCCACATTTCCATGTTATGATTATCATGCTTCATCATGCCTTTATGTTCATGTTTATTTTATGCTATATTGATATGGCTATTGTATAAAATTTATTGTACTCCTCATGTTATTCCATGTGTACTCCCTTACTAGGCTTTATAGCCCACCCTTTTCTTATGCATGTCCTCAGGTTATCCCATGCAATGCTAAGTACTAGGGAATGTAGTGGTCATGTAAAGGAAGTTTTCAATAAATACGTTGTATTTCATGTTTTATGTTTTTATGTAATGATAATAATCCAAAAAGACACTAAACCCCTCGATCTTCTTGTTGTATCAAGTGTAGTTTTATGTAATAAATCATGTGTAAGTTTGTAATAAAAGTAGGGTTGTCATAAAAACAAATACTGTTTTATTTAGTGATATAATAGTCATAAACATATAATATTAATCCAACAGACATAGAAATTGTTATAAATTTCATTAATGATCCACCTAAGGTTCTTTTGACATTTTACAGTAACTATATTTACCATAGACATTAAAAATATAAGAAGACAAGGTAAGAGTTAATTTATTTATGTAAGGGTTAAATTCAGAAGATAAGGTTACATTTTTGAACTAAACATGTCTAAACCAAATTGATTGTTAGTATATATATCCATACTAATATTATCCTTTAACTATATCAATTTTTATCTATTATAATTATAAATTCAATTTATAATAATATAATATTTCATGACTTTCCTAAAGCGCACTGCCTCCCTTTTATAAAAAGCCACCACATCTACCCAATTAATCACACCACTAAAGCCCCTTGTATCTTCTATATTCAACTAAAATAATCTCCCATCATCCCTCCTTTACTACTATAGGCGACACATTGGGGATAACTTCATCCTAATATGACCATTTATGAAAATCAAAAGGAGATACTTGAAAAAGAAATAATTGTTTTATCACCTCTTTCAAAAATCATTTCTTCTTCGACATCCCCTTATTATTTGTTTTAAAAAATAATAAAATAAATAATTTATATTATAAATTATATGATGTTATTACAATTTTGGTACAACCTTATACCTCATATTATCCCCACAACGAATAATAATATTACCATGCGTGCGTACGACTAACCATCTCCACACTGTTGTGTAACTTTTAACTCAACAATACATAATTTTTATGGGTATAATGATGCATATAGTGGTTGTAAAAAATGAATATAACATGATAATAATTCTTTATAACAAATATACCTTCCAATTCCATAATATATATCCATTAATTTAATGATACCATTGCTCATGCGTACGTACAACCTTCCATCCCAACGATGCGATGTGATTCATTATAAATGTTCTTCATTAAACCACGATTATATAAATGAATGGAATGAATAAATAAGGTATAGATTATATTTATATAATAATTTTAATGATATAACTATAAAAAAATAATTGGAACATGAAATTAACTGGAAAAACATGTATAAGAACATAAAGGAGTTAATATTCGAATAACGAGTGACAACAAAATGTTACAAACAAACAGATGATAATATGCTAATATATAATATCATAAATATGACTATGATTCTAAAATAAGTCAATAAAATTATTTAAATCATTATATATGTGGTTCAGTTACATATAAAGTATATCTAAACTATGGTAAGGGATAACTTTTAAATATCATTGTTATCTAAGATTGTTTATTCATAATTTTTTGTGGCGGTATATTTATCATCCACATACATGATTCCCAAATATATAATATTATTTCTATTATTATACTAATTTTAGTGTAAATATTATCCATTAGTGAATTTTTATTAAATATTATGGATGTAATCTTTCTTTCATTTTCCATATGAGTTCCTTTTGGAAATTTCTAGAAAGAGTACGAGGAGAATATTTTTTAGCTTATAAGGCATGAATGGATTCTGATGCTTTCAAAAAACCTTATTCCCATAAAGCATACATTAAAATATTTCAAGTGTATTTACAATATTTCATGTATATTTTCAATTAAATTCTTATCTTTTAAAATTGTGATGCATATTGAGAAAATAAAATGTTTTTGCTGAAGAATTGATATTTTCCTCCAGAAATAATTTGAAGTATTTTTTCAAAATTATTTTCCATATATGATGACTTATGGTTATGTATCAATACCTATTATTAATTTTATTTGATTATGTTAATAATATAATCATTTTTATTAAATCCATTAATTTTATATGGATTATGATGTAATGATGTTTAAGAAACCCTTTTTTTGTTCCTTGGGTTATGCTATGGTGAATGGGTTATGTTTTGGTGGAACATGTAAGAATTATTTTCTTATGAGATAGTTGGGACATATATATAACTTCAATACATTAGGTGATGATAGATATATCATTAGATAAACATGACTAGAATGGTAAGTAAATATTTTTCCATAATACATGGCCGGAATGACAAGTAAAGCAGCTTTAGTAATACATGGTTGGAACGACAAGTAAACCTAGTTCAGTAATGGTCTTTGTCCACTATGATGGTCTAGAAGAAATATATAGGCTACTATGGAAATCATATTATGTTATTATTTGTTTTCCACAATTCCATGTTTAATTCCAATTCTATTTTATTATGGTTAATGTTCATTTATGGTCTATTCATTACGTACTTCCAATATTTATTTCATGACTCATGATTTTGATATTTAATCTTCAGGTTCATGTTTTTATATTCTTATATTAATGGTTTGTTAGAGGTTCTCCATGTTTTCCCTGATAAATCATTTGAGCTCACCCTTTTTATTTTTTATTTTCCTCAGGATATAAATAAAGGTTTTAGGAATGGAAACAATCGGGGAAGATCTTTATGGGTGATGTTGAAGATCATTCTCCATGTTAGAAGATTATGTTCTATGTTTCCAAAGAAACTATTATAATACTCTTTTTGGGAGTATATTTGTATAATGAATTATGAATTCCACAATATAAATTTAATGTCTACATACTTTAATCTTGGGTCGTTAGAGTTGGTATCAGAGCTAACGAATAGTTATTCATTGGAAACTAGGATGAAAAAACATTAGTGATATCCTTCAAGATACTTCTAAGGTATTTCTAGGGATATACCTAATGGTATGTCTAACTATATGTTACTTTCCTAGAATTATGGTAATTATCATAAATAACCATGTTTTAAACTTAATATATTAGAGACTAAAAGTACCCCTTGATTATATTGTTTTCCCAGTATGATTTTTTCCTCCCATGATCTTCTTTTGGGGTTTCAGACAATGACTAGAACCCGAAGGAACAATATTAATGAATAATGCACTGGGAAATGCTATGATTTTCCTCTTGAACAACCAAATGTTATGCATGATGGAATGAAAAATCTAATTACTATATTTACACAAGCTATGAATAATTTTTTACTGCCAATTGAGTAGAGAAGGGAATAACTTTCTATTGAGCCCTTCATGTGGCAATATCCAACTTCTTTCATTGGGTCTTTTGACCCAATTTTTTTTGAACAATGGATCAGTACCATGGAAATGATATTTTTCCTCCTCCACTATTCGGAACATAAAAAATTCATTTTGGTTGTTTATCATCTAGAAGGTTAAGATGACCATTGGTGGACACTAATTTAGAATATAATGAAGCAAAATGAAATTAAATCCAGGGAATGTGAAGAGTTAAAGAACCTATTTTTCAATAAGTACATTAATAATAGTTTTTTAACAAATAAGGAAATGTAGTTCTGTGAGTTTTAGGAAAAGGATTATTAATATGTTGGTATATACGAGGAAAATTTTACAAGAAATTCGTGGTATTCTTCTTCAGTTATCAACCAACCTGAATGTGAAGTCAGTCGAATTTTCAATGGCATAAAACCAAGTCTTAAAAGGTCATTGGCAATAATATAATTTAGTATATATAAAGAGAATGTGTGTTTTTATATCTAGTTATGAATGGATGTTGGTGTTTCAAGTGATCATAATGGTTTTGACAAGAAATGAAAATTAAGATCAAGGGGAAATCTCAAAAAAATGGTGAAAAGAAGATGAATGCTTCTATATGATCAATGTGTGGAAATATGCATGGTGGGGACTGTACTAAAGAGAATGGAAATTGTTTTAATTTTGAAAATAATATCATAGAGTAGGTAAATGATGAATTAATGAGAAAAAGGTTTCTATTGATGTGTATAGAGAAAAGAATACAAATAAATCACCACCCACACTTCAATGCTACATGTGCAAGGAAATGGGGTATTATGCTAACCAAATCCCTAATTCATGTGTTATTGATGATTATTAATGTCAATAAGCTATTAAGGACAAATACAAAGGAAAATTGCATGTGATCACTATTGGTAATGCAGAGTATGAAAAAGAAGTGGTGGAATGATTATGTGTTTATGTAATGGCCTTACAAAATAGTGTTGTAAAATCTCTTTTATAGTATTATGGAATATTATAATATCTATGTATTAGTCCATAGTGTATTTCCATAAATATATAGTATCAGTATCCATGAAAAGTTATTTAAATAGTTGTGGAAAGCACATGATAAGTGCATAGTGAAGGGATAAAGAGATAATGAGATGTTCGATAATATTAATGACCTCAGGACTGATACAAGCACAAAGAGATATCATGGTTTGAGTATATAGATTTTTTGGTATTTTTGGTGTGTGGAAATAATTAATTTTTATAGAATGCATGTTTTCAATCTGGTTATATGGTAATTCATATTATTATAATATTTCACGTGAATACATGATTAATCTATTCACATGTTTGGAATGTGAAAACCCAAAACAACCTTATAAGATATGGGAGAGTAATGTTAAACTAATTTAGTTCACCTATTTTTAATGGTTTATATTTTTAGTTTTAGAAATATTTTAATTTTATCCATTAATGGATTGTATATTTTATATTACTATTTAAGATTGATATAATAATGTATTATATCACTATAGGTTGACTTATGCATATTTGATTGCTTGTGCTAACATTTCTGTTGAGATAGGTGGAATGACCTGTCATTTTATCACATGATCTACTAACACATTAGGGATGACAAATTCATCTTAATTTATTTGAATGAGATATTATGTATAAATTTCTCAAGGAAGGAAAAATAGTGAGATTGTATTGAAATCATGTAAGTATTTATTCCCATGTTCTTCGAAATTTGTTTAAGTATATGGAAAACCAAAATTTTTATCTTATTACCTTTATATCCAATTAATTTGATGGTCCCTTAAATCATCGTAGATTTATGGATTTATGGTTATTAAATTTATCCAAACCTTGTTCTCTATCACTATCCATTAAAACATAAGGGTTATATTTTTATTCCATATCTTGGTTTTCACATCCAACCTATTTTCTCTTATATTGAAGCCCAGAGATAAGTTACTTTGGGTAACCATTATTTTTCTAACATTACTTTTTAAAAAGATGTTTTAGTATTTTTTTATATGATGTGGGTTATTATAAAAGAAGCACACAAGTAGTAATCCATTTAACACCCCAAAAAAATTATAGGGAAAAGTAATTTTATGGGGGTAGAATGTAACAACGTGAGATTTTATGAGATAGATTCATTTTAATTTGTTCAATTTCTTGTGTTATAAACTACATTGAGATAAGCTTGTTCTATACATAACACCGTATTATCTTGAAATATGGGAAACACTATTAGTGGCCTATGTTACACAAACTTTCATGACAATTTGATAGAATTTGTTTCTCTCTTGAATTTTTATAATTGATCACTAAATATTTTAACATAGTATTTATAATGGCAGGTATGAATATTATTCACTTCCTTTAAATAAAACAATTTAAATTAAGACAAGTGAGTCTATAAAATAATAAAATAAATATTTATGGATTTATTTAGTGAAATATATTTGTAATATATTCCATGTAATGTTTTAAATTCATCTTATATGTTTTCTATATATGATATAAGAGGAAATTAAATTTTTTAGATAAAAGATTTATTTTCCAAGAAAATTCAGTTTTACCACCTTTTAATAGTGAACCCTTTTTAAATATAATCATTGACAATTTTATAATTTCTATCAAAAATAATTAACTTCTAATTTGGAATTGGGAAATCAAAATTTACCTTGGAATAAATTTTGGTATTTTTTCTGAGGAAATTCATATTTTAATGAATTGTAAAAAATACTTCATTTTAATTCCAAATTGACTTTTGATATAATTTATTTATATATTTATATTATCTTTTTAATTTTTTTTAAAAGGATTAATGGATTATGTTTTTTTAATTTAATCTAATTTTTTTTCATTGGTAGTAATTTCACATTTAAATTTTACATAAACCCATGAACTTATTTTGATATTTTTTATTTCATAAAAGTCAGCTTTCTGGTTTTGACAACAGAAATTAGTTTTAATATAATTAATGAAACTTTTATGTTGATATTTTGAAAAACTACATTCCATATTTTGAATCATACGTTTCAAATTATTTAAATAGGTACCTTTTATTTTTGGACATTTTGAATAATATCTTCAGTAATTATTTTATTTACCACGGTTAAAGGGTAAATTAGGTAAATAAGGGTAATCATAATATTATAATAATATAAAACTATCATAACATGTGTCCTAATCTTATTTTATGATTCAAGATAGACCAAAAATCATTAGGATGAATGTTTTCCATTTTGGATCCACCTGGGATTGAAAATGACATGTTATAATAATTAATTTAATATAAAATGAAATATAACATAAACATGTATCTTTTTACTAAATTGATTTCAAGGTGAGGTTATATAATTGATCTTTTTGATTATTTATTATTATTATAAAGCTAAAAATATTTACTATAAACTGGTATTTTAATAGAGAATAAATAAATAAATGTTTTTATGAAACAATGGTGAGGCAATGATTACCGTATTAATAAATGATTCAAACAAATGACATTATAAATATTAAAATAAATGTAATTTAAAAACTATTACACCATTAATTAATTATATGGATGATTATGTCATTTTATATATGAGTTAATTTAGTTTTTTCAAATCAATCTAGTTGTTATATATCGAATAAAAATCAATTACCAAATAGTGTCAAATTTGACATAAATGTGTTTTTTTTAAAACTATTATAATAAATGATATAATAGTCAAAAAAATATACGATTCATCCAAATGACAAAATTAATGATATAAATTTCATTAATGATCCAATTTAGGTACTATTGAGATTTTATAGTAACTATATTTACCATATAGTGTATAAATACAAAATAACATTGAAAGAGTTAATTTTTTAAACTAAGGGTTAATTCTAAATGATAGGGTTAAATTTGTGACCTAAAATAGGATAAAACCTATTAGTTGAGATTATTTTGATCCATACTAATATTATTCACCAAATATATCACTTAGGAGCTATTATAATTCTAAAATAAGTTAATAATAAAATAATATTTCAAGACTTTCCTAATGTGCCCCTCCTCCCTCTTATAAAAGGCCACCACATCTACCAACTCACTCAGACCTCTAAAGTTCCTTGAAATTCAGAATTTATCCTAAAATAATATCCCAACATCCCTCCATTCCTCATAAATTCCACACATTAGGAATAAATCTATCCTATGGTGACCTTTTGAGAATATCAAATGGAGATACCTGAAAAAGTGGTGAATGTTTTATCACCTCTTTCAAAATTCTTTTATTCTTATACATCCCCTTTTTATGTTGTTACCATATTTAAGTAATAAATATAGTATATTATACATTATTTTTTTTATTATAGATATTGTACAGCCTTATACCTCATTTTATCAATCCTACGAATAACAATATCACCATGTGTGTGTACGTATGACTTATCATCTACACGCTATGGCGTAGTTTTTTATTCAACTATACTTAATTTTGATTGGTATAATGATAATTATAATGGATGTTAATAATGAATATAAAAGGATAATTATTATTTATAACCAGTATACCACCCAATTTCATACCGTTTAAGCCTTAAGTATATGATATCATCGCTCCTGTGTACATACGGCCTACCGCCTCCATGGTGTAGTGCTATTCATTATACACAATTTTCATTAAAAAATTATTATATATATGGATGGAATGAATATGTATTATAAATAATATATTAATATAATTATGGAAATCATGTAAATATAACCAATGATTTGGAACATGAACTTATCCAAAAATTATGCACAAAAGCATAAAGTAGTTAATATCTGAATATCGAGTGACAACGAAATGTTACTAACAAACTGATGATAATATTATCATATATAATTTCATAAAAATGGATAATATTTTGGAATAATTCAATAACATTATTTAAATAATTATATAGGTGTTTTGGATACATTCGAAGCATATCGACCCTAAGGTAATAGATAATTTTGCAATCCAATTTTTATCTAAGATTGTTTATCTTTAAGTATTTATTAGGGTATATTTATCATCCATATCTATGATTCCTGAACATATAATATTATTTATATTCTTATATTAATTTCTATGGAAATTTTACCCATTGGTTAATTTTTATTTAATAGTATCGAGGGAATCTTTGTTTCTTTTTCCATACGATGTACTTTTTTACTTTTTCAACGTGTTTATGAGGATAATGTTTTTTAACATATATAGCATGAATGGATTATTAGGCTTTAATAACACTTTATTTCCCTGATTCTTACATTATGAGATTTCATGTGTATTTACAATATTTCATGTGTATTTTAAATTAAATTCTTTTCTTTTAACATTATGTGGAATTTAGAGAGTTTTTTTGAATAATAAAGGATTTTTTCCTCAAGAATTAATTTCATGTATTTTATCAAAATCATATTCCATTTAATATAAAATAGGGTTATATTTCTATAGAAATTATTACTTTTTTTTTTGTTTTTAGAATTAGTTATATGAATTCCATTTATTTTATATGTATTATTATGGGATTATTTTTGAGAACCCCATTTTTTGTTACTTGGGTTATGCTATGGTGAATAGTTTATGTTTTTGTTGCACATGTAAGAATGATTTCATCATGGGATGGTTGGGACATATATATCCCTATTATTAATATGGTAAATAATTATATCTCATAATATATACAAGATTATAATTAAAAGTAAATATGGTATAGTAATTCATGACTGGAATGACAAGTAAATTCGGTTCAGTAATACATGGTTGGAACGACAAGTAAACCTGGTTTAGTAATGGGCGTTGTCCACAATGGTGGTATTGGCCTTAATGACTTGGATACTATGTAAATCATATAATATTCTTATTTCTTTTCCAAAATTCCGTATTTTATGCCAATTCAATTTTATTAGGGATTATGTTGTTTTATAGTGTATTCCTTAGGTACTGCCAAGATATATTTCATGACTCAATATTTTTATATTTAAATGTTATATTCATGTTTTTAAATTATTTTTTATGGTTTGTTTTATGTCATCCATGTGTACCCTTACTATGCATTTTATCTTACCCTTTTTATGTTTTTTTCCCCTAGATATAATGATTTATTTTAATGTAGGAAAACCAAATGGGAATGTTTTTATGGGAGATATTAATGATCATTCACCAAGACAGAAGATTATGTTACAATATTCCAATGACACTAATATAATACTATCATTGGGAATATATTTGTGTAATATATTAATTATTCTGCAAAAAATTTTTAATTTCCATCTATGTCAAACTTGGGTTGTTAGAGGTTGCCTAATTATGGGACCCAACCATGACCGTTTATTTTTTATTTCCAAAAACGTTGATCACACTCTGTTGTAACACTAATTTTTTTCATTTATTTGGACCCTAACATAGTTTTGCCTCCTCCAAAAGTTTTTGGAGACCTTCCCCTTTGATATGGGAGATATCTATGGAAAATATTGTTGCAGTGAATACTATATTTCTTGTTATGTCTCTGTTCATTGCGGTTTTCTTAGATATAATATTATTTCTTCTACTGAATTCATATATTTGATCATTTTGGGATATATTTATGATATTGGATCCCAATCCTGATGATATTTGGCCATTTGGATGTTAGATAAAAAGATTTATGTTGGGTTTTTGGATATTCAACCAGTTTTGTTGAAGAATCAATCTAGTTATTCATTTTCACCATAATTTCCAAGGTAGGTGGCTTCACTCTCAACACCCCTCCTTAAAAACTAATGGATTAGTTTGAAATTGAATGAATTTATTTAATTTTTTTTGAGAAATTATTATGAAAATCATTGTATAAACTCATGTTTGTGATGGTTTCTGGATTTCTGAAAATTGGTTATTTTGAATAGTATATTTTTATGGATTTTAAAATAATGATTTTAAAATGTGAATTTTTTTATTCATTGAAATGGATTGATGGTGATGTTTTCAATAAAATATTTTTTTATTGAAACCTCTTGAACTAGATGGTTTGAAATGTTTTTCGAATATACGGGTTGGTATGAGGTCATGCTTTCAACGTGAACATGAATAAAGGGCATTTACCATTAAGGTTAAAGCGGAGTGACCCTATTTAAGGGGAATGTTCCATTTCAGAACAATTAAAAACGACACTGATTGATGATTTAGTGGATAGATGGAAACCTATTGTGGGAATAGAACATTCATTGAGGTATGAATGTGTGGGTATGTGTGAATCATTTATTGGGGGTGCCAAAAAGGAATGTGAAATGGTTTAAAGAGTTGTTTGGTTTCTTTCCTTGGTACTTTTTTTGTTATGTAAATTTTATTATATTATGATATAAACTATTCAAAATTGTTTTATATATTTTTTCAAATAAACATTCAATTTTTGTTATCATACTGCATGTATAGGGAAGTCATGTGGTTAAAACTATTGAGTTTCATTACTCGCACCATGCATTGGAACATGGCTGCTTTTGTATATGTTGTTTATCAAGGCACAGGTAAAGTAAATTTATCACATTTATTTAGTGATGATTTAAGATAGTTTGAGTATGTATTGTGGGGTTAGATCGAGGCGTATGTTGGTATTTTTGGAGTTAGTTACCTTGGTGTCTTTCAGATTTATTGGTCTTGTATTTCACTTTTTTCGTATTCTACTTTGTTTCCACATGGTACTTTGTTATAGATCATGGTTTTAGTTGTGTTTGATTATCATTTATAATAATTTTAGTTTTATAGATAATAATATAGCATTAAATAGTGGTTATTTGGTTATGCATTTCTTGGTTAGCTTGTTTTAATTATAGAAGGGAAGATCTAAAACTAATTGTATTGAATCCATTGACATTTATTTCCAGCATATGGTGTCCTTGGTAAGTCACCCAAGGATATGAAATATCATTATTCTTTATGAATCATATGAGGAGGGGTGGGACAATACAAGTCATACCTATTTTTTTATCCTTGATATTTAATTTTTTGGGTACTGAAGTTAAAAATTATCCTTATGTAGTCCTTGACGTGGGTTTTTTGAAAGGTGTACAATTTTAAAAACATGAAATGCATAGAATAAAAATGTGCCAGTAACCAATATATTTTGAACTTCATGTAACTATGGAGTAGGATACATAAGAGTTTTAGAGACACGTATAAAATTACAATCTCAATTTCACGAGTTTATCAGATGAGAAGATAATGACACGCATTGATAGAAATTACTTCCCAGTAGGAGTGCATATTTCATTTTGAGTAATGATTAATCATTTAGGGAGAAATTTCTTATTGAAAATAATTGAAAATATTTCCAAAAGTAAGATTTTGAAAACTACTTGGTAGTTGTATTTTTAATTTTTTTTTCAAAAGCTTAGTGGAATTTTAAAAAATGGGATGAAAATAGAATATCTGGAAATTGGGAATGGAATTGTTGTGATAGTCGGGATATGATACATTGTAAATTGATAAGCCCATAGATTCTAGAGATTGTAAATTATGTTTTTTTCTACTGTTATTAAAAATTGAACCAGGTAGGTGTCATAGAAACCAAAAGAAGTGGCTGTTGAGAATGTGGTTACACCTGAGCTATAGGTGATACAAAAACTAGTTCAAAGTATTATTTACGATATTGAGACCATGGATAGAGGGAACCAAATGGATGAATCTAGGAAACTGGATCATTCTATTCAGTTCCAAAAGCATAATCCACCCATCATTCTAGGTGATTCGAAACATGGGAAGGAAGAGGTGTGGATGAATAGGATGAATCAATCATCAATTTCCAAGTCACACTAAAGAAATTGAAATCCTTATTGGTTATTAGTATGATAGAAGATATTTCTTGGAAATGGTTGGATATATCTATTCAAGATAAATTAGGCAATGGATTTTCAATGGAGTTTTTTGGAATTGATTACAAATAATTCTCTTCTCATACGTTCAGGATTTCTAGAATGAAATAATTTTTTATCTTGAAATTGGATAATCTATTGGTGATAGAGTATGTTTCTAAATTTATTAATTTAGTTCTCTTTGCCACAATGTTTCTACTATTGCTTCCTTAAAGGCATGCATTCTTTGAATTTGATAAGACAAAAGAAACTCATTTGATTTTTTTTTGTAATTTGTAAAAACAATTATATAGATATGGTCAATAGAGAGATGGTGGAAGAATGGTGCATATCCAGAGATATAGGTAGAGATAGTATGTCTATACATATGGGAAATGATTGGAACTCTAACAATGGGAACAAGTGGTAGGGGGACACCTATTTCCATGGTGGTGGGATGACACAATATTATATGGTTGGATTAGTGAATCTTTCTCCTAAACCCAAGAGTAAAGTTGGATATTTCCAATGTAGATATTTTGATCACATGTGTTTAAGTGTAAAACACTATATAGATTATTCCACAATTACATCCAGATGGGGAATCTTTAACATTATTGTTATAGTGATTTGAGGATAGTTGTTCAAGACACATCTCATGTTACTGTGCTAGTTACGGTGATTCCATGAATTCAAATACTCCTCAGCAAGGAAAATCTAAACAGGGGAATATAGAACAATGTTTTTTTGAGTGTATATTTTAATGGAGATGATCTGATGATTATGGATGATAAATATGGACCATCAATGCTAAGAGATATGATTATTTTCAAATATACACTTAGGAATGTTTTTTTCATATGGTTTAATCCAATTCAATTTTTTCTTCTCCCATTGTTGATCTCCGGGTTTTTACATCATGATTTGATTCATTTTGTTTCTAAACTAAAAAATTATCCTTGTCAAAGATAGTGTAGATACATTATTTTTAATGAATGGTCTATAACTATTATAGAGGTGAGTTGATGTAGAATTTCACTATGATTTAGATTTTTTTGTATGACATAATCATGTGTATGGATTTTTGTATATTGTTAAAATATCACAATGACTGTTATAAATAAAGAATTAGATTTATTATTGATGTGGTTGTCAAACATCTATTTAAATGAGACTAGAAATTAAAGGCATGTGAAATAGGTCTGTTAGCAATAATATTTGAAAAAATATCACACTATATGGAATTTTCGACTTGGGAATTGATATAAACTATTGATAAAATCAGTTCTATAGTGGTTGTTGGCTAGTATACAAAATATTTTACTAAAAATTTCTCTGGGATGATACCCACAAGAGAAGCAGAGTTTATAACTAACCTCCTTCTAGTGAAAATTAAATCATCCCTTCTATATTATTATATGAATCCAATATAATTAACTAAATATAAATTTCAGTTGGAAGGGATAGAAAGAAAAGTATTCATTTGTCCAAGTATATCATTATGGGCAATGCTAGTCTTCATTCTCAAGAAAGAAACTAGAAATCTATGGTTTTGTGTGAATTATCATAGTCATATCCAAGTTATGATAAAGAATTGTTATTCACTTCCAAGAATTGATGATATGTTCATTAAATTGAGCAAAGCTTAGTAGTTTCATAAAATTGACTTGCGATCACGATATCACCAATGGTGGGTTCAGAAAGAGGATATTAAAAATAGATATTTTAGAAGTAGATATAACCATTATGAGAATGTGGTTATGCCTTCTGGTCTTATGAATCCACTATTTGTTTTTATTTCACTGATTAATAAATTATTTAATAAATTTCATAATTATTTTTTTGTGGTTTATGTGGATGAAATATTAGTGTATTCATGGACAATGTATGAGCATGAGAAACACTCTACTATTATGTTGTGAATTTTATGAAATCAATACCTTTTTCAAAATTATCAATATATGATTTTAGGATTAAATAAGTATATTTCCCTGTCCATGTTATATGTAAGAGAGTATAGGCTACTATCTCATGAAAACCACCATATATTGTCTTCTAGATACATAGTTTCCTTGGTCTAGCTAGTTATTACCAACATCTAGTTTTTGATTTCTCATGACTAGCTCCACCTATGACTATAACACACTGGGTTTTATTTTCTCTGTTGGATTCAGTTAATTTTTGGGTCTTAAATTTTCTCTTGAGAACCAAGTGTTACATGTCTAAATTTCTCAATTGATCATTCTTTTTTTTTCGTTTCACTTTTCCCCTTGGAATTGATCTTCATTTTCGGGGAATAAATGAGAAGTTTGGGCTAGATAGTCAGTGGCCCATGGTTAGTTCATGATTACTGTAAACTATGAACCGCATTTGAGGTAATTTTTTGGTTGGTTTTATTTTTTGGATAGAAGCTACTGCACGGCTAGTGAGGCCATGTGGAATAACTGTACAGTTGGATCCTCTTTGACAGTTATAGGCATATGGTGACCCCACAGTTTGAAAAACCATGCGAGCTAACTATGTGTGATGTCAATGCTATTAAAAATGAGTTTTTATTTTTTCACTCTACCTAATTTTTATCCCAAAATCCACTCCCTCTCCACCATTTGGGATATCCTACCTTAGTAACCTCCACTATGGCTCCTTCGGATATCCATTTTGGTTGTGGATTTGGCTTAGAAACTCTATGGGATATTCATGTATGGGGTTATCCTCCTTATTTTAAAATATTTTATAAGGTTTATCTTCTTACCTCAGGGGGTTTTATATCTATAGTGAGTTAATGATGTGAAGGGTGTTGGGAGGCAGTGGCTAGTGCGTCGTTGGTGCATTGGTTTCTTTACTATAGGACCCAACCATGCATTATTAACATTTAGTTATAAAAAAGATGATCTCACTCAGTTTTAATACTAAACCTCATGTTTTTTTATTTATTTAGACCCTAAAATAATTTTTTACACTTTCAAAATGCTTTAGAGACCTTCCTCGTCGATTTGGGAGAGATCTATTTGATAATATTGGTCTGTTGAAGGCTTAATTTCCTGTTAAGCCCCTGTTCATGAAGATTTTCTTAGATATTATCTTATTTACCTTCTTGGGTTCATATATATGAATATTTGGGGATATATATATGATATTGGATTCTAATCATGATGATATCTATCTGTATGTTTGTTAGGGAACAACATCTATGGGGTGATTTTAGAAATTTAACCCGGTTTTGTTGAAGAATTCATGTTGGTGTTCACTAGGACCATAATTTCCAAGGTACGTAGCTTCAATTTTGACTCCACATATTATAATATGATGTGTTAGATTGAAATTGCTTAAATTTAATAAATGTTATTGAGAAATTATTCTAAAAATCCAGGTAAAAACTCTCATTAGTGAAAGTTTTTGGATTTCTGAATATCGGTTATTGTGAAAAGTACATTTTTATATATATTTAAAAAGATAATTTTAAAAAGTGGTTTTTTTTATTCTTGTAAATGGATCGATGGTGTTGATTTCAATAAAATAATTTTTTTTTTAAATATATGGTTTGATGTGGTTTGGGAATATACGGGTTGGTGTGAGGTCAACCTTTTTATGTGAACTAGAATATGGGGAATGTACCATTATGGTGAAAGGTGAGTGACCCTAGTTAATGGGAATATTTGATCAAGCTACCAGTAAATTGGATGCTGAGTGATGACATGATGGATATATGAGAAACATCTCATTGGTATGGAGATTTCATTCAAGGATGCATGTGTGGGTTTGTGTGAATCAAATATTGGGTGTGTCAAAAAGGAATGTGAAATGGTTTAAAGAGTGGTTTGGTTGTATTCCATGGTACTAATTTGGTATGTAAATTGATTTTTATTTTTATATAAATTATTAAAAATTATTTTAAAAAAGTTTTTAATTTTTTTTCTAACATGTTCTATCATACTGCGTGTGTATGGACATCATTTGGGGAAACATACTAAGTTTCATTACTCACCCCATGGTTTGGCACATTGCTTCTTTTGTCAGTGTTGTTTATAATGACACAATAAAAGAAAGGTATCCATTTTCATGATGCATCAGGATTCATTGATTATTTCTTGTTTAGATATATCTTATCACATTTTGGGTTTTTTGGAGTTGATGACCTTGGAGTCAGTGGGGTTTTTTGGGATGATATTCTACTAAATTAAGGATTCTAGTGTGCTTTCCACTTGGTACTCTAATATGGATTCTAGTTGTAGTTATATTTGATTAACTATTGTAATACATTTAGTTTTATACATTATATTCAAGGATAAATTAGTGGTTATTTGGTTATGGTATTTTGGTTGGGTTGTTTAATTTCTAGATTGTAAAATCTTCACCTAATTTTATTGAATCCCCGGTAATTTATTTACAAACTTTGGTGTCTTAGGGATATCACCTTTGGCCAGGTGATAGCCTTCATCTTTCATAATTATATGAAGAGGGGTGAGACCGTACAAGTTGTATTAGTTATTTCGATCCGTGGTTACAAATAGTTTCAGTACTTGAGTTGAGAATCATTCTTGTTCAGTCCTTGACATGGGATTGTAGAAAGGAGTACTACTTTTGAAACATGAAATTTAGAGATTAAAAAGGCATAGATAAATTTTTTTTTGAACTTCATGTACTATTTCTTTGGATACATAAGTATTTTTGGGACACTTATATTATTATAATCTCATTTTCATGGGTTTATCCAATGAGAATAGCATGAAATGAATTGAATGAAATTACATCCAACTAGTAGTTCATATTTCATATTGAGTAATGATTTATCATTTAATGTAGATAAAAATTATTTTCGATAATAATTAAAAATGTTTTCTAAAATGATATTTTTAGAGCAACATGATAATGTTATTTTGAAATTGGTTTTATATTAAAAATCCTAGAAGAATTTTAATAAATGCGTTGAAAATAAAATATGTGGAATTATGGAAAGGGCTTGTTGTGATAGTGGTGTTATGGTAATATTGAAATTGATAAGCAATTATTTTCTATAGATTGTGACTTATGACATATGTTTTGGTTATAAAAAATGGTCATAGGTAGGTTTCATAGAAACCAACTAGATGCGGCTACTGAGAATGTGGTTGCACCTGAGCCATGGGTGATACAATAGCTAGTTCATAGTATTGTCAATGATTTTAAGGCCATGGATAGAGGGAACCAAAGGTATAAACAATATAAAAAGGATCGTTCAATTTAGTCTTGGAAGAAGAATCAAACCATTATTCTAGGTGATTCAAAACAAGGGAAGGAAGGGGCATGAATGAATAGGATGAATCAAATAATTGATTTCCTTAGCATAGTAGATGAAAAAAAATCTATGTTGGTAATTTGTATGCTAGAATATATTGTATTCCAATGGTGGGAATTAGCAGTTCAGGAATAATTAGACTAATGAATTTCATGGGATGATTTTGAAGAATTTATTACAAATAATTCACTAATCATACATTCAGGATTGAAATAACAAAATAGTTATTTTTCTTGAAATAATATATTCTCTTGGTGAGATATTATGTAGGTAAATTTATGAATTTAGTAATTTTTTAAACAATATTTCCACTAGTGCATCCATGAAGGCATGGATGTTTTTAATTGGTTTTGAAGAAAGAGATACACCTGATGATTGTTGTTCTTTGTTTAAAAAATATACAGAGTTGGTCATTAGGGAGATAGTGACAGAAAGGGGGATATCAAGAGCTAATATTTGAGAAAGTAGTTTGACACATACGGGAAATGGTGGGAACTATAATGATGGGAAAAAGAGGAAGAGGGACACCTTTTTCCAAGGTAGTGGGATGACTCACAATTAGATGTTTGGATCAGTGAATCTTCCCCCAAAAACCAAGATTAATGATGGATACTCCCAATGTGGGTATTTTTATCACGTGATCTAAGAGTGTACAACACCATCTTGATCATTCCATAATTACAACCATGCGGAAAATTTTCAACATAGTTGTTATAGGGCTCTATGGATGGGTGTTTTGTACACATCTCATGTTTTGTGGATGTTATATGCTAGAATGGGAAGAGGGTATCAGAATACATCTCTTTAGAAAAATCTTTCTATAGAAGGTGATTTTATTAATTCCAAGACTCCTCAACAAGGAAAATCTCACTAGGGGAATACAAGATAATGTGTAGTGAGTATATAGTGGTATTGTGATAATATAATCATTATGGATGAACAATATGGACCATCAGTATATAGATGTAGAATTATTTTGAATTCTACACTTATGAAAGATTTCTATTGATATGGTTTAATCCCATTGATTTTTTTCTTCTCATGTTACTGATATTTTGGTTCTTTTATAAAGATTTCATGACTACAAATTTAAATGTTCAAAATTCTCTTGGTCAAAGATTTTGTGGAGCATTTATGTTTCAAGCATGTTCTATAACTATTATAGATCTGAGTTTATATGGGATTTCACTATGATTTAGATGGACTTGTAGGACATTAACTTGGATATGGATTTTTTTGACTATGTTAGAAGTTCACATCAACTATTGTAATCAAATTGATTGTTTTATGATTGATGATGGTGTTAGGAATATATTTAAAAGAGGTTAGAAAATATAGGTATTTAAAAAATGAATGTTGGAACTAACCATAGGAAAAATATCAAACAAGATGGCATAATTGAATTTGGTATTGATGGAAGATCTGGAGAAAATCTGTTCTATAGATGGTGTTGACAAGTTTCCGATATCTTTTCTAAATAATTTATCAGGGTAGACACCCACAAGAGAAGTAGAGTTTATTAATGATCTAAATTAAAGGTCCATTATTATTTCTATTCTATATTATCGGATGGAACCAGTAAAATTAACGTAATAGAAATTATAACTGGAAGGGAATGAATGAAAAGGGATCATTTGACATTGCTTATCTTTATGGGAAGTTCTAGTCTTGTTTTTCAAGATAGAATATGGAAATATATGGTTGTGTGTGCATTATCATAATTTTATCCAAGTAACTATCTTAAATTGGTATCCACCTTCATGAATTTGGTGACCTATTTGATGAATTCAGGGGAGCTTAGGGTGTTTCTAAAATTCAATTGCGATCAAGATATCACCAATTGTGGGTTCAGAAATATGGTATTCAAAAGACATCTTTCATAAGTAGATATGTCCATTACAATTACGAGGTTATGATTTGCAGTCTTATGAATGAACCCGTAGTCTTTATGGAATAGATGAATCATATATTACATACATATCTGAATTATTTTTTGGTGGAGTTTCTGGATGAAATATTGGTGTACTAAAGGTTAAGGGTTGAGCATGGGAAATGGTTTACAATAGTGTTGTCAATTTTTTGAAATCATATTCTATATTCCAAACTATCAAAGATTGATTTTAGAATAAATAATTACATTTCCTTGTCCATGCTATATCTAATAATTTTTTTTCTATTAATCCAAAAATATATACGCAATTAACTCATAGAAACCACCAAATAATGTCTTTGAGATACACAGTTTCCTTTGTCTATCTAGTTATTACATACATCCTATATTATATTTCTCATGACTATCTTCATTAATGACTATCAAAGACTGATTTTTATTTTCCCTCTTGGATTCTGTTCATTTTGGGTCTCACCTTTTTTATTGGGAACCCGGAGTGACAGAAATGAATTTGCAAATTAAATCTTTTTTATTTGGTCTCATTTTTTCACTTGTAATTACATTGCATTATTTATAAAAAATGATATGTTTGTGCCAAAAAGGTTGTGGCACATGGTTAGCACATGATTAGTGGAAATTGTGCACCCCGACCTAGGTAAACATGCTAGTGGATGAAGTTTTTAGATAAAAGCTACCACACGACTAGTCATGTAGTGAGGGATAACTGTTTGGCAGGTTCCTCTTAGATAGATATGCGCACACGGTCACCCCACATTTTGAAAAAACTATGCGAGATAACTGTGTGCAATATCAAGATAGGTGGATTCACTCCCAACTCCTCTTATTAGACCATGATTTATTAGTATGATTTTTTTTGATTTTATTGAATTTTATTGATAATTTATTGTTTAAATCATGGATGAAACTCTTGTTAGTGATGGTTTCCGGATTTTTGAAAATTAGTTTTTGGGAAATGTACATTTTTATGAATTTTATTGATGATATTAAAATTTTAATTTTTGGTTTCATCGAGATTTTTTGATGTTGATGTTTTCAATAAAATAATTTTTTTTAAATGTATTGAAATTTTATGTTTGAAAAGGTTTTGGAATATATGGGTTGGGGTGAGGTCATTCTTTCGGCATGAACCTGAATAAGGGGTGTGTACCATTGGGGTAAAAGGAGAATGACCCTAGTTAAGAGGAATGTTCCATTGGGGAAAATTAAATTGTATACATAGTGATGACTAGGTGGATAGATGAGAAACTGGTCATGGGTATGAAACTTTTATTGAAGAACGTATGTGTGGGTGTGTGTGAATCACAGATTGGGTGTTCCAAAAAGGAATGTGAAAAGGATTAAAGTGTTTCTTGGTTTCATTCCTTGGTACATGGTTTAGTATTAAAAATGTTTTATATTTTGATATAAACTATTTAAAATTGTTTTATATAATTTTTTATATAAATTCTCTAACACATTCTTTCATACTGTGTGTGTAGGGAAGTCATCTGGGAAAAACCAACTGAGATTTATTACTCACCCAATGATTTTCCACTAGGTTTCATTTGAAGATTTTTTTATCTAGTCATAGTTTAAGGAAATTTATCCAATTTATTTTGTGATAATACATGATACATTGAATATTTTGTGCAGAGTTAGAGTCTGGCGAATATCGAGAGATGTGGTGTTGGTGACCTTTGTGTCTGAGATTTTTTGGTCTAGTATTTCTACTTTTTTCACATTATATTGTGGTTTACACATGGTACTCTAATATGGATCATGGTTGTATCCGTGTTTTATTATTAGTTATAATACATTGAGTTTTATACATTATAATCAAGCATCAATTAGTTGTTATTTGTTTAATTTTTTGTTGGTTGGGTTGTATTAATTATTTTAGGGAAACTCTTCACCTAATTGTATTTAGTCTCATGGAATTTATTTCCAACATTTGGTGTCCTAGGTTTGTTACTTAAGGCCAAGTAATACCCTTAGTCTTTTTTAATATTACGAGTAGGGGTTGGATTTTACAAGTTATATCAGTTTTTTTATACTTGGTTATGAACTGTTTTGGTACTTGAGTTGACAATCATTCTTGATTAGTCCATGAGTTGGGTTAGTATAGTGGAACAATATTTTAAAAAAATGAATTGTAAAGAATAAAAATGCATAGGTAAACTCTTTATGATAAAATTCATTTAATGATTTATTTAGATACACAAGTTTGTTGGAGACACTTATAAAATAATAATCTCATTTTCATGGGTTTTTCTAATGGGATGAACATGACATGCATTGATAGAAATTACGTCCCAGTAAGAGTGTATATTTCATTTTGAGTATTTATTTATCATTTAGTGCAAAAAATTATTCTGGAAAAGAGTAGAAAATGTATTGAAAATTGAGACTTTGAAAATCGCGTGATAATGGTATTTTCAAAATGGTTTTATTTTCAAAAGAATAGTGGACTTTTTAAAAATTGGTTAAAAACATTTTATGTAGAATTTGGGAATGGATCAGTTGTGATAGTTGTGATATGATAAATTTATATTTATTAAGACTTTAGTTGAAATATATTGTGACTTATAACATTTTTTTGGTATAAATAATTTCACAAGGTTGGAGGAGGAGAAACCAACTACATGAAGCTACTGATAATGTGGTTGAATCTAAGACACATGTTATAGAATAGCTAGTTCAAAGTATTTTGTAGTATTTTGAGACCATGTATATAAGTAACAAAAGGGTTTAACAAAGGAAAGTGGATGATTCCATTTAGTTCCATAATAAAAATCATCTCATTATTCTAGGTGATTCGAAACAAGGAAAAGAAGAGGTGTATGTGAATAGAATGAATCAAATCATCGATTTCATTGGAACATTAGAGGAACAGAAATAAATTTTATTAATTTTTGTATAGGAATATATTGAATTCCCATTGTTGGATTTAGCAGTTAATGATAAATTAGACAATTTTATTTCTTTTGAGGATTTTGAGGAATTGTTGGCAGTTAAGTGTCTAGTCAATTGTTTAGGATTGCTAGGATGAAATTTTATTTTATATTAAAAGAGGATAATCTCTTGGGGATAGTGTATGTGAAAAAAGTTATTAATTTATTCCTTATTTATCAATTGTTTCTACAAGTGCATCCTTGGAGGAATTCTTTTTTTGAGTTGGATCTGAAGAAAGAGATTCACACGATGATTTTTGAGATTTGTAAAATGAATTATAAAGAGGTGTTAAATTGAGAGATGGTGGAGGAAAGGTGAATATCAGGAGGTATGGTTGTAGAAAGTATGTTGATACATACAGGAAATAGTGGGAACAATAATTATTGGAATAAGAGGTAGGGGAACCTTTTTCCAAGGTAGTGGGATGAATCAGAATCAGATGGTTGGATTACTAATTCTTCCTAAAAAACCCACTAGTAATGTAGTATGTTTCAAATGTGGATATTTTGATCACATTATGTAAGATTGTACAATGATACTTATATCATGACATAGTTACAACTAGATGGGAAATCTTCAACACTACTGTCATTATTCTCTGAGGTTGGGTATTTGGGAAACCTCTCAGGTTTCACAGATGATGTATGCTTTAATGGTTTGAGGGTATCAAAATACTTATCATCAGAAAAATTGAGATTGAAATGATGATTCATAGAATTCCAAGTCTCATATCATGGTAAATATAAATAAAGGAATATTGATCAATTTTTAGTGAGTATATCATTTTATGGAGATGATCTGATGATAGTGGATGATCAATATGGGCCATAAACAGTTATTTGTATGATTATTTTTAATTATAAATTAATTATTTATTATATGGTCTAGTATCATTAATTTTTTTCTTCTCATGATATTGATCTTTTAGTGTTTATATGATGATTTGATGCCTTCTATTTTGAAATATCAAAATATTTGTGTCAATGATAATATTGAGCCTTTATGTTTAAATGATGTTCTATAATAGTTATTCAGATGAGTTTATATGGTAATTCTATTTGATTGATATTGTTTTTTATGAAAAAATCATGGGTATAGATTTTTTGGCTATATTAAATGCTCACATCAACTGTTATAATCGATTTTTTTGTTTTATTATTGAGGATGGTGTCGAGAATCTATTTAAAAAATACATGAAAGTAAAAGTAGGTGAAATGGGCTTGTTGGCACTAATAGTTGAAAAATTTCATAATAAATGGAATCTTTGACAATGGAATTGATGGAAGATATTTAAGAAATAAGTTATATATGAGTTTTTTGACCACTTTCTGAAAGATATTCTTGAAAATTCCCCAATGCAGACATCCACAAGACATGTTGACTTTATGACCGATCCATTTAGAGGGACCAGTACTAATTCCCTTCTATATTATTTAATGGGAGAATAAAATTATAAAAAGATATATTGTAGTGGGAAGGGATATAAAGAAAAGGTTTCACATGATATAATATATCATTAGGGGAAACTCTAGTCTTGTTTGTTAAAAAGGAAGATAGAAATATACTATACTGTGTGAATTATAATAATCATATCCATGTTACAATAAGGAATTGGTATCCACATCCATGAATGGGTGATCATTTCAGTTAATTGAGGGGAGCACAATTGTTTTATAAAATTTACTTGCGATCAAGATATCACCAATTGTAGGTTCAAAAAGAGGATATTCAAATACATCTTTCAGAAGTAGATATGTCCATTACGAATACGTGGTAATGCCTTCCGGTCTATAGAATGCACCAATGGTCCTTAGGGAACCAATAAGTTAGATATTTGATAAATATTTTTTTTAATTTGGTCTCTATTTTGATGTTGTAATTGCATGGAATTTTTGGTGAAAAATGAGACGTTTGGCCAAATAATCAGTGAAGGATGGTCAACACATGATTAGTGGAAACTTTTCACCCCATATCAGGTCATCATGCGGTACAATAGAGTTTTCAGATAGAATCTATCATACCGCTTGTGCAAAGATAGTTAGGCCATGGGGGATAAATGTGTGGTAGATTCCTAGTAGGTAGATATGGGCACATAGTCACCCCAAGGTTTGAAAAACCCTGTGATCTAACTGTGTGCGATGTAAAGGTCATTAAAAAATAGGTTTTTATTTTTCTATCTCACTAATTTTAATTACAAAATTAACCTTTCTCTCCCCAATTTTGGATATCTATCCCTTGTTGCCTCCACCCCCTCCAATAGCTCCATCAGAAATCCATTTTTATTGTGGTTTTGGCATGGGAACTCTAAGAAACCCTAAAGTAAGTGGTTGAATGAATTTTTCCCCATATTTTCTATGGATTCTCTTCATCCCACGTGTGGTTTTATATCTTTAGTGAGTTGGGTGGTTTTTTAGGGTTTAATATTTTTTCATAGTGTTCGATATTCATTTTCTAGGTTATGTATTACATTTATAGGGTCTCGTGGTGGTGTGGTTGTTCTTTCACATAATTTTCTAGTAATTTTTACACATGAGGTAGGTGGTTCCATGACATAATATTTTTATATTATTTTAATATGCTTCATTTTCTCTATAAATGTGGTCTATGATTTATGTTGTGGTGAGAAATCTATTTAGGGAACGTTTTGACATGTTTATGTGATGAAAATGGTATTTTCAAGGGAAAATGGTGAACATTTTTAGTCCATTATTGTGATTATTCAGAATTTTTTTATGGTTATGTGGAAGGTGTTAAGTGTGTTTGTAAAGTAATAAGTCTTGAGAATATGTTTTAATGTTTTCTTTTATGGAAAATGGATTACATTAGAATATTTGATATTTTTGTTCATTTTAATATTATTTGTGAATTGTTTAAATGATGGAAATCATGTATCAAATTGAAATTGGTTTGAGAATGGATTTTAAAGGGGATTGGACCATGAAAATGATTAAATTTATAATGTTACATTATTCTAATAATTTAAAATGGGGTTTTGAGATTTTACCAATTGGTGAAAAATTTACTTTAAAATGGTTTTGATGTGTGTAAAATTTTAAGTGTATTGGTTTATTAAAATGGTGATTCCTAGGTGTATTTATAATGGTTGGTGTGTGTGTGGAAGTGGTGGAATGTGTGACATGTGATCATGGAATTGAGCATAAAGTGAATCCTGGTAATCATGGTGGGATGAAAAAACCTTGTGCACTAGTGATACCGAAGTGGCTAGTCTTGGTCTCAATTAGATGGATTGAAAAACACAACATTTACTAAACTATGATAATGATTGATCACCGCTATAAATTGGGATGTTTCTCCTCTCTACTGGATCATGTATGAGAAAGTTAATGGTTATGGTTACTATACCAACATTCACTAAGTGAAGAGGTTACAGTGTCTCAATCGAGGGAGATTACTCCTATGGATTTACCCATAGTGATCTCTTTAAAATTATTTAATGTAGTGGAACCCATCTGTAAACTATGGAATTTTAGTGAATTTCATTCAATTTTTATGTATTTTTATCTTGGTAATGGACCACTTTTTAAATTTTACCATCCAAAAAGTTTTCCCTAAACATTTTTTTTTTGCTAAAAATGGTTTTCATTGAAATGGTTTAAAATTGATTTTTTATAAATATGAATGATAATTTTTCTAAAAATGTTTTAGTATAGAATAATTTTCCTAGGTGGAATCTGACTGGGCTTGACCTCACATCCTATATACACCTTTTGGTGTATGTAGACTTTGGAACATTTGAATTAGGTAACTAAAAGGTGTGTTGTGATGGTGGTTTGAGTATCTAGTGGTCTTCTTTTGAAGGGTTTTCAGTGGCGCTGGATTGAGGAAGTTACACCACTTGTCACATGGTGGGTTTTCTTAGGGTACTATTGTTTTCCCTATTTTATAGATTTTTTTTGTTAAAGGTGGTAAATTAAATGTGAATTTTTTTTATTCCATGTTTGGTTGTGGAAATTTAGTTTTTGAATATTTATTATTGTTTCTTGTATAAATACATGTGGTTAGGTAAAATCATTCCCAAAGTGTTTTGTTGATACCTAGGAACTCTTTTCTAGCCCATAAGGATTAGGAACACTGTTCTGGCCTTGCCAAAAACTGGGATGGGTAGTGCATAAGATTATTTCTAGGCTTGGTTGGGGACGAAATAATATCATAGAATATTATTCACTTTTTTGGTCATTTTATTTGGGGAAGAGTCGGGTATGATCAGAGTTAGGATTGTTGAGACTAGATGTTACGGTTTCAAGTACGGTTCCAGGATATAATGCCTCATGGAGGTACTTGAGTTCCATGGGAAGATAGGTTTCTTTTATTCTCCTTCGTTCATAATAGTTATATTTTATTTTGGAGAGGAAATGATAGTTAGACTAATGGTCCCCATGAGCTCCTAGGGCCTTACATGCCTTGTGGAGTTGGGGACATGGTCCTAGAACACATTGTTATGGTGGTGTGATTGTAGAATGTTATCCTACCATATGTTCAAGTCACCCATAAGAAAATTCTTCCTCTTTTATTTTTTATTGTATTCTTTGGTTTTGAATTTTTTTTTCAAAACGTTTGATTTGGAAATGTGAAAACTGGATTACAGAGTGTAATTTTGTTTTGCATTTTGAAAGATGAAAAGTGATTTTTCAGTGTCATTTTGAAGAATTCTTTAGAAAAACGTATTTTTAAAAAATTATTTTTGAGTGAATGGGGAAGAAATCATCGTGGTTGGATTTTAATAATAAAAAATCATGGTTTATAAAAAATTTATTGTTCAAAAAACATGATCTATTTCATGAAAATCAATCCAGAAATATATTTTAAATGGTATTTGTTGAACAACTGAAATGTATTTTGAATTAGATAATTTTTTTAAAAACAATTTGGTATGGGGTGAGATGTTTTGGTATTGATGTGTGGTGTTTTAAAGGGATATTTGATTTGTTAAATAGATATATTTTAAAATGTTTTCTTAATTTAGGAAATTTTAGTTGGGTTGAGAAGATGGAAGTGTGGGTTGAATGTTTCTTTTGGAAAGTGGAAATATTTTTTGACAATTGGTGTCCCCATGAGTGATTACATGTATTGGATATGTATGGAAAGTGAGTGAGTTACTGTATTGGCATGATAATATCCATGTGTGACACTACAGAATACCATTGATTAAGGTTTAACCCAATAAATCTTGTTTTGATTTCAAAAATATATTTTAATATAAAATGTATTGTTTTAATAACTAGTGGTTATGTATGTGTCTCTTTGTGATTTTTGGAATAATGATTGCAATGTGATTTAATATTGAAAACACTCCTTGTTTAAATGATGTTTCATGTTTTCTCTTTAATTGGTAAATTGTTTTGGAGATCATGGTCCATTGGTTATTTCCAAATATTTTCATCTATGCATTTGAGTAGGTTTCCTTTATTTGTTTGGTGATTGTTAGTGATAATTCTAGATAATAGACTAGTTTTATTGGTTACTTGATTTAATTCTTGGCTATTTTATGCCCCTATAAATAATTATTTCATATTTGACATGAATCCTTGGGTTATTCCACGTTAGCAGACCCTTAAGTTGATCAATGTAAGGACTTTCTCCCTGAGTTTTAGAAATTTAATCCTATAATCTATTTATAGTGAAGTATGCCCTCTTGCAGTGGAAGAGTGGATGCAAGAGGAATTTAATAATCCTTAGATTATTGAGTTTATTGTATCTTCAAAGGTGATGTTTTCCACCTTTAAGAATGATGGTTTGGCTTATGAATGGTGATGGGAAATTCCAGTAATGGAAAGAGGGATGAGGTTATTGGTGTTTTCTGTAGTCTTAAAATGCATTTGGATCATTCATAATCTTAATTTACATGTTCAATAAATCAATTATTTTAGTTTAGATGGTCTCTTCATAATAATTCATAACATATAAATACTGTAAAGACATTATGAGCCTATGGATTCCCAAATCGCTTGCAACGACTCTAATAGGATGTTATCAGGATGTGTTGTTGAGCTAAGTCCACCTCTTCAATGTCATCCTTACAAATTGTTGGTTTAGTGCACTATTTGGGGATTAGATTAAATTCCCTATAATTTTAATTCTTCTATTGGTTTTTTGGTCATGTTTGGTGGTGTTTATTGTTTTGTATTCTCATTATGAAAAAATAGGATGCTGTGGAATCTTATAAGAACATATATTTTAACATAAGCATGTTTTCATTTCATAAATTCTTAATTTTTCAATTTTAATGGAGGTTAATATTCTAGGAACCCTATTTATATTGTATCTCAATCGATATGAAGGGAGGAATATGCATATGAAATTTCTATTTCCTTGACTTAGTAGGAGTGTCATGATGGAGAAAACGGAGTCTCATGAGGTGTTTTGTTCCCTTTTCTTATCTAGAATGTTGTGTCATAGCTTATGAAGCTAAAGAAAATATCCAAATCAACTATTGTCATCATCTGGATGTGAGGCTAGAGGTGATTCAAACATTAGTGCCGCAACCATAGTCATGAGTTAGAAGCTCACATGCAATAAAAAACCATGTACTGGGAGTGGGACCTGAGTCCAGCTTGTCCTCTAGTTTTGAATGGGGATGGATGAAGCTACTCTATTTTAACACAATTATTTTGGAAAGGTCCCAATTTTTTTGAAAGTGGTGTGGATACCTCTTTCTTAGTTTTGACACATGTGGTTGTCCCATTTTCTTGAACTCCAGTGGTTTTACCTTTTCAAAATTGAATCCCATTTTGGTTACCTTTGTGTAGTTAATATTGGTGAATCAATTTTAGTTTTGTTCTCTCGTAGAGGAGGGAATTTCCCCATGTCAAGTTTCTTTCTCTGGTGGAGGTATTTTTTTACTCAGGTTTGTGGGTCTATGAAAATTGGTTAAGCGAGTCTATTTTAAATGCAGGGAGACCCATCGTGGGTATTGTTGAAATTTCCACTGGTGTAAATCCGTTCTAGTTCATTCCTGATAGCAAGGAGTTCGTTTGGGCCTCCCCATGTTGATAATATTATTATATTTCAGGTTTGAGCATGAATTGGGTAGTCTCATTTGGAGATATCTAATTTCAAATTTCTTCTATGAGTAAAGGTTGGGGTTTTCATACACTCAGTAGTGCTATTGAAATATGGTTTCAGAGGCGTTCATCAAAAAGTGGTTTGGGTTCATTTGTTCATTTCAATTAATAGGTAGGAGTTTCAATTCATAGTGTTAGAAGTGTTCATGGTATAAATGTTTGGATTATGTGGTGTTGAGAAATCGTTTTATTTTGACCGATTAATAGGAGGTGTTTCAACTTTTTTGGGGTAGAATATATAGGTTAGGGAGTCCATTATGACCTTTCGAGTTCAAATTTATTACCCTATTTTTTTATTTGGGGTGTTCTCATTTTATTATCATTTGACATTCATTGGGAAACTCTTTGAGATATAGAGTGGTATCAATTTTTTAGATCAAATAATTTTATGGATTTTGGGTTGTGGAAAATGTTTTGGTAGAGAGAATTATCACCCAATGGTTTATATTTTTACCTCTTAAATCTAGTTTTCTTTGGTTCTTGACTTTTATATCATGAACTAGGTGTGACTGGTCCACATTTTTGACGTTATTATTATATTTATATTTGGTCTACCTATTTACATTGGGTTATCTTTTCATTTTTGGGAAAAAAATGCGATGTTTGGGTTATGAAGTCAGGGGTGCACAGTCTTTTCATTTTTCGTTGAAAACAACAAACCCAGACCCAGGTAACCATGCATAAGGGTTGTAACACCCGAGAATTTATGAGAAATATTTTTTTTATGTTATATACATCATCAAAGGAATCTTTCACTACAAAAAACACTGTCTTGTCATGTGTGACCCGAAAGAGCAACCTTCCTCGATAGCTTGCGTTGTACGCAATACTGAGTTTCCCTAAACAACAATATGTTATTAAAATATTATATAAACTATCCACTATGAATAGTAATACCCAATTTTTGAAATTTTATAAATTTTATCTTTCAATATGGAATCCATTTTTGGATTCGAAATATCGAAAATAGCCTACAGTGAATTTTTTGTATTTTTCTGAAAACATTCAATTTTTGATAAATAGTGAAAACACTGGGTTACTATTTAAAAACCGAATTTTTATATAAATAATTATTTATTTTATTTAAATTTATTTTAGGTAAAAATTGATACATAATACATATATATGTTCAATGTAATTAATTGGAGTCATTTTATAATAATTTTAGATATATACAACTTTTATTGACCTTTTCCCCGTCTTTTACCCACCTCCTAGGAGAATATGAAAATGTAATAAAACATAATTTTACCGCTTCTGTGAGTGGAATTTCGAAAATCTGAGAGAAACGGATAATTTCAAGGAGTAAAATGTGGTTTAATAAGATAAAAATAATTTTTGGTGAATAGTAATTGTTTACATTTTTTCCCACGGTTAAAATTAAAAAGGGTAATTAAGGGTAAAAATGATATTATTATTACCTTAAAACATTTCCTAATTCTATTGGATAAGTTTTATTCGACAAATAACAACCTTAGGAATAAAATATGACCATTTTGGTCCACTTGGATTACATTAGGACACTTATTATTATTTTATTTAAAGAAGAATTAAAAGAGAAAAAATCAAAGTTTAATAACTAAAACATTTTTAATATAGGGTTATACATTAGCTAATTCCAAATATAAATATTAATTAAAAAGATAAAACTATTTCCCACATAATTTTATTTTATTTATAATTTTTAGACATTAAATAATTTTATTTATTTATGACACAAGGATGATGCAGTAATTACCCTATTAATGAAATATTAACATAATTGATATTATAAATATCCAAATAAATGTAATTTGAGAATTTTTATAAATTCCACTAATTTTATAGTTTAATATGACATGTAATTATTTATTTAATTAACTTTTTTTTTGTACTAATCAGGCCATTATAAGTTTTACAAAAAAATCAATTACCAAATAGTGTCAAAATTGGAATAAAATTGTTTTTAAAACAAATATTATATTATTAATTGTTATTATATTCCTAAAAAATATAAGTTTCGGCCAAATTACTTATATAAGGTTATATATATTAATAATTAACCACTTGGGGTTCGTTTGGCTTATTATAGTATGTTTATAAACCATATAGTGTAAGGAAACAAGAAGACACGGTAAAAGATAAAATATTTAACTTACAGTTAAATCTAAATGATAAGGTTAAAATAGTAACCTAAACTTGTCTAAAACCTATTGGTTTAGAGGATTTAGACCCATCACCACCTTATTTTCGAAATAAATAAATTTGGATATATTAAAAAATGAATATGACTTTATTATAAAATAATATTTTAAGTTCTTCCAAAGGTGGCCCTCTCCTCCCTTATAAAAGGGGACCTCCTCCCTCTCCTCATCGCACCATTTTGAGCATTAAAGTTTTTCCAAACCCTGTACATTTACATTATAAAAATCCCAAGAAATATACTAGAGGTCATTTTATTCTTCAAAGTCCAATTTTAGTTCCCTAAGAGGAGGTTTCAAAGAGGCATGTCGAAGAAGAGGTAATATCCGTTACCGATTCTTTCAAATTTATTTCTTCTTCTACTTTCTCTTATTTAGTTGTTTCATTATGAAGTAATAACATCAGTATCTATCACATACTGATATTTTATTATAAATATGAAACAACCCTATTTCACCTTCTATCCATCATACGAAAAATGAAATCAACGTGCATGCGTACGTACAGAATACCGTCTCCACGCCGTGGTATAATCTGTTTTCCACCACCACCTTACTTGGATGGGTATAATGGTGCAAAGAATAACTATTTATGATTATTTTAAAGTGACATTGTTTCTGACATAATATACATAAACTTCAATACAATTACACTATCATGGGAATGATATCACCGCTTGTGCGTACGTACAGTCTACCGTCTCCACGATGTGATGCGACTCGTTCTACATGATCTTCATTGAATAATGATTATATAAATGAATTGAATGAATAAATATGATATATATTACAGTAATACCATTCTTGAAATGAGTTATCTATAACCTAAAAATAATAATAATAATTTATTCGACAAAACATGCATAAGAACATAAAGCAATGAACACCCGAATAACAAATTGCAATGATATATTACTAATAATAATATAATAATATGACCATATATGATATCATAACAATGAATATGATTCTGTAATAAGTCAATGAAATTATTTAAATCATTATACAGGAGTTTTGGATACGTACGAAGAAAATCGGACCTAAGGTAATGGAAGATCTCACAATCTCATTTTTTATCCGAGATTTTTTATACATCAGAATTTACTAGGGAATATTTATCATCCACATCCCTGTTTTCACAATTTGTAATATTATTTCTATCCTCCTAAAATTTTTTAAATCCAATTTTACCGATTGGATAGTTTTTAGTAAAAGATATGAAATTATTCATTTGTCGTTTTTAGTACGAGGTACTTTTTGACTTTTTCGGCCAAAGTACGAGAAGATTTTTTTTTACATATATGACATGAATGGATTTTTATTATTTCAGAGAACATTATTTCCATGAATCTTCCATTATAAGTTTTCAAGATTATTTTTAATTAACTTCTTTTATTTTAAAATTGTATGATATGTTAATAAAGGAAAAAATGTTTTTGAAGTAGAAAGGATATTTTCCTCAAGAATGGAGTTCACATGTTTTATCAAAAATTATTTTCCATCTAAGATAATATAGGGTTATTTTTCTATCCCTATTATTACCTTGATTTTATTATGTTATGATGGAATTATATTTATGATGTCCTTTTATGGATTATGTTATGATTTCATGATGTTTATGAATCCCATTTTTATTACATGGGTTATGCTATGATGTATGATTTATGATTTTGTGGCACACATAAGAATGGTTTCATTATGTGATGGGTGGGACCTATATCTCCCTCCAATTCATTGGGTACAGATTTATATCTCCTCAGATAGACATGGTTGGAATGGAAAGTTAATCCGGTTCAGTGATACAGGACTGGAACGAGGAGTGAACTCGGTTCAGTAATGGACTTTGTCCACTATGATGGTCTTGGAAATGAGCATTGACTAATATGAAATTATTTTCTATTATTATTTGTGGATGCCACAATGTTTCATGTTTTATCTTATGATTATTGGGATTGCATTTCATTACTATGATTTATCCCATGCTAGGATATTATGATCTCTTTTGCAGGTTAAGATATTCAAAATGTTATGTTCTTATTAATATTAAATGATTGATATTTATTTTGTTTAGCCTTACTGAGCATTTGAGATCACCCTTTTGTATGTTTTCTTTTCCCCAGGCCATGAAGAAGGGTATTAAGTAGGATATGCCAAAAAGGGACTCTAAATATGATGAAGTATATGGGAGACACTGTAGATGATTTATGAACCAGTTGTTTATGTTTCTCAGTTTCTAAAGACACTATACCTATACGGTCCTACCATGGATTTGTTATATGTTGTAACAAGTATGATTCAATTATGAAGTAATAACCATGTATGTAAAGTATGGGTCCTTAAAGTTGGTATCAGAGGGAGGTTATAGTCAACCTTTGGAAACTAGGATATGAAAGCCTTAGTAAGAACCCTAAGGATATGTATAAGCATAGAACATAATCTTAGTATTTTAGAAATGGCCATGAACAACCTATGATAAGACCTAAAGTGTGAAATTTTATTCTTGATTATGTGGTTTTCCTATTATGATTAGTGTTTCTCACCCTATGCTTCTTGGTTTTAGTCAATGGTTGGAACCCGAAGGAACCGTATTAATTCCAAATGCGATGGGAAATGCAATGATTGTCCCGCTGAGCAACCAAACGTTATGGGAGATGGAATGAAAAATCTTGTAGCCATGCTCACACAACTTTCTCAAGCTATGAGTCATGCTGGACTTCCAAATGCCCAAAGGAAGGAGCAACATTATGTTGAATCGTTCATGAGGTAGCATCCACCTTATTTCAGCAGGTCTTCTAATCCATTAGTGGATGAACAATGGATCAGTACCACTGAAAAGATATTTTTAGTTCTACAATTTTCTGAGCATGAAAAAGTCATCTTAGTAGTGTATCGTTTGGAAGGTGATGCTGATCAATGGTGAAATCTTATCAAGAATATGAGGCAAAGATATGAAATTGAGTCCATGGAATGGGACGTGTTCAAGAACTTATTTTTCAATAAGTACTTCCCTCGTATTCTTTGAACAAAGATGGATAAGGAGTTTCTTGAACTGAAGAAAAAGGATGATGAGTCGGTTGGAACCTACGAAGAAAATTTTATAAGACTTTGCAAGGTACGCTTCCAGAATTATTATCCAACATGAGAGTAAAATCGATCGATTCTTTGGTGTCTTAAAACCAGGTCGTCGAAGGGAGTTATCCATAAGGGACTTCAATAGCTACGAGGAAATTGTTCGATGTGCTCTCAAGGTTGATATAGAGATTGGAGTAACCCATCGATCATATGGGTTTGATTAGAAGAGGGAAATGGAATTCAAAGTAAAATCTAAAGACCACATTGAATAGAAGATTAGTTTTCCCTTATGCTCAATGTGTGGAAAGAAAAATGGAGGGAATTGTCTTAAAGGGATAAGTAAATGTTTTAAGTGTGGAAAAGAAGGTCATCAGGCAGTTGAATGTCGAAATAATGGGAAGAAGATGTCTAATTATGCGAACAAAGAAAGGGATAGCCAGAATACACCTCCTACAATTCAATGTTTCAAGTGAAAGGAAATGGGGAATTATGCCAATCAGTGCCCTAATCCAAGGGTTATTGATGATGATCGGTGTCAACAAACTCTTAATTCCATAGACAAAGGAAAGTCACATGCAATTTCTATCGGCGATGTGGAGTATGATAACAATGTTGTGAAAGGTACACTTACCATCCACTCTAAAGTAGAAAATGTTTTATTTGATTATGGATCCACCCACTTTTTTATTTCTGAAGAATTTTCTAAGGGTGTCACCATATTACCTCAGTAGTTAGATGTTGAGTTAGCTGTGACAAACCCTAATGGAACAACAGTTGCATCAAAAGTTTACGATTCTTCTCCAATTGATGTATATGGGAAAGTACTTCCTACAAATCATGTGATCCTTCCTATAGTGGAATTTGATGTGATTCTTGACAGGGATTGGATTTATTTATATGGAGCTCATATCAATTTCCAATGAAGGGAAGTCGCATTTCATATTCCAGATCAATCTATGATCATCTATCGATGTAAGGATGAACATAAACTTCCAGTGGAAATTTCTTCCATCTTATGGGTCTTGATTCCACTAAATGAAGGTTATTTATCTCAAATGTTTGGAGAGAAACTCATGATTAAGAATACACCCATTGTACGGGAGTTTGATGATGTCTTTCCAGAGGAATTGCCAGGTCTTCCACCAAATTGTGAAGTTGAGTTTTCAATAGAACTCATACCGGGTGCTATGCCCATTTCAAAGACATCTTATAGAATGGAACCAATTGAGTTGCATGAATTGAAGAAGTAAATCCAAGAGAATCTTAATAAGGGATTCATACGCCCTAGTGCATCACCTTGGGGAGCACCTGTTTTGTTTGTTAAGAAGAAAGATGGATCAATGAGACTCTGCATTGATTATCGAGAACATAACAAGATCACTATCAAGAAAAAATATCCTCTCCCATGCATTGATGACTTATTTGACAAACTATGTGGAGCTCAATACTTTTCCAAGATTGATCTTCATTCAGGGTATCATCAATTAAGGGTAAAAAAGGAGGATATACCAATAACGACTTTCTGTACAAGGTATGGACACTATGAATTTATAGTTATTCCATTTGGTCTTACTAATGCCCCTGCTATCTTCATGGATCTAATGAATAGAGTCTTTAGAGACTATCTTGATCAGTTTGTGGTAGTCTTTATAGATAATATTCATTTCTATTTAAAGAGAAAGGATGAACATGAAGATCACTTGAGAATTGTATTAAAGACCCTTAGAAAGGATAATCTTTATGCCAAATTTACCAAGTGTGAATTTTGGATTCAAAAAGTTTTGTTTTTGGGTCACATAATCTCAAAAGAGGGGATATTTGTGGATCTGGAAAAAACAGAGGTTATCGAAAGATGGTCAAGACCAACACCAGTAACTGTGATCCAATGTTTTCTTGGTTTGGCTGGATATTATTGACGTTTTGTAAAATATTTTTCACGATTATCGAATCTAATCACCAGGTTGACTCGAAAAGGAGTTAAGTTCGTTTGGACGGAGGAGTGTGAAGATAATTTCAAGGAGTTAAAAAGATGGTTATCTAGTGCACCTGTGCTCACACTTACTTGTAGTGGAGAAAGGTTTGTGATCTACAGTGATGCATCCAAGAAGGTATGGGGGTGTGTTCTCATGCAAAATGATATGGTGATAGCTTATGCCTCACGACAGTTGGAAACCCATGATCAAAATTATCCAACTCATGATTTGGAGTTAGCCGCGATAATCTTTGCATTAAAGATTTTGAGGCATTACCTTTATAGTGAATAATGTGATATTTATACTGATCATAAAATTTTAAAGTATATTTTCACAAAAAAGGAGCTGAATATGCACCAAAGAAGATGGTTGGAGTTGATTAAGGACTACCACTTCTCAATTCATTGTCACCTTGGGAAAGCAAACAAGGCAAAAGATGCATTAATTCGACAAGACCATGCTAGCTTATCCATGATGAGGATCACAAAAGATCCAATATTTATGGATTTACAATGGATGGATCTTGGAATTATAATGGAAGGAGAAAAATCTTATCTTTCTCAATTGAATGTTCAACCATTTATACATGTGAAGATTAAAGAGGAACAAAAAGAAGATGTAGAGTTATAGAAGTAGGTGAGAAATGTTCCTGAATTCAACCTTGATTGTGATGGGATAATAAGGTTCATGAATCAGGTTTGTGTTCCTCCCATCCCAGAATTAAAGAAGGAGCTACTAGATGAGGCTCATAGTTCTTAATTCTCTATTCATCCTGGAAGCACGAAGAAGTATAGGGACCTGAAAGAGTACTTCTGGTGGGATGACATGAAAAGAGATGTCGCTGAATATGTCTCTCGATGCTTGGTTTGTCATCAAGTTAAATCTGAGAGACAGAAGTCTAAGGGGATGTTACAACCATTACCCATACCCGAATGGAAATGGGAAAACATCACTATGGACTTTGTCACTGGACTTCCTAAAACATCCAAAGACAATAATACTATCTGGGTTATAATTGATCGTCTTACGAAGTCTGCACACTTCATTTCTATTAGAGAAGATTTTTCTCTTGATCAACTTGCTAGGATATATGTAAAGGAAGTGGTAAGATTTCATGGAGTACCACTTTCCATTATATCTGATCGGGATCCGAGGTTTACCTCGAAGTTTTGGCGAAGTTTTCAACATACTCTAGATACCGAGTTGAGTTTCAGCACTGCTTATCATCCTCAGACAGACAGTCAGTCTGAGAGGACAATTCAAACTCTAGAATACATGTTGAGAGCTTTCTCTATGGATTTTAAAGTTGGTTGGGATCAACACCTACCTTTGGTGGAATTTTCTTATAATAATAGCTTTCACTCCAGTATTCAGATGGCTCCTTATAAAGCTCTCTATGGAAAGAAATGCAGGACTCCAACTTTCTGGGATGAAGTTGGGGAAAGAAAGCTATTAGGACCTAATCTTGTTGATGAGATGGCATATAAGTTCCGATCTATTCAACAACACATACGAGTAGCTTAGAGTCGACAAAAAAGTTATGCCGATAACCAAAGAAAAGACCTATAGTTTGAAGTGGGTGATAAAGTGTTCTTACGAATATCTCCTTGGAAGAGAGTAATGAGATTTGGAAATAAGGGAATGCTAAGCCCTAGGTATATCGGTCCTTTCAAAATAATGGATCGTGTTGGGAAGGTAGCTTACCAATTGGTGCTTCCACTGAATCTCTCTCAAGTTCACGATGTGTTCCATATATCTCTCCTGAGAAAGAACATACCTGATCCTTGACATGTACTCGACTCAGAAGTTGTACCGCTGGAGCAAGATCTTTCTTATGAAGAACAACTGATAGAGATTCTGGATCGTAGTGAAAAGTTCATACGAAAAAAGACCACTCACTTGGTGAAAGTTTTATGGAGGAACTACCAATTAGAATAAGCTACATGGGATCTCAAGGATATGATGAAGGAGAGGTATCCTCATCTATTTGTTACAAAGTGACGAATTTCGAGGGAGAAATTCATTTTAAGGGGGGTAGAATGTAACACCCGAGAATTCATGAGAAATATTTTGTTTTTATAATATATACATCACCAATGGAATCTTTCACTACACACAACACTGTCTTGGCTTGTGTTACACGCAAGAGAAACCTTCCTCGATAGATTGTGTTGTATGCAATACCGAGTTTCGCTAAACAACGATATATTATTAAAATAGTATATAAACTAGCCCTTCTGAATAGTAATACCCACTTTTTGAAATTTTATAAATTTTATCATTCAAAATGGACTCCATTTTTGGATTCAGAATATTGAAATTAGACTAGGGTGAATTTTTTGTATTTTTCTGAAAACTTTCAATTTTTGATGAAAAGTGAAAACACTGGGTTACCATCTAAAAACCAACTTTTTATTTAAATAATTAATTTTTTTATTTAAATTTATTTTAGGTCAAAATTGATACATAATACCTATATATGTTCAATGTAATTCATTGGAGTCATTTTATAATAATTTTAGATATATAAAAATTTTATTGAACTTTTTACCATCTTTTACCCACCTCCTAGGAGAGTTTGAAAATGTAATAAAACATAATTTTACCGCTTCTGTGAGTGGAAATTTGAAAATTTGAGAGACACGGTTAATTTCAAGGATTAAAATTTTGTTCAATAAGAGAAAAATAATTTTTGGTGAATAGTAACTTTTTACTTTTTTTACCACGATTAAAAGTAAATGGAGTAATTAAGAGTAAAAATGATATTATTATTACCCTAACACAAGTCATAATTCTATCGGATAAGTGTAATTCGACCAAAAACAACCTTAGGAATAAAATGTGACCATTTAGGTCTCCTTGGATTAGATTATGACACTTATTATTATTTTATTTAAAGAATAATTAAAAGAGTTAAAATCAAAGTTTAATAACTAAAACATTTTTAATATAGGGTTATAAATAAGATAAATTCAACTATAAATATTCATTATAAATCTAAAGAGATTTCCTACATAATGGTATTTTATTTATATTTTTTAGACATTAAATAATTTAATTTATTTATGACACAATGATGATGCAGTAATTACCTTATTAATGAAATATTAACATAATTGATGTTATAAATACCCAAATAAATGTAATTTTAGACTATTTATAAATTCCAATAATTTTATAAGTTAATATGACATGTAATTATTGATTTAATTATCTTTTTTCGAACTAATCATGCTGTTATGAGTTTTACAAAAAATCAATTACCAAATAGTGTCAAAATTGACATAAAATTGTTTTTAAAACAAATATTATATTATTAATTGTTATTTTATCACTAAAAATATAAGGTTAGGACAATTGACTTAGATATGGTTATATATATTAATAATTAACCACTTGGGATTATTTTGGATTGTTAAAGTACTTTTATTAACCATATAGTGTAAGAAAACAAGAAGACACGGTAAAAGTTAAAATATTTAACATAGAGTTAGATATAAATGATAAGGTTAAAATAGTAACCTAAACTTGTCTAAAACCTATTTTTTGAGAGGATTTCTACCCATACCTACCTTATCTTATAAATAAATCAATTTTGATCTATTAAAAACCGAATATGACTTTATTATAATATAATATTTTATGTTTTTCCAAAGGTGGCCCTCTCCTCCCTTATAAAAGGGAACCTCCTCCCTCTCATCCTCACACCGTTTTGAGCCTTCAATCTCAGACAACCCCTTCCCATTTACCTTCTAAACTTCCATATAAACATACTAGAGGTTATTTTCTTCTTCAAAGTCCAATTTTAGTTCCCTAAGAGGAGGTTTCAAAGAGGCGTGTCGAAGAAGAGGTAATATCTGTTAACGCTTCTTTAAAATTTATTTCTTCTTCTAATTCCTCTTCTTTAGTTGTTTCATTATGAAGTAATAACATCAGTATCACTCACATACTGATATGTTTTTATAAATATGAAACAACCATATTTCACATTCTATCCATCCTACGGAAAACAAAATCATCACGCGTGCGTACGTACGGAATACCGTCTCCACGCCGTGGTGTAATCTATTCTCCACCACCACCATACTTGGATGGGTATAATGGTGTAAATAGTAACTATTTATGATTATTGTAAAGTGATATTGATTCTGAAATAATATACACACACTTCAATACAGTTCCATGATCATGGGAACGATATCATCGCTCGTGCGTGCGTACGACCTACCGTCTCCACAATGTGATGCGACTCGTTCTACATGATCTTAATTTAATAATGAACATATAAATGAATTTAATGAATAAATATGATATATATATTACACTAATACCATTTTGGAAATGAGTTATGTATAAACTAAAAATAATAATAAGAATTTATTCGACAAAACATGCATAAGAACAAAAAGCAATGAACACCCGAATAACAAATTGCAATGAGATATTACTAATAATAATATAAGATTATTACCATATATGACATCATAAAAATGAATAATATTCTATAATAATTTAATGAAATTATTTAAATCATTATATAGTAGGTTCAGATACGTATGAAGCAAATCAGACCTAAGGTAAGGTAAGATCTCACAATCTCATTTTTTATCTGAGACTATTTATACTTCAGAATTTATTGGGGCATATTTATCATCCACATAAATTTTTTCTCAATTTTTAATATTATTTAAATCCCCCTAAAATTGTTAAAATCCAATTTTACCCATTGGTTAGTTTTTAGTAAAAGATTTGAAAGGAATCTTTTGACGTTTTTTGTATGAGGTACTTTTTGACTTTTTTCAGCCAAAGTACCAGAAGAATGTTTTTTTAACTTATATGAAATGAATGGATTTTTATTATTTCGGAGAACATTATTTCCATGAAGATTCCATTATAAGTTTTCAAGTTTATTTTTAATTAACTTCTTTTAGTTTAAAATTGTATGACATGTTAATAAAGGAAAAAATGTTTTTGAAGTAGAAAGGATATTTTCCTCAAGAATCGAGTTCAAGTGTTTTATAAAAATTATTTTCCATCTAAGATAATATTGGGTTATGTTTCTATACCAATTATTACATTGATTTGATTATTTTATGATGGAATTATTTTTATGATGTCCTTTTATGGATTATGTTATGATGGCATTATGTTTATGAATCTCATTTTCATGTCATGGGTTATGCTATGATGTATGATTTATGATTTTGTGGAACACATAAGAATGGTTTCATTATAAGATGGGTGGAAACTATATCTCCCTCCAATGCATTGGGTAATTATTTATATCTCATGAGATAGACATGGCTAGAATAGCAAGTTAATATGGTTTGGTGATACAGGACTGGAACGAGGAGTGAACTCGGTTCAGTAATGGACTTTGTCCGCTATGATGGTCTTGGAAATGAGCCTTGACTAATATGAAATTATTTTCATTGATTATGTGTGTATGACACAAAGTTTCATGTTTTAAGTTATGATTATTGGGATTAAATTTTATTACTATGATTTATCCCATGTTATGATATTATGATCTCTTTTGCAGGTTAAGATATTCAAAATATTATGTTCTTATGAATATGATATGATTGATATTTCTTTTGATTACCCTTAATGAGCATTTGACCTCACCCTTTTGTAAGTTTTCTTTTCCCCAGGCTAGGAAGAAGGGTATTAAGTAGAATATACCCAAAAGGGACTCTAAATATGATGAAATAAGCACGAGACAATATAGATGATTTATGAACAAGTTGTTTATGTTTCCCAGTTTCTAAAGACACTATAACAATACAGTACTACCATGGTTTTGTTATATGTTGTAATAAGTATGCTTCAATTATGAAGTAATAACCATGTATGTAAAGTATGGGTCGTTAAAGTTGGTATCAGAGGGATGTTACAGTCAAACTTTGGAAACTAGGATGTGAAAGCCTTAGTAAGAACCCTAAGGATATGTCTAAGCATAGAAAATAATCTTAGTATTTTAGAAATGTCCATGAACAACCTATGATAAGACCTAAAGTGTGAAATTTTATTCTTGATTATGTGGTTTTCCTGTTATGATTAGTGTTTCTCACACTATGCTTCTTGGTTTTAGTCAATGGATGGAACCCGAAGGAACCATGTTAATACTGAATGTGACAGGCAATGCAATGATTGTCCCCCTGAGAAACCAAACTTTATGGGAGCTGGAATACACAATCTTGTATCCATGTTCACACAACTTTCTCAAGCTATGAGTCATGTAGGACTTCCAAACGAGCAAAGGAAGGAGAAACATTCTGTTGAATCCTTCATGAGGCAGCGTCCACCTTCATTCAGCGGGTCTTCTGATCCATTAGTGGATGAACAATGGATCATAACAACTGAAAAGATATTTTCAGTTCTACAATGTTCTGAACATGACAAAGTCATCTTAGTAGTGTATCATTTGGAAGGTGATTCTGATCAATGGTGGAATATTATCAAGAATACGAGGCAAAGAGAAGAAATTGAGTCCATGGAATGATACAAGTTCAAGAACTTATTTTTCAATAAGTACTTCACCTGTATTCTTCGAACAAAGATGGAGAAGGTGTTTCTTGAACTGAAGAAAAAGGATGATGAATCAGTTGGTTCCTACGAAGCAATTTTTAAAATACTTTGCAAGGCACGCTTTCGGAATTTTTATCTAACCTGAGAGTAAAATCGATCGATTCTTTAGTGGCATAAAACCATTTCCTCAATGTGTGTTAGCCATAAGGGACTTAAATAGCTATGAGGAAATTGTTCGACGTGCTATCAAGGTTGATATGGAGATTGGAGTAACAAATCCATAATATGGGTTTGATTAGAATAGGAAAATGGAATTCAAAGGAAAATCTAAAGACCACACTGAAAAGAAGATGAGTTTTACCATATGCTGAATGTGTGGAAAGAAAAATGGAGGTAATTTTCTTAAAGGGAAAAGTAAATGTTTTAAGTGTGGAAAATAAGGTCATTAGGCAGTTTAATGTCGAAATAGTGGGAAGAAGATGTCTAATGATTCAAAAAAAGAAAGGGATACACATAATGAACCTCCTACACTTCAATGTTTCAAGTGCAAGGAAATGGGGGTATTATGCCAATTAGTGCCCTTATCCAAGTGTTGTTGATGATGATCCACATCAACAAACTCTTAAGGCCAAATACAAAGGAAAGTCACATACAATTTCTATTGGTGATGTGGAGTATGATAAAGAAGTGGTGAAAGGTACACTTACCATCCACTCTAAAGTAGCAAATGTTTTATTTGATTATATATCCACCCACTCTTTTTTTCTGAAGAATTTTCTAAGGGTATCGCCATATTACCTCAGTAGTTAGATATTGAGTTAGCTGTGATGACCCCTAATGGCACAATAGTCACATCAAAACTTTACAATTCTTCTCCGATTGAAGTTTGTGGGAAAGTGCTTCTTTCAAATCTTGTGATCCTTCCTATAGTGGAATTTGATGTGATTCTTGGCATGGATTGACTTTATTTATATAGATCTCATATCAATTTCCAAATAAGGGAAGTCACATTTCATATTCCAGATCAATCTATGACCGTCTATCGATGCAAGGATGAACATTACCTTCTAGTGGAAATTTCATCCATCTTATGGTTCTTGATTCCACTAAATGAAGGTTATTTATCTCAAATGGTTGGAGATAAACTCACAATTAAGAATACACCGATTGAATGGGAGTTTGAGGATGTATTTTCGGATTAATTTCCAGGTCTTCCACCAAATCGTGAAGATGAGTTTTCAATTGAACTCATACCGGGTGCTATGCCCATTTCAAAGACACCTTATATAATGGCCCTAATTGAGTTGTAGGAATTGAAGAAGAAACTCCAACAGAATCTTGATAAGGGATTCATACTCTCTAGTGCATCACCTTGGGGAGCACCTGTTTTGTTCGTTAAGAAGAAAGATGGATCAATGAGACTCTGCATTGATTATCGAGAACTTAACAAGATCACAATCAAAAACAAATATCCTCTCCCACACATTGATGACTTATTTGACCAACTACGCGGAGCTCAATACTTTTCCATGATTGACCTTCATTCAGGGTATCATCAATTAAGTGTTAAAAAGGTGGATATACCAAAGATAGCTTTCCGTACAAGGTATGGACACTATGAATTTATAGTGATGGAATTTGGTCTTACTAATTCCCCTGATATCTTCATGGATCTAATGAATAGAGTCTTTAGAGACTATCTTGATCAGTTTTAGGTATTCTTTATAGATGATATTCTTGTTTATTCAAAGATAAAGGAAGAACATGAAGATCACTTGAGAATTTTATTAAGGACCCTAAGAAATCATAAGATTTATGCCAAATTTACCATGTGGGAATTTTGACTTCAAAAAGTTTCGTTTTTGGGTCACATAATCTCAAAAGATGGGATATATGTGGATCTAGTAGAAACAGAGGTTATCGAAAGATGGTCGAGACCAACAACAATAACTGAGATATGAAGTTTTCTTGGTTTGGCTGGATATTATCGACGTTTTGTGAATGTTTTTTTACGATTATCGAATCCACTCACAAGTTTGACTCGAAAAGGAGTTCATTTCATTTGGACGGAGGAGTTTGAAGAGAATTTCAAGGAGTTAAAAAGAAGGTTATCTAGTGCACCTATGCTCACACTACATTGTAGTGGAGAAAGGTTTGTGATCTACAGTGATTCATCAATGAAGATATTTGGGTGTGTTCTCATGCAAAATGATATGGTGATAGATTATGCCACACGAAAATTGAAAATCCATGAGCAAAATTACCCAACTCATGATTTGGAGTTATCCGCGGTAATCTTTGCATTAAATATTTGGAGGCATTACCTTTATGGTGAATGGTGTGATATTTAACTGATCAAAAAAGTTAAAGTATATTTTCACACAAAATGAGCTCAATATGTGCCAAAGAAGATGGTTGGAGTTGATTAAGGACTACGACTAATCAATTCATTATCACCCTGGAAAAGCAAACAAGGTGGAAAATGCATTAAGTCAACAAGGCCATTCTAGCTTATCCATGATGAGGATCACAAAAGATCCAATATTTATGGATTTACAAAGGATGGATCTTGGAATTATAATGGAAGGGGAAAAATCTTATCTTTCTCAAATGAATGTTCAACCATCTATACATGTGAAGATTAAAGAGGGACAAAAAGAAGATGTAAAGTTATAAAAGAAGGTGAGAAAAGTTCCTAAATTCAACCTTGATTGTGATGGGATAATAAGGTTCAGGAATCGGGTTTGCGTTCCTCCCATCCCAGAATTAAAGAAGGAGCTGCTGGATGAGGCTCATAGTTCTTCATTATCTATTCATCGTAGAAGCACGAAGATGTATAGGGACCTGAAAGAGTACTTCTGGTGGGATGGCATGAAAATAGATGTTGCTAAATATGTCTCTCGATGAATGGTTTGTCAGCAAGTTAAAGCTGAGAGACAGAAGTCTAAGGGTATGTTACAACCATTACACATACCCAAATGGAAATGGGAAAACATCACTATGGACTTTTTAACTGGACATCCTAAAACATCCAAAGGAAATAATGCTATCTGGGTTATAGTTGATCATCTTACGATGTTGGCACACTTCATTGCTATTGGAGAATAATTTTCTCTTGATCAGTTTGCCCAGATATATGCATAGGAAGTGGTAAGATTGAATGGATTTCCACTTTCCATTATATCTAATCGGTATTCGAGGTTTACCTCGAAGTTTTGGCGAAGTCTTCAGCATACTCTAGATACAGAGTTGAGTTTCAACACTACTTATGATCCTCAGACAGATGGTCAGTCTCATAGGACAATTCAAACTCTAGAAGACATGCTGAGAGCTTGCTCTATGGATTTCAAAGGTGGTTAGGATCAATACCTACCTTTGGTGGAATTTTCTTATAATAATAGCTTTCACTCCAGTATTCAGATGGCTCTTTATGAAGCTCTCTATGGAATGAAATGCAGGAGTCCAACTTGATGGAATGAAGTTGGGGAAGGAAAGCTATTAGGACCTGCTCTTATTGATGAGATGACAGAAAAGGTCCAATCTATTCAACAACACATAAGAGCAGCTCAATGTCGACAAAAAAGTTATGCCGATAACCGAAGAAAATACCTAGAGTTTCAAGTGGGTGATAAAGTGTTCTTACAAATATCTCATTGGAAGAGAGTAATGAGATTTGGAAATAAGGGAAAGATGAGACCTAGGTATATCAGTTATTTCAAAATACTGGATCATGTTGGGAAGGTAGCTTACCGATTGGCACTTCCACCAAATCTCTCTCAAGTTCACGCTGTGTTCCGTGTATCTCTCTTGAGAATGTACATACCTGATCTTTCACATGTACTAAGCTCAGAAGTTGTACCGCTAGAGCAAGATCAATCTAGTGAAGAATAGCCGATAGAGATTCTGGATCATAGCGAAAAAGTCCTATGAAACAAGACCACTTGCTTGGTGAAAGCTTAATGGAGGAACCACCAATTAGAATAAGCTACATGGAAGCTTGAGGATATGATGAAGGATAGGTATCCTCATCTGTTTGTTACAAAGTGATGAATTTTGAGGGCGAAATTCATTTTAAGGGGGTAGAATGTAACACCAGAGAATTTATGAGAAATATTTTTTTTATCTTATATACATCACCAAATTTTTTTTTACTACACACAACACTGTCTTGGATTGTGTTACACGCAAGAGAAAACTTCCTTGATAGCTTGCGATGTACGCAATACCGAGTTTCGCTAAACAACGATATGTTATTAAAATATTATATAAACTAGCCGTTATGAATAGTAATACCAACTTCTTTAAATTTTATAAATTTTATCATTCAAAATGCACTCCATTTTTGGATTCGGAATATCGAAATTAGGCTAGGGTGAAGTTTTGGTATTTTTCTAAAAACTTTCAATTTTTGATGAATAGTTAAAACACTACGTTACTATTTAAAAACCAAATTTTTATTTAAATAATTATTTATTTTATTTAAATTTATTTTAGGTCAAAATTGATACATAATACCTATAAAAGTTCAATGTAATTCTTTGGAGTCATTTTATAATAATTTTAGATATATAAAAATTTTATTGAACTTTTCACTGTCTTTTACCCACCTCCTAGGAGAATTTGAAAATGTAATAAAACATAATTTTACCACTTCTGTGAGTGGAATTTCGAAAATCCGAGAGAACCAGTTAATGTCAAGGAGTAAAATGTGGTTCAATAAGATAAAAATAATTTTTGGTGAATAGTAACTTTTTACTTTTTTTTACCACGGTTAAAAGTAAATACGGTATTTAAGCATAAAAATGATATTATTATTACCCTAACACATGTTCTAATTCTATTGGATAAGTGTAATTCGACCAAAAACAACCTTAGGAATAAAATATGACCATTTAGGTCCACCTGGAATAGATTATGATAGTTATTATTATTTTATTTAAAGAAGAATTAAATGAGTTAAAATCAATGTTTAATAACTATTTTTTTAATATAGGGTTATAAATTTGAAAAATTCAACTATAAATATTCATTAGAAAGGAAAAATTATTTCCTACATAATTGTATTTTATTTATAATTTTTAGACATTAAATAATTTAATTTATTTATGACACAAGGATGATGCAGTAATTACCTTATTAATGAAATATTAACATAATTGATGTTAAAATACCCAAATAAATGTAATTTGATACATTTTATAAATTCCACTAATTTTATAGGATAATATGACATGTAATTATTTATTTAATTAACTTTTTCTCGAACTAATCATGCTGTTATTTTTTTTTAAAAAAAATCAATTACTAAATAGTTTCAAAATTGACATAAAATTGTTTTTAAAACAAATATTATATTATTAATTTTTATTCTATTCCTACAAATACAAGGTTCATCCAAATTACTTAGATAAGGTTATATATATTAATAATTTACCACTTGGGGTTCTTTTGTCTTGTTATAGTAATTTTATTAACCATATAGTGTAGGAAAACAAGAAGACACGAAAAAAGTTAAAATATTTAACTTAGAGTTAAATCTAAATGATAAGGTTAAAATAGTAACATAAACTTGTATAAAACCTATTGGTTGAGAGTATTTTGACCCATCCCCACCTTATCTTCTAAATAAATCAATTTTGATCTATTAAAAACCGATTATGACTTTATTATAAAATAATATTTGATTTTTTTTCCAAAGGTTTCCCTCTCCTCCCTTATAAAAGGGCACCTCCTCCCTCTCATCCTCACACCATTTTGAGCATTCAATCTCGGAAAAACCCTTCTCATTTCCCTTATCAACTTCCCTAGAAACATACTAAAAGGTTTTTTACTTCTTCAATGTCCAATTTTAGTGCCCTAAGAGGAGGTTTCAAAGAGGCATGTCGAAGAAGAGGTAATATCCATTACCGATTCTTTCAAATTTATTTCTTCTTATACTTCCTCTTCTTTAGTTGTTTCATTATGAAGTAATAACATCAGTATCACTCACATACTGATATGTTATTATAAATATGAAATAACACTATTTCACCTTCTATCCATCCTACGGAAAATGAAATCACCACGCGTGCATACGTACGGAATGCCGTCTCCATGCTGTGGGGTAATCTGTTTTCCACAACCACCTTACATGGATGAGTATAATTGTTTAAATAAAAACTATTTATAATTATTGTAATGTGATATTGATTCTGAAATAATAAACATTCACTTCAATACAATTCCATGATCATGGGAATGATATCATCGCTTGTGCGTACGTACGGCCTACCATCTCCATGATGTGATGCGACTTGTTCTACATGATATTCATTGAATAATGATTACATAAATGAATTTAATGAATAAATATGATATATATTACAATAATACCATTCTGGAAATGAGTTATCTGTAACCTAAAAAGAAGACTAAGAATTTATTCAACAAAACATGCATAATAACATAAAGCAATGAACACCCGAATAAAAAATTGCAATGAGATATTACTAATAATAATATTGGAATATGACCATATATGATATCATAACAATGAATATGATTCTGTAATAAGTCAATGACATTATTTAAATCATTATACAAGAAGTTTGGATACGTACGAAGCAAATCAGACCTAAGGTAAGGGAAGATCTCACAATCTCATTTTTTATCCGAGATTGTTTATACTTCAGATTTTACTGGGGCATATTTATCATCCACATCCAAGTTTTCTCAATATGTAATATTATTTCTATCCTCCTAAAATTGTTTAAATCCAATTTTACCCATTGGTTAGTTTTTAGTAAAAGATATGAAAGGAATCTTTTGTGGTTTTTAGTACAAGGTACTTTTTTACTTTTTCAGCCATTGAACAAGAAGAATGTTTTTTAACTTATACGACATGAATAGATTCTTATTATTTGAAAGAACATTATTTCCATGAAGCTTCCATTATAAGTTTTAAATTTTATTTTTAATTAACTTCTTTTCTTTTAAAATTGTATGACATGTTAATAAAGGAAAAATGTTTTTGAAGTAGAAATGATATTTTCCTCAAGAATGGAGTTCAAGTGTTTTATCAAAATTATTTTCCATCTAAGATAATATAGGGTTCTGTTTCTATCCCTATTATTACATTGATTTTATTATGTTATGAAGGAATTATTTTTATGATATCCTTTTATGGATTATGTTATGATGGCATGATGTTTATGAATCCCATTTTTATTACATGGGTTATGCAATGGTGTATGATTTATGATTTTGTGGCACAGATAAGAATGGTTTAATTATGAGATGGGTGGGACATATATCTCCCTCCAATGCATTGGGTAAAGATTTATATCTCATTAGATAGATATGGATGGAATGGAAAGTTAATCTGGTTCAGTGATACCGGACTGGAACGAGGAGTGAACTCAGTCCAGTAATGGACTTTGTCCGCTATGATGGTCTTGGCAATGAGCCTTGACTAATATGAAATGATTTTCTATGATTATGTCTGTATGACACAATGTTTCATGATTTATGTTATGATTATTGGGATTGCATTTCATTAATATGACTTATCCCATGTTATGATATTATTATCTCTTTTTCCGGTTATGATATTCAAAATGTTATGTTCTTATGAATATGATATGATGGATATTTCTTTTGTTTACCCTTACTGAGCATTTGAGATCACCCTTTTGTATGTTTTATTTTCACCATGTCAGGAAGAAGGGTATTAAGTAGGATATGCCAAAAAAGGAACTCTAAATATGATGAAATAAGTAGGAGACAATGTAGATGATTTATGAACCAGTTGTTTATGTTTCCCAATTTCTAATGACACTATACCTATATGGTCATACCATGGTTTTGTTATATGTTGTAATAAGTATTCTTCAATTATGAATTAATAACCATGAATGTAAAGTATGGGTCGTTAAAAGGGTGGAGTATTTGGACAAATTTAACCACACATGTTGCACACGTCTAGCTAGGCTCTGAAGCAAAACCGTTAGGTAGGTGCCTCATATATAGAAAGGGTCACACAGTCACCACACAGTTTGAAAAACCATGTGAGATAACTGAAAATGATTTCTAGGTAATTTAAAATTGTGTTTTTATATTTTTATCACCGGGATATTTAACCCCAAATCCACCACTCCCTCCCCCATTTGGGATCTCTATCCATTAGCGCCTCCTACCTCTCCCATGGATCCTTAAGATATCTATTTTTTTGTGCATTCTTCTTTAAACCTACATGAAATATTCATGTATATTGTACCAATCCTTGATTTCCACACTTTTATAAGATTTTTATTTTTCCCTCCGGTGGTTTCATATCTCTAGAAGTTTGGGTGGTATTTTGTGGAATGAATCTTATTACGTAGGGTCTGATCTCGATGATATTTGTATGATCTTTACTTTCTAGGGTCTCATCGTAGTGTAGTTGATATTTCTCATAATTTTCAAAAAATTTATACACAAGAGGTTGGTGGTTCCATGTCATTAAATTTTTAGATTATTTTTATATACTTTATTTTCACAATAAATGTTATCTATGAATTTATGTTATGGTGAGAAATCTATTTTGGAAATGTTTTGACATGGGTATGTGATGAATATGGGATTTTCAATGGAAAATGGAGAACATTTGTAAGTGTTTTGTTGGGTTTATTCGTAAATACGTTATTATGGTTATGTAGAAGGTGTGAAGTGGGTTTGTAAAGTAACTTGAGGAGAAAATAAGTTTTAATGTAGTATTTTTTAAATAAAATTGTATTACTGTGTCCTATTGGGTTTTTTGTGCATTTAAATGTTATTTGTGAATTGTGAACATGTAGGAAAAAAACTTTTTAATGTGAATGTGGTATGTGTATGGATTTGAAGGGGGATTGGACCATGAAATTAGCTAGATCTATTATGTAACATTCATATGAAATTTTAAAAAGGGGTTTCTGGAATTTGCCAAGTGGTGGAAAATGTATTTGAAAATGGTTTTTGTGTGTGTAGAAATAGAAGCGGTCTGGTTTATGAAAATTGCGATTCCCATGTGTATTTATAATGTTTGGAATTTGTGTGTGGAAGTGGTGGAATGTGTGACATGTGAACAGGGAATTGATAACAATGGGAATGCCTTGTATATAGGTTGATTTTCTAGAACTAGTACTCTAGTGATATAGATGTGGCTTGTCTCTGTATTAGTTAGATGGATTAACAATAACAAGACTAACTAAACAGTGATGATGATTGATCAAATTTTTTTTGGATTTTTCTCCTCTATAGTGTCTCAGGAATGAGGATGTTGATGGTTATGGTTACTATACGACATTTCACCAAGGTACGAGGTCATAATGTCCCACTTGATCTAGATTTCCCCAAGGGATTTATCCATGATGCTCTCTTGACACTTCTATGATGTGGTTACATCCATAGACATATGGTGGACCTTGAGTGCATTCCATTATGTTTTAAATTCCGTTTATCTTGGTAAAGAATCAATTTTTTATATTCTATATTCAAAAATAATTTCCTTAAAATCAATTTTCTATGAATTTTTTATTTAAAATACATTGTTGAAATTGTATAAGATTGGATTTTTATTATGAATATTAATATGTACACTAATTTTATAGAATGGAATACTTTTGTATATGGATTCCTTCTAGGATTTTTCTTGCACCCTACATATACCACTGTGTGTATGTTGATTTGTTACAATTGACTCAGGTGAAGGTAAGGTGTATAGTGATGGTGGTTCAGGATGCTAGTGGTATTATCTTGTAGGTTTTTGATGGAAATGGCTTGACAATGTTTATACCCTTGTTGAATTGATGTTTTTCTTGGGATAATGTTGTTATTACATTTTTATGTAGTTATTTTGGATTTTGTTAAATGTTATAAACATTAATCTGAAAATTTGATATTCCATGTTTGGTTGTTTAAATTCCGTTTTGAATTATTTATTTATTTTGGTTGTATATGTTCATTTGATCTGGTAAAATCATTCCTAATGTGTTTTTATGATACATGTGAACTTGTTATTAGATCGTGGAGATTTTTAACAACATCCATGTCATTCCACAGACTGGTTCGAGCACTAGCTCAGATGATGAATCAACATGGTTCTTGACAATGATAGCTTTGACATAGAAGAATGTTCTATTCCAATTGAATGTGGAATGTTAGAAGTCTATTTAACAACGTACATTTTACCTTTCATCAGCACCAATCATGATATTTCCATAATTTGGACATGAGTACATTGTGTATTGTAATGCTACATGAACTGTGTTTGGAAGTGTTCTCATGCAGGGAGATTATGTTGTTTCTAATGGCTCACGAACGATATGGTTCCTAGTGAATAACTACGTGAAACATGGATTGGAGTTAGATATCATAGTCCATGCATTTAATACATGGTTTCATTACCTCTTTGATGATAAATTTAGGGGTTTTATAGATTATAACATCTTGAAACACACTTCTCATAGGGGATTTGATGCTGATTCAAATAATATGGATTGAATTTTGTCAAATGATTAAATTTGAAATGATGTATACACTAGATAATGGTAAATTGATTATAGATTCTTTATGTATAAATTCATTTTTTTCATTTGAAAAAATAAGCTTCAGATAAGTGGATGTTGATTTTGGTGATAACAAACATGTATTTTGATTGTCAAGACTGAGGTAGTTTTGTATTTTTCTTCCCAGTTTCATTTGTTATTGAATAGATTGATTTGGTTAAAAAGGCATAAAAATATGATTTTGAATTTGTATTTATGTGGTCAAAACAAAATGGTGGGGAGACCATGGAGGATAGTAGATATCCAAGTGTTCATTAGTATGGTTCTAATATTGTATGGTGATACCTATGGATTCTCAAAAAAACTTCATTATTCTTACCACCATTCTGAATGTTATTTTCATAATGGAATATTAAAGATGCATAAGATGTTGAAATCAATGTTTTTGTGGTTTAGTATGAAAAGAAAGTGGTTGAGATCATTTTTGGATGCATAATTGTTTATTAGGGTAAAGTAGAGATCCAGTGGACCTCATGTATATTGTAGTCTTTATCTATTCATATTTGGAAATAGTAGTAGATTGTTAGGGATTATATTAAAGTTGTCCAAAAAATGTCTTAGAAACACAATGCTATATGGGTGATAGTGGACTCACAAAAAAATTCATCTCATTTCATCCCCATTCCAGAATATAAACAATTAGAGGGCCTATCTAAAATCTATAATCAAGAAGTGGTAAAGAGTCTTGGCGTAACAATTTTGATAGTATCAGACAAAGATCAAATGATTACATCTGATTTATAGAAATTCAAATAGAAATACATTTTTACTTAGTTGACTATGAGTATGGTGTATCATACACATAAGGATTAGAAATATGTACATATGACACATTTGAAGATATGTTGTGGGAAAGACTAATGGATTTTTATTGCTCAAGGGAGGAGAAAATACCAGTAGTATAGTTATCGTATAACGAAATTTATTAGGACTCGATATATATGGATCCTTTTGAATCATTATATGGACTTCTTTGTTTTTCTACACTTTTCTAGTTGTAAATAGGTGATACTTCACCGGTGGGACTCATCGTTGTCTAAGAGTCAATGAATAAGATTCAGTTGAATATGAAATGAATGGAGATTGCTTAGATTCATCCAAAATATTATATGAATCATCATCAATATCTGTTTTCATTTTAATAGAGTGATCATGTGTTCTTGTCATTCTCTCGATGTCTTGGGGATCATCATTTGGTATGAAGGAAATGTTATATCCTAAATATATAGGTTTTTTATGAGATAATTGAATTTATTGGTGAGGTGGGATATAGTAAGGATTTTTCACAATGGTTCATTGTAGTTCATAATGTGTTTCAGGTATCTTAGTTGATATAATTATCTTCATAATACTAACTATGTGATTTGATGGTATCACATTGACCTAGATACATATACTTCATTTATTAATATGCCGAGATATAATGTGGTTAGTCAAGAGAATGTCTTATAAAAAAGAATGTTTTTTCTAGTGTGGGTTTTTGGAAAAATGATCAAATCCTAGAAGAAACATGGGAATGTGATAATGAAATAGTTGAGAAATGGCCTGAACACTTTTGAGAAAATGGTAGTTTTCCAAGTTCTACTGACAGAAAGGCCAATGGTTGGGAAAATGTAGCACCCTCAGTTTCCTATAAGTAATCATTTATTTATTTATTGACTATATGTAATGTGTTTGGGTGATGTTTGGGAATGTTTAGAGGACTATTTGAATGTTTTTGGGGAATTTTAAGAGGTTCAAGGTTTGATCATGGTTAATAGAAACCATAGAACACCTTTAAGAGAATGTAGAATGGTAGAAAATAAGATATAACTAGGCCCACTATTAGTTTCACATTTTTAAAAAAATATTTTAGACACATATTATTAACCATTATTTTGGGAATATAGGGAAAAACAATTTTGGTGAATACTTTTTCTGACCATGCAATCAAACCATGAAAAGGGTGGTAGGAGATAGTGCCTGGCCATGGTTTGTGTAAGGTTTTCCTAATCATGCGACCCAACCAGTCATGGGTAATTTTTGGATCATAAAAATGTGGATCTCTATATATTTTACCCCTATACCTTTTTTTCACTTATTTAAACACTAAATCAGGTTTTCCTCCTCCCAAAGGTGGTAGAGACTATACCCTTTGATTTGGGAGTGATTGTTTAGCTAAACATTATTCATTGAAGGCAATATTTCATAGTAAATCTCTATTCATGGTGGTTTCATAGATCTACTCTTATTCCCTATGACAGATTCATAGATCTGATGCATTGGATATATATTTAAGATAGTAGATTCTATTCATGATGTGATTTGGCTATGGGTATGTTAGGGTAAATGATATATGATTGATTTTTAAGGATTTATCACAGTTTTGTATAATAATTTGTGCCGTTATTTATTTTCCACATAATTTATGAGGTTTGTGGCTTCACTATCGACTCATCTTCTTAAAAAATAAAGTCTTAGTTTCGTATTTTTTGAATTTCATGGAATTGTTAGAGAACGTATTGTACAATGCATTGTAGAGACCCTATTTAGTGATTATTTGGGGATTTTTGTAAATTGGTTAATGTTCAAAGTTCTTGTTCATGGACATTAATATGATGATTTCAAAATGTGTATTTCCTTTGATTCATATAAATGGTTTAATTGTGATGTATTTAGTAAATGATAGGTTTTATATTAATAGACAGAAATGGGTGTTTTGATATTTTTAAGGAATCTACCGGGAGGTTTGAGTTCATTCTTTCAATGCGACCTTGAATAATGGACATGTACCATTACGATTCAAGGGATGTGAAGCTTGATAAGGGACATGTTCAAGAGGGGAAAAATATATTTTAAATGTAGTTTTGACTTGTTCGATAGACAAGAAAATGAAAATGTGTATAGAATAATCAATAAATAATTCATGTGTGGGTGTGTGTGAATCACAGCTAGGGTGTCCCAAAATTAACGGGAAATGGATTAAAGAATTCATTTGTATGTTTCCATAGAAACTAGTTTCGAATAGAAATATTTTAAGATGATCATATAAAATGTTAAAATTTTTCTTATATAATTTTTTTTATCATGATCTATCCTAATGGCATGTGTAGGGATGTTATTTGGGGAAAACCAGATGAGTTTCATTACTCACCACCAACTTTGCACTTCGTTGGTTTTAAAGATGTTGTTTATTGATACATAGGTAATTTAAAGGTATCACATTTCATTATTTTTTCATTATGATACTTTGATTATGTCTTGAGGAGTTGATTCTTTGAGTATTTTGGGAGTTGTGGAGTCGGTTATATTGGAGTCTTTTAGTTTTGTTGGTCTTTTCTTCCTATTTGTTTTCTAATTCAGGTTTTGTGTCTGCATAGTACCTTGATATGTTTTATTGATTTAGTTGTGTTTGATTATCAGTTTTTATACTTTTAGTTTTATAAAATGTTATCGTGATTCATTTATTCGTTATTTGGTTATGATGTGCTCAGTTGGATTGTTTTAATTTTAAAAGGTAAAGTCAACCCCAATTGTACTGAATCCCTTGGAATTTATTTCTAACATTTGGTGTCTAGGAAATGTCAAATATGTCCCATTAATTTACATATGTTTTCTCAGACTAATGAGGATGGGTGGTATGTAATTAAAATATATTTCCACATTTTAATAACAAATACATCACTAATAAAAAACTCAATTGAAATAATTCCATAATCAAAACACATGCCTATTAATAATTCAGCATCATCTATGGTAATAGAAAAAGAATTACCAAGATCCATTATATTTTTTTGAGATATATAATTTTGGTACATGAGACATTGATTTTTGTAGTGTCCCATATCCTTTAAATTGAATAATTTTACATCAGAAACCATTTTATTATCATTATAATAGGAAGAAAAGTGTCCTTTCTCTATACACTAGTAAGAAACTTCCATTCCTTTTAAGAATGTATATGGGTGATTATTTCCACCATTATTACATGTGGGAAAATAAATCCTTCCCTTATTACAATTATAAATCTTTCTCCCATTAATCCTCTTGTTCTCATGCTTCCCTATGAAGCCTTATTATTTAGATAATTTGTTGTCACTCTAGTTAGCACATGATTCTATGTAATAATATTATGAGAATTATTTGAAGACAACTTCCCTCTGAAATATTTTATTAAGACCATAAAGGAAATAATATTTTATACTATTTAGATCATTTTCATTGTTAGGTTCACATTCCATAAACTATAATCCATTTTTAAATGAAAACATAGACTCGATTAGATCATATCATGTATAGTCTCAAAATTAGTGAAATACATAAAATAAATTAGAAAATATATTTGTATCTATTCTCATAATATTAAAAATGGTTTCTTTTTTATGTTCCTATAAATTTATAATAATTTTCTATCATAGGGTTATGTTCTATAATCAATGTTACCCTAAATATAGTTTATAAGGATAATACTAAACATTCAATGATACTAAATGTAACGGCCTTAACCTAGAAGCCTAGAGTCGGCGCCTTATTTTATAAAATTAGTATAATTTCATGGTATAAAATCCTGAAGGATAGGTGAGTTTATAATTTTTGTAATGAAAGATTATACACCCAATACCCATATATATTGAGAAATTAAATTAAAACATAATACCTAACAAATAATGAAATACTACATCCTTAAAACTCATTCCAAGAATTCATCATCATATCTGGGGGACAAGAAAAATATAAGGGTATTCTCAAATTCTCTATAAGGGTAAGTATAAATTAAGAAATAAAGAATCAATTAGCATAATAATCTTGAAAATTCAATTAATTTATCTCACAAGCCACATAAATATCCACATGAGGAATAATCAATATAGAATTTCAGATAATTGAAACCCATTCCATTTTCTCAATAAAAAGTGAATGAAAAACATCCATCGATAATTTCAATGAAAAAAATAAAAAGCATAACAATATTTATTAAATTATAAATAAATTAAATTATTACTTATTTTTTGTCATTTTAGCAATGGCCATGATACCTTTACCTTTATGCTCTATTCTCAAGATAGATTAAACTACTCTAATTTCAGCAACAAATTTGTATCTTCATAACCTATCAGTTCATTATGGGATTACCGATATCTTAGCACCAAATAAATCATACCAATACAAACAATTACTCATATATCCAAAAATATATTTAATTAATTTTTTTTCGTATCGTCCAATATTCATATTGAATAAAAAATATAGATTTTTCATTAATTCTTCAGCTAATCAAATATCATTCAACATAAACACAACATGTAAAATTGTAATAACTATTAGGAAATAATCATATACATCATAAGTAATATGGATATTTAATATATATGTAATTTTTTGTGGAAAATTTTTAAATTAAAGTGATTGTTTCAATATAATGTTAACAATCACAAAAGTAAGTTAGATTTCAAAATAACATTTAGTAATTTGTAATTTTCATATTTAAACCCCTTAGATGAGATAATAAAATGTAAAAACATTAGTAACATAAATTTAAATGGATTATTTATAAAATATATCCAAATTTCATGTAGATACACCATAAAAAATATGTGTGTGTTGAATATGACATTTATCTAACAAATGTAAAAAGTTATATGAAAAAACACCCTTAACATATGCTCCCTTTTTCTTGATCACTTTTTTAAATCATATATACTGATTTTAAAATTTTTATTAACATATAAAATAACTATATTAATAATTATGATAAAATATATGTTCCATTCACAATATAATATAACCTGTTTAGTAATAATATTTCATCAATTTCATCGCTATGCATGTTAATTGAATTGTTTTTCGAGTATGATTTGATGTGTAATTTCAGTTCCAATTTCATTAATCCTGATTTATTCATATATATATATTGTAAAAAATGATTTAAATATTATATATATTCCATATTTATTTATTTATTTTTTTCCATTAATTTTTGATATTGGAAATGAAATACATCATTCGTGGATACGGTAGGTCGTACGTACACATCAACAACATTTCCATTTTTTCAAATTTATATAATGAAAAATAAAAGATATGTATTTATATTATAATTAAATAATAATAATAATATCATATTAATCATATATATTAATTAAATAATCTGTAATATGTTCCATTTAAAGGGTGAAAAAATCACATCATATTGAGGAGGGGGTTGTCCACACATCAAAACAAATATGTTATCATATTACCTCAAAATGGAAATCATGAAGATATATGTTAAAAAAAATTAAGTACAAATACATTATAAATATTATATATATAATATAAAAATAATAATTCCTTCACCATTCCCAACTATGAAATGTAGAAATGGAAGAATGAAGGACATCAATACATGAGGCATTGGTCTCCCAAACACATAATGATGATTGTGCATCTAATTTTATGGAAGTGTGTGTCAGTGTAATTCATACCCTTATGATCAAAAATATATTAGTATATTGATGATAATTATTTAATTATATAATCAGGAAATAATAATAATTTATGGAGTTGATAAAGAAATAAAACTAAAGTGAGCATTGAAAAACATTAATTCTTTTAGGGTCACTCTTTTTTTTATATGGAATGAATTCAATGGATTTCTTTCATTCCAATGAGAGTCTTATAGAATTATGGTAGGGATTTTAGGAGATTATTTGGTAGTCTATAGAAGATCCAAATCTCTTGAAATGTGTGATTAATTTAGGTGGTTGATTATCCTTTTATTGTGGATAAAGAGTGTCATTATTGTAAATATATAAAGTTAAACACTATTAAGAGATTTCCATTACATCATGCACCTAAAAAATTAAAATTAATGTATTTACGTGAATTTATGGTTGATAAAAACTTACAACACACCAATATTAGCTCATTATTATAATTTTTTTCATTAACATCAATGTTTTAAATCATTTACTAGTTTGGTTTTTTAAGGTAACTGGTTTTCTAACATATATAATTTTACCATTAAGATTAAATTAATCTTAGATTAATTAGAAAATATATACCAAATTAATTCTTAATATCAGATGTAGTTTAAAAATTAAAAAACCCTTCTATGTTGTAAATTATTTCAATATATGTTTACATAACATGAAAAAACACTACTTTAACCCTAACCGCTCTAGAAAAGATTCTACTATTTAGGGGTTAATATGTTAATTACAAAAGATACATCATTACATTAATGGGAAATATATTATATTCCTTAACACATACATGTTTCCGTGATGAATGTATGAATTTTAGTAATATTAATCATTTAATAAAATATCATTTATTATAAAACAAAAGGAATGTCCATTTTGAAATTATTTATTTAATTTTAATTGAAAAATTGAAAACCCAAATTTTAATTAAATTATGTTAAATTAACAGCTATGTAACACAACATATTCATCTACACAAAATAATAGAGCATAATAATTCATTACATTTACTTTAATTTTAATGGTTGTGGAATCATTTATTTATTTTAACAATGAACTAAATAATCAATGCGTTAGATTTTCATAATAATTTTAGTTAACGAATCCATCTATAATAATTAATGATAAATTAATATGATAAAAATAACTCATTTATATTTCAAAATGATATGCATAACTGAAAATATGTTTTTTTAAATATCTCAATGATTTATAAATGTTAAAGGTATGGATGGTTCCTATTTGGTATTTTCCCTTAATTTACTTATTATATAGGATATATTCATGGAATAATATCACAGTAACTCATAAAATTTGATAACTGATTTGATATGGTCTAAATATGGGTAGCCAATGGCATTTGGACAGGTGTATAAGTCATTTTCTAAAAATATTAAAGTATGAAAATTAGGTAAACTAATTTTTTTAACATAATCAATTTATTTTATTTTAAATATATTCAATAATAATTTTGATAAAAATCTATTTTTAACAGAATAGAGTATAAAAATTATACCCTTTTAAAAAATGTATATCCATTTTTCAAAAACTAATTAAAATAAGTTGAAAAATTAATTTTAAATCTAATCCTATAGATGTTGTGAGAAAAGAGGTTTTTATAGTGAAAATGTTCGAATGTTCATTTAGTTTTTATATCTAAATTAAATAATAAAATGACCCCAATGACCTATATTAAATTAATAGGTATATAATGGATCTATTTTTACATTAAAACCAATTTAAAATATAATTTATCATGAATAATTATTTAAACAAAAAGCCAGGTTTCAACAGATATGTTGTATTTTTCGCTATTCATTGAAAAAGTAAATATCCACGAAAAAACCAAAAAATCACCATTTGACAATTTTATAGTATGAATTATAAAATGAAGTTTATTTTGATAAATAAAATTTTTATAGGGTAAAAATTTTGTTTTAAAAGAAGTGTACTAATAAAAGGCAACAAAACTGCCTTATGAAAATACAACCATTTATGTGTAAAACTCGATTTATTCTTATAAAATTTGTATCAAATACATTGGATGAATGTATAATGATTTTATAATATATTATAATGTCTCATTATGTCATATAGGCTTCTGATATTGTTCTTGCGTGCCTTATGTGATATTGAAGGAAATCGTTATTGTGTGTAACACAAAAAAACTTACTATTGCATATAAAGAAAGCTATCAAGAGAGATAAATTTATTATAAATGTAATATATTATAAAGTCTTTGCATTTATCAATATCCCTTCCTTAAATAAACTATGTCCAAGTAATGAAAACTTTATCTTATTAATCGAGGTTTTGATATTTTAAAATACTATTGTTGAAAAATGAAAATCAAAAATAGGGTTAAAAACACATCTTCTTAATAAGAGGGAAAATTAAATACAAAGGTTACCAAAAAAAAAGGATTTTAATTGGATAAAATTAGTGAAAAGTTGGATATAGATGAAAAATTTATCTATCGTGTTCTGATGGAGAATGATAGAGAACATGTTCATTTGAATGTTTTTGACCACAAATCCATAAACTAGTGGTTTTAAAAAGGTTCATTGGTGTCATAAAAAATGATGATAATATGAAATATTTTATAAAGTCACTTTTCCTATAGATTAGTAATTATTTAAATATATAGGAATATTAAAAAACATACATACATGATACATTAATATTTTATAAACACAATCTCACTATATTGTTGTAAAAGGAATTATTTCTACATCATTTATTAGCACCAATATCAACATATGATCAAGTAATACATAAATCACTAAAAACCCATCCAATGTTCAAATTTAACCATTTATTAAATGTTTAACCTTATGAAACATCCATTTGTTTGGTTCTAAAAGATTATAATCCATTCGAAAGTAGTTAGTAGTATTTAATGTACATTGTCCTTATCAATCATCTCCTTATCCGAAAATCATTATCTAAAAATCAAGAACATATTATGGGATTTATTTACCTAAATCTTGTATTTTACATAATGTTAAAATTTTCAAAAAATCATTTTTTTCTTGGTCATCGGTACCATTCAACCAATTATTTTGAATCCTCAAAAAAATACTATAGTATAATACTTACTGTAAGACCCCCCAATTTCATGTATGAAACCCCTAATTTAAATATTTTATTTATTTAATGTGTTTAGGTGATCCTTGAGAGGGTTTAATGGTCCTTTGAAATGTTTCGGTGGATTTTCAAGAGGTGCATCGTTGGAGCAGAGTTAGTAGTGAAACACCTTTACCAAACTACGAAAATGAAGACAATGGGATCTGGGTAGGCACAATGTTTTTCGAAACTGGGTAGCCACAGAATAGTAACCATTATTTTTTGAACACAAGAAAATGTGGATGGAACTCAATTTTTCTAAATAGGGGAGCCAACTGTGTGAGAGTATTTGGGATGTAGTTGCTGGAGCACAACTTGTAAAGAGTTTTCCTAAAAGTGCGACAGAATTTTTGGCGGTTAAATTTCAGATCCTAAAAAAGTGGATATCACTTTTTTTACTTATAAACATATTTTTTCACTTACATTTACCCTAACTCAGTTATCCCTACTCCCAAATGATGTGGAGATATTCCCCTTCGATTCAGTAGTGATCGATTAGAAAATCTTAGTGCGTTGATGGCCAAATTAATTGAAAAGTCATTGTTCTTGGTGATTTTTGTAGATATACTCTTATTAATACTATTGGAATAATAAATATAATATAATATAGAGAGTAATTATATATAGGATGATAATAATGATGATATTTTTCTATCCAGATGTTAGGGAAGAAATCAATGGTGGTTTTATGGAGATTCAACCTAATTTTGTTGAAGAATTCATGATATTCTTCATTTTCTCAACAATTTCAAAGGTAGGTGGATTCAATCTAGAATCCAAATATTATAACATGAAATATTACTTTTATTTTGTTGTAATTTCATGATATTTATTGAGAAGTTTCTCTGAAAGGCCTAATAAAAACCCACTTTAGTGATTATTTGTGGATTTTGAAAAAATGGTTGTTACAAATACTGTAATGTTTATGGAATTTAACAAATTATTTTTTTATTCATGGAAGTGGTTTCATGGTGATAATTTCATTAAAAAGGTTTTATTGAAATTTTAATACCCCAATATTCCACAGTACTCTTATATTTGATTAATACATTAGCTTGCGCTGTACGCAGCTCCGAGTTCGAGCACATCCCGACCAACGAAACTAGTCATTTAAAAAGTATATGTGAATAGTAATACCCACTATTTGAAACTTTATAAATATTATTTTTCAAAATGGGCTTCATTTTTGGAATTTTAATATCAATATTATCTTAGGGATACTTTTTGGTAGTTTTATAAAATCATTCTTTTTTTGATGAGTAGTGAAAAACACTACGCTATTGTGTACAACCATATTTTTATTTAAATAACAATAATTATTAATTAAATTTATTTTATTGTAAGAATAGATAAATAATACATATATTATTACAATGTAATTCACTGGAGTCATTTTATTATAATATTAGATATATAAAATTATGTTGAACTATTTAACATCTTTTATCCACCTTCTAGTGAAATTTTCAAATTTGAAAAAAATCATAATTTTTCCACTTCTATGAATTGTATTTATAAAATATGACAGACATAGTTTTTATTTTTAAGTTAAATGTGGTTTAATAGGATGAAAATAATTTTTGGTGAATGGTAATTTTTGAATTTTATTTACCATGGTTAAAAAAATAGGGTAATTGAAAGAAATAAAATATTATAATTACCCCAAAAAATATAATAATTCTATTGGATAATTGTTCTTTGACCAAAATCAAACTTAGGACAATACTACGATCCTTTTTATCCACTTGTATTATATTATGATATTTATTATATTTTATTCAAATAGGAGATAAAAGTGTTAAAGTAAATGTTTATTAACTAAACCATTTTTAATATAGGGTAACACAAAATATAAAATAGACTTTAAATATTTATTATAAATCTATAAAGAATTCCTACATCATGTTATTTTATTTAAAATTTTTATAAATTATATAATTAAAATTATTTATGACACAATGATGCGAGATTAATTATATTTTTAATGGATGATTGAATTGATTGATGTTATAAATATTACAATAAATTGAAATTGAAAATTTTTATGCCATAAAATAATATTATAGTTGAATATTAAATTTTTGGGTTGATTGAATGTATTTTGATCGATGTAATAAAGTTGTTATGACTTTCTAAAAAACCAAATACTAAATATTGTCAAAATTGATACAAATGAGTTTTTAAAACAAATACTATTTTATTAAAAGATATAATATTTCTAAAAATCTATGTTTCTTCCAAAGGACTTATAAAGTGTTATATATGTCATTAATGAACCACATGAGGTTCTCTAGGAGTTTTATAGTAACTATTTTAACCATGTAAGTTAAAAATACAAGAATACATGGTAAAATTTAAACTATTTAACAAATAGTTAAATCTAAAAGATAATGTTAATATGGTGACCTAAATATGACTAAAACCTATTGGTTGATATTATTTAAACCCATAACAACCTTATCCTTGAAATAAATCTGTTTTGAGATATTATAAAACTAAAATGAGTATACAATAAATTAATAGTTCAATCTCTTCCTGAAGATCCCCTCACCTCTCTTATAAAAGGGTACTTACCATTATATCAAATTCACACCTCCAATGCCATTTGTCTTAGCCAAAAACATATAAAATATCATCCCATACATTGATTAGAAATCCAACCTAAGTATCCCTCTTCTTCAAATCAAACGGAAGAACCCCAGGAAGAGTTAATTATTTCATCTCATCGTTCAATGTTCTTTTCTTCTTCCACTTTCCCTTTATTGGTTATTTCCACGTTAAAATAATAAATCTAGTACCTTCAACATACTTAGATGTTATTATAAATATGGTACAAATATATTCTTTATTCTATCCATCCTATGAATGAGAAAGTCACCATAGGTGCGTAGATACGACTTACTGTCTCCACGTCATGGTGTAGTTTGTTATTGAAAACTTCATTATTTAGATGGGTATAATTATGAGTATAATTTATTTAAATAATAAATATAAAATGTTAATAATTTTGTATATATAATATACCATTCAATTACATACGATTTTACCATGAATAAAATTATATTGTCGCTCTTGTGTAGGTACGGATTACAATCTCCACAACGCAATGTAATTTCATTCCCCATTGTATCTATTAAAGAATAATTTTCATTTGATGATTAAAAATAACATTTAATAACTTAATATCATTCTTTATAAGAATAAAATACATCATATCCCCAATTAACATGACTTACGTAAAAAAATATATGATAGAAAATGAATCAGTTAACACCTGAAACAATGATACCACTTAAATATTATTAACTATGAAATATTAGAGGATCATATATAATATCATATTTATATATGTGGTTCTTGTGTAATTTAATAACAATTATTTAACCATTATACACGAGTCTAACTTACCCTTTACTAAGGAAAGGTACAAGGTAATGGTTAATTTTAAAATCTTTTTATAATCTGAGGTTATTTATATGTAAATATCTACTAGGACTTCTTCATCATCCACATATGTGTTTCTTAAAAATGTATTTAAAACATTATTTTATTTCCCTAGACTATGGGTTAATGTAATTTATACTTTTTTTGACATTTTATAAAATATTTTTAAAGGAATATTTCTATCAATTTCCAAACAAGTTATATTAGGACCTTTTCGACCAATTAAGGAAAGAATGTTTATTTTACTTATACGGAAGGTGGGGCTATTTTCTACTATTATAACACCATTTATGCTTCCCTTAAAATATTATAATAATAATTTCAAAATATATGTTTTCATTAATTTTATCCGATTTTGATGTGGAATGATATATTTCACATAAATAGTTTTTTGATTGATTTCATCTATGTTGAAATCCTTTGTTGGATATTAAGCATGTTTTAAGTTTATTTATTATGATAAATTTTTTCTTATTCAATTGGAGGTTTTGTTATATGTTTGACATTGAATAAGTTATTTTTATACCATTCAGGGTTTATGGTTAATGTATTAACATTTCATGTGCGATTTGTAATACCAATGTTTATGTTTTGTTTTAAACTTTTCATATGTGTATTGCATTGGATGTAGTAATTGATGTGTGGGTCCCGCTATAACCCCTCAATGCATCGGTAGAGCTGATGAGAAAAACTAGTGTCTATGAACAAGGCCTTGGAAATAATTTTATTTTTATTCCTGGAACGATGCCTTGACTATGTGGTTATGATGTCTAATATTATGCATTCCATCATTATGAAATTAGGTATTTGTATTACATATGATTATTCTACTAGTATAATATCCATGGAATAAGTAAATAGAACCATATAATTTATCTTTTCCATATTATTCTGAAGTTTATGTTTAAAATTCTTATGTTTTAGTTTTATACATTTACTAAAATGTTTATTCTTATTTATAAATTTTTCCACTATCTTTTTATCCTTACAGAACATTTGAGCTCACCCCTTTCATATATTTTACTTTTCCCATCATGCGAAGAAGTATATTATGATTGACCTACAATGATAGAATTTGGGATATGAGTGTGTCCAAAGGAGACATTTTTTTCATTTCATATTGTAATGTAAAACATTTTTATGTGTATAGTACTTCAAATGATACTAAATGGATCAGTCTTTCGGGACGTGATATATTGTGATAATAACAATAATAGGTAATAATGCACTAACTCCATGTAACTAGGGTCAGGGCGTTACAGTTTGTATCGAAGGAAGTTTAGTATAATACTTGGAAACTATATTTAGATAATCTCTTATTATAGAACATTACCCTATGATAGACTTTGAGGACAAGTATACAAGAAAATCCAAAAATTTTGGTAGTGTAAATATAATGTGGTTTTCCAAGAAATATATCCCTATCTAGAGACTACAGGTGAACATGGTTCTGGAACATAGGAACCTAGGAGTGATAACTCTGACAAATAGTTTTGGGTTTGCCACGAGGTTTCCTGGTACACGACAATGGGCTTTACTGCACACCTAGTTTGAAATTCCCAACGGGTATGCGTAAGATTATTCACATTTTCATTATAATCCATTATGAAATATTTATGAATAAATACATCCCAAAAGAAAACATTTTTATGATTAAGTATTATATTCATAAAATGTTCAATTTATGTTTAGTATTTTAAAAGTTTGGAATTATTCATTGTGATTTTTAAACTAACCTAGTGTATTTTATTGTTTAGAAATTGTTTCTAGTGGACGAAATGGAAACTGTATCAATGGACATAATCCATGTAGGTATTTCAGTCACACTCAAGATAATTATAGTGGAGCTGGTGATGAAACTGATGCTGAACAACTTATAACGACACTGGAACAACACACTCAGGTTATGAATATTAACCTTACCCATATGGAGCACCCTGGCCCACATTGTGGATGATCAATGTTAGATCACATCATGAGGAAACGACTATAAAAATTCAATTAGACTACAAATCCATTTGTAGCTAAGAAATGGATAAGTTCCATAGAGATAATATTTGATGCTTTGGGGAGTAGCGAAAGGGAAAAAGTTGTGCAAAAAGTTTATCTCCTCATAGTAGATGTTGATCAGTGGTGGTCACTAATTCAAAACACAAAGAAGTATGAAGAAGTATCAAATATGTAATGGATGGAGATTAAAGATCTTTTCATAGATAATTATTTTCCTCATGAACATCAACCGGATCTGTAAAGTCAATTTCTGAGTATGAGGCAAAATGAGGATGAGAATGATACAATGTATGAGTCTAACATTACAAGGTTAGCAAGGAATTCTGCAGATTATATACGTAACCCAAGAAGTAAGATTGATTGATTCATTGATAGGATAAATCCATTTCACTGTCAAGAATTAGTCTCACAATCCTTCTCATCGTAAGATGATACAGTCTCATGTGCTATCAAGACAGAAAAGGAATTCTCTATGACTTATGAATCTAATGTGAATAAAGAGAACAAGAGATCTGTTGAACACTCTAGAAAAAGAAATAATGTGAAAAAGGGAAAAGTTTAATTAACATATTGTAGTAATTATGGGAAAAAACATCCTAGTATATGCCTAAAGGGGTTGGGAGTTTGTTATAGGTGTAGAGAAAAATTCCACTAAGTTTGTGATTTCAAGGGGAAGAAAGATGCTTTCAATGTTACATGCTACAATTGTAAAGAAATGGGGAATTATGAAAATTAATTTTTTAAGCATCAAGGAAATATAACTCATAAAAGGTAAAGGGAGAAAGGATAAGATTATTTGATCACTAATGCTGAGGATGAAGTTCCTAATGACATGGTGGAAACTATATTAATCATTTACTCAAAATTAGAGAATGATTTATATGATTATGGATCATCTCATTCTTTCATAGCTTCCCAGTTTTCAAAGAATAGTTGATATTTCCAATTTGAATTAGTAAGGGAATTTTCTGTCAAAACTCCTAAGGCAAGTATCATTGCGACAAAGTTTTTCAATCCGTTACAATTATTTTATAAAAAAGTGCTTTATCTTCTAATCTTATTGTCATACAAATGATTGAATTTGGTCTAATCTTCAAAATGGATTGGATTTCAGACCATGATGATAAAATTTATTTTAAGAAGTAGGAGGTTAGAATTTTTGTTGATGATAAGGAATCCTTTATATTTAGAGAAAAAACATCACCATACGGTTCTAATATAGATCCAACCCCAGTTGCTCTACTAATTCAATTATTGGGTAAGAAAGTTGTAAAATAACGACGACAGAGGAATGGAATGTTCAAATATAGTATGTACCTATTGTGAAAGTATATTTTCATGTGTACCAAGAGGATTTACCTAGAAATCCTCCATAATGAGAAATTGACTTTTCCATTTACTTAATTCTTGGTTCAAGGCCCATATCAAAGACCACTTACAGAATGGTCACTGTTGAATTAGTGGAACTAAAGAAACAACTAGATGAATTGAGTAATAAGGGATTTATCTTCCCCAGTGATTATCCAGGGGGATCCCCTGTAATTTTTGTTAAGAATAAATATGGATATATAAATTTGTGTATTTATTACAATGATATCAATGATATAAAATTAAATAACACATATCCCTGACCTCACAATGATGATTTATTCGATCAACTTCTTGGAGGTCAATATTTCTCAACAATTTAGCTTTGATCGAGATACCATTAGATCTGTGTGAAGAAGGAAGACATTCAAAAGGAATCATTTCAATCCATGTATAGGCATTTAGAGTTTTCAATAATTTCTTTTGGACTGACTAATTCACCCTCTTTCTTTATGGATATAATAAATATAGCTTTCGAGGAATATCTTAATGAATTTTTAGTAGTATTTATTGATGATATATTTCTATACTCAAAATTTTATGAAGATCATGAAAATAATTTTCGCACTATTCTAAAGAATCTTAGATGAAATGATTTATATGGGATGTTTAGAATGTGTGGATTCTGGCTTCAGGAAATTTCTTTTCAAGGCCATATTGTCTCTAAGGATGAAATCTCTGATGATCCTTCTAAGACAAGGGCAATCCAAGAATGGCCAGCACAAAAGAGTATAACTGAGGTACGCAATTTTAGTGGATTAGTAGATTACTATCGGAATTTTGTCCAGAACTTTTCTCGATTGGCTATCCCATTAACAAATTTCACACGTAAAGGGGTTTAATATTTTTGAAAAAAAGAGTGTGAAGAATTTTTGGAAGAATTGAATATAATATTAGTCAATGCTATTATATTGACTCTACAATCAGGGATTGATTTGTTTGTTATTTATAGCGATGTATTAATGAAAGGACTTGGTTTTTTCCTTAGGAAGAATGATAGAGTTATTCACTATGCTTCAAAAAAGATAAAAAATCATGAAGAAAACAATCAAAGTCATGATCTTATGTTATCAACTGTAATATTTTCTCTAATGATATGGATACACTATCACTATGGTGAAAAATGTGAGATATATACTGATCACAAGAGGTTGAAGTATATTTTCACATAGAAAGAACTCAACATGAGGCAAAGGGGATGGCTTGAAAGACTCAATGATAATGATTTCACTATACACTAACTCCCATGGAAGGAATATAAGGTGGAAGATGCTTTGAACAGAAAGGATCATGGAGCTCAGAACATGATGAGAGTTGAAAGGGATTATATGTTCATGGATCTAGTAAAGATGGATATGGGATATCCATGGATGTTGAAACATCTATATTATTCCAATTGATTGCCATCCCATTTTTACTAGAAAGTATAAAATGATACCGGAATGAAGATGATGAGTTTCAAATGAAAATTAATGTTGTGAATGATATGATTTTGATTGACTTCCTATATGAAGATGGAATTTTGAAATTTGGGAAGAGTCTTTATGTTCCCAATATACCAGATATAAAAAGGGAATCGTTGGATGATGCTCATAGTTCCAAATTCTCTACACAACCTAGTAGCCCTAAGATGTATATGGATTTGAAGGGATATATTTGGTGGGAAAACATGAAGAGGGAGATTATTGATTACATGTCAAGATGTATGGTTTTTCAAGATGTGGCGGAAGAAAGACAACATCCTAGAGGAGTCATAAAACATTGTCCCATACCTAATTAGAAATGGGATGATATTATAATGTAATTTTTCATGGGGATACCAGAGACTCCTAGAAGGAATGATTCAATATGGGTCATTGTTGATCGTCTTACAAAGTCAGAACATATTAATTCTATAACAGAAGATTTACCACTTGAATGTTTAGCTAGAATACATATCGATTATGTTATAAGAAATCATGGTGTACCCCTATTGATTGTTTTTGATCGTGATCCCCATTTTACATCATGATTCTGAAAAAGTATTCAGAAATCCATGGATACCAAACATTGATTGAGCCCTGCCTGCCACCTCAAACTGATGGAAAATTAGAACAGACTATTCAAAAATTCGAAGACATGTTGAGATCATGCTTAGTTTACTATCATGGTATTTGGGATTAGTATTTACCTCTGGTAGAATTTTCCTATAATAATAGATGCCAATCATGTATTCAGATGACATCATATGAAGAGTTATATGGAAAGAGATGTTGTACGCCAACTTTTTTGGATGATGTTGGTGAAAGAATACTCGTAGTCCTAGAACATACCGAGGTAACTATGGAAAATGTGATGATTATCCAAACCCTAATCAAAGCAGCTCAATGTAGGAAAAAGGGTATGGACATAATCGAAGGAAGGATTTTGAATTTCATGTAGGGGGTCATGGTTTCTTGAGGTATCTCCATGGAGGGTGGTATACGATTTGGTAAGAAGGGAAAATTATGTCCCAATTACATCAGACCTTTTAAAAATTTAGAACTAGTAGTAGTTGTAGCTTACTGTTTGGAAATGAGGCCATGTCTCTCCCAGGTTTATGATGTGTTCCATGTATCCCTATTGAGAAAATACATGCATGTCTGAACACATGTACACACCTATGAATAAATAAATTCAGAACCCGATCATTCTTATTGTGAAGATCCAATAAGAATACATGATATTATAGAACAAGTGTTGAAAAACTAGACGACCCGTCTAGTAAATGTTCATTGGAGAAACCATAAAATGGAAGAGGAAACGTGGGAACCTAGTGAACATATGATGAAGAACAACCCAAATATTTATATGTAGTAGTATTCTAGAAAAATATAGGATGAAATTATGTTAATGAGTGAATAATGTAGCACCCCATGTTTCCATGGAACAATTCACTTTGAATAATACAATAGCATGCGCTGTATGAAACTTCGAGTTCTAGGACATCCCGAACAATGAAACTATCCATTTAAAAAGTAGTAATGAATATTAATACAAAATTTTTGAAAATTTTTAAATTATATTTTTCAAAATGGAATTCAGTTTTGGATCTAAAATATTAAAATTATCTTTTTGTAATTTTTTTGTATTTTTCTGAAATCTTCAAAAATATGATGAATAGAGAAAAAATATTGTGTTATTGTTTAAGACTTAATATTTATTTAGATAAATACTTTTTTATTTAATTTTATTTTAATATTAAAATAGATACATAATACCTATATTATTACAATGTATGTCACTAGAGTCATTTTATAATAGGATTAGATATATAAAATTTATTGAACTATTTAACTTCTTTTACCCACCTTCTAGGAATATTTGAAAATTTTAATACAACACAATTTTTTTCTTCTGTGAATTGAATTTCAAAAATCTTACAGAAACAGTTGTTATAAGTATTTAAAATGTGTTTTAATAGGATAAAAATTATTATTTTTTGAATAGTAACTTTTGAATTTTATTTACCATGGTTAAAAGTAAATTGGGTAATTAAAGGTAAAAATAATATTATAATTACCCCAAAACATGTCATAATTTATTTGGATAAGTTTTTATTGACCAAAATAAATATTAGGACAAAAATATGGTACTTTCTATCTACTTGGTTTAGATTAGGACAATTATTATATTTTATTTAAAGAAGTGTTAAAAGTGTTAAATTCAATGTTTAATAACTAAATAATTTTTTATATAGTGTTAAAAATAAGATAAATTAGACTATAAATATTAATTATAAGGATAAAAATATTTCCTACATCATGTTATTTTATTTATAATTTTTAGACATTAAAAAATTTAATTTATTTTTGTCACTTTGATGATGCTGGAATTACCTTATTAATGAAAGATAAAAATAATTGATGATATAAATATTAAAATATATGTAATTTGATACATTTGATTCCATAAAAGAAATTTCTAGTTGAATATGACATTTTAGGGTTGATTAAATGTATTTTTTTCAATGTAATGAACTTTTTATGACTTAAAAAAAACTAAATACTATATAGTGTCAAAATTATCAGGAATGAGCTAAAAAATACAATTTTATTAAATGATATAATATTCCTAAAAAACAATGATTCGGCCACAAGACTTATGTAATTTTAGATATGTAAAAAATGAACCACCTAATGTTCTCTGTAAATTTTACAGTAACTATATTAACCATGTAATATAAAAATACAAGAAGACATGGTAAAATTGAAACTATTTAACTAAGAGTTAAATCTAAATAATATTGTTAATATAGTGTCCTAAACTTGACCAAAGCCTATTGGTTGTGATTATTTAGACCCATACCCACCTTATCCTCGAAATAAATCAATTTTAAGCTATTAGAATCCGAAAATAATTTGATAGTAAAATAATATTTCAAGATCTTCCTAATGTACCCCTCACCTCTCTTATAATAGGGTACTTCCCCTTCTCTCAAATTCACACCTAAAAATAAATTTGGATATTTCAGCTAAAATATCCAACCAAATACCCTAAATTCTGCATAGAGTCCTTGCATTGATTAGAAATCCAACCTATGGAGCTATTTTGTTTAATCAAAATGAAGCACCCAAAGAAGAGGTAATTATTTCATCACCTCTTTCAATTTTCTTTTCTTCTTCCACTTCCACTTTATTTGTTGTTTCCAAAGTAAAATAATAACTTTAGTACCTTATACATACTAATATCTTATTATAAATATGGTACTACCCTATTCATTTTTATATCAATCTTATTAATAACAATGTCACCATTCCTGCATACATATGGCGTAACATATCCACATCTTATTGTAGTTTGTTCTTCAACACTTCATTATTTGGATGGTTATAATAATTAGTATAATTGATTTAAATAATAAATTTAACTTTATAATGATTCAATATATATTATATACCATACAATTATATATGATTTCACCATCAATATAATGATATTGTCGCTCTTGTGTACATATGACTTACTATCTCCATGAGGCACTGGGATTTCATTCCCCTTTATAACCATTCAAGAATAATTTTAATATGATGTTTAAAAATAATATTTAAGAACATAATATCATTATTGATATGAATCAAAAACCTCCTATCCATAACAAACATTACTTATAGAACAAAACAAAATAAGGAAAATGAATCAGTTTACACCCGAAACAAGGATACTACTCAAATATTATTAACAAAGAAATATTAGATGCTCAAATTTGTTATAATATTTATGTATGTGGTTGTTTTATAATTTAATAATAATTATTTAACCATTATACAAGTGTATAATGTACCCTAAAATAAAGAGAAGTATAGGTAAGGGTTAATTTTACAATCTCATTATTATCCGAGGTAGTTTATATGTAAGTATCTACTAAGAATTATTTATCATAAACATCCATGATTACAAAAAATGTATTTCAAATCATTTTTATAATTTCATTGAACATGGTTTAATGTCATTTATAACCTTTTTTGTCTTTTTATAGTTGTTTTTGAAAGGAATACTTTTTTCGTTTTCAACACAAGGTACTTTATGACGTTTTCGATAAATTAAGGAAAGAATGTTTTTGACTTATATGGTGGGTGTGGCTATTTTATGCCATTATAACACCTTATATGATTCCCTTTCAATATTATAAGAATATTTTCATCATAAATGTTTTCATTAATTTTAAATGATTTCAAATTGGAATGAGATATTTCACTCAAATATTTTTTGAATTTATTTCCTCTATGTCAACAACCATTGTTGTATTTTATTCTTTTTTGAAGTTGATTTATTATGATACAATATTAAAAATATTATTGACGGATTTTGTGATATGTTTGAAAGTGGATGCATTATTTTTATAACATTCATCGTATATGGTTAATGTATTGATAGTTCTTATGCTATTTTTAGTATGAGTTTTTATGTTATGTTTCATCCTTTTCATATGTGGAATGAATTAGACATAGTAAGTCACGGGAGGGGCCCTCTATAACCCCTCGATGCATTGGTATGTGTAATGATGCAAAATAGTGTCTTGGCACAAGGCCTTGATAATATTTTTCTTTGTAGTCTGGGCATGAGGCCTTGACTATGTGGTTATGTTGCCCGATATTATGCATTCAATCATTATGAAATTAGCTATTTATAATACATGTGATTATTCAACTAGTATAATAACTGTGTAATAAGTAAATTAAATTATTTTATTTATATTTCCCATGTTATATGGAATTTTTATTTCAAATGTCTGGTGTTTCAGTCATTTACATTTCCCTAAATGTTTGTGATTATTTATTATAGTTTCCTCTATGTTTTTATCCTTACCGAGCATCTGATCTCGCCATGTTGTTATGTTTTAATTTTCTCAAGATGAAAATAGGTATATTAGTATTGACCTAAAGGTATAAGATAATGTATATTATTGTGTCCAAAAGAGACACAATATTGTTTTTTCATTTCATAATGTAATTTAAAACTTATGAATCTATCTAGTCCTTCCAAGGCTACTAAACTAGTTTGTGTATCGGGAATCCATCTCTTCTAATCTAGAAAATATAATGTAATAATGCACCAAATTCAGGTAACTAGGGTATGAGAATTATAGATATGTTTTAAATGGTTTGTTTGACATGTATTTAGTATATATGATTTGGTGTGAGTTCATGCATTCGATGTGACTCTTAATAAAGGGTGTGTACCATTGGTGTAGAAGGAAAGAAACCATGGATATGGTGCATATGGAATTATGGAACATAGATATTGTCATCATAGAGATAAAATTCAATAAAAATGAAGAACCACTCATGTGTATTGAATGATCACTAAATAACACATTTTTTGGTGTATTTCAGTCACATAATAGGTGTGCCAAAAAGGAATACAAAATGGTTTAATGAGATGTTTGGTTTCATTCCTTGTAAACTAATTTAGTATGGAAATTATTTTATATTATTATATAATACATTTCATATTATATTATATAAATTATTTTATTAAATGTGCTGACATGTTGTACCCTAGTGGTGTATATAGGGAATTCATTTGGGGAAAACATACTGAGTTTCATTACTAACCCCCTTCTTTGGAAACTAGGTTCTTTTGTAGATGTTTTTATTGAGAAACCAGTAAATAAAAGGTATCATATTTATTTAGTTACACATCATGATACTTTTATTATGTGTTGTGAAGTTGGATCTTGAAGTATGTTGGATTCTTTGGAGTTATTGACATTGGATTCATACAGTTTTGTTGGTCCTGTCTACACCTTGTTTTATTATTATAGTTTGGTTTCTACTTGTTACAGTAATAGGTTTCATAGTTTTAGTTGACTTTTATGATCTTTTGTTAAATTTTAGTTGTATAAATTATTTTCATGCATCCTTTAGTGGTTATTTGGCTATGGTGTTCATGGTTTCATTTTTTAACTATATAAGTGTAAATAGTGCACAAATTTTATGGAAGTCCTTAGTATTTATTTCTAGAATTTGGGGTCTTGGGTATGTCTCCTAAGGCCACATAATATCCTTTAAACTACCCTATAATATAAGTAGGTGAGTGATTTTATGGGTGGTTTCAGTTTTTTTGATCCATAGTTATTAATTATTCCTTTTCTGGAGATGACTATCATTGTAGTCATTCCATGATATGGGTCGATAGAGAAGAGTATGATAATCTGAACATGAAATGTAGAGAATTATAAGTTGTAACTAAACTATTGAAGCTAAAATTCATGTTACTATGGAGTTAGATACATAATTGTTTTGGAATCACTTATTGTAGTTGTAATATCATTGTGATAGGTTTATCCAATGATAATGGAAAGACAAGAATTGATAGAATTGACATCCCAATTGGAGTTCAAATTTCAATTTGTGTAATGATTTATCATTTCATGAAAAATATTGATATTGAAAAGTATTTTGAAATTTTTTCAATTGTGAGATTTTCAAAACCAATTTATAGTGGTTTTTTAAAAATGGATTAATTTAAAAAGTACAGAGGAATTTTGAAAAATGGGTTGAATATAGAAAGTATCCATTTTGGGAAATCCTTGTTGTGGTAGTTTTGGTATTGGAAATTTGAAATTTTAAATCCTTAAATTAGTTGGGAGTGAAAATTATGGTATTTGTTTTGGTTTTTTCAAAATGACACTTGGTAGGAATTGTAGAATCCAATTAGAATAGGATATTGAGAATGTGATTTCACCTGAGCCATAGGTGAACCAATATCCCGTATAGTTTGTTGTCTTGAAATTTCATTACATGTATAGAGGGAACTAAAGGGTTCAACCAAGGAAAGGTTATCATTAAGATTATTTCTAAAAAAAATATCCACCCATCCTTTGGGGTGACTCGGAACTAGAGAAGGAAAATATGTTGCAGAATATGATGAACAAAAAATCGATTTCCTTGGCACACCAGTAGAGATAAAATTCATATTGGTAAAAATTATGTTGAAGGATCATGTACACTAATCATTGGATTTAGTATTTATTTCTAAATCGGATAAAGGAATATCATTGAACCATTTTTATGAATTATTCAAAAACAATATCATCATAAAATCAGGATTTCAAGAATGATAGAATTTTTCAGATTGAAATGGGATAAACTCTAAATGATAGAATATGCAGCTAAAATTATGAATAAAGTACCTTTTCACCTTAAATTATAATTAGTGCATCCATTAAGAAACATATTTTCTAATTGGGGATAAGGAAAGTGATTTTCTTAAGGATTTATATGCTTTGTATAATGGATTATACAAATATTTTCAATATTAAGATTATGGAATAAAGGGACATCTCACAAGAAACAGGTTGATAAATCATATAGATACCTATAGGAAATTATGGGAACTATAATGTTGGGAACACTAAGAAGAGGGAAAAATATTTCAAGGTAGTGTGATGACTCAAAATCAAACAAATTGATTGGTCAGTCTTTCTCTAGAACCCAAGAGTTATGTTGGATCTTTCCAATGTGAATATTTTGATCACATGAAGTATGAGAGCACGACACTGGCTAGAGCATGGCACAATTGAAACTAGATGGGGGATCTTCCATGCTACTGTCATAGTTCTATGATTTAGGGTTCCATGAACACATATCATGTTTCATAAACATTGTATGTTTTAACGGTTCAAGTGAAGAAGAATAAATCAAATAAGCATAACCGTGCTAGCTATGGTGATTCTGGGAATACCATGACTCCTTTGTAAGGTAAATATCAACAGGGAAATAATGAACAATGTTCACTGAGTAACTAGTTGTATGGATATGAGCATGTGATTTTGGATGATCAATATGGTCTATAAATGATGAGAGGTATGATTCTTTTTAATTATACCATTATGTGAGATTTTATTGATATGATTTTATCCCATTTTTTAATGCTTCTCATGGTATTTGTATTCTAGGATTAAATGTTGATATAATGCCATCTATTTTTAATCATGAAACTTTTCTTGTTCAAATAGAATGTGAAGCCATTATGTGGAAATAATGACCTGTAACTCTTAATGGTGTTGAATTGATATGGTTCTTCTATATGCTGATGATGGTTGTCTATGACATAATTATGAGTATAGATTGGTTGACTATGTTCAAAGCTCACATCGATTGTTATACTTGAGGGGTTAGTGTTATGACTGATGAGAGAAACAAGAATATATTTATAAGGGACTAGAATATAATTGTATGGGGAACATTATTGATGGAACCATAAGTTAGAATGATCTCATGTGAGTTGGTATTGTTGAAATTAATATATGTTGAATAGATCAATAATATATTTTTTCTAGATGTTTTTGATCAATTTATGGATGTTTTCCCAAAAATTTATCAGGTTTACCACCCACAAGAGAAAATGAATTGATGATTAATCTCATACGATGGTCCAATATGTTTTCTCTTCTGTATTATCAAGTGGATAAAATAGAATTAATTGAAGAGAAAGTTCAGTTGGAATAGATGGTAGAAATAGTGTTAAATTAGCCTAATACATCTCACTGGGTATTGCAGAAAATGTTTTTCATTGTGTTTGGAATTCTAAGGATCTTTTTGGATTATTTTAAGAATAAACATGTTAGGATAAAGAGTGTGTATCCACATGCATACATTTATGGAATGTTGGATCAATAGAGGTGAGCCCAATGGTTATCTAAAATTGATCTGTGATCAGGAAAACACCGATTATGTTTTTGGAAAGAGGGTGTTTAGAAGACTACTCTCAAAAGTAGTGTTAACCATTATTTGAATGTGGTTATTCTTTTCAGACATAAAGATGCAGTAGTTGTATTTATGGAATTGATGAATCGTATATTATATAGATATGTGGATATTTATGTGGTGATTTTTTGGGATGAAATATATATATATTCAAGGACAAGGGTTATCCATTAGAAACATGTAGCGACATTGTTTCGAATTTTTTAAGATCATCATGTATATTCCAAATTACAAATGTTTTATTTTATGACATAATATGTATTTTTCATTGTCTATGATGTGTCTGGAAGATTATTTTCTATAGATCCAGAAAGGATACGGGATGTTCTCTCTTAGTGACCACCAGATAATTTCATAGAGGTATTTAGTTTCCCTGGTTTAGTAGGTTATTACAATTTTTTTTCTTTAATTATCATGACTAAAATCATATATGACAACTTTGACAAAGAAAATGTTTCATCCCAACGGAATAAGGAATATTATAATCCTTTTTAGGAGCTTAAATTTCAGCTAGCATCAGTATTAATATTAATATTTCTGGAATCAATATATGGGTGTACAGTGTATTTTGATACTTCAGGATCAAGTTTCATATGTGTTCTCATGCTGGGAGATCAATTTGTTACTTATATATCATGGTAGCTATGGTTTCATGTGAAAAAATTCATATTAAAGGATTTGGAGTTTCCTAATGTATTCCATGCATTTAATACATGACATCATTACCTATTTGGTCAGAAAGTTAGGTTTATTATAGATCATAAGATCATTAAACACATTTTTCTCAAAAAGGCATGTGAACCTATAAAAAATAAGAAATATGGAACATCTTAAAATTTATTACATTGAATTGATGTAGATACTTCTTATAGGAAATTTTGTGGAAGATTCATTATGTACAATATCATATGATCAGTTATATTAAGAAGTATTTGATTTTTGGCAATAGATGAAAGTGATAATTGACATGAACCTGATTTATAAAGAATGTGGTAGTGTTACCATTTTATTCCAGGTTTCTTTTATTTCTGATTTTATTAAGATGGTAAAATAGGCACAAACATCATATTAATAGTGTGATTTTATAAGGAAAAAACTCAATAGTGGGGAGACCATTGATGAATGGAGTATGGAAAAGAATTAGTGTTTTAGTTTAGAGATCGATTGCTTATACCAATCCATTGTCAGGAACATAACCTTTATACAAAGTAACATTCTAGATTGGATGTTTATCCTAAAATAAAGAATATATATATATAAATAGAAGCACAATATTGTTGGTTTGGTGTGGAGAGGAAGGTGGATGAGTTTATTTAGAGATTATTAACATTTCAGTAGGTTAAATTGCACACTAACAACAAAGAAATTTGTTTTAGTGTTTAGTTATTACTATTTGGTAATGGGAGTAGATATCCAATGATATTTTGATAGTTCTGTCAACAATGGTAGGAAATTTGTTTTCTTAAATGGTTGTAGTGGATCGACTGAAAATTTTATCTCATTTCATTCCAATTCATGAATCTCATATACTCGAGGAATTTTCTAAAATATATATTCTAGAATCTTTAAATAGGCATGGAATAATTGTTTTAATATAATCAGATAATGATCTGATTTTTACGACTATTTTTAGGAAAACTTTATAGGAATCCCTTGAGACACAACTGTGTATGAGTATGGTGTATCATCCTCAAATGTATGGGAAATCTGAAAGTATTAAAAAATTAGAATACTTTTTTTGGGAATGGGTAATGGATTTTGGTACCTCGTGGGAGGTTCGCATTCTGTTATTGGAGTTCTCATATAACAAAAATTCTCTGACCTCGATATACATTTATCCTTTTGAATAATTGTATGGATATCCTGGTTGTTCTCCACATTGTTGGGTGGAAACATGTGACCATTTATCGGTTGGATCAAGCCTTTTCCAAGAGACAACATAGAAGATTTAGTTTATAAATAAAATGATAAAATTACATATATTCATAAGAAATTTTATGCAGATAATCATCCATGGAAATTATTGTTTGAGGTGAGTGATCATGTTTTCTTGATAACCTATCCAATACATTATAATCAATATCTTGGAATGTTGGTAATGTTATATTCTTGATACATAATCCCTTTGGAGATACCTGAATGGATTGGAGAGGTTGAATAAAAGTTGTATTTACCAATATTTTCAGTGTTTTTCATAACTAATTTCATATATCTTAGTTGAAAATTTATCAACATGATCTTAACCACATGATTCAATGGGATCACATTGTCTTAGAGGTGGATTCTTCATTGGATCATATGTCGTTATAGAATATTGATAAGAAAGGGAATGTTATGAGTGATAAAATGAATCAGTCTAGTGTGGGTTTTGTGGAAACATGGTCTGATAAAGGAAGAATCAAGGGACCGAGAGAATGAAATGGATGAGAAATGGACTGAATGTTTTTAAGAAAATTTTGGGTTTTCACATTCAAGGTATGGAAAGAATAATGATGGGGATAATGTAGCGCACTCAAATTAAATTAGGAAACCCATTATTTTTTTATTTTATGAATTAAAATTGTTTGGGTAATGATTGGGGGGGATTATTGGACTTTTGGAATTTTTCTGTTATTTCATTGAGGTTTATAGTTTGAGCACTATTAGGACAGACCATGCAACACCTTTAGAAATTCGTGAAAAGGTAGATAGTGTGATTTAGGTAGGAAGATAGTTAAGTGATTGGGTTTTCCAAACCATATGGCCACTGAATAGTAATCATGATTACTAAAATTGATGAAACCATATGGTAGGTGCATGGTTTTTCTATCTATGTGACCCAACATTGTGAATGTTTTTGGATGGCACTGACTACTACCCAATTGTTGAAAGTTTTTCCAAGTACTGTTACCCAATAATGAATAGCTAATTTTTATATCCTAATAAAATGGATATTTTAACACCCAATAATTTATGAGAAATATTTTGTTTTTATGTTATATACATCACCAAAGGAATCTTTCACTACACACAACACTGTCTTGGCTTGTGTTACACGCAAGAGCAACCTTCCTCGATAGCTTACATTGTATGCAATACCGAGTTTCGCTAAACAACGATATGTTTTTAAAAAATTATATAAACTAGCCGTTATGAATAGTTATACCAAAATTTTGAAAATTTATCTTTGAAAATGGATTTCATTTTTGGATTTTGAATATCGAAATTAGCATATGGTGAATTTTTGGTTTTTTTCTGAAAACATTCAATTTTTGATGAATAGTGAAAACACTAGGTTACTACTTAAAAACCGATTTTTTTTAAATAATTATTTATTTTATTTAAATTTATTTTAGGTTAAAATTGATACATAATACCTATATAAGTTCAATTTAAATCATTGGAGTCATTTTATAATAATTTTAGATATATGAAAATTTTATTGAACTTTTACTGTCTTTTACCCACCTCCTAGGAGAATTTGAAAATGTACATAAAACGTAATTTTACCTCTTATGTGAGTAGAATTTCGAAAATACGAGAGACATGGTTAATATCAAGGAGTAAAATGTGGTTCAATAAGATAAAAATAATTTTTTGTGAATAGTAACTTTTTATTTTTTTTACCACGGTTAAAAGTAAATATGGTAATTAAGGGTAAAAATGATATAATTATTACCCTAAAACTTGTCATAATTCTATTGGATAAGTGTAATTCGACCAAAAACAACCTTAGGATAAAAAATATGACCATTTAGGTCCACTTGGATTAGATTAAACAATTATTATTATTTTATTTAAAGAAGAATTAAAAGAGTTAAAATCAACGTTTAATTACTAAAACATTTTTAATATGGGGTTATACATTAGAAAAATTCAACTATAAATATTCATTAAAATACTAAAACTATTTCCTACATAATGGTATTTTATTTATAATTTTTAGACATTAGATAATTTAATTTATTTATGACACAAGGATGATGCAGTAATTACCTTATTAATGAAATATTAACAAAATTGATGTTATAAATACCCAAATATATGTAACTTGAGACTTTTTATAAGTTCCACTAATTTTCTAGGTTAATATGACATGTAATTATTGATTTAATTAACTTTTTTCTAACTAATCATACTGTTATGAGTTTCAAAAAAATCAATTACCAAATAGTGTCATAATTGACATAAAATAGTTTTTAAAACAAATATTATATTATTACTTTTTATTTTATTCATAACAATCTAAGGTTCTAAGAAATGACCTATATAAGGTTATATTTATTAATAATTAACCACTTGGTGTTCGTTTGGATTGTTATAGTAAGTTTATTAACCTTATAGTGTCAGAAAACAAGAAGACACGATAAAAGTTAACATATATAACTTAGAGTTAAATCTAACTGATAAGGTTAAAATAGTAACCTAAACTTATCTAAAACCTATTGGTTGAGAGGATTTCGACCCATCCCCAGTTTATCTTAGAAATAAATCAATTCGGAGCTATTATAAACCGAATATGACATTATTATAAAATAATATTTTAAGTTTTTCCTAAGGTGCCTCTCTCCTCCCTTATAAAAGGGAACCTCCTCCCTCTACTCTTTACACAACATTGAGCCTTCAATCTCGTCCAACCCCTGACCATTTCCCTTCTCAACTTCCCTATCAACATACTAGAGGTCCTGGTCTTCTTCAAAGACCAATTTTAGTGCCCTAAGAGGATATTTTAAAGAGGCATGTCGAAGAAGAGGTAATATCCATTACCGATTCTTTCAAATTTATTTATTCTTCTACTTCCTATTCTTTAGTGGTTTCATTATGAAGTAACAACATAAGTATCACTAACATACTGATATGTTATTATAAAAATGAAACAACCCTATTTCACCATCCATCTATCCTACGGAAAATGAAATCACCGCGCGTGCGTACGTACAAAATACCGTCTCCACGCTGTGGTGTAATCTGTTTTACACCACCACTTTACATGGATGGGTATAATGGTATAAATAATAACTATATATATTATTATTTTAAAGTTATGTTGATTCTGAAATATTATACATACACTTCAATACAATTCCACGATCATGGGAACGATATCATCGCTTGTGCGTACGTACGGCCGACCGTCTCCACGATGTGATGCGACTCGTTCTGCATGATCTTCATAGAATAATTAATCGAATGAATAAATATGATATATATTACACTAATACCATTATGGAAATGAGGTATCTATAACCTAAAAAGAAGAATAATAATTTATTCAACAAAACAAGCATAAGAACATAAAGCAATTAACACCCAAATAACAAGTAGCAATGAAATAGTACTAATAAGAAGATAAGAATATGACCATATATGATATCATAACAATGAAAATGATTCTGTAATAAGTCTGTGACATTATTTAAATCATTATACAGGAGGTTCTGATACGTACGAAGCAAGTCGGACCTAAGGTAAGGGAAAATCTCAAAATCTCAATTTTTATACGAGATTAATTATACTTCCGTATTTACTGGGGAATATTTACCATCCACATCCTTGTTTTTTCAATATGTAATATTATTTCTATCCTCCTACAATTTTTTAAATCCAATTTTACCCATGTTTTAGTTTTTAGTAAAAGATATGATAGGAATCTTTTGTCGTTTTTAGTACTAGGTACTTTTTTTGTCTTTTTCAGCCAAAGTACGAGAAGAATATTTTTTTAACTTATATGGAATGAATGGATTTTTATGTTTTCATAGAAAGTTATTTCCATGAAACTTCCTTTACAAATTTTCAATTTTAATTTTAATCAACTTCTTTTAGTTACAAATTGTATGACATGTTAAGAAAGGAAAAATGTTTTTGAAGTAGAAAGGATTTTTTCCTCAAGAATGGAGTTCAAGTGTTTTATCAAAATTATTTTCCATATAAGATATTATAGGATTATGTTTATATCTCTATTACTACATTTATTTCATTATGTTATGATGGAAGTATTTTTATGAAGTTCTTTTGTGGATTATGTTATGGCGACATGATGTTTATGAATCCCATTTCTATTACATGGGTTATGTTATGTTGTATGATTTATGATTTTGTGGCACACATAAGAATGGTTTCATTATGAGATGTGTGGGACATATATACTCCTACAATGCATTGGGTAATGATTTATATCTCATGAGATATACATGGCTGGAACAACAAGTTAATCCGGTTTAGTGATACAAGACTGGAACGAGGAGTGAACTCAGTTCAGTAATGGACTTTTTCCGCTATGATGGTCTTGGCAATGAGACTTGACTAATATGAATTGATTTTCTATGATTATGTGTGTATTCCATGAAGTTTCATGTTTTAAGTTATGATTATTGGGATTACATCTCACTACTATGATTTATCCCATGTTATGATATTACGATCACTTTTGTAGGTTTAGATTTTTAAAATTTTATGTTCTTATGAATATGATATGATTGATATTTCTTTTTTTTACCCTTAATAAGCATTTGAGCTCACCATTTTTAATGTTTTCTTTTCCCCAGGTCAGGAAGAAGGTATTAAGTAGGAAATTCCAAAAGGGACTCTAGATGTGATGAAATAAACAGAAGAAAATGTTGATTATTTACGAACTTGTCGTTTATGTTTCCCAGTTTCTAAAGACACTATACCTATAAAGTCCTACTATGGTTTTTTTATATGTTGTAACAATTATGCTTCAATTATGAAGTAATAACCATGTATGTAAATTATGGATCGTTATAGTTGGTATCAGTGGAAAGGTATAGTCATCCTTTGGAAACTAGGATGTGAAAGCCTTAGTAATAACTCTAAGGATATGTCTAAACATAGAACACAATATTATTGTTTTAGAAATGGCCATGAACAAAATATTATAAGAACTAAAGTGTGAATTTTTTTCTTGATTATGTGGTTTTCTTATTATGATTGGTGTTTCTCACACTATGATTCTTGGTTTTAGTCAATGGATGGAACTCGAAGGAACCATGTTAATGATGAATGCGACGGGAAATAAAATGATTTTCCACCTAAGCAACCAAACATTATTGGAGTTGGAATGAAAAATCTTGTATCCATGCTCACACAACTTTCTCAAGCTATGAATCATGCAGGACTTTGAAATGAGAAAAGTAAGGAGCAACATTCTATTGAATCTTTCATGAGGCAGCATCCACCTTCATTCAGTGGGTCTTCTGATCCATTAGTGGCTGAACAATGGATCAGTACCACAGAAATGATATTTTCAGTTCTACAATTTTCTACACATGATAAGGTCATCTTAGCAGTATATCATTTGGAAGGTGAAGCTGATCAATGGTGAAATCTTATTAAGAATACGAGGTGAAGGGATGAAATTGAGTCCATGGAATGTGACGAGTTCAAGAACTTATTTTTCAATAAGTACTTTCCTCGTATTCTTCGAACAAAGATGGAGAAAGATTTTCTTGAACTAAAGCAAAAGGATGATGAATCAGTTGGTACCTACGAAGCAAATGCTATAAGACTTGAAATGTACGCTTCCAGAATTATTATCCAACCTGAGAGTAAAATGGATCGATTCTTTAGTGGCTTAAAACCAAGTCTTCGAAGGGCATTAGCCTAGGGACTTCAATAGCTATGAGGAAATTGTTCAATGTGCTCTCAAGGTTGAGATGAAGATTGGAATAACCCATCAGTCATATGGGTATGATAATAAAAGGAAAATGGAATTCAAGGGAAAATCTAAAGACCACATTGAAAAGAAGATGATTTTTCCTTTATGCTCAATGTGTGGAAAGAAACATAGAGGAAATTGTCTTAAAGGGACAATTAAATGTTTTAAGTGTGGAAAAGAAGGTCATCGGGCAGTTGAATGTCAATATAATGGGAAGAATATGTATAATGATGCGAACAAAGAAAGGGATACACAAAATTCACCTCCTATGCTTCAATGTTTCATGTACAAGTAAATGGGGCATTATGCCAATCAGTGCCCTAATCCAAGGGTTGTTGACGATGATCAACGTCAACAAAATCTTAAGGCCAAAGACAAAGGAAAGTCACATGCAATTCCTATCAACGATGTGGAGTATGATAACGAAGTGGTGAAAGGTACACTTACCATCCACTCTAAAGTAGAAAATGTTTTATTTGATTCTGGATCCTCCCACTCTTTTATTTCTGAATAATTTTCTAAGGTTATCACCATATTACCTCTACAAGTAGATATTGAGTTATCTGTGACAACCCCTAATGGCACAACAGTCACATCAAAAGTTTACAATTCTTCTCTGATTGAAGTTTTTGGGAAAGTGATTCCAAAAAATATTTTGATCCTTCCTATAGTGGAATTTGATGTGATTCTTGGCATGGATTGGATTTCTTTATATTGAGCTCATATCAATTTCCAAAGAAGGAAAGTCACATTTCATATTCCAAATCAATCAATGATCGTCTATCAACGCAATGGTGAAAATAACCTTCTAGTGGAAATTTCTTCAATCTTATGGGTCTTGATTCCACTAAATGAAGGTTATTTATCTCAAATGGTCGGAGATAAACTCATGATTAAGAATACACCCATTGTATGGGAGTTTGATGATGTCTTTCTGGAGGAATTTCCAGGACTTCCACCAAATCGTGATGTTGAGTTTTCAATAGAACTCATACCAGGTGCTATGCCCATTTCAAAGACGCCTTATAGAATGGCCCCAATTGAGTTACAGGAATTAAAGAATCAACTCAAAGATAATCTTGATAAGTGATTCAAATTACCTAGTGCATCACCTTGGGGAGCACCTATTTTGTTTGTTAAGAATAAATATGGATTAATGAGACTCTGCATTGATTATCGAGGACTTAACAAGATCACTATCAAGAAAAAATATCCTCTCCAATGCATTGATGACTTATTTGACCAACTACGCGGAGCTCAATACTTTTCCATGATTGATCTTCGTTAAGGGTATCATCAATTAAGGGTCAAAAAGGAGGATGTACCAAAGACAGATTTCTGTACGAGGTATGGAAAATATGAATTTATAGTGATTCCATTTGGTCTTACTAATTCCCCGGATATCTTCATGGATCTAATGAACAGAGTCTTTAGAGACTATCTTGATAATTTTGTGGTAGTATTTATATATGATATTCTTGTCTATTCAAAGAGCAAGGAAGAACATGAAGATCACTTGAGAATTGTATTAAATACCCTAAGAAAGGATAATCTTTATTTCAAATTTACCAAGTGTGAATTTTGGTTTCAAAAATTTTCATTTTTGGGTCACATAATCTCAAAAGAGGGGATATCTGTGGATCCATCAAAAACAGAGGTTATCAAAAGATGGTCGAGACCAACAAAAGTAACTAAGATATGAATTTTTCTTGGTTTGGCTGGATATTATCGATGTTTTGTGAATGATTTTTCATGATTATCGAATCCAATCACCAGGTTGACTCGAAAAGGAGTTAAGTTCATTTGGAAGGAGGAGTGTGAAAAGAATTTCAAGGAGTTAAAAATAAGGTTATATAGTGCACCTGTGCTCACACTGCCTTGTAGTGGAAAAAGGTTTGTGATCTACAGTGATGAATCCAAGAAGGGATAGGGGTGTGTTCTCATGAGAAATGATATAGTGATAGCTTATGCCTTAGGACAGTTGAATATCCATGAGAAAAATTACCCAACTCATGATTTGGAGTTATCCGCGGTAATCTTTTCATTAATGATTTTGAGGAATTACCTTTATGGTGAAAGGTGTGATATTTATACTAATCATAAAAGTTTAAAGCATATTTTTCACACAAAAGGAGCTGAATATGCGCCAAAGAATATGGTTGGAGGTGATTAAGGACTACGAATGATCAATTCATTATCACCCTGGGAAAACAAACATGGTGGAAGATGCATTAAGTCGACAAGACCATGCTTGCTTATCCATGATGAGGATCACAAAAGATCCAATATTTGTGGATTTTCAAAGGATGGATATTGGAATTATAATGGAAGGGGAAAATATTATCTTTCTCAAATGAATGTTCAACCATCTATACATGTAAAGATTAAAGAGGCACAAAAAAAAAGATGTAGAGTTACAAAATAAGGTGAGAAATGTTCCTGAATTCAACCTTGATTGTGATGGGATAATAAGGTTTAGGAATCGAGTTTGTGTTCCTCCCATCCCAGAATTAAATAAGGTGCTACTGGATGAGGCTCATAGTTCTTCATTATCTATTCATCCTGGAAGCACGAATATGTATAGGGACCTGAAAGAGTACTTCTGGTGGGATGACATGAAAAGGGATGTTGCTTAATATGTCTCTCGATGATTGGTTTGTCGGCAAGTTAAAGGTGAGAGAAAGAAGTCTAAGGAGATGTTACAACCATTACCCATACCCGAATGGAATGGGAAAACATCAATATGGACTTTGTCACTGGACTTCCTAAAACATCAAAAGGCAATAATGCTATCTGGGTTATAGTTGATCGTCTTACGAAGTCGGCACACTTTATTGCTATTAGAGATGATTTTTCTCTTGATCAGCTTGTCAGGATATATGTAAAGGAAGTGGTAAGATTGCATGGAGTACCACTCTCCATTATATCTAATCGGGATCCGAGGTTTACCTCAAAGTTTTGGCTATGTATTCACCATACTCTCGATACATAGTTGATTTTCAGCACTGCTTGTCATCCTCCAACAGACGGTCAGCCTGAGAGGACAATTAAAACTCTAGAAGACATGTTGAGAGCGTGATATATAGATTTCAAAGGTGGTTGGGATCAACAACTACCTTTGGAGTAATTTTCTTATATTAATATATTTCACTCCAGTATTCAGATGGATCCTTATGAATCTCTATATGGAAATAAATGACGAACACCAACTTTCTGGGATGAAGTTGTGGAAAGAAATCTATTAGGACCTAATTTTGTTGATGATATAGCAGAAAAGGTATGATCTATTTAACAACACATAATAGATGCTCAGAGTCGACAAAAAATTTATGCCGACAACTGAAGAAAAGACCTAGAGTTTGAAGTGGGTGATAAAGTGTTCTTACGGATATCTCAGTGGAAGAGAGTAATGAGATTTGGAAAGAAGGGAAAGTTGATCCCTAGGTATATCGGTCTTTTTGAAATACTGGATCGTGTTGGGAAGGTAGCTTACCGATTGGTGCTTCCACTGAATCTCTCTCATGTTCACGATGTGTTCCATGTATCTCTCCTGAGAAAGTATATACCTGATCCTTCACATGTACTAAGCTCATATGTTATACCGCTAGAGCAAGATCTTTCTTATGAAGAATAGCCGATAGAGATTCTGGATCATAGTGAAAAAGTCCTATGAAACAAGACTACTCTCTTGGTGAAAGTTTTATGGAGGAACCACCAATTAGAAGAATCTACATGGGATCTTGAGGATATGATGAGGGAGAGGTATCCTCATCTGTTTATTACAAAGTGACGAATTTCGAGGGCTAAATTCATTTTAAGCGGGGTAGAATGTAACTCCCAAGAATTTATGAGAAATACATTGTTTCTATGTTATATACAACACCAAAGGAATCCTTCACTACACACAACACTGTCTTGGCTTGTGTTACATGCAAGAGCAACCTTCCTCGATAGTTTGCGTTGTATTCAATACCGAGTTTCGCTAAACAACGATATATTATTAAAATATTATATAATCTAGCGGTTATGAATAGTAATACCCACTTTTTTAAATGTTTTCATTCAAAATGGATTTCATTTTTGGATACGGAATATCCAAATTATCCGAGGGTGAATTTTTGGTATTTTTCAGAAAACTTTCAATTTTTGATGAATAGTGAAAACATTGGGTTACTATTTAAAAACTGACTTTTTATTTAAATAATTATTTATTTTATTTAAATTTATTTTAGGTAAAAATTGATACACAATACCTATATAAGTTCAATTTAATTCTTTGGATTCATTTTATAATAATTTTAGATATATAAAAATTTTATTGAACTTTTCACCGTCTCTTACCCACCTCCTAGGAGAATTTGCAAATCTACATAAAAGATAATTTTACCGCTTCTGTGAGTGGAATTTTGAAAATCTGAGAGATACAGTTAATATCAAGGAGTAAAATTTGGTTCAATAAGATAAGAATAATTTTTGGTGAATAGAAACTTTTAACTTTTTTTTCCACGATTAAATGTAAATAGGGTAATTAAGGGTAAAAATGATATTATTACTACACTAACACATGTAATAATTCTATTGGATAAGTTTAATTTGACTAAAAACAACCTTAGGAATAACATATGACCATTTAGGTCCACTTGGATTAGATTATGACACTTATTTATATTTTATTTAAAGAAGAATTAAAAGAGTTAAAATCAAAGTTTAATAAATAAATCATTTTTAATATAGGGTTATACATTAGATAAATTTAACTATAAATATTAATTAGAAAGATATAAGTATTTCCTACATAATGGTATTTTATTTATAAATTTTAGACATTATATAAATTACTTTATTTATGACACAATGATGATGAAATAATTACCTTATTAATGAAATATTAACATAATTTATGTTATAAATTCCGAAATAAATGTAATTTGAGACTTTCTATAAATTACAATAATTTTATAGGTTAATATGAAATGAAATTATTTATTTAATTAACTTTTTTAGAACTAATCATGCTGTTATAATTTTCACCAAAATAAACTAACAAATAGTGTCATAATTGACATAAAATAGTTTTTAACACAAATATTATATTATTAATTGTTATTTTATGCCTAAAAATATAAGGTTCTACCACATGACTTAGATAAGGTTATATATATTAATAATAAACCACTTGGGGTTCTTTTGTCTTGTTATAGTAAGTTTATTAACCATATAGTGTAACAATACAAGAAGACATGGTAAAAGTTAAAATATTTTACTTAGAGTTAAATATAAATGATAAGGTTAAAATAGTAAACTAAACTTGTATAAAACCTATTTTTTTAGGGGAGTTCGACCCATCCCCACTTTATCTTCGAAATAAATCAATTTGGAGCTATTATAAACCGTACATGACATTATTATAAAATAATATTTTAAGTTTTTCCTAAGGTTTCCCTCTCCTCCCTTATAAAAGGGCACCTCCTCCCTCTCCTCTTTAAACAACATTGAGCCTTGAAGCTCGGCCAAACGCTGCCCATTTCCCTTATAAAATTCCCTAGAAACATAATATAGGTCCTGCTCTTCTTCAAAGACCAATTTTAGTTCCCTAATATGAGGTTTCAAAGAGGCGTGTCGAAGAATAGGTAATATCCATTACAGATTCTTTCAAATTTATTTCTTCTTCTACATCATCTTCATTAGTTGATTCATTATGAAGTAATAACATCAGTATAACTCAGATAATGATATGTTATTATAAATATTAAACAAACCTATTTCACCTTCTATCCATCCTACGGAAAACGAAATCACCACGCGTGCGTACGTACGGAATACCGTCTCCACGCTATGCTGTAATCTGTTTTCCACCACTACTTTACTTGGATGGGTATAATGGTTTAAAGAATAACTATATATATGATTATTGTAAAGTGATATTGATTCTGAAATATTAAACATACACTTCAATACAATTCCACGATCATGGGAACAATATCATCACTCATGCGTACGTACGGCCTACCGTCTCCACGATGTGATGCGAATTGTTCTACATGATCTTCATTAAATTATGATTATATCAATGAATTGAATGAATAAATATGATATATATTACACTAATACCATTCTGGAAATGAGATATCTAAAACCTAAAAAAGAATAATACGAATTTATTCGACAAAACATGCATAAGAACATAAAGCAATGAACACCCGAATAACAAGTAACAATGAAATATTACTAATAAGAAGATAATAATATGACCATATATGATATAATAACAATGAATATGATTCTTTAAAAAGTCAATGACATTATTTAAATCATTATACAGGAGTTTTGGATACGTACAAAGAAAATCAGACCAAATGTAAGGGAAAATCTCGCAATCTCAATTTTTTTTCGAGATTGCTTATACTTCGGTATTTACAGGGGCATATTTTCCATCCACATCCATGTTTTCTCAGTATGTAATATTTTTTCTATCCACATAAAATTGTTTAAATCCAATTTTACCCATTGGTTAGTTTTTAGTAAAAGATATGAAAGGAATCTTTTGTCGTTTTTAGTACGAGGTACTTTTTGACTTTTTCGGCCAATGTACGAGAAGAATGTTTTTTTAACATATATGGAATGAATAGATTTTTATGATTTCATAGAACATTATTTCCATGAATCCTCCTTTACAAGTTTTCAAGTTTATATTTAATCAACTTCTTTTAGTTAAAAATTGTATGACATGTTAAGAAAGGAAAAATGTTTTTGAAGTAGAAAGGATATTTTAATCAAGAATGGAGTTCAAGTGTTTTATCAAAATTATTTTGCATCAAAGATAATATAGGGTTCTGTTTCTATCCCTATTATTACATTGATTTTATTATGTTTTTATGGAATTATTTTTATGATGTTCTTTTATTGATTATGTTATGATGTCATGATGTTTATGAATCCCATTTTTATTATATGGGTTATGCAATGATGTATGGTTTATGATTTTGTGGCACACATAAGAATGGTTTCATTATGAGATGGGTGAGACCTATATCTCCCTCCAATGAATTAGGTGAAGATTTATATCTCATGAGATAGACATGACTGGAACAGCAAGTTAATCTGGTTCAGTGATACAGGACTGAAACGCGGAGTGAACTCAGTTCAATAATGGACGTTTTCCACTATGATGGTCTTGGCAATGATCCTTGACTAATATGAAATGGGTTTCTATGATTATGTGTGTATGCCACACAGTTTCATGTTTTAAGTTATGATTATAGGGATTACATCTCACTACTATGATTTATCCCATGTTTTGATATTATGATCTCTTTTGCAGGTTTAGATTTTCAAAATGTTATGTTCTTATGAATATGATATGATTGATATTTCTTTTGTTTACCCTTACTGAGAATTTGAGCTCACCCTTTTGTATGTTTTATTTCCCCTTGGTCCGGAAGAAGGGTATTAAGTAGGATATTCCAAAAGAGACTCTAGATATGATGAAATAAACGGGAGAGAATGTAGATGCATTACGAACCAGTTGTTTATGTTTCCCAGTTTCTAAAGAAACTATACCTATACAGTCCTACCATGGTTTTGTTATATGTTGTAATAAGTATGATTCAATTATGAAGTAATAACCATGTATGTAAAGTATGGGTAGTTATAGATATTGATCAATATTACTCCTAAACCACACTATTTTTACTTACTCCCACCCTAACCCAGTTTTTCCTCCTCCTATTGGCTGTGGATAACTTCCCCTTTATTCTCGTAAAGTTTTTTTTAAAAAAATCATGGTGTGTTGAACGCTGCATTTCTTAGTAGGTATTCTTTATTATTTATTTGATAAGACATACACTTATTCCCTCTCTTGTATTCATATATATGATCTATTAGGGACTGTTATATAACTATGGATTCCAATCATGATGAGATTTGTCTATGTGGATGATTGAGAATAAGATATGATACATTTTGTTTTGAGAGTCGACCCTGTATTGTTGAAGAATTAATGTTGTTCATCATTTTCACCATAACGTATGGGGTAGGTGGATTCACACGTGACTCATATTATTAGAAATTTAGGGATTAGTTACAAATTTGTTTAACATCATGAAATATATTGAGAATATTTTATTCAAATAATCATAGAAACACACTTTCATAGAGGTTCGTGGATTTTTGAAAATTTTTTATTGTGCAAAGTTCATTATTTATGGATTCAAAATTTATGATTTTAAAATGTTAATTTTATTTAATTTAGGGAAATGGATTTAATATTGTGATTTCAAGAAAATAAAATTTTCTTTTACATGTATCTAAATAGGTGGTTTTAAAGTTTTTTGGCATATAGGGGTTGGTGTGATTTCATGCTTCTATGAGACCCAAAATAAAGGGTGTGTACCCTCGGGGTACAAGGTAAGTGACCCAAGATAAGGGGAATGTTCTATTGGGGAACTTTTATATGGGAAAGATAGTGATGAAATAGTGGATATACAAGAATACAATCATGATTATGGAATTATCACTGAAGAATATATTGGTTAGTGTGTGTGAATCACATATTCGGTGTGGAGAAAAAGAATGTGATATGGTTTGATGAGTTGTTTTGTTTATTTACATGGAAATGGGTTAGATATGGAAATTAATTTATATTCTAATATAATATATTTCAAATGGATTTATATGAAATATTTTGTATAAAAGTGCTAACATGTTCTATCCTAGTGGAATTTGTAGTGATGTCATTTGGGGAAGACCTAATGAGTTTCACTACTCACCCCTTTCTTGGAATCATGGGTGGTTTTGCATCTTTTTTTATCAATTCAAATGTAATGGTGAGGTATCACATTTAATTAGTTATTCTTAATGATAATTTGGGTATGAATTGTAGAGTTTGAGGTTTAAAAATGTTGGGATCTATGGATTTAGTGAGCCTGAAGTCTTTTTGTTTTTTGGTAATGTGATCAACTTTTTTATTCTAGTTTGATTTTCATTTTGCACTCTGATATGGTTCATGGTTTTAGTAGTTTTTTTATTATAAATTTTTATACTATGAGTTTCAGAAATTTTCACCATACATAATTTAGTTTTTATTTCGTTATGGAGTACTGGCAGGGTTTTTTTTAATTTAAAAAGTCTATGAGTTACCTAATTGTAATGAAGCCCTTAACATATAATTCCCGCCTTGGGTTTCATGGGGTGTCATCTAAGGAAAATTAATATCCTTTCACTTATCAATCCAATTATGTGGGTAAAGATGATATACCTAAATATTTACTCATTATTATAACCATTACACCATTAATAAATTATCCAGTTGAAATAATTCTTGAATTCTAACATAGGAATATTAATCATTCCCCGTCACCTTTGGTAGTAGAAAAATATTGACCATGATACGTTATCCTTTGTGGGGTATATTCATTTGAAACTTGATAAATTTATATTCAAAGATTCTCATTTACTTGTAGTTGAAGCATTGTACATTAGAAAACTTTTTCATATCCTTGTAATCATAAGCACATCAGCCTTTCTTTCTACACTTGTAGAAAACTTCCATTCCTTTTAATAGGGTACCGGTCAGATTTTTTCCACAATTATTAACTATGGGAAAATAATTATTCCCTTTCTTCCCTTTTTTTATATTTTTCCTAGATGTCCACATGTTCTCATGCTTCTATAAAAATAATTGAAAATTATATAATTCTCTCTTAGTCTTGTTATGACACGATACTATGTCCTCATATGATGATAATTTTTGGGAGAAATGTTCCTTACAAATATTTACATAAGACCATTAAATAAATGATCATTGTTACTCTCTGGAACATTTTCATTAGTGATGTTTACATTCCATCTTCTAGGTACTATTTCTAAATTACAACATATACTCGATTAGATCTTATCATGTATAATCCCAAAACAAGTGATATACATAACATAAATAGAAAAATTAATGACTAAATAATCTTATAATAATAAACATTATTTCATTAGGTTTTATTCAATACGTATACTAAAATTATACGTTAGGGATTTTTTCCCTTTTAAATGTTATCCTTAATATAGTTTGCATGGTTCTTACTAATCTTCCTTTGATACCAACTGTAACTCCCTCACCATATATTCCTAGAGTCAGTTCCTAACATTATTAAATTGGAATGATTGAAATGAATAAAATAATGAAGCACCAATGAGTTTATCAGTTTTTTAAAACCATATTACATACACAAGACCCATTTTACATTTTTAGAATAAATTATATAATAATACAAGAAAAATAAAAATAAACATCATCATTGAAACTCATTCAATAAAATCATCTTCATGTCATGGGGAATAAAAAAAATGGGGTGAGAACAAATTCTTATTAAGGGTATGAAAAAATGATGAAATAATGAATAAATGAGAATAATATTTATTTAAAGGTAAATAAATGAGAAAAAATTCCATATAACAATTGGAAAAATCATAATCAATATGGAATTGTAGATAATAGAAACACATTCCCTTTAATCAACAAATCGAGAATGAAATGTGTCATTAGATAATATCAATGAAAAAATATCAGGGATATTAATAACTACTGAATTATAAAAAATCTAAATTCTTAATTTCTGTATGTCATGTTTTCATGGCACATTATACCTTTTCCGTCAAGATCCATTCCCAGGAGAGTTTAACCTACTCTGATTCAGGAAACCGATTTGTCTCATGAGAGACTATTAATTCATAGAGGGGATATATATAACCAGACCCCATCCACGTTAAAATGGTCAAAATAATCACTCATATATCAAATAATTTATTTAATTAATAAAAAATTCACTAATCATCTAATATCCTTATTTTATGAATATTTGGGTTTATCAATAATTCTTGTGTAAATATAATAACCATTAATGTAATAACTGTATTTGAATATAGAAGATAGCATAAGAATTAATCATATAAAACATAAAATAATATGTATATTTAATATAAATTTAATTTATAATTAAAAATGATTACAATTGAGTGATTGTTTTAATATTGAGTTAAGAATCACAAAATAAAGTGAGATTTCAAAATACTTTTTATCACTTGGTAATATTCAAGTTATTACAAATTTGGTAATATAATTCAAATAACAAACATAAAATCCATGAATATAAAAATATTCATGATATAATATATCAAAATTTGTATTATATACACCACACAGAATTAGTAAGTGGTAAATATGATATTTATCTAACAGATGTAAAAAGTGTGATGAAAAACAATTACCTTACACTCTCTATAGGTTGGATTCCCTTTAAAATCCTATATAATGGTTTTATTAAATTTATTAAATTAGATAAGATAAATATTAAAATTTATGATATAATGTATAGTCATCTATAAACATATTAAATCCCATTCATTAATAATATTTTATCATTTTCATCTGTTCAGGTGTTAATTGCCTTGTTTTTTGAGTATGTTTGGACTTTTAATATCAATTCCTATTTCATATATCATTATTTTTATTATAAAGAATTTAAAACATGATATAGATGTTATATATATTAATTATAGGTTTTTTAGAGTAGTCCATAATGATTAGATATTGGAAATGAAATACACCATTCATTGAGACAGTAGGCCATAGAAGTGCATGAATATTGTTTCCATTTTATTATTATATTAGAAGAATGAATATTACATGATATATATTTATATTTTAATTACAATAACATATTAATGTATTATTTTTCACATAATTTATTTAAAAACACCCTTAATATATTTCATTTAAAGCCTGAACTAATCACATCACATTTAGAAAGTGGGAGTCCACATGTCCAAAAACATTGTTATCTTATTCCCAAAAAATAAAATAATGTAGGTATGTGTCAAATAAAAAATCAAATAAGCATAAAAAATTATAAATATCATATATATCATATTCAAACTATAATTAAATCAGTACTATCAACATATAATCATGTAAATGGAAGAACAAATGGCATCAGATCACAAGGATGTAGTCCTCAGTACACATGAATAATGGTTATGTATCCTATTTTATGGAAGTATGTGTAGGTCTTGGTAATACCATTATGTTAAAAAAATATTAGTATATTTAGGATAATTATTTTTGTGTATAATAAATATAAATTAATAATTTATGGAGTGGAGAAACAAAGAAAACTAATGTGATCATTGAAGAATATTACCTCATTTTAGGGAAACTCGGTTGGGGTTATACCATAAGAATTCATTGGATTTCATTGTGAAGAAGGTGAGGCTTCTAGGATGAGGGTAGGACAGTTTTTATATTATATTGGTATGGTTTGGAAGATAAAAATATTGTAATATTTGTAAAGAGGTGATGGGGTGAGTGACTTTTTATAGTGTATGATGAGTGGAATTCTTGTAAATATAAAATGGTAAACACTATTGAGAGGCCTCTATTACCTTAGGTGCCTTAAAAATGGGAAAAAATGGATTAATGTCAAATTATTTTCTACAAATACATCAATCACATAAAATTAAATGTATTTTTTTAAATCTCTTCCTTAACTTCGATGTTTCGCCACTTTTACCGTTTTGGTTTTTATTATGTTTACTTGTTTTCTAATGTATATAATTTTACTATTAAGGATAAATTAAAGTGATATTTAATATAAAATATAAACTGACTTAATTAAATATATGATTCCTATTTTAAAAAATAAAAATATTATATATTTTGGAAATTAATTCAATAGACGCTCACAAAACACAAAAACACTAGATAAACTTAACTGTACTAGAAACATTTTTACTATTTAGCGATCAATATGTTAATTACAAAATATAAATCAATCTATTATTGAACCATATTTTATTTTTATTAACACAGAAAAATCACATGGTTGAAGATATTATTTTTAGAATTTTTAAATAATCTAATAAAATATCATTTATTAAAATATAACACAAATATACGTTTTGACATTATTTGTGTAATTTTAATTTAAAAATATTTAAACAATAATGGAATTAAAATATATTAATATAATAGCTATGAGAAAAGATATGTTGATATAAAAAATAATGGAACATAATAATTCATCAAATTTACATTACTTTTAATGTTTTTTTCATCATTAGTTTTATTTAATTATGAACTAAATAATCAATATGTTGGTATTAATTAATTATTTTGAATAACTAATTCAAACCTACAAATTTGTGAAAAATTATTAAGATAACAATAAATAATTTATATTTAAAAAGTATATGCATAACCGAATATATGTTGCTTTTTTCATATCTAATGGCTTTATATGTTTTAATGGTATGGAAAGTTCCTTTTTTTCCTTTTCTCCTTACATAACTCAATACACAGGGATATTTCATGGAATCATCTTCTAATAAATCTTATTATTCAAACCAAGATAGAATATGGTCTAAATATGGGAATCCAATGGCCATTGGATAAGGGTGTAAGTCATTCCTCCATTAATATTACAGTTTAACCACAAAGTAAGCTATTTTTCTACCCAAATCACTTTAATTAATTTTAGTTAACTTCACTAATATTTTTATTCAAAAAATATGGTGATATTATTTGAATATAAATATTATTCTTATTTCAACTATATATAATTTTTTATCCAAATTCAATTCACAGAAGTTGAAAAATTAAATTTACTACTAATCCCATAGACGTGTAAAGAAGAGGGTTTTAAGTTTAAAGTTATTAAAAAGTTCATTAAGGTTTTATTTATGATTTAAAAAATAATTTTTTCTAATTAACCAATTTTTTTTGAATATATTTATAATTTATCTATTGTTAGATAAAAACTAATTTCAAATATAATTCAACATGATAAATTATTTAAAAAAATGAAGTATTTTTCATTATTCATCAAGAAATGATACTTCTTAGAGAAAAAACACCTGAAGATAATTTTAACATTAATATTTCATAAATTATGATTACTTAGATATATAAATGTTATAAAATGTAAAATTTTTTAAAGATAAATATACACACCATTAAAAGGTGGCATACCCTCCTTTTGAAAATTACATATGTTTATGCGTAAAATATGATTTGCCCAAATAATATGTCTATAAAATATATTTTATGAATGTAAAAGAATTATACAATATATAATAAATTATTAGGATATTATATAAACTTCTAATCAACATATTGTGTGTCTTATATGCTACTGAATGAACTTGATATTTTTTGTAACACAAGCCAGCTAAGTGTTGAGTGTAAAGAATGCTAGAAAAAAAATTTTTATTATGAAATGAAAAAAATTCTAATTTCATTTAGTTTTACTCTATAATCTATATATAGGAATTTTATTCTGTGATAATAGACCTATTTCAGAATTTATGACAATGGTTTTGAAATGAAAATTAGTGAATTGTTTTAAAATGTATGTAATAATATATATGGTGTTTTCCCAAATAGATTGATGGTGGAACTATAATTAAAGAAAAACTATGAATATGATTACTTGAAACAGATCATTGTAGTGATATTTAATTATATATATATATATATATATATTAATTCTTGTGGAGGAGAATATGATCCTCTAGGAGCAGATCCCGTATTTAAAGGCCTATTGAGTATCAACATGAGATTGGGATTCTCAATGTATAGTTCCATGTATATATAATCTTTATTAGAATCAGTTCCCATGGGTTGGATAATTACATGAAAAGTTATGCCTAATATTCACATAGATATGACACACTATAGTGGGTAGTTTGGTAGGTGATATTCTGTATGTTGTTTGAAATGGGAAAAATAGTGTTTTTATGGGTTATAACCTACTTGAGATGTGACCCATGGGATAGGTTCGAGAGACTAGTGCCTTGAGAAACATATATACATGTCAGTTAGATGGGGGATATTATTTAAATGAGAATGAACATGTGAGGGTTACTGGAGATAGGGGTTAGCATAGGTTGTGAAATCACCAATAGACGAGGGGTATGGGTAGATGTTTCATATTTTAACATCAGTGCATGTGAGGTGATACAATGTTTGTTATATATGGACGAGGATTATGGATATAAGGAAAGGGTTGGTTCCTTTCCTAGATATTGGTTCATGTGAGGAGAAAATATATATTGTACAAGCATGATTATTCATAGGATTTTCATGAGGGAAGAACCTTGGGTGGTTGATCTCACTACAAAATATTTCACTTTTTCCAACAAGAACATATCTATTAGTAAAAGTGAATTTTTTGTTAGTAAAACATTTTACCAACATATATGTCCCTATTACTAAACTGTTGGTAAAAAATCTGTCACTAATTGTTTTTGTGACAGATAAAATAGTTTTTTTGCAATTATAATAATACCAACAGATAATATATATGTTAGTTAAAGTGTTTAGGAACAATTTCTGATGTCAAATTTATCTGTTGGTAATAATATTACCAGAATATAATATTTGTTTAAAAATTAAATTTAAATAAAAATTATAATTTTTTATTGCCACAAAAAAATCATATTATATTAATTAATTTATCGTATATAATACTTATGTTTTAATTATTAAACCAAAAACATTTTAAAACATGTTCAAAATTACACACGAATTAATTATGTTAATAATAAAATTCATTACAAATATAACATGTTGAATCCCCACTAGGATTGTTCCACATTTCCACAATTTTAAACAACCCCCCCCCCCCTCAATTTTGTTCCACAATTCTGTCCCCACCACGTTGGATCCCCCCCCAAATAGTCAACCACCCTAGCAGCTCCAACCCATCATCACCAATTACTTCAGCACCAGCAACTCCAGCCCATCCCTGTCAGATCACCCTAGCCCATCCATGCCAGCTCTAGCCTCATCCATGCCAACTCTAGTCTATAACAACTCATCCAACTCTATCCTCATCCATACGAGCTCCAGTCTATGTCGGCTCATCCAGCGCCAGCTCCAGCTCATCCATGCCAGCTCCAGTCTATGTCACCTCTAACTCCAGCTCCAACCCCATCCATGCCAGCTCTAATCTATGCACAAATAGATGAAAAAATAAATGAGCAAGAACATCATATGGAATTGAAGGAGTTACATAGACAAGGGATTGAAATATGCTTTCACTATAGGGATAAAGGTAGTACCTGCACAATAATGAATAAAAATTTGTGTTGAACTTCTTGCATTTGTGTTGAACTTCCTATTGATTTTCAACAAAGGTAGTACTGGCACAACACGAAAATAAACATTAACAGACAACATTTTATTTAGAAAAAATATATAATGAGAATTATGTTTGAAATAATAACTTGAAATGTACCCACGATATCAGATTTTGTAGGCTAGTGGGCTTGACAATATCAACATACTGCCTTCCACGAATCATCTCCAAGAACATGAGACCAAATCTATACATGACTTTGTTTTCAAATGGCCATCCCATGCATACTTATGAGCACAACATACATAGGTCCCCATCAATAAAATTATTGATTATGTTTCATGGGAAGATACTGGAGATTTCTGCCTATATTATAGGGAAATATATTTTATTCCCCTATATTCTATTTATAATAAACAAACTCTTTTATACCCCCCCAGAGGGGGAACTTCTTCATATAATGCTACTTTGTTCTCTTGAATCCTATTATTATCAACATTGTTTTACTTAATCAGTTTTATTCTATCATACTAATTTATATTCTTCTAATTTCCATGATAATTCCATCAACCAAATTGATCGAAGATTAAATGAAACTATTTAATGATTTTTGAAGGAATGTGCAATACAATGTGACTACATCCAAACTATGAATAAATTAACTGTATAAAAAACACATCATAATATCAAACCATGATCCAAATCCACCTCCATAAAACAATTAAGTACATTCAAAAAAACAAAAATGTCATGGGTTTAGGAGGAAGCAGCTTATAGGTCAGATTCTAATAGCTACATGGGAAATCCGCCCTCAAATAAAATGATAATTACTTGTACACCTTGCCACCGAAATACCAAAAAAACCCCTGAGAATCAAGAAAAATACAATCAGACTTATAATTAGGGGTCACAACACTCATTATTACACGAACATAGATGATGCCATCAACTGGAACTTGAATATGAACCCCCACTCTAATACACATCACTATCTTATTCACATTCCCTGTCAGCAATAATGATGAGAACTCTAAAATAGATACCAGATTACAACGAAAATTAATTGAGAACTCTAAAAAAGATTCCAAATTCAATATTCCATATTTCACACATAGGGCATGGATGCAATCTAGGTAGAAGCCAAGTTGTGTTTGCAAAGTGGAAAACTAAGAAACCCAACCGAAAAATATGTGAAGGGATATATTTCATAGACATCAATTCATATTGTATTTACACCAAATAAAAATATCCAGAGGTCTAAAATTATTCCCTCTACCAAATAATTTTTGTATACATTCTAATTAATCTCATAGGATTTTACTAGTGCACATTTTAACTTTCCAATGGTTCTATATAGTAGGTTAATCGAATAATTAAGAGAAAGAGAGGTGAAAGTACCTTTTTTTCTTTGGTGGATTTTCCCTTTACCTGCTAGTTGAAAAATGTATGTCAATATTGATTCATCCATCTAATAAACTATATAGGTACATGTTCAACACATATCTTTTTGTGGGAAGGACATCCAGCCTCTTCTCTGTGGCCTCATTCCTCCCCTTTCAAAGCTGGTAATGTTGTGCCACATGCCACACTATGTGGGTCTGGTATTCGATGCTCATGCTCTCTCTGAAATGAAAATTCCATATTTCACAAATATTACATAGATTATAGATTTCAAACACTCTAAGAAACACACCTATATTCAACTTAGATTGCACACATGGATGAGGCATAGATGGAATAAATGAATGAGGCCTCAATATATTGTTATTGAGAACACTAAAACATATTTCAGATTTCAAACCAAGGAATTATAAAGATGTAAGGGGAATTATGATATTAGTGGGAACACTAAAACAGTAACGAGGCATCAATATATTACCATAAACATATGGTATCGACTACTCCACAGACTCCATGACCAAATACGGATGAAGTAACACCTTCCATCTCTTCATGATAAAAATTATCAAGGCATCAACAGAATACTACATGTTCTTGTCAACATCTCCAATTATTCTTTTCATCCAGAAGAGGTAGAGGAATCTTCAAGTAAAAACACAGATAAAAAATGACATCATTCATGTATTATTATCATCACTGGGAACATTGAAAAGTTTTTTAATAAAACAATCAATTTATACAATGTCAAGACATTTATCCTTCTCATTTTGTTTCTGAATTTAGAATTGAATTCAAAGTGATCTGTCCCTTTTGATGTTGTTGTCACGTCCATCCAAAGGTTTTGTTCAAGATAGAAATCTGATCCCTCTATTCCAACAATGGTTAATAAGGTCATTTTACTGAATAAATAATACTTTTTGCAACATAGCTTGTTTTTTCTAGATTTTATGATGTTTTTTTTTCACAAAAAAGTTGAATCATCATAGAAATTCTTATCTTGGTTTGATCATTTTAACTTCTATATTTAACATTCTAGAGACGATAAGTGGAAAATCACTCTGTATTAGAGTTGTGATGAAAATAAATTGATGATTTAATTGATATAATAATCATTTTATCATTAAATTCATTAATTGATGACTTCTACATCCATAATAAAAATCATGTGATTTAGGTTGGATTGATAGTGCATAACTAGAATTTACCTTCTATCATGATCAATTGAAATTAGAGTCTAAAACGTGTTTTGGATTCTATTAAATCATTTATAATTTAATTTATTTCCAAACTGAGGATTAAATTAATCATTAAAGGACTAGTGTTCAATGAATGGATAATACCTTATCCGACAACAGTTGATGAAATATTTTTTTGGGGATTATAACTTATGATACGTGGTTTTATTTAAGTGTTTTTAGCTTACTGAAAATTATTTTACAGCCCATTATTTAAGTGGTATTCCTACAGAACTGAAGAGTACTTTTGAAAAAACTTTTGTTTTTTCAAAACATCTTATCACAAGAGATAATATTTAGAATCTCTAATGAATAACTACAGTGATTATCACTTATCATAAGTGTTTACAAATATACATTTATAGATTTCTTATTGAGGAAATTTTTCCCGCCACTTGAGTGGTATTCTTTTAGTATTTATGTATAGTAATTTTACAGAAGCATGGCACACAATACAATTTTTTTATTTATGGTGGTTCATAAAAGTAAAAAAGAACACACGGTACAAATTTTTTGAAACTTTTTATAATAAATGATAATTTCTATAATAAATTTCAATAAGTGGTATCAAACCGATCCTGTAAGAAAGTGTTTTTTTAAGAATGTAATAAACACACCATTTTTATCAAAACAAGTATAATAAGTGATGATTGCAATGAGTAGATTTCAAAAATACTCCTAAAAGACCCAAATTCTCATAGTTGGCACCCATATCAACCAGATTCCAAGTATTATAGCCCTATAATGCATTAAATATAAACTTTTTCAATAAAGTTGGGGTTTTAATTCATTTTTAAAGATAATGAATATTCTGTTATCAATATTCTTGCTAATTGGGAGTGACCATAAACCATAATTCTATGATTCACTGATATTAATAGAACCAGATCTATAAAGAAAAGAACACCCAATACCTACCTAGCTTCATATGTAGGTTATCGACATGACTTGGCAACAGTTTGAAAATTTGGAAACTGGAGAAACAACCTCACTAAGATGAAAAAAGTTATGATCACCATTATATATCAAAATCAATGTCAATAATACTGTACAAATTTTTTAATGAGCCATTTCTTTTTCAATAATGGAAATGCATAGCAAACCTGGATGAAAATTCACAAGGAAATTCAAATTTAGATTTGAGTTCTGGACTGTTGTATAGATCCTACAATAGAGATTCACATGTTTAGTACTTGAAGAGGGGTTGAACGAATAACCAAACACGTGATTAGAGGAAACTTCCATCTAAACCAAAACAGCATAGAATACTTATCTTTTTCAACCTTCCATGATTGATTATCAGATTCAAATAAATAACATGCCATTTTCTAGTGGGAATATCATTTCCTTGTTAAATGTCATTTTATTAGAGATTGGTGTTTTGGAATTGGAATCATATATGGACAATAGGCAAACCATGAGTTCAAAAAGTATCATTTGAGTAGTGGAAAATTGAAGAGAAATCGATTTTATTTTAGTGCAGATAACGTGTTTTAGATCATACTAATACCCCCTTCATTGATTCTAGACCCACTAAGATAAAAAATTCTAGAAATGTATGGCTAGAAGAAATGGAAACAATATATGCATAAGTGATTTCTGATATAATCATTAATAGGTGAATCTGCAAACTCCATAAGTTAGCAGCCACTAGAGAAAGTAGAAAACCATGAGATAACTAAACTAAAGCAACATTTATGTTCACTGACGTTGGGAAAATCCTTCCTAGACCATCAGTATTACAATTTTATAAAATACAAAAATCAAAAAGAGTTCCCTAAAATTATAGCAGTTGATGGCTATCTTTGACAAAGAAACTAAATGTTTCCCCTTATTCTGTGGGAAAAGAAAAATCCATGGATAATATTTAATAACATAGATGAATGAATACCTGGTTTTATTGGTTCAAAATGAACAATCGAAACAGAACACGCCGGGAAACGGGGACGACGATGATTGAGTAGGAGCAGTAGAGGGGGATCGGGGAAGCATAGGCTTCAATAGAGGCATTCATGCATAGTAGGCAGAGGAGATGTAGACAAAATATGTGCAAGTGGAGGGGAGGTAGTGAAAATTTGGGTAGGAAGGAGGTGAAGACAGGAGTAGTGGTCGGGGAGGTGGGGGAGGCGGGGGAGGCAGTGTGGCGGGGAGGCGGGGGATGCGGGGGAGGCGAGGAGGCGGGGAGGCGGGGGAGGTGGTGAGGCTGTGAGGTGGTGAGGCAGAGAGAGTTATGGGGTGGTGGCGGTGGTGAGGGAGGCGGGGGAGGCAGGGAGGTGGGGATGCGGGGAAGGCGATGGCGGTGGCAGAGGAGGCGGGGATGCAGGGAGGTGGGGGAGGCGGTGTGGCAGGGGGGTGTGGAGGTTTATGGGGCGGTGTCGGTGGTGAGGGAGGTGGGGGAGGCGGGGAGGTGGGGATGCGTGGGAGGCGCTGGCGGTGGTAGAGGAGGCGGGGAGGCGGGGAGGTTGGGGAGGCGGTGACGCAGGGGGGTGTGGAGGGTTATGGGGCGGTGGCAGGGAGGTCTTTTAGGGTTAGGATAAAAAAATTGGACCACCCATCTAAATAATAATAATAATTTTTTTAATGTCTTTTAGATTTATTTTATATTCAATATATATATATATATATATCATGCCAAGAAACATTGTTAAATTTTCAATTTTTTAATTCAATATATAGACATGTATTTTTAATTGATTATTGATAGGCCTTTATTAGATAATTTGTATATATATATTCAATTATTGGATAATAGTTAAATGATATTGAATAATGTATTGTGATGTGTATTTTTTATTGTAAAATATTTGTTGGTAAAAATACTCAATGAAAATAAATTCATTTATTGGTAAAATAATTATTGGTATTTGTATAATAAAGTGACATATTTAATTGTTCATAATTTTTTTTGATATTGAACAATAAATATGAATAGATATATTTGTTGGTAAAATGATTTATTGGTACCTATAAAATATTTGTTGTTATTTAATGGGTTTTTGTTTCAATTTTTATTGATGGCAATAGATTTGTTGTTAATAGTTATTATTGATAAATGATTCATGTGTTAGTAATTAAATGTTTGTATTAGTATGATAAATAAACAAATATAACTGTTGGTAAAAGAATCGTTGTTATTGAACCATCAATATCGACAGATATATATGTTGATAAAAATAAATGTTTGTAGTCAAAATTAATACCAATAAAACCTAATATCAGTTAGAATTACTCATTTTTACCGACATATATATTATCTATTATAAAATTTCTGTTGGAAAAGTCAAATATTTTGTAGTGGCTTTTGGTACCAAGGGTTTTTTTTAGGGTAAAATAATAGTGAAGTGTATCCCTATATATTTTAGATGTTCTTTTTGGATCATGATAGATTTTGGAGGGTGTGATAGGTTTTCAGATGACATCTGGAGCAGTGGGTGGTCAGGTAATAGATATGAAATATGTAATCTAATCCATTTCAAAGAGGTGTTCTAATGGTTCTTAAGGAATAGTGAGATTGAAATTATTCAAGAATGGTTAGTGGGTTTAGGTATGTGATAACAATTGATATGAGATATGAATCATGGGAGTATGATTCGATTTTTGTGATTTGGTAGTTCAAGAGTGTATAATATTGGATTGAAATATTATTGTGGTTGCGCAGAATAGATATGTTCAAGATTTTTGACTTGTAAATATGTGTGAAAGCATGAGTGAGATAAATCCCAGTGGATTTCATTAGATACATATAGTTATGGTTGACTATGGTTGGGAGAAAAGTGAGTTTCCACTTTATAGTAGATGGGTTATAGTGAAAAAATTAGGTATGATATAACAAATGATCTGGGTTACAGTAATAAAAGTGTTTGCTCGGATGAGATAAACATGGATCTGGGCAAGCAACATGTTTGTGATTTAGATATATATAAATTTCGTGCTCATGTATTGGTATAATGGTAACCATAATGTCAGAATATAACATTGTCCATTTGACCGTATGAACATTGTTATGATTAGTTGTTATGTGGAATGTAAAGGTGATGGTTTTGTGAGGTATGAAAGCATATCAATTGTTGTTTGTATTATCACTCTGTTATGATTGAGATGATAATATCTTGTCATTATGATAATTAATGGATGTAGAATGGGTCATGGATACATGTATCGCATGCTGGTAAGGATATTGATGTGGGGAAACCGATCATTGTTTGGCCTTGGATGTTCTTGGATGTCGATGAGCTATGAGTCCAAAATATCTGGTTCCATGTGGATACCATATTTGAGATTCAGTTGGAAATTGAATGGATTTAGTGCATTATCATTATTCCTGAGATGATATTGAAATGATAAAATGGTGGTTTATAGTGAGAATAAATGGTGCATTTTATATACCACATTAGGTGGTGTCATATATTGAATGTATAGTATATTTTGGTGTTTAAAAGTGACCTTTGAGAAAAATTCAATGTGTTCTTTCCCTCTTCATGGGTAGTGGATAGTCTTTAATTTCGGTCCAGAATATGAAACAAGATGAATGTGATAACTATCACTAATAATTAAAAATTATTCAAACATTATTACTAAATATTTATTAAACTATTAAAGAGCTATAGTGGGAGGATTTTTGATGTACCATTATGATATATACAGCCACTGAAGTGTGGTGGTGGTGGGGGGGGGGGGGGGTTAATCCACAGTTGAATCATTTTTTAAAATTAGAAAATATTTGTTAAATATTTAACCCCCATTGTTTATGAGCATATATTTCTAATTAATTTTTGGGATCTATTTTCATTTAACCAATCAGTTATTACCACATAAAAAATTGGAATGAAATTGAAAGATGAACACAATATTTTTATATGGTCCAACAAAAATAATTAATATAACATCTCATCTCTAATAACAAGTAAAATGGTGGATGGACCGGTGGGTCCCATAGCCTAAATATTTATTCACCATATGCCATAGTCTTTAGATTCAAAGTAAGGATCTCATGAGGTGAAATTGGGAGACAATACCCTCATATCAGTGTAGTAAAATGGAATCATAAATAAGAATCCATAAAAGTAGCTGTAAAAAAAAGAAAGGCATAACAGCAGATGAATAACACAAACTATATACAAATTATTTCCAATGATGATATACAACAGGTTCATACATGTCCTAATGATGATACATATTCTAAATAATAGAAAATAAGTTGGAAGAAATATATATTACAGTAAATTAATAAAAGAAAATAGTAAAATCTATAAGGGGAATCTCTACAAGTATCCCAAGCTCCAGCTCGGTCCTAAGCTCCTAACTCCCAGGTACTAGAGAAATAGGTCATTAAATATTCCTTGGTACTATGAACATAAGTTCTATACAAGTACCCCAGTGAAATGGAAGCCAAAGGAGGGTGTGAGATATAAATTCTGTATGTTACCACCCATGATGTGAATAAAAAATTCTAATACATGAATATAAGGTGAAGATGTGTTCATGTAATATTCATAATAAATAGAATAGAATAAAAACAACCAGCCTGCTAATGTTCCTTATGGACACCAAGCAGCTCTACCTACATTATCATATAGCTAGAATATGTGTCCAAAAAGAAAATGTATGTATATAGTTATAATATATACATTGTATAGATATATATTTCATCCAGCTAAATGAACCAAGTGTGTGCTTAAACTAATGGCCATATACCTAGAATACCAGTTATTATCTAGAATGGAGAGTAACTCAGTCATACATGACTATTCTAAATGGACTTATATGCTCCCATAGTGGGTAAATTTCCTACATCTCATAATGACTGGGATACGTCAGGTTTGTCAATCAAGATGGTGAGTGTGGTCACTTTTCAACAATCAAGGTCATGAGTGTCCATAATGCTAATAGTAAAAAAGGTATGCCAAGATCAATCCCACCACCCACATAGTATCATTGGTGTGATATTGCATGATTCAACACACAATTTAAGGGAATGTGATACCTCAATTCTAAATATAACCCTTTCCATCATTCCACTTCCAATATTATGGAATATTATAATCATTTTACATACCCATGAGTCAATACCTCTCATGCTTTACATTTATTAAGAAAACTATATTAATGTAATTTAATTTATTAAAATTAAAATTAATCATGTACTTATGAATTTAATGATAAATGTGGCCTTTCCACCCTTTATAATCCACTCCACATAATCTATTTAATATTATCATGTCATATCTTTAATATCATTTAAACCATTCTAGGAAGGTGTCCAATCATGATTATACATTCCATTAAACCCATTCCATTCAATTGAACAATCCATGGAAATTAATTTATCAAGGTTCAATGACACAATTAAAATATACCATGATGAAATTTAAATTTATCTACATGGGAAAATTCACTAATGGGAGACGCCAAAAACATAGAAGGTTCCTTTTTCATTGGCCATTTAGATAATATTGGGCCAAGGATTTAATTTAGAAGGAGAGATGGTTCAATACACTTAACGTAGAAGATGACCAATCCTTATAAAAATATCATTTCAGGCCATGCAAATAGAATTCCATCTAACTAATAGTGCCATCGAGTCTTAGAGAGTCACCAAAGAATGAAACCAAGAATTTTTTAAATAACTAAAAATAACATTTTATTTTTCAAGAAAGTTCACCATATTTGAGGGTATTTATCATAAAAACGTGATATTATTTATAAATAGTTAATTTATCCCAATTATTAATTTCATCAATGAATCATAATTCAATTAATAAAAATAAAATTTTCATAATGCTGCTACATAGGGAAACCAATTAGTAATACAAATAGAATACTTAGAAGGCATTCTAGGAATTTAATCCTCTAAATTCAAGTGGAAAACTGGATGGAACACCTAATGGGTGTATGTGATAGTGGTTAAAATACCCAATTTAAATAATCTAGGCTCAATGGATATAACCCATGGTGCATATATTAATTCATATTGAAGAAAAAACATCTACCAAAATACATGAAAAAAGATGGCATGCGGCACAATAACACTATTTGAAAAATCATGGAAACTTGAAGAAAAAGTTATAGACCACTAACATCATGATGAGGAAGATTTATTAATCCAATACCATGGTATGATATAGTCACGTTTAGATGAAATATATTAAATGGGAATCTACCCCAAATGTAGCGAAAATGAGTTCACACCAAGATAACATGGTTGAGAGGAGACTATGGAAAGAATGGTTCAAAACTAGTCAAGATCTTACGTAAAGGAATACATTATTATTAGTGACATATTATTCAGAGTGTTAACAGAGTATATCTTTCAAATCCAAGGTTAGGCTTGGGAGGAATCAAAGCGAGAGGGGGATGGGCACAATAAATCAGAATAATTTAGAAGAAAATAAAATAGAAAACATAAAATTAATAAGGGAAAATGTTCATTTAACCAAAAGTATTGGGTTCACACTTTGGCAGTATAGTTTCCAAACCCTTCATGAAAAATGTTTCCCCCACTACTATGGAAAGAATCTCGCATTATTCATCCAACATAGTTAGCCAAACCATGCACCAATCGTGTGATGAATAGTGCAAGTTTACTCTATAAGCGGCACTAATCGTGCGGGTTAGGTGCATATTTTGGGTAAACCATATAAGGACCCGACCATAAACATTACATAATATTGAATTAAGTAAAAAATTCACTTTTATTATCTTCTCAGGTTTATATTTTTAAATAATTCGGACATAACTATTACATCTCAAAAGATTACAAAGTAGACTCTTCTACCAAGTATCCAATTTTTTCTTAAAATAAAAACTCATGAAAAAAAGAGTCATGTCTAGTTCCATGTTTAAGAAATCATGAATTTTCCTTGATCTCATCCTTTACCCTAATCAATATTATTTCCTGTGAAAAACATTTCAAAAACATGGGATGAGCATAAAAAGCTCTGTAAGGGATACACAAAGAAAGAAAACTGTTTGTTTTTTCAAAAAAACAAGTAAACCATGAATACTTTAACATAAGTAATAATTTTCACCTTTATGAATTAGTAAATAAACTTCACTGAATAAAAGATCATTACTTACCCTCTTGTAACCAAAATATTACCACAAAACCCATATAAAGAACACATTACATATAAAGGTAACTTGTGACATAAACATACATAAATGGAATAACCATAAGGAAACTTCCACACATATCATTAAATGGAATATCCATATGGCCGACTTCCATACCCAATGAATTGGAAGTTATAATTTAAACACCCATCCTGATATTAATGGCACCACCCGTCATTTGGTTTATCACGCAACCACCCTTCAAATGTCCAAGTACCATTATAAAATAAAAAGACATAAAACAAATATAAAGTAATGAAATTTTTTTCACATTTCAATCACAATATATCACTTAAATATATTGACATAAAAAATACATTATTATAACCATTTTAAATACCAAAATACATAAAAGAGAATATGGTATTTATTTTATTTTAAAAACAGTACGACTTGTTGAGGAAGACGAATGTCAAATAATACTCGAGGCGGCGGAAAAGGTCATTGTCATCGATTATGTTAAAAAACATTCCTTTTTGTCATTTAGTAAAACGCTTCGTAGAAAAATATTCCCATTGAAAATTCAATGGTGTTTATACAACATATAAAAGAAAGTCATGTATCAAAACAAAATATGCCTCAATGAAAGGAGATTGAGATGAATTCCCTTACCTCGTGTCCGACTTGACTCGATCATTCTTTAATCTCTAGAATAATAAACTAAATTTAATTTATACTTGCTTAAGAACAATTTTAATGTTTATTATTCCTTTTATATCACTTATTACCATGTTATAAACATTTTGTAATCATTTATGATAATAATGTTTGTTTTGTCGATATTTGGTACTTGGGTAAAAAATGAACAACTTATATTTACTAGTTGCCCATGTGGTCAAAGGTTCATTATATCTAGAATGATATTCAGGATTTGGATATCATATATATCATATATATCCATAATTTACCTGTATTTATAATAGTACATAACATTTAGAGGTAAGAAATGAAATGCACCGTTAATGGAGACGGTAAGTTGTACGTACACATGAACGCTACTTCCATTTTTAGTTCACAATTAATGGAATTAAAACATAATGATACATAGTAGTATTATAATTAAAGTATTTTATCATATATAATATCATTAAATCTATCCTTTATACGAACCACGTATGGTATGAACGAGTCATATCACTTTGAGGGGGCGGTAGTCCTTACTTCCACAAATGAAATTATCACATTTACCCACAATGGAAACCATAAAGGTCTGCTATAAATGGAAATTACAGAATAATAAATAAAACATAAAAATAATATATATCATATATAAATACAGTGCCATCATAATGGCCACCATGAGAGGCGGTTGGACATATTTGAACAATCATCATTTCATGAGGCGTTAGTTATCCATCCACAGAAACATTATGTTATCCATCCATTAGATGGAGGTGTGTGTAAGTGTAGTTCGAATCCTTCTCATAAAAACATCCTAGTATATTGAGGATACTGTTGTTATTACAAAATAATGGAATAAAAAGATTTTATGGGTTGTATAAGTAAAATAAAAGAAAACAATTTAAGAGAAATCGTTACCTTCAATTTGGTTAACTTCCTTTAGTTTGAACCAAAAGGAATTATTGAAATGCCTTATTCTTATAGTAAAGCTTTTAGAGGGAGGAGAGGGATGTAGGGAGCTTAATTGGGTAGAGGTTGGATGAGACAAATGGCTTGAGAGGTGTGAGAAATTGGTTAGAAATGGTCTCCTTTTATAAGGGGGAGGAGGGGCTCTTTAGGAAAGTGTGAAAATATTATTTTATAATATAGTTATATTAGGTTTATAATGGTCCAAAAATCATTATAGTCGAAGATAAGATGACTCATGGTTGAAAAAAAATTCATCCAATCATAATTGAACATGTTTACGATAATATTTTAATCATTATAATCTTATTTATTTAAATCATTTATTAATGAGATAAATACTGCATCACAATTATGCCAAAAAATAATTACCCAATATCAAAATCTCCAATAAAAATAAATATTGATTTAATATTGTTCTATTTCATGAGACTGTAATCTATTCAGATTAACACGATTATAATATTTTTAATGAACCCCAAAAATGTGTAATTCATTTTGGGAAAAAAATTCATAGGACATGATAATATTCAACCTTAATGATGTGGTTGGTGTTTCATGATTTTTAACCTACCCAATTAGTTATAAAGGTAACTGATGTCCTAATTTTTTTGGAAAACCATATTCAATATAAAATGATTAAACTAGATAGATGTTTGACTTTTTGTATAAGTTGTAGGTTAATGCTTCTCCAAATTTCCTTGAAAGGAATTGCTTGTTTACTACTTGTTAATATGTTGGGAATGTCCCGGTTACTTGTTTGGAATGAGGGAGTGGTTGTGATTAGCCCGAGGGCACTGCACTTTTTAGCCCGATGGCTGTATTTATTTCGCCTGAGGACAACCTTTCATGCCTGAGGGATTGAATTCTATGCCTGAGGGAGACACTTCCTACGCATGAGGGTAATTTCTATTACGCCTGAGGAAAATACCTGCGTGTTGGATTCTGTGTATCCTGAGGGCAAGCCTGATGGCGTGGTTTACTATTTTATCCTGAGGGCACGGTTCTGGTTGGCCTACAGGCTTGGTGCTGTTGAGCACCTAATGTTACTATATTTAATGAATTAAATGAATAATAAAATGGAAATTTAATTTCTATGTTAGTTACTTTTCAATACTTCTTACTTTATTGCATTTTACTATTGCACACAGTTGTTGCATGCTTACACGCAGTTGGGCACGAGCCTTTGGTGGGTGCATACTGAGATATATTTCTCACACACTGTTTGGTTCATGCTTTTCGGCCCAAATAGATTATGTTTCTTCAGGTGTAGATAGGGGAAAGAGTCCCTATACAGGTACTTGAATGTTGTTGTGGAGCAGGAGGGAATGGGACCGAGCCTAGGCTCGCGATGCCACTACCAGCTTTTTTGCTTGTTTTGTTGTACACTGTATTGTGTTGTACTGTATTGATGTATAACATGTTCTGGCTATTTAGAACTTGTGACATGTTGCATCTTTTATATAATGTTGGTTATATCATCTGCAGTTGTTTATTTTAGTTGTGTATGGTTTACTGCTTCTGCTGTTTGTTGTATGTTTTATTTAAATTCCGTTGTGCTACACTTTGACAAATGAGGGAATAGTTACCCACTATCAGACCTGGGCCCTCGCTGCTAGTCGGAAGCCTCCAACGTTTGGGGAAATGTGCTTGAGGTCACATGGCGAACCGGGCTCGGGGCATCCATTGCGTGGAACCCAGGTCCGGGACGTTACAAAGTGGTATTAGAGGAAGTTCTCTTATTTGACTTACTATTTGGAGCCTTAGTCAGGGATAAGACGGACTGGTAGTTGGTAATAAGCTATGCCTGGGCATAGCTAACCCATGTACAGGGAAAATCCAATTTACCTCGTGTTTCAATTTTAATGATTTTGTAATTTACAGTTGATTTTCTTTTCACCGTTGGGTGACGCACTTTGAGATTATGCAGTTTTTATTTTATCTATGGGTTCTATTTAGTTGAAACTCGATGAGATGAGGGCATGCCATCTCATGCATCATATAGGCACATGCTATACATCACATTCAATGCATAGTTTCCATGCCATGTAGGTGCATTAGAAAGAGCATGCTGTTGTGATAGCTTCTCTAATAAAATACCCGCTATTTTATAGGGTAATTTTGTGTGAGCTTGTTTATAGAATGGACGCCAAACTTTGGTTTTTGGGGCGTATGGGCCCCCATTGACCGGAATTTGGTGGATCATTGACTGTTTATTGGTTATAACACTTATGAGATGTCAAAAACTTATTTGTGGGGAGTATGGGCCCCCATGGGTCTGAATTTGACACTTAGGTGTTGTTTTACAGTATTTTCTGGGTTCCGGAGAAGTTTCTAAGGCATACTGTTTGGAAACCCAGTATACACGCCATGTATTATTTTTATACACGCCATGTATGTTCTTCTGTTCGGGAAGAAAAATAAACTTTTTCAGTACACGTCGTGTACCCAGAGTACACGCCGTGTAGTCTCTTCCTGTGTCACAAACCGTGTGGACGGCGACATGGGGTGGGGAAAGGCTTGGGTAAAACACATCGTGTACCGAATGGACACGCCATGTAGTGTGACCCGTAGTCTGTCCGTATAAATAACAACACGGTTCGGTGAACTCCATGATAGAACACGTCGTGTCAATGATAGACACACCGTGTAGTGTGACCTAGGGACTTGGCCGTGTAACTAACAACACGGGCCGGTGTCACCTCTCCCTGAACACGCCATGTACCTTTGGGAGACACAGCGTGTAGTCTTGTCTGAGGATAGACCGTGTGGAGTTAGCCGTGTGGCTGGGAAACGGGGTGTTGTACACGCCGTGTACGGGTGTAACACGCTGTGTAGTGTCATGCCGAGTAGTCGGCCGTGTCATAGACGACATGGGATGTTGGAAAATAACACCATACACGTTGTGTAGATATTATACACGTCGTGTAGTTTTGTTGAACAGAAGCTGTGTGGCTTAGACGTGTGTAAGGACCCGAGCAGGGGAAGGGAAGTCAAGTACACACTGTGTAGTAAGTGTACACATCGTGTGGTCTTGTTTTTCAATTTTTGAAATGCTTTCTTCCTCTTGTCTCCTTTGTTGTTCCTTCTCTTTCGGTCTTAATAATCTTGAATCTAAGGCGTGATTTTGACCCTATAGTGTCATGATGCCTAGAAGACCGTGAGTTGTTCGCTAGGAGAGCAGGGACGATTATACTCCAGAGATGGTGGGCCATGGGCTACCAGTTGATCCTCTAGCAGAGACAGATGCACCGCCAGCTGCTATACCAGACATAGGCACGGAGGCACAGTTCCGTGAGGGCTTTATGAGGTTCATGCAGACCTTTCAGGGATCACCGCATAATGCTACATCTATGGCTGAGCTGACGCCTATCTTCCAGAAGCAGCATCCGCCTACGTTTTTATGGGATGGCGGACCACAAGCTGTAGAGTCTTGCCTAGGATTGATGCAGACTATTTTCGAGCATCTTGAGATTCCTCCAGGGTGGAGGGTCAAGCTTGCAACTTATATGATGCGTGATTCCGCCAATAGGTGGTGGGATGTTACCACCGAGTTAGAGAGTCACATAGACATGGCGTGGGAATATTTTCAGGAAGTCTTCTATGACTTCTTATTTCCCGAGACGCTGAGGTCAGATAGAGCTTGATAGTTCATGAATCTGCAGTAGGGCGCTATGTCAGTGATGGACTATTCTTCTTGTTTTATGGAGCTTTAGAGTTTTTCACCCGTGCTGGTGGGTGATGAGATGCTGAGAGCTAGAAGTTTTGAGGATGGTCTTTGTTATGACATCTGAGTGCTGTTGAATGATTTTAGGTTGCCTACTATACATGCGATTGTGAACCAGGCGCTGATTACTGAGAGGAACCTGCTAGAATCGAGTGGTGTGGTCCAGGGCGGTTCAGCACTAGTTACTAGTATTATTTCTACTGGAAAGAGGAAGAGACAGATGGACTTCTCTCAGGGTGGCAGTACCAGCCATGCAACTTCTTCAGGTGGCCCGATCAGGTGCTACCAGTGTGGTAGAGAGGGGCACAAGAGTCCGCAGTGTCCACAAGACTCAGTGGAGTGTTGAGATTGTGGAAAGATGGATCATCTGCAGCGCTTTTGCAGGGCGTTTCTACCAGTGGCTAGTGAGAGGGGTTCTCTGCAGACTCCGCGTGCAAGAGAAGGACCATCGGCTTCTTACCAGTCAGGGAACTGGAATACGTCAGGGCGTGCAGGCAGAGATGGTGGTCATGGTCGCGGCAGCCAGACACCAGGATTGTAGAGGCAGTAAGGCAGGACAACTCAGGGTAGCCAGGCTATGTCACAGGGTCGTGGCACTGGGCAGGAATATGCAGTGCAACAGACCCAGCAGGAGCAGGATACCGGACCTTCTACAGTCAGAGGTACTATTCTAGTAGCTTCTGTCTTATCTTCAGTGCTTTTGATATGGGTGCTACGCATAGTTTCATATTTTTACCTGTTCTGGAGAGCCCTGTTCCCTTTGTTTCTTCTCCTTCGGATATCATGACGCTAGACACTCCATTGGGGACTAGGACGGCTGGTGTGCATCAATGTAAGAAGTTACCCCTTGAGTATGGTGGGTGTCACTTCCTTGGGGACCTCTATGTCAAAGAAATGACGAGCTATGATATCATTCTCGGGACGAACTGGTTGGTTACCTTCTGAGCCTTTGTAGACTTCTATCGTCACAGGGTGCGTTTCACGTCACCAGAGGGCGGAGAGTTTCTATACAATGGCGAGTGGGATGTTCAGGCAGGTCGAGCTGGACCAGAGCATCATGGGCATGGTGGAGTCACAGCCCAGATTGCGCGCTTATATATGGATGATCAGGGGACTTGTCAGACAGATTTCCTTTCAGTTGTTGATCGTTTCAGGGATGTCTTCCTAGACGACTTTTCAGGTCTACCTCCTGTGCGAGAGGTGGATTTCTCTATCGAGCTTGTGCCAGGAGCAGCCCCGGTGTCCATTCCTCCTTATAGGCTGGCCATGCCTGAGTTGCAGGACCTCAATAGGTAGTTAGAGGAGTTAGATGAAAAGGGATTTATTCGACCCAGTACTTCTCCTTGGGGTTCTCCGGTCCTTTTTTCGAAGAAGGCGGACGATACCCTTAGACTTTGCGTGGATTATCGGAAGCTGAACCAGTTGACGGTTAAGTAATGATATCCCATGCCGAGGTTTGATGATCTTTTTGATCAGCTTCGTGGAGCACGAGTGTTCTCGAAGATTGACTTGAGATCCAGATATCATCAGCTGTGCGTGAGACCATCAGATATACCACTTACATATTTTAGGAGAAGATATGGTCTGTATGAGTATACGGTTATGCCGTTTGGACTCACGAACGCGCTTTCAGTTTTCATGGCTCTAATGAATCGTGTGTTCCATCGTATCTTGATTCATTTGTGGTAGTATTCATGAATGACATCTTGGTGTACTCTCACACTCGACAAGACCATGACACCCATTTTGAGATCGTATTGAGTACACTGGGAGAGCATCATCTATATGTTAAGCTCTCAAAGTGCAACTTTTGGATGGACCAGATTCACTTCCTGGGTCATATCATCTCAGAGGCAGGAGTTGCAGTACACCTAGAGAAGGTGAGACTAGTAGTTTCCTTGGAGCAACCTAAAAACATGTTTGAGATACAGAGTTTCTTAGGGCTGGCGGGTTACTACAGGCGCTTCATACATGACTTCTCCCGCTTAGTAGCACTATTGACTGGTCTGACTAAGAAGGGTGTAAATTTCATTTGCTCAGAAGCATGCGAGGTATATTTTCAGGACCTGAAGAAAAGGTTGACATCAACACCAATCCTGATACTCCCAGAGCAGGGGAATAGATATACAATGTACTGTGATGCATCATGGATTAGGCTGGGAGCAGGGTTGATGCAGGGCGACCGAGTTATTGCGTACAGGTCTCGGCAGTTGAGGCCACATGAGAGGAATTACACGACCCATGATCTCGAGTTGGCTGCAGTTGTGCACACGTTGCACTGTTGGAGACATTATCTTTTGGGAGAGCATTTTTTGGTTTTCACCGACCACAAAATCCTCACGTATATCTTTACTCATCGTGACCTGAATCTGAGGAAGAGAAGGTGGGTTGAGTACCTATAGTCCTTCGATTTTGAGCTTTCTTATACACCTGGTAAAGGTAATACAATAGCTGATGCACTGAGCAGGAAGACTCAGATACAGGAAGTGCAGGAGGCCAGTGGTGAGTGGCAGCTCATGGATTTATTCTCTGAGATGCATCTGGAGGTGCATGACAGTTAGGGGCAGACTTTCCTTTCTTCTCTAGCTGTGAATTCTACCCTCCTGGACAGAGTGAGGATGAGGCAGCTATTGGATTCAGAAGGCCTAGTTCTACGAGAGACGATGGCAAGTGAGGACCCTCCTCCTTGGTGGATGATAGGCGATGATGAGGTTTTGTGTTTCCATGGATGAGTATTGGTTCTAGGGGATATACGCGAGGATATGATGCAGGATTTTCATGCTTCTTGTTGGGAAGTTCATCCCGGGGTTACAAAGATGTACCGTGACTTGAGATGTCAGTACTGGTGGCCGGGTATGAAGAGAGATGTAGCTGGGTTCGTTACGAGATGTTACACCTGTCAGCAGGTAAAGGCATAGCATCAGAGACCAGATGGGCTGTTACAGCAGTTACCCATTCTAGACTGGAAATGGGATGATGTCGCGATGGATTTCGTGATAGGATTTCTGAGTTCACCTTGTGGCAATGACGTCGTGTGGGTTGTTGTGGACAGACTCACAAAGGTAGCTCACTTATTTCCAATCAAGGAATCCTTCCGTGTGGACAAGCTCGAATGGCTGTATATCCGAGAGATCGTACGTATTCATGGGGTCATTCGTTCTATCGTCTTTGATAGGGACACCCACTTTACGTCTCATTTCTTGCAGAGTTTTCAGAGGGAATTGGGTACTCAGTTGCTTATGAGCACAACATACCACCCTCAGATAGATGGCTAGTCAGAGCAGACGATACAGGTGCTAGAGGAAATGCTGTGTGTATGCATCATAGACTTTGGGGGCTCTTGGGAGAAGCATATACCATTAGTCAAGTTTTCTTATAACAATAGTTTTCAGGAAACTATCGAGATGGCACATTACGAGGCTTTATATGGTAGGCCATGATGATCACCTTTGTGCTGGTTAGAGGAAGGTGAGGCCTCTTTACTAGGACCACAGCTCGTGCAGGAGACATCTGAGCAGGTCTAGTTGATTCGGAAGCGGATGGATACCATGCAGTCTTGTTAGAATTCATATGCTGATCGCCGCAGACTACCCTTAGAGTTCATGGTCGGGGATCAGGTTTTCTTGCGTGTTTCACTGATGCTTGGAAACAAGATGATCAAGAGACATGGTAAGCTTTCACCGAGATATGTGGGGCCATTTGAGATTTTGGAGGGAGTCGGGCTAGTTGCCTATCGGTTGTAGTTACCGCAGCAGTACCAAGCCATTCACGACGTCTTCCACGTATCTCAGTTGTGCCTCTATCATTCAGACATGTCTCACACCTTTCAGCTAGAGGAGGTTGAGCTTCAGCATGATGCATCCATTGAGGAACATCCAATCCGTAGCGTTGACAGGAGCACGAAGGTTCTCCAAGGCCGGTCATTTCCTCTCATATGGGTGCTATGGTAGCATGGCTGAGTACATGATGAGACCTGGGAGCAGGAGGCCGACGTACGTGCTCAGTGGCCAGAGCTGTTCTGAGCTTTATATTCGCCACCCTTGGAAGGGAAATTCAGGGACGAATTGCTATAAGGGGGGAAATTTTTAAGAACCCAGTTCTTAGTTTTGAGGTACGAGCTTCTTCTTTTCCCTTTTCCTTAAGTGTTTCTGAGAAAATATGGAAAATGGGGGAAAATCCTAAATTTTGAAACTACACGCCGTGTACTTTTCCACACGTTGCGTACTTCTGGCCGTGTGGGGATGAGTACACGGGGCGTGTAGCCTTGCCGGCGACGAAGGGTGTAGGAACTGACTAAACACCGTGTAGTGGTACCTTACAAGCCGTGTAGGCAGTTGGAAGGCTAAAACAATAAGGCTATGGAGTCACCACCAGCTGGGCGACAGTACACACCGGGTACTCGAGAGTACATGCTGTGTACTCATGTCGACGGATGAATAGTGTGGCGGTGCTGCCAGAGGAACAATGAAATGAAGTAAGTACACACTGTGTACTCAAAATTACACACCGTATAATTTGTTTTTTCATCTTAAAACAAGCAGTAGACTCCTCATTTGGCAGAGGAGGCATTTGAGCCATTTTGGAGCCAAGGAAGACGGCCGACCCTTTGAAGATCCACCAAGTGTTCGTCTGGAATCCGATTCGGCTTCGGATGATCTCGTTGGAATCGCGTGGGTAAGCCCTTTGTCCTACTTAATATTTCTTACCAATTATTTCCCGAGGTAAAGTTATTTACATTTGAATGGGTTTTGTTCTTCGTCATATCTACGCCATTCTTGGGCGTTTATGGAGTCTGCGTTCAGGTATAACGTTCATTGGCATTTAAGGTAGGTGTCTTGGTGTAAATTTCCAACTGTCGTGCGTTTTTGTGCGTTTTCGTGCCACGAACCCATGTTGGGGTGGTGTGAGGCTGAGGCCGTTGCTATATTTTATGCCGATAATTGCATATGTGATCAAATTGTGATAATAAAATTCTGGTTGGGATCGTTTCTTGGATCCAGAACCACCCCGGGGGCGCGTTCCACTGTTTAGTCCTTTGGCCAGGATAACCGAGGGTATGACTTTAAAGTAGTAATTGTACAATTTCCTTGAGAAGAATTTCTTGTTTACTACTTGTTCCTATGGTGGGCATGGCCCGGTTACTTGTTTGGCCGGATGTCGTGGTTGTGATTAGCCTGAGGGCACTCCACTTTTTAGCCCAAGGGCTGTAGTTATTTCTCTTGAGGGCAACCTTTCGTGCCTGAGGGATTGAATTCTGTGCCTAAGGGCAGAACTTCCTACGCCTGAGGGAAGTTTCTGTTATGCCTGAGGGAAATACCTATGGGTTGGATTCTATATATCCTGAGGGTAAGCCTGATGTCGTGGTTTACTATTTTAGCCTGAGGGCACAGTTCTGGTTGGCCTGAGGGATTGGTGCTGTTGAGCACAGAATGTTACTATATTAAATGAATTAAATGAATAATAAAATGGCAATTTAATTGTTAAGTTAGTTACTTGTCAGTACTTTTTACTTTATTTCATTTTACTGTTGCACACAGTTGTTGCATGATTACACGCAATTGGGAACGAGCCTTTGGTGGGTGCCTACTGAGATATGTTTCTCACACCTTATTTGGGTCACGCTTTTCGGCCCAAAAAGATTACATTTCTATAAGTGTAGATAGGGGAAAGAGTCCCTATACAGGTACTTGACTGTTGCTGTGGAGTAGGAGGGCATGGGACCGAGCCTAGGCTCACGATGCCACTGCCAGCTGTTTTGCTTGTTTTACTGTACTCTGTATTGTGTTGTATTGTATTGATGTATAACATGTTCTGGCTGTTTTTATAGAACTTATGACATGTTGCATCTTTTATATACTGTTGGTTATATCATTTGTAGTTGTTTATTTCAGTTTATTATGGTTTACTGCTTCCGCTATTTGTTTTATATTTTATTTAAATTCCCCTGCGCTACACTTTGACAAATGAGGGTATAGTTTCCCCACTACCATACCTGGCCCCTCGCTGCTAGTCGGCAGCCTCTGGAATTTGGAGAAATGTGCTTGAGGTCACGTGGTGAACCGGCCTCAGGACACGCGTTGCGTGGCAACCGAGTCCGGGATGTTACAATTCATAATTTATGAGGGAATCTCCATTAATTTTTCTATGGAAATAGTTCATCTCTCAACTATTTTCTATGGTCATGGTTTGGCCTCTTCTAGATTCTTTATATTGAATTGCTCCTCAATAATCTTATTGAATTTTTTTCTAAACTTCAGTTTATATATTCCTTAATATTATCTATTTATCTTCTAGTAGTTTTCTACATGGATCACGATTCAATAATTTAATGAATTTTCATGGTCATGGATTCTATTAACTATCACGTCTAACTAAGACTCCTTGACATCAAATGTAAAATATTTAGTTTCAACCAACTCATAGAAACTATATTATATAATTTTCACAATCTTTACATTCTCAAAAAAGTATTATTTCATGTTTTCATCATCCATTAAACATTTTACCTTGATAAACTATTAGTATTGATCCATAGGTTTATACTCTTCTATGAGAGAGTTTCATTATTCAAACATCAAATGCAATGAATTTTTTTAACCACATATCATGTTTGATTTTAAAATATGTTACTCTTGAAAAAACCCAAATATATGTTGCAATATTTAAATAGGAAATTTATTCCAATAACATCCTTATTCATTATAGTCGGAATTATTAACTTCTTTCTCCCTCAATTCACTTTATCCTGAAAATCTAACACAATGTTGACTACCTTCAACATGTAGTGGTTCTTCATTCATTCATGAGACTTGTCTAATCATCATATCGTAATTTTCACATACATTGGAGAGAATAATTACTATATAAAATAAGAATATGATTTTTGTTTTCTCCCAATGAAGGATCTTATCTAAACAATTCAAATTTATAATTCACTAACTCTAATTAAATTAAAATTTCATAATATTATATCCAAATATGGAGATCCTTACATTTAAATCACTTCAAATTCCCATTGGGATATATGGAGACACTATAGAGTGGGGTGAATAAGGAGTTGGTTATTTTTTTACTAATTATCAAAGCATTATGGAATCATTAACCCCCTTTGGTTTTGATCATATATTTCTAGTTAATGATGTTGGATTTAATCTAATTTAACAAAGTAATCAAAAAAACATGTAATTTATGAAAATAGATTGTACTTGAAAATACTATTATTACATAGTTCAAATCAAATTCATATTTTGTTCTACGATTAGTTATATTCCAGAATAATTCTTTCTACAATATAATCAATGAAATAAAATCCTGTTTTATGCTTATAAAATGCTCACAAAATCTGACCATGAATACGACCTCTTTCTTCACATAGGGCTTCCAATAAATCATCTTTAATATAAAATAAATGATTCATACAATTTTTTAATTTCATACCCTCATTCACAATGGTAGTAATTCTTATCATAGGGCATAAAAATTTGTTTTATTTTATCTCTTTTGTGAAGTTGATCACTAGTCAAGATTAATATGAAATTTAATCCAAATAATACATCTAACTCATCCTCTATTGAATATTTTTCAAATTCCATAGTTTTTTCAAAGTAAATATAGGAAACTTAGTCTATAGTTGTAGAAAAACATCACAAATCTGTAGAACCTACACACCTGGATTTATCAAATCAATCTAACTTCCAATTATGTTCTCAAATCCAAAATATCCTCAAATTTAATGTGAAGACACCAAAATTAAAACTATAAATAATAGGTTTGTTACTCCTTCGCTTCTTCAACTCTTGAGTATAAAATATTGGTAGCCACATGATGATCTTTTAATTTCATTATCAAAACCCAAATTTTCTTCAACGGATCATATACTATAAATTTATTCTCTTAGTTCACACCTGGTTACTTAGACAACATTTCATCACCATCCTTAGGATCTCTGGTTCCCTCAATAAACTAAAAATCATGAAAATATTCAGAGATCATTGATACTTTATAGATATTTTTATCATTATAATATAAGATCCTCACACTTATTCCCCATCAAGAGACTCCATAAAATATTGTTTATCATAACCTCTTATCCCACATGATCAAAAACCAATATCCCTTATAGAGAACATATTATTTTATTTCAATTTCCTCATTTCAATGTACTATATAGGTAGTTAATTTTGTTATTTTTATGGGGACATATCAAATTCAAATAAATTGATAAGATTTAGGGAATACATGCAAGATAACAGATCCCATGGATAAGTCACACCCCCCATTTTAATTTTTTCCCATAATATTTTTATTATTTTCATTTTAGAGCATCATGTGTCAGTGACTCCCACATTCCATGACATTAAAAAAATTCACAAATTATTTTTATCAATTTTAAACCTCCACTGAATATATAATCTTATTCATATTTTATGGGTTCGCATATTCTTCACCATAAATTTAATTGAAAAAAATATAAACTTCAATGTCCTTATCTATATGAATATATATATATATATATATCAGTAAGATTTCAACTGGGGGAGATTCCCTAATTTTTTTTCTTGAGTGATCATTTAATGTTATATATATTTTTCTATAAAAAAATAACAAAAATTATCTTATTGGGGTCAAATTACAATAATATAGTCTTTGGTAGATAACCCATTCTTTGGTGTAACCTCATCTACATTTTACTTGAAATCTGAATAAATTTAAATAATCCAATTAAATATTATATACATTATCTCAAACATTTATATTTTTACTCACATCCTTGACGATTAGTATATCATGATTTAATTATAGCTTAAAAAATCTATAAAGGGTATTTAATAATAATTCCCATCATCGACATCATTATATCTATTATTCTACAAAATCACATAATTTGGGATTTTTCATCATTTAAAAAAAATTCTATTGTAGGATATCTTCCTTTTTACCATATAGTGTTTCCTGTCAAAAATATCATATATTGAAAAATAATCCATTATTTCCCAAAATAACTTTTGTATAGCTCAATTCTATTATTCTTAGATAAATTTTCTTTGGCATGACCCCAAAATTACTGATATATGGGATGATTCTATTATATGGAAAAATGAATTATGATTAGAATAAATCTGTTATGATGAAAAATGTATAACGATAGGAAGAAATATTCTACAAGTACAAAATACTTATAACCATAAAAAACATCCTACACAGAAAAATATATTACTCAAATGAAAAATTACATAATCGATAGCGAGAATATCTTACGCATACCTTAGTCTCCTTATACAATCACAATTTTATTTAGTGTAGAGAAAAAATCATATGTGCTAGTAAGACTCTATTATGATTATATGAACTATCTTACACACTTATTGATTCACCACTACATAGATTAATTCTATTACACGTAGGAAAAATTATTTTTTAATTTTTTTAAAACACAAGATCAAGAATAGCGATTAAAATTTGTATTAAAAAAACATTCTAATTTATCAAATCATATATATAAATTATAAATTAAAAAAAAACACATTATAATAGATACAAATATTTTTGTGAATTATTACTATAATTTAAATCACTATTTAGAGAGTTTGAAATACTTACAATTTATTTGAATACATAAGATATAGTAATTAAAAGGTTTCATATAACATCATGACTCTAGATTAATTTAAAAATTATATATCATTATAGAAGAGAAATTAAATTTAAAATAAATTGATTTTATTCTTGTTACATCAATGATATATTCTGGAAAAAATACTTTATAATTTTTATATTGAGTCATATATCTTCAATATCTCCACATGTTGGTTTCTCCCAAAACCCTTTCCAAACTTTTTAAGATAGTTCCAGAACACATACTTCAGTACTTGTTATTGTATTTAAATGAATATTATCTCTATAAATCATCTAATTTTATAGATTATCCCTTGAACCTTCCATGATGTATTTTTAATGAGTAGCGACACCTCTTCCCATTACCCCAAAAGTACATATAGCTTTCTCACTCACATGTCCAAGATGAGAAAAATATCAATTGTATTTTCCCTGGAATCCATATCCATTGTTATTTGATACACATTATTTGACATCAATTTGAAAACAAATACAATTCGATATTCACATATCCAATAGCACATAAATCATCATATTTGAATTTTTTTTATTCCTTATTCTCTTCAATTTAAATGTTCCTTCTTGCCCCTAAATTAACAATAAGTGTAGTGAATATTAAGATGTTATTAACATCAATAATATTATATGGATGTATTGATAATTACCTTATTCCCATTTATCAATATCAAAACTTTTAATGGAATACTATCTCCTCTCAAAATTACTCATTTATTTTTATGAGACTCTTTTTCTCCCCTGCTTCATGTCCACATTCTATGCTCTCAAGAAATCGCATGAGAGAAGTGAAGTATCACATTTCAATATAAAATCTACCATAACCCAACCAAATATAAGCTTATTTTATCAATATAAGTGAATAAAAGTTAGAGAGGATAAATTTGGTAAAGTTTTATTTCTATTTAGTCACTCCAATGTCACCGACATCTAATTTTTCCTCCCAAGGTGTTGTTTTAATATATTGATATGAATTTATATGAAATTACACTTATCTGAACAAAAAAAATAAAAATGTTAATGTGAATTTTGATTCACTTACCCATATTATTATATAATCACTCCACCTTAATTATGTATCTATCAAAAAATAATAAAAATTCATGAGTCTAAAAATCACTCATTAATTTTATACATTTGCTGGGGTTGTCCAGATTTTTAATTTCAACCCAAATGATTCAATTATCATTTCTTTCTTCATTTGATAAATCCTATCAATGTATTGATCCCATAAAAATTCATCATGGTTTTATTCCTATATAAATATTCCTAAGGAAAGCATGATATTAGTTATTGAAGGATGCCAATGAAAAATTAATTATAACAAAAAGTTCCTCCATCATATGTGTTTTTCATCCATGTAAAATTATCCTAACATTCCATGTTTCAAACGTTTCATACAACACACTAAATTACTTCTCTAAAGGTGAAAAATTAGATAAAAAGGGATTATGTTGTCCATTATAACATATTGAATAATAAAACATTGTTTGATACCAATTTCATAATCCAAAAACTATATTCCTTTAGGGTATATAATATATGGATAATTTTAATCATCCTTTTTTATTATCATTAATGATATATTATTAATTTTGAATCATAATCATTTCTTCCTTCTCAAATTTTATCATAACTTTTATAGAATTCTCAACATTATCAACTATAAATATTCATTTTCCCCCCTTGCTTCATCTTCTTGGTATATTCCAATTATCTTGGGCATATGATATGAATCTCATTCAAAAATATTGGATACTTTTTCATAGGTTTGGTATCCTTCAATATAATTGTAAAATTAAAATATAATTACACTATCTCCTCCAATTTAGTTCTCATCATTCTAGGAAATATATTCACACTTTAGATGACCATATGTCTATGATACTTTCACCTTCCTCACACACATTCACCAACATTTAACATTCCCTAATTGGGAATTTTTTCTTCCACTTACCAAAAAGTGAAAAATAGTAACCAAATATAATTGTTCATCTCTTTGTTAGATTCCCTTTTTGATATCAAATTACTTCATTATTTGATGATATTATTGAAAATTTTGAAATTGTCCAAAATGAGTACACTAATAAGACAATAAAACAATTTATTTACTTTTGGATGAAAATTCTAGTCACCTATAATTGTCAACTTCTTTAGAGTAACATGTTCTATGGCATTATTAAATGATTAATATATGAAGGTAGAATTATAATTTTTATTCTCCAGTTTTCTTATATGTTGTTGAATTTTCCTTAAATCATCATGAGGGTTGTGTTATGTTGGTAAATTCAAATGTTCCCTATTAACTGTGGATGTATGTGTTGTAAAACAATAGAAACCATTATATTTTTTCAAATATTCTCATGAAAGGAGGGTTATAATTTATTTTTAAAATCAATTTATATACACTTAGTTTTAGTTTTATTTCCAAATAAATTTCATTGGTCTAGGGAATCTATAATATATACTTATTAACCAATAATTCCATCAATGATTTTATCCATACCAAAATCCCCAAAACACCATACTCTCCTAATTATTCCTATTCATTTTATTATGAATGAAATATTACAAAAAAATTATTTATGTGGTCTTTGGTAAATATATCAAACCTTTTGGGATGTATTTTTGGTAAAATGTTTCATGATTATTACCACATTCATGCCTAATGATGTGGTGGGTGTAACGCCCCAACCCCAGTTACCCAGAGTTGGTGCATTATTATATAACATTAGCATGATCACAAAATATCAAGTCTCGAAAGATAGATTGGGTTAGTAGCCTTGTAATCACTAGATACATTCATAAAGTTTACATTATATCATAAAGTGAAAAACTACAACAGCATCTTGTCTCCATAGATGACACTCATATCCCATCACACTATCCCTGCAGGATATTCATAAAATACTTCTTCACATCCTGGGAAAAATACAACATAGAACGGGGTGAGCTTAGATGCCCAGTAAGGATAACAATATAGAGAAAAAATTCATAAATATGCACAAAACATTTAAGGCAATGTATAACTAAAAAATCTTTTTAAACTTGAACTTCAGCATAATATGGTAGAAATGAAATGAAATAATTCCATTTACATATTCAAATGGATATTATACTAGTCTAATAATCACATGTAATATAAATAACCACGTTCATAATGATGGAATGCATAATGTCATACTATCATAACCACATAGTCAAGGCCTTGTGCCAAGACTACAAAAAAGATTCTGTCAAGGCCTTGTGCCAAGCGACTAGTTTGTCTCATGTGACCTAATGATCAATTGAGGAGCTATAGCGGGCTCCACCCGTCACTTATTAAGTCTAATAAATTCCTCATATGAACATGTTTAAACATAACATAAACATTCATATTAAAACTAGTATACAAAATGTCAGTACTTTATCCATAAACCATGAATGGTATAAAAATAACACATCCAAAGTCAAAAATATCACAAAACCTTTAATATTATATGTACGTTTTTTATCATAATAAATGAACTTCAATAAGCATAAAATCCATCAAATGATGTTGACATAGATGAAATCAAAACTATTTGAGAGAAATATCTTTTTTTTAAATCATTTAAAAGTCACATAAATATAAAATAAAACATTTAATTTGAAAATATTCTTATAATATTTTAAGGGAAGCTTTAACAATTTTATAATGGTGGAAAATAGCCACACCCACCGTATAAGTTAAAAAAAGACATTCGGACCTTAATTTTGTCGAAAAGGTTAAAAAAGGCCTTGTTTGGAAAATGACGGAAAAATTCTTTTATAAACATCTTATAAAAAGTCAAAAGGGTATAAATTACTTTATCCCATAGTCTATAAAATAGTAAGAATCACTTGAAATAAATTTTTAAGAAACATGGATATTGATGATAAATATGTCCCAGTAGATAATTACGTATAAACAACCTCAGATAAGGAAGAGATTATGAAATAAACCATTACCTTATACTTTTACTTGGATTAGGGTAGTTTAACCTCCTATATAATGGTGAAATATTTGTTATTAAATTATAAAAGAATCATATACATTAATATGATATCATATATGATATGTAAACATTTCTTTGTTAATAATATCTTAGTATTATCGTCGTTTCGGGTGTTAACTAACTCATTTCCTTTTATATGTTTTGTCACATAAGACATGTTTGTTATGGAATGGTTTTATCTTATTCATATCCAGAATGATATCATGTCCTTAAAAATTATTTTTAATCATCAAATGAGAATTAGACTTGAATGGATACGATGGGGAATTAATCTCATCGCATTCGTGGAGACAGTAGTCCGTACGTACGCACAAGCGACAATATCATTATTTTGATATTAAAATAATATATAATTGGATTTTATATCATATATAAAGAATAATTACAATGTTATATTTATTATTTACTTCAATTACACATCATTATCATACACATCCAAATAATAATGTTTTGAATAACAATTACACCACGACGGGGAGACGGTAAGTCATACGTACGCACGTATGGTGACATGTAATTCAAAGGATGGATAGAATACTCAATATTGTTGTACCATATTTATAATAACATCACATTATATAGAAGATACAATAGTTATTATTTTATAATGGAAAAACAAATAAAGAATATGTTGAAGAAGAAAGGAACATGAAAGAGGGTGGTGGAAACATTACCTCTTCTTCCGGTTCTTCCTTTTGATTTGATCAAAAAGGCTCCTTAGGTTGGATTTATGATCAAACTAAGGCCTCTAGGTTGCATTTAGGGATGTTTAAAGAATATTTGGTCAGGGTTTGGTCGAGCCAAAAGGCATTTAATGTATGAATGTGAGAGAAGGGGGAGTTTTCTTTAATAAGAGGGGTGAGGGGCACCTTAGGAAAAACTTAAAATATAATTTTATAATAAATCCATATTCGGTTTATAGTGGCTCAAAAGTGTCTTTTTTCGAGGATAATGTGGGTATGGGTCGAAATAAATCCATCAAATAGATTTTATGCTGGTATGGGACACTATATTAACCTTATCATTTATATTTAACTCTTAGTTAAATAGTTTGACATTACCATGTCTCCTTGTATTGTTATATTATACGGTTAATAAACATACTATATACTTCCAAAAAAACCCCAAGTGGTTCATTAATGATACAACTATCAGTATATAAGTCTATTTTCCAATGCATAGATTTTTAGGAATAGAATATGAATTAGTAATGTAATATTTGTTTTAAAAAATCTTTTATGTCAATTTTGACACCATTTGGTATTTTGTTTTTTCTAAATTCATAACAGAAATATTACTTAGAAAAAAATTCATCAAACCAACCCTAATATGTTATATTAACATTGAAAATTAGTTGAATTCATAAAAAGTCTCAAATTACATTTATTTTGATATTTATAATATCAATTATTTTAATACTTCATTAATTAGGTAATTACTTCATCACCATTATGTCATAAATAAACTAAATTATTTAATGTCTAAAAATTATTAATAAAATAAAACTATTTAAGAAATCTTTTTAGATTTATAATGAATATTTAAAACCGAATTTTTTTTATAACCCTATATTAAAAATGTTTTAATTATTCAACTTTGATTTTATCTCTTTTAACTCTTCTTTGTATAAAATAATAATAAACATCGTAATCTAATACAAGTGGACCAAAGAGGTTCATATTTTATTCCTAATGTTGTTTTTGGTCGAATTATACTTAGAAAATAGAATTGTAACATGTGTTAGGGTAATAATAATATCATTTTTACCCTTAATTACCCTATTCACATTTAATCGTGGTAAAAAAAGTAAAAAGTTACCATCCACCAAAAATTATTTTTATCCTATTGAACCAAATTTTACTCCTTGATATAAACCATGTATCTCGGATTTTTGAAATTCCACTCACAGAAGCGGTAAAATTAAGTTTTATGTGAATTTGCAAATTCTTCTAGGAGATGGGTAAAAGACGGTGAAAAGTTCAATAAAATTTTTATATATCTAAAATTTTAATAAACCAACTCCAATGAGTTACATTGAACTTATATAGGTATTATGTATGTATTTTTACCTAAAATAAATTTAAATAAAATAAATAATTATTTAAATAAAAATTCGTTTTTAAACTATAACTTAGTGTTTTTCATTATTCATCAAAAATTGAATGTTTTCAGAAAAATACAAAAAATTCACCCTAAGATAATTTCGATATTCCAAATCCAAAAATGAAGTCCAATTAGAAAGATAAAATTTATAAAATTTCAAGAAGTGGGTATTACTATTCATAACGGCTAGTTTGATTGGTTGTGGTGTGTTAAAACTCGAAGTTGTGTACAACACACGCTACTGTATTATTTAAAAATAAATGTACCGTGGAAGCTTGGGGTGTTACATTCACCTCTCCTTAAAATAATTTATTCCTCGAAATTTCCAGAATATTACTGCATAAAAAGAATCGTGTGGTTCTTCATCATAAGTTCCTCGGGTTCCCATGTCGCATTTTCCATCTTATGGTTTCTCCATAGAACTTTTACCAGACGAGTCGTCTGGTTTCTCAACACTTTTTCTCTGGTATCAAGAATCCCTATGGGCTCTTCGCAATAAGATAGATCGGGTTCCAGTTATACTTCCTTATAGGTGAGTACATGTGTTGGGTCAAGCATGTATTTTCTCAACAGTGATATGTGAAACACACCGTGAACTTGGGAGAGATTTGGCGGCATTACCAAACAATAAGCTACAACCCCAATTCGTTATAGAATTTCAAAAGGTCTGATGTACATGTGACTCAATTTAGCTTTATTACTGAAACCCATAACTCCCTTCCATGGAGATACCTTCAAGAAAACATGATCTCCTATCTAAAATTACAAATCCTTCCTTCAGTTACCGGCATATCTCTTCTACTTAATTTGAGATGCTTTGATGTGGTTTTGGATTACCTTCACATTTTCTATCATTTCCTCCACCAGTTCTGGGCCTACAAGTTTTCTTTCCCCAAAATCATCCCAACAGGTTAGTGTGCAAAATCTCTTTTCGTAAAATGCTTGATATGGTGCCATCAGAATACTTGAATGAAAGCCTTTATTATAGGAAAATTCTACAAGAGGAAAATATTGATCCCACATACCCTGAAAGTCAAGTGAGCAGGATATCAACATGTCTTCTAAGGTGTGAATAGTCTATTCTGATTGTCCATCTGTTTTAGGGTGGTAGGCAGTGCTCAAACGAAGTTCAGTATCCAAGGCCTTCTGAAGACTCTTCCAGAATCATGAAGTAAAACAGGGATCACGATCAAAAATAATCGATAGGGGTGCTCCATGAAGTCTCAAAACTTCATTAATATATAGTCTTTGTAGACGTTCAAGTAGTAGATCTTCTCTTATAGCAAGAAAATGTGTTGACTAGGTAAGACGATAAAAAATGACCCATATTTCATCGTTCTTTCAACGATTCTTTGGTTGCCCCATGACAAAGTCCATCATGATATTATCCCATTTCCACTCAGGTATCGGAAGAGGTTGCGTGAATCTTCCAGGTTGTTGCCTTCCAGATTTCCCTTGTTGACAAACCATACATCTTGACACAAAATCAGCAATCTCCCTCTTCATGTTTTCCCACCAAAAATGTTCCTTGAAATATCTATATATTTTGGTTCTCTCAGGGTGTATCGAGAAATTAGAACTACGAGAATCATCCAACAATTATCTTTTTAGATCAAGTATATCGGGAACACAAAGTCTCTTCCCAAATTTCATAATTCCATCTTCATACACCAAGTCACTCAATCTCCCATCATTCACAACTTTAATCTTTTTTTGAAATTCTTCATCATTAGTCTAAGAACTATTTATCCTTTCTAGTAAATATGGTTTGTCAAACATTTCAAAAAGTATTGAGGTTTCAACTTCCATGGTGATTCCCATATCCATCTTTACTAGATCCATGTATATAGGATCTTTTCAACTCTCATCTTGTTCAAAACATCATGATTATTTCTGCTCAAAACATCTTCCACCTTATTTGCCTTCCCCGGGTGGTAGTGTATTGTGAAATCATAATCATTGAGTAGTTCAATCCATCTCGTTTGCCTCATGTTGTGTTCTTTCTGTGAGAAAATATACTTCAAACTCTTGTGATCGTTATAAATCTCACATTTTTCACCATAGAGATAATGTCCCCGTATCTTCAAAGAAAATATTAGAGCAGCTAACTAAAGATCATGAGTATGATAGTTTTTCACATTAATTTTTAGCTGTCCTGATGCATAGGCAATAACTCTATCATTCTGCATAAGGAAACAACCAAATACTTTCATTGATGCATCACTATAAATTACTAACCCATCATTCCCCGATGGTAGAGTCAATATAAGAGAATTAAATAATCTTCTCATCAGTTCTTCAAAACATTCCTCACACTCTTTCTTACAAATTAGTTTAACCCCTTTATGTGTGAGCTTTGTTAAAGGGTTAGCCAATCAGTAAAAATTCCAGATGAAACACTGATAATAACCTACTAAACCAATAAAACTGCGTACCTCTGTTATAATCGTCAGTGCTGGCCATTCTTGGATTTCCTTGGTCTTATAAGGATCAAAAAAAATTCTATCCTTAGAGACAATATGGCCAAGAAAAGAGATCTCCTGAATCCAAAATTCGTACTTTCTAAACATCCTATATAATTCATGTCTTCTACGATTATTCAGGATAATGCGCATTTGATTTTCATGATCTTGTAGCTTTTAGAGTATACCATGATATCATCAATAAATGCCACTAAAAAATCATCGAGATATTCCTTGAAAACTCTGTTCATTAGATCAATGAACACATATGGTCCATTAGTCAATCCAAAAGGCATTACTGTAAACTCATAATCCCCTTTCCTGGTTCGAAATGCTGTCTTAAGAATGTCTTCCTTATTTAAACACAACTGATGGTATCCAGATCGAAGGTCAATAATTGAAAAGTATTGAGCACCATGAATTTGGTCAAATAAATCATCAATGTGTGGTAGGGGATACTTGTTCTTTATTATTATATCATTGATTTCCCTATAGTCGATACATAACCTCATTGATCCATCATTCTTCTTAACAAAAATGATAGGGGCTCCCCATAGAGAAACGCTAGGGTGAATAAATCCCTTATTACTCAATTCCTCTAGTTATTTATTTAGTTCAACTAATTCCACAGTTGAAATTCTATAAGGGGTCTTCGATATAGGCCCTGAATCAGTAATTAAATCAATGGAAAACTCAATTTCTCATTCTGGAGGATGTCTCTGTAAATCTTCCGGAAACACATCTACATATTCTATAACAATAGGTACATCCTCTATTTGAACATTCCTTTCCTCACCCACAGTTATTTCATTCTATTCATCCATGATAATTGAATTTAGTTGAGCTAGTGGGGGTGGATCTAGATAAGAATTAGGTGGTGACTATTATTCTCTAAAGATAAGGTGTTACTTATCATCATCATCAAAAATAGTAACCTCCTTCTTCTTACAATAAATCTTCAAATCATGGTCCTAAATCCAATCTATAACGAGGATTATATCAAATTCAATCATGGGTATGACGATGAGATCAGCAGATAAAGAACATTTATGTGCTCTAATGGGGACTGATTCACCAAACTTTATTACAATGATACATCCCTTAGGAGTTTTGACTGACAACTCCCTCGTTAAATCAAATTGGAAATATCTAATTTTCATTGAAAACAGGGAAGATATGAAATAATGTGATGATCTAGAATCAAATAAAGCCTTGGCTAAACTTGAGGAAATAAGTAAATTACCTTCCACCGCATCTTTCGGAGCATCAAACTTAGCAGTAGTGATCGCATAATCATGGACTTGATCCCTTAGCCATTTCTGAGGTATGTTTCCCTAATTATTAGGACATTCAATTGCATAATTTCCCATCTCCCAGTAATTGTATCATTGAACATCGATAACTTCTTTCTTCCCCTTGCAATAATGAGCTTGGTGGCTTTTTCACCACACTTGTAGTAGACTCAAATTCCCTTCAAGCAAGTACTGGGATGTTTCTTCCAACATTTACTACAGGATGGATATTCAACTTTTACCTTCTTCCCCTTATTTCCATTCCCAGAGTATTCAGCAGATCTCTTCTTCTCTTTCTTTTCTTTAAAGTCATAAGACTTAGAGAATTTCTTTTCTGTCATGACAGCACATGGGACAATATCTTCATACAATGAGAAGGATTGTGAGACTAATGCTCGATAGAGAAATAGTTTTAACACATCAAATAAATGATCAATCGTACTCCTTGGGTTACGTCTAAATTCTACTTCATGCCTTTCTAACCTTGTAAAGTTAGCCTCATACTTTGCGTCATTCTCATCCTCCTTTTGTCTCATACTCCAAAATTGCCTTTCCATATCTGCTTGATGGCCATGAGGATAGTATTTTTCTAAGAAAATATATTTAAACTCCCTCCATTCCATGTTTTATACTTCCTCATCATCCTTTGTGTTTTGAATCAATGACCACCATTGATCAGTATCTCCAGTAAGGCGGTAAACATCCATCACAAACTTTTTCCCTTTCGCTACACCCCAAAGCGTGGAATATTTTCTCTAATGAATTTATCCATTGCTCGGATACTAATGGATTTGTACTCCCATTCAATTTTGGTGGTTTTTTCCTCATGAAGCGATCTAATATTGATCCTCCATGCTGTGGATCTGGGTGCTCCATACGGGTAATGTTATTATTCATAACCTGAGTGAGTTTCCCCAGTATGGTGATAAGCTGATGAAAACCAGTTGTATCACCATCTCCACTATAATTATCTTGAGCAGGAGGGAAATCCCTACATGGAGTGTGTTCATTGGTACGGTTTCCATTCCATCCAATAGGCTCCATTTCAAAGACAATGGCGTAAACTAGATCAGTTTATGAATCGAAATACATAAATCCAAACTTGTAAACAATTCAAATAAATTGAACAGTTTAGGGATATAATACATAATAATAAAAATATTTTCATTGAGGATGTATATACTCATAAACCCTTTATAATGGTTTTTAATGAAAATGAGAATTATCCTAAGCATATCCCCCCAGAAGTGTCGTAACCAAGAGTGCAGCAGGGCCCGTTGTTGTGCACCAGTTCCCGTTCGAGTCTAGCTCAAAGCAGTGTTTTCAGGTTTTACCCCTAGGTATATCTGTGCCAGAGCTGCCTCTACTTAGTCGTATCCAGACATGGATTTATTTCATGGAAAACTGAAAAAATATCTACAGTACCAAAATTCTAGGAAGTTCTTATATACTAATCCTCAAAGTATATCTTAGGGCTATGTGCTCTAATCAGAGTTTATCGAAATCTAGCCCCCAAGGTTTGTTATAAACTTTCTATGATACCAACTGTAATGCCCCAACCCTAGTTACCCAGAGTCGGTGCATTATTACATAACATTGGAATGATCACAAAAGATCATGTCTCGAAAGACCAATTAGTTTAGCAGCCTTGGAATCACTAGATACATTCATAAAGTTTACATTACATCATAAAGTGATAAACTACACAAACATCTTGTCTCCATTGAACACACTCATATACCCTCATTATATCCCTACAGGTTATTCATAAAATACTTCTTCACATATTGGAAAAAATAAAACATAGAAAGGGGTGAGCTCAGATTCTCAGTAAGGATAATAATATAGAGGAATCATTCATAAATATGCATAAACATTTAAGGCCATGTATAACTAAAACAAAATCCTTTAAAACACGAACTTCTGCATAATATGGCAGAAATAAAATGAAATAATTCCATTTACTTATTCACATGGATATTCTACTTGTCAAATATTCACTTGCAATATCAATAACCACTTTCATAATGATGGAATGCATAATGTCAGACTACCATAACCACATAGACAAGGCCTTGTGCCAATAATACAAATAAGATTTTGTCAAGGCCTTGTTCCAAGACACTAGTTTGTCTCATGAGATCTACCGATGCATTGAGGAGATATAGTGGGCTCCACCTATCACTTATTAACTCCAATGCATTCCTCATATAAACAGGTTTAAACATAACTTAAACATTCGTATTAAAAGTAGCATACGAAATGTCAATAATTTATCTATAAACCATGAATGGTATAAAAATAACACATCCAGAGTTAGAAATAACACAAAACCTTCAATACTATATGGAATTTTTGTATCATAATAAATCAACTTCAGATAACCTTAAAATCAATCAAAGGATGTTGACATTGATGAAATCAAAACTATTTGAGAGAAATATCTATTTTTATTTAAATCATTTAAAAGTCACATAATTATAAAATAAAACATTTACTTTGAATATATTCCTATAATATATTAAGGGAGGCTTCGACGATTTTATAATGGTGTAAAATAGCCGCACCCACCGTATAAGTTAAAAAAAATACATCCTTACCTTAATTTTGTCAAAAAGGTTAAAAAGTACCTTGTTTGGAAAATGACAGAAAGATTCCATTATAAACATCTTATAAAAAGTCAAAAAGTGTATAAATTACTTTAACCCATAGTTTATAAAATAATAAGAATGACTTGAAATACATTTTTATGAAACATGGATGTGGATGATAAAGAGGTCCCAGTAGATAATTACGTATAAACAACCTCAGATAATGAAGCGATTGTGAAATAAACCCTTACGTTGTACATTCACTAGGTTGAGGGTAGTTTAACCGCCTGTATAATGGTGAAATAGTTGTTATTAAATTATACAAGAATCATATACATTAATATGATATCATATATGATCTTTTAACATTGCTTTGTTAATAATATCATAGTATTATTGTCGTTTCGGGTGTTAACTTACACGTTTTATTTTATATGTTTTGTTACATAAGCCCTATATATTATGGATAGGTTGTATCTTGTTCATATCCATAATTATATCAAGTCCATATATATTATTTGTAATCATAAAATGATAATTATACTTGAATGGATACGATGGAGAATGAATCTCATCACGTTCTTAGTGACGGTAGTCCGTACGTACGCACGAGCGACAATATCATTCTTTTGATATTATAATAATATATAACTGGATGTTATATCATATATACAGAATAATTATAATTTTATATTTATTATTTAATTCAATTACAAATCTATATCATACCCATCTAAATAATAATGTTTTGAATAACAATTACACCACGACGTGGAGATGGTAACCCGTACGTACGCACATATGGTGACATGTCATTAAAAGGATGGATAGAATACTGAATATAGTTGTACCATATTTATATTAACATCAAAATATATAGAAGATAATGTAGTTATTATTTTATAATGGAAAAACAAATAAAGAAGAAGTTGAATAAGAAAGGAACTTGAAAGAGGTTGGTGAAAACATTACCTCTTCTTCGGGTTCTTCCTTTTGATTTGATCAAAAGGGATCCATAGGTTGGATTTCTGATCAAACTAAGGCCTATAAGTTGATTTGAGGGATTTTGAGAGAATATTTTGGCATGGTTTGACCGTTTTAAAAGGCTTTTAATTTATGAATGTGATAGAAGGGGGAGTTCCCCTTTATAAGAGGGGTGATAGGAACCTTAGAAAAACATAAAATATTATTTTATAATAAATTCATATTTGGTTTATAATGGCTCCAAAGTGTCTTATTTAGAGGATAAGTTGGGGATTGGTCAAAATCCTTTCAACCATTATATTTTTGATAGGTTTGGGTCACTATAGTAACCTTATAATTTATATTAATCTCTTAGTTAAATTGTTTGACATTTACCATGTCTCTTTGTATTTTTATGTTATATGGTTAATAAAATTAATATATACTTCCAAAATAATCCCAAGTGGTTCATTAATGATAAAAATTTCATTATATATGTCCTTTTGCCTAACCTTAGATTATTATGAATAGAATATGAATTAATAATATAATATTCGTTTTAAAAACTCTTTTATATCAATTTTGACACTATTTGGTATTTTGTTTTTTCTAAATTTATAACAGCATTATTACTTCAAAATAAATTCATCTAACCAACCCCAATATGTTATATTAACCTATAAAATTAGTGTAATGCATAAAAAGTCTCAAATTACATTTATTTTGATATTTATAATATCAATTATTTTAATATTTTATTAATTAGGTAATTACTACATCACTGTTGTGTCATAAATAAATTATATTATTTAAAGTCTAAAAATTAAAAACAAAATACAATTATGTAGAAAATATTATTAGATTTCAAATTAATATTTATAATCGAATTTATCTTTTGTATAACCCTATATTAAAAATGATTTATTTATTTAACTTCGATTTTATCTCTTTTAACTCTTCTTTGAATTAAATAATAATAAATGTCTTAATCTAATCAAAGTGGACCAAATAGGTTCATATTTTATTCCTAAGGTTGTTTTTGGTTGAATTATACATATCTAATAGAATTATAACATGTGTTAGGGTAATAATAATATCACTTTTACCCTTGATTACCCTATTCACATTTAACCGTGGTAAATAAAAGTAAAAAGTTACTATTCAAGAAAAATTATTTTTATCTTATTGAACCACATTTTACTCCTTGATATTAACCGTGCTTTTCATATTTTTGAAATTTCACTCATAGAAGCGATAAAATTATGTTTTATGTGAATTTTCAAATTCTTATAAGAGATGGGTAAAAGACAATGAAAAGTTCAATAAAATTTGTATATATCTAAAATTATTAGAAACCGACTCTAATGAATTACATTGAACATATATATATATAAATATTATGTATCTATTTTTACCTAAAATAAATTTAAATAATATAAATACTTATTTAAATAAAAATTCGGGTTTAAACTATAACTTAGTGTTTTTCACTATTCATAAAAAATTTAATGTTCTCAGAAAAATACCAAAAATTCACCGTAAGCTAATTTTGATATTCCGAATCCAAAAATGATGTAAATTTTGAAAGATAAAATTTATAAAATTTCAAAAAGTGGGTAATACTATTCATAATGGCTAGTTTGATTGGTTGTGGTGTGTAAGAACTCGAAGTTGCGTACAACACGCTATTATATTATTTAAAGAGAAGTGTACCATGGAAGCTTGGGGTGTTACATTGGGTGATTAAAAATTCCACCCCTTCTAAAGTTTTGTAGAATTTTACTTTTTACTACATCTATAGAAAACCCAGATTCTGTGTTAATTTATTTAATAAGATAATTAGTTACCAATTTAAATGATCTACTAGTTGATTCTTCTCCATATGATCTCTAAATCATATTTCCAATATTTAGAGTCTTTTTTAAGCCATTTTATCATCTGAATAGTTTTTTGAAACTATTATTTTATCAATTTTTTGTTACATTTGAGGTTTTCCCACAAAGATTTTTATATTTTCATCTTCAGATCAAGAGAATTCATGCTGATAATTTTAATCTCATATTCAACATCATCCTTCTTTCTCATTATTACTTTATAATCTAAAATTTTTATTCATATATCTTTATACTACCATTAAAATATTTTTCACGTTTTTTTATTATTTTATCTTTCAGTTCCATTTGAGATTCCTTGAAATCAATTATACCCTGGTGAGTTTCTAAAAACCTAGGAAACATTATTTAATAATTTTTTCTAGTAATCACATTATCATACATATAAATGTTAGCATTTCCATTAACCACTAAAAATTTCTCTCTGATAATCTAGAAGGATTCATCCTTAGATTTCAACTATTTGATTAGAGAGTTGAGTTTTTTAAACATTCTATCAAATGATTTTTACATTTCTTTATAAATATATATTAGAACCTATTTTTCATCATCTATCTCCTAAATAAAACCAAATATATATTATTTTTGTAGATATTCCATTCAATGAACCTCCAACCAAAAATAAGATATTTTAGTAACATTATACTCATCAATCTTATCATAACATGATCCAATAAGACCATAATAACTACCATTAACTGGAAGTGGTTATTATTTCATTCATGAAGTTTTTAAAAAAAATCATGGAAGGCTTATTTTTATAATTTTATAAAATCATTATAGAGACTGCTACATGTATAAAAATATGAATATGATATTTTATTCTTTCATAAGATCTTCTTTAAACTATTAAATTCTACATTCCATCATCGTTGAAAATTTTACATATGAATGTGAACATAGATAAAACCATAGGGATCACTACTTTTATAACACATAAAATTTCCATTATGACATGTATTGGAAACTAACTAGGTGGTGTGGTCAATCAGGTGTTGACTAATTTTTACCAATTACAAAATATTTATTCACTTTTTATCTACCACTAGTTATGAAGCTATATTTCTAGTTAATAATTTTTTTCCATATATATGATTAAGAAATAAATAATAACCACATTAAATACAGGAATGAAAGTAAAATATTCATAAAATATTGTTATATAGTTTGGCATAATGTCATACTATAATCCATGATTGGTTATTATCCCTAATCATGGTTTCCAAACTATAATAAATCACTGAATAAAATGTCTAGTTCTTATAACAACTTCACAATATCTCCACATATGAACACTTTCATTTATCTCACAAGAAATCCAAAAACATAACATCGCACAAAACTCATAGCATTTCTCTATACACTCCTTGCATACCTTTAGTCACACATGTTCCAAATCCTTCCAATTTTTATACACAAGTGTTTTCCTTCACATTATTCATGAAGTTTCTCAGTGATCAACACAAGCAAGATACAACATCCATAGAATTTGGTTCTTTAGAATCTAAAGTTATGTATCCTGATTTTTCTATATTTTATGTTGATTTATGGTTTTAATTTTGAAATGCACGGTTACCATTTTACCTTAGAATAAAATTTTGAAAATAAAAATGTATTGATTTGGAGGTATAGAATACCTTCATGGATATTTTGTACCTATTTATCGAGCTTTCTCATCTCAATTTAATCCCTAGTGATGTTCTTAAATCCAACATCTCTTCAACGCTAAGAAAATTAACAATAAAAAATTGTGTGTGATTAGTTGTTTTTTTCTAAGATTCTTCTTCAAAATATCATGAAATAATGGGTTTCCAAATATATTTTTCATATTTTAGCATTTATATGAAAATAAGTTTCTATGGATCATACAATATGTATTCTTTATTGAGAGTATGTTTGGTCTATTGACATATTAGTTATCACCATAATTGAGAGCTCTAGTTTTCTCATATAAAATAGAAATTTATTGTTCCTCCTTCACCCTCAATACCCATTGGATATTATAATTATTAATGTTATAGATGTCACTACTTCTTCTTCCACCAGAGACAATGGTTCAAATTATTCCATATAATATCTCATCTCATATTTCCAAAAAAATACATCCCTCACACATCACATGAATATTCATTTCAATTTTATATTTCTAAATCACTCTATTAGAGACTATCATTTTCATTTTTTTTACTTAGTTTTACTATACCGTAAGTTCAAATACATTAGAAAATTCATCCAAGACAGTATTTTACATGGATAGTATAAAAATACTTTATTCTTTTACCATGATTTTTAAATTATTCTCATTTCAAAAAATATGAAGGGACTGAAGTAGTAATAAATAAATATAAAATTATTTGAACTATAATAGGTAATTTATTTGGGTATTGTAGTGTCAATAATATTCATCATAAATGGCCTTTTATTGTTAAAATAAGTCTCTAGGTCATATGAAATCTAGGACATCCAGAGATGTTTAGCCATAGGGCCACCATGACATGAATGAAATTTAGTGGAGCACAAGAAGTGGTGATATAGTCGGTCCTAATGTGGGCTTCCCATTGAGGGAGAAATGTTGGTGTGACTAATCATTAACATTAGTGAAATACTATAAAGAGCACCCAATAAACCGATATAGTAAATAGTGGGGATACAAAGGTAATGTGCTTGTATGGAAGGATGATAAGTTTATAGGTTGATATTTTTATATTAAGCATTATACCACTATTCCTTTTATCTATGTAATTCAATTTCCATTATACCTCAGTTCCATCTAGTCAATGAATATTTTTCTTTCTCAACAAAGTCAAAATGTGGGGTTAATCAAAATAAAAATAAAAATAGAATCATAGGAATATATCTTATTCTTCACCTTTAACGTTATCAATTTATTTTTCCTTAAAAATATATATCATAAATGGACACATCAAACTATTCTATTTGATAAAAATTAAATATAAGCATCATTAAAATTTGTGGAGACACTTTATTTTTTACTTTAGTTCTCTTCAAAATATCTATACATGTTCACCAATTTTCTCATAAAAAATCACATCTTGTCATGCTGAAATAATAATAATTTTGAATTATGGGTACAAATTATGAATATATATAACATCATCAAAATTAATATTGAATTATAATATGATAAATTATTCACTTTTAATGTTTTAAAATTCCTCCATAATATATTAGCTCTTCTCAAAGCCATGAATTACAATTTCTAAGGATGGGATCATGGCTTCATGAAGCACTATAATATTTCATATAATAATACAAAAATTCATAATAATCATATTTTTCATTCCATTTAAACATATTATAATTAAAATATATATTTTCACTAAATCAAATATATTATGATATCAATATGATATTTTGTTTTGTAAAGAACTATTTTTAAAAATATCATACAATGGAAAATCCTCTATATTGGAACAAAATATCTTTTTTTATCTTCCAATTATCTTATGTGAGGATTAATTATCCTACACGCATATCCAAAATATATTCTACATAGGATAATCCTCCTACATGTCTATATTTCACTCATCCAAAGAAAATATTTCATATAGACATATGTTTTATGATTGGAAAAATTATATTACATTGAAAAAAATCATATGATCAAAAAAATATCTTACACATAAAAAAAATTATAGACATGTTTTTAATAATCTCATACACATTCCCCAATCATCTTACATAGTCATAATTTTCTTTAATTTAGATGAAATATTTTATCAGTTTGCTAATTAACACTCATGAAGATGAAATAGATTTAGCATTATCTTGAATATATATTGTTTAAATGAATTATTTTAGTTTTTTAAGACACTTATGAAAACTAGAATTATATTATGTAGAGGTAAAATTCGTTTTATAATTATCCAGACACCATTCCATGATTATTAATTATATTTTTTCTTCAATTTAACTATGAAAATCATAAAATCATCACAAATAATTCACATTCAACTCAAATTAATTTATAATTTCTCCAAATAATTTTATGATATTTTTCTAATAATTCCATCCTCTTTATATGTAGTTCCCAATCCATTTATAATTATTAAATATTCAAGATATATTGTTTCCATGAACTCCATCACCTTCTCAACTTTAGAATCATTTTGGTCTTTATTTACAATTATCCAATAGTTATTAGACACTATAATTAACAGCCTTTATGATCAATCACTCATGGATACATTCTATGAATATTAATCTTGTTATTTCATATTGAATAATAGCTCTTCAATATCCCTATTATTGGGGTTGTTCTGAATCTCCTTCAAAACTATTGAAGGCAACACTCGACCACTTCTTTTAACACTTTTAATTATATTTAAATTAGGATCATCTTGATCATTATTGGTATGTTGTAGCTATTTTCCTAAACCTGTTCTTTTAATTCAACATTAGGAAGAAACACATCTTTACCTTACCAAATAAATATTGAAAACTTTCTCACTACATTTTCCAATATTATCCAATTCTCTATTCCAGGTTCCATTATAGCCAAATCCTTTTTTCTTTATCATAAATTGACTTACAAAATTTGAATGAAAAAAATATTCATGATTCATGCAGACAAGGTAACATTAGATTCAATATGTGGTTAAATAAATACATGGTCCAAATAACATTGTGTTGTAATGAGAGTGAAAAAAACAACAAAAATACATTAATTATAAGTAATCCCTTGTGATCAATCATATTGGATATTATTAGGGTGGTTATTATAAATATTTATGTTCCAATTCCTATTGGATATTAAAATATATAAAAGATATCATGTTATATAATAGGAAGTATCTTTTACAAAATTAATTAATGTATAATGAATATATTACAAGGTATGAAATGATAATTAACCTTTTATTATTTTAAATTTGAGATAACCCTAATCAATGGTCTTTATTGAGTAGTATTAGTTATGTAGGAATGTAATGAATAAAAAGGGTTAAATTTCATGTTTCTATGTGAAATTTGATCAGAAGATAAAAAAATTAGGTTTTTATGAATGTTATCATATTACCTATACCACATGAGGTCCATATACAATTTTTTTGGTATAATTGGGGGGTATATTTCTTATTAGATCCTCATTAGAAAATTATGATTTGATACATGTTACGAGAACATTTATACGTGGTGGGTTTTAATGTTTTTGACCATGTAATCAATTAAAGGTTTAACAAGATGAAAATTTTCATCTCATATGATTAATATAATTTATTATCTACCAATAAAAATATAATTTGGACATTTAGGGTTATATAAATATTAGTGTCATGTGACGTTATTTCAGATTTGTATGGAAGAAAACATATATGATAATCCATACATATGAATGACATTTGATATATACAATTATCTTTCTGGTCTATACAAATAGAATTGAGAATATATTAGTAGTAAACATTGGATTGATATATTCTATGTCTTATGGTTATTTGATGTCTTTTAATAAGGGGTTACATGATTATATATATTTCACATGATATAGTGGGTGTACATGAGTATAGAGGTAGTTATATAGAGATTATATCGTATCCATTTTTAGATTTAATAGAATTTATTTTATATTTTAGAATATTTCCTTTCTGAGAATTATGGAATAGTGAATTCCTAATTATATTCAATGATATCAATGATTATAGGGCCAAACATTATGACAGTGTGATTAAGGATTAAATTTTGTTATACATTGTTTATAATTTTTTGTAAATATAGTATAAAATTTCTCTAGATGATATTAAATTTGATTTATCGTCATTGATTAATATATTGATACATATGCAATATAAAATAGTGAAAATGAATTATACATTTTCTAAAAGGAGTTTTGGATATGGTTAGAAAAATTGATAAATATAATGTGACATAATGGGAAAGAATTTTTTTCTTATAAGGATTTAGTTAATGTTGGTAATTGATATAAACTCCCATGAAATATAAACCATGATGTGGTGGTATAAAAAGTGTAATTTTATTATTCAGAGTAAACAAAAGTGTTATGAAATCCAATATATTTTGGTTTTAAGGATGGTACTGTATGTTTTATAAAATAATTATATTGTTGATCAACCTCCCATTTAATATATCCAGATTTGTTCAAATTACATTAGTCACGTTTAAGGGATTTTTAATGAAAATATATGATGATTTTAAGGAGTTATAAATTTCATCAAATGCAGCTGAACATTATAAATGATTTGAAAAATATTTTACAGTTTGAACATTTTTTTGATTCGAATGATAAAATAGTGAATGTTTATGAATTTTTATTTCTTCTAAAAGTATCCTTGAAACCTATAAAATGAGCCTAAAATACATGCAATGATATATACCATTCAGGTTATATAAACTCCACTAATTCAATGATATCTCTCTAAAACTGTGTTTCTATAGAACCAAAATGAAGATATAATACCTTCCATGAATTGAAATAGCCATAAAACATATGGATACCAATGTAGAATAGAATCTGCTGGATAAATCATTGGGATAAATATTTTGATTTTTAAGAATATCATGGATGGATCTATTTAAGAATTAAAATTTATATTACAAAATTACTTTTTTATTCAATTCATAATTATATATGGAAATTAAGGAAAATATGTATTGGTGGCTTGTTTTGGCTGCCTCTAGGCAACAATTCTCCACTCAAAACCCCTTACATTGTACAATGTTAAACATTTTTTAATATGGTTGAGAAATTTCATAAAATATCCTATTTATTCATATTCCCAATTGTATTATACATATATTGGGGTTGAAGGAGACATGTTTATATGAATCTAAATTGGAATATAAGTTTATATAATATTTTTAATGATTATATACTATTGGAAATTGGTTTTTGAAAAAAAAATTAGTTAATTAAAAATTAAAATTAAAATTGATTTTTTTTAATTATTAAATTTTTAGTGGAATATCAATCAACTAATTATGAAAGGGAATATCATTGGGATGTTTTCTCATGATTTATATATAAATTTGATATGAACATGTTTGTTTTAATGACCCCAATGTGAGTATTATGAATATTGGGATAAAAACCTATAGATATAATCATTAGAATTGGTGAATGACCAGGTGATACATTAATTATGCGTTAATTAATTAATGGATGTTTCATCATGTGATATGACCAATATTATATATTTAACCTATAGGAAAGGAAAGTAATCCTAGTCACGATGAGGTGAAACTCTGTATTGTATATTTCACTTACACTAGAAAGGGATTGTATTGATGGATACATTTGATTTATTTACATTATATAATGTCCATTAATAAAATAATATTAGGAATTTTTAATCAAATAGGAATATTGGTGAGAGGATCTAAATATTTTTTAGGGATGTAATGTTTGGATTAGATAACTGGTTATAGTTATCCTCCTAGTGCAAACAACATTTTTTTGAACATCATGGTAAATAAGGGTCATAAGAACACTATAGTGGCATTATCATTGATTAAAAAGGGTTTCTTAGACCTCCCATTTATAGTAAAAAACAAACTTAGAAGTAATTAATATCAATAAGATTTGTCTCATGGAACCAACATACCAGCACCACATGTAGAAACCATCAACCATGGAATTTGAATGGTCCCCTATAAATCCCAAATTAAAAAAATAGACCACTAATTTTCTAAGAAACGAATTAATATATAGTGAAATAATGAAATACTATGTGGCCCTTAAAAATCACCATGATTCATACCAAAAATAGGAAAACCCACTTTCTTGGTTACCCTTTATCACTCTCAAATAGTAAGGATAGTCATCATAGTAAAAAAATTAAGACTAATACATTGTATCTTGTATGAAATAACAACTCATTACCTTCATCGAACATGTTATGGAGGGATTCAAACATTATCATTATATCATAAAAGTGAACTCAATTGGAAATAATTTCATCCTTCACCTAAATAGAATCTATACAAGAAAAACTCAAAAATCAGAACTATAATAGAGAACATTGAATGTATACCGAACACTTCAACCATGACCCATAAAACTTTGATAGGAATACCTCTAGGAAACACTCAGTTCAAGATTACGAACTCCAATTATAGTGATTAAGGAGAATCCATATACAGATTCTCCAATACGTAGAAAATACTTTTGTCAGCAAACATCCATGATCAACCCAAAACTCTAAAAATTGATTGTAATAAGATGTGTATACCCCTATGTAGAATTAGAAATAAACCATGACAACTCTGAACCAATTATTATCATGTATTTAGATTATAGAAGAAAAACAAAACCATGTTCTCATAAAACAATAGGGAAACAATATATAGACTCTATCGTTAATCAAGAATTCCACATAAACAACTCCCATTTTATAATAATATCATTTACCCCTAATTTTACGTCTTCATCTAGAAATATTAAGGCTAGAAATCCACTTTTTTATGATTATATAAAATTTTGGTGCGTTGTGAATTTGTAGGCAAACATTCCTATTGGATTCCTCACAGGTTGTATTAAGAATCACCATAGATATAAATTTATCAATTACCTTTTAAAAAAGTGTATATCCCTATAATAATAATAAAAATAATACACTTTTTTCCTATATAATATTTGGAGGAATTTACCATTTCAATAAAACATATAAATTTTTTTACAATCAGTCATAAGAATAATTTAAAAATATTTCCAATACTGAAATTATAAAATAAACTCCCAAAAAAGTGCATTAAAATTTCAATATTTAAATTTTAGGAAAAACCCATTCATTTTAAAATTCAATAAAAATGATTTACATTATATATTTAAAGTCAATTTGTATTTTTAAGAAAAATAATTTTTGAAACATTGAAACAAATAATCTATATATTTTTTTATAAAATAGAAAATAATGTTTAAGGGAAAAAAATATAAAATATAGTTCCTTTTATAATTTATAATTTATAAACCATTGTTTATTTTATAGTTAAAAACCATAAAATTTAAAAATATTACTTTTTTTCATTTAAAAATAAAAAAATAATGAAAATATTTTTTTCATCAAATTTCGACATGATATAATTGTTTTTTAAATGATATTAGAAATGATTTCTCACATGAAAATACAAGTTATAACTTAATAAATCTTCTTTATAGTATGAAAATGGTGAAATGGATCCAAAAATTTTATTTTCCTTTTGGTGGAAATTGAAAGGAAATTTTCTAGGTATGTGACCAATGACAGGATAGAAACACTATAAATATATGAGGGCAAGAAGATAAATCTTTTTTATGGAATGTGACTAAGAAAAAACACTTCACAAGGATTATGGTATTTTATTTTCCAAAATAATTGACTTCACTAAGGTATGTGAGTTGTGTGAATGTTCATCCCTTAGTGATTCACATGGGATAGGAATTAATTCCTTAGAATAAATGGAAAATGTGAAAAATATACTACACTAAATATACACAAAAATATTCTTGAAAGGGTTCCATTTAACTAGGTATATTTTTTAAACTATAAAAAAGTTTCCATTGATGATGTTCCATGATATTAAACCTTTATATTAATAAAATTCACCAGCCTACCATAGGTTTCATTTAAAACAATTCTCGTGGGAGTTTGTAACGTCACGGTTCCATAGGTTTTTGACTAGCAGCAAGGGCCTTCGGTGTGTTATAGGGGAAAATACTCCCTCATTGGAAGAGTAACATAATGGAAGAGAAAAACAGATAATAATAGCAAAAGCAGTAATAATCTATACGAAAGTAAACAACGGAAGTCTGAAGAAATAAACAGCTGGAGTGTATATATATAAAAATGATGCATGGTACATTGGTCTAGGAAAACAGCCAAACACATCACAATGATGGAATATAGAATAGTTAAAAGAGAAATTACAAAAGAAAATAGTTAAACATCTCCTTTGCATCACAGGCCTCAGCTTGGTCTCGTGCTCTCCAGCTCCACAGCATATCAAGTACATGTAGTAGAAGGGTGGTTTCCCTTATCTATACCAGCAACAATATAATCTGTTTGGTCCCAAATGCATTACCCAAAAAATGTGTGAGAAAAAATTCTAGTAGTCAATCACCACAAGATCTGTGCGTAACAGTTAGTGAATATATGGCAGGTAATAAACAAAAGAATGTAGTAGACAAGGAAGTACTCAGTAGTAACCGGTCCTACAGTTTCAATGCAATCAGTTCTATACATCAACAATAGAAAATAAGCTGGTAACCCTCTGGGTAGTACTCTAAGCCTACCCCTCTAGTTCATTAAAAACAAGGATAGTACAAAGAATTTCTGAGGAAGATATCTCAGTCAATTCCCCTTATAGTCCCATGTTTTTAAAGACTCTCTGAGGAAGCTCACATGGTAAATTCCCCTTATAACCTATGGTAGTCAAGGACTCTCTGATGAATCTCACACGGTCCATTCGCCTTCTAGACCCATGTAATCAATAATCTTGGAGGAATCTCACTCAGTAAATCCACCCTATAGTATAAAATGGTTCATAGACTCTATAAGGAAGCTCACTCAGTGGATTCCCCTTATAGTCAAAAATGGTTCAAAGACACTCTGAGGATTCTCACTCATTCAATTCCCCTTATAGCCCAAAATAGATCAAATAATCTCTGAGTAAGGTCACTCGTTCAATTCCCCTTATAGCCTAAAGTGCTTAACGACTCTCTGAGGAAGCTCACTTGGTCAATCCCCATTATAGTCTACTACACTAGGTTCTCGCGGCCCTGTGTAAGTCAAATTAGCATAACAATGTGATAAGGCCAAAGTAAACCTCCAAAACTACTTGGAAAAACAATCTATAACATATCCAGAATGTTAAAATACAAACACTCCACCATAAAACACTAGGCGTGGGAAAACAAGGATGGTGGAAAATGACTAAGCAGGACTGAACGGTCATAAACAGAACATGCATGGAAACCATATCCAAAACATAGCAATCAACACTATTCATATAAAAATAATCTCTACTCAATAATACAAGCATGGAAAAAATTAACAATGGTAAAAAAGTAAACACACAATAACCCGTTCAAGGGTATTGGGAAAAATTTCACATAATACTCAAAGAATTTCAATGGAAAGGCACAAACCACCTACCTTTAGGGTTCCGGGAAATATCATCCCACAAAAAACAGCACCACAATTCGGGCAAACGCTTCATGAAAACAGCTCTAAATATCATTCCATATCATCCAAAATCCATAAATTCAACACCCAAGGAGACCCCAACAATATATCTAAATGCAACAGAGGTAGATCTAGAAAACTGAGAGAGAGGGAAGAGAAAACCTAGAGAAAACCAATGAGAAACCAAGAGGAGAGACTTACCCAAGAAGAACTAACTTCAATCCAATAAGAAACTCCATCGATTTACTTACAAAATGTGTGGGAGAGCACATTCATCCTTTAAGAACCCAAAATCCAGAGGGAGGATTGAGTGGGAGAGATTTTGGGTTGAAAAGAGGCACCCTCAAGGGAGCCCAGATTTAAAAACCCTCTTTTTAAGTGGTCACACGCTTAGTACGCACGGTTTGGGAACCTGTGCGATAATAGTGCACAAAACATTGCCTCGAGAAGAGGGGTCCGTACGATTGCCTTCACGGTTTGGAAAACCGTGTGTAGGCCGTGTGAAGCATACTATCTCATCCCACACGGTTTTCATGGAGAACCGACACGGTTTCCTCTAACCGTGCTCAAACTGTGATCCCTAAGAAATGCCTCCTAACTTATTCAAAAACATTCAAAACTCTCCAAAACACTTCCCAAATCATTCCATGCACTTTAACCACATAAAAATAAAATTGGCCCAACTCATAAAGTACACAACGTGTACTTCAATTTTTTTTTATGAAATTCATCTTTTTCTCAAAAACTACCAGAAAATGAAAACATATCTGAAATAGAAGATCTGGGATCTTAAAAACTTCCCCCCTTAAATAAATTCATCCTTGAATTTCCATAGAAAGGTGGCGTAAAAGACGAAACCCCAAAAATCTCCAGCCACTACGATCGTACATCAACCTCCACTCTCCCATGTCTCGTCCTGTACTCGCCCATGCTACCATAGCACTTGTACCAGTAGAACATACTGGCCATAGAGAACCTTTGTACTTCGACCGACAATCCATATAGGATCCTCCTTGAACAATAAATCCACTCCAAACACAACCTTCTCTATTTGGAAGACATGAGATTGTTCTGATAAGTAATGTCAAATCTGAGAAATGTGGAAGATGTCGTTCATAGCCCGGTACCTCTGAGGCAACTGCAACTGATAGGAAACTGGCCCAACTCTCTCCAAAACCTAAAACAGTTTGATGTACCTCAGTGAAATCTTACCCTGTCTCATAATCCTTTTGTGCCCCAACCTTGGTGCGACATGTAGAAAAACATGATCCCTGACCTCGAACTCCAGAGGTCATCTCCGCTAATCAGCATAATACTTCTGTCGAGACTGTGCAGTAGACATATTATTCTGAATCAACACTATCAGCTATGTTGTATCCTGAAAAATATGAGGTCCCAGCATAGCTGCCTCTCCTACCTCTAGACAACATAACGGTGATTGGAATAGCCTACCATACAAATCCTCATAATGTTCCATCCGAATAGTTTCTTGAAAACTGTTGTTGTAAGCAAACTCCACAAGAGGTATGTGATTCTCCCAAAGCCTCCAAAATCCAGGATGCATGCACGAAGCATGTCCTCAAGCACTTGAATCATATTCTTCGACATGCTATCTGTCTGGGGATGGTATTATTTACTCAAAAGTACCTGTGCACCCAAATACTTATAAAGCCCCTTCTAGACTTGAGAAGTAAAACGTGCATCTCAGTCTAAAACAATGTAGTGTGGAACTCCTTGAAAGAGAAAAATCTCATGGGTGTACAACCATCCTAGCTCATCAACATTGAAGGTATCCTTGATCTACAAGAAGTGAGCAACCTTTGTGATTCTATCAATGAAAACCCAAACTGCATCTTTCCCTCGAGGCGACCTTGGTAAAACATTCACCAAATCCATCGTGACATCATTCCACTTCCACTCGGGAATAGGAAACTGCTACAAAATCCATGATGGTCGCTGATTCTCCGCCTTCACCTGCTGATAGGTGGAACACTTTATGACAGAACTAGCTACATCCTTTTTCATACCTATCAAAAAATACTGACGAAGTAGATCAAGATACATTTTGGTGACACCTGGATGAACTCCACATCCTAAGGAATGAAAGTCCTTCATGAGGTCATCACGTATGTTTTCTGGCACCCATATGTACCACTGGAACCACAACATATCATCCTCACCAATGGTCTATCCTGGAATAAGGTCCTCTACTAACACGCTCTCCTATAGGAAAAATCCTTCTGAATCTGATAGATTCATTTTTCGTACTCGATAATGAAGAGTAGAGGTAACAACCACAGAAGAAAGAAATTCCCCCCTGTCTGTCATGGACCTCCAAATGCATCTCAGATAATAGAGCCATAAGATACAACTCAATGCAGACCTCCTGAACTGCCTGTATCTGAGTGCTCCTGCTCAACGCATCAGCCACTGCGTTGCCTTCCCAGGTGTATAGGCATGATCAAAGTCAAAGGACTAAAGTTACTCAACCCAACTACACTGCCTCAAATTCAGATCACACTGAGTACAGATGTATTTGAGACTCTTGTGGTCAGTGAAAACTACAAAATTTTCTCCTAGAAGATAATGTCTCCAACAGCACTAGGCATGGACAAATGCAGCCAACTAGAGATCGTGTGTTGGGTAATTCATCTCAAGTGGCCTTAACTATTGAGACCTCTATGCAATGATTCCGTCTACCTGTATAAGAAAATCTCCTAGCCCGATACCTAAACCATCATAGTACACAGTTAGCTCTTTCCTGGCTCTAGAAAAACTAGTGTTGGTGTTGAATTCAACCTCCCTTTCAGCTCTTGAAAGGTTGACTCACAAGAATCTTATCACAATAACTTCACACCCTTCTTAGTCAGACTCTTCAATGGTGCTTCTAATCGTGAAAAGTCTTGTATGAAATTTCATTAGTATCCAGCCAGCCCTAGAAAACTCCACACCTCAAATTTTTTCTTCAGTTGCTCCTAGGACACTACTTCTCTCACTTTATCTGGGTCCACTGATACTCCTGTCTCTGAGATAACATGGCCCAAAAAAGTGAATCTTGTCCATCCAAAAGTGGAATTTTGAGAGCTTAACATATAACTGATTCTCTCTCAGTGTAATCAAAATGATCTCAAGATGTGTGAAATGGTAGTGTTGAGTGTGAGAGTACACCTAGATATCGTCCACAATGACCACCACGAAAGAATCCAAGTATAGATGGAACACTCGGTTCATTAGTGCCATGAATACTGCAAGCATTTTAGTGAGACCGAATGGCATAACCATATACTCAAATAGACCATACCTACTCCGAAAGGATATGAGAGGTATATCTAATGGTTTAACATGTAAATGATGATAACCAAATCTCAATTTAATCTTTGAGAACAGCTAGGCTCTTCAAAGTTGATCAAAGAGATCATCAATCCTCGATAAGGTATATCAGTTCTTGACTGTCAACTGGTTCAACTTCCGATAATCCACACAAATCCTGAGGGTGTCTTCCACCTTCTTCACAAATAGGACAAGAAAACCCCAAAGAGAAGTACTGGGTCGGATGAAACCCTTTTCTTGAAACTCCTCAAACTTATTCTTGAGCTCCTATAACTCTGGTGTAGCCAACCTGTAAGGAGGAATGGACACCGTTTCCACTCCTGGAACAAGCTCATTACAAAAGTCTACCTCATGGTCTGTAGGAAAACCTGAAAAGTCTTCTGGGAAGACATCTCTGAGATAATCCACCATTGGAGGAAAGTCTAACTGTTATGTCCCTATTCATCCAAATAAAGACTAGAAATATGGGCTGTAACTCCACCTACCGCATGATTCTCGGGTCCTGCTCTACTCCCCTGGACATCCCACTCACCCTTATGAAAAAAAGATCGACCCTATGGTGATGTGAAACTCACCCTTCGGAAAAATCAATCGACGAATGCCTGGAAGGGAACTAACCAGTCCACTCTGAGATTTAAATCATAGCCCATCATCTCTAGGACATAGAGGTCCGATAAAAAGTGACAGCCACCAACCTCTAGAGGGAACTCCATGCACTGACGTAAACTCGTCGTTCTAGTTCCCAACGAAGTATCTAGTGTCAAGATATGAGAAGAAGAAAACATGCAGATCCCATGGATCTCCACAACCACAACAGATATTAATCTATGGGAAGAGCTTATATCAAAAAGAGAAGAAACTAATACTGAGGCAACTAGGAGTGTAAGACGGGAAGAGGAGAAAAAAACATTCATGTTTTCCAAAACACGAATATGCGGAGTGTATAACGACTACACGACGTGTTCCCTGAATCCTTTCACATGGGTGTATACTTCTTCCAAAACAAATCATGTAACACCCCACACACACGGCGTGTTGTCCTGACACATTGCGTGTACTTGGCTTCTCTACCCCAACCCGAGTTCTCTTACACAGCTAAGGCACACAGTTCTCCTAGAAGAAGACAACACATCGTGTCCTTTCCAGAAATGACATATACTAGATGAGATTCCCTGACCCTTGTTTTTTTTGACATGGCCAAATACACAACTCACACTACAGAGCATGTTCCAAAGAGAAATGGTGTGTACCAAAGGATTTCCACTGACCCATGCTGTTAATTACATGGTCTGATTTCATGAATTTTAATACACGGTGTGTTCACATCAGACACAGTGTGTACTAGAAAATATAACACTGACCCGTGTTGTTAGTTACATGGAATATGACACGATTAGAGACTACACGGTGTGTACATAAAGTACATAGTGTGTAATTAGGAAAATCAGTTTCTTCCCGAACAGAATAACACATGGCGTGTAGTAAAAAATACACGTAATGTATTTTGGGTTTTTCCAGACCGTACTCCTGAGAAACTACTTCGGAGCCCAAAAAACACTGAAATGAACATCAAAGTACCAAATTCTGATCCGTGAGGGCCCATACACCCTGCGAATCAAGGTTTGGCATCTTATACATGTTATAACAAGCAAAATAGGGCAATGATCCACCGAATTTTGGTCCATGAGGACACATAACACCTCTAGAACCAATGTTTAGCATTTATTCAAACAAAACCATACACAAAAAATACCCTATAAAACATTATGTATTTTTATCATGGAAAATATCACCACATATTGCATATTTTGCACATCACCTATCCCAACAACTTGCAATTGTGAATTCACCCTACATGGCATGTTAAGAATGCATGACATGTGATCCCTAGAAAGTGCGTGAATGATGAATGAGGTGGAATACCCTCATCTCATCGGGTTACAATAGAAATAGAACCTCAATAACATCAAAAATAATAGCACAAATCATGTGAATAACTCATGGTGAAATCAAATCAACTGTAATAATTGAAAAAGTAGAAAAATTGATATTAAACGAGGTGGATTCGCTTTTCCCTATACACGGTTTAGCTACTCCCGGGCACATCTTATTACCAAGTACCAATTCTATACTATACCTAGCTATAGGCTCCATACAATAAGTTAAGAAAAACATAATTCATCTTATACCACTTTTTAACTTCCTAGTTCCAGAAGCCACATAGAGGCACCTCATACTCAGTTGGTCACATGGCCTCAAACGCATTTCCCCTAATGTCGGAGGCTGATGACTAGAATCGATGACCTTATGTGTGTTAGTGGGGAAACTATTCCCTCATTGGTAGATTAACACAACGAAGAGAAAAATATAAAACAATAGTAGAAGTAGTAATAATCCATATGAAAGTAAACAACGGAAGAGTGAATAAATAAACAGTTTGAGTGTATATATATAAAAATGATGCATGGAACATATGTCTAGGAAAAAATCCAAACACAACACAATGCTGGAATACAAAACAGTACTAAGCGAAAGTATAAATGAAAATAGGTAAATAGCACCTCATCATCGCAAGCCCTGTCTTGGTCCTATGCTCTCCATCTCCATAGCATATCATGTACCTGAAGTAGAAGGGAACATTCCATTATCTATACCTGCATCAATATAATATGTTTGGGCTCAAATGCATATCCTTAACAGGGTGTGAGACTAAATCCCACAAGAAAATCACCAAAAGATCTGTTCCTAACAATTAGTGAATATATGGTAGGTAATAAACAAAAGAAAGCAGTAGACAAGGAAGTACTAAACAGTTACCAGTACTACAGTATCAATGCAATCAGTTCTATACATCAACAAGATCAACTAAGCAGGTAACCCTCTGTGTAGTACTCTCAGCCTAACCCATCTGGTTTAATCAAAACAAGGATACTACATAGACTCTCTGAAGAATCTCTCTTTGTAAATTCCCTTTATATTCTCAAGAATTAAAAGGATCTCTGAGAAAGATCACAAGGTCAATTAACCTTATAGTCTATTGTAGTCAAGGAATCTCTATGGAAGCTCACACAGTCTATTCCCCTTATAGCCCCAAGTGGTCAAGACTCCTTGAGGATGATCACTCGGTCAATTACCCTTATATTCTAAAATGGATCAAAGACTATCTGAGGAAGGTCACTTGGTCAATTCCCCTTATATTCTAAATTGGTTTAAAGAATCTCTTAGGAAGCTCACTTAGTCAATTCCACTTACAACCCAAAATGGTTCAAAGAAGGAATCTAACTCATTCAATTCCCATTATAGACTAAAGTTATTAAAGACTCTCTGAGGAGGTTCACTCGGTCAATTCCACTTTATAGTCTACTACACCAGGTTCTCATGGACTTGTGTAAGTCAAACTAGCATAACAATGCGATACAGACAATGTAAACCTCCAGAACTACTTGAAAAAACAATCTACAACATATCAAGCATGTCAGAATTCAAACACTCCACCCTACAACACTAGGCATGGGAAAACATGCAAGGCAGCCAAAATCCTAAGCAGGAATCAACGGTCATAAACATAACATGCTTGGACAACCACATCCCAAACATAGCAATCAACCCTATTCATATCCAAATAACCTCTACTCAATCATACAAGCGTGGCAGGAAATTAACAGGGGTAAAATGGTAAAAGAATTATACCCCGTTCAAGGGTATTGGGAAACATTGCACATAATACACAAAGACATTCAATGGAAAGGCACAAACCACCTTCCATTATTGTTCCAGTGATAATCGACCCACAAACCACTGCACCCCAATCCGGGAAAATGCTTCATGAAAACATCTCTAAATATCCTTCCCTACGATCAACAAGCCTTAAAATCAACACCCAATGCAATCCAAACAATAGATCTACATGAAAAAGTTATAGATCTAGAAAACTGAGAGAGAGGGAAGAAAAGACCTAGAGAAAACAAAAGAGAAACCCCGAGGAGAGACTTACCTGAGAAGAACTGACATTAATCTAATAAGAAACACCTTGTATTTGCTTCCAAAATGAGTGGGAGAGCACCTTAAACCTTTGAGAACCCAAAATCCTGAGTGAGGATCAAGTGGGGGAGATTTTTTAGTTAAATGAGGCACCCTCGAGGGATCTTAGATTTAGAAACCCTATTTTTATGTGGCCTCATGGTTAGTACGCACAGTTTGGAAACCTGTGTGATAACCATGTGCACACCACTGCCTCAAGAGGAGGTGTCCACATGGTTTCCTTGCACGGTTTGGAAAACTGTGTGTAGGCCATGCAAAGACTACCATCTCTACCTGCACGATTTTCCTGCAGAACCCGCACAGTTTCCCCTAACCATGCTCAACCCGTTCTCCCTAAGAAAAGCCTCCAAACATATTCAAAACCAATCCAAACTCTCCCAAAATCTTCCCAACTCATTCCATGAACTTTAAACACATAAAAATTCAACCAGACCAAATCATAAACTACATGGCATTTACGTCAAAATTTCTGAGAAATTCCTCTATTTCTCAAAAAATGACCAGAAATGAAAAGCATACCTGAAAAAGAAGACTCAGGTTCTTACAGAGTTCATAGAGATCAAACATGATAATAATAATGTTTTTTCTCTCATGTTCCGACATGAATCTTTTATCACATATGTGTTATTTGTAATAAAATATGGTCTAATTAAAGCCATGTTCATCTTTGTTTTCCATCCTTGATCTTGGTTTGAGAATAACTTTCAATAGGGTTCCTACATAACCATAAGTATGGAGTTCAGTCATCATAGAGTATGGTATGTTCTCAACCCTGATTTCTGTGTTCTTAACTATCATGGATTATAATGGGAGAATTTAATATATTTTTTCAGATTAGAGTAATCAAGGGGGGGGGGGGGGGTGGGTGGGTGGAGTATCTATAAAAATTTCAATTACAAATTTCACATAAAAAGCTTCCCTAATAAAAATAATATCGCTTAGTTAAGCAATGTATTACTGTTATAATATTTTGAAAGTTCAAATATATTATCAGAAGATAGATTAAATCTCAGTAATATCAATGTGAGATATTGATACAAACTTTGATTCTTTTTTTAATAAGGAAAATTAGTTATAACGCCTATCCAAAACTAACTATTAAAGTAAAATTTCATGTTTTCTGAAATATACAATAAAGCAGGGAATGACTAAACTAAAAGACAAAGTGGATAAAATAAGTGGTTTAGTATTAAGATGAGAACTAATCCACTCCATATGGTGAAGACCTACCACTAAGAAGTTTATATTAATAAACTTGATCCACACCCTGGATCAGGGTGAACAACAGTACATAGGAATGTTCAGGTCACATGACCTATTCAAATTTTCTTCGTGGGTATAAACTAGCAGATTAAACAAGGACCACTTCCACACATATCCGTGGGAGTAAACAGATGTAAGAAGTTTTGAGAGGAAGGATATCTTGTATCCTTTAGTTTATTAATGTATATAGTGTTTGTTTTTAATATAACCACACACATTGCTCGAAATCTAAAAACTGTACACAATATAGCAAAAATTATCACTGTAACATCCGGGTGAATAAAGAATATGTCATTTTCATATTTATTAATATTTATAAATTAAATATTAATTTCAATTTAATGGGGATGTTATTTTTTATTCATTACTCAACACGGAACAATGAGTTTCTTTGAAATCTTACGTTACACACAACGTTAAGTTATACCGAAAAATAATATAATAATATTATTACTTTAAATGGTAGTTAATGCATAGCCATTGTATTGGAGGGAATGAACATGAATTACTTAAATATGATTATAATAGATTGTTAAATATTTTTACATTAATCAAATAACATTTATAAGCTTAAAATGTGAATGAATCCCATCTTGAGCATAAACACTCCAATATTCATTAAAAGGTCGATTTACCACATTTTGATGGAGAACCCCCTTTAAATCTTGTTATTGTCACTATTATATGTTATATTTTAAAAAATAGTATTATTCTTTATATTAGGGACACCAAAATTCATTTTGGATGAAATTTTGGTATTTTTCGGATAATGTTCATTTTTTTATGAATAATGAAAAAACTTTATTTTAATTCAAAAATGTCATTTAAAATATTTTATTTTTTTGGAAATATAATTTTTTTAATTTTTTTTAAAGTGTAATTAGATTATATTTTTACCATTTAATCCAATTTTCGCCATTTTATTTAATTTCACTTTGAAATTCAACATAAACAAGTGTCAATATTTTGATATATATAATTTCATAAAAACATGCTTTTTGTTTTGACAACAGTAATTAAATTTAAATTAATATCTCCAAAATTTGGGATTTGAATTAAAAAAATGGAATCCATATTTGGAATCAGGAGGTCCAAATTCTGTGAATAGGTAACTTTAATTTTTATAAATTATGAATATTTACTTCAGTAAATATTTAATTTTACATTTTTAAAAGGTGAATATGGTAAATAATGGTAAAAAAATAATATTAGAAAAATATTAAATTAATCTAACTCATTTCCTAATAATATTTTCTGATAAGTTTCTGACAATGGGCATCCTTGTGTCTATTTTGGGTCCCATGGATCCACTTAGTAGTGAAAATGAAACTTTATACAAATTAATTTAATGTAAAGAATAAAATGACATAAACTTATATCCTTTATTAAAAAAAATTACATGGAGTTATATAAGTTATCCATTTGACAATAAATATCCATTTGAAATATATAAATATTTCCTACATCATGGTATTTTATTTTTAATTTTTAGACATCAAATAGATAAAATTATTTATGACACAATGATGATATAATGATTACCTTATTAATAAATGATTTAAATAAATAAGATTATAGTATTTAAAAAATAATCCAAAACCTGTCAAATACATTTTTGGATGATTTTATTTTGAACAAAATTCATTTTATATTCGAATAAAATGAGTTTTTTATCTTTTGAAACCGAAAATTAGTTTTAATAAATTAATGTTTTCCGACATTCTTAAAGAGCCCCTCCTCACCCAAATAAAAAGCCATCACCTCTAACCCATTACTTACACCTCTCAAGCCACTTTTCTAGTCTAAACTCTACCTAACATGTCTCCCAATATCCATCTATTCCTCCTAGAATTATTCTATTTCGAATAAGTCACTTCAATAAAACCTTTTGTTTCAAACAAAAGAGAGTTACCCAATTTAAAGGAAACGTCTTCCCTCAAGCTATATTCTTTTATTTTACTTCTTCACTCACTATGATATTATTATTATTTGTTTACAAAAAAAATAGTATCATCAATATACTACGTTGTTGTTATGAGATGTATTCAAACTACACTTACACACACCTTCATCTAGTGGGTATAGAATATACTGTTTCTGTGGATGACGAACTAATGCCTCACTAAAGGATGATTGTTCATTTATCTCCAACCACCTCTTATGGTCGCCATTAAGATAGAACTGTATTTATATGTGAAATAAATTATATCTATATTGCCTCTATTATTATGTATTTATCAATTATATCATAACTTTACAGATTCCAAAATGGTTAAACACAATAATTTCATTTGAGAAAGTGCAGACTACTTCCCCCTCAAAGTGACATGACCCGTTCATTCCATATGTGAAATGAATAAAGGATGGAGTTAGTGAAATTATATATGATATTATACTAGAATTTTAATAAAACTATTTATAATTAATATTTCATTACATTAAATATTAAATATATTAAGAAACTAGAGTTCTTGCTTACGTATGGCTTACCGTCTCCATGAACGGTGCATTTCATTTCCTATCTCCAAATGTTTTGTACATTTATAAATACATATATAAACTGGATATTTATGATATTTATGATAACTAAATCATGAATGTAATTTTGGAGAAAATGGAATTTTGACCACATGTACAACTAGTAATTATAGGAAGTTCATTTTTGACTCACGTACCAAATATCTATAAAAGACCAATATTAACATAAATGATTATATAATGTTTATAATATACTATTAAGTTATATAAAAGTAATAATAAACATTAAAATGGTTCTGAATCAAGTATAAATAATCTATAGTTTATTATTCAAGAGACTAAAGAACAAACGAGTCAAGTTGGAAATGAGGTAAGGGGTTTCTTAGCACACTTTGAATTCAATGAGATTTCAATTGTTCGCTGCTTATTTATTACCTGTGGTGTCACACCCGGTTTTTTTGTCTTTGTTTTGATCCGGTCAATTGGAAAACCCTATCCTTTTTATGGGTATTTGGTGATATCAATCCTTAGTTTTGAAGTTTCATATATTTCTAATCACCCTAATTTGAGTTCCCCGTTGTTTGTTTAGGAGTTTTTGAAGAAAGGGTGGTTACTTCATGATTTGGGCCAACAGTGTTCCCATTTCTAGTTTTAAAAACCGAATTTGTTTCTTTTATAACTCCTTTTTTCACATTTTTCACCCATTACACTTCAAACTTTTCCAATACTGAAATATTAAAACTTCCATATCATTTTGGACCCCATATAAATTCATAAGCATGGTGAATTGGGGTTACTTATTTAAGTATTGGTCCAGCCCATGAGAAAATTTCTTGTTTAAAAAAAACTATTTGTTTCTATTATATCTAATTCAATATTTAATATTTATCGGTGCTTCCACCTCTGCCTCTAACCCAATATATCTGTCCTCACCCCCATTGTTGATTTACCATATTTGGAGCTCATATGGGTCTCAGATTAGGGAGAACGTTCTCAGGTTACCTTAAATCTCCAAGAATTGATAAGGTAAATCGTTTTATACACAACTAATTCAATTCAAGCTCTTTTTCATAAAACTTCCTCTTTCCCTGGTTATTCCAGACCATATAAGACTCTCTAAGATGTTTGATCCCATTAAATTTTCTCTATGGGTGCATATATAATTGAATACGAAGAGTTTTCTTGTGGAAAAGGTGAGATTCCATCCCCTTTATCCTCCCTCTTCTTCCTCCTTTTATTATTTCATGGTTTTATAATCACCCCAGTCATGATCAACCTATGGTTCTGTTATCCCATGGTTTTTGATAGAGTTTATATTAATTTAGGTTTGTTCTTCATAGTTTTAGGGTTTATAAACCCGCGACGGGTGATTTCAGGTGTCCATTTCCATTACGCTAAGGATTTGAGGTAGGATATCCCTTTCACAAACCATTATCCTTTAAGTTTCATATTTTTAATTATTTTATAACCTTATTTATATGATATTTTCTGCTGTGAAACTTTTTTTCTAAATGTTTTTGTGTGTAATTTATGTTTTGTGACTTATTTTGTTAAAAATATAGTTGTTTTGATATAAATGGGCACTCCTCTTGTTTGATAAAATATTCCATTAGCTTTCACACATGTTTTATGGTTATTTAAATATATATCAGTTGCATGAAGAACCATATGGAATTAAAATGGTGTATAATTCCCTTTTAAGTGATTAACACAAGTTGTTATTTTTAAAGAGTGCATGCCATGTGTTCGGTAAATTGCCCAGTTGGATTTTATGTGTCTACTGCAATTTAAAATAATTTTTTTGGATTTATAAATATATTGGAATCATGTAAGAAAATTATTTTGGGATCATTTTATGGCTTTCAAGTTTGGATTTTCTTTTAAAAACAAATGGTTTTTTGTTTACAACATGTTTTGGCCCGAGTTTCTAGAAAATTGCTCGTTTCACATTCTTATAAAAATGGTTGTGTTTTGCATATGTCACCTGAGTGTTTAAAGGGATTTTTGAATGTGGTTTTATTCTTTAAATGCTGTTTACACACCTCCTTAATAAAACTTAAATTCATAACTTTTTCAAATGGTAGTTTTGAGAAAATGTTTAAAGGCCCGTTTAGCCTTTCCTAAAAATGAAGAATGAGTGTTTTACTTGTATATACCAAGTTGTGTCAATTGGGATTGTTTTATGGTCCATTAAATGCTTTTATTAAATGTTTTTAGGGCTGGAAAATATGATTTGGTATGGTTTTGATGTGTTTTTGTAATTGAAAGAGTGTCTTTAAATTATTTTTATGTGAAAAGCCTCAATACACTCCTTTAAATTGTTATTTTGAAAATATTTAGTGGTTTGTTGATTCGTGAAAGAAATGTGAAGAATGTTTGTGGACTGTTAGTGTGTTTAGGGTTTCAAAATGGTCTTTTTATGTGAAATGTGTATTTGATAGTATTTGTAACTTGATTGAGCACTAAAGGGAATTTTGGGTATCTAGGTGGGTTGACGTGTACTAGTATGCTAGTGATCCTATGGGGTTTGGACCCTATTTCACGTAGCGTGTTTGACGATGACAACACAATATAAACTATGATGATGACGATGTTAGGGGGTGACTAGGTTATGGGTATGATCACTAATAGTGGCTTTTGTTCCCAAGAACAGATATTTATTATGGTTACCTTCACCGAGATACGAGGTACCTCGGGCTCACAACTAACTAGTGTCTAGGGGTGTTCCCATGACTTGTTCTCATTGGATCTTTTGTACTCATTGTCTTCATACGGTGTGTTTTGTTGGTAAATTCAGTAGTGTGTGGGATTTATTTAAAAGTTAACATTTTTTAAAGAAGCCCCCTTGAAAACTATTTTCATTTTGTAGTTGCACTGCATTGAAAGTTGTTAATTGCATTCTTTTTTATAAAACATGGTTCTTTTTGTCTTGTAGTTTTTTATTTCATTGGACCTCATTTAGAAGACATAACTTTTTATTTTTGTTTAAAACACGAAATTGATGTTTTTTTATCTTAAAGGATGTGCATTGGGGATAGAATATCGGGTTGACCTACTGAGTTTTAATACTCACGCCTATAGTCTTCTTCTATTTTTAGCCCCTGTGCAGGTTTCAGCTTGAGTTCCATCGCATTGGGAGATGTATGATAATTTTTTGGAGAGTGACCATCGGGGTAACATGGAGTTATTTGGTTATCGTTTTGGTCATTTGAGTTGTTGTTTTAGTTGTACTTTCAGTTTCTTGAAAAAATAATGTTCAGTTCAATTTTTATATAAATTTATTTTGGGATGTCCATTTCATTTTTCTGTTTGTTTGATGGTTTATATATGTGATAAATTGTTTCCTTGTGTACTCTATTGATTCCCTTGGTTCTTTTCACCATCCCGAGAGAATCGGGAACACCTCTCGGGACTTGTCGCATGCTGGCCTAGGTGACAGGTTCAGGGTCGACTTGGACTGGTTCATGACAAAATAGTATCAGGGGAGGTCGGCTCTTAGCAGAACTTTATTTTTAGAGATTCCTTTTTATTTTCGGGATGTCAAGGTAGATGGAGTAGGATTTTTTGGACTTGAGGGGTAAGTGTAGGAAGAGCGTCGCGAACTCTTTCTCGTTCTAATTGTCGGGATTCCATGGGAAGTTCGGTTTTATTAGTGTATTATGTTCTTGTTGATTGTTTGGTGTTGGGATATGACAAGGGGAGTCTGACTAATGGCTTCTGTGAGCTCGTAGGGCCTAGAAATCCATGTGGATCTAGGAAATGTTCTTAATAAGTCTCTCTGTTTTGGTGTTGTGTTTGACATATGGCCGCCAACCATATGGTCAATCCACCCTCTGACACTAGTTATCTTTTTTGGGTCTCTTGAACCTTTCTTGAATTCTGAATTTTTGTTTTTAAAATCCTTGTCTAAGAATTGTGGAAATGGGTTTTAAAGGAAGTATTATATTTTGAAAAGTGAAAAAGGGGGTTTTCAAAATTTTAATATAAGAATGGTTTTGTAAGGTTGTGTTTTTTTGAAAACAAAAATAGAGGGAAGGGGAAATGATTTAACGGGATTGGATTATCCATTATCTAAACTTGTGGTTAGATGGAATAAAATGTTTTGAAATTGTGAATCATTTTAAGGTGATTCTGGATCTTTGTTTTAAATGGGGTATTTTGGGATATTTAAATGTTTTTGAATCGGATAAATTAGTTTTGGAAATTGGTATTGATCAGTTGGTGTTTTCTTAGAAAGGGTATTTGTCTCAATGAACCTCAGATTATGAAAATATACCTTGATGAATTTTAAAAAAATGGGAAGGGGTTGTTTGGAGTGGCTTGGTTATTTTAAAATTTGTTAAAAAATGAAAAGGTGTAGGTTTTTAAGAAAATGGTTTTTAATGAATTTTGTTTTTTTCTGAAATATGAAAAGGGTTTTTGACTTGGTGGTTGGTGTTCCTTTTGAAGGTAAAAGATTTTTGGAAGGATGTTGTTTTGTTTTAGGGTTTGGTTTTTTCATGGGTGCTCACATGCATGGTTTTATTTATATCTATAAGGATGGCCTATATGGCATGGTGGTTTGGTACTTGGGGTGGCATGGAAATGTGCATATGGGTGAGATTTTATGAAACACCATTGGTGAATGTGGAAACCCTCCAAGTTAGTTTGTTTTCCGAAATTGTTTTGAGCTGAAAAATTGTGGCCTTTTTTAAAAAACCAATGGTTATGTGGCTTGATTTTTCATTGTCTTAGAAGAATTTTTTATTCAGTAAGCTTACTTGTGATCTAGAAGTCATACTCTTGTTATATCTTGAGATGAGATCATGTTGGTGGCTCGGTTATTGAGTAATGTTCCTTGGTTTCCTAAAGATGTGTTTGATGTTGTGTTGTGGCCATGTAAAGTTCTCCGTAGGAAATATTTCCCGCTGATCAACCTAAGGATTCATTTAAAATGTTAAATCCACCTCTTTGGATGAATCCTAACCCTATTTTTTTGTAATAGAGAGCTGTTTGGGAATGATTAAAAGTGATTCTAGTCATGATAATTCTTCTAGACATAATAGTTGTGTTCAGTGATGTTGATTTGTTTCATCATATTCCTTGTCCATTCTACCCCTTTTTCGGAGTGAGAAAATTTTTGATATGTATCTATGAGTTCATATTTATATTAAGGTTTATTTTTGTTGATAAAGTGAGTTTTTTGAGTGGTGTGATCCTTATCACATGACTGTGGTGCAGCAGATGCTTCAAGAATCAGGTCTCCAGCCATAGGCCTCGGAGTGAAGCTTTTCACGCAATCAGGAAATCGATAGAGGTGTGGATTGCTCGATTAGGATCATGAATCCTTTTTTTGGTAAGTTATTTTCTATTTAAATGTTTTGGTTCCTCATTTCTGTGAATTTACCTTTGTCGGAACAAGCGTGGTGGACTTACCCCTCACACAGTGTCTATGATTATGCCTTCATGGATGTGGGTTTTCAATTAATGTCCTTGTGTGGAACTCTTGTGAAAATCATGTGTAGTCTTGGTGTTACCTATTCATAGGTGGAGAGTTTTGGGTAGTTTCTTTGTTTCTTTTGTGGTTTCAGTGGACAAATTATAGGGTCCCCTTCCCTCCCATCCCCGAGTGGTGGGGGTCCAGATCTATGCTGAAAGTGTTGTCCATGTTCTTATCCCCTCCGTTCGGGAGTGGGTGGTTTATATGTTCATGTCGTAACCCTATTAACTTGTTATTGTATGATTTTTAGGAGTGTTTTTTGGGATTGTGTGAGTGAGGCCCAATTCTAACTCCTGTTGAATTCTTGTCTGTTCGTAGCTAGTTGGTTTCTAATGGTGGGGACAAACACTATGGGTCTCATGGATTTTCATCCTAAGAAATTTTTTAAGATAGTTGTTTTTTAATGGTGGGTATTCCATTCTGGAATCCCCTGGATTATTTGTTTTTTTGTTAGTGATCTTTGGTTTGGGTGATGGTTGGTTTCAATGGGATAAGACCCAATAATCAGGTTCTTGGCTTGGTTGAGGAGGTGGTGGCTTGATATTTCCAATTATTTTCCAGATGTGGTTCTGAGTACTGTGGTTTCTTGAGATAGAGGCATAACATCCATTGATGGTTGATGATATTTCATTTTTTTGGGAGGCTGTATCATGTTGATAGATAATCCTTAGGTGTTGATTTTTCAGCTGGAAAGTGTTATGGATTTCCGGGGGCGGAAAGCTTTAATGGTGGGTAGAATTGTCACACCCATGTATTTTTGTTTTTATTTTGATCCAGTCTATTGGAAATCCTGATCCATTTCATGGTTGTTTGGTGAGATAAATTTTGAGTTTTTACGTTTCATATATCTTTAATCACCCTAATTTGGGTTCCCCATTGCTTGTTTAAAAGTTTTTGAAGAAAGGGTGGTTACTCCATGATTTGGGCCAACCGTGAGCCCATTTCCAGTTTTAAAACTTGAATTTGTTTCTTTTATAAATCCTTTTTTTCCTCATTTTTCACCCATTACACTTCCCAATTTTCATATACTGACATAATAAAACTTCGATATCATTTTGGACCCCATATAAATTAATTAGCATGGTGAATTGGGGTTACTTCTTTAGGTATTGGGTCAGCCCATTGGCCCATTTCCTGTTTAAAAAAACTATTTTTTTTATTTTATATCTAATTCAATGTTTAATATTTTTCAGTGATTCCACCTCCCCATCTAATCCAATACCCCTATCCTCACCCCCATTGTCGATTTACCCATTTTGGAGCTCATATGGGTCGCAGATTAGGGAAAAAGTGCTCTGGTTACCTCATATTGCCCAGATTTGACAATGTAAATAGTTTTATACATAACTCATTCTATTCATTCTATTTTTCAAAAAAATATTATTTCCTTGGTTCTTCCAGACCTTATTCGACTCTCCAAGAAGTTTTATCCCATTAACGTTTCTCTAGGGGTGCAGATCTAATGGAATACGATGAGTTTTCTTGTGGAAAGGGTGAGATTACATCTCTTTTATCCTCCCTCTACTTCCTCCATTCATCATTTCTTGGTTCTATAATCTCCCCTAACCATGATCGACTTAGGGTTCTGTTATCCCATGGGTTTTTATGGAGTTTATATTTATTTAGGTTTGTTCTTCATAGTTTTAGGGTTTATAAACCTGCTACGGGTGATTTCGAGTGTGCGTTTCCATTATTCTAAGGATTTGTGGTAGGATATCCCTTGCACAAACCTTTATAATTTAAGATTCATCATTTTAACTCTTTTATAACCTTATTTATATGATATTTTTGGCTGTGAAACATCGATTCTAAAGGTTTTTGTGTGCAAATAATGTTTTGTGGATTATTTTGTTAAAAATACAGTTGTTTTGGTATAAATGTGCACTCCTCTTGTTTGATAAAATATTCCAGGAGCTTTCTCACTTGGTTTATGGTATTTTAAATATGTCTCTGTAGTATGAATATCTTTATGGCATGAAAATGTTGTATAATCCCTTTTTAAGTGATTAACACAAGTTGTTTTTCTAAAGAGTGCATGCCATGTGTTCAGTAAATTGCACGGTTGGATTTTATGTGTCTACTAAAATTTAAAATAATTTGTTTGGATTTATAAATATATTGGTAGCATGTAAGAAATTTATTTTGGGAACCTTTTATGTCTTTCAAATTTGTATTTTCTTTTACAAAAAATGGTTTTTGTTTACAATATGTTTTGGCCCGAGTTGCAATAAAATGGCTCGTTTCACACTCTTATAAAAATAGTTTTGTTTTGAATATGTCACCTGTGTGTTTAAGGGTATTTATGAATGTGTTTGTATTCTTTGAATAGTGTGTACACACCTCCTTAATTAAATTTAAATTAATATCTTTGTCAAATGTTAGTTTTTAGAAAATGTTTAAAGGCCCATTTGGCCTTTCCTAAAAATGAAGAATGAGTGTTTTACTTGTATATACCAAGTTGTGTCAATTTGGATTGTTTTATGGTCCATGAAATGATTTTATTAAATTTTTAGGGCGGAAAAATATGTTTTGGTATGGTTTTGATGCCTTTTTATAATTGTAATAGTGTTTTTGAATTAGTTTTATGTGGAAAGCCTCAATACATTTCTTGAAATTGTTTTCCGAAAATATTTAGTGGTTTGTTGATTCGTGAAAGAAATATGAAGAATGTTTGTGGGATGCTTGTGTGTTTATGGTTTGGGATTGGACTTTTTATGTGAAATGTGTATTTGATAATTTGTGTAAATTTATTGAGAACTAAAGGGAATCCAGTGTATCTAGGTGGGCAGACGTGTACTATTATTCTAGTGATCCTGTGGGGATTGGCCCATGTTTCACGTAGAAAGTTTGAGGATGACAACACTAACTAAACTATGATGATGTTGATGTTGGGGGACCACTAGTTTATTGGTATGCTCCTTACTAGTGGTTCGTGTGCAGGTGAACAGATATTTATTATGATTACCTTCACCGAGATACGAGGTAACTGGGGATCACAACAGACTAGTGCCTAGGGGTGTTCCCATGACTTGTGCTCATTGGATCTTTTTTACTTACCGTAAGCATATGGTGTGTTTTTTGAGTAAATTCAGTGGTTTGTGTTATTTATTTAAAAGTTAAAATTCTTGAAAGTAGCCCTCTTGAAAACTATTTTTATTTTGTAGTTGCACCGCTTTGAAATTTGTTACTTACATTCTTGTTTATAAAACATGAAAGTTTTTATCTGGTAGTTTTTTATTGCATGGGACCACATTTAGAAGACATAACATTATATTTGTATTTAAAACATGAAATTAATTATTCTTTATTTTAAAGGATGTGCATTGGGAATAGAATATCGAGCTAACCTACAGAGTTTTAATACTCACGCCTATAGTCCTCTTCTGTTTTTAGACCTTGTGTAGGTTTCAGCTTGAGTTCGATCACCTTGGTAGATGTGTGATCATTTTGTTGTAGAGTGACCATCAGGGCCACATGGAGTTAGTTGGTTATCGGTTTGGTCAGTTGAGTTGTTGTCTTAGTTGTACTTTCAATTTCTTGTACAAATAATGTTCAGTTCAATTTTTATATAAATGTATTTTGGGCTGTCCATTTATTTCTTTTGTTTGTTTGATTGTTCATATATGGGAGAAATCATTCCCTTATGTACTCTATTGATTCCCTTGGTTCTTGTCTCCATCCCGGGAGGATCAGGAATGCCTCTCGGGACTTGTCGTGGGCTGGCCTGGGTGACCAATTCAGGGTCGACTCGGACTGGTTCGTGACATGTGGGGTATTGTGTACTACCATTTGATATATATTATCAAGATTATATTTATATTCATGGTATTATGTGATTCATTTGGTGGTTATTAACTTTTTCTCATACAAATCGATTGATTACAACACGGTAAGGAGTTTTCGTCTCACTTTTTATTCCAGTCAGATTCATGCTATATTTGCCACTATTTACTTTTGTGTGGTGTATGTAGTACCCATGATTGTATTCATAGTGTAATAAACCATTTTTTATGGGTATTTACATCTTAATTGTTTGATACTTCTTTCATGTGGAGTATGTTTCGTAAGTTATAAAATCGATAAGGGAACCATTCTCTCTCCTCATCTAATCAAAGACTGCTTTTATGTTATGTCATTAAATTTATATTTTAAATTGTAGGGATATATTCTTTTATATCCTTATTTACGTACATTTTATGTCCATGTGATGAGAGACCCTTTTCTCTATTATCAACTCATTTTTTTAAATTATTAAGTGACATCATTAGGCTGTTGAATTTCGGTAAGAGGACTTCTTAACCCAACTTCAATTATTTGGGTTAAAATCTACATCTGGATTTTTTTCGTGCTATGAATACGTGTGGATGAACTACGATTTATTTACACTTAATTTCAACTTATATTTGGTGTATTATTAATTTTTCACACATAATTATATCATATATTTATTCTTAATATAAACCCCTTTGACATTTCATTTCATTCAAATCGAATCTTTTCTCAAATAAGTGATTTACTAAAAGAAAAAAATAATGTTTTTTAAACGTATGTGGTGACAACGACCTTTCCCCCGCCGTAGGCATTATGTGATCTTTAGTTTCTTTAAATTTCCTTGATTTTTTTAAATCGAAAATAAATACCATATAATCTTTTTACATATTTGGGTATTGAAAATGGTTTTGATAGTTGATTGATTATGTCAATATATTTAAATTATATATTGTTATTGAAATGTGAATGTTTTATGTTTTCCTTTAGGTTGTTTATGTGTTGTGAATATGTTATGGTTCTTGGAAATTTATTATTTATACTGGTAGCTCAATAATAATTTTATTGTGGGTGAGCCCAATATATCTCTCCAATGCATTGGGTAATGTGACAGAGGTAAACATTAATGTTTCTCCTAATATATTTATGGAATATACTGTGATGGTTATTCCAAAAGCAACTCCTTACATTGATGTGAAATATACAATGTAATTATGTTATGTATTCCATAATTTAACATTATCATTAATGATTTATATGTGTTATTTATAAATAATATGATTTTATAAGGTATGTTATTATTTAAAATTATAGTTTCATTGATTGGTATTTATAGATGGGATAATGTTTTCATTCTTTATTTTCTAACCCTAAGAGAGATTTTTATGCTCATACCAGGTATTGACATGATTTTCATAGGACTTAAAGATGAATAGGGTCAAGGATGAGATTAAGGGAATGTCAGGATATCTATAACATGGAACAAGACATGTTTTTTAAGAGATTTTATTTTTTGAAAAAAATGCATATTTATTAGAAGTGTCTACTTTGTAATTTTTGAGATTTAATGTAATTGTTATGGCCTATTTCTGTAAATCACTAAACCTGAATAGATACCCAATGTGAATTATTGATTTAACTCAATATTAAGTAATGTTTAAGTCTGGGGCCTTATAGTTGATATCAGAGGTCAATTTAGAAAAATGTAGGGATTAAGTGTTTTTGTTAGATGCATGTTTAGTCTCTCTTTCTATTCATTAAGTTAAATCCTTATTTTGTAACTTTTTTAGATCAAGGAATGTTTGTTTCAAATGTAAGGAGGAGGATCTCAAATGAAATTTATATCACTTCCTGATGACTTTCTTGCAGTAATTATTTCATAGTCATGACCAGATGACTCTAACACATTTTTTTACATACATATCATTTTCAAGAAATTTTTTGAGATATCAAAGACCTTTGATATACCTAGATTCCATCGTGGATCATAGGGTGTATTAAATAAATTATTATTTTATAAATATTCTCATATTTTGAAGAAAAGAAAATATTATCAAGGCATTTTAAAAAATTTTACCTTATATCATCATTTTGAAATGTATTATGATTTTGAAAAATGTGTTGAAGGGAGAGACCCTTGCGTAACCGATTTATATTTTCTTTTAAATTATAGTATTTCACCATAAACTTATGGTGTTATAAAAGGACAATTAAGTGATTGTTTCTACTCAAAATCAGTCTGGCTATTTTATAAAATGAATATTTTATCAAGATGTTTTAAAATTATATAACATAGATGATTATTCTCAGAAACTGTTTTTCTATGATAACTCATATGAACCAAGTTGTATGATGTGTATTTTTATAAAGGAAGAATATTATTTTTAAGGATCACAAAATCATTATTGCAATGCATGGACCATCTATCTACATTATCAAGATGACGATAAAACCAGGTGGAAACAATGATCATGTTATGATGTTATTTCTTTAGGAATAATGTTATTTTTTGGAGGTAAAAATATTTTCAATATATATAAGACTTCATGAATTAAGATATTGAGGGAATTATGAGGTGGGATAAAAATGAGAGGCATAAGAAAACTACTAAAGTCAAGAAATTTTAGGGTTATTATTGTGTTTTATAAAAAAGGACAACATAAAGACTATGTGATAACCCATCACATCAGGCAGAGCTTGGGTACTCGATCCCACAACCAAAGTCTGATTGAGATTTAGCACCTACCACTGGCCTACCTGATGTCCCTGGTTATTATATCTTAATATTTTTGGTTAAATGATTTTATGGATCAAGAATATTTTGATTTTGGAAACTTATGTTTTTCCAAATAGATATCCTTAATATAGGGAAATGATTTTGTGGTGAAGTGATAAAGGATATTTTTGAATACATTCTCTCTTTTGGGAGCACTATATGCTTATGAAAAATAAAACACTAAGGGATATCATTTATGGAGTAGTGGTTGAAATTTTATTTTAGAAGAATCTGTGTTTTTATTGTGGACATATAACAATTTGGTTATTTATGGAAATGATTAACATAACTTAGAAAGAATGTGTTTTGGTTAATTACACTTCAATATGATACTTTAAGTGTGGTCGATGTTTTTTGGAGACAAATATTAAGATATACGGTGGAAGACTATGTGATTAAATACTTCTGAGTTTTGGGTTACAATATTATTTTGGGTTACTTTGATGAATTTTAAGGAAATTTGTTTATTGAATGGTCTTTGTCGAACAATGGGTATTGTTTGTCGAATTTTGTGGATTAAGAGTAACATTAATATTTATAAAGTGTTATCCTTTTTAGGGATTATCTGATCTTGAAGTAACCATTTTGGTTTTGGTTAATGTCTAATGAAAAGAGAAATATATTGTTCATCTTTTTTGGATTGTGTGATTGTATAGAAGTAGATTCAAGCACTTTAGGTGTGACCAAGTCATCTTGAATACTCATAATTTGGATTAAATATTAGTTTTTTTTTGTAAAAACATATTAATGGATAAAATTCTAATTGAAAAGAATGTATATTTCCTTATAAGAATAGTCAATCACATAAATAAATTATCCAATATTTTTAAATGAAACTTTAAACAAAAATGTTGTCTGTATACTTTTCATACTGGGAAAAAAATAATTTTAAACTACCACATGTTTGTGGTTTTCTGTTGGTTAACATTCTTCTGATCATGTTTTCAATCACTCTCCATCAGAACATGACATTTAGTTTATCCTCCATATCTAGGTTTTCATGGAATCCTTGCATGGGTTATCTCGAGTGACCTTTTTTACTTCTATTTATTTATTTTAAAGTGATAGTTTTATTGACTCTTTTTCCAATTTGGTACTTTTAATGATGTTTCCGAGACCAATTTTAAAATTTCAAGTACACAATTCCCTAAGGGGGGGGGGGTGGAGGACGTAACATCCTAGGTGAATAAAGAATATGGAATTTTTGTATTTATAAATATTTTTGAATTAAATATTAATATTACTTTAATATGGATGCTATGTTCGATAGCATACTCAACACACAATAATGATGTTCTTTGAAATCATACTCTTCACACAAAGTTAAGTCATACCGAAAAATAATATAATATAATTATTATTTTAAATGGTAGTTGACGCATAACCATTGAATTGGTGGGATTTAATAGGACAAACTACAATATGATTATACATGATTATTAAATGTTTTTGTATTTATCCAATAAAATCTTTACGATTACAATTTTAATAAATCCAATTTTAAGCATAAACACTCTAATATTATTTAAAAGATCAATTTATGGCCTTCTGATGGAGAACCCTTATTAAGTATATTTTTTGTCAGTTTTATATGTTATATTTGAAAAAATAATATTATTCTTTAGAATAGGGACATCATAATTTACATGTAATGTAATTTTGGTATTTTTCTAATAATGTTCATTTTTTTTGAATACTGAAAAAATACAGTATTTTAATTCAAAAACACCTTTTAATATAATATATATATTTTGTTAGATTATTTTTTAAAATTGTATTAAATTGTAATTAGATTATATTTTTACAATTTAATCCAATGTTGGTCATTTTATGTAATTTCACGTTGAAATTGGACATAAACAAGTTTCAATCTTTTGATAGATATTATTTCATAAAAACACGTTTTTTGTTTTGAAAACAGGAATTATTTTTAAAATAATCTCCGACAATTTTATGTTTTAAATTTTGAAAAATTGATTCCATAATTCAAATCAAGTGTTACATATTTTGTGAATAGGTAACTTTTATTTTTATACATTATGAATATTTACTTCAGTAAATATTCTATTAACCATGGTTAAAAGATAAATCTGGTAAATAAGGGTATAAAATAATATTATAATAATATTAAATTATCCTAAAACGTGTCCTAATCTAATTGGATGGTACATGTATGACCATGGGTATCCTTGGTTTGATTTTAGGACCCCATGAAGCCCCATTGGAGTGATAATGACACTTTATATTAATTAATTTAAAGTAAAGACAAAAATGACATAAACATATATCGTTTTGTAAATAAATTTTAACGTGGGATTATATGCGTTATCTCTTAGGCTATAAATATGAATTTTAAAGATAAAAATATTTCCTAAATTATGTTATTTTATTTATAATTTGTATACATTAAATAGATAAAAATATTTATGACATAAGAGGATGCAGTGTTTACATTATTAATAAATGATTTAAATAAATGATATCATAAAAATTAAAAATCAATCCAAAACATATCCAATTTATAATGAATGATTTTATTTCTAACAAGAGTCATCTTATATTATAATTTAATTAGTTTTTGACCTTATAAAATGGAAAATCGATATATAATAAAATAATGTTTTCAAACTTCCCTAATAAGCCGCTCCCCACCTTATAAAAATCCATCACCTCTAACCCATTACTAACACCTCCCATGACCCTTACTTACCTCATCCATACTCTACCTAACTAATCTCCCAAAATCCAAATATTCCTCCTAGAAGCTTTCCCTTGTGCAGAAGGTGCTTCAAGAATGCCTTTTGGTACAAACAAATGGGAGTTACCAAATTTAAAGGTAATGTCTTCCCTCAAGTTATATTCTTTTGTTTTACTAAATCACTACCTATGATATTCTTATTATTTGTTTACATAACAACACATGTATCATCAATATAAAAGTTATTTGTGATTATATTTATTCAAACTACACTTACACACACCTCAGTCTAATGGATAATTAATATATTGTTTCACTGGATGACGAACAAACGCCTCACGAAACGATGATTGTTCATTTATCTCCTACCGCCTATTATGGTGGACATTAAAATGGAACTATATTAATATGAGATATATAATATATTTATATTTTCTCTATACTACTGTATTTTTCATTTATAGAATAGATTTACGGATTCCATAATGGGTAAACACGATAATTTCATTTGAGGATGTGCGGACTACCATCCCTCAAAGTGATATGACTCGTTCATCCCATATATTGAATGTATAAAGGATGGAGTTTCTTAATTTAAATGTGATAGTATACTGGAATTATAATATACCTATGTATCATTATTTTTCCATTCCATTAAATATGAAATATAAATGAAAGTAGCGTTCATGCATATGTATGACTTACTGTCTCCATGAATGGTGCATTTCATTTCTTTTCTCCAAATGTTATATAAATTTATAAATACGTATATATAATGAATATATATGATATATATGATATATAAATCATGAATATCATTTTGGAAGACTTTTTACAACATTGAAAACTTTTAATTATAAGAAGTTCATTTTTGGGCTCAATTACAAATTATTGACAAAACGACCGTTATTAACATAAATGATTATATAATGTTTATGACATGGTAATAAATTATATAAGAGTAATAATCAACATGAAAAATGTTATGAATCAAGAATAAATTATATTTAGTTTATTATTCATGATATTAAATAATGAACGAGTCAAGTCGGACATGAGGTAAGGGTTTTCTTATCTCACTTTTAGTGTTGTGAGATTTCAATTGTTCCCCACTTATTTATTTCATTTGGTGTATTGTGTACTGAAATTTGATATATATTATCGTGAATATCTTTATATTCTTTGTATTCTATGATTCATTTGGTGTTTATTAACATTTTTTCATATGACTTGATTGATTACAATGTGGTCTGGGGTTTTCATCTCACTTTTTATTCCTGTTAGATTCTTGCTATATTTGCCACTATTTCCTTTTGTGTGGTGTATTTACTACCCATGCTTATATTAATTGTCTAATACACATTAATTTATTTGTATTTAAATCTTAATTTTATGATTCTTCTTTCATGTGGTATATATTTCGTAAGATACCAAATCGATAAGGGAACCTTTCTCTCTTCTCTTATAATCAAAGACTTCATTTATGTTATGTAATTAAATTTCAATTTTCAAATGTTTGGATATGTTATTATATATCCTTATTTCAATAAATTTTATGTCCAGATGATGAGAGAACCTTTTCTCTCTCATAAACTAATTTTCTGAATTTTCATGTGACATCGTTAGCCTATCAAATTTCGGTAGGAGAACTTATTATCCCAATTTAAATTATTTGGGTTAAACTTCTACTCATGGATTTTGATGTGCTATGAATATGTTGGAATAAAATATGATTTTTTGACACTCAATATCAACTTATATAGGGTGTATTCTTATTTTTCACACACAATTATGTCATTTGTTTATCCTTAATCTAATGATATGATCTTTGTAAGGGACTTCATCTCGATCTCCTTTCATTGAGGCATATTTTCATTTATACATGACTTTATTTTATGCAGTTTGTAAACCCCTTTTACATTTAATTTCATTAAAATGGAATCTTTTCTCTATGAATCATTTTACTAAATGATGAAATGAATCTTTTTTAATGTACGTGGTGACAGCGACATTTCCGCCGCCGCAAGAATTATTAGATTTTTTCTTCATTAACAAGACGTAATATTTTTTAATGGAAAATAAATACCATATAATCCTTTTATGTATATTGGTATTGAAAATGGTTTTGAGAATGGATTTATTATATCAATACATTTTAATGATATATTGTGATTGTAATGTGGAAGTGTTAGATTTCCTTTATGTTTGTTTTGTGTGTTTTGAATATGTTATGGTTCTTGGGCATTATTTACGTATATGGGTGGTTCCATGATAAAACTATAGAGGGTGATCTCGAGATAGCCATAAAATGCATTGGGTAACATGACAGAGATAAATGTTAATGTTTCTCCTAGGAGATTTAGGTAATATATTATGATGGGTATTCCAAGCGTAACTCCCTATGTAGATGTGAAAGCAACAATGTAAGTATGTTATGTATGCCATAATTTATCTATATGATTTATGATTTATGTGTGTTATTCGTAAATTTTATGATTTCATAAGGTATGTTATGATTGAAAAGAATGGTTTCACTGATTTGTATTTATTTATGGGATACTATTTTCATACTTTATTTTATAACCCTTACTGATCGTTTTATTCTTATCCCATGTTTTGAAATCTTTTTCACGAGACTTGAAGTTGAGTAGGGTCAAGGATGGGTTCATAGAAAAGTCATGTTTTCTAAAACATGGAACTATACATGTTTCTTTTTTTAAGTGTTATTATTTTATGAAAAAATGGAAACTAAGCAGAACTGTCTACTTAGTAATGTTTGATATCTAATGTAATTGTTATGGCCTATTTCTCTAAGATCTAATAATGAAAATATAATCAATGTAAATTATTTATTTAACTCAATATTAAGTAATGTTTAAGGATGGGGACTTATAATGAGAAAGGGTAAGAAATTCTCTAAGTGTTACTCAATGCAGATCTTGGATTCTTTGATGAAGCAGATGCAGGTATTGAGTCTTCTTGTAAAAAACAAAGTATCGCAAGTTTGGTGGTCTATTTTCAATTTAGATATAGATGGTGTTATTCTTATAGTTGTTACTTTGACTATGATTTAGATTTTGATATACAATAGTCAAATATTTTTTGCATCGAGAGGGCTTCATGTGTTTCTCAGTTGTATCTTACTGCACGTATCAGTTAGGTATTTTTAAAATAAATAATCATCAGTTTATATGGCTATATATTTTTGTTGCCTGGCTTATCTTCCTTTTTAATTGTGGGTGAACATGTTGGAACTGTCAAGATGAATTTATTCCACACCTCATATCCCGTAATGTGAGGTGACATGTCTAAAAAACATTAATTATGTCAGTACCTTTAAATGACTCTAATATAACTGTTTGAAATTTAATTGAAAACAAAAAAACAGATTGAAGAACTGTATCACAGTTTGTCTTGAAATAGTATCACTTGATCAGTGTCAGCATGAAATAGTGTCTTCTTATTTTCCATTGAGCGGTGAGACAATCGTGATGCTATAATTGCATCGAGATTATGAACTGGTAGCATAGATGGAGTGTTCGGATCACGGTGTATGGTCCTTTTCCAATCTTTGAATGATGTCTTAGTGATGGTAGCAAGGAACTGGTGTCACATACTTCATGATATCTGAAACTGATTATAGTGTCTGGGTTATGGTGTCTGGGTCACATAGTCTAGTCACAGTGTCTAGGTCACGGTGTCTGGGTCACGGTGTCTGCGTCATTATGACATGGTCATGGTGTTTGGGTCACAATGTTTGGTACTTATCCATAAAACTAGAACTGGTGGCAGACACACAATTTCTCAAACTTAGAAAAATATATGTATACAAACACAATCCATAATATTCAAAGACTGGGTTGGACTTAATCATTAATTGAAGAAGGCATTATAGAATAAAATTTAATTTATTTTACAATAATAAAACATGATTAACAGGAATCATGATTTGTGAAGGTGTATTTAATGCATAATGAAACTTTCCATATCAACACATGATGTGAGATAGATTAAACATGATTAACAGGGTTTGTGATCATTAAAACATGATTAAAACATGATTCAAAAAAGAGGAGTCCAAAAAATATGATAGATCCATTCTTATAAATTATGACTTAATGTGTCCGTGAATTTAGATCTAAGATTATTTTTTTTGAACCAAGTGCATTAGAATCAATGATAATATAATAATTTACCATAACAAAAAAGTAGACTCATATAATACAATTTTAATAGAAAAAATATGCAGGGATGAAACCAAAACTGAATTTAATGATTTTGGAGGCATTCCATTCAATAATTGCTGGAATCTATTCTCTATTCCTGATAAAAGGTTCCAACTACCTCATATATAGATTCAGAATAAGTATTTAATGATTTTATTCCATTTATGAGGGAGTAATCATCTGGAATATCAAATACACATTTCTTATCCTTACACAGAATAAGGTTCTCCTTTAGTATACAATTATCCAATGAAATATTATATCATTATATGAACAAAAAAATGTTGGCCATATTTTATGCTGGGACAAAAGTTAAATACTCATAGAAGTGTATTTTTTAAATGAAAAAACCCAGTCCATGGGATGATATTTCAAATTGATATATTTTATGTATTTATGGATTGGGAAATCATTATTTTTGTTCTTATATCAATGAGGAAATGGATAGTATCTTTGATAATAGAATATTACAAGGATGATTCTGAATCTTTTTTCACAAGGATCATGGAGTTGAATAAATAGGTGGAGAATCAATGATATGATAATCATGAAAAAATACATTTTCCTAAAATAGGATAACGTCAAGTTAGGATTATTTAATGATAACATGTAGTTTCGGACTCGAGGATTGGCATCACTATAAAAAAGGTCCTTCATTCAATTATTATTTATCACCAAGGGGAGGATATTAACATAAGGATAATATTTATAAGAATTTAATTTTAGGTATTGACTCAACTCATTGAGGTACTTCATGGGTTAGAGGATCTAGAAGGGGTGCCACCCCAAGTCTTTTTATAATTATTCAATGGCTAGAAACTATTATTAGGAAGGAATTCTATACATCATATTCATTAGTATGACTAAATCTTTTAATATAAAAACATATCTAACTATGATATATAATCACATGTGATAAAATTATATAAGTTCAAATAAACAATATATATTAAATATTATATATATGCCACAACTTCCCAATTTTTTATATAAGGATAATATCATGGATAATAAAATAATCAATATTAAGTAACTAATGATGAAATTGTCATTTTTTAAAAGGTAAGGCCCACTCCTAATCATTGGGTATCAAAAAAGAAAGACAATCAATATTAGAAAACATCGAGTTTCATAGAACATACACTCTTCCAAAATCTTTTATTCCATCCTCACCCTCAAATTGTACATCATCTATAAAAATTGAAAATCTATATGTTAGAAGAATTATGCAAGGTGATAATAAAAATACATCGTATCAAGACCTAAAAATGAATGTAAAATAGTTTGTCACCTCAAAACCATGTAAAAATATGATCCATCGAGTAACCAAATAAAAAAATCGGAGAAATGAATATATTGATACGGATGATCTAAAAATTCAAATTAATTAGAAAAAATTAATAAAACTAAACCTTGTAAAGGAAAGGATAAAATCATAGTAGTATGATCATTTCCATCATAATATAAAACAACTTAACTAAGTCTCATTCATATGAGGAAAACTCTTCCACATTAATCACCAATGAAAACTCAAGGTAGATGGTAAATATAATTAAACTATATTCTTTTGGCCTCTCAACAAAAAATTTACCCCCAAGGAAGGGGATCGACTAAATATTATTAACAAAATCTCACAAATCCACATTTTATATACACTTCATATGGAACAATTATCAATCAACAAAAAAAGGAAATCCAACTTATAATGGTTGCACATTATTACTTCCTAAATAACATCTTAATCTCGGATAACTCATTGGGAAACCTATCTCCAATAATCATAGGTTGAAACTTTTATCTTAGTGGATTTCTCAAAATAAAACCAAACAAATTTATGGTTTAACTACACAACTTATAATAAGCATGTTCCCTACCCTTTAATATATAGGGTAAAATTAACATGAACAATTATTTTATGTAAAAAGGTGACTCTAAGTGACCATAAACTATTTGGATAAATGGTTCCATGTTCATCATGATATTATTAAATCTATACTCATATGAATAAATTATATATAATAAATAATACCACAACTGGGGGAGTACCGAACCCTATCATGAATTTATTATAACTTGTAGTCACTATAAATATTTGAATAAATTAAAGGATAAAATTGAGCATCATATTATGTCAAAACAAACCCCCTAGATCCCACATTTTTCATATAGTCATGATATATAATGTGTAATGAATTCTATTTCTACGTCTTCATTGAGTGTCAATGGAATAGAAGAATTAAAAATCCATGAAAAATATCCAAATTTTCATTATTGGGAAAAAAAGTTAAAACCACAATAGTGGAATATTTGTGATGAAGCATATCATAATCATCCATTTCATAAACTAACTTTGTCCTTTAAGATCCGTATAGATTTGAGGGAACCCAAGAATTCCATTCAGAGGTTTATATATCTTTAACTATTCTAACATAAATTACATAGTCAACATATACCATCTAACTATCAAGGTTCACTTGAATTCCTATACTCATAGTTTTTATAAACAATATAATACATTGTAAGGAACAACTACTAAAAAAATGCACCACTAGGGGGTATACAAACCTTGTGTATACTATGGAAGTATACCTCAAACATAACCCTCATCGAAAAATACTTTATATACTCCATCATCAATGAATTACTAAAAATTGGTCTATAATAGTAAGTATTACCCCACTATTATGAGATTCATATTAAAATTAAATGAATGGAATATACAATTGTCATATTCCAACACTTGGGAGATAAAATTTTAAAACCAATTGGAATGGTAAAATACATCATATGTACTAATTAATAACATGATATGTATTTTATTTCAAATAAATATTCATGTTTCAATGTGGACCAATCTTATTGTACTATCTTACACTTTGTGTCTTTCAAGAAACATATCATATGGGAATCCTAAAATAGAATGATCATTTGCTGAAGAAGTAAAGGTAGTTTTATGTATCACACATTGAATATGTTTTGAGCTATATTCCATATGTACCATATAGTATATTTGGTGTTTACTTTATTGTACCTCAATTCATGACCCTTTAGAAGAAAATAAGGTATAATCATGAGCTAGATATCTTGTGAAAATTATCTCTTCTCTAGAAACCATAGTTTCTAACTCACATGATACTTGATGAAATTTTTAGTGAATAAACATCATGTGATCATGTTTTTAATTCCATAAACCTGACCCACCGAATCATATTTCACCACCATTATTTCTACTAACATTTCCACTTGGACAACTAGTGTGAAGAATATATTGTACTTCCCTAATGTCTCTACCCTCTTGTAATTTTCACATCATTTTTCTTGAAAATTCCCTAAAAACCATTCACATTAATTCATTTAAACCATATTTATCATTCCTCACATCACACCACTCTTTCCATGTGATATCTAATGATTGTGGCACTACAATCATTACAATTCCATCCCATGTTTTCTACAATAATCCATCCACCATTTTAAAGCATGGTAGTGGTTTTTCATCATATGTTGGAGGAAAATAAAAAAAATTATAGTGAATATCTTAACATGAACATTCATGGAGAAAACTATGTGATATTGTCACAGATTTGAGTCACGCTGGTCGTGAAACCATGTGAGGGTCATAGAATGGTGGCTTCCACTTATAGTATGACCACTGGATTTTCCTCTACATTATAATTCATCTATAATTATGGGTGTCGAAAAATAATTAGTGAGGGTTTTAAAAACTATTAATGTTAATAAATTAGTGGTTTTAATTATAAAATGAGAATAAAAATTATAAATTTCATTGAAGAAAATAATGAAATAAAAAAGTATTTACTACCTTGTTAGAAAAACGTTTTCCACAAATTAATGGTTAATACCTGATTCGAAAACTCATCTATTCCTCCATGAATAACAAGATCCCCTATTTAAATTGTCACAATATATCTAGGATTTGTCTCATCCATAGTGAATCAATGTAGGATGATAGATTTAGGATGGTATTTATAGAGCTAGGTATTTTTCCAGTTCGATATACATTCAATGTAAAGAGATGGGCTAGATTGGTTGCTTAAAACAAGAATGAAGATTACACAAATCATAGATAAAAACCAATATCCCAAGAACACCCTTGTTAATATATTTTCTATCTAATTCTTTGTATTGGAGATATCAAGGCTCATAAGAAAGGGATAATAATATATTTATTAAATTATTATCAAATAACCCATAAAATAGATCCATCTTTAAAAAATTATAATACCCCGACCAAGAGAAAATAGAATTTATTGAGATTAATGGAATCATAAAAAATTATTATTAAGGTTTTTATAAAGGTGAATTTTCTTTTTTAAAGTTTTTATGGTTTTGGGAATTTGAATATCAAGAATGAGATATTTAATGCTGAAGGAAAAATTTGGGCCACTATATTCTCCCAACCATTAAAATTTTCATCCTTGAGAAGAATTGAGCTTGTTGTTGTAGACCACAAAGGTCAAAATTCAACCTATTGTGTTTGGATAATATAGAGTTTTGGGCACTACATCAATTTCAAGGGATCTAAATTCCACAGAACCTAGAAACATAATAAAACCAGAAAATAAATATTTGGTATTGGAAATATAATGGGAATTCAATTTACAATGCTCCCATTTCTCCATAATAAGTAATGATCTCAAGATCATTCCATTTTAATTCCACAACGCATGAACACGATCACATTAAGAAAATATTATAAAGGGTTTATTCATTTCGATACACATTCAAGAGATGAATCTATCCACTAAGGAACTACCCATGTTGGGGTAAGGTCAAGTATAACACCCTAAGGATGTATTCAATAGTATAAGGGAAGGTGACTAACACTGAGTTTGTTTATTATAAAAAATGGGGGGCATTAGACTGTATCATCCTCAAATAGACATATATCTCCACACATAAAATATCCAGTAACAATAGAATTATATATAAAAAGAAACATAATTACAGTCAATGAATGGATAAGATATCTACTACAAACACACCATTACATCATCAAATAATAATTGAACTATACATCAAATTACACTTTTAATCTACTAGAATCATAACAATAAAAATATCATCCTCCATATATGTACTTCTAGATTATATTGTTGATGTAATGTTCACTACCACTATCACAAAAAAAAATGATCCATCCTTCATTTTCAAGTAGCACAAGTCATAATATATAAATGAAACTTATAGGCACCATGACCACAAATTTAAAGACCCATAAATTTAAAGGAAATTTTTCTCTTAATTTCTTTGAAATTTTACGAGTCTGTGGTTTCTGACGACACCTAATTCTGAGGCCCGGTGTGTCTGGAATAAATTTCCAAAGTTTAGCTTAGGTATGTTTAGTGAATGAACAAGTGGGGTTTTCTATCATTTGATCTGGTGCTCAGAATTGAAATCTGAGGGCACCAATGAACTTGCAATGCCGATAAGTTCGTAAGGGGACATTTATCGTAGTTGCGTTTGCATGAGAGAAGTTAAAATTTGTGGTTTAAATAAGAAGTGAATAAAATTGTGGAACAATTTTTATTCTATATCTATGGTTGTTATATCCTATATGGGGGAGTTGGGGTGGGAGCACCGAACTACCCATGTGAGGATATTTGTGAGGTGGGGCCCACAAGATCCCCAACCATTCACATTCCCGAAACTCCTTATACTCCCCCTCTTTAATTTTGATAACTCCTATTTAATTAAGCAAACTCTTCCTCTCCCTCTCTCTCACTCCATTAAATCTTGCCAACAAACCTCTTAATTAATTAAACAACTCTACATTTAATTAATTAAGGGATTTTATTTTTGAATTTTGAAATGATTGACAAGATTAATTAAAATAAGGGGTGGCCTTATTTTAATTGGGTTGTATTGTTGTGTGGGGATTGGGAGAGAACTCTTGTGAAGAAGAAGAGGATTCCTCCTTTGTTGAAGTTCATCATCTTAAAATGAAGAAAGAATATTCTCTAACAAAGAACGTAGAATGACTCGGTGACCATGGTTCCCCATTCTCTTCTTCCTCCATGATAAGCAAGGTGACACCGACATGGGGAACTCACCAACAATGACACACCTTATTTTCTCTTCTCCGTGACAAGAGAGTAGAGGCCGCTTCCTCCTCGGTGCACCCCTACGACGACAGAAGCGACACCGTCATCCACGCTGCTCGGCTGCCGCGGATATTTCTCGAGGTAGGGGGTTGTCGTATATAGTGTATATGGGATATATAACTCGTGCATCGGTATTTAATTACAGGGTGTTTGTATAATTTATTTTGATTAAATTAAACCCTTGTCGTTGATGAATTTTGGATTGAGCCTCTAATGCAGAGGGCAGAGGCTAACGAACAAGCCTGGACCCTCCGCTGGTTGTTCTTTTGTGCACGGATTGACAAGCGACGATGAAACGGTCTGCAATGGCGATTTTAAGCCGTCGCTATGAATAAAAGGTTCCGGGAGAGACGTGGGTGCAGAAGGAGGGTGAATCGGATCACCGAAGCGTGTCCGGTGGTCCAAGGAAAGCGCTGCCGGTGTCCGGCGCCGGCGCCGCGCCCACTGAACAAATCAGCCGCGGCTCAGCCACGGTGGCGGAGGAAAACCTGAACGGTCCGGCCATTCCGGAAAGGGAGAGGCATGGATTAATTCCATGAAAGCTGGCCACCAACGCCCTCCAGCTGGGCCGGGGCGGGCCACGTGGACCGGACCGCTAGCGCTGGGCCGGGCCGCCAACGCCGGGCCGGGACCCCAGCGCGGGTCCAGGCCACCAGTGCGGGTCCGGGCCGCCAGTGCAGGCCTGGCTGCGCCGGCTGGGCCGGGCTGCGCCAGCCGGGCCGGGTCATGCCCAACCGAGCCGGACCCGGATCCAAGTCGGGCCGACCCGATTTGGGCTACCCCAGGGGGTGTTGTGCTGGGTCGGACCTGCCCCAGACCCCCTATTTTTGGACCGTTTTCCGTTAATTGGACACATCTTGAGCTCTGGACCTCCGATCGACGCACCGTCAGTTGCGTAGGATTCCATGGATCGAGAAGGTAGTTTCAATATATTACACCAAAGGTTTTGGTGAAGTTTGGGTATGGCTGGGTTGGTTAGAACTCGAATCCAACCGGGCCCTCTGAGCGGAAACGCTTATAACTTGAGCTCCGGACGTCCGATTGACGTGTCGTCGACTTTGATGGATTCCACATGATGAGACGGTTCTTTTGGAATACTTCAACTTAGGTTTTGATGCAGTTTCAATATGGTTAGATTGGTTTTAGCTTAAAAATCAACCGGGCCCCTCGAATGGAAGAGCTAAGAACTCATAGACCGGGCGTCTGATAGACGCTCCGTCTGTTGAGTTGAGACCCCTATGACGAGGCGGTCCTTTGTGATACTTCTACGTGAGACTTCATGACACTTGGAAGTAACAACTAGTAGCTCGTGGATCGGACCCTCCCAGAGATGAGCGTACGGAGTGTAGAGACCGAGTATCTATAGACCGAATGACCGGTTGACCAATTCGACTCGTAGTGATTCGGTTAGCCCAGTGGACGGAGCGCCCAGTATTTGGAGGCAGTCCCACGGTGGGCAGAGTTCCTGGTAAATGGAAGGAGACCCGCGGTACTCGATAGGAGGAGTACCTCTGTAGGCTATTAGGGAGAGCGCTCGATATTTGGCGGCAGACCCTCAGCCAACGGAGCACCCGGTATTTGGCAGCAGACCCGCAGTACTCGACAGAAGAAGTACCTCAACAGTCTAAGGATAGTGAGTAGAGCCTCAGAGTCATGACATGGCCACTGTACTCGACAGAGGAGGAGTTCTCCAGCAGTTGTGGTTTCGATAATTAAAATCATGGTTTGAGCTGAGTCAATGACCTTTGTGTTTTCCTCATGATTGCGATGGGTTACTTGATATCATAGGTATATGTATGGTCATATACCTAAGTAAAGGTTATCTCTTGAGATATTTCCTTTGTGATTTATCCTTGTTGGATATAGTGAGACCTTGAGGGTCTTAGAGTCCCAACTGAGTATCATTATACTCAACTCTGCACGGGATATGCCCGCACCTCGTTGTGTTGGATGCAGATGACGGGCAGGGCTGATCGAGGCAGAGTGTACATGGACTGGAAAGTACCCGGAGGTGGATCTCACAATGAGTCGGTACCCGGGGGAGACAGACATACGGACAAACGGACGGACACAAAGTGATACAGAGGACATCTGTACCTACCATTCAGGTAGGATCCATGGTGGACGATCTAGGAGCTGCTTGTCACCTTCCATCTTTTTTTACTTTTTCCTTGTACTTTACAGTTGGGATTGTATTTACAGCCCCCTATACTTTCAGCACTACTTTTGTATTCAGATTTACCTAGTGTTTTGCTACTGCTTGATCTCTGGTTGTGTGAGTTTATGTTTTAGAAAGGCAATGCCTTCCTAGTTATAGTGATTTATGCCTTTGGTGCTAGTCGCCAGCCCCTGGCCTATCGAAGGCAGGCTTGGGGTAGTTACGACACGAGCCATGGGGGACGGGTCATAACGAATTGGTATCAGAGGATATCAGTTCTACCGCAGAAGTTATGACTCTGATATTTTTCATTCTTTGAATCAATATTGTTAAGTGAACCGAGTGTGGTTTTCAGTTCAGGGAGTCCAGTGTTGGTGCGGCGGCCGAGGTATCCATACACCAGGACCCTGACTTCTGATTTCCGACCCAGTGCACGAAAACACTGATTGCGTGTGTGTTTCCAAAAGTTTCCTTTAAGTCAACTCAATCCAGGTTAGCTCACCAGGTTTAAATCATTTGACTGTGTTGCATCTAGTCAGTTGGAGTTCCAAGAGAGTACTCGATGATGGCCCACCGAGCGATGAGACTCCGGTTCAGGGCCCTCTTTCTGTGTTGGCACCCTCAGGTGGTGTACCAGTAGCACCACCACCCATTGAGCAGCAGATGCCACTAGCCATACTAGCGGACGGTGCACGCCGACCGAGCGTGTTGCACGAGTCCCACCGGAAGAGGCTGCCATGGTTACGAGGCGATATAGATTCCCAGGCATAAGTAGATAGTATGGAGGCAATAGCAAGAGTTCTACACATAGTTTAGACACTAGTATAGAAGATGGTGATCTTGGCTACTAGTGTTTCCCAGTGTGTGACCATGAGGTTGGTCCACATAGTAATGAGGCTTCGGTACATGGACCGATGCCTGAGATAGTACCTTCGGGTAGTGTGCGAGCTATATCACTACCTGTTGGTCAGCTGTTTCAACCGGCGGTACCGGTAGATGACACATGTAGGCTTAGTTCCTTACACGTGTTTTAGCATCAGATACCCCTCAGGTTTTGAGGTGAGCCCGACCCGTAGGCCGCTAAGGACTGGCTTGAGGAGGTGGTAGAGAGTTTTTCTAGAGCTGATACAGTCTCGACAGGATGGCATGTCGATAGTTGAGTATTCATCGAGGCATACCGACCATTCCAGTTACTCAATGATTACGAAGCAATCATTTCTATAGAGCTCAGACCTCTAAGTGAGGTGTGTTTAAGGATATATGAGCCAACCCTTTTTCCTCTAAAGAATTCTTACTTATGTTAGGGTGCTAGAGAGAAACTTTGTGGTTGAACTATCTTTGGATGAGCGGATACAACCAGTGAATGTTAGCAGTGGGAAAATAAAAAATTGGTGGCAATCATTGAGACTTGGGCGTGTAAAATGTTTCAAGAAGAAGAAGTGTTAAGAACCGATGAATCTGCAGAGTAGCAGACATGGAAGCAGAGCTAGGAGAGCAGCATAAGGTGGTTACCATTTCGACATGTTACAACCACCCACCTTTGTAGTCCCTTCTAGGACTAGGGAGCTGGAGGGCAGGGGAAGAGAATAGCTACATGCGGTTAAGGAATGCGACCAAAAAGCTCTAGGGATGATTCATCGAACGATCTGTGTCTACTACTAGATTCTGTATCAATGGACATTGATTCAAATCAATCCGTCCTTCCATGAATCTTATCCCAGACCTAGAGTTTTCGGTTAATCCATTTACTTGACCCTCACATCTGGAGATACCTTTTGGAGGAGACTCGATAATCATGATTACGCCGACCGTGTGATCTCGCCCTTGAGGCGATAGTTTCAGTTGGACCACTTGGTTTCAGCATCGAGGCCTTAAGACGTCAGTTTGGGTATGGACTGGGAAACTACAGTTCATACACAGATTGACTGTATTATGAAAAAAGGTTGTGGTTTACCTACAACATTGGGGTAGGTTTTCCTTGGTCGGCGAAAAGGAAAAACTAGGCAGCACAGGATGGAATCATGCATAAGAGGGTGCATTCGATCACTCAGGAGATGGCCAGGCTTACCTTTGTGCTAGAATTCTCTAGAGTTGCAGCACCACTTCCAGCATAGCTTTCAAGAGCTGAGGTATAGGTAGACCAGTGCGCCCATCTTGAGGGCGTTTGTTACATAGTTCTCTGCGATGCATTAGGGACCAGACTCAGGTGTGTCTTGATGTAGAAGCGGACAGTGATCGCCTATGGGTCATGACAGTTGAGACTTCATAGAGAAGACAAAAGTCCCATACTGATAGGAGACAGAGACCTCTGGAGTTTGAGGATGGCGACCACGTATTTATACGGGTCTCACCTCAGCGAGGTCTATGGAGATGTGACCAGATCAGAAAGTTATATCTGAGGTTCATCAGACCCTTCTAGGTCCTCAATAGGGTAGGCAAGGTGGTTTATCGCTTGGCCTTTCCACCTCATATGCACCGGGTGCACGACGTCATCTACATATCTCAGTTGAGGAGATGTGTGCACGAACTATCCATCAACATTGACCACAGAGAGCTGGATATCGATGAAAGGGGCGAATTTCACGGGGGGTTCCAGTATAGGTTGAGGATTGACAGGAGTGAGTCCTATGAGGATGGTTGATTCCACTTTTTCACTTTCAGTGGCAGCACGTGAACCTCTAGGAGAACACATGGGAGTGGAAGGCTCATATACATGCTCAGTACCACTTTTGTTTCCCCTAGTATGTGTTGTAGCTTTACGGGGACATAAAGCCCTGCGGTGGGAGTAATTTAAAGACCCAGAAATTTCAAGGGAATTTTTTTCTTAATTTCATTGGCATTTTACGAGTCTGTGGTTTCTGACAGAACATGATTCCGAGGCTCGGTGTGCCCGAAATCGATTTCCAAAGTTTAGCTCGGGTACGTCCAGTGAACGAACGAGCGGGTTTTTCTTTCTTTTGAACCAGTTATTAGAATTGAAATCTGATGGCACCGATGAAATTTCAATTCCGATAATTGCTTAAGGGGACCTTTATCATATTTGGGTTTGCACGGGAGGAGAAGTTAAAATTTTCAGTTTAAATAAGAAGTGAATAAAATTTTGGAACAATTTTTATTCTATATCTAAGGTGGTTTAATTCTACATGGTGGAGTTGGGGTGGGAGCACCTAACTACCCATGTGAGGATATTTGTGAGGTGGGGCCCTCACGAGCCCCAACAATTCACATTACCTAAACTCCGTAAACTCCCCCTCTTTAATTTTGTTAACTCCTCTTTAATTAAGCATACTCTTCCACTCCCTCTCTCTCACTCCATTAAATGTTGCCAACCTACCTCTTAATTAATTAAACCAGTCTACATTTAATTAATTAAGTGATTTGATTTTTGAATTTTGAAATTCTTGACAAGATTAATTAAAATATAGGGTGGCCTTATTTTAATTGGGTTGTCTTGTTGTGTGGGAATCGGGAGAGAAATCTAGTGAAGAAGAAGAGGATTCCTCCTTTGTTGAAGTTCATCATCTTAAAATGAAGAACAGATCTTCTCCAATTAAGAACATCGACCATTCAACATAGAATGACTCGATAACCACAATTCTCCATTCTCTTCCTCCTTTGCGAAAAGGGAGGAAAAACTGATGTGGGGAACTTTCCAACGATGAAGCGCCTTATTTTCTCTTCTCCGCGACAAGAGAGGAGACGCCGCTTCCTCCTCGGTGCACCCCTACGACGACGGAAGCGACATCGTCATCCATGATGCTCGACTAACGCAGATCTTTCTCGAGGTAGGAGGGTTTTTGTATATAGTGTATATGTGATTTAAACCTCGTGCATGGGTTTTTAATTATACGGTGTTTGTATAATTCATTTTAAATAAATTAAACCCTTGTCGTTGATGAATTTTGGATTGAGCCTCTAATGCAGAGGGCACAGGCAGACGAACAAGCCCGGAGCCTCTGCTGGTTGTTCTTTTGTGCACGGATTGACGGAAAATGATGAAACGGGCCTCAACGGCGATTGGAAGCCATCGCAGTGAAGAGCAGGTTCCGGGAGAGATGTGGGAACAGACGCAGGGTGAATCAGACCACCAGAGTGCGTCTGGTGGTCCGCAGAAAGTGCTACCGACGCGCCGCCGGAAGAAATCCACCACGGCTTAGCCGCGACGGCCAAGGAAAACTGGAACGTCCCAACCGTTCTAAGAAGGGAGAGGTACGACTTAATGCCACACCAGCTGGTCGCCAACGCCCCCCTGCGGGGCCGGGGAGGGCTACGCGGACCAGACCGCCAGCACCGGGTTGGGCCGCAAGCGCCGGGCCGGGCCGCCAACACCAGGCCGGGCCATGCCGGCTGGGCCGCCAGTGCCGGGACGGGCCAGACCCGGACCCGAGTCGAGTCGACCCGGTTTGGGCCGACCCAGGGGGTGTTGGGCCAGGTCGGACCGGGCCCAGACCCCCTATCTTTCAGACCATTTTCAGTTAAACGGACATATCTTGAGCTACGGACATCCGATCGATGCACCATCAGTTGCATTAGATTACTTGGATAGAGACGGTCGTTTCGGTATATTACACCCAAGGGTTTTGGCGATTTTTTATTATGGCCAGGTTGCTTCGAATTCGAAACTAACCGGGCCCTCGGAGCGGAAACACTTATAACTTGAGCTCCGGACGTCCGATTGACATGTTGCCGACTATTTTGGATTCCTTTTGATGAGACGATTCTTTTGGAACATTTAACATGAGGTTTGGATGTAGTTGGAGTATGGTCGGGTTGGATTTATCTTAAAAACCAACCAGGACCCTGGAACGGAAAAGCTAATAACTCACAGACCGGGCGTCCGATTGATGCACCATCTGTTGAGTTGAGACCCCTATGATGAGGTGGTCCTTTGTGATACTTATACGTGAGACTTCATGACACTTGGAAGTAACGACCAGTAGCTCGTGGAGCAGACCCTCCTAGAGACAAGCGTATGGAGTGCGGAGACCGAGTAGCTATAGACCTGACGACTACTTGACCGATTCAACTCGTAGTGATTTGGTTAGCCTAGTGGACGGAGCGTCCTGTATTTGGCGGTAGACCCATGACGGACGGAGCGCCTGGTAGTTTCCAGAAGACCCTCGGTACTCGACCTGAGGAGTAATTATGTAGCCTATTAGGGAGAGCCCCCGATATTTGGCTGCAGACCCTCAGTAGACGGAGCCCCCGATATTTTGCAGCAGACCCGCAGAACTCGACAGGAGGAGTATCTCAGCAGTCTAAGGTTAGTGAGTAGCACCTCAGAGTCATGACATGGCCACTATACTCGATAGGGGAGGTGTTCTCCAGTAGTTGTGTTTTCGATAATTAAAATCCTGGTTTGAGGTGAGTCAATGACCTTTGTGTTTTCCTCATGATTGAGATGGGTTATTTGATAACTTAGGTATATGTATGTGCATATACCTAAGTAAAGGTTATCTATTGAGATATTTCTTTTGTAGTTTATCCTTGTTGGATTTAGTGAGACCTTGAGGTTCTCGAGGTCCCTTCTGTGTATAGTTATACTCACCCCTGCACGGGTTATGCCCACACCTCGTTGTGTTGGATGCAAACGACGGGCAACGCTAATCGAGGCAGAGTGTACGAGGACTGGAGAGTACCCGGAGGTGGATCTCACAACGAGTCGGTACCCTGAGGAGATGGACGGACGGACGGACAAACGCGGAGTGCTGAGGAGGACATCTGTGCCTAACCTTTAGGTAGGATCTGTGGTGGACTATCCAGGAGCTACTTGTCACCTTCCAGCTGTTTTGTCTTTTTCCTTGTACTTTACAGTTGGTCTTTTATTTCCAGACCACTTTACTTTCAGCACTACTTTTGTATTCAGATTTACCGAGTGTTTTGGTTCCTCTTGATCTCTTGTTGTGTGAGTTTTCATTTTATAAAAGGCAATGCCTTCCCAGTTATAGTGATTTACGCCTTTGGTGCTAGTCGCCAACACCTGACCAATAGAAGGTGGGCTTGGGGTTGTTACGACACGGGCCCTGGGGGACGGGTCGTGACAACAAAGATTATAAATGACCTAGGTACCATTTTCATTGAAACAACACATGTGAGAAGAAATATTTTTTTGGGGAGAGTGTAAACATAATTACTAGGATTATCCAAAACCATAAAGGAAATATAATAAAAAAAATAGCTCAAAACATGATATAAGAGAGTATCTAGGAGGAATTTGAATAAAGGTATATATACTCTACCCCAAGATGTCTCCTGGGTAAAAATATTTCAAATTCATTTTATATCCCATATTATAAGGCCATTTTAGAGGAATAACAAGAGATTCTAGAGTCATGGAGAATCCCATATGGTGTAAACATGATTTCCTAACTGTATGTAGTATATCAAATAAAACCAAGGGGGATCTTGAGGGGTCACATGTGAAAAAATATTTAATCTATCCATCCATTCATCCCATTAAAAACAAAGATTATATGAGGGGATTATGTCCCTCTCTAATGTAATCGCAGGATTTTGAGAGTAAAATACCTTATTATCTATTGATACCATTTAAAATTTGAAACCTAAATAAAAAACAATGAACATTACAAGAATAAATCTCGTTCATGGTGGGTCTAGAATATAATATTGAAAATACTTAGTCTTTTAAATACACCCATTGCAAAAAATCGGTCATGGGGGACCTAATCATTATCGAGGGTCACACATAAAATGAGGATGTAAAAAACAATATGGATATAGAACCCTTGACCAAAATATATGGGTGATCACCTATCTATATTAGTTGTGTGAGGGATCCACACCAAATTGGTTTTCATTTAGTATTAATTCTATTCCCAATATTTAGGAGCCATGGAATAATAAAGTGGGGGAGTAACAAACTCCAGACACACTATAGAGGACTTCCATCATGTCACTCGTATAATACCATGGGATTACCTAACCCCATGTTCACTGTTATTGTCCCAACAGATCCCTATCAGTGGACTTACATGGATAAATCCTAAAGTCACTAATCATACCTAAAATAAATTTAGGAATAAAAATACCACTTCATCATGATATAGATTGAAAAATGATCAATAATGTCTATTCATTTTCACTATAATAATATATAGTGAACAATTTATGAAAAATTCCATGTATGAAATAATCATGTCGACATGGAAGCCTTCAACCATGTTAATTGGTGTAGATGGAATGAGGGTCCAAAATTTTGGGTTTCACGTGAAACCCATGTATGCTACAATTTTTGGGCATGTTGAACCCACATGCACTACAATCCACTGGCTGGGCCTTGTCCATGCCATGGGCCCATGGCCAGGTTAGCTTCATTGGCCTATGGGTTTGGGCCTTTTCACCATTCAGGAAATGATGTAATGGACAATGATTGATAGATAATCCCATTTTCCTACTCCCTAGTGGGGTTCCATGTTGGTTGTTACTCTTTATGGATATCTCCCATCATTAAAAATTACATGTCTTGTCTGACACTATTGGTGACTCTCACGTAGTTGATCATATAACCCTTCAATATTCCCTTTCAATGTGGACCTTTTTTTATATCACATCAAAAAACATTTTAGCATGATATTTTATACCACTTAATTAAACCTACCATAGATAAGAACTCCATAACCCCTTTTCACTGTTGTGGTTTTACCTTTTGTTACCACAAAAGTTACTATATCAACCAACTAAGCTTCCATCATATTCCAATAACATTATACTAACTTCACACTTTGATCATGATCAATCCCTCCCTGAAATTCGTGTTTCACTTCCTTCTACCACCATCATACTAGATATTTCCTTTCACTCCATACACAATAAGAAGAAAACGTGGAGGGATGGAGTCATAAACTCCCCCATCACTAATTTACTATTATGAATGTATGCATAAGGAAGAAAGATAAAAAAAGATAAATAATTCCTAAGAAATTTATTGATGGTATTTGAATCCATTAATTATATTTTGTGTTCATGAAAAAGTAAAATTACAAAAATAATATTTTTTGGAAAAATATTTCATCATGAAATCACAGTGAATGATATGAAAAAAATGTGCAACTCAAGGGAGTGATTTTTTCACTTTAATCGATCTTTGGTGCAATTTTACACTCATCATTATTGCATGATCCCATCATTGATGTTTTCATGGACTAGTTCTCGTCATCTGAATCTGGTCTCTATTCGGTTAACATTAATTATCTCTTACTCTCCCCCTCTCCCTCACCATGATTTATATTGATGACTATATTAGATATCCCTAACGAGAAAATATTTTTCTTATTATACAATAGAAATTAGCTCACTTGGTTCAAAATTAATGAATTATAAATATATAAAATTTATTTAGTCACAAATACATTGTAATTCCCAGACCATATTTGTCTAGAGCTGGTGCATTATTTTAATACATTGTCATGATTTATATGGAATCAAGTCTCGAAGGACTGGTCAGTTTAGCGGTCTTGGAAAATAGATTACATATATTAACTTTAAACTAAAATATCAAACAGAAAATACATCTTTGATAGTTTTTCAAGACCTCCATTATTCCCTTTATCTTAACCCTACATATCTATCATATTACACTTATTGGAATCCAGGGAAAATAAAACATAAGAAATGGGTGAGCTCAGATGCAAAGTAAGGGAAAATAATTTAGCGGAAGATATAAACTTTTAAAGAAAGATGTGTAATAAAAACAATACCCTTTTAAAACATAATCATTAATATAATATAGAAAAAATAAATCAATCATCACCATATAAACATTCACATGGATATTCTACTAGCCAAATAATCACATGTAATAACTAATTTCATAATGAGGGAATCCCAAATGTCAGATATCATTACCACATGGTCAAGGCTTTGTACTAAGACAAAAAATAAATTTTTTGTCAAGGCTTTGTTTTAGGACACTAGTTTGTATCATGAGACGTACCGATGCATCTAGGGGCTATAGTGGGATCCACCTGTCACTTACTAAGTCCAATGAAATCCTCAAATGAAAAAGATTAAACATAACATAAACGTTCCAATTAAATATTGCATTTGAAATGTCAATACTTTAACCATAAACCATAAATGGTATAAAAATAGAACATCCACAGTCAAACATATCATAACTCATTCAATAAAATATGAAAGATTTTATTATAATAAATCAATATCAATCAAGAATAATATCCACTAAAGGATGCTAACATAGTTGGAAATGACCAGTAAAACGTTTTGAGAGAAATATCCCTTTTTGTGAAATCATTTAAAAGTCACAAATTTATAATGGAATTAATTTTAAAAGATATTTTTTTAATAAAAGTGTCCCATAACAAATTGAAACTTTTGAAAAGAATTATCATTTCAAAAAATTCATGTCTATATAAATAAGTGCCTAAAATCATTTTCAAAACATGGACATTAATTAAAAGGATTTAGGAAGATAAATCTTTAAAACAATTAAAATGATGATCTAGATAAATATACCCTTCTATAAAACCTTAAAATATTCCATTTGAAAACATTTTAATGAAATATGGGTATCAATGATAAATATGACCCAGTAAATACTTCCACATAAACAATATCATATAATAATGAGATTGAAGAAATAACCCTTACATTGCACATTCTGTTGGTCGAGAGTATGTTTAACCTCATTTATAATGACCATAGATTGTTTTTAAATTATAACAGAACCATATTCATATTTATTATATCATAAGTGATTCATTTATCACTTTATACTTTCAACTTAATGAAGATTTTCATTTTAAAATTACATTTTGGGTAATAAATTCTTTCTTTATCGTACCTATTTTAACTTGTTATTTTTGATCGTATCACTTAGATCCAAATTTAAATACCTCCAGAATATAAAACATTATTTATATATCATATATATTTATAATATATATATTTATAATTTATATATATATATGATGTGGAGTCACTGTTTATAGAGATGGTAGGTCGTACGTACGCATAAACGTTGTTTCTGTTTTCATATCGTATTAAACACAGGTAAGTGAGTATGATATATGTACGCACACACCGACATACATACATAAAAATATATATATATTTCTAGTAGCATTACTATGTAATATATTACATAATTATTAATAATATATATTTTTATAATCATCATTGAATCGTGAATGTGGGAATGATTTTCATCGCGTCGTGGAGACGGTAATCCGTACGTAAGCACGAGCAACGAGATCATTATATTTATGGAGAAATCATATGTAATTTGATGTTATTTCATCTATAAATAATAATTAACATGTTATAATTATTATTTACATCAGTTATTCTCATTATTATATCCATCCAAATAATGAAGTGTTAAAAAAAACAAACTATACAACGACGTGGAGACGGTAAGCCGTATGTACGCAAGTATGGTGACTTTGTCATTTATAAGATGGGTAGAATAATGAATACGGTTTTACCAAATTTATAATAACCTCACATTATGTAGGAGGTACTAGAGTTATTATTTTGGAATGGGAAAAACAACGAAAGAGGAAGTGGAAGAAGAAAATAACTTGAAAGTGGGTGGTGAAATTATTACCTCTTCTTCGTGTGGTTCATTTTGAGTTAATAAAAAGTGCTCAATAGGAGGGATTTATGATCAATTAAATGAATCTAGGGTGATTTAAGGGATGTTGGGAGGATATTTGGGTAAGGTTTGTTTAAGAAAAACTTCTTTGAAGATGTTAAATTAAGAGAATGGGAAGTATCCTTTTATAAGAGAGGTGATGGTCACTTTAGGAAAAGATTGAAATATTATTTTATAATATAATAATTTTATGTTTCCTATGGAAACAATGAATTTATTTAGAGCCTTAGGTGGTTATGGGTCTAAATCCTCTCAACCAATAGGGTTTAGACAAGTTTAGGTTACCATTTTAACCTTATCATTTGGATTTTACTCTTAGATAAATAGTTTATGTTTTACCATGTCTTCTTCTATTCATACACTATATGGTTGATAAAATTACTCTAAACGTCAAAAAGAACACCAAGTCATTCATTAATGACATATGTAATATTATTTATTCCCTTTGGATGAATCTTAGAAATTTAGGAATATTACATCAACCAATAATATATTATTTTTTAAAAAAACTAATTTATAACAATTTTGACACAATTTCGTAAAATCTATTTGTGAAAATCAGAACAACCTTATCACATCAAAAAAATTATCTAATAAACCCTAACATGTAATATTAACCTTGAAAAACTGTAGATGGCCTCAAAAACTTTAAAATATATTTATTTTAATATTCATTTTATAAACTATTTTAATATTTCATTAAGAAGGTAATTACTGCTTCATCATTGTTTCATAAATAAATTTAATTATTTAATATTTAAAAAATATAAATAAAATACCATTATATAGGAAGAATTTTTATATTTCTAATGAATATTTATAGTCTAATTTATATTATTTATTACCCTATATTAAAAAAGGTTTAGTTAATAAACTTTGAATTTAACCATTTTAACTCTTCTTTAAATAAAATAATAGTAAACATCCTAATCTAATCCATGTCAACCTAAAAGTTAATATTTTATTACTAATTTTGTTTTAAGTAGAATTTCAATTATCCAATAAAATTAGGACATGTGTTAAGATAATTATAATATCATTTTTACCTTTAATTTCCCTATTTACTTAATACTGTGGTAAATAAAAGTCAAAAGTTACTATTCACCCAAAATTATTATCATCTTATTGAATCAAATTTTACTTATTGATTTCAACCATGTCTCTCGGATATGTAAAATTCAATTCGCTAAAGCGGTAAAATTATGTTTTATGTAAATTTGCTAACGTGCCTAGAAGGGGTAAAAGAGGTTAAAATGTTCAATAAAATTTTTTAAACCTAATTTTATTATAAAATCAATCCAATTAATTACATTAAACTTATATTGGTATTATATATCTATTTTTAATTAAATAAATTTAAATTAAAAAAATAATTATTTAAATAAAAAGTCAGTTCTAAATAATAACATAGTGTTTTTCACAATTCATAAAAAATTGAATGTTTTCAGAAAAATACAAAAAATTCACCATAAGATAATTTTGATATTCCAAATTATAAAATGAATTCTATTTTACTTAATTCAAAACATTTAATTTTCATTTATTAATTTAAAATCATTTCCTTCTCTCAAAACCAAAATGCTGGTTTTTAAAATGTAAAAACTATCAAAAGATTGACATGTGTTTATGTCATATTTAAATGTGAAATTACTTATACTGACCTAAATTGAATTAAATGATAAAAATAAAATCTAATTAAACTTCAAAAGATTTCAAATTCATAATTTTACACTATAAATTATTTTGATTAAAAACTGTGTTTTCAATTAAAACATAGTATTTTTTATTATTCATCAAAATATGAAAGTTATCAAAAAAGTACCAAACATTTATCCAAACTAAATTTTTATGTCCCTATTATAAATTATAATTTAATTTCATTAAATTGAATACATACAACTATCAAATATTGGGTTAAAAAAGCATTCACCATTAACAGGCAGTAAAATTGCATTTTTTGAAAAAAAAATCTTTTATCAAAAAAATATGAATCTATTCTTATATTATGTATAAGAAACAAATAATATGGATTTTAGAATTATATATAGTATATTAGATACAAAATGCAGTTAATACAATTGATAACCGTTTTTTTAATGGCTAGTTTGGTAAGTTGTGGTGCGCTTCGAACTCGGTGTTGCGTGTAGCGCATCTGTGGAATTACTTTAATGAGATAACGTACTCTGAAATTATGGGAGTTTACATTCTACCCTCATTCAACAAAATTTATCCTCAGATTTTGAAATTGTTCTTCAAAAATAAAAGGTTAAAAATAGAAAAAGACCTTTGTGGAAAACCCAAATCAGAAATTGGGATAATAAAGTTTATTCTTAATATGAAGGAAAGGTAATGAAAAAATCAACACCAAATTATGACCACGATTAAGAGAAAATTGGTGGTAATTAGAGACACACAACCGGAGGAAAAATGTCAATATTTATGGGGAGTGATTGAGGTCATCAATCACAAATATGTGTAAAATTGAGGGCCTCAAAGCAAGCAATCTATGATGATTTAAAATATTGTTAGTTCAAAAAAACACAAGGTATTAGGAAAAAACATATTTGGTTTTAAGATCCCTTCCATAATGTTTAAGAATAAAATTATTCATAGAATAAAAGGAAAATAATAAACTTGAGAAGTAATGTTTCTTTATTCAACTAATTCCTACCCCAAACACATCTTTCACTCCCAAAGATAATAAAATTCAAAAATATTCTATTTATTCTAATCGTATATGGTTACAAAAATAATGAATTAATAATTCATTTGTTAGACTATTTAAAAAAACAAAATTATACAAAACAGGACATCACATATTCCAGTGGTAGGTAATCCACCTTTTTCACTGTTCGGTTCTGGGTTCAAGTCTCACGGCCTTTCCAGACGCGACAGGTTGTTGCCCGACCTCTGGGTTATCCTTTTTATGACAATCCAAAAATAATTTTAAGAAACGATTTCACCGTATCAACAGTTACCAATGTCAAACTTAATCCATTCCAACCTTAAGACATATCCACAATACTTCTGCCAAACTCACAGAAAAAAATTTATAAGGAAGGTAAACACAATGAACACATTTTTTTCCACATAATAACATGTGAATACATTCATCATGTATTATTTTAAAACATGCTAACAACCTGAATTACCATAAATCCATATTGATTACATTCATGGTCTTTTATTCTTTATAGAATGCTGGATATACTCTTTATATCCAAAAATGTTTTAAACTACAACAATGATGGAATAAACAAACCACTAATCACTTCCAAGGATGTTAATAATATCCAATATAATTTATCCAATTCAATCATCTCTTATTCCTAAATCAATACCTCTATATCAGGACCATATTAAAGTTTTATCATTCCTTCAACCATGTATCTTCAAAAAATGTTACCTTACTATTGAGTCACTTTTCTTGGTACTACACAATCTCAAATCCTTAATGAAATAGTACAACAGTAAAATACTTATATACATCATAATTATTATAATCAGTACATCGTTGATACAGTACTCAAATGACATAATTATTTAATATCAACCTAAGAACACTAGTCATTACTCTTCATCTGTGGTAATATCATAACTTGATTATTATCCAACAACATCATTTGTGGTATACTCTGATAATTTGGACATTAATTCACATAGTGTCCCAAATCCTTGAAGATGATGCATTATACATTTGAAACCTTTTTCTAACCCTTGAAATCACGTACTCGGTGCCCTTTTTCTCCACACATATAAAAATCTCTCATTCCATTTAAGAATTTACCAAGGTGATTATTTCCACATTTATCACATATGGTAATATCCTTTTTCCCTTATTACCTTTATCCATCGTTCTCTCTACCATCATTTTCTTCTCTGGCTTCCCTTCAAATCCATAAGACGTAGAAAATTAATTACTTATCTTATTGACACATGATACTTTTTATTCATATGATTATAATAAATGGAAGACTATTTCCCTTCTAAATGATGGCTTAATAGGACAAAGGATACAATCCTTCTTACTCTCTATATCATGCATACTGTTGGAGTTATCATTCCATCTACTAGGAGCCATTTTTAAACAATGGTATACATTGGATAGTTTTATGAATCAAAATGCATAATTCCAAAATTTTAAAATACCTAATGTAAATTGAAAATACTATTAATTTAATCTATAATCATAAAATGTTTTATTTGAGAAAATATTTACTCCTAAATCCTTCATAATGGCTTGTAATGAAAATGTGAGTTATTGTAAGCATATCCCCCCAGGAGTGTCGTAACCAAGAGTGCAGCAAGGCCCATTGTCTTGTACCAGGATACCGCATGTCAAGCAAAAAACTCCTTGTCATAGTTTTTACTCCTATGTACATCTGCTCCAGAGCTGCCTCTACCTGATCATATCCAGATAAGGATGTATTGCATGGAAAATACACAAAATCTCTATATTACTAAAATTATAGGATGTTCTTCTATAATAATCCTCAAATTCTATCTTAGGGTATTGTTATATAATCAGAGTTTATCTAAATAAATTTGTATGGTTGTTGCTAAACATTATCTGATACCAACTATAATACCCTGACACCAGTTACCCATAGCCAGTGCATTATTTATTTACATTAGCATGATTATAAGGAATCAGGTCCCAAAGGACCGATAAGTTAGGAGTCTTGGAAAATAGATTACATACATTAACATTACATTAAAATTTCAATCATAAATTGCAGCATAGATAGTTCATTGAGAACACCATTATTCCCTTTAGCTTAACCCTACATATCAAACATAATAAACTTCTTGTAATCCTAGGATAATAAAACATAATAAAGGTGTGAGCTCAGATGCTCAGTAAGGGTAAATAATTTAGTGGAAGCTATAAAATTTTAAAGAAAGATGGGTAATAAAAACAAAATCGTTTTTAAACAAAATACTGAATATAATATGGAAAAATTAAATCAAACATCACCATATAAACATGCACATGGATATTCTACTAGTTGAATAATCTCCTGTAATAACTAATTTCATAATGGGGAAATGCCTAAAGCCGGACATTATTACTACATAGTCAAGGCCTTGTGCCAAGACTATAAATAACTTTTTTGTCAAGGCCTTGTTCTAAGAAACTAGTTTGTCTAATGGGACCTACCGATGCATCGAGGAGATATAGTGGGCTCCGCCTGTCACATACTAAGTCCACTACAATTCTCATATGAAAATCCTTGAAACATAACATAAACATTCATATTAAAACTAGCATAAGAAATGTCAGTACATTAACCATAAACCATTAGTGGTATAATGATATAACATCCACATTCAAACATATCATAACACATTCAATATAATATCAATGATTTTATTATAATAAACCTATCTCTATCAATAATAATATCTAGTAATGGATTCTTACATAGTTGAAAATGATTAGTTAAATTTTATAAAAAAATATCCCTTTTTGTGAAATCATATAAAAGTCACACATTTAAAAAGGTAGTAATTTTAAAAGATATTTTTGAATCAATGTGTCCCATACCAATTTGAAACTTTTGAAAATAATTATCATTTCAATATATTCTTGTCCATATAATTAAATACTTAAAATCATTTTGAAAACATGGACATTAATTAAAAGGATTGACAATGATAAATCATTAAAACATATAAAATGATGATCAAGTTAAATTACCCTCCCATACAACCCTAAAAGATTATTTTTGAAAACTTTTTTATGAAATATGCATATAAAGGATAAATATGTCCTAGTAAATACTTACACATAAACAATCTATGATAATAATGAGACTGAAGTAAAAAACCATTAACTTGCACTTTCCTTTGGTCGAGGGTATGTTTAACCTCATGTATAATAACCATAGTATGTTATTAAATTATACCAGAATCATAATCATATTTATTATATCATAAATTATTCATTTATGAATTTATACAAGCCTTTTAATAATGATTACCATGTTCAATTAACATTTCAGGTAATAAACAATTTCATTAACTTATGTGTTTTAACTGATTATTCTTGATCGTATCACATAGACCATGATTTAAAGACTTTCAGAATATAAAAAATTATTTATATATCATATATATTTATAATATAAATATTTATAATATATAGATATATGATACGGGATGCACCGTTTATGGAGATGGTAGGCCATACATACGCATAAACGCTGTTTCTGTTTTCATATCGTATTGAACGAAAATAAGTGAATAATATATATGTAAGTAAACACACACACACACACATGTATATATATATCCAGTAGAATTTATATTTCATATATTACATACTTATTAATAATATATATTTTAATAATCATTATTGAATGGTGAACATAGGTATGATTCTCATCGCGTCGTGGAGATGATAATCTGTACGTACGCACGAGCGACAATATCATTATATTGATGAAACAATTGTAGGTAATTAGATGTTATATAATATATAAAGAATAATTAACATTTTATTTTGATTATTTACAACATTTATACTCATTATTATACCCATCCAAATAATGAAGTGTTCGAATAACAAACTACACGATGACGTCGAGACGGTAAGCCGTACGTACGCATGTATGGTGACTTTGTCTTTTATAGGATAAATAGAATAATTAATATAGTTGTACCATATTTATAATAACATCATAGTATGTAGTAGGTACGGGAGTTATTATTTTGGTATGGAAACAATAAAGAAAGAGGAAGTGCAAGAAGAACAGAACTTGAAAGAATGTGGTGAGATTATTACCTCTTCTTCGGGTGTTTGCTTTTGAGTTGATCAAAATGGATCATTTGGTTGGAGTTATGATCAAATTAATGACTCTAGGTTGATTTTAGGGATGTTAAAAGAATTTTTGGGTAGGGTTTGGACAAGACAAATAGATTTGGAGGTGTGAAATAAAGAGAAGGAGAAGTACCCTTTTATAAGAGAGGTGAGTGTCACTTTAGAAAAAGATTGAAATATTATTTTATAATAAAATAATTTTCAGAATATAATGGATAAAAATGAATTTATTTCGATCCTTAGGTGGTTATGGGTCGAAATAATCTCAACATATAGCTTTTAGACAAGTTTAGGTTACCATTTTAACCTTATCTTTTAGATTTAATTCGTCGTTAAATAGTTTATCTTTTATCATGTCTTCTTGTATTCTAACACTATATGGATAATAAACTTACTCTACACTTCCAAGAGGTCCTTAGGTGATTAATTAATGATTTATATAGTATTATTTATTCCCTTAGGATGAATTGTAGATTTTTAGGAATATTATATCGACCAAAAATATATTATTTGTTTTAAAAACTAACTTATGTCAATTTTGACACTATTAGGTACTTTGTTTTTGTGAAAGATATAACAACCTTATCTCTTTGAAAAAATATATCTAATAAACCCTAAAATATCATATTAACCTAAAAAATTTGTTGATGGCTCAAAACCTTTAAATTATATTTATATTCATATTTATTTTATAACGTATTTTAATATTTCATTAAGAAGGTAATTACTGGATGAACATTGTGTCATGAATAAATTTAATTATTTAATATGTAAAAATAATAAATAAAAAAATTATGTGTGAAATATTTTTATATTTCTAATGAATATTTGTAGTAAATTTTATCTTATGAATAACCCTATATTAAAAATGGTTTAGTTAATAAACTTTGAATTTCACACTTTTAACTCTTCTTTAAATAAAATAATAATAAATGTCTTAATATAATACAATTGGATATAAAGTATAATATTTTATTCCTAAGGATGTTTGAGTTTGAATTACACTTAACCAATAGAATTAAGACATGTGTTAAGGTAATTATAATATTATTTTTACCTTTAATTTCCCTATTTACTTTTCACTTTGGTAAATTAAATGTCAAAAGTTAATATTTGCCAAAAATTAATTTCATCATATTGAATCAAATTTTAGTAACTGAGGTCAACAATGTCTCTTATAATTTGTAAATTCAACTCAAATATTTGGTAAAATAATGGTTCATGCAAATTTGCTAATGTACCTAGAAGGTGGGAAAAGGAGGTTAAAAACCTCAATAAAATTTTATGTATCTAATTTTATTATAAAATGACTCCAATGAATTAAATTTAACTTATATAAGTATTATATATCTATTTATACTTAAAATAAATTTTAAAAAAATTACTTATTTAAATAAAATTTTGGTTCTAAAAAATAATGTACTGTTTTTCACTATAATCAAAAATTGAAAATTTTCTAAAAAATACAACAAATTCACCCAAAGATAATTTTGATAGTCTGAATTCAAAAATGAATTATAATTTACCAAATTAATAACATAGAAGTTTCATTTATTAATTTAAAAATAATTCCCGCTGTCAAAACCAAAAAGCAGGTTTTTAAAAAGTAAAAACTATCAAATGATTGACATGTGTTTATGTCAAATTTAAATGTGAAATTACTTATAATGACATAAATTGTATTTAATGATAAAAATATAATGTAATTATACTTAAAAACCTTTCAAATTATAATTGAACAATATAAAATATTTCTATTAAAAATGTTGTTTTCAATTAAAACGTAGTATTTTTCATTATTCATCAAAATATGAAAGTTATCAGAAAAGTACCAAAAATTTATTCAAAGTAAAATTTTATGTCAATCTTCTAAGGAATAATTTAATCAAATTATATTGAATATGTAAATGTGTCAAATATTGGTTTTTAAAAAGGGTTATCTATTAAAAGGCTGTAAAATTGCATTTTTTTGGAAAATACTTCTTTAAAAAAACTTATTTGTTCTTATATTATGTCTAATAAACAATTAATATGGAGGTTAAAATTATAGAGTATATAAGATTCAAAATGCAGTTAACACTATTCATAACTGTTTTTTGAACCGCTAGTTTGGTATGTTGTGGTGAGCTTCGAACTCGGTGTTGCGTGTAACACAAGCTATTGAATTACTTTAATGAGATAACATAATATGAAATCTTGTGGTGTTACATCCATGATGGGTAATTCCAATACCCTATATTGAAGACAAAATAAAACCACTCCTAGGTTAATCCCCACATTTATGATGTAACTATATCATTGAATTTTCCCTATGAATCTCAATTTAAGAAGAAATTAAAATAATTCAATAACATGGATTCACTGAATAAAAAGAATATATTATTTTTAACATATTATTACCAAGACTCATTAATGCCCTTAAATCCATGATGTATCAGTGACCCATCAAAAAAATAGAAATTAAAATATTATAAATTTTACAAATCACAAAATTATAGGTTGTTACATTATCTCTACCATTAATTGTTTTATTCTAGAAAAGGGAAAAATTAGGGAACATCAATAATGTAACACCCTAATATTTCATAGTAAGTTATTTTCCTTAATTCAATATCTTGTGACTTCGAGCGCACCACGACATACCAAACCAGCCATTCATAAGCAGTTATGAATAGTACTAATTGAATTTTGAATTTTATATACTCCATATAATTTTAGAATCCATATTATGTGTTTCTTAGACATAATATAAGAACAAATTCATTTTTTAGATAAGAGATGTATTTAAAAAAATGAAATTTACCACCTTTTAATTGAAAACCTTTTTTGAAACCAATATTTGACACTTTTATATATTCAATTTAATGAATTTAAATTCTTCTTTAGAATCGGTACATAAAAATTTATTTTGGATAAATTTTTTGTACTTTGCTAATAACTTTTATATTTTGATGAATACTGAAAAATACTAAATTTTAATTAAAAACATATTTTTTAATTGAAATAATTTAGAGTGTTAAATTATGTATTTTAATGTTTTGGAAGTATAATTATATTATAATTTTATCATTTAATACAATTTATGTGATTATATGTAATTTCACATTAATATTTGACATAAATACATGTCAGTCTTTTGATAGTTTTTACTATTTAAAAACCCACTTTTCAGTTTTGACAATTGGAATTAATTTTAAATTAATTAATTAAAATTATATGTATTGATTTTGGTAAAATATAATTCATTTTGGAATTCATAATATCATAATTTTCTTATGGAAAATTTTTGGTATTTTTCTGAAAACGTTCATTTTTTTATAAATAGTGAAAAACACTTCTTTATAGTTTTAAACTGGAGTTTTATTTAAATAATTATTTCTTTTATCTAAATTTATTTTTAGTAAAATAGATATATAATACCTATATATGTTCAATATAATTCACTGGAGTCATTTTATAATAAAATTAGATGTATAAAATTTTATTGAACTTTTTACCGTCTTTTACCCACCTCCTAGGAGCATTGTCAAATTTACATAAAAACTAATTCTACAACTTCTATCAGTTGAATTTTAAAAACTCCAAGAGACATGGTTGATATCATTATGTAAAATGTGGTTCAATAAGATGAAAATAATATTTGGTGAATCGTAACTTTTTATTTTTATTTACCATGATTAAAAGTAATTATTTTAATTAAGGGTAAAAATGATATTATTATTACCCTAACACATTTCTTAATTCTATTGGATAAGTGTAATTCGAAAAATGAAATCCTTATGAATAAGATATGATCCTTTAGGTCTACATGGATTAGATTATGACATTTATGATTATTTAATTCAAAGATGAGTTAAAAGTGTTAAATTCAAAGTTTAATAACTAATCTTTTTTTAATATAGGGTTACACATAACATAAATTCGACTATAAATATTCATTATAAATATAAAACTATTTCCTACATAATGGTATTGTATTTATATTTTTTAGACATTAAATAATTTAATTTATTTATGACACAATGTTGATGTAGTAATTACCTAATTAATGAAATATTAAAATAATAGATTTTATAAAAATGAAAATAAATATAATTTGAGACTTTATATTAATTATTATAATTTTTAAGGTTAATATGACATGTTATGGTTGGTTAGAAGAATTTTTTTCTAAGTAATAATTCTGTTATAAATTTAACAAAAACAAAATACCAAATAGTGTCAAAATTGATATAAAAGAGTTTTTAAAACAAATATTATATTATTAATTGATATTATATTTTTAAAAATATATGATTCAGCCAAAAGACTTATATAATTATTGTTTTGTCATTAATTAATCAGTTGGGAATATAATAGAAGTATATAGTAAGTTTATTAACCATAAAATATAAAAATACAAAGAGACGTGGAAAATGTCAAACTATTTAACTAAGAGTTAAATCTAAATAATAAGGTTAATATAGTGACCCAAACATTTCTAAAACTAATTGGTTGAGTGGTTTTTGACCCATATCCAACTTATACATTAAATAATTCATTTTGGAGCCATTATAAAACAGAAATTATTTTATTATAAAATAATAGTTCCGGCTTTTCCTAAAGTGCCCCCACCCCTCTTATAAAGGGCACTCCACCATCTCTCTAATTCACACCTTCAAAGCAATTAGGCTGGGCCAACCCATACCCTAATATCCTCCAAACCCTCCTCCCTTCATCCTATATGCCTTACTTTTGTTAGAAATCCAATCTAAGAATACCTTTTGATCGAATTAAAAGGAAGAATCCGAAGAAGAGGTAAATATTTTATCACCTCTTTCAAGTTCCTTTCTACTTCCACCTCATATTTATTTTTTGTTTCCATTATAAAATAATAACTCCAGTATATTCTATATACTATGATGTTATTAAAAATATGGTACAACCATATTCATTATTCTATCCATACTTTGAATGACATGTCACCATACGTGCGTATGTACGACTTACCGTCTCCACGTCGTGGCGTAGTTGTTATTCAATACATTATTATTTGTATGGGTTTAATGATGATATATAATTGGTGTAATTAATAAATATAAAATTATTATTATTCTGTATATATGATATACCATCCAATTATATGTGATTTCAATATCAAAATAATGATATTGTCGCTCGTGCGTATGTACGGATAACCGTCCCCATGAATGCGATGAGATTCATTCCTCATCATATCCATTCCAGAATAATTTTCATTTGATGATTAAATATAATTTTTAAAGACTTAATATCATTCTGATATTAATAAGATCCATCCTATCCATAACAAACATGGCTTACATAACCAAGCATATAAAGGAGAATGAATCAGTTAACACCTGAAATGACGATAATACTAAAATATCAATATTAGAAGATCATATATGATATCATATTAATGTATATGGTTATTCTATAATTTAATAACAATTATTTCACCATTATACTGGAGATTAGCGTACCCTAAACCAAGGAAAAGTACAAGGTAAGGGGTTTCTTATCTCACTTTTAATTCCGTGGGATTTCCATTGTTCGCCACTTTTTTATTGCATGTGTTGTACTGTGTACTACCATTTGATATATATTATCATGATTAATTTTATATTCATGGTATTATGTGATACATTTTTTGGTTATTAACTTTTTTTCATACGAATCGATTGATTACAATGATGTAAGGGTTTTTCATCTCACTTTTATTCCCATGAGATTCATGCTATATTGGCCACTATTTTCTTTTGTGTGGATTATGTACTGTCCATGATTTTATTCCTGGTGTAATATACATTAATTTATGAGTATATATATCATTATTTTATGATCCTTATTTCATGGGTTTTATGTTTCATAAGTTACCAAATTGGTAAGGAAATTTCAAATTTCAATTTCCACTCAGTGGGCTTTACACATACTTTATTGATTATTTTACTCCAAGATTATGTGTGGAATCTCTATTTATAATTTCTGTAGTAATTTCCACTCCCCATTGTGTGGATATATTTTTGATACACATATTAACTCCATTTATAATTTCTCAATTCAATGATATAAACATGATCTTAACTCAATTTTCATTCATTGAGTTAAACATCCAAGTCATTGGTGTTGTTTTTACAAGAATATGTGTGAGTGTTCTCTAATTGATTTTCACAAAATATCCAATCATATTGAGTGCATTTATATTTTTCACACATAATTATTTCATTTATTTGTCCTTTACCTAAGGATACATTCATTATAATGGATTTCATCTCAATTTACATTCCTTTGAGACTTCTTTGTTGTTATTCACAAATTCAATTTTATATGGTGTATATACTATCCTTTGACAAAGTATATAATGAAATCATTTATTCTCATGGTATTATGAAGTTTTTATTACCTTGATTATTTCTATTCAAGCATCTCTCATTTGGATAGTAACTCTAACTAAAATACTATTTTAAATGTTTTAAAAATTTATTCTTCTAAATCATTCTCATTAATGTCCATGTTTTAATAATGGTGTTAAGGTTTTATTTATATGCACATTAACGTTTTAAAATTAAAATTCATTTTAAATGTTTCAATGTGGTATGGGACAAATTGATTCAAAAATCTATTTTTAAACGGCTTCTTGACAAATAGTGTGACTTATAAATGTTTTCAAGAAAAAGGGGGACATTTCTACCAAATAGTTTTGATGATTATTTTCATCTATGTCTATATCCTTCATTATTATTGATTGAGGTTAATATGTTGCCATACAATCTTCCATATTGTATTGAGCGAGTTATGTTTGACTGTGGATGTGCTATTTTTATACCCTTCATGGTTTTTGGATAAAGTATTGAAATTTCATATGCTAGTTTTTATATGATTATTTAAGTTATGTTTCAAACTTCTCATTTGAGGAATGCATTGGACTTAGTAAGTGATGGGTGGAGCCTGCTATATCTCCTCGATTCATCAACATGTCTCATGAGACAATCTAGTTTCTTCATACAAGGCCTTGACAAAATCTTATTTGTAGTCTTGGCATAGAGCCTTGACTATGTGGTTATGAATTCCGAAATTATACATTCCATCATTATGAATGTGGCTATTCATATTTCATGTGATTATTCTACTTGTAGAATATCCTTGTGCATAAGTAAATGGCATTAATCGATTTTATCTTTTCCATATTATGCTAAATTTCATGTTTAAAAGGATTTTGTTTTTATCTTATACATTTCCTTAAATGGTTATGCTTATTTATGAATGTTTCCACTTTATTGATATCCTTACTAAGCATATGAGCTCCCCCCTTTCTATGTTTTATTTTCCCTAGTATTCGAAGAAGTATATTATGACTGACCTGTAGGAAGAGTCTATGGGATCTCAGTGTTGTCTATGGAAACAATGTTGTTTTGGTTTTCTAATTTATGATTTAATGAAAACCTTATGAATGTATCTAGTACTTCCAAGGCTACTAAACTAATCGTTGTTTTGAGACTTGATCTTTTTCGATCATGACAATGATACTTAATAATGCACCGAAGCTGGGCTTCTGGGGTCAGGGCATTACAGTTGGTATCAGAGGATGTTTAGTACAAACCTTGGAATCTAGATTTAGATAAACATTAATTAGAGCACATTACCCTAAGATAGAATTTGAGGATTAGTATAGAATAACTTCCAAGAATTTTGGTATTTTAGAAATTATGTAGGGTTTTCAAAACAATACATCCATGTCTGGATAAGATCAGGTAGAGGCGAATCTGGTATAGATGTACCTAGGAGTGAAAACTCCAACATGGAGTTTCGGGCTTGACCTGAGGTATCTTGGTGTACGACAATGGGCCTTGATGCACTATTGGTTAAGAAAATTCTGGGGGATATTCTTATGGTAATTCACATTTTCATTAAAAACTGATTAGACATATTATAATATAAGATGAGAATAAATAATCTTCATTAGTCCTAAGGTGTTTTAGATTGAAAATAATGTGTTATGATATTTTCTAAATGATTTTATGACTTACACTACTCTTTCTTGTATTAGTAAATGGATGGATTCCAAAGAAGTCATAGTAACATTGAACATGATGTACAATGTAGGCACAATGAAGGAAATGTGCAACAGAATGGAATGTTGATAGGTGTAAAAGGTATCATGTTCATGACAAATCATTTTCCCAAAATTATGATAAAAACATATATATTAACCAACTCTCGGACTCAACAATGAATAGAAAGGCGATGAATGATAAGAGTTCCAACAGTGGAGACCATGGAGAAACGAAAGCTCAATTTACATCATGCTGGAATTGTGGATGGAGACACCTAGGGAAGTGTTTTAATAGAACAACTAAATGCTTTATGTGTGGGGAAGAAGGACATAAATTAAAGCATTGCCAAGGAAATTTGAAGAGTTCTATGGAAGAAAATAAAAATGATTCCAAGTATCTATTTACAGTCATTTTCCGTAAATGTAGGGGACCTAGGCATTACCCGAGTGAATTCCCTATTCTATAGGATAACCCCTTGATCAAGGAAGAACCTATGTAGAAATAAATGGATGGTATAAAGTTTAAATATATTAGTGCTCTTTGTTGATGTGATTACTTTGGAATACATTTCTAATATGTGTAGCCCTGTAGTTTATTATGTGAAATTCTATTTTTGGAATAATTGTGTTTTCTATTTTTGATATAGTTATAAATAACCATTTGGGATTAAATGATGCTTTAATTTGATGAAATTACATGTTATTAAATTTTGGGATGAACATTCAAGGTATGAGATATCATTTGTTGTGAAATTATGTTATAGTTATTATGAGGCATTTTTCTCATTTTTGGAATGTTATAAAATATTGTTTTTTGAAAATGGACAACATGAAGACCATGTGACAACCCGTCGCGTCGGTCAAAGCTGCAGGAATTAAACCCACAACCATAGTTAGATTGGGATTTATCACATGCCACTGGAATACGTGAAGTACCTGGTTAGTGTGACTAATTATTTTTAGTTAAAAGATTATATTTATCAATAATAAGTTGCATTGGGATCGTATGTCTTATCAAAGGGACATCATTAGTATAGGAAAATGATTTGAGGATTAAGTGATAAATGTTATTTTGGAAGATGTTCTCTCTGTTGTGAATACTATATGCCTTAGGAAAATAGAATACTATTGGATTTCATTTGAGGAGTAATGGGGGATTTGTATCTAGGTTTTTATTGTGGATTTATAGCCATTTGGGTTATTTATGGAAATGATTAACCAATCATAGAGAATATGTGATTACGTTAATTACTTTTAAGTATGTGACTTTAAGAGTAGTCGATGTTATTGGGAAATATAATTTAAGGTGGAAGAATGCGTAATCAAATTCTTCTTTGTTTTGGGTTTCAATATTAGTTTGAATTATATTGATGGATTTTTAGGACAATTGTTTATTGAATGGTATTTATTGAACTTCAGGTATTGTTGGTTTAATTTTAGAAATTAAGATAAGTATTTATTTCTCTAAAGGATTATCCTTTTTGGGGATCATATGATATTGTACTAAACATTTTGGGTTTTTAATCTCTAATGACAAGGTAATTATATATAGTTTATCTTTTGTGGATTATGTGATTCTCTAGAAGTTGATTCTAGCGCATCAGATGTGACCAAGTCATCTTGAATACTCATCATTTGAAAAAAAAAATGATGAGTCAGTGGTATATATTTATTAAAGGATGAAACTCTACTTAAAAAGTATGTATATCTCTTTATGCACTTAGTCAATCTCATAAAGAAATTCCTCAACATTATGAAATGAAACATAAAACAAAAAACATTATCCGTTAACTTTTTCTACTAGGAAATTAATGAACGTTTATCTCATCAAAATTTTGTTGTTTTCTTGTAGTTAACATTATCCTAATCATGTTTTCTATCACTCTCCACTAGAACTTGACACTTATTTTATCTCTCATATCCATGTTTTACAACATGGAATCCTAGTGTGGGTTATTTCGTGTGACCATTGTACTTATCTTCCTCTCTTTTAAAGAGATAATTATATTGACTCTTTGTCTGATGCGGGATATTCAATGAAGTTCCCAAGAACAATTTTAAAATTTCACAGACACAATTTCCAAAAGGGGGGAATAATGTAACACCGCAATATTTCATAATAAGTTACGTTCTTTAATTCAATAGCTTGCAAGTTCGAGCGCACCACGACTTACCAAACTAGCCGTTCAAAAGAAGTTATGGATAATTTTAACTGAATTTTAAATTTTATATACTCTATATAATTTTAGAATCCATATAATGTGTTTCTTATACATAATATAACAACAAATTCATTTTTTCAGATAAAAGATGTATTTTTTAAAAAAAATGCAATTTTTCCACATTTTAGTGGAAAAACCTTATTAAAACCAATATTTTACACCTTTATATATTCAATTTCATGAAATTAAATTCTTCTTTATAATCAATAAATAAAAATTCATTTTGGATAAATTTTTGGTACTTTTCTAATAACTTTTATATTTTGATGAATATAGAAAGATACTAAATTTTAATTGAAAACACATTTTTTAATCGAAATAATTTATAGTGTTAAATTATGTATTTGAATTATTTTTAAGTATAATTATATTATATTTTTATCATTTAATACAATATAGGTGATTATTTGTAATTTTACATTAAAATATGACAAAATCCCATGTCAATCTTTCGATAGTTTTTACTTTTTAAATACATGCTTTTCGGTTTTGTCAACAAGAATTAATTTTAAATTAATTATTGAAACTTCTATTTTTTTAATTTGGTAAAATATAATTCATTTTTGAATTCGTAATATCAATATTATCTTAGGGTAAAAGTTTGGTAGTTTTCTGAAAACATTCAATTTTTTATGAATAGTGAAAAACAATGCGTTATAGTTTAAAACCGACATTTTTTTAAATATTTATTTATTATATTTAAATTTATTTTAAGTAAAAATAGATACATAATACATATTTATTTTAAATATAATTCATTTGAGTAATTTTATAATAAAATTAGATTTATAAAATTTTACTGACCTTTTTACCGTCTTTTACCCACCTCGTAGGAACATTTTCATATTTAATGTAACACCCCAAGCTTCCATGGTATGCTTCTATTTGAATAATAGAACAGTATGTGTTGTACGCAACCTTGAGTTCTAACACACCACGACGAATAATAGCAGCCGTTATTAATAGTAATACCCACCTTTTGAAATTATATAAATTTTATATTTCAAAATGTACTTCATTTTTGGATTCGGAATATCAAAATTATCCTAAGTTGAAATTTTTGTAATTTTCTGAGAACTTCCATTTTTCTATGAATAGAAAAAAATACTTAAAAAAACTTTTTAAATCAAAATATTTTATAGTGATATTTTATACTATTTAGTGGTTTTAAGGTATAATTAGAATATATTTTTACCATTTTATCCAATGGTGGTCATTAGAATTAATTTCACTTTGAAATTGGACATAAACAATTGTCAATCTTTTGATATATATTGCTTATTAGAAACACGCTATTTGTTGTGACAACGAGAATTAATTATTAAATAAATTAAATAAACTAATATTTTTTGATTTTTGTAAAATAGGCATCATTTTTGAATTAGGAATATCAAATATATCTTAGGGTGAAATTTTGACATTGTTCTGAAAAACTTCAATTTTTGATGAATAGTGAACCCACTAAGTGGTAGTTGAAAAAACTGATTTTTCATTTAAATTAAATTTTACCGCTTCAATGAATTGAATTTCAAAAATCCGACATACATGGTTGTCATTATTATGTAAAATGTGGTTCAATGGGATTAAAATAATTTTTTGGTGAATAGTAACTTTTCAGTTTTATTAATCGTGATTAAAGGTAATTAGTGAAATTTAATGTAAAAATGATATTATAAAAATATAAAAATATATTTACACATGTTCTATGATTATTTCATGAGTCATGGCCGACCAATACAATCCATGGGTCAACTTGGGGACCCCATGGGGCCACTTGGGTAAGAAAATGACATTAATAACTTTTTATTTAAAGTAAAAAATAAAATTGTCGCAAACATGTGTTGTTATACTAAAAAAATTATTACATGGGGTTATACACGTTATATTTTTTGATTATAAATATAAATTGGAAAGATAAAAAGATTTACTACTTCATGGTAATTTTTTTTATAATTTTTATACATTATATAAATTAATTTTTTTATGACACCATGATGATGCATCGATTACCTCATTAATTATCTATTTAAATAGAATGAAAAGATAATGTAAACTCTAAGACATAAACTTGTCTAAAACCTATTGGATGGGTATATTTCAAACCCTTATCACCTTATACTCGAAATATATCATTGTGGGACCTTTTAAATCTGAAAAGGACTTCATAATAATGTAACATTTCATGACCTTCCAAGAGTGCCCCTCCACTCCTCTTATAAAAGGCCCCCACTTCTACCACCTTATTCACACCTTCAACCCATTTTTCTCGGCCAAAATCTTCCCAAATACTCTCCCAACTTCCCTCTGTTACTCCTAGAATCCTCACTTTGTGCAGAAGTTTTCCCAAGGAAGCCTTTGGCTCAAATCAAAAAGAGTTACCCGATTTTATGGTAATGTCTTCTTTTGTGTTCTTTTGTTTTATTTTTCTTCTCCAACCCCCTAAAATCTTCTTATTACTTTATTTTGTAACAAAAAAATTATCCTCAATATACCTTTATGTTTTTATGAGAATTATTTTATTTACACTTACACACACCTTCATCTAATGCTTAAAGAACATACTGTATCTATGGGTGGCGAATTACTGTCTCACGAAATGATGATTGTTCAATCTTCTTTTAACACCTCTCATGGTGGCCATTATGATGACACTATTTTTATATATGATATATATTATGTTTTAGTTTTCCTTATGATTCTGTATTTTTCATTTATGGCATACCTTTATGATTTTCATTCTGGGTAAACGTGATAATTTTATTTTAGGAAGTGCAGACTACCGCCCCCTCAAAGTGATTTGAATCGTTAATGCCATATGTGGGATGTATAAAGGATGGAGTAAATGGTATTATATATTATATTATACTGGAATTATAGTATAACTTTATATAATTATAATTTCATTCCATTAAATACTAAATTGAAATTAAATTGGCGTTCATGCGTACGTACGGCTTACCGTCTCCATGAACGGTGCATTTTATTTCTTACCTCTAAATGTTATGTAATATTATAAATTCATGTATATACTGGATATATATGATATATATGATATCTAAATCATGAATATAATTCTGGATATAATGGATATTTCACCACATGAACAACTGGTAATTATAAGAAGTTTATTTTTGACTAAAGTACCAAAGATCGACAAAATGACCGTTATTAACATAAATAAATACATAATGTTCATAACATAGTAATAAGTGATATAAATAGAATAATGAACATGAAAAAGGTTATTAATCAAATATAAATTAACTATAGTTTATTATTTAGGATATTAAAGAACGATCGAGTCAAGTCGGACACGAGGTAAGGGAACTTCTTAACCCAATTTCTGTTCTTTGGGTTAATATCCTACTTTCAAATTATGTCATGATATTATTATTTCCTATCTTGTATTTCTGCTTTATTTATCTGTACTTATAATGAATACACATAATAGATCTATTTTACTTAAAAAATGATCATTGTAAGGACTTCGTATCAATCTCCTTTCATTGAGGCATATTTTATTTTATACACAACCTTATTATATACGGTGTATAAACCCTTTTGACTTTTACGTTTATTCAAAAGGAATATTTTTTATACGAAGAGTTTTACTAAATGACAAAAGGGAATGTTTTTTTTGTCGTACGTATGCGGTAACAACGACTTCTCTGCCACCGTGACCATTATTTGAGTTTCAGCTTCCTCTAAAAGCCATAAGTTTTATTAAATGAAAAATAAATACAAAGTTTTAATTTTCATTTATTTTGGTATTGAAAATGGTTTTGAAAGTGTTTTTATTATATTAATGTGTTGTATTGATATCTTGTGATTGAAATGTGGAAATTTTATGTTTCCTTTATGCATATTTTATGTGATACGATTATGGTATGGTTTATGATATTTTTAAACCTATTCATATAAGGAATGAATTGAACTTAATAAGTGACGGGTGGAGCCCGCTATAGCTCCTCGATGCATCGACAGGTCTCATGAGACAAACTAGTGTCTTGGCACGAGGTCCTGACAAAATCATATTTGTCATTTTGGCATGAGGCCTTGGCTACGTGGTTATGATACTCTAGCATTATGCATTCCATCATTATGAAAGTGGTTATTGATATTGCATGTGATTATTCGACCAGTAGAATATCCATGTGAATAAGTAAATGTCATTATCTCATTTTACTTTTGCCATATTATGTTGAAGTTCAAGTTTTATTTATACATTGCCTTAAATGTTTATGTTTATTTATGAATGCTTCTGCTAAATTGTTATCTTTACTGAGAATCTGAGCTCACCCCTTTCAATGTTTTATTTTTCCCAGGATGTGAAGAAATATTTTATGAATAACCTACAGGGATAGTCTGAAGGGGATAAAAGTGTGGACTATGGAGACTATGTTATTGTGATTTTTCACTTTATGATGTAATGTAACATTTATGAATGTATCTAGTGTCTCCAAGGCTACTAAACTAGTCGGTCTTTTGAGACTTGAACTTTTCTGATCATGACAATGTTACGCAATAATGCACCAACTCTGGGTAACTGGGGTCGAGGCATTACAGTTGGTATCAGAAGTAGTTTAGTACTAACCATGGAAGCTAGATTTAGAAAAACTATGATTATAGCACATAGCCATAAGATAGACTTTTAATATTAGTATAGAAGAAATTCCTAGAATTTTTTTGTTGTATATATTTTGTGAGTTTTCTGAGAAACACATCCCTGTCTGGATTTGAGAAGGTAGAGGTGGCTCTGGAACAGATGTACCTAGGGGTAAAACCCAAAAACACCGCTTTGAGCTAGACTTGAACATGAACTGGTGCACGACAACGGGCCTTGCTACACTCTTGGTTACAACACTCCTGGGGGATATGCTTAGGATAATCTTCATTTTATTTACAAACCATTACGAATGGTTTATGAGTATATAATTCCTCACAGAAAACATTTTTATGATTATAGTTTAATTTAGGTTAAGTGTTCTATAAGTATGGAATTATTTATTTTGATTCGTAAAATAATCTAGTTTATGCCATTGTTTAGAAATGATGCCTAGTGGGAGGAATGGAAACCGTATAAATGCACGCACTCCATGTAGGGATTTCCCTCCTGCTCAAGATAATTATAGTGTAGATGGAGAAATAGTTGGTGCTGATCAACTTATCACCATACTGGGACAACTCACTCAGGTTATGAATAATAACCTTACTCATATAGAGCACCCTAATCTGCAACGTTGAGGATCAATGTTAGACCGCTTCATGAGGAAACAACAACTAACATTTAATGGGGGTACAAATCCATTAGGTGCTGAGCAATGGATAAACTCCTTAGGGAAAATATTCCACGCCTTGGGGAGTAGCGAAATGGAGAAGGTTGTCATGGCAGTTTACCGCCTCACTAGAGATGCTGATCAATGGTGGTCATTGATTCAAAACACAAAGGAAGATGATGAAGTATCAAATATGGAATGGAGGGAGTTCAAAGAACTTTTCCTAGAAAAATACTATTCTTGTGACCATCGAGCAGATATGGAAAGACAATTTCTGAGTCTGGGACAAAAGGAGGATGCGAATGTCGCAATGTATGAGGCTAACTTTACAAGGTTAGAAAGGCATGATACAGATTATATATGTAACCCAAGAAGTAATATTGATCATTTATTTGATGGGTTAAAACTGTTTCTCCGTTGAGATTTAGTATCACAATCTTTCTCAACATACGAAGATATAATATCGTGTGCTATCAAGACAGAAAAGGAATTCTCTAAATCTTATGACAATAAAGTAAAGCAAGAGAAGAGGAGAACGGTCGAACAAGAGATAGATAAAGGGAAAAAGGGAAAGAAGGATTTTCCATTATGCGATAATTTTGGGAAGAATCCCCCTGGTACATTCCTAAAAGGAATTGGAGTTTGTTATAAATGTGGAGAAAAAGGTCACCAGACTCGTGATTGCAAGGGAAAGAAAGAGGCTATCAATGTTGAATGCTACAATTGTAGAGAAATGGGTCATTATTAAAATGAATGTCCTAAGCGCTACGGAAAATTACCTCAGAAAAGGACAAGGGATCAAGGCCAAGATTATGTTGTTGCTATAGATTAAGTTGAATAATTAATATATTTGTGTTTTTGGAATCAAGGATTATATTCTGGTTATAAGAATACTGTGATATCTAAGGATTGTACTGCAGTACTTGTTGTTTTCATTAAGGTTTTAATATGATGAAGGTAATCATATTTTTGTATGTGACAATAAGAGAAACTTTACTTTGTTTGAGGAATCTGATGATACAATTGATTTTGGAATTTGGAGACCTTTTAGAAAAAGTATAGACGAAGGTATTTTGGATAACTATAAATGTTGGAATGGATTAAGTTGAACTTTGGGTATTATTATTTAAGTTTAAAACATTTATTAAGATTATTTTTGTAATATTATAATACTATAGTTTTAGGAAAATGACAACATGCAGGTCGGGGGATAAACCGTCACGTTGGACAAAGCTGTAGGAATCGAACTGAAAACCATAGTGTGACATGCCTTTATTACCTACCACTAGCCTACATGAAGTCCCTAGTTATTACAAAATATTTTTTATAATCTAAATGGTATGTGTTAATATTTGGAACCTTTCACGATTAGTATAAATATAATATTTTTGAGTTCTATTATCTTTTTGGGTGAAAGATGGGTTTGTGGTAAAAATTTATTAAAGAATGAAAGTCTACAGGAAAAGTATTCTGAGTAAATCTCTTAAATAAATTCCTCAACTTTATCAAAGGTAACTTAAAACAAAAAAGTTCTCGGTTAACTTTTCCTACTGGGTAATCAATGATCATTTAACCAATCAGAAGTTTGTGATTTTTTTGTAGTTAAACTTTCTCCTAATCCTGTTTTATACAACTATCCATCAGACATTGATGGTTTTTTCCCTCCATATCCATATTTTCATAGAATCCTAGTATGGGCTATATCGGGTGACCTTTTTTACTTCCCTTTCTTTCTTTTACAGTTATATTTTTATTAACCTTATTTCCGATGTGGGTTTTCCACAAATGTATTTCCTATTTTTAACCTTTTATTTTCAATGAAAAATTTCAAATTGCGAGGACACAATTTATTGAAAGAGGAGAGAATGTAACACCCCAAGCTTCCATGGTATTCTTCTCTTTGAATAATAGAACAACGTGTGTTGTACGCAACCTTGAGTTCTAACACACCGCGACCAATAAAAGCAGCCGTTATGAATAGTAATACCCACTTTTTGAAATTATAAAAATTTTATATTTCAAAATGGAATTCATTTTTGGATTCTGAATATCAAAATTATCCTAAGTTTAAATTTTTGTAATTTTTTGTGAACTTCCAATTTTCTATGAATAGAAAAAAATACTTAAAAACAACTTTTTAAATCAAAATATCTTATAGTAATATTGTATACTATTGAGTGGTTTTAAAGTATAATTATAATATATTTTTACCATTTTATCCAATGGTGGTCTTTATAATTAATTTTACTTTGAAATTGGACATAAACAATTGTCAATCTTTTGATATATATTGCTTCTTAGAAACACGCTATTTGTTGTGACAGCGGGAATTAATTATTAAATTAATTAAATCAACTTATATGTTTTGAATTATGTAAAATAGACATCATTTTTGAATTAGGAATTTCAAATATAGCTTAGGGTGAAATTTTGGCATTGTCCTGAAAAACTTCAATTTTTGATGAATAGTGAAACCACTAAGTGGTAGTTAAAAAAATTGATTTTTCATTTAAATGAAACTTTACCGCTTCTATGAATTGAATTTCAAAAATACTACATACATGGTTGTCATTAGGATGTAAAATTTGGTTCAATGGGATTAAAATAATTTTTTTGGTGAATAGTAACTTTTAAGTTTTATTAATCGCTCTTAAAGGTAATTAGTGAAATTTAAGGTAAAAATGATATTATAAAAATATAAAAATATCTTGACACTTGTCCTAACATTATTTGATGAGTCATGGATAACCAAGACAATCCATGGGTCAACTTGGGGACCCCATGGAGCCACTTGGGTAAGAAAATGACATTAATAACTTTTTATTTAAAGTAAATATAAAATTGTCACAAACATGTGTCGTTTTACTAAACCAATTATTACATGGGGTTATATAACATAAATTTTTGATTATAAATATTAATTGGAAAGATAAAAATATTTCCTACATCATGGTAATTTTTTTATAATTTTTAGACATTAAATAAATTAAATTTTGTATGACACCATGATGATGCAACGATTACCTCATTAATTAATGATTTAAATAAAATAAAAAGATAATTTAAACTCTAATACTTTCACTTGTCTAAAACCTATTGGATGGGTATATTTCGAACCCTTATCACCATAACCTCGAAATATATCATTGTGGGACCTTTGAAATCCGAAATTCACTTCATAATAATGTAATATTTCATGACCTTCTAGGAGTGCCCCTCCTCTCCCCTTATAAAAGGCCCCCACCTCTACCACCTTATTCACAACATCAAGCCGTTTGGCTTGGAAAAACTATTCCCAAATACTCTCCCAACTTCCCTCTCTTACTCACAGGAGCCTCACTTTGGGAAGAAGTCTTACCAAGGAAGCCTTCAGCTGAAATCAAAAAGAGTTACCCAATTTTAATGTAATGTCTTCTCTTGTGTTCTTTTGTTTTATTTTGCTTTTCCAACCCCCTAAAATCTTTTTATTAATTTATTTTGTAAAAACACCAGTATCCTCAATATACTTTGATGTTTTTATGAGAAGGATTTTATTTACACTTACACACACCTTGGACTAATGGTTAATGAACATTCTGTTTCTGTGGGTGGCGAACTACTGCCTCACGAAACGATGATTGTTCAATATTCTTTTAACACCTCTCATGGTGGCCATTATGATGAAACTATTTTCATATATGATATATATTATGTCTTTGTTTTCCTTATGATTTTGTATTTTTCATTTATGGAATAACTTTATGATTTTCATTATGGGTAAACGCGATAATTTCATTTTAGGAAGTGCGGACTACTGCCCCCTCAAAGTGATTTGAATCGTTAATGACATATGTGGGATGTATAAATAATGGATTAAATGGTATTATATATTATATTATACTTTAATTATAGTATAACTTTATATAATTATAATTTCATTCCATTAAATATAAAATAGAAATGAAAGTAGCGTTCATGCGTACGTACGGCTTATTGTCTCCATGAACGGTGCATTTCATTTCATACCTATAAATGTTATGATATATAATAACTGCATGTATATAATGGATATATATGATATATATGATATCTAAATCATCAAAATAATTCTGGATATAATGGATATTTCACCACATGAACAACTTGTAATTATAAGAAGTTTATTTTTGACTCAAGTACCAAAGATCGACAAAATGACCGTTATTGACTTAAGTAATTACATAATGTTCATAACATGGTAATAAGTGATATAAAAGGAATAATGAACATGAAAATGGTTCTTAAGAAAATAGAAATTAACTCTAGTTTATTATTCAATATATTAAAGAACGATCGAGTCATGTCGGACACGAGGTAAGGGAACTTCTTAAACCAATTTCCGTTCTTTGGGTTAATCTCTTACTTTCAAATTATGTCATGATATTATTATGTCAGATCTTGTATTTTTACTTTATTTATGTGTACTTATACTGAATAAACATAATAGATCAATTTTATTTAAAAAATGAACTTTGTAAGGACTTCGTCTCAATCTCCTTTCATTGAGGCATATTTTATTTTATACACAACTTTCTTTTATGCGGTGTATAAACCCCTTTGACTTTTACGTTTATTCAAATGGGAACTTTTTTATACGAAGAGTTTTACTAAATGAAAAAAGGGAATGTTTTTTTGTCGTATGTATGAGGCGACAACGACTTCTCCACCGCCGTGACCATTATTTGAGTTTCTGCTTCCTCTAAAAGCCATAACTTTTTTAAAATGAAAAATAAACACAAAGTTTTAATTTTCTTTTATTTTGGTATTGAAAATGGGTTTGAAAGTGTTTTTATTATATTAATATGTTGTATTGATATCTTGTGATTGAAATGTGGAAATGTTATGTTTCCTTTATGCATGTTTTATGTGATACGAATATGGTATGGTTTATGATATGTTTAAACCTATTTATATAAGGAATGCATTGGACTTAATAAGTGACGGGTGCAGCCTGCTATAGCTCCTCAATGCATCGACAGGTCTCATGAGACAAACTAGTGTCTTGGAACGAGGCATTGACAAAATCTTATTTTTAGTTTTGGCATGAGGTCTTCACTACGTGGTTTTGATAGTCTGGCATTATGCATTCCATCATTATAAAAGTGGTTATTGATATTGCATGTGATTATTTGACCAGTAGAATATCCATGTGAATATGTAAATGGCATTATCTCATTTTACTTTTGCCATATTATGTTGAAGTTCAAGTATAAAAGGATTTTGTTTGAATTATACATTGACTTAAATGTTTATGTTTATTTTTGAAAGCTTCCGCTATATTGTTATCCTTACTGAGCATCTGAGCTCACCCCTTTCAATGTTTTATTCTTCCCAGGATATGAAGAAATATTTTATGACTGACCTACAGGGATAGTCTGAAGGGGATAAAAGTGTGGACTATGGAGACTATGTTATTGTGATTTTTCACATTTTGATTTAATGTAACATTTATGAATGTATCTAGTGTCTCCAAGGCTACTGATCTAATCGGTATTTCGAGACTTGATATTTTGTGATCATGCCAATGTTACGCAATAATGCACCGACTCTGGGTAACTGGGGTCAGGGCGTTATAGTTGGTATCAGAGGCAGTTTAGTACTAACCTTGGAAGCTAGATTTAGAAAAACTCTGATTAGAGCACATATCCATAAGATAGACTTTGAAGATTAGTATAGAAGAACTTCCTAGAATTTTGTAGTTGTATAGATTTTGTGAGTTTTCTATGCAATACATCCCTGTCTGGATATGAGAAGGTAGAGGCGGCTCTGGCACAGATGTACCTAGGGGTAAAACCCAAAAACACCGCTTTGAGCTAGACTCAAACGGGAACTGGTGCACGACAACGAGCCTTGTTGCACTCTTGGTTACGACACTCCTGAGGGATATGATTAGGATAATTATCATTTTCTTTACAAACCATTATGAAGGGTTTATGAGTATATACTTCCTCAAAGAAAACATTTTTATGATTATAGTTCAATTTAGGTTAAGTGTTTTACAAGTATGGAATTATGTATTTTGATTCATAAAATAATCTAGTTTATGCCATTGTTTTGAAATGATGCCTAGTGTGAGGAATGGAAACCGTATCAATGCACGCACTCCATTTAGGGATTGCCCTCCTGCTCAAGATAATTATTGTGGAGCTGGAGATACAGCTGGTGCTGATCAACTTATCACCATAATGGGACAACTCACTCAGGTTATGAACAATGACCTTACTCGTATAGAGCACCATGATCTGCAATGTGGAGGATCAATGTTAGACCACTTCATGAGGCAACAAACACCAACATTTAATGGGGGTACGAATCCATTAGTAGCTGAGCAATAGATAAACTCCTTAGGGAAAATATTCCATGCCTTGGGGAGTAGCGAAAGGGAGAAGGTTTTCATGGCAGTTTACCGCCTCACTGGAGATACTGATCAATGGTGGTCATTTATTCAAAACAAAAAGGAAGATGATGAAGTATCAAATATGGAATGGAGGGAGTTCAAAGAACTTTTCCTAGAAAAATTCTATCCTCGTGACCATCGAGCAGATATGGAAAGACAATTTCTGAGTCTGAGACAAAAAGTGGATGAGAATGTCGTAAAGTATGAGGCTAACTTTACAAGGATAGCGAGGCATGCTGCAGATTATATACATAAATCAAGAAGTAATATTGATCGTTTCTTTGATGGGTTAAAAACATTTCTCCGTCGAGATTTAGTATCACAATCTTTCTCAACATACGAAGATATAGTCTTGTGTTCTATCAATACAGAAAAGGAATTCTCTAAATATTATGACAATAAAGTAAAGCATGAGAAGAAGAGAATGGTGGAAGAAGAGACAGATAGAGGGAAAATGGGAAAGAAGGATTTTCCATTATGCGATAATTGTGGGAAGAATCACCCTGGTACATGCATAAAAGGAATTGAAGTTTGTTATAAATGTGTATAAAAAGGTCACTAGGCTCATGATTGGAAGGGAAAGAAAGAGGCTATCAATGTTGAATGCTACAATTGTAGAGAAATGGGGCACTATGCAAATGAATGTCCTAAGCACCAAGGAAAATTACCTCAGAAAAGGAAAAGGGATCAATGCCAAGTTTATGTTGTTGCTACATATGAATTTGAATAATTAATATATTTGTGTTTTTGGAATCAAGGATTATATTATGGTTATAAGAATAATGTGATATCTAAGGATTGTACTGCAGTAAGTGTTGTTTTCATTATGGTTTTAATATGACGAAGGTAATCATATTTTTTTATGTGACAATAAGAGAAACTTTACTTTGTTTGAGTAATCTGATGATACAATTGATTTTGGAATTTGGAGACCTTTTAGAAAAGGTCTGGACAGAGGTATTTTGGATAACTATAAAGGTTGGAATGGATTAAGATGAAATTTGGGTAGTATTGTTTAAGGTTAAAACATTTAGGAAGATTATTTTAGTAATATTGTAATACTATAGTTTTAGGAAAAGGAAAACCTGCAGGTCGGGGGATAAACCGTCGCATCGGACAAAGCTGTAGGAATCTAACCCACAACCATAGTGTGAAAGGCCTTTATTACCTACCACTAGCCTACAGGAAGTCCCTAGTTATTACAAAATAGTTTTTCTAATCTAAATGGTATGTGTTAATATTTGGAACCTTGCACGATTAGGATAAATATAATATTTTTGAGTTCTATTATCTTTTTGGGTGAAAGATGGGTTTGTGGTAAAAAATTATTAAAGAATGAAAGTCTACATGACAAGTATTCTTAGAAAATATCCTAAATAAATTCCCCAACATTATCAAAGGTAACTTAAAACAAAAACGTTGTCGGTTAACTTTTCCTACTGGGGAATCAATGATCGTTTAACCAATCACAAGTTTGTGATTTTCTTGTAGTTAAACATTCTCCTAATCCTGTTTTATACAACTCTCCATCAGACCTTAATGGGTTGTTTTTCCTCCATATCCATATTTTCATCAGACCTTTGTACTTCTCTTTCTTTATTTTAAAGTTATATTTTTATTGACCTTATTTCCGATGTGGGTTTTCCACAGAAGTATTTCCTATTTTCCACCTTCTATTTTCAAAGAAAAATTTAAACTTGCGAGGATGCAATTTATTGAAGGAGGGGAGAATGTAACACCCTAAGCTTCCATGGTATGCTTCTCTTTGAATAATAGAACATCGTGTGTTGTACGCAACCTTGAGTTATAAGACACAGAGACCAATAAAAGAAGCTGTTATGAATAGTAATACCCACTTTTCAAAAGCATATAAATTTTTTATTTCAAAATGGGCTTCATTTTTGGATTCGGAATATCGAAATTAATCTAAGTTGAAATTTTTGTAATTTTCTGAGAACTTCCAATTTTCTATGAATAGAAAAAAAATACTTAAAAAAAACTTTTTAAATAAAAATATTTTATAGTGATATTTTATACTATTTAGTGGCTTTAAAGTATAATTAGAATATATTTTTACTATTTTATCCAATGGTGTTCATTATAATTAATTTCACATTGAAATTGGACATAAACAATTGTCAATCTTTTTGTATATATTGCTTCTTAGAAACACGCTATTTGTTGTGACAATGGGAATATATTATTAAATTAATTAAATCCAATTATATGTTTTGAATTTTTTAAAATTGAAATCATTTTTGAATTAGGAATATCAAATATATCTTAGGGTGAAATTTTGGCATTGTTCTGAAAAACTTCAATTTTTGATGAATAGTGAAACCACTAAGTGGTAGTTAAAAAAACTGATTTTTCGTTTAAATGAAACTTTACCACTTCTATGAATGAATTTCAAAAGTCCAACATACATGGTTGTCATTAGGATGTAAAATGTGGTTCAATGGGAAGAATTTTTTTTGGTGAATAGTAACTTTTAAGTTTTATTAATCGCGATTAAAGGTAATTAATGAAATTTAAGGTAAAAATGATATTATAAAAATACAAAAATATCATGACACTTGTCCTAACATTATTGGATGAGTCATGGCCGACCAAGAAAATCCATGGGTCAACTTGGGGACCCCATGGAGCCACTTGGGTAAGAAAATGACATTAATAACTTTTTATTTTAAGTAAAAATAAAATTGTCACAAACATGTGTTGTTTTACTAAAACAATTATTACATGGGGTTATATAAGTTAAATTTTTGATTATAAATATTCATTGGAAATATAAAAAGATTTCCTACATCATGGTAATTTTTTTATTATTTTTAGAGATTAAATAAGTTAAATTTTTTATGACACCATGATAATGCAGCGATTACCTAATTAATTAACGATTTAAATAAAATGGAAAGATAATTTAAAATCTAAGACTTAAACTTGACTAAAACCTATTGTATGGGTATATTTCTAACCCTTATCACCTTATCCTATAAATATATCATTTTTGTACCTTTGAAATCCTAAAATCACTTCATAATAATGTAACATTTCATGACCTTCCAAGAGTGCCCCTCCTCTCCTCTTATAAAAGGCCCCCACCTCTACCACCTTATTCACACCCTAAAAAAATTTGGCTCGGCCATCCTCTGCCCAAATACTCTCCCAAATTCCCTCTATTACTCCTAGAAGCATCACTTTGGGATGAAGTCTTCCCAAGTAAGCCTTTGGATCAAATCAAAAAGAGTTACCAGATTTTAAGGTAATGTCTTCTCTTGTGTTCTTTTGTTTTATTTTGCTTCTCCAACCCGCTAAAATCTTTTTATTACTTTATTTTGTAACAACATTAGTATCATCAATATACTTGGATGTTTTTATGTGAAAGATTTTATTTACAATTACACACACATTCATCTAATGGTTAAAGAACATACTGTTTCTGTGGGTGGCGAATTACTGCCTCACGAAACGATGATTGTTCAATCATTTTTAACACCTGTCATGGTGGACATTATGATGACACTATTTTTATATATGATATATATTATGTTTTTTTTCCTTATTATTCTGTATTTTTCATTTACGGTATAACTTTATGATTTTCATTATGGTTAAACACGATAATTTCATTTTAGGAAGTGCGGACTACCGCCCCCTCAAAGTGATTTGAATCGTAAATTCCATATGTGGGATGTATAAAGGATGGAGTAAGTCGTATTATATATTATATTATACTTTAATTATATTATAACTTTATATAATTATAATTTCATTCCATTATATATGAAATAGAAATGAAAGTAGCGTTCATGCGTACGTACAGCTTACCGTCTCCATGAACGGTGCATTTCATTTCTTACCTCTAAATGTTATGTAATATTATAAATGCATGTATATAATGGATATATATGATATATATGATATCTAAATCAGTAATATAATTCTGGATATAATGGATATTTCACCACATGAACAACTTGTAATTATAAGAAGTTTATTTTTGACTCAAGTACCAAAGATCGACAAAATGACCGTTATTAACTTAAATAATTACATAATGTTCATAACATGGTAATAAGTGATATAAAAGGAATAATGAACATGAAAAAGGTTATTAAGAAAATAGAAATTAACTCTAGTTTATTATTCAGGATATTAATGAACGATCGAGTCTAGTCGGACACGATGTAAGGGAACTTCTTAACCCAATTTCCGTTCTTTGGGTTAATCTCATACTTTCAAATTATGTCTTGATATTATTATGTCATATCTTGTATTTTTTATTTATTTATGTGTACTTATAGTGAATACACATAATAGATCTATTTTATTTAAAAAATTATCTTTTGTATGGACTTCGTCTCAATCTCCTTTCATTGAGGCATATTTTATTTTATACACAACTTTCTTTTATACGTTGTATAAACGCCTTTGACTTTTACGTTTATTCAAAAGGAATCTTTTTTATACGAATATTTTTAAAAAATGACAAAAGGGAATGTTTTTTTGTCGTACGTATGCGGCGAAAATGACTTCTCTACCGCCGTGACCATTATTTGAGTTTCATCTTCCTCTACAAGCCATAACTTTTTTAAATGAAAAATAAATACAAAGTTTTAATTTTCTTTTATTTTGGTATTGAAAATGGTTTTGAATGTGTTTTTATTATATTAATGTGTTGTATTGATATCTTGTGATTGAAATGTGGGAATGTTATGTTTCTTTTATGCATGTTTTATGTGATACTATTATGGTATGGTATATGATATGTTTAAACCTATTCATATAAGGAATGCGTTGGACTTAATAAGTGATGGGTGGAGCCCACTATATCTCCTCGATGCATCGACAGGTCTCATGAGACAAACTAGTGTCTTGGCATGAGGCCTTTACAAAATCTTATTTGTAGTTTTGGCACGAGGCCTTGGCTACGTGTTTATGATAGTCTGGCATTATGAATTCCATCATTATGAAAGTGGTTATTGATATTGCATGTGATTATTCGACCAGTAGAATATCCTTGTGAATAAGTAAATGACATTATCTCATTTTACTTTTTCCATATTATGTTGAAGTTCAAGTTTAAAAGGCTTTTGTTTTAGTTATACATTGCCTTAAATGTTTATGTTTATTTATGAAAGCTTCTACTATATTGTTATCCTTACTGAGCATCTGAGATCACCCCTTTCAATGTTTTATTTTTCTCAAGATGTGAAGAAATATTTAATGACTGACCTACAGGGATAGTCTAAAGGGGATAGAAGTATGGACTATGGAGACTATGTAATTGTTATTTTTTACTTCAAGATGTAATGTAACATTTATGAATGTATCTAGTGTCTCCAAGGCTACTAAACTAATCGGTCTTTCGAGACTTGATCTTTTGTGATCATGCCAATGTTACGAAATAATGCACTGACTCTGGGTAACTGGGGTCGGGGCGTTACCTTTAAATAAAAATTAATTTTACCACTTCTGTGGGTTGAATTTAAAAAATCTGAGAGACACGGATGATATCAGTAAGTAAAATGTGGTTCAATAAGATGAATATAATTTTTGGTGAATAGTAACTTTTAACTTTTATTTACCACGATTAAAAGTAAATAGAGTAATTAAGTGTCAAAATGATATTATTATTACCCTAAAACATGCCTTAATTATATTGGATAAGTTTAATTTGACCAAAAACAACCATAGAAATAAAATATGATCCTTCAGGTCCACTTGGATTAGATTAAGACATTTATTATTATTTAATTCAAATAAAAGTTAGAAGTGTTATATTCAATGTAAAATAACTAAACCATTTTTAATATAAGATTAAACATAAAATTAATTCGATTATAAATATTGATTAGAAAGATAAAATGATAAACTAAATAATGGAATTTTATTTATATTTTTTAGATATTAAAAAATTTAATATATTTATGACACATTGATGATTCAGTAATTACCTAATTAAGGAAATATTTAAATAATTGATATTATAAATATGAAAATAAATTTAATTTGAGACTTTTTATGAATTAAACTAATTTTCTAGGTTAATTTGGCTTGTTAGGGTTAGTTAGATGAAATTTTTTCAAAGTAATATTGCTGTTATGAAATTAGAAAAAAAACACAATAGTGTCAAAATTGACATAAATGTGTTTTCAAAACAAATATTATATTTTAAATTTATATTCTATTACTAAAAATATTTGGTTCGACACAAAGACTTATATAATGATATTTTTATCATTGATGAACCATTTTGGGTTCTCTTTGAAGTATATAGTTTGTTTATTAACCGTATAATATAAAAATACAATGAGACATGGTAAATGTCAAACTATTTAACTAAGAGTTAAATATAAAAGATAATGTTAATATAGTGACCAAAACCTATCTAAAGCCTATTATTTTGGTGGGTTGTGACCCATACCCACCTTATCCTTTAAATAATACATTTTTCATCCATTAAAAACGAAAATTATTTTATTAAAAAACTATATTTCTATCTTTTCTTAAGGTGCCCCTCACCCCTCTTATAACCCCCACAATATCTCTAATTCACTCCTATAAAGCCATTATTATTGGCCAACCCTACCCTAATATCCTCCTAACTCTCCTACCTTCTTCCTAGAGGCCTTACATTAGTCAGAAATCCAACCTAAGGAGCACTTTTTATGGAATCAAAAGGAATAATCCGAAGAAGAGGTAAATATTTCATCACCTCTATCAAGTTTCTTTCTACTTCCACATCCTATTTCTTTAGTGATTCCATTATAAAATAATAACTCTAGTATCTTCTATATACTGTGATGTTATTATAAATATGGTACAACCATTTTCATTATTCTATCCATCCTTTGAATGACATCTCACCATACGTGCGTATGTACGGCTTACCGTCTCCACATTGTGGTGTAGTTGTTATTAAATACATTATTATTTGGATGGGTATAATGATAATATATAATTGTTCTAAATATTAAATATAAAATTATGAATATTATGTATATATGATATACATCCAATTATATGTGATTTTATTATCAAAGTAATTACATTGTCGCTCGTGCGTTTATACGGACCGTCTGCACAAAAGTGATGAGATTCATTCTCCATCGTATCCATTCAAGAATAATTTAATTTGATGATTAAAAATAATATTTAAAGACTTAATATCATTATGAATAATAAGAAGATACATCCCATCGATAAAAAACATGGCTCACGTAACCAAGCATATAAAGGAGAACAGACCAGTTAACACCTGAAACGACAAATAATACAAAACTCTCAATACTAAAAGATCATTTATGATATCATTTTAATGTATATAGTTATTTTATAATTTAATAACAATGATTTCACCATTATACAGGAGATTAACATACCATCAACCAAGGAAATGTACAAGGTAAGGGGTTTCTTATCTCACTTTAAATTCCGTGGGATTTCCATTGTTCGCCACTTATTTATTGCATGTGGTGTATTGTGTACTAACATTTGATATATATTTTCATGATTATTTTTATATTAATGTTATTCTATGATCTTTTTGGTGGTTATTGTCTTTTTCTCATACAACTCGATTGATTACATCAAAGTAAGGGTTTTTCATCTCACTTTTTATTCCAATGAGATTCATGCTATATTGAACACTATTTCCTTTTGTGTGGAATATGTACTATCCATGATTTTATTCATGGTGTAATATAATTTAAATTATGAGTATATACATATTCATTGTATGATCCTTCTTTCATGGGTTGTATTCTTCACAAGATACCAAATCGGTAAGGGAATTTCAAATATCAATTTCCACTCATTGGGCTGTACACATACTCCATTTATTATTTTACTCCCGGATTTTGTGTGGAATCACTATTTATTATTTATGTAGTAATTTTAACTCCCCTTTGTGGGGATATAATTTTGGTACACATATTCATTCCATTGATAATTTCTCAAGTCAATGATATAAACTGGATCTTAACTGAATTTTCATTCATTGAGTTTAACATCCAAGTCATTGGTGTTGTTTTTACCAGAATATGTGTGAATGTCATCTGATTTATTTACATTGAATATCCAATCATATTGATTGTATTTATATTTTTCACACATAATTATGTCATTGATTTGTCTTTTAACTAAGGATACTGTCTTTATAAGGGATTTCATATCAATTTAAATTTCATTGAGACTACTTTGTTGTTATTCACAAATTCGATTTTATATAGTGTGTATACTATCCTTTGACATAGTATATAATTAAATCATTTATTCTCATAGTATTATAATGTTTTTATTACCTTAATTATTTTTATTCAAGCATCTCTCATTTGGATAGTAACTTTGACTAAAATACAACTTTAAATGTTTTAAAAATTTATTCTTCTAAATATTTTTTATTAATGTACATGTTTTAATAATGGTTTTAAGGTTTTATTTATATGGAAATTAATGTTTTAAAATTAAAATTCATTTTAAAAGTTTCTACGTGCTATGAGACACTTTGATTCAAAAATCTATTATTAAAAGACTTCTTGAAAAATAGTGTGACTTTTAAATGTTTTCAAGAAAAGGGAGATATTTCACTCAAATAGATTTGATGATTATTTTCATCTATGTCTATATCCTTAATTATTCTCGATTGAGGTTAATATGTTACAATAAAATCGTCGATATTGTATTTAATGAGTTATGTTTGACTGTGGATGTGCTATTTTTATACCCTTCATGGTTTGTGGATAAAGTATTGACATTTTGTATGTTTGTTTTAATATAATTTTTTGTGTTATGATTCAAAATTTTCATTTGAGGAATTCATTGGACTTAGTAAGTGACGAGTGGAGCCCGCTATAGCTCCTCGATGCATAAGTAGGTCTAATGAGACAAGCTAGTGTCTTCGCACAAGTCCTTGAAAAAATATTATTTGTTGTCTTGGCACAATTCCTTGACTATGTGGTTATGAAGTCTGGAATTATGCATTCCATAATTATGAATGTGGCTACTGATATTTCATGTGATTATTCGACTAGTAGAATATCCATGTGAATAAGTAAATGGGATTATTTGATTTTATCTTTTCCATGTTATGTTGAAATTAATATTTAAAAGGCTTTTGTTTTAGTCTTACACATTGACTTAAATGATTATGCTTATTTATAAATGTTTCTACTTTATTGTTATCCTTACTGAGCATATAATATCCCCCATTTATATTTTATATTTTTCCTAGTATGAAAAAAGTATATTATGACTGACCTATAGGTATAGTCTATGGGATCTCAGTGTTTTCTATGGAAACAATGTTTTTGTAATTTTCCAATTTATGATCTAATGTAAACCTTATTATTTTATCTAGAACTTCCAATGCAACTAAACTAATCAGTGTTTCAAGACTTGATCATTTGTGATCATGCTAATGATATGTAATAATGCACCGAATCTGGGCTTGCTGGGTCAGGGCATTACAGTTGGTATCTGAGGAAGATTAGTACAAATCTCGAAATCTCGATTTTGATAAACTTTGATTAGAGAACATTACCCTAATATATAATATGAGGATTAGTAAAGAATAACTTCCTAGAATTTTGGTGTTTTAGAGATTATGTAGGGTTTTCTAAACAATACATCCATGTCTGGATAAGAGCAGGTAGAGGTGGCACTGGCACAGTGGTACATAAGAGTGAAAACTCAGACATGGAGTTTCGGGCTTGACCCAGGGTATCTTGGTACACGACAATGGGCCTTGATGCACTATTGGTTATGAAAATCTTGGGGGATATGCTTAGGAAAATTAACATTTTCATTAAAAACCGATTTGATGGATTTTAATATAAGATGAGAATAAAAAACCATCCTTAATACTAAGGTGTTTTAGATTGAAAATAAGGTGTTATGATTTTTTTAAATGATTTTATGACTCACACTATTCTTTCTTGTGCTAGTCAATGTGTGGATTCCAAGGAAGTCATAGTTACATTGAACATGATGTACAAGGTGGGAACAATGGAGGAAATGAGAAACAGAAGGGAATATTCATATGTGTAAAAGGTATCATGTTCATAACAAATCATTTTTCCAAAAATATGGTCAAAAAAATATATATTAACCAACTCCCATACTCAACAAAGAATAGAAAGGCATAAAATGATAAGAGCTCCAGCAGTCGAGACCATGGAGAAAAGAAAGCTCAATATAAATCATGTAGGAAACGTGGAAGGAGACACATAGGGAAGTGTCTTAACGGAACAACAAAATTCTTTATGTGTAGGAAAGAAGGACATAATATAAAGAATTTATAAGGAAAACTGAAGAGTACTATGTAAGAAAATAAAAATGATCCCAAGTATCCATTTACAGTCATTTTCCGTAAATGTAGTGGACCTGGGAATTACCTGAGTGAATGCCCTATTATATAGGATAACCCCTTGGTCAAGGAAGAACCTATGTAGAAATAAATATATGGTTAAATGTTTAAAAGTATTAGTTCTCTTTGTTAATGGGATTATTTTAGAAGACATTTCTATTATGTGTAACCCTGCAGTTTATTATGTGACAATGCTATTTTTGGAATAATTGTGTTTTCTATTGTTGATATAGTTATAAATAACCACTTGGGATTATATGATCCTTTAATTTGAGGCAATTACATGTTATTAAATTTTTGGATGAACATGGAAGGTATGAGATATCATTTGTGGTGAAATTATTTTATAGTTATTTTGAGGAATTTATCTCATTTTGGTAAAATTATAAAATAGAGTTTTTTTGAGAAAGGTCAACATGCATACCATGTGACAACCCGTCGCGTTGGAAAAAACTGCAGGAATCGAACCCACAACCATAGTGCGATAGGGATTTATCCCTTACCACTCAACTACGTGAAGTCCCTGGTTAGTGCGACTAATTTTTTTTAGTTAAATGATTTTATTGATCAATAATAAGTTGATTTGGGGTCTTATGTCTTATCAAAGGGACAACATAAGTATATGAAAATGATTTGGGGATTGAGTGATAAATTTTATTTTAGAAGACGTTCGTTCTATTGTGAATACTATATGGCTAAGCAAAATAGAATACTATGGTATTTGTTCTGAGGAGTAATGGTGGATTTTTATCTATGTTTTTATTTGTGGATTTATAGCGATTTGGGTTATTTATGGGAATGATTAACCTATCATAGAGAATACATGATTACGTTAATTACTTTTAAGTATGTGACTTTATGAGTAGTCTATATTATTGGGAAATATAATTTAATGTGGAAGACGGTGTAATAAAATTCTTCTATGTTTTGGGTTTCTATAATAGTTTGGATTATATTGATGTATTTTAAGGACAATTGTTTATTGAGTGGTATTTATTGAACTTTGGGTATTGTTGGTTTAATTTTAGAAATTAATATAAGTATTTCTTTCTCTAAAGGATTATTCTTTTTGGGGATCATATGATAATGTACTAACCATTTTGGTTTTTTTTAATCAATAATGATAGGGTAAAAATATATAGTTTATCCTATGTGGATTATGTGATTCTCAAGAAGTTCATTATAGTGCATAAGAAGTGACCAAGTCATCTAGAATACTCATCGTTTGAAAAAAATGATGAGTTAGTGGTAGAAATTTATTAAAGGATGAAACTCTACTTAAAAAGTAAGTATATATCTTTTTTCTCTTAGTCAATATCATAAATAAATTCCTCAACATTATGAAATGGAACATAAAACAAAAAACCATTGTCCATTTTATTTTTCTACTAGGAATCCAATGAACATTTATCTCATCACAATTTTGTGGTTTTCTTGTTGTTAACATTCTCCTAATCATGTTTTCTATAACTCTCCACTAGAACATGGCACTTATTTTATCTTCTATATCTATGTTTTCCAACATGGAATCCTAGTATGGGTTATTTTGGGTGACCTTTATACTTATCTTTCTTTATTTTAAAGAGATTTTTATATTGATTATTTTTTCTGATGTGGGACGTTCAATGAATTTCCCAAGAAAAATTTTAAAATTTAAAGGAAGAAATTTCCAAAAATGGGGAATAATGTAACACCCAAATATTCCGTAGTAAGTTATTTTCTTTAATTCAATAGATTACGAGTTTGAGTGCACCACGACTTACCAAACTAGCCATTAAAAAGAAGTTATGAATAATATTAACTAAATTTTAAATTTTATATACTCCATATAATTTTAGAATCTATATAATGTGTTTCTTAGACATAATACAAGAACAAATTCATTTTTTAGATAAAAGAAGTATTTTTCAAAAAAATGAAATTTTACCATCTTTTAATGGAAAACCCTTTTTAAAACCAATATTTGACACTTTTATATATTCAATTAAAGGAAATGAAATTCTTCTTTTGAATCAACAAATAAAAATTTATTTTGGATAAATTTTTGGTACTTTTTTAATAACTTTTATATTTTGATGAATACTGAAAAATATTAAATTTTAATTGAAAACACCTTTTTTAATAGAAATAATTTATAGTGATAAATTATGTATTTTAATGGTTTGGAAGTATAATTAGATTATATTTTTATAATTTAATACAATTTAGGTGATTATTAGTAATTACACATTAAAATATGACATAATTACATGTCAATCTTTTGATAGTTTTTACTTTTTAAAAACCCGTTTTTCAGTTTTGAAAATGGGAATTAATTTTAAATTAATTAATGAAACATATATGTTTTGAATTTTGTAAAATAGAATTTATTTTTTAATTCTGAATATCAAAATTATATTAGGATAATGTTTTGATATTTTCTGAAAACATTCAATTTTTGATGGATAGTGAAAAACACTGCCTTATAGTATAAAATCGACATTCTATTTAAATAATTATTTATTTTATTTAAATTTATTTTAAGTCAAAATATATATATAATACCTATATATTTTAAATATAATTCATTGGAGTCATTTTATAAAAAAATAAGATGTATAAAATTTTATCAAACTTTTTACCGTCTTTTACCCACCTTGTAGGAGCATTTTCAAATTTATATTAAACATAATTTTACTGCTTCTATAGGTTTAATTTTAAAAATAAGAGAGAAATGGTTGATATCAGTAAGTAAAATGTGGTTCAATAAGATTAATATAATTTTTGTTGAATAGTAACTTTTTTACTTTTATTTACCACGATTAAAAGTAAATAGGGTAATTAAGGGTAAGTATGATATTATTCTTACACTAAAACATATCTTAATTCTATTGGATAAGAGTAATTTGACCAAAAACAACCTTATAAATAAAATATTATCCTTTAGGTATACTATGATTTGATAAGGACATTTATTATTATTTAATTTAAATAAGAGTTAAAAGTGTTAAATTCGGTGTTTAATAAATAATCCATTTTTAATATAAGGTTACACATAAAATAAATTCAACTATAAATATTCATTAGAAAGATTAAAATATTTCCTACATAATGGAATTTTATTTATAGTTTTTATAAATTAAATAATTTAATTTATTTAAGACATATTGATAATGCATTAATTACCTAATTAATGAAATATTAAAATAATTGATATTATAATTATGAAAATAAATGTAATTTGAAACTTTTTATGAATTCAACTAATTTTCTAGGTTAATATGACATGTTATGTTCGTTTAGATAAATTTTGTTTGAAGTAATAATGCAGTTATAAAATTAGAAAAAACAAAATACCAAATAGTGTCAAAATTGACATAAAAGTGTTTCAAAACAATAATTATATTATTAATTGATATTATATTCCTAAAAATATATGGTTGGTCAAAAAGAATTATATAATGATAGGTGTATCATTAATGAACCACTTAGGGTTATATTTGATGTATATTGTAATTTTATTTACCATATAATATAAAAATACAAAGCGACATGTTAAATGTCAAACTATTTAACTAAGAGTTAAATACAAAATATAAGGTTTATATAGTGACCCAAACCTGTATAAAACATATTAGTTGAGTGTTTTGAGACCCACCCCAACTTAGCCTTTAAATAATTAATTTTTGATCCATTAAAGCCGAAAATGATTTTATTATAAAATAATATTTCTAGCTTTTCCTAAGGTGCCCCTCACCCCTCCTATAAAAGGGAACTCCCACTTCTCTCTAATTAACACCTTAAAATACATTAGGATCGCCCAAAACCTGCCCTAATATCCTCCCAACTTTCCTAGATTCATCCTAGAGGCGTCACTTTAGTCAGAAAGCCAACCGAAGGAGCCCTTTTGATCGAATCCAAAGGAAGAATCCGAAGAAAAGGTAAATATTTCATCACCTCTTCAAAGTTCCTTTCTACTTCACATTATATTTATTTGTTTCTTACATTATAAAAATAATCTCTCAAATATCTTCTATATACTCTGATTTTATTATAAATATTGTACAACCATATTCATTATTCTATCCATCCCTTGAATGACATATCACCATACGTGCGTACGTATGACTTACCATTTCCACGTCGTGGTGTAGTTGTTATTCAATACATTATAATTTGTGTAAATAATAAAAATAAAATTATTACAATTCTGTATATATGATATACCATCCAATTATATGTGATTTTAATACCAAAAGAATGATATTCTTGCTCGTGTGTATGTATGGGTTACCGTCTCCACGAACACGATGAGATTAATTCCCCATCATATCCATTCTAGAATAATTTTCATTTTATGATTAAAAATAATGTTTAAAGAATTAATATTATTCTGAATATTAATAATATACATCCCATCAATAACAAACATGGCTTACGTAACCAAGCATATAATGGAGAACGAATCAGTTAACACCTAAAACGACGATAATACTAAAATATCAATATTAAAATATCATATATGATATCATATTAATGTATATAGTTATATATTAATTTAATAACAATGATTTAACCATTATATAGGATATTAACATACCCTCCACCAATGAAAAGTACAAGGTAAGGGGTTACTTATCACACTTTTATTTCCATGGGATTTCTGTTGTTCGCCACTTATTTTTTGCATGTGGTGTATTGTGTACTACAATTTGATATATATTATCATGATTATTTTTATATTCATGGTAATATGTGATCCATTTAGTGGTTATTAACTTTTTTTCCATACGACTCGATTGATTACAACGATGTAAGGGTTTTTCATCTCACTTTATATTCCCATGAGATTCTTACTATATTGGCCACTATTTCCTTTTGTGTGGAGTATGTACTGTACATGATTGTATTATTGGTGTAATATAAAATTATTTATGATTATATAAATATTCATTTGATGATCCTTTATTAATGGTTTGTATTTTTACGAAGTTACCAATTTGGTAAGGGAATTTCAAATCTCAATTTCCACTCAGTGGGCTTTACACATACTTCATTGATTATGTTACTCCAAGATTATGTGTGAAATCACTATTTATTATTTATGTAGTAAATTAAACTCCCCTATGTGTGGATATACTTTTGATACACACATTCACTCCATTGATAATTTCTCAAGTCAATGATATAAACTTGATCTTAACTCAATTCTCATTCATTGAGTTAAACATCCAAGTGATTTGTGTTGTTTTTACAAGAATATGTATGAATGTCCTCTAATTGATTTAGACTGAATATACAATCATATTGAGTGTATTTATATTTTTCACAATTGATTATGTCCTTGATTTATCATTTACCTAAGGATACTGTCTTTATAAGGGATTTCATCTCAATTTACATTCCTTTGAGACTTCTTTGTTATTATACACAAATTCAATTTTATATGGTCTATATACTGTCCATTGACATAGTATATAATGAAATAATTTATTCTCATGGTATTATAATGTTTTTATTACCTCAATTATTTTCATTCAAGAATCTATAATTTGGATTGTAACTCTAACTAAAATACAATTTTAAATATTTTAAAATTTTATTCTTCTAAATATTTCTCATTAATGTCCATGTTTTAATGATGGTTTTAAGGTTTTATTTATATGGAAATTAATGTTTTAAAATTAGAATTCATTTTAAAAGTTTAAAAGTGGTATAGGAAACAATTATTCAAAAATCTATTTTTAAACGAATTCTTGACAAATAATGTGACTTTTAAATGTTTTCAAAAAAAAAATGTGGATATTTATCTCAAATAGTTTTGATGATTATTATCATCTATGTCTATATCGTTCATTATTATCAGTTGAGGTTAATAAGTTACAATATAATCTTCCATATTGTATTGAATGAGTTATGTTTGACTGTGTATGTGCTATTGTTATACCCTTCATGGTTTTTGGATAAAGTATTGACATTTAGTATGCTAGTTTTAATATGATTGTTTATATTATATTTCAAACTTTTCATTTGAGGAATGCATTAGAGTTAGTAAGTGATGAGTGGATCCTACTATAGCTCCTCGATGTATCAGTAGGTCTCATGAGACAACCTATTGTCTTCGTACAAGGCCTTGAAAAATTTTTATTTGTTGTATTGGTACAAGGCCTTTACTATGTGGTTATGAAGTCTGGAATTATGCATTCCATCATTCTGAATGTGTCTACTGATATTTCATGTGATTATTAGGCTAGTATAATATCCTTTTGAATATGAAAATGGCATTAATTGATTTTATTTTTTCTATATTATGCTGAAGTTCATGTTTAAAAAGCCTTTGTTTTTGTCTTATACATTACCTTGAATGTTTATGCTTATTTATGAAAGTTTCAACTTTATTGTTATCCTTACTGAGCATCTGATCTCCCCCTTTCTATGTTTTATTTTTCCTAGTATGTGAAGAAGTATACTATGACTGACCTGCATGGATAGTCTATGGGATCTCAGTGTTGTCTATGGAAACAATGTTTTTGTAGTTTTCCAATTTATGATGTAATGTAAAACTTATGAATGTATCTAGTACATCCAAGGCTTCTAAACTGATCAGTTTTGCGAGACGTGATCTTTTGTGATCATGCCAATGATACGTAATAATGCACCGACTCTGGGCTTCTGGGGTAAAGACTTTATAGTTGGTAATAGAGGAAGTTTATTAAATGCCTTGGAATCTAGATTTAGATAAAATTTAATTATAGAAAATTTCCCAAAGATAGAATTTGAAGATTAGTATAGAAGAACTTCCCTGAATTTTGGTATTGTAGAGATTATGCAGTGTTTTCTAAAAAAATACATCAATATCTGGATAAGAGCAGGTAGAGGCGGCTCTGGAACAGAGTTACCTAGGAGTAAAAACTCCGACATGGAGTTTCGGGCATGACTCAGGGTATCTTGGTACACGAAAATGGGCCTTGATGCACTATTGGTTACGATAATCCTTGGGAATATGATTAGGACAATTCACATTTTCATTAAAAACCTATTTGACGGATTTTAATATAAGATGAGAATAAATAACCATCATTAATCCTAATGTGTTTTAGATTGAACATAAGGTGTTATGAAATTTTCTAAATTATTTTATGACTCACACATTGCTTTCTTATGTTAGTCAATGGTTGGATTCCAAGGAAGTCATAATGAGCTTGAACATAATGTACAAGGTGGGAACAATGGAGGAAATGAGCAACGAAATGGAATGTTGATAGGTGTAAAAGGTATCATGTCCATGATGATCAGTTTTCAAAAAATATGATCAACAACATATATATTAACCAACTCTCGGACTCAACAAAGAACAGAAAGGCGTTGAATGAAAAGAGCACCGGCTGTGGAGACCATGAAGAAAAGAAATCTCAATTTACATCATGTAGGAAATGTGGAAGGAGTCACCTAGGGAAGTGGATTAATGGAAGAACGAAATGCTTTATGTGTGGGAATGAAGGACATAAAGGAAATAATTTCCAATAAAAATTGAAGAGTACTATGGAAGAAGATAAAAATGATCCCAAGTATCCATTTACAGTCATTTTCCATAAATTAAGGGGACCTAGGCATTACCCGAGTGAATTCCCTATTCTATAGGATAACCCCTTGGTCAAGGAAGAACTTATGTAGAAATAAATGGATGGTCAAATGTTTAAAAGTATTAGTGCTCCTTGTTGAAGGGATTACTTTGGAAGAGATTTTTAATATGTGTAACCGTGCAGTTTATTATGTGAAAATGCTATTTTAGGAAGAATTGTGTTTTCTATTGTTGATATAGTTATAAATAACTATTTGGGATTATATGATCCTTTAATTTGAGGCAATTACATGTTATTAAATTTTGGGATGAACATGTCAGGTATGAGATATCATTTGTGGTGAAATTATGTTATAATTATTTTGAATAATTTATCTCATTTTGGGAACGTTATAAAATAGTTTTTTGAAAAAGGACAACACAAAGACCATTTGACAACCCACCGCGTCAGACAAATCTATAAGAATCGAACCCACAACTATATTGTGATAGAGATTTATCACCTACCACTGGACTATGTGAAGTCCCTGGTTAGGGTGACAAATTCTTTTTAGTTAAATTATTTTATTGATCAATAATATGTTGCTTTGGGATCTTATGTCTTATCCAAGGGCTATCAATAGTATAGGAAAATGATTTGGGGATTAAGTGATAAATGTTATTTTGGAAGACGTCCTCTCTCTTGCGAATACTATATGCATAAAGAAAATAGAATACTATGGGATTTCATTTGAGGAGTAATGGTGCATTTTTATCAATGTTTTTGTTGTGGGTTTATAATTATTTGGGTTATTTATGGAAATTATTAACCTATCATAGAGAATACGTGATTACGTTAATTACTTTTAAGTATGCGACTTTAAGAGTAGTTGATGTTATTGGGAAATACAATTTAACATGGAAGACTGCGTAATGAAATTCTTCTATATTTTGGGTTTCAATATTAGTTTGGATTCTATTGATGGATTTTAAGTACAATTGTTTATTGAATGATATTTATAGAACTTTGGGTATTGTTGGATTAATTTTATAAATTAAGATAAGTATTTCTTTCCCTAAAGGATTGTCCTTTTTGGGGATCATATGATATTGTACTAACCATTTTGTTTTTTTGTTAATCTCTAATGAGAAGGTAAATATATATAGTTTATCATTTTTGGATTATGTAATTCTCTAGAGGTTGATTCTACCACTTCAGATGTAACCAATTCATCTTGAATACTCATAGTTTGAAAAAAATGATGAGCTAGTGGTAGAAATTTATTAATGGTTGAAAATATACTTAAAAGTATGTATATCTCTTTATTATCTTAGTCAATCTCATAAATAAATTCCTCAACTTTATGAAATGGAAAATAAAACAAATAAAATTATCTATTTACTTTTCTACTAGGAAACTAATGAATGTTTATCTCATCACAAGTTTTGGGTTTTCTTGTTGTTATCATTCTCCTAATCATGTTTTCCATCACTCTCCACTAGACCTTGACACTTATTTTATCTTCCATATCCATGTATTCCTATATGAAATCCTAGTGTGGTTTATTTTGGGTGACCATTATAATTTTCTTTATTCCTATTAAAGAGATAGTTATATTGACTATTTTTTCGATGTGGGACATTAAATGAAGCTCCCAAGACCAATTTTAAAATTACAAGGACTTAATTTCCAAAAGGGGGTAATAATGTAACACCCCAATGTTTCATTGTATGTTATTTTCTTTAATTCAATATCTTGCAAGTTCGAGCGCACCATGACCTACCAAACTAGCCGTTCAAAAGAAGTTATGAATAATATTAACTGAATTTTAAATTCTATATACTCCATATATTTTTTGAATCCATATTATGTGTTTCCTATACATAATCTAAGAACAAATTCATTTTTTTAGTGAAAAGATGTATTTTAAAAAACAATGAAATTTTTCTACCTTTTAATGGAAAACAATTTTTAAAACCAATATTTTACACTTTTTTATATTATATTAAAATAAATTAAATTCTTATTTAGAATCGAGAAATAAAAATTTATTTTGGATAAATGTTTGGTACTTGACTAATAACTTTTATATTTTGATGAATACTGAAAAATACTAAATTTTAACTGAAAACAGGTTTTTTAATAGAAATAATTTATAGTGATAAATTGTGTATTTTAATGGTTTGGAAGTATAGTTAGATTTTATTTTTATCATTTAATATAATTTAGGTTATTATTAGTAATTTCACATTAAAATATGACATAATCACATGTCAATCTTTTAATAGTTTTTACTTTTTAAAAACCCGCTTTTCAGTTTTGCCAATGGGAATTAATATTAAATTAATTATTGAAACTTTAATGTTTTGAATTTTGTAAAATATAATTCATTTTTTAATTCAGAATATCAAAGTTATATTAGGGTAATGTTATGGTATTTTTCCGAAAACATTCAATTTTTTTATGAATAGGTAAAAACAATGCATTATAGATTAAAACCAAATTTTATTTAAATAAATATTTATTTTATTTAAATTTATTTTATATAAAAATAGATATATATAATACCTATATATTTTCAATATAATTCATTGGATTCATTTTATAATAAAATTAGATGTATAAATTTTTATTGAACTTTTTACCGTCTTTTACCCACCTCGTAGGAGCATTTGCAAATTTACATAAAACTTAATTTTACCACTTCTGTGGGTTTAATTTCAAAAATACGAGAGACAATATTAATATCAGTAAGTAAAATGTGGTTTAATAAGATTAATATAATTTTTGGGGAATAGTAACTTTTTTCTTTTATTTACCACGATTAAAAGTAAATAGGGTAATTAAGGGTAAAAATGATATTATTATTACCCTAAAACATGTCCTAATTCTATTGGATAGTTGTAATTCGACAAAAAACAACCTTTGAAATAATATATTATCCTTTAGGTCCCCTTGGATTAGATTAGGACATTTATTATTATTTAATTCAAAGAAGAGTTAAAATTGTTAATTCAGTGTTTAATAACTAAACCAATTTCAATATAAGGTTAAACATAAAATAAATTTGACTATGAATATTAATTAAAAAATATAAAATTATTTCCTAAATAATTGTATTTTATTTATAGTTTTTAGAAATTAAATAATTTAATTTATTTATGACACATTGATAATGTAGTAATTACCTAATTAATAAAATATTAAAATAATTGATATTAAAAATATGCAAATAAATGTAATTTGAGACTTTTAATGAATTAAAATAATTTTTTAGGTCAATATTTCATGTTATGGTTGGATAAATGAATTTTTTTTGAAGTAATAATGCAGTAATAAATTTAGAAAAAACGAAATACCAAATAGTGTCAAAATTGACATAAAATTGTTTTCAAAACAAATATTACTATATTAATTGATATTCTATTCCAAAAAATCTATGGCTCAGAAAAAAGACTTATATAATGATAGTTTTATCATTAATGAACAACTTGGGGTTCTGTTGGAAGTATATAGTTAGTTTATTTACCATATAATATAAAAATACAATGAGAAATGGTAAATGTCAAACTATTTAACTAAGAGTTAAATCTAAAAGATATGGTTAATATAGTGACCCAAACCTGTCTAAAACATATTTTTTGGGTTTTTTTAGCCCCATAACCACATTATACTTTAAATAATTCATTTTGGAGCCATTAAAACCGAAAATTATTTTATTATAAAACAATATTTCTAGCTTTTCCTAAGGTGCCCTTCACGCCTCTTATAAAGGGGAACTCCCCCTTCTATCTAATTAAAACCTTAAAAGCCATTAGTATCGGCCAAAACCTGGCCTAATATCCTCCCAACTCAATTAACTTTATCCTATAGGACCTAATTTAGTCAAAAATCCAACCTATGGAGCCTTTTTCATCCAATCAATAGGAAAAATCTGAAGAAGAGGTAAATATTTCATCAACTCTTTCATGTTCCTTTCTACTTCCACTTTTAATTTATTTGTTTTTTCCATTATAAAATAATAACTCCAGTATATTGTATATACTATGATTTTATTATATATAATGTACAAGAATATTCATTATTCTAACCATCCTTCGATTGATATGTCACCATACGTGTGTACGTACGGCTTACTGTCTCCACATCATGGTGTAGTTGTTATTCAATACGTTATTATTTGGATGGGTGTAATGATGATGTATAATTTGGGTAAATAATAAATATAAAATGATGATGATTCTGTATATATGATATACCATCCAACTATATGTTATTTTAATATCAAAAAAATGATATTGTGACTCGTGTGTATGTACGGATTACTGTCTCCACGAACACGATGAGATTCACCCCCCATCGTATCCATTCCTGAATAATTTTCATTTTATGATTAAAAATAATGTTTCTATAATTAATATTATTCTGAATATTAATAAGATAGATCCCATCCATAACAAACATGGCTTACGTAACCAAGCATATAAAGGAGAACGAATCAGTTAACACCTGAAAAAATGATAATACTAGAATATCAAAATTAGAAGATCCTATATGATATCATAATAATATATATGGTTATTTTTTTATTTAATATCAATTATTTCACCATTATATAGGAGATTTACGTACCCTCGACCGAGGAAAAGTACAAGGTAAGGGGTTTTTTATCACACTTTTAATTTCGTGGGATTTCCATTATTCGCCACTTATTTATTGCATGTGGTGTATTGTGTACTTCAATTTGATATATATTATCATTATTATTTTTATATTCATGGTATTATATGATCCATTTGGTGGTTACTAACTTTTTTTTGGTTGACTCTATTGATTACAATGAATGAAGAGGTTTTCATCTCACTTTTTATTCCCAAGAGATTCATGCTATATTGGATACTATTTCCTTTTGTGTGGTGTATGTACTATCCATGATTGTATTCATGGTGTGATATACTTTTATTTATGAGTATATACATCTTCATTGTATGATCCTTCATTCATGGGTTTTATGTTTAATAAGTTACCAAATTAGTAAGGGAATTTCATATTTCTATTTCCACTCAGTGGGCATTATGCATACTTCATTGATTATTGTACTCCAAGATTATGTGTGAAAACACTATTTATTATTTTTGTAGTAATTTCCACTCCCCTATGTGTGGATATACTTTGGATACACATATTCACTCCATTGATAGTTTCTCATGTCAATCATATAAACTTAATCTTAACTCAATTTCCAGTCATTGAGTTAAACATCCAATTCATTGGTGTTATTTTCACAAGAATATGTATGAATGTCTTCTGATTTATTTACACTAAATATCCAATCATATTGAGTGTATTTATAATTTTAACACGTAATTATGTCATTGATTTATCATTTACCTAAGGATACTTTCTTTATAAGGTATTTCATCTCAATTTACATTCCTTTGAGACTTCTTTGTTGTTATGCACAAATTCAATTTTATATGGAGTGTATACTTTCCTTTGACATAGTATATAATGAAATCATTTATTCTCATGGTATTATAACGTTTTGATTACCTCGATTATTTTTATTCAAGCATGTCTCATTTAAATAGTAACTCGAACTAAAATACAATTTTAAATTTTTTAAAAATTTATTCTTATAAATCATTCTCATTAATGTCTATGTTTTAAAAATGGTTTCAAGGTTTTATTTATATGTAAATTAATGATTTAAAATTAAAATTAATTTAAAAGTTTCAAAGAAGTAGGGGATACTTTCATTCAAAAATCTATTTTTTAAACAGCTTCTTGACAAATAGTGTGACTTTTTAATGTTTTCAAGAAAAAGGTGGATATTTCTCTCAAATAGATTGGATGATTATTTTCATCTATGTCTATATCATTCATTATTCATGATTGAGGGTAATCTGTTACAATAAAGTCTTCCATATTATATTGAATGATTTATGTTTGACTGTGGATGTGCTATTTTTATACCCTTCATGGTTTTTGGATAATGTATTGAGATTTCGTATGCTAGTTTTAATACGATTGTTTATGTTATGTTTCTAACATTTCATTTGAGGAATGCATTGGACATAGAAAGTGATCGGTGGAGCCCACTATAGTTTCTCGTTGAATCAGTAGGTCTCATGAGACAAAATAGTGTCTTCACATAAGGCCTTGACAAAATGTTATTTGTAGTCTTGGCACAAGGCCATGACTATGTCTTTATGAAGTCTGGAATTATGTATTCCATCATTATGAATATGGCTATTGATTTTCATGTGATAATTCAACTAGTAGAATATCCTTGTGAATAAGTAAATGGAATTAATTGATTGTATCTTTTCCATATTATGCTGAAGTTCATGTTTAAAAGGATTTTGTTTTTGTCGTATACATTTCCTTACATGTTCATGCTTATTTATGAAAGTTTCTGCTTTATTGTTATCTTTAATGAGAATCTGAGCTCCCCCTTTCTATGATTTATTTTTCCTAGTGTGAGAAGAAGTATATTATGACTGACCTGGAGGGATAGTCTATGGGATCTCACTGTTGTCTATGGAAACAATGTTGTTGTAGTTTTCCAATTTATGATGTAATGCAATACCTATTAATGTATCTAGTACTTTCAAGGATACTAAACTAATTAGTGTTTCAATACTTGATCTTTTGTGATCATGATAGTGATACATAATAAATCACCTACTCTAGGCTTCTGGGGTCGGGGCTTTATAGTTGGTATCTGAGGAAGTTTAGTACAAACCTTGGAATCTAGATTTTGATAAACTTTTATTAGAGCACATTACATAAATATAGACTTTGAGGATTAGTATAGAAGAACATAATTTAATTTCGGTATTGTATAGATTTTGTAGGGTTTTCTAAACAATACATCAATGTTCAGATAAGAGCAGGTAGAGGCAGCTCTGGCACAGAGGTACCTAGGAGTGAAAACTCTGACATGGAGTTTCGGGCTTGACCCGGGGTATCTTGGTACATGAAAATGGGACTTGATGCACTATTGGTTATGACACTCATGGGAGATATGCTTAGGATAATTCAAATTTTCTTTAAAAACCAATTTGATGGATTTTAATATAAGATGAGAATAAATATCCATCACTAATCCTAAGGTGTTTTAGATTTAAAATAAGGTTTTAAGATATTTTCTAAATGATTTTTTGACTAACACTTTGATATCTTGTGTTAGTCAATAAATAGATTCCAAGGAAGTCATGGTAACATTGAACATGATGTACAAGGTGGGAAGAACAGAGGAAATGAGCAACAGAATGGAATGCTGATATATGTAAAAGGTATCATGTTCATGACGAATCAGTTTTCCAAAAATATTATCTACAACATATATATTATCCAAATATCGGACTCAACAAATAATAGAAAGGCAGTGAATGAAAAGAGATACAGTAGTGGAGACCATGGAGAAAAGAAAGGTCAATTTACATCATGTAGGAAATGTGGAAGGAGACACCTAGGGAAGTGTCTTAATGGAACAACGAAATGCTTTATGTGTGGGAAAGAAGGACATAAAGTAAATAATTGCCAATGAAAATTGAAGATTACTATGGAATAAAATAAAAATGATCCCAAGTATCAATTTACAGCCATTTGCCATAAATGTAGTGGTCCTGGGCATTACCTGAGTGAATTATCTATTCTATATGATAACCCCTTTGTCAAGGAAGAACCTATTTAGAAATAAATGGATGGTCTAATATTTAAAAATATTCATGCTCTTTGTTGATGAGATTACTTTGGAAGACATTTCTAATACGTGTAACCCTATAGTTTATTATGTGAAAAATGCTATTTTAGGAATAATTTTATTTTCTATTGTTGATATAGTTATAAATAACCATTTGGGATTATATGATCCTTTAATTTGAGGCTATTACATGTTATTAAATTTGGGGTGAACATGTGAGGTATGAGATATAATTTGTGGTGAAATTATGTTATAGTTATTTTGAGTAATTTATCTCATTTTGGGAATGTTACAAAATATTGTTTTTTGAAAAAGGACAACACGCAGGTCGTGTGATAACTCTTCACATCAGACAATGCTACATGAATCAAACCAACAACCATAGTGTAATAGTGATTTTCACCTACCACAGGACTATGTGAAGTCCCTGGTTAGAGTGACAAATTCTTTTTTATTTAAATGATTTTATTGATCAATAATAAGTTGCTTTGGGATCTTATGTCTTATCAAAGGGCCATAAATAGTATGAAAAATGATTCGGGGATTAAGTGATAAATGTTATTTTGGAAGATGTTCGCTCTATTATGAATACTATATTCTTAAGGAAAATAGAATACTATGGGATTTCATATGAGGAGTAATGGTGGATTTTTATCTATGTTTTTATTGTGGATTTATAGTGATTTTGGTTATTTATGGAAATTATTTAACTATCATAGAGAATATGTAATTACATTAATTACTTTTAAGTATCTTACTTTTAGAGTAGTCGATGTTATTGGGAAATTTAATTTAACGTGGAAGACTACATAATCAAATTCTTCTATATTTTGGGTTTCAATATTAGTTTGGATTATATTGATAGATTTTATGGACCATTGTTTATAGAATGATATTTATTGAACTTATGGTATTGTTGGTTTAATTTTAGAAATTAAATATTTATTTCTTTCCCTAAAAGAATTATCCTTTTTCAAGATCATATGATATTGTATTAACTATTTTGGTTTTTTTAATCTATAATGACAAGGTAAAAATATATAGATTATCCTTTGTGGATTATGTGATTCTCTAGAGGTTGATTCTAGCGCTTCAGATGTGACCAAGTCATCTTGAATACTAATCGTTTGAAAAAAAGATGAGTTAGGGGTAGAAATTTATTAAAGGATGAACCTCTACTTAAAAAGTAAGAATATCTCTTTATGCTCTAAGTCATTCGCAAAAATTAATTCCTCAACTTTATGAAATGGAACTTAAAAAAAACATTATCCATTTAATTTTGCTACTAGGAAACAAATGAACGTTTATCTCATCACAAGTTTGTGGTTTTATTGTTTCTAACATTCTCCTAATCATGTTTTCTATCACTCTCCACTAGAACATGACACTTATTTTATCTTCCATATCCATTTTTTCCTACATGGAATCTTAGTGTGGGTTATATTGGGTGACCTTTGTACTTCTTTTTATTTCTTTTAAAGAGATAGATATATTGACTATTTTTATGATGTGGGACATTCAATGAAGTTCCCAAGACCAATTTTAAAATTTCAAGGACACAATTTCCAAACGGGGGGAATAATTTAACACCCAATTATTTTATAGTAAGTTACTTTCATTAATTCAATATCTTACGAGTTTGAGCGCACCAAAACTTACCAAACTAGCCGTTCAAAATAATTTATGAATAATATTAACTGAATTTTAAATTTTATATACTCCATATAATTTTAGAATCCATATTATGTGTTTCTTAGACATAATATTAGAATAAATTCATTTTTTTCAGATAAAAGAAATTTTTTTTTAAAAAAAATGCAATTTTACCACCTTTTAATGGAAAACACTTTTAAAAAAAAATATTTTACACTTTTATATATTTTATTTAATGAAATTAAATTATTATTTATAATCGAGAAATAAAAATTTATTTTGGATGAATTTTTGGTACTTTTATAATAACATTTATATTTTGATGAACACTGAAAAATACAAAATTTTAATTGAAAAACTATTTTTTAATCGAAATAACTTATAGTGTTAAATTATGTATTTCAATGTTTTGGAAGTATAATTAGATTATATGTTTATCATTTAATACAATTTATGTGATTATTAGTAATTTCACATTAAAATATGACATAATCACATGTCAATCTTATGCTAGTTTTTACTTTTTAAAAACCCGCTTTTCGGTTTTGACAATGGGAATTAATTTTAAATTAATTAATGAAACATATATGTTTTGAATTTGGTAAAATATAATTTATTTTTTAATTCTGAATATCAAAATTATATTAGGGTAAATTTTTGGTATTTTTCTGAAAACATTCAATTTTTAATGAATAGTGAAAACATTGCGTTATAGTTTAAAACCAACATTTTTTTTAAATATTTATTTATTTTATTTACATTTATTTTAAATCAAAATAGATATATAATACCTATATATTTTCAAAATAATTAATTGGAGTTATTTTATAATAAAATTAGATGTATAAAATTTTGTAGAACTTTTTACCGTATTTTACCCACCTCGTAGGAGCATTTGCAAATTTACATAAAACATATTTTTACCGCTTAGGTGGGTTGAATTTAAAAAATCCAAGACACACGGTTGATATCATTAAGTAAAATGTGGTTAAATAAGATGAGTATAAATTTTGGTGAAGAGTTACCTTTTAATTTTATTTACCACGATTAAAAGTAAATAGGGAAATTAAGTGTAAAAATGATATTATTATTACAATAATACACCTCCTAATTCTATTTGATAAGTTTAATTATACCCAAAACAACCATATAAATGAAATATGATCTTTTTGGTTTACATGGATTAGATTAGGACATTTATTATTATTTAATTCAATGAAGAGTTAAAAGTGTTAAATTTAGTTTTTATTAACCATTTTTAATATAAGTATGCACATAAAATAAATTCAACTATAAATATTAATTAGAAAGATAAAAATATTTACTATATAATTGTATTTTATTTATATTTTTAGACATTAAATAATTTCATTTATTTATAACACATTGATGAGGTAGTAATTACCTAAATAATGAAATATTAAAATAATTGATATTATAAATATGTAAATAAATGTAATTTGAGAAATTTTATGAATTAAACTAATTTTCTAGGATTATATAACAAGATAAGGTTAGTTATATGAATTTTATTCGAATTAAAAATGCTTTTATAAATATAGAAAAAACAAAATACCAAATAGTGTCAAAATTGACATAAAAGTTTTTTCAAAACAAATATTATATTATTAATTGATCTTCTATTACTAAACATCTATGTTTTGTAATCCAGAATTACATAATGATATGTGTATCATTAATGAACCACTTGGGGTTTTCTTGGAAGTATATAGTAAGTTTATTAACAATAAAATATATAAATACAATGAGGCATGGTAAATGTCAAACTATTTAAGTAAGAGTTAAATCTAAAAGACAAGGTTAATACAGTGACCCAAACTGGTCTAAAACTTATTGGTTGGGTGGTTTTAGACCCATCCCCACATTATCCATTAAGTAATTCATTTTGGTTCCATTAAAAAAGAAAATGATTTTATTATAAAATAATATTTCTAGATTTTCCTATGGTGCCCCTCACCCCTGTTATAAAAGGGAACTCCACCTTCTCTAAAATTCACACTTTCAAAGCCATTAGGATCGGACAAACCCTACCCTGATATCGTACCAACTCTCCTACCTTCATCCTAGAGGCCTTAATTTAGTCAGCAATCCAACCTAAAGAGCCATTTTGATCAAATAAAAAGGAAGATCCTGAAGAAGAGGTACATATTTCATCACCTCTTTCAAGTCCTTTCTTCTTCCACTTCCTCTTTCATTGTTGTTTAAAATCTAAAATAATAACTCCAGTATCTTCTATATACTTTGATGTTATTATTAATATGGTACAACCATATTCATTATTCTATCAATCCTTTGAATGACATGTCACCATGCGTGCGTACGTACGGCTTACCGTCTCCACGTCGTGGAGTAGTTGTTATTCAATACATTATTATTTGGATGGGTATAATAATGATTTATAATTGGTGTAAATAATAAATATAACATGATTATGATTCTATATATATGATATACCATCCAATTATATATTATTTTAATATCAAAAGTATGATATTGTCGCTCGTGTGTACGTATAGATTACCGTTTCCAAGAACGCAATGAGATTCATTCCCCATCGTATCCATTCAAGAATAATTTTAATTTGATTAAAAAAATAATTTTTAATGAATTAATATAATTTTTAATATTAATAATATTTATCCCATCCTCAATAAAAATGTCTTACATAACCAAGCATATAAATGAGAACGAATCAATTAACACATGAAACTACGATAATACTAAAATATAAATATTAAGAAGATCATATATGATATCATATTAATTTATATGGTTATTGAATAATTTAATAACAATTATATCACTATTATATAGGTGATTAATGTACCCTCGACCAAGGAAAAGTACAAGGTAAGGGTTTCTTATCTCACTTTTAATTCTGTGAGATTTCCATTGTTCACCACTTATTTATTGCATATAGGGTATTTTGTACATCCATTTGACATATATTGTAATGATTCTCTTTATATTCATGGAATTATATGATCCATTTGGTCGTTATTAACTTTTTGTCATATGACTCGTTTTATTACAATGACGTAAGGGTTTTTCATCACAATTTTATTCCCATAAGATTCATGATATATTGGCCACTATTTCCTTTTGTGTGGTGTATCTACTGTCCATGATTGTATTCATGGTGTAATATACTTTAATTTATGGGTATTTAAATCTTCATTTTATGATCCTTCTTTCATGGGTTGTAAGTTTCATAAGTTACAAAATCGTTAAGGGAATTTCAAATTTCAATTTCCACTCAGTGGGCTTTAGGAATAATTCATTTATTATTTTACTCCAAAATTATTTGTGGAATCACTATTTATTATTTATTTAGTAACTTACTCTCACCTTTGTGTGGATATACTTTTGATACACATAATCACATCATTTATAATTTCTCAAGTCATTGATATAAACATGATCTTAACTCAATTTACAATCATTGAGTAAAACATCAAAGTCATTGGTGTTGTTTTTACAAGAATATGTGTGAATGTAATCTGATATATTTACACTTAATATCCAATCATATTTAGTGAGTTTATATTTTTCACACATAATTATGTAATTGATTTATCCTTTACCTAAGAATACTATCTTTATAAGGGATTTCATCTTAATTTACATTCCTTTGAAACTTTTTTGTTGTTATGTCCCAATTCACTTTTAGATGGTGTATATACTATCGTTTGACATAGTATATAATGAAATACTTTATTCTCATGGTATTATAAAGATTTTATTACCTCAATTATTTTTATTCTAGCATCTCTCATTTGGATAGTAACTCTAACTAAAATACCATTTAAAATGTTTAAAACATTTATTCTTCTAATTATTTCTCATTAATGTCAATGATTTAAAAATGGATTTAATGTTTTATTTAAATAGAAATTAATATTTTAAAAATTAAAATTCCTTTTAAAAGTTTCAAAGTGGTATGGGACACTTGTATTCAAAAATCTATTTTTAAACGGCTTCTTGACAAATAGCGTGACTTTTAAATGTTTTTGAGAAAAAGGGGGATTTTTCTCTCAAATGGTTGTGATGATTATTTTCATATATGTCAATATCCTTCATTATTCTCTATTGAGGGTAATCTGCTACAACAAAATATTCCATAATTTATTGAATGAGTTATGTTTTACTGTGTATGTGCTATATTTATACCATTCATGGTTTGTGGATAACGTATTGACATTTCGTATGCTAGTTTTAATGCGAATGTGTATGTTATGTTTCGATGTTTTCATATGAGGAATGTATTGGACATAGTAAGTGACGGGTGTAGCCCGCTATAGCTCCTCGATGAATTGGTAGGTCTCATGGGCCAATCTAGTTCCTTGTCATAAGAATTTGACAAAATCTTATTTGTAGTCTTGGCACAAGGCCTTGACTACGTGGTTATGAGGTCTGGAATTATGCATTTCATCATTATGAAAGTGGCTATTGATATTACATGTGATTATTTGACTAGTAGAATATCCTTGTGAATAAGTAAATGGAATTATTTGATTTTATCTTTGAAATATTATTCTGATGTTCAAGTTTAAGAGGATTTTTTTATAGGCTTATACATTGCCTTAAATGTTTATACTTATGTATGAATGTTTCTTCTTTATTATTATCCTTACTGAGCATCTGAGCTCACCCCTTTCTATGTTTTATTTTTCCCAGGATGCGAAAAAGTATATTATGACTAATTTGTAGGGATTGTCTATGGGATCTCACTGTTGTCTATGGAAACAATGTTATTGTTGTTTTCCATTTTATGATGTAATGGAAACCTTCTGAATGTATCTAGTACTTTCAAGGCTACTAATCTAATTAGTCTTTCGAGACTTGATCTTTTGTGATCATGCCAATGATACGTAATAATGCACCGACTCTGGGCATCTGGGGTCGGGGCGTTACAAATAAGGAATCTGAAAATAAAATCCCCATGTTAATAATAAACCAACTCAAATAGAATTGATATACAATTTTCAAGTCTCTAAATGAACAATGTTCAGAACCACCTGATAAGGGTGCATCATCAATCATCACTAATATTTATGTCTCTAAATTTTCTAAACAAAAGACCATAGTAGGCTCATATGCTTCCTCCATATGACTTATTCAAATACATTATACTCAATGTTTACCAAGCCATTTTGGGTTAATCTAATAGATTTACCAATAACCAAATCCTCTAAAATGGATTATTTTCATGATTAATAATGATGGAGTCAATTAAATCTCCACCATTAATTGATATACTTGATGGTTATCATATGGCGATACCCAATCTACACCAAAATTTACCATGGTGAGATTCAAAAATATTTCTTATCGACAAAGGAAGAGTTTCATGGTAGAATAATTCTCCTGAAATACCATGGTTTCCCCTTCATCGCATTCTTATATGGAATATGCACTAATTTCAATATCCAATAATACAAAAGAGACATTGGACTTCTTTTTTTTTTCACCACAAACATCTTTTAATATTATCAATTTGTATCCTGATATTAATTAAGTTCACATATACTATATGAGATAGTTTGGTTGCATCTTCATTTCCCTTTAACAAAACCTATCAATGAGAGCATAGGAAAAAACCTGCCTCTAAAACCTATCAGTATCATTTCCCTACCTATATGATGAAACAACCCACATAAATACAAATATAATGGCCCTAACCATTTATATGACCCTTTTATGAAGAATACATAAAAATATATCACATGGATGACTAGTGTAATCAAAACCTATAGCCTATAAATAAATCCTCCTCCTACACTACATATCATAATTAATCTTGCTATGTGAATATCCAAAAATTCTTCTATAGATACCAAACTAATGTATTCACTCCATGTTATTAGTCTCACCATAATATGACCATAATGAAATTTAATTGAAATATATTTTGAATACAATGATATTCGTGTGGGAGTGGGTGGAAAGCTCCACAATTTTAGGAATAACATTTAATTGAATAACAAAAAATTACAGTAACAAAATATATGAAATAACAATCATCACCATGGGCCTCTATCTAAAAAGGTATGAGTGTGGGGCTATCACTATCATCCAACAGCAAGTAACGACTTCATCATTATGGGATAATTGCATAATGAAAACTTTTATACTCAGGTTCCACCTAAATCATCCCTATATAGACTCCCCTTCTATGAGTTTCATCCATCATTCCATTGTTATTTTGTTATGATCTAATAACATACCATGGATTCAACTTCATATTGAACAATGATAATCTATGAATCAAAATCTCACACTATGTGATTAGCCATAGAAAGAGGCTAATATTCATTTTTTATATTATAATATTCATGTGATTCATTATTCATAAACCCCATTTGTAGTTCATTTTATAATTTGAACACTATTTCACATTATGATTGTAATTATTTGTTAAGTGCACTATTACATGGTATATATTTGAACACATCCTAAAACAATAAATGCTAATCATGTTTCATTCAAATTTAATTTTATGATTTTTTTCCATTAGAAAAGGTCATAATTTTGGAGTACTTGACAATTCACATTGGATGACCAAAAACGTGGGCCTTGAACCAACACCATTCATGGTGAAGTGAATTGGATAGAAGCACATTCAAATTGCTATAGAAGAAAAAATACAATACCAATGAGTCTTAATTTTTAATAGAATATAGATGAAATCATGGGGAACATTTATTCTAATAGTTAAAAGAGCTAATTTGGAGTGTTAAAGAGAGTTCCATGTGGCCTAATTTGGAGATAATATTCTAGGACTAATTCTGCATCTTAGAAAGACATACCACCATTTTACACATATCCTTCAAACCAAATATCTATTTGGGTTGAAATTTTAAATACTATCATGGGAAATACGTGTATTCCTTTTTTTCTTCTATGGAACATTGAAATTCGGCAATTTAGAAGTGAATTTTTCATCCTCTATCTAGTGGAATAATGTTAGCTTAGATTTATTGTCATGGGTGGAAATTTACACTCTCACTTAACCTTCCACCCACCTAGTCCCACCACCATTAACTGAGTTGACTAATATTTTTTGAGGCTCAACTCAGGGCTACAAATGTGACTATTTAAGGAAGTGTTGGGGAATGATTTGATCATCATTGGGGCTTTGTTTAATTGTATTGTTATACTACAACTTTGTTTTTTTAATTTCATTTATTTCACATATAAGTTGTTCAATTCATCATAGATTCATAATAAATGTTATTATTCTCATCCTATTATGTTATTCTTTATATCATGTATATATTTTTGCCTCATGGTTTGAATTTATTCACATCAAACCTTTTGAAACTATTTACACAACGTTGGATAGAATTTTTTGTTTTATTGTTTTCATCGTCTTCAATCAATACATTAGGTGTCTACATCCCATTTACATTTGTATAATAGCATCAATGGAGGTCTAAATCATTTATGGGGATATCCAAATGAGTATAATAGGGCTGGATTGGATGTTATTTGTCCCACAATTAACATTTAATAACTTTTTTAATTGATATTTTTATTTTATGATTTTAAAACTTCTTCTTCCTTATTGAATTTTAAGGCCACATACATCAAATACTAAAACAAACCATTATCTTGGAGTGCTCATAAATATAATCCTCCTAGTTTATAGGTGATTATAATTTAGGGTGTGTTTTTATTAATACATTGAGTGATGAATTTATTTGATCTTCTTGAATAAACCCATCTCAAATATAAGAGATTGAAATCATTAAAAATTAATTTGATCCAATCCGTACCTTGTAATAACCTAGGAAAAACCATTTATTATAATTTAAATTCAATTATTTCTCTTATTTTTCACACAAACCTATCTAAAATAAACCCACATTTGGAAACTTCATAGAAAAACATGGTCCATAGATTGTAAGTTTAAGTAGGATTCATCTTAGGTTAATGAGGATTCGACAACAAAAACTATACTACAAGTGACCACTTATCCCTTAAAACATGTTTCAATTTGGGAGAGGCTAAATTTTGGTGCCATATCCAGGAACCCAAGTAATTCATCTCAACACCCATTTTATTATTACCCATTTCTATTTTCTTACCTCAAATTATCTTATATTGTTCACTTGCTTTTTTTTCACTTTTGTTGCTGCATATCTGCCTATACCCGTGAAAAATCATACCGTAATGTTAGGGTGGATAGTCATCGGGTTGGAGAGTCTAGTAAACCAAGGCAACTTTTTTCACTACATCATATTATTCGTAACACTACTAATTCAAAAATTTATCCCATTTCAGTGGAGGGACTTCAATGAAACCAACTCATATACCCAAGTGAGAACCAAAATGGAAATCCAAATGAGGTAACCCAAAAAAGTTGGAATGTAGTTGATCAAACTTAGAATGAATACCTCACACCTACATGAAAAAATGAACCATCATTCTGTAGGAATTCTTCCCTAGGAAAATTACACTATGTTTTCAAACATCATGTCCCAAACCAACTTCCTAAAATTCACAGGATAGAGTAGGAAATTATATACCTTCATGTCAACAAGTTCAACGAAATTGTTGAAACCATGTGCCCACCACACCAACATGAGTAAGCTAATATTAGGCTCTTCCATTTCTGACTAAAGGATAGAGCAATTAATTGGTTAAAAAATCTATTACACACATCAATACACTCCTGTGAACAATTATAATGAGAATTCTAAAAAAATACTTCCCCCATCACAAAAAAAATTCACTTAAAAAGAGAATCATAATCTTTTTGAAAAAGTAGGGGAGTCATTTTATGATACCTGAGAAAGGTCCAAAGATACATTAAACATGGTAATTCACCATCAATTTTCAATGATTGAATAATATTAAATCTTTTTTATGGGTTGGGTCTGGGGAAGAAACAATTCTTTGACATGATGTGTAATGGAACCCTAAAAAACAAAGCCTCAAATGATTCTTATGAGTATCTAGAAGGACTATCCACAGAAAACCAAACATGGGGAACATCACATTACTATGAGAAGACACCAAAATATTGTTGAATTAGTATACATTTGGATGAATAAAATATGAGGTAAAGACTTATTTAACTTAATAGGAAGGTCTAGGAGATCAACCGTAGGAAGTTCCATGAAATTCAAAATGTTGAACCTATTGGAACAATTTTTCACAAACATTACAACAAGAATGAAAACTCCCCAACCAACCCTTCTGTTAAAGATGTTTTTAAGAGGAACACTAGAGGAGGTCAATGCTTTAAACATTCATAATTAATTGTGCATGGAAATATTCAATCAAAGTTATAGGGACCATATAGGATTCTGCTCGAGAGATATCTAGTATCCCAATCAATAACCAAGTTAGCCACAAGGACCAAACCCATACCCTCCAAAAGATTTTGAAATCCAAAAAAAATTAAAACCACACTAAATCCAATACAAAAATATTTATATCAATTACAAAAAACACATCCAACAACTAATTAAACAACCCATATCACAACCAATGTTTCATCATGGGATAAGCCTACAAACACAAACCCATTCCTAATCATCCCCTATACAAATCCTTGAATTGTTGTGTAAAAAATATAGAAAATAAGCACATAAGTCTCATCTGTTAAACCTGAATTGTAATCCATTAAAACTTGAAAGGTACCCTTGACTACTAAGTTGGTACCATCATCAACATTAATATAATAATCCCATTACACTTATACCTATCATGAATAACTTAAAACATTGAATGTTTTATGATGTTGTAAATACATTAAGAAACATTAACCAACCATTCATGAACTATTAAAAGAATCTACCGCACATGAAAATTAAATGGAAACTACAAAAAATTCTATAAATTCCAATGATAATATGAAGGAACAAAAACCACATGAAACACCCAAACAACCTGAAAACTTCCCTCAATGCGTGAGAGGAAAATCTAAACAAAAACTAAGTGATACATTTTGAGAAATCTTTTATCAGGTTTTGTTAAAAATTCACCTTCTTGATGAAATCCAAACCATTCATTACTACTCAATGTACCTTATATACTTATGAACTTTTAAAAGAAAAATTTCACATAAAAACCAAGTCCTTTTGTCTACTAATGTGAGTACCACAATCCTAGAGACCATTCCTCCTATGTTAAATGATCCAAGATTTCTATACATCAATGTTGAGTTAGTAGATAAAAAAGTAGAAAAATCCTTTTGTAATCAAGAAGATTGTGTGAACATATTTTTTTATTCCATGTATTACCAGTTGTAGCTTGATGGACTCTAACCCACATCTGTCACTCTTTAAAATTTTAATTTTAGTGTCCGTGGTCCTATGGGGGTCTTTAAAGATGTTATGTGGAAATTTGAAAATTTCATTTACCCTATTGTCTACATTTTCCTTGAAAATAAAAAAATTACAGGTTATATGGAGAAAACCCCCATCATCCTTGGTTATCCCTTATTAAAAAGAATCAACTTAGTCATCCGATTAAGGAATGGGAACATGACACTAACCTTTAAAAAAATAGCCTTTATTTGAACATCTACAAATGCATGCTCAAAATTTGGGGATGATGAAGAGATACATGAGGTTAATTGGATTTACAGTGTAGATAGTGATCTAGAGGAAAATTATGGAATTATTGAAGATATTAATGTGAATAAGAGATCAGTTTCCTTTGTTCACACAAGGGGAATTTTCTCGTTTTCTTTAATATATTTCAAGAATTCTCTTCAGATAATTTTCATGAATCACCAATGAATGATACCATTTTTTAAATCAAAAAATTTAATCCATACCCATTCATGGAACTGATTAGTCCCATTTTGTTACTGAAACATCTATACAAAAGAAACCAATTCTATTAGAAAATTCGGAAGAGAGACCTAGATTGATACAAGGACCCATACATATTTTGATTCTATTAATCTATATGATCTCGAATTTAAGGTCCTAACTTCATCACTAAAGTATTATTTCTTAGGGGAAAATTGAACATTTCAGTATTTTCATTTATTATTCTCTTGAATCCACTCAAGAGTGGATTCTTCTAGATGTACTAGAAAATCATAAGAATGTAATTTGATAGACCCTTTCTGATATTCTTGGGATTATCCCACTCAACAGAACTCATATAATTGTTCTTGAATCTGAATCCAAATCATGTAATCAACCTTAATGGAGACTCAATCCAAATATTATGGATGTGGTAAATAATTAAAATTTTATGTTGTTGAATGAGGGTATCCTCTACCCTATTGGTGAATGTGAGTGGGTAAGAAAAATTCATGTCGTTCCAAAAAATGAAGAATCACTGTGATCGCTAATGGGTATGGTGACCTTCTAACCACAAGGGTACATAGTGGATGGAGTGTCTTTATTTACTATAGAAAGCTAAAATCATGTATTGTGAAAGAATATTTCCCTTTCACTTTATTGATCCAGTCATCGAGCGAGTGGAGGGTCATCATTTAAACTTCTTCCTATATGGATTCTCATGGTATAATAAAATTTAGGTCTCCTTATAGGATAAATTGAAAACAACCTTCACTTTTTTCTTCAACACATTTCCTTTAAATCATATTACCATTGGGTTATGTAATGCTCCTAGTACCTACCAGCGGTTTATAATTAGAATCTTTTCAGAAATGGTGGGGTAATGTTTAGAGGAATTTATAGATGAATTCTCAATCATTGGGGAGACATTAGAGGGATTAATTATAAATGTTGAAAGGGGAATGTCATGATCCGAGGATAAGAATATCACACTAAATTGCAAAAAAATCCATTCCATGGTTAATGAAGGACTTGTTTTGGGACATCTATTCTCTGATAGAGGGATTGATATTGATGAAGCTATGTTCGATATCATTATTCACCTTCCATATCCTAAAAAAATCAAGGATGTGAGGTACTTATTAGGACATGATGGTTTCTATAGATGGTTCATTAAGATGTGTAGCTCCATTTACATACATCTTTGTGCTCTTCTGGTAAAAGATTCTACATTTTTATAAACATAAATCAATGAGTATTCATTCTCTACACTCAATTAATCGCTTATCTCTCCACATATCATGCAATCTCCCAATTGGAAGTATCTGTTCGAGCTCATGTGTGATGATTATGACTTTGTTTTAAGAGAATGCTTATGATAATAGTGCGAGAAAACTACATGTTCCATTTCATAGGTGAGAAAATTATTAAATGACACACAAATAAACTACACCACCACTCAGAAATAGTTACTTGTTGTTGTCTTTTCCTTTGAGAAATTCAAGTCCTATCTCATAGGATCACCCATCATTGTCTTAAATGATCATTCAACATAAAATACCTCTTCCAAAAACAATATTCTAATGAAATATTGATTCGTTTGGTCCTTCTTATTCAAGAGTTTAATTTAAAAATTAAGGATAAAAATGGTGTTTAAAATGATTTATATGATCACCTCCCTATGATAGAATTCAATGAAAAATCACATTAACTTTATGAGCCAGATTCATTTCTGGATGAGAACCTCTATTTTGTGGTTGATTAACCATGATATTATGAAATAGTAAACCACTTGGTTACAAGTGATATTTCAGAATTACTTAGGACCCATTATAAGAGGAATTTCCTTTCTGAGGTCAAACACTGTGTGTTTGATTATCATTCTCAATTCATGTTTTTTAAAAATCAAATCATTATGATATTTTGTTTGTATTCTGAGAAAGAATCCATTCTAATATTTTTTCACAGGGAGGCATGTCGAGGCCACTTATCCACAAATAAATCCACTGTAAAGGTCCTCTAAAGTGGTTTCTACTATCCTAACCACACTATGTATTTCTACCAATTCTTCCAAATTTGTCCGTAATGTCAACAATTAGGATTAATTACCAAAGATAACTAAATTCCCCTCACTCCCATTATTTTCATTGATATCTATAATTATCGGAGAATGGATTACATGGGACCCTTCAAAAACTCTAGGGGATACATATAAATCCTCATAGCTATTGATTATGTCTCAGAATTGGGCGAGGCCACTCCCAACAAGTCAAACGACCTTCATGTTGTGATCTAATTTCTATAAGAGTATATATTTTCTCAATTCAGAATTCCTAGGTCTATAACTAGTCCTCATGGAACCCATTTCAACACCCACACTTTCTCTTCACTAATTTATATAAATGTGATTCTATATCATGTTTCTGATGTGTACCATCCTCAAACCCATGGTCAAGCTGAGTTAGCGAATAGGGAGATTATGATTTTTTTGAAAAATAAATTAATCCCTCTAGCAGAAATTGTTTTGATAAACTATTGGATTCCCTTTTTTCATATCATATAACATTAAAATCCATTACTAAAATGTCACCATATAGGTTGGTTTATGGAAAGGAATGCCATTTACCTATTGAAATTTAGCATAAAGACTTTTGGAAAATCAAAGAAATGAACTTTGAAAATTAAAGTTCTATAACACAGGGAATTTGAACATAATATACATGAGGATCTTAGGATCGAGGCTTATGAAAATTCAAGGAAAAATGAAGTTGGAGTTTATGCTTAACAATCAATGAATCTCAAAGTGAAACAGTTGGATCCAAGAAATTTTTTCTCTTGTATAGTTCAAAATGTCATTAACACTCAGGAATGAGAAGTACATGAAGGTCATATCAATACATAGTACATCATGTGTACCCTCATGGGGAAGTATAGGTTTAAGATCCCACTAGTGGTCATGTATTCAATTTCAATGGTCATTGGTTAAAAGCATTCATTAAATCATTAAATAAATAATAAACAAAGGTGGAGTTAACTGATCCAACCTATGAACAAGAAAAAAGTTTATATACTTAGGGCCCATGTTAGGATAATGACATTAATCAACACGATTTCAAGGAGGAAACCCATCATTTACCTGTATACTAACTAATGTTTAGGAGTTTCAATATAAAATGGCATGTTTTATTTATTTCATTATTTTTTTGTTTATTTTCTATAATGGGAACCTCAAGGGGTTTCAATGGTTTCTAATTGTATTGTGGACTAAGAATAATGGGCATCGTAGATTGATAAATTTTTAGGAAAATCATATGTGTGAAAACAAAAACTACCATTATTGACGATGCTTCTCGGAGTGACATAGAGATTAAGTGATTAAATTGGGGTAATGAGAACATCAACTTCAACCTATAGGTGTATTCATTCCTTGATTAACATTTTAAATTTATTTTTTGAACTCCCCTTCTCTCTCCCAACCCAAATTATAAATTTTATTTTCATTAACCATTTGGGATAGTTTTATTTTTTTAGGGGAGATGAAATAAAAAATTTCTTTTGCGTGAAAAATAAGGATTTGAAAAATGTGTGCATTGATAGAAATAAAAAATTTATTTAACCTTGGACATTATAATACACATTGAACACTTTTAAATTGAATATACAATAATTTTCCATGACATGATTTTGATTTTTTGTCATGTTTATGTTCATGGGCGTAGATTTTGTAATGAATTGTTGTCCTATTTGATTTTTCATCAATTATATTTTCATCCATTTAATAAAAAACACAATGAACCTCCTATTGAATATGGTGTATTAGTTTGAGTTCATGGGTTCCAAAAATAAATGGCATAGGGTTGGAGATTAGTTTAATTTTTACAAGAGTATTAAAAATAAAATTAAAAAAAAACAAGATTAAAAGAACAAAAAAAAATTCAATCGTGTGTAGAGGAATGGATTAACCTAATGTCTTGATTTTGGACTTGGGGATCATGACTCCATAGTTTCCTAGCCCAGGTATTGGAATTTTAAATCTATTAGTGGCAATTTGATTTTTTTTCTAACTGAGTTAACTCAAGATGATTCTGGAGTATGTGAGCTTCACTTGGTGCCCTAAGGTCATTGAGCCAAGGATTCATCAGAAAAATATTTCTACATGGGTTGACTTAATTGAAATAATTTTCTATTACCATAGAATAATTTTAAAAAAACAAAAAAATAACAACAAAGGAATTCTCAACCTAATATGAAAATTTGATTCATCCCATTTTTTCTTTATTTTCTCCCTCTAATTATGATGAACCCCCATGTCTATTATGATGAACAATAGATCATTAGGCATAATTGTAATTGGATGAAATGTTGTGAAAAATTTGAACAAAGGAATTGTCTTGGGCATGAAATATTCTTATAAAACTATCTTGTTTTTAAATGATTTATATGGTTTTCATAAATTTTTATGAGGTATTTTTCTGAGAATTGTGTATAAAAATGTTTTTAGAAAAGTGAATTTGAATTTCATATTCTTATGATATATATTGCTCAGGATTAGAAAAACTCAAGTTGGGGTGTGATTATCCACTGAAATAGGAAAATATTTATCGTTTATATTACTATATTCATGTGATTTATTATTCAAAAACACCAATTTTACTGCATTTTACAATTTTAACACTCTTTCAAATTATGATTGTAATTAATTGTAAAAGTGAACTATGATGTGGAACAAATTTAAAAACCTCCTAAAAAAATGGTAATGATTTTACATTCATAGTTAATTTTCAGGTTTTTGAATCCATTGGTAATAATTCATAATTTTAGAGTATTTAAATATTCAAATTGGAATACCACCAAAGTGGGCCATGAACTGACAAAAGTTTGGGTGAAGTGCATTGGAAAATATCCCATTCAAATTTTTTAGGAAGACAATATCCCAGCCAAATGAATCTGAAATTTATCTTACAGTTGAAGAAATAATGGGGAACATTTTATCCAACAGTTACATGAGCTAATTCAGATTACTAAAGGGATTTCCATGCAGCCCAGGCTGGGGATAAAATTCTAGGCTAGATTCTATGTCCAAGAAAAACAGACCACTATTTTACACATATGTCTCAAAAAAAGTATCTATCTGACCTATAATTTTATTTAATATTAGGGGAATTCATATATTTCGTTTTTTATGGTATGGCCCACCTAAATTCAGAAATCAATATTCTAATTTCAACGCCTCTATATGGTGGACTAATGTTGGCTCATATTGATTGTTAAGGGTGGAAAAGTGCACTCACCCTTAACTTTCCACCCAACTAGGACCACCACCATTAGTTGATGTGAAATATGCTATTGGAAAATTGACCCAGGTCTTTAGAAATTATTATTTAAGGTAGTGGTGATGAAGTATATGATCATCTTTGGTGGTTAGTTTAATAGAATTGTTATACTTTCTCTTTATGTTTGTAATTACATTTATTACTCATGTATGTTGTCAAATTTATCGTAGTTTCTTAATAAATATTTTTCTTACCTTTTATTCTATTATTATTCATATCATGTTGATTATGTTTCCTCAAGGTGTTTATTTTTTCACACCAAACCTTATTAAATTATTCATAGAACAGTGGAGTGAATGTTTTGTTTTATGGGTTTTCTCTTTTTCAATTCCACCCTCATGAGTCTACTTCCTACAAATATTGATAGAATTAAATCAATGGAGGGGTAAATATTTTATCGTTTGATCTAGGGGAGTATATATGCGATGTATTATATTTTATTTATCACTCTATTAATGTTTAATCATTTCTTTTATTTGAGATTTTTATTTGAAGATTTTTAGACTTCATCATCCTTGTCGAATTTTAAGGCTACACACATTAAGTGCTAATACAAACCATTAAATTGGATTGATCATTAATATTACCCTCCATGTGCATAGGATAATATTATTATAGTGCATTGGTATTAATCGGATAAGTGAAGAAGTTGATTGATCTTTTTTAATGAACCCATCTAAAATATAAGAAATTGAAATCATTAAAAAAGAATTTCATCCAATCCATCCCTTGTAGTAACCTATGATCAATCCACTCTTTTAAAATGAATTCACATATATCTCTTATTGGTCAGTTAAAATTATCTAATGTCAACCAAAATTTGGACACATCATATCCAAAAATTGTCCTTATAATTTAAAAGTCTATAGGTTTATTCTTAGGTCTCTGGGGATTTGGCAACTCAAGGTAAACTACAAATGACCGCTTAACCCTTAAAATATAAGAATTTTTTTTCAAGACATCTATGATAGATTACTAAATAGTTGGTAAGTTATTATAAAGACTAGGTAAATTTATTTAATTTCTAATAAGATCATCCATGAAGAAATACTGGAAATGATTTGGTTAATAATTTCTCATAGAGACATTGAAAATCCGTCCTTAAGATAAAACCAAAGTATAAATTAATCTCCCATTGAGGTAAAACTCTAGATTACAAATAATAATAATTTATTTATTCATACACATTCATCAAATGAGAATTCAAATCTGTACACATAGATTATAATTTTATTCTTACCACTTAATGGGTTGCTGACTATAACTTTATGATGGTGGTATCTCCTTGAAAATTCAGAAGGAATCCATCTAACTTCTTAGGGTGGACCCCATGTAAATTACATAATTATTATTCAACAAATATTATTATCATTTTTATCTAATCCACACCTAGGTTGGTACTACTAGATCACATCTCTCCCAGGATGGAATCTTTCAAAAGACATATTTCTCCATTATGGGTAAGCACACTCTACCAGATGGGGTGCGCGATTTACAGTCACAATCAATAGAAAATATCATAAAAAAAGGATTTAGATTTGAGTTCTTTATTAATCACAAAATAGAAAAAATAAGGTTCATGAACAATAAATCATATTTTTGTTATCTATTATGAGGGTCTGTGAAAAGAGAATTGGAATTATACAATGAATTCTCCCCATTGACACTTGACGCCAATAGTCAATCAAGCACCTATTCTCAAACCTATGACTTTTAGTACCCAATGTATGATAAGAAAGTACCAAATTATGTTATATTGGGGGTTGTTTAATGAATCGTGCATCTACAAATTCACTCACAACACTATATATTACACTAAATATCATACAAGTACGCTATTGTGCCTAAAATATTGTGATCTCTAATTTAAATTCTATATTTCATATGGATGTCCATATAGGGTTTTGATTTGGGTTTGTTCGAAACAAATTATAAAATTCTTCATCATAATGGATGTATCTATACTAGGATTTTTCAATATCCACTACCCACTTTTTAGAATATACACATGTGTTGTTTCATGAAAATAAAACCATAACACAATAACCGTTCTTCAAGAGTTTCGATCTAAATCACTATGCATGAAAAATAACACCATGAAACAGATCTAGTGAATAGATCATGTGGTTATTTGGACATGAAACATAATCAGATACTAATGGGTTTAGGGGACTGTCTCATGATCATTGGTAGTGGAAGTAGTGATGAAACAATCCTAATCTATCTTCTTGAAACCAATGTGTAATGTTAAGTGAGAAATATCTCATGCCAAAAGTGCCGCAGTGGTGGACTCAATAGTTTTCCTTGATAGAGAACGGTTGATGGTGATCACCTAAACTATCAAATAAAGTTATCCAAACTCTAAGGGATCACATAATCTAATATATTCCAAAAATTATTTTGGAGTACACTAAATCACTAAAGGTGTGCTAGTGCCTTCCCTTGGTGAGAAAAATGATCAATAAAAAAGATATATTGGAATTCCTTTGCCTGAACTCTGGTAACCTTAATAGGATAATATATTATCCTTTTATATTCATCCACAAAACACTCCATTTAATGATGAGTGTCATCTTATATCAAACACATTAGTATCCAGGTCATAGAACCCATGCATTAGGTTGGGTATTCAATATTGCACTCCCACAATACATGAAGTTCCTTATAAAAATTATGTCATAAATCCTTGTCGGTTAGAACTTAAGGATACGTGAATCCCATGAAATATATATGATCAGAATATTATTTCATATCTTGTTTAAATAAAATAATCTCACACTTCCACTTTGACATAGAAATATCATAATATATGATACACATCTCAGATATATTTTACCATATGATTCAAGGGAGCAATAAGATTGACTCAGAAATTTTTATATTCAAATACCTAAATATCAACTTTTCAAATAAATCCCATAATAAATTATTGAAAACTTTAATAAAAATTTGTGAGTCCTTTCAAAACAATTTTGGATATTTTTTATTCATATTACTTCATTTTAGAGAAAAACATTATGGAAAACTAAATCATTATCAAAATTACTAATTTTGTGGTCTTTCATGCCCTAGAATTAATAACAAAAAATATGACATACCCATTTTATATACATAAAGAATTATACGAATCTAATAAATATTAAATTTTACTCAGGATATTAAGGGGCATGATGTGATATCTATCAAACATTTTCATATCACATAGGAATATTTCCACCACAACATTTATCATATACATAATATTTAAACATATATACTTACTTTTCATATAACATAAAGTGACCACTAAAGATTGGCCAGTGTCAACCAATTATATTAAACCTCAATCATTCAATATTCTGTGAAAAATATAATCATAGTTGGTGAATGACTCGCTTGTAGTTCATCGTAAATATTGTAAAATCACATGACCCTAATCCAAATATCTGAAAAATATAATGTTTCCCAACTAAGAGTTAATGAAAATTTATATAGTATATTTCAATCGTCTTATAAATATCTTTTATCTCTATACATATATGGAAAAACCCTCTTGTTATTTGACCAATATGAAAATTTTTTATAAAAATACCGAAGCATCCATTGATTAGATATGTTTCAATGATTTTCGTATAAAGTGTGTCAATATATAAAGGTTCTCATTGTATTAATATCTATATCCTCAAGTAAGAATGATTAATATTAATCATAAAGATCTACGTATATTGATGATTGTATGAAATTATGTAAGATATAATTGGTATTCATTTCCATAAACTAAATCGCAAATTATTATCTCATGACTTCACTAATCATGTTAATCATAACATATCATTTCAACCCAAACTACTCTATGATGATCATTGATTATGGTCAACTTATAGTTTTATTTTTATGGTTTATAGATAATACAATATAAAAAAATTTAAATTATTATACCTTTGAATGAATGATAGATTGATATTTCCTATACAATGAATACATGGCCCACTATTCAATTATTAAATTAGTCTCTTATGAATTATATATGAAAAGAATCTACATGACCCTGATGATTATATTATGATAATGATTTTGTTAATAGTTCATAGGCATTATCAATCATAGCCACACTAGAGAACCTAACATGAACCCTCTGAATGATATCTCATGTAATAAGGCATTTATAAACAATGTGTTTAGTCCATTGGTGAGATCATGATCCATTTCCCAAATAAATACATTTTTGTTATCATAGAAAAAATATTTATCACTGTAGTGTTACTTGGAAGCACCTCTAGTTAGAATATGAACTTTTTGATCAAAATAGAATCCATTACATCATCTGATATAATGAAATACAATTCCATTATTATTGAGTCCTCTATGGTGGATTTTTTGGAACACTTCTAACTTATAAAACTATTTTCTAGAGAATGAACATGGTCCCTGACCAATTCACAAAACCAAATAGTCTATACGCAATCAGATGGGCCCATGTAGTGTGTGAGTATTGGCTCAGCAAGCCACCAACATTGTGTTCCTATATCACATACATAATTATATAGTGTATTCATTTAGAAATAAATATTAGAAACTCACACATAAAAATAAAAAACTCACTATACATATTCTGAACAGAAAAATAGTGGTTATTTTACCCACATCAGCGAATGTTGTACTAGAATGATATATCTATGGTTACAATACTCTAAGAACCTTTTTATATCATCCAAAACAATGTCACATGATCCCACATTCCATTTGATGCCACATGTTCCACTAATTTAGGAACAATCGTCTTATCATCATGCACTTAATATATCCTGAGTAACCTATAATCCTTTTAAAAAGGTCGCTACATTCTCAACAACCTTACATACCAAGTAACAATGATATCAATCCTCCAGTAGATAATTAATGACCATTGGCTAAACAACCTATCATTTGAAGGAACAATTATATCCTTTCTCCAATAAATAGTAAGTCACCATTGGCTAAGTAGCCCCACATCCCATTGCATGAAGATATCTATCATCCAACAAACCTATACCATTGACCTCAAATATAACAGTGATCCCAAACCCCAACCAATGGTCACAAACACTATCACCGATGTATTTATAAATTGAGAACCTCCTACTGAACTTATGGTCCTATCCATATCCTAATTATATATAAAAATGGAAGCCTACTTCCATAACGAGTGATCAACACGACATCAAGTGAGTCTTATCTAAATTTAAACGAATCTTCAAACAACATATGTCTATATTGATTATTGGATATCACCATCATTACCTAATCCAATCCAACTAATAACCTCATTTCCAAATGAAAACCACATCACTGAAATACTGATGCTTAACACCATCCCATTATTCATTGGACATTAGCTGACTCATGATAACCTTGTGGACTCAATACTGACAAACCAAGTAATCTCTACATATTGACCAACATCACACCATGCATCATAGGCCACATCATCATCTAGATGAACTATTTCATCTCAGTACTAGGGATCAACATATCCTTGATACCTCAGGACATTCCTGTCATGTCCCCATGGTTTCAATTAATTTATATAACATTTAATTAATTTATAAATTTTAATTAATCAGTATAAGATTCCCAATTCATAAAAATCCTCAAAACAATGTCAATACATTTTTAAGGATGTTATAGTATGCCCATTGAAATTTCACAACATTAATTTCAATTTTAAAAATGAATTAATTAATGGTTTCACTAGGACAACCCATAAATGATTATTTAACAACTAAAACCATAACACCTATATATTTAAGGATAAATCTATGAACCAAAAACCCTATAATCTTAGATGATTACTCATAAATGGTCATCATAAAAATGAATCCTAAATAATAGAAATTATGATTTTATATAAATACCCTGAAAATATTGAAAAATATGTCTCATGGATTTATAATCCCCTATGGCGAGATAAGCGAAGAATACAGGTAAGGGGATTTAATCCCTTACTGAACTACTTCAAATTCACCAAACAACATTCTATTTTGTGTTTAGGTGGAGAGGGGAGGCCCAATTCTAGAAGAGGGTGAGGGAGGAGCTCCATGGCAGGATGAAGGTGTAGATTGGGGGAATGGAGGAATATGGGAAATCCTCTTATTCTTTTGGAGTGAATAGGAATCTTTTTCGGCTTTAAAAATCATCATAGTTGCCACATGTTCTAGAAAAACTGTGAACCACCTATGGGGTTCCCATTGTCCAATGGATACACATTGTGCATGGTCTAGCTGAAATGATTGAAAAACCAAGTTCCAACCTTGTGGGTGACTTTATAGACCTGCACTTCTGCACAAAATTTCTTATAACATAGAACACTTTTTAAGCTAACTATTACCCTTGTAAAAAAGGGCCTATGGATTAGGCTTTCGGAGTATAAAAGACTTTCCATTACATTATGCCTCTATTTTTCCCCAAAACTAGATTTTTGGATCCTGAGCCCTTCAAAACCCATTCAAACATGTGAGTTAATCATTAATACATAAAAAAATATATAAATAACACTTTGGTGAATTTATTCTTGAAGAGTAGTGATTAGATTCCTATAATTCATGTTGGTCCATCCAGAAAACACAAATTAAAGTACACTATGGAATTGAGACTTGTTCAAAATGCATGGACATCATAGTATCTCCACTTTAAAATAGATCATCCTAGAGTTATTAGTTAATACACATATTTGGATCTGAACGTAACCATATCATTAACATTATCATGGTCTACAGTAGTTATCCAAAATAATTTATTCCCTTTATGGATATAATGTCTCGGATTTCTGCATATTTTATTTTAATATTATATGGGAATTCGTTTTAGACCAGGCATTGATACGGCATGCAGTTCCGAGGCCCGGTGAGCACGGAACAAATTTTTGAATTTAATTTAATAATTAAATAACATGCGCATGTGGTTTTCCTAAAAATGTGGAATATCTCTTGAACGGGTGCTTGGATCAGAAATCCGAGGACACCGTTACATCAAGAGAAGCGGGTTTACCCTAGGTGAGACCTAACATTGGCTGGCACTGGTCAGTGGGGAAATCCATTTTTTGGACGTAACTATAATAAAAAATTTAATAAAAATATTTTATTAAATCCTGTTGCAGAAAATATATTTTTATCCTTTTTAAATAAAGGCTTGAACATGGGTCCAGATTTATAGACCGCATAACCCTAAAACCACTGGAGGCTCTGGGAAAGCTCTGGAGGAAACCCCCAACATGGCGACGATGTTCTTGACAAATTTCGGCGGCGAAGACGACGCGGTGACCGGATCTTTGCCAATGAACACCACAAATCCAGGTAGGATGTTTGATTTCAGTTTCCAATCCTATTATTGATTCCTACGAAGAACGCGGACTAATCCACAAACAGATTAGCCCACGGATCGATCAAATTTGCGGATGGGATTTTGTGGGGATTTTTGGGACGATCTTCATCCTTGCGAATAATCTGTTGACTATTTTGTTTTTGATCTAACGGCGACAAACCCGGGTCATCATGAACAATGATCGAGGTTTGTCCCTCTTGTTCGTTTTGAGATTATATTCCCCGTTCTTCGTGGAGACTCCTCGTTCTTCCCCGCACTAGACGTTCTTGGAGGAAATCGATCATTGCACGTTCATTTGTTGGAACAATGATCCGATATTATAGATCCAACCCCAGAACGATGCTACTGAGGTGCGACTGTGGTGGAGGTGGACAATTTGGAGCAGATCGAGAGATATGGGTTTTTGGGAATTTTCATTCAGATGAATCAACGCTTGTTTTTCAAGCAAATCAAAGGTCCAAAACACCCAGATTCGGTGTTAGGATGATGAAACGAACCGACATCTTGGGTTTCGCAGAAAGAGGACAATGGAATCAAGATCCAGAAGGTCAGCCTATGTGTGAGGAGGAAGATAGAGATTCTTGAAATTACCGACTACACACCGTGTAGTATTGGATACATGGTGTGTGTTCGTCGGCGGACTACATGGGTTGTACTACGAGAGTACACGGACACGGGTTGGGTACACGGACAAGGATACGGCGTGTATACCCTTCCCCAGCCAGACCCGGCTAGATACACGGGATACAACGTGTACTGGCACACGGGCATGGCGACACAAATAGAGACCGTGTATGGGCACATGGCCAGCTTACATGGAGTGAACCCCAGGTGCTCAGGCATGGTGTTTAATACTACTACATACAATGTAGTTACTTTTATACGACAAGCCTAAAGGCGCGGGCAATTTACACGGGCAGTACTTGGAGTCAAGGAACACATCTTGTGATCCTTCTACATGTCGGGTAGTATAGTTTAACACACCTGGACTAGAGACACTGGCAGTTTACATGGGTAGTACCCGTATTCAAGGAACACAGCATGTAACCATACTACATGTCGTGTAACCTGTTTTACATGGCTTTAGCCATTTGACTTCTGTGACTTAGACTAGCTTTCATAGGGTTCGTTCCCTTGGTTTTTCCCCTGAAGATATATGGTATCATTACCTATGCACAAGAGTATGATCCATTCATCTGGACTTTCTGAATAGATTTATTGGAATCCCCTCTTTGAGACATGGTGCCAGATCCTCTATTCCTTCATGGTACCCTTGGTAGAGTTCTTGGTATCGATGTGACCAACTTTACACGGGCATTGATCCTCTTCATAGCAGATTAGTTCAGACTGGGTTGTTGGAATCACTCCATAGCTATTGGTCATGACCCTAATATGAGAACCATATTATGAAGTACTTGTGGAGTGTGTTCTCCAAGAATGAGAACTTCATATCTCTCTCTTCAGACCTAAGAGTGTGTTCTCCTTGTTACTTGCTTAGTGGAATCTTCAAGATGGATCTTAGTGGTGGTTTCGCGATGGTCGATCATGTATGAGTATATCTGGATATTTTTTATATGTTTTGTAGACATATACTGTGTAGAGATTACTGTATAATTCCTTTGTGGAATTTCTTTTGTTGTATTCCATTTTTTGGGGTGTCCTACTGGGAATTGTTATACTCACCCCTACACGAGCTTTTCCCACATGTGTCATTTCTTGTGCAGATGAGAGAGTCTTTGACATGATTCTAGGTGGACCAGGACTAGACGGTGCTTAGTGAGATCAGGTAGGCTGAGGTGTATTTCTATGACTATGGATTGCAGTCCCAGTACTTTACTTTATAAATTGGACTTTGTTATAGACTCTCTTTTGGTCGGCTTGTACTTTTGGCCCAGGGTTTTACATTACTGTAGTCTACTTTCTGATTGTACTCTATTGGTTGGGATTTTAGTGTATGCATGCATTTCCTTTTTCAGTAGTTTTTAGTTTTCAGCTTTGTGGTATTGGAGATGTGTGTGTGTGTGTGTACATGTTTATAGGCAATGCCTCCCATGTTAGTGAAATGCCTACTTGGTGCAAGTCACTAGCCCCTGGCCTATTGGATGCAGGCTTGGGGAGTTGCGGCTCAGGCCCCATTGGGACGGGTCATGACAGAGTGGTGTCAGATGTGGTCAGTTCTACCTTAGGACCGAGAGATTGTGAGTTGGTTTGGGGAAACAGTGTTAAGTGTTTCGAGTTTGGCTTTCAGGACAGGGACCCTAGTGATGGTGTGGGCGGCCGGTGTATCCATGCACCAGGACTCTGATAACTTTCTTTTCAACTCGGAACATGAAAACACTAGTTACAGGGGAAAATAACGATACATGCATCATATAGGAATTAGTTGTGGTTTCCATGTCCTTCTTGAGTCATCTCTCCAAATATACTCACTGACTGAGATACATCTTGTTTCTTTACATGATGCCTCCGCAACGTGCACCCGCTAGGATCCAACAGCTTGATCCCGAGGATTATCCCCTCAGTGATGAAGCTTCGATACAGGGACCAGATCCCCCAGTTTTACCATCGGGTGGTGTTCCAGTTATTCCACCACCTGTGGAGCAGTGTTTAGTGCCTGCTGTACCTGTAGAGGAGTAGCACAGGCTGATCACACTCCAAGAGTTTCATAGATAGAGACCCCTCAGGCTTCGAGGGGAGCTTGACCTTCAGGCAGAAGAGGACTGGATTGAGGTAGTGGCTAAAGTCTTCTGTTTGGTCAGGACACCAGCATACCAGATGGTGATCCTAGCAGTGAGCCTTGTGAAGGTCTCGGCAGGGCGATGGTGGAGTTTGGTAATCCAGACTCACAACGAGGCGACTCTTGCATGGTCAGAGTTGGAGCATCTCTTCAGAGAAGAGTTTTCACCAGTTACCCTGAGATCAGTACTTATACAAGAGCTTCATCAACTTTAGTAGGGAACCATGATGGTGGTTGACTATTCATCGAGGTTTACCGACCTCTCACAGTACTTGATAGATGTGGTCAGGGATCATTACTTCGGAGCTCGGACTTTTGAGCGGGGCTTGAGCAGAGATATCCGAGATATCATCATCCCTATGAGCATTCCTACTTATTCTTGGGTGCTCGAGCGGGCTTTGGTGGTCGAGAGATTCTTGGCAGAGTAGAGACAACCAGCAGTTGTCAGTAGTGAGCGATCTGGAGTAGAGACATCAGAATCAGGGAGCCGACGTCAGGGACCCAGGCATGGGAGTCGTTTTCAGAGGAGATCCCGGGACATGGGATCTTCCATACAGGGTTCGCATGGCGCATCCAACCAGCCATGAGAGAGGCGATGCTAATATTGTGATGGAAGGGGAGATCACGTTCGAGATTGTCCGACTTGCCCTACTACTGACATGGGAGTAGTGGATGAACCACCAAGGCAGAGGAAACATGTGGAGTAGACAGATCCGCGGGGCAGCGGACATGGTAGAGGAGCTGGGAGAGTAGTTGGAGGTGGTTGGTGATTTGACCTTTTACCACCACCAACCCTAAGAGGTCCACCCCAGGCTCAGGGAGCTGGTGGACAGAGGCAGGGATAGTTGCAGGCGGTGGGGTATTATGACTAAGGTACTCCCGGAATGATTAGAGGTACAATCTGTGACTTTTCTACATTAGCTGCTGTACTGATAGACACAGGTTCTATTCATTCTTTTCTGGATACTTATCTTTGTTCAGGACCTTGAGATTCCAGTGGAGCCTTTGACACGACCCTTACTCGTAGAAACACCGATGTGAGAAGATTCAGAGATCACACACCTTTACAGACAGTGTGACCTGACCCTTGGAGGTTAGAGTTTCAGTTGGAACCTCTTGGTGGTAGCCTCAAGGCCTTACAATGTCATTCTTGGTATGGATTGGCAATCCACAATTCATGCCTTGATTTATTGTTTTAGTAAAATGGTTAGGTGTGTCCGTAGTGATAGAATGAGGTTATCCTTCATCGGTGAAAAGGAGACATAGGAAGTGCATGATGGACTCGTGCGTATGAAGGTACAACCTATTTCACATCAGTTGGATAGCCTAGCCCTTGGCGCAGCAAATGTCACGAGTTTCCAGTTTCCATCAGTAGTGGTTTAGTATGAGGAAGTGTTTCCCAAGGATGTCCCTGGACTACCTCCCTGTCAGGAGATAGTTTTCTGCTTTGAGTTGAAACCCGGGACGACACCGATATCAACACCAGCATATCGGATGGCTCTTGCAGAGCTTCACGAACTAAGAGTGCAGCTGAAATACTTGCAGAGGAAGGGCTTCGTGAGACCCAGTGTTTTACCCTGGGCGGCCCCAGTGTTGTTTTCCATGAAGTCAGATGGGATCTTCAGGCTTTGTGTTGATTATTATCACTTGAATCAGGTGACCGTGAAGAACCGGTATCCACTACCGAGGATCGATGGCCTCTTCGACCAGTTAAGAGGGGCATGATGGTTCTCGAAGGTTCATCTATGATCAGGCTATCACCTGTTGCGAGTATTAGATGATGATATACCGAAGAAAACTTTCAGATGTCGATACAGGCACTATGAGTACGTGGTGATGCCCTTCAGTGTGACGAACGCCCAGTCAGTGTTTATGGGACTCATGAACCAGATCATTCAGCCCTATCTAGATCGGTTCGTATTGGTCTTCATCAACGATATCCTTATGTAATCTGCGTCCGAGGAGGAGAATGTGAGGCACCTAAAGATGGTTCTAGACACACTCCGAGAGCCCCAGTTGTATGGGAAACTCTCGAAGTGTCAATTCTGGATATAGGAGGTCCACTTTCTGGGACAAGTTATCTTGGAATATGGTGTTGCAGTTGACCCAACCAAGGTAGAGGCAGTGTTAGCTTGGGAGCCACCCCGGAGCATGATAGAGGTGTGGAGTTTTCTTGGGTTGTGATGCTACTACCGGAGATTCATTATTGACTTCTCTAGGATTTCAGCACCCATGACATCTTTGACTCTAAAGGGGAAGCCTTTCATGTGGACCGAGAGATGCCAGTAGGATTTTCAAAAGTTGAGACTAAGTCTGATGAGTGCCCCGAACTTGAGACTACAAGAAGAGGGTGTCGAGTACGTGGTATTCTGTGACACATTAGGAACCAGACTTGGTTGTGTACTGATGCAGAGGAAAGTGGTGATTTCCTATGGCTCACATCAGTTGAGGCCAAACGAGCAGAACTACGTGACCCATGATCATGAATTGGATGTGGTAGTCTTCACATTGTAGATGTGGAGGCACTACCTGATGGGTGAGTGGGTTGTCATCTACTCTGATCACAAGAGTCTCAGATATATCTTTTCTCAGAAGGATCTAAATTTTAAACAGAGGCGGTGGCTTGAGTTCCTCTAGGATTACAACATTGAGATCATTTATACTCCTGGTAAGGGGAATGTTGTGGAAGATGCTCTTAGCAGGAAATCCAATTCGCAGTTACTGGATGAGGCGGTGAGGTATTTTCCCTATTTACAGATATCCTTCGTGGACAGAGATGAGGGATCTTACCTTTAGTCGATGTTTGTTAACCCTCCACTCTTACAGCGAGTCAGGGAATCACAGCTCGAGGATTCTAGATGTGAAACTTTACATGCTCAGATATCCACAGGCGATGCTACTAATGTATACTCAAATGTGGGGAGAAAGTTGTTCTTTTAAGAGGGTGAACTGTAGTACTAGTGACATTGTGGGAGGAGGTTCTGAGGGTGTTCCATAAATCTTCTTTGGCGGTGCATCCAGGCGTGGAAAAGATGTACCAGGACCTCCGACGTCAGTTCTGGTGGCCATGAATGAAGAAGAGTGTGGAAGAATTTGTTTCTCGGTGCCTTACTTGCCAGCAAGTAAAGGCTGAGAACCAGGTTTTAGCAGGTTTCACTCAGCCCCATGGGGTTCCAGAGTGGAAGTCGGATGGGATATCCATAGACTCTGTTACGGGTTCACAACGTACGTCTAGGGGACATGATTCCATATGGGTGATCGTTGACCAACTCACCAAGTCGGCCCACTTCCTAGCCATATGGGAACAGAGTTTAGTAGAGATCTTGGAAAGCCTCTACGTGCAGGAGATAGTTCGGCTTCATGGAGTTCCATCCACTATCGTCTCAGATCATGCTTCTCGTTTCACATCCCATTGTGGAAGGGATTCCAGGAAGCTTTTGAGACTCATTTATGCTTGAGCATAACGTTTCATCCTCAGACTGATGGTCAGACAGAGCGGACCATCCATGTTCTGGAGGATATGCTACGAGCTTGAATACTTGAATACGGTCGTAGTTGGGAGGATCACCTACCACATGTGGAATTTTCTTATAACAACAGTTATCATTCCACTATTGGCACGACACCAGTTGAGGCTTTGTACAGGCGACCTTGTAGGTCAACACTTTGCTGGACTGACCCAGGAGAGTCAGTACACAGGGCCCCGAAGATGGTGCGAGCTACTACAGAGAAGGTGCAGGTCATCAAGGAGCAGATGAAGACTGCACTGAGTCGGCAAAAGTCTTATGCCGACAGGAGACAGAGGCCCTTGGAGTTTTAGGAGGGATACCATGTGTTCTTTCAAATCTCACATCGACGGGGATTGCAGATATTTGGCCAAGGCGGCAAGCTATCCCAGAGGTTCATCGGCCCTTTTTCAGATTCTGGGTAGAGTTGGCGAGGTGGCGTACCGCTTGGCTCTACCTTCTCAGATATATCAGGTATACAATGCCTTCCATGTGTCGCAGCTGCAGAGGTACTTGCATGATCTATCACACGTTATCGACTGGGGCAAGCTGGACATCAATGATGGAGCGACCTTTGGTGAGTACCCAATGGAGATCGAGGATAGACAGGAGAAGATACTTCCGGGGTGAGTTATTCCCTTGGTACATGTCCGTTGGCAGCACGAGAATCTTCAAGAGAGCATATGGGAGCGGGAGGCTCAGATTCGTGTGCAGTACCCACATCTATTTGAGATGCCTTTGTTTTTTTCTTTTTGGTGATGTAATGCCCTAAGGTGGGTGTGCTGTAATGTCTCGAATTTCTACATATTTTATTTTATTATTTTGTGTGAATTCTTTCAAGACTATGCTTTGAGACGTCGTGCAGTTCCAAGGCACGGTGATCCCAGAACAAGTGCTTGAATTTAATTTAATAATTACATAACATGTGCCTGTGGTTTTCTAGAAAAAGTGGGATAAATCCTGAATGGGTGCTCGAATGAGAAATATGAGGGCACCGTTGCATCTAGAGAAGCGTGTTTACCCTATGAGAGACCTAACATCGGCTGGCACAAGTCGGTGGTGAAATCCATTTTTTGGACGTAACCGTAATAAATTATTTAATAAAAATATTGTATTAAATCTTGTTGCAACAAAAATATATTCTTATACTTTTTAAATTAAATGCTTGTGCAGGGGTACAGGGTTATAGACCTCATAACCTTGAAACCCTTAGAGGCTCTGGGAAGGCTCTAGAGGAAACCCCCAACACGACGGCGACATTCTTGACATATTTCATCAGTGACGATGACATGGAGACCAGATCTTTTCCAACGAACACCAGAAATCCAGGTAGGATGATTGATTTTGGTTTCCTTTCCCGTTCATTATTCCTACTATGAACACAGAATATTCCATGAAAAGATTAGCCCATGGATCGATCATATTTGTAGGAATGGTTTTTTCGTGGATTTTGGGGAAGATATTCATTCTTGCGAATAATATGTTGATTATTTTGGTTTTTATCTAATGGTGACGAAGCTGGATCATCACGAACAACGATCGAGGTTCGTCCCTCTTGTTCATTTTGCGATTAAATTCCCCGTTTTTTGGGGAGACTCTTCGTTCTTCCCCATGCTTGACATTCTTGAAGGAAATCGAACTTTGCGTGTCATTTGTTGGCACAATGATCCGAGATTGTAGATCCAACCCTAGAACAATGCTATGGAGGTGTGACAACTTTGGCGGTGGACGATTCGGAGCGGATCGAGAGATATGGGTTTTTGGGAATTTTTTTCTGATAAATCAATGCTTGTTTTCTGAGCCAATCAAAGGTCTAAAACTCCTGGATTTAGTGTTAGGATGATGAAACGAACACACGTCTTGTGTTTCGCAGCAAACAGATGACAGAATCGAGATTCGGAAGGTCGGCCGAGGCACGAGAAGGAAGACGATGGTTCTGGAAATTTCCCAACTACACAACGTGTAGTATGGGCTACATGGCATGTGTTCATCGGTGGAATACCGGGCGTGTACTATAGGATTACACAGACACGGGTTGGGTACACGACCAAGGAAATGGAAAGTATACCCTTCCCCGGCCAGATACACGAGATACCCCGTGTACTCGTACACGGCCATGGAGACACAGACGGAGACCGTGTACGGGCACATGGCCAGCGTACACAGAGTGAACCCCTAGTGCTCGGACACGGTGTGTAATCATACTAAACACCGTGTAGTTAATTTTATAAGATTAGACTAGAGACACGGTCCATTTACACGGGCAGTACTTAGAGTCAAGGAACATGACGTGTGATCCTTCTACACGTCGTGTAGTATAGTTTTACACACCTGGACTAGAGACACGGTTCGTTTACACGGGTAGTACCCAGAGTCAAGGAACACTGCGTGTAACCATACTACACGCTGTGTAACCTGTTTTACATGGCTTGATCCATTTGTCTTCTGTGACTTGGACTAGCTTTCTTAGAGGTCGTTCCCTTGTTTTTTCCCCGAAAGGTTTCTAGTATCATTTCCTATGCACAAGAGTATGATCCCTTCAAAAGGAATTTTTATATAGAGTTGTTGGAATCCCCTCTATGAGACTTAGAGTCGGATCCTCTATTCCTTCCTAGTACCCTAGGTAGAGTTCTTCGTATCGACATTACCAATTGTACCCGGGCACCGATCCTCGACTTAGCGGATTAGTTCAGACTAGGTTTTTTGAATCACCCCATAGATATTGGCCATGATCCTCATCTGAGCATCTTATTTTCAAGTACTTGTGGAGTGTGTTCTCCCGGAATGAGTACTCCCTATCTCTCTCTTAAGACCAAGGAGTGTGTTCTCCTTGTTACGTTCTTAGTGGAATATTTGAGCTGGTTCATAGTGGTGGTTTCGCGATGGTGAATCGTGTATGAGTATATCTGGATATTCTTGTTATATGATCTGTAGACATATACTATGGAGAGATGGATGTATAATTACTTTGTTGCATTTCATTTTTTGTATTCCTTTGTGGTTTTCGGGGTGTCCTACTGGGTATTGTAATACTCACCCCTATACGGGCTTTACCCACACGTGTCATGTCTTGTGCAGACAAGAGAGCCTTTGATAAGATTCTAGGTGGACCAGGACCGGACAGTGCTTAGTGGGATCAGGAAGGTCAAGGTGTGTTTCTATGGCTACAGATTGCAGTCCCAGTACCTTACATTATAGGTTGGACTTTGTTACAGACTCTCTTTTCGTGGGCTTGTACTTTTGGCCCAGGGTATTTCATTATTGTACTTTACTTTCCTATTGTACTCTATTGGTTGAGATTTTATTATATGCATGCATTTATTTTTTCAGTAGTATTTACTTTTTAGCTTTTTGGGCTTGGATATTTTTGTGTGTGTTTACAGGTTTATAGGCGATGCCTCCCATGTTAGTTACATGACTACTCGGTGCTAGTCCCCAACCTCTGGCCTATTAGAGGTGGGCTTGGGGAGTTGCGTCTTAGGGTCCACTAGGATGGGTTGTGAAAATGGCACTCCCAACCTTTGGAATTACCTAGCCGGTCATTTCATGACCCAAAATCCAATCATTATGATGGTTCTAGCCGGCCATACTAGGATATAAAAGTCCTCACATGGAATACCATCATTCATTAAATTCATTAGGGGTTGAATTTAATATATATTAGACCTAGAACCCTTCAAATACAACATCTCATTAGATTATCATTAGTACCTATGTCATACATTAGACACATGTTTTATATATCTCCTCAGATTCCAACTAGTCCTGAATCGCCACAGATTCCAAAAAAATAAGACTATATATATATATATATATATATCCATTCCCATCATAGTCCAGATGACAATGAACCTCATACAGAAAAATCATCACGCCTGATTCCTACAAAATAACTAGCACCTTGTTAATCCAATTACAAAACCTATATGTCATTCAACCATATCATTCATTCTTGAATAATAATGTTTACACCATGATAAATGGGTAACCCAATCCACTATTTGATCCCCTCCCTACTATGAATCTTCCAAATCTACAAAATGCACCTGAAATGAAGCCCGACTCCTTGAGGACACACCTACCTATGGAACTACACCAACTACTGAACACTGACCCCACTATTGAGACTCCATATCATTTAATCAGCTTACGACTTCATAAGATTCATTTCTACCATCTCTTAGTACCATTGTCAATATTATCTCAGACCTCTGAGTCTGTTATGGTCTTTAACACACAGCTACTTGAGATAGAATCTTATAGAATCTTTTCAGATTCCACATCTTTCCATGTACATTAAACTCCAATGGATACTAGTCACAGTGGGTTTAGAAAATCCCATGAATCCCACATTTTATAAACATAATAAATGAACCACTCTTCAGTGTCATACATAAGTCTCTTTCCTAAATTCCCTACTGAGACTCCCCACAAACTCACTTCCTACTACCAGAAGAATCACTACTAAGCTCACTTATTTCCATCACTCGTATCGAATATGACTAGTTATTAAAGTTTCAATCAGATTCCAGTGCTTAATTTTCCAGATATGGTAATGAGGATTATATGAATATATTCACCTAAATTATGGTGTTGTTTTATAATCCATCCTTGAAATGCCTCACCCTGGTGATGTAGTCACCAATAATTCAAGTAGAAAATCAAGACATGGCAATGAAATTCATGACAACATCCATAACAGATGTGTCTCCTTATGGTAAATTCTTGAACTGATGTGATCTATCTAATATAAAAGAAACCGTGAAGAACTTTTTTAATAACCTAGATTCTAAATCCTTCCATTATAGCCCTTGATTTCAACCATCCCACAACTATACATCCCAATGACACTTCATAGTCCTCTTAGAATATATGTAGCCAAAATCGCCCTATAACTAGTAGTATGTCAATATTTTCCTCACTAATATTCACAATCTCAATACAATTAACTGTATCCTATGGTCTTCCCCCACCCTAGAATAATGTTTAATGGAACTCAAGAGTCCAATAATGCCAGATGGAATAGCTCATAGAGCTCCACGATCAATACCTTGCATGACTCACACTAACCTCACCACAAGATGATCATATAACCATGTCCCAAAAATTTACTATATGGTATTTCTAACATACCTACACAGGAACCTTTACATATGTCACAGGAAAAATTCACACTTATGGTCCTTATCCCGACCCACATGGGCATTATACTGACCCTTAGGGGCCATTTTCTATGTAGTCTCATGTGATATAACATCTCTTCCCTCCCAATGTTTCATAAAATCCCATCTAGGTGGCATTACATAAGATAAATCGAAAATATTTACTTGATATAATAGTTAATATTTTACAAAAACTAGAATTTGTAATAAGAATCAAGTCACACCACCCTAAAAATCCCCAAACACACCCTTATATCATGAAATATGACCTCATGACTATATACCGTCCCATATTAGTGTCATGTATCACATATCATGTTTATTTTTGATTTCATCTATCTAGTATATCTGAGTAGAATACTAATAACAGTCTATTAGGTAATCATTGTTTAGATTTTTATTGAAATTTGAAATTGATCAAACACTATTAATTATCCTTCCAAACCCATTACCGATTCATGCCCCATATATATAACATATTTTTTTGAATCCCACACTCATCTTCTAAAGAACCATATAAATGTGTTGGTTGAGTATAATTCCACCAAAATGGCTATGAATGAAAATATTATTTACTATTTTCTAATAAATGTAGGCATCCCAAACCATATTATTATATTTTAGTTTCCCATTAAAAATATCAAGAATAAACACACATCATATAATTATATGTCCCAACCATGATGCAAAAAACCCCTTGAATCCATACTGAACCAATTGTATAAACCTCATAATATATTAACATCCCTCCCAATTTATCCTCTTGAGGTCAAAATGAATGAACTATTAATGGATAAAGAATATGATCAATTTCCTACATGAGGGAACATGGACTATTCCTTGTGCATGGGGTTGAAGGCACCATAACATGATCTCTTTAACCAATTTTTTCTATATCCTTTTCTCAAGTCCACAATGTCCCAAATATTTCTATCAAAAGTGTAAAAACTAGATTAATCCAAATCTACCATACCAACCTGGTTTTACACTTAATATATGCTGCCGGAATGTCGGTCAATATGCCATAGCCATGGTAACCCGTATTGTAAAGACCCAGACCCCAATAGCTTGGAGCTGGTGTCGTACATTATTACATTGGTATGATTATAAGGAATCACCTCATGAATGTCTAATCCGTTTAGCAGTTTTGGAAAGCAGATTACATTCATGAACATTAAATTAAAATTTTAAAGTAAAAACCTCATATTAACTGCCTTGATAACTCCCATGAACTCTTAGATTTACCCTCCAAGTCATTCATAATATACCTCTCAGAATCCTGGGGAATAGAAAAATATGAAAGGGGTGACATCAGATGATTATTAAGGGTAAAAAAATATACTAGAATGTATAACATAAATAGTAAGGAAATTTGAATAAATAAAACCACATGCATTAAAAACATAATTTGGAGTATATTATGGAAAGAAAAAAAGTTGAATAAATAATTCCATTTAAATATTCACAAGAAAAATCACCATGGTCTTTATACTAGTCATACAATCACATGATTTATCAATTATTGATATCACAATGAGGGAATAATTATTCCGGAAATCATAAAACTATCATCAAGGCCTCGACAAAGACTTATGGAAATAAATGGTTAAGGCCTTTCTCAAAATCAATTTCTATTTTGTCTCATGAGACATACCATTGTATTGATGCGATATAGTGGGCCCCATCCATCACATACTATGACCACTGCATTTATAATATTTCAAATTAATTTATAAATTCAAATCAAAGTGTCCCATACCACTTTTAAGTATCATAGATGAAATTATTCTAATAAAATAATTGAGAAATTATAGGAGAAAAAATATTTAAACATTCCAAAGTGTCCCATAACACATTGAAACATTTAAATCCTAATACCTTTTAACATTAAATGAAATATGTAATATCAGGATAATTATATAATTAATAATATAATATTTCAAAATAATGAATATACCACACACACAAAGAAATAGTTTTGATCCAGGAATATATAACATAAAATTAAAACTGAGATGATGAAAATCCTTTTTTAACATTGGAATGAAGTGTTATTTTGTAAAAAAATTATTTTTTATAAAATAATATTTTAGTCATGTATATAATAGAAAATAAAATTTAAGGGAATTGATATTATATTTAGTGTATAAATTATTACCGAATGAATTGAAATCATGTAAAAAGTGTTTTTAAGAAACCAAATTAATAAAAAATCTTAGTGTGCTCTATAGAAACTATTAAAGAAATTATAAAGAGGAAATGAATTGTTTGTCTTCATAAAAATTAGAAATTAACATATATTAAATTTCATGATAAAAATTGTGATTTTATAAAAATAATTATGGCTTAAAACATATTATATAATGCACTCAAATATGTGTATGAATTTTGGAATTCCCTTTAAATGATATTTCTTATTGAGAGGAATTAAGAAGGAAACCTTGTAAATCAATTGTGTCTGATAAAATAATGAATAAATGATCTTCATATATGATTTTGGAACAAATATATATAATTTTAAAAAATAATATAAAAAAAATTAATAATTACATTTGTATATATATAAAGAAAGCATGACTCGAATGGGAGCAGGGGTTTGGAAGGAAAACCATTACAAAGATCATATCATTCGAGAGAGGATAAATCAATGACATAATTATGTGGGAAAAATATTAATCCACACATTATATGTGGATATACAGTACAAAATAACACATTTAGTTCATAGATTTTCTTTGAAAAATATAACCAATGACATATATGTTTAACTCAATGAATTTAAATTGAGGTAGGATATCCCTTAAATCATGTTCAAATCCCTTGAAAAATATTTAAACCTGATTTTTAATGGTTTTAATAGTATTATTAATTTATTATAGAAGTAAATTAATTTTTATAATACCTTAAATAATATTTTTATATCATTTTCCACCCATTTATTAACAATACCTGGTTATTCCCTGTGTTTTGGGTGCGTACTTTTCATTGTTTCCATGGTCAGCTTATTATTGTATTACATATCAAAAAGAAATAAAAATACAAAAGTTCTACTGTATAGTTTTTTTAATTTTAATAAATTTCTTTTGAATTTAATATTTCATTGATTTCATTGTAATAGAAACAAATATTCATCTTCCACGAAGGCATTGAATTGACGCACCAGAAACTACGATTTCATTATTTAAGAATAAAATAAGATGATGAGAGTTTTTGTGATTATATATCCATAAGAACAACAAAATTATAGTGTATATTACATACTTTTGTTTTTAGGAATTAAAGGATGACAGGTAGGGGAATTGTATAAGTGATAAAGAATTCAAAAAAGAAGTATAATGAATCCCACCTCTTAAAAATTACCCTTTGAAGTCCTACTTAAGGCTATCAAAAGTGGTCTTTTTGTGAGACCATAAGCCCTATAACGTGGTAAGAGAATAAGAGAAGGGAATTTTTAAGAGGTCATCCAGGAAATATAGCTTAGGTTGATAGAAAATAATGAAGGAGGGAGCCTCCTTTTATAATTGAGGGTATGTGTAACATATGAATTACACGAATTATTAAAATATTATATATTTATTATAGAGGTTAATACTTCCAAAAGGACTACAACCCTAGGATATCCTTTTTTTGTAATATTATAATTTTTTTCTTCTTCATTATATATTTTATTCTTGAATAATTTAGTAATATATTTTATTCAAGGAAAATTAATTTTTTCAAATTAAAAAACTATACACAATCATGATATTATGTACATATAAACAATGTTTCCAATTAATTTTTTATTATATCATTATGAACATTATAATTACCTATATAAATCGTTAATTTTCATTGAATTATAAAATTAAATTTATTATAATATTTTTAAAATCATGAATTTTATTTATTTATTAATTAAATATTTAATGCATCATAATTCTTCAAACCATTAAGGTAAGTATTTTTTACCTAAAAATTAAAAATAAATTTATTTGATAAATATGATTCTATTATATTTAAAAAGTTTTTTTTTGAAAAACATTCTAGAAAACCTCAAAATAAAATATTATACTAATTGAAAATTATATTGTGAACAAGTTGTCATTCATTTTAATAAAAGAATATTAATGGTCTAATGTGAACCATGTGGGTCAAAAATATCCCCAATAAGAATAAAAAAAGATGTAATGCATTAAAATTACACATCCAACTATATTTATAAATTTTATGGGTTTATTAGTTATTTTTATTAATTTAATTAAAACAATTTAATTATTTTTATTCATCTTGCACAAGCATTGCATCTTCATAGCATCAACATCAATGTTAATTATTTAAAATATAAATACTAAAAAAACAACAATCATAAAAATAAATAAATTAGGTTGAAAATAAAATTCAATATTCATTGATTATATATATTCACTCATAAGCACGTCAAGAAGTCATCTAAAATTTGTTTTTTTTCTTACTTTGTGTAATAATTTCACTTGAATTTGGATAATATTACCAATATATAACATTAAAATAAGATAATTTCAACCAAAAAAATCTATTTTACATAATAATTAATAAAATGTTTCTTAAAATAAATTTTAACAATTAATTGTTATTTTTAAGGAACCAAATTGGCTTTTTGAACGTTGTGAAGGATATCGTCGACAAATACAATGATTTTTTTATACTTACCATGAAAATTATAATTTAAATATTATGAATTATTTATTTAATAAATTTCACTTATAACATCATTATCAATTTATTCAATAATTTTAATAATTTTTTTGTCATAAATATCCCATGAAGATTTGAAAAAAAATAAATAAAGTTCTTAAAAACTGTAATTGTAATTATTCACTAAAAATTCAATTATTTCAGAAACATCAATAAAATTCATCAGTACAATTTTTTTATGTGTAAAATTTAAAAATAACTCCATTTTATGGAAATAATTTTATAAATAAGGGAAATTAAATTTTTAATTAATATAATTATTTAATCAAAAATATCAACTTTAAAAATATAACAGATTTAGGACACATAGAAAAATTAAATAAAGCATGATAAAATTATATTATAATAATAATACATTTAAATATTAACTTCTGAATATATTTTATGAAAATAAATTTTCTTTTTAATATCTATATTAATTTTAAAATAATAAATAAACATTTATGTTCTATAAAAATACTAATTCATAATTAATAATTTCTAAAACATTTATTTAATTACACAAAAATATAATCATATTATAATTTCATTTATAAAATACCAATATTTTATTTATACCTTCATGAGTTAGTTTATTAATCATTTGCCTGATTTATAATTCTTAAAGGTCATTTTACTATTCCTGAGGGTAACCTTACTATTCAAACGGGGAATGTTACTATTCAAAAAATTAACATGATATTATCGTACTAGAAATATATTAGTAATTACAACTGTTTAGGTCAATTTTTTGAAATTCAATTTACAGATGTTGAAATATTATTATTAATGGCTATGTTACAACAATTTTTTTTAAATAATTATAAAAACAATGTGATGTTTTGCAGACAGTTAGTGTTTCTTGAATTACATTCTATATAAATTTTGTTTGTAAATTATTGGGGTTTTAAATTATACCCTTTATTAATAAATTCAGTTATTTCAATTTGAAATCTCATAATAAAAAAGATAAAAAAAATATTGATACTACAAAATACCTTTCTGAAACACCCACATCAGAGAATAATGTACTAGGATAATTTTTTTCAAGATCCCTTCACTAATATTGATAAATTATTTCACTATATAATAATATAAGGAAATGTTATTAATTTATACATTTCTATAAAATATATTATCCTTCATCTTTACCTTTTCCTATTCCTACTCCATTTCATGGAAAATGTTGTATCATACGGTAAAAAAATCTCTAAAACAGTTCTAGAAGATCAAGTTCAACCATTTCATAAATGGTTAACTTTTCCAAAATATCATGATCTAATAATTTATAATGAGGGTTACTGAATTTTCATAATTAAATTACTAAAAAATATGAAGTACCTTTTAATCATCTCATACAAACATGTCATTACATTCAACTTGTATTCTCTTAATGAATAGTAATAACATGAATTACCAAAAAAATTCTAAAAAAATTAATTCTTCCTTATTCTTTATGTAAAACATCAGATGTTGGTATATTCTTCAAGGCAAAAAATTTATATACTCTTCCACTTTGATGATAGTCCATTAATTAGATCCAATAGATCACCTTCTTACCAATTTACAATATCCAAATCAATAAATTCATTAGTCTAAAATCAATATCGTATTGTTTGGGACATATTAAAGGTTTTACTTCCCCCAAAAATATATTAAAAAAAATTAAATGCTACAGAGTCAATTTTCCTTGGTCTGATTCATCATACGACCTCAAATAATTAATGAACTATTACGACTATACAATCCTTATATATATATATTTGATAATCCATATAACTAATACATCACTGATTAAAATACTCAAAAGAAATAATTATTGAACATAAATATAAAACATTAATCATTCCTCTTCGTTCGTGGTAGTACCATAATCTTGACTATTCCCCCTTTTATTCTTTTGCTGTATATTCCATTGATGCATGGGAAATTGATTTTTACAGTGTCCAATCTCCTTATAGTTGAATAATTGTACAATTGAAAATATTTTCATACCCTAGTAGTCACAAAAATGATGGATTTTATCTCAACAAGTATAGAAAACTCATGTTCTATTTAAGCATATACCAATGTTCATCCTTGTACAGTTATCACATGGGGGAAACATATTTTTCCCTTCATCACTTCATCTATCCTTATCCATGATTTCCGCTTATTCTCTTTCTTCATATTGAATATATAATACTTATAAAACTCAGTATTCTTATTGGTAAGACATCATAATATCTCTTCATGTGATGATAATGTTAGAGAGACTAGTTCCTTTAGAAATACAACCTTAAATCCATCGAAGAAATGATAATTATTACTCATTGGATTATGTACATTAACGAGGTTCCCATTCCTTCCAGTAAATTATATTTTTAAAAAAATTTATACACTAGATTAGATCATAACATTATGAAACATAATATATCATCCCAATAAGAGATAAATACTAAACATAATTTGAAAATTTTATGTGTATCTAAAATCATAATTGTTAACATGATTTCTTGGAGGAAATGTTTACATTTAAATACATCCCAATGTCTTATAAAAAATAATAATCATCTGAATAATATACCCCAAGAGTTTTAAACTAGTTGTGAATTTATTCCTATGGTTGTGTACTAGGCTACAATGAGTTAGGTTCGAGACACTTTTTTGAAGTACTTACCCCTTGGTATATCTGTCCCAGAACAACATCCCTATGTAGTATCCATACAGATATGTATTTCTAGGAAGAACCAAATTATCCATACATTAGGAAAATTCAGGGATGTTAGTATATTATCATTATCAAAACATATCAAAGGGTTGTTCTTACAAATCATTGTTTTCAAAATTTAGTTACCATGGTTTCTACAAAACATCCTATGATACCAAAAGTAAATACTGTCACCCTAGTATCCTACACCCGATTCCTTTGTTAAATTAGTATGATTACAAGGTGTTTCATACTGAAGGACCAATCAGGTTATCATTTTGGGAATAAATATTCCATACATCAACTTTACATTAAAAATTTAATGGAAAACATCATATAAAATCCAATGATAACACTAAAAGTCTCTTAGATTAACCCTACAAGTCATTAATAATATAGCCCTTAGAATCTTGGGGAAAATAAACAAATGAAAGGGGTGAGAATAGATTCTAAGTAAGGGTAACCAATAAAGTTGATGATATAAGATAAAAACTAATAAATGATTAATAAAAAATAACACATTCCAATAAAACATAATATTTATCATTCTATGGCAGTGATAAATGAGGAATAAATAATATTATATATATAATCACCTGAAACATCACCACATATATTCTTCTAGTCAAATCATCACCTTATTTATTAATTACTGATATTATAAATTTATAATGAATATTCATTACATCATAAATATTTAATGATGTTCACATCCAAGACTTTTGTAAATGAATGATTAATGCTTCAGGGAAAATCCATTTATATTTTGTCTCATGAGACCTAATGACTCATCAAGGGAAAACAGAGGGCCACAACTGTCACATACTATGTCTAATGAATTCGTTACATATAAAATAAAATGATATCATTAAATAAAATTGTCTTATACCACATATAAGTATCATAGATGAAATTAGTCTAATAAAATCATTGATAAATTCTTGAGAAAAATAATAGTTAAACATTTCAAGGTGTCTCATACCACCTTGAAACATTTAAATCATAATCCATTTTAAGATTAAATGAAACATGGAATATCATGATAATAATATAATTCATGATATAATATATCAATGGGATGTATATATACCACACATAATTAAATATTATGGAATATGTCATATATATCAAACATGTAAAAGTCAGACGATAATAACCCATTTTTACATTGGAAGGAAGTGTTATTTTGGAAAATCATTTGTATTTATCATATAATCGTATTTTAGAAATGTATATCCCAGTAAATAAAATTTAATTACATTGAAATTATATTTTATGAATAAATTATTACCCTAAAAAGATAAATAATTTAATATGAGTTTTTAAGAGTCTTTTTAAATAAAACATTTTAGTGGGGATTACAGAAAATATTAAAGAGATTTTAAAGTGGAAAAGTATGATTTTATTTACAAACCAAAAAAGAATGAAGATAATTTTTCATGATAAAAGATTTGATTTCATAAACATAATTATGAATTAAAATAGATTATATAGTAAACACGAAAATGGGAAAAAATTCAGGAAGTTCCCTTTATTCGAAATTACATTTCAAGAGGAATTAAGAAACTAATTTTTTAAAACATTTATTCTCCCATCTTATAATGACGAAAAAATACTGATATATGATTTAGGAGGAAATATATATAATTTATTATAATTATATTAATGGAATAAAAAATCACATTGGTGTCTTGAGAAAGAAAGCATGACCTGAATGAAAATGGAGGATCGGAAGAAAACCCTTAAAATGATCATAACATTAGAGTGTGGATAACTCATTGACATAATTGTGGGAGAAAAATATAAATTGACATAGTATATGTGGAAATATAGTATAAAACAATCATAGGTATTTCACTCATAATATGGAAAAATAAAACCAATGGAATAATTATTTAACTCAATTAAGGGAAATTGAGTAAAGATACCCCTTATCTCGGATTTGACATCCTTAAAATTTGTTCAATCATTTTATATAATTGTTTTAATATTTTTATTAATTTATTACATAACTAAACTCAAGTTTATGATACCTTACATAACAATATTAAATTATTTTCCAAACATTTTTTAATAATATTTTATTATTTCAGTTGTTTCATGTGCATTCTGCTCATTGTTTCCAAGGTCGGTATATTGTGGTCTTACTTTTAAAAAGAAAATAATAATATAGAATTGATAACATATATATCTATCTATGTTAACCAATTATATGTGAATTTAAACATTCAATGATTTTGGTAAAAGGTAAATGAAGAATCGTCATCCATGAAGGCAATGAATTGACACACCAAAGATGTCGATTTTTTTATATAAGAATAAAAAGATAATGTGAGATATTCTATGATGATTATTCTACAAACACAATGATATAATAGTTTATATGATATAGTGGATTTTTTATTAATAACTGGATAATAGGTTGGGATAAAGTATAACTGAGAACTAATTTGAAGGAGAAGAAAAAGGAATATTACATCTTGAAAATTTCTCTTTGAAGACCTCGTTAAGGCTCTTGGAAGTGGTCTTTTTGTGATACCAGAAGAAATATAATGTGTTAAGGGATGAGGATGAGAGATTTTATAAGATTTTTTCTGAGATATAAGGATTAGGGTGATGAAAACATGTGAAGGAGAGATCCTCTTATTATAATTGAGGTGAGGGGTAACAAAGAAAAATTTCAAATTATTAAAATATAAAAAATTTATTTAGGGTATAGGAATTTGAAAAGGACAAAAAATAATAGTAATACCCATTTTAGAAGGAATTTTTTTTGGACTTGTTCATGAGTTTTGTTATTTTATAATAATTTTATAAATAAAATAATTGAGAAATATGTTTTTTAAATTAATAAATATTCATAATCCGGTCATTAAGAACATAAAAAAATATTGAAATAAATTTCTTATTATATCATTAACGTATTATTTGTTATTATATAAATGTTTAGTTTACTATAAAATATTAATTAATTTTATTTTACTACTTCTTAAAATCATTAATTTTATTTATTCAATATTTAAATATTTTCAGGATCATAATTGTTAAATCGATTAATGTAATTATTTAATTACAAAAAACTAAAATTAAAAATCATTGAAAAATATAAATATATTATATTTCACTATATTATTAATTTTTTAAAATCACTTATGGTATCATAGATATTAAAATAATTTACTAATTGAAAAGTACAGTGTGAACTAGTTGTCTTTCTTTTTAATAAAATATTACTAAGGGGAAAATGTGATCTATGTGGCTCCAAAATGTCCCCAATTCAAATAAAAAATATGCATTTGATGAAGAATACATATAAAAGTAAATTCATACAGTTTATGGGTCAATTAAGTATTCATATAAATTAATTTAAACAATTTATTAATTTTTTATTATGCTTTCACATGCATTACATCAGCATGGCATAAGCATTAAGATTAATTATTTAATAAAAAAATATTACTATCATAAAAATAAAATAACTAACCTCAAAATAAAATTATATATCCATTAATTTTATATATTCACTAATATATATGTCTAGATAACATCTTAAATTTGTTATTTTTTCTTTTCTTGCCATGTTCGAGCATTTCATAGACATTTGGAATTCATTAATATTATATAACATTAAAACTCGAAATTTTTATTTAAAATAAACCATTATACATAATAATTAATATCATGGTGGTGAAAATAATTTTTATCTCTTAAATATTAATCATTTGGAACCAAATTTTCTTTGTATGTGTGACGTGGGAACTAGATAACAATGAAAGTGGCTCTTTTATACATACCAAGTAAATTATAATTTATATATTCTGATTTATTTATATAGAAAATTTTATCTTATAACATAATTATTTATTTAGTACATAAGCTAAATTTTATATCCTAAATATATCTTGATGTTGTCACACAAAATACCGTATTTTCTTAAAAACGTTATTTTGTAATATTTTCTAAAGATTCCACTATTTCCAAAAAATCAAAAAAAAATAATCCTACAGATTTTTAAATGTGTAGAATTAAAATATTAACAAAATATTATTAATATAATTTTATAAATATGTGACATTTCATTTTTCATTAAAATATTCATTTAATTGAAAAATTCCAATTTTAAATTTATAATTGGTTTTTTGAATGTTAAAAAAGTTACTAAGGTAACATTAAATTATAACATAATTATAAAAAATAACAATATTATATTATGATTCTATTTAATGTAAAAAAATTTCTTTTGAATCAATATATTAATTATCATATTTAAATAAAGAATTTTGTTTTATAATAATAAAAATACTAATTTCATAATTTATAAAAAACTTATTTTCTGACACCATGATATAATTATATCATACAATAAATTATAATATGCATAAATATTATTTATATATTAATGGGTGAGGTTATATTTAATTTGTATGATTTACTATTCAGAACGTTCATGTTTCTATTCATAAGGGTTACATTACTATTCAAAAGAGTCAAATTACAATTCACAAAAAATTTTGTTAATCCTTTTTGACTCTAAATGCAATACTGTTCGAAACCATGTATATACATTATTAAAAATATACTTCATTGTAGTGTAGAAATTATGATTAATGGTCGGCTTATAACATTCATGTTTAAATAATTATTATAACGATGTGTCGTTTCGCCAGGACTTAGTGTTGTGTGCATTACAGTCTATATTAAATTAATTTTTAAATCATTGGTGTCTTAACCATATGCCAGAGGTTTTGAACTAACAACAAGGGTTAGAATAATTGATATTGGGGAGACTATAATCTATAGTGATGAAAATAATAATGGTATATATATATATATAATAGTGGGATAATAACCATAATAGCGGAAGAGCCAAAATAAACACAACATAAGCATACAAATAATTGTAGTTATATTAATCCTAAAAAAGATATATAATTTATAGATAACTACTCATGTTATGATAGTTCAACAAAATTTTAATAAAGGTCACCCACAGGTGTCCGTATAATTAGATATATATAAATTCCCCAAAAAGGAAGTCCAAATTGATGTAGAAGAACTACATGGTCCTTAACTATCCTTCCCATGTAACCATATCGGTGATCACTTTAACATCCCATGTAAATAAAGAATATGAAATTTTCATGTTTATTAATATTTTTGAATTAAATATTAATTTCACAATAAAGAAGATGCCTAGTTCGACGAGGTACCCGATACGCAACAATGGGTTTCTTTAAAATCATACATTAAACACAACGTTAAGTTATGTCGAAAAATAATATAATAATATAATTATTTTTAATAGTATTTAACGCATATTTGTTGTATTAGTATGAATGAACATGACTAACTACAACATGATTATATATGTTTTAAAATGTTTTTACATTTATCCAATAAAATTTAGAAGCTAAAAATGTGATTGAATCCAATTTTATTCAAAAACACTCTAATATTCTTTAAAAAGTCGATTTACCACCTTTTGATGGTGAACCATTTGTAAATATTTTTTTCACATTTATATGTTCTATTTTATAAAATAATATTATTTTTTAGAACTGGGAAATCAAAATTTACTTTGGCTGAAATTTTTGTATTTTTCTGATAAATTTCTTTTTCAATGAATAGTGAAAAATACTGTATTTTAATTCAAAACAAACATTTAATAATAAAAAATAAATTGTTAGATTATTTTTTTATTTGTTTTAACTTATTATTAGATTAAAGTTTTACCATTTAATCCAATTATGGTCGTTGGATGTAATTTCACATAGAAATTGGACACAAACAAGTGTCAATCATTTGATAGTTATTATTTTTCAAAAACACGCTTTTTATTTTGACAATGAGAATTCATTTTAAATTAACTTATTACACTTATGTTTTTTGAATTTGGAAAAATGGACTCCATTTTTGGAATTTGAAGATTGAATATTTTTAATATTTATCTTTTATTTTTAGACATTATTAATATTTACTTCAGTAAATATTTTATTTTCCATGGTTAAAGCGTAAATCTCGTAAATAAGGCTAAACAAATATAATTATTATTATAATAATTAAATTATCCTAACATCTATCCTAATCCTATTGTTTGATACATTTCTAACCATGGTCATCCTTGGGATGATTTTTGGACCCCATGGAGCCACATGGGAGTGATAATTACACATTATATTAATTATTTTATAGTAAAGACAAAAATTACATAAACATATATCTTTTAGTAAATCAATTTTTACATGGTGTTATATATGTTATCTGTTCACCTATAAATTTTCATTTTATATCTAAAAATATTTCCTAAATCAAGGTTTTTTAATAATGTTACGACATAAATGCAATAAAATTATTTATGACACAATAATGATGTAATGTGTACCTTATTAATGAATAATTTAAATAAATACGATTATAAAAATTAAGACAATATTCAAAACCTGCCTAATTATTATTAGATGATTTTATTTAGAATAAAAGTCACCTTATGTTTTACTATAATGATTTTATGAATATTGGAAACTGAATATATGTTTAATATAATATAATACGTTCAAACTTTCTTAAAGAGACTCTCCTCCCACTTATAAATATCCATCACCTCTAACCCAATACTCACAAATATTATGACCCTTTTCTCATCCAACCTCTACCCAATTAAGCTCCCTAATTACCTCACTTCCTCCTAGAATCCTTCCCCTAGGTATAAGTAAATTCAAGTAAACGTTTTGGTTCAAACCAAAGTGAGACACCCAATTTAAAGGTAATGTCTTCTCTTAAGTTCTTTTCTTCTATTTTACTTCTACAACCACCAAAACTCGATTTATTCTTTTATTTTATAGAAACACAAGTATTATCAATATAATAGGTTTTTTAATGAGAAGTATTCAAACTACACTTCCACACACCTTCATCTAATGAATACGAACATATTATTTTTGTGGACGATGAACTACTATCTCACGAAACGATGATTGTTCAAATATCTCAAACCACCTCTCATAGTGGCCATTATGATGGAACTATATTTATATGTGATATATATTATTTTTATATTTTCTCTTTACTTATGTATTTTTCAATAATATCTTACCATTATTGTTTCTATATTGTGTAAATATGATAATTTCAATTGAGAAGGTGCGGATTACCGCACCCTGAAAGTGATATGATTCGTTTGTGCCATATGTGGGATGTATAAAGGATTTATTTAATGAAATTATATATGATATTATACTGGAATTCTAATATACCTGTGTCTCATCAAATTTTAAATCCATTAAAATATGAAATTGAAATGGAAGTATTGTCCATTTGTACGTACGACATACCGTCCCCATAAACAGTGCATTTCATTTCATATCTCCATATTTTATGTACTATTATAAATCCATTTATAAACTAGATATATATGAAATGTATGATATCTTAATCCTGAATACAATTATAGAGATAATGTACTTTTGACCACATGGACAACTTAAATTTTAAGAATTTTATTTTTGACTCAAATACCAAATATCGATAAACCAGCCATTATTAACATAAATTATTAAGAAAAATTTATAACATGGAAATAAGTGATATAAAATGAATAATAAATTTTAATATGGTTATTAAGAAAGTTTAAATTATCTTTAGTTTATTATTCTGTAGATTAAGGAATGAACAAGTCAAGTCAGACACGAGGTAATGGACTTTGTTGCAATCTCCTATCATTGAGGCATCCTTAGATTTATACATGACATTATTTTATAAGGTGTACAAACCCCTTTGAATTTTCATTTCATTTAAAGGTAATCTGTAAATACTTAACATTTTTCTAAAATAACAAAAAATAAATATTTATTTTTAACGTACATGGGGAAAATGACCTTTTTGCTAACTCAATCATTATTTGGTGGCATCCTCTACATGACATATAGTTTTTACAAGGAAAATAAATATCATATAATATATTTATGTAATTTTGTATTGAAAATGGATTTGGATTGATTATTTCAATATCTTGAAATGATATATTATTGAAATGTATAAATTTTAACTTCCCATTCTATTTGTTTTATGTGTTATGAATATTATATGGTTCAGTGGATTTTTTTTCGTATATAGATGGTTCCGTGATAAACCTAGGGAAGGTGCGCATGAGATATCTCTCCAATGAATTGCATAATGTGATATAGGTAAATATTAATGTTTCTTGAAATTTATTTAGGTAATATATTGGTATGGGTATTCCAATGTAACTCCCTACGTTACTGTGAAATCTACAATGTAATTTTCATATGGAGGCCACAAGTTATGTTTATGATTTACGATTTCTATGTGATGTTACCAAATCTTATAATTTCACGAGGAATGTTAATGATATTATGTTTTGAATGTATTAGTTAACTATTGTTTTCATTAATTATTTTATAATTTTTATAGAAAATTTTATGCTCATCCCATGTATGGAATTTTTTTTCAAAGGACATAAAGATTATTAGGTTCAAGGATGGGATCAAGGAAAAGTCATGCTACCTAAAATGTGGAACTAGACATGAATCTTTTTTTCAAGGGTTTTTATGTAATGAAAATATGGATACTGAGTATAGGTTTCAACATATAATATTAATGTTGTTATGTATATGTTTTTTCCAAATTATCTAAAACTATAAACATGAAAAGATCCTCAATGTGAATTATTATGTTAATTTTAGATTATGTAATATTAATTGCAGGGTACATATATTGGGTATTACAGGTTAGTTGAGAAAGAATTAGGAGTTATAACATTGTTAAATTAATTTCCATTAATTAAATTATGGTAAAATTTAAATTATATTGAATTTAAAGATTTCCTTGATACTTCACCTAAGATATTTTTGTGTTTATACTGGTTTTCTATAGAGGAAACATGGTAGTTATAATGGGGCAAAATCAAGAGGAAGACAACCATCCAAATCAGCAACCAAATATGGTCGGAAGAAAAACTGAATAGATTGTTTTGCAGTGATGGAATAGTTCGCTTAAGCTATAAATGGTGGTGGTATCCATGCACAAGATTAGCCAGATATACCATAGGCGAACATGTCAGTAGTGGAGCATTTCATGTGACAAAATCCGCCATATTTCAGAGTATCATCTGACCCTATGATATCTAAAGGATAGATTAAAGAAATGGTTATGAATTTTGATTTCACGTGGTGTTCAGAACATCCAATGGTTAGTCTTTTTGTTTATCATTTTGATGGTGAAGACGAATTGGGGTGGTTGATGGTGAAAACTTTCCTAGATAGTGAGGACCCTGATGCTATTGATTGGGATGAATAAAAAGTAAGTTGATTGAGAAAAATTTTCTTATGGTCATTCATATTAGGATGGGAAAAAAAATTCTTGTAATTGAGGTAGTAGGATGACTCTGTGGCTTCTTATGATGAAAAATTCACTCGACTGGAATGGTATGCTCTAAATATTATACGAGATATCGAAAGTAAAATCAACCATTTTTTACTCGAGAATAAATCCATTGTATTGAAGGTATTTAGATACTCGTGATTTCAATAGATATGAAAAACATGTATGATGTGCGGAGAAGGATGAAATGGAGTACATATATGATATGGTGTTCTTTGACAAATAACAAAATAAAAGGTTGAGGTGTAAAATGAAATGGAAGAACTCTGCAAAAATGTCTAATGTTAAGAATGTAATGTTTATAGTTTGTGAATATTTTGGTATAATGCATGCTGGGGAATACAATTTGAATTCTGGTAAGTGCTACCGAAGTGGTAGAATGGGATATAAGTATTGGAATTGCACTAAAAAAGTTCAGGGTAATGGTAAGACAAAATCTGATTTACAGTCAGTAAAATGTTTTAAGTGAAATAAAATGGGTCATTATGAAAATGAATGAAAAAAGAATAAGTCAACTGAGGGAAATCAATCAGAATAGAAGAAGATAGGGGTGGTGAAATATTTTTCAACTACTTCTCCAGATGTTGGGCCATCAAATGAAGTAGTATCAGGTACACTATTTGTTCATTCATATTATTCCAATGTGTAGTTTGATTTAGGGTATACACATTATTTCATTTATATGATTTTGTCTAGAAAATTGGGAATTCCATCTCAAGATATAAATCTTGGGAAAATGGTAAAAAACCATGAGGAAATACTGAGACAAAAAGAAAATATTAGAACCTTCATGTCCTTATGTGTGGAAAGAATCTACCTACAAACCTTATAGTTTTTCCCTTATTATAGTTAGATGTTATTTTGTGTATGGATTGGATTTCCATTTATCATGCCATGATTCACTACAAAGATAAATAAGTTACATTTAAGAAGAAATTTTAGTTTGTGTACAGGAATAAACCCTTAAATTTGATAACATATCAGGAACATGAGAAACTAGTAAAATGTGGAAATGAATGCTACCTTGCACATATTGTTGAAAACTAAGGAACTGTTCAGATTAATGATGCACAATTAGTAAATGAGTACATTGATGTTATTATTGAGGATTTTCTTGGTATATTACCTTATCAGGAAGTTGAATTTAATGTTGACATAGTTCCTAATGCTAATCCAATTTCAACGCCCCCTTAGCAAATATACCAAATTGAAAATTTAGAGTTAAAGAATCAATTGAAGGAGTTATTTGTTATAGGATTCATTCGACCAACTACGTCACCCTGGGGTTCACCTATATTGTTTGTTAAAAATAAAGATGGTTTAATGATACTTTGCATTGATTATAGGGAATTGAATATTATCACTGATAAGAACAACGATCCTTTTCCTCATATAGATGATTTGATTGATCAGCTCTAGGGAGATCAATATTTTTTGATGATTGACTTGTGGTCGGGGCACCGTCAGTTGAATGTAAAAGAAGATGACATTCTGAAGATCACATTTTGCACTAGATATAACCATTATTAATTTGTAGTTATGCCTTTTAGGTTAACCAATGATCTTGATGTATTCATGGATCTTATGAATAGAATTTTCTAGGATTTTTTGTATATTTTTGTGGTTGTGTTCATTGATAATATTTGGGATAGATCAAAAATTAAAGAGGATCATGAATGTCATTTAAGGGTTGTCCTATAAATCTTAAAATAAATGAAAATGTATGGGAAATTCAGAAAGAGTGAGTTTTGGTTACAACGAATTTCTTTCCTTGGTTACATTGTTTCAAAAAATTACATAATAGTTTATCCTTCTAAAACAAAAGTTATTGAAGAATGGCCAAGAACCACAAATATTACCGAGATCCGTAGATTTCATGATTTGGAAGGTTATTACTGGAGGATAATTGAAAATTTTTCACGACTATCTAGACCAGTGACTATGTTAACAATAAAAGGTGTTAATTTTATCTAGACCAAACAATGTGATGTTTGTTTTTAGGAATTGAAAATATGATTATTGAATTCTCTAGTTTTGGCACTCTATTCCATAAAAGTTGAGTTTTTTTATCTATAATGATTCTTCATTGAAAGTACTTGGTTGTGTTCTAATGGCGAATGATCTAGTAATTTCTTATGCTTCACGTTAGTTGAATCCTTGTGAGTTAAATTTCCCGACACATGATTTGGAATTAGCTGTTGTTGTTTTTGCTTTAAAATATTGGAGGAATCATCTATGTGGAGTAAAATGTGAAATGTATACTGACCAAAAAAATTTGAAGTATATATTCACTTAAAATGAATTTAACATGATATAGAGGAGATGGGTGGAATTAATCAAGTATTATTATTGGATGATTTGTTTCTATCTAGGAAAGGAAAATAAAGTGGATGATGCTTTGAGTAGAAAGATTAATGATACATTAACCGTGTTACATTTGGAGAAATATCCTTTGATTAATGATTTGATGAACTTTGGAATAAAATTTGTTGGTGCAAAAAATTCCTCTTTATTGTTTCAGGTGTCAGAGAAATCATCTCTATGAGACAGAATTATGTAAGCATGGAAGGAATATTATGAGTTACAGAAAAAGGTAGAATTGGTTTAGAATGGTATGCTTTCTAAATTTAATGCTGATAAATATTGTATTTTGAGATTTCAGAATATATTTTTTGTGCCTTGTGATTCATAGTTGAAGAATGAGTTGTTATGTCAAGCTCATAGTTCTATGTTTTCAGTTCATCCTAGCAGTACCAAGATGTACAGAGATATTAAAGAGTATTACTGGTAGGATGGAATGAAAAGAGATATTGCTCACTTCTCTGTGAAGTGTTTGACTAGTCACCATGTTAATGTAGAGCGGAAGTTATCAAAAGAGATGCTTCAGTCATAACCAGGGACAGAGTGGAAATAGGAAAATATATTCATGGAATTAGTTGTGGGATTACCAAATTCATCTTGAGGTAACAATGTAATGTGGGTTATTGTTGATCAATTTACTAAATCTACTCATTTCGTTCATATTCAAGATACATTGCCTCTAGATCTACTTTCTTGGTTTTATATTAAAGAGATAGTCAGGTTTCAAGTAGTTTCTCTCTCCATTGTATCTAATTGTGATCCCAAGATTACTTATAAATTTTTGAAAGGCATTCATAAGTTGTTAAGTACGGAATTAAATATTAGTACAACTTTTCTTCCTCAATTATATGGGTAGTCAGGATGGAAAATTAAGACTTTAGAAGATAAGGTACGTGCTTTTTCAATGGATTACTAGGGAAGTTGGGACCACCATGTTTCGTTGGTTAAATTTTCTAATAATAATAGTTTTCATTCTAATGTACATATGGCACCATAAGAGGCGTTATGTGGAAAGCATTGCCGAAATCTATATTTTTAGGATGATTTATGTGAATGGAAGTTGATGGGACCCATGTTGGTAGAAGAGATGTCAGAAAAGGATCAATTGTTTTAGAAGCACATTAGAATAGCTAAGAGTGGGCATAAATGTAATGTGGATAACTAGAGGAAGGATCTATATTTCGAGGTAGGTGATCTTGTCTTTTTTAAAGTTTCTCCATGGAAAAGTTTGATGTGTTTTGGTAAGAAGGGAATGTAGAGTCTAAGGTTCTTAGAACTTATAAAATCCTTGGTAAAGTGGAATCAGTTGGATACTGAGTAGAATTACATCCAATTTTATCCCAGGTACACACATTTTTTCATGTTTTAATGATAAGAAAGTTTATTCCTGATTCATCTCATGTTTTGAGTCTAGAGGTAGTTTAGTTGGGAGAAAATATTTTTTATGAGGAATAACCAGTCCATATTCTTGACTGAAGAGAGAAAGTGTTACAGAATAATGTAATTAATTAGGTAAAGGTTTTGTGAAAAAATCATATAGTTGAAGAGGAAACATGGGAATCTCAAAATGCTATGAGGAATAAATACCCCCTTTTATTTGACAAGTGAATAAAATGGGAGGACACGATTTCCAAAAGGGGGAGGATGTAACATCCCTGGTAAATAAAGAATATGACATTTTCATATTTTTTTAATATATTTGAATTAAATATAAATTTTACATTAATGGGTATTCAATGTTCGAGGGAAAAACCGATATTCAACAACGAGTTTCTTTGAAATCTTACAATACACACAACATTATGTTAAACCAAAAATTTATATAATAATATTTTTATTTTAAATGGTTGTAAATGCATAGCAATTTTATTTTCATGAATGAACAGAACTAACTATAACTTGATTATAAATGTTTGTTAAATGTTTTTACATTTATCCAATAAATTTTAGAAGCTTAAAATGTGAATGAATCCAATTTTAAGCATAAACACTCTAATATTCATTAAAAGTCCGATTTACAACCTATTGATGGAAAACCCTTTATAAATATAGTTTTTGTCACATTTATATGTTCTATTTGACATAATAATATTCTTCTTTATAATTGGAACATCAAAATTTACGTTTGATGAAATTTTGGTATTTTTCTGATAATGTTAATTTTTTAATGAATAATTTAAAATACTATGTTTTAATTCAAAGTTACCTTTTAATATAATTCAATTATTTGGATAAATTAACTTCTAAATTGGTTTTAAAGTTTAATTAGATTATATTTTTACCATTTAATCCAATTTTTTTCATTATAATTAATTTCACTATGAAATTGTACATAAACAAATGACAATCTTTTGATAGTTATTATTTCATAAAAACACTGTATTTGTCTTTACAATGAGAATTAATTTAAAATTAATTTCTGCCACTTCTGTGTTTTGAATTAGAAAAAACGGAATCTATATTTGGAATGAGGATTTATAAATTGTGTAAATAGATAAATTTTATATTTATACATTATGAATATTTACTTCAGTAAATATTTTATTTACAATGGTTTAAGGGTAAATATGGTAAATAAGGGTAAAATAATATTATAATAATAATAATTCAATTACCCTAACATGTAACTAAATACTATTTTATAATACATTTCTGACCATGGGAAACCTTGGGTCAATTTTGGGACCCCATGGAGCCACATGGGAGTGATAAGGACACATTATATTAACTAATTTAAAGTAAATCCAAAAACTACATTAACATATAATTTTTATTAAAAAAAATTACGTGGAGTAATATAAGTTATATATTTGACTATAAATATTTATTTCAAATCTAAAAATATCTAATACATTATTTAATTTTATTTATAATTTTTAGATATCAAAAAAATAATATTATTCCTGACACAATAAGGATTCATTTTCTACCTCATTAATTAATGATTTAAATAAATAATATTATAAAAAATTATAAAAAATATGAAAAACCTATCAAATTTTTATTGGATGATTTTATTTAGAACAATAGTAATATTATATTCAAAATTAATTAGTTAATGACCTTTTGAAGCTGAAAATAATTTTATAATAATATAATACTTTCAAACATTGTTAAAGAGCCCCTCCTCTCCCATATAAATATCCATCACCTCAATCCCATCACACACACCTCTAAAACCTCTTGGATCATCTATCCTCTAACCATTTAATCCCCCTACATGACTCTATTCATCCTAGAAGAATTACCTTATGCATAAGGCAATTCATGTAACCCTTTTGGTTCAAACCAGTGGGAGATACCCAATTTAAAAGTGACATATTCTCTTAAGTTCTTTTCATTTATTTTGCTACCCCAACCCCCTAAGCTCTCGTTATTATTTTCATTTATAGAAACACCAGTATCCTAAATATACTAGGATTTTTTTATGAGATGTATTCTATATACACTTCCACAAAACACTATATAATGGATACAAACATATTGTTTCTGTGGACAGCGAACAACTGCCTCACCAAACAATGATTGTTCAAATATCTCCAACAGCCTATCTTTGTAGCCGTTATGATGGAAGTGTATTTATATGTGATATATATTATATTTTTATTGTCTCTTTACTTCTGTATTTTTTATTTATAGAAAACCATTATGGTTTCTATAATTAGTAAATATGATAATTTCAGTTGAGGAAGTGCGCACTACCGCCTCCTCAAAGTGAAATGACTCGTTCATGCAATATGTGGGACATATAAAGGATGGAGTTAATGAACTTATATATGATATTATACTGTAATTATAATATACCTATGTATTATTTATTTTTCAATCCATTAAAATATGAAATAGAAAAGAAAGTATCGTTTAGGCGTACGTACGACTTACTGTCTCCATTAATGGTGCATTTCATTTATTATCCCCAAATGTTATGTACTATTATAAATATATTTATATACTTGATATATAGGATATATATGATATCTAAATCATGAATATCATTCTGGAGATAATGGAAGTTATACAAAATGGACAACTTAAATTCTAAGAAGTTTATTTTGGACTCAAATACCAAATTTAAAAAAACGCCCGTTATTTACAAAAATCATTATGTAAATTTTGAAACCATAAAATAAGTGATATAAAAATAATAATAAATTTGAAAAAGGTTTTTAAGCATGTAGAAATTAATTTAACTTTATTATTTAGGATATCAAAGAATGAACGGGTCATGTCGGACATGAGGTAAGGGACTTCGTCTCAATCTCCTTTCATTGAGGCATCCATTGATTTATACACGAAATTATTTTATATGGTGTATAAACCCCTTTGACTTTTCATTTCATTCAAAGGGATCCTTTTTCTATGTAGTATTTTACTAAACAACAAAAAAGAATATTTCTTTTTAACTTACATGGTGAAAATGACCTTTCCAGCACCGCGAGCATTTTTTGATATTCCACTTCCTCTACAAAACAAATTGTTTTTAAAAGGAAATTAAATTCCATATAAACTTTTTACATATTTTTGGTATTGAAAATGGTTTTGGATTGATTATTTAAATATCTTGAAATGATAAATTATTGAAATATGGAAATGATATCTTTCATTTATATTTATTTTATGTGGTATGAATATGTTATGGTTCTTGGGAATTGTTTACATATACTGGTGGTTCCATGATAAATCTAGGGCGGGTGAGCCTGATATAGCTCTCCAATACATTGGGTAACGTGATGGAGGTAAACGTTGATGTTTCTCCATAGAGATTTCAGTAATATTGTATGATTTGTATTCCAACGTAACACCCTTTTTAGTTGTGAAAGCTACAATTTAAGTTTTATATGGATGACACAAGTTCTCTTTATGATTTATTATTTTTATATGTTATTCATAAATATTATGCTTTCTTGGGGTAAGTTAAACAGCTTTTGTTTTGTATGTATTGGTGAACTGATGTTTTGTTTCTTTATTTTATAATACTTACTGAGATTTTAATTCTCATCCCATGTTTTGAAAAGTTTTTCAGAGGATATAAAAATTTATAGGGTCAAGGATGGGTTCATGGAATAGTCATGTTGTCTAAAATGTGAAACTAGACCTGACTATGTTTTTTTGAGAGTTTTTATTTTATAAAAAATGGATACTAAGTAGATGTTTCTACATGTAATATTCAAGTTGTTATGTATATGTTATGACCTAATTCTCTAATGATCTGAACATGAAAACATCATCGATGTGAATTATTAAATTAATTCAAGATTATGTAATTTTTAAGGCTGGGTCTTTATAATCACTATGGTAATGAGTATGAACGGGTTCATAACCTTATCTCAAAACCATAAATTCTACGCACTTCATGAGGGATCCAATTAATGATTTATTATGAAATCGAAATTTCACATCTAATGTGTGCCTATCTAACATCCATAATTATAATGTTTATGCATATGTAAATAAATAGCAGCAACTCACGCATAAAAAAATACAACTAACTCCACGTGTGCTCAATAGCCACAAGTGATCATTTCACATGCATTAAAAAATGATATAGTGGAGTGATATATACATGGTCAGTTATAATTGAAGAACCATGGAATCTCTTCCACAAACATGTGACCCAACAACTCTTGCGATCAGAAACATCATACGCCACCAATCGAGTAATCAACATCTCATCAACATGCCCTCTATACATCAAAAGTGTGTTATACCTCCATAAAATAGGTCACCATAGGTTCTTTAGTCCGATGTCTTGAGGGAAGATGGTATCAACCAAAAAATGAATAATAAATCATAATTGTCCCAACAACCCAACATCCTGACGCACAATGATAACTTTCCTATAATAATTAATAAGTCACTTTTCTCAATAGCGTGACATCCCACGGTTGAAAAATATCAATCCTCTAATAATGCCAGCTGATTATCCTTAAATATAATGGTGAGAATTTTTTCCCAACCGATGGTCTAAAACACCATATCCCATGGATTTCTACAATGGGAACCTCCCCCATAGCTGATGGTAAACAGTTTCCCATAAGATGACCTAATTATAGAGGCATCCACATATAGTGAGTGGCCAACACCACCCCAAATGAGCCATATATATTTTCAAATGACTCCAACATCAATTTGATCCAACAAAATTTAATGGAAATCATCAAAATTTCCAATGCCACACCAAATGAAAACCACTTTTCCACATGAAAACCATGTCTCCCAAATTTGTAGTGGTTTACAACGTCATATGTTTTTTGGGACATGACTTATGTTCTAATGAACTTGTCACATTAGGTTCTAGGTGTATCAGAAGCATAAGATGGGTGTGTACCCAACATTGAATATTTGCACAATTGATTTTTAATCCGAGAACAATACGATGATTAATGCTAGTATCTACAAAATTGAATCAAATATAAATGAAAAATTAGAGAAACCGGAACCTAGAATAGGAGATTGCCATATTTTGTTTATAAAAAATTTCCTTAAATTATATAATTACCTATAAGGTGATTCTTTCTTTATTTATTCCTCCAACCCCAGGTTTGAGGTGCAATTTCGTTGCGATATTGAATCCAAGGATAGGAATCCTCTAACGGTGACCCACACATTCTCTATGTATCTTTGGATGTCGCTGAAGGAGTCTTTGGGTGCTAGCATGGAATATCCTTATGCTTATGATGGCTGCCCATAATCACTTTTAGAATCGCTTCCAATGCATTCTCCTTGATCTGGTGGAGGAGGATCTCTCTAAATCTTGGGTGTGTTCTTGGAGAGGGAAAAGTTATCTCTCCTCGAAAGATTTTCTTCGAAGATATTCGGCACACAACCATTGGTTAACTGGTCGAATGACATCTTAGCTCAAATAATGAGTAATAAAATAATTGGTAATTTAATTCAACAAGAAATAATAAATAATTAGCACAAGTGTCGTTAAATAATTTATTATTCCATGTAAAACCCCATGTCAAATAATAATAGCATTACTATTATTTCCATGACAGGTGTTTTAATTTATCATTATATATAAATATTATTTAACCAAATATTTAATATTATTTTTAAATGAACCCATTAATTGGTCCACCAATCACACTCAATATTTTCTGAGCCTTGAATACTGACTATATATTTATTAAATAAATATAAATGTATTATTTTTTGATAAATAAATCGTTTGACCGCACTATATTCTCTAAAATAACTAGCGATGAAATAAATATGTTCAGGAAGACCATAATATTTATTAAACCATGGCTCAGAATAATATTTATTCATCTTGTTAAATAAATAAATTATTTAACTTAGATAATGGATACACATTGTCTGTGACCCTCTAGGACTCTAACTTATTTGCATTAGGCATGCTTACCTGAAGACCAAGATTACTGTCTAGTAATGGGTCAAGGAACCCAAGAAAATGAAGATGATCTTGCAATGACATGTCACCTCATACAAATGAATTATGTGTAATATAATCCTTTTGTCCCAATATCTCCAATAATGTGGGTTGCATGGATGTTCCATCAACCGATGTTCCCGATTTCTCATTCTTTGTCTTCCCAGAATTGATCATTCCCTGAGAACACCATGGCCATTGATTTATTTAGTCTATATCTTTTCAATCAATGGGCCGGATATATCTTTATATATAGAAGTAAAAAATACAGTACCAAATTATTCTTTAATATAATGTTACTCATGATACACTAAACACCTCATACCTCTACTCGAACATCTATCATCATCGTTTCCATCTAATAAATTTACCTTCATGAGTCATATTACCCATTAATAATAATCTTAAATTATAAGGAACAATAAACAGATAAATATATAGGAAGAATAATTGATACTTATAAATCTATAATTTCCATTAGTGGGTATTTTTATCATAATATCTATCAAGATATTACCATTGGCACAAACTATGAGAATATGCTTCAAACATTCATGAGTCCCCACCCATGGTATCTTGTATCATTTGTGTCCCTTAAAATGATATCATCTGGACATAAAACATATATTCATGAATGGTGTCATGGTACTTCTGGGTACACATCATGGTATGGATATTCCATGACCTATTCATGTGGAAACTATTATTAGGACATTGTCACATACTATATCACATAGAAGAAAAATCATGATGTGATAAGTATTTTATTAATATTAATCGAATGGATACACATTTATTATAATTTACAAAGAAGTTGGTTTCTCATTAACTTACTCCAACAGACTCTGAAATTCACTACAGCTGATATCTAAAAACATTGAGTTTGTGATCTCTCACATAATATTCATGCATCTACTGAGATTGGCCTTTAGTCACGGGGTTCTCCACTTTCTCTTCTGTGGACACTCTGCTGACCCCAACATCACCCCTTTGATTGAAATCCCTTATGTTTTGATACTTTTGTAGTATGTCCTTTTTCTATTGATGTGATCTTGGCTCTTTTGAAATATCCACTATAGTTGCATTATCACAATACAATGTAATATTATATTACTACTAGGCCCCACACCATGCTTATGGAGAATGTTCAGAATCTAGATGGCTTCCTTGGATATATCAGAATCCACTAAATATTTAGACTCCACTGTAGAATTACAGATAACTGGCTGTTTGATTTCTCCCAGCTCATAACTCTTCTATTGTGATATGAAATTATCTTGATTGCGACTATAGATTATTTTGATCTATTTAAAAACAAGCATCAGCAAACCCTTTGATGACAAGCTTTTCATATCCTCCATGCACCCCGAACATATCCTTAGTTCTTATCATATCCTTAACTATAGTATTGACATCAGTCCAAAGTTTTTCTCTTGGACCCCCTTGATATCTTCCTATCATGCTCCATGATTAATCCATATCATGTCTGGTATATAACATGGAATAAATGATAGGTCATATTGGTGAAGCGTAGGTAATCATACTCATCCCTCCATTCTCATGTTGTTTCTGGGGACAGATTTTCTGGGAATAATGTATACCATGTGAAATTGGAACAAATACCCTCATGGATTGATCCATAATAAATCCCTTTAGTATCTCATTAATGTATTCACTTTTACATAGTCCAAGAACGCTATTAGATCTATCATGAATGATCATGATGCCTATTATATATGCTTCTTCACCAAACTCCTTCATAGATAAGCACTTGTTCAACCAGTCCTTGACATAAAACAAGACCGGTATGTCATTTATAATAAGCATCATTCCATCAACATACACTACTAGTATAACATCCGCATTCCCATTAAACCACTTGTAAACACACAAGTCATATTCATTCTTAATGAAACCTAATTCATTATGAATTAATCGAATCTAATGTTCCATGATCTGGCTTTATTATCTAATCCATAAATTGATCTATGATACTTTCATACCCTTTTAGAATCACCTTGCTCCACAACCCTTTATGTTGTGTCATATAGGCCTCTTCACAAAGTTTCCGATTAAGGAATGCATTTTTGACTTCCATATTTCAAAACAAATAATCTTGGAATGCTGCTATGGAATGTATGATTCATATGGATTTAAACATTGAAAATGATGAATGGGTTTCATCAAACTCAATTCCATGATATTTTGTAAAACCTTTATCCAATATCATTTCATTATAGGTACAATCTTGACATTCCATGTCCAATTTATTTTGGAATACCAATTTACACACATCATTTTTACATCAACTGGTTCATCGACCAGTACTAAGAATTTGTAATGATACACAAAATACATCTCAAAATTCATTGATTCTAACTATCTTGCACCTTCTTATCTCTCTAAATTTCCTTTTAGGAGAGAGGTTCATCATTGACCAACAATAATGAGTAACCTTCCTTGGTGACAAAGAAACCATATCACTCTGGTTCCATTACCTATCTTACGCTCCTACACAGTACTGACGTTTCAGAATCTACATCTTCCATAGGGACCTTTGGAACTTGTTCCTATAACAACTCATGTGTATCTTTAGCATCAACTTTATCAAATTCAATCATTCTCTCACCATCCTAATTTAGGATGTACTCCCTCTCAAGAAACATATCTTGTTTGGAAACAATATCTTTCTTGTCTGAGGGGTTGTATATGTATTATCCCTTTTTTCCTTGTGATACCCTATAAATATACTCTCCGGGCCCCATGGTGATAATTTGTTGCCTAAGATAGTCATAATAAACACGTCACATCCCCATACACATTTATATGATGATGTGTGTTTATTTCCATTCCATAACTCGAAAGAAATACCATTTTCCATCTTATATTGTAAATGGTTTAATGTGTATGTCGTAGTTTTCAATGAATATACCGAAAAGGATAATAGTTTATCTACCTGACTCATCATCAAACATACCACGTCCAACAAGGTATGGTTTCTCATTTCACTAACACCATTCCATTATGGTGTGTAAGGTGGAGTGAGTTGAGAGAGAATCCCAAACCCTCGTAAAATGTCGATAAACTCTTGTTTAAGATATTCTCTATATTGATCTGGTTGAAGCTTCTTTATCGTCTTACAGAGATGATTCTCTACATCATTCTCGAACTCCTTGAATTTTTCAAAGGAATCATAATTATTTCTCATTATGTAGACATATAATTCTACACAAGTCATCAGTAAAAGTAATGAAGTAAGAATATCAACCACTAGCTTCTTCTGGAAATGTTCTACTCACATCAGTGTGTACCAATCATAGAAGCTCTATGGCCCTTTCACCCTATAAATAAAATGGTCTTTTGGTCATTTGAACCTATAAACAAGTGTGTCATCTATCAAATGGTTTTATCTTGGAAGTGTCTAAATAACCATCTTGACAAAGCTTTTTCAAGTGCTTCTCGTTTATATGACCGTATTTGTGTTTCCAAAACTGGGTGTTGTATGAGTCATGTTAACTTGGTTCATTATCAATTTCCAACACATGGTTCAGATAATTTAATACATACAGACCATTATTTAAATGTGTCATACCATAACATATGTTTTCCATACAAAAGTAGAAACTTTTATTTTTTTAACTTAATAATAAATTCATCTGCATCTAAAATCGATACAGAAATTATGTTATTGGTAACACAAGGTGAATAACAATGGCCTTGTAAAACCAAAATCATTCTTGTCAGCACTGTGTAGTTGTAGTCACCAAGGGAAATAACATCCAACCAGGCACCTTTGGATTCTTTCAGATCCTCCTCTCCTTTATAAATTTTATAGAATCTAATTAATTATTTCATTTCAATAGTGATTTGAGCCCCACATGATGTATTTAATTACCCATGTTAATAAATGGAAGGATTATACTTTACAAAGAATGCAGATTTTCCTTCCCCTTTTCTCTGGGTTCAGTTCTTCTTCCAGTGCTCTGACTTTCCACATGAAAATCATACTACGTCCTTTTCCTTACCCTACCTCCAATTCTTATTCTCTTTAACCGGAAGGTGCTAGGAGCCTTTATATTGATTAAAGTCTTACAACATTTTTACTTTTCCTTCATCTTCCTATTCACCATAAGTACTTTGGATTTTTCACACCCCATGTCCTTATCAAATTAGAGAATCATGGTAAGAAGCTTTGATCGACTCTTCTCATTATTTCTCTAATTATATTTCACAATAAAACTAGATAAGTTCTTAGAAAGAGATGATAGTATGATAATTGTATGATAATCATCTGGGAATTTAATCCTTATGATGTTTAGATACTCAATGTAGCCAATATGCTGGACTACATGTGGTCCAGCTAGTGCTGACTCTCCCAGCATAGTAGTGAACAAAGAATTAGAGATATAATACCTATCATGTATTGACTACTCATGATATAGATCCTAAAGGTGAGAAATCATTATACATGAATACATTTCCACAAGTTTAATAAAGATTTTATTGGTTATGGATGATAGAATGAGGCACTGAACATCTATAGCGTCATTCATATGTTTCTCATACTCAGAGAGTACCACTTCACTTGCATCATTTACAGGTTGAACTGGAAAATTCTCTTTCCAGAACATAATGTTTTCTCTCTTGGATAAGGATAACAAGAAGGAACCACTTCCACTCTTAGAAATTAGTTCCACTGAGAAGTTTTTTATTCTTGATTATAGATCACAATAATTTATTTGATGTCATTTAGATTTCTGTTTACGAAAATTAATACTAACATAGATTTATAATTTTATATTGATAAATATAGACAAATATATAAATTAATATCTATTAGTCTTCCATTATTTTCTTGAAAGCCAATATCCCTCACCATTTGATTTGGAATAACCCATTTCATGGAAATTTGTGCAACAATTATACCTATTTCATTTTGAATTAGCCTCTCTAGGGTATGTCAAGCCACATGAAAGTTTTTAGGTAGGAATTCCAAATTCCAACTAAATTAACTCACATCTCATTGATATGTTGAGTGGAATCTCTAATATTGAAATCCTTAATTTTGGATTTACTCAACCTTTTCCTCTCAGTTACATTGTGTCCTATTATGTCAGTCAACCCTTAATTTAAACTTTGTTATTTCAACCCAAAACAAGAAATTATAATTCCCTGATAATTGAAAGGACCCAACTACAATTGGTAGTGCACTTGAAATATGGATGAATTCTAACCGAAATAATGGAAGGAAATGATGACTTAATATTTAATTTAAGAATTTTATCCTTTATGCATAAATTTCTACTTATTATCCTTTCACATGATTGTTAATGTTAGTTGGGATATAATTTAGTGATTATACATGTTTAGATAATATTTATGCACAATCCATTTTTATTTTAGTTCCATCGGGTATTCCTGTTCCTTCATTAATTTTTTGATCCCATAAAAAATCGTTAATGAGTTATCATACAACTAACAAAAATAAAATAATGGGTATGATCATGAGATTTACTATTGGTTAGTTTATCTAGCGGTTGATAAATTAAGCATTCCCAAGTAGAGAATCACCTTCAACTGTTTAAGGTTCGTGTTTACCTCATTACACCAGTCCACCTTTGTATCTCCTCAGATTGGTTTTTTCATAGCTCTTATGTTGTACCTCCTCCACTAGATTGAGATCTCCATGAATTACATATACATTTATCTCTCACACAGCTAAGGGGTAAATGGGGGTTTACAAAAAAGAAACCATGGGCACACATGCTCTTCCTCTTAATGAGGAGAAGGCATGTTGGCCAAACAATTTAATTTAATACTTAAAATAAAAAAGTAACCAGTTATATACAAAGGTATGATCTATCTCATGATCATTCACATACATGCAATGAATTACACATTTTTATAAAACTATCCTTGAATTATTTAATCATTCTTATTAAGATAAATTATACTTCAATTGATTAATCATTTTTATTAGGCAATGAATTGTTATTATCTTAATCCTTTTAAGAATTTCCATGATATTGCCATCCAAAAACTTGTACATAACTCGTGCCTTGGAAGAATCCTGGTGAATACCCATCCAAAACTAGCTAGAATATCTTTATACTTGTATACACTTTATTCATTGTTTCATGTAGCATTAACACAGAATTATAATTTTAATACATATCCTACATGATGTGACGATCATTAAACATTAAAAAGATGTTAATTAAACAAACAAACACACACACACACACACACATATATATATATATATATCAAACACCTATCACATGTCGTGTTCCAGAATTACGCACACATTAAGGAACATGTCTCTAGGGTTAAAATATATAATAATAAATTTTTAAATCTATGTAATTTTGAAATAATACATGGCTTGTAGATCCAACTACATGTCATGTATCCTCCTAACCATCCATCCTATGTAAACATTTAGGGAAACAATCTGGGAGGTGTTCTTCGAAAATATTCCGAGTACACAGTGTGTCCAGTGGGCCACACGCTATGAGACTCTGTGTCACATGGTCACCAGCCAAGAAAGCCATGTAGGGGATACACAACTTGACACTGACCCAAAGGGACAACAGAATATGACAAATGGGCCACACATAATGTAGTCCACCTGACAGTGTGCCAGTCTGTCCTGGTCAACATGCCATTTAAGAATCATCTACACCACATGTCATTAATGCACATAGATTGATGAATTTATGAATTACTGGTGACGTATTGAACACAAATACCTTGCACATAGATATGACTATACAGTGTCTATATTATGTTATCTTGACAAAATAGTTCTCTCCTCCTGATGAGATCCTCAATTTAATTTTAATCATAAAATTATTTTTCTATGTTAGATCTGGATGAAATGATAAGGGATGAACAAATATCAAAATTAATATTACAAGAATGATTAAACATGAATTAAAAAAATAAATTATTAAAGAGTAAATCATCAATGAATTATTTAAATAATTATAAATGAAAATATTATCTCTCTGATACCACATGAAGGTTCTTGGAACAGGAGAAGCATAGAACGAGCATGTACCCAACATCAAAAATTTCCCTAACCGATGATTAATTCCGGATCATCACGATAATGAATTCCAGTATCCACATAATTGAATCAATGATTATAAAAAATGGGGAGAATATAGTACTGGGAATAGATTTTTTAAATATTCTATTTATAATTAATATAATTAAATTATAGAATTACCTCCACAGTGATTATTTATTCATTGATGCGTTCAGCCACAGGTTCGTGGTGCAGTTTTGTTGTGATGTAGAATATAAGGATAAGAATCCTCTAGTGGTGATCCACAGGTGCTACGCATATCTCCAGATGTCATAGATGGAGTCTTTATGTGCTAACACAATTGATCCTTACCTTGGTGATTTTTTCCATCGATCACCTTTAGAATCACATCCAATGAATCCTTCTTGAGATGGGGGAGGAGGATTTATCTCATTCTTGAGAGCGTTTTTTGAGAGGTAAATGTTCTCTAGGCTAGAGAGAATTTCTCCTAGAATATTATGCACACAACCATTGGCTAGATAGTCTAATGTACCCTTGTCTTAAATAGAGAATAATAACATAACTACGAATTTAATTCACTTGGTAATAATATAAAATTAGCAGAAGTGTCGCTACATAATTTCTTATTTCATGTGAAACCCCATGTCAAAAAATAATAACAATGTTATTATTTCCATCTCGTGTGCTTAGGTTTAACGTTATATTTAAATATTATTTTACCTAATATTTAATACTATTTCTCACCAGGCCCATAACTTGGTCTGAAAATCATCCTAAATATTTATTGGGCCGAGAATAATTACTATTTATTTAGTAAATAAATATAACTGTATTATTCACCAATAAATAAATATTTCATCCCCAATTCATTCTCTCAAATAACTAGAGATGAAATAAATGTGATCAGGAATACTTGAACAAATATTAAACCTCAAACGAGAATATTATTTATTCATCTTTTGAAATAAATAAATAATTTAATTGAGATACTGGCTACACAGAGTGTGTGTCCCTCATGGCCTCTTTCTCATTGGCATTAGGCAGGCATTCCTAATGTCCAAGATTACTATATATCAATGGGTCAAGGCACCCAAGAGAATAAAGTTGATTTCGTAATGACATATCACCTCATAAAAATGGTTTCTAGGAAATATAATTCCTTTTTCTTGATATCTAAAATCAAGTGGGTTGCTTGCAAGTGCCATCAACCAATGTGATCGATTTCATATTCTTTGACTATCTAAAATCTATTTTACAAAGAGAAAACCACAGAAATGGATTTAATTAGGCTATACCATTTCTATAAAAGGACCTGAGATATCTACTTCAGTATAAGTGTCACAAACATTATACATTATTCATTAATGTAGTATTACTCACGACACCCCAAACATATCCTACCGCACCATGAACATCTTTCATCACGGTTTTTGTGAATACATCAAATTACACAATTCATATTCCACATTAATAATAATCATAAAGTACAAGAACCATTAAAAACATCCACAAATAGGAACATCCATTGAAACATATGAATGTGGACTTCTTACTGGAGGGTCTTGTTCTGATGATATCCTACTAGATATTACCAAGGTTACACAACATGAGAAGATTCCTTAATGTTTCATGAGTCCCCACTCCTGATATCCCATATCATTTCTGTCCCTTAAAATGATATCTTCTATCCATAGAACATATATTCAATAAAAATGTCATGGAAGTTCCAGGTTCTCTTCATAGTAGGGATCTATTAGGACATTTTAATGCCAAAGATATTCTTAGGATATTATCACTTACTATGTAATGCATAAGAACAATCATGATGTGTTAATTAGTTTTTTATATTGATCTAATGAATATAAGATTATCATAATGTACATAGAAGTGCGTTTCTATGGCACCAACTCCAATGGTCACATCAATCCTGAAGAACTATGTTGCATCAACCTCGTTATCAACATCACCCCACGTATCGTAGGAAGTCTTATTAGGACAACGATCGAATTCTTACTAGTCAAAATGATAATCATCAGCTCGATACCTCTGTCCATGCCTATCACAATACCATAGATCCAGTTTAGTTGTATAACATTTAAATGAATTATATTTTACAAATATTATTTTTAGTAAAAAGTGAAAAGGCAGAAAAGATCACAAAATGGACATTAGACATAGAAAAACATCACAAAATCATTAAATACAATATTATGATTATTGGAATAAATCAACCAATATGACCCCCATTAATGTATGTTTACCTTAATATCTGGATCATCCATGATTGAATCATAAGACAGATTGTCCATAGTTACTGAAGTCTATATATTTTCCCCAAATGTGATCATCCATTCATTAAATAATCATCCCAAAATGAAATATTATTTGTTGATTCACACCCTTGGATCCTTATAAATATCAACTGGAATAATTATACTAATAATATAATTAATATCATCCTGTTGATTATTGATCTTGAAAAATCCTTATAGAATTTCTTCCATAGAGAGGAGAATGAGATCCAAACATTTATCTTTTTCCCGACCGTCCTTTAATTTCTTGCAACCCTGCTCCTCTTACATATAATCACAAAAATTTCCCATTTTTAGTTCACATTAAAAGCCCAAACTCCTCATATATTCCTATTCAGGAGTCGTACATTCACAATCCATCACCTTGGTCCTTTTGGAAGACCTTGTTAAAATCATAGTAGGTAGATGTGAGTAATCCATACATCCTTTAATATTCCATCACATGAACATATTGAAATTCCTTGAATCTCGGTTACCATTTAGTCCTTACTTAATACATTGGACATGCTGTACTCTACCTTAAATTCCATATCTAATATATACTGTTAATTGACTAGAGATCTCATTATTACATTCAGCCTCATAGAATTGTTATACTTTAGTTATGTTACCCTCTCGAATTTGGAAATGGATTGCCATTTTAGTTGGTATGGAATCATCTTGTTCTAGAACATGGAATTTATCCTCAAGACCTTCAAAGTTATTGGTTAGACTAATAGTCATATGGGACCTTATTGAGATTGATAAACTCATTGAATTCCCCCAGACCACTTTTATAGATTGTGTGACCTACATAGAATCTCCATGGGCCATATAGACATATTAAACTACCTCAATAACATCATAAAAAACATATATATTTGTTTTTCCTTCTCCAATTAACACTGTCTCTTCATAATTTTAAGATATTGAAATTATGATGCTTGGATTCTAAAAAATGTTTCACACACCCCCTTTATTCCCTATATACCATATGATGCCTATAATGTCGAATAAGATAAAAAAATAAATTCTAGATATATTAATGATATCCATATCCTTTGGATTTGGATACATAGATCATGCCTCTTTCAAGATGGGATAAAAATTTATTTTTCATTTGGACCCAAAAAATAGAACTACAAGTCCCATGGAAGGCTTTATCTCCGTCCAATGGTGAGTCTTTGAGTGAAAAAACCCATAGAGATCCATATTACTACTCTTTGATGTTAAAAAAGTTATCTTAAATGTATACAAGACTAATATAAGTCAATCCATGACTCAAAGGGTGCTGCTTTCATACCAAAATACCCATCCCCAACTATAATTCAATCCATCTTCATCATGGGTTTTGAAATATCAAATTCGGCACTAATAATATTGGATATAGGGTGGAAAATAGAATTTTTTCTACTATCAAAGCATAAATAATGATAAACAAAATTTCTATGAATATAAATTAAAACAGATTTTGGACATACAAAAGAGGTTATCGAAATATTTCTCCCATTTTCATAGAAGGAGAATGGAATTTCATTTTATTACCATAAAGACCATAAAAAATGGTAGAAGTGAAACACATTGAAGATTCTATGAGCTATAGACCATTCAAGGATTAGATCACCCTCTAAAAAAAGAATCATGAAGTTCCATTTTGAGAAAAGTCCAATAGTCATATGTTCATGTAAAGCCTAAGACTAGAACACGAACCTATCGAACAAATCAATAAATGAATGATTCCATCTTAAGAGAAATTTGAATGTTAGATTTAGGATGCTCAAATATTTTATGAACTCTAAATATGGAAGCACAAGCTAGAGAGATCCATTGAAGAGTCTATAGACTATTAATATGATTATAATAGTTGAAAACAGTTGTAGGGAATTTGTGTTTTAAAACCATAAAATGAAATTCCACCAAGAATCTATAGGAATAGGTAAATACCCTCAGCTACATTGGCATATCATAATATATAAATCAATTTAAAATAAGAATTAAGTAATTAAGGGATTCAATAGGACATCCCACACATGTTCCTTTAATTTTTCACCCCACAACACAAGTACATTTATGTATAATACTATAAAACACCTATATAATACTATCAAATGATAACATGTCCATGTTCATCCTCTTACTTGATTAGAAATAAGAGAAATTGTGAATTTAGACATACACCTATAAAATAAGGCAAAAGAGATCACAAATATTTAAAAATTTGTGTGTAGAAATAAAAATGGAAAATAAGAAAGGGGGTGAAGGTATTACAAATATGAATCTAATGAAACCTACTATGTTCATTTTGGATCACTGATGGAGGAGGAAGTTCAATTTCAATAAGAGGTATAGGGATGATCTCAATGACCTGAGGGAGGTTCTGCATGTGGGGGGAGACATAAGAGGAGAATAATCTTAAAGAAGAAGAGGGTAAAACATAATTTTATCCACAATAAAATGATACATTGTAACTCCATGTTTTAGAGAACTGTGTGCCAACAGTGTGGTAATCACAATCTAAAAAACATACTCCCCGCACGATCTAGCTCCCTAGTTTAAAAAATTATGCACCAACCATGTGTGTGACCCTTCACACCATCACTCTAGAAAATAATTTCCAAGAATGGGACACACGGTATAAGCTAACCATGCCCCTTTGAATTTTTTTAACCATTTAGGCCACAAAACATGAAATATCATGCTAAAATAATGCAACTCTGCCTATTTTTCCAATAATAAGGTTTCTAGAGCCCGATACATGTGAATCCCACTAAATATCTTGAGGGACTCAATGATGCTTAAAATAATTCTATGCATCAAACCATACATCAATCAAACATTCAGATTTATGTTTAGAGAAATAGAATATATAATTTGGTTCTTTTATTAATTTTAAAATTCAGGATCAACTTGGAATTCTGAAAAATATAAAAATGTGGTACATTACATAAATGATAGATAAACCATTCATCGAAAACATGAAACTATATTTATATTTCTTAAAATATTTTCTGAATTAGATACATGTATATTTGTAACCCATTACTGAGGGATTGTCATCTCCTCTAATGATCATGAATATTCCATAGACCTTATCAATGACTAAAGAATGTTCTCCATAGTAATCCGGTAACCCTATCTGATACATAATTTTAATAAATAAGTAATTATTATTTCATAGGTGATGTATGGATTAGTATGAAACATGACATATATGCTAAAAACTATGGAAAAAACATTAGAAATTCTATTTTTCCCTTTATAGCTCCTTATATGGATCCTGAATCTTCCTATGATTTATAAATTGAATCATTTTAAATTCCCCCCATTTTGGAGTTCCCTATAATAATACATTTATTTAATTTAACTATGTTTTTATCTTAAATATGCACAAGAATAATCTTATATATGTCAATAAATATATTCATAAATATTATATAGTGCTATGCTCTTTGGTCCGTTATTGAAATGAATTTAACCAACCACATATTAAAAAATTATAGTTTTGGGATTTCATTCATGATATATTGTATTTCACCCACATATAATAACATAAACACAACTAATATCCCAAAAATATACTTTTCTATACATGAATAATATATTTATGAAACCAATCTCTTTTATTCCAGGATCAAATTTGGTATTCTCACTCATATAAGATTTCTATAATCATAGATAGACTAATGTAATATAAATATCATCATCGACTCATTTGGAAATAAAATACATTGGGCTATATCATATAATTATCCTTGATTAAATTTCTATTAGGGAATGATGTTCTGAAATCCATTTGGAATATTTCATAATCAAAATGATCTACTTTGGTGAGTAATATTTGAATCATCTTTAACATAATAATAAGTGAAATTTTTTCTATATTATTGATTACATTAATTTTAATATAACCCATTATTGATTACAATTTTCAATTGGTAGAAACTCTACTATCCATCTTACTAATCATATAGAAAAAATAGTATCACCCTATTAGACTTACCAATTTACATGCATCCACCTTGAATTAAACTTAATTTGGGTACAAGGATTATATTTTATAACCCATAGATTTAAACCAAATATCTGAATCAAAATTCTTTATGGCCTCCCAGTATGTGCTAATTTAATTATATATGAACATTTCCCCATCATCCTTAACTATAATATATACATAAATCTCATGAACATGGTAAACCTTACTAGAACAATAATGGGGTTTTCTACCTAGTGTTGGTTCTTCGTGCATAACATTTTGCAGAATTAGATCAACATTAACATAATAAAAATGCATTCTTTGTTTTTCATGAAATTATATATGATCACGAGTAGTCACAATGATTCCTTAGCTTATGTGTTTATTCTCATGGAAAATGCCACATCATGCCACATATAATTTTAACTAAACATTATTGTTTTATTTTTAAATAACTTTAAAGGAAAGTCATTGAAAAAAAATATAAAACATAAGTATGTTAACCATAGAAAGAAGTCAAAAAATAATTAAGTACTATACAAAGATTATTGAAATTAATCGCCCTATTCTACCATTAATTATGTTCAGTTATCTATATATCTGGTCATACCTTGAAAAGATATTCTAAACAATTGGTTGTATTAAATCACGTCTGGATATATTATTTCATATTAATTTCCCACTTATTAATTCCATGTTTTTTATTTGGTTATTATCCAAACTTCTTTTTTCTCATGAAGATAAACTTGAATCAATCTATAATTTATTTTATTTGTATTATCATTTAATAAAATGATATTTAAATCATCCTTAAATATCTCTATCTTAGAATATCAGAAAATCATCATGTTAACATCCACTATCTATGAATCCTTTTGGACACCTCCATATCACCACTGTTTCAGGAACCCGTTAGGATATACTATAATTCCATCCTTATTTTCTCAGACCTTACAACTAGAAACCTCAAACACATAACATGGTTGGGTTTCTAGCATCCTGTAATTCTTTATGCTAAACCACTATTAGGTCTAACCTTTCATGTTTGGTGATTATAATTAATTTTCCATTTGATCTAGTGATAATGGGATTTATAAGGTTTTTGGTATTGTTATATTTTCTTGTTGTTTTTATTTTATTGAATAGTAATTTTCTATATGAAAAATTTAATTGATTCACATTCCTTGAGTTATTTCATGTTAATCATTGTCACACTATGATACAGATTGGGAATATATTTCTTTGGAAATACCAAAAGGATTGAAATTTTTATGGGAGTACTTAGAAACATCATTTTCTCCTTTTATAGGAATCAATATATCATTACTTTTAGATTGAACCGGTTCCCCAAATTCAGCATCAACATTTAAAATGATTTTATCGTCAAACAAATGGAAGTTGTTATGAACATAATCTATTGTTCTTAACATACTATTATCACTATCACTAGTGGGAGATACAATTCCATTCAATGAATCATTGTAAGTGAGAACTCCCAGTTTAGCTTGCTCAAGGAGGACTAGATTAGAGAACCCTTAATTGAGACCACCATAGGAGCCACTAAATTGAGTTTTTGATATTTTACTGAACCCAACACCTAATGATAGAGGATAATCCCATGGGGGGAAGACCACTACATTAGGGATTGGGTCCTTTTCCACAACCTTAGAGCATACTTCTTGTCGAGTTCCCTCACCCAATGGACCACCAAATGGAGTGCTGAGATAAGAACTAAGTCCAAAAGAATAAAGATTATGAATCCATATAATCAAAACCCAATGTATTTAAATAGGGAATATTGGGATGTTTCCAAATACATATATGATTTATTTTCAACATGGAAACATTATTTGGATCACATTTGTTAAGGTATGATATTGATTCAAGAGAATAACCTTAGAATGATATAAAAATGTAACACAATCTCAACATTAACTGAGACATGTATTAGAAATTGTGACACCTTCTCTCTGAAAAACCACTGAACTATGGTGTTATGATCGATGAGTTGATACAAAATCCATAATCTATTAGATACAGAATGAATTCTTGGTTTTAGTATTCACCAAACTGATATGATCATAGGATATTAATACAATTTTTCTATTTATAATATAATCCATTAGGAAAATATGTTAACTTTTAAAAATATTTATTATTATTTCCCATTAAAAACTCAAATACATACTAAATAAATTCATCAAAAAAATAATGAATTACCCCAAAACCACCACATTTTTTAGCTCTAATTGGTCCACATGATTTAGAATGTATGAGATCAAATATTAAATTATCTCTTTCAAATTTTCCACTGAATGGTGCATCGGTCAAATTTACTAATAAATCTGTTTCAATTTTATTAAATATTCATAATTTAAGGGTTCAAGGAAGAAGGGTGAAGTGGATTCACAATTTAAGGGATCTAATTATCCAACTATATTTGGTAGATAATATTTTTTCAATTATATCTTATATGATTCATTGGATAACTGAGTAAATAAAAACATTAGAAAAATCCATTCTGTATAAACTAACCTATATTAATATAGAACACCAGTGGGTCGTGTTTCTCAACTATATATAAACCAATGAAAGAATGTATAAAAATTCAGATAATGGTTAGGTTCATAAATTATTTACATTCTCAGGATAATTCACAGTCACCTAATTGTTTGGCTCAATCATAATGCACGATCGAGGTCATGAATATTAGAGTTATTCTTCTAGAACCAAATGTTTCTAGTTTGTATTAATTGTATATTATAATATAGAAATATTAATAAAACATCTTATCAATTCTTAATTATGGATCTACATCACATTAATTTAATAATGTTCTTAAGTATATATTTTAATGATAAGGTCATAATGTCACAGGATTTGATGATAACATCAAAATAACATTATTATATTCATATATATACATAAATAAATGGACAACATACTATGATGGGATAAATAGAATGTTCACTGTCAAGTGTGAGTACACATATGTATATATGACTTCATTTTCTGAAGATGACACATGTTTGTATCCATAGTGAGAGATTATGAGAACAAACCCACCTATAAAAATTATGCATGTTTATTTTTTACCTAGAATTTCTATTTTATGAGCATGAGTAATGGTAATTTGAGATTAATATTATTATTACACCATTTCATGAATTATATACATTCATGATATGATCAAAACCCTAATTCTGTATGTTCATGATAAATTTAATATGTTTGGCGTGTCATGAATGACAGGTTGTTTTTAAGGTACTCAATGATGGATTCATCCCTTTCATACTAATGGAAGCTGATATATCTTCTACTTAATTGAATTGGAACCATGAAATTAAATTTCATGGTCATGGTGTAAGGAAGCGTTTATTTCATATAGTTAACCAATGACCAATAAATCACATAGGTTGGTGACAAATGAGTGAAACCTACTTGATGATATATTCTGATAATGGGATTATATTACATAGTCATAATTCTTGTGTGGTTTTCAATGTTTCAATATTTACTTCTTATTTTTATTGGGTTTGATTGATTTTTAAACATTAATCTTGTAATCTAGGTAAGCCCTAATATTGATAATGATAATGAAACCTTGAGGGTCAAACATTATGTGTTTCCATTGATTTATTATTAATTTTATATTTATTTTCTTACTAAAAAAATTTTATTCTCATGAAAGAGAAAAACAGTTAATTTTTTAGTAATTAATAAATATTTCTTTTAATTGAATGAATATTTAATAAATGTACACTCCTCATACATTGAGTTGAAAATTTATTTAATTTATTGATTACATAAGAAATATCTATTCATCATACTTTGAATAGAAAATTTATTTATAAATAAATATTTATTAAATATTTATTGGTGTATTCGATGAATGTCAAGGGGGATGATTGGACCAATATCATATTTGGTGATAAAATTAAATTTTCATGTAAGTTGAAAAATATTTATCCTTACTCCAGATAGTGTACACCATAAAATAATAATAATAATTGTTTATATGCAATAGGATTACATATTCTTCATAATATTATATAACGGTCATTGTAAAAATAATTAACATTTTAATTGAAACCCCAATAATATCAATTGATATCCATTTATATTATGTAGTATTAATCGAGAATAGAGAAACATTATGAACAAAAAAATTCCCTCTAGATTCCTCATATCTTCCTCTCAATAATGAGAAGGACATGGGATAGTCCTTCAATCCCAAAACAATATGAAGAGTCAAGATGAAAAACACAAGATGATTGATTAACCATGATAAAACCTAGAATTCCCTCAGTACTGTTCATCGATAAAAGGTTTATATGTGGATCACCACTAGAGGGGATCTACTTTCAGTCCCACATATGAAATGATTGCAACCAACATTGGTTTTCCAATTATTAATATCATCATCAAGCATGGATAAAAAGATGAGTAAATATTTATTCTGGTCTAATTTTAACTATTTTTAAATTTTACATTCAACACATCCTCGCATGGTTCCGGGCGTTATATTTAAATATTAAATGGAAACAATTTATTGTTCATGATGTTTACATCATGTAAAATTGGAGAATGATCTTTTGAAACAATGAAATACCATACGAATTATTCCCTCATAGGATTCACCTAATACATATAGAACCTTAATGTGGTATAATAGTAGTCTCATTTATGTTTATAATTATATCTTATATTATTGATTGATTTTTCATAACTGTGGTTATAACATTCATTTGAATATTATATTTCAGTAATATGATGTCTAATTACCATTATTTTGTCACTTCGATATTTATTATTGAAAACTCATGTTTTCATAAGGACTAAAAATTGATAGATAATGGTATAATATTACACTATGAGGTGCCAATTATTATGTCTGCTTGATTTTGTTGGACAACATAAAGCCATAGTACATATAAATTACCGAGGTTAATTATACCTACACGAGTCATGAGATACACAATATGAAAAAACCCATTACACATGGTGTATTTATATTATGCTACATGTCTACCAGGCCAACCTAGCACACAAATTCTCCAATTACATGTTGTGTAACTTGAATACATTCCACAAAGTTTACAAGGTTTAAAAACAACATTATTTATAAACGAGTGGTTCAATACATGTTTTCTATATACATGAGACATATATTCTGAAAAATTAATTAAACACAAAACATGTGGCTACAACATATTTTATTTAACTCATTATTTACACCCCTTGTTGGAAGAATATGCCAAGTCATTCATTACGTAATACACACACATGAATGGTGGTACACATAGTTTGTAGACGGATTACATGTCATGTGGTTAAATGTCTGAAGAGAATGATGAATAATTTTTTGTGTTATGTGGACACATGGAAATTGAAAAAAAAATTGTGAATGTAGTTAGTAGATGTAGTGTAATCTGTCCAAGATACATGTTATGGCCCTGTGAGTTTATCCAAGATACACTACAAATGATGAAAAAAACATATAGCTCCTAATAAATAACATTTAGAATCACAATTAAGGACAAAAATAAATTATATTATAATTATAAATTATTTTAGTAAAATGTAATTACACAGTTTGTACTAGATGTGTTTGAGTATATAGTAATTTTTTGAACTATTAATAAAATCACAATTAATTTTTTGTAACTATATGTATTTATTGGTAATTTCTATTTTCTATTCCTTAAATCCATTTCTGAGAGGAATCTCATAGAGACAACATATGTCCATTAAGATAAAATATATAAATTAATTACTCAATTGAAACAAATTTATGTTAATAAAAAATTGAATTGAAGTGAATGCTAGCTAGTGTACTTTTCCATTATTCGTGCATGTACATGGATAATAATCATAAATGACATAGAGCAGTATACAAGTCGGTTTTATTTAATTTAATTTATTACACCGGTTGGGGAATTATTGATTATCAAATTAGGAAAGATGCTCTACATTTCATTCCTCCAAAATTTATTATACAAGACCGTTGTGTATAAAGTTATTTATGTACCTCCACTTGACAATTCATTTGATTACCATCTCTTTAATGTGAGTTTTACAATATGTATCAAAAGGATTATATCATGGAAGAATAATGAAGTGCAAGACGAAACTAAGTCGAAACCAATCCTGGCGATACATATGAGGAAACATGTAATGTTGTAACTCAATATATGATAAGTATAAGTAGTTTTCCCCTTATATAAATAGTTGATTTATTGCCTTCTTAATCATCAATGCATTGTAGATGCTCATGATTGGGTCATTTTCCAATTTTTTGTTTATTTCTTATGCATTATTCATTATTTTGATGCAAGACCATGATCACATTAATAAATGAACCAATATTGATTGATGGAATTTAAATAAATAGACTATTTTCCAAATTTATATTGAATCATGGTTAATGAATTAAGTACAGACAACATAATATAAAAAAGTTTTGTACAAGATAAAAAAGAAAAATTTTATAGAAAAAATATTAAATCCCTTAACTTAATATTATGTTTGAACAGTCTTTCTATTACATGTATATGAATAAAACCCATACAACTAAGTGTTTGACCAAAAAATGATAGGAAACATAATTTTATCATATTGTTATTATAAAATTTTGGGGTTGACTTAACCAATTTATATCAAGAGGATATTCTAACATGAGAATTGATGTAACTTAGTGTAAAGTATTAAGGAAACACAAGATAGGACTTCTAGATTATGGAGTCAACTCAATGGATTAATGATCTTGAAGACCACAATTAGAAAAGACCAAACTACTAAAATACCATTGATTAATTAGCTGAACCCCAACATGGGTTATGATAAGAGCTATATATATCCTTTCCATTATTAGAACTGAGAAATTGGACATTATATGTATAATGATGATGGTTTTTGGGACATGATAGAACAGTGGGAGACATAATATAATTTTATTCATTATGCCTCTCATAAATTGTAATCATGTGAAGTACTAATAATATGATATTTTAAATTTATATAATAATTTCATGTTATTTTACAACATTATCCTTATAATCCATCATCGATAAAGAAACTCCACTAAGTAGAAATTTTTTTTAAAAAATAGTTCAAATTTCTACATATTATGTTATTCAATGGAAATGAATCTTAAGTGTTACAATAAATGCGGGATAATCCTCATATAATGAAGAATAATAATATAAACATCAGTATCTATAAAAAAACATGATTGAAATGTTTGATTCTGAGTGTTTAATTATTTCAACCATGTCAAATGATCTCCTGAATTAACATAAATATATGGATTCTTATATAATTATCTATCTTATACATGGAATAAATTAGAAGGGATCTATAAATGAACACACTGGGACATCCATGAAATCATTCTAATTAAGCCATGAAAAGTTTTTTATGTCTAGGCCACATATATTGAATCTCATTGGCTACATTGACTATTTATAGGTTCATAGGTTTAAAAATCTTGAAAAAAAATTCACATATCTTATTCTTTCATAATTTCCTCAGAGATTCTATGGAACTATTGTTAATATAAATATAAATAGTAGATATAATACTCTTCTAGATATTATCAAATTTTATCATAATGATGATATAAAGATGAGGTGTCAAAAAGACTTCCATTATTATGGTGATTAAAAAGAATGTTTAGTAGAAGGTATCTGTGTGTAAATATTCTTCACAACACCCTTCCATGAAGAGAAATATCGAAGGGAATGAAATGGAACACAGTGAGATCTATTGTGTTTGAGGCATAAAGTGTAACTAGAATAAAAATTACACTTAGGAAAAAATAATGGGGAAACATTATGTTTTCTTTTTTTAAAGTGGAATCAATATATTTATAAAAATTTGGTGATAGATACAAGATTTGATTCATAAATTTTTATTCAAAAATAATAACCATGTAGATTCTAGAATATTGGAGGGGGGATATAGATCTATGAGCAACCAATGAGTCTAGACATAAAGTAGTGGTTATTGGAAATCACCACCTTATGATTCTTGACATGAATGGTCATTGTTTTAATTGATTTTTATTAATGTCCTTCAGTTACCAAAATCATTATTTTTTATCAAGACCTGATACAGATGGATTGGTTTTCAAATATTTTCTAAATTGTATGTTATTTTACTATGAAAACATATATTAAGGTGATGGATATTTTAATAATGGTGTTTATTTGTTGGTGTATGAAATCCAAGTAATGGAAATTAATTATGAAACTAATTAGAATTACATGTACCAAAACCAAAAATGAAATTACAGGATATGTCATATAAAAGAAATTTGTTTAACCATGTTATAACACAATGGATATTTGGATTCCTTAGAACTGAAAGAACATGGTGTGTATCACACATGTTTAAAAGGAAAACATTCTGACACCCAATTTAATAGATAATGTGAAGGGGCCAAAGTTCTTCTTGAATTAGTTAATTAAAATATATTCAAGGCTATATATAAGAATGAAATTTTAACTTAATATATATGGTCATTTGAAATACTGTCATTGAAAATATTGTTTTTGGATATTTGGTTATTGTGTATGCATATATAAAATAAGTATATTGGAGTTATATACTTTACAGTAAAAAATTAAAATATTATGATTAAAAATAATAGATAATTATATAATTAAATAAAATTTTAATATTAAATTAAAATATTTTGTTATAAAAATATATTTTAATGCGTTTAATATTATCATAAAAATTATTTTTAAAAATTCATTTGATATTTTTTAAAAATTCAAATGAATATTATAACACCTACGTATTGATAAATAATTTCATTTGAAAGATAAAATATTTATATACTTGGATGTCTTGAAAATAATATAACGTGACATAAAATAATTTTCAAATAACTATTCTCTAATATGTAATGAATTTTTATGTTAATATATTAAATTTATCATATTTAAATTATGAATGTAGCTTGATGTTAAAATTTAATAATGAACCAAATGAAATTTATATAATTTTAACTAATATGAAAATCGATTAGAAACACTAGATTTTTTAATGTTATTTTCTATAAATATTTTTTTTTGTTTCTTTATTGGTTAATATAATTTATAAAATTATCATAATTATAAATTATATTATATTAAAAGGATTTAATATTTTAAAACATCATGTAAAATATATGTAAAAGGGTAAATTTAATTAATATACATTACTATAACATATTAGGATGGATAGTACATGAAATCATTAAAATAAAGAAACTACAAAGTACAGTATATGTTTTTAATGATGTATAACACATTTAATATTAAATTCCAAGTAGATAGTAGAGGGAATCTTAAACATCATGAGTTTTTCCACTTATGGGAACACATTCCTCTTAAAAATAAACATCACGAATCATTATGAAATGGTAATTGGAAAAAATACCACTCAAACTCACTTATAAAATGAAATATCCACCACCCCTTCCAATCCACGCAATCTATTTAGTCATATCTTCAATAAAATCCAATTTTAAACAATGGAAATCCCTATTTCACAATATATAGATTCTATTTCATTGAAGAAGGATTAAATACATCATTCTGATGTAACTGATTTCAATAAGGATCAAATTCATCAATTATGTATATATCTTGTTCATTCTATTTTTCAATTACAAAATAATTTTCATCATTTATAAATCACATTATCAAAATTATAATTTTTTATTAACTTCATTATTCTTTTATAAAAATCATTGTACTACTATATGTCTCTAAACTCTGACACACTAGTCTGGAATGTTTTTATTTGACTAATTCAACCACCAACAGTAATGATGTTATAATATTTTCCCCATTTACAATATGAATGAGTATATAAAAATAAATGATAATAATATACGATATTAACGATTAATATATGTGATGAATATTCATCAATATCAGAGACACAAAAATTAATTGATATTATAATATAACATGTTGTTATTGAAAAATTACCAGAAACATGGTCATCATCGATTTAATTCTCATGAACTATGCCGGTACCTTCTATAAAATTATCATGAAAATAAATAAGTCAATAAAAAGGACTACACTACCTTAATCAATAATGAGATGAGGAACTTGGTATCGTAGATATCACACCCCTACTATAGAATGTGGAGTTAATTTTTTTTTAAAACGGTTCGGGCCAAAGAATCAATTTATTATTAAAGTAAAGACCTCTTTAGACTTGTTAGAGGGAAATCGATTACATAGCCTGAAGGCCCAAAGCCAAGTTGCCTGAATACAGGGCCTGAAAGCCCATTTTTTGGCCCAAAGGACCCCTCGGTGAAAAGAAATTCTACATTTGGGAACCATATATTTTAATGAACCTTTCAGTAAATTGTTAATGTAACATACATCTAATAAATGCATGAATAGTTATTTATATATTCCTACACTCCATAATGTCATATGTAATATTCATCATAGTTAATTACTGAAATGGGGAAGTATATAAAGGTGTAAAATATTTTATAGAGGAATATGGTATATAAAAATCTATTATTGAATAATAATGGAATAAATAAAGAATTAATGATGAAATAAATTGATTAATTCCATAAAAAATATATTGATAAAAAAATATATCCATGGAAAACATGACATCAAATAAAATCATGAATATCATTAAATAATCTCATAACTATGTGATGAATAATACCAAACATCATAAGCATATAATCATGGAGATAAAATACTACCAAAAGTAAGTAATACACCATATTCCCAAGCATGTTGTCTCATGAGACCAACTGATATATCAAAATGTTGTATAATTTTTAGCCCCATCTGTAAAATATTATGTCTAATGCATCTATCAAATAATGATGTTAGACAGAAAATGCATATTTTAATGTTCCCAAAGTAATCATATATGTAATTATGGATATTTAATCTATATTTATCAATATATAAATAGTTTATGTAGCTAATTGGCATGAGATGACTTAACACATCAAACGAGATCATTACACCATAAGGGTCATAGAATGTACCTGACCACCCCTAGATAGAGTTATGAACTAGGGTATCCAAACTATACTCATTGGAATGCTTTCACAATAAAAATACCGAGATAAATAATGTCTCCACCAAGAACCCAACATAAAATCTCCTTGTATGTGATGACCAAGAAAATAAAAAAAATGATAAATGATATAGAATATCCGTGCATATAATAATTCTCAATTAAACAAAATATTTTATATAATTTCTTCTTTTAAAAAAATGTTTTTACAAAATGATTATACATATCACGTTTATGGGAATAAATTTAACCTAACATTAATAATTTGGATAATTAGTAATAAAAACTGAAATCATTAAGAGGTTGAAATAAATATAGACAAACCCCATAACACTATGTGACTCTCATCTCACCACCATAATCTGATCAACGCCTCTTTCCAAATATTGATAAGAAATAGGAAAACCTGCAATTAAAAATCATCAACATATTTAAAACATGAGGGACTTCATACCCAATGAAACGAGTTTTCATTGTGTGAGAAAAAGGCTCTTATGATACCACCATAAGTCCAGCCACACTCTATTTATATAGAAAAAATGAATTCTAGATCCAAAATATGCTATAGAAACATATGGTTTAATTTCCTTCGTATAAATAAAAAGAAAAAAAGTACATGAAATATACATTATCAAACCTTTCATTTGAAAATAATCCCTAAAAGTTGAATTAAAATGGTAATAACCTTTCAAAAAAAAAACACGAATACCTTAATAAATAAAATTTCATTTAAAAAAGAAAAAGAAATAAAAACTTTTATTTTTAAAACACCCTCCATTAAAAATAAACCCACCCATGATTTAGAATACATTTTCATTGGGAACAAATTGCAAGGAATTAAAAAAAATGCTTCACTACCCTTCTTAAATTAGTATTTCACATTCAAACTATTCACATGTTTACATGAGAGAATAAAAAATAATATAGAAATCCATAATTATTCAAAAATAATTATTATAATAATCATGAAAATACTACCTCGCCCCCATGAAGCATAGTCATAATATACCAAAGTAATCACATAAAAAAGGTGTCAACCCAAATGAAAGTAATAATATAAAATCACAATACAATATAAGAACCATGAAGAAACACCCTCGTAACTAATGAAAATATTTTTTAAATCTCAAATGGAAGTAAAAACTACCAATAAGTTAATTGTTGTACATCTCATCTCCCCAATCACTCTCAAATATCCTCATCGCTGAAAAATACCCAATCCTAGTGTTACATAAAACTAGGGGTTAGTATATGGGGTATCACACTTAACTATTAGGAAAAATTCCCTAAAACAAGAAGTTAATAACTAGGAACCTCATGCCATTATTAAAATGAAGTGATTGCCTTCCAGGTAATGTGATAATGTGATAATTATTCTACCCTAATCCATGAGATGTAGAAATCAAATAAAAATATCACCCTAAATACACACCAATAAATATTAAAGCCCCAACAAAACATAAAAAGATTTTTTTTCTGAAATCAATATACTCTCATAAGAAAAAATAATGGTTGATAACATGATTTTTATGTTGTAAATTATATCCAATAAAAAATAATCAATTAAAAAGATAAGTGAGATTTTTATTTTTATTTATTGATCACATAACTTTAAAATCAAATTTTGAATCTATTTATAAACTAAATTCAATCATGTTTAAAATATTACAAACACCAAATCAATCCCAACATAAATCATTTTAAATAATCATTCTAAATCACCTTTTCCTTGCATGGTATATAATGTAAATTCACAAAATAAATAAAATCCTGAATATGAAAAAATAATTTAAGGATTAAACATAGTTTGAAAAACCAAAACAAAAAAACATTACCTTTTACAAAATAAATAGAATTCCATGTTTTAAATTAATAAAACCTTTTTTATTCATGAGAAAGCTAGTAAAAAAATTTAATTATTTATAAAAAATAGGAACCTCTTAAATAAAAGAATCCACTTTTTAAACACACTAAACTTCTCCTTATAAAAAAATTTATTTTTGAACACCATGAAACAATTTTTTTTGATTATATAAATTATTTTATTGAATTTATCTAACTACTAGAATAAATACGAAATATTTACAACCAATGTTCCATTGAATGAATCATCAAACAAATATTTTCTAAATCAAAGACCATTAAATCATGGGGATATACTGATTAAAAAATTTATATCACATATTCCAATAATTTTGTTCACAAAAAAATTGTAAAAAATTGTTAAATCAATTTTTTTTTAAATTAGAAATTAAATGGAAATCCCAATCTCAATTGGTGGAAACTTGTTGATTACATTGGAAAACAAAAAAATATGCCTTAATAGATTACTAAAAACATCTAAATGCTAATATACCTATTATAGAATAACCCAAACAATTAAAATTGAATAGAATATACATATATGGTTCGATGAAATTGGAGAAAATATAATTAACAATGAGGGGAAGAGAGGAAAAGTAAGGGGGAGCTCATACCTAATTATATTGGTGATGATATACCAAGAAAACAAAAAAAACAAAATTGGAAGAGAATTAGAGTGGAAGAGAGATATTATAGAGGACTAAAAGTAATTTAATAATATGTGGGAGATCATAGGGGGAATCAATAAATATAGATAAGATTATATGAAAAAACCTTGGCCCTAGATGGTCATATGGATATCTTATACAGTTCCTCAAATCATTTGTAGACTAGAAGTCTTACATTACTTCGACAACAAAGTGGTCACATAGTTGTCTCACATAGCTAACCAAAAAATATGTATATAATATAGTCTCATCAGTCCACCATTATAGTGATCCCATAGATTCTATTTTTTATTTCTTAAAATAGTGTGCTTTACCCTTACCCTCTAGAAAAATTAAAAAACTAAAAATTGTAACCCCAGGACACTATGAGCCTTGAGGAGAAATAAACTGAATGATCAAGAGATCTATAGTGACATTTAGGGAAGTGAAAATTATCACAACCTTTCCAATTTATACACTTATAATTTAAAGAGCTAAAAATTTGTATGAATACTTTAGTCAATGTAAATTCAAGATTCACTCACCATGGAGAAGGATCAAACAAAAATGAAACTCTTAAATAATGAAATATAATCACTAGACCCAAACAAACTGCCTATTAAGACAAAAAAATATAGATTTCCTGGGAACTTATTTGATCTATGTTGAATTAAAAAACCCCACCCAACACACATTCTAAAACAAAACTGTGCTTTTAAAGTCTCAAATCCAATCAAAGGTCAAAAAACAACACCCGATTTACCGAGACCTAAAGCTTGAGATTAAATGGAACATCTCAATTAGAATAATCTTTTAAGAATTATTATAGGTATGTGGGAAACACATAGAGATTGTTTTGGTGTCTACCCATCATTTGGAATCAATCTAAAATGGGGACACAATGAAGAGAAAACTCATGGAATGATCCCTTCCAACCACAGGAAACCAGCTCCAAATTCCACAAGGAGTGGAACCTAAAAACATCCAAAGGATCAACCTATCATCAAAATCTACGAAAATATGGGAAAACATAAAAACTAGAATACGAATAAAAAAATAATTACATATCTTTTAATTTGGGACATATGACAAATCAATGGATAAATACGTGGTAAACATGGTAAATATCTATGCATGAAAATTTCAATAGAAAATATAATCTAAGTATATCTCATTATCTACCCTACTAGAATTTATTATATCCTAATCTCCTTCCAATATTGGAGGAATTCCAATTCCATTCCCCAACAACACTATAACCATGATCAATTACTTAAAAAACAACTAATAGAAGGAAAATAATGATGTATGATTTATTAAAAGATTAGAACATAACCCAAACACACTATCATCTATTTCCACCAATGAAATGTAGTGTGAAAAAGAGTTGGAAAGAGGTAAGACAATATAAGGAATAAAAAAGTTGAAATTGTAAAAGATAGAAAATATCTTCTAACTCTCTATATGAAAGAAACACTATAGATAACTTTTTTGGATCATAGATGAGTATGAGACTTCTTATAATGTCTGTTCATATTTAAAACTCATTGATGGTATCCTGAAAAGAAAAACCAAATAACTTTCCTCATATTTATCAATCATTATTTTCAATTTCATAGTATCCCGCCATTTTTATAGCTATATATTAAATAAAATTAGATGAATATTTAATATAAAATAAAAATAAATCCTTTATAACTATAAAGTTTTAGTTTCTCTTGAATCATTGAACCATAATCAACTAGTTCATAAAATATCTACATTATCCACCACATAGATCTTTATAATGATAACCCTTCTGAGAAACAAAATTCTTAAAACCTTTCTTTCTAACCTAGGGAAATGAAACATAAGAAAGGGTGATAAAGAATTATCAATAAGGGTAAAAAATAGGGATATTAATTACTACATAAATATTTCATTGGCACAATGGTATGAGAACATGATAAAAAAATTTTATAAACCATTCATACATATCAAAGATCATAATAATGAGTCTTTAGAAAAAATCATGGAATTTTATAAAACAAAAATCATAACTGAATCAAATAACATGGGCCACAATATAAAACCATTGTTATAAAGACAATATATTTTTCATACATATATGTATTGAAAATAATTTCCTTAGTAGTAGGAACTTATTGAGAATACTATCATATAATAAACGGTTAACTACTCATTGCATCATATTAGTCACGATTCCCTCACAATACTATTATAATGGATAGACTCCCTTACTGAACTGGGTTCACTCCATATTCCATTCATTTTTATCTCATTTTATATCCATATTTACCCAATTAATTGGGGGGTTATACAATTTACTTCCCACCCATCATATAATGAATATCATAAATAGGTTTTCTAATATAACATAAAACATCCATCTCATAACCCATAAAAAATAAATTGATATCATTAATATTTGAATATTAAAAAACCTGAAGAAAAGAAATGTGTTTCATAAACATTTCATTATTTCAAATAACATAACCTATGGAAAATATATTATTTTCCTGAAAAAATAGTAATCATAATACTAAAACAAAAATAGAAATAATAATTTTGGTATCATTCTATATATCCCTTGTAGAATAAAATTTACCTAAAATGATGTTATCACTAAGGGGAAATCCTATAAAATATAATTTGTAATATCTATTGATTAAAACACTATTTTTCACATTTAAATTGATTCATTAAAATTATAATATTTCCCTAATTTTTAATAAACAAATTTCATAAAAAAATAACACATAATGTTTTAATGGAATATTCATTTTAATGAGGGATCATGATGGTCAAAAATTTCATTCAAGATAAATATGTTAAAAGAAAACATTACTTTCACTCTTTGGTAAAAAAATAAATAATTACCTCATTCTAAAATAAAAAAATTCTTGTTAAATCATTAAATTAAAATATAATAGTGTAAAAATAATTATAAATATTAATATGATAATATTAAAAAATAATAGATTTTTTAGAAAACTTGCATATATATGAATTTTTTTTTTCAACTAAGGTGAAAAATAAAGTTAGTATTCATAAAAACAATTATATTAAGTTTTTAAAGTTATTAAAATGAAAGGAGAACATGTAATATCCATAAAAAATTGATTAAAATAAAATTAATGAGTTTCATGATAGTTATATCATTAAATTTAATTATCAAAATCTTAATCTTAAACATTTTTGATTAATAATGAGATTAAAACATAAAAATGTTATCGCTTTCATAATATTTCGAATTGTATGATCCATTAAAGAATAAAAATATGAATAATTAAATATCATTAAAATAAGAAGATTTAGGATATAACATCTTATTGGGGAATAAGGAACCCTATATAAAATAAATGAGTGTTGAATATTGAAGACGTCTCCTAATAATAAAATGTTGACATGAAATTCCTTTCCTCAAGTTTGACTTGATTAAAATAAAATTTTAACTTATGTATAAAAATTTTAAATTTATTATAATTCAAAAAAATAATAATATAAATACATATAATTTCATATATTATCCCTTATAATATTACACCACTCATTATTTAGTAAATTTTTATTAAAATTGTCATTTTTGTGTGTTAACTGTTTCGTTTTTCATGAGAATTCCGGTTTCGGATGTTCTGGTCCTTGTATATTGGTCATAGTAACATAATCTCAACAATTATAACAATTATAAGAATGTATTAAATATTTTTTTCTTATATATATATTTAGATTCAACCATAAAAGGTATATTCATAAAATTAAATTCCACCACTCTTCGGCATGGTAGGTCCTATGTACGTATGAAAGTTATCTTCAATTTTTGAAGGATGAAATGAAATATAAGTAAACAATAATTTACCATTATAGAATAATTATTAAATAACATAAATTATATATATTTATAAAAAACCCCTTTTATCCATCCATTTTAATATGAAATGATGAATAAATCAAATTGCTTTATGGAGTGGTAGTCCAGATGTACGCATTAGTGGCGTCATTGTTTTTCAAAAGATGTAAAGGTCAGACAGTTGATATTATATTATGATGAAATAATAATAATCAGTTTAAAAATGTCATATATAAATATTAAACCCATTATAATACTAATCCATAATATTTTGCTATTAAAAATGAAATGTATTGATATGTGGATATGATATTCTATACACACGAATGAGTGATACCTTCACGACCTACGTGATTGAAAAAATTTCAATAATTACGGTTTATAAATTATAATAGAAATTTGTATATCTCAGATACTTATTTTATTTTTTTAATAAATATCACTGTTTTAGAGGATTTTAAATAGTGAGTTAAAATGAAAGTGAGTGGTTAAAGAAATCTTATACATTGAAGTATCTCGTTTAGATCTCATCATAAGCACACCAAGGTTTTTATGTTGCAAAAATATACCTCTGATTTTTATATAGATATTGAGAAAATAAATTTCTAGGTTATTTTTGAGATATAATTATCAATGTTTTTTAAATTATAGAATTGATGGGTTTCCTTTTATATGTTAGGGTATGGGCACTCTTGGAAATTCATTGTATATTAATATATAAAAACTCTCAATATATAGAAAAGGGCTTAAAACATTTATATACATAAATATAAAGAATGAGTTAGTTTAATTAAAATCCACTAATAATATTTGGATAGGTTTAGGTTGTGTTTTAAAACATATCTTTTCATTTAACCCCTTAGTTTACATATTTTAACCTTAACTGTGATAACATAGTTTTGAGTTTTAAAGCATTATCATTTTACTTATAGGGTGAAAATCATCTCTTAAATGAACAAGAAATGGAATTTTAGACTATATTTTATTCACTTTGTACACATATTATCTTTTTTTGAATTTTTATATAATTTAATGAAATATTATTTTCATAAAAGAACATTTATTTTATTTTTGAAAATATTAATTTAATATAATTTTAAAAACAACAAGAAAATCTTGGAAATCAAATATAATACATCATCCTAAATATAATATGTTATAGTCATCTATAAAAAAAATTCCAGTATAAATCACTGATATAATTTTAGTTTTAATATTTTTAAAATAGTTTATTTTATTTTTCTAATAATTAAATAAATTATATGTTAATATTTCATAAATGTTTAAGGTAATAATTCAATTAATAAAAAATAAAAATTAATTAATATTTTTTAAAAATTAATTAATTTTGAAAATAAATATTTGGATCTATATTATTCCTATATTTACCCTTAAAAAATAATATATTTTAATGCTAAGAGTGTGATATTTATGAATTTATTAATTTACAACAATAATATTATGTTAATAATCAAGGATATATGGAAGCAATATAAAACATATTCATGAATTTTATGGTAAGGATTGAAATAAACACATAATATTGGATAAGATAAAATTATAAGGTCATTTTCATCCTTACCATATTATCATTAACCATAATTAATTGATTTACCATTACCAATGAGGAAAATATTTTCAATGGTTAATATTCATCATGAAACAATGTAAAAGGGAAATATTTATGAAATTTGACAATCCTAATTCCCAAATAAGGAACCATGTTTTAATATTCACTTCATAGTATAAGAAGAAATTAATTATGATTAAAAAAACAAAACCCAATGAAAAAAGATGTTTTTATAGGAAATTTCCTTTTATGTATATTTTTTTTGAAAAATTCATCATAACAAATTTATAAAATTAACATAATTGGACTATTTATAATATAATTAATCTAATATGACTTTTATTTCATTTTTAAACAATATTATACTTCTTTAATTATTGATAGAAAAATATTCTTTTGAAAAAAGTCATTATTTTTCATTATTCATTGGAAAATCAATCTTTTCAGAAAAACTAAAAAAAGTCACAATTTGATAATATTCATATTATTATATAAAAATGATAGTAATTATATCAAATAAATATACCAAATTTACTAAAATTAATTACCATATTCACAAAAATATTCTTTTCAAGAAAAAGAAATTTAAAAAGAAATTCACTCTTTTAAAATTTGTCTCTTTACTTCCTAAGAATTTAATAATAAATTTTGATTTTTTATGGATTTTAAATATTTCATAAATCATTTACTTATATTCATAGATAAAAATTCAATGGTTATGTTATAACAGTAACAAAATATACGATTTTGGGTCTCTTTTGAAATATAAAGGTGTTACATTATACCACAAAATTAAATAAATAGTCTCCTCATAATTTTAAAATGATAATGGTAATAAAAGGTTCAATATTTTAAAATTAATTTTTATTAATACACATATCATTAAAAGGTATAATAAAACATTATCTTGAAATGAGAGAAAGAATAATAGAAACGTTATCCAGAATAACACTTAACTAGTCCTCCAAATATGTCAACAATAGTGGGAATTGAAAATATGGACATAGAAGATAATTAATTTCGAAATAATTATGGAGAGTGAAACTGTGTATTGAGATAGGGATTGATGTGGTGAAAGTTGAAATGGACTTGATGATTGTTCATGATTCTTTGCAAGGGCGAGGAACGACTCCGTGGGTGATTTCATACACTATTTGACAATGCAAGGCCCTTATGAGCAACAACTTCAGGGTAACTCGCACTTGGCGGGAAGGGAATAAAGTAGTGGATTATTTTGCAACTATTGCGGTTCTTGGGGATCCTATGGTTTGGGTGGATAATGTGTCTCTTATTAGACCCAAGGGGGTGAATTTGATTAGGGTATATTCCCTTGGGTTGCATCATTTTCACCCCCTTAGGTGGGATTTCTTTGTTTTTAGTTAAGTAGCTTCTAGAAGAAAAATCGTAATGTTGGATGGATGGATGTAAATGACCACAAAATGATAAAATTAATATGTTTGATAAAATCCATCAATTTTTCGTAAATAAATGTTGCATGTTTTTTTATTTTAAGACAATTTTCCATTTTTTATTAAGTAATTTTCCATTTAAAATAATAAAATAAATAAATAAAATAATTTTTATAAAATAATTTCATCCTTTATAAAATTTCTAGCACAATCTCATATTTTTCTCATAATGATGAATTTTTAAAATAATTGGTTTATACATACAAAAATAAAACTACTAATAGAAAATCGAATTATAAAAAAGGATCTCAATATATTATTCCTATAATTTGACAAAAAAAATGTTACATGAAATTTATGATAATTCAAAATAATTATAAAATGTTTTTCAGTGAAATAATACATTTTTCTAAAAATTTAATTAAATAAAAAGGGACCCACTCAGATCATTTCTTAAAAAATACTAAATAAAAAATAACTTCAATGACCAAAAACTGAAAGAATATTTTGATTTCAATGGTTATCTAATTCATTCAAACTTAAAACCCCAATATTCTAATTGTATTATTCACAAATAATATTTCATGTTAAATAATATATTAAAGACAAATATTATGCATATCTCAACCAAACATTTAAATTATCTAAAATTCATTAATAACCATGCTAAATCACTATATAAACTTATAATTTAATGAAATAGAATAAAATATCTTGAATCAAACATTGATAATAACATTAATGGTTATCTATACCATGACATTAAATATATATATAAAAATATCCCATTATTAATGAATCACTTTCCAACCATCATTAATTTTTATATCATGCTACTTAACAAACAATAATTAACCTAACATTATGTCATATAATAAAATGGAGAGTTAACAAAATTTTTATAGTTTATTCTTCCTAAAACCCAATATAAGTTTCAAATCACCTTAAAATACCATCAATTAAATTTTAAAAAGGGGTATCTATGCTATTTCACTTATGATCAACATTAAAATAATAACCCCACGATGGTATCAAAAACTTTTCTGTCACCCTAATATGGAAACATATATGATTCCAAAAATTAAAATAGTTTTTATTCATAGAAAAAATCCTATTTTATTGAATATATTTAAGAAATTCGAAAATGAAATAATCTTCATCAAATATTACATAAATCACATTTGCATCAAATTAATATCCAATTTCAAGGTATCCAATAATAATCATTGTAATTTATCAATTCCAATAATCTATTTCTCTAAACTAAGAATTATCACCATACCACTAAATCATTTTTCATGGTAACAGGTACAATTTGACATAGATTATTAAAACCTCAAAGAATAACTAGTATGAAAAAATTCATATATTTTTCATGATAATTATGTCCATAATTAAATTATATTACAGTTATAGAACAAAAATCTCTATTTACAACACATAAAGACATATATCCTTACCCATAAATGATTTATATAGAATACGTGTTTCAATATTATAGATGTTAATCTTTGGATTAGGACATTGTCTTAGATAATTACCATATTACCGAGACACAGGCCTTGAGCATTCTATGTTTCCACAATATGTACTTCATTTCCATCCATAAAAATCTTTATTTTTCATCAAAAATTACTTACAAATTTCCTTCAATACCACACATAAAACAACATATCAGTCATGTAATACATTTCCTTGAATTCATCTTCCCACATACTTAACATGTTGGAGGAAAAATCTTCTTCCCTCAATAATTATACAAAAACAATATTTTTCTCTTATTGGGTGTAACATGAAACTAATACTTGTTTAGATATATAATTATATAATGAGATATATTATTATGAATAATTACAATAATTCCCCTTCCAGGTAATATTTCATTCAATTCATAATAATTACAATCATTTCATTTTCCAGAAAAGTCATCATTAATATGATCACTTCTAGTTCTATCCATTTAATTTAAAAAATATATTTTGTGAGAAATAATAATCCTATTTAGAATCCACATTATCATTAAAAATAATATATTTGTTATCTAAATCAAGATAGATTCTTTTTGATCTATAATACCCATAGTTATTTATAGTAAACATATATGTAAAACATTCATAATGGTTTATATATATAATGTGGATTAACAATTTTATATCCACTAATAGTGTCAATAAAGGTGAATAGAAAGGAAAAAATCATTGTTCACCAAAATTATGGACATGATATACTAAGGTTAATCATTTGAGGTAACCCCCTAGATTCTTATAGAGAAAGACTACATCCCCATGAACTATTTAGAGTTATGTTATGTTAGGAAAACCATAATCCTTTCTTTACTTTAACATAGGATATTATCCATAATAAAAACATATCCTATGGGTTCTCCCTAATGATATATTATCCATGTTTCCACTAGTTAAGTAAACCATCTAGTAATACCTACTATGAAAACACATTGTTTTCATATAAAAATATTACATCATATTATATGTATATTCATTATACTTTTTAAAACATGCATGAGGATAGTAAAGAATTAGTTTCTATAGAAACATGGATACCAAAAAAGTTGAATCATAAAATATATACATCATATCTCACATTGACCTCCATAACTATAATAATTAATCGACAAATTATATAGAAAAACATTCTTTATAACCGGGGGATTGGAAGCAAACAATAAAAATGAGATCCTATTATTATAAATAGTAAACCAATGATATATTAAAGATCACATAATCATAGACGAGTATAATAGTACGAGAACAAAATAATAACATTTTAAAACCATACACTATATATCAATGATTTTAATAATGCGTTTTGGATGAAATAGTTGAAGTTACTAAGATAAGGACTATAATGAAATGAGAGATCAGGATACATAATGGTATAACACTAGAATAAGACTTATGTATTTAGAAAACACTGGATCATAGAAAACATTAATTTAGTAGTAAATGATTTCTACAAATATAATAATACTTGACTATGTTCCATCCCCATTATGTAATATCAATCATGGTTGATTCCTATTAATATCATAGTAGACTAGGTCCCTTACTGAATTGGTTTCACTCCCCATTCCAGTCTTATTTATGTCATGAGTTATCCATGTTTACCTACTACATTGGAAGTAAATATAATTATATACCAATACATCACATAATGAAATGAATACATATTTATTCCAAAATATGATTAGACATTCATCACAACATAATCTGTAAATAAGAATTGGGTTTCTTATCTATTTCATTGTATCATGTCATGTGGAAAGAAAATCATTTCAAAAATATTTTATCATTTTATCATAGTGTAAAACATTAAAAAGTAACGAGTTTTGAAAATATCATTCAATCAAAATCATAAACCATCAATAAAATGAATAAGGGTGGTATCCATGGATCATATCACCCATAAAAATTATTTACACTTAAAATATGTTATCATAATGCAATATTTTATCAAAAGATCTGTTAGATTATTTCCTGAGGATAATACTATTTTTACATCGAAATTACTTCTTAAAAATCATAAAAATATCCAAAATATTAAATATGGTTTTTTAAAATAACCCTTGAAAGTTTTAGAGGATTATTAAAATCATTGAGTGGTCATGACGGTTAGAAATTTCATTCATGTTATATATGATATAAAAAATATTCCATTCACACTTTTGTATGAAATCGAAAAAGTACAATGTCTGGAAAAACATATTCATTTTAAAACATTTTTCAAAATTAAATCATGTCAATTAATTAAATTAAAAAATAATTATTATTTTATAAAAATTTGGAAAAACATTTTTAAAAAACATGTATATAGAATATAGTTTCTTTTCAACCGATAGAAAACCAAATTCGGTTTTCCTCAAAAACATTTGTTATGGCCTCTTAATATTATAAATTGACTAAAATAAAAGGAAAAAATTTAATATATAGAAGAAAGAGTGGGAAATAAATTTCATGAGTGTCATGAGAGTTTTGTCATGAAAGTTTACCATTGTAAACCAAATCATAATCAATCTCGATAAATAATGAGATTGTATCATTAAACCCTTACCATGGGGTAACATTTTGAATTATAAGAACCATGAAATAATTTCAAAACATGTACCATTAAAAATAACTAATTAAGAGTATTGAAGTTAAAACATTTGAAATATTAGGTATATATAATACAAGAATGAAAATGTAGAAATTATGGAAAATTTCTTCTAGAAATAAAGGTGAGACAACAAATCAATAATAATGAGTTCAAATTGCATGAAAGTGATTTAACCTATATTATAATAATATATATTTCAATATAATTCAAAATTTTAATCATTTACATACATATAATATCATATAAGACCCCATTAAAACATTTCAAGATCCATTTATTAATTTTTTTATTAAAATCGCCATTTATGGGTGACCTTTTGTTTATTTTTCATTAGTAATTGAGTTCGATAGTTGTAGTTCATGTAATTTTATCATAGTTACATAATATAAATATTTTTATTCCAAATATAAATATAATTTATATGAATTAAATACATATTTACATTATACCGTAAAATATAGAGATATGGAAATTTGTTACACCATTAATGGAGACAGTGGTTCAAACATACACAAGAATGTTGTTTTCTCATTTCAATGGATGAAATGGAAGAAACATAAATACGAATTCACCATCAAATAATCATTATTATATCTTATAAATAATATATATTCAAAAATATGATTTATATTTATATATATAATGATAATGGAGAATGTGTCACAGGGTATCGTAAAGGTGGAGGTATACACATACACTGGAAAATCATTATCATTTTTTAATGAATTGGAAGAATGAGATATTGATATTATATAATCTCTATATATGTATAAATATTTCATAAATACCATTTATAAAAATCAATCCGATCATAATAACTATATATATAATATTCTCATAAAAAATTAATTGTATCACTATGTGGAGATGGTAAGTTGTACGTACTCACGAGCACTAATTCCACATCCAATTTAATCGAAAAATGTGTGGATACTGGTGGATTCCTAAAAAAATAAAATTTCAGTATATATGGGATACTAATTAATATATAATATTCAAATGTGGGAAAATATGATGTAGAAAATAAATTTCTTTGTTTGGATGATTACTTATTCGTTGAATGAACCACATTAGATATCCTCTTAAGGACCCCAGGGTTGGTATTTTGGGATGTGAAGAACCTATAACATTTTTATATGGACGTTTAAAAGATAATTTTAATTGGAATTGTTTAAATATAATCCGAAAATACTTTTAAACAATGTAAATGATTGATTCCCTATTATATGTGAGCATAGGGGCACACTTAGAATTTATTGAAAAAATAAAATCATAGAAGGGAATTCTCTAGAACCATGATTCCAAATAGAGTGATATTAAACCTAGTCTATTGGTTTATACCATTTTTTACCCTTTTCACATTAACTAAAGTATATTAAACCTAGTCTATTGGTTTATACCATTTTTTATCCTTTTTCACGTTAACTAAAGTAATATATTGTTTACTCTGAAAGGGTATTAATTTTACATCTAAGGTTATAATTGGATGATAAATGGATAAGGTAAGATATTTGTGAAAATATCAAATACAAGATTTCCTATATCAATCTATTTATATTTTTACTACATTTTATAAAATATTTTGTTTCATAAAATTTCCTTCATGTCATTTTGAGAGTATTCATTTTATTTGACTTAAGAAACAACAAAAAACATTAGAATTCGAATACAATCCATTAACATAATGAAATAATGTTATATTTGACAATATATTATTTCTCATACTATAAATCACTGCAATATTAAAAAAATTAATATTATTTTATATGTTTTATTTTAGTTTTCTATTAATAGAATAATTATTGTGTCGGTGTTGCATAAGTGTTTAATTTAAATATTTAATTTAAGAAAATTATAAAATACATATAGGGAATCATGTTGAAATATAATCTAAAATAGGATGACAATTTCAAACTACATGAATAAAATTGGATAAAGGAATGTGTTAGGGTCATTTATATTTGTTTTCATGTTATTGTTATCCTTAATTACCTTATTTACCATTACAGATGGGACACGTAGTTAATAAGGATAATTTTCATAGTGAACAAAAAGGGACTTATTTTGAAAATCGAAACATATTAATTCCAAATATAGGATCCCTTTTTTAAGATTAAATCACTTGATATAGATGGAATTCATTTAAGATAATAATGAATAACGTAATGAAAAAGTGTTTTTCTAGAAAAATTCTTTTTTAAGAATAAAGCATTTTTTAAATCCAATTAAACCAGGAAATTGGTTAAAATAAACAATGTTTGTTTATTAATAGTATATTAAAACTACTTTTATTTCAATATTATTTTAAAACAATGTTTTATTTTCTTAGTTTTTGGAATAAAAATACAATTTTCAATAAAAAATTAATTTTTACAATTCACAAGAAAATCGATCTTTTTTGAAAATTCATAGAAATTCACTTTAAGATTATAATAATTTAAAAAATGAAATTATTTTTTGGAAATAAAATTAATATTATTTAATAAAATTATAATATTCAATTAATTTTTTTTAAGAAAACGTAATTTAAAAATAAATTAGCTCTATCAAAATTGAAGTTCATAATTAATATTAATTTATATATATAGTTTTCTTTATTTTTAAATTTATATTTTTCATAATTACTTTTTTTATCTTCATATAGTCCAATTCATCAGCTATGTGATAATTTTCATAATGTAATGGTACTTATTAGTTTGTCTAAGCATAATGTTTCATGTTGTGTGTGCGACCTGACATAGTGTTAATTAAAAATCATGGGGTTTTAGAAAATGCTCTTGGAATTCCAACACTGATATCACACAATAATATTTCATGTATTTCTATCCAGAAAAATCTTTTGACACCATACAAAGTTTCATCATCACTTCCCATAGGTTTCCCTTTTGACAAAGCATCAATAACTATGGACATGAAAATCACTTCGACGAATGTATTCAGGAATAAATCAAACAAAATAAAAATTATATATAGATTAATTCCCCTATAAAAGAAATATTCCTTCTTAGTATCATTGGAAACCACTTTATGAGATAATGAGTCCATTATAGTGAAATATTTCATATTTTTTTACTTATAGATCACCCAAATAAACACTCATGTACTCATTTTCATTATATACACCCAAATTATCAAGATATAACTAAAGGATAATGGTGGTTATAAAAAAATTCTAGAACATTTATTCTGTTTATATTGAATAAATATACCCCCTCAAACATTTCTATCCCAAACCGTCAATCAATGGGGTGGTGAACCTCACACTAGAGGACCCTAATGTTCCGAGAAACTCGAAGACCACAAAAGGCGTATATATCCACTCTATCACATCATGGAATCCTATTTCACCCTAAAACACATGAATAAGAAAATTAAGAAACCCTAATATGTGATCCACAACCTAAAAATAACATTCCCCTTACTATCCATCATGATCTTGTGAGGATTCTGAATTTGGATGTAATGTTTCTTGATTGTTAGGACAACCACTCTTGATATTCCTTTCTTGACATGAAGACTCTATTCTATGGGTCACATTCTAAAACATCATATATACACAATTCTTAAAAAAACATCAATAATTATAACACCAGTGAAACAAGGGAAAATAATCAAATGAAACAAGATTGAAAAAACTCTTTGGTACCATATAAAAATAATTACAACATAGACTTGTGTGTATTTCCAATATGAAAAATGGGTTGAAAACCCTAAAATAATTCAACCATAACTATGAAATGATTTCATTCCATGAAAACCAATTTATCATTAAATAACACACACAATTTTCTTAATAATTTCACAACATAAAATAAAATAAATTAATTCTATAAAAACTATCACAACTGAAAAAAATCATCAAATAAAATCATATTTTCTAGAGTTAGAAATACGTTTTACTAATGAATAATATGTAACTAGAGCAATTTTCTCAATGTAATCTAAAATACCAAATAATTAATATTTTCATTTTGAAAAAGTTCAAAATCATGAAAAAAATTCTTAAAAAGAAAAAAAAAGAATCCAAATCAAACACAAGAGAGTATATGTCCTATTATAGAGGGAAAATAAAAAATTCACAACATTATCCACTGTTAATTGTTTACTCTCACTATTTTTTAGACTGTGCACCAATAATGTGAGTTCCACTGCATGTTATCCGTGTTGATTTACAAAGGATGTGCATGAGTTAAAAGATAATGTTTCTTAAATGTGTAATCAATGAATTTCTACCAGTTTAAATTAAAATATAATAATTTATGAAGACATAAAAAAAGGTCTTTGATTAACTTTGAGTTATATCAAAACACATTAAAAAAATATCATGATAAATCAACTATAAAACAAAAAAAAATTTATAAAAACTCATGAAACTCACAATCTGAGAAATGCAAGAGAATCCAAAAAACTTCCCATAAAGAAATAAACCATGTTTTGATGTCCCTTTCACCAATTTATCTTAACCACAACATGAAAATAGGATCAAATAATGTTTTCTGTGTACTATCTCAAGGTTACATAACATCTCACCTGACACCATCCTACTACAAGGACCAATGTGCAATCCCATTATTTTAAGCTGGTTATAGGAAATAGTGTATCACAATTGAACTCCAACAAACTATTTAACCTTGAAAGACCATGATAGAAAAATTCCAAAATGAAACTTATATAATATTTCAATACATTATATGACAATTTAAAAGAAACATGAAAAACTAAAATAAAACAACCCAACATAGAATATATTACATTTAAAAAAAATTGTTTACAAAATATATTTCTTCCAAACCTGAAGTATTTTTTATAAACATATTTTTTATTTCACAAAAAATGGAAATAAAACTAATCTAAAATAAATATTTTATAATAGGTTAAACACAACTTGTGGCCCAAAAATTCCAAACCATAATGGGAGGTGAACCCCACAACTCTGTGTGACTCTAATGTCACTACCATCATATGAACTACATATGCTTCCTAGTGGGGGATTTGTATGAATTCAACCTAGTTTTCATTACCAGATATCATATGGAAAACATGACAGACTAGGTCACGTAAGAAGTCGGACCACCATAAAATTGACGCCTATCCTAGTCTGTAGCATGGATTGAAGTGAATTCCTGATCCCCACAGGCTGTAATATGTTCCTGGATATCAAAGAATAATAATAAATAGGAAATATTTACCTGAATAAATAAATATAAAACAAACATTAATATGGATAAAAAAATCGGAAAACCAAACATTCCCTTAAACTAATATTATATTTTATGTTTACAAATGGAACCAAAAACCCAAAGGGAATAACAATAATGGAATAACTAAAAATAGTAACTCAAACCTCGGTGCGACATGTGGAGTTACATCCCCAATCCACCACCACCAACAGGAATGATTCAACCAATACAACTCAGACCATCATGGAAAAGCCCAATACATTGACTTGGAATACCAAAGAAACATGATCTACATACACCAAAAGGTGTATGTAGGGTGTGATCCAAGATCTAAGTAGGATTCCACCGAGAAAAATGTTCAATGCATAATTATAAAATGACTAATTTTGTTGCATGTTTAGAAAAAGGAATGAAGAAAATGATTAAAAAATTGTAATTAGTGCAATTTTTAATAAAAATAGTTTTAGTGGAAACAAAATTAAATGAAATAGATTAATTTAAAAACACATACTCAAACTAATTAATGTTAACTCCAACATCACATCATGTTCCAATGGTGAGCTAAATGAAAAGGAGGAGCACAATACTTGGGAGATCCCCCAATGATACTAGTGAAAATTCATACCCCAGAACATCATGTATTTTTGAACAATGGTTTAACAACATAAAAACATATGTTATCCTGTATGATACACTTGTAGTTAAAGACATCCATAACCTAGTGGCCTCCAATAATCATCCAATGTTTTTTCAGTTTTGTAATCATCAAACTAACTTAATTAAACCGGTTTAATGTTCCTCTCGTATCATTAGCACTATATATCTTCTACACCCACCTAGTACCCATGCTTCCCATTTGTGCTCATGTGGTTCAGAGTTCATGTCATATGCCATAATCATACACTCAATCCAAACAAGACACTAGACATTCCAAAACCACCATTTTCACTCACAAATTCTATTTGAAAAAAATACTCATACTAAAACATCCTCCAAACAAGTTTCACACCATTGGTATAATTTGATAAAAAATTGATTTTTTTTTAAAAATAATTTCAATGGGAATCACCATAGATTTCACATGAAACCCTCTCAAAAAGTTTCTTTCACAATCAAACACACATAAAAAAATATCTAAAATGCAATTCTCAACCCTTCTACATTTTAATAAACCTACTACATGATTTAATAAATAACTATTTGATGACACAATGTGTATTTTCATCAAAATTGCACCATATCCCATTTGAAAATACCAATTCAAAAATCAAAGGCATAATAAACTATTTTAAAACTATTTTTACACCACATAAACAATTTATGAAATCAATTACACACATAAAAGAACATTTCCAAGGTGTGAATAGAATTTTTACAACATAACTATGCTCAAATGATTCTCTTTAAAATTCATCACACACTAAAATATTCTCCACACACCATTCACATCATGTAAACAATTTGAAAAATCAGCTATAAAGTTGAATAAACCATTTTCAATATTTAATAGATTAATTACTCAATTTCTAAAACAAATGAAAATAAATGATTTAAAATGAGTATTCCCAAAAATTGGCCTTCATATCCAAAAAACATGCTAAAACATTTATTAAGAAAATAAAATCATCAATTGATAAAAACTATCATTTCAACAAAAAGATAATTTAAATAATAATATAATTTAATTAAACATGAAAATTATTCACCAATTAATATTCAAATATGGAACCACCAACCTCGGTGCAGACCAACATCACAAATTTTATGTTCAACTCCAATTTTCTCCACTCGCACCACTAAAAACTCAGATTGAATTCTAAAAATAGAAATCAATCTATAAATATCCAAATATAACACTACAAAAAAAGAACCCTACCAAAAATCTACCACAAGGAGAGAGAAGATCATCAGGGAAAATCACACCAAGGGGAGGCTACTTAAAGGGGGTTGTGCACTAAATAAACATCTCGAGAGGGGAGCTGCATAGTAGGGGTTGATGAAGGGTCTGACCGTGAAGGATGGCGTGGTCAAGGGAGTGTGTGAATAAGTTTTCATGTGAGTAAAGAGGCATCTTGGGTCACCGATCGTCGGTCATTGAAGCTGGATGAAGGCGTGGTCAAGACCGTTTCAGCCAAGGGAGAGTGCAGTGTAGCTCAGGTATTCTGGGACGTTCAACTGATATAGTGGCATTGTGAGGGAGTGTTGTTGGCATGAATTAGGTTTTCTAGGTGGTTGGTTTGAGAGGATGGCGACACTGGAATAGAGAAGGAGGTCGATGGGGTGGCACCGTATAGGAGCCGAGGAGGTGGGTCGACACTAGACGAGAGCAGGAGCTAGTGGCGCACTAGGGATGAAAGGGGAGAGGAATTCCACACTAGGAGAGTGGTTAGAGAAAAAGAAATGTAGAGAAAACAATAAAAAAATTGATAAAAAATATAAATAAAATTAAAAGGCAACAAAATCCAAATGAAACCCAAAAATGTAACATAATCTATTCTAAAAAATGTAATGAAAATAATAATGAGTTAACAATTTGTATAATAATTAATATAATTTAACATTAAAAAATAAATTAAAATAATAACTGAAATAATTATAATAATGATAATAACCAAATTAAAATATTAACATACATAATAATAATATTAATAATAAAACTAAAATTATAAAACCACCGAAAATAATAATATAATTATTAATCTAAGAAGAAAAACACACATGGCCTTTTTCATGGTCATGTGCCCGTCAAATAATAAGTTTTATAATAAAATGTTCTTTTGTTAAGGGTGGGAACTACAGATGGTCGCGCGTAAGGTTGCACACCTGTTTAAAATCCCAAATTCGATTAAAAAAACTAGTTCAAACAACTACTCAAAAGTGAGGCCCAAAATAATTAAATTGAAAAAAGCATCAGTTAGTGTGTGAAAATTATCCCCACCATTACAAATTTGTAGCCCAAAAATTCCTCAAAGTGTTGGTCAATGTATGATCCCAAGAAGCACTGCGAAGAAACTATAAACAAAACCTCAATCACCCGAGGACCTAGCATTCAAAACGCCCATGACAAGAATCTTCAATGATCTAAAAACTAGATGCTCCATGAAAAGTATCCAACAACAAAAAATTTTCCTCAAAGAGAACTCATACATGGAAAACCCTGACCTCTATCTTAGGGATCACTAGGTCCGCTCGAGATCTCCATGAACACTCATCAAGCAATCCACTATCTGGGAAAACCAATTATCATGGTTGAGGTCGTGCAGAGAAAAATTAAGCGGTTTTTCTTCCAAGTACACAATGAAGGAAATATTTTACACATGTTCTTTTTATGGTGGTCTCCCTACAATATTCAGATTCTCATCAAACATTGGTTCTTCAAACCAAGACAAATCACAACCCCAAAAAATCCTCTAATAATAGCTTGAACCTCTAACCACCCTATGTTTAACAAAACCAACACAAGATGATATCCGACAAGACCTGTAGTTGGTCTCCCCACCATTTTTGAGTTTTCCAAACATCACAACACCTGTGCGGGAATTCATAGTTTACATTGAGTGATATAGACTGAACTCATCATCATGAACACACCATCATGGGATGAACTGCACGCATGATTCCATCATTGGAAAATACTCTTCCAGAATGGAGGGGTTTGACATCAAATACCTATCCAAGAGGTGAACTATACATGTGTTAATCAATACCAAAATACAGGAGAATATCTAAAAACAAGTTCAATATCGATCCATAACCCACTAATGGAATGTTCATAGAGCACACCTAATTGTTTTACAAGAGTATGAATTCTCTGATACTCTTTAGAGGCCAAGTGGAACAACCAAATATTAAGACAAAAAATGAGACAATGCGTTCATACCCCTCAGAAAAAAAGGAAGCCTCTAGAGGAGAAACATAAATAGTGAAATTTTTGTTGTCACCATCATGTTACTGTAGACTTAATTCAGAAACAGCTCATCCCATGTCCAACATGTTTAGACAGCACACAAGATTCAGCCCGAGACCTTTGGCTAGGGCCCTGAGGTTTGAAGCATCTATTACATTTTAATAATAATCTAACCAACTCTTACTTGAAAATCCTACTCAGGAAAAGAAAACTAAATACTTCTCCTCGTGTCCCATGCAGAAACTCCATTAACCTACACATTGAGAATTATAGCGAATGACTTAGAGTGTCTGACTGAAAACACTAGAGATAAGAGATTGAGTGGTCTGTCATTTACCAAATGCAAACTGATGGAAGGAGTAAACTAATAACAAGTCCATTTGGTTCACACTCCACATCGGATGAGAATCCTGCACTTAACACAATATGAACATGACTAAAAACTATTATGAGGATTAACGAGATTGTTCTACACAACTTATTGGGAACATGAGTCTAGCTCATTAGAATTGTCAACACACCTCCATCTTTACCTGATGATTTGTTGAGCACCTACGAGATCCACCATATTCCATTTCGTTCACTTCCATATGTACTACTGGGGAATGAGGCTAATCTGGAGAATCTCTGAAGACATCCCCATTCAGAAAAAAAATGTAATCATCACCATTCACTGGGTTAGTCCCGTGCCTCTAAAAATACTCGAGGACACTTACACATGCACAAAATTTAGAGTGGCTCAAAAAACCGAAGACACATTAGACTTTCCCCATGAACTAAAATATATTCAACCGAACTCACTGACTTCAAATAGTCAACACAACTGATAAAAACCCATCTTCTCCACTCCACTGGAAGTCTAGGACGGGCCAAGAACCAATAGACCTTCTAAAAACCCATGGGTCTTTTTTAGTGGGAATATCCGAAACAAGAATAAAAAAACTAGACTTCAACAAATCCAATCACCTAACTAATCAAACATCCACATACCATACACAAATTCAATAATTTCAATTTAAAACACATATTCATTCTTAAATATAAAAAACCGCTCAGAAAACTATGCACTGCACAACACATCCTAATATCTATTTTAAAAAATTAATGTTCACTCTAAACTAAAATCCATTTTACAGTTAAAAACCCATTTAAACACACAATCCCAATTTAGAATTTTTTTTCATGAAACAAGAATCATCCTTAAAAATAAATTACCCACAATTGATATTCCATGATGCCTCACAAATATGCATTTTCGTGAAACTAAAGAACCCATCCAAATGATACACTAACTATCCATTTAACACATACACATGCACACACGAGCACCCATAGGAATACCACTCGAAAAAAAGGCTCTTTAGCTTTCAAAAAAAAACATTCCCAATATTCTAAAAATAACTTTTTTCCAAAACCATCTCAAACAATTAAAGTAATATTTTCAAAATGCATCCTCTTTCCAAAATCAATCACTTCAATTTCAATTACCACAAAATTATTTTTTAGAAATTCGACTTCGACATATCAAATACCAGATTCCAAAAAATAGGTCCAACGGAAATGCATGTGGAAAAGCATTCAAAACTCACACCAAAATAAAATAAGAGCATCCACAATGTCTAATTTTTATTGAAAACACTTTCGCGCCAACTCAAAATTGAAGCAAGACATAATGACCACTAAAGAACCGAGATGGAGAGCTAGAGGTCATTCCTAACCCGACTACATGATTTATAAGATAATGCCTTATGAAAGAGCCAACCGCTAGGAGTGTCGAGCCATACTCTTAGGCTTCGTAGGGGTCACCACTACATGTGAGACCGTGCAGAATACATGTTTACTCCTTTTTTCATTCCCCATCCATAGAGAACAAAGATAAAAAATAATTTCCAAACTACCCTTAGTTACTTGATGATTTCAACAAGTAAGAGTTCGTGATGCTCTCCCTGCACCTACCACTCGAGTACTAACAATCCTATCTCAGATATACCCGACACCCGAAATAATAAGAACAAAAACCTCATTTGATATGAATTTTTCACGAACCAAGTATGTTCTCCATCAAACTGATTCCTGACCCGGTTCGCATCAATGCCCGAAGGGCATTCCCGAGCCCCTCAAGTAAGAACAATTTCCCAGCTATCAAAAAAATAAATCATTTGACAAATTTAACTGAATAAAAAAAATGTGGAAAATAATGAAATGTAAATAAATCAAAACTAAAATCAGAAAACCAAACAGGACCTTAAACTATGTTCAGATTTAATGTTTACAGCTGGAACCAAAAAAACAAAGTGAATGACAAAAGTGGAAATACTAAAAACACTAGCTCAAAACTCTGTACTACATGAGGAGTCACATCGCCAAGCCCCCACCCACCAACCAATATGAGAAAACCAATACAACTAAATCCATCATCGCTAAGCCTAATGCATTGACCTGTAATATATAATAAATAGGATCTTTATACACCAAAATGTTTATATAGGGTGTGATCCAAGATCCCAGTAGTATTCCACCAAGAAAAGGGTGCCACACATAAATATAAATTAAAAAATACATATGAAAGTTGAACAAAAGGAATGAAGCTAATAATTAAATATTTTTAAACAAAGTGATTTTTAATAAAAATAGTTTTAGTGGAAACAACATTAAAGAAGACACCATAAATTAAAGACACCACCAAAGAAACACTTTCATGGTAACCCAACGTCACATCATGTGATGATTGTGAGCGAAAAGAAATGGTGGATCAAAATACATGGGGGATGCCCTAATGATAGTAGTGAATAGTGGGTCCCTATAACATAGTCCCTTGGTGAAAAATGGTATAGTGACATAACTACCTATGTTCTTGTGAATGAGCCACTAGTAGGGAAACACATCCATAACCTAGTGGTCTGGAATCATCATACAAAATTTATTTAGTGTTCTAATTGTCAAACTAGCTAAGTTAAATTGGTTCAATGTCGCTCTTTTATCACTAGCACAGTAGATATAGTTCGCCCACATATAAATCCAGCATCCAATTAGTGCTCATGTTGTTCATAGATAATGTCATTTGTCCTAATCATATAATCAAACCAAAAATAACACTACACATGGAAATAACACCATTTTCATTCAGAAATTTTTTTTTAAAAAAAACGCACACTAAAACATCCTTGAAACGAGTTTGATATTGTTCGTATAATTTAATAAATTATTGAAAAATTTTATAAATCAAGGTCTAATGGGTATCATGAGATCCTTCACACAAAACCCACTCATAAGTCTCTTTTATCATCAAATGCACACCAATACATTTCTAAAACGTAATTTGCAACCCTCGTACATTTCAATATACCAACTACACAATTTAATAAAACACTATTTAATGACACAATGTGGATTTTCAAAAGAACCGTTTCATATCCCATATGACTATACCACTTCAAAAATCAAACGCATAATAAAATCTTTTAAAACATTATTTCCACCACAAAAACCAATTAATAAATCAATTTGACACTTAATAGAATATTTACAAGGTGTGCAATAATGTTTTACTGCAAAACAATACTCAAATGATTCTATTTAAAATTCCATAGAAATAAATATATTATCCACATTTCATTATCATCACATAAACAATTTAAAAAACTTCCTATAAAGTTCATTAAATCATTTTCAATTATTTAAAAAAAATTACTCAATTTGTAATGAAAATAAAATAAATGATTAAACATGAGTTTTCAAAAAAAAGTAGACTCAATAACATATAAAAATTCTACAAAATTTAATAATAAAATCATTCATCAATTGAGAAAAACTAACATTGCACCAATAAAATAAGAAAAATCAACTCATAATTTAATTAAATGTGAAAATTAATTCATTAATTAATAATCTAACATGGAACCACCTACCTTTCTATAGTCCAACATCACAAATTTGGCATGAAAATACAATTGTTCTCTAGGTTCACCATCAAAAAATCAAATTGAACCATAAACATCAAAATAGAAACCTACAGAATAAGAACCCTACAAAATATTATACCAAAATGAAGAAGAATCTCACTAGAGAAAATTTCCCAAAGTGCAAGCTGCTGAACGGTGGTTTTATACTAATGGATGTTACCCCGATTGGACCCTCACACTAGTGGTCACCAGAGTGTCTGAGATTGAAGGAGTGTGAGGTCATGGGATGGATTTGCGCGACTATCCATTGAGGAAGGAGGCAGAACATGCAGCTGAATGCTGGTTAGTAGAGCCGGAGGGGGGAGCAGCCAAGGGTGGTGTGGCCAAGGTAGTGTGAGGTGCGACTCGCATTCACTAGGAGGTTCAACTGAGGGGGAGGTGGCAAGAGGGAGGCTTGTTAACAAGGTTCACGTTTTCTTGGTGGTTCGGTCGAGAGGGAGGTGATGCCAGACTGGAGGAGGAGGATGATGGGGCAGTCCCAGATAAGAGTAGGATAGTTGGTTTGGTGATGGATGGGAGTAGGAGTAGGTGGTGTGCTAGGGTTATAGGGGAGATAAGTTCTACACTGGGAGCGTGGCGATATGAAAATTGAGGGAGATAAGAGAAAAAAAAGAGATAGAATAAAAATAAATAAAAATAAAATAAAAATACAACAAAATAAAAATAATAACCAAAATAAAACATAATTCATTCTAAAAAAATTAATAAAAATAACTATCAGTTAATAATTTGTCTAACTATAACAATAATTTAAAATTCAAAAAATAATTAAAATATTTACTAATATAATAATAATAATTTAAATAACCTAATTGAAAAGTTAACTGAAATAATTGTAGTATGAATAATAAAACTAAAATAATAAAAACAACTAAAATTATAATATCATTATTAATTGTTGTTGGAATCCGTACATAGTCGTGTACATGGTCGCAAACCCATCAAATAATAAATTTAATAATAATACATTATCTTATTATGGTTGGGAACTACAAATTTTCACACGTACGGTCGTGAACCCATATAATATTCCAAATTTCGTTTTAAAACCGATTTAAACAGCATCTCAAAAGTGAGACCCAGAAAATTTAAATTGAAATAAAGCATCAGTCAGGGTGTGATAGACTAAATACCCTATCCTATATGTATGTATAGTCTAATATAATGGATACTAGGATAAAAAAATGTGTATATTCAAAATAATGTAATAAAGAATCCAAGAATTCAATTTTGAATGCAATTTATAACAAGTTTTGTTTTTATTTAATTTATAAAAATAAAAATAAAAGAAGATACTTTAGATATACATTCTGAAATATTCTGTTAGAAAAAATACCCTCAAAGATGACATACCAAGGTATTTTTTGTCAACAACCAATAACATACCTTTTTAAAACAGATATAATTGCATTAAAAAAATAAAATGAATCTTTTCTTTTTAAAACGATCACCTTTTAATACAAACCACATGTGATTTAAAATATATTTTTCAAAACACATTTCAATGATTGAATTAAAAATAAATTCCTATATTCATTATATAAAACACTTTCAAACACACACACAATGACACATGTGTAAAAAATAGAAAATATAATAAAATGAAAATAAATATCAAGACATAAAAAAGGGAATAATAATTCAATGCATGTCTCTCCCCCCATAATTATTACTCATAAAGCACCAAAGTAAGAAAATAAATATTGGTGGAAACCAATAACATAAAAATAATAAGCCTGAAAAATATATTCTATAATATACGATGAAATACACAAGGTACAAATGATTAATGTTTCATTATGTGAAAACATGAAACCAATTGGAAAAAGATAATGTTTTCCCAATTAATCCACAGATTCACTATAATATAACCTAATCGGTGACACATCCCATACAGAGGTGTAATATTCATATAACAGTCACATGGATGGTTATAACACTCAAATATTAAAGAAACATACATAAACATCCTGTTTGTTAACCAAGGCTCCTCATGTCATGGATACAAAGATGTCATTACCTTCATGACGTTGTCGTTATGTGACTAGCATGCCACCCACTTCAATGATATATGGAATTACAAAAAATCACATTCGACACTCCCCATTTGATATTGATCGCCAACCCAAACATAAATACACGAATCACAATTTTTATTACCATAAACAAGGTCAAAAGGCTAAATAATTGAAAAATATGAGCTTATATTTGGTGTAAATGATAACAATGAAAAGAGAATCACATAATGTTTCAACAGGTCCTTCAATTTATACATAAATATAATTTTCTTTGATATCCATTTTAAAACCTATTTGGAATGAAAATTCAACCTAGGGGAAAGTCATATGAATTCATAAGAACACATAAAATCAATATTTAGAAACCCTCTTTCAAGATAACCTTTTTTCACGTAAGGTAAATTTGTTAATTCAAAAACCTAATGAAATAATCAACATTAAAAAAACTAAAATCTTCATCCCTGATAGTCTAACCAAAATGGAATAACATAACCATTTCAAAACATGGAAATGAATTTTCTAAATTAAAACACACTTTTATATTCAATGGAAAACAGTTAAAAAACAACTATGTTTCTTTTTAAAATGTAGGAACCACAAAAAATAAAGAGAAACATTTTTACTCAAAGAAAACATCACTTTATAAAATATTATATTTTCTAAACCCCATTATGAAATTATTTTTATTAAGAAAAAATATCAATGTAGTTTTAAAAAATATATTAAATTAATAAAACTCCATTTAAATCAAAGTGACAATTAAACAATAATCTCACCAAATGTTTTAATATAAATACCAGTAAATCCTTGAAAAACATTTGCAAATATAGGGCATGATATGTAACATTAATTTTTTACAAGAACCCTTGTAAAAAATCATGAAATAGTGGAACACATTAATAAATGAATGTGGACGATAAAAATATACCACAATTTGTGGGAACACATCATCCTTGATGGAATCCAAAAGAAATGGCCTAGAGGGAGGGCTCACAACCTTTAAAAACCATTTCCCCAAATATGGAACCATCCTTACCATGAAAACTATCCATCCATAGCCAATATGGTTAGAGGAAATTAAAGAATTATGATTAAACCAAGATAGGAAGAGAGGAGTTTCAAGAAGGACCTCCTACCATTCTCTCGAGATGATAAACCTCCATGAAGTAACTCAAAATAAATTTATATGAACTTGGGAGTGGGATATGATCTCAAAGAGGTTCCACTATATTGGGAAAATAATTGTGGGGTCCAAGAGGGGATGTCCCACTTAAATAAAGGATAAAATGAAAAATATTCCCAATCCTAAGATGGTCAAATGGTTTTCTCGAAAGGTTCCCAAAATTGTGTTGCAACCACTACCTCAACGACCCAGAGTTCACATAGATGTCTCATACAGTTCTACAAATAATTCTAAGACCATTCAGTATCTATTATCCAGCACTACACAAGATTTAGTAATTATTGTGCACAGTTAACTAATCAATGTTCCTATCAACACAACCTTATAATAACTCCAAAACACAAAATATTAACCTGAGACCCCAAGAGCCAAAGGGTGAAATAAAATATAAGATCTACACAATGAACGTGAAATTTCCTATTTTCAAAGTAGATATACATATTATAAAAACTTATATATAAAATTTAATAATTTTCCTAACAAGTATTATATCCAGATATATGAAAAATTTCAATGAAATTGATTTCACCAGTATCAATGGAATGATAATAAGGTAATATTGAGGGTAAATTTATGTTATTAGGACAACAATATAATGTCATATTTAATAATTTTTTGTAATGATCATTTGATTCATCCAAATAATATCCCATAGTATTGTTAAAATAGGTGTTTCATTAGGACCACTTGTTCTGAATTAATTGGAGTTTATTTAATATATGGATCTAATCTAAATGTTCATTTATTTTAATTCTTCAAAATGATAAAAGAATTACATTTCCTTATAATTAATATCCAATGGATTGTTAGGTTCATTGTATTTGAAGAATATCTACAGAGTTATTTTTTATTAAAATACATTAGATCATTTAAACATAAAGGATCTTCACTAGACCTTAATCTATATATCTCAATAGTGTGTCTATTATATGTGAACTAAGGAATCAAAAAATAAGGATGAAGTGTGCACAAAAGAATAGTTATAGATAAATGAACATTTCATGAAATATGATTTCACCAAGTACGTAAAAACATACACATAAAAGAAATATGAAAACATCATGAGTGCTAACCAAAAATAATATTCAACCTTTAAAGGATATAGAATAAGAAATTTAATCCAAAAATATTAATATAGGAACTAATTAGTTCCTTTGTTAATTATAATCATTTACCGTGAACATTGAAATATGAAAGCATAATGTCATAATGAATAATACTCATTTTATTATAGAACACAAATTATCATATGGAAATAATACTTTTTGAACCACACTATGAGACAATAAGATAATAATAAAGAATATCATTATAATATAGAACATTCATTGGTACATGGAAAAATTATATTCATGATCCAAAACATTAGTGACAAATCTTAAGAAAAACTAAAATGTAGTTTTAGATATATTATATCATGAAATATTAACTTTTAACCAATTCATTAGAGGGTGATATAAGACACCACTGATCATTCATCCATGCATACATGTTCCACATAAATAAAAATCATATTTCACATCATGTAGAACCTGTGGAAATAAAATGGGATTCATTTAAACAACCAAGTGGAAATCATCCAATTTTCATAAAGAATCCACGGAAATAAAATGGGTTCCCTAAAACATACAAATGGGAATCATTATATTTTCATAAATAACCAATGGAAATATAATGGGTATCCTATAAAATAAAAATGGAAATCATTTAAATTTTATAAATGACTAATGGAAATAAAAATGGGTTTCCTAAATTATCAAAATAATATAGTTTCACATAAATAATTATGTTACTTGGAAAAAAACATTGTCAGCCAAAAAATTCACAATATTTATAAAAATATAATATTATACATAAAATATTAAGTATTTGGAGATATATTATTGGAAAATAATGAAAATAAATCATGTTAACAAATTTTTTATAACAATTTTTATTCATTGTTGTAGATGACATAGTTACATGTATATTCTCAAAAAGACACTGTAGTTTTTTATGAAGAATGAATAAATAAAATTTCTTAAAAAATAATCTAGATATGAAAATATTTTTCCTTATAAAATATATATAATATCATTCAATTTTTAACGTTATCGACAAAAATTTCAAAATAAAATTGTATAACTCAGTTAAATGAATTTGAGTTACCATGTCTTTTACTATTACCCTTGATTCCCAAATAAGAGATTTTACCTCGTATATCATAATGATAAAAATTTTAATTACACATTTAAGAACCTTATTCATATAAAAATCTATTTTTACATTTAATTAATAACTAATCGCTTCACTTGTTATATTTTCATAACCCCATTCCACCATCAGGTGTGAATAATCTGTACTCTTTTGAACAACGATCTCAAAAGAGTTGTTTGAATTTATCATTATTAAAAAAGGGATTAATTTAAAAAACATTAATGGTTCTATAATTACTGTTTTATAAATATTTATGTTGTTTTAATTCATTTACAAGGGCGTTTTAGTAATATTTTTTAAATATGAAACTAGAGACAATTGGATTTTGGATATTTATCAATATTAGTTGATTAACTTATATGAACTGTTAAATTTTTAATTATCTAAAAAGAATATTTTTTACATGTATTAATTATAAATATCATATAATGTCCTCAAATATAGACTAAAAATTTCAAGTTTTTAAGCGATATAATACAGAACAACTTTATTCGTAGAGGTCACAATCTGGACAATACAAGATTCACATTATCATTTTCCTCCATTCCCATCGACACCCCTTAGACCTAAGGTCCTATACATGTATAATGGCTCACCACAACTCGATATTTCAACAAAAGAGTTTAACACGGCTTCTAACCTCCATAGGTCGACTCTAGTGGCTCGATTCAGGGGTATTCAACCATCGGTGGATGCTTTTGATAGATTTTTTTTTGATTAAAGGGGGCTTCAAGATCATGCGGTGGTGGGTCGGCATGATTGGAGCCATTTGATGATCTGTTTCACCTTAGAGAATGAATTGATTGTCACCTGGTTCTATGCCCATCATGATTTCAACAGTTGTGGATTTCACCCCCTTCAATGGTCCTATTTGTTCAACATAAATCGTGATGCGGCCTCGACAGTGGTTTGGGAAAGTTTCCCTAACATTCCTCTCCCTTTTCAGAACCCTTAGATTATCGGCATGTTGGGTATTCTGGTCAGATTGTATTTAGGTTCTGATATCCTCACCTCTGTGTTTTGTCATCCAATCTCCCCTCAAGTGAGTGTTGAGGTGGACGTCTCGAAGTCCCCAATAGACTGTCTATGGATCTCGGTTGGTGAAGAGTTCAGATGGAAGAAAAAATTGATCATTGAGTCGTGGCCTACGTTCTTCCTGGGGTGACACCAATTGGGTTATTTGGTCTCTAGTTGTTATCGCAGTCTCAGAGGTATGAATATCACAACTCCAGTGGTAAGTCCGGATGAGGGGAACGAAGAGAAGTTGGAACCCGTAGACCAAAGGGACCGGGATGATACTAGAATGGGAGAGCGTGGGGAGGTGAGCATGGGTGTTTCAAAAGTAATGGAATCATCCAAGCAATAGGGCCGTACAGGAGTGGAGCCTATCTCCTGGGAGGATCAGCTAACTTTTGTTTCCTCGGAGGCAGAGAAGTGTGTGAAGTTAAATATGGCATAACTGTGGGTAGAAAATTTTTTTTCCCACCTCAAAGAGGATTTGAGAATTACTCTAGTACCGGAGGGTTGAAAGGAGGCTGTGTAGGGAGGTGGAACACAAGTTAAGGCATTAGATACACCAGATTCAAATGGTGTGAGGGAATGGACTATAGTGGATTCTCATGTTACCGGTGGCACTCGTGGTCAGGGATGTGAAGACACTAACATGCATCTGCAATTCATGGTATGAGGATATGAACGGAACACTAGTTCAGACATTGTGCAGGAGACCACCTTGCTGGTTGAATCAGGGACTCAAAGTGGAAAAAAGAGGCCGAATAGAGTGATTTTATTTGGGACCTTAGACCCTAACACACTCGGTGATAACCCAACACCTCAGTTAAAAGACGAGAATGGGGGGAAGAAGAATGGATGGGAGAACAAAGCAGGAAAGGGGGAGTCTCCGGGCAAGAAGAGGGGCATCAAAGTAGGGTCGGGGTTTAAGACAGGGAACTGCTTTGTGGGCTTGGAGGTTCAGGAAAACCCATTGACTCATGAGGAAGTATATTCAGGAGATAAAAACTACATTCAACTCTCGGTGGACAACATGGAATGAATTCAAGGGAATGGGCCTCATAACTCTCAAAGGTAGAATGGAAAAAATCGAGTTCAAGATTCTGGGATATGTATAGTGGTCTAAGGGAAAAAACCAAAGGGATGCAAGGATTACTCCCATTTTCAAAATCCAATGGAGATAAGGTCGACCAAGAAGGGCAAGAAAAATGGAAGCAAAGCACTAATGAAAGGGGAAAGTGATGAGCCTATGGTGTGTATGAATTTGATTCTGCACTCCAAGGAAGAAATTTTAGACAAATCTGTCCGTCCCAATGTATCAAAGGAGGAGATCAAAAAAATTTATGAAAGAAGGTTGCAAGTTGACGCCAATGAGGAGGAAGAGTTGTGGATAGAAAAACAGGACCTAATTCTAGCTCCGGGCTTCAATCAAGGAATAATTAACTCAGAGGAATTCATCCACACAATAGAAAGGATACCTACCCACCTTGAAGACATTATTAGAGAGGACATAGAAACAAAGGTTAGTCTACTGAAATGGGAGCTTTATATGGTAGCAAACTCGGGTATTCTAAGTCTCGTGTTTAATAATTTTTTAGCTCTTTTAGCACGTAGTGGTCTTGTATGTGAATTTAGTTTCCCATTTTTCCTAAAAATGGATTAATAGAAATTTAAATTTGGATGGATGGATGAACTTTTTAGAATATTGAAACCTCTATAATATTGATAGAAGGGTGGAGGACAGGGTATGGTAGCATTTTTACTAAATGTAAGGGTTTTTTAGGGGAAGTGTGGAGAGGAGTTCCTAGCTTATATGTGAAATCTAGTGTAAGTTTTATAACATATAATTATTTTTCAATAATGGGAATTTTATCTCAAGAAATATTTCCCAAAAATTTATAAAGAATAAATATGATAATATATAATTTTAGAAACACCTACAACATTCGATTATAAAAATTCTAGGCCCTACAACTATAATGTGACTCATTTTTACCTTATTATTTTTCCCCATGGTAACTTGTTTTTAGAATTTTAATTTATCCATTATGAAAAAATGTTCCCTATTATTTAAATTGGACCTTAATATTAATAATTTAAAATAATTTTTTTATTTAATTTTTTATATTGGTCAAAATTAACATTAATAAACTAGGTTTATAATGAAATAATGAAATTGTTCATGAAAAATATAACATTAATGTTAAAATGACAAATATATTTTTTTAAATTAAAAACAACATTTTTTAAAATATAAAAATAATTATAATACATATATATTAATTATGACATAGATTCAGAAATTTCTAATTTATTCATATGTACTAATAATTTCATAAAGATATGTTATTTTTCAAAATTTTATTTTTTACTATTTATATTAAAATTAATATTTTTGGTGAAATATCAAAACATCATTGTAAGAAAATATATATATGAGAAACTAATAAGTTATGTTTTTTTCTTAAATTGACATATAAATATTAATTGAGTATATTTTTAATAAAAAACATAAAATATATAAAAAAATGTATTTTAGGAATATTAATTTTAGAAAATTATCAATTCTTCATCATGTTTCTTATAAATTACTAATTAAACTCTTGAAAATATTTTATTAATATAAAACAATTTTATGATTTAAATGATGTAAATATTATAAAACATAACTCCTTAATTTGATATATACACTAGTTGAGTTGAAATTTCATGGGAACCGTATTTTGTTTATATATATATATATATATTTAAAATTCAGTTAGCATTGTTTTCACCTTATAATTCAATGAATATAATACAATTGTATATATTTGTTTAGTTTTGTTCATTGGTCAAGAGATATCCATTGCAAAAAATATTTATTTCTGGTTAAAGATAATAGGTTTTTATATTCTCCCCCCATAAAAAATCTTCATTGAAATTTTATTACATGGATGAAAATATGTTTGGGTACATTACCCTTATAATATCCTAAAGTTCCCACATAGCTTCTTCAAACATATGATTTATCCATATAACATTTACCAGATGAATGGTTTTTTTTAAAATCACCTAATTTTGTTGATCCATAACTTCCATTGGTCATTTTGTTTTTGAAAGAATATGATGATGTTTTATGAATTTCAAGTTTAGAACATGTGAGGAGTATGGCTTGTATTTCCTTAAAAGGGATAGATGAAACATTTCATGTACTAAGGAGAAGTATGGAGGGAGTTATATGTGAAAAGATACAATGTAAAACCCATTAATTTTGGTGAAATATTTTATTTTCATATAAATATAATATTTTAAATATATTTATTACAGAGAAAAATTAATTTAGTTTGAGTTATACAGAAAACTATGTTTAGCTTTCATTACAAAAAACATCATGATTTTAAATGAAATATGACCCAACATTGAAATATTTTTATTCAACATTACAGTTATAAAATATATATTATAATGATGGATATGGATTTTAATAAATAAAATTTAAAAATATATGGATCACAAATGTATAATAAAATAATTATTTTAGGACAAATTCATAAAAAATAAAATTAATAAACTATTTAAAAATATTAGAATTTAATCCATAAAAACTAGTTCCTACAATAAAATATGATGTACCTTAATAAATAGAAAAACTAATTTTATTGAATTATATTAATTAAATATATATGTTTAATATAATTATTAAAATGTTTAATATTCATCTTATTTGTTTTCTAATTAAAGTATAAGAAAAATATAATACTGTTATATCAAATTTTATTATTCTAAAAAGATAATTTTTTACCTTTTGAGCAGTTAGTTTAATTTTTTTATACTAACAGTTCTATTTGAGAAAAATAAATTAAATTTTTTGCGTTATTGTGCCAATATTATATTAGGGTGAATATTTTTTAATTTTCCAAGTAGATATATTTTTCAATGAATATTGAAATATACTGGTTTTTATTAAGAATAATCATTTATTTTAAAACATTTGAAAATATATTATATATTTAAATATCTTTAGAAGGAAAATTACATCAATTATATATCAAATAATATAATTTAAGAAATTTTTATTATTTTCATACAAAAATTTTATAAAAAACTTTTCAATGTTTTGAACTTTTTCTCTTTGAAAAACCACTTTCTCGATGTGTTAGTGGGATTAATTTTTAATTAATTTTTTGTCTAATATGAATGGAATGTGGAAAAATGGAATCCATAATGTGAATTAGAATACTTTATATTATCTAATTTCATCATGTTATGTTTTTACCCTGTTAAATAGTAATAAAAATACAAATCATTTATTTCAGTGAAGGTAAAATTGGGTTTAATTGTGGTTAAACTAAAAAGGTAAGGGTTTAAAATTGAAAAAAAATATTTCAAAATCCTTTTTGAGGGAAATATATAGATATTAATTCTTCTAGGATAGATAATTTTCTATTTTTTAGACTATTGGAATGTGAATAATTTGGGAACGACTTTATTTATTAAAAACTATCAAGTACTCCCGCTCACCTCAATTAAAAAGGCCACTGTACTCGTCTTCTATTCACACCACAAAAACCCATTGTTTTGGAATATATCTACAAAAGTAAATTATTTACTTCTCTAATATAATCTTGATGACTTATTTCAGTATGAAATAGATCCTAATAAGGCTTCTTGTCTAATGTTAATGTTGTTAGTCGAAGAATAGGTTCAATTATTCTAATTGTATTTTTATTTCACTTATTTCTCCGCCATATTAAATTATTATTAAAACATTAATATATAATAATCACAATATATTAAATATAATGATATTTTTTATGTTAATTTCATGACATAAACCATATTTTATTCCATAAAATAGGTTATAAAGTCATAATTAATGTGTATGGAGGACTATCACCATGTGAACCTATGTCTGCCATTTTTTTATTAACACCTCTAAAAGATTGATATAATGATGTATTTTTGGTTTATAAATGATATAAATGATATTATTATTCTAATGGAATCAAGATATCAACAAATTATTTCTTACTATCCGTTAGTTGGGAATATAATAATTTCTCTCGTGTGTACAGTGAACTACCACATCATAATGAAATATGATTAGTTCATACATTACATGGAAATAAATAATTTTGTTTTTAATGAAGATATGATATACATACATATATATATGATATAAAAATTATTCTATGATGTTAACATTTTTTTTTTCAAATTATTTTATTTTTTTTGTTAAAATTGAAACAACGGGCACATGTATATACATCATACCATCTCCCTAAACATTGTACATCATTCTTAAACAATACCTTTAATCAGTTAATATAAATAAATTTATAATGAATATATATGATATTTATGTCATTTTTAACATTATGGTGATTATGGAAGAATCATTTATGTATGATGACCAAAAATAAAAATTTAAAACATACATGAAAAAAGAAATTATTGCATGAAATATAACTTTAACATGGAATTGTTAATAAATGGGTAATAATAGTTCATAAGTGATTAATATATGGTATCAGTACGGCAAAATCATCATTTAGCGGCGGTTTTGAAAAACCGCCGTGAAATCGTGCGTCGGGAAACTATTCTCGGCGGTTTTTAAAACCATCGCAGAACGTTTCGTGGTGGGTTTTCATCGGCGGTTTAAAACACCTCTAAATAATTTAGAGGCGGTTTGTTATTTTTTATTTATTTATTTATTTATTTTATTTATTTCGTATTTATTTTATTTATCCTATTTATTTTCTTTTTCTTATTTTTCTTATTTATTTTATTTATTTTATTTATTTCGTATTTATTTTATTTATTTTATTTATTTCATATTTCTTTTATTTATTTCATATTTATTTATTTACTTTATTTATCCATGCATGCACATCCCATGCACATGCCCATGCAATATAAAGAAATACTGCGTTTGGTGAGATTTGAACCCCTAACCTGTTGCATATTTTCCAAAGACTATACCACTCCAGCAAGCTCGTCATGTAGTTAATAACCAGAATTTAATATACATATATATATTAATTGAAAAAACAATTAATACATAAATAATAGATATAAACTCAATAATAATAAATAATAAATAATAAATAATAAAAAATAAAAAATGAAAAATAAAAAATAAAAAATAAATAAATATGAATAATAAATAATAAATAATAAATATAAATAATAAATATTAAGTAATAAATAATATGTAATAAATAATAAGTAATAAATAATAAATAATAAATAATGAATAATAAATAATGAATAATAAATAATAAATAATAAATAATAAATAATAAATAAATGTAAATAATAAATAATCAGTAAATATAAATAATAAAAAATAAATAAATATAAATAATAAATGAATATAAATAAAAAATAGTAAATAATAAATAAATATAAATAATAAATAATAAATAATAAATAATAAATATAAATATAAGTAATAAATAATAAATAAATATATATAATAAATAATAAGTAAATATAAATAATAAATAATAAATAATAAATACGAAATACTAAATAAATAATAAATATAAATAATAAATAAATATAAATAATAAATAGTAAATAGTAAATAATAAATAATAAATAGTAAATAATAAATAATAAATAATAAATAATAAATATTAAATAATAAATATTAAATAATAAATATTAAATTATAAATAAATATAAATAATTAATAATTAATAATTAATAAATATAAATAATAAATAATAAATAATGAATAAATATAAATATTAAATATTAAATAAATATATAATTAATAAATAATAAGTAAATATAAAAAATAAAAAATAAAAAATAAAAAATAAAAAATAAAAAATAAATAAATAAATAAATATAAGTAATAAATAATAAATAAATATAAATAGTAAATAGTAAATAATAAATAAATATAAATAAATAATAAATACAAAATATAAATAATAAATAATAAATATAAATAAGAAATAATAAATAATGAATAATAAATAATAAATAAAAAATAAAAAATAAAAATAAATAATAAATAAATAATAAATAATAAATAATAAATAAATGTAAATAATAATTAATAAATAAATGTAAATAATAAATAATAAGTAAATATAAATAATAAATAATAAATAAATATAAATAATAAATCAATATAAATAATAAATAGTAAATAATAAAAAAATATAAATAATAAATAATAAATAATAAATAATAAATAATAAATAATAAATAAATATAAATATAAATAATAAATAATTATAAATAATAAATAATAATTAAATATAAATAATAAATAACAAATAACAAATAACAAATAATAAATAATAAATAATAAATAATAAATAAAAAATAAAAAATAAAAAATAAAAAATAAAAAATAAAAAATAAAAAATAAAAAATTATAAAAAAATAAGAATAAATAATACATAAATATAAATAATAAATAAATATAAATAATAAATAGTAAATAATAAATCATAAATCATAAATCATAAATAATAAATCATAAATAATAAATAATAAATAATAAATAATAAATAATAAATAATAAATAAATATAAATAATTAATAATTAATAATTAATAAATAAAAATAATAAATAATAAATAATAAATAAATATAAATAATAAATAATAAATAAATATATAATTAATAAATAATAATTAATTAATAAATAATAAATAATAAATAATAAATAATATATAATATATAAATATAAATAATAAATAAATATAAATAATAAATAAATATAAATAATAAATAATAAATAATAAATAAATATAAATAATAATAATAAATAATAAATAAATATAAATAAATAATAAATATAAATAATAAATAATAAATAATAAATAAATATAAATAATAAATAAATATAAATAATAAATAAATATAAATAATAAATAGTAAATAATAAATAAGAAATAAGAAATAATAAATAAATCTAAATATAAAATCTAAATAAAAAATATAAATAATAAATATTAAATAATAAATAATAAATAACCCGAAACAAATATTATTATTATTATTATTAATATTTTATTATTAGTACTAATAAATAATTAATAATTAATAATAATTAATAAATAATAAGTAAATCTAAATAATAAATAATAAACAAATAATAAATAATAAATAATAAAGGTAACACATGAAAAAGTATGAAAAGACGTGGTAAGGGATGAAAAATAATGAAAACACATGAAAACGGATGGAGAAGCATATGAAGAATAAGACATTCGAAAGAATGAAAACGCATGAAAACTCATGAAAACTCATGACAACTCTGGAAAACCCCTTAATAATTCAACATAATCATCATAATAACCCACAAAAAACTATTGATAAAGATAACAAGTCATGGAAACACAAATAAACAGTAATTAATGGAGCAACTGTTAAAACCCGTCAAAACGGTCATAAAGAGACAAAAACATTGGACTCACATTAATGGAGATAACTTATGATCAGAGAGCCCGTTTTAGATCCACGACCTGTCAAATCAAAGATCCTAGAACTATCTTTGACCTGATAGGTGAAAGTGTCTGAATGTACAGGCAGATCAAGAGTTATGACCATTTTAAAAAAAGCGGACGGGGAATGGGTGCTAGAAACGATGCATCGAAAAACATAACAAACCCAATACCCACTAAAAAGGCGATAACATATGATCCAGGAGTGCATGTGGGCGCCGTGACCAGTCAAACTGAAGCTCATGAAACAAGCTATGATCTGACAGGTGGAGGTGTCTGAACTGACACACGGATCGAATGTTAGGCCCGTTTGAAGACACGTTCAACGGGACACCGGTGAAGGAAATGGGGTTTTAGAGGCCTTTGGAGGGGTTTTGGGGGTCTAAAAACACAATAGAGAACTTCTTGTGTTGATTTAATGCGTAGCTCTCTTCGCTGGCTTCGATTTGAAATGTGGTAGAGCCCAAACGGACACCCAGAGTGAAAGTTATGGTCGTTTGAAGTTGGAGAACTTTTTTCAACATTATTATAACTCTAATATCTTCTTGCACCTTAGACCGTCTCATTGTTTTGATTACATGTGCCTCTATATTTCTTTATGATGTTTGATTTGATTGTTCATGGCGCTCCAACGGATGCTCGGATCAACAGTTATGGTCGTTTTAGTGATTTTCGGGTTTCTCCTGTTTTTTTTTATTTTTTTCTTTCATTTCGCGGCGGTTTTACCGAAACCGCCGCTATTTCACGGCGGTTTTTTAAAAAACCACAGATAATCCTTGAAAAAAATTTAAAAAAATTAAAAAAAACTAAAAAAATTTTATGGCATTTCACGGCGGTTTTTTGGCGGCGGCCCGAAACGCGTTTAGCGGCGGTTTTTAAAACCGCCGCAAAAAAACCGCGGCTAAACGACCGTTTTCTTGTGGTGTATTATATATATATTGATGGAATTTTATTTGATTTATAATAATCATATATTTATTAATTAGTATTTTTAAATGTATATGAATGGTTTCATGACTTATAGTGATGTATTTTTGTCTCGCTATTTACTTCTCTCAGACACATGTCATATTCAAAACATGTTTCATTTCTATTGTGTATGTACTACTCATGAATGAAATTATTATTATTATTATTAATATTACATGTATTTATATACTAGTCTTATAAAATATATTTCTTGGGTTTTAGGGTTTTAATGTTAACAATGAAGTAGGAGATGTATGTATCAAATTGCCTTCTTAGGGATATAACTTATGTTATTCACATATTATATTCTATAAGGTGTATAAAATTCGCCATTGTCATTTTATATCACAAATATAATTATTTTATTCATATTATATGTTCCATTATTTTTTAATTTTTCATTAGGATTATGATTTAATGTTACCAATGAAGTAAGTGTTTTATGTTTCAATCTCGACAATTATGTGAAATTTTTTTATTGTGAGTCCAATTATGATAAACTATTATTTATCTCTTATTTAACTCATGAATCAGCTTATATTTTAGTTATTTCTCTAGATTACATGTTTTCCCTTCATTTTAGTATTTTTTTAATCAAGAGTTCAAAATGATGTTTTCATGCGAAATCATATTTATTTCTTCATATGGTAATACCCCATTTTTCATCAGAAAACATGTTTTTAATAAATGATTAAAAAAATATTTTTAAAACTTATTAAATTTTCTAATAAATAAATTTTCTCCCCTATATTACTTTTTATGAAATATTTTCTAAGGAATCATTATTTATTTTTTTGAGAATTTTTTTTTTATTTTACAAAAAATGAGAAATGAATATTTCTTTTCATATGTACAACATGAATGAAGATTAATTATTTAATGATCGTTATTTTATTTTTATGTTATAATATTCGTTTTTGAGGATATTTTCAATGTTTTTATGTAAATATATTTTTTAAATTCTTAGTTTTAAAAATTTTATTTTCAATGTTATGATATTTTTCTCAAGAAACATTCCATGTAATTTTATTGTAGAACAATTTTCGATCTATGATGACATACATTGAATTTTAGTTTGATTTTTTAGCGATATAAACCAAGGATAAAATTATTACTCATTCATTTGATGGATTTTGATTATGATGAAATGTTTTTATGAAACCCATTTTTCTTCCATAGGTTATACAATGACAAAAAACTCATGAAACCCACTTATTATTCCATAGTATATGTTTTGAAGGAATGATAAAATGATTGTGCAAACTATTTATAATCATCCATTGTTATATAATTAATGTTTTATGATCTTGTAGAACTTGTATGAAATATTTCTATAGTGTTATGGGTGGAACCTATATCTCCCCCCATGGAATGGGTTATGATTAAAGTTATATGATCTCAAAGGGTACAGATTAAGTTATCCCAATCCTGAAAGAGGGTATATAAGTGGTTATCTAATGCCCTAAATAGGTCACATGAGAGGTTATACCAAGCTCAGAATAGGGTACACGAAAGGTTATCCTTATCTAGAAGCAGGTACATGGGAGGTTAGCCTAATAATAATATGTTACGAATCACATGGTGTGTATCATTGACTTAATATTATGTTTGATTATCTACATAAAAAAATATAGGACTTATGCCAATTTTATAATCTCATGGAACAAATTCATTGATCATGCTATGATTTTTGTCTTTTGAACTACATGGATTAATTCCATGAGTCTTGTTTATGATTAATGATATGCATGTTATGGGTTTCATATGTTACTTTCATGTTCTCATTCCCATATTCTCATGTAATATTGAAACATACCTTCTTTACCCTTACTGGGAATTTAATCTCATACTTTATTATGTTTCATTCCTAATGATATTAAGAAGGGAATTTTTATGACATGTCTATGATTTTTCCTATTTTTTAAGAACATTGTGGGAGATTTTGTAGCTCACACTTGGACATGTTATTTATATTTAAATTTTTCTAAATGCACTATACCCATATGATCCATAGGAATATATTTTTATAATGTTATGAATATTAATATAAAAATATATAATATATATTCTTGAAAATTTTGACTAGATATAGTTGAAATCAATGATAGGTTTTTTTATCCGTTAGAGTCTAGGTGTAGAAAAAATTTGTTATTTCTCTAAGGACAAGTATGATGATAAATCTATAAATGAGTCAAAGTATAGGTTAATTCATAGGAATTATGGTAAAGGATATATTTAATGTATCATGATGAATTACATTCCTATCTAGATACAAAAATTTGATGTGTATATGATATATATGTAACTAGTGGTAATAATGATAAAAGGGAACACTATTAAGGATTTGATCATCACCAGGTGCATGAAAATGGGCCATGCTGCACACCTGGTTCGAATCTCCAAGGGGATATTCTTTGGAAATTCAAAACTTCTTTATGAAGAATCATTAAGGATTTAAATAGATGATTAAATTCAATTATATTGTATAAATCTAAGGTTTCATTAATTAAAAATAAGGTTAAATGAGTATGGAATCCCTTAATTATTTTTTCATTATTATGTGATTCATAGAAAGGATTACTAATTATCACACCGTGATTTTGATTTTAGTCTATGGATGGAACTAGATGAAATCATGATAATGGTGAATATTATGTTCAATGAAATAATTATTTACCTGAGAAATCCACTATTGTAGGAGCTTGAATTCAAAATCAAATACCCATCTTCACAAAAGATTATGATTCTATGTATCATGGTGGGCTTAAAAATAAGTGATTGATGGATAAAATTATGTTGAGTCCTTTATGAGGTAACTTCCACCTAATTTTAGTGTAACTTATGATACATTGTTGTTTATAAATAGATAATCACTAAGAGAAATATATTTTCTATCCTCTAGTGATTAGGCATGAGAAACCCATTTTTCCTCTGTATCGTTTAGAAGGTGAAGTGGATCAATTGAAGAGACATTTCAAGAATATAAAGGAACTGGATGAAATTGAATCCATGGATTGGGAAGGGTTTAATAACTTAATATTCAATAAATAAAATATTCATATTCCTCGTACGAATATTGATAAGTTGTTTAATGATCGTTAGAAATTGTTGATGTATTTAGTTGAACATATTTGGAATAGTTTACAAGCCTTATGAGGTACATTTATATTATTTTAATCCCACATGAAAGTAACAATGATAGATTATTTATTGTCTAAAATTCATGCCATTTAAAGGTGTTATCCATACTAAAATTCAATATAAATTATGTGATTATTCAATGTGCTATCTTTGTATAAATGTATGTCGGATTTATGTCTTAATGTTACTATTTTTATAAGATGAGAAAATATCAATTCAATGTAAATTATAAAATATATATATATATATATGTAGATGATATTTATTTTTTTCACAATGTTTTTGAAGAAAAATATAGAATATTTTTATCAAGGAACTATAAAATATTTAAAGAGTGTAAGGTCTGGCCATCTGGAAATCAAATGATGAAGTGATGGAAAATGTTTTCCATTGATGAACATTGATGGAAATAAGAACATAAAAAACCACCCACACATTTATTTTTTTATATGTAATTTTTATGGGAGTTATGTTAATTAATTCCCCAATACAAGACATAATGATGATGATATGCCATAAAGACTATTGAAGACAATGTACAATTTGAAATATTTCTCAATCATGACTGTTAAAGAAAATCATGATAATTAGGGACCCCTTATCCCCTACTCCCTAGTAAAGGATTTCATGTCATGTATTTCATGAATGAGCCCTAATAATGATTAATTATTTATTCTTTAGTGAAATTTCATTTGATTTTGATCTTTTATTATAACCCTCTATATATATTTTGGTATAATGAGGTCACATTTGATTTTTTATCAAAACAAATTGGAAAAAAATATTCCAATGGAAATGTTTTTGTTTAAGATAATATCTATTTTAAGGTATAAATGGTGAATGATTTTTAGAAGCATATATGTCTCCATATATGATTAAATTAAGAGTTAAAAATTCAGTCATGTATTTTTATGTTCATGTTTTATCGTAAGATCAATGTCTTATACACCCTATATTGGTTATAAAAGATATAAATTTATCGTGATTTTGAATATTTTTAGATACATTTGTGGAAATAGAACCCTTTGGGTTTGCATATTTTTTATGGAAAATTTAATTTTAGGATCAATTACCCCACATATTTTTTACATATGATTCATGGTAATGAAAACCATTAGGTTTTATATTATCTGTAGTGTTGAGGTAGTTATGGTTTATAGTAAACCACCTTATGAAGTCATCATAGTTTTTTTTATCATAGAATATATCTCTCTTCATATAGTCACCATGATATGCATTATGGTAGTGGTATGATAGCGTGGAAACCAAATATTAATTATATGTGATTAGGATCTCAATTTTATCTTGATGTTTTGGAAATTTTTTAACATTATCTTCTAATGAAATAGAGTTTCAGCAATGCGTATCATATTTATACGGAAGGTTTTTCAGATAGAACAATTTATTCCCTATATGTTTTGATAACATTTTTTTTGGATTTCAATGGTTTCTGAGTTCATCACTCTACTGTAGTTGCGTTTTCTAAAAAAATAGTTTTAATATTTGAATTTACATGGTTCCTTATAATCAAAATTATATAATGAAGTCTAGAACACCAATTCACTAGATTGGAGTTATAGACAGAATGTTATTGGAACCTAAGAAAACTGATGAAATAGCATAGAAGGTTATAGCAATTCAACCAAACATATGGGAAAAAATTCAACATCAAGTATATGTTGATAATCATAGATGTGATATATATTTGTTATTTTAATGAAAGTGTTTCTATGAATTTCTCTATGGATTAATGAAGGGAAATATTTTCCCTACGGAGATTATTCCCTTTGAAATACATGATTATATCATGAATGTAGATTATTTTTAGGATATTCCAATAAACCTATCTCTTGTGGACAATATAATCGATGTATCTCACCTGATGATGTATCTACTAGATCCGCCGCACAAACTAAACTCTATGGTTGTACCACTAGAGAAAGTTCATTCTTAAGTGGTAAAAATGATAAATATTCTAGAAAATATAGAGAAAGTTATATAAAAAAAGACCAATAAACATGTCATCATTTGTAGTTAAACCAAAAACACAAGAACATTTTGTAGGAAGGTAACACCCCAAGATTTCATAGAATGTTATTTTCATTAATGTAATTCAATAGCTTTTGCAACAAACAACACCGAGGTCAAGCGCACCACGACTTACCAAACTAGTCATTTAAAACTAGTTATGAATAGTGTTAACTGAATTTTGAATTTTATATACTACATATAATTTTAGAATCCATATTATGTGTTTCTTAGACATAATATAAGAATAAATTAATTTTTTTAGATAAAAGAAGTATTTTTTAAAAAAATTGCAATTTTACCACCTTTAAATGGAAATCTAGTTTTAAAACCAATATTTAACACTTTTATAATTAAATTTAATGAAATTAAATTATTCTTTATAATATGAACATAAAAATTTATTTTGGATTTGTTTTTGGTACTTTTCTGATAACTTTCATATTTTGATGAATACTGAAAAATACTAAATTTTAATTGAAAACAACTTTTTTAATCAAAAATATTTATAGTGATAAATTATGTATATTAATGGTTTGGAAGTATAATTATATTATATTTTTATTATTTAATACAATTTAGTTAATTATTTGTAATTTCACATTTAAATTTAACCAAAAGACATGTAAATATTTTGATAGTTTTTACTTTTTAAAAACTCACTTTTCGGTTTTGACAACGGGAATTAATTTTAAATTAATTCATCAAAATTCAATGTTTAGATTTTTTTAAAATATAATTCATTTTTTAATTCTTAATATCAAAATTATATTATGGTAAATTTTTTGTATTTTTCTGAAATCATTCAATTTTTGATGAATAGTGAAAAACAATGCATTATAGTTTAAAACCAATTTTTTTTAAATAATTATTTACTTTATTTAAATTTTTTTAATTAAAAATTGATTTATAATACCTATATATGTTCAATTTAATTCATTGTAGTTATTTTATAGTATAATTAGATGTATAAAATTTTATTGAAATTTTTTCCGTCTTTTACCCACCTCTTTGTAGGATTTGCGGATTTGCGTACAACATAATTTTATCCCTTCTGTGAGTTGAATTTGAAAAATATGCGAGAAATGATTAATATCAGTAAATAAAATTTGGTTCAATAAGAATATTTTTTTTATAAATACTAACTTTTTAATTTTATTTACCACAGTTAAAAGTAAATAGGGTAATTAAGGGAAAAATTGATATTATAATTACCCTAACGCATATCCTAATTATATTAGATAAGTTTATTTCTACCAAAATGACATTAGGAATAAAATATGATCCTCTTCGGTCCCCAAGGATTATATTAGGACATTTATTGTTTTTGATGAAGAGTTAAAAGGGTTAAATTAAATGTTTAATAACTAAACCATTTTTAATATAGAGTTACACACTATATGAATTAAACTATAAATATTCATTATAAAGATAAAATAATTTCCACATAATTGAATTTTATTTATAATTTTTATATATTATATATTTTATTTTATTTTTGAGACAACGATGACGCACTAATTACCTTATTAATGAAATATTAAAATAATAGATATTATAAATCACCAAATAAATGTAAATTGAGACATATGATCAATTAAAATAATTTTATAGGTTAACATGACAAGTTAGGGTTGGTTAAATAAATTTTATTATAGGTGATAATTTTTTATGGTTTTCAAAAAAATCAAATACTAAATAGTGTCAAAATAGACATAATTGAGTTTTTAAAACAAATATTATATTATTAATTGATATAATATTACTAAAAATAGATGGTTCAGCCAAAGGACTTATATAAGATTATGTATAATAATAATTAATCACATGGGGTTCCCTTGTCTTATTATAGTATTTTTATTAACAATATAATATAAAAATATAAAGATACATTGTAAATGTCTATCTATTTAACTATGAGTTAAATCTTAATGATATGGTTAATATGATTACCTAAACCTGTATAAAACCTATTAGTTGAGAGTTTCTTTACCCATCCCCACCTTAGGATTTAATATTTTTAATTTAGATCCATTAGAAACAAAAAAATATTTTATTGTAAAATAATATTTCAATCTTTTCATAAAATGACCTTCACAACTCTTATAAAAGGGAACTTCCCCTTATCTTAATTTAACACCTCCAAAGCCTATTGTCTAGGCCAACCCCATCCCAACTATCCTACCATAATTCATACCTTTATTTTAGAGTCCTTACTTTTATAATAATGCCAACCTGAGGAGCCCTTTCGATCAAATCAAATGGAAGAACCAAAGAAGAGGTAAATATTTCATCACCTCATTCAGGTTCTTTTCATCTTCCATTCCATATTCCTTTTTGTGTCCAATATAAAATTATAAATCCAGTATGTAATATATTCTTTGATGTGATTAAAAGAAATGGTACAACCATATTCAATATTCTATCCATCCAATAAATTACAATGTCACCATAAGTGCGTACGTACGGATTACCGTCTCCCCATCGTGGGGTAGTTTGTTATTCAAATACTTCATTATTTGAATGGGTATAATAATGAGTGTAACAGATTTAAATAATAAATATAACATGTTAATTATTATTTATATATCATATAACAACCAATTACATAATATTTCACCATCAATATATTGATATCATCACTCGTGCATACGTACAGATTACCGTCTACACGAATGTGAGGAGATTAATTCCCCATCAAAATCATTCAAAAATAATCATCATTTCATGATAAAAAATAATGTTAATGAACTTAATAAAATTGTTGATATGAATAAAATACATCCTATCCCTAATAAACACAGATTACGTAACAGAGTATATAAATTAAAATGAATTAGTTAACACCCGCAATGATGATAGTACTAAAATATTATTAACAACGCAAAATTAGAGGATAATGTATGATATCATATTTATGTATATAGTTCTTTTATAATTTGATAACAATTATTTAACTATTATACATGAGGTTAATGTACCCTCGACCAAGGAAATGTAGAAGGTAATGGGTTTTCATTTCACTTTCATTCTAGTGAGATTCCTACAATATTTTCCACTAATACCTTTTGTGCGGTGTATGTACTATCCATGATTATATTGTTTTCATAATATACATTAATTAATGTTTATTTAAATCATTATTATATGAAATTTCTTTCATTGGTTGTATGTTTCTTAAGTTACTAAATCGTTAAGGGAATTTCAAATTTTAATTTCCACCCATTCAGTTTTACGCAAACATCATCGATTACATTACTCCAAGATTATGTGTGAAATATATATTTATTTACTTATGTTATAATTTACACTCCTACTTGTGTCGATATAACTTTGATACATATAATCACTCCATTGATAAATTCTCAAGTCATCGATATAATCTTGATAAGAGTAATTTTAACTCAATTTCTATTCAATGAGTTAAACATCCAAGTATTTGGTGTTGTTTTTATAAGAATATGTGGGAAGGTTCTATGATTTATTTAAAATTAATATAAAATGATATTAAGTTTTTTTATATTTGTCACACATAATTATGTCATTGAATTATCCTTAACCAAGGTATATGGTCTTTATAAAGGAATTAATCTCAACTTACATTCTATTGAGACTTCTTTGTTGTTATGGGCAGATTCAATTTTATTTGGTATATATACAGTACTTTGACATAGTATATCATGAATCCATTTATTCTAATGATATTATAATTCTTTGATTAACTCAATTATTTCTATAGAAGCATCTCTCATTTGGTTAGGAACTCTAACTAAAATATCATTTAAAATGTTTTAAACATTTATTCTTCTAAATATTTATAATTAATGTACAAGAATTAAAAATTTATTTAAGGTTTTATTTATATAGACATTATTGTTTTATAATTGAAATTAATTTCAAAATTTTTAAGGTGGTATGGGACACATTGATTCAAAAATTCATATTAAAAAACTGCATGATAAATAATGAAACTTTTAAATGATTTCATCAAAAAGGGATATTTCCCTCAAAGATTTTTACTAATAATTTTAAACTATATCAACATCCTTTATGGGATATTAATCTTGATCGAGGTCGATTTATTATAATTCAAATATTCCATACTGTATTGAAGGTTTTGTGATATGTTTGACTATGGATCTGTGATTTTTGTACCATTCATGGTTTATGGATAGAGTATTGACATTTAGTATGCTAGTTTTAATATGATTGTTTATGTGATGTTAAATAATTTTCATATAAGGAATGCATTGGACATAATAAGTGATGGGTGGAGCCAGATATAACTCCTCGATGCATCTGTAGGTTTCATGAGACAAACTAGTGTCTTGGTACAAGGCCTTGACAATATCATATTTGTAGTATTGGTACAAGGCATTGACTATGTAGTTATGATGTCTGGAATTATGCATTCCCTCATTATGAATGTTATTGTTGATATTGAATGTGATTGTTATACTAGTAGAATATTAATGTGAATAAGTAAATGGCATGATTTTATTTTTTCTTTGTCATATTATGCTGAAGATTAGGTTTAAAAGGCTTTTGTTTTTGTCTTATACATTGCCCTAAATGTTTATTCTTATTTATTAATATTTCTGTTATATTGTTATCCTTACTTAGAATCTAAGTTCACCCCTTTCTATTTTTTATTTTTCCCAGGATGTGAAGAAGTATTTTATGGTTAACATGTAGGGATATTCTAAGGATATAAGTGTGTTTAAAAAGGGGGGAAATGATGTTTATGTTTATATTTAATTATTTGATGTAAAAAAATATGATTGTATCTAGTATTTACAAGGCTACTAAACTGATCGGTCTTTTGGGACATGATTCCTTATATCATGCCAATGTTATGTAATAAGGAACCGACTCTGGGTAACTGGGATCATGGCCTTACAGTTGGTATCAGAGGAAGTTTAATACAAATATTTAAAGCTAGATTTAGAAAACTCAGATTTGAAAACAGTACTCTATGATATACATTGAAGAATAATAATGAATAACATCCAACATTTTTAGTAATTTAAATATTATGTGGGTTTTCCAAGAAATACATCCATTTTTTGATATGAGAAGGTAGTGGCGGCTCTGGAACAGATGTACATAGGAATGAAATCTCTAACAAGGAGTTTTGGGCTTGACCTGGGGTATCACGGTAAATGGCAACGGGCCATGCCGCACTCTTGGTTACGGCACTACTGGGGGATGTGCTTATGATAATTCACATTTTCATTATAATCCTATTTGAAGGATTTTAATATATGTTGACAATAAATAACCATGGTTAATCCTAAGGTTTTTTAGATTGAAAATGAGGTGATATGATATTCTCTAAGTGATATTATGACTCACACTATTCTTTCTTGTGTTAGTCAAAGGCTAGATTCCAAGGAAGTTATAGTAACATTAAATATGATATAAAAGGTGGGAACGATGGTGGAAATGAGCAACGAAATGGAATGTTGATAAGAGTAAAAGATATCGTGTTCATGCCGAACCAGTTTTCCAAAAATATGATCAACAACATATATATTAACCAACTCCCAAACTAAATAAAGAAGAGAAAGTCGGTTAATGATGAGAGCTCTAGCAATGGAGACCATGGAGAAAAGAAATCTCAATTTCCATCATGCAGGAAATCTAGAAGCAGAAAAATAGGGAAGTGTCTCAATGGAATAAAGAAATGATTTATGTGTGGGAAATAAGGACATAATGTAAAGAATTTCCCCGAAAAAATGAAGAGTATTATGGAAGAAAATAAAAATGATCCCAAGAATCCATTTACAGTTATTTTTCGTAAATATAGGGGACCTGGGCTTTACCAGAGTGATTTTCCCATTATATAGGGTAACCTCTTGCATAAGTAAGAACCTATGTAGAAATAAATGGATAGTGAAATGTTTCAAAGTATGGGTGCTCTTTTTTGATGGGATTACTTTTTAAGAACTTTATCTTATATGTGTAACCCTTCAGTTTGTTATGTGAAAAATGCTATTTTAGTATGAATTTTATTTTATATTTTTGATATGGTTATAAATAACCATTTGGGTTCATATGATCATTTAATTTAAGTCAATTACCTGTTATTAATGTTTGGGATGAAAATGTGAGGAATGAGATAACATTTGTGGTGAAATTATTTTGTAGTTATATTGAGGAATTTATCTCTTTTTTTGGAACGTTATAAAATATGGTTTTTGAAAAAGGACAACAGACAGACTGCATGACAACCCATCACGTCAGATAAAGCTGCGGGAGACGAACCCACAACCAGATTATGATTGGGATTCATCACCTACCACTGGCATACATGATGTCCCAATTGAGTCAAAAGTTATCTTTTGACTTCTATACCTTGTTTTGGAAATCACAAATATATTTTTCCATGCTGATCGTACTGACCGTGCTGATCGTACTGACCATACTGATCGTACTGACCATGCTGATTGTACTGATCATGCTGATCGTACTGATCATTCTGATCATACTGATCATGGTGATCGTACTGACCATGCTGATCATACTGACCATGCTGATCGTACTGACCATGCTGATCGTACTGACCATACTGATCGTACGAACTGTAATATTCATACTGACTCTTTCAATCATATCGTATTGACTCTGTCAATCGTATCGTACTATCTCTGTCAATTGTACTCACTTTTGTGTATCTTACTTTGTATCATATTAATACATTACATTTACTAATACTTATAATACTCATTCTTTCATTACTTTCTTGTTTTGGTACTTAGTCAAAAACACATGTTTCATATTAATCGTACTCTTGTTTATCATTATCATATTTCTTTTGTTTCAACCAATACGATGTCGTTGAGTTAGTTACAAACTAATCAAAATGATGTCGTGATTTCTATTTCAATATGACCGTTATAATACCAGGTGTCCAAGTCCCTTCGCGTTTTTCGGAGAAATATGACCGTTGGAGAAAATGTGCCGATTGGAACCTGAGGCCTATAAATATGAGGTCATTTGAAGACGAAGAACAACTGTGATACTTTTCTTCTATCAAGTTCTAGAGAGAGACGCTATGAATTCTCTCATGGTTTGTGCTTTGTGCGACCGATCTTCGTATCAAGGGCTTTCAAGTGATTGAAAGAAAGAGGTTCCTATTACCTACAAAATCTAGGGCTTCCCGGGATAGGTAGACAGACGAACCGATCATCGTATCGAGGGCTGCCGGGGATATGCAGACACACGAACCGATCATCGTACCTAGGGCTGCTGGGGATAGGCAGACAGACGAACTGATCATGGTATCGAGGTCGTACCAACGTGGAGGTAAGACAGACCTCTTATCCTAGGTGAAAGGATAACCCTTATCTTTGGGTTAAAAATAATTGTAATACTTTTACTTTTCCACAAATGATTGTATTAGAAAGGAATTTGTATTATTTCCTTTCTTATTTACACTTTCAATTGTAATTATTTCAATTATGGTTATTCTATTACATATTGTATTAATATATTCTATACTCTTTATGGTAGAATCTCTCACACTTGTTTTAATCTGATTATTGTATTCATCATGAATACAATTACTTTACTTTTCTAATAGTATTACATTACATCATACCTTTATATTCAATACAAATATGGTTGTTTGAATTGTATTAGTTTAAGATCTTTTAAACTAATCTCTTCTGTGTTTAAACACAATGTTTTTAAACCTACAATTCACCCCCCCTCTTGTATTGTTCCATCTAATATACATATTCTTTTACATATTCAATCCAACAATTGGTATCAGAGGAGGTTTCCACTGATTTTTAATACTTGATCTATTTCTTTCAAATATTCTATTTAATTACTTACTACACTAACTTATGGAGTGGAAAAGATTTTGTTTCATTAGATAACAGGAATGAATATTGGGTCAATTGACAACCTAAATCCTTCTAGACCACCTATCATTTATAGGAATGATTATGAGTACTAGAGAGATCAAATGAAGACATTTCGTATCAATACTGGTGTAAACAATTTTATTATGCTTACTAGAGGTTACAAAATTCCTAACAAAGAAGTCAGTACTTTCACTAACCATGAGAAGCAAGAATATCAACTGAATTACAAGGTACACAATACTTTACTATGTTCTATGAACTAGAATATATACAATCAGATATCTTCTTGTAAAGAAGCTAACTGTATTTGGAAGAAGTTGGAAGTCACACATTTTGGTACATCCAAGGTTATAGAAACAAGAAGAGAAATGCTACGAGCAGAGTATCATGGATTTGTTTTTCCTTATGGAGATCCCGTGTGTAAAGTGAAACAAAGATTTATGACAATTTTCAATAGTTTACAATCTATGGGAGAAAAAGGTCTTGATGATGAATATCTTGTAGATAAGATTATAGATTTAATGCCAAACGGATGGGAGTCAAAAAGGATAGCTATTTATGAAAATAGAAAAGTTTTCTAGATTACTCTTGATGAACTCTTTGGAACTCTTCTACAGCACGAGGCAAGAATGAAAAGAGACGCTGATTCCAACAAGAAGAAAAATGGAAATTGAAGTGTAGAATTTACATCTAAAGATAAAACACCTGAAAGGATAAAAAGATCCAAATACAAGAATGTTATTATATCAGAATCAATTGATATTAATCACTCGAATAATGAGTTAGCCAATCTTACTCGAAGGATGAACAAGATTGTGGGAAAGAAAGACTTCCAATAAAGACTCAAAAAGAATGATAGGAAGGATAAGAAAGATTCATAGGTAACTTGTTATGAATGTATGAAAGTAGGTCATATAAGGCCTAATTGTCTTTTACTGAAGAGAAAAGGTAGAGAAGAGAAATATTCTGAAAGAAATAAGAAAAAGTATTACAAGACAAAGAAATTGTTGATGGAAAATGACAGTTGCAGTGCAAGTAGTAGCGATTCTTCAGACAATTAATCAGAATATGAGTCCTCAAGACAGAGAAATATTATACTTATTTCTAGATTACCAATTGAAGATCATTGTCTTATGGATAAGGTACACAATGCTGAAGCTATTACAAATGTCTCTTTTAATGAAAATTATACTGATAATAAATATTATGAATCTTCAAATGATGATACTTCGTCATCAGAAGATGATACATTACCTTCGTTTGAAGAAGTATCTAGATTTTCTAAATTACTTGAAAAAGTTAATTCTAAACTTATCAAAAAGCATGATAAAGAAAATTCTAGAATTTCAGTTTTAACTAAATAAGTATCAGATCTTTCTACTGATCTTTATATGAAAACTTCTGATTTTGAAATTATTTTAAAAACCCTTGAGAAAGTCAAATCTGATAAAGATAAACTTTCTAAGGATCTAGAAAATATAATTTCTAAGAAAAATGTTTTAGAGCCTAACTCTAGTTTAAAATCAAATGTTTTGGAGGATAAAAATCTAGTTTTAAAACTAAAGTCAGAAATATTTTCTTTGAAAAAATGTTTGTCAAACATTACTTATGGAAAAGAGAATTTTGACAAAATGTCTTCCCAAATCCGGCCTTTGAGAAATCATTCTCGACTTGGTTATACTCATTCCAAACCGGTTTTCAGTAATAACTATTTTTTTCAATAAAAAACCTATTTTTGTTCTAAGTGCCAATGTGGTGGACACTGGAAAATACGGTTTTCTCTTAATAAAACTAAATCTTTAGGATTTCATAAAACTCATTTTGTAAAACAAATGTGGATTCCTAAAATTCTCTTATCTAACCCTACTGGATCCAAACAAGTTTGGATTCTGAAAAACTAATTGTTTATTTTTCAAGAAAATAAGAGATGTACAAACAAGAATATTTGCTACATGGATAGTGGTTGTTCTCGACACATTATCGGAAACAAAGATTTATTTGAAAAGATTATCCAAACAAAAGGTGGAAAGGTTACATTCGGAGCTAATGCTCAAGGAATGATTTTTGGGATAGGTAATATTTGTTTTTCTTGGAAATGTTCTTATCTGAAATGTTTTGTTTGTTAAAGGTCTTAGTCATAATCTCATCAGCATAAGTCAATTACGTGATGAAGGTTACCTTGTGAATTTTAGAAATGATAAATTTTTAGTTCATAATTTCAAGGGTAAGTTCATTCTATTTGCCCATAGGCAAGTGAATGTATACACTATTAACTTAGAAGACCTTAGAAGCTAAAATTTACCCTACTTAAGTAAAGTAGAAGACCAATCATGTCTATGGAATAGAAGACTAGGACACTTAAATCTAAGAAACATTTGTAATATATCAAAGAAAAGACTTGTAAAGGGACTACCGGTTCTTAGATATGATTATTCAAAAGTCTTTGATCCTTGTCAATTTGGAAAGAAACATAAAACTAGATTTAAATCAATTAATGAAGTATAAACTTCTAATGCATTACAGCTAGTGTATATGGATCTTTTTGGTCCTTCACAAACTGGAAGCATTGTAGGCAAATACTATGTATTTGTTTTAGTTGATGACTTTACTAGATTCACATGGGTCTATTTCCTAACAATGAAATCTGAAGCATTTTCATATTTCAAAACATTTAGAGTGCAAGTTAAAAAAGAGAAACATCTACCGTTGATAACTATTCATAGTGATCATGGTGGTGAATTTAAAAATAGTGAATTTGAATCTTTTTGTAGTAAGAAAGGTATTACTCACAATTTCTCAGCTCCAAGAACTCCTCATCAAAATGGTGTTGTTGAAAGAAGAAATTGTATTCTTTAGGAAATGAATAGAACCATGTTGAGTGAATAGTCAATTGATAAACACTTTTGGGGTGAAGCTGTTAGTACTGATTTTTATACTATAAATCGTGTTTTAACCAGACCGTTTATTAATAAAACACCTAATGAATTATGGACTGTCCAAAACCCAAAGTTTCATACTACAACGTTTTTTGGGGGAAAAGTATTCATTCTGAATACAAAAGATAATCTACACAAATTTTCAACAAAATCTGACGAAGGAATCCTTCTAGGCTACTCCACAACTTCTAAGGCTTATAGATTTTTCAATAATAACACTTGTATTGTTGAGGAAACAGTACATGTACAATTTGATGAAACTGATCCTTTTATTATTAAATCATCCCAACCTACATCCTCAGATGTGTTTTAAAAAAATGATTATCAACCTTTGTTAGAAGATCCTTCTAATAAAGAAAATGTTCAAGAAGATACTTCTGAAATATTTACCACATACGAATTTCTACCATATGTTGAGGAATAGGTTTTACAAAACCCAAATCAATTGTTTCTTAGGAATCATCCCAGTGATGACATCATTGGTGATGTAAATAAAACTATAAGGACCATAAATTCAATAAGAAATGAAATAGAACATCTTTCTTTTCTATCCCAATTTGAACCTAAAAGTCCAAGTGAGGCCTTAGGTGATGAAGATTGGATCAAATCAATGCATGATGAACTAAACAAATTTGAGAGGAATCAAGTATGGACTTTAATTGAAAGAACTAAAGAAACAACTGTAATTGGAGTAAAACGGGTTTTCAAAAACAAATGTGATGAAAATGGAATCATTGTATGAAATAAATAAAGACATGTTGCTAAGGGCTATAATCAATATGAGGGAATGCACTCTGAGGAAACATATTCTCCAGTAGATAGACTTGAATCTATTCATATTCTATTAGACTTCACAGCTTACTTTAACTTCAAACTTTTTCAAATTGATGTTAAATGTGCTTTTCTAAATGGTTTTTTTCAAGAATATGTTTTTGTCGAACAACCTCCTGGTTTTCTAGAACCAAAACATCCTAATCATGTTTTTAGACTTACCAAAGCCCTATATGATCTTAAACAAGATCCTAGAGCATGGTATGATAGAATTATTAGATTTATTTTAAAAAACAATTACACAAAAGGTATAGCAGATCCAACCCTTTTTATAAAAATGGAAAATAAAAATGTTTTGATTGTTCAAATCTATGTTGACGACAATATATTTGGACCAACTCAGCAATCTTTAACTGATTCTTCTGCTAATTTAATGAAATCTGAGTTTGAAATGAGTATGATGGCTGAGTTAACATTCTTTTTAGGTTTTCAAATTTCTCAAAAACCAGAAGGAATATATATATCTCAAAATAAGTATATTAAAGACTTGATCAAAAAGTATGGATACGACAATACTAAAAGTATTAGCACTCCAATTGGTACCTCAAATACACTTGATCATGATGAAACTAGGAAACCAGTAGATCAAACAATTTGTAGAGGTATGATAGGAAGCTTGCTATACTTGACAGATAGTCACCCAGACTTAATGTTTTCTATATGCTTATGTGCAAGATACCAATCTAATACAAAAGAGTCTCATTTAAAATCCGTAAAGAGAATCTTTTGGTATTTAAAAGGAACTATGGATTTTTGACTTTTTTACTCTTCTGGAAATTATTTTGTTTTAAAAGGTTTTTTAGATGCTGACTTTGGTGGTTGTAGAATGGATAGAAAAAGTACATCTAGAACATGTCATTTCTTAGAAGATTCTTTGGTTTGTTGGTCCTGCATGAAACAACACTCAGTAGCAATATCCACTGCTGAAGCTGAATATGTAGCAGCTGGAAGTTGTTGTGCTCAAGTGTTGTGGATACAACACACACTCACTGACTATGGATTGAGTTTTTCCAAAACCAAAATTATATGTGATAACACTAGTTCCATAGCTCTTAGTAAGAACCCATCACATCATTCTCATGAAAAACACATAAATGTTAGGCATTACTTTCTTAGGGATCACACACAAAAAGGAGATATTATTTTACAATTCATCAGAACTCAAGAACAACTTGCTGACATTTTTTCAAAACCATTAGCTTCCGATAGATTTGAGTTTATAAAATAAAAGCTAAGAATGATTATATTAAAATAATCATTCATATCTACTTCATTTTTTACATTTCTCCTTATATTAAACAACTCCTCTTAGAATGGGGGAGAACATTTCTTATTGTTTTTTCTTATCTTATGATCTTTAATTCATTATTCTCCCAGAATGTGTTTTTTGTCTTTCTATTTATCTTATTGACAGTTTTATCGTAATATTTACCTTTCTATTTATCGTATTGACTTTTGTCTTTTTGTTTATCGTATTGACAGTTTTATCGTATTATTTACCTATCTGTTTATCATATTTACAGTTTTATTTTATAATTTTCCTATCTTCTTATCGTATCGACCGATCATGGTAATGGATTTCTTTTCCATTGGCTCAACTGATCATGGTGAGGAATTTCATTTCCATCAGCTCGTTCAATCATGGTAATGAATTTATTTTCTATCGGCTTGTCTGACATGGTAATGAATTTCTTTCCCATCGGCTCATCCGATCATGGTAATGATTTTCTTTTCCATCGACTCGTCCGATCATGGTAATGATTTTCTTTTCCATCAACTCGTTCGATCATGGTAATGAATTTCTTTTCCATCATCTTGTCTGATCATGGTAATTATTTTTTTTCATCGGCTCATCCGATCATGGTAACGAGATTGTTTCCCATCAGCTCGTCTTATCATGGTAATGATTTTCTTTTCCATCGGCTCGTCAGTTTGTGGTAACGAGATTGTTTTCCATCAACACGTCAGTTCATGGTAACAACTTTGTTTTCCATTGGCATGACAGTTGATTGTATTCTTTTTCTCCGTACTCTTGTGTTTTCTTTTATTGTTAATTCTACCAAAACCAACAATTACCTTACGATCTCCGGCAGGTACATATTATTTAAAAAAATCGGTTAATCCTATCTGTTGATATTATTTCTTATAATCTCAACCGTAGAAGATCAAAGGTCACCCTTTTTACACCTATAAATACACCCACCCCTCCTTCCCAAATCCACACCAGTTTTTCAGGATTTGTGGTGAAGCTCTGATCCACCGATTTAATTCATCGTACAATCTTTCAGCAGCTTCAAATATATGTCTCAGTTCTCTGCCAATACTCCTACAGAAATGCCTTCAAAGATCTTTTCAGAGAAATATTTTTTCAGAGAAGGGATAGTTTCTCGGGACTTTTTCGATTCATAAAATTCTACAATCAAAAGAACCATTTTGTTTCAAGGCTGGGAGCATTTGTGTGTTGAAAAACCAGTATCTCAAGATCCAGTTCTTATTGATGAAGTCAGTCATTTTTACAAAACCGTATCATTTGATAATAACATGACTATCAACTTTGCTGTGTATGATAGAAATATTTCTATGTCTTTGAGTCAAGCAGCTCATTTTCTAAATGTTCCGATAGAAGGTGACTCTTTCTGTCCATCTCATAAACTACCAGAGGAAGTTGGTACGTTTAACAAATAGAATGCTGAAAAGTCTCTGTTTATTATAAATGAAGAGAATAGGAAAGTGGCTCATCTTTCACGAGAAAATAGATTTTTGTCACTGTGGATTCAAGGTTTTCTTATCCCAAGGAAAGGGGATATATAGACATTAAAGTTTTTTGATAGCTTCATGTTGTACTATCTTGTGAACATGAGAAAAGTAAATCTTATGGGATACATCGTTGAAAATATTAAGAATGTTACGTTAGGAGCAATCAAATCCCATTTGATTATGTATCCAGCTGTCCTTACAAAGTTTATTCTCGAGAGCATGAAGTTTTGTAATATTCCTTTAAAAGGAAATCTGATAGAGATGAAGCCATCCTGGATTAGTAAGAGTAATTTGAAGAAGTTGAATGTTTGTTTTGATCTGAATTCAAAACATTTTGTAAAATATTTAGAATCTGAATCGTCTTAGAATCAATGGGCACCTACGCCAGTCAAAGAAAATCCTTCGTTTGGTGCTTCTCAAATGTTAGATCCGCAAACCAGTCCAAAGACAAAGAAGAAACCAAAGTACAGTATGGTGGTTGTGGCCACGTTGAGAAAAGAAAGAGAATATAGAAAGGAAGGTGATCCGAAGATCGATCTTGTCCCAGATGAATTCTTTGCAGAAAGAATAAGGGTATAGGAAACCCATAAAGATGAAAAGAAATAGAATACTATTTTTTAAAAGAAAGGCTCAAGACTTTTATATCTCTAAAGTACTAAAAATGGATGAGGATGCTAGTGCTCAACTAACGAATGAAATACATCAAGAACTTATCGTACATAGTCTTATAGAGAAAAAAAGGGAAACAGATGTTAGAATAGATAGAGTAAGTTGAATAAGAGGAAGGATATTTTCTTTTAGAATTCCTTCAAAGTTCAAAAAAGAGTAGAGAAGAATCTTACCAAAAGCAGAGTGAAGGTATTCAACAAGTTCCTCTTGGCGATAACACACCGGTTGAATATTTTGAAACTCTGGATAAAAAAACTTCTCATGAAAATCATGGTGCTAAATCTTCTCATAAAGAAAAAGTTATTGTAATTAGTGATAAAGTGGAAGAAGGAAGAAAAGGTAAAGAAAAATCAAAAGGGAAACAACCAGTTGTAGACTCAAGCCGATCAAATAAACTGCATTCGTATGATGAAGATACTGATTCAGAAAAAACAATATCTCTCAAGAGGAGTGATTACATTGTTCATGTTTTAAGGAGGGTTGAAAATACTATTCCTTATTTCCCCAGGCTGGAAGGGAAAATTGATTTCATTACTGACAATCAGAAAAAGAAATTTGGTTCTGTAAGAGAACTGAGAAAGAATGTTTTGTCAGTTGAAGCTGATTTGAAAGTTCTATCTGAAACTTTGGCTGCTCATAAGAAGGTTTGAAGCAAGATAACCAATTGGTCATACAAAATAGAGAGCTCAGTGAATGTCCATGAGATAGCAATTGAAACATAAGGAGGTTGTCAAACGATCTTGCTATTTCTTTCAATAAACATGATAAAGAAACTATTGAAAGACTGAATCAGGTAACTCATGGAGCTGATATCCCTTCAGTGAAAGAGTTTCATGAAAGAATGAATGCCCTACAGTCTGAATTTTTGATGGTTTCATCTTTCAAAGATGAAATGGTTTTGTTGAAGAAACAAAATTCGGTGTTATTTGAAGATAACAAGAATTTTCATGATAGAATTGATACTCCTGAGGACGTAATCAGAGTCCAGGAGGAGACCATCAAGAATCAAGATCAGATTTTTGCCGACTAACAATAGATTCTCAGATCTCAGGGTGATTCAATTTCTGAAGACAAGAAAGAAATCAAAAAGATGAAAGCTGTTATCCATGAGCTGATAAAGAAGGAAGAGGAAAGAGAAAACAAATGACTGTTGGATTTGTTTTTCTTTTCTTATTGAACCTGTCTTTGTTTTTTAATGAAATTTATGTTACTATTTCTTTTGTACTGCAATTATTTTCTCTAACTCTTTCAGGAAACTCAAGGTTATCCCATTATTTTTTTATATCAAAAAGGGGGAGAATGTTTTATAAAGGGGGATAATGTTTTTCAAAGGGATAATGTTTTAATAAAATACATCAAAACCAAGGGAAATCTTTGAATACAATCCTTATGAAATTATATACCTAAGGGGGAGTTAGTTGTATTCAAATTCATATTCAGAAGAGTTTCCAATAACTCAGGGGGAGAAAAGTTTTTCTTGTTGTATTTACTTTGTGTTCTATGAGTTCCAAAAAGGGGGAGATTGTTGAGTCAAGAGTTCTCTTTTGACTTATATACCTTGTTTTGGAAATCACAAATGTCTTTTACCATGCTGATCATACTGACCATGCCGATCGTACTGACCATGCTGATCGTACTGAGAATGCTGATCGTACTGATCATGCTGATCATACTGACCATGCTGATCGTACTGATCATGCTGATCGTACTGACCATGTTGATTGTACTGACCATGCTTATCGTACTGACCATGCTGATTATACTGACCATGCTGATCGTACTGACCATACTGATCTTACTGACCATACTGATCGTACGGACTATAATTTTCGTACTGACTCTATCAATCGTATCGTACTCACTCTGTCAATCATATCGTACTGACTCTGTCAATCGTATCGTACTGACTCTGTCAATTGTACTCACTTTTGTGTATATTACTTTGTATCATATCAATAAATTACATTTAGTAATAATTATAATACTCATACTTTCATTACTTGCTTGTTTTGGTACTTAGTCAAAAACACCTATTTCATATTAATTGTACTCTTGTTTATAAACTTCATATATATATATTTTTTAACCAATACGATGTCGTTGAGTTAGTTACAAACTAATCAAAATGATGTCATGCTTTCTGTTTCAATATGACCATTATAATGCCAAGTGTCCAAGTCCCTTTGAGTTTTTTGGAGAAATATGACCATTGGAGGAAATGTGACCATTGGAACATGAGGCCTATAAATAGGAGGTCATTTGAAGCTGAAGAACAACTGTGATACTTTGCTTCTATCAAGTTCTATAGAGAGACGATGCGAATTTTCTCATGATTTGTGCTTTGTGCGACCGATCTTTGTATCGAGGGATTTCAAGTGATTGAAAGACATAGGTGTCGATTAGCTACAAAATCGACTACTGTCAGGGATATGCAGACAGACGAACCGATCATCGTATCGAGGGCTTCCAGGGATAGGCAGACAGACGAACTGATCATCGTATCGAGGGCTACCGGGGATAGGCAGACAGATGAACCGATCATTGTATTGAGGGCTTACCAAGGTGGTGGTAAGACAGACCTCCTATCATAGGTGAAAGGATAACCATTCTCTTTGGGTTAAAAAGAACTATAATACTTTTACTTTTCCACTGCTCTTTGTATTAGAAAGGAATTTGTATTATTTCCTTTCTTCTATACACTTTCAATTGTAATTATTTCAATTACGGTTATTCTATTACATATTATATTAATAGATTTTATACACTTTATGGTAGAATCTCTCACACTTGTTTTACTCTAATTATTGTATTCATCTTGAATAAAATTACTTTACTTTTATAATATTATTACATTACATCATACCTTTATATTCAATACAATTTTGGTTGTTTGAATTGTATTAGTTTAAGATATTTTATACTAATCTCTTAAGTGTTTAAACACAATGTTTTTAAACCCACACTTCATCCCCCTCTTGTATTGTTCCATCTAATATACATATTCTTTTACATATTCGATCCAACAGTCCCTCGTTAGTGTGGAAAATTATTTTTAGTTAAATTATTTTATTGATAAATAATAAGTTGATTTTGGATCTTATTTCTTATCAAATAGATATCTTTAGTACAAGAAAATGATTTGGTGATTAAGTGATAAATGTTATTTTGGAATATGTTCGCTCTATTGGGAACACTATATGCCCAAGGAAAATAGAATACTATCAGATTTCATTTCCAGAGTAATATTGGATTCTTATCTATGTTTTTATTGTGGATTTATAGCGACTTCGGTTATTTATGTAGACGAATAATCTATTATAGGGAATATGTGATTAGGTTAATTACTTTTAAGTATGTGACTTTAAGAGTAGTCGATGTTATTTGGAGATACAATTTAACATGGAAGCCTGCATAATAAAATTCTTCTATGTTTTGGGTTGAAATATTATTTTGGATTATTTTGAAGGATTTTAAGGAAAATTGTTTATTGAATTTTTTTTATTGAACTTTGGGTATTGTTGGTTTAATTTTTAAAATTGAGATTAGTATTTCCTTCTCTAATGAATTATCCTTTTTGGGGATCATCAGATCTTCTACATACCATTTTTGTTTTGGTTATTATCCAAAGACAAGGTAACTATATATAGTTTATCCTTTGTGTATTATGTGATTCCCTAGAAGTTGATTCTAGCACTTCAGGTGCGACCAAGTCATCTTGAATTTTCATCGTTTGAAAAAAAGATGAGTTAGTGGTATAAATTGATTGAAGGATGAAACTCTAAATAAAATGTAAGTATATCTCTTTATGTTCTTAGTCAATGTCATAAATAAATTCCTCAACTTTATGAAATGGAACTTAAAACAAAAAATGTTATCCATTTACGTTTCCTGCGAGGAAACTAATGACCATTTAACCCATCACAAGTTTGTGAATTTCTTGTTGTTAACTTTATCCTAATAATGTTTTATATCACTCTCCACCAGAACATGACACTTAGTTTATCTTCCATATCTATGTCTTCATACATGTAGTCCTAGTATGGGTTATATCGGGTGAGCTTCGTACCAGTCTTTCTTTCATTAAAAGAGATAGTTTTATTGACTCATTTTCGGATGTGGGACTTTAAATGAAGCTCCCAAGAACAATTTTAAAATTACAAGGATGCAATTTACAAAACGGGGGAAGAATTTAACACCCAAGATTTCATAGTAAGTTATTTTCTTTAAAATAATTCAATAGCATGCGCAACACGCAACAACGAGTTCGAGTACACCATGACATACCAAACTAGCCATTAAAAAGATTGTATGAATATTATTAACTGAATTTTAAATTTTATATAATCCCTATAATTTTAGAATCCAAAATTTTTGTTCCTTAGACATAATATAGAACAAATTCATTTTTTTAGATAAAAGAAGTATTTTTAAAAAAATAATAATTTACCACCTTTTAATGGAAATCCATTCTTAAAACCAATATTGAACACATTTATATATTCAATTTAATGAAATTTAATTCTTATTTAGAATCAAGACATTAAAATTTATTTTTGATAAATTTCCCTTACTTTTTTAATAACTTTCATATTTTGATGAATATTGAAAAATACTAAATTTTAAATGAAAAAAACTTTTCTAATCGAAATATTTTATAGTGTTAAATTATGTATTTTAAAGGTTTGGATGTATAATTAGATTATATTTTTATCATTTAATATGATTTAGGACAATATTAATAATTTCACATTTAAAATTGACATAAACATAAGTCAATCTTTTAATAGTTTTTACTTTTTTAAAAACTGTTTTTCGGTTTTGACTGCGGGAATTAATTTTAAATTAAATAATGATACTTATATGTTTTTAATTTGGTAAAATATAATTAATTTTTGAATTCAGATTATCAAATTTATTTTACAGTAAATTTTTGGTATTTTTCTAAAAACATTAAATTTTTTATGAATAGTGAAAAAATGCGTTGTAGTTTAAAACCGAAATTTTATTTAAATAATTATTTATTTTATTTAAATTTGTTTAACGTAAAAATAGATGTATAATATGTATATAAGTTCAATTTAATTCATTGGAGTCATTTTATAATAAAATAAGATGTATAAAATATTATTGAAATTTTTACCCTCTTTTACTCACCTCCTAGTAGAATTTGCAAATTTGCATAAATTCAATTTTTCCGTTTTTGTGAGATCAAATTAGAAAATTCCGAGGGACACAGTTATTATCAGAATGTAAAATGTGATTCAATAAAATGAAAATATTTTTTTTGTGATTACTAAATTTTTACTTTTATTTACCACGGTTAAAAGTAAATAGGGAAATTAAGGGTAAAAATGATATTATAATTAACCTAACACATGTCCTAATTCTATAGGATAATTATAATTCGACCAAAAAATACTGTTGGAATAAAATATGATCCTCTTTGTTCCACATGGATTAGATTTGAAAATTTATTATTATTTTTATTAAAAACGAGTTAAAAGAGTTGAATTCAAAGTTCAATAAATAAACCATTATTAATATACGGTTAAACACAATATAAATTCGACTATAAATATTCATTAGAAAGTTAAAAATATTTAAAAAATAATGTTATTTTATTTTTAATTTTTATACATTATATAATTTAATTTATTTTTGACACAATGATGATGGAGTAATTACCTTATTAATGGTATATTAAAATAATTGATATTATAAATATCCAAATAAATGTATTTTGAGACTTTTGATGAATTAAACTGATTTTATAGGTTAATATTCCAGGTTAGGGTTGGATAAATTAATTTTATTAGAAGTGATAATGTTTTTATGGCTTTCAAAAAAATCAAATACTAAATAGTGTCAAAATTGTCAAAATTGTGTTTTTAAAACAAATATTATATTATTAATTGATATAATATTTATAAAAATCAAAGGTTCGGAAAAAAGAAGGTAGATAAGGTTATATATATTAATAATGAACCTCATGGTGTTCTCTTGTCTTATTATAGTATGTTTATTAACCATATAATATAAAAATACAAAGAGACATGGTAAATGTCAAATTATTTTACTACGAGTTAAATCTAAAAGATGTTGTTAATATGATCACCTAAACCTGTACAAAACTTGTTGGTTGAGATTTTTTCCACCCATAACCAACTTAAAATTTAAATAATTTCTTTTTGAGCCATGAGAAACCGAACTTATTTTTAAAAAAATAATATTTCAAGATTTTCCTAAAGTGACCCTCCACACTCTTATAAATGGTCAGATCCTCTTATCTTAATTTGACATCACCATATCCATTTGGCTCGGCCAAAAGCTACCCAAATATCATCCCAACTTTCCTCCAATCATCCTAGATCTATTACTTTGGTCATAAATACAACCTAAGGAGCCCTTTTGATCAAATCAAAAGGAATAACTCGAAGAGACGGTAAATATTTCTTCACCTCTTTCAAGTTCTTTTCCTCTTCCACTTACTCTTTCTTTGTTGTTTCCATTATATAATAAAAACTCTATTATATTATATATAATCTAATGTTATTAAAAAAATTCTACAACCATATTCATTATTCTATCCATCATATAAATGACAATGTCACCGTACATGTGTAGGTACGGATTACCGTCTCCACGTCGTGGTGTAGTTTGTTATTCAAACACTTCATTATTTGGATTGGTATAATAATGAGTATAAATGATTTAAATAATAAATATAACATGTTAATGATTCATTATATATGATATACCATCCAACTACATACGATTTCACCATCAATATAATGAGATTGTCTCTCATGCGTACGTACATATTACTGTCTCCATGAACGCAATGAGATTCATTCCCCATCGTAATCATTCAAGAATAATCTTCATTTTATGATTAAAAATAATTATTATGAAATATATATATTTAGTATATTAATAAAATACATCTTATTAAAAAAAAACAGGTATTTTGTAACCTAGTATATAAAGGAAAACAGATTAGTTAACACCCGAAACGATGATACTATTAATATATTATTAACAAAGAAATATTATAGGATTATATACGATATCATATTTATTTATATTGTTATTTTATAATTTAATAACAATAAATTTAATATTATAAAGTATGTTAACATACCCTCGACCAAGGAAAGGTACAAGGTAAGGGGTTTTCATCTCAATTTCTTTCCAGAGAGATTCCACCTATATTTTCCACTACTACCTTTTGTGTGGTGTATGTACTTCCCATGATTGTATTGTTTGCGCAATATATTTTAATTTATTGGTATTTACATTGTCATTTGATGACCATTCTTTCATAGGGTTTATATTTCGTAAGTTACCAAATCACTATGGGAATTTCAATTTTCAATTTTCACTCATCCGGTTTTATGCTAACATCATTGATTACATTACTCCAAGATTATGTGTGAAATCACTATTTATTTACTTCTGTAGTAAATTTCACTACCCTTTGGGGGGATATATGTTTTATACATATAAAAAATACATTTATAAATTATCAAGTCATCTATATAAACTTGATAAGAGTAATTTTAACTCAATTTCTATTCATTGAGTTAAACTTCCAAGTCATTGGTGTTGTTTTTACAAGAATATGTGTGAATGTCCTCTGATTGATTTACAATAAATATCCAATAATATTCATTGTATTTATATTTTTCACACATAAAAATTTCACTGATTTAACCTTAACTAAAGGATAAGGTCTTTATAAACGAATTCATCTCAACTTACATTCCATTGAGACTTATTTTTTGTTATGCACCAATTTGCTTTTATTGGGTGTATATACTATACTTTGACATAGTATATCATGAATAAAATTATTCTCATTATATTATAAATCTTTTATTACCTCCATTATTTCTACTCATGCGTCTCTCATTTGGTTAGGAACTCAAACTAAAATATAATTTTAAATGTTTGAAATTTTTATTTTTCTATATATTTCTCATTAATCTCTATGTTTTAAAAATGTTTTTAAGGTTTTATTTATATGGACATCAATGTTTTAAAATTGAAATTACTTTTAAAATATTTAAATTGGAATGGGACACATTGATGGAAAAATCTATTTTAAATATCTTCTTGATAAATATTAAGACTTTTAAATGTTTTCATGAAAAAGGGATATTTCGCTCAAAGATTTTTACATATCATTTTCAACTATGTCAACATCTTTTACGGGATATTATTCTTGATAAAGGTTGATTATTATGATACATATCTTCTATACTGTATTGAAGATTTTGTGATATGTTTGACTGTTGATGTGTTATTTTTATACCATTAATGGTTTATAGATAAAGTATTGACATTTCGTATTCTAGTTTTAATACGAATGTTTATGATATGTTTAAACATTTTCATATGTAAAACGTATTGGACATAGTAAGTGATGGGTGGAGCCTGTTACAGCTCATCGATGCATCAGTAGGTCTAATGAGACAAAAAAGTGTCTTGGCACAATGCCTTGAACAAATCTTATTTGTAGTCTTGGCACAAGGCATTGACAATATGGTTATGAAGTCTGGCATTCTGAAATCCATCATTATGAAATAGCTATTGATATTGAATGTGATTATTATACTAGTATAATATCCATGTGAATAAGTAAATGACATTATTTGATTTTATCTTTGTTGTATTATGCTGATGTTTATGGTTAAAAGTATTTTGTTTTAGTCTTATACATTTCCTTAAATGTTTATACTTATTTATGAAAGTTTCTGCTACATTTGTTTCCTTACTGAGCATCTGAGCTCACCCCTTTCTATGTTTTATTTTTTCCAGGATTTGAAGAGGTATATTACAGTTGACCTGCAGGGATAGGATTTGGTTATAAGTTTGTTTAAAAAGGGGAAACAATTTTGTTTATGTTTTTATTTCATTACTTAATGTAAAACATATGAGTGTATCTAGTACTTCTAAGGCTACTAAACGGATCGGTATTTCAGGACATGATTCCTTGGAACATGCCAATGTTTCGTAATAATGCACCATATCTGGGTAACTGGGATCAGTGTTTTACAAGGGCCTTGAGGATGTAATGATGTATAATTACCCATGGTTTTTGTAACCCAAGTGTTCAATTTTTAGGCACAAATTCATTTTAAGGGGCGTAGATGGAAACACCATGAATTTTTTGTTAAATTTGTGTTCCTAAATAAATTTAATCTCATCAATATTTTATTTTACATGGATCACTAAGTTTTTTTTTGTGTTATACACAACACTAATTTTAATAATTGATACCTAAAACACAAATTTTAAATTTTATGGGACATAATATTAAAACCCTATTATTTAATAAGATTTGTATCACATTGTATTTGGAATAATGGGTATGACTATGATTAAATAAAATATTAAATTTTATGTTTTGAACAAGTATATTAGAAGTAAATCATTGGGGAATAATTATTTACAAATAGAAATAGAAACACTTTGAAAATAAAGGAAATAATTTTCCAAATAACTATTTCTTTGAAACCATAATGTTCTAGCATCATAATTAAAAAAATAACTTGTTATGAATTATTTTATGTAAATTTATATATTATATATTAAAAAAATAGTTGACAATTTATCTTATGGGTTTCTTATAGAAAATATATAACAAATCTTATATTTCTGGAAAAGATTTTAATTTCCTAAAACATAGATTCCTCACCTTTTCTGAACTTATTTCAAAAATAATTATTGATATATTAAGAAAAATTATATGAAAAAATATATTTAATTTTTAAAATCCATTATGTAAAAATTATCTTATGGTGAATTTTTTATAATTTTATCAGAAAATATATTTTTAAATTAATAGTTAAAATACTGGGTGTTATAATTTTGTTTTACATATATATATTTATACAATTTAGGTCATTGGAATAATTTTCACATAGATTATTTATATAAAAACTATGAAATGTTTTCAACATTTTTTCTTAGACCATTATTCTAATGACATATGTGGGGTTTATTTTAAATTACATTTTTACACTTCTGTGAATAAATTTTTTGAAAATTAATTAATGATTTCGAATAAAAATATTTTTATTTTAAAATAAGTAAATCTAAATTATTTTCTAGAATGAATAGAAAAAAATTAAACAATATTTATTCTGATTAAGGGAAAAACGGTTTACCAGGGGTACAAATAATTAGATAAGGGTAAAAATGATAATAAAATTTCCAACACCCAATTTTTATCCTCATTTAGTATGTATCACTTATATTATCTATAATGGTCCATTTTGGATCCATTTTCCACATTAAAAACATTTTCACGGCTTTTTCTTCTGAAAAATTAGATGTGGGCCACTCCCCTTGCATATAGAAGGTCACATCATCTCCTCTCCTATTCAAGCATTAAAAATAAATTGCACCAGATAATACATACCAAAATAACTTTCATAATTCCTAAATATAATCCTAGTGTAATATTTTTTTCAGAAGCCAAATTTATGAAGGCTTTTGTGCAAACCAATAGAGGTTACCCGCAGAAGAGATAACATTCTTCAATGAGTGTTTTTATATTATTTTTTCCTCCACATAATTAAATTATTATTAAACCATGATGATATAATAAGTATAGTTTATAATATATATATATATATATGTTATTTTAGTGACCTACAACCATATCCTTTTCCATAAGATGGTATGTCAAATCATCATAGATATGTACATCGAATTGCCTCACCGTGAACTTATATCATTCATTTTTCCATTGCAATGTATCATGGTTTGATAAAATAATGGATTTATTATTTATAATATATGTATATATGTATGATATTATTATACATATTTTGGAATCATTATATGACATAATAATTCTAAAATCCATTCTTTGATAATACAACAACATCGTTCGTCTGTATGATAGAGTACAACCTCGCAAAGCGATGTGAATCGTTTACACCTTACATGAATTGTAAAAGGGATGAGTTTAATGATCATATGTGATATATATTGAATAAATATTATTAAATAATTTAAATATGTTATTTATATTAGTTTATTTAATTATGATTCGAAAATGGAAACAATATTCATGTGAACATACGACCTATATTTTCCATGAATGGTGTATTTATGCTTTTATCTCTACCAGTTACAAACCTATCTAAATACATGAATTATGAATATATATGATATTTATATCATTGTTTAAATTATTTATATTATTTAACTACGATAAATAAAATATTACTAAAAAGGAAAATCAATACATACATGTCGATCAAAGAAGTGTATTCTTGAAATGTCACTTTAATATGAGATTTTTAATAAAATGATAACAAAAGCTCATAAGTAAATCATTCATTTTATAATATATATATGTCTGTTTATTTATGAAATATATATATAATAAAATTATATTTATTATAAATTTGGTTAAAATGTTTATAAAGGAATTTGAAACATACAATAATGGATTTTAACCTCACTTTTCACTTTTGTGAGACACATGTCATATTCATCAACTATTTATTTTATGTGGCCTATATACATCCAATTATAGTATATTATTATTATTATCCTTAATGTTATGTGTATTTTAATATCAATTTTAGTATCTCAAATTTATCAAGTTTATGTTTCAAACGTTACAAAAGTGGTAATGGATTTCTGTCTCAAGTTGCCTTCTTTGAGACATAAGTTATGATATTCCCCCATCATCTTCTATGAGGTCAATATAACACCAGTTTGTCATGATAAATCATTAATATAATAATTTTAATGATATTATTTGTCTCACAGAACTTTATTATTCCATTGGGACTACAATTCAATGTTACCAAATTGGTAAGAGTTTTAGGTCACAATCTCAACATTTATCGAGATTATATATTATTATGCTTATAATGATGGAATATTGTTATATACCTATTAATAATATCATGAAATTTCTTCTCCTAAGGTTATTTCTATAAAATAAATGTTTTCACATCATTTGTCTCTTTTTATGTTATTAAAAGTTCAAAATGATGTATTTAAGGGAAATGGTCTTTATTTTTATCTGTCAATGAAAACCCTTTTCCATCTAAAAACAAATTTCCTAATTTTTTTAAAAAAAATTAAAATTTTTAAAATGATATATTAATGAAAAATTTAATTTTTTTTTAATTTTTTTTCTTTTTTTGAAATGAGTCTTTATGTTGTTTTTTGAACAATCCCCATTAGGATTTTATAGAAAATAATAAAGTGTTATTTTTTTAACATGTACAACACGAATGGAATTTCTCATTATCATGACTATTATATTATTGGAATATACATTTATAATTTTTTTATTTTATTTTCAAAAAAATTTAATTCCAAAATTAATATATTAATTTTTAGTTTTAATTTTTTATTTTCAATGAAATTAAACTCTCCCCAAGTAATGTTCTATGACAACTTTAATCTAGAAGAATTTTCCTTCTAAGATGAAATAAAATTATATTACTTATGATTTACAAGGTATATGAACCAAGGATACCATTAATACTCTTTATCTTGATTGTTTATGTTTATAATGATTTTTTATGAAACTAGTTTATCTTATATCGGTTTTACCATGACTAATTTCTTTTCAAATAAGATACATTTTCTAGGGTTTACACAGTGTAGAATTGTATAAATAAAAGTGAAACTCATTTATCATGGATTTTTATAGGATGAATTTATATGATATTGTGGTACATGTATGTATTCTATTGATCATGTGATGGGACATACCTATATCTCACTCCAATACATTGCGTAATAATTAATGTTATACGATACGATAGTGTATATGGGGGGTTATCCAAAGCCCAAAATATGGTTCATGGGAGGTTTTTCTATATTGTAAGAGGTTATATAGGTGGTTGTCTGATGATCAAAAGAGGGTACTTTGGTGGTTATCCCATGCCTAATGCGGGTTCACGAAGGGTCAGACCAAGCCTAACATTTTATGAATGTCTTGGTGTATAGAATTGACATATGAATTTATATGATTATTAATGTTCCAAAAATTTATATCTTTTTCCGATGTCATTCTCTCATGGATCACATTATTTAAATATATTATGAATCATGATTTATGAACTGAAAATATTTATTCCATGGATCATTGTTGAGATCTATAATATGTAGGTTATGGTTTGAATATGTTATTATCATGTTATTATATACATATCCCCGTGAAATATAGATATCAACCTTATTTACCTCTACTGATCATATGAGCTCACCCTTTTTATTTATACTTTCTCAAGGAAATGAAGAAATGTAAAATGTATTATATTTATAATAAGTCTTATATTTATAAAGAACGTAGTGGGAGATGTTGTATCTCACTTATAGACCAATGTTTTTGTGCCCATGATTATAATGACATTATACCATTATGATCCAAAGGCATGTGTTCACGTAATTTAATGAAAATACATATAAAATATAAAAATTATATATATATATATATATAAATTCTTGGTTTCTATATAAAACCATAACATGATGAAGGATCTCTAAGGGACCAATTTACATAGGTCACAATATTCCATTCTACCAAAATCCTATTAATCCCTTCATAGATATTCCCAATGGTACACCATGTCACCAACAATACTCTAGTTATCATCATTTATTTTTATAACAAAAAATTCAAAATTTTTACAATTTCTTTTGTTTATGACGGTTTTGAACCTTTTACATAATTTATTAAAAGTGGTAAGGACTTTTCAGCTTCCTCTATCTAAATTCAACCCGGAATGGTAACAAAATATCTCTCTCCCAATAAAAATCTTCATAGTATGTCTCATGAATAATAGACCATTTTTTGGTATATGATAACTCAACGGGGGGATTTGATGATCTGAAAACCCTTATAAATATATTGAATTATATCTTATATTACACCCTATGGCCAAAATATAGCTCTCATTCTGAAAATTATTCTATTGATGATGAGTAGTACTTAAAAATATATCTCTTTACATTGATTTTTGTAGACTTATCAGGAACCATTAGTTAATCCTTGGATCCTAATAAGATACCAGAGATAGTGGAATTTAATGAAACCCCACAACTTACCATATATATTAATTGGTGATTTGTTCAATATAGAAATTTTATTTGATCAGAATAAAATACACTGGAATCATTAAGAGATTCACTATAATTAAAATTGACTTATTGAATTTAGATGTTTTGGGGAGTCTTATGAAAAAATCCATGTAGTTTTTTCCCATTTTCATGTTGTTATGAGTAATGGTTTTAACATTTCGTTAGTATTTGTTTCTTTTGGAATTAACTTTCTATAATACCAAGCCTCTTGTTATGTAATTTTCTATATGTCTCTTATTATTATAAAACTAGATGTATGGATTCATATTTTTATATTTCGTTGTTCTTCAAGAATATATATGGATGGAAGAGCTATATAAATCCTGAAAAGCATCTCTTAGAATCTTGTTCTAATTTGATATATATCTCAATTCTAATTCATTATAACTCCACCATTATTAATTTTCAACAAAAGATTATTTTCTACAATTTTTGGTAGCTTTACATAATATTTCAGGGCTTCTTTAATCTCCATGTGAATGGAAGGATATGAATTCTGTTGGGAGAGATATGATTTATCTCCTCCTTTTAAGAATTCATGATTCATCCTTTTCAGACACATGAGTATCAGATCATCATCAGTCCTCGTAATTTATAACGTAGCATGGTTATTCCTACATTGAGTAACAATGACATTATTTACATTCATAGGTGGTAATGTATCTAACATCTACAATATTTCACCAATTCCTACCACCTCATTTAGTGTATATTCAATTCAATTTTTGTGAATATATATTTCATGAACTTTTCATTGTATATATATTGCTTGTTTCTTTAAATAGATAATGTCTCCAAATATTCAATGCAATAAATATACTAATATATTCAGATAATGTGTTAGGTATTTTTTCTAGTGAGTTTTAATTATCATGAGGATTGAGAAATTAATTTTTTATTTTTCATGAGGTTTCATACAAATAACTTCTTTTATTTATCAATATATATTAAAAAATGATTTCCAATTTCAGGGTAATGTAATTACAGGTTCTGTAAGTAACATCTTCCATAAATCCTTGAAATATTCTTCGTATTACTCTATCAAAAGGAACATTACTCCCTTACATGTTGACTTTTTTCTGGATTGGTTAGCCCTGAGAAATTTCTTATAATGTGTCAGAAATTTCCTAGTAAGATTAGGGAAGTATGGATCATGGATAGAGTAGTCGATATGAACAATTTTTAATGAAATTTTTTTATAGTTCTATAGATATTTCCTTGATTATAATTAGATGAAACAATAATGATAGCTTATATGTCTAAAATTAATGTTTAAAAAACTGTCATTAGATTTTTAATTTCTTAACGTGATAAAAAACTATAAAAATGGATTTCCTTGAAAATTGAGTATATAAAAATATCGTCCCCAAATTTAACAAAAAATAGATCCAGGGTGTATCTAATGATTATATTCATTAGGTACATTATAACGGTGAAGGAATTTTATATTCTGGATGAAATCACTAAAACATATTATTTCCCATACCATATTTTGAATTCTATTTTTGAAATATCTCATTTTAACCAATAAGGATATATAGATTGGTGTTCAATCATTTATAAGTATTGATCCAATTTGTGTTGAATAATCAAGACTTGGAAATGGGGTACATTTTATTTATTCTTAATTTTGATCATTCAAATATCACATTATTCAAAGAAAAGTCACATTGATCAATATTTATTTTAAAAAAATTGGAATGTTTCTCCCCATGGTGAAGTAGTATGTTAAATAATACCATTTTTAGAATCATACATTATCTACTTCATTAATTCCTCCTATTCAATTTGAGATTTTTTATATGGACTCCTGGATGTAGGAATAGATCTGGAATATCATCAATGAATTGAAAACATGACAGTCTACCGGAAGGCCAATAATATCATGAAATGAAATAATGGTATATTCTCATAACATAGTCATTTAATCAATTTTAATTTCCACCACGAACATTTGAGAAAGAAGACCCTCATTGTTGGTTATTAGAACCCGTATTAAATAATTTTCTTCCAAGGGGATATCATCTTTATATCGATACCTATGAATATGATGATCTGAAATTATAATTGAGATTTCCTTCTCATGATAATTAATATCGGTACAATGTAGGGATAGATAATCGATAAAAAAAATACATAAAATTTATCCAATAGTATAATAACTAGATATACAAGAAGTATATTCCATAATATCAAAATTGGAAAGGATCTATATAGAATAGACAAAAATAGTGTTCCATGGGTGTTTTTAGTTATTTTAGTATACATTAAATTTGGAGGATATTCTATATTCTAATTAACATATGTCAAATTAATGAATTTTTAGTGACTTATGATAGTAATTTTTGTACAGAAAAAATTGAAATTAGAAAAAATAATTCATAGTTGTGTATATAACCTATCATAAAAATAGCTATACTTCAAAATAGGTTTTGATATGATGGGTTTCTTTTTAATTATTATCATAATTACTTAATATAACTGGGAAATAAATCATTAAATATTTTTATTAAAGCGTTCAATATCATCCAACGAATATCCTGAATAAGTTTCAATCTAGGTGTATTGTTAGGATTATTTTTCATACACTATGTGATGATTTAGTTTTGACCAAATGTCCCCTATATAGGGATATAAAACATATAATGTTTTGTGTAATGGAACTTATCCACTAAGAGTATCTATACATAGATTTACTGTTTGGTAAAACCGTCTTGATAACAGTGTAGAAATATTTTAGGATGTCATCCTCTATATAATGTAATCTCTATGGTTTACCACTGTGGATACCTAACCTCAATTCTAAAATGATAATGTCATTTCAAAAGTAACTAAACCTTCAATTAGATACCAAATATTGTGAACAAATATTAACCTAACCATATTTTAATTTATTATCTAATAGAATCATAACATTTCATAAATTATAATATCCCAATTACAAACAAGTTCAATATATATTGAAAATATTCACATAATAATCTTATATTATAATACTAGAGATTATTTCTCCATAAATCCAAAATACTAGAACATAGTCTCTTCATATCATTATTTTGAATCATCCTCATAAAATAGTGAATAAAAACATTAGAATGGGGTGATCTCAAATGCATAATAAGCAGGGAATAAAAAGTTCATCAATGATGAGTTCAATTGAGTAAATAAAATATTGATAATAAGATAAGTACCAAAACATAATGATTGATAACCCTAAACCAAATGTTATCTTCGAACTATAATGAATAAGAACATAAATACAAAAAAGATCAACATGGAACAATAATATCTATATCATGGATTAGAAGCGTTTATCATAAACCTAAATTCATGTGAGAATAAGAACATAATAAATAATTATATGTTAAATGTTGTCGAATAAGTATCATATGGAAATAATACATTCATTATCCACACCATGAGAAAATAAGATAAGAATGGGTAATATATTTCAAATATGGTATATACATTAGTATAGGTAAAAATTAATTTCACAAGACACAACATCTGCACCGATGCTTATATTAATATAAAACTTATTTTGGAATAAATTATCCCCAGTGTTATAATCATTTAAACATTTTATTGAATGGAGATAAAGGAACTCATCAATAATTTATCCATACATACACATTCCACTAAAAAAATTCAATTTCAACATCATAATAATCCCCTCAAAAGAAAGTGGGATTTATAAAGCATGAAAATCGGAATAAAAAATTGATAATAACAAACTCATGGAAGTAAAACGAGCATAATAAAACATATTAACTAAAAATTTTATATTTTAACAATTAACTAATTAAAATATAACGGTTTTCATAAAATTTCCATATGGAAATAATTCACTTTATATAAATAACCCATGGAAAAATGGTTTTAATAAAATATATAAATAGTATAGAGTAAAATCCTGAATTAAATTATTTGATAACAAAAACATTATCACCCTAAATAATAACATGTTTAATAATAATACAGGTTCATACACGAAATATCAATAAATTATAGATGTATAATTTTAGTATAATTAAAATCAAATAATGAAATGATATTTTTGAAAACATGTTTCGTCATCATTGTAATAATAATAGTTATGAATCCTTTTTTGAATGGTCAATTTTCATAGAAAAAGTTAAATGAAAAACTATGATGAAACTGTTTTGTTTTTAAAAATACATTGAAAAAAGGTAAGAATAACATTAAAAATGAAAATATTTGTAAAATTATGTTTAACTAGAAAGTTAACAAATTAATGAAAGGAGTTTCAGTTATGAAGTCACTTATATTTACTATGGATTTCCATATAAATGATTTAAAATACTATAAAATAAGTATATAAATCTAAATTTTTTATTCCATGAACTTATTCTTATATATTTACATTTATAATATTCAATAATGTCAACTATAATAATGTATTAGTTTGTTGGAATCACTTTTTCAAAATCAGTTGTTAATAATATTATCTATCTTGAACTACATCTATAAAAGTGGTTCCGAGACTCCATTTTATCAAATCCTTCATCATTTAAAAAAATTATTGGTTTATGATTTTATACTTTTAAATTAATTTTAATATTATAATTCAATTACATCTGTGTTTTCCTCACAATGTGTAAATATTAAAAAAGAGATGAACTTGTTTTGGGTTACATACTAATATTGATTGATTACTTTATACTTATCATTACATATTATATGTTTTTAAAAATATCCATATTAATTATATATATTCCATATTCATATAATATATATGCATAAAATTAAAAATAAATTTATCTTTCATTGGAAGTGATGTAAAACATAACATTTTTAGAAGAGGAAGTGATAGTCCACATACTAAAAAATTTATGTTATCCTTTTACTTATAGGAAAAGATGGATGTTGGTTAATTGTAACATCACAAGTAAATGAAGAATAATACATTTTATATATTTATTAATATTTGTGAATTAAATATTAATTTTACTTTAAAGGGGTTCCTATGTTCGATAGCGTACCCGATACACAACAGTGGGTTTCTTTGGAATCTTACGTTGCACACTAATAATATAATATTATTATTTTAAACGGTAGTTAACTCCTAGCCGTTGTATTGTTGGGAATGAAAAAAATTAACTAAAATTTGATTATACATGTTTGTTAAATATATTTACATTTAAAAAATAAATTTCAGAGGCTTAAAATGTGAATGAATCTAATTTTAAACATAATTGACATTAAAAGGCCAATTTACTGACTTTTAATGGAGAACCATTTTTAAATCTAGTTTTGGTCACTTTAATACATTATATATGACCAAATAAAATCCTTCTTTATAATGGGGACATCAAAATTTACTTTGTGTAAATTTTGGGAATTTTTACGATAAAGTTTATTTTTTTATAAATAGTGAAAATATTGTATTTTAATTCAAAACTATGTTTTAATCTAATTTATTTATATGGGTAGATTATATATTTAATTTGTTTTAAATTGTAATTAGAATATAGTTTTACTATTTAATCCAATGTTGGTAATTGGAAGTAATTTCACTTTGAAATTGGACATAAACAAATATTAATATTTTGATAGTTATTGTTTCATAAAAACACGCTATTTGTTTTAACAGCGGGAATTAATTTTTAAATTAATTAACGACACTTATATGTTTTGAATTTGGAAAAATAGAAATCATTTTTGAATTTGGAATATCAAATATATCTCAGGGTGAATTTTTGGTATTTTTCTGAAAAACATCAATTTTTGATGAATAGTGTCACAACTTAGTGGTAGTTAAAAAACTGAATTTTTCTTTTAAATGTAATTTTACCACTCCTGTGAATTGAATTTCAAAAATCCTACATACATGTTTTTTATCAAGACGTAAAATCTGGTTCAATAAGATGAAAATAATTTTTGTTGAATAGTAAGTTTTGACATTTATTTACTGCGGTTAAAGGTAAATAAGTTAATTCATGGTTAAAGGAATATTATAATAATTAAAAATTTACTTAACACTTATCCTAACCTTTTTTTTGAGTCATTAACGACCATGGGCATTTTTGGGACGATTTTGGGACCCCTTTGATCCACTTGGGAGTGAAAATGACAATTTAGATTAATTAATTTAATGTAAAGACAAAATTGACATTAACGAAAAATATTTTAGTAATGAGTTTTTATATGGTGTTATATAAGTCCTATTTTAGAATATAAATATTAATTGTAAAGAAAAAAATATTTCCTACATGATTGTATTTTTTTTATAATTTTTAGATATCGAATAAATTAAATTATTTACGACACAATAATGATGCAGTATTTTCCTCATTATTAAATGATTAAAATAAATAAGATTATAATGATTAAAATATTATCCAAAACATGTCCAATTATTATTGAATGATTTTATTTCTAATATGAGTCATCTTATCTTCGACCTTAATGATTTTTGGATCATTAGAAACTGAATATCATTATATAATAAAATAATGTTTTCACACTTTCCTAAAGAGCCCCTCCTCTCCTTTATAAAAGGAGACCACTTCTATGCAATTCCTCACACCTCTAAAGCCATTTGGATCATCCAAACTCTGCACAATTGAGCTCCCTATATCCCTATCCTACTCATATAAGCCTTAACTTAGGCATCAGGCATTTCAAGAAGTCCTTTGGTTCAATCCAAAGAGAGACACCCAATTAAAGGTAACCATTTCTCTTAAATTGTTTTCTTTTATTTTACTTCTCCAACCCATAAAATGTTTTTATTTCCTTTATTTTGTAATATCACCAGTGTCCTCAATATACTAGTATGTTGTTATGAAATGGATTCGAACTACACATACACACACCTCCATCTAATGGATGAAGAACATAATGTTTTTGTGGATGGAAAACTAACGCCTCATGAAACGACGATTGTTCAATTAAATCTTACTGCCTCTCATGGTGGCCATTATAATGGCACTATATTTATATATGATATATATTATTTTCATGATTTCCTTATGCTTTTGTACTTCCTATTTATAGCATGCCTTTATGGTTTCTGTAGTGGGTAAATACAATAATCTCATTTGAGGAAGTGCGGACTACCGTCCCCTCAGAGTGATTTGATTCGTTAATGCCTTATGTGGGATTTATAAAGGATGAAGATAATGATATTATATATTATATTATACTATAATTATATTATAACTATGTGTCATTATGTTCTATTTTCATTAAAAAATAAATAGAAATGAATGTAGCGTTCATGCGTACGTACGGCTTACCGTCTCTATGAACGGTGCATTTCATTTCTTACCTCTAGATGTTATGTACTATTATAAAAACATGCATATACTGGATATATATGATATATATGATATCCAAATCATGAATATCATTCTGGATATAATGAACTATTGACCACATAGACAATTTTTAAATATAAGGTTTCCATTTTGACTCATGTACCAAATATCGACAAAATTAACATTATTAACATAAATGATTACATAATGTTTATAACATGGTAATAAGTTATATAAAAGGAATAATAACCTTGAAAAAGGTTCTTACGAAATTATAAATTAACATTAGTTTAGTATTCAGGATATTAAAGAACGAACGGGTCAAGTCGGACACGAGGTAAGGGACCTCCTCTCAATCTCCTTTCATTGAGGCATATTTTGTTTTAATACACGAATTTCTTTTATATGTTGTATAAACACCCTTGACTTTTCAAAGTGAATCTTTTTCTACGAAGTGTTTTACCAAACTAAAAAAGTAATGTTTTTTAACGTAAGCAATGACAACCACCTTTCCTCCACCGCGAGTATTATTTGAGCTTTGGCTTCCTTAACAAGCTGTAATGTTTTTAACCGGAAAAATAAATACCATATACTCTTTTTATGTATTTTGGTATTGAAAATTATTTTTATAATGGATTTATTATTTCAATATCTTGAAATGATATTTTTTTATTGCAATGTGGAAATGTTATCATTATTTTATGCCCATTTTATGTGTTATGATCATGTTATGGTTCTTGGGCATTATTTTTGTATACGTGTGGTTCTGTGATAAACCTAGGGCGGGTGAGCCCGAGATAGCTCTCCAATGCATTGGGTAATGTGACAGAGGTAAACATGAATGTTTCTCCTAAGAGATTTAGGGAATATACTATGATGGTTATTTCAATGTAACTCGCTATGTAGCTATGATATCTACAATGTAAGTATGGTATGGATTCCGCAAGTTACCTTTATGATTTATGATTACTATGTGGCTTTCATAAATGTTATGATTTCATGAGGTAAGTAAAAGAGTTAATTCTTTGTATGTATTTATGAACAACTATTTTCATTCACTATTTTATAACCCTTACTGAGCCTTTTATGCTCATCCCACCTTTTGAAATGTTTTTCACAGGACTTAAAGATGAATAGGGTCAAGGATGGGATCAAGGAAAATACATTCTCTATTTAACATGGAATTAGACATGACTTTTTTAAAAGGTTTTTATTTTATGAAAAAAAATGGATTCTGGGTAGAAGTGCCCACATTGTAATATTTTGAGATGTAATAGTTATGTCCTAATTTCCTAAAACTCAAAACCTGAAAAGATCATCAATGTGAATTATTCATTTAATTCAATATTATGTAATGTTTAAGGCTGGGTCCATATAGTTGGTATCAGAGGTCTATTTAGATAACATTAGGAGTTAGGGTATTGTTAAAGTAATATACATAAAGTAATTTCTGTTAATATTGACATCATGTAGCATTTTTAGATTACCATGTTTCTTCGCCTAAGATATTTTTGTGTTCAGAATGGTTTTCCGCAGAGGAAACAGGTCAACTCTGTTGGGATGACATCAGGAAGAAGACAACCTTCCAAATCAGAAACCTGAGATGGTCGGAATCGGAACTGAATAGTTTGTTGCAGTGATGGGACAGTTGACTCAGGCGATAAACGGTGGTGGTATCGATGTACGAGATCAGCCAGATCATCCGTAGAGGAACATGTCAGTAGTGGATCATTTCATAGGGAAACATCCCCCATCATTCAGAGGATCATCTAACCCTGTGCTAGGCTGAATGGTGGATTAAAGCATTGGAGAAGATTATTGATGTCATGGGTTGTTCAGAACATCAAAAGGTTAGTATTGCAGTTTACCATTCTGAAGGTGAAGCTGATCAGTGGTAGTCGATGGTGAAAAATATCAGGGATAGTGAGGAGATTGATGCTCTCGATTGGGATGAATTCAAAGGTATCATTCTTGAGAAATATTTCCCTAAGGTTGTTCGTATTAGGATGGAAAAACAATTCATAGAATTGAGGCAGGAGGATGACTCAGTGGCTGCTTATGAAGAAAATTTTTCTCGACTGGCAAGGTATGCTCCAAATTTCATACGAGATCTTGATAGTAAAATCAACCATTCTTACTCAAGATTAAAGCCAATGTATCGAAGGGCTTTACCTTCACGTGAGTTCAAAAGTTATGACAAAACTTTTTCGTTGTGCGGAGAAGGTGGAAATGGAGTTTTCTGATGATCATGTATTCTTTGACAAACAATAGAATAAGAGGTCGAGGTGGCAGGAGAAAGGGAAGAACTATTCAAAAAATTCTGAGGGTAAAAAACTTAAGTTTACAGTTTGTGAAAATTGTGGTAAAATGAATGTTGGGGAATGTCTTTTGAATTCTGTTAAGTGCTACTGATGTGGTAAAATGGGACATAAGGATCGTAATTTCACTGAAAAAGATCGGGGTAATGGTAAGACAAAATCTGATTTACAGTCAGTAAAATGTTTTATGTGCAATGAAATGGGTCATTATGCAAATGATTGTTCGACAAAGAACTCAGCCGAAGGAAAGAAGCTAGACTACAAGCAGAACGGGGTGGCGAAATCCTTTGCAACTAATTCAGCAGAAGTTGGTCCATCAAATGAAGTAGTATTAGGTACGTTGTTTGTTTGTTTAGATTATGTCAATGTGTTGTTTGATTCAGGGTCTACACCCTCTTTTATTTCTAAGAAGATTTCTAGTAAATTGGGAATTCCATATCATGATATGAATACTGAAATTATTGTAAAAACACATGGAGGAAATGTCGAGACAAAAAGAAAACATAAGAACATTCCCATCCTTGTGTGCAGAAAGAATCTACCTGCAAACCTTCTTATTTTTCCTCTAGTAGAGTTTTATGTTATATTGGGAATGGATTGGCTTTCTGTTTATCATGCTATGATTGACTCCAGAGCTAAAGAGGTTTCTTTTCAGAATGATTTTCAGTTTGTGTACAAGAATGAACCCTTGCTTTTTATAACATATTAGGAAGTCGAAAAACTGGTAAAAGATGGAAATGAATGTTACCTTGGACATATTATTGAAAACAAAGGGATTGTTTAGATTAATGATGTTCCAGTGGTAAATGAGTACCTTGATGTTTTTCCTAATGAGTTGTCTGGTATTATACCTAATCGGGAAGTTGAATTTACTATTGAATTTGTTTCTGATGCTAAGACAACATCAAAACCCCCTTATCGAATGGCTCAAATTTAACTTTTAGAGTTAAAGAAGCAATTGCAAGAGTTATTAGATAAAGGTTTCATTCGACCTAGAACATCACCATGGGGTGCTCCTATCTGGTTTATTAAAAATAAAGATGGTTCAATGAGACATTGCATTGATTATAGAGCATTGAATAACATCATTGTTAAGAATAAGTATCCTTTTACTCATATCGATGATTTGTTTGATCATCTCCAAGGAGCTCAGTATTTTTCAAAGATTGACTTGAGGTTGGGGTACCATCAGTTTAAACTAAAGGAAGGAAACGTTCCAAAGACCGTGTTTCGTACTAGATATGGCCATTATTGTAGAGACCCCAAAACCCAGGGTGCCTCATGAGACATGATATACTTATCATTACATCATTACAAAATAAATATCAAGTCCCATGAATACAGAAGATCGTGAGGCTCAGGATTCTGGGAAACCAGCTGCTCTGTTTAACTTCATCAGTATATACCATGCCTGAAAAATTTTAAACAAAACGTAGGGTGAGAAAAAATGCCCAGTAAGGGGTTTTAAAACATTTTTAGAAAACCCTTTCCCAAAGAAGTTCTTTCTAAGAGAATAAAATACTTTTCTAAAACAAAACATTATCCTTTCTTAAAACATGAAATCCATCTTTCTTTGAAAACCACTTGCATAAAGAAGCACGTACATGAAATAAACACCAAAGTAAATATGATCAGAGAGCGCAACATAAACAATGCATAATATTCAACAAGGATACTTAAATTCTAAAATGAAAAGTGTAATTAAGCCGGGAAAATGTGCATGTCATGGTTCATGAGAATATACAGTTCATCTATCAATTTACCACATGAAAAACAGTTCTTGACACAAGAATTACATTTTCATAGTCATGGGAGCTTTCAACTAGGGGTTGTCCTGTTAGTTGAACTAACCCATGGTTGACCTTTATCATTTCATGCAGAGGGGATGCATAATACTGGACTTTGTCAAGACCTCGCGTCATGACCTTAAAACATAACTTTAGTACGGGTCAAGGCCAAACGCCAATCCCGTTTCCCATGGTAGCACGAGCCAAGGCTATTCGCCAAGACCGTTGCACATGATAGCACAAGCCAAGGCTATTCGCCAAGACCGTTGCACATGATAGCACGAGCCAAGGCTATTCGCCAAGACCGTTGCATATAACGTCTCATGAGACTCTTGCTTTACCCAATGCATTGGAGCGCTGTATAATTCCGGGCGCACCCATCCATAAACATTTAAGTCCTATACATCCCTCACATATCTTGACATGGTCATACATTCATGGGGTTCCATACATTCATAATTAAACCCCATTTTCACATACATATACATAACATGTAAACAGTTCTATCATTAAAAACGTTATGTCATGCATGCTAAAGCTTCGTGCACATAAGAAGTTAACGTCTGAAAACATGGGTTTTAGGAAAAATAGGCACAACACTTTAACATTCCATACATCATGATACCTAATTAAAGCATGGTCGTCCACATATGATGATAATTGGATGTCATGGGTGTTTTATACAGGCAGTTGAAGTTACAATGGGCATATTAAAGTCCACCTTTGGGAAAAAAACATATGCATACATTTGTGCAAGTTCTTCTGATAAACATCATCATACTATAAAGTAATAAATTACAAAACATGGGAACCAAATTCATATTAATGTAAATGTGACTCAGTGTTTCAATTAATTAAATAATACTCAATTCATACATTACCTGATTCACAAGCTCTGGACTAGAATTGTTTCAGTGTACTCATATTTATGTGTTTGTGCAAGAGGGGTTTACTGGGTCATATGTATATGTATATATGTACTCATATATATATATACATATAAACCGAACTGCAAGAACACAAAAATAAGACTTGGTCTCCCACCTATATATTTCAGAGCCTATATGAAGAAGAGGGATTCTCCATGACATTCGGGTGTGATTACACATGGTGCGTACATACACATGGTTATATATATATATATACATATAAACCGATATATATATATACTCATAAACCAACGTTAAATCACAAACATGTGTTAAATTCATACCCAAACTAGGTTCTCCAAGAGAGGAAGAATACTAGTATACAAGAAAGAGGGTCTTATGGACTTGCGTCTACATAGAGGTATACATTTATATAAACTTGCATATATATAAATATATCCGAAGTAAAATAAGACACAAAACCATAATTAACCCTTACATGTTTTTCATATACTAAGAACATCATTTCATAAACAAATTATCATCAATTGAAGAGCATAAAAAAACGAAATGGTTTGTTTCACATATACATATATAAGTATATATATATATATAGTTTAAACAAACACAAAACAAGATTAACCCTTACCCAAATAAAATCAGATTCTTTGAACCCTTATTCCAAAATTTGGTTTTTCAGGTTCAGACATAACTGAAAAGTATAGGTATTTATATATATATAACATATGTATATATATGTAAATACACATATACATATTTATATACATATACCAAATCTTGAAAAAACCAAAACTGAAATCAAAACATATTTCTTACCTTGCTCAGGGAGGAGGAGTGGGCGAGGCAAGAGGGACTGAAACATGTAATTCTAGCAGGTATACATATATATATATCATGTTTATACTTATATATATTAATATATAAACCGAAGCTTAAGCAAATAAATAAAAAAAGACACGACCCTTACCTATTCAGAGGGGAGGAGAGGGAGATGCGGCAACGAGGTAGGGGAAGCCGAAGGTGTATACATAGGATGTACACGTATATATATATATATAACCCATATATGTTTATATACATGAAAACCGAAGCTTAAAACAAAACTTTAAAAATAGACTTCGACACTTACCTATTCGACGAGGAGGAGGAGAGAGCGGAGCAGTGATGAGGTCTCGGAGGTCGGAGAGGTCGAGAAGGCTCGGGTGCCAACGTTCACCTTCGGTGCAACATGTAGTTTAAAAAGAAGAAGAAAAAAGCTCAACAACTGGGGAGATGTCGAGGGAACCGAGGCCGGTAATTAAGAGGGCGACGCTGATTTTGTAGAAGAAGAAGAGAGGGGATTACCATTGACGACTTGGGCGGAGGAAACGAGGCTCCCTAACTCTACTGGTCGGACGACACCAGGAAGAAGAATAAGTCGCTGGCGCGAGGTAGGAGAGAAACGCGAATCAAAGCGGACGGCCGGGATTAGACACAGGTTGATTAGACGGCCCAAACGCGACGCGGTATTAAAAAGGAATGGATGGCCGCGATCAAGGGAAGGAGAGGATCCGACGGCCCGGGTGCGATACGGTGCTAAAGAGAGGAAAAAAAACGCAGGTCTTCAACAGTTTTTAAAAAAATTTATTTCCTTTAACTTATTATAATATTTTCTTTAAAAAAAATCAATTATTAATCTAACTTTTACCATTTTAATAAAATCATTGGTCAAATTATAAATTGATTTAATCAAAGCATGATATTATATATAAACATATGCTTATATATATATATTCTATTTAAAAATACCAATAATTTTTATTGGCCCTATTATATTAAGTATATCATTTTTTAAACCATAATTATTATATTTTGGAAAATTAAAGGTTCACTTAAATCAATTAAAGAAATCATCGATTTATAATATATATTTATTTTTTTATTTATGTAATTATTTTTCCTTTGTTGAATATAATAATTACCTTAATTTATAATTTGATGAAAACATTAGGATACACTCTTTTAAGGAGAGGAAAAGAAATTGGTTGCATAAAAGAATTTGTGTAAACTTAAAGATGCGAGATTTGTAAATAAAACCATAATTCAATATATTTTCCAAAATAATTAATAATGGTCGAATTATAAGAGAAATAATTTATCTAATTTGATGCAATATATATAACTCATAAAAATCCATTAGGTTTAATATAACTAGAAAATAAATGTTACATTGTTCAAATTATTATGTATAATGGAAGAAAACAATAATACTAATTTTCTCCATTTGAAGCATAAAATAAAATTTCGGGAAAAACAAGAGATAAATTAACTAAATTAACATTGATGTCATTTTAAAAAATTAAAGAAAAAATACACAATTATCATACCGATCCTTTTTGGGGTAAATCATTTTATTTCAAACGGTCAAAATAAAACATAGAGGATAAGAAGGACCAACGGTCAAAATAAACCAACGGTTGAATTAATAGCCGTTTGGGGTTCAACGGTCAGATTAGGGTGCTTATAAAAAGAAAGGTTTTGTCTCGGGTGTCTCTTACCCCAAGTGACTGAAGGAGAAGCAAAGATGGTTCATGTGATCCCCTTGGTGCTGAGCACAGTCGCAGTGGACTCAGCAATCCTTATGTTCCTTATGATGGATGCTCGAAACCCCTACCGCATTCTCGGGCTCTTAGTAGTTTTAATCAATCTTCCCATTATTGTAATCGGGTTCTAAGTTGGGATATTTGGTTAGTGAGCTTTTCTTGTAACCCGAAAATTGTAAGACCCTTCAGTGTTGAGTTCATAAATAAAAGTTGCGTGTTTTTATATTTTACATTCTGATTGTTTTAAAGATAGAACTTCAATAGCACAAAACGCCCAATTTTCATTTCAGAGGTTTGAAAACTTTGGGGTGTTACATTATCTCCCCCTTAAAAGAATTGCGTCCCCGCAATTCTATCATAAAAAAAGGGGAAACTAAAACCCCAAATGTAAAACTCTACCGAAACAGTGGATCTGGCTCGGTAAACGGGACACCAAAGTTGGCACACAACTCTTCAGTTTCCCTAGTCTAGATGCACCTCGAACAGTGCTCCTTGAACTCCTGGTCGTGTGTACTGCACACGGGCTTCAAAAGGGAGGATCGTGCGATGCAAAGCTCGGATACGTCCAAGTAGATAAACTCCTTGATGAATCTTCTGGCCACATCATGCTCGAGGTAGTCGAGAGGGATGATGCGGTTGAGGAGACTGAGGTTCATGACTTGGAACATATAAGCTGCACTAAGCTGGCCATCCTGGGAAGCCACGAGGAAACACGCTCTGGTAGAAAAGTTTTGTGCCAGAGTGAAACATTGGAACATGCCCACAAAGTACATTCCCCTTCGCCTATAGCAGGGGAGTTGAGCAGCATCGATGATGTGAAAGACGCGATCATTCTTTTGACATAACCGAAGAATCTCTGGACCGTTTGCTAGATCGAGCAAACGCTGGAAAGACCCTCGTAGGTGGAGAAAGGACGGGTAATCCACCATGCATGCCTTGATCAAGATGACTTCCACTAGCTCATCAGGTAGGGTTGAGAAGTTCGTTTGTCCAGCCATCTGAAAACAAACATCGAAGGGAAACTCTTAACAACACTGATAAGGTGGAGACATGAAAGGAAATAAGAAACTTCCATTTATGAAAAATTTTACACGGAAAAGTATGAGTTCACAAGACGTACGCCACAAAGAGTGGAAAAACATCCTAACTCTTCAAACCACACACAGGATGAACATACAGGACTAAACTCATGGGAACATTTATAAGGCCTACTGAGTTTAGCATGAGGGGTGTGGAGTTGGGAAACATTGGTGTACACTTCTTGCCTAAGAGACACACGTGTGGACTCATTTTCCAACGCTCTGAAGTCCATTAACTGGCCCCAGAAGCCATAGTGCAGGACCTGGCACAGATAAGCCGCTCGGAGGTCTCCGGCAGCAGCATCTTCTTGAAAAGGGTTATCTAGCATTGTACCAAATTCCTCGCCAGTTGTAAACACTCAGAAGAGTCCTTCGTGATACCTTCCCCGGCATGCATACGAGGGAAACAGGGTCATCATCATTAGGAGATAATCCATCCCCATTCCCCGGTGGAGACTAAGCACCCTATATGAGTTTGACACATCGTACAAGTGCTTACACGTCATGCGAATTTGGGCATAGTTTAGAAAGTCCTCATGACTGGCTAGAGATATAATGTTCTCTAGAGCCTTAGTGGGAAGTGAAAAAAGGTCGGTAGGTACATCTGCCATCTGAAAGTTATAACATTTTTACATAGTCTTAGCAATATATTTATATCACCTGGTTTTCCAGAGTTGCCTGAACCTATCCTCTGATACCAACTGTAGAGACCCCAAAATCCAGGGTGCCTCATGAGACATGATATACTTATCATTACATCATTAAAAAATAAATATCATGTCCCATGACTATAGAAGATCGCGAGGCTCAAGATTCTGGGAAACCAGCTGCTCTGTTTAACTTCATCAGAACATACCATGCCTTAAAATTTTTAAACAAAACGTAGGGTGAGAAAAAATGCACAGTAAGGGGTTTTAAACCATTTTTAGAAAACCCTTTCCCAAAGAAGTTCTTTCGATGAGAATAAAACACTTTTCTAAAAGAAACATTATCTTTTCTTAAAACAAGAAATGCATCTTTCTTTGAAAACCACTTGCATAAAGAAGCACGTACATGAAATAAACACCAAAGTAAACATGATCAGAGAGCGCAACATAAAAAATTCATAATATTCAACAAGGTTACTTAAATTCTAAAATGAAAAGTGTGACTAAGCCGGGAAAACGTGCATGTCATGGTTCATCAGAATATACATTTCATCTATCAGTTTACCACATGAAAAATAGTTCTTGACACAAGAATTACATTTTCATAGTCTTGGGAGCTTTCAACTAGGGGTTGTCCTGTTAGTTGAACTAACCCCTAGTTGACCTTTATCATTTCATGCAGAGGGGATGCATAATACTGTACTTTGTCAAGACCTCGCGTCATGCCCTTAAAACATAACTTTAGTACGGGTCAAGGCCAAACGGCAATCCCGTTTCCCATGGTAACACGAGCCATGGCTATTCGCCAAGACCGTTGCACATGATAGCACGAGCCAAGGATATTCGCCAAGACCGTTGCACATGATAGCACGAGCCAAGGCTATTCGCCAAGACCGTTGCACATAACGTCTCATGAGACTCTTGCTTTACCCAATGCATTGGAGCGCTGTATAATTCCGGGCGCACCTGTCCATAAACATTTAAGTCCTATACATCCCTCACATATCTTGACATGGTCATACATTCATGGCATTCTATACATTCATAATTAAACCCCATTTTCACATACATATACATAACATGTAAACAGTTCTATCATTAACAACGTTATGACATGCATGCTAAAGCTTCGTGCACATAAGAAGTTAACGTATGAAAACTTGGGTTTTAAGAAAAATAGGCATAACACTTTAACATTCCATACATCATGATACCCAATTAAAGCATGGCCGTCCACATATGATGATAATTGGATGTCATGGGTGTTTTATACAGGCAGTTGAAGTTACAATGTGCATATTCAAGTCCACCTTTGGAAAAAAACATATGTATACATTTGTGCAAGTTATTTTGATAAACTTCATCATGCTATAAATTAATAAATTACAAAACATGGGAACCAAATTCATATTAATGCAAATCTGACTCAGTGTTTTAGTTAATTAAATAATACTCAATTCATACATTAACTGATTCACAAGCTCTGGACTAGAATTGTTTCAGTGTACTCATATTTATGTGTTTGTGCAAGAGGGGTTTACTGGGTCATATGTATATGTATATATGTACTCACATATATATATATACATATAAACCGAACTGCAAGAACACACAAATTCGACTTGGTCTCCCACCTTTATATTTCAGAGCCTATATGTAGAAGAGGGATTCTCCATGACATTCGGGTGTGATTACACATGGTGCGTACATACACATGGTTATATATATATATACATATAAACCGATATATATATACACACATAAACCAACGTTAAATCACAAACATGTGTTAAATTCATACCCAAACTAGGTTCTCCAAGAGAGGAAGAATACTAGTATACAAGGAAGAGGGTCTTATGGACATGCGTCTACATAGAGGTATATATTTATATAAACTTTCATATATATAAATATATTCGATGTAAAATAAGACACAAAACCATACATAACCCTTACATGTTTTTCATATACAAAGAACATCATTTCATAAACAAATTATCATCAATTGAAGATCATAAAAAAAACGAAATGGTTTGTTTCACATATACATATATAAGTATATATATATATATAGTTTAAACAAACACAAAACAAGATTAACCCTTACCCAAATAAAATCAGATTCTTTGAACCCTTATTCCAAAATTCGGTTTTTCAGGTTCAGACATAACCGAAAAGTATAGGAATTTATATATATAACATATGTATATATATGTAAATACACATATACATATTTATATACATATACCAAATATTGACAAAACCAAAACTGAAATCAAAACATATTTCTTACCTTGCTCGGGGAGGAGGAGTAGGCAATACAAGAGGGACCGAAACATGTAATTCCAGCAAGTATACATATATATATATATCATGTTTATACTTATATATATTAATATATAAACCGAAGCTTAACCAAATAAAAAAAAAAGAAACGACCCTTACCTATTCAGAGGGGAGGAGAGGGAGATGTGGCAACGAGGTAGGGGAAGCCGAAGGTGTATACACAGGATGTATACGTATATATATATATATATACCATATATGTTTATATACATGAAAACTGAAGCTTAAAACAAAACATTAAAAATAGACTTCGACCCTTACCTGTTCGACGAGGAGGAGGAGATAACGGAGCAGTGATGAGGTCTCAGAGGTCGGAGAGGTCGAGAGGGCTCGGGTGCCAACGTTTACCTTCGGTGCAACTTAGAGTTTAAAAAGAAGATGAAAAACGCTCAACAACTGGGGAGACGTCGAGGGAACCGAGGCCAGTAATTAAGAGGGCGGCGCCGATTTTGTGGAAGAAGAAGAGAGGGGATGACTGTTGACGGCTCGGGCGGAGGAAACGAGGCTCCCTAACTCTACTGGTCCGACGACACCAAGAAGAAGAAGAAGTCGTGGGCGCGAGGTAGGAGAGAAACGTGAAACAAAGAGGACGGCCAGGATTAGACATAGGTTGATCGGACGGCCCATACGCGACGCAATATTAAAAAGGAATGGATGGCCACGATCAAGGGAAGGAGGGGATCCGACGGCCTGGGTGCGACGCGGTGCTAAAGAGAGGAAAAAAAACACAGGTCTTCAACAGTATTTAAAAAACATTATTTCCTTTTACTTATTATAATATTGTCTTTAAAAAAATCAATTATTAATCTGACTTTTACCATTTTAATAAAATCATTGGTCAAATTATAAATTGATTTAATCAAAGCATGTTATTATATATAATCATATGTTTATATATATATATTCTATTTAAAAATACCAATAATTTTTATTGGCCTTATTATATTAAGTATATCATTTTTTAAACCATAATTATTATATTTTGGAAAATTAAAGGTTCACTTAAATTAATTTAAGAAACAATCGATTTATAATATCGATTTATTTGTTTATTTATTTATTTATTTTTCCTTTTTTGAATATAATAATTACCTTAATTTATAATTTGATGAAAACATTCGGATACACTCTTTTAAGGAGAGGAAAATAAATTGGTTGCTTAAAAGAATTTGTGTAAACATAAAGACGTGAGATTTGTAAATAAAACCATAATTTAATATAGTTTCCAAAATAATTAATAAAGGTCGAATTATAAGAGAAATAATATATCTAATTTTATGGAATATATATAACTCATAAAAATCCATTAGGTTTAATATAATTAGAAAATAAATGTTTCATTGTTCAAATTAATATGTATAGTGGAAGAAAACAATAATATTAATTATCTCCATTTGAAGCATAAAATAAAATTTTGGGAAAAACAAGAGATAAATTAACTAAATTAACATTGATGTCATTTTAAAATATTAAAGAAAAAATACACAATTATCATACCGATCCTTTTTGGGGTAAATCATTTTATTTCAAACGGTCAAAATAAAACATAGAGGATAAGAAGGAACAATGGTCAAAATAAACCAATGGTCGAATTAATAGTCGTTTGGGGTTCAACGGTCAGATTAGGGTGCTTATAAAAAGAAATGTTTGGTCTCGGGTGTCTCTTACCCCAAGTGACTGAAGGAGAAGCAAAGATGGTTCGTGTGATCCCCTTGGTGCTGAGCACGGTCGTAGTGGCTTCAGCAATCCTTATGTTCCTTATGATGGATGCTCGAAACCCCTACCGCATTCTCGGGATCTTAGTAGTTTTAATCAGTCTTCCCATTATTGTAATCGGGTTCTTAGTTGGGATATTTGGTTAGTGAGATTTTCTTGTAACCCAAAAATTGTAAGACCCTTCAGTGTTGAGTTCATAAATAAAAGTTGCGTGTTTTTATATTTTACATTCTGATTGTTTTAAAGAGAGAACATCAATAGCACAAAATGCCCAATTTTCATTTAAGAGGTTTGAAAACTTCGGGGTGTTACAATTATGAATTTGTAGTTATGCCTTTTGGGTTAACCAATGCACCTGCTGTATTCATGGATCTTATGAATATAATTTTCCCTGAGTTCTTGGATAAGTTTTTGGGTGTGTTCATTGATGATATTTTGGTTTATTCTAAAAGTAAAGAGGAACATGAATGTCATTTAAGGGTTTTCTTGCAAACCGTAAAAGAAAAGAAACTATTTAGTAAATTCAGCAAGTGTGAGTTTTGGTTATAACAAATTTTTTTCTTGGTAAAATTGTTTTAAAAAAGGGCATAACTGTTGATCCGGCTAAAACAAAAGTTCTTGAAGAATGGCCAAGACCCACAAATATAACCAAGAACCGTAGTTTTCTTCGTTTGGCAGGTTGTTACCAGAGGTTTGTTGGAAATTTTGCACGGTTATCTAGTCCAATGACTAAGTTAACTCGAAAAGGTGTTAAGTTCATTTGGACAAAAGAATGTGATGATTTTTTTCAGGAATAGAAAAGAAGACTGGTGAATTCTCCAGTTTTAGAACTACCTTCCAGAAATGGTGAGTTTGTTGTCTAGAGTGATGCTTCGTTGAAGGGACTGGGTTGTGTTCTAATGCAGAATGATCAGGTAATTGCTTATTCTTCACGTTAGTTGAATCCTCATGAATTAAATTACCCTAAACATGATTTGGAATTGGCTGTTGTCATGTTTGCTTTAAAAATTTGGAGACATCATTTGTATGGAGTGAAGTGTGAAATATATACTGATCACAAAAGTTTGATGTATATATTCACTCACAAATAATTGAACATGAGACAGAGGATATGGTTGGAATTAATCAATGATTACGATTGCACAATACTTTACCATCCGGGAAAAGCAAATAAAGTGGCTGATGCTTTGAGTCGAAAAAGTAACGCTTCTTTATCCATGCTACGTTTGGAACATGATCATTTGGTTTTGATTTGATGAATTATGGCATAGAAGTTATTGTTGTAGGAAATTCTTCTATTTTGTTTCAGGTGTCAGTGAGATCATCTCTATCCGACAGAATAAAGAAAGCAAAGAAGGAAGAAAGTGAGTTGCAGAAAAAGGTAGAGTTGGTTCAGAAGGTCAAGTTTCCTGATTTTAACATTGATAATGATTGTGTTTTGTGATTTGGAAAGAGATTATGTGTGCCTTGTGATTCATTGTTGAAGAATGAGTTGTTATGTGAAGCTTATAGTTATCCGTTTTTAGTTCATCCTAGCAGAACTAAAATGTACAGAGATCTTCAGGAGTATTAATGGAGGGATGGATTGAAAAGAAATATTGCTGATTTTACTGTGAAGTGTTTGACTTGTCACCAGGTTAAAGCCGAGCGACAGTTACCGAATGGAATACTTCAGCCTCTACCGGTGCCATATTGGAAATGGGAAAATATATCCATTGACTTTGTTGTGGGATTACCAAAGACATCTCGAGGTAATAATGCAATATGGGTTACAGTTGACCGATTGACTAAATCTGCTCATTTCCATACTATTAAAGATACTTTGTCTCTAGATCAACTTTCTCTGTTGTATGTTAAAGAGATAGTCAGGTTGCATGGAGTTCCCCTATACATTGTATCTGATTGTGATCCCAGGCTTACTTATATGATTTGGATAGGCCTTCAGAAGTCATTGGGTACTGAATTAAATTTTAGTATAGCTTTTCATCCTTAATCAGATGGGCAGTCAGAAAGAACAATTCAGAACTTGGAAGATATGATACGTGCTTGCTCGATGGATTATCAGGGAAGTTGGGACCATCACCTTTCTTTGGTTGAATTATCATATAATAACAGTTTCCATTCTAGTATACAGATGGATCCATTTGAATCATTATATGGAAAGCGTTGTCGAACACCAGATTTTTGGGATGAAGTAGGTGAAAGGAAGCTAATGGGACCAGAATTGGTAGAAGAGATGGCAGAGAAAGTTTAGTTGATTCAGAAGCGCATAAGAACAACTCAGAGCAGACAGAAACATTATGCAGATAACCGGAGGAAGGATCTTTCTTTTGAAGAAGGTGATTATGTCTTTCTCAAAGTTTCTCCATGGAAAAGTGTGATGCGTTTTGGAATGAAGGGAAAGTTGAGTCTGAGGTTCATTGGACCTTATAAAATTCTGGAGAATGTTGGATCAGTTGCGTATAGAGTGTCTTTACCTCCAATTTTATCCTAGGTACACAATGTTTTTCATGTTTCGATGTTGAGAAAGTATATGGCAGATCCATTTCATGTTTTGAGCCTAGAGGTAGTTCGGTTGGAAGGGAATCTCTATTATGAAGAACAACCAGTCCAGATTCTTGACTATAGAGATCATGTGTTGCGGAATCAGGTAATTCACCAGGTAAAGGTTTTGTGGAAAAACCATATGGTTGAAGAGGCCACATGGGATTCTGAAAATTCTATGAATGATAAATACGCACACATATTTTGACAAGTAAATAAAAATTGCGAGGACACAATTCCCAAAAGGGGGGAAGGATGTAGCATCCCAAGTAAATGAAGAATAAGACATATTTTATATTTATTAATATTTGTGAATTAAATATTAATTTTACTTTAAAGGGGTTTCTATGTTTGATAGCGTACCTGATACACAACAGCGGGTTTCATTGGAATCTTACGTTGCACACTAATAATATAATATTATTATTTTAAGCGGTAGTTAACTCCTAGCTGTTGTATTGTCGGGAATGAACAAAACAAACTAAAATATGATTATACATGTTTGTTAAATATATTTACATTTATCAAATAAAAGTTAGAGGCTTAAAATGTGAATGAATCTAATTTTAAGCATAATTTACATTAAAAGGCCGATTTACTGCCTTTTAATGGAGCACACTTTTTAAATCTAGTTTTTTTCACTTTAATACATTCTATATGACCAAATAAAATCCTTCTTTACAATGGGTACATCAAAATTTAATTTGTGTAAATTTTTGGAATTTTTCCGATAAAGTTTATTTTTTATGAATAGTGAAAATATTGTATTTTAATTCAAAACTATGTTTTAATATAATTTATTTATATGGTTAGATTATATTTTTAATTGGTTTTAAAGTGTAATTAGATTATATTTTTACCGTTTAATCCAATGTTGGTAATTGGAAGTAATTTGACTTTGAAATTGGACATAAACAAGTATCAATCTTTTGATAGTTATTGTTTCTTAAAAACACGCTATTTGTTTTAACAACAGGAATTAATTTTTAAATTAATTAATGCCACTTTTATGTTTTGAATTTTGAAAAATAGACATCATTTTTTAATTCGGAATATCAAATATAGCTTAGGCTGCATTTTTGGTATTTTTCTAAAAAACTTCAATTTTTGATGAGTAGTGACACCACTTAGTGGTAATTAAAAAAACTATGTTTTTCATTTAAATGTAATTTTACCACTCCTGTGAATTGAATTTCGAAAATCAAACATAAATGGTTGTTATCAAGATGTAAAATGTGGTTCAAAAGATGGAAATAATTTTTGGTGAATAGTAACTTTTGACATTTATTTGTCGCGGTTAATGGTAAATAAGGTAATTCATGGTTAAAAAAATATTATAATAATTCACAATTACCATAAAACTTTTCCTAACCTTATTGGTTGAGTCATTAACGACCATGGGCATATTTGGGTCTATTTTGGGACCCCTTTGATCCACTTGGGTGTGAAAATGACAATTTAGATTAATTAATTTAATGTAAAGACAAAATTGACATTAACAAAAAATATTTTAGTAATTAATTTTTATATGGTGTTATATAAGTCCTATTTTAGACTATAAATATTAATTGGAAATCTAAAACGATTTCCTGCATGATAGTATTTGTTTTGAAATTTTTAGACATCGAATAAATTAAATTATTTAGGACACAATAATGATGCAGTATTTACCTCATTATTAAATGATTAAAATAAATAAGATTATAATGATTAAAATAATATCCAAAATATGTCCAATTATGTTTGTATGATTTTATTTCAAATATGAGTCATCCTATCGTCGTCATTAATGATTTTTGGACCATGATAAACCGAATATCATTATATAATAAAAAACTGTTTTCACACTTTCCTAAAGAGCCCCTCCTCTCCCTTATAAAAGGAGACCACTTCTATGAAATTCATCACACCTCTAAAACCATTTGGATCGTCCAAACTCTACCCAATAAAGCTCCAAACATCCCTATACTCCTCCTAGAAGCCTTAACTTAGGAATTAAGGCATTTCAAGAAGTCATTTGGTTCAATCCAAAGAGAGTTACCAAAATTAAAGGTAACAATTTCTCTTAAATTGCCTTCTTTTATTTTACTTCTCCAACACATAAACTCTTTTTATTTCCTTTATTTTTTAACAGCACCAGTATCCTCAATATACTAGGATGTTTTTATGAAAATTATTCTAACTACACTTACACACACCTCCATCTAATGGATGAAGAACATAATGTTTCTGTGAATGGCAAACTAACGCCTCACGAAACAATGATTGTTCAATTAAATGTTACTGCCTCTCATGGTGGCTATTATGATGGAACTGTATTTATATATGATATATATTATTTTTATTATTTCATTATTCTTCTTTACTTCTCATTTATAGCATGCCTTTATGGTTTCCATAGTGGGTAAATACGATAATCTCATTTGAGGAAGTGCGGACTACCACCCTCTCAGAGTGATTTGATTCGTTAATGCCATATGTGCGATGTATAAAGGATGAAGTTAAAAATATGATATATGATATTATATTGGAATTATAATATACCTATGTGTCATTATGTTCTATTTTCATTAAAATAATAAATAGAAATGAAAGTAGCATTCATGCATATATACGGCTTACCGTCTCCATGAACAGTGCATTTCATTCCATACCTCTAAATGTTATGTAGTATTATAAATACATATATATACTAGATATATATGATATATATGATATAAAAATCATGAATATCATTCTGTATATAACAAACTATTGACCACATGGACAACATGTAAATATAAGGTGTCCATTTTGACTCAAGTACCAAATATCGACAAAATGATCATTATTAACTTAAATGATTACATAATGTTTATAACATTGTAATAAGTGCTATAAAAGGAATAATAAACATAAAAAATGTTCTTAAGCAAGTATAAATTAACTTTAGTTTATTATTCAGGATATTAAATAACGAATGGGTCATGTCAGACATGAGTTAAGGGACTTCGTCTCAATCTCCTTTCATTGAGGCATATTTTGTATTAATACCCCAATTTCTTCTATACGCTGTATAAACACCCTAGACTTTTCAAAGGGAATCTTTTTCTACGAATCGTTTTACTAAACGACAAAAAGGAATGTTTCTTAAATTTAAGCAGTGACAACGACCTTTCTGACGCCGGGAGTATTATTTGATCTCTGGCTTCCTTAACAAGCTATAATGTTTTTAACAGGAAAAAGAAATACCATATACTCTTTTTATGTATTTTGGTATTGAAAGTGATTTTCAGAATGGATTTATTATTTCAATATCTTGAAATGATATTTTGTTATTGCAATGTTGAAATGTTATCATTTTTTATGCCTATGTTATGTGTTATGATCATGTTATGGTTCTTGGGAATTATTTTTGTATACATGTGGTTCCGTGATAAACCTAGGGCGGGTGAGCCCGAGATAGCTCTCCAATGCATTGGGTAACATGATAGAGGTAAACATGAATATTTATCCTAAGAGTTTTAGGGAATATACTGTGATGGGTATTCCAAAGTAACTCCCTATGTAGCTGTGATAGCTACAGTGTAAGTACGGTATTGATGCCGCAAGTTACCTTTATGATTTATGATTTCTACATGTCTTACATAAATATTATGATTTCATGAGGTAAGTAAAAGAGTTGATGTTTTGTATGTATTTATGAACAAATTTTTTCTTTCATTGTTTTATAACCCTTACTGAGCCTTTTATGCTCATCCCAAGTTTTGAAATGTTTTTCACAGGACTTAAAGATGAATAAGGTCAAGGATGGGATCAAGGAAAATCCATGCTTTCATTAATATGGAATTAGACATGACTTTTTTTAAGAGTTTTTATTTTATGAAAAAAATTGATTCTGGGTATAAGTGCCTACTTTGTAATATTTTGAGATGTAATAGTTATGTCCTAATTCCTTAAAACTCTAAACTTGAAAAGATCCTTAATGTGAATTATTCATTTAATTCAATATTATGTAATGATTAAGGTCGGGTCCTTATATTAATACTGGTAATATAATTATAAATATATCCCAATATAATATGATAATTATTTAATGATTTTCACTAGATAAATTTAAATTTTAAGAAAAAGTGAAAAATATGATAGAAGAAAAAAAGAAATAGATTTCAGTTACTTATACATAACTACAAGGACTATCTTCTACTGAAAGAGATTAAACATTTGAGAAATGGTTTTATGATAATAAAAAAAATCACACATAATGGTTTATTGGGTATTATAAGATAGTTTTACAAAAATTATAGTACAAAAAAGGGGTTTTTTATGACCAAATGTGAGGAGTGGAGTGTCCATTTTATTAGTAAAAATGGGAGGTATTTTTAAATACCCAAAACATTCAATAATGCAAAGTCACTATAATATTATTTGGATCAATAATTGAGAAATAATATAGATGATGATACATATTATTGAGTCACACCTCCCTTATTTAACTTCAAAAATAACTTGAACATCTAATATCCTTTACCTCTAAGGTTACTCATTTTTATTATTTCATTTTTCGAAATGGTGACTAGTTTTTTCCAATGTGATTTATCATTTATGAAATAATAATATAATGGTAACTATTAGATATTTTGGTTATAATTAATCTAAAATATATATTTAAATTTTAAAGAAATATATTTCAATATACTAAATGTATAGTATATTAATTGTTTTTCATTCAATGTATAACTTAAGTTCAAAAACATCAAATGTATGTTTATAAATTAATTGAAATTTTTTTAAATTATAAATTATCTTATAAAATACATATTATGTCATTGTAAAAGGTTTTAGAAGTTTATAAATAATAATTATATACTAATAAATTCATAAAATCATTTAATTTGTAAAAATAAAAATTTTCAAGATTCAGTTAAAAAATATTTTTAGAAAATTAGAAAATAATTATATTAAAATAATATGTCCATGATAAATCCAAAAAATATGTCAATTTTGTGATACTCACATCCTAAATTTTTTATTTTTATAATTTAATAAATAAAATATATAAGAAAAAATATTTTTATTGGAAAAATACTTTCTTTATATTATATATTCTACATATACTTTCCTATAAATTTCCACTTAAAATATTATTATTGATTAATTAAATCAAAAATATATTTTTCGTGAAAATAAATAAATTTATAAAAATATATTTTATTTTTTTAGCTTCACTAGTTGAGTTCATATTTATAGTGAACATTATTTGGTATATATATAAATATATTCATAATTTTTTTACAAATTTTTATACCGTCAAATTCTATTACTAATTTTCAATGATATATATTTTTTGGGTCTGATGTTATGTTTAAGAGAATATATAAAAACAATATTAATTGAAGGAGTAAAAACATACATCATTAAAATTAATATCCAAATAACCCTTTTTGGGTTATTACCCATAGATGAATATATGCTAGAGCATACATCAACTTTTTTATCTAGACAGGGATGCCATTTCTAGTAAACTTTACTCTCTTTTCATATCAGTATTATATTATATTTAATGTATATAAAAAATTTTTAGAATTATAACGGCTTATGAAATTACTATAATAATATGGAATATCAATATCACATTAATGATATGATAAGGAGTTTATAGTAATGATTTATAATAATGTTTATTTTTTAAGAGATAAGGAAATTGGATGATTAGAAAAATAAGGTAGATAAGAGGCCATAAAACATATTACAGAAAAATAATGACAATGGCAATGTCTTCAATGATATATAAAAATTAATATATGATTAATAATATATAACATATATGATAATACCATATAATAGCAACAAATGTAGTATATGAAAAGAAATTTAAAAGGAATTTGGAAAAATTAAATGTAATTTAAAATGTAAGATGGGAATTTGAAAGAGTTACCTTAAAGTATAAATTATGTAATCCTTTAGAGGTCACCATAAAACCATACGTTGTCCTTGGAGTGACTCTTAATAGAGGTAAACAGAGGGATTTCATGATAAAATGCCTTTGGGGTGGAGAGATAATGGAAAATTAGTGGGTATTTAAATCAAAATATGGGGATTATTTACTAATTTTTAATATTTAGACATGGAATTTAGGTAATAATATAACTGGATACCATTCAACTTTACATGGTTTTAGCTCATTAATTTTATCATTTAGGGCATGTCTTAGGCATTCTAATAGTTTAAAAAAATGAACAAACTTTAAATTAATTTTTTATGTGTTTTTATACAATATTCTTATTCATAAAGAATTTCATTTGAAATACTAAAATATACATTAGATTTTTAATGATTTATTATTGGAATTTAAAATTGTTTGAATTAATTTAAAATATATTATTTTATTTCATAAATTAATCTTTTATTGATCTTAAATTTATAGAAACTATTTATTAATTTATATTGCATTATAATGTCTTAAATTTTATCGATATTCATAATATTTTTTACGTTTTTCCAAAAAATTAATTCATCTCAAAAAATTTACATACTCAACATTGGATTATTTTAACATGATTATTTTTAAAAACAAATAATTTTTTTTAAATGATTTATGAAATACTATAACTCTATTAATTAAATTAAATAATAATTTTTCAATGAATAATAATTTATTATATCTTGATCAAATTCTAAAAAATAGAAAAAAAATCTATATGATTGCATGAAGTTATATTATTATTAACATAAAAATGAATCTTTTGTTTTAAATTATTTTATGAAAAAAATTTAATTTTATAAATTTATCAAAAAAATTAAATTTTAATGTACCATTATGGTCTCATGGTATATAAAATATATATTAGCATATTATTCCTATAATCATATGCATTTTATATATCAAATATGGATGATATATAATAATGATGTACTAGTGTAACTACTATTTAATTTATGAAATAATTTACACATTAATACTTCCAATGTTCTAGAAACATAGCCACTTATCACACTAACATAGGCCCAAATAGTGAGTTTTAAATTAGTGGTATAGTTATAGGTAGGTTTGCCCAACATTGATATGGTCGTAGAATCCCCAAACATGATCTTCACCCATAGATGATTCTGCACCAGCCTATATTGTTCTAGTTTATCTCTAGAATACTAAAGGGAAAACCAAAGTGATGCTACCCCCTTCCCAATAAATAATATGTGAATTTCATTGGGGGTGCTCTTATAGGTTGAATCAATGGTTCCTTACTTTTGGGAATATTATCTGTTATAATTACCATTTAAATAAACTAGTCTCACCAATCACATTTAATGGTAATTACCAATTTTCATAATTCCCAATTATTATAAATCCAGATGGATTTAATTGAGGAATTTTTATAATATTATATCCAAAAAATTCACACAATCTAATCCCTTGAATCATACATCTCATTTTCATTTCTTTCATTATATTTCTCTATGTGTTGTTTTATTTTTCGTTTGTGTTGTTCTAATTATAACAATGATTTATAATTTATAATATAGGATAGTTGAAATCTACTGTTTTCAAAGATTATTGTTATTTATTTATTCTAAATTATAAGTATTAGTGCGGAAAAATATTTATCTCTAACTTTTAATTTATTTAATTTTAATAAAATATGTTTATGAATTACATTAATTTATTGAGTATTAAATTTTGAATCCCAAAAAAACATTTATCACCAAAATTATAATTAATTATATAATAAAATGTTGATAATTATTTATCATTTCATCCTATGGATATTAGTTTGCCAAATCTAAAATGGGACACTTCTAAATATCTCTCACCAGAAGAGTCATTCTATTACAAATCGCATTCCCACACATATCAAGAATCTAAATCATTTTATCATTTTATGATAATAATTATTCTAATGCATCATGATCCACCATTAGAACATGAGAAGATCCATGTATATACATGCTTAGAAGAAATATATAGATAATGTCACACACATGATAAAGGTTTGGTGCCATCACAAAATGATATATGACGACACCTACAAACTCTAAAATTTTAAATTTCCCAATGAATCCCGTGTTTAGGTTCCATTTCATTCCAAATCCAATCACCCCATTATATTGATATATCCTATTGAAGATAAGGTTTCCTACATGGAATTAAATGTCCTATATTTGATTTTAAGAATAACTTTTCTATCAACATAGATTTCAAGGAAATGATTTTTTAGGGATCTTTCCTTATTTAATGTTTCTTCCACATATTTTCTAAATAATATCTTCTTCTCTCCAATTTCATTCCAGAATATTGGAGTCTAAAAATAATTGTACACTAGGATTCATATGGTTCCATTTTAATGTTGTATTTGTAAAATTTACATTATAAAAACTCTGCTATAATTAAAAACCATTATCAAATTCTATTTATGTCATGAGATAATAACAATAGAATTTAATCTAATGTTTAAATAGTCCTTTAAAACCAACCATCAATTGAAGGGTAATAGGCTATTCTATGACTAATCTATGTATTTAAACAATTCCAATTAAACATCCTTAATTTTTATATAAAGCATCAGTCATGATTAGAATCTATAAATAAGGATGTTCTATGATGACCAATAAATATATTTATTTATTTCATATCAAGATGTTCTTGATGAAAATCATCATAAATTTCCTGGAAATGGGAATTCCGCATAATATGATCCACTATGTCCCATATTTAATTATTTCTAATGCATGTTATAAGAAGACCAGTGAGAAAAACTATAGTAATATTCTCCAACTTCCACATTAATAAATGTAATGTTTTCATAACACCTGTAAGATGATTCTTTTCAACCTTATCTTATTATAATATTAATAATCATGGAGTATAATATTAATAATAAATAATTAACTTTATATTTATCCAAAAAAATATTCCCAGATATACCTAAACAACTTAATTCTTCTCGTATTTTTAAAGAACTTTTAACTAGGTGGTTTCTCATGAAAATATTTTTTTATTGTATTGATGGAACATATAAACTCTTACCAAATCATAATAATCTATCATCTCCAATAATAATATCTTGTAATTTTACATTCATTATATGAACCATCTTCTTTTGTAAGGTATTATAATCATGTTGAGCCTTCTTTATCCACTATAATAAATAATTATGGGTAATTAAATTGAATATATAATATGTTTCTCCATCCTTTATAACTGAAATATCCATCATTACTAAATCTATGTTAATTTTATTTTTCTCGACCCATGACATGCATAATATATCATGGTATATTTTACTCAATGTATCCAATGCATTTTTTCTATAACAAGATGATAATGTATATGAAAATAATTACCTTTGATTAGTTACAACCATATCCATTACCTTATATTAAAACATTTATAATCAAAAACTATATTTGAAACACTTATGATCAATGTATATATCGTATATTTATTTATTATGGTTATTTATTCATATCATTATAGAAAATGTTTTTGCATATAACTTCAAATTATGTGTTTGATAATTCACCTCATGTAACTACAAAAATTCATTATATAAGCCAAAACTCTACCATATTGAATGAGAACACATAAATATCCTTTCCTTGATGAATCACTATAAGTTACGAACCCTTTATTTTAAGATGTACGAGACAATACTTGTGGATTTTATAATATCCATTTGGAGTCCAAGAAAATACATTTCATCAATCCTTTCTCCATGTTAAAATTAACCTAGGGCGGGTGAGCCCGAGATAGCTCTCCAATGTATTGGGTAACGTGATGGAGGTAAACATGAATGTTTCTCCTAAGAGATTTAGGAAATATACTATGATGGGTATTCCAAAGTAACTCCCTATGTAGCTATGATATCTACAATGTAAGTATGGTATGGATTCTGCAAGATACCTTTATGATTTTTGATTACTATGTGTCTTTCATAAATCTTATGATTTCATGAGGTAAGTAAAAGAGTTCATGCTTTGATTGTATTTATAATCAAATGTTTTCATTCACTATTTTATATCCCTTACTGATCCTTTTGTGCTCATCCCATGTTTTGAAATGTTTTTCATAGGACTTAAATATGAATAGGGTTAAGGATGTGATCAAGGAAAAGCTATTCTCTCTTTAACATGGAATTAGGAAAAACTTTTTTTAAGAGTTTTTATTTTATAAAAAAAATGGATTCTGGGTAGAAGTGCCTACATTGTAATATTTTGAGATGTAATAGTTATGTCCTAATTCCGTAAAACTCAAAACCTGAAAAGATCCTCAATGTAAATTATTCATTTAATTCAATATTATGTAATTTTTAAGGCCGGGTCCATATAGTTGGTATCAGAGGTCGATTTAGATAACATTAGGAGTTATGGTATTGTTAAAGTAATATACATAAAGTAATTTATGTTAATATTGACATCATATAGAATTTCTAGATTACCATGTTGCTTCGCCTAAGATATTTTTGTGTTCAGAATGGTTTTTTGTAGAGGAAACAGGGCAGCTATGTTGGGACAACATCAGGAAGAAGACAACCTTCCAAATAAGCAACTTGAGATGGTTGGAATCGGAACTGAACAATTTATTCCAGTGATGGAACAATTGACTCAGGCGATAAACGTCGTGGTATCGATGTATGAGATCAGCCAGATCAACCGTAGATGAACATGTTAGTAGCGGAGCATTTCATAAGGAAACATCCCCCATCATTCAGAGGATCAACTGACCCTGTGCTAGCTGAAGGGTGGATTAAAGCACTGGAGAAGATTTTTGATGTCATGGGTTGTTCAGAACATCAAAAGGTTAGTATTGCAGTTTACCGTTTTGAAGGTGAAGCTGATCAGTGGTAGTCTATGGTGAAAAATATCAGGGATAGTGAGGAGATTGATGCTCTTGATTGGGATGAATTCAAAGGTATGTTTATTGAGAAATATTTCCCTAAGGGTTTTCGTCTTAGGATGGAAAACCAATTCCTGGAATTGAGGCTGGGGATGACTCAGTGGCTGCTTATGAAGAAAATTTCACAGGACTGGCAAGGTATGCTCCAAATTTCATATGAGATCTTGATAGTAAAATCAACCGTTTTTTTCTCAGGATTAAAGTCAAAGTCTCGAAGGGATTTAGCTTCTTGTGAGTTAAAAAGTTATGAAAAACTTGTTCGTTGTGTGGAGAAGGTGTAAATGGAGTTTTTTATGATCATGTATTCTTTGACAAACAATAGAATAAGAGGTCGAGGTGGTAGGTGAAAGGGAAGAACTCTTCAAACAATTCTGATGGTAAGAATCTTAAATTTACAGTTTGTGAAAATTGTGGTAAAAAGCATGCTGGGGAATAGCTTTTGAATTCTGGTAAGTGCTACCGATGTGGTAAAATGAGACACAAGGCTCGTAATTTCACTGAAAAAGATCAGGGTAATGGTAAGACAAAATCTGAATAACAGTCTGTAAAATTTTCTAAGTGCAATGAAATGGGTCATTATGCAAATGATTGTCCGACAAAGAACTCAGCTGAAGGAAAGATGCCAGACTACAAGCAGAAAGCGGTGGCGAAATCCTTTGAAACTACTTCATCATTTGTTGGTCCATCAAATAAAGTAGTATCAGGTACATTGTTTGTTTGTTCAGATTATGTCAATGTTTTGTTTGATTTAGGGTCTACACACTCTTTCATTTCTGAGAAGTTTTCTAGTAAATTGGGAATTGCATCTCATGATATGAATACTGAACATTTGGTAAAAACACTTGGAAGAAATGCTGAGACAAAAAGAAAACATAAGAACATTCCCATGCTTGTGTGTGGAAATAATCTACCCGTAATGCTTCTTATTTTGCCTCTAGTAGAGTTTTATGTTATATTTGGCATGGATTGGATTTCTGTTTATCATGCTAAGATTGACCGCAGAGCTAAAGAGGTTTATTTTCAGAATGATTTTCAGTTTGAGTACAAGAATGAACCCTTGATTTTGATAACATATCAGGAAGTCGAAAAACTAGTAAAAGATTTAGGGAAATTGAAATGAAGTCGAAAGGTGAGCCTGAGATATCTCTCCAATTCATTGGGTAACATGACAAAGGTAAACATGAATGTTTCTCCTAAGAGATATAGGGAATATACTGTGATGGGTATTCCAAAGAAACTTCCTATGTAGCTGTGATAGCTAGAATGTAAATACGGTATTGATGTCGCAAGTTACCTTTATGATTTATGATTTCTATGTGTCTTACATAAATCTTATGATTTCATGAAGTAATTAAAAGATTTCATGTTTTGAATGTATTTATGAACAAATTTATTCATTAAATTTTTTATAACCCTTACTGAGCCTTTTATGCTCATCCCTTGTTTTGAAATGTTTTTCACAGGACTTAAAGATGAATATGGTCAAGGATGAGATCAAGGAAAAGCCATGATTTCTTTAACATGGAATTAGACATGACTTTTTTTAAGATTTTTTATTTTATGAAAAAAATGGATTCTGGGTAGAAGTGCCTACTTTATAATATTTTGAGATGTCATAGTTATGTCATAATTCCCTAAAACCCTAAACCTGAAAATATCCTCAATGTGAATTATTCATTTAATTCAATATTATGTAATGTTTAAGGTCGGGTCCTTATATTAACACTTGTAATATAATTATAAATATATCCCAATATAATATGATAATTATTTAATGATTTTCACCAGATAAATATAAATTTTAAGAAAAAGTGAGAAATATGATAAAATAAAAAAAATAGATTTCAATCACTTATACCTAACTACCAGGACTATCTTCTTCTGAAAGAGATTAAACATTTGAGCAATGGTTTTATGATAATCAAAAAAAATCACACATAATGGTTTATTGGGTATTATAAGATAGTTTTATGAAAATTATAATACAAAAAAGGGGTTTTGGAATGACCAAATGTGAGGAGTGGAGTGTCCATTTTATTAGTAAAAATGATATGTATTTTTAAATACCCAAAACATTAAATAATGTGAAGTCACTATAATATTATTTGGATCAATAATTGAAAAATAATATACATGATAGTACATATTATTGATTCACACCTCCCTTATTTAGCTTCAAAAATAACATAAACATCTAAGATCCTTTACCTCTAAGGTTACTCATTTTTATTATTTCATTTTTCGAAATGGTGACTAGTTTTTTCCAATGTGAATTATCATTTATGAAATAATAATATATTGTTAACTATTATATAAATTGGTTATAATTAATCTTAAATATACATTTTAATTTTAAAGGAATATATTTTAATATACTAAATGTATAGTATATAATTTTTTTTTCATTCACTGTACAACTTAAGTGCAAAAACATCCAATGTATGTTTATAAATTAATTGAAATTTTTTTAAATTATAAATTACCTTATAAAATACATATTATGTCATTGGAAAAGGTTTTATAAGTTTATAAATCATAATTATATACTAATAAATTCATAAAATCATATTATTTGTAAAAATAATAATTTTCAATATTCACTTAAACAGTATTTTTAGAAAAATAGAAAATATTTATATTAAAATAATATGTCCATGATAAATCCAAAAATTATGTCAATTTTGTGATACTCACATCCTAAATTTTTTACTTTTATAATTTAATAAATAAAATATATAGGAAAAAATATTTTTATCGGAAAAATACTTTTTTTATATTATCTATTATCCATATACTTTCCTATAAATTGCCACATAAAATATTATTATTGATTAATTAAATAAAAAATATATTTTTCGTGAAAATAAATAAATTTATAATAATATATTTTATTTTTTTAGCTTCACTAGTTGAGTTCATATTTATGGTGAACATTATTTGGTATATATATAAATATATTCATACTTTTTTATGAATATTTATACCTTCAAATTCTATTCCAAAATTTCAATGATATATATTTTTTTTGGGTCTAATGTTATGTTTAAGGGAATCTATAAAAACAATATTAATTGAAAGAGTAAAAACATACATCATTAAAATTAATATCCAAATAACCTTTTTTGAGTTATTACCATTAGATGAATATATGCTAGAGCATACATCGACTTTTTTATCTAGACATGGATGCCATTTCTAGTAAACTTTACTCTCTTTTCATATCAATATTATATTTTATTTATTGTATATAGGAATTTTTGAGAATTATAACGGCTTATGAAAGTAGTATAATAATATGGAATATCAGTATCACATTAATGATATGATAAGGAGTTTATAATAAAGATTTATAATAATGTTTCTTTTTTAAGAGATAAGGAAATTGGATGATTAGAAAAATAAGGTAGATAAGAGGCCATAAAACCATATTATAGAATAATAATGACAAAAGAAATGTCTTCAATGATATATAAAAATTAATATCTTATTAATAATATATAACATATATTATAATACCAATAATATCAACAAATGTAATATATGAAAATAAATGTAAAAAAAAATTGAAAAAATTAAATGTAATTTAAAATGTAAGATGGGAATTTAAAACAGTTAAATTAAAGTATAAATTATGCAACCCTTTAGAGGTCACCATGAAACCATACATTGTCTTTATAGTGACTCTTAATAGAGGTAAAACGAGGGATTTCATGATAAAATGCCTTTGGGTGGAGATAAAATGGATAATTAGTGGGTATTTAAATCAAAATATGGGGATTATTTACTAATTTTTAATATTTAGACATGGAATTTAGGTAATAATATAACTAGATACCATTCAACATTACATGGTTTTAGCACATTAATTTTATCATTTAGGGCATGGTTTAGGCATTATAATAGTTTAAAAAAATGAAGATACTTTAAATTAATTTTTTGTGTGTTTTTATACTAGATTCTTATTCAAAAAGAATTTCATTTCAAATCCTAAAATAGACATCATATTTTTAATAATTTATTATTGGAATTTAAAATTGTTTGAATTAATTAAAAATATATTATTTTATTTCATAAATTAATTTTTTATTGATCTTAAATTTATAAAAATTATTTATTAATTTATGTGTCATTATGATGTCCTAAATTTTATCGATATTCATAATATTATTTACGTTTTTCCAAAATATTAATTCATCTCAAAAAATTTATATACTCAACATTGGAAAAATTTAACATGATGATTTTTAAAAATAAATAATTTTTTTTAAATGATTTCCAAAATATTATAACTCTATTAATTAAATTAAATAATAATTTTTTAATGAATAATGATTTATTATATCTTGATCAGATTCTAAACCACATAAAAACACTATATGATTTCATGAAGTTATTTTATTATTAATATAAAAATGAATCTTTTATTTTAAATTATTTTATAAAAAAAAAATTAATTTTTTAAATTTATCAAAAAATTTAAATTTTAATGTACCATTATGGTCTCATGGTATATAAAATATATATTAGCATATGATTCTTATAATCATATGCATTTTATATATCAAATATGGATGATATATAATAATTAAGTAATAGTGTAACTACTATGTCATTTATGAAATAATTTACACATTAATACTTCATATGATCTAGAAACATAGCCACTTATCACACTAACATAGGCCCAAATAGTGAGTTTTAAATTAGTGATATAGTTATAGGGAGGTTTGACCAACATTGATATGGTCGTAGAATCCCCAAACATGATCTTCACCCATAGATGATTCTGCACCATCCTATATTGTTCTAGTTTATCTCTAGAATACTAAAGGGAAAACAAAAGTGATGTTACGCCCTTCCCAATAAATAATATGTGAATTTCATTGGGGGTTCTCTTATAGGTTGAATCAATGGTTCCTCCATTTTGGGAATATTATCTATTATAATTACCATTAAAATAAACTAGTCTCACCGATCACATTTAATGGTAATTACTAATTTTCTTAATTTCCAATTATTATAAATCCATATAGATTTAATTAAGGACTTTATATAATATTATATCCAAAAAATTCACACAAACTAATCCCTTGAATCATACATCTCATTTTCATTTCTTTCATTATATTTCTCTATGGAGAGCTATCTCGGGCTCACCTTTCGACTTCATTGGGTAACATGACAAAGGTAAACATGAATGTTTCTCATAAGAGATTTAGGGAATATACTGTGATGGGTATTCCAAAGTAACTCCCTATGTAGCTGTGATAGCTACAATGTAAATACGGTATTTATGCCACAATTTACCTTTATGATTTATGATTTCAATGTGTCTTACATAAATCTTATGATTTCATGAAGTAATTAAAAGATTTCTTGTATTGAATGTATTTATGAACAAATTTATTCATTAATTTTTTTATAACCCTTACTGAGCCTTTTATGCTCATCCCATGTTTTGAAATGTTTTTCACAGGACTTAAAGATGAATATGGTCAAGGATGAGATCAAGGAAAATCCATGATTTCTTTAACATGGAATTAGACATGACTTTTTTTAAGAGTTTTTATTTTATGAAAAAAATGGATTCTGGGTAGAAGTGCCTACTTTGTAATATTTTGAGATGTCATAGTTATGTCATAATTCCCTAAAACTCTAAACCTGAAAATATCCTCAATGTGAATTATTCATTTAATTCAATATTATGTAATTTTTAAGGTCGGATACTTATATTAATACTTGTAATATAATTATAAATATATCCCAATATAATATGATAATTATTTAATGATTTTCACCATATAAATATAAATTTTAAGAAAAAGTGAGAAATATGATAAAATAAAAAAAATAGATTTCAGTCACTTATACCTAACTACCAGGACTATCTTCTTCTGAAAGAGATTAAACATTTGAGCAATGGTTTTATGATAATCAAAAAAAATCACACATAATGGTTTATTGGGTATTATAATATAGTTTTACGAAAATTATAATACAAAAAAGGGGTTTTTCTATGACCAAATGTGAGGAGTGGAGTGTCCCTTTTATTAGTAAAAATGATATGTATTTTTAAATACCCAGAATATTGGAGTCTAATAATAATTGTACACTAGGATTCATATGGTTCCATTTTAATGCTGTATTTGTAACATTTACATTATAATAACTCCACTATAATTAAATAACATTCTAAAATTCTATTTATGTCACGAGATAATAACAATAGAATTTAATCTAATGTTTAAATAGTCCTTTCAAACCAACCATCCATTTAAGGGTAATAGGCTATTCTATGACTAATCTTTGTATTTAAAGACTTCTAATTAAACATCCATAATTTTGATATAAAGCATCATTCATGATTAGAATCTATAAATAAGGATGTTCTATGATGACCAATAAATATTTTTATTTATTTCATATCAAGATGGTCTTGATGGAAATCATCATAAATTTCCTAGAAATGGGAATTCCACATAAGATGATCCACTATGTCCCATATTTAATTATTTCTAACGCATTTCATAAGAAGACCAGTGAGAAAAACTATAGTTATATTCTCCAACTTCCACATTTATAAATGTAATGATTTCATAACATCCGTAAGATGTTTCTTTTAAAACTTATCTTATTATAATATTAATAATCATGGGGTATAGTATTAATAAAAAATAAATAACTTTATATTTATCCAAAAAAAATATTCCCAGATATACCTAAAAAACTTAATTCTTTTATTATTTTTAAAGAAATCTTAACTAGGAGGTTTATGAAGAAAATATTTATTTATTGTGTTGATGGAACATATAAACTCTTACAAAATCATAATAATCTATCATCTCCAATACTAATATCTTTTAATTTTACATTCATTATATGAACCATATTCTTTTGTAAGGTCTTATAATCATGTTGAGCCTTCATTATCCTCAATAATAATTAATTTTGGGTAATTAAATTGAATATATATTATGTTTATCCATCCATTATAGCTGAAATGTCCATCCTTACTAAATCAATGTTAATTTTATTTTTCTCGACCCATGTCAAGCATAATATATCATGGTATTTTCTACTGAATGTATCCACTACCTTTTTTCTTTAACAAGATGATAATTTATATGAAAATAATTACCTTTGATAAGTTACAACCATATCCATTACCTTATATATAAACCTTTATATTAAAGAACTATATTTCAAACACTTATGATCAATGTATATATCACATATTTATTTATTAGGTTTATTTCTTCATATCATTATCGAAAATTTTTTGCATCTAAATTCAAATTATATGTTTGATAATTCACCTCATGTAACTAAGAAAATTCATTATATACTCCAAAAATCTACCATATTGAATGAGAACACATAAATATCCTTTTTTTGATGAATCACTATAAGGTACAAACCCTTCATTATAAGATGTACGAGTCAATACTTGTGGATTTTATAATATCGATTTGGAGTCCAAGAAAATAAATTTCAACAATCCTTTCTCCATGTTAATATTAACCTATACTTGTTAGCCTGAATAAAAGATAATCTAATCAAGTAATGTTTTCAACACACCACCCATAGTATCCTTATTGTTTAAAAAAATACTTATTTTAGATGTGGTGGTAGGTCTTTCCTATTCAATGAAATCCATTTTCAAATGATATACCATACTTTGATATAAAATAAACAACAAATGAAACTTTTCTAACCTAAAATTTTCCTTTACTAAATTTCCCATGTAATACATTTTTTCTCAAGACCTTATAAAAAAATATAAAATGGGTTTAATTATCCTCATAATATATAGATTTTAAATTAATATCATTAGAAAATATGATAATTATTATAATATAATACTTCAATACTCTATTCATTATATCCCTAATAAAGGATAGTCAATTATTTAACCTATAATTCATTAATATGAACTCATAATTTTCATAGCCAATAAAAATTACATATTTTGGATATCATCATTATTATCCATTATCAATAAGTAATATCAATTTTAATGGAATAATAATCCAATTAAATTTTATCAATGAGGTTATCAATAAAAGGTAATAAAGGGTTCTTCATGACTATAATTACATTATTTTAATTACTATAAATGAATTACATAATTTATTCATTTATATTTCTCACAAATCAAAGTGGTCATCATATGGTTTAAACACGTGAAAAATACAACCCTTATCAGTAATCTCATGTAATTTCATCTTCAACACAATTAACATTATTATAGAAATTCTATTGGGAGGAATGTATATAGTTATTTTCTTTTGTATTATATCATTTGAAAATTTATCTTCTTAGTTTGGGGGTGATACATGTAATTTATCATGGAATTCATCAATATACTCTCGCATAATTGGTATGTCTTCATTTTTCAAGAACTCACTAACTTTAATATAATGAATTTCATTTATATATTCCCCCATGGATTTTATAAAGCTTAGTTACAAGTGGTGGTCCCATGAATGATTTAGGTAATGAAGTCACACATCTAGAAAATAGGATTCTTTTAGAGATTTTAATCACCTTCTTATGATAATAAATTCTCACATTATACATTGTTAGACAGTCAATTCTAAAGATTAAGTCAGTGTAAACCATTGGAATTAAAACATATGTACATGTTAAGTAACATATATGTTTCTTAATAGAGATAGAAAAATACCCTTATGTTGGTTTAACATTTCTATAAGGAATTTTATTTGGAGACACCTTCCTTATTTCATTAGGGGATGACTCAATTTTATTTGATAACATGCAAGATATGAGTGAATTTGTACATCCAAAATCAAATAGAAAATTAAAAACATTTATTTCATAGTCAATATACCCAATATCACATCATTTTCAGATTTAACATAATTTTTTATTTTTGTAATGGTTCTTCGTGGTTCTAAATGCCTTCTCTAGTTAAGAACCACTGGAAATTTTGGTAATTGATTAAACTAATACCCCATCTCCCTGAGACTTATGAAATTAAAATTAACTACTTCACTCTTTTTTTGGACTTCATCTTCATTATTATCTTTATCTAAATATTTAAATCTAATACCCGACCCCTTTAATATTATCCCATTTTTTATTCTTTATAGATTTTATATATATAGGGAATATCACCCTTAAATTATTTACCTTTTTTATTTATTCATACCACTCGATGATTAAATATCATCATCTCTCAGTTTTCAATTTATAAATAAATTCATTTGGAAACCCCTTCTATGTCTCGATAAAACATATTGCAATATTATTATATATATGTAATTTTTTTGAGACCAATTATATTTAAATACAAGAATTTACCCTTATAAAAACAATCATACTTACAGGGATGATTATAAAATTGAAACAAATATTTCACTAATCTAGTGAAATTTGACACATACTAAGACACTATATCCTCTAAATTTTGAATTAAATTAATTTAATATAGTTAAATATCATCAAGTTGGTCCAATGGAAAATATTTTTCTCGAATGTATAATTTATTTATCTTAAATTATTTAACATTTATCTCATTATCTTTCTTATTATTTAGAAGAAATGTACACAATTGATCAATATAACTCCTAAGATAATATACAATCCTAATTACTTATTGCACCTCTACTCACACAAATTCATAAACCATATCCTCTTGGGACTGAATCCATTGATCTACCCTCATGGGATCAGTGGTCACACTAAATAACGATGGTGGTGTCATCATTTAATTATCTAAATTGGTGGATTATTATTGAGGTTGAAATGTTTTATCCATTTAATCCAAGTTATTTTTCATAACAATGTTTATTAAAAGGGAATTATGATAATTTTTTCCTCACCAATATTATCTCCATTATTTGGATTATCCATACAATTCCAACATTGTCCATTATTTTTATCATGATTTCCATTTCATTTCTTAAGTTATATTGTCTAGGAAAGTAAAAATACTTAATTATTTTATGAATAATACTATGAATTTAAAGATACATTATATTGAAATATTTCATGAATATCGTAAGATTTTCTATAGAGTAATGTAATTTAACTATGTTATCCTAAAATCTATTTCCTAAGGATTATACTGAACAAATTGTGATACTTACTATAACGCCTTTAATCGAACAATCCATATTTAGTGTTAATTTTATTACATTGAGAAAAAATATATAGAGAAAGGGAATAATATTTTAGTAGTATTTAAAACTAGATATATAATTAATTACATAATTACATTGATAACATACGATATATATACTATCATCATGAAAATTTATTTATATCTATTATTATTTTCTAATTTCAGACGTAGTGATCATCATGGTTTCCAAGGGTAATTACATACAATATAAAGGGCGATATTAGGCACTCCATGAGGGGTATAATATAATTAAATATATCATATAATAAGCATTAAATAAATACATATGTTTGAAATAAATAAATCTAATAATTATATAAAAATGAAACTAAGAGAATAATATCAATTTGTATAAAATTACAATAAATATGCACATACATATCCCTAACTAATCAGATAATGATATGATTCATCATTGAAGACATGATAATCATACATTCATTGACATGCTCTATGATATAATAAATAAATAGGTATTCAATACACCAATTACAAAAGATAGTTTTTTCATAAGACCCATCAACAAGTCATGGAGCTATATAATTTTAGGTCTGACCTATTGCATTATTTTTCATATACATCCATCATATCAATATTATAGACAAAATACCAATATTAATGCTCACCAAGGAACCTTATACATAATCATGGATAAGTAATCAATAATTATCTATTTATAAATGGTAGATATACTAATTATTAATATCACCCCATTTTATAGAATAATTTCACTATCTTTGGGAATAAATGATTATAGTAATAATCATAATATTATATAAAATGTAACTATATCAATAGAATAACTAAAAGGTAGTAGTGTGGGATATTTTAGTGGTGTAGAATATAAATATAAAATTATAACTCAATATATATTTCAAAGTGAAATTTAATCATCCAAAGAATATCAATTGGTAGTGTCAAACAAGGTGTGTTGATTTTTCCATTTCATGTAAAAAGATTAAATATTGTGTTAATACCCAACCAATATTTCTTATAGTTATTACCCTTAGGTGTATCTTGTTCAGAGCCTGTATCCACTTTATATATGTAGACATTGACTTAATTGTTAGAAAACCTCAAACACAAATTAAATTATTATGATGTTTAATGGATAAAAGATTATTTTTGAATTTTAATGGATTATTATTGTTTTCAGGGGTATATAATGGTAATAATTAAAATGATATTACAAGAAATAATATATATTAATCTACAATAAAAAAATTTCTCATTGAAGTGAAATTTAAAATGAGATAATTTAAATAATAAGGGTAGATAGGAGAAAATAAACCCTTATTTATGAAAAATAACCTATTCGGAAAGGGATAAAATGAGATATAATAATTAACCACTCATTAATAATATATCAAATTGTTGATAATACCATAAAAAAAAGAATTTTAGAATTTGGAAATACTTTTAAATTACATAAAAATAAAGGATATGAAATTTAAAACGGAATAGGAGGATTGGAAACCCTTCCTTGATGGATACATTATTAATTATATTTATAGTAACATTATAACATTAAAATATCCTTATATATATTATTAAAATAGGTAATGTTTGTGAATTCATGCTCAATGGACTTGGAGTTGATGTGAATTGGAGAATGGGTGGTTATTTTTGCAATGGGTTAATTTTTTTAAATAAATTTATAAACATTGTCTTAGGAATATAGGACATAAAATATCAATAATAAATGGATTTCAAATGTGTTTAGACCATTGTTTTGACATTTAAGGCTTGGATTTTGATTTTTTATTTTTATAAACAAAACCAAATTTAAATAATTTTATTTTTTACATAGACAACACCATTTTTGAAAATATATTTATTCTAAAATATTGAAATATAATTTAGTTTTTTTAATATTTATTTTCTTTAAATATATTTTTTTAATTTTAGATAAATTATTATAATGTTTATATCCATTATTTTTAAATAATGCAATAACATTTCTTATTTAAAAATATTAATACATTGTGATGTTATAAAAAATATATATATTCATATTGTATTTTTCATTTTATACAAAAAAGTTGACTGTCAAGTGAAAATTTAGAAAAACTCATCATTTGATTATTAATCATATTTTTTTTAAAAACCCATTTTATTAAAACAATTTCTCATATATGAAAAATATTGTCTTTAATTGAAATAATTATTTTTAGAAGAATACAAATTTTTTTAACAAGTTCATATATACAACCCTCATAATAACTGATTATGAATATATAAAATTATTTTAATATTTTTAAATGTATAAATATTTTCCTAATAATATTTTTATAATAGAAAAATATTATTTCAAATTTCAATATTTATCAAAGAATTATATTGCTATGTATAATTATGGTTACTTTGTATGAAAAATATACTTTGATATTATACCTCAAGTCATGTTTATTTTTTATTTTTTCATAAGGTTACTACATACAAATATAGGATCAACATAACCAATTTTTCATTTTAAGAATAATTGACATATTAATACTACGTAAGGTCAAGATACATAACCCCTTATAAAACCATCAAAAACCCTAACGGTGAGGTGTGAATGTTTTGTACATTCACAAGGTTGTTTGGATAACATTGATCTTTTGATGGTATTCACTAACATGAAAATTTCCTATAGATGATTTTAATCATTCTTCAATTATTCAGGTTATTCTTGGTCTTTTTCGATGGTGATCATAGTGACACTTCCTCATTCCAAAGATCTTATAAATGAGAATTATAAGGGATGTTATTTGTAGTCAAGGTCATTGATCCTTCCTTATATTCTTATTAAAAAAAGTTTCTATCCAAAATTTGACATAATCCCAATGATCATTTTTAATTTTAATTTCAAATGGTCATGGTTTTTAATGAATATAACTCAAAACATTACTAATGTAATATCCATTTTTTCTATTGTGTTTTATAAAATAATTTAATCTAATCCCCTATATAATAACATCACTTTGTTGTTCAATTAATATTTCAATTACATGGATTGTATTATTATTTTTTCCATTTTTATCATAACTATGATGTTAATTGGGGAATATGGGTCAGGTGACATCTATATTGTAATGATATTATTTATTTTTATCTTTTTTCCATTATAATTATAATTTATCTTAGAAATAATTTATCTTTTATTTATATTTTATTTTATAGTAATAATATATGTTTATTACTTATTAGAATTTATTTATTATTACTCCCCCACAATACAATAAATTCTTTATCAGTATTGTAAATCAATATTAAAAGTGTTTATGATCATTTAAAATTGCATCTGTGGATCCAATGTATCCTTATAAATAATATGATTTATCAAAAGGACCTTCAAATATTGAGTTTTTCGGTTCCATATCAATTTCTCCATCATACCTAAAATTTTATTTGGTTCATCATTATAGGCAAATTTAGGTTCCTATTAAACATAAACCACCATCAAAACATGGGATACATGTAGAATATGTTTCCTCAAAATCTATAAATGGAATATTTGATGTTATTGAGAAAATATTGGTCGAATGGGAATAAGGTAAGACAAAAACCCCATCCACTCTAATACTAAAGATATACCAATATACCTTGGGGATATATTTTGTTCAATTATAAATTTCATGACCAATTTTTATGGATATATCATCAGGAAGACATGATCCCCTAATTTTAATTCAAGATATGTTCTATGGTCATTAGAAAATCTTATGTCACAATATTGGGATTCCTTAATATGCTTCAAGATATGCATTAAATTATTTGATTTATACTCCATAACATATATTACTAATAACTTACTTTCTCTTACTTTACCAAAACATGTTACTGTCTTACACCTCCTTCCATATAAGGATTCAAATGGTACCATTTTGATTTTTTGTGTGGTAACTATTATTTTATTAAAACTCCACTAGTAATAAATTCTATTAACATATTCATTACTTTCCAATAGAGAATAGCCTTAGAGTATCCTCTAATGATTTTGTATTAACTATAAGAAAATTTTGTAATATATATGGTCCACAACCATGGCTATTTGGGAAAACATCATTGTTATAATCTATTTCCATGGTTTTGGTTGTTAAGGACACCTATTTTCATGGCTATAAATCACATGGATGTCGACCATGGCTATAGGGTATATTCAATGTTTAAACTATGGCTATATGTTCTATTACTATGGGGGGAAACCGTGGCTATAGCCCTTGTAAACACTGGCTATAGATTAAAAATAAATAGCTCGTAGCCAGTTTTAAAATCCTTACCTACGCTACCACGGACCAGATGATATTCCACACTAATATGTTTAAATAAATAAATAAATATAAACATACATATATGTATATTTTTCATTATCCTCCATGGAAATGGATGTCAAAACCGTCACTACAGATCTTCTTACCATTTACCAATTTTTTTCCACGCTATGGCGGGAAGCCTATCGCCACGATTTTCTGAGACTATGGCTATAACCTATTATAAAATAACCAATATATGTGGTATATAAAATACTAGGGCTATATCCTTTATATAAATACCTATTTCCACTATTTTGGAAAACTATGGCTATTGGTCCGTTGCTATAGCCCGATTTTCCAGTAGTGAGTGCTTGAAAAATAACCATCCATTTGAGTGTGAAATTATGTGATAAGACCAATCTCATTATTTAAATAATTCTATATAAATGTAAATAAAAATTCCAAATTTTTTTTCATGATCATAGGCTATAGATAATAGTGTTCTGTGAAGTCTCATAAGATCATTTATACACATCTTAGTAAGAATGTCTAGATGAAAATATTCTTGAATTCTAAATAAATATGTATACATTATTATATGATCCCCAATGTGAGACATGGTATTTTGAATCTTATAGGTATTAGTAATACCATTTACAAATTTAATGTTAAAATTAACCCAATTACACTTGTGTATTGTTAACTATTTAATGACACCTTTGGGAAGTAGTAAATTATCCTTCACCTTTTCAAAAAAAGAAACTTACACTGCAATTGGAAACCTATCACTTCATTTTCCCACTATAAATGTTGTTTTATATCCATATAAATCTTTATTCCTCAATGATGTATATAGAAATATGGTCTCTTGGCATTACCCATAAAATATATATTTCTAATAATAATGTTAAACATAACCTCAAACCAAACCATATATATCCATCATTATTAATATTATTTATGGTAAATTAATATTCAAACCATCTACCATATCCTTTTATAAGGTCTCATCATTGAGTAGGGATTTCCTAATATTTTATGATAAATAATTATGGGTAATTATATCAAATATGAATATTGTTTCTGCATTTATTTGAACAATGATTTTCATTCTTAATAAATCCTAGATAGTTGGACCATCCTCTATCTTTATCATTGATAGGATATGATGATCATTAATACTTACTGAATATACTACCATATTTTCTATCATATGATGATAATATATAACAAGATAATTATCCTTTAGCAGTTCAATCAATTTTTATTACCTCATATGAATATGTTTCTGAGGAATATGTTTAACAATCTCTTATAATCAGTAAATATATTTGATTACTCTCTATAGAATAAATGTCTCCACGTATTTTGGGAAACAGTTATTCTCAAAACCTCTAAAGAATTTATTTTATAAATTTCCTCATGGGGTTTCAACTATCAAGATGCATACACACGGTTCCATAATCATTTATTATAACACATATAAACACTTCACATAAAATATAATAAATATTTTAAACCAATATTTACTAGAAATATGATCATTAACGACTAGCTTACCAATATCCCACTTTAATTCCACATATATATAATCATATTTCATTGTCTATATTAATTTTAACCCATTACAAGCTATTCGGTTAACTGATTAGTTAATCAAGTGATGTTATCTAAATACCAACAATAGTATCATAATAATCTAAGAAAATAATGTATTTCAATTATGGTGATAGATTATATCCATTCCATGACTACATTCATTTGTCTAGAGATAATTGATATACCGTCATCATATAAAATATGTGCAAGAAAAGAAAAAAATTATTGAAAAAATTCTAATTCACTGAATTTACAATATAACTCCTTTTCATATGATCATCCAAAAAATATTACAATTAATTTTCATGTTCCTCAAAATACTTAAAGTATATAAGATTATCCTTAACAAATGAAGGTTCTGTGTGCAGCGGAAGTTTGGTTGGGAGGACACCTAATTCGAATTTTTACCATGATCAATGATTATTTCTGGATTAATACGATGATGAACACCAGTCTCCAAGAAATATAATCAAAGATTTAGATAAAGAAAAAATGTGGCATGAATCCTTTAGAGAGGATCTTGAACATCATGTTTATAATTAATTTAATTAATTTTATAAGGAAAAATAATACCTTTGCCTTTGGTATTTTTCTTCATCGATGATGTTGATCATCCAGATTGACTCTTCTGGATTATCTTATTGCGGTTGTAAGGATCCAAACTATAATCCCTTAGTGGTGATCCACATGTGCGTCTATGGACTTTGATCAACACCACTCGTTCTCTTGGTGCTAGCACGGTGAAGCGAGTATCTTTTGTTGGTCATTCTTGATCGCTAGTTCTGCAGCCTTGAAGAACGTCTCTCGTTCTTCAGATGGGAGAGAAGAATATTCAAGAGAGAAATTGTTTGGCTCAACAATTATCAATTCACTAGGCACATGGTGTGTTGTATGGAACAATAAGGGTACTTTTCTATTTATATACACGGAATTTCAGTTACAATATTTAATTGGATCGAAACAATTTAATATATACTTGAACATAGAGAAAACCACTGAATTTAATAACATCACAGCGTTATTATTTATAGTGCTACATCTTGCGCAAAATAAAATTATAAATAAAATTTTATGTAAAAAATTAATAGTACCATTATTTTAATTTCTGCCAACTAGTTAAATAATTATTTACCGTCTTGCAAATAATTATTTTACTACCAGACCGACCTTAGTCCACTCAAAATCCACTTCCATTTATTGAACAACAGAATAAATAAATAACTAAATTATTCTCTTAAAATAATATTTTATTTACAAACTAGCAGATAATTTTTTATTAAATTTTCAATAAAATAAATAAATAAATTTTATTTAAATTGTGCGATCATATTAACATGAACAGAATTATTCTACGATCTTGAGAATAATATTTTTTTCATTACCTAAATTCAAATAGAATTTAATCGAGACTATGAAAAAAACATAGTGTGTGACCCTCTAGGATTATTTCTCATTGGCATTAGCTGGGCTTACCTAATGTCCAAGAGTACTTCCTAGAAACAGGTCCAAGAACCCATGAGAAAGAATGAAAAGTCGCAAAAACAAAATCCACATACGAACACTCCCAATTTTATATACTCCCTTTGTCGAAATATCACATCAATCAGGTTTCATGATTGTGTCATCATCTTTTAGGCTTGATAAGTCATTCTTTGACTACCTAAAATAAACTCGTCGTTACACCATGGCCATGTACATTCACGCAACAGTTCTATATCAATCAAAAGACCGAGATATAAACTTCCATAAATGGAAGGGTAAAATCCTTCCTCGACTTATCCATTAATAACATGCCACTCATGACGCACCCAAGACACCCTATATCCTGACAACTGTCTGTGTGATGGTTTTCATCAGTAAATAAAAGTGTGTAAGTCGTGACGCATAATAATGATAATCTTAAAGTCTAAGGATCATTACACATGATTGAAGATATAAATATCTAATGACACCAAAACATGTGGAATTCCCACTAGAGGGTCTATTCTAATAATATCCTTTCTTGGAGATTACCAAGTGAAAACTTCTTGAGTGGAAGTCTCATCTACTTATAAGTACTCGTACATGACGGTTTTCATGATATGTGTCCCAAAATGGCATGCAATCCAATCACAGAACAATATTTAAGAATATTGTTATTGTATTACAAGGATATAATCATAGAGGGGAACTTCCATGACCTTATCAACGAAACAAATAATCTAGGACAATGTTACATTATAGTCTTGTAGAAAAAAGAAAAATATTTAATAATACATTGAATATTCATGTAATCAGAGTAAAACACCTAGGTTCAAGGACACCAACTCTTACAAACTCCCACTTGGACTTTAACCAACTGCCTACGACATTCAGTCCACTAGACCTCACATGATGATCATGCTTCTGTTGAGTTAAAAATTTTGTCAAAGGGTCTTCCATGTTGTCTTCCATGGAAATACTGCTCACTGCAACATCACCTCATTGAGAATAATAGCTCAAGAGATGATAATTCTGATGTTTGTTCTTTGTCCACTGATGTGACCTTGGATCTTTTGCGAGAGCCACTAATGGTGTATTATCACAGTACATTTTGATGTGATCTTTACTGCTAGGTATCACATCTAGCTTCTAGATGAATATTCTCATAACAATTTCTTCTTTATCTCCCTCAGAAGCTGTGATATACTCGGACTCTGCTATAGAATCTGAAACCACACTCTTCTTTGAGCTCTTCAAGCTCAATGCACCTCCATTCAAAGTAAATATTTATTCTGTTTGCGACTTCATGTCATCTTGATCATTCTGGAATCTATAATCTTCAAATACTCTGATGACTAGTTCCCATTATTCTCTATAAACAAGGAAGATATCCTTAGTACACCTCAGATACTTTAGGATAGTCTTGAATGCCATCCAATGTTGGTCACCTGGGTCAACTTGATATCTACCTACCACACTCAATACGTATGCGACATCCAGCCTAGTACATATCATGACATACATTAATGACCCAATCGCTGAGGTGTATGGAGTCCTTGACATTATCATTCATTCCTCATGTGTTTGAGGACATGTTTTCTTGGAATGATGAATGCCATGTGACGTTGGAAACATTTCCCTCTTGGATTGTTCCATACTAAATATCTTTAGTATCTTATCGATATATGTACTTTGAATTAGGCCCAACAATCTCTTGGATCTACCACAAAGTATCTTGATCCCAAGAATATATGCTATCTCGCCCAAGTATTTCAAAGAGAAGCATTGATTCAACCATGCCTTAACAAACTACAAGAATGATATATCCTTTCCAACGAGTAATATGTCATCGACATACACTATTAAGAAAAAGGATGTACTTACACTAAAATATTTGTAGACACATGGCTCACATTCATTTTGGATAAAACAAAATCCATTTTTGGATTCATCCAAACGAATGTTCAATAACCTGGATGATTTCTTTAATCTTTAAATGGATTTCTGCAACTTGCATACCTTATTAGCATCCATTGGAGACAAAAACCCTTCAGGTTGTGTCATTTAGACATCCTCTTGAAGGATCTTATTATGGAATGCTATTTTGACATCTATTTTCCAAATATCAGAGACATGGTAAACCGCAATATCATGTATAATTCTGATGGATTTCAGCATTGCAAATGGTGAGAAGGATTCATCATAGTAAATTCCAGGACGCTGTTTAAAACCTTTTAAAACCAGTCGTGCCTTATAGGTACTGACATGTCCTTCCATATCTAGTTTCTTATTGAATACCCATTTGGAACCAACATGATTTACATCAACTAGAGGATATAACAAAATCCAGACATGGTTTTGGTACATGGGTTCCAATTCAAAATTCATGGCTTCTTACCACATGGCAATGTCTTTGCCACTTACTGATTCCTAGAAGATTTTAGGATAATTATTATCAACTAATAAAGAGCCACCATACTTGGTAACTAGAAAACCATACCATTCTGGTTCCCTAACCTCTCTTGTACTCTTACGCAGTACTTGTGTCTCTGGAACAGATTCTACTTCCATGGGGCTTTGTGGAATCTGTTCATGTACCAACACTTGTGCACCATGAGCCTCGACTTCATCGATGTCTATCTCTCTCCCACTATCTCTTTTGGAGATGTTCTCACTCTCATGGAATATGTCATCTCTTGCCACTATATCCTTTTTGTCTAACGGGTTGTATATGAAATATCCCCTTTGTTTGCTTGTGGTATCCTATAAAGGTACACTTTGATATATCCATATCTACTAAAATCCTTAGTAAAGATTATGAAGTATGAGTACCCACCCCTTGCTTCAATTGGAAATGGACCACACAAATCATTATGAACCAATTCATGAATATATTTATCCCTTTAACCTTTTCCTCCAAATGGGGATTTTGTCATTTTTCTTTGTAAACATGCATGACATACGCCAAGTGGTTTTAGTTCAAAAGAATCTAAATATACATCTTGATTTAACATTGTCAAGCATTTCATGTTTACATGACCTAACTGATGATGTGAATGTTGGGTGTGATATGAGTCATGCAATGTATCTTTCTCATCTATTTCCATCACTTGGTTTGTGTAATCCAACACATAATGACCATTGTATAAATGTACCCTAACAAAACAAATGCTATATTTATAATAGAAGAAACATTCATTTACAAAAATGAAAACAAATCCATTTATATCTAGTATGGATATAGAATTTATTTTTTTTGGTTACAGAAGGCACATAAAAACAATCCTTTAACACCTGGATCATCCCAGTTGGCAAGGTGAGGTGGTAGTCCCTGACCACAACAATAGCAAGTTTGGCTATGTTGGCTACTCATAGATCTACTTCCCCTTGATCAATCATTCAGAATCTACTTGTTTCCTATATTTGGATACATATGTGAGAACCAAAATCTATATCTAATACCAAATTTGTATAAATATATAGATTGAAATCGATAACAAATGCACCTAAAGCTTCCCCTTGCTTCATAGGCTGGGTGTAGTTCTTCTTCCAGTTACCCTTCATGCCACATGCAAAAAAAATAGACTCATGTTCCCTTGCCTCTCCTTTGATCTTCCCTTTCATGGAAGGTCATGAAGAAGCTTTGGGATTAATGCTCTTCGACTTCCCTTTCCTCTTATTCACCATAAGGATAGAAGGCTCTTTTCACTTCATATCTTCATCCACTTGGATAATGATGATAAAGAAGATCAGATAGAGACTTCTCAATGTTTTTCATATTGAAATTGTCAACAAAGTTAGAGAAGATTTGAGGGAGTGATGCAAGAATGAGATCAGTTCCCAGTTCTTCGCGGTGTTTAACCCCTAGCACCATCAAGAAATCAATATCAAAAATGATCTTGTATTCATGAGGCCCTGCTGGGGCACCTTATCCTAGATTACTCTAAAAGAGTGCCTTAGAGACCTCAAACCATTCTTATCTTTCTCTTTCATAGTAAAGACCACAGAGGTGTTCGAGCATGCTATAATCATCCATGTTTTCATTAGACGTAATGAGTTCACTAGACGTTGATTATAACATAAAACATTGAACGTCGAACGTGTCTTTCATATGTTTCTCATAGGCCAGGAAATCATCATCACTCAACTCCTTGGCAAGCAGATCCGGTAATGCTGACTCCAGCACGTAAGACTTTCGTTCAGGGCATAGGATAACCTAAAGGCTTCTAAACCATTCTAGGATGTTACTGTCAGTGATGATGTTTCCTTTATCCAAAATTGATCTTAGGGATAGTGTGGTTGATGAGATTTGTATTTTTATTCTATAATTAAAATATAATATCATTAGTAATTTCTTCATTACATATTATTAGAAATAATAAATTTTGTTAATTATCCATCTATGTTATCACGTCCCAATGGACATCACCATTGAACTTGGAATGTCCAGTGGCCATGAAATTCTAGTGGAAAGTATCTATATTCCCCTTCACATAACCCCATCAAGGGTTGGTAAATCTATTAAATGGTATTTAGGTAGGAATGTATTTTCCATCTACGGGCTTTCAACTCCATGATATGTTGAGTGGACTCCCCAATCATAAAATCATGACTTTGGATTTCCACAACTCTTTCCTCCAATATTACACCATGTCTAGAAAGGGATACTCCTCTGGATGTAATATGGTTATGTCAACCTGAAACCTTTTATATGGGTTGCTTGTTTAAAAGTATTTTTCCCAACAAGGGTTGGTCACACCCATAGTTTTATTGAGTTTTCCCTTTAATCAATTAATGGAATGCTAGTCCTAACATAATATTTTATTTGAGTGATTTATATCACTTATGCATAAATTGAATATTATCATTATAACATGCTTGTTAATATTAAGTGGAACTTACTGAAGTGATTAACAATGTATTTTTAATATTTACACATAAGTTTGGTATATCTTAGTTCCATATTACATGCTGGTTTAATTCATTAATTATGTGAGTTTGAAAACACATCCATAATGATAAACAATTCAACTGATTGAAATAAAATAAACTAAATTGAATGATCATGATCTTTTCTAATGGTTAGTTTATCTAGTGGTTGATAAACCAACATTGACTTAGGGGAGAAACTACTTGATCCTTTTAGGTTTGAGTTTATAGATTCCACTTATCCACCTATGTATCTCTTGGGATTGGTTTCATCTCAACTCCACCTTCATCTGCCTCTACTATCTTGGGAGTTCCATCAATTTCATATGTCTTTTTTTAACACACATGTAGGTGAGGGTTATAAAGGGATTTTATATAAAATAATCCTTGGACACGCAGACAGTACATATTAATGAGGAGAAGGCTCGCAAGATAAAAAATTTAATTTAAATAAATTAATTAAAAGAAACCATCAACATAAAATGGTCATGGTCTAGCTCATGATCATCCATACATGAAACAATTTTTACGCATGAATAAAACTATAATTAAATTCTTTAATCATTCTTGTTTAAGATAAATCACGCACGAAACAATTAATTATCATCTTTAATTAAACAATCATTTTATTTTAAATTCTTTTATGAATTTCCTTGAAATTATCATCCATAATAATTTTAACCAAATAAATTCACTAAAAATTTTCTTTTTACATAACATGTACCTTGGAGGAAACCCTGTGAATTCCTATTCATAACTACCCAATGAGTATAAATGAACATTAAGCAGATGTTAAATTAAACACATATATATAAAATGCCTATCATGTTTTTTGCCTTAGCTTTACACCCGCACGATGGTACACGTATCAAGGGCTAGTATAATATAATAATAAATTTTACTAAATCTACATAATTTGGATGAATACACGATCTGTACTATTTCTCACGGTCTTTTCAAAGTACACGCTCGGGGAAACTACGTGTGAGTTTACTTTAGAAATCTTCAGAGTACATGGCGTGTCTAGTGGGCCACACGCCGTATAGTTCCTCATTACACAGTCTCCTACCAGGGAAGTTATATATGGGGTACACAGTCTAACCCTAACCCGAATGGACTACACGCCATGTCCATTGGGCCACATAGCATGTAAAACAGAAACCATGTGCCACCTTTTCTTGGTCAACACTCATTTATGACTTATAGAGACTCCAACACACTGCTAGGTTTGGCAGACCGATCTAATTCATTGAATCTTGACTACATGACGTGTACTGTAGAATACACGCCGTGTGTTCTGGTGCTGTATGACTAGGAAGCTTTGGAACCTCCGGATGAGATCATCTATTTTATTTTATTCCAAATTAAAAGAAAAGATCATTTCTGTAAGGTGAACGAGAAAATAAAGAGGAGGATTAGATCTCAAGATTCATATTTGCAGAACTATTAACGTGAATTGAAACAACTATATTATTAAATGCATAATTCATCAATGAAATATTCAAATAATTATAAACAATGATGTATCCTTCCATTGATACCCCATGAAGGTTCTAGTTGTAGTGGAAGCATGGTTGGGACAACACCCAATTTTTATTTTTTTCATGATCAATGATTATTCAGGGATCAATATGATGATAAATAGTATCCTCCACATAATATAATCAAATATTTAGATAAAAAATGAGGCATGAATTCTTTAGAGAGGATCTTTCACCTCATGTTTATAATTAATTTAATTAATTTCAAAAAGAAAAATAATACACATGTCTTTGGTATTTTTTCTTCATTGATGATGTTGATCGTCCGGATTGACCCTTACAGATTATCTCATTGCAGTTTTATGGATCCAAACTAGAATCCCTCTAGCAGTGATCCACACATGCTTCGATGGCCTCAGATCAACACCCCTCATTATCCAGGTGCTAGAGCGGCAAAGCGATTGTTTTGTGTCAGTCATTATTGATCGCTTGTTCTTCTACCTTGAAGAATGTCTCTAGTTCTTGAGAGGGGAGAGAAGAGGAATAGAGAGAGAAGTTTTTTGGCACAACATTTCTCAATCCATGAGGCATGTGGTGTGGTGAATGGCACAATAGGGGTACTTTCCTTTTTATATACATGGAATTTCAGTTACAATATTTAATTGCATAACAACAATTTAATAAATTCATGAACTTAGAGAAAACACATGCATTTAAAAATAATACCACATCATTATTTATAGTGCAACAACTTTCCCAAAACAGAATTATAAATAAAATTCCGCATCAAAAAATAAAAGCAGCATTATTTTAATTTGTTCCAACTAGTTAAATAATTATTTACCGTATTGCAAATAATTATATTACTACCCGACCTACCATACTATGATTTTACTCCACATCTATTTATTGAACAACAAAATAAATAAATATATAATTTATTCTCTTAATTAAATATTTTATTTACAAACTAGTAAATAAATATTTATTGAATTTTAAATAAAATAAATAAATATATTTTATTTAATTTATGTGATCATAATAACTTGAATAAAATTATTCGATGGACTTGGGATTAATATTTATTTCATTAATTAAATTAAAATATAATTTAACCAAGACCACCAAATTCACTATGTGTGTGACCCTCTAGGATTCATTCTCGTTGGCATTAGGCGGCTTACCTAAAGTCCAAGAGTATTGTCCCGCAACGTGTCAAGGCACCCAAGATAAAGAACATAATGTCGAAACAACAACAACCACATACAAACGCTCACAGTGTAATGTAATCCATTTTCCTCAATATCTCATTAAGAATGTTTCATGATTGTGTTATCAACTTTTATGCTTGATACGTCAATCTTTGAGTACCATAAATAAACTCGTCTCTACACCATGACCATGGTATTTCGTGTGACGGTTCTATTTCAATCAAAGGGCTGAGACATCAACTTCCATAAATAGAAGGGACAAATCATTCCATGACTTATAAATTAATAACATGCCACTCGGGATGTAAAAAATGTACCATACTTCTTGCCAACATTCTGCGTGATGATTTTTGTTAGTAAATCAAAGTGCATAAGTCATGACACCTTTTAATGACAATCTTAATGTCTAAGTTTCATTACACACGCTCGAAGATAGAAATATCTGATGACACCAAAACATGTGTAATTCCTTCTAGCGGGTCTATTCTCATTATCTCATATCTTGGAGATTACCAAGTGTGAACTTCATGAGAGGAAGTAGCATCTACTTACGAGTACTCTCACCCGAGAGTCTGCATGCTATGTGTCCCATTATATCATGTCATCCAACTGTAGAACTATATTTAAGAAAATTGTTATATCATTTCAAGGATCTCATCATAGCGGGGAACGTCCCCGACCTTATCAATGTAACAAATACTCTAGGTTATTATTACATTAATTTCATGTAGAACAATGAACAATTTGTAATAATACATTAAATATCCATGTATTCAAAGTAAAACCACTTGGTTTGAGGACAAAAACTCTTAAAACATATACCACAACAAAATTATTATTATTATCCAAGATTATTCAATTCATAATTCTTATAAATATATAGGGATTAATGGTTTAACCAAAAAGCAATGATGTAATCATAAAATAAATATTGGTCATTTGAAATGTCAAGTTTTGGATATCCTCATTTTTAACCTTTAACTGGTGGTAAAATGTATGAGGATAAATCTTCATGTTGTGTTGATCCCCATGAATTTTATGAAAGAGACAATAAATATTTACAAATATATACTTTTTTATTATAAAAATTACATTGATTATTCTATAATCAATTTATAATCCCAATTACGAATCATTCATTTTCATTTATAGAAAATGATATCTACATGGTTAAACACTTCGATGAATGAAACCATTATCAATTATTATTTTTAATTTAATCTTCCACTCAACTAACTCCACTAGAGATATTCTATTGTAGGATTTGATATGTGTTTTTAATTTGTGATATATAAATTTATCTCTATAAACTGAGGGAAATATGAGAAATTTATTAGAAAATTCATCAATATAATAATCCAAAATAAATATGTATTCTATTAAAAAAACCAAATTACCCATCTGAGATTTAATTATATCTATATCATCCACAAGTATTTCATTATATTGTGTTACCATGGATGGTTCCACAAAAAATTCTTGGAGTGGAGTCTCTCATTTAAATACAATTGATTTTATTCCAGTTTAAAATAGTACAATATCATTCCCATGATAAAAAATAATCATTTTATACATTGTGATCCAATCCATACAAAAGATTATATTATATTCAACCATTTGTATTATAAATAGTTTTTATGTTAGTGAACATATATGTATCACAATAAGGATAGATAAATACACATTTTTTACTAAAATATTTCCACATATATTTTTATCAAACAAATCCACCCTTAGTGCATCATGGGATGATTCAATGTCCTTAGTAAACATATAAGATAATAATTTTCCATCTATACAGAATCAAGTAATACATTTCCATACTCTGAGTGTATGATCCATGTACATTATATCAACTCATTTGGATCATTGAATTCTGTAATTTTGATTTCAAAGGGTTAAACATGATCTATAGGCATATTTTGAGGTATATTTCATTGGTGTGTGGGGGATTGGTTATAGTAATTCCCCATTTCCCAAAAATTGAAGCATTACACATTGAAAATAATACTCTTTCTTTGGAAAAATGTATTCCATACATGGAGGAATAATAATTTATATTATCTAATTTGTTAAACATAATTTGTAACCATTATGAATATGGAAATTAGAAATAAATAAATACCGTGATTTAGGAGAAAATGAGTTTATTGAGGGGTTAAAATAAAAAGATAAGTGTTAAAATAAAATAACAACTGAAATAAAAAATATATTTGGTAATATTTTGGAATTAATATATCCTGGACTAAAAACAGTCTGTTGGGGACCATTTTGGCATCTAAAAAACAAGGTTACATAATTTTTGTTTAAAAAATTACATGTCTTCCACTTGGATCAATTATAAAAGGCCACCCTCTCTCATATCCTCTCCACTCTTTAAAAGAACATTGGCTCAGACATTCCCTAACAAAATTATTTTCTTCCATCAATCATTGGGACCTATGTCTCTTTATATGATCCGAAAACATTAATAATAAGTCCTTTTTGTAACAAATTGATATTATAAAAGAAGAACGTTATGTTTGATATCATATTCAACATGAAACACCATTTTTAAATGACTTTTTAAATACAATAAAATTTTAACACTATAGATAAATGAGAGGGTATAAATCGTATTAACCAAATTTGTAAAAATAAATACACACAACTGGCCTACTAAAAATTAATTATTGATTTATTTTCCACAAAAAATCAATCCATTTTTAGTAAAATAATTATATTCAATAGAAATATTGCTTTTTTAGAAATTATTTTATGGTTTATGCGTAGAAATATTATAATTAGATTTAAATTTTTTTTAAAATAAACATATAAAAATAAATAAAATTTCTAAATATTCATATCAATATTAACATATGTTTAAATATTGGGATCTTTGGAAAATATTTATTTATATATGAATAGTGGAAATACCAAATTTCTAAAACTATCGTTATATTTCAGTAAACTTAGTAATTGTAATGTCCTATTTTTTACAATATAATTTCAATTAACATAATTATTATTTATTTTTAGTTTAATCCACTTAATTATATTTTAGTAATATTATTACTTGATTTTATTATAAAATTATATTTATTTTAGAAATATCAATTTTCTAGAAAACATTTTTAATGTGCACAATGTTTCTCCATTATAATTAATTATACTAGTATGTAATTGGGAATTAATGAATATATATATATATATATTATACCTATATTAAATAATTTTGATTCATTTATATATTATTATTTGTTATAGAGTTAATATACCAGACAAGGTCATCCAGAAGCAAAGCATCTGACCATTTATTAAAAAGAATGAAAAAGTACATCAGAGTAGCGGATGAGGTCAAACAAACATAAATGCCCTCAACCACCAAGAACAGTTCTGAAGATCATAGTATGTCATATCATTTCCATTATCAGAGTCCCCAGAAGACTTCCACTCAGATTGAGACTTATCTCGATTTAAGACATTGAAGATTTTTTTATCCACTACCTTAGACGACGATCTGGTCGACACAGTTCTGGGAAGAATAGAATAATCCTTATGCGGTCTCCTCTTTGAGGGGACGAAGGTGAACTCTCCATCAATAATTTATTCATGACACTTATGATTGAATCCTTGTAAGATTTGTTCCCACTACTACTCGAGACTGTAATTGGGGTACCCACCTTCACAAGTTCATCCTTTGAAACATTTACCCATTTCTCAGGTAATTCAGATACCTGAAAATGCTTCTGTGTTTCTTGATGGAAATAAATATGTTGTTGCGCATCATCCTGTTTGGAGACATCAACCTGGGAGGTATTAGGGGTCATCAGTCTTGGATTCTGTATGTGGGTGTCCTCATCTAGAGTAATATCTTTAATCATGATAGACCGAGTGGTAAAGGGGCCAATTTGAGACTCTATCAGAGATACATCGACTAGAAACCCTTTTCCAGTGCCATATTTCCCAGTATTTTTCACATCAACAACAATGTAAAATGTCTCATTTAATGAACCACCAGCATGAGAAGTATACTTTGAAAACATCGAGTTCTTCACCTTTGACTTCCAATGACAGAGAGTTGTTTAATGACCTCTCACCCCGCATTACTCACATGAAACATTCTTCCAACATAACTCTAATGAGTGTCCAACAACCATACATTCATTGTAGAAAATAGGTTTTTTTCATAGTCGTCATCAAATTGAATGTTTTCAGAAGGGGTGTAAAGAGATACCTTGTCAATCAATGTGCGGCTATGATCAACCTCAACCAAAATCCTAGAAAAGTGACCAAACTGAACTTCTTCAGTATCCTTGTCAAGCCGAATCAGAGTCCCAATTTGTATACCATTATCATAAAGAAATTTCAGATGCCAGTGGACCCAATTGAGTCCATGAAGTCGAATCCAAATCTGAGAAAAAGAACTTCTTGCATGTGAGACATTGAAATAAAAATATCATTCATTCAAATGAAGACAACCCGGTTTTACAAATAAGTTTCCCGTGCTCCGTTCTCAAATCTCCAAATCATCATATGGAAAAAGGAAATGAAAAAATATTCAGCCAAGAGAAACACATTTTCAATTAGAGAAACCCCACAAAGGTGATATTCAATGAATAAAATAATAATGTATCCATGGTTTTCCACCTTTTGGAAGAACAATATGTGCAATCAAAGAGTTTTTACCAATTGACATTCTCTTAGAAAGCGATGCCAGTTTGGCTTCAATGTGGGCATATGAACTTTTACGAATCATTCTAATAGTTCATGGTTCATTGAATAGTGCCAATAAACCAGCTTTAACTGGCTTCAACCATGGAGTTTATTACCCCACTACACCGGAGTGAGAACTAGGATTATCAACACCACGGGGCGGATCCCGCAACAACGAATTAGTCGTATCTGAAACAAAACCCAGACCACTTGACGTTCGTGAATCACCACACTGCATGGTAGTCTTTAAATCCACAATGGATCTCTGCGTTTCCATCATAGATCTGACATAAAGACATGATGCTGATTGATGATTCGTCGAGGAAGTCAGCTTCAACGCAACTGTAGGGTTTCAGACATCAACGGACGACTGAGGGTTGCAAACATCAATAGAAACCCAAGGTCTAGGATAAGACGCAGAGTTAATATAACATCATCATTTACATGAATAAAATACATATCATAAAACCCTTCTTGTCGTCACATATGTGGGTATTATAAAAAATTTGAATTTTTGAATTCTATGAATTTAATTTTGTAAAGTTAAATTAATAATTAAAATTCTCATAAATTAAATTATCTAATATGTTCAAAATAATTTTTTACAACCTTAAATAGTGAAAATAATAAAAATTAATTACCACGGTGAAGTTGAAAATTAATTTATCGGGATCCTAATATAAAATTATAAGGGTTAAGATGACCTAAAATAATCCATAAAAATGTTTTTAACAATATATTTTTATATTATGATGTCAAATTATTCATAATTATCCATGATTGAGTTTGTTTTTCTATTTTACGAAATTTGTGTAAACCTTTTTCTTTTTAAAATAATTGATGCCCCAGTAACCTCGCTTATAAAAATCCACCAACTATCATCTCATTTGACAACATAAAATCCACTTATATTTTCTAAACCCTAACAAATTTTTTTAAAAAAATTCATTCAACATGAAATATATCTACAGTTTTGATCATAACTCCATCATATGATGGATTTATGGGTTATCCAATGATTGTTTTCTGAAGAAGAGGTATCATTCTTAACTAATTTTTTTTTTAATTTCTTCTTCAACATTGTTTAAATTTTATAAAATTATTATGATATTAAAAAAACAGTTTATATAATATACTAAGATGTTATTAATCCAATTTAATATCCCCAGTCCATCTTCTCTTGCACAAAAAATGTAATACAAAATGATCATTCATGTGTGGGACATAATACCACCTTGTGAACCGATTTCATTCATTTTCCATTGTCACTTATCATGGAAAATTATAATTATGGATTTAAATATGAAATATATTTCCTGATTAATGTTCTTTATATGTTTAAATATTTACATATTTTATATCTTTCAACATAGTAAATCCATTTTGAAATAATGAACAAAAAATCCTCATACTACCCATCACGAAATTAATTTATCAAGTATTTAAATAATCCATTAAAATAAATAAAATAAATAATTTAGGTATATTTTTTTAAATATATAAATTTTTCTTTGTAAATCATATAATTTAATTATTATTATTATAAACTATTTAAAGTACACCCATGGAAATTCCAGAATCCATGTATGGGTTTCTCATCTCAGTTTTATTTCTGTGAGACATATGACATATTAACAGTTATTTATATCATGATGGGTATATACTACAGATTTTAAATTTATTATCATTATTCCATTATAAATCATTGAATTTATGTTTCAATTTTAATTATTTTATCCATGGGGATTTGAATTGAAGGATACCAAGTGGTAAAGAATTTAATAACTCAATTTCTTTTCATTAGATTATGTTACAACTTCATTATATTTTTTATTATATGAACATATGTGTAATAAATTATGATTATATAATTATTTATTTCCACTTTTTTATATTTATATAAATTTGAAAGAAAATATCAATTCAATAATAAATTCCCAAATTAAATGGTAATATTTTGGAAAGGGTTATTCATCTCAAAATATCATTCTCTGAGACTTCCACTTATTATATGAACCTATATATATATGTGAGGACTAAATGCTTCATTTTCTTATTCTATATAATTTATTTCATTATTTCCATAATATAAAAATTTTAATTTGTATTTATTCATTCATAGGGAACATTATTTTTGATTTACCATAATGGAAAATCATTTTAGCTATAATCTTATTTCATTTAGTATATTTTAAGTTCAAGGTTATTTTGGAGAATATCATATGATATTATTTTATTAAAACACATAACTTTTATTATAATCTATTTATGAGTATTTTTTGTGTTTAATTTCCATTTATCCTTTATATATTTGAGAATTATCCAGAAATTTGGTTGTTAGTGTTACAGATCGTGATTTTTCTTCCCAACTAGGAATCATTCCCTACAATATCCATATTTTACATAATGTTCTGAAAAATGTTATATTATAAACCTAAAGGATTCATAAATATTTTTTACATTAAATTTTACCTACAATTATATGGGTTTGAATGAAAATTTAATACCGTATTCCAAACGAGTAACTCTTGAATACCTTTTTAAAAATGCATTGAAAGTATATTTTTTGTTTTACACTTATAACACAATTAGTTTTTCTCACAATAATGTCGAATTTTTTTATTAATTATTAAATTATATTTATTCATGATTGTTTTCACATATAATTATTTTTATAATATTCTTTGAAATATAACTTTTTGAATGTTAATTTAAATATTTAATGATTGTTTTCATCAAAAGTCTTTTTTATTATCTTTTAATGGAATTTTCATTAATCTACATCAAAAAAACTTTTTGATACATATTGTAAAATGGGTATATCTTGTTATTATAACATCCCTATTATTTCTATGGATGAATTATGATTTGGTCCAATATATTTTTATAGAACATGTTTCATTCCCACAAGTGAATCATTTCCTAATAAGATTGTTATGTAACTCATTTCTTTTCAATGATTTAATCATGTTTCAAAGAGATTGTTATGGGACCATTTATTTCCATGTTTTCATTATGATTTGAAGTGTTTTTTCTAGAACCCATTTATTTTACAAGAGTTAATACAATTCTAAAAATAATAAAAGTTGTTTCCATGAGTTTATATTGGCATGAATTCCCTATATACTTTATTCATTATAGGGATCTTCTAAATGATTATAATAGAAGGTTTTTATGTTACTAACAAATCATGGGTTGTTTTATTATAAATTACGGATTATTGGTCACCTAATTAAACTAATATTGATGGTTCCTTGTTAAAACAAGGTTGGGAGTTTCCATGATAAACCATCTATGGGTGGGTTTGTGATTTCCCTCAAATGCATTGGGTAATCCGTAGTTGGAAGAGAACCATACAGTTAATTCAATTTTTATCATTGATGTGAATATAATTTTCCATGATAACAATACATTTTATTTATTCTTATTATGGTTTTCTTATTATTATTTAGGTCAATATTGATATCATATGGCCTATTATTATTGATTTCAAGACACTTTCCATTTTGAAACCCTTAGGAATTGTGTTCAAGTTTTATGATCTAGAAATTGATAGATATTAATATTCTTAAGAAATAATAAGGTACATTTATTATGCCACCATAACATTATTATAATCATATTCCCACTTATGAGATTAAATTTTTAATGATTACATCTACCCTTATTGATATGTAGATCTCACCCTTCTTATATGTTCTTCTCTACATTTTATCAAAAATGATGTTAATGAATTTTCTAGAATGGTTTAAAAAATTTCTAACGATGACCGAATGTGGAATATGAAAAGGAATGAATTTTTTTTAAAATGATAGAATTAGGTTTGATGGTCTATTTAATATGAAATATAAACACCCAAAATTTCCATGTAATTGTTTTTAAATTATTTGAGATTATTACGAGTCTTCGATAATTGACGGAACATGATTTCGAAGACCAGGGTACCCAAAATGAATTTCTTACCATTTTTGGGTACATTCAGTAAATGCGTGGGTGGAATTTTCTATCTTTTGATCCTGTGCACAGATTTAAAAATCCAAGTGCACTATTGAATATATAGCGTTGGGATTTTCTTAAGGGAATCTTCACTTCAACTACAGTAGTTCATGAAAAAAATGATAGTTTTGGACGTTTTAAGGAAGAATAAAATAACAATTTTATTGTTATTTTATTTTCATTTCACCAACACATGATGGCCATTGGCAGGACCCAAGACATGTCAAGACATTTGGTGGATTGTCTACCAACGGAGGATGAAATATCATGCAGAAATTATTTGGGATCGAAAAAATGCCCACGACTCCATCCAATGATGATGCTCCTCCTGCCGCATATCCTCAAACGTGGAAGTATCTTCGTCCGCTGTGGTCACCTGCGATCTTCGATGTTTGGGGTTTAATTATTTTAGTTTATCTATGATGATTCATTTTCTCCCGCGGGTTATCATATTAATGCAGAGGGTGTGGGCCAGACGAATAAGGCCCGAACACTCCACCGCTTCATTCATGTTTCATTTTTCAGGGATGGTATCCTTAATTTGAAGGCAACATGAAGCAGTAGGACACGCTATGAAGGAGAACCACTGGAGCACTGTGGAAGATCCATCGGCATGGCACCAGCCCAATGGTACCGGTGACAGGCGCTTGTGGTTGACAGAGGCGACTAACAAAGGCCGATCACGTCGGTAGTAAGCAGTATGTAGTTGCGTGCCATGGAGGGGAATCGTGGAGTCCTGCCGTGACAACTGCATGCGGTGGCCGACACCTCAACTATCCATGGAGGTGGAAGAATCACACCGCATTGAAGTGGCCTCGATGTTCTATGGTGGTTGAGGAGGGGGACACATAGACCACATGTCGCCTCTAATTAAAGGAGCCAAACGAATCCTTTGAGATGTTTGGGAGAAGGGAGAGCAGGCCCCCTTTATGTGGGTCACCCAGTCGGGGGTAGCGCTGGTTACTGGGCCACAACGCCCAATGGGTTGGGCTGGATTAGGTCAGCCCAGGCCGGGTCGGGTTAGCGTAGGCCAGGTTAGTCCAGGTCGGGTCGTGCCGGGTCAGACAATACCCTGATCCCTCTTGGACCTAGAAACGTTTAATGGGCCATGAAATTTAAACTGAACATCCGTTTGACGAATCGTATGTGGCGCCATGATACATGGAGAGGGATTGTCCTTTTAAGATACTCCACCCATGTTTTGGAGAATGTTGGAGTACATTCGAGTTGCATCGACTCTGAATCCAACTGGGCACTCAACACTAAAATGCCAATAACTAATAGACCAGGCATCTGATCGACGTGTGGTATTTGGAATAAGGACCCTTGATACAAGGAATTACATTAGAGATACTCTATGTGAGTTTTTATACAGTTTTCATCCAAATTGGGTTGGATCATACATGAATCTAGCTGGGGCCTTTTTACAAAAGTGGCCATATCTCATAGACTGGGTGTCTGATCGATGCATCATCTGTCACATTGGGACCCCTATGATAGGGTGGTCCCTTGGGTATGATTTATGAGGGACTTCGAACTAATTTAAATATGAATTATTTCTTGAGGAGTATAGTCTTATGTAGATCAGGTGTGCTTCATGTAGAAATCCAGTGGCTAACTCTAACTTGTATAAGAAGAGAGACCAATATAGGTTAGCATTAGAAACTTCAGAGTGAGATGATCTTGTTGTACGACTAATCATCCCATCCTCTTTACCAGTGACCAAAACTGGTAAGCACCAATGATCAATACATGTCAGCATCATAGACCAATACACGTCAGCACTAGCGACCAATTTAGGTCAACACCAATGAACAATATGGGTCAACATCTAGAGACCAATACAAGTCTACATACATTGAAATGTATGGGTTAGCAGTAGAGTTACTATGGATAGGATGATCCAGCTTTAGGACTAGTCATTCCAATCCCAATAACCTTGATGTTATTCCGTTAGAATGAGCTATATATTTTTCTTTGAGATTCATGATTTAGATCATCCTTGGGATCTTAAATTTGTGCTATTTCTTGTGATGTTTTAATTTGTGGATTACTGAGAGAACTTAGGGGGTTTCATGGTCTCCTATTATGTTTTTATACTCACCCCTACACTGGGTTACCCCACACATGTGTGTCTGGTGCACATTATTGATGCTCCGAGACAGACTTTGGGGGTTTGGGATTTAGTGGAGCTTGGTGTGATGAGAGAAACTGAGATTCTATTCTTCGACTTCAGACTTACAGCTATTACCCTCCAGGTAGAGCTCAAGGGAATATGAAACAACTTTTTTACTTTCTTTTCAGTTTCTAGGGCTTGTATTTTGGCCCACTATTTTTAGTTAATAGTTGTACTTGTGGATGTACTTTACACTCGTGGTTTTACCTTTCATTTGTGGTTATTTATATTGGTTTACCATTTTGAGTGTGTATAGATCTCTTTGGCAATGCCTTCCCTTTTCAGGAAAATCCTTATGGTTCTAGTCACTGACCCCTAGCATATGGAAGGCTGTCTTGGGGAAGTCACGTCCGGGCCCTGTGGGATGTTTTTTGACATGAAACATCGAGTCTTAATATCCTGTGAATTATAGGACCATTGTTACAAAGCTTTTAAATTTTTGTTTGTTTATAGTATCATATACATTATTAAATATATATTAATATCCAACTAAATATAATTATTGATAACTTATTAGTAAATAATCATTAATTTTTTAGCAAAAAAAATTTATCCTTCAAAAATATGATTTCCTCAAAAAGGCTTTCATTTATTTAGAGACAAAATATTTTAATTAATTTTATGAAACAATAAAAAATATATATGATAAAAATAAAAACAATTTATAAAAAAAGATATCACAATTAACAATGGGGTAAATTTTTTGATTTTTTTGGAAAATATATATTTTTAGTGAATAGTTAGTAATAGAAATTTTGGTATAATTGTCATTTATATTCAATAAATTATGTAATTTTAATTTCATTATATGATTTTAATAGTATTTAAATAAAAATAATTATTTATTGCTATATTTATTTTATATAATTATATTTTGAGCATATTTATACTTTATTTTAGTATAATATTATTTTTGGGTTTTAAAAGGAGTTTTTCAGGAATGCTATTTTAAGGTGCATAATGATTCACCATTTTAAATAATTAAAACAAACCCCTATGAAGAATGATTTAGATGAAAAAATCAAGATTATATATCCAAAAATATTATTTTATATACTGAAAAATATTTTTTATGAGTCATAGAGTTCACAAAAATTAGATTTTATGTGAAAAATTCAAATCTTGAACACCTACTTTTTAGTCGCATATGTAGGATTAATATCGAATTATACTTTTTAAATCAATATTTTTAATTTAGTAAAATTTATTCCCTTTTTTAATAATCATTATTTATATAAAATAATTTTTAAAAAATAATTAGATGTAATAATGAATATTGAAAATATAAAAAATTAGTTATCATGGTTAAGGAGAAAATGGGTTTACCGAGGGATAATGATAAATGATAAAGGTTAAAATAACATAAAATAATTTATAAAATGTATTTTTTTGGACATATTTAGACCTTATATTATAATATTCTTGATAAGTGTCCATTTCAGAGCTTTCGGGCATTTATAAATCATGGGTAAGAATTTTTACTTTTAAAAAATTTCAAATGTCCCACTAACCTAACTTAAAAAATTTCGCCTCTCTACTAACCTATTCAAACATTAGAAACCATTTTTATCTTCAATTACATTCCAAAATCTGATACTAAGTTAATTAATCATGAAATTTTTACCTCCTCGATAAAAGATACATCTTATGTTGGATTTTACCACAATACTAAGGAGGATCACTGAAGGGGAGGTATTGTACTTAACTGGGCATATTTATTTAATTTCATTTTCCAACTAATTAAAAACTTCTAAAATTTATATTATATAATAAAGAAATTATATAACATATACTGATATGTTATCATGTCAATTTCATAACTCGAATACATCTACCTTTCTATCATATGGGATATGAAATAATCATTTATGTGTACGAAAAACTACTACCCCGGGAACCAATATCATTCGTTTTCTATCATATCCTGCAATAGCCCGGGTTTTGTGGGGATCCTTTACTTTGTGAAAATCTTGTGTTGGGTTTTCTGGTCTGGGAATCATGGTGGTGTAGTACTATCGGTAGCCTTAGCCTACTGGTAGCAGGCCTACCGGTAGTGGCCTACCGGTGGCTCGGTCTATTGGCAGCCCTGGCCTACCAGTAGCCTTGGCCTACCGGTGGCATTAGCCTACTGGTGGCCTTGTCCTATAGGTGGCCTTGGCCTACCGGTAGCCGTCACCCACCGGTAGCCTTCATCCACCGGTGGCTCTGGTCTACCCCCACGGGTTCTTTCCAGTCGCATTCCTTCTTGCACAATTAGGGTTTTGAACCATATTTTGACCTGTTTGAGCCTGTTTTAAAGACTTGTAACATAATAAGAGTTTTAATTAAATACTTAATGAATAAATGAGTCAGTTTAAACCACCCGACCCCCTTTAATGACGAGTGGGTCTGCATGGTCAACCCACGACCACTGCTCCTTATGCCATTTCACGTTATTATCTCAACTGTCCGCGGAACTTATAAACTAAAGGGTTAGTAATGGTTTCTTCTTTCCTCGATCGCGGCTTTTCACGAACATCTTTTGATGCATCGGGCGAGCCACATCGTATCGGTAAAGTTCCATGCCCGGACTAAGCGTTGATCGTCTATGAACTAGTAGGGAATTTCCCCTTCGCCTCTCTCTTTTGTCTATCGTGCGGGGTGGGTGTGTTTTGATTTTGTAGAATTGGATAAACCAGACCTAATAAAGATAATGAATAGATTCAATAAATAAATATGGGGGGGGGGGGTTGTGATCGTTGATGCTGTTTTTATATTATGATATTCTTTCTGAGTTGTGCTGGATTATGCCTTCTGAAAATTGAGGCCGTTGGTGGTCGTTGTCTGTGCACTAATGAACCCCTCGTGGTGTTTTAAATGGCTTGTTCCTAATTGTAAACTCCTACTGTGAAAAGTAATTTTGTTAATCACGTATACCCGACTGAATAAATTGAATGCACCAGGATCAATCCCTTCTGTGCTAACCCCGGTCAAAACACATAATTGAAATCATGGAGAATGTAAAATATTTTAAATCTGAAAATATAGGCAGCGCACTGCTTAGTGTTGGTGGAAGTGGTTTGGTTGTTTTCTTTCACGGGCCGATTGCTGGAGATGTGGGAGGGGATGAGATCCCCTGTTTTTATACTCTCGATGGTTGTGGAATCGGGGATGGGATTCCATGTTGTTATGGATTAATTGGCTGTGGTTTTAAGACCCGGTCGTTACTTGTTTATATCATGAATTGGGGTGGGATCCTCTGTTGATGAAAAATCCTTTTGGGGAGGGGACACTGGGCAGTGTCTCGGGGTTGTATTCGGTTCCATCACTTCGGGGGATCTCACTTATTGCTTGTTGTTGTAACATTACAAGAGAACCGAGTGTGAATGTTTAAATTAATGATTGAATGGATTCTTTTCCTTGGTTATTCTTATGGTGTTAGTTTCCCAGCAGTGCATGAACATTTTGAACATTATCACTGAACATGAAACAAGAATGGGACAAATGGGTTTTGTTAGCGAGAGTCGTGACTCGGACTTGAGTGCTATTGTGATCTGTAGGCTGTCTTAAAAAAAACCTAGATTTGGGTGAGTTCTTGTTACATATATATATATTTTTAGTTTTGTGTTTCTTGTTCACGCCCCACCTGAGTTAAGCACTTAGTGCCGAACACCCCCATTTCATGGGGGATGGTGTTTTTTCCAACACTATTATAAGTGGCTAGTTATTGGCTCCTTTTCTTCTCCCTTTCCCGGATAGCCCAAGTATCTTCTGGAAGGCTGTGATGGCCTGAGGTCCATTATTAGCCCAAGAACCTTCGGGTGGGGTAGTGTGATGGTTGGCCAGGTGTGTACGGCAGGTGGTTTTCCAAGTGTCTTCGTGATGTGTCCTAGGTGTCTTCGGGTGTGGAAGTGGAACTTCTAGCCCAGGTGTCTTCAGGCGTGGTGGTAGTTGTTCTGGACTAGGTGTTTGCAGGCGTGGTTAAGTATGACAGTTGTGGCCCAGGTGTTTGCGCGCGGGATTCGGCAGTGGGACTGCGTGTGGTTGTGGCCCAAGTGTGTGCGCACGGGTGAGGCAGTGAGACTGTGATGACAGAATGGTGGGATTGGTTCGATGCGTAGGATGTCTCAATAACCAGTGGTAATGTGGAGCGGGGTACCCAAACATCGATGTGCTCTTATTATATATATTACATGACCTGCATTATTTGGGGAGTGTGCCTTGGTGAGGCTTGGGTGGATAATTTACCTTGATAGGTGTTTGGTTTACCACTTTTCTCATGGGACTTTGGTACGTTATCCCACTTGTGCACGAGATTCTTTGGTTTTCCCTTCTGAGTGTACTTGTATGCTCACCCTACATATATAAAACTGCTTTCAGGTTTCTAGGAGGGCTTCGGGGATCGCGTGGGGCCATACTAGCTCGGACCTTTGGGGCAGTTGCAGTCGCTGTTTTTCTTTCTTTGGTACTTACCTTTGTAGTCACCTTTTTTCACCTTATGGCTCTTACTTTTAGAACATGCATGTAGGAATGGTTTACTGTTGTCTTTAATTTTCTTTTACCTCAGTGTTGTTGGGTTTCATATTCTTATCTCCCGATCCTATAAAAAAAGGGTAATTCCTTCCATTTGTGTGTAATTTCTATACCATTGGTGCTAGTCCCCACTCCGTGACCTATTGAAGACGGGTTTAGAGGGTCATTATCTCTCCTTCAACTTAAAGAAGGAAGGGCCTGGAAACCTACTGACCCATCCCTCCTTTTGGTGAAGGCGGGTCATGATAGAATGGTATTAGAGGCTGATGGTTGAGAGATAGGATGGAGTCTGGAGTTATGAAAAGTGAGGATTTCATGGGATGGTAAGGCAACAATGTTGGGTGACCTTGGTGTGTGAATTAGGCTAGGGATAACCGGCTAGGACACGGGATTTTAGGTCCCCAAATGATCTGATGCAAGGACTCTGGACCTACCGAACGACCAAAGTGAGGCCACGCTGATTACAGGTTAGAGACCCTAGGAAAGGTACATGCATCATAATGAATTGTGTTCTCGTGTTTCAGGGATGTCTTGGGAAATAAGAATAAATTAAAATTTTAAGAAGTTTTAAGAACGATATTCTACAATACTTGGGCTTAGGCATTCCTTGTTAGCCTTGCAGGTATGGCACCTGGAAGGAGACCACGTGTGGTAATAGTGATCGAGGCCCCAAAGACTACATTGGCCGATCGACAGAGAGCTGATCGAGAGGAAGAGGACGACCAGTGGAAGAAGACTCTTCAGGCCTTCCTGCGACAGACCCTCAATAAGTATGAGGGCAGCTCCTCTGACATGAAGACGGAAGGCTGGCTAGAGGAGCTAGTGATATCCTTCGGCCTGATTCGGGCCCTAACCGAGTACTGGGTTCCTCTGGCCGTCAGCCAGATGTGGGGAGCGGCACATCAGTGGTGGACGCTTTACCGGGGGAGAGGAGAGAGGCTAAGGTGGCATGGGCTGATTTCGAGAGGGAGTTCCGGGGGGAATTCCTCTCCTCAACGATGAAGGCAGAAAAGAGATAGGAGCTACTCTCCCTCCAAAAGGGGAGTATGTCCGTGAGGGAGCTAGGGATCAAGTTCAAGGACCTCTAGCGTTTTGCTCCGGACCACTTTCCCGACGTGGAGTCTCAGGAAATCCATTTGGAGGAGGCGCTCCGACCCTCCCTCCAATATGTTGTTACCCCCTTTACCCTTCCGACGTACATGGAGGTCCAGAAGAAGGCCGAAGTGGTGGAGAGGATGCATTCTCTAGGAGGTGTGTCTAGAGAGGGTATCTAGTTGGGACAATCGAAGGGGAAGGCCGTCAGCACCAGGCCTCCAGCGTCAGGACCCTCTAGGTTCCGACCAGGAGGGAGCATACCGCAGCAGTTTCAGTTTCGATCACCTGGTCCTCACCCCTTTTATTCAGGCCCAAGGCCATGGTGCTTCGTATGTGGGAGCCCTGGACATCTCCAGAGTCAGTTCCCGGACCGGGTGCAGTACGGCGGTGGCCGACATCCCCCGCACCCACCCCAGCAGCAGCTTCGAGCTAGGCCGTTCCAGCAGCAGCAGCAGGGACAGTGAGCTCCCACTCCTCTGAGGGCAGATGTAGGAGGATGAGGCAAACCTCAGGGCGCTCCTCAGGGACCTCGACCAGGGCGTGGTCGGTGAGGTGGCAGATAGCCGAGGGGCAGAGGAGCCAGGCGTGGACAACTACACACCGCAGAGGCAGCATCTCCCGCAAGGCCAGAGGTTGTTCGAGGTAGGATCAGTTTGTTTAGCACTTTTTCTTATTCCTTGTTCGATACTGGAGCTTCGCACTCCTTTGTTTCACCCAGTCTAGCCCGTGCCTTGGGTCTAGATGCCGAGAGACTTCCAGTACCCCTGGTATTGAGCACACCAGTCGGACGTTACACCGACTTGTTGTTTTTTTGTCGAGGATGTAGACTGATGATAGGGCCACATCAGTCGGTTAGGGATCTTCTTCTGCTATAGATACAGCCATACGATGTCATCCTAGGAATCGACTGGCTATTCTCTATGTGCGCCGTCATCGACTATTTCTGAAGAAGGGTCGTGTTCTCAGATGTGGGTGGCTGGCGTTTTATCTTCACCGGCGAGCAGAGCGGTTAGAAGGGCAGCAGGAAAGAGGAACCCCTCCTTTCCTTGTTATCCGAGCTGTCAGTAGAGTCAGTAGATTCTGAGATGGTGGGGGTGCCAGAGGTTTTCTATGAGTTTATGGACATCTTTCCTGAGGAGGTTACGACTCTACCCCCTCGACGTGATATCGAGTTGGGGATAGACCTGCATCCTGGCGCTCGTCCGATCTCAATGGCTCCTTACAGGATGTCACCTTCAGAGCTACAGGAGTTGCGGATTTAGATTGATGATCTAATGAAGAGGGGTTATGTTCGCCCGAGTGCGTCACCATGGGGTGCTCGAGTCTTGTTCACAAAGAAGGAAGATGGTGGTCTCAGGTTGTTCATAGACTACAGGAGGCTGAATCAGGTGACGATCCAGAATCACTACCCTCTTCTGAGGATAGAAAATCTTTTCGACCAGTTGAAAGGGGAAATATGGTTCTAGAAGATCAACCTGCGGTCTGGGTATCACCAGCTGAGAGTGAAGGAGGGAGACATCCTGAAGATGACATTCAGATGCAGTTATGGACACTTTGAGTTCGTGGTTATTCCCTTCGGCGTTACGAACGCCCCCGCTGTGTTCATGGGGCTTATAAACTCCATCTTCCGGGAGTACCCGGATCGGTTCGTAGTTGTGTTCATCGACGACCTCCTGGTCTACTCTAGATCAGAGGAGGACCATGCACAGCACATGAGGACAGTTTTGGAGGTCCTCTGACAGCATCAGCTCTATGGGAAGTTGTCAAAATGCAAGTTGTGGACATGAGAAGTGCACTTCCTCGGGCACGTGGTGTCCGAGCAGGGGGGGTAGTGGTGGACTCATCAAAGGTTGAGGCATTTGTTTCTTGGGAAACACCCGAGAATGTGGTAGAGATCCGTAGTTTCCTCGGGCTGGCGGGTTACTATCGGAGGTTCATACCCAACTTCTCCTAGGTTGCAGCCCCTTTGATAGCCCTGACCACGAAAGACCATGTTTTCGAGTTGAGTGAGCAGTGCGAGTCAGCCTTTAGCTATCTAAAGGATAAGTTGGTCAATTCCCTAGTAATGAGATTACCAGAAGAAGGGGCGGCTTATGAGGTGTTCTGTGATGCTTCAGGGCAGGGCCTGTGATGTGTGTTGATGCAGCGACAAGGGGTAATTTCTTATGGGTCCAGGAAGCTACGCCACCATGAGCGTAATTACGCCACCCACGACCTATAGCTTGCAGCGGTAATTTTTGCACTAATGTTATGGCAGCACTACCTCTTCCGAGAGTGCTTTGTGGTCTTCATGAATCACAAAATCTTGAGGTATATCTTCTCCTAGCGGGACATGAAATTGCGACAATAGAGATGGGTGGAGTTCCTCCCGGATTACGACTTCGAGATGTATTATACTGAGGGCAAGGGCAATGTGGTGGCCGATGCCTTGAACATGAGGACGTAGATGGATGCATTTCGAGAGTCGGCGGACACCTTGAAGGTGATGGATGAGTTAGCTGCCTTACAACTAGATGTGAGGAAGGATGGTGGTAGGGGTTGCCTATATCAGATGACAGTACAGTAGTCTCTGTTGCAGCAAGTGGAGGAGTCTCAGTGGGGAGACCCAGAATGTGGAGTGATGCATGACCGAGTTGACCAGGGCAATGCTCTGAAAGGATGGGCAGAGGATGATCAGAACCAGATGCTTTTCCAGGGAAGGTTGTTTGTTCCAGGAGTGATGCGTGGCAAGGTTCTCAGTGAGTTCCTCAACTCACCCTAGTGGTACACCCAGGAGTTTCCAAGATGTACCAGAGACTGAAGAGACAGTTTTGGTGGCCGAGAGTGAAGCAAGAAATAGAAGAATTTGTGGCCAAGTGCTTAGTGTGTCAGCAAGTGAAGGCTGAACACTGAGTTCCAGGCGGCCTACTGCAGTCTCTAGATGTCCCGGAGTGGAAGAGGGACAACCTCTCGATGGATTTCTTCATGAGAATACCTTATGTCCAAGGGGGATACGACGCCATCTGGGTGGTAGTGGACGGGTTAACGAAATCGGCCAACTTTCTGGCGATCAGGGAGTCAAGTACTGTAGAAGCTTTGGCACGAAAGTACGTGGAAGAGGTGGTGCAGTTGCATGGAGTTCCGAGGTCAATAGTCTCGGATAGGGATACACAGTTTACCTCATGGGTCTGGAAAGGATTACAGCATGCTTTTGGCACACAGTTACACCTTAACACTGCTTTCCATCCCCAGACAGATGGACAAACAGAGCGCACCATCCAGACCGTGGAGGATACATTGCGGGCATGTGTTCTGGACTCAGTGGGATCATGGGTGTGATACTTTCCCCTGGTAAAGTTCACCTACAATAATAGTTATCACTCTACCATCGGTATGGATCTGTTTGAAGATTTGTAAGGGGGCCCATACCGTTCTCCTGTGTGTTGGACCGAAGTATGAGATGTAGGAATCCTTGGCCCGGAGGTGGTGCAGAGCACGACAGAGAAGGTTCAGCTCATACGGGAAAGGATAAAGGCGGACCAAGACCGATAGAAGATGTATGGTGATATGAGGAGGAGGCCCTTGGAATTTGAGGTTGGAGACCACGTGTTTTTAAGGTCTCCCCTTGGTGTGGGAAGTTGAGGTTCAGCAAGGGGAGTAAGCTTTCTCCTAGGTTCATCGGACCCTTCTAAGTGTTGCGGTGGGTCGGCGAGGTGGCTTATCAGCTAGCGTTACCACCGCCACTACTAAGGATACATGATGTCTTCCAAGTGTCCCATCTCCGTCAGTACCTGCACGACGATTCACACGTCCTTGATTGGGGTGAGCTAGACATCGAGGATGACGTGACCATTGTGGAGAGACCAGTGATGATCGAGGATCGCATGGAGAAGGTGCTTCGTGGGAGAACCATTCCCTTGGTTCTTGTGTTGTAGAGACATGGTGGGCTTTAGGAGAGTATGTGGGAGAGGGAAGCACATATGCGTGCCCAGTACCCAGAGTTGTTTTGAGTTTGCTCCTTGTTGTACCTGTTGTGGTAGAACGTTTTGTCTTGTTGACTATGAAATGCGCTGGTTTTCTTCCTCTGAATGCATGTGAAAAGCCCTAGCTTTGCGGGAGGAGAGAACCAGACCCCTAATCAAGACACATTAAGTTGGATGTGATTAAACCCGTGCGGGCGAGTCAGTTCCACCCAAAGAGGATAATATCTTGACATGGGGAGGAGACTCCCCAACCCACATACCTGGGAAGCTTGGGTTGGTATGCTGGAAGTGTGTGAGGGTTCACTCCTAAGAGGTATCAATCGAGGTGGTTGCTCGGACCCTCTCTTTCCTTTTGGTTTGTTTTGATTCTCGTGGATGAGAATCATTTAAGAGGTATCTGATTTAATGGCCCGGGTTTTTTGGGGATCCTTTACTTTGTGAAAATCTCGTGTTGGGTTTTCTAGTCTGGGAACCACGGCAGTGTAGGCCTAGCGGTAGCCTTAGCCTACCGGTAGCAGGTCTACCAGTAGCAGGCCTACCGGTAGCCTTGGCCTACCAGTAGCCTTTGCCTAACAGAAGCCTTGGCCTAGAGGTAGCCTTAGCCTACCGGTAGCCTTGGCCTACCGGTGGCCTTTGCCTACCAGTGTCCTTGGCCTACCGGTGGCCTTGGCCTACCGGTGGCCTTGGCCTACCGGTCGCCTTGGCACACCGGTAGACTTGGCCTACTGGTAGCCATCACCCACTGGTGGCCTTCAGCCACCGGTGGCTCTGTCCTACCCCCGCGGGTTCATTCCAGTTGCATTCCTTCTTGCACAATTAGGGTTTTAAACCCTATTTTGACCTGTTTGAGCATGTTTTGAAGACCCATAACTCCATACGGCTTTTAATTAAATACTTAATGAATTAATGAGTTAGTTTAATCCATCCGACCCCCTTTAATGATGAGTGGGGCCGCATGATCAAACCCCCACTCCTTACCTTGTTTCGCGTTACTATATCAACCGTCCGCGGAACTTATAAACTAAAGGGTTAGGCATGGTTTCTTTTTCCCTCGATCGTGGATTTTCACGAATATCTTTTGGTGCATCAGGCGAGGCGTATCATATCCGTAAAGTTCCATGCCCGACCTAAGCATTGATTGTCTATCAACAAGTAGGGAATTTCTCCTTCGCCTCTCTCTTTTGTGTATCATGCAGGGTGGGCATGCATTGATTCTGTAGAATTGGATAAACCAGACCCAATAAAGATAATGAACGGATTCTATAAAGAAAGATGGGGGGCTGTGATCGTTGATGCTGTTTTTATATTATGATCTTCTTTCTGAGTTGTGCAGGGTTACGCCTTCTGAAAATTGAGGCCATTGGTGGTTGTTGTTTGTGCACTAATGAACCCCTCGTGGTGTTTTAAATGGCTTGTTCCATATAGTAAACTCATGCTGTGAAAAGTAATTTGGTTAATCACGTATACCCGGCTGAATAAATTCGAAGCAGTAGGATTAATCCCTTCTGTGCTAACCATGGTCAAAACACAGAATTGAAATCATTGAGTTTGTAAAATCTTTTAAATCTGAAAATACAGGCATGGACCTACTTAGTGTTGGTGTCAGTGGTTTGGCTATTTTATTTCACGGGCCAATTACTGGAGATGTGGCAGGGGATGAGATCCCCTGTTTTTATACTCTCGATGGTTGTGGAATCTAGGATGGGATCCCCTGTTGTTATGGATTCAGTGGTTGTGGTTTTAAGACCTGGTGGTTACTTGTTTATATCACGAATTGGGGTGGGATCCTCTGTTGATGAAAAATCCATTTGGGGTAGGGACACGAGGCAGTGTCTCGGGGTTGTCTTCGGTTCCAGTACTTCAGGGAATCTCACTTATTCCTTGTTGTTGTAACATTACAAGAGAACCGAGTGTGAATGTTTAAATTAACAATTGACTGTATTCTTTTCATTGGTTATGATTATGGTGTTAGTTTCCCAGTAGTGCATGACCTTTTTGAACATTATCACTGATCATGAAACAAGAATGGGACAAATGGGTTTTGTTAGCGAGAGTCGTGACTTGGACTTGAGTGCTGTTGTGATCTGTAGGCTGTCTGAAGAAAAACATCGCTTTGGGTGAGTGTTTGTTACATATATATATATATTTAGTTTTTTGTTTCTAGTTCGTGCACCACCCGAGTTGAACACTTAGTGCTGAACACCCCCATTTCATGGGGGAGGGTGTTTTTCCCAACACTATTGTAAGTGGATGGTTATTGGATCCTTTTCTGATCCCTTTCCCGGATAGCCCAAGTATCTTCGGGCAGGCTGTGATGGCCTGAGGTCCATTATTAGCCCAAGAACCATCGGGCAGGGTAGTGTGATGGTTGGCCAGGTGTGTGCGGCAGATGTTTTCCCAAGTGTCTTCAGGATGAGGCCCAGGTGTCTTCGGGTGTGGCAGTGGATCTTCTAGACCAGGTGTCTTTGGGCGTGGTGGTAGTTGTTCTGGCCTAAGTGTTTGCAGTCATCGTTACGTATGACAGTTGTGGCCCAGGTGTTTGCGGGCGGGGTTCGGCAGTGGGACTGCGTGTGGTTGTGGCCCAGGTGTGTGCGGGCTGGTCAGGCAGTGGGACTGCGGTGACAGAATGGCGGGACTGGTTCGATGCGTAGGATGTCTCAATAACCAGTGGGAAAGTGGCGTGGGGTACCCAAACATCGATGTGCTCTTATTATATATATTACCTGACTTGCGTTATTTGGGGAGTGTGCCTTGGTGAGTCTTGGGTGGATAGTTTAACTTGATTGGTGTTTGGTTTACTCCTTTTCTCATGGTACTTTAGTACGTTCCCCCACTTGTGCACGAGATTCTTTGGTTTTCCCTACTGAGTATACTTGTATGCTCACCCTATGTATATAAAACTGCTTTCAAGTTTCTAGGAGGACTATAGGGATCGCGCGGGACCATACTAGCTCTGAACTTTGGGGCAGTTGCAGTCGCTATTTTTCTTTCTTTGGCACTTACCTTTGTAGTCACATTTTTTTACCTTGTGGCTCTTACTTTTGGAACATGCATGTGGGAATGGTTTACTTTTGGATTTACTTTTCCTTTACCTCGGTGTTGTTGGGTTTCATATTATTATCTCCCAATCCTATAAAACAAAAAGGGCAATGCCTTCCATTTTTGTGTAATTTCTATACCCTTGTTTGTAGTCTCCACTCCGGGACCTATTGAAGGCGGGTTTCGGGGGTCATTATCTCTCCTTCAACTTAAAGAAGGAAGGGCCTGGAAACCTGATGACCCTTCCCTCCTTTTGGTGAAGACGGGTCGTGACATATCCCCTCATAGTTTGTTATAATGATTGATTTAAAGTATATATATTAATATATTAAAATATTGATATTTATGGATTTAAAATTTTATATAAAAAATTCTTACCATCCATTCCATGTTGGATATGTTAACTTCGCTTGTCTGTCTGGAAAACTATCACCTCGAGAAGTGATGCCATTAATTTTTCTTTAATTCAGTACATAGAAGGTAATAAATATAATTCAAATCAACACTTGTGATATAGATAAAATAATTTAATACTCATTAAATATTAATCATTCTTATATGAAAATAAATTATTTCCCTTCATAAACTAAAAAATGATAATATTGTTCATGTGCACATGTGTAATACCACCTCCATAAATTGATGAATTCTTTTAATCACCACAACACTTGGATGATATATATAAGTATATTTAATGAAATAAAAAGGTGTTTATGATATTATTTTAATTATTTAATTATAAAATATCACATTCCTTATTTCTATACTGGTCATTGGAAAATATAAATGTTCCTCATGCATATGTATGACCCCCATCTCCTGATTAAGACAAAATTTATTTTCATAATCATATTTAATTATTAGTTTAAAATTATAATTGATTTATTAATATAATAAATTTTTGAACCAAAAGGGTCCTAGATACCCTCGGAGGGGGTGAATACTGGTACATATAATCTTTTCAAAATTATACCAACCCCGCAAGATCTTGAAAACTTTATTATAAGGGTCATAGTGTGTGTATTTATGTTTTACTATTGATGTTATTCTTTCTTTATTTATCTGATGATAATTCTTTAATGGAAATGCATTGAATCAAGCAGGCATACACATATATTTTTTACTTTGTTAACCCTCACTAGGATACATCCATATAGTATACCACAATGATGTGCTGATGTACCGAATCCACTAAATAACACTACCAATTTACAATGTTCAGGCTAGATAACATCAATTCTCAGGCTCACTGTCATTACAATGTTTAGGGTGAGCTCAAAGGTTTCCCAAGTTCACTTCTAATTTCTCTCTCTATAGCTCACTACCGGTATAAAGGATCACCTTATTCCTTTTCCTTTTCTCAATACTCTGGAAATGATCCGTACACAGTTTATGGACTAGTAGTTCCCTTCATTATAACTAATGAATTTGGAATCGTTAACTCTTAATAGATTCTATATTGATGTCCAACTTTCACCCACTAATGAATCAGTCATTGCACCTGGTGTACCTAGAAATTCCAATTTTCACACGTAGTCTTCACCGGGACTTGCACTTAATTTCTTTATTTTGCGAAAAATAAACATTTCGCGCAACACCTCTCTTACACACGAACACTTATTTTATGTGAATGTAACTTATTTTATGCACCTAAATTTTTTTGTGTGAAAAAACTCCTTTTATGGGAAACATTCATCTTTTACACACATCATAATCTTTATGCGAAAACAATTCTTTTATGCGTAATATTTTATTTTACACGCAACTCATTTGAGTAATCCAATATCATGAACCAGAGCTCAGATACACTCTAAGTCTTGAGATACATTGAAAGAGGCGGTCACCTCTGATTTATATCCCAACTCGACCCCTGTGTGATAATCCCTCCTTGAGCATATAATCTTGTTCAATTGCGGAAAACATATCATCCATGCAACACCTTATTTTAGGCATTCTTATAATATTTCGCGCACCGCATTTTGTTTCCAAATTTTATATTCTTATGATATCAAAACAACTCTAGCACAAAAAACATCATTCCACTATTTCAAAAACCACTCTAATATTTCACACCACCTTGAATCTTCTCATTTTTCACCAACTTGAAATTATCCATCCCATTCTTGAGGTACTTCATTAAGTCATTAATAGTCAAAAATACGTCTCTTGAACTCAAAAACACACTATGTAAACCCCTTTTGTCAACAAAAATCAACATTGTGGTATCCTTTGTCAACACACACAACATGGAGGCCCACATTGTCAAAAAACACAAAAACCTCAAAAATTATTCAATTGTACCCTGAGAGAATTTTTCTGACAATAAATATTCCATTATAATTATCAAAGAAAATTTTATTAATATGATTATTTCAACTCGTTAAACACAACAATGTTATTTTGAACCAATGAACGAAATATACTCAAAACACCATACATGGAATTTATGATTAATTCATTAAATATTAAAAAAATTAAAAAAATAATATAAGAGAATGCTACATAAATTTTAGTAGTTTATTTTGAAATAATATAATTTATATAATCATTTTAGATGGTATATATAGGACAGATATAGAATGTTTAGGCTCGAAGTAATGGTTTCTCGTATCACTTTTATATGTAAAAAAACATTCCATATTCAAAAGTTATTTGTATTATGCTTAATATATGTATCAGTTTTAACATTTAATATCATGAAACATTCAGAAATTGGGTAATTTATTATATCAATATCAATTATTTAATACAGGGAATTGAATTAAAATTTACCATGTGATAAATAGTTTTATAACTTAAATTATTTTCATTGCGGTTTATAATATCTACATTGTATTTTATATTCTAGGATTATATGTAATAGGAGTTTTTATTATATTTTTCTTCATATACACTTTTTTTAGATTTACATTTTATACAATAAATATATTCATTTAATTTTTCTCAAATTCAATGTTATGATATTTGTAAGGGTCATTCATATGAAAATATATTTTATTGAAATAATCAACAATTATAAGAAACTATTTTCATTAGTGAGGTGTACACACTTCTCTATGACATGATATATCATCTATATATTTAATTTCAGGATATTTAATGTTTTGTATTATGTTATTATTTCACGGGGCAAACTATTTAAGACTTTCCATTGGAAATTTAGTTTTGTTATAATTTCCTTTCTTTCCAGATTTTTTATGTTCAATGTTCTTTTGGATGAAGTCATATACACTAATTTTCCTGAAATGAATAAATAATTTTCTAACCTTGTTATGAATGTGGTTAAAAATTTTAATTTCCATTTCCCCCTTATTTATTTTATAATTTTCATGAATGTCATTCGTATGTTATACTGGTAAGGTATTTTCAACCCAGCTAGAATCTTTCTCTTATATATACATTTTTTTCTAAAATACCATAAAAACTAGTATTATGGTAACATTAATTTTTTCTTAAATCTCTTTTACATGGTGTTAGAACTACTTGTATGTTACCTTAAAAGTAAATTTCTCATTATTTTACAAATGTGTCACTTTTAACTTATATTTACATAATAATTTAAAAAACAATGTATGTTTTCAACATTTATGATATGAACATATTTTACCACAGTCATGTCTAATATTTTTCTCGAATTTTTCATTATATAATTCCTTTAGTTTTTTTCATGGAATTGTATTTTGTCAATATTTTTTGAATTTTTAGTTTCTAAAAATGTTACTCAAAATAAAATGGTTATTTTTCTAAAAACTGTTTTTAATATACAGTTAATGTTATTTTTATTCATCATTAATAACAATTTCTGTTTTTAAACATGTTCAAGTGGGGATATTTTTTAATGATATAATCTAAATTCTTTCTCTAAGGTGATTAATATTTTATCCAATAGATTTTTATGGAACTAGTTTCTTTTTTAGGTGTTAATCATGTTACAATGAAATTGTAATGGGAGACATTTATCTTCTTGGATTTAATCATATTTCAAAATGGTTATTATTGAAAAAAATTATTTTCCATCGGTTGACCAGGCTTGAAGTAGGATTTCAGGGAACTCAATTCTTTTATATCATCTAATATTATTCTGAAAATAAGAAAAGCTATTTAATTGAGTATATTTTGAAATGAATTCCCTTTGTACTTTATTCATGATACAGTTCTTATAAATTTTTTATAAGGATGGGTTTTTATTATAAACACCAATGGTGAGTAGTTTTTTTACCATCCAATGATGTTTTTATATAATATTAATCAATGATAGATGGTCCCTATTATTAAAAAGTGTGGTTTGTGATATACTAATAATGAGTGGTTCAGTGATAGCCCTCCAATGAATAGGGTAATTCAGATATGGAATTCAACGATGCTAGTTATTATATTTGTATTTGTGAGAGGAAGACAATCATCCAAGATAAATATACATTTTATTTTTTCAGGGATTTATTTTTAGTGATTCATGTTGTCACAATTAATAACATATGACCTGTGATAATTGATTATGATGACTATACCATTTTTAAAAGCTTGATCTCTTATTTATGGTTGATGATCCGGGAATTTATGTGTATGTATATTCATTTTTTGTGCACATCATTATTTATTTTTTCATTATTCAATTATATTAATATTAATCTCCTTAATTAAATTCATTTCTTAATTATTATGTTTAAATTTTCTTTTAATTTTATATCACCATTCTTATATTTCACTTTTCCCTTGTTATCAACAATGATATTAAATGATTTATATCATGAATGGGTTTTATATGGTGGATGATGAGGCCCTAATGTGAAATATGAAAAAAATTGTATAGTGGGAGATGAGTCAAATCATTATTAACTATTTTTATACTAATCAAGGATGTTAATATTTTTCCCTAATAATATAAAACATTAAACATAAAAGGTCCATAAAAATAAATGTAGTCAAGTATTTAATTTTGATGTTGTAAGATTATGAATGATAATGTTTTGTTTCCTTCATCTATATCAAATTTGAAAAATGTATGGTTTATTATTTTATCAACAGATATAGGAGAATGGGGTTTAGGCTGTTATACTTGTTGCTATCCTTAGGAGGTTTTCTAAATAAAAGGTATCATACACAACAAATTTATGTTATTATTTCTTAAAATACGTATATAAATATTAAATAATTATTCAGATATAAAATAAATTTCATCTCCAATTTTTTGAGATGTTATTATGTTAATTTCAAAACCTGAATCAATATCTTCTTCCATTAATTTGGATATGAAATCATCATTTGAGTGAACAAAAGATTACCTCCTCATGAACTGATGTCATTCGTTTTCCATCATAACCTGTATATTATTTTTATAATGGGTAATCTAATATATATATATATATATATTATATTTTTATCATATTTATATATTGAGAGTTTAAATCTCCCATAAATCTTTTAAATTTCTATTCTATGGGGGATAAAATAATGTTACACTTGTCTAAATTGAAATAAAGCTTTGTGAAGCACTATGATTCATTTTTCACTAAAAGAATAAAGGATAATAAAATGTACATTTTAATGATTATACCATATAAATATAATAAAAATATGATACACATGAAAAATTTATCAATATGAAAATATAATATATCATTTTAATTTTTTCACAAAAAATGATAATGTTGTTCATGTGCAAGTGTTGAATACCATCCCCCTCACGTGATATGATTATTTTATCACCACCACTACACATGTAATATATATATATGTATAATTAATGAAATAATATGGAATTTCAGACAATACTATCATTATAAAATGATAATATATTTCCTAATTTCTTTAAAAAATTAACATTGAAAATGGTAACATTACTCATTTTTACGTACGACCCCCCTTCCCTTTGATTGTAACAAAGATCATTTTACTTAAATTTATATCAGGATTGGTTTTAAAATTATAATTAGGTATAAATATTATAAATATTTCATGATTTTTATTCTCTATATTTTTAAATAATGACCAATTTGAAACTGGTAAACATACCAAAGTCATATTAAATAAATTGACCAGAACGTCGTCAAAACACCTGATGTGGATTAACTAATTAATTCAATAAATATAACCTAAAATTAAAAAATTGGTTTCATTATAAGTTATTAAGAACAGAAATGGTACTTACAAATTTTCATAATTGATATAGTCTTGTTATTTGTTCTTTAAAGTACATTAATGACATTTCTTGAGTTGAGGTAAGGGTTTTTCATTTCACTTGTGCTTCTATGGGACATATAACATATTCACAAAATATATTTTTTGTGTCGTGTATATAAATATCTTGAATTTTTTTTATTATTTTTGATTTTAAAATTGTATATACTAAAAAATACATATGATGATCTCCATGTTATGGGGTTTTGATCCAGAGATTAGCAAAGTCGTAATATATTTTGCCTTAATTTAATTTCAGTGAGGAATATTTTACTTTTATACAGAAAATTTATTTTTATCGTGTATATACTACCCATTTTTCATGTAATAGAATGTATCCTTCAAATGTCATGGTATTTTAATTTTTAATTTTAATTATTTAATCAAATGAGATTTCAATTTAATTTTACCAAGTTGAATATAATTACATAACTCAATTTAATTTCATTAGATTATATTCCTTCATCTTTGTATTTTATATTCCATGATTGTGGGTATAATGAATTTATATTTCCTTATGATTTATTTATAATTTATTTATGTATATTTTCATATGATACAAATAATCAATTCATTGATTAACTATAAAATTTAATTGTATGAATTTGTTAACTGTTATTCGTCTCAAATTCACTTTCATGGAGACATATATATATATATATATAAATGATATGCACCTATATTAATTTTTTCGTCTTATATAATACCTAGTAAATGTTATTACATGAATTTTATTTATGTTAATGATATTTTAATTTTAATTTTATTATATTCATTCATTGGTATAATAATTACAGGGTTACTAATGTTGGAAAAAAATTTATACAATCTAATTTATTTTGGGATAGTTGTAACAGCCCGAGATTTTATGAAAAATATTCTTTTTAATTTTATTAATGTCTTGTGTTGTATGCTACACCAAAAGGATCTTGCACAACACACATCTTTGACGTGCCTTGCATTACATGCAATCGCAACCTTCCTCGATAGCGTGTGCAGTACGCAATACTAAGTTTCACTAAACAACGATATGCTATTAAAATATTATTATAACTAGCTGTTATGAATAGTAATAACCACCTTTTAAAATTTTAGAAATTTTAGATCTCAAAATGGACTTCATTTTTGGATTCGTAGTATCGAATTTAGCCTAAAGTGAAATTTTGGTACTTTTCGGATAACTTTCATATTCTGATGAATAGTGAAAATTACTAAATTATAATTAAAAACAATTTTTTTAATCAAAATAATTAATAGTGATAAATTATTAATTTGAGTGGTTTTAAAGTATATTTAGAATATATTTTTACAATTTAATACAATGTTGGTCATTGGTTGTAATTTCACATTTAAACCATACATAATCAAGTGTCAATCTTTTGATAGATTTTGTTTCTTAAAAAACACGCTATTTGGTTTAACAGCGGGATTTAATTATAAAATTAATTAATGCAACTTCTATGTTATGAATTTGGTAAAATAGACTTCATTTTTGAATTCGGAATATGAAATATAGCTTAGGATGAAATTTTGGCATTTTTCTGAAAAGTTTCAATTTTTGATGAATAGTGAAACCACTAAGTGGTAGGTTAAAAATGGAATTTTGCATAAAACATAATTTTACCGCTTCTGTGAATGGAATTTCGAAAATCCGACAGACACGGTTAATATCAAGGACTAAAATGTGGTTCAATGAGATGAAAATAATTTTTGGTGAAAAGTAACTTTTGACTTTTTCTTACCACGGTTAAAGGTAAATAGGGTAATTAGGGGTGAAGATGATATTATTATTACCCTAACACATGTCCTAATTCTATTGGATAAGTGTAATTCGACCAAAAACAAACTTAGGAATTGAATATGACCATTTAGGCACACTTGGATTAGATTAGGACATTTATTATTAAATTATTTAAAGAAGAGTTAAAATAGTTAAAATCAAAGTTTAATAAGTAAATCATTTTTAATATGGGGTTACACATAAGATAAATTCGATTGTAAATATTTATTAGAAAGATAAAACGATTTCCTACATGATGGTATTTTATTTTTAAATTTTAGACAATAAATAAGTTAATTTATTTATGACACAATGATGATGCAGTAATTATCTTATTAATGAAATATTGACATAATTGATAATATAAATACCAAAATAAATGTAATTTAAGACTTTTAATGAATAACAATAATTTTCTAGGTTACTATGATATATTAGTGTTGATTTAATCAACTTGGTTCGAAAATATAATTCTGTTATGACTTTCACAAAAATCATATATCAAATAGTGTCAAAATTGACACAAAATAGTTTTTAAATCAAATATTATATTATTAATTGTTATCTTATTCCTAAAAATCTAAGGTTCGGCAAAATGACTTAGATAGGGATATATATATTAATAATAAACAATTTGGGGTTCGTTTGGCATGTTATAGTAAGTGTATTAACCATATAGTGAAAGAAAACAAAAAGACATGGTAAAAGTTAAATTATTTAACTTAGAGTTAAATCTAATTGATAAGGTTAAAATAATACCCTAAAAATGTCTAAATCCTATTGGTTGATAGGATTTAGACCCATCCCCACATTAGCTTCGAAATAAGACCCTTTGGAACCATTATAAACCGATTTTGACTTTAATATAAAATAATATTTTGAGATATTCCTAAGGTGCCCCTCTCCTCCCTTATAAAAGGGCACCTCCTCCCCCCTCCTCCTCACACCAATTTGAGCACTCAATCTCGGCCAACCCCTGACAAAATCTCTTCTCCACTTCCCTAGAAACATCCTAGAGGTTCTGGTCTTCCTCAAAGACCAATTTTAGTGCCCTAAGAAGAGGTCTCAAAGAGGCGCTTCAAAGAAGAGGTAATTACCGTTACCAATTCATTCATCTTTATTTCTTCTTCCACTTCTTCTTCTTAGGTTGTTTCATTATGAAGTAATAACATCAGTATCACTCATATACTGATATGTTATTATAATTATGAAACAACCCTATTTCACCATCTATCCATCCTACGGAAAAAGAAATCACCGCGCGTGCGTACGTACGGAATACCGTCTCCACGCCGTGGTGTAATCTATTTTCCACCACCACCTTACATGGATGGGTATAATGGTGTAAAGAATAACTATACATAGTTATTAAAACATAATATTGATTCTGATATATTGTATAATCCACTCCAATTCAATTCAATATTTATGGAAATGATATCATCGCTCGTGCGTACGTACAGAATACCGTCTCCACGACGCGATGAGATTCATTCTCCATGTTAACCATTTAAGAATGATTATAAAGTATATATAAGAAATAATAATGAAATATATGACATTATAAAGCTACTGGATTTATGTGTATATATATATATGAATGTTATCTACTTACTTCCATTCATGACAATAAGGAAAGGAAAACAACGTTCATGCGTACGTACGGACTACCGTCACCATGAACGGTGTTTTTCATTTCATTTATCTATCTATTATATATATATATATATACTGAATATATATGATATATAAATCATATTTTATATTCTGGAAGTAAGTAAATCATGATATAAGTAATAATAATGTCAAGAACAACAAGTCAAAACACCTACGATAAATGAAACGATTTTACCCAAAACGCTACTTTAACATGAATTTACAAAAGACCGGGTAATATTAAGCCTTAAGAGAACCATATATGATATAATAACTATGAATATGATTCTGTAATAAGTCAATAACATCATGTAAATCATTATACAAGCGGTTCGGACACGTACAAAGCAAGTCGGACCTAAGGTAAGGGAAATATCACAATCTCATTTTTATTCGAGATTGTTTATACTTTGAAATTTACTGGGATGTATTTTATCTTCCGCATCCATGTTTCCTCGACATGTAATATTATTTTCATCCACCTACAATTGTTTAAAACCTATTTTACCCTTTGGTGGGTTTTTAGTAAAAGATATGAAAGGAATCTTTTATCGTTTTTCATACGAGGTATTTTTTTGACTATTCTGACAAAAGTACGAGAAGAATGTTTTTTTTATACGGCATGAATGGATTTTTAAAACATTATTTCCAAGAAGCTTCCTTTACAAGTTTTCAAGTTTATTTTTAATCAACTTCTTTTAGTTTATAATTGTATGACATGTTAAGAAAAGAAAAGTGTTTTTAAAGAAGAAAGGATATTTTCCTCAAGAATGGAGTTCAAGTGTTTTATCAAAATTATTTTCCATCTAATATAATAAAGGGTTCTGTTTTTATCCCTATGGATTTGATTATGTTGTGATGGAAATATGTTTATGAATTCCTTTATTTTATATGAATTGTATTATGATGTCATGTTGTTTAAGAATCCCATTTTTATTACATGGGTTATGCTATGATGTATGGTTTATTATTTTGTGGCACACATAAGAATGGTATCATTATGAGATGGGTGGGACCTATATCTCCCTCCAATGCATTGGGTAAAGATTTTATATCTCATGAGATAGACATGGCTGAAATGGTAGGTTATACCGGTTCAGTGAAACAGGACTGAAACGAGGGTTACTCGATTCAGAAAGGGACTTTGTCCACTAAGATAGTCTTGGAAATGAGTCTTGACTAACAAGAAATGATTTTCTATGATTATATGTGTATGACACAAAGTTTCATGTTTTAAGTTATGATTATTGGGATTTCATTTCACTACTATGATTTATCCCATGTTATGAAATTATGCTCTCTTTTGCAGGTTAAGATTTCCAAAAGTTATGTTCTTATGAATATGATGTGATTGATTTTTCTTTTGTTTACCCTTACTGAGCATTTGAGCTCACCCTTTTATGTTTTCTTTTCCCCAGGATATAAAGAAAGGTTTTAGGTAAAAAAAAGGGAAGATATTTATGGGAGATATTGAAGATCTTTCACCACGATTAGAAGATTATATTCCGAGTTTCCAAAGACACTAAACTATTACGATCCTTGTGTGTGTGTTTTTGTTATGTACTAAGTATTCCGCAAAAGTAATGTAATGTCCATGTACGTCAGGCTTCGGGTCTCTACAGTTGGTATCAGAGCAAAGGTTTAGTCCACCTTTGGAAACTAGGATGCGAAAATGTTAGTGAGATCCCTAGAGATATTTCTAAGGTATGTCTAGGGATGTCCCTAAGGATAAATATATGTATAAGATACAGTCCTAGAACTACGGTAACGATCATAGAATTTAACCTAAGAAGTTAAATATTTAGGATACTTCCCCTTTACTATGTTGTTTTCTCTATCATGATTTTTTCCTCTCACAAAATTATTTTTGTGTTTTAGTTAATGGAGGGAACCAAAAGGAATTCAGATAACATTAAATCCAATGGACAAAATGGTGAGTATGAGAAACAAAATTGTGTAATTCCTAGAGAGAAAGATGTTGTGATTATGCCGAATCAGTCATCGCGATATATGATTAACAAGGTGAAATTTAGTGGTATGCCTAATTCATCAAAGAAGAGGAAGATAGACTATTATGCATGTTCGCATGTTGAGGAGCATAAAGAAAGGAAGATTGAGATTTCTAAAGAAGGGAAGAAGAACCTTGAGGAATACCTCAAATGGAGGGACCGATGTTATCTGTGTGGAGAAAAGGGTCATAGAGTGACAGACTGTTATGGAGTTCAATGTATTATTTGTGGAGAACATGGGCATTACCCAACTCAATGCCCTGACCTAAAAAGTTACTTCTAAATCAAGGAAGGACTTCTTCGAGGACAATCATTGAAGTGGATGGACTGAAGTGTTTATGTAATGGTATTCATGAATAATGTTGTTGAGGTACATTTATGGTGTATTGAAATATTTATATATTGGTCTAATGTGGTATTCAAAGTGATTGAGGTATTTTTAATAAGATGATATGCGAATAATGAATGGAAAACGAGAAAATGAAATGTTTAACAGTATTCATGAGCTCATGATTGATATAAGGACTAAGTGATATCATGGTTTGAGTATATAGAATTTTGAGGATTTTGGTATGTGGAAGGTGTTAACTTTTAACTACATTCATGTTTTCACTAAGGTTCAATGGATATTCAAGAGAATACATGATTAAGGACTTTGAATGTTTGTAATGTGACCAACAAAATATATCTTATGATATATGGGGATCAACGATGGCATTAAATCTCTGGTAATCGTTTTTACTTTGTTATGAGAGTGGGCTGCAGTATTATGGATAAGCCTAAAGATTGGAATGAATTATGTTGGACATAAGTTAGTATTGTTTAAGGATAGAAATTTTTTTTCGATATTATTGATGGGATTTTATAGTAATGTACTTTTAGAAAAAGGACAACCTGCAGGACGGGCGACAGCCCATCGCGTCGGACAAGGTTGTGGGAATCGAACCCACAACCGAAGTGTGACTGGCCTTTTTCGCCTACCACTGGCCTACAGGAAGTCCCTGTTTAGTAGAAAATAGTTTTATTATATTAAGTAGTATGATATATGAAGTATAAGTCCATTTTAGAAACCATATATGATTAATCTCACTATAGATCGACTTATGTATATAATTTTTGCTAAACTTTTGAGACAGATGGAATGACCCGTCATTCTATCACATGATCTTCTAACACTTCACGAATAACAAATTCAACTTCATTTATTTAAGAGATGAAGTGGAAATTGTTAAAGGCACGAACAACAGTGAGGTTGTACCAACATAAAGTAAGTATTTATTCTAATTCAAATTCTTTAACTTTAGGGAAACGATCTTGAAAACCAAAAATGTTGTCCTAGTGATCTTATATCTGATGAATCAGATGGTACCTTAGATCGTCACAAATTTATGGCTTTGTGATTACTGGCTTTTCCATAGCCATGTTCTCTACCACTCTCCATCAGAACATGATGGTTAGATTTCTCTTCCATATCCATATTTTCACCTATGTGGAAACCCAATGATTAGTTTATTTGGGTAACCATTATGTTTCATACTTTTGTTTTTAAAGATTGGTTTTGATATTCCTTTTTACGATGTGGGTTTCTATTAAATAAACTTTCGAATAGTAAACCATTTATAACCCCGACGAATTTCGAGGGCGAAATTCATTTTAAGGGGGGTAGAATGTAACAGCCCGAGATTTTATGAAAAATATTCTTTTTAATTTTATTAATGTCTTCTGTTGTACGCTACACCAAAAGGATCTTGCACAACACACATCTTTGACGTGCCTTGCATTACACGCAATCGCAACCTTCCTCGATAGCGTGTGTAGTACGCAATACTAAGTTTCACTAAACAACGATATGCTATTAAAATATTATTATAACTAGCTGTTATGAATAGTAATAACCACCTTTTAAAATTTTAGAAATTTTAGCTCTCAAAATGGACTTAATTTTTGGATGCGTAGTATCGAATTTAGCCTAAGGTGAAATTTTGGTACTTTTCGGATAACTTTCATATTCTGATGAATAGTGAAAATTACTAAATTATAATTAAAAACAACTTTTTTAATCAAAATAATTAATAGTGATAAATTATTAATTTTAGTGGTTTTAAAGTATATTTAGAATATATTTTTACAATTTAATACAATGTTGGTCATTGGTTGTAATTTCACATTTAAACCAGACATAATCAAGTGTCAATCTTTTGATAGATTTTGTTTCTTAAAAAACACGCTATTTGTTTTAACAGCAGGATTTAATTATAAAATTAATTAATGCAACTTCTATGTTATGAATTTGGTAAAATAGACTTCATTTTTGAATTCGGAATATGAAATATAGCTTAGGGTGAAATTTTGGCATTTTTCTGAAAAGTTTCAATTTTTGATGAATAGTGAAACCACTAAGTGGTAGGTTAAAAACGGAATTTTGCATAAAACTTAATTTTACCGCTTCTGTGAATGGAATTTCGAAAATCCGATATACACGATTAATATCAAGGACTAAAATGTGGTTCAATGAGAGGAAAATAATTTTTGGTGAATAGTAACTTTTGACTTTTTCTTACCACGGTTAAAGGTATATACGGTAATTAAGGGTGAAGATGATATTATTATTACCCTAACACATGTCCTAATTCTATTGGATAAGTGTAATTCGACCAAAAACAAACTTAGGAACAAAATATGACCATTTAGGCCCACTTGGATTAGATTAGAACATTTATTATTAAATTATTTAAAGAAGAGTTAAAATAGTTAAAATCAAAGTGTAATAAGTAAATCATTTTTAATATGGGGTTACACATAAGATAAATTCGATTGTAAATATTCATTAGAAAGATAAGAAGATTTCCTACATGATTGTATTTTATTTTTAATTTTTAGACAATAAATAATTTAATTTATTTAAGACACAATGATGATGCAGTAATTATCTTATTAATGAAATATTGACATAATTGATAATATAAATACCAAAATAAATGTAATTTAAGACTTTTTATGAATTCCAATAATTTTCTAGGTTACTATGATATATTAGTGTTGATTTAATCAACTTGGTTCGAAAATATAATTCTATTATGACTTTCACAAAAATCATATATCAAATAGCGTCAAAATTGACACAAAATAGTTTTTAAATCAAATATTATATTATTAATTGTTATATTATTCCTAAAAATCTAAGGTTCGGCCAAATGACTTAGATAGGGATATATATATATTAATAATAAACAATTTGGGGTTCGTTTGGCATGTTATAGTAAGTGTATTAACCATATAGTGAAAGAAAACAAAAAGACATGGTAAAAGTTAAATTATTTAACTTAGAGTTAAATCTAATTGATAAGGTTAAAATAACACCCTAAACATGTCTAAATCCTATTGGTTGATAGGCTTTCGACTCATCCCCACATTATCTTCGAAATATGACCCTTTGGAACCATTATAAACCGATTTTGACTTTAATATAAAATAATATTTTGAGATATTCCTAAGGTGCCCCTCTCCTCCCTTATAAAAGGGCACCTCCTCCCCCCTCCTCCTCACACCAATTTGAGCACTCAAGCTCGGCCAACCCCTGCCAAAATCTCTTCTCCACTTCCCTAGAAACATCCTAGAGGTTCTGGTCTTCCTCAAAGACCAATTTTAGTGCCCTAAGAGGAGGTCTCAAAGAGGCGCTTCAAAGAAGAGGTAATTACCGTTACCAATTCATTCATCTTTATTTCTTCTTCCACTTCTTCTTCTTAGGTTGTTTCATTATGAAGTAATAACATCAGTATCACTTATATACTGATATGTTATTATAAGTATGAAACAACCCTATTTCACCATCTATCCATCCTACGGAAAAAGAAATCACCGCGCGTGCGTACGTACGGAATACCGTCTCCACGCCGTGGTGTAATCTATTTTCCACCACCACCTTACATGGATGGGTATAATGGTGTAAAGAATAACTATACATAGTTATTACAACATAATATTGATTCTGATATATTGTATAATCCACTCCAATTCAATTCAATATTTATGGAAATGATATCATCGCTCGTGCGTACGTACGGAATACCGTCTCCACGACGCGATGAGATTCATTCTCCATGTTAACCATTTAAGAATGATTATAAAGTATATATAAGAAATAATAATGAAATATATGACATTATAAAGCTACTGGATTTATGTGTGTATATATATATATATATGAATGTCATCTACTTACTTCCATTCAAGACAATAAGGAAAGGAAAACAGCGTTCATGCGTACGTACGGACTACCGTCTCCATGAACGGTGTTTTTCATTTCATTTATCTATGTATTATATATATATATACTGAATATATATGATATATAAATCATATTTTATATTCTGGAAGTAATTAAATCATGATATAAGTAATAATAATGTCAAGAACAACAAGTCAAAACACCTACGATAAATGAAACGATTTTACCCAAAACGCTACTTTAACATGAATTTACAAAAGACCGGGTAATATTAAGCCATAAGAGAACCATATATGATATAATAACTATGAATATGATTATGTAATAAGTCAATAACATCATGTAAATCATTATACAGGTGGTTCGGACACGTACAAAGCAAGTCGGACCTAAGGTAAGGGAAATATCACAATCTCATTTTTATTCGAGATTGTTTATACTTTGAAATTTACTGGGATGTATTTTATCATACGCATCCATGTTTCCTCAACATGTAATATTATTTTCATCCACCTACAATTGTTTAAAACCTATTTTACCCTTTGGTGAGTTTTTAGTAAAAGATATGAAAGGAATCTTTTATCGTTTTTCATACGAGGTATTTTTTGACTATTCTGACAAAAGTACGAGAAGAATGTTTTTTTTATACGGCATGAATGGATTTTTAAAACATAATTTCCAAGAAGCTTCCTTTACAAGTTTTCAAGTTTATTTTTAATCAACTTTTTTTAGTTTATAATTGTATGACATGTTAAGAAAAGAAAAGTGTTTTTAAAGAAGAAAGGATATTTTCCTCAAGAATGGAGTTCAAGTGTTTTATCAAAATTATTTTCCATCTAAGATAATAAAGGGTTCTGTTTTTATCCCTATGGATTTGATTATGTTGTGATGGAAATATGTTTATGAATTCCTTTATTTTATATGAATTGTTTTATGATGTCATGTTGTTTAAGAATCCCATTTTTATTACATGGGTTATGCTATGATGTATGGTTTATGATTTTGTGGAACACATAAGAATGGTATCATTAAGAGATGGGTGGGACCTATATCTCCCTCCAATGCATTGGGTAAAGATTTTATATCTCATGAGATAGACATGGCTGAAATGGTAGGTTATACCGGTTCAGTGAAACATGACTGAAACGAGGGTTACTCGATTCAGAAAGGGACTTTGTCCACTAAGATAGTCTTGGCAATGAGTCTTGACTAACAAGAAATGATTTTCTATGATTATGTGTGTATGCCACAAAGTTTCATGTTTTATGTTATGATTATTGGGATTTCATTTCACTACTATGATTTATCCCATGTTATGAAATTATGCTCTCTTTTGCAGGTTAAGATTTCCAAAAGTTATGTTCTTATGAATATGATGTGATTGATTTTTATTTTGTTTACCCTTACTGAGAATTTGAGCTCACCCTTTTATGTTTTCTTTTCCCCAGGATATAAGGAAACGTTTTAGGTAAAAAAAAGGGAAGATCTTTATGGGATATATTGAAGATCTTTCACCACTATTAGAAGATTACGTTCCGAGATTCCAAAGACACTAAACTATTACGATCCTTGTGTGCGTGTTTTTGTTATGTACTATGTATTCCGCAAAAGTAATGTAATGTCCATGTACGTCAGGCTTCGGGTCTCTACAATAGTTTATGTAAAATATAATTTTGGAGGAAATAATGTGAAATTATCTTTTTAAACCGCATATAATTAATTATCATTTGTTAATAAATTAGTTAAACATTTTTAATTTCTATTTCTTCTCTTATTTATTGAAAAAAAATATAGAAATTTAATTATAAGTTGTACTGGTCTTGTATTAAATTTTAAATCGGGTATCTTTCACTTTCATATTGCTGTTTTCAAAAAAATATTTTATTAAAATAAATTAATTGATAATATTACATTAGATGATATTTTAACTTCATTTAAAATATTTTGAAGTGAAATTTCTCAACATTTTACTAATAGTTCACAGTTGAATGTCATTTTCAAAATCTTTTGAAAATAATGTTTTTGATGATAACAAATTTTCCAACCATTATGCCAATAATATATATTGAGGATTCATTTATATGTTTACATGTTATTTTTAAGGGAATGTATTTTCAAAAAAACTAAATTTTATTAAAAAAAATTATTTTCCAAAATTAAAATTTAATTTTACTGTAAAATGTTTTTAATGATCATTCAATGGTATATCCATTCCTAAAAATAATAAAACCTTATAATTAATTATTCTAAAATGGGGATATTTCTATATGATATAATCCCCACTCATTCTCTATATGCGTTTGTATTATGTTAATGAAATTGACATGGAACCAATTCCTTTCTATGAGTTTACAATGTTTCAGTGAGATTATTATGGAACATGTTTCTTATCTATGTTTTAATCATGTTTCAACAAGATTTTAAAGGAACACGTTTATTTTTCGTTGTTTAATTGAATTATTAAAAGAATAAATGTTATTTGTATGAGATTATGATGTAATTATTTCTCTATATACATTATTCATGATATGGTTCTTATACATTGTTTATGATGATGGGTGGTTATGTTACAAATTATCGGTGGCTGGTTCTGTTATTAACCTAGGTTTCGTAGATATGTTATTAAACAAGGACTGGTGGATAGATTATAAACTAATGACGATTGGATACATTATAAACCCCAAAAAATGGATTCATGATATACCATTGATGAGTGATTCAATGATAAACCAAGGAAAAGTGGGTATGTTATAGACCTCTAGTACAATGGGTACATCAGGGAAGTTATTAAATCACATTGTTTATTTCATTTTCAAGAATTAATATGAGAATATTGTAACAAAATAACAAAAAAAATCATTATTTTATCTAATATAATAAATGTTTCCTTTTTCAAGATTGATATCACATCGAAAATGATTATTGATTATAATTAACCATTCCATTATGAATGACATATTCCATGTTATAATATTTTTGATCGACCTATTGATGGGTATAAATTTTCTTATGTCATTCTCATGAAATTTCATTATTTTCATCATACAGTTATTCCAATGTATTCTCATTGATAGCCTTCAAAATTCAATACATATGTTTATAAATAATGAGAATTTGTTCTCAATATTCTTATGTATCATTTACCCATGTTAATCAAGAATGGTAGTAAATTAATTATTAATATAATGGTTTAATATAGATGATGATGATGAAATGATGTGGAATATGAAAAGTCGGTAATATTGTGAGATAATGTTCACTGTTATGAATGAGATGTTTATGAATAAATGATGTTATGATTTTTCCCATATTCTCTAAAAAATTGTACCTAAAAGGTACCTTAAATTGTAACTGATCCAATATTTCCTTTTTTATATTGTATGTTTTTTATGGTGAAAATTGTTTCACCTTCATCGAAATATAATCCATAAATTTAAATAATTAATTTTCACCAACTGATCCATGAGTGCATCTTTGAGGCAAGTATACCGTTATCAAAGGAATGATGTCATGGTTGTAGTGATGGGTAATTTCATGGTGTAAGTTTTTCAATGTAATGTTATTATTTTTTGTGTTTCAAAATTTCATGGTGTAAAGATATCAATAGAAATTTGGCCTCACAACCCTTCCCAAAAGTAACAGTTTAATCCAATGCATGCCTCTTCATTGTGTCGAACTATTTAGGGGCCACAAACATGATAAAGAGGGATTTCACCTGAGTGTGTTATGGGAGTTCCACTCTATTAATATCCTCTGAGGACCACCTCCATTTATCATAGGGCATTCAACTCTATTAATCATCAATGAATCCAATACCTAGCAATACTGGAGGGTCCACTCAGTAATCATTGACGAACTACACTTCCTAGAGATTTTGGAGGGAACCACTCAAAAAGAATCAAGGAACTCATATGCACAACCATTGTAGAGGTTATCACTCTATAGTCCCTGCAGATTTGACCTAATCACTATAGTCATCGAGGATCTCCTAAACAAAAATCATTCCCATAACATTTCAAATTGTATGTTGAATAAACAAACTAGAATAAGTATCACATTAAACATGGTAAAATACTATAGATATTCTGCTCAGTAAAAACACCTTACCTCAAGAAATGAATATATAGTTGATTAAGGATTCCCAAAAATTTATCAAGGGGTACCAGGTGTGTGACGAGATCCATACATCATGTGGTCCCACCCCACTTCCTAGCCATTTCACAAGCGGGCACACAAATCCCATCCCATGTAAAAGTTTATGACATGTAGGTTGACTAAACAATATTCCAAGGACAACTAGGACCAGGAAATGTCCTGTTGTCCATGTATGCGTACATGACCCCCTAGATTGTGTACCAAACCCCTTATTTATGTAATTGTGTACATGAACATGTAACTAGTTGTACACTTCAAAAATGTTTCTCGACCTTGTGATCCACCCCATGGATTTTTTAACCGAGGAAGGGAAAAACTGTGTGTAGGAAGGCTAAAAACCATGTCATCATTATAATTTCCATAACCCTAGATGATGCCCTAAGTGGGATACACGCCATGGATTTATCCATGTACATGCAATATAGATGGGTTCTGGTAGATTTTATAGAATATTTGATACACTTATAGTGATTCTAATATGGTCTCACCTCATTACATCAGAAACTATCTTTTCCTGAAAATGGTTGATCTAGATGAAAATGATAATTTCCAACCTTATTTCATCAGAAATGCACCATAATTTTTTTTGTTTTTTCTATCACACATCCAATATGAAACCATTCATTTATCCTTCGGTTTATTTATCAAAAACAAATTATCATCCTCATCTTGGAAAAGGACCATATATGGTATTATATCATATATATGCTCCTTTCACATTATTTTCTCACCGTTCTAGGTGTATTGATCGATCTATGTACCTCCCAAAACTGATGAAAAGGTACCGTGAGGTCCAACTGATGAATATTTTGAATCAGAAAATGTGATAAAATAAAAAAACCAAAGGGGTAAAATTGTTTTTCCAATATTATGTTACCATTGAACAGGAATGTGAATCCTTGGTTAGAAATCAATTTAGGAATAAAATAAGTTTCTATAACCAATAAGATATGATAGTCCAAAATTGGTACAGATCCCAGAATAAGGTCAGAAATGATCAATCCATTTAATCAATATGGAATGAAAAACAAATTGATATGTCCTAACTAGAATTTTTATATTTCTTTTATAATGAACAAGATTTGAAATTATGGAGAGAATTCATTTCATTCGCTACATCGTGATCTACTATGATCCAAGATTTAGTCATTATACAATAATATTTTGCAACATATAGAGAACGGAATGTGCTGTTTGAAATTATATGATTATAAGGATAACCCTAGCCAATTTACACATGGATTATTCTTATAAGATAATCTAATGTGTAAAAATGAAACAATTTATTAAATAATTTATTCTTTCTTTTGTTAAACATACTTACAATGAGAATGGAGTTGTAATTCCCCTTGCAATCCCAATAGATGTTTCCCCAATGGTAAAAAAAATGTTCTAGACTCAATTGTAGAAAATGATATCTAATATAGGATTCTTATTAATATTTTTTCCAATTTAATTTATAAATCATCTTGTTCCTAATATAATTTTTTTTAATATTTTTCAAATACAATTTCTTGGAAAACTGGGCCTTGTAATGGCATGCAGTTTCGGTGCCTAGCTCTACGAATAATTATAGAAATATTTCAAAGTGTTAAAATTAAAAAAATTTATCTCAATATAATTCATTAATATTTATTTTCATCCCTTAAAATAAAAACTAAGAAAATAATTCAGGATATTGAGCCCACACTTATCCCCCCACTCTCAAGAAATGTCCTGTATTTTTCTATGATACCACAATAGAAACAACAAGGGTAATATAAATCCATATAGGGTAATCTTTAACCGATATTCAATCACTATATGTTTCTCTGTAAATGTGGCATCATTTTCAATGTTTATAACTCCCCAGCTGATGAAGTGTGTGGGGACATGCATGTATCACCTTTTTTGTGACACATGGAAGACATTGTGCACATCCTCCAACTTTGGGGGTAAGGGGAGGTGGTAAGGGGCCTTTTCGTGGGGACACTATTTGTAGAATGTGGTCTCCCTAGTAGAACTCCATTAGAATATTCTAGAAATATATGTATGATATCAATCTTCTCTAGATCGTTCTCATCGTCCTCATGGATGATCATGACCATCTTTTTCATCACATGCACCATCAATAAGCCCCAAAGAAATGTCTCACTTTTATATTTCTTAAAAAGTGTGACTTGTATTGTCTACCATACAAGGCTTAAAAAGGTTGCAAGTTAATAGAAATGTGGAATATTTTATTTTATGCAAACTCTACCAAGGGATGGTAATCCTCCATGATATGTACAAATTCATACATGCTAGACCTCAACATATCCTTCAACACCTGAATTTCTTTCTCAATCATCCTATTGGTCAAGGGATGAAAGAATGAACACATCCATATTGCGGTCCAGAATTACTCTTACAAGTATCCCCAAATTCATTTTTTGAACCACACATCACGATCAGAGAAAATTTTCAAGGGAACCTCGTGGTGTAAAATGATCCCCAAAATATAAAACATCCCAAATATCTCCATCGAACACTGTAACCTGCTATATAGGAAGTGAAATGATATTTTGATTTGGTCAACTAATCCCTAAATGGTGTGATTTCTCTTCATTGTGCATTGAATCCCTATAAAAAATTCTTTGGAAATGTCATTCCATTTACATTTTGGTATCTAAAGGGTATGAAACAAACCTACCAGATCATAGTGCTCTTCCTTCACCTATTGGATGGCGAGGCACTAACTGTAGAACTGAAAGACCCTTAATCTCATATCGGACAACCATAACTACCTATTATGGTATCTATAAATATTCCACACACTAGGATAGACATTTATGGGAGATTCATGTAACTCTAACACCACCTCATCCTGCAATGTGATTGGAACCATTTTCCTCCTATAGAACAATGTGATGTGATCCTCTATATTAGAATATCCATATGGTGAGTCAACTATGTATATATGATCACGTAAGACATCATAATTTATTTCTTCGAGTTAGGAATCTCTCACACTCACAAGAAGTATAGGATTAAACAACATTTTATATAGAAAATTTATACCCTCATGCTCCACCAGGTTAAGCTATAAGGAGGAAAACAACTCTAAATCATCCTTCACTATGTGGTCATGAGACTTCTTTATAAGGGAATATGATATAATGTTTCCCATTCCTAGAAAATAGATTATCTCATATTGATATTCATTCAAGAAGTCCAACCAATTTCTCTATCTTAGGGTCAAATCTCTCTACGTTATGACATACTAATGACTCTAATGATTTATGAAATCCACAAAACTATCCCCTAGAAGGCAGCGCCTCCACATATTTTGATAAAAGACCACATCCACCAGCTCTAGTTCATAAGTCATGCAGTTCAACTAATGAGATCATATCTTCCATGGCCTAAATGTAATAACTACCTTCCACTGCATCGACATGTAGTTGAGCCCATCTCGTGAGGCATCACAAAGCACTAAATATCTATGCCTTCCTCTTATAGAATCAACACTAGAGAAATCATCATCATCATCTTTAACTATTTTAAGTCCCTACAAATGAAACCACATCTCCCAATGCTCGATAGGGGTCATGTGATATGTTGCGGAATATATTAGAGTTGTATCAAGATGCAATTAAATAAAAAAAACATCTCCTACCTATGAGTTAGTCCTGGAACTTTTTATTAGAATTCATTAATATAATCCTTTACAATTGAAGGAACCCAAATCACTAAAGATCCTACATAACCCACTCGTACACTTTCTATCTGATGGGTGATGGGTTTTAGCATTCGGACTATAGAACACACTTTCCCTAAAATGAGGCCCCTCTCACCAAAACATGAGAATATCATCCCATCAGTGGGATGAAATATGACGTGTTTGTCATGCCAGTTATATAGATTTAGACCTTGGACAACCAATACGAACCTAGAATTTTGTCATAGGGTTCCAAGATGATAACCAAAAGTCTGCATGTGAAAATACCCCCATTAAGTGATATCTCAAACTATATGAAGAGAAATGATACAAGAAGATTAATTCCACATAAGAACCTTAAGGTGAAGTTGTTCAGCTATCACCTCTACCGGGACTTCCAAATATCACATCAAGTGTATAGTGATAAAGGAATGATTGGAATCTATATCCAATAGTACAAAAGAATGAGTTGAAAACACAATGATCATACCTATAATAACTGTGTTCATCATTGGAACATAAACGTCCAACACATATAGCTATTTATGACCCTGATCAACAACTCCATGATTCGGACATGGGAAACCTAATAGTGGTGGTGGAAGGGTCTCATAGAATCATCTGCCACCCATATCTCCTCTTGCTTATCTGGGTCCATTTCTAGCACTACCTCCCTGGGGACGAGTATATCCCCACATGGGACATCCCTGAACATGATGCTGCCTCTTCCGTGGTGGTTTTCCAGCAATATACCTTCACTCCATAGTAGGTCTAGTCAGAAAATAATTTTATATTGGACCATGCTAGTCATAGGCCAGTGCCGCCGGGGGCGCACTGGCCGCCCCAACCCACGCCCCAGCAGTGCGAAAACCACACTCTCTAGGTTTCCCTTGTTATATGCACTATCTAAGTACTATAAAACCCCATTTTTAATTCTGTACATGAAAGGGTTTCTTGTTTAGATATCCCACTAACGGAAAACTACTTTTAATTGTAGATGAGTTGTCTTTATGAATCCCAGTGACACCCCCAGTTTCCTAGAATTCCTATGACAGAATATTCTCATTCAATTGTTCCTTGTCTAGCACATTGACATAGATATGGTTGCATAAGGGAACATCTCTGGCTTGGATCTCTCTATAGAGTCCCTATTCAAACTTCTGTTTTAGCTAGTAGCAAACATAAGTCATGTTAAGGGAGTATTGGCTAAGGTCTGTGATCCTCATTGAGTACTCAACAACTTCTATACCTCACATCTGCTTCTCCAGAAGCTCATGTGTCCGAACTGAGTGCAACAAGGAGGGGAAGTACTCATCATAGAATACCTATATGAATTCTTCCTATGAGAGTGTCAAATCTTCATGAATTTGTTTAATGAGACATCACCAATTCCTAGTTTCTCAATGGAAAACACTAGGTGATAGTGTTACCATGTGATCTTCTTAAGTTCAAATAATCTTGATGAAAAAAACACCAACTCTTGTCAACCCTATATTTCCTATGTACCTATCTCTATTTTTTATCTCTGTAACACCCTATGGTTCCACTAGACACTTACATTTAAAGAATTCAATAGCTTGCGCTGTATACAACATCGATTTCGGGCACACCATGACCTTCCAAACATGCCATTGAAATAGATGTTACTAATAGTTTTTACCTAATTATGAAATTTATAAGTGTTATTTTTAAATATAGAATCCATTTTAGAATTTTTAATATAAAAATTTTCTTAGGTCAAAATTTTGAAAATTTTATGAATAGTGTCGATTTTTTATGAATGTTGAAAAATACTTCATTGTTGTTAAAAAATGACCATTTCATTTAAATAATTATTTTACTATATAAGGATTTAATATTCACGATAAATAAATAATATATATAATAAATAATATAGTTCACTTGAATCATTGTATAATAGAATTAGATATAAAAATTTATTGAACTTTTGAACGTCACTTTTACCCGTCTTCTAGCCACATATACATGATTTTTATTAAATGAAATTTCACTTCTGATGTGAATATAATTTTAAAAAGTAAGAATACATGGTTTTAATCACTATTTAAAATGTAGTCTAATAAGATAAAAAAATGGTGAATAACAGCTTTTGGATTTTATAAACCACAGTTAAAGGTTACTACTATAATTGAAGATAATCTTAATATAAATATAAAATAATATTACTATAAAACTTTTCCTAACATCAATAGATAATTTTGTTTCTTCCAAAATAAGACATATTTTGAAATTATGATTTTTTTATTCTACTTGTGTACGATTTGGACATTTATTATATTTTATTTAAAGAAGAGTTACAAATGTCATATTAAAATTTTAATAAATATTTTTTTAATATATAGTTTAAAATTAGATTAATTACACTATAAGTAGTCTTTAGAAATATATAATTATTATTTACATAATGCTATTTTTTTATAATTGTAGGAAATAAATAATTAAATTAAATGGTGACACAATAATGATCCAATAATTGAATTATTAAAGGAAGAATCAAATAAAAGATATTAAAAAAATTAAAATAAATAAAATTTTACATAATTAATGGAATAAAATAATTTTATACAAAACCTCATAATGTTAGTGACATATTATAAGTATTGGTTCGAAGTTATAAGGTTTGATTAATATTTTTAAAAATGAGAAATTTAATTTGTATCAAAATTGACATAAATAAAACCTCAAAATAATTAATAATTAAATAAATGATATAAAATCCAAAAAAATATCAGGTTTGACCAAATTACATTTATAGTGATGAATATTTTACAAATGATTCCATTGGGGTTCTTTTGTCATTTCATAATAACCATATTAACCATATAGTGTAGAAATAAAACAAGACACATTAAGAGTGAAACTGTTCATGTAATGGTTAAACCCAAAAGATATGGTTATGATTGTTACCTGAACTAGTATAAAAATAATATTCTAAGATTATTTTGACCCATACTCATATTACCCTCCAAATAAATCACTTTTGTGATTATTGAAACCAAAAATAATTTTATAATAAATTTATATTTTATGATCTTCAAAATGTGCCCCTCACCACTCTTATAAAAGGGAACTTCTCATTATCTTTAATTAAAACATTAAAAGACCATTTTCTTGGCCAAAACCAAAAAAAATATTCAAAAAACATCCCTCACTACATATTATAGGCCACACATTGGGATTAAATCAAAACTAATGGGTCCATTTGTGAAAATCAAAATGAGACACTTCACGAAGAGTTAATTATTTTATCAAATCTTTTAACATTATTTACATCTTATAATTAATTTTTCTAATTTTTATCATATAAAAACAATAACTCCAGTATCATCCATAAACAAATATGTTATTATAATAATGGTACAACCGTAATCGTCATTTTAGGCATTATACAAATAACAAGATCACCATGTGTGTGTATTTATGACTTACCGTCTCCACATTATGGTGTAATTTGTTAGTTGACACTACTTTAATTGGTTGTGTATAATTATGAGTATAATAGGTCAAAATAGTTAATTTAATATAATAATAATTCTTAATAATTAATATACCATTTATTTCCATAACTTTTACCCATTAAGGAAAAGATACTATCGCTCATGCGTACGTACTGTCTACCCTCTCCAGAACGCGGTGAGAGTCATTCTCCACATTTACTCGTCAAAAAAGATTAAAAATTTATATGATGAGAACAAATAATTATTATAAACTAAATTAAATAATAGATATGAATAAAATATATCCAACTCATTACAAACATCACTTACATGACAAAACCTGAATGGGAAAACAAAGTAGTTAACACCCAAAACTATGAAAAAACTGAAATATTTATACCAAAATCATATAAGAGGATCATATTTGAGATCATAAATATGGATTTGTTCCTGGTATAATTTAATAACATGTTTTCAAAATTATATAAGAGGCTTACCAACCCTCTATTACAAGAATGTATAGGGTAAGGGTTGATTTCACAATCTCTTTATTATTTTAGGTTTCTTATATGTAAGTATCTAATAAGACATCCTTATCATATATGTCCATGTTTCATAAAATTAAAATCAAAATGTTATCGAAAAGATTTTAATGTAATTTTAACCCATGATTTAATTTTTAATAAATGTTTTTAAAGGGATCATTCTGTCATTTTCCATACAAGGATTATTATAACAATTTAGAAAAAATTAGTAATGAATTTTTTTAACATATATGGAACAAGATGAAATTTACCACCATTATGACAGCTAAAATTTTTGAATCATTTATGAAAAGATTACACTGTTATATTAAAAATACATATTTTCTTTTTTAATTGTGCAACATCCAAATTATTTCAATATAAAAAAGGAATATTTTCTTCAAATATTTTTAATGAATTAATGGAATTATTCTCATCTATGTCAATATAATGTTTTGTATTTTATTCTTATTTGAGGATGAAATATTATGATAAAATCAAACATATTGTATTGAAAGGTTTATGATATACTTGACTATAGATGTGTTATGTTTGTAACATTCATGGTTTATGGTTTAGGTACTAACATATTGTTTTATAGTTTTAATAAAAATGTTTTTGTAATGTTTTACCCTTTTAAAAAGAGGAATGCATTGGACTTAGTATGTTAAAGGTGGGGACCACTATATTCCCTTGATGCATTAGTAGGTCTCATTAGATAAACTATTGTCTTAGCACAATTCTTTGACAGTATAGTAATGGTTAAAGAATGAGGCCTTGATAGTATGGTTATGATGTTTGGCATTATACATTTCCTTATTATGAGATTAGTTGTTGATATCTAATATGATTATTCTACTAGTAGAATATCCATGTGAACGTTTAAATTGAATTTTTTGATATATTCTTGCCATATTATACTGAAAATTATGATTAAAAGGCATGTATTTTAGTTCTATACATTTCTTTAAAATTGTATGATTATTTTTTATACCTTATGCTATATTTTATTTCATTACTGAGCCTATAAGATCACTACTTTATTATGTTTAATTTTTCTCAAAGATTCAAATAAGTATATTATGATTAACCTATAGGGATAGTCTGTGATCTGATTTTTTTAAGGGGATAATATATTGTTGTTCATTTCATGATGTAATGTAAAAGATATTATTTTCACTAGTATTTACAATGCTACTAATCTGATTTTTCATTTGGGATTTGACTTTCTTAGAATCATGATAATGTAAGAAAATAATGCAATGACTCTCCAAAACTAGCTTTGTGAGTTAAAGTTTTAATAAGAGAATGTTTAGTATAAACGATCGATACTAGATTTAGAAAAACCATGATTAGGGAACGTTTCTCAATGATAAAATTTGAGTATATGTATAGAATAACATTTCTGAATGTTGTTAATGAAGATATTATGTGGTTATTCCTAAAAAATGCATCATGTTATGGATAATACAAGGGGATAGGGTTCGGGAACATATGTACCATTGTGTAATAACTCCAAAATGATGTTCTATTATAGAATTAGAGTAACCTAGTACATGAAAACAAGCATTACTGTGATCCTGGTGAAACACTCCTATATGATATTCTTATGATAATTCATTTTTTTGATACAAGCCATAATGATGGATTAATGTTCATCTATGTACTCAATGAAACAATTTTTATGATTATTGAATAGATATGCATAATTTTTTCAATTTATGGTAAGTATTTTACTAGTTTGGAATTATTTATTATGATTTATAACCTAATTGAGTGTATCAAAATCTTTAGGAATAACACCTAGTGGAAAAATGAAAATCATATCAACGCACATAATCTATGTTGGGATTCCCCACCTATATAAGATAATGACAATGTAGATGGTGTTAAAACAGATACCTAATAGCTTATAAGCATACTGGGAATGATGAAGTATGTTATTAATAATAACCGTACCTCTATGGAGCACCCTGATCCACAACACAGAGTATTAAAATTAGAATGCTTTATGAGACAACAACATCCAACATTCATTTGGACTACAAATACATTTATAGCTGAGAAATATATAAGTTATTTACTGAATAATTTCATTATTTGGGGAGAAAATAATGGTAAAATGATGTCATGGTAGTTTTTCATCCCTCTGGACATGCAGATCAATGGAAGTCATTAATTTAAAAACATGAAGGAGGATAAAGAAGTAGAAAATATTGAATAGAGGGAGTTTAATAAAATTTTCCTATAAAAATTATATTCTCATGAATAGTTATCTGATATTGAATGGAAGTTTTTTAGATGAGGAAAAAATAGCATGATAATATTGAAAATTATGATGCTAACATCACTATGTTAGGAAAGCACGCTGCATATTACATGCATAACCGAGGATGTATGATTTGTGAATTATTTGAGAAGTTAAAACCATTCCTCTGATGGGAGTTGGTCTCAAAATATTTATCATCTTCCACTAATATAGTCTCATATACAATAATGAAATAGATTAAATTATCTAAGTCATATGGCATATAAGGGAATAAATAGAAGAAGAGGGTTGCTGAACACTCTTGAATAAAAATAAGCTGTGAAGGGAAATGATTAATTTCCACCCAAAAATAATTGTTGGAAGAAATACACTTGTAATTTGCTATAAGGGATGTCTTTTTTTACAGGTGTCGAAAAAAAAATTTCACATAGCTTTTGATTGCATGGGGATGAAAGAAATTGTTAATGTTCAATGATAAAATTGTAGTGAAATGGTACATTATGCAAATGATTTTCTAAAATGTCAAGGAAACATGCCTCAGAAAAGTACAAGGGAGACTGTCTAAGATTTTATGGTCACAAATGCTATGGTTTAAACTCTTAATGATATTGTGGGAGGCACTATAATGATCTACTCAAATTTAGGAAAATATTTATTTGATTATAGATCATCACATTCCGTTATATCCTCTATGTTTTCTGTAAAAATTAGATATTTCCAAATCAAATTAACAAAGGATTTGTCTATAAAACCTCGAAGGGAAGTCTAATTGCAACAACAATGTGTCTGGAAGTCCCAATTATGGAATATAAACATGAATTATTGGAATAAATTATTATCATATGTGTGTTCTACATTTATATAATCCTCAGTATACAATGTATATCAAAATATGATATAAAAATTTATTAGAAGATTTGGGAATTGATATTTGTGAGCATGATGTAGAATTAATTATCATAGGAGTAGAAACACCATCAACTGATTCTTATCAGAATCCAAACTAATATATTTACTGAATGATATTCTTGTGGAGGAAGAGGAAATACCATATAGGAAGGAATAATTAAATATTCAAATTGAGAATGTACCTATTGTAAAAGAATACATTTATGTTTTCCCAATGATTTACGTGGACACTCTCAAGATTGTAAAGTTTAGTTTTCTATTGATTTATTCCCTGAAGAAAGAAAAATATCAAAGAATTCTTATATAATGACCATTGTTGAATTAGTAGAGTTGAAGAAACAATAGAGGGGTTGAGTAATAATGGATTTATTCAACCTAGTGTTACTACATGGGGTGCCACATGTCTTTTTGATAAGAAAAATTTTGTATAATTGAGGATATGCATTGACTACAGAGAAATAAATGCCATTATAAAGAAGAACATGTATCATATTCCCTGTATTGATGTTTTATTTGATCAGCTTCATGGCACACAATAGTTTTCAAAAATTATTCTTCATCCTATATATCATCAATTTTGTGCAAAAAAGGATGATATTCTAAACACATTATTCAAAACTAGATATGGTCATTATGAATTGATGATAATTCTTTTTGGATTGACTACCGTACCCTCTATTTTCATGAATGTAATTAATAGATTGTTCAAGGAATATATTAATTATTTTTTAATAATATTTCTTGATTATATATTGGTATAATATAAAATCTATTAAGACCATGAGAACCACTGGCTGATTATTCTGAATACTCTTGGAATAATTGAACTATATGGGATGTTTAATAGGTGTGAATTCTAGTTTCAATAATTTTATTTTCATTGAAAAATTGTCTCCAAATATAGAATCTATGTTGATCCTAAAAAAATAATAGAAATCCAAAATTTATAGAATCAACAAAAACAATTGAGGTACACCATTTTATTGGTCCAGAAGGATTCAATCGGCATTTCATCCAGAATTATTCTTGATGGGAAAAATGATTTTCCTATCTCACACATATAGGGGTTACAATTGTTTGTAAAAAATAGTGTCAATGATAGGTCCACTGGGCTAGATACCATGAGAAGCGGGGGGGGGGGGGAATTAGGGTATGCAAGGTGAAGACAACTTCTTATTTGACATTTTTTCATTGTTAGAAAAAACAATCTTCCCTCTTAATCTCATTGCAGAGTAGGAAAAATCATAAATAATTCACAAGACACCTCAATTTTAATTGGTTCACCCTCACTTGGCTACGTACATTTTTCGTGCACAAATAATGTTCTGATGTACCAAATTCACTAAAATAACATAGTTGTTTACTAGTTTGAATCGGACTCACTATCCCTCATGGTTTACTACCATTAATAATTTGAGAACATGTTTCTCTATAAACTAAAGTGAGCTTACTACTACTTCAGAATATCCAATCATATGTTATAAACATATAGGTCCTTTCATCATCTTTAATTCTTGTATCATTAATAGTATATTAATGCTCCATTGGGGAGAAAATTTCATCCACTAATGATTTCTCTTTTTCCACTAATTACTAGGAGATGAGCTTTGAAAAAACCTTCTCAAATATCAATACACCATGAAGCTCCCAATTTTTCAATGCTCAATCAAGCCATTGTGAAGCCCTTGATTTTTTGAAAAGCACAAACATTCGCAGAGCATAGGCCATCGCATATCTCAAGTTGTCGTAAAGCGACTTATTTCTGGAAGCTCACTGAGCCAACACAGGAAAAACCTCCTTCAAAGAGATGGACTAGCTGCCGAAAAGCTCCTACCATTCACTAAGCACACTGCTCTACAAGCATCCTTTGTGATTTGAGAGATAAAAATTTTCATACAAATCTATATACTCTTATAAAGGGTGTTAGGGACTATTTATAGGCGATTCCACCTTGTCGAGAACCATCAGATCAATGTCAGTGCCATGTTATCTCAAATTGAAATTCTTTGAATTTTATTTCGAAATTCTCTTAAAATCCCAATACACCATGAAATTTTTTTGGATCTGTGAGCTCATATAAATCGCGGAGCATTTCTTCCATTCCATTGCTCCTCCACCAGAACACTCAATCACAATGCTCTTTGCCTATGATGTTTTCAATGCTCGTCGTATTCGTAGAGCCCACCATCAATATTCTTCCAGTCTTGATGAAATAACTTCATGAATAATATCTTCACAAAACTCATACAATTTCCATATTAGGATTAGATATTCCTAGAAATTCACTTTTCTTGATGATAAAAAAATCCCAAATTTTGGACCCCAATAATTTTGCAAAAACTGGAAAACAGTGCAACCTTGTGTCAGTTTTTTTGAACCACCTATAGATCATCCATTCCATTGTCGTGGTTCATTATGAACAAGGACTGGAAACAACATCTTTGTCACTCGACAATTCACCATGAATACCATATTTTTCACCAAACACAATGAATACAAAAATGCTATAATGTTACCTTGAGGGATTGTTTTTCCAATACTAAATAATTTTTTGGAAGAATTGATGATAAGACAAGTCAATGCTTCTATTTGACTATACCAACTTAGAATGCTTGGTTTTGATTTACAATGACGCATCAAGGAATGGAATCAGTTGTTTCCTTATCCAGAATGATAGAATTAATTATTATGCATCAACGTAATTAAAAATTCATGAACAATAATTCCCAACTCATTATCTGTAGTTAGTATTATTATTATTTTCTCTGAATATATGGTGACACAATATTCATGGTCAATGAAGTGATATATATATTAACAATAAGAGTTTGAAATATATTTTCACACAGAGATAACTCATCATGATATAATGAAGATGGATTAAGCCACTAAGTCATTATGATTTCATAATAAAATATCACATAGGGAATACAAATTGTAACGCCCTGACCCCAGTTGCCCAGAGTCGGTGCATTAATTACATAACATTGGCATGATCACAAGAAAGATCAAATCTCGAAAGACCGATTGGTTTAGTAGCCTTGGAAACACTAGATATATTCATAAGTTTTACATTACATCATAAAATGAAAAACTACTACAACAACATAATGTTTCCACAGTCCACACTATAAACCCCTCATAATATCCCTGCAGGTCATTCATAACTTACATCTTCACTTCCTGGGAAAAATAAAACATAGAAAAGAGGTGAGCTCAAATGCCCAGTAAGGATAACAATATAGCGGAAACATTCATCAATAAGAATAAACATTTAAGGCAATGTATAACTAAAACAAAAGCCTTTTAAACATGAACTTTCAACATGGTATGGAATAAATAAAATGAAATAATGCCATTTACTTATTCACATGGATATTCTACTAATCGAATAATCACATGCAAAAATCAATAACCACTTTCATAATGTTAGAATGCATAATGCCAGACTATCATAACCACATAGCCAAGGCCTCGTGCCAAGACTACAAATAATATTTTGTCAAGGCCTTGTTCCAAGACACTAGTTTGTCTCATGAGACCTATCGATGCATCAAGGAGCTATAACGGGCTCCACCCGTCACATATTAAGTCCAATGCATTCCCATATGAAAAGGTTTAAAAATAACATAATCATTCGTATTAAAACTAGTATACGAAATGTCAATAATTTCAACATAAAAAATGAATGGTATAAAAATAGCACATCCACAGTCAAACATATCACAAAACCTTCAATACAATATAGAAGTTTTGTATTATAATAAATCAACTTCAAATAATCTTAAAATTCATCAAAGGATGTTGACATAGATGAAATCAAAATTCTTTTTAAAGAAATATCTCCTTTTATTTTGAAATCATTTAAGATCCATATAAAATAAAACATTTTCTTTGGAAATATTCTTATAAGCTTGTAAGGAAAGCTTTGAAGATTTTATAACGGCGTAAAATAACCGCACCCGCCGTATAAGTTAAAAAAAACATTCTTACCTCAATTCTGTCAAAAAGGTTAAAAAGGACATTTTTTTGAAAACGACGGAAAGATTCCTTTATAAACCTCTTATAAAAAGTCAAACAAGGGTATAAATGACTTTAACCCATATTCTTGTAAATAGTAAAAATGTTTTGAAATACATTTTTAAGAAAACATGGATGTGGATGATAAAGAGATCCCAGTAGATTATTACATATAAACAACCTCGGATAATGAAGAGATTGTGAAATAACCCTTACCTTGTACTTTTCCTTGGTTGGGGTAGGTTAACCTCCTGTATAATGGTGAAATAATTGTTATTAAATTAGACAAGAATCATATACATTAATATGATATCATATATGATCTTTTAATATTGATTTGATAATAATATCTTAGTATTATCGCTGTTTCGGGTGTGAACTTACTTGTTTGCTTTTGTATGTTTTGTTACGTAAGACATGTTTGTAAAGGATAAGTTGTATATTATTTAAATCCAGAATGGTATCAAGTCCTTAAACACCATTTTTAAATCATCAAATGATAATTATACTTGAATGGATACGATGGAGAATGAATCTCATCGCGTTCGTGGAGACGGTAGTCCGTACGTACGCACGAACGCTACTTCCATTTAATTTTTATTTTAAAAGAATCGAATACAAATGATACATAGGTATATTTCTATTCCAGTATAATATAATATTTTATACATGTTACTTAAGTTAATTAACACCATCCTTTATACGTTCCATGTGTGGTATGAACGAGTCATATCATTTTAAGGGGGCGGTAGTCCGCACTTCCTCAAATGAAATTATCGTATGTATATACAACATGAAACGAATAATGGTATGAAATAAAATGGAATTACAGAAGCTTATATATAAAATATATATCATTAATATCATATTTAATTACAGTGCCATCATAATGGCCACCATGAGAGGCGGTAAGATGTATTTGAACAATCATCGTTTCGTGAGGCGTTAGTTTGCCATCCACAGAAACATTATGTTCATCATCCATTAGATGGAGTTGTGTGTATGTGTAGTTTGAATCATTCTTATAACAACATCCAAGTATATTGAAGATACTGGTGTTGTTACAAAAGAAAGGAAATAAAAAGATTTTGGGGGTTGAAGAAGCAAAATAAATGAAAATAATTTAAGAGAAATCGTTACCTTTAATTTAGGTAACTCACTTTGGTTGGAACCAAAGGACTTCTTGAAATGCTTTCTGCCTAAGGGGAAGCTTCAAGGAGGAGGAGAGGGATGTGGGGAGCTTAGTTGGGCAGAGTTTGGACGAGACAAGTGGCTTGAGAGGTGTGAGGAATGAGTAGAAGTGGTCTCCTTTTATAAGGGAGAGGAGGGGCTCTTTAGGAAAGAGTGAAAGTATTACTTTATAATATAATTATATTCGGTTTATAATGGTCCAAAAATAATTGAGGTCGAAGATAAGATGACTCATATTCTAAATAACATCAACCAATAAGAATTGGACTGGTTGTAGATAATATTTTAATCATTATAATCTTATTTATTTAAATGATTTATTAATGAGGTAAACATTGCATCATTATTGTGTCATTAATAATTTACATTATTTGATGTCTAAAAATTATAAATAAAATATCATTATGTAGGAAATCTTTTTAGCTTTCTAATGAATATTTATAATCGAAAATCCAACATGTATAACCCTATGTAAAAATTGTTCTTCTAAAAGATGTAAGCTTATGCCATTTTTATTTTTATTTTAACTTTATTAATATAAAGTGTCCCTACCACATACAAGTGGCACCAAGGGGTCCCCAAATTGACCCAAGGATGCCCATGGTCGGGTATGTGACCACCAATAAGGTTAGGACACGTTTTAGGGTAATTTTGTATTATTATAATATTATTTTTTAACCCTTATTTACCGGATTTACCCTTTAACCATGGTAAATAAAATATTTACCGCAGTAATTATTCAAAATGTGTAAAAATAAAAGTTAACTATTTACATAATTTGGACATCCTGATTCCAAATATGGAATCCATTTTTCTAAATTCAAAACACAGAAGTGGCAGAAATTAATTTAAAATTAATTCCCGCTGTCAAAACAAAAAGCGTGTTTTTAAGAGATAATAACTATCAAAAGATTGACACTTGTTTATGTTCGGTTTAATTGTAAACTTATGTCCAATGATAAACATTAAATTTAATGGTAAAAATATATTTTAAATATACTTTAAAACCCCTCAAATTCATAATTTATCACTATTAATTATTTTGATTAAAAAAGTTGTTTTTAATTAAAATTTAGAAATTTTCACTATTCATCAAAATATGAAAGTTATCCGAAATGTACCAAAATTTCACCCTAGGCTAATTTTGATATTCCGAATCCAAAAATGAAGTCCATTTTCAAATAGAAAATATATATAATTTCAAAAAGTAGGTATTACTATTCACAACGGCTAGTTTAATAAGTTGTGGTGTGTGTTAGAACTCGAGGTTGCGTACAACACACGCTATCGCATTATTCGAAGGGAAACGTACCGTAGAAGCTTGGGGTGTTACATTCTCCCCTCCTTCAAATAATTGCGTCCTCGCAATTTCTAGGGTATTACTGCATAAAATGACTCGGGTGGTTCTTCATCATAAGTTCCTCGGGTTCCCACGTTGCCTCTTCCATCTTATGATTTCTCCACAAAACTTTTACCAGACGCGTCGTCCGGTTTCTCAGTACTTGTTCTCTTGTATCAAGAATCCTGACGGGCTCTTCACAATAGGAAAGATCAGGTTCCAGTTCTAATTCCTCATAGGTGAGTACTTGCGTTGGGTCAGACATGTATTTCCTCAACAGAGATACGTGGAACACATCGTGAACTTTGGAGAGACTTGGCGGCATTGCCAATCGGTAAGCTACAACCCCAATTCGTTCTAGAATTTCGAAAGGTCCGATGTACCTGGGACTCAATTTACCTTTCTTACCAAAAAGTATGACTCCCTTCCATGGAGATACCTTCAGGAAAACATGATCACCGACTTGAAATTCCAAATCCTTCCTTCGATTATTGGCATAGCTCTTCTGCCTATTTTGAGCTGCTCTGATGTGATTTTGGATTACCTTCACCTTTTCCATCGTTTCCTCCACCAGTTCTGGACCTACAAGTTTTCTTTCACCGACGTCATCCCAACAGGTTGGTGTACGACATCTCTTTCCATATAACGCTTCATATGGTGCCATCTGAATACTTGAATGGAAGCTATTGTTATAGGAAAATTCTACCAGAGGTAAATATTGATCCCACATACCCTGAAAGTCAAGTGAGCAAGATCTCAACATGTCTTCTAAGGTTTGAATAGTCCGTTCTGATTTTTTGTCTGTCTGAGGGTGGTAAGCAGTGCTCAAATGAAGTTCAGTATCCAGGGATTTCTGAAGACTTTTCCAAAATCTTGAAGTAAAACGGGGATCACGATCAGAAACAATCGATAGGGGTACTCCATGAAGTCTCACAACTTCATTAATGTATAGTCTTGCTAGACGTTCCAGGGGTAGATCTTCTCTTATAGCAAGAAAATGTGCTGACTTGGTAAGACGATCAACAATAACCCATATTGCATCGTTCCTTCTAGGAGTCTTTGGTAGCCCCATGACAAAGTCCATCATAATATTGTCCCATTTCCACTCCGGTATAGGAAGAGGTTGCATGACTCCTCCAGGCTGTTGCCTTCCAGCTTTAACTTGTTGACAAACCATACATCTTGACACAAAATCAGCAATCTCCCTCTTCATATTGTCCCACCAAAAATGTTCTTTCAAATCTCTATACATTTTGGTGCTCCCATGGTGTATAGAGAAATTGGAACTATGAGAATCATCCAGCAATTCCCTTTTTAGATCAGGTATATTGGGAACACAAAGTCTCTTCCCGAATTTCAAAATTCCATCTTCATACACAAAGTCTCTCAATCTCCCATCATTCATAGCTTTAATCTTCTTCTGAAATTCTTCATCATTGGTCTGAGAACTCTTAATCCTTTCTAGTAAAGATGGTTTGGCAACCATTTGAAAAAGCATTGATGTTTCACCTTCCCTGGTTATTCCCATGTCCATCTTCACTAGATCCATGAAAATTGGATCCCTTTCAATTCTCATCATGTTCAAAACTCCATGGTCTTTTCTGCTCAAAGCATCTGCTACTTTGTTTGCTTTCCTCGGGTGGTAGTGTATCGTGCAATCATAATCCTTGAGTAATTCAAGCCATCTCCTTTGCCTCATGTTGAGTTCTTTTTGTGAGAAAATATACTTCAAACTCTTGTGATCAGTATAAATCTCACATTTTCACCATAGAGGTAGTGCCTCCATATCTTCAAAGAAAAGATCACTGCTGCTAACTCGAGATCATGAGTAGGATAGTTTTGTTCATGAATTTTCAACTGTCGTGATGCATAGGCAATAACTCTATCATTCTGCATAAGGACACAACCAAGTCCTTTCTTTGATGCATCACTATAAATAACGAACCCATCATTCCCTGATGGTAGAGTCAATATAGGAGCATTGACTAATCTTCTCTTAAGTTCTTCGAAACATTCTTCACACACTTTTGTCCAAACAAATTTAACCCCATTACGTGTGAGCTTCGTTAATGGGTTAGCCAATCGGGCAAAATTCTGGACGAAACGTCGATAATAACCTGCCAAACCAATAAAACTATGTACCTCAGTTATACTCGTAGGTGCTGGCCATTCTTGGATTGCCTTGGTCTTAGAAGGATCAACAGAGATTCCATCTTTAGAGACAATATGACCAAGAAAAGAAATATCCTGAAGCCAGAATTCACACTTGCTAAACTTCCCATATAATTCATGCCTCCTCAGAGTCTTCAAGATAATGCGCAAGTGATTTTCATGATCTTTGTAGGTTTTGGAGTATACCAAGATATCATCAATAAATACCACCACAAATTCATCGAGATACTCCTTGAAAACTCTATTCATTAGATCCATGAATACAGAGGGTGCATTAGTCAATCCAAACGGCATTACAGTAAACTCGTAATGCCCGTACCTGGTTCGAAATGCTGTTTTCGGAATGTCTTCCTTCTTCACACACAACTGATGGTATCCAGATCGAAGGTCAATCTTTGAAAAGTATTGAGCTCCATGCAGTTGGTCAAATAAATCATCAATACGAGGTAGGGGATACTTGTTCTTTATTGTTATAGCATTTATCTCCCTGTAGTCGATACATAACCTCATAGATCCATCTTTCTTTTTAACAAAAAGAACAGGGGCTCCCCATGGAGAAACACTAGGGCGAATAAATCCCTTATTACTCAATTCCTCTAGTTGTTTCTTTAGTTCGACTAACTCTAAAGTGGCCATTCTATAAGGGGTCTTCGATATAGGCCTTGATCCAGGAATCAAATCAATAGAAAACTCAACTTCTCGTTCTGGAGGATGTCCAGGTAAATCTTCTAGAAATACATCTAAAAATTCTTTCACAACAGGTACATCCTCTATTTGAACATTCCTTTCCTCACCCGCAGTTATTTCATTCTCTTCCTCCCCAATAATTGAATTTAGTTGAGCTATTGAGGGTGGATCTAAATAAGAATTAGGTAGTGACGATTCTGCTCTAAAAATAAGGTGTTCCTTATCATTATCATCAAGAATCGTAACCTCTATCTTCTTACAATAAACCTTCGCATCATAGTCCGAAAGCCAGTCCATACCAAGGATTATATCAAACTCAATCATAGGTATGACGATGAGATCAGCAGATAATGAAAATTTATGTGCTCTAATGGGGACTGATTCACAAAACTTTGTTGCAACGATACTTCCCTTAGGAGTTTTAACTGACAACTCCCTTATTAAATCAAATTGGAAATATCTAATTTTCTTAGCAAACTGGGAAGATATGAAACAATGCGATGATCCAGAATCAAATAATGCATTTGCTAAACTTGAGGAAACCATTAAATTACCTGCCACCACGTCTTTTGGAGCTTCTACCTCTACAGTAGTGATAGCATAAGCCTGGCCTTGATCCCTTGGCCTTTTCTGAGGTAAGTTCTCCTGACGCTTAGGACATGCATTTGCATAATGCCCCATCTCCCTGGAATTGTAGCACTGAACGTTGGTAGCTTCCTTCTTCCCCTTGCAATCATGAGCTTGGTGGCCTTTTTCACCACACTTGTAACAGACTCCCATTCCCTTCAGGCAAGCACTGGGGTGTTTCTTCCCGCATTTACCACAAGATGGATATTCAACCTTTCCCTTCTTCCCCTTATTTCCATTCCCAGATTGATCAGCAGGTCTCTTCTTCTCTTGCTTTGCTTTAAAGTCATAAGACTTAGAGAATTCCTTTTCGGTCTTGATAGCACATGAGACAATGTCTTCGTACGATGAAAAGGATTGTGAGACTAATGCTCGACGGAGAAATGGTTTTAACCCATCAAAGAAACGATCAATCTTACTTCTTGGGTTGCGAATATAATCACCAGCATACCTCGCTAACCATGTAAAGTTATCCTCATACTTTGTGACATTCTCATCCTCCTTTTGTCTCAGACTCAGAAATTGCCTTTCCATATCTGCTCGATGGTCGCGAGGAAAGTATTTTTCTAAAAACAGATCTTTGAATTCCCTCTATTCCATATTTGATACTTCATCATCTTCCTTCATGTTTTGAATCAATGACCACCATTGATCAGCATCTCCAGTGAGGCGGTAAACTGCCATGATAACTTTTTCCCTTTCACTGCTCCCCAAAGCCTGAAATATTTTCTCTAGGGAATTTATCCATTGCTCAGCTACTAAGGGATTTGTACTCCCATTGAACGTTGGTGGTTGTTGCCTCATGAATCGATCTAACATTGATCCTACACTCTGCGGATCAGGGTGCTCCATACGAGTAAGGTTATTATTCATAACCTGAGTAAGTTGTCCCAGTATGGTGATTAGCTGATCGGCACCAGTTGCATCACCAGCCCCACTATAATTATCTTGAGCAAGAGGGCAATCCCTACATGGAGTGCGTGCATTGATACGGTTTCCATTTCTTCCACTAGGAACCATTTCTAAACAATGGCATAAACTAGATCAGTTTATGAATCAAAATACATAATCCCATACTTATAAAACACTTAACATAAATTTAACTATTTATGGATATAATCCATAGTCATAAAAATGTTTTCTTTGAGGAAGTATATACTCATAAACCCTTCATAATGATTTGTAATGAAGATGAGAGTTATCCTAATCATATCCCCCGGGAGTGTCGTAACCAAGAGTGCAGCAAGGCCCGTTGTCGTGCACCAGTTCCCGTTCGAGTCTAGCTCAAAGCGGTGTTTTCGGGTTTTACCCCTAGGTACATCTGTGCCAGAGCCGCCTCTACCTGCTCGTATCCAGACAGGGATGTATTTCTCGGAAAACTCACAAAATCTCTACAATACCAAAATTCTAGAAAGTTCTTCTATACTAATCCTCAAAGTTCATCTTAGGACTACGTGCTCTAATCAGAGTTTATCTAAATCTAGCTTCCAAGGTTTGTACTAAACTTCCTCTGATACCAACTGTAACGCCCCGACCCCAGTTGCCCAGAGTCGGTGCATTAATTACATAACATTGGCATGATCACAAGAAAGATCAAATCTCAAAAGACCGATTGGTTTAGTAGCCTTGGAAACACTAGATATATTCATAAGTTTTACATTACATCATAAAATGAAAAACTACTACAACAACATAATGTTTCCACAGTCCACACTATAAACCCCTCATAATATCCCTGTAGGTCATTCATAACTTACATCTTCACTTCCTGGGAAAAATAAAACATAGAAAAGGGGTGAGCTCAAATGCCCGGTAAGGATAACAATATAGCGGAAACTTTCATCAATAAGAATAAACATTTAAGGAAATGTATAACTAAAACAAAAGCCTTTTAAACATGAACTTTCAACATGGTATGGCATAAATAGAATGAAATAATGCCATTTACTTATTCACATGGATATTCTACTAATCGAATAATCACATGCAAAAATCAATAACCACTTTCATAATGTTGGAATGCATAATGCCAGACTATCATAACCACATAGCCAAGGCCCCGTGCCAAGACTACAAATAAGATTTTGTCAAGGCCTTGTGCCAAGACACTAGTTTGTCTCATGAGACCTACCGATGCATCGAGGAGCTATAGCGGGCTCCACCCGTCACATATTAAGTCCATTGCATTCCCATATGAAAAGGTTTAAACATAACATAAACATTCGTATTAAAAATAGCATACGAAATGTCAATAATTTCACCATAAACTATAAATGGTATAAAAATAGCACATCCACAGTCAAACATATCACAAAACCTTCAATACAATATTGAAGTTTTGTATCATAATAAATCAACTTCAAATAATCTTAAAATCCATCAAAGGATGTTGACATAGATGAAATCAAAATTCTTTTTAAAGAAATATCTCCTTTTATTTTGAAATCATTTAAGATCCATATAAAATAAAACATTTTCTTTGAAAATATTCTTATAAGCTTGTAAGGAAATCTTTGAAGATTTTATAACGGCTTAAAATAACCGCACCCGCCGTATAAGTTAAAAAAAACATTCTTACCTCAATTCTGTCAAAAAGGTTAAAAAGGAACTTGTTTTGAAAACGACGGAAAGCATCCTTTATAAACCTCTTATAAAAAGTCAAACAAGGGTATAAATGACTTTAACCCATATTCTTGTAAATAGTAAAAATGTTTTGAAATACATTTTTAAGAAAACATGGATGTGGATGATAAAGAGATCCCAGTAGATTATTACATATAAACAACCTCGGATAATGAAGAGATTGTGAAATAACCCTTACCTTGTACTTTTCCTTGGTTGGGGTAGGTTAACCTCCTGTATAATGGTGAAATAATTGTTATTAAATTATACAAGAATCATATACATTAATATGATATCATATATGATCTTTTAATATTGATTTGATAATAATATCTTAGTATTATCGCTGTTTCGGGTGTGAACTTACTTGTTTGCTTTTGTATGTTTTGTTACGTAAGACATGTTTGTAAAGGATAAGTTGTATATTATTTAAATCCAGAATGGTATCAAGTCCTTAAACACCATTTTTAAATCATCAAATGATAATTATACTTGAATGGATACGATGGAGAATGAATCTCATCGCGTTCGTGGAGACGGTAGTCCGTACGTACGCACGAACGCTACTTCCATTTAATTTTTATTTTAAAAGAATCGAATACAAATGATACATAGGTATATTTCTATTCCAGTATAATATAATATTTTATACATGTTACTTAAGTTAATTAACACCATCCTTTATACGTTCCATGTGTGGTATGAACGAGTCATATCATTTTAAGGGGGCGGTAGTCCGCACTTCCTCAAATGAAATTATCGTATGTATATACAACATGAAACGAATAATGGTATGAAATAAAATGGAATTACAGAAGCTTATATATAAAATATATATCATTAATATCATATTTAATTACAGTGCCATCATAATGGCCACCATGAGAGGCGGTAAGATGTATTTGAACAATCATCGTTTCGTGAGGCGTTAGTTTGCCATCCACAGAAACATTATGTTCATCATCCATTAGATGGAGTTGTGTGTATGTTTAGTTTGAATCCTTCTTATAACAACATCCTAGTATATTGAAGATACTGGTTTTGTTACAAAAGAAAGGAAATAAAAAGTGTTTGGGGGTTGAAGAAGCAAAATAAATGAAAATAATTTAAGAGAAATCGTTACCTTTAATTTAGGTAACTCACTTTGGTTGGAACCAAATGACTTCTTGAAATGCTTTCTGCCTAAGGGGAAGCTTCAAGGAGGAGGAGAGGGATGTGTGGAGCTTAGTTGGGCAGATTTTGGACGAGCCAAGTGGCTTGAGAGGTGTGAGAAATGAGTAGAAGTGGTCTCCTTTTATAAGGGAGAGGAGGGTCTCTTTAGGAAAGAGTGAAAGTATTACTTTATAATATAATTATATTCGGTTTATAATGGTCCAAAAATCATTGAGGTCGAATATAAGATGACTCATATTCTAAATAACATCAACCAATAAGAATTGGACAGGTTTTAGATAATATTTCAATCATTATAATCTTATTTATTTAAATGATTTATTAATGAGGTAAACATTGCATCATTATTGTGTCATTAATAATTTACATTATTTGATGTCTAAAAATTATAAATAAAATATCATTATGTAGGAAATCTATTTAGCTTTCTAATGAATATTTATAATCTAAAATCCAACATGTATAACCCGATGTAAAAATTGTTCTTCTAAAAGATGTAAGCTTATGCCATTTTTATTTTTATTTTAACTTTATTAATATAAAGTGTCCCTACCACATACAAGTGGCTCCAAGGGGTCCCCAAATTGACCCAAGAATGTCCATGGTCGGGTATGTGTCCACCAATAAGGTTAGGACACGTTTTAGGGTAATTTTGTATTATTATAATATTATTTTTTAACCCTTATTTACTGGATTTACCCTTTAACCATGGTAAATAAAATATTTACCGCAGTAATTATTCAAAATGTGTAAAAATAAAAGTTACCTATTTACATAATTTGGAAATCCAGATTCCAAATATGGAATCCATTTTCCTAAATTCAAAACACATAAGTGGCAGAAATTAATTTAAAATTAATTCCCGCTGTCAAAACAAAAAGCGCGTTTTTAAGAGATAATAACTATCAAAAGATTGACACTTGTTTATGTTCGGTTTAATTGTAAAATTATGTCCAATGATAAACATTAAATTGAATGGTAAAAATATATTTTAAATATACTTTAAAACCACTCAAATTTATAATTTATCACTATTAATTATTTTGATTAAAAAAGTTGTTTTTAATTAAAATTTAGAAATTTTCACTATTCATCAAAATATGAAAGTTATCCGAAATGTACCAAAATTTCACCCTAGGCTAATTTTGATATTCCGAATCCAAAAATGAAGTCCATTTTCAAATATAAAATATATATAATTTCAAAAAGTATGTATTACTATTCACAACGGCTAGTTTAACTAGTTGTGGTGTGTGTTAGAACTCGAGGTTGCGTACAACACACGCTATCGCATTATTCAAAGGGAAACGTACCGTAGAAGCTTGGGGTGTTACACAAATAGAGTGGAAAATACATTGTGTATATATGGACAAAGATTTTTAAAAAAAATGAGTGTTGAAAGGGATCCTATGTTTAGGGATCAAGACATAGAACATGTACTCACATGTGACGAAATAGAAATTGAAATTGATTTGACTTATTTTGGAGATCCTATAATGATTTTGTTAGCAGAGAATAATTGTTCTGAAATCTAACGACTCGCCTGGTAAAGGTTCATTAGACAAAAAATATAATGGAAGTGGTGATGGGGGAAATTGAAGAACTGATGATGAAGAGTTAAGCCCTAGATATTACATATAATTTTGTTTAAATTATTTGGGATTATTTTTAGTCTGCGAAAATTGACAATGCTTGATTCTGAAGCCAAGTGTGCGCGAAGCATAATTTGATCTTTTTTAATGTATGTTCAGTAAAGGCGTGGGAATCATTTTTAATATTTTGAACCGGTGCACAGATTAAAAATATGAGGGAATCATAGAATCTGATACGAAGATATTATCTTAAGGAAGGATTAACATTAACAGTTGTAGGATGGGTGAAAAAGTTGGTTTTTGTGACTTTTAGAGAAATAATAAGATAACATAAAAATTGTTCTTTTATAATCCTACCTTTTATTGAGAGGAGGTGGCGGTACCGATGGGATTTCAATCCATTTAATGGATTGACTCTTAAATTGGGTAAAAAATCCCATTCGGAATTAAGAGATTTATTTATTAAAAACTCATTAATAATACTCTTTAATTTATTTAATGTGTTACTCACCCTACCTAATATTAAATGGAGCTCATGTTGGGGGTTTTGAGAGGACATCATCAACTGAGGAACCTTTGGTGAAGTACTGTGGCATCATCCTCCAATGGAGGATAAATGCTTGAGTGGCAATGATCCAGAATCGACGAACACCTGTGACATCATCCAATGAGGACTCTCCTCCTACCACAACCGAGATAACTCCATAAATTTTTGATGTCGGGGGTCTGTCTAGATTAATTATATGGTTTTTGTCCTATTTAATTCTATGTGTTTGAAGATGAGTTAATCTCACCCTTGTTATGATGTTAACACAGGGGGGGTGAAAAAAAAAACAGTTTCTAGACGCTCTACTAATTGATTTATCACTGCATTCTTTGGGGGCATAATTGTCAACATGACAGATCATTGAAATTAGGAGGCATCCAGTGATAACGACATCTCAGGAGGCCCATTGGTGCAGGCGTAATTGAAAATAGAACTTTGGAACATAATCATAGCCCGAAAGAAGAAGTATCGACGTGACAACAGCGCAGTGGCGCCAGTGGCTAGCCATAACAGATGAGGGCGGCATCTGGAAACTGCTAGCCATAGTGTCAGGGCAGCACCCCATGACGTTGCGGCAGACTGAAGGGGGCGGTAGGCTCTTGACCATCCATGTATGTGGAGAGAGGTGCACAGTCATGCTCTGTGTGTGGTTTCCATGACTTCAAAGGCGTGGTGAAAGGGACCCGCGTCCTGCAGGTCCCGCTACCAGACGAGGTGGCACCACGTGGCGCCACTAGTTAAAGAGCCAGAATGGATTTTCCGTTTTGGAAGGGGGAGTATCCCTCGCATGGTCGCCCGTTTTAAAAAAATCACCGACCATCGGGCTGGGTTGCCAGGCGGGTTTCACCCAGCTGAGGCGGGCTGGGCCTTTCCTCTACCCAGCAGGCTGAACCCACCACGACCCCACCCAGGCAGTTCAGGATGGGCCCGTCCGCGGCCCTGCTGGCTGAGCCCCCCGGGACCCAACCAGTTCGGGCTGGGTTGGCCCAGCTGGGTAGGACTGGTCGGGTCATACCAAACCAGATCCATTTCGGCCCATTTATGCTAAAAAGTTTGTATCTCACAAAGAAAATTTTGGTTTGACGAACACTATGTTGATTTGGTATCATTGGGATGAGACATTCATTTTGAGATGCTTTACCTGAGTTTCCTAGAACGTTGGAGTACAGCCGGGTTGGATCATAAAAAAATCCAACCGGGCCCTCGGCACTAAAATGCCTATAACTCTCAGACCAGACATCTAATTATCGTCCCATCTATTATGTTAGAACGTTTATAACATGAAATATCACTGGGTTACTTCTTCATGGGACTTCATTCCAGTGGAAATACGACTAAACGATTGAGGAGTGGATCCTCCTAGAATAAAACTTACTATGTAAGGGAATTCAGTGGATTGATGAGACATGAAGAATCAATAGCGATCGTTTGTGGATCCATGTCTAGAGAACTTGTATGGGTCAACACCTAGAGATCCTATATGGTCAGCACCTAGCTATCCTCCATGGATCAGTAACTAAGGAACATGTGTAGATCAGCACCTAGTGATCCTGTGTGGATAAATAATTAGTGATCATGTGCGGATCAACACCTACAGATTCTGTGCAGTTCAGCAGCAGAACCCTTGAATGGATAAGATTATATAGCCTTACAACTAAACTTATTTACTTTGCTACTTATGTTATACCTAGTTTGAGGTGAGTCATTTTCATTGTGCTTTGTGATTGAGATCAAGCATTGTGGATTTCCTTTGGGGAATTCTGAGAGTCCTTCGGGGGTCTCAGGGTCCCTACTGTTTATTGTTGTACTCATCCCTTCATGAGATTCTCCCACACCTTGTAATGTCTTGTGCAGAAGATGAGCAGCTCAGCTAAGGCCAAAGCTGCTAGATCCAGGTGTACACATAGGTGACTAGTTGACATGGAGAGCTATGTAGATGTGCTATACGTACCCTTTAGGTAGGAACCTTGGTGGATGATCTCAAGAATTGGTTTTTGTTTTTTAGGGATACATCTTTCTGATACTAGTTTCCAACCCCTGGCATATGGATGACAGGCTTGGGTTAGTCACGTCACGGGCCCTGGGGGACAGGTCATGACAAAGTGGTATCATAAGGGCCAGTTCTACCGAATAACTTGGAATCTAATATTTCTAATGGAGAAATAGTGTTATGTGTTTTGAGTGTGGTTTTCAGTTTAAGGAGTCCAATGTTGGTGCAGTGGTCGACATATCCATACACTAGGACCCTGAATTCTGATTTATGACTCGATGCATAGAAACACTGATTTTGTTTGTTTTGGAAATGATTTTCCTTTGATCTATTTTGAGTCATCTCACTATGTATAAAATTTTAACAATGGCACACCTATTTCTTTTCAGGATTTCATCACGTAGATAGCTAGACAGGATACCATAAAGAGTACATGATGATGGCTCACTGAGCGACAACGCTTCAGTGAAGGGACCTCATAATGTGATGGCACCTTTGGGTGGTGTACCTGAAGCACCACCACATTAAGAGAAGTATTTTAAACCAAACCCATTGGAAGACCGTTCATAGACAGAGGCCTCCGAGTTTTCGAGGCGCGATAGATCCCTAGGCAGCTAAGGACTGGATGAAGGTTGTGGGATGTGTTTTTTATTTATTTGAGATTCTTGAATATCAGATGGTGATCGTAGCTGTTAGCCTCTTCCAGGAAACAATAGGGTAATGTTGAAGTATGACACTCCAAACACATGAGGATGCGAAACTCTCACAGTTAGACCTTGAGACTCTTTTTAGGGAATAGTTTGTACCAGTGACTATATGCTCAGTGTGTATTCAAGATTTGCTGCACATATAACAGTTCTATCTATCATTGGCCCATTACTCGACAAGATTCACTGAACACTCATAAAACTCCACCAAGATGCTATGATAACTATTCTTCAAGGTTAGTTGTTAGAGTAGGGTCTCCGGCATGAGATTAGGGAATTAGTGATGTCACTCAATATCTCGATGCAAGATATATTGCTAGAGGGAGAATTATTGGTTGATAGATTCTTAGGTGAGTAGGCACTGACAGTGAGAGACACCACCATATGACAGTTAGTTTAGTAATATGTTGCTGGAAGAATGTAGATGACATAGAGGTATAAGCGTTCCAAACCATCCGGTTGATGACCCCAGGACACTGGGTCGGAGCTGCAGATCTCACATGGAAAAATAGGTGTTTTCAGGACTAAATCATGTTACTCATACAGTCGACAAGGACACATGGATGCCAACTATTTGACTACCCACGTAGACGATCAGCAGATGATTGAGGGACCACAGATGTAGTGGTCGAGGTTTGAGCAAGGGGTTCCACAGGGCGGTGGATGTGGTAGAGGCACATGTCATGCAGTAGGTGGTAGATAATAGTTTCAGGTTCTACAATCACTACTCGTAGGTGGTCCACCCCGACCACAGTGAGCATGTGGAAAGAGGCAAGCTCAGATTCATGTAGTAGAGGTATTTGACCAAGGCACTCCATAGATTCTTGGTACAATCTCTGTCTATTCCACCCTAGATGCAGTTCTTATAGGCATAGGTTCTAGTCACTCCTTTATTTCCAAACACTCGTTCGGAGCTCAGAGATTCTGATGGAGATTTTGGGTCAATCCTTACCATTATAGTCTCATATAGGAAACGATTTGATGATAAAACACTAGTGAAGACAGTGTGAGCTCACTCTAGGAGGAAAGAGCTTCGTCTGAGATCTCCTAGTAGCAGTGTTGAGGCCTTAGGACGTCATCATGGGTATGGACTAGGTATAAACCTTCCATACTCAGATCGAATGTTTCAGGTGCAATGTGTGGTGGTTCTGTGAGGATGGGATAACGTTTTCCTTGACCATTTATAAGGGAACCTTTTCATCCAAGGATGGAATTAATCTGAGGAGGGTTCATCTAATCACTCATCAGTTCAGATAGGCTTACCATTCGAGAAGTTGACGTGAGGAGTCTGAGTTAACCTATAGTGGTGGTCCAGTATGTAGATGTCTTCCTGGGTGATGTCCAGGGACTACTTTCATGAAGAGAAGTAGAATTATACATCAACTTGTATGTTGTGATGACACTAATATCTATAGTAGCATATCAGATGGCCGATATAGAGCTTCATGAGATATGGGTACAGTTAGAGGTCTTGAAGAAGAATGGTTCATAAGGACCGATGTTTATCCATGGGAATCCATGTCTTTGTTAACCAAGAAGGAAGATGGATGTCTAATTCATTGTGTGGATTATTGGCATCATAACCAGGTGACCGTGAAGAACAAGTATCCACTGCTGAGGATTGATGATCTTTTCGACCTTCTAGAGGGTGCTAGATGGTTTTTGATGATTCAACTCAGATCAGGCTATCACCAGCTCAGTGTATATGAGGTGTATGTATTGAAGAGAACCTTTATAATTCGATATTACAAGTAGGTGTTATTGGTGTTCCCCTTCATTGTGACCAATAATCTAACAGAGATCAAGGGTCTTGTGAACAGGATCTTCTAGCCTTACCTCGATCACTTTGTGGTGGTCCTCTTTGAAGAAATCTTGATATATTCACTATCAGAGGAGGAGAGCACCATGCACCAACAAATATTTCTAGATACACTCCTAGTGAACCAATGTTATGGTAATCTATCGATGTGCCAGATCTGGATACAAGAAGTTCACTTCCTGGGGAATGTTATCTCTGAGGTTGGATTTGCTGTTGATCCAGTGAAGATAGAGTCAATGCTTTCTTGGGATCCACACAGGAGTGTGTCCAAGGTGCCATGTTTTCTTGGATTGGCCTGGTACTACCGGGTATTCGTACCCGAATTTTCATGAGTTGAAACACTATTTTCATCTTTGAAAATGAAGGGATATCCATTCACGTGGATGTAGAGATTCCAGAAGAGTTTTCAAGAGGTGAGGCAGAGACAGATGAGTTCCCTATCTTGAGTCTACTTGAAGTGGGTCTTGGGTATGTAGTTTACTACGACGAATCCGGGACCAAAAAATGTTCTGTCCTAATACCACAGATATTATTGATCACCTACGGCTCATGGTAGTTGAAATATCATGAGCATAACTATGCTAACCAGGACCATGAATTAGTATCAGTGGTTTTTGCAATGAAGATGTGGCAGCACTACATTATGGGGAACATTTTACAGTTTATTATGATCACAAGAGTATCAGGTATATCTTCTCATAGAAGGACCTCAACCTGAGGCATCAATGCTGGCTAGAGTTCCTCCAGGACTATGACATTTAGATATTCTACACTCTGGGAAAGGAGTACATAGTAGTAGAAGAACATAGAAAGAGGTCTGGTATATAGTTGCTGACTTAGGAGACATAGAAGCTAGCCACGTCGCAGTTATCCTATATGGATAGCGATGGATCACCTTACCTCAAGTCAATGATAGTTACTCCTTAACTCCTTCAGAAAATCTGGGAGTAACAACTTGGTGATGTAGACTCTAAATCCCTATATGATGAGATAACCTTAGAAAATGCTACTAATGTATTTTTTAAAGATGGGGAGCATGTCGGTCTGTCCAGAGGACACTCCCTGGTACCATTATAGCTAAGAGAGGATATGTTTTGGGAGTTATACACATCCCCTTTTCCAGTAAATCCTAGAGTGGAAATGTGTAAGAGGATCTCCACCATAAGTACGGGTGGCCAAGGACGATGAAAAATGTCACACCCCGTCCTCGGGACCCATGCCGTGACTACCCCAAGCCCCCCTTTCATAGGCCAGGGACTGGCAACTAGCACCAAAGACGTAAATCCCGAAAAAAGGAAGGAATTGACTTTATAAAGTAAACAAACACCACAGAGTACGCAAGATGAAGTAAACACTAAGTAAACTGAGTACAAAAGTAAGTGCTGGAAAGTAAATGGTCCAGAATACAAACCCAACTGAAAGTAAAGTACAATTGTAAAGAGAGTACAACGGCAGAAAAGTAAAGCAGCAACACCAAGACGTCCTCTGGAAAACCCCACCTGAAGGGTGGGTACAGATCGTATCCTCTGCTCCTCAGCTCCAGCCATCCGCTCAGTGTACGTCCCATCCAGTGATCCACCTCTAGGTACCGTCCAGCTCCACGAGCTCCTAACTCTATCAGCGTTGTACATCATCTGCATCCAACACAATGTAGTTCGGGCATAACCCGTGAAGGGGTGAGTATACGCTACTCAGTAGGGACCCGGAGACACCCAAAGGTCTCCCAGAATCAACGAAGGATAAACCACAAGGAAAGATTACAATCATGAAGTAACAACCAACCCTACTTAGGTATATTCCCATACATATACCAAAGTCATCAATTCCAGTTTGGCTCCAAATTCTGAGCCCAAGTTAGATCTAGTCCACACAGGATAGTTCAATCAAATCCACATAGGACAAAAGACTACATGGGGTCCACCGTTCGGTTCGAAGGGGGCAACGACCTCCTCGCCCCCTTTCACGTCCGCTTGAGCGGATGCCCGCATGAGACAGGACCGCCCACACCGGGCCAGGAAGCCCGCGCTGGGCCGGACCGCATCGGCCGAGTTGGGCTGCGCCCAATGAGGCCGGACCCGGACCCGAGCCGGGTCGACCTGGTTTGGGCCGACCCAGGGGGTATTGGGCCAGGTTGGACGAGGCCTGAACCCCTTGTTTTTGGATAGATCCGTTCAAAAACCCATAACCTGGTCTACAGACCTCTGATCGACGCACTGTCAGTTGCATATCAATCCTTGGATCGTGGCAGTCGTTTTAGTATATTAAACACAAGGTTTTGGAGAACATTGTGTACAGTCGGGTTGGTTCGAACACAAAACCATCCGGGCCCTCGGAGCGGAAAAACTTATAACTTGAGCTATGGACGTCCGATTAACGTGCCGTTGACTTTGTTGGATTCATATTAGTGAGAAAATTCTATTGGATTACTTTTCTCAGGGTTTGGATGCAGTTGGAGTTCGATCGGGTTGGTTTTGACTTAAAAATCAACCGGGCTCCAGAGACTAAAAAACTAATAACTCTCAGACCGGGCGTCCGATTGACGCGTCGTCTGTCGCATTGAGTTCCTTTTGTCGAGACGAAACATTGGGATACATAAAATCCGGAATTTGTGTCAGTTGATATATCCCCCCCTTGGCTCGTGGAGTGGACCCTCCTAGAATCGAGCATGTTATGTGCTGGAACCCTAGAGCTGGTTGTGACTGCGACGTCGATGACGACTATACTGGGATCCTCCATGGGTTCGGCAGCGACGACGACTATACCGAATTACTTCGTGGGTTCAATGGTGATGACTACTGTTCTTGTATCCTGTGTGGGGCTGGTAGTATGTGACTACTGTTCTTATATCCTATGTGGGTCCGGAAGTATTTGACTCTGTACTTGTATCATATGTGGGTCCGGCAGAGTAGCTAGTCTTGTATCCTTTGTAGGTCCAACACTTTAGTTGGTCTTGTATCCTGTGTCAGTCCAACAGCTTAGATGAATCAGTGGCTACATCTGATCATCTCTATCATCTTATGAATAACTATACCTGTTTGAGATGAGTCTTGACTTTCAATCATTATCTTCGATATGATTGTTTTTCTATCCTGTGCGGATTGGGTTATGTTATTCTGTGTGGATTAGATTATACTATCCTGTGTGTACTAGATTGAACGCGGGCTCGGATGTTGGAGCCAAACTAGAATTGATGACTGAGGAATATGTATGGGCATATACCAAAGTACGGTTTGTTCTTACATCATGATTGTAATATTTCCTTGTGGTTTATCCTTCGTGGATTCTGGGATAACTTCGGGGGTCTTGGGGCCCTACTGAGTAGTGTATACTCACCCCTGCACTGGCTATGCCCGCACTACATTGTGTTGGATGCAGATGACAGACATGGCTGATCGAGGTAGGAGCTCGTGGAGCTGAATGGTACATGGAGGTGGATCATTGGACGAGACGTACACGGAGTGGATGGCTGGACCCGAGGAGAAGAGGAGACGATCTATACCCACCCTTCAGGTGGGATTTTCCAGAGGACAGCTTGGTTTTGCTTCATTACTTTTCTACTGCTGTACTCTCTTTTCAGTTGTACTTCACATTCATTTGGGTTTGTATTCTGGCCCATTTACTTTCAAGTACTTACTTCTGTACTCAGTTTACATAGTGTTTACTTCAGCTTGCGTACTCTATAGTGTTTTTTTACTTTATAAAGGCAATGACTTCCCTTTTTTTGGGATTTACGCCTTTGGTGCTAGTCACCATCCCCTGGCCTATAGAAGGAACACTTGGTGTAGTCATGGATTGGGTCTCGAGGACGGTTCATGACAAAGAAAGTGGCATATTTCGTATCACAATGCCTCACTTTTCAGAAAGTGAAGGCCAAGCATCAGGTACCAGCAGGCTTAGCTCAGCCACTTGAGGTACCAGAGAGGAAATGGGATGGTATATCATTTGACAACATGATAGGGAAACCACATATGTCCAGGGGCCACGATTCTATCAGGGTGATCATTGAACAACTCACCATGTCGTCCTAATTTCTACCCATCTGATAGTAGTTATCAGAAGATAGATTGGGATGCCTCTACGTACAAGAGATTGTACGGCTTCATGGGGTTTCATCTACGATCATCTCAGATGGAGACACAGGTTTTACATTCCATTTGTGGAAATAATTTTTGAGGTGTTCATCACTCAGCTACGCTTGAGCACCACCATTCACCCACAGAAATATGTTTTGATGGAGCGGACCATACATAAAATTGAGGAAATGCTTCATGCTTGTATCCTTAATTTTGGTCACAGTTGGGAGGACCACATGACACTGGTGGTGTTTGAATACAATAATAGTTATCACTCCATGATCGACGTGGCTCTGTTGGAGGCCATGTATGGGAAACCATTCGGATCACCTCTATGATGGACAGACCCAAGGGAGTAAGAATTTATGTTCCCAGAGTTGGTATATGCTACCACAGAGAAGGTACATATCATCCATTAGTGGATGAAGACTACACAAAGCTAGAATAAGTATTATGATGATAGGACATGAAGACCCTTGGACTTCAAAGAAAGAGACAATGTCTTCATATGGGTCTCACCCCGATGAGAATTACAGAGTTTTGGCCACGGTGGAATGTTATCTTTGAGGATTATCAGACCTTTCCCAATCCTCAGCAGAGTAGGTGAGGTGGAGTACCATCTAACTCTTCCCCCACAGATGCATTCTGTGCTTAATTTTCTCCCTGTGTCATAGTTGAGGATGTACTATCAGGATCCATCACATGTTATCAACTTAGTTGAGCAGGACATCGACGATAGGGAGACATGTGTGGAGTTCCCGATGGAGATAGATGATCGATAGGAAGAGATCCTTTGTTGATGATAAATTCCTATGGTGGGTGTTCATTGGAAACAAAAGAACCTATAGGAGAGTACATGTGTGTGGGAGGCTTAGATATTTTCTCAGTACACTCATTTGAATACCATGTTTAGTTGTAGATTTTAGGGAAAAAAATCTCTAAGGTGGGGAGAATGTAATTACCCAAGAATTCCATTTATTTTTATAAAAATTATTTGCGATTATTACGAGTCTGTAAAAATTGATGGTGCTTGATTCTTATTCAAAGTGTGAATAGAGTGAAATTTTGATATTTTTTGTGAGGTACATTCCGCATACATGATGGCAGAGTTTTATATCTTTCGAACCAGAGTTTGAATTAAAAATTTGGGGGAACTATTTAATCCACATTGCCTAGATTATCTTAATGGAGACTTAACTTCGATTTCAGTAGTTTTGGTGAAAATGTTATTCTTTCCGACTTTTAGAGAAATAATGAAATAAAATAAATAATTTCAGCTTATTATCCTTCCTCTTGTTGACTGGCGGTGGTGGGACTGATGGGTTGTCATGCCATTTATAGGATGGACTTATCAATTATGTAACCAAAACATTGGGTATTAATAGATTTATCAATTAAAAACTTATTAATGAACCACATTAATTATTTAAATGTGTAAATCATTCTTCTATACTATTTTAATAGAGCACGGTTTGGGGTTTTTGAGATGACTCCATCAAGTGATAAACCTTTGGTGAGGTACTATAGTATCTTCCACTGAAAGAGGACAGAAGTTTGGGCGGTAATGATCCAGGATCGACGAACACCAACGACTTTATCATACGAGGAATTTCATCCCTCCACAAACAAGCCACCTCTAATGAATCTCGAGGTATGTAGTTTTTATTCATTAATTATATGGTTTTTTCTTTTTTAATTATATGTGTTTTAAGAATAATTAATCTCACCCATGTAATGATGATAAAATGAGGTGAGGAGGGATGGTCTAGATGAACAAGGCCCAAAACCTCCATAGAATGATTTATCATTGCGTTTTTTGGGGGAAGATTTATCAACTAGACAAAACCTTGAAACTGGAAGGCACACAGTGACATCGTCATCCCGAGAGGCTAGTAGGGAAAACAGAAGTGATAACGGAGCGTCAGAGCATCGTCATACCCCCACAAATGAAACACTGGAAGGCTACTAGGATGACAGTGCTGGCGTCCAAAGCTGGTAGACAAGGGTGGTTACCGATGCTGCCCAGCACCACGATGGGCCGAAGGGGGTGGTCGACTCTCAGCCAGCCACGATGGTGGAGAGCATTGCACAGTCGTGTGCCCCGAGTGGTGGTTGTAGCTTTGAAGCCGCGAAGAAGGGGACCTAAACCTTGTGGGACCCACTTCTAGTCGAGGAGCTGCTACATGGCTCTGCCAGTTAGTTAGCCTAAAGGGTTTTACTATTCGGAAAGGGGGAGAGAATCCCAAATGGTTTCCCGGCTAGCAGACCGTGCCGGCCATCGGGCCGGGCCACCCAGCCGGCCTCGCCGATCTACTGCCCAGCGAGCTGAGATTTCGTTGGACCATTCCCACCGGTTCGGGATGGGACGGTCCACAGACCAATCAGTTTGGGTGGGGTCGGTCCGACCGAGTCGAACTGAGCCCGAACCTGTTCCGGACCAATTACATTACAAAGGTCGTATCTCACAAACTAGATTTTCATTTGATAAAAATTCTATGGAGTTTGAATCTTTGGGATGTGGAGGTACTTTTTAGATACTCTACCTGAGTTTTGGAGAATGTTTGTGTATGAGCGAGTTATATTGTACATGACTCCAACAAGTCCCTCAGTAAGAAAATTCCTATATCTCTCTGACCGGGCTTCCGATTGATTCACCACCTGCTATGTTGGAAACTTTATAACATGACAGATCATTGCATTACTTCTTTATGGGACTTCGTGCCAGTTGAAATACGACTGTTGAATTGAGGATCAAATCATCCACGATTCAAGCATACTATGTACCATAATCTAGTGGCTGGATGAGATGTAAAAAAATTGAATAACGAACCTCAGTGGATGAGCACCTAACGATCCTATGTGGGTCCACACTTTGAGATCCCATGTAGATCGACACATAGTTATACTGTGGAGATAAGAACCTACGGATCTTTTGTTGATCAACACCTAGCGATCCTCTATGGATAAGCACCGAGCATTCCTATAGGGATCGACAGAAAAACCCTTGAATGAATAAGATTATCTAGCTTTACAACTAATCATATGTACTTCTTTAATTTAGTTATACCTAGTCTGAGTTGAGTCTTTAGCTTTCTGTTTTCTGATTGAGATCACGCTATGTGGTTTTCATTTGTGGAATTCTGAGAGTCTTTCAGAGGTCTCGGTGACTATACTGTGTATTTTTATACTCACCCCTATATGTGAATTGACCGCACCTTGTTGTGTCTAATGCGGAGGACAAGCATCTCGGTCGAGGCTATAAAAGCTAGGACCAGGCGGTACACGGAGGTGGATGGTTGACGTAGAGAGTTGTGGATATGAGATGTAGCTACACTTCAGGTATGAATCTTGGTGGATGATATCAGGAGTTGTTTTCTGTTTTATTTTGTAGTGGTATCTTTCAATTGGGCTAGTATTCAAACCCCCTTTACATTCAAAACACACTTTTACTATTTCATTACTACTACGTGGTTTCTTGATTTCATGTTCTTGGTCTGTGTGTTTAAAGGATTAATGGATATTTCTTCCCATTTTAGTGATATGCCTTTCCAGTTCTAGTCTCCATACCCTGGCCTATGGAAGGTAGGCTTCGTGTAGTCACAGCATGGGCCCCGAGGGACAGATCATGAAATGAATAACCGCTAAGATTGTATTGCAATGTTATATTCTAAAAATTTCAAGGGAAAAATTATTTTAAGTATAGATTAATGTAACACAACATGATTCCATAGTATGCATACTTTTATATAATTCAGTATCAGGCAATGCACGTAACATATAGTTCGAGCGAACCATGACCTTTCAAACTATCCATTTAAAAAGTTGTAATTAATATTATTTTATGAGTTATAAAATTATGAAATTTTATTTTCCAAAATATAATTTATTTTTTAATTTTGAAAAACCAAATTAGATTATTTTTAATTTTTTGTAATTTTCTAAAAATATTTAATTATGATTAATTGTGAAAAATAATACATTGTTGTTAAAAAATATTATTTTATTTAAATAATTATTTTAATGTAAATTGATTTTAAAGTCAAAATATATAAATGAAACATATATTTATCAAATATAATTTATTGGATTGAATTTTTAATAGAATTAAATATTAATATTTATTAATATTTTCAACCTGTCTTTTACCGTCATTCTATCCACACATACAACAAGTGATATAAACATAATTATACCACTTTTGTTAATTGAATTTCCAAAAATGAACATACATGGTAGTAATCAGTAAGTAAAATGTGGCCTAATATGACTTAAGTAATTTTTTGTGAAGAGTGAATTTTGTATATTATTTACCATGGTTAAAAGTAAATAGGGTAATTAAAGGGAAAATTAATTTTATAGTAATATAATATTTCCCTAAAACTGTTCTAATTTATTGGATAAGTGTGTATCGACCAAAATCATCCTTAGGTAGAAATTATGATCCTTTTCAAAGCTACTATCCTTATATTAGTACATTTATGATATTTTAATCAAATAAGAGTTAAAAATGTCATATTAAAATTTTAATAAATTATTTTATTAATATATAGATATATATATAAGATAAATTAAAATATAAATAGTAGTTGGAAATACAAATTCATTATCTATATAATGGAGTTTTTTTTTATTTTTCAGAAATAAATAATTAATTTAAATAATGACATAATAATGATGTAGTAATTGAATTATCAATAGAAAAAATCAATTAAATAATAATAAAATTCTTATAAAAATATAATTTTACATAATTAATTACATACACCAATTTCATACAAAACATAGTCATGTTAATAACATATTAGAAGTATTGGTTCAAACTTATCATGTTGGTTTGATATTTTAAAAAATGAAAAATTTGAATAGTATGAAAATTGACATAAATGATTATTTAAAATAAGAAATATTTAATTAAATGTGTTAAAATTAATAAAAATATCTGATTAAAAAAAATTACTAGGAGAGTGTTTAATACGTATTAAATGATCCATTTGGTGTTTGTTTTTGTGTTTTATTATAACTATATTAACCTGATTGTGTAACAATACCAAAAGACACTTTAAGAGTTATACTATTTAACTAAGGGTTATTCCCAAAAAAGGGTTAATTTTCGGGCCTAAAAATGAATATAAATAATTATCTTAGAGTATTTCGACCAATTATAATATTACCTTTGAAATAAATAACTTTTATGCTTTTTGAACTATAAATTCCATTTATAATAACTTTATATTTTTAGATCTTCTGAAAGTGCCCCTCACCTCTCTTATAAAAGGAATCTTCTCCATAAATTTAATTCACACCTGCAAATCCATTTGGATCCACCAAAACCTACCCACTAATTATCTCGTCTTACGTCAATTCATCCTAGGGGACACACATTGGATAGAAGTCCATCCTAGGTAGTCATTTTGTGAAAATCAAATAGAGACACTCAAATAAGATGTAATTGTTTTATCACCTCATTCAATGTTATTTTATTCTTCTATTTACTTTTTCCAAGTTGTTTCTATCTAAAAATAATTAATACAGTATCAAAAATATACTAATATTTTATTAAAACCAAGGGACAAACATGTTGCTCATTTTATGCATTAAACCAATAACGATATCACCATGCTTGCATATGTACAACTTACCATCTATACAATGTAGTGTAATTTTATATTAAATACTAAATTAATTGGATTGGTATAATGATGAATATAATGGATATAAATAATAAATATAACATGATAGTTATTCTTTATAATTTATATACCATCTTATTCAATATCATTTAACCATCAATGGAATAATACCCTCACCCATGCGTACGTACGACCTATCGTCTCCACGACACTGTAAGATTCAATATCCATATTAAACATTCAAAAATGATTGCAATATTTATATGATGATTAAAAATAATAATTATAAACTTAATGTTATTGTGGATATGGCTAAAATATGTCCTACTCATAACAAACATGACTTACATGACAAATCATGAATGGGAAAACGAAGATGTTAACACCCAAAACTATGGTAATACTGAAATATTATTACCAAAATCTTATAATAGGATCATATATGATATCATAAATATTTATATTGTCTTTTTATAATTTATTTACATGTATGAAACATTATAAAAGAGGCCAACTCAACCAAAACTAAAGGAAAGATATTGCAAGGGTTAATTTTACAATAACTTTATTATCTGAGATTGCTTATACATAAGAATTTACAGGGACATCCTTGTCATCAATGTTCATGTTTCTTATATTGTAATTCAAAATTTTATCATAAAAAATTAAGACATATTTAATCATGGTTTAATTTTCATAAATTTATTTTAATGGAATATTTAATTAATTTTTTATACGAGGAATTTACAACCATCTCATCAAAAGAAGAAAAGGATGTTTTTTAACATATACAGAACAAGAGGCTATTTTCTATTGCTATGATACATTAAAATTTTGAATATTTCGTTACAATAATATGATATTATATTCCAAATAAAAGTTTTTTTTAATTTTACATCTTCTAAATTATTTCAATTTATAAAATTATATTTATGTCAAAGTGTTTTAATAAATTTATTAATTTTTTTTATTTATTTCAACATCCTTGGTTGGATTTTATACCTATTTGAGATTGAATTATTATGATAGAATCTTCTATATTGTATTTAAGGGTATAAAATATATTTCACTATGGATGTTATATGTTTATACCATTCATGATTTATGGTTAAAGTATTAATATTTCTTATGCTAGTTTTAATACAAATGTTTATATTAAGGTTCAATATTTTTATAAGAGGAATGCATTAGAAATAGTAAGTGATGGGTGGGGCCCGTTAAAACCCCTCGATGCATTGGTATGTCTCAAGAGAAAAACTAGTTTATTGACCAAGGCCTTGACTATATGGTAATGGTCTCGACACGAGGCCTTGACGGTATGGTTCTGATGTCTAGGATTATGAATTTCCTCACTATGATATTAGTTATTGACATTTCATCTGATTATTCAACTAGTATAATATAAATTCCATAATTTAAACAGAATTAATTGATTACTTCATGCCATATCATGATGTTTATTATGTTTAAAAGTATTTTGTTTCAATTTTATATGTTTCCTTAAATGTTTATGCTTATTTATGATACCATCCTCTATATTGTTTATCCTTACTAAGTATCTGAGCTCACAACATTCTTATAATTAATTTTTTCAGGAAGCAAATAATTATATTATGATTGGAATGTAGGGATAGTCTAAGGGATATTCAAGTATTCCAAAGGGATAATATGCTATTTTTAATTTCAATATGTAATGTAAAACATTTTCTTGAATATAGTATTTCCAAGGCTACTAAATAGATCTGTCATTGAGATCTGGTTTTCATGTTATCATGGAAGTGTAATAAAATAATGCACCGGCTCTGGGAAACTAGGTTCGAGGTGTCACATCTTCATTGGCCTTTGGTGATGGATATCATAGTGTGCGCTAAGCCTACATGCATCCTAAACCCAATCTGCTAGAAAGATCTTCTACACGATGGTGTTTTTGTTGCTACATTCCCATCAAGAGGATGGGGTTGGGGATGGACCATGATCTAAGTCCTCGTCACTCATCATATCATTATCATGATCTGAAACTGGAATCGTAGCTGGATAACATAGTGGAGGCATAAAGAGAATTATCAATATGTACCACATTTAGATGAACACATATAAATAAATATATATATATATATTTATAATAACAATAATGGGTAGATGAATGAAGATAAAAAATCAAAGAATCAATACTATATGATGCATATATCTTTGATCCCTAAAAACAATGTCTATGTATTCCATGTTGACATGATGGTACTCAATGGCTTGGTGAACTGATATGTTGGCCACCTACACCATCACTAGATTCCCTATCTTGAGAGCCACACCTGATAGATTTTGATATTGTTTACCAAAGACCAACCAAATCCTCTTAAGGGGAAATGTATGAATAACATCAAAATTAATGAAATTTCTATGATACCAATATTTCATGTCTCGAACCCATGTAGGGATAGATAAGAAACTACCTCAATCCCACATCCATAGGACAGGGGTGGTGACAAGAGCCGAAGATGTAACTAAAATTATGGAGGTCATTGCAAAAGTCACTATATACACACACATAACTGTATTAATTAAAATGTGTATAAGGAAAGCTTAATTGATTAAATATTGATATAATGTAATCGACACATGAATGTACCTCTAGAATGTCAGATGATGGATTTTTTAATCTATTATGTAAAATAGAATAATAAAAACGTAGAAAAATAAATATTTCCTAACCGGAAAAAACATGAAATGTGAACCACTATGGGGGAACTACTCAAAAATCCCAATTTATGATCACCATACATGGTCAAAAGAACCTTGTATCCTTAATATCCTCTAAATTAACTATTGAACAATCTTTTTTCTACATAAGAAACAACACATGTGTGAAAATCCCATGTAGGGGTGAGTTTATACGTACCGAGTTGGACACCCCCCAAAGATGAACGAGGAGTAGTAAGAGATACAATATGAATAGAATGAAAGTTGAGGCATCATGGGATTAATGAGAACAAATCTACAAAAACCAAGAGTGAATGTTATATCATCCAAAAACAAGGGGATAAACATGGGGAGTAGATGAACTAAATGTCTAATCATTTTTACATGTATAATTAGAGTAGAGTTTATAACAACGAGAATCTAAAAAAAATAACGAATGTGGAATACCCTTTATGTTTTCACCTCCCATATAAGTAATGTAACAAAATTCAAGGAGTTCATGAAGAAGAATATATGTATTCTCATTCATGGAATCCAAGATTAAATAGTAATGGGATATCCATCTCACAATTCATTCTATGAATAAAAGTTATCAACCATTCAAAAATCCCCTCAACGATGCCCAGTATCTGACATGCCTACGTAGAAGTTCTTGTGGAAGTTAAACAATTCCTTGTCACAGTGTCACATAGTCATGAGAATAAAAACCCAATGTAATAGATTTTCACCCATGTTATTTATAGGGGGGTTCCACTGTCATAGTTTCCACAAAGGACCCATTCTTATTCCAATGAGGTGTTTCACTCTAGAAATTATTTGGGACTCCAATACTAATCCCATTTAGAGGGTCAACTCAAAATTCATTGGGGAAATCCACTGCCCATGCCTTCTGGAGTGTACCACTAAGAAAGTGTTGAGGAACTCCACTACATAACCCTATTTAAGGGAACCTATTGACAACCTATTCTAATTATATCTAATATTTATTTCATTGATCATCACAAAATATTCATTCCTATCATTTTCCATCATGTCTAAAAATCAACAATTAATGGAACCATCATGTTCTGTGTGGAAAAACCCACATATTTTTCCACTAATGTCCAAATCACATTTTTAAATGAATTGGATATGAATGATTGAAGTTTCATCAAAAGAGATAAAAGTGTACACACCGTTTGAGGGGAGCCTAATGGTCTGTGGTCCAAATCCACTACATATAGATGTCCCTAGCCAACACTATACACCCATCACATGCAGTATTACATTCTTTATAGGTGGACTACATGGAATGTCTAGGGGAACTAAGACCAGGCCATATCATGTTTGTCGTGTCCGTGTACTAGACCATGTGTATCTGTACCTGACCTCATATCTATTAACATGAGTACATATTCGTGTACTTGGTCATGTACATCCACATTGGTTCCCACCCATGTGATCCTCCACAAGTGTATTACAAATGGGGGAAGGTTACTTGACTTGTTAGAGGGATACACCCCATACAATGTTTATGTTTTATAAAACCCAATCCACCTCCCTTGAGGGGGCTACAGGAAGCATCTTTATATATGTACAAGGTGCGTAGTCATGTTTTTAATTTATTTTCTAGTTATTTTGATCCATAGGTAGATCATCGAGTCCGATAAAAATGATTCATATTGGGCGCTATATATGGCTAAAAATGGTGAATCCAACTAAATGGTAGAGTTTTCAGTTTTCACCCACAGGAAATTAGACCTAATGGTTCATTGGGGAATTTCTCCACATCCCACATGACTCTATTCATTCCACCCATATCTTTTTTATCACTAAACATCGAAACTATCATCCCAGAATCTCAAAAATAACCATGATCTATTCTTTGATCATTTTTCCGACCCTCTCATGTGATTCTATCATGGTTATCGATGTCCAATTGAGCTTGGTACTGCTAGATAATATTTGAACCAGGAATGTTGTGTCCAACCGATGATAAAGATGAATAAAATGACTGATAAATGGGAAAAACTAATGGTTTAAACATTATTTCCCAAGAGTTCATGGCCAGCGGTCATGAATGAGAATATATGGTATGAAAAATTTAAAAAAAATTTCTACAACCATGTGCATAAAAATGTCCTTAATTATCCTAGATCCGTGAACATTTCTAGATCTGATCAATCCATTTTATCAAAATAGAATAAAAAACTTATTGAAAAGTCCAACTCGAAATTTGGATTTCTCGTCGATAACCAACCCAAATGAAGATAAACTATGGAATTATTGGTGTTCAATACATCATTATTTTCTATAATTATGAATTTCATCATTTTTTGATGATATTAACCAATTCAAAGAGGTAGGAGAACATCATTCATGATAATATTATTATGAGGTGAACCCTAGCCAATTTTCCATGGAATATTCTTATAAAATAATACACTATGTAAAAATAAAATAATTATATATTTTTTATTTAAACTAAATGAACCAACAATGAGAAATGATTCCATACTCCCCACACTATTACACAAAATATTCTCTGGTATGTCTCTTTTTAAATATAACTTCATCGACAGTATATGTTTTAGGAAACATCGTTCTTAAAAGAACTATGAGATACTTTTAATATTATTATAAAAAATAAAATCCTCTTTTAGATACTAAATTATAAGTTATTAATATGATTAACTATTCTATGAAAATAAATTATTTTTAAACAATTAATTAGAAATAAATATAAAAAACCAATTTAATATAAATCAAGTGTTTTTATTCAGTACTGGTGTTTTATCCTAATAAATAAAATTACATACTAGTAGTGAATTATATTAATTAATTATATATATAATATATATTATATAATTTTTAAAATTCAATCAATGTGTTTTCTATATATGATATAATAAAAAAAATTCAATTTTTGAAATAAAAGAAGTATTTTTCAAAAAATGTATATTTCCCACCTTTTGATGGCGCACTTGTTTAAAATATTGGTTTCACCATTTTATAAATTATATTTTACTAAATAAACATCTATTTTGAAATTATATTATCAAAATTTACATTGGTGTAATTTGTTTTATTTTTCTAATAAGATTCATTTTTTGGTGAATAGTGAAAAATTAATGCATTTCAATTGAAACCAACTTTTTGTTCTAAATAATTTATAATTATAAATTATATATTTAAATGGATTAAAAATATAATTAATTTTTTTCAATAATTTTTTCTATTTATGTAAAATAGTGTTTATTTCTTATAAAATTTGGATACAAAAAACATTTCATTATTTTAAATGTATATACTTTAAATACTTGTTTTCTTATTCCATCAATGAGAATATTTTTTTATTTAATTAATACAATATTTATTAATCAAAATTTGAAAAATTTATTCCATATTTTTATTCATAAATTTCTTATTTAGATAGTATGTTCCTTTTATTATTGGGAATTATGAATAGTATCATTTGTAAAAATTTTTGCTACCACGGTTAAGGGTAAATCTAGAAAATAAGTTTACAAATAATATTATAAATATTATAAAATTATCCTAAAAGGATAATTAATTTTATTCAATGACAATATTTCATCCTTTAGAATTAATTTATTGGATATGAGACCATTTATGACCTTTGGATGAGAATTTATCTATTATAATGTTATATTCAATGGAAAATAATTTTTGTGATACTTTTGTTTTTATTAAAAGAAAATTTATTAATGGTGTGTTATATATGGGGTATGGTTGACTATAAATATTAAATTTAAAAATAAAAAAATTATCCACATTGTTATATTTTATTTATAATTTTTAGTTATAAAATAATTACCTTAAATGGTGACACATTAATAATGCAGTAATTGTTCAATAGATCAAAATATCGAATAAAGTATATTAAATATAAAAAATAAATATATTTTGGGATGATTAATGTCATCCATGATTTTATTTTGATAATTTTTATATATTATTCATCTTTTTGAATTATTTTTTTGATGATATCAAGTTTTTATGATATTTTTATAAAATTATGTGATGAATAGTTTAAAAATTGACATTGTTTATTTTTTTAAATAAATAATATTTTATTAAGTGATATAAAATTCAAAAAAAAAAATTTAGAAAACAAGTTCGTATAATTATTAAAATTTCCTAAATGGATCGTTTATTTTTTTTGTTATATAATAAATTTTTTAACCCTAAATATATAAATTACATTTTATCACATTATGAATTAAAAATGATAAATAAGTGTTAAAGATATAAGAAAAGGATTTTAAATAGTAAAAACATATCTAATTTTTATTGTATGAAGGTATTTATACACAAAAAAATACTATGTTATAAATTAAAATTTTTGGATACATTTTTATTGTAAAATTAATTTATATTAATTTCATAAGGTTAATAATTTCACAAGGGACCTGACCATCTACTATAAAAACCTCATTATTATCCTATATCACACATCAAAACCTATTTTTTAATCTAGGATCTACCCAATACCATCCTCGTATCCCTACACATATTATTTTGTCTTATTTTCTGCATAAAATCTTCATTAGAGGTGTTAAGGTGTAAATCAGTGGAGATCATCTGATGAAGATATATCATTTTTAATTACATGTTTCTATCTAATTTCTTGTCAATTTTCCTTAAAATATTATTCCACCATTATTATAAAATAACTCAAGTATCATAAATATAATTATATTTTATTAAATTAATATCATATCAAAAATCCATTCCGACATCCGTGAAATGGGTAAATAATTGTCGTTCGTGTGTAAGTAGAGCTACAACCTTGCGAACCGATATAAATTTGTTTTCCATCTCTATCTGTAATGAATTTTTATAATTATGGAATTAATAATTTTATATTATATTTACAACTTATTTATAATAATTAAATTATAATATATCATTTATAATCTTACATTTAAATGCACTTAAAAATGATAACATTATACGTGCATACGTTTGAACTATCCACACTACAATGTGATGTGATACATTTTTCAACACCACTACAAATTGATGATATATATAAGAATATTTAAATTACTAATATTATATTAATTATTATATTATTAATCTTGATGGATTTCATAGTACATACACTCATTTTGTAATGATTATGGAAAAATGGAAATGTTTCTCATGCATACGTACGACCTGCTGTCCCCATGATTATAACGTTGTCCACTTTTCATAACCATGCATAAATTATTTGATATAAAAGTTTTTTTTGAAATGTGATTATCATGTCATTAATAATATTTTTAAGAAGATGAACTGATGACCACTTTTACTATATACATTATACCAAATTCATGTTTGTATCATGTACCAAATATATTCAAAACGTCCTACTAGATATTATATAATTATGTAATTGTCATAACATGATAATGAGTTATATAAAAAGAATAATAAAATTTTAATTGGTTTTTAGGATTGTAAATAATTAACTTATGTTTATTATTCAAGAATGTAAATATTATAAATGATGAGTGGGACTCAAGGTAAGGGATTTTTTTCAAACATTTATTTTATGTGTGATACAACTCATGTTCACCACCTATTTCGTATATGTGGTGTATTTATTTTAAATGAATTTATTTTTTTGAGTCTTATCATAAATATTATGATATTTTCATATCGATATAATTTTTTTTCTTTCACATGGAATATGATTTGACTAATTAGAATGGGGTAGTGGTTTATTTTACTATATCATCATTATTATGGATTGCTTTTGTTTATATATCCACTGAGGAATATTTTTTCCCAAGTTATGGTTTTCTAAAAATGTTTTCAATTTTTTTTAGTATACTACAATTATTTTTAACGTGATTTTTCCTTTTATTAGTTTAAAAAAAGGAATGTTCTTGTATTTTTCCATAACATGGTACTTTATTACTTTGCATACAAAAGTAAATGTAATGATTGTTTTTAACATATATGACGTCATCTGACATTACTAAATTCCTGAAACCTTAATGTCTCTAAGGTTCATTTAAATTTTTTAAATGTTAGTTTCAATAAAAATATTTTCTTCAATAGTTTCAATGATTTTTAAATAAATGATTAATATGTTTTAAGGATTTTGTAATTTGACTTTTTTATTTTGTGTGATATAATCCTTATTTACCACTTATTTCTTATGAGTGATGTATGTATAAAAATATATTATATATCATATCATAAATATCATTTATTTAATTGTATTCAAATGTTTCAATATGTTATGGGGCACATTTCAATCTTTAAATATCATTTTCCTCAAGAATTGTATAATGATCATTCAATGGTATTTCCATTAATCCAAATCACCATCCATTATTATAACATATCCTCCATTGAATAATGATTAGTAAATAAATATTATATATTCAATATAGAAATTTTATGATAAGGTATAGTTTTAATACATAAATCTATTTATCAATATATGAATAATGCTTTGGAGTGATACGACACATGGTGGGGACCATATAATGTTATCTCCTCGATGCATCAGTATTCTCATGAGAAGAATGAGTAGTCCAAATATGATGGGGTTTTACCGATATGCTAAACTATCTTGTGAATGGTCTTTAAGGTAAGGGAAATATGTACCTAAGAAGCATGGAATATAATAATTAAGAATTTACTATATTTATAACAAAGTGATTAATATATTTATCCATGATATTATTTATTTGACATTATCTATAGATACATTTCATTAATAATTAATTATTAAATGAATGGTGTTTTAGTTATTTACCACGAGATATTATTTTTTCCCTATCCAATTATTTGAATAGAATTTTGGTTCAGTCATTGACTTTTCCATATGTATTTCTCTCATTGATTAATTATTTATTTTATTGTACTTACCCTTATAGAGATTTTGAGCTCACCTTTATTTTGTTTTCATTACCTAGGATCCCTAAAGTGTTATAAGAATGAGTTTTTAGGACAAAATATATTGAGTAAAGCTATTTTAAAAATAATTATCTTTTAATTTTTCTATACATTTCAAATACATGACTTGTTTATATATATATTTTAACAAGACTACTAAACTATTAAGAACCGTCAGATTTCAAACATATATCTATTCTAATTCAATTTTGTAAGGCACCTCATCTAGGATAATGGGATTCGGTCTGTACACAATCCAACCCATTTTTTTCTCTCATATGGTAAAAATAGAATTTCTTACTTAAACATTGTCTCTAATTTCGAATCCCATGTTCTATTTAATATTTCTCAATTTTATTTAAGAGTCTTGTTGTGTGAAATATAAAATAAATTATATTGTAATAAAATTAAATCCTGGAATGATGGGCCTTAGAATAACATGGAGTCTCATTTCAAATCCCAATAAATATATATATAAATATTTAAAATTCTTATAAGGAAAAAATAGGGTGACTGTTGTAGTTCTACAATAGATATCCTTTGGGTAGTAACTCTAAAAACAGGCATTGGGCTTGACCAATTTCCACCATATGCACAAAAATGGGCCTTGCTATTCACCTGTTAGTACACTACCAAGGGATATAGATTTCATAATTCACATTTTCATTTCCGACCATTAATATTTATTTGAAAATAATGATATACCAAATGAAACAACTTTTAGTATTATGATATTTTCTATTAATATATATGTTAATTTATATTATGTGTTTCCCTAGATTTGGGATTAATTATTTTTCATAATTTTTTGAATTAATATAATATTTTATTCAATGATAAATAGTTCATATAACATTTAAATGAAAACATACCAATGCATGTGAACCAATGAGTAAGAATGGTCACCTCATTGATGAGAATAAGCCAGTATTTCTATTGAATCTATTTTCTAAAAAATTATCATCATAAAAGTACATAATATCATGTTATATCAGGATAGAAAAATAATACCATGAGTATTATATCTTGTAAGGGAATCCATTGATGAAGAGAAAGACTTTGGAAAAAATGGAAAGGGGGAATAAGGTAAGGAATAATTTTTCAATATGTGGTAATTGTTGAAAAAAAACACCCATGTACTTACATGAAGAGAATATTAGTTTAATCGATTTGTAGAGATAATGGTAACCATGCTCATAATTTCAAGGAAAAAAATAATTCCATTATAAATGCTTCAACAATAAATTGATGGGTCACTACAAAAATTAATACCCCAATATTCAAGGGAATATACCTCAAAATATGGAAAGTGATCATGGTCAAGATAATTTTACCACTATAGGCAAAGAGGAAGGATTAATTTTATTATATTTTGATTCTTTAATTATGTTATTGGATTTTTTTACATGGTATTCTTATTATAATAATCATGAAATGAATAAGTATTGTTCTGAATTATTATTTTTCAATGAAATTGAGAGAATCTGTTGACTGGTACCGATGACCAAGAAAAGAGATTGGTTACATGTTGAACCTCCTATAAAACCAATGAGTAAGGTATTAAAACAGTTAAAATGATTCAGAATATTAGATAATAATTTTACTTTTATTGTATTGGGTTGGTGATCATGTAATATGTTAGTGGACTGATGGTTTATTTCATATTTTCAAGATATTACTATAAGTATTCATTTATCGAATATATTTGACAGACTAAGATTTTACATTTGGAATCATTTCTTGTTTTGATTAAGGATTTATGTTAGTAAAGGTATTAATATATTTTTATTGTGATCTTAAGAGACACATTATATATTCTGTGAAATAAAATGTAGATTTACAAACCTTCCATCATAATATTGAGACTTTGATTTTTTAAATATGTTTTTGTGATAACAATTCAGTTAACTATTTCTGTAATGGATTAAGATGAACAATTTGTGTTATTAGATAAATTGTTAAAACTATTTTTCTTTTCAAACTTATCTAGAGTTTAATGGAATGATTTTTAATTTTCCGGATCATTTAAATATTCTACGATCATAAAAACTATTTTCACTTATTTATTTCATGGTGTATAAAATAATGTGAGAATTTATCATAGAAATACCAAATAATGAAATTGAGCATATGAATTAGAATGATATCAAGTAAGTAAATTTTCATATTATTTTATCATAGGTGGTAATATAATTTCTGTGCTCTATGAAATAGATCTCGAAAAAAATCTTATCATAATTCCTTTGTCACTGATTAATCATGTCATTATTTAGCTCAGAGTAGATTTACGGTTTAGTTCAAGTTGAATTTTTCTTGAGGAGTAACTTTATTTTGACCTGTGACTTTTATCACCCACCATTATTATTTGGGAATTTCAATTTTCTTTTATGTCTATATCTTAACATCTCACTAATGTTCTCTTACATAGAAACCTAGTTATGTGATTATTCTTGAATACATTCACACTTCCCATTTTCTCTGATCCAGGGTGTGTTTTGTTATGACTTCCCATGATGTGGGATTTAAATAAGGGTATTTACAAATATCAAACCCTTGATTATAGATATCATTACTAAAATTATAGGTTTCAATGTATTTATGTTGGTATAATCCAACACACATATATTTTAATAGAGGAATATTGTGTTCGATAGAATGTATGGAAAAACCCGCTAGGATTAAAAGAGAATATAACAACCATTGAATTTATGACAAATTTATTTCAACTAATTCAATCACATTGATTACATTCAATGTACAAAACCCTTAGTTTGAATGAATCACTATACTATATTAAAATGATATTATTTAAACATGATCATTATAACCAAGGTGTACGATGGAGGGTATGAATTGTAAGAACTAAATTATTAATTATTTTTAATTACACATGTATAATATAAATTAAATGGTTATCTATAGATTAGATATAACATAAGTACCATTTCAATGAAAAATAAATGGTGTTTAAAAAAATATATTTCTAAAAAAATTAGTCGTGATTTTAGTATATAATTAAAAACAAATTTTTTGTAATTTTATATTTTTTTAAAATGAACTGAAAGTTTAAAATAAAAATATTATAATTATCATAGGGTGAATTGTTTTAGAATTTCGTGAAAAGATTATTTTTTGATGAATAGTGAAAAATATTTTTTTTTTTGAAAATTGAAGATTCATTTAATTAATTTTTAATGATAAATTATATTTTAAATTGGGTTTAAAATAAAATATTTTCAATAATATTATGATTTAAATAATTTATTTCCATGTTAAAAATTACTTTTTTATGTTTCATATTAAAACATGCCATACATAAGAGAGTATTATCTTTGGAAAACCACTTATATGTCACACCTACAGTTTAATTTTATGTATAATTATGCCACTAATATGAATTCATTTTCATAAAATGAATTTCATAAAATGAATTCCATAATTTGAATCAAAAAAAATTTTATTTTCAAATAAGGATAACATAAATTTTTTACAATAACGAATTGGGAAAATGGATAAATTTATTACAGTGCTTAAGCTAAAAATTAGTTTACCATGAGGTTATACTAAAATGAAATTGGTTAAAATGTCCTAATGAGATTAAAATTCAAATTTTCTCACCATGTTTCAACTATCATATCCATAGGATCAATTATAACATTTTTTATGGTAATTTTCTATTATAGTTACATATATAATTATTTAGGTAACGAGAAAGAAAAATTGTCACAATATTATTCTTAAATTTAAATTATGAGTTCTCATTGGGAAAAAAAAATACGTGAATAATTTTTTTTGATAAATTTGATTGTATTAAAATTCAGTTCTTGTGGTAAATTTATTTTTAATCACTTATAATAATATAATTACATTAAATGCATAAGAAATGCCAATACAAAAATTATCTAATTTATAGTAATATAATATGAATTATAGTAATAACATTAAAATAAATATTAATTGAATGAATAATTTGGTTTAATCAAATTTTAGATACATATATCATGTTATAATGTTTTTAGCGAAAAATATTTTTAATTCCATCAATGTGTTTTATATTTTATAATTTCAAATGAAATGAATATTGTTAGAATCGACAGTTATGTTATTTTAAAATAAATGATATTTTATTAAATGATTTTAAATTTATAAAATTTATATATTCTTACACGTTATTTTTTTATATTTTTAAATATATAGTATAGTAAATTTAGAGAATTATTTTTCTATTATATTGTATATTTTTACCCCTAATGAGTAAAAACATTGTATCCACAGTTATGGTCAATGTCGAGTTCTTGCATGCTACATGGATTTGTGTTAACATTAAATTTACACAAGAATATGATTATTATTAGATAAATTTAATTTAATATTTAATATAATGGTTTCCAAATCATCCAATGGAAATCATTTTATTTCAGTCATAAAGGAATAATTACCAAAGATAAAAGGGGTAGTTACCATCGTGAAAACTAAACTTGTTAAATTAATGATATATAGATGTTAACAAAAAATAGGTTTAAAATATGTATTTTGTTTTTGTGGTGGAGGTTTAGATAGACCATATAATACTTACACCCCTTAATTATAAATTTTACAGAAACATGTGATGATTGTGGCTTCTCATTATTGAATACTTGTGGGTAATAATGGAAATGAAACTCCTCCTAAATTATAAAATGTCATTCACTCCCTGCACATCTTCACACTTCTGAAGCCATTTATCATTACAAAACTAAACCAAAAACTCTCTTTAACATCCATATTATAATTATAGAGCATTTTTTTTTCAAAATTCCATACCTATGATTTTTATGTAGATATATAAAGAATATTTCTCAAAGAGAAAGAAATGGTCTTTAATGGGATCATTATTTTTTATTCTTATTTTTCATCCAGAAATTCTTTCAGGAAAAATAAAATTTCATTAAAATAATCCCTAATAAAATTATATTTTATTATCATGTGGAATAATATATATCCATCTTCACTTCCATCATAAGGAAATCCAAATAGAGAATCATGTGTACGATAGACTATCACCTCACGAACTCATGTAACACATTTCCCATCAACATTTATGATGGATTGATATAATTATAAATTTAATGTATATGTATAATTTTTACGATGAAATTATAATTCTAATTTTATAATATCACACATATCTTCATATATTCCTTTTGTATTAAAATATGATAAAGTCACCCCTGTGTACGACAGACTATCACCCCCTGAGGTGATGTGAATCATTTTTCACATACTCATTACCGTGAAGGTAAAAAGGATAAATATATTTATTATATTTGATATATATGACATGATAAAAAATATATTATGTATTATACACTTCCTTACCATTTCAACCCTTAAGGTATTTATAATGTCACTCATGCATACATACAACCAATCGTCTCCACAAAGCGATGATGTACATTTTCAATGTCCAATTATAAATACAGGTTATAGGATGAATTTAATATAAAAAATAATATTTATAAGTTTAATATTACATTTAAATTATTTAAATGTATCTTATGTAAATTTATTAGAATATTCATGACAATGCATGTACGAGAACAAAAAATAATTATCACCCGATCCAATGAAAATAATTAAATATTATTAAAAAATGGTTTGAAAAATGGTATAAGAAGAAAATATATTGTATTTTATATATTATTTTAGTTGATTAATATAATTATAATAAACTTATTTTTACAAAATATTATTTTTGGATACATAATAAGGTATTTGAACCATAGGTAAGGGTTTCTTATCTCACTTTTACTTCTCTGAGACATATTCCATATTCACCACTTATTTTTGTGTGTGTTATATATAAATACCATATGATATTTTATATCAGGAATAAATTTATAATTATGGTATTTAATTTTTAATATGATAATATCTCTTATGATACTTATGATAGAGAGGTTTGCGAAGTGTTATGTGATTATTTCACAATCTTATAATTACTCAAGAATTTTTTATTGTAAGTCTCCTTTGGGGGAATTATTTGGTATTTCTATCAAAAAATGAATATATTATTTTATATTATGGTTATTAATGTATTTTTTCAAGTAATAATTCTATATTACCCTTATTTTTAATTAAAATGTTTTTATGAAAATATAAGTTTCTTTTTCCATTCGGTTAGAAATTCTTTCCCATCATTACTCGTTTTTTATTAAAATCATTTAAAAAATAATTTTAATCATTTAAAAATGATTTATTAATGAATATATTACACATTTTTTACTTTTTAAAATATGTTTTCATTTAATATTCATGAAATTTTCTAAACAAAACTTGGTTGGCATATAATAAAAATGTAGATTAAATTATTATTTAACATGTATAGAATGATTGGTATATTCCTCTCTCAAGGAAAATCAATGTTTTAAAACTTATTTTAAAATATGTTATTTTATTAAAAGAATGTTATTTTAAATTGTTTTGTGAAATTTTTATTTTAAAATTGGATTTCAAAAATAAAATTCATTTTTCATCTATGATGTTATTAAAAATCATCTAATTGTATTTATATTCATAAAAAAACTTATTTTATATAAATACATTAGAGATATGTTATAATTATTTAATCCTTATTATTCTGTTTAATTTTTAATGATTATATTAACTAGGGATGTATAAATTTTATTCCATTCAAATTACTCTTGATATTTTATGATTATTCTTATAAATTGAGGTAATTATTAAAATTTCATATCAAATATTTCAATACAATTTTTAATTTTTATTAATTATACAACATATCTTGTGATGAATTTATTGGAATTAGTAGGTGATTTTTGGTGCCCAGTAATAAATGTCCCCTCATTTCATCAACAGATCTCATGAGGAATATTAGTTATCTAAATAAGATGGCTTTCTACACAAATATATAAGTTATTTTGGGGAAGGCCTTGATAGTTTCTGAAATACATTGTTATATATTCCATCATTATTGGATCAATTATTGATGTTCATGTGACTATTCAATTAGTTATAATATCCATATAAATAATTCAAGAATATGAGATTATTTATTAAACTTTATTTGACTATCATTTATATATAACATATTATGATAAGTTTACTGATTAAATGGAATATGTGTAGTTATTATCCTTTCTATAATCATTATGGTTATTTATATAATATATATTCCATTGTAATTTTACCCTTACTAATCATTTTATCTCTTATTTCTTATTTTTTATTTTTCCTATGATAATAGGATGTGTTATGTGACTATAATGCTAGGATACACTATATAAGATAGTGGAATTCTCATAAAGTACACATCACGTATATTATGTTTTCAAATTTATGGGAAATTAATGTACGAACCTAGTTTACCTAGATTAGAAAACTATTCAGTCCCATAGGATTTGATGGTTTGTATCTAGATCCAATGTAATAATGTGATAACTAACTATTACATTATACAATTGGGGTATTTACAAATCAGCCATATATTAATCAGCACTGTGTTTATGTAATATTACTCAATGATGAAACCAATTTTTATTAACATGGTTAACAAAGAAATATTTAAAATAGTAATCATGTGATACCAACATTATTTTATAATTTTAGGGTTTTTTCAAAATAATTTCTCAAGAATATTATATCTTGCACTCAATAAATTAAATAACTAAAAATATTCTTGTGTGTTAGTTTTTCCCTGTTGAATTTGTTTTTCTACTTAATAAACACTCCTCCATAATATAAACAATTTATATTTAGAAAAATATCATTGAAACATGGATTTCATAGATTAATAAAATCTCTTTGAGTTGTTTAGATAACCAAATTTTTTCATGAAATAAGAAAACACTGGTAACATATTCACGCAACTATCTCCCAGAAAATTGAATCGTATTTATAATATTTATTATAAAAAATTTCATCAATATAATATATTAGAATAATTTTATTTATTGTCATATATTTTAAGGGGAAAATATGATTTCCAAGATTGAATTCCTTTCCAAATGTATAGACATAATATTATTAAACTAGTTATAGTTTTTAATTTATCAAATTATTTCATAGTTAAAATAAAGGAAAAAAATGTTCTCCTATATAGGGAGTCTTTATAAAAATCATAATGAGAGAAACAAGGCTATGGTATGAATCCCAACTCAAAAAAGGTTTTCTATTAATAATTATTTCATTGTTAACTATTAATATTTGGTCTTATATTCATTTTATATATTGGTATCACTTTTTTATTTCATCGGATTCGTAGTGTAATCAGATTTATACAAGGGTTGATCTTTTTATTATTATTTCCTAATAATTAAAATAAATTCAATGTTTCTTTATCCTTATTGTTATCTTATACTTTTGTCATATTATAATTCATATAATAATTTATATAATAACAAGAATTTTTGTACCATACTTTCATATTCTCTTTAGTACATAGGTTATAATATCCTGAAAAATTCACAATAAAATTGATCTCATTATGTGCAGCATAATTCCTTATTTAGAATTTTAATTCTATAGAGATTTTACCCTTATTATAGAATTTCCCATTTGAGTTAGCCTAATTTTCATGTATTCCTTTTTAACATTCACACAATTATTTTTTCCCCACAAAGATTCAAATTTTTATTAATTCACACTATTTATGCACTTCTCCATATCCACTTATGGGATTTATTCTTGAAAACTAATCATTTTTTATTTATGGATTGATAAATTAATTTGTTCTAGTTATTTTTCATTATCTCATATGACCAAAGGCAATTTTAAAAAGCTTCAGATGTGGTATTTTATTCAAATAATATTACAATTTTGACTTTTGGTTGACCATTTTAAACATATTTCTAAGGAAGATCATATATAATTCTTTCCTAAATTTTTCATTTTAATTGTGAGACTTAATTTAATTTAACTATTTTTTATTAAAAATTTTCTTAAATAACAATCACTTAATATTAGTAATATGTATTGTTATTGATAATTTTCACAAAAACATTTCATTCCAATGAAATCATCTTTTAAAATAATCACATTATTTCATCAAGAAATAAAAACTTTTGAGTTCAACAAATTTCTTTTATTTTATGCATTTATATTCTAAATTGGTGATAATATTTTAATTCCAAATCTACTCGACCACAATCTACCCCTTTTTTAATATTTACGAGTTTATGTATTGATGAACATTCAATATTCTTGTTCCAAAACATCCGAAAACATCAACAATGGATTACTAATCATATATTCTTACTTTTGTTTTGAATCTAATAAGATTCTATAGTATTTCCACCATTCTATTATTGATTATATATATCATATTCTAAGGATATTGATAGGTATATTCTACTCTTGTACATTTTTATATCTATCGTTAAAATGTTTTTGGGGTTCCAATAATTTTCTTAACAATATTTTTTTAGCATTATATTTAGAACCAGAACGAGTGTTTGAAATCAAACTAGTGCATATAACAATTGTTTTGGGGGAAATAATATATGTTTCAATGAGTATGATGTGAATTGATCAATAGTTTATTGAAAACAATGTTTTCTTTTATCTAAATTCTATGTAAAATCAAGAATACTTTGTGATGATTCCAGTGTAGTACATATTCTTTTAGATGTTTGTGATGATTCAGATTCAGTGGTCAATATTTTTTCCAAATTCGCCTCCAACTTGAAACGTTTTATAATTAAATAGTCATCATGTATTAAATTGATTAAAAAATTTATAGAAATTATCATTTCAAATTTCAAATATGATCATCCTGGAAATAATTTTACTTGTACCAAATTACAATGGTTCTTTATTTCCTTTTCTATAATTTAAAACTGAGCATCTTTGACATCTATAATGGTTTTACATTGTTTTTGAATACATTGATGACTTATTAAAGTTATATTTAAATAAAAATTTTCTCATAAATACCAATATTCAATTATTCTTTAATCAATGAAAACCTATAATTACTTAGGTATACTAATTGATTTATAACCTTTATAATTCTAGTGAGATATTTGTACATATGTATCCTTTTGGAAGTGCTTTTTTATATTAAGAGATTATTATTACTAATGAGTTTTATCCTTGTATATCCCCTGAATATATTCAAATATGGGAGATAAAATCTCAATTGTAACTTTATTTAGTATGCCATTTAAATTATATTAATATTTATCAACAAATTTATCAAACTTATACTCATTATCGGATATACCCACATCATCATAAGAATGTAAAGTTGTTAAATTATTTTTCATATTTAAAGTATTATTGTAATTATGTTGTGGGGGATCCATTTTCACTTTTGAATTACTATTATCATCATTGCCTCTCTTTTCTACATATATTTTAATGTTTTTTATGGAACACCATTTTCTTCTTTGAATGATATCAAATATAAATTTTCAATTTGAGTATCTTCTAAAAACACATCCAATGTCCACTTAATGTATATCAGACAAAAAAATGCGAAAAATAGTTTCAACTAGAGGATACATAGTATACATTAATACCAATTAAACACATAGTGACGTGTGTAGTAACATTTTACAAAATTTTATTTTACAATTTAAAAATGAATTTCAATATAACGAACATATATTATATTTTAGGATAATATAGACCATATTATTGTCACTCCTCACACATATACCACATGTATAAATATCAAATAATTTAAATAAATAATAATGTTGTATTTTTTTAATGTTTGGTCCTAATGTGGGTACCTACTCAATGATTTATTTTGACCTTAGTAAGAAATAGAATATTAGTATTTAGATTTTTTTAGTTGAATTTGTGGGCTAAGGTTCCATAAACTATAAAATGAGCACAATGGGTTTCTAGGTATCGTACACCCTCAAGGAGATTACTCTTCACATAACTAGAGGTCTGGTATGAACCTTAAAATGGTTGTTGGTTTTATCCACTTCCCAATGTAGTCGAAACCTCCTAAAATCTATTTATTATAAGATTTATAATAGAATTGGATTTGATTTTTAGCATCTATTTACATAGTATTTCTAAATAAAGGACATATTAAAAATTATCATGTAAACCTAGACATAATTTTATCCCCAAATAAATATCATATTCATCAGGGAACATGTCATAAAATGCCTGTTATTATTTTCAAATATTATTATTCACATCAACCATATTCTTGTTTTTATTTTTACTCTTTTATTAAATCATAGTGGTGCCCAAATATAATGAATTTTTAAAATAATTGATAGAAAAAAATTATGATATCTCCCAATAATTTCAAATAATATAGGAATATCATAGGACATCATCATCTTCTTCTATTTATTAGACTTCAATGTATAGGTTTATCTCGAATGGATTCAGTTAGATTATTTTTAGGATACAGTGATATTTTTTAATTGTAGAATTGTTATATCATTTTTACCTACTAATTCACATAAAATCATTCATCTATTTTATTCACAAAATAACATGGATAATATTTGCAATGTTCGAATAGAGACATTCCCTCTTGAATTTTGGGAGAACAATCAAATCACTTTTAAACTGGCCAATAAATTCCACTAGATTTATTCTAAATTATTATTAATAAATCAAAGATTATTAACTCTATATTTTATTGTCTAAAATACATTGTATTAATATTATCAATGATTCTTAAAAATATTCATGTAATTGTAATTTATTCATGGTTATCATAGCATCATGTAGTTACTATTCCATTTTTATCACATAATATTTTTGTTGTGAATATAACTCTTTGAAACTATTCCCTAATAAAACATCACAACATGATATTTTTATTACAGAATGACCAAATCTCATTTCAAAGAACATGTTGAATACTTTTCATTATATTTTTACTTCTTCCTACTGTGTTACACATCTTCATGTACCAAAGATAATTTTCTCAAAATCTTATCTTAAATATCCTACTCATATAAATACTGTAATTATAAATGTATTTATAAATATATTACACACCAAATGCTTAATATTTTCCTAAAAATTTTAAAATATTGAAAAATAAAAGGAATCATAAGCACTAAATACATTGAAACTATCAATAAATAATTATAAATCATAGATGATATTATTTTTATATTTTTTAAATCCATATACATCAATATAATTTTTTCATTTGTAGATTTTCATTAGAAATTAGAGATGAATTTGGTTTTTTAGAATAAATATGCATTATGCATGATATTAATTTTCAAAACATAATTTTACATATTTTAAAAAAAAAATTCACCATTATAAGGGTTTTGGAAGGATATTTATTACTTTTTTATTTTTAATGAAAAAACCAATGATAATATTATGCATACTAAGAAAGTTCATATTTATTTTATTCCATTGATATAATTTAATATTTTCTTCAATATAAACATACATACCACCACAGGAGAATAATACATTATCATGGGACTCTAACTAAAATGTCCCATATCTCTCAATATAATTAGTTTTTGTGTACTAGGTGTTGGAGGTTTTGGGAGACTGAATGATAATGATTGGGGGACTGGGATCTTGGATTTCAGATGCGATGCATGTAGAATGGCATGAAATGGAGTGTGGTGGTTTAGGGAATTAGCTATAAGTAATAGTGGTTATGCATGTGATGTTACATGACATTGAATTAGAGAACTAAACTTGATGTGTAGCACATGAGACATAGATGTCATGTAATTATGTGTAAGTGGTTCTTTCATGATAGGATGAAAATATTTAGTAACATCAATGGTTGAATGATTAATTTTATAGAAATATATGTGATTTTTTGGAATGATTTTTACATAATATTTTGAAATTATTATCTAAGATGTTATTCTATCTTTTTATCCTTTTTATATTTTTTTGATCATGGTTTGTAAATTTTGATTGAGGTTTTAATATGAATTTGCACGTCTGTGAGATTTTATGTGGATGAGATTTGTAGTGTAACCATAAAAACAAGATGTAGAATCTGCGAGTATTATTCTCAAGTTTATGGGATGGGCGACATCACATAATGATATCATATTTTACAAAAATCCTATCTTAGTTATATTATATTAAATAATTACAATGATATAAATGGGGAATGGTATAATAGATAATGAATGGATCATATGATTTTGTGTTATTTCTCCCAACCACAGTATGACAATATCCTATAACATGGTGATCCTTTATCATCCAATGTTGATATAAATTTTGATGTCCAATTAAATTCTATCAAATTTATTAAATTTATCTCAATCCTCAAAAAATTACTTACTACTCTCTAAAGATCAACGAGCCCTCTTTTTTCTATTGGTCCTAGGATTTGTGACATATAGATCATTCTATTCATGGTGAGTATTTTCCATATCTTCATGATTACATCCTTTATCCTTCCTCATAGTAGTGTTTTGTAATGGTCATAATTTAGTTTTAACATGATATAATTATAGTTTTGGATGAATGAGGTTCCTATAACATTCTTCAGGTCATGTCACCATCATCATATTTTTCTTGATTTCATAGAAGATGTTGAAGCTTTGATTAGGGTAAAGTATTTCTGAACAGTTATTCTAAATAAAAGAATAATATGGTTGAATCAAATTTTTTGATCCATTCCACACTTATTCTGGTATCCCTCTATTTTATAGTTTGATGTGGATCCCCAGGTGTTCATGGATTATTAATATTAGGATGAACAACTAAGGAACACCCTTTAAAGGAAAAATCAATAAATGTTAATAGTAAATTTTTTAGAAGGAAATTAGAAAGTGATAAGATTCTGGTGTATTATATATTTTCATGTTTCTAATTTGTTTATTGATATTTTCAACTATGGTATTTTTGATTATTGAAGTTATTTATGAACCATATCATATTCATTATTGGATAATAATTTAAATACAAAACAAAAAATTGATTTTCTAAAAATTAGAATATGAAAATCATTGTTAAATTTGATAATTAAATATCAATATATTTCTGTGAATTGTTTTATCATATTTGATATAAGAGAAATTTGATTTTTTTTTAATTATCGTTCCCTAACAGGGTTGAACTAGTTTAAAAGAAAATAAATATAAAGGAACAAATAAATGGGAAGATGTAGCCTATCATGGGGAATAATAAACATGAAAATATAAAAAAATAATTAAACATTTTAGTGGGGAAGGAAGTGGGGGATAATTTCACAACGTTATAGTTTCAATGGTGGAATGATAAGGGATTGTTTTACGAGAAAGGGCGATGATTTAAAAATTAAGACAACAATATTTTTCTATCTATTATTAATAATATCATTGAAAACATTTGAAATAATACATGAAAATGTTTAATGGGATTATCATTTTTAATACTATATTTGGATAGTTATGAGTTGGTATGGTATGAAATTTCATAATCCAAGGTATATTTATAACTATTTTTATTTAAATTTTTGATCATAATGATATTTTTTCAAATATAAGTGAATTACTTGAAAATAAATGTTAGATTATGATTAGATTCCCATGGATAAATGAATGAAAAAATAAATTTAATGAGGTTGTTAAATGGTTAATGATGGGATTGAAAAAAATATAAAATAGTGATATTTATAATTATCTGTATTTCGCTCTTGTGGATTTATTTATTCATTGGGAAATTATATTTTTTTTGGAAATCATTGTTTCTATATGTGATTATTATATTGATGTTTGAAATTTGGAATTTGTATCTGGTTTTCTATTTAATAATTTTTATTTTTATTTGATAGAAGTGTTTGTGAGAATATGTTATTCATTGGGGGGGAAGAAAATATAATAAATGTGGTGTGAATGATATCAGTAGATATATTCCCATATGTTTTAATATCTTGAAGTTTTTTGTACATAATATTCCAAACCACAAGGTTTTGTTGTGATATGATGAAACATGGTGGGGGTTATTCATTGTGAGAGGTTGTAATATTCTGGATTTTCTATATATTCATTATACCAAAAAATAATAAGCATGTGTAGATGATGATGATGATGTGGTTATGGTTTCCATCATAAGGATATAGATATGTTGTTATTAGTGAAGGTCATATATAGAAGGGGGATTAGATGTGGTCACTTACATTTGAGTTTATGTTTCCCAACCATTGTGTGGTTGTGATGTTTAAATGTGGTTATTCTATGTGCATATATGGTGATGGAATTTTTTGTTGTGTATTTTTAAATATGGATATAATTTTAGTTATATAGATGTTCAGTTTGGTGGTTGCCTTGTGGCATGTGGAGGTGATACTAATGTGGTTCCATTAATATCTCATTATTTAAATCCGAATCAATAGTTGAGGGGTTATCCAAATCTTTAATATTATTTTTTGTAAGAAAACTCTCTATATTAATCTGTGTTTTTTGTAGTGATTTTTTTTGGCACATTACAGTTATTTATTTTTATGATGGTTGTGAAGAGAATGATATTTCGTAGATATTGGTTTTGGAATTTTTTTAGAATATTGGTTGGGAGATGGTCAAAAATATGGTGGGATATGGTATATTATATTTAAATTAGGGGGAATATATATTTTAGGTATATATATATTATTATTATTTTAATAAAATAATTTATTATTTTTTTCGTTTATTTCACTCTTACTTACTATTGGATGTTTGTTGCACATGGATGTTGATTTTAAAAAAATGATTCTATAATGTTATCCCATGTGATCGCCACTCCATAGGATTATAATATTTGTTTAAGGTTTTTATTTAAAGATTGAGGATGATTCATAGGTATTTTGAATAGATTTTGGCGGATATATATGGTATCAAGAGCAATATTTTCACAATTCTCCTGATTGTTGTACACATGAAATATATGTTCCATTTGGAATGTAGAAAACCAATTATTCAATAAAAATTCATTAGTTTTTATTATTGGAGAATTTTATTAGTCTTGTAATTTTTTTGATTGTGACATAGTAACCAATGTTCTATTTTCTATAAATTAATGTCCATAGAATACTATCCTATGTATATAAAGGTCTAGTGACATTCAAATATTATATGGATATATACAAAAAAATAACATAAGTAACATATTTATAATTTTGATCTCCAAAATGTGATCCTAAATCCTAATGATATTACTATACTAGATAGGGTAACATTAGTACATACAAATAGAAATGGTTGAGTTTTATTTCTCAATAATGGGACAAACTTATTATGGAAATACAGCCACTAAGAAAAGAGGAATAACATAATATAATAACAAATGAAGATTATATATTCTAAAAAAATTATATAAAAGGATGATACAATTATTTCATTGAATTAGAGAAATTTTAAATATAAAAAAAACATTGTAGCATCAGAATAAATTAAGGTTCACTGTCAATGAAATATTACATTTTGTTTATAGATAACTTCTCGATCACTATAAATGATATCTCAAGAGATGAATAATTAAAAATGAATTATGGGGTGGGATTATTTATAATGTTGGGAATGAAATTAAAATTCATAACATGTACATTCAAATGAGTACCACATAGAAAAATAATTCAAAGGGAATAAGTATAATAAGACCACAATAAAAGAAAATGAGTTATGTAATATTTTATTAGAGAATATCAAATTACCTATTATAATGACTCCCAATAAAAAAAGGTATTAATCACTATTAGATATTCATATATTATTAAATAATATTATTTCATTCAAATGAAATTAATTTTAATTGAATAATTAATATAGGGTGAAAATTATATTTTTAAATGAACTTCAAAATCAATGTTTTACAAAAATGGGTAAAAACTTATTATAGATGTTAATAGAATATTAATTTCATTAAATATTGAAACTAAACCAAATTTTTCTTTCTAAAAATAATAAATTTTATAGACAATTTAATGATAAAGAAATTCATATAGAGAGGAAAATAAAATGTTATGGGATTTGTACTAAAACCCATTAATCTGATTTTTTTAAAAGGAGTTGATATAGGAACATGATGATAATGTATTATCCTCCAAAAATAATGTAAAGGTAGCCTTGGTATATACGTACGGAATATATATATATATATAGAATATAGAATAAATACGTGATATGAAAATAAATGTAAATGGTGAAAAAAGATAACATATAATCCAAAAGTATTAAGGATAGTTTGGTAGGTCCCTTACCTCATGTCCTTGGCTGATCATCGGGAACATGAAGATAATGCATTATCATGGATAAATGTGTTATAAAACTGGTTAAAATATCCATAACTATGTAATTATTGAGTATTTATCATTTAATTTTCATACGATTATAACTATTCACTTTATTACCCAAAACACTTATAAATTTTGAAATGTTCCTAGATTGAATCATTTTTTATAGTTAAAATTTCTTTTATCAATTGTTTATACATTCATTGAATTAATTCTCATATAAAATTTACATAAATGTTATTAACATCCTAATTAATTATTTATTAACTAAATAATATTTTATAAGTAACCTTGAATGGTGGTAATGGAAAATGAAATAATTTTTTATGGATGATGTGAAAGATCATAATAATAACAATGATTTAATTTTTGAATAAATTAAGAGAATATGAAATATTGGATATTACATTATAATAATAACACATCATTAATTAATCATAGTGAAGTTTATATTTAAAGATATATTGATGAAATATATATAGGAGGAATAATATGAAATTAATTTAAAGTGTTTTGTTGAGAATATTACTTCTTCCTTTAGATGTCCACTATTATCTATCCTATATGGATCATTAAATTTTCATTTTGGAAATAAAATTATTCGTTATATGTGAGAAATATAGATTATAAGTTATTTTGTAGTTATTTTTAATGATATGGAACCTATAGTTTGAGGTGAAGAGGTTGTGGTGAAGGGTTCTACTTATAAGGGGAGAATAGGAGTGTTTTGATGATATTATTTATTAGTTAATTAAATTTTCTCAAGAAAAAAAAAATTAATGACTCTTATTAATATCTATAGTAATTTAGGATTGTGTGTTTGAGAAAATAGATGCCTACAACATCCCATTATTAATTAATTAATTAATTATTTGTAATGTAATATATTGTCTGCCATTGTGTTGCACTATTCCAAAATTATGCAATAATTTAGAGATATCAAAAAATTCACCAAATCCATTTTTTGACATTGGAATAAAAAAATCCATATTATAAAAATAATTTTCATAATATTATAAATATAATTCAGAAATAAAATCATTATTTACTAAAAATAATATTTCTTATTACTCTAACAAATTTCATACACTGAGAAACATTACATAAGTATTTATAAATCATATTACTAATTATATTACAAAATGTGTTGTATCAAATAACATAAAATAGAAAATTTAGTCTTTAATCTAACATAATTTGTTTTCTAAAAATAAAACATATATTTTTTCAGAAATATCATCATTAAATCTTTATTCAAAAAATAATTTTTCCATATGAATTAACTTTATTTAATTTTTTTTTTCAATATAGAATTTCTTATATTTGTATTTCATAAGATATCCCCCTAGAATTTCATTATATCATTCTTAAGGGTACTATTGTAATGTTCATTTTAATAATGATCATATAGCATTGCCTCCATCTATGAATACCCACTATGAACTTCATTATTTATTCAGTTCTATTCCACTCAATTTTATTCTTTCACTATTTTCATAATATTGATTGGATTTTTAATTTTTGGTATCTTTTCGATAGTGATGTTCAGTAGTGTAATTATTCTTATGGAATAGAGTGAACTGAATTTCCCAAATCTAGTTGTTTTATTTATATATTTTCCCATTGTCTTATTCTCAATAATATTGAATTTCATTACTCAATTATTACATTGGTAAAATAAATATAATGTGTGCTTTATTTTCATAATTTGGACCCTGAGTTTTTTATTATAATAATTTAATAAATATATCTAAAATATTTTTTTTAAAATGGAAATTAGATATATAGTATTCAAGGTATTTATATTCTCCCCCTTTAAGAATGTTCATCCTTAGAACTTAATTATACATAATACGAGGAACATAAAAGGGTGTACTTATATTTTATAGCTTCCTCCCATGATTCCTATTCATACATATGTATCCACAAAAGTACATTGCCAATGTAATTTTTCCTATTTGAAATAACATTTGTTATATTGTATATGATCCTTACTTGATGCTCCAAAAAAATAATTGTAATTATCTTACCATACCATCTCCAGATTTAGAACATTTGAAGGACCATGAATATACATTCTTGGTAGTGATACATGAAAATCATGACTAATGGTGATAGATTTGGTTGGAGGTCTAGTGGATAGGCTACATCTCTGATGTGATCAAGGATCTCAAAAAGGACTACATAATTTTTTTATAGATTTACATTATTCCTGAAGATAATGAATCACTTACCTAGAGATATGAATATAATAAATCTGTCTTTAAATGAAAACGCGTATTCTTATCGATAGTAATCACGAAAACTCTTCAATAGACTCTGATCTACCTAGACATTTTGTTGAATTGTATTGACCTTCTATGTCTTTTTATTAAAAAATTAAGGTCTCAATATCTTACGTTGTATAATCCTCACCAAAAAATGGCGTGGTTTAAAAATATTTTCCATATAGGTATTCATAAGGATCCATCTATATGCTCATGTGAAATTTATTTTTTCATGAGGATATAATAACATGAAGATGATGATTCCCCCATTATTTAAATTTTATATATAATATTTTCAACATTTTATAAACTGTTTATATATTAATTTTATGTTGACTATCAATTTGGGGTTCATAAGACATATTTAATTTCAACTTAGGCTTCATTCTTATAAATGAATTTTCTAGAACTTTGAGGTGAATCATTTATCTCGATAAGATACAATCAATAATGGGTTCCCATTCTGACACACCACCTCTCCAATGTTTATCCATGAATGTTTATCAGGTTATATTTTCTTTATAATAGACATTATGTTATCATTATTTACAAGATATTCCATTATAACCCATTTGGAATTATTACCCTTTTATGTCATGGAATCCCCCTAATAATATACCTGGTGATGTTCCCCATTTTTATATAGGTATTAGTAATATTAGTATCATCTCCATGTACTTGTTCCTTATTACCTTCACTTATTGAAAAAATAGGAAAATTAATTTATTTTATATAATCTCTTACTTCATATTAATCAAGCACGGGTGCTCTGGAAGATCTTAATAAATAAGTGTTCTCCGTAGGATGATTTGGAATGTCGAACCATGCTTATTATTCAAAAACACACAATTTTTCTCAGATTCTGAAGTTATAATATTTTATACCAAATAAAAAACTCTTTCATAATCAATTCTTAACACTAAATATTTCCAATTTCATAATGTGCCAGAATTCTTTTGTGTAAACATATCATCCTTTGGAATATTTTTAATCTTATCTATAATTTATGGTTATGTAATCAAGTGATAAATATAGGATGTGGTTCCTACTAATAAAATTCCAATTTTTATCCTTAGGATATATATGATGATAGGATCCACATCAATCCTCATCATGGATCTGGTTGTATTACATATAATATATATATGACCTATCACCTTATTTACATTCTTATAGTGGTTTACATTGAGATATTATTATCCATGATATTCTTTAACCAAATTCACTGGAAAATGCTGACCTCCTTGTGTGTGAATATATGCATGAGGAACATATGATCCATATATATGCCACAATTTTCAATGTAGATATAATGTTTCCAAATTTCAAATGTGATGATTACTATAGATAATTATAAATATTCGATAAAATTGTTCTTCTACAATATCATTAACTATCATGAGGAATAAGCTTTTATTTTATCATTTTTATTAGTATACAATACAAGTTATTATTTTCAGCATAACTATAGACCACAAATCAATCCACACATATGGGTAGTGTGGGTAAATTTGTAGTTATATTTCTCTTCTATAACGCATTTATGCTCTATTCAATTTTATAATTCTAGAAAATCCGAACTCGGATCCATGTTAGATTTGTTAATGGTATTAAATATCATGATATGTTCCTTAAAAAGTTTAAAATAATACAACCTCTAAAATATCAACTGTTATCTACTACATATGAGAGTCCAGGACAATCCTCATCCACGTTATTCTTAAAAGGATTCATATATATATCCCATTACTAGTTATAATATACCCGAATATTTTTTCTTACTCCATCCTAAATTCACATTTACATTACATTGAATAAATCTTCTCCTTTCTCAAATTCTTCATATTCTATTCAAATTATCCTCATGTTCCTCCTTTTATTTAATTTATATGAAAATAAAATCTATAAATAATTCTATATATTTTTTTGTTTATCTATAGATACTCCATTCATCATTTCCATGAATATTGTAGGAGAATTAGTGATTCTAGATTGAATTATATTGTATTAAAAGTGCCAACATCTTATTCAAAAAGATGTCATGAAGATGTAATACTACTTAATCATTATATTATTTATTACCCAATTTAAGTTCAACTTTATGTATGTACTAGGATATTCTTAGTTGAGTGAACAAATCATAACTCCGTGGTATAGAATACTTGATCTCTAAAATGATATTGTTGATTTCATGATAATAAATGTAGTCACACATAAACAAACCCTTCTTCTTAATAAATAGGTCTAGTGATTCCCATGATGAAGGATTTGGGAATATATACACCTTTTTTATATTTTATTGGAGTTTCATCATCAATTGATGTAGCCCGTTTGTGGCCATTCAATAGTTTTGTATGATATTGGTAGATCCTCTGGTATAATTTTGTTTGATAACCCAACAAAATGGTCATGAAGAATACTATACATCTCCATAGGGTATTTTTCATCATATTATCTCACAATGACTATATATCCAATGTTGATCCCCTTATATTATCAATAATATGAGTTATATATATACTTGATAATATTACCAATATTTCTATGCTTGAGAAGAATATTTCTAAGGATATTATTCCTCCTCAATAAAGTTTTATAGAATTAGAGGATAAATCCAGATGTAGAATGTGATATCCTCATCTGATAAGAAGATTTTTTATCTATATGACGTGAACAAATCCATTGAAAATATTACCTCAAATTTCACTAAAGGAATTACAAAATGATTTCCATGGATATTCAACCCGTAAATGTTTATTAGAGAGGATTTATATACTTGAGATGAAATATTTACACAGCATTATATTATTTTATATGATTAAAAATACATACATTGTTATGGTGTTTAATTATTTATTATAAACATTCTTGACCCGAAGGACTCTATAGAACCAAAATGAAATAGTATATTGTATATTCATGAATTAATAACCACTTTACCTACCAACTTCTAATTATTTTAATCCATTCCAATAGTTATGGGAGTGTAATATCATCCTTGATCTCATGGATTTAAAAATTTATGTTTTATGTTATAATGAAAACCCTTGGCATATGGCATTGGATTGAATAGTTTTGTTGTTCCCTACTATTCAATCATTTTAAAATGGGCATATCTTTTGTTCTACCATAACATTTCCCATCACATATGATGTTGGAATAATTTCATAAAAATAAATCCATTATTTAAAAAATGATGATTGTGAATGATAAAAAGATAATTAGTTAGTAAAAAAAGAAACTATAAAATACATGGAATAACAGAGTATTTGTATCTATATTTGGGATTATAAATTTATATATTTCAATCAAGGTTACCCATGATTTATATCGTATATAAATCTCTAATATTATAATATATTAATATCTTTCATATTTTTTTGTAATGAACTTGTGAATCAACCTATAAATATCACACAAGAGTGTCAAATTACCTACGATTTGGTATTTTCATGGGATCAACACTAGTTGGTCTTATGTGCCATATAATATCCTATGCTACAATGTCTAAATAAATATGTCTTTATTGGTTGGATATCCCCTTGTAGGGGGGGGTATAACTTACATTTTCATCACATGTGTGTGTTTTGTGTTTGTTTGAATGTAATTTTACCCCCAAAGAACCGTATATATATATATATATAAACATAACCCTTATGATTTCACAAATTTTTTCTGGTACTAATACAAAAAAACTGAAAAAAATATTATACCAATTATAAAACCCAAATACTACTTATCATAATTCTATATATTTTTTATAAAAATGATACGTAAATTATAATCATATTGATTAGGTGTTTGAGTGATATTGGTAGAATATACAGTTAATTATAAAAAAACCTAAACTGAATAATCATTATTTCAATCTCAAAAGCTGATAATAAATCCTAATGACCTTTTTATAATTTACATGAAAACCCGGGGACATATGTAATGAAATGGGTGGGCTATAAATGATTGTATGGGATAAAATATGTTAGTAAAATATTTATTCTAAAAAAAGGCATAACATGATATCATTTGAAAGAAGATCATATATCATCAAAAGTAATCTCATTATTAATGGAGGATATAAAAAGACCATGTAGTCATGTAAATTTTGAAAATTCATAAAACATGACATTATAATCATACGTGAATGTTCACATCCAAACCAATATAACATAGTGTGGTGTGAAAACAGATAATGCACAATGTATGATATATCCTATGATGAAGGAATTACATAATGAATCAGTGGTTTTATAAATTTTTGGACCCCAATTATATTCATTACATATAAATGTATATAAGTTACATATAAGTGGATCAAATATTGGGTATGACCACAAGAAAACCTTATGGGAAGGAAATATGGTATGTAATCATGCATTATAGCCTAATCAAATGGAATATCATAATGATTCCCATGAATAAAGGTATTAAAAATTATGGTATGTTCATAAATTAATAATGATGATTATTTCTTGAATAAAAAATTCAACTTGTTTAAAGTCATAAAATGGGTGGATTTAGTTTAACAAATGATCTTATTAGGAATTGTTTTAAAAAAAACTGTTTAGTATTATTTGAATATGATAAGATCATAATAATTTCCATAAAACTAGAAATGAACAAAAATAGTTGTCCATAACAAAATGAGATCACTATAAACACATATAAGTCCAAAAATAATTTCTTAGAGTGGTATATAAAAGTTATTATAATTATAATAATTCTCTTTAAACATATTTTCAGAAAAGAATGTTTTGACAAGGGAATATGAATATAATGTATTATTCCCAAAAAAATTCAAATGGTCTAGATATATAGGTATGGATCATTTATACATAATATATAAGAAATAACTGAGATTAAAATAAAAGATAAGGGAGTAAAATAATTGAATTTAGAACAAAAATTTATGTGGGTGGTTTTGAAGATCCCAATACTAAGGCCCTTCACTCGTTTAATGAGCTTATTTATCCTTTTGAATAATGAAATTATATTTTTCACATTATATAACTTTCAACATATTAATCAATAATAAAAAAAATTTATGTATATTTTTTACTAAATGTCATTCATTTATTATATATTTTTTTATTATCAACCACTTAGTATTTTTCACTACACAATTCCAGAACCAATTTTTTGAGTTGATAAATTTTTTAAGTGTTTAGAAATAGTTCCAAAATAACCCAAATTATATATTTTTTGGTTGTTTATAATTACATTATCATAAATCCATTAAATTTCCCTTGAATTTCAAAAAAATTTCCAAATTTTAAAAGATGTCCAAATTTAAATATTATTTATAGTTAAAAATACCACAATAATTTTTGTTTTATATAATTAATGTGATGGAAAAATTAAATTTAAAGTATAATAGTAAAATTGTAGTTATATATTTATTATTTTATTAATTTTAAAAACTCATCCATGACATTTGATGGTGGTAAATGAAACGCTTTTTTAAGGAGTAATTTAACAAACCATGATAGAAACAACATTTTCATTTAAGGAAAAAAGAAGCAGACGACAAGATATTTGAAAATGTATAAAAATAATAAAAAATAAAATATTAATCACATTGATGTTGTTATTTTATGAAAGTTTTATGAAAAAATATTTTTCGGATAAGAAATGATTATAAGGATTTGTGATGCGAATTTAACCTCTTCATTTCGATGTTAACTCTTAGGCTGCACCCTAAGACTCCACAGACTGATCTTTTGGTATGACCATAACTCCTAAGACATAGGGAATATATTTTGTGGAATATTATTGTAACTCCCCGATCCCAGAAGCCCAGAGATGGTGCATTATTATGTATCATTGACATGATAATAAAAGATCATTTCTAGAAAGACATATTAGTTTAGTATCCTTGGATGTTCTAGATACATTCATAAGGTTTATATTACATCATAAAATAGAAAACAACAATAACATTGTCTCCATAGAAAACACTGAGATCCTATAGACAATCCCAGGAGGTCAGTCATAATACAGTTTTTTGCATCCTGGGAAAATAAAACATAGAATGGTGTGAGCTAAGATGCTCTGTATGGATAACATTATATTAGAAACTTTCATAAATAATCATAAACATTTAAGGTAGTGTATAAGAGTAGAAGAAAAGCCTTTTAAACATGAACTTCAGCATAATATGGAAAAGGTAAAATCAAATAATTCCATTTACCTATTCACATGGATATTCTACTAGTCAAATGATCACATGAAATATCAAGAACCAATTTCATAATGATGGAATGGATAATGCTAGATGATCATAACCACATAGTCGAGGAATTGTGCCAAGACTACAAATATGATTTTGTCAAGTCCTTGTGCCAAGAAACTAGTTTATTTCATGAGACATACCGATGCATTGAGAAGTAATATCGGGCTCCACCCGTCACATACTAAGTCCAATTCATTCATCATATGAAAATATTGAAACATAACATAAACATTCATATTAAAACTAGAATACCAAATGTCAATACAATATCCACAAACTATTAATGGTATAAAAATTTCACATCCACAGTCAAACAAAACTCATTCAATACAATATGGAAGATTGTATTGTAGTAGATTAACCTTAATCGAGAATAATGAAGGGTATTGACATAGATGAAAATAATAATCAAAACTATTTGAGATAAATATCCCCCTTTTTCTTGAAAACATTTAAAAGTCACACAATTAGTCAAGAATCCGTTTTAAATATATTTTTGAATAAAAGTGTACCATACCAATTTTAAAATTTTTAAAGGATTTTTAATTTTAAAACATTAATTTCAATATAAATAAACCCTTTAAACCATTTTTAAAACATGTACTTTAATGAGAAAATTTTGAATAATAAATCCTTATAACATTTAAAATGATATTATAGTTGGAGTTCCTAACCAAAAGAGAGACACATGAATATAAATAAATGAGGTAATAAAAACTTTATAATATTATGAGAATAAAGGGACTCATGATATACTACGTCAAAGTACATTATATACACCATATAAAAGAGAATTGGTGAATGAAAACAATGAAGTCTTAATAGAATGTAAATTGAGATGAAATCTCTTATAATGACTGTATCATTAGGTTAAGGATAAAACAATGACATAATTATGTGTGAAAAATATAAATACACTCAATATGATTAGATATTTAGTGTAAATCAATCAGAGGACATTCACAAATATTCTTGTATAAACAACAACAATGAATTGGATGTTTAACTCAATAAATGGATATTGAGATAAAATTACTCTTATCATGTTCGATTCGATGACTTGAGAATTTATCAATGAAGTCATTATGTGTATCAAAACTATATCCATATAAATGGGAGTGGAAATTATGACATAAGAAAATGAATAGTGATTCCACACATAATCATGAAGTAAAATAATCAATGAAGTACGCATAAAGCCGAATGAGGTGAAATTGAAATTTCAAATTGCCTTATCGATTTGGTAACATACAAAACATACAACAATGAAATAAATATAATACAATTATGATGTAAATATCCATAAATTAAAGTATATTACACAATTAATACAATCATGGGCAGTACACACACCACATGCAATAAATAACTGGAAAACAATGGAAATCTTACGAAATTAAAAGCGAGATAAGAAACCCCTTACATTGTGACTTTTCCTTGGCCGAGGGTAGGTTAACATCCTGTATAATGGTGAAATAATCTTTATTCAATCATACATGAATTATATACATTAATATGATATCAAATATGATCTTTTAACACTTATTTGTTAATAATATCTTAGTATTATCGTCGTTTCGGGTGTTAACAGATTCATTTTCGTTTATATTCTTTGTTATGTGAGCCATATGTTTTATGGATGTGATGTATCTTATTAATATCCATAATTATTTAATGTCTCTAAATATTATTTTTAATCATCAAATGAAATTTAGTCTTTAATGGATACGAAGTGGAATGAATCTTATCGCGTTTATGGAGACGGTAATTCGTACGTACGCACGAGCGATAATATCACTCTTTTGATATTAAAATAATATATAATTGGATGGTACATCATATATACAGAATAATTACCATGATATATTTATTTTTTAAATTATGTACACATCATTATTATAACCATTCCAATAATAATGTATTGAATAATAATTACACCACGACTTGGAGACGGTAATCTGTACGTATGCACGTATGGTGACATGTCACTCAAAGGATGGATAGAATAATGAAGATGGTTGTAACATATTTATAATAATTTCACAGTATAGATATGATACTGGAGTTATTATTTTAGGATGGAAATAACAAAAAGAAGAAGTGGAAGAATAAAATAACTTGAAAGAGGGTGGTGAAATTATTACCTGTTCTTCGAGTTCTTCCTTTTGATTTGATCAAAAGGGCTCCTTAAGATGGCTTTCTGACCAAAGGATGGCATCTAGGATTAATTTAGGAATGTTGAGAGGATATTTTTTAGGGGTTGGACGGCCCAAAGGCTTTGAAGGTTTGAATTAGTGAGTAGGGGGAGTTCCCTTTTATAAGAGGGGTGAGGGGCACCTTAGGAATAGTTAGAAATATTATTTTATAATAAATTCATATGCGGTATCTAATACTTCCAAAGTTTATTATTTAATGTATAAGGAGGGGATAGTTCAAAAACCACTCAACCAATAGGTTTTAGATAGGTTTGGGTCACTTTATTAACTTTATCTTTTTGATTTAACTCTTAGTTAAATAGTTTGACATTTACCACGTCTCTTTATATTTTTATATTATATAGTTAACAAACATACTATATACCTACAAGATACCCCCAAGGGGTCCTTTAATGATACACCTAATATTATATAAGTCCATTGTCTGATCCTTATATTTTTAGAAATATAATATCAATTAATAATATAAAATTTGTTTTAAAAACCATTTATGTCAATTTTGACACTATTTAAAAAATGATTTTTGTTAAAGTCGTAAAAACATTATTAATTATAAAAAAATCATTTAACCAATTATGAAATGTCATATTAACCAATAAAATTCGTGTATGTCATAAAAAATTTGAAATTATATTTATTTTAACATTTATAATACCAATTATTGGATTCTTTCATTAATAAGGAAAATAATGCATTATTATTGTGGAATAAATAGATTTTATTATTCAATGTCTAAAAATTATAAATAAAATAAAATTATTTATTAAAAAAATTTATATTTCTATTAAATATTTATAGTCAAAAAATATAACATATATAACCCTATGTAAAAATGTTTTTTCTAAAAGATATATGCTTATGTCATTTTTGTCATTACATTAAGTTAATTAATATAAAGTGTCATTATCAATTAAAAGGGGTTCCATGGGGTCCTAAAATCAACACAAAGACGTCCATGGTGAGAAATGTATCAACAAATAAGGTTAGGACACGTTTTAGGGTAATTTAATATTAGTATAATATTATTTGTTTACCCTTATTTACCAGATTTACCTTTTAACCCTGGTAAATAAAATATTTACCGAAGTAATTATTCATAATGTATGAAAATAAAAGTTACCTATTTACAAAATTTATAACTCCTGATTATAAATATGGAATCCATTTTTCTAAATTAAAAACATAGAAGTGGCATAAATTAATTTAAAATTAATTCCCATTGTCAAAACAAAAGGCGTGTTTTTATGAAATAATAACTATAAAAGGATTTGCACTTGCTTATGTCCAGTTTAAATTTTCCAATATGTCCAATTACCAACATTGGATTAAATGGTAAAAATATAATCTAATTATACATTAATATCACAAAAATTCATGATTTATCATTATTAATTATTTTGATTAAAAAAGTTTTTTTAATTAAAATTTAGTAATTCTCTTTATTCATCACAATTTGAATGTTATCAGAAAATTACCAAAAATTCACCCTAATATAATTATTATATTCCGAATAAAAAAATTAAGTCAATTTTGAAAGATAAAATTTATAAAATTTCAAAAAGTGGGTATTACTTTACATAATGGCTAGTTTGATTGGTTGTGGTGTGTTAGAACTCAAAGTTGCGTACAACACACACTACTATATTATTCAAAGAGGAGCATACCATGGAAGCTTGGGGTGTTACATTCTCCCCTCCATAAATAAATTGCATCCTTGCAATTTTTAAAATTGGGCATGGGAAAATAATGGAATGTCCCACATCGGAAAAAAGTCAATAAAACTATCACCTTAAAAGAAAGAAAGAGAAGTCACCCAAGATAACCCATAATAGGATTACATGTATGGAAACATGGATATGGATGATAAACTAAGTGTCAAGTTATGATGGATAGGGATAGAAAACCTGATCAAGAGAAAGTTAAGAATAATATAATCACAAACTTGTGATGGAAAAATAGTCATTAGTCTCCCATTAGGAAAAGTAAACAAACAACATTTTTTTTGTTTTATGTTACATTACATAAAGATGAGGAATTCATTTTTGAGATTTACTATGAACATAAAGATATATACGTACTTTTAAAATAGAGATTCATTCTTTAATAAATTTATACCACTAAGTCATTTTTTTAATGATGAGTATTCAAGAATACATGGTCACACTGGAAGAGTTAGAATAAACATCTATAGAATCACATGATCCACGAAGGATAAACTATATATTTACCTTTTATTTAGAGATTAATCAAAACCAAAATGGTTAGTATATGATCTGATGATCCCCAAAAAGTATATTCCATTAGGAAAAGAAACACTAATCTTAATTTCTAAAACTAAACAAACAATACCCCAAAGTTAAATAAATAACCTGAAATAAACAATTTCCCTTAAAATCCTTCAATAAAATACAAAATAATATTGAAACCCAAAACATAGAAGAATTTGGTTTTGTAGTCTTCCATGTTAAATTGTATCTCCAAATGACATAAACTACTCTTAAAGTCACATACATAAAATTAATTGACCTAATCACGTATTCCCTATTATTGGTTAATAATTTCCACAAATAACACAAATCACTATAAATACACAATAAAAACATAGATAAAAAACCACCATTACTCCTCAAATGAAAAACCATAGTATTCTATTTTCCTTGATCATATATCATTCCCAACAAAAAGAAGATCTTCCAAAAATAAATTTAACACTTAATCACAGAATGATTTTATGATACTAAGTGTATTCATTTGATAAGACATAAGATCCCAAATAAATCTATTATTGATCAATAAAATCAATTAACTAAAAATAATTAGTCACAATAACCAGGTTCTTCACGTAGTACAGTGGTAGGTGAGAAATCCCAATAAAACATTGGTTGTTGGTTCGATTCCCACATCTTTGTCCGACACGATGGGTTGTCACACGGTCTGCGTGCTATCCTTTTTCAAAAACTAGATTTTATAAAATTACCAAAATGAGATAAATTCCGAAAAATAACCACAACATAATTTAACCACAGATGTTATCTCATACAATTCATTTTTATCCAAAAATATAATAACTTTTAATTTCCTCAAACCCAATGATAATATAAAACAAAATGGTTATTTATAACTATATACATAAGAGAAAAGATAAGTCTTCCTAAAATATCATTTTCACAAGATATACTACAGGGTTACAAATACCTGAGAAAATTATTCAAAAGTAATCCCATCATTAAGGAGTACTAGTAATTTTAAAAATTTCTCTAACCATTTATTTCCAAATAGCTTCTTCTTTGACCATGAAAATTACATACAGAATAGGGAATTCACTTGGGTATGGGCCAGGTCCCCTAAATTTATGGCAAATGACTGTAAATAGAATCTTGTGACTTTTATTATTTTCTTTATTAGTAATCTTCATTTTTCCTCGGCAATTTTTCACTTTATGTCCTTATTTCCTCCATGTAAATCATTTCATTGATCCATTGAGACACTTTCATGGGTGTATCCTTCCACATTTCCTACATGATGGAAATTGAGGATTATTTTATCAATGGTCTCCACTGTTGGAGCTCTTATCATTCCTCACCTTTCTCCTCTTTGTTGAGTCCGAGAGTTTGTTAATATATATGTTGTTGATCATATTTTTTGGAAAACTAATTTGGAATGAACACGATATCTTTTATGCCTATCAATATTCCATTGTTTTTATCATTTCCACCCCCATTACCACCTTGTACATAATTCTCAAAGTTACTATTACTTCTTTGGAATCCATCTATTGAATAAACTAGAAAGAATTGCGTGAGTAACAGCAGTCACAATATAATTTATAGAATATCATGACACCATATTCTTAATTTGAAACTACTTAGGAATAACCAAGGTCATTTATTCTCATCTTATATTAAAATACTTTTAATTGGTTTGTAAATAAAATGTAAATTATCCTAAGAATATCCCCAAGGATTGTCGTAACAAATAGTGCAGCAAGGCCCGTTGTCATGCACCAGTTCTCGTTTGAGTCTAGCTCAAAGTGGTGTTTACGGATTTTAACCCAAGCTACATCTGTGCCAGAGTTGCCTCTATAGGCTCGTATCCAGAAAGGGATGTATTGCTTGGAAAACTCACAAAATCTCTACAATACTAAAATTCTAGGATGTTCTTCTATACTAATCCTCAAAGTCCATCTTAGGTCTATGTGTTCTAATCAATGTTTATCAAAATCTAGTTTCCAAGGATTTTTCTAAACTTCCTCTGATACCACATATACCCCCCGACCCCAGAAGCCGAGAGTGGGTTCATTATTAAGTATTATTTTCATTATCATAAAAGATCATGTATCGAAATACATATTAGTTTAGTATCCCTTGAAGTACTAGATACATTCATAAGGTTTACATTAAATCATAAAATGGAAAACTACAAAAACATTGTCTCTATAGACAACATTAAGATCCCATAGAATATCCCTGAATTTTATTCATAATATATTTCTTTGCATCCTTGGAAAATAAAACATATAAAGGGGTGAGCTCAGATGCTCAGTAAGGATAACATTATAGAGGAAACTTTCATAAATAAGAATAAACATTTAAGGTAGTGTATAAGACTAGATCAAAAGCCTTTTAAACCTGAACATCAGGATAATATGGAAAAGATAAAATCAAATAATTCCATTTACTTATTTACATGGATATTATACTAGTTGAATGATCACATTAAATATCAATAACCACTTTCATAATGATGGAATGCATAATGTCAGACTATCATAACCACAAAGTCAAGGCCTTGTGCCAAGACTACAAATATGATTTTGTCAACTCCTTATGGAAAGACATTAGTTTGTCTCATGATACCTGCCAATGCATCTAGGAGCTATAGTGGGCTCCACCAAACACTTAATAAGTCCAATCCATTCACCATATGTAAAGTTTGAAACATAACATAAACATTCATAATAAAACTAGCATATGAAATGTCAGTACTTTATCCACAAACAATGAATGGTTTAAAAATTGCCCATGCACAGTTAAACATAACTCATTCAATATAATATGGATGATTTTATTATAACAAAGTAACCTCAATCGAGAATAATTACCCATATTGACATGGATAAAAATAATCACCAAATCTATTTGAGAGAAATATCCATGATTTTTTGAAAACATTTAAAAGTCACACTATTTGTCATGAAGCTGTTTAAAATTGATTTTTGAATCAAAGTGTCCCATGCCACATTGAAACTTTTAAAATTAGTATTAAATTTAAAACTTCAATATCCATATAAATAAAACCTTAAAAGAATATTTTAAACATGGAAATTAATGAGAATGATTTTGAGTAATAAATCCTTATAACATTTAAAATGATATTTTAGTTAGAGTTCATAACAAAAAGAGAGACACATGAATATAAATGAATTAGGTAATCAAAACATTATAATATAATGGGAATAATGGGATTCATGATATACTATGTCAATGTACATTATATGAACCATATAAAAGAGAATTGGTGTATGACAACAATGAAGTCTCAATGGAATGTAAATTGAGATGAAATGTTATATAAAGACTGTATCTTTATGTTAAGGATAATCCAACGAGATAATTATGTGTGGAAAATATAAATACAATCAATATGATTGGATATCCAGTGTAAATCAATTAGAGGACACTCACACATATTCTTGTAAAAACAACACTAATGAATTGGATGTTTAACTCAAGAAATAGAGATTGAGTTAAAATTACTCCTATCAAGTTCATATCGATGACTTGAGAATATATTAATGGAGTGATTATTTGCATAAAAATTATATCCACATAAAGGGGAGTGGAAATTGTGACATAAGAAAATGAATAGTTATTCCACACATAATCTTGAAGTAAAATAATCAATGAAATATGCGTAAAGCCGAATGAGTGGAAATTGAAATTTCAAATTCCATTATCGATTTGGTAACTTATGAAACATACACCCATGAAATAAGTATCATAAAATTATTATGTAAATATCCATAAATTAACGTATATTACATAATTAATACAATCAATGGCAGTACACACACCACATGCAATAAATAATTGGCGAACAATGGAAATCTCATGGCATTAAAAGTGAGATAAGAAACCCCTTACTTTGTACTTTTTCCTTGGTCGATGGTAGGTTAACCTATTTTATAATGGTGAAATAATTTATATTGAATTCTATAATAATTATATACATTAATATGATATCATATATGATCTTTTAACAATTATTTGTTAATAATATCTTAGTATTATCGTCCTTTTGGGTGTTAACAAATTAATTTTCCATTAAATTATTTTTTATATGAGCCATATTTGTTATAGATGGGATGTAGATTATTAATATCCAGAATTATATCATGTCTCTAAACATTATTTTTAATCATCAAATTAAATTGAGTATTGAATGGATACAATGGGGATTGAATCTAATCGCGTTCGTGGAGACTGTAATCCGTACGTACGCATTAGTGAAAATATCACTCTTTTGATATTAAAATAAAATATAATTGTATGGTATATCATATATAAATAATCATTATCATGTTATATTTATTATCTAATTGAATTACAAATCATTATTATACCCATTAAAATAATAAAGTATTTAATAACAATTACACCATGAGGTGGAGACAGTAATCCGTATGTACGAACGTATGGTGACATGCCATTCAATGGATGGATAGAATAATGAAGATGGTTTTACCATATTAATAATAACTTCATAGTATATAGATTATGCCGGTGTTATTATTTTATAATGGAAATCACAAAAAAGAATAAGTGGAAGAATAAAGTAACATGAAAGAGGGTGGTGGAATTATTACCTCTTCTTCGGGTTCTCCATTTGGATTTGATCAAAAGGGATCCTTAAGATGGATTTATGACCCATGTAGGGCCTCTAAAATGAAGTGATGGAAGTTGAGAGGATATTTGGGTAGGGGTTGGCTGAGACAAAAGGCTTTAAAGTTGTGAATTAGTGATTTGTGGGAGTGACCTTTTATAATAGGGGTGAGGGAAACCTTAGGAAAAGCTAGAAATATTATTTTATAATAAATTTATATTCAGCTTCTAATGGCTCCAAAGTGGATTATTTAAAGGTTAAGGTGGCTACAGGTCAAAAACCACTCAACCAATAAGTTTTAGACTGGTTTGGGTCACTATATTAACTTTATCTTTTTTCTTTAACTCTTAGTTAAATAGATTGGCATTTACCATATCTCCTTGTATTTTTATATTATATAGTAAATAAACATACTATATACTTCCATGAGACCCCCAAGTGGTCCATTAATGATACACCTTTCATTATATAAGTAATTTTCCCAAACCGTAGATTTTAAGTAATATAATATCAATTAATAATATAATATTTGTCTTAAAAACTCATTTATGTCAATTTTGAAAGTCTTTAATAATTTATTTTTGTTGAAGTCCTAAAAACATTATTAATTCGAACCAATTTCTTTTAAGAAATAATAAAATTTCATATTAACTAATAAAATTCAGGGATTTCATCAAAACTTTCAAATTATATTTATTTTATCATTTATAATACAAATTATTTGATTCATTCATTAATAAGGAAAATACAACATCATTATTGTGTCATAAATAAATTTAATTATTCAATTTATAAAAATTATAAATAAAATTACATTATTTATGGAATATTTCTAGATTTATAATTAATATTTATAGTAGAAAGTATAACATATATAACCCTGTTTAAAAACATTTTTTCTAAAAGATATATTCTTATGTCATTTTTTTATTTACTTTAGCTTAATTAATATAAAGTGTCATTATCACTTACAAGTGGCTCAATGGGGTCCAAAAATCAGCCCAAAGATGCCCATGGTTGGACATGTATCAACCAATAAGGTTAGGACACGTTTTTGGGTAATTTAATATTATTATAATATTATAATTTTACCCTTATTTTCCGGATTTACCCTTTAACCATGGTAAATAAAATATTTACCGATTAATTATTCAAAATGTCTAAGAATAAAAGTTAACTATTTAAAAAATTTGGACCTCCTAATTCTCAATAAGGAATAAATTTTTCTAAAATCAAAAATTAAAAGTGGTTGAAATTAATTTAAAATTTATTCTCGTTGTCAAAACAAAAATCATGTTTTAAAAAAATAATAACTATCAAAAGTTTGGCACTTGTTTATGTCCAGTTAAAATGTGAAATTATTTCTAATGAACAAAGTTGGATTAAATGGTAAAACTATAATATAATTATACTTTAAAATCACTCAAATTCAGTATTTATCAAAATTAATTATTTCTATTAAAATGGTTGTTTTTAATTAAAATTTAGTAATTTTCACTATTCATCATAATATGAAAGTTATCATAAAAGTACAAAAAATTAACCCTAAGGTAATTTCAATATTCAAGATCAAAAAACGAAGTCCAAAATGAAGGATAAAATTTATAAAATTTCAAAAAGTGGGTATTACTATTCATAATGTCTTGTTTGATTGGTTGTGGTGGGTTAGAACTAGAAGTTGTGTACAAAACACGCTACTGTATTATTTAAAGAGAAGTATACCATGGAATCTTGGGGTGTCAAAATTATGGTATATATGTTTTGTGCAATGGATCATATAGTGTGATGAGATGAGGGGTGGTATTTTTAAGGGAATAATATGGGTGTTTTTTAATATAATATCCACTATAGAATTAGTTTTTATCAAGTATACTATTATTGATGATTGTTGAAACAATATAATTTAATTATTAAATTATAATTCAATAAAATTGGAAAATAAATAATACCAGATTTTATTAGTGACATTTTTAAAATAATGTAAATATTTTATTTTTTCAAATTTTAATATTCACAAAAACTCATTTACTTTAGAGAAATACTCAAATATCACAATGAATAATTTCAATGACTAAATTATAAAAAAGCCATTATTTTTTATTAATATTCTAATAATGCTAATTATAATTTTTATATAAAAAATTATTTATGGACAAATATTAATTTTTCAAACTAGATAAATTTACAGCCCCTAGACTTTTGTTTTCCAAAAAAACATATTAATATTTTGATTAAAAAAAATACATTTTCATAAAACATAAAAAATATCATTCTGTTCGGACATTTCTTATATATGTATTTTTAATGAAAACAAATTTTTAAATTTTTCCAAAAAAAATAATGGATTACGTGGGAATAATTTTTTTTATCATATTTAACAGGTTTATTATTTTTTTATTTTAATAAAAATTTCTAATATAATTTTTTTACGATGCCAATATATCGTTTTTTATTGAATCATTTTTATTAAAATCTATAATGTCTATATTACTATTCATAATGATCTTTTTTCCAACATTCATATATGTTTTTTCGCATCTATAAATCCCCAAATTTTCTAGATTCATTATTTACTTTCATTCCTTTCAAATTTATAGATTAATCATTTTCGAAAATATATATATGATTATAAAGGGTTTGTATTATTTTTTTAGTATTTTCAAAGGTGTTATTATATATGGGTTTAGAGGACAGTTTTTTTCCTATTCTAGTATTTTTATTTTTATTTTTATTGACCAATTATATTATTTTCAATTTTATTGCACTTGATTAGTCTCTTAATGTACTATTAAAAATAATTTAAAATGATGCAAATTTTTATTATGTGTTGAATGTGTTTTATATTATAGTACATTAAATTATATGACACCAAAACTTATATATTTAGTAATAAATTTTTATTAATTAAATTAGTGGTTGTAAAATTCTTCCCTATTAAGAAATTTCACCATTAATATTTTATTATACATATTAAGGATAAAATAGATTAATTTTTTTTATTTAATTTCTTCCAAATGTTATAAAACTACTTCTTCATACCTATAGATCATCCAATGTACATAGACTAGGTTATATTTATTTCCTTATTGAATATTGCGTCTATACTATTAGGTTTTCACCAGGTTCTCCACAAAAATATGATCACCATTTAACTATTCAATCTCTAGATTTAATACATGTGGCGGTATTATTATACACACATTGTAGAGGGATATTTGGATCACAACATGAAATGAATGTACATTCATTGTGGGTTCTTGTTGATATGTCATAGAAATGATATTGTAAAAGATATCAAAATAGACTATATACTTAACGCATAAATTACCCTTACTCTTAATCCCCTTATCTATCTTATATGAAGACATGTAAAGGAACAATTGGTATCCAACATAAACTCTAGTTCATATTGACAATTATAAATATATGTCTCTTATCAACTATGGGCCAACCTGATGTGTTATAAAATTATGTTGATCTTCTTAGGAATTTGTTCCACAAATTCATTTACCAATATTATATGTTTTCAAATATGATCTGATAATGTTATAGTAGATCATTTCTTTCAATATAGGGGTTCAAAATAATCCCACTAATATATTCAGTGTAATCAGTTGTTGTATTAGAAATCGACTAGGGGAATATGTTGATACCAATATCTTTTAATGAACATAGATAAATATCTCAACATATCCTCAAATTAAAGGATGTTTTATTCATATTAGAGGTCATTCAGGGGATGATAATCCTAACAGATGTTCAACTATATATTCAATTAACATTGAATAATTTTCCATTAAATTTATGTGAATTACATATCCTAATGAAATAAAATTTATAATGGTGTTCCATGAGGCCTTGCCCCTTATCTCATGTATATACATGCAATTTAGATGAGTAAAAAATAAAATCAAATGGGAGTGATTTAATAATTCCTTGTATGATTGTCCACCAAAACCTATATTTCAATATTTTTTCTCTAATGTCATTATAAATAACTTGATAAAATCTATAGTGATAGTATCCCACTTCCATGTAATTAAATTTAATGGTTTCAAAGTACCATTTGACTTTATCATTGTATACTTCACTTATTTACACACAAATCACTTTGATGTAAACATTGTAATATCAATCTACATATTACCCCACAAAGAGTGATATCGAAGATCTGTATATATTTTTTTACGCTCTATGGTTTTACAAATATTATTCATTTATATGAATGATTCTACATAACCAAATTTATTATAGGTTCTGATTGAAAATAATGTTATAACTAAAATTTCACAACACATTCTTCATCAATTTTAAAATCAAATTATTTCCCCTTTCTTATAAAATCCACCATATTTTTTATTTTCACGTCATCACTTTTATATTTCTTAATATTCACCAAAATCGATTGTTCCAGAATAAATTGAGAAAAACATGATGTGGTTCCATCCCATATGATTCCCAAGACCATCCTTTTAAAGTAGACGAATAATTTTTCTATCTCAATCCACTACATTTATAATGTTTCAGGATATTTTAAGTTGAGATATTTTACAACATTATTTTACATCCAAAGCTGTTAATGGACCGAGAAGACCTAATCTTTTATAATTTTTATCCACCTCCATTGTCTCAGGTTTAAATCCTTTTGTGTGAATAAATAGGAGAGGCTCTTATGTTATTTATATATTTCATACATCACTCTATATAGATAATATCACCAATTTCTAAATGAGAATATTATTATAGAAAACTCATAATAATGTTACTAGTTTTCAATCTCTATGATCATCAATTTTTAAAAGCAATAGTTATCACATTATGATTTCTCATTAATACAAAACTCAATCCCTTTTGAAAATTTTCATTGTAGATTAAAAATTCACCCCCCTTTTGGATAGTGTGAGTTCATGTAGACTAATAATCCCTATCTTTAACTCCATGAATCATTTATAAATTAAAAAGTTTAGAAAAAAATTCACTCCCATCAAATTTATCTTGGATAAATGTTTTGAAATTTCCGAGAAGTATCATAATAGAATTTCATAGTACCTAGATAATTTTGAGGAATGTAAATAACTCTATTAATAATATTTTTCTAGGATATTCCTCAATCAACATTGGGATCAATGGATTTATAGACTATTAAATTGTGATAACATGCCCTATGAATGTAATAATATCCATTAAAAATTTACACTTATATTTATCTTTCATATAACTAATCCTTTTTCAGAGTGTTCAGTACAATACAAAAATACATCTCATGTTCCTCCTTGTATTTTCTTTATTTTGAATGTAGTTTATAATTTATTTGAGGTAAAATATAAGGACTCAATTCATATATTCCTGGAATATTTAAGTATCATTAGTGAGTCTCAATGAAATCATTATGAACACATTTTTCCATAACTTATTCAAAAGGATGTAAAGAGAATATATATCTTATTCAACATGAATTAGTGATATATAGATATATGGTTTACTCTTGTGACGTTATGGGCTCTACATATCTTATAAAACATATTATTAATCCATGGTAGTATATACATATTTTTTACCATGATCTTCTTCAGTTCATGGTAATCAATGTTAAGATGCATTGACCAATCATTTTTCACAAAAAAGTAGATCAGAGAAACATGTTTGGATGAAATTTGATATATAAATACATTTTATATATTGTATTATATTTTCCTCTTCAGTAATTCTAGTTCAATAGTGGACATTGTATTGGTTTTCATGGATACTAGAAGATGACTGAAAAGTCAAAATTTATCTTATAATAATAATATATTTAATATTTAAATTATCATTTTTATATTTTTTATTAGTTAGATATATATTTATCTATGTAATATAAAAATATAAGTGTATACTACTAAACTAGTCTTTGAAGGAACTGCCTTGGATAAAATAGTGTGGGATCAAATATCGCATAAAGCATGTTTTCAATAATATTTCCAGTTTCTCTAAGATTGAATTGGACCTTTAAGGTGGGCCTCTTGTTCAAGCATAAAATCCATTGGTATATTTCCTTAAAATGGGTAATTTATGAAAAAATATAGTATCCTAGGTATAGATCACCCACCCCCTCAACCCAATACTTGCCCGACCTTTTTTCGGATTTTTAGTCCATGACCAGTCATGCATTGGTTTTGGTCGGAAAGACTTTCTAGATACAATGCTAAACTTACATCCCTAGATTCTAGATATGGAATGAATTTTTATTCTCCTATATTTTATGTTTTCTATATAAAATGACATCGAATCCATATCCAGTATTACATTATATTCCACATAAGTGAGTTTGAAAACTTTTTCTAGGACATTCAGCACCAAAATATTATCTTAGGTGGATTTATATGGCTAATACATAATAATTTATCAATTAAATACTTTTAATGATATCCTGACATAAATTTTTACAATAGGTGTTTTAATATTAATATTAACCTTAAATGATTAAATAAATGAGTGGAACTAAAGTAATATAGTATATTCACTAATCATAAAACAATAATGAGAGGGCATATCACCACTTAATTACCAAGAACTATCTCTATAGTACTGAGAATTGATGATTTTCCTTGTGCTTTTAGTCTTGATGGTTGATTTCATCAATTATAATCAACAACCCTTATCTCAATTCATTGGGTTTCAAAATGTATATGTTCCATACAGTTGAATCAATGGACCATAGGCTGAGGGTAGATCAGAAACATATTTTCAACCAACATATTTGTAAGATTATTTGTCTGAAGTTATAATTCCTCATATTAGTTCACATATCTTCCATACATAACACATGTCATTATTCCATTGATACAGTTTCTCAGATGATTCATCCCCATGATTTTGACATGTGGGAAGTTTTCTTTTATTACCTCCATAAGATATATTCAATGTCACCCAAGAATTAAAATACATTCTCCACTTCTTATCCTTCATACCATTAGATGATTGTGAATACCCAATATTCATTTTAAACTAAGTGAGGATCAGATAATTTCCCTATAGTTATCAACATCTCATATTGATATATATTTTCTTAAAAATTTATTTATCCCACTAAAGGAGTGTTTAAAATTACCATTAGGGATGAAGATAAGTGTTGGGCCACAATGTGTTGGCTTTTTGAAAATTTCCTTATAATATTTAATTTTTTAATTTTCTATATATTTTTATCTAATGAACTCCCTCCCTATTTTAAGAAAATATTATTAGGAAATATATTGATTAGATGATATTTTTTATCATTCCCACTCTATTGAATATATTTCATCCTTGTGGTTTAAATTATTGATCATTTTCCACCACTAAAAAGATTCTCTTTCTAAGAAATTCATGACTGAGATAAAAGTTTAATACCTAGGGAAATAAATAATTTAAAACATCCTCTCAATATTTGTAATCTATTATTCAATAATTTAGGGGTAAAAAGATCCACTAATAGTAAGACATGTTTATTAGATAATGTACTAAAAAACAACATAATATTTCTTATGAGAAGATGGAATTCCAAATAATTCATGTAATTATTTGTTACTTAATTCAATTAATAAAGTACTATTTTGGTGTTATCTACTCCCACCACCATCAGGATAGGAAAATAAATTGGGAGATTAAAAAAATACCCATCTTATTATTATTGTCAGAATTCAACTTATTTTTATCCATATATTAAAATAATGGAAAATTAAATATGAGAATAACTGATTAAATTTGAAAATACTGGGAAACTATGTAAATATAAGGGATAACTCATAAATTTCACCTATATCCAATATTATGTATTTAAACATTTAAATATAGTATATCGATGAATTATTTATTATTAGGCACTATACCCAAATTCTAAAATCAAATCTAATATAATGGTTTTTAAATAATGTGTTAATGAACCAAAGTTCATCCCCCAACAGTTTTAAACCTATTGCACAATAAGGGTGGGTTTTCTCATTAGAAGTAGATCGTGTTAACACCCAATAATTTAATTTCATTTATAATTTTTTTAAATGTTCATATGTGTTTATTCGTTCATTAATTTTTAGTTTTTAGATGGTAATGTCATTTCTTTGATACCCCCATACTATTTAATTTACCTAAATTGTATGGTTGTTTCCTATTAATAAGATTATTCCTTGAAATTTAAATAAAATTTTCAAGTCCTAATTTTAATAAATTATAGGAAATTACTTCTATAAGGACCATAACAACTAGAGTGTTATTTTCATAATAATACATGATTAATATTATAAATATCCAAAAAATAAAATAATGAGAATATAAATGAAGAGTGAGTTTTGGGGATTAGGCATATAAATACAAAAAACATAAATATAATAAACATAAAAAATTATTTTTTATCTAAAAGGTGAAACAAAATCCCAAGGATCTTTTATTAATCCCCAAGAAAAAATTGGAATATACATATGGAATGGTGTACGGAATAAAGTCTACTAAGGGGAAAACATGTTAATGAAATATAACCATTGAGATAAGAGGATGATCATGATATCACAATGAGGAATATATTATTTAATTAAAAGGATGGATATAATAAAAGGGTGATATCATAAGATCATAGAAATAAAGAAATGTGGAAACATCATAAAATATAAAAATATTAGATTATGTCAACCCTCACATCTAAGACAACCTACAAGAGTGTCTTTGTCCAACTACCCATGCACCATATATGGTATATCAGGAAATGAATGAATTACCTATGGAATTTGTGGGACATATAATTAATGGAACACCAATAAAATTCATAAAATCAATATTCCTATTAGAGAAACCTAATGATATATAATATATGGCATAATTATATGAAAAAACATATAAAAGATGATTTGTTATGTAATCATATCTTATTTCATCATCGACTGACATATCAAAATATTCCCTTAAAATAAAAGGATAATAATTATTGGATTCTAATACATTAATAAAAATGACTCTGTAATGAAAACTATGTTCATGTTGAGTGAATACATAAACATGTGTTGAAATTAGGATTTGAAATTAAACCCTTTATTAGAGTTTTATAGAAAAATGTAAACGAATAATGAAATACATTAAGAGAATATTATTTCTCTAAAACTATAAATTTACCAAAAAAAATTCTCATAGAAAATATATATTTTAGAAACCATGTACAATTAAAAATTATTGTTTTTTCTCTAAAATAATATATATGATTTAAACTAATTCTCAATAAATATGTTTGTTTTATAGAAGGATTTGTGAAGGGAACATGATGAATATATAGTATCCCCATAATAGAATGGTAAATTTGAATTTTTATATATGTAAGAAAAATATATAATGAATCAAAAATATATAAGTAAGATGGAATTAATTATAAAGGTAGAAAAATATCTGAACGTGTTACCTCAGGTCATTGATTCATTATGGGAGTTTATTCCAAAAACTGAATAATAAAATCAATATTATTAATTATTACATATAACTTAATTCCTAGATAGAACTTTTTTTGTAGTCCAATTATTATTATCTATTAGTCATTATTTATTTATTTATTATTTACATCAGTCTCATAATGTGTTCGACCAACTTATCCAAAATAGCTTTGGGAATTGGTAATGGATTATGGTGTTATAAAAGATATCAAAAATCACTATTACTATTGGGTAATTAATTTATTTCCAATATATTTTCATAATAGCATTACAATTCAAAATATGGTCTAAAATTGTTCTAAATTTTAAAATGTGTCTTGATTGACTCAGTTCTTACCACTAAATTTACCATTATAGTTTGTTTTTAATATCATAATTGCAATCCAAAAATGAAATTTAATTTTTTAAAAAATAATCACAAACAGTAGATTTATTCCTTGAATATTTTATAAAAACCATCCACGAATGGATACGATGAAAAATGAAATGTGTTATTCTTGGAGGTCGTGAATGGAACATAATATGAAAAATTATTTAATTTTAAAATAATGTGATAGATGGCCATATTTAGGGATTTACATTTTCTTATTAATACATTAGTATATTTATACCACTCATATAACTCTGAAAATATGGATGGACAAGATTTAGAAGATGTTTTTAATAAAATAATTTAATATGTTGGGTTGATAATGCTAACTCTTCCATTTGGATATTACCTCATGAACTCCCCAAAATAGATTCCTATTTTACTATTTCTATAGTAAAATAATTCATTTGTTGTAGGAATGATTTTTTGAGAGACTTGGAAATATAAATGGTAATGATTAAAAAATATAATTTAGAGAGAAGAGGTGTGGTGAAGGGCGGTAACCAACTGTGGGAGACGTGTGTTTTATATACTATATCTACTAGTTGATGATCTAGGTTCCAACACTAGAATCCATTATTTATAGGGCATTCCATTTAAGGAATATGATGTAGGAAGTGATTTGATATATTGATAAAAGAACACATGTAGAACCATGAAAATGCTTAAATAGGTGGTCCCATGCTACCAAATTGTTCTATATGATTCTAAATTTGTATATTTATTACTAATAAGGTCTACATGCAATCAAAAAGTCATTGATGAAATAGAGAATTTGGGGCATCATTAGTGGGATGCAGGTGAAATAGAGATAAAATGAAAATATCATCACATAATTTGATGGTAGTGAAACATGGTGACATATAGGAATCACCGAGTGAGCATCCTAAAAATTAGGGTGTGTATTTTGATGCCTATCAACAAAAATTACATCCTCATGGATTTTAATGTGTGATTTAATACTTATTTTCCTGATGAAACATGTCTATTGATCTATCTTGAATAGTGGGGGATGTGGTGGGTCGCAACATGAGCATCATCGAGTGGAAAACATGAAAGTGTAATAGGTGTGTTGGATCCTATCATATATCCTTCATCTCATATCCACATATGCGGTGAGATTCAATGGTTCCCTATAATAATTTATTAGAGGGTATCATGATGAAATGTTTAATTTCAAGGGATATACATATATTTTTAAATGGTAACGTAGTGTGATAAAAATGATAGTTAGGAGAAATATGTAATGATTTCTGACCCAACACGATACATGACACTCCATGAGGCCCCTAGTTCATCTCCTTCATGGGAATTTAAGCAACATTTAGATATTCCTTCATTCCATCATGATATTGGTTGTAAATGGAATAAATATATAATAATTTAGGTACATTCATACTTTGTCTATATATAAACAAAAATAATAATAAAATATTATCATGAATCTGTAATAGTAAGTCACATAAATAGTCCCTAAAACCATGAACCTAAACGACTGATGTCTTAATTATTATTTACATAACCACTAAATTTTACAATAGTTTCAAACATTTCACTATAATTTTTATCATCTAGACCATTTTTAAGACATATTGTATAATAAAATCACCATTATAAACATGGAAATGGAAACTTAAGAATGTCTTGAGCCCGTAAAATCAGTAAAGGAAAAATATATTGTAATATATCAGATCATAAACATGAAAGAGAAAAATATAAAGTCAAAAGTGTCTTAATTAATGATCAAAATAACATATATGAAAATCAGAAAACATTATAGTGTAATATATGACCATAAATATATGATTAATAAAGCATAAAATATATGAAATTTCTCAAAACAAATCTCTATAATAATAATACATATGAAAATTACATAAAGGGTGAAATAATTTTAAAATAAATATTAATCAGTGAAACATATAATTTTAATAAAATGAAACCAATATTTATTATTTTTAATAACATGATAAAAAATAGAGAAATGAATCACAACCATAATCCATGAATATCCATTATGAGAAAATGCATTATTTTTTATGCATATGTGAACAATAAAATTATCAATCTACCTAAAAAAGTGACAAAACCAATCATGCCCATGCCTATGTGAAAAAACTAATTATGAAAATTAATGAATGTATCATGAGATATAAGAATAAACCAATTAATTGGAGGGTGATATAGTATCCCACCTATAATCATCCATCATATTTCATCCACATAAAATCAATCATATGTATATATTAATGATCCCTTGGAAAAAGTAAGGGCCTGTTAAACCTCCAAAAATGTCAAAAAATATAAAATTTAAAGATCACAGGATGTAAAAATATAATTTTATAAAATTAATAAAAGAATAATAAAATATTTCCAATGGTAAAAACATCACATAATGATAGATAATCCATGGAAGGAAAATTCAAGTGAAAACACCCAATATTTCAAAAGACAATTCAATAATGTCTATAAAATATGATGTGAAATTTACATTCAAAATAATTTTTGATAAGGAAAAAAATAAATATAGAAATCTTATTATTAGGAGTTAAAATTAATAATTATTAAAAAATAAATAAGGTTTAAAACTCTATATTGGAAGATAAAATATTTCGATTTGAATGTCTATAGAACATTTTTTATATATTTTGAAATATTTTTTTTAAAAGCCCATATCATAAAAATGAAAAAATACCCTTCATTTGAAAATTATTTAATATGAATATGAGGATAACTAGAGAAAAAACAATTTTATATCCTAGTAGGGAAAGGAGATCATTTTTGAGATGTAAAAATAATAAAATATATAAAATCATTTAAATATAATGTGAATTATTATAAACAAAATTATGTTTTTAAGAAAAGATAGATTCATAAGTAAGAAGACTCAAGTGAGAAACATGATTTTCCTAGAAAAAAAAATATAAATAAAAAATATCATTACATATGGATGGATTACTGAATAATGAATTTTTAAAATCAATTTTTATTGATTATGACTCAAGAAGAAGTTTTGATTCATGAAAAACACATTACCTTTATTTCCGACATCCATAAATGCTCTTGAATATCTTGTATAACAAAAATGACTATCTTAATCACATTTTTGAAAATAAATTATATCCATTTCCTTTAAAAAAAATATTTATGGACACTATATAATAATATTATAGATTTTTGTATTCACAACATGGTGATGGATAATGATGAAGCAATTTTATTAACTTGATGGTTATATAAAAGGATTTTGAAATGTGTGTAATTTAAGAGAATAATAATTTAATATTATTAGTAAATCACTTTGACAATAATGTATTGTTTATAAATAGTTAAAATCATAATCAAATGTTAATTATATGTTTTATAACAATGTATGTTATTTATTTAAAATGAGGAGGGAGATAATTATGGAGTGACTTCAGTAGTATGCCAACTATATAAAATGGATTATGAAATGGGTTTTATTAGAGATAAGAGTAATATAAAAACATCATAGAGTCATTGGTAATGGGAAAATAATTATTTTTAACATATGGAAGTAATATTTTATGTAAATTAAAATGTCTTTAAAAAATTATTTGAATAAAAAGGTGGTGGAGGAGTTCCCTCACATTGAATAGTGACTTCCTAATGCATGAGAGGACTCCTTGAAACTATAATAACTCTTTATTATGTATGTAGTCCCATGTATGGATTGGAAATTCGTGATCAATTTATTTTTAGTGGAGATATGAGGGAATGTGTTAGAGTATATAGATTTTGTTGATGAAAAAAGAAATTTTTATATAAAAACAAAAGATAAGTAAAGGGTTATAATAGAATCAATTGATTGTTAAGATGGTTTCTGTTAGGTGATTTTAGTGGAGAAATAGTAGGAATGTCACACTGGTAGGACATTAATACCTAAAAGGATTTATAAGGGGTGCAAGTGAACTTTTATGTATTAAAAATTACAGATAATTTACTTAAATTTTTTTACCCTTTTTGTCTTGATTGAAAATTAATATTGGAAATTATATGATTAATATAAATATAATATAACCCATCATAGAAAATCTTTACAAGAAGGATAAATAACTTGAGTTCCATATAACATTATTAAAATTAAATATTGTAGGAAATTAACAATTACATCAAAACATTAAATGACAAGAAAAAAAATATAGAAAAATTTCATTTTAATCATCAAGTGCTCTTAATATTATATAACCATTATATACAATTACATGATTGAAAATGTATGGGTATATATTTTTATACATAATATTATAATCTTAATTGAAAATTGATCGTTTTATTTTTAAAAAATATACAATAATTTAGATGTTAATATTATTTGAAAAATAACTACATTATAATGGTAACTAAAACATACATTGCAATAAAAATTTATGATTTAAAATAAATTGACAACAATACCTAATTTTATAATGAGAACATTATAATTAAATAATTTTATTTAAATCAATTTCTAAAAGAGTTAAAATTTAATTTTAATATAAGTAAGAAAAACTCATATAAACAATTATAAGAATCATATATCTTCTATGAAAAAATTTTAATTGTTTTATTTTACCATTATATATATTTTTTATAAATTTTTTAATTATAGTGATAACCAGCACTTATATGGTTATAATATATTGTTAAAATTTCAAAAACGTATTAATATATTGTGTTTTACCATTTTATTCCATTGTTCTTATAATAAAAGTCACTCTCGTGGTATTTAATAAAGGAAAAGTAATTACTAATATCATGAGTTGTTATATTCTACCCCTAATAAAATAATTTCATCCCAAAATTTTTATATTGTGGAATAAAAAAGTTCAGGTAATTATGTATCACTAAATCCTCACGTACCCTAGAATCGTCATCATATTTATTGTTGTTTTATATAACATTATCCTTATGTGTTTTATTGTTCCTCATAACCTTTTCTCATTAATCAAATATATTCACATGATTTTATTCATATAAAAGGTGAGGTTCCATTTGAATTAGTTCTGATCGTAGTACCTATGATGGATTTAATAGGAAATTCATTAAAAGAGACACATAGAACATATTGTACACTTGTCAAAGGTGTGGAGGGAGTTTTAATAACAAGTATTGACATTGACATGATAAAGGAAATATATGGGAAAATTGTTTCAAGGGATATTATTTTATTTTCTCCCAAATTTCCTAACTCACTTCCATGGAAATATATGATTGAACAACTTATCACTAACTATTAACTGAGGACCTCAATGATTATTATCAATATAATTATTTTTTCACCATTGATCCACTTTTATATATTATTTAATAGTTTTTTCATTCTATTTCATTTATTGGACCATGTGAGGACCAATATTATTTTTCTCTCCGACATTGTCCATGAATGTTGGAGTTCTACATAACAACCCATATAGGGCCTTATATGGTGTTATTAAAATGCTAAAATAAAAATTGTTATTATATGATAAGTCTACCAAGGGGTGGTATTGATCCAAAAATCCTTATAAATCGATAAAATATTATCTATATATATCATATAATGTTTTATGTATCCTATCATTTTGAAAATCCACATGAGGATGATCTATATTAATAAAGATAATCTATTTATTCAATTATTTTTGAATACTTCTCTAGAACCATAAAGTAATCCCCGAATCCTCATAAAATACAATGGATATTTGTACCCATTGTAACCTCACAAATCACCTTATTCATATAATAGAATATTGGAAATTGGAGATATCATATTTGATGTAATGAATATGTGTTAAATTCTTTTGGTGATCAACTACAACAACCAAAACTATTATATCCATTGTAAATTTTGGGTTGTCCTAGGATGAAAACCATTATGATGTTTTATAATTTACTTACTAGTATGGTTAATTTATGTTACACACCATTATAATTTTTTCATTCGTACTCCTGATCATTTCATACCTATCATTGTTATATATACTCTATTATTTCCATATATATATATATATATGTAACCCCACAAGAAGTTTTTCTTCAGATATATGTACGTATTTATTCTCCTAGTGTGACTCCCAGAGATTTTAAAAGTGGAAGATCATATTTTAGATCTTATATAATAATAAAAACCATGATTTTATGATGATTTAATACCACTAGAATTTTCATTATACTTTTTTAGATAAATTTAATAACTTTAATAGATTTTAATGCACAAAACACCTGGTTTGAATGGACCACAATAATTTATTAAAATGTTATTTTACAGAAAAATACTATTATAAAATAGATATTATGATGTGAGGATTGAAAATTAATAACAAAATTATTAAATTTATATGGTTTATAGAGATATAAAATATATTTATTTTTTTCTTATTTATTAGAAATAATATAAGAACCTTTAAAATGGAAAAGTAATATTTTATGAGAAGCTATATTTTACTATGAAAAATATTTTTCCATTTCATGCACACAAATTTCAAAAATAAATTTTTATACTTTTAAAAAATACATTTAATGAAATGAAATTATTTTTTGAAATAATCATATCAATATTATCTTATGTAATATTTTTGGATTTTTATTTATAATTTCTAATTTTCAAGGAATATTTTTTTATTGAAAATAACCATTATATTTAAATTAGTTTCAATGTTATATTATAATTCCAAATTGGTTTTGTTATAAAATTAGTTCAATTATATTATAATAATTTATATATATTTTTGTGAAATCAATTTTATATTGAACTTTTATATTAAAACGTTTTATTCTGATGAGAACTTTCTCTTGGAAAACCCATTTTTTTATCAAACATATGGGTATAATTTTTAATTAATAATGAAAATTATATTAAATGAATTTGTAATATTTTATTAAAAATTATTTTATTATATTAATATATATTATCTATTATGTTCAACATATGTTTTTATGACAATGAATAGTAAAATTAGAAAAAATTATATATCTTGAGTAATGTAAAGAATAATGATACCATGGTGTTAAAATGATAAGATAAGTATTATAAATATCCTAAAACATTTCTAACACACATTTAATGTATATATTATAACCATATAAAATCTTAATCTACATAATGATCCATTCTAGAGGCATGTTTCTTAATTAAAATGTATATATTAGAATATCAATTAAAAAATTCAATGTTTTCCCTTTAGTGAACTTATAAAGTGACACCCCTAATATCATTTACTCACACATCCATAAGCCATTAGTTTATATAAGAAATATAAAAATACCTTAAAGATATTACCTCCCCACATCATATAGTACTTGAATATATGTTAAAAATTAAATCTAGTAAGGATTTAGTTTAATCATAGAGAGGTTTCCTAGAGAAGTTCTAAGGTTTTTAAATATATTATTAAATTTAAATTCTTCTTCAAACTCGTTATAATTTTATTAAAATATGATAATATTATAATAGTAGTATCACATATATATTATAATTTTAAAACATTAATTTCATAACCCAGATGCATCTCTCCTTTAATAGAAAGTTGAAATAAATCCATCGATTATCTATGTGGAATACTACTACCTAGTGAATTGATGAAATTCATTTTCCATCCCCACCTATTGAATATATATATAATGATCAATTTTACTTATTTTTATGATATTTATTAAATTATTATACTTCTTTATTTATCATATAAAATATACTTTTGTATATAATATTTCATGTGGGATATGATAACGTCACCCATGTGTATGATAGACCCCACACATCGTGATTTGGTGTGATTTGTTTTTCTCTTATTATTTTCATGGAAGGTAGGGGAGATTAAATTACTAAAATTATAAAATATTAATGATATATAATATTTATGGATGTATAATATGACACCTGACTTCTTATTTTCTAATCCACTATAAATAGTTACATTACATGGGTGTACATTTGGAATACCTCCAGCATGTTGTGATGTGAAATGTTTTTCATTTTATTTTTACTTTGATTTTATAAATGATTTTTTTATTAATATAAATTCAATATATATGAAATTGTACTTAGTATATATATTTGTATTAAAATTTATCTTCTACTAATTCCATTCATCGAGGAAAATTGAAACAACATTCATGCATTATTATAACCGACCCTCTATATGAATTTTTTAATGCATTTAATATATCTAAAATTAACAGATTAAACTAAAAAAATATATAATGAATATATATGATATTTATATCATGGTTAAAATTATTTGATTATTAAACTATAATATAATTAATATGGTGAAAATTACCAATCTAATTTATACATGGAAAACCTAACTATTATCACATGAAATAGGTATTTTAATTATAAATTCTTAATAAAGTAATGATAGAAAACTATATGTGTAAGGACTGAGCATTAAATACTAAATATTGTAGAGATTTTTAACTAAATTTATACTTCATACATTCCAAAATATCTTTTAGGTTTAATTTTCTAGATATTCCAGATTACAATTTACATTAAAAAACCATAAATTACATGTGGACTCATATACTCAGTATATATTTTCTTCCACCAAAAGAACCCCTTAAAAAACATGTTTTATCTTCATGTAATATCATAACCATTTTCCCCTTGTTCACATCTTTGTCTGGATTAACCCTTAAATACAATGACTAAAATTATAATAACATGGGAGGAGCAGAAAACATCAAAAAGAGACATAAAGGTATGAAATGGTTCATGTAGTGGAAATCTGTAAAAAACATTTTCATAAAAACAAACATTTGTATTCAGAAAAAATGAATATTCTACAAAAAATATAAATGTATGACCTTTTTAAAATCCACAAAATTTCATTATAAATCATTAGCAAGTATATAAAATAAGATTATCTAACATGGGACATCATTTTATAAATAATTTTTATAAATGGTGTAACCAATATGGCCACCATCCAATTGCGTAGTATATAATGCATTGGAGGTTGTCACATAACCACTTGTCCTTGGTTTATCACATAACCACCCATCAATGGTTTATCACATAATGAACCACTATTATATTATCACATTAACAAACCTCATTGTTTTATCATGTAAATTACCATCATTATAAATAGTTCCCAAGAACCGCAACATAAATATAAATCAGGAAAGGTTTAATTATAAAAACAATATTAGAAAAAATAATGATTTCACTTTGAAATCAACCCTTTTAAAAAAATGCATGTGCATTAGTAAATAATTTCTTAAAAAGTTAACATATAAACTTTTAACTCTCTAAAAAATATTAATGTGACATAAAATTAAAAAAATTTGTTGTTTTTTTATTTAATAAAAACATTCATTAAGTAAATGTAACATTAGAAGAGTTGGTTTATAAGAATGTCCCTAAAATATAATATCTTTGATGTGAGAATAAATAAAAGGAATAGATTATCCATATAAACTATACATACATGTAAAATAGTTGAAATAAAATATAATTAAAATCAGAATTCATTTCACACATAATCATAGAAAGGTATCCCCAACAATTTTCAGTTCAACCCCACGAATCGAAATCTGGTTGTGAATTCCCCTAACACGAGTCAGACTCATCAGGTATATTCTTTATCATTCTGAATAAAAAAATAGGATAAATAATAATCTATTTATATACTTTTTTATGCTTATTATTACTTATATATCACTAATTTCTAGGTAATATAAAAGTACTAATTCATTTATGTTTACATTACCCGTTTTGATGATATTGAATCCCTAATTAAAAAATGACACTATTTTGATATCTATAGTCAATGTTGTAACTATTAAATCATATATTAAATTATATTAATAAAATAATAATCAATTTTATAAATAAATTATACTTTTTAATCCACTTTATATAAATGTATATGAAAAAATCAAGTAAATTATAATCATGGAGACAGTAGGCCGTACATACACATGATTATGATTTTAATTCTTTGATGATCAGTATGGGAAGAGGTATATATTATTTATTTTCTTATATAATAAACATAATTATAATTATTATAACTATAAAAATTTTAAAATATTTATATATATAATCCATATGATGTAGTGATGAAAAAAGTCACATCGCTTTGTGGAGGTGACAGGTCACACATAATTTTGAAAATGTTGATTGGATTACTATTAATATATAAATTATATTATTGATAAATATTTTTCAATAATATTTATTAATTAAATTAATTATTATAAATATTTATTTTGGGCTTTAAATTATTTCCTTAATAAAAACACCGTTTATAATCAATGGTGTTTTTTTGGTTCTAATTATATAATAAGAAAAGAATTAATTTTACAAATTAGTGAAAATAATATTTTCATAATATATTTAGTATAACTGACTTCCTACATTACAACAGCTAGGTGAAAATTCTAACTATTAAATAATAATATTTAGTTTTTAATTAAAGGTTGTTGTGGCATATAATGTATGATATCAAACATAGAATATTCTATTTAAATATCAAGATGTATATTTCTCCCAATTTAATAATGTTTGTCATGGAAATTTTAACATAGTCTAGTTAAACATGATTCCATTATTCAGAACCCCATTATTAAAACCCAACATAGGAAAAATGATAAATAAAACATCAATATTAAAATAAAGAAATGGATGAATGAAGGTCTCATGAGATAACACATTCCAGGGTTCTATGTAAGAAAAAGTAGTCATCTAAGAAAAACTAACTATCATATTCTGATTGAGAGTGTTAGAAAAAATTTTCATTAAATATTTAACCATCACAAAACCATTAATCTAGTTTGGATTAAAAGGCCATTGATTTCTTATTATGAAAAATAAAAATATGATGTTTTTGTTTCAAGATCTATTCATAGAATCGAGGATTTCTTTTATAATGTGGAAAAAATGAGGAAATATACTAATTAGATATGTAGTGATTCATATATTAATCTAGTTAAACTAAAATTCTTTTTCATGGATTAATGACTATATAAGATGAAGCTTTTATGCCTGAAAAAATAGAATAAAATTTATAAGTCACAAAATCCATAAAAGTATAAATATATATTTCACATATCATTAATCACAAACTAAAACCAACATGGTTTGGTAATGATAAGATAATTCCAAAAAATGTATAATAAATTACATCATATGAAACTACATTAATATACCAAATAATAAAATAATTCATTAATTTTATCATATCCCGTTTAAAAATAACTACCCTTAAAATTCTAATGAAATATTATAAAAAATGATTACAACGAAAAAATTATTTGTTCACAATATCTTAAAAAATAAGTTTACCATTTATCTCTACATAACATAAATCACTCATAATGTATCATAAAAAATTATAATTTCTTGATTACATAATCTCATTGTATTTTATCTATTTAAAAAAATATCTTAAATTAAAATAAAATAATATTTTCCGTAAAATATAATTCTTCTGTTATTCCTCAATCAAAATATCGTAATATTCAATTCAATAGTCTTATAGGATTCCCAAAATAGTAATGATATTCCTAAATAACATTAGTCTATTATTCACCAAATCATTTCCCCATACAATGTAAATCTATTTGATAAAACATATTTTACCAAAAAAAATCTTATTCATCATACATATAGCCATTTAACTAAAAATTAGACTTCATTATAACTGGAACATCATGTAGGCTACTGGGAGGCGATGCACCCCTGTGACCCTTCAATAGTGGGTTATGTTTTTGTATCCATTTCACATGTGATGAGTTTTACCCTATCCTATGGGTTGAATTTTTTATAAAACAATATTAATAGAATATTTATAAATACATATAATATTAGAAGCATTTTCAAAATTTTCATTAAAAATAAATTTCTATAAAAATATAATTTTCCACCTTAAAATTCCATAACATATATCCTAATAAGAGGTTTTCAAAAATTAATATTATGATAAAACATAATATTATAAACCCATGATGATATCCAAAACTATTAAGACAACATATTAATCTACAATGGTTTTAAAACCATCTCTATTGACAACTTTCTGGACCTAGACATAAACTTTAAATATTTTATGAATTTTAAACTACAATTTTATTTATTTCATTGAAAAAGATATTTTAGGTATATAATTTTATAGATTTAGGGAAAACCCAAACATCATAAACCCATAAATTAAATTTTGACTATTATACGAATTATAATATTTTTCTACCAAAGGATACACCTTTAAAATGAAAAATATATTCACATTATATAAAATATTTAATGTTTTTCCCATATTCTCATCCTTATATGTATTCTCTATTAAATGTTATAAAATATATATTTATAAACATGGTATGAAAAAAAGATCAGTAAGGAAAATAAATTGAGGAAAATGTTAGTCTAGTTAAAATCTATAAAATCATTTTCCAAAAAACATTACTTTTAAAAAAAAAAGAATTAATCTTCTAAAAATTAAAATATATACCATTTTAAAATAGGATGATTTTAATTAATATTAATTATAAATGATATAAAATAAAATTATATAACTTGGGAAATAATTTTAAAAATCAATATTACAAATGGACGAACCAATATAGCCTTCCTCAAACTCTGGAGTACCGAAGGCATTGGATGTTGTTTCGTTACCACTCATCATTGGTTGATAATAGAATCACGAGTCATTAGTATATCATGTGACTCATAGTAATTAGTTTATAAAATTACCAACCATGATTGGCTTATAAAATAACCATGATTAAATATTAAAAATTCCAAATATCCAAAACATAATAAAAAATAATCAATGATTTCAACCTAAAGATAGTCATGGATGAAAATGAAAATTTCATTTTTAACTCAACCATTTTTAAATACGTTGCACATAAATTGAAAATAATTTATTTGAAAGTAACCAGATAAAATTTTAATCAATTATTATTAATATTAACGTGACATGAATGATTAAAATTACATTCATAGAATTATTTTAATAAACACATTGATTTTAAAAAAAATATTTTAATTTTTTTTTAAAATAAAGTCCATTAAAAATATCATATAATTGATGTGAGCATAAATAAATGGAGTAGAATATATATATTCTGTATAAATACACAATAAATAAGAGAAAATACAACTTAATGAAAATAAAAATTCTTTTAACACATAATCATAGAAATACATTATCAATGAAGATAATATTTAACCTAAAGAATGGAAATGGTGCCAATAATATCCTTACCGTGCGTCTGACTCGTCACATACATTATTTACCTTATAGAATAATAAAATTAGTTTAATATATAATTTATTTATTAATTATCTATCTTTATTATACCTTTTTTATCCCTAAGTTTTATGTTATATAAAATTACACAATCATTTATGTTCACGTCTTGCGTTTTGATGATATTCGATACCTCTATCCAGAATTAGTTTATTTTCATTTATACAGTTAATGTGTTCATTACTACATAATATTAAGAATTATATTAATTAAATAATAATAAAAATTACATAATAATTATAATTTTATATCCTTTTATTAGATATGGTAATAAAAAATGAACAACATTACAATCCTGGAGATGACAGGGCGTACATACACGTGAGTATCATTTGAGTATTTCAATAATCATCATGGAATGATGTTAATCATTATTTATCATTCTTGATTTATAATAATCATATTAATACTATACTAATAATTTAAATATTCACACATATATATATATCATTCATATGATGCGGTGATGAAAAACAAATCACATCCCTTTGTGGAGGTGATAATTCATAGGTACATATGAATGGCGTTATCATTTTTCTATGCATGGAATGGTATGAACAAAAATGTTATATTAAATTTTCAAAAAATATAATATGTCATGAATATCATATATAAACATTAACACCATCATTATATCCATTATATTTTGATGATTATTGAAAATAAATTTAATCTGTTCATGAGGTGACATTTATATATAGAGATAGATGAGGAATTCTACTCCCATTTGATGGAAGAAGTGATAGATTTAGGTAAAGATATTAAAATTTTAACATATTAATATTTTAATTATATTTGAGATATTATTTTATTATGTATTAAGATGTTTTAAATAATTTTTATCTAGAAACAAAAATAAATACATGATTAATAATTTTTAACTCTTCCTTGAACCATCTAATTTTATTAAAAACTTGAACCCTATAAGGTGAGTTTTAATCCATAATATGATCACTATAATGTGAGGAGTGATTATATGAAGTTGTTTATGAATATTTTTCTGAAACAAATAGGTTTTTATTTGATATGAATATATAAAAATAGGTGTGGTTTTCTTAGAGAGGGGAGGGAATTCTTGAAATTCTCCAAAATATTAAATTAATATAAATAAATTTTATTTTACAAATGGCATGAACATTATTTATTTGGAATATATGATTTTATGTGCCTAAATTACTTCACAAAATAAAATTATACATCTTTTTTTTTATTTTTTAATAATTATCTTTTAACATTAACCTTTAATTAACACCTTTTTCTCTTACAATGACCACAAGAATTTTTACAATTTAAGGGTTAACACAGTTACTTTAAAATGATAACCGAATCAAAACTAGATCATTGATAAAATTATCTTCCTTATCCCAATGATATGGATTAATTTTATTGATTTATGAATTTAATAACATTTAATAATATAATATTTATTTTAAAATATAATTAATATCAATTTTGAGGGAAATAATTACATTGACTTTTTAAAAATTTATATACCACTGTATAAATTAGACCCATATAATTTAATAAACATATGAAATTTATAATTATGTTATATCTTTTTTTATAAGAAACAGTATATGAAAATATATTTTTTATAAAAAATATTATAATATTTATTTTATATTTAAATTTATTAAATAAATAATTCATTACTGTTCTACATAAATTTAATGTAATTATTTATCGACAAATAATTAATGATAAATGACCAAGATAAAAATTCATAATATATCTTTAAATATATTTTTTTAGTTGATCAAATCATCTGGATGACACCATATTAAAAAAATTGATTACTAATAAATTGATTTTAATATATATGTCTTTTCAATAAATTAAGTATTATAAATTTCATAGACACATATAAAAGGGAAAAAGCCATATATTCGATTATTTTGTTATTATAGATGAATAATTTTAACCAAATAAAATGTTTCCATGTTTAATGTTCATTTTATAATCTATATCATTATATGTATCTCCTTGTTACTAGGATTTTAAGAAATTCAACATTTACCATAGTAATTTTTTACCAAAGTAACAATTCATATTGGATAAAAATAAAGGTATCAGAATTATCAAAATTTTAGCTTATGATTCAAAATATTTAAATCAATTTTAAAAATTCAATTCATAGATGTTCCAAACATTATTTGAAAATCAATCCCATAGAAGAGACGAAACATGGAGTTTCTAATGTAAATATGTACAAATAATTAATGTGTTTTTATATACAATTTATATATGAATACGATTATAATGACCTGAATTGGATTAAATTATATTAAATTTATCTAATAATACATTAAAACAAATTATAAATATTACTTAATAGTGTAAATTATTTATTCAAAAAATATTTTTTCAATTAACATAATTCATTTTTTCAGTATTCGAGAAACAATTAAACATATAAACAAATTCCAAAATATCATCTGAAGTTAATTTATATATATATATAATTAAGTTTATTTTTTACATTATAAATTTTTAAAATTTATAAAAATTAGTTTTAAAATAAATGCGCGATTAAAAGGTGGAAAAAATTCACTTAAAAAATATATATCCTTTTATGCTAAATATTTTATTCATTCTTATCATATGTCTATTAAAATTATTGGATGAATATAATTACTTTGAATATAAAATATATTAATTGGATTCTTATTTGTCAATAATAGTGATTATATATATCTATTATGATAAAATATCATTGAGAACATAAAATTAATTTTTGAATTAAAAAAAACTTTTATATAAAATTTGGATTTATTTAAATTTTTAATAAATTGGAATAAATTAATTCATTTGAGAAATATATGTGGAAAATATTTTAATAATTTTTTAAATTTCGGTTATTTCCTCTATTCCAACAGCTAGGGGATAACTATCATAGTTAAATAATACAATTTAGTTATTCTTTTAAGATTGATGTGTCATGTCATGAATACTATTAAACGTTGAATTTTAATATGAAATCCCTAGATGTTACAATAATTAAATAATATATGAAATTAAATATGTTATTATTTTTATATAATAGATTTATAATAGATCTATATTTATTATTCTTGTGTTTATGACATGTAAGATGGAATTAAAACCAGTGGTAAGGGTTTCTCGTCTCATGTCTACTTCTGTGACACATACACTATATTCAAAACGTAATCCATGGTGTAATATATACAATTATCCTTTTGAAATGATATTTAAAGAATTTATTTTTCTTCATGAAATATTTTTTCCATTGATGTTTTGTATTTCATGGTATAAATGATTCAAACGTTATAGAAGTGGAAAGGTATTATTTCTCAATCTCATCATTATTCAGGATTGTTTTTATTTAACACACCCATGAGTTAATTTTTTAATTATATCATAAATCAAATATATTTCTTTATCCTATGTTTATTAATGAATTTTCCCATTAATATTATAATTATCTCAATCATTGTTAATTCAAATCCTTGATAAGCAGTTTTTAAAAACATATGGATTTATTTCTTTATTCAGTTGAAAATTATATCTCATCATAATCCATGTCTCTTAATAATGTTTCTAAAATGTTTTTTAAACATTTCATAATTATTTATTAAATAAATTTTTACCCAATTATGACTATTCAATTTTTTCTATAGTAATATTCATGTCATTTTCAAAAAAATTTCCAATTTTTATTTACTATAAAGGTGAAATAAATTTTTGTTTTAACATGTATGAAATATACTAAATTTCCAACAATCAAAAAATATTAGTGTTTTAAATATTAATTTATAATTTTCATAGTAAAGATTCAATGAAACATATTTTCAAAATATTTCATGATCTATTATTTTATAAGAAATATATTCTCAATTTAAAGATGCTTTTCTTCATCAAATTTTTTAAATTACATTCACATTTTTTTTAAAATCATCGAAACGATAAAAATTTAATTTTAAATATAACATAATATAGATATGTAGTATTTATATCATTATTAATCTTTATTTCAATGGGTTATGATTAGTTTGACTGATGATATAATTTTTTTTAACATTCAACATATTTAACTAATAGGTTTTTTATTATGTTTATCTGATTGAGCGATGTTTAAAATATCAATTTTTAGTTTTTTAATATTAATGATTATGTTATTTTTGTTTTACCAATTTAATATGATGAATTCATTAGAAATAATAGGTCTTGGGTGGGTCTTGGTTTTAGATAACCCCTTGATGATTTGACAAGTCAGATGAGACAAATGAGTCACCAAATTTAATGGGTTTCTCCCCATAGATATAAAATATCTTATGCAATGTCCTGAAAGATTTTTTCAGATGTAAAAAATAAAGAATTATCTAATAATAAGAATAGTTATTTACATGTGATTATTTTATTAGTTATAATATCAATTAATATGATTCATTTTTATATCATTATTTATATGGTTTTATTTGAAAATCAGTTATATCTACCATATTATTCATAGTGTCATAATTAAATAGAATGTGTTTCAATTATATTACATTAAATTTTTATTATACATAATTATTTATCATGTATTCTTTTGTACCCTTTATATTATTAACAATATCATATCATACCTTCCTTAACATTTATATTCCACAAGATACTAGTTAGTATTCTAGGACTGATATGTAGTGATACGATAAGTGGAATAATAGAGTTCACAAATAAAATATTTTCTATATTATATTTTCCAAATATGTAGTTCGAATTTCTTGTGTGTATTTATATCAAAAATACTAAAAATCATTTCAGTTCACTAGGATGTTATTTTTTATATAGTATTAATTTAATGAATTACACAACATCTTTCGGTTACTAAGGTCTAGGACATTATAACTGGTATTAGTGAAATATTAAAATAAATGTTGGTAAATATATTTTGGAAAAAAAATTATGGAACATGAACATATAATTTAAATTTAGGAATAGTAAATAAAATCATCCTAGTGATTTGGTAAGATAGATATTATATGGTTTTTTCAATAAATACATCTTTTTTCTAGAAAAAAGTGGACATGTTTCTAAAACATATATATCTAGGTGTAGTAACTCCAACAAATAGTCTCAAGAATGACTATATAGTATCTTAGTATATGAAAAGAATCCTTAATTTGTACCCAATTTGACACCCTCTATGGATATTCATAGGATATTTTACATTTTATTTATAAACCATTATGAATGAATTGAAAATATGTTTATGATTTTGAATCATTTACATTGAAACCATTTTTCATTTATTTTTAGATTATTCTGGAAGAAATATGATATTTTTTGTTATGTGTTTCACTAATCTGGTTATTATAAATTATAATATATAATATTATTATCAGATATTGTATTTCACTATTTAGAAATGGATCCTAGCAGAAGGAATGGGAAAAGAATCATTGAATGTATTTGAAATGGTTATAATGATCATTTCATTAATGGGATTAATATGATATTATAAAGGGAATTAATTTCCAAAAAATTCACATCATATAAAGTCATAAAATTATGTTCTATCAAAATAGTTGAATAATTTTTTATGAATTATGGCATCAAAGTGAAGTAAGATAATTAGATGATGGAAGAGGGAAAAGGAAAAGGGGAAGATGAAAAAAAGGAATTCCAACATTTGATAATTGGGGAATGAAAAAACCTAGTACATTCTTAATGGTAATGGGTGATTAAAATATATTTTTGTAGAGAAAGGCTACTATTCACATAATTTTAATGGTACCAAATAAATTTCAATTTTTTATTTAATCAAATGTATTGATGTAGTTAACTATAAAAATGAATTCCCCAAGAATCATGATAATAAACCTCCAATGATTCATATGGATAATGTATATGTTTATTCTATTACCGTAGATGAAATGGAATGGTTAATTTTCATGGGTTTGGAATCAAGCATAATATAATGGTATTGTTTTATAAATTATACTATTTTTAAGAGGATCATGAAATGTATAAGTTTTTTATTGTAGTAATATTTCATAATGTATCTGAGAGAATATGTTGACTGAACTTGATGACCATGAAATTCGATTTAGTGATAAGTTAAACCACATATAAAACACATTATTAAGGTAGAATAACCAATAATATCCTCTTAATGATGAGATAATAAGTAAATGATTATGGGATAGTGTTGGTGAAAATGTAATTTGTAAAATCAATGATGGTTTGTAGAATATTTGTGGGTGTTTACAAAAAGTATAGATTTATATGATATATTCGACAACTTTGGATTTTATTTTTGGAAGAATATATGTTTTAATTATTGTTTTATTATGATAAGATTATTAACATATTGGGAATGTGACTTTATGATCGACTTTATATTTTTTGGGGAATATAATGTTGATTTATTGACCATTATTCAATAAAAATTGACTATGAATTTTGAAAATACATATTATGGATGATTTTTATGGTTAACTATATGTGGAACAGATTATGGTGAAAATTGGGTGTTTTTAGATAACAGGTAAAAAATTGGGTTTGGGAAATATCTTGATAAATAAGGAATGACTTGTCTTATAAATTAGTTGTTAAATGTGATTTGAACATAAAAATTTATTTTGGATATTCATTTCATATAGTAAAAAATAATGATGGAATTGATCAAAGAACAAAAATATATATAATTGTTCCCATCTAATAAAAATATATCTTGTAATTTCATTTTAACATCTTCTACATATAGGGTAATACAGTTTGGTTTCTCAATGAAAAAGATCATAAAAAAATGTTATATTAGTTCCATCATTTTTGATGAACCAAATATAACATTACCTCATTGCATATTTATGGTTATGGTATATTTTACCTTTAATTTTTAAATAACATTAGTTTGATTAATTACATTTGAATTAAGGTTGTCTTTCATGTTGATATCCTCACATCACAACTATGTTATACCTCCTATAAAACTAGTTATGTTATCATTCAAAACAACCTTCATACAACCCATTCACTTTTATCAAAAGGATATTTTACTAACCCTTTTCACAGTGTGGTAATTTTTAATTTGTATTTTAAAATTTCAAACCCTTGATTACTCCAATCAAGATAAAATTGGGAAGACACAATTTATTTAATGGGGTAGAGTGTAACAACATGAGATTTGGAAGGAGGAACATCATATTGAATGGCGAATATGTCATGAAACACCAATAATATGAAAAAATAACACACCTAGAATTAAAAATATAAATATATTTAAATAAGGTTAGTCTCTTTTATAGATTGCAATGCTCACAAAATTGGGTTTGAATGAAACATGATACTCAATTTGGATATAATTATTTAAACATTATTATTATAACATAACTATTAAGATAGGGGGTATGAGTAATAATTCCTAAAATATTAATCTTATATGGTTTTAAAATGGATAAAATAAATTAATTGTTTTTTAATGACTATAAATAAAATAAAAACGTTTGAAGAGGAATTCATTTTCTAAGGAATTGTATTTTTTATAAGAAAAGGGAATCTTTTCTTCATGCGTAATTTTGATGAAATTAAGTTTTATAAATTTAGGAAATATATTTTATAAAAAAAATGTATCAATAAATTTGTAATATTAGAATAATATTTGGGTAAAATTTTGTTATTTTTTCTAGACCAATAAAATTTTTTGAATGGTGAAAAATAATGATTTTTATCGAAAATATCGTTTTCATTTAAATAATTTATAATGTCGAATTATTTTTTAAATTTGGATTAAAGTAATATTAGTTCTATTATATTTTAATATATTTATTTTAGGTCAGTTTAATAATATTTATATTTGTTGTTGATATTAAAATATTTTCTATTTTTGAGAATTATCTCGTTGGAAACATGCTTTTTTATCACATTTAAGAGGACAATTTTTTTATTTTGTTATGCCATATATGTGAATTTAATTTGATAAAATAGACTAAATATTTGGAATAATAATAATTTATATTATCTAATAATTTAAATTTATTATTTTTACAAAAATAAAGAGCAACATTAGAAAAATTTAATTACTAATGTTAATGTAAAAAATGTGTTTTATAGGGTGTGAAACTAATACTATATAGGAGAGAAATTAACTAAAACATGTAGAAACCCAGTTTTATGGAGCTATGTAGATTTTATCATCTCAATGGTTATATAATGGTTAATTTGGAGACATTTTTAATGAGTGAAATGTGTGTATCACTTTATCATTTCAATAATTCCATGTGTTTCCTGCCACCCCCCATATAATATGCCACCCCCTATCATTTATTACTCACATTTAAAATACCATTTGGATCAATAAATAAAAAAGTTGAATACCTTCCTTAAATACCTACACAAATTATATAGCCTAATATGGGATCATAAATCCAATCTATAATGTATTTTGGTTGAACCTAAAGAGGTTTCCCGAAAATGAACTAATGTATTTACCTATGTGTTTCCATTTTAATTCTTTTTCTAAGTCACTATAATATTATTATAAAATTAAAACATAATAAATCAAATATAAAAAATATTCATAAATATTACATTGGTATTTTGAAAACTAATTTCCATCTCCACTTCTATAAAATTGGTAAACGAAACCATCAATCATCTGTCTGGTGGACTAGAGAATCACGCACCGATTTAATTTTGTTTTCAATACCCACCCTTCATATATGGATGTAATTATATATTTAGCATTTTTAAATAAAAATTATGAAATTATAATGAATTTTAAATTAGAATATCATATATAAATCCTTAATTTTTATTCCATGGAAGATATGATAGCATCATTCATGTATAGAGTGGACTACCACCTCATGAAGTGGTATGATTTGTTTTTCTATAATAATTTAAGTGTATGGTATTAAGGTAAAAATTATTTATTATAAAATATTTTTATTACCTAACCATAAATAATAATATAAAATATTAAATATGACTGATTACCTTCCAATTCATTGGAAAACTGTAATGTCGCTCGTGTGTATATGTGGACCACCACCACCATGCAGTGATGTGAATTATTTTTCATTTTATTTTTACCTGTATTGTATTAAAGATGTATTTAATTAATATATGTGATATATATGGAATAATAATGAATCTTTAGAGATGAATTAATATTTATTTTCTATTCCATCCATATGTTGAAAAAATGGATGAAACATTCATTCATACTTATGGCCTACCATCTCTATGAGTGGTGTAATACATTTTATACCCACACACACACACATATATATGTGTATATAGAAGATTAATATTAATACATATATGATGAATATATAAAATAATAGTATCTATTGTTTAATTTGTTTTTATTTCATTCATGGGGCTTTTCATTCAAATGCTACCAAAATAGAAATGTTTTATTTCAGAATGTCACCATTATTCATTGTTGTCTTTATTTAGGACACTCATAGTGGGATAGTTTTTTAATTATATAAAAAAATTATTTCTGTGTAACCTAGTCACTCAAAAAAATTTAAATCAATATTATGTTTTTAAACGCCTTGGTAGTTATAATTATTTTGAAATGTTTTTTAAATAATTGTAAATTATTTTTATATCCGGTCAAAAATCATTTTTCATCAAAATCCATGTTTTCTAATGATGATTTTAAAAATGTTTGTGAACTTTTAAAAAATATTTATTAATAAAAAATTAACCTTTTATGAATTTTAACATATATTGTTTGAGGAATAATTATGTCATTTAAAAAACTAGTATCATTTGGCATCTATCTAAAATATGAAAGGAACCAGTATTAAAATGTGTATGGAATGAATGAAATTTTCTACCACTATGAAAACATAATATTTTAATGATTATAGTATATGTTTCAAATATTATTTTTAAATAAGTGTATTTTTTAATTATTTCGGGAAAATTTTAAAATGATTGTTTCAATGTGAAATGGTTATTTTCCAATAAAAATTGAATGAAATTTTTATTTTATATATATTCCTTAATAAAATCAACCCTTCATTGTTCATATGATCCACTAGGGATATATTTTACAAAAATCATCTATGTTATTTAATTCATGGATTGTGGTTAGTTTTAATTAGGATGGACAATTTAATTACTATCACTATAATATCCATAATGGTTTATGATTATGTTTACATGATTGGGGTAGGTACTGCAATTTTATATGACTAATATTCAATATAAATTTTTATAACAGATTTTTTTCAACTAATACATATAATTTATGAATTTTATTTTGTCGGTGAGAGGTGAGGAATAATTATTGATATACCATTTATGAATTAAAATATCCTAGGAGACAAATCACTTTTCCATGATAGAAGGGTGATTACCTACAAATTTAAATTGTTTTGTGAATAGTTTTGATAGTATATTTCATATATTTGGTATTGGTAATTTTAAAAATATGATATTAGAAATTTCCATGTAATTATTAAATTACTTATAAAATCTGGGGATATTTTTTAGGATTAGGTGATTTTTTATATATCTTGAATTCATTATTATTTATTTATTCCATATTGTGCATTTTTATTGATTATGTGTCATATAGAACAGTTATTTACCATCCAATATTGATTATGTTTTTTTCATCATGATATCATCCATTTTAATCTTACCTTTACTGAGTAACTAAGATCATCCCCTTTTTATGTTTTATTCTCCCTATGATACCATGAATTGTTTTGCAATTGATATGCGTAGATATTCTAAGTGGAACAATGGCCTTCACAATGAAAATAATTTTTATATTTTATGTTTTAAAATACATTGTGAATTTCAATTATTTATATACATTAACAATAATACTAACTAGTCTGTCCATTTTTAATAAATTTCATGTATTTAGTGGTAATGTAATAAAGTAGACACTATGTCCTTATTACTGGGGTTGAGGTCATTACATCTGTGATGGATAGAGACAGATGAGTTTTCTACGCCATTTAAAATTTCCGTATTCAATTTAAACTTTTAGGGGATAGATATCTCCATTACAAACCTTATAACATTGATATTATCAATGTTTTATTCTTTAATTTAAAATTCCATTATTATAGATCATTATTATCATTATAGGCTTGTTTTATAATTATATGATTTGAAGCTTGAGGAGTCAGTTGGTAGGTAATGTATTTATCTCCTCCATTATGAATTCAAGGATCATACTCAGAAAATCCTTGTCTGTTAGGTAATTTACAATCCCCATAAATTATATATTAACATGGACTATCCCACTCAATGTACCAACCACCTTGTTTTCCTTCACCTGTTTTTTATGAATTGAGAATTTATAATCACATATCAATTACAAGAATCTCCTTTGGAAAATATTCAGTCCCTTCTAGATTAATATGTATTTTATTCCCTTGTGTTATGTAAAAATATCAATATTTTCATCTAAAAGATAAAAAAACATATTTATTTAAAACATCACATCCACTTACTCAAAATCATGTGTGGATTAATTTCAATAATCTATTCTTATGCGTCTATTTCATAAAGAACTATCTTCTCATTCAGTATGACGATACAACCAAAAATAATTTTTAATGCATTATCAAGTATTAACCCCACCCCACTAGAGTCTAATGGTTTTAGAGATATGTTGGCCCACCTCTTATATAGTTCCTTTAATGTTAAATTATATTTGATTATTCAAAAAAATACACCCTTTAATGTTACACTGGTTATTATATTTTATAGCTTTTAGAAACTACTCATAAAATTTGAAATATACTATTAATATAGGGAAAATATATATCTTCAAAATAATGGTCATTCTATGATATTAATCGATGTCAATTTTTGATGGATCAACTGATATTCCATTACATTTCATTACATGATAGTAGAATGACATCTTCAGTAACCTGAGTTCACAACTTCGAAATATTTCATAAATTAATCTCTTAATATAGGTCTTAAAAATATTTTTTAAATTATCATCATGATCTTACATTATCATTGAATATAAAATAATATGATAAATAAATAAATTGAAAAATTAATTGAATTAGTCTCTAAATAACCAATTCAATATACTCTTAAATATTATGAGTGCATTCCTATGTACGTAGGGTATCAGCATAAATTCACTGTTTCCATACCCATATGGAATGATATCTTTGAAATATCATCCCTTAAACGATTAAATAATTATATCAATATTGAATATCTATATTTTATAGGAATCATGGTCCCTTGAGTTGATCAAATAAGTCATAGATAGAGGGTATGTGATTCTTGATCTCGTTAGTTATTTTTGTTAATCTCATGAAAATTTATAAAAAGATGCATCAAAACATCGTTATTATTTTTAAAGAGGACTATTGTAATCTATGGTGATGAATTTTGATATATAAAAGCTTAATTCATGTTATCTTGAAGCTTTTTATTTAGATCATCTTAAAATGCGAGAGACATTATATATAGACTCTTTATGATAGTAATGAATATATGTATGAGTTTGATTAAAAACTGGACCTCAAACTCTGGGGGATGACTATGTATTTGATGTTTAAAGACATCCAAATATTCACATAAAATAGTAATTTAATTAATTTTTTCATTAGAAATTTTTTATATTTAATTTAACTTCATTTTTTTGTTATCATAACCAATATTATATAATTTAATTCCATAGATTGTTCACAATCATCCATGAATTGTTTCATGAATATAGGATGATTTGGTATATAAAATATGTTTTTTGAATTGTGATATATGATACATTCTTTTCACATATATAGTCAATACTAATTTAATATTATTTAAAACATTTTTAATTGATGTATAAATAGATTTATAAGTATTATGTTTTGGGAATGTCACATGTTCCAATACTATACTTACTCATAAATTTTCATCTATAGAGTTCTAATGGGATCTAATGTGATAATAATTATGTGATCACAACCATTATAAAGTGCTATCTTTTTTATACCTATAATCATACTAACTAATGAATTTTTTTAAAATTTTATAGCTTGATTAATTAATGTTCATATAAAAAACTATTCACTTAGAAGAAATATTTCATAAATGATGTGCATATATTATCCAATGAAACAATATATTCATTATGGAAGATGAATTTGGTGTGAAACATGATTTCACCATAAAATAGAATGGAAATAAATTATATAAAGTTCATAATGTAATATAATTTAATCTTGAAATAATAAAATTTAAATTTGGTGATTTTGACTTTAGAAATAAATTTCAGTCAAGAAAAGCCCCTTATATTAATTTATTAATTCCACTATTTCCATTATATCACTATTATTAAAAATTATCTATCCTAATATACTATTTAAAAAATATATATTTATGAACATGTATAATCATTATTCTTATGGATTCTATTAATGATATAAGAGATGGTTATTTGCAACATTAATAAAAATATTCACAGAATGATTTCGGCAGTATGATAGGTATATAGATTGATTATAGAAAGGAATTAATGAGTGAGTAACGTAGAATATAGTTAATAAAAAATAGCAGGTATAGTAAAGGATTTATTCTAAACATATGTATGAAAAATAACATGGAAATAAAATGTCAAATAATAAAGGAAATGCATAAAATTATATTAGGCAGTAGAGAATCAATGAGTCATTTCTACAACATGATATGTATATATATATGTATATATATATGTGTGTTATTATGAAATTGGTTTCATCTGATATAATAGTAATTTATAATAATTATATAATAATTTTATTTTATAAGGATTTATTTTCAACACATGGAAGGAGGATCATATGGAACTCAAGGGTGCTAACAAAAAATGAACATGAATCCAAAGGAGGAGAATCTGTACATTGTTATGCAGATTATTCATTCAAGTGAGGACTCCACAGATAATTATGAACTATATAAAATGTATTTATAGATGTATATGTAATGATAATTAATGAACAATGAATTTTTATTATAGAGAGATGAGAGAATGGGTGGGTGAAGGATCGTTTAACTTTTGAAAATGGGGGCATTTCCGTTGAAACCAAAGTTACGTAAGAAGTAAAAATGGGATAACATGGGTGTTAGGTTTCATTAGTGAGTTAGGTGACTGAGGTGGATAAATGGTAGTTGATGTACGTGGGAATTCCTTTACTACATGACAAGACATTCTATATGGTGTATTTCTCTATTTAATTATTATAAATTTTTTATACTATCATTACAAATTTTTACACTTAATTATTATTAATAAAAAGTAATCATGGTAATTCTACTATTACTAAAAATATAATATAAATATTCCCACAAAATTTTTATTTGATGAATTTGAATATGAAATCCATTTATCCTTATTCAATTTCTATATAGGGGAACTTATCTTTTAATTCTAATCATATATCATGTTGATATAAATTTTATTTAATAAATTAATTTTAATCATTTTTTCTTATTAATCCTATTTCCCATTGAAATAAAATTATATGATATTTAATTCATTTTTTATATAGAGAAAAATAATATTATAATTTTAATTGAAAATAATTCAAATTAATTTAATATATTATATTGAATTCCGGAAGACTTCATTATTTTGGTAAATAATCATTTTATAGTAGTAACTAATATTAACTTGGAAAACATAAAATTATTCTAGAAAATAAATTAATCACATTATATAATTTTATCATTCTATACAATCATATAAAAATTATTTTATCTAATTCAATTTCCAAAAATAATAAAATTAAATTGAAATATATGAACAGAAAAACCATAAAAATATTCTATTAATAATTTAGCGTCTATGAAAAAAATGATCATTTTTATTATATACATTTAAAATTATTACTAGGAAATGACTTCTAGTGATAGCCAATAATTTAAAAGATATAATATAATTGTAATATTTAATAATTTTACAAAGGTAACATGTTTTTTTAGTTTAGTTTTGAGTGCATTGCAAGTTACATGTGTTGTATCAATTTAATGATAAGTAATAAATAATATTGTGGTCCATTACAGTGGATGGTTTCCATTAACTATTGGGATGGATGAGTCTTAACAAATATGGGTTCCTATGTTTGGGGGTTTTTTTAATATATTCGACCAAATATATATTATTAATATTTCTTCTCATGACTACCAATAGTAATAATTTTTGTGACAATCTATAGTAGTTTTTTCAAGTGATTTTGAGATAATGTTTTTTTAAATTATCCCAAATGTAATAAATTATTAATTTATATTTAACATAAATAATTTTGTTTTCATATTTCACTATTCAACTAAAAATTACACATTTTTAAAAATACCAAAAAAATATCATTATCCAATTTCAATGTCTAGTGACATAATATAAATGCCATTTTATGATAATAATATTCTAAAATTTTAGAACATTAATTTTTTTAATAAATAATTATTTATTAATGAAATATTACCTATTATAAAACAATCATGTTTCTAATCCATTGAAAATTTTATTACTATACACAAAATAATATAATTAGTTGTATTATAGTTAACAGTGTATCATGAAACATAATCCATAACATTTAATTCATAAATTTAATATAAAAATTATTTTGTAATGAAAAGATATCATATAGTTCTTTTAGTTTTTTAATAATAGTCACATTTTCTCTGAAGTTTATATTATCATATTTAATACCTTTATTCAATTCTAATTATAGTTGAATGTGTTATTTATTTATTTATCATGACATCCAAATATATCATTATTATTCCATCAGTGGGGTTATAATTCTAATTAGTGAGGTTATTATTCCAAAATTTTATTTCACCAGCAGTTATATAGATTTTTTACTTTCTATAAATTCCTCATATTCTGTTCATTAATCACAAAAAACCATTCGTCACATGGTAATAGATTCATAATTTTGAAAATGTTTATTAGATTACTATTATTATTTATCTTTTTATGGTTTAAATCACTTGTATAATCATTATAGGTGACCAGAGTAATATGAATATCTCAATTCTAGTTTTATTTTTCTATGATTATATTCCCATTATTTTAGGTTCAATAATGTTGTATTTGATTAAACATTAAATTTAATGATTTAATTAATATAATGTATTGTTCATTTTCATTATGTGGTTCTTCTATATAATATTATAATATATTAAATATTATTTCATATAAAAATTACAGTTAAAAGAGAAATTTCATTTATAAAATTCTAGTTCCATATAAAAATTTAAATCCCATATATTTATTTTATACCCCATGTTCCTGTCTCTAAAATAGGTCTAATTTGAGGATAAATTTGAGGGTCACCCTCACCATTATTGAAATCTAAAAAAGGTTTCCATTATGGGCATGCCATGAAAATGGGGTATCATAATATATTTATTGATAGTTATGGTGTAGTTTTATGTTATGAATATGTGATTCATTCATTGGAATATTCTGGAAGAGATGAAACCTGATCATTTAAAGTGATATGAGCCACATATATTAGATAGTAAACTGATATTTATGTACCCTAATGATATGATGAAATGCGATTAAAAAACTACTAAAAATAATTTTGTGAAAGTGTTTCCATTTCATTTATATTCTATAGGAATTAATATCCTTTATTATTATTTTATACATCATAATGTTTATTCTGGATATTATATAAGTTTCCATGACTATGTTTATATGTATCACTTGTTGGTAATTTATGTTTATCATGTTAAAATTGTTACGTTTCACTATGGTTGAGTAAGTTGATAATTATTTAGATTATATTGATTAAATTAAGATCTATAAATCAATAGTATATTATTTCTATTCTTGTTATAAATGTTTTATCTATGAAATTACATTTTTTATAATAATTTCTATTTATATAATGATAATACATTTCTATTATGTATTCAATTTATAGAAAACATATGTTATGTTTTATTATTTTATATAATAATAAGTTTAAGAACCCTTATATTTGTATTGTTATTAAGAAATTCAAGTTGTTACACTTTAAGTATTTTTTTAAAAGTGTCATCAGGTGTTTTGATTTTTCTTAGAAACATTTTATCCATAAGTAACCATTAAATCATGATAGATTATATAATTTTTTATTCAATTAATAATAGGGAATAATTTTTTAAATTATTCTCTAGTTATTATATGATTACAAACATTCCTATTAATAACCCAATAAATATAGAGAACATTTTCATTAATGAAATTTGTTTTCGTTGAAATTTTATATAATAGAAAGGAGATGAAATGGAAAGTGGGTATTAATTATTTATTTGAAAAATAAAAGAAGATAAAAAAATTCAAAACATATTTAGAAAGCAATAATAGAATCAATGTACTAAATTAAAACTAATAAAAAAAATATAATTATATAACCAGAATTATAAAAAATAGAGATTCATTTAATAAAATGTATATTGTAATTTGATGAACTAAATAAATTGTGAAATGAATAAATGTGTGCGATAAATAATTAAAATGATGAATGTAAATGTGAAAAATATTTAGTAAGAATATTTGGATGTAGTACCTGAGAGTACCCCTAACTCTACCACCTGAATTTCATGATAATTAAATGTATATATCCATTGATTTAATGGTAGATAAGATACAAAATCTATTAATTAATTTTCATGTCCAACTATGTAACTTGATACAATTGACAATGTCTCGTTAATGGTGAAACTAGAAACCTCCAACGAATATTCATTTTTCATTTGAAATAAAAAATGATAAGAAACAATTTCTCCATTAATTTAATGGAATTAATCAAAAATATTGACAAAGAGTTGGAACAAGTTATTTCTAGCCAAGTCACAATTCTCCCAAAAAATATGAAGAATATAAGGGGTGATTGATTATATATAAAGAGGGAGAATGATAATACAATTTTGGAACACACTATCTATAGGATGAAAATTATTTAGAATGATATATGTTTGAGAAGAGGATGATTAACTAGTTATATTGGAATATTGGATATGATAGTTGTTGTAGATTTAATCTAGTTTTTGAATAATATAAAGGACTCTATTTATAGCATTCAAATCAATGGGAATTGTTGCAGAATCCATCGGGATATTTAATTCATTGAACACTAGGTTTCACTAATGAGCGGTTTTATTCATGGTTACATCGCCAATAAATTCCTATTTACCTATGGATGCAATATAGTCCACACTAAGGGTGAATATTTCAAGGTAAGCACTCATAGACAACAATTTTTTGATTCCACTATTTAAAACATAAAAATACAATTATAATATACTACTAATTAAATGGTTCTATTATTAAATGATTGAGATATATATATATATATATTAATGGATGAATAAATCAAATAAGATAACAAAAAATAATGTTTTTAGTGAGGATGTAATTTAATTAATTGGGAACCATGGCGATGCAATGATTGTTACTCAAAATAACAATTCTCAATATTTTACTCAATGTTGAGATCAACCCATTTACCCAACACCCTTCCATATATTTTTTAACCCACAATGACCTTATACATATGGTACAATATTCCCCAACATAATCACTATAATTCTATTACACCCTATAAACACCATTATGATATTGAATGATAGGAATATGAGAAAATGGGAAGAATAATTTAATAGTATTTAAAGTGGGATAGATTATAGAACAAAACGAGTTTAATCCCTACGAATATTACCATAATAAAATAAATATAAGAAAATAGAGAAAAAATTAAAACACATCATCTCCCATCCTGAACAACAATAAGGGTAAGTTCTAAAATTTTATGGAGATTAGAAAGATCATTATGGAGGAAATTATAAATTAATTTAGAAGAGTGGAGGATGAAAAAAAATTAATCTTTTAATAAATAATTATAGGAAAATAATGTCTCTAAGGATACATCAATTGAAAAACTTATGTTTCCAACCCTTCTAAATGGAGTGGATGTAGAAATTTACAGTAAGGGGAGTGGAAAACATTCGATCTAATTTTCCCTAAAAAATATTCCACATAGTGATCGAAGTAAATATAAGAATATGGAATTTTTATATTATATAATTTTTTTCACATATGTCATCCATATGATGAAATAAAATTTTATACTTTTTGACATTTTTAACTGATGTTATGACTGTATCATTAAATAAAATATTTCACGCGTGGTATTCTCGTTATATTACAATGCATTTAGGACATTGTGGGAGGAAATGTATTAAAATTACCCGGTCATGGGAAATATTACTTATAATGTTATCTAGCTCTAGGTAAATATTATTCTCATTTTAGATTCCCATTTGTGAGATATGGTTGCATACTCAAAATTCTAATGATCTTAGAATAGATTTGAATGGCTAGATTGGGAGTATGTTTTGGGACTCAAAATTATGGAATATGATTTGGATAAAATAGAATAAAATTAATCCTAACTTTTATGGAATCCTAAAATAATTTATTTTAAAATTTCAAAAATATTAGATGAATTTATGGACAAGAGACAAATTTTATGTAAAAATATTTAAATTTCAAAATTATTACATTTTAAAAATTAATTTCAAATTATTAATAAATCATAAAATCATGAAAATTACCAATTAAATATTAAATTTGAAGTATTAAAACATTTAATTACATGATTCTATATTTTTATTTATGAGATTCATTATTTTCCCATGTATAAAATATAAGCACCTATGTGGTCATCCAATATCTGAATGAAAATCTACAAAAAATAAAAAAATAAAAAATTTCAAATATATTTTAAAAAATTTAAATTCATCATATATCATTTATTTATAATATATTATTTTCTTTTCATCTATGAAATTTAAATTTACTCAACCTAAAATATACACCCATAGATAATCACACCTACATCACATTTAAATTCTTACCAGTCTTCAATATTATGTAATTAAATTTATATTTATGCTCATACATGGAAAGTGAATGTGTAACCATAGGCTTTGAAAAATGATCATATCTCCTTAACATGATTCATAAAAAAATATCAATCATAATAAATAATTTAAAGTTAGTTCTGTGACTATAGATTAGTGTAAAAAAATTGAAAATTATATTGTTGGAAAGAGGTGGTTGAACTCTAAAAAAATACATTCATTATAACGACCCATACATTACAAACATGGTTATTACTTCATAATTAAAGCATAATTATTACAACATATAACAAAACCATGGTAGGACCGTATAGGTATAGTGTCTTTAGAACCTGAGAAACATAAACAACTGGTTTATAAAGCATCTACATTGCCTCCCATTTATTTCATTATATCTAGAGTCCCTCTTGGAATATCCTACTTAATAACCTTCTTCCTGGCCTGGGGAAAAAAACATACATAAGGGTGATATAAAATTCTCATTAAGGGTAAAAAAAATAAATATCAATTATATCATATTCATAAGAACATAACATTTTGAAAATCTAAAACTGCAAAAGGGATCATAATATCATAACATAGGATAAATCATAGTAGTGAGATGTAATCACAATAATCATAACGTAAAACAGGAAAATTTGTGGAATACACACATAATCATAGAAAATCATTTCATATTAGTGAATTCTCATTTTCAAGACCATCATATCGGAAAAAGTCCATTACTGAACTGAGTTCACTCCTCGTTCTAGTCCTGTATCACTGAACCGAATTAACTTGCCGTTCCAGCCATGTCTCTCTCATGAGATATAAATATTTACCCAATGAATTGGAGGGAGATATAGGTCCCACCCATCTCATAATGAAACCATTCTTTTTGTGCCACAGAATCTTAAATCATACATCATAGAATAACCCATGTAATAAACATGGGATTCATAAACATCATGTCATCATAACATAATCCATAAAAGAACTTCATAAAAATAATTCCATCATAACATAATGAAATCAATGAAATAATAGGGATATAAACAAAACACTATATTATCTTATATGGAAAATAATTTTGATAAAACACTTGTACTCCATTCTTGAGGAAAATATCCTTTCTACAACAAAAACATTTTTCCTTTCTTAACATGTCATACAATTTTTAACTAAAAGAAGTTGATTAAAAATAAACATGAAAAATTGTAACGGAATCTTCATGGAAATAATTTTCTATGAAATCATAAAAATCCATTCATGCCGTATAAGTTAAAGAAGACATTCTTCTCATACATTGGCCGAAAAAGTCAAAAAGTACCTTGTACTAAAAATGACAAAAGATTCCTTTCACATCTTTTAATAAAAACTAACCAATGGTTAAAGTTGGATTTAAACAATTATAGGAGGGTAGAAATAATATTAAATATTGAGAAAACATTGATGTGGATGGTAAATATTCCCCAGTAAATACCGAAGTATAAGCAATCTCAGATAAAAATTGAGATTCAGAGATTTTCCTTTACCTTAGGTCCGATTTGATTCGTACGTATCCAAACCTTCTGTATAATTATTTAAATTATTTCATTGACTTATTACAGAATCATATTCATTGTTATTATATCATATATGTTCATATTCTTATATTCTTATTAGTAATATTTCATTGCTACTTGTTATTTGGGTGTTTATTTCTGTATGTTCTTATGCATGTTTTATCGAATAAATTATTATTATTCATTTTAGGTTATAGATAACTCATTTCTAGAATGGTATTAGTGTAATATATATAATATTTATTCATTTAACACATTGATATAATCATTATTCCATGAAGATCATGTAGAACGAGTCACATCACATCGTGGAGACGGTAGGCCATACGTACGCACGAGCGATGATATCCTTTCCATGAACGTGGAATTGTATTGAAGTGTATTTATAATATTTCAGAATCAATATCACTTTATAATAATCATATATATAGTTATTATTTACACCATTATACCCATCTATGTAATGTGGTGGTGGAAAACCGAGTACACCACTGCGTGGAGACGGTATTTCGTACATACGCACGCGCGATGATTTCATTTTCCGTAGGATGGATAGAAGATGAAATAGGGTTGTTTCATATTTATAATAAAATATCAGTATGTGAGTGATTATGATGTTATTACTTAATAATGAAATAACTAAATAAGAGGAAGTAGTAGAAGAAATAAATTTGAAAGAATCGGTAACGGTTATTACCTCTTCTTCGACACGCCTCTTTGAAACATCTTCTTTGGGCACTAAAATAGGTCTCTGAAGAATAACAGGACCTATAGTATGTTTTTAGGGAAGTTGATAATGGAAATGCGCAGGGGTTGGCCAATCTTGAAGGCTCAATGTTGTGTAAAGAGGATAGGGGCACTATAGGAAAAACGTAAAATATTATTTTATAATATAGTCATATTCGGTTTATAATAGATCAAAATTGATTTATTTCAAAGCTAAAGTAGGGATGTGTCTAAATCCTCTCAACCAATAGGTTTTTTAAATGTTTAGGTTACTATTTAACCTTATCATTTAGATTTTACTTTAAGTTAAATATTTTAACTTTTACCGTGTCTTCTTGTTTTCTTACACTATATGGTTAATAAACATACAATAACAAGCCAAACGAACCCCAAGTGGTTCATTATTAATATATATAACCTTATATAAGTCATTTGGCCGAAACCTAAATTTTTATGAATAAAATAACTATTAATAATATAATATTTTTTTTAAAAACTATTTTATGTCAATTGTGACACTATTTGGTACTTCATTTTGGCGAAAAACATAACATCATGATTAGTTTGAAAATGTTATTTAAATCAATAATTACATGTCATATTAACCTTGAAAATTAGTGGAATTTATAAAAAGTCTAAATTTACATTTATTTTGGGTATTTATAACATCAATTATGTTAATATTTCATTAATAAGTTAATTACTGCATCATTCTTGTGTCATAAATAAAATAAATTATTCAATTTCTAAAAATTATAAATAAAATACCATTATGTAGAAAAGTGTTTTATCTTTCTAATAAATATTTATAGTTGAATTTATCTAATTTATAGCCCTATATTAAAAATGTTTTAGTTATTAAACATTCATTTTAACTCTTTTAATTCTTCTTTAAATAAAATAATATTAAGTGTTCTAATCTAATCCAAGGGGACATAAATGGTCATATTGTATTTCTAAGGTTGTTTTTGTCGAATTAAACTTGTATAATAGAATTAGGACATGTGTTAAGGTAATAATATTATCATTTTTACCCTTAATTAACCTATTTACTTTTAACTGTGATAAAAAAAGTAAAAAGTTACTATTCACAAAAAATTAATTTTATCTTATTAAACCACATTTTACTCCTTGAAATTAACCGTGTCTCTCGGATTTTCAAAATTCCACTCACAGAAGCGGTAAAATTACATTTTATGTAAATTTGAAAATTCTCCTAGGAGGTGTGTAAAAGACGGTGAAAAGTTCAATAAAATTTTTATATATCTAAAATTATTATAAATTGAATCCAATGAATTAAATTTAACTTATATAGGTATTATGAATCAATTTTGACCTAAACTAAATTTAAATAAAATAAAAAATTATTTAAATAAAATGTCGGTTATTAAATAGTATCCCAGTGTTTTCACTATTCATAAAAAATTGAATGTTTTTAGAAAAATAAAAAAATTCACCCTAGGCTAATTTTGATATTCCGAATCCAAAAATTTAATCCATTTTGAAAGATAAAATTTTAAAAAGTGGGTATAACGATTCATAACAGCTATTTTATATAATATTTTAATAACATATCATTGTTTAGAGAAACTCGGTATTGCGTACAACACAAGCTATCGAGGAAGATTGCTCTTGCGTGTAACACAAGCCAAGACATCGTTTTATGTAGTGATAGACTCATTTGGTGATGTATATAACATAAAAACAAAATTTTTCTCATAAATTCTCAGGTGTCACATTTTACCCCCTTAAAATGAATTTCTCCCTCGAAATTCGTCACATTGTAACAAAAAGATGAGGATACCCCTCCATCATCATATCTTCAAGCTCCCATGTAGATTCTTATAATTGGTGGTTCCTACATTAAACTTTCACCAAGCGAGTTTTCTTGTTTTGTAGGAATTTTTCGCTATGATACAGAATCTCTATCAGCTGTTCTTCATAAGAAAGATCTTGCTCCAGTGGTACAACTTCTGAGCTATGTATATGTGAAGGATCAGGTATGTACTTTCTTAGGATAGATACAAAGAACACATCATGAACTTGAGAGAGATTCAGTGTAAGCACCAATCGGTAAGCTACCATCAGAACACGATCAAGTATTTCCAAAGGACGGATAAACCTAGGGATCAGATTTCCCTTCTTTCCAAATCTCATTACTCTATTCCAAGGAGATATTCGTAAGAACACTTTATCACCCACTTCAAACTCTAGGTCTTTTATTCAGATTTTGGAATAAACTTTTTGTCGACTCTGAGCTGCACTTATTTGTTTTTTAATAGATCAGATTTTTCTACCATCTCATCAACAAGATCAGGTCCTAATATCTTTCTTTCCCCAACTTCATCCCATCAAGTTGGTGTTCGACACTTCATTCCATAGAGGGCTTCATAAGGAGCCATCTGAATACTGGGGTGAATGCTACTATTATAAGAAAATTCCACCAAAATTAGGTGTTGATCCCAACCACCATTGAAATCCATAGAGAAAGATCCAAACATGTCATCTAGAGTTTGAATTGTACTCTCAGACTGATCGTCTATCTGAGGATGATAAGCAGTGCTGAAACTCAACGCTGTATCTAGAGAATGCTGAAGACTTTTCCAAAACATAGAGGTAAACCTCGGATCCCGATCAGATATAATGGAAAGTTGTACTCCATGAAATCTTACCACTTCCTTGACATATATCCTAGAAATATGATCAAGAGAAAAATCATCTCTAATAGCAATGAACTGCACTGACTTCGTAAGATGATCAACTATAACCCAGATAGAATTATTGCCTTTGGATGTTTTAGGAAGTCCAGTGACAAAGTCCATAGTATTGTTTTACCACCTCCATTCTGGTATGGGTAATGGTTGCAACATCCCCTTATACTTTTGTCTCTCACCTTTAACTTGCGGACAAACCAAGCATCTAGAGACATGTTCAACAACATCGATTTTCATTTCATCCCACCAGATGTACTCTTTTAGGTCCCTATACATCTTCATGCTTCTAGGATGAATAGAAAATGAAAAACTATGAGCCTCATCCAGCATCTCCTTCTTTATTTCGGGGATGGGAGGAACACAAACCCGATTCATGAACTTTATTATCCCATCACAATCAGGGTTGAATTAAGGAACATTTCTCACCATCATTTATAACTCTACATCTTCTTTTTGTGCCTCTTTAATCGTTACATGTATAGATGGTTGAACATTAATTTGATAAAGATACGATTTTTCACTTCCATTATAATTCAATAATCCATCCTTTGCCAATCCATAAATATTGGATCTTTTGTGATCCTCATCATGGATAAGCTAGCATGGTCTTGTAGACGTAATGCATCTCCCACATTTTTTTCATTCCCAGTGTGATAATGAATTGAGCAGTCATAGTCCATAATCAACTCCAACCATCTTCTCTGGTGCATATTCAGCTTCTTTTTGTGTGAAAATATACTTCAAACTTTTATGATTTGTATAAATATCACACCTTTCACCATAACTGTAATGCCTCTAATTATTTAATGCAATGATTACCACGGATAACTCCAAATCATGATTTGGATAATTTTGCTCATGGATTTTCAACTGTCATGAGGATTAAGCTATCACCATATCATTTTTCATTAGAACACACCCCAATCCCTTCTTGGATGCATCACTATAGATCACAAACCTTTCTCTACTACAAGGTAGTGTGAGCACAAGTGCACTAGATAACCTTTTTTTAACTCATTGATATTCTCTTCACACTCCACCATCCAAACGAACCTAACTCCATTTCGAGTCGACCTGGTGATTGGATTCGATAATCATGAAAAATATTTCACAAAACTTCGATAATATCCAGCCAAACCAAGAAAACTTCGGATCTCAGTTACCGTTGTTGGTCTCGACCATCTTTTGATAACCTCTATTTTTGCAGGATCCACAGATATCCCCACTTTTGAGATTATGTGTTCCAAAAGAAAAACTTTTTGAAGCCAAAATTCACACTTGGTAAATTTGGAATAAAGCTTCTCCTTTCCCAGGGACATTAATACAATTCTCAAGTGAACATCATGTTTTTCATTTCTCTTTGAATAGACAATAATATAGTCTATAAATACTACCACAAACTGATCTTGATAGTCTCTAAAGACTATATTCATTAGATCCATGAAGATAACAGGGGTATTAGTAAGACCAAATGGCATCACTATAAATTCATAGTGTCCATACCTTGTACAGAAAGTCATCTTTGGTATATCCGTCTTTTTGACCCTTAATTGATGATACCCTGAACAAAGATCTATATTGGAAAAGTATTGAGCTCCACGTAGTTGGTCAAATAATTCATCAATGCGTGGGAGATGATATTTGTTCTTGATAGTGATCTTGTTATGTTCTCGATAATCAATGTAGAGTATCATTGATCCATCTTTCTTCTAAATGAATAAAACAGGTGCTCCCCAAGGTGATTCACTAGGGCATGTGAAGGTGGACTCTGCCTCATGAAGGATTCAATAGAATGTTTCTCCTTCTTTTACTCATTTGTGAGTCTTTCATGGTTCATATCTTGAGAATGTTGTGTGAGCATGGCTACAAGATTTTTCATTCCATCTCCAATAACATTTGGTAGCTCAGGGGGACAATCATTGGATTTCCCGTCGCATTCAGCATTAACACGGTTCCTTCGGGTTCCATCCATTTACTAAAACCAAGAAGCATAGTGTGGGAAACACCCATCATAATAGGAAAACCACATAATTAATAATAACATTTCATACTTTAGGTCTTATCATAGGTTTTTCATGGCCATTTCTAAAAAACTAATATTGTGTTCTATGTTTAGACATATCCTTAGAGTTTTTACTAAGGCTATCCCCTCCTAGTTTCGAAAGGGTGACTTTACCTTTCCTCTGATACCAACTATAACAACCCATACATTACATACATGGTTATTACTTCATAATTGAAGCATAATTATTACAACATATAACAAAATGATGGTAGGACCGTATAAGTATAGTGTCTTTAGAAACTGGGAAACATAAACAACTTGTTTGTAATGCATCTACATTATCTCTCATTTATGTCATCATATCTAGAGTCCCTTTTGGCATATCCTACTTAATACCCTTCTTCTTGACCTAGGGAAAAGAAAAAATACAAAAGGGTGAGCTAAAATTCTCAGTAATGGTAAACAAAAGAAATATCAATCGTATCATATTCATAAGAACAGAACATTTTGAAAATCTAAACCTGCAAAATAGATCATAATATCATAACATGAGATAAATAATAGTAGTGAGATGTAATCCCAATAATCATAACATAAAACATGAAACATTGTGCCATACACACATAATCACAAAAAATCATTTCATATTAGTTAAGGCTCATTTCCAAGACCGTCATAGTAGACAAAGTCCATTACTAAACCAAGTTCACTCCTCGTTCCAGTCATGTATCACTGAACCAGATTAACTTTCCGTTCCAGCCATGTATATATCATGAGATATAAATCATTATCCAATGCATTGGAGGGTGATATAGGTCCCACCCATATCATTATTAAACCATTATTATTTGTTCCACAAAATAATAAATCATACATCATAGCATAACCCATGTAATAAAAATGGGATTCATAAAAATCATGCCATCATAACATAATCCACAAAAGAACATCATAAAAATAGTTCCATCATAACATAATGAAATCAATGTAATAATATGGATAGAAACGAAACCCTATTTTATCATAGATGTAAAATAAATTGGAAAAAACACTTGAACTCCATTCTTGAAGAAAATATTCTTTCTACTTCAAAAACATTTTTCCTTTCTTAACATGTCATACAATTTTTAACTAAAATAAGTGGATTAAAAATAAACTTGAAAAATTGTAAAGTATGTTCGATGGAAATAATGTTTTATGAAATCATAAAAATCCATTCATGTTGTATACATTAAAAAACATTCTTCTCGTACTTTGGCCGAAAAAGTAAAAAAGTACCTCGTACTAAAAATGACAAACTATTCCTTTCAAATATTTTACTAAAAACTAACCAATGGGTAAAATTGGATTTAAAAAATTGTAGGAGGATAGGAATAATATTACTTATTGAGAGAACATGAATGTGGATGGTAAATATTACCCAGTAAATTGCAAAATATAAGCAATCTTGGAAAAAATTGAGATTGTGATATTTTCCCTTACCTTAGGTCTGATTTGATTCGTACGTATCTGAACCTCCTATATAATGATTTAAATAATGTCATTGACTTATTAAATAATCATATTCATTGTTATGATATCATATATGGTCATATTATTATCTTTTTTAAGTAATATTTCATTGCTACTTGTTATTCTGGTGTTCATTGCTTTACGTTCTTATGCATGTTTTGTGGAATAAATTATTATTCTTATTTTTTAGGTTATAGATATTTTATTTCTAGAATGTTATTAGTGTAATATATATCATATTTATTCATTTGATTCATTGGTATAATCATTATTCAATGAAGATCATGTATAACGAGTCGCATCACATCGTGGAAACGATATGTTGTATGTACGCATGAGCGATGATATCATTTCCATGATCATTGAATTGTATTTAAGTGTATGTATAATATTTCATAATCAATATCACATTACAATTATCATATATATAGTTATTATTTACACCATTATACCCATCCATGTAAAGTGGTGGTGGAAAACAGATTACACCACGGCGTGGAGATGGTATTCCGTACGTACGCACGCACGATGATTTCGTTTTCCGTAGGATATATAGAAGGTGAAATAGGGTTGTTTCATATTTATAATAACATATCAGTATGTTAGTGATACTGATTTTATTACTTCATAATGAAACAACTAATGAAGATAAAGTATAAGAAGAAATAAATTTGAAAGAATCGGTAAGAGATATTACCACTTCTACAACATGCCTCTTTGAAACCTCATCTTATTGCACTAAAATTGGTCTTTGAAGAATACCAAAACCTCTAGAATGTTTCTAGGGATGTTTATAAGGGAAATGGTCAGAGATTGTCTGAGCTTTAAGGCTCAATGTTTTGTAAAGAGGAGAGGGAGGAGGTGCCCTTTTATAAGGGAGGAGAGGGGCCCCTTAAGAAAAACATATAATATTATTTTATAATAAAGACATATTCGGTTTATAAAAGATCCAAATTGATTTATTTCGAAGAAAAAGTGGCGATGGGTAGAAATAATATCAACCAATAGTTTTTATACAAGTTATGGTTAATATTTTAACCTTATCATTTAGATTTAACTCTATGTTAAATATTTTAACTTTTACAATGTCTTCTTGTTTTCTTACACTATATGGTTAATAAACCAACTATAACAATCCAAACAAACCCCAAGTGGTTCATTATTAATATATATAACCTTATCTATGCCATTTGGAAGAACCTTATATTTTAATAATAAAATAAAAATTAATAATATAATATTTTTTAAAAAACTATTTTATTTCAATTATGACACTATTTGTTAATTGATTTTTTTGAAAATCATAACAGAATGATTATTTCGAAAAAAGTTAATCAAATCAATAACTGCATGTCATATTAACCTATAAAATTATTGGAATTTATAAAAAGTCTCAAATTATATTTATTTGGGTAATTATAACATCAATTATGTTAATATTTCATTAATAAGGTAATTACTACATAATCGTTGTGTCATAAATAAATTAAATTATTTAATGTCTACAAATTATAAATAAACTACCATTATGTAGGAAATAGTTTTAGATTTATAATTAATATTTATAGTTGAATATTGATAATGTATAAACCTATATTAAAAATGTTTTAGTTATTAAACATTGATTTTGACTCTTTTAATTCTTCTTTAAATAAAATAATAATAAGTGTCCTAATCTAATCAAAGTGGACCTAAATTGTCATATATTATTCCTAAGGTTGTTTTTGGTCTAATCACACTTATCCGATATAATTATTACATGTGTTAGGGTAATAATAACATCATTTTTACCCTTAATTACCCTATTTACTTTTATTGGTGGTAAAAAAGTAAAAAGTTACTATTCACCGAAAAATTATTTTTATCTTATTGAAACACATTTTACTCCTTGACATTAACCGTGTCTCTTGGATTTTCAAAATTCCACTCACAAAAGCAGTAAAATTACGTTTTATGCACATTTGTAAATTCTCCTAGGTGGTGGGTAAAAGACGGTGAAAAGTTCAATATAATTTTTATATATCTAAAATTATTATAAAACGACTCCAATGAATTAAATTGAACTTATATAAGTATTATGTATCAATTTTGACCTAAAATAAATTTAAATAAAATAAATAATTATTTAAATAAAAAGTCGGTTATTAAATAGTAACCGAGTGTTTTCACTATTCATCAAAAATAGAATGTTTTCAGAAAAATACCAAAAATTCACCCTAGGATAATTTTGATTTTCCAAATCCAAAAATGAAATCCATTTAGAAAGATAAAATTTCAAAAAGTGGGTATTACTATTCATAACAGATAGTTTATATAATATTTTAATAACATATCGTTGTTTAGAAAAACTCGGTATTGCGTACAACGCAAGCTATCGACGAAGGTTGCTCTTGCATGTAACACAAGCCAAGACAGTGTTTTGTGTAGTGAAAGATTCATTTGGTGATGCATATATCATAAAAAAAATATTTCTCATAAATTCTCGGGTGTTAAATGCATGTTGTAGTGAAAAAAAACATAAAGATACAACACTCTATTCTATATAGAAATTAAATAAAAAACTGTACCTTTTGGCTTGGTACAAGATTAAATAGGTGAGTACACAAAATTAATTCTTCTTAATTTTCCAATTTCATCCTTTTAAATTTTTGGTTAATTTTTAATTTTTTTCATATTGGTCGATATGACCATCATATACAATGAATTAATAAAAATGACACCCTCATTTTTTTATAGATATATGAGTCCTAAATTCATGAATAATTAATAATCCATTATCAACACAAAATCAAATTTACATTTTTTTCAATTTTTTTTGTTTTATTAGAGAAATGGATTAAAGAAATGTAAAAAAATGAAGAAAATTAACTCATTAAAATTTTTATAATTCAAAAAATAATTAGACACCACTCACATAAAATAATTAGTTTTATCCCAATTTTCACCCACAATTATCCCTTAACCCACAATTAAATAATAAAAATTCATGGAAAAATATTAAGAGTGGTGTTAGGAAAGGAACATTTTTTATGTTATGTGGTGTAAAACTATAAGGAAATTCATGTCATCTATGGGATAAAAGGGGTCAATTTAATGGTTGGTATCAAGTAAAAATACTTTTGGCCAAATAAAATACTTAACCACATCAAATGAATTATACGAACTCAAAATCATTGATATAGAATAATCCTAAGTTATAATTTGGTGATAAAATTCAAATTTATCTCTTCAAAGTGTGGTTATTATGATTAATAAGCAAAAATAATGTTTGATACCTCATTTTATTATGAAAAAATTCTATGTGATTCATTATAATGTATTTTTAAAATATTCCAAACTAAAAAAACCATGAAAATAAAAACACAAGAATATGTTTCTGTATCATCAATCATTTAAAATCCATTGTCTCCATAATCATGAAAACTGTCAAAATAAATTAAAGAGTACAAATCAAAAATAAATATTAATATATGCTGAATGTACATGAAAATATAAATAAATAGAAATATTAATTACTAAAAATATTGATAAAACCCTAGGCATTAAAATTTCAATACCCTTTATTTAATCTCACATAAAAATATCAAAAAAATAACAATATAATGAAAGTTACATAATGAATATATTATCAAGTGTAATTAAAGAGATAAAATCTAAAATTAAACCACATTTACCGTTAAATAATGAATAAAACATCAAATATAGAAAATAATGAAAAATAACGAAGAGGGTAATAGATTATAAAATATTTTTGGCTGCCAGGTTAGTAAAGGTTTCTAAATAAATTTAATTGGAAATTCCATTTGTCACACAAATTATGATGATGAATGTGGTTTTTTTGATTTGAACTTCCATATTTTTTTCTTCATAATTAATAGGACTTCACATTATTTATAAGAGAAAAAATGGATTGGGTAAAAAAAATTTATCCCATCGCAATGTCATATAGCTTTAAATTAGATGGAATGTGAAAGAATAAGGCCTCTATCTTTAATTCCATAACATCCGTGGGATCTTTAACCTCATCATATATTGACTGATCCTGTGATGTTGTTTTAGTAAATTCATGTGATGATATTTTATCAAACAATTCAATTTGAATATGACTAAAAAAGAATGAATGAATAAATATATCTTCTTATTCATTTTAGTCATCTTTGATTTTAGTTACTTCTCGAAGGGCCACTAGTTACTCAGACTTAGAAGGTGTATTATCATCATCTTCACCAACCAATGACATAATAGAATTATATAAAAATGAAAATTTAAATCACTGGGAGGTATTCATTTAATTTTAAATAAATTAAAAATAAAATGTATACAAGAAAAAATTTTCTCACTAATAAAGCTTAACGTTAAATTATTCATCATTCAGATATTCTTATTAGTGATGATTTGTTGGGGATAGAATAAAGTAATAAATATCCTCAATTTTTTTAGATAAAAGGAATTCAGTTGTGTATTCTACCAACTATATATATAATAAGAGGGGAACTAATTTCTAATTTCCAAATATTAGATAATAATCCACCTTTTATCCTATACAAAATCATCCCAACACCCATCCTATTTTTATTGATCTCCCACATGTGAATTAGCTAAAAGGCCTTCTCTTTAGACTCCTTTAGTAACAGTATGGTTATGTTTAATGATTTATCCTTCATTAATCCATCATCAAATGGTTCTTTATTTAATATTTTGTAAATATAACCTTTCATAATTCATTTTATTTAACTTTCTTTCGAACATAGAATTTCATATTAGAAGATGAAATAAATTTAATTCGATTCCAATGTTCATAAATAATTATAGGGATTTATTACAATTGATTCATCCATTATTATTCCAGGCCATAGAGATTGTAATTTTTAACTTTAAGATAATAGGAAAATTCACCATAAAATTCTATAATTGGACTTAGAAAAAAAATATTTTTAATGTAGTTATATTTTTTTGTAGATAAAACTTTGGATATATTTTATTAAAAAACAGTTCCTTCATGATCATGGGCTTTATGTAAATGGTTTCCAATTAAATATATGGAATTGTCATTGGTCCATGAAAAATAAATATTTAATTCCAAATAATGTAGTATAATGTTCACTATATGGTCGATCCGTCATGGAAGATATTGATTGAAACTGTTTTTCTACTATCACACTTTATATTCTAACAAAAATAACATAAAATAATAAAATAATATAATTATGTTGGGCTTTTGAAATCAATGTTATATATATATGGGATATAAAAATATAAAAAAATAAAAAATAAAACAAAACCCACAAAGATGTTATTGAGAAGTTTCCACTATTCATAGAAGTCCAGGACGCTGCTATCATTATTCTTTGAAATTATAAAATCATTATACCATTTAATATAGGGATAAAACCAAATAAACAACACAATCCCATTAAAATTTAAACAATCACACACAAAACCTATGAATGTGGGATAATACTCCCTTACACCATCACCATAATTTCAATCCACCATGTATACAAGATTATGATTATGAGGGATATGAAGAAAAATTTACATTAAGAAGAATAAAATATTAGTAAAATTAAGAGACATCCTATAAAAACCAATTTCACAAATAATTAATTTTCTAAAATAGAATATCAAAAAATAATTCATGTAGAACAACCTCATGTACCATAACTCCCCTGTAGAATAACAACATGGGTTACTTCTCATATTTGAGGCTAATTTGAAGGATAATGGTGGCGTAAATGAAAATATTATTTTGGAAGATAGGAATACGATAAAGATATATTAAACATGTAAAAACTATATCATCATGATAACAAATCATATTCTACATAGATTTCTATTATGACTTTCCAGACCATTAAAATAGTGCTGAGGTTTGCATTTACATTGTATGGTGTGGTATATTTCAACTCCAATTATACCCTTCAAATGTTCTCTCACGGTGGTAGTGGTAAATAGAAGTAAATTAAATATTATATTTATATGAATTTGTTCATTTATATTTTCCATTCATGTACACAAAATCTAATCCCCTTTGGAAGTGTGTATCTAATATTATGTCCAGTTAAATCCAGAAAAAAGTTCTAGACTCGTAGTCAGTCTATATTATCATTCTATGAAGTCCTCTTAAATTATGACCTTTATAAAAGAATCCTTTAATGTTACCATTGTTATATAAAATATTCAAACGTTTTGTTTCTATATACATGTGAATTATTATTTCATTTTGGATTCCAATTTGAGAGATATGGTCTCATTATTAAAAATATCTAGATCTATACATAGATTTTACGGAATTGATTCTGAGTTGGTTTTGGGTCCCTGAATTTTGGATTATGACTTGTTTCTATATGAATATAATTAGGTCCAAAATGTATACAAGCCTAAAAACAACATCCACGATTTCAAATAGTTTTGAATAATTTACAGAAGAAATATGAATATGATATATGAATATTGGAATTATAATATTGGGCCATATTACAAATTAATCTAAATTTATCAATAAAACCCAAAATATTGATAATAACTTTTAAATTATGAATCTGGTGGGATTAACATATAAATTTACATATTAATATGTATATAATTATTAATATCGTTATCCATGAATCATGACAAGAATTTTCTTCTTCTTCCATACTAGAAATTTATGTCACTTCCATAGTTCCAAACTATGGCTATAAGCCCAAAAACTGTGGCTATATGTCATATCGATGGTTTAATGAAATGTGTATAGTATTGGCTTGCCTATAGGGGAAAAACTACAGAAACCATTTCAAACTAGGGATAATTCCCTATAGCCACGGTTCAAATCATGGATATATCCCTATAACCACAGTTCAAACTATGGATAAAGTTTATAGTGACGGTTGTAAGTCGTGGCTATAACTTTAGCCACACATGGGAAATTGTCATGATTTTAACTATAGATATAGGAATATATCCATAGTTTAAAACAATGGAAATAACCCTTCCTGTTTCAACGAAATCCACACCAAGACAAACCCAACCCCCTGTAGACTTCCTCCCCCTACAGAACCCTACCCCCTAAAGACCCCCCATGCACTCCAATAAAAGCCCCCTTGCACCCCCAGAAAGATCACCTGCACCATTGGTCTACCTTGCCCCCACCCCCTTTAGACACCCTTGCACCCTACCCCCTCCCTTGATAGACACCATTCCCCCTGCAGACCCCCTTGCACCCCACCATGGACAGACCCCCTTTCACCCAAAATAAAGATCCATTTATCACCCCCATGGACAACCCCCCATCCCTACTAGAAACCACTAGGAATGACCCACCCCTTCCATGGACATAACCCCTTTCTAACAGACCCCCTACCCTTCCCCCATGCACAACCCCTCCCCCATGTATACCCCCTTGCACCCCCTAGACAACCCCCATCCCTCTTGGACACCCATAGGAACACCACCCACCCTCTCGACCAACCCCATGGAAAACCCTTCCTCCCTCCTGGACAACACCTCAAGACACCCCCTCCTCCTAGACACCCCATGGACAATCCCCACTCTCCTGGACAACACCCCAAGATAGCCCCACACCCTCCTAGACAACCCCCTCCTCCTACAGATCATAGTTCCTCCTTGACACCCCCTAGACAACAACCCCTTTGTGTACAACCCCTATATAACTCCCCTCCCTCCTAGACACCCCCTGGACACCTCCACCCCAGTCCCTCCAGGATAGCCCCTCTCCCCTGGATACCCTCTACCACTTGCACCCCCTAGACAACACCCCATCCCTCATAGACACTACCTGGACTGCACCCCTACCCCGTCTTGGAGATCCCCCACTCTCCTGGACACCCCCTGGACAACCCCCATTCCACATAGAAACCCCCATGGGTATCCCCCATCACTCATAAACACACATCTTGGACAACCCCCTCCCTCTGGGATAGCACCATCCCTCCTGGACATCCCACTGAATAGCCCCTGCCTCCTGGACACCCCTCCCCCAACAGACCCACTTATCCCCCTGGATAGTGAAGCTGTGTCATTATCCAAATATTATTTAACAAGGAAATGAGAACTAATTTTATAAAATACTATAGGAGAACATATGGTAGTTCTAGGGAGAAAACATTATGCTCATGAATCTCATAGCTAGGTTAGCTGTATGTATTTCTATTATAATTTTTTGGTGGATGGTATCAATATTGGATTCAAAAATGTGGGAGTGGTTTGGTTACCTTATCATGGAATACATTCTATGGATGATGTTGGTAAAAAACCTTGTAGTCCCAATGCATGCGAAGCTATACAATTCATTACATCAATCAGCTAGCAAAAGAATCTCTTCAATGTGTTATTCCAATTCCACATCTTTTATGGCTGGCTTCCCAAACACATGGGTTTATATGAATATAAAAACCGAATCTCGCATCCCACAAATGGCTTCCAGTCATCTGTCATAACCATCACTAAGAGTTACCCACTCATACTGGTCTTAGTTCTAATCAGGTGTAGGAGAAGTCCTTGTTGACTTATATAAAATACTTTTTATGAGTTATGTTACCAATAAAGCGAACTATTCCATTTTAATTATGAATAATTATTCTCCTATTCAAACTCCCTCTGTTAGGGATGGAAAGAGGGATAAATATGTGATGTGTACCTTGATTTCAATATCGGAGGAAATTAAAAGCAACCACTCTTTTTTTTGAATATCCAAGGTTATCTCTAGAGATATTTCTTTTTATAAAATAGATTCTTATTAATTTAAGATGGTTGATACAAGGAATAAGGATGTCAAATTATGTTATTGGATGGGGGTACTACTAGTAGTGATAGTAACATCGAAGTTGAATATTTTATGGCTAGGGAGGATTATTTAAATGTAGTGAATGTTGGTGAATATGGGTATAAGTATGGGGACCGCACATTGTAAGATAAATTTTGGAAGGCTGTGTATCCGGATTCCTTTCATTAGTCATTTTTAGAATGCCCCATTATGAAGGGTACCTTCATAATTTTTTCTTATAAGGCCCACACATCCACATTTAACGATAATGATTGGCTAATTGAGGGAATGGTTGATCAAAAATCATTATATGATATTTTAGATAATACTATCAAAACTCATAGCCAAATTAGTAATACACATATTTCTGAGTGAAAATACACTGGAAATCCTTATACTACCAGGGGAAGAAATCCTAGAATCATTCAATCAGCCTATAAAGGATCCTCTAGTTAGTGTGGTACTATTGTTATGTATGATGGAGGAATAATCAATCCAAATGTTGAGTACAACAACACCAGTGGAACTATCAAAGACATTCATTCCAGTGATACATTCAAGAAGATAGTTGGAATTATCCATGCACCTTATGATAATTGATGTAATGTGGGTTCACAAAAAACATAGGTCCTAATGGTCTCCATTAAATTTTTATAGATGTACGATGTAAGATCACTTAACCCCCATATTTTTCTAATTTAATAATTGTTATTTATTATATATTTTACTACTCAACAAATGGGTAATATGAGGAAGCATAAGAAAAGAACTCCAACATCCAATTAGGAGTTTGTATGAGAAAAGAAACCTCAGGGACTCAATTATGTTTTCATAGTGTGGTTTGAATCCCCCAACCCCTCGACAACCCCCTGGACATAGCCACCCCCACCATGCATAAAAATCCCATGGACAGACTCCCCCCCCCCACTCCCCCTATACAACCCCTGCAAGACAAACCCTAGATAGACCCCCCCTACAGTTACCCATTTCACAGACCCCCCTGGATAGGACCCCCCCTGAAGCACCATTTCCCCCATGAAAAGACCCACCTCCACTCCCCCTAGACAGACCCCCATTGCACAACCCCCCCTGAACATCCCCCACCCTAGGACAAACCCCTGGACATAGACCCACCCCCACCCCCGGACATACACCGCCTAAAGATAAACCCCCACGAAAGACCCCCCCCCCAATGGATCTCCCATGTACATTTTCACCGTGATAATACAATGCTCTAATTAAAGACCCACTGCTCAAAAAAAACATGACTACTCAAATAAAATACATCTTCTATGGTCTAAAAAACAATCCTATAATTAAATTACATTAATAATCCACTACTCAATAAGAGTAAAAAAAGTATAAAAATTAATCATAACTCATATTTAATATAAGTAAAATAAAGTATTAATGGAAACAAAATAAAATGACCCATTTCTTAAAAATATTTCGTTTCACCAATCATTCATGACAGTTTCTTTCTCCAAAATCAGGTGTTAGTCCACCTTCTCACCTTTTATATTGGATCAAAACCCTTCACTAATATTGATAACACATAATATATTTAAAACATACATTTTTGGTACATGTTATTGCAATAAAAGTTTATAAAACATGAGTAAGAAGCATAACATAAAAAATGTCTCAATGCCAATCCATTAAACCAAACAACATTCTTTTCATTAATAATATACATTTATAACTGTATTTAAATCCAGTTTGAATGTAAACAAAAACCATAACTAAAATAGAATATAGAAACATGACATGCACCAAGAGATTAATGGGAAACTGATAATAAGACATAAATTTTGTAATAGTGGGGATAGAAATATGGCATGAGATAAGATCTTATAATAAATATTCCATTAATTATAAACATCATGGGAAAATAATTATGCTCTAGAATGGGGCATACTAGACCTTGTTCATCATATCCCTCATTGGGACCCTATATGAAATCAAGTCATCCCATCCTCCTTCCCCTTTCATGTCTCTCCATTTATAAAATTGACAACAAGTAGGGTGCTAATCCCTTAGGGAACTATCCTGCCAACATAAACTAATCAAGCATCACATGTTGCTATACCATCCATCATTTACCAATTTTACTATGATAAATTAATCTAGTAGAGGTAGAAAATCAAAAGAATCACAATAATCTATAAAAATTATTTTAAATAAATATTATCTCACATCCAACATCAACTCCGTGAAAAGAAATAACCTCTTTCAATTCAACTGTATCAAAAAAAATAGAACGTTCCTCCTTAGTGGCCATAATTTAAATCAGGCATAAAAAAACAAGGGGAATAATCAGTTTTTTTATACTCATTTGAAAAATATATTATATAAAGTGAAAACATGCCTTTTTAGAAACCAACTATGAATTCCATGTCATTTCAACCATTTAAAACCTGACATTATCACCTTCTTTATAACAATTCTTTGTGAACCACACATAAAATCATTTTTAAAACTGACTAAATTATCATTGAAGTCATTTTAAAATCTATTAAACCAAATCTATGTCACAAAATTTGATAAAATAATACCAATACCCAAATGGTTTCAAATACCTTTTGTTATAAAAATTATTTTAAAACAAGCCATTTAGGCATTCCCAAAAATGGTTGTTATTTAAACCTATTAATTAAAATTTTGAAAACCATTATAAAACATATATTACAAGTGAGAAACTTATTAAAAACTCTCTTTGAACCTAATATATCTATTAAATATTTATTTAATTTTCTAAAAAAAGTTTCAGAAACACGAAGCACAAAATGACATGCTTATTAATGTAATAAAATTTATTTTTTACTTCAATCCAAGAATAACTAGTTGTGAAAGAGATACTAAAGGTATAATTTCATGAAATGTCAAAAAATGATATATATTTGATACAACATATCTATGACAAATCAATAACAAAGGAAAATGAGCAATGAAATTTTCATAACAAGGAGGAGGTTGATAATCGAGAGGGTGTTTTCCGCATCGGAGGAGGTGCAGAGGCCACCTAGGAGAAGCATTAGCGATGGGGGGGTAGGTGTCCCTTATATGGTGGCAGTGTTGGAGGTGGTGGATCAGAGATGAGAGCTCATGGTGGGGTTTCCATCATCGGTGGTTGTGAGGGGAATCATTGTGAGAGTAACCATTTCGAGAGGCACATTCATGTCGGGCACCATTGGTGGAGGATGATCAGGGAGAGGAGAGGTCGTGATGGGTCCCAAAGGGGAAAGAGTGTCACACACAGAGGGTATCGAGGAGGAGGGCATCACTTTGATGTTTGAGGATTGAAAGGGATACATACAGAGGGTATTGGGGATGAGGGTTCCACCGTGATGGTGAGAGGGTATCAAGGAGGAGTTTTCCACTATGGAGGCCGAGCGTAAAGAAGTTTGGGCACATATGTTATCGGGGTGGAGGGAGGAGGAGACCAATGTGATTTGGAAAAAAATAGAGAGATAACATTTTAGCCATGCCCTTAACATTCAATAATAGATATAAACAAGATAAAGTAACATACCTATAATATGTGTTTATAGGTCTCTGGCTTACCCTAAAATTCTAGTAGGTCTTATTCATTCCCATTAAATAGTATTAACTTTCACATGGGAAAAATATTTAAAATTTTCAATCAATAATAATATTATTTTAGGATTATCATGGAGAGTGAAATTGATTAATAATAAATCATATGAGATTTAAATTATTTGAATTATATAAAAAAATTGATATAGATCATTTTAAAATGCAAAAAAATCCATAATAATAGGTCAAATATAACAAAAGAATCTTATATCTAAAAAAAATCAGAAATAATCATTCCATTTTTAAATAACTGATAATATCAAACATTAAATATAATACTGTAAAACTAATTTTTTTTTCAAAACATATAACAGCTTACACATTAATTTAAAAAATATAAAAGACAATTAACTAACATAAATTAAATTTTTTTTATTTTTTTGAGATTCATTTTATAAAATTATGCGTGAAAGAAGAACATAATTAATCATTGTATAATTGTTTTCAAAATGGTTTTAAAATAATTTAAATATGATCTATAACCTTACTGTAAAATTATTTATACATTAAAACAATTTAATAATTTGTTGAATGCATGATCATAATAAACATATTAAAAATATTGAAAAATTATAAAATTCTAATATACATATTTATTTAGTGGTGGAATTTTATGAATGTGTGAAGGTATAAAAGAAATTTCATAGTTTTCATAAGGACAAAATAAAAACTAACAGCATCACTAAGGGTAAAAATGTGATGTGTATTGGTATAAAGAATATTAATTTTCTAGTTAAGGGTAGAGAGGAGTTTCTGATTATTGCATAAGGGTAAAGAGGAATAAAAATACATTGTATAAAGGAATCACATGCACTGCATAAGGATTAGTAAAACTAAATGTAGAGTTTAATATAATTTACATAAATATATATAATGGTAAACTAATCATGTGCATGTTTAAAGAGTAAATAGAAATACTCACATATGCATAGAAAAATACAAGCTTAAAGAAAAAAAGAAATCTATGTAACGGTATATGCAGAGCTACATAATGTAAGACAGAAGCTATGTAAGGGTAACAAGAAAATCACAATTCTTCTTTAAGGAATGAAAATAAACTACTTACACATATTTGAGGGTTAAATAGGACTTACATAAGTGTAACATCAATGTTTTTAAACATACATAAAAATAGAAACACAGGTCACTTAATGATAAAATTAAACTAAAGAATATAAAATTTTATACAAAAAAATAAAAAATATTTATATGGAATTATTATAATAGTAAGAATTAATGTAGAAATGAGTAAAAAAATAAAAATAAAAATAATTAATATTATAAATAAAATTTAAGATTTTTATTTATTTATATAACAATATAAACACATCCAGTATTTTAGAGATCATTAAAATCAAAGAATTGTGGGAAACACAAAAATATAGCCCTTTTTTATTTTCACAATATATTGAATAAAATAATTATATTTTGAAATATTAAGGTAATAGATCTTCTCCTATAATCAAAAATTATCATTTACTATTATGGGATACTAAAACACCCCACTTTGATTTTATCAAAATGAAGTTACAAAATTTATTAGACAAAAAATTTATAAAATTTACATTTACTTTTTTCATCATTATTATTCATTAGAGATAGAAAAAACAATGTTTTGAATTTTTAAAAAAAATATAAATTTTTTAGTAGAATTATTTAACATAAAGTAAATTTATTTTGAACTGTTAAAATAAAAAATTGAGAAATTTATTGTTTTTAAAACAAATATTCTATATTATATTGTTTAAAATTGTAGATAATGTAATTTTGAAAATAAATGAAAAATAAAATGTTTTTTCGGGGATCAATTTTGTATTCACAATATTATCTAACCCTTAATTGAGGAATCAGGGTATTAAAAATGGATAATTCTAAATATGTAATAAAAATAATGTAATAAAATATTTTAAAAATAATTTCAAAAAATAATTTACCTTAATATGGTTCAGAAAATACTTTGTAAAAATGTAGAGAAAATTCATGAGGAGTATAAAACTATATCTATAGTAAATTCTCTCTATCCAAATCTAAGAGGGGTAAATGGTTAAAAACTTGATAAAATATTTTTGGTATAAATCCCAGGATAAATATAAACCGAAACCACATCTACTTGTTTCTATCTGGACAAGAATGGGTTTCATGGATTTCCATACCCACTTCACAATTTAAATTTCATATAAATGATTCCATTTTTTATAATATTAAATTTTAATTCTATTTTGGATTGAAATTTAGAATACAAAACACTAAAAATGATAAAAATAATTGAGATCTTCTAGATAATAATCGATATTAATAAAAATTGCATCCTAACTGACTGACCATTAATGGAGTTAAATTGATCAAGATGAAGGAGTTCATTGATGATATCATCATGTTGATGATTTTTTGTAATAAAACCAAGAACAATATGAGATTGTTTTTTTGATCTCATATAAATTTGATTCTCATGTCAATGTGAATAGTATAAGTGTATTGGGTAGGATTTTCATAAATGCCAATCACACAAATATAGTAACACTATTAAAGAATGGATAAATATTCTAGTCCAAAGAACAAGAAATTATATCTCTTATATACAATGTGGGAAAAAAACAACCAACTTATATGTATTACTCTTTTTTAGTATAAATATAAACATAGTTATTTCATTCAACACCACAAGATGATTGATTATCCATGTATGTAATATTTTCCACTAGTATATTTATTACATAGTCATCATTTTCAATAATCGACATTAGATGAAAATGAATGTCCAAAACTATTTTACATAGAATATAACAATCCATGTTGTTAGTTCCATTAAAATAATAGAAAATTATTTTGAGAGATTTTTAATACTATTCCTTGGTATTGAATTTAAAATGAACACAAATACCTAAACTGAACATAATTTATGGATATTTTCTAGTATATTAATGTAGATATTAAAATATTTTGTGATGAATATTATTATATACTGATTAACGAAATTCAAAAAACTGAAGATTTAATGTTGTACAAAAAGTTTTTGTAATTTCCATCTCATTACCTATATCCAAATTTTTTAAAAGTTTATTAGTTTTTTATATTAGTTTGAAAAAATTCGATTGAAATTAATAGAAAATTTAAAACCAAAGAAAAATTTGATGTTATCCCAAAAAACAAATTTCAAATTATTAATTTAATAAATTAGAAAAATAATTTTAAATATTTTCTCTAGTTTAAATGAAAATATAAATGATAACATATATTTGATTAACTAAAAAAGCATTTGAAATGTATTTGAAAAAAAGGTGTAATATGGTTTTCCAATTATGAATTCATTTGATAAATGATATTTAGATTACTACTCAAACCACGATTAAGGACATCATTTTTTAATGTATAGAGCTACAGTAACTATGATTATATCATTTGTAAAATTTTCATTTTTAAAATTAGTAGGTTGGTAATGAAAAATAATTCCAAAAAAATATCATATTGAAAATCAATATTTACATTAATTCATATATTATTGAAATTAAAATTTAATTATAATTAAAACATGATTCAATTAAATTCATATTGAGTAACATGTTTAAAAAATAAACCATAACTATAGAGACCCTGACCATAGTAAACTAGAGTTGGCATCTTTTTATTATATTTGAAAATGATTCATGCAATTGAATCCTGAAAGGCCAAGTAGTTTTAGTAAAAAATAATCAAACATGAGAGTTGAATTAAATATTAGAACACAAATAAAAACTTAATTTTTATAGAATAAAACAACTCCCTCCAGAATAACCATTTAAATAAATCATAGTACACCACATGGAATCTATGGGAAAAGAATGATAATTAGGGTTTGTTTATATTCATAGTAGTGCATAATTCCAGTGGAAGCTATCATGAAATTATATGTATAGTCAATATTGAAAGGTAAATAAATGAATTACAATGAAATTAAAATAATATCACTGTCGTGATAAGAGAAGTCTTCAAAACATAAGAATGTAAAGAACTAAAATAATATTCTATTTAAGTAAATAAAATATAATCAAATTCACATATAAAAAATATCATTTTGAAAATATCATGGATAATATTAACTAAATTATTAATGATGGAAATTCTTAATTATTTGGCACCACTATCTCAGTAGTCATGATACATCTACCATGATAACCTTTTTCAAGATGATTTAAACCTTTAATAAAGTGCAAATTTATTTCTATATTGATGATTTTACATATGAGACCTACTATTGCATCGATGAGATATGTAAAACTATCCCCACTCATCATTGTATTTATCAATTATTCCCCATATGTCTAATAATCAACTTAATTCATCCATCATGATATCTTAAAATAAAATATCCATATTTAGTAAGGGATATTTTATTAATATATCCATAATTAATAAAATAACTTTTAATGTCAACAAATATATGAAACTGGTATATGGTGTAGGAATAAATCGAATCCTGGTTATATAATTTGGATATTATATGGAAGATTAATGTCTATAAGAAATCAAAAAATTTATGAGGAAGATAATGACTTAAAAAATTTATCAAGGAAGTCCATATAAATAATTACTTTGGTGAGAATGATCCCAAAACACCTAGAGGAATAATAAGTATCGTATTAATACAACATATATATGTTTTATTAAGACAATTTCTTTGTTTTCATAGATGTATAGAAATTCTCCAAAATGATCATTAAAAAATATAATTGTGGATACATTTATTTTTCATTTAAAATTTTTAAACTACATTTTCATGAATTATTATGAAAATATTTTATTTGAAGAAAATATTTTATTCATATAATGGTATCATTAATAATATTTATTGGTCATGATATCAAGAAATTTTTTTCATGTCGTACATGAGAAAACAATGCTTCCTAAATCATTTTTGATAAAATAAAAATGGTAAATTGTATGAAAATAGAATGATAGTTCCCCTCAAAATATTTTTGTAATTTATTAAAAATCAAAATTTTATTTAATTAAATACTTTTTTAAATTTTAATAATGTTTTTTATATTTTTTGAAAAAAGGGTTTTGGGACTAAATGATTTTATGTCAGATGTTTGAAATTAGGTCATATTTTCATAAAAACATTTTCAAAATTATTTTATGTACCAAATAGATGAAAAATTTGTACTATTACATTAAAATATTAAGAGTAAATATTGGAAACCAAAATAAACAATTTTTCTTAAATTAAGATCAAATAATTTCCTTGAACGGAAATTCAAGAATTACCAAACTCAATTAGAATGGGATTATGAAATAAAACATTCCAATGATAATAACATTGATGTGAGTATAGATCAATTAATAAATTATGTGCATCAATTTTAGTTCCACATATAATAGTGTAAATAGAAATCATGATAAATAAAATGCATTACAGATATAATTATAGAATAACAAATATTATAATAATGTAAAATAACTTAATGAAATTAAATTGTGTTATGAAATTCTATAACACTTGGTAAATTTCTAATTAAATCCCAATTGATGAAATAATTCAAATTTAAATAGAAAATACCATGATGTATGATTTATTAATGATATTACATCTATAATGTGTATTATATACATTGCATAAAATAATATACATGCATAACATTATAATATGAATCAATGAAGGGAAATTGAGATGAAATCCCTTATATCACGATTCATTTCGGATGTATATCAATTAACATAGTTTACAATGTTTTTAGACTTTTTATTAAGTTATAACCGAAGCATATTAATATTTATAATATGATATATGATTTTTTTAGGAAATATTATCACACTTATACTAGTAAGAAGACATAGTTTTTATTATTTCAGGTGTTTATTGACTAGTTTTCCGATGCATCTTTCATTAGGAAGGATTCTATCCTTGAATAGATTATATACATATATCAAATCCTTAATAAAAATCATGATATTATTATCATAATTTTACAATAGTTATAATTTTAAAACCAATCATGTTTTTTTACTAAAAGTGACTATGTTACACTAATGGAGATGGTAGGCCGTATGTGCCCATGAGCAAAAATTCCAATTATCAATGATCATTTTATAAAGGATTAAATAATATATTTTATTAAAAAATATAATAATATATTTCTTTCCATGTTACTTCATTAAATATACTTATATATGTGATCCATTTGGTGTGGTGATCAAAAGAGTGTCACATCGCTTTGTAAAGGCTGTATTCAACACATACACGATTAATGATCTCATTTTTCAGCATAAAAGAGGAAATGATCTCTTTTATTTTCGGAATTAAATTTTTTTGATTTATATGAAATATATTCATTAACATTATCTGGATTACATTCCTTGTGATGTGTTAGTAAAATATGAATCACGTCACATTGAGAGGTGTTATTCTGTTATACACATTTGTGATGATTTAATATCCCATACAGAATATAGAGTAAAAACATATATATGATATAATGACTATATAGATATAATTAGTTTATAAATATAATATATAATTGATTTTTATACATCATCATACCCATCCTTTAAAGGCAGTAATGGAAAACAAATGAAATCTATTTGCGAGGCGGTGGTTCGCTTTATACGTTAATGAAATTTTTGTAACCCAATTTTTTGAAGTGGAGACTGTTTCAGGTCACGAACATAACATAGAAAGCCCAAATTATAGTGAATAGAAATATATAATTATATCGTCATGGTTTAATAAAATTTAAGTAGATTTTAGAAGAAATAAAATTGAAATACTCATTATAGAATGTTACCTCTTCATTTGGTGACTTACTCTCGAGTGCTACAATCTCCATCCATGATAATATTTCTACCAAAAAAATAATTCTACGATGATTAGATTGATTTTTGGGATGTGATATTTGATGTTATGTCTATATAATATGGGATTTATGGTGTGAGTAATGTAGTAAAGGCGGTGGTCTTTATAAATGAGGTGTGATGCACACATTTAAATTTTGGATTGAAAAATGTGTACCCATTTTTTTCACATTCCATTGGAGTGAAAAATGTAGTATTATAAGTAATTATACTTAATAGGTTCCAAATATGGTTGTAAAATAAATTTTAGATAATATTTGAATATATTTTAAAATGTATCTTTATATATAAACCAATTGTAATAAAATATTTACCTTAACCGCTGAAAATTAGTTTTTATTGTTTTCATAATTAATTTTGGGAAAAAAATATATTTAACATTTTATGTATTATAAATTATTTTAATTTGAAATATGGAATCCATTTCAAGATATTCCATTCATGTATGTAGAAAAATTTAGTTTAAAATTACTCATGTAAATTGAACAAGAAGGTGGGTTTTTAAACAGAAAATGTTATAAAATTTACAATGCTTTTATAACAAAATAAAATATAATAACGATTCTAGTGACCTAAATTGGACTAACAGATATGTATTTTAAGAACTTTTTTTTAAAAACAATCATGAAAATATAATTTATCATAAAAATTATTTAAATGAAAATGGAATTTCAAATTTAATGTCATTAATTTGCACTGTTCATCTAAAAATTAAGAATTTCAAAAAAAAATTCCAAAAATTCACCCAAATATAATATTTATATTTTGATTTCAAAAAATCTATTTATTTATTAAAATAGATTTTTAAAATCTGGTAAAATTTTATTTTAAATTATCTTCATGATGAAAGACTAAAATATCTTTTAAAAAAATAAAGTATTTTTAAAAAATTTGCATTTTCATTTAAATGATTATTTTTTATTTAAAAAAAATATATTAACATAATTTCAACAGTTTACTTATTACTATAAATACATGGTAATTAATTAACTATTTTTAAAAAATATTCTATATTATGATTCATTATGGATCACGGTTGCGTGTTCCACAAACTACCTAGGAGATTAAATATAAATAAATTACTTCATGGGTTATTTAAGGTCATTTTGTAACGTCACAAATAAAATCTAAAAAAATTATTCTTATTTTAGACTTTTTCATTGTTACAGTCTAAAAAATATAAATATGTCACATCATAATAATTTAAACTTAATATATTTAATCACGAGATTAAAATTTTCAAATTCCATTGTTGAAAACCCCACATCATAAAAGGGATTATAAAACAAACTCTTAATAAGATAAAAATTAAGTGAAAAGGTCATATGGAATAACACATAACTATTTTTCTATGTAGGATAAGATTTTATGAATGTGATGATATATATAGATAAAAACCATAAATAATTATATATAATAATAGAGGTTATTGATCATAAGAAATTTACAAATAAATTGAAAGTAATGAACCTCAAAAACATTAATCTATGGTGATTTAAAAAATTATAAGATTCATCATTTATGAATGTAATAGGATTAATTTTTTTCAATATCCTTTTCAATAATGTTTAGGAATTATTTTACTATCAAAGAATATAAGGAAATATATTTACTGGTTAGTTTTTAATTTCGTAAGATTAATTGCATCCTTTGGTTGTACATTAATCAATATTCAATTAATCCCTCAATACATGTAATGAATATCAGAAAATGAATTATTTATTCATGAATTGGTAAAATTATCTTTAATAGCACATACGATCCATAATAGGTGGAACAGTCTTTCCATTTGTCTTTAACTATTTTGAGAAACCAATTTTGTTACTAGAAGTTATCAAATATAATACATTGATATCTAAAACTCAACAATAACACCATTGTTTTATCATTAGTAATTATCCATCCAAAAATTTACCTAAATATAATGATATATTAATAGGAACATCATGTAGGCTAGTGGTATGGGTTAAACCATGATCATCCTTTGTAACACCCCAAACTTCCACGGTACGCTTCTCTTTAAATAATATAGTAGCGTGTGTTGTACGCAACTTCGAGTTTTAACACACCACAACCAATTAATATAGCCGTTATGAATTGTAATACCCAATTTTTTAAATTTTATAAATTTTATCATTCAAAATTATTTTCATTTTTGGATTCGGAATCTTGAAATTAGCTTAGGGTGAATTTTTGGTATGTTTTTGAAAACATTCAATTTTTGATGAATAGGGAAAAAACACTGAGTTAAAGTTTAAAACCGAATTTTTGTAAATATTAATTTTATTTAAATTTTTTTTAGGTCAAAATAGATACATAATACCTATATAAGTTCAATGTAATTTAGTGGAGTTAGTTTAAAATAATTTTAGATATATAAAAATTTTATTGAACTTTTCACCATCTTTTAACCATCTCCTAGGAGAATTTGAAAATTCACATAAAACATAATTTTACAACTTCTATGAGTGGAATTTCGAAAATCCAAGAGACACGGTTAATATCAAGGAGTAAAATGTGGTTAAATAAGATAATTTTTTTTGTGAATAGTAACTTTTTACTATTATTTACCACGGTTAATTATGAATAAGGTAATTAAGGGTAAAAATGATATTATTATTACCCTAACACATGTCCTAATTCTATTGACTAAGTATAATTCAACCAAAAAAACCTTAGGAATAAAATATGAACCTCTTTGGTCCACTTGGGTTAGATTAAGACATTTATTATTATTTTATTCAATGAAGATTAAAAAGAGTTAAAATCAATGTTTAATTACTAAAATATTTTTAAATAGTATCAAAATTGACATATAAGAGTTTTAAAAAAAATTATATTATTAATTCATATTCTATTCCTAAAAATCTGAGTTTCGGCCATAATACTTATAAATGATAGGTGAATCATTAATGAACCTCTTGGGGTTCGCATGGAAGTATATAGTATGTTTATAAACAATATAATATAAAAATACTAAGAGACATGTTAAATGTAAAACTATTTAACAAAGAGTTAAATATAAATGATAAGGTTAAATAGTTACCCAAACCGGTATAAAATCTATTTGTTGAAAGTATTTAGACCCATACCCACCTTATCCTAGAAATAAGAAACTTTGGAGCCATTATAAACTGAATATTAATTTATTATTAAATAATATTTTATGTTTTTACAAAGTTTCCCCTCACCCCTCTTATAAAAGGTCACTCCCCCTTCTCTCAAATTCATACCTTCAAAGCCTTTTGGTTCGGCCAACCCCTTCCCAAGTATCCTCTAAACTTTTCCCACTTCATCCTAGAGGCATTCCTTTAGTCATAAATCAAACCTAAGGAGCCCTTTAGATCAAATCAAAAGGAAGAACCCGAATAAGATGTAATGATTTCACCACCCTCTTTCAAGTTCCTTTCTTCTTCAAATTATTCATTATTTGTTATTTACATTCCAAAATAATAAATAAAGTGTCTTCTATATAATATTATTTCATTATAAATATTTTACATCCATATTCAGTATTCTATCCATCCTTTTAATGTCATGTCACCATATGTGCGTATGTACGACTTACCGTCCCCACGTCGTGGTGTAATTATTATTCAAAACATGATTAATTGGATGGGTATGATAATGATGGGTAATATAATTAAATAATAAATATAAAATTATAATTATTTTTTATATATAATATACCATCCAATTATATATGATTTTAATATCAAAAGAATGATATTGTCGATCGTGTGTACGTACGGACTACCGTCTCCACGAACGAGATGAGATTCATTCCCCATCATATCCATTCAAGTATAATTCTCATTTGATGATTAAAAATAATGTTTAAGGACTTGATATCATTCTGGATATGAATATTATACAATCTATTGATAACAAGCATATCTTATGTAACAATACATATAAAATAAACTGAGTAAGTGAACACCGGAAATGACAATAATACTAATATATTATTAACAAAGCAATATCAAAAGATCATATATGATATCATATTTATGTATATGATTCTTTTATAATATAATAAAAATTATTTCACTATTATACAGGAGGTTAACCTACCCTCAACCAAGGATAATTCCAAGGTAAGGGTTGATCTCGCAATCTATTCATTATCCGAGGTTGTTTATATGTAATTATCTATTGAGCCCTCTTTATCATCAACATCCATGTTTCATAAAAATTTATTTCAAATCATTATTACTATTTTACAGACTATGGGTTAAATTAATTTATACTCTTTTATGACTTTTTATAAGATTTTAATAAAGGAATATCTCTGTTATTTTCCAAACAAGGTCCTTTTTAACCTTTTCGACAGAATTAAGGTAAGAATGTCTTTTTTTAACTTATACGACGGGTGCATATATTTTATACCGTTATGAAATCTTTGAGGATTCCCTTACAAACATATAAGAATATTTTCAAATTAAATGTTTTAATTTATAATTATGTGACGTTTAAATGATTTAAAAAAAGAGATATTTCTCTCAAATAGTTATGATTTCATCTATGTCAACATCCTTTGATGGATTTTAAGCTTATTTGAAGTTGATTTATTATGATTCAAAGCATCCATATTGTATTGAATGTTTTTGGATATGTTTGACTGTGGATGTTTTATTTTTATACCATTCACGGTTTATGGATAATTTATTGACATTTCATATGCTAGTTTTAATACAAATGTTTATGTTATGTTTAAACATGTTCATATGAGGAATGAATTGGACTTATTATGTGATGGGTGGATCCCGCTATAGTTCCTCAATGCATCGGTTGGTCTCATGAGACAAACTTGTGTCTTGGCTCAAGGACATGACAAAATCTTATTTGTAGTCATGGCACAAGGCCTTGACTATGTGGTTATGATAGCCTGACATTATGCATTCCATCATTATGAAAGTGGTTTTTGATATTGCATGTGATTATTCGACTAGTAGAATATCCATGTGAATAAGTAAATGGAATTATTTCATTTTATTTCTGCCATATTATTCTTAAGTTCAAGTTTAAAAGGATTTTGTTTTTGTTATACATTGCCTTAAATGTTTATGCTAATTTATGAATGTTTCCGCTATATTGTTATCCTTAATGGGATTCTGAGCTCACCCATTTCTATGTTTTATCTTTCCCAATATGTGAAGAAGTATTTTATGAATGACCTTCAGGAATATTATGAGGGGATATGAGTGTGGTCTATGGAGACAAGATGTTGTTGTAGTTTTTCACTTTATGATGTAATGTAAACATTATATATGTATCTAGTGATTCCAAGGCTACTAAACTAATCGGTATTTCGAGACATGATCTTTTATGATCATGAAAATGTTATTTAGTAATGCACAGACTTTGGGTAACAGGGGTCGGGGAATTACAGTTGGTATCAGAGGAAGTTTAGTACAAACCATAGAAGCTAGATTTTGATAAACTCTGATTAGAGCACATAGACCTAAGATGGTCTTTGAAGAATAATATTGAAGAACTTCCTAAAATTTTTGTATTATAGAGATTTTGTGAGTTTTCCGAGCAATACATCCTTGTTTGGATATGAGCAGGTAGAGGAGGCTCTGGCACAGATGTACCTAGAGGTAAAACCTGAAAACACCGCATTGAGCTAGACATAAACGGGAACTGTTGCACGACAACAGACCTTTGTGTACTCTTGGTTATGAAAATCACGGGGGATATGCTTAGGATAATTCACATTTTCTTTACAAACCATTATGATGGGTTTATGAGTATATACTTCCTCAAAGAAAACATTTTTATGATTATGGATTATATCCATAAACTATTCAATTTATGTTAAGAGTTTTACAGGATAGTAATTATGTATTTCAATTCATAAACTGATATATTTTATGCCATTATTTTGAAATGGAACCTAGTGGAAGGAATGTAAACCATATCAATGCACAAAATCTATGTAGGGATTTCCCTCCTTCTCAAGATAATTATAGTGGATATGGTGATACAACTGGTGCTGATCACCTTATCACCATACTGGGAAAACTCACCCAGGTTATGAATAATAACCATACCCGTATGGAGCACCCAGATCCACAACGAGGAGAATCAATGTTAGATCTCTTCATGATACAACAACCACTAACATTTAATGGGAGTACAAATCCATTAGTAGCTGAGCAATGGATAATGTCCATAAAAAAAATTCCACTCTTTGGAGAGTAGCGAAAGGGAAAAAGTTGTCATGACAGTTTACCGCCTTACTAGAGATGATGATTAATGGTTTTCATTGATTCAAAACACACAGGATGATGAGGAAGTATAAAATATGGAATGGAGGGAGTTTAAAGATATTTTCTTAGAAAAATACATTCCCGGTGACCATCGAGCAGATATGGAAAGGAAATTTTTGAGTCTGAGACAAAATGAGGATGAGAATGTCACAAAGTATGACGCTAACTTTACAAGGTTAGAAAGGCATGCAGCTGATTATATACATAACCCATGGAGTAAGATTGATCGTTTCATTGATGGGTTAAAAACATTTCTCTGTTGAGCATTAGTCTCATAATCCTTCTAGTCTTACAAAGATATTGTCTCGTGTGCTATCAAGACAGAAAATGAATTCTTTATGTCATATGACTTCAAAGAAAAGAAAGAGAAGAAGAGATCTGATGATCACTATGGTAATGGAAATAAGGTGATGAAGGGAAAAGTTGAATATCCATACTATAGTAAATGTGGGAAGAAACAAAATGGTAATTTCTTGAAGGGAATGGGAGTCTGTTACGAGTGTGGTGAAAAAGGCCACCAAGCTCGTGAATGAAAGGGGAAGAAAAAAAGCTACCGATGTTCAATTCTACAATTGCAGGGAGATGGGACATTATGCAAATGAATTTCTTAAGCATCAGGGGAACTCACCTCATAAATGGAAAAGGGATCAAGGCCAAGCTTATGTTATCACTACTGCTGAAGTAGAAGCTCTGAAAGGCATGGTGGCAAAGTATTTTATTAGTTTCCTCATGTTTCACCAATGATTTATTTGATTCTAGATAATTTCATTGTTTCATATATTCCTAGTTTGCTAAGAAAATTAGATATTTCCAATTTGATTTAACAAGGTAGTTGTCAGTCAAAACTCTTAAGGTAAGTATCATTGCAACATTGTTTTTTAATGAGTCCCCATTAGTGCACATAAACGATATTTATCACCTAACCTCATCGTCATACCCATGATTGAATTTGATATAATCCTCAGTATGGATTGGATTTTGGACCATGATGCGAAGATTTATTTTAAGAATAAGGAGGTTACGATTTTTGATGATGATGATAAAAAACACCTTACCTTTAGAGTAGAATTGTCACCATCTAATTCTTATCTAGATCTATCCCCAGTAGCTCAACTAAATTCAATTATCAGGGAGTAAGTTAATGAAATAACTATGGGTGAGGAATGGAATATTCAAATTGAGGATATACATATTGTGAAAGAATATGTAGATGTGTTTCTAGAAGATTTACCTGGACATCCAGATCAATAAAATGAGTTTTCCATTGATTTAATTTCTGGTTCAGGGCCCATATCAAAGACCCCTTATAGAATGGCCACTGCGGAATTAGTTGAAATAATGAAACAAATAGAGGAATTGAGTAATAAGAGATTTATTCACCCATGTGTTTCTCCCTGGGGAGCCCCTACTCTTTTTGTTAATAAAGAAAGATGGATCAATGAGGTTGTGAAATGACTACAGGTAGATCACTGCTATAACAATAAAGAACAATTGTCCCCTACCTCGCATTGATGATTTATTTTACCAACTACATGGAGCTCAATATTTTCCTAGATTAACCTTCGATCTAGATAACATTGGTTGTGTGTGAAGAAGGAAGACTTTCCAAATACAACATTTCGAACCAGTTATGGGCATTACGAGTTTACAGTAATGCCTTTTGGATTGAATAATGCACCCTGTGTATTCATCGATCTAAATAACAGAGTTTTCAAGGAATATCTCAATTATTTTGTAGTGCTATTTATTGATGATATCTTGGTATACTCCAAAAGCTATGATGATCATGAAAATCACTTGTGCATTATCTTGAAGACTCTTAGAAGACATGAATTATATGGGAATTTTAGCATGTGTGAATTCTGGATTCTGGTGATTTCTTTTCTTGGATATATTGTCTCTAAGGATGGAATATCTGTTGATCCTTATAAGATAAGAGCAATCCAATAATGGATAGAACCAACAAGTATAACCTAGGAATGTAGTTTTATTGGTTTAGCAGGTTATTATTGGCATTTCATCTAGAGCTTTTCCCGATTGTCTAACCTAATAACGAATATCACACATAAAGGGTTTAAATTTGTATGGAAAAAAGAGTGTGAAGAATGTTTTGAAGAACTGAATAAATTATTAGTCAATGCTCCTATATTGACTCTAACATCGGGGAATGATGGGTTCGTTCCTTATAGCGATGCATCAAAGAAAGGGCTTTGTTGTGTCCTTATGCAAAATGATAGAGTGATTGCATATGCATCACGATAGCTGAAAATTCATGAGCAAAATTATCCTACTCATGATCTTTAGTTAGCTTCTATAATATTTTCTTTGATGATATGGAGAAATTATCTCTATGGTAAAATATGTGAGATATATACTGATATCATGAGTTTGAATTATATTTTCTAACAGAAAGAACACAACACGAGGAAAAGGAGATGGCTTGAACTACTCATGGATTATGATTGAAAGATACACTACCACCCTAGGAAGGAAAATAAGGCGGCAGATGCTTTGAGCAGAAAGGATCATGGAGTTTTGAACAAGATGAGAGTTGAATAGGATCCTATATACATGGATCTGTTAAATATGGATATGGGAATCACCATAGAAGGTGAAACCTCAATACCTTTTCAAATGGTTGACAAACCATCTTTAATAGAAAGGATAAAGAGTTATCAGACCGATGATGAAGAATTTCAAAAGAAGATTAAAGCTTTGAATGATGGGTGATTGAGTGACTTGGTGTATGAAGATGGAATTTTGAAATTTGGGAAGAGACTTTGTGTTCCCGATATAACTGATCTAAAAAGAGAATTTTTGGATGAATCTCGTAGTTTGAAGTTATCTATACACCCTGGGAGCACCAAAATGTATAGATATTTGAAAGAACATTTTTGGGGGGACAACAAGAAGAAGGAGATTGCTGATTTTGTGTCAAGATGTATAGTTTGTCAACAAGTGAAAGCTGGAAGGTAACATCCTGGAGGAGTCATGCAACGTCTTCCCATACCTGAGTGTAAATGGGATAATATCACAATGGACTTTGTCATGGGACTACCAATGACTCCAAGAAGGAACGATGCAATATTGGTCATTGTTGATCATCTTACCAAGTGAGAAAATTTTCTTTGCTGTAAGAGACGATATACCACTTCAACTTCTAGGAATACTATATATTAATGAAGTTGTGAGACTTCATGGAGTACTCTTATAATTTTTTTTGATAGTGATCCCCATTTTAAATCAAGATTCTGGAAGATTCTTCAGAAGGCCTTGGATACTGAACTTCGTTTGAGCACTTCCTACCACCCTCAAACAGATGGACAAATAGAATAGACTATTCAAACCTTAGAATACATGTTGAGATCCTTCTCACTTGACTTCCAGGGTATTTGGGATAAATATTTACCTTTGGTAGAATTTTCCTATAACAATAGCTTCCATTAAAGTATTCAGATGTACCATATGAAGCGTTATACAAAAAGAGATGTCGCACACCAACCTGTTGGGCTGATGTTGGGGAAAGAAAACATTGAGTCCCAGAACAAGTGGAGGAAACTATTTAAAAGGTGAAGGTAATCCAAAACCACATCAAAGAAGCTCAATGTAGGCAGAAGAGCTATGCTGACAACCGAAAGAAGGATTTGTTATTTTAGGTAGGAGATCATGTTTTCATGAAGGTATCTACATGAAAGGGAGTTATGTGTTTTTGTAAGAATGGTAAATTGAGTCCCAGGTACATAAGACCTTTTGAAATTCTAGAACAAATTGGGGATGTAGCATATCGTTTGGAAATGCCACCAAATCTCTCCCATGATTACGATGTGTTTCATGTATCACTATTGAGAAAATACATGCCAGACCCATCACATGTACCCACCTATGAGGAAGTAGAACTAGAACCCGATCTATCTTATTGCGAAGAGCCCGTCAGGATTTTTGATACCAGAGAACATGTGTTGAGAAACTGGAATACTCATCTTGTAAAAGTTCTATCGAGAAACCATAAGATGGAAGAGGAAACGTGGGAACCTGAGGAACTTATGATAAAGAACCACCCAAGTCCATTTATGCAGTAACATTCTAGAAATTTCTAGGATGAAATTATTTGAAGGAGGGGAGAATCTAACACCCCAAGCTTCCATGGTACGCTTCTCTTTAAATAATATTGTAGCGTGTGTTGTACACAACTTCGAGTTCTAACACACCACAACCAATCGAAATAGCAGTTAATAATAGTAATACCCACATATTAAAATTTTATAAATTTTATCTTTCAAAATGAACTTCATTTTTGGATTCGGAATATCAAAATTAGCTTAGGGTGAATTTTTGGTATTTTTCTGAAAACATTCAATTTTTTATGAATAGTGAAAAAACACTCAGCTATAGTTTAAAACCGAATTTTTTAATTATTTATTTTATTTATATTTATTTTTAGGTCAAAATAGATACATAATACCTATATTAGTTCAATTTATTTCATTAGAGTTAGTTTATAATAATTTTAGATTTATAATAATTTTATTGAACATTTCACCGTCTTTTAACCACCTCCTAGGAGAATTTACAAAATCCCAATAAAACATAATTTTACCGCTTCTGTGAGTGGAATTTCGAAAATCCGAGAGATATGGTTGATATCAAAGAGTAAAATGTGGTTTAATAAGATAATAATCATTTTTGGGAAATAGTAACTTTTTACTTTTATTTAAAACAGTTAAATGTGCATAGGGTAATTAAGTGTAAAAATGATATTATTACTACCCTAACACATGTCTTAATTCTATTGGATAAGTATAATTCGACCAAAATCAACCTTATAAAAAACAATATGATCCTCTTTTGTCAAATTGGATTATATTAGGACATTTATTATTATTTAATTCAAAAAAGAGTTAAAAGAGTTAAAATCAAGGTTTAATAACTAAAACATTTTTAATATAGGGTTATACAAAATATAAATTCAACTATAAATATTAATTATGATTATAAATAGATTTCCTACATATTGTTTTTTTAATTTTTATACATTAAATAATTTAATTTATTTATGAAACAATAGTGATGCAGTAATTACCTAATTAATGAAATATTAAAATAATTGATATTATAAATATCCAAATAAATGTAATTTGACACTTCTTTTGAAATAAACTACTTTTATAGGTGAATATGACATGTTATAATTGATTAAATGAATTTAGTTTTAATTATTAAAGTTTTTAGAACTTTAACAAAAATCCATTATTAAATAGTGTCAAAATTGACATGAAAGAGTTTTAAAATAAACTATTATATTATTACTTCATATTCTATTCCTAAAAGTATAATGTTAGGATAAAGGACCTATATAATGATATATTTATCATTAATGAACCACTTTCCATTCACTTGTATGTATATAGTATGTTTATTAACCATATAATATAAAAATACAAAGAGACATGGTAAATGTCAAACTATTTAACTAAGAGTTAAATATAAATGATTAGGTTAATATAGTGACACAAAACTATCTAAAATATATTGGATGAAATTATTTCGACCCATACCCACCTTATCCTCGACATATGTCAATTTGGAGCCATTATAAACCGAATATGAATTTATTATAAAATAATATTATATGTTTTTTCTAAGGTGCCCTTCACCCCTCTTAGAAAAGGGAACTCCCCCTTCTCTCAAATTCATACCTTCAAAGCCTTTTGGTTCTGCCATCCCATACCCAAATATCCTCTCACCCACTATCAATTCATCCTAGAGGCCTTACTTTAGTCAGAAATCCAACCTACAGCGCCCTTTTGATCAAATCAAAAAGAAGAACTCGAAGAAGAGGTAATGATTTCACCACCCTCTTTCAAGATCGTTTTTTCCTCCACTTCTTATTTCTTTGTAATTACATTATAAAATAATAAATCCATTAGATTCTATATATTGTGATTTTATTATAAATATGATAAAACCATATTTAGTATTATAACCATCCTTTTAAGGACATGTCACCATACGTGCGTACGTACGACTTACCGTCTCCACGCCGGGGTGTAATTGTTATTCAACACAATATTATTTGGATGGGTATGTTAATGATGTGTAATTTAAGTAAATAATAAATATAAAATTATAATTATTCTTTTTATATGATATAACATCCAATTATATATGATTTTAATATCAAAAGAATGATATTGCTGCTCGTGCGTACGTACGGACTACTGTATCCACGAACGTGATGAGATTCATTCCCCATAGTATCTATTCAAGTATAATTCTAATTTGATGATTAAATTTATTTTTTGAGGACTTGATATAAATTTGGATATGAATAAGATATATAATATGGATAACTAGTATGTCATATGTATCAAAACATATAATTGAAAACAAGTAAGTGAACACCCAAAATGATGATATTACTGAAATATTATTAACAAATAAATATTAAAAGATCATATACGATATAATATTTATGTATATGATTATTGTATAATTTAATAACAATTAGTTAACGATTATACAGGAGGTTATCCTACCCTCTAATAAGGAATATTAAAAGGTAAGGGTTTATCTCACAATCTCTCCATTATCCGAGGTTGTTTATACATAATTATCTGTTGGGACCACTTCATCATCCACATCAATGTTTCTTAAAAATGTATTTCATATCATTCTTACTATTTTAAAAACTATGGGTTAAAGGAATTTAGACCCTTGTTTTATTTTTTATAATATGTTTATAAAGGAATCTTTCTATCATTTTCCAAACAAGGTCCTTTTAACCTTTTTGACAGAATTAAGGTAAGATTTTCTTTTTTTAACTTATACGGTGGTTGCGGTTATTTTCCACCATTATAAAATCTTCGAATCTTCCCTTACAAGAATATAAGAATATTTTCAATGTAAATGTTTTATTTTATAATTATGTGACTTAAATTTTTTCAAAGAAAGATATATTTCTCTCAAATAGTTTTGATTTCATATATGTAAACATCCATTGATGGATTTTAAGCTTATTTGAAGTCAATATATTATGATACAAAACATCCCTATTTTATTGTAGGTTTTTAGATATGTTTGAAAGTGGATGAGTTATTTTTATACCATTCATGGTGTATGGATAATGTATTGACATTTCTTATTCTAATTTTAATACGAATGTTTATGTTATGTTTCAACCTGTTCATATGAGGAATGCATTGGACATAATAAGTGATGGGTGGAGCCCGCTATAGCTCCTCAATGAATCATTAGGTTTCATGAGTCAAAATAGTGTCTTGATACAAGGCTTTGACAAAATATTATTTGTAGTCTCGGTACAAGGCCTTGACTATGTTGTTATAATAGTCCGACATTATGCATTCCATCATTATGAATGTTGTTATTGATATTGCATGTGATTATTAGACTAGTAAAATATCCATGTGAATAAGTAAATGCCATTATTTCATTTTATTTCTGCCATATTATGCTGAATTTCCACTTTAATAGGATTTTGTTTTAGTTATACAATGCCTTAAATGTTTATGCCTATTTATGAATGGTTCCGCTATATTGTTATCCTTATTGGGCATCTAAGCTCACCCCTTTCTATGTTTTATTTTTTCCAGGATTTGAAGAAATATTTTATGAATTTCCTACAGGGATAGTATAAGGGGATATGAGTGTGGTATATGGAGACAATATTATGTTTTAGTTTTTTCACTTTGTGATGTAATGTAAAATTTATTAATGTATTTAGTGATTCTAAGGCTACTAAACTAATCGGTCTTTTGAGACATGATCTTTTATGATCATGCCAATGTTATATAATAATGCACCGACTCTGGGTAACTGGGGTTGGGGCGTTACAACCATTCATCATGGTTTTAAGCCCCACAGCCTTGATATACATGATGGGTCATCACATGGCATCTGGATCTTCCATTTTATAAATTATTTTAATATAATTCCTATTATGATCCTAAAACAATATGGCGGACATCATTGAAATAAATTTGATAATTAAATATCATTTTTATAAAGGATTTGAATAAAACCATATTCACTAAGTATATAATAATAATTGTTTACTTTTATTAATGTCTTATTAATGATCATATAAACCCTCATGGTTATTAAATCAATAAAACAAATTTTTATATAATATACATGCATTTTTTCTCAAATAAATTTTTCTATAAAACATATGATTACCATAAATTTGTCAAAATTTATCTTTACTCTTGGCAGATTCACATCACATAAAAACTAAAAAAGGTTAGTTTAAGAACTGAAATTGTTATAATCCTTAAACTCTAAACCCCATTTTGGTTTCAACATGAATGATTGGTATTTTTGATAAGTTTCATGTTTTGATGAATAGTGAAAAATAATAAAGTTTAATTCAAATGGTTTATCATCGAAGTAATTAATAGTGTTTAATTATATATTTTATTTATTTAAATGTTTTATTAGATCTATTTTTATCATTTAATACAATTAATTTAATTATAATCAATTACACATTGAATTTGGATATAAAAAATGTTAATCATTTGTACGTTTTTTGCATTAACAAACTGTTTTTTGAGTCTGTCAATGAGATTAATTTATATTTAATTTTATTAACTTATTTATTTTAAAATTTGAAAAATGGAATAAATTTATTGAAATAAAAGTTCCATATTTAGTACATAGTCTCAATTTATATATGGATAATACGAAAATAAACTATAGAAATTTGTAATACAATAGTAAACGGTAGATTGGTAAAAATGCGTAAAAATAATATATCATAAATTATAAAACTATCTATAATCTTTCCCAAAATATGTAAGGTGAATTATGTTATACCACTAACACATAAGGATTGTAATTTAATTATTCATTGGATACATATTCCATGGAACTGACTACAATATTATTAAATACCATGGGAGTGATAAAATGTGACACACTTACTTTTTATATGTATATTTTGTTAATATGGGGATAAATATAATACATTAAGGTATATATAAATTCATATGAAAAATTATATTATTATCTACATAATAGATTTTTATTTATAATTTTTCATGAGTAAACTATTATAATCAATAAATACATAATGATTATGTAGTAATATATGAATTAATGAAAAAATCAAATAAATGTTATTAAAAATATTAAAATAAATATAAGTTAAACTAATTTTTGGGATATATGATTTTTTGGGTTCAATTGGATATGTTAGAGGTGTTCTTTATGATCCAGTATGTTTTTATATTGTTGTATTTATTTTCTAAAAATCAATGTTATAAATTGTGTCAAAATTGCCATTTAAGATATTTTATGAAATTAATATTTTATTAATAAAATTAAAACTAAATAAAACATTTATTAAGGATAATGGGATGAGATATTATATAAAAAATAATAAATTGGACATTTATGGACCAATATAAACTTTATATATAATAATTACATCCTCTTAATATTAATGACATTGTTACGATAGTTAATATTAAAATATGATAACTACTGGTTTATAAAAATATAATCTATAAAATTTCCTAGAAACCCGTCTAGTTTTCTGTTGATGATGAAATTAATAACTCTTCTTATATTATATTGGAATATATGAACTTTTTACATATTTTAATTTAGTTATCATTTATTATAAACAAATACTTTTTTGATTTTCCAAAAGTACCCCTCCCCTCTCTTATAAAAGAGAGCATTTCCTAATCTTTAATTCACACCAATAAAGCCCTTTTACATGGCCAAAATCAACCAATATATCCTTAAAACATATTACGCATCATTATAGAAGCCTTAATTCGGGTATAAAACAAACCAAAGATTAACATTTCTACCAACAAAAAAGAGTTACTCAATGAAAATGTGGTTTTCATGAGTGCAAATAGAGTCAAGACATACGGGAAAATAATTTCATCTCAATTTATAATTTCATGAGAAACATGAAAAATTCACCCCATAATTGTTTTTACATAAATATGTCATGAAATATAATTAATTTTACTTATTTAATAATATTAAAATATTTAATTGATGTTAAAATTTTATGAAGATCAATATTCAAAGGATACTCTACTAGAATTGAATTTATATATCATATTTTTTATATGGTAAAATGAACTAAACTAATTGTTTCTTCTACATGGTTCATATAAACCCCATTAATTAATTTTATGAGTCTTATCACGAGGATTAGGGTATTTTTATATCAATAAAATTATCATTATTTAATACGTTATAATAATTTAATAATTATAAATTGATGTGTATTTGTTTCACAATATCATCGATATTTGCAATTGTTTCACATAAATTCCTTTTTAGGGAATATTTAAAATCCATTTACATGTTTTCTAATGACGAGTTTATATTTTTTTTACTTTTTTCATATTGAGTATTAATGTAATTTATTCCCATTTTGGATTTTTTACAATACCAGTTGAAAATAATAATTGATTTTTTCTCCAAAAATTGCATGTTGTTACTTTTTTGGAAAGGGTATGAAAGGAAAATTTTAACATATACATATTTAACATGATATTACATCTTCAATAAATCATAATTTTTAAAGCTTCCCTTACAATCATACACAGTTATTTTCAAATAAAACGATTCCATTTAATGTAGCACCGAATTTTATGAGTATAAAACATTTTCAAGTAGGAAATAATATTTTCTACCAGGATTATATTTCAGTGATCACCAAAACTGGTTCCACATCTATGATAAGGTTATTATATTATATTTATATTTAATATTGGGGTATAATTCAATTCAACCATTATTCTTATTTCTAATAATGGTATTTTTTTATGTTACAATGTAATTTAGGAAACATATTTATTTTCCATGGGTTACGATATCATTGAATGATGATTATTAAAAATAGTCTATTCCATGTGTTTTTATATAATGGATGATTTATATTTTTACAGGATACATATGTATTTTATTTATAATGTTATTTGTGGTACCTATATCTCCCTTCATTGAATTGGGTAAATGTAGATAAATCATGAGGTATATATGTTATGGATGAACATGATTTATTGTTCACAATTCTTTGCATGGAACTCCTTTTCTTGGCCATAATTTATTTCGTGGACATCATTTTCATTATCAATTTTTTATGAATGAGCCTAATTTCATGTCCATAATTTGAAGAGTGAACCAGTTATTATTTATACATTATCACAAAAATACAAGTTTATTTTTATTCAATAATTTCATTTCCTATGTCATTGTTACGATATCCAGGATAATGCTATATTATTTCATAATGATTTACGTCTTATGGAAATGTAATGATTTCATTGATAGTTTTATTTTTTCCCTTATGATTCATGTCTGATGAACTTCCAATATTTATTCCATGACTTGTATTTATGATCTTTTTTATATATGGTATGTTCTTATAATGTTATTACCACACTATGATACGTTTATAATTTTGTGTATTCATAAAAATCATTATTGTTTACCCTTAAAAAGTGTCTGATCTCACCATTTTTTTTATTTTTCCTCTCCCTGTGTAATAAGGAATGATTTTAAATATGATTAGTAATGGGAAATATATTTGTGGGAAACATTGAAGATATTCCACCAGATTAGATGATTGTGTCCCTATTTAGAGAAACACAAAACTAATATGATATATTGGTGTGTTTCTATATAATATATGGAATTCTCAAAAAAAAAAATTTAATATCTATGTATGAAATGTCTGTGTCATTATAGTTTCTATAAAATAAAATGTTTAGTCAACCTTTGGAAACTAGGATGAGAAACCTTTAATAAGATCCCATGGGATATTTATATGGATATGTCTAGGGATATCTCTAAAGATAAGCCTATGGTATCATAAATTTAAAATTAGGTCCCAATATTTATCCATCCTATAAGTAATCTTTCACAAAAAATTTTCTTGTTCTTCTATTATATGTGTTGTTGACACAATGACTTGGAGTCTTATAAAATAGTGAGGACTAGAAGAAACATGGTTAACATTCAATGTTTTGAATGTGGAATGTATGACAATTATAAAAATTGATGTCCAAAGTAGAAATCTCTTAAAGGGAATCGGGAAGGTAGTACATGTATTATTTTATTCTAATGATCATAAAGAGATTGCAAATGGTATGTAAGGATTATGTGATGTTCTCATAATTTTTTTTACATTAAACATAAAAATAATTATTATATTGAGGTTGAGGAAACATAATAAATGATTAATATTTCATATTCTAAAAAATAATAAGATAATAATTCACGGGTAATAGTATTTTTACAAATTGGGATGTTTTATGTGTATATTTTATAGAGTTCAAAGACGTTTTTTTCATTATGGATTCAAAGGGACACATTGAATAGTGATGAATACATAAGGAATTGATTTAATAGTAAGGTTATATTCATGGGAAACAAAATAATAAGTTATAGAAAACACATTATATGTTTATACTATTGAACAAATTATATATGTTTATTCATAAGCTGGATAAGAATAATTAAATTGGATGGTCCTGATTACCATGGAATAGATGATAGATTTATATATAATGTGTTATATGTTATCATAGTTGTAGATTAAGTCATTTTTATATGTATGTAATTTTTCAAATTTTATTTGGAATAAGGAAGCATGAATGTTTCTAATATGTAATTAATGTAATTAAAGTTAATATCATATAATAAAATATTACATGATGAAGGTATTCACATGTTTTTATGTGAATAATAATAGCTACGTTATGATATATGGTGGATAAAATCTAAGATGTTTTTGAGAAATTTGGTTACCTAATATCTAAGGATTTGGACTTCCATATTTCAGAAGAGTAATAAGGTTGACAATTCATGTAATGTACAATGTTAAATTTATGATTAGGTTTTATAGATTAATGTGGTATCTCACCATATGAGGTTTTATGCATATTAGATAACGTTTCTATCATTTTTGTGATATAGATAGTTCAAATGAATTATAAATCTATTTATATATCTCTTTATCTTATAAAACATCAAGAATGAAAAATCATCCTTTATTTATTGGAGTAAAAGATGATTTTGAAATTGATATAGAAACTCAAAATGGTGAGATTTGGATGAAATAAATTATGTATATCTTCTCCGGAAAATTCCTCAACATTTGAAAATGAATCTTGAAATTTATTTGTATCCTCGTTATTATCATTTTTGATGATATCAATTATCATTTTCAAGACTATTTGGGTTAAAATCATCTGGTCTTTATGATTTTAATTTATATATTATCTACCACTCTCTACAAAAAAAATTATAGATATATTATTCTTCCATATATATGATTTCACTTTCCACCTATGTTCTCCCATGTGGAAACTGTGTAATGAGTTAATAAAGGTAACCATTATATTTTCAACTTTTCCATTTGAAATTAAAACATTAGTAATCAGTTCCATAATGTTTGTTTCATTGAATGCATCTCTCAGGAATAAAAATTTTGATCTCCAAATTTATTCTTTGGGAGAAATTCATTTTAATCACAGTAGAATGTCAGACCCTAAAAAATTATGAAATAATTTTTTTCAAATTAATTTAATCTTTTCGATATTTTTTTATTTCATACAATTCTAAATATTACATTGGTAAAATGAAAAAACAATGTTTTTATTGCAATATATCCAACACCAAGAGAATATTTCACTATATAAAAAAACTTTTATTATCTTTTGGTATATCAACAATATGTTTGTCTTGTGTTACACACAACACAAAGATCTTTTGATAGCTTACAATACACACATGACTGAGTTTTTCTAAAAAACATTTATATTATTAAAATATTATTACCTTATATAATAATATATAACTGATCCATTAATTTATCTATTCTAAATATATGTAACTAACTTTTGAAAATATGAGTTTTAAAAGATGAATTCTTCGGTTACCAAATAATTAGGAATGAAAATAAATAGCAATTTATTAAAAAGGAAAGAGTTTTATTTTTATTATTTTTGATGTAATAAGTTAAATTAAATGAAATTAGTGAGTGATATATTACTTTTATATATTCAATAAAATATTTTTCTTATTCATCCAAAATATTTTATGGGCATAAGATAAGAACAAACAGAATTTTATGAAAAAAAACTTATATGTTTTTAAAAGAGTAATTTAATGTCTTTTTCATGGTGAACACATTTTAAATAGTGTTTTTTACACTCATTTAATTATAATATGAATTAATAAAATTATTAATTTAAATATAGATATCAAAATTTAGTTCGGTTGAATTTATGTTATTTTTCATATATGTTTCATGTTTTGATGAATATTGAAAGTAATTAATATTAATAGAAAAAAACATTTTCCTCAAACAAATTTATAGTTTTTAATAAAAAAAAATGGAGTTTTAAAGTATTAATAGATAATAGTTTTATCATTTAATTTATTTTAGGTCATCAGAATCAATTTCACATTAATTTTGGACATAAAACATGTCAATCTTTTGGCTGTTTTTACTTTAAAAGCATGTTTTCTCATTCACTCAAAAGGATTAATTTTAAATTAATTTTAAGAAAAATTTTTATTTCAATTATTAGAAATGGATCATAAATTTGGAATCAGTAAGTCAAAATTTAGTAAATAGGCCCCTTTTATTTTTGGACAATATGAATAGTGACATTAGTGCTTTTTAATTCCATATTTAAGGGTTAAAAACTTAATTAAAGAGATAAATAATATTATAAAAATTATAAAAATACCCCAAAACCTTCCCAAAATATATTTTCTATATATAATTATACTATAAACAAATAGGGATATAAATTGAATATTTTAATGTACACATTTTCACATAAATGACTTAAATATTATCAATCTCAATGGGAGTGTGAAAATGTCACTCTTACATTTAATATGTATAATATTTTCAATATAGGTATAAATACAATATCTTCATAACTATATATATTATTTGGAAATATAATATGTTCATATATATCATAGAAATTTATATTTATTTTTTTATTTGGAAATAATTATAATAAATAATTTCAAAATGACGATGTACTAATTAATCAATTTCTGTAATAATTAAATACATGATATTAAAAATATTAAAAAAATATAATTTTAAATATTTATGGTGATCTATGAATTTCATTGGGTAAAATGATATGTTAAAAGTGTGTTATGTGATTTTATTCTATGTTATCTTATTGCATGTATTTTATATGAGTAAATATTCTAAATTGTGTCAAAATGGATACATATGATATTTTATGATAATAATACAGAAAAAAGTTATTAAAAAATAATAAAAATATTAATTAAGGACATTGTGATGATATATTGCTGAAAAATATTAAATTTTCAATTTATCAATATTCTGGGTCTTTATAGAACCATAACCCTCTTCCTCACGATCAATAAACTAATGATTTTTTGGATCGTATTTCCTCGAAATATCAAACATAAACATAACATATTTATTAATAATAATATAACCTATAATTAATTTAATAAAAATGGATAATTATACGTTAGTTATTTAAAAATGACCTTAATAAATTAAATAATTAAAATAAATTTATTGGTTATGATTTAACGAATGTATGAAGAAAGATAAGACTCAAGGTAATGAATTTCCCATATCAATTTCCATTCCTTGAGGCTAATACCATTTTCAACAAATTTATTCACTTATGTGCTATCTAAAATATCATATGGATCTCCTTTATCATTAATTTAATAAATAATAGTGGTTTTCAAACCCATTTTATGTTATCATCTTTTATTTCCTTTTGATTCAAAAGATACTATAATAGTAAATGATATCTCTTTAAAACCATAATTTTAATATTTTATAATCTTTCTATTTCATGTCCATATTCATCTAAACATTATAATAATTTTATTATATATAATTAAAATATTACTAATTTTTATTTTATAAAAATAAACAATTTATTTAACATGATTTAAAAATGAATCATTTAAATATTTTCCTTAATTGTTATTTTTATCCTTTTTCACAATGGATCAGATTGAATGTTTGTAAATTTACACTCTATAGCCAAATTTTTATACTATCATATCCACTATTCATTATAAATATACCGATAATGATTTTCATGTTTTTTAAAATTGGAATATATTCCCTTTTATTATTTTTTTTAAAACAGTTCTCAAAAGAAAGGGATATTTACCATTATTTTTATTTGAAAATGGGAGGTGATTTTGATAATGGGTTCAAATGATTTTTTCCAGAGTTTTAGAAAAATAATGTTACAAATTAATAATTTCCATTTCTTGACATAATACTTATGAATTATATATCAAGATCGGTGTGATCATGATATATCACTCCAATGTGTTGGTTAATGATTTATTCCCTAGAGAAATGATGACTGGACATAACTTATTATGAGTTATTTTATAGGGGTTTAACATGCTTGAACTCAGGTGAAAAATATATTGTACCAAGGTGAATATATGATTATTTTTATTATTTTTGAGATTTTTAAATGGAAATTTCTTATTTCAAGGAGAATGTATATGATATTTTATGTGTAAATTATTGTATGTAAAGAAAAAAGAATTCTATGGGGTTTCATGATTTACTAAGATACCATAATTTTGTTTCTATAGTATATATTGATATTAAATATTTCATTTGAGAAGTTGTTTACTTTTAAATATGGATGCAATTTTATATATATTCCAAATGATTATTGTGAAAAGTGTTAAAAAATTTATTTGTTTCTATAATTTTTACAAGGATAATAGATTTACTTTTTTTATATCCCTTACTAAGCTCTATTATGCTCATACAATGTCTTCAAATTTTTCCACTACATATTATTATATATATGAACTATATCGAGGTCAAAATTTCCATGATGTTTCCTCATTTTAAAATAAGAAAAAGTGTCATAAATGAATTAGGTGTGTAAATTTAAAATTATTTTAATGGAAATAATATATAACATGTAGAAGTGTCCCCTTTTCAAGTAATCTATTTCCAAAATATATTAAAGAAAAAATAAAATATCATGGGGGTATATGAATGTGAAATGCATTCAATTAAACTCATAATTACGTGTCATTTTATGTAAAGGGTGTTATACTTTCTGTTATAGTTATTACATTCAAGGTTTCCATCATATATTATATATGTTGTTGTAGATATATTATATTATATGTTAATTTAAAATTTATTAATTATAATACATATGTTTTCACTTAGTCTCCTTCTGCACGAACACAAAAAAAGTGATAACATGATATTAAATTAATTTTCGTGCGAAACAAATGAATATTTTTATTTTATAAGTTTGATATATCCATTTAATGCCCAACTTTTTACTTTTTCTATATGTATTATAAACATAATTTATGAATTTGAACAGTTATCCATAGTAATGAATATAAAATTTCTTCATTAAGAACTACATTGGGCCAACTACACAACATACATGTTAGGGCTCTATAACATCCTAGGTAATTAATGAATAATAATTTTTCATATTTATTAATATTTATGAATAAGATAAGAAATACACTTAATGGGGATTCTATGTCCAATAGCGTACTTCTCACACAACAATCGGTTTCTCCGAAATCTTACATTGTAAGCAAGACCGATTTATATTTGAAAATAATATATTATAATAATATTTTTTAAAATTATAGTTATCACATAGACATTTTATTTGAAGGAATGAATAAAATGAATGAAATTATGATTAAATATGTTTATTATAAATTTTTATATTTTTCCAATAAAATTTATTGGCTAAAAATAAAAATAAATCTGATTTTAAGTATAAAAATCCCTAATATTATTGAAAAGGTAGTATTACAACATATTGATGGTGAACAATTTTAAAAAATAAATTTTGAAAATTTTATAGTTTCCATTTGAAAAATTAGCTATTTAATTTGGAAGTGGTCAATCAAAATTTACTTAGGTTGATTATTTTTTATTTTTCTGATAAATTTTATATTTTAATGTAAATAGATAAAAATATTTTATTTTAATTCAAAAAAACTTTTTCATTGAATTTATTTTTATAGTTACTGTTTATTATTAATTGGTTTTAATTTTCAAAAAAATAAACTATATTTCATTTAATCCAATATATGTCATTTTAATCAAATTCAAATTGAAATTGGATATAAACTGTTGGTGAACTTTTTAAGGTTTTACATCAAAAACCCCTTTCCTTGATCCATCATTTGGATAAGTGTTAAAAATAATATAAGAAATTTTTTAAATTTAAAATTAAAAATTTATATACATGGTTTCAGTTGATGTGAAAAATGTGGGATAATAGAATCAAAATAATTTTTAATGAATAATAACTTTAGTATTTTATTTACAACAGTTAAAGTTAAATAAGGTATTTAGTGGTAAAAAAATATTATAATAATATTAAAGTACTTTAAATCATGTAATAAAATGATTATATGAGTTATTGTAGGCCAAGATATTTTTTGGGGAGAATGTTTGACTATAGAAAGCCACATGTTTGTGATTAAGATATTTATAACATTTAATTTAATGTAAACACAAATATATCATAAATATGTTTCTTCTTTATAAAATGAATTTTATATGGGGAAAATGTTTGTAATATCTTTGAGTAAGAGTAGTTCTAAGAAAGATGAAATGACTACCTACATCATTGTATTTTATTTATAATAGTTTTAGTTTTAATAATTAAATTAAATTATTACATAATGATGATGTTGTAATAGATTTATTTCAGAATGAATAAAATAAATGATATAAATAATATTAAAATAAATAAAATTTAAATTTTATTATTCTCAAAAAGAGTTTTATGTATAAATATGAATTTTAGAGTTCATTTAATGTAGTTTTTTGAAGGAATAATGTTTTTATGATTTTTTAAAAATTCAACAAATGATAACTGTCAAAATTGAAAAAATTCATAACATAATATATAAAATATCTAATTAAATGATATAAAATTTATAAAAAAACATGATTCAACCAAAAAGATAAGATAATTCCAAAAATGTCATTAATGACTCATTAATTTGTCATTGGGGATGATTTAGAAGTTATTTTTACTATCAAAATGTAAATTACATAATAAAACGATAAGATTTAAAAGGGTTAAAACATAAAGATACAGATAAAAAAACAAAAAATTCATAATTTTTTTGGGATGAATGTATTTATAACCATAAACATATATTCATAAAATTAAAAAAAAATTGAACAATTTTTAATCTAAATTAAATTTATATTAATTTAGTCATTTTAATAATTACATGATTCTCACTCCTCCTTGATTAAAAAGGCACTCATTTCTCTCTATTCTTTATAATTGAAAAACATTTCGTATATCCAAAATGTGACCAATCCTCCCCCTATAATTCCTAACCATATTCATTAGGACTTTTTATGGCATAACACCCTCCATAGAGGTGTTAATGTGTTCTTCAAGGGTGATAAACCAAAGAAGAGGTTCCATTTTAATTTAAGTGTTTTTATATTATTTATTCTTCCACTTCCTGCAAATCTTTTCCAACCATGATGAGATAATAACATAGTATAATAAATATACTGAGATGTTATTATGTTATTATAATAACCTAAATCTATCTCCAATTTCATCAAAATGGGAAATGTATATTTTGTTCGTGTGTAAGGTGTACTGCCTCCTCACGAACCGATATAGTTCAATTTTTATCTCCATCACTCATGTATGGTAATTATTGTTGAATTAATATTTATATATTATTTTCATGAAATATTTATCACTATAATGAAATAATATTACAATTATGTTCTTTATTTCCATTCACATAAAAATTATAACATCAGGCATGCGTACATGTGAACTATCACCTCCATGAAGCGATATGAATTGTTTTTATTCAACACATCATTTGTATAATATATATAAATAAATATACATGATTATTATTATGATAATAATATTACATTAAATTTTTGTGAAAAAATTATTATAAAATTATTTTTATAATGATTAATGAAAAATGGAAATGTTACTCATGCTTACGTACAACATACCATCTCCAGGATTATAACGTTGTTAACTTTTCATTATCATAGATAATGGTTCGATTTGAAAGTATAATGGAATAATAAAATTGATCCTATTTCGTTGATATTATTCTATAGATTATGGAATTATGAACACAAGGACTGTTGACATCGTACCATGTTCATTTTTTACTCAAGTACGGAATATCAAAAAAACATCCAATATGAACATATATAATTATAAAATTGTTTTAAAATAATATTAATTTATATAAAAGGAATAATAAAAATGAATATTGTTCTCAAGAAAGTATAAATAAAACTACGTTTATTATTCTAGAATATAAAGAACATATGGGACAATTTAGACTTTAGGTGAGGGACATCATCTCAATCCCCATTCATTGAGATTTTTCTTGATAATATATACCATTATTATATTATAAGGTATATATACAGCCACTATGACTTTTAATATCCATATTTAATCAAGAATAATGTTATTTATTGATTTGATAAATGTATTAAATCATATTTAATAAGATTTAAATATTCAATGAGGCAGGGGACACCATGTACATCTAAATATTTATTTATCAAATATTTTTCTTCATGATATTAATATAAATTTTTTTTATGTTGATATAAATGTATTATAAAAGACATTTTTTATATTTTTAATTTAATAAAATGGTTCTCAAAAGGAATATTTGTACATGTTTTTTACACAACTTTTTTAAAAATACAAAATTAATATTCTTTTTAATGTATATAGGGACAAAACCTCTCAATCTGTATAACAATTATTTGATTCATGGATTCCTCTTTAAGACAAACTATTTTTAAAACGTAATGTAGTACCCTAATCCATTTTTTGTAATACTGTAATTGAAAATGGCCTCTTAAATGAAAATGATTTTTTATACTAAAATTTTAATCATGTGGGATTAAAATATGTTTTCAAAATGGTTCTGTGATGAATGTGATTTATTCATAAAGTGATAAATGATAATTATATGTAAAGGGTGAGCATGATATAGCTTATATGAATGGTTAATCCCCATTCTAGCTCAAGGGTAAGCCCAAAACAACCTATATGAAGGGATGAGACCATTGTAGCTCACAGGTGGGCCCGTTATAGCTCATATCAAGGGAATATCCCCATTATGGAACATTGGTGAGCCCGATATAGCCTATAAGAAGAGGTATCCTTATTATAGATCTATGATACATTATTTAATTATAATATTGGAAGTAGTAAATATTTTTAATCGAATTTAAATGGGTTTTAAAGGGTTTTATTCATATGATTTCCTATGCTACCTTAATATGTTTTAATTTCCTTCCAATGGGTTTAGTTTTTTCTTCTAGAAAATTGTATGAGTGTTATTCATGTGAAAATGTTTTGTTTCATTATCTCAAAGAACATTATATGGGTTACCTTGTTTTAAATAGAATAATGGTTTTATTTATTTTAATGTACCTTACAGTGCTTTTGGTTCTCATCCCATTTTTTAAATGTTTTCATATAAATTAGGTGAGCATATAGTCAAGGATGCAATCAAGGAAACATTATGATGATTAAATACAAAAAGAAACTATAACATCCTAGGTAATTAAAAAATAACACTACTATATATATATATATATTAATATTTATTAAATACTTATTAATATTATAGAAAAGGGGACTCTATGTACTTTAGAGTACCGGATACACAACTATTGGTTTCTCCAAAATCTAATGTTGTACTCAATATTTTGATATACTAAAAATAATATAATATAAATATTTTTTTAATGTACTTATTGCATGACATTTTTATTGGTGGGAATGAATAGAAATAAATTTACTATGTTTACAGAAGTTTATTTTTTTTAAAATATCTTCTAATAAATTTTAGAGGCTTATGATGAGAATAAATTCAATTTTAAGCATAAAATACTCTAATATTTTAAATGGTAGTCTAACTACCTTTTGATGGAAAAACATTATTAAATATCGGTTTTGTCACATTAATATTTTCTATTTGAAAATATAAACATATTTATTATAATTGGGATATGAAATTTCACTTTGGTTGAATTTTTTTATATTTTTTCTGATAAAATTCAATTTTTATTAATAGTTAAAAAATATTCCATTTAAAAATAAAACTGCCTTTTCGTCTAATTTAATTATGTAGTTATATAGTAATTTAAATTTATTTAAACGTAAAATTAAATTAATTTTATATCATTTTGAAGTGCCCAGATCAGTGTGAATCACTGAGAGGGGGAGGGGGTGAATCAGTGATCCTTTAAAACTTTTTACTAATTGATTCTTTATCAGTTAAACCTCTATGACTGGTTAATGCCTCGATCCACTCTTCTTGTATCTCTCACCTTTCCTCGAATGATGCAGTACATGTAAAGGCACTGGACACAAGTATTTACAAGGTTCGGCACCAAAGACCTACGTCCATGCCATGTTGGTTATATGCCCTAACATGGTTTCTCCATTATAACTTGTTAGAATTACAATGGTCGATACAGGGTCCCACTTTATCTCTCCTGAGTCCCACATGAGGGTCTTTATACTACGTCCCACAGTGTTACCAGGGTCCCCCTAGCCTGCTCTAGAATCCCACTGAAGACTTCTTCCACCCTGAGTCTCACAGGGGGCTTCTCCGGGCTTCTCGAGTCACATGAGCATCACTTCTTCACTTCAAGTTCTTCAAGTATCTTCAGCAGCCTGGGATAAAGGCTGCTGGCCTTGATCTCTTCCTATGATCACTTGAGTTGATCAGGTATTCTCTTCTTGCTCAGGATTTATCACCTTCTTCTCAGGATGACCTGGCCTCTCTCTTCAAGAATCTTCAACAGCCTCTAATAAGGTCTGTTGGTCTTGCTCAACAACTTTTGATCACTTCTGTTGATCAGCCTCTTCTCAATCACTGAAAACTCAGGCAGCTGATGTCTTTAACTTCAGTCTGTCTTCAGTCTCACTTCAGAACAACTTCATGCACTAAGTGCATGGTAACTCTGCATCTTCATGCACTGATTGCATGGCTTCTCAATAATCTTCAAGAACTTCTGGTCTTGGTCAACTCAGATGCACACAACTAGATTTGATCTTGTTCATGTGTGCACATGCATGAATGCATGCATGAACTCCCCTTCTTTCTTCTCTTGGTGCAATAAACCCTCAAAGGGTGTAAACACTTTCAGCACACACACCTTCCTCTTGAACTTCACACACTTTGTTCAATTTTTTTACACACATAAAAGTGTGTTATACTTTAGTGTGGATGTCCTCTTCCTTCTTCTTCAAAATGTGTATACTTTTCACACAACTAGGCTTCGACCTTAACTTGTTAAGCACACACAAATTCTTCACTTTGAACACACTTGAATTGGCCTCCTCCTCTTCTTGCACACACACGGCCAAGATGTACTCTTCCACTTTGTACACACACTTTGTTTTTCTCTTTTAATCTTCAAGTGTGCACAACCAACCCGTAGGGTCTTCCTCACATGGAACACACACAAGGTGTGGTCTCGGCCTCCACTTCTTCTTGCACACCTACTTGGATACGGCCTCTTCACTTGTTGCACACACACAAGAGATGTGGTGGCCTTCCTTCTTTACTATTCATACACAAGAGGCAAAGCCTCGGGACTTCTTCCCCACTTTAGCACACACACACAAGGTATGCAAGCCACTGCCGCGTAGGGTCTTGGTGTAGCAAGCACACAAGGTGTGAGGTGCAAGGGCCTCCTCATCTTCTCAACCACCGCACAAGTGTGCAAGATGCAACACCGCGGGCTCCTTCCTCCTGCCACGCAAGTGTGCGGGCCGAGAGGGTGGCAAGAGACTCGAGCGCGCAAGTATGCAGCTCGGCTCCTTCCTGTCGCGCAAGGGGTGCGCGCAGGGGACTTCCCTTCACCTCTTTCGCGCAATGGATGCACAAAAGGGACTTCACGAAGCCAAAAATGGCTCCAGGCTTCTCTGCCGCGCAGGGGACGCGCAACTCAATTCTTCGTGAGACATGGCACTCGCGGGACTCCACAAAGATTCAGCAAGCTTCACCGAGGGCTCGACCTTTCTTTTTATAGGCAAGGGAGAGGCGGTTCATCTACGTGAGATATTTTTAATCTCCCGAAGATTTCGGGAATTCAAGATTTCCTTAAATCTTGTTTTCATCTCTTTGTTCGCGCGGGTTCTCTTTTTTATTTTCCTCCTTCACGTGCATGTGACTTAGAACGCATCTATGGCCTTCCTTCGGTCCAAACCATGCAAAATATAAACCTCATGGCCTCGCACCTCCGGTTGCTTCAGCCAACCTCGAATTCTCCCATACGTTTCATGCATGCCCATTTTTATGCATGGAGATGTTCAGTAGGGCCAGAAAAACAGAATGGAGCCTTCGGTTTGATCGGAGGTGGCCGAGAACTCAAAAACAACGCTCAGAGGCGCCACTAGTTCAGCGGGGACGTCAGGGGTTGCCTCGGGTGAGCTCGAGGAAGGAGACAACTTGCAGGCCGTTGGATCAGATCATTGGACGGCCGCGATCAGAAGATCTCGCGCGGGATCAATCGTCCGGTCGAGATCTGGCACACGATGGATCGAGCGGCCAGGATTCGCTCCCGGTGAAAATTGCACGTCCCACATCAAAAAGGCTCCCGGTTTTTCCGTGGTTTATCAAACAATCGCTCCCCCCTTCACCGCAATTGAACTTCTCCCTCCACGGTGCCGCCCCGCACCGTGTTCTCTTTGAGGGCGCGCTCTTGCGCCCACCCCTGCCACTCGGGCGCGCCACTGGCGCCCACTATGCACACACGGGCGCACTATGCTCCCACCATGCGCTCCTCCGGGCGTGCCCCAGGCGCCTACGCTGCTTCCTGCGGGTGCGCGCCTGCCTCAGGGCTGCTGCCTTGGCCTTGAGGGTTCCCCACGGGCGTGGTGACCTTGATTCCCACAAGAGCCTTGGTTGATGACCCTCGGTTGGCCTCCTTGGTGGCTCTTTTTTTTTGCTTAAGTATAGAACAAGTACTTTGTTTAAAAACAAAGTAATAAATTTCAAATTCCAAAAGCCACTCCCTTTACTTCATCACCATTTCTTCTTCAAATGGATTCCTCCTCTTCTTAATCATGTATTCAATATTTATGAATGGACTTCCCGAAGGTTCTTCTTCATCAACCGAGCACCTTAATCAAATAACTTCTTCAATGTTCTTCATTGATCTAATCAGATATCAAGTTGGATCTTCTTCAGATTCACATGCACTAGGAGATAGTGCATGGACATCTTTAATAAACTTCATCCACTCAGTAGTTGTGGAAGGATCATATTCATCTCCTCATGCATTGTCAATACAATGCATGGTCTTATGATATTGTTATGACTTTGTATCCAGTTGATACAGGTTCTTTGAACTTAAAGATCAGCTCATCAATCATCTGATGTAATGATGCTCCATCATCATCAATTCTTCAAGTGGTGCAACTTAGTATCATCTTGATACAAGTATTGAAACATTAAGATCAGTTCTACAATCGTCTGATACAACTAGAGAATGTTTCAACCATCATCTCCTATGTCACTTAGTGAATCTCCTAAGTGACATTCCTCTATGGTCCATGGCCATTCTCCATTCATCACCATCACCATCACATCCTTTGACATTCACATCTTGACGCTCCTTGACATCCATCCATTCAATGTCAAATTTTGACAACAACATACATAATTGAAAACAAATGCAACACAGTGCACTTCAATCTCCCCCTTTGTATTTGTTGTCAATACACTACTTCTGCACATATGAATGGGTCAATATGTGTGCCAATATTTTCTCCCCCTTATTGGAAATCAAATGCAAATATGTGGTGTGGATCTCTTCCAAAATATCTCTTCCTCCCTTTGAATAGCATTTTCTTGAAAATCACCAAGAGAGGGATGATGTCACATGTTCTTCTTTAGCAAATAACCTTTAGTAAATCATCTCTAAGTCTACTTGGGATAACCCGGTGTAGAAAACAAGAGTGATGTAACCAAGATTTTTCAATGCTGTCCACATTTCACTATACATGTGAGATCATTCTTAGCTTCCAGGGGTTTGAAAATTTTCAGATATAACAATAAATTGCTAAATCCTGCACATACTTCACAAAACTCATTAGAACGTTCAGTGCAAAGATAAATCTCCCCCTTTCAACCATTTGTCTTCAATCAATACTCCCCCTCAATTGTCATGATGAATACAATTAAGAAACAAGGGATGAAAGTATGATTGGAATACCTTCACTTTTCTCAAGATGGTATTAATCTCAAAATCCTATCTTCTTCAGATTGGCTCCCCCTCAAGGGGTGCACTCCATTCTACCCAAAACATCCTCCAGTTGAGAGTGATCATCATACTCAATTCCCTGCAATGTTAGCACATGTAAATACAAGTTATTAGGGAATAAGATGGAACCTCCTTGGTTCATCAACGTGAACAACAAGGTTGAGAAGATTATCTCAACCGAGATGTCCCATTTTCACCATTATTCACACTTGCAAATTTGATCTTCAATGATGTTTGTGCCGGTGTGGATCTCAACACCTCTTTAACTTCTTTGTGTGTGACTCCTTTATTTCTAGGTGCCTTCTGAGAACTAGAGTCTCCTGGTGCAATTTTCATTATTTTGAAGAATCCCTTCTGAGCTGGAATGAATATCATGCATTTATCACTAGTATGTCCATCTTGATTGCACCTCACACACAGAACTTGATCTTCATGTGAAATATTTTTCTTTCCTTTTGCCTTAGCTATTTCCAGTGCTTTATCTTCAGCTCTCTGTAGCTCTTTGGCAAGTTGAAACTTATTAGGCCATATGACTAGTAAGTCACTTGGATGTGTGCATCAGTTCTGGATATTCCACATGGTTTCTTTGATGCTTTAAAGATACCTTTATCAGGAAACTTGTTTTCAACCAATCCCTTCTGCTTCATCTGGATTGATAGTCTGTTTGAGTCCAGTCTGCCTCTTTTGAATTTCGTGGCTTGTTTATAATGATCCATGGTGTGTCCTTTCTTTCCACAGTAGAAACATGTTTTCTTGGTGGTCCATCTGGATGCATCACCCTTCTTGGATTTAGACTCCAAGGACTTCTTTTCCTTTTCCAAAACCTTCTTGGGAGCATCTTCAACATTCTTCTTGCTTCACAAGGATTCCATTTTAGCCAGGTTCAGTGATCTTCTCTTCTTTTTAGCTCTGGATACAGTTGGAGATTGACATGTATCTTTTTGACCACTTTTGCAATCATCCCAGATGATGTCCAGTAATCCAAATCTATCTGTAGTAAACACATGTCTCTGGACCTATGGATTCTTCTTCTTTTCCTTTGGCTTTATCCGCCATGGCATGGGGTTCCTTTATGCTTTGACATTCAGTGGATTGTACCAACAATCCTTTGCACAGTGCCCATACTTGTTACAACACCAACATTGACCCGCAAATCTTGACCTCTTGAGTCCTTCTGATTGTAGGGTACTTTTTTTGACTTGTTGTGCTGTTTCAGGAGAGCTTTCTTTCTTCACCGTCTTCATCCATACTAGTTTGGATTCATTCTTCCATCCTGAACTTTTAGTAGAAAAACTTTTAAAAACATGAGTACACGATGGTATGGATGGTACCTTCTTTTTAGAAGATGTTTCCCTTTCATTAGAGGATGTCTTTCTTTTAGAATCATCCTTCTCAAAGCTCACTTGAGTGGTAACATTTCTTCTTTCAGCTGACTGGGAGGTTTCAGCTTTGGGTGATTGCTGATTTTTCAATATCACCTCTAATTCTTAACACTTCATGCTAAGGGAGTTCTTCTCATCCTCAACAGTTCTTAGCTTTCCTTCCCATTTCTCTTCTAGCTGTTTCATCTGGTCTTCATGCACCTTATTCAATTCTTTCAATGAGTTTTCATGCTTCTTCACCAATTTGACTTTGTCTTCTAGTTGAGAATCTTTGACAACCATCGAAACTCTGTGCAATTTATCCAGTGCATGGAAAACATCTTTGACCATTGTCTTAAAGAATTCTTTCTCAGAAAGGCTTCTTTGCAATTCTTCACAAGTATCTTCATATCTTTCATTGCAAAGAGAAACTATTTCATCCTTAGCCTTCACCAGCTTTCTGAGAGTGTTGGTTATGCCAACCCTTTTGCCAATTGATCTTCCATAGAATTGGCTTCTTCTACTAGCTGTAATTTTTCATCTTGAAGATCAAGGATGCCAGTAGTAATACACATTGCCACTTCCATGGGGACTGTCTTCTGAAGATATTTGAGTGCATTTTGAAGATCATTCATTGTTCCAACTTCATCACAGCTAGGACAGGCTTTCTTCATATTCATGGTCTGTTTCTTCTTTCTATTTTTCTGAGTCTTGGAAGATATCTCCATTTGAGGCTGTTCTTTCATTTCTTCAAATCTGCACTCCATATAGACTCTCTTGGATATTTTAGAGGTAACCTCCTTCTGATACCAATTGAAGTTCCCAAATCAGTGTGAATCACTAAGAGGGGGAGGGGGTGAATCAGTGATCCTTTAAAATATTTTACTAATTGATTCTTTATCAATTAAACCTCTATGACTGGTTAAAGCCTCGACCCACTCTTCTTGTATCTCTCACCTTTCCTCGAATGATTCAGTAAATGTAAAGGCACTGGACACAAGGATTTACAAGGTTCGGCACCAAAGGCCTACGTCCTTGCCATGTTGGTTATACGCCCCAACATGGTTTCTCCATTATAACTTGTTAGAATTACAATGGTCGATACAGAGTCCCACTGTATCTCTCCTAAGTCCCACAGGAGGGTCTTTATATTGCATCCCACAGTGTTACCAGTGTCCCACTGGCCTGCTCCAGAATTCCACTGAAGACTTCTTCCACCCTGAGTCTCACAGGGGGTTTCTCCTGGCTTCTCAAGTCACACGAGCAGCACTTCTTCACTTCATGTTCTTCAAGTATCTTCATCATCCTGGGATAAAGGCTGCTGGCCTTTCTCTCTTCCTCTGATCACTTGAGTTGATCAATTCTTCTCATCTTTCTCAGGATTTATCTCCTTCTTCTCAGGATGACCTGGCCTATCTCTTCAAGAATCTTCAGCAGCCTCTGATAAGGTCGGTTGTTCTTTCTCAACAACTTCTGATCACTTCTGTTGATTAGGCTCTTCTCAATCACTGAAAACTCAGGCAGCTGATGTCTTTAACTTCAGTCTGGCTTCAGTCTCACTTTAGAATAACTTCATGCACTAAGTGCATGGTAACTATGCATCTTCATGCACTGATTGCATGGATTCTCAATAATCTTCAAGAACTTCTGGTCTTGGTCAACTCAGATGCACACAACCAGATTTGAGCTTGTTCACGTGTGCACGTGCATGCATGCATGCATGCACTCCCCTTCTTTCTTCTCTTGGTGCAATAAACCCTCAAAGGGTGTAAACACTTTCAACACACACACACCTTCCTCTTGAACATCACACACTTTGTTCAATTTTTTTACACACATAAAAGTGTGTTATACTTTAGTGTGGATGTCCTCTTCCTTCTTCTTCTAAATGCGTATACTTTTCAAACACCTAGGCTTCGACCTTCACTTGTTAAGAACACACAAATTCTTCACTTTGAACACACTTGAATTGGCCTCCTCCTCTTCTTGCACACGCACGGCCAAGATGTACTCTTCCACTTTGTACACACACTTTGTTTTTCTCTTTTAATCTTCATGTGTGCACAACCATCCCGTAGGGTCTTCCTCACTTGTCACACACACAAGGTGTGGTATCGGCCTCCACTTCTTCTTGAAAACCTACTTGGATACAGCCTATTCACTTGTTGCACACACACAAGAGATGTGGTGGCCTTCCTTCTTTACTATGCACACACAAGAGGCAAAGCCTCAGGTCTTCTTCCCCACTTTAGCACACACACACAAGGTATGCAACCCACTGCCGCGTAGGGTCTTGGTGTAGAAAGCACACAAGGTGTAAGGTGCAAGGGCCTCCCCCTCTTCTCAACCACCGCGCAAGTGTGCAAGATGCAAAACCGCGGGCTCCTTCCTCTTGCCACGCAAGTGTGAGGGCAGAGAGGGTGGCAAGAGACTCGAGCACGCAAGTATGCGGCTCAGCTCCTTCCTGTCGCGCAGGGGACTTACCTTCACCTCTTTCACGCAAGGGATGCGCAGAAGGGACTTCACGAAGCCAAAAATCGCTCCGGGCTTCTCTGCCGCGCAGGGGACGCGCAGCTCAATTCTTCGCGAGGCAAGGCACTCGCGGGACTCTACAAAGTTTCAGCAAGCTTCACCGAGGGCTCAGACTCTCTTTTTATAGGCAAGGGAGAGGCGGTTCACCCGCGTGAGATATTCTTAATCTCCTGAAGATTTTGGGAATTCAAGATTTCCTTAAATCTTGTTTTCTTCTCTCTGTTCACGCGGGTTATCTTTTTTATTTTCCTCCTTCATGTGCATGCGACTTAGAATGCATGTAAAACCTTTCTTCGGTCCAAACCATGCAAAATATAAAACTCATGGCTTCGCACCTCCGGTTGCTTTGGCCAACCTCGAATTCTCCCATACGTTGCATGCATGCCCATTTTAATGCATGGATATGTTCAATAGGGCCAGACGAACCGAATGGAGCCTTAGGTTTGATCGGAGGTGGCCGGGAACTCAAAAACGTCGCTCAGAGGCGCCACTGGTTCAGCGGGGACGTCAGGGGTTGCCTAGGGTGAGCTCGAGGAAGGACACGACTCGCAGGCCATTGGATCAGATCTTTGGATGGCCGCGATCAGAAGATATTGCGTGGGATCGATCGTGCGGTCGAGATCTGGCGCGCGATCGATCGAGCGGCCAGGATTCGATCCCGGTGAAAATTGCGCGTTCCACATCGAAACGGCTCTCGGTTTTTCCATGGTTTATCAAATAATCACTCCCCCCTTCATCGCAATTGAACTTCTCCCTCCACTGTGCCGCCCCGCACCGTGTTCTCTCTGCGAGTGCGCTCTTGCTCCCACCCCTGCCACTCGGGCGCACCACTGGCGCCCACTATGCACACACGGGCGCGCTATGCGCCCACCATGCGCTCCTCCAGGCATGCCCCTGGCGCCTACGCTGCGTCCTGCGGGTGCGCCTCTGCCTCAGGGTTTCTGCCTTGGCCTTGAGGGTTCCCCACGGGCGTGGTGACCTTGAGTCCCACAAGAGCCTTGGGTGATGACCCTCGGCTGGCCTCCTTGTTGGCTCTTTTTTTCCTTAAGTATAGAACAAGTACTTTGTTTAAAAACAATGTAACAAGGTTCAAATGCCAAATGCCACTCCCTTCACTTCTTCACCATTTCTTCTTCAAATGGATTCCTCCTCTTCTTAATCATGTATTCAATATTTAAGAATAGACTTCTAGAAGGTCCTTCTTCATCAACCGATCTCCTTAATCAAATAACTTCTTCAATGTTCTTCATTAATCTAATCAGAGATCAAGTTGGATCTTATTCAGATTCACATGCACTAGGAGATAGTGCATAGACATATTTAATCCACTTCATCCACTCAGTAGTTGTGGATGGATCATCTTCATCTCCTCATACATTGTCAATACAATGAATAGTCTTCTAATATTGTTGTGACTTTGTATCCAGTTGATACAAGTTCTTTGAACTTAAAGATCATCTCATCAATCATCTGATGTAATGATGCTCCATCATCATCAATTCTTCAAGTGGTGTAACTTAGTATCATCTTGATACAAGTATTGAATCATTAAGATCAGTTCTACAATCGTCTGATACAACTAGAGAATGTTTCAACCATCATCTCCTATGTCACTTAGTGAATATCCAAAGTGACATTCCTCTATGGTCCATGGCCATTCTCCATTCATCACCATCACCATCACATCCTTTGACATTCACATTTTGACAGTCCTTGACATCCATCCATTCCATGTCACCTTTTGACAACAACATACATAATTGACAACAAATGCAACATAGTGCACATCACATTTAATAAAATTTAGTCCATTGGATGTAATTTCACATTGAAATTATATTTAAATTCATGGAAATCTTTCAATGGATTTTACGTTTTAAAAAACCTGTTTTCTCATTTTGACAATGAGGATTATTTTTAAATTAACTACTAAAAATTATAGGAGTTGAATTTGGAAATTTGGATTCCATACATGGAATAATAAGGTAAAAATTTTGTAAATAGGTTATTTTTATTTGTTATACATTAACAATAGTAAAATTATTTATTAGTCTCTTTACTATAATTAATGGTAAATCAGGTAATTAAAGATAACAATAATATTATAATAATATAAAACTACCCTAACAGTTTTCTTCATTTAATTATATTATTATATCTTGTCTATGATAATACTTTAGAAGATTTAAGGACCACGTGGAAGTGATTATGAAACTTGTAAACATATTATTTAAAAGAGAGATGAAGATGCCATAATCATGTCTATCATAACTAAATAAATTTAATATGGGGTTATATAAGTGATATCATAAAAAATAAATAGTTATTACAAATATAATAATATTACAACCATTATGGGGTTTTATTTATATTTTTTGGTAATAAATAATTAAATTAAATGGTGACCCAAAGATGATGTAGTATGTTATAAATTAATGAATGAATGAAATATATGATATTATAAATACTAAATTAAAAATTATATGACATAATTTATGAAATAAAATTTTCTTTTGGATATATTGGAAATTTGTTTTATGATTTCATCTACTTTTTTCAAACTTATCTTCCTTTTATGATAATTTTAAATTTCATCTAATGAATATTAACAAAATTTACACTATTGATATTTTAATATATACATTATTTTCTTAAATGATATTAAATTCCTAAAAATATAATATTAAACAAAACGGTTAGGATAAGTTAATATACTTAATAAATGGATCTTTTTTAGTTTTTTTGACTTTTTATGGTGATTACCATAACCCACAAATTGTAAATAAACTAATATCATGATAATATTAAAAAGGCTAAACAAAGTGTTAAAAAAAGATAAGGAATAAAAAATATTAAAAAAATTATAATTTTAAGGTTATGAGGTGTATTTGCCCCTAAATATTCTTATCTTAAAAATAAATTATTTTGGCACTATTTGGAACCGAAATTGAATTTCGATTAATTTAATACATTAAGAGTTTTAATGGGTGCCCCTACCCTCTAATATAAAAAGATACCCACACTTCCGTAATACTGACAAGTCCAAATCCTTTTTTTCATAGCCACAATCGTCCTAACACTCAACCTAGATCCACTCCACACATTTTAGAGGCTTTATTTCATACATAAATCCATTTATAGATGTGAGAAGGTGTTCTACAATTGTGATTAATTGAAGAAGAGGTATCATATTTTAGTGTTTTTGTTTTATTTCTTCCTCCATTTCCTATAAATCATATTATTCTATGATTAAATAATAAATATAGTATCCTAAATATAATGAAATTTTATTATGTTAATATAATCCCCTAAATCCATCCATAATTCCATTAAATGAGAATGAACATTTAATTTGTGTGTACAGTGGACTACCTCCTCGCAAACCGATATGGGTTTTTTTCATTACTATATATAAAGACTAGTAATAAAGATGTAATAAATGTTTTTATATGATATTCATGAATTATTTATCAATGTAATATTATAATATTTCAATTATTTTATTACCTTCCATACACATAAAATTGATAACGTCATTCGTGCATATGTGTGAACTCTCTCCTTAATGAAGCGATGTGAATTGTTTTTATTAACAACATTATATGTTTGATATATATATATATATATGTATAATTAAATTATTATAATTATTTTAATAATATAATGATCAATTTTTTAATGTAAAATAACAATTACCATATTTATATAACGAATAATTTTAAAATGGTAATGGTACTCATGCATACACACAACTTACATTCTCCATTATTGTATCATTGTTCATTTTACATATAAATATTTATTTAATTGATTTAATATGGTAATATATATAGACAATTATTTATTATTTCATTAATATTATTCTAGAAATCGTGAACTTATGAACTCATGGACTATTAAGATCATGTTAAGATCATTATCGACCCATGTACCGAATATCGACATAACATCTGATATGAAAATAAATAATTATGAATTTATTATAACATGGTAATAAGTGATATAAAATGAATAATAAAAATAAAATGAATCTAATGAAATTATAAATTATACTATTTATAGTATTTTGGAATATTACAATTGTACGTAATGAGTCAGACTCAAGGAAATAGACATAGTCTGAATCTCCTTTTGTAGAAGAATATTTTAATAAATACAAACAACCAAATTTTATATGGTGTATATTCAAAACATTTGGATTATAATTTCATTCAATTATATTCGAAAGGAATAATTTTTATATGAATAATTTTATTAAATGAAAAATGGAATGTTTTTTAACACAAGTAGTGACAATGACCTTTCCACCACTATGACAATTATATGGTATTTGGATTTCACTATAATCCAAAATGATTTTTTAGAAAATTAAATATCATACTCATTTTTATTTATATTGGTATCTAAAATGGAGTAGGGAATTTATTGATTATATCTATGTCAGGAAAAGATATTTTATTATTGCAATGTGGAAATGTCATATTTTCATTAATGCATGTTTTATGTGTTATGATTATGTTATGATTTGTGGCCATTGTTTATGTATACCAATGGTTATAGGATAATCTAAGGGAAGGTGAGAACATGATATCTCTCTAATTCATTGGTTAATGAGATGGGGTTAAATGACAAGGTCTCTCTTATGAGACGTATGGAATACACTGTGATGGGCTTTCCAAATGTAGCCATAATGGTTTCTCCCTATGTAGATATGAAAACTACATTTTAGGTATGATATTGAATCCACATGTTTTATTTTATGATTTATTTATGCTATAATTATTTTAAGGAATGTTATTATTTCATGAGGTTTGTTAAAATATTATGTTATATGGGTGAAAATAATGATATTGCGAAAATGTTTTCATTATTATAAAATATTAATGGATTAACAGTTTCATTTCATTATTTCATATCCCATACTAAGATTTTTGGGAATATCCCATGTTATTGAATTTATTTATAGGATAAAAGCAAGAATAGAGATATATATGGGTTGATGGAAATTTTATGAGGACTTAACATGAAAAAACCATGTTTCAATTTTAAATTTTCTATTTTATGGAAGACATGGATACTATTGGAAGTGTCCAATTTTTATTTCCATTATTTTGTCATGTGTGAGTTATGGACTAATTATCTAAAAATATAAAGATGAAAATATCTTCAAAGTGAAATAATGTATATTTTTTTATATCACTCAAGATTATGTAATGTTTTTGGGGTTAGACTTATAATTGGTATTAGTGGTTGGTATACATAACATTTGAGGTTATGGTGATATTTTAAAAAAAGTTTCAAGTTATATATAAACACATTAGATAGAATAATAGAAATAGTTATAATTATTTTGGATAATATTAATGCCTTTTAGATAACGTGAATAAGTATATCTTAGTGTTTAACTTCCACATATGATGACTTTATTGATAAACTCACACTAACCATTTTGGTTTTATTAAAATAATGAATATATAAGGAACCAATATATCAATGGATGTGAAGGAATTTTTGAGGGTCTATTTATATGAATACAAATTAAATAAGAGTTGTAATGAAAACACTCAGGGTTATTCTAAAACAACTATCAGGATTCATGATTAGAACTAGAACTATTGTGATTTTACAAATGCATCATATAAGATAAAAATTAATCCATATGGAGGATCAGTTAATAGTAATAATTTTAAATATATTCAATGATATATGTGTCAAAGATATTGAAATAAATACCTAGGAAAATGTTATAAAATGATATGAAGGTGTTATAGAATTTATATTGAGTGTCATAATGAAATATCCTACCAAAGAAAATGGAAGAATTCAGTTGAATCCAATAAAGTAAAATCACTTCATTCAATGTTATCAATTTAATGTATAGATTTTGTGGAGTATGGTCATTATGAAAATAAATTCCCTATGGAGAAGGTTTAGTAATGGGATTTCCTGGACTGTACTAATATATGATTAGCAATGCCTAATGCCATTATAATTGAATATGGGGAACCTGAAAATGACATATGAAGGTTACAAATTATTTTTTTTCTAAGTAATGAATCATAGGACATGCTTCATGAATTTTTTTATAGGAAAGAATTATTAAGGAATAATATGGATAATCATGTTTAAGGGATCTTGAATAATGATTGATGAATAATATGTGTACCTTTTGAATTTTAATTATTATGTTAAATCTTCGGATGATGAAATGCAAAAATAATTAATTCTCTTTGTTGACGGGAATACAATGGACAACATATTAGTTTGTGTATCCATGAATTTTATTATGTGGAAATGTTATTTCAAGAATAATTATAATTCCTTTTGTTAAAATAATTATATATAACCTTTAGGGTTTATTCATTTTGGATATAATTATTGTTTATTACATTTTGGGATACACAATGGAAGGAAAGAGATAACATTTGATGTTGAAACATGAAAGAGTTATTTTGAAGATTTTATAACATATTGGGAGTATTTTATAATAATTATTTTGGATTATAAAAAGGAAAAACCACAGGATGGGTGAAAACCCATCATGTCTCACTAAGCCATAGGGATAATACTAATATCCGAAGGGCGAAAAGGGTTCATCACCTACCACTGGCCTCCATGAAGTCCCTGTTTAGTATATCATTTTTTAGTTAGACGGGTTGATGGAATGAGAATAAGTTTATTTTGGGAACATAAGTTTATCAAATTGATATCCATGGTATTAGAAAATGATTTAGTGATTTAGTGAATACTATTATTTCGGAATAAGTTCACAATTTTGGGAACCCCATATGCCTAGGTAAAATAGACAACTATGAGATTTTATTTGAGGAGTAATGGTTTAACAATATTTTTGATCAATATTTGTTTTTATTGTGAAAATATAGAGATTCATGTTAATTGTGGAAATGATTAACCAATCATGGAGAGTTTTTATTTCATGTTTAATTTTAGTATGAGACATTAAAGTGTGAATTATGTTATTTGGAGTTAAAAGATGAAACTTATTCTGGAACTCTATGTGGCCAAATATTTCAGAATTTTGGGTTTCAATCATATTTTGAATTATTTTAGTAATTTAAAGGATATTTATTTGTTTAATGGTATATGTTGGACATTGGGTATCACTCTTAAATTTTGGACAGTAAAATTTGTTTTTCATCATCATAATGTTTATTTTTTTAAAGAATTGTCTTATATTATTCCAATAATTTTGGTTTTATTTAATGTCAAAAGATATGAGAAATGGATACATAATATTTTTTAGATTATTTTAATTTCTAGAAGTTGAATCTTATTCTTCAAGTAGAAAAAATCATCTTAAATACTCATCGTGTAGATAAAAAGATGATTTTGTCATGGAATTTTATTAATGTATGAAACTCCAATCTTCATGTAAGTGAATTTCTTTATGCTAGTATTCTAATTAGTATAATAAATCATCATCTATAAGAAAAGTATCCAAAATAAAAAAATTAGATATGAATTTCCTATAAAAAATCAAAGACTCTTCAACCCATCATAAGTTTGTGGTTTTTTAATTATTAACTTTCTCTTAATCATGATTTCAATCACTCTCCATTAAAACTTGATGGTTAGTTTTTCCCTCATATCCATATCTTCATACATTGAGTCGTAGTAGGTGATAACTTGGGTGACATTTGTTCTTAACATTCATTCTTTTATTGTGAAATATTTATTGACTCTTTTTCCATTTGGGATTTCAATTATGTACTATTTAAATGTGAAACCTTAGTTACCGAATCCAAATTAAATATTACAAGGACACAATTTCCAAAATGGGGTGAAGATGTAACATCCTAGTTAATTATAGAATAATTATATTTAATATATTTAAATATTTATGAATTTTATATTAATTTTACATAAAATTGGATGTTATGTCTAATTGTGTACCCAATACACAACAATTGGTTTCTCCTAAGTCTTCTGTTTCACACAAGATTAAGATATACAAAATGCGATTCATTATTGATATAATTATTTTAAATGGTAGTTATCATATATCTATTGTATTGGCAAGAATTAATAGAACTAAATATATTATGTTTAAACATTTATATTAAATGTTTTTATTTTCTTCTATTAAATATTAGAGGCATAAAATGAGAATATATCTAATTTTAAGCATAAAATACTCTAATATTTTTAATATTATGTTTTATAGTCTTTTGATGGGGAACCGTTTTTAAATATAGTTTTTATCACTTTAATATGCTCTATCTTTCTAAATAAACTTATTTTTTAGAATAGAAACATCAAAATTCATTTTGTTAGAATTTGATGTATTTTTTCTCATAAAATTCATTCTTTTAATATATAGTGAAAAATAATACATTTTAATTAAAATATGGATTTTCGTCTAATTTAATTTTGTAGTTATATTATCCATATAATGGATTATAATTCATTATTAAATAATTTTAATGTCATTAAATCAAATTTTTTTAATTGGATGTAATTTCACATTGAAATAAGATATATACACATCTAATTCTTTTGATTCATTTAACTTTAAAAACGCATTTTCTCTTTTTAAAAATGTTGATAAATTTTAAAATTAAATATAACAAATTCTATGTTATGGATTTGGAAATATGATTTCCATATTTCAAATCAGAAGGTCCAAATTATATAAATAGTTCCTTTTTATTTATTTTTTGAAATTATGAATAGAAACTTTAGTAATTATTTTAATTACAACGATTAAAGGAAAACCAAGTAGTTAACATTATAAATAATTTTATAATAATAAAAAATAATACTAAAACATTCCATAATTTAGTTTTTTTAGTGTATACTGACCATGATTGTCCATGGGTCAATTTTAGTACCACTTGGAGCCACATTGATGCGATTATGACAGTTGTTATCATTTTATTTAAATTAAAGACCTAGGTGTCATAATCATGTCTCACAAAACTCAATTTTTTATAGGGTTATAAAAGTGATCTATTAGAATATAAATATTCATTATAAATATAAAAATATCACATAAATCATGCTGATTTATTTATTAATTTTTGGAAATAAATAATTCAAATCAATGGTGACAAAATGATGATGTAGTAATTGTTTAATCATTAAATGAATCATATAATTGTTATTATAAATATTAAAATATATATTATCAGGAATAATTAAGGCCATCCATGAATTTTTTTATACTTTTGACATGTTTCTTATTATTTAAGTGTATTTTTTTGTAATTATCTTCCTGTTATAAAATTTATAAAAGCCAACTAATTAATATTGTCAAAATTGACACTATTGGCATTTAGAAATATAATATATTTTATTAAAATATATTAAATTCATAAATGTAAAAGAATCATCTAAATAGTTTGTGTAATTACATATATGTAAATAATGTAACCTTTTTGGTTCATTTGACATGTTATGTAAATTGCATTAACCCAAAAATTGTAAATAACACAATATCACAGTATGATTAAAAATTGTAAAATAAGGGTTAAACCCAATAGATAAGGAATAAAAATTATTAAAAACCTGAATAATTTTAAATTTAAGATTTTTAATGGACCCAAAATCATATTAAATTTTAAATAAATTATTTTTGGATCATTTGGAACCAAAATTGAATTTATATCAATTTAATATTTTAACAGTTTCTAAGGGTGCCCCTACCATCTACATTAAAAAGGTACCCACTATTCCTCAAAACTCACACATCCAAATAATTTTTTCCTCAAATATATTCCAAAACATCATTCCATAATCCCTCCCTATTTTATTTATGCCTTTGTTTAGTAAGAAAACTATTTTAAGAGGATTTATGGTGTTCTTCAAAGGTGATCAACTGAAGAAGAGGTATAACTTTCTAAGTGTTTCTGTTTTATTTCTTCTACCACATAAACTATAAATTATTCATTTAAGGTTAAATAATTATTCCAATATCCTAAATATACTGTTATTTTTTAATATCATGTCATAAATCAATCTCTTATTTCATCTAATGATAAATGAACATTTGGTTCGTGTGTACGACAGACTACCACCTCGCGAACTGATAAAGTTCATTTTTCATCACCGTATATAAAGAATGTTTATATTGATGGAATACATGTTTATATATTATATTCATGAAATATTTATCATTATAAATGAATAATATTTCATTTATTTTTTTACCATTCGTGCACGTAAATATTATAAAATGGTCCGTGCGTACGTTTGAACAATCACCTCCACAAAGAGATACAAATATTTTTTATTCACCACATCACTTGAATGATATATTTAAGTATATTTAAATTGTTATTATGATTTTCATAATATTATTATAAATATTGAATTCAAAAATAATTATTATATTATTTCTATAAAGATAAATGGAAATTGGAAATGTTACTCATTCATACTTACAACTAATCATCACCAAGATTGTAACATTGTTCATTTTTTATATCCATGTTCAATGAATGTATTTAAAATTTTAATTGATCTATACATTTGATTATTATTTAATGAATATTATTATGTAGATGATGGAATTATGACCATATGGAAAATTTTCATCAAGTCATTTTCATTTTTGACTAATATACTGAATGTCGACAAAACATATGATATGATCTTAAATAATTATGTAATTTTTATAACATGGTAATATGTTATATACAAGTACTAGTAAAATTGGAAAATCTTATCTAGAAATTATAAATTTACCAATGTTTATTATTTAGGAATATAGTTTTTTTATGTGAGAGTTGGACTTAAGATAAAGAACTTTGTCTCAATATCCATTCATTGATGAATATTTTGATAAATATACAACAACCTTATTTCAAATTGTATACATTAAACAAATTGTATTTAAATTTAATTCAGTGGTTTTCAAAAGGAATATAATTTATATGATGTGTATTAAAAAATGACATAAAGAATTGATTTTTTAATATACGATACAACAATGACTTTTCAACTATTATGACCATTATTTGGTACAAATATTCCTCTACAAGACACAATGTTTTTAAAAAAATGTAAAAAACAGATACCCTTTTAAGTATTTTTGTATTGACAAGGTAATTGAGAATAGATTTATTATATTATATTTTGAAATTATATCTTATGATTTCTATATGGAAATTTTATTTTATGATTATTCTTGTTTTATATGTTATGATTATGTTATGGATCTTGAGAATTTATTTTTTATATCGGGTGGTTTCATGATAAACTGAGGGCGGGTGATCTTGTGATAGCTATCCAATGCATTGGGTATTGATAATGATTTAAATGATAAGGTGTAAAATAAAAGATTTATGGAATATTCTTATAAGGACCCATCTTTAAACATCACATAATACTGAATTTAATGAATAATTCACATTGACGATATTTTTAGGTTTAGTGTTTTTGAGAATTAGGACATAACCATTACATGTCAAAAGATTACAAATTAGACACTTCTACCCAGTATCCATTTTTTTCATAAAATAAAAACTCTTGAAAAAAAGAGTCATGTCTAGTTCCATGTTTAAGATAGCATGAATTTTCCTTGATCTCATCCTTGGCCCTAATACATATTATGTCCTGTGAAAAACATTTCAAAAACATGGGATGAGAATAAAAAGCTCTGTAAGGGATACACAAAGAAGAAATATTGTTAGTTTTTTCAAAACAACAAGTAAACCATGAATACTTTAACATAAGTTATACTTTTTACCTTTATGAAGTAGAAAATACTCTACACTGAATAAAAGATCATTACTTACCCTTTTGTAACCAAAATATTACGATAAAACCCATATAAAGAACACATAACATATAAAGTTAACTTGGGACATCAACATACATAAATGAAATAACCATACAATCGACATTCACACATATCACTAAATAAAATAGACATATGTCCGACTTACATACCCAATGCATTGGAGGTTATAACATAACCACCCATCCGAGTTTGTCAAGGCACCACCCGTCATTTGGTTTATCATGTAACCTCCTGTCAAATGTCCAAGTATAATTATAAAATCATAACTCATACAACAAATATAAATGAAAGAAAAAATTTCCACATTTCAATAATAATATATCACATAAATATATTGACATAAAAAATACATTATACAAACTATTTTCAATACCAAAATACATAATAGAGTATATGGTATTCATTTTTTTCCTTTTAAAAACATTACGCCTTGTTAAGGAAGCCAACGATCATGTAATACTCACGGCGGTGGAAAGTTCGTTGTCACCGCGAATGTTAAAAGAAACATTCCTTTTTTCATTTAGGAAAACGCATTGTAGAAAAAGATTCCCTTTGACTTAAATGAAAATTCAATAGTGTTTATGCAGCATATAAAATAATCTCTTCTATTAAAACCTAATATGCCCCAATGAAAGGAGATTGAGACGAAGTCCATTACCTCATGTCCGACTTGACTCGATCTTTCTTTAATCTATTGAATAATAAATTATCTTAATTTATACGTGCTTAAGAAAATTTTTCAAGTTTATTATTCCTTTTATATAACTTATTACAATGATATAAACATTATGTAGTCATTTATGATAATGATGTTAGTTTTGTCGATATTTGTTACTAGTGTCAAAAATGAACACCATATATTTACAAGTTGTCCATGTGGTCATAAGTTCATTATATCCAGAAGGATAATCATGATTTGGATATCATATATATCATATATATCTATCATAAACATGTATTTATAATAGTACATAACATTTAGAGGTAGGAAATGAAATACACTGTTCCTGGAGACGGTAAGTCATAGGTACGCATGAACGCTACATCCATTTCTATTTCATATTTAATGGAATTAAAACATAATGATACATAGTAGTATTATAATTATATTATTTTATCATACATACTATCATTAAATCTATCCTTTATATATACCACATATGGTATGAATGAGTCAAATCTCAATGAGGGGGCAGTAGTCCGCACTTCCCCAAATGAAATTATCAACTTTTCCCATAATGGAATCCATAATGGTATGTTATAAATGGAAATTAAAGAATCATAAAGAAAACAAAATAATATAAATATCATATATAAATATTTTTCCATCATAATGGCCACCATGATAGGTGGTTGTAGGTATTTGAATAATCATCGTTTCGTGATACGTTAGTTTCCCATCCACATAAACATTATGTTCTTCATCCATTAGATGGAGGTGTGTGTAAGATTATTTCAAATCCTTCTCATAAAAAATCCTAGTATATTTAGGATACTGGTGTTGTCACAAAATAAAGGAATAAAAAGATTTTAGGGTTTGGAGAAGTAAAATAAAAAAAACAATTTAAGAGAAAGCATTACCTTTAATTTGGGTAACTTACATTGGATTGAACCAAAAGGACTTATTGAAGTTCCTTATGACTAAGGTAAGGATTATAGGGGAGTATATGGATATAGGAAGATTAATTGGGTAGAGTTTGGATGAGCTAAATGGATTGAGATGTGTGAGTAATTGGTTAGAAGTGTTCTCCTATTATAAGGGGGGGGGGGATGGGCTCTTAAGGAAAGTGTGAAACTATTGTTTTATTATATAATGATATTCTATTTCTAATTGTCCAAAAATCATTACAGTTGAAGATAATATGACACATGGTCGAAAGGAAATCATCCAATAAGAATTTTACAGGTCTTGGATAATATTTTAATCATTATAATCTTATTTATTTAAATTATTTATTAATGAGGTAAATACTGCATTATTATTGTGTCATAAATAATATAATTTATTAGACATATGTAAATTATAAAAAAATAATATCATTTAGGAAGTTGTTTCAGCTTTCTAAATAATATTTATAGTATAAAACATGACTTATATAACACCATATAAAAAATCAATTTACTAAAAGACCTTTGTTTATGTCATTTTTTGGTTTATTTTAAATTAATTAATCTAAACTGTCATTATCATTCATAAGTGGATCCATGGTACCCCACAATCGACCCAATGATGCCGATGATCGGATATGTATCATCCAATAGGATTATTACACGTTTAATGGTAATTTTGTATTATGATAATATTATTTTTTTACCCTCATTTTACTAATTTACCTTTTAACCGTTGTAAATAAAATATTTACTGAAGTAAATATTTATAATATCTTAAAATTAAAGTTTCCTATTTACAAAATTTTGGCTTCCTGATTCCAAATATGGAATTCAATTTTCCTAATTCAAATCACAGAAGTGGAAGATTTTAATTCGAAATTAATTCCTGCTAATAAAACAGAAAGCGTGTTTTTAAGAAATAATAACTGTCAAAAGATTGACACTTATTTATGTGCAATTTCAAAGTGAAATTAAATCCAATGACCAAAATTGGAATAAATGGTAAAAATATATTCTAATTAAACATTAAAACCAATTTAAAAGATAATCTAACCATATAAATAAATTAGATTAAAAGGCACTTTTGAAATAAAATACAATATTTTCACTATTCATTAAAAATGAACTTTATCAGAAAAATCCCAAAATTTTACAAAATGTAAATTTTGAAGTCCCCATTCTAAATGAGTTTTTTATTTTTTCAATTAGAATGTATTAAAGTGACCAAAAGTATTTTTAAAGATGGTTATCCATTAATAGGTGGTAAATCGACCTTTTAATGTAAATTATGCTTAAAATTAGATTCATTTACATTTTAAGCCTCTAACATTTTATTGGATAAATGTAAATACATTTAAAAATCATGTATAATAATATTTTAGTTTCTTTTGTTCATTCTCGCCAATACAATATCTAGGAGTTAACTACACTTTAAAGTAATAATGTTATATTATTATTTTTCAATATAAGATTTCAAAGAAACCTATTTTTGTGTATCGGGTACGCTCTTGAACATAGAAAAAACATTAAAATAAAATTAATATTTAATTGAAAAATATTATTAAATATGAAAATCTATTATTCGTCATTTACCTGGGATGTTACATCCTTCCCCCCTTTTGAAAATTGAGTCCTCCCAATTTTTATTCACTTACCAAAATAAGTGGGGGTATTTATCTCTCATATCATTTTCAGATTCCCATGTTTCCTCTTCAATCATGTGGTTTTTCCCCAAAAACATTACCTGGTGAATTACCTTATTCTACAACACTTTATCTCAATAGTCAAGAATCTGAACTGGTTGATATTCATAAGAGATATTCTCTTTAAACTAAAGAACCTCTGGGCTCAAAACATGAGATGGATCTGGCATATACGTTCTCAACATCAAAACATGAAAAACATTGTGTACCTAAGAAAATCATGGAATTAAAGACACTTTATATGAAACTGATCTGACATTCACTATAATTTCAAATGGTCCAATGAACCTCTGACTCAACATTCCCTTCTTCCCAAAACACATCACACTTTTCCATAGAGAAACATTGAGAAAGACATGATCACCTACCTCAAAAGAAAGATCCTTCTTCTGGTTATCTGCATAAATTTTCCATCTTATCTGAGCTATTCTCATGTGCTTCCGAATCAACTGAACATTCTCTACCATCTCTTCTACCAATTCTGGTCCCATCAGCTTCTTTTCACCTACTTTATCCCAAAAAGATGGAGTTCGACAATGCTTTCCATATAATTCCTCAAATGGAGGCACCTGTATACTAGAATGAAAACTGTTATTATAAGAAAATTCCACCAAAGAATGATGTTAGTCCCAACATCCCTGATACTCCATCAAGCAAGCACGTAACATATCTTCCAATGTTTGAATTGTTCATTCTGATTTGCCATCTGATTTAGGATGAAAAGGTGTACTAAAATTTAATTCAGTTTCCAACGACTGCTGAAGGCCTTTCCAAAAGTTAAATATAAACATGGGATCACAATCAGATATAATGGATAATGGAAATCCATGAAACCTGACTATATCTTTAACATAAAATCGAGAAAGTTGATCTAGAGACAATGCATCTTGAATAGGAAGGAAATGAGTATATTTAGTCAATTGATGAACTATAACCAAGATTTCATTATTACCTCGAGATGTCTTTGGTAATCCAACAATGAATTCCATGGATATATTTTCCCATTTTCACTCTCGCACCAGTAGAGGATGAAGCATCCCTTTCGGTAACTGCCGCTCTACTTAATCCTACTGACAAGTCAAACACTTTTCAGTAAAATCAGCAATATCTATTTTCATTCCATCCCACCAGTAATACTCCAAAATCTCACATTACATCTTAGTACTTCCAATATGTACTGAAAATGAAGAACTATGAGCTTCACATAACAACCCATTTTTCAACTATGAATCACTAGGCAAACATAATCTCTTTCCAAACCTCAATACACAATAATTATCAATTATAAAATCAAGAAACTTACTATTCTGAACCAACTTGTCCTTTTTCTGTAACACATTGTCTTATTTATGTGCTTGCTTTATTTTGTCTGATAGAGATGAACTCACTGACACCTGATACAAAACAAAAAAATTTCTTTCACCAACAACTTCTATGCCAAAGATCATCTAATCAAAAACCAAAGGATCTTGTTCCAAACGTAGCATGTTTAACGAAGCATTAATTTTTCGACTCATATAATCTGCAACATTATTTTGTTTTCTAGGATGTAAATGGATCATGAAATCATAATCGTTGATTAATTCTATCCATCTCCTCTATCTCATGTTTAATTATTGTTGAGTAAATATATACTTTAAACCTTTGTGGTCAGTATATATTTCACATTTTACTCCACACAAATGATTCCTCCAAAATTTTAAAGCAAAAACAATAGCAGCTAATACTAAATCATGTATAGGGTAATTTAACTCATCTGGTTTCAATTGAATTGAATCATAAGAAATTAACTGATCATTCTGCATTAGGACACAACCATGTATTTTCAATAAATCATAACTGTAGATAACAAAACTCACCATTTCTGGATGGTAGTTCCAAAACTGGATAATTCACCAATCTCCTTTTCAATTCATAAAACAATAATCGTGTTCTTTTGTCCAAATAATGTTAACACCTTTTCAAGTTGACATATTCATTGTACTAGATAACCATGAAAATTTTTCAACAAATCTCCGGTAATAACCTTCCAACCCAAGAAAACTACAAATCTTAGTAATATTTGTGGATCTTGGCCATTATTCATCAAATTGTTTTAGTAGGATCAACAATTATGCCATTTTTTGAAACATTATGGCCAAGGAAACAATTTTTTTGCAATAAAAAATCACACTTTATGAATATCCCAAACTGTTTTTTTCATTTATAGTTTGCAATATGTCCCTTAAATAACTTTCATGTTCCTATTTAATTTTGAATAATCCAAAATATCATCAATAAACACAACCATAAACTTATCAAAAAACTCATGGAAAATTATATTCATAAGATCCATGAATACAGCAGGTTCATTGGGTATCCCAAAAGGAATTACTACAAATTCATAATGGCCATATCTAGTATGAAATGTTATCTTCAGAACGTCTTCTTATTTTACTTTAAACTGATGGTACCCCAACCTCAAATCAATATTTGAAAAATATTAAGCTCCCTGGAGCTGATCAAACAAAGCATCATTATGAAGAAAAGGATACTTGTTCTTAACAGAAATGTTATTCAATGCTCTATAATCAATGTATGTCTCATTAAACCATCTTTCTGTTTAACCAACAATACAGGGGAACCCCATGGTGATGTGCTAGGACGAATGAAGCCTTTATATAATAACTCCTGCAATTGATTATTTAACTCTAAAAGTTTAATTTGAGTCATTCGATAAGGGGGTTTTGAAATTGGCTTATCATCAATAACTAAGTCAATAGTAAATTCAACTTCTCAATCAGGTATTATACTAGGAAACTCATCAGGATAAACATCAAGTTACTCATTTACCATGGGCACATCAATAATCTGAACCGTCCCTTGGTTTTCAAAAATATGTGGAAGGTAACATTCATTTCAATCTTTTACCAGTTTTTCAACTTCCTGATATGTTATCAAAATAAATGGTTCATTCTTGTACACAAACAGCAAATCTTTCTGAAAAGAAATCTCTTTAGTTCTGAATTAAATCTTAGTATGATAAACATAAATCTAATCCATTCCCAAAATAACATCAAAATCTACTATATGCAAAACAATAAGGTTTTCAGGTAGATTCTTTCCATAAACAAGGAAAATAATGTTCATATGTTTTCATTCTATCTCAACATTTCCTGAAGGTGTTTTTACCATAAGTTATGTTTTCATATCCTGATATGGTATTCCCAATTTACTAGAAACCATTTCAGAAATCATAGAGTTTGTAGACCCTGAATATAAAAACACATTTGAATAATCTGAACAAACAAATAGTGTACCTGTTACAACTTCATTTGATGGCCCAACATCTACTGAAGTAGTTGCAAAGAATTTCATCACCGCTTTCTTCTTGTAGTCTGGATGCTTTCCCTCAGTTCAGTTCCTCTCTGGACATTCATTTTTATAATGAACCATTTCATTACTCTTAAAACATCTTATCGATGAATTTATATTTCCATATTGATCATATTCCTTAAAGTTACGAGAAATATGACCAGACTTACCACACTAGAAGCACTTTCTAGACATTGATAAACATTCACCAGGATAATTTTTACCACACTTCTCACAATATGGATATTTAGTTTTCTTACCTCCAGGCTTCTTTGATGAATTATTCCCATTTTCCTACCAACTGGACCTCTTATTCTATTGCTTGTCAAAGAACACCTTATAATATGCAAAATCTATGTCCACCTTCTCCGCACATCGAACAAGTATTTCATGACTTTTGAACTAACTCGAGGCTAACGATCTTCGATATCATGGATTACGTCCTTAGTAAAATCAATTTATCTTACTATCAAGATCTCAGATAAAATTTGGTGCATACCTTGCCAGTTGGGTGAAGTTTTCTTCAGAAGCAGCCACTGAGTCATCCTCCTACCTCAATTCTAGGAATTGTTTTTCCATCCTAAGACGAACCACCTTAGGAAAATATTTCTCAAGAAACATACCTTTTAATTCATCCTAATCAAGACCATAAATCTTCTCACTATCCCTAATATTTGTCACCATTGACCACCACTGATCAACTTCATCTTCAAAATGGTAACCAGCGAGACTAACCTTTTGATGTTCTGAACAACCCTTCACATAGAAAATCTTTTCCAGTGCTTTAATCTACCCTTCTGCTAGCACCGGATCAGATGATCCTCTGAATGATGGGGGATGTTTCCTCATAAAATGCTCCACTACTGACATGTTTATCTGTGGTTTATATGGATGATCTTGTTCATAGATACCACCACCATTTATAGCCCGAGTAAGCTGCGCCATTACCACAAAAAACTATTCATTTTCGATTCCGACCATCTCAGGTTTCTGATTTGGAAAGTTGTCTCCCTCCTGATGTCCTCCCAACATAGCTAGCATGTTTCCTATACGGAAAACCATTATGAACATAGAAATATCTTAGGTGAAGCATCATGGTAATCTATAAATGCTATATGATTTCAATATTAACATAAATTACTTTATGGATATTAATTTAACAATACCATAACTCCTAAAGTTTTCTAAATCGACCTCTAATAACAACTATAAGGACCCAAGCTTAAACATTAAATAATATTGAATTAAATGAATAATTCACATTGAGGATCTTTTTAGGTTTAGAGTTTTAGATAATTAGGACATAACTATTACATCTCAAAAGATTTTAAAGTAGACACTTCTACCCAGTAAACATTTTTTTAATAAAATAAAAACTCTTTAAAAAAAGAGTTATGTTTAGATACATGTTTAAGACAACATGACTTTTCAATGATCTCATCCTTGAACCTAATCAACATTATGTCATGTGAAAAACATTTCCAAAATGTGGGATGATCCTAAAAAGATCTTTAAAGATACACAAAGAAGGAAAAATTTTAGTTTTTTCAAAACAACAAGTAATCCATGAATACGTTAACATAAGTTATACTTTTCAGCTTTATGAAGTAGTAAACAATCTTAACTAAATAAAAGATCATTACATAACCTTTTTTAATGAAAATATTACCTTAAAACTCATATAAAGACCACATAACATATAAAGGTATCTTGGGACATAAAAACACATAAATGGAATAACCATACGATCAACTTCCACACATATAACTAAATGAAATAGCCATACAGCTAACATCCATACCCAATGCATTGGAGGTTATAATGTAACCACCCGTCCTGGTTTATCACGACACCACCCGTCAATTTTTTTTATCATGTAACCACCCGTCAAATTATCCAAGTACGTTTTTAAAATTAGAACACATACAAAAAATATAATGGAAAGAAAACATTTCCACATTTCAGTCAAAATATATCACATAAATATATTGTCATAAAAAATCCATTATCAAAACCATTTTCAATACCAAAATACATAATAGAGTATATGGTATTTATTTTTCCTTTTAAAAACATTACGATTTGTTAAGGAATCCAAAGATCACATATTACTCATGGCGGCGGTAAGGTCGTTGTCACCGCATACGTTAAAAGAAACATTCCTTTTTGTCATTTAGTAAAACTCTTCATAGAAAAATATTCCCCTTGAATGAAAAGAGAAGTAATTTTTTTTTATACTGCATATAAAAGAAGGTGTTGTATTAAAACAAAATAAGCCTCATTGAAAGGCGATTGAGATGAAGTCCCTTACCTCGTGTCTGGCATTACTGAATCATTCTTTAATCATATGAATAATAAAGAAAGTTAATTTATACTTGCATAAGAACCTTTTTCATGTTTATTATTCCTTTTATATTACTTATTACCATGTTATAAACATTATTTAATCATTTATGTTAATAATGTTCGTTTTGTCGATATTTGGTACTTCAGTAAAAATTGAACACCTTATATTTACATGTTGTCCATGTGGTCAAAGGTTCGTTATATCCAGAATGCGATTCATGATTTGGATATCATATATATCATATATATCCAGCATATACATATATTTATAATAGTACGTAATATTTATAGGTAAGAAATGAAATGTAATGTTCATGGAGATAGTAATACGTACGTATGCATGAACACTACTTCCATTTATATTTCATATTTAATTGAATTAAAACATAATGATACAAAGTAGTGTTATAATTAAATTATTTTATCATATATAATATCATTAAATCTATCGTTTATACATACCACATATGGCATGAATGAGTAATATAACTTTGAGGGGGCCGTAGTTCGCACATCCCCAAATGAAATTATCGTGTTTACCCATAATGGAAACCCTAAAGTTGTGCTATAAATGGAAATTATAGAAGCATAAAAAACATAAAAATAATATATATCATATATAAATACAGTTCCATCATAATTTCCACCATGAGAGGCAGTTGGAGATATTTGAACAATCATCGTTTCGTGAGGCGTTAGTTTTCCATCCACAAAAACATTATGTTCTTTACCCATTAGATGGAGATGTGTGTAAGTGTAGTTATAATAATTCTCATAATAACATCCTAGTATATTCATGATACTGTTTTTGTTACAAAATTAAGGAATAAAAAGATTTTAGAGGTTGGAGAGGTAAAATAAATGAAAAAAATTTAAGAGAAATCGTTACCTTTAATTTGGATAACTTCCTTTGGTTTGATCCAAAATGACTTCATGAAGTGCCTTCTGCCTATGGTAAGGCTTATAGTGGTAATTAAGGGATGTAGGGAGATTAATTAGGAAGAGGTTGGACGAGCCAAAGAGGTTCATAGGTGTGAGGAATTAGTTAGAATTGGTCTCCTTTTATAAGGGGGAGGAGGGTCTCTGTAGGAATGTTTGAAAATATTATTTTATTATATTATGATATTCGGATTCTAATGGTCCAAAAATCATTATAGTAGAATATAAGATTACTCATGATCTAAAAAAAATAATCCAATAGGAATTGTATAGGGTTTGGATAATATTTTAATTATTATATTCATTTATTAAAATCATTTATTAATGAGGTAAATACTGCATCATTATTGTGTCATAAATAATTTAATTTATTAGATATCTTAAAATTATATAAAAACACAATAATGTAGGAAATATTTTTATCTTTCCAAATAATATTTATAGTAGAAATATTGACTTATATTACAATATATAAAAATTAATCTACTAAAATTCTTTTTTATGTCATTTTTGGCTTTACTTTAAATTAATTAATCTAAAGTGTCATTATCATTCATAAGTGGCTCCCTGGGGTCCCAAAATCGACCCAAAGATGCCCATGGTTGGATATGTATCAACCGATATAATTATTACATGTTTAAGGGTTAATATATGTTATTATAATATTATTTTTTACCCTTATTTTCCGGATTTAACCTTTAACCACGGTAAATAAAATATTAACTCAAGTAAATATTTAAAGTTTCTAAAAATAAAAGATACCTATTTACAAAATTTGGGCCTCCTTATTCTAAATAAGGAATCCATTTTTCCAAATTCAAAACACTGAAGTGGCAGAAATTAATTCGAAATTAATTTCCACTGTCAAAACAAAAACCGTGTTTTTAAGAAATAATAACCATCAATAGATTAAAACTTTTTTATATCCAATTTCAAAATAAAATTAATTACAATGACCAAAATTGGATTAAATGGTAAATATATATTCTAATTAAACTTTAAAACCAATTAAATAGATAATCTATCCATATAAATAAATAAGATTAAAAGGCACTTTTGAAATAAAATGTAATATTTTCACTACTCATTACAAAAAGAACGTTATCGGAAAAATACCAAAAATTTACACAAATTAATTTTTGATGTCCCCATTCTAAATGATTATTTTATTTAGTCAATTAGAATGTATTAAAGTGTCCAAAACTATATTTAATTAGGGTTCACCATTAATAGGTTGTAAATCGACCTTTTAATGTAAATTATGTTTAAAATAATATTTATTCACATTTTAAGCCTCTAACTTTTTATTGAATAAATGTAAATACAATTAACAATCACATATAATCATATTGTAGTTTTTTTTCATTCCTGGAAATACAATGGCTAGGAGTAAACTACCCTTTAAAATATAAATATTATATTATTAGGGTGGAACGTATGATTTCAAAGAAACTCGTTGTTGCATATCGGGTACGCTATCGAACATAGAAACCCCTTTAAAGTAAAATTAATATTTAATTCCCAAATATTAATAAATATGAAACTATATTATTCTTCATTTACCTGGGATGTTACAATTATTTGATGGGTATTCCAAATATATCCATGATAGTAACTACCTTTATATCTGTGAAATCTATGAAGTATGTTTGATATGGATGCCACAAGTTGCCTCTATGATTTATGATTTCTCAAAATAGTTTTCAGGAACCATATTATTCAATGAGTAATGATAAAAGATTTTGTTTTATGAATGAAACATATGATTTTTTATATTGATTTCTTAAATTTAAAATATTCATGGATTTATGGTTTTATTTCCTTATTTTATATCACTTACATTGGCTTTAATACACATACCATGTTTTAAAATGTTTTGTACATGATTTAAGGGTTAATAGTATCAAGGATGGGATCAGGGAAATTATATGATGATTAAACCTGCAAAAAAACATGTTTCATTTTAAAATTTTCCATTATATATATGAAATTAATATTTTTGGAAGCGCCAACTTTGTATTTCTATGACCTTTTTATGTATGAGTTGTGGCCTAATTCTCTAAAACACTTACCTTGAAAATATCCTCATTGTGAAATAAAGTCAAAATATTGTCCTAACTAACTATTCAGTAATTTCTATATATGGGGAATTATATAATCCAAGTTTCATTATTAATTTTGTTGTGTTATAGATTAAATAGATACTATTGGAAGTGTACACATGGAATATTGATCATTTTTTAATGTAATAGTTATGGCCTAATTCTCTAAAGATGTAATCCTTAAAGGATTCTCCATATTAATTAGTGAAATACCTCAAGTTTATGTAATATTTAAAGATGATTCCTTATAGTTGTGATCAGATTTCAGTTTATATATATTTAGATGTCAATATGGTGTTAATCGATTTCCTTTAGATATTTTTCCATTATAGTTATGTTAAAATGAATTAGATTTTCAGATTAAATTATTTCTAAATATAAATAATGTTTTCTTAAATGGTTTTCCAAAGCGGAAATAGGAATAAAGTAATGGCAAGGAATCGAGAGTGAACAAACCATTCAAATCAAAATTATGTGTCCATCGGAATCAAAACTGAATAGTTTGTTATAGTGATGGAATAGGTGAATCTGGCTATAAATGGTGGTGGTATCCTTGCCTGAGATCATCTAAATCAATAATAGATGAATAGTTCTATAGAATAACAATTTATGACGAATCATCCCCCGTTGTTCAATGGATCATACGACTTGGTGTAGATTAAAAATGGATGAATACCATGGAGAATATATTTTCTGTAATTGGTTGTTTAGAACATAAAAACGTCTCAATAACCATTGATCATTTTTACAGTTAAGATTATTGATGGTGGTCATTGGTTTCATATAATAAAGATAAAAATGATCTTGATTCCATGGAATGGGAATAATTTAATGAAATTTTCTTTGAGAAATATTTCCCTATGGTGATTTAACCTAGGATGGGGAAAACATTTATTGAAGTAAAACAAAAGGATGATGATTCAGTTGCTGCATATAAAGAAAACTTCAAATTTTATTTCATGTAGGTTATAGATTTTATTCATGACATTAACAGTTAAATTAATATATTTTACTCATCATTGAAACTAGTGATATAAGGAGCTAAATACCCAGAGAATATAAATGTCATGAAATTTTTTATCTTTATTGTATGAAAGAGGAGATAGATTTTTTCGACACATACATTCCATTAGATGATAAGGGTAAGAATATACCAAGGTGAAGGAAATGGATATGAAACCAAATAATAATTCCTAAAGTAATCCTAAAACATGATCCATGTGGGGTAAAATACATTTTGGGGAATATTTGTTAGGATATGGAATGTATTACTAGTGTTGTAAGATTGGTCAAAAGGTTTGTCACTAGAATGAAAAGGGTTTTAAACAGTCCAAAAAATGAGATTACAAATATCCAGTATACCTTGTTATTCATTAGCTACAATGAGTTGGGACATTATGAAAATATGTTTCCAATTTAAATTAAACATGGAAGAAATAATTATGATTGGAAACAAATAGGTTAGTGAAAATTTCCATTCATCAACTATATTTGATGTTGACACATCTGGTGAAGTGATGGAGGCTCTTGAGAGCCTAGTATTTTTTGATAAATAACTATAATCTCAAGGTTTTAGACACATATTCTATGATTTTATGTGAAGTGATAATAATTTATTAAGGAATTATCTGAGTGATGTTTTGTGGAATTATGTTTATGTATAATATGTGAATAATGTGGAAGTGTGTCTTTAATTTTGGAACTATGTTTTATGATATTTTATCATTTATGGTTTGCGTGATATATGATCCATCATGTTATTATTATGAATTTACATCATAATTTTAGAAATATTATGAGGATGAAATTATGCTTATAATATTTAAATAAATAATTTATTTTTATTTCATTGTGTTCTAATTCAAGGAAATGAACTAAGTCCACAAAAATAATAAAAGGATCTTAAAAAAATATTATCCAGTTAATTTTCTCAATAGTCTTTTGACCGATCACATAGTAATTGTTTTGTGATGTATATAATTCCAATGAATATGTTAACTATAAATCTCTATTAATCATTGAAATTAGGTTTATCATCCATGCCCAAGTTTTTATATATGGAAATATAGTATATGATTTCTCAGGTTCCCTTTGTACTTTTTTTTATTTCGATTTAGAGGTTTTATTGAAACTTTTTCCCATGTGTGGTTTCATTAATGTAATTTTGAAAACTGAAACCATAGTTATTGAACCCAAAATTAAATTAACTAGAAAAAATTTCCAATAGGTGGGAAGGTTGTAACGTCCTATGTAATTATAGAATATAACACCTCAAAATTTATTAATATCAATGAATTAGATATTATGTTTATGTTAATGAGGAATATATATCTAATAACATATTCAACACAACACAATGTGTTTCTTCGAAATCTAATGTTTCACTCAAGATTCAGTTATATTGAATAACGAAATATAGTAATATTATAATATAAAATAGAAGTTATCACATAACCGTTGTATTGGTGGGAATGAATGTAACCAATAATATATTGTTTACACATGATTGTTAATTTTTATTTACTTTCTTCAAATAAATTTTATTTGCTGAAAATAAGAATTAACATGATTCTTATAATAAACACCTCTAATATTTTAAAATTTTAGTATTACTACCTATAGATGGATAACCATTTTCAAATATAAAAATTGATACATTTAAAGGTTATATTTAAAAATTAAACTTTTTCTTTGGATATAGGTCCTCAAAATTTACATTGGTTGAATTTTGATATTTTTATGATAAAACTAGTTTTTAAATTAATAGTGAAAAATGTACAATTTAATTCAAAAATAATTTTTCATATAATTTATTGATAAAGATAAGTAATCCTTTTAATTGGTGTTAAAGTGTAATTTTGTAATGCTTTTATCAGTTAAACAAATCAATGTCATTGGAATCAAATTCAAATTGAAATTGGATTTAAAAACATTTTGATCTTTTGATTAATTTACTTCAAAAACTATATTCTCGATCCATCAATGGGATTGGTGTTAAAAACATTACTACTTCTGTGAATTTAATATTTAAAAAAGTATATAATTGGTTGTAATTAGTATGAAATTGTGATCAAATATGATGAAAATAAATTTTGGTGAATTGACCTTTAAGTATTTTATTTAGAATGGTTATATGTTAATAGTGTAAATAATGATACTAATTATATTAATATAATATAAAAGTACACTAAAAAAATGTAATAATCATATTGGATGAGTTATTTTCGACCACGAAAATCATTGGGCTAAAATTGTGACCTTTGGAATCCACTTGGGTGTGATTATTTCATTTATAAAATTTAATTTGAAGTGATGAAACAAATATCACAAATATGATTCCTCTAACAAAAATGATTTTAATGTATGGTTATGTATGTTATATATTCATCTATGAATATTAATTAGAATTATAAAAAGGTTACAAATATAATGGTAATTTATTTATAATTTTTAGAAAATAAATAATTTAATTTATTTATGACAAAATGTTGATGTAGTAATATATTTATCAAAGAATGTTACAAATAGTTGATATTAATAAATTTCAAATAAATATAATTTGAAATAATTTATTCCATAAATAAATTGTATGGATTAATATGAGATTTTTTGGTTGGTTTAATGTTGTTTTCTATGAAATAAATTTGTTGTTACTTTTTATTAATGTTAACTAATGAAAAGTGTCAAAATTTAAATAATTCATAACATAAAATATAAAATTTCTAATTAAATGATAAAAAAGTTAACTATATAAAATATTAGACTAAATGGTTGAAATACGTCAAAAAATTTCATTAATGACTAAATAATTGGTCTTTTGGAATGATATTTTAATTATTTTACCAATAAGAATTTCAATTATTTAATAATATAGTTATAATTAAAAGGGTAAAAACATAATGATAAATATTAAAAAAAATTAAAATATATTTTTTTAATTTTTTTCTGATGAACATATTTATTCCCATCTACATTTTATCTTTGAAGTAAAATTTATTTTACACATTTTTAATTGAAAAGGAATTTATATTAATTTAATACTTTTAATAATTCCAAGGGTACCCATCCCCTCTCCTATAAAATGGATCCCATTCTAATATATTCCATACACATAAAAAAATGGCTTAAACCATGTTATGCACAAAAATATTTCAATAATATATTAACATATTCTTGAGGAATTGTATTATGAATCACATCCTCCTAATAGGTGTAAGGGTGTTCTTCATAGGCGATCAACTAAAAGAGAGATATCATTTCAATTTTTTGTTTTATGTCATATTTCCTCATTCACATAATATAAATCATTTTATTTTATATATAAATAATAACTATAGTATCCTAAATATATTATGATGTTATTATTTTAATATCATCACCTAAATTCATCTCAAATATCATCAAATGGTAAATGAACATTTCATTCATGTGTAAGGTAGACTACCTCATTGCGAACTGATATAGTTCATTTCTCATTACCATCTATCAAGGATGGTCATAATTAGGAAATTAATGTTTATATATAAAGTTCAGGATATATTTATCATTAAGATAGAATAATATTTCAATTATTCTCTTACTCTACATAAAAAATAAATGTACAACGGTGTTCAAGCGTACGTGTGAACTATCACCTCCACGATGCGATGTAAATCATTTTTATTCACTATATCAATTGTATGATATATATAAGTATAGTGAAATTAATATTATAATGTCAATATTATTATTATCATTCTGTAAATATAAAATTATAATTACCTTATTTCTATAGATATCAATGAAAAATTGAAATGTTACTCTTGTGTTTGTATGTCCCACCATCACTATAATGATAATGTTGTTCATTTTTCATTTCCAAAATTAATCATTTTATTTAAACGTATAATATATTTATAAATATTATATTTATAGAATAAATATTATTCTAGAGTTTATGGAATTATGACCATATATACTATTTAAATCGTACCATGTTTATTTTTGACTGAGGTACCAAATTTCAACAAAATGACTAATATGAACGTAAATAATTATATAATTATTATATCATGATTATATGTTATATAAAATCAATAATTAAAATTTAATGTATATCCATAAATTATAAATTAGACTATGTTAATTATTCATGAAGGTAAATAATGTTTGAGAGGATTCAGACTCAAAGCAAATGACTTCGTCTCAATGTACTTTCAATTGAGACTTTTCATAATAATTAGAACTTTTTTTATTTTACAAGGTATATATACAATCACTAAAACATTTAATAACCATATTTTATATATAATAATGTTATTTATTGTTTATATAAATGTATTAATTCAATTAAATTGTGATTTTATTATTCATATGGATATGAGATACATAAAATATTTAAATAGTTAATTATCAAATATTCTTATTCGTTAAAATAATTTACATATTTATTATATGGATATATAAAAATATTTAGGAAACACTTTTTATATTTTTAATTTTATTAAAAGTGTCAAAACAAGTAATCTATTTACATGTTTTGTATGGAACTTTTGGGAAAATTAAAAAATTAATATTCTTTTTAAGGCATATGGTGACAAAAAATTCTCTACCCCCATAGCCATTATTTCTACATGGATTCCTCTATAAGCCTTAATGTATTTAATGGAAAATAAATACCTTATTACATATTTTTGGGTATCATGGTATTGAAAATGGGATCTTAAATTAAAATGGATTTTCTATTCAGAAACATTTTTCATATCAGATTAGAAGATGATTTCAAAAGGATTTGGTGATTAATGTGTTTTATTTAGAAATGGTACATGAGAATTATATGAAATTGGGGAGCCTGATATAGCATATACTATGCTTTTAGTCCCATTATAGCTCATGGGTGAGCCCGAAACTACCTATATGAATTGTTGTGCCCCATTGTAGCACACGGGTGAGCATGTTATATCTTATATGAAGGGATAAGAACTATTATAGCTCATGGGCGAGCCTAATATGGAATATAAATGGGTGATCCACATTATAGATCTCCAATTCATTGGGTAATAACAATATTTGATGTCTGAAATATGGTTACTCCAATTGAATATGGTTTGGAAGTTTTTTATATGTATGATTCATTAAGTCACATAAAGGTATATTAATTGATTACTCTTTGTTATAGTGATTTCCATTATGAATCAAAGTATGAGTTTTATTCATCGGAAAAGTTATAGTTTCATTTTGTCAAATATTATTAAATGGGTTACCATGGTTTAAATATATTAATTGTTTTATTTCTTTTATATGTATAAAAGTGTGCTTTTGGTGGTCATTCCATGTTTTTGAATGTTTTCATATGATATAAGGGATAATATAGTTAAGTGTGTAACCAAGAAAATGTTTTGAATATTGAACATTAAAATAAACCTGGATTCATTTTAAATGTTTTTGTGTTATAGATGTAATGTACACAATTGTACATTTTAATTTTATATTTCTACAGTTTTGTTATGTAAAAGTTAGGGCCTGATTCTCTAATGTTCCAAAAATGGAAATACCTTCCAAATTTAATTCATGACTTAATAATGATTATTTAATATTTATGGTAAGGAACTTATATTTAAATGGATTTTTAGCACATAAAATATGAATTATACCATGTCAAATTGACCAGAATAAGAGTTTGAACTCATAATCACGCAAAATTGTTATTATCATGTAAATGATATATGATTTCCATAATAATGTTAAAACTATGTTTTTCATATACTATCATAAAAATTAATAATTTTATAAGAGGATATCGTCATAGAATAAATGAATATAATGTAAAAAGAATAAATGATAATTACATGGATTGTGTTGATTGGTTTTATTCAAACATATTTCATATAGAACAATTAAATAGTGATATTACAAAATATTTACTCAATTAATTCAGATAATATCTAAAATAACTCTTCACCTACTAACTAAGATAATAAGTATCCCTAAGAATGATAGTTATAACAGAAATAATATAGTTTTTTGGGTTTAAAGTTAGTGTCTACTATATCCTCTTAAAACACTCCCATGATTAATAGAACTATGTCACTAAGTCATTTACTATGTGAACTTGCTAAAAAAGCACTATAAATAGAATAATAATATGACAGAATATGACTCATTCGAGATATTTTAGAACATCCACAACTACAACTCTCCCTAAAACCACTATTTGTTAATCCCCATAAATTCATTATCTGATATAAATGAATATTATGTATGAAAAGTTTTTTGTAAAGGCGATCAATTATGAATCTATAACTAATACCATGTTTTACAGACTCCTCAATCTCCCACCTCCATTATATGAAATCTTAGCACCTTTTTTGATAATAGGGATCTATAATATGTAATTCCTCATACATTTTTCATATTTTCACATGTATTTATGATTAATGAAATTGATAAACATGGGGAATGCAATTCATTCCAATTTGATAAAATGTATTTTCAATATCCAATGGATCAAATAAAATTTATATTTGATTTTATATAACTCCCATTTTTGAAGAAACATATTAATAATAGGATTTATTTGCTCCCCAAAAGTACATAATGTGCTCCAAAATCATATTTGAGTAATAAATGTCTTGAAATTATTGAACCCCTTACCCCCCATATACATTATTTATAATTATTTTTATTCTATAGTTTTATTATATCAATAGAACTTATTGGCACTTTTTATAATTCATATATAAATTAGAAACATTTTATAAATTTTTATTAGTAATCATACATTTGATGTAATAAATCAAGAAATGTATCCAAAAATTAAATAGTCTGGTAAATTTAGTGTAATGATATTAGGATATATGATATTTTGGATTAATGGTTATTCTCAAGTTTCTCTCCTACAACTTATTAATGTGAACATATATTCTTAAAATGTAGAGAATGTAATATTGTTTCAAACATAACCACAGAATACTATATAGAGAATTGTTTTGTGAATGTTCCTCATTTTCAAGCCATTTTACATTATATACACATATATTTTTAAATTTTCCTTGTTAAAAAAAATAAGAAAATGTAAATCACATTCATGTGTACATATGACCTACTGTATCTAGGAAATGGGAATTTAATTTTATACCCTAAAATTCATTAAATACTAAAAATAAATATTTAATGAATATATTCGATATTTAAATCATGATTTACATTATTTTGATGCTGAAATCAAGATCTAAATAATAGTTAAAAAAATAAAACAAATCAAAACATACATGGAAAAAGTGAATAACAACAAAAAAATGAATATAATGAAATACTATTAACAAATAGCTGATAATATGATATAAATGGATAATATATAATATAATAAATATTAATATTTTCATTTATATGTTGATAATCGCATTAATAATACTATATTGGATGTTAGAGAATGTACAACCAAAAGGATATTGTAATCTAAGGGATTTTGTCTGAATCACATTTAGTTGAGGCATATAGTATTGTTATAAACCTAGTTGACATCATAGGGTTTATATAATGACCATTGAAATTTAATATCATTATTAATGAATAAATAATTTTATTTATATATTCATTTTTAATTATTTTATCTAAAAGGATTTGAAATTATTGTTACCACACTGTAAATAAATATTATAAGTGAATTTCTTTTTATTGGTATATATTACCTCCCTTTTGTCATTAACATTATATGATTATGTGTTTAATTAATTTTGAATATCTATTTTTATATTCACAATTTTTTTCTTTTTTTAGATTTGATAGACATAATCAGCTCACAGGTTAATTCTCATTGCAACATTATTATGATTTTTAGTGTTTAATTCAAAATATAATTTTTTTGAGTTTGTTAACACATGAATTTCCATTGAAGGATATTTTTGGATCATTTATTAATAAACACTTTATTTTTTATGTCCCATGGTTATTTGGGATTATTTAAAAGTAATAGTATGTTATCCATTTTTAGGTAATTAAATTGTTTTATAATATGTATTTTTATAAAATCTGACATCATTTTTCTCTTCGATGAGATGCCAGTTTTTATAAAAATAATTGAGTTATAAAATTGTTTTTAGGAATTTTATCTATCAAATTTTAGAAATTATTACTTAATTTACATTTTTACCAATTTTTTATTTTTACAAAATGCCCTCAAAGGAACCTTTTTTCAATTACTAAATAGGGATCTTTTCTATACATTTTATATTGAAATATCTATATTTTGTTTACCTTTTTTCACATGTTCAGAATTACCCATTGTAATTTCATTGATGAATCCTTTAATTATTTAAAAATATAAATTTAATGAATTTTTTTTTCAAAATTTATTTTTGAATAAATTTATTTTTGATTTTTTGAAAAAATAAAAGGATATTTTTCTAAATAAGTTTTTTGAGAAATTTTTTTTCATCAACGAATAGAACCCTTATTCATACTCATATTCGTATATGTAAAATTTATATTATAATTATTCTTTCAGAGGCTATATAATAATAATATTTACCAATTATGGTATTTAAATTCATTTCCTTGAATCATTATTTTGTTCATTAACGTCCTATTGATTTATTCACATTCTAGAGACCGTTGAACATTATATATCCCCAAAATATCCATATCATCAATCATGGATATTATTAATTAGTAAAATATATAATTTTTTTTATACTTTATGTACATAAATTTTATTTGATTAACATGGGAAATATTAGTAAATTCCTATCTTATAGTAAATATTGTTATTTGATATGGAACATTATTCAATAATTATATCTATTAGTCGACATTTGATGAATACTTCAGATAGATAAGAAATGGGTGGGGCTAAGATAATGATAGACCCTTGATGAATAGATAGTCTCCTGGGATGATTCATTTGAGTATCCTATGTGGTATTTTCACCCATTATGATTTGAACTATATTTTGAATTTTTGTGATGGTAAATCTATCATATACCTAGGAAAGATGGAGTCGAATAATTATGAATTTCATTCATTTAGATTCTATCATTATTATCCATGATATTTTCACTATGAAAAATTATATTGATTCATTTCAGTCTCATTATATTTATAAAATATATTGTTTATCCAGTTATTTAACATTCCATATTGTTTATACACTTCCTTATCAGTTTATTTATTATATTAAAAGTGTGTTAAATTATTTACCTTCCAAACTTGTTTATTTACATTATTATATAATTATAGACTAAATGAATTTTTTTTAGTTTCTTACCTTTCCATATTATTTATACACTCTCTTCTCAATTTATGGTTTATAGGTCATGTGTGCTTAGTTATTACCATTCCATATTTATTATTCTCATTGTTTATATATTTTTTCTACTATATCTACCATTACTTATCATTTGAGAACACTATAATTTTGTTTTCATTACCTAGTATTCCATGGTGTGTACTATGAATAAAACATAGGGATATTGTAAAAGGTAAAAAATTCCAAAAAAAATTAATATTAAATAAGTAATTATATAATTTAGGTATTCATATTGTTATGTAGGACTCATGCATGTATCTATATTACTAAGACTAAAAAAATAATTGTCCGAGCTAGATTCATTTAGGTGTATTTGAAGTCAATTTAATTGTAACTAGAACAAAATCCATCATACAATTTTATGTGTAACTATAGTTGGTATCAATGGGTGTTTAGTAGAAACATTGGGGGAAAGAATTAGTAAAACATATATTACAAAACACTACCCTTGGATAGACTTGATGGATAAGTATAAATGATCATCATAATATTCTATTGAGGTATAGATTATCCATTATTTACTATGAATACTTCCCTATATTGATTTTATCGTGTATTTATGAGTTTGTAATTATAGATATGCACAGATAATTTAACACCACTTTTTTGGTTTTATGTCACGAGAGCCATAAAAGATTAAGGATGTTTATGTTAAAATTTATTATAATAGTACCCAATAGATTAATACTCATTTTAAAGTATATTACATTTGAGCAATAATAAATTTAAATTTTATAGATATAATTTTAATGTTATTGATAAAATTTAGGGTTGATTTACAAATAAAATTATTAAACGTTGACAAAAATGTTATACTGAAAACCCCATTAAAAAGCTTATCTAATAAATACTTTCATTTCAAGTATGACCATAATAATTTTTTTTAAATGTTTTATTGATTATTTTAAATTATTTTTGAAAAAGAAAAAAACCCATGTTGTGAAACAACCCATCTCATCCATTGAGGTGATGGGGCAGGAACCTGTGACTAAAGGATGATAACGGTTTCCTACCTCCCACTCGCCTATGTAACGTCATGGTAAAAATTTCATTGTTTTTCGTTATAAAATTTTGTCACTAAATACTAATGATAATGATTTAGTTTTACTTATATTTTATTTATTATGGTTTTTAGAATAGTGGTTATATTGAATAGTTATAGATAGATGTCAAGGCATGTTTGATGGATCTTACGATCTATTAGATGTGAATTAGAGTACTCCAGACATTAAGAATTCACCATTGGGTGTAAATATCATAGAGTAATATATTTTTTTTAAAAATTTGTTTAAACATAACCAAATAAAGAAACTGTGTTTTTTTGTAGAAATATATCAGGTAATTATATTTCCATATATACTTATGCTGTTAAATAATTACAGAAGATTACAAAAATGATGTAAAAATTGACATCCTAATACATTATTTTTTTTAAATGATGGTCTTATAAGTCGCTATAGATTTATATATTTGATGCCATAAACATTAAATTAATCATTAACTTGTTTTTTTGTCAATGACATCAATCACTTCCATTATTTATTATATTTTAATGCAAATTCCAAATTTTCACAATCCACAATTTCTCTACTATATAGAAGAATAGATAAATGTTGTTATATTTAACCTTTCTACATATCATTCCCACTTATGAAAATGAAATTTTATGAACTCGTTTATAGTGTGGGTTTTTAGAAGTAGGATTTGAAAAATATAAGAAGCTTAATAATTGGGATCAATCTAAATTGAGTGCATGAAATTTATTTATGTTTGGGAGAATATAACACCATTAATGTTCAAAATTTTATCATCATATCTGATACTCTGTATACAGTGAAAAACCATGAATATAAATTAATATAAACTTATGAGAATTTATTATATATTTATAGTTTTAAATAAACCTAATCAATTCTATATCCTAATGTTCATGAATTACATAGTTTGGATTCATCTCAGAAAAACAATTAATTTCTTTCGTTGATCGTGTTTCATGTAATATTTTTTTTATTAAATAATATTAATATTATTATTTAGATTGAAAATTAGTTCATAGAAATTAAATATGTGGTTATAATAGGATTAAATAACATATAAAAATATATTAATTAATTTATTGAATTATAATTTATTTAAAAATAATAAAAACCCAACTGAATACAATGGAAATGTTTTTTATATAAAATTAATTTTGACATATGAATTTTTTTTCATAATATATTAAATAAATTACTATTATAGATGTATTTTATTAAATATACATATGAAATATTAAATTAAATTGTATTAAATTATAAAAATAAATTTTATAGGCATAATATAAGAAAAAAGTAAATTTTATGCCCACAAAGCTGTATTTTTCTAAAGATATTTTTTTGTTCAATTTAATAGAATAAATTTTCTAATGTTTTTTTAAAATTAACTAAATTTTACATTAAAAATAAAAATTCATTTTTAATTCAAAATTTTAAAATTATCTTAAGATTAATTTTATGTTTCATTCCAATATGTTTCATTTTTTTAATATATAGAGAAAAAACTGAATTTGAATTAAAAAACGACATTTCATCTAAATGATTTATATTGATAAATAATGTTTTAGATTTTACATTAAGTTAAATTTTCTCAATGATAAATATATTAATCCAATTTATTTATTTCTCATCAAATTAAAATTGAATTTTTATATAATAAATTTTTATCCTTTTGAACATTCTAACATTAAAAACCCGTTATCTATTACATTTGCTGATTTAGGTTTAAATTATATTCAATAAATTATGTTATTAGAATTTAGGAAAATGGATTGTATATTTTTTATAATAATAGTTTATAATTTCTATTATGTTAATTTTTTTGACCAAAAATATTAGTGAATGAAATTAAAATTACTTACAGCGATTAACATAAAAATAAGTTTACTTAGTGGATAAAATTTAGTCTTAAGAGATCAAATGACCATGAAACAAGTCCAAAAAAATATCATGAATATTTTATAAAATATACCATTTTTTATATTATTTGGTTTTTTGGACCACTTGATATAATGGAGACCTGGAAATAGTGTTGTATTTTTCATATTTACAAGAATGTCACTCTTCCTAAACCATATAAACAAACTCACTGTCACAAATAATTCACATCTTTAAAGAATAATAGATTATAAAAAATGTAGAAAATGACTTCCAATATCCCTTCTATAATCATTTAATCTTCTCATTGGGAAGACAGAAATCCAAGGAAGTCCTTTGGTGTATCACAAATGACGTTACCTAAAAAAGTTGCATCATTCATCAACTAGAACTATTGATTTATTTCATTCCCCACCCATTAAATTATGTTTAAGTAATGATTATATAATAACCATAGTATATTAAATTTTCATAGTATATTTAATGTTATTTTTAGGACCAAAAATATGACACACTTCCATCAAATGGGATATGCAATCATTAGTCAGGTGCACGAAAAACTGTCTCCCCGTGAAACCATGTAATTCATTCTTATATTAATACAATTAATGGATGAAAAAATTATGTATTTATTGATAATATATGATAATTTTTATAGTTATGATTTAATTATTCTTATTTAGTTATTATATAATACATACCTTCATGCATTCCATTTTTTGGGAATATGATAACATCGATCATGTGTATGGATGACTACTGCCTCATGAAGCAATGTGGTTCATTCACACATTACATAGAGTGACTTAAGAATGTTTTTAAATGATTATGGGATATATATGGCTTAAATATGATATTTTAATAATAATTTAAAAAATTATAATTTAGTTTTCATTATTTAATAGAATCGGAATATGCTAACAGTGTTTATGCATTTTCACAACATACCATCTCTATGACTGGTGCATTTAATTTATTATAACTATAATTAATGTATTAATATAATTAAAAGTTGATTAAATATATTATATATTGAAAACATGGATTATAATAATGATATGATAAAATCATGACTCATGTAAGAGGACTAAAAAATTATCAAAACATACTTTAAAAGAAAAATATATTAACACCTGGAACAGTGAAAATAATATAATATCAAAGAAAATATTCTAATATCTTATAAAAGGATCCTATATGATATCAAAAATATTAATATGTTTCTCGTATAATTTAATGAAATATTTAAAACTAACATAGAGTTGGTTAAATATTGTATATCAAGAAGGAAAGAGTGATGTAATGAATTTTATCACAATTTCATTTTATTAAGAAATATTGTAATGTTATGTATCAATTTAATTTTATATGGTTAATATACGTCCCTATAAAAAATTTAATTTCATTAATATTTAATATTCATAGTATTTTTATTTTTAGTTTTAATTATTTCATCTATGGGTATTTGAATATAATGTTAGAAAGTGGTAGAGAAATGTCATTACTCAATTACATTTCATTGGGTTATGTTACTTTCTCATCATTAATTATAAATGATTATATGATTAATGGATTTTGGGTATATATATTTTTATTTCATAATTGTTTATGTATATTAATTATTTACACACATAATTAACTTATTGGTTGATTCACAATACAATGATATGATTTTCTATGGGATTACATAACAATATTAATTTTTTCATGATTGTTTATAATTAAACTTCCATTGATGTAATTTATTTGATAATTGATTAATAAAACCATTAATTGTTTTCTAATATGGTTCTTCATGAGTATATTCATGTAATATTTCCATTTTCCCCTCTTTGGTAAACATTTTAATATATTTTATTTAGGAAATCTATCATTATTTCTCTCTTTGGTCAGAAATCTATTTTCTTTCAGAATAATGTTTTCTAAAAATGAAATAAAAATGTTTTCTTAAACCATTAAAAAATTATTTATTTAAATAAATTCCTCCCATTTAATCCTTTATATGAAATGTTTTCAATGTACTATACTTTTTTCCTTCTAAACAAGGCATTTTCTAACATTTAACAATGCAAAAGGAATGCTCTTTTTACCTTCTATGACATGTATTAAATTACCCAAAATCAATTATTTAAATCTTAAATTGCATGTATATAACGATATTTTTAATGAATATGTCTTATTATGTGATTTTCAATGAAAATTATTTTCAAATTCCCTTTCAAAAAGAAAATGATATTTTCCTAAAGAATGATTTTAATTTTTTTATTTAATTCACAAATAAATAACCTTTATTATTAATCAAATGTGTATACATCTTATTAATTCAATACATATTCTTATTTTGGATAAATTCTGATCGTTTTAAATAATTATAATATAGAAATTAACTTCCATGAATTATATTTTATTTCATTTACATCACCTTTAGTTATTCACACTTCAAATACAAATAAACATTAAATTTACCCTGAAAATCTATATCATTTATAATTGATATGATTATTTCTAAAAGAATGTGTTAATTTTATATATGGTACGAAGTTGATATTTATTTTACTCTCTAGGTATATATTTATAAATTTATATCTTTTTCTCAATATGGATATTTCATAAGGGAAATTTTTCATGAATTAATTAAATTATTCAATATAGGAGGAGTTATTTTGATGTATATTAATATTATGTGGCTTAGTTAATAATATCAATTTGACTTATCATTAGAATTTTGGGATAATTCAATTAGATACCCTTATTTAGTTTTTCACCCAATATGTTTTAAACTCTCTTATGAAAGGTTCTGTCGGTTAAGGTATCATTTAACTTAGAGACATAGAATCTAGTAATTATGAACTTCCTTTATTTATATTATATTATTATTATACATTATATTTTTACTATGATAAAATATATGTATTCATTTTATTCTCAATTTAATGATTAAATGGTATGTTCCTCTACTTATAAATCTTCTATACTTTTATGATCTTCAATCTCAGATTGTTGATATTATGTCTCGTGGGTTTAGTTATTTACCTTACAATATTTTTAATTGACTTTAATCATGGAATATTTGTTTCATGGAACAGTTTTATTTATATTTAACATTAAAAATAGTTTATTCACTTTCTACTCTGTTTATTGATTATATAGAATATTTGATAATTTGTTACCTCTCTATATTGATTATTCTCATAAAATAATTATTTCTTCCTCTATTTCTATCCATTACTGTTCATTTGGTCTCACATAAACATTGTTTCCCTTACATTGGATTCCATGAAGTGTGTTTTTACTAACAGTTAAGGATATTCTAGAAGGAATAATGTTATTATCACAAAATTAATTAAAAACTATGTTATGAATTTTTTATTTAAATTATAATTTCTGACTCATATATATTTATAATTTACCAAGACTAAAACTATTATTTGTTATTTAGGATGTGTTTCTCTTTATCATAGGCCAATATAATGGTAGAAGGAACCAGATCTAGGCAACTGGGGTTCATGTCACTATATTTGACCTTGTCTTACTCTCAAAGTGGTCCATGATTCTATGTTGGCACATAGGCACCCACTCTAGATTTGTAGAATCACTAAATCGGTTCATTAAAACCATCATATGTGTTGGGAAAATATTATCACAGTTGGGTGATTTATCCTTGAGCATCAAAATTAATCATATATTATCCCCTAATGTAGTATTCTGCCTAAAAAGTTAATTTCAAGGATCTTTGTTGAATTTAATCTTGTTATTTATATCCTCCTCACATATATACAAAAAAAATAAGAAATGCAGTAAATAATCCCCAGAAAATAAATATATAAATTTTTCGTTGAGAGAATTCAAATCAATTAATTAATATTAAAATCCATGATCTTCATGTAAAAAATATAAAAATTAATTAAACTATAGAAAAATGACTACAAAAAAGAAAAACACACCATCTACAAAAAATAAGAAAATAAAAAGTAATATATATGTGAAAATTTGTATGATTTTAAACCTTCAGAAGATATATTTTTAAATAAATTATACATGAGATACATTTTTGTATGTATGATTATAATTAATTTTATTTTTTGGTAATTAAAATAAATCATTAATTTTATAATTATTTATACATTCTTATGTTTTTATCATATAAATTTTGTTTAATGTATAGGATACTATAATATAAATATTTAAATTCATTCATACATAATGTGAAAAAAATGAAATAAGATAATTATATAAAATTAATTATTAATAAATCCTGTTTAAAATTCATTCCAATGTGAACATTTTTCAAGACGTCTACCATCAAACTGAGTAACTTCATTAACATATGGTTATAATGGATTATTTTATTTCAAACTATAATGTTATAGATTGTCCAAATAGGATTACATACTTCTATTTTCATGTATATTTTGTCAAAAATAGCTTCAAATACAAAATATTTTGTATAAAGGTGTTTTTAAGTTTCATTAATCAAATTTTATATTATAAAAATTGTTTACTATAAAATATTAATGAGTTATAAATTAAATTATTTTCATGATGTCCTATTTAAAAAATTATGATTTTAAATAAAAATCAAAATTTTGACACCCCTAAAATGGTATTCCTTTAATTAGTTTTGTTTCTTTTTATCATTTTGGTTCACCTCTAGGTTGATCCACAATTAAAATTTTCGAATTTTCCATATTTTTGGGTGCATTTGTGGCCTTTTCAAGGTCTACACACAATTTGGGGAAATTATTCTCCTTATATAAGAAATTACGTGTCTTGGTTTAAATTTTCAGAAAGATGTGTTCGACATAGTGTGCACATGGTTTGTTAATCGTCTGGCCAAGCCATGCTAGTTTTACCTTATAGATTCTGAGGTATGCATGGTTGGAGCACAGCTTGGAAAACCATGCGTCCAAATGTTGTGGGATGCACAAAATTTTAAAATCATAAATTCCATGTATTCACACCCTTCTTTTAAACCCCTTATAGTATTTCCTCCTCCTTGGTCATTTTTATGACCTGAAGGATGCCCCAGTCTATTTCACATTGATCCTCCACCCTTATAATTGCTTCTCCTTCAGATCTATGGTCAGCTTCTTGTGTTTTATTCAATTTTATCAACTTCTTCTCCTATTCCTTAGGTTAATAGGGTTTTATTGAACGAGGTTTTCTCTTGGAGTATGCCTAGTTCATAGGGTTGGGGTGTAAATAGTTTTCATGAATGAATGGGTGTGAAGCTTTGTTCTTGGTCTTATATCTATCTTCTCTCAATGATTCTTTACATCTGCACTCCATTGAGGTAGGTGTTTCCGCCCACATCATTATTGATGCATTCTATTTGATTTATGGGTATTTTTATATAAAATCTAAATGCAGTTTCCATTCTGTTGATTATATTTCATGTCTTGTTAGAGTGTTTTGTTGTTGGTACAAATTTTCAAAATTTATTTTATAGGGTTTTCATTTGGTATGCTATATGGTGATGGACATAAGGTGTTTGATAAAATGTTAGTTGTCTTTGTATAATAAAATCGATCACAATTTTGAGTCAATAAGGTTTCATTATGACTATTCCATTCCTCTATATTTTGAAAAACAAAAAAACTTTTTTTAAGGAAAAATATGTTTTTTTGATGGATTATTTTCTTAAGAAAAATTTATTTTCACTAAGGAATTTTATTTAAATAACCTGGTTTTTATTGTATCATTTTACGTCCTCCCAAAAACAAGATCATTTTTCTAATAAGTCAAATATTCAGACCCTAATCTAAAAACATTGAATATTATAGTTTTTTGGATATCAAATCTTCAAGAGTTTAGACTCTGAATTCTCTGAAATTCAGATTCTGAATTCACTGAAATTCAGACACCAAATTCTCTAAAATTCACATTCTAATTTCTATGAAATTCAGATTCTAAATTCTATGAAATTCAAAAATTGAATGCTTTAAAATTTAGAAACATAATTCTCTCAATTTTGGACTCTATATTATCTGAAATTTAGACTCTAAATTCTCTAAAATTCATACTCTAAATTCTGTATAATTTAGCCTCCTATTTCCATGCAATTGAAACTCTGAATTCCTTAGAATTTATACTCCAAATTCCTCAGAATTCAGATTATGAATTACTCATAATAAATACTCTAATTTTCTAAAAAATTCAGATTCACTAATCAATAAAATTTGGATTCCACAATCATGGAAAAATATAATCAAAATGTCCATGTTTATAGAATTTTATTGTTTATATATGTAGACAACGAATTCTATTTTTCCTTAGATTTCATATTTTTTAGATTTAGGTAAGCTACCTCATTTTCCACACACATGATTTTGTATGTATAAAATTATATCATACAATATGTTTTAACTAACCATTGGTTGTGTGTCACATGTACAAGTCCTTCCAAAATATAAGCCAAAATACGACTATTAGAGGAGGGACCTGGTCATTTATTTTTTTCTATAAATAGGATATAATTTTAATGAGCTCATAATCATCGATCGATCTAGAGATTAAATATTGTAATGCTATGAAGTGATTTATATGGTGAGAGACACTCATGTTTTGTGAATCTTCATGAACATCTTGTTCAACCATGAACATCATGTACATATTTCTTAGTGAGACTTTGATATTTTTTGAGTAAAATAAATGGATTTCGGGGATAGAAAGTCAAAGGTTCCTACTACCTTAATGCTTGAGATATTTTGGGTATAAGAAGAAAAATTTGAACATTCTTATATAGATCTTACACTTTTGTGGGTATGACATACACTCATGAAAGTATAAATCATGGTACCTTTGGCCAAGGATGTTGGATACCCTAATACTTGGGATAAAATATTTCCTACATGTTACTTGTTATTTTTTAATGTTTTATTTTCTTCTGTATATTGAAAAAAGAATGTATATACTTATTATAATTTTTTTAAATTTACAGAATCAGATAATTAAGATTCAATATGCCTTAATGAATAATCGTACTATAAGAAAATTATTCTTACATTTCCTTTCTAGATACAAATTTACAAACCATAAAATTTTTGATTTATAGATAAGAAGAAAAAAAGGGTATATGAATTTACCTAGTTTAACTTTTTTAAAATTTATTTCTATATGGTTAAAACGAATGTCTTTAAACATAATATTCACCCCCCCTCTTCACATTGTACATATATATATACTATTTCAATCCTACAATTTGTATCTGAGGAGGTATCTGAAATAATTATTCTCACACATAAATTTTCATACTCAAGATTTCCTTGTTGTAAATTCTTCTTTCTTAACTTTTCTCGTTTATGTTTTTCTTAATGATTTTTATCATTGTTTGTATTCATTTTTCTATTAACTAGTTTTGTGGAAAATTATTTTTAATATTGAATGGAAGGTATAAATTTTGGTTCTATAGACTATCTAAAACCTATTAGAGTAGTAATTTGTTTGGGAAATGATTATGATCACTAGAGATATAGAATGAAGACTTCTATAATTAATAATGGAGTATATGTTTTTTTCAATTTTCACTAGAGACTACAAAATTTCACATAATGACATTTGAACTTTCACCAATCTGGAAAAAAATATTATCAACTAAATTATATTGTACACAATACTTTGTTGTGTTCTATGACCATGTATATAAATAGTAAAATTTCTTCTTTTGAAGTAGCTAACTGAATACAGATGAAATTAGAAGTTAAACATTTTTAGACTTCTAATGTGACATATACTAGAAGAGCTTGGTTGTGATTTGAACTTCATGGATATTCATTTCTTAATGAAGAACCTATTTTCAATGTTAAACTATTATTTATGACAATTTTCAATAGTATTCAATATATGGGAGAGAAAGGGATTGATTATGAACTTCATATAGATAAAATAAATCACATCATGCCTAATGAGTTGGAATTGAAAAAGATTTATATTTATGAAAATAGAAAACAATCTATCATTACTTTGATGAGTTATTTAGAAGTCATCATCTGTATGAATCTAGATTGAAGAGAGATTCTAATTTCAACCAAAAGAAGATTGAAAATGGATTTGAAGGTTTCCCTACTTCATTTAGATCCAAGACTATGGAAAGGAATACTACAAGTAAAGATAATAAAGCTATTGTTATATCTAAATAATATAAGAGTGTTCATTCAGATAATGAGTAATCAAATCATGCTCGATATATCAATAAGATTGTGGGAACGAAATATTTTCACAACATAAATAAAAAAAGATAGAAAGGAAAAAAATACATAGATGTAACATGTTATGAATGTATTTGGTGTTGAAATAACAGACCTGATTGTCCTATTCTTTAAAGAGAAGACATGAAGGAAATGAATTCTGAGAGAAACATAAAAAACTATTACAAGTCTAAGGTCCAGAGTTTCTTGAATGAAAATTAATGATGGTGTGCTAGTGATGGTGACTCTTTAGATGATTCTTCATATTATGAATCCTCTGGTCCGAAGAATATTGGTCTTACAGCTAGAGCGCCAATTACAAACCATTTTCATATTTCTAAGGTAAAATATATTCAATCCTTGAAAAATATTTCTTTAAAAGAGTATTTTCATAATGAATATTTTATAGAATCTTCAGATGACATTTCTTCCTCATTAAAATATAATACTTTACCTTCATTTATATATGTTTATATATTTTATATACTACTAGAAAATAAAAATTGTAAGATAATAAAGAAGTTAGAGAAAAAAAGTTCTAGAAATATATACTTTAACTAAATAAGTATTAGATCTTTCTAAAGATCCTGATCAAAAAAATTTATTTTTTGAAAGTGTTTCTACAACCCTTGAGGATGTAAATTCTGAGAAGGATAAACATTATAATGATATTGAAAATGTTATTTCTAATAAAATTATTTAAAACAATTTCTCAAAATATAAAACTAGTGGCTTTGAGGATATGAAATTAGTCACGAGACTAAAATAAGATATTTTTTCATTAAAGAAAAATTTATCAAATTTTACGTTGGGAAATAATTAATTTGATGAAATGTATTCTCAAATTCTTCTTCTAAGTAATAGTTTTCTACTTGTTTATACTCATTCAAAACCAATATTTAGTAATAATTACATTTTCCCCCAAAGTGCTAAATTTTATACTAAACGTCAATGTGGTTGACATTAGGAGAGAATTTTTTCATTAAATAAAACACAATATTTAGGTTTTCATAAATATTATTATTATATGATAATTTAAATTCCAAATAATTTATTTTTTGAAATTTTTGAATCCAAGAAAGACTGGATTATGAATGTATAACTCATTTATTTTTAGGAAAAAAGAACGTTCCAACAACAATACATGTTATATGGATAGTGGATGTTCCTGGAATATAACTGGTAACAAATACTTCTTTAAATATTTTATCATAATGAATGGAGAAAATATATCGTTCAAAGATAATGATCAAGGATAAATTGTTAGTATATTTAAAATTTTACTTCTTCGAAAAACATTGATTTCAAATATCATATGTGCTAAAAGACTTATTAAAATCCACATAATCATAAGTAAATTATATGATTATGGTTACCTTATGAATTTTTGGAATGATAAGTGTCAAATACACCATTATAAGGAAGAGTTTATTTGTTATTTCTATTACCATGATAATGTATATATACTTAACAGAGAAGACCTTAAGATCCATGATCTAAAATCCCTCAGTGCAGTGGAAGATCAATCGTGGTTATGGAATAGAATAATATGAAAATATAAACATAAGAATCTATGAAAACTCTCAAAGAAAAGACTTGTTAAGGATATACCAAATATTTGATTTAATTCTTCAAAATTCTGTGATCCTTTTCAATATGGAAAGCGCCATAAATAATTTTCTAAATCAATTGGTGATGCCTCAACTTCTGTTGCATTACTATTAGTTGTTATGGATCTTTTGGGTCCATCAAAAACTGGATTTATTGGAGGAAAATATTATGTATTTGTTTTAGTTGATGATTACACTAGATTTACATGGGTCGATTTTCTAGAAATGAAATCAAATTTTTTTCCTATTTTAAAACTTTTAGAGGCCATTTTATGAATGATAAAAAGATTCCATTGATAACTATTTATAGTGATCATGGAGGAAAATTAAAAAATTTAGATTTTGATACATTCTGTTCTAATAATACCATTACTTATAATTTCTCATCTCGATAAACTCCTCAATAAAATGGAATTGTTAAATTAATAAATTTAATTATTCAAGAGATAACTAGAAATATGTTTAGTGGATATTCTATAGCTAAAAATTTTGGGGTAGAAGTTGTTAGTACGTCATGTAATACTATAAATCAAGTTTTAATCAAGAACTTTTCTTAACAAAACACCTAAGGAATTATGGACTGGTCAAAAACCTAGACATTATTACATCAATGTTTTTGGATGCAAATTAATTTTAAAAAATTCTAATGATAACATACTTAAATTCTCACAAAATTACGATGAAGTAATTTTCTATGGACATTCCACTGATTCTAATTATTATAATGTTTTAAAATAGTACATGTACAGTTAATGAAACAGTGCATGTTAAATTTGATGAAACTGATCCTTTATTTTTTAATAAATCCCAACCTACATCCTTAGATGTGTTTTAAAAATCTGATTATCATCCATTGATAGATGATTTTTCAGATAGGTAAAATTATAATGAAAATTCTTCATATGTATTTACTATATAATATTTTCTACCATATATTGATGAATAGATTTTACAAAACCCAAATTCGTTTTTTCATAAAAATCATCATAGTGATAGAATAATTTGTGATGTAAACAATTTTGTAAGGACTAGAAGTTCCTTAAGAAATGAAGTAGTGCATCTAGTATTTCATTCCTAATTAGAATAAAAAATCACTGATGAAGCTTTATGTGATGATGATTTGATTTAATCCATGAAATATGAGCTAAATGAATTCTAAATGAACAATGGATGGATCTTGCTTGATAAACCAAAGGAAACTTCTGTAATTAGAGTAAAATGGGATTTCAAAAATAAATGTGACGAAAATAGTATCATAGTAAGAAATTAAGACAGATTAGTGGCTAAAGGAAATAATCAACAATAAGGAATAGACTATAATGAAACCTATACTCTAGTATTCATACTTGAATCTATTCTAATTTTAGTTTCCTTTGAAGCATTCATTAATTTAAAACATTTTCAAATGGATGTGATGTGTGATTTCCATAATAGATATGTTCATGTGGAATTTTAGGATGAACAAAATCGTAGATTTGATGACCAAAAACATCCTAAACATGTTTTCAAAAATTTCAAAGCGTTATATGGAATTAATCAATCCATTAGAGCCTAGTATGATAGACTTACATGATTGTTTTTACCAATCAATTATGTTAAGAGAACTTCTGATCCAAATATTTTCATAAATAATGATAGAAAACATTTTTTTATTATTAAAATAGTTTTCATTGAAATTATATTCAGTTCAAAACACTAATCATTAACTGATTCATTGGTGAATCTAATTAGATATATGTTTTAGATGAGTATGATGGGTGAGTAAGCATTTTTCCTAGGTTATAATGTTTCCCAAAAACTAGAAAGAACTTTAATATGTCAACATAAGTGTAACACCCCAGGTAAATAAGGAAAATGACATTTTCATATTTATCCATATTTTTGAATAAAATATTAATATGACTTTAAAGGGGACGCTATGCTCGATGGCGTACCCAACACGCAACAACGAGTTTCTTGGGAATCTTACATTACACTCTAATAATAAAATAATATTATTTTAAATATTAGTTAACATGTAGCCGTTGTAATGGCGGGAATGGATAGAAATAACTAAAATATGATTATATATGTTCTTAAATATTTTTACTTTTATACAATAAAAGATAAAGGCTTAAAATACGGAATGAATTCAATTTTAGGCGTATATGCCCTAGTTTTCACTAAAGGTTCACTTATCACCTTTTGATGGAGAACCGTCATTAAATACAGTTTTGTTCACTATTAAACATTCTTTTGGACCAAATAAAACTCTTATTAAGAATCGGGACATCAAAATTTACTTTGTGTAAATTTTTGGTATCTTTCCGATAAAGTTCATTTTTTTAATGAATAGTATAAAATGTTGTATTTTAATTCAAAACCACTTTTTAATCTAATTTATTTATATTATTAGATTATATTTTGAATTGGTTTTAAAGTGAAATTAGAAAATATTTTTACCATTAAATCCAATAGTGGTCGTTGGAATCAATTTCACTTTGAAATCCGACTTAAACTAGTGTCAATCTTTTGATACATATTGTTTCATAAAACACGCTATTTGTCATGACAGCGGGAATTAATTATTAAATTAATTAATGTGACTTATATGTTTTGAATTTTGTAAAACGGACTTCATTTTTGAATTCAGAATATCAAATATAGATTTGGGTGAATTTTTGGGATTTTTCTGAAAAACTTCAATTTTTGATGAATAGTGAAACCACTAAATGGTACTTATAAAAACTGATTTTCCGTTTAAATGAAAATTTTCCATCATTGTGTTTTGATTTTCAAAAATCCGACATACATGGTTGTCATTAAGAAGTAAAATGTGGTTCAATGAGATTAAAATAATTTTTTGGTGAATAGTAACTTATTAAGTTTTTAATCGTGATTAGTGGTAATTAGTGTAGTTTAAGGTAAAAATAATGCTTTAATAAAATGAGATGAGTTTGACACATGTCTTACCCTCATTGGTTGTATCATGGCCGACCAAGACAAGCCATGGGTCAACTTGGGGACCCCATGGATCCACTTTGGTTGGGAAATGACATAAATAACATTTTATTTAATGTAAAAGTAAAATTGACACAAACATGATATGTTTTACTAAAACAATTTTTAAGTGGGGTTATACAAGTCATCATTTTGATTATAAATATTCATTGGAAAGGTAAAAAGATTTACTACATCATAGTATTTTATTTAATAATTTTTAGACATTAAATAAATTAAATTATTTATGACATAATAATGATGCAGCGATGACATCATTATTTGACGATTTAAATAAAATGGAAAGATAATGTAAAATCTATGATCTACACATGTCCAAAACATATTGGATGAGTGGATTTATAATCCTTATCACCTTATCCACGAAATATATCAATGTGGGACCTTTTGAAACCGAAACACATTTTCAAATAAAGTAATATTTCTTTACTTTCCAAAAGTACCCCTCCTCTCCTCTTATAAAAGGCCCCCACCTCTACCTCATTTAACACACTCCTCAAGCCTTTGTCTCGGCCAACCCCTGCCCATTTACTATCTCCACATCCCTCTCCTCATCCTAGAGGATTCCCTTTGGGCAGAATCTTTTCAAAGGAAGCCTTTAGGCTCAAATCAAAAGGAGTTACACTTTTAAATGTAATTCATTCTCTCATGTTCATTTGTTTTATTTTGCTTCTCCAACCCCATAAACTCTTTTTATTTACTTCTTTTGTAACAACACCAGTATCATCAATATACTAGGATGTTGTTATAATATTTATTCAAGCTACACTCTCACACAACTACATCAAATGGTTAAAGAACATACGGTTTCTGTGGATGGTGAAATCCTGCCTCCCGAAACGATGATTGTTCAATACTCATTTAACACCTTCAAAGGTGGCCATTATGATATCACTATTTTTATATATGATATATAATATGTTTATGTTTTATTTATACTTCTGTATTTTTCATTTTTTTCTTACCTTTATGGCTTCCATTATGGGTATACGCGATATCTTCATTTAAGGAAGTGCGGACTACCGCCCCCTCAAAGTGATTTGATTCGTTAAATACCATATGTGGGATGTATAAAGGATGGAAATATGATATTATAAATGAAATTATACTGGAATTATAATATACCTTTATACAATTATTATTCCATTCTATAAAATACTAAATAGAAATGAATGTAGCGTTCATGCGTACGTACGGCTTACCGTCTCCATGAACGGTGCATTTCATTTCATACCTCTAAATGATTATGTAATGTTATAAATTCATGCATATACTGGATATATATGACATATATGATATCTACATAATGAATAAATTTCTGGATATAATAAACATTTGGCCACACGAACAACATGTAATTGTAAGGAGTCCACTTTCGACTTAAGAACCAAATATCAACAAAACAATCATTATTAACATAATGATTACATAGTGTTTATAACATGGTAATAAGTGATATAAAAGGAATAATGAACTTGAAAAAGGTTCTTAAGGAAGTAGAAATTAACTCAATTTTATTATTCAGGACGTTAAAGAACGATCGAGTCAAGTCGGACCTGAGGTAAGGGATCTTACTCCTCTCTTTCTTTTTAAGTACACTCTTTTATGTCATTCCTTTTAAAGCTCATCTTTCTTGTTATTGGGATGATCTTTTATATTAATCCTACTGTAATTTTTATGTTCACGTGATGAGAGACCCTATTCTCTTTCATCAATCCATTTTGGAAGTTTTGATTGGCGCCGTTAGGCTGCCGAACTTTCGTAAGGGATCTTACTCCTCTCTTTCTTTTTAAGTACACGTTTTTATGTCATTCCTTTTAAAGCTCATCTTTCTTGTTATTGGGATGATCTTTTATATTAATCCTACTGTAATTTTTATGTTCATGTGATGAGAGACCCTTTTCTCTCTCATCAATCCATTTTGGAAGTTTTGATTGGCGCCGTTAGGCTGCCGAACTTTCGTAAGAGATCTAACTTCTCTCATTCTTTTTAAGTACTCTCCTTTATGTCACTTATTTGAAGCTCCTATTTGTAATGTTGGGGGATGTTATTTTATATTCCTATTGCTGTACATTATATTGTAATGTGATGAGATACCCTATTTGATCTCATCAATCCATATTCGGAAGTTTTATGTGGCGCTGTTAGGCTGCCGAGTTTTCATAAGGTATTTTCATCTCACTTTTATTCCCGTGAGATTTTTGCTACATTTGCCACAAATTCCATTGAGTGGTGTATGTACTTCCAATTATTCTACTCTTTGTGTAATATACTTTCGTTTATGAGTATCTACATCAATGATCTATTTTCCTTCTTTCATGGGGTGTATGTTTTGAAAGATACCCAAGTCGGTAAGGGAACCTTTCACCCTCCTCTTTTTTAAAAGACTTATTTTGTTGGGTCTTTTAATTTACATATTGTTATGTTGGGAAATGTTCTCATATATCCTTATTGATGTAAATTTCATGTATAAGTGATGAGATACACTTTTTATCTCTCATCAACTCATTTTGATGTGATGCTGTTAGGCTGTCAAGGGAACTTTTTAACCCAATTTCGATTTCTTTGGGTTCAACATGTAGTCATTAAATATGTCATCCATTGAATATGTTTGAATGACCTATTATTGTTTTACACTTAATATCCACTTATATTGGGTGTAATTATATTTTTCACACATATTTTTGAGATTGATTTGTCCTTAATTTAAGGATACCTTCTTTACAAGGTATTTCATCACATTTGACGTTTTTATTGAGGGTTCATTGTTGTTATGCACCAATTCACTCTTATATGGTGTATTGAAAGTGCGGACGATTGTCGCCTATCGACCGTTCAAGGTTCCGGTGCTCTGCTAATGTGTATAGCAGCACTCGGGTCGAATCCTCGGCGATGATACTTTGTAGTAGTCGTTTGTTTTTAGTTGATTGTATTTTGATTAGGGGGGTTTGTTTGCAGAGCTTAATTGAAATGATTTATGGATGATGTTTGATTTACCAAATTGATAAAGATTGGGGTGAGTTCATCATTGGGGAGTTAAGCATGTGATATCCTTGAGCCTTACTTTGTATTGCATTAAATTAACACCCATGTCATAAGTTGACGTTGATTGGAATTCCTAAGTGTGAAGGCTTTAATCCAAGCCTTAACTTAACATAGGGTTCTAATCTCAATCAAAACTTATTTATGGTAGTGTATTTATGGTTCCAATAATCCATGGAAACCACTTGTTAAACAAAACATATCATTAATCCATGACATATTAAGTTTAACATACACAATATTAATTTAAAGAATACTCATCGAGCAAAACTCTCAATCAATTAACATCCCCAAATTATAACTCACCCCAATGAGAGATTTACTCAGCCATTTGGATGTTTAATAATCTGGTAATATATGTTTATGGTGATGAATTATAAAGAGAAGAAAAAGAAAGGGACAAGATAAGAGTAGTGTGCCGAACACACACACGAAATAATTTAAGAATCAAAAATGGAATTTCGATTGAATGAGGAAGCTTAAGAAGGGAAGGGGATTGAACTGAATTTAAACTATTTTAAGAACATTAATATTAAAATACAGAAGGTGGAAGAGAATAAGAGATATTGAAGAAGTAACTTGCATTAAAACAGAATTACAAAGAAAGAGAATTACAAGATTACAAAAATGAAGAACTCAAAAGTAAGTGAAAAGAAAGAGAGGAGGAAAGGTCTCTCAAGTGAAAACTTGAGTATGGCAGGTCCTCCCAAGCCTTTGTCAAAGCTTTGGTCGTGCCAATGTGATCTCCTCTCTTCTTAAATGCCAACCCCTCTCAAGGAGAGAAGGGAAGAGTATTTATAGCCCAAGGAGTGGACTGTTTGCATTCCCAATCTGTCCCTCCACTTGCATCGCCAATTTGACAATTCAGACAGCCGAATCTTCAAATATCTTATTCTTCAAAGTTGTAGGAAATAATGTTGGCCGACTACTCTAAACATTTGGAGTCATTTGGACGTAAGGATAAAACGTTATGGCCGGTTGAATAAACAAACTTAAACTGTCCATTTCAATCCAGTCTTTTTGAAGTCCATAATGTGAAAGGGAATTTGAATATTAAGATGCCTTCAAATCCAAATGGTTTCTTCAACAAAGTCGGCCGCCTACATCCCCTATTTCACACTGCAACATCTCAGCTCTCTTGGATGATTACATCAGGAGATATGTCATGCATACTATACTGATTTTCATTCTCGGCCAGAATGGTGGGCTGGACTTCAAAGATTCATTTGGCCCCCTTGTACTTGGATTTGGGCCATGAAATTTTTATCCAAGATGAAATGTAGTGTCCCCCGAATTATGGTGGAGAGTTAAGGTTTTTGAACTTCTGGATGGAGCCCAGTAAATCAATCTTCATGAATAGTCCAGTTTCTTCACAGATTCTTTGGTCTTGTTTGTGAGGACCATATGACCCTTCAAATGGCAGAATTGGATCATGGTTCCTTCTAATTAAATGTTGTATATTGAAAGGAGAATCCTACAAAACAATAACCACACAATTTGGATCAGTATAGTGATTGTTATAATTAAAACATTAAACTGACTCAATTTGACTACTTCTAAAAATGCTCAAATATTATACTTAATATTAAAACATTAATATTTCACACAAATTATGCACATTTCATATAAAAAAAGTAAAGGGGGAATATAATAAGTCGTGAAAATATTAATAACATCAACTCCCCCACACTTAGATTTGCGCGTGTCCTCATGTGCAACAAATATAAAAACATGACAAAATCATTTTCACTCACCAACAAATATTAAAATTTTGTTTTCTCCAATCAGGGGAGGTTTAGAATATTTCACTCATCCATATTGAATTCCATCACAAATTTGGTTCACAATAATGCATCAGAAACAATTCATTTTTTCATGTTCAAGGTTTGAATTGGAAAATGTAGGCACTCAAAACTTACTCCTCTCAAGATGATAAAAATGTATTTTAGGAGGTTCACTCATTCACCAACAAAAAGTGAAAATCAAGAGTTTGTAAGAGCTCTCAGCTTCCATTCCCAAATCTAATGTGTACAAGAATCAAGAGGTCTTTTAAGGGGTTTTTCAGTGGCTATGGGACGGTAGGTATATAATGTCCAAAGGAAAAGATGGGATAAAAACACCAACATGGAAAAATCAATGCACATTTTTTTGAAATTTGATTTGAAAGGAAATAGAAACACATATTTACAAGGGCATGAATGTGTGATGAATGAAAAGTGATGGAGATAGAAAATGGAATAGGGTGAGATGATTGAATATGTACAACATGGAAGACTTCCAATAATGACACAATACAAGATGATTCAAGTGTTCTTTTTTTTTCTTTTTTTTTGCTTTTTTTTCGAAAGTTGTGCTTGAAACAAGTCTCACAGTCATCTCCCAACCCTTGCTTGATCTCCACATGGAACTAATTTATAACACGATCAAAGGTTGATGATGAATGATTTTTGACCCACCCAAGACACAACCCATTCCTTTTTTTTTATTTTTTTTCATTTTTTTTATATAATTTTATTTTTCATTTTTTTTTTGAACACTTTTCAATGACTTTTGTACAAATGACAATTACACATATACACCCCAAAGCTCACATAATTACAACCTCTCCCCCACACTTGAATGGAAGCTTTCCCTCAAGCATATGATGACACATTGGAAATCAATGAAAGTACGCCCAAAAATGAAGTCTATTCCCCCCACACTTAAATTTCAATAAATTGTACAATGAAAATCCATGAAGATGTTGGGTGGGACAAGGTATTAGGCTTGTAATGTGGCTATCAAAAGAAAGGGTTTCATAGGCTCAAAGGGGCTTTCAATAGTAGGATCAATGTAAGGGTAACGGGAGGCTATTTGGCTATTCTGATTCTCATGTGGCTTAGAAAATGCCTCTATCATATTAATGCACACAAAACATGGAAATTCAGCTCGAAGGTCCACAAACTCAAGACTCACAATCAGTGGTGAAGACACACAATGAAAAAGATGGCCATAGATGACCTTGGCATGAAGGCTAATGTTATTCCTCACGGTAGGGGAGAATCATTTTCCACCAAAAATTGTTCATTCAAAATGTTTGTTATTGACAAAAAATTGTTTACCCAAGTTTGAGATAAAAATTCAATATATTTGAGTTTAAGACAAGCCTTTTGACTCCCCAAAATGGTTGGACAAAATTTCAAAACTAGATGGTGAGTAAGCATGACTCTTTTTTTTGTAATTTTTTTAAGTAATTGTGTTTTTTTGTTTTTTTTTTAGTTTTTAAGGTTTTTTTTTAAATACACACCCACACAAGAAAGATAAAAAGAAAGGGATTGATGAATAAAGTGGTAACAAAATGAAAGAGAGAGGAAGAAGAAGAAAGAGGTAGAGAGAGGAAGAGATAGAGAGAGAGTTAAAGGGAAAGAGGTGCCCCCTGGTTTGGATTTGGTGGGTCGCCATTTCCATCTAGTGGTGGGTCAATGGAAGTCGATGTGGAACCTGAAGTGAATGGCCTCTCATGGTGATGCTTTAACCGGTGTCCATTTACCGTGAATGTTCTTTTTGAAGAAGGGTCTTCGACTTGCACTGCACCAAATGGGTAAACATTAGTAATAATAAAAGGTCCATCCCAACGAGAATTAAGCTTACCTGGGTGAAGTCGAAATCGAGAATTGAAGAGAATTACATTTTCACCTTCATGAAATACCTTTCGAAGAATGTTCTTGTCATGGAGTGACTTTGCCTTTTCTTTGTAGAGAATGGAGTTCTCATACGAATCGAGTCGAAGCTCCTCCAATTCAGTCAACTGCAACAATCTTTCTTCACCAGATTTTTCACAATCAAAATTACATGTATTGACAGCCCAAAATGACTTATGTTGGATTTCAACTGGTAAATGACAGGCTTTACCAAAGACTAGCCTAAATGGAGACATTCCAATGGGTGTCTTATAGGATGTTCGATAGGCCCAAAGTGCTTCACCAAGTCTATCGGGCCAGTCTTTTCTTGTGGGATTAACAATTCTTTCAAGCACTCTTTTCACTTCTCTATTAGAAAGTTCAGCCATTCCATTTGTTTGAGGGTGATATGCAGTGGATGTTTTATGTACAACCCCATTCTTTTTCAAAAGTGACTCCATGGTTCTATTACAGAAATGAGTTCCTAAGTCACTTATCAAAGCACGTGGTGTTCCGAATCGATGGAAGATATGGGTTTTGAGGAACTCACTCACAGTTTGAGCATCATCTTTCCTAGTGGGTTTGGCCTCGACCCACCTAGAAACATAGTCAACAGCAAGGAGAATGTAGGATAATCCATTGGAAGGGGGAAAAGGTCCCATGAAATCGATGCCCCAAACATCGAAAAGTTCACAGAAGATTAATGGCTTTTGAGGCATTTCGTTTCTTTTAGAAATTGTGCTAAACTTTTGGCAAGTGGGACATGATTGACAGAACTCATGTGAGTCCTTGAAGAGTGAAGGCCAAAAGAATCCAGAATCTAGGACCTTTCGAGAAGTCCTTTGTGGTCCAAAGTGGCCACCTCCAGGCATTGAGTGGCAGAATTCCAAGATGGAGAATTGTTCAGTTTCATCAACACATCTCCTAATTACCATGTCAGCCCCAGTTTTCCAGAGTTTATTATCTTCCCACAAATAATGCTTTGAATCACTTTTCATCTTTTCTTTTTGTTCTTTTGAAAAATATTCAGGGAAAACACCAGAAACCAAGTAATTGACAATTGGGGCATACCATGGTAACTTTGGAGTGAGAGATGAGAGGTGTTCAGTTGGAAATTCAGGATCAATTATTTCAGAATGAGAAGAATTAGAAATTCTACTCAGGTGGTCAGCCACAGGGTTTTCTTTTCCAGGTTTATCTTTTATCACAAGGTCAAACTCTTGGAGCATTAAAATCCATCTTATTAGCCTTGGTTTGGAATCACTTTTCTTAAGTAAGAACTTTAATGCTGAGTGGTCCGTGAAGATGATGATTTTGGCACCTAAGAGATAGGGCCGCAATTTATCCAAGGAAAAAACCACAGCTAAAAGTTCTTTTTCAGTCACAGTGTAGTGTGATTGAGTTTCATCCAATGTTTTTGAGGCATAAAAGATGACATGAGGAATGTTTTCTCTTCTTTGACCAAGAACAGCCCCAATGGCCCTATCAGAAGCATCACACATCAATTCAAATGGTAAAGACCAATCTGGTGGTTGGATTATTGGAGCAGATGTGAGAGCAGATTTGAGTTCAATGAAGGCTCTCTTGCAAGCCTCGTCAAAATTGAATGTGACATCATTTTGAAGTAAACGAGTGAGTGGGAGGGAAATCTTGCTGAAGTTCTGAATGAATCGCCGATAGAAACCAGCATGACCAAGGAAGGACCGAATGTCTCGAACTGATTTGGGTTCAGGAAGTGATTGGATCACCTCAATTTTGGCTGGATCAACTTGGATACCCTCTTGAGAAATGATGTGCCCTAGAACAATCCCATTTGAAACCATGAAGTGACATTTTTCAAAATTCAGCACAAGGTTGCACTTGACACACTTTTGAAGGACCAAAGAGAGTGAATGTAAGCAAGATTCAAATGACTCTCCATAAATGGTAAAGTCATCCATGAATACCTCCATGCAATTCTCAATGAATTCAGAAAAGATACTCATCATACACCGCTGGAATGTTGCAGGAGCATTACAAAGGCCAAAAGGCATTCGCCTATAGGCATAGGTTCCAAAGGGGCAAGTGAATGTGGTCTTTTCTTGGTCTTGAGGTGCGATTGGAATTTGGAAGTAGCCGGTGTAACCATCAAGAAAACAATAGTGTGACTTTCCGGCCAATCTCTCAAGCATTTGGTCAAGGAAAGGAAGTGGGTAGTGATCTTTTCGTGTTTTAGCATTCAATTTGCGATAATCGATGCACACACGCCATTTGTTTTTCACCCGAGTTGTGACCACTTCTCCATGTTCATTTGTGACAACTGTTATCCCGCCCTTCTTAGGAACGACTTGAATTGGACTAACCCATTCACTATCAGAAATTGGGTAGATAATACCAGCTTGAAGAAGCTTGGTAATCTCTTCCCTAACTACCTCAAGTATGAGTGGATTGAGTCTTCTTTGAGGTTGCCTAATTGGTTTGGATGATTCCTCTAGATGGATGTGATGCATGCAAAGGGCAGGGTTGATTCCTGGAATATCCTCTAGGGTCCAACCTAAGGCATTTTTGTTTTCCTCTAACACTTGAACAAGTTGGGACTCCTCAGTTTCAGAAAGTGAAGCAGAGATAATGACAGGGTAGGAGGGATCATGGAAAAGGAATGCATACTTGAGGTGTGAAGGAAGTGGTTTTAGATCAGTTTCAGCCTTGATTGGAGAGCTAGACAAGTTAGGAGTAGGAGAAGGGATTCTAGATGGGTTTGGATCATTTTCCTCAACACTGTCCAAGGTGGAGCAGTAGAGATCAGAGTTGATGTGGGATTCAAGAGAGTTTTCAAGTTCCTCTATATTGATGGAGTCTATGAATGAGAGGTCCACATCAACTTCACCATTTATGACTTTGTTAGTCATGGTGCAGATTTCACAAGATCCTTTATCATTAGAACATGAAGAACATGGTGGATTGGGGTTCGATTGAATCTTAGAAGTGTCCTCAAAAGCATGGATTGAGAATGCAGAGTGATCCTCAGATGGGTATCGCATGGCTTGGAAAATGTTGAACTTGACCAGTTGGTCACCAAATTCCATGGATAAGATGCCTGAGTGGACATCAATCTTGGTTCTCGCAGTCATGAGGAATGGTCTTCCTAGAATTAGGGGAGATCGAGAAGAGGTCGTCTCACCTTCCATGTCAAGGACATAGAAATCAGCTGGGAAGATAAGATCATTGACCCGAACAAGAACATCCTCAATTATCCCCTCAGGACTGGCAGTGCTTCGATTGGCTAATTGAATGACAACACCCGTTGGGTGAATGGGGCCTAGACCAAGGTTGGAGAAAATGGATTTGGGCATGACATTTATTGAGGCTCCAAGGTCTATGAGTGCATCATCAAAGTTGGAACTCCCTATTTGACATGGAACCGTGAAGGTCCCTGGATCTTTGCACTTCATGGGAATGGACTGTTGGGTTGAAACATTTTCAATGTTCCTAAGTTGCCTCTTATGGGTGCACAATTCCTTAAGAAACTTGGCATACTTAGGGATTTGTTTGATGGCATCTAAGAGGGGGATGTTCACTTCAACACGTCTAAACATGTCAAGCATTTCAGGATCAGGTTCAAAGGACTTCTTAGGCTTGGAGATGGCTTGAGGAAAAGGAATTGGGTTCCTTAGAAGAATGGAAGGAGGTGAAGGAGTGGATTCAAGTTCCTTTTCCAGCTTTTTGTTCTTTTCATTTTCTAGATCAACATCGAAAGGGGAGGTAGAGAAATCAGCATGGGGCATAGCAATTTGCTTTCCCGATCTAAGTGCAATTTCACTTACATTACCCTTAGGGTTGGGTAATGGTTGAGCTGGGAGTTGGGATGAATTGGATGGTTGTTGCTGGCTAAGGTGGGATGCAAGTTGACCTATTTGGGTTTCAATGTTCTTGAGGCTAGAACGGGTGAAGGAGGCAAGATCTTCCACTGCACTTTCCCATGGTTGTTTAGAAGAAGAGGCATGTCCCAAATTGAGTTGGCCTTGATTTTGGTTCTTGGGAAAGCGATTGTATTGGGTGGGGAATTGGGAAGGCTCATTAGGATAGTGGAATCCAGGAGGAGGATTGTTTCTTTGGGGTTGAGGAACAAAAGGATAAGGTTGATGGAAGTTACCACCACCTTGACCATATTGGAACTGGTTTGGGTTTTGAGGAGGGAATTGAGGAGGATGAGAAATGGGATTAACATACCTCAGAGGTGGGTTAAAGGTAGAAGAGAAGGTCTCAGAGTGGGGTTGGTTGAAGTTTCTAACAAACTGACCTGATTGTTGAGGGTTGAAGTTTCGCTGAGCATATGCCGCATTGAGCTCCATTGGACTAGATGAATCAGATGGATCATCTTGAAGTTGTGGACATGTGTCAGTCAGATGAGATGGAGAGTTGCATATTCCACAATTCTTGATCGGTCCAGGGAATAGTGACTGTGGAGAAGATGAGGTTGGGGCTTTGGTAGCCACCGCTAGTTGACGCACAAGACCTGTAAGTTCACTCAACCACTCAGTCATCTTGTTGGGCTCTATGGATTGATTATCTTGGGCTTGTTTCACTTGAGCATGTGCTCGAGTATGGAATTGCTGCGTGTTTGCAGCCATGTTGCTTATGAGTTCTCGTGCAGCTGCAGGAGTTTTGTCAACAAGAGCACCGCCACTTGCGGCATCAATGAGAGTTCGCTCCATAGCCAATAACCCCTCATAGAAGTATTGGATCAGGAGTTGGTTAGGGATTTGATGGTGTGGACAAGTTGCCACAAGCTTTTTGAACCTCTCCCAATACTCATGGAGTGATTCATTAGGGAATTGACGGATGCCGCTTATTTCCTTTCGGATAGAAGCTGTTCGGGAAGCGGGAAAGAACTTCTCAAGGAAAAGTCTCTTCATGTCAACCCATGAGTTTATGGAACCAGGTGGGAGGTAGTAGAGCCAAGACTTGGCAGAATCTGCTAGGGAAAAGGGGAAAGCTCTAAGCTTGATTTGTTCTTCAGAAACCCCTTGAGGTTTCATGGTTGAGCAGACCACTTGGAACTCTTTGAGGTGAAGATGAGGATCCTCTCCAGCTAGACCATGGAAATGAGGAAGAAGATGAATCAAACCCGACTTGAGTTCGAAGTCAGCCTCTATGTTTGGATATTGAATACCAAGAGGTTGGTAATTCATATCAGGGGCAACGAGTTCTTTTAGGGTTTGTTCCCTAGGATTGGCCATTTCAATTTCAATTGGTTGGATGAGGACTGGTTCTTGAATTATTTGAGTATCTCTTATGTTCCTCCTAAGTTGGCGAAGTGTTCGCTCAATTTCAGGGTCAAACAAATCCGAGGGATTGTTTGGAAGGCTACGGGGCATTCAGAGAGATTTTGGAAGAAAAAGGAAGATGGGTTTTTCTTTGTATTTGTTTTTTCAGTTTATGATTTTTAAGAGGAAGACGGGTTTTTATTTGTGTTTTTTTTCAATTTTTTTTAAAACTTTTGTATTTTTTTGGGTTTTTTTTTAATAACCAGAAACTAATGACTACTTAAAGCACCATCCCCGGCAACGTCGCCATTTGAAAGTGCGGCCGATTGTCTCCTATCGACCGTTCAAGGTTCCGGTGCTCTGCTAATGTGTATAGCAGCACTCGGGTCGAATCCTCGGCGATGATACTTTGTAGTAGTCGTTTGTTTTTAGTTGATTGTATTTTGATTAGGGGGGTTTGTTTGCAGAGCTTAATTGAAATGATTTATGGATGATGTTTGATTTACCAAATTGATAAAGATTGGGGTGAGTTCATCATTGGGGAGTTAAGCATGTGATATCCTTGAGCCTTACTTTGTATTGCATTAAATTAACACCCATGTCATAAGTTGACGTTGATTGGAATTCCTAAGTGTGAAGGCTTTAATCCAAGACTTAACTTAACATAGGGTTCTAATCTCAATCAAAACTTATTTATGGTAGTGTATTTATGGTTCCAATAATCCATGGAAACCACTTGTTAAACAAAACATATCATTAATCCATGACATATTAAGTTTAACATACACAATATTAATTTAAAGAATACTCATCGAGCAAAACTCTCAATCAATTAACATCCCAAAATTATAACTCACCCCAATGAGAGATTTACTCAGCCATTTGGATGTTTAATAATCTGGTAATATATGTTTATGGTGATGAATTATAAAGAGAAGAAAAAGAAAGGGACAAGATAAGAGTAGTGTGCCGAACACACACATGAAATAATTTAAGAATCAAAAATGGAATTTCGATTGAATGAGGAAGCTTAAGAAGGGAAGGGGATTGAACTGAATTTAAACTATTTTAAGAACATTAATATTAAAATACAGAAGGTGGAAGAGAATAAGAGATATTGAAGAAGTAACTTGCATTAAAACAGAATTACAAAGAAAGAGAATTACAAGATTACAAAAATGAAGAACTCAAAAGTAAGTGAAAAGAAAGAGAGGAGGAAAGGTCTCTCAAGTGAAAACATGAGTATGGCAGGTCCTCCCAAGCCTTTTTCAAAGCTTTGGTCGTGCCAATGTGATCTCCTCTCTTCTTAAATGCCAACCCCTCTCAAGGAGAGAAGGGAAGATTATTTATAGCCCAAGGAGTGGACTGTTTGCATTCCCAATCTGTCCCTCCACTTGCATCGCCGATTTGACAATTCAGACAGCCGAATCTTCAAATATCTTATTCTTCAAAGTTGTAGGAAATAAAGTTGGGCGACTACTCCCAAAATTTGGAGTCAGTTGGACGTAAGGATAAAAAGTTATGGCCGGTTGAATAAACAAACTTAAACTGTCCATTTCAATCCAGTCTTTTTGAAGTCCATAATGTGAAAGGGTTTTTGAATATTAAGATGCCTTCAAATCCGAATGGTTTCTTCAACAAAGTCGGCCGCCTACATCCCCTATTTCACACTGCAAAATCTAAGCTCTCTTGGATGATTACATCAGGAGATATGTCATGCATACTATACTGATTTTCATTCTCGGCCAGAATGGTGGGCTGGACTTCAAAGATTCATTTGGGCCCCTTGTACTTGGATTTGGGCCATGAAATTTTTATCCAAGATGAAATGTAGTGTCCCCCGAATTATGGTGGAGAGTTAAGGTTTTTGAACTTCTGGATGGAGCCCAGTAAATCAATCTTCATGAATAGTCCAGTTTCTTCACAGATTCTTTGGTCTTGTTTGTGAGGACCATATGACCCTTCAAATGGCAGAATTGGATCATGGTTCCTTCTAATGAAATGTTGTATATTGAAAGGAGAATCCTACAAAACAATAACCACACAATTTGGATCAGTATAGTGATAGTTATAATTAAAACATTAAACTGACTCAATTTGACTACTTCTAAAAATGTTCAAATATTATACTTAATATTAAAACATTAATATTTCACACAAATTATGCACATTTCATATAAAATAAGTAAAGGGGGAATATGATAAGTCGTGAAAATATTAATAACATCATGTATATACTGTACTTTGGAGTATTATATCATGAATCCATTTATTCTCATGATATTATAAAGTTCTGACTAAATGTTATTCCTCAATTATTGTATTCAAGTGTCACTAATTTTGGTAAAACCCCTTTAACCAAAATATCGTTTTGAATGTTTTAATTATTTGTTCTTATTAATATCCATGTTTTCAAAATGGTTTTAAGGATTTATTTATATGGATATTAATGGTTTAAAATTTTAAGCTTCAAGGTGGTATGTGACACTTTGATTCAACAATCTCTTTATTAAATGTTTTAAATGGTTTTGGAAATGTTTTCTTTTTTGAATGGATTCATTATTTCAATATACTAAACTGTTATATTGTGATTGAAATGTGGAAATGTTATGTTTCCTTTACGCATGTTTTATGTGATACATTTATGTTATGGTTCTTGGGCATTGTTATGAAAATGGGTGGTTTCGAGATAATCTAAGGGCGGGTGAGCCCGATATATCTCTCCAATGCATTGGGTAATGCGAAGGAGTGAAACGTTAAGGTTTCTCCGAAGAGATTTAGGGAATATACTGCGATGGGTATTCCAAACGTAACCAAGAGGGTTACTCCCTACGTAAGAATGTTATGAATGCCTCAAGTTACCTTTATGTATTATGTCTTCTATGATTTATTCATGATTTGATATGCCTATGTTTTATGGGAAAAGTATGATTTCATTCTTATGTATATATGTACTCATGTTTCCTTTCCATATTTTTATAACCCTTACTGAGCTTTTAATGCTCATCCCAAGTTTTTGAAATTCTTTTCACAGGTCAAGGGAAAGGTACATGATGTGGCGATAGTGTCAAGGATGTGTCAAGAAAGAATCCGTGTTTTATTTTAAATAGGTTTCCATTGATGGGAAGAATGAATATTGTCTTTTATGTAACCACCTTGTTTAAATGTGGAATGTAATGCAAGTTTCAGGATCTAATTCTCTAAAACTCTAAACCTGAAATGATCCTCAATGTGTAATCTTGTAATAACTCATGTTTAAGTAAGGTTTAAGGCTGGGGCCTTATAGTTGGTATCAAAGGTCGGTTTAGATAACTTTAGAGGTTAGGGTATTATTTAAGCATAATTGACAATTACCATAATGGTTAGGATTTCAGAAAGAGTCTTAGTTTTAGATAAAGTGAATGAGTAATTATATCTTATTGTCTATCTTACTCATTAGTGCATGATGGTTTTGTTGATATACTCACACTGACCTTTTTTTGGTTTTAGTAAATGGCTGGATCTAGCAGGCACCAAAGTAACAGTGTATGTGAAGGAAACTGTGACAGTTTTTTGAGCAAGCAACTGAATGATATGGGAGCTTCAATGAGAATTCTTTTGATTATCCTCAACCAACTATCTGGAGTCATGATTGATCACCTAAACCTTGGGGATTTCTCTAAGGCATCATATATGCAAGAAACAAATCCCTACGGAAGTACAGGTAATAATCATAAAGGTAAGTGTGTTCAAAAACCTATGTGTCAAAGATGTGGAAAGAAACACCTAGGAAAATGTTTCAAAGGGACAGAAATATTCTACAGATGTGGAAATGAAGGTCATAAAGCAAGAACCTGCCATGGAAAAAGGAAGCATCCAGTTTACTCGAGGAAAGGGAAAGAAGTTCTATCTGAGGGATCAATTGAATGTTTTAAATGTGGTGTGCATAGTTATTATGCAAACACATGTCCTATAAAGAAGTTTCGTGAATGGGGTCACCAAGAGCGTACCAATATTCGTTTACCAATACCTAATGCCATTCCGATTGAGGATGAAGAAACTGACAAAGACCAATCAAAGGTATGTACTATTTCATGACTATTGTTTTCTTATTTTGGAATCTTAGGATATGATACATGATTTTGTTTGTAGGAAAGAGGTATTTCGGAATAAGTTGGAAAGGAATGGATAATGGATCATGAAGAATGTTGAATGAGTAAGATGTCAACATATAAGGGCTTCAAGAGTTAGGGTGAAATTCTTAAGAGTATTAAGTCTCTTTTGATGATGGGGTTACATTAGAAGACTTTTTATATTATGTGTAACCCTGATGTTTAAAATAGGAAAATTTTATTCAAGTAATATTTATCTTTTCTTTTGTGGACATAGTTATAAAGAACCATTTGGGTTTATATGATCCTTACTTTTGAGGTAATTATGGGTTACCATATGTTATGATTGAAGTGAAAGGCATGAGATAAAATTGAGGTTAAATTATGTTATGGTTAGTTTTGATGATTTTATCCCTTTTTGGGTAATGATTTGAGAATTATATAGTTTTGGAAAAAGGACAACACGCAGACCGTGTGACAACCCGTCGCGTCGGACAATGCTGCGGGAATCGAACCTACAACCAAAGTGCGACTGGTATTTATCACCTACCACTGGACTACGTGAAGTCCCTGGTTAGTTTGACTGATTCTTTTTAGTTATATGATTATATGAATTAAGAGTAAGTTGATTTTGGAGGATATGTGATTTGGATAATTACTTTTCAATGTGAGACTTTAGGAGCAACTGATGTTGTTTGGAGATAAATGTTACGATTTAACTTGGAAGACTATGTGACTAAATCCTTCAAATATTTGGGTTTCAATCTTATATTGGTTTACTTTGAAAAATTTTATGGACAAATTGTTTATCTGATGGTCCTTGTTGAACTTTGGGTTTTGTTGGACAATTTTGGAGATTAAGAATAGATTTTCTTTTTATAAGGGGTTATCCTTTTCTGGATTATCTGATCTTGTACTAACCTTTTTGGTTTTGGTTTTGGTTAAAGCCTAAATACATGGGATGTATATAGTTCTCCTTTGGGGATTAGGTGATTCTCTAGAAGTTGATTATAGTACTCTTAATGCGAACAAGTCTCCCTAAATACTCGTCTTTTGGAAAAAATATGAGTTTGACTAAGGAATCTAGTAAAAGTTGAAATTCAACATGATAAGTGATTATGCTTCCTTATGAATAAATTCCTCAATAAAAAGTAACTTAAAACAAAAATGTTGTCTATTAACTTTTCCTACTGGGGAACCCAACACCATTTAACCCATCACAAGTTTGTGATTTTCTTATTGTTAACTTTCTCCTAAACATGTTTTCTATCACTCTCCATCGGAACATGACCCTATGTTTTCTCCTCCATGTCCATATTTTCATACTTATAATCCTAGTATGGGTTAACTCGGGTGACCTCTGTGCTTATATTTCTTTATTTTAAAGTGATTGTTTTACCGACTCTTGTTCCGATGTGGGACGTTCAAGGATGTTTCCAAGCGCAATTTTAAAATTGCGAGGACGCAATTCCCAAAAGGGGGGAAGGATGTAACACCCCAGGTAAATAAGGAATATGACATTTTCATATTTATCCATATTTTTGAATAAAATATTAATATGACTTTAAAGGGGACGCTATGCTCGATGGCGTACCCAACACGCAACAACGAGTTTCTTGGGAATCTTACATTGCACTCTAATAATAAAATAATATTATTTTAATTGGTAGTTAACATGTAGCCGTTGTAATGGCGGGAATGGATAGAAATAACTAAAATATTATTATATATGTTCTTAAATATTTTTACATTTATACAATAAAAGATAAAGGCTTAAAATACGGAAAGAATTCAATTTTAGGCGTATATGCCCTAGTTTTCACTAAAGGTTCACTATCACCTTTTGATGGAGAACCGTCATTAAATATAGTTTTGTTCACTATTAAACATTCTTTTGGACCAAATAAAACTCTTATTAAGAATCGGGACATAAAAATTTACTTTGTGTAAATTTTTGGTATCTTTCCGATAAAGTTCATTTTTTTAATAAATAGTGTAAAGTGTTTTATTTTAATTCAAAATCACTTTTTAATCTAATTTATTTATCTGATTAGATTATATTTTGAATTGGTTTTAAAGTGAAATTAGAAAATATTTTTATCACTAAATCCAATAGTGGTCGTTGGAATCAATTTCACTTTGAAATCAGACTTAAACTAGTGTCAATCTTTTGATACTTATTGTTTCATAAAACACGTTATTTGTCATGACAGCGGGAATTAATTATTAAATTAATTAATGTGACTTATATGTTTTGAATTTTGTAAAACGGACTTCATTTTTGAATTCATAATATCAAATATAGCTTAGGGTGAATTTTTGGGATTTTTCTGAAAAACTTCAATTTTTGATGAATAGTGAAACCACTAAATGGTACTTATAAAAACTGATTTTCCGTTTAAATGAAATTTTGCCATCATTGTGTTTTGATTTTCAAAAATCCGACATACATGGTTGTCATTAAGAAGTAAAATGTGGTTCAATGAGATTAAAATAATTTTTTGTTGAATAGTAACTTATTAAGTTTTTAATCACGATTAGTGGTAATTAGTGTAGTTTAAGGTAAAAATAATGCTTTAATAAAATGAGATGAGCTTAACACATGTCTTACCCTCATTTGTTGTATCATGGCCGACCAAGACAAGCCATGGGTCAACTTGGGGACCCCATGGATCCACTTTGGTTGGGAAATGACATAAATAACATTTTATTTAATGTAAAAGTAAAATTGACAAAAACATGATATGTTTTACTAAAACAATTTTTAAGTGGGGTTATACAAGTCATATTTTTTATTATAAATTTTCATTGGAAAGCTAAAAATATTTCCTACATCATAGTATTTTTTTTATAATTTTTAGACATTAAATAAATTATATTATTTATGACATAATAATGATGCAGCGATGACATCATTATTTGACGATTTAAATAATAAGGAAAGATAATGTAAAATCTATGAACTACACATGTCCAAAACTTATTGGATGAGTGGATTTCGAAGCCTTATCACCTTATCCACGAATTATATCCATGTGGGGCCTTTTGAAACCGAAACACATTTTCAAATAAAGTAATATTTCTTTACTTTCCAAAAGTACCCCTCCTCTCCTCTTATAAAAGGCCCCCACCTCTACCTCATTTAACACACTCCTCAAGCCTTTGGGTCGGCCAACCCATGCCCATTTACTCTCTCCACATCCCTCTCCTCATCCTAGAGGATTTCCTTAGGGCAGAATCCTTTCAAAGGAAGCCTTTAGGCTCAAATCAAAAGGAGATACACTTTTAAAGGTAATTCATTCTCTCATGTTCATTTGTTTTATTTTGCTTCTCCAACCCCCTAAACACTTTTTATTTACTTATTTTGTAACAACACCAGTATCTTCAATATACTAGGATGTTGTTATAAGATTTTTTCGAGCTACACTCTCACACAACTACATCAAATGGTTAAAGAACATACGGTTTCCGTGGATGGTGAAATTCTGCCTCCCGAAACGATGATTGTTCAATACTCATTTAACACCTTCAAAGGTGGCCATTATGATGTCACTATTTTTATATATGATATATAATATTTTTATGTTTTATTTATGCTTCTGTATTTTTCATTTTTGACTTACCTTTATGGCTTCCATTATGGGTATACGCGATATCTTCATTTAAGGAAGTGCGGACTACCGCCCCCTCAAAGTGATTTGATTCGTTAAATACCATATGTGGGATGTATAAAGGATGTAAATATGATATTATAAATGACATTATACTGGAATTATAATATACCTTTATATCATTATTATTCCATTCTATAAAATACTACATAGAAATGAATGTAGCGTTCATGCGTACGTACGGCTTACCGTCTCCATGAACGGTGCATTTCATTTCTTACCTCTAAATGATTATGTAATGTTATAAATTCATGCATTTACTGGATATATATGACATATATGATATCTAAATAATGAATACAATTCTGGATATAATAAACATTTGTCCACACGAACAACATGTAATTGTAAGAAGTCCACTTTCGACTTAAGAACCAAATATCAACAAAACAATCATTATTAACGTAATGATTACATAGTGTTTATAACATGGTAATAAGTGATATAAAAGGAATAATGAACTTGAAAAAGTTTCTTAAGGAATTAGAAATTTACTCAAGTTTATTATTCAGGACGTTAAAGAACGATCGAGTCAAGTCGGACCCGAGGTAAGGGATCTTAGTCCTATCTTTCTTTTTAAGTACACTCTTTTATGTCATTCCTTTTAAATCTCATCTTTCTTGTTATTGGGATGATCTTTTATATTAATCCTACTGTAATTTTTATGTTCATGTGATGAGAGACCCTATTCTCTTTCATCAATCCATTTTGGAAGTTTTGATTGGCACCGTTAGGCTGCCGAACTTTCGTAAGGGATCTTACTCCTCTCTTTCTTTTTAAGTACACTCTTTTATGTCATTCCTTTTAAAGATCATCTTTCTTGTTATTGGGATGATCTTTTATATTAATACTACTGTAATTTTTTTGTTCATGTTATGAGAGACCCTATTCTCTCTCATCAATCCATTTTGGAAGTTTTGATTGGCGCTGTTAGGCTGCCGAACTTTCGTAAGAGATCTAACTTCTCTCTTTCTTTTTAAGTACTCTCCTTTATGTCACTTATTTTAAGCTCCTATTTGTAATGTTGGGGGATGTTATTTTATATTCCTCTTTCTGTACATTATATTTTAATGTGATGAGATACCCTATTTGATCTCATCAATCCATATTCGGATGTTTTATGTGGCGCCGTTAGGCTGCCGAGTTTTCATAAGGGATTTTTCATCTCACTTTTATTCCCGTGAGATTTATGCTACATTTGCCACAAATTCAATTGAGTGGTGTATGTAATTCCCATTATTCTAATCTTTGTGTAATATACTTTCGTTTATGAGTATTTACATCAATGATCTATTGTCCTTCTTTCATCGGGTGTATGTTTTGAAAGATACCCAAGTCGGTAAGGGAACCTTTCACCCTCCTCTTTTTTAAAAGACTTCTTTTGTTGGGTATTTTAATTTACATATTTTTATGTTGCGATATATTCTCATATATCCTTGTTGATGTAAATTTCATGTCTAAGTGATGAGATACACTTTTTATCTCTCATCAACTCATTTTGATGTGATGCCGTTAGGCCGTCAAGGGAACTTTTTAACCCAATTTCGATTTCTTTGGGTTCAGCATGTAGTCATTGAATATGTCATCCATTGAATATGTGTGAATGACCTATTATTGTTTTACACTTAATATCCACTTATATTGGGTGTAATTATATTTTTCACACATATTTTTGAGATTGATTTGTCCTTAATTTAAGGATACCTTCTTTATAAGGGATTTCATCACATTTGACGTTTTTATTGAGGGTTCATTGTTGTTATGCACCAATTCACTCTTATATGGTGTATATACTATCCTTTGGAGTATTATATCATGAATCTATTTATTCTCATGATATTATAAAGTTCTGACTAAATGTTATTCCTCAATTATTGTATTCAAGTGTCTCTAATTTTGGTAAAACCCCTTTAACCAAAATATCGTTTTAAATGTTTTAATTATTTGTTCTTATTAATATCCATGTTTTCAAAATGGTTTTAAGGATTTATTTATAAGGATATTAATGGTTTAAAATTTTAAGCTTCAAGGTGGTATGGGACACTTTGATTCAAAAATCTCTTTATTAAATGTTTTAAATGGTTTTGGAAATGTTTTCTTTTTTGAATGGATTCATTATTTCAATATACTAAACTGTTATATTGTGATTGAAATGTGGAAATGTTATGTTTCCTTTACGAGTGTTTTATGTGATACATTTATGTTATGGTTCTTGGGCATTGTTATGAAAACGGGTGGTTCCATGATAATCTAAGGGCGGGTGAGCCCGATATAGCTCTCCAATGCATTGGGTAACGCGAAGGAGTGAAATGTTAAGGTTTCTCCGAAGAGATTTAGGGAATATACTGTGATGGGTATTCCAAACGTAACCAAGAGGGTTACTCCCTACGTAAGAATGTTATGAATGCCTCAAGTTACCTTTATGTCTTATGTCTTCTATGATTTATTCATGATTTGATATTCCTATGTTTTATGGGTAAAGTATGATTTCATTCTTATGTATATATGAACTCATGTTTCCTTTCCATATTTTTATAACCCTTAATGAGCTTTTTATGCTCATCCCAAGTTTTTGAAATGATTTTCACAGGTCAAGGGAAAGGTATATGATGTGACGATAGTGTCAAGGATGTGTCAAGAAAGAATCCGTGTTTTATTTTAAAGAGGTTTCCATTGATGGGAAGAATGAATATTGTCTTTTATGTAACCACCTTGTTTAAATGTGGAATGTAATGCAAGTTTCAGGATCTAATTCTCTAAAACTCTAAACCTGAAAAGATCCTCAATGTGTAATCTTGTAATAACTCAAGTTTAAGTAAGGTTTAATGCTGGGGCCTTATAATATGTATATTAAATATCTTCATAAAAAGTATAGATATTAAAACACTAAATTTATAATTATTCCAATTGGTTCCTCATATTTTCTTGACCTTGATGATGCTGGGAAATACGTAGATAAAGCGTTTTTTTAGAGATATGATAAGAAGTTTACTATACATGGGATCTAGTATTCCAGACATAGTTTTATCATTTTTCTTATTTGAAATATATCAATCCAATCAAAATGAATATCATTTAAAATTAGTGAAAATATTTTTTCACAATTTAAAGGGAACCATGAATTTAGGCCTTATGTATATATATTGAAATGATTTAGTTTTAAAATATTTTCTAGATGTCAATTTTTTTGGATGTAGAATGTATAGAGAAATTACATCTAGAACATGTAATTTTATAAGAGATTCATTTTTATTGGTCTTTCATGAAGAAACACTTAGTAGCACTCTCCACTAATAATGCTAAATATGTAGCACCTAGAATTTGTTGTTCCCAAGTATTGAGGATGAAACACACACTCATAGACTATGGCATGAGTTTTACAAAAACAAGGATATTGTGTGATAATGCATATTCCATTTCTCTATGCAAAAACCATTCACATAAATCACATGAAAAATAAATATATAGTTGGCATCACTTTTGTAGGGATCACACACTTAAAGAAGATATCATTCTTCAATTTATCAAAACTCAAGATTAACTTGCTTATTTTTTTACAAAATCATTACCCTCCGATAGATTAGAATACAATGTTATAAATTTAGCAATGATAACCATATGGTAATCTTCTATATTAACATTTTGTTAAAACAAATCTCCTTATATTAAGATGTTGATTTTCATAAGGATAGTATATTTTCATGTTTCCCTAATACTTTCATAATAATTTGTTTCCTTAACAAATCTTCCATAATTAAATTTTTTGTAATCACATTTCTGGTAATGATATATTATTAGTTTTTAGAAAAAAAAATTCATAACAAAGTTTGATTTCACAATCATTTTTTTTAATTCCATACTTCTAGAACCTAAATTTTCCATTAAGTAATATGATTTTTGGGAATATAATGGTCATTAAGAATAATAATATTCATTACTGAATTTTTTTTCATCATTCATGATGGTATGTTTCCTTAATTAAATTTTATTAATTGAAATTTTTACATGATGGTATTTTTATCCTATATTACGAAATATTTGTCAAATTTAATTTCATAAAATATAATATTCCCTTAAAACCTCAAAAGGTCATAATCAACTAAATCCTTTTTTGAAAATCATCACAAAAATTAAGTCAGATCTATAATATTTCAATTGTTGGATCATTTTGGGAATTCGAACTATCACTAAAATGCTTATATAAAGCCATCATATTCCTTTCCACATATCAGTTTTCAAGACAATTGGTGCCAATGAACATCTCCTATATAAATAAATCATTCAATTTTTTCATGTTCTCTTAGACTTTGTATGTCTATGGAAGCTTCCACATAGAAATAGACGACTTTATGAAAGGACATCAAGAATTTAAAAAATTACAAGGAATGGTTGGTTGAGGCAATATTATTTGATATGTATAATTACATGATTATCAAAAATATCAAGCTGAATAGATGGGAGAGATATGTGTTTTTCTTCCAAAGAGTCTGGATCCGGTTTATCCCGACATACTTATAGAATTATATGATATAGTTTGTTTTTATGGGGAAGGTGGAAGGTAGATGTTTTCATTCAAAATATATGGGAAAACCTATTCCATATAATTTAATATGGCTTCAAATATACACGGAATTCCATATGATGGTGAGACTATTTTATGCACTCACAGGTTTCCAGATTAGTCAAGATGTTTTGAGAAGGAATATTTAATTGATTTCCTTGGACTCTAAAGAATAATGTCACTTAATATGAACCACCTTTCTATAAATTTCAGGTTGTTATCTTTTTGGGTACATGGTTTCCTCATTATGGGAGTGGGGGACATGGATTCCTTAAATAAAAGTTATATCATTATTTTGGAATTTTTCCTTAACCATAGAAATGTAAATTTGGTAAATTATATTCTCCGACCAATCACCAATATTAAGAATGGATCTCTCAGAATCCAGATCATCATTTATCCGACCATATTGTCGAAGATAAAAGTTCATTGCTTAGAATCATGCGAAATTTTCTGCAGTTCAGAACCAAGAACCATTAAGATCATGTTGTTGATTGATGATACCTTGAGAAGGATTAAAGTGCTTTTCAACAAAAAATCAAGAGAAATTTATTATATTTTTGAATGTGAGATTGATTTTTATCAAAGAATACAGAAGTATCAAAAATATAAATGAAATCCTATAATAAGAGATAGGAAAATGAACTAGATTCCAAAGAAAAACTTATAATTCCGGAAACTCAGTCAGCAACACCAAATCTGAAAAAACAAAAAAACTATCCATGATGATCTGGAAGGGGATTGGAGGAAAAAAAATAAGAACAAGAAAGAAAGTGATCCATTCTTTTTCATTGATCCTAATATGAAAAAATACATGAAAAAAAATCTATTAAAGTGTATGAAAGGGAATAAAAATAGAATAAACAAAATAAGAAAATTTATAATGATAAGATCATTCAAGAATTTTTGAATGATATGGAGAAAGCCTCTAAATAGAATCAGGTACCAAAATATTTTCACTAAGAATTTGTTCCAATAGATACACCAGGAAAGAAAATTCCAATTTAAGAACCAATTGTGGAAGAAGATATAGTTTATGAAGAAGAAGTATAAGAAGTAATATAGTAATAAGAATATTAGACTGATGATGTGATATCAAAAATAGAATAATTCCATTACAAGGAATGTCATTCTGACATGCTTTCAATCCGGACATCCTAGGTTGAGTCAATACAAATTGTCTCCCAAAGAAAAGAAGATGATATATATGATGAGTTTGAAAAAAATATTGATGAATAAACAAAAAATCTTTTTTTCATCCACCCAAATCATTATAAGTAATATGAAGAGAAAGAATAGGGTTATGAAGATATGATAGTCATCATTCTGATAGTGAGAATGAGTCTCCATGGGCTAAGAAAGATATCTCCAAATTTGATAAAGGAAAATAGGTGGATGATGATACACCTAAAAATACTATGGTTTTAAAAGAGAAGAAGGATGTTAGTTTTTCATCTAAAAGGAAATATGGAGAGATAGAAAAATAATCATATCATGAAAGGGAATCATATTCTGAATCATCATATCCAGTGAGTTTGGATTTTTTTGCTCACTCATTGAAGAAGTTAGTGATCGTAATTCCTTTTTTTCTATATATATTGATTGAAGATGTAAGATTCCTCAACACACATTCAATTAGAAGATGAATTCAATAATCATGTTCCTGTAAAAATTCATCAAGAGTGGGGAATATTTCCAAAATTTCCTTATTGGTTATGATGATTATAGGACATCATGTAATGAAAGTACAAAATTATCAAAAATAATTAATGAAGACATGAGAATTCATGATTACATAAATGATACAGTGTATGATGATTTTTATAAGATAGATAATGAATAAAAAACTTTTCAAAAAGATTTACTATGTAGATAAACCTTGAAAAAATAGCATGGAAGAAAGTGGATAAGGATCTAAATGGGAAGTTAAATTTAGTTGATTTAAAATAGAAGAGAGAAAATGACCTCAGTGAAGTGTTTGAAGAAAATTTCAATCAGATATATGAAGTAATAAAGTATCAGGTAGAAATCCTAATATCTTAAGATGAAAAAATCAAGGCACGAGAAATGAATAATCAGGATTCAAATTAGAATCTCATGCAGTTTGAGAAAGATTATAAGGAGATGAAGATGATAAACGCTACCTTAAAGAATATAATTCCTAAAGAAATCAATGATGGATAATTTTTCAACTCAATTCGGATCTATTGTTGAATTTTTACACATTACCAATATTTCTAATCATAATGAAATTTTTTCCCTTTATTTTTTTATTTTTTATAGTTCTAATATTTTAGGTACAATATTTTTTCATTATATGTATTCCTTTTTAAAAAACAAAACGGGGTAGAAAATTATGATAAAAAATATACTATGTTTAATTAATATAATTTCGCCTGTATGGAGAAGTTTAAGAAGAGGGTTTATATAAAAAATTCATTATTATTCATGGAATGAAAACCTTTATAAGTATGTCAAGAATACGATCCATATGGATTTCAAAACCTAAAGGTTACTAGGTCGTATTCATCACAGGTCATAAGTAAAGGGAGATTTTTTTTTTCAATGAGCATAAATAAATTCCCTATTAATTAAATTCATTATTAAAAAGTTGTTTTCTCATTCCAAAAAGGGGGAGATTATGGAGTAAATATGTTTTCCTTATTAAATTTTCATTCCTACATGTTATAAAAATCATAAAAAAAATTTCTTACGGAAAATTATCTTTTTCAATGGATTATATTTTTAAGGAAATTTTCTTTTCATATGGAAAATTTTTATCATATCATTTGTTTTCATTTTCTCATTTTATATCCTCCAAAAACCATGTTCAACAAGGCCAATGGACGGTGAAGGCATATGTTGACAATTTCAAGGAACTGATTTTCTTTTTCTCCAGAGGTAGCGTCTCATGAGCTCATGAAGGTCTCTCTTTTCACTGGGGGTCTTCGTCTGGAGATCAAGGAGCGAGTCCTCCCTTCTAAAGACCTCTGTTTCGAGAAGCTGGTAGAGGAAAAATTCTTGGCTGAGTTGGTTTCTGGTGTGTGGGTGGATAATACTTCAGCGTCCCCGGTTGTTCGTAAGAGTTCCCCCTATGGTGTGGAAAATACACTAGAGATACATGTTCCTCAGGAGTTATCCCCCTGGTCCCAGCTTCCAGTTCATCAGATTGTTCAATGGTATGAAATCAGTGTGGTCATTTCGGGTATTTAAAGCCGTCTGGTCGCAAACCTCCGAAGACGTGTCATCGCTGCAGCTGACTGGGTCATCTGGAGAAGTTTTGCAGGAAGTGTCGCTTGAAGAGGACGTTGTGATGGGAGAATGGCAGTACCTGACTGTGAGGCAGAAGATGCTTCAGCCATCAGAGCCCCAGCCACAGGTCTCGAAGTAAAGCTCACGCACAGTCAAGAGTTCCCAGGGATGTGAAGCCTTGTTCCATGTTCTGTTTTCCGTATTGATGGTGGAACAATTAAAAAACTTTTCATACTTGTTTTGCTGCTATTAATGTTTCAACAGCGTTGTAAATGCATTGTTTTTGTATAAAGTGACGATGGACTTGTTCTATGATAATCTAAGCAGACTTGTCCTGTGGACGTGGTATTCTGATTCATGTGTCTTTCTTAAAAGTGTGTTTGACCCTTGTGTGGGTTTACCTCGGTTGAGTTATGCTTGTCAGATGTGGTAATGATTCGTGGAAATCAATGGATCATGCCTCCAGTTGGATGTCTGGGTAAGTATTTTCTTTGGGTTATCCTTGGTGTTGAAGTTTGTTGACTGTAGTGAAGGATTCAATGTTTCGACGAAGGTGTTGTTTTCACTCGTGCTATAAGAGTTGGTTTAAACCAGTTGGGAGTTCCCACATCGACCCCCCCATTCCTAGGGTTTTCTAATTAGATGGTCAACTTTTCTGCACAAGTTGAGCTCTTGTGGTGGGGAGAACCCCTTTGTGTTCTCCCATCAACCTTGGATCTCAGTTTTCTCTTGAATCGATCGGGTGTGACCTGTGTGGAGTAAGGTCATCCTGAGAATATCAGTTCTGTTCAGTTCCTTTAGTTCTGTTTGGGCATAGAGTTGAATTTTGGCTGACTTTTGGCTTGGTGACTTTCTGGGGGCAGAAAGTATCTGTGGTGGGGAGAATTGTCACACCCCGACCGCAGATGTCATTATTTTACTTTTTTTTCTTGGTCCCGATTTAAAATTTTCAAGGTTTGTTTGTGTTGGTAGGTTTCGCACCGGTGCGCGGTCATCGCATCGCTAGCGGTGACCGTGCATTCGGCCCGGGTGACTATGTGTTCACCCGGCGTTTTAAATATTAAAATTTTTATGTTAACATTTTATTATTATTACCATTTAAATTGTGTTATCATTATTGTGGTATTTTTATATATGTTTATATATGTGTATAGTAATGTATATATATATATATATGTCAATATATGTATATATATGCTTATATAAGTTAATGTCTATATATGTTTATATATAAATGTTTATTGTATTTACGTTTATATATATATATATAACTATATATGTATAATTATATATGTGTGTGTTATTTTTAAATGATTTTAATATTTTAAATATTTGATCAGAATAATTATTATTATAATTAACTAATTTTTACTTATTATTATATTTTATTATTATTATTATTATTATTATTATTTGTGTAGATATATATATATATATAAATTTTGTTTCCAACCCTAATCTCCCCCCTCTCTCCCGTAGCCCCCCCCCTCTCTCTCTTCCCCGTACGGCTCCTGTCTCCCAGCTTCACTCACTCCGGCGCCCGGCCTCCTGTGAGCTCCCCTCCCCAGACCTCCGGCACTCCGCCTCACCGCACCCAGCCACTGTCCCGGCCATCCCCTCCATCCGGTGGTCTGTCCTGGCGACCCGGCGCACTCCCTCTCCGGCGGCCCGCACCACCGGCCTCACCACCGCTAAACTCGGCCTCCGCTCACCCCAGCTCGCCGCGCCTCCTCCTGCGTCGCCTGGCCTCAGGCTCCCACTCCTCCTCAGCCTCTTACGGTGTTCCGCTCCCCGCCCTCCCCCCCCCCCTCGCCCCAGGCGGCGCCTCCCGTGCGCACCCCCCTCCGTTGTCCCGGCCTCCTCCGGCGAACAGCCCCGGCGACCCCGTTTTTCTATCGCCGCCATCCCCCCATGTCGTCCGGCCCCTGTTCAGGCCGCCCCGACCGCAGGCGACCTCCCGTCCAGCCCTCCCCCTGACCGGTGACCTCCCTTCCGGCGACCCCCCCTATCCAGACGACCTCCTCCCTCACCCCCACGTCGTCCAGGCCCCTGTTTCACACCATCGTGCCGACCCCGCCTTCCCGTTCCGGCCTCCCTTAGCTGCACCGGCGACCCCCACCGGCCTCGCACCTCCACCCGACCGCCGGCCTCGCCCCACCGTGCCGATCCCGACCTTCGCCGGACCTCACTGCCGAATCTCCCCGCACCCCTGTAAGTCGGGCGTGTTTTATTTTATTTGTTATTATATTATTATTATATTTGAGTTATTATTATTTCGTTAGCATTTTTATTTTAATATGTTAATATCTTTAGTTTTATTAATATTATTAATATTATTATATTATTATTATTGTTATTATTGTTATATTATTATTATGCGTATTATATTATTATTTTTATTATTATTATATTATGGGTATGTTATTATTATTATTATATTATAGTATTATTATTATATTATTATTATTAATATTAATATATTATTATTATTATTATTATGATGATGTTGTTATTATTATTACTACATTATTATTATTATCATTATTCTCATAGTAATATTATTAAGTTATTATTTTTATTATTATTGTTATGTTATTGTCATTATTATTATGATTATGCTATTATTATTATTATTATATTATTATTGTTATTATTATTATATTATTATATTATAATAATGCTAAATTATTATTGTTGTTATTATTATTATATTATGATTATGATTATTATTATATTATATTATGTTATTATTGTTGAACCTGTTTAACGGTCTATTGTTTTAGGACCTGTTTGACGGCGCAATATGGTGCAACCATTACGCAACTGGAGATTTACGCCGTGTCGTTTTTCATTCCGATTCGAGGTAGGTCTCCCCTTTCACTCGCCTTTAAATTTAGAATTTATTTATTCCTTGACTTTTTATTAAGTTTCAGTAAATTTAAAAGTATTATTAAGTATTTCTTTATAGTGTGGTGACCTGCTGATAAAAGATGTTTAAATTCTAGCGTTTCATTGAAAGTGTTTTTCATGGTTTCAATGGTGTGCTTCCATGGTAATATTGCTAAATGGTTCTTTATGAAATGTGAAATTGTGTTTTGAAATGTTTTTGGTGTGTATAAATTAGTAGGTGTATTGTTTGTGGAAAAGGTGTTTCTTAGAACCATGATTAGAAGAAATATGGTATGACCTTTAAACTTGATTTTGAAAACTTTAATTGTGGATCTTGGTTGTTGAAAAATGTTTTCCTTTGACGCGTGATTAAAAGTTTGGATTTCATTTGAGAAATATTATTCCTTCAAAAAGTGATTAAAGGCCCGTTTGGCTCTTGATAAAAGTGAGGTGCGTTTGGATATTGGAAAATGATTCTACTTGTGAAAACAGTGTGTTTCAGGTTTAACATGCTGTTTTGAGTTTCTTAAATAAAGTTCTAAGTGTGTTTCTGGTTTTCAATGAAATGGCGTGTGTCATATCCCTTTATAAATGCTTTAGTATTATATGGTCAAAATGTAAATGATATGACGGCCCGGTTGGCACTTTATTAAATGTGAAGTGATTATACATATGTATATATATATACGTACTTATGGGGCATCTCTACATGGGGACTTCCCTTCGAGGGTTGTCATGTAGCGATGTCCGCGTAAGGTGTTGGCAAGTGTGGTGAGATGAGTCACGCGTGCAAGGGTCTCCCACTTACACTGTGTTATTAAAACCACTGTGGGTTCCTGGGCGTCCTTTAGAGAATCAAGTGACGGTTACTGGCTAACCCCGATTAGACGGGTTAGTCCCCCCTTGGTAGGTAAGGCCTGGTGGGGCGTGCCCCTGGTTGGCTGTTAGGGCGTCCAGTTGGTTATTGACTATAGAGTACCATACCGGCAGGTAGTCTGAACCCGAGTATGTCCAGGGGTTGTCTAGGGATGCTTAGGATCACCCATGGTTATTGCTGATAACTTCTGGTTTATTTTTACTTGCACTTGGTTTTCCTTTCTTGTTAACCTTTACTTGCACTTGTTTTCCCTGCTTGTTTACTTTCAGTCAACCTTCATAGCCTATACTGTTAGACTTTGTGAAAATGGTTTTCAAATGAAAATACTTTATTCTCTTTGTGTAAGATTTGAAAATGTAACAATTTTCTTTTTAGAATGAGTTTAAAACTAATGAAAGGGAACCAACATTCGAAAAAGAATAAGGGAAATGTCTTGTGTTTGATTTTCAATTAATGCATTATGAAAGCTTACTTCTATAAATTGTAGATCAAACCTGGAATATGTAGACTCTTTATTTACTCGCAGTGCTTTGGGATTTGTTGTGGGGCTCACCTACTGAGAACTTTTGTGCTCACACCTATCTTTTACCATTTCAGTTGCAGGTTCCTTGTGTTCATGTTTTCCTGGCTTGAGTCACACAGTGTGGGAGCGACGTTGGTTGTAGTTGGGGGTGACCTGTGAGGTCACGTGGAGGTATGTCATGGTGTAGTTTTGTTTTTTTGTCTTTAGTGTTTGTCTGTTTGTTCAGTTTATATTCTTTCTTTTGATCATGTTTTTAGTTTGGGCTGAAATCGTTCCCAACGATTGAAGAATAGTTTGTAAACCATTAGGCCATGCTGTGTGGGGTGTCCCTTATGGACAGTGGTGGGTGCACTGTTGGCGAATGGTTTGGAAAACTGTGTGGCTAAACCATTAGAGTAGCCCAAAATTTTAAAATCATTAAATTATATGTTTTTCCTCCCTAAATTTTAACCCCTTTTAGGTTTTCCTCATCCTTGACTTCTTTTGGAGCATGAAGGGATCCCCCATGATCTCTCCCCTTGATGCTCCTCCCTTGTGGATTCTCCTTTTATGGATATGAGGTGATTTTCTTTGTGTTTGGTTCAATTTTCACTCATTTATCTCCAATTACTTGAATTTCTAACATGTTTAGGGTTGGGGATCTCTCTTGGAAATCCCTAGTGGCTACTGTTGGTATGTAACTCTATTTATTTAATTCTATATAGTGTGGATTTTTTCTCGGGATTGGATCTCTCTTCTTGTGGTGTTTTGTTAGATCCAAACTGTATTGAGGTTGTTCTTTGCATCAGTTTTATTTGTGATGTATTCCCTATGATATTTTCTTATTTTTAACTAATATCTAAATGTTTTTCTCATGATTTTAGTTTGATTTTAGGGAATATAATGATGTCTTTGTACTGCATAAAATTTGTTGAAGTAATTTAATAGGGGTTTCTTTCAATATGTTATACTATTTAGAATATAAGGTGTTTACAAGAATACCAATTATTATTTTAACAAAATTGATCAATTGTGGTGATGATTTTCGATGGTTACATTTTACGACATGAGATTTTTTCTAGTTTTTTATGTTGTGTCATTTGGAAGCCACTTTATGTCATGGGCAGTCATGGTAAATCATTTTGGAAATGTTCATCCCCTTCATAAATACTTGGTTATAACTTTGACATTGTGCATGTTATTGTGTTAGATTTAAAATCTGTGTTTTTACTAAAAATGATTAATAGAAGGTTTAATGGACACTTGTAATGTTCTATAATAGGATGTCACATCCATGGGTACACAGAGTGCACAAATGGATGGGATTTAATTTGATGATGGCATTGAAAAAGATACTATCCTTGAGATTTGGATTTCTAATAATGTTTCTAATCAATTCTTTATTCCAATTTTCCTAAAATTGTCCCATGATTTCCAATGGATAATGTGTTTCATCAAGTGAAATAAATTTGTGACCCCATATGTGTTTTTATGGAATTGATCATTTGGCATGGAAATATGTTTTTGTTGAAGGATTCGTGATATAAAAGGCTTATTTTTCATTTTGAATATAGAAATGGTGATTGATGTTGTTTTGGGAGTGGTTTTTGAAATTTTTGTTATATATTGAAATAGAATGTGTGGTACACATGGTTGGAACATTATGTTTTTTCAGAAATTAAATCTGAATTAGAATGTATTATTGAACGTTTATAATTTTAACTCATTTTAAGAAAGGGTCTGAAAATTCATGTAATGTGAATTCCTCGTTGGGTCTTCTGAATGGTATTTTATTTGAAGGGAACTCCTAGATAGGGAATTACCAATATTTCATACCATATAGGCGGTGTTAGTTTTTGGGATCAAAATTTCTAGGGATAGTAGGTAGGTGAGTCACGCATGCGAGGGCCGACTACTAACACTGTGTAATATGTTACCATGGGTTTCCTTGTTATATTTTAGATAGAAGGGTGATGGTTTTTTGTTGACCCCAATTATATGGTTTCGAATCCCTTGGATGTCTAGAGTCCAGGTGCGGTGTTCTAGTAGAGATGATTGTTTAGAGGTGCCAGATAATTATTAAATATAGAGCTGCACAATATACTAGTAGGTGAGTCCTACTCGATTACATCTAGGGATCACGATAGGGATGTTTATGGAATTCCCATAGTTTGATATATGTATTTTCATTCTTATTTTTCTTCTGAAATTGGTTTCTTATTTAAACAACTATTTTATTTCCAGCATGACTTGGTATCATGTTGTTTGGATTTTATATTGGGTTTGGAATTCCAAAATGATAAACTGGTTTAATTAATATAAATGTTACATGTGCTGTATTAAAAAAGTGGGATTTTTTTCTTTATTATATAAAATGAGATGAAAAAATATATAACTGTATTTCAAAATAGTGTTAATGTATAGTTTAAGAAAATGTAAAGGTATGTATTCTATAGTCTTTTCCAACTGATCTATCTAGATCAAACCCTTATTATGCTATTCGGTGTTGGTGGACCTGTTTTTTGCAGGTTTTGGTTATGAATCTATGTGATCGTTGTTAGAGAAGGTTTTTTTTTGTGGTTGGTCACATAGATATTATGTTAGTGGTAGTTTGTCTTGGTGTTTTATTAAGTTAATGGATTTTTTAGTTATATCTATTATCTATTTATCTATTTATATTTATTGAGATTAAATTATTATTAGTCCTCATATTTTTCAATTTATTTATTTTATCCTATTTTATTAGTCTAAATTAATCCATCAATTATTATTTTGATGCATAGTTCTAGGTTTCATCCTTTAGGGATTAAGAAATACCCTCTACCGATCCCACTAACTGGGTCTTGTGTTGGGTTCAATGGCATCCTGGCCTGGTTTCTGAAAAAATTCTCATTACTTATTAAAATATGGGTCCTTTCTCACAAATTAAATTCCATATATTTATAATGTTTCATCATTGTAGTTGGATAAAATTTAACCAATTTTAATTTTTTAAATTAAATATTAGATAATCCCCTCCAAAAATATTTCCTCGATGAAAAAATAGGAAATTAATCATCCAATATGTTTTTGTGATAAATTGTATTGAAATAATATCCAAGGGAAACAATTTCACTACAATCGTATTGTAACTTGTGATTAATTATCAAACAAGAAGGAATGTCTTATATGTAAGGACAAAAAACGTTATGGGAATCCAACTATTGATGAAGCTAATTATGGAGAAAAATATTTCAATACTATGTATTGAAATGATTTAATTTATGTTTCTATATTGACATTTGTCATAATGAGTTTCATGATTTAAAATAAACATGTTCAAATATATTCTTTTTGAATTATAAATACACAATAGGTTTTTAGTATTAAAGGAAATCATTGAATGTGATATGATTGAAGGTACTTTTAAAAAAAATTATGTACTCAATATGATTGGGTATCTAAATGACATGGAAAGGAAGCAGACCCCACTCAAGCTCAATTTGTCCAAAATATTTCACTTAGCATCCACTATAGAAAATATTATTCTGGATTATTATAAATTGAAACATAAATGATTTCAATTAAAATTTTCCCAGTCTCATTAATATATTGTGGTTTACTTAGCGTGATATAGAAGGTCCATGACTATTTACAATGATGATATAACAAAAAAAAGTGTAAATGTTTTCATTATAATAATAAAAATATTTCTTTAGTATATTACATACCAGCTTATAAAAATATTAATTATTCGTCTATAGAATGAAAAAATTTTAAACCTATTGTTAAAAATGAATTTAAATATCAGTTATATTTATAACCTCGTTGGAAAAGGAAAATAAGGATAAAACATAATTGTCCCCTTAACATCAGTTCTAAAAAACACATTTTTTGAAGACCTATATAAATATGTGTTTATATAAAATATAATTATTAAGATAGGCATCAATGTTAGTTATTGAGAAATAATATAAAACATGCCAGTGTGTCATTTTTTTCATCTATTTTTAACAACAATAAATTTAAAAATGAATTGTTTTTAAAATTTGTCTTAACTCCCATAAGAACCAAACCTCTATGACCAAACATGTTGAAAAAAATAGAATCTCGTTAAATGATATACAATATAATTTTTATTAAAATCATGACTTTAAAATTCATATAAGGATTTTATTAGAATTACAACAACATTAAAACATTATAATAAAATAAATAATATATAATAAAATATATTGAAACAGAATAAAAATAAAATTAAAAACAAATTATAGTTTTCAAAGTATCCTTATAGATAATTTTCACAATTAGAATATATGACTTAACATCTTGAGAAACTATAAAATATAATGAAACTATTTTAACTATAATATCAATATAAATATATAATAAAAAAATGAAAAAATTTGATAGTAAATTTCCCTTTCAAGAAATATGACTTGTTCATTAGAAATTATTCCATACATATATATCATCACATTATATCAACATTAAATATTATTTTATTTATAGTGAAATTGAAGTTCCAAAACATGTTTTAAATAAAAAATTATTCTACATAATACCTAAATAAATAATTATAAAATAAGTCACATGTGCATGATTATATTTTAGTTTTTGTTCCCTTATTTTTTACACCATGTGGATTCGATTACATTTTTTCTTTGAAAAATATAAAATTCATAAAATAAAATAAAAACTAATTATAATATATTTTAAATAAAAAAAATATTACAGTACTCTAATAATTTATTAATGTTTTCTCACATTTTATAATATATTGATCATAAATGTAAATTCTGTTTTCCTTTAGATATTAAATGAAAAATTAATATAATATTATATTCAAATATACATCACAATGTATGTTACCTATACATTAAGAATGGGAGATTAATCCAACTGAAATCCCATTGATAATAAGTAAATTGTTGTACTAAAAAAATTGAGAGTCTTTCTAATAATATCTAATAACATTCTAAGAAAATGTATAATTTATTATTCTAAAAATTCATCACATAATTGTTATATTTTCTTGTATGATATCTTCAATGGGGATGCTTAATTAATATTATGTGTTTCTTCCAAATATTTCTATTTTTTACATCTCAGTGTTACATTATAAATATGACATCACTATTTTCCACCCTCTTAATGGGAAATTTTTTTGAGAATATTTCAATCAATATCAAATTATTATTACCCATTGAATAAATATTTTATTCATTGATAATCACGATTCATACATAAAAACTATCAAAGTCCCTTGTACACATTTTTAGTCCCATAATGTTGTTGTTACAATAATGTCCCGACATTGAAAAATTGATGGTCTTTATAACCATTAAAACTATATCTCAATAAAATTTTATATATTAGAAAGTCAGTTATGTTAATCACAACCACAACATGAAATTATTAATACTTATTTGTATATGAATATCATACAATGGTACAATACACCCATAATAGTTTCAAATCATGAATTAATTGGATAATTTAAACATCCATATCATTTCAAGTATTTTTTGATCAAAAAGTCAATAAAATCAATAAAATATATTAACACGTCTTATAAATTTTTCATGAATAGATATAAATTACAAACAAAATATGCCACAAATTCGGTTTTCTACTTGTTTAATTAACTGGATTCTTTCCATATGCCAATAATACAATTTATAGATTGGAATCATCATTACTTAATATAAGGAATATTTTGAGTGTTTTCTTATATTATGTTGTTTTGGAATCAAGAAAAAAATTAAATCATTTATTTTTTTTTTATTTCTTTCCGAATACTATTTTTTCTTTATTTAAATATATATAAAATTATTATAAATGAGTAATTATAAGAACATTACAAATTAAATTAGGTGGAGTTTTGGTTTATTACATAATATGTGAATCAACCAATGATCATTCTTTCAGAGTATGGTGTGATGACAAACAATTAGTGAGTGGTAATTTCCATTATTCTATTTAAATTTTACACTCATTAATTTTCTAATTCATATATCACTATGTAACCTGATCCCATCATAGGAAATATTATTTTCCCTAAAAATTTCAATTTTGTAAAACATTATGTTATTGTTGTATATATGTTAACCAATCTATTATTTCTTTAAAACATTAATCTAACAATCCATTCAGGCATTTTATGTTGAAAAATTACAAAATAGTTATTTTACATTAAATTTCATACAACCTAAATATATTATTTTTTGTTTTAAACATACAGTTTCTAAATCATTGGTGTATTCCAAATTAATTCCAATTCAATATCATGATTCATTTCATATATTAACTCGAAATTATCATTTTGGAAATATCCATTTCATTAGATGATGAATTCTACACTATTTCATCATTCTAGATCCTTGGATCATAACTCACATTAAATCACTACAAAATTAAATGAACATTGATCTCACTGGATCATATATTTTTTCATTTTTAAGAAATTTATACCTAGATAATATATTAATCTATTTTTGGGACAATATGTTAGCAAAATTCCATGAAGTATTTACCGCCACTCTAATATTATTCACTTGATTTTCATGTAGTATTCTAACAATATTTCATTTTTAATTGTAGAAACTATTAAATAATGAATTTATGTTAATGAATAGTGTCATATTAAAGTAAAATTAATTCATAAACCACCTATAGGAATAATCTATTATATTATTAAAAATGTCAATAACATTAAAAACTAACAACCATAATACCAATGATATTACATTTATTATAAGTAATTTTTCCACTTATGAAAACTAATTATTTCATTTGAAATTATTTTAAAAAAATCATTCCAAATATGAACAAATAAAATGAGTTTAAAATATGAAGAAAGTTAGTATAGTAATATTTATTATAAAAAATTATTATTTCATTAGAAATTATTAAAAACCAATAGTCAACATATAAATGAACAAAAAATTTCAATATATATATTAATTCTTAAGAGTGATATTAATCATAATATTAAAACAAAATTAAATAATTAAATAATTGGAAATTATTTTAAAACCAAATTAAAATCCAAATGAGAAAAAAATGAAAATATAGAAACAACATTAACAAAAATAATAGCTATAATAACAAAAAGTGAAAAAAAATTATCATTTTAATTAAAATTATAAAAAAACATATTTTAAAATATAAATGTATAAATGAGTTGAATATATAATAATAAAATTATTAATATTTTTAATTAAAGAGAAATAAATTTTAATTATTAAATCAAATGTAAAAAATATATTTCATTTTTAATAATTAAATGTTACTTTATGAAATGTTTATATAAATAATTTCTATTAAAAATAGATTTAAATATATATTTTTTATATTAAATATTTATCTTCTACAGCTACACCAATTAGAAATAATGTAAATTGCATTTATTATAAAATATAGAATACAAAATTACCCAAAAGTTTAGTATTGACATAAAATAAAAAAATTATTAAGGAATTGGATAGTTCATTAAAATGGAATAATAATTGTCAATAAAATTATTCAATATTTTCATTATTAATTATTAGAAAGCTAAAATATCATCAACATTATTATAAAATTAAATACGTACTTTGATTTGGTAAAATTATACATTCAATATGTAATTTAATATATCTGAAATTGATGTGTTGGTGATAAAAAATGTTTACTGAACAATGGAAGATGGGGATTATCAATGGTGGTTCCGTGTTTCAGGGCATAGAAAGTATAACGTTTTGTTATAGAATCCATAAGGAATCGATCATTCCTTGTGAAGGGGGAAGAGTTAATGTTGATGATGTTGTTGGTTTCATGAATGAGTGACCAGTGAGAATGCGTTTTATAGAATAATTAGAGATGTATTGAATAGGTCTGTTTTATGATATTTGTTATTGCTATGTGGTAGAGTTTTGAAAATTTTAATGTATTTTTTCTACATTTATTATTATAACTAGTTTCAGAAAAATTAGTGTCTTTATAGTAATAACCAATGTTATAAACTTTCATCAATTGGTTTTAACATCAATTATTAAAGACCCGATTATAAAAATGACACATATTCAATGTTTTCAACATTATTGTTGATACATATAAGAGTTTGATGTGATGATGGGATTATGTTTTAGCATGAAATATTCATTCAAATTATGAAGAAAACTGTTTCATATATGATATGTTTTTTGTGTTGGATAACATAAAATTCCCGACTGTATTCAAAAATATAATGTGTATTTTTCATCACGTTTTCCTATTATATGATTAACTAAGTTATTGAAACAAATATTTCCATAGATAAATGATTTGTTCATTGTTGATACACATGGATATGTTTGATAAAATTCCATAAAATGATATTCACTAAATAATAGGATAATAATATTATCTAAAATAAAAGAGTTTAACTATGTTATTTGTTAATAGTATTTTGTAAATGTTTCACATTTCCTACTAAACTAATATTTAAAAGAATAAAAATTTATATTCAAAATATTTTCCCCAACACATAAAATACAGTCAATTAGATTAATATTGAAATATTTATTTATATTCTTGCATATGTTATAAGAGTTTTTTCCAATCGTAAATGATTTGGTGTTTTATAATTATATTTTAGAGACAATATATTTATATTTATATAGTGTGATCATTTTTTGAATTAGAAAAGTTAAATGTGTAAAAAATTAAAAATTTTAATATTTTAATTAAATTTTAATTTCAATATTACATCATATAAGAGTATAGGGTGTATTGGTAAATAAAGATGTTAATATAGATAGTGGAGTTTAAATTTGTTACAATTAAAATATTAAATATAAATATTGAATGATAATGTACACAGTGATGATAATGAACATAGAAAGAGTTCTATTTTGATAATATATGTTATTAAGATTATAATAATTGATTTTTTGATAAATTATTTTTTTGGATACTATGTTTGCAGAGTTGAACATATGGATGAAGACTGAGATATCATGATAATAAAAATGAGTTTTATTCAAAGACGGTATCTATGAAAAGAGTTTAATTAGTGTTATTTATCAGATGGAAACATAGATTTGTGAATGGAATTATATATTCAAGTAAGGGGTTTAAAACCCCTAAATGTGTAGAAAACATATGAACTCTTTGGTGCTTTATCATATTGTTTTTAATAAGTGGAGAAAATATATATTCCATTATTTTAATTCCAATACGAGATTTAAAATATAAAATATATTATGTATAGATAAGTACGACATCATTTAACAATTTTTCTACATTTTTACCAATATTACTGAGCTGAAAAAAAACAATTTCCCATATAATGTATGAATCTAATTAATCACTAATTAAATGGCCTCATGATATACTATTTTATTTGATAACATTGAAAAATTATTTTGGTTTGAGTATTGTATAGAGACATGGGAATAATTCATAAAACATAAAATATGTTTTTTAAATTTTATAAACCACAACATTTTCTTATTGAATATTGTACACTATATATTATATACACGAGGTTTAATGTTTAATATTTTATCCTAATAAATTAGATAAAATGATACCTATTGTGAGAACCATAATTCATTCATATCATACATACATTGTAATTATGATCTAGAAAAACAAAGGTTGGTTGTTTATGATTCTAACCATTTCACAACATTTTCTTAAATTAATAGGATATTTTTCATCCCATGTAATGATTATGAAATATAGTTCCTTGATTGAGATATAATGTTAATTTGTTTCTAAATAACTAGAAAAGCTATATCTGATATACTTATATATTTTAATAGGGGTATTGTGATGTGCCCATACACATAGATGAATGAAATGTGATGTGTTCATACATCAGGATAGTCTATAAACACTGAGTTGATAGTGAATTAGTATGATATATTCTATTGAAATACACCATGACTCATTTTCAAATGATTTATCAAAAGATGTGATTATATTACTATGAATCCCTATATATGATACATTTGGTGGATATAGGTATATAAATACATGTTTCTGAGAGAGATCACTCGATATACCTTTATATCTGGGGTATCATTGATTCATTTTATTATTATTCTATTTAATTATAAATACATATTATTTAGATTATATTTTTTTATATTCTACAATGGTTTATTAGGCCACACATTATTTTTTTTTAATAAGTATAATATTTTATTATAACATTTTTTTATAAAAATCATTTAGAGATGCCTGAATTGTATTTTAGAGGAAATATTTATGATTTTTTGGATGTATTTTATCATTTGTATTAAATATTATATAACGTTTTGTAAAAATAAGTTATTTATTGTAAAAAAAAATTTGGATATTGTTTCCCAAGTAGTTATATATAATGAATCATCTGATGGAAAAATACAATATTTATGATACTTCTATGCAAGTGTGATCATGAATGAAATATATACCAATGTTGAAACCACAACAATGTAATCTTAACCATATTGTTATTTTTTCTAGGATACATAAAACCTGGTGACAGTCACAATGTTAGGTCCTTTTTCACTTTTTAATATGTAATACTAGTACTCCGCCCGTGCGATGCACATCACTATAAAATAATTCGTATTATTAACTATAGAATACTATTTATTAAACATAATATTTTATATTAATATTGAATATATTTGAGACTAAAATGACATAAATAATGATGAATAAAAGTTACAGAAATTGAGGAACAAAATTTAGACACTGAGAAACCTTCTGTATAAGATTAACAACATAGGAACCAATGGTGAAACATAATAAAAATTAATAAATAATATATTGAAATTTTAAATTTATTCATAGAAACAATGTATGAAAATATAATTTTTAGATACTTGAAATTGGTCAATAGTGAAATAGAATCACGGTAAGAGAACATCAATACAGTTTCACCTTTGACATAGAACTATGGAATGTAATTTAACAATGATAAGATAACATCAATACTGTTTCAGGATATCCATGAATGAAGGATATTAAGTAAAGACTAATTTTTTTTCAGATATAACATGAAGGAATGGAAGAGGTAGAGATAATATATATTGATGAAACTGAAGGTGGTGGTTAGGGAAGAGGTGGAGGCAAGAGGTGAGATTTTGATAAATGATGGAAGGAAACCTAGAGAGAGTTTCAAGTTTTCTAGATTTTGACTTGAGTGGATGGTATTGAGAAGATGTTGGGGAGAGGATTAATATGAAACATGGTTTTATTCAGTGTGTTATCATTGAAAGGTAATGTGGATTAAAGTTCTTATTTTTATCATATCATCATCATAAATAAATTTCAGTTTTTCATACAAAATATTATCACTCCCTTGATTTAATTTCATAGTGTATTTTAACATTAGTTACATATATAATATATATATTGTTATTCCTAGAAGAATACCATTATATTCCAATTATATAATTATTAGTTGGTACTGGAATCATGGTATCATCCATGAAAAACAATCTATATAGTATAATACATAAATAATATGAATTACTCATGTGTTCTTCTCCATGAATATTTATGAGCCTTTGGTGTATTTTGAACCTATTATAGTGGAAATAATAGTCTATTTTTATCAATTCGATCTAACCTTGAATCGTCTAGAATATCTATGTAATAAGACATAAAATTTCTGAATGGTTCGTAAATATAGAAATCTTTGCCTAAAAATGGCACTCACACAATGGCTTTCAAGGTTGCAAACATCTGCTCAAATTCTACCATGAACATGCTAAATCGAACAAAAAAATATGAATGTAAAAATAAACCCCCTATAGTCCATTAAGTGTGATCTTAAAAAGTGCTTTGGTAATATTCTATTAATATTTGATGTATATTACAAACATATGTGTATATTCTCACTAATCTATAAAATTAATTCATCTGCGTTGGTAGTTTTTCAAGTAGTGAATATCGATGTACATCCGGTAAAAATTTATTAATCCAAATAAACATAGAAAGCACTGAAATTTTTATATTGAATGTACAAATACTGTGTTGTAAATTACTGGTTAAACTAGTATCTATTCTATGGAGATGTCATAGATATGAAAAAAGAAATTCTTTTGAAACAGAAACATTTTCAGCTGATATAGAATATAAACTTGGTCAACTGATATGTGAAGGAATCACATGAAATGGATGATTTAAACATTATACGGATCATAGAAAATACATAAACGTGGAACATATCTTATGCAGTATGCAATATCAATGCTAGAGGTTCATTCAGAAAATAGGGTCAACATATTCACTCTTGTTTTCTTTGTTTTCCTTTTTGATTTCCTTTGTTCGGGTGTGCAGTTCTCTAGATTGGTTTGTTGTATCTGTAGTGTCCGAAGATATTGAAAGTTTATGGTGCACCCCATCATAACTATCAAAATCAGAAGACATATTTTTCTGCAGAGAGATTGTATTTAAAATAATTGGTAAGAAATATAGGTGATAGTTCAAATGATACAACAAAAAAACAAAATGTTAAAAATAAATATTTCAAAAGATGTAACTGATGTACAGTTTAAATATAAAAAAAGTAAATTACATGAAAAATGAATTTATCCATAGTTACAATGATGACATGAAATTAACATTTAGTCATGATAATAGTTATATACATGATTATATTAAATACTAGTGGTTGATATAAAAAATCTGGTCTCAATGTTCAAACATAGACAAAACAATCCACCACTCGGATGATCCTATTATGGAAGGATAAAATGAATATAGCAATAAGGTGATATTTACTTTCTAACATTCCAAATTGGAGGAATTTAAAACATTTCTACCTTTTATTGTTCAATCCCCGTACTTACTCCTAAGGAGCTACATATATGATGATCCTATATAAAAATGACAAAAACAGTAATGTTGTACAGTTTATGCTTAGAAATGAAATTAGAAATATGTATTCAGTGATACATTATTGTCTGCAGAGTTTACATTAAAATTATTGATTTAATTTTCATTTTTCTTGATGAGCAGTACTTTGAATGTGTTTTGTTCTGTACATAATCTTCCTTTAGCTCTCATCTCATTGCTTCCACACGATGGCACATCCCAGTGTTCTCCTTCCATAAGAGTTGATTCTGTACATAATGCTTAAAAAACCAATTATAGAACTTGAAGAAACAAAGTTTTATCATCATTAAGAAGGTATTGTGTTTTCTTACATGATTCATAGGCATTCAGACTAAGGAACACTAATCCAGAAAACATCTTTCAATGAAACACAGTTTTATGTTGTGGAAAAAATGTACCTGCAGATTTTAAAAAACCCTTAATTTTTTTAATATAGATGAATTTTTTGTAGAGTACATACTCATTGACAATGGTGTTTTTACATTCTAAAAATGAATCAATAAACGTAATAAATAGAACAATCAAATCATATTAGCTTCTTACAGCTAGTTTGATCAATTGGTTGAACATTCAGCATGCATGAAAACCTGAACTGAGCCTTCGAAGCTACTCAAGACTGTAATATTGTTGGGATTAAACCTCAACTTCATAGAGACATTGGGTATGAATAGGGGATACCCTTACCTTATTCACTGATTAGAGACATTCACCCAGAACAAGAAGCTTGACCAGAGAGATGTCGACCACTTTAGAAGACCAGACAACATGAAATTGAACATGGAGGGGGTATACTGACCATTAATCCATGGTTAGTAGAAAACATAATCATATAGTAAGTCTAGATACCATGATTCTCCATTTAATCTTCAATAACATTGATTTGAGGGGTTTTCTCCATAACATAATTGATTGTCGTGTTTGAGAAGATATTTCTGATAGCAGCAGTCCATGATCAACGATGCACCAAAACGATGCACTATCATCAGTGACGTGCTGGTGTGCTTGATTTTCTACTACCTAAAAACAAGAAAATGGTAGTCCTGCACTAAAGATCAACTTCCTAATGTATCATCACTATAATAGAACAATATGTCAATCGGTTAAAATAAATCCAACCCAAATAACATATAAAAATAGAATAGACCAGAATAAATTAGTAATGTATCATACAGAACGTATTTAAACAATGAATAAGGATGCATTTGTTATGTAAGCAAGATTTTGTTTTGTTGTTACCTTCTAGTTTTTCACATATCATTTCAAAACCAGTTGAGTGAAGATTCCCTTCCAATATAAACCATATTCTAAACAAAAGGGCAGCATCAAACATATTACAGTTTTCCTAGGTCTCAGAAGCCTTAAAGAAACTTCAGTTGTAGTATTTGCAACTGTAATAACATCAGCAACCCTTCCAATCACCGGCCCTTCCTGAAGAACATAAGTATGAGCAGCCACAACAATAAACCCATCTATGTGACACCCTATATCATTAAATAATCTAATTTTTAGTAATTTAAATAATTCTTGTACATGATAAATAAAATAAGTTATGTTTTCTTGCAAAAAATATTTCGCAAATTCACAATCATCTGCACATAACAGTTGAATAAATATCAGAGACCGATATTATCACAAATCAATTTAAAAAATGCAGACTATAAGTTGATTGATTACAGTACCTGAATAAATAAATCTTGACACCAATAAGATACATTGGATAATCTAATAACTCCCATGATCTCAAGGTTCTTAATATCCTCACTAACTGCAACTCTTAAATTGTTTAAATCAAAGATCATTATAATCCCTAAATATGGAGTAAAATGGAGGCATTTAGTAGTATTTTCCTTTAGAAGGGATGATAAAACATGTAATTCGATCCAAACTTAGGTGGTCCAATACAGAAACAATATAAACAAAAGATGCACTGAAGGGATTGGTATTTAAGGATAGTTGGATAACATACCGGTTTCGGAAGGGATTGTTGGAGCTGAACCATGGAGAACTCGAGTGATATATATAAGTAAAAATCACATGAATCGACTCATTATTACTGATATATTAAAATAGAAAGTGGATCAATTCAATGTATATGTCATATAGAAAAATAAATCCCACAACACCTTAGATGAAGACAAATCATGTATAAATACAAATTAGTTTAGTGTAACTGAATTAAAACATAGGAAAATGGTTAGTTTTCAGTTGATAATATCAAATTCATATGAATTGATGGGTTACCGGAGGGAAAATGAAGGACTCGTGGTAGTAGATTGCATCAATAGATTATGTTATATCACCAATAAAGCTACAATACACAGATATAGGAACAAAATGGAGTAGAAAGGTTAAATTTTCTATGGAATTAAGAGAACATACCTGTTCGATCACTGTACTTCTATAGTATTTCTAAATATGTTGTTGGTGATGGTAAAGGGGTTTACCAAGAGGTTGTCGGGGGTCCTCATCAGCAATTCATAGTCCCAAAATACAGAAATATACTTTCTCGAAAAAATGAGTTCTAACATTAAATAAACCACACAACTAACATTCAGCAGACCACAAACTGAAAACCTATATTTATAACAAGAAATAGATAAACAAAATGACAGATAATAAACCACAAAAATGAATCTTTAGAATAAGGTGAAGATTAGTAAAAATTTCAGGAAAATAAGATGACTCGGCCAAATAAAAAACCGAGGAAAAAATAAACTATACCAGATCTCACTCAATTATTTGATGTAGAAGAAATACCTAGAGAATATGACAGAGTCCTTATAGTTGAAGATCCAGATAGCTCAGACGCCGCATCCAGACTTGATTACCCCAAGAAAACTCCCAGGAGCTCTTAGGTTGTACAATAAATAATAATATTTGGTTGTAAAATGATTAATGAACGGTAAACAAATCACTGGTTTTTTTGTAGAAAACAATACCATTATGTAAAGAATAACAACATTCTTGTAAACATTCTTATGTACTCATTCTTTTTAATTAGAGTGTCTCCAGTAATCCATAACATCGAACCTTCATTGAATAGTGGTAAATATTTGTCTAATGATTAATTATCTCCTTATTTGAGAAACACAACAAAATACATGGCATAATGGCCCCCTATTAGGTTCATAATTCCACTGTATTCCATGATCAAAATCTCTATGGAGTAGTATTCGTAGCATTCCACCATCAATAAATTCATGAGATACAAATTATATCTTCACCATGCATATATGAAGTGCCATTTTTCTATTGGGATGAATTTATGCTGCGATATATTCACAAGTTGGAAGTAGTTTATTCCAAATGACTCCGAAATAAAATTAAAAGTTTCTAAAAATTCATTGATTTAGTATGGATTCGTTACCATTACACATCCTGGATTGGTTTCCCTTATATTACTTCGATTGGGTACACTTACATAGCTTACACTCCTAAATATCAAAACGAAGATGATCATAGTTTTAATTCAATCATGTCAAAATGAATGATAAATAGAACATTTTTAGGTGAAGACTATACATAACTGACAACCTATTTTATTTCTTCCTTAGTACTCTTTTTTTAATCTGAAAATTAAACAAATTTATAGAAAAAAATTATAAACCTAAATAGTTGATAAACCATATCAAACATTAATCTGATTCAGTTGGTTAATGTTTACAACATACCTGTACTATGGGCTTAAAAAAATTCCATAAACACAAATTCACATTGCCAAAAAAAGTTATAAGAAGTAAACGTTGTAAAAAAGCATTACCTCCAATAATGTTTTGCTTCTTAAGCTTAGTTTTACATGACAAACATCATGCATCAGGGCACTTACAATATCAAATGAACTGTCACAATATTTCAAATGTCCTGAAAAATCAATGAATTGTAATGTTAAATGATAAAAAAAGAAATGTCACTAAAGTTAATAAGGATTCATTTGTTATGTATGCATGAATTGGTTTTGTTGTTACCTTCTAGTTTTCCACCTATCATTTCAAAACCATCTGAGTGAAGTTGTCGCGGGTGAAGAACACTTCCTTGGAACTATAACATGGTGAGCATGGTGTAATGAAGATATACATGAAATAGTCAAGCTATGCAGATCTCGTAATATCCCATGGGGGAAGTAATTCGTTTACGAAGCCTTAGAAATGTAGTATATAACCTTACCCTTATGTTCATCATCAAAATGAAAAAATGCCAGTATAACCAAATAATGCAATCCAAATATTTATATATCCAACATGATGTAGTTAATTTAAATTTACAAAATAAGAATGAAAACATTATTTTCAATAGTAAATGATTTCAAAGATGTCAAAAAGATCCTTAGAAATAATATATACAACCTTACGTTTATGTTCATCATCAAAATTTAAAAAGGTTAGCATATGAATGGAATTCATCTTCAAAATGAATACCCATATTGTAGCATGTTGTGTATGTGGTGAGAGATATGGGTTTTCATTATGTAATTCACCTTTGGAGTTGTAAGCAGCAGGTGTATAAACAGTAACTTACATTTAAAAAAATCACTATAGATGAGGGATTCCATGTCACATACCCGAGTAAGCTGCAGAAGTGACACAAATTTAAATTATAATTAATAAAAAAAATATATCAGAATTAAGAAACAATATACAAAATGGTGCATGCTTATAAAAAATTGAAGACAATGATAAAATAACTTTCTCAACATTGTATCTATGGCCAAACCCAAGGTAAATCATGGTTGGAAATATTAATTCAATTTTTCATAAAAGATACCTCATCAATTTATGAAAAAATAAATTGAAATTAAACAATTATGTCAAATGAAAAATTACATTGAATCATTATTACCATTGCATACAAAAACTGGAGATGCTGATAAAGCAACCTGAATAGAAGAAGAAATGTTAGCTCATTGGGCACCATTTAAATAATAATGCAATGTAGGATAAATGTAAAGATCGATAATGAAATCTCATTGGCCATAATTGGCTTCAAATAAAGAAACAACACTAAGATCGCATAGTTAATTTGAAAAATGGGGACTTAAATCTGAATTGGAATAACAATGACAAATGATAAATTCTTCGCCAGAGATAGAAAATGAAAATTTATGAGCATAGATAATATAAATGTATATAGTTTGAAAAAGAGAAAGCTAAAATAGTTCTATGTTTATCCTTGTAATGGTGTATCAAACTGAATCTGTCGCAGGTGTAGAAGACCTTCTCTGATCTGTAGGTGCGAAGACATTTTACATGTAACAGAAAACCAATTTATATGATGTAGTAGCTTAGGAGGGAAGGAAATCATGTATGAGATGTAGGGAGTGTCACTCCCCAAATAATAACATAAACAATTATTGTAGATCTGGTCAAATGTAATCGGGAGAAGGATCTTATGGTAGTTTTCATCGATATTAGTACAATGCAAATATAGGGTTACCTCCCATATTGACAATGCAATTCGCGAGCCTTGCCTATATCCAACTAATGGATGTTCCGCTAATGTAGATTTGTGTTGCATCGGTTGTTGAAGTGAATAGTTTGGAGTCGATTGTGGTAAAACTACGCTGATGTTGAAATAGAAGATCCTGACGAAGGTATAGACAGATGGAATTGTTGTATTGGTTAAATGGAAGAATATCTGTTGTTTCTTTGCACGAGGAGAAGAAGAAATCAGGAACCCTAGACAAAGAAGGATGAGAGGGAGGAGGAGGAGAAGTCTGAGGCACCGAGGGATGTTGCAGAGGTAGAGGGGGCCGATGAAAGCAAGGGAAGGAAACCTAAGGTAGCCGGAATATTGAAGGACGCCAGTAGCTGTGAAACCCTAACCTAGAGGGAGCAGGGGAGAGCGCACGGTGGGGGGTAGCGGATGGTGTCGCGTGATGGAGGATGGAAATGTCGGGGGAGAGAGGATGGAAAAGCAGAGGGAATGATAAGGGAGGGTGATGTGGAATAAGGAAAATTTGATACGTATGGTAGAAAGAAGCCTAATTTAGTATAGATAGTAGATGTCATTGTTTACAAAGGAATAAAATATGCACACTCAACCTGATGTCTTGGGTTGATTAATACACTCTTTACAAAGGAATGCAGTTTTTGAGACTTAAGAAATGATTCCATGGAATGTGTATTGGTAGAGAGGTTTGATGATTTATCTCATCCACAACTTTTTAGATTGAATAATTTCTTACATTATGACTATATTATAAAATAAGATACGTTCATGAATCCATACGAAATCCCAATACATGACGAGTTAACTAAATGATTGTGATAATAAAAATTTTTTTATGTAAAAATAAATAATCTCATTTGATATCCATATTCTATTCATTTATTATTTTCACTTTGTTAACAATACTATGAATTAATGTTGCATAACTAAGTTCACTAGGGTTTATTGTCATCCAAGAAGGGTCTATGTGTTCATTGTTCTATTATTGGGACCCTAATAAGGGAATTCTTCTTATAACAATTAAATTAATTATATCCCATGAATATTGGTTCCACATAATAGGAAACATTACACCATTCACTATCTTGTGACCAGGAAAATATCCATGAATTTTAATGTCCATAGAAATAAAATCTTATGATAGTGATGTCTAGAAATGGGTGGTATGGAACTAACGCTATGGTAAAACCTTTAAGATACCATCATTGAGAACAAAAACTATTGTGGGTTGGTCGGTCTAAAATGTAGCATGTCTCCATGAGAAACTTGGTTACCATTATTAGTGAGGATATGCAACACCTAGTATGATGTGGCCTCATTAGGGATTTGGCACTATGTGAAAAAGATACGGTATATGGACACAACTTCACTGGGAATAGGGCCTTGAGATGATTGGAATGGGTTATTTAATGATAAATATATCTCCATGATGAAAATTTCTTAGTTTAAATGGCCATAATGATTGTTAAGATGGATTATATAATTAATATATCTTAATAACTATCACTGCATGATAGTACACCTTATAATGGTCGTTATTTTGGGATTAGATATGGTTTTAAACTATAATAGAATGTATCATTGTGGTCTTTTAAAACATAACTAAAATATTGTTTCATTGAATATTTAATGATAATTTTATTTTCATCATGTTGTTTTTTTATAAAATTTATATTTGTTTGATGGGTTTTTTATTAGAGGTAGTTTTTTTCCACAACCAGTGGTTGTTCTTTAAAAATATTTTTAGAATTAGTTTAATTTATAACAAAATATGGAAATTTATGATATTTTGTAATAGTTTTATCCCCTAATTTGGTAGGCATAATGGTCAAAACTATTTCTATTAATGTATTTTTATAAATGGTTGTATTCATGTCTTCCAGATCCTCCAAAACTCAATACAAAAATATATATTTAAAAATGAAGCACCTAATAATGTTTGGAAAAAAATAATTTTATATATAAAAATCATTAAATTACATATGATACAATATTAAATAACATTATCATGTAACAGTTGTAATTATTTGCAATGTTTCGACACATACATGTGTCCTTAATACTTTAACAAGATGCATTACTCTCACCTTCTGTTACTCAGTCATGCTATTTTAATTCACCACCATCCCTACCTCCCTCCCTGACTATAAACATTGAATGAATGTAACCAGACATTATAAATTTTTATATTACATAAAAAATAATTTAATTATGATTAAAATGATATAAGGTATCATTTAATTTTAGTAAATATAACGGTATAAAAAATGAATAATTGATATCCATGAAGTTGACCGAAAAATAGATGACTCATTATAAGTTAAATGAGACTCACTATACAACTAAACACATAAATAAGATATAATAGTTGCATCTTAAATTATTTATCATATAGTAAATATTTAAAAACTAACAAAAGATCAATGATAATTAGACCATCATTTCTATCATATCATTTCAATGATAGACTATAAATTTCAAATGGGATATGATCAACATCCCAAGGTGAACATCTATAATATTGTGAAATTAATGGGATATATTTTCATACATGAATATATATGATGATATAAATGTTATATATTTTCATTTTTTATCGATAATGAATTTGAAATTTTAAATAATAGAGCATTTGGCCAAACCATTAAAAACCTATTATAATAGAAGTTATATATTTTTTTACTTACGAATGTTTTTCAAAATTTTGTGAATAAAATAACTTCTAAAATAAAATATATTTGTGAAAATTTAGAAAATTTAGTTATCTTGAAAACACCAGGATTGTTATTATTCCATAAGGAATACTTATAGTCATATTCTAAAACAAAATTGATAATTCACACTCCAATATTATGACCTAGTTGACCTATTTATTAATAAGTGACTCATAATATTACAAAATATAATTTCGTGAATCAATAACTTTTTTTTAACCAGAATCACCAAAACCTATAAGCCAACTCATACTGAAATCATTGATGAATAGTCATGTTCCCTATCAAATATCCTCAATGGAGATAGACCAAAATATTTCCCCATAACATCCCTAGAATACCATTTTCATAGGAATAAAAAAATGGAATCCTCTAAGGATAATGTAACAAACAATGGATGCTAGGAATCCCATTATTCATTGAGTTGACACTATAATTTGAATAATATTATTTTATAATGTAATTTTATAAAACCAAATAATTACTAAACAAATTACTATGATGTTTTCTTGCGGACTGTTGACAAAAATGACACTATTTTAATGTGGACATCAGACCACAATTTTATCATTCATTGGAATTACCTATCACCTTTTCATGTTTGAAAAAAATGATTAATAATAATTTTAAAATAAAATATTTTTTGATTTTTATAGATATCCACTATAATAAATAGTATGAAACCATTCCATTATATTTCCTAGAAATTATCGTTCATCCAAAAGTGTTTCGAGTCATATGAATTACCTGATTGATAAAATTTCCCCTAAAATCATATTTTGAAATTATATATCAATAAAACATGAAATTTTATAAAAAAAAATTAACAATTTATCTATTTAAATTTATTAAAATACAATAGAAGATTTATCTTAATGATTTTTAGAAAATATTTTCCATTGGTCCCTAAAAACTTCAATAGATACCATCTCATAAAGTTGATACAATGATTGAGTTGTATCATTCAATTCATTCTATAATCACCACCTCAAATCCTTCAATTTTTTTAAAAAATATAATTTTTAGAGACATGAAATGGGAGTAGGCACGTCAAAATAGATCACCATGTACAAATAAATACATAAAAATAATTAAATTATTAACCCATTAAGTAATAATGTTTAATTTACTTTCATATGAATACATAATAATTAGCGTATGATGATTTTAGAATCAAACTAATTATTTTATGTGATAATATAATGTGCCTCAAATAAGAAAAGTGAATAGGGAGGGATGTCATGTCCCATGATAAATTCCCTAGGAACATCCCAAAATGAGTGTTATATTTTAATTGGGTACCCAAGTTCATAAAAATGAACAAATAACATTATGTTAGAGAAATTAAAAACATGAAGATTATTTATTTTGGTCTTTGTTCTATTTTTATTTTCATTTAATCATTATATTAATTTTAATATTTGTTTCAATATTTTTGAAATTTGTGTTGTCATATTGAATTATACGTTAATGGATGTGGCCCAAAAATAACCACATGATGCCACTGACAGTAATCTAGAGAACTGTATGGATCCAATTTAAGTGTGTTGTCTAATTTCTCTACATCAGTAGTAAAAGTCAGACTTTTGTATGAAATAGTATTTTAATAAATTGAAATAGTTTCTTAGAAATTATGAAATGTATGTGGTGAAGTGTCCCTCATGTTGTAAAGGGTGAATGAAAATATTATTATGTAGAGTGGAAACTACCACTATTCTTCCTCTAGTGAAGAGTAACTCTTAAAAAAATCATTTCATTTATTAATATTTTTTTAACATATTAATAATATAAAAACCCATTCATTTTTTATTATAAGAAAACAACTCAAAAAATTTTATTGTTCATTGGTCTTGTTTATATCTCATTCCATTGTAAAAATTAATTATTCTTCTAATTTTAATTCATAATATTCTTCACCCTCAATCATAGTGCTAAAATTTTTAGTATCATTAGCTATAAAAATTCAATCTATTATTTTGATGGGTTTCACTATCACAAATTACGTCGCCTTCATCACTCATATCATACATGTCTCCGATTTATGTGTAAAACAACACTCCATCAATTATCAACTATATTATTAACATAATATAGAATTTTTTCATTATAATGAATAATATATTGATAATATTCTTCATACTCAAAATTTTTGGTGAACTGGAAGAAAATGAAATATTTAAATAATAATGAATCTTTTTTATACCCCTATTAATATTTACCGAGTGAAATTTAAATAACACAACTGAAACATTCCCATAATAAATCAACATAATAATATAAACTAATATTCTATAAAATATTAGATATGAATCTTTTAACCAATAACTATTTTTTTGTTCCAAACCTTCCTCGTGATTGATATTATGAAACATGAAAGCACCATTTTTATAAGAATTGAATCTCTAAGCCTGATTCAAATTTCATTAATCTAAAATTGTCCCTCAATAAGATAGTATAGATCAACTATATTGATTTAATCACTATACGAATATAATTATGAAAATAATAAATATATTTCACAACTATTAACTTATTTATACTAAGTATTATATTTGGATGATACACGATAAGAAAACAATTAAAAAAAATTAACCAAATTTTTTTATATCTATCACATTTCAAGTTCGCCTTCTAAGTTGAATTATTATTATTTAAATACTTCATTGAAATAGGGATCAACTGAATAAGTATATTTAAGAAAATCTTTTTTGGTTTTACATATGTTTATTCAACAAAAATTTATTGGCTTTTCCATCTTCCTGACCGAATTCTTGAAACATAGATCCCACATTATTATCCCAAATTAGACATGGATAATGATAAACACATACCACCCAATTTATTTTTATATCTATCAAAACGAAATAAACTAAAAACTACATTAATATCACTTTGATCAAGAAAACTTCAAGAATATATCCTTCTTAAGGTGATTTATTTTTCACCTAAGACAAAAAATGAAAAATATTCCTAATAAAAAATTTAATGGATTAATAAATTATTTTTTGAATTATTAAATTGGAAAGCTATAATTTTTATAGAAAAAATTTGAATAATATTACCAACATTGGGATACATCCATTGATAATGTATGACCCCTCAAAATTTAGCTTCATTAGGGAAATTCACCATTAAATTAAGTAGTAAAGTGAAAAATTATTGGTTAAAGAACATCCAAAATGAATTTGATTTCATTTATTTATTTCTTAATTATTATCCAATTCATTATGGACTAATGTCTTCTAATAAATTTTTCTAAATAATATGAAAAAAATTAAAATGGTTATACTTTTTTTATATATAAAATATTTTTTTCTTTCTATAACAGTTTCTTGATCAATACATTGAATGCATAACATTGCAATACATGTATATTGAGATGATTAAAATAAACACATCTTGGAATATTATTTAAAATATCCTTCAATTAAATTCCAATTTTTTAAACTTATAAGGGGGAAATATATATAATGATTTTTTTGAGAAAATGGATTCTATATACTAACAACACTAATTTTTTATAGTGAACATTTGATATTGATTGATTTTAATTCCTTACATTTATATAAAGGATCCTTTTATTTTCCACACTCATTATGAATTGAAAATAAAACATTAAATCACATGTTCTTCTCAATTTAAATACCACCATGATTTTTATGTACAATGTTAACTTTCTAATATGGATGTTTGAAAAAATTTCTTTTTTCTTCAATTATTAAACTCAATTTTTTACTGATAGTGTTCTGACTCTTTTTTAAACTACATTCATTTGAATATATTTTCTAATATTCTTACTACCATTTGATAATTATTTCATGATAGATGTTCCTGGTAATAATTATTATCGATTTTTCATATCAATTTTTCCATTTATAACTGGCTTGTTAAACCTAAAATTATTTTACGAATCAATGAAGCAATTGTGACACATAAAACACTCCATTATATTATAATGTGTCCATTATGACTAAATATCATTGTCATAAATGTATACAAGAAAAACCACTGTGTAGGATCCATCTAGAAAACTCTGATAATCTAGGGATGATACTAAATATCCATATCAGGGAATCATTCCTTTTTTACATGTATTTCGGTATATTTAGAATAATTCTACAACATCATTCTTTAAATCATATAATTCAAGAATAAGAGGATGATGTTAACCATCAATTTAATTTCCATGATTTTTCCATTACAAATCATTGATATAGTTAATGGAGTTTTTTGTATACACATCCATACAGATTGATTATAACATCTGAAAAGTTCATTCCAAATATCATAACTACTACTCAAATACCAAATTTATTGAATCCATTGAATGATAATTCTACGAAAAAATTTCTAGGATCATAATATAAATATAGATGTAATGAATAAAATTTATTCCATGATTTTGAATAACATTTTTTGCAAAGAGCATATCTATATTATTATGGAAATAATTCCACTTAATATGTTCCTCAATTTTAGAATATATAATAAAATATTTTAATCAATAGTTTTAATAAAGATAAATATAAAACCATTACATTAAATTTTAATTCAATATATATTTATGTTAGTATGAAAATAAAAAAAATATAATTATTTTTTGATATTAATCTTGAAATTAATATTATATTTTGTATTTTTTTTATTTGAATAATCATTACAATAATGAATATAATCATTTAGATATGTGTATATCATCATATAATTGTTTTGAATAATGATAATAATATTCTCCATATCTTAAAATCATATAGTGATCATAAATCCATAAAATTAAACACACAATAATACAAATATCATAGACTTTTCATTATTTTTTAAAAACATAAAAACTTGATTTGTTACAACAGCAGTAGAAAAGATAGATTCTATTATTTGGAATCCAATTCATATAATTCTAGACATCAATATGAAACTAATTTATAGAATTAATTGTATAATATATTTAGTTTTCCTTGTAATAGTATCCTCTTCATCATTGATTAATATGTTATATTATTTATTTGGACTCCATGTAGTTATTATATCACCGATTATATCTGAAATAAAAAATATTAACTTATGTGTAACATTATTGATGAGGTTTCCCTACTATATCAAAATATTCATTTATCATGTTTTGAATTTCATTATCCACTATCAGGGCATTATATTTTTCATTAATATTGTATATATAAGTACTTGAATTTATTATACTGTTATATTCACTCTACCAAGTCAAATACATATAATAATTAAGAGATTGTTTTATTATCAAGAGTTTGAATAATTCATCTATCTCTAACCATAGTATTAATTTTAATTTAATGCATGTACATTTTATTCATCCATCCACTAATGGATTGTCAATTGAAAAAACAAATACACATGCTCAAAGCCAAAAACCACTAAAAAGTGTTTCAACGTAAGGCAATCCATATTTTACCCATATATATATATATTATCCTAAACTATTATATATAAAGAATAATTATATTATTATATATAAGAATGATGTACATTTATGTGAAATCCATGTTTTGGGAATTAAGGGAGATAAATCAGGAAATGATATATAAATTATGGTATGAAGACATGTTATATGAATTCATCCTTTCTATATTTTCATAAAATCCATTTTATGAAATATTCAATAGAATAAAAAACCAATTTGTAATTATATTATTACATGATAGATAGATATTTTATTGATTTCATGTCAATATAATCAATTTTTAAATTTAATCATTCTTAATTAGACATATAAAAAAATAGAATAATTAATGAAAATTAAACCAAAATTACATCAAAATTGAAAAAATGATCATCTTCTACACATATCCATCTATAATATTTAAATATTATATAGTTCTAATTTTGCAGAATATTTTCTATATGATGTATAATAGGTTGAATACATTATGATAAAAAATAAAAAAATTACAATTGTAAAAAAAATAACAAAGTTATATATATATATAAATGTGAATAGTTCTTCCGCCCACTTCTCAACTCCTCTAAATCAAAATAAAAACAATATTTTACTTTCAATATAAAAATTGTTACTTGATCATACATGAATTAATGAATTCATGTCTAAATAGACATACCTTTTTTTATAAATAATGTATGTTATGATACAATGTAATATTAGAAAATATTTCGTATTTATAGAATTATAAAATAGATCATTCAGTGGAAATTGAAATTACATATAGAAAGTACCATTATATAGTTATTAAAATGAAGTATAACATTATAGAAAATTTATAACATCCATTAAATGATCATCAAGCTGTCTAAATTTAAACTTATATATAAATGTACAATTAAAATCTTATATGAAAATATATTTACAATTTAGATCATTTTAAGGAATCATGGGAGTGGACCGACTATGATATGGATAAAATCATAAGGGTCCCAACACTAATACGTTATATCATTGATCAATAATACCCAAGTTAGTGAATTAATCCCTTCTACAAAAAAATAAGAAGTTATAGTGACTTACTGAACTAGTATAGAATGAAATCCTAAAATGAATCTATCTAAATAAGTAACCTAAAACTCATAATATTATGAAATCTCTATAGGTTGAAAATAAAGCTTACAATTGTAGAATTATATCATTATAGTGTTACAAATCCCTATGTTACACTCCATAGGTAATCAATGTTTTACAATGAAATATACTATAAATATGGTATAATAATTTGAAAAAAAATAACTTTAAATAATCACACACCACACCTCCAATCAATGTTTATTAAAATAAAAAAACTTAATTGATCATTCAACTTCACATTAAATTATATACCATATATGAATTCTGTAATAAAACTGGGATATAATCTCAAGGAAATAAAAATAAACAAAGAAGAAATTTAATAAATCAAAAAATAAAATTTCCTTTTTATTATATCAGGAATTGATTTTGTATGTTTTCCATTCCAACCATACAACGCTAGAAATAATGATAAAAATAATATTTATATATTATATTTATTTTATTTCTTATACATTTATTCTTATATAATTATTATATAACATATACCTTCATTCTTTCCATTTTTTTGGAATATGATAACATCGTTCATGCGTACGTTGGACTACCGCCTCGTGAAGTAATACGCTTCATTCAAGAAATAAATGAAATTTGTTACATATGGGTTTAATAAAAAATATGATATATCTAACTTAAAAATGATATATTAATTATAATATTTAAAAAATCATTTAGTTTTCTTTCTTTAAATATGATAAGATAATTGAAACAATGTCCATGCGTATGAAAGTATTATCATCTAAAAGAACGGTGTATTTATTTTTATTCAAAAAAATATTATATATTATTGTAAATAAATATTTAGGTAATATATATGATACATAAATAGTGGTTTACATTATGGATATTTTTTAATCATGATTATGTAATAGGAATAAAGAAATTAAATGTCAAAATATACCTGAAAAACTATGAAATTATTACCTGAAATGCTGATAATGGTGAATGGTTTCTAACAAATGTTTAATTATGTGTTACAAAAGTGTCACATAATATATCTTAAATATTAATATTATTATGGTAATATTTAAACATATTTTTAAAAGAACTATACATGATGTTAAATAATGTAGGACCAAAAATATATTGTGTGGTTAGTGATTTCGTCTCTACTTCAATTCATTGAGTCCTATTATATTATTATGTGACTAATTCAATTTGATGGTGTATATAATACACCTATAAATTAAATATAATGAATAAATCATTATTCTTGGTATCATATGTTTTGATTTGAATTTTTTCATATAATGGTATTTGATCATAAATTTACCATGTGGTATAGAATTTCATTACACAATTACTTTTCATTATGTTATATCACATAATCATTATCATTAATTCTCTATGATTATGTGTGTAACTAATATTTAATATATATTTTTCCAATTTATACTTTATTTTCATTGATATAAAATTAATACACATCATTGAGTTATTTATTAATCCCCACTTCATATTTATGGTCATTTTAAGGGATTATTTCAAAATTTCAATCTAATTGAGATTGTTAACATATGAACTTATATTAAAGGATGGTATATAATCATTGTTTAAAAACCCTTTTTGTTTTTGTGTCCTCTAATAACAAATTATATTTACATTTTATAATTCTATATTCCATCTCTTTATTACTTGAAATCATAGAGAAAATGTTTTTATAGAATTCAACATCATTTATCTATTTCCTCAATAAATATATTTTATTATTAGACCATTCTTCTTAATAATTCTTTCAGAAATACTTTATTCCCCATTTTCAAAGTTATTTATTAAATTTAATTTTTTCCAATTTTCTTTTTTATTTAACAAATACAAAAGAATATTCTTATCTTTTTCCAAATGAGAAACTTTTCTATCCTTTTTATAATTAAAAGAAATGCACTTTTTAAATTATATAGAATTACCCAAATAAATTTTTTTAAGAATAATTTGAAATTTTGAGATGAAATATTTTATGAAAACAAAATTAAATATTATTTTTAAAGAAACAATTTTTTTATGTTTTTGAAAATGAAATGTAAATTTTCATTGATAATATTTTTAAGGATATTTTTATTGTATTTTATTCGTAAAAAACAATATTATTAATCTAATTGTAATTCAAAATATTGATATGCTCCTTATTCTTCTCTTGGATGGCTTGTGATTATTATGAATGAGGATTTTATTAACATTAACTTCCTTGAATCAGTTTTTTCTTTGTAATTAAATTTCACATGAAAATTAAATTTACCCTGAATAAACATATCATTTATAATAGATTTGATTATTTCATAAACCATATTGCATTTTTACATACGATGCTTAATATAAAATCCATTTGATTATTTTAATAAATATTTATAAATCATTATCTTTTACAGAATATGGATATTTTATGTTAATGCACATTGTTCATTAGTTAAATCAATTATTCGATATGTGAGGAATGATTTGGATAAACAATAATGGGAGGGGGCCATACTTTATATTTCCACTCTATGCATATATAGGTCTTGTGAGATAAATTATATGGCCAACTTAAATGGGGTTTTACCTGCAGCATTAAACTATCTAGGGGATAGATCTTGATAGTAGTGGTTTTAATGCGCCTAAGATATTATGTCTAGTAATTAAGAATTTCTATCATTTTATAAATTCACATACATGAGATATTCAATATGTTAAAATCTACAGATGTATTTCATTCTCTATTTTTGAATAAATTTCTTGGTTCATAGTTATTCTCCTCTATTTATTGATTTTTTATTATCTAGATATTTAAATGGATTTTTTTTCAATCCTTTAAATTATCATAATGATTATTCATATTTATTCGTGATATAGTATTTTATATATAACCCTTCCCAAGGATTTTATCCCCTTTATTTTATTTCTTTTCATAGGAATACATAAGGATTACTATGACTAATGTGTTGGGATATTAATGATATAATAAATGTATTGAATTGTTTTTGTAATTTGTTTATTCTAATGTAATGTAAAACTCTAGTATGTATCTATCTAACCAGGACTAATATACTATTTCACCCTCTGGGATGTGACTTCCTTGTATCTATACCAATGTAGTGTTAGTATGCCCTTGCTCCGGTTTTATGGGGTTAGGATCAAAAGAATTTCTCTTAGATAATGTTTAGTGGTTACATTGGTTACAATATTCAGAGAAAAATCAATTAGGGAGCATATTTGTATGATATAATTTATGGATCTGTATAAAAAACTTACGTAATATTTATGTAAGGTATGATTATAAGTGTCTTCCTTGATATAAATCTTTGTATAGATACTACAAGTTTATGTGATACTTTCACATATATACCTAGGGGTACTAAATTTGAAAATGGTGTATTAGGCTTGACTCGATTGTAACATGTTACAAGACAATAGGCCTTACTGTGCACCTTCTTTAACACTCTCTGAGAATATTTTTAGGGTAATTCCCATATTATGTAAAAACCAGTATGAATTATGTGAATATATGATTACAATGAATTCCCTTTTTTAATTATAATGATTTATATAATGAAAATAACGTTTCATGATTTCGAAAAACTGAAAATGATAATATTGTTTCCCAATTCTGATAATTTTTACTCATAATATACATTTTGGTTTCTGTAAATTTATAGATCCAAAAATAATTTGGATATAAATGTTTATATTTAAATATTTTGTGAAAATGATAAACCAAATGAGATTTTGGTAAGAGTGGATGCTATTTTATTTATTCCTAATTAGTTTTCTGAAAATATTATTGACAACATATACCACAACTAACTCCACAAAACACCAAATATGTAAAGGATGGAATTTAAGAAGAGATCGGGAGGTGGGGACCATCGAGTAAATAAGTGGAAATTTCCATAATATTTGAAAATTAGAAGAAGAAACCAGGGAATGTGTCTCAATGGAAATGTAATGCAATATTTGTGTTTACAATAATGGATTCATGAAAAAAATTTCCAAGGAAAAATGAAGTGTATGATGAAAGGAACAAAATCTGATCTAGATGATCAATTTACAATATATTTCCTTAAATGTGTAGAAACAAAGAATTACCTAAATGAATTACCAATTATAGTGGGAACCCCTATTGAATGGATGGAATAAAGGATAAATAAAATGAATGAACTACTTATGTATTTTTAGTCTTGAAAGAATTTTTTTAAATTTTTTAATAAATTGTATTTTGATTATATGAATCATTAATCATATATTAATTTTGATAAATTTTAAATAAAAATTCTTATTTATTAACATTATAGTTATGGTAAAATAATTTATTTTTTATTTTAATATTGATCAAAAGATAATTTTATTAACATGACATTTATGATTTTATTTTTAAATAATGAAGCAATATTAAGGATATATTCGGGGGAATTAATGGCATAAATATTTTTTAGTGTAAAATTTATTTGCAGAATAATACCTTTAATATTTGTAGTCATATATTTAATGGTACTAATAACCATTAGTATTTATATGATCATTAATGACATTATAATAAAATAATATTATTATAATTTATAAATAAAATATGTAGTATTGAAAACCATTGTAGATGGGTTGTTAAATGATTAACATTATTTAAATGTTATCCTTTAATGTTTTTGGGAATGTTATATAAATTATATTATTGTCATTGTGAAAAAGGAAAACCCACATTAAGGGTGACAACCCATCATATCTGATGAGGCAGTGGGTATTAAACCTCAGACTGAAGGGCGATAAGGGGTTTTCACCTACCACTGACCTACGGGGTGTCCGAGTTAATGTTTTATAGTTTTTATCTAAAAAATTTGATGAATAAATATTAATTACTAACTATTGGTATTAATTTCTAGGTTTAGATATTATTGTAATAAACATATTGTCTTTGAAAAATATTTATAAATTGGTGAAAATACTCATCACTCATTTATGATCTTAAGATCCATTAAATGTTAATTTTAGTTCATCTGGCCTAAATTATTTTTTAGATATTTATTTCATTGTGTAAAGGTATATATGTAGTGACATAAACCCAGTAATACCATATATATTGTCTACTACCCAAACAATATCATGATTACTACGAACCAAATCAAATAGAAGATAAGAGTTTAGTATACATGGTCAAATAGATACATATATGACTTATGTATTGAAAATGAATACACTAATTATGTCAAAAAAAATTCTTTTTAATAATCATTTATTCCCACTTAGATTATCCATGATCATATTTCATAGTACACTTCTTGGATTTCAGGATAATGAACAAAAATAAGGCTAAGATCAAATGATCAGTAAGGGTTATGTGTAGAGAAAATAAAAATGAATCAATGAGAGTAGTCAATATGGTAATTTAATATTTTAAAACACATACCATAAAATGAATAAAATTATAAGGTAGTGTGTAACCAATATTTTAAGGTAAATAACATATAACACATTCCATTTATGTAATTATATAATAAATAATAAATATTTAATGGAAAATAACTGAATGCCTGTCCATTAATCAATAAAAAGAGAATGTAATGATTCCATAGATAATGTCAAAGGAAAAATAAATTATATAATAATAGGTAAAATGAAGTAAATTATTTATTATAATACTTCATGTTTTTTAGTCACATGATTCCTTAATCAACCATACCTATTATCAAGATAGTTTATAATTGTGCTTAAAAACCCATTGATTCAACTATGAAATAAACTCTAAGTGTTTTTTGCCAACTAATTTCATCTCATGTGAATAATAATGTTTTAACGAGCACACATTATCTAGTCATGAACATTGATAATTCTCGCCCATAGCATTCCTCATGTATTGAATAATTAATTTAATTCATAAATAATATTCCTTATCAAATATTAATATTGAATAAATAATACAGATTTATCAATATCTTACCCCAAATAATCAAATAACTATGAAATCAAACACTGTATATAAATTTTTTATATTTTTTACAGAACAACAATATCCATGAAAAATGATATGTATTTTTAGGGTAAATCTACTGTCTAATAATCCCCTAAAAGGTATTATTTCAAGGGAACTAAATAAATGAATCCATGATGTTAATCTCAATACTACCATTAGATAAGTAAATCATGATCCATATAGACAATGAATGTATATGGTATCAATACAACATATACCCTTTAGGGGAAAAATAATTTCCCTATTCATTGGTGTAATAAACGATGATCTATAAAACTAGTCATAATGAAAATAACCTTTTTTTAAATAACATTTTGATTAAACATTTCTATAAAAATAAATTTTAGAAACATATAAATTTTTTAATGTGTAAAAATTAATATGATAAATTTTATTGAATATTTAATTAATTTTTTTTAATTTTTAGTAAAACATTGTTTTAATAGAAAACAGATCTCTGAACTAAGAGAGAAATGAAGTCATGTTTTCTTATAATCATTTTAGAAAACATTTTGTAAGAACTTGTGTGCTTACCAGAAGGTTGTGTGTGTTTCTATGTAGGACCATAGGGGATAGGCTGTGAGTACTTCCCAGACGGTTACCTGTTTGTGTTTTCTTGGTTGATTAACTATTTACATGATATATAAAACTGATTTCTTTGATACTATAGATTGTTTCCTGCTAAGTGCTTCTTTGTTTACTGCTTCCTTTTATTTATTACCTATCATATATATTCATTAACTATTAGGCACAGATATTATGGTGTTTTCTTACTAAGATTTAGTCTCACACTCTATTTGGGCCATTATTTTCATCCCAAACAATTATTTTGCTCCAGGTGTATATAAGGGAAAGCGCCCTTCTACTCCATGTACTTGACTGCTATGAAACTGGATAGTGTGGGACCAAGATGAGTCTTACGATGCTGAGAAGTTGTTATCTATCATTCATTTGTACTTTGTTTAGTACTGTCTGTATTCCACCATAGTGATTTTTTTGGCTTTTTTCCTAGACATATATATCATGCATCATTCATATATATTTGTGTGCTCTATTTTATTAATTCTTGTTTTCCATTGTTTCCTTTAGTATGGATTATTACAAATTCTTCTATCGTATATCTGTTTTACATAAACTGTGTTAATCTTCCAAGGAGGGAATATTTTCCCCACTAACACACCCAAGGCCCTCGGTGCTAGTCGGCAGCCTCTGGAATTGGGGGAAATGTGATTGAGGCCATGTGACCAACTAGGTATGGAGCTCCTCTGGGTGGCTTCCAGAACCGGTACGTTACACATTTTCTGTACCAAAGATAATAAAAATGGTAATATTTGTTATGAAAGGTCATAAGTAACCATAGAAGAAAAAAATTTAAGGTTTAATTGAAAAAATCTTATATAGTATCCTTTATTGAAAATTCAAGTCAAATCAATGTTGAGTAGAATGAGATTCTAAAGTAAACACTGAAAATGATCATAACATTGATACGGGAATTAATAAGCAAATTTATTCAGTGTATCAAATGTAAATCCATATAAAATATGTGAAAAACAAAAATATATAGTGAAATTCATTACACATATAATGGTATAATGTTAGTAAAAATGAGGAAGTAAAATAACCCAATTTAAAGGAATTGATTTATGAAAATTCATTACCACATGAACATTTTAAGATAAAATACAATTAGATGAAGTAATTAAGATTTAATCTCGGAATAACTTGAATTATGAAATATTCTTTATGCTACATGTCATATTGGTAGTATGTACACCATATATAAAAAAAGGGTGCACAAAAATAAACTATTCCTCAATTAATGGTAATCAAGACGAAGTCCCTTATTATGTGTTTTTTGGGTGATTTCCCTTTAACCAACTATATAATTTTCATAAGCATGTTAAAAAAAAATTAGAGAAAAATAAAAATAAAAATAATAAATTATATGATCTTATTATAATATCTTATTACATATTTGTTAGTAATACTTCATTATTTTCACTATGTTGGGTGTTAATTTCGAAGTTTCCATGTATGTTTTGACTATTTATTTTTGAGACTATTAAATAGATATTTATTTAAACATAACAAGAATTTAAACCATGATGAAATTATTATTTATATTATGTATATGTTAATTTATAATATTCTATAATATTTGGATATATGAAATGAAATGAATCATTCATGTAAACGATAGGTCGTACATACTCAAAAATATTGTTTTCATTTATTTTTCTTATTAAAAATCATGAATATTTAATGATATATATTTATACTATAATTATAGTAACATATTTATGAAACATATGTGATTTTATTTAATTAAATTATTCTTAATACATTCCATGAAATTTTTTAAAGAATAACATCCCTTAGAGGATGCAGCAATCCAAATGTCCATAAATGATGTTATTGGATTTCCACAAAATGAATGGATTCATGGCATGGTTATATATAACATTACATAAGAATAATGTAATTTAAAATATAATATATATCATATATAAACTCTATATCGAAAAATATTCCAACCTTGTAAGGTGATAAATTGAGAAATAGGCATCATCGGTTTGTGAGGCGGTAGACTTCCATATACACAAATGAGGATTTTAAATACCAATTGATGTATGTTTGTGAAGTTTTATAGAAAAAATTATGTATAAAAAAATATAATTATATTAATTACATTTAATTAATTATAACAGAATTATATAATAATAATGTAATGGTTGGAGAATTAAATGAATCAAAAACTAATGTTTAAGATCCTTACCTCTTATTCGAGTAACACTTTTTGGTTCATAAAAAAATACATACTTGGTAAGAATTAGTTTCAAATTGATGATTCTAGGATGAGGGTAGGGAATTAGGGAGATTGTTCGATCTGTGGTTGGTTGATCTAATGGTCATGAGCATATTTAGGAAATGGGGGAGGTTGAGTGACTTTTTATATTAGTGGTAGAGGAAATACTTTATCTTTTTTGTATAAAATGTGTGATCAATGGGTATTTAACAACTATGAATATTACCTAAAACACAGAAAAAAATAGATTCAAGGGGGTACGTGGGAGAAATATTGACATAAAATGAGTCTTGGATAACATTAGGGCCATTTCTTACTATATGTTTAATGATTAACCACTAATTAATCATGTATTACCTTAGTCACTATAATCAATTTTAATCATATATAGTAATATTTTTGATCAAAAACATGGTTTAAATTATTAGAAACTACATATTATTATTATTATAAATATGAAATCCAATTTTTCAAAAATACCATAATATAATTGACATAAATTAATTTAAATTTAACCCCACATGCATTAAGTCAAAACATGTTTTTAATGCAATAATGTTCAAAGGATTGAAATGTTTTTATAAAAAGTATTACTGTGATATAAATTAAAATGAAATAAATTGTGTTAAATATTGTAGAATCAATCTAATGAAAATTAAAAAAATATTAAAAATATAGTTTTCCCTAAATAGAATTTGACAAATAATTAGGTATAAATTAAAATTTTGTAATTACAATAATTTATCAAATAAAGAAACATCACTAAAAATTAGAAAAAACCCACCAAAAAATATTTTTAAAAATCAAATTTAAAAAAATGATGGTAATTTAGCGATATTTGTTTTATTAAATTGTCAAAAATGGTTTAAACATATGTCCTCCATTATAATGCAATGTACCTGCCATATAAAATACAATTTTTAGTAAAAAACTGGATTTATTATTATATTATGCATACCAAATCTATTGATTTAATATCAATTTTCTTATGGAATATATATATAAAATATTTATCCAATATATTTAATTAATAGTAATTAATTTACTTTATTCTGATAAAAGACTTTTGTGAGGGTATGCAAATTTTCTTAATATTCAATTGGTTCTCATAATCATTTCAAATATATTAATAACGAAAAAATTTATTTTATATTTGTGTAAATAATATTTTTCCATATGTTATATATTCATATTAATAACCAAAAATTTAATCTATATGTTATCTCTTATTATATTATATTATAATATATTAATATTATATCGTTCCATGGTAAAACATGCTCTTACAGGTAATGTAATGTATCGAAAAAACTCATTATTGTGTGCGATGAAAAATAATTTAGTATTCCTTAAATTTAATGATATAAATTATTATTAATTTGCATAAAATAATAATTTTACTAGAGTAACTCTAGAGGTCATATTAATTAATATGTTTTTTGTTTCATGGCATACACGCTATTGGATTAAAACAATAGTTTTAGAATTATCAGGGTGTTACATTCTCCCGACAATAAATTAATGGAGTCCTTAATATTTTAAAAATATATTGATAGTTAAATGTTTGATATTTTGAAATTAATTTGATGAAAATCCCACATTTTAACAGATTTATAAAATATCCCCTTATTAAGAGAGGATGAGAAATAAAAAATGTCCAAATGAATAAAATATTACGAGGTGTGTATGTATGAGACCATTAGTGATAAAAAAATATCGGTGAAAATGAATAAATAATTATATAGAGTGATTGAGGTCATCAATCAAAAATAAATGATTCATCAATTAAATGATGACGAAATCAAGCCCATAAATGTTGTTTGATTTTAAAAACCATATTTTCAATAAAAATAATGGTTTTAAGATGACATTTCTTTAAGATAGTTTTCCTAATGTTGAATAATTATTTTATTTAAAATGAAATTTTGTAAACATACTTACATTATAAGATTCAATTTTATATGGAAAATTCCATCTGTTAGTTATGATTTGATCAAATTCCAATTTATCCCTTACTCCATGAAATGAATATCCTATAATGAACCATTTTTTCGAAGGCACTAAAATTTTATTTTAAAATATTGTAATAAATATAAAATTGTATTTTATTTGACACTAAAATGTTTTCAATACTAATATGGTTAATAAATTATTTTCTATTCATGAGATGTGATATGATTATTTAATAAATACCATTAAAATATCAAATTGTTTGACTAAAAATCTCAATAAATAACCTGAAAATCGTGTAAGCTAGGGGTTGAAGAAAAACCCTTATCATCCTTTGGTCATGGGTTGAAGCCCCACCACCTGTCTCAATGCAATGGGTTTTTACCATTTATACATATTTTCCTTTCTATGAAATATATTAATAAAATTCATATATTGTTCCCGATAATTTGATGGACAACCTGAATATTAGGTTATTCACATAATAGCCTTTTTATAAATGTTGTAAATACAACCTCAATACACAAATAATTTATAAGTTGTATTTTAACATAGGTACATACAAGGTTTATGGTTTATCATTAGTTATTCATTATCATTATCTATTCAAATTGTTCATAATGGTTTATATCTAAAATGGGAACTATACTAGGAATATCATTCATTAGTGTCAAAAAGATACGTAGTTAGGTTTATTTTCATGTAATAGGTTACACTTGAGTGAGGACTGAAACAAGTATTCTGTGTTGTTACCCTTAGGTACATTTATTCCAGAACTATTTCTACTTTTAGTATAAAAATAATGATTTATTTATTGAAAGAACACATAATCCCTATCTAACATAAATATTAGGATTCTATAATATACTTATCCTTATATTATACTATAGGGTTATGTTCTATAAACTATGTTTTCCAAAATCATGTTCCCATGGTTTCTATACTCTTCAATTTTTTCCTACTATAGTGACCTAACCCCAGAAAACCCAGAGCTGGTGCCTACAAAAATAATATTAGAATGATTACCATGAATAAAATCCTAAAGGGTTGACGATTTTAGTATTCTTGGTAAACCACATTAATAAATGACTCATTTATTATAAATGAATATAGTTATTACAACATAATTTTAATACATTTTGAGGGTAACTTTATTCCCACTAATCGTATCCTTGAATACGATTCCTAGTATATTTATTGGATTCTTGGAGAAGATAAAAATAAGAGTGATCTCAATTGATCAGTAATGGATATGTATATAGGAAGAAATTATTATTCAATTTGAATGATCAATATTCCAAATATATACCCAAGGACATATTCCAAGTAATAAATAATCTAAGAAGGATGCTTAGATCAAATATGGAAAGGTACATAATTGAAGTCCCATTCCATTTAAATATCTTGATAAGGAATAATAAATATGGAAAGTAAAATAACTAAAATAAAGGCAATTTATTCAATGAAATTGGAATGAAATGCATCCATATATAATTTCAAACAAAAATCCTCATGGATAATAAAAACTGAAATGAAGGGAATTCTAGATTGTAAGATGTAATGTTTCCCATTCACATGATAACATTTTCATAAAAAACAATTCTGAAGAATGTTTTATCATGTGGGTAAAAACCCATAAATTCTTTATTGAAAGAGACATGAAGAGTTCATCACCTCCTGATTTCATCTCATGAGACTACTGATGGATTGGGGGATTTCTTTAAATGATTCCCAACTAGTATATTGTATTACCAAATCAATCATCATATATCAAATAATTGATTTAATAAATAAAAAATGGTCCTCATGAAATATCTATATAGAATAATAGAAAATCATTTGTCAATATTTCCATAAATAATTATATTAATACCATTTTAAACAAAATATGTAGAATTGGAATATAGATTACGTAATAATAACATTTATGATAAATTATATGGATATTTAATGGAAATTCAATATCCCATGATCATTAGAAAGTGTATATTTATAGGAGACTAAAAAATTGAATAATGGAAGTGAATATCAATATTATCCTTATAGAAATAAACCAAAAAACATATAGAGAATGAGTAATAAAGGTTTTAATCTGAAATATTCCCATTTGGGTAATAAAAGGGGATTTCCATTGATTAAATAATGGAATATCAATAAAATCATTGTTGAAGAAAATTTCATTTTTTTTGTTTTGAAATAAATTTTGAAAAAGAAATTCTATGAAAATCCCATTTTAAAACATAAGAAATCATATGGTGAAAATTAAGTTGATATATCATTTGGAAAAGGTTAAAAACAATTTTTGACATTTTTTTACAACATTTTTTTGAGATAAAACATTTCACTGACTAAAGAGATAAATGAAGTCATATTTCCTTGAAAATAATTTATAGTACATTTTTAGAACCTATGAGTGAAAAAATGGAGCCATTATATGAAAAAAGCATGAATAACTAGAGGATACTAAAATTAAATCTTTTAATTAACAGTGGCCATATAATTTCATTTATGTTAAATTCTATAATAAACATTCATCAATATAATGAAAATGTGAAATAAACCCTTAAATCATCGTAACAATTATGTAATAATTAATGAAATTATTGATTATGTGTGTCATCTATAAATCCAGAAAAAATATTTTGAATTATATCAATTGATATTCAATGACATCAAAGAAATAATCATTGAATATAAATGACAATGAGGAAGTAATATAACCTAATAAAGAGTATTTAACATAGGAAATTTCATTACCACATGGTAATTTTACGTTCAAATCGCCTTAGATGAAATAAATAAAATTTAATATAAAAATTAACATTAATAATGAATTATTCATTATATAACATGTAAATGATAATGTATGTACAATGTATATAAGAAATTAGGTGCACAATGGTAATGTATGCCCAAAAGAATAGAAATTGAGATAATGTCTCTAACTTCCATTTACATTCATATGAACATTGTTTAACAATATTTATAATGTTTTTAAAAGTATCACTTCTAAAAATAAAATCATTCTCATATTTTTCATATCATATATGATCTTATTATAATTTATTATTACCGATTTTTTATAATCTTTTACTATTTTCACTTTCTCATGTGTTAATTACCTAGTTTATGAAGTATGTTTTGGCCTTTTTTTGTTCTTATTATATAGATAATTATTTCATGTTATATAGAATGTAAACCATTATTTAATTATAATATATATTCAGTATGTACTTATTTATTATAATTTATAATATTTAGAGATTATAAAAGAAATTAAATTTCAATTGATATGATAAGTCGTACGTAAACATGATTTTTGTTTTTGTTTATTTTTCATATTTAAAAGAACAAGAAGTAATATATATATATATATATATATATATTAAAATCTCATTATCATATAAATGTAGTATATGTCGCATGTGTTTATTAAAAAATATCTTAACACATTCCCTGAAAATTGTGAACTAATCTGTCAAACTCCGACCCACGAAAATCCTTATATTTTATTTTTCTCTTGCTATTGAATACTATGGATGAGGTTTGGGTTGAGTCCTAATATTTTTTTTTATTTTGTTTAAATGTTTAGTTTTTTGGGATTGACATTTTTTGATTCATGGTTGGCACAAAGTAAGGAAAACTGTGCACCCTTTCATACGTTATTGTAATTCTTGATTTAGCTGTCGGGGGTAAGGGGATTGGGATGTACATGGTTTGAGAAGCCATTTGGAAACCGGGTGGGAGGTTCTATCCATTATGGTTAGTGTTGACTACCTGGTTTGTGACCATTGTGATGAGTGGTGTGGCCCAATTGTGCGAGTTTCCGAGAAATATTAAATATTTAAATTCCTATTACACCCTCGTCTTTTTGGACACAAAATTATTCCACTTCCCACATGGTTGTTTTCAGAACACAGAAGGGTACCAATACCCCCATCCCTTTAGTTTTACTCCCTCCATGGATGCTCCTCCATGGATCTATGTTGAGTTTTTATGTATTTTTTCCTCTGTTCTCCTTTTCAACTTATCCCCTCTTAGTTTCATAGTATTTCTTTGGTAGGTTCTTATTTTTCCTAACCCTAGAATCAAGGGATTATTTTATGGATTTTGTTTCTCAGGGTTTAGGGTTTGTGAATTGTTCCATAGAGCATATTTTTCATCCCATTGTTTTTTGTTCGAATTCCCACTCAATTGAGGTTCGTGTTTCCATCAATTTCCTTTATGACACATTTAACTGATTCTTGATCAATCTATTATTGCTTTCAAAATTTGATAATATTTCATTGGATATGATGATATGACTTTTTATGGTGGTTCAATAATTTAAAGTTGGTGTGGAGTTATTTTAAAAGGGGTTTCTTAAACATGCCTATATATATTCACAGAATGTGTTTGATTAAATTTCATTTGTCTTAAAAAATGAATTTGAGCAATTTTGGCATCATTTGGAATTAGTTTTATTAGGATAGCTTTGTTGGAATGAATAATTTGGTATGATGTGTGGTTAATATAAATATTCATGGATTATTGGTTTATGCTAAAAAAAATTTTGCATTGTTTCTTCCGTTCATTAAATGCTTATTTATGACCTTGTAATTTTGTGACTTTTTGTGTTAGATTATTTTGGAAATATTTCTTTTTTAATACTTTTTTGAGGCCCATTTATAACCTTGATAAACTTGTTTCTTCCTTAAACTATGGCTTTCCAAAGGATTCCCCAACCATTCCCCTTGCTTCAATCAGAATGGTTTCTTGATTTATAAATGGTTTACAAGGGCTTCAAGTGTTCTTAAATGTGGTTTAAAATGTGTAATATAAATCATGTACCATTTGTAATTTTAACATATGTTATTTGAATTATTGGAATAAAGACAAATTTATAAATTTTTATATTTTTTCATTTTTAACCTAGTTTCTAAATTATTTTCTTAATTTTTTATTAGGAAAATTTTAAATGATCTTTTTCAGCATTGTGATGTTTTTGAAATGCTAGTTTTGATGTTATATGACATGAAGGTCCTGTTAACATTTTATGATATTTGGGAAAATGATTTTAAAATAAAATGATGTGAAGGACCAGTTTGTAATTGTAAATGATTTTTTTATTTGGGATCCTCTATAATTGAATAGCCAAAGAGAGGGGTATCACATAGGTGGTCTTAGTGTTTGGGTTAAAAAAGTATGGTTGCATTGGGTAAGGTGAGTCATGCATTCGAAGGCCTCCTACTTTCACTATGTATCAGGATCATGGGATTCCTAGGCATAACCAAGAGGGTGAGTGATGATGACATATTGACCCATATTAGAGGGGTTGATACCCCCTTGATGTGATAGAACTTGGTAGGATGTTCTAGAAGATTGGCCAGTTTAGAGTGGTCAGTTGGTTATTTACTGTAGAGCTGTTCCATATTCTGATATGTGGGTATAATATAATTACATCTTGGGATTACTACAAAAATATTTTCAAAATTCTATTTATTTACTATTTTTTTGTTCTATTTATTTTTCTACAGCATGATCGAATATTGATTTTTTAGTTTTTCGTGTTTTTCTGTTTAAATTACTTTCTACCAAACATGTTTTGTTTATTGGATTTGGTTTCTATTTAAGTTTTGGTATTGAAAAGGGTTGCAGAATATAAAACCACTTTTGAAAAGGGAATCTATGTGTCTTATTTTAAAAAGGGAATTTGGGGAATGTTTTTTTAGCTGCTTAAAATGATTAAAATATTATTCATAAATATATATTAAACAAATTTATTGGACTATTTAGATAAAGGAAATGAATATAAATTATGGTGATTTCCAGCTTTGATGTTTTATCTCGTGACATAGTTGTGCCACTCGGTGTTTGTATACCTATGTTGTTTTGGGGATGCAGGTTTTAAGTTCATTTTCCATTAGATAAAGATGAAATTTTTTTGGTGGTGGCCAAGAGATCATGTAGAAACAATGTTTGTTTATCTAGGTCGTTGTATTGTAGTCAGTTTCTATTTTTTCAGCTATTGTATTGAGATTTTTGTATATTTATTAATATGTTTTTATTATTACTTTACTATTTCAGGATATTTTTATTTCTATTGGTCATGTCCTTATTAAGAATAAGTTTTTCCTAATTGATTGTTTTGATGTCTGACACTAGTTTACAACATGTGGGGATTGGGAATGCCCTTCGGGCCATGTCATAGATGAGGTCGTGTGTTGGTTTGGATGAAATACCATATTTGTTCATGAAAAAATGATATCAAAACTATTCCTTTATATTTGAGGTGACTGATATATTTGATATTTTTACTTTCATGACTCCATAGGTAGGTACGAGAATTATGTCAGGAACCCTTTCTCATTTTGGTCATTGAGATTCGAGGGTTGGTCCAGGATTTGAGTCTATGGTCTTATCTGGGATTAAGGAAGGAAAATAGAGGGGGAATTGAATTCATTTTGCTATCTCACATGGTGTAGTGACCCATGTGGAGTCCAAACGCATAGTTCAATGTCATGTTAGTTGTTAATGGCTACTTGGAACATGAACCATTAATCATGACATCGAGATAGGTATGGACACAAGTTCTAGAAACTAGTAATTTGGCGTGGGTTATGTTTTGATTCATTCTAGGTTGATTTTAATAATCATTTCAAATAAGAATATAAATTGAAATGGAAATTTAAATGTAATTTTTTTTAAAACAAAGTGATTTGGAAATTTTGAATGGATTTGAAAAAATGTGGAGGAATAGTGTCCTCGAATGAAAATTTGGAGGATGCTAAAATTTGATAAGAAACCCCATGGACGACCCTTGGTATTCCTCATGGACTCACACATATGTGTGGGTATGTGAGGAATGTTCATGTCAGACTGTGTTCATGGATGATATTAGGTTAGGTGTGATATACACATATGTGATTATTTATAGGACACTCTGAACAAGTTTTGGGAATTGATGATTTGGTAGGAATTTTAAATAAATTATTATTCAATGGAAAATTATTTTAAAAACTCTATTTTCATTGAAAATTGGATTTTTTTTTGTGTAACATGGCTTTTGGAATATAAAAGTGGCCTTAAAAGAATGCAGTTTTCAAATCATTAAAAATGGTGGTTTTTAAAAAATGAATATTTTATTGTGTTTTCATGTGTTTGGATTGTGAGATTCATATTTTTTCTTCGGAGTCCCTTCTTTTATATTTTAATTGTTGATGTTAATTAATGTTCTTTATTTTAATTTTGTTCATAATATGATTCCCACAAAGGTTCCCAAAAATTCTCCTCTTTTTTTATGATATTATGGTTATTCGTGGTTGTTCCTTGAAATTCTTGTTGATCTAGGTCATTTATAGGTGGTGTAGTGGATTGAAAATTTTAGGACTGTCTTAAAATTGCTGGGAACTCATGAAGTGGTGATAGTGAGTCCAGTTTTGGGTTTTTATGTCGGCCCATATTCAGATTAGTGTATATTAGTTTCCATATAATTAATTTAATTTGGGATGATTTTGGAAGTGATTATGAATCTTTTTGTATGATGGTTCATTCCTAATGAGGTGAATACAATGAATATGGAAAATATCATTAGTATTTAACAAGCCTACATGCATTGAAGTCCTATGTTGACCATATCAAGATGATTGTTTATTTCTATTCAAATATTGCATCACAGGAGCAATTAAAGGAATATATTTTTATCCTGGGACTTCTTATTGAGATGAAAGAGTAAACCCTATATTCTATGGATCATTGTTTTTAGAAATTTGTTGATGATGTGTTCCTAATTGAGTTTGTTTCCAGAGTGAATGTTGGAAATCTGACAACTCATATTTCTCATGGAGGTTCCTCGCATGGAATGGAGTGCATTTTATTGAAACATATCTTTAAGGATCCATTTTTATTGGTTTTAGATTCTAGATCCTTATACTCATCCCTTGTGTGTTTTCAGTGCAGGCGGTTTGGGAATTCAAAGTCATCTAGTCATAATCCTCCGAAGACCTATCATTGTTAAGGCCATTTTGGTGATCTAATTTTTTTGTTGGAATCATTTCTAGAAAATGATGTCTTGATTGGATTATTACATACTCTTGTTGTGAGGACATACATGATTCGTACATTAGGTCTCCAACAATGGGCCTTATAGTAAAGCTTTCACGAATTCATAAATCAACATGGTTGTTGGGAACCTTGACCCAAATTTTGTCTCTAATGTCAGAGTGGAGATGATTTAAAGTTCCTACTATACTCTACATTCTCATTATTTTTATTAAAGACCTAATGAAATAGTTTTTTTAGTATACAATTTTTTCCTTATATATGTAATATTTAATGGTAATTGATTTTTTAAATCATTCTTTGTTTTCAGTTGGGCCTATTTGTATATATTTTTTCTTGTGTGAAATGATTTTGTTATTTTTTCATTGGATTCACTATTCATATTGGGTTCCTTCCATGTGGTTTAATAATTATGTCGGGGGTTATTGGGTTGTGGGTGGATTTCCCCATTCCCAATCCTCTTTCCTGTGGTGGTGTAGTTTATTTGGTTCAGAAAAGTACATTTTAATTTGTATTGAGTTTTCCATGTCATTGTGGCCATGATTGTATTTCAATGATGGACATGTTCGTTGTGTTCTCATGTAGGGGATAAATTTCTCATGCTTTTCCATTGAGTCCCTTGTGGTATATTCTCTATTGATTTTATAGTTAGGCTTATGAACGGAATGTTCATGCTGTGGTTCATGGTCTTGTTTGGATACATCCTGATTTGTGGTTTTATTTTCTTATCCTTTATTATTAGTATTTATAGAGGAAGAAATTGTTTCGAGTGGGATTATTTGACACTCCTCATGAAATTAAAATAATTTTATTTTATTATTGTCTTGGTCTTGAATTGTGTTATATAGGATCGAGTTGATTATCAGATACAATATTTGAGTTTTTGATGATAAGTAGTGTTTTTGGGCTTGGTAGTTGGTGGTGCACAATTTTTGTTTGGTTAGAGGAATCCATTTACACTTTTCTAGGTACCCATGTGGATTTTTAGGTCCAGGGGTATAGTGCAGATATTACACATGGTTTGAGAAGATATAAAAAAACCATATGAGAGGTAATATACAAATGGACAATACTGACTACACATTTTACAAAACCATGTGGCCTAACCGTGTGAGTTTCCCATAAATTTTAAATCATTAAACAATGATTCTAACCACTTATCTTTTTAGCCCTAATCACGAAACCTCCTTCTTATTAATTTTGGTGCACAATGTGGTCCTAATCCCCTCCTTCCCTATAGTTATCCCCCATCAATATATTCTTCTCCAAGGTTCTATGTGTAATTTTGTAGGGTTTCTGGCCTCTTTTATCCACTTCATCTCTCCCCTCTTAGTTTCATAGCGTCTTCATTGGTGGGTTCATGTTTCTATGAACTATATAATCTATTCGTGATATGTTGTCTTATTTTTCTTCGGGATTAGGGTTTTTATATTGATCCTTGGGAATATTATTTGTTCTTATAAATTTTCATCATATCCTCACTCTGTTGAGGTAGTTTATTCAATCCATTTACTTTTTGACACTTTCTATTGATTCTTGAGATTTATTTTAATTATTTCAAAATATGATAATCATTATGGGATACATTAGTATAATTTCTTTTGGTATTTTCATGATGGATTGTTGGTGATTAATGGTTTTAGAAGAATTTTTTTTAAAAAAGAGTAAATATATTTATGCACACAAGGTGTTTGATGAAATGTATCTTGTTTACTAAAAATTAAAATGAATACTTTTTGAATCATTTGGATTTTTTTTATTTTGGTATATTTGTTGGAATGACTAATTTGGATTTATGTGTGGTTCAGATACCTCTTCATTGCATAATTATTTGTGGTATGAATGATTGGTAATGGTTCTCGTAGTATTTAAATGCTTATTGGAGGCATTGAAACTCTATGTCATGTTGTATAACTTTCTTATAGAAATTTAGGTTTTTTAATAGTTCTTAAAATCCAATTTTTAACCTTAATAAACATGGTTCTTCCTTGAACTGTGGTTTTCCAATGACTTCCCCTCCCCTTACCCTTGATTTATCCAAAATGATTTCAGGATTTCTAAAGTGTGTAATAGTTGTTCACGTGACCATAAATGTGACTTAAAATGTGTTATTTTAAGCTTCCCCTATTTTCATTTTCAGATATGTCATGGTGAATGATTGTAATAATTCTTGTTTTGTACTTTTTGTATTTTTTCATGTTTCACAATAGTTTTGAAATGGATTAGTAAATATATTTGTATTTTAAATGTTTAAAGTTCGAATGTTAACATTGTGTTGTTTTAGAAATGTTGGTATTCATGTAAAGTGATGTGATGTCCTAGTTGGTAGATTATGATTTATTGAAAAACTCTTTTAAAATAAAATGATATGAATCCTCAGTTGGATCTTTTTTATGACATGCTGTGAGATGGTCACCTCTATGGAGGCATACCCAAAGAGAGGGGTATCACAGAGGGGGTGTAATAGTTTAGGGGAGGAAAGTGTGGTGGCATTATGTTAGGGGAGTCACACATGTGAGGGACTCCTCCTTTAATGATGTATCATCATCATGGTATTCTTAGGAGTTATCAATAGGATCATGTGTCAGTTAATAATAGACCTCAATTAGATGGGTTGATACCCCCTTTACATGACAGGGGTCAGTGGGATGTCCCATTGGAATGGATAGTTTAGAGCCGCCAATTGGTTATTGACAATCGAGTTTCCCCATTTTTGGGAAGGTGATAATATTCAAGGGAATCAAAGGATCACATTAGGGATTTTTATTAAATTCCCATGATTATCTATTTATGTTTTCTATTTATTTTTCTTTTACATGAGTGGATATTAATTTTTCTAGTTTTTTGTGTTTTTTAGTTTAAATTATTTTTTATACAACCATTTTGGGTGATCTGGTTTAGTTTGAATTTTTTGTGTTATTGAAATGGTTTATTGAATAAGAAACTACTTTCCAAAAGTGAAACTGTGTATGTAGTTTTAAAAAAAATTGTGTAATGTTTATTTAGTTGCATAAAATGTTAAAAATTGAAATCCTAAATGTATTTAAAATTACTGTTTGTAGACTATTTTGGGAATGGAAATTAATTGATGTTATAGTGATTGCCTACCAGTCTATTTTATGTCACTTACTACTTACTCCACTTGGTGTCGATAGACCTGAGGTATTTTGTAGGTTCTTGTTTGTGGTTCAGTTTCCCTTGGAGTTGGTTGGTCTGGTTACTGGCATAGACCAAGAGGTGATGTGGAGACTGTGTTGGTTTGGTTCAGTCTCCATGTTGAATTTATTTTCTATTTTTTTCTTTCTATTGTGTTCATAATTTTTTTATTGATATTTAGTTATTATTGTATTATAATGGTGATCAATTTTGGTTCATTTGATTCTGGTTTTCATTGGGATAAATAATTCTCAATGGATTAATATGATGCCCGGTACTAGTTCCTAGCCTGTGTGGATCCGAAATAGACTTATGGTCATGTCATAGAATAGGTTAGGTGTTGGAATCGATGACATCCAAAATTGGTTTAAAAAAACACACATTTCATTTAGGGGGCGGTAGTCAAGAAGACCATTGATGATGGTATTGTATTTCTATAAAAGGAAAGGCATGAAGGTATGGTTATATAAAAATTTATATTAGAATAAATAATTTATTAATATCATATTTATCATATATAAACCATAAATACATCATCATTATAACCATTCAAGGTTGTAAGTGGATAAACTGATGAATTCGGTTTGCATGGTGGTAATCCATTGAACACACGAATTATGATTTATCATCCATTTTTTATTGATGTATATGACAGTGTTGGTTAAACCCTTATAATGACAATATATATGTATGTTGATGATATTGGGGTTATTATAATACTATGTTTTAAAAAAAATTTAAACGTTGGAAATTTAAATTAAAAAAAATATATTGTTGAAGAATGTTACCTCTTATTCATTTAAACCCTTTTGGTTTATTCCAAATAAATTACATTTTCAGATTTCTACTAAAATTGGGGATTATAGGATATGTCAAGGTATTTTTAATGTTATTTTTTTTGTACATTCCAAATGGATTTAATGGTGTGATAAAATAGGGGAGGTTGGGTGCCTTTTTTTAGTCGATGGAGAAGACATATTTGGTATTTTTGAAATGAATTGTGTAGTCCATACATTTTACCTACCTAGAGCCTTCCATAACACAACAAAATTTATTAATGATGGGGTTTGATCCATATATGGATATAAAATTCGTTTTTTTCAAATATAGGTTTTCTATATAATATTTTCATATTTTAACCACAAAATAATTATTTTTTATATTATTCAATAAAGTTAATATCCATCACATTCAGTAATATTATTTTCCCAAAACTTAGTTTCCATTATTATAAATTATAAATTATTATGATTCTAAATATGTAATACATTTTTCCAAATTCAAATTAAATAACTTTTATAAATTATTTAAAACTTAATCCCATAGACGGGACGACAAAGTGGGGTTTTAAAGTAAAAATGATTATAGGTATGAAATGTTTTTATATCTAATATCAATTTTAAATCTACTCTAATGAAGTAAATTGGATTGATTTATTTCGAATTTATGTAAATAAATATAAAAAGAATTAAAAATATATCTGATCTTTATTAATTAATTCTAATAAAAAACAGTTCTCAAGTGAAATTTTTGTATTCTTCACTATTCATTAAAAATGAAACATCCGAGGAAAATAATAAAATCTAAACTCAACCTAATTTTTACATAACACAATAAAAAAGGAATTTATCATTGAAATATAAAATTTAGTAATGTTTGAAAATTTTTATTTAAAATGGGTTCTATATTAAATAGACTTAAATATTTCATTAAATAAATGATTTTTTCATAAAATATGATTTAATATTATCTTATTCTTATGAAATATATTTAATGAATATCAGAAATATTTTTTTTAATTTAATATATATATATATATAAGTAATAAATACAATTGTCTACATTTATTTTGTTACATTTATTCGTATAAACACCATTGTGAACATAAAATCATTTACATTATATTCAGTCGGTATCTATATTCATTTAAAATAAAATTGTAATCAATGAATTCATTTTATATCTATATAACCATATATATTTTAATAAGTTACGTGATTTTATTCATAACCACTAATTTAACAGATATGTTATATCTCATCATATTAAATATTCATATTTTAATAATATATTGTTCTTTGGTAAAACTTGATCTTATATCTATCATATGCTATCGAAGAAACATGTTGTTGTGTGTACTGAACAATAACTCAGTATTACATACATTGAAAGATATTAAACATACAAAAATTATTTACAATTTTTATTATACCTCATAATCACAACAGTAAATATAATTTTATACATTTAGTGTTGTGTGTCATACAGACTATCAAAAAAAATTATCACATAATAATTTTTGGGGTGTAAAAATAATTTTGAGATAGATTTATGAAAATAAAATGGATGAATTTTTTTATACCATGTAATTATATTATTCAATACTCTGAGACAATAAATTAAATACTAAAATTTAGGAAATATATCTCATAACAAAACTATTATCTTATTATACTCTTATATGATGAATAAAATGGTTATATAGATCATCATTTCTTTATGAATATCAGGCCCTCATCATTTCATTGATCATTCACCTAAATGTGATCAAGGACCTCAGTCACTCCCAAAAAATATTTATTTTTTATGTATGTTAATATATTCAAATTCCACCAATGTTCTCCAAATTTTGATCCTAGGTATGTTTAATTTCATACAACATTTGTACTTCCCATTCTCTCTTATTAAAGTAATTTTCTTCTAACTGTTCTTATTATATTATATTTTATAACAATTGTATCATCAAATTTAAAACACTTGATTACTAAGATAATGTTTACATTATGAAGATGCAGTTTGTTTAAGATGGGTATAATGTAACACCATGAGCCATTAAAATATAAATATCATATTTGATAGTATGTATGTCATTAAAAAAATTATAAGGAAATATAAGAATCTGAGAATTAATAATATATTTAATATTTTATGTGAATTCAATTTATGAAATATCTTTTAATTCATTCAAAACAACATTAGATTTCATTACAAGGAACAATGACGTTCATCTATAGCTTGTGTTACATGTAAGACTGAGATTTACTACATACAATTAATATTATTATCTAAAATTTAATAATTCTCCTAACCATTAATAGGGTGTTTATAAACAGGAATATATAACTTATCAAAAAATATGGCTAAATTGAATAGTTACCAATAAAAAAAATTAATATAAAATTCAACGGTATATATTGGAATTTTTTTATAAAGACATATTTTTGTGAACCCAAAGGACTTGTAAAAAATTAAATATAATTAGTTTGTATTTTTGAATAGTATTAATTAAAATAATATATATTATCTATTGAAGAAATTTCTTAAAATTCATAAAATTTTTTTTACCTTCATAATATATGTACGAATCAAATTTTTTGCATAAAATCACTAATTTACATAAAGGCGGGTTTGCAAAATTTTAATTGTACAGTTGATTTATACATAAATTTTGGGAAATTTTTAATTTTTTTTGTCACGACCCGTCCCTTGGGTCCTCTTCCATGACTACCTAATGCCTGTCTTCCATAGTCTAGTGGCTGGAGACTAGCACCGAAGGAGTATTACCTAAAACTGTGAAGGAATTTCTTTTATAACATGTAAACACACGTAACCAAGCACACAATAAGATACGAACTTAAGTAAACTGAATAGTAAATAGAGTGAGTGCAGTAAGAAAAGGGGGCCAGAATACAAGTCCAATAGAAAAGTACAAGAAACAGAAAGTACAAGTAAACTAGAACAGCTCCTATGATCACCCATCAAGGGTCCTACCTGAAGGTAGGTACATCTCTCGAACGGTCGTCTATGTGGTACACCTCATCTATTGTCCACCTCCGAGATACCCTCAGTCTTGGTACTCTCGTCCTCAGTCATCAATGTATGCCGTCTGCACCAGACACAATGATGTGTGGTCATAACCCATGCAGGAGTGACTATAATGATACTCAGAAGGGAACTCGAGACCCTCAAGGTCACATAAAATTACCAAAAGTTAAAATACATGCATGAAATCAAATAATATCAATAATATTGTATATTCCCATACATATACCTATGTTATCAACTATACCCATCTCAATCAACAGAAAACACAGGGTCTAACCCAAAAGTTCGAAGCTCAATTATTCCACAAAGGAAGTAATACCATGATGGAAAGTACCACACAAGTACGTCACACAGAAGAATAACACCAGGTTATTACCACGAAGGGAAGTAACTCACAGGTACGAACACTTCTCACACCCGGTATAACATAAGTACAATAGTATAGATGATTAGATGTAACTACTAATTCATCTTACTCTGTTAAGAGGTTCTGATGTTGACCCACAGATGACCGCTCGGTAATGACCCACATAGGAACACTAGGTGCTGACCCACAGAGGATCACTCGGTACTGACCCACACAGGATCACTCGGTGTTGAACCACATAGGATCGCTCAGTGCACACCCACACGGGATCTCTAGGTGCTGACTAACACAGGATTGCTATTAATTCCCCACGCCACATCCAGCTACTGGGTATTTGCAGTAGGCTTGCTCGTCTCTGGGATGGTCCCCTCCTCATGCCATTGGTCTATACTTAAACTTCCATGAAGTCCCATAAATATGTATCAAAAAGGACCGCCACGTCATAGGGGTCTAAACGCAATAGACGGTGCGTCAATCAGATGCCTGGTATGTGAGTTATTAGCCTTTTAGTCCCGATGGCCCGATTGGATTCAGGGTCGATCCATCCTGACCGTACTCCAACCTTATCCAAAACACTAGTGGGGTATACCAACGAGACCGTCTCACTACATGGTTTCCAGTTTCGTTGACAGTTCATGAAACAGATGCATGGTACCAATGTTATAGCCAAAAGAGCGTTAATGGGTCTTAGTGGGTTTGTGTCTGGTCCGACCCAGCCCATCCCGGTCTAGACCGACCATGTTTGCGTTGACCTGAACTGAACCGCATGATCCGACCCATCCCATGGGCCGGCCCGGCCCACTGCGTCCGGCCTGGCCCTCGCTGGGTGGCACGGCCTGCGATGGGCGGTTCGGCCCTTGCTGGACGGTCTAGCTTGGGCGGCGGCCCACAGGGTGGTTCGAGGGTCGCAGGACCATAGGGGATCCGCGAGGCCGCATGGGATTGTAAGGGTGGCGTGGAGGGCTGCGGGGTGGTGCGGAGGGTCGTATGGCAGTAGAGACTGTGGGAGGTGAGGCCATGGGAGGCGGTTCCCATGGATGGCAGTGACCGCGGACAGCGCAAGGCTGCGGGGTGGCTGTGGCCGCAGACGTCGTGAGACCATGCGGAGGCGAAGGCCACATACATCCTTGGTCATGGAGTGGTGATGATTTGTCTTCGCCTACGTCATGGTCGACGGTGGTGTCAGTTGTCGTTCTCGTGCTCCACCGAGGTTTTTTTGATGCCCTCCTCCGTTGCGAAGAACACAATAGTAATGAAGAACGACGGAGGGGTCGTGCCATGTTTTTTTGTCCCGCACCCATCGTATTAGTGTGGTAGAAAGCGACTCAACATAAACCATTGATGAAGAATATAAAACTCTACAACCTCCCACGATGATTATTCCCAAACCCACCAAAGAAATCATCTGCGGATCAACCAGTTAGAGAGTTGATTGGCATTATTTTTTTTATAAGGTATGAACATGGGAATATATAATCATACACAACTAAAACCCTAACTCGAATATTTGTTAATGGAGGTCTCTAGGAAAGAGACAATGTTGTTGGGGATAAACTGATGTTAGTGACGTCGATGTTTCCACGATCATCAGCTCATTCGTCATTGGAGATCCCTCGACAGAGTTTGATGAAAGATTCATTGGAAGAGAAGAGTTCTTCATTGGCATTCTTCATTGGGAAAGCTCTTCAAAATGTTCTCCCATATCCTTTGCCAACCCAAAAATCCTCACTCAAAGGATGAGGTTCCAATATAAAATAAGATTTAACATTTAATTGTTAGCAATATTAAGTTGGCATCATTTAATTGGAATAATAAATATTGGGTGCGGCATAATTAATGTGGGAGAAGTTTAATAGACATCCCTACATTTTTGTGGGAGGTTCAAGGGTCGGGTGGTCCCTACCTTTGAATTCAATATTTGGGGGGTTAAGGATCGAGTGGTCCCCACCACTATAACCCATGTGGGAGGCTTTAGTTCATGTGGTCCCTACCTCTATAGCATTCACATGGAAAGTTTCATAAAAAATAAAATTGTTGGAAATTTTTATCTTATTTTATTCGTCAACAAAAAAACCAAAATCTATCATTTACCCTCGTCCTACTACGGTCGAGGTAAAGTTATCCTTATGTGAATACCAGTTCTTATAGTTCATTGGTGCCCTTGAATTAAAATTCAAGGAACTGGTTCAAATGTCCCAAAATCCACTCTCATGTTTATTGAATGTACCCGAAAAAAATTTCATAAATTCATTCCAAGCACACCGGGTCTTGGAATCACGCACTGTGAATTTTTACGGATTAATAAAATTACAATATAGTTAAAAAAATAACATGGAAATTTTGGGTCTTTACATTCTCTCCTCCTCAGGGATATGCGTCCTTGAAAGCCACATCAAAGAACTAGGAAATCAAGCAGGGGTACTGAGCACGAATCTGAACCTACCATTATGATGTGCTCTCTTGGAGGTTCGTGTGCTTCCAGTTAATGTGCACCAATGGTATAGACACCCAATAAGGAAACACTCATGTCGATCCTCAATCTCAACTGGAACCTCCGAAAACGTCGCCCCATCATCGATGTCCTGCTCGTCGTGGATGATGACGAGGTAATGGTCATGCACGTATCTCCTAAAATAAGATACTTAGAAGACGTCTTGCACCCGGTGCAACAGAGGGTGAAAAGAAAATAAATAATCCACCTCGCCAACTTTGCTGAGGACCTAAAAAGGTCTGATTAACCTCGAAGATAACTTGCGGCCTCAGATAAATCATCATAAACCACGACGGGATGAGACCCGTAGAAAGAAATGGTCACCATCCTCAAACCCTAGAGCTCTCTATCTCATGTCAAAAAAAGACTTCTGCCTGTTCTGTGCAGTCTTCATCCACTTCTGGATTATCTGCACTATCTCTATGGTAGCCCATACCATCTCTAGTACCACTAGTGGTGAATACCCTGTGTCAGTCCAGCACAAAGTTGATCTGCAAGGTCACCAATACAATTCCTCAATAGGTGCCATCCCAATGGCATAGTTATAGATATTATTGTATGAAAACTCCACCAAAGGAATGTTATCCTCCCAACTGTGACTGAAGTCAAGGAGGAAAGCACGCATCATTTTTTCAAGGGTCTGAATGGTCTACTCAGTCTGACCATCTATCTGAGTATGGATGTCAGTTGTCAAAAAAAGCTGCATCCCAAAAGCTTCTTGAAACCCCTTCCATAGCCGATAAGTAAAATGTGCATGAAGATCATATAAAATTATTGAGGGTACACCATGTACCCGTACAGTCTTCTATACATAGATGTGTCCCATGATCTCTCTTGATCCCTTCTCTCTGATTAGTAGGATGTGGGCCAACTTGGTGGGTCTCTCAACAATCACCAAAATCGAGTCATGACCCATGGATGCACGTGGAGGCCCTGTTACAAATTCCATGGATATCCCGTCACTTTTCAAATCTGGGACCTCTAATGGCTGAACCAAGAAAGCTGGTACCAGATGCTCTGCCTTCACTTGCGTACAAGTGACACACTAAGAGACAAACTCTGTAACTTATTTCTTTATTCATATCCACCGGTTCTGTCGTCAGGTATCATAGTACATCTTCGCCCCTCCGGGATGTACTGCTAGAGGGGATGTGTGTATATACCTCAACACTTCATCCCAAAGTGACACTGGTAACATGGTACATCCTCTAAAAAGGATGACATGTTCCCCACCTTCAAAAAATCTATCAGGTACATGTCCTGTGGATATCTGAGCACGTCCAATCTCACAGTCAATGTCTCTATGTTGTGCCTCACTGACATGATGAAGAATTGTGGGAGGGACTGTAAGAGAAAAATGAAATACTTCTCTTTCCAAATCCATAAAGGATATCTGCAATGCAACCAACTACTCTATTGACGCACCTAGCAGCTGTATACTAGATCTTTGGCTGAGTTCATCTGCTACAACATTCCCCTTCCTAAGAGTAAAGACTATCTCGAAGTCATTGCCCTGGAGGAACTCAAGACAATGTCATTTTTTAGGATCAGGACCTTCTGAGAGAAGATATACCTGATACTCTTGTGATCCATTTTTATGGTAAAATGATTGTCCATAATGTTATGTCGCCACATATTAAAGGTGATGACCCCTACTGCTAACTCTAGGACATTTGTAGCATAGTTCTGCTCATGCGGTCTTAGATGTCAAGAAATGTATGCGATCACTGAATTCTCCTGTATCAGGAAACATCTATGCTCGGTCTCTGATGTGTCGTAGTAGACTACATACCAAATGCCCTCCTTCGTAAGCCTCATGATGGAGGAACTGGTATGCCTCTACCTTAGCTCCGGAAAACTCAGATGGCATCTCTCCGACCACACGAAGGGTTGCCCATTATTCATCCATGCTGATAGAGGTGCTGCAACTCTAGAGAAATATAGGAAAAAACCTTTGGTAGTATCCGTCCAAACCCAAGAAACTCCGTACCTCCGTCAAACTCCTGGGTTGCTACCAAGAAAGTACTGCCTCAATCTTCACTTGATCCACTACAAATCCATCCTTCGATATGACATGTCCAAGAAATTGATCCTCTCGGATCTAGAACTGGATCTTCGAGAGAATACCAAAAAGTTGTTTCCCTATGAATGTGTCCAGTAATACCTAAAATGATAGGCATGATCTTCCTCATTATCCGAGTAGTTCAGAATTCCGTCGAAGAAAAATACTAAAAAGCGATCAAGGATTGGATGAAAGATCTGTTTTATGAGTCTCATGAACACTGCTAGAGTGTTGGTTACACCGAATGGCATAACCAAGAACTCGTAATGGTTGTACCGAAATCTGAAAGTCATCTTCTGCACATCCTCATCTCGTACTCTGAGCTGGTGATAGACTGATCTTAGGTATATCTTCGAGAACCACTGTGTTCCCTTTAGCTAATCAAAGAGGTCTTCAATCCTTAGAAGTGGTTACTTTTTCTTCAAGGTCACCTGGTTCATGCGCCAATAGTCAACACAATGTCATAAGCTCCCATCCGCCATCTTGGAGAACAAAATCATGGATGCACTAGGGGAAACACTGGGATAGATGAACCCTTTTCCCCTATATGTCCTCCACTTATACCAGCAGCTCACGATGCTCTACGAGAGACATCCAAAATGCTGGTGTAAATATCGGTGTTGTCCCATGGTACAAGTCAACATAAAAGTCCACATCTCTGTGAGGAGGTAGAACCGAAATATCATCAGGGAAGACATCTGCATTTTGGTCCACCACTACAAGATAACGCAGACTCTCCACATCAATTACTATGAGGGATAGGCTATCCAACTAATGAGTGATCAACTGTACTCTCCTTAGGGTAAATCCATCTTGTGCTGCAAAGTATCCCTTCTTGTTGGTGAAGTTAAAAATGGTCCCATCTATGTAGACACACCACACTTTGCGCGTAACACAATCAATCTGAGTATTGACTGTAGATAACCAAAGTATACCCAATATGACGTCGTAATTCATCGACGACGCTACTAGGAGATCCCAACCGAAGCTCTCACCTCCTAGTGTAAGCTCACACTGCCGGCACCAGTGTGTAATCATAGAATGCACTACCGTATGAGTCTCTTGCTGTAAGGTTCAAGCCAACGGCTTCGTTGGAATCTCTACGATCTGAACGAGGGCAGTGGAAATAAAAGAATGATTGGAACCTGTGTCTATAAGTACTGTAGCTAAGGTGAAGTTGACCAATATTGTACCTCGTATCATCTTTGGAGTGCCGTGATCATAGGCCTTAGCTATATGGAGTTGTGATCCCCCTGTCCTCCTACTCACTTTGGTTGGGGTGGAACACCTAGTGGTGGTGGCAATAACAGCTCAAATTGTCTCCCACCACCAGATGCATGGAAAACTGCTCTTCCACGTCTTCCTACACCCTACGAACCACCTATGTCAAACCTCTGTCTCTTCTTGGGAGGTCCTTCGACCATCTTCTAATCATTCATATGGTGGGTCGGATAGTCACGAGCCGTGTGACCCTTTCTGCTGCATGTGTAACCCAGCCCGCTCATGGCATGACTGGCTCTGCCTCAGGTGCACCGCGCAATTGTCCCTGAATCCTACAGTCGTCAACCATTATTTATGGTCCACTTGATCCTCTGTGACATCTTTCTACTAGAAGCTATAGAAGGCTCCACTATGTGACATCCGTTGGGGGGTCTCTCTACTAGTGACTTCTCAGCAAGGAATCTCTCCCCTAAGAGGGTTCTCTCTAACACCCTCTCTTCCTTCGGGATATTTAGTGAGATCATCAAAACCATAATCACCCGCCTGAGTCCCTACTTGAAGGTCTAGGACCTGAATAATGGGTCCCTCACCATATATGTGGAGTAGCGTGAGAATTCATTGAACCTCACTAATTACTGAGCTATAGTGATGATGCCCTGCTACGGATGAAGAAGGTCATGTATTCGCACTGCACGAAGAGTCACTAGGAAAAACTTAGCCCGAAACAGACTCTCGAAGTCTGACTAGAGAAGAGTCACCTTGTCGTGACCTGGAGCATCAAGCTCTACCATCTGCCTATTGTTTCCTGTAGAAGGATGGCAGCATGGATCACCCTGAGATCGGCTGGTGTCCCTACTAGTCGTAAGACTCTCACTACAGCCTCTAAAAAATCCTCAACCACCTGTGGGTCCATCTCTCCCCTGATCCTATGTGGCCTCTGGCACTAGAACCCATTCAACCCGCTCAAGCGACATGCACCCTCTGCTATTGGGGCTGGTGGCATCGGTGGACCAATGGGAAATGGTACCGTTGGTGACTCCGCTGGTGCTTCTGCTAGATGAGGGACCTTCTCAAAGGCCTCATCGCTCAGTAGTCTATCAGTGCGTACAATATCTAGAACCGTAGTTGGCTGTATTCGTGGAGGCATCCTGAAAAAAATAGATTAACCACTATCAAAAAGTTATACCTGGTGAGCTGACTCAAAGAGATCACAAAAAAACTCTTCAAAAAACAAACACAATCAGTGTTTTCGTGCACTGAGTCAGAAATCAGATGTCAGGGTCCTGCTGTATGGATACATCAGTCGTCGCACCAACACGACCATACCTAAACAAATAACCACCCTCACATAACAAAACACAATTAAAGTTAAAGAGAACATAGTCATATGTTCTATGGTATAACCAACTCCTCTGATACCAATTTGTCACGACCCATCCCTCAGGGCCTATGTCGTGACTACCCCTACCCCTCCATCCATAGGCTAGGGGGTGGAAACTAGCACTGAAGGTGTATTCCCTAAAATTGTGAAGGCATTGCATTTATAACCAGTAAACACACATAATCAAGCACACAACAAGATATGAACTCATGTAAACTAAATAGTAAATAAAGTGAGTGCAGTAAGAAAAAGGGGCCAGAATACAAGGCCAACTAGAATGTACAAGAAACTAAAAGTACAAGTAAACTGGAATAACTCATGTGATCACCATCCAAGAATCCTACCTGAAGGGTAGGTACAACTCTCGAATGGGCGTCTCTATGGTACACCTGATCTATGGTCCACCTCCGAGATACTTCTAGTCCTAGTACTCTCATCCTCAGTCAGTACTGTCTATCATCTGCACCAGACACAATGAAGTGTGGCCATAGCCCATGCAGGGGTGAGTATAACGATACTCTGTAGGGTCCTCGAGACCCTCAAGGCCCCACAAAATCTAAAAAGGATAAAACACAAGCATAAAATATAATAACAACATTACTTAGGTATATTACTATACATATACCTATGTTATCATGTATACACATCTCAGTCAGGAGGAAACACCGGGTCCAACCCAAATGTTCAAAGATCAACTGTTCCACAAAGGAAGGAATACCACGAAGGTAAGTACCACACATGTATGTCACACAGAAGAAAACCACCAGGGTATTACCCCGAAGGGATGAACCACACATGTAGATACTAATATCACACCAGATATAAATTATGTATAGTAGTAGAGATGATTATATGTAACTACTAATTCATCTTACTCTGTTAAGAGGCTATGCTGCTTACCCACATAGGATTGCTCGGTGCTGAAAAACAGAGGATCCCTAGGTGCTGACCCATACAGGATCACTTGGTGGTGACCCAAAAATATTTCTTGGTGCTGACTCACATAGGATCTCTTGGTGCTGACCCACATAGGATCACTTGGTGCTCGCCCACACAGGATCACATTCCATTCTCCACGCCACAGCCATCTAAAGGGTTCCTGCACTAGGCTTGCTCGTCTCAGGGAGGCTTCGCTCCCCAAACCACTGGTGGATACTCGAAATGCCACAAATTACCACAACGAAGATTCACAATGGACCGCCACATCTTCGGGGTCTCAACGAAACAGACGGTGCATCAATTAGACTCCATGTCTATCAGTTATTATCCTTTTAGTCCCGAGGGCCCGGTTGGATTTGTGCTTAATCCAACACAACCTTACAGAAAAATTATTCTAAACTCTATTGGGGTATACCAAAAGGCTTGTCTCATTCCAAGGGCTCCAAATCCACTGACGGTTCGTCAAAAAGTCGCTTGGTACCAATGTTATGGCCAAAATAGCGTAAATGGGTCAAAGTGGGTGCGGGTCCGGACCGGCCCTACCCGTGGTGAGGACCGGCCTGGGTGGCGGCCTGAGGTGCGGTGCGGGGGACGTGGGACTGTGAGGGTGGCATAAGGCCATGGGACCGTGAGGGTGGAACGAAGGCCACAGGGTGGCATAGAGGGCCACATGAAGACAGAGGCAGCAGGGCAGCGGAGGTCGCGGGGCGACTGCACCCAATGACGGATCGAGGCGATGGGGCTGCTGCTCCCACGAATGGCATGTGCCCATGGGGCAGTGGTGGCCGCGGAGTGGCACCGTTGCACTGTAACTTTTTTCATAGTCGAGGTGGTGCCGGCCGCCATTCTCAAGCCCCACCGAGGTTGATTGCCCCCTCCTTCATCGCCAAGAACACAACATTCATGAAGAATGGAAGAGGGGTCGGTCCATGTTTGTTTGGCCCACACCCTCCACGTTAGACTGGTTTCAAGATTCTCAACATATACCTAGAATGAAGAATGCCTAAATCTACAACCTCCTGCAATGATTATGACTAATCCCACAAAATAAATATTTTGTGGATCAACTAGTTAGAGAGTTGATCTGAATTAATTATTTTAGAAGTGATGAACTTGGGAATATATAATCATACAAAACTAAACCCCTACCTCAGAGATTTTTCTACGGAGGTCACGGAGAAATAGATGAATTCGTTGGGGATAGACGGACATCGGTGATGTCGGCGTTTCCTCGATCGTCAGCTCCTTCGACATTGGAGATCCTTCGACGATGTTGGGAGAATGATTCGCCAATGGAGAAGTGTTCATCATTGGATAAGCTCTTCCACAAGGTCTCCCCTCTCCTTTTCCATCCCAAAATTCCTCACACAAAGGATGAGGTGCCAACATAAAATATTATTTAACATTTTAATTGTTGGCACCCGGATGTTGGCATCTTTTTATTGGAATAATAAATATTGTGTGTGGAACAATTAATGTGGGGTACGTTCAGGAGATTTCCACGCTTTTAAGTGGGAGGTTCTAGGGTCCGGTGGTCCCCGTATTTGATTTCAAAATTTGGGGGGTTTAGGCTCAGGTGGTCCCCACCACCATAACCCATGAGGGAGGACTTTTTTTTGGTGGTCCCCACCTTTATAACATCCACATGGGAGGTTTCAACAAATATAAAAACATTAGACATTTTTATTTTATTTTATTCAACCACAAAAAACACAAAAACTAACATTCACTCTCAAACTACAACGGTCAAGGTGAAGGTCTCCTTGAGCGAATGCCGGTGCTACGAGTTCAACGGTGCCCTCAGATTTCAATTCTGATCACTGTTTCAAATGTTACAAAAACCAACTCGCAAGTTAACTGAATATACCTGAAAAAAATTTCTGAAATTCATTCCAGGCACATCAGGCCACAGAATCACTCACCGTCATTTTTTACAGACTCATAAAATTCCAATATATTTAAAAAAATTAAATGGAAATTCCTGGTAATTAAATTTTTTGAAAAAAATAAACATTATTTGTTATTACTAAATATACAAATTATCTTAGAATTGATTTTTTGTTTTTTTTGAGAATATTCATTTTTGATGAATAATGTAAGATACTGAATTTAAATTTAAAACTGAATATTTTCTAAATAACTTATAATGTTAAATTATATTATTAATTTTATTTAATGTGAACTTATATAAAATTAAATATATGAATATTTTTTCCATCATTGAATAAATTTTTATACTGAATTTAGATATAAACAATAGCATACTTTTAAAGACATCTAATTTTACATCGGCTTTCCCATTGTGTCTATGGATTAATACTAGATAAAATAATTTAACCTATAGGATTTGAATTTGATAAAATAGATTCTATAATTTTGATAATATTATTTAATTTTTCAAAGATATTTTTTTACACATGTGATTAGTGAAACCAGTTGACATTAATAATAGTGGGTAAGGTCAAACAAGTTTACTTAGAGGTTGAAAATTGAACATAATCTGGAAAATTGAACCAATACGGATCGAAAAACCATAGAATGGAAATATTTAGATCATAACCATTAATGGATATAAATTTTATCATTATTTAAGCATATTTTTAGGTAAGAACCTGGAAACATGTAACTTCTTTTCAAAAATTCCATCTGTGTCTTCTCTACAATCTATAAAAGGCCATTCCCTCTCCTCCAAAAATCACATCATTAAAAAGTCTTTAATTTTTCCAAAACATTCCCAAATAATTACCCAAAATCCCTCTTTATATCCCAAAATAATTATTTCTTTTGGTAGAAAAGAATCATTATAATTTTTTGGTGAAAACCTAATGATGTGACCCATGGAATAGGCAATGATCTCATAAAATCATTTTTATTTTATTTCATTCCACACCTACTGAAATTATAATTATATAATTATTATAAAATAACCCCATTATATTAAATATAATAATATTTTTTTAGCGTAATGGTATGACCTAAAACTACACACATTACCATCAAATGGGTAATCAATTATCCTTCATGAGATTAGTGGACTACCACCTCATGAACGATAATTGTTTGTTCTTCCTTTTCGATCAATAATGTTTGATATCATGAGATAAGTACACATTATATATGATATTTATGTTTTTTATTATGTTTTAATTCTTCTTTAATTACTAAATAACACATAACTTCGTGATTTCTATTTTGTGGGAATAAGATAACGTAGTTCATCTATATGGTGGGCTTCCCCCTTACGAATTGATGTGATTCAGTCACATATTACATAGAATTTTTTTATGGATGAATTTAATAAAATTAAATTATATATATGACATAACAATAATACTGAAATTATTAACGTTACATATATAATTTACTTTTCATTCTTTTAATATGACAGGAAAATGAAAATAGCATCCGTATATATGTATATCTTACCATTTCAATGAATCGTGTATTTCATTTCTTGTCCACAAATTTTACGGATTACTCTAACTACATATATAATAAATATATATGATATTTAAATAATTTACATTATTCTAACGATGGTTAAATCATGATTGAAGATATAGCATCCCAAAAATTACAAGACAAACATATTTGAAAAACCATGTTGTTATTACCTGGAATAAATAAAATAATGAATTATTATTAGAAAAAAGGTAATTATATTTTATAAATGTATCAAATAAGATTTCATTAACATTAATAGGAGATTTAATAATTTAGTTACATGTTTTATAGCACAATAAAATATTTAAAATTGAGTATGACCAAAAACAAATCAAGAGGTAATGGATTTCATCTCAATTTCATTTCATTGAGGAATATTGTATTACTATGAACCTAGTTTATTTGGAATTATTTATACACGTCCCCTTGAAATAAAACATCTTCAATAATTCATTCTTCAATATAAAATTAGTTTCAATTTGAATTATTTTGTTTTAGGTTATTTAATAAGACTATTATCATGTGGAAAAGAGTTTCATAAATAAATTAGTTTTCATTAGGCTGTATCACTTCAACATTGTAGTTAATATACTACAATTGTATGTCTAAATAATTTTGAATATAATTTTTTATTTTACCTTATTTTATATGAATTTATATTTCATACATATAATCATTTCATTGATTAATTCTCACTTCACCGTTTTGACCATTAAAAATTTTCATTTCTAAATATTATTATAATAGATATTGTGTTTTAATTTCAATTAAAAAATATTATATTATATTTGTTTAATAATCCCATCAATTTTTTATCCTCAATTTATTCATGATAATTGTCATTAGATATTACAATTTTTACACTCTTTCTTACATAAAATGTTTTATAATTTGTTTAATAAAATATTTCTTCATTTCTCTATTCAGTAAGAAGTCCATTTTAAAAAAACTACATGTTTTCTAAAACTTCATTCTGAAATGTTTTCTTTAACCATTAAAAATGATTTTTAAAATAAACTCTTAACCATTTTTTCTTTTAATAAAATTTTTTCAACAGAATATTCGTATCACATTCCAAACAAGTCTCTTTTGGATCCTTTTTACAATACAAAATGAATGTTTTTTTAGCTAGTAAAGATATACCGAATGTCATTTATTAGAATCATTGGTTGAAAATTTATGAAGATGATTAAAAAAATATTTTAAAAATGATTTTCCATAATTAATTTTTTGAAAAAAAAAATCAATATGAATAGGATATTTACTCATCAAATTTTATAAATATATTTTTATTTTAGTTGTATTCATCTATGAAAAAGCCTTATTCTTACTCCAATGGGTATACAACATATTGTTATGGTCTTTATCAATACTCTAGATAGATTATGATTATTCGGATGAATAACAGTATTGACATTAACTTCCATGAATCATTTCTCTAATCATTAACATCCCATTGAGATATTCACATTCCACTAACCATTTAACATTAAATTTCGCTTAAATATCCACCCTGTTTTTCATAGATTTGATTTTTTCCAAAACCACATTCCATTTTTACATATAGTGTTATTTTAAAATTTATATAAAAATTGGGGATATATTATTATTCCCATCTAGTAATCCATATAACTTTTTGATGATATGTAACATTGTTAATTAATTAAATAAATAAATCAATATATGACGTATATTTTAGAAATACAGTGAATGATGGGTATCAGACATTATAAATCCCCTCGATGCATTGAGAGGTATCATGAGACAAAATAGTTTTCAAAATATTGTGGTATTATACATATAGTTTTAAACATTATATATTATAGATCATTATTGTACGAGATGTCTTATGTGAGAGATATGTTGTCAGATAATTATCAATTTTCCTCATTTCAGTTATTATTATCCATAATATTTCCAGTTAGAGAAAAATATATGTATGAAATTAATTCCCAGTTAATTGATTGAATGGAATTGTTAACAGTTATTTTATTTTCCATAATTAAGATTCCCAATCCTGTTATTTAATTGGCATGTGTGTTCAGTCATATTCATGGAAATATTGATCACTCATATTAATTCATGATAGCTAATATTATACATAACCCTTATTAAGTATTTGAGTCCACCCTTATTGTTTATCCTTTCTTAGGAATCTATGTGGTTCTCTATTCCTGAAATTCATGGTTATGAATAATGGAAAAAAATTTACAAAGGAATTATGTTATAACTTTTTGTATTGAAATTTAATGTAAAACTCTTGTTTATATCTATATTTTCAAGACTCCTAAACTATTTAGTCCATTACGATTTAATTTGCATGTATATATTCCAATGTAATTTTTGTATACACCAGATATATGATTCTTGGGTGGGGTCACTGTAGAATTGATAGTATAAGGGAGTAGAAGGTATTCGAGAGGGGGATAGGGTATCACAATTGAATTACACAATCTTAGGGAAGTATCAATGGGGGTAGATTTTTAGTGATGAGGTGGGAGATTAAGATGATATGGTTTATTAAGGATAGTGGAGGTCGATGATGATTGATTTTTTCAAAATTGTTTTTGTATGTTTAATAAAAATATCATTAAATATCATTTTTTTTATTCTTTCAACATGATTTTTAGGAAAATTTGTCGAAATGTTATTAAAATATATATTGAAAATTTTATAAAATACAACTAAAAACATTCAAAATATACTATCTTTATTAGTGTAGATATATTTGATCTCATTGGGAATATAAATTGGTGGGGATCTGAAAAGACTTGACCAATCGAGACCCCGCATAGTCTATCAATAAGCTTAGTGTTCCACCCCAACCCAACCACCAATTTTTCAAGGTGTAGTGAAGAAAACTGATTTGTGATATATAACAATATAGATGACTTTATACTATATCAACCAATAAAATATACATTTCTACAATACCCCAGTTATCCCAAAATAGAAGTATGATATATGAAATCAATGGTTCTTTATATTATGGATTCATGTGAAATTGATATAAAAAACGTTCCACTATGTGATAATAAGGGAAACCAAACACCAAAAAATAATTTAAAACATGAATCACTTAAGAGATTGTGACACCCAAAAATTTTATGATAAATAATTTTGATAATTTTTTTGATGGATTTTGATAAACAGTTCCATTAGTCTAGACCAAATTTAATATAGTATACCATTATAACCAAAATAATTTATTTTTTATATGATTAAGAGTAAAAAAATTAAAAATATTTACCATTTTTTTGGATAAGGAAAAAATATTTTCACTATATATATGAATTAAAAAATATATATTTAACATTCCATAAAATATTTTTTGTTGATTTTTTTGGGAAAATAATATATTTTTTTGGAACATTCTCTAACAACCCCAAACTCTATATCCCATATATAGTGCTGAAATTAGTATCTTTACATTTCGGGATTTGATTTCATTAATTGGGACATCATATTTTTCATCATAACCATATGACTCCAAAAGGAAAAATAATATCAATCACATCCTAGAAGACATTTTAGGTTTAGGGATATTATGAATTCATAAAAACTCTTACCAAAACAATTCATAAGATTTTATAATGATATTTTATCAAATGTAAACCAACATTTCTATATCACATTCAGACACCATCATCCTCAAAATGAAATCCCTTAAATACATAACTGTTTAATCTCATTCATTATAACATGAAGAAAATAAAACATAATAATGGTGAGCACAAATGATCTATAAGAGAAAACATAAGAATTAAGAAATAAATTTCATCATTAATAATTAGATGAAAAAAAGGGTACGATGACATATTCAAATATCATTTGTATATTATAATAATTTTCATAGCCATAAATATCTAGATCATCAATCATGAAAACATGTAATAAGAAACAAGTAATGGAAATAGTCAAAATAATCAATAATGATTATCCATGTGATAATAATCGTAATATAATAAAACATCATAAACCCTTAGAAATGATAGATAAAACATATTGTTTTCATGGAACATCATCTCATTGATCCTTTATAAAACATTAAAGAAGACAAACAAGATGGTATAACCATATGACCGACTTCCAATATAAATATCCAGATAAAATAATAATTACCCAATTCATTTGTGTGATATATTGGAACACCCAATATATAATTTATATTAGGCTCACCTAAGGATATCTTGGTGAACACCAAATTTATAATTTCCAAGAACTATATAATGGATAAATATCATAGAAAATATATTTCATCTAAATTCAATGAGAAAGGAATTATTATTTTAAGAAGCTGATTAACTAGTGGGAAATAAATGAGTTTTATGACTATCTCTTTGAAACATGAATAACAATTAATGAAAAAAAAATATCTATAATATTATGTATGAAATAATTTTATCTATCTAAAGAAAATGAATATGGAACCAATACAATATATCTGTAGTGGAATAAAATTAACATAATTGTTTTTTGATGTTTATGAATGGAAATATCATTAAAATATCATTAAATACATGTTGAGGATATAAGGCCCCAGCCTTAAACCTTAATTAATCATGAGTTATTACAAGATTACACATTGAGGATCTTTTCAGGTTTAGATTTTTAGAGAATTAGATCCTAAAACTTGCATTACATTCCACATTAAACAAAGTGGTTACATAAAAGATAATATTCATTTTTCCCATCAACGGAAACATATTTAAAATAAAACATGGATTCTTTCTTGAAACTTCCTTGACACTATCATCATAACATGTACCTTTCTCTTGGCCTGTGAAAAACATTTCAAAAAAACTTGTGATGAGCATAAAAAGCTCAGTAAGGGTTATAAAAATATGGAAAAGAAACATGAGTTCATATATACATAAGAATGAAATCATACTTTACCCATAAAACATTGCCACTTTAACATACCTCCTAAAATCATGAATAAATCATAGAAATAATAAGACATAAAAGGTAACTTGAGGCATTCATAACATTCTTACATAGGGAGTAACCCTCTTGGTTACGTTTGGAATACCCACCACAGTATATTCCCTAAATCTCTTCGGAGAAACCTTAATGTTTCACTCCTTCGCGTTACCCAATGCATTGGAGAGCTATATCGGGCTCACCGGCCCTTAGTTTATCACGGAACCACCTGTCTTCATAACAATGCCCAAGAACCATAACATAATTGTATCACATAAAACATGCATAAAAGAAAACATAACATTTCCACCTTTCAATCACAAGATATCAATACAACACCCTGATATAAAAAAATTATGAAAACCATTTTCAATACCAAAATAAAAGAAAATTAAAACATGGTATTTATTTTTCTTTAAAGAAAGGTATGGCTTGTAGAGGAAGCCGAAACTCAAATAATGGTTACTGCGGTAGAGAAGCCATTGTCGCTGCATACGTATGACAAAAACATTCCCTTTTGTCGTTTTGTAAAATGCTTCGTATAACAAAGATTCCTTTTGGATAAATGTAAAAGTCAAAGGGGTTTATACACCGTATAAAATAATGTTGTGTATAAAACAAAATATGCCTCTATGAAAGGAGATTGAGACGAAATCGCTTACAATGATGATATCCTTTTTTAAGGACAAATCAATTACATAATTATCTGTGACAAACGAATAAACCAAATATAAGTGGATATTAAGTGTAAAACAATCATAGGTTATTCAAAAATATTCATAGAACTACATATTCAATGAGTACATGTTTATCCCAAAGAATCAAATTTGTGTTAAGAAGTTCCCTTGCAAAAATTTGACAGCCTAACGGCGTCACTACAAAATTCAGAAAATGAGTTGATGAGAGATAAAAAGGGTATCTCATCACATGGAAATAAAATTTAAATAAATAAGGATATATAAGAACATATCCCAACATAATAGTATTTTAATTAAAAGACATAACAAAAGAAGTCTTTTAAAAAGAGGAGGGTGAAAGGTTCCCTTACCGACATGGGTATCTTTCGAGACCTGCACCCCGTGAAAGAAGGACAATAAAAAATTGAGTTAAATACTCATAAATGAAAGTATATTACACAATGAGTAAAATAATTGGTAGTACATACACCACTTATAGGAAATTGTGTAAAATGTAGCATAAATCTCATGGGAATAAAAGTGAGATGAAAAATCTCATACGAAAACTCGGCAGCCTAATAGCGCCACTTAAAACTTCCAAAATGGATTGATGAGAGGAAATAGGGTCTCTCATAATATAAACATAAAGTTTACAGAAATTGTAATATAAATGATCATCCCCCATCATAATAAAGAGGAGCTTAAAATAAGTGACATAAAGGAGAGTACTTAAAAAGAAAGAGAGAGGTTGGTTCTCTTAGGAAAATTCTGCAGCCTAACGGCACCACTCAAAATTTCCAAAATTGATTGATGAGAGAGAATAGGGTCTCTCATTATATGAACATAAAATTAACAGTAAGAGTAATATAAAAGAATATCCCAATAACAAGAAAGATAAGCTTTAAAAGGAATGATATAAAAGAGTGTACTTTAAAAGAAAGAGAGGAGTCGGATCCTATACCTCAAGTCCAACTTGTCTTGTTCATTTCTTTATATTCCTGAATAATAAAAGTTGGTCAATTTAAAATTGCCTAAGGACCTCCTTTATAGATTATTATTCAGTTCATATCACATATTATAATGTTATAATAATTGTTTAATAATGTTAGTTCATATTAGACGTTTTTGCCGATGTTTGGTACATGAGTCAAAAATGAACTTGTTTGAAAAATGATTGTCCATGTAGTTATAAGGAAATAATTTCCAGAATAGTATTAATGATTAAAATATCATATATATCCAGTAAATATTCATTTTATACTATTCCATATCATTTGGAGATAAAAAAACAAAAATCACCGTTCATGGAGACGGTAGGTCGTACGTACGCATGAATGCTATTTTCATTTTTTCTTTGTCATATTAACGGAATTAAAAAAGAAATGATATATATATATATTATAATTCCAGTAAAATATATCTGTTATACAGGTCACATATTTTAATTAATTTCATTCTTTATATGTTCCATGTATTGCATGTATGAGCCACATCACTTGAGGGGGCGGTAGTCCACACTTCCTCATATGAAATTATCGCATTTACACATCATGAAAAGAATAAAGGTATGGTTTAAATATAAAATACAGAATAATATAGTAAACATAAATACCATATATATCATATATAAAATACAGTGACATCATAATGGCCACCGTTAAAGGTGTTAAAAGAATATTGAACAATCATCGTTTCGTGAGGCAGAAAATAGCCAACCACAGAGACAGTATGTTCTTTAACCATTATACAAATGTGTGTGTAAGTGTAGCTTGAATCCTTCTTATATCAACATCCTAGTATATTGAAGATACTGGAGTTTTTACAAAAGAAATTAATAAAAAGAGTTTAGGGGGTTAGAGAAGCAAAATAAAACAAAAGGACACAAGTGATGACATTACCTTAAAATCGGGTAACTCCCTTTGGTTTGAGATCAAAGGCTTCCTTGGGAAGACTTCTGCCCAAAGTGAGGCTTCAATGAGTTAGAGAGGGATGTGGAGAGACAAAATGGGCAGGGTGTGGCCGAGCCAAAGGCTTTGGAATTGTGGGAAAGGAGGTAGAGGTGGTAGACTTTTATAAGAGAAGAGGAGGGCCACTCTTGGAAAGTAAAGAAATGTGACTTTATTTTAGAATGTGTTTCAGATTTTAATGGTCACACATTGATGTGTTTCGAGGATAATGTGACACGGGTTCAGAATCCACCCATACAATAGGTTTTGGACATGTGTAGTTCTTATATTTTACATTATCCTTCCATTTTATTTAAATCGTTAAATAATGAGGTCATCGCTGCATCATCATGATGTCATAAATAATTTAATTTATTTAATGTCTAAAAACTATATAAAAAAATACTATGATGGAGGAAATAGTTTTATATTTCCAATGAATATTTATCGTCAAAATTAAGTCTTGTATAACCCCATGTAAAAATTGTTTTAGTAAAACATAACATGTTTGTCTCATTTTTACTTTAACATTAAATAAAAAGGTATTTATGTCATTTTCCAACCAAAGTGGCTCCATGAGGTCCCCAAGTTGACCGATGGATTTTCTTGGTCAACCATGACTCATCCAATGAAGGTAGGACATGTGTCTAGGTCATTTCAGTTTATTAAAACATTATTCTTACCTTAAACTACACTAATTACCTCTAACCGCGATTAAAAACTTAATAAGTTACTATTCACCAAAAAATTATTTTAATCCCATTGAACCACATTTTACTTCTTAATGACAACCATGTATGTCGTATTTTTGAAATTCAAAACACAAAGATGGAAAAATTTCATTTAAACGGAAAAATATGTTTTTATAAGTACAACTTAGTGGTTTCACTATTCATCAAAAATTGATGTTTTTCAGAAAATTACCAAAAGTTCACCCAAGGCTATATTTGATATTCCGAATTCAAAAATGATTTCTATTTTACAAAACTAAAAACATATAAGTTGCATTAATTAATTTAATTATTAATTCCCCCTGTCAAAACAAAAAGTGTGTTTTTATGAAACAAAATGTATCAAAAAATTTCCACTAGTTTAAGTCCGAATTCAAAGTGAAATTAATTCCAATGACCACTATTGGATTAAATGGTAAAATTATATTCTAATTTCACTTTAAAACAAATTCAAAAGATAATCTAATAATATAAATATATTATAATAAAAAGTGGTTTTGAATTAATATACAACATTTTTCACTATTCATTAAAAATTGAACTTTTTCAGAAAAATACCAAAAAATTTACACAAAGTAAATTATGATGTCCCGATTCTAAAGAAGAATTTTATTTTGTCAAATATAACACATTAAATTGTCAAAAAGTGGATTTAAAAGAGTTTCACTATCAAAAGGCGGCTATTCGACCTTTTAAAGAATATTAGAATGTTTACGCTTAAAATTGGATTCATTCGCATTTTTAATCCTCTAACATTTATTGTAAAAAGTAAAAATATTTGACAAACATATATAATCATTTTTTAGTTAGTTCTATTCATTCCCACCATCACAACAGATAGGCGTTAACTACAATTTAAAATAATATTATTTTATTATTAGAGTGCAACGTAAGATTCCCAAGAAACTCGTTGTTGCGTGTTGGGTACGCCATCGAGCATAGCATCCCCTTTAAAGTAATATAAATATTTTATTCAAAAATATGGATAAATATAAAAATGGAATATTATTTATTTACCTGGGGTGTTACATCCTTCGCCCCTTTTGGGAATTGCATCCTCGCAATTTTAAAATTGAGATTGGAAAAATCCTTGAAAGTCCCACATCGGAAGAAGAGTCAGTAAAACAATCACTTTAAAATAAAGAAAAATAAGTATAGAGGTCACCAGAGTTAACCCATACTAGGATTCCATGTAGGAAAACATTGACTTGGAGGAGAAAACATAGGGTCATGTTCTGATGGAGAGTGATAGAAAACATGTTTAGGAGAAAGTTTACCACAAGAAAATCACAAACTTGTGATGGGTTAAACGGTATTCGATTCCCCAGTAGGAAAAGTTAATAGACAACATTTTTGTTTTAAGTTACTTTTTATTAAGGAATTTATTCATAAAGAAACATAATCACTTATCATGTTGACTTTCAACTTTTATTATATTCCTTACACAAACTCATATTTTCTCCAAAAGATGAGTATTTAGGAAGACTAGTTCACATTAAGAGTACTATAATCAACTTCTAGAGAATAACCTAATCCACAAAAGAGAACTACATAATTCCCATGTCTTTAGACTTTAACCAAAACCAAAACCAAAAAGGTTAGTATAAGATCAGATAATCCAGAAAAGGATAACCCTTTAAAAAAAGAAAATCTATTCTTAATCTCCAAAATTTGTCCAACAAAACCAAAAGTTCAACGAGGACCGTTCGATAAACAATTTGTCCATAAAATTATTCAAAGTAAACCAAACTAAGATTGAAACCCAGCTATTTGAAAGATTTAGTCACATATTCTTCCAAGGTACAAATTAACTTTTATCTCCAAATAACATCAGTTTCTCTTAATGTCTCATATTGAAAAGTAATTAACCTAATCACATATCCTCCATGATAGGTTAATAAATTTCCATAGATAACCCAAAATCAAATTACTCTTAATTCATAAAATCATCTAACTAAAAAGAATCAGTCAAACTAACCAGGGACATCACGTAGTCCAGTGGTAGGCGATAAATACCAGTTGCACTTTGGTTGTGGGTTCAATTCCCGCAGCTTTGTCCGATGCGACGGGTTGTCACACGGTCTGTGTGTTGTCATTTTTCCAAAACAATATAATTCTTAAAACATTCCCCAAAACGAGATAAAATCTTCAAAAATAATCATAACATATTTTAACCTCAAGTTTTTCTCATGCCATTCATTTTCCATCATAACATATAATAACCCATAATTACCTCAAAAGGATGGTTCATATAAACTCTAATGGTTACCTTTATAATTATTACCTGAAATTCCACATAGATTGGTCATCTCATACATGATTCATTACAGATCAAACCAAGGTTCAAGTGGTTGATCATGACTCCTTGATAGTTGGTTTAGAACAACCACGAGTTTCCCCATTGAATCCCCCATTTTATCTAGTATCTTAATCAGAGAACCACCACAGTTTCATTCGAACCTGTTGTCTCTTCGGTTCCTGCTAGATCTATCCATTTACTAAAACCAAAAAGGTCAGTGTGAGTATATCAACAAAACCATCATGTACTAATGAGGAAGATAAACACTAAGATATACTTACTCCTTTACTTTATCTAAAACTAGGACCCTTTATGAAATCCTAACCATTATGGTAATGTCACTTATGCTTAAAGAGTACCCTAACCTCTAAAGTTATCTAAACCAACCATTGATACCAACTATAAGGCCCTAGCCTTAAAACTTACTTAATCATGAGTTACTAAAATATTACACATTGAGGATCTTTTCAGGTTTAGAGTTTTAAAGAATTATATCATAAAACTTGCATTACATTCCACATTTAAACAAAGTGGTTACATAAAAGATAGTATTCATTTTTCCCATCAACGGAAACATATTTAAAATAAAACATGGATTCTTTCTTGACACTTCCTTGACACTATCATCATAACATGTACCTTTCCCTTGACCTGTGAAAAAAATTTCAATAAAACTTGGGATGAGCATAAAAAGCTTAGTAAGGGTTATAAAAATATGGAAAGGAAACACGAGTTCATACATACATAAGAATGAAATCATTCTTTACCCATAAAACATTGGCACTTTAACATACCTCCTCAAATCATGAATAAATCATAGGAATCATAAGACATAAAAGGTAACTTGAGGCATTCATAACATTATTACATAGGGAGTAACCCTCTTGGATATGTTTGGAATACCCACCACAGTATATTCCCTAAATCTCTTCGGAGAAACCTTAACGTTTCACTCCTTTGCGTTACCAAATGCATTGGAAGGATATATCGGGATCACCCGCCCTTATATTATCATGGAACCACCCATCTTCATAACAATGCCCAAGAACCATAACATAATCGTATCACATAAAACATGCATAAAATAAAACATAACATTTCTACATTTCAATCACAAGATATCAATACGACACCTTGATATAAAAATATTATGAAAACCATTTTCAATACCAAAATAAAAGAAAAGTAAAACATGGTATTTATTTTTCTTTAAAAAAGGCATGGCTTGTAGAGGAAGCTGAAACTCAAATAATGGTTACAACGGCGGAGAAGTCATTGTCGCCACATACGTATGACAAAAACATTCCCTTTTGTCATTTTGTAAAATCCTTCAAATAACAAGGATTCCTTTTGGATAAACGTAAAAGTCAAAGGGGTTTATACACCGTATAAAATAATGTTGTGTATAAAACAAAATATGCCTCAATGAAAGGAGATTGAGACGAAGTCCCTTACAAAGACGGTATCCTTGGTTTAGGGACAAACCAATTACATAATTATGTGTGACAAACTAATACACAAAATATAAGTGGATATTAAGTGTAAAACAATCAGAGGTTATTCAAACATATTCATAGAATGACATATTCAAGGAGTACATGTTTATCCCAAAGAATAAAATTTGGGTTAAGAAGTTCCCTGGCAAAAATTTGACAGCCTAACGACGTCACTACAAAATTCAGAAAATGAGTTGATGAGAGATAAAAAGGGTTTCTCATCACATGGACATAAAATTTAAATCAATAAGGATATAGAAGAACATATCCCAACATAATAGTATTTGAATTAAAATACATAAAAAATAAGTCTTTTAAAAAGAGGAGGGTGAAAGGTTCCCTTACCTACATGGGAATCATTCGAGACAATCACCCCGGGAAAGAAGGACAATAAAAAATTAATGTAAATACTCGTAAATGAATGTATATTACACAATGAGTAAAATAATGGGCAGTACATACACCACTAAAAGAAAATTTTGGCAAATTTTGCATAAATCTCATGGGAATTAAAGTGAGATGAAAAATCTCTTACGAAAACTCGGCAGCCTAACTACGCCACTTAAAACTTCCAAAATGGATTGATGAGAGGAAATAGGGTCTCTCATCATATCATCATAAAGTTTACAGAATGATAAATATAAAATAAAATCCCCCAACATAACAAAGAGGATCTTAAAAGAAGTTACATAAAGGAGAGTACTTAAAAAGAAAGAGAGAGGTTGGATCTCTTACGAAAATTCGGCAGCCTAACGGTGCCACTCAAAACATCCAAAATGGATTGATGAGAGAGAATAGGGTCTCTCATCATATGAAAATAAAAATCACAGTAAGAGTAATATAAAATAATTTCCCAATAACAAGAAAGATGAGCTTTAAAAATAATGACATAAAAGAGTGTACTTTAAAAGAAAGAGAGGAGTCGGATCCCTTACCTCAAGTCCAACTTGTCTTGTTCGTTTCTTTATATTCCTAAATAATAAACTTTGGTCAATTTATAATTGCCTAATGACCTCCTTTAAAGATTATTATTCATTTAATATCACATATTATAATGTTATTATAATTTTTTAATAATGTTAGTTCATATCAGACGTTTTTGCCGATGTTTGGTACGTGAGTCAAAAATGAACTTGTTTGAAAAATGATTGTCCACATAGTTATATGTAAATAATTTCCAGAATAGTATTAATGATTAAAATATCATATATATCCATTAAATATTCATTTTACACTATTCCATATCATTTGGAGATAAAAAAACAAAAATCACCGTTCATGGAGACGGTAGGCCATACGTACGCATGAACGCTACTTTCATTTTTTCTTTCTCATATTAACGGAATTAAAAAACAAATGACATATATATATATATATTATAATTCAAATATAATATATATGTTATATAGGTCACATATGTTCATTAATTTCATTCTTTATACCTTCCATGTATTGCATTTATGAGTCACATCACTTGAGGGGGCGGTAGTCCACACTTTCTCATATGAAATTATCGCATTTACACAACATGAAAATAATAAAGGTATGGTTTAAATATAAAATACAGAAGCATATAGTAAACATAAATACCATATATATCATATATAAAATACAGTGACATCATAATGGCCACCTTTAAAGGTGTTAAAAAAAATATTGAACAATCATCGTTTCGTGAGGCAGAAAATAGCCAACCACAGAGACAGTATGTTCTTTAACCATTATAAATATTTGTGTGTAAGTGTAGCTAGAATCCTTCTTATATCAAAATCCTAGTATATTTATGATACTGTAGTTTTTACAAAAGAAATTAATAAAAAGTGTTTAGGGGGTTAGAGAAGCAAAATAAAACAAAAGGACACAAGTGAAGACATTACCTTAAAATCGGGTAACTCTCTTTGGTTTGAGCTCAATGGCATCCTCGGGAAGACTTCTGCCAAAAGTGAGGCTTCAAGGAGATATAGAGGGATTTGGAGAGACAAAATGGGAAGTGTTTGGCCGATCCAAAGGCTTTGGAAGTGTGGGTAAGGAGGTAAAGGTGGGGGCCTTTTATAAGAGGAGAGGATGGGAACTCTTGGAAAGTAAAGAAATGTTACTTTATTTTAGAATGATTTTCGGATTTTTTTGGTCCCAAATTGATGTGTTTCTAGGATAAGGTGATAAGGGTTCGACATCCACCCATCAAATAGGTTTTGGAAATGTGTAGGTCTTATATTTTACATTATCTTTCCATTTTATTTAAATCGTTAAATAATGAGGTCATCGCTGCATCATCATGATGTTATAAATAATTTAATTTATTTAATGTCTAAAAATTATAAAACAAATACTATGATGTAGGAAATCTTTTTATATTTCAAATGAATATTTATAGTCAAAACTCTTAATTTTATAACCCCATGTAAAAATTTGTTTAGTAAAACATGTCATGTTTGTCTCATTTTTACTTTAACAATAAATAAAAAGGTATTTATGTCATTTTCCAACCAATGTGGCTCCATGGGGTCCCCAAGTTGACCCATGGATTTTCATGGTCGACCATGACTCATCCAATGAGGGTAATACATGTGTCTAGGTCATTTCATTTTATTAAAACATTATTCTTATCTTAAACTACACTAATTACCTCTAATCGCGATTAAAAACTTAATAAGTTACTATTCACCAAAAAAATTATTTTAATCCCATTAAACCACATTTTACATATTAATGACGACCATGTAAGTTGGATTTTTTAAATTCAAAACACAAATATGGAAAAATTTCTTATAAACGGAAAAATCATTTTTTATAAGTACCACTTTGTGGTTTCACTATTCATCAAAAAATGAAGTTTTTCAGAAAATTACCAAAAATTCACCCTAAGCTATATTTGATATTCCGAATTCAAAAATGATGTCTATTTTAAAAAATTCAAAACATATAAGTTGCATTAATTAATTTAATAATTAATTCCCGCTGTCAAAACAAATAGCGTGATTTTATGAAACAAAATGTATCAAAAGATTGACACTAGTTTAAGTCCAATTTCAAAGTGAAATTAATTCCAACAACCACTATTGGATTAAATGGTAAAAATATATTATAATTTCACTTTAAAACCAATTCAAAAGATAATCTAATCATATTAATAAATTAGAATAAAAAGTGGTTTTGAATTAAAATACAACATATTTCACTATTCATTAAAAATTGAACTTTTTCGGAAAAATACCAAAAATTTACACAAAGTAAATTTTGATATCCTGATTCTAAAGAAGAATTTTATTTTGTCAAATATAACACATACAATTGTCAAAAAGTGGATTTAAAAGAGTTTCGCCATCAAAAGGCTGTTATTCGACCTTTTAAAGAATATTAGAATGTTGACGCTTAAAATTGGATTCATTTGCATTTTTAATCCTCTAACATTTATTGTAAAAAGTAAAAATATTTTAAAAACATATATAATAATTTTTTAGTTAGTTCTATTCATTCCCGCCATCACAACAACTAGGCGTTAACAACTATTTAAAATAATATTATTTTATTATTAGAGTGCAACGTAAGATTCCCAAGAAACTAGTTGTTGTGTGTTGGGTTTGCCATCGAGCATAGAGTCCCCTTTAAAGTAATATTATTATTTTAATCAAAAATATGGATAAATATAAAAATGTCATATTCTTTATTTACCTGGAGTGTTACAGAGGGAAATACACTTTACATTTTCAACATCGCATATTAAAACATATAGTATTTTAAAAATCCCATTCATTGAGAATAACCATGATTGATTATAATGTATGGATTGAAAATCATTTTAAAAATTTGTTAAGGAAAGTAAAATATTGACTATAAATAACACTATTTAAAAATTAGATATTTTTACGAAACCTGGGTTTGGAAAAAATAGAGATTTTATACAAAAGTATGAATTTTCATAAAAAGAATATTTTGATTCCATGAGTACATAAATAGAAAAAAATAAATGGAAAAGGTGTATTCGCATGACGTAACCATAGGAGTATAAAATTAATGAGAACTATATTTAGTTAGATTATATTATTTCAACCTTGGATAATTATTCTCATAAAATCATGATGAATGATGAGATTGTAAAATAGAACTCTTACCAAATGGGTAAATTCGATTCAAAATATATATGAAATGATTATATAAAATGAACACTAAAATATCATTAAAATAATGAGATTCAAGAATGTACTTGTAAAAGGAGTATTATATCCACCTCCTAAAATTATATAGGTGTATAACCTTACATATGTCTCAAAGAAGGAAAATTAAGACAAAAATACCTTACTGGGTTGGTAACATTTATATTGTAACACCATGGCAGAGAGATTGAAATAAGTATATGGAGACCTCCATAAATTCTTATATAGAACTAATTTAATATATTCATGTCCATTAATAAAACACACAACAAGAATATGTGGGGAAGATATAATATATCTCATAGAAATAAAATTGAGATGAGAAACCTCTTACCATGAGACAAAATTGACACATCTGTCATTATCATAATAAATAATACAGATATGTAAATTACATAATTTCATGAGAAACTTATTCTAGTTTATTATTAAATTTATTTAACATAGGTACATATAATGTATTATTACTTAATCTATTAGGTTTATGTCAACGGTTTTCACCATAATTGTATTTTTTTTTATCAATATAGACATATGTGGGTTGACTTTAGTCAAAGAGTTCTTTATTTAATCATCTCTAGAATAATAATGAGAAAATAATTATAATATTTATAAATGAATTATACATTTTAATCTCATCATTAAATATGGTGATGATAAATGAACTAATGTTATTATCATGGAGACGGTAGGTGGTATGTACACATGAGTATTGTTTACATTTTTCAATGATCATTATTGAAATAAGGAATGCAATATGTTATATTTCTATTATCATCATAAAATATTAAATAACATATTATTTAATTTTATATATGCAATGACATGAACAACATTAAATAAAATCCCCCTATTATTTAAATTTCATTTATTAGTATGTAATGTTGTTATAGAAAACACATACACTTCTTTGGTTTTATTATATCATATCTGATTTAAAATACAATTAAGTATCATTATAGTTGATAATATATCCATTTAATGGATATCACATGATTATTATAACTATAGTGTTTTATCAAACCAAATTTACTCGGATAAAAGATGTTATTACCTACACTCGTAGATTGTTTCCCTATAAATCCCATTTATCATAGATTAAGATGGATATATTATGAATGGGAATTTCCCTTAACCAATCCCAAAATGAGATAAAAAAATGTAAGATTGAGTGAAACCATTTACAGTGAATCTTCAAGCACATTCAGAGCATGACCCAAACCATGTATACCTAACCACCCCATGAAAGTCTCACTCTCATGCACCTTACACAAAGACAATTTGGTTATATATTAAACAGTTATATTTGAAGAACCTAGAATCATGATAATGTTCATAATTCTCAATAGAATAATGGTTATATTTACTTCTTATTATTGTTACATTATAAATGTTTTTTATTTCCATTTAATAAAACACAATGTGTTATTTTGGGTAATATTAAAAAAATTATGGAATTTATTTTGATGAATTATTAGATATTTTAAATATATAATATTTCAATAATATACTATTACCATATAATTTTTATTAAATAAAAATTATTATATAATTCTCATGAAGTCAAATGTAATATTAATACGGCTTCCAGAACTCTAATTTTCAAAATAAAACCCATCATTTCTTAGTAAACATTTGTTCTTATTTAAAAAGGTAAAATTAACATATTTACAAGATTATTTTGATAAAAATATTATTATTTTTGGAATCATACTTTCCAAATTATCTAATAGTGAATTTTTCACTATTTTCTGAGACAATATAATATTTGTTTAAAAATTTAGTACTGTATAAGTATACAGTGTAAATTAAGACATCCAAATGACCCAAACATATGTTATAAATATAGTAAATGGTACCCATGAACAAATTTATTTTTTCCATATAACATACATTGATTATATGTTTAATATATTAATTTAATAAATCATTAATGAATCCTTAAAAATAATTAATATATTTTATGGATTAAAAATAATTTATTTCATAGTAAGACTCACTTTCATATCAGCAAGGAAATTATTTTATTATGTTCAGACATTGGAATTATGAAAATGTGAAAACATTTCCCTTCATATGAAAGCTTGGTAAAGATTTTGATTTTGGTTTTTATATTATATATTGTCCAAACCCACTTTTTGGGAAATAAAAACGAACTCCATTATCATTCACTTTATAATCCATAAATATCCCATTTCTCTTCACATAAAATTATTTTATACTATTATTACTCTGATATCACCTCTACAGAATACTCATATGGTTCCCCAAATATCTCCATAAGTTCTTCCTAGTTATTTGAAGTCACACACTCTAGGTAATGAATAATTTCCTTCCATCATTTATTCAAGTTTCATTATTATATAATTCCATCTATTTCAAATTCCTAATGTTGGTATATGTTTTCTCATATCCCTTTTAATTTCAATTTAATATAAAAATTTTGATATATAACATTAACTACCATCAATCCATTTTATGAGTTTTAAAGTAACCCCCTTATACTATTGAAATTTCATTGTGATTTTCCATTGCAAAAAAATGTGTATTGATTACACATACACATTTCCTTATCTAGGGTGTTCACTATTATGCACTCCTTATTCTTTTATTGTCAACATAAATGTATTTATTTTACACTCCTTGATCATTGAATAAAATATGATGACGAATGAATTCATGTTGTATGATATATGTGTAACACTTCAACATGATAATGAAATGAAAGTGATGGATGTGCGTAGGATTATATATCACTCCAATAAATTGGGTAATGTTTTGTCTTAGGATATAACATGTTAGGATATAGAGTAATCCTCATTATTTTATGGTATTTTTTTCAACATGATATCTTGTCAGATAGACTTGACCTATGTTTTTGATGTTTTGTTTTATGTTGTTTCCACATTAACCATTTTCCATCATATTATCATGCCTTATCATGCCACATTATTCAAATTTATAATTCTCCAACCGTTTATACCCCATTGATATGGTTTTTTTCTACAATGTATTAATGAATTCATGATATCCCATGATTATTCCATTTTTAGTATTTATATCTCAACCATTTCTGATGTCTCTCCCCATGTAATCAGTCCTAGTCTTAAGTTGGAAGGAATATTATGAGGATGATAAAGAGCATTTCAATAAATATGATGTATTCCTTATTTTATGTTTCTATTTAAAGTGTTTAATTCACAAAACACTATACTTTTTGATCATATGAGTTGTATTAAATGAATTCAAATGTAATAAATGATGTATTAATTTGTAATATTGTTTACTCCTTATATTTTTTTATCAATGTAAATGTTTAGTCATTTTTTGGTGTATGATTATAAAGAAAACTACTGAAATACATAGGGATAAAACTATTTTAAAGAAAACATCCCCAAATCTAGGTAAATATATAGTAAGTGGTGTGTGATGAAAATAAATCACTATATTTATTCTACAAGTTGATGTGGATTTATAATATATGTACATGTGGGTAAAAACCAAATACATCACATTTAGCTGGACTCGACTAGGAACTAGTACACGAAAACATGCCTTAATAAACAAATAGTTTGACACACTTGGGGGACATGATTTTGGAAATTCCTAAGATCATTAGAAAGAATTATTAAGAGAACAAAAAAGTCCCCATTAAGAAAACATTTCATGAAATATTTAACGTATACCACATATAGAAGCATAGAAATACATGTAATTTATTAGTTTTATCTACATTTCCTTTGGATTGTTTTATATGTGTTTAAAATTCTAAAAAAAATCATCCCTAATTTCCAATTTATTCTTTAAAGATGTTAGAAAAAAGAGGAATTAGGTAAATAATAAATATGAAGTGAAATATGATGACTTCTCCAATGATATGCCCAACCTGATGGGAGTGGTAATCACAAACATTGTGATGATACTCTCTCGGTTTTCTCAGGTTCTATTTAGAAACACAGACCACGATGAGTTCTCAAACTCCCATAAAAAATTACAAGATACAATTGAGGAGTTTATATTGGATTGTACTTGTTAATTTAATAGTTCCTCTGATACTTTAATCATGGAACAATGGATCAACTCTATTGAGAATATATTCTCTATACTTTAATGTTCTGAGAAAGAGATGGGTCTACTGGCTATTCATCATATGGACGGTGATGCTGATGAGTTGTGGACATTAGATAATAATATGAAGCCTAAGGAAGAGATAAATTTGATGTGGTGGATCTAATTCTAGAAAAAAATTGATAATTTTTTTCCACAGACTCTCCAATTAAAAGGGAATGATATTTCATTGACATCAAAAAGAATGATAATGAATCTATCAGGTTGTATGTGGAAAAATTCAAATGGAATCCATAATAAGGCAATAGATTTTTAATTATCCTTGAATTCATGTGTAACCACTAAATTTTTGTGAAAAATCTTAGTCTATAAATCTTCATAGTGATCTGATACTGTTATAGCTTTGTTGAAATTGTGTGATGTCCCACAAAGATAAAATCATTATCAGTGAATCTCATGGGTATCAAGGGGATATGAAGTGGAATATGTAGTTCAATTACAGTGGTATAATGGAAAAATATATCAGTTCAATTTTATTTCTACATATTTCATATCAATGGTGTTGAAATAAGTACACCATAAATTTCCTACAGGGGATAAAGAAATAAATTACGTCTGTGAAAGAAGGATACCAATATAGAGATTTACAACAGAAAAAACCCATTAATGAGATAGTGAAAATGAATTATATGGTCATTAATTGGTATATTTTTCAATTTCATCAACTTCAAGGAACCATGAGACTTTTCAAACCAATTCATTCTAAAAATTGATTTACGATAAAACCAACAACCTCCAAGGCATCAAGGATAATGTTTCCCTCACAACTACTAAGGTGGTTCCTAAAAAAGAAGTTATGAAACCTAAAATTATTATTCATTGAATAATAGTGATTGTACAATTTTATAGTCTTTCAATTTTTTTAATATCATGAAATTTTAGTAGAATGATTCAAACTTCACAACAAATCATCGTGGTAGAGCTTTTGGGGAAATAGAAAAATAGGTAAATTATTACATCTGGAGTATATAACTCCTTCCATGAAACAATTTGAGGGATATAAAACCAAGAAAACCTTTTTAGAATCCCTTTTGAATAATTTGATGAAATAATGGGAAGGGATTGGCAGTCCCTACATAGATCCATCATAAATTTCCAATTGAAAGAAATCAGTATTCACATCACAAACCGATCATTGATTCTATAAAAGTGAAAGAAGGATGATAAATCCTCTTCTTCATGAACTTCTCAAGAATGGATATTATTGACCGATGATAAGGAATATATATATTAAACAATTGAGCCTATAAAATTAATCATCATTGATGACATTCTTATTGTGTGGTAGTAGACAGATATATTTCCTAAAACATTTCTTGTTCTTCCACTTACCCAAGACGTTTAATTTTTAATCGATCATATACCTTTGTTGATTCCATTATCCAATACTCTTTATTGTTTAGAATTTTTCAAACATGAGAATATGAATAACCAACTATAGGGTGATGTTAATAAAGGGATCATATTCCCAAGTGCAGCACCAAAATGGTTATCATGTCCTCTTCATCAAGAAGAATTATCAGTCAATGCGCCTTTCGATTGATTGTTCGGAGCTCTAAAATATCATGAAATATAATAACTATCCTCTCCAAATATTCTGGAATTTATTGTTCCTCTATGTGAATCACAATATGTCTACAATTTGGATTTAGGATTGGAATATTTCTAATTTAGTTTGATGAATAATGATATTTCTAATGCTACATTTCATACATGTCAAGGGTACTATGACTTCATTGTAATTCAATTCTAACACACTAATTTTATATTATTATTCATGTATATAAGGAATACAGTCTTTAGGTATTACCCTAAAATTGTTTTTGTAGTATTTGTATTTGATACTATAATAAACTCAAAAATCATGGTGGATAATGACGAGAATCTAAGAACTGTTCTAATGAATTTAATAAAGAGAAGAGTTATTCTATGTAAAATAAATATTATTTATGTTTGAAAGAAGTATCATTCATGGGGAATATTATTTCAACCAATTGGGTTTATATGGAATTTTAAATGAAAATAATAAATTAATGTTTTGGAAATGAAAACATCAGTGGAATATGTCCATTGTTTCTCAGATTATGTAGGTATTATCAATGCTTTTTTAAAAATTTATCATGATTTTAAAACTCTATAACCATGATCAGTAGCAAAGGAGTAATTTTTTCATAGGAATGATGAATGTGTAGAAATATTCATGGAGTTGAAAATGATTCTTATCACTACACATTTACTGACACTACCCATAAGTGGAGAACTTCTTGTTATATTATTTGATGTTTCAAATAATTTATTGGGTTGTGTCTTAGTTTAGAATGTAAATTTCATAGTCTATGCTTCAAATAAGCTAAATTTTTGTGAATAGAAAAACCCAACACATAATCCAGAGTTAGATTCAATAATTATCACGTTGAAAATAAGGAATAATTATCTATTTGAGGATAACTGTGAAATATATAAAGATATCAAAATCCTCCAGTATTTATTCTTGTTGGAATAACAGAATATGCACAAATGAAGATGATTAGAGATGATCATGGATTAGGAATGCACAATCGACTACCATCATGGGAATGGGGGAAAGTATCAAATGATATAAGTAGAAAGGATCAAATAATTTAATCGATGATTATAATTAATTGGGATATTATATTATTGTACTTGGAGTGAATGAACCTAAGAATAACAATGTAAGGAATATCATCAATCCATTCATATATTATTTCTCAAATGTCACTTATTGAAAATTTATACAATAATCAAAGAGTCGAAATGGGAATTCTGGATAAGTTGTAAACTATGGGAAATGGGAAATCCTCAATATTCAAGATTAATGAAGAAGGTGTTGTAAAACCTAGGTCATGGAAATATCTACTATTAAATATGGAGTTAATGAATGATTTTTTGGATGATTCACAATTTTCTACCTTCTCTATACATACTAGAAGAAAAATTATGTATCATGATATCTATTGGTGGGATAATATGACAGAGAATACCATAGAATATACATCAACATGTCTTTTCTATCAGCAACTGAGGGTGGAATGTAAAAAGTCTAAGGGTATTATACCACCATTTTCCATACCTACACGTGAATAGGAATGTGTCACCATGTACATTACATCGGTCTTCCAAAAACATAAGGAGGAAAAAATTACATATGTGTTATGGTTCATCATTATAAAAAAATGTTAACTTCATTTTTATTTGAGAGGATTACTCACTTAATCAACATGCCTGGATATACATTAGAGTAGTGGTGTGGCTTTATGGAACACCAATATCAACTGTATCTGATTGAGACAAAATATTTACATCCCCATTATGGATGTGTCTCCAATATGATCTATATAATATTTTGATCTTTACCCCTACATAACACCCTCAAATTAATGTTCAATATAAGTGGATTATCATGAAACATGAGGATATATTGAGAGAAAATCAATTTTATTCAAATGAGGAAGGGATCAGTATCTTCTTCTAGTTCATATTTTATACATAATAGCTTCATCTCAAGCATCCAAATAGTACCCTATAAATTCTTTTATGGGAAAATGTATATAAAATATGCATAATGGGATGATGTTGGGGAATGAAAACTAATAAATCTTGAAATGGTAGTGGAAATAATTTAAACGATTAAGACCATTTAGGAACACAACATGGATGCTCTCAATTAATACAAGTATAATTATAAAAATCATTGATGAGACATAGAGGATGATTTTGGATACACGATATTCCTCCTAATATCACCATGTTTGAATGTTATAGGATTTGAGAATAATGGAATGTTTAGTCTAGGATATATTGTCCCCTTCGATAAACATGATGATGTTGGAGCGGTGTCATATCAACTATCACTCCCACCTAATCTATGTCAATTTTTTGATGTATTACATGAATACCTATTGGGAATGTACATACCAAACCCCTAACATGTATAGAATCTATTGGTGTAGCTGTTGGAGAATGATATCTCATAGTAGGAGTAGATGGTGGAGATCATAGATCATAGATATAATGTTTTATGAAATAAGAAAATACATGTAGTAAAAGTGCTATTGATAGACCAAAATTTTGATGAAGCGACATGGTATCTAGATGAAGTGATGAAAATAAATTACCCCCTTCTATTTTAATGTGTGAAATGAAAATTTTTGGGGGTGGAATTTCTGATGGGGGGATGATTTTAATGACCAAAACATTTATAAACAAATTTCCCATTATCATTAATTTTACATTTCTTATTATTTATTATTGTTATAGAAATCACATTCACTTATTTTGTTCTATTATATCCTATCAAATTTACAAGGCCATTAGAATCATTATAATTAATTAAATAGTATTTTAATAGTTATCTCATGATTAGTATAAATTTATGGGTTTAAGAAATACAATTCACCTTGAAAAAGGAAGTGATAGCCACAAAAAGTTGGATTGTACCCTCTGAATCCCATTTATTCGATATTACAAGGATGACAACATCATCGGTATTTCCCCTTGACCAATCCCAATATTTTATCCAAAAAATAACTATGTGAAATTTTAAATGGAGAAGATCAAGATCATCGAGGTCACAATCCTAACCATGTACGTTGAACCACCCTATAAAAGTATCACTATCTCACACCATAGCCTTAGGGTATTTTTTGCGCATTATATGGATATGTGTCATGACCATAGATACATGAGTATTTACATAAATTTAAATATAATAACGGATATATTTATTTATTTATTTTTAGTTATTTTATAAATGATTTTGATTTTGATTGAAAAATAGATATTAATTTTGGGGTAATATCCAAATAAAATCGGGGAATTTATTTTGATAAATTAATGGATTTTTTAAATATATAATATTTCAATAATAAAAATTAGTATGTAATTTTTATTAAATATAAATTATCATATAAACATTATGAATTAAAATTTTAATTTTATAAAGGTTTAAAAAACTGTTACTGTCAAAAAACACTGTATTTTTTTCAATAAATGTCTATTTTTATTTTAAAATTGATAATTAAAATATTGAGAAAATAATTTTCATAAAATGAATAAAATAATTCGAATAAGAACATAAAAAATATCCAATAATGAACTTTTCCAAATTTTCTGAGACATTTGAATCATTAGGTAACAATTAAAAACCATATAAAGATACAATGTTTAATATAACATCATAATGAACCAATAATTCAATAATACATACAATAAATGTTATCTATGAACATATATCCATTTACTATTAAATTAATAAGATTTTATGTGAATTTAATTAATCTTAAATAGCCTTTATGAATCCTCCCAAACCATTAACATATTTTAAGGTTTTAAAATCATTTTATTATGATTATCACTCACTTACACATTTGTATGAATATTATTTTATTATGATTATCCCTTATCAATATAAAATGGTTTAAAAAATCCCTAAGGAAAAAACCATTGGATGGTTTTTGGTTTTGGGTAGATTATTATATAGAGTCCAAAACCTATGTTTTGAAAATAATAAAGAACTTCCCCCTCTTTTCTAAAAAAAACAAAACCAATCTCGAAATTGTTTTCTCTAAAAATCCTTAGAGAACGTCATTACTATTCCATCCCATCTCTAGAGTCCTCCCGAGGAACCCCCACGCTCTTAAAAATCTCCTCCCAATAATATTAAGTAACACTATCATGGTGATGTATCTTTTATGTCCCTTCATTATTCTAGATTCTTTATTATAATATATCATCTACTTCTTATTCATAACGCTGAGATTTTTTTTCATATCCCTATTATAGTCAATTTTAGATAAAAATTATGAGAGAAAACATTCATTCTCACCAACCCATTTTATGAATTTTTATGTAATTACGTTTTATTATAGAAATTTCACCAAGCATTTTAATTCTAAACAAATTTTTAGTAAATATTCATACGCTTTTTCAATTAAAAGGTGTTTATCTTCATTCACTAATAGATATTTGATTGTTTAACTACATTTATGTATTCAATAATCCCTGATCATGGAATAAAGTATGACAACAAATGAATACTTGTTTTCTGATATATGTGTCCACATTATCAAGACAATGAAATGAATGTTACAGCTAAACCAAGAATTATATAACACTCCAATGCATTGTGTAATGTTTATTCTCAAGATCCATCACATTTGAAAATGGATTAAACCTAATTCCTTTTTGGGGATTTTTTCAGCATTATTGCTTTTTAGCTATCCTTGAACTATGCCTAGATTTCAGTGTTTTAAATTATTTCCACAATTCCCATGTTCCCATTATGTTATCATGTTATATCACACCTCTTTGTCCATGTTTAGTATTCTCACTCTTTTATACCCCATAGATATGTCTGCTGTCTAACATGTATTACATTCATCATGTTATTCCATTTTTATTACCTTATTGGGTTTTCTAGTTCACCCATTTTTTATGTATATCCATAGGTTGTACCATGTAGTTTTAAGTACTTATGAATTTTATTTTCATGTTAAGGAGGTTTTCAATAATTATTAGTTATTTCTTTTTTATGTTGTTATATAAAGCACCTAATTCCCAAAGAAACTAGACATATCAATATTCTAGGTTTTATTAATTAAATTCTTATCAAATAATTCATGTATTAATGTGTAATATGGAGAAGTGGTTTCCTAATATACCTATAGAATTATTTTTATGTGGTTATAAAAGAAATCAGAATCATATTTCTTTGAGGAGGTACTTGTACACACATCCAAAAATATTGTTATAATTTTTTATTTTCAATGAAAAGGTAAAAATAAAATTTTATATTATCTTTTCATAATGATAATTATGAAACTAAAATCATAAATATGTCTGGTATATCTCATATATTTATTATTTTTACCCATATTTCCTTCCATATAGCATGTTAGTGAAAAAAAATCACATCTCTTCCTCAGTTGGTAGTCCACCAAACAAACGAGCGATGTTATTGAATACATTATATATTATAATATAAAATACTTATTTTTGATATAATGAATCCATATGTGTAATTATTTCATTAATATAATATATATAAAATATACCCATCATCATACTCAACTTTAAGTAGTTTTAATATAAAAACAAATAACATAATTCATGAGGTGGTATTCTATCATACACACGAATGATTATTCTGTAAACCATTTGTTTGAAGATTGAGTGGTTTTATGTAATAACATGTACAAAAAAACATATCAATATATTGAAGACACAAATTTTATTATTTATTAATTTTTTATGAATATTTTGTGGAGGTGGAGGAAGATATAAAACAAAAACGCTCATGGATGAACACTTCCTCTTCTTTACGTATCCTCATTTCATTTTCACCAAAACCATAATTGGATTATTTTTCCAAGAATAATTCCTCTATGATTAGTTGAGAGAATTTTAAAAGTGTTTATGATTTGTTTTGGTCAATCTAAATAGCATTTGGTGTGTGAAGATGTGAGTTGAGTGAATTAACATTTAAAATGGAGGAGGAGGGGCATTTGTGTAAATACTCAAATATATTAACTATTAGGTGGTATCCCTTACATCATGTGGTTCTAAAATGTATTAATATTTCAAGGAACGGTGTATGTGGTCTATTCAAACCTCCACAAAACAAAAAAAATTACATATCTATATTTGTATTCCATAGACAATGATTGTACTCAATTCTAACATGTTATTTTTTACCATAATAACTTGTATATTTTATTTACCTACTTAATTCACCAATTAATAATAAAATTAAAATAATTTTTATTAGATAATTTTTATTTATTTATTTTTAAATATTTAATCAAAATAATTATTTTAAAATTTTATATATTTGTAAAATTAGGTTGGTTACAGACTCATGTAATGATCAAACCCCAAATCTGACCATAATCATAGTAATTAATTTTAAATTTTACTATAACATTTATGGGAAATACTTAATTTTATAGTAATGGAAATTACAATAATGATGATTAAAAACAAAAAATCCTTTTTTCCAAATTCAACTAAAAATCAGGATGAATTTAATTTAAATTTAATTATATAGATGCGACGGGACAATAGGTTTTTTAAGAAAACTATTTTATGAGAATGATAATATTATATATTCTCTTTATAAACAATATTAATCATTTTCTATTACATGATTAATATTTATTGAAATATTATCTATTAAATTAATTTATAACATTCCCATTTTGGTATTTTTTTAATTAATTAAAATGGATAATCATTGTACATTTTAAAAATGAATTTTGAAACCCGAGTTTTAGTCCTAATAATATACTTATTATAAAAACCAATATAATGTTAAAACAATTAAATAATTAGAGTAAATATAAATAAATAATTATTATTTTAATTTCATCATATTCAGTAAATATCATGGGTTAGAAATTATATATTTTAGTAAAAAGAAATGACTTCTACAAAACCTACTGTTTGTGCTATTTACTAATAATAAATAGTTTATGTAGAGTGCAAAAATTTCACCCAATGTAAATTTTGTAATTACTATTCCAAAAATATATTTATATTTTCTCAACAAAATTATCAAATGTAAAAAAGACTTAACTATAGTATTTTTTAACAAATTTTAAAATAATTATTAATGAAAACATATTTTTTGAAGAATAAAATAACATTAAAAAATTTAAATTATTTATTTAGTAAAAAATTATAAATATTTAATATTGAGAAATAAATAAATATACATGTGTATTATATTTAATAAAGTACATAGTATTATTCCTACCCTCAATATTAAAGGCTGGTTTATAATTGTAATATGTTTCATGGATTTTCCATATTGGTGTTTCATAATGAATACAAAATCATACATAAAAAATATTGAGGTAGCATGTAATGCATGATAAGGTGACTGTTGTGTGTAAAAAAATTTAAATATTTTCATGTATGTAATGAATGATAAACTTTTTGTTCCTTTCATCCATGCCATCGAATATAATTTTCATTAGTTAAAATATTATGTTGTTAAATCCTCCACACATAATTAAATTTTGTCATCACAAATTTTTCTATATTTTGTTCACAAATGAATATAGATATAAAATTAATTTTTTATGTAACCAAATCATTTAAAAGGGTATATAAAAATTACTCATAATAATGGATAATGAGATGTACCAAGGTCTCATGTAGTAACACATTACTAGGTTACCAAATAGTAGAACATTGATGGGAATAGACGGAAAGATTAAACTACTATAGAGAGCGATTGAGGTCATTGAAGTCACAAATGTTAAAGTTAAATATAAAGTTAAGGGCCACAAAACAATAAATATATAATGATTCGAAAGACCATCAATTCTATAGAATTGAATGCACTATGAATTTTTTTTCAAGTTCATTTTCCTTATGTAGAGGAATTATCATACCATATAGAATGAGAGAATATGGAAATATTCTTACTCTATTACTATAATTATATCCTTTATTTAATTAACACATTAATATCATATTTTCATACAAAAAATGTGTATTTATGATGACTTTTTTATCCACGAAGAATGAAAATAATCATTCACACAACAAAATAATAGGAAAAATAATAACATTAAATTCTTTCTATCTTTTAAAATTTTCCATGATCAAAATAGTATGTACATAGTAAGATAATTTCAAAATAAACAATCATACATTAATCTTCAAAATGAAATACCCAAAGTTCAATCTAAATCACGCCATAAGTAATAATCCTTAAAAATATTCAAAAATTTCATTGAGATGATTGAAAACCAATGATTAGCTGAATTGGAACATATATTTTTCTAGAATATATCAACTATTATTCCTCAAATATAAACACATAAATTTTTAAAATAAAAAATGTCATTTCATCAATAAAAAATCAAAATAACCAGGACATTGTGTAGGCCAGTGGTAGACATGAAAACTGTATCATCCTTCAATAATATGTTCAAGACCCACTGCCTTTCATGATTTTATATATTGTTACCTAGCATACAGATTTCCCTTTTTTATTTAATCCACTAGTACAAAAACAAATTTTAATGTCCGCTTTTTCTTGACTGTTCTTTATTATCAATATGGAAAATCATTTTCTAGGGCCTTTTCATGTCGGTTCTAAATAAACAACATAAAAAAGTAATTATTCACATTTGATGATTGAAATTATATAGGAAAATTTTTAAAAAACAACATTTAATTTCCCAAGAAATATTTTTCTAGTCTCAGCGCTCAAATATAGTTTCAGATCATAAGTTATGGACATTAAAAGGTTATCATCTCCAAATGATGTCTTAGAGAGTCCAACATCTAATGGAAATAAAACAGATCTGTAACACCATTTGATCACTGAGGCTTATCAAATCAAAGCATAGGAAATAAAATAAAAATTTTTAAACATTTTCCATGTCTTTTTTACTTGAAAGAAGACATGGAAATTCCTTTTAATATAGGTTAGTTAATAAATGACAAGAAAAATAGACTTTCCACATCAATTATTTATAACTAACATGAAAAAGATATGAAAATAAATTATTCTTGTTGTTTATTATATAAGAGACAAGAAAAATCAAAAAACAGTTTAATATATTTCCATGATGGTTATAACAAAACTGACGTGAAAGATAATTTTAATATCTTCCAATGCGAGATTTCTGTTTTTTACAGAATTACAACCAAATCATGAATTACCGCCTAAATTATTTGATAATGTGTTTTCATTTATCAACTCAATGATATGATTTCCTTATACACTTATCATTATTTAATTATCATTTCCTTCAACCATAATATTTCCACCAATTCAACTCATTTGATCTTTAATGTGAATCCACTATTTCTTCCTTCCGTTATCTCATCAAAGTATTTGTAATTATTTTTCCATGATTTCTGTTACTTATTATAATTTTTCTTAAAAAAATACCATTTAAATATTTTTATTTTGTTATAATGATTAATAATTCATCTTATAATGTTAAAACTAAAAATCCTCTTTCGGCTTCTAAAATTATTTATAAAATGAAGCATTGGTTGACTCGTTTGATCATTCTGTAGAAAACATATATCAAACTTGTGATGTTCATAACATTTGACCTGTAACTTTGTTTGAGTTCTATGATTTGTCAAACGATATCTTAGGAAATCATCTACATGATGATAAATATTTTTTTCTGTCAGTTTATAATAAATTTTTCTAAAATTTTAATTTAATGGAGGTTTTTTAATAACTAAATTGAAAATATTTGTGAAACATATGGTCTTTCACATCAGTTTTTTAAAAAATGATATAAAAAAAATAAAACATTTTTAATGTCATTTATTTGATAAAGGATGTAAAAAAACTTTTTTATAATGTCTCTCACAATGAAGTGGCCTAAAAAACGAAGATAAAAAGATAAAAAATCCATATGTTAAAAGAATTTTTTTACTAGTGAGTGTAATAAATAATTCATCTCAAAATTAAACTATGTGTTGTTACTAGGGTTCGAAAATACCTCAACCAAATAAAACATCTCCAAAAATGACATTAATAACCTAAAAAATTTTCCTAATTAAAACATTTAATGTGGTGTCTTTGAATTTAAAATTATGATCCATAAAAATCATGCAGACAAGTAATAGTATCCACTACGGTTTAGATATCCTAACATAAAAAGTCCTAATCTCTAATTATATATAATCATTTTCTCTGATAAGAATTGTAATAGCCCGGAACTCGCACTCCCAAATCATGTTCTAAAATAATAAACATTAAATTTCCATCATTAATCCCTAAAAATGTTACAAAAATTATTTTATATAAATCATAAAACAAAAACATGAATAATATTATCACTTACATCCATGACCACCTTTTAGGATTAGATTTTTATATAAATAATAAAAAACTCCTAAAAATAATTCACATGGATTTTAAAGTTATTTTCTCACACATAACCCATCTTTTATTCTCTCACATTAAGAAATGATCATCATCAAATTTAAATCCCTTCTTTGAAATAACTTTTTAAACATCATTATTTATAATCTTGTTAGAATAAATCATAACAAAGGAGACATTAAATGATTATAATGGGAAAAAATAAGAGTTAAAAAATTAATATCAATAATAAGAAAAAACAAGATATGTGTATCATTACTTTTTAAAGGTTCATGTGTATAATATAGTAATTCTCATACCCTTAATTACCGGGGACATCAAATAGGAAAAAATATAATAAGGTTTTAATAAAGAAAAGAGTTATATGAATCAACAATCATGATCTATGTGATATTAATCTAGATCAAATTAATCATCATAAACCCATATAAATCATAGAAAAATCATATCGGTATTTTGAAACATTATCTCATAAAACCATTACAAAACCCTTATAGAAATTGTAAACATTTTATTAAGCATATGACGGACATTCAATATAATTATCTGGAGAACATAATCATTACTCAATAAATTAGGGTATTATATGAGTGAATCCATCATATTAGATATATCAGGATCACCCATTACTATCTAGTTGCAAAAAACATTTATATTTCCAGTGATCCGATTAATAAATAATGTAAATAGATCAATCATTTAACCATAAATAATAGAAAATAAATTTTTTATTATAAAAAAATCATTAAACCGTGGTAAATAAATAGGTTCCACAATAATAGCATTGAATCATGGTTAAACTATGGTAAAGAAATGGGTTTCATAACAATATCTTTGAAATAATCAAAATCTAAATAGAGAAATAAGGACTATTGAATCAATAATAAATATCTAATGTTTATAAAAAGTCACAATAAAATTTTTTATGATGATTATTGGAAACACTATTACCTAAACACTGAATACAGTTTTCATAAAATACAATTTACATTTTGAATATCACTTATTATAACATAAAAATTTTTACAGTAACATTCAGAGAAAATAAAAATGAATGATTAAAAATGATGATATTATAAAATATGTAAAACATTTATTTGGGGAAAATATACCTCTCTATAAAAAACACTTTTCAAAAAAAATTAAACAATAATTTTTAAAAATTTATTCGGATGGGATATAATTAATGAATGATAATATATTTTTTCTTAAAATCATTATTTCGAACTATTGACTAAATTAATAGAGAGAAATTGTATGAATATATGAATTTTAATGAAATAATAATTGGATAAGAAAAATAATTATAATTATTTATATTTAGACCATATGATTTCAACATTTCAGTCTTTATTATAAAAATCAAGATAAATGATGTGTTTGTATCATAGAACTCTTACTAGTTTAGTGTCATTAAAATGTAAGATGCATGAAAGGATTAAATTAAATGAAAAATAAAATATAATTAAATTACGTATATTCATTGTTAAATGGTTATTATATACATCTTAGAAAATAATATAGGTTTATAACATATCATATGACTCAAAGAAGAAACATTGAGACAAAAATATATTATTTATTTGTTATCATTGATACAGTAAACCCCAAGAAAGAGAAATCAAAAAATGGATTTTTTTCAATACCCACAAATATAAATTTATTATTCATAAAGTAAAATCATGTTTAATTTATACACCACAAAATAAAAATATTTTGTGAATATGGAATATCTCTCAGATAAATAAAAGTGAGACCAAATAATCCATACCATGAGTCTGACATGTCCTGTGTGACATTATCATCCTAAGTAATAAAATTATGTTAATTATATAATTTCATGATAAATATTAGTAAGGATATTACACCTTTTATTTCACTTATTTACATTATATATAAAACTAATTGATAGATTAAGTTTACCTTAGAGGGCGTGATTATATTCACTTTGTGTGTCAAAAATGACCGAGGTGGCTGACCATGGTCATATATTTTTGTTATTTGAAAATCCCTAGAAAAATAATTTTATATAATTATACATTTATTACATTAATTAATCATTTTAAATACATCCGGAAATATGGTTATGAAATGTGATCTAACAATAATATCATGGAGAAGGTTAGTCATCCATTCCCATGTGTAACATTACAAATTCTCTATGATCTTAATGGGGGGAGGGTGAGTTATATTTTCTCATTAAATAATTATTATAATATCATAAATATTTCATTTATATCGCATATATTTATTACAGATACCATTATTACTATTCACGTAATGAATTAGTAAAAATCCTATCACATCGCTTCTCTTGGAGGTAATCCGACATACACACGAGCGATGTTTTCGTTTCCCTTACATATTAGAATTTGAAAATGGTATATGCAATATAATTACACGATATGTATAATTATGTTATATATGTAATATATATACTTTATTTCCATCTCTATTCGTAATTTTTAGAGGTGGTAATAGAAAATTGAATGGAATCATTTCTTGAGGAGGTAGTCCACCATAAAAACAATAAATCATTTTTAACTGATTTAATTATCATGTGTGTGGTTTTAATTCATACCACTATAGAAAAATAATATAAGTATATATAATATATTATTTCTGTTATATCATAATTTTTTATGAATAATTTAAGGAGATAATGGATCATATACAATAAAAATCATTGTAGATGAACGCTACCTCTTCCTCGGGTATCCTCCACAGGTTTCCACCAAAACCTTCCTAGGGTTTCTTTATATGATAACTGAGGATTATATAATCATTAGAGTTAGGGGGAGTTCTTTTTTCATGTTTTGTTATACGTTAATGGGTTTAGGTGTGTCAATAAGTGAGGGGAGTGAATTCCATTTTTGAAAAAAGGACCCTTTTTATTCTGATAAATACACATATGTATGCACTGTTTAGATATCTCCCTTTAAACATGTTAATCCAAAATAGATCAATAATATGTGGTAGGGTATATTTTGTTGGTAAAAACTATGAAAATAAAATAAATATAGGTTTTTAATGTTATTTCTTATCCATTAATTGTACCCAATTTAATCATTTTCATTTCTACAACGATATCTTGTATCTTTTTATTTACCTCGAAACCCAAACTATTAAGGAATCAACTAAAAATAATTTTTATATTATTTAGTACAAATTTATATAAATAATAAACTCTATTTATAAAAGTAATCCTATAGGTGTGACAAATTAATTTTAATAAAAACACATGTATTTCGGAAAACTGTGTTTTAACCTTAATCATTGTAATTAATTTTTACTATATTATATAATAATTATGATCAAAAATTAAGTGGAATATATAATATTTTATAATTTAATGAATCAAAATATGGAATCCATTTTATGAAATTTAACTCATATAAGTGGAATAATTAGATTTAAAAAAAGTTTCTAGATGCGGCATAATTGTGGGTTTTTTGTGGGAGTATTCATCGAGAAAAAGATGAATCAATATTAACTCCATGAAGAAAAATAATCCATAAATAATAAATAATTAATTTATAATTATATATAATATAAATATTAAATAAAAACATTCCCCATTATTTAAAAAATTATTTAATTAAATTGGAATAACAATATTTATTTTAAAAAAGTTTTTAGAAAACCTCGTTTTTAAACCCCAAAACAAACCTATACTAAATCCCAATATAAGGTTGATATAAAGTAATTAAGTAAATAAAATATAACTAAATAATATAGTGAATACATTAAAAAAAATTCAAAAAATATTGGGGCTTTTATAATACATAATTTATTTTAATGAAAATACCTCTATAATGATATGTATTTTTAACTATTCACTAAAAATGAATATTTTATGAAAAGCCCCAATATTAAAGTAAAAAAAATATTGATATTCATGGATTAAAAATAATGTTAAATTTAAATAAAATTAAAAAATTTCCATACATTTATTGAAATATTTATTATTAAATTTATTAAAAATCTTTTTTGGAAAAAATAAATTTTTTTGAAGAATAAAATCACTTTACTAATAATTGGATAATTATTTACAAACAATTAATTAATAATTAATATTTTGTAAATATATATATATATATCATAAATTAATTAATATTATTCACACTATCCCAATTAATTATTATTTTATAATAGTAAAACATATCATGGGTTATTTATGTTTGGTGTTTCATACTGAATATGATATCAATCATTAAAATCCCATGGGTATGTGTAACACATTCTAAAACCACAATTTCATGTAAAGGAATATAAACATAGTGTTTCAAGTAATATAAGATAAAAATGTATTTTTCATTTCTTTTACACTATCAAATATAATTTTCTTTTTTAAAACCTTGAGGTGTCACGTCCTCTCCCCTTTCAATAAATTACATCCTTGTAATTATAAAATTATCAAGGTAATATAAGGATAGAAATTTTAAAGAAATTTTATTGTAAACCCAAATAACATATTTTTTAATAAAACATTATATTAATAATAAATAAAGTGTATTCTAATGGTTATATGGAATGGGAAAAAACTAAAATACCAAACATGAGAAAAAAAATTTAAATAGAAGAAAAGATTAAACAATTATCAAGAGGGATTGAGGATATTGATGATAGTAAATTTAATGGTAAATGGATATTTATGGGACTCAAAACAATATATCTATGATGATTTAAATTGAAATTATTTCAAAATAAATAAAGGCACTATGACAACTTTTTTTCCTTGTTTCATTTCAATGATTTGATAAATTCTCTTACTATCTAGAGTAGGAGAACATGGAAATATAAGTACTTGAATTTTATTATTTCATCCATTATTAAATTTACACTATAATATAATCATTTTATCGAATCTATGTTTATTGTGGATTTTTTATGATAAAATGAAATAAACATTAAATGAAACACATTATTTATAAATGAAGAAGATGATAGTCCACCCGTATTTAGACATTAACCAAAACCAAAATAGTTAGGACGTTATAAAATAATTTAAAAAATAAACCATAATAAATTAATCCTCAAATAATAAAACCCAGTTATGATTCCAAACAATTCCTTGATTACTGATCCTTAAAATTATTCAATCGTTTCCCGACGATGTTCTGTTTTTGAATATTAGAGAAATGTCATTGTATATTCCTAAATGATAAATCAACTCTTTTTCATAAAATAAAATTCTATATGGTTCAAATATATATGTATTCATTAAATTTTAAAATTTCATACTATCCAAGAAATCATGTATGAATGTGGTAGGTGAAAACACATTATAATTCATTAGTCAATGTTTCAAGCCCGACCACCTTGCCGAATACGACGACCTGTCACCATAAATATAGATGGTTCTTTTTTATTTAAACATGATAAATAATTCCTCCTGAAATAACACCTTGTGTTAATTATAGGGTTCAAAAATACCTTAATCCAATAAAACATCTCTAAAGAATACATTAATAACCTCGGTATTTTTACTATATAAAACCATCCAAGTGGTTTGTATGACATTTAACATATAATAAAACATTATCTTATATACCTTTGATGATATCAATTACTATTAAAATGATCTAAAATGACAATAACCTAATATCAAAAAAAATATAAACCTTTCCATTTATATCAACTATAATAACCATGAATGCACATTCCTATATCCATTGATGATATCATATACATTATGTTCTTTTCATGGATACATATAATTATGACCTAGTTTTTTCTATGAAAGCATTACAACATCAAAATGAATATTTAAATATAATACATCCTTGTGGATATTTTAGGTTTATTTTTTATATTATTTATAAAAACTCATACGTAAACAATTCACCTGACATTAAATGAGTATTTCTTTAACATAACAGAGATTTCTTTCTTCACATTAATTAATTATCATCGTCAAAATTAAATCCATTATTGGAATAACTAGTTCAACATCTATATTTATTACCTTCATAATATTAATCATAAGATGGTTTATTTGAAATAGTCAATATGGTAAAATGGAAGAATGTACAAAGGAATGTCATCTATGATAATAAGACTTTTAAAAGGGTATAATGACATAATCAATGTGCATAAATATAATATAAAAATAATTAAACAAATAATCACAATGTCAATTTAACATTAAAGAATAAAATACATCTTTAACATAGGAAATAGTAACACGAATCAATAATTATTGGCATTATGATGTTAATCATAATCAAATGAATCATCATAATTCAATATTAAGAATAGATAAAATCATCAATTTATCATGAAACATCATATCATAAAACACATACAGAAACCATAAATATCCCCTAAAAATAAGAATACCTATACGGTATATTTTGATTATAATTATCTATAGAAAATAATCATGACCTAATTCATTAGTGTGCTATTTGGTAACAACCGTTTTATAATCTATATCGGGATCCTTTGATGATATATGGGTGAAACCTTAATTTTATATGTCTACGAATCAAATAAATAATAAATAACATAAAGATCTAATTTCAGAATAACTCATTGAAACAATGTTTTTTTATTTTTAGAACATGATTTACCAATTGAAAGCAAATTGTTTTTATAACAATATCATGGAACAAATTAAAACGTGGGGAAGCAAACTAATTCAATAAGAATCTCATTGATATAATCACAATATATATAGATAAAGGATACGGATGGCATCAATGTGAAATATCCCTAGTGCAAGTAATTTTACAATAATTTTGGATGAATTTTTTAAATATAAATTCCATTAAAATAACATTGAATACATTATTAGGAGAATACACTCATCATTTTCAAAATCACATTAACAAACCTTTTCAAAACAAATTTCATTGAAAATAATCATGAATTATTATAAAGGAATCATTTTTTGGTTTTAAATATTTCTTGATGAATATATACCTTAAAATTTAAAATACTTTATTAAAAACATTTTTGATAACATTTTTTTAAACATGGTTTTGAAAGAAGAAGTGTTTTTAACTAAAATGATAAATTTTTATAATAACATTATTTTCAAGCCCTCACTATAAAAAGACTGGAAAATGAAGGAAAGATAATTCTTCCCATTGATTAACCACAAGGAAATAATAATAATTATAATTTTTTAGATTTATATAATAGAATAAAAATATTTGATAAATAATAAAAAATTACCATGATAAAAGATGAGATTGTAACATAGAACTTGTACCACTTTGGTAACATTGAATTTCAAAACCAATGAAAGGATTGAATTCATTGAAACATGAAACTTTATTAATATAATAATAGTCACGATATAAATTTCAAAACGGTCAGTATATACACCTAAAAAAGATGATAGGTGTATAACATAACATACACCTCAAAGTATGAATATTGAGACTAGAATCCCTTTTTACTATGGTAACATTGATATCTTGAACCACATAAAATATGTATCCTAAAATTCATATTTAAATACCAATAAAATATAATACACTAATAATATATTATATTCATGGGCATTATATTCACACACAAAACAAGTGTAAGTGGTGAATGTGTCATATATTTTATGGAAATAAAATTGAGATGATAAACACCTTAATATGATTTTGAATTGTCAAATGTCTCTTTATCATCCTAAATAATAAATATATTTTTAATATTTAATATTTAGAATCTTTTTTTTTGATTATTATTAAACTTTTTTACATATTATCAGGTTTTATACAATTACATTATCGATTATTTTTATGTTAGGTGTTTTGACCATATTTAGCTCGTGTGTATAAAAGGATATAGGTGGGTTGACAAAGTTAAAATATTTAATTATTAAAAAAATGTATAGATTAATAATTATTATTTAATTATCATATTTATAAATCAATTATACTTGTAAAACCCATCAAAATTATTATTTTATAAATTAAATAATGTTTCGATCATGGGGGTGCTAGGTCATACATATGCATGAGTAACATTTCCATTATCCACTAATCATTATAGAATCAAGGTAAGAAATATTTTTTGATTATGTAATGATAAAAATATAATAAATAACATATTATTAAATTATATATACTTATATCATTATTTTAATGTAGTTGTTAAAAATAGTAATTTTTCTATTTAGGGAGGAGGTAGTCCAAACATCCAGAAATAACGTTATTAATTTTTTTTTGTGTGTGATAAGGTAAACAGATAAGGGAATATTATATTTAATAATTAAAAAATATGTAATTAATATCAGAAGTAATTCATTTATATCAAAAATATATATTATTTTTACCCTTATTACATTCCACATGATGTATTCACTAAAAATGAATCACATCGCATTGTGAGATGAGAGTTTGTCGTACACAAAAGTGATATTATCATATAGGTTTCATAATGATATATATAAATGGAGTAAATGGTATAATAAATCTAAAGTAGATATATTGTATAAACATCATATAATAAATTATATTCACCAATGTACGAAATTGTGAGATGTGGGAACAAAATAAATGAATGACATCATTTCAAGAGGTCAAAGTCTATCAAACGTAGAAATGATAATTTTTTAATCCTTTTGATAGATGTGTGTGTGGTATAATTTATTACCATAAAAATAGAATAAACATAATATATTTTATATTCCAGTCTTATTATGTAATCAGTATTAATTAATTATTGATGGATGTTAAGGAGGATATAAAACAAAAATGCTTGTGGATGAACATAACGTCTTCTTTGCGTATCCTCTTTAGGTTTTCACAAAAACCATACTAGGTAGTATTTATTTTCAAAATTAGGCTTCTCGGATAAATAAATAATCATTATTAAGTGTTTTTGGAATGGTTTTGTTGATCCATATGGCTTGATGTGTGTGAAGAAGTGAAGGGGTGAATTCCCAATTATAATGGGGGGAGTTAAATTATAATAAATTCCAAATATTATTCACTATTGCGAGGTTTACCTTACCTAACGAGGCTATAAAACTGATCAATAATATAGGTGTGGTTTTAATTGGTCTATAAACACCTCCACCATAATAAAATATCTATTATTTTGTAATTTTTTTTAATGTTTACTCTATTATAAGCTTTTAGTTATTTCTATTGTAACTTTTATGTTTTTATTTACCAGGGTAAATTATTTATTAAGAATAAAATAACAATATTATATATTATATAATTTATACATAATTATTATATATATTAAATTATCTTTTCTAAATAAAAATATTCTATGTGTTAAAAGTTAATTTTTATAAAATCACAAGTATTGAGTAAAACACAATTTTTACCTAAATCCCAATAATTAGTTTAAACTGTTTTCTCTATCCCTTATGGAAAAAATATGATTAAATTAATAAATAATTAAAACTATTCTGATTCAAAAAAATTATATCATTTTTAAAAATTAAACACATATAAATATGGAATATAATTTAAAAGCATTCTCGTAGATTCAACGAGAGAATATGTTTTTAAGTAGTTTATTTTTTTTGAGAAAAAGATGACCAAATATTAAATCTATGAATAATAATAATCATTTTAAAAACACAAATAACTATTTAATGATATATAATTTGTAAAAATCATTAAACCCCACCATTATATTATATATAAATTTATTAAAATGGGGAAACATTATGCTTTTTAAAAGGGTTTATAGAAAACCCCATTTTAAACATAGAAAAATTATAATAACAAAAAATATAATTTTTATTCTCAATAATTAAGTGGAATAAATATAAATAAGTAATACATATGTTAATTTAAAAAATAAGCAAAAAATATAGTAACATTTAAATTATTTAATTTATTGAAAACAAAAGGCTTCTAAAAAATTGGATATTTTCCCGATTCCCTGAAAATTAAATATTTTTTAAAAAGTCACAAAATTTCACACTCCAAAATATTTATATTATGATTCCAAAAATGAATTTTATTACATCAAATAAATTTTTTAAAACAGTAAAAATTTCAATATAAAATATTTTTTCACGAAAAATTATAAATTTTTTTTGTAGAAAATAATTTTCATTGAGGAATAATATCACATTACTAAAAAGAGATTCATTATTTAGTGAAAATTAACCGATTATTATTATTATTTAATATGACCAATATATATTTATATATATATAGTTTAAAAAATTATTAAAATTATCCGTACCCACTAAATTAATTGCTATTTGAAAATTGTAATATATATTGTGTTTCATTTATGTTTATTAATGTGTATAGAATATGCTATCATGAATTAAAATCATAGGGTAGTGAGTAATTAAACATGAAATGAGTGTCATGTATAATGGAATATGAAAACAGTGTTGTGAGTAATGAATGATAAACTCAGTGTTATGTGTCCTTTTTTTTCTTTCAAATATAATCTTCTTCTTTTAAAATCTCATAAAGTTATACATAAAAAATTATTATTTGAAATAATTATTATAAATTTTAAAATAAATTTAAAAAACTCATATTAGAGTGAAATTTTTATAATATTATGAGAGGATTATATTTACGATGAATAGAAAAAAGGGTTTATTTTTAAAAAAAATTATTTTTCATTAAAATCATTTAAAAAGATAAAACTTTTAAAAAATGTTTTTTAATAAAAATTATTTTTATTTTATTATTATAAATCAAATTTAAACTTTTTTAATTATTTTTAGGATGAATTATGATGTAAAACATTTAATACGTAAGAAAAAAATTACAATTGAAAATTGATTTCTGTCACATTATTAGTTTTAATATTAAATTACATTATATAAATTATATGATAGAAATTTTGTAAAATAGAAACCATATTTGGAATAATAATAAATTAAATTAATTATTAAAGTCAAATTATTTTTTCATAGGGAATTGTAAAAACAGAATAAATTTATTACCAAGGTTATCGTTAATACAATTTTACTAGGAGTTAAATTTAATGAATAATGTTATAGTTGATTTGAAACAAAAATGGATTTTGTTTTCAATGAATATTACAACCCTACATAATCTTACCATCATGAGTGGTCATTTTGAGATCCATTTTCTCTGATTAATTCATTAATATATTTTATTACTTTCAGAAAATCCCAGTGGGTCCTCTCCCCCACCAATAAAAGGACACCCCTCTCGTCACCCCTCTATATATCATGAGAAATTCGGTTTGGAAAAGAACGTCCCCAAAACATTAATTTCATCCCTCACTATGACCTATAGTCCCTTTTTTCATAAAATTATCTATAAATGATATACGTACAAAGAAATAAAAAGGTTTTCTAAAGAAAATGTATTGTTCTTAACTAATTATTTTTGTTTTATTTGTTGTTTTACCTACATAAAATCATCATTAATCATGATGACATAATAATAATAATAATATATTACATTTACAATAAATATATTATGATAATTTCAAAAAATATAACAATTCCCACTTCGATCAAAGTATAATTGAAACCATATATTGTTTATATAGTGTACTATAACCACAAGAACCAATGTAATTCGTTTTCCATCACATACCATCATAAATATATATAATGGTGAATTTAATGAATATATATTATATTTATGAAACAATTTACATGGGTAATTATAATATTTCATCTACATTTTATACATCTAATTCGTAAGAAAACAATAACATCGCTCGTGAGTATATGTGGAATACTAACTCAATGAAGTGATGTGATTTTTTTCATATCTATTTAAAATTTATTTTAATAATGTCTAATTTGAAGAAAATATATGATTTATATGATATAATAATACTTCTAGGAATTTTAATTATTACTTATCATTCTTTCATCACATCCTTAAAAAAATGAAAACAACGTTCATGCGTACGTATGACATACAGTCTCCATGAATGGTGTAAATGATTTTTCAATATCTAAATATTATTGATTTCTATAAATTTTATCTAATTAATTTATATAATATCTATATAGTTATTTAAATTAATAATATGATTGAACCATGATCAATGTATAAGGAAAAAACATCTGAACCTGAACATACATGAAAAACAAATCAATTATCACGCAAAACATTAACTTTAATAAATAATTGAAAATTAAAGTTATATAAAAGATTATAATTACTCATATATGATTACTTATAAATTTATATTGGTTATTTAATATATTTATAATAAAAATATTCTTTTCATATAGGATTATTGAACACATAAAAAGGAATTTGGACATGGGTTATGGGTTCTACATTATAATTTCATTTTTATCAAGATTATTTATGATTATATTTATGATGATGGTATTAAATGAGCTAAATATAAATAATATCATGTATTTTATTATATAAAGGTAATTATAAACCAACCATGTTTTCCTTCAATTTTCCTATAATTAATTAACAACATACTGATGTAATTATTTTAAGGAATAATAATTTTTTTTACTCCCTTTGGTAAAATATCTTTTCTCTTCCATGTACATGTTTTCTAAAAATTATTTGAATAATGTTTCTATAGTTATCCAATAATTATTTAATGTACTCTTAACTGATATTTTACTTTTTAAAAAAAATTTAAAATGAATATTCTATTGATTTTAGGAGCTAGGTACTCTTTACTTTTTATTGAAAATGTAAATTAAATATTTGTTTTTACAAATTAGGTATTAATGGAATTTCCAACCATCATGATTGATCAATGATTTTATTATTCCACTACAATTTCCATATGATATTTTCATAGTGATTTTTTTCTTTAATATATGTGAAATATTTATAGTTTAAATAAGTTATTTTTGTATAAAATTGGATTTTTTGCTCAAGAACATATCTTTAAAATAATTATCCATCTAAGATGAAATCCATTGAACATTCATATTCTTTTTTAGTGATATAATTCAATGAAATAATACTTATTTATTAAATATATGTTTTATTATTATGATGTATTATTTTTATGTAACCCATTATCCTTCCATGGGTTATGATATGATGAACTGATTAATGTTTCATTATCTTGGGGCACACATATTTATGGTTTTCATTATGTGATATGTGGGAAAAAAATAAATATACCTACAATGAATTGGGTAATTATGGATACATCATGATATAAATTTGACTTTAATTGGGAGTGAAACAAGTTCTATATGGGACTCTATTCTCTATGATAGTATTGAGAGTTGATTTTTACTACTATGATGGTTTTTGTTTTGAACTAAATACACTATGATAGTATAGGAAAATATCCTTGAATATTATGTAATAAAATTTCTATTTTTATGTGAATACCAAAAATATATATCTTATCCTAATTTAATTCTCCCATGGATCATGCATGTTGATTGCATAATGATTCATGTCCTTTGAATTACCTTAATTTATTCCATGACTAATGATTAGGAACTATGACATACATGATAAGGTTTTTAAATGTTATGCTGAAGCTATCACCCACTTGTACTAATTTTAGGTTGAAGGGATCAATGATATATCCATTTTTTCCCTTACTAATAATCAATGGTCACCCTTTCATACATTTCCTTCACCCATATTATGAATAAAGGTATTAATTATGATATATACAAGAAAGGTTATAGTTTTGAAGAAAATAGTGGGAGATTAAGTAGTTCAATTAGTAACGGGTTATTTATGTATCCATGACAAAAAATAAAGAAGACCTATAAAATTAGAGTGGGGATAGTTATGTTATGTTATTAATATACTTTTAATAAGATTTAATATAAATGTAAGGTTTTTATGTGTCATTATAGTTGTTAACATAGTATGGTTTTGTTACCATTGGGAACTAGGATGACAATAATTAACTAAAAACCCTTAGAATGGTCCTATGAATAGGAGAAAATCATAACATAAGGTAAATAAATGACATTTTTTAGTTGTAATTCATATCATTCTAGATTCTACAAGTGGAGAGGGTTTTAGAATAAATTCATATACATGTAATAACGATAAATACTGTTGTTCATGTAAGGATAATCCATATTTTGGGTGAATGGTGTGTGTGAACATACTATACAATTAGTTTGATACTTCTATGAGATATAATTTTACTAATTCACATTTTCATTTTGAATAATCATATAGAATTTTAATAGTCATTGATCAGTCATAACTTTTGTAAGATTTAGGGTGTCATATATTGATAAGAAGGATTCATTATTTATGCTTTATAGAAATGATTTTTTATTTTTATGTGGTTTTATACGTTGAATATTGTTACCCAAACCATGATTTTTGGTTTTAGAAAATGTATGGAAACCAAAGGTATATTTTTGATAAAGACTGAATGGAAAATAAAATTATTTTCTTCTTAAGGAACACTATTTCAAAGGAGAAGGAATGGAAAATATTCTTGTTTATTCTTATGAAACATTATTAATCAATGATTCGGGTTTAAAATAAAATGAAAATGAGAAAATAATGTAATTTTGAGTCCTTTTTGAGGAAAATTCGAAATTATATTATTGGGTTTGATGATCCAATAGTTTTAATGAAATGAAGAAGTACCATAGAAAATATTTTCACTATTATCCAATGTTTATTTCATGAAAATAACTTTTTAAACACGTATCATTAGTTGGGAAGTGTAGATAAATAATGTAATTTATTAATGAATGCAGGGGAAAATGATAAAATTGACTCCCTAGACTGTCATGGGTTTTTGAGACTATTTTCAACACATTAATTCATTATATTATACAAATGAAAATGTATAAATAATAAAATAATCTTAAATATAATGATGACGAATCTATTAGTACCTATGTGGAAAACATTACAATACTTTTGAGGTACACATCTAGTGTTCTTATCCAGCCTCAATGTGTGGATGATTAATTCTTTAACTACTTAATTTCATGTCTCCAAAGGATTTTAGATATAAGGTTCTTTAGTATCCATGATGAAATCATTTTATGTAATATCAATAAGTATTTGGAGATTGGATTAACATACTAATATTATCTTATTGATAAGAAATTTTATTTAATTAAACGGTAATTATAAAAAACATAGAGGAGAAGTTGAGATTTACTTTATTATGGATGTGTGGAAAAAAAATGGATGAAATATTATAAATGGGACCGTTAAAATTTTTAAATGTACAAATTACTGTGATTGGGAAACTGAACATTGATGTAATGAAAAGTTTTCTAATTATGAGAATATAGAGGAAACACCATGGAATACACTGCACATAATCTACAGTTGAAAATGAAAGTATTTTTGGAATTATTCTTACCATTGATCATATGTAATGGAAAACTTTGATGATCAACATTACAAACCTATTAATCATAAATAAAAAGGAATGTCTCATACAATCACAATTTATAATGAGGGGTTTGAGAACAAAATGGATAAAGGTATACATACCATCCACTATAGAACATTAAATTTCTTTTTTGACTATGGATATACCCAAAATAATTTATCTGAAGAGTTATATATGGGTATAGAAATTTCTCTAAAAAATAGATGTTGAATTTTTAGTGAAAATACTACAATGAATGATGATCACATCTATGTTCTATGATTCTTCCGTAAGAGAAACTTTTGTGAATGTTCTTCCTATAAATCATTTTGTTATCCCTGATGTTTAATTTGATGTTATATTAAGAATATATGTATTTTATCTATATAATACCCACATTAAATTCTAAGGATGATAAATCTTGTTTGATATTCTAGAATACCATATTATCGTCTATCAGTCTGATGATAAATATGAACATCCAACTGAAATCACATCAATTGTATTGATTTCAATCGCTATTTAATTTTTTTTATATCATATGGTTAGGGAGAAACGGAATAATAATGATATGCATGTTGTGTAGGAGTTCGTTATAAATTTTCAAAAGAGTTTTATAGTATTCTACTGAATTCCCATGTTGAGTTTTCTATAGAAATATTACACGGTGCAATAATTATTTCAAAGAATCCATATATTGTTTCCATGATTTAGATTTAGAAATTGAAGAAGAATATGTAATAGAATCATGACAATGGATTTATTCGAAAAAGGGTTTCACATTGGGGTGTACCTATTATTTTTATTATGAATATTGGTGGATCAATGTTAATATGCATTGTTTATTGGGAATAAAATAAGAAAACCACCATGAACAAATATCATCTACCAATAATAATTATTTTTCTATCATATGCAAGGAGAAAAATACTTTTAAATGGTTGAAAATCATTTGTGACATCATCAAATGAGTATAATGAATAATGATATACCCAAGATAACATTATTTACAATGTATGGATAATATGAATATATAGTTACAGAATTTAGATATAATAATTCCCCATTATATTTATATACCTAATTAATGTTATCTTTAGTGATTACTATGATATTCTTTTGGTAGTATCCATAGATAAAATTCATATATATTTAATGATAATGGAATAGAATGAATATCTCTTTAGGATTGAACTGAAGTTCCTAAGTAATGTCAATTTTAATGAAAAATATACATAGTGTGAACTTCTAAAATAAAATGTTTAATTTTTTGGCCATATAATCTTATATGAGGGTATATTGGTGGTAACATGAAACAAACAATTTATTATAATCTTTCCCAAACAAACCACTATAACTAAGGTATATAGTATTCTTATCTTTTGATGACATTTTCAATTATTTTTTAATAATTTCCCACAACTATCTATTCCACTCAGCATATTAACTAGGATGGGATACATGTTCTATTGGAAAAATGACTATGTGGAATATATCAATAAACAGAAGAGTATATTGGGTAGTAGAAATACTCTTAAACAACTATATAGTAGAGAATGGTTTGTGATCTTTGCCGATAATTCAACAAATGGATTGGGATGTTTGATCCTGAAAAATGATAAGGTTATAGATTATGCCCCTAAAAGTTGAATATTTATGTAAAACTACCCATATACTGATTTTGAATTATCTATGGTAATATATTTTTTTATGATATATTAGAAATATCTGTATGGTTAATGGTGTGATATATATACTAATCATAAAATCATGATGCATTTATTTAAATAGATAGAATTGATTATGTGTCAGGAAAGATGTGACATCCCCAACCCAAACAGCCACCCAAACAGTGCTAACAGGCTGGGTTCCACTAGTACTAAGAACACATCTACAAATGCTAAGGGCTTCCAACTAGAACCTAGGATGTAAATAGGTATAGTGGTAGGCTATACCAACTGGTAAAAGATAATATACTAGTATGAGTACAATAAGATAACATACTATAGAAATAAATGACTCCTTAGACTGTAACAAGGCACACAAAATGCAAAACATAAAAAATAAATAAGTATTAGATTTGATAAATAAATAGAAAAAACTGCAGTATGTAAAAAAATCATCATGTCAAACACCACATGTAAAAATAACTCTAAACAAGGAATCCATCCATAAAAGGTCATACATGTCAATATACACAGGGAACCTATGGATAACCACTATCGCTACATAAAAAATAAGCATGCTAATATAGGAGTGAAATCTAAACAAAATTAAGACTCTATCTAAGAACAACCGCTATGTCCATGAAAATCATCATGCCAAATAGTATTATGATGCAGCTCCTCAAGCTACTCCATTAGATATACATAAATCACAAAAGTCTACACGTGTCCTGAAGTGCCCTATAGGGTGTGAGATGAGACATAGTAGTTTAACACCCAATGGTTAAAAACTACTATATGTGTTTAAGAATATATGAATAACTAGAAAATATAAACTTTATGATGAAATAAAAAAGCACAACCTCTACAGGTTGTCAACAGAAACAAAGGAGGATCACCGGCTACGACAATTGCTGAAATCTCAGAACAAAATAGAGTCCTTAGACCATGTCCCAAGGTAACTTAGTAGTCACAATATCCTGTTGAACATTCATGTTCCACTTCAATCATATAACTAGGCACCATTTCCCTCCTGACACCACGTATCTCAAATTTATGAAGACCTGATGGCATGCCCAATCAATAGTGTCCCATTCCAAAGAACCCTACTCGAAATCTCATGTCTTCCCATGGCATGACAACCGAAGGGGAAATATTTTTCCTTCATCAAATAAATAGGAAAGCATTAGGCCTCAATCATCATGTTCATTAGCCCCGAACCAATATTTTCATTTTTATCAACCAAAGAATCCTCAAATTTCATGTAGATTTCAACGAAATGAACCCAAAAACCATAAATATCAAAAATGTGACATTCATGGGACTCTACCCACATGAGTGGTAAAAACAACCTCATCACAGATTCAACCAGTGTGCACATGACTAAACAAGAACCTTTTCCATCACAGGTGAGTGAAATAACCAAATAAGAACCTATGTCACACCATATCTTGCACCTTGTTCCCCTACAACCATGTCACTCAAATCCATCGCGCATGCCATCGAAGTATCTTGGGCCTTACCCAAACTAACAGTCACACTGCATCTAACCAATATCCATGACATACAATCCTATGTTCAGAACCACTCAAGATAATCCATTCCATGGACAAATAGTGATCAACATCACTTTTCCCAATGGCCATTCCATCCCAACCTCGAGCCAATCCCATCACAACCCCAAATGGCTCAACATATGTAATCTCAAGAATCTTATAAATTTAATAATCATATTTATGAAGTTTAAATAAGATAATAAAATTAAAAAGATTTAATTACAAATGATACCAGCTATAGCACATTAACATAGAAGTAATGAATGCCTAAAACATTCATACTCAATCATGAACAATTTAACAATAGATGTTTAAATTTAAAAATTCAATTAAATTTTTTTTGGCATCCTCGAGAAAAATATCCCCTGGAGAAATGGGAACTTGTTCATCCTTCCTCAATCCTAATAGTTATAGGGCCTGATCATGACATCTCGCAAGGTCTAACAGAGAGTTCAATATGCAATAATAGCATTCCACTGAAAACATTTCGTTTCACTAAAAATCCACAACCCCCAAATGTTCATGAAAACCCAAAAAAATGTATACACCACCTAGCATACACTCATATTCATAGAAACATCTGATATCAAGCTCAAATAATATGTTGAATAACGTAGATTAGTGTTTCCATCTTTAACCATGAAATTGGATCTCATGGAAATAATGGTTCGTCAGACGAAGTATCAAATAAGAAGAAGTATGCACTGGGTTAGCCTCGCCAAGGTGATCTTATCGCTTCCAATAGATTGAGGAATGGGGGGGGGGGGGCAGATTCAGAGTTGGGGTCAAAGCCTATCAGAGGTGAAAAAGGGGTGGATCTCCCATTCTATACATGACCAAGTAAGAATAAAGATGGAGAGAGGATAGAAAAGAAACAAATAAAAGAAATGAAAAATTTAGAATAAATACCAAGCACTTGCCACACGGTTTACCCACACAATTTTCTAAACTATGTGGAAACGATCTAGAAGCCTCTATCTTGGTATGTAGATATTGAATATTAACCAACATGGTTTAAAAACCCGGTGGAATCTATGTACAACTCTCAACAACTCTTTCAGATGAGCTTACATGGATGTGCCCCTCCAATCGCACCATTTACCCAAACCGTGCGCCTTCACCATCTTCCCCAAAAGTAGACATTCAGGCCTATACCCCTATTGAAACCCTTAAGAGCACCCAAGTCACACTCTTAGTCTCTAAACTAACCAATGAAAACCTATTTATTAAAAATGAAACACTCATAATTTATCTCTGATCAATGAATCAAAAATTAATATAACGACTAATTAAATAACGGTTGGGGATTTTGACCAATTTCAATGAAACAGGTCATTACAATCTCAACACATTAGCATAGATCATCCATGAACTATTAATAATGTAAAGAGATGAAAACAAAACTACATGTACTATCATAGAAATAAGAACTACCCCCAGTCTCAAGGGTATAGGCTAACATCCTCATAGGGGATCCCCACCTTAAGAATTTCTTAACATCGTCAATCACAAACATAAGTTCTAATAAAAAAAGGTCGATTGAACTATTTCAATACCCATGGTCTCCTATGACACATCCTCACCCCTACCCCTAATCAATTTATCCTATGTAACTACTGATACCAAATCAAACACCAGACCAAATCGGTTGTCGCCTCAAGCCTATGAAACACATGGCTCAATAAGATCCCACATCCCATGGATGCTCAAAAAAACACTGGGCCTTAGACATAAATCACATTCTGACATCCTCTATGCCTCAATAACTATGTCACCTCATGTAATCATTATCCCTTTGATTCCCTGATCCATAATCGCCTCAAAAATGCATCCAATGTTTCTCCTAAGGCCAAGCGCAACTAGTATATATATTCATGCACCTGAGATGGTTCAATCCCAATGACCAACCCCCAGTCATTCCATATACATCATTTTCCCCACATGAACTCAAAAATGGCATGCCTCAATTGACCATGCCAAAATAAATCCAATAAACTAGGTCCACTCTTGCAGCATACCTATGATCGGCATTGGTTCTCCAGCCATCTTAGCCTCGGGTTGCTCCAAGGCATACACCAGGCCTGACAAACGACATCTTGAAGACTGGACTACCTATGTTGCGACACCGGTCACCAGTTATTGACTATAGGGATGGGTCCCACTATTTATGACCCATCCTCCACATATAGTTGAACCTCTACTACTGTATCCATGTACTGATCCTGAACTGAACTTTGAAGCCAAAACCTACCCCGATTTCATTTCTTCTAGTTGAATGAGATGTCAGCCTCCAGAACCTCTCAAGATGACTGACCAACCCACATGCCTGAAACTTTTTTGGTGGAATATCACAATTATTTTGTACATTACCTAGTTTCCCAAAAGAAAATAAAAATATTTTTGGCCTTCCATGAGATGGTCAGGATGGTTCTTTGGCAAGACTGCCCTACTAGACTCATCTTGACATCATTTCCTACCATCTGAACCATCAACTAAAGCAACCACTTGGCTCAAACATGAATCATTTTTCAGGTTTCTCTATACAATGAAAACCCAATTCACTACATCTAATAATGAGGCCATCATAAATATTTATACCTTCACATGTATGAAGTTTCATAAGCCACTTTTGAAATAGTTCACCCATGTGGTGTCATAGCTTACTGTAACTGGTGAAAAGTGAGACAGTGTAGTGAATGTAGTTTCATAGTCCATGATGGACATGTCACCCTATTTATGTCTCAAGAACTCCTGATCTCTCTCATCACATAGTGTCACTTGGAAATGGTTCTTGAAGAAACTATCCAAGACTTCTTTCTAGTAAAGTCCCTCATTTCGGTAAGCTTGCACCTGCATATCTCACTAGCGATTAGCTAGACCTCTAAGAATATAGGTCACCAGCTTGACCCTACACCCAAGAGGCATCTCTAGCTACTCAAACAACTTCTGAATGATCTATATCCATCTATCTTCCACCAAGGGACCACACTCACCCCGAAATATGTAGTCGGTGATACGGTTGGAAATCACACATCAAATAGTCCATATAAATATCCATTCCCGAAGAACCTCTATCAATCCCCAACAAAACAAGTACCAGAATAATTAGAGATACCCATCGAGCCACGACACGATACATGTCAAAACCAGTTTCTATCTGACATGCACTGGATTATGGACCTTATCATTCACCTAAGCATGTACCTACGATGCTTGCTCTCCCTTCCTGATTAGACACTAAATGAGGCTAATATTCATTGGTAATATATATAATATTCATGTTCTTTATTATTCATAAACACTATTTTAGTGCATTTTACATTTTGAACATCATTTCACATTATGATTGTAATACCTTCTTAAAATGCACTATTATGTGGTACATTTTTGAACATCATTTAAAGTACCAAATTATTCATCTTATTATACATATTTTAATTTGATAATTGATCTACACTACAATATGATCATGTTTCATTCAAGGATCAATGGAGAATTCATGGAGGATGATGGAGATATTTGGCAATGAAAGGAAGCAATTCTGGAAAAGGCAGATTGGACACCAGCCCACTGATGAGACTGTGGGGCCCAACATACAGGCCAAATTAATCCCCAATTTCGTGGGATTCTAGAAGACATGTATAGTAACAAATCACTCTTCAGGGGTTAATGCTAATTCGGCCTCCATGGTGGTCATTTAGGCGGCCCACGTTAGAGATACAATTCTGGGCCAGATTCTGTGGCCCAGAAAAATAGCCCACTAATTTAATCCTATCTCAGAATCCACAACTCCAAATGGGCCCAAATTATATAGGCGGTTCGAAGACATCCGGAGATCAATTTTCTGCTTCTATGGCCCACCCTGATTCGGCCGTCTAGAAGGTCTTTCAGACGCGTCTGTTCGGTGAAGGAAAGCTGGCTGCCACCTCGGGTCAAATGTGGAAAAGTCCAAATTCGACAAGCTTTCCACCAACTATAGCCTAGAAAAATTAATTAAGATGCTTTATACTGTTGGTGGTTCGACCCAAGGATCCCAAAGTTCCTATTTAAGGTAGTTTTGGTGAAGGAGTTGAGGATCTTGGATGCTTTGATCAATTGTAATGTTATGCTGCATTTTTGTTGCCTCAATTTTTTCTTTCACATGTAAGTTGTTCAATTCACTTTAGTTTCTTAATAAAAGTTCTTCTTATACTCTTATTCTGTTTTTCTTAATATCACTTTGATGCCATTGGATCAAGGTGTGAATTTATTCACACCAACCCTTGTGAAATTATTCACACAACGGTGGAGTGATCATTTTATTTTTGTTGTTTTCTTATTTCTCCATTTCCTCCCTCATGAGTCTACTTTCCGCTTCCATTGAAACCATGGGATCAATGGAGGGCTAACCCACTTATGGGTTGATCCAAGGGAGTAGAAAGGGGCTGGATTGGATGTTATTTATCACCTAATTAATGTATAATCACTTCTTTAATTGGGATTTTTATTTGTTGATTTTTAAACTTCATCGTCCTTGTTGAATTTAAGGTCACACACATCAAGTACTAATACGATCCTTTACCTTGAAGTGCTCAAAACATTGATCCTTCAAGTGTATAGGTGATTAGTATTAGAGGGTGTTGGAATTAAACTAGCAAGTGATGATGTTTTTTTATCTCCTTAAATAAACCCATCTCAAATTTAAGAAATTGAAATCATTAAAAAGAAAATACGTCCAATCCACCCCGAGCGATAACCTAGGATCAACTCATTCTTTTAAATTGAATCCACTTAAATATATTAGATATCTTTAAAACCCATCCAAAATCAATCCAAGTTGGCCACTTAATAGCCAAAAATCCATCCCTTAGGTTGTGTATCTTAGGTATCTTCTTAGGTCTCTGTGGAATCAACAACCCAATCTACACTACAAGGACCGTTCTACCCTTATTCTCTTGGGTAAATTTGGGCATGAACCAAATTTTGGAGTCATTGCCGGGGACCAACTAAGTTCCATAGATCCAAAAAAAACCTTCTTTCCTCACCTCCATTCTTCTACTCTCACCCAAGATCTCTTATCTTGTCTCTTTCTCGCTTTTTTTTGCGCATGTCCGCCTACACCCGCGATTTCTCAAACAGACTAATTAGGGTGGAAAGTCCTAGGATAAGGGAGTCAAGTACACCTAAGGGATTTCTTAAATCAGATTCAAATATTCTTGAAACCCTAAAGTCAGAACTTGAAACAAGTCCAATGGAGGTTCATCCACAAAATCAAATTGTAAACCCTGGGGGGAATCAAATGGGAAACCAAAACCAAGAAGCTCCAAACTTAGGGAATGTAGTTGATCAAACCATGAACGACTACCTCACTCTAGCTTGGACCAATGCCCCATCATGCATTAGACACAATTCCATAGGAGACAGCAACTACATATTCAAACCTCATGTCCTAAACCAGCTTCCAACCTTTCATGGGATGGAGTCAGAAATGCCATACCTTCATGTCAAAGAGTTCAACGACATTGTTGAAACCATGTGTCCCCCACATCAACTAGAATCCGCTAAGATGAGGCTATTTCCTTTTTCATTAAAGGATCGAGCTAAAAATTGGCTAAACAACTTGAGACCTTCATCAATCCACTCTTGGGACCAACTGAAAAGAGAATTCTACAAAAAATACTTCCCTCATCACAAAACAATTGCACTTAAAAAGAGCATCCAAAATTTTTTTGAAAAAGAGGGAGAGTCATTCTATGAAACATGGGAGAGGTTCAACGACACCCTAAACATGGTTCCACACCATGGGTTTTCCATACCTGAACAATTGAGAATTTTCTATGAAGGGTTGGGTCCGGGTAATAAACAATTCATTGACATGATGTGTAATGGAACTTTTAAAAACAAAGCCCCAAATGATGCTTACGAGTATCTAGAATGTCTGGCTGAACAAAACCAAACTTGGGGAACATCACCTTATTTTGAAAAGCCACAATGAACCACTAGAATTCATACACTTAGAGAAGAGGAAAGCCTTAGGGCTAAACTCGCAGCACTCTCTAAGAAGGTTGAAGAGATAGACCTTAGGAAAGTCCATGAAATCCAAAATGTAGACCTTGTTTGCACAATTTGTGATAAACATGACCATAAAACAGACAACTGCCCAACCATTCCATCCATCAAGGATGTTCTTCTAGGAGGACCCCCAGCGGAAGTCAATGCCCTAAACTTTAAAAAGCCCCAATACCAAAACACCTTCAATCCTAGGTACAATGACCACCCAGGATTCTGATGGAAGGATAACCAACAACATACCCAACCACAAGGGCAAAATACTTACCCTCAACAGAACTACCAAACCCATAACCAGTTCCAAACCCAACCTATCCAATACCAACAGCCATCGGTCCATTTTCAACAAACCATCCCACCTCCAAAATATCCCCCTGGGATAAACCAATATACTCAAGCACCAACCCAAACTGTTCCACAAAGCCTACTAGAACAACTATGAAAACTAATGGAGAGGATGAACTCAGAAGTCTCTTCCCTAAAACAAGAACTTCAAACCATCAAAACAGGAAAGGCACCCATGCCTACTCAGGCGGTGCCATCCTCAACTTCAAGGGGAGAGTCATGTTGTGCTCAAACAACTCATGAACAACTAAAGATTATGACAGTTTTAAGAAGTGGGAAATCAACTGAGAAACCTGAACAACTAATTCAGAACCCACCTGAAGATTCAAACTTGGATGAAAATTTAAATGAACCACAAGATCAAACTGAGGAAACTGATAACAATGTGAAAGAAACAACTCTTCAACAAACAACCCCACAACCTCCACCATTTACTCAACGCATGAGGGGTAAACCCAATCCTGAACTAAGTGAAACATTGAGATAAATATTTTCAGAAGTCAAGTTGAACATACCCCTTCTCGATGCAATCCAAACCATACCTGCCTACTCAAAGTACCTTAAGGACTTGCGCACTTTTAAAACAAAATTTTCACATAAAAACCAAGTCCTTTTGGCTGCTAATGTGAGTACCACCATTCAAGGGACCATTCCTCCTGAGTTGAAAGACCCGGGTTGCCCTTACATCAATGTTGAACTAGGAGAGAGCAAAGTTGTCAAGGCCTTGTGTGACCTAGGTGCTAGTGTCAATCTCATCCCATATGATGTGTACTGCCAGTTAGGCCTAGAAGAACTCCAACCCACATCTGTCACACTTCAACTTGCTGATCGTAGCATTAGGGTTCCAAAGGGGATTTTAAAGGATGTTCTGGTAAAGGTTGAAAACTTCATCTACCCTGCTGATTTCATTGTCCTTGACAACCATCCAAACTTAGGAAATAAGGAACAAACCCCAATCATCCTTGGTCGTCCTTTCCTTTCAACAATCAACTCTGTTATCCGAGTCCGAAATGGGAACATGACCATCACCTTTGGGAACATGAGTCTAGACCTGAACATCTATAATGCAAGCTCACAAATAGGGGATGACGAGGATATTAATGAAGTAAACATGATAGGAAGCATTGATAAAGAATCCACGGAACATCAAGGAATATTTGATGAATGTTTAAGTCAGAATGAGATTGATTTCCTTTGTTCATATGAAAGAAGTTTATCTCCTTGGCTTGAATCATTTTCAAATTTCTCTTATGATGAAGTCTTAGGTCCAACAATCAGTGAATCCTTTCAAGAAACCAATTTCATAGAGACCCCTCTAAATTCCTTCCCTACATCTGATCAAGCCAATCTAGTAGCTGAAACTTCTACATGTGAGGAATCAATCCTATCTGAACCTCTAAAAAAAGAAATAGATCTTGATCCAATGTCCCAATCTTCTGCTGAAATTTTGAACCAACCTGATCTTGAATTGAAGGAACTTCCTGCTGTACTAAATTATGCATTCCTAGGGGAAAATCAAACACATCCTATTGTCTTTTCTTCTTCTCTTGAAGCCAATCATGAGAGGATGCTTCTAGATGTCCTTAGGAAGCATAAGAAAGCCATTGGTTGGACCCTTTCTGATATTCCTGGTATTAGCCCACTTATAGGGACTCATAGAATTGTTCTGGAATCTGATTCAAAGCCATGTCATCAACCTCAACGGCGACTCAATCCTAATCTCATGGAGGTAGTAAGGAAGGAACTTCTGAAATTGTTGAAAGCTGGTATCATATATCCCATAGCTGAGAGTGAATGGGTGAGCCCAATCCAAGTGGTTCCAAAAAAGGCTGGAATCACAGTGATAACAAATGAGGATGGAGAGATTTTTCCAACAAGGGTGAGTAGTGGATAGAGGGTCTGCATTGACTATAGGAAACTAAACTCATTCACCAAGAAGGACCATTTCCCCTTACCATTCATTGACCAAGTCCTTGAGAGAGTGGCAGGTCATGCCTTCTACTGTTTCTTATATGGGTACTCGGGGTACAATCAAATTGAGGTCTCCCTAGAGGATCAAGGGAAGACTACATTCACATGTCCTTTCGGTACCTTTTCCTTCTAACGCATGCCCTTCGGGTTATGCAATGCCCCGGGAACCTTCCAGCGGTGCATGATGGGAATCTTCTCAGACATGGTAGGGGATTTTCTTGAGGTCTTCATGGATGACTTCTCTGTGTTTGGGGATACTTTTGAGGGATGTCTGAAGAATGTGGAGAGAGTCTTGTCAAGATGTGAAGAAAAAAATCTGGTCTTAAACTGGGAAAAATGCCATTTCATGGTTAAAGAGGGACTTGTTCTAGGCCATCTGGTCTCGAGTAGGGGGATTGAAGTTGATAAAGCAAAGGTTGACATCATTCGTCACCTTCCATCACCCAAAACTGTCAAGGAAGTGAGGTCTTTCTTAGGACATGCTGGTTTCTATAGAAGATTCATCAAGGACTTTAGTTCAATATCCTATCCCCTTTGTGCTCTCTTAGTAAAGGATGCTCCATTTGTTTGGACAGAAAGCTGTGAGGGTTCATTATCAACCCTCAAATCCTCTCTCACCTCTCCTCCCATTATGAAATCTCCAAATTGGAACGTTCCTTTTGAACTTATGTGTGATGCCAGTGACTTTGCTGTTGGAGATGTGTTAGGACAACGTTGTGATAAAACTCCTTATGTCATTGCTTATGCAAGCAAATCCTTAAATGATGCCCAAATCAACTACACCACCACTGAAAAGGAGTTACTTTCTATTGTGTTTGCCTTAGAGAAGTTTAGGTCCTACCTCTTAGGATCACCCATCACTGTGTTCACTAACCATTCTGCACTAAAATACCTCTACCAAAAACAAGATGCTAAGGCTAGAACGATTAGGTGGGTCCTTCTCTTACAAGAATTTGACCTCACAATCAAGGATAAAAAGGGACTTGAAAATGTTGTAGCTGATCACCTCTCTAGGATGGAATTCAAAGACAACTCAAATCACCTCTCTGTGTCTGATTCGTTTCCTGATGAACACCTATACTCTGTGAGTGACTGCCCTTGGTATGCTGACATAGCAAATTTCTTAGTGACAGGAGTCATTCCAAAATTCTTAGGGACTCAAGCTCGAAGGAAATTTCTTTCTGATGTTAGACACTATGTGTTTGATGATCCTTACCTCTATAAGTTCTGCCCTGACCAAGTCATTAGGAGGTGTGTTCCAGAATCTGAACAAGAGTCCATCCTTAAATTCTGTCATAGTGAGGCATGTGGAGGTCACTTTTCCTCTAAGAAAACATCTTCTAAGATTCTTCAATGTGGTCTTTTCTGGCCCAACCTCTCAAGGGACTCCTACACATTTTGTAAAAGCTATCCTAGGTTTCAACAAGTAGGGTCCATCACAAAATGGAATCAAATGCCACTAACTCCCATCTTAGTGGTTGAAATCTTTGACTGTTGGGGAATTGATTTCATGGGTCCCTTCCCAAACTCTCGGGGATACCTCTACATACTCTTAGCTGTTGATTATGTCTCAAAATGGGTTGAGGCCATTCCCACAAAATCCAATGATCATCAAACTGTGATTAGATTCCTAAAAGAAAACATAATCTCTAGATTTGGAATTCCTAGGGATATCATAAGTGATCGTGGAACCCATTTCTGCAACCGCCCATTTGGTTCACTCATGTCTAAGTATGGTATTTCTCATAAAGTGTCCACTGCATACCATCCTCAAACCGATGGTCAAGCTGAGTTAGCGAATATGGAGATTAAGCAAATTCTTGAAAAAACTGTCAACCCCTCTAGGAAAGATTGGTCTGAGAAACTCTTAGATGCTCTTTGGGCCTATAGAACTGCATATAAAATCATTTTAGGAATGTCCCCATACAGGTTGGTTTATGGAAAAGCATGCCATTTTCCAGTGGAGATTGAACATAAGGCCTTTTGGGCAATTAAGAAAATGGATTATGACCTCTCATTGGCCGGAACAAAAAGGAAATTAGATCTCAATGAACTGGAGGAACTAAGGATGGAGGCTTATGAAAATTCAAGGATCAATAAAGCTAGAGTTCAAGCCTACCAATCTAGGAATATCAAGGTCAAACATTTTGAACCGGGAAAACTTGTGCTCTTGTATAGTTCAAAACTTCATTTACATCCGGGAAAGTTAAGGTCTAGATGGTCAGGACCTTTCATAGTGCATCATGTATTCCCCCATGGGGCAATAGAGATTCAAGATCCAACAAGTGGTCACATTTTAAAGGTCAATGGTCAAAGGTTAAAAACATTCGTTGAATCATTCAATAAACAGGAAATAGATGTTGAGTTAATTGATCCAATCTGTGAACCAGGAAAAAAATTGATAAATTTGGGATCTATGTCGGGCTAACGACGTTAAACAAAGCGCTGCACGGGAGGCAACCCGTGGTTTTTATGTTTCTAATCATTCTGAATCATCTTTACTTTTCAAATAATATTACTTAATCATTTTTATATTTAAAAATAAAAAAAATAGACTTTTGACCTGTTCTTCTATTATTAGTATGGATGGGTACGAAAGAGGAGAACCATATTCATCCGTGTCACGTGGTGTGATCCTTGAGTAATACCTTACCCAGAAATTTAAAAATAAGACAATGTATCATCAGTTTATTTTGTTTTTATTATTCAATAGGTTATGAAAAAAATATAATAATACAAAAAAAAATTCCACGCCATAGGCCGTGGGGCAAACCCCGTCACAACCGGCGAAGCCACGGGGACTCGAACCCGGGACCGAAGGGAGACAGGGGCGCGCGCTTACCACTGACCTGCGGCTTCTTGTGCTACCTTATTCTATAATTTTTATATATATTCTTATATTTTACTTCCTTTATTATATAAATATATATATATACATTGTTTGTTTTTGTTTGTTTTTTTTGTTTTGATTGTTTTGTTTTTTCCTTTTTCCACTAGGGAACTTTGCAAGCGACGTGGATATCAAAGGAATAAATTCGAGCGGAAAGAACTTCAATCTTCAACCACCAGGTGACTTCATTCCATAATCCTCATTTTCAATTTCCTTTTTAAATTTTTATTCCCTGCCTCTACTCCTTCTAATTTTTGATTTCATCAAACACTGGGGATAGTGTTGTTTTAAGTTGGGGGTGGGGGAGATAAAATAAAAAAAATGCTTTGGTGTCAAAAACAAAAATTGAATGATTTGAAAAAAAAGTAAATGGAAGGAAAAATTCCTTTAACTTTGAACATGGAAATACACATTGAACACTTTGAAACTGAATATCAAATAATTTAGCATGCACTGATTCTGATTTTATTCCTTGTATAATTTCATGAGCATAGATTTTGGAAAGTGTGGCTGTCCAATGTGATATTTCATCGTTTATATTTTCATCCAAATAAAAAAAATGCCACAATGCACGTCCTCTAGACTGTGGGGTACTAATTTGAATTTTTGGGCTCCCATAATAAATAGCATAGGATGGTTTTATTTTTATGAATAATATGAGTATTCAAAAAAAATTTAAAAACAAATTATTAAAAAATAAAAAATAAAAATAAAAATAAAAATTTGCGTGTCGAGCAATGGATTGATAAAATACGAGGCTTTCGGCACTTGGAGATCGTGACTCCAGAGTTGTCTAGCCCCAAGTTTTTCAATCTATCTCTATTTATGGTAATATGACTTTGTTTTCATTAAGTTAACTCGAGACGATGCCCGAGTATGTGGGCTTCACTTGGTGCCCTAAGGCCTTTGAGTCTGGGAGTCATCGGCAAAGTCTTGCTACATGGGTTAATTTGATTAATTGCAATCTCAATTACTATAGCAATATTGCAAAAAAAATCAAAAAAAAAGAGGGATGAAGAATACTCATATTATGATTAAATGTGATTCCACCTAGTGCTTCCATGATTTCCCCCTTGAATGAAAATGAACCCCCATATCTATTGTGATTCACAACACATCATTACACCTAATTGAGTTGGATGAAGTATGATGATGGATTTGATCAAAGGAATGGGCTTGGGATTGGGATCTGCTTATAAAAATATCATGTATTAAAATATTTTGATGGGTTTCATGATTGTTTGGTATAAGGTTTTTTGGTGATCATTGTGTATTAAAATGTTTTTAGAAAAGGGAATTCGAATTTCATTTTTGATGAGATATATTTTGCTCGGGACTAGCAAAACTCTATTTGGGGGGTGTGATTAGCCACTAAATGTGGCTAATATTCATTGGTAATATATATAATATTCATGTTCTTTATTATTCATAAACACTATTTTAGTGCATTTTACACTTTGAACATCATTTCACATTATGATTGTAATACCTTCTTAAAATGCACTATTATGTGGTACATTTTTGAACATCATTTAAAGTACCAAATGATTCATCTTATTATACATATTTTAATTTGATAATTGATCTACACTCCAATATGAACATGTTTCATTCAGGGATCAATGGAGAATTCATGGAGGATGATGGAGATATTTGGCAATGAAAGGAAGCAATTCTGGAAAAGGCAGATTGGACACCAGCCCACTGATGAGACTGTGGGGTCCAACATACAGGCCCAATTAATCCTAAATTTCGTGGGATTCTAGAATACATGTATAGGAACAAATCACTCTTCAGGAGTTAATGCTAAGTCGGCTTCCATGGTAGTCATTTAGGCGGAAAAAGTTAGAGATACAATTCTGGGCCAGATTCTGCGGCCCAGAAACAGAGCCCACTAATTTAATAATATCTCGGAATCCACAACTCCAAATGGGCCCAAATTTTACAGGCGGTTAGAAGATATCTGGTGCTCCATTTTCTGATTCTATGGCACACCATGATTCTGCCGTCTAGAAGGTCTTCCAAACGCGTCTGTTCGGTGAAGGAAAGCCGGCTGCCACCTCAGGTCGAACGTGGAAAAGTCCAAATTCCACAAGCTTTCCACCACCTATAGCCTAGAAAAATTAATTAAGATGATTTTTACTGTTGGTGGTTCGACCCAAGGCTCCCCAAATGCCTATTTAAGGCAGTGGTGGTGAAGGAGTTGAGGATCTTGGATGCTTTGTTCAATTGTAATGTTATGCTGCATTTTTGTTGCCTCAATTTTGTCTTTCAAATGTAAGTTGTTCAATTCACTTTAGTTTCTTAATAAAAGTTATTCTTATACTCTTATTCTGTTGTTCTTAGTATCACTTTGATACCTTTGGATCATGGTGTGAATTTATTCACACCAGCCCTTGTAAAATTATTCACACAACGGTGGAGTGATCATTTTATTTTTGTTGTTTTCTTACTTCTCCATTTCTTCCCTCATGAGTCTACTTTCCGCTTCCATTGAAACCATGGGATCAATGGAGGGCTAACCCACTTATGGGTTGATCCAAAGGAGTAGCAAGGGGCTGGATTGGATGTTATTTATCACCAAATTAATGTATAATCACTTCTTTAATTGGGATTTTTATTTGTTGATTTTTAAACTTCATCGTCCTTGTTGAATTTAAGGCCACACACATCAAATACTAATACGATCCTTTACCTTGAAGTGCTAAAAACTTTGATCCTTCAAGTGTATAAGTGATTAGTATTAGAGGGTGTAGGCATTAAACCAGAAAGTGATGATGCTGTTTTATCTCCTTAAATAAACCCATCTCAAATTTAAGAAATTGAAATCATTAAAAAGAAAATACGTCCAATCCACCCCGAGCGATAACCTAGGATAAACTCATTCTTTTAAATTGAATCCACTTAAATATATTAGATATCTTTAAAACCCATCCAAAATCAATCCAAGTTGGCCACTTCATAGCCAAAAATCCATCCCTTAGGTTGTGTATCTTAGGTATCTTCTTAGGTCTCCGTGGAATCGACAACCCAAGCTACACTACAAGGACCGTTCTACCCTTCTTCTCTTGGGTAAATTTGGGCGTGAACCACTTCTCGAAGGGGTATGAACCGGATTGTTCTCCTAAGACACCATAGCATCACCCACCTCACACTCCATTCAAACCATCCATGAGGAACCTCCTGAAAACCATAAATGTTCATATAACCCATATATATCACAATGTATATATAATTTATATAGGTAATGTAGTAAAAAGGCATATCATTCCCACTGTCCTTACTCTCCCTGACTGAAACCATGCCTCTTGGAATACTGCCCTAACGACCTCCTTACCTACCCTAAATAGAGAAATGTATCAAAAAAATACTTGATCCATGCTCATCCTAACAACCAATGATGCCTCAGAAAGAAAACTAAGTCTCCCTACTGTGGTGAATGAATATCACATCCAACATAAAACATTTCTTCTCTAATGACAACTAAGCCAAATTCCCAAACCACATGAAATTTCAAAAATATATAAACAATGATATATACTAGATCACATTTAAAAAAATTTAAATAATGGAATTTCACATTTCCATATGAATTTTCATATTATTCACATGGTATGATCACTTCACAAAGAAAACATGAATATATGAAATTAAAATACCCTAAAAATATGTATATCAAATACATGAAAGCACTCATTACCTCATCGTAAATGTTTCCAATTTTCCCTTACCACATCAGGTCAAGGTTCACATATCATGAAAAAATGTTATCACAAACCAAGTGAGCCACAAAGGTGTAAATAATATAAATTGTACTCTGAGAAAAAGAAAAATAGCAAAACCCACCCATGGCAACTCAATCTATCCCTCATACATGGGGGTATATGCCCCCAATAACATCATCAAAATCTAATTCCAACAACAACTTTTTTACAGTCTACCAAAATACCAGATATCAATAAAAAGAAAAGAGGTAAATGAAACTCCTCTGATACCATTTTTTGAGTCCTAAACCAGAATAGTTTTTACGGTCTGGGTGCCACTGGCCATAGGAACAACTACCCAAATACTCAAGGCTACTGACTAGCAAAGAGGATGTTAATAGGTATAGTTGGGAGGATATACCCTTTATTAATAAACTATATACTTTTCCATGGATAATAAGAAAATATGATGTGGGAATAAATAGATTAACGGACTAGAACTAGACCCACATAGAAGAACATACCCAAAATCAATAAAAAGAGGAAGTGAATAATAAATTGAAATAACAGTGGAATGTAATTAGATCAGCATTCCAAACACCACTTGTAAACACTATTAAAACATTAAAGGCATGCATCCATAGCAAGTCATACGTGTCAATATACAAAGGGCGCCAATGGATAACAACTATTTCCACAAAAAAAATAAGCAAGCTAATACAGGAGTAAAAGTTAAAAAAAGTTATATTATAGCTAGGCACAACCTCGAGCTCCATACCAATATCAATGCGAAATGGTACTACGATCTCTCTTCGAAAGATGATCCATTACATGTACGTATAGACATAAATTATACAAGAATCCCATTATGGATGTGTAGTGTGTGAGAAAAATCTCGGTAGGTTACCTCCCAATGTTGTGTTCCTAGTATTTGTTTTTAAGAATACATGAATATATATATGAAAAGTAATCTATATGATGCAATAAATAAACACAACCTCTACTGCTTCTTAGCTGCCACCATGGAGTGTCACCTCTATCAGCCATCTCCGAACTCTCAAAAAGAAATAGAGTTCTCAACCCATAGAAAAAGGTACCCTTGTAGTAAAAATATCTTTTAGAACCTCAGTTTCAACCTCAATTATATATCCTAGCACTATGTGACTCTGGAAACCTCATATCTTAATGTATTGACAACCTAATGGCATTCCAAAACAATAGTGTCCCTATCCTGGGGACCCCAGGTCGAATTCTCACACCAACCCATGGAATGAAAACTAATGGTACAACGATGTATATCCCAAAATAAATATCCCGAGCCTTGGTATCAATCACAGAGAGCCTTATCTCCCAACTAGATATCATTATTAATATCAATAAATGGTTCCAATCCTTCTACGTGGAATTCTATGGTATGAACCCCCAAACCATAAATACCAAAACCACAACTATCAGGGGCCACTACCCACACGAGTGGTCAAAACCAACTCATCATAGATTCAACCTATGTTCACACGACTCAATAAGTGATTTGTCTATCATGGGTGAGCATAAATCACCAAATAAGTATTTCTTCCACACCATCTGTGGAACCTCATTCCCCTATGACCATGTCTCTCAAATAAGATGGTCATTCTATCCATTTATCCCATAAATTTCCCAACCTGACAATCATACTACATCAAAATGACGTACATGATGAACAATCATGTTTTTTGAACCACTCAAGAAAGTCAGGGAGAAGCCCAACCATTGATCAACATATATAAATCCCAATGGCCATGCCATCCCATCCTTGGGCCTAGCTCGTCACAGCCCCAAGGGTCTCAACCCATGTAATCTCAAGCATTAAAAAAATATAATAATAACATTTAAGCACTTAAAACAACTAATTAAATGTAAAATGAATTAAATTACACTTTCAACCTACTAAATAAAATTAGTAATAAGGACTAGAATGCCTAAAACATATCACAAAAGCTTAATTTTTTTAAACAAAACTTGTTTAAATTTAAAAAAATTCAATTAAAACCCTTTTTCCACCCCTGAAAAAAATACCCCAATGAGAAATGGCCTTTTTCTGGACCCCCCTCACATATAACAAGTATAGGGAATTGCCATGGCATCCTACATGGTCTTACATTCAATTCATTATGCTATAGTAGTTTTTTTTTCTTAAAACACATCATTGCTCTAAAAAACAGCAACCCCTTAATATCTACGAAATCTCAAAATAATGTATGAACATCTTACATTATAATTTTAAGTGTAGGAATATACAATATCGATCTCTAATTCGAAGCTGATTGAAAAAGATATGTGTTTCCCTCTTTATCCATAAAATTGGATCATATGTAAATAGTGTTCCATAAGAAGAAGGAACAATGAAGGAGAGGAATGAACGATGTTAGTATTACCTATGTGATCCTATAACTTTTAAAGGATCTAGGAATGGAGGATAGACAAAGAGATGATATACAAATCCACTTTAGGAGAAAAAGGGGAGTCTCTACCCTTATGTGTATCCAAGGAAGAATAAATAGGGAGATAGAAAGGATAAAGAAAGAATAAAACAAAAATAAAGATTTAGGCATATTACCAAGCACCGGCTACACGGTTTTCAAACCATGCAAGAACCATGAGGATGATTGGGCATAGGGATTCATTTCTTCATGGATACCTCACACTGTCTGAAAAACTATCCAGAAATTGTCCACAACTGTCTTTAACATTTTCAAACAAGCTCAAATGGTCTTGCACCTCCATTCGCATGGTTTCCTAAAATAAAACACATGGAACTGCTTCACAAAACATTACCAACAGGCCTCCAAGGCTCACAAAACCCTTCCAAACACTCTTGGAAGACTCTTAGCCTCCCAACCAACCAAAAAAACAATTTAAAGGCAAAGGAACTAACAAAATTATGTTTCGATCAATGAAAAAAAATGTAACATAGCTGCAAATTAAAAAAACCAAGTGGGGATTTTGACACCTTCAAAAAACCAGAGTCATTATAGTAGATGGTGGAGTTGATTAAATATCATAACATATTTTTACATTACCATCCATGGAAATTAAAAAAATGGTAGATGCTCTGAATTGAAAAAACCATTCTAGAATATATTTGATAATGATTTAAAATGATCGAATTTTTATAGATTTTAAAATGACGGATATATAAATCTTGATAGAAGAGGGGAAATATTTTCATTCTCTAATATGATTTTCATTATCATTAATTGGTAGGATTAATGGGGCACATGAGGATGATGTGGAACTACAACAGAAGGTTACAATATTACATGTTGGGACCTTTATTGCTATGTAAAGATAATGTTCTAGGACCATGTATTGTTTCCTTCCATGCTATATTTCGAGAATGATCTATTATAGGATGCTCTTGGTATATTATTTTATATTCTTCAGGAAAATATAATGATGTATATATATCCACCAGATTATTTTGTGGGGGAAAAATAAATATTTATATTTACAAGTATGTATCTTGGAGCATGGTAAGTCATCAAGATATGGTTGTGTGAAAAAAATTACGGGGAATTTACAACCATTACCCATGCCAAAATGAAAATGGGAAAAAATAACAATCAATTTTATGATTAGACAATCCAAGAACTATAATTATCATTATTATATTTAGGTAATATTATATATTCGTAAAAATTTACTACACTTAATTATTGTTAGAGAGTATTTCTCTCTTGACCGACTTACCAGAATATATATTGATGAAGTGTTAATGTAGCATGGAATACCCTATTCTATTATATATAGTCACGATCCAAGTTTTACCTCTATATTATTTATAAATAATAGGTATTATGGGGATATAGAGATATGTTTCATAACTATATATCATTCATAGATAAATAGTCAATTTTATAGTATCATTACATCCCTCAAGGATAATTTGAGGTATTATTATCTAGAATAAAAATGCATTTGTCATCAACACCTTTCACAAGTAGGGTTTTCTAATAAAAATATTTCTACATTTAAAATTAATTTTGATTTTTTTGATGAACATTATGGAATTATGTGTTGGACACTAGAATGATATTATGAATTTGGATAAATAATGTTATTGGGACTAGATATAGCTAAGAAAATGGAAAGGAATCTCAAAACCATTGAACAAAACATCAAAGAAGATTAGAGTAGACCGAAATGTTATGATGATAATCATCAAAGGAGTTTTGATATTAAAAATGGTGGGATTGTATTTTTCATAATTTATCCATGGAATAGTTTTATGTAATTCATAAATAATGCATTGTTAATACATATATATTGTTTCCCATTAGTGATACTTGATCAGGTTGGGATGGTGGATTATCACTTGGAGCTTCCACCGAACCACTATTTAATTGACAACGTGTTTCATGTATCTCTCTTGGGAGAGCATGATAGATAATATATTTTCAATAATTTTACATTGGATATAAATGTTTTAAATCCCACCAATGTGTTATTTTTAGAGAAATCACACCATTTTATGATTGTAGGATTATTTTGAGCTTATTTTGGAGAATTGCCAATTTATGATTTTTAGTTGTTTTATTTTATTTATATATTTAATCATAACATTTACTAAAATGATCCAAATAATAGTATTAAATATTTTTTGGATTTTATACATCATACAATTCATTTAATTATTCAAGAACCAAAGCTAAATCCCCTATATGGAAGCTCAAAATGAACACATTAGTTGGGCCACAAAAAGTGTTCATATATCTATAGATCATTGGTGTTAGGCTCATATCTGGTGAATCACATAACCAAAAACACATATATTTGGAGGTAGAATTAGAAATAAATTTAGTAACTTGTTTAATGAAGGCATCCACATGTGAAGAGTACATTTTCAATTCCATTAAAGCATATGAATCAAGAGTTTCGGAATATGGAGTGTCTTTTAGGGAAGAATAAATTCTTGATGTAAAACGGATGGTAATAAGTCACTATCCCAAATAGATATATGCATCATTAAGTATTTATTTATAAAGTAAATTTTTAAAATATAGAATTTGGATATTTTTCCATATTTAAAATCGCCAATTTTTCAAACTAAGCTCAAAATAAAACTAAAATCATAAAATGTGGCAATTTATAATAAAATATAAATTTGGTTGGATTTAAAACTTTGATCCTCAATCCAAAATTATTGAAAATATTTTGTCTATAAATTTCCTCGGACATAGAACATGGACTCTTTGACAAATAAGCATCAAATTGAAATCAAATAAAATTAAAAACACACACCCATGAAATCCACAAAATCCACATCAAGAAACAAAAAGATAAAATGTATCATCAAAACCCATTCATTCAGGTTCTATATTTAGATCATTTAATATATTTCCACTTAATATCAACTATCATTAACACAAAACACCTACATAAAATTAATATTATCTAATCATATGAATTTCATTTTTTTAAGAAGTCTTTTCTTGTCCAAACTATAATATCATGTGTAATTAATATTGTTTTATTAACCATGTACTTCAAATTTTATATCTTATAATAACTCTATAAATTATTATTTAACCATGAATACTGAAAAATTAGAATATATTCAATACAGATATATTTTATTATGTTATTGGAACAACATATACCTATCTCCACTTAAGAAAATTGGGAAATAAAACCATTGATCATGTGTACAGTGGACTAAAATCTCACAAGCCGATGCAGTATTGTTTTTCAATCACTGGATTTGACATATATATACAATTATCTGTATATATTATATTTATGAAATAATTATACTTTTTGAATTATAATATCACAACTACCAATATAACATCTAATCCATTTGAAATTAATACATAGCTAATGCATACGTGTGTAATAACACCTCCATTAAGGGATGTGATTCGTTTTTCATTTCCTTTTTATATGTATGGTAATAAGTTTTTTTATAAAAATTTATGAAATATATGATATAATAGAATTTATTACAATTTTATTTATTATTTACCATTCATTCAATATATTTTATGAAAATTGAAAATATTATTCATGTGTTCGTACGGTATACCATCTCCATGAATGGTATAATTCATCCTTCTATATCAATAATTTATGGATGAATATTAATACTTATTTAATTAATATATATTATAATAATTTTATTAATAATAATAGTTATATTATATAGCCAAGATCCAAGATTAAGGACAAAAAATTTCAATAAAAAACATACATTAAAAATGATATAGTTATCACCCGGTACAAATATTTTAATAATGAATTATTAATAAAATGCTCCAAATGGTTCTAATTAATCTTGTATGTTTTTATATATATGATTATGGTTATAAAATATTTACAATAAAAATATATATATATTATATTAGATGATCAAAAAAGTGTGTAGGATGCCAAGCCTGAGGTTAGGGTTTTGTTCTACAATCACATCATTTATTGAGAATGTTTTTACTATGTTTTTAATGATAAAATTTCATGATATACCTCTCAACAATCTCTTTAATATTAATCTCCACCTGTTATTTATATAGAATACTTTATTTCAATTTAGTTTACTCTCTTTAAATAATCAATGTTTTGAATGAATTTGTTTTTATGAAAGGAATAATTATTCCTCTCTTCGATCAAAAATAGTTTCTCATCCATATCCGTATTTTCAAAAATTAGTTTTAAAAATGTTTTTAATATTACTAAAAAAAATAAATTCATTTATACTAATGTTTTACATATTAAAAAATTATTAAAATGATTTCTTCATTTCATTTTCCGCATGACAAACTTTTGAATTTTTACTTTAAATTTGAATGAAATATTTGTTTCAACATATATGGAATGAAAATAATTTTCCACCAATAGGAATACCCAATATAGTTTTTTATTTATAAATAATGAATGGAAACAAAACTGGACTAGGGACTTGAACATCTAGTATTTTTCCCATTATATGACATTCTAAATGTTAACGCTATAAATTTTAAAAATATATGTACTATTTGGGGAATTTATATATATTAAATATGTAGGATCAAAGAAATAATTTTATTTTTCACACGAAATGAAATTTTAAATACAATTTCCAAATATGATGGAATAATTTGAAATTTATTAATCATTAATTGTGATATGATCCATTAAATCCATCCTTATTCTTTCTATAGATGTTTTATTATTATGATAAAATGATATTTATGAAACACATTTTAATACTAGAGGATATGTTATGATTATATGTTGATTTTTTTTTAATCTTATGGAAAACATAGGTATGGTTTTTATAGGGAGATGAGTGGGACCAGAATTATACATGTCTCAAATGAATTGGGTAAATATGGATATATCATGAGACAAAAACCACAGGAATTTGGAGTGAACCATATTAGGAAGTGAATTTATCCATTGTGATTGTCTTGGGAGTGAACCTTGACTACTAATATAGATTAGTGATTGAAACCAATCCACTATGATAGTCGAGGAAGTGTGAATTGACTACAAATGAAATGATTTTCTATACATAGGAGTATACTGTAGCTTTATGTCTTATGCCAATTTTAAGCCCTCATAGATCATGTTCTTGGATTTATTTATGATGAATGTTATATTAACATCAAAGAATAATTCCATAAATCAAGATTATGAACTACGATATGTTGGGTGTGTTTCTCAAATGTTATTTCCAAATTCTTATTACCTAATGCTCTTCTAATGATTTTGTTACCACTAATATATCACTTTTTTTACTAAGCATATGATCTCACCTTTTCTTATGTTTCCATTACTTTGCTTATGATGAAATGTAATAAGTATGATATGAAAATGAAGGGTGATAGTTATGAATAAATTATTGGGAAATAATATTGTTCACTTATTGATCACTTTTTTATGTATCAATTCATGCAATGATACTAAACCTATATGAGTCGTGAATGGATTTTTATGTTTTGTAATTAACATACATATAATATGATGTCATATCTATGTATGGAATATATGATTCAATATAATATCCTCTTTGATAAATGAACTGTAGTACCAAACTCCATCCACAATAGTCACTGACATCTCCATGACACCCACACTCCCTGAGGAATCCCCATGCATCACTATATATCAACATCATATAATCAATTCAAGCTTCATGTCCTCCCAAATGATCTCTAAATCTATATTTCATCTACAGAAATAGAACACATGTAGTTACATGGAGTGTGTTGGGGGGAGTATAAAAATAATTGGTAGGATTCTTAAAAACCCACTAACAAAGAAATATATCACCTCAACACCCAATATACGAGGTTCAACAGAAGAAGGAAATGAAGAGAAAACAAACAATATGTATTCTCAATGATCCAAGTAATAATGTGTAACCAGATGAATATCAATAATAAATAAATTTTATTTTTTGAATAACTATAAGTTTTTGGTATGTGGTGTACGCCTAATCGTCTTAGCTACAATCATCAAAATCCACACCACACAAGAAACTAGAGGTTATCAGAAAAATTATGATCTAATGAGGTGTGAATTCATTGGAAAACTATATACCACATCTCAGAGGAAATCCCCAGGATGCTGAGGAATCACAATCTCTAATGAAGTATATACATTCTAGATTTTCAACACCCACACCCTCTACAAAATTAAAAAAAATGGATGACTTCTCATCAATTAATCATCCTCTCTATAATAAGGAACACAACAATATTTGGTATTGAGACACCAATCCATCATTCAATCACAAAACATTCAACTTTTGTAACCTCTTCTATGGCATGGTTTTGGATCCCATGACCCAAGTATTATTGGGTAAATCTTGAAGGTAGTATAGGATCTCATTCCCCACATAGTCCACATATATAGGGTGAATAACAACTCTTCAAATAAATAATATCTCACCCTATATATGTTGGAGGAAATGAAAACTGTATTTGATGATCCAATAGAGGATCTCTTGACCTGGAACATTTAATAAATGGAGTGAATACCACCCCTACCACATGGATGGTGGCAAGAAACTATTCCTTGAAGAAATATTATGTTGTTAGGTTGGGTTGATATTCAACAAGATGTTTGATATATGTTCCTGGTCATTGATATTTTTAATAAACAGATAATGTAGACTTTACCAAATATTACATGTTTGTCCTAAAAAATAAGGCCTCAATCATAACCTATGAAGAAAAGACACTAAAATATAGTCATACCCAAAAATTAAAATATCATAAATTCTTAATGAGCACACAAGAATTACTTCAGTGGTATAAATATCGTAGAATGTAATATTCCTTATTTTCATTGAAAATAGAAATTAATGTCTATAAATATTGTTCCATTTTGATTTATGCAGAAAAAATAATCATGATGGGGTATTTGCAAAACTAAAATAAACTTAGGATGAAAAGTATACAATTAAACCAGATTGTAATTAATATATTATATAATTCCATTGGGATGAATGGATTCACACATCACATTCATTCATCTCTCCCATTATCAATTTATAGAAATATTAATAATAGAAAACTATATTAACAAATAGGAGATTTATTCTATTCCACATATATTTAAATTTTCCCCATCCCTCAAAATATCAATTTCATAATAATTTTGTTAATTATAATTTCATTTTCTACTTTAATCTTATCCATGATATCTACGTGAAAAATCATGGAAGAACTCCATCATATTACCCAATTTTGGGATGAGTTTACTACAAACTGATGTATAAATAGTCAAACAAACTCCAACCCATTTATATTATTTTCTAATATAAAAATATTACAACTTGAATATCACTGACTATTAGACATTTAAATTAAAATAAGTCATTTCGTATGAAGTTAAATTTAGTATAATCATTAAAAAAGAGGATGTTGTACATAAACTTAAGTTCCAAATATAGTTCAATAATATGGCATATCTTCAGTTTGGCACATAGGGTATATAGGGTTTGGATGTATCTTTTTTATGATAACATATAATTTATGATCTATTTTATGGTTTGATATGGTTTTACACACCATAGGTATATCAATCCAAACTAGCTCAACCTTTCTCAGAATAGTGCCACCAAACCAACTAGATGTGCATCAACAAACACTTGAAACCCACACCGCAAGTCACATTATGTCCCTATCTGTTTCTCCAATTCCAAAGGATGTATCTACCTTTAATAATTATTTGAATTATTCTATATATCACGAATATATCAGTTTTGAAGACCGCCACTAGTGAGGTTCCATGGTGAGCATTCATTTCCCTTCAAAAATCAAACATTTATTTTTGGATTCTATTAAAAATTCATAATGGGAATGGGGATTGAAATTTTCAAATAAATATAGATTTATAGTGATCAATGGAATCCCCATACACCAATTATGAAATCCCTAACACACATTGAATTATTTACAATGAAGTCTTAGTTCTCAAATAACTCCTTCCACAAGACAATAATCAGTGAAACAATATTAATTATTCAAATAAGATATTTTTTTTATAATTATATGCTGAAAATATTCTATAAAAACATATATATTTTTTTTTATTTTTTAATCTAATTAATGTTTTGATTCAATATTGTCCACCATGAAGAATTAAATTATGAAAAACAATTAAATATTGAAGTATGAGATGGATTAAACCATAAGAAAAGTCCCACCTCATTGTCAAACACTAATGATCATAATCTCGTATCACTATTGCAATAATTTCTCATCAATGTCACTAAAGAAACATCCTCATTACTTTGATCAGTAATCTCACTCTTACTACAATAGAGAAATACCGCATAACATGATGTAAACATAACTTACACTATTCATAGGGTCGACACCATATTCCATACATGACAGATGTATATATTTTTTATTCTAATTTACTATTTGAATAATATATGGATTTCATTAAAAATATATATTCATTACAATAAAATAATTTAATGTATTCATTATAATATTTATAGGGATCCATTAGAATCATTTTCTATGATAACTAATCCCAAATTTTAAACAACATGAACAAATAACAATAGAACCATCTGATTACTTTTTTGATGTCATCAGTTTGGGTAAGTTTAATTTTTTACTCGTTGGGAGGACTATAAACTTTGATAAAACAAAATTTACTCATATCCCAAAAAATAAAAATATCATTTACAATATCATCTTGACTGGAAACCACTATGTCCTCAAAAAGGGTGAAAATATGGTCTCTCTATCAAGAATATCGAAACATTATTTCATGTAAAATCACCTCACTATCACACATACATCCTTTCAATACAGATATCAAAACACTATGTTATTATAGTTCAGAAATTTATATGAATGAAACACAATATTTGCATCATAGAGGTACCAACATCATTATATTTTAAACATGAACTAATATGTGGCATGCATCCACTCCACACATGTCATTATAATCCCGGTACACATGATCAATACCAATCTGAGAATAGTTCAATAAAAGATATTCTACCATGTTGGGGACTCTATCCCCACCAATATATAGCATTCTAGATGGTTTTCATAATAGATAAATCCATCAAACCCACATCACACCAAAATGACAATTTAATTATTTCATGTTGACACAGGAAATGTTTCTTGGTCATAATTTCTTTGAAATATTGTTCAATCCCTTTCCCACAAACTACGGACGAGGAACATTGCCCATTGACTTATGATTTTGGAATGAGATATATAGTTTTTTTATTCCCAAACCTCATCAAAAATATGTACATTAATATTTTTTCCCACCAGATCTCAAATAGATTGAAAACCATAATTGAATGAAAACTGGTTGAGTTACCATCGATTTTTTTGTGAAAGATTACAATGAGCACATTAGACAGAAAAATTACCAGATCCATCTTCTCAAAATCCATCCAATTCCCATTGGGTGGCCGAATAAACTATAATCTAATGTTGGCGGTCATTATCATTCATATGAATTTTCTCTATAAAAATTTGTCCCAATTTATGTAGAAAAAAAATCTACCAACCTCCATAAAGTTTCATAAAAATACCATCCATGTTAGGAAAATGTTTGTTGTTATCCCAACAATCTAGACATCATGTTGTATTATCTGAGAACATTATATTGAACAAAGGAATTTTTTTGACATCACGACCACAATATCCCTCCCACTGGGGAATTGATTGAGGAATACACAATCAACAGAAGGTGAGTATCATATTCCCCTTTAGGTGAGAATATACTGATTGATTATTAATCCTCAAAAACCTCCACCGCTACTCTGATATTGAGTACTATAATATAAAGAAACAGAAACCAAACCATTATTATGCCTCCTCTATCACCATTAGTCTCTATGACTTTTTCTTCGTAAAGACCAATATCTAGAAATGAATCTAGGCCAAAAACTGTGATAGTATACTAATTAATTGATACTCTTCATATAAGACCTCAGGGATTACCAAATTCTAGATACGAAATACCATAATTTTATAAAAGGAGAGATTTTGTGTAATACACTGATATACGATAATGGTGATCTCCATTCAACCCTTTAACACCAATATCATCTGAAAAATACCAAATGATGAATATACATACCAATTGTGAAAGGTAAAACATGAGTCACCAATCAAATTCATCTTCACATTCCTTAAAATCCATGAGATTATAAATTTATCCACTAAAAGTCTTGAATTTGAATCCATTCTCACCACCCAATTGGAATATAACTTTAACATATAGATGATATCCATGTTTTCAATGCCTAAGGGATATTCATCTTGGCCAACGAAATAACCCACCTCATAAACATCATCTCCGACATAATAATGATTCCATAAAAGGGAAATCATTATTAATTAGGTGTATATTAATACACCTATTCTATTCGAAAAATTAATTATTGAGAGGACTTCCTTGTCAAACAATGGTGACCTCACATAAACAAAAGGGTTGAGTAAATTACCATGACCATCAATGGATGTTCTCAACACAAAAATGTTTATACCCATGTACAACCTAAATCACCAAGTCTTAATCATATGATACAAGAAGAATAACATCATTAGTGTCCACCAAAATGACTATATATAGTGAAAAAACAAATGTTTTACTAGATTAACTTATTGTAGACACCAAACTATAGGCATACCATTTTCATGTCATTCAACTAATAGGACATTATTTACTCCATGAGTAGTATGACCAAGTAAAAGTTGGTATAAAAAATTACAATGATTGATTGAACTATTACCACAGAGTCTTGGTCAAAATCATAGATATCAAACTATCACACCACAAAAGTGTTACCACAATACACCACACATAGCATGTGAGCATTGATGCATACCTAGGCACATACACAATACCCCATGATATGTTTTTCATCATTAAATATAAATAATTATCAAAATGGGGCTCACATCATATAATATATAGGAGTTCCATCATTATTTTAGGGTAAAAAATGATATCACCTCCAATCGAACCGGTAGTTATTGTATAAGTAGCCCGAAGAAGGAATCAATATTTGGACAATACATGCCTAATCCTAGAGAACAACATGAGAAAAAAAATTATCTAATTTGTATTTCACTTGATTATTATGGTCTCCAAAATTAGTATAACACACATCACATATCATTACATGTATTGTCCCAACCCATTCAATGGAAACTACTATATTCTCAATAAAAACATACACAAATCATGATGTAGAGAGAAGCTACATCATATCTCATGGATATGATATCTCTCAACTCAACCTTAGAATTTAGTTCCATATATTTCATTATAATAATTATAATGGAAAATATAAATGAAAATGATTATCATGATCATTCCCTAGGCAAACAATTTTTATCTATGGGAAACACCATTCTTTGATATGATTAACCCATAATGATAAGTGTGTAAATGGATTAGCAGACAATAGAAAGATATGAATTATCATATATTAATTTTCGATGATTCACGTACCAACATTCGTTATACCCGGAAATATATTTTTTTGATCATTGAGATGATTATAAGGTTATCATATTCTTAACAAAAGTAAACATCAGCCACCATCATATTCTAGTGTCCATATTTTGATAACATATCTAAAGACCATATTAAAAACAATTTACAATGTTCCTATACTAGTCCTCACCTGAGTAAAAACCCTAACACTATCCTCAGAAAACAACCACTTTGATGCAACACTTACATGACCTGACTAACCAGGACCCTCTTGGTCTTGTGGTTTGCCATGTGTGCAACCCAAATCCAAACCTTATAATGGCCAGAGATCATAACTATTACCGAGTATGATATATCACAATTTGGGATACATTATCCTATAAAAACGTATAAAATACATATTTTTAATGAATAAGATAAACCAAAATAATTACATGATATATATAAATATATATATATAATCATCTATGGAGTATATAATGCATTAATATGACAATCTAAAACAAAATCCATGAGTTGGATAAAATATAAAGATAACATAACTAACATAGAAATAAAACATAAATCATCAAGAATCTCATCCACGCTAAATGCAGTCCATGTTATCTATATGAACACAATGAATATTTCCATCATCACGAGATACCATCCTCTAGAATTCATCGCCAAAATTCAATTAACATGTGCACTGAACAAGTAATTCTTCCCCACATAATCCCAAATCATCATCAAACATGTACGTCATATGCACTGACAAAAAACAAGTTGAATAATGGCTCATTAACGTGTGGGATAAGTGGATATATTTAAATTCATTATATCACATTTATTTTTGGGGATTTTAATATTAATTAATTTAAAATTAGAATAAAATTGTGAATTATTTGACATAATTTTTTATATTGTAATGTATTTTATTAGATTAATATTATTATACAAATGTTGGAATGTTTATGTTTCAATTTTCTATTGTGGGTTTTTATTTGTTTTTGTAATTGAAATAAATGTCATTAAGATTTATTTTTTAAAAAAAATTATTAAATATTTTGTTATCAATTGTATTATTTAATTCTTAATTTATCTATATTAGGAATTTAAATTTTTAATTTTTGAGTTATTTTTAATTAAGTGATTATAGTTTTTTTGATGAATTATTATTTATTTTCTAGAAATTATAAATCATTACATATGAGTTTCCCTTTTTACTATACTTATCCAAATTTTGTATCCTACCATGTTGTAGAATTATTTTTAGTTTCTCACATATCAAATTTTTCATGGGTAGCTACATATCCAGTTTTTAACCATATTAATGATGGAAAACTTTTTGAGGTGCCTAATTATCCAATTTTATAAGGATGATATCATGTATCGGAATTTTGACCGGCTATCTATTTTGAAATATTCTTATGGAGAAGGGACATAATGGAATTTTTTCAAGTATATTTTACATTTATAATCCAGGAAGGTACCTAATCCAAGTAGAAAAATTTAAAGGAACCTCATATTCAATACTCCCTTGTAATTGAAGTCAAGATACTGTAGTTGAATGAGATAAAAACGAACCTAATGTCTGATTTTGGGTTAACGAATGAGGAGCTTGAAAAGTTGTGTAATGTTGGATTAAACTATCATTGAGATTTGGGATGGGAAACTCATCAAATATGAATATAGATAAATCCTATGTATCATAATTAATATGAGATTGAGAAAGTATGCTAAAGATGAAGGATGTACATTATAATTTAACCAAGGCCAATGTGATTCCTAGATCTGTCAATATAGATTAGTCAATATTGATTTAGTCCATGATTTTTGATGACAAATGTTGGGTATTAAATTTATCAATGTTGAATATGACAAAACGTTTACCTAAATGAAGCTACATTGAGAATAATTGATTCCAAATATTGATGAGGCTGAAGATGAATCTAGACCAGAGAAAATTTCAGTTTAACTGGGCCGGTGTTGAATACTCAGATGAGTTTGGGGTTAAGAAAATGAGTTGTATGTCGTGCAAGATTGATAATCTTAAACATTGATGAAGAGAGTTACCCCAATCAATGATTATAGAAATTGTGTGGGTATATATTCACTAAAGATGATAAAATATGGACTTCAAACGATTCACATCAATTAATCATGTTATATGACCAAATCATATAATGCTCCGACATATGTTGATGGAATATTGGCTCATTATTATTTGTAGGTTTAACATGTGGGTAGTGATTGTGTTGTGGCCCATACATTCTTTAATATTTTGGTTTTGTTTATATAGGGGGTCATGTGAAACCAGTTTATTTTAATGAATAAAATGAGATACCCTAGATAATTTATGACATGGGAGGGGGAGAGAGGCATGGGGTCACCAGTCTGACCATAACCGTGCATTCAATTTGGGTTTGAAGTGGCATTCATTGATGAAATAATAACATGTTGAAAATTATTTGAAAATGAATATATTTAAATAAATAATCAAATTTGAGTTTGGGAAAATCCTAGAGACATTCATGAAGGTTTTATAAAGTTTGAAATTCATCTATACCCATCTATTTCAAACCAACACCATCCTACATGTTGGGATAGTTATGTTTTTAGAAGAAAATATCTCATCCCACATAAAAAGGTTGCAACATGTTCAATTTTAACACATGGATTTGTATGCTTGTTAGTCAACTCTATATATAGTTTCTCATTTATTTTTAAAATGTTTTTTAGGGAGAATATTGATATGGTACATAAATTTATCTCTCTAATAACTAATCATTTCTCTCTTCTACATTTCACTATTTTTAATAATTCTTTGTATATATTTTATATCTTCCTAGTGATATGTAACCTTTAGAAATTAAGGAATAGATTATGGAACTGTATCCATTAGGTGAATATTTTTTATTCATAGATATAAACTATGTAGTTTTAATTCCGATATATTCTATACTCTTGGAAATTGGAACAAAAAATAAAGGAGATTTGATGAAACACTTATTAACCCTTTTAGTTTTCTATTTTTTATTCCCTATGAATTTTCCACGTCATATACGAGTCATTCAATAGATTATCATAAGATGGTTAATGTGTTTTTATTATATTGGGATGATCTCCATTTCAAAAAACACTTTCTATGAGACGGTGGTTTAACCTTGAGGTTCATTTATCAATTAGTTGAGCACTAATTTACATGATGAAATTTAATTCCCTAAAAGTCACTATTTTTAGAGTGTGACATGTTTATGTCAAGACATTGAGCACACACCATGTGTGGTCATGTGATTTCATTATAGAACATTCATTCTCAAGATTTTTTATACTTGTTATTTATGTTTCTCTTTAACCTTTTTCTTCCCCTTCTTATTGTCATTTCTTTTCAACTAAACTTATTCTTATTCCATTAAATATTTATCGAAACAAATAAAATGAAAATATATATTATAAGATCTAGTGATTTAATCAAATTACCTATTTTTTGTTGATATCATGGGGCCATATTCTATGTCTTGGTAATTTATTAATATATAATTCACACATGAGAAAGTATACTTTCAATAATTTTCACCGTTATTAGGTAGTCTAGGTTGTTTTTTTATCTTTCATTTTCAATTTAAATATTTTTCAATAAATAAATATAAAAATATATAAAAAATTACGAAACCTCCCATGTAAAAAATGACATTTAGGATTTATTGAATATAAATTAGGAAAAATTTTCATATTTTGAGTCAATAAGAGTTTCTTGAATGCACTAATGATTATAAATAGATTAGGAAATCTATTGTGGAATCCTTAAAAAAACATAAATAATTCTCAAATATGTTTCACGATCTTTATAAAATATTGGTTTTCTTAACGAACAAATATCACCAAAATTTTTGAAATTGGTCAAGTAGATTGATTCATGGATGTAATTAAAAAATTTCACATGCTAATAATTATTTAAAAATGTTTAAGGGAAATGGTCAAGATGAATTTAATGTAGCTGAAAATATTTTTGAAGATCAAAATTATTTTTCATTTTCAATTTCATGATTTAAACGATACTCAATATTATAATTATTTAAACACATTTTATTGGTTCAACTGGTTTAGTATAATAAATACTTTTTAGTGACAATTGATGATTTTTTTAAATTTGAATAGAGCATGAAGGAGGTTGGAAACCGCAATACTTGCATGGAAACACTCTCAGGGCCACATATTATCAAAGAAGATAATCATGTTAAAATTATTAATATTTTTTCTCACATTATAGAATTATATTGGATTTCATTTGATTATGGTTAGAATAAAGAAGACTCTCATGATTTTAATACCGTCATAGGTTTTGAAGTGTTAGTTTACATCACGATTTCCGGGAGGGTCTTGAGAATGATGTATATTCACATATTCTGGATAACTATAAATTCAAAAAACAAATTATAAATATATGTTACGAAGTGGATAAAGTGAAAGATGAGGTTTTTGAGTTGGGAACTAGATAAAATGTTTATTTTAATACATATGTTGTTATCAAAAACGAATTTGTTGATTATATTGAATTTGATGAAACAATGCATCCCGTAATGGATTTTTAACAGTATTCACACATTTGTCCATGAGATGAAGAAGAGGGGATCTCCCTTGTATTTTCTTCCTATCAATGAATCTGTAATGTAAATAAATTCAAGGGAAATAAATGAAAATAAAAATTTGTATTTCTAAGAGATATACAAGTTGAGCACTATAGATGGATAAAAAATCTTATAATGGTAACTATGTAAGAACCCACTCCCCTGATTGATTGGGGATAATGTTAATGATTTATTATATGGGATAATCAAAATATATCACCCCTTAGGGGGAACTATAATTATAAAAATTTTATCATTTATTCAGTTTCCCAATTCTTTTGATATTCATTAATAAAAGTTCTTGATTGATTGTATTTTTGTAAAATAAGATTTCATTACATCTCACCTTGTAATGAAAAATAATGGGGTAGTATTATTCTTTTAAAAAAAGAATCATGGATTAATTATTCCACCCTATAATATTGAATAGTTATAATTACTATGTCATATTGTAAACCAATAATTTTCGTGTAGTGAATACAAATTTCCTTTTTGCACTAATATTCTAGATTATGTGTGTTAGATATTGTGGAATAAAATGTTATACATACTATTTTCAAAGACTACAAGACTCTCTATTATAGAGAACATACATAATAAATTCATTTAATCATGTTGCAGTGTAAATTCAATGATTTTCATTGATTAATAAAGATACATTATAGAGGTGATTGAAAATAACTCTCATACTTATTCTTTTATTTTATTAATTTTTAACGTAGAAATTATGGAATTCAATCCTTACATGTTTCAATTTTTTAGAGATAGAAATGGGAAATCAAAAGGACATGTTATAAAGAAAATAATAGAGATTCATTTCCGAATGTTAACTGTCAATGATTCTTAATTAGGTGTTCTTTAATTTGAATTATTTAAGTACTATTATGTTTTATGTTCAAATAAAATCATGCACCTTTTAGGAAATAAATCATATAAAAGCTGATATTAATGTGATTTTCCATTTGGAAATCCTTGGATTATTTCTTAATATTAATTCAATAATTTTGACTTATTTTATGTGATGAATGTTGATTTTAATGTTTGTTTCATAACATTGTTGAAAGTCATTTATGAACCTTAAATGATAACATGAAAATTCTTTAAAAACATAGTCATTGTGTTGATGTAGTTTATATAATAACCATTGAACATCATTCATGTATTTTTTGGGATTTTTATCAATTTTTTAGAAAGTATATTTTTGAATTTTCCCATAACCTTTTTAACATGACATTTGAACTAATTATTTGATAAATATATTTTCAGATAACAATGTTTTAAAATATTTTTCCACATTGGAATTCATAATTTATTTAATTTTCATGATTAATTTATGGGGAAGGGATATAATTTTTGATATATATTAAATCATTGAAAAACCGTCAAATTCCCTTAATTCCTTTTCAAATTGAAATATTTTATGGATGACTTTGTAATTTTTTATTTTGTGACAATTTTTCATAAATTTAAATGTTTTGATGTATCCTTATGTATTTTAATATTTATTACAAAATGGATTACATTGGGTAAATAATTTTACATTACTTTTTGAATGAAATGTATTTTACTATTTCTTTGGGAGAATGTTATACTATAATCATTGATTTAGTTTAGTTTAATTAGATTTTATCACATAAGATATGAATACAAAAGGATCATGGAATTAAAATCCCTATCCATGTTGAACTAATTATTCTATTCTTTTCATTCTCCACACATTAAATATTGGATGTGTTATTTGTTCCACTGAAATATTATTACTCCACCCAATTTAACAATGTGTCTTATAATTGTGTATTTTTAAAATATATGAATATTTTTCTTAATGAGGTAATGATAATATTGAACAATTATCTACATGAAAATTTATTATTACAAAATTGTACATAATTTTTCAAATAAAATAAATTTTTTAAATATTAAACAGTTTTTATGGAATAAAATTTTTTCAAGATTCTGTTAACATCTATATTTGAGGGAATTCAGAATGAAAAACCATTTTGAGAATCAATTCGTTTTGTGTACAATTTTGTAAAATCATCAGCTACATTATTTTCCATTAAATATGAATTAAAAAATTCTTCGAGAAAAATAATCTCTTATGTGTGGGGAAATTATATGTGGTTATATTCCATTTCATTTTTTCACATACCTTTTTGTTGATTTTAATTTTTTGAGGACATATTATCATAAAATTCATAATTATTTGAATAAATCATTGTTGTTGCTAACAATGTAACTCAACGAATATTATTAAGAAAAAATATTAATTTATGAGCTAAAATGGTAATCACTTCAATTATTTATTTGTGTTTTTGTATTGAATTTTATTGATGATATTAATTTCGTTAATATTAAATAGTTTTTAATTTCTTATTGATTTTTTTAGATAAATTTCCATTTGTGTAATTAAATATAATTATTTTGAATTTAAATTATAATTTTATATCAATTTTTAATTAAGTGATTATGTATTTATATTGATGTAGTATCAATTTTATTATTGAAATTATATATGGTAACATGGGATTTTTATTTTTCTAGCTATGTATCTAAATTTTCATTCTAGCCACAGAGCACAATTTTGAGCATCTACTCAAATATCCAATTTTAAAGGGGATTTCAAAGTGTATATATATATATATATCCTGATTAATTTTGGGGATATTTTGAATTTGGAACTGTATTCAAAATTTTCTAGAGGAATTAATGTTTCATAATTTAGAGACTTGACTTACATAGTAAAATTCCAATGGACCAACAAAATAGCTATATTTTTGTGCTGGATTTAACAAATCATATAAAAGAAGGTATCAAATACACGTAACCCAATTTTACGGGACCATGTACCTAATACTTTCATATTAATAAGTATAGGAACATAGAGCTGATTGAGCCTACCGAATAAGCTGAATTCCAATTTTGGGATATGTATAGTGGATCTTGACTAGTCAAGAAATGTATGATGAAATTTGAACATAGATTATGGGTGGGAATAATGTTAGATAATTTTGAAGATTAATCTTGGGGTAAAGCCAAAATAAAGACTTATTATGTATCTATAATAATAATTTCATACTGTATACATCCACTGGGGATTATTTCATGCTTGAATCATAAATTGAAATTGACTAGGGATAATTTAATCCAGGATGTCTAAAATACAATGATGGGTTTTCCATTGTTCATAGTTATTGTTTAAATTATTTATACCATGAAAATGAGTTTATTATATGAATAATACCCAATAAGAGAATTTCTTTTAAGAAAAAACCAATCTGGAGTTTATCAAAGTTGAATAAGATTGATTTTGATGACTCACTTATGTTTAAGTTGATGATCACAATTATGATTCCATGCCTGAAAAGATGATCTTAAACATTGATGAAATATGGAATCCTAGTTAGTGTTTGAAAATCATGTCTGGGGTATTTAAAATTGAGTATGATAAACCAGGAAGTACGAAACATGGTATTCAAAGAATTATGGTTTCTGACAAAATTTAATAAAGCTATAACATCTTTTCAAGACATGTTTTATCATGGATGTTTTGAGGGTTGGATTGTGGGTTACAGTGGAGATGTTCACATGAAATTTTTAAATTTATTTGTTTTGTTGATGATGGGGGATTTATGAAACCTACTTGTATTAATCCATAATGAAAAACCGAGGGCGATGCATATCTAGAGAAAGAGAAAATGGATTACCGGTCTAATCATAAACAAATAATTCAATGATGGATTGTAGTGGGATTAATTAATGAAATATAGACATTAAGAATATTTGATAAACATACATTAAATTATAGGAAAGATTACCTTTAATGTTGATTAATTTGTTAAGACTCTTTGGAAGGTACAATGAAATATGAAATACATCCAAACACAACTCTTTCTTGACAACGCCAATTTATATGCGAGTATCTACATTATCCAATGAAGTTTCCTCACTTCAAATGAAGACATTAAAACATAGTAAAGGTTAAAAATGGAGTGATTAAATTATTACTAATGTTTTTAAATAATTTTTCCTATTATATTAAATAGAGGGTTGTGGTTTTTGTGAAGGTATATTTAGTTTTTCGATTGATATATTCTCTCCCACTCTCTTCCCTTCTATATAATATATCATGTCTTTCTCTATTTGTGAATAATTTTTTATGTTTTATCTATTTTCATAGTTATAAATATCCTACAAAATTGGTGGAATAACTCGACAAACCTATTAAAGGATTTCAATATCATCACATCCAAGAAATTGAATATCTATTTTTTCCGTCAATATCATCTACCGTATTCGAGAATTAAAAATTTAAATAAATTATATGTGATGGAAAAATTATTCCCATGAATGGTTTTATTATTTTTTTCATTCTCTATCAATTTTCATCTTCTTGAATTAGAAATTATATAGTGCTTTTTAAGAGATGTTGTTTCTTATGGTTTTTGGACGGTCTCTTTTTCATGGTGGAAATTCTATGAGAAGATAATTTTAAAATTTGATTAATTTCATAGTTAGTATAGAAAATATGAATAAGAAGATATTACATGCATTATTATTAAAAATTTATAAAGGGTGTTTTTTTAATACAATATCCACACTCTGATTTAGTTTTAGTTTTTTAGTATAAACCTTATGGATTATTTTTTTATTATCTTTAATATTCCACATCCAGTTTTAAATAATGATAATTTCCATTTAAGATTCTTATTCCTATTTATCTTTACCACTTATATTACTCATATTTATTTAATTTCATTTCACCATCAGTTATTAATATTGATTTAAATTTTTAATTTAAAATAAAATAACATAATTATTTTAGTTGATTCACAAAGATTAGCATGCTACATCTTAGAGAACATCACCTAGATTAGCCATAATTCGATATAATATAGAAGTAATTAATTTATCATTGATTGTTTAGATGATAGGATTCTTGGGAGTATAATAATACATATTAATATTATGCAATAACAACAAATAAATTATAATGATATACGTAAATTTATATTTAGGTCTATGAGGTTCTAAATAAGATGAATAAAACAAAAAAATGATAAAAAATTATCTCAAAAAACTAAATTCTAAGGACTGATTGGATGAATATCCTACAATAATTATCTAGTAATTCACAATAAAAATATGTTCAAGGATTCTAATTAATCCGAATCATCAAAAATCTAATCATTAAAAGGGACACACTATGAACAACTAGATGTTCTTGAAAAAATGAAGTGACAGTGATGTCAGATGCCACCAAAAAACTATGTATATAAGGACCTAGCCTTAAAAAATTTCATAATATTTAATTAATTTAATAATTTACATTTAGTATATTTTTTGTTTTAGAGTTTTAGAGAATTATGAAATAACTATTACAGTTCATTTAAAAAACAAAGTAGACACTTCTACCCAGTTTCTATTTTTTCACAAAACAAGAACTCTTGAAAAATATATTCATGTATAGTTCAAGGTTTAAGATAGCATGACATTTCCATGATCCCATCCATGAACCTATTCCACATTATGTCCTGTTAAAAACATTTGAAAAACTTGGGATGGGGATAAAAAGATCAATAAGGGATACAGAAAGAAGGAAAACTGTTACTTTTTCAAAACAACACGTAATCCATGAATACATTAACATAATAATACATTTCAGTTTTATGATGTAGTAAATACTCTTTTCTGAATAAAATATCTCTACATAACCTTTTGTAACCAAAATATTACTATAAAACCCATATAAAGAACACATAACATATAAGGGAATCTTGGGAGATAAACATATTTAAATGGAATAACCATACGGTCAACTTCCAAACATATCTATAAATGGAATAGTCATACGACCAACTTACATACTCAATGCATTAGAGGGTATAACGTATACACCCTTCCTTATATTCACGACACCACCCGTCATTTGGTTTATCATGTAACCACCCGTCAAATGTCCAAGTACCATTGTAAAATAATAAGACATAAACCAAATATAAAGGAAAGAAAATATTTCCACATTTCAATTATAGTATATCACTTAAATATATTTTCATAACAAATCCACTATAAATCCCATTTTCAATAACAAAATATATAATAGATTATATTGTATTTATTTTCTTTTAACTACAATACGGTTTGTTGATGATGCCAGTGTTCAAATAATACTCGAGGTGGCAGAAAAGGTCGTTGTCACCGCTTACGTTAAAAGAGACATTCAATTTTATCATTTATTAAAACGCTTCATAGAAAAAGATTCCCTTTGAAAATTCAAGGCTTTTTATACAGTGTATAAAAGAAAGTCGTGTATTAAAACAAAATATGCCTCAATTAATGGAGATTAACACGAAGTCCCTTACCTCGTGTCCGACTTGACTCAATCATTTTTTAATCTCTGGAATAATAAACTAATGTTAATTTTTACTTGCTTAAGAACCGTTTTCAAGTTTATTTTTCCTTTTATATCACTTATTACCATTTTATAAACATTATGTAATCATTTAAGTTAATAATTTTTATTTTCTCGATATTTGGTACTTGAGTAAAAAATGGACATCATATAATTACATGTTTTTCATGTGCTCAAAGGTTTATTATATCCAGAATGATATTCAGGATTTGGATTTCATATATATCATATATATATATATATAGTATATATATGTATTTATAATAGTAAATAATATTTGTAGGTAAGAAATGAAATGCACTGTTCATGGAGACAATAAGTCGTACGTACGCATGAGCACTACTTTCATTTCTATTTCACATTTTAATATAATTAAAACATTATGATACATATTTATATTATAATTATAGTTTAATATAATATATAATATTATTAACTTCATCCTTTTTTTGTCCCACATAAGGCATTCACTAGTCATATCACTTTAAGGGGGTGGTAGTCTGCACTTTCTCAAATGAAATTATCGGGTTACACATAATGGAAACCATAAAGGTATGATATAAATGGAAAATACCGAATCATTAAGAAAACATAAACATAATATATATCTTGTATACATAAAGTATCTTCATAATGGCCACCATGAGAGGTGGTAGATGGTAATTGAACAATCATCGTTTCGTGATGCGTTAGTTTTCCATCCACAGATACATTATGTTCTTCATCCATTAGATGGAGGTGTTTTTAAGTGTAGTTAAAATACATATAATAACAACATCCTAGTATATTTATGATACTTCTGTTGTTATAATATAATGGAATAAAAAGAGTTTAGGGTTTGGGGAAATAAAATATAACAAAATAAGTTAAGATAAATCGTTACCTTTAATTTGGGTAACTTCCTTTGGTTTGAACAAAAAGGACTTGTTGGAGTGACTTATGCCTATGGTAAGGCTTCTTGGGGGAGTAGAGGGATGTAGAGAGATTAATTGGGTAGAATTTGGATGAGCCTAAAGGCACAATAGGTGTGATGAATTGGTTAGAAGTGGTCTCCTTTTATAAGGGATATGAGGGGCTCTTTAGGAAAGTGTGAGAATATTATTTTATATATAATGATATTCGGTTTCAAAAGGTCCGAAAATCATTAGATACATAGATAAAATGGCTCGTGGTCAAAATTAAATCATCCAATAAAAATTAGACAAGTTTTGGATGTTATTATAATATTTATAATCTTATTTATTTAAATGACTTATTAATAAACTAAACACTACATCATTATTGTGTCATAAATAATTTAATTTATTTTTTATATTAAAATTATAAAACAAAGACCATTATGTAGAAAATGATTTTAACTTTATAATGAATATTTATAGTCAAAAATAATACTTATATAACACTATATAAAAATTAATTTACTAAAAGAGTTTTGTTTATGTCATTTTTGCCTTTACATTAAATTAATTAATCTAATGTGTCATTATCCTTCATAAGTGCCTCCATGGGGTCCCAAAATAGACTCAAAGATGCCCATGTTTGGCCATTACTCATCTATAAATGTTAGAACGTGTTTCAAGATAATTTTGAATTATTACAATATTCTTTTTACCTTGAATTGCCCTATTTACCTTTAACCATGGTAAATAAAAGTCAAAAGTTACTATTCACCAAAAAATAATTTTCATCTTATTAAACCCCATTTTACTTACTAATAACAACCATTTAGGATTTATTTTCTAAATTCAATTTACAGAAGTGGTAAAATTTTATTTAAAAGAAAAAGTCGTTTTTAACTACTACAAAGTGGTTTCACTATTCAAAAAAAATTGACGTTTTTCAGAAAAATATCAAAAATTCTGCCTAAGCTATATTTGTTATTACAAATTCAAAAATGATGTCTATTTTTTTAAATTCAAAACATATAATTGGAATTAATTAATTTGAAATTAATTCCCCATGTTAAAACATATATCATGTTTTTAATAAATAATAACTATCAAAAGATTGATAGTTGTTTATGTCCACTTTCAAAGTGAAATTAACTACAATGACCAAAATTGGATTAAATGGTAAAAATATATTCTAATTAAACTTAAAAACCAATCAAAAGGATAATCTAACCATATAAATAAATTATATTAAAAGGCACTTTTGAATTAAAATGCAGTATTTTTTACTATTTACTAAAAAATGAACTTTATCGAAAAAATACCAAAAAATCAACCCAAAGTATGTTTTGATGTCGCAATTAAAAATAAGGATTTAATTTGGTCATTTTGAATGTATTAAATTGACCAAAACAATATTTAAGTAGGTTTTTCAATTAAAAGGTGGTAAATCATCCTTTTAGTGAATATAAGAGTATTTATGCTTAAAATCAAATTCTGTTCTTATTTTAAGCCTCTAAATTTTATTGGATAAATTTAAATACATTTGACAAACATGTATAATCATATTTTAGTTAGTTTTTTTCATTCCCACCAATACAACAGCTAGGAGCTAACTTCCATTTAAAATACTAATATTATATTATTAGTGTGCACCGTAAGATTTCAATGAAACACGTTGTTGCATATCGGGTATGCTATCGAACCTAGAAACCCCTTTAAAGTAAAATCAATATTTAATTCAAAAATATTAATAAATATAAAAATATATTATTCTTCATTTACCTGGGATGTTAAATTCTTCCTCCCTTTTGGCAATTGCATCCTCACAATTTTTATTTACATATCAAAATAAGTTGGGGTATTTATCCCTCATAGAATTTCTAGATTCCCACATTTCCTCTTCAACCATATGGTTTTTCCTCAAAACCTTTACCTGGTAAATTACGATGTTCCGCAAAACTTTCTCTATATGGTCAAGAGTATGAATTGGTTGTTATTCATAAAAGAGATTCTCTTCCAACTGAACTGCCTCAAGGCTCAAAACAATAGATAGATATGGAATATAATTTCTCAACATCAAAACATGAAAAAAATTATTTTCCTAGGATAAACATGGAGGTAATGCCACTCTTTACACAACTGATCCAACTTTATCCAGAATCTTATAAGGTCCAATGAACCTCAGAATCAACTTTCCCTTCTTACCAAAACACATAACACATTTCCATGGAGAAACTTTGAGAAATACATGACCACCTACCTCAAAAGAGATATCCTTCCTCCGTTTATCTGCATAATTTTTCTTGTCTTCTCTGAGCTGCTCTCATGTACTTCTAAATCAACTAAACTATATCTGCTATCTATTCTACCAATTCTTGTCCCATCAGCTTCCTTTCACCTACTTCATCCAAAAAAGTTAGAGTTCGACAACGCTTTCCATATAATTCATCAAATGGATACATATGTATATTGGAATGAAAACCTTTATTATATGAAAATTCAACCAAAGAATGATTTTGGTCCCAACTTTCCTGATAATCAATCGATTATGCACGTAACATATCCTCTATTGTCTAAATTGTTTGTTCTGATTTCCCATATCATTGTGGATAAAAGTTTGTACTAAAATTTAATTCAGTACCCAACGACTTCTAAAGGCCTTTACAAAAGTTAGAAGTAAACCTGGGATAATGATCAGAAACAATGGAGAGGAGAACTCCATGAAACCTGACTATCTCATTAACATACAACCGAGAAAGTTGATCTAGAGAAAATATATCTCGAATACGAAGGAACTGAGCAAGTTTAGAAATTTGATCAATAATAACCCAGATTATATTATTACCTCAAGATGTTTATGGTATTCTTACAATGAATTCCATGGAAATATATTCCCATTTCCACTCTGGCACTAGAAAATATTGAAGAATCCCTTTCGGTAACTATCGCTCTACTTTAACCAACTTACAAGTCAAACACATCACAATAAAATTAGTAATATCTCTTTTCATTCCATCCCACCAGTAATACACACGAAGATCTATGTACATATTATTATTGAAGGATGAACTAAAAACTGGGAACTATGAGCTTCACATAACAACTCATTCTTCGACTATGAATCACAAGGCACACATAATCTCTTTCCAAATATCAAAACACAATCATTATCAATGTTTAATTCAGGAAACATACCCTTCTGATCCAACTCTACCTTTTTCTGTATCTCACTGTCTTCTTTCTGTGTTTGCTTTATTCTGTTTGATAGAGATGATATCACTGACACCTGATAAAAAATAGAATAAATTTTTGCACCAACAACTTCTAAGACAAAATTTATCAAATCAAAGGCAAAATGATCTTGTTCCAAATGTATCATTGTTAATGAAGCATTTCTTTTTCAACTCAATGCATCAGCCACTTTATTTTCTTTTATCGTATGGTAATGGATCATGCAATCATAATCCTTGATTAATCCCAGCCATCTCCTCTGTCTCATGTTCAATTGTTTTTCAGTGAATATATACTTTAAAATTTTGTGGTCGGTATATATTTCCCCTTTTACTCCATACCAATAATGTCTCCCAATATTTAAAGAAAAAACAACAGCAGCTAATTCCAAATCATGTGTAGGGTAATTTAACTCATGTGGTTTCAACTGACGTAAAGCCTATGAAATTAACAGATCATTCTGCATTAGGAGACAACCAAGTCCATTCAACAAAGAATCATTATAGATAACAAACTCACAATTTTGGGATGGCAGTGCCAAAACTCGATCATTCACCAATCTTCTTTTAAATTCCTGAATGGAATCATCACATTCTTTTGTCCAGATAAACTAAACACCTTTTCAAGTTAACTTATTCATTGGAATAGATAACCGTGAAAAATTTCCAACAAACCTCCTATAATAACCTTCCAAACCAAGAAAACTATGAATTTCGGTTAAATTTGTGGGTCTTGGCCATTCTTCAACAACTTTTGTTTTAGCAGAATCATCAGTTATACCATTTTTTTGAAATATTATAACCAAGGAAATAAATTCGTTGTAACCAAAACTCACACTTGATGAATTTCCCATAAAGTTTGTATTCATTTAAGGTTTTCCAGACAACCCTTAAATTTCTTTCATTCTCCTCTTTACTTTTTGAATAAAAAAATATTATTAATATACACAACCACAAACTTATCCAAGAACTCATGGAATATTCTATTCATAAGATCCATTAATATAACAGGTGCATTGGTTAACCCAAATGGCATAACTGAAAATTCATAATGGCCATATATAGAATGAAACACGGTCTTTGTAATGGGATTTTTATTTACATTCAGCTGATGGTACCCTGATATCAAGTCAATCTTTGAAAAATACTAAGCTCCCTATAGCATATCAAACAAATCATCGATATGAGGCAAAGGATACTTATTATTAACAGTGATATTGTTCAATGCTCTATAATAAATGCAAAGTCACATTGACCCATCTTTATTTTTAACAAACACTATAGGAGAACCCCATGGTAATGCGATAAGTCGAATGAAACCATTATCTAAAAACTCCTATAATTTCTTCTTTAGCTCTAAATGTTCAATTTGTGTTATTCGATAAGGGGGTTTTAAAATTATCTTAGCATCAGGAACTAAGTCAACAGTAAATTCAACTTCCTGATAAGGTATAATACTAGGAAAATCATTAGGAAAAACATCAAGGTACTCATTTACCACTGGCACATCATTAATCTAAACAGTTCCTTTATTTTCAACAATATGTGCAAGGTAATATTTATTTCCATCTTTTCCTAGTTTCTCAGCTTCTTGATATGTTATCAAAAGCAATGGTTCATTCTTGTATACAAACTGAAAATCTTTCTGAAATGAAACCTCATTAGCTCAATAGTCAATCTTACCATGATAAAGAGAAATCCAATCCATGCCCAAAATAAAATCAAACAATACTAGAGGCTAAACAATAATTTTTGAAGGTATATTCTTCTCACACACAAGGACTAGAATGTTCTTATTATTTATTTTTGTCTCAACATTTTATCCAGGTGTTTTTCTGTATGTTCTATATTCATATCTTGTGATGGAATTCCAAAATAACTAGAAAACTTCTCCGAAATTAAAGAGTGTGTAGACCCTGAATCAAACAACATATTGGTATAATCTGAACAAAAAAATAGTGTACTTGATACTACTTCATTTGATGGCCCAACATCTGCTGAATTAATTTCAAAGGATTTGACCACAACTTTTGGCTTGTAGTCTGGCTACTTTCCCTCAGTTGAGTTCTTCTCTAGACACTCATTTGCATAATGCAACATTTCAATACACTCAAAACATCTTACTGTTTCGTTTTCATTGCCTGCTTGATCATCTTCCTTACAGTTATGAGCAATATGACCAGACTTACCACAACAGAAGAACTTTACGGACTTTGATATACATTCTCTAGGATGCTTTTTGTAGAGACCCGAAGCCTGACGTACATGGACATTACATTACTTTTGCGGAATACTTAGTACATAACAAAAACACACACACAAGGATCGTAATAGTTTAGTGTCTTTGGAAACTCGGAACGTAATCTTCTAATCGTGGTGAAAGATCTTCAATATCTCCCATAAAGATCTTCCCTTTTTTTACCTAAAACCTTTCTTTATATCCTGTGGAAAAGAAAACATAAAAGGGTGAGCTCAAATGCTCAGTAAGGGTAAACAAAAGAAAAATCAATCACATCATATTCATAAGAACATAACTTTTGGAAATCTTAACCTCCAAAAGAGAGCATAATTTCATAACATGGGATAAATCATAGTAGTGAAATGAAATCCCAATAATCATAACATAAAACATGAAACTTTGTGGCATACACACATAATCATAGAAAATCATTTCTTGTTAGTCAAGACTCATTGCCAAGACTATCTTAGTGGACAAAGTCCCTTTCTGAATCGAGTAACCCTCGTTTCAGTCCTGTTTCACTGAACCGGTATAACCTACCATTTCAGCCATGTCTATCTCATGAGATATAAAATCTTTACCCAATGCATTGGAGGGAGATATAGGTCCCACCTATCTCTTAATGATACCATTCTTATGTGTGCCACAAAATCATAAACCATACATCATAGCATAACCCATGTAATAAAAATGGGATTCTTAAACAACATGACATCATAAAACAATTCATATAAAATAAAGGAATTCATAAACATATTTCCATCACAACATAATCAAATCCATAGGGATAAAAACAGAACCCTTTATTATCTTAGATGAAAATAATTTTGATAAAACACTTGAACTCCATTCTTGAGGAAAATATCCTTTCTTCTTTAAAAACATATTTCTTTTCTTAACATGTCATACAATTATAAACTAAAAGAAGTTGATTAAAACTAAACTTGAAAACTTGTAAAGGAAGCTTCCTGGAAATAATGTTTTAAAAATCCATTCATGCCGTATAAAAAAACATTCTTCTCGTACTTTTGTCAGAATAGTCAAAAAAATACCTCGTATGAAAAACGATAAATGATTCCTTTCATATCTTTTACTAAAAACTCACAAAAGGGTAAAATAGGTTTTAAACAATTTTAGGTGGATGAAAATAATATTACATGTTGAGGAAACATGGATGCGGATGATAAAATACATCCCAGTAAATTTCAAAGTATAAACAATCTCGAATAAAAATGAGATTGTGATATTTCCCTTACCTTAGGTCCGACTTGCTTTATACGTGTCCGACCCGCCTGTATAATGATTTAATTGATGTTATTGACTTATTACAGAATCATATTCATAGTTATTATATCATATATGGTTCTCTTATGGCTTAATATTACCCGGTCTTTTGTAAATTCATGTTAAAGTAGCGTTTTGGGTAAAATCGTTTCATTTATCGTAGGTGTTTTGACTTGTTGTTCTTGACATTATTATTACTTATATCATGATTTACTTACTTCCAGAATATAAAATATGATTTATATATCATATATATTCAGTATATATATATATATATAATAGATAGATAAATGAAATGAAAAACACCGTTCATGGAGACGGTAGTCCGTACGTACGCATGAACGCTCTTTTCCTTTCCTTATTGTCTTGAATGGAAGTAAGTAGATGACATTCATATATATATATATACACATAAATACAGTAGCTTTATAATGTCATATATATCATTATTATTTCTTATATATACTTTATAATCATTCTTAAATGGTTAACATGGAGAATGAATCTCATCGCGTCGTGGAGACGGTATTCCGTACGTACGCACGAGCGATGATATCATTTCCATAAATATTGAATTGAATTGGAGTGGATTATTCAATATATCAGAATCAATATTATGTTGTAATAACTATGTATAGTTATTCTTTACACCATTATACCCATCCATGTAAGGTGGTGGTGGAAAATAGATTACACCACGGCGTGGAGACGGTATTTCGTACGTACGCACGCACGGTGATTTCTTTTTCTGTAGGATGGATAGATGGTGAAATAGGGTTGTTTCATACTTATAATAAAATATCAGTATATGAGTGATACTGATGTTATTACTTCATAATGAAACAACCTAAGAAGAAGAAGTGGAAGAAGAAATAAAGATGAATGAATTGGTAACGGTAATTACCTCTTCTTTGAAGCGCCTCTTTGAGACCTCCTCTTAGGGAACTAAAATTGGACTTTGAGGAAGAACAGAACCTCTAGGATGTTTCTAGGGAAGTGGAGAAGAGATTTTGGCAGGGGTTGGCCGAGCTTGAGTGCTCGAATTGGTGTGAGGAGGAGGGGGGAGGAGGTGCCCTTTTATAAGGGAGGAGAGGGGCACCTTAGGAATATCTCAAAATATTATTTTATATTAAAGTCAAAATCGGTTTATAATGGTTCCAAAGGGTCTTATTTCGAAGATAATGTGGGGATGGGTCTAAATCCTATCAACCAATAGGATTTAGACATGTTTAGGGTATTATTTTAACCTTATCAATTAGATTTAACTCTAAGTTAAATAATTTAACTTTTACCATGTCTTTTTGTTTTCTTTCACTATATGGTTAATAAACTTACTATAACATGCCAAACGAACCCCAAATTGTTTATTATTAATATATATATCCCTATCTAAGTCATTTTGCCGAACCTTAGATTTTTAGGAATAAGATAACAATTAATAATATAATATTTGATTTAAAAACTATTTTGTGTCAATTTTGACACTATTTGATATATGATTTTTGTGAAAGTCATAAAAGAATTATATTTTCGAACCAAGTTGATTAAATCAACACTAATATATCATAGTAACCTAGAAAATTATTGGACTTCATAAAAAGTCTTAAATTACATTTATTTTGGTATTTATATTATCAATTATGTCAATATTTCATTAATAAGATAATTACTGCATCATCATTGTGTCATAAATAAATTAAATTATTTATTGTCTAAAAATTAAAAATAAAATACCATCATGTAGGAAATCTTTTTAACTTTCTAATGAATATTTACAATCGAATTTATCTTATGTTTAACCCCATATTAAAAATGATTTACTTATTTAACTTTGATTTTAACTATTTTAACTCTTCTTTAAATAATTTAATAATAAATGTCCTAATCTAATCCAAGTGGGCCTAAATGGTCATATTTTATTTCTAAGTTTGTTTTTGGTCGAATTACACTTATCCAATAGAATTAGGACATGTTTTATGGTAATAATAATATCATCTTCACCCTTAATTACCCTATTTACCTTTAACTGTGGTAAGAAAAAGTCAAAAGTTACTATTCACCAAAAATTATTTTCATCTCATTGAACCACATTTTAGTCCTTGATATTAACCATGTCTATCGGATTTTCTAAATTCCATTCACAGAAGCGGTAAAATTAATTTTTATGCAAAATTCAGTTTTTAACCTACCACTTCGTGGTTTCACTATTCATCAAAAATTGAAACTTTTCAGAAAAATGCCAAAATTTCATCCTAAGCTATATTTCATATTCCGAATTCAAAAATGATGTCTATTTTACCAAATTCATAACATAGAAGTTGCATTAATTAATTTTATAATTAAATCCCGCTGTTAAAACAAATAGCGTGTTTTTTAAGAAACAAAATCTATCAAAAGATTGACAGTTGATTATGTCTGGTTTAAATGTGAAATTACAACCAATGACCAACATTGTATTAAATTGTAAAAATATATTCTAAATATACTTTAAAACAACTCAAATTAATAATTTATCACTATTAATTATTTTGATTAAAAAAGTTGTTTTTAATTATAATTTAGTAATTTTCACTATTCATCAGAATATGAAAGTTATCCAAAAAGTACCAACATTTCACCTTAGGCTAAATTTGATACTACGAATCCAAAAATGAAGTCCATTTTGAGAGCTAAAATTTCTAAAATTTTAAAAGGTGGTTATTACTATTCATAACAGCTAGTTATAATAATATTTTAATAGCATATCGTTGTTTAGTGAAACTTAGTATTGCGTACTACACACGCTATCGAGGAAGGTTGCGATTGCGTGTAATGAAAGGCACGTCAAAGATGTGTGTTGTGCAAGCTCCTTTTGGTGTAGCGTACAACACAAGACATTATTAAAATTCAAAATAATATTTTTCATAAAATCTCGGGCTGTTACATTCTACCCCCCTTAAAATGAATTTCGCCCTCGAAATTCATCGGGGTTATAAATGGTTTACTATTCAAAAGTTTATTTAATAGAAAACCACATCGTAAAAAAGAATATCAAAACCAATATTTAAAAACAAAAGTATGAAACATAATGGTTACCCAAATAAACTAATCATTGGGTTTCCACATAGGTGAAAATATGGATATGGAAGAGAAATCTAACCATCATGTTCTGATGGAGAGTGGTAGAGAACGTGGATATGGAAAATCCAGTAATCACAAATCCATAAATTTGTGACGATCTAAGGTACCATCTTATTCATCAGATATAAGATCACTAGGACAACATTTTTGGTTTTCAAGATCGTTTCCCTAAAGTTAAAGAATTTGAATTAGAATAAATACGTACTTTATGTTGGTACAACCTCACTGTTGTTCGTGCCTTTAACAATTTCCACTTCATCTCATAAATAAATGAAGTTGAATTTGTTATTCGTGAAGTGTTAGAAGATCATGTGATAGAATGACGGGTCATTCCATCTGTCTCAAAAGGTTAGCAAAAATTATATACATAAGTCGATCTATACTGAGATTAATCATATATGGTTTCTAAAATGGACTTATACTTCATATATCATACTGCTTAATATAATAAAACTAGTTTCTACTAAACAGGGACTTCCTGTAGGCCAGTGGTAGGCGATAAAGGCCAGTCACACTTCGGTTCTGGGTTCGATTCCCACAGCCGTGTCCGACGTGATGGGCTGTCGCCCGTCCTGCAGGTTGTCCTTTTTCTAAAACTACATTACTATAACATCCCAACAATAATATTGAAAAAAAAATTTCTATCCTTAAACAATACTAACTTATGTCCAACAGAAATCATTCCAATCTTTAGGCTTATCCATAATACTGCAGTCCACTCTCATAACAAAGTAAAAATGATTACCAGAGATTTAATGCCATCGTTGATCCCCATATATCATAAGATATATTTTGATTGTCACATTCAAAACATTCAAAGTCCTTAATCATGTATTCTCTTGAATACCCATTGAACCTTAGTGAAAACATGAATGTAGTTAAAAGTTAACACCTTCCACATACCAAAATCCTCAAAATTCTATATACTCAAACCATGATATCACTTAGTCCTTATATCAATCATGAGCTCATGAATACTGTTAAACATTTCATTTTCTCGTTTTCCCTTCATTATGCGCATATCATCTTATTAAAAATACCTCAATCACTTTGAATACCACATTAGACCAATATATAAATATTTCAATACACCATAAAAGTACCTCAACAACATTATTCATGAATACCAATACATAAACACTTCAGTCCATCCACTTCAATGATTGTCCTGGAAGAAGTCCTTCCTTGATTTAGAAGTAACTTTTTAGGTCAGGGCATTGAGTTGGGTAATGCCCATGTTCTCCACAAATAATACATTGAACTCCATAACAGTCTGTCACTCTATGACCCTTTTCTCCACACAGATAACATCGGTCCCTCCATTTGAGGTATTCCTCAAGGTTCTTCTTCCCTTCTTTAGAAATCTCAATCTTCCTTTCTTTATGCTCCTCAACATGCGAACATGCATAATAGTCTATCTTCCTCTTCTTTGATGAATTAGGCATACCACTAAATTTCACCTTGTTAATCATATATCGCGATGACTGATTCAGCATAATCACAACATCTTTCTCTCTAGGAATTACACAATTTTGTTTCTCATACTCACCAATTTGTCAATTGGATTTAATGTTATCGGAATTCCTTTTGGTTCCCTCCATTAACTAAAACACAAAAATAATTTTGTGAGAGGCAAAAATCATGATAGAGAAAACACCATAGTAAAGGGGAAGTATCCTAAATATTTAACTTCTTAGGTTAAATTCTATGATCGTTACCGTAGTTCTAGGACTGTATCTTATACGTATATTTATCCTTAGGGACATCCCTAGACATACCTTAGAAATATCTCTAGGGATCTCACTAACATTTTTGCATCCTAGTTTCCAAAGGTGGACTAAACCATTGCTCTGATACCAACTGTAGAGACTCGAAGCCTGACGTACATGGACATTACATTACTTTTCGGAATACTTAGTACATAACAAAAACACACACAAAAGGATCGTAATAGTTTAGTGTCTTTGGAAACTCGGAACGTAATCTTCTAATCGTGGTGAAAGATCTTCAATATCTCACATAAAGATCTTCCCTTTTTTTTACCTAAAACCTTTCTTTATATCCTGGGGAAAAGAAAACATAAAAGGGTGAGCTCAAATGCTCAGTAAGGGTAAACAAAAGAAAAATCAATCACATCATATTCATAAGAACATAACTTTTGGAAATCTTAACCTGCAAAAGAGAGCATATTTTCATAACATGGGATAAATCATAGTAGTGAAATGAAATCCCAATAATCATAACTTAAAACATGAAACTTTGTGGCATACACACATAATCATAGAAAATCATTTCTTGTTAGTCAAGACTCATTGCCAAGACTATCTTAGTGGACAAAGTCCCTTTCTGAATCGAGTAACCCTCGTTTCAGTCCTGTTTCACTGAACCGGTATAACCTACAATTTCAGCCATGTCTATCTCATGAGATATAAAATCTTTACCCAATGCATTGGAGGGAGATATAGGTCCCACCCATCTCTTAATGATACCATTCTTATGTGTGCTACAAAATCATAAACCATACATCATAGCATAACCCATGTAATAAAAATGGGATTCATAAACAACATGACATCATAAAACAATTCATATAAAATAAAGGAATTCATAAACATATTTCCATCACAACATAATCAAATCCATAGGGATAAAAACAGAACCCTTTATTATCTTAGATGGAAAATAATTTTGATAAAACACTTGAACTCCATTCTTGAGGAAAATATCCTTTCTTCTTTAAAAACACTTTTCTTTTCTTAACATGTCATACAATTAGAAACTAAAAGAAGTTGATTAAAAATAAACTTGAAAACTTGTAAAGTAAGCTTCTTGGAAATAATGTTTTAAAAATCCATTCATGCCGTATAAAAAAAACATTCTTCTCGTACTTTTGTCAGAATAGTCAAAAAAATACCTCGTATGAAAAACGATAAAAGATTCCTTTCATATATTTTACTAAAAACTCACCAAAGGGTAAAATAGGTATTAAAAAATTGTAGGTGGATGAAAATAATATTAAATGTTTAGGAAACATGGATTCGGATGATAAAATACATCCCAGTAAATTTCAAAGTATAAACAATCTCGAATAAAAATGAGATTGTGATATTTCCCTTACCTTAGCTCCGACTTGCTTTGTACGTGTCCGAACCGCCTGTATAATGATTTACATGATGTTATTGACTTATTACAGAATCATATTCATAGTTATTATATCATATATGGTTCTCTTATGGCTTAATATTACCCGGTCTTTTGTAAATTCATGTTAAAGTAGCGTTTTGGGTAAAATCGTTTCATTTATCGTAGGTGTTTTGACTTGTTGTTATTGACATTATTATTACTTATATCATGATTTACTTACTTCCAGAATATAAAATATGATTTATATATCATATATATTCAGTATATATATATATATATAATATATAGATAAATGAAATGAAAAACACCGTTCATGGAGACGGTAGTCCGTACGTACGCATGAACGCTGTTTTCCTTTCCTTATTGTCTTGAATGGAAGTAAGTAGATGGCATTAATATATATATATATATACACATAAATCCAGTATCTTTATAATGTCATATATTTCATTATTATTTCTTATATATACTTTATAATCATTCTTAAATGGTTAACATGGAGAATGAATCTCATCGCGTCGTGGAGACGGTATTCCGTACGTATGCACGAGCGATGATATCATTTCCATAAATATTGAATTGAATTGGAGTGGATTATACAATATATCAGAATCAATATTTTTTTGTAATAACTATGAATAGTTATTCATTACACCATTATACCCATCCATGTAAGGTGGTGGTGGAAAATAGATTACACCACGGCGTGGAGACGGTATTCCGTACGTACGCACGCGCGGTGATTTCTTTTTCCGTAGGATGGATAGATGGTGAAATAGGGTTGTTTCATACTTATAATAACATATCAGTATATGAGTGATACTGATGTTATTACTTCATAATGAAACAACCTAAGAAGAAGAAGTGGAAGAAGAAATAAAGATGAATGAATTGGTAACGGTAATTACCTCTTCTTTGAAGCGCCTCTTTGAGACCTCCTCTTAGGGCACTAAAATTGGTCTTTGAGGAAGACCAGAACCTCTAGGATGTTTCTAGGGAAGTGTAGAAGCGATTTTGGCAGGGTTTGGCCGAGCTTGAGTGCTCAAATTGGTGTGAGGAGGAGGGGGGAGGAGGTGCCCTTTTATAAGGGAGGAGAGGGGCACCTTAGGAATATCTCAAAATATTATTTTATATTAAAGTCAAAATCGGTTTATAATGGTTACAAAGGGTCTTATTTAGAAGATAATGTGGGTATGGGTCGAAATCCTATCAACCAATAGGATTTAGACATGTTTAGGGTATTATTTTAACCATATCAATTAGATTTAACTCTAAGTTAAATAATTTAACTTTTACCATGTCTTTTTTTTTCTTTCACTATATGGTTAATACACTTACTATAACATGCCAAACGAACCCCAAATTGTTTATTATTAATATATATATCCCTATCTAAGTCATTTGGCCGAACCTTAGATTTTTTGGAATAAGATAACAATTAATAATATAATATTTGATTTAAGAACTATTTTGTGTCAATTTTGACACTATTTGATATATGATTTTTGTGAAAGTCATAACAGAATTATATTTTCTAACCAAGTTGATTAAATCAACACTAATATATCATAATAACCTAGAAAATTATTCTAATTCATAAAAAGTCTTAAATTACATTTATTTTGGTATTTATATTATCAATTATGTCAATATTTCATTAATAAGATAATTACTGCATCATCATTGTGTCATAAATAAATTAAATTATTTATTGTCTAAAAATTAAAAATAAAATACCATCATGTAGAAAATCTTTTTAGCTTTCTAATGAATATTTAAAATCGAATTTATCTTATGTGTAACCCCATATTAAAAATGATTTACTTATTAAACTTTGATTTTAACTATTTTAACTCTTCTTTAAATAATTTAATAATAAATGTCCTAATCTAATCCAAGTGGGCCTAAATGGTCATATTTTATTCCTAAGTTTGTTTTTGGTCGAATTACACTTATCCAATAGAATTAGGACATGTGTTAGGGTAATAATAATATCATCTTCACCCTTAATTACCCTATTTACCTTTAACCGTGGTAAGAAAAAGTCAAAAGTTACTATTCACCAAAAATTATTTTCATCTCATTGAACCACATTTTAGTCCTTGATATTAACCATGTTTGTTGGATTTTCGAAATTCCATTCACAGAAGCGGTAAAATTAAGTTTTATGCAAAATTCCGTTTTTAACCTACCACTTAGTGGTTTCACTATTCATCAAAAATTGAAACTTTTCAGAAAAATGCCAAAATTTCATCCTAAGCTATATTTCATATTCCGAATTCAAAAATGAAGTCTATTTTACCAAATTCATTACATAGAAGTTGCATTAATTAATTTTATAATTAAATCCCGCTGTTAAAACAAATAGCGTGTTTTTTAAGAAACAAAATCTATCAAAAGATTGACACTTGATTTTGTCTGGTTTAAATGTGAAATTACAACAAATGACCAACATTGTATTAAATTGTAAAATTATATTCTAAATATACTTTAAAACCACTCAAATTAATAATTTATCACTATTAATTATTTTGATTAAAAAAGTTGTTTTTAATTATAATTTAGTAATTTTCACTATTCATCAGAATATGAACGTTATCCGAAAAGTACCAAAATTTCACCATAGGCTAAATTCGATACTACGAATCCAAAAATGAAGTCCATTTTGAGAGCTAAAATTTCTAAAATTTTAAAAGGTGGTTATTACTATTCATAATAGCTAGTTATAATAATATTTTAATAGTATATCGTTGTTTAGTGAAACTTAGTATTGCGTACTACACACGCTATCGAGGAAGGTTGCGATTGCGTGTAATGCAAGGCACGTCAAAGATGTGTGTTGTGCAAGCTCCTTTTGGTGTAGCGTACAACACAAGACATTAATAAAATTAAAAAGAATATTTTTCATAAAATCTCGGGCTGTTACACTTTTTACCACGCTTCTCACAAGTTGGATATTTAATTTTATTACCACCAGGCTTCCTTGATGAATTCTTTCCCTTTTCGTACCAACTGGACCTTTGATTCTGTTGTTTGTCAACAAACACCTGATCATTGGAAAACACTATTTTTACATTCTCCGCACATCAAACAAGTTTTTCCTAGATTTTGTACTCTTGAGAGGCTAACGCTCTTCTCTATCATGTCTTCAGTCCTGAGTAATATCGATTTATATTTCTATCAAGATCTCAGATGCAATTCAGTGCATACCTTTCCAGTCGAGTGAAATTTCCTTCATAAGTAGCCACTCATTCATCCACATGCCTCAATTCTAGGAATTTTATTCCATCCTAAGAAGAACCTCCTTAGGAAATTATTTCTCAAGAAACATAAATTTGAATTAATTTAAATAAAGAGCATCAATCTCCTCCATATCCATGATATTTTTTACCATTGACCACAACTGATCAGCATCACCATCAAAACGGTAAACAACAAGACTAACCTTTTGATGTTATGAACACCCCATAACATTGAAAATATTCTCCAGTGCTTTAATCCACCCTTCATCTAGGAAATGGTCAAGTGATCCTCTGAATGATGGGGGATGTTGCCTCATGAAATGCTCCGCTACTGATATGTTCCTTTATGGTTGATCTAACTGATCTTGTGCATGGATACCACCACCATTTATAGCCTGATTCAACTATGCCATCACTGCAAAAAATTGTTCAGTTATGTTTCCGACCATCTCAAGTTGCTAATTTTGAAGGGTTGTCTTCCTCCTAATGTCATCCCAACATAGCTGCCATGTTTCCTCTATAGAAAACCATTCTATAAACAGAAATATTTTAAGGGAAGCAACGTGGTAATATGTAAATGCTATATCATCTCAAAATTACCATAAATTAATTAATGGACATTTATTTAACAATATCATAACTCTTAATGTTATCTAAACTGACCTTTGATGCCAACTATAATGACCCACCATTAAAACATTTTATAATACTGAATTAAATTAATAATTCACATTGAGGATCTTTTCAAGTTTATATTTTTAGAGAATTCATCCATAACTATTATGTTTCATTTAAAAACAAAAATTAGACACATCTACTCAATTTCTAATTTTTTTACAAAACAATAACTCTTGAAAAAAATAGTCATGTCTAGTTCCATGTTTAAGACAACATGGCTTTTCCATGATCCCATCCTTGATCCAATTCCACATTATGTCCTATGAAAAACATTTCAAAAACTTCGGATGAGCATAAAAAGCTCAGTATGGGATATATAATGAATGAAAACTGTTAGTTTTTTAAAACAACAAGTAAATCATGAATACTTTAACATAAGTAATTATTTTCACCTTTATGAGGTAGTAAATACTCTTCACTGAATAAAAGTTCACTAAGAACCCTTTTTAACCAAATTATTACCATAAAACCCATATAAAGAACACATAACATATAAATGTAACTTGTGAAAAAAACATTCTTAAATGGAATAACCATACGGTCGACTTCCACAAAAATCACAAAATGGAATAACCATATGGCCAACTTCCATAACAAATGCATTGGATGTTATAACGTAACCACCCATCCTGGTGTTCATGGAAGCCCTGTCATTTGGTTTATCACATTACTACCCGTCAAATGTCCAAGTACCATTATAAAATCATATTAAATTAAAAAATTAATGGAATGAAATCATTTCTACATTTCAATCACAATATATCGCATAAATATATTGACATAACAAATCCATTAAAAAACCATTTTCAATACCAAAATATTTCAAAAGATATGTGGAGTTTATTTTATTTTAAAATCGTTACTGCTTACTGAGGAATCCAAAGATCAAATAATACTCACGACGACGGAAAAGGTCATTGTCACTTCTTACATTAAATGAAACATTACTTTTTGTCATTTAGTAAAGTGCTTCGTAGAAAAATATTCCCTTTGAAAAGTCAAGGGTGTTTATACATCGTATAAAAAAAGTCGTGTATTAAAACAAAATATGCCTCAATGAAATGAGTTTCAGATGAAGTCCATTCCCTCATGTCCGACTTCACTTGATCTTTCTTTAATCTCCTGAATAATAAACTAAACCTAATTTATACTTTCTTAAGAATCATTTTCACGTTTATTATTACTTTTATATTACTTATTACCACGTAATAAACATTATATGATCATTTAATTTAATAATGTATGTTTTGTGGATATTTGGCACTTGAGTCTGAAATGGACTTTTAATAATTACATGTTGTTCATGGGATCAAAGGATCATTATATCTAGAATTATATTCATGAATTGGATATCATATATATCATATATATGCATTATATATATGTATTTATAATAGTAAATAACATATGATGGTAAGAAATGAAATTCACCATTTATGGAGATGGTAAGCCATACGAACGCATGAACGCTACTTTCATTTCTATTACGCATTTTAATAGAATTAAAACATAATAGTACACAGATATATTATAATTACAGTTTAATATCATATATAATATTATTAAATCCATCATTTATACATCCCAAATATGGCATTAATGAGTCATATCACTTTGAGGGGTGGTAGTCCACACTTCCTCAAATTAAATTATCAATTTTCCCTTAATGGAAACCATAAATGTATGATATAAATGGAAAATAAAAATTTATAAATAATACATTAACATAATATATATCATATAAAAGTACAGTTTCATCATAATGGCCACCATGAGAAGAGGTAGGAAGTAATTGAAAAATCATCGTTTCGTGACGCCTTAGTTTTTCATCCACAGAAAAATTATGTTCTTCACCCAATAGATGGAGGTGTGTGTAATTGTAGTTATAATACATCTCATAAAAACATCCTAGTATATTTATGATACTGGTGTTTTTATAAACGAATGTAATAAAAAGAATTTAGGGTTTGGATAATTAAAACAAAAGAGAATATGTATAGAGAAACTCTTACCTTTAATTTGGGTAACTTCCTTTGGATTGACCCAAAAGGACTTCTTGAAGTGCCTTATGATTAATTTAAGGCTTCTATGATTTTTATAGGTATGTATGGAGCTTAATTGAGTAGATTTTGTTTGAGAATAAAGGCTTTAGAGGTGTGAGTAAATGGTTAGAAGTGGTCTCCTTTTATAAGGGAGAGGAGGGGCACTTTAGGAATGTTTGAAAATATTATTTTATTATATAATGATATTAGGTTTCGAAACGTCCAAAAATAATTAAAGTCAAAGATAAGATGACTCTTGTCGAAATAAAATCATCCAATAAGAATTGGACATGTTTTGGATGTTATTTTAATATTTATAATCATATTTATTTCAATGATTTATTAATAAGGTAAACAATGCATCATTATTGTGTCAAAAATAATTTAATTTATTTGTTGCTTAAAAATTAAAAAATATATACCATCATATAGGAATTTTTTTTCAAATTCCAAGTAATATTTATATTCAAAATTATTGCGTATATAACACCATATAAAAATTAATTTACTAAAAGATTTTGGTTTATGTCATTTTTTCCTTAACATTAAATCAATTACTCAAAAATGTTATTATCTTTTATAAGGGGATCCATGGGGTCCCAAAATAGACCCAAATATGCCCATGGTCGGCCACTACACATTTAATTAGGTTAGAACATGTGTTAAGGTAATTTTAAATTATTACAATATTCTTTTTACCTTGAATTACCATATTTACCTTTAACCGTGGTAAATAAAAGTCAAAAGTTACTATTCACCAAAAAATTATATTCATATTATTGAACAAAATTTTACTTACTAATAACAACAATGTATGTCGGATCTTTTAAATTCAATTCACAATTGTCATAAAAATTAATTTAAATTAAAAAGTCAGTTTCTTAACTACTTCTAAGTGGTTTCACTATTCATCAAAAATTGATGTTTTTCAGAAAAATACCAAAAAAATTTCCTAAGATATATATGATAATCTGAATTAAAAAATGTTATCAATTTTTATAAATTCAAAACATAGAATTATAATTAATTAATTTAAAATTAAATTTCTATTGTTAAAAAAATAGCCTGTTTTTAAGAAACAATAACTATCAAAAGATTTACTCTTATTTATGTCCACTTTCAAAGTGAAATTAACTTCAATGACCAAAAATGGATTAAATTGTAAAAATCTATTCTAATTAGAATTTAAAACCAATTAAAAACATAATCTGATAAAATTAATAAATTATATTAAAAGGCACTTTTGAATTAAAAAAATAGTATATTTCACTATTCATTAAAAATGAACATTATCAGAAAAATACCAAAAAATTACCCGAAGTAAATTTGGATGCCCCCATTATAAAGAATAATTTTATTTGGTCATGTAGAATTTATGAATGTGGAAAAAACAAGGTTTAAATAGGGTTCACCATTAAAAGTTGCAAAATCGACCATTTAATGAATATTAGAGTCTTTATGTTTAAAACCGAATTATTTTCTTATTTTAAGCCTCTAAATTGTATTGCATAAATGTAAATACATTTAACAAACATGTATAATCCTATTGTAGTTATTTGTTTTCATTCCTGCCAATACAACTTCTAGAAGTTAACTTCCATTTAAAATAATAATATTATATTATTTGTGTGCAACGTATGATTTCAAAGAAACTAGTTGTTGCGTATAAATTATGCTATCAAACATAGAAACCCCATTAATGTAAAATTAATATTTAATTAAAAAATATTAATAAATAAGAAAATCTCTTATTCTTCATTTATCTGTGATGTTACAATGTACCATATCTCAAAACAAACCCCTAGGGTGTTGATGAATAACAAGTTTTTTATAACTCTTTTCTCCCTAGAAATCATAAATCCACACTACCACCAAATCACAGAACGTTAGACTACTCTTCCATTAAGTAGGATCATTGAACAAGGGTGCACTATAGTAAAATATATATCAATACCAAACCATGGATCTTTTCTCTATACTATCAATCCAATAAACAGTTTTGAACTTATGGTGCAGGATCCCACAACCCAATTTTTATAAAAGGAATAATAACTCCAGTGGAAGTATCATTCCCCACCTAAGCTCATTAAATTTGGTATTATTATCTCTATATATTTAATATTCGACACCCTGGGTATATGAGGTGAAATACCAACCGTAGAGAGTATGAGGTAGAGGATCCCATTCCCCAAGACAAAATTTAATATATGTGTGATATATTGACCCTATCCCACAAATAAATAGTGGAATATATGACCATACAACATACTATATAGTCAGGGTAGGTTTATATTCACAATGAATATTTAGAACCAATATTGAAATCGAAAGTGATGAATTTCTTAATCAATATATCATTATTATTGATCAGATCTCAATATTTAAATTTTAGACCACCATTGTGTTCTGTGTGGAAAAAATCCCTTACAATGGACTACTCAAATTCACAAATATGAATCATGTAAATGTTCATAAAACACATCTAAATCACATCATCAATTTTATAAAGACGGAATAAAATTATTCGTATATATACTTGAAAAAAATTTAATGTAAAATATTTTGTCATATTACGATTCCGTTGAAGGATTGTAAAACCATAATTTTCCTTGAATGTTTCACTCAAAATGGTATTTTTATATTAATAAAAGTATATTATAATTTTTTTTATTACTAAAAAAATTAATACATAACTGTAACTCCATATAGGAATTGGTTAACTATGTACATCCATTTATATCTCATTTCATCCCTTTATAATAGTTATTTTTAATATATAACGATATTCACATATTGGTGATTCATTACACACCACTTCTCTCAAAATATGCATCACGGCTCAAATAATGAAACCTCCCTCATAATCCCATTTTATAATGCAATTTTTATTAATATTAATTTTAACAACCTCAATTATTCTTCCCCAATCCTTCCACATACATCATCTCGCATTTTATAGGTATTTTTGGAAAAATATCTACCACCATTCACATAACCTCATTTTCAATCGACTTGAGGCAGACCATTGAATATCTGGATCCCTCACCCTCTGCTACCTCACATCCCACTCTATTCCAAAAATTCCAAATAATTAATCTTCCCCAAAATATTATCAACACACCCTATCTCTCTCTAGTTCATATCTCATGTTGAATTTTACCACTTGCAATGTTCCATGGGCAACCTCGGTTTACCTTATGAATTTGAATGGGGATTTTGATAATATGAATGGGAATGGAATAATTAGAATAATTTTAGGAGGGTCTTGGTTAGTGGAAATATTGACCAACCCTTATGAAATTACTAATATTGAATAATATATAATAATGGATTAGGAATAAGTGAATATATAATGTGAGAAAATTCCATTAAACATGATCGACCTTTAGAAATAAAATAATTATATACATTGATCAATCATTTATAAACTATGAAAGATGTCATTATCAATTTAAATGATAATATTTATAATAATTTTATTTTGAATATCACATTATAATAGATCCCCTTTTCTTATGTTAGAAAAAACCTCAAAGAACTTTGAAAACAATTTTGGTTCGAAGACCTAATAACATTAGGTCCCACTTATCAATGATTAAAATTATACTCATAAAGGGTCATGCCAAATCCATTATCTCATTTTAGGTATAATTTTATATTTTCTCACTATTTAATTTTTTCTCAAGTTCCATTTATAATTTTTGGGAGAAATGGTAAATTTTTGGAAAACTAACCCAGCTGCACAGTTGGCATGCAGATGGCGCATGATTAGAGGTAACTGTGCGCAAATCCCCGATAGCCATGAAATAGATATCTAGGCGAGGTAATATCTACCATAGGTACACCAAAAGAACATTCACATCTCCCTAGGTAGATTTTTTTTGTTCATTCCCTGGATAAAATGCTTGACACGGTTACCACAAGGATTACCAAACCATGTGGACTAACTGTGTGTGGTGTCCAAGTCATTAGAAATATATTTCATTTCTCTATCCAATAAATTATAAATCCCTATTACATATTTATCTCACCCAAATTGATATTTTCCTCCCTATAAACCACCCTCCATCGCTCTCCAAGATCATCGATTATTTGGTCGATTAAGGGTGGTTATTCTTCAATTTGTTTTGTAAATCATCTCCTCCAATGATTTCTCATTCTATTCTATGGTTTTCTTCCCATTATCTGGGGGTTCCACTTCTGCTACATCTACAGTTAAATTTTTAGGGTTTTATCAGGGATTTTTTAGATCGATATCTTAGATTGGGTTTCTATTTGGCTTACATGTGGTTCAGTTAGGGCGTGGCCGAAGATTCACAACTATTTCAAGAACATTCTCCACCTGATATAGGTTATTTCGTGGTTAAATATTCATTGAGGAATTTTTTAGTTATTCCTTTGTGGTTTGGAATAATTTTTGAATTATATTTGGGTTGATAATTATGTTTTTAGGTTGACAATTTATGCATTTGGTTCTAAAATAGATTATCCATGTGAAATTGGTTATATTTGTGAAATAAATCATGTATTTCTATTTGAAATTATATATAAATTATTTATATAATTTATTAGATTATCTAAATCGTTTGAACCATGCTTATAGAATTTTTTGGAGGGAGGGCGATTTTAATATAGTATTTGGATGTTTAAATTGTGGTGTTTGGTGTGTGTAGTGACGTGTTTGGATTGTGTGTTTGAATGTGGCATTATGTGAAAATGGAACGTGAATGAGAATAAAAGTGAAGCATGGGTCACTAGGTGGGTGGAATAAGAATATTAGAATAGTGATACGTAAGTGGATTTAGCCAGGTTTCACATAGCATTATTGATGAATACAACACTCCCTAAATATATGGAGGATGATGGGAGATGACTAGGGTTACTTGTAACGACCCAAAATTTCCTCAATGTAGTTTCTACCTTAATTTAGTAATGTCATAATAAAAAAATCACATTAGGAAACATAATGAAACATCATGCTTAAATTAACTACTATGTGATGTTTAAACATAAATTTTCCTCTTTTGGGATTTGAATTTTGAAACACATACATATAATGTTGTGATCTGTAAGATGTTGGGAGTCTGATAGGATAAACATAATTTTTGGCGAATTGTAACACTCAATCATGAATAGTAATTATATCCTTATAAATATTAATGTGACCATTATGAATAGTAAATCATCCATGTGAATAGGAGCCTTACCAATGATAGTATAAATAAAATTTATCCAACAAATAAGTGACAATATAACAGAATTACATTATAGTATTTGTATTTTTATAAGTCTTGAATATTTAAGGATTAATTTAATAATTTTATAGAAAATTTATTTACATAAAATTAATTCATAAACTATTATTTATAGGACTTGTGATTATATTATAAATTTATGAGACCTTAATTAAATTTTCAATGTGTTATAAAGACACTTTTTAATTTTAGAATTTGTAATTTTCAAGTAAATAATTATTTTAATTATAAATTAATTTAATCATATTTATAAAATTTCATTCATAAAATGGATTTCATTTTTAAGTTCTACATTTTATGAAATGGTTAGGGTGAATATTTTGGATTTTCTAAAATACATGAATTTTCATTGAATTGTGAATTTTTTTAATTTAGAAAAAATGAGAAATAAATGAATTTCGGAATCATTATTTAGTCATGGCTAATATAAAATTGCATTGGATTTGAACACACATGCACTCATTACTATTTTTAGTCATAATAATATTCCCTATTTATTGTATTGTGGAGAAATAATAAATTTATATATATAATAGTGAGAAAACCCCACTCCCCTCCACAATAAATACAACCCAGACAACCTCTTTTCCTCAAATCTCTCGAGCGTTGTTCCTACTTCTAATTCGAAACAAATATACTCCTAAGATCCTCCCCTACATACAGATTCCCTTGGACTTATACAAAGACCAAAATCTCTCCCCTAAAGAGGTTCTTGAAAAATATATATTCAAGAGGTAATTTCTCTCTATCCATTCATTCAAATTCCCTTCAAATATAATTTCATTTATTATATTATCCTCAAAATATCTTATTAAAACGTAATCATTACTCCATTATTATTAATGTAATGTAATTCTATCATGTTAATTCAATATTATTCATTATACTCATCTCTCTCTTTCTTGGTTTATAAAAATGAAGTCAATGCTCGTGTAGTGTAAATTGACCTACATAATGGGCGATGGACATCAATATTCAATAAAATCTTTCAAGGATATCAATAAAGGAATTAAATGGCTCAAAAAATTGTAATTTATAATTTTTAAACAATTTTATATTCTCAAAATAGCTTTTATAATTAATACCAAATGATAAAACAAATCATGTTTGTTGTTAACAGAAAACCACCCAAATTATTTTAAAATGATCATCACTAAATTATAACTAATGATTCATCCACATGGTATATAACATAATTAATATAAAGATAATTTAAACTCCTAGAATATCTTTGATATCTTTTAGGATCAATTCTTGATGTTTATCCCCATTCTTCATGAACTTCCATTCAGATGTAGAAGGGAATTATTCACGATAACTAAGAAAAAGACTACTCCCAAACAATGAAGTTATCCTTTATAACTCTTGAAATTTACCATAATAGAACTTAGTAAAACCATAATGAATCATTTAAACTATAAAATGAAATTTAATTGTAACAAAATTAATATTATTCCATTATATAGGACACCAAAGTGATGATGTCATTCAGACACAAAGTATAGGGAATTATTGAACACAACATTCTTCCTTTGGGTAATCCAACAACCACTCCAATTATAGAATGTTTATTCCTATAAAATAATTTCCTCATCATTATCATACCTTCTATGAGATATACATGTTTTCCAATAGATCTTAATTCAATCATAATGTTTTCCAAAATAAATCTTCTTTAAATAACACATCATTTACCTCTCACTCAATGTTGATGAATCTTATATCAAGTATGATAATCACTATTTAATTTTAGAAACGAATGTTTTTAAAGGATTTTTTATAAAATAAAACACATTATTCTACATAGTTTACTATATGCTCAGGATTTATATTTTTCTATATGATATGCTTGAAAATGTAAATTGTGTGATGTGATGGGTGTACTTACAATTATATAGCATAATGTAAATGTAATGATCTGACATGTCCACCTTGAATTATATAGATCTCTAATGCATTAGGTAATTTAATGAACCTCATGATTAATGTTAACTATGCATGCACATTATGTTATTTTTTTCAAAAATATGTGTATAAGATGACCACTAAGACATGATGTTTCCTTTTAATGCATTTCCACATTCTAAGCATTCTTTTAATACTTCTGCTCTAGATTATGATCCTATTCTTATATTGGTAATGATTATTCATACCCTATGTTTTATTTATACATTTATTATCTATCCTCTAACAAGAATTTCTGCTCCACCCTTCTTGATGTATACCCTTAGGTGACTACATATAGTAAGGAGTATACAAGGGCCAATAAGAACTAAGAAAAGATAGAATAAAATAATTTTTTATGCTTTATGTTGTAAATTTTATGTATGGTCCTACATTTCCCAAGTCATTAAACATTTGGATCTTCATTGTGTAATGTTTTTATATTTTGTTTAATTAAAATTATGTAAATGTAATGGGACAAAATCAGGGTCACTATATTAAGGGGTCTCCCATACAAGGGGCTCGTGCATTAGAATATTGGTTCTTATGGTTTATATAAAAAATTTAATGGATATGTGAGGTTCCTATGATCCTATTTCTATCCAAATTCCTTGGGTCTCTCATTTTAATAGTTATTTTTTGAAAAATTACAACTATTTTCAGCATATGTTGTGGTATTTTGGTAACCATAAATTCAATAATTTTATAGTTAATGATCTATTCCATTAAATATATTCTCCTTTAATGAAAATTTCTTTTAAAATCATCAAAAAATTTCTCTCATAAATAATATTTGAATTTTATATTTCATTTAATTTTTGGATCATGGAATCATTTTTCGGTGGAATCCAACTATCCAATAGATTACACCATGAAAACATCGTGGGTTTTATTTAGACATGGTAATGTTTGATGCATGTAAAGGTAATTCATATGAATAATGTGGTTAGGGTTTTTAGAGATCTTTTGTGAATGGTGTTCTTGAAATGGCTTTTGGTAGATGCACCCCTTGCCTAGTGGTGTTTTGCGGTTGGGTTTTAGGCCAATTCTTAATAGATTCTATTTTTTGTTCTTCGGTTAAACTTGTATCTCTACTATGGAAGATGTAAAGAGATTGTTTTTTGTGGTTTCTTATTTATTATTCTCTTATTTTTTTGTTTTATCACATTACATTCAGGTTAACTACTCCCACATCAAATTTCTATTACTCAGGTTCATGTACCAGCCTGTGGGGACTGGAAACACCCTTTGAGCCTTGCCATATACTCGGTTGGGAACTCGTTTAGATTGAGATATTGTGTGGTTCATTAAATAATGGAATCAGAGCAGGGTTTTTTATTTCAATCATTTTATTTAGGATGAGTCTCGATAGAAAGAATCTCGGACTATCAGTACTTGGAATTCTAGTTGTGAGTAGGTTCTGGGCTAGCACACCTTGTCACAGACGTCGTGTCTCCATGGGATGTTGTGATAGTTATTTTAATTTCTTACCTTCTTTTCCAGGTGGTATGTACAAGATGTAGAATTAATATGAACATTAGGTATGGTTTTAAGTGTCTTGGATGTTTTGTTGTTTTTTCATGTTTGATTTATCAGGGATGAGTTTTTTGCAAAAAAAATAATTTCAGACCTGATGTATTAATTATTTTCTTACGTAACTCTTACTTTTTTTAGTGACATGCCTCCTCGAAGAATTCCATTACTACTATGGGATTAAGTTGGAGAGAAATCAACATCACCACTTTATCAATTTGTTGAGATGTCATTGTCCTGGTAGTTCATGCTCCAGAATATGGGGTGGGTCACTCTCTTACTCTGGTTAGGGAAGCTAAACCGGACATTCAGATGGTTAAAGGCCAAGAGTTCCTCCAGAGTAAACTTCCTTGTTTCTGAGGTATATTAGAGGCATAGGAATCTAAGTAGTGTCTTGTAAATATATAGTGTATGTTCTAGTTCATGTATACTTATGAATAAATTTGGGGTATGTGTGCATTGTTTTTGCTATAGGGTCCTAGTCGAAGGTGCATGGACTTAGTGACTTAGGCTATAATGAATAAACAGATAAGTTGGACTGACCTAAAGTTATTGTCTAATGTCTAGTACTACTCTGATGTCTTGGAATATGCTAGATCTCGATAGTCCATGGATGATGATAAAATGGAACAATCATTTATGGTGTTTTCCAACTGCTTTTCTGAACTAGTATGATATGCCCCTACGATATTCTTTAATGAGAATATGAATGATCATAGTTTTGAAAATGGTTTGCACCTAAAGATCTATTCTCATGTTTTTTTCATTAAGATGAAGAGAAAGGTTGATATAGTTGATTAATCTTACATGGTTCTGTTTGACCATAAGTCTATGTCTAGTTCCTATGGGGATGTATGAGTAATGTGACGTAATAATTCAACAGAGAATAAAAGGAAGTGAGATGAGGACATAATAATGGGATATGGTTGTTTGTTCAGACCTTCTAGGTAGTCCTCATTTGTTGAATTTGATGTTGGGTCTGTGGTGTGTAATCAGTGTGGGAAGATAGGTCACATCAAACTAGTATTCCCTCACCCCCATGACATTAAATCGATATAGAACTATGGGTCACCTGCAATAGTTTTGCAGGGTGATGTTTCCATATAAGAGCGGGGCATGATCAGTGTCTTTGATAATAATTTTATCTCATTCAGAACCATCTTGGATAATGGGAATGTAGATATTTTGTTCTGGATACTAGATTGAGTATTCTTATATTTTATATCTAGTTTAGGGAAGATCCACAATACAATGGTCGTGCTTAGACATAGAAAGAATATATGCATCTTCACGTTGTGGATTAAAACCCAGCATGATTAGATGTAAGGACCTCAATGGTATGAGTTACCATTCTGATTTAATCTTCTATAACTACTTCTTTTTATGATATTTCTGGATCTATTTAATTTATATCTTCCACTCTTGTGAACCTATGTAATTTCACAAATAAGATGATGTTGTTTTCGATGGAGTTTTTCACATCGTTTGGTATGAAGAATGAGTAAGGTATTTGGTTCCCATGTTGTGCACTCTCCTGGTCAGGGGATAAGATTGGGTGGGATTTCTTGGTCTTAGATATTGATGTTTTTGATGTGATACATGGAATGGATTTGATGATGCACATTCAAGTACACATTTACTGTTACCAATGGAGGGTATGGTTTTTGGCACCTGATGGGAGTGAGTATGTTTTTCGTGGAGAATGGGATCCTCTGCCTAGTCATTTTGGAACTCCACTCATATATCATGGTATTAATTCTTTTAAATTTTCATCAAATTTGTTAGAAAGACGATGTTGTTTCTCCATAGGTTGGGTTACCTCATGAAGTGGATAAATTCACTGAGGTATTCTTGGACTATTTTTTAGGGTTACCGTTGGAGTGGTACATGGTGTTCTCAATCAATTTTGTGTTGGGAACAAAGCCAATATTTCTTCCATATTATCACATGTCACCCACTGAATTTAGGGAATAAAGGTACAACTAGAAGATTTGGAATCTAATGGTTTTATTCATCCGAGTGAACCTCATTGGGCCGCTCTTATTTTGTTTGTGAAAATGCCAATGAATCTCTTCGATTATATCTCTATTACTGGAATTTTAAAAAGGTAAAAATCAAGAAAAATAATCCATTAACATAAATTTATGGCATGTTGGACTATCAAGGGTAAAATAGGTTAAAAAACTACCATTTTAGTTACCACAATGTTTGAGTGAAAGAGGTCTATATCATGAAAACAGATTTCTGAAGCAGGTAAGTCCATATTGAGTAATTATTCATTCCTTTGGGATTGAAACATTCTTTAGTGGTCAGTATGTTTCTCATGATAGGGTGTCCCACATGTATCTCAAAATATTTGGTGTGGTCTCTGTGGAAAACATTGTAGTCAACTATGAATTTGATGATGTCCTTGAGCATCATTTGTTGATTGTGATGGGCACTTTTTTAGATCATTTTATTTTATGGATGTTCTCAAATTCCAAAGTCTTCATTCATGAAGTGAATTTTATAGGCCATGTGATTTTGGAGAAAGGTGTTTCAGCGGACCTCTAAAAGATTAGTGCCATTATGTCCATGGAGTTACCGAATAATGTGTTTGAGATCATGATATTTCTCATCATAGAGGTTATTAGAGGTGGTTAATTTGGGATTTATAATGGCTTGCATCATCCATGACCATAGTCACCCTGAAAGTGGTAAAAATTGAATACAACCTAGAATAACAGGAATTCTTAAAGAGTTGAAGCGGTGGTTGACCACTACACCTATGTTGATCATGATAGAATCGGGAAAGGGGTACATGGTCTTTTGCGATGCATCATGTATGGGTATCCAGTGTGTGCTTTAGAAGATGATAATGTGGTGGTGTATAGATATCTCCATCTTTGGACACATGAAAATAATTACCTAACCCATAACCTAGATTTAACAGAGGTAATGCATGCCTTGACGATGTGAAATCACTATCTTTTTTGGGAGAAATTTGTGGTTTATTTTAATAATGATAGACTATCCTACATCATCTCCCAAAATAACCATAATATGAGGCAACACTATTATATTGATTATATGTATGGGTTTGAAATTATCATTTTATATAACTCAAGGAAGGGTAATGTGGGGGTAGACACATTTAGAAGAAAAGTGTTTGTGAAGGCATCAAGAAAGCCTAATGATGAGTGGGATTTAATAGGGCTCTATTACAAGATAATCATGGAGGCCAAGGATCACAGTGGATGCAAATTCATGTAAATCATTCAACTAAATCCAATTCCTCACGTGTTTATTTAGTGGGATATGCATGCTGATGAGATATGTCAGCAGCCCATGCAGTTTCTTTATTATGGGGAGACATTTACTGATAGTTCTGCATCTCCAGAGGGAATCTTTTTCTTAATGTGAAGTTCTGTTGTTTCATTTCCATTAAAGAAGGTGGTGATGAGGGAATGACATCAAAATTAGCGGGTTTCTCATTATGGGGATTCCAATATGTATTATTATTTTCGTTTGATGTTTTGGTGGCCATGTATGATGTGAGACATATATGATTTGGATTGGAGGTGCTAAATATGTCAGCAGGTAATGAAAGAACATCAGAGTCCTTCTAGTTTGATTCATCCATTTCCCATTACTACATGAATGTTGGATGTCGTTTCTATGGACTTCATTATTTTTTTACCACATGCACCTTGAGAAAGGAATGGTATTCTGGAAGTAATTTAATATTTAACCAAAAAATCCCACTTAATTTTTATCAGAGATTCAGGGAAGGTGGATGAGGTAGTTCAACTTTACATTCAAGAATTTTTCATACATCATGGTGTGCCATCGATGATTATATCTGATAGATACCCTCACATCAAATTCTTGGATTGGAAAGACCTTTAATGGGAATTCGTGTCACAAATCATAATGAGAAAAACATACCACCCTCAAACAGATAGTCATATGGAAGAGGAAAATAATTTTCTGGAAGACATGATCCATGAATATGTTTTTGAAATCAAATGTTCAAGTGATAGTTATTTGAGAAAGGTAAAATTTTCAAATAATAATAGTTAACAATCACCCATTAACTAGGATCCCTTTGAGGTTCTCAATGGTCTGCCTAGTCAGTCTTTGTTGTGTTTGAATGAGGTAGATGAGATTTCACATTTGGGACCAAGAATTGTGAAAGAGTCATCTAGAAATTTCAAGATGATTAGGATGTGGTTGTTGACTTCATAGAGTCACAAAAAATCTTAAGCTGATCAGAGTCATTGGGATATAATGTTATATTTGGTTGATTGATTATTCTTGAACGTGTCACCAGATTTGGGTCATCTTCAATTGCGAAAGAAATTAAAGTTAACTATGAGGCATATTGGAACCTTTTAAATGACCCTGTAGTTTAGAAAGGTAGAATAACTGTTATCTTTTACTTTTCAATTAACATTAATTCATGATGTGTTCCACACCTCCCAACTAAAGAAGTACAATATTTACCCCTCTCATGTGTTAAATTGGGATGAGTTAGATATCGATCCTGATTTTTCCTTTTTTGAATGACTCGTACAAATAATGGATTTCTAAGAGAAGTTGATTTAACAGAATTCAACTTTATTTGTATGTATCCTGGGGAATCATGTGAATGATATGCAATATAATTGGAAGAGGAAGTCATGGGACACACAACAATGCCCATTTTTTGTTTTCCAATAATATTTCCGGTTGAATTTATGAGGGTGGAATGTTTTCATAGTGGGATGTATTTTCACATATGTTATATCATTTTCCATCATTTTTCTATTTTATTCGTTTTCTATCTTTTTTCCCAGGTGAACTTTTTATTTTTTGCAGAAAAATGTTGAATTTTGGGAAAATAGACCAAAGCACAGAGTTAGAGGTTGCCATGCGCCCTGCCCATGTAACATTATGGTAGTTTTCTAGGACAGGTATTAGTTACCACATAGCCATTGCATGATTTTGTTCCTTATCCTAGGTAATCATGTAGTAGGGCATTCCCAAAAGAAAAATCTTTTTATGGTTATTGCACAGTTTACCAAACCACGTGAACTAACGGTGCTAGGTGTCCAGCTCATAAAACAATTTGAGTGTTTCTCTCTCATCCCAATGTTAAATCCTTAATACCCATTTGTCTCATCTCACTCGAAAGTTTCCTCCCTAGACACCTCCCTCCTTCCCTCTTCCTCTCCTCGATCATCGATTTTTAGAAAATTAATGGCGGTTCTTCCTCGATTCTTCATGAAAGTCATCTCTTCCCGTGATTTCTCCCTCCAATCTAGGCTTTTCATCCCATTCTATGGTGTTCATATTCTTTAGTGGATAGGGTTCTTTTTTAATATTATATAATGACATTTTTGGTTCAATCTCTTGGACTATGGGTCCATTTGGCATTCTTGTAGGGTAGTTGTACATTCGCACCAACATTTTGATCATTGTCCTCCCAAGGTAGGTGATTACATGATTAAATTTTTTTTGATGAATTAATTTTTTTATCATGTTTTTTGGAATTATTTATAAATTATATGTGTGGTGATAAAGTGGTTTTCTATATGATATGTTATGAATTTGGTACTAAAATTGATTTCCATGTGAAATTGTGTAGATCTGTGAAATAAAATGTGTTTTACCATTGAAATTGTCTTTAAAATTATATATATGTTTAATTAGATTATATAAAGGATGTGAACCCTGAATTGAGAATTTTTTGTTTTGTGTGTGATTTTAAAAGAGGGGTTGGGTGTGAATGTAGGGGTTTTAGGTATGTGTAGTGCATTATTTTTCTTGTATGTGAGAAAGTGTAATTTTGTGAGTTATGAACTTGAATGTGAATAAACAGGTAATCCTAGGTAGTTAGGAGGCATAATATGACTAGTATTCTAGTTATATGGAAGTGCTTCGGGTATGGTTTCAACGAACAGGATTGATATTTACTACACTATGTAATTATTTGGATAATGATGGGAGACAACTAGGGTTACAGGGGTGTCCCCTACTAGTTTCTTGTGCATGAGAATACCGGTTGTCGTGGATTCTATAAAACATTGCACGAAGATGTGAGGTTTCTAGGGTCCCATTTCTAGCTAGTACCAACTAAGAATCTCTCAGGAAGTGTTATCATTGACTAAATTACTATTACCATCGGCATGCGGTATGAAATAATGGATATATGAATGGAAATTTAGTTTTATTTAAATATCCCTTCTTTTAAATCTATTTTTCATTTAACAATATATTCATTAAAAATCATCAAATCCTTTCTCTCATCAATAAATCATTCATGATATTTTCACATTAAATGTTTAGAGAATGGATTCCATTTTGGGTGGAATCCTATTGGGAAATTGTTCACACCCTAAATACACCCTTGTGAATAAGTAGTCTTGGAAATGTTTAATAAAGGAATGGTTAATACTTATTGAGTTGGAGGTTTGGTTCGTTAGTGATCTTTCGTGAATTTTGTTGTTGAGATGGATTATTGGATATACACCCCTTTCCTTTTTGTTGTTTTGGACTAGTGTTTTGGGCATCATTTTATTAGTGTCTTTTTTGGTTCTCGTGTTAAAGTTGTAAATCAAATCGGGGAGACAATACGAGCTTGTATGGTTGTGATTTTTACATTTTAGATTCTTTTCATTTTTTGTTGTTTTGTCCATTTATATTATGTATGTTTTTCCCACATTTTATTGTTGATGCACATGCACTGGTTGAATCCCATGGGGATTGATAATACTCTTCGGGCCTAACCACAGACCAGGTTGGGTGTAGGTTTTGATGGTGATGCATCATCGTTCGTAACAAGTCCCATTATCCTCACTAAAAAGTAATGGAAAATTGGGTACTATATCAGTTCTTGTTTAGGGATTATAAATGCGTCCCTTTATCAACATGTTTTAGCGATGATAAAATGTACTCTTTCAGCTATAAAAATCTACTAAAAATAAATGCCTCTTGAATGTGATGTTGAAATTATTTCACCATGACAAAGGGAATAATTAATTTAATTTGAATAAAATTTACATAAAAAATAACGAGAAAGAACATTATATTATAGGTATTTAATTTTTTGGTATCTCCAATGAAAATAGTAAGTACAATTTCATATAAATATTCAAAAAGAATAATAATCCATTGTCTTTGTCCATTGACCCCCAATCAATAGAGGTTGATCATGCTATTTGTTGGTAATGATACTATTATTGATCTTGAAAATAGGTAAACCTATATAAGAATAAATTTCATACATTGGTAATACTATAAATAATAATATTATACATAATTATGAAACAATTCATAAGTAAAATGTCATTTTTAAACTGAAACCAGACATTTTGAGTAATAATAGTCAGATATTGTACTAAATTTAGATGTTTCTAATTCATACACAAAAAAATGAAATTATATTTTTCCTAAACAAACAAAACATATAATTTTTTCTCATTTTGGAGTAAATAAGGCCTGTTTTTACCTTATGATTTAATTTTAAAATAAAAGAATACACTTAAGGTCATATCATGTATATTATATATTATACTGAGAATTGTATGATACCTATGCCCTAAATTACACTATAAATAGTTTTCCTAAATTATCAATAAAATATGATTTTGTTTGAGTAGTTTTAGTTTTGGAACTTGTGTTTTATAAAAAAATATCAATTTTAAACAAAAAACACATCAAATAATACAATTCACATCATTTATTGGATTGAGCTGTGGATAATTCCACACATCACAAATTATTTGTGGATTGTTTTCATAAGGATTAAAACTAATCTAAATGTGTTCACTCAGTTTTGATTTTGTGGAAGGTATTTTGAATTAAAATGTCAATTTTAATTAAATACATACACTTAATGTCCTATATGTAAAAAAATGTATTATATTGATTTGTGGTCCATCCGTACTCATCATGAATGACATACGAGTAATATTCCTAAATTATCAAAAAAATCCAATCAAGATAATTATTTTTTCAGGGAGTGAATCATGTTTTTAAATATAACTACATATAAAATATGAAAACTCAAGAAACAAGTTATAATGGTAATATCATATGTAATATTCTTATGAAATTGAATCCTATAAATAAAAAATAACTCATGAATAAATATCGAAATGTATGAATAAAATTTAAAAAAATTCATATATATCATTGAGTTAAACATTATTTTAACTAATGTCTGTATTTTTGGCTAAAATAAATTTCAAGTCATACCGCTCACACCATATTGAGAAACATGCATGAAATAAATTGATATTACATTATTTGTTATGACTATTCATTAAATTACATAGAATAATGTAGGAGTATCATAATAGTTTGTGTGTTTGGGAATATGGAAACATAAACAGTAGTTGACATGTGAGCTAAATCATAATGTACGATGCTCATAACAACTAGCACCCTTTTAAGACATATGATTCATAATGCATTTATTCATAAAACGTGGAAGGAAAATATCGGGAAAATGATATAATATGATCAATATGTTTAAACAAGGGTGATATGTTAGAAAAAAATTATCAGAAAGATATGATAAACTGGACATAGCATTTGAAAAGAATTCCATTCATATCAAAGATCACAATATTGAATCATGTATTAGATATTAGTATTTCACAAGACATTAGTCATAAGGAAAAAAATATCATGATCCATGAGAGAATAAACATTCTCAAGGCATCGAATTTTGGGAATTCTCAAAATCATTAGAATCATTTCCATATTTTCCATGGAACACTACTAAGGCCATTGTAGAGGAAAATGTCCACTAAATTACAAAATTCACTCCTAATTCCAACCATGTCTTATAATACTAGGTTCAATCGACAATCCAGCCATGTGTTACTGTATTAGTTCCAATATCCCTTACAACAATTTCTCTCTCATGAGATATATAATTCATTACCAAATTCATTGGAGTGAGATATAGGTCTCACCCATATCATAATGAAAAAGCATATTTTTGTGTGATATATGATCTTAAAAATTCATCATATAATAACCCATAAAATAAAATGGGTATCAAAAAAATCTCATCATATCATAAACAATGAAAAAATTGATTTCATAATTATTTATTCATAAAATAATGCATGAAGAAGATGTGTGTTTCAAAATAATTTTTTCTTAGTATAACCTTTGGAAGAGTAAAAGGATTCATAAAAATACTACCATAAAATCATAAACCATTTTTGGAAAAATATGAATGGTATCCTTTTATTATATCATGATTATGTCCATGGTACTTAAAGAAGGTGTCATCATAGATAGAAAATAATTTTCAATGATCACTTATTACATTTAATGAGGAAATCATCTTTTCCACTTCGAGAAAATTTATTCATAATATAAAAATTTGAAAAACTATTTTATTTGAATCTAAACTGAAAATAATATAAAGTAATGTTCAATGAAATTATTTTTATTGTTAGAAACTATTTTTCATGCCATGCATGTTAAAACAAATATACAATTCGCAAGTTTAGTAAAATATAAATGTGCATTTATTTGGAAAATGACCTAAATATTATTTTAATTTTTTTTGTAGAAAGTCAATTATACTTTAAAATGGCCTTTAGAAACCAAAATAGAGAATGAAAAAATATTTATTATTTTTAAAATTATTTCAATTAGAATAGTTTTTTGACTGATGTAAGAGATAATATCATATTTTCTCATAAATGATTAGATTATTATATATAGTTATAAAGGGTAGAAAAATTGTAACATGACATGATGATTTCCATAATAACTACTATAGAAAAAATCATTGATTTTTTTAGTGTTTATTATGATATTTCCATATTTTATACATAAACATTAATAATCATGAAAAATTTTGATTCTATAACATAACATCTTTCCCACATTGGTAACATTAAAACATAATCCCCATGAATTAATTACATAAAATAAAACATAAAATATCATTTTGATGATTAAATTCATGATATTACATAATAATGTGGATTTATATACACCTCATTAAATAATATATGTTCATAACATAACATAAGTCTCAAAGAAGGATTATTAAAGAAAAAGTACCTGACATATTTGTTCACTTCATAATAATAACCCCCTTGAAAGATAGATGATAAATTGGATATGTAAATTGATTATTTTTCATTATAATAATCATAATATAAAATCAAGTGTAGTATATACACGAAATAAATGAAAATTTTGGTTGATATGGAAATTTTCTCAGATAAAGTTAAAGTCAAACGGATATCTTTTACATTATGTCACGACTTTCTTCATACATGTTAAAATATCTTGTATAATTAATATAATTTTATTATATATTTATATTAAATAACAATGTTCATATATATCATACCATATATGGTTTTATTAAGACCTTTTATAACACATTTATTAACAATACCAAGTTAATGTCGTGTTTAGGATAATAAAACTATGTTTTTCGTATACATGTTAATATGTTATATTTTATTATCCTACATTAAAAAACACATAATAATATAAACAATGAAAAAATTGATATAAATATCATGTAAATTAATTATATAGGTTTTAATAATAATATATAAAGGATAGAAATATGAAATGAATTACACCATTCATAGAGATGGTAGGCTGTACGTACGCATGAACACTATTTTCATCTATCTAGTTAGATTTAATGAAAAAAATTATATAATATATTATGATTTAATAATATTTTTTATTTCATATATATCGCTTATTTTTTTACTAAACCAATCCATATTAAATTATATGTATACTGTGAAGGAATCACATCGCTTTCTGAGAAGTAGTGCGCAATACACATAAACAACATTATTTTGTTTAAAAATATAAATATTTAATTTCATTCTGATATATCTATTCAAGAAAAATATTAACGTCATATATATCATATATAATTAATATTCCATCATTATTACTAGCCTTGATAAGTGTTAATGGAAAAATGAACAACATCCGTTCGAGAGGCTAAATTCTAGTGTTCAAACAAATGAAAATTTCTTAACACATTATTGGAATTGGTGGTGATTTTTTCTTACTAATTTATCATAAAAACGTCCAATTATATTTAATATATGTAGGTTTTTATATAAATGTGTTATAAAAATAATCAAATTGTTTTGTGATAGAAATAAAATGAACATGTCTGTTGATGAATAATCCCTCTTCATTTGGTATCCTTCTTAGGATTGTACTAATATACATATTTGAAAGGATTTATACCCACAAAAATGAATCATATATTTTTTTGACAGAATTTGGGAATATATTATCAGAGTTTTTGATTGAGGAAAATTTATTGAGATGTGTGAGGAAGGGGAAGACTAAATGACCTTTTATAACTAAGGTGGAGTGGAATTCGCTTAAATAACCAAAAGTATTCACTATTAGGATGTCTCCCATAACTCATTTTCTTACAAAATTGAACAATAATGGAGGGGATATTTGAATTGGTCTATAAATATATCCACCACATAAAATACATACATTTTTCAATTTATTTTATCATCAATGAATTTCCATGATTTTATCATTACTGTTTTTACCAAGGTAACCTGTATCTATTAGTTTCCCTAGGTAATTTATCTATTAATAGTATAATTATTAAGATATTTATAATATAATTTTTACAATTATTATAAAATTTATTTAAAATTTAATAAATAAAAAACCTATGTTTTTGAAAAATTATTTTTAATACAAACATATGTAATGGGAAAATTGAGTTCTAACATTAATTTCATTGACCAATTCGAACCATTATCACTATTAATTATGGTAGAAAACATATATTTATTTTATTAGATTTTATTAATTATTCAAATTATAAATATTTATCCAAATTTCCAAATTCTATTCACATAATGGGAAATATTTAATTTAAAATTAATCCCATAAAATAAAATAAATAGTGAATTTTTAATGACAAAAAGAACAACATTTTACAATGTTTTTTTATCTACTATTAATTTGAAATTGCATCAAATTCTCTAAATTGTGTTATTAAATGTATAATTGAACTAATTATGAATTAAAACAAATAAAAAATAAAATTTAACTTTACAAATAAATTATGTTAAAATGCATTTTATAATTAATATTCATTACATTTCCATATTCCTTAAAAATTGAATCATTTCAGAAAAATACCTAAAAATAAACAGTAATATAATTTATTAAATTATTAACTAAAAAATTGAATTAATTTCTTAACATTAATTTTATAATGGTGTAAAAATATTAATTTTAATAGTTTTCATAAAAAGACATACAAAGTAGTTCTTTTTAGAAAATATTATTGTCGAAATATATAAATTATTACTGAAAATAATGTATTTTATTTTCAATATGTTTTCTTTATATAATTTAAATATTTATATTTCTTAAGTATTATTTATTAATATTTATAGCACTATGTTTGAAATCTAGTTTTTAATAGATGTGTTAATAATATATCATGGTTTTGTTAAAACTCGATGTTGTGTGTAAGAAAAGCTAAGCTAGTGTTCCATATTGATAAATCATAAGATGGGTTCAAATATGAAACAATCCAAAATAAAAAATTTAATTTTATGAAGAGATATTAATTCATATAAAACTCTATGTGTTATATTCAAACTCAATATAATAATTCTCTTCGTTCAAAATAATTAACTTCGATACATAAAAATGAGGATTTTTTAGCCTCATTATATCATCATCATATAATATAGATTCCTTAAAATAGTTGTTTCACCATAAAAATTGATCAAGTGAGTTCTATTATTTCAAATATCTTTAGTTTTATAATCTAAAATCTCTGCTATTTTATCTTCATAAGATAAATAGTTTATCAATGGTGTTACCTATGAGTTTAGTACATATGAAGGGTCAGGTGTGTACTTCCAAAGGAGAGGTATGTGAAATACATCATAGACATTAAAGAGGTTTATTGTATGTTGCATGATAAATGATAAAATCATGATATGATAATGAATCTGGAAGGTAATGATATACATGGGGTTTAGTTTATCTTTCATCCCAAATATCATAACCTCCTTCTATAGAAAACCAACTTCAAATTATTAATCAATCTAGAGATTTCCAGATTATCTTTTCTACAAAATCAAATCATCCTTGATGTGATACAAAATGTATTTAAACATCTCTTTTAATTTTCTAGATATCATCGGTCCCAATTAACTTTTTTCTCCAACTTCCTTCCATCAAGATGGTGATATACATTTATTTCCATATAAGGCTTCATAAAGAACAATCAAAATTCTTTATTCAATGATATTATTATTAGAAATATCAACTATAATATGGGGCTGATCCCAAACACTATTTAAATCCAAAAAAAATATCACAAAATATCGTTTAGAGTTTGAATCTACTTTTCAGACAAACTATCTTTTTTAGGATGATATGTAGTGCTATAACACAAATATACATCAAGAGCTTGTGGAATAATTTTTCACCATATAGGGGAAAATCGTGGATTCTAATTATATACAATTTAATGTTTTACACCATATTTCCTTTCTTCTTTTTTGATTTATATTAGGGAAAATTGTTCCAAAGAGAAGTCTTCTCTGATATAGGTGAATTGTACTAACATAGTAAGGTGATCGACTAAGACCTATATAGCATTATTCCGCTAAGAGGATTTGTGGAGTCCAACGAAAAACTCCATGGTGATATTTTAAAATCTCTATTCTGGAATGGTTAACGGATTGAACAAAAACTTTTATTTCTTTTCATTTAGTTTAAAATTATTGGAATACCAAGATCCATGATAAAAACTCGATGATATTTCACTTAATTCCATCCCACCCAAAGTACATATTCAAATCTCTACATCATGGTACTTCCCAGATGAATAGATAATGAAGAAAAAAAGTTTCCACATATAATTCCATCTTCAAATATGGTTTGGAAGGAAAAATTACACCATTTTTGAACCCTAACATTCCCTCAGGTTCATGGCTAAACTCGTTAACATTTACAACATTCTTTTCCATCTCCAAATCTTTTTTATGTGCCACATTAATCATCACTTGGATATAATGTTTAAACTTCAATTATTGAATATAATATTATTCCCCTTCCATCAGGACTTCCACATTGATCTTTTTAAATCCCTAAATATTTTTCCTTTTCTGATCCTCGTCATTGATCATCTAGCTTGTCCCATTTGACTTAAAGTATCATCCATCTTGTTCGGTTTCCCATATTGGTAACATTTTTGGAACTAGTAATCATTAATCTAATCTAACCATATTATTTGGATAATATTCAACTCTTTATTTGTGAATATATAAATAAAATATTTTCTTATTGGAATATATATAGAACACTTTTACCCATAAACATAATTCCACTATATGATTAATTTATAAACTACCGCAGAGAATGCCAAATCATGATTAGGGTACTTTTTCATTTGAATATACAATTATTGTGAGGCCTACGATATAACCATGTTATTATGAATAATATAACATCTAAATACCTTCTTTGACTCATCATTATATTTTAAAAAACATTCCCCACATTAGGGTAATGTAAGAACATGTGCATTGATTGACCTTCTCTTCAGTTAGGTGAAATTTTCCTCACATTCATCAATTCATGGGAACATAGATCCCATCAAATATTTTATTATCATAGGATTATATAATCATGATAAATTCCCCATCAACTATTAATAATATATTACAAAACCATGAAAAATTCATATCTTAGTTATTGTGATTGGTTTGGGCCAACAGTTAGTAGCCTCTGTCTTTTATGGATCTACTGATACACCCACTCTTGAGATTATATGTCCCAAAAATGATTCATTTTTCATCCAAAATTCAAAATTTTAAATTCTTTCATATACTTTAAATTTTTGGGGAATTTAGAAAAATTCATAAGTTATCTTCATGATATGCTTTTCTCATTGAATATATATCAATATCTTCAATAAAGGCTACAACAAACTGAACAAGGTACTATTTAAAGACACTATTAATTAAATCTATAAAGATATAAAGGGATTTAAAAAGACCAAAAGGAATAACTATATAGTTATAGTGTCCATACCTTATACAAAATATCATCTGGATTACATATTCCTTCTGGACCTTAAACTGATGATATCTTAAACAAATGTAAATCCTCAAAAAGTACAATGATCCATAATGTTGATAAAACAATTCACAGATATGGGTAAGAGGATAATTTTTCTTAAATGTGATATTTTTATACTCTTGATAATCATATAATAGTCACATTGATACAAATTTATTTTTATCAAAAATAATAGGTGCATCCCTAAGTGGAAAACTTGGCTGAATTAGTCCCCTAACAGTACATTCCTAGTGTTCCTTAAGAAATTCCTACAACTCAATTGCGTCCTTTCCATAGGATTTCTTTGAAATTGTTGTGGATCAAGTTATGAGTTTTATTAAAAATCCAATTTAATGTTTTACAGAAATACAAATGACTTATTCCCAAAATATATCAACAAAGTCACATACTATAGGCATGTCATTGATGAAGAGTTTCTCCACAACATTGTGAGATCATTTTTCATTAACTTGAGGAACTCCTTCTATATATTCATATAAATAATAAGAGGAATGTAGATACTGAAAAATAAGATCATGACCTCATCACAATCTATGGAGTCAATTCCATCATTTTCCCTCATCTTCTTGCTATGAATCCACCACCAATCTACTCCACATTCAAATGGAAGAAAACCAAAATGAATTTTTCATGTTCTGAGCATTGGATAATAGGAAATATGTTTTTAGTGGTACAGATCCTTTTTTTCAGGAACTACTAGATTAGATGACCCACTGAATGAAGGATGACATTTACCCTTTATGAATTCAATAAAATATTGTTCCCTCTTTTGTTTATCTGGAAGTCAAACATGAGTCACATATTGATAAATTTTTATGGGAATTGAAATGATATTTTTTACAAATCCAATAACATTTAAACTCTAAGTGGAAATTTTGTGTATTTTCCATTGCACTCGACATTAATGTGGTTGTTTTAGGTTATATAAAATTATAAAAAACCAATATAATGGAGTGAGAAATAATAATCATTGTGTGGAACCACAAATCATTGAAAAATTACATATAGGACGTCTAAATAATGAAAAAAAATTCATTACTATTTGAACCCATATAGTTATAATAGGTCATTCATAGTCATCTTCATTATAAATACTTCATTCTAGTTTGTAAAGATTTTTTGAATTACCAAAGAATATCACATTGATTGTAAAACCATTTGTACAACATGTTCTATTGTCATGAACTAGATCCTGATTGAGTCTAGCACCATATGGAGGTTTTCAGGTTGTTTACAATATGAACATCTCTTCTATATCCATATCCACTTATTGTATCCATAAATGGTTGTAATTAGTTGGAAATCACTCACTCTATTATTTGACAAGATTTTTTTTAAAAATTTCATATACATTGACCCATCATTAGACATATCCTTAGTTATGTCCATAGGTACATCTCTATTGTTTACACATCATAATTTAAAAAGGATAACTATACTAAAGCTCTGATACAAACTATATCGACCAGTGTAGAAAATATATAAATACAAGATCATATTTTATGAATATTTATTACATTACATTTACACATGCACGGGGATAGTAAAAATTTATTGGACTTGGAAACATATAAACATAATGAAAGGTCCATAAGTGATATACGTCATCTCCCACTACATTATTCATAACTATCACACTTCTTATACATATCATACATAATACATTCACTAATAAACAAGGTAATGGAAACAAAATAATGGTATATCATTGAATATAAGTAAGGGTATTCAAGGGATAAATGTAATAAAAACATCTTTATAAGGACATGAGAGGATGATCATGTCATTTGAAAAGCATTCCATGCATATAAAATATCATATTAATGAATCAAGGAATAAATATTTTTATTTTATTGGGAAAATAATAATTAATAGGTGTTGGCATATTAATTAGGGATAGAGGGAGGTGGATGGTTTAACAATAAAAAATGGGAGGTGAAAATGCTCCTCATATTAAATTAGGGGAGCCTCTCCACGTCTCATTTATTATGGTTAACCCCTTCACCTCACTCTGTCCCAAATTAATATGCCAACACCTTTTAGTTAATTAATTATTAAAATCAAAAAATTCGATTCACGAGAGAATAACACTGGCATATAGAAAGTGTCTTCAAGAATACACATAAGCCTATAAACTGATCTCCACTTTGTTAAAGGATCACTGCAATGTCCATCATAGATGAAAAGTTCCTTTATTATATGGATTTCACTCCTTGTTCCACTTCAATTTTACTGTACTGGGTTCACTCACTATTCTAGCATATGAAATGTATGTATCAAAACATTTTTCAATATCTCTGGAACCATTGGAGCCCATTTTTTATTATTCTCAAAATAAATTTATCTTAAATTGTATCGCATACGAGGTGGGAGTTTCTTATAATAATTTCTTCATGTTTGTATGTGTTATTATTCGTATCCAGCTTAAATGATACCAAACTTTCTATCGTATATGAAACTTTTTTATTCATTCTTAAAATAATCCATTCTTGAACGAAGCTATAGTCGGATGTTTTTTATAAAAAATTGTATATTAGTGATGTTAATTATAATGAAAATATTATAATATATAGGATTATTCAACATGGTAATTAAATAAAATGGTAATGGTTCTTTTATTTTAATATGTGGGAGAAGTAGTTAAACATAGAACGTGATCCAGATTACTAGTAACCTGGTAATTATTGTGGCATGAACACATTTTAGGGATATATGATAGAATTTATTAAAATGAATTTTAGGATATCTAATTTTCTAAATATCACTCTCATGAATGTTTTAATTCTAATATTTTCATCTTGACATTTGTTGAAAAACTGAATTGGATATTTTAGGATGGATTAATAAAAAAGGATATAGAAAAATTATAAAAATGATTCTATCATGTGTACTAGATTGAAACTAGTTGATGGTTTCTTTTATAAAAATACATTTATATAACACTCCATCTCAAAAATTTGTATGTTCTCCATTATAGGGAGGGATTTGTATGAGATGGAGTTGTTCATATTTACATTCCTATATTTGTTTTGAGATTATTTTCTAATAAAACATTCAATATAAAATAGTTCTACATAAAATTATAATTGGGAATGAATTTGAAAAAGCATATGGATATACTGGTGAATGCATTAGTAAAATAGAGTCTTAAACATCATTAAAAAATAGAATTTTATTTTTAAATAGACAATATTTTTAGAATTTTATTATCCAAGATAGATTCCATTACTGATTCCACTAATAGTGTAAAAAAATAGGGGTGATAAATTTCAAATGTGAAAAATCCCAGGGATAATTTTTTTTTGATCAATTCTAGAGCACACAAAAAATTCAGTAATTTATATTTCATTGATGATAATTATTGTTGATTAGATATTAAATTATATAAATACAAAATAAAGGTTATTAGAGAGATAATTGGATTTTATAAATACTATCAGATAGTTTTTGATCAATTTACATATTCTCAAAACATAATCCTTTTACAAACCAAACTATTATTTTTATTCATTATTTATTTCATTATTTTTGGTAATATAAAAAAATTGTAATGATTAAAAATAATAAATGCTTATATAAATTGTAGCTACCATTCTCAAGGAGAATGTTTTGTTATTTATCATTAATAAGGTTTCCTTTTATATGTGTATAATGGATTCCCCTTGGTATATGAGAGCTTTTATTTTCACACTATAGTCTACTAGAAAAATATTGATGAAATTTGGGTGGAAATATATTCTATGGATACATCCTTATAATTCTCATTATGTTTCTAGTACCGTGGAGTTTTTTTATTAATATGAGAATAACTTGTTCTTTTTTTTATAGATTGTTGTAGATACTTAAATGAAATGGTTGAAATACCATAAGATATTATGAAATGTATCAATGATGTGAAATGGATTAAGACATGGTATAGTCAACATAAATTTCCCTGGGACTTTATACCCTTTACATCATATTGTGGATGAATTTACATAATTTCTTTCCTTCCATGCATAGAAGTAAAATATTATTTAAAAAATAGATGAATAAATGGAGGAGATGGTGTATTTTGGATTTATCACTGAAACAATGTATTATCTATTTTATTATTTTATCCCTTTTTATCCCTCCAAAACATAGCCTAATATCTCTTGTAGGTGTATCTAAATTATAGGAATCCATACTAATGTTTCCTCTACGAGTTGTATCATTTATGCATGGATCTTTCATGGCCAAATAATAGAAGATATTCCTAAATAAAATTAGGTTATGTTACTCAAAAAATGTAAATTGGGTTCATTGATAAGAAATCCATGTTTTTATAGAGCACAAATAGACATTTAATCAGTAAAGGATTTTATAGCTCATTCATGACATCATTGAAACAAGATAACCATGAAATCAGAGTGACTATTTATGGTAAATATATTTTCCACTTACATTATATATCCAAAAAACTCATTTTATTTTCAAATCCTTATATTGAATCTTTAATTATTTGGAAAAAATCAATGTGAATCAAAATCAGATGACTAAAATGAATATATGGATCCCAAATTAGGCTATATATTTGATTAAAGAGTTTTTGATTCCTAAAAATACTAAATGAATTTAGGTTCATTATCCTAATGAAAAAAAGGAATTATGAGGATGTTTTCAAGGTTTTCAATGAGTAGCATGTGTTTATGATTATAATGTGATTTTTAAACATAAAACACACTATTTAAGTCATAATGATCACAATGTGTTTCCAATTGTTGTGCAACTGATCAATATACAAAAAATGTATTAGGATTCATTGTGAAAATGTATCATAATAATATAAATGTTTTGTAAATTCTCTGAGTATATAACATGTGTTTTGAAGAAAAATGTTAATTTTAAACTAAAAACAAACTTTGATTCATACCAGTCACAATGCGTATCAGATTGAGGTGTAGTAGATTCCAACATTTCAAATGTGAAATATTATTCATTTCCCTAATATATCAAAAAAATGAATGCATTACCTAAGTTAAAAGTATATCGTGTTTTTTTACCAAAAATTACAATTTTAAAATAAAAACATACAATCTAAGTCATTCGATGAATACAGAGTATCAAATTTTTGTTGAGATGATTCATAAACATGAAAAATAATTTATGGATAATTATATTAATCTTTTAAAATAAATTGAATATTATTTTTTTGTTTTGAGGATGTGATGTGTTTTTTGAACATAAAAGTGGTCATTAAATTTAATACAGACACTTTTTGTATTTTTTTTACTAAAAAAAGACACAACTAATCATAAACAGATCAAATATGGATCCCATAACACTATGTGGTGAAAATTTTTATATGAGTGTGTCATCCTAATTGAATAATTTTTCAACAGTATTTTCTTAGATAATTAAGTACTCATAATAGAGTGAGAAATGGTCAAAGGAAAAATATTTCTCGATGAAGCCATTTCATCACTATATCATTAAAAATGAAGTATCAGATTAAAATTACAAGGAAATTAACAAAAAATGGAAGAATATATGATGAGACAAATAACTAAATAAGTAGTAGGAAGTCACATCTACATAATTTTACATACATTATAACACCATGTATTATTTCCATCCAGTTCTAAAAAATATATATTCTTTTTTTTAATATAAGGTCTTTTAAAACCCCTTCAAATATTAGAATATATAAATAAAAAATGTATTAAAATAATTTTTAATAATATTTTAATTATCATCAGAAGTACTGTGTTAGGGATTCTATATTATTGATTACATATGAAATATTTCATTAAATTAAAAAAATGATAACCATAATAATTTTCAGTAGTTTTTTTGAGTACTCAACAAAAATTAAAAAATAAGTAAATTTTATTATATATGATATGATAGTGAAATATTTTTATATTTACGCTAATATAGATCGACATGAATAAATGTATAGGATTATTGTGTGCATTGACTATCCTCATTCCAAGAAATTGATTATTTTTAAAAATCACCCTATTATTAAAAATTCCTTTAAAACCAAGTATAAAATTTATATATTGATGATTATTTTTAAATTTATTCTTGAATATTATTGAAAATTAACAAATGTCATATTGTGTGGTTGACATAATTTTTTCCATGAATTAAATCTATAAAATAAATAATTAGTGTATATAAATTTATTATAATGTGAAATTAATTATTCATAAAAAAAATTATGTAATTAATGAAATGAAATTATATTTGATATGATTAAATTGTAGTGTTTTACACTACCATCATAGGTATTATGAAGACTTTGTTGTCTGTATATATTTTTTCAAACATTACGAATATTTTTTCCATTATTAATGAACATTCCTCGTCATTCAATGATATTTTCTATGTTGAAGTGATCCATGAAAAAATTAGTGTAAATTCATTTCGGAGGGTTTTCCATTAAAATAGAACTGATATATATGTCTATAAAAAATCTTAATAATATTTAACTATAATGAACATAGTAAATTGTAATTTGGAAAAAAATTATTAAAACACACATCGTGTATACATTTGAAATTGTGTCTCCAAGCCATAAATTAATGAGGATTACAATGAAATTTCTCAAAGATAATAATTTTATAATTGAATATTTTTATACCTTATTTTTAAAATCATTGTTTTTTCGTATAATCACTTTGAAACTTTAATCTACATGAACATTTAATACTAGTAAATATAAATTATGAACTTGAGATTCAATTATACATTTTATAGGTATTTTTGATTTATTGGTGGATTCATTAGTTTTTTGGATTCAACAATCTATTTCAAACCCTTCACATTCTCCACATGTAATAACATTCATTAATTGATGTCTTTTTCATTTATTGTCAAATATTCTGCATAAAAATTAACTTTGAAAGTAAAAACTCTTTATCAAAATGTATTTTTACTAGATCAAATGACATGTATATGAACATTCTTATATAATGCATGACAATTTAAACATCATTATAATAATAGGGAATAGGTAAGTTGGCACTTAGATCATAAAATATGTTAATACACACTCTATCATGACCATCCACCCATCGAAATACCATAATTCCAGTAAATATCTTTATTATTGATAATTCCCCCTTTTAATGGTAGAAGAGGAAAACCAAAGGACTTCATAGACTTATGACAATCTCAACTGAACGACAGAAAGCATGAAAACTAGACTGAATACTAGAAGAACCCCTCCCAAGTAGAAAATTATGTTGAAGCTCTCCAACCATGCAAGGAAAATCGGCAAGAAAGTGTCTGGTGTCAAAGAACATGCCCGATCCGATGGCTGGCGCCATACCCTCTCAAACAACCAAATCCCAAAAGCACTACAAAGGTGAACTGCCAGCTCTGAATCCTCCTCTGGGCATGATCCAAGATATCGAGCCAGGGTGACTAACTTCCCACCTCCAATATCAAACCAACCACCGAAAACACCATGATCCTACATAGCTTAAAGAATCCTTCACAGACATCTGCGCCTCCACCGAAGTTGTCAACAAGAATTTTCGCGTTCTCACTACCAGCATTGCCACATAAGCAGTCAGAAGACGATCCAAGGGCCACGAAGCTGAGTCATTTTCACCTAGGACTAAATTACCCAACACCACACCAAAAGAACATCGCTGATGAAAACTAATCAGGGCCGATCTGAACAAGAAACGCCACTCCGGGCATTGATCTTCTCAGATCTAAACCACGAACCCACCCTCACTGGTCACTGAATCAGGCAGACAACTTAAGGCAAGAAGAGGCTACCATGGATCGATACCAATGACATGACGCCGCAAAATACACCAAAAAAACACCAAATAAACACCAATACAGAACATAAAACTCAAACCTACAAGGGAAGCAAAGACCCCGAAGGAAAAGAGAACGTCCACCCACCGGGCCACTCGGAAGTCATCAGCAGGCAACCCTTGGATTCCATGCCAGAGCCATCGTAGATCCATGTTGTATCTAAATAGAGAAATCCAAGACCACTTGATCCACACCGGAAGCACGCTGCGGTCTTCGATCCATGCTGAAACTATCGTGCCACAATGGATCCACTCCATCGAGACTTCCAGAGACATCCCAATCCACAGCCGATCTAGGATGTCGAGACTGCTGGAGATAACCCTATCTGCACCAGATCCATGATGTTGAGACAACTGGAGACTACCCAGGACACACCCGATCCACAATATCGAGACCACAAGAGGCAACCTGAGCCACACCAGATCCAAGCCATTGAGATCACCAGAGACAGCCCGAGCCACACTAAAATGCCGAGGATGCTGAGGACAATGATCTGATGAGACGGAGCCCCACCACCACCAACCCAAAGCAACCCCAGATCCACTATCGAGGTGTGCTGTAGACCTGATCCACACCACCTTCCAAACAGAATCCCAGGAGAAACCGACATTGATCCTTCGAGCATCACCGGAGGAAGGGATGAGAAGATACCCGTGGAGAAACCCTAGAAGCGGACCAACGTGGAACCTGCCACTCAGAGGAAAAATTACAAAATCAAAACACACACTAAATCCTCTATCATGATCCTTTGAATGATTTTATGTATAAAATCTTCATAAAAATTTTACAGTGTACCAATCTCATCAAGGGGATGGGTGGTTACTAATATATATAAATAAAAACCATTTCACCCTGTATAATATCAATATAATAAACATATCGGTGACTTCATAATTTATATATCATATAAATATTTACAAAAGAAATTATTAAGTTTATTAAGGAAACATGTTTTTTTAGAAAGACTTACAAAAAATTTGATGGGGTGTCAGAGGGCGGGGGTGTTCATGTAGTGGTTATTATTCAGTTATTTATTATAGTTGATATTTTCCCCAACATTCAATAACTAATAAACTTTTTAATTATTATTTTATTTTATTATATATATTATTATCAAAATTTCATTACTTTTAATATCTGTATCAACCCATGAATTTCTTTTATTGAGATATGTTTAGGGTGACACCCCAAAACCTACACCACATACACAACCATTTTTTTGGGTCGCTTTAAGGACAATGAATGATATTATTCCTTAGGTATACCTAGTTATATTTCCTATTTCTAAACCATGTAATAATGTATGAAAATAAATAACCATTTTAATGTAATAAAAATTTAATATTAAATTAATTTTTATTATATCATAATTACATATTATTCTCATACTTATTATAGTTTTTCCTCTAATAGTTTTTCTTTTTCTACAAAATCAAACTTATATTTCACATGATGTGGGATATGAAGTGGATTTTTATTTTTATTCATCAAAATTCATATAAAAAATAGAAAAATATTTCGTTGATGTATCATTCTATATTAGAAAATTATTAGGGATTTAAAATAAATACCATTTTTTCAAGTGAGATATACCCATCCTTGTTTTGTATTAGGGGTATTTTTTTTCTCTTCACACTGCTTATTTTTAGAACTCAATTATTATTTCATCAATTATGATTTCATAATTAATGTGATTAATAAACATATTTCCATTACATTTGTTACCAAAAACAATGTACCTGATATGATTTCTCCTAAGGATTACCAATAAATTAATACCACTTTTTGTTGTTTTTCTGGTGTGCATAAAACATTGTTGTGTGCGGATTTAATTTCTCTTTAGCATTGAAGATATTATGATTCATATTATTTTTTTGAAAGCCTCTTTTAAAATTTATGATTAGTGTTGATACACATTTCATTTGATAGTCATCTAGTATAAATACACTCTTCAAGGGATAATGGAGAGTAAATCCACATTTCAATATTTGTTTTTGTGAAATAAAGAGAATATATCATAATATTACCCGAATCTATATCCAAGTTAGTGCCTTACATATGATAAATGTATAGTGAAACATATCTATATCAACTATAGTGTAAATTTGAGTAGTTCCAAATGTAACTAATGAAAATTTATATGTTGTTGTTAATAGGCTGCCCACGTTCATTATACCCAACCATGAATTTGATGCCTCTATTCTTCACCTTAGTACCTTTTTTAACACTATCACTCTATGACCATCATTATGTTTTGATACATATTTTTTTAACCCTATACTATTTCACCTACATCAATATCAATAATATGTTGTTCCTTATGATTTCTAGCATTGAAATGTGTAGAAGCATATTGATCCTCTTAATTGGGATCATCAATATGTTGAGAACCCCATTGATCATCTTAACATGGAGAATCATCATGGGTTGAAACCTTTTATTGCTTTGTGTTGTGTGCATTTTCAAGTTAAGAAACCTGTTGTTTTATAGACTAGAAAAATCATCATGTGCATAATCATTTATCAATTAAAATGGTTGGCCATTTAATTTAGATATCGTAAATGCAGAAATGAATATATAATAGTGGGAGATAAAAAAATTATATTATTGAAAATATATAATCTGAATTTTTATCTACCTTTTTTTTATTAAAGGATGAAGTTATTATTCCCCTTTATCAAGTATAAAAATACCATCATTATTTTTTGAGATGACATACAACACCCCGCCTACATTGGGACCTCTGTGAAATGATTTCATCATCCCAATAAATTGGTCATCCTCAAGTGAATTGACACTTGATGATTCAGTGGTATTTTTCTATAATTGAAAAATATACTACATTATATTTATTGGATTATGAACATAAAATGCATATACTATATGTGATTCTATTATAGATAGTTTTCTTTGTACACTTTCTTAATGAGTCCACATTCAATAATCCCAATTCATCAATATTATTTTTCCTCTAGTTATCAGCCCCCACACATTGAAAAATTATGAATTAGAACATTGTATAATCCAACAATATTATTATTCAAGGATTCCAAAGTATTAAATATTTAAATATATTGCATTTTTATACTTTTTATAATATATATTCATCACATGAGCTAAAATTTTAAGTCCACCACTTTTTAAAGTGCTTTGGCCATCTTGTTCCTTTGTGGAAAACATGTTACCATAAATTAAATGACCATTATAACATAATAAATACACACAAAGTACATTGGATAACCATTTATGATGTTATAAAATTAATGTTTTTAGGAATAACCTTAAACAATTTTTCCCTAAACCATCCAAAATTGTTTTTGATTGTGTTTATTTGATATCCAACAATCATTCCACAATGTTTATATATTACTAATAATTAAATTTTGGGTTTCGACATTTGGAAGCGCATATAAATTATTATAAGAAATTTAAAGGTGATTCATCTCCCTCTATATTATAGGAATTGTAAAAAAAACTATTCATGAAATTACATTACCCCTTAGCTATCTGGTGTGATGATATTTTTGTAAAAATTCCATCCACATCAAAAATAGAGTCATTATAGAATTGAACAACATCCTCAATAGTATATTAATCTACAATACAATATTATGGATGACTTTTTATACATACCTCTGTAAAATATTAATATACTTTTCAATGGAGTGAATCCATCTATAATGTTCGAGGCCACATAGCCAAATCTCTCTAACCATGTGAACTGTTAAGTGAACCATCATATCGTAGAATTATTATACTAAATACATCTCCAATTCACATAACATGATATCCATTTACATTTCCATGGTTTTAACACTACTTAGTTCTATTATATTATGGAAAAATGTTTTGAAAATAAAACAAATTTTGTTAATATATGAATGAAATTATTCGGAAAAATGAATTATAAATATTGAAAATTTATATGTTTCTTAAAAACATTATATTCAAATTGTTTTAGACCCTTTAACTTTAAATCAGTAATTGACATGATATTCTTGATATTTGATGGGTTCCCCTAAGGGACCGTGATGTGATTTGGGATGTTTCAATCATGATATATCTCTTTCCTGGATTGCGTGTAAAAACTGGAGATATAAACGTAGAACTTTCAAACTTCATTGGAACAAACTCTTCCTGCATGACCATGTCAATAATGTCCAACCTAGAAATAATTTCATATTTTATGTACATTTTCTAATGTTTAGATTAGACTATTACATAAAGTTTTTCCCACATTAATGAAATCACATACATGAATTACTTAAAAAAATTCATATATGGGAATTGAAAAATGATCACTTTTTTCAACGGGGTTTCATAGGTGTTTTAATGAAGGATTACCCAATGCATTTTCTATATGTATACTTATTGAAATATATGAACACTATTATCAGAGATAGTGTAGTATATTGTTTTGAACATGAATTTAATGAAGTCATCTAATATTTTTATCTGTTTCATCAGGGAGGGAACCTGTGATGATATAGAAATAGTCCTTGGTGAATGTTTCAACATAACTATGTGTTTACATTGTTCACAAATAAGACACCCTTGAGATCCACTAATTTTACATCCTAAAAATGTCCATAAAAAGGAGAATAAGTTATAATCCCATATAACATGTAGCTGAATATATATATATATATTCTCTATTCAATGAATCATAATATGTAACACCAAAATCCAACATTAGTTTCAAATTTTAATAACAAAAGATCAAAATAAACATCAATGTCCTTAACTGATTGTTATTATTCATTATATATATAGAGACAATATAAGAAATTATTACATCATGCACAAAAAAAATATGAAATATATAATTTTAAAACATAACTAGACACATACTTTGAGTAATCATTTAAAAACAAAAATTATTCACTCCATCAATGTAGTGCCTCGGTTCCCGAAGCCACCCAGAGGCACCCGATACCCGGTTGGTCACATGGCCTCAGGCACTTTTCCCCGAATCCCAAAGGTGACAGACTAGAAGAAAGGGTCTTGGGTGTGATAGTGGGGAATATATGCTCTCATTGTCATAGTAACACAACAAAATAAATCAATGGAAAATGCAGAAGTATGTATAATCCATACAAAATATACATCAAGAAGACCAAAAACTAATAAACTGGAGCACACACACACACACACACATATATATATATGTGTGTGTAGGATGCATGATACATATGTATTGGAAAAACATCCAAACAAATCACAATTCTTTAATACAATAGTACTAAACCCATGTATAAAAGAAAGCAATGAAAACAACTACTCCGCATCGCATGACATAGCTTAGTCACATGATCTACTGCTCTAGAGCTAATCATGTACCTAATATAGAAGGGAGCTTTCCCATATCAATACCTACAGCAATATAATCTATTTGGGCCCAAAACAAGGACGAAATAGTGTGTGAGACTAAATTCTAGTAGGAAACCACCATGAGATTTGTGCCTAACACTCAGATAATATATGTCATGCAGTAAGAAAATAAATGAAGTAAAAAAGGAAGTACCCAAGGTAAAAAATTCAACGTTTAAATGAATTTAGTATCATATATCAAGCAACAGATAAACAAATAAGGTAATAAAAACATGAAACCCTATGGGAAGTACTCATAGCCTATCCCCTCTAGTCCTACCTTGAAACACAAGAAACCCTATGGGCAGTACACTTAGTCTAACCCCTATGGTTCAGCTTACGCATAGATTATATGAGGAAGCACTCACAGTTAATTCCTCCTATAGTCTCATATCAGTAACTAAAGGAATTCAGGGGAAGCACTCAACGTCTATTCCCCCTGTGGCCTTCATCGGGGATCTACAGACACTCTGAGAAAACACTTACGTCAATTCCCCCTATAGTCTCGCATTGTAAATTAAATAGACACTTTGGAGAAGCCCTTACGTCCATTCTCCCTATGGTCTACTACAAAAGGTTCTCATGGCCCTGTGTAAGTCAAGTATGTATAAAAATGTGTATCGGCCAATGTAACCCTCTAGAACTACTTTTCTATAGTCTACAACATATTAGCATATCATAAAAATCACACTATCCTACAACTATGTGTTGGAAAGTATACAGCAGTCTAATAGGAAAAATAGACCCAACGGTCAAAACATGCAGTGATGCATCAGCATAAACATCCAAAGAATATAAATTAACCCTATTCACACTCAATCAACCTCTACTCAAGAATACAATCATTGAAGGAAAACAATAGGTCTAAAATTGTAAACTTGAAATACCTCTTTCCTGGGTATTGGAAAAATGTTCACATATTACTCAATAAAATTTAATGAAAATGCACAAACCACCTACCTCAACATTTTAGTATCGCTATATGTGACCCTCAAGCCTTGAATCTCCCATGAACATGGTAGATCTACAAAAATGCTCAAAATGTACAACCGAGGATAACATGGGGAAGAGGAGGAACCATGAAATGAAGCTCCAGCAGATGGAAGAGCTTACCGAGGCTATTCCAATGCAATCGACGGAGTTTGATCCGAAGAACAAACCCTCGATTGGGGGCTCGGTGAAGATCTATATCATACGGATGCTCTCGGTCGAGTTCAGCAGAGAAGAAGACATTTCTATCGATTAAACGCGACCCCGGTCCATTTAATGAAGAAAAAAATACATGGTATTTACCTTGGATGTACACTACTTGTACTTTCTGTTTCCATACTCTGCTTTAGGGATACTCTAGGTAACCCTCACATGGTTGTGTGCATGGCTGCTACATGGCCAGCACACGGATACCTCCAGTAACCGAGTTCTCGGCATGTACTCAGAAAGTACACGGAGGGTACTTCTAAAATTTCTATAAATTTCTCATTTTCTAAAAAACGACCAAATGAAGGAAAACATACCTAAGAAGAAGTTCTGGGATCTTAAAAAAATTTCCCCCTTAAAGAAGTTCATCCCTGAATTTCCCTAGCAAGGAGGCGTAGAAGAAGAAACCCCAAATAGCTCCGGCCACTGTACTCGTACATTAGCCTCCCTCTCACAAGTCTCATGTTGTACTCTCCCATGCTTCTATAGAACGAATAATAGAGGGAGAGATCGGCCAAGGAGAACCTTCGTACTTCTGTCAACAATCTGGATTGGATGCTCCTCGAACGATGCATCTACTTTTAAGTGAACCTCTTATGGTTGGAAAACTTTAGGCGGGTCTGAGAACTAATTTTGAACCTGAGAAACATGTAAGACGTCATGCATATCCTGGTAAAATTAAGGTAACTCCAAATGAATAGCACCTGTCCTACTCTCTCCAACACCTCAAATGGCCTGATAAACCTCAACAAAAGCTTACCATGTCTCTTAATCCTCTTCTGTCCAAACCTTTGTGTGATATGTTGAAAAACCTAATTCCCAACCTTGAACTCTAGTGGTCCTCTCTATTGATCAGCATAAGACTTCTATCGAGACTGTGCATTAGCCATCATCTTCCTCATCTACTCTATCTGCTCTGAGGTCTCCTGAACAAGGAGAGGTCCCCGCAAAGATGCCTCTCCTTCCTCCAGCCAACATAAGGGTTATCGTCATGTCCTACCATACAAATCCTCATAAGGTTCCAAATGAATAGTTTCTTGAAAAATATTATTTTAGGCATATTCAAAAAGAGGTATGTGATTCACCCAAGAACCTCCAAAATCCAGAGTACATGCTCGAAGCATGTCTTCAAGAACCTGAATCGTACTCTCAGACTGGCCATCTGTCTGGTGGTGGTAAGATATACTAAATATTAGTTGTATACCCCTATCCTTCTGACGACCCTTATAGACCCAAGAAGTAAAACATTCATCTCTATCTAATACAATTTTTTGTGGAACTCCATGTATATGTACGATCTCTCCGATGTACAGCCTCCCCAACTCATCAGCGAAGATGGTCTCCTTGATTGGAAAGAAGTGAGAAACATTGGTGAGTATTTCAATGACATCCAAAACTACATCATTCCATCGAGGTGACCTCGGGATACCTATCATGATATCCATCACAACATCTTTCCACATACACTAGGGAATGGGTAACTATTGTTAATTCCCTACTAGTCATTAATGCTCGGTCTTCACTTGCTGGCAGGTGAAACACGTAACGACCCAAACATTAATTAATGGAAATCACTCTTGAACTAATTAAAAGTCTCTTTATGTAAAATTTTTATATAAAATTTCAAATAATTTGGTTCTATGTTATCAATTTTGATAGTTTCTAATATAGATTTTGATCAGTGATCACATGATTAGTATAAATATAGGGCTTTAACAAATCCATTTTACTCAGAAAAAGGAAGCGATAACCTCATCCAGTAGACGAGCCAAACATGAAGCCAATTTTTCAGAGCATGAAAAGGAGGTGGCATCATTGGGCTTCTCTCTTGACCATGATCATGCTGAGCTTGAACATTTTAATCTTGAGCAGAACCGCCTATGAGAGAAGTTGAAGTTGATAGATATTACCACATGAGCGATGTTATCTGAGCCACCCCAAGAGTCTGTCACCATTGCACACCTCACCCTTTAGTCTTATGCAATTGTTTTAAGGGGTTATTTAACAGGACCATGGTAATATGGTTATTTTCATTATTTGTGTACATAATAATAAATATAGGTTCATTTTATTATTGTTACGTTGTTAATAGTTTTTAAAGCACAATAATATTTGTAGTTATTATTCCACTAAGAAATAAATTTTGATGAATTAATGTATTTTTGAATTAAATAATATTTTAATAAAATATTATTATTATTACTAAATTAATTAGTATTAAATATAAATGATCGTATAATTTTATGAATGCAATTTTAATTTTTATTAAGCTCTGCAATCCATTTTTCTTATAAACCATGAATTTTAGATAAACGTCGGATTTTTATTTTAGAAGTGAAAATTAACATATTTATAAAATTATTTACATAAAATGAATATTATTTCTGGATTCATGACGTTGAAATTATCCATTGGTGAATTTTTCATACTTTTCTGAGACAGTCAAATTTTTGGGTAAAAATTAAATACCATTTAAATATATAATGTGTTTTATTACATGATAATGTCCCAATTGTGAGGTAATAAAATACTATAAACTTTATGTTTGGACAATATATGTTTTACCATTAAATTTATGTGATTTTTCATTTCTTTTATTTATTTTACAATGCTTTAGTGGACCTTTCAAGACATATTAAACATTTTTCCTTTTTAAATTGTTTTCCTTGGGAGTGTGACCCACCTCTACATAATTAAAACAATTATTTTAAGAATTTAAGACTTTGGAATTATAAAACATTGTTATTCACTTCCCTTTTCTAGAAAACCATGCACAAAAACCATGTTTTGAATTGTGGTTTGGATTAGATTAATGTGGGATGTCCCAAACCTAAATAATGAATGAATTCCCTCACCTTTCATATATAAACCAACCCAATATCCCACTTCCTCCTCACTAAAATCATTTGGAGTTTGTCCAACCTTTAACCTCATTTTTATAAAATCCTCACAAGGATCCACAAGATCCCATGAAGCCTCTCTCACGCCTCCCTCAAGCCTTTGGAAGCACACTTCCAAGTATGGGTTTTTCTTCCTTTCTAATTTTGTTTCTCTATTCTTTAGATTTTTATTCCCTTTTAATTTCAATTATGAATGTTGGGGTATGGTTTTTAACCTCCCTATACTACACTCTTTATGTTTGAATGATGGGAGACCCCTTTCTCTCTCATTAAATTCCTCCCATATACACCTGTTACTTTGCCGAAAGTTTGATAGGAATTTCTTTATCTGAATTTACATTCAAGAAATTCATTTGTATCGTGATTCTAAAGTATATTACAGTTGTTGAAACATTTATCTATATGACCCCTTACTATACATGTCATTTAAATATTATGAGACACCCCTTTCTCTATCATCATCCAATTTTATGAGTTCTTTTGTCACATCGTTGTGTTGCGGAAATTGCACCGCGCTTTTCTAAGCCAAATTCATTGTTTATGGAATACAATGACTATTTCTTTATCAAGGGTATTCACCTTTATACACATTTAATTATTCTTTAATGAGTTTCATGTATGTATAAAACATTTTTTATCGTCTAATAAATGATTATGTTGAATGATTCAATGTTTTATGATCCCTGTGGCACACTTATGCATTAAATTAAATGATTAAGAAGGTTGTGCCCTGATAGTGCTTCAATGCATTTGGTAAAGTGTAGTATCATGATATGTCAGGTGCAATGGGTTTTTACTCATACTAATTCAAGTTAAACAAGGGTTTACTCATGATTCATGTGCAATGAGGGTTTACTCATTCTCCATGTGCAATGATCCTTGGCTCATGTTAATTCTATTTTAAGTGTTGTTTCCACATTTCCATGTTATGATTATCATGCTTTATCATTCCTTTATGATTATGCTTTCCTTGTGGTCTATTGATATGCCTAGTTTCTAACATGAATTGTATTCCTCATGTTATTCTATGATTAATCCCTTACTAGGCATTAGAGCTCGCCCATTTTGTTTTCATGTCCTCAGGTTATCTCATGCAATGCTAAGTAAGATATAATGTAGTGTTCATTTAAAGAATGTTTTCAAATAAAATGTTGTTTTCACTTTTTTTGTTGTTATATAATGATACTAAGCCCCAAAGACACTAGACCACTTGATCTTCTATGTTGTATCAAATGATGTTTATTTAATAATTTATGTTTAATTGTGAAATAAAATATCAGGGTTACAATAGTTGGTATAAGAGGATAGGTTTAGTTATTTTTTGCAATTAGGATTAGAATACCATAGTAAAACCTTAAAGACAAGACTAAGAATAATGAAAACATCCCTAAGTTTTGGTGAGTATTTAGTAAGTGTTTTACCATGAAAATACATCCCATTCTGGATATGAGTAGGTAGAAGAGTCTCTGGAACAGATGTATCATAGGGGTAAAACCCAAAAACACCACATCGAGATAGACTTGAATATGAACTGGTGCACAGGAAAGGGCCTTGATGCACTCACGGTTATGACACTCTTGGGGGATATGGTTTGGTAAATTTACAAGAATAGTATGGACAATTATCAAGGGAATAAAAAATGCCCTAAGAATATATGTTAGAATGTAGATCATGGATAACAAAAAGTGAATCCAATAGATTCATATTTTATGGAATGAAATGTTATTTATAAGTCATTTGTTTTGTCCTTGTATTACAATTTATGTGATACCCCTAACATTCCATTTATTCTAGTCAATGGCCAGTAATATGAAGTCTCGGGCTGACAACCAATGTAAAGATTAATGTGATGACTATACTAATGAGATGTCCAATCCAAAGAGAGTGGGAAACACAAACTTTGTCACGCTTCCCTATTAGCTAACTCAAGATTTGAATAGAATAATTGGTCAATAAGACTATTCAACCCCCCCAGATATAACAAGTCCCTATTGAGATCTTTATGAGAGAAAGGCCTCCTAATTTTTATAGATCATCTGATCCCTCAATCGTTAAACTATGGATCAACTCAATTGAAAACATCGTATACATCCTTCACTGTTCTGATCAACAGAAGGTTATCTTGGGTGCTTATTTCATGGAGGGTGAATCAGATCAATGGTGGATGATGATATAAAATACAAAGCATGAGGAGGAGATTGAGGCATTGGAATGGATGGATTTCCAGCAGATTTTTTTCGATAAATATATTCTTCCCACCCTCTAACTTAAGTTTGAAAGGGAATAAAATGACCTCAGGAAAAATGATGACTAATATATCTGTAAGTATGAGGAAAACTTCACAAGGAATGGACGATATTCCCCCGACTTTATCATTACCCTTTAATGCATGAATGACTGCTTATTTAGTGGGATGAAACCTTGCCTGTGGGATGAGCTGACGATCTGTGACTTTGAAAGATATGAGGAAATTTTCTGATGTTCCCTCAATGTTGAAATATAGATCGGTAAATATCAGGGTCATCATGGGGATAACAAGAATATGGTGGACTTCAATGTATGAATTCTGATGGACAAATCCAACGGTTCTATGAAGATTCATCACCCCACTTTCCTAAGGTGTGGAAAGAAGCACCCAGCAAATTTTTTGAAGTGGATGAGGAAATGCTTTATATGTGGAAGAGAAGGGCACCTGGCTATTAACTGTCTACATGAAGACCTACGCATGCGATAGAGGACAGGAATGCACCATTCGAACCTCCATGATTGGTTCCTTGCTACAACTGGAAATAACCAAGGCATCTTGAAAATTAGTTCCCTAAGACAAGGGTTTTCGGAGGCAACCAACAACCACCAAGTCAGAAAGGAAGATCTATTTCCATCACTACATCCGAGGTGAACCCCGAAAATGAAGTGGTGATAGGTATGCTAGTTATTCATTTAATAATATATATAATACTTCTGGATTCAGGTTCTACACATTTTTTTATATCTCTAATGTTTATTAGAACAATCCTAGCACCCCCAAAAATAATGGAAGTGGAGATGTCAGTGATTACAGAAAATGTGGAAATCATGGAATCCCATTAATATAACTCAACCCATATCATAATCTATGTATTAAACCTCCCATAGAACCTCTTCATACTCCCTCTAGTGTAATTTTATGTGATTCATGGCATGGATTGACATTACTTACATTGAGACAACATAAATTTCTGGGAGAGGGAAATCACTCTCCAGGTGGATAATCGTACCACGATTCTATACAAGTTCAAGTAGGAAGATGAATCTTTTTTAGCTCCATCATCTCGAGTGTGGATATTACTGCCCTATAAGCACATGTATTTTCCTCAGATGAATGATCCCATGGAGGAAACCATCCATGAAGACATGCCTATTGTGGGGGAATTCACTGAAGTGGTTCCCAAGGAATTGGTTGGTCTTCTTCCTAGTAGAGATGTTGAAATATGAATTTATCTTAAACCTGGTGATTTTACGATATCCAAGACTCAGTATAGAATGGCTATTGTGGAGCATTAAGAGCTACAAAAACAACTATAGGAAAATATGGATAAAGGGTTTATACGCCCAAGTGTTTCACTATGGCGTTCCCCCGTACTCTTTTTCAAAAATATGGATGAGTCAATGCACCTTTGCTTCGATTATCATGAGCTCAAAAAAATCTTAATAAAGAAAAAGTATTCTCTTCCACAATTGATGACTTTTTCGATCAGTTGTGGGGAGAACAATACTTCTCCAATGTGGATTTGTGGTTGGGATATTATCAAGTAAGGGTGAATAAGGATGATATCCCGAAGAATACATTTCATACAAGATGTGGGTACAATCAAATCATAGTAATTCCGTTCAGACTCACTAATTCTCCATCAATCTTCATGGAAATGATGAATAGTGTCTTTAGAGACTCCCTCGAAAAATTTGTTTTAGAATTTATAGATGATATTCTGATATACTCCAAAACCAAGGAGTATCATGAGGAGCATCTAAGAACTATACTAGAAACCTTGCTGAAGAATAATCTTTATGAAAATTATAGCACGTGTGAGTTCGGGTTAAAGGAGGTCTCATAGATGGGCTATACCATCACAAGCAATAGGATATCTATGGATCCCTCCAAAACAGATGTGAATTGAGGGATGGTTGAGGCCGTCATAGGTAACAGATATCTGTAACATCATGGGGATAACTGGATATTGTCGACGATTTGTTATAAATATTTCATGATTGTCCAACCCTCTTACCAAGCTAACTCACATGGGAGTAAAGTTTTATTGGAGTGAAGAATGTGTTGAAATATTCAACGAGTTGAAAATGGGGATTATAATTGTACACATTCTCACTTTACCAATAAGTGGATAAATTTTTGTGGTCTTTAGTAATGCTTCAAAGAAGGGCATGGGATTTGTGTTGATGAAAAATGATAATGAAATTTCCTATACATCATGTCAATTAAATTTTCATGAATAGAACTATCCAACACATGACCTCGAGATGGCTAAAGTTATATTTTCTTTGAAAATTTGGTGGCATTATCTCTTTGTGGAGATGTGTGAAATATATACGGACCACAAAAGCCTCAAATATATAATCACAAAAAATGGGTTGAACATACACCAATGAAGATGGTTAGAGCTGATCAAACACTGTAACTTCTCAATCCATTACCACCTTGGGAAGCCGAACAAAGTGGCATATCCCCTATGTAGAAAGGACCCATCGATTCTATCAATAATGATAATTCAAAGGCATCCAATATTTATAGATTTGATGAAGATGGACATGGGAATCATAAATAAGGGAACATCATCAATCCTTTCACAAATTATTACTCAACCGTCACTTTTGGAAAGGTTAATGGATGCTCAAAAGGATGATCTGGGAATTCAAGAAAAAGTCAAAGATTTCGGAATACTGAAATCCTCAGTGATTAATGTTAATGTAGAAGGAATTGTGAGATTTGGGAAAATAATATGTGTTCCATCAAGTCTAGAGCTGAAGAAATAACTTTTGGATGATGCACATAGTTCAAATGAGTCTATTCTCCAAGAAAACACAATGTTGTATCGAGATCTCTGAGAGAATTACTGGTGGTATAATATAAAGAAAGAGATTGCTGAATATACATCAATGTTCCCGATGTTTCAACAAGTTTATGCAGAGAGGCAGAAGTCTTAGGGGATGATGAAATAATTTCACATATCAATATGGAAATATAAGAACACCACCATGGACTTTGTCAGCGGACTTCCAAGACATCCAAATTCATCAATGAAATATGGACTGTTGTTGATTGTCTTACAAAGGCTGCACACTTCATTGCTATTCTGGAAGATTTCTCATTGGATCAATTGGCACATATATATATATCAAGGAAGTGGTAAGGTTGTATGTAGTACCAATATCTATTGTGTCCGATCGAGATCCAAGATACACCTCTATGTTTTGGAAGTGTCTTCAACATGCTCTGAATACTGAAATAATCTTTAGTACCTTTATCATCCTAATACAGATGGCCAATCCGAGCAGACTATCCAAACACTTTAGTACATGATGAGAGCGTTCTCAATGGACTTTAATGGAGGATATGATCATCATCATCATCTGGTTGAGTTATTTTATAATAACAGTTTCCAATCAAGAATCCAAATGGCACCATATGATTCACTTTATGGGAAAAGGTGTAGAACATCGGCGTGTTGGGATAAGGTCGGTTAGCATAATGTGCTTGGACCATAAATGGTCGAAGAAAATAGTGGAGATGGTGAATACCATTCAACATCATATCAAGGCAGCACATAGTCGAATGAAGTGTTATGAAGATAACTGTAGATGAGACATTGAGTTTAAAGTTGGAGATATGGTATTTCTACACATATTTTTGTGGAACAAGGTCATGAGGTTTGGCAAGAAAGGGATGTTCATTCAAAGGTACATCAGCCCCTTCACGGTTCTTGATCGTGTCGGGGATGTGGCCTATCGACTATCACTTCCACCTACCATGGCCAAAGTACACGGTGTCTTTCATTTATCCCTCTAAAGAAGGTACATACCAGACCGTTCACATTTTCTCTCTTTAGAGGTGTTACAGTTAGAGGATGATCATTCTAATGAGGAGAAACCACTGAAGATCATAGATCTTAGAGGAAAAGTTCTATGAAATGAGAAAATGCCCCACATAAAGGTGTTGTGAAAAAAAACATGTTTTAAGAAGTGACCTAGGAATTGGAGGAAATGATGAAGTAGAGTTACCCACATCTATTTTAGTGTGGGAGATGGAAATTTTTAGGGAAAAATTTCTTAAGGGGGGGAAGATTATAATGACCCAAACATTCATTAATGAAAATCCATCTTGATCTAATTAAATGTATCTTTATGTAAAATGTTTATATGAAAAGTCAACTTCTTCGGTTTTATGTTAAGAATTGTGAATGCTGCTTATATAGCTATTCAATAGTGATTATGTGATTTGTATAAATATAGGGCTTTAACAAATCAATTTTACTAAGACAAATGAATTTATGGCCTCATCCAGTAGATGTGCCCCATACGAAACCAATTTATCTATGCTCAGAAAGGGGGTGGGGTCATTGGGATTTTCTATTGACCAAGCTCAAGCCTCACTTGAAAATGATAAGCTTAAGCAGAACTTCCTACGAGAGAACTGGAAGATGATAGAAATTACAACCCGAGTGATGTCATACAAGCCACCCCAAGAGTCTTTCACCATCGCCCACCTCACCCTTCAGTCATATGCTTGTGTTTTAAGGGGTTATTTAACAAAACCCTAGAACTATGTTTATGTACATTATTTTTGTATATAATAATGAATATACATTTATTTTATTACTATCAGCTTGAAAATAGTTTTTAAAGATAAAATAATATATTTATTTAACGTTAATATAAGAAATCTATTTTGATGAATTAATAGATTTTTGTATTAAATAATATTTTAATAAAATAATAATATCATTATTAAATTAATTTTTATCAAATACTAATTATTGTATAAATTTATGAATGCAAATGTAATTTTTGTTAAGGTTTGAAAGCCATTTTGGCAAAACCAGTGAATTTTCGATAAATATAGGTTTTTTTAAAAGTGAAAAATAACATATTTTGAAAATTATTTAGATAAAATTATTATTATTTCTATAATGTAGACGTCGAAGTTATCCAATGGTGATTTTTTCAAAATTTTCTGAGACAGTCAAAGTTTTGGGTAAATATTAAATACCGTTTAAATATATAATGTGTTTTATGACATCATACGGACCCAATAAAGATGTAATGAAATACTATAAACATTATGTTTTCCCATTAAATGTTTTAACATTAAAATAATGTTATTTTGAGTTTTTTTTTATTAATTTTACAATGCTTTAGTGGACCCTTCAAGACTTATTGAACATTTTTTTTATTTTTAAATTGTTTTCCTTGGGAGTGTGACTCACCTCCACATAAGAAAACCCATTATTTTAAGAAGCTTGCGATTTTTGCTTAGAAAATATTGATTTCCAATTCCCTTTTCCAAAAACCATGGGAAAAAACCATGGGATGGTTTGTGGTTTTGATTAGTTTAATGTGAGGTGTCTCAACCCTAAATAATAAAGAATTCCCTCACCTTTTTATATAAACCCACGGAAGATCCCACTTACTCCTCACTCAAAGTCTTTGGAGTTCATCCAAAATCATCCCCCCTCCCACTATAATCCTCCCAAGGTGCCCTATTCTCTCAAGAAGCCTCTCTCAAGCCTCTCTCAATCCTTTTGAAGCACACTATCAAGTAAGGGGTTTTCTTCCTTTATCATTTTTTCCAACATTCATTAAATTGTTATGAACTTTAAATATCAATTATAAGTTTTGGGGTATGGGTTTGCACCCCCCATACTTCCATATTTCATATTTAATGATGGGAGACCGAAATTCCGAAAAGAATTTATGTCTCCTCATTTACATTCAAGAAATTATTTTGTATCATGAATATAAATTCCATTACATTTGTTGAAAAAGGTATTTTTATGACCCCCTTACATTCCATATCATGTAAATATTATGAGACACCCATTTCACTCTCATCAATAATTATTATGAGTTATTATATCACGCCGTTATGCACCCGAAATTGCACCACACTTTTCAAAGCCAAAAACCTTATGTTGTAAATACCATGCCCATTTCACTATCAAAGGTCTCCGCCATTATTTACACTTACTTATTGATTACACAATTTCATGTATGTATTATACATTCGTTTATCATGGAATAAATAATTATGTTGAATGATTCAATGTTTTATGATCCATGTGGCACACTTATGCATGAAATGAAATGTTTAAGAAGGGTGTGCCATGATAGAGATCCAATGTATTGGGTAACATATTGTTTTTTGATTTGTCATGGGAAATGGGTGTTTACTCATGATAATTCAAGTGTAATGAGAGTTTAATCGTGCTTCATGTGCAATGAGTGTTTACTCATGCTCCATGTGCAATGAGCCTTGGCTCATGATAATTCAATGTTAAGTGTTGTTGCAACATTTATATGTTATGATTATCATGATTTATCATGCCTTTATATTTATTCTTCCCTTGTTCTCTATTGATATAACTATTGTATAACATGTTTTATATTCCTCATGTTATTCCATGGTTAATCCATTGATGGGATTTATAGCGGGCCTTTGTTTATGCATGTCGTTAGGTTATCCCATGCAATGATATGTACGAGGGAATGTAGTGGTCATGTAAAAGAAGTTTTCGATAAAGATGTTGTTTTCATGTTTTATGTTGTTATGTAATGATCCTTTTTCCCAAAGACACTAGGCTACTTGATCTTCTATGTTGTATCAAATTAAATTTATGTAATAAATTATGTTTAATTGTGTAATAAATAATCAGGTTTGTCATAAAACACCTCCTAACGAAAACAGAAACATCTATCTTCATATCATGCCACCAGTACTAATGGTGTATATAACGATACATCTTGGTGACACCAGCATGATCTAACCAATATGAGGAATGAATGTCCCACATCATCTCCACATGTATGTTTGTTGGAACCCATATGCGCCCCTGGATATGCAAGATTTCATCCTCACCTATGGTCCATCTCGAAATAGGTTCCTCTGCTAACACTCTATCCCATAGGACTAGTCCTTTTGAATCTGACAGCATCCTCATTTTTACTCGATCAAGAAGGGTAGAGGTAAAAACTAAAGAAGAATGAAACGTCTTCCATAGTATGACATGCACCTCCAATTGCATCTCAGAGAACAGAGCCATAAGCTACCATTTACTATAGGACTTATGAACTACCTGTATCTGAGTCCTCCTACTCAACACATGAGCCATTGAGTTGCCTTTGCCAATCATATATGAATGCTCAATGTCAAATGACTGAAGGTACTCAACCCACCTTCACTGTCTCAAATTCAGATCTCGTTGAGTGAAGATATTCATGAGACTCCTATGGTCGGTGAAAACCACAAAATGCTCTGTGAAAAGATAATGTCTCCAACATCGTAAGGCATGAACAAATATAGCCTGCTCAAGATCGAGCATCAGGTAATTCCTATCATGTGGTCTCAACTACTGAGACCTGTACACAACGACTCCTTCTCCCTGCATAAGTACCACTCCCAGCCCGATACCTGAAGCATCAGAGTACACAATATAGCTCTTGTCTGGATCTGGGAAGACTAGTATCTGTGTTGAATTCATCATCCCGTTCATCTTATGATAGGCTGGCTCTAAACAATATGACCACAAGAACTTTGTACACTTCTTAGTCAGACCCATCAATGGTGTTGATAATCTTAAAAACTCTTGAATGAAGCGTCTATAGTATCCAGCCAGCCCTAGAAAACTTTGTACCTCCAAGTCATTTTCAGCTGCTCCCAGGATACTACTTCTCGCACATTCAGTGGGGCCAATAACACTCCTTTCTCTGAGATAACATGATCCAATTAGTGAATCTAATCAATCCATAATTAAAATTTTGGTAACTTAGCATATAACTAATGCTTTCTATATCTACTCAAAACTATATCAAGATGTGTGGCATGGTCATATTGAGTGTGAGAGTACACCAATATATCATCCACAAAAACCACCATGAAGGAATCCATGTATGGATGGAACACTCAGTCCATTAGTTCCATGAAAACTGTAAGAGCATTCGAGAGACTGAATGACATTACCATGTACTCTTATAGACCATACCAGCTCTGAAAGGTTTTGCGAGGTATATCGAATGGTCTAACACCCAACTGATGGAAACCAGACATCATGTCAATCATCGAGAACACATGGGATCCTAGAATCTAATCAAAGAGACCATTGATCCTTGGTAAAGGATATAGGTTCTTGATGGTCAAATGGTTTATCTTCGGATAGTCCACACAAAGTCTATGTGTACCATCTTCCATCATTGCAAATAGGACAGGCGAACCCCAAGGATAAGTACTGGGTCGTATGAAACCCTTTTCTTGATACTCCTCAAATATCCTCTTGATCTTATGTAACTCTAGTGTAGCCATCCTATAAGGTGGAATGGACACTGGTGCTACCCCTAGAACAAGCTCAACAGAAAATTATAACTCACGTTACGGAGGGAAACCTGAAAAGTCTTCTAGAAAGGCATCCCAAAAACCATTCAACACTGGAGAAAATTCCCTCTGCGAAGACCCCTGGTCATCCAAATATAGACTCGAAATATGGGATGTAACTCCTCCAAACCCTATGGTGATAATAGTCGACAACTGTCAAGAAGGGAACTAGGCAGTCCATTCTGAGAATGAAATCCTAGCATGTCTTCTCTAGGACATAGAGGTCCCATAATAAGTGTCACCTACCAACATCTAGGGGCACTCCTAGCACTGACGTAAACTCGTTGTTCTAGTTCCCAACATAGTGTCTAGTGTCTAGATATCAGCAGAAGAAAAGATAGAAGGACCAAGGATCTCCAAAATAGTAAGAAATATAAAGTTATGGGAAGCCCCTATATTTAAAATAGAAGAAGTTAAAACTGAGTCAACTAAGAATGTACCTCGAACTATAGAAGGTCTAAGATCCAACTCATGTTGGGTCTGCTCCATTGAAAAACTCTGCGCCACATCGCGGCCCTATGACCCTACCTGAGCACTCGGAGATGATCTACCATATTGTCGCTAAAATTAGGGCAACTGGATTCCATGACCACGAACTCCACCATGGCCTAAATAGCCATAAGAACTCCAGTTGCCAGGCTGGTGAGAAAATAGTGGTGCTTCTCTTGAATGAGGAGTCATAAGAGAACGCATGTCACAAACTGCTGGTGAGAAGAACTGGCTGAAGGGGTGAATATGACCCATCTTTCCCAAATATTGGCACTCCATTGGGTCTCTTGAGATATATGGCCTCTTATTCCCTCTTTTCCCACACTGGTAGCACGCCACCTTACTACCAGATGAAGTATCTCACCTCCATGGATCTTCATGTGATGCCTCCTTGTGGTGCTTCTTGCTATAAATAGGAGGGATACTAACACCAGACGTCGAACCTCTGTGGCTCACAACTCCAGAATCCCTCAAATTCTGCTCTCTGATCTACCCTAGTTTGACGATAGATGTGATAGAAGTCAATCAGAAGATGTTCACCTGTGATCAGATGTCGTTCCTCAGACCATCCTCAAATTTCCTTTCCACAAATAAATGATCACCACTTGAAATAAGCGTGAAACGCTGCATCTTAGTAAAACAAGAGGAATACACCATAACCAAAAGAGTACCCTGGTATATAATCATAAACTATTGGGCTCGATCATCCCTAAAGGTCTCTATAAAGAAGTATTCATAGAAGATATGATGGAACTCCACCCAAGTCATGACTTGCCGGCATCCGTTTGTGAGATCATATACCACCACCTCTAGGCGAAATCCCAAATCATATAAGTAGCGAAATTGACCCGCCTCTCTAGAGGCGTCTCCATAGGCTCAATTATCATCTGCATGGATTATAGCCATGACTCTACAGCCTAGGGTCCCCCATCCCCTGAGAATGTGGGAGGATGCTACTGCTGAAAGACATGCATCAATTCTGCCTTCAACGAGGAAGGAGACGATGCATTCTGAAAGGTCTGCAACATACTCATAATGCCTTCCCTGAACTGTGCATCCACACCTGCTTCTGGTATAATGGATGGTTCCAAGACTAGCACAACGAGATGATCTACAGGTAGTCCCTGATCAGCCATATCTAGTTTCTTATCACTACCATGCAATTGGCATACAAACAGAGGATGTCTCGGTTACATGACTCTGCAAGGCCAAACACACACCTTTGATCATGATTATCTTGGACCAAAAACTGAATATGTATGAATGGAACAAGATAAGGAAATCATTCATGTTTTACAAAACATGAATATACAGCGTGTATAAACCTACATGGAATTTTCCCTTCAGTCATTCACAAAGGCATGTACTCCTTCTAGAACTGGTCGTGTAACACACCATATACATGGCGTGTTCACCTAACACACGACATGTAAATGAATCCTCTTCCCCCTCCCGAGTGCTTCTATATTGATAATCCACATATTTCTCCTGAGAACGAGACTACATGGTGTGTTATTGGAAAACACGGTGTGTACTAGAGGAACCTCACAGACCTGTGTTGTCAGATACACGATCGGTTACATGGATTACACTACAACGAATTTTCCAGGCGGAAATGACATATATGAGAAAGGATAACACAGAACCTTTGTTAGTTACACAGTAAGCTACATCACTGACACTACACGGCATGTTCCAGTCGAACACAAGGATTTCATGGATGATAGCACCGACCCGTGTTGTTAGTTACACGGGCAGACACGAGATCCACACAACACAGTGTGTATGTATAGTACAAGACTAGTTCACCCTTGGATTTCATTATCCCTTGACTCTTACCACACGGACAATGACATAGTTAGAGACTAAACGACATGTACATATTGTACATGATGTGTACTTATGGAAAATAGTTTCTTCCCAAACAGAATAACTCATGGAATGCAGTCAAAACTATACTACATCTATTCTGGGTTTTTTCAGACAGAAAGCCTTGAAAATTACCCTAGTGACCAAAAAAACATTTAATTGAACAATAAAGTTCCAAATTCGAATCCTTGAGGGCCCATAATCCCAGGGAATCAAAGACTCGCATCATATACAAGTTATAAACAATGATAACAATCAATGATCCACCAAATTCTGATTCATGAGGGACCATAACACCTCAAGAACCAATGGATGGTGTTTAGTCAAAAAAATATTACAAAATGAAATAACCTCTCAAAAAACATATATTTTATCAAGGAAACTATCACAACAACATGAGTCTTTAGCAAAACATCTTTCACAATAACATGCAATCGATAATGCACCAAATATGGCATGGTAAGAATATATGACATGTGATTTCTCGCATGTTCCTAAATGATGCATGATATGGAATAACCTCATCTCATTGGGTTAGAAAAGAAATCGAACAAGAATAATGTAAACAATAATAGAATAATACATGTGAGTAACCCAATGGTGCAAATTAGATAAACCATAAACTTGAAAAAATAGAAAAATTACAATAAATGAGGTAGATTGGACTTTCCTTGTACATGGGTTTGCTACTCCAAGGAACAACTTATTACCAACTAACTATTTCGTCATATCCCAGACTATATGATCCAAACCATAAGTCATGAAGAAAAAGAAATCCTTCTGATTCCACATTGTAACGTCCCAGTTCCGGAAGCCAACCAGAGGCGCCCGGTACCAGGTTGGTCACATGGCCTGAAGAGCATTTCCCCATATGAAAGAGGCTGCCGACTAGCAGCGAGGGCCTTGAGTGTGATAGTGGGGAAACTATTCCCTAATTGGTAGAGTAAAAGAGTCGAATAAAGCAATCGAAAAAGAAGAAGTAGCAACAATCCACACAAAAATATACAGCAGAAGACTGGAAAATATTAAATGGGAGAACACATATATAAATGAATGATGCATGATACATATGATTAGGAAAATAAACAAAATAATAATAATGCTGGATTACAATAGTACTAACCCCAAGTACAAAAGAAAGAAAAGTAAAAAACTCCTCAGCATCACAAGCCATAGCTTGGTCCCATGCTCTAATGATCCATAGAAAATCAAGTACCTGTAGTACAAGTGCACGTTCCCTTATCTATACCCATAACAATATAATATATTTGGGACCAAAAACATTTCCCAAATAGGGTGTGAGACTGAATCGTAGTTGGAAACCACCACAAGATTTGTTCCAAATAGTCAGTGAATATAATGCAGGTAGAAAGTAAATAAATGTAGGAAAAAAGGAAGTACCCAAGGTATACACTTCACATTTTCAATGCATTCAGAATCATATATCAAGAAGCAGCTAAACAAAGAAGGTAATCACAAACATGTAACCATCTAGAATGTAATCATATCCTATCCCTTCTGGTCCTACATAGAAACACAAGAAACCCTCTAGGCAGTACACTCAGTCTAACCACTCTGGTTCACCTTAAGCATAGACTCTATGAGGAAGCACTCACCCTCAGTTCCTCCTATAGTATCATATTGGTAACTAAAGGCACTCTGGAGAAGCGATCAACCTATATTACCCAAGTGGCCCATGTTGAGGATCAAAAAACACTCTAAGGAAGCACTTATGTCAATCTCCCATATAGTCCGCATCGTAAATAAAATAGTCACTCTGGAGAAGCCCGTACGTCTATTCTCCCTATGGTCTACTACACAAGGTTCTCACTGCCCTGTGTAAGTTATGTAGGTATATCAATTTGTATCGGCCAAAGTAACCCTAAAGAACTACTTGGCTAGTACACTACAACATATCATCATATCAGAACAATCAAACCATCCTACAAATAGGCATGGGAAAGTAAACAGCTGCCTAACCGGCAAACTAGACCCAACGGTCAATACAGGACATCATGCATGGGAAAAACTTCCAAAGCATAGAAATTAACCCTATTCACATTCAATCAACCTCTACTCAGGAATATAATCATAGTAGGAAAACAATAGGGAGAACATAGTAAACGTTAAATACACCGTTCATGGGTATTGGGAAAAACTTCACATATAACTCAAAGACTTATAACAAAAAGGAACAAACCACCTACCTCGGCATTGTTGGATCACTATATGTGAACCACATGCCCTGAATCGTGCATGAAAACTAGAGATCTACAAAACTGAACAAAATATTCAACCGAGGATAACTTGAAAAAGATGATGAATCATGAAACAAAGCTCCAGCAGAAGGAATAGCTTACCGAGGTGATTCTAACACAATCGACAGATTTATATTTGGATAACGAACGATCGATCGAGGGCATGACAAAAATCCTCGTTGTACAAATGTTTTCGGTCAAATTCATCGGAGAATAATACATTTCTGAGGATTAGACATGACCCCAGTGCATTTAATGAAAAAAAGTAAATACACGACATGTACATTGGAAGAACACGATGTGTACATCCCTTTTCTGTACTCTGCTTTAGGCAGCCTCCAGGTCACCCCCACATGGCTGTGTACATGACTGCTACATGGCCAGCACACGACTACCTGCGGTAACCGAGAACATGATGTGTACTCAGAATGTATATGGTGTGTACTTAAAAATTTTACCATAAATTCCTCTTTCTCTCAATAACGACCAGAAGACAGAAAAAATACCATAAAAGAAGATTCAGGTTCTTACAATGAATAGCTATCACAAGATGATAGTTTCACAACTCTTTTCAAAATTCATGCTAATCACAGTCAATTTTCATCAACTGGGGTGACTCAACTATTTCATGAAGTTTCAAATATTCATTTATTTTAATTACTTTCCACATTAAATTTCTTGTAGTCTCTTCACATATATTTAGGTTCCTAAATCATGGAATAATTTTAAATTTTCATACCACATTCATAATACAGAATAAATATTTAATTTTTTGAGACACACCACACATTTTGAATTTCATAAGTGATTTTTGGTCCATAAAAATAGTATATATTCATTAAGAAAGAAATTTAATATTTTAGTGATCATTGTCATCCAACAAATCATTCTTTTAGTATATAATTTATATTAAGGAACTCATTTTCTTATGGGAATATATCATTCAACAAAGAATGAATTTATACAACACTAGGGCTACTCCATATTTATCTTGATTTTATATTATATAGAGTAAGTATGGATGAATATACTATAGATGTATTTCGACCCGAATGAAATTGAATCATTGTACTACTCTTTAACATCTAATTTTATTTGAATAATCAGAAATTCTATCTTAAACTGTCAATTACATTTCCTTGATTCAATCATCAACATAATTAACACATATAATTATCCTTGATACATTTTTCAATATTGTTCACACATGTAAGCATATTAGAGTATCCTTCATAAAAATATTTATCACAATCACTATATAGAGATAGTTTTCCCACATTATTTACATAATTTATATCTTTGATCTATTCTATTTATGCCAACCAATTTTTTATTACACACTAATTAATGATTTATTATACAAAGGTACTCATAATATAATACAATAAGATCGTGTGGAATTGTGTAACTGAGTAATTAGGTACATTACACAATATCCTTATACTTAGTTATATGAACATTATTAATCAACTCCATAACATGCACATAAAAATCAAATTATCTTAAAAACTACATGGGATAACCTAGGGATATACAAAAAATGGTGAGATATAAGACCCAATAATAAAATTATTTAATCAAATCATATGTAAAAACATTACATGTGAGAAAAGACAATTACAATGGAAAAATAGGTGGATAATTAGAAACAAGAAAATCGAGGTATGATATTCAATGGCCACATAAAGGAAACAAGGGAATGAGGAAATAATATAAAACATGACAACATAAACATAAGTAAGATCTATCTTGTGATATATCATAAAATAATTTTATTTGTATAACATATCATGAAACATATATGGTATCTCATGAGATAAAAAATTATTTCCCAATGTTTTGGAGGGAAATATCATTACAGGATCACCTATCACATCCCTATCATGTACATATAGATGTGGGAAATAATGATAATACAACATGATGATACCATTCATCTCATTTAATCCAATGATTAATGAGTGAGGGTTACATAAAATAATTCACCAAAAAATCAAGAATAGATATATCTAGTTGAGTACCACATAGTGGAAATGGGGATCCGTATTCAATAAAGAAATGTTTGGAAAGGAAAATCATAAGATAAATTTATTAGAATAACGAGGGAACCTAATGATTCATGAAAGGGTTAATGGGAGGAAAAGGGTTCTCCCATCCCATGGAAATCATAACTATTGTATAAGGTATGTTTAAAGACATTTCCCAAATTGATAAATTGGAAAACAAAAGCATTTATATAAAGAATGTGTTAGATTGAAAATGACAAGGAGAGGATTTCGTACCTTTAAAGGGTTCTTATAATGGAATTAGATGATATTATTAATAGAATTGTAACAACTTAGGTTGACTTTATAGAGGTGAAGTTGAGTAAATTAACTAGAATTGGGTTTTGAGTGATGATTAATGGGATTTTATTTGGGATTTTTTACAGAAATAAAGATGGAAACTCATTATTAAGTTACAAACTAGGGGTTTTGGAGTCCAAATGATAATATATACAGAACCAAAAAACAACCTTTGATTTTTCTAAGGATTTATTTCATATATGATTGGTTTAAAATATATTATAGTTATAATAACTATAGTCAATAAGGTAATCCCCATGGTGATGTGGAAGTGAGTAATGTTTATAAATAATTAATTATAAAACATTCAAAAATAAAATATGTAATGAAGTATTAGTTTATAGTTTATATAATATATAAATTAACATAAAATATAAGATATATTAAATGAAAAAAATAATATTGGTTTTTTATATTCTTTATATTATTTATTACATCAATTTTGGTTCATTATGATGTCATAATACATACCATATATTTATGATTTATTTAATTTTTACCTATAAACTATACTACGAAATAAAATTATGAATAATTCAACATTAGATAATTTCTAGGTGACGATTTCAAATATAATATTTATTTTATCAATAAATTATAAAAATATGATAATTTTATCTTTTAAAAAAAATCATAATTTCTAGAAAAATATGGGTTTGGTATAACAATAATAGTTTATAACGCATATAAAAAACATTTGAGTTCATAAAATAAAACTATATTTAAATACATATTATTTGATAATAATTATTTATTATAATTAATTTAATTTAAAAAAATATTTAATTAAAAAAAATATTTTCCTAATTGATACTATATATTTCCCAAAAATACAATTTTATTTCATCTCATTAAATCCTAATTTTTTTTTAGTTTTAACATTTAATCATTTACAATTTAATCACGGAAAATCATAATTATTATCTATATTTTAGTAAAACTAATAATAATAAAAATAATTATTTTATAGTCATGATACATATCCCCTTATTAACTAGTTTTTTTCAAAGGGTAAGGTGTGTGATGCTAATACATTCATGGGGTAGTTTACCGATCATGGTTTGGGTCGTGATTCAAACAAGATTTAACATCTACCATAAATATGTTCTCTCAGGCCTTAGTTATTAAATTTCATCTTGTGTTTGGTCCAGGGTAAATCATAGTGATGTTATCTCTCTCAACTATCTTATAAATTTGTTTTATCGAATACGATCTGGCTGGTCAGAACCACCACTATTTTTAATATTTCAATTTAATTTCCCATGACACTTGATATATATTAATCATCAAAATAACTTTATAGTAGTTATATTATCAACATTTATGATGCTTATGGGATTTTTAAGTCTGACATGTTATAACTTATAATAGTCTATAATAACAAATGTTTCTTTTATGTCTTCTAATATTTCATTTCATAATAATGAATTTATTTACATGTAATGTTAATTATATTAATAATAAATTATATTATTACATTATTCCCCATTTAAAAATTTCTCCCTGGAAATTTTATTTCATACATTGAAACAGATGATTGGACTTTTGTTTCATCACCATATCTATTTCCCATGATTCTTCCTCAAACGTTTCCTTGGGAACATTACATCGACTTAGTGATTTTTTTTTTGGTTTCATAAAAAATTTCCTCAATAATATAAGTTCATCACTAGTTTATCCTTTTATGAAATATAATTCTCAAATGGTACCAACTCTGGATTAATTAAATTAAAATGATATTCTATGTACATTATCAAGATGGATACATTAAACACATCATCTACATAATATATGTGTGGTGGGATTAATAATTAATAGTCCATAGTTCTGATGTGCTAAAGGATTTCAAAGGATCCAATATATATTGAACTAGGTTTTCAATTATTCAAATGAATCAGGAATTTCTTCAATGTAGATATATAATGAAATAATTTATATATGACCTCAAACTATAGATCTAACTAAATATTGTGTATATATTATTTCAATCAAATTTTGTTAAAATTTCATAATAAATTTAATGGTTTGAACTATCTAAATCACATGTTGGATTATATCAAGTACCATATGCTTCTTCTCTTTGACATCATCCTAGAATGTTGTAGTTTGAACCCTCTTCCCATACAAATAATCATAAAATGCGATTTTAATTCTAATGTGGAATTTATTCATAAATGAAAACACCACTATATGAGGGTGTTGATTCAAAATTACCTTGAAATCTGTTGAACAAGATATTATTATATCCTATAATGATTTAATGATTCATTTTGTCTAAAAATATGTGTATGTGTGATAAGAATTAATGAAACACATCTCCACATCCTACTCTTGATAATTTATTCTCCAAAACCTCAAGATAAATGTCAAATATTGAAAAAAATGGAGAGTGGCACTCCATATTGTCTTACTAATTACTTTATATGAATATTATTTATTTAGTCATGGGTAAGGTATTCCATGATAGAAATTAAATGTTCAGACATTTTATAGAGGTCAACTTCCACTGGATAAAGTTATTTCATTTAGATGTTTTGGAAATTCCTATGATGAAATCCATGGTAATGTTTTCACATTTATAAAATGGTAGGTATAATGGTAGCATTATATGCTTAGACTAATTTCATCAACCTTGAGTTGTTGTAATACCAAGCATTAAGATACCAATTCTAAAATTATTCTCTTTATGGTATCCCCCATGAATTTTTTATTTAAATCTATATACAACATAATGATAGCTGGATGAATATAGAAGATTTATTTTTGAATGACATCAAGAATGAACCTATCTAGATCTAGGTTTTATGGGACCCACATCTGTATTCAAAATAGTATAAAACCATCTTTTATAATGATTATATAGCTAATATTTTCAAACATTTTCTACAACACATCAACATCATTTTGGGAATCTTTAATCCTCTTGAGAATTGATGTTTGATCATTTATTTCATAATTATAGGATGTATAAACTTTTAAACTTACCATGTACATCCCCCAAATATCCCTAAAAGATGGATCTCTTGAAATCCTCATCACGGATAGGGTTGTAGGGTCCTCTATAAATGGATTATTTACCACTATATACACCTTCCAATGATTAAATTTTAAAAAAAAAATCATAATCCATTTTTACTCTAGACACCATAATTAGTGTAGAATGATCATACTAATGTGAATCTACACAAAATTCTTTAATGATCCATATATAGGTTACACATCTCACAACATAGAGAGTGTTTCTAAATCATCAACACTAAGATACCTACATCTAATTACAGATCATTGTTTCTGGTATTTTTTTCATGAATGATTATTTGGTTAGATGAATACAATATTGGTTTTTCATATTTCATTATTAAAAAACTAAAAAAAATTAATACATCATTGTAGATCACTAATCCTTACCCATTGAAGGTAATGTGAATAAACGTGTGGTTATTAGCCTCTTATATAAGTCATTTAATATATATTAACATTCATCAATCCAAAATACATTTCTACCTCTAGAGTTATATGGGGTTATGGGCTTCAATATCAAGTATTTTTTCACAAAAATAAATTATAATACCACTCAAATCTAATGAAACATTAGATTTATTCATAAATGTAAGTTTAGGAAATACATCAATTTCCATTTTTATAAGGTCCATAGATATACCTTTTTTCTGATAACATTCCCTAAAAATGATACATTCCTTATTAAAGGATCCAAATTTATTTTATTTTCATAGAGATATTATTTCATTAATGACTTTAGTATTCAAATTATATTCATATTAGATCTTGATTGTTTAGTAGATTAAAAATTTTCATATAAATACTGCCATAAATTTGTTTTGGAAGTAACTGAAGACTCTATTCGTTATGATGATAGCAATATCTTAGGAAATTGTGAGTGAAAAAGGAATCATTATGAATTGATAGTGTTTGTACCATATTCTAAAAGTATTCTTGGGTATATCCTCTTTATTCCTCTATACATGATAATATCCCATACAAAGGACCAAATTTGGGGAGAGTTGGGATCCACATAGTTAATAGATCATGTTATCAATCTATGACATATGATATTTTTTCTTCATCATGATCTTGTTGAGATCCCTATATTAAATTTAGAGGCATAATAACCCATTCTTCTTCTTCCTGAAAATGATCGATGCCCCCATGGTGAAACACATGGCCATATAAACACCTTATCCATATTCAATTATAGTTATTTCATCTACTCTTGATTTTCAACAGTGTATCAACATTATGGATTCTTGGATGCTTGAAAAACACTGGATCTATGTCTTGTTGAGAATTTATCATCTCAACTTATAGGATGACCATGATATTCTTCCTGAAACACACCAAAAAATTATTTTACCACGATATTGTTTTCAGGAATGATTATTTTCTTATTGTAAATCATTTGAGAAATATATTATTTTTCAAAAGGTAATAATATCTATTCTTGAGATATTGATACCAAAGAAGAATAATCCTCATTCTATATATTTTATATTATTGTAGAAAACAAATTTATACGGATAGTGACTTCCTGCCGTTGGTAATTTATGTTGTATCTATACAACAGAATGTATTCAGTGCCTAGAATTGAAACAAATTAGTATAAATAATTTTTCAATATGGTTGTAGGAAAATACAACCAATAAATTTCAACATTGGATGAGTTATATGATTGGGATGCATCAATTGAAAAAATTTGCCTCCAAGCTGATAACTTGACTACCATGTATTGAAGTGGTGTTTTAATAGTTCGACAAAATATTTAATGACCTGAAATTTTATAAATGAAATTCCATATTCAAATGAAAAAATTTCTTATTATAAAAGAGATTTATCAAAAAAACATGAATGACTTTGGTTATTTTTGTCCAGTACAATTTATAGCTTATTATATTTAAATGTTAATTAAGCGTCAAATCCATTGATTATTTTTCCATTTTATAGTAACTATTAATATTAGTAAATTAATGGTTTTGTTAAAATATAATTATTATATAATAAAAGAGAGATGGAATTGGCCCATAGGATCCTACCATATAAGGCCAATTTGTCATAGATTTCAATGGAGATAGCAACACTAGGCCTTTCCAATGACCAATCCTTGGTAGAAATTCAATAAAAAGCATGAGAAAAACCATTTATAGAATAATTTTCATCTTATAAAGATCAAGACCAAATCCATGTTTGTCGAACCACTGCATAAAATGCCACTATTTCTCAACTAATTGTTGTGCTATTTTCTTATGTAAAAAAGGGAAATATATCTGGAACCTAATAATATGATTATTTTTTTTTATTAAAATAATTATTATAATTATATATTGTAACATTGTAATTGTTAAAAAACAAGTTTAATAAAAATTATATTTTGATACAATGAAACACACATTATTTTTAGGATACATAAAATTTCAATCAAGACACTCTTTATGATAAATTATAGGGTTTTGATATAAATTATATTACAATAACATTATAGTATAAAATAATATATATTAAATATAAATGATAATATATGTTTATGAAGTGATATGTAAATTTAATTACGGTTAAAAAAATGTTTATATATAAATTCTATAATTTTTCAATAAATGGGTAATATTTATTTAAAATTATAATATATCATAATTAGATAAATAATTATATAAATTATTATTATTTATTAATCCATCACATCCAAACTAGTCAATGATTATTTTTAGAATTTTTCTGAGATATTTAAACATTAGGGACAAAATTATATATAATTTAAATATACCTTATATATTACTACATCATAATATTCATACTGTGATTTCATAAATACTATCATTAATATAAAAGAAAATTTTTTTATTATCCCTTTAAAATAATTTATATTTATGGTTATTTTTTTAATTTTTTATATTGTAATTTTATTATGTGTACCATTTTTTAATAAATCATCAAAGAAGAGTTACTAGAATAATGGTTTTCAAAGTTATTCTTAGAGAAAAGTCTAGTTTTTAGGGGGATTATAATTATATGACTCTCACAAAATATATAGGGATATGGATAAACATATAATAACATCCCATTTTTTTAAATTATAGTGTAAGTTGTATGAAATAAAATAGATCCATGTTTATATAATACAAGTTGATCTACCTTTTTCATTGGCGTTCTTAGGGGTAATAACCTTGAAAAGGGTGAATCTAATTAGACTCTACCATCACATTGTGTTGAAAAAGCAGACTTGATTCACAACTAATTTTATACCCTTGGAGGATATGCCTTGGAAAATTCCCTTGATCATTACAAAACAATATTAAGGGAACAAAAATGACCATATGATTTTCTATTAAGAATCAGATCACGTAAAAACAAAGAATGAATCCTATAACATCATATGTTAATTAATATATATATTTTATAAGTAATATATTTAATGTTTATAGATTCCCATTTATGTGTTTAATAGATTAACAATAAAAAACCATAGTTTTCCCTTTAATCTATTCAATGGTTCAAAATAGGAGGAACCATGTCAGTAACCAATGTGAAGATAAATGTGATGACTACCATAAAGAGATTCCCTACCCAATGGCGTATGAAATAAAAAAATACATTCAATATTATATAAATTGACATTATTTATGAACAGAATCCCAAATCAAGTGGGTTTCCCAAATACCTATAATAATGAGCATATGGAAATCAATAAATTTTTTATGACAAACGCCTCTTAATTTGAGTGTATCTTTTGAACATTTAATCATGGAAAATTGATTAAATACATTGAAAATATCTTCTGTATACCATAATTCTCTATAAATGACATGGTTATGTGGGTTTTTTATCATATGGATATTTAATCTGATCAATGGTGGACACTAGTCAAAAATATGTAGCCTAGGGAGGAGATTAAATTGATGGTGTGGAAGGAATTATAGAAATGGTTTTAAAAAAATCCCACACACTCATTGAATTAAAATAGAGAACTTATTCCTTAGCCTAAAGGAAAATTTTATTGAATAGAACCCACATACATGAATTGGTTCCATAAATTAATACATTTGAATGACTACATGGAATAAAATCTAGAAAATTCGTCTTTTTATCTTTAAGAAAGAATCCAAAATAAGGGTGATATCAAAATCTAATAAAGGGTAAATTATAGAGCAAAAAATGATAAATCGAAAAGAATATAAATTTTGAAAGATAAATAACTGAACAAACCTTCCATTTAAATAAATTTATATAGAATAATCAATATGGGAAGGTAAATAACTAAACACACATGTTATCTGATCACTGTACTAAGAAAAAATATTCTTCAGTAGATAAACTCCAAGAATGAATCTCTTGGGTAATATTATTTATTCAATTATCAATAAATTAAATTATTAATTATTTTATTTCATGTTTCCCAGGAATATTATATATTTACCACCAACATCTATACTCAATACAGTTCAAAACATTATAGTTAAAAATCCATCTAATTTGGCCAACAGATTCATCACACATGTCTATTGATACATCGAGGGGCTTGTGTTAACCATCCCAAACCAGTGTACTGTATTTCTGAAGAATTTCCTCATATAATGAATGATTTTTAAATTATTTAAAATAATTCATTATAATTAAATATACTTATTGAGTAAGAGATAATGATTTTAAAATATTTCCTCAATTAATCCAAAAACATAAAATGTGAATACATTTTAAAAAAATGGAATATATTTTATTTAATAATATCTTCCCTTAAATGAGAATATGTATATTTATGATCAATTTAATTTTCAATAAAAATTATTACAGTGGAGTTATTTTTTCAAGATAGAGTTAACACTCACAAAAGTAATTGAAATTACAAATATAACTTTAACCACAAGGTAATTTCATGTTAAAACCCAGGGAAGAGATAGTTCAAAATGAATCATTAAATAACATTATCTATAAGTGAATCATGATATTAAATAACTATGGTGATATATATAAAACTCTTTAAAATGAATTTTTGTATAATAAATAAATATCTCAATGGAATGTAAATAGATATGAAATCACTTAATACTTGGTAACTTTTGATTTTTAATCCCCAAGAAAGAAAGGACATCAAATTATAATATAATTATCCTTTAGAGAAATTTATTAAAGATATAAAATAAAATAAGGCCATTTTATACACAACACAAGATAAATAAGTTTTCATAATGTTGTTTCCTTAATTGAATAAAATGTGATATATGAGTCCCTTACATTTTTCTCCATTTTGGCTTAACACTCATTATTTTGATGAATAGTGATATTGAACACGTATATAACATTTAAATGAACCATAATATTGTTTATAGTATATAATATTTTCTTCTAATAATATAATATTTATTTTTTTCTTACAATTGTTCATTATATTAATTTTTTTTGTAGTTAATCGACAAATTTATTGAGTATGATTTGACTTTTTTTCATGGTTGTTGTTTTGATGATAATAATTTCATCATATCCAAGATATTTAAATTGATTAAAATATTATATTTATTCAGTATATATGTATATTTTTAATACATTAAATTTGGAGATGGAAATGAAATATTCCGTTCATGGAGTGGGTAGATCATATGTATGCATGAACACTATTTCTAATTTTTTCTCATATTAAAAGAATTAAAATTAGACGATAAATGTGTATATTATAATTAAAGTATCATATTTATTTCATATATTTTAAAACATATTTTTAAACCATCCTTAATAAATTCAATGTATATTGTGAAAGAATCAATTCACATTGAGGGGGCGGTAGTCCACTATTACACAAACGATGTTATCGTATTCCCAAAAAATAGAGGGAAGGAAGATATGTGTTATATAAATATTAAATAATAATAAAGTAATAATAAATATTTTATATATCATATAATAACAATAAATCCATCATTATTCCTACTCATTAAATGTTTTAATTGAAAAAACAACATCAATTCGTTTGGCGGTAGTTCCCCTAAGACAAGAACGATTATTGTGTATCCCATTTTATGGTAGTGTGTTTCTCTGTAGGTAATACACTTTTCATACAAATTATAATTGTATATAGAATACTAAATCTGTTATATGAGAAAAATATAATAATAATTTAAGGTATATAAAAGGAAACAAAACCATATTCGTCGTTGAAAATTTTAAATTTTTTAGGTAACTCATTTTATATTAACCAAAAAGTCATCCTTGTATTGATTTATTAAAAAATAAGTATTTTTGGACAATAGGAGGGATGTTAGTATATTATTTTTTTGGGGTTCAGATGATACAAAAGGATTTATTTTTGTGGGTAATTTGGAGGGGTAAGTGTCCTTTTATAGAGTAGTGGAGTGGCATTATTGATAATATGAAATTCTTAATACAATTAAGAGGTCTCCCATAAATCGTGTTCTGATAATAATTAACCAAATTTGATATAATGGAGGATATAGACTTAATAAGTAAATTTAATGTGATTTGGAAGTGTTTGTAGATCAGTCTTCCCCGAAATTCAGGGTTTTATCCCTAGTTAAACTTATTTTTCTCTTAATCATTACAATGAATTTTAATTGATTTCACTAATACTTTTTTCCTGAAAACAGTGATAGAACTATAAAAAATTATAAATTATTCAAATTCAAAATATAGAATTCTTTTTTTAAATTCATATCATATAATTGGAAGAAGATAATTTAAAATTCATCTAGTATATTTGATGAGAAATCATATATTGTATACAAAAATGTTCAACTGTTTGGATTTTTTTATCCAATATCAATGTTAATATGATTCAGAAGACCAAAATTGATTTAAAATATTTAAAATTAATATAAATAAAATATAAATCAAAAAAATTAATTTATCCTGATAAAAATATTATAAAAAAAGAAGTTCTCAATTAAAATTCATTATTTTTAACTATACATCAAAATATGACATAATTTGAAAAAATATTAAAAAATATAGAATAATAGAAATTTAAAATTATAATTGAAAAATGATTTTTTTTTTGAAAAATAAGGTTTATAAAAGTTTCAAATTTTTTATTGAAAATAGATTCTCTATTAAATTGTGAAAAACTTTCTTTGGAAACAATATAGCTTCTTATTCAAAAAATTAGACTTGTTATTATCATATGCCTATAAATTTTATTTGAAAAATGCAAAAATTATTTTATTATATAATATATTTATATTATTCATATCATCGACTAATATTTATTAATATAATTTATTTAGATAAAATTATATTCAAGAATAATAATAGATGTTTAAACATTTACTTTATATTAATTTTGATTTTATATTCATTTATAATTAATTAGTAACTAATGAATTAATGTATATATTTTTACATGTTATTTAATACTATTAATAGCCATCAATTTATCAATTTTGATTTAATTTTAATTTTAGATTACAATATTAATCGTATTCATTATGATTCAAACATGCACATAACACAAGCAATTTAAAAAACTCCTTATATAAAACACAAGAGAATATAAATGTTTTGTGCATTGAAATAAATAGAAATGATTTAATTAATATTAATTAGTAAATATTTTATATAGTCGTATTATATTATATCCCCTTACATTCTTAGTTTTACAAATCATAAATGCTATTAAATTCACTGTCCTTTTTTTAGAATAGTGGTGTGTTACATTTTCCCCACCTTAAATAAGATACATCATCGCAATTTGAAATTCACCACAGTAATTTAAGAGTTTATATTTCAAAATAGTATTTTTTTCAAAAACCCACATCATAAATTGGGTTAATAATACATATTCTAATAAATTTGTAAATTGAAATTAATGCTCACCAAAAAATAAATTTTTATTATATGTGAAAATTATTGAATAAAATAATATATAAGATAAATATAACTATAAATTTATGATAGACAGTGATAAAGAACAATTTTATTAGAATGGGTTTTACAAAAAGTCCTTGAACTGTTACTGTGAAAAATATAATTTACATCATAAAAAATAATGATAATAGAACACTATTTTATTTTCAAACCCCTTTTCCTAGAGTAGAATATTCTTTACTCTATACTAATTTATTGGAATATAATTACATGAAAAGATAATATTTCATAACAATATTATTATCCTTTGGTAGTTCCTTAAAATATATCAACATCATCTCTTAGTACAAGTTTCATCGTGGGATGATTTAATACAACAATCTCTAAAACCACATATAATGTTCAATATAAGACATTTATAATTGGTTAATATTTCCAAAATATTATGATCCAAACCATTATATTAATTTCCATGGTAGTTACCAGTTTCTAATTTCAATTATCCATGTTAATAATATACTTATTGAACATAATTATCTCACAATGAGAGATATATTAAAACTTATCATTCCATCAACCATGCATTTCACAAAACATTCCACTTTGTACAAATATTTTTTATTAGTACCATTATATATGTGGTATCAAATACTTAATCAAATTTAATTTTATTAAAATAATTACATATTTCAAAAATAATATGATGAGAACATCATTAATAAATTAATTATACATCATATTTCATAGATATTAATATAAAATCACATTAATTATTCATCATTGGTTTCTAAATAACATATGCATGAACATGATAACTTATCTAATTCTATGTTATATTACCTTGATTCTTGGGGACTTTATTTTCATATCTCCTCATCATTGTCTTGTTGTAACACTAAATAACATGATTTTTCTCCATTACTTTTCATTATTATTTCTAGTGACCCATTACATCACACAAAAAGAAACCAATCCATTCAATCATTTCACATGGTGAATCATTCCATAGTTATCACATGTTTGAAAATAATTATTTCTATTATTTCATTTATATTTTTTATGTTCCTTCCTTTTCCTCTATAGAATCAAATTATATAAATAAGACTTGAATAATTCTTTCTCTATAATTATAGTAGATAAAACTATTTCATTGTATGAAGAACATTAATGACACACCAATTCCCTTCAGAGAAGTTTCATAATACCCTCAAAAAATTGATCAATATTGGACTCTGTGATGCATATAAAATACATACCATACCATTCATACATTGTAAATATAGCTTCATACTCCACAAAACACTCTTCATTATTTTTCACTAAACTATTGTGCCTTATCTTCAACTCAGTTAGTTTCTCATGTGAAAAAAATAACGAAATACATATTCTTATAATATTTCCATTAATGAGTTATATATTCTCTACATCCCTACTATTATGGATCAATTACCCCCATTTATCAACATCACCATTAACATAACAAACTACAAGTGTATCCTTTTCCTTTTCAACACATCCAAATTTCATGAATATCTTCTCCATATACCTAATTTATTATTAATATACCATTAGATCAGTATTACCACAAAATAAATGTGGACTATGTTGGATAAATCAATCCATCATAGGATATTCTTGATGTGGTACATGATTATCCCATCTAGAATTTTTATTTTTAAAAGACTGATTATTCGTCCCTATTATATCCATAATTTGATCAGTTTAAACAGAAGCTATATCATCATTCTCATCTAGGAGACCTATATATTATCTTTATGTATTTATAGCCTTCTTTTATATATGTTACACATCAACACAATTTCATATTGAATTTATTTTAAAAGTTATGAGATTTTATTATTATAAATATGTAGTAACACATAACATAAATTGAAAAAAAAAATATACATAGTTAATCTCATAATAATAAATATTTTTTTTTGGGTTATATTAATTTCAAATCCTTCACAATGATTTTTAATGATAACCATAATTATCCTAATTTTATTCCCTATTACTGTCAAAGTAGGTGCACATTGAGGCCTATTTTCATGTACCAGGTTATGCTGGAGTCATGCCTGATGCTACGTTTCAATGTTTTTAATCCAAGGTATATATTTAAAAGAACAATATTCAGTTGTACTATCCATACTGGGATGTATTTCTAGGATGACAAAAATATACACTGTAACAATATAATAGGATATTATTATATACATATCCACAAGATCTATTATAGGGTTATGTTCTCTAATATATTTTTTTACGAATTCTAGTTCCAAAAGGTTTCTACCAAAACTCTATTGATGCCATCTATAACACCATGACTGAAGAATCTCAGAGCTGGTACCTTACATCATTACATTGACATGATTATAAGAAATTAATTCTCTAATAAACAACTAATTTATTATTTTTTGAAAACAAGTTTACATGATGGAAAACTATATTATGATTGGAAAATAAAATAAAAAATAAATAAAGTAAAACCTCAGCATCCTTGAATCTCATAGAAATAATCTAGCCTCATATCATGGAAAATGGGAAAAAATAAGGGTGATATAAAAATATTGTTATGGGTACTTTACATTGGATGAAATAATTAATCCATAATATTAATCAATATATTATTGTAAATAACTGAATAATCATGCCATTTAATCAATAAAATAAGCATGAAAATGAATCCATATATATTATCAAAGAAAAAACACATGGATAATAATAAAAGATTATTTTTCAATAAAATATATTCTTAATTATTTGACATAATCCTTCCTAGGAACATGACACATTTATTATTACGATCTATCAAGAAGACAATATAAAACATACAAGGTTAAAACCCATCCAATTTGGCCAACTAATTCACCTCATGAAATTACCAATGCATTGTGAGGCTTAAATTTAATAGTCACCAAGAAATGTAGTAAAGGTAAAAATAATTATTCATAAATAAAATTATCATTTTAAAAAATGAACAAAATTCCTATCATAAAACGTCCATATTTACTAAAAGATACTGATTTATCGAAATTTCCAAAATTAATCATGTAACATTAAAAGTGAAAATTGTATGTAAAAATGTTGTTTGTATAATTAAATAATAATAACAATTTCAGGAGAACATGGATATTTTATATTAATTTATTGTAAAGTAAAATTTATCACATGTGAATTTTCCAAGAGAAAGCTAACAATCAGAAAATAATGTCATATTGCGAAGAAAACATTTTCAATTAGTAATTTTCAAGTAAAACACCATTGGATAAGATAGTTAATTTTTAAACATATAATACCATTATTTATGAGTAAAACAAGATATTAAATAAAAAATTGGAGGTACATGTTCCTTATTATATTGAATTGGTTCATAAAAACAAATAAATCTTCATAAAGTGTAATTTGAGAGGAAATCCCTTATTACTTGGTAACACAACTATTATCATACCCATAAAAGATATTATTTCAAATTAAACTCAAATTTACATGAAAATAAATTTATTAATGATATTAAATAAAATATGGGAAGTATTTATGCCATAAAAAATAAATAATTAATGAATAATGTGTATACCTCTTGGAAAACTGTGAGAAAATAATACCTTACCTTACGCTCTATTTGGTTGAACCACAATTAACCCATTTTATATAGGTTCAGTTTATTTTAATAAATTATAAAATAATCATTATAATATTTATAAAATAATATTTTTTATTCTAATAATAATTTAGAATCTTTTTTGTTAATAATCTCTCATTATTTTCATCATTTTGGGTGTTAATTTTTCTGTTTTTGATTATTTTTTGAATTTTTATATTTTTAATTATTTAAAATATAATGATTTAATAATCTCAAGGATTATAAAAAGGATTTAAATATAATATATATTCATTGTATATTTATTTATATCAATTAATAAAATAGGGATATTTGAAATTAATTACACCATTTAATGAGACAGCAGGACAAACATACATTTGACTGTTGTTTCCATTTATTCATATTACAAGAATGAAAAGTAATGGATATATATGTATATTATAATTACAGTATCATATTTATTTCATATATGTAACATATGTTTATTAAAATCAACTATAATACATTCAATTTATTGTGTTTACAAATCTAATCGCTTTAAGGAGGCGGTAGTCCATACATCCACATAAAATATTATCATATTTTGAAATAATAGAAACCGTGAAGGTATGTTTTAAATTAAAATTGAAGCTGATTAAAAAATTAAAAATATAACATATATCATATAAAAATTATAAATATATAATTATTAATGACTTTGAATGGTGGTAGTGGAAAAAGTATATCATTTGTTCGTGAGGGGGTAGTTTGTAATACACACAAACAATGATTGCATATCTCATTTGATAGATTTGTGTGATAATATATATGATAACCATAGAATTATAAAATTTATGTATAAATATTATAATTAGATTATTTAATATGAAACATAAAAGTACAATTTAAGGGGTGGATAGAAAATAAATCAAAAGTTTCAATGAAAAACATTACCACTTTTTCACATAAGTCTTTTTTGTTTATAACAAAATATTTCATGTTTCTGCTCTATAGAAAAATTGATGCTTCCAGGTTCATGCTATTTTTTGAGCATATATGTGAAATTGTTTTATGTGACAATGGTATTGATATGTGTGAAGAAGTGGGAGGGTGACTTTCTTTTTATAGGGAATGAAGAGTGGTAATCATGTAAATAGAAAATATTATACTCTATTTACAGGACTAACTTAAATAATGTGCACTAAAAATTGAACCAAATTCTCAAAATGGTAGGTTATGGTATAATGATGGATAATAAATGGGTTTTGAACCTGTTTCTCGAACATTTTTGAAATTAATTTTGATGTTAAGACTCTTTTTAATATAATTTTTCTCGTAATCACTATAAGTAATTTGAATTGATTTCAATTGTGTATTTGGTAAAAAAATACTTAACCATAATAAAAATAAAAATTTTGGTTCATTATAAATATTGAATCCATTTTTTAAAATTACAATCACATATGTGGTATAAATTAATTTAAAACCAATCATGTAGATTGGACGTGAAGGTGGGTTTTTAATTTAAAATTGTTCAATGGATTGAAATGTTTTATATAGAATATCATAGTAAAATTGATTCAAGAGAGAAAATTATAAATTACAGATTTATAATTTATTTAATTAAAATTCAATCACAATAAAAAATATAGTTTTACTTTAGTGATAAACTACCAAAAAAATTATATTTCAATTAAAATTTTTTATTTTTCTCAATTCTTCAATAATTAAACTATTTTAGAAAAATAAAATAAATTCACATGATGTTAATTTTGAAATTATTATTTCCAAAATTACGTTTTTTTGACTAATAATGATTTATAAAGGAATCAAAATATGTATTTAGAATACATACCTCATAAAAAGTAACAAAATTGCCTATAAACAAAATACAACTTTTATTCTTAAAATATTATTTGTTCTTATCATATGCCTTTAAAATAAATTTTAAGAATGTAAAAAATATTTATAATGATATATTATATATTTATTAATTTAATATCATCAAAATAATAGTTATTAATTTAATTTTTTAGGATAAACTAATTTGGATAATAAATAAAATATCTTTATTATAAAATTTCTTCCATTATATTCATTTGGTATCTATATTAATTTCTAATAAATTGGTAACTAATGGATTAAACCATATATTTTCATAAGATATTGAATATTATTCACACAATACAATTTAACATATATAATTTAATTTTAATTTTAAATAATAATATCAATAATCATCAATAAGATTCGGTCTTGCATATAACGCAAGTCATCGAAGAAAGTTTATTCATCCCAAAAATTCTCAAATATATTTGGTCTGAATTGTATTATATAGAATATATTTAATCATTTAAAATTAGTATATGTAATACATATACTTATTATATTTATTCCCTTTCACTCTGGGTGTTGTGTTTCACTCACATAATCAAATAAAATGTCCTTTATTTGGAATTTCGGAGTCTCCCAAAAAGAACGATGAATCCATTTGAGCTAATGGGAAAATAACAATATATGCATGATATTACATTGTATTTTAATTAATCCCTAAAATTAGAGTTTATTTAATCTTTGGTTAGTATTTATGAGCTTCTTATAATACTTTTCTATTTAGGACTTTGACATTCATGTGAAAGTCATTGGATGAATATCAAGGGTCCCATGGATCTAGAGATATGATGTGGAGTATAGAATTCAATTTTTTTATTGTGATCTAGAAATATCATGGTGTAAATAATTTCCAACCCTGATAATTTCAAAACTATTAGAGGAATCTACCATGAATATTTTCTGAAGGGGATAATTAAATTCATTATGTGTAGAAAGGAAGGGTACCTAACGAGTGATTTCTGATGGGAGAAACTGACCAATGTGATTGAAGACAATAATGATCCAAAAAATCCCAAATATATTACATTGTGTTTAAAATTCATAAAAGAAGTTCACTATGTTAACAATTTCACTGATCTAGTGGTTTTTGATGACAACCAACAAAAAAACAACAACCAACGATAGGAGATAAATGGACTGATTTTTCTATCACGACTATAGAGGTGGATCCCAACATTCATGTGGTGATATGTAAGTTTGAAATTCATAGTAGAATACCAAACATAAATATTTTTTTTTTCAATAAATTATTTCATATCACTCATCTTTTGTATAACTCTCCAAACACCACCTCAAAATATGGATCTTGAGTTATCAGTGAAGACAATGATTGGTTCAATTATTACAACCAAAGAATATAACTCATCCACTTAAAATTTTTTCATGATAAATTTTCCAAGGATCCCCATGACACACAATTTTGGGTAATTTTTTTTAGTACTAGTAATCAATTTAATTTCCTTATATATATATACATATATACCAAAAACAACTCAAAATCGATAATCATCCATAGATTCTATACTTTTTCGTGGTAGAGAATGATTGTAATTTAGCATCATTATATCAATAATGGATATAATTTCCCAAAGAGAATTCATATCTTTAGAAAATTAATGATACTAAATAGACGTTCATCCATGAAAACATTCCCAGTGTAAGGAAATAAATTGATGTTCTCCCAAAAAAATTACATGGACTTCTTCCTAGATGAGATATTGTGTTCTCAATAAATAATATATATGGATCCAATCCAGTATCCAAAAAACCAAATAAAATTTTATATTTTATACATGAGGAGCTAAATAAACAATTATAGTGTGTTTTGGATAAATTATTTCTATACCCAACTACTTAATTGTGGGGTGCACTGGTCCTTGTTTTCCTAAAAAATGTTCGGACAATGCACCTCTCTATTGATTATAATGAGATTAATAATATCATGATAAACAAAAAATATCCCATTACATAAATTTATGATTTGATTGATGTATTACATGGAGCACAATACTTCTCTATGGTGGATTTTTTATTGTGTTATGATCATGTAAATGTGATGAAGGGAGAGAACACCGAGATAGATTTTTTATATAATTTATGGAGACTAAGAGATCCTAGTGATGATATTTGGACACACTAACTCATTATAATTCATCATTTTTATAATTAATAGAGTTTATATGGATTTCATTAAAAAATATTTGGTATTCAATATAGATGATATACTTATATACTAAAAAAATAATGGAAATTTATTTGACTTTCAATGCTATAGTGAGAACTTCTCAAAAATAAAATTTATTTGTCAAGTAAAATAAATATGTGTTATAGATAGAAAAAGTAATATTCATGGGAAATTTTATCAAGAGAAATCGGATATTAATAGATCCCTAAAAAACATATTTAATTAAAGGATGTTCAATTCCAAAATTTATGACATATTTTTGAAATTTCCCTAAATTTACTTAGTACTATCGTTGATTTGAGGAGAACTCCAAACAATTATAAATCCCACAATCCAAGATAAATCAATAGGGAGTCTATAATTTTTAGAAAGATTAATACAAAGATAGCATTAAAGGTTGAGAAAGATTCTAATCAATGCATCTATACTCATATTACCGTTGAGTAGTGTTGGAATTGGGATCTTCACTGATGCATATATAAAGGGATTAGGTTGTGTAATAAATAAATTATAACAATGTGACAACATTTTTTCACACAAATTGATGATACATGAGAATAAATATACTAATTGTGATCCAGATTTTACTATGGTGATCTTTTTGGTAAAGATTTGGTGAAATTATCTCGATGGGGAGATGTGTGACATAAAAAATGGACCATAAAATCCTCATGTATATATTGACACAAAACAATAATAATATTTTCCAATAGATGTGGTTATGATAGATAATGGATTATGATCTTTTAGAAAAATATTGTAATAGGAATGAAAAAAATTAGAAAAATCTAAGAGTTGAGAAGTTACTTGAACCTATCTGTAATAAGGATTACAATTCATCCAATATTTTTCTAATAGTAATGGATGGACAACTAAATAATAAAAAAGATCATCGTCGTACCATTCCAAAAGACCTTATAAACCATCCATTCTTGAAATGATTGAGGAGGATCTTATATATAATGAGTTACTATAGGATAATTTTGAAAATATTCATTATTTCAACATTTCTGATAAGGGAGTTCTATGTTTTGGAACCCCGATATCAATCCCGTAGAAACTATAACTAAAGAGGGATCATATAGATGATGAGAATAGATCATCATTCTCTATTCATATAGGATGTACTATGATGTATAATGATGTCAAACAATAATTGTAGAGGGAAAACATAAAGAGGAGAATTTTAGATATTATAAACAGATTATTTTTATTTTAACATGTCAATGAATATAGTCAGATGTCTAAGTGTATGATGAAACTATTTTCCACAAAAACATGAAAATGGGAAAACATAACCATTGATTTTGAAGTATTAATCCCCATGAAAATGAAAGGAAATAACACCATTTGTGTGGTTGTCGATTTCCATAAAAATTTGACACATTTCACTAATATCAAAGAAGGATTCTAACTTATATAACTCTCAATTATATATGTAATATCATTGCTAATACATATTGGAGTTCCAATATCTGTTATATCAAATTTGACATCAAGTTTTACATTATTGTTCTAGGGAAAACTTAAGAAATAATTATATATCGAACTAGGATTCAAAAATAATTATAACCTTCATATTGTTACTAAATATGAAATAACCATTCAGACTCTAAATGATATGTTGAGATATTGTTCAATGTATTTCCAAGAATATTAAGTAAACCACCTTCCTACAGTGGAGTTCACATATAAATAAAATTTCATTTATAGTGTCCAAATCGAACATTATCAAGATTTTTAAGTAAATAGGTTTTAGACACCAACATGATGTGATGATGATTGAGAGGGGAAGCTGATGGGACTTGATATTATTTTAGAGGTGATCAAGAAGGTTCAAATGATGTTGTATAATATAAAATCTACACAAATTGGACATAAAATCTAAGAAGAAAATCAATGAAGAGAAATATAGTTTAATGGGAGGGATAATGTGTTCATTGATATGCCTCCATGGAATAAATTCCTATGGTTTTGGAATAATGGAACATTTTTCCAAGATACATCTACCCATTTTTTATCATTGATCGCATCAGATCAGTGGCCAATCAAAAATAAATCTCACATAATCTATCTCAAGTAATGTATTTTTTCCATGTATCCCCTCTATAGAAAGTACATACAAGACACATAACATAAAACTATTCTGAATTTGTTACCATTTTTTAATGATCATATATATGAGAAGCATCCATTGATGTAATTATATCATAGAGAAAATATTCTAGGAAGCAAGACAACTAACCCACTCAAAGTGTTGTGATGGAACCAATTGATTGAGGAATTGACATGGGATCTAAAAGATCTGAATAAAAATAATTAGTCACATATATATTAGTGTAAGAAATTAAAATTACGAATTGGGATGAATTTTTTGACCCTATAATTGATAAATGGAAGTCACTTTTTGAATCAATAAATGGGTTATTATGAAATGATGTTATAGAAAAAACATACACCACATTGGTTATTTTAGACCATTATAAGTTATATCATATTGGAATGTAGATCCTATTAAGCTTCATAGTCATGGAAAATATAGTTGTTGAATAATAAAAATTAATATTTTTATATTATGGAATATGTAAATGAAAAATTGACAGAGAAGGATTGATTAATGGCCATGACTAGTAGGATTATTCACAACGAATAACATTTATTGAAAATTTCGAGGGAGTTGACAGAATATATATTTTTTAATAAACAATCAAAATCCATGATTACATAACTAAATAATTTCGTAAAGTATTTATGTGATAACTTTCTGCTCATTGACATCATGTACCAAACCATGTTAACTGAACCACCCAATGAAAAGTTCTTCACCACACAGCATAAACATTGGAAATTCACTGGTACAATAAATAGTTTTATATCTAATAACTAATTGAATGATTTTTTTTATTATTATTTTTAAAAAATATGTATTATATTTATCATTATTATATTATAATGTTAAATATTATTAATTAAAAAAATTAGATTTTAATACAATGAAATTGAAAAGGTATATTTTAAAAAATATAGATTCAATCTAGACACCATTTTTATGATTTTACTAATTTTTTTAATAAATTATATTTTATGAAAATATTATTATTAATTTATATTTTATATATAAAAATGATAATTTATTTTTAGGAATTATTATTCTATTTTAAGGGTGTGAAAACTGTAATGGTAAAAAAATTACATTTCAATAAATTGTCATTCTATATTTCAAATTTTAAAATATTAAACATACAGAAATATTTGGATTAAAAAAATATTTGTTCAAATTAGGATATAGAAATTACTCTGTATATATTCTTCATAATTTTCAAATATAGTTAAATATTATGTAGGAAATTAGATATTTTATAAATATAAAATATTTATTTTGACAACAAAAATCCCCAAATTGATTTAATAAATAATATAAATATTATCCATGATAAAAATTATTTTATACCATTAAAATATTGTGTTTTTAGGATAATTGAATAAGTTTTTAATCCATTAATAAATCGAACAAAACCTATAATATATATTATGATTTAAATGTGAATTATTTATGAACATGACTCACAACATCATCACCATGGGAATTTTTTTAATCAGTTCAGATAAAATTCTTATAAAATAAATAAAGAAATCTTTATTTTCTAAAACAAAAAACAAAAAATCATGGGAAATTTCATGTTTTTTATTACGTTATCATATTGAGAATGGAACATATGTTTGGAAATCAATAAGGATATATCCACTCTATTTCTTCATAAACTCACAAAGCCTCCACTTCACAAATGTTCCAAAGGCCATCATTTTATAGAGATTAAATGGCCCATAAGTCTTAGAAGAAATAACAAAACTATAACTACATGGAACTTATACTCCATTGATTCTACATTGTGATGTCATCCCTCCACTTTCGAATGGTTTTTTAGCTTGGTAACCATTGAATGCACAGTCTAGTCTAGATCGAAAATGTCAAAACAGATATTTCCTCCAAATCTGTTCATCTTCTGCTTTGGGAAATGTTTATGCTCTGATTCCTTTTCTAGAGTCTTCTCCTTGTAGAGTCAACCTGGTCCATTAAGCACAATTTTTGGTGTCCCGAAATAATTTACATGGCTCGAATGCCTTAAAGGACCTATTGACCAAATTGGTGGCCTAAATTCCCAAAAATATGAATACATTTAGCTACAACAGTACTAAATAGTACCAGATACAGTTCCTACCATAGTATTGCTACAATGCTGCAATAATAACCCAGAATGTATGTCTCCTCCCAGATTTGAACTCGGGTACCTTGGATTCAGTTACCGAGTCCTCACCAACTGGGTTGTGGCTCTTGTGATCCATCTGTTACATCCATTTCAATGGAAACCATTAGATCATGAAAGTACTATTCACATCCCTATATGAAAAAATCTGATGACTCACTAAATGTCTTAGAAGGATCTTCCAAATCTATCATAAGTTCCCTCTCATGGTAAGTGATAATATCATTCTATACTTTGTTCAAGCATATTCTATTTTCCATGGATTTATATTTAAAATCATTCATGTTGGGATATGTTTTCACATGCCCCTCTTACTTCCCATATCATTAATATGTTATCGGTTACACTTTTCACTCTCATTACCACTTCTAAAATCATATTTTCACATCTATTATTCTAATGAAATTATCATGCACTTTTCTATTCCAAGCATTATTGTAGTGAATACCCATATCTAAATCCACTAAGTGGTAATCTCCATGTTGCAACTATCCTTAATTTATTCTGTATTTACATGTATGTAAACGACACTCATTATTCATGAAGTTAAAATTTATGAAATTCATTCTTGTGTTTTATGATATATGTGAAACAAATCTGTGCATACATGATATTAATGTAATGGGTGGGAACAATATTGTATAGACCACCAATGCATTGGGTATTGAGTTTATCTCATGATATGATATGCATGGTGCATGGGAGGTTATCCTAAGAACATAATGTTATTTTCTTATTTCAGGTAAGCCTCTACATAATCTAAGGATGTCATGTTTTATGTTTTTCCACATTTTCAAGTTTCCTTTATGCTATCAATTTTAATATTGTCTCATATTTCAAGATTATTATTCTATCCCCTGTTATGCTAAAATGATATGCAAATTGGATCACATGTACTAAATTACCATATTTTCTTAGTTGTAAATACAGATAATGGTATTTTATTTATCACCCATTAAAAATGTATGTCCTCATGTTTTCTTCATTATTTTTAAAACAATTATGTAATTTTAAGAGCATGTTATTAAATTTTTCAACAATGTTATTATATTCATGTTGCAGGTTTCTATATTATGTATCTAATTTCTAAAAGTAACTACACATTAAATGTTTTGGGACTATATTATATATATCTTGATGTATATAATTATGGATTAAGGTGTAATAAAATATGGGTTGCAATAAAATATGGTTTTAAATAAAATATATGTTTTTTGAAATGATATATTGAGAAAAAATAAAATTGTATGCTCATTATCTATAAAAAAATAACAATTTTACAAGTAACCACACTATTTTTTAGATCCACCTTAGTATTTATGATGTCATAATAATTCTATTTCACTCTAGGAATTGGGGGATGTTATCATGAATGTTTGTCAACAACCCTTGGATTAGTGTATTGATTCACAAAGTGTCTGTATTAATTGTTGTTTAAACCTTAGATTATAGGATGATGATTTATTAGAGAATTACATAATTACATGAAATTTTTGGGTTTCTCTCATCTTTGATCAATAGCTAACTACCCTTACATGCCACACCATAATAATTTTCAGGTCCCCTACAAGAAATTTCATGGATGTATCTTCCAACACATTTTATTAGTGGGTTGCTGGAATTTGTTTACACATTATATATCACTATAATTATTGTTGAATAAAATTTCATACTCTTTATAATACCTCTATATTTTTGAGATCCTTAATATTATATTTTCCACATTTAGGCTTTGAGGGAACACTATAAAAAAAATTCATAGGTGTTTATGTCTCAATTCACTATGTATTTTTTTAGACTTCGTATTGTCCCACTAAAGAAGAGGTAAAATTTACATCCATGGTAACTGAAACATTCATATATATGTTAGGAATGTAATTTTTTCATGTCATAAAACCATTTGGATTCATAAACTTTTTACATGAGGTCCCAAAAATCCATCTCAATTTTATATCTAATACATCGAGGAATATGTTATCAAATAGAATATTATGAAATTATTTCCACTCCATCACTTTGATCACATCATTGTGATTCACATTTCTGATCAATATCCACTATTGATAATTTTTTTACTATATAATATAAACATAAATATCTTATTTCGTTCTCTTCGATAATTAAAGGATAAATAATATATTATCAATGGATTTGATGCATTGTGTCATGATGAAGTGGTTAGAAGGTCAATTGAATGTTGGAAGCCATTATTACATAATGGACAACATTATAGAATTTACTTTCATAGGAGGATGTTGGTGTTCGTCCAGATTCATGATTCTAATATATTCAGGAGTTAATTAATAATGTATTATCGTGATGTTCCCAACTCTTACTTACATCAGGTTGGTTATATCATTTGGGTACTCTTAGAATTTCCCCTTTAATTGGTTGTTTACATGGTTTCTCCTAATACAATCCATTGTAAAAAATAAAGGAAAAATTAAGTATAATATAATGTAAACTAAAATACATAAATGGGAAACCATTAAAATTATTCGTAGAACTCATAAATGAAATATATTCATTACCCTTTGAAATTATAGGTTCAATATATGATATCAATGTTCAATTTCTTTACAATAAAATATATGTTAATTTTTATCCCACCATAATTATTTTTAAATATCTTTTTAATATAAAGAAGCATATTCCTTAGGATTTTCAAACTAGGATTGCATCATGGACAATCAATCGTGTTGCAATTAATGATTGAGTATGGCCCATTGATCCCTTCTGTGGGTAATTACCATTATGAAAAACAACAACTAATCCACATACCCTTTTAGAGTCTATAGTGTGTTTATTTTATAAAAATAACTGACTCTATATTTTAGAAAAATTTATGGTTGTTTTCATAAGTATCGTATTATGCATAATTCATTAACAAGTTTATTTTATTCCAAATATCTGAAAATAACGATTTTTTACCCGGGTAAGAATAATGGAATCCCAAATTTTAATAGACTATAATTCATAATTTATTACAAAATGCAAAACTTAATACAATACAAAAATATCATATGGATTGGTGTCCTTGTGAAATTAGGTACATGACATAGTAACCTGAAACTTGGGTATAATATTATTATTTAAAAACATCAAAACATGCCGTTAAAATTCAACAACACTTCTAAAACTACATGGGATAACATAATGATTTATGTTAGAATGGGGTGGACAAAAATATCTTGTAAATAAATAATAAATGTAAATAATGTGTTAAACTAGTATATGTGAGTGAATAATAATATTAATGAAATAGAAGAGGGATGTGAATCAGAAAATAGAACATCATAGATTGTTATTTGATGATAATATGAAGGTGACATGAAAATTTGGGGATAATATAAATCATTAAATCAAGAATATATGTCAAGGATAACCCCAAATGCATCATAACATTTTCTGATTAGGATAACTTTTCATGATCCATATATGTTATCTCATGAGATAATAACATTACCTAATTCATTCATGGTGTATATAATAATATGCCCACATGTCACATCCATATAATGTCCATGCCCATGTAATCAACATAGATCATATAACAAAAGGATTTATTTGATTAATTTTAATCAATTGAATACAGAATATGGGTTAAATACATGGAATTTTGAAAATAATGAATGAGAGGTACACATAATTGAATACGCTTGGTTGAAAATCGGTATGGGTATTTAATACACAAATATTTTTTCATTGAAAATACAAAGATAATATTGGTCGTTTGATGGGGCTAATTAAATATTCATAAAAAATTAAGGAGAGTGAATGTGGTATATAATCATTGAGAAAACATAAGTATAGTATGTTGTTTGTGTAAAACATAACCCAACATGAACAATTTAAAATTGAAAGGAATGATATAAATAATATCATTGAATAATGATGAGAAGGAGATGTTCACATACCCTGATAGGGATCTTTAAAATGCTTTTGAACAGATTCTAAAGAGCATGGGAACACCTTATAAGGGATCATGAGAGAGAAAGGAAGATTAAATTTGTGATTGAATGGTTTGGAGTGAATAAAATGAAGGGTTTAAGTAGATTTTTATAGATAAAGTGAATGAAATTCAATATTAATATTTAAATTTATATTTTGGACTCAACATGATAAAATAATAAAATACTAAATCCATATGATTTTATTCCATGGTTTCTAACCAAGCAGATTATTTTTTAATATTCTATAGAGATATGAACCGAAATCACTAAAATAATTTTGTTCAAGATATTGAAGTGATCTATTATCAAAATAAATTTTAATTTTAAACCAATAAAATATAATTCATGTTTTTAAAGATTAATTATAGGTTTGTAAAAATACTAAATAACATTAAAACACATTAAATATAAAGAGAAACATAATTTATTACAAGGATAAGATTTACAAATTTTTTAACATAACTATATTACATTTATAATGTCAAATTATATACATTATATTCATACTATATTTAATTTTTACTGAAAATTATGATGGTCATAGAAAAATATGATAAAATTACTTTTTGATAATTTCAAAATGTCGATTTCAAAAAATATATATTAATTTAATTAAAAAATATAAATATCAAACTTTACACATATAGATAAAAATTCCAAATTTAAACAAATGTAATTCATTTTCAACGATAATAGTTTATGGCCCTTATAAAATTTATATTTGACTTCATTATATAATGTTATATTTAAATAAATGTTATTTAATAAGAATATTTTATGAAAATTAATTTTATTTTGAAAATTATGGAATCTATAAATAATGGCGTGTTGATTAAAATTATATATTTACAATGAATTTAATTTTTTTATTAATCATTTTATTTTATCATTAATATATTATTATTAAATAAGTATAAATTCAATATCTATTTTATTTGGAAAATATGAAAACTCACAATATTAAGGTCTAGATACATTACCCATTATTACACTATTGTATCCCCAAAGGGTTAGGTGTTGGATGATGACACGTTCTTAGGGTCGTTGAACAAAAAATGGTTGGGTCTTCTTCTTGATAAACTTAAACATATCCAATAAATGGTTTTTGTAATTCTTTAGTTGATTAATTTCATCATATGATTTGTTAATGGAAAATCCAAACAATTCCATAACCCTTAAAATGTTATGATAAATGGGGTTCATGGGTTATGATGTGTCTAGTCATGGCCATCACTTCTTTTTTCAATGTAAATTGGTTTTATTACAACCCATAATATATATTAATCATAACAACAACCATTCAATGTCTACATTGTCAATGATTAAGATGAATAAAGTTAATTTAAATCCAAAATGATATATTTTATAATGGTCCACAATTACCCAATATGTTCCTGTGTTTTTAACAATTTCATTTAGTAATAAGAAATTCATTTTTTTAAAGGGAATTTCATTTATAAAAAATTGGGTCATTACATGAGGATAGGTCAAGTGTTCTTCAAACTCTTATAGAATAATTTCTCTTGGAAATAAATAGTGAAAATAAAAAATGGATCTTTTGAAGGGTCATATGCATTATATTATTCAAATTTTATAAACTCTTTCACTTCATCCTCATACTCTTTTCTCATAAAATTAGTATCCATAAATTTTCAATTCATATCCACCATATTTTATTTAGTAATATTAATGTATAAGGAAATAAATGTATACACAAAATATATGATCTTAGAACCCGAAAAAGGCATTCTTAAAGAATAATTTATCCTAAATGAATTCATTTTTCTATGATAATAATATTCAAATGACGAATATTAAGATTGTTTTTTATACTTAGAAATTATGGAAGGAACACAATGTATGGCACAATAAATTTACATGTAATCCTATTAATGATTAATCTATTCCAAAAAGGTGATATCAAGGACGTGTTAGGTAAGTTTTCGAGGTTGTCTTGAAAAAAGGGGGATTTCATGATGTTTATTCAATTTGTCAGACGGTATGTCAACCTCTGGGTGGAGGATGAGTGAACGGATTATTCAGAGATAAATTTTATCTTTTTTTAGATGCTGAAAATATTTATTCTAACAAATCAAATATCCTTGAGAATGTAAAATTTCAAGAAACTCAGGAATTTATATTGGGTTTAATGAATAAAATTATGGTTCTATATCAATGGGATGAAATGATAATATCAAAAGGAAGAAAGAACAATATTTTTACATGATGAATTCCAATAGCAATAGGAATTGATAAATGTGGGACCCTATGGAATAATACATTAAAAATGAAGTCCCACTCACTAATTGAAATTGAGATTGGAAAGAAAGTCAATGAAATCCTCATTGGAGTTTGTAGGGGAGGAAAATACAATGAATGAAATGTTACAACCATCTTCATTTATGGGAAATAAATTTAGGTGATGTTATTTCTATAATTATAATTCTTAAGGCAACATGAAAATGATTGAACACATTAATTATATAGGAACAAGACATTATTTCTAATTTTAAACCAGGTTATTCATATTTAATATCTATTTCAATAACATTTTTAATGTTGAAATATTTGAATAAAATTTTTTAAATGGTATATTGATTTTAATAAAAAATATCGAATAATAATTTATAATTTTTCATTTCTATAAATTATAATGAAACTATAATTATTATTTATAATTGGTGTATTTTTATTGGAATTGTTGATAATATTTTGTAGATTAGGTTGGTATAAATTGGACCTTATTATGCTATGCATGTGATTCAGCTATGAATTTTTATGTGAACATTCATAAATATTCATGTAAGAGTAAATCATTTTTTAGAGTGGTTACCTATGAATGTATCTTCATAAAACAATTATGAATCATGACGTAAAATTTTTACTAAACTCGAGGTACGCACATATGAAATACATTTCCACAAGATGTGTAACAAGAAACATGTACGTGATATTGCATGAGAATAGCTCACATACCCTAGGTTTTGAGAGGTACAATTCATCCGAGAAGTATGGGGGGGGGCGAAAACAGAGGTCTAATTCCATGAGAGATATTTAATGTCATGAAGAAGTGAGTTCTCATAGGGTTTAATTTATAAGACCAAGAAGGTTTTTCTAAATTATTTCAAAAAAAAGTTGGATAAATATATATTTAAACAACACTAAATTAATATGTGTTCATAAAACCTATATTTATCAATGTTAAACTTTTGGCGATGATAAACAATGGTTGGATCGATGAATTTTATTTTTTTCACTGATAAATGTTACATTCACTAGTTCTTTTTGACATTGACTGATATATATATATTTTAATATAAAATTAAAAAATATTAGATGAATATTTATTAAAAATGAATTATTTATAAAAAATATGTAAATAATTATCATTATTAATGAACATAGAGTAAAATGATGCATGAATGATAAAAATAAGTGAAATTGATCAATTGCAAATGAATTGGCCTCAAAAATATTATAAATACAGAAATCTTTAGTAATTATATAAATTATTAAAAAAATGAATGTATATTAAAATGAAGATTAAAACATATTGGTAATACTGAAACATGTTATACAAGTATATAAAATGAACCCATATGATTAATAACATGAATTTTTAAGAGATATAATAAATTAATAAAATATTAAGAAATTCATCTAAATAAATTAATTATATAGATGCCATGAATTTCAAAACATTTACCACATAATAAAGAAAATTGAATGAATATTAATCTTATAATTTATAAACATATAAAAAAATTTAAACATAAAAATTAATTATGATTAAATTTGGAGACTAATTACATTAATATTAAACACATACAAAAATGAAGAGAACATAAAAATAATCATTTAAATATATTAATTATATAAATATCTGATATTTTAAAAACATTACAGTGTAATAAATGAAATAGAATAAATTTAGTTTATATAAAATGAAAAAAAATTAATATATTAATACATTATAAATAATTATTTATAAATGATTATTATAAATTAAGAAAATCCAAAAAATGTAAAAAATTATTAAATATTTCAAATGTATTAATAAAATTAGATGAAATAATATTTAAAATGAATAAATAAAAATAAATAAATTATAAATCTATTTAAAAAAGAGAATTCAAAACATTAAATAATTGAATTACAACCACATCAAAAAATGGCTAAAAATTCAAAAAATGGACAATATTTATTTTTTAAATATAAAATTTATTACTATTAAATTATATCAAATGTATTCAAATATTAATAAATAAATTAAATACAATTAAATTAAATACAAAAACATATATTTTTAACAAATAAATAAAAATAGATGCGATTTTATGATTTTATTTACTAAAAAATATATTATTCTCGTTTTAAAATATTTAATTTTAATATACATAAAAATTAATTTAATATAATCGCATAGTTAACTACCTAAACATTGAAATAAAGATAAATATGATGTACATTTGGGTATAATTTCATGCCATAATGGGGTGGGATAGATAAATTGTTATGTAGATAAATTATATTGATTTCATAAATATTAAAAACATTATAATATAATAATTAATAATTAATAAATATTAATCATATAAATTACAACCATATCAAAAATATTGAAACATAGTGTATTAATGTGTATAAGTGAAAAAATAAAAAAAAATCCCAAAAAAAAATTAAATAAATAAATTTAAAAATTATGTAAAATGATTTTGAAAATGATTAAAAGAATTTAAATAAATCTAAAAAAATGTTGAAAAGTTAATTCATCATATTAAATAAATGATTTACAAACACATAAAAATGAATCCAAATAAAAGAATAATTTATAATATTATCAATAATTATTGATGTATGGGGTGTACCGATTGTATAAATAAAATAAAAATAACCATTAACATTTAGAATTTTATAAAACTATTTATAAAATTATTATTTATTATATGTATTAATAATTAAAAATGTATATATAAATTTCATAATAAATTATATTACAATAACAATAAATGAATACATATTTAATTTACATAAATATTACAATCAAATAAATTATATAAAATACTAAAAATGTAGAGATGTTGAAAACAAATAAATAATATTAAAAAAATAAATAGACATATACATACACACTTAAATATTCATAGAAATACATGTACACGGGCATTATTATACACATTCCCATACACGTACACAACTACAAATTCATAAACAAGCCTATTTATGCATACATGCACATACATGTACACACAAATATATATATATATCCCTATATGTACACATAAGTAAATACAAATATATATTCAAATTCACATTCACATATGTACACCTATATATACAAACATCCATGTATACATGAATTTATATACAAACAAATCTATACATACGCATATATACATACATAATATACATAAATATATAAGTATACACATACACACATACATATGCATAGTCATACATGTACACATACATACACATTCACCTTCACACACACACACAAATATACACACACATGCACCAAGAAATACAAATCCACATTCACATACACATACACATACACTAACTGATAAAATTACACATACAAACTTAAAGACACAAATACAAACACATGTAAACATACATATACATATGTGTATACGTATATATACATAAACACACACATACATACATAGACACATACATACACATACACACACATATACATACATATACACATACATACAGATACATATAAATACACATACTCATACACATACACATAGACATACACATACACGTACACATACACATACATATACACATACACATACACATACACATACACATACACATACATGTATATGAATATATGCACACACAAACATGTCTACATACACATATGTATACACATACTGATACATTTACATATATGTAAAGGCACATATACATACACAAAAATACTATCAATACATATACCCATAAACACACACACACACACACAACAGTCATACACAACCCAACACATGCATATGCATACAACACATACATACACATGATCATATGGACAGACACATACATCCTTATTAATACACATGCATACATACATATATAAATATATTTATTTTTCAAAATTATTTAATATGAATAAAAATATATAAATTCAAATATGAATCATATAATAAAATAATTGTATTCTTTTATATATTTGAAAAATATTTAAATAAATTATTAATATACAATATTTATAATAATTATTTACACATTTTGTAATTAATGTATATATATAATATAATATATTTTTGTTAAGGAATATAAATTTGATGATATATTTTATATAAATTTATGAATATAAGATTCATTTTTTAGTTATGTTTAAATAAATCATAAATATAATATATCCAGATATATATTATTATTGTAATGAAAATATTATTTAAATATTCCAAAATATGTATATATAAATTACATTTTTTTCCATGACCATTATCACTACAAGAAAGAGTTAATAATTAGGGACATATATTAGCACATTTTTAGCACTGATAAAATTTAACTATATCAGAACTTTTATCTATCACTGATGATGTCACACCATAATTATTTCATTTCAATTGATGTTAATAAATGTTAATGCAGCATATCACAGAATCTATAGAAGTGTCTTCTCTAAAAAATTAAGTATTTTATGTTTATTTATTTTTATATAATTTATTTCTACATACCATAATCATGCCACCAAAAACAAAATTATTAAAAATAAATGATGAATGAATAATGAGTTAGAATAAACCATAAAATATTGCATACCTCATCGAGAAACACTAACATGTCAAATATATTATCTCTCTTAATGAATTTATTCTTCAATGTCATTATTGATATTTTCCCAATCCTATAATTCATCACCACCAAAATGATTCAAATTATCTATCCACTCATCTCTCAATTTTAATGTCAATGATAAATTAGGATAACCATAAATAGTGGAATTTCATAGGATAAATAAAAAACTAAATGAATCAATTTATTCTTAATTTTATTCTTTAAACTCCACCCATGATTCATAAATTTCATAGGGTATAATATAAATAGAACATAAATCAGTCATTAGGATACTAAAATACTATGTAATTAATCATAGACTCATAATTCCTATATGAGACCATTTTTGTGATATATAATAATCTCTTCACAAATGTTTTCAAGTGGACTTGAATTAATATAATTCTTTTATTATATTATTTCTATGTTTCTAAAACACTTTATTCTCTATTATTGATTAACCTAGTTGTAAACACCATCCCCAAAATCAACATAATAATTAGATATTTTTTGTGGTCTTCTATGAGTAAAAATTTACTATTTTACATAGGAGGAGTTCGAGATACTGCAAAAACTAAAATTGAGTTATGTACAGACCTAGAAAAATATGAAACACTATAACATTCCCACTATAAACTATTTCATTCTAAAAAATATTTCAATTGGTTCCTAATAACAAGGACACATTTAATATAATATCATACAGAAACACCACACCATCACACATACTTCCTTTCCTCGTAGAGATATGATCTATATACGAGATAGATACACAAATTTCTTGGATTGAAGCTGATATATAATTTTTTATAGTACAAAAAAATGGTATACATTGAAGAAATAACAATGTAGGGACATATTTATACACCTCAAACTAAATGTTAATAATATTTATTCAAAATCCATCACCAACTAAAAAAATTAATTTTAAATGGTATACTATTTTGGGATCCCCATTCATTAACACTAAAGGTATTTTTAATTTGTTTTTTAGTATACAATTCCATCAAAAACACATTTAATCTTTGATCTATTTACTAAGTTTCATTCAAACTCTGGGAGAGTTGTTATGCCACAGAATCTACAGAATCCATCTCAACCACTCTCCCATTACCTTCCAACAAGGAACATAGCCCATAAATTATTTCATATAGATAATGTAAAATAGGTTCTTATTCCAAAAACATATCACAAAAAACCACATGAAATTATATTCTACAATAAAATATTAAATAGATTCTCACTCAATAGAGAAGGTAAATTGATTGAGTGGTCATTAATCATTTTTGAAAGCTACTGATGAGCAGATTAGAAAATGCAACAACATCAATCAACTAATCAACATCAAGCCATTTACTGTTATGTCGAATAGTCTAAAATAATTTGTAGTGGATAGTCCTAATTATTCTGATGACCATACTCTGTGAGCTCTATACCCCCGTAGAACCACCAGACCATGTCACCAATATCTAAATACGATTTGGAAAACCATTATCAGCCCACGGAAAATGGATTATGTTCTCCCATCCTTTCACACCTCATGTATTTGTCACCTAAGAACATCAACATACAAGGAGTCACTATGTTTAAATAACCATTGAAACACCTATCTCATAAGGGAGATGTTTTATTCCACTTCCATCTACTAGAGGATACCATCTTCTTGTACTCTAATATAGAATAAATTTTTTGAACATAACTAATCGTACACATCCACCTCTACTAATAAATGGATTCCTCTACAACGATAATCCAACCACCATGACAGTATTTTAGAACTCCAATTTCAATAGTCTCTATGAATTTTTCCACATTAATATGAACACCTCAACATGATTCTATGATTCGTATTATAATAGGTTACTAGTCTGTTAATACTATCATGGTATGAAATGAGTGATTCCCAAAGGCCATATATTCTTTTATATTTATATCCTAAAAGATATATATAGTTTCATTTCTTAATAATCTATTGGGTTTTAGATCATCCCACAATGAATCACCAATATCATCTCGAAAATATTACTGATGTGTATTCCTACCACTCAGTAAGGGCCAATCATTGATCCTCTATATGAAGAATCCTTAAATTCCTTAAAATTCATGAGAAGATAAATATCTCCTCAATGTACATAGAATTCAGTTGTATGCATACGATATAATGAGAAGATAATTTTAACATCCATAGGATTTCTTTTTTCTCCAAACCTAAGTGATATTTCCCACTACCGCAAATAGAACTCACATCATAAGCACCTCTGTGATACCCACAAAAAGAAACAAATTATTACATGGTTTAATGAAACTGCACCTCCCATCTACCATGAACGAATATATGAAATTAAATATATCACAAATAATTATGAAATCACATTTATAAATGGGTCAAGTGAAGAATTATCACCAATAATGGTATTTTACAATTCAAAAAAATCTATATCCTAATGTTCCATTGAAATCTTTGACTCTCAAGAATAAAATACATGATGTATATATCATGCCTAATCCAACCTTATAATTTTTAATAATATTTGAAGATGTTTTGTACATGATGCATTACGTACTTCAAACGAACTATGGGTATCCCTTGTAGGTGTCATTCCACTATTCTGACTTCTAGACATCCAAAATGAACAAGACTTAGTCATAGGTGGCTATTGAAAAAAAACAAGACTAAATATTTAACTCATCCCATATGGGGTCTACCCAAATCATAGATATTGAACTATCACACCACTAAACCCAAAATATTATACAAAAATTTAACTAGCTTCAAAGAAAAATATTACATGATCACGGGTCCCAATGGAATGTTCAAGGTCATTTGGCATAAATCCATCCCTAAAATGGGATCACTCTATATATGTTTGATCAATACCATCATCATTTCAATGGAAAATATAACATCACCTTCTATCATCCCACAATGATTTATTTGTCTAATTTAAATAAGCAATCGACATCTTGCATGTGCATGGAGAAAATAGATAGAAATCATGAGTCCTGGACTCTAACTAATACCTCTATTTCTCAACGATAATTATCACCTTGATCATTTGACTATTAATATAAAATCCAAATATAGATATTCATAACCAACACAATATGAAATACCATACACTCCATAAAAACCACACATTATGTATGAAGGGGAGATAATCTTCCATAGATAACAAGTGAATGATACATTCCACAAAAAATCAGATAGTTATGAACAATGAAGTATAACCAATAGATGTAGTAAATAAGAAGAGTAAAAGAATCATCATGGTAGAATGTATATGTTCACATTGTAAATTAGTAAATAACATGCTTCTTTGGTATGATTAACCCCAAAGGATTATATTATATCTACATGAGACTAAATATGAATGACATCAATGTTCATAATAGACTATTATATAATGCATTTAAAAACCACTGTTTTCCCCCACAAACAATGAATTAGAGATAATGGATTAATATTAGGAAATTATAGTTCCATATAATTGATTCCTCAAATTTTTAACCTATTCAAGTCTCCATGGACTATTGATTAAACTCAAGAGCCCTTAACATCTATTCAGAATGACCCCAATCTATTCCCCGTATGACTAATTAATAAAAACATCATCTGTAGAAAAAATATATTTTGGTGCCTCAATTCCATGAACTAACCCATCAAGGAACCTCCTGGTCTAGTGATAAGATATGGGTTGAACTCCAAGATCACCTCTAAAAGGACATTTGATGTTAATGAAAATTGAGTGGGCTAGTCTAACAATATGGGAGGCCTTATCTTCTAATGACATAAAAAAATACAAATCCCCATTAAAAAAGGTAAAATAAAACAATAATAGGATATATATAATTAGATGAGGAATATACAATTCATTCAAGTGACAAAAATAAAAATATACCCCCTAAGATTTTAATAATGGAACAATACACATGACCAGAATCTAAAACACAAATTACTAAGAACCTCCTCTACGTTACACGATGTCCAGGAAAAATCTATAGAAAAATTTTTAATATAGAATTTCATAATACACACTATACCATATGGAATCAGAAAACATCACCAGGAATCCATTCCATACAATCCATTCCATCTCCACATACACCCTGACTATCTATGAACATGTATGTACTCTAAAATGTCACAATACATGAAGGGCTAATGGTTGTTGCGGGGAGAGTATGAACATAAAAAATATGTGTGCTTAGACCCACAATTAAATTACTATGTAATGTGTTCCTCATATCCTAGTATATGATGTTCCAAGTAGGAATAAAAATAGAAAAAATTGAACACCATGTCTAGAAAAGTCTTAGAAGATTAACATGTAATTAGAAGAATTCTAGAAAATAATTATTCTGATATTCATAGTTAATAAATGTTTCTAGTAATCTGAGTAGTCATATTCATCGTAGCTCTAATATATAAAATTAATAATACAGGAGAAAAAAAGAGGTGAATAGAAGACCAAATATAAGGGGACGATTCCCATCCTTGAAGCATTCTCTTCAGATGATGGGGTACTATAGCCTTTGGTACCTCTATACTAATTCAATGATAAAATATGAAAACTATCAAACCATGTTACCTCTTTGAACCCCTGTTAGAGGAAACCATTTCATTAATAGTATAGGGAGATTACCAACTCATTAGAAGACCTTACACCCTATTAAATCATAGTATAATTATAGAATCCCCACTCCTAAATTAGGGGATCCTTCTCCACATGTATAATGATAAAATACCTACCCTATTTGATATATATGTAATGAATGTTTTCTAGAGGATACCACTTAATAAATATAATAAACCATTCTATAAACTCTGGTACCATAGTACATGAGTTGGATCTACCATTTCCCAAATGGAATTATTAATATCCAGATGTTTGGATCCTGAATCTGTCATCATTCAAGGAACACAAGTAAATGATTTTCAACACAAAAAAATAAGACAAAAGATACAAGTCAGTATACAAACATCAATAAATGGATAGTGAACCTGAATCCAAATGGTATATGAGTACTCAATTATTATGTAACTAAAATGAACAACATTTTCCATTTTTAATTATATATATAAACCCATGGAAGAACTGTATCACATCTCCACTACTCACCTATATCACTACAGGTCCAATGGATCAAGAACATCCAATATGCCGGTTTGATTCATTTCCATTTCCTATAACTAGAATAATATAAACAACAGAACCAAATGTAACCGGTATGGTGTGGCCATTAAATCCTAGTACGGTCTCACTATGTGTCCCATAATTAATTCCATAACAATTAAACCATATATTCTTTAATTTTTTAAAGAAACATATAATGTAATATAAATCATATATTTTCAATAAAAAATTATTACAAAATCAAGAGAGTGTATATATATAAAAATATTCCTAAAGGATCATTTTATATTCAATATTAAAATTATTATATTGGTATGAAAAAATCAGTAAATTAGTTTTCATGAAATTATAAAATAAAATTTATCATATAACCTTGTATCAACCCCATTGGTAATATAGGTGAAGGAAAAAAGTCCCCCACCCTAATCAGTAGTCACATTATCTTAATGTTTTCAGATGTCTCAAGACTCAGGCCTTTGGGACCGAACTCCCTATTTTGGAATATTTTTCCCATCTATATTGATATTATTATTTTCATCATGAATATAATTATAGGATTGAGAAAAATCATTATTTACTTATTAAAAAGTAAATACACATGGTACATGGTATTAGAATCATATAATCAATAAATCATGAGAAATTAAATCATTTCAAATCATTTCAACTTTCACATTTCAATTTTATTGTTTTAGTTTTGATGATGCCTTTTCCATTATAAAATCAATTCATATGTTTTTATAAAATTCATTCCTCTTAAAAACATCATCAATTTTTTTAAATTTTTCGAAGATCATATTAAATCATAATAATATATTATTTCTATCACAAATCATCATTTATCAAATCATTCCATGTCTAAAACTACCCAAAATGAGGTTTATTTCACCAAAACATGACAGTTAAATCATAAAACAACACTTAACTAAAAATAATAGTTATCTTTTATAAATTATCTTAGAATAAATCAACAGAATATGGTTTCAATTGTGTAGATAGAGATGTACTGAACCACCTACCTATAATCAGAGTTAAAATGATTAAACTCCTAAAATGGGAATTCTAATGAAGATTCAATGGAATGGAAGACCATGAGAAATCCCTGTAAGCACCATCTATAAAAACAAAGAACTAATCCAGCATCCACATGAATATTATTAACTGTAAAAGGAGAGAAGATATGAAAAATTAAAATGAAAAATGGGGAGAGATCACCTACCAGAGAGTTATTAATTGCTTCAATTGGAGCGCTGATATGAGAAAAATGGATTTTGGGGGAGTTAAAATTACTCTTGGATCCTACAAGAGCTATAACATCAAATTTGGTTTGATTAATAAAAAGAGGAATAAAAGATAGGAAAAATAGAATTTATTAATATAAAAATATAGAACATTCCAAAACTACCCTAACCATAGCACATAGAGTCAAAATAATATTCATAACATAGTGCTGTCTCGTTGTACCACGTTGCATCAACCCTCAGCCAACTGGCCCCCAAAAAACATACAAGAGAACTCTCTCAAATTTGTTTCTCTCAGGTTAAATCTATGACATAATAGAATAATCATATTTTAATAACTACCAAATAATAATTAGAATTTAAACATACCGTTAATGGTTCTATGATGCTGGCATACCACATTGATGCAGCTATGCTAAATTTTTTAGTATCACTCCATACTAAATTCTAGGGATCATCAATGTAGTTAAAATAGTATGTTGTATCTATATCTAACTAAATATCACTTAAGAAATAGCTTGATGGTGCACAACATAACAATGAATCTATATGCCACAACCCACAAAGAGAAATGCAAGTCATCCTAACACATTAAACCTAGGATCCATTAAATCATAAAATATACTTCCCTAAACATTATACAATTTCAACACAATGAAACTCTCCATTCTCAATGGTATTTAAATTCAATAAACTAGTAGGGAGACAAAAAATAGAAAATAAAAACATGAATAAAATTAACAAGATTTTAAAACCTCCCCCCACCCATATACCCATTATTTCCATATAAATCCATTAAACATGTTTCCATATTAAAGAGATGATTCTAATTCTTTCTCACTATTTACTCATACACCCACCGATCATGTGAATTCAAAACATGCTTCTATAGTACACAAACAAATATTAACAACTTCCCATGAAGAATCATTTTTTAGAATCAACAACACTAACTTTATGACCAGCCATGTATAAATCAAAATGAACATCATGATCATCCTAACACAAAAAATGAGAATAGATAGAATGACAATTTCAACCAAGTTAAATTTGAAACATTTTTTGAATTGAAGTAAACTATGGTGGACATTCCAAATAGTAGGCCACTTAACCCACTCGATCAAAAATCAAAAAAGCTCCCACAATCCCCATTGAAATAATTATATATTATCAAATACAATGGTGACCCAATTGTGGTTGAAATATATAGAGAACATTGTCACCAAATGAATTCCAATGATCATAATCAATGATCAAAATAATATTTATTCAAGATCTATTCCATCATGATTCTCTGATAAATAAAATTATTCACCATCATTTTATCTTGGACCAAATACAATCCAACCATGGATATTTGACTAATATCTAACCGAAATAATCATGATTTACCATTTTAGCTAAAAAATGTCACAAAAGTATTCATTCTAAAATCACTCTATAATTTTTTTTTGGAGGAAAACACAACTATTTCCAAAGTTTCATCCCAATCTCCACTAATGTCAGGACAAAAATCAAGTAGCATGTCCTGAAAAATATTTATAGCTCATTGTATCTGTCCATCCCTATGTTTATAATATTCAATGCTCTTGTGATAATAGGATTCCATGGACTCTGAATGTAATCTAAAAAAACTAAATGTAAAATATGGATCCCCATTAGATTCAATATCCAAAGAAGCACTCTAAATTTTGATAAACTCTTGCACATGGTTTCATTTAACATTTTAAACATTGGTTTCATTTCAAAAGGTTATAAACTGAGTTTATTTGGTAATCCTATCAATCAAAACAAATAAAAAAATTATTATCTTCTGGGGTATGTGATACAAAACTATGAAATATATAGAAATCTTATCCCACTTCCATGCCAGCACTAGATGTTGCTAATTTTTTTTTCAAGGTCTCTGGTACTCAGTTGTGACATGTGGGATTGTATAATAAGGAGATATAATGGAAGTTATGTCTCATCACATATCAGGACACAAGAATATCGACAACATATCATAGAATCTCTTAATAGAACTCAGGTTCATCGAATAAGAGAAACTATGGTAGCCCAAATCACATCATTTCTCACATTAAATGGAACAACATACTGGTTTAGGAAACATATCATAACCTAATAAGAGAACAAAGACTCACCAATGGTCTCCCCGCTACAATGAAAGTCCGTAATGCAACATAATTCATCATTAGACATCTTCCCGGGAAGAGTCATCTAAATAAAAAATGGGTTTAACTATACACGTAAAAAATATCTTCATACAAATTTTATTGGAATCCCAAATGCTATTAAGGAAAGAGAACCATCAGATTATATTTTTCTAATGATTCTTTCATGTTTTGGGTCAAAAGATTCATACACAATGAATCAACAATTAAATTCCCTTTACTTGGGGTTGATGTAAATGTCTAAATAAAAATTCTATTTATATTCCACACAACAACTATGATCTAGATTAAAATCATTTTTGTAAAAGATGTTACTTGTGATTTTTTGTTCTAAATAAATATAAAACCTATCTTTGAAAATGTAATGCCACCAACTCTTAAGAGAATCAATCAACATTGCATTTTTCAGATCATGGGTTGGATAATTTTTCTGGTGTAGCTGTCATGACCCGACCCATAACGGGGCTCGAGCCGGAACTACCCCAAGCCCGCCACCACAGGCCAGGGGCTGGCGACTAGCGCTGAAGGCACAACAAACTAAGGGATGCCTATGCCTAAGAAAAAGAACACACGCGCATCTAACTCAATGCAAATGTGCAGAGAAAATAAAGCAAGATACCACCCTACTACAAATGAGAAACCAACATACATGCATCATCCTCTAACCAGTACATGTAAAGTGTTGAAAGTACTGACATGTAACCTGAACAGTAAAAGGGAAAAAACACACGCCCAACCATAAAGGGGCCACAACCCGACAATATGTAAAATGAAAGTAAACCGTTGATGAGTCTCATGCAAGGAAATCCTCATACGACTACTAAACGTAGCCCAAACTCTTGTGTCCTCTATGATCCTCTGTAGTCTAGATCGACCTGTCCATCATCTGCAAGTGCTCTCCAAGTGCGGGAAAATCCCAAGACGGGGTGAGTATAAAGATACTCAGTAGGATGCCCCGAAAGCATGAGGAAGCAACAAAGAGGTACTAAAATGGTGATTAGTAGACCAAACAAAGAACAGTGCAAGAGTAAAAAAGAGAGAGTGCAGCTAAACCTGAAAAAGGAAGGAAGTACACTCATCCAATCCAAAAGCATCTAGACACGGAAAGCACGTGGCATACCCCACGCGTCTTCACCCCTATGGGAAGAGGAGTAACTAAACCCAAGGAGTGAGAAAAAAAGTATGGTGTATATATATATATGTGTGAAAAATAAGAAAACCCAAATGAGTGTGTAAGGGGATCTTTATCTCCATTTTTATCCCAAGAAAGAATGCCAACAGTTCTAAGGGTATCCTTCACTGATGCCCAACTACCCCGCACACCAAAGCTACCTCGTTGCTAAAACATTCAACAAAGGGTCCTGCTCCGGTAGTCACGGAGAAAAGACACCGACAAGCAACATCGAGAGGGCTGAGTCTGAAAGAAGTCGTTGCGTAATCCACTGCCCAGCCTTGCTAGAGGGTAAACCCCAATAAGTCAACGATGACCTACTACCCAGCCCCGCTAGAAGGTAGACCGTAATAAATCATCGGGTGACCCACTTCCCAGCCTTGATGGAGGGTAAACCCTAAATAATTCAACGGTGACCCACTCCCATGGACTTCTATAGGGTATACCTTAATAAATCATCGAGTGACCCACTGACCAGCCCTGTTGGAGGTTAAACCCAAAATAAGTCGATGGTGACCCACTGTCCAGCCCCGCTGGAGGGTAAACCATAATAAATCAAAAGGTGACCCACTGCCCAGCCATGTTGGATGGTAAAACGTAATTAAGTGGACAGTGACCCACCGCCCAACTCTGCTGGAGGGTAAACCGTAAGGTCAACAGGTATCCCACTTCCCATCCTTGGTTGAGGGTATACCCAGAACTATGACTATAACTCCGCACTACTCGAGCAATCACTGGGTGTCACTAGCACTGTTACCGTGCGCAGGTTCGGAGTGCGCCAAAAGAACCTCCAACCAATGACCTTTCATGCTTAGACTTTTAATGAGACCTCAAAAGAGTCTCTTCATGACCAAATAGGTTACACCATTGTAATCCACTTGGAAAAACCCGCGAGATAGACAACTTACTCTCTGGAAATGGGCTCCCGATGGAAAAGTTATTCAACACTTCTTTAAGCCCATACGACGTCTCGTTGGGCACTCACCAAGGTCCCAAAAGTGGTCGGGAAAACTGTGCCATGACGATGCTCTCTAAAAACATGGTGAATCGATAGTTTTTATTCCCAAAAAGACGCCTAATGAAAAAGTCTCATCACACTGCACACATCTCAAAAGACAGCATGTAGGGCCCACACCTCAACTCTGACTTCAATGCCTGAATCCACCCCAGACTATATTGGATCATTTCCCAGGCCACAATACGACTGATAACACCTAAAATGGACTTCAGATGCAGAATCTACAACTCCTAGTGTTATATGCAAACGGGGCTCTGTGGGACCCACAACTCGACCGTGAAACACATCATGCAAAACGTACCATTTCGTTCCGTGGAGATAAACATGCGGTATAGGTTATTAATTTCCCCTGAATAGAATTATGAAGCATAAGTCAGAAAAGCACATCATACGCCTGAAAGCAACCTCGTGGTGCCCACGCATCATGCCCAACTTTAGGTAGGTGGATTGCACAATTGCAATCTCCTCGGAAAAACAGTCATAAATTAGTACTCAAACACCCCAAACGGATGTCTGGTGAAAAAGTGGTGTTTCACCGTAAAATGTGTGAACTAGGCCTTGTTGGGAATTCACCTTGTCTCCAACCCGAATTCATCAGAAAGAATCTCAAAACTTCTTCACTAGGACTCGGGTCACGCTGCCGCAGAGGACTCGTCAATCAGACATCCCATGTAGGAGTTAGGTCTGATGAAACAATTAATTAATTAAATAATAAATTAATTATTCACAATAATCATTTTGTGCCAATGGGAAATGAAACCAACCCTCAAATATTCCCAACCAAATTTGGAAGGACCGTCTCAGTTTCGGGGCCTCAGAGCCTCTGATGACACGTCAAACGGACATCCGGCTTGCAAGCCATGTCCTTCACAACTTTAATAATAATTTAAATTGTTAAATTAAAGATCCTCGGGACACCCATCTTCAGGAACAGAACCCAAAAACCATGAAACTAATTTTTAATGGTCCTTTTCGCTAACATGAACCTGCAGCCGCAGAAGGTGCGTCAGACGTACACGCTGTTTAGAAGATATGAAAACCCGAATGCCAGGAGGGCCAAATCGGGCCGACACACTCCGTCCGGCCCGGACTGACCCACTGACCCGCGGCCCAGTTGCGGGTTTGGCCTGAACCATCGCAGCCCACAGCGATGCCCTCACCAGCCGCACTGGACCCATTGGGTATGGTACTCCCCAGCAGACCAGCCGAAGCCGGTCTCCGCATCGCACCAGAAGGACATGCAAAGTGCGGGTCCTTTTCTCCTCCGCACAGCTGAGGCACTGACCGCCTCAGGTTCCCCCTTCGACCACGATGGTCCTGCTCCACCTAGTCCTCATGCCCGCTATCGTTGCCGCGGATTTTCGTGCCAACCCCACGCCGCCAACTCCCTCTCTCTCAGGCCTCCTCGTGTCGCCTTTCAGATTCCCTCCGAACTCCTCCACACACACCCTCGCCTCTTCCAAACGTTTGGTCTGCTACAACCCGCCGTAGGCCGCCTGCGCCCGTTGCTCCCTCTGTACTCCACTACAATAATGCCTCAGCCTCGGTGCCCCCTTTGTCTTCTGAATGCCACGGCCACCCAGGCTCCCCCGCTCTGCTGCCGGCTACACCCGACACCACCGCCCCGGTCTGGACCGGCTCCTCCGGTCGATTGGCAGTGCTCCGCAGCCATTGGTGGATGAAATCTGATGGTCCCGTTAGTGGATCACTGCGACTCAATCAGACACCCAATCCCAGATTTGAGGACGTTTTTTCTATCCCTGTGATGAGACCTTCACATCGCCTTCCTCTAATCGATGAATCGACAGTCGATTGACGCATCAGAAAATTATAGCGGGTGTTCACGAAGAACCGAACCAAGAATGAGGTTCTAAACATAGATAAGAGGTTTTTTTCACGCATCCATCGATGAGGAAAATTAAAATTATGAAACAAAAGTACAATGAAGTATATTTAATTTAAAAACATGAATTGTAACATAAAATTAGAAGAAATACTACATCGTTTTCGAAGCACGTCGTAGATGATGCGTCCGTGAGGCTCCTACCTTGATTCGCCAAAGTTTTGGTGAATCCTACACCTCGATCAAATGAATAGCGATGAAGAACACTGAAGAATGGATAATATAGAGACAAGGAGTTATAGATATAGAAGGTGAAAATGGGTCCCCTCCATTAATTCCAACACTTGGAATTTATAACTCTCAGAAAATCCGCCGACGTGCGCGAATTATGAAACCTCCATGCCCGCTCATTTTATGTCCCAGCAAGGTAAAACACCCCATTTTGAACTCAAATAAAGTCTAAGATTTCCATTTTGAGGCTTCAATCGAGAGTTTTTTGAAAATATCATCACTGATAAAAAATCAGTAAGTCATTAATTCAAAATGATAGTTTTTCCCATGGGTGACATCTGTCACAGTAGGCCCAAGTCCGCAACTTTTACACCCCTACTTGGGTAAAAAACTCGCTCCAGATGAAACTATGCCCGTTGAATTGTGATTCGAGATACCGTTTAGGAGAAAACACTACCTCACAACATGCATACTATAGAAAAACATAACATTTTTATTAAATTTATTAAATTCACATCGGGCCTCAGAATCACACGATGTCTCCACTCTTAGCTCTGGAATTATATTTAGAAATATTACAAAGTCTTACAGGGTAAAATATGGGTCTTTAAATCATTCCATCCTTCAATATTTTCATCCTCAAAAAGAAAAAATTACAAAAACAACTCAAGATAGAGAGCTCACACCTAGCTCTACCACTCCCAAGAAAACCTAAACAACGCCATGCTGTCACAACACGCGACCCAAAGGAATGGTTCATACTTATAAGGTCTCCTACTCTCGAGGTTATGCATAGGAATACGCATGCATCTCATTACCTGTGACTTGTTGATGGAACCGTGCACCGACTCCTACTATTGGGAGGGTAGGGAAAGATGGTAGGTACCCTCTCAACTGCTTTCACGATTCCGGAACGGCCCAAAAAAACATGGGGGGACTTCCCTGTCCGAACCTCTACTTTCCACATCATGACCGAAATCATGATTTGTTCTTGGATCATGGTCTCATGATTTTCTCCTTCCAAATACCCATCTCGTAAAACACCCAACGATATATGGTCACACAATTTTTCAAAGTCGGTGCATCACAACTGAGGCACTCTACTAAGATAGTTTCTCCACATTCTCAGCACAAGGGCTACCATGAGCACCAGATAGTGAAACACATAGTTCTATTTATGGGGTCTCAATCACCTCGACCTCTACTTGATAATGATATCAAGTTTGATGTTGAGCATGCAAGGTACCAACGAACATGGTAGGCAAGCAAACTAATCCAACTGCCAGAGGCTAGACAGAGAAAGCACATGACATACCCCACGTGTATTTTCCCCTCTTGGAAGAATATTAATCCCCAAAATAGGCACTATGTCAAACCCCACTAGTGGCACCTCAACCGAAGGGAGGTCAAGAAAAAAAAATTCCACTGGAAAATCTTGATCCTGTTATGACACTCCACCGCACAACCCTTCCATGAATAAACCTGTCAGAGGGACTCGTCCACCATAGCTCAATACTATCCTCTTTGGGTGGTACAGACTCTCCCCCACAGTTTTGATCGCATCAAAAAAACATGTCTCAGTGGGGGAAGAACCCCTCTTTCCCGTGCATTCAATGCCATGTCGGACAACACCAACATAGGGTTACACTAACACCCTACGTCACCCTAAGTAACCCCTAAAACAATGAGTTAGACTAAAAGAGTACCTCACGTAGTGTCTAACAAGTTCTACTGAGAAAATTAGAAAATAAATAGAGCGTACCTCTTATCATCTCAGGCTCTGCAGGATTGTAGACATCCATAGCACAAAGCCGCCCGCGGCCCCATCCGTCAGCTCCCTGAGCCGGACATGGGTCGCCTGGTAGTGGTGGAAGGACCTCGATACGTTGTCTGCCTACCACAATTCTTCCTGATTTTCTGCCAACACCGCCTTCCTGGGGACCACCCTCCCCTCACCTAGGGGTCCTCTGATCACGACACTACTTCTGTCATGGTGGTGCGACTACCAACTATCTAGATGACTTAGCACATTTGGTTTGATAGTCTAATGCCACGTGACCCCACATATCACAACCATATCACTAGTCCTACCTAGGCTGTCCCGGTGCAATTTGCTACTCCCAACCATTTCCCTGAGTCTCATCAAGGGGAGACATCCGGTGTCGAGGCCCTGCCAATTGTCGTACCTCAGATAGAAATTTCTCTATCACCAGTGCCTGCTCTAGCACCCTAAGATGGGTGAGGATTCATAAGGGAGCTACAATGCCACAAATTTACTCTATAGAGACCCCGCTCAAACTTCTGTTCTCGAAAGGTACCATCATAGCCCACGTACGAAGAGTACCGATTGAGGTCTGTGAAACTATTCGCATACCCAGCCACTGCCATAACTCCCCGCTGAAGCTCTAGCCGCTCCTGAAACCATAAAAAGTTAAAGTAGGCGATGTATTACTCCTTACGATACAGCTTCTAGAAGTCATACCATGTGAGTACCAACTCATCTTGCATCTGAGTAACCCTGGATCAACTACTCCAAACTACATGGTGGAAAATTACTAGTTGTCAAAACTACCATTTTACACGTCTGTGTCTGAAGAAGCCTGAAGAGGCTAACCACCAACTCTAGCCAACCCTTCACTATTTGAGGGTATGGCTCACTACAGAACCTCATCGGTCTCTGATGCTGGAACTCACGTAGCGCGCCCAGCCTGTGCTCTTCATCGGCCTTTTCTACCAGTACTATTTGCTACTCCACAGGTGGAGGTTCTACTGCCTATCCTCCTCGAGAAAGTGTAATCATATGATGGGTCTCGAACTGTGGCCTCATCACTCACGGAATCGTCGCCACAAACCAGAGCAAGTATCATTGCTGACTATCATCACGGAGACATACTGAATCCGATCAAGGAGTACAGTGGTCAAAGGATCATATATATGTCAACAATGATGGGGATCTTACTCAAGAAGGATAGTCAAAGACTCAATACTATATGATGCATGAACCAAATTCCCTGCAAAAAAGTGTCACAGTGTGCCTATCCGACAAGCGGGTTATCAGGGTCCTAGTGAATGGATACGTCTGCCGCCACACCATCACTGGACTCCATGGCCCGAGAGCCTCTCTTGAGACACTTTGATATTATTTCCCAAAAACTCAACCCATTCCTTTGTAGGGACGTCCAAAAAATTCCCCAAGGAATTAACCACCACTGATACCACTTTGTCACAACCCAACCTATACTGGGGTTCAAGCCACAAATACCACAAGCCCGCCTCCATAGGACCGGGGCTGGTGACTAGCACTGAAGGCACAACAAACTTGGGGAGGCCTTTTCCTAAGAAACTGTACACACACGCAACTAACTCAATGAAAAAGTGTAGAGAAAAGAAAGGAAGATACAAACCTTCTAAAAATGAGAATCCAACATTCATGCATCGACCTCTATCAAGTACAAGTAATTTGTTGAAATGTACTTCCAATTAACTTAAACAGTAAAAGAGGAAAAACACACACCCAACCAGAAAAGTTCCACAACCTAGCAACCGGTAAAATGAAAGTAAACTGCTGGTGAGTCTCACGCCTGGAAATCCTCCTACAAATACTAAACGCAGCCCAAGCACCTGTGTCTTCTATGCTCCTCCGTAGTCTCGATCAACCTGTCTGTAGTCTTCAATGGGAAACCAAGTGCGGGCAAAGACCAGGCTGGGGTGAGTATAAAGATACTCTGTTGGATTCCCCGAATGCTTGAGGGAGCATCAAGGATGTTCTAAAACAGTGAGAAGTAGAATGAACAAAGAATAGTGCAAGAGTACAAAAGAGAGAGTGCAGCTCAACCCAAAAAAAGGAAGGATTTAGACTCCTCCAATCCAAGATAAGAAATACAAGGAAAGCACGTTGCATACCATGCGCATTTTCAGCCCTGCTGGAAGGAGAGTAACTGAACCCAAGGAGTGAGAGAAAAAGTAGGGTGTATATATATATATATATTCTCCACATGAAAACTCGAACGAGTGTGTAAGGGGATCTCAATATCCAAGATCTTCCCAGGAATGATCACATACAGTTCTAAGGGTATCCATCACTGATGCCCAATGGCCTCGCATGCCAAAGATACCTCATCGCTAAACCGTGCTACCAAGGGTCCTGCTCCAGTAATCATAGAGAAAAGCCACCGATTAGCCACATCGATAGGGATGAGTCTGAAAGAAGTCATCTGGTAATCCACTGCCCAGCCCCGTTGGCGGGAAAATCCCAATAAGTCAATGGTAACCCACTACCCAGACCCACTAGAGGGAAGACCGTAATATATCATCGGGCGACCCATAGCCCAGCCCTGTTGGTGTGTAAACACAAAATAAGTCAACATTGACCCACTGCCCAGCCCTGCTAGATGGTAGACCGTAATAAATCATCGGGTGACCCACTGCCCAACCATGATGGAGGGTAAAGCCTAAATAATTTGACGGTGACCCACTGTACAGCCCTGATGGAGGGTAAACCGTAATAAATCATATTGTGACCCACTTCCCATCTCCACTGGAGGGTAAACCGTAAGGTCATCATGTATCCCACTACCCAACCTCAATGGAGGGTAAACCCGGAACTATGTTGATAACTCAGCACTTCCCATTCCATCACTGGGTGTCAATAGAATCGCTACCATTTGATGGTTAGGAGTGCATCAAAGGAACCTCCGACCAATGCGCATTCATGTTTCCACATTTAATGGTATCTTGAAAGAGGCTCTGCATGCCAAAAACATGTTACACCGTTGTAATGCTCTGGCCAAAACACATGATATAGACTACTTACTCACTAGAAACGGGCTCTATACGGAAAAGTTATTCAATACTACTTTATTCCCATACAACGTCTCATGGGGGCTGCACCTCGGTCCCAAAAGTGGTAGGGCGAACTACACCATCACAAAGATCTCAGAAAAACATGTTGAATTGACTATTCATACGCCCCAAACTGGAGCCTGATGAAAAAGTCATAGTTCACTGCACACATCTCAAAAGACTGCCCATGGGGCCCATGACTCAACTCCAGCTTCAACGCCTAAAACCACCATGGAGTACATCCCCTTAATTGCAGGGTCACAACGCCACTAACGGCGCCTAAAACGGAATTCTGATGTAGAAGCTACAACTCCCTGCGTTATATGCAAACATGGCACTGTGGGGCCCACACCTCGACCCCGAAACACGTCAAGAAAAATGTACCATTGCGTTCCCGGCAGATACCCATGTAGCCTAGGCTATTCATTTTCCCAGAACGGACTTATGAAGCATAAGTCGTAAAAACACACCATACGCCCAAAAGCTGCGTCATGGGGCCCTTCCTCGAGCTCAAATTTAGGCGGGCAGATTGCGCTGTTGCAATCCCCTTGGTAAGACACTTAGAAACGAGTATTCAAACACCCTAAATGGATATAGGGTGAAAAAGTGGTGTTTTCACTGTAAAATGTCAGAATTAGGCCCTGTGGGGCATGCACCTTATCTCCAACCTGAATTCTTCAAAAAGTATCTCAAAACGTCTACACAAGGACTGGAGTCACACTGCTGATGACGGTGCGTCAATCAGACATCCTACATAGGAGTTTGGTCCGATGCAATAAATAATTAATTAATTATTTCTTTAATTAATTATTCACATTAAGCGTTTCGTGCCGCCGAGCAACAAAACCAACATGCAATGTTTCCGATCCAACATTGGAAGAACAAGCATAGCTCCAGGGCCACCACGCCTCTGAAGGCATGTCAAACAGATGTCCAGCTCGTGAGCCACGTCCTTCGCAACATTAATAATAATTTCAAATTATTAAATTATAGTTCCTCAGTTTACCCATTTCGGGCGTAGAACCCCAAAACCATGAAACTCACTTTTAGAGGTATGTCTCACCAACACGAACCCACAGACATAGATGGAACATCAAACGGACACACCGTTTAGAAGATACCCCCCCTCCGAATGCAATGGTTCCAAACCGGGTGTGTTTACTCCAGCCTGCTCGGACTGAACCACCGGCCCGCGGCCCATCTGCAGGTTCGGCCCGTACCACCGCGGCCCGCTGGGCGTAGCCCACTCCTGTCGCATCGGACACCTCAGGTCTGGTTCTCCCCAGCAGACCGACCTGTGTCTGTCTCCGCGTAGCGCCAGGAGGACCGGCAGAGTCTGGGTCCTGGTCTCCTCTGCACACCCGAGGCGTTGACCGCCTAAGGTTCCCACTTCGACCGCGATGGCCAGACTCCACCTAGTCTTCCTACATGATGCTGACTCCGCGGAACGCCGGACCAACCCCACGCCACTGGCTCCTGCTCGCTCTGTCCTCATCGTTCCACCTTCCGGAGGCTCGCCGAACATCGTCGCATGCACCCTCTCCTCTTCAGAACGCCGTGGACCGCTTCAGCCCACTATATGTCGCCTGTGCCGGCTACTCCCTCTGAACTCTGATGTGTCGCTGCCGCATCCCCATCACCCCCCTTCGTCCGCCGAACACTGCAACTACTTGCCCTCCCTCGCTCTGCTGTCGGCTCCACCCAACACCACAGCACCGGTCCGGCCCGTATCCTCTGGCAGCCGCGCTCCGTAGCTGGCACGGTCGGATCTGCCCACCTGGCCCGTCTCCTCCGCACGCCACATGACTCCGGTCGATATACCATGCTACACCGCCACCGACGGCGGAACTCCGATGGTCCCTTTGGCGGATAAACACGACTCGATCAGACACCCAATTCCAGATCTATGGACATTTTTCGGATCCCTGTGAGGAGACCTTCACAGCACATACCTCTGATCGATGATTCGACTGTCGGTTGACGCATCTAAAAATTATAGCGGGTGTCGCAAAGAACGAAACCAAGAACAGTGTTCCGAACATAGATCAGTGGTTGTGTTCGTGCATCCATCGATAATGATAATTAAAATGATGAAACAAAAGGAAAATGAAGGATATTTAATTTAAAACATGAATTTGAACTCAAAAGTAGAAGAATCCTACTTCGTTTTCGATGCACATCGTAGGCAATGCCTTCATGAGTCTCCTGCCATGATTCACCATGGTTTTGGTGAAGACTGCACCTCGATATGATGAAGAATGATGAATAATATTGAAGTATGGATGAGAGGGAGAGGGGGAAGGGGGAAATTGGCCCCTCCCTTAATTACCACACTTGGAATATTTAACTCTCGGAAACTCCACAGACAGGCGCTGATTCTGAATCCTCCGCGCCCGCTCACTTTATGTCGTGCCTAGGAAAAACGTCACAATTCAAACTCAACGAATATCTTGGATTTCCATTCCGAGGCTTTGTTCGAGAGTTTTTTGAAATGATAGTTAGTGATAAAAAATCACTAAATAATTAATTCAAAAAATATTGTTTTTCCCCTAGGTGACATCTCTCACAGCCAGCCCACGCTTGCAACTTTGACACCCCATCCAGGGTATACAGCATGCTCCGGACGCAACCGTGCCCTCATATTTCTAATACGAGATACTGTTTAGGAGAAAAAACAACCCCTCCATGTTCGTATCATAAAAACACTTAAATTTTTTATTAAATTTTTTCCAGGAACACCGGGCCTCGGAATCGCACGCTTTCTCTGTGCCAAGCTCTAGAATTATATGCAGAAATATAGCAAAGTCTTACAGGGTAATATCCGAGTCTATATAGTTGATTCATGTTAGAAAAAAAGCTCTATAAATTCTAATCCTGAACTTAATTAATTCCTTTAATAGTGATATTGGTCATTGGAGTAGCCAAATGTTTTAAATATTTGATGAATTTATAGTATTATCCAACCAATCCTATGAAGCTCTTCATATCAAAAATGGTATATGGTTTCTCTAATTTAATAACATCATTAGAATTATTATAATAACCTAAAATACCATGTTTCAGGAACATGTATCTCAATAAATTCACATCATGAATCTAGAAATCACATTTTGAGATATTCACAGATAGTCAACAGTTTATCAATCATTCTACAATTAATACATTATGATACACATGTTTTTCATTAGTCTCAGTGTCGACTAAAATATCATCCAAAAAATAACACCCTGAACAATTCAAAGTATTCATTAATTATCTAGTTCATCAAATCATTAAAAACTAAAAAAGAAATGATTCGAAATTTTTTTTTGATGAGATAATCATAATGGAAAGAACTACTCCAGATGTCTATCTTCCGAATGTCATATTAGTTAATTATTAAATGTTGATAACAAGATAAATGGTTTATCTTTTAAAATCAATTCTCAAATTTTAAATTGTCAAAAATACCATCAATCTGTTTTAACAGATACTTGTAATATTTCGTCACATGATAAATTATTTGGTTATAAAAAAATCGTAATGTATTTATAATATTTATTCAGAAAGAGAATAGGTGATGCCTAAGGTGACACACTCAGGAATCTAAACCCTTTATGTACAAAATCATTGAACTAATATTTCAACTCTTTTCTATCAACTGGTTTCATATAGAAATATGGGATAAATACTGTTGAGTACAAGGTAATGAATAAATGCAAATATCTACCTCCCAGACTCATGGAAAACTATAGATATTATCAACAAAAATGACAATAAAATAAATGAAAACTAGAAGGATTTAATTAATCATAAGTTCCGCTCCAAGTTGATTGAAAGAACAACAATTACCATGCTGAAATCCATAAAATATGTGTAAATATACTCCACTATTTTCTCCATTCTCAATGTAAAATAGAGCACACCCCACATGGTGTAATAAAGAGACTCAATTAAGATAATGATAAATTTGGGACTTATGATAAATAATGAAATAAAACCTAAAACGTTGTCAATTTGATTCATTATGAGAACCATAACACTCGAGGTAATCTTAATCAATAATAATAAAAACACAAGTATGACATTGAAAACAAATATCTCATTTTATATTGAAGAACTATTAATCTCCATCAACAAAAAATCAACATATGAAGATTAATTAAATTCAACAAATTGTTTTTCTTAAAATTTTAGATGAATTGGTTTTAAATAAATTTGTCAAAAAGATGAAGACAAAGTAATGGTTTATCTCATAGTAGATGAACCCACGTCAACATCCATTGGGGACTCTTCTACTAGGTGTGTAAGTCTCATTATAGATTCCTATAAATGGATCCCATTTTCACTTGAAGCATCTGATTACACCACAACACATTTGGATGATGAAGAGTCCATTTTATTGATCAAATTAGAAATTAAGCGTAGAGACTTCTCTAGGTGGCTTGAGCATCCCTAGGTCATGTTCTTGAATAGATTACCCCATGGGAGTCCTATAATACCTTGGTTTCTTTCTTAGTAAATCACAGGCTATTACTAACTACGCTCACCTGTCTGAAAAATGACTTTACCAAGTTAGACAAAAAACATATTTTCCTGTGATTTATCCTCACTCACAAAAAAAAAGATTCCCAGGATCCCACCCACCGTGATCACTAAAATAGGATAACCATGCTTAACCGTGGAGTTCTTATCATGAATACTTTAAAAAAGAGAGTTTTACGTTTTTGATTTGGGAATTAATATTTAGCCTTCAAGTGACACTTATTTAGGGTGGTAACACCATCAATCCTTTTAATGAAGAACGCCATTATTTTCCCCCCACACGTCAACCCTGAGAAGTGCATTTAAAAATATGTCAAGGTATTGGCTCAAATGCCATTTTTTCAGAAACCATCCTTCATGCCCTGGTACCTTGATAACTGAGTCAGCTCTGATATAGCTAAAAGGGAATTACTAATCCCCACAGGATGGTGACTATAACATATAATCATAAAATAATCATTAGGAAATCGATTGGTCCAATATACAGTGGAATATAAACGTTACATGTCATTATGATAAACACTCAAATGGGAAAAATTACATGAATCAAACATGTAAAATAGTACTCAAAAATAAATCACCAAAATTTAAAATATCATTCATGAAAATGAAAAATGAAAAACCAACAAAAATCTTTAATAACATGTCCACCAGAAACTTCAATCACTAAGGTTCCCAAGGACAAATAAGATCCCCCGCCTCCTAGTAGAAGGTTTTCTTTCCTATGATAAGCCATATGATAATCTATAAAAGCCCAATGGAAATGTTAAGGTGTGAGGTATAAATAATAGTACGGTACCACTATATATTAAACAATCATTTCCATAACAATCAAAACATATATTCTTTGATTTTTAAATAATTCAATTCATTGAATGGAATTAAAATATTTTCAAATAAACATAATTTCATAATTAAATGATTGAAGATATATCAAAATGTGAATAAATGAAAATTTTATCTAAATTTTTTTTATAAATATGTTGTCCTAAATAAAAAGATTCATATAATCGTCAAAAATGAAGTTATAAAGTCATATTTATCATAGACCACGTATAAATCCTTATCATATATCTTCTTTTTGTAACAATATCCCCACACTACTCATTATTCATATCATTTCAATATTTTCAAATGTCTGATGAATCAATCCATAAAGATTTACCTTCACATCATAGAAAAGCATGCCATAGTAATAATACGTTAATCTTTTCACCCTCAATACAGTGGTAGTGGGTAAGATCCTAGCATTTTCCCCTAATTTCCACTAACTACCTAGGATACATGTGTTTAAAATCATATAATAAATCACAAAAGTTAAATTAAATCCTTTAAAATGTGTTCATCTTTCATATTTCAATTTACATGATTTATTTTCTGTCATGGCTATTTATTTCAAAACGAATTCATTATATTTCCTCAAATGCAATCTTTTTCAAATCATCAATCATTTAAATCCATTTTAATAAAATCTAGGTATATAATTTTACCTAATGATTTAAATGACAATATTTATGTTATCTTTTTATTACATGTCTCATACCACCCAAAAAAGGTTTTATATCACAATGAAATGACTTTGAAATGATACCTAAAATTCAAATTAATTCAATGTAATGACCATAACCCTAGTTGTCGAGAGATGGTTCCATGCTTTATTACATTTTCATAGATACAATGAGGCTAATGAAAAAGGATGGAGTAGTTTAGCAGTTTGGGAAAACAATATCTATACTAATTACCTATTTTACATTAGAACTGAATAATTAAAAATAATACATAAAAATCTGATAAACTACAGTATTGAAAACCCACTCAAAGATCTCTGCATCATAACACGGCTAAAGGTAATAAAATAAGGGTGATATCAAATGCTCAGTTAATGTTATGTATAGTGAATGATTGTATGAACCAAAAATCATAATCAATAAATAAATATAGATACATGAACACACATGACACATAAATAGATACATTTTAAGTGCCCAGGTATGTACCCCAGTATGAGATATATATCACTAATCATGAGGGAGGGTGAATCAGTGATAAATTTTTATTTTATGTTTATTTCATTTTGAAAAAATCAGCACATCATGTTATGGATTTTATTCCCTGTAAAAAATAAATCAGTCATACATCCAAATGAACATAATTTATTCCAAGATACACTACTTAATAAAAATAACTACCTCCTTGGTATGGTCGAGAAATAATGAAATAAATATAATCAATATGAAATTAATACTTATATGCAGAATACAATGTGTATGATATACCTTTTCACTCAGGTAGCTCTTTGAAAATTGTCCATTTGTTTATGTCCACGATCTTGGACAAAAGTGTTCATTCAATTTATGTGAATCAAAACATATTATCAGTGCATCATTATTAACATCCACTAATGTATAATATTAAAATAATTCTTCTAATTCATACTTAAAAGCTTGTTAGAACAACAAGGACGTTGATATAAAAGTCGGTCTGATTTCCTTGTCAAATCATCTTAGTCGGATTTCCCAATCTTATATTCTTAGTCCATTTACCCCAATCTAACTACCCCAAATGATAATATGTACATTCCAAAAAATGATTGAGTCAATTAATAATTATTTATCCCTCAGTTTGAAATCCTAATATTGTAATTATGATCCAATTATCTAACCGAATACAATGACAATATGAACATGATAATAAGAAGAATACAATAGCAAGTTGAATATGATGATCATTGAATATGATTATCATCATAATTCATTGAAATCTAGTTTCTTATACTTTTACTAATCTCTATTTAAACTTATTCATCAAATTTCAATATGAATACTTCTTACTCTACTATAAACATTGGAGCTTCTATCTCTTCTTATTTGAACAGTACTTCATCATTAGAATCCGCAAAAAGTATAATGTGCTTCTCAACTTTTATAGGTGAAAGAATATTTGTTTTGGAGGAAATATAAAATGGTTTCTAACATAAGAAATTACCTGAAATTTTATGTTTCCATTATTTTGAGATAAATTTTGACTTTATCAGTGCAATTTATCTATTCAAATTTCTTCTTGATTCTTCTTAGTTATTTTAAACACTTTAGCTATATTCTAACTATCTTTTCTGACACCATTTTTATTATACTTATCATTTCCATATTTTTTAACTCCGTTTTCTTCTAACATCAATCACCCCTTTACCACAGTTTTGTATCTCCTACCATCTATATAAAGTGAAATTCCTATTCTGATTACAATTTTTAACATTACGATAATGACAAATGTAAATCAATATATTCTTCTTCATATCATCTCTTAATCCACTTAAATGAATAACAAAGTAATTAAAATGATATCAAATGATTTAAATTCTTTTATTAAGATATGAATTTTTTCATTGGATAGAACACCACATGATTTTTTTTCATCAGTTCCAATCAATTCATTCCTTGATGATTATGATCACATACTCAGTCTGATGGACTGATATCATTATCATAATATTCAGCACCTTCTATATCATTTGAACATGATACCAATTAATTTTCTACACCACAAATTATGCCTTCGATTAATATGATTATATACCAAATATGATGGATCGGTATTCAGCAACTTTGACTTTAGCAACATCATTCATTCGACAACAGGTTCTTGTATCTTTCTTTCCTTCATGAAATTAAATAAATTTTAGAATAGCTTCAACATCCATGATGTACATTGGAATGTATTGTAACATCCCATATTCCCAACATCATCTTACTCTTCCAGCAACACCACTTTCTATATCATTTCCTGAATATGATTTTTCGTAAAAACTGATTATACTACGATACGAATGATTATGAGCAGTATGATTAAAATCATGCTGAATATGACCCCCAACATATTTTATCCTTCCATCCAGATATGATCAATAGTAATTATATAGGAAACAACTCTTTCACTAAACCTTTTTTCATTAGAAATGAATCACAAGTTTCAAAACTAACCTATGCTTTTTTTGAGTTCCAATATAATCATTGCATAATCACATTTATATAATATTCACTCATACACTAATTGTTCCTCATTACAATCAAACAATTCATTCAAAATTTAGTGTCAATATGATGAGCCTTTTCTTCTAGTCATAGTATCATCAATATACTGTATGAGTTCAGAAATTCTGATACAATGGACTCATGTCAATAATCTTGGATCCAATGCAGTAAACAATTCTCATCCTTATAATTTTGGATCCTATAAATTGCATCACTCAATATTCTTAAATATTAAATTTCTACCTTCTTTGTTCCTTCAATATAATTATAAAATTGATCTATTCAAAATATTTAAAACCAAGCACAACTTTTAACTAACAATATCCATATTGGTGTTTGTTTTCAATAACCACTTCAACAACATCAAAAAAAATAAGTGGTGTTGTTTTTTTCCCACGGTATCTTCTCTCCATTCGTTTCATGATCCCCATATTTCTATTAGTCTCTATCCTTTTCTTATCTCTCCCCATTATTGACAATGAATTAAAAGGGTCCATCCTGATATGTTTCTACATTAGGGAAAATGTGTTTTTTTAGAAGGGATGATTCTTGAGTATTTTCTTCAAAATAGGTATCATATGATTTTCATGACAAAGAACCATTGACAAAGAAACTCTATGTCTACGTTGGTGAACCATATGTAGCAAACAATATTGTTTAATCAAAGTGATAAATGTTTTCTATAAAACAACATTCATGTTATACCATTTTTTTGTTTCTTTCAAAATTCTCATGATTGGGGAAATCCATGAAATAATTTTTTTAAGATTAAAGTATGGTGTACCAATCTTAACTAACATATCTGGACGTTCAGTCATATAAAAACGCAACATTTAAAAAACCTCATATTTTTCATATCCTAATTAAATTTTTTTCATGAAAATTAAGAGACTCATCAATTATATCTTCTTTATTTCGACTCCATCAATTCCTTATAAGTTAGTACACATATAGAAGGATCATGGGAATAAGGAAGAACATTGATTATTTGTTTGAAACGACAATCATACTGAGAGTCTCTACCAATCATGATTGTTTCTTCATTTTCATAGATTTTTAGTGGATGTTCTTTCTTCCTTATGTAAATCCTTCCTATATTTTGAATGAGAATTATTATCAATTGGATATTCCTCTAATGAGGATGTGGACTTTACTTAGTCATTAAAAGTATCTTTTTCCCTTCTTTCTTTAGTGATTTTGTGATTCCTCTAACATCAAAGCCAAGTAAGCATTTTCTATCTGAATAAATAATATTTATTTATTTTAAAAATCAGTAAGTATTTTTTTAACACCCAAAACCAGAACTTTAGATAATTCATAAGAATATTTTATAGTTCTTATAGCAATAAAAGAAATCATATTTCAAGGTTTCCTAGTTGTTCATATCCTTTACTAATATTTCCCATTTTTTAGATCCTATTTCCAATTCTTAAACAATGATTCTAATTATACATTAAAATATCATTCTATGACATCGTCAATTAGGGAGATTGAATCCACTTAAAATGATGCCTTCTATAAAATGTGAAAAAATAGTAATGTTTTTGGTTGAACCGACACATATTTTTCTTATTTCGGAGACCACTACAATACCAGTTGTATCTATCAAAAGAATATTTTCCTATGAAACATACATACTGATAAGAGTTTTGAACATATTTCTCAGAAACCTTCTTTTTTTCTTATCTGATCCAAAAATCCATTCTATTATCAATTGGAATCATGCTTTTGTTTTCTTCATTATCAGAATAAGAATTAATAGAAACATATTTGTATTCATAATGTTTCAAAAAAAATTCAAACTAAGGGTTTTTTGAACATTTTGAATTCCCAACATTTTTTTTATTGGACACATACATAACATTGCCATATTTATACTTTTTTATGACAATTTAATCATTCATATCATCCTTGGAATATCTATTTTTAAATCCATATTTGGTTACTCCTTATAAGAACATCCACCAACATTAGCGGTAGGTATTTTAAAACTTGTTCAGCCATATTAATATTTAGAATGTATTGTAGAGATGAACCAACTCATTTTATTTTTTCCTTCATCTTTAATTCTAAATGTTTATTATAATTTTTTTCTTCCTCATGATATTTATTCAAATCAATAATAACTTCTAGAAACTAGTTCTTCCCATCTAAAAAAATTTCATGAATTTTGAAGGAACATTCATTTTCCAACATCAATTTTTTCGATAATTACAATCTTTCTCGAAATTTATATCAACTATTCTTTAAATTTAATTTCAATTTGAGTTTTCTACTTATCAGAATTAATGTTTCTGAATTCATAATATTTTAATATTATAATAATTTTATTATAACCAGTATACTCAATAGACTTTTGGCATTCGACTACACATTCTTCTTCCTCTTCTTCTTCAGAGAAAACTACATTCACTGCTAGGAAAAAATCTTCATTAACTATTGCAGTAAACATGATCTATTTGACATCATTTTTAGCCTCTTTATAGTCATAATCCATAGCAAATAAATTATCCATTTAGATTTGGGGAACTAATTATCTCCCTTCTTATAAAATGATATTTCTTTATCACATTTTTTCATCCAAAATATTCTTATATTTATTTCTTATTCTTCAATATCTTTTTCATCACATTTTTGCATCATCACCCATTTTAGTACAATTGGAAATGAAAATCTCAGTAGCTCCACATACAAATAATTTTAAGGTATGTTTCCATTTTTTACAATCTTTAAATTATTTTATGATTATTCAAAAAAAATTAGAAATTTTCCTCATAATTTTCACATACCACATTTTCAGAATATAAATCTCCAACATCTTATTCATCATGAATCGTCATTGAGTTTTCCTTCATAGTGGATTTGAACGACATTTCCTTATAATCATTTATTCTTCCCTTCATGATTTATTCCCTTATCATCTCATATGTGATGAAATTACTTTTCAATTTATCTAGAGAAAATGTATTAGAATCTCTATCTTCAAATGAAGAATCATTGGAATCAGACATGTCGGGATGAATTCTCAAGATCATTTCAAAAATAGTATAATCATATAATATTTTACTAATTCCTATAATAGTGGTAACAATGTCATTTACAATGGAATGAATTCAGAAATAGATTCATACCCACCAATCTTCAGATCATTATACATCAACTTACATAACTGTTTATTTTCCTTTTTAACTTTTTTATTTCCTTTATATATGTTTTTTGGTTTTTCCCAAATGACTGTAGTGGTGGAAATGCCTTTAACATATAGAAAAATACATTAAAAAAGTGACTAGATTAATTCTTTCTTAGATCTTATATCATTCTTAAGGTTTACCTTATCCTTATTTGTTAGTGGAGCATTCTTAATAAGTGGATGTAAAACTTTTATAATTTATTTTGAAAAATTATACCATTCAGATATAAGATATGACAACATTTTTCATTTATGGATATAATTAATCCTATCATTAAAGATAGAAACCCCCTTAATATCAAAACAATTTATATATTCCATCACAACTTCTTTCTAAAAAACATCAAAAAAGAATAAGAAAATGGAAAACAGCCATCAATATGAGGGTGGGGGTGAATCGGTGATATACTTTTCTTTTATGTTTCATTCCTTTTGCAACAATATTCACCTCTTACTAAGGATTTCGAACCCAGATTAAAATTACTCAAAATCACATCCATAGGAAAAAAAAGTATTTATAAGGTTCATTAATCAATAATAATAGATACATCCATGGTATGGTTTAGAAACAATTCAATACCTTGCAATCCACATGAAATGTGATATTTTTTTTCATTATATATGATGATTTTCATGATGTCCTTTTGAATTTAATTGTCAATAAGGTGGAGATATAAGATAAATGGGAAATGAAAATGAAATAGGGGGATCATAAAATGAATGGAGAGAATAAAAAAGTGAGAGTAGAAAAAAATGATGTTTATTATTTTGAATTTTTTTCTATGATTAAAGAGGGTATTGAAAACAAAAAAGTGGGTGATTGTAGGGCGCAAGTTGGGTTTTGGTTGTATTTTTTGTCAATAGATCAACCATATTATTATGTTTTAGGAAGAATAAATATTTAAATCGTATTTTGAAGAATACATAGTGATTTTTTTTATTAGATCCAAAATCATAAGGATGGTAATTTTATTCAACATCAGATCTAGGATTGGTGGAATGAGTCTACAATGTCATAAATTATGGACTCATACAACATATAGATGAGAATCTAGATAGAATTAATGGATTATCTAACTAACACTAAATTTAGATTGAAAGGTTTTATTATGATGGGAAATAATTGTAGTCTGTATGAATATGATAATAATGTGATTATTATTTTCATATCATTACATTGTCATTAATTAGAAGTTGGATGCAAAACTTTTGATGCATGATTGATGAAAAATGTGGGGGGGAATAGTTACATTCAATCATTTTCAGATCAGATGTATTTGAAGGGAATTTAAAATTTTATTGGAGATCATATTCAGCCTAATTTTGAACTAGCTCGTTATAATCATGTCTATCATATTCAGGCTATAATGTAAATAAATATGATGCTGGAAGATTAAGAAGATTCTAAATAGATTGTATGTTACAATACATTTCAATGTATGTCAGATAATGATGAATTTGTTCTCGAATGTAATCAATTTCATGAAGGAAGACATGATATAATCACATATTTATGAATTAAATAATTTAATGATGTTGATGTTGCTAGATATTGATCCATTTTATTATTTATATCATTGCATTTATAAGAGATATAATAGTTTGTAAAAAAATTCATTGGTTTAGTATTCAGAAGAGATTGCTAGTGCTGAAGAAGAATCTACTTATACTCGTTCATTAGACATGGAATGTGATCATAATCATTAGAGAAATAATTAACTAGAACAAATGAATGAAATTAAAGAAGAAGAGTATGTGGTGGAATAATCAAATAATAAATTCAGTGCTTCATAAAAATAAAGTAACCAATTTTAAATGAGGTTAATTACACTATTTTTAATTAATGCTGGTCAAGATAAGAGATGAAGAAGAATATATCGATTGATATTTGTCTCTATTGAATGAGACATATTGTAATTTAAATTTGAATAAAACATTAGGGATATTGAAGGAGACCCAAAATTATTGGAAAGGGTAGATTGATGTTAGAAGAAGTGGTTTTCCTTTTTCAGTTGGTATATACAACTGTAATTATGGAATAGTATTGGGGAAATCTAATCTGAAATGATGTGTTGATAGTGTGTAATGGATATGGTTAGATGTTTTGTTAAATGTTGAGCTTGAGTTGTTGGATAATTTGAAATCTATCAATTTCATCTAACAAATATTCAATTGCTACAGAGCATCATATTGAATAAATAAGAGTGAACAAATTGGAATAGAGATTTAGAAGCATGTTTTTATTTGAAAATAAATTTATAAGAGTGAAAAAGTGTTTAGAAGATTAGAGAAGAATTTAGAGGAAATTAGAATTGTTAATAAGAATTGATGATGTGTGAAATGCATCTGAAATTCACAGATACATTAAAATGTGGTTAATTTATCTATGTGGGATAGCATTTAAGATTCCCTCAAAAACCACACTTTGGTAACATATAAAAAGAGATAATTTCATCAGACTTTTTGGGGACATTGTAGACAAATTACTATTTATAGAGTAATATATAGAGGTAATATATTTTAATGAAAGATAAATAATCATGCATATTGATATTTGATGAGGAATATTCTATTTTGATATGTGAAATGATTAGAGAAATTTTTTCAACATATTCATTAGATCATCATATTCGATGATCATCGTTTTCAGCAGTTTATCATATTCTTCTTCTCATCATATTTGGAAGGTCATCATATTGGGCAAGATAATCCGATCGAGACTACCATATTATGATTTAATGAAAGAGGGAGAATTTTTTTAATTTACTCAATAGTATTTTGATAGAGATATATTATCATATTAATTAATACAATTAGAAGTATCAGACAGAGCCAATCAGACTGGTCCACGGGACAACTTTCTATATGAAAGTCCTTGTTGTTCCTACCAGATTCTAGTATAAGAATGTGATGATTTGTTTTCCTAGAATATATTTTATTATTTTTATAATGAATGACATGTAATATGGTTTGTTACAAAATCATTACATTACCCCATTTGTGTTAGAGGGTTCACATTCACTATTAGAGTGATTTCATTGTGCTACACGAGTGGAAGGGTATATCATAATTACTATATTATTTATCAAAAGATAGATTTATATTGGATTTTATTATATTATATTGTTTCCAAACCATATTTCTGAGAAAACTACTCATATTATATAGTTGAACTTGTAAATACATATGTTGTTTTGGATGTGTTTTATAGTTATTATAAGTTGGGAATGAAATTAGTAATACAAGATGAAGGATGTTACAAAAGGAATGAAATTTAAAAGAAAAAGATATCACTTATTCCCCCCTATCAGTGATATATCAATCGTATCTAGGCACTTACATATTTCATTTACAAGCTAAAATTATTGATGGTTTTGAAAAATGGTGTATGTTACGATCATGGAGAATGTAGGCTCTACGTACACATGGCTAACATTTCTATTTTCCACTGATCATTAAAAAAATGAGGTAAGTAATATTTTACCATACCATAATGAAATTAATATCATTAATATCATATATATATATATATAGTTATATATATCACCTATATGTTTTGGAGATGGAAAGAGAGTCACATCGCTTCTTGAAGGCATTAGTCGACAAGTAAAAGAATGATATTATCATCATTATGTGAGTGAAAATGGTTGAAAGAAAATTATATATATTATCTTTATATATTTGTAAATACTGCATGAATATCATGATTTATTTATGTATATCACATATAATCATAAATTTTTCTTTATCACCTTCCATGTGAATCTTTAGTGAAAGACGATTCATATTGCATTTTGATACATTAGTACTCCATACACACGACAGACATTTTCATATCTCCAAATTAATAATATTTAGAAATTAATACATGATATAATGATTATATTTGTATAATTCTTTTAAATATTATCACTTTACTTTATAAAAATCATCTTACCCTTAATTTAGAGGCGAAAATGAAAAAATGAATTACATCGGTTTGGGAGGTGGTAGTTTGTTGTATACACAAACGATGATTTCATAACCCATTTGATGGATGTGGAGATGTTTTTGGAACATAAATACATTATAAAACAATATTTTTATAATTAATATACAATGGGTTTTTTATAACTCTTGTTTAATTAAAAATTATTGAAGTGGGGAAGGAAATAAATGATGGTTTCTTTGAAGAAATTTTCTTCTTCTTTTATTAACATCCATTAGTTTGAACTAAACCATTTATAGGATGTGTTTGTTACAAATATAAGGATTTTATGATGATTATAGAAAATTTGGGGATTTAATTATCCATGGACTATGAAAACCAAATTCATTTTCAGATTTGAAGAATAAGGTAGAGTCGGTGAGCTTTTATAAGTGAGGTGAGTGGAACACTAATAATTTTATTGAATGAGTGAATTCCATTGACATTATTTTCATTTTAGTTTCCCCAATAGTGGGTAATCTTCATTAATAAATGATATAATGTAAAATTATGGTCAAAAATGTTATTTGGAAATTTTTTGCTGTCACAATTACAATTTTCAAATTTTAACCTCTATGTAAAATCAATTTATTCTCAATCACTGTAATTAATTTTAAATATATTCCATAATCATTTTGGACATAAATAATGTTGAATTTATTATAAATTATAAATAATAATGATTCCAAATATTTAAACATTTTGTCCGACTAATATCCATATAATTGGAAAAAATTAATTTCAAATTAATCCAACTATGGTTACGAGAAATAAAGGGTTTTAAAGATCAAATGGTAAAAATATTATAATGTTTTTAAATATAAAATCAATATGAAAATTTATAAAATATAATAAATTCAATTAGTTGATGTAAAATTGATAAAATTACATTAAAAATAATAATAAATATAACATAAATTGTATATTATTTAAACAAAAAATAAAATTTTCATTTAAAAATCAATTATTTTCACTATTCATCAAAAACATAAATATTTATATAAAAAATCCAAAAAATTCACCCCATGATAATTTTTCTTCTATGACATTGAAAATTATATTTATTTTTCCATATAAATTATTTAAAATTGTTAAAATTTAATTTGAAATTATGTGTGCAGTGCCTGAATATGAATCGTTTTGTTTATACCCAGGGGTGTGTGCATTGCAAGTTGTTATCAAAATTAAATTTATTCTAAAAGGAAAATATTTTAATGCCTTGGTGTGTTATATTTATTCATCTTCAATAATTAAATCCTTCAAATTTCATTTATATTAACTTCTAAATATTTGAGGGTATCTATTCTTCATAATATCATATAGTTCCCAGGTTAGTTTCTCCAATTTTTGATTCCTCGGGAGTACAATTAGTAAAAGAGTTGTATATTTCCTCAATTCTATTTCTATAGTATAAAAAATATAGATTGGTACTTAATAGAATGATATAAATTTTTGAAATATAATTCATCAAATGTGAGAAACTGTGTTGGAACATTCTTGTACATCCATTACATAACTATTGATGAGATAATTTATATTGAAAAATAAAATATCTTTAGGAATGTATTATTCATGATATTCAAGTCAAAGTTGTTTTTTATTCAACACATTAATGAAAATTGGTTCATAAAATCAAATAAGTTTCAATGAAATGTAAATTGAGACAAAATATAACACCTCACAATTCTATTGGGTTTTACGTGAATCAAAAAACATTATAATGGTTTTAATCATGTAATCAATTTTTAACATAACCATATTCAATTTTAAAATATCATATGTGATCCTATTATAACATTCTATCAATTGATTGTTGGTATTATTTCATTATTTTCATTATTTTGGGTGCTAAATTCCTTGATTTCATATGGGAGTTTTGTCATTAATGATCCATATATTGCACATGTTTTATAGATCTATTATGTAAAGATTCATAATCTTGAAAAACTTACCATATTTTTACATCAATAGTTATTTTGAATCAATTCATGAATGGTGGTCTTAAGAAATGAAGTATGTTATAAGCCTAGAGATGTTTATCCATATGTACGAATAAGTAGAATTTACATTTTCACCGATCGTTTTGAAAAGATGGTAAGTAGTATATTAAATTTCTATAATGATCATTATATCTTTAATATAATATTATATAGTTATATATATCATCCCTGTGGTTTGACAATTCAAAGAGAGTCACATCACTTCATGAAGGAGGTAGCCCCCAGGTACACGAGTGATTTTATCTTCTTCTAATGAGTTAAAAAGAAATAAAGAAAATGATATATATATCATTATAGAATTATAAATATTTCATGAATTTTATAATTATTTTAAATATATCTCAAATATTAATAATTTGCCTTTATCACTTTCCAAGAGTAGAATTCGTGAAAGGAGAATCAAATCGCTTTGTGAGACCGTAGTATGTCGTTCCCACAAGTGACGTTATAATATCACCTATAGAATGGATGGATATGGGGTCCTAAAAATTCCAAATATAGTACTAATTAAATTAAATAAAAGATGAAAATGGTAGAAATAAACATATAATAATATTAAAGAAAAAAATTCAATGGGGATGAAAACATGGATGATGGATTGATCCCACAATGTTAAAAAGATGCACGGACCGCAACCCATTGTGGCATTCCAGTCCTTCACAAGGAATCCGGAAAAAAAATTGTTCCAGATATGAGGCAGTCCCGCTAGTGCCTGATGATGATACAAAGTCATTTTTGGTGATGTATGTAGAATTCATCCCCTGTGAATGACCATCCCTGTGAACATAATAATTTGTACTATATGGTCATATCTTAGGAACCGATAGATGAACTATTATCATTTGTGGTGTCTAGGAATGATTTTCCCCCTTGAATGACTACCGCCATGAACAAAATCCATTATTCATTTGGTTGAACATCGGGTCTCCTGTAAAATAATGCTCATAGACCACTATAGATGACCAACCATCCTTTTAATTGGTCCATCCATTCTTCTATACAATCATCCCATAGAGAAACTGGGGGTGAAAAATATAATAAATAGAAAATTGTGGATCATAGGAAGAAATCATAAAAGATATCCAACAAATAGATCTATCAATTTTTCTTAGGTGAAAATCCACCATAGAGAATTATGAGTGAGATTATGGAACATCTAGCGAATCGTGAACATGAAACCCTTTGTGGAAACCATTTTGTGGGGTATAAAAAGATTGTCCCATTGTTGCCTACACCCTGTTCAAAAAAATGAAACGTGGGAGGAATGTGTCTCCACATAACAAATTTTGATATGGGTGGAACCTCAACCATCAGAGAAACATGATACATTGGAAGACCCCAGGACTAAAAAACATAATGAACATGGATTATAACATCACCCACATAAAAAAATTCTATATTATGGGAAACCTAATTTGTATAAAAATTCATACACTACGTGGGGCCTCCTAGGGTGTTCTGTAATGAAGGTCTTCTCACTCCCTTATGTCATCCAATCAGCCGTCATATTGTCCCCACAAAAAACCAATCCAATGATACCAGACCAAGGCATCATACAAAGATTCCAGACATATATGTCCATACCATTAGAAACCTCAGTTTTTCCTCTCAAGTCTAGCTACCCACAGTAAGAGGAGTCATGTGTGAAACCTATGAACCAAGTTGGACCTTAATATTGTCTTCAGAATTACATTCCCATGGATACTATGGTTCAAACCTTAGAGGTGATATTGTGAACCTCTCATATCAATGTGGGGAGGGTGAGGTTCACAGTTGAATTTCCATTCAACATAGAATGATATCTTCCCCCTGAAAATGATTTTATGTCTTCCCTCTCGAACTACGAACCAATTATTTCATACCATAGGTGACACACCTTCTCCTTGTGGCCTAATATTGGGTTATAGCTGGATAGATCCAATTATGGAACTATCTCGATTACCAATATAAAAGGCGGTACAAGTGCACTCAAGGCCCTTTCCCTCCACATTAGGCTTTATAATCATCCACCAGCGGATGAAATGGATAATTTGATCTAATTATTCCTCTTGATTGTCACACTAAGCATGAATCCCATGGGATTAGATGCTTGTGGAGTCTATGGAATCCACACAATCCCAAACCATTAAATGGGATGCTTCCATGTGTAATCCCCAATCACTTGATTCAAAGGGCCTTTTTATATATATAAGCCACATACACCATTCATATGTTATTTCAATATGATATAATCCCCAAAAAATTCCACTAAATGGGATCCTATATGTTTTCAGTCCCAATATCCAGAATTACGTGTGCTTTGATTCCCTTCTAACAGAGATATATAGGAATCCTCCTCGAGGTCCAATCCTAGAACCCAAATTCATCCTATTATTTTATGCGGCATAGTTTTGTTAGGGTCGTGTTTTTATGGGAATGCATATTATTTTCGAGATATCTCATCATATGTATCTCACAATTATTTATGAGGAACCTTTTTCATGGGTGTCCTTGCATCATTATGTTAAAATGAATCATTTGTCCCTTGGAAAACTACATTTACAGATGATGTGTCTTATTATGTGACACTAAACAATGTGGGTTTTGATTCCTCTAAAAAATTATACATAGGAATCATATAATATGGCTCTGATCTCAACACAAAAACAACTCTGAAGTCCTCAATTGAAAAAAAAATTCAGTGCCTCAACAGATGGATTATAATTAGCATAGTCCTAATAAATGGACAAAAAATCTATAATCCATCCATTATATTGTAAAAATTAAAATCAACCTCATATATATTTATATATCCATATCCATGGATAACCAATGATACAAACATAGGATTTTGAACCCATTCATTTTCATAATTGGTTTCTAACATAGAGTGATATGGGTATAAATACATGGCAGTGACCAATGGATTCAAGGACATATATAAAATCTATATGTGATCCCTATAATAGGGAATATTTCCCCCCAAACGTGATGATACAAAAATCAAAACTTCTTCTCCCATGTGAGTTTTTTACTGACATAGACCAACGTCCCTAATGAACTCCTACCATTTTAATGTTGGTCCTTGAGTTCTTCGGGATATAAAATCCATTGGGTGTTTCTATTTCCATGAAAAAAGCCCATTGGAAAATTTTGGAATATAACATACATGAAGTGGCTGATTTCGCACTATTAAACCCCATAAAATCCATCATCGGGTGATTATAATCTTTTTTTATAAACCAAAATGAAGAAATCAATTGGAATACATAAACAAGGTTGTGATGTTAACACACAATAAGAAAATTCCACATCCCAAATGAAAGAGTGAAAATCGAAGCCATAAATTATGCATATATTCTTGATATACTTAGTTGATGAGGATTTATAGTCTATTATTATCATATATATTACAGAAAGTATTCTTAAGAACTCTCTTTAATCCAATGGAATATCACTTTCTTTTTAAAACATGTGTATCACATATTTCATTGGAAATGTCCTCAACAAAACTGCAGATGTCATCTCTCTTCCAGGGTGTTCCATTCTATGTTTCGAATGCATTGGTATGAGAGCACTCCTATAATGGTAATCTCCCAACCAAGGTGTCAACTCGATAGGCCCTCTAGTACAAGAACCCGCCAACCATCAACCCAACGATGGATGTTGAACAAGAACAAGACATAACTCTTAGCTATCTTAAAACATTTCTATATTAACTCCATAGATTGTGATGAAATGATACCCCCTTACCATAATGATCCTAATGAGGAGGAATCCCAAAAAAATCATCCTAGTAGTATGAGGGTCTCGCCCAGGGGCCCCTACTAGAAATCATCACACACAATTCCATACGGCCCATCATCCTCTTCATGAATAGGTTACTACCATGTGGGCCTATCAGAATTTCTAAATGGACCAAAGTCCCATTGGAGGCCCATAAAGGGTGAAAATAAGACAATTAGGGAAAGTATATTAGCTTATTTATAGCTTAGGAATCCCACAATTAAATATGGTGGGGAAATATAAGAAAAAATATCACTACTATAAAATAAAAAATTACTGGCTGCCATGGGATGTCGGTGATAGTCTTTATAGACAACCTTTTCTCCACCAATGAAAGCAGTAGTTTCCCCTTCTGTGAAGGGATTTGTTGACTACCGTTGGCAATCACAATAGATATTATTTGGAGAAACATTTTGGATGCCACCAATTCCTAAACCAACTGTGTCCTCATTTAGTGGATGCTATAGTTAGCAAAAACTGACTATAGAGTGACCATAAGAGGCACTCACTGAATCCTAAAAATGAAGATATAAATGTGGCCGCCATAGGCGGATGCTAACCTAGAATTTTTTTTAAAAAAATTTATATTTCTGCTTCCCAGACACCAGAAATAGAGCACACATCAGCAAATAATCAAATAAAAATAGAATAAATACAAGAAACATGAATGATCCTAAAAAATAAAAATGACCCACATACATCCATACATATCCAGTGATCGAAATAGATCCAGTCCATTCCAATATTTGGTTTCAATAAACATACATCAAGATACAAAAGAATAAACTAAAAAATAAAATAAAATTTTAATTATTTATTCAGTTAATATATATATATAGAATATTCAAAATTGTTTAAATTTTATAACATAAAAAAATGATTCCAAAGCTAACATAAGATATAGTTTTACGACACTTATTGTTAAACAATGACATTTCAATGTAAATCAACTTACTGTATACCGACCTATTCCATAAATTCAAGAACTTGATCCACATATCGACTCTTCTTGAAGAATAAAAATATATTAAATTAACTATTCCTATGATTTAATGTCAATTGGTGATCATTTGGTTCGGTTTGACCCCTATACACATGATTTCCTCATTTTCACAATAATGGTAATAAATCTTAAAATGATCTTTTTAGTTTACCGATTAATAAACACAGTGTATTGAAGTGCAGATGATTTCAATATACCACAAATTCATTGAGCAATGTTATCCATACATTTCCTATCAAATATAAGTTGTTTTCTAATTTTTATCTCTTCATAGGAGATGTTTCATTATAATAAAACTAAGCAACATTGCATTTTGTTTTCCATCATACCGAGCGACACAAGCATTTTATTGATGTGGTATTGATTCCTACATATAAAAAATTTCACGATGATTGTTCTCCAACGATTTCATTACAACCCATGTGAATTAGGTAGGTATTGAAATCATTTACGTAATTCATTAGTTAACTCCCAATCTGAGGGGAAACAACCACTATTGATCATACTGAGCAATTTAGATATTTGATCCATCTACCGATTCTTGCTACAGAATATAAATGTCTTAAATATTATTGTCCTATGATTTAATGTCAAAAGGTTCTTCATTTGTTGGCGTCTACCCCTACACACATGGAATTATCATCATTACTACCATGATAATATGTCTTAAAAAGAACTTTTAATTGTACTGGTTAATCTTCTAATCGTATTGATGCATAATTTATTCCAATAGACCACAAATGCTTTGAGCATTTTCCTCCTATCTTTTCACATCAAATATACGTTTTTTTCTTTTTTTGACCCATTCACGAGATATTGTTAATTTTATTAACACTATGCAACACCACATAATGTTTTCATTCATAGTGAGAGACACAAGATCTATTTTGTTGAAAAGTTTAGATCATGATTGTACTAGTGTTGTTTTGACGCATAGTATTGATTTCATTATTGCAGTATTTCTTATATTACATGATTAAGAAGAGATGTTGATGGAATTAAATCTATAGTTGGATATGTATAGACATTAGAAAAAAATAGTATTCCAAACAAACAATTTGTTTAATTAATAAAAAAACATGATTCAAAAGCAGAATTAAAACTATAAAATCTTAAAAAGAAGTCATGAAGAGATATCTCAAAATTGGAGCTAAAAAGAAATTAGTATATTGGTTTAGGAGTATCTTAAAAAATTATTACTCTATATGGAGTTATAGATATTCCAACATATTCCCATGCATTTTTTTCTATATTATTGAAGGGAATTCATGGTGTTGTATGTTTTCAATGGGATAAATGAAGAGATAGAAATGTTTTATTATTTTAATATTAGATAAAATGTTTCAATCAAATAGAAATTTAATATTTGGTATCATAGAGATTAATAAATTGAATACACCTACCCCACCCCAATTGAATCTAACCGACCCCTCCCCCTAGATAACCCCCCATACAGCCCCCACCTCCACCCATAACTACCCCCCAAACACCCCCATCCCCACCAAAATCCCCCCAACTCCCACCCTATAACACCCGAGACTTTTAAGAGAAATATTTTGTTGTTATACATCAGCAAAAGAATATTTCACTACACACAACACTAGATTGGCTTTCTTTACATGCAATCGCGACTTTCCCCAATAGCTTGCGTCGTACACAATACTGAGATTCACTAAACAAGGATATGCTATTAAAATATTATTAAAACTATTAGTTATGAATAGTAATACCCACTTCTTGAAATTTTGTAACTTTTATTTTTCAAAATGGACATCATTTTTGGATTCAGAATATCAAAATTAGCCTAGGGTGAAATTTTGGTATTTTTCTAAAAACATTCAATTTTTGATGAATAGTGAAAACACTAGGTTACTATTTAAAACCGACTTTTTATTTAAATAATTATTTATTTTATTTAAATTTATTTTAGGTCAAAATTGATACATAATACATATATAAGTTCAATGAAATTCATTGTAGTAATTTTATAATAATTTTACATATATAAAAAATTGATCGAACTTTTCACCGTCTTTTACCCCCTCCTAGGATAATTTGTATATTTATATAAAACATAATTTTTCCACTTCTGTGAGTGGAATTTCTAAAATCCTAGAGACACGGTTAATATCAATGAATAAAATGTGGTTCAATGAGATGAAAATAATTTTTTGTGAATAGTAACTTTTTACTTTTTTTTACCACTGTTAAAAGTAAATAGGGTAATTAAGGGTAATGATGTTATTATTATTACCCTAACACATGTCCTAATTCTATTGGATAAGTGTAATTAGACCAAAAACAACCTTAGGAATAAAATATGACCATTTAGGACTACTTGGATTAGATTAGGGCATTTGTTATTATTTTATTTAAAGAAGGGTTAAAATAGTTAAAATCAATGTTTAATAACTAAATCAATTTTTAATAAAGGGTTATGCATAAGATAAATTCGACTATAAATATTAATTAGAAATCTAAAATAATTTCCTACATATTGTTATTTTATTTGTAATTTTTAGACATTAAATAATTTATTTTATTTATGACACAATGATGATGTAGTAATTATTTTTGTTAATGAAATATTGACATAATTGATGTTATAAATACCCAAATAAATGTAATTAGAGACTTTTTATGAATTTCAATAATTTTAGATGTTAATATGACATGTTAGTATTGATTTAAATAAATGTTTTCGAACTATTCTTTCTGTAATGATTTTCAAAAAAATCAATTACCAAATAGTGTCAAAATTGACATAAAATAGTTTTTAAAACATATATTATATTATTAATTGTTATATTATTTATAAAAATCTATGGTTCGGCCAAATAACATAGATAAGGTTATATATATTAATAATAAACAACTTGGAGTTTGTTTGGATTGTAACAGTATGGTTATTAACCTTATAGTCTAAGAAAACAAGAAGACACGATAAAAGTTAAATGATCTAACTTAAAGTTAAATCTAAATGATATGGTTAAAATAGAAACCTAAACTTCTATAAATTCGCTTGGATGAGAGGATTTAGACCCATCCCCAACTTAGCTTCAAAATAAATAAATTTGGATCTATTAATAACCGAATATGACTTTATAATAAAATAATATTTTTAGTTTTTCCTAAGGTGCCCCTCTCCTCCTTTATAAAAAGGCACCTCCTTCTTCTCCTCCTCACACAACATTGAGCCTTCAAGCTCGGCCAAAACCTACCAAATTATCTTCTCCACTTCCCTATAAATATCCTAGAGGTCCTGGTCTTCTTCAAAGACCAATTTTAGTGCCCTAAGAGAAGGTGTCAAAGAGGCGCTTCAAAGAAGAGGTAATGTCTGTTACTGATTCTTTCAACTTTATTTCTTCTTCCACTTATTATTCTTTAGTTGTTTCATTATGAATTAATTACATCAGTATAACTCATATACTGATATGTTATTATAAGTATGAAACAACCCTATTTCACCATCTATCCATCCTACGGAAAATGAAATCACCACGCGTGCGTACATACGGAATACCGTCTCCACGCTGTGGTGTAATATATTTTCCACCACCACCTTACTAGGATGGGTCTAATGGTGTAAATAATAACTATGTATTATTATTGTAAAGTGACATTGATTCTAAAATAGTATACATACATTCCAATACAATTCTGCGATCATGGGAACGATATCATCACTCGTGCGTACGTACGGAATACCATCTCCACGATGTGATGCGGCTTGTTCTACATGATCTTCATTGCATAATTATTATATAAATTAATTAAATTAATGAATATTATATATATTACACTAATTCCATTCTGGAAATGAGTTACCTATAACTTAAAGAGAATAATAAGTATTTATTCGACAAAACACGCATAAGAACAAAAAGTAATAAACACCCGAATAACAAGTAGCAATGAAATATTACTAATAATAAGATAAGAATATGACCATATATGATATCATAAAAATAATTATGATTCTGTAATAAGTCAATGAAATTTTTTAAATCATTATATAGGAGGTTCGGACACTTATGAATCAAATCGGACCTAAGGTAAGGGACAATCTCACAAATCTCAATTTTCATCCAAGATTGTTTATAATTCATAATTTACTGGGGAATATTTATCATCCACATCCATGTTTCCTCAATATATAATATTTATATCCTCCTCAATTTTTAACTCCAATTTTACCCTTCGGTGAGTTATTAGTAAAAGATATGAAAGGAATCTTTTGTCATTTTTCGTACGAGGTACTATTTGACTTTTCCGATATAAGTACGAGAAGATTGTTTTTTTAACTTATACGGCATGAATGGATTTTTAAAACATTATTTCTAATAAGCTTCCTTTACATGTTTTCAAGTTTATTTTTAAGCAACTTATTTTTGTTTAAAATTGTATGACATGTTAAGAAAGGAAAAATGTTTTTGAAGTAGAAAGGATATTTTCCTCAAGAATGGAGTTCAAGTGTTTTATCAAAATTATTTTCCATCTAAGAAGATATAGGGTTCTGTTTATATCCCTATTTTTTACATTGATTTGATTATGTTATGATGGAATTATTTTTATGAAGTCCTTTTATCTTATATGATTTATGTTATTATGGAATGATGTTTAAGAATCCCATTTTTATTACATGGGATATGATATGATGTATGGTTTATGATTTTGTGGAACACATAAGAATGGTATCATTATGAGATGGGTGGGACCGATATCTCCCTCCAATGAATTGGGTAATGACTTATATCTCATGATATAGACATGGCTGGAACAGCAGGTTAATCCAGTTCAGTAAAACAGGACTGAAATGAGGAGTGAACTCGGTTCAGAAATGGACTTTGTCTACTAAGATAGTCTTGCCAATGAGTCTTGACTAATATGAAATGATTCTCTATGATTATATGTGTATGCCACAAAGTTTCATGTTTTATGTTATGATTATTGGGATTACATTTCACTACTATGATTTGTCCCATGTTATGAAATTATGATCTCTTTTGCAGGTTAAGATTTCCAAAATGATATGTTCCTATGAATATGATGTGATTGATATTTCTTTGGTTTAACCTTACTAAGCATTTGAGCTCACCCTTTTGTATGTTTTCTTTTCCCCAGGCCAGGAAGAAGGATATTAAGTAGGATATGCCAAATAGGGACTCTAGATATGATCAAATAAATGGGAGACAATTTAGATGATTTATGAACCAGTTGTTTATGTTTCCTAGTTTCTAAAAACACTATACCTATACAGTCCTTTAATGGTTTTGTTATATGTTGTAATAAGGGTGCTTCAATTTTGACGAAATAACCATGTATGTAAAGTATGGGTCGTTATAGTTGGTATCAGAGGAAAGGTATAGTCAACCTTTGGGAAATAGGATGTGAAAGCCTTAGTAAGAACCCTAAGGATAAGTCTAAGCATTGAACATGATCATAGTGTTTTAAAAATGGCCATGAACAACCTATGATAAGACCGTAAGTGTGAAATTTTATTCTTGATTATGTGTTTTTCCTATTATTATTAGTGTTTCTCACACTATTCTTCTTGGTATTAGTCAATGTATAGAGCCCGAAGGAACCATGTTAATGCGGAATGCGATGGGCAAGGCAATGATTTTCCCCCTGAGCAACCAAACGTTATGGGAGCTGGAATGAAAAATCTTGTAACCATGCTCACACAACATTATCAGGATATGAATCATGCAGGAGTTCCAAATGAGCAAAGGAAGGAGAAACATTCTGTTGAATCCTTCATGAGGCAGCGTCCACCTTCTTTAATCGGGTCTTCCGATCCCTTGGTGGCTGAACAATGGATCAGTACCACTGAAAATATATTTTCAGTTCTTCAATGTTCTGAACATGATAAAGTCATCTTAGCAGTATATCGTTTGGAAAGAGATGCTGATCAATGGTGGAATCTTATTAAGAATACTAGGCAAAGAGATGAAATTGAATCCATGGAATGAGACGAGTTAAAGAACATATTTTTCAATAAGTAATTCCCTCGTATTCTTAGAACAAAGATGGAGAATGAGTTTCTTGAACTAAAGAAAAAGGATAATGAATTTGTTGGTACCTATGAATCAAATTTTACAAGACTTTCAAGGTATGCTTCTGGGATTATTATCCAACCCGAGAGTAAGATCGATCGATTCTTTAGTGGCTTAAAACCAAGTCTTCGAAGTGCGTTAGCCATAAGAGACTTCAATAGCTATGAGGAAATTGTTCGATGTGCTCTCAAGGTTGAGATAGAGATTGGAGTAACCTATCAGTCATATGGGTTTGATAAGAAGAGGAAAATGGAATTCAAAGAAAAATCTAAAGAGCACACTGAAAAGAATATGAGTTTTCCCTTATGCTCAATGTGTGGAAAGAAACATGGAGGGAATTGTCTTAAAGGGAAAAGTAAATGTTTCAGATGTGGAAAGGAAGGTCATCGGGCATTTGAATGCCGTAATGATGGGAAGAATATGTCTAGTGATGCGAACAAAGAAAAGGCTACACAGAGTGCACCTCCTACACTTCAATGTTATAAGTGCAAGGAAATGGGGCATTATGATAATCAATGCCCTAATCCAAGGGTTGTTCATGATGATCGATGTCAACAAAATCTTAAGGCTAAAGACAAACGAAAGTCACATGCAATTTCTATCAGCGATGTGGAGTACGATAACGAAGTGGTGAAAGGTACACTTACCATCCGCTCTAAAGTAGAAAATGTTTTATTTCATTCTAGATCCACCCACTCTTTTATTTCAGAATAATTTTATAAGGGTATCACCATATTACCTCAACAATTAGATGTTGAGTTAGCTGTAACAACCCCTAATGGAACAACAGTCGCATCAAATGTTTATAATTCTTCTCCGATTGAAGTTTTTGGGAAAGTGGTTCCTGCAAATCTTGTGATCCTTCCTATAGTGGAATTTTATGTGATTCTTGGCATGGATTATCTTTCTTTATTTAGATCTCATATCAATTTCCAAATAAGGGAAGTCACATTTCATATTCCAGATCAATCTATGATCGTTTATCGATGCAAGGATGAACATAACCTTCTACTGGAAATTTATTCCATCATATGGGTCTTGATTCCACTAAATGAAGGTTATTTATCTCAAATGGTTGGTGAGAAACTCACGATTAAGAATATTCCCATTGTATGGGAGTTTTACGATGTCTTTCCGGAGGAATTTCTAGGTCTTCCGCTAAATCGTGAAGTAGAGTTTTCAATAGAACTCGTACTGGGTGCTTTTCCTATTTCAAAGACACCTTATAGAATGGCCCCAATTGAGTTTCATGAATTGAAGATGCAACTCCAAGAGAATATTGATAAGGGATTCATACGCCCAAGTGCATCACCTTGGGGAGCACCAGTTCTCTTTGTTAAGAAGAAATATGGATCAATGAGACTCTGCATTGATTATCGAGAACTTAACAAGATCACTATCAAGAACAAATATCCTCTCCAGCGCATTGATGACTATTTTGACCAACTACGCTGAGCTCAATACTTTTCCAAGATTGACCTTCATTCATGGTATCATCAACGAAGGTTAAAAAGGGAAGATATACCAAAAACGACTTTCCGTACAAGGTATAGACTCTATGAATTTATAGTGATTCCATTTGGTTTTACTAATTCCCATGATATCTTCATGGATCTGATGAATAGGGTCTTTAGAGACTATCTTGATCAGTTTGTGGTAGTCTTTATAGACGACATTCTTGTCTATTCATAGATCAAGTAAGAACATGAAGATCACATGAATATTATATTGAAGACCCTGAGAAAGGAGAAGCTTTATGCCAAATTTACCAAGTGTGAATTTTGGATTCAAAAATTTTCATTTTTGGGTCACATAATCTCAAAAGAGGGGATATCTATGGATCCAGCAAAAACAGAGGTTATTGAAAGATGGTCGAGACCAACAACAGTAACCGAGATCCGATGTTTTCTTGGTTTGGCTGGATATTATCGACGTTTTCTGAATGATTTTTTACGATTATCTAATCCAATCACCAAGTTGACTTGAAAAGGAGTTAAGTTCATTTTGATGGAGGAATGTGAAGAGAATTTCAAGGAGTTAAAAAGAAGGTTATCCAGTTCACCTATACTCACACTTCCTTGTAGTGGAGAAAGGATTGTGATCTACATTGATGCATCCAAGAAGTGGCTGGGGTGTGTTCTTATGAAAAATGATATGGTGATAGCTTATGCCTCATGACAGTTGAAAATCCGTGAGGAAAATTACCCAACTCAAGATTTAGAGTTAGCTGCTGTAATCTTTGCACTAAATATTTGGAGGAATTTTCTTTATGGAGAAAGGTGTGATATTTATACTGATCATAATAGTTTAAAGTATATTTTCACACAAAAGGAGCTGAATATGCGCCAAAGAAGATGGTTGGAGCTGATTAAGGATTACGAATTCCCAATTAATTACCACCCTGGGAATGCAAACAAGGTGGCAGATGCATTAAGTTGACAGGACCATTCTAGCTTATCCATGATGAGGATCACAAAAGATCCAATATTTATGGATTTACAAGGGATGGATCTTGGAATTATAATGGAAGGGGAAAATCATATCTTTCTCAAATGAATGTTCAACCATCTATACATGTGAAGATTAAAGAGGCACAAAAAGAAGATGTAGAGTTACAAAAGAAGGTGAGAAATGTTCCTGAATTCAAACTTGATTGTGATGGGATAATAAATTTTAGGAATCAGGTTTGTGTTCCTCCCATCCCAGAATTAAAGATGGAGCTGTTGGATGAGGCTCAAAGTTCTTCATTCTCTATTCATCCTGGAAGCACGAAGATGTATAGGGACCTCAAAGAGTAATTCTGGTGGGATGGCATGAAATCAGATGTTGCTGAATATGTCTCTCGATGCTTGGTTTGTCAGCAAGTTAAAGCTGAGAGACAGAAGTCTAAGGGGATGTTACAAGAATTACCCATACCGGAATAGAAATGGGAAAACATCACTATGGACTTTTTCACTGGAATTACTAAAACATCCAAAGGCAATAATGCTCTCTGGGTCATATTTGATCGTCTTACAAAGTTTGCACACTTCATTGATATTAGAGAAGATTTCTCTCTCAACCAGCTTGATAGGATATATGTAAAGGAAGTGGTAAGATTGCATGGAGTACAACTTTCTATTATATCTGATCGGGATCCGAGGTTTAACTCAAGGTTCTGGTGAAGTCTTCAGCATACTCCGGATACAGAGTTGAGTTTTAGCACTGCTTATCATCCTTAGACAGATGGTCAGTCTAAGAGGACAATTCAAACTCTAAAAGATATGTTGAGAGCTTTTTCTATGGATTTCTAAGGTGGTTGGGATCACCACCTACATATGGTGGAATTTTCTTATAATAACATCATTCACTCCAGTATTCAGATGGATCCTTATAAATCTCTCTATGGAAAGAAATGTAGGACTCCAACTTGATGGGATGAAGTTGGGGAAAAAATCTATTAGGACCATATCTCGTTGATTAGTTGGTAGAAAAGGTCAGATCTATTCAACAACACAATAGAGCTGCTCAGAGTCGACAAAAAAAGTTATGCCGACAACCGAAGAAAATACCTAGAGTTTGAAGTGGGTGATAAAGTGTTCGTATAAATATCTCCCTGGAAGAGAGTAATGAGATTTGGAATGAAGGGATAGGTGATCCCTAGATATATCGGTCCATTCGAAATACTGGATCGTGTTGGGAAGGTACCTTACCGATTGGCGCTTCCACCGAATATCTCCCAAGTTCACGATGTGTTCCATGTATCTCTCTTGATAATGTACATACCTGATCCTTCACATGTACTCAGCTCATAATTTTTACCGCTGGAGAAAGATCTTTCTTATGAAGAACAACCGATAGAGATTCTGGATTGTAGTGAAAAAGTCCTACAGAACAAGACCACTCGCTTGGTGAAAGATTTATGGAGGAACCACCAAATAGAAGAAGTTACATGGGATCTTGAGGATATGATGAGGGAGAGGTATCCTCATTTGTTTGTTACAATGTGGCGAATTTCGAGGGGGAAATTAATTTTAAGGGGGGTAGAATGTAACACCTGAGACTTTTGTGAGAAATATATTGTTTTTATACATCATCAAAGGATTCTTTCACTACACACAAAACCAGCTTGGCTTGCTTTACACGCAATCTCAACCTTCCTCGATAGCTTGCATCGTACGCAATACCGAGTTTCACTAAACAACGATATGCTATTAAAATATTATTAAAACTAACCGTTATGAATAGTAATACCCACTTTTTGAAATTTTGTAAATTTTATTTTTGAATATTGACTTCATTTTTGGATTCAGAATATCGAAATTAGCTTAGGGTGAAATTTTGGTATTTTTCTGAAAACATTCTATTTTTTATGAATAGTGAAAACACTGGGTTACTATTTAAAAACAAACTTTTTATTTAAATAATTATGTATATTATTTAAATTTATTTTAGGTCAAAATTGATACATAATACCTATATATGTTCAATGCAATTCATTAGAGTCATTTTATAATAATTTTAGATATTAAAAAATTTTATCAAACTTTTCACCGTCTTTTACCCACCTCCTAGGAAATTTTTTAAATTTACATAAAACATAATTTTACCGCTTCTATAAGTCGAATTTTGAAAATCCAAGAGACACGGTTAATATGAAGGACTAAAATGTGGTTCAATGAGATGAAAATAATTTTTTGTGAATAGTAACTTTTTACTTTTTTTAACCACTGTTAAAAGTAAATAGGGTAATTAAGGGTAAAAATGTTATTATTATTACCCTAACAAATGTCATAATTTTATTGGAAAAGTGTAATTCGACAAAAAACAACCTTAGGAATAAAATATGACCTTTTATGCCCACTTGGATTAGATTATAAAATTTATTATTAATTTATTTAAAGAAGGGTTAAAATAGTTCAAATCAATGTTTAATAACTAAATCATTTTTTAATAAAGGATTATACATAAGATAAATTCGACTATAAATATTCATTAGAATGTTAAAAATATTTCATACATAATGGTATTTTATTTGTAATTTTTAGACATTAAATAATTTAATTTAGTTATGACACAATGATGATGTAGTAATTTTCTTATTAATGAAATATTGAGATTATTAATGTTATAAATATCCAAATAAATGTAATTTGAGACTTTTTATGATTTAAAATTATTTAATATGTTAATATGACATGTTTGTATTGATTTAAATAACTTTTTTCGAACTATTATTTCTGTTATGATTTTCACAAAAATCAATTACCAAATACTTTCAAAATTGACATAAATTAGTTTTTAAAACAAATATTATATTAGTAATTGTTATTTTAATCCTAAATAACTATGTTTCGTCCAAATAACATAGATAAGATTATATATATTATTAATAGACAACTTGGGTTTTTTAGCTTTTTTATAGTAAGTTTATTAACCTTACAGTGTAAGAAAAACCACAAGACATGGTAAAAGTTAAATTATCTAACTTAAAGTTAAATCTAAATGATAACATTAGTATCACTCATATACTGATATTTTATTATAAGTATGAAACAACCCTATTTCACCCTCTATCCATCCTATGGAAAAATAAATCACCGCATGTGCGTACGTACGGAATACCGTCTCCACACCGTGGTGTAATCTATTTTCCACCACCACCTTACTTGGATGGGTATAATGGTGTAATGAATAACTATATATGATTATTGTAAAGTGATATTGATTCTGAAATGTTATAATAACACTCCAATACAATTCTATTCTCATGGGAATGATATCATCGCTTGTCCGTACGTACAGAATACCGTCTCCACGATGTGATACGACTCGTTCTACATGATCTTCATTGCATAATGATTATATAAATGAATTGAATGAATGAATATGATATATATTACACTAATAACATTCTGGAAATGAGGTACATATGACATAAAGATAAGAATTACGATTTATTCGATAAAACACACATAAGAACAAAAAGTAATAAACACCCGAATAACATGTAGCAATGAAATATTACTAGTAAGAAGCTAAGAATATGACCATATATGATATCATAAAAATAAGTATGATTCTAGAATAAGTCAATGACATTATTTAAATCATTAAAAATAATTTTCGGACACTTACGATGCAAATCAGACCTAAGGCAAGGGACAATCTCTCAAATCTCAATTTTTATCCGAGATTGTTTATACTTTAGAATCTAATGGGGAATATTTATCATCTACATCCATGTTTCCTCAATATATAATATTTATATCCTTCTACAATTGTTTAAATCCAATTTTTCCCTTCAGTGAGTTTTTAGTAAAAGAAATGAAAGGAATCTTTGTTCGTTTTTCGTACGAGGTACTTTTTGACTTTTCCGACATAATTATGAGAAGAATGTTTTATTAAATTATACAGCATGAATGGATTTTTAAAACATTATTTCCAATAAGCTTCCTTTAAATGTTTTCAAGTTTATTTTTAATCAACTTATTTTAGTTTAAAATTGTATGAAATTTCACGAAATGAAAAATGTTTTTGAAGTAGAAAGGATATTTTCCTCAAGAATGGGGTTCAAGTGTTTTATCAAAATTATTTTTCATATAAGATAATATTGGGTTATTTTTACATCCCTATTTTTAAAATTTACTTGATTAATTTATGATGTAATTATTTTTATGAAGTCCTTTTATCTTATATGATTTATGTTATGATGGCATGATGTTTAAGTATCCCATTTTTATTACATGGGTTATGCTATGAGGTATGGTTTATGATTTTGTGGCACACATAATAATGGTATAATTATGAGATGGGTGGGACCTACATCTCCATACAATGCATTGGTTTATGATTTATATCTCATGAGATAGACATGGATAGAATGGCAGGTTAATCTGGTTCAGTAAAACTAGACTGAAACGAGGAGTGAACTTAGTTCAGAAATGGACATTGTCCGCTAAGATAGTATTGGAAATGAGTCCTGACTACTAAGATATGATTCTCTATGATTATGTGTGTATGACACAAAGTTTCATGTTTTATGTTATAATTATTGGGATTACATTTCACTACTATGATTTATCCGATGTTATGAAATAATGATCTCTTTTACATGTTAACATTTCCAAAATGATATGTTCTTATGAATATGATGTGATTGATATTTCTTTTGATTACCCTTATTGAGAATTTGAGCTCACCCTTTTGTATGTTTTCATTTCCCTAGGTTAGGAAGAAGGATATTAAGTAGGATATGCCAAAAAGAGACTCTAGATATGATGAAATAAATGGGAGATAGTGTACATGCTTTATGAACTAGTTGTTTATGTTTCCCAATTTCTAAAGACACTATACGTTTACAGTTATTTCATGGTTTTGTTATATGTTGTAATAAGTGTGCTTTAATTTTGATGAAATAACCATGTATGTAAAGTATTGGTCGTTATACACCCCACCACTCCCCATGCACTTGCCCCCCCCCCCACTTGAATCCCCCATCCCAATCCCCCATGGACAACCCACACTCCCAACCCCAGTATCCCACACCTCCACCTGAATAGACCCTACACATAATCTCCCCCCCTGAATACCCCCAGATTGTCCCACACTACCTTAATCACCCAACCCCCTTAGACAGCAACCTAGATAGCCCCCACCTCCACCTCCTGGTCCGCCCCCACCCCCACCGCCAACACCCTACACCCAACCCCTACCCTGAACATCCCCCACCTATCCCTCTTGGAATGGACCCCTCCCAACCCCTAGAACTCCAAACCACCCCAAACAACACCTCTAAAAAGATCCCGTTGGACAGCCCCCCCCTCCACATGAATATCCCCAAACCCCTACGCACCCCCAGACAATACCACATGTAGCCCCAACATCCGCACCTCCCCACTCAACATCCCCCACTCCAAAACCCATGCAGCCCCCACCTCCGCCCAAAACACCTTCAACCCCCCAGTCCACCTCACCCCACATGAATCCACCAACCCCTAGAATGCAACCCCTACAGCCCCACCTCTATACTCCACCACTTTCCATAGGACAACCCCCACTCCGAACACCCTACACCCCACCTCCACACTGAACACCCATCCAATTCCCAACATACATCCCCTAGGATAGCACCCCTCCCACCCTTAATCCCACATAGACAACACCCCCTAAAACCCCACCTCCCACCTACACACCTCCCCCTTAGACAAGCTTCACTCCCAACCCCATGCTACCCCAACCTCCTCCCAAATCACCCCCTCCACCCACACCCAACTACACCCCCAGATAGTCACCTATGACAGCCCCCACCTCATCTGAATCCCCCAAACCCCTTGACAACACCCCATACAGGCTCCACATATCACCTCCACACCTCCCCCTTGGACAACCCCACTCCAAACCTCATGAATCCCCCTACATTAATATCCCTTACCTATCCCCATTTTAAAAATCCCCCCCACCCAACCTATATAGCCCATACACACCCCAACCCTCGGACATCCCCCTCCCCAAAAACTCCCCTCGGATAGCCCACACCCCCACACCACATAAACCCTCAACCCCTATGCATCCCCCACCTCTACCCTACACCACCAACTCCCCCTTGATATCCCCTACCCCACCTAACACCCCAACCCCCTTTACATCACCCCAACGTAGCCCCCACATCCCACCTCCACTCCTCCCCCTTGGACAAACCCCAATCTCAAACCCCTATTGGCCCCACCCCCACCCTGAATACACCCCATCCCCTCCCCTTGGACAGCTCCCCTACCACCCCTACAACCCCCACACTCCACCCTGCACCCACACACATGCCCGTAGATAGCCCTGAACCCCACCAGAACCCCTTGAACCCACTATATCCCCCCACAACCCATATCTCACACCTACAAACCCCCCAAGGAAATCCCCAACGCCAAACCCCTTACAGCCCCACCCCCACTTGGAATACCCCATAACCCCTCTCATTGGGATAAACCCCCTCTCAACCCCATGTATCCCCCACATTCCCCACAGAAAATCCCCCCCACACCCAAACTCTCCAAGGACACGCCCCAAACACACCCAAGATAGACCACCCCCCTCCACGCATGAATCACCCCCGACCTCCCTTGCCCCACCTCAACCATGACCCCCCCCCCCAACTCCCCATTGGATATCCCCCACCCCACCCAAATCCCCTAAACCACCAAACCCCCTAGCTATCACCCCCATGCAGCCCCCACATCCCACATCCACCCCCACCCCCTTTAAAATCCCCCACTACTAACACCTATAGCCCCCAATCCAACCCCCATTTATCCCCAAACCCTCCCTAAATACCCCCCGACCCCTCCTCCTTGGACAACCCCCTCCCACCCCCAAAAACCCCCAAACACCCTCCCCCCAACTCCCCCCATACACCCCCACTACAAAACGAACATCCACCCTACATAGCACCATCACACACTCCCACTAGACATGCCCCACCCACCCCACATGAATCCCCCCAAAACCCTAGAAAGAACCCCTTTATGCATTTAGTCAATTTGACAGTCCACAATTGGGATATCATAATAGAAATTTCAGAAATTGTTCCCATAAAATATTTATTACCTCCAATGTGGGATGACCTTTTAGGATATGTTTGAAGAAAAGGTGATCATGGGGTAGGGAACAAACATAATAAAATGTTGAATAAATAGAAATACCAAAATAATTACAATATTTATGTTTTTCATCCTTCCATACAATAACCTACATGTGTTTCTATTTTGATATGGTTGAAAAGGCTAACCATTTTTCACTGTAAAAGGGAGAATAATTGGGTATAACCTATTAGGTGTCATTTCTAGGTCTAAATAAACAATTTTCATAGGCATATATTAATGTTTTTTTTGAGAACATACATTCCCATGAAATAGAGTTTCATGCACCTCACTACAACATAATCTCTTACTCCCAAAAGCTGCATACACATGAAAATATTCTATATTGAATCTAATACTTTTTCTCAAATGGATCCCAATTAAAAATAATCCAATATATTTGAATATATGAAATAATTTTCCATCCTCATCTTCTATAGACACAGCCTTCAAAAAACTAGATTTTCATTGGTGTGAATCATTAGAAAACACCCATTATGTATCACCCACCAACAACATTGGGCACCGATCCTTATCAACCTTTATCCATCAACATATTTAAATTGTACCTTCTATATATGTGACTATTAATAGATGACTAGTTTTTAATTCATATTACCCTCATAAAATCGAGTGAGTAGATGTGATGGAATAATGAATTGGTAGGTTTTGAGTGTCAAGAAGATATTTCCAATACATAATATGGTTTCGTAGGGACTTATTGGCAGGTTGATATGCTTATGAAAATTGTGAAGAGTGAGACAATTGTGCATCTCACGGTTATACTTCTAATTCCATATCTTTTCAACATGGTTTCTATACTAGACATTCCCCAAATTTTATATAGTTTATAGAGGTATAAGGATCCAATTACATTTCAAATTGGGATTCTAAAAAAGTATCTATAATAATATAGATTCCAATTAATGATCATACACATAAAATTAAAAAACATTGGATTTTTGGAAAAAATATTTTTTTTTCTAATATGAAAAATTTCTCTATTTCAAATCTAGATTAATATATAACATTAATACAATAATAAATATAAATGAATCCCACTTCGCGAATATGATGCATTATGCAGGGTTGTGGCAGCTACCACTATACGTTGTTGCAAAGGAATAAACAAAATAAAAATTATAATGATTTTAAAAAATTTATAATCAAATGAAACTTAATAAATTCTTTAGAAACCTATGTCACATGATCCCCAACACCATCATCCAGACACACATATTCCTATAGTGCTCTAAGCTACGCAATCACATACGTATTTACCTTCGCCGATGCTTGCAACCGTGACTCGAATTCTGTCAGTTGTTATGTCATCCAAGAAAAAACAAGACTTAAAACCTCATTGTGTGATACTGCAAAATAAGTAATCCATGTTGCATCGGTCAAAATATATCCATGCCTTTCACGACCAATAATGTGATAGAATATCTCATCCCTTCGCATGGGAAGATGTCACTTTTCCTATTGTCGCTCTACTAACTCACCTTCAAATTGGTCGTGTGTAATATATATATATATATCTGTGTGTGTGTGTGTGTGTGTGTGTGTTTATATATAGATTCATGTATGTATTGGAAATTAGTAAAAGAACGTACTATAAGACCTGCATCCTCTACATCATTTCGATCACGAGTCCTCATCCACACAGGCATTTTATCAGCCAGTGCAATTTTCATCCCTAACTGTATGCCAAAAAAATATATTAATATAACACAAAAACATATTAAATAATAAAATAATAAAATAATAATAAATACATCATGTCAGATCTGAGACATGTGATGAGTCCCAAGCCAATGAGGAGTTCAATGAGATGCTCGATTCTAGGAATGGTATGCTGACACCTTCTATATTCAATTATTTATTATTTAAAACAAATAATATGTCACATGTTATTTAAAATATATATATAAAAATAAATTTAAAAACATCAATTGCCTAATTTGACCATTACACAACAATGTCACATAACTAAGATGGGACAACACCTATTAGTACTTTTTCCAGAATGTCTGGGGGCCCCACATTTGGTACCCAATCCTCACTCAAGAATTTTCAGTTATGAAATTTTCACACATAATATATTTTTCCACAAACACTAGATGAAAATCATCAGGGATCAATTTCATATTATTCTATTTAGGAAAAAAATCACACATGTTAGTTTTTTTTAAACATATGGTAAAAAATAAGATGGTCATCTTACCTGAACATCCCTCCAAATATGATCTAATTTATTCTAAGGGAATGAATCCTAGTCTTGTGTGGTCAATGTAAATTGATGTGGTTCATGTATGATATTACCGAGCTGACAAATAAATTCTGAGGAAGTCTATCTTACAAGATCAAATCTCTCGTCAAATGAAATGTTTAAGGTCATGTTGGAATATTATGATGAAATGTCATAACTATGTGCACTCTTATGAGAGGAATAAGTCGTCAAGTCTGATCCGGTTGAAAAAATTATTTATAAATAATTATGAATACCCTGAAATATATATAAGATTATAAATTAAATAAAAAACTAATCCTAGTTACATTAAAAATGCCTCGACCTTGAGACGTAGATGGATTTTCTGAATGATGTGGATATAGTGCATATTACTATAAAATTAATACAGTCGTATAAATTATTAGTAAGGGATGGATTCATTTCTGATTACAGTGCCTATCTGTATATAAATTTATTGTTTTTTCTAATAAAAAGTAATCATGGTTATTCACCCAACTAAAAAATATCTAAAATATAGATTTTTTTAAAAAAACTCAAAAATATCAGTCCATACTCTAAATCAATGGGTTTTACTAAAAGGACACTAATATTTTAATATAGTGATAACAATATTAGTTTTCTAATTAATGAGAGACTCTTACGGACTCCAAATTTGGTTGATACAGATTCTAGTTGTTTTTTTGTTAACAAATTTTATATTTCAATATTGTTTCCATTTATTGATTTCAATATTTATGCTACATGAAATTATGAAATATCAATTCACACATGGGAGTATATTCACGTACAAGGGGAGGTTCAATGATTAGGTTTGGATTAGAGAAATTCAGGAGATAGATGTGTGACCAATAACCAATTGTATACTAGTCGACCATGCGTCTCCTATACTTTTCCAATTAGTTTCCCAGGGGTTAAATCATGATATGTATGGAATTTTGATACATATATATTATATATTGAGAAATTAAATCTATTATATGTTATATTATTCATGTGTTTCTATGAGAGTGATATTAGGATGGGCCATCAACATTATGTGGTTTCATTATGATGGTACTTACACTCATTATGAATTTTATGGAATTAAATTTTTTGTTTCCTTTTCAAAAATTCATATAGGTTATTTTACATATTTTTTAAATGAATTTTTTAAAGAAATAAGTGATTTTTATTTCAATTAATTATTAAATTAATGGGATTTTATGAAAACTATTTAGGAATAATATATTTTCATGACATGTTGGAATAAGTGGAGAAAGTGTTTTAGTTTAATTCCACTTTTAAAGGAATAATATAATGTTACAAATGTCCTGGAATTACATTTATAAAGTTTTGGATTTTATTGGAAGAGTTTTTGTGGTATTTTTTTATCAATCTTGTGAAAATATATTTACATTTTTAGTTTCAATGTATAAATTTTATGAATTATCTTACTAAGGTGATTCAACAGTTCTATCTCATTGTGGTCACCTACAGAGTGATTATATTCCTATTCCTATATTATCATAGTCATGGGGGCCATGTTCGGCACCATGGTTTCTTTTGGTTGAATTGATCATCTTAATTTTTCTATTTATTTTATTAATCTCATATGGAAGTGTTGATTGCATGAATTTGGAATAACCAACCTCAATCTTCCAAGAATGTCCAGAATGATTCCCATTAAATAATTCTCATTGGGAATTATGGATTTGTTTATCATTTTTATTGATAGAGTTTATATATATCCATTGGTAGGTAAATAAAATTTATTGGATGGAAATCATTTTCATGTAGAAGTGGGAGTCTTTGTGGTGAGAATGGTGTGTAGTGCCCATGTTAATAATTTTTTTTGTTGTTAGCTGTTTAGTTTATTTCATCATTTTTTGTTTAAGAGTGGATGTATAATGTATGGATGGGTCATGTGAAATTATTATTATTATCATTATCGCATTTACTCTTACAATTGGGTGAATCAATTTCCATGTGTTTTCATGTGATTCTCGTTAACTAGATTTAATCACACATGGAATGGAAATTCCATTCGGGTGAGTGGATGGATGGATCAAGCATCCATGGATGGGACAACCTATAATAGTTCATTATAAATGGTATCATATCATTGGTTTCCCCTATTCCATAATAACATAGGCTATTCAATCTCCCCTTTGTAATTTTGGGTTTCATGGTATAATAAAATAACAATTTTTCATTGGAACTCAAAATTTAGGCTCAAGGGGAGTCGTGAATCCTCATTCCTTCCTCGAGAAATCGGTTCTCTTTCTATGTTTGATTTAAATTTCAATTAGATATTTTTTTTGGATTTCTGTTTTATTCATACTTCATTGTTGTGTGGATCATCAAGGACATAGTGGGTATTTCCTTGGGGATCTTATGGGATTTTTGGGATAATACCATCGATTTTATAAAGGATATAAGGTTAGTTGTTAATGTCGTAAAATCCATTTTTATTGGGAATCCTACTAAACAAATCTATTTCCTACAATAAATTTTGGGTTCTATAATAACCATCTAAATCCTAAAAATGTTAATCCATACTCATGTGATATATTTTATCACATTCAAGTGGTTTAGAAGCATGTTACAATCTTGATTTCTTAAAATGAAAGGCTTTACATTATCAAAATAAACCAACATTCCTTGTACGAGTGTCATAGAAAGGAAAAAATGTAGAATTAATCATTTACCCAGTATTTAATATACCAATTTTCGAAACCCCAAAATTCTAAAATTTATTCTTATGATTAAAAAATTCAATCTATTAATGTAGGGTTGGAGAGGTAGGTGTGGAATTATATAGTGATTACATTCAAGGAGACTATCAATGATAACTCCTTATAATCCTTTATCAAAGGCAACCCCCCTTCTACAAATTTTTTTTACTCAATAAATTGATGTTTTGAAAACTAGTATTGGATGGAAAGTGCGCAGAATCTAAATTTAAAATATAAATTACATGATAGAAGAGAAAATCTAGAACCCAGTAAACAAATAGATGAAGTGAGATGACTATAGGGATATGAGAGAGTTGCAGTGGTGAGGGCGGTTGGGTAATACACATCTCTAGTCAGTTGTGGGGACCGATGAGGCATGAGGAGAGGGATCTAGGCAACAGGAGAAGGATATGGGGAGGATATTCAGGGAGGGAGATGGAGATAGAGCCTATATCGAGGGAGTAGATGGGGGAAAAGGTTAGTCAGATGCAAGGAGTGTGACGATGAGGGAGAGGATTGGGGGTGGAGGTGCGACAGAGGAAGAGACTGTGTGTCCAAGGTGGTGCTATGGAGTCGGGGCAGTGAGGAAGGGTACGGACAATGTCACATGGATTTTCGAGGTAGATGGGGAGAGCATGAGGGGGAGGGTAGGGGGTGTTGATAAAAATTAGATATGATTTGCGACCGCCATAGGCGGTCGCACGAATCAAAGGGTGCAATTGACCATTTTTCTAGTTGTGAATATTCCTTCTAATTCACATTAATCATAACATTCAAATATAGTTGATAACTATAGGAAGAAATGTATTCCATCTACATGTTATGAATCCCATCTGTAAAAATTGATGGAAAATTATGATCATACACACATTCTTACTCGTTAGTATCAATCCCAAAATTAAAATAAGGTGAAAAATTATAGGCATATGCATATCACTTCCCATTAATATATATCCCATTGGGTAAATATGATGAAAAACATGTGAAGATAAAAATTAATACTTTTTCATATCAAGACCATAATGAAAATATGGCATCAATCAATTATGGTCAGACAAATGACTATGAAGTTACAAAAATCCCTAAGTGAAAATATTGAAGCTATCAAATATGATCAGATGAAAATTATTAAATATGAATATCATTCCCATTAGTCAAATATGGTATAAATTGAATAAATCAAATGGTTATTCTCATTTGTAAGTAATGGGAAAACTCGTATATCACCCCTTATATAAGAAAACTATTAGTAATTTTTACCAGGAAAAGGGGAACCAGAGAAGGTAAATATTCCTATTCCGACTCTATAATGGGGATATATTCTCATTATCCACAAGGAAATATGTCAAAAAAAATTTAGAAATTAAAGTGCACAACACATCAATTCTTGACCATATCCTACAGACATTCCATAATGTAATCAATTCCACTGCAATAGAATGGGGTTAGGCCCACAACCCCATATCATCAAGTGGGTTGATTCATCGATACAATGAGTGGTACTTTAGGAGTATAAAATCATCACATATCCCTTCATAAAGTGTAATTGGATATATTCCTTGGTAAATGGAAAATATGATTATGATCAAATATCTGTTTCAACTACGGGACACCGGTCCACATTGGTGGCTTCTACAGGGAAGATATATATCCTTGAGTGAATTACAGATGTTTTATGACAAATCCTTATAGCACCATGAGAGTCACTATAATAGTCTCACATAAATTAAGGTCACCAGCTATAGTAAGAGGTTATATTTTTCCTCAATAGAGTGACTTAAAATAAATCACATCAACGGTAGTGGGAAAATGATGAGCATATTCATGACCATGATCTACTAGAATCTATAGTTATGGAGTCCATAAAACTATAATCATAGGTGGATTATTATCCTTCTTATATGTTTCCAAATTATAAAAGTGGCAATATCATTTTCAAATGTCGTTCCCACAACCAATCTCTCCAGATCCCCACCGATCATCTTCCTTGAATGCTTCCTTCACAGAAACCAGTCGGATGATCATGATTACATATCTCTTGATGAGAATCATGGTGTCCATCCTCATGACTATAACATGAAACTAAATGAAAGACCTACCCTTTCTTACATCTACACTGAATTTACTCCCTAAGGTATACACTGTATAAATTATCAATATATTTCATCATCGAGTAGTGATGGTATTTCTCGCCATGATGGTAATCACTGCAATGTTCATTACCAAAGTGGAATACTGTTTTAGTTTGATGATCCTTCCTTTTAAATTTTTTCCCTAATTATCCTCCCTTTTTATATGAATGAGGAATTCTACTTGTAGTTGGTCATCAATATTTTATGGTAGTCATCACCATGAAGGCCTATATTGTAGAGTTCCTCCCTACAGTGACATCTTATTTCTGTGATAACACCCCCATTCTATTGTCCACCATAAAATCTATCCCCATTATATATGATGAAAAAAATCCCTATTGTCTAACATCAAGATGGTTTGGTTTCCCATTACATGATGTCATTCGATGTGATGTTCCTCAGTGTAGTGAGATCTTATTTTTTCAGTATTGTCCTCCCATTACTTTCAAATTCCCTTATGATCCTCCACATAATATAAGATGAAGAAATTATCTCTATATTCTGAAATCAAGCTATGATGTTATACCTATATATAATAGAACCCACTGTGATGGTCCTCCCCACAGTAATATTTCATGATGAAAAAATGGTCCGCCCCATTCCATGCCAAAAACAATAATGCCGTCGTATTTTGAGGCTCTTGGAAATATGGATCTTGTCATGTTAGATACAATATCAATGACATGTGAAATATTTTCCCAACTAGATGATGGTCAAGGGAAGCACTCTTCCTATGGGAAACACCTAGACCATCCCCATACTAATTATACCCCTAATAGCCTAGTTATTTTCAATAAAATACTAAAGAATCATCCTTGTTGGTAAGATCATGTAGAGGAGTGATAGGTATAAGAACCAACGGGTATATTTCTTTAGAGAATAACATTTTACCACAATGAAGTATGCATTATATTTTGGGCCATATCCATTTCTAATTTTGACATTCAAATGGAACTATAAAAATAATGCACACATAACACCCGACTTTATATCTAGACAACTATAAACTACCAAAAAGAAAAATGGTTTCCTTGCGATGGGTATGGAGAATGTGTTAAAATATTGGAAGATCATTGTCATCAAATTAACATGTAATGCCTTCCATATACACAGTGGCCACAATCAGATATGTGATGAAACAATATTCAGATATCATTCCTCAATGTGTTACATCAATACCATCAAATAATTTTCAACCCCCCATCTAGGATTCATATTTGGGGATGGATGTGCTTGGGTATCTTAATATCACCTCCTGCACAATTCATTATAACCCACTATAAATTACATCCTATAATTTCATTACTATATTTATTCTATAAATAAAAATAACTACTCAGGAAATATTGAACACTCAATAAGAATCATCCATGTATATGTTTTAAAGGCATCAATACCAATGTGAGTGAGCCATCGAAAACCCCCAATATATCAATCTGAGAACATTCATCTAGGTTCTCACATAAGGTAAGACAGTAATCAAGAACTACTAATTTACTAAGATTAATGAAGTTCATGTGTGGATAATATATTTTATTTGGTGCACTCTCAAACAAGAATAGATGATATTTAGAGAGTGGCAATAGTTGAATCATTCACAAACCAATGCGATCAGCCCTAGACAATAGGGAAGTTGACAATTGTTTTATAAAAAACACCCCCTTATAAGATGAACATTGTCCAAGGTACATCATTAAGAGACCAGGATCATCACAAGGCTGTAGGGTTGGGGGAATTTTAGCTCATCCTCATGCTCTACATAAATAGGCCATTTCAAGTCTTGTGGGGACTATAAGAAGAGGATTCTCCTAGTTCAACTCATACTACCATCAAATTTCCATGAAATGGAGGCATATGACCATGTAGTATAGAGGTTCCCTCTGAGCCACAATTTTCCTTGAATATTGAGGACGATCCCACAAAAGAAGAGATAAATCTACAAAAGTATAGAAATATATGTCCTACCATTCAGTAGCTAACACGGTACCCAAAACATGTTATATATTGGTGAACACCATGGATGTAAATCTGGTATACAACATAAAATGAGATGAAAATATTGAAGAAAAAGCAGAGGATGGTTCTATCTAGAATTGGTTTCATACAATGAATGAAGGTTTGCGTACCTAGAACCAGATAATTGCCCAAAATTTGGGTTCTCCATCGACCAGTCCTTCATTTCCTCATCTACAAATATCTACCCAAGAGAAGAATTAATTATCATTCATATACCACCCACATTCTCATCTCGATTAAAATGACCTCCCTATGCTAAAACAATTGTTTTCCCTATAGTATAAGTAAATGAAAATGTTTATGCATCTCAACACTTAGTTTCTCTAAGGTTTCATTACCTTTGAATATTCTCCATGGATATAGCCTCAATATACACTTCTAGTTTTCATAACTCTGTAACGAGGGTTTATCACAAAAATTATTGTAGGTATATGAAATCCAACCAACTGGGAGATTGGAATCTCAGTTTACCAGGATACTATAATTGTTGAATATCATGATATACAACCAATAAGGATACAACTAGAGAAGGATCATGAAAATCCTCAATAGATGTCCTAAACTAGATATGAACATCAAATAGTGGAAGAACCTTCATGTAAATTCCATCTCATTACAAAAACATTCCATGATGTTGATTAAAAAACACTCATCAGGGGATCATAAAGACAATCAAGCCGTTGGAGTCTCGATTGTATGTCTTATATGATTGACTTGCTCTAGTGAAATAGAAATAGAAACCTTTCCCCCAATGGGTGAGAGACACCCCACCAACTCCGAACTTCAGTATTCTTAAATTTCCAATATTCTATAGATAAGGTGACCTAGATCAACATCATAGCAACATTTAATCAATTACTATCCCATGGTGAGAACCTCGAAGAAATAAGAACCAGTGACACATTTGTACATCATATGAACCCTGCAAGGGCCTAGCTGTGTATGGTACACATGATTTCCTATTTTTTAAATCAAATTATGGGATGAAAATTTTTAGGAGTTTCTCATTAATTCAAACAAATTCTTAAAAACCACTATAAGTTTCCTCTTGAATTGAAAATAGTGGAAAAATAAGATATTCTCTATTTTTATTTCTAGATGTAAATGGATGAAACATTTTTGAAACCAACCACTTCCACAAGAACATATGATCACTCAGTGCACTAATAACATTCACGATGATCTGAAAATTCCTCTCATCCCCGTGATGTATACATGAAAGTTTAATTATTTCTCAAACATCATACAAATAATTAATTAATCCATGAAAAAAAATAATCTAAGGTATCAGATGAATACACTTGTCTTTGGGAAAAGACCAGCGAATGTAGAGGCAACATGTGTCAAACTTATGAAAGCCTACATTCCTGCTCTATCTCTGAAATCTATATTGTATCATGATAAAACCATTGGTTATCAATAGACACACCTAATATTTTAGTACTAGTGGTGGGGACCCATGTGAAATTAATTTTAGGTAATGAGGTATAATTCATACTCATTACAAAATGATCATGTTTTTGGCAATTTAATAGATACTATAGAAAATTATTTACCCCACCAATCAGATAAAATATTGGACCAGAATCACAAAAAGGATAAATTGTTTCCCTTTTCACTAGAGGCTAGGAAACACCATTTATTAATGCTTTTTTTAAATAGTTCATATAAAAAATAATATATTTCTTGCATTTGATATTGGAATGGCCACTAAAACATGTGGTTAATGTTTCTGCTACCACCCCCAAGGAAAGATGTTAGAGGAAAGATGTAATTAGAAATAGGGAAAAATAGTTTTATAGTTGGATGAATCTAATGATAATCAACCAAACTCATGGAATTATGCATGAATAGTTTGAACAACCAACTATGCCTCGAGTGGCTCATGCAATAATACACCCTACGTCTTCTGACCCACAACCATATAAAATTCATTCTTCATAAAAATTGTTTAAAAGAAATGGAATGATGAAAATGAAAAAAACGAACAACTTATAGGTCCAATGTTAGATTTTTCCCTCTATAATTATATTCCCCTATATCATAAAAATAATAATTTCCCCACAATATGAATTCAATAGAAATGATTGGTCATCCAATGTCCTCATTGATAGAGGATATGATCATCACTTCTGTTAATTTTATTCAATTAATAGATCTATTATATGATGATTATTATATCTATGATCTTATGATTCCCACTCCAGATTGGTTAACCAATGGAAGAGGCCCCAAGAGCTGAGGACACTGAGGAAGACATGGTCATGGAAGGTACCAAAATCATAGTCACATCTCTACCTGAATAGTCAATGTTGTAGAAATTTGTAGAATACCCCTTCCGAGAATCCATTAAGGATAGAAAAACCCCAATAACAGCTAGAATTCACTCTTATCCTATCACTCTATAAGATCTTTTATATGGGGAACGAGTGTCTAATCATCCTCAATATGCAGGAATCCCTTTTGGGCCAAAACCACTAAAGACATGACCATATCCATCTCATATCTCAATGGTTAATCCATCTATATATTATACTAAAGCCTCTAAAGCTACTATCAATTAGAATCCTAATGATCAAAAGAACCATACTTTAGACTATAAGTATTATGTTAAAAAACCTCTACCCCTTGTACCTACCATGATATCGATCTTGGATTTCCATGTATTGTCAATAGGCCTTAGACATGAACACATAGAGGCCTTTTTAAGACCCCAATAGTTGGATAACGAATTTTCTTCTACTGAGGTATATCAGAAGTAAGGTGATCCTTTATAATGACTTTCGATTATCTCGTTCATAGATCTAGATGTGGGTTATATTATACAGGGACAAATCAGGCCATTGTATGTGTCTGGAAGTATTAATGTTGTCGATTTATGAATAGTTTTTTTTACAATGGATTTGGAGTTTACCTCATTCCAGGGAGAACACTTCACTAGATGGGAAGTAGAAAAATAACCTAGGTCTTTATAACATAATATTACTGGAACATGAAATATGTAAGAATATCATATTACTATAAATTAAGATCAAGGAATACATCGGAGACCTTATGGAAAAATACAAATATCATGTGGTTCGGTAGAACACAGCCTTAACATCCTTCTAAGAAGAAAATGGTTTAATAAACATGTCGAAATCACACTGTTGTATGATCAATGAATCAAATACCACATTAAAGGAAAAAATGGGATGTTTAACCATGATAATAACAATTAAAAATCCTTCTAATCGCATTATACAGATAAAGAAATATTTTAGGGGATGGGGAAACTACCCATAGTTGATGGGTTTTCTTGTTTCATTTCCTTGATTTGTATGTTAATAATCTATGGGAACCTAATAATATATTTCGGTGAAGAGTATGTGTGACCCATAAATTTTTTTGGGAATATTTTTATAAATTTAGTTATCCATTCAATGGTTTCTCATGATTTAATTCATGACATATAAGTCTAGAAGTGTTGATAAACATTCTCACATCCGATAAAGTAGTGAAATCACATAAGAAAATTTATTCATTTAATCACATGAGTTCCATGAGATATATAACTCACAAACTATAGAATAAGATCTTATCCAATCAACCAATGTCTGTGATGAGACTCCTGCATCCCTCCCTCCATCCTCTACATAGTATCTTTGAAATCATATTGACTCCTCCTCAGACTATGGATTAATTATAACATTACACTATCCTCTTATGGATTATTAGGAAGAATATAAAGAGGATAATTAAGTAGAGGAGGAGAACCGTAGAGATTCCCCAATAACATTTTTGGAGGGTGTATCTGCGTCTATTGATGATCTTAGAGAAACAAATTTGGGTAAAATTGAAAACCCACAACTCACATTAATCACTGCAGTTGTGAATTAAAAAGATCAAGAGGTATATACCTCTATCCGGATGCCACATCTTGATTTTTTCACATTAAACTACCCAAAAATTCCATACCTCAATTCCATGGAGGCCACTCACTTTCTAGGCTTACTAGAGAACCACCCGAGCTATAAATAGGCATCCAGTAGTACTCACCTGAAACAGGATACCAAAATTGAGGCTAATGTGGATTAGATCATCATATATATATTCTTAAGGGAGGTACAATATCCATATTTGGTGGCTAATATAGTATCCATCAATACAAAGAATAGGTAAACCATAGTATGAACCAATTTTAGAGATATCAATTGACACTTCCTGAAGGATGACTTCACAGTCCAAATCCAAGATCTACTGACTAATACAACATCTTGATATTAGTATTTATCTACCATGGATGTCTATTAAAGTTATATTCAAATTATATTGGCCTATAAAGATGAATAATAAACGTCCTTCAACCCCCCTAACATGTGTTTTACTATAAAGTAATTCCATTTGGATTGATTAATGTCAGTGCTAAATATAAATGTTTCAGGAATCACATAATCAATCCATTCATGGTAATTATTTTATAATTATTTTTTATGACCTGGTGTTTAAATCTTGACCACACTCTGACCATATATAAAATACTTCAAATCTTTTCATAAACTTCTGTCAACATTTCATTAAAATAAACCCCATGAAATATGAATTCAAAGTTACCTCCGGGAAATTTCTAAGCTTCAATATACTCCATCCTGGAATAAAATTATACCCTGATAATATAATGTATATCACTAGAATTTCACCTCATAAGAACCTCATAGAGTTGATAAGGAATCAAGGGAACATAGTCAATATTTAAATCATTACATCCAATATAGCTGGAATATATATTCCACTCTCGAGGTTGATGACATGGGGGTTACATATCAGTAGAGTGATTATTTTTGGGAATCATTCAATAGCCTCAAGAAGTATCTATTTATCATTCTAGTGATGATGATTATTGTTGAATTAATGTCACTTATTATTATGTGACATCCAAAAAGAGATCATTAGGTGCCTTCCTCCTATAAAAAATGATGATGAAAATAAAAACACCCATATTCAACTCAGATAAACCATGATCGACATTTAGACTCATTATTCAAATATCTAATAAACTATAATATTATAATAATTATATTATAAGAGGTGTGGAACTACCTATATCCCCACGATATTTGTTTGGTCTCTCAAAACAAACCACTAAAAATCATTATTAGTCATATAATGTTGAGAGAGAATCTGTCGTAGCTGGTGATTATTCTATAGTGGATTTATTTTCTATATGTTACTCAGAAAGTAGTCAAAGTACATGAATTAGGGAAATTATTGGATGATTACCCCTGAATAGAAACATCATTATTGGATATTGAACAAACCTATAATGAGGTTTTATCCATTTAAGAGAGATACTATATATTTTAAATGTATTTTAATGGTAAATCTTGAATCCCGATACGGTGGTGGATGGAATATACTATGATCAACAAAGTGGATATTGGATTCATGATCATCCTTATAGAAAATATAGTTCTAACATACTCATTAAAACAACCAAATGGTTGAAATAACAATGAAGAATAATATTAGTCTCTAATTAGAGGGTTAGAGCTAGCACTTCAGGCGTAAGTCAATCAATTGATAATAATAGGCTATTTGGTACTACTTATCAAGCAGATCAATGTGGATTTTACCATCAATAAATGAAGATATATTCACTTAACAAAACACTATTAATGGACTTATGTTAGAATTCCCTTTGGAGTAGACAATGACTCATGTCCCATGGTAGAAGAAATCACTAGGTGATTCATTATAAAATGGGGCCACCACTCATGCTGATTCAGACTGGGATGGAATATTCATCCGCATTGTGTACCACTGGATATTCTCAACCATAAATAAAACTAACTCATAAAAGATTGAAGAGGATAAGGCCATCCCTAAATCATATAGTCCTAATACTGGGTGGATTACAACGATTTTGGACTATCTTCTAATGAATGGGCTCCCACCGGATAGAGAAAGGAGAGATGAAATATAAAGATTATTAAGTATCATTATTATATAAGACGGAACTTTTTAGATAATGTTACTAGATAAGAGGATCCTTGTTGGGGTCCTTATCATGTGCATTGATGAAGAATTTGACCCTATTTGAATATCAGAACTATACACTAGAGTTTGTGGGGCCCCCCATTTAGGATCCATTCTTTCCCATAATATCTGTTAGCTTGTGTATTAATTGTCCATTTTTACAGAAGACCATAATAAAATAAAAAAAATGTTCCATTCAGGAAAGGATCATGGAAACCTCATTAATCAAACCCCATAGTGGCTTCAAAAAACCAAATACTCTTGGAAATTTTCCAATGTCAACTTCATGTCATCAAACCATATCCTCCAACTACATCCTACTAGTTATTGTAAATTCACATACCTATTGGCTTCTTCTCCGAGTGGCCCAATTCCATTCCACTCAATGTTGTTAAGGAAAAGAACATTGTTAGATTTTTTATTGTTAATATCCGGACTAGATTTGGTATCCTTCATATAATACTAATAGACATCAACAAAATATTTTGTTCTGCTTAATTTGGAAAACAATATTAGATGTATGAAACCATGTCCAACCATTCAACACGCTACCATGGAGTGACATACAAAAAGATAGAGACCTTCAAAAATATCTTATCAACTATACTCAATAATATGGTATATATGTATTAAATGACATAGATGGACATGCTCCTACATTACTTCTCGGATTACTAGACAATGACTTTCAATTCCACATTGGATACCCCAAACTCATTATCATATAGGACATAAGTGGACCTACCCATAAAAGTTTACATTCCCTCTCTTTTTATTTCGATCATCAATCAGTTAACCGTGGATGATCAATCCTTGAAACATCTAGATGAATTGGAGTGACCTAATGATAATATATTTTTCACCATTCATCATTTTTAACTCTACCGAAACCAAACATCATGATCCTCCTATAAAAAATATCACATATGATATTTTCTTGAAGGAGAGACGGTGGTTGTACACAGTACAGTTGTGGTAATCAGAATGAAATCTTTAAATTTAGAGAAAAAATGTGAGGGACCATATTCATTTTCCAAAGTATGCATAAATATATCTTATTAATTGATTTCAATGGATGGGGGGATCACCATATCCCCTACCAAAACATGATTGTGGAATATGTATTTAGGTATATAATAACAAATCATTCAGGTAATATGATGTTAAACTGAATGAGATATTGTCCTGATCTCAAGACATTAAACAACATTGAGGCATTTTCCTAATCTTACATCTTGAAACTACATTCTAGAAAATCATAATTTAATGATGTTAAATCGTATAAGATATCATCCAAACCACCTGATGTAAAACTATTTGAGATGTCAATATGGTCTCATGATGTCATACTACATGAGATACCATCATGATTACATGACATCTAAATTCATGAGGTATCATCTTTATTACATGATGTTAAACTATGTGATATTTCATCATGATCAATTAATGATAATGTAAATGAGATATAATTTTGATCAAATTATGTTAAACTACATTAGATGAAATCATATTTTTATGATGTTAAATTGTATCATATGTCATCATAATCGCATGATGTTAATATTAATGGTAAATGGTCCCCATATGTGTGATGTTAAATTGTGTACTTGTTTTTTTTCTAAAGAAAAAATGGTAGGATATCACTATGAATTTCATAACATAGTAAAAAACATGACATAAATTTACTTTCATTATGCAATTAAACCATAGAGGAATCATAAATTCAATCAAAAATTCACTACACATGAGTTAGATCTATATGGTAGAAGGATAAAATTACTTTAACCCAACACGAAGGGTCATATCCATGTTCGGAGTATCGTTCTCATAAACTACCTATGACATGATTTATACAATAATATGATACACAGTGACACCTAGAACTCTCCCATCTAGCCCAACAAAAAAATTTCTATCCATTCATGAGACATTTTTCTTACTAGCCTGTGTCCCCAAGGCCTCTTTTCATGTAGGGATTATGTTTCTCCTTGGTCTAAACAATAATCATTCCTATGACTAAAATACCATCATCCTGATCACATGATGTTAAACATAATGGTACATCACCCATGTTATAAAACAATGAACTGCATGAGACCAACGTCCTCATTATATGAAACTAATCTACACATCACCACAAAGTACTCACATGAGAGGACATCGCCTTGGGAATCAGTTATCTACCATGCCATATTCATCAATTATGTGTGGATTGATCACATCAAAATAAGATAAATATCAATTTTTAGATTTTTCCTCAAATTCCATCTGCACGAATATAAAAAATGACCCTCTATATGCATGGGTCAGACCCTTTCAAGGAAACATTCATCAAGAGCATTGTGTTGTTGGATTCCTACCCATTAATTATATATAGTTACTCTCTAGGCTCCATTAAAGTGCTCCATCATTAAGATACTCCTCTTCAAATTGAGTGAAAATAATCATTACCACAAGACATTAAATTTTTTGGTTCTTATAGATATATATGTGGTAGGATTATTTCTTACAGAAGATCAGTAGTTATACCCAAATATCAAATTTTTGGTCCAAATAACAAAATCAATTAATTAATTGGAAGAATTCCCCTCTATGTGTATGGATTAATCATACATAGAGAGTTCCCATTAAAAAAAATATTAGTCATGATTCCAATAGACATAGGATATGTATTGACACCCAGACATATAATCATGAGTCCATACACAATGAAGGATAAAAATTATCCCCTCTATGTGTGGGCCAAACATGGGTAGATATTTCATATCCAGAACAATGTGTGTCTTGATTCCAATCCACATAGGATATATGGAAATGAATGGAATTTATATCATAGTCCATCAGCATGAGAAATAAAAATTCACCCTTCTAATATATGGGTTAGACCTACATTGGGATGTTACCATCAGGAAATTTGCATGGGTTAATTTATGTAGTCATTGGATACATAAATAATCACAGACCCCATGATTTGGTCCCACCCATGATGTATAGAAAACTCCCCCTCCCCTTCATAAAAACTAAATCAATGTAGGGGGATCTATAGAATGGCCTTTTTATAGGTCTATATCAAGTGAATCATAGTCTCTATATGTGTATGATCTGTGTAGTGGAATAATGTTAAAAAAAAACATGTGTCTTGATTGTCAAAGTAATGAGATACTAATTGATGGATAGATTTTTCATCCAAGTCAACCACCAAAATTTCAAAATCCCCATTTCATTAATTTTAACACCTCTATGTATTAGACAAAAACATTATCACCACTTATTTGTCAAACAATTCATAGATCATATAGGATTATGTGTTTCAATGGTAGATTACCAGCATGATCTAGGAATATTAATACAAATCAGGGTTAACAAGGTCTCGGTAGTGAAAACATAAGAGGAACACCATTTTTTCATTCCATATGGTGAATAACTCCATGGATCCATGAATCCATTTCCATTAACGGTGGTTCACATACATCTTTACCAAAATATATTAATCTAAACTGCTAATTTTATTATTCCATGATTTTAAAACTCTGTATAATTTCCTTTCCATGCAATAATACAATTCATGGTACATCAAGAACTATGTGTGGAATTCTTTTCATTTCAATGAGATACATAGTAAAACCAAGGCCAATTTTCCTAGTCACATCAATGGGGTAAATAAAAGGAATTGTTTTGCCATTTTTTTTATTCAAACAATGATCTATGGTGGAGATTAGATGTTTACGTTCCTCTTAAATTGAACTATATATCAAGGAAACAGTAATTCTCAAAACATATGATGCAGATCAATGTAAGGAATTTCATAATCCATCTCCAATAACAATATGAATGTTTATTACATACCAAGATACATTCCTTCTATTCATCATACTCATCTACCTAGGAATATTTGGTACATCACAATCTTCCTATGGATGTCTGAGTTGGGGGGTCAGTGTTCTTAGGACACCATTGTTTTACTAAGCATAATATACCCCAGTTGAAACTGCATAATCTCCCACAAATAATGATTTTCTCCCAAAGGGTAATTCATCCACAACATAGGTATCTTATATCTCCATAAGTTCTAGTGTTTTAACCTCGTATCATTTCACCAAATCATTGAATCAGTGGAATAAATTTTTACACTTTCCATCACCCACATGATTGAGGCATGTCAAAACATCATCGATCGATGAGCCTCTAATTAATCATAATTTCCACAAAATATTGTCCAAGATCAATGAACAAAAATTGTATGACCACATGTAGTCCTTATCAAATGACTGTAAAACATGTGGTTAGAATCCCTATTATTCGGTGATAGAATTAAAGGACTACTTCTGTCTTAATTTCCAAAAATTCAAGAGATATCATGAATCCTATATCTCCACCTTAGATTCATGAGTCCAGACCCTCGTTTCACATGAGTTTACTATATCCTCATAGAATGACATGAATATGTATCGATGATGTCCATGTTTAATGACACTAAACAAACTTATTTTGAAGAAAAAGAATTGGCGGTATTTTTATTATCAGATGATATAGAGTGAGACCCTGATCATCAATGTCGTGTCTAGATATAAGATACAAATGTATCCCCTTTTCATGTGTAAGGGTCAGACCTATATAGGATTTTTTAGGATGTAAAAAAAATCCACACGGTCCAATGTATGAGGTAGATATGTATCGAATATCACAATATGACCCTCCCCCACTTGTGAGATCAAATTCAAAAAATATATCTGCTTCCATGTGCATGCTTCAGAAGATAACATGGAACCATCATAGAATAATAAATGACATGATTATCATTCCGATTAGATATGAAAGGATGTCCACACCTTATGTCTCTATCCATACCGTATAAAATATATTTCCTACATATGATTCAGACCAATGTAATGAGAATGTTCCGACCCATTCCCCAGAAAATACGACCTGAAATTTCCCACTCATATTCAGGGACACTCCTTTCACAAACCACACCATCTTACTATGAAATTTTGAATCCACATAAACCAGAATGGCCATTAAAAATTGATTTTCACTATCATGAGGACACATGTTTTTACTATGTAATATATTCCCCAGTTCCCTCTTCATATGATTCCAACTAAAAATAAATTTCAACTAAAGGAAAAAGATTCCTGATAAGAGAATTTCCCAGCCTCCTTATTATCCAATGATGATTACATCCCAAATCACTCCATATATTTGGAATGCCCCTAATTATTTCACCCAAAATTTCCCCTTAATTCCTGAAGATGATTTAAAATTCATGGATTTTTTACCTCAAAATAGAAAATAGGTTATCACTCTGTCAATGCAAGGTGACCATAAATCCAATGGGTCGAACATCCTTTACATAAGACATTAAACTGCATGGTCTATGTAATAATTACCTGACATTAAATTACACCATTCTATATCTTCCCTTCACATATGCCATATTCATGTAAGAGTGGTTTCTCATTCATGTCAAGTGTCGATACAAATTTCCTTGTAATTTTTCTACAACATTATCTGGACAATCCACCCTTCATAGTCTATATAAATTTGAATTTTTAAAACATAATATGATATTGGAAAGGGAGAGTTAGTTTCTTAAGGAAAACCTTCCATGAATGTGTATAATAATCCTCAATTGGATCTTCATAAGTCACTAATAAAAAATTCATATTCAATAAATGAAAATGTGTCCCCAAGAGAGGTTTTTATAACATCTGTACACCCTGGAAACATCTTTTGGGATACCGTTATTATGGTTACACCGCACATAATAGTCTAATATCATGTCTCAGAATCAAAAATCAGAATACTAGGTTCAATAAAAAAATAAATCATTTTTCTCTGAAAAATACTGAGACATTTTTAGCTTGTAATCCCTATTAGGGACCTTGGATTATAATTCATGGTCATTGTTATTCGACCTAAAAAATTAGTTTCATTTTTCTAGTTTTCATTCCATTAAAATACCCATGAAAGGAGACACAAAACTCACAATGTGGTAAACCCAAAAAAGGAACCCTTGTTAAAATCTGAGTACCATTATGAAAGACCTATTACTTTCATGGATTATGTAAAAATTGGAAAATCCACAGTAAATTAAAAAGGAAAAACATATGTTAGGTTACGAACCTTAAATAATAAGGCCTAAGAAAATCCATGTTACACCTATTAAGCCTATTCATACAAATACCTTGATCTATAATCATGTGTTCCTCGTAGTGGTAAATAATGTGGGTTGGAGGAATCCTCATCATGATATATTTTAACTTACATTCTAATATTTAGGGTGTTTAACAATCATATATATTCACCCCATCAATCCTAGAATCCATGATTCCTTCTCTTAAAGGGATCAGATATACGTACTCAAAAGGTTCCCAATATCTATCATCATTAGAGTATAGTTTGTGTAATGTGAGCACAATATGTAAAATGATCATGATATGTGATTTTATCTATTGTTTCCCAGTCACTCCAGCCCAATTTAATTTCACTACTTATGATATAGAGATATGGAAAGATGGTATCAACTGGTATATGTTGAGTATTGATATATATATAGACTCTAATATGGGATTCTAAAAATCCCTATATGACATTGAATGGACCCAACTACTGGTATGGGGTCCTCCCCTCCCTGAAATGTACCTTAAAATGTTAAAACATTGAATGTACTTTGATAGTTATGATAATACACCTACTCGTCGACAATTGAGACACCATTATGAAAGTAATTGTTATAACCCTAGTACCATAATTACACACTATAAGTATCCATCCAAATTGAAACATTGTATGAAAGGATTCCAGTGCGAACAATGGGTCATCGTTAGAAATGATCTTATCGCCCCAATCAAGGAATCGACCCACCTCAAAAATCATCTAATAGAAAAAATATTCCATTATGTCCCAATAGTCTGGAATTTCCTTTCCCTCCATACACAGGGCTCCTCAATACATAATGTAGTAAAGTAAATAATCTAATCAAAAAATGGGATGTCCATCCCATGGAATGGTTCAACAATTAATAGGATATTCGCATTTTCAAAAAAATTATTGGTAATAGGGGGTCCTCTCTGCATCACCCTTGGTTGAAGGGGATGGTATAAACTGATCATACACATCACCCATGATGTGAACCCCTAAAATCACCCAATCATCACATTTATTGATTCTAACATCCATATGAAAATTGTGGATGTTTTTGTAGTTGACGATCCATTTTCTATATAACCATGGGATAATATTTTATTTTCGGTTTGAGTTGGTCAATAAAACCTAATCCACCATGCACATTCCTAAATCCTTTACCTAAATTTTTAAATACCATCAATTCAATAAGACCCCAAAATGACACCATAAATCCAAGATGAATGATTCCTTTGGGTGATAGTCCCATTTTGATTACCACCCAATTTACACAGTTTTTGAGGCCTTTTGTGAAATGCAATAATAGAAAAATATTTTCTCATATAAGGCTTGCATTTTTTCCCCCAATGACTTATGTATTTAGTTGAAAATAGACCTTGGATCATGGTTTACCATGATTAACTCTCCCTTTTTTGAGATGATTGATATGTTTCATTTTTCATGGCTACATATTTAATTTATGTGCATATTTCTAGAATCAATACATCAGATTGTAGCCCAAATCATTAAAGTTTCATCCTATCCATGACATGATACAACATCTTAATATTTCTAAAAACACCCTCTAGTAGTTGATGATGTAGTATTATGATTATTTTTCCACTATTTTCAACATAATCGATCATAGAATTCCTCATTTCATATGTAGTCATTAGAGTAGGAACAATAACTGTAAAAGTAACTATTGAGGGGTCTATCCTATTATCTACATCAAAATTAGGATGTAAAGGAATTATTTTTTATAAAATTGGAAAAGTATATATCCCCTAAACTATTATATCATGAAGGAATGGCCTACAAAAAAATAGTTGATGAAGCCTAAACACATGATTTTTGATCACTTGAACAACCAGTTCATGAGGCACTAGCAAGTGAACACTAAGTTCATAAAGTATTGGATCACTTGGTGATGGCATGTGAAGCATTATCTAGTGAAGCATCAGTGTGTAGAGCACTCTAATTGTGAATAATATTATCAGTATGTGGGAGATTAAAACATTATCATTAATAATATTTAATGTTTATTTCATAGAGTTGGAATCTACAAAGGAAGTGAAATGTGAAATTATAGGCGATAAGAGGGCTCTTGGAGTGCTCATTTCACTGAGAAATACTATAATTGATGAATGAACTAGGAACCCTTTTTATAGGAATGGTCACACCATGAATTCCCAAATACATAGAGAAAACCATTTTATGATAGAACCAATTTCTATAATTAAATATCCTCATATTATTTATAATTTGAAAACTATCTGATGGGGTTCCTTGGTTGGGTCCTAAAAATTACTCAAATAATATGAAGAGAGTTCCATTGAAATTGAAAAATGGTAGAAATAAACATAGATGAATATTGAAGAAAAATGATCTATGGTAATGAATCCATGAAGGATGGATTGATTCGATGATGTCAAAAACACTTTGCAAACCACCTTTATGTATGGAATTACATCCCTTTGGGAAGAATATCATAAAAAATAGTTCACATGATAATGTGTTCCCACCGTTTCCCATAAAATAACCAAATTCATTCACTAGTCTATATGGTTATTTTTCAGCAAAAAATGACCATCCCAAAAAATTCAATAATTCACAAGATTTGGTAGTACCACCATCAACCGCAGATGAACCAAATTAATTTGTGTGGTTTGGTAGTGATTTTCTCTCACACAAATGATAATACATATGAAAAAAAATTATTAATGGAATGATGTAGTACCACTAGAACACATATATGAACAAAGGTCAATTTTCTTTTTGATTAGTGGTTTCTATCCCTGTGAATTTTTCCCCCATGAACGAAATCATTTGTGGGATAGGGATTCCTCTTGAGATCCCGCAAAATAAAGACAGCAGCCCAAAATAGATGTTCGGTCATCCTGAAACTTATTACCCATATTCTTCTATAAAATAACCTCTAGGGGAAACTGGGGGGGGGGGCAATGAAAAACTAGGAAGAGAAAATTGGATATCACCTTAAGAAAGATCATATGATTTCCAAATCACATATAATTCTATTCCATATAGGTAAAAACACACATCATAGCATTAAGGATGATATGAATTAATATTTAGTCAACCAAAAATTTGAATTCATTTGTGAACACCATACCACAATGTATAAATTAATGATCCTTTCAAGGAATTACACCCCATACAGAAAAACACTCTACTAAAAGAACTTGCCCCACATATAAAAACACTATGCGGGTGGAACCTCACTCTTAATAGTATCACGCTACGGTGGAACCCCTAGTCTCACCTAGCATCATACTATATGGATGGTTCCCTCACCCAAATGTCAACATGCTACGTAGAGGTAATCCCATCCATAATAAGAACATGATATCCTATGTGGGGCCTCATAGGTTGTTATGTGTTATACCTCCCACCACTCCAATCCATCGTTCCATCATCCCCCATATTGGCATCCTTGCAAAATAGTCCAACATCATTTTCCCAAGGCCTCTTTAAATGATATTTTACTTTCATGGATATACCATTAAACACATCAGCATGTCCTCTAAAATCTAAACTCCCATTGTAAGGAAATTCAAATGTATAACAACTTGAATATGGTGAACCCTTAGAATGTCATCAGGTATACAATACTATAATAATTAGGGTTCCAACCATGGATATTCTCATATAAAACTTCTAGTTATATGTGAGGAGTGTGAGGATCATGGATTCATTTCCATTTAAAAGGGAATAAGATACTACCCCTGAACCAATTTTACGACATCCCTCCTAGAGTAAGCCCCTAGTTTTTTTTGTAGGAGGACATACTCATTCTCTTCTTTGACTAATATCAGGTCATAGATTGATAGATCCTGAAGTGTGACAATCACAGTTACCAATATTAAAGAGGGTATGTGCACACTCAAGGCACATTCCCTCAACAATTGGGCTTCGAACATCATCCACTATGGGATGGGATGGATCGTGTTATCATTAGATCTACTGATTTCTATTATTTTACTCACCAAGCAGGACTCATCTGGGATTAGATGTTAAAGGGGATCATTAATTTCACATGATACCATACCATCAAATGGGAAAATTCCATTCATAAACCTCAATGACATGATCCTAATTGGAATTATCAATAGAAGTAATCCTAATACTCGACTAATATGTACCTACTATATAGTATGAGCCCCAATCATATTCACTAAAATGGGCCTCCTATAAGGTGTATTCCTGAACATACTAAAATATGTGGTGTTTAAAACCCATAATAGTGGGTTACATACGAAGCCACTTGGATGTCCAAACCCAACACCCAAATTCAACATAATTTTCTCTAGTACATATTTCTAGCAGGGTTATGCCCATGTGAAAAACCACATCCTTTTTAGGCCACCTCAATATAAGTCCCACAAAAACTTTGACCATGATCCTTTCAATCCGTTATCATTTCATAATGAATTAAATATTCATGGTTTTTTCCTCATCACACAAACAGAAAATCTTATGTGTCCTAATAAGTGGAATCTAACTACATGGGTTCATATTCCTCTCTTGAAAATACATTGGAAGCCCATCTTAAAGGTTTGATCCTGAAATCAGCATGAATCTTCTCTCCCAAGATGAAAACAAACACCAAAGTACCTCACCACATAAATTATAATTATCATTATCCTTATAAATGACAAAAGATTCTCAAATTATTCAATCAAAGGGTAATATCGATGGAGAGCCTTAGATACATATAGATATCCCTATCAATAATGAACTTTGTATACATATAGATAATTCTGAACCCATTCTTGTTAACTATTGGTGAATAACATAGGGTGATCCATGTATATATAAATGATAATGAATGAAGGATTAAAAAGCATATAGTAAATATATTATAGAGTCATAAAAGTGTAAATAGTTCCCTTGAAATCTTGTGATTCTCTTGACATCCCATACTCTTGATGAATGTGAGTTCTTAAGATTCATTGGCCATGTACCCCAATAAATGTATTCCTTTGTAAAATAAGTACTTGATTTTTGAAAGATATGAGAGCCTTTGGGTGTTTCTAGTACTATGAAAAAGAACATGGAATCTATTCGAAGATATTTTTCCAGACTACTGTGATTGCACACAGTTCAACACCATATAATCCATCATTAGGTGACAATGATATTTCATCAGAAATGAAGGTAAAAATATGTATATGATATACTGATTCCACAGGAATAAATATTTTTTATGTATCACATATATAATTTATATCCATCATCATACTCGTCCTTGTGAGGAGGAAATGAAAAAACGTATGACATTGGATCACGAGGCGGTAGTCTACCACATAGATTAATGATGATTTGATAAACCATTTAATGGAAGTGGAGATGGTTTTATATCATTCAAATAATTTTAAAATAATCTTGTATATGAATGTATTCAGGGTATAATATCATCATAGATTAATAAAAATTTAATTATATGGAGAAGGATATAAAATTAAGTTATGTATTAGGGAATATTACATCTTCATCGTTTGTCTCCCTTTCAATTTAATGAAACCATTACTAGGATAGATTTTGGAAAAAATTAATACAAATAGAATTAGGAGAGGTAATATTGAGTGTTCTTGTGGGAAGAAATTGGATTAACCAAAGTGTTTAGAAGTTAATTATAATTGGGTATAATGGGTGTCATTTTGATATGTTAGGTGAGTGGCCCACTTGTAATTTTTTTGAAAGAGTGAATTAAAACAATGTTTTTTTCTTCTCACTAATCCCAAATAATGGTAAATTATAGATTATGTAAGGGAGAATTTATAAATATATTCATGAAATGCTTTTTATTCTTATTTTTTGTCATTCATATACATTATAATATATGATTAACCACTATGTAAACTTGTATTTACCTTAATCACTGTAATTAACTTTAACATTTTCACTAATAATGTTTTTAACAAGTTATTTATATCATGATAGAAATTTTAAATTATTATGTTTAATATCATGGAATTCATTTTTCTATATTCAATAATAAAAATTGAAATCAATTTATATAATTAAATCATGTAAACGTGAGAGGAGAGATGGGTATTAAAGGAAAAATGTTCAAAATTTTACAAAGATATATTATTTAAATTCAATATAATCATGATTAAAATAATATTAATTGGATTAATATATTTAAAATTCAATTAATTTATCAATTAAAAAAATTCAATATAAAATTCAATATTATAAAGAATTAAAATGGAAATTCAGTTTTCAATTAAATACATATTTTTCATTATTCAACAAAAAATAACTTTTTTAGAAAAATACCAAATAATCACCATATGATAAATTTGATATTCAAATTTCAAAAATGATATCAATAAATTTAAATTTCATCAAAAAGGGAAATATTGTAAATTATTATGGTCTTATATTAAATGTATGTGTTGAATCCTCTGGAGAATTAGTTGAACTCATATTTTGATAATCCTAATTATGCTCAATTATAGGTTGATAATCCATATATTAATTAATGATTGAATACTTATTACAGTATTTCTGTACACCATGCACATATTCATATAATATACTATTAACATTATCTTCAGATAATTCGGTTACTGGATGGATATATATTCTATCTTAACCCATTCTAGCAATAGAATGATTAAACGGACAAGTGGTCACCGTTACAGAACAAAGCTACCGATTTGTAAAGTCCACCGTTATGTATAAGGTCACCGATACATAAAGTCCACAGGTACAACAAGTCTACAGTTACATGAAGGTCACTGATATAGACTAGTCATCGTTATTCAAGCATACCGATACAGACAAGTCACCATTATGCAAGCCTAACATTACAAAAAAGTTACCGAAGGAAGTCTACCGATACACCGAGGAAGATACCTGTACATGAAGGATACTGTTACATGAAAGGTCATCGGTACATTAAGTCCACCGCTACCGATCAAGTCTACTGACAGACATGTAGTCTACTGATAGAAAATCTACCGTTCCAGAGAATATGACGCTGGCTTAATTTCTTTATCTTTATTTAATCTAACCAATGGTCATATTAGGTATATTTTAATGCTATGTCATTTATTTAATAAAGGTTTATGTATGTTAGGGAACCGTACCTCGTACCTGCAAAAATAAATAATTTATTTTGCCAGAGCTCGTGCCATAAATATAAGGAGTCCCTGTTGCTGCAAGATATACAAGCGAAATACAGAAGTGATCTACAAGTTACATACACAATAAGAGCTCATACAGATATAAATGCATGACCAAGAAGACACAGAAGATCATACACACTCACGCTCACTCAAGAAGAGCTCTGTACATTCACGACGATTTTGAAGAACGGCATCGACTACATTTTCACTATCACTGAACCTGCATGTCAAGCAGAAGACACTCCGTTTTCCAGCAAAAACCAGAAGAGGACTCAGAATCATTTCTGATCAATCCGAATGAGTCCAGAGCTACACTGAAATCAATCGATCCATTCTAAACTCTACATCTTGCTTAGTGATTTTTTATTTACATTAAGAGCAGTGTGTGTCATCAGTTTTTATTTACACACACACTGTCTATTAAACCATAACTGGAGGATCTGTAAATCCTCATTCAAACTCCTTACATATTCTATTTCCCACGTAGAACTGTGGTAGTGGTCGGGTGTGACCTGGACAGCTGTATTTGCTGTTGTTTTTGTTTCCCCCATAGAACTGTGGTAGAGGTCATGTGTGACCTGGACAACGGTATTTGCTGTTGTTTTTGTTTCTCACGTAGAACTGTGGTAGAGGTATTTGACTTGGATAGTTGTAAACTATTATGAACCCCGATCCAGGGTGTGGATCACATTTATATAAATTGTTGAGAGGACTAAGTCTCTGTTTGAGACTGAACCTATTGGTTATATCTACTGTGCTTTGTTTAGTTTTATCTAAAAAAATTTTATTCCGCTGCTATGTGATTTAAAAGTTAAACTATTTTTCAAAGTTACTCTGATAATTGAATTAGCAAGTGTTTGATTTATTTGTAAATTATTAGGTTAGTTTCAAAAGCTAATCTAATCTTCTGATTAGATTAATTGGGAATTAATCAGTCCCTTGAGAACCTAACTGAATGTTTTCTTTAGTTCAAATTAACTTCAATTAAATTAGTATGTTAAATTGGGGGATTTTAGTAAAGGATTTTAAACAGAAATTTTATTTAAAACTCAATTCACCCCCCCCCCCCCCTCTTGAGTGTCCACTCCGACCAACATTTGGTATTAGAGGATTAAAATATTATCTAAAGTACTCTGTTTTTCAACTGTGATTTTAGTTGTATTTTAATGTTCTTAATTTTTTTGTTATTTCTAAATTTTTATCTCTTTAACTTTTTTTTGCTTTAACCTAGTTATCATGGATAACAGACTTGAAGGTGTTGCTACTAATAGGCCACCATTTTTCAATGGAAACAACTATACTCAGTGGAATATTAAGATGAAAATTCATTTAGAAAGCAAGGTTTTTGATATTTGGACTGCCATAGAATCAGAATATAAAATTCCCACTACTGTTAGATCTACATGGAGTGAAGATACTAGGACATCTTACAATAATAATTGAAAAGATAGGAATGCTCTGTATTGTGCTTTAGGAGATGAGGAATTTAAAAGAATATATTCTTATAAGACTGCATATGAAATTTTTGATACTTCAGGTGTTTCTCATGAAGGAAAAAATAATGTTAAGGAAATGAGATTGAACACCTATACTATTAAATATGATAATTTTAAGATGAAGCCTTATGAACCCATTTCTGATATGTATCTCAAGTTTAACGAAATTTTCAATACAATGATCTCACTGGGAAAGGTGTTCCATCAAAGGAGCAGATCATGATAATTTTGAGATGCCTACGTAAATGATAGAGGGGCACTTCTGTTTCAATTAGAGAATCATGCGATATTGGTGAACTGCCAGTCAAGGAACTTATTGGTAAGTTGATGATGTATGAAGAATAACATAAGGTAAACAAAGAAGAAGATGATGAACCAAAAAGGAAGTCAGTTTCCTTCAAGACATCACTTCATAGAATAAGTATATGGAGAAACTTGAAGCTGTAAGTTATAGCTCAAGATGTGAAGAAAGTGAAAGTGCATTTGAAAGTGATGCAGAAATGGATCACATAGCCAGAAGATTTATGAAGTTTTATAGGAAGAAGAAGATTTTCAAAAAATCAAATTACAAAGGTAAGTATGACAACAAGGGACACTGGAAAAAGGACTGGAAGAAATCTGACAAATCTGATGAAGTAGACTGCTATGAATGGAAAAGAAAAGGACATATAAAAGAAAACTGTCAAAAGCTGAAATACTTGATGAAATATGAGTATGAGGATAATAAGTATAAGAAATCCATGAAGGCTACGTGGAGTGCTTCTGAGGATAGCTCCAGTTAATCTGAAGCTTCTTAGACTGAAAACAAAAATAAGGCAAACATGTGTTTTATGACAAACACTTCTGATAAAACTTGCTTAAAGATCTCCTATAGAAAGACTTGGTATTTGGACAGTGGATTTTCAAGACATATGTCAGGAGACTTCTCATACATTAAAATCTTATTCAGAGTTGATAGAGGTTTTGTCACCTTTGGTGATAATTATAAAGGGAAAATCATCATCTTAGGCCAGATTGGTAACACTGGCTCAGTATTAATTTCTAAAGTTATCTTTGTTGATGGACTAAAGTATAATTTACTAAGTATTTATCAGTTATGTGATGATGGGTTTAATGTTAAATTTGAAAATGATTCTTGCAATGTTTTTAATTCTAAAAATCATTTAGTATTTTCTACCTTGCGAAATGAACATGTCTATGTTGTTGATTTAAATTCATTAGATATGGAAAATATTACTTGTTTAAATGATTTTCATAAAGATTCTTGGCTTTTGTATAGACGATTAGGACACTGCAATGTACATTCATATAGAAAACTTACTAGGATGAACTTAGTTAGAGACCTACCAAAACTTTAATTCTTAGCAGATAAAGTTTCTAATCCCTATCAAGAGGGAAAGCAACATAACGTTTCTTTTAAATCAAAGAAAGAAGTGTCTACTTCTCAACCTCTCGAGTTTGTTCACATGGATTTGTTTGTACCTTCTAGTGTTTCTAGTTTAAATGGGATGAACTATGTCTATATTCTAGTAGATGACTATTCTAGGTATACTTGGGAATATTTTATAGCTCACAAAAGTGAATCTTGTTCTTACATTGTTATATATTCCATGTCTTTAGAGAACATTAGTAGACATAAGATTAAAACCTTGAGAAGTGATAATGGTCGTGAGTTTTAAAATCATGAGTTTGAATTCTACTGCTCACACAATGGCTATATTCACAATTTCTCTGCCCCTAGGACACCTCAGAAAAATGGTGTAGTAGAAAGGAGGAATAGAACCCTTTAGGAAATTTCCAGAAACATGCTCAGTGAGTATGACCTAACTTTTTATTTTTGGGCTGAAGCTATCAATACATCTTGTTATATTATCAATAGAGTCTTGATAAGACCCATTCTTAAGAAGACCCCTTATGAGTTGTGGAACCATAGGAAACCTAAGGTTAACTACTTCAATGTTTTTGATGCAAAGTATTTATTATTAATACCAACGATAATCATGACAAGTTTTCATCCAATAGTGATGAAGGAATTTTCCTAGGTTACTCTATTTCTAGTAAAGCATATAGATTTTTCAATAAGAGAACCAAATTTGTAGAGGAATATATTCACATCAAATTTGATGAAACTAATCCACATGAACCTAAGACCTCTCTTGAAAATCTTGAAGATGATCTCTCTGTTTTGAACCTTAATGATAAAGACAGTGGACCTGCAGTTAAAACATTCAGTTCTGGAAATTTTCCAGAACATACTCCTATTGATTCCCAACCTATTGATGAACCTGAAATCTCTAGCCCTACCTTTTCAAAACCAACTAGGACTCTAAAGAACCATCCTTTAGATGCTGTTGAAGGTAATCTAGATAGAGGAACACATACTAGAGCTTCTCTATGAAACCAGGTTGAACATCAATCATTTCTTTCACAGTTAGAACCTAAAAATATCAATGATGCTATCAATGATGAATTTTGGGTAATGTATGTGCAAGAAGAACCAAATCAATTTGAAAGAAATAAAGTTTGGGAATTAGTAGAAAGACCTAAAGACACATTAACCATAGGCACAAAGTGGGTGTTTAGAAACAAATTTGATGAATCTGGAGACATCATTAGAAAAGAAGCTAGACTAGTTACACAAAGTTACAATCAAGAAGAATGAATTGACTATGAGGAAACCTTTGCACCTGTAGCTAGATTAGAGGATATTAGGATCTTACATGCCTTTGCATCACATCTGAATTTCATGTTATATCAAATGGATGTGAAAATTTCTTTTCTAAATGGTTTTATTGTTGAATATGTTTTTGTAGAACAACCACCTGGTGTCTCAAATCCTCACTTTCAAAATCATGGTTTTAAACTTTCTAAAGCTTTATATGGTTTAAAACAAGCTCCAAGAGCGTGGTATGAAATACTTACAAATTTTCTTATTTAAAAAGGATTTACAAAAGGAATTGTTGATCCCAATGTTTTTATAAATATAATTACAAAATATTTTTTCATTGTACATATATATATTGATGATATTATTTTTGGATCTTCTAAAAATTCTCTATGTACTAAATTTTCAAAGGATATGAAAAATGAGTTTTAAATGAGCTTAATGGGAAAGCTTAAGTACTTTTTTGGATTTCAAATCATTCAAATTAAAGATGGTATTATTTTAAATCAAAGTAAATATACTAATGATTTATTAAAATGTTTTGGTTTGGATAGTATTAAGGGGAGTTATACACCTATGAGTACCACCTGTAAATTAGATATTGATGAAACTGGGAAACCAGTAGATCAAACTAATTATAGAGGTATGATTGGGAGTATACTTTATCTTATTGCTAGTCAACCTGATATTATGTTTAGTGTATGTATGTGTGATAGATTTCAAGCTAACCCTAAATATTCACACTTACTTGGGGTTAAAAGTATTTTTAAATATCATAATTATACTGCTAATTTGGGACTATTTTACCCAAAAGGACAATCATTGGATTAATAAGTTATTCATATACTGACTTTGCTGGATTCAAGTTAGATAAAAAGAGCACATCTGGAACATGCCATTTACTTGGAAAGTCGCTAGTATCATGGTGTAGTAAGAATCAGAACTCGTTTTCATTATCTACTGCTGAAGCATAGTATGTAGCTGCTGGTAGTTACTGTGCACAGATTCTGTGGATAAAACACACTTTATTGGACTATGGATTTGATTTTTACATTGTTTCAGTTAACTATGATAACACTAGTGCGATCAACATGTCAAAGAACCATGTGTCTCACTCTAGAACCAATCACATCGATGTTAGACACCACTTTCTAAGAGATCCTTATCAAAGAGGTGATATAACTCTTGAATTTATAGGCACTGAACTCCAATTAGATGATATTTTCACTATGCCATTAATTTCAGAAAGATTAAGTTTCATTATACACGAATTAGGAATGATAAATAACTCTTAAAACCGTTAGGATAAACCTCACAATTAGATAAACCTCACCGTTAGGATAAACTTTATAGTTGGATAAACCTCACCATTAGGATAAGCCTAACCGTTAGGATAAACCTCAACGTTAGATAAACATCACCATTAGTATAGACCTCGCCATTTAAGGACACCTCGCCATTAGATAAACCTCACCGTTAGATAAACCTCACCATTAGATAAACCTCACCATTAGGATAAACCTCACCGTTAAGATACACCTCACCGTTAGATAAACCTCACCATTTGGATAGACCTCACCGTTTAAGGACACATCACGGGTACATCTCTCGCGCTGTTTTAAAATTTTCAGATTAAGGCCGAGACTTCGAACCATTTTTAATATGATATTTATTTTATATGGGAATCCTAAATGATATTAAACCCGACTCTAGACATCACTCAATCACCACGGACCCGTCTGTTCGAATCCCTCCTAACTAAACCTCCCAAACTCGCAAAACCCTAAGCCTCAGAATCTGAAATATCCCATGTGAAGTGACCCTCAGTGGATGAAGGGAGTGATGCACCGCAAGCTAAGAAGCAAAAATTAACAAATTATGGTGCTAGTGTAAGCAGTAGAGGTGTTGTTCGAAAGAATCCTTTGAATCCGCATTTATCGAAGCGAGAAATTGTAGTGGAAAAAAATTTATGCGCAGAATGGCTGTTGGAAAGTAAGTCCTTGATTCTGATGATTTTTCAAGATAAAGGATGGATCGAATGCTTCATGAACAATAATGGACCGTATTATACAGTACTGGTAAAGGAGTTCTATGATTTTGTCTTTTTTGAGACTTCATAAGAAGAGAATAGAATGATTTCCATTTTGAATTGTCAAAAGTTTTCTTCTTCATTTGTTGAATGGGCTGAGAACCTTAGAGTTCCTCATAGAGGTGATTATAGATTTTATTCAAAATCCATACCTACTACTATTTACTTTTTCAAATATGAGGATACCTTGTTATAATTTATAGAAATATAACTCGTAGAAATATCATTGCTGCAGAGATGACGGGGGAGGATAAATTACTCTTTAAGTTCATTAAGCATGTGATTAGTCCAAGGAGAGAAGATTTTGGTACCCTCATATTTCAGGATATTTATTTCTTGTATCTATTAAAGCATAAAGTAAAGGTGAATTTGTACAGATTTCTAATGATTCAGATTGAGGAAATGACTTGACCTAAGTCTATGTCCAATGGACGATTCTTTTTCTAAGTTGATTTCTATTCTTTTGAAGGAAAAGGAGGTAGCTGGACCTCAGGATGAAACTGTTATGGTTAAGGATAATTTTTGCATCCCCGGGACTGTTTGTAAGTATATGAAAGTTAGCTCGAATCCTTGGAAGAAATCATGGGTTAATTATGAAGGTAAAATCTATGACAAGTACACTCATGTGGACCATCCTTCTAGACCAAAGGATGGGAGGGATCCTGGTCTTGGACCAGATGATCCAGAACTGTTCTATAGTGATAATGAGGCTGAAACTGAGGAGGAAGAGGTGTCAGTTGAGGAAGCAGGAGACCAAGATTTACCTCCTAGTCCTATGCATCAAAATATTTTCTATGGAGAAGCTATCCCTCCAAAAGAACTACCAAGGAGAGAAACTTTTCTGAAGGATAGTAATACTGAGTCCACTGAAGAAGAAGAAGAAGCATATCAGAATGTTTTCAAGGAAACCACTAAAGGGGACGAGGCACCAAAATCCGATCATTTTGTTCATGGAGAAAAAGAGGCTGCTGCTGAAGCATATGATGAGGAAAATGATGAAGAAGAGCTCAGTTTGAGCCCTCTTATTGATAATACAGACAATATTGTGCATTTTCAGGCAGCAGAAGTGGAATCTACTTCCATTGATGAGAGAGCCATTGATGACATAGAAAAGGATAGGACTAACCCTACTGTTGAACTATCAGGGAAAATGGTTGTTCCATCTGCTGATGAATCAGAAGAGGTTGTAGAGTTACCTCGATCAGAACAGTTAGAGGAGATTCCTCAGGAGATTGCTCTATGTCAGGGAGAGCATCTTGGTTCAGTTTCTATGTTGTATAACATCGAAGGTTGGTCATCAGATCCAGGATATATGGTACTTGGAATTAATTATGTAGATTCTGATGAGGAATACCATCCCCCAAGGGATTCACTTATCCTACCTGTTGTGGCTGAAAATTTGGCAACCAAGGATGACCTTGAGTCCTTAAAGGCTGAAATGAAAGAAGCATTGAGAGAATCAGCGGCAGATTTGAAGAAAAGCCTGGTTGAGGAAATGAGGAGTGTGGAGCAATCACTGGAGCTATATCTGGGATTTGTTGTGTCTAGTCCAGTGAAGGAAATGATGTATGAAGTTAAAGTATTCCAAACTCAAATTGAGAGTTGGACAGGAGCTGTGGTTTCTCTAAGACAATCGATTGCTTCATTGACTGCCATGAACAGTTCTCAAACCCAAGTGAATATTGATATCAAATATATCAAAGAAGTATTAAAACAGTTTTTGGAAGTATTTTGAGGCTTTTAAGACATCGGTAAACGAACATTTGAATAGTCAAGATGCACTTGTTCAGAAGGTGGTTAGTAATTTGACACAGTCTTTCAAAGAGACAGTATCTTTCACGGTAAAACCCCTTCCCTCATCCAGCTCTACTGTGAACATTGACTAGATTAGAACTTTTATCGAGGAAGAGTTTGCTAAGTCCAGTACCAGTGGCACCTCGGATACTCAGATCCTTACCACCACTAGGGAGGTTAGCAGTTTTGTTCGTGATCACCCACGGGAAGATACATCTTATCAATAGGCCATTAAGAATGAGGTGGATGCTTACATTGAGAAGGACTATACCAAGAATAAAATGAACAACCATTTCAAGCTCTTGATAGAGAATATGAAGTTGCATCCAGTGACTCAAGACATCAGAGAATAGGTTATTAAGCTCAAGGAACTTACTCTTGCCTTGGATAAATTCATTGAAAATCGAGATGATTTTTTTTCAGCAATGGAGATAGGAGGTAGTATTATTATGGATTTCAGGAACCTGTTGCTACCATTCTTGCATGTGGATGCCAGACTTGTGATTGTACCTCCTGCTCTTCCTACCTCTACCTCTGGGAGTACACCTCAGTTGACTCCAGTTTAGGATATTCGAAGCATGACACCTATGATCCCACAGAGGAGCACATATTTCAGCTCTGGTACAGTTTCAGTGGTTGTCCCTCCAGTTGTTCATTTAGCTATTCCCAAGCCATCTACTCAATCTGATCCTGCACCCTCTTCTGGTCCTAAGGGAAAGACTCATATTCAATAGGAAGATTGAGTGATTCTGGTTGTTTTTGATATGATTCACTTGTATTTTTTTAATACTTACGTTATCAGTTTGAAGATTTTGTGATTTAATGGAAATTTACTCGTACATTATCCACTTTATTATGTTTATGTTTCTTTGTAATCTGTTCTCTTTTACTCTCTACATTTCTCTGATTCTACCCTTCTTTTTGTTGATCACAAAGGGGGAGAAAATGAAACTAATGAGAATTGGGAGTTCCATTGAAAGGGGGAGAAAAATGAGGACTTTGTTTTAATGTTTTTTAGGAAATTATTCCTCTGACACCATTTTATTTTTCTTAATACTTTGGCATAAGTTGTGATTATCAAAAAGGGGGAGATTCTTGAACCCTCTGGAGAATTAGTTGAACTCATATTTTGATAATCCCAATTATGCTCAATTATAGTTTGATAATACCTATATTGATTAATGATTAATTACTTATTTTAGTATTTCTGTACACCATGCACATATTCATATATTATAATATTTACATTATCTTCAAAGAATTATGTTACTGGATGGATATATATTCTAACTTAACCCATTATTCCAATAGAATGCTTAAAATGAAAAGTGGTCACCGTTACAGAACAAAACTACCGATCTTTAAAGCCCACCGTTATGTATAAGGTCACTGATACATCAAGTCCACCGGTACAACAAGTCTACCATTACATGAAGGTCACCGATACAGACAAGTCACCGTTATTCAAGCCTACCGATACAGACAAGTCACCGTTATGCAAGCCTGCTACTACAGAGAAGTTACCGAAGGAATTCTACTGATACACCATGGATGCTACCTATACATGATGGCTACTGTTACACGAAAGGTCACCGGTACATTAAGTCCACCACTACCGATCAACTCTACCGACAGAAATAAAGTCTACCGATAGAAAAGCTACCGTTCTTGAGAATCCGACACTGCCTTAATTTCTTTACCTTTATTTAATATAACCAATGGTCATATGAGGTATATTTTAATGCTCTGTCATTTATTTAATGAAGGTCATTGGATTTCAGGGAACCATACCTCTCACCTGGAAAAAGAAATAATTTATTTTGCCAGAGCTCGTGCCATAAAGAAAAGGAGTCCGTGTTGCTGCAATATATACAAGTGAAATACAGAAGTGATATACAAGTTACATACACAAGAAAAGATTATACTGATATACATGCATGACCAAGAAGACACAGAAGCTCATACACACTCACGCTTACACAAGAAGAGCTCTGTACATTCACGAGGATTTTGAAGAACTTCATCGACTACATTTTCACTGTCTCTGAACCTGGATGTAAAGTCGACAACACTCTGTTTTCCAGACAAAAACCAGAAGAGGACTCAGAACAATTTCTGATCAATCTGAAGGAGTCCAGAGCTACACTGCAATCACTAGAGCCATTCTAAATGATATATCTTGCTCATGGATTTTCTATTTACATTACGAGCAGTGTGTGTCATTAGTTTTTTTTTACACACACATTATCTCCTGAACCATAACTGGAGGATCTTTAAATCCTCATTGAACTTCCTTACATCTTCTATTTCCCACGTAGAACTGTGGTAGAGGTCATGTGTGACCTGGAAAGCTGTATTTTCTGTTTTTTTTGTTTCCCACATAGAACTGTGGTAGAGGTCGTGTGTGACTTGGATAGCTGTATTTGCTGTTGTTTTTGTTTCCCAAGTAGAACTGTGGTAGAGGTCTTTGACCTGGACAGTTGTAAACTATTGTGAACCCAAATCCAGGGTGTGGATCAAATTTATATAAATTTTTTAGAGGACTAAGTCTCAACTTTAGACTAGACCTCTTGGCTATATCTACTGTGCTTTGTTTAGTTTTATCTAAAACCTTTTTATTCTGCTACTAAGTGCTTTAAAATTAAAACTATTTTCAAAGTTACTCTGATAATTGATTTAGCAAGTTTTTGCATTATTTATAAATCATTAGGTTAGATTCAAAAGCTAATCTGATCTTCGGATTAGATTAACTGGAAATGAATCAGTCCCTTAAGAACCTAACTGAAAATTTTCTTTAGTTCAAATTCACTACAATTCAACTAGTATGTTAAATTGGGGGGATTTTAGAAGATTATTTTAAACAGAAATTTAATTGGAACTTAATTCACCCCCCGCTTGAGTGTCCACTCCGACCAACAGTATGGAAAATTGTCTTTAAATTAACATTTAATAAATAAATAAAATATTTTTTCTATTGTATGTAAGAACCATTATAGGGACACCTATAATTAATCTTCATTAAAATGATCAAACACCCAAAATAAAAATGTTGAGAGAGAGTTAAATTAATGAATGAAAAAAATAATCCAAATATAAACAATCCATTAAAACAGAAATCCAATAAATATTCATTACGAGGATAAATCACTCTAAATTAATAGAAGAGAATAATAAAGGTAATTCCAAAAGGAGGAGTGATCACTTGCCGATGGGGAATCCAAAACATCCTATGAGGATTTGATATGATAATAATAAATTTTGGGGGAGTTGAAATGTATCTTGGGATCCTTGATGATACAAAAGATAGAATGAGGGTAATATGGAAGACAATGTAATATAATGTGGGGATTGATGTATTAATGTATGTAGAAATTCTGACCACATTATAATCACCCTGACCATGGGACTAAAAGGATGGAAATAACTAGACCACAATACAACCCCATCAAACCATGCCTTAATCAACAAATATAACCAGCCTCCTAAGAACACATAAAAAACCTCACCCAGATATACTCCCCCAAAGGTATCACTACATATCATTATAATAATAGTATCGTAGATATGACCAAAAAGGAAGTATCATTTGAATTCTCCTCCCAAGGATCCATGTTGAGACCATCCCTCCATAGTGAATCTATTCCATCATTAGAAGTCGTTCATCAATCATGCCTCTTGTTCTCCACGGTGAATCCAAAATCCTATGTATTATCGCTTTATGACAATAATATTTCCTATTACATTGTCATATGTTTGATGATTTATGTAGGACTTTCCACACTATAGTTGAAAAAAAAAATTAAAAATATCATTTTCACACATTTTAACTGTATTACATTAACTCCAAATAAACTAACAACAACAAATATTAATCTATTTCCAAGAAAAGGGTCTCCATCCATGAAAAAATCAACACAAAACTAGCTCTAACATGAGTAAATTATTTATATAAAAGTAGATAAATGTAGTTAATGAGATGTTTCAATAAATGGTGGGAATATAGGAACTATCCCAAGGATTATGAGATGAAATTGTTCCCAGGTGTCACACTATGTTTTCAAGGTGGGGTGAAATTAAACAAAAAAAATTGATATCCAATCATGATTTCTGAAATTATAAATAAGTTTATCATGTTTACATTACTATGTAACATATATATATATTCTTAAAATTATTAAAACCATCACATTCCATAAAAAATTCACTCAAAACAGAGTTCTTGGAAGGACAAATCAAAATATCATAAATTCGTGATGAAGAAAATAGAATCACATAATTAGTATAATGGGGATATAATATCTGTCAACTAATGTATCCCTTTAAATGGATTTATATATCTAACCAAGATGTTCCATTTTTATTTAAGAGTAAAATACTCTTGATAGAAAATTTGGTTTTCCAAAATTTACTCCTTGTGAAAAAAATAATTTAATAATGCGATCAAAAAATGAAACTATGTTATCTGACCTAGGACCCATACTAGAAGTCAAATTTAGGTACGAAATATTAATCATTAATAATACCTCTTTATTTTTTTGGTTTTGATTCCAAATAATTAAGATTAATTTTGTATCCCTATTGACATTTGAACCAAAAATAAAAATTTTATAAATTTTGTTAATATTATTATAAAAAATATAATGTTAAACTCATAGGAAAGAATGGTTTTTATGTATAAATTTTATTCTTCTCAAACCAATCAGCCCTATATATATATTATTAAAAATATATAATTATATTCACATATGGGTTATTTATTTCACAACACTTCTCTCCAATGATGAAACCTCTATCCTATTACATGGCCTGCAACAAAATTTTATTATATTAATAATTTTATAAATTATATTTTAATATCCTAATATATTCTCTCCCATCACCTATGTGTATAACAACTAACTTTTCATAGGGTTATATGGGAAAATAACTACCAACTTTCTCTTATTTGTTCCACAAAATAGATGGAGGTGTATAGACGACCACCTAAAGAAAGCATCACTAGCCACTTCGCATCCCACTACATGTCCCCCATTCCCTGGGCCACCATCTACATTTAAAAGATTCCACACACAACCTCTCCATAAATATCTTTCTAAATAAGATCTAGTTATCGAAGAACACCACCACTGAAATATCATTGAATAACATTTTTCCCCTATAATGATAAATATTGAATTTGAGCTTCCCCTAAGAAACCACATTATTACAAAAAAGGTAAATATATAGAAAATGTGATAAGGATAGTGTTTCGTAGAATTTTCGACTACCCATTATGAAATTTCTACCAAATAAGTTGATTAATGTTAAATGAATTTTTTGGGACAAGGTAAAATCCAAAATCAGGAAACACGAATAAACATGATCATTTTTTCGAGATAATATAACTACATCCATCATTAAAACATTTAAAATAAAATATATTCACTAAAAACCCAATTACTTTTTCGAATGAAATTATTTTTAACAATTCTATATTGAATATTATCATCAATATTCACATATTATATGTATTTTAAATTTTTTCAATTTTTTCCTATTATCATTTTATGTCTTAGAAAATTTTATTTTTTTAAAATAAAGGAATAATGAAAAATGAGGCCGATGAAACCATAATTTTTTTACAAAGAATCACTAATGAATCAATTCTATTATTGCTACCAGAATTTTTTTATTGTTGTCGATGTAGATAAAATCTCTATCCCTCAATCTATATTGAAAATATGATCCAGCTTCTATATCCAATAATCTCTCATTTTTTCGGATAATAAATTTTTTTTACTCCATATGTTTTCTAGACTAAAGATTAAATATATTAATTTTCTAGCTGAACTAATTAATTAAATGAATTAATTAACTATTAAATTTATTCCATTTTCCCCCATTGAAAATCACCTCAAGACCTAATGAAAATAGAATAATAATTACTCTTAGGGTTAATAATTCATTTTAGACGTAAAAACCACTTAACTTTTCCCATTTTAGCACATGTTTAGGAGATATAATCTTTTCATTAAAAATTTATATGAAAACACAAAAAATAATATAATTTTTAATATCAATTACAATCTTCTACCAAACTAATTTATCTACTATATATTATCTTAGATGTAAATACTATGCTCTATAATCATTATAACTATTAAATAATTATTTTTAGGTCACGTGTTATTGTAAATTTTCGGTTTTATTTCACCCACGGTGAGGTCTGAGGGATCAGAAAACATGAAATAGTGTTATTTTCTGACCAGGAAAATAACTATCTCTATGTTAAGGATGTAGATTGTTATGATGATGGGTTTTAACCATAAATAGGTGTTCAAAATATCCAAATATATAAGGAATATGTGCAGACATAATTTGAGTAGAACCATTTAAGGTTTTGTTATAGGAAAATATAATGCAGTTAATATCATGTGGTAAAGATGTCTATAACATAAAATGGGAATATCGAGGATTGGGATGGTCTTATAAATGGATAGTTGATTCCCATGACATATACAGTATTATTATTATATCACTTTAATGGGGTACAACATGCAGGGAATGTTTAACAATTTAAGAGGATTCAACAGAGGCTAGATCCCCCTAATGATTAGTTGGGTCATACAAATGGGAAAGAATTATGTCACACATTATTAATTTTATTGTGTGAGATCATAAATGTAGGCATGATTGTTTAGGACTTACACAGAAGGAGGAGATCCAAATTTTGGGTTCTGCTACGTATATACCAGGTGTAGTAGAAATATTCATTGATGGTTTGATCAATTCGAAATTTAGTCTTAATTTACATGTAATCATTTCTTTACAATAATTAAATTTCATGTACAATGAAAACCATATATTACCTGACAAAATTAAAATTCGATAATTATAATATATGGATATTACAACTTAATTTAAAATTAATTTAGGTAATGACATACAATTTCCTCAATATGTAATTCCACTTCAATGATGACCTGGATAAATAGAACTCACTGAAATTAATTGATCTATAAGATCTATTTTTAGAATAAGTCTAATGTTGATCCACACATTCACTATAATCAATGAACATCATCGTAGTATCATCTGGTTATTGAGCAGTAGATCATGTTCTCTTATGTTATTCAGGGTTGACCATAGTTGAATTATTCTTGAATGATAATTTAATTTTTATGTTATCTCAATGTATTAATAGATTAGGATGAGTGAGTGTTATCTAGATCTAGATATCTCACTCTAAGGATTAAGATTGTATCTCTCCATCCACAGTTCATGACAACACTGATTTATGGAAGTGTGATAGTTAGATATTTATAATGGCATTTTTAGGTTTGAAATAAAGACAAAACCCTGATCCAAACTCCTTAATTATTAGTTATCCCCATATACAATAGTAGTAAATATAATATTATTATTATTAATCAAATGATTGTTTAAATAATTAAAAAATTGTATTTAATGGTCATTTATACAATTTCTACCTGGTCTATTAAACTCGATTCAATTTCCTTCATTTAAATTTACTAATCCTAGATTAATTACTATTTTTTAACAAATGTCACTAAATTATTCATTGATAAATATAATAAATATTATATTCTATAGACTTGTAAATTTATATTTATTATTATTATTATTTAAATCTCTTAATCTACTGAATAACATGTGATTATATTATGAAAATCAACAAAAAATATTATTTTATTCTTATATTTGAAATTTAAAAAATTAATTTAACAATGATTGTAGATGAAATTAGTGTGTGACCTTATATGCTTCATTTTTAGTTGTATTAGTCATAATTATAACATCCCGGACCTATTTTACTCATATGTAATAAAAACAGATTAACCATATGGCCTCTAGAATACTTCCCTGTACACTGGAGGATGCCAACTAAAAGGGATGTCATGTGATGGAATGGTGGGGAGACTATACCCTCGTGATCAATGTGACATGCTATGGTGATAATAGATAAATCAGTGAAATCTATATAACAAAATAGATGATGTGTAATAATTTAAATAGAAGGGGATGTAAATCACTCTAATAAATACCAACAGTTAACAATAGTTATTATCATATAAAAATGATGATATTGTGATTCTATAAATAATGGGGAATACCATGGAATTAGAGAACATACATACCCGATACATGCTATATAAAATATTAAATGTCAAATTATATATCAGATATTATCGCAGGAAGAATCATATTTCTATACTCTCATAGTGAATCCTATAAAAGATATCAACTGTCCATAGTTTGCCACATTCCTTTTTCCCAACCTAAATCAATGAGGTCTATCCAAGTCCTAATTGGTGGCCAAAACTATGTGTGAGTTAAAATTAGAAGCCCCCACCAATTGAATCTAAATCTCTCAAGTGTATGAGTATAGAAAGAAAAATTTATTTTTAATAATACAATTAAATCACTAAATAGCAATAACATTTTGGGTTGGTTCCCTCATGGATCACCCATCCAATACGATATGCTTCGACCTAAGATGTAAGGTTATTTGGAAATTAAAATTTTAGAGTACTGTTTAAAAGTTTGGGACACAAGATTTTAAACTAAGGTGTACATGAATAATGATAGTTATATTATGTTCCATAATTCCATTTAACTTAAATTTCGTAACATGGGTGAATCCCAAAATAGTATACCCATGGAGGTTCCCCATAAGGATAAATCAGTATGTAAGCCTTTGGATCATGTCATAGGTTACATACGTTCTACACTTCAATAGAACCCTATGTTTTTACAAAGGTGGTCCATAATATGAATCCAAATAAATTATGAATCGTTCAAGGAATTAAATTTATATAATTATTGGAAATACGTACAAACTCACAGTGCCACGATGGGGCCATCATAATATTTGAAAAATACTACATCCATGTGTATCCATTCACTTGGAAAATGCATCGGTTATTCATTGTATCCCCTTTATCCCATCTATATAAAACCACAATGATGGTATATGTGTCAATCATGGAATACCACACCTTTTATATAGTTCAAGTTATGTGACTATAATAAAAAATGATAAAAATAAATCATCATGTATCCATAATAATAATGATGTCCATGAAAAATATTAACACCATAATAAGGGAATTGTGACATGGTCATCCCATTCTGTTTTCATTTAGATCATTTATCCATTTTAATGTATAATGAAATGTCAACAAACATAATATTATGGTTTAATCTCATCGAAAATATTAGGGGCCAAGATATATATGATAAAATTTAATTTAATATAAAAAATTGATTTCATTTATAATATCAATCTCAACAAACAATAAGGGAAATTTAATTTCATAAAAAATACTATCATCCTTTGGAATTTAAAATTACACTATGTAAAGGTAGAAAACCCCAAAAAAGTAAATTAGATTACCAACACCATCCTAAATTTTTTTAAAAAATTAAATAATTTAATTTTACATTTAAAGGGTTGTCTTATAGAAGGTCTAGTGTGTGACACGATGACACATAATTTAAACATTTCTAATTTTCTGGGAAAATTTATATACTAACTATCATATATGGATAGTTGACACCACATCAATAATGTGCCTTTATTTTATGATATAATGAGTTAAATAAGTGAAATAGATTAATACCCTAAAAATAGGGAATATTATATCACACTGATTTATCATTCAATATATTGATCTAATTGAATAAAAGAAACAAGAAGACTGAAAAACATAATGATGGTGATCTAATGTGATATATGACACTTGAATTAGGGTGTGATTGAGGGATAAGGCTCATATCCTAGGTGAAGGGGATTTTATTTCAATGAAAGGGGACAATTAATGTTAATTGGAGATGAAATAAGGGTAAAATAGTTTAATAAGGTAGTGTAAAATGGTAATTTTACTCATTTTTAAGGGTATCATGGTTTTACCACGTGGTTGGATAAACCATGTAACAACGACGTGACATAATTATATGAGGATACTCTAACATATCATAGATTCAAACATGGTCATCCATGAATTCTCAAATCATGAGTGATCATTGTCAATGAACTCCATCACCTCATATGGTTAGGTTTATGGTTAGACAAATCATGTTTTAACCATGTGATTTTTTTTTGAATCATTTATTTTGCTTTTTGTCAGGCCATGATATATCCCTAACAAGGTTAATATGAAAATTATCTTATATATATGTGTCACATGGTTTAGTGGTACAACTAGCACTAACTATGCATAGAACATGTCTGTTATATAGTTTCTCCAAAAACTGTAGACGGCTGATCTTAAAAATACCTAGACACATGTAAATCCATCATTAAACCCTTATAAAATAAAAAAAGAATAAAATAAGAGGATTAAATTTTAAATATAATGGATTCATACTTCTCTAAAAATACTAGATGCTACAACCTCCCATCCATAAATCAAATAATCACTAATTTTCCCTTATGAGGGAGGTCAAACATCATATGGGAATAGTTCTAGTCACTCAGCTTGTGTGTTGGACTCTCTCTTGCAGGCCTTATCCACTTGAGGTCCATGCTACTATAAAACCTAATATAGTGGATCCAACCATCCTCATAGATCCATCATTCCTTAATCCATGATATGCACCAGATTCTACTCAAATAAATCATCAAAATCTAAATCCTCTTCATTGGGAATGAAAATATAAGATGTATTTAAAAGTTAATGGTGATGTTGTGAGACATAGAATATTTCATTTATGGATTGTTTCCTTTATGTTTACTGTGAAATAATGGATATAATCCTAGATACTTATAAAATATGAAAGGGACCAATAATCCTAGAAAAAAGCTTCCCTTTTCTATAAAATCGTGAATGTTATAGTCTAGGAGAAACATGATAGTATGCCAGATCTCACACCACAATGTCCATAAGTATTAAGGGGTAATTGATGTACATATTACCCCGAGTTTGATTAGTATAAATACTCTTCATGATATGTTTTTCCTAGATAAAAGTTCTATGGAAAATGTAAGGAACCCATAGCTTAGCTGATCTTACCGCCAACAAGAAAAAACATAGGTGACATGGCCTGTCACATTGGGCCACATAAGAATCCTTAAGTCAGTTCACTCAGAATTTTTTATTAATATATAAATCTTTAAAATGTTGATGTGCAACCATAAACCTATAAAATTAATGATTTATTCTCATAACATATCCAAACACCTAAATCATTAGTTTGAATAATATTTGTTCTGCATGTGATAAGATGTAATCAATAGAACATGTACACTCTTTTCCAACTATAACCCATGACAAGACAATGATATGAATCAATAATCTCTAACCAAATAAATGTTATGTTGAATTATATTACAGAAAATGATATCTCTGACATATTCCCCCTAGATATCCAGTATAATTTTTTTGTGAGGAGGCATGAATTTGGTGACCTTTTTTTGTTTAACAATAATCACTCATACTGAATCATTTTCTCAAGGGACCTAGATAAACCCATCATTAAATACATGGTGATTTCATCCCATTTCCACTAAAGATTTGAAAATTAATGTTAAATACTAATAGGTCACAACTGTTTTTCCTTCAAATATGGATTGTTGGACATCGAGTAATGATAAACATTATTTTTTACTTTATACAAAACCACCAATAATTGTGTGATAAGTTATGATACACTTTGGTTAGATTGGGATGGGAATTCTATTTAGAGGCATGGTACTCCCTCAATAACTCTTCTCGTTCATCAACATATTCCTAGATACAAATATTAATAAAAAAATATATCATCCTCACTAATAATCAAACCATCCAATGATTCCACCCTAATCATTGCTTCCTAGAGGAACGATCCATGATGATTCGAAAGATGTCACATATTCACCATATCCAGAAGTGAATAAATCTCATACAATGATGTGAGTGCAAAATAACCATAATAGTCATGTTCCTCCAAGTTCATCTCAACTCATTATGCCATTTGAATGAAATATTATACAAATTTTGGAAATTTATGTATCAAATATATATACATAAAAAACCCACCGACTGAGAGAAAAGGTGACATCTCAGCCGATGTTAGATTAAATGAATCAGTTGATGCTAGTTATTCCTTATAAGGAATTCCTAAATATGATATACATGTGTCACCTGTGTCATTCCATACACAAAAATTTGTTTAGTTCATAACCATATTACATTATAAAACAAATAATAGATTATCTGGTACTCCTCTATCTCATTCATATCATTTCAAACAAAAATCTATCCTTACATGGTTCCATATTAAAATGAAATAAAATAGAAAAAAATAATCCAATTACTGTTCTAAGGAACTCATTACCTTTCTCACATTAGGGTCTCCTTGTAGTGAATTAGGCCCCTCTACTAAACATAGGAATATCTATGTAATCTTAAAAAAATATATTCTAATTACTACATCTCATGACCCGTCCATAATAAAAAATAATGACAAAAATGGATATGAAATCAGTCATTTATGAGTGATAAAGAAAATGTTACCCACCACCTATCCCTGATTCCAATGAACATTTTCCAATTATTGCACCATTAACAAATCAAAAGGACGGTTACCACCCTCAAATTTCTAATGAAAACTATGTTCTTTAAATGTAATATTAAAACTACACTTGAAGAGAAACTCCACATGGATCCTTTTATCAATCATGAAAATTCATTAAAATAGGTAGCTCATCATATATAATACACTCACATAGTGTAATCTGGATGATATCATGATATTGGTCATGATAACCACTAAACATGGGGTATACTAGGGTTTCATTAATGTGTGTACTTATCTTCCATGCCTCAATAACAACAAACCTATTTATACTTGAATTAACTAGCCCCAAACATTTTGTTTTCTGAAAATGAGTTTCACAGTCCACCCTCGGGTAAAACACCTCAAGACACATGGTCCAATCTCAAATTATAACTCTTAACTAGGAACATCAATTATTATACCAAACTCTCAGATCACTATACCCACAAATCCCATCCCTCTTAAAACATCGTCTATCCTCATCTCACCCCTAACCACTCATTGATCCATGGGTTAAACACTACCACGTAAAAGTGACATGTTCCATACATTCCACATATTGTTGGTGTAACTATTATTCCTCCATGTTCAAAACCCAAATCACACTCCTATGATTCATCTTAGTGTAAGGCATAGATGACCATGTTACAAATAATTTCTATACATAACACTGCAATATTATCTTTGGAAGTCTCCATTAAAATAATTCAACTCACATGTGATGTGTTTTTTCATATTAACTCCCATTAAAACCCCATTTATTATAATTAAATCATTGACCATGAATCCACCAGTCATCTAATCGAGGAAACCATATGGTCCTACCAATTGAAACTATTCATGTTACAAAAGAAGTCTAAGTGATTCCAAAAAACCAATGGCATCGTTATGTCTTTTTTAAAAATCGTAAGCACCCATTATGTGTTGGAATCAACACAATTATAAAACCAATATCCTTGGATTAATGGAAAACATAAATAATATTCAAAAATCTTATATAGGGTTCCCTAATCAATCCATCAAATCAGACACTATAGTGTTTGAGTAAATGTTATGTGAATCTTAGTCACCCACCTAGACCTACTGATCATGTCTCAAAACATTTCCACATGGACTAATCACCAATACCTAAGGTCTCCCACAAGTGAGTCATATCCCAAAAATGTTACTTTACTACATGAAATCTATCTCACATGTAACTCTCTTTAAGGTTGTAAACATGAAGGCATGTAATGAATTCATTGAAAAACGTGTTTAGAAACAATCTGTATCAGTGTAACTACATCACCTAAAAATACAGGCCTACGAAGCCATAATCCTCTCCGAGAATCCTCATATATGTTTTCTCACTATAAGGGAACCATACAAATATAAAGGGAAATAGATATAACAATGATAAATTATCTTTATACAAAAATAATACTACGCTGTTCGACTATTTATACAATCACCCATCATCCTGGGGTTTAATTTCAAAAGATAAGGAATCCTTCTTAACTCAAAGAGTCATACAGATATATCATACCATTCATCAAAACTCAGATCAATAGTATATCAGTTTCCATCGATAATAGAGCTAACAGAATAGGCTAACCCATCATTTTAACCTAGGGAATTGAATTCAATCTAGTTTCTTGAAGAAAAGGTAACTAGGCTCTACTGCACATCCACTAGGTTTGAACAAAATATAAAAAAAATCTAGCTAAAACATATGGAAAACACACGTATTCCAATTAAACACATACCAAAAAGAAAACAGAAAAAAATTAAACCATACACTACATATTATCATTATCAGCATACCCGAATGGTTCTAAAGTCAATGACATCGATAAATTGTGATTTATTACAAATATTTAAAATTCATAGATGAATGAAAATTCAAGAATGATTTATAATGAAAATAATCTTACAAATTAAACTTATCACATTATTTAGTTGATTCCATGTAATATTATAAGTAAATTATTGCATAATTTTCATTCACCCTTTAAATTATCTATAAATTATCATAATTGGATCCCTTAAAGAAAATTACAGCCAAAACATGTAGAGGAAAAACTCTCTAGGATATAATTGAAATTTTTTTTGGATGAATAATCATATTTGGAAATATAAAAAGAAGATAAAGTAATCATATTATATTTAATTGGAATTGGTCAAGTATCAATATACCATACATTTATATGAAATACCATATTATTGGATACTTACAAATCAAGTAATCAACCTATATAACATTAATATTCCCCAATGTGGTTAAGTATAAAATCATTTATGAATATTGGTGACCTATAATGGTCCTTTTTTTCAAATATGGGTTCTATTATTTATAATGTCATTCCAAATTTATGATGTCTATGATATATATATTATGATTGGAATCACATTTATGTGAACCTGTTTTTATATTCATTTTATTAAAATGAAGAACACCTATTGTGGTTTTATATCCTAGATGCACCACGACACAAATAAACTTCATTTGTACCATTATACATTTAAGGAATTATTAATGTGGGTTTTTATTTCAGTATTATAAGAATAATTTCCATTATAAGTACTAATTTAATCCCCAGTTTAATGGAGAACCATAAGTGAAAAAACATTTATATATTTAAAACAATGAAATTTCCTTGACATTGAATGTTTTCAATTATGATTCAAAATTTGAAAACTATTTTATTTATGAAATGGTCATGTTATATGTATTACCACTCTTTAATATAAAAGTGCACTCCTTTATTTTTTATAATTGTATATCATGTATCTAAAATGTTGTTAAACCTTCAGATTCAATATATAAAATCCATATGATTTTATAAATTTAGATGAATCCCCATTCCTATTTTATAGATATATTTATCTTATAAATAACAATTTTTATTCTTGTAATCGAAATCAATTAACAGTTCACCTCATGTAACCATGATCATATCACTCAATCATGTTATAATCAGTTAATTAATGTTATACCCCATGCTATGTGAAAAAAATGTTTATGATGAAGAAGACACTTCAATAACCAATTACTTCCCCACTTTTCCACTATGAAGATTTTTTAGTCCAATTTAAAATATATAAATTAATGAACAACATATATACAGAATAAAATTTTCCATTGAATATAAACAGGGTAGGGAACATGCATGATAGATACACCCAAGTGCCTATAATGATTAATGATGAAAACAACCATTCTATACCTAGCCATTGGTAAAAGGATAATCTATATATATATATATATATATATATATATTAAACCACAAATCGTGTGCATCACCCTATGATGAAATCTATACAAATGTAATAAGAATAAACCATAAAAAAATATTTTGATCCCCTAAATATGGAATTATCACTATTTTTGGGTTATCTATCACCAGGAACATGATCGTTAACAAATCATGAAACATTATTATTCACATTTCTTCAAACCCAAAATATTAATTCAAATAGACAAAAGATATTTCATATAACATGAAATTTCCTTATTTAAATTCACTCATAATTACCTGAAATTGTTTTTCTATATAGCCTCAAGAGTGCCTCAATGTATGATAGAGGATCAAAAATACAAGATTAGGACTATGATGATTTTTATTGGACACTATATCATCATTAATAGAGTGAAAAATATTGTTTATAATAAATAAGTCAGTATAATAATGATAATACAAAATCAGAAGAATAACAATGTAAATAGTAGTAGATGTAAATCATTTAGAAACAAAATCAACATTAAACAATATCGAGTATCTTATAAAATTTATGTCTTCATAATTACATAGAATAATGGGGAATATAATTAAAATTATGATGAAAACATACACAAAACATTCTATGTAATTTAAAAAAGAGAAACATGTGTCTCTAAATGTTTTGTGATCATAGAATCAGTCTTATTCTCCTATACACAACCCATGAATAGTAATCATTAATAAAAAGTATAGTTCTTTCCTTTTTCCCTACATGTATCCATAATGTCATTCCCTGTAGAAATCACTGCATTAGATAGGTTGTGAGTAAAACTCATAAGGCTACAACAAACAATTTATAACATACAACAATATAGAATTTTACAATTAGTATTATGACGATAATATTCAATATAAAGGATAAAATAGATAACCATATCTTTTTGGTTTACCCATCAAACTCCCTCAAAAAATACCTACTTCGGTCTAAGAATAATTTTCATTGAGCACATAACATTTTAAATTTAGGTTTTAAGGAATGAAAATAAGGTATATTACCAAGGATTCCTTGAACAACGATCGACTTATAAAATTCCACAATTCCATTGAGTTTTTGTTTTGTATGATATGTGAAGACCACATGGGTATAGGATTGGTAGTTCACTCATAGGGGAATGAATTAGCAAATCCATTGGATTATGTCATAGATATCCTTAGTGATATACTTGAATGGATCCCAAGGTAGTAAAATATGTTAGACTTAATATCCAGTTGAATCCAAAGAGAATCATCCAAGTCATTCATATTATTTTATTTTTAGATATATATATATGAACCCACCAAGTCAGGATGATGAATTCAGAATCTAAAACAATGATGGATTGAAAGTGTGCTCATTCACATTCTATATCCAACAATTAATTAGTGTATACCCACAAGCTGATTCTATGTAAACCAAAAATGAACTGCAATTGTCGCCTAGGGTATGGATTACATTTTAGATAATTCAAGGTTCATGACTATAATGAGTCATAATATAATTATTAATCAAGTATGGGTAACAATAATGACACCCATGATAAAATTTTATATCTTAACAAGGGACATGTGAAGTATCCAATCCATTCAATATTAATATAAATAATTTATTCATTATTATTCATAATGTAATGTCAACATGCCTTATAAGTTAATTTAATCAAATATTTATATCATACGGGCCTAAATAGATATCATAACATTGCATTAAATTCTAATAATCCATTACATTTAAAAAATTGAACTCAAAACACCTCAAGGGTGGATTAATATTATAATAAAGAAATCATTAGTTGGAATTTAAAATGAAAAAACCTATGGGGTGTCTCTCGTCGATATAAGAAACCTCCAATGAATAAAAATAGGTTTTAAGAACTAATATGAACAAAGTGATAATTGTAACGACCAGAATCTGGATCCCCTCCACTGGTGCCCCGTACCCGGTGGGCCACATGACCTCAAGTGTGTTTCCCCAAATGCCAGAGGCTTCCGACTTGCAACGAGGGCCTTGGTGAGTCGGTGGGGAAAATATTCCCTCATTTGGTAAGGTATACAAGCTAAGAAGACAACAATAAACAGCAGAAGCAGTAAACAAGATGCATAACAACAGAAACCAAACATCAGAAGCAATGTATATATGTACTATAATGACAATGATGCTGTAGGTACAAGTATCTAAGGAAAACAGAAACACAACAATGTGATGAAATACAACTGAAACCAAGTGAAAAAGAGAACAAAGTAACCTCCTCAGCATCGCGAGCCACAGCTCGGTCCCATGCTCTCCAGCTCCAGTGCAATCAAGAACCTGATGTAGAAGGGTTCTTGCCCATATCTATACCTACAGCAACAAAGTCTGCTTGAGCCCAAAAGCATGGCCCAAACAGGGTGTGAGATACAATCCCAGTTGGAAATCACCCAAAGATATTTGCCTAATAGTCAATGAATACATGGTAGTAATAAAACAAGAAGTAGTAAACATAAAATCTCAAGCAGCTACAATCCACATTTCTAGCAAAAAAATTACACAAGTAAATAGCCAGCAACAAAACAAGAAATAGGTAACCCTCTGGGTAGCTCTCACAGTATAACCCATATGGCTCAACCTAAAAGTACTAGCAACCCTCTGGGAAGCAGACACAGTCTCACCCCTTTGGTTCAGCTACGTAATTAAGCAGAATTTCCGGGGAAGCTCTCACCGCCAATTCCCCATATAGTCTCGTATCATGCTAAAGGCTCTCCGGGGAAGCACTCAACGTCAATTCCCCTTGTGGCCCACGTTGTGGATCTACAGACTCTCTGGGGAAGAACTCAACATCAATTCCCCCTATAGTCTCACATCGTAATTAAAAGACACTCGGGAGAAGCCCTTCCGTCAATTCTCTCTTTTGTCTACTACTCTAGGTTATCATAGTCTTGAGTAAAACTAAACATCCTCAGTGCGTGTATATAGTCCATGTAAACCTCAAGAGCTACTTGGCTATCAACTAAGGCTCAACAGCAATAATAAAACAACAGTTCCACTATCCTACAACTAGTCATGGCAACTGAAAAAATGCCAAAAAGGCAGAACAAGCATGGAAAAGAAATCTGAGCACAAACAAATTACTCTAATCACAAGCAATAACCTCTACTAAGCAATCAAGCAAAGTAGGAAATTAACAAGGAGAAAACAGGAAACACGCAATATCCCGTTCAAGGTTATTGGTGTAAATTGCACAAAATATTCATCAACTTTCTAAGGAATGGCACAAACCACCTACCTCGTTCCAAGGAGATTGATATACGTGAACCACGATGACAGATTCCTCTTAGAACAATCTTGATCTGAGAAAATGCACAAAAAGTTCATACCACGATATCTTGAAAACAAGGAGGAATCAAGAAACAAGGCTCAAGCAGAAGAAAGAATTCACCGCTGTGATTCCAATGCAATCGACCATGCTCGAATTGGAGAACGGACGGCGAGGCTGGAGCCCGTCGATGATCCGGCTGTACGGTCGCTCTCGGATGGATGAAAACTGGAGAAGAAGATGGTTTTGAGGGTCAGGCGCGACCCCAGTCCATTTAATGAAAAAAAAGTACATGGCGTGTACTTATTTAGTACACAGCCTGTAATTCAATTTTTCCGTACTCCAAATTAACCGGCCTCCACCTCAGCCTTACACACCGTTTGTGTGGCATGACATGGCCATCACACAGGTTCGAGCCGGGGAAGAGTACACGGCGTGTACTCAGAATGTACACGGTGTGTATGTCTGAAATTTCCAAAAAATTTATTTTCCTTAAAAACTCCAAAAAAGGGAAAACATACCTGAATGAAGATCCGGGTTCTTACAAACTTCCCCCTTAAATAAATTCATCCCCGAATTTCACTAACGAGGTGGAGAAGAAATATCCCTGAACAGCTCTGGCCACTGCGATCATACATCGGCCTCCCTCTCCCAGGTCTCGTCCTGTACTCTCCCGTGCTACCATAACACTCGTACTAGAGGAACAGACCATCCGCGGAGAACCTTCATACTGCGATTGAAAATCCGGATAGGATGCTCCTAGAACGACGCATCCACTTCAAGATCGACTTCCTCAGGCTGAAAGATATGAGATGGGTCTGAAAAGTAACATCTAAACTGAGAGATGTGGAAGACGTCGTGCATGGCCAGATACCTCTGAGGTAGCTGCAACCGATAGGAGACCGGCCCAACTCTCTCCAAGACCTCAAACAGCCCGACATACCGCGACAAAAGCATACACTGTCTCTAAATACTTTTGTGTCCCATCCTCGGTGTGACATGTAGGAAAACCTGATCACCGACCTCGAACTCCAGAGGTCGTCTCCGCTGATCAACGTAAGACTTCTGTCGAGACTGCGCTGTAGCCAGCCTCTTCCGAATCAGCTCTATCTTCTCTGAATTCTCCTGAACAAGACGAGGTCCCAGCGAAGCTACCTCTCCTACCTTCATCCAGTATAAGGGTGATCGTCATGGCCTACCGTACAAAGCTTCGTATGGTGCCATTTGAATGGTCCCCTGGAAACTGTTGTTGAAGGCGAACTCCACCAGAAGAATATGATTTTCCCAAGAACTTCCAAAGTCTACAATGCAATCTTGGAGCATATCTTCAAGCACCTGGATCGTGTGCTCGGACTGTCCATCAGTCTGGAGATGGTATGTTGTACTAAAAATTACCTGTGTACCCAAGGCCTTCTGATGTCCCTGCCAGAACCGAGAGGTAAAGCGCGCATCTCTGTCTGAAATAATAGAGCATAGAACTCCATGAAGACGAACGATCTCTCTGATGTAAAGTCATCCAAGATCATCGACACTGAAGGTCTCCTTGATCGGCAAGAAGTGAGAAACCTTCGTAAGCCTGTCGATGAAAACCCACGCATCATCGTTTCCCCGAGGCGATCTCGGAAACCCGATCACAAAGTCCATCACAACATTGTTCCACTTCCACTCCGGAATGGGTAACTGCTTTAAAAGCCCCACTGGTCACTGATGCTTTGCTTCACCTGCTGACAAGTAGAACATATCATGAAAAAACCTACCACATCTTTATTCATACCTGGCCACCAGTACTGGTGATGAAGATCCCGATACATCTTGGTGATGCCAGGATGAACCGCCCAAACTGAGGAATGGAAATCCCGCATCATCTCATTGCGTATGTCTGTTGGCACCCATACGTGTCCTTGGAAACGAAAGATATCAACCTCTCCCACTATCCATCCAGGAAGAGGGTCCCCTCCTGACACACTCTCCCGTAAGACTAAGCCTTCTGAGTCTGATAGATGCCTCATTTGTTCCCGATGAAGTAGCGTGGAGGTAATAGCTATAGATGATAGAAAAGTCTTTCCCCGTATGTCATGCACCTCCAGATGCATCTCATTGAACAGAGCCATCAGCTGCCACTCAATACTGGCCTCCTGAGCTGCCTAAATCTGAGTTCTCCTTCTTAACGAGTCTTCCATGGCATTTCCCCTTCTCAGCGTATAGGCAAGCTCGAAATCAAAAGACTGAAGATACTCGACCGACATGCGCTGACTCAGATTCAGATCACGCTGAGTGAAGATATACTTGAGACTCTTTTGGTCAGTGAAGACCACAAATTTCTCTCCCAGAAGACAGTGTCTCTAACAGCGCAAGGCATGAACAACAGCTGCCAACTCCAGACCGTGTGTAGGGTAGTTCCTCTCTTGTTGCCTCTGCTGCCGAGACCCATACACAATGACTCTATCTACCTGCATAAGCACAACTCCCAGCCCGATACCTAAAGCATCACAGTAAATAGTGTAGCTCTTTCCTGGCTCTGTCAAGACTAGAACCGTTACTGACGTCAACCTCCATTTCATCTCCTGAAAGGATGACTCAAAAGAATTTGACCATAAGAAATTCTCCCCCTTCTTGGTCAGACCTGTCAAAGGTGCTGCTAGGCTAGAAAAGTCATGAATGAAGCATCTGTAGTATCCATCCATCCCTAGGAAACTCTGTAACTCAAATAAATTCTTTGGATACTCTTAGGAAACTATAGCTCTCACTTTCTTTGGGTCCACAGATACTCCTGCCTCTGAGATTATGTGGCCCAATAAGTGAATCTGATCTATCCAGAAGTGGCACTTCGAGAGTTTAGCATAAAACTGATGCTCTCTCAGTGTAATTAGAACGATCTCTAGATGTGTGGCATGGTCATGTCGAGTGTGAGAATACACCAAGATATCGTCCACGAAGACCATGACGAAGGAGTCGAAGTAAGTATGGAACAATCAGTTCATCACTTCCATGAAAACAACATGTATGTTCGTGAGTCCGAAAGGCATGACTGTATACTCGTAAAGACCGTACCTGCTCCTAAAGGCTGTCAGAGGTACATATGATGGTCTATCATGCAACTGATAATAACCGGACCTCAAGTCGATCTTTGAGAACACCCGGGATCCTCGAAGATGATAGAAAAGGTCATCAATCCGTGGCAAGGGATATCGGTTCTTGACCATCAACTGGTTCAGCTTCCGATAATCCACACAAAGCTGAAGTGTACCGTCTTCCTTCTATGCATATAGAACAGGAGAACCCCAAGGAGAAGTACTGGGTCATATGAAACCCTTAGCCTGTAGCTCCTCCAACTTCATCTTGAGCTCCTGCAACTCAGGTGTGGCCATCCTATATAGAAAAATGGACACAGGTGCTGCTCCTCGCAAGAGCTCAATAACGAATTCTACCTCACGCTCTGGAGGCAAACCCGAAAATTCCTCTGGAAAGACATCCATGAAGCGATCCACCACTGGAGGAAAGTCCAACAATGGAGTCCCCTGATCATCCAGGTGAAGTCAAGCAATCTGGGTTGTCACCCCTCCTAGCCCATGATGCTCGAGTCCTACCCGAATTTCATGAACATCCCATTCGCCTCTATGAAGGAAAGATTAACCCTATGATGAAATGAAACTGACTCTACGACAATAATAGTCAATGAATTCTTGGAAGGGAATTAACCAATCCATTCCAAGAATAACATCATAGCTTGTCATCTCTAGGACATAGAGATCCCATAAGAAGTGATACCATGCCACATCAAGAGGGCACTCTCTACACTGGCGTACACTAGATTTACTCATTCCCAACGGTGTGTCTTGTGTCAATGAGTCTGCAGAAGAAAAGGTGCAGAGTCCAAGTCTATCCACAACGGAAACAGAGATAAAACTATGCATAGCACATGTATCGAAAAGGGATGAAGATAAAACTGAGGCTACTAAAATCGTACCTCGAACAGTAGAAGGGCAGGGATTCTACTCCTGATAAGTATGCTCCATGGCAATAGAATTGCATGTATCGTGGCCCTGTGCCCCTGGATGACCACTCCGAGATGAACCCCCTGCTGGTGCTGAGGAACTGGGGGCTGACCGCCACGGCCTCGACCTCCACCTCGGCCCGAACGGCCAGAAGAACTCCAGTTTCTCGACTGGTGAGAAACTGGTGGGCCTGCTCTTGAATGAGGATTCATGGAAGAACCCCAGTCACCAGCAGCTGGTGAGAAAACCTGGCAAAAATACCGAAGGTGACCCATCTTGCCTCAAGATCGGTACTCCACGGGGTCTATCTGGCACTGCAGCCTCGTGTGACATGCTCGGCCACACTGGTAGCATGTCACCTGGCTGCCTGATGATGTGTCTTGCTTCCTTGAATCACGAAATGTAGGCTCTCTAAGGCTCTCTGTGCTATCATCTGGAGGCAAACTAGCTCTGGAAGAAGACCCACCCTGTATCGCAGCTCCAGAGTCTCTCAAATTGCACTCCGGAATCACTGCCTGGTTGACGATAGAAGTAATGGAAGTCAGCTAGAAGATGTTCACCTACCAGTGGATCTCATGCCTTAGTCCATACTCAAACATCCTCGCCAAGAACACCCCACACCCATCTCGAAGGGGTGTAAAACACTGCAGCTCAGTTAAACGAGAGGAATACTCCATGAAAGATAGAGTACCATGCTCTATGCTCATGAACTCTTGGGATCGATCGGCCCTGAGGGTCTCCAGGTAGAAGTAGTTGTAGAACACGCGCTGGAACTCCTCCCAAGACATAGCATGCTGCTGACCCACCTGTGAGATAACATCCCACCACCTCTTGGCCGAGTCCTAGAGAATGTAGGTGGAGATCTTGACACGCCTCTTTGGAGGCTTCTCCAGATGCTCGAATATAGTTAGCATGGCTTACAGCCATGACTCTACAGCCTGAGGTCTTCCCTCCCCTGAGAACGTGGGAGGATGCTGCTACTGAAAGACCTATGTCAAGTCTTCCATTGATGAGGCAGGAGGAAGTGCTCCCTAGAAGTCTTGCATCATCCTCATGAATCCTTCCCTGAACTGCGCATCCGCGCCCGCGACTGGAACAACAACCGGTGCCAAGTCTGGCTCGGCTGGGGGATCGACAGAAAGTCCTTGATCATCCATATCTGGCATCTGATCACTGCCTGATGTCAGACGTACGACTGGAGGACGTCTCGGAGGCATAGCTTTGAAAGATAGAAATCACACCTTAGATCAGGAAAACATGGACAGAGAACACTAGAGTAAAAAACGGGAACATGGGAAGAAAAACACACAAGATTGCAAAAAACAACTACATGGCATGTATAAAAACTACCCGGCGTGTCTACTTAAGCCACTGACATGGGTGTGTACTCCTACCCTACAAGTCCTGTACACTTCAAAACTACATGGCGTGTTGACCCCCACACACGGCATGTACTTGAAAACTATTCCCCGACGTGAGTCTCCTTACACGGCTAAACCACACGGTCCGACTCAACCTGAGGCTACATGGCATGTTTGAAACAAACACGGCGTGTACTAGACAAGGCTTCGGTGGCCCGTGTTGTTAAGCACACGTTCGTCTACACGGCTAAACCTTACACGACGTGCTCTGAACAAACACGACATGCATAGGCAAAATTGACACCGTCCCGTGTTGTTCGTGACACGGCCGGTGCCTGGGCAAGACTATACGGCGTGTTCTGAACAAACACAGCGTCCAGAAAAGAAGGTCACGCCAGCCCATGTTGTTCGTGACACGGACGGGTACCTGGATAGGACTACACAGTGTGCTCCCTATAGACACGGCGTGTTCTACTCGAGCTTCCCTGGCCCGTGTTGTTAGTGACACTGCCGGGTACACAGCTCCAAACTCACACTGCGTGTACCAATGGTACAAGGCGTGTTCCTGAAGTCACTCCCATGACACCGTGTTCTGTTCACACTGTCAGTGATAAGGCCTAAAAACTATATGTCGTGTATCTAAAAATTACATTCCATGTATTCTGGGTTTTTCTGGGAGGTAGCTTAGAAGCTACGTAGAATCCCAGAAATAGTAAAAACAAGGGAAAAAATGCCAAATTCTGATCCATGAGGTCCCATAACACCTCAGGAATCAAAATATGGCCTCATCTTAATCAAGGAACAAAACAACGGTTTTCTAACATAACAGGAGAGAATCTATCAGGAATCTATCACAACATCATGCATAATATACACAAAGTCTATCACAACAGCATGCAATCGCTAATGCACCCTAGATGGCATGGCAAGAATGCATGGAATGTCATTCCTAAAAGTGTCTATATGATGCGTGAGACGACATACCCTCATATCATTGAGTTGCGACATAAATAGAACCACAATATCAAAACAGTAATAGCAAAAGCCATGTGAATCACACTCGGTGAAATCAGATCAACTATAAAATCTCAAGACCAGCAACTGCAATTAACGAGGTAGTATGGATTTTCCCTATACATGGGTTAGCTACTCCTGAGAACAGCTTAACGCCAACTACCGAATCTGTCCTATCCCTGGATAAGGTCTCCAAATAGTAAAGCATGAGAAAATAACTCCTCTGGTATCACTTTGTAACGACCTGAATCCGGAGCCCCTCCAATGGTGCCCCATACCCGGTGCGCCACATGACCTCAAGCACATTTCCCCAAAGCCAGAGGCCTCCGACTAGCAGCGAGGGCCTTAGTGAGTCGGTGAGGAAACTATGCCCTCATTTGGTAAGGTATAAAAGATAAGAAGACAACACTAAACAGCGGAAGCAGTAAACAACATGCATAACAAAAGAAACCAAACAGCGGAAGCAATGTAGATATGTACTATAATGACTATGATTGAGAATGTACAAGTATCTAAGGAAAACAGCAACACAACAATGTGATTAAATACAACTGAAACCAAGTGAAAAATAAAACAAAGTATGCTCCTCAGCATCACGAGCCATGGCTCGGTCCCATGCTCTCCAGCTCCAGTGCAATCAATAACCTGATTTAGAAGGGAACTTTCCCTTATCTATTCCTGCAACAACATAGTCTTCTTGGGTCCAAAAGCATGACCCAAACAGGGTGAGAGATACAATCCCAGTAGGCAACCAACTAATGATCTGTGCCTAATAGTCAATGAATACATGGCAGTAATAAAACAAGAAGCAGTAAACAGAACCGCACAAGAAGCAACAATCCACAGTTCTTGAAAACAAAGTACACAAGTAAACAGCAAGCAAAAAAAGAAGAAACAGGTAACCGTCTATGTAGCTCTCACAGTCTAACCCCTATGATTCAACCTATAGTACTAGAAACCCTCTGGGAGGCACACACAGTCTCACCCCTCTTGTTAAACTACGTAATTAAGCAGACTTTTTGGGGATGCACTCACCGTCAATTCCCCATATAGTCTCGTATCATGCTAAAGGCTCTCTAGGGAAGCACTCAACGTCAATTCCCCCTGTGGCCCACGTTGTGGATCTACAGACTCTCTGGGGGATGCACTCAATGAAATTTCCCCTATAGTCTTTCATCGTAATTAAAAGACACTCTGGAGTAGCCCTTCCGTCAATTCTCCCTTTTGGTTTACTACTCTAGATTCTCACAGTCCTGAGTAAAACTAAACATGCTTAGCGAGTGTATATCATCCAAGTAAACCTCAAGAACTACTTGGATATCAACTAAGGCTCAACAGCAATAATAATACAATAGTTCCACTATCCTACAACTAGGCATGGAAACTATAAAAATGCCAAATAGGCAGAACAAGAATGGAAACGAAATTTGAGCACAAACAAATTACTCTAATCACAAGAAATAACTTCTACTAAAGCAATCAAGCAAAGCAGGAAAGTAACAAGGGCCACACAAGAAACAAGAAATACTCTGTTCAAGGGTATTGGTGGAAATTTTCACAAAATATTCATCAACTTTCTATGGAAAGGCACAAACCACCTACCTCGATCCAAGAAGATCGATATACATGAACCACGATGATATATTTCTCTTAGAACAATGTAGATTTGAGAAAACGCACAAAGTGTTCATCCCACAATATCTTGAAAACAAGAAGGAATCAAGAAACAAGGCTCAAGAAGAAGGAAGAAATCACCGTTGTGATTGCAACGCAATTGACCGTGCTCGAATCAGAGAACAGACGGTGAGGTGGGAGCCCTTCGAAGATCCTGTCGTATAGTCGCTCTCGTACAAATGAAAACTGGATAAGAAGATGGTTTTGGGGGTTAGGCGTGACCCCGGTCCGTTTAATGAAAAAAAAGAAAGTACACGACGTTTACTTCTTGAGTACATGGCGTGTACTTCAATTTTTCCGTACTCCGAATTAACCGGCCTCCACCTCAGCCTTACACACCGTGTGTGTGCCCCGGCACTGCCAGCACACGGCTTCGAGCCGGGGAAGAGTACACGACGTGTACTCAGAAACAACACAGCGTGTACTTCTAGAATTTCTAGAAAATTTATTTTCCTTAAAAACTCCAGAAAAAGGGTAAAAATACCTGAAAGAAGATCTGGGTTCTTACAATAATAATTTAACAAAATAAATTATCATTTAAAGGGGTATCACATGGAATGTTTGTCACACAACACGAAATCAAATAATATAAATTTCAATTCCTTTTAAAATAATGGACAGAAAACATACCTACGATGGTTAGTAAGCTCCTCATATATTAGATTCGATCAATTAGTACAATAAGAAGAGAAATCAAATAAATAAAAAATTACGCTAAAAATATGATATTTTAGCTTTTAGTGATTTAATATCCCATTCAGTGAGAGAATTTATGAATTTATGTAGGAGGACAGTATGTAGGAGGACGAATGAGTATACTGATGGAGAGCCACCATTAGAGGTAACACTAGAATAAGAGTTAGATTGATGGTGGATGATCAATGCATGGTAGTTGTGGATATTATTGCGACAAGAGGGGAGTGGTGATGGGTCAATGATTATAATAAATAAGGGTTTGTGACAAAAATAAAATACCTAAAATTAATAATTTCACAATTTTTTTGGCTTGCATGGTTTGACCAAATTGTTAGCCAATCTATGTGCCTACAATGTTCAAACATTGTCTCATGATACCTACCTCGTAAATAGCTAAGTGCATGGTTTGAAAAAAGTGAACATCTCTTGAAGGATAAAAATATAAGGAATCCACCCCCTCAAACTGTTAGGTGCAAGATAGAAAAACATTAAACTAATAGTGTTTTTTACAACCCAAAAGTGAATGTTGTTTTTTTCTAATCCATGCAGCCTTTATAGCACAATTATGAATATTATTATCCTCTCTATATGGGTCACATGGTTGATATTCATGGTTATCAATAATAATGTGTTGGAATTCTACTAATGTCATTTCTCACAAAACTGAGGCTATAGGTTATGTCCAAGCCCCAAATTCCCCAAACATTTAGTCAAAATAATTATCAATACAATAAGAATAAAATAATTGGTTTAAAATTAAATATTAAGGATATGTACATCTTTCAAATGATATGAAATTATAATAATTTCTTAAAAGTTAAATATTATCATCTAGAAACACATTAATGATAACAAAGAGATTGTTGTTAATGTATCATTGGCCACTATCGTCTTATTAACTATTATAGGGTTATATAATACCGTTTAATTATATCTCTAATCAATAAGGATTCATGATGTTTTCATGAACCATTATACATGAGGTATATTTCATTGAATTCCCCAAAATGAACATTATTATCGAACACCATGGCCATGGATTTTTGTTGGTAGTAATATTCCCATAAAATGGAGTGATATTTCACATTCTAACAAGGTAAAAAAGTCATATTCATTTCTTACATTATACATTAATGTAATATCAATCTTGATGCACCAAACATTTCCTATCGGACCATGATCATATGTGATCATGGTCAATGTCAACACATTAAAGTTCATGAGTCATGATATCTATTAATGATAATCATACATTCTATGGATCTATACACATATCCTCATAAAGAATAACACAATGACACATAGTAATGGTTATTTCTAATTAACTGGTTTATTTTAATATCGACTAATGTTTGAGACTTCCAAAGGTGAGAACGAGGACATGGGGTTCAAATGTATTATGATATGTCTACAATTGATAGATTTTATTTTCTATGTTCTTTTTGGCAATATCTTCTGTCTATATAAAATATATTCAATAATGTTGTTATGGAACTTATTGGTTCTCATTATAATAGGGATCTATTAAGACCATTTAGTATGACATAGATTTTCAGGAGATATAAAATATAATAGTCATGAAAAAAATCAATAATTATGATATACAAAACATCATTAGACATGTAATCATGTACTATGAAATTCAGTTATAGTGAATCAAATCCAACAGACAACTAATTTCACTGATCAATCTAACAAAAAATATCAGTCCACTAAGTATTATATGATACTAATGCCTCAAATGAGATAAATACCTAGTCATAGGGTCTTCCACATATTTAAATTGTGTATAATAATCACACTAAAACATCTCCTCATTATAAAAAATCTTTAATGAGAAGAAATTTTTGATGTATTTGATTTTTCTTTTGGTGTGACCACAACTCATTGGATAGATCATGTACTCTAGAGTGATCACATTAAACTTTGATATGGTCCTCAAAACATATTAAAATATAATTCTTATGTGATAATCTTGAATCCAAACTATATCAATGGTATTATAAAATGCCTCAATATTACCATACACTACTACAGAGTCAAAGAAAACAATCTTTGTTGCACACTTTCTGCTCAAAAGTTCTTCATTGAGGATAAAAATATATCTAAACAATGACTTCATAATATTTTGATTTTTCGAAAAGCTAGATTTTATATAACCAATGAGGACTAATTTTACATCTCCTCTATTTACCTAGAACATGTCCTTAAATCATCTTAGATACATTAGATGGCCTTAAAAATAGACTAACGGTGTTCACATAGATCATATTGATATTGTAACAACATGATAAATGTGTAGGAAACATCAACCCATATACATAATATGATATAACTGATAGATGGTATTTTTGAATAATATGTGATATTACATATTCTCAACCTTTATTATTCTATTTTAGGATACATATTCCATGAAAGATGCATATCTTGTGACACTGGAATGTATACCATATTGGATTATTCTATTTTGAACTTCTTCAGTATGTAGTCAAGGTTTGTACATTGACATAATTTTTAAATCCTCTTCTATATATCACTCATGATCATTATTTGTATAATTTAGTCTACATAACATTAGTAATTAATATAGGATAACATTATCAACCATTCCTCAATATATTATAATGTTGGTATATCATTTCAAATTAGTTATTTGTTATCAAAATTCAATACTATAAAAAACCACTCTCCCACTAAAATTATTATAATATACTAGTCCAAATTATTTCTCAGTTTATCCAAATTCTTTTTTGGATTCATCATATCATATATATTAGGACATGAAAATACTCTTCCATTTATAAACTGATATCAACTGTTTTTATGCCTTTTTTTAGAATTTAAATAAATCACAAACATTTCTCGATGTGTCGTATAAACATCCAATTCAAGATTACCATTACAGAATGATATTTTCACATCCATTTTCTTAATCACATAGTCATGGTATGTTTCAATGAAATAAAAACATTAAGGGATTCAAATATTTAATGTGGAGAAAAGTTTTCTTTTTTGTTATTTCCACAATGTTTCCTAAACCCTTTAGAAATAATTAGTGATTTATTGAAATTAAATTTATCTTCAATGAAAATTTTTATATTGAATAAAAATTTTCTACCAAAATTATATAAATCAATTGGAGGACCCATCATGACCCAAAAATATTTTTCATTCATGGAATCCATCTCAGAATTCATGGATTATTTCTATCTAACAACTTATGGCCTTTTTATATAATCCTTGTTTGAGAGATAATCATCATTAATAATAAATAATAAGTCACCATAATAAGTTAATATAAATATATCTATCAATTTCAAATAATTCTCTAGTTACAACACCCTAAGTTATTGAAATAGAAAACATTGTTCAATATAGTATGTGATATGAAAAATTGAACCCAAACTGACAATGATTATTTACATCTGAATGGATTAACCTTTTTATTAAAAATATTGATATGGGTATGAGTAAATAATTTTGGACATATATATATATCCTATATATATATAAATTCTAGGTAAATAATCATTCATGTTTTGGAAATGTATTTTCGTTCTCCAATTTATCTTATCTTCAAAAATGATTTCAATTTCTTTTAATAAAAAAATATATAATATATTTTTAAAAGATTTATAAAATTAATTTGATAATATAAAAAATATCGCATCATCATATCAATATTATCTTTACATGAAAATTTTATAGTTTTTGAAAATATATATTTTATAGTTAATAGTTAAAAATAACATTTTAATATAAAATTGTCATTAATTTTGAAAATATAAATAATGTAAATGTTCAATTATTAATTAATTTTTATCTAAATTTAAAATAATTATTATTTAGTAATATTTAATTAAATTAATTATATTTAATTAAACATTGTTCCTGATTTTATTAAAATCATATTTTTGGGCTCAAAACCAATTTTTTTTAAATTATATTAAATTTCATTATGTTTCCCCAATAGAACTTATTTAAAACTCCAAATTAGAAATGATTTAAATTATAATTTTGTATTATATATCTATATTTTTGTATCTCAATTCATATAATAAATATTACTACCTATATATTAAATGTATATTAATCCATTAAAAAATTAATTTTTCCTTATTTTCTATCATGCATGTGAGATTAATATTAAATTTTAGTAATATGAATATTCGAATTTATTATGATAAAATGGATTATTTATATGGAAACATCTTAATTAATAGTATTTAATAGGTTTAACTCAATATTTTCAAAATAATGAATAGAAACTCTATGAAATATTAATAAACCTGGTAAAATGAAAATTGTTTTATAATGGGTAAAAATAAATTAACAAAGACAAGAATAACATTAACCATAATAGTGTAAATACTTAGATTTTCTTTTCAATAAAATTATTATTACTGTTATCCCAAATTAAGAAATCATTTTGATAAAAAATTATTTTTATATGATAAAACACAAATTTTACTTTAATGTAATATGAATTTTCAATAATGACACACAACATAATATATTATTAGATATTTGGAGTAAATTATATTTTAATAATTTTTAATGATAAAATAAATTTCATTAAATATAAATTATTATATAATTTTTTTGATGTTAAATGTTCTTTTTATAAGGGGTTGAAAATTGTTATTTAAAAAACCTAGTATTTCCCATTTAATGTCGGTTCTACTTCGAAAGTGAAAATTCATATGTTTAGAGAACTATTTTTATTAAAAAAAATTTATCTGATGTATTAAGTTATCCAAAAATTCACATTTCAGTACTATCTAAGATAGTCAAATATTTGGGTAAAAAATTATATATGAAAAAAATATTCTTTGTATATTAAAAAAGAATAATGACCTAAAAATTATGTATTAAAAAATATAATGGGTATCAACCACCAAATATATATTTTTTATTTTATATTGTTTAATTTTATATTTATTTTATTAATTTTATAAATCCTTTATGAATCATCCATAACATATAATATATTATTCGTTTTTAAAATCATTTCATTAAACACATTACTCACTTCTACATTAGTTTGGTTATTATTTTACGAAAATCATCCCTTAAACTAATTATATAATTAACAAACCACATGGCATAAACCATTGGAAAATCGATGATTACTGTTTTGTATTTTTTTTATTATATGGATTTAAAAAACTATGGTTGAGAAATTATAATTAATCTCACTCTCATCCCCTATATAATCTCCGAGGATCCAATGTATATTTAGTAAAAAAAATTGGATGTCATTCCTAATCTCCCCTAAAATCACTAGAGTTCTTCCATGGGTCACCCATTCTCTCCATATGTTCCTACCAAAAATTTGGTGTCTGGCTCTCAGGTAAGGGACCATCATCTCCTTATTTCAACTCAAAATCATTCTTTGAAAATAGTCATCTTAATTTAATCTGCTTACATTTTGTATCATTTATTAATAATACAATACTGTCAAATTGGTGTTATTTAATTCAGATACAAAATATCCTCTCTCTTTTAGTCCCTTTCCCAAGCAGTGACAATGCTAAAATTTAAAAAGTCATTTCCCTCTTCCCATTCCAATCCAAGAACATCTTTCATGTTATTCTTCTTAATTACATTTTTTTCATGTTGGGATATGTTATCCCAAGAAAACTATACTATCCATTTTATGTATAAATTATGATTTAATCATTTTAACCTCTTTAATCCCACCCAAGGACCTTATGTACAGACATTCTGTTGCTGAAATTTATTAAGGGATCTTCCACACTCTATTTAATTCAAACACACCTTTTTTTATATGGATCATAAGTTTTATATCCTCATTATGGGATATGAACATCTATATAAAAATTATTTTCCTTTTTATTTAAAAATTATGAGATACCCTTTTCACTCTCATTAATACCTTCCAAGAACATTTATGTAGACATGTTACCATGAAAAAATTTAGTAACAGATCCATACCTTCCCTTCTTTATTCAAGTTTCTTCATTATAATATGACTTATATTTCTAGTTATTAATTTTGACATATGGGTTCAAATGTCCATATTAAATTATATTTGGTTGATAAATGATTATATACCCCTTTATATCATATAAAACTATTTTATGAATCATTATGTAATGTCACTATTTTACTGAAATTTCACTTTGATATTCCATGGAAAACAAATTTGTAGTGAATACCAATAACCTTTTCAAATCAAGATTGTTCAACATTATGAACTTATAAATTTTAAATTGTAACATATATATCTAAATTACAACCAACATGATCAAGTAAATAAATTCGAGGATAAATGATTCCATGTTTTCTGTTCTACATGTCACAATTAAGAATGAGAATGAAATGCGTGTGATGGGTGCACCTCGAAGTATATATCACTCCAATGAATTTTGTAATATTTTAGTCTCATGGGAAATCATTCATGGGATTATGTAGTGAACCTAATCCATCAAGGGGCCTTTTCCATCAATGTGTCTCAGAATTCAGCCTTGACCAATGTTTATGATTCAATTTTTTAAGTTGTTACAACATTTTCATAATTTCCATTATGTTATCACACTATTTCATGATTAATTGTTCATGTTTATGATTCTCACTCCTTTAATTACCAATCTATAGGAATATAGTCTAGAATGTATTAAATTAGTCTGGTTATTCCATGTTTTTCCCTTACTAGGCTTTATAGAACACAAATTTCTTATTTATGTCCCCAGGTTGTCCCATGGAGTTTTAAGTACGAGAGAATATTGTGAACATATTTTGGATGTTTTCAGTAATTAAATTTTATTCCTTATTCTTTTTGGTAATTTAATGTACCAAATTTCCAAAAAACACTATAATTATTTAAGTCTATGGTTTTAATATGTCTAATCATGTTTAGGAAATCATGAATTAATGTGTAATAAAGAGTAGTATTAATATAGTTGGTATTAAAGGAAAAGTTTAGTTATTATATGGATTATTATTAGAAAACAAATGAAAAATGCATAGAGATACGAGTAAACGTAATAAAATATTTCCAAATTTTGTAAAAGATTATATTGTGTTCTTTATATTAAAATAAATCAATGTTAGGATACAAAAAGTTAATATCACTCTGGTATTGATGGACATAGGGATAAAACCAGATAACATAGGGTTTATCTATAATAAATTAGGAACTTGGGCATGAAAATGGGCCTTTCTACACACCTAGCTAGACCCTACAAGGTTATATGAATAGATAAATTCACCATTTCATTACGAACCATTGTTAAGGGGAAAAATATTCAAATAATACCCAATGTTATAAAATAGACTGTAGATAAAATTGATTGGAGAATAGAAATTCATTAGATAAATAAATAAATTTCATTTATATGATATTACATTAATTTAATTAGATCATGATTTATGTGATTAAAAATAATCATCCTTATTTATTCTTTTATTCTAACTCATGGATTGAAATAGTTATAACCATGTAAATAACCAATTTGAAGGACAATGTAATGACTTTCCAAATGATATTCCCAATTAGATGTGAGCACAATTAAGACATATTGTGATTATTCAAAAACTTCTATAAAAAATTACAATAAAAAATTGAAACTTTGTAGAATTCCCAATGAAGGTAAGGAAGACGAATATATAATCTCATGGTAGTCCCTATAATAATGGTGATAAGGTAATGAAAACTAACATTCCATTGTGAATCTTGTGTGAAAGGATGAAATAATTGAATTGTCTTAAAGGGACATAGAGTAGTTTTATGTGTGTCATGATGGGAAATAAGGTTTCTAGTTGCCCTGAAAAAATGTATAATGTGATAGATGAAAATATATTTCAATATAATGTTCCTTGTAATGTTTTATGATGTCAATGAAGAGAAATTTATAATTCTCCACCCAAATTACCTATTTCAAGGGCTGAGATACATGATGAGCCTCTATAATATCCATAAAAAAGGGAATAAAGAAAATAAAATGTTGAGATGGATCGTGATGACTAATGTATGTATATTCTTTAATATAGAATATTTTATGTCATGTTTTATATCATTTCATTCTCTATTAGAATTCTTGTAGGTTTTTGAAGACCATCGATTCACCACCCAAATTTTTTTACATCATAAAAAAAAATCTATGACTTCGTATAACATGTTGAAGTTTGTGTGAATTTTATTCATGAAAATATTTACTATCTTACATTAGTTTAATTTGAATATATATTAGTTAGGTAATTTTTGTACACTTATAAAGTAAATATAAATTTCATGGATAAGTTATTATCCTTAATTATCATGATTCACTCTTTGATTTTATAAATTCCCAAGGTGGATATCAAATATTCTATAGTATGGATATTATTTAACTGCAAGAATTCATATCAATATCAAATTTCTTGGACTATGGAAGGACCCATGGTATGGATAATGTTGTATTGTAATTCGTAAAGTGTTTATATATTCTTATTGAATATTTATGTTGTAAATGTATTCTACAAATGAATATACTTATATAAGAATCATGAAGTAACACAATATTTTTCCATATTTTTTTTCTTTTAATGACTTGAAGTTTATTTGTAATGGTATTGATGACCAATTAATGTTATTTTGTGACAAATTAATATTTTTTAAAACAGATAATTATGTTATTCACAACCCAAAATATGTGATTGATTGTGTGACAACTATAATGATACATAATATGATTTTTCAATTGATTAAAATAATTTTAAAATCCTTATCAACCTTTTTGATTATTCATATTATAGTAGTTTAGTATGAAAAATTGTGAAACATATTACATAATCAAATATATTTTTATTTGATTATTGATATTTCAGGAGATTTTGTATTTCAATATGGAATATACACCGATTATGATCATTTGAGAAGGAATATATAACATTTTGGTGAAGTGATTTGAAGGGTATACGACAACTATTGAGGGAAAAAATCATTAATTTTGAGGTTATTGTTATTAAATATGGGTATTAATTTAAGGAATAATATATATATAATCAATTTGGATTATTTATCTATTTTTCAGGAATAATATATTATGTTTTATTCATTATCATTATCATTTTAATTTACACAAACCATTTTTCATTTATTAATGAAAATATGTATATATTTGTATTCATTGAGGTATTATGTGATTCATTACATGGTTTATTCTAGATCTTCATGATTATAAACTTTTTATTGATTTTGAATTGTTTGAATAAATATGTAATTTTAGCTTAAGTTTATTAATAGATGAAATTATAATTTTCAAGAATTATATTTTTTTATGTACCCAGTTCATATGGTAATGGAATTCCATAACACTATGAAATAGATCTTAAAACCATTTTTTTTCATATTACGATCAATTATGATAAAATGATGTTAATTATATCCATCATGGATTTATGGTTTCATGGTCATTGAATACTCTTTATTATGTTCTCTAAAACACCCATTCAATTAATTGTTGTTAGTTTTCTCTTTAATATCCTTGTTTTTTATTCCCAAAAATGTTCTCTTATATAGAAACATAGTTATATGATGATCTTCATACATACCTTTCTCTCTTTTATAGTTAATGTTATATTAACCATTCTTATAATGTGGGATTACAATAAAGATATTTTAAAGTGTTGAAAAATTTATTACCTTGTTTTGTTTAAATTATGATGATTAAAATTTTTAAAGTGTGGAAGAATATAACACCCCACATTTTTAAAGGAAACAACTATACTAAATTGCATAAGATATACGCAACACTAATCCCAAAATAACTGAGATTATTTAAATATAAATGTTTTACATTTTCAATTAAATTTGTGGATATGAGTAATATTAACTACTTTATGAAATATATATTCCTCTTATATATTAACAAATTCCATGTAAATAATCCATCAAATTTTGTTAAAGTCATTTTGTTCATCAAAATATTATTTAATCATATTTTATTTTTATAGATTTTTAAGGGAAAAAATAATATAATTATTATATAGAAACATTAGAAAATTAATTTTATAAAATGAATACTTTTGTAGATATTATCTTGGGAATATGAAATTAGGGTAATTTTTTTTATTTTCCAAAAAATGTTGATTGTTCGGTGAATGGTGAATAATACAGTTTTTATTTCCAATTATCATTTATTTTGATAAATAAATTAATTTATAAGTACTATTATTATTATATTTTTATTTAATGTTAACATAATTATTATATATTTATATTTAGTTCAATTAATTACATTTAAATAACTATTGTTTTAGATCTTATTATAAGTAAATTATTTTTATTGGAAACACATTTATTTATGGGAAATTTTTTAAATTGTATAATTTCTCCGCATTAGAATTAATTAAAATAACAAAAAATGAAAAATTATATAAATAAATTTTTTATATTCTATATCTATAATTTTTTATGGAAATACATAAAATGAAGATTTCTAGTTTTATATTTAATTTGAAATATACCGTTAATTAAAAATTCCTGTTTTTTCAAAAAAATATCTTTCTATCATGCATTAAGGTATTATATTAAATTAATCTAATCAAAATATATGAATTTATTTGGAAAATATTTATTCCATGTTTTTAATAATCTTAATTAATAATAGATAATATAGATTAGTAAATGTTTTGAACAATTTGAATGTAAACTGTATTAAATATTAATTTCTATTATTAAAAAGAAAACCGGTTAATTTACGGTAAAAATAATTTTAGAAAGAATAGAAAAAATATAACCTAATATTATATATATTTATATTTCATTTTCATTAAAATAATAATTATTTTGATTCCTTATTATGTATTCATTTAGATCAATATTATATTTTGATATAATGAAAGATAAATAATATTTTAAAATAATTTGAAATTTTAATAAAGGGATTAATTTTGATGAATTTACTAATTTTTAAAATAAACGATTCATTATTAATATATTAATATCAAATAAATATTATTAAATATAGGTGATTATATAAATTTTATGAAATTAAATGTAATTTTTTTAGTGGTCTGGAAACTGTTATTGTTAAAAAACCGAGCTTTTCACAATAAATATGGATTATATTTTAATTATGAAAATTAATATATATAGAATATTATTATTATTAAATGAATATTACATTTAGAATAAAAAAAATAAAATTATCTAATGGTTAATTTTTCATAATTTTCAATGGGTATCGATTTATTGGGTACTAAATTAAATACGGTATTAATATATGTTGTATATTTTGACATCATAATGACACAAAAATTATTTATAAAATAATATAATTCATATCCAAGAACAAATATTTTTTTCCATTTAAAATAATGTGAATTTAATATTATATTATTAATTCAATAAATAAATTATGAAACCTCCAAAACCTCTAACATATTTTTATGTTTTAAATTCATTTTTGTTAGTACATGAATCTCTTCCACCTCAGAGTGGGTATGATTTTTTTAATTTCATCCCTTATAAATACAAAATAATGAAACAACCACACATTAAATGTAGTAATGGGAAAAACCATAGTATATTTTTTTGTTTTTGTAATTTTACTATATAGAGTCTGGAACCAATGTTTGGGAAATTATAAATAATTTCCCACTCATATCCTATATAAACCCACTAAATCTCCCCTTTCTATCCACTAACATATTTATCACATATTTTCTCATCCCTCCAATCTCTATATTCCATAAATAGTGGCCCAAATATTTCAATAAGCTCATACCAATCATTTAGAATCACACACTCAAGATAAGGGGCCTTCCTCCCTTCCTTTCAATTCAATAAACTTATTTGTAATTTGTAAAGACCTGTAAAAATCAAGGGAAATTTTTTCTTAATTTTTTTTGGAATTTTACAAGAGCGCAGTTTCAGACGACACCTGATTTCGAGGCCCGGAGTTCCCAGAATCAATTTCCGAAGTTTGGCTCGGGTACGTTCAGTGAACGAACGAGCAGGATTTCCTAACTTTTGATCAGGTGCTCGGAATTGAAATCCGAGGACACCGATGAACTCGCAGCACCAATATTCGCTTAAGGAGACCTTTTCCGAAGTTGCGTTTATTGCGGGACGAAAGTTAATTTTTGGGAGAATTAGAAAAAGTTGAATAAAAATGTGGATCACTTTTTATTTTATTTTTATGTTAGTTAACTTCTCCCAAAGGGAGTTAAAGGTGGGACCCACATCCACTTAACCTCCCTTTGGAGGATTAAGTTTGGTGGGGCCCACACGAAACCCAACTATTCAACTTCTCTCAAAACTCACTTTAACCCCACTTTAAATGTTTTTGATAACTTAGCTTATTAATTAGGTTGAGTTGTTTAAACTTTTTCAAACATTTGAAATTCAAAAAGGTTTGGTTGAGTTAATAAAATAAGCTCTTAGCTTATTTTATTTGGTTAGAATTGTTTAGCCATATTGAGAGGATTTGAGAGCTTTTCTTTCTTCTTCAAACTTTGACGAAGAACGCTCAAGCTTTGACGAAGAACACTCAGCATACCGACTCAGACAGGAGTGCTGGAGCGGGCCCTCCTGATCGAGAGCTTCCTTGCTGAGTCTACACCAACGCAGCGACCCACCGCAGGGCGGCACGTGGCAGAGTCATCTGCAGCAGGCAGTTGACAGATGACTCAGGGGTCCAGACAGACCAGACCTTCGGGCAGACGACCTCAGGGCACTGGCTCAGCAGTGCGGAGCACACAGCAAGGAGCCAGTCTTTTGAGAGGCAGACAGTGCTACTCGTGCGGCAGGCAGGGCCACATGGCTCGTGACTGCCCGACCCGCCGTGCCGAGGAGCAGCAGACAGTTGAGGGACCACCGAGGAAGAGGCAGAGGGTCGACCGTGGCGGTCCGCAGGGAGGAGGCGGACGAGGCAGAGGAGCTGGACGAGCAGCCGGTGGTGGACGACGCTTTGAGGCTCTGCCACCACCACCACCAGGAGGTCCACCCCGACCACAGGGAGATGTCGGGCAGAGACAGGCACAGCTCCAGGCAGCAGAGGCCTACATCCACGGCGCACCCGAGATGATTCGAGGTACTATCTGTGTCTATTCCACCCTTGCTGCAGTACTTATAGACACAGGGGCGAGTCACTTTTTCATAGCCACTTCCATTGTTCGGAGCTCGGAGATTCCGACAGAGCCGTTGGCTCGATCCTTACAGCTAGAGACTCCTACGGGAGCAGACTCAACGATTACGCACTGGTGCCGGCAGTGCGAGCTTACTCTAGGAGGTGAGATCTTCGGCTGGGATCTTCTTGTAGCAGTGTCGAGGCCTTACGACGTCATCTTGGGCATGGATTGGCTATCTACGGTCCATGCAAAGATTGACTGTTTTAGGCGCAAGGTGTGATGTGTACGCACCGACGGGAGCAGGTTCACCTTCACCGGCGATAAGGGAGCCTTTGCAGCACATGATGGACTTCCATGAAGGAGAGGGCATCCCGTCACTCATCAGTTGGCTAGCCTCATCCTTGGAGCAGTTGACGTGCGGAGTCCTGGTTTTCCTGCAGTGGTGGTTTAGTTTGCGGACGTTTTTCCCGACGATGTTCCAGGGCCACCTCCTCACAGAGAGGTAGACTTTTATATTGACTTGTACCCCGGGACAGCCCCGATATCCACTCCAGCATATCGGATGGCCCCCGCCGAGCTTCGAGAGCTACGGGTACAGTTGGAGGACTTGCAGGGCAAGGGGTTCATCCGACCCAGTGTTTCACCCTGGGCTTCCCCGATATTGTTCGCCAAGAAGGTGGACGGGAGCCTGTGGCTTTGTGTTGACTATCGTTGCCTGAACCAGGTGACATAGAGGAACAGGTATCCGCTACCGAGGATTGATGAACTCTTTGATCAGCTCAAGGGAGCACGTCGGTTCTCGAAGATAGACCTCAGGTCAGGCTATCATCAGCTCAGAGTCAGAGACGAGGATGTGCAGGAGATAGCCTTCAGATGTCGGTATGGCCACTATGAGTTCTTGGTTATGCCTTTCGGTGTAACCAATGCTCCAGCAGTGTTCATGGCTCTCATGAACAGGATCTTTCAGCCATATCTCGATCGGTTTGTCGTGGTCTTCATCGACGACATTCTGATTTACTCTACGACTGAGGAGGAGCACGCCTATCACTTGCGTGTTGTACTAGACACACTCCGAGAGCACCAGCTTTATGGTAAGCTCTCGAAGTGCCAGTTCTGGATACGTGAGGTCCACTTCTTGGGACATGTTATCTCTGAGTCGGGAGTTGTAGTGGATCCTGCGCAGATCGAGGTTGTGTTAGCATGGGATCCACCCAGGAGCGTGACTGAGTTTCAGAGTATCTTGGGACTGGCTGGATACTTTCGGAGATTCGTGCCAGACTTCTTTAGAGTTGTGGAACCTCTCATAGCTTTGACGAGGAAGGGGAAACCCTTCGTGAGGTCAGACAGATGTCAGTAGAGCTTCCAGGAGCTGAGACAGAGATTGACTAGCGCACCTATCTTGAGGTTTCCTGAGGAGGGAGTAGGGTACGTAGTTTACTGTGATGCATCAGGGATCGGACTCGGTTGCGTCCTAATGCAGGAGTGGGCAGTGATCGCCTATGGATCACGACAGTTGAGGCCACATGAGCAGAACTACGCTACCCATGACCTGGAGTTGGCAGCGGTGGTCTTCGCTCTGAAGACATGGCGACACTATCTGATGGGCGAGCGCTTTACAGTCTTTTCCGATCATCAGAGTCTCAGGTATATCTTCTCACAGAAGGACATGAACCTGAGACAGTGGCGATGGCTCGAGTTCTTCCAGGACTATGACTTTGAGATAGTCTATACTCATGGGAAGGGGAACATAGTAGCCGATGCCCTCAGCAGGAGGACGGGCATTCAGCTACTTGAGGAGGCAATAGAGAAGCTAGCCTCTTTGCAGATATCCTTCGTGGATAGAGATGGAGCAGCCTTCCTTCAGTCTGTCACAGTCACTCCTCCACTACTACAGTGAGTCAGGGAGGCACAGGGTGGGGACACTGACTATGAGACACGGCGTGCACAGATATCCTCGGGACAGGCACCTGATGGTTTCTCCCTTGGAGCAGAGCACGACATCCTTTTTAGAGGACGTACCATGGTACCAGTCGCTTTTCGAGAGGAAGTGCTGAGAGAGTTTCACACTTCTCCTTTGGAGGTACATCCTGGAGTGGAGAAGATGTACCAGGACCTCAGACGACAGCACTGGTGGCCAGGCATGAAGAAGGCAGTAGTACAGTTCGTTTCTCGATGCCTCACCTGCCAGCAGGTAAAGGCAAAGCATCAGGTACCAGCGGGCTTGGTACATCCCTTGGAGGTTCCGGAGTGGAAGTGGGACGACATATCTATGGACTTCGTGACTGGACTTCCACACACTTCCAGAGGTCACGACTCCATATGCATGATTGTTGACCGACTCACCAAGTCGGCACACTTCTTACCCATTAGAGAGCAGGGCTCAGTGGAGATCTTGGGACATCTCTACGTTCAGGAGATTGTGCGGCTCCACTGTGTGCCATCATCTATCATCTCCGATCGAGATGCTCGCTTCACTTCCTGGCTTTGGAAGGGGTTGCAGGAGGCATTCGGGACGCAGCTACGTCTGAGCATATCCTTTCACCCTCAGACGGATGGTCAGATGGAGAGGACCATTCAGACTCTCGAGGACATGCTCCGCGCATGTGTCCTCGACTTTGGTCGCAGCTGGGAGGATCACCTACCCTTGGTGGAGTTTGCGTACAACAACAGCTACCACTCCACCATCGGGATGGCACCTTATGAGGCATTGTACGGCCGACCTTGTAGATCTCCTTTGTGCTGGACAGACCCTGGGGAGTCAGCACTTGTGGGACCGGAGATGGTCCAGGCCACGACAGAGAAGGTCCAGGTCATCCAGGAGAGGATGAGGACAGCACAGAGCTGGTAGAAGTCATACTCTGACAGGAGGCGGAGGCCACTAGAGTTCAGGGATGGCGACCACGTCTTCTTACGGGTCTCACCTCGACGTGGTATTCAGAGATTTTGTCGAGGCGGCAAGTTATCTACGTGCTTCATCGGACCCTTCCAGGTCCTCAGCAGGGTTGGCGAGGTGGCTTATCGCCTGGCTCTGCCACCTCAGTTGCACCGGGTGCACGACGTCTTCCACGTATCCCAGCTGAGGAGATACCTGCACGACCCGATGCACATCATTGACCATGGGGAGCTTGACGTTGATGATCGGGCGACTTTTACGGAAGTCCCGGTGGAGATAGAGGATCGACAGGATCGGGTCCTACGTGGGCGATCGATTCCTCTTGTGCGCATCAGATGGCAGCACGGGAATCTCTAAGAGAGTACATGGGAGCGGGAGGCTCAGATGCGTGCTCAGTACCCTCATTTGTTTCCCCAGTTTTTGATGTATCATTACGGGGACGTAAAGCCCTGAGGTGGGAGTAATGTAAGGACCCGTAAAATTCAAGGGAAATTTTTTCTTAATTTTCTTTGGATTTTTACAAGAGCGCGGTTTCAGACGGCACCTGATTTCGAGGCCCGGAGTGCCCGGAATCAATTTCCGAAGTTTGGCTCGGGTACGTTCAGTGAACAAACGAGAGGGATTTCCTAACTTTGGATCCGGTGCTCGGAATTGAAATCCGAGGACACCGATGAACTCGCAGCACCGATATTCTCTTTGGTAGACCTTTTTCGAAGTTGCGTTTATTGCGGGACAAAAGTTAATTTTTGGGAGAATTATAAAAAGTTGAATAAAAATGTGGATCACTTTTTATTTTATTTTTATGTTAGTTAACTTCTCCCAAAGAGAGTTAAAGGTGGGACCCACATCCACTTAACCTCCCTTGGGAGGATTAAGTGTGGTGGGGCCCACATGAAACCCAACTATTCAACTTCTCTCAAAACTCCCTTTAACCCCACTTTAAATGTTTTTGACAACTTAGCTTATTAATTAGGTTGAGTTGTTTAAACTTTTTCAAACCATTGAAATTCCAAAAGGTTTGGTTGAGTTAATAAAATAAGCTCTTAGCTTATTTTATTTGGTTAGAATTGTTTAGCCATCTTGAGAGGATTTGAGAGCTTCTCTTTCTTCTTCAAACTTTGACGAAGAACGCTCAAGCTTTGACGAAGAACGCTCAAGCTTCGACGAAGAACGCCGCTCCTCTCTTCTTCGTCTTCCGTGTCAAAGAAAGGGAACACCGCTTCCTCCTCGGACTTCCTTCGTCGGCATACGAAGATTCGCCAACGACGTACCTCTTCGGACGTACCTCCTCGTCATCGGATTTGACGAACGATTACCCCGACGCCCGACCTCCGCGACGTTGTCTTCCACGGGTCGTTGACAATCTTCGAACTTGAACCCATGGTAGGGGTTTTTGTTGATTATTTATTTATTTATTTATTCTTGTTCGTGGTTCTAGCATGACTAACGTGAGGATAATGGATATTTGAATATGTGTTATTGTTTAACGTGAGGGGGGCCGGACCGCATGAACACGGCCAAACACCCCTCCTTTGTTCTTGATAATTTATCCTGCGGTTGAAACAAGATGGCGTGGTGCCGTCGCACCACGCGGATATTCGCACGATTATATTGTGCGGCACCGTCGCGCCGCACCGTGGAAGGATCATCAAGAACGCGACGCCGTCGCGCCGCGTCGAAGGGAATCGAAGGCGCGGCGGAGGGGCGCGGTGCCGTCGCACCGCGCCGGACGACGAACACCGTGGCCGGTTCCGGGCCGCGGCGAGAAGGGAAGACCGGTGGCACGCTGGGCCGCCGGCGTCAGAAACCGGAAGGGGACCGGCTTTCCGGTCCCGTTGGAGAAAAAACCGGCCGGCCAGGTGGCCGGCCGGAAGGTCAAAGACCGGGGGAATAAATTCCCCCGGTCAACTCTCAAACCCCCCCCCCCCCCATTTATGAGGGGGGGGGGGGGGCAGTTCCTTTGAGGGGGGCAGGTGACCCCCCCGGTTTCCTCAAGAAGGCCCCCACGAGGGGGGCCAGATCTCCAAAAGGCGCGGCACTTAAGCCGCGCCGCCTTGCTGGAAGCAGGGGCTTAGCCCCCCGTGCGTGACCCCAGCGGCGCCAGGCCCTGCCGGTCCGCCGCCGGCCGGGCCCGGTCGGACCCGGGTCGGGGTGACCCTGGTTGGGCCGACCCGGGGGGGGGGGGGGGGGGGTCGGGCCGGGTCGGCCCGGACCCGGACCCCCCGTTTTCGAGACGGATTCGGTATTTTGGCCATAAATTGAGCCACGGACCTCCGATTGATGAACCGTCTGCGGCAACGCGATCCTTGGATCGAGACGGTCGTTTCGGTATATTGCACTCAAAGTTTCGGAACACTTTGTGTTCGGCCGGGTTGGTTCGTTCACGAAACCAACCGGGCCTTCAGAGCGGAAACGCTCATATCTTGAACTACGGACGTCCGATTGACATGCCGTCAGCTTTGTTTTGTTCCTCTTAGTGAGACGGATCTTTTGGAATACTTTGCCCGAGGTTTGGACGCATGTGGAGTACGCTCGGGTTGGTTTTTCCTTAAAAACCAACCGGGCCCCGGGGACGAAAATGCCAATAACTCTCAGACCAGGCGTCCGATCGACGCACCGTCTGTTGCGTTGAGTTCCTGTTGACGATACGGAACTGTTGAATACATAAACTCTAGACTTTGCGATAGTTGATGTATCAGCCTCTCGGCTCGTGGAGCGGACCCTCCTGTACGAGCTTACTGTGTGCTGGAACCCTAGTGCTGGCTGCGACTGTGATTGCTACTACCACTGCTACTACTGCTACTGTGACTGCGACGACGACAGTACAGAGATCCTGTGTGGATTCGACGAAGATGACTACAGCACTCAGCGATCCTACGTGGATCAGTACTACAGGTCCTGTGTGGGCCCGATCCTGTGTGGGTCCGATCCTGTGTGGTTCTTTACGCTCAGCGGTCCTGTGTGAACCAGCGCCTACAGGTCCTGTGTGGGCCCGATCCTGTGTGGGTCTTTTGCGGGGGTTAGTTACCCTTCGATCCTTCGTGGGTCCGACGACTTAGATGGATCAGAGATCATCTTTATCGTCTTTCGAAGAAGTATACCTGTGTGAGCTGAATCCTGTTGTTTTCCTGTGTGGATTGTGTTGTGCTATCCTCTATGGATTTCGATTTTCTTTCCTGTGTGGAATACGTTTACTTTCCTGTGTGGACTGAGTTGTACATGGGCTCGGAGGTTGGAGCATATTTGAAATTGATGTCTTAGGTATATGTATGGGCATATACCTAAGCAGTGTCGGTTGTTACTTCGTGTTTGTACCTTTCTTCGGGGTTTATCCTTTGTGGATTTGAGAGACCTTCAGGGGTCTCGGGGTCCCTACTTTGTAGCTTATACTCACCCCTGCACGGGCTTTGCCCGCACTACGTTGTGTTGGTTGCAGACGATGGACATTTTTGATCTTATCTGAGGCTTGCAGAGCAGGACGGTACCTGAAGGTGGACCACTGGGCGGGACGTGCTCGGAGCGGACGGCAGGACCCGTGGAGCAGTGGAGCTATCTGTACCCACCCTTCAGGTGGGATTTCCAGTGGACAGCTCGGTGTAGCGGCTTTTACTTTTCAGTTGCTGTTTTCCCTCTCGAGTTGTACTTTACTTTCATTTTGGGTTTGTATACTGGCACATTTACTTTTCCGCACTTTCTGTTGTAATCTGCTTTTGCTTAGTGTTTACTTTCCGCTTGCTTACTCTGTGGTGTTTGTTTACTTTACAAAGGCAATGCCTTCCCTTTTTACCGGGATTTACGCCTAGGTGCTAGTCGCCAGCCCCTGGCCTATGGAAGGCGGGCTTGGGGTAGTCACGACACAGACCCCGAGGGCGAGTCGTGACATAATTAACCATTTTAGTTTAAATTGATTATAAATTCATTAATTTTTAACCATTATATGATTATCCAATTTATTTTACTTGAGTGAGATACCACTTATCCTATATCATTTTGGTAGTTATCTAACAATTTATTATGCCAAAATATTGTAAGGGATTCCCCTCTTCTCATTTAAATTCATAGACATTTTTCTTATTATGATGATTAATTTACTTCTATTCATATTGAGTTATGTTATTAAAATCCTTATAACTATACATTTGATTTATAAATTATGATATACCCCATTCACTCTCTTTGATTCCACCAATGGTCCTTTATGTACCCCCATTTCCACTGCAATGTTTTGTAAGGGATATCCCACTCTACTTTTAGTTCATGAAAATCATTAATGGTAATCCTATTACTGTTTATTTATTCACATGGGATATTTTTTTCAATATCCCCCATAAATTCCATTTTATTATTAAATTATGATATTTTCCTTTCACTCCCATTAAGATATCCCGTTATGAATTATACACACCCATTACCAGGATGAAATGTTGTACGGGACCATTTACTTCCCTTCTTTGTTCATGATTCTTCATTACATTATATCTTATATTTACAATTCATCATGTTGGTTTTTGATTTCTGATATCCCTATGATTCTCTACTGGATTTAAAAATGATTATATAACCATATTTCTCACATTAAAGCATATTATTAATATTTATGTAATGCAATTATGTTGCTGAATTGTCAACATGGTTTTCAATGCCAAATAAAAGTCTAGTGAATAACCACACAATTTTTCTATCAAGGGTGTTCATATTTATGAACATATAAATATTTGATTTGGGATTTATTGTGTGTATTTCGCATGTCATGATCATGGAATAAAATTTGATGATTAGTGATTCCATATTTTAAAGACTATCTAGCACACATAAGCATGATAATGAATTAAATGTGATGGATGCACCGAAAATTATTGAGTACACCAATGAATTGGGAAATGATTTAGTCTATTTAGACATCAAGAATGGGATTATCTATGGAAACTAATCCATCAAGATTCTTTTCCCATTATTATTTCATGCATGTTATCCTTAACCTTGTTTATAATGAAGTGGTTTAAGATATTTCCCATTTTCCCATGTTTCTATAATGTCATCATATTATATAATGTCTCAATGTTCATGTTTACGATTCTCCCTCCTTATATGACCCCTTGATATTTCTATTTTCTAACATGTATAACATTCTTCATGTTATTAAATGTTTATTCCCTTACTAGGAATTATAGCTCACCAATTTATTGTATATGTCCCAATATTTTCCCATACAATTTTAAGTATAAAAGAATATTATGAACTTGTTATGGATGATTTCAATAAATATTAAATTTTATAAATTTTATGTTTTTATATATGTACCTAATTCCAAAATACATTAGATTTCTCAATATTTTGGACTGTATTATGTGTAATCTTATTAAATATATAATTAAATAATTTTAAATAAAATTAATGTTCTTATACTACCACACCAACAAAATAATTGTGTTTCAGGAACAAATTCATCAACTAGGACATGGGGAATTTAATTTTTTTCCAAATCTTGAGTATATTGAGATGTCGCTTAATCAAATTCAATCTTTCTTCCACTATCCTCCTTGAGGATTTCTTTCTTCTCATGACATATTTCTTTTCTTCCAATGGTCACATTCTTATCCAAATGGTTGTACAGATAGTATCCCTCTCTTTCATTGGGATACCCTATTATGATATACATAATGAATATGGGTACTTGTTTTTTACTTGATCAGGCCTTAAAAATTTACATATAAACCCATACATGATCATGTGACTAAATTAGTTTTTTACACTCCGTAACTCAAATGGAATATTATTTTCCATTTTAGTTGGTACTGAGTTTATTCCATATGAATTCATCTATAATGAATATATCTAGAAGGAAAATGGATGTATGAGTAAATCATCATATAACATACCTTTCCTAATAAGTCATGGTTAGTCCTTTCAATAGTACTAGCCCACTATAGTGTATAAGGCTGAGTGATTTGAGATAAAATCTCACACTCCCCTAGAATGATGATAATGTTGCCAATGATTTCCCACCATGAAATGATGAAATTTTATTTATATTCATACTAAATGTATTTTAATCCTCTTTCATGAACTCTTTTATTATCTCAAGGTATTTCTACTTATACCTCATCAGTTAGACATAACCATACATTATAAATTCAATAGTAATGTAAATAATTTCCAATAATGTACCTCTATATACAACATAAAAGGGTTCAAAGACATCAATGTGGATCTAAAATATGAGTTTCTTGGCTATTTCACTTTTACCCCTAAATGGTTTTTAAGACATCTTGCCTAATAAACAAGCATGATATATTTTAATTCAATTAATCTACAAGGATTCTATGATACCATTATGATAGAAATTCACGAAATGGTTATTTTTTAGGTGTCAAGATGATGATTCAAAAACTAGGAGTTATATGAATTAGATTTAATTTTATGGTTATCAGTTAAAAATAATTTTATTTATTATTTTAATACATTAAAACTTTTATTTAACTCTTCCATACTATAATATATTATATCTTTATAATAGCGCCATACATTCTTTCGAAAGACAAAAATAAACACATCAATGTCTAAACAATAAATAAAAATGTTTTGGTAAAACAATAAATATAATAAAACCTCATTAAATGAAAAAATAAAAAAAGTCAGTAATGTGATATCATAGTCTCAAATGGCTAGAGTTGAAAGCCTCACACCATTTGAATCCCATAGATCCGTAATATCTCTAGAATAATTTTCAAATCTAATTGGTTATTATATTTGGATAAAAATTTGAGCACCCCATGAAATTTCTAATACTCAAATTATATATATAGAAAGATTATAATCATCAAATAATGAATCTATTTTGACCAATTAATTATTTAGAAGGTTTTAATTCCACATCTAGTGGCGGTAGTTTCCACTTTCAAAACAAACCACATCACATCCCTTTTCATGATGCCTTCTACTTCTTTGAAGGAAAATGATCTGGATTCTTAGAATATGAATGGTTTATTGTCCAATATTATATGTTATTTATCCACCAATTCACATTAATGATAGTTGTATTTTCTATCCCCATTTCATTACAAATATGGATAATAAGTGTATGATGTTCCAAAAGATTATTATTAGAATTTTACAAAATATAATTACAAATAAATATAGAGAAGTTTTGGGTTGTGAGGGTTGAATGGGATATTTTCATATCATATCAAAGGTCGTAAAACCCATTATGTCATAGTTCTCAACACAACCAATCATATGTAATACATATTCACCAATTGGAGATGGCACTCAATGATTTTACATGAACATTGAATTAGAGATATTATATGTATCAAATATATACTTATCTTGATAGATATCCTATAGGTGTGAAACACTGTTATACGCATCCATATCATCATATTCCATTATAATATTATTGGACAAAGAGTATAGAACCAAACATTAATCATCTACAGTGTCATATACATGTTTGAGATTGATAAATACTTTTTTCTTTACTATCCTCTATCAATGAATTCATGAAGTGGGGTTTTCCGAATATATATTTTCTATTGTTGGAATAATATAATCTGTAAGAGCATATACCATTCATGGAAATTCATTTCATTTTGGAAGTTATCCTTCAACAGTTCAGATCATAGGGATAATTTTACACTTTTTTTGATTTTCAATTTCTAAAAAATAAAATAATAATAATAATATTGGTTTGGATAATAAATCATAGACATTAATTTAAAAAATAATTAGCATATTAAAAACTCCCAAAAACTAAATCAAAATATCCCTCCCCATTAGTCATAAAATATCTTTAATTTTATATATTCTAGTGGAAGTGATCCATATTACGCTTCTCATATCAAATTCATGGGATCAAAATTATATTTGATTGGTTTTAGGTAGGTATGACATACCAGAAACATATTCTCATAGTTCCTTGATTCATTGAGTATAATCTCCAATACTAAAATCATGAATAAAAATTTCATCAACTATTTCCTCATATTTACACCAAATATTTCATGGGTACTCATCCCTTTATTTGATCAATGCTATGGAAATAAAAAATCAACCTAAAAGTTCCATGATAACTTATGCACATGAACATGGGTTGGTCGACCTCATTGAAAAATTAAGCAATTTATAACATATGTATTGGAAGGATATATAGAATTAATTTTTATTATTTTTGGGACTTTTTTCTTTATGTGTAAATCACATTATATATTTTTGAATACCATGATAATATTAAGTGGATTTTACAAAAGTGGTTAACTATTTCTAATAAAAAAAATATGCTTAATCTAATTAGATTTTCATCCATCATTCATGATTTTTATTTCATTCAATAATTTACCATTCATCCTCCATGAAAATAAATAATTATCCATGAAACATATTGAATGAAAATATAAGTGGAATGGTCCTTGGATACACTTATTGTTTCTTTACATTTAATATGATAAACTAAAAATGAACCCTAAAAGAAACACCTTTATCCATATCATGGTACATGTTTCCGCATTCAACAATTGGATCTTATGTATCACCTCAATTGGTTATTCCTTAGATCCTTGACTCACACCGCCTCCACATTCATGGGTGATCCATACAATCATAAGATTTTACATACTTTATAATTAGGGGATCCAATAAATTTTATAGTGTAGGTTTACTTAAGAAACTCTTCCCTTAAATAATAAGGGGAGGAAAAGACATGCATTCAATCAATTATTACATTACAAAAGAAACCCATCACATATTCCAGTAGTATACAATATCATTATCATCCACACAATATAAAATGATAATATATTTTCAATTGTTCTATCAATTACAATGATTTATTCATTATATAAGACAATTCACCATGAATTAATCAAATTAACTCAATTTATCAAAATTACATCCATGTATCCCAAACTCACCATCAAATGTTAATTTCATTTAAACATAATGATGTATATAAGTATAAATTGAAGGAATAGTGAGCTCTTACCAAAAAATGTGACATAAAAATATATTTAAAATAAATATTTATAAACCCAACGGTGTGTAATGTCAAATAAATGATGTACAAAATACATGAAAATAATTTTAATTATACATTGACAATAAATATGTTCAAAAAGCATAGAACGTTATCTATAATAGGCTCTATTGAATATACAAAAGTGCCTATTGTTTATTATCATATGAATTTGTCCATACAACATGCCCTGGGATTAGACATGTTTCATAGCATGGATGAGTTCAAGGTAAACAAAATTTAGTCCAAATTTCTTGGCATAGAACCTCAAAGACCCACACATGGCACTTCCTTATGCGCTATTTCTAATACATGGAACATTAGGACACCCCTTTTCTGATCCATCAGTGTCAAGGTTATACATTTGATGTATATTTGATGCGTGATTTCTATTTCTTTAGGGAGTGTTCTAGTCTATATGGATCTACATGATGATAATCTTTTTTAGGATATCAGATATGATTAATTTACATATATAATACTTTATCTAGATAAATAGGCTCATTAAATAATATACATGATATTAATGTATTTCATAAATGTATGGTACACTTCTTTTGTCCAAGAAAAGACATTGACATAACCAGATTGTATAAATTGAATGCTTCATTGTTTTCAATCTCTAACCAATTAACAATTATGTCAGTGGGAATCAAGAAATGAATAAACAAAAGTTTTCAGATATTAAAATGAATCTAAAAATTAAATGAAAATTAAAATTTATATAATCATTCGACAAATAAAAATTTACTATAAATCATACATGTGACTCCTCGGATTCATCATGTAGGTTTCAGGTGTAGCAGAATTCAGTTTTTAACCTACCACTTAGTGGTTTTACTATTCATCAAAAATTGAAAGTTTTCAGAAAAATACCAAAATTTCACCCTAGGCTAATTTCGATATTCTGAGTCCAAAAATGAAGTCCATTTTGAAAAATAAAATTTATAAAATTTCAAAAAGTGGTTATTACTATTCATAACGGCTAGTTTTAATAATATTTTAATAGCATATCGTTGTTTAGTGAAACTCGGTATTGCGTATTACACACGCTATCGAGGAAGGTCGCAATTGCGTGTAATGCAAGGCAAGTCAAGGATGCGTATTGTGAAAGCTCCTTTTGGTGTAGCGTACAACACAAGACATTAATAAAATTAAAAAGAATAGTTTTCATAAAATCTCGGGCTGTTACATTCTACCCCCCTTAAAATGAATTTCGCCCTCGAAATTCGTCGCGGTTATAAATAGTTTACTATTCGAAAGTTTCTTTAATAGAAACCCACATCGTAAAAAAGAATACCAAAACCAATCTTTAAAAACAAAAGTATGAAACATAACGGTTACCCAAATAAACCAATCACTGGGTTTCCACATAGGTGAAAATATGGATATGGAAGAGAAATCTAACCATCCTGTTCTGATGGAGAGTGGTAGAGAACATGGCTATGGAAAAGCCAGTAATCACAAATCCATAGATTTGTGATGATATAAGGTACCATCTGATTCATCAGGTATAAGATCACTAGGACATCATTTTTGGTTTTCAAGATCATTTCCCTAAAGTTGAAAATTTGAATTAGAATAAATACTTACTTTATTTTGGTACAATCTCACTGTTGTTCGTGCCTTGAACAATTTCCACTTCATCTATTAAATAAATGAAGTTGAATTTGTTATTCGTGAAGTGTTAGTAGATCATGTGATAGAACGACGGGACATTCCATCTGTCTCAAACAAAAGGTTAGCAAAAATTATATACATAAGTCGATCTATAGTGAGATTAATCATATATGGTTCCTAAAATGGACTTATACCTCATATATCATACTGCTTAATATAATAGAACTAGTTTCTACTAAACAGGTACTTCTTGTAGGCTAGTGGTAGGCGATAAAGGCCAGTCGCACTTCGGTTGTGGGTTCGATTCCCACAGCCTTGTCTGAAGTGATGGGCTATCGCCCGTCCTGCAGGTTGTCCTTTTTCTAAAACAACATTACTATAACATCTCATCAATAATATCGAAAATCTTCTATCTTTAAACAATACTAACTTATGTCCAACATAATCCATTCTAATCTTTAGGCTTATCCATAATACTACAGTCCACTCTCATAATATAGTGAAAACAATTACCAGAGATTTAACACCATCGTTGAACCCCATATATCATAAGATATGTTTTTTTGTCACATTCGAAACATTCAAAGTCCTTAATTATGTATTCTCTTGAATACCCATCGAACCTTAGTGAAAACTTGAATGCAGTTAAAAGTTAACACTTTCCACATACCAAAATCCTCAAAATTCTATATACTCAAACCATGATATCACTTAGTCCTTATATCAATTATGAGCTCATGAATACAATCAAACATCTCATTATCTTCTAATCCTTTCATTTTGTGAATATCATCTACTTTAAAAAAGTATTTGAATAACCTTTCATGGTTACTGGTACCATTCATCATACACTTTCAAAACTTAAGGAAAGACAACAGTGTAACAATCCATAGATGTCTCTTTATTCCATGACATTACTTATACAACATTACACATGATAAACATGTAATCATTCCACTACATTCTTAGACCATTGACCAAGCTTCAACATTTCTTTCATCTCAAATATCATTTGTAGTTTCTTCATCATCATCAACATAAATACTTCCCATACGACCATACTGATTCTCTTCATGAGACTTTCCCTTAGGGCATTGGTTTGCATAATGCCCGTACATTCCACATTTAAAGCATTTAACCTTTTTTGATGTCGTAGCAATACCATTATCCTCATCCATGGTGTTAACTGAACCTTTTCCTTTGCACTTACTTGCATTGTGTCCTTCTTTTCCACACCCAAAGCATCTTCCAGTTCCCTTGAAACATTCTCCTTGATTTCTCTTCCCACATGATTTACATAGGGGAAATTGAACTTTCTTTCCTCTATGATCATCATGAAACTCCATCTTTCTCTTATTAGCCGAGTCAGGAAACTTACCAAATTTTACTTTATTGATCATATTATGAGATTGCTGATTCGGCATAATAATGATGTTTGGACATACAAATCCCATTTCATTTGGTTGCTCATGAAGAATATCATTCCATTGTCCATCATATATTCTATTATCGTGAATCATCTTGTTTCCATCCATTTTCTAAAACCCAAAAAGAATAGTGTGAGAGGAAAAAATCATGCTAGGGAAAACAACATAATAAAGGGTGAGTACCTTCAATATATAACATCTTAGGTTTAATTCTATGATCGTTAGCGTATTTCTAGTACTATAACCTATACGTATACTTAACCTTAGGGACATCCTGAGACATACCTTAGAAATATCTCTAGGGATCTCACTAAAGTTCTCGCATCCTAGTTTCCAAAGGTTGACTAAACCTTTCCTTTGATACCAACTGTAGAGACCCGTATCTTGACTTACATGGACATTACATTACATTTGCGGAATACTTAGTACATAACAAAAACACACACACAAGGATCGTAATAGTTTAGTGTCTTTGGAAACTCGGAACGTAATCTTCTAATCGTGGTGAAAGATCTTCAACATCTCCTATAAAGATCTTCCCTTTTTTTTTAGATAAAACCTTTCTTTATATCCTGGGGAAAAGAAAACATAAAAGGGTGAGCTCAAATTCTCAGTAAGGGTAAACAAAAGAAATATCAATCACATCGTATTCATAAGAACATAACATTTTGGAAATCTTAACCTGCAAAAGAGAGCATAATTTCATAACATGGGATAAATCATGGCAGTGAAATGTAATCACAATAATCATAACATAAAACATGAAACTTTGTGGAATTCACACATAATCATAGAGAATCATTTCTTGTTAGTCATGAATCATTTCCAAGACTATCTTAGTGGACAAAGTCCCTTTCTGAATCGAGTAACCCTCGTTTCAGTCCTGTTTCACTGAACCTGTATAACCTACCATTCCAGCCCTGTCTATCTCATGAGATATAAAATCTTTACCCAATGCATTGGAGGAAGATATAGGTCCCACCCATCTCATAATGAATCCTTTCTTATGTGTGCCACATAATCATAAACCATACATCATAGCGTAACCCATGTAATAAAAATGGGATTCTTAAACAACATGGCATCATAAAACAATTCATATAAGATAAAGGAATTCATAAAAATATTTCCATCACAACATAATCAAATCCATGTAATAATAGGGATAAAAACAGAACCCTTTTATTATCTTAGATGGAAAATAATTTTGATAAAATACTTGAACTTCATTCTTGAGGAAAATATCATTTCTTCTTCAAAAACATTTTTCCTTTCATAACATGTCATACGACTTTAAAATAAAAGAAGTTGATTAAAAATAAACTTGAAAACTTGTAAAGGAAGCTTCTTGGAAATAATGTTTTAAGAATCCATTCATGCCGTATAAGTTAAAAAAAACATTCTTCGTACTTTTGTCGGAAAAGTCAAAAAGTACCTCGTATGACAAAAGATTCCTTTCATAGATATTACTAAAAACTCACCGAAGAGTAAAAATGGATTTAAACAATTGTAGGTGGATGGAAATAATATTACATATTGATGAAACATGGATGTGGATGATAAAATACACCCCAGTAAATACTTACGAATAAACAATCTCGGATAAAAATGAGATTGTGATATTTCCCTTACCTTAGGTCCGACTTGCTTTGTACGTGTCCGAACCTCCTGTATAATGATTTTCATAATGTTATTGACTTATTACAGAATCATATTCATTGTTATGATATCATATATGGTTCTCTTATGTCTTTATATTACCCGGTGTTTTGTAAATTCATGTTAAAGTAGAATTTTGGGTAAAATCGTCTTATTTGGCATTCGTGTTTTTAACTTGTAATTATTAATATGATTACTTGGATCATGATTATTAAATCCAGAATGGAAAACATGATTTATATATAATATATATTCAGAATATACATATATATATTATATATTGATAATGGAATGAAATACACCGTTCATGGAGACGGTAGTCCGTACGTACGCATGAACGCTGTTTTCGTTTCCTTATTGAATTGAATGGAATTAAGTAGATGACATACATATAAATATACAGAAATCCAGTATCATTATTATGTCATATATTTCATTATTACTTGTTATATATGCTTTATAATCATTCATGAATGGTTAATGTGGAGAATGAATCTCATCGCGTCGTGGAGACGGTAGTCCGTACGTACGCACGAGCGATGATATCATTTCTATAAATATTGAATTGAATTGGAGTGGATTATACAATATATCAGAATCAATATGATGTTGTAATAAGAATGTATAGTTATTCTTTACACCATTATACCCATCCATGTAAGGTGGTGGTGGAAAATAGATTACACCACGGCGTGGAGATGGTATTCCGTACGTACCCACGCGCGATGATTTCTTTTTCCGTAGGATGGATAGATGGTGAAATAGGGTTGTTTCATACTTATAATAACATATCAGTATATGAGTGATACTGATGTTATTACTTCATAATGAAACAACCTAAGAAGAAGAAGTGGAAAAAGAAATAAAGATGAAAGAATTGGTAACGGTAATTACCTCTTCTTTGAAGCACCTTTTGGAGACCTCCTCTTAGGGAACTAAAATTGGTCTTTGAGGAAGACCAGAACCTCTAGGATGTTGCTAGGGAACTGGAGAAGAGAGTTTGGCAGAGGTTTGCCGAGCTTGAGTGCTCAAATTGGTGTGAGGAGGAGGGGGAGGAGGTGTCCTTTTATAAGGGAGGAGAGGGGCACCTTAGGAATATCTCAAAATATTATTTTATATTAAAGTCAAAATCGGTTTATAATGGCTCCAAAGGGTCTTATTTCGAAGCTAAGGTGGGGATGGGTCGAAATCCTATCAACCAATAGGATTTAGACAAGTTTAGGGTATTATTTTAACCTTATCAATTAGATTTAACTCTAAGTTAAATAATTTAACTTTTACCATGTCTTTTTGTTTTCTTTAACTATATGGTTAATACACTTACTATAACATGCCAAACGAACCCCAAATTGTTTATTATTAATATATATATCCTTATCTAAGTCATTTGGCCGAACCTTAGATTTTTAGGAATAAAATAACAATTAGTAATATAATATTTGATTTAAAAACTATTTTGTGTCAATTTTGACACTATTTGATATATGATTTTTGTGAAAGTCATAACAGAATTATATGTTCGAAAAAAGTTGATTAAATCAACACTAATATATCATAGTAACCTAGAAAATTAGTGGAATTCATTAAAAGTCTTAAATTACATTTATTTTTGTATTTATATTATCAATTATGTCAATATTTCATTAATAAGATAATTAATGCATCATCTTTGTGTCATAAATATATTAACTTATTTGATGTCTAAAAATTAAAAATAAACTACCATAATGTAGGAAATTTTTTTATCTTTCTAATGAATATTTACAATCGAATTTATCTTATGTATAACCCCATATTAAAAATGATTTACTTATTAAACTTTGATTTTAACTATTTTAACCCTTCTTTAAATAAATTAATAATAAATGTCCTAATCTAATCCAAGTGGTCCTAAATGGTCATATTTTATTTTTAAGTTTGTTTTTGGTCGAATTAAACTTGTCCAATAGAATTAGGACATCTGTTAGGGTAATATTAATATCATATTTACCCTTAGTTACCCTATTTACTATTAACCACGGTAAAAAAGGTAAAAAGTTAATATTCACCAAAAAATTATTTTTATCTCATTGAACCACATTTTACTTACTGACATCAACCGTGTCTGTCGGATTTTTGAAATTCCATTCACAGAAGCGGTAAAATTAAGTTTTATGCAAAATTCAGTTTTTAACCTACCACTTAGTGGTTTTACTATTTATCAAAAATTGAATGTTTTCAGAAAAATACCAAAATTTCACCCTAGGCTAATTTCAATATTCTGAGTCCAAAAATGAAGTCCATTTTGAAAAATAAAATTTATAAAATTTCAAAAAGTGGTTATTACTATTCATAACGGCTAGTTTTAATAATATTTTAATAGCATATCGTTGTTTAGTGAAACTCGGTATTGCGTATTACACACGCTATCGAGGAAGGTCACGATTGCGTGTAATGAAAGGCAAGTCAAGGATGCGTATTGTGCAAGCTCCTTTTGGTGTAGCGTACAACACAAGACATTAATAAAATTAAAAAGAATAGTTTTCATAAAATCTCGGGCTGTTACAATATTGAATTCATATATCATTTCTATGCTTAAAGAACATTTTCATACTATGATGCATGATGGACTTCCAAATGAGAAAAGAAGGATCAAAATTTTATTGATATTTTCATGAGGAAACATATAACCTTTTTGTGGGCCATCTGATAATCCATTTTTAAAATAATGGATCAAAACTTCTGAAAAAACTATTTTCCCCCATCTGTTGTTCAGATTACGAGAAAGTCATTTTGGTAGTATACCATTTATCGGGTAAAGCAAATAAATGGTGGAAACATAAGATGAATATGAGTCCACTTGGGAAAATTGACTCCATGTATTTGTAAAAGTTCAAGAACATATATTCTTATTAGTAATTTCCTCATTTTCTTGATACGTAGATGGAGAAGAAGTTTATTGAGTTAAAGAGAAAAATCATGTTGAATCTTTCGGTAATAATGAAGAAAATTTTAAAATACTTATGAGGTATGATTTTGGTAGTATCATCCATCCAGAAAACAACATTGATCAATTATTCTTTCTGTTAATAACAAGTCTCTATATAGTGTTATCCATATGCAATGTAAGTCACTATGAAGATATTTTCAGATGTTCTATAGTAGTAGAAATAGTGTTTGGAGTTATATATCAATCTCTTGTGGTTGATAAGAACATAAAAATTTAATTATATGGATGTTCAAAAATCCATGTTTTGATGAAGATGATTTTCCATTTATAAAAAATGTTTTCTAAGAAACATGGAGGAATTTTTTTAAGGGAACATGTTAATGTTTTATGTGTGGAAGGGAATGTCATTGGGAATTAAAATGTTGAATAGTTGGGATGATGTATTCTAAGGATAAAGACAATGATAATTATATACAAAATACACTATGCACACTCCAGTTATTCAAATCATGGAGTACATGAATTATGTATATCAATTCTCCATTATAAGGGAAAATGTGGTTGATGATCCACAACAATCACTAAAGGAAAATGAAAAAGGGAAATGTATTCAATCAAGATGGTTGATGTGAATCATGATACTTTTGTCACACATATCCTACACTACCTAGTATTGAATTTACCATTTTAGTTTTCATGAATGAGCCCCATGAAAACATTATTGTTTATCTTTTAGTGAAGTATCTAGTGATTTTGAGCAATGATTATCTACCTCTACATTGCATATAGAATAATTTGTTCAAATATGGTATTCTATCAGAAAATGGTTAAACAAAATATTCTAATTGAAATTGTTTTATAAAATATATGTGCTTATTTTATGAATAAACTAATTTTTTTAATACAATATGTGTTTCCATGTAATATTAACTGATTTGCTACAGATTCTACCATGGGATTATAATTTTATAGATGATCATAAGTTCGATACCCTTGGAACCCCTCTTGTTAATTTTTTTAATGTGTGTATATCAATATTAAGGATATTTTTAGAGACGTTTATGGAAATAAAACCATTCTATTTTTTATATGCTTTAGTGAAATAGTTATTTGAGGACGATTGCCTTCACACTTTTTGGTAATATGATTAAATGTAGTTGTATCATTTTGGATGTATATTATCTTTTTTGTGGAGGTAATTATGGGTTATAGTAGATCACGATATTGTTTCAAAACATATCCTTGTTATCAGTGAATATTTCTCTCTAAACATAGTCCCCAAAATATACATTTAAGGAAGTGGAAATATTTCTCAGAGTACCAAATTCAATATTATCTGATCATGAACCAATGTTTTTCGTGATGTATTGGAAACATCTTAAGAAAGAATTTGATATGAAATATAGTTTCAATATAGTATATAAACCATATAAATATTGTTAATCTAAGAGAATAATTCAACACCTAGTGGATATTCAATGATGTTGTTCTATGTATTTAAATTGTTTTCTGGAGAAACACATTCAACTAATCTATTTACCCACAGAAATATATTCCACTCGATCATTCATATGTCTCCTTATAAACTCCTATATGGAATGTAGAATGGAACAAAAAATACAAAAATGATATTGGATAATGATATATTTTGGGACATGATCTAGTTGATAAAATGGAAATGAAGCATATGGACATTCAAAAAAACACAAGGGAAGCACAATATTGATCTAGCGAATGAAATTTCTAATGAGGAAAAAATAACGGAAATTTAGATTTGTGTAGAAAAAGTTATTTGAAATAATAACTCTCACATGTTCAATGCTTTTGAATAAAACCACCATCTTGATGATGTTATGTGTGAACCTAGGTATGTAATGAAAATAATTATCCTCAGTTTTTGGTACCAAAGTGAGGTATTTTTAGAGACCAATTCATTTTTTGGGGGGTAAAATCGAACACCCCATCATTTTACTAATATTTTTAAGAAAAATTTATTCTTTTTAATGAATACTTTTACATGAAATAATGAGTCTATATTTATTAATGTAGTGCTGAGTTTACCATGCCATTCATAAAAAACCAATTTTAAATTAAATGTAAAATACTATTAAATTATAATTATTTAATATGAGTATTTTTACCTAGCTAGTAGATTTTTGGGCATTAATTTGATTAAAAATTTATGAAAATATATTATTTTAACAATTATATATATTGAATTCATTTGGGATAAGAAATTTAGAAATGAAAGTAGATAATAAACGAAAATAAAAAAAAATATTTTCTAAAAAACTGTTTTTAGGGAATCATATAAATTCTACCATAATAATTAAACAATCCAAGTTAGGTGAATGATTTAAGTAATATTTTCATATTATATTTTTCTATAAATTATTTAAAATTAGTTTAATGTGTTTCTAGACAAATGATACAAATAAATCCAATTTTATACTTCCAAATACATTTTTATAAAAATAATTTTTGTCACCATTTGAACCCATATTTAAATAATAATAATATTTTAAAATTTTATAACATTTATTTGAAAAATTAAGGTAATTTATTTAAAACTTTTGGTAAAAATTATTATATGTTTATTTTTTTCGAGTGTTTGGAGCATAAAATTTTTTCAATTAAAAGAAAAAAATAACGTTTTTAATGAGGATTCATTTATTAGAAATATTTTCAAAATAATATAAATTAAAATTCGTTTAAATTAATTTTTTTTTCAATTATATATCTAAAAATTCATTTTATTTCAGTTTAATCATATTTGTATTGATTTTTTTATTAAAATGTATTGATCTTTGAATATTTTCTCTCTGAAACCCCCTTTTATTTCCAAATTTATAAGAAAACTTTTATATTAAATATTTCTACTTCTATTAAAGGAATTAAACAAATGAGTTCAAATTTTTTATATGTATAAATTTTATTATCTAATATGTTCAACTTAATATTTTGACATAATAAATTGTAAAAACATAAAAAATTATTTACAATAGATAAAAATAAATGATAAGGGTTAGAAATAACCCCAAATGTGTCTAAACCCCATATTATGGACATATTTTGACATTATCTATTAAATTATATAGAATAATAAATTTTTTAGAATTATGAAATTTTTAAAAAATATCAAAACATTATCTTTTAAAAAATTAAAACTGTACGATTCACATCACCTATAAAAGGCCACCCATATCCTCCAATTTTCACACATTCAAAACAATATGGTTCATGAAATGACTATCCAAATAGAATCCTTACTTCCCATATATCATCCTACATGATTTATTGTTTTTAAAAATACATACAATGAATTTTTTTTGGTGAAAAACTAAATAAGTTTGTCGAAGAATATGTAATGTTCTTCAAAGAGTGTTTTTATATAATTTCATCCTTCACCACATTAAATAATTATTATAACATGATGTATAATATACTAGGAATCATACATATAACAAAAAAAATTATGTTAATGGAATCACCTAAAACCTTCTCTGTTTCAAAGAAATGGGATACAAATATATCATTAGTGTGTACTGGAGACTACCACCATACGAACTGAGGTCATTAATTTTTCCATTACCACCTATCAAGGATATATATAATGATATATTTATTTATTATATTTTATTTTTATGATAGTTTTATAATTAAATAATCATGATATAACATATTCATTCTTACTTTTCATTCCATCAGAATATGATAACGTTGATCGTGTGTACAGCATACTACAACCTCACAAAAAGATATGATTCATTCATGCTATATATGGAAGGTATTAATGATAATTTTTTTGAAAAAATGTGATACCGCTGATGTTAAAAAAATTCATTATAATATATAATTTAACTATCTTTCATTGATTACTTTGGGAAAATGGAAACTATATTCAACTATACGTACGCCCATCCCTCCCTATGAACATCAAAATTCGTTTTCAATATCTATATTTTATGAATAAATCATAATAAAATTCTTCTGGATATATATTATATTTATATCATGGTAAAAATTATTTATCTTGTTGAATCATGAGCGATGAATGATGTCTATAATTAACAAATAAAAAGATACATTAAAAAAAAGCAGTTATTGCCTAATACGAGACATTAACAATGAATTGTTAATATGTATGTAACGAAAGGTAATAAGAAAAGAATATATTTTATGATATATAATTATTATTCATTAATATATTTATAATAAACTTTTATTTCTTATGTATGAGGTTTTAACATGTATAAAGAAATTCGAGACTTACAATAAAGGATTTGAATCAATGTTTTTACATCGGCCAGACGCATGTCACATTCTCCACCCATTTATTTTATGTGGTGTATATTCTACCAATGAATGTATTTTATTACAATTTTAATTAAAATTATGGTGAGATACATATCTATTTGGTGATATATCGTTCACGGTGTTTTTGATTCAAAATTTACCAAAGAGGTAATATACTTTATCTCAAATTGCTTTATTTTTTACGTATGTTATGTTATGCTCCCATATTAATTTATGAGGAGTATATAATTAAGCTTTTTTACATGTTATATCATGAATCTATGTCTTTAAAAAATATTATATATTTCATGGGTATTATGAGCATTAGCACAATTGGTGAGGACCCATTAAGTGCATCCAAGGGACCCGATATCAATTCCAAGTGGAAGAACATTTCTAGTTTGTTGTAGTAGTAATGTAGTAGGTATCTTACTATAAATGGTAGTAGTTAATTTAAAAATTACTATAGAGGTTAATATTCGATACTGTAGTACCTATAAAAATTCACCTGTCTGGACCTCCAGACCACTAGTTCGGTCCTTGGGTCCTTCAAGGCCTTCGGGCCCCCAAGGCCTTCATACCATATAAGTATTTAGTGCCACCTCAAATCCAATGGTCCACCTCAATGACTTCGGGAAACATGAATTGAAAATATACTAGTCTGAATTATAAGGAAGAAGTTCCTATATGAGGATTCATAGTAGGCACATTCACCTGAACAAAGATTACTAGACATGGAAGAATGAGAGGTTATGGATTTTCCATTGGTACCAGCCAAGTTCATCCCTACATAAGATAGCTTGCCAAATAGTAATGTGAAGGTGGAGTGTTGATCACAATGCAGACTCTAGGGAAGGGAAGTTTCAAGTAGTTATTGTCTTGGATTAATTCCTTATGACCATTGGGTCCTACAATTTCATGAAACTTACAGGCCATGTAGGTGTTCCCCTTCAACCAATAGAAATGGGGATTTTCAAAAATAAATGAAAATTAAGGAATTTTTTCCATTGAGGTAGGTTATTATTTCCAGGTAATTACGATTCATTGTTTCCAAAGTGGTAACTTTTTTTGGTTAAAATAGCATCATGTATCCAAATTATTTATGATTATCCTTCCAATGAATAAATATTATAATATTTAACTCAAAAAAATAATTTTATTCTCTAAGGGTTATTTATATATAATACATGATATCACTTCACTTTACTCTATTCATTTAATCATTAGCTCAAAATGATGGGTTTATAAATAATCATATTTATTTCCCTCTTCAGTAAAAAATCATTTCACTTCGAAAACAAGGTTTTTTACAAATTCATTCAAAAATATTTTTAACATATTCAGATTTATTTTTTAATGAAATATTTAATTTCTTTGAATATTCATAAAAAATTAATTAGAATCCTCTTGTATTTTTCTCAACAATTCCCATATTATTTTAATTGAAAATGTGAAAATAATTGTTTCTCTAATATGTAAGGAATCGAAAAAATTTCTTACCATATTTACCATTTTTTTGTTTTAATCATACTTTATTTTATTTCGATTTTATTTTTATATAATTTTTTTTCATTTTTTTATGATTTAATATTTTCCATTCAAGGTGGAAAGTATATTTTCATCACGAAATATTATATCTAATTTTTAAAGAATCCTTTATATATTGTCCTAGATTTTTGCTAATAAATGAATTTTCAAAATTTTTATGTTTTAAAAATCGTTTTTCAATATGTATAAGATATTTTCAACCATAAATGATATAAATGATTTTTATAGCTTCATTTATATGTTTACAATTTTATTTTCTAAAAAAAAGATATTAAATATATGTTATGAATATTTAGTTTTTAAAATATATTTTCATTGAATATGAATTTTCCCATGACATCTTTCTAGTGATATTTCAAAAAAAAATTTAAACTAAGATGACATCCTTTCATGTCATTTATGTTTTAATAGGTATATGATACAAATATCCAATTCTTATTCATCATTGAATAGTTTATATTTTTGATGACCTGATGTTTATTAAAACTAGATTCCTTCCATGGGTTATAACATAGTTGAATTATTATGAAAACATATTCTATTTCCAAAGGTTATACCATGATATAATTATTATAAATTCCATTTCATTTTCTACTAGTTAAAGTATAATTAAATGGTTAAATGAATACGAGAATTCTTAATGTTAAAAGGTTATTCTCGGATAAAAAAAATTGAAACCCATTTATTTTCATGGGTTTTTATATGATCACTGTTTTATTATCTTATGGAAGACATGTGTATGAATTTCATTTTATTAATAGGGGAACTATATATGCCACTAATGAATTTGGTAACTATTAATGTTATATGATCTTAGTGGTTATAATGGAGGTTATCACAAGCCCAGTAGAGGATACATGGGAGTTTCTCCCAATCCTGAAAGTGTGTACACTGAATGTAATCACATGGCCAAAGAATGTACTAGGGTGGTAAGCCCATGACTGATTTTTTATGAATTTCTCAGTTGGTATCATTGTCACAATTTTTTTATGAATATACATATACCAAAAATATATGTCTTCTAGTAATATAATGATCTCCTAACTCTAGTCCTCTAATTTCATTATGATTCATGTCTTATGAACTTCCACGATTAATGCCAAGATTCTTGTTTTTTATCTATGATGTACACAGTATGGATTTAATATATTATTTTCATGTTCTCATACCAATATGGTAATATTACATTGATATCTCCCTTATTTTCCCTTATAGAGCATCTGATCTCACCCTTCCTTATGATTTCCTTCCCGAGGACATGAATAAAGGTATAATATATGATATCTATAACAAGGGTTCTTGTGATGAAAATCATAGTTTGAGATGATTCAATCCACTTATAGACTAGTGTTATATGTTTCCATGTTTCAAAAGGCACTATACCTTTACGATACTTAGTCATGTTCTTGTGTAATGTAATTAATATTGATCATAAAATATGTAATATCTATGTCTAAAAATACTAAGTCAGAGTAATCATGGTATAAAAGAATGGTATACTATGATCCATTCATTTTGGTGACAGTTTCAGATGAGACATAGTTTGAATGATCGCATATATTTCTATAGAATTTTTAATAGTTTCAAACTCTAAATAGAAAATAGGGTTCTTTGGAGGAATCAACAGTTTTTATAGGAAATCAAAAATATTTTCTATTCTTATCTGAATAGATAGTCTTGAGGGGATTTAATGTTAAGGTTATATATTAAAAACTTATAGCTAGTGATGAAATTTTTTGAACCTCTCATTTATATGTACTTTTAGTCTTTGACATCATGGATTGCTATATTTAACATCATTGAGTTGAATATGTAAGAGATCTATCATTAAAGATCCTCCAAGATAAAAATAATCACTATTGGAAAATTTGTATACAAAAAAACGTTGAACCTTCCAGTTTGTAAAAAGACAACACAATTTCACTAACTCTTACTTCATAAACATTATTTTTAGGGGAAATCAATAAAAATAATTTTTTTTTAATTTTTCATAGGGTATCTCATTTCATTGAATAGGGGAATTTTATGATTCAAATTTTGTAAGAAGTAGTGGTGGGGTGAAACCCATCAGGGAATGACATTATATATATTTTTAGAGGTTCTTGTTTTCCATCAATATCATTTATTAAATTATTAAGGTAATCTATTGATTCAATGGTCTCTGGAGAAAACATCTCCAATGATGATAACTTGTTGGATGGAATATGTGAACCCTAGTATGGTATGTATTCTCAAAACATTTTTATGACGTCTTTATAGGGATTTATAGTTAAGGATACATGTTATGGTGGTGTTGGCTATCCCTATAGTGTAATGTCATGATATTCCTCAGCTACTAGGTTTAGACAAATACGTGATCTTGATTTAGACCCATGTGTTTAGTCAGTATTATCTATTTCTGGATGTGTAGTCCCTTCTATTTAGACATGTAATAGAGGATAGACATCATCCCCTTCTCGAGAATAATAATTATTGGGAATATTTCATCTGATGAGTCTAACATTGATTCACTTAAACACTTCTAGTATTTTTTTCTTATCAGGTTCCCCATTCCTCACAGTATGGATATTCAAACATTTCATGTGTTTTCCATGTAGTGGATGTTTCCACACACTTCCATTTTACTTCTGTTGAGTCATGATAAATGTTAAAAAAATTTGTATTTGGCATAGACCATATGATCTGAGACTATTTCTGATTAATGTTACACAAACATTCTTCATAATTGTGTAACATGTTTTTGGAGGATGTCGCATCATCTTTCTCTAACATGTTATGGTTTTAATTAGAGTCACTTATCAATATAACTCTAGTGGAATTAACTACCACATAGAAAAAAATGGAATCATTCCCCCATCATCATCATGATGGTAAGGGGTATATCCACCATTGATACATCATTCATGTGCTGGATTATGTTTCCCATTAATATTTTCATTCTTATTGGTTAGTCTATACATACAACCAATATGCAGTATTGCATTCAATCTAATGTGAATGTCTATGTAATCTCCTAAACTATTAATTTGAATTTCATATTTATATTATGTTCATATCCTTTTTAGTACATTTATAAAATTCATACATGCATAATAGTGATCTTAGTTTCAAAATCCCAATATTTGGTTCTCGATAAATGAGTGGTAATCACATTATATTTAGAAATAAATCGTTCTATTACATCAATGTGGGTAATATACTCCTAGTAAGACAATAATCATTTCTTCAGATAATAGATTGTTTGACACAATTTCCAATTTATATGATGTTTAAAATAAAAATTAAACTCATTTTTCACATCATACTGGAAAGAAGATATTGGATAAAACATTACTAACGTAGTTCCCTTGGTTAGTTATTTAAACATAACCATTCCATACTCCTCATTCATAGAGATAGTTTCCTCAACATGTTTTAACTAAAATGGTATATTTAAAAAACCTTACCAAAGGAATCATGGTTGTTAAAATTTTATATATTTTTATTGAATTAGAGAGAGTAAAATAATTGGATTTAACACTAATTTATACATTATAATATCCCACAATAAGGATGAAATTCACCTATAAGAGCATAGTGAGTTTGTGTGGCAATTAATGGTATTTTTATTTCATCTCTATATGAGGGGATTCACGAAGTGAATTGGACATCGGGAAAACTATCTTATTTTTTGGGTTGATATTGTGGTTAGGAACCTTTTAGGAAACAAAATTTGGTGTAATTACATTGAAATATATAAATTCTCTATTGAGGGTAGGTCATCCATATTGTCTTCAATTCCTGCAATATGGATAACCTATGAATCATATAACATGTGGAAGATCTTTATAGTTTAAATTTTTATTCCCATGAGGGGAGTCATCAAGTATAGTATGGTGAGGGAGACCTCTATATATACTTGTATTTCTACCCTGGGGAGGATGCTTATGGTAATTCTGATTATTACACTATGGATGTTGAGTTAGAAGATTCATGGATTTCTATAGAGAGGCATTTTAGATCCCCATGGAAACAAGGATTTTATAAGGATTGGATATGAGCCTACTATTGGAATTGTTGTTTCCCTTGGAAAGGATTTTTATTTCACTATGGTCATAAATGTTGTTTTTGAATATATTGATAACATTATTTGGTGGAAAGATGAATCTTCTACTCCTCATTATATTTATGTGTAGGCATGGTAATATATGCTTGTTGTTGATATTTTCAAAATATCAGAATATATCAATGGGTCATCTGGACAAGGAAAAGAATATAATATTGTTCGTCAATGAGTGCTGCTATAATATGCTAACATTATTTAGGTGTGAGGGTAGGAATATGAGACTTCATTTTTTTATGTCTTGTCAATTATTTCATCTTTTGGCGGAGTAATATAATCCTACACGTGGGAGAATTCCGAAATATGAGAACAAAATATTTGAATATTAGTAAGAATATGGGTCGACCCAGGAGTGTCTATCAAGGCATGTTAATGAGAACTAGTTGAAATAGGGGTATGATCCTGATCCTATTCAACATCCCACATCAGCATATATATTAATGATATTCCTAAATGGGGGTGGGAATATAATCCCTCTCGTATGTATACATCAGATTATACTTGTGGTATTCTCTAATGGAGGTATCATCAATATGGTCCTCCCCTAGGGTGTTCATTGGAATATGTCGACAATGGTCCTATGCTATTACACCCATGATTTGTTTATCATTCTAAATGATGTGAGGAAAAATATAATACTTCCCATTAACCATTTATTGAATATGTTGGTGGGATTAATTCATTAAAACATTAATATTAGACCACCATTCACATGGATTGGGATTATACACCCACTTTAATCCACTATTTTCCTTTGGAATATATGGATGGAATTGGTTTTTGATTTAAAGGATAAGAGATTTTTATATGGAATCTTTTTGGATATTCCATCATGATTCGTCTAAAGCCTCTAGAGTGTATTGGTATCCTATTATTTTTAAAATATGGATGTGGCTATACTATTCATCATCTATCATGAAACACTGAAGGAATCCTTTAGGGTGACTATAGATATGGGAATGTTTTTTATGTAGTTGTGTTTTTCATCAAAATAAATATTTCTTCTGAGGAAACATTTCTAGGGTGACCTATAATGGAGCCTCTATAATATCACAATCCATGTTGTTTGAGTAGATGGAGCTACATGACTTTTACTGTGACAATAGCTAGGTACAAGAACCCTCTTAAGTGTCTCTGTGATAGTTGTGAGTTTTTAAATTACCTCTAGATATTTATCCATTATATAAGAGTGTTTTTCATATATACTCCCTATAGATATGATCAAAATGTGTTTAGAGGTTTCTAAAGGTGCCACATACCACCACAAATCGCATCATTGACGATATGACCACTAGGGATTCATGATTTGTAGATTCTCACTCGCATCCTCCAAGGATGTGATAATACCATTCAAATGATACTCCAAAAAAAGTATATTTTTCATCCAACACTAAATTCAATGAGAAGTTGACACTATCCTTCCAGGTTTTTGTGTTGTTTCATTCATTTTTGGTCTTATAATTCATTGGATTCCTCATTCATTGAGTAGTATCTTAAGATACAGGACAATAGTTGTTGTCTTAACCTAGTAGATTAACCTAAAATAATGAAAATACTTAAGATTCTATTTCTTTCATTCTAAGGGAGTATTAATGGATATTATATGTCTTGAATAGAGATATGAAAACATAAACAAGAATTATTTCAATGTAGTATCACACATAATAGAATTATTTACCAATAACTATCACATCTATAAGATTTATATTGGTTTAGTCATTTTATTTCTGATATAAACTATATTTCATGTCCAGCCCATTGTTTTGAGTATCTTCAAACCTACTTTCTAATGAAATTAAGTATCAAGTTCATTACCAATGAAACCATGGATAATACACTCTTAAATATGAAGATATGTTATGCTCATACACTCCTTTTGAGTGGGGATAATTTCCAACTATGAGAATTTATTGAAACATAATTATGTGTTATTGAACCTCTTAAAAATCACAGTGTGATACTAATTAGCCCTATTATAGAAATTTGTTATAAATCAGGTGTATAAGTAGACACACACACATATATATATATATCAAAGTATCTCCATATATCATATAATTGATGAGTGAAAATGTGTTTATGGGACTATGGTTTAATGCCACAAAACTAGGTTCTCTAGATTTTAATGTCATCCGAGAAAGTGGTAGGTGATTACTGTGTTTTGAGTGGGGTCATGAGACAGAATTCTTATGAATCCTCATAAAAGGAATGATAACCTAGATAGTTCACATCCACTTAATGGGATACAACAATCCATTTATTTCTACTTGACAAAATACAAATTTCTTTTGATTTATTGTCTTATAGAATGGACTACTAGGTGAAATATTTCATTAAATTTATTGTATGATACATACACAAGGGATCCACATTTAGGTAGAAATTGGATATAATATATCCTATTGAGGATGTATTCATCTCATAGGGAGTATAGACCCATGGGAAACAAGGATGGTTTAACTAGTGTGAAAATGGACACCTAAGTAGGATATATCCGCCTCAAGAATATGACCCATTGAGATATTAATCATAGAGAATATAGAACGTGATAATAGAGGTCTAAGCTAATTATGAATTTGGTTTAGTAAGGAAAATTGTAGGTTATTTCATAGGAAATATGGCCATATGAATATGGTTTGACAAGGGCCACAACTATAGCGAATGTTTATTCAGGGTAATGTTTAATAAAATATTATCTCTAATTCCTATAAATTACCCCCTAATTTAATCCATAACAGTAGTAATATAGTTTTTTTGTGGAAATTTCTAAATCAGAACATTATTTTTTAATAGCTTTAAATGATGATTTAATTAATTTAATCATTCTTTTAATTAAATTGAGAATCCATTTTTTTAAAATTCGATGTAATGATTGTATGATAAAATCATCACATAAGTGTTCAATGGATTTATTTTATCAGTTTAGTATACTTAATCATAATTGTATATAATAAAAATATGTACATTAAACCTGTTTTTAAAAGAACTATTTGTGAATTTTAAATTTTAATTTATGAAATAAATTTTCTTTTAAATTTATGAGAATATTAGGATTTTTATAATATGATTCTAATTTAGTTAAAAAATGAATAATCGTGGACTAAATTATTATAATATTATTCATATGATTAAATTAATATTTTCTTTGTTTTTATATTTATTTAATTTTTCTAGAATACATTAGTCACTAAATATATGTTTTTTAAATAAAATGTAGGTTTAAATGTTAATAAAATAAAATCCAAAGTGATCTCATGAAGGATGAATTGTCACTCATGTGATTATTACCATATGGTGATTGAACCATGTAAATTGTTATGTGGCCATGCTTAGTGAAGTGAGCACATACATACACAACAACTAATCACATTCCTAAATTAATGTAACCTTTTTTTCTTATTAATCACACCATTATTAAGAAATATAAATGATCGTATGTGTATAATGTTTTTTTACACAACACTATCATAGTCGCTTCCCATGTGACCAATACATTTTTACCATTAACCTACCATGATGAAGCCTAGGGCGATGAATGATATCCGGAGATCACCATATGCATGTTGATGAACTATTTGATATTGAATAATACCCCCAAATATGATATCACACTCTTATATTCTAGAGAAGATGGACTGTTCATGAAAAAATGAATCAACATAGAAGCTCGAACTCGATCAAAAGGGAAGAAGTCGCTTGAGAATGTGAAGAATCAGGGCAGTGGTCTTATTTGGTAAGGTTTAGATTTCAAAGATTCTACTTCATTCCATCCCTTCTATGAAATAATGTCAGACTATAGTTGTATTCTATTGAAATGGTTGTCTATAGGATCTAACAAAGGATAATGAAGACTAACTGACACCCTCCATCAAATAATGATGTTACAGTTACACATTGATTTTGAGAATGGATGTACTGATGAATAATCATAGAAATTTGAACTTTAATGATGATGAGCACCACCATGGGTCCCATCTTATTTCAAAGGAGAATGGATGATTTTTTATATTATAAATCCATGGAGGAATGATCTATTATGAAACTACTAAAAATTGGGTCATGGGAAGCACCTACATTATCAATGTTAAGAAGAAATTGTTGAAGGTAGGGAGGGCATTATTAGTGCCATCTAAAAGTGATGATAAATGGTACACCATTATCAGTGATTTTCATATTTCATATAAAAGATTTTCATAATATATATATAATTAATATATTCAAATTCAAAAATAATGCTTATTCATATATATTAAATAAAAAACAAATGTTTTTAATTAATATTTATTTTATATTTCAAAATATATATTTTTGGATTTCATAATTGAATTTCTATGATTATAATTAAATTAATAAATAAATAAATAAATATATATATATATAATTATAAGGGTATAATAAATTACCAAAAATAATAATAATATTTATTAGTTTTGTATGATTTATTAGATTTGTTAGATTCATTATATTCATTATATTCATTATATTTATTTATTTATTAAATTTTAATATTTTTAATATATTTATATTATATATAATTAATATATATAACTACATTTTAAGTATATGTATTAATATTATAAATATTAAATATATATATGATTATGAATTTTTCTCGAATTATAAGGCAATTGGGAATGAATCAGTAAATTGTATAAAATATAATAGTTATTCTGGTTTCTCTACCCATGGACACGATGGTATCGATTGCAATAGGTGGTATAATAATATTCATGCTACAAATATTGGTGATTTTATTTATAAGCATCCTAACAGGAAGAATCAACCACTAATGTTGTCTATTGATTGATTCTACATATTAGTGGATAATCGGCCAAAGTATAGCATACTGAATGTCGCTGTGTACAATGATGAAGGTGGTGGTTCTCATAATATGGCTAGTGTTGCAGGGAATAAAAATTTCCCTGTTTGATAATGAAAAGTTGGATGTTGGGCATGATTATTTTTAGAATGACGATGGTATTCATCCAACCATAGGAACGAAAGATGAAAAAGAAAGACTTGTGCACTGTTCTGGAAGGTTATAGTCAGATGTTGTTGTTGATGAATAGTTAGATGCACCCTGACATGGGATTAACATATAGGTTTCGCCACTTACTAGGATTAGGGATGTCGTCTCCTTGTCAGACATATTGTTGCTCATTTAGAGGGAAGTTTCCACAACCGCTGAAATCACATTTCACGAAAGGATGGCTTTTGGAAGTTGCAATGATAAGCGTAAAGTGGAAAATGAAGGGATTAAGATTTCAAGGAAGAGAAAAGTGGTCACTTAGGTAATGGTTGATTAGTAATCCAGGGATAAAGATGTTAACAGATTTGAGGTACTTAATTCTATTAATGATTGTGTATGTCATATGCCAAAAACCTGACAATAGTATATGCACCCCAAAGATCATGGCAAAGTGCTTGGTGATGATTCTCATGGGGCATGGAGGGTGTTATCAATTTCTCAGGGGGAAGCTCACACTGGGGAAGGTGACGATTAAGGAGAAATTCATTGTGCTATTCATCTAGAAGAATTCACAGTTATACTGTGAATTTGCTGATGATGTTGCTTCTTCTGATCAGGACATTGATCATGATTAAGGTGATATTTATGTTGATGTTTTTAATTTGGTGTGTGTGGTCTCATTTTTCTATACATCTATTCTATACTATTATTTTTCTTTTTACAATAAGGGGATTTAAACCAAACATTCTTGGAAATATTTATATCTAAATAATTATAAAATTAAAATAAATATATTTATTATTATACATATAATGTTTTAAATATATATTTAAATAAATTTATATATATAATTAGAAAAACATTTATAAATAAGGAAAAATATTAATAAATATAATTCATAAATTAATATATATGTATATTTATTTAAATAAATTTAAATTTATAATAAATAAATATATTATATAGATTTATGAGAAAATTTTTATAAATAAATTCAGATAGTTATAAATATAATTCCAAATAAATGAATATATATTTAAATGATTAAAAATTTATATTAGATATATTAATAAAATATATTCATAAAATTATAAATATTTTTCTTATGATTTTATAAATATTTAAATATATATATATATATATATAATTACAATTATAAATAAACATTTATTTATTATCATATTCAATTACAGATATATATTTATTTATTTTTTTGTTATTTATATATATAAATATATATTTAGATCTATAATTATTTATTTATAAAAAATATTTTTATTATTTTAATATATAATATTCTCTATAATTAAATAAATATATTTATAAATATATTTTTAATATAAATAAATATTGAAAAATATATAAAAATAATTGAATTTATAGTTATAAATATATAAATAAATATTATATAAATATTATATTATATTATATATTTTTATTAAACATATAAAAAAATTTAAATATTAGAAATATAATTTTTTTTAATTTTATAAATATATATATATATATATATATTTATAATAATAATTATAAATAAATACATATTCATATATATAATTATTAAATTAGTAGAAATATTGGTATATATATCTTTAATCCTATACATATATATAATTAATATATTTATTATATCTATTTCTAATAAGTTAAATATAATAAGTATATTTCTTATAATTTTATATTTATTTAAATTATAATTTTATGGATATATTTATATTTTCATTTATTATTAGAATTATTAATAAATACCTATATATATATATACTAATCATAAATATAACTTAATAAATATATATAATAGTCTAAATAAATTATTAACATTATATCATTATCTGTGCTTTTTTAGCACCCATAAAGGCATGTTTTCTCATGGCATTCTATTTTAGCACTAATAATAGAATCCTTTATAATTTATTTTTACCTATCTCTGATAAAAGTTTCATTGGGATTTATAAAGAAACCCTAACCAACACATATGTCCTCGCACCCCACATGATCTCGTTGAAGCTGATCCATACTGTTGTTGCATCCTACTCCTCCTCCTCTATATATCATGTTGACACCACTGCCATCGTGATTCCCCCATCATGAACGTACCTCCACCACATGCTAAACAACACCCTATAATGAGTTTTCTCCTCTTTCCCATCTGTTTTCTCTTGTTAATTACCATGAATTCATTGCAACATTGGGGTTTCTCTTGAGATTCTTGTTTATTAAATTTTTTGGAATCATTTTGGTGAATAATAGGGTGATCCATGTTTCTAGCAGGGTGGAAATCATGTGAGGGTATCCTACATTGACCTACTGTACTCATAAAAGTTGAAAAAGTTCTTTTAGGCAGGTATTCTGCTCTTTCTTTTTGTTTGTATATCATATGGGTGGGATTATACATTAATTTTTATGATTTATAGTTTTACAACAAAAATAAAATATAAGAACAACATGATTAAATACAATGTGGCAATTATTTTTTTCACCAGTTATTATAGTTTCACATTGATGGTGTTATTATGAGTTGCATGGGCCAAATGCCCCACTAAAAACAATGGTCCATGGTGGTCCTTGTTTGTGAACTAAATTAATTCCATGTTAGTTTATTTATATTTAACATTTGAATATGGAAATTGGTAATTTAGGTATACTTGGATAATGAATGAATTCCCCATATTGATACAAATTATGTGATATCACATGAATTAACATGAAGAATTGAATAAGTGATGGTTTTTAAAATCAGATATTTGGTTTCTTTGGTGTGTATGGTGTTGTGTTTGTGGGTATGATTGTGTGTTGTGTGGTGGTTCTAGTGGAATAATTGAATCTCAGGTTGATATATTAAATGATAGTGGAATGGGATAGAATTTTCATGCAGTGGTCTTGGGATTGGGTTGTTTTGTGTTTGTTTTGTTTGAAGTTATGTATTTTAAAAATAAATTACATGATATTAAATGTTATGAAGTGGTCGTGGAATTTATGTTGTTGCATCTAGCAAAGGTACCTAACCTATATTTTCATTTTGTATTTTTTATTAAAAGGTTATAAACTATTTTGGGACATGGTGTTATTAACATCATGAGTGAGTTTGGTAGAGGTAAGAATTCCATTGAGATGTATAATGATAATATCATTACTTTGAACCTATAAGTCACTGATATGTGTTCAGTTAAACATTTTAGAATGACTAATATTTGTAATGACATTTATAATGTCTTTTTGATGATTAAAAAAAGACTCTGGAAAATCATACCTTTTATTACTTTAGTACCACAGTTCTTTTCATGTGATAAGTATTTATATGATACTGTAGTCTATATGATGTAGTATTCATGTATGATAAATATTTTTAAAGTCAATAATTTCTCATTTATTAATAATTAATCCAAAAGGAGAGGCTCCATAACATAGCCTCAATTTTTATAGAGGATGTGGTTAATGACCTTTCTTATATTTGGGGTAATTTTAAAATATTTGAATTTTCGACGGGGATTATGTAATGGTATAGAGCCCGTACATTATGAATTGAAGTTTTGGCATTTTAAATATAGGTTGTATGGATGATATTCTATGTTCTTCTCCTCATTTTATTGAAAAAATGTTTTTTTGGAATGTAAGATTATTTAATTTAAAAGAATGAGTGAAATTAACTATTTGTAAAATGTTAATGGTTATATCTAGACATGTTATAGGTGTTAGAATATCCACATGATCAATCGAGAGAATTCCAATTTTTTTTTGAAGTTGGTGAATCTGGACGATCAACTGAAACTTAATGTATGCTTGTGGAAAAACATGCACAAGAAACATGTGATATAGGTGTTCATGGAATACTCATTGATAAGAAAAATAATTGCATGAGAATATTTGTAACCTTAAATGGTAATTTTATTATGGTGATTTTTTGGGCATAACTTTTATTACCATAGGGGCATCCGAGATTCATCTTGATTGCATCCGTTAAGAAGGCCTAATCCAAGAATGTGGTATGGTTTATTTTCATAGATATTAGTGAGATATCCTTCTAGAATATTAATGTGAGATTGATGATAACACAAATCATAACCATAAATGAGTTGGTTAATGGGTTGAGCTTATATTGTGATGTATCTCGATTTAGGATATGAATAGTTCCAGAATATGATGGTCATTTGGTTGCTTGCGTGTCCATACATTTAATAAGGTATAATAGAAACTTCTCAAATCATTTCCATGATATGGAAATATTTGTTCTTTCCATGTTGTGTAAATATAATATACTATAAATTATTTCAAATACATTTAATCATAATGTTAAATGAACCATTGAAAATGGTGATAGTACGATTAGCTATAGTCAGTTATCTTTGACTTAATGTATACCCACAGGAAGGGGAACATATTTTTTTAATTTATCATATTAGATATATATGTTTTAGTTATTACATTATTTAATAATAAAGAAGATGATTCTTTCCCACAATAATGAGATGCAACATTATGTTCAAAATTATCCCTATCCGGTTACACTTATGTTTTTATCTATCACTTATTCACTCTATAGTAGAATTATTTTATTAAACAATATGATTCATAATATTTATTCAGGATAGACAAGATAATCCTTGTATAGATTTATATTTAATAAAATGAAGGTTATTTTTTATTTACATATCCATTATAATGTGCCTCTCCTAGGATTTATATATATTTTTAATTCATTAAGTGGATATTTTAAATTGATTCAATTGTTTTTAAAAGTTTCATAAAACATTATATGTCTTCAACATACCATTTTAGGTTATAAATACCATTTAAATGATTTAGACACTTGGAATACACCAAGGATGAATGCATGTTGTTTTTCAACTCATCTGATAGTCTTTCAGAAGGGGATTTGAATGTTTTCCAAAAATATGTATTGTTGTTCTAAATTTATAAAGGAGAGTGTGGAGATTTAAATGAAAATTTTGAAAAATAAATGTGGTTTTAATTCATTTTTAATGATTATGATTGATGGGATTAAATTTTTATGTGACAGGTTTATAAAAAGAAGTTGGTTTTTGGGAAAGATTGTTCAAAACAGATTAGTTTATTTTAAAAATTCAGTGTTGTTTTAAAGAAGAATTAGTGTAAATGGTTGGTTTTTTAATGGTATTTAAATAGTTATTTTATAAATATATTTAAAGGAGGATTAATGTCTATATATTTTTAATAATAGGTTATTTTTTAAATAAACATTCTGGGTATTTATTTTGTTAAATACTAATATCATCGAATCAAATATGGCATATATGAATATAGAATGGATTGATGCTCTTCATTTGACAAAAGTTTATGAAAATAGAATGAAATAGTTCACCATGTTTAAAAAATACCATTCATATGACCCTTCTCAAATCTTTTGTCCAGGTTTACAATAATGATATTCAAGATAAGGTAGTCTTGAGGAGTTATAAGGACTCTTGATCTATAATGGAATTGATTGGTGTTATAAAGTTTCAAATAAATATGGGGAAAACGACAATGTAGATTGTGGGTGGGATAACACTATGTTTTATGGATCATCTGATATGATTACATGTGTTGATAATAAATAAGACATTATTGTGGATGTGATTATATATGTTAATGAGGAAGAATATCATATTGAGGAAATGACAAGGATAATTGAAGATGAACATCGTGATTTCTGGAAGAAATTTCACCAGCTAAAAATTTGTCAAATACCTCATTTGGTGTTGGATACTCTAATTATACATCATTGTGAACCATACGGAAGATATATAATTTGAAAAATGGCAACAGATGGTGTGATGACATTTTTTTAGAATTACATGCCCTCTTGAATGACATGTTCCTTGAAGATAATGATCTCATGAGAAAATCATACAATAAAAAATGAATTCTACACTCAATTTTAAATGATCCCTAAAAGAATACACACCTTCTTGAATGACTATATACTATTTAAAAAGGGCTAAAAATCTTATAGATAATTCCTAATTTGTGGTGCTACGTGATACAAAAAATTCGAATCTTTTCCAATGAATGTTGTATGGTACATTCCAATCATTCAAATGTTTAGGAACCTATATTGAAGTTCAGAGACTGCATTGAAATTAACATGGCACATAGATGAAAGAAATAATAATGGGAATCTATGTCACCCAATAGTGTCTCTTTAGTGGAAGATAATTGATCATGATTATCTTAACATTGGAAATGAGCGGAGAAACATTAATATTTTATTATCTATATATGGAGTGAATCCTTTTTGGATTTCTAAGCAGCACTCATAGTATATGGCTGGTTATGTTGGAAAATTATAACTTACCACCGTAGTTATGCATTAAATTAAAAGGATCATGTTATCTATGTTTTTATTAGGACCAAAACAACGAGGTAATCATTTTTCTATTTATTATGCTGCATTGAAAGATGGTATGAAATTATTGTTGGATTTAGTTGTTATATTGTATGATGATTACATAAATTTTGATTCCATGTTGTGACCCATGTATATAGGATGATAAATGACTATAAATCTAATGACTTTTTTTTAATTATATCATTAATGAATCTCATGGGTGTCTTTTCTGCGAGCGTGGTACATAGTCAATTAGGTTGAAACATTCATCAAAATTAGTGTTTCAAAGACATCAATGATATCTAGCCCAAAAATATAATTTCCTATCATGTACATCATCATTTTATGGTTGTTTATAAGAATGTCAAACATTGTCTCCAATAATAGGCGATCAATAGATTGAGAATGTTAATGATGTGGACACAGTTATTGGAAATCTATTTTTTAGAAAAAAATGAAAATTAGTTGGAAGAAGAGATCATTTTTTTACTACCATACTAGAATTTTAGGTACATTTGATGCTTTCTGTATGTTATTCATGATGAAAAAATGATATGTGGCTGTGTTCGTGACACATTTCAAAATCCACCCGAAATAAACAAATTATGGAATTAAGGCCAGGTTGGACATGGTTGACATGAAAATACTAGAATAGTGGACACCTATATAGGTTAAAAAACATAATTTTCTTCCTCCAACTACTTAAAATATTTCCAAGTAAGAGAGATGTCATTTTTTCAATGTATTTAATGACATAAAGGTTACAAAGTTGTATTCATCAAAAATCAATAACATCATTTCAATGGCCAATTTATTATCAAAGCGTATGAATTCAGATGACTACCATGTTTTGATGCATGATGTAATTAATATAGTTTGACATTTAATTTTTCAAAGAATTTCCATCATACATTAACCCAAAATATTTTCTCCATTAAAGATATATGTAGAAAAGTTATACACATGGGGAAATTTCTGAGTATAAAATGTGAAATTTTCGTCATATTATATGAATTGGAAATTCTCTTCCTGCCAACACTATTTGATATGATGATTCATTTTATGGTTCACGTGGAAAGAGTGATTGAACTAGGTTCTCTTATACACTATAGATGTAACAACCCGAGAATTCATGTTTTATGTAATGATATGTTTTCCCTTTTAGTTGGACCATCTTGCTTTAAAAAGAAAATGAAAATAAACGAAAAACGTAACAACAAGCATGAATGAAACTCTCTTTTATTAAGAAACTTGACGTTTACATCTTCCCACAATCAAAACATCACTAACCGAGGATTCCAACCAAGAATCCGATTACAATGACAGGAATATTGCTTAGAACTATTAGGAGCCCGAGTATGCGGTAAGGATTCCGAACATCCATCACAAGGAACATAAGAATTGCAGAAGCCACCGCGACCATGCTCAGACCCAAGGGGATCATACGAACCATCCTTGCTTCTCCTTCAGCCACTTGAGGAGAGGGTCACCCGAGACCTAATTCTTTTATAAGCACCAAAGATGACCGTTGGACCACAAACGGTCATAAATCTGACCGTTGGACCTCAAACGGTCATAAATCCGACCGTTGGAATAAAATGATCCGAATGTTACATGTGTAGTTTTCTTTAATGTTCTAAATGACCTTAATGTTAATTATCCTTTGTTTTCAAAAAAATAAGATTTGTATTTTATTTTTTAAAAGGAAATAATTAGTATTTTTGTGTTCTTCCATTATTTGTTTAATTTATTTTCTTTTTTTAAAATGGTGGACTAATGTTTCTGGTGAGGTTTTACCTCTTTCACAAATATAAATGTGCACACCCTCAGTTAGTAGATGTACCTGTATAAATATATATAAACTGTATGTAAAATGAATTATACCTATTTTTCTAAATTATATATATAAGTAATAATAATACCAATGTTCGCAACATGCTTTTATAATTAATACTTTTTTTGAAATTATGTCAATGTTTCGGTTTCTTGCTTTACAAATTCTTGTGGTTTAATGTTGAAATTTACGTTAAAACACTTTTTAATGGGGTAGTTTATTTAATGTTTTGTTTTGAATATTAACGGTGTAAACAATGTTAATGTAAAATAGGGTGGAATGAACTAATTAATATACACTTATATTAAATGACCCATGACGTTTTAAATAATAAAGGTTAAAATAATTGAAGATTAAATAAGAATGGTTTAATAATAAAAATATAATTTTAGGCTTGATTAAATTGTTTGACAACAGAATTATTATTAAAATAATTAAAGTTGTAAATAATTGATTGTTAAATAATGATAAAGTTTTATAAAAAAAAAAATAAAAAGATTTCAAAAGGGAACAAATCGCGGGTGGGGGAGGCCCGTGTTCCCTCCTGTTTTGCGCCGCGTCTTACCTCAGCCATTGGATCGGGACGATTAAATCCCAGCCGTCCCTTCTTTTAAAACCGAAACACCCCTCAGCCGTCCGATCCCTCCCTCATTTAATCCCAGCCGTTCATCGCGTTTCGCGTTTTCTTCTCCACGTCGCGCTCATCTCCCTTGCGCCGAACCAGTAGCCTGCTGCCTTTTTTTTCTTTCTTCTTCTTCGCCGTGTAGACCCAGCGGCGCCATCTTTCCACACAGCTTGACACTGACCCCGGCCTTGGATCCCCGTCGCCTTCCTTGCACGATTTCGGCTTTAAGACCTGGTTGCACCGCAGGCTTGAGGGTTGTCTTGCACCGGTTGGGAAGGTTTTGCACCAAGGACCGAAGCCTCCCCGACCTCTAGACGACGCTGGCAGAGCTCCGGCCTTCTTCCTCCTCCTCTTCGTCGAGTTCTGGCCTCCTTGCCGCGTCTTTCTCCTCCTCTCCGGGTTAAGGTAAGGGTCGTTTTTGTTTGTGTTAATACCGGGTTTGTATATAAATTTATACTGGTTATATATGTATATATATATATACTCTAAGTTTATACCTCCCGGTTTCCGAAATTGCACCCTACTCCTCCCTCTTCGGCAAGTACTGGTAAGGGTCTTTTGGTTTTTTTTTGTTCAGTCTGTGTAAATACCGGGTATGTTCTGAGTTATATATATATTTATACAAGTGATATATGTATATATATATACTCCATGTTTGTACCTTCGGGATCCTGCTGTTGCACCCTACTCTTCCTCCTTCACGTCGAGCTGGTTAGGGTTGTTTTTCTTTTTCCAGTTTGTGTAAACACCGGTTGAGTATATAGTTATATACACGTTTTCACTTGATATATATAAACATATATATATATATTCTATGCCTCGGCTTCTAGATCTGGTTTGCTGCACCTTGCACCTCCTCCTTCTCGTCGATTTGGTAAGGGTGATATTTTTGAAACTCGGTTTGGGTTCATGTTTGTTTTTCATTTATGTTATTTTATATTTTTCATATATAAAAATATACATGTTTTATGTTTTGAAATATAAACGAGGAAGATCAAATTTTAAGTTATGTTTTATTACAATTCGACTTATATATATATATATACATGTTTTTCTTTTGTTTAAAACCTCTTCCAAATCAGAACTGTTTTTGTGTACATCAAATTAAGACAAGATTTGTGGAAATCCAAAGTATGAATAAAACTGAATCCCTTGACAAGTGTTAGGTTGATTTCCTTGTGTGCTTTTATTAAACCCTATCTACCCCCCTTTTTGTTAGAAAATTTATGTTCTTAAGAATATGTGAATCATGTAATGAATCAATTGAGTATTATTTAATTAACTAAACCACTGAGACACATAGACACAATACACGGCTTCGTGTGTTACATATATACATAACTGTGGACTGATTGACAGTATTTTTTTGGCAAACGAAAGTTAACAATGTTTGGTGGTTGTTTTAATTCTTATCCATTTCTAGAACTCTGAATAGTTACAAGAAATGACACTTGCCTTGTTTTTAATTTTCTAGCACATTATGGTTCCAAAAGGAGATGTTTTAAAGATATCCTTAAGCCTGGAAGTGGCCATTAGTAATAATGTAATTCTACATGACAAACCAATACATTGAGTGTTTAAGTTATTATTTCTTGTGTAATAAGCTTGTTGTTTCCAGTTCAGATTCTTTATCTATGCTCATGACATAATCTGTTTCTGATTCTTTATCTATGCTCATGACATAATCTGTTTCTGATTCTTTATTTATGCTCATGACATAATCTGTTTCTGATTCTTTATTTATGCTCATGACATGATCTGCTTCAAATGGTGAATAAGTATGAGAGACTTTGACTATGAATATATGAATGAAACCTAATGAACGTATGACCATGTCTAAATATGAGAGGGAAGTATTGGACTTACATGTTATGGACGGGTGCGCCCGGAATTTTACAGCGCTCCAATGCATTGGGTAAAGGATGAGTCTCATGAGACGTTATGTGCTACAGTCTTGGCGGTTAGCCTTGGCTTGTGCTGCTATGGAAACGGGATTGGCGGTTAGCCTTGGCCCGTATTAAGTTATGGTCTTGACGCAAGGTCTTGACAAGGTCCGGCATTATACTTTCCCTCCACATATGAAGATTAATGGTGAACCAGGGGATGGTTCAACTAACAGGACATCCCTAACTGGGTAAATTCCCCTAGACTATGAGAAAGGAAACATGTGATAAGAACTGAAAAACATATGTTTGGTATCATAAGAACTTTACGTGTCCTTGTCTTGCTTAATGTAATGTTTTATCACTTTCTAAAATGTCTGCCTTGAAATGCTCCCTTGATCATGAAACCGTACTTAACGTGACAAGAACTGTTTTCTTATGGTGAACTGTTAAATGAACTGCTTTATTCTCACGAACCATGATATGCATGTTTTCCTACCTAGCTATAGTAATTCCCTTGGAATTGAAGTAACCTTGTTTTAACTTTATGTATTGCTTACACTGTTTATTTTGCGCACTCTGACCATGTTTACATTAAGGCTTATTGCAAGTACGTGCCTCTTTGTGCAAGTGGTTTTCAAAGAAAGTTGGATTTCATGTTTTTAATAAATGATAATGTTTTAGAAAAGTATTTGTGTTCTTTTCAAAGGATTTATGTATGGAAGGATTTTTCCTAAAAATGGTTTTTAAAACCCCTTACTGGGCATTTTTGCTCACCCTACGTTTTGTTTAAAATTTTTCAGGTACGGTTGATATTAATGAAGCTAAACAAAAGCAGATGGTTTCCCAGAATCCCGAGCCTCACGATCCTCTGTTGTGATGAGACATGATATTTTGTTTGTAATGTTGTATTGTTAAGTGTATCATGTCTCATTAAGCACCCCGGTATTTGGGGGTCGCTACAATAGATGGATGTACCCCATTGAATGATATATGATGATTTTGAAAGGGTACATACAAAATTTATGTAGGACATATGGATGTATTGTGGAGCGATATATTGTTTAGAAAGTCATTGAATTTTATACCAAATATGTCACGACCCGTCCTCGGGGCCCGTGTCGTGACTACCCCAAGCCCGCCTTCCATAGGCCAGGGGCTGGTGACTAGAACCAAGGCATAATTCCCGATAAAAGGGAAGGCATTGCCTTTGTAAGGTAAACAAACACCACAGAGCAAACAAGCAGTAGATGTACTCACTAAGTAATAACTGATACAAAATTGAGTGCGGAAAAGTAAGTGGGCCAGTATACAAACCGAAACTAAAAGTAAAGTACAACTGGAAAGGGGAAAACAACATCTGAAAGGTAAAACCTCTATGGCGTGCCGTCCTCTGGTACTCCCACCTGAAGGGTGGGTACAGATAGCCTCCATAGCTCCTTGGGTCCAGCCGTCCGCTCTGAGTATGCCCCGCCCAGTGGTCCACCTCCAGGTACCGTCCTGCTCCACAAGCCTCAACTACGATCATCGCTGTCCATCGTCTGCAACCAACACAACGTAGTGCGGGAATAGCCCGTGCAGGGGTGAGTATAAGCTACTCAGTAGGGACCCCGAGACCACCGAAGGTCCCCCAGAATCCACAAAGGATAATCCACACAGGAAAGATACAATCACGATGTAACATTCGACACTACTTAGGTATATTCCCATACATATACCTAAGTCATCAATTCTCGTTCGGCTCCAACATCCGATCTCAAGTACAACCCAGTCTACACAGGAAATCACAATCCAATCCACATAGGAAAGAAAAACGTAATCTACACAGGATATCAAGTTAATATTATCAAATATAAGGATTGAAAGTCAAGATTCAACTCACACAGGTATACTTCTTCGTAAGACGATAGAGATGATCAAAAATTTCCACTGATTTATCTAAGTCGTCGGACCCACATAGGATCGATGGGTACTAACCACCGCAATGACCCACAAAGGATCGATAGGTAACTAACCCCCACAATAACCCACACAGGATCGGACCCACACAGGATCTGTAGGCGCTGGCCCACATAGGACCGCTGAGCGCTGAACCACACATGATTGGTCCCACAAAGGATCGGTAGCACTGATCCACGTAGGATGGCTGAGTTCTGTAGTCGTCGCCATAGAATCCACAGAGGATTTCTGTATAGTCGTCGTCGTCGTCGTCGTAGTCGCAGCTAGTTCTAGGGTTCCCACACACATAAAGATCGTTCGGGAGGGTCTGCTACATGAGCCGAGGGGCTGATACATCAACTGACACATAGTCCGGAGTTGATGTATCCAAAAGTTTCGTTTCGTCAACAGGAACACAACGTCATAGATGACGCGTCAATCGGACGCCCGGTTTGAGAGTTATTGGGTTTTTCATCCTAGGTGCCCGGTTGGTTTTTAAGTCAAAACCAACCTGACCTTACTCCACCTACATCCAAATCTTGAGTGCAGTAAGCCAAAAGGTCTGTCTCACCTAGAGGAATCTAACAAAGTTGACGGTACGTCAATCAGACGTCTGGAACTCATGTTAAAAGTGATTCCGCTCCGAGGGCCCGGTTGGTTTCGTGAACGAACCAACCCGGCCGAACCCAAAGTTCTCCGAAACCTTGACTGTAATATACCAAAACAACCATCTCGATCCAAGGATTGCATTGCAGTTGACGGTGCGTAATCGGAGGTCCACAGCTCATGTTATGGGCAACGGACCGAAAGAGGTTTGCTATTAGGGGGTTCGGGCCCGGTCCGACCCGGCCCGATACCCCCAGGGTCGGCCCGAACCGGGTCTGGCCCGTTTGGGCGCGGCCCGACGCCCTGGAGGTCCGGCGCGCTGTCCAGGTGGCTAGGCCGAACGGCGGAGCCGTTCGGATGCGGGGGGGGGGGGGGGGGGGGGGGCGCTGCCCCCCCCTGCTTGTAGTAATCGCGGCCCCTTAATTGGGCCACTCACCTTAGGCCAGCCAGGGGTTTTGAACCCCCGGTTCTTCCCTATCCATCCGGCCTGCTCTGTTCGGCCTGCTTCTGCCGCCACAGGACCAGAAAGGCCACTCCCCCCTGTTCCGATGCTGGCGGCCCGATTCCGGCAGCAGGTTCCCTTGCTCCGCTGCGGCTTAAGCCGTGGCCTTGGTCTGCCCGGCAGGGCGCGATGGCGTCGTGCCCCTCCGCAGCGGCCCCACTCCGGCCGTGGTGTCTTTGGATTTTTCCGGCGCGGCGCGATGGCGCTGAGACATGGTTCAATTTTCAAATGCGCGGCGCGACGGCGCCACACATCCTTGTTGCTCGTTCCCGCGCGTTGCAACGGCACCACATCACTTTCCTTCGAACCGCAACAACAAAAATAAAAAGGGAGGAGGGTTAGCCATGTTTTTGCAGTCCGGCCCCCTCCTGTTAAACTATATCAAGCGGTCCAAAAGAACAAGGATAGATGATGGAATAATTCCCACATAAAAACATATAAACCCCTACCTCAAAGTCGTCGTCGAACGAGCCTTCGTCGCGGAATTAACCGTTGCGGAAGGAGATGTCGTGGAAGGAACTTCATTGGCGTTAAGTGATCTCCAAGGAAGGTGTCTCTCTCCTTCGTCCGCCGTCAGAGGTCGACGTTCTTCATCGGCGGTGGTGCATTCTTCGCGTTCTTCTTCGAAGAACGAAGAATCCTCAAGACCTCTATTTTTCCCCCAAAGACTTCCACAACCAGAATTCCAACAAAATAAAATAAGTTCCACACTTATTTTATTAACATAACCTATGCATTTGAATTTCAGACATTCACATTTAACTCACTTAATTAATTAACATAAGTTGTCAAAAAAATTAATGGTGAGTTGAGGGGGGTCAGAGAATATGAAGGGGTGGGGTTCGTGTGGGCCCCAACGGCTTCATAACCTCTCATAAGAAGTTGGGTGGTTACCCAACATCCACCAAAATATTAAACACTTAGAAAGATAATTAAAATTTTTCGTTTAAATTTTATTTTAACTTCCACAAATTTTAACAACTTCACCCATGAAAACGCAGCTCCGAAAAAGGTGTTCCAAAGCAATTACCGGTGCTGTGGTTCCATCGGTGCCCTTGGAATTCGATTCTGAGCACCGATTCAAATGTTAGGAATTCCCGCTCATTCGTTCACTAAACGTACCCGAGCTAAACTTCGGAAAAAGATTCCGGGAACACCGGACCTCGGAATCAAGTGCCATCAGAAACTGCGTTCTTGTAAAATCCCAATGAAAATTATGAAAAAAAAATTCCTGAATATTACGGGTCTTTACATTACTCCCACCTGAGGGTTTTACGTCCCCGTAAAGATACATCAAAACTAGGGGAACAAATGTGGGTACTAAGCATGCATCTGAGCCTCCCACTCCCAAATTCTCTCCTGGAGGTTCCCGTGCTGCCATCTGATGCGCACTAGAGGAATTGACCATCCACATAGGAACCGCTCCTATCGATCCTCGATCTCCACCGGGACCTCATCAAAATTCTCCCCATCATCAATGTCCATCTCCCCATGGTCAATGATATGCGTCGGGTCGTGCACGTATCTCCTCATCTGAGATACGTTGAAGAATTCGTGCACTCGGTGCAACTAAGGTGGTTGAGATAGGAAATAAGCCACCTCGCCAATCCTGCTGAGGACCTGGAATGGTCCGATGAAGCATGGAGACAACTTGCTACCTCAGCCAAATCTCCGTATACCACGTCGAGATGAGACCCGCAAGAAGACATGGTCTCCATCCATGAACTCCAGTGGCCTCCGCCTCCTGTCAGCGTAAGACTTCTGTCGACTCTGAGTTGTCCTCATCCGCTCCAGGATGACCTGGACCTTCTCTGTCGTGGCCTGAACCATCTCCGGTCCCACAAGTGCGGACTCCCCAGGGTCTATCCAGCAAAGAGGTGTCCTTCACGGTTGGACATACAATGCCTCGTATGGTGCCATCCCGATGGTGGAGTGGTAACTGTTGTTGTGCGCGAACTCCACCAAGGGTATGTGGTCCTTCCAGTTGCGACCAAAGTCGATGACACATGCGCGGAGCATGTCCTCGAGAGTCTGAATGGTCCTCTCCGTCTGACTATCCTTCTGAGGGTGAAAGGCAGTGCTTAGACGTAGCTACATCCCGAATGCCTCCTACAACCCCTTCCAAAGTTGGGAAGTAAAGAGAGCATCTCAATCGGAGACGATAGATGATGGAACACCATGTAGTCATATAATCACCTGAACAAAGAGACGTCCCATGCTCTCCACTGAGCCCTTCTATCTGGTGGGTATGAAGTGATCTGACATGGTGAGTCGGTCGAAAATCACCCAAATAGAGTTGGGACCTCTGAAAGTGCATGGAAGTCCAGTCACGAATTCCATAGATATCTCGTCCCACTTCCACTCCGGGACCTCGAAGGGTTGTACCAAGCCTGCTGGTACATGGTGCTCTGCCTTCACCTGCTGGCAGGTGAGCCATCGAGAAACAAACTCTGCCACAACCTTCTTCATGCCTGGCCACTAGTGATGTCGTCTGATATTCTGGTACATCTTTGCCACTCCAGAATGTACCGCCAAAGGGGAAGTGTGAAACTCTCTCAGCACCTCCTCTCGTAAAGCAACTAGTACCAAGGTACGTCCTCTGAAAAGGACGGCGTGCTCTCCTCCCACGGAGAATCCATCAGGTGCCTATCCTAAGGATATATGTGAAAGCCACGTCTCACAGACGGCGTCCCCACAGTGTGCCTCTCTGACCCACTAAAGTAGTGGAGGAGTGACTGTGAGTGACTGATGAAATTCTACTCCATATCTATCCACGAAGGATATCTGCAAAGCGGCTAGCTTCTCTGTCACCTCCCCAAGTAGCTAGATGCCCGTCCTCCTGCTGAGAGAATCGGCTACTACATTTCCCTTCCCAGGAGTGTTGACTATCTCAAAGTCATAGTCCTTGAGGAACTCGAGCCATTTCTGTTTTCTTAGGTTCAGGTCCTTCTGTGATAAGATGTACCTGAGACTCTGATGGTCAGAATAGACTGTAAAGCGCTCGCCCATCAGATAGTGTCGCCACATCTTTAGAGCGAAGACCACTACTACTAAATCCAGGTCATGGGTGGAATAGTTCTATAAATGTTGCCTCAACTGACGTGATCCATAGGTGATCACGACCCGCTCCTGCATCAGGACACATCCGAGCCTGGTCCCTGATGCATCACAGTAAACTACGTACCCTACTCCCTCCTCCGACAACCTCAAGATAGAAGCACTGGTCAATCTCTGTCTTAACTCCGGGAAGCTCTGCTGACATCTATCTGACCACATAAAGGGTTTACCTTTCTTCCTCAAATCTGAGAGTGTTACCAAAACTCTGGAGAAGTCTGGCACAAACCTCCAGTAGTACCCAGCTAGTCCCAAGAAACTCCGAACCTCCATCACGCTCCTGGGTGGATCCCAAGCTAGAACTGCCTCGATCTTCACAGGATCCACCGCAACTCCCACCTCAGAGATGACATGTCCCAAGAAGTGGACCTCATGTATCCAGAACCGACACTTCCAGAGCTTTCCATAATGCTGGTGCTCTCGGAGTGTGTCTAGTAAAACCCATTAGTGGTAGGCGTGCTCCTCCTCAGTGGTCGAATAAATCAAAATGTCGTCGATGAATACCACGACAAATCAATCGAGGTATGGCTGAACGATCCTATTCATGAGTGAAATGAACACTTATGGAGCATTGGTTACACTGAATGCCATAACGAATAACCCATAGTGGCCGTACCGACACCTGAAGGTCGTCTTCTGCACATCCTTGTCCCAAACTCCGAGATGGTGATAGCCTGACCTGAGGTCTGTCTTCGAGAACCATCGTGCTCCCTTGAGCTGATCGAAGAGGTCATCAATCCTAGGTAGCAGATACTTGTTCCTCGCTATCACCTAGTTCAGGCGATTATAGTCAACACAATGTTGCAAGCTCCCGTCCACCTTCTTGGCGAACAATATTGGGGAAGCCCAAGGTGAAACACTGGGTCGGATGAATCCCTTCCCCTTCAAGTCATCCAACTCTACCCGTAGCTCTCGAAGCTCAGAAGGAGCCATCCGATATGCTGGGGTGGATATCGGGGCTGTCCCGGGGTATAGGTAAATATAAAATTCTACCTCTCTGTGAGGAGGTAGTCCTAGAACGTCATTGGGGAAAACGTCTGCATACTGATCCACCACTATAGGAAAACCAGGTCTCCGCACGTCAACTGCTCCTAGGATGAGGCTATCCAACTGATGAGTGATGGGCGGTCATCTCCTATTCGGAATTCCATCCTGTGCTGTGAAGGTTCCCTTCTCGCTGGTGAAGGTGAAACTTCTCCCGTCGGTGCGTACACATCGCACCTTGCGCCTAATACAATCGATCTGACCATGGACTGTAGATAACCAATCCATGCCCAATGTGATGTCGTAAGGCCTCGACGCCGCTACAAGAAGATCCCAGCCGAAGCTCTTGCCTCCTAGAGTAAGCTCACACTGCCGACACCAGTGTGTAAATGTCAAGTCTGCTCCCGTAAGAGTCTCTAGCCGTAAGGATCGAGAAAACGGCTCTGTCGGAATCTCCGAGCTCCAAACAAGGGAAGTGGCTATGAAAGAATGGCTCGCTCTTGTGCCTATAAGAACTGCAGAAAGGGTAGAATAGACACATATAGTACCTCGAATCATTACGGGCGCACTGTGGTCGTAGGACTCCGCTGCCTAAAGATGTAAATGTCTCTGCCCGCCAACTCCCTATGGTCGTGGTGGACCTCCTGGTGGTGGTGGTGGTAGAGCCTCAAAGCATCGCCCACCACTTGCTGCTCGGCCAGCTCCTCTGCCTCATCTGCCTGCTCCCTGCGGACTGCCACGGTCGACCCTCTGACTCTGCCTGGGTGGTCCCTCAACTGCCTGCATCTCCTATGCATGGTGGGTCGGGCAGTCACGATCCATGTGACCCTACCCGCCGCATGCGTAGCATTGTCTACCTCTCGAAAGACTGGCTCTGTGCTGTGTTCCCCGCACTACTGAACTAGTGTCCTTAGGTCGTCTACATGAGGGTCTGGTCTGCCTGGACCCATGAGTCATCTGTCGACTGCCTGCTGCATAAGACTTCACTACGTGCCGCTCTGCGGTAGGTCTCGCTGCTGATGCAGGCTCAGCAAGGAAGCTCTCGATCAGAAGGGCTCACTCCAGTACTCCTGTCTGTGTCAGAATGTTGAGGGAGATCACCAATGCCCTGATCTCCTGCCTCAAACCCTTCTCAAAGGTCTGGGCCCAGAAGAATGGGTCCCGTACCATGTCTGTTGAGTAGCGCGAGAGATCGGTAAATCTCACCGAGTACTGGGCGACCGTCAACCTGCCCTGCTGCAGCTGAAGAAGCTCCTGGATGTGCACTGCACGGAGGTTGGCTGGGACAAACTCCGAGCGAAAGAGGCTCTCAAAGTCCATCCAGAGGATAAATGCTTCATCGTGCACCTGGAGCATCAAGATCCACCATCTACCTACTTCAGCGTGCAGTAGGATCGCTGCGAGGATCACCACGAGGTCCGCTGGTGTCCTCAATAACCTAAAAACTCGTACAACTGCCTCCAGCCAATCCTCGGCTGCCTGAGGGTCCGTCTCCCCACGGAACCTGGGCTGTCGCTGGCGTTGGAACTTGTGCAGTGTACTAAGGCGACATGCATCGTCAGCGGTTGGGGCTGGAAGCATCGGTGGCTCGGTGGGTAGAGGTACTGCCGGTGCCTCAACTTTCAAAGGGCCCTGTACCGAGGCCTCGTCGCTCGGTGGGCTATCGTCACGTACAACTCTCGGAACACTAGCTGGCTGCCATCGTGGGGACATCCTGAAAAGAGATTGGTGCGCCACGGTCAGAACAGTATATGTGGTGAGCTGACACAAAGTAATCACAATGAAAACTTGAAACACACATGCAATCAATGTTTTTGTGTATTAAGTCGAAAATTAGAAGTCAGGGTCCTGGTGTACGGATACGTCGGCCACCGCACCAACATTGGACTCCCTGGACTGATAACCACACCCAATACGCTTAACACTATTTCTTCACATAGAAAAAGATCAGATTCCAAAGATTTGTGGAAGAACCGAACTCCTCCGATAACAATTTGTCCTGACCCATCCTTGGGGCTCGTGTCGTGACTACCCCAAGCCCGCCTTCCATAGGCCAAGGCTGGCGACTAGAACCAAGGAATAATTCATGATAAAAGGGAAGGCATTTCCTTTCTAAGGTAAACAAACACCATAGAGAAAGCAAGCAGTAGAAGTAAACACTAAGTAAAAACTGATAAAAAAGTAAGTGCAGAAAAGTAAGTGGGCCAGTATACAAACCCAAACTGAAAGTAAAGTACAACTGGAAAGGGGAAAACAACAACTGAAAGGTAAAGCTGCTACGACATGTTGTACTCTGGTACTCCCACCTGAAGGGTGGGTACAGACAACCTCCACATCTCATCGGTTCCAACCGTTCGCTCCGAGTATGCCCCGCCCAGTGGTCCACCTCAAGGTACTGTCCTGCTCCGCAAGCCTCAACTACGATCAGCGATGTCCGTCGTCTGCAACCAACACAATGTAGTGCGGGCATAGCCCGTGTAGGGGTGAGTATAAGCTACACAGTAGGGACCCCGAGACCCCCGAATGTCTCCTAGAATCCACAAAGGATAATCCACATAGGAAATATACAATCACGAAGTAACATCCGACACAACTTAGATATATTCCCATACATATACCTAAGTCATCAATTCTCATTTGGCTCCAACAACCAAGCTCAAGTATAGCCCAATCCACACAAGAAATCACAATCCAATCCACATAGGAAAGCAGAACGTAATCCACATAGGATATCAAGTCAATCTTATCAAAGATAAGTATTGAAAGTCAAGATTCTGCTCATACAGGTATACTTCTTCGTAAGACGATAGAGATGATCAGATATTGCCACTGATTCATCTAAGCCGTCGGACCCACATAGTATCGATAGGTACTAACCCTCGCAATGAACCAAAAAGGATCGATAGGTAATTAACCCCCGCAATGACCCACACAGGATCAGACCCAGACAGGATCTGTAGGCGCTGGCCCACACAGGACCGCTGAGTGCTGACCCACATAGGATCAGACCCACACAGGATCGGTTGCACTGATCCACGTAGGATCACTGAGTGTTGTAGTCATCGTCGTCGAGTCCACAGAGGATTTATGTACAGTCGTTGTCATCGTCGTAGTCGCAGCCAGTTCTAGGGTTCCCGCACAAAGCAAGCTCGTTTGGGAGGGTCCGCTCCACGAGCCGAGGGGCTGATACGTCAACTGACACATAGCCCGGAGTTGACGTATCCAAAAGTTCTGTATCGTCAACAGGAACTAAACATCACAGACGACACGTCAATCGGACGCCCAGTCTGAGTGTTATTGGCCTTTTCGTCCCAGTGGACCGGTTGGTTTTTTAGTCAAAACCAACCCGACCATACTCCACCGGCATCCAAACCTCAAGCGGAGTAAGCCAAATGGTCCGTCTCACTTAGAGGAATCTAACAAAGTCGACAGCACGTCAATCGGACATCCGGAACTGAAGTTATAAGTGTTTCCGCTCCAAGGGCCCGGTTGGTTTCGTGTACGAACCAACCTGGACGAACCCAATGTTCTCTGAAACCATGAGTGTAATGTACCGAAACGACTGTCTTGATCCAAGGATCGCATCATAGCTGACGGTGTGTCAATCAGAGGTCCGCAACTCAAGTGATGGGCGACAGACTGAAAGAGGTTCGGTATTAGGGGGTTTGGGCCCGGTCCGACCCGGCCTGATACCCCTAAGGTCGGCCCGAACCGGGTCGACCCGATCCGGGTCTGGGTCTGGCCCATTTTGGTGCGGCCCGGACCAGCACGCGTGGCCCGACCCGGCCTAGGCGCGGCCCAGCTCAGCGGCCCGGCGCGCTGGCCAGGTGGCCCGGCTGAACGGTCGGGTCGTTCTGATGTGGGGGGGGGGATGCCCCCCACTTGTAGTAACCACAGCCCCTTAATGGGTCCGCTCACGTCCAGCCAGCAGGGGTTTTGAACCCCCGGTTCTTCCCTGTCCGACCAGCCCGCTATTGCCGGTCGACTTCCGCCGCCACGAGACCGGAAAGGCCGGGCCCGCCGGTTCTAACGCCGGCGGCCCGATTCAGGCCACCGGTTCCCTTGCTCCGCTATAGCTTCAGACGCGGCCCCACTCCGGTCATGGTGTCTTCGTGTTTTTCCAGCAGGGCGTGACGACGGCTCGACTTGGTTCAATTTTCAACTGCGTGGCGCGACGGCGCCGCACATCCTTACCGCTCGTTGCCGCACGGTGCGGCAGCACCGCATCACATTCCTTCTAACCGCAACAACAAAAATAAAAAGGGAGGAGGTTCGGCCAAGTTTGTGCGGTCCGGCCCCCTCCCATTAAACGATATCAAGTGGTCCAAAAGAACGAGGATAGATGATGGACGAATTCCCAAATAAAAACACATACACCCCTACCTTAACGTCATCGTCGAACGAGACTTCGTCACGGAATTAACCGTCGCGGAAGGAGACGTCGCGGAAGGAATGTCATTGGCATTAGGTGATCTCCAAGAAAGGCGTCTCTCTCCATCGTCCGCCTTCGGAGGTCAGCATTCTTCATCGGCTGCAGTGCGTTTTCACGTTCTTCGTCGAAGAACGAAGAATCCTCAAGACCTCTCTTTTTCTCCCAAAGACTTCCACAACCAGAATTCCAAAAAAATAAAATATGTTCCATACATAATTTATTAAAATAAGCTATGCATTTGAATTTCAAACATTCACATTTAACACACTAAATTAATTAACATAAGTTGTCAAAAAATTAATGGTGAGTTGAGGGGGGTTAGAGAATATGAAGGGGGGGGGGTCGTGTGGGCCCCACCGGCTTCATAACCTATCGTGGGATGTTGGGTGGTTACCCAACTTCCACCAAAAGATTAAACACTTAGAAAGATAAATAAAATTTTTCGTATAAATTTTATTTTAACTTCCACAAATTTTAACAACTTCACCCGTGAAAACGCAACTCCGAAAAAGGTGTTCCTAAGCAATTACCGGCGATGCGGTTCCATCGGTGCCCTCAGAATTTGATTCCAAGCACTGATTCAAAACTTAGGAATTCACACTTTTTCGTTCACTGAATGTACCCGAGCTAAACTTTGGAAAAATATTCCGGGAACATCGGTCCTCGGAATCAAGTGCCGTCAGAAACCGCGTTCTTGTAAAATCCTAATGAAAATTAAGAAAAAAATTTCCTTGATTTTTACAGGTCTTTACAAAATAACTATCTGGTGTGGAAATATTTGGTTTTCTAAAATATCATCACAATGGGAGGCTTAGAGGTAAAGGAATATCCGAAAGGGATGTTGTCACAATAAATATTATAGATCATGTGTAGGCCCACCATTACTTTTTTCAAAAAAGTATAGAGGGTTATCACTATTTCAGAACCGAAAAGGAAATTTATAGTAATTTAAATCCATCAAGGGATGAAAGGCGGATATCAAATAATCATAATCAACATTTTATAGGTTAGTTTTAGGATATTATTTAAATTGAGTGAGATGAAAATATGGATTTAATTTCTGAATGACATCGATGGATATTTAGACAAACATGTGTGAATATATGTTCTTACAAAGGATACGTAATTGATGGTTATACATTCTATAGAAATGATAATTATGAATACAATTCGACGAAAAATAGTGTATTTACACTCATGGCTGATGTGACCCATGTTTCTAGTACTAAGGATTGAAATCTAATTTACGTGAATATAACATTCATTGGCATCATTTGACAAATATCTCAGTTGGATTATAAAAAATTCCATTTGATGATTACTCAATGAAAGAGGGTTGATAATATGATTGTAGTAAAAATTGTTTAATTGGGATACAAGAAAGATGGTTTTAGTAAGTGTACAAAGAAGAATAGTTTATAATGGAATCATAGGTAGAATAATAATTGTATGTTATAGGTCCCGCAACCCAAAGTGGCCAATTATTCTATTATCGACTAAAACTGATAAAGGGTTAAATGAAAATTCAACCAAGGATAACCAGTTTATTGGGAAATCAGAATAATTTCATACTGGTCACAATGTAGAAGGAATTTTCAATGTCTAAAAAGAAATAAATGAAGGGAATTGGTTGATCGATTGATGTGTCAAATACCTTCACCCTTTAAAAAAGAAAAAGAGATTTCAATAATCAGAAAACTATTTTTGTAATAAACATCAAGATATCTCATATTATTATATATTTTTAATGATTTTATGAAATTTATATTAAATGTTAATCCAATTCTGTAGATAATGGCCTTTTCACGTGCTAGTTCTACCAATCCCGAGGAACAAAATGTCTCTCAACCTACTGTTTCTCACAATGTAGAGGAGAGAACGTTTTCACATACTAGTTCTCATATTCCATAGGAACAAAAGATATCTCAACTAACTATTAATCGTATTATATTGGAGAAAAATTCAGCATGGGATGGAGCACCCATTATTTAGGATAAATATATTTATAAAGAAGATGTTGCTCATAGTGTAGTGGTACATCAGCCGTATGTACATGACAATACCACCACCAAAAAGGACCATATTGAAGATGTTGAATCTCTGGAAATGGTAGGTGAAGAATGACTAATATCATAGAAAAATGGAGCACTATGTTTTTATGGTGTTAGCTATAATCCTTAAGTCCAATTCTAAAGTCACAAAATACAAGGTTGGATGGAATGTGTAGGGTCAGCATGTTAAACCCAACAAGGCCATGTTCAATAGTTATATTGGAATATTCACTCTTTAATGTATGTCAATTGACATAGATTCCTTGAACCATGTTGTCACCGGGCTTGAGACCCTACTGTGGGAAGATATTATGGTAACATTAGGATATTATTTATTTATTTTAATAAAAATAATATTATTAATAATTGATGTACTCTTCACCATCCACTGTTGAGTGCATTTATATTAGATGAATCCCACAAGAAGCATGTATTAATGCTTAAAAGAAGGATTCATAGAGGATATCACACAATCCAAATAAGAAATCATCTTAAATTTTCTAATGGGAAAACAAACTCATGACCGCATATTATCTATGCACACCTGATAAACCATGAATCACATGATGTGTTTATTGGCTATCATGTAGACGTGTCTTTTCAGGTACATTGTGACCATTAATATTTTTATTGATGATACATGTATTCATCACATTGATTGACACTTTTTTATTTATGAAACAAGAACTGAGTGGTGAAAAATGAGGAACAAGCCACAAAACCAGCGTACCCATATCATAATGAAGGGATTTGGAAATCTTCACATGAAAAAAATTGGTACATATTTTAAATCTACTGTAATTGTTTTCTGTGACATGACAAAAACACCATAATTATGTTCCTCAGTTTATATGTAGATTTATGACTTGAAATCCAAAATCACTTCCTTCCCACTCCATGTGCTATGGAAGGAGGAACATGTGAAAAATGGTAGGATATTAATAGAGGACAACACACAAAATATGTGGAAATCGTGTTTTTTTACTACCTAAGAAAAATTTCTTTTTTCATTAAATCACTATTACATACTAATGATATCTTATTTTCATATATTTTCTACCTAACATAGTCATAGGAATCAAAAACACATATTTTCTATGAAGACAAACTATTAGTGGACCTGATGTGGCTAGTACAACATGGACTAATAAGAGGTGTGGGTTTTTTTGTATCCCATGAACATATTTTAATAAAAACAAGAATACAATCAATGTGAATTAATAATATAATGAGAGTTTGAATACCAACCCTTGAAGGAAAATACCAATGGTAGACGAATATCATTGAATCATTATTGAGGGATAGGAAAAGGGAAGAAAAATACATGAACAACCATTGCATGATGATTGTACCCCACAACCTGCTATGGGGATAGTAATTCCCCTAAAAAATATATCTTAGTATATGTGATCAATATTTTAATAAATGTTTTGGTAAAATTTGAATCGAATAATCACTAACACAATTCCTATACTACTATTAAATAGGGTGAAAATGACTGTGATTTATATCAAGAAACACCCACCCATTGCCTATTTTTAAGGGATACAATGTTCAATATTCAAAAGGACACGCTATTTAATAGACCACTTCTAACAGGTCATGTGTGAGTTTCAATCAAAATAGTCCATGAACCGAGCATATATCTATATATGCCAATTCAGTATGATGATATTAACCTAGTCGAAATATATAATGGAACATTCATCACATTACCGTCAACTCGTGTAAAAAATCTTGTTGACATAGGAGTCTTTATTTCCAAGTTACATTTCAATATAAAACGTTAATAGTTATGGAAAAAGGTATGAAATGATGAATTATATTAAAGAAGGATGATGAGAAGAATATGAAATGAAATACAATCTCACAACCATATAAAGGATCAAAAACCAATCAAAAAAATATATTTAAAGAATAATTAACCCACTCATTATTTATCCACATTTACAATCATTAAATTATCATGTCTATAAAATGTAAACAGCTGGCGGAAACCACATTGTTGAATTTGAATCAAATATATATTTGGATAAATATCAAGACATCATTGGTGTTGAAGTGGAACTTATATCCTCAAATATGAATGTCTTAGAGGTTATACTGTAAATATATAAATGAGGCATGTTCTCATGATTTTATTTTCTGAAAGGGGATATATTATGTTAATTATGACTAAAAAATTTCATATTTTTTGTAGGAATATATATGAAAAAAATTTATGTATTTTCCCATGAGAAAAGGTTCGGACTCATTAGTACCCACATCACCGCAACAGATTATGATAAAACTAAACCCATTAAAAATGATGAAACATTGGTAGATCTGATCAAATTATTTAAATAAAAAACTTTTGTTGGTAGAGTCTATTTAATTTCAATGATGCAGAGGTAGGACTGTACCATTTAATCATAAAAATTTAATTTCCATTTAGTTCATTACTTGTTTCTTTTTGTGTTTTTAGGTAGCATTGGAGGCTCATTTTAGCAAATTCGGATACAACAATCAATTATTTCATGGACTCATTGCTTTCATATCTGTAAAACCATACAGACATTATAGTGATTGTCAATTTGAAGAAAAATAAATACAATTATTTATAAATAAACATCAAGATATATAATTTATATTATATCTTAAGGAGGATTCTTTTATGATTGGGTGGTGCATCACAATCGTCTGAAAAATGGAATGAGGCATGGGGATAAAGAAAAATAAAGAACATAAGTACTATGACTGGAGAAGAATTATGGTATATAAAATAATATGTCACTATCTAAAAACATATCAAATACATTACTTATTATCCTCAGTGTTTATGTAGTGTCCAAAAAAAACCAATGAAAAAGGTTGTGATTATTATGTTTGTAATTTTATGAGAGAGATCATATTCCATGAACAAACCAAAATTCCTTAAGAGGAATTTTTGAAGATAATTATTATTTCATTTAAAATATTTATGAATCATTTTTGTATTTATATTTTTCCAGTACTATTATGATGGTCAAAATGACTCATATTCCCTAGATGATATTGATGCACTCTGAAATTAATTGATAGAATACTGTATAAAATAATGCATATGAATAACATGAATATCTGACTTCCATATAAATGGTATGAATTTCTAATGATAACATCATCTTATAACATTATTATGTCCATGTTATCCTTATATGATCATTTATATCTCCATTTTTTACAATAATTGAAAATATTTTGTCATGCTTTCTTTTATTTCATATTTGTAGGTTTTTAAGAATTGTTTTAGTAATGATGGATAAGATGGATTGTACAACTCAATGTGTCCATTTTTATATATAAATGAGATTAATTCAAGTTAAAACAACATGTGATATAATAAAAACCGTGGAAACACAATTTTTTTTATATTTTGGGAAAATGATATATTATTCATTTGTGACATGTAAGGATCAGTCGCACCTTAATACAATGCATTGTGTGGCCGGTACGACTCCAAGTGTCTTTTTTATTGAAAATTGAAATTAATTTAATTAAAAAATACGTGTGAAATACATAAAAAAGAAAAAATGCATTCGTTTTATTTTTATCCATTAGATAAATGATCTATGTTTCATTTGTGACATGTAGGATTCAACCACACCTTAATATGTCTCACGGTGTGGAAACTGAGAAAACACATATGTATTGATTTTATATTGTAGTAAAATGATCTATTAGTCATTTTTAATATATAGGGATTAGCCTTACCACAATACGTCACAGGGTGTGTCCTATAGAACTCAATGTGTCTCTTTTTATATAAAATTGATGTCAATGTAAGTAAAAACAAAAATTGAGATGCTGAAAAAAAACACAATTATAATGTTTTTATAATTTAGGAAAATGCTCCTTCAGTCATTTTGTATTTATAGGAGTCAACCGCAGCTTAATACGATGCTTGGTATGGCTGGTAAAACTCAAAGTATGGATTTTTATTTAAAAATGGAATTAATTTAACTAAAAACAACAAGTGACTTGATGAAAGATGAATAAACACATTAATATTGTTTTAATATTTTTGGAAAATAATATATTAGTTAGTTGTGAGGTTTAGGGATCAGATTCACCTAAATATGATGCAAGGTGGGGCTGGTATAACTAAAATTGTCTTTTATTTTAAATTGAAATTAATTTAATTTAAAACAATAAGTGAATTTTTGAAAAGTGAGATAATGATTTTGGATAGGTTTTAAATATTAGAAAAAATATCTTTTATTCATTTTTATGTTTATGTATTAGGATGACCTCAATACGATGCAACTTGTAGCTGATAGAATTCATAGTGTCTCTTTTTTTTTAAATTGACATTATTTTAAGTAGAAAAATAATGTAACATACTAAAATCTAAGAAAACACGTTTCAATTTTTTTATTACATTATAAAAATGATCCATTTGTCATTTATGACATTTCAGTGTCAAATTTACCTCAATTTGATGCAAGATGTGGCTGATAAAACTCAAAGTGTCTCTTCAAATTTAAAAGTGACATAAATTTAAGTAAGAACAACAAGTGACATAATAGAAATCAAGAAAAAACATTTGTATTGTTATTATATATTAGGAAAACGATTTATTAGTCATATTTGACATGTATGGATCATCCTCACCTCAATAGGACATGTGGTGTGTCTAGTACAAATCAATGATTGTCTTTTTATTTAAAATTTACATTAATTTATCTCAAAACAACATGTGACGCACTTAAAAACAATCAAACACGTTCGTATTGTTTTTATACATTAGGAAAATGATCCATTAGTAACTTGGGACCTGTAAGATTTAACTGCACCTCTATCCAATGAATGGTGTGGCCGTTACAACTCAAAGTGTCTCTTTTTATTTAAAATTTATTCTTAAATAAGTAAAAACATCAAGTGACATATTGATAACTAAGAACAAAAATTAATATTGTATTTATGTTTTAGGAAAAGCTATTAATTTTAATTTGTCACTTGTAGGGAATATCTACACCTCAATACAACACATGGTGTGGCCGGTAAAACTCAAAGTGTCATTTTATTTAAATTTGACATTAATTTAACTAACAACAATATGTGATATACTAAAAACCAAGAAATTTTTTTGATTGTCTTTTTAGGAAAACGATCTATTAGTAATTTGTGACATGTATGGATCAACCATACCTCAATACATCATATGGCATGGATTTTATAACTCAATGTCTGTTTTTTTATTTTAATTGACATTAATATAAGTAAAAACATCAAGTGACATATTGGAAAGTGAGAAAACATATTCAGATTGTTTTCATATTTTATGACAATAATACATGAGTGACATGTTACTTTTAAGAGTCACCCGAACATAAATAACGTTCATGGTGTGATTGTTATGACTAAAAATACCAAATATCAAGTCAAAATTGATATTTTAGTACAAAACATGTCACTCACTAAAATCAAAACATACATACTCATATTGTCTGGATAATTTTGGACAGTGATTCCTTTGTCATTTATGATGTGAATAATTTAGTCTCATGTCAAACTGACACATAATGCGACCAGAATGACTCTTAATGTGTTATTTTAGTTTTTCATGATATTTATTAAAAAAAAAAGGAAATATTTAAAAACATGTAAACACATTTGGATTTCATTGATTCATTTGGATAAAAATCGGCCAGAAATGTATGATAGGTTGAAATCAGTTGAACCCCAATACGACACACAATGTGGCTAGAATAACTCAAAATTTTTATTTATTTATAAATGAAAATAATTTAGTAATATAACTAGTGAAATACTCAAAACCAATCAATCACATTTTAATTGATCTGATATTTTAGGAGAACGATTCATAACTCATTTGTAATGTATATGAATCAACCAAACCTCAATAGGAAGCATAGTTCAGCCGGTATTACTCTAAATGTGTCATTTCTATAAAATAATAACAATTTGTTAATATGTGATCTCATATTAATGATTAATTTATTTCATTATATTAGTACTATGATAATATTTGTTTTCTTATATAGGTGGAATATTTTTGTTATGTTGTGAGGATTTGTTCATCAACTGATACCAAGGGTGGAGATTTTCGAGAGGGGATCACTGGAATCAGGTGATTTAATATTAATGTTTGTGAAAATTTTCTAGAAAATAATAAATGTTATTATATTAATTATTTTATTTGAAATATAAATAATAGTGTATTTATGTATAAACGAATGGTGGTCGGTTTTGAATTAATGATTTCAATTAAATATATATATTAGGTTTACATCAGGTGGGCTATTTAAATTGATGTTTCCATATGGGTGCTTTGTATTTAAATTTGATTTTGATAGTGCATTTATATGTGTTAAAATTGTGGTTTGGGGTGTTCTTATATAAAAAGAATATTTTCGGTAAGTATCCCTTTATCAGGGTTGTATTTTACAGTGATTTTTAAGTGCTGTTAAAGGCCATTTTTCATGTTGTTAAAGGCCTTATTTGTAGTAGTGCAAGTTCAATGCCCACTAAATCTGAAAGGAATCATTACATAATCTCACATTCCACCAATAATTCATGCCACCACATTCTAAATCATATGATCCCCTGACCATTTAGTAAGGGAGATGACAGATATTGACCATAATTTTAATGATTGATGAAACAAGATCCGAAAATGCACTAAAGAAAAACAACATCTTGATTTAATGAAATCCCAGATCTACGCATTCCTCATAATAGCAATCCCATGATGGAATTGATTTTAAACTCACAAGAAAATATAATTTTTATTTAATAAATCTATTGATTTTTTCCTATTCTAGTATTCAAAAAATATTGAGGCCATGGATCCTTCCCCCTGGTTTCGGTTGTGTGTCCATCAAAAATTGAACATTAGGTTTTTAACAAGTTTCCAAAATGAAACCATGATTCCATGCCACTTATAATTTAAGGTTGAGTTGATTTATGGAGACCTGATTTCATAATATTATTATTCTTGATGATCTTGATAATTTTAAAATTCAATTCCCTATGTCAAAAAAGATGTCGAGGTCGAAGAATAATATTTTAATGGTAATATTAGTCCATGACACAATAAACAAATAATTTTTATTCCATAGAGGATCTAGAAACACCAAAACATCCACTACACCCCCAATGAATTAGTATATCACCTTGGGAATATTATTAATCTTTTTTGTTTGTTATCAGGGAAAAAATAATCCCAATTTAATTTATCTCATCCGTCGGGTGAAACACATAGTATCAATCTGAGGAAAGGAGGAGTCACTAATCTGTAATAAAGTCTAGGGGATTGATGAAGAAGCTCAACATATTATAAATATTTTCATTTCAACTAGGTAAAATATTATGCTTTTATCAATCATAACATGGAATTTCTATAATTTCATGTTTCAAAATAACTTTAAATAATAATTCTCATTCTGTTTGATTGTTCATATGTGTTGTGTTATTATTTTCTCTAAAAATGTATATGTGTTTTCTCACCCCAATGACATCCTTGGGATAATAATCTCATTATCATAGTCAAAAACACATTTTGGTCGGACAAATGGGATTCATAGTGGCATTCATGGATTTGTGAATTTATTTTTTAATCTATTTACTCTTTTTTTATTGTTATAGTGGATGTAGTGTGTTGAGGTTGTGATATTTATTCTATAATCCATCAACACTAACACACTCTTATAATAGGTTCAGTTTAATTTACATCACTAATTTAGATCACACTTCATACCTCTATAGATTTATGGGCCAAAATATATAATGGTATGTTATTATTTTTGTAATACAAATGTGGCCTTTAACCATGTGAAAAATAGAATATAACATTGCAAAAAAAGTGTGATTAATCACATCAAACAAAAAGGGGGTCCTTTTTCATGATAAAGATAACTGATAGAACACCCCCCTTTATCATACCTTTTCTATCACTATTAACGCGATTCAAACCTGAAATGAATTTTTTATATAACAACACACCCAACCTATAATTTAAACACATATAATAGCACACCCAACTATCAATTTATACCCAGCACACCCAAAAAGAAACTCTAATTTAAACATCACACCAGATGTCATGATACTATATATAATTAATGGACATCATTAATACAAGATTTTCCTCAAATTGAATATACAAAAAAACACTATTATTTACATTTCAAAATAAATATGTTATAGAATTACATTTCTAATTATCCAACAACCATTCTAAAACATTAATATTTAATATTTTGATGCAAGTGATCCCATCTCATAAATCTCCACCCATGGTATCAATTGGTTTAAAAAATATTCTCAACCTGAGAAAAATATTTCACCTGTATAAGAAAACAAATAATATGGTTGTAATAATATAAAAAAATGAATCATTAATATGAAAGACTAGATTAATAAAATATCCATTTTAAAAAAACACATTTGGTATTATACCAGTCACTATGTGTATCTTATTGATGTGGGTTTGGTTCCAACATTTAAAAAATGTGTTATGTATCATTTTTGTAAATTATCAAAACACGCTGAATGCATTTTTGTGGTTTTGAGTGTGTCCCTATTTCTTTTAATAAAAGTAATTTTATTTTTAAATAATATCAAATTTGGAGTTATATCGGACAAACTGTTGATCATATTGAGGTGTGTCTAATTCGTACCTATCAAAAATTATGGGGGGATTGTTCTCATAATGTATCAAAACAATATGAATACCTTTTCTTAGTTTTTAGTATTAACGTTTAGTTTACTAAAATGTCATTTTAAAGTGAATTAATGGATTATGAGTCATACCTATCACATCGTGCATTGGTGTGATTTGATACTGCTTTACACAAGTCACCAATGACCAATGAATCGATGTCCTAAATTATCAACATAATAAGATAATGTTTGTTTGGATTTCAGTGAGTGACACATTTTGATCTAAAATGTAAATTTTAATCTAATAACAGACACTTTTAGTCACACCGGTCATACCTTATATTTTATTGAGGTGTGGGAGACCCTTACATTCCATATATGGATCATGTATTTTTGTACTGATGTATCAAATCAATCTGTATTAATTTCCTCGATTTTTAGTATGTCATTTGATGTTTAATCTTAATTTAATGTCAGTAATAAATAAAAAGAGACAATTTAAGATATATTGTCCACACCATTAGTCGTATTTTTTACAAATAATCTCTATATGCCATAAACTAATAATATATGTTTTTTCCAATATATCAAGTCAATCCAAATGAGTTTTCTCATTTATTCATATGTCCCTTGTTATTTTTACTTAAATAAATGTAAATTTTAAATAAAAATACACATGGAGTTCTACCAGCCTCAAAGTTTGTGGTATTGAAATTTTAATGATCCCTACACATCACAAATGACTAATAGATCATTATTTTATAATATTAAAATAAGATGATTTTTTTTCTTGGTTTTCCATATATCACATTATGATTATACATAAATTAATATAAATTTAAAATAAAAAGAGACAATTTGAGTTCTATTGGCCACACCATGCATCTAATTGGGTATTGGTTGATGTCTACATGTCACAAATGACACATGGGTCATTTTACAAATGTATAAAAATGATCTGAATTCGTTTTCTTTGTTTTAATTATGCCACTTGTTGTTCTAACATAAATTTATGTCAATTTTAAATAGAATGATACACATTGAGTTGTACTATCCGAACAATGCATCATATTCTGGAGTGGATAATCCGTACATTTTATAAATGACTAATATATATTATTCCTTAAATATCAATACATTTCGAATCTTTTTTCTCAATTAGTAGTATGTCAATTGTAGTTTGTACTTAAATTAGTGATAAATTTAAATAAAAAGATACACTTTTGGTTTTACTAGCCACACCAGGCATTGTAATGAGTTTTGGTTGACTCCTACATGTCATAAATGACTCGTGGATCATTTTACAAGAGTATGAAAATAATTATCACCGGTTTACTCATTTTTCATCCTATCAATCATTGGTTTTACTTAAATTAATGTCAATTTTAAATAAAAAGACACATGTTGAGTTCTACTGACCACGTCATGAATCCTATTAAGGTGCCTCTAATTAATAAACATCCAAAATGATTAATATGTCATTGGAATAAAATATAAAAACAATCTAAATGTGTTTACATGAATTTATGTACGACAATTGTTATTTTTACTTAAATTTATTTCAATTTTAAATAAAAAGACACTTTGAGTTCTACTAGCACACAATGTGTCTTATTGAGGTTATCTTGATCCCTACATGTCACAAATAAATAATCCATCATTTTCCTAAAATTTCAATACAATATGAGTGTGTTTTCTCGGTTTTTAGTATGTCACATTTTGTTTTTAATTAAATTAATATAAATTTTAAATAAAAATAGACACATTGTGTTTTTCCAGCAACATCGTGTGTCCGATTGAGGTGCAAATGACTCATACACAACAAAAATTCATATTGGATAGTTTTCCTAATTTATGAAACCAATATAAATTCATTTTTTGTTTTTTCAGTATTTCACTTGTTGTTATTATTATAATTAATGTAAATTTGAAATAAAAATTTGATCTTTGGTTTATACTAGACACATCGTGCATCATATTTACTTTAGGATCATCCCTACACATCAAAAATTTCAAATAGATCATTTTCATAAAATATCAAAACAATCAAAATGTGATTTCTCAGATTTTATTATTCCACTAGTTTTTTTCTTAAATTAATGAATTTTATAAATAAAAATACACTTTGACTTCTACCAGCCTCCTTGTGCATCTTATTGAGGTGTGACTGATCCATATACATCAAAAATATCTAATCGATCATTTTCCAAAAATATCAAAACTATCTGAATGTGTTTTCTCTCATTTTTCAGTATGTCACTTCTTGTTTTTACATATATTAAATTAAATTTTAATTATAATGAGAAAATTTGAGTTTTACTGGAAACACTATGGATCAGATTAAGGTAAGGATGACTCGGACATGTTAAAATTGACTCATAGATAATTTTACAAAATTATCAAAATAGTAAGAATGTGTTTTCAAGGATTTATGTACATCACTTTTTGTCTTTACAAAAAGTTATGTTAATTTTAATGAAAAATGACCATTTTGAGTTGTACCGGCCACATCATGTGTTGTATTGAGGTACGACTGATCCCTAAAAATCAAAAATTACAAGAAGATCATTTCTCAATAATATCAAAATAATCTGAATTTGTTCACTGAGTTTTAAGCATGTCACATGTTGTTTTTAATTAAATTTATGTCATTTTTTATTAGAAAGATACAATTTTAGTTTTGCCGACCGTCTTCGACATCATTTCAAATTCCATTATAAATATCCTAAGGATGTGAAAAATATTAATGGGTTATCATAGATAGTCAATTAGTGTAAATAATGGAGATATCAATGATCATATAAGGATAACATGATCAAAATGATGTTAGAAATTGATTTGTACATTTGAAATTAAGACAATATATATACAAGTCACATCTCCTTGATAATTTAGTTTATTCATTATTATTATATTCTGCTAATTCATTTCGTAGAACATCAATATCATCCTGTTAATATGTGTCATTTCGACAATCAATGTAGTACTAGAAAAACGAAAATACAGCAAGGATTAATAAATATTTTAAATGAAAATGTAGTTATTTCTAAAAATACCTCTTTAGGGATGTTGATTTGTTCATGGAATATAATTTCTCTCATATATTTACAAACAAAATAATGGAAATACTTTCCATTGGTTTGTTTTAGACATAACAGAAACATTATGGATTATAAGTAATTTGTTTTCAAATGTTCCTTGATTATGAAATCATATTATATATACCCTGATACATACCAGGTCATGGTACTTATGTTCTTCCTTTTCCTTAGTCCCTATCTTCATTCCTTTTTTCAGATTATAGTGATGAAAAACCCTATCATAAAAATTTCATCAATAATTATAATATAAATTATATATATTGATGTTTAGTTCAAAAAAGTTGGATGTAGTGTACTAAAATTTGAAAAATACCATCAGGTTTGGATATTTTGTTGGATATCCATGATATAAATATTGGAAATAAATCATTAGAGTATACAAATTTACTACAATCAATATCCAATTCTACCAAACAAACACAAAAGTATAATTAATGAATGAAATTAAAATAAATTTCTATAGTTAAATCGTATGGTCATTCCCCTGCATCATTAGAATTAAATATAGTCTATCATCTAAAATATTTCATTCAATGGATTTGAATATTCATGCCTCTATTTCTTCCTTTCTGTTGGGTTCTATTTTACCATGCTCTATTGAGGTGACATAAGGACAAACAAGTACAAAAATTTTATCATGGGAAAATACATTCAATTTTTTTCATATATACGCCTCCAAAAATATGAAATGTATTTACTCATAACTAAAAAATTATATCCACTTTTGTAAAATGAAATCATGAGATCATACCTCAGGTATATATTTACAATAGAGCATCCTAGACAGTCAAAGTCGATGATTAGAGATACAAACTCTACACAAATTATGTCTTGAACTTTCTATCCATATATATTTATTTCAAATTAAACTATGTGGTTGCCACTATCTTTTAACATTATGTCAACATAATCCTTGAATTATAGTAGATGTAGATATAGAATAGCTAGGGAAATTGTCATTTCAATATATATTTTTGATCAGATGGTTGATCCTTTGTATTTTATTTAGGATTTATTTCATTTAATCCCCATATATTGTTCTTCATATAATCACAGTCACCATTTCAGACCATTTTCATCAACAATTAAATTATTATCTTGAAAAGTAAATTTTAATTGAAAGCCTCTTTGTTGGTATTCTTTTTTACAAGCTGTGATTTCCATGCGATGAATGTTCCAAAAGCTTTTTTGAACATATTAATATCATCCTCACGATTTTGCATATATATCTCGGGACTCAGCTCATGGAATATGTTGATTGAAACTCACGCAAGACCTGTAGGAAGTGGTCTGATGTGAAGTATTTCCCTTTAACAATTGAACATTGTAGCACTCTCTATATGGAGAGAGATGGGTGTTTCTAGATATAAGTCACAGTAATTATCACCCTGTAGAAAAACTGTACAACGAAGGTATCAATGTATGTATGATTAAAATTTCATAGAAACATTAATTATAAAATTTATTAATGCTATTAAGTCATCTATCAGAGGGGAATGGCTAGCCCACAGATGGTAGGGTATGTGAGGGATCATGTAATGGTTGTTGTTCATGATTTTATTCTTCTCTTTGCATATGCCTCATTAAATTTTTCTTCACCTCTCTTAACCATTGTAATTGTCATTTAAGGGTATCTATTCTTTCTCTCACATGTTTTGTTAATTCACATTGATAATCCTCTTGATTTTTTCCCTAAATATGATTGGGGGGACACCCCAAAAACCAACACATATGATGTGACCATACTATTCTGGCCAAATCAAGGCCATTGATATTTTTAGCTCATTCATGAAATATTTTTTGATTCCAATGACTATATCGGTTTGAAAATATTTTAAATAAGTGACCATTATTATATAATAGTGATTTGATTCAATATAAAATTATTATATAACACATAAACATGATTCCCACAATTTTTTTGGGTTTTTATTTAATAGTGTATCTCTTTTATTTACATATTCCTCCTTCCATATCACATGGCGTTGGGTGGAAGTGGGATTGGATTTTAAATCATCAATATGCATATAAATAGAGGAACATAATTATAGTTTTTTTTCTTTTCTCCTAAAATTATTACGTTAAATTTAAAATTTGTAACATTTTTTTTCTTGTGAAGCATATCTTATCATTGATTTAAATTACGGTATGTTGGTTTTTCATATCATTTATTATTTTATGAACTAAATTTTTGTGACATATATAAAATATTTTCCATCAAGGTGTTAAATAAATGTGTTTACAAACAAGGTATTACTGGCCACAATGTACATAAAAAGACACATTCGATGACAAATAGTAAAAACATCCAACGCATTGTCGGTTATTAGGTGTACATAGATAAGAGATGGAAGTGGGTTTATTTTCCCTTCTATTTCTCTAAGATTATGTCGTTTTAGGATTATACAAAATCCTCTATGAAACCATTTAGGAATCATTAATACATGATTCTGGTGGGAGTCATCTACTATAAATCCACTCTAAAATGGGTGATGAAGAATACATCAATGTTAAGTTATATTATTTCTTAGTAAAATAATGTAATTATATCATAATTTTACTATAATATATTCCCACAACATTGTCATAATCCCGACAACATCATGGTTCCAGAAATTTATGTTAATAGGCACACTTTTTTGAGTGACGATTCCAATATAACTATTTAACATGGACATGTTGGGGTTAATATTTAGACCCCACATATTCCATCTGACCTCTTAATTAATGAATTTGGATGTCTATTTATGGATTTTTTCTAACACCATAATATTATGATGTTCCTTTTTTTTGACAACATTAGTCCTTTTTGGTCTACCATTTCCCTAATATCAACATCATTAATATGTTCCTCCAAAGCTGTGGCATTGAAAAATGTAGACGGTTGTTTAACCTATGCAATGGGAGAAACAACAGGTTGAGAAACCTATTGTTACATTGGAATATGAGTACTAGAAGATTCCAACGGTCGATCCTATGCACTTTGAGTAGTTTCAGTTTGAGAGACTAATTTTTTCCTCTATAATGGGGGCACCAAAATGTTCATATGTTTCTCCTCTATAATGCGAGAAACAATATGTTCATAGATATATTGTTCCTATGGATTAGGAGCACGAGCAGATGAAAATTTCATTATTTTCAAAAGTTGTTTAATATTTAATTTATCATTCATTAATTCATCAAAAAATGGAAAATAACATGAGACAACGTTATATATATTAAAAAATAGAATGTAAAATGATGATTTAACTATCTTTTTTATTTTTAATGGATGAATCGATTTTACCCATTTATATATTATTGAAATACCTTTATCTTGGAATTCAATGTCATACGAAACACCATATATATTGGGATCACTATGAAATAATTTCAACATCGCAATGAAATGGTCATCAATGTTTGAATTTTCAGCTAACCCATGAGTTGTTTTGGTCGATTACAAAACAATTGACCAATTTTGGTTTGTTGTATCATTAACAAAAAATATATCAACTAACTATGATGCCATTATATATAGTTCAAATTTTTACCCTTCCTTACTGAAATCAACATTCACTAATCCCAATACATCTATTTTAATGACACTCAAATCATTAACCCATTTACAATGAAAAATTGGCTCCTTGACTATTATATTATCAAAAAAAATATTTTTTTGATTACGCACAAATTATGAAATATTCTCATAAATTAGATTTCAATCCCTAGTACCAAATACATGAATCACATCATGCATGAGTGAAACACCACTACATTTCATGGTACTGTCTTCATCCAGTTCATTTTTATAGAACATATATACTTTAATTACATAACTTTTGTAAGTAAATAGATAAAAATATTGTCCTCTGGCTAGCTATCGAAGCTGTTCTTAAATTGAATATCTATTTTCTTCTAAAATGTTTAAAACATGGTCCTAAAACCATCCTATAAACTATTTATTATGTGTATTTGGTATCCATATTTCATACCTAGATCGATTCAAATGCCTGTGAAATGTTTTGGGTTTAAACTAATGGGTAAACCTCAAATAATTCGGCCTTATAATCTTCTATAATATTAATTTTGACAACAAATCATCCGAAAATTCCCTCCCCCACAAGCCGCCTTGTTTGATGATATTTCATTAGACAAATGATTTCCATGATTTATAGGTATTCAGTACAAAATTCAACAACATTCCCAACAACAATTTTCTCTTCAATTCAACCCTTTGACCGAATTTAATTTTTAACATACCGATTCCAAATATTCATATACCATTAAATAGGGTACATCTATATGTAGTTTATAGGACTACATAGTCAAATCTCTCTCACCCACAGAACAATCAAATGATCCATCATATTTAAGATTGTTGGGAAGATGGAAATTTCTAATTCACATAATATGATGACTTTTTCTCTAGCCATACATGAAAATTAGTCCTGGTCTATAACATTCATGCATATATCTTTGAAAAATAATCGTAGTTTTGTTAATGTATGATGGAAATTTTGGGATAAAATCTAACATATATCTATAAGAATTTGATATTTTCTCAAAACATAGTAGTAATGTGATTCATAACCCTTAAACATTATATTGTTCATTAGAACGATGTTCATGATATTTGATTAATTCCCATATGTGAGATTTACATCATTCATGAATTTGAAAAATTGATATCTCCCCAGCATTGAAATAGTTTAAGTAGCATTGTGAAGAAAAGATCATTTTCACCCTTCGCTGGCGCCAAATATTCTTGTAATCACATATATATCATGTACAACCACGTCCTAATTTAATACTTTGTTTTGGGGGCTTTATTTTTCAATGATTCGATGACATTACCAATTTTATTTTTTCGGATTGAATAAAATCAAAAAACTGTCAAACGTATAAACAATTCCATTATGTTAATTAAAAAAAATATATCTTCTCCAAGTGGTATTTATAAGGGTTTTCAAATTTTTTTACCCAAAGAAATTTCCACATCTTTTACATTCTCAGATTGTTGATCACCTGTTAGTGGAGATGGTGCAATTTTTTCTTCTAAACATCTATAGAATGTTTTTGTCTATGATCAGTAAATTTTTCATCAGGGTTGAATTCTTTGATTCCCTAGAAACAATGTTTTTGAGGAATTATTCAACCTAATTGACTCTATATATTGTTCATAGATGAGATACTGATGAGTTCTTTTAATGTTATTTCTAGAAAAATTCTAATAACAGGAAAGTCATTTATCGTCCCAAACAACACAACTCTCTATATGAAATCATCAATTCTATCAGAATAATAAAATTTAATACCAAAATCACACAATAATTTCAAATCCTTGATCAATAGAGAAAAATAAAAACCAATTTCAATACCCAGTTATTTTTTATCCTGATATATGCATAGATAACATTATTCATTTTCATTTCATGCATAACCATAGTGGAATGTTATAATTTACAAACCTAACTAACATTGTACTGTGTGAGCATCTTTTTAAACCAAAAGAATTCACTCCTTCTATAGATAATTTAATATGAAGGTTTCTAGGATTGTTTTCAAATTTAGGATACTCATGATCAATTTTCTTCCCAAAGGAGAGCCTTCTAGTTGACATTTATTTCCATCATTATTTCTTTTGTTTTTTGTATGAAATCAATTGCCCTATAGTCTTCTAACTTCAATAGAGGGACCTAAACATTAGAATTATGGAAATTTAACATAAACCATTCATAGGATAGGATTATTTTTCCTTGAATTGTGAAGCACCACAATTTGGGAATTTTCTATGTGATATATGGTTCTTTTGGAGTTGAATGATGTCATTTGGAAAATCAGGTATTCTATTAGATATCATACCCATCAATAATTGCATTTGTTTCTAATCATATGATTCAATCGAGAGCTTATTATCGTATAAGAACATTTCATTCAAGAGATCAAGTAATTTTGTAAACATGGATTCACAACATCGATTTCCTTCTTCCAAATTACACAGAATTAGTATGGCTAACAATTTGGTATATTTAGTGCAACCACCATACAATGGTGTCTTTTCATAAATTTTTATCTTATCAAACAATTTTTTACAATAACGATGTTCATATTCAATATTCCTTGTTATTTCCTCAATATGATTATCATCATCATTCACATTTATAATCACATACTTGATATGGTATTCTTCTTTTTCCACACATGTAATATTAATAGATGATACATAAAACACATTGTTATCCCACCCACTGTAAACATTCCCTTTTTACCAATGTTTATTCTGTCATTTATATATTTGATCTATTTTGTGATAGATCAAGTGTTATTCAAACCCCTCTGGACTAAATTTTCTTAAATAATATTACTGTTAACATGGACCAAGTATTTGAGATGTGTCATGTACATGATTTTTGGAACCTTGATGAACTCTTTCAATCTATCTTCATATTATTTTGTCAAACTATTAGAATCCATCCATTTTTATTCGTATCCATCCTATTTGATTCAGTGGTATTAGTATTTGATGAAATAAATAATCAAAAATATGATATAATAATTATCCATGGATAAAAAATGATATATAATTTCATTATCCATAGAATATTTTTTATATTTCACTTGGAATACCATTAAAAAATATCCATTTACACAAATTTCATATTAAAATTACATGACAATTTTGAAATAAACCAATCATTTTCAATCACACTTTCTCAAAAAACCATTTCCTATTTAAATAAATCATGAAAAATTCATGAACCAACAATATCAGTCATTTAAAATGAACAACACCACCTATATTTTACATATATTCATTTTAAACATCATACACTCTTTATTTAAATGAAAACAGCCTTAGTCATGCATTTAAAAAAAATTCTACCACTTTTTGATAGCCAATCATATGAGTTGAAAAACACCTGGTATGAAAACTATGTCCATTACATGTGATTAAATCATTTTGATGGTAAGTAATAAAAAGATATGTTGAATAATTTTTTTTAAGAATCATTTCAATACACATGAATAATTTTAAAAGATCCACTTTGGCATTTTCATAATTACATAAATCTCAAGAGAGGAACATTACAATGGATACATGAAATTAAAATCACCAACAATTTATAAAATAAAATTCAATAAATTGTTTATAATTCTTCTCATGAATAAATAGTAGTAATCATATCGTTTATTCATGTAATACTACTAAGGATGTTTTAGGATATAGATAAAAACATAAGTGTCCGTAGACAATGATACTTTTCAACATAAATTCATATCTTAGGAATCAGGGAAACCGTCACCCACTTGATGGTTGAAATATATACTACCTAAGTATGATCATTACAATATAGTGAATTTGAAAAAATGTCCTCTTCTTGATGGTAAACAATATTTCAAATTTAAAGGACTATAGGTACCCATACATTCTTCGCTATCAATGGTTCATTTCATTTTTTCAATAAATATATTTCAAATATTGTTTTAGTGTATTAAAATAACACCTCATGAAAAGATCCACTATTTCCAAATCTTAGAATATATTTGGGATTTTTATCTTATGCATTATTAACTACCTGAACCATAAGTAACCACTTGACCATTATAGACTGTAACTATTCAAATCATGACTCCTGATAACTCACAATATAATCTATAATCATTAAACTGCTCATTTATTAATATAATTAGTGTTTTCATAAATAAATCATTATCATCAAAAAGGATATCACATGAATATCTATTAAAAGTAACCATTCCCCATTCATGGTTATGGCCTTCTTGGTTCTTCAGATAAAGAAGAATCTCGGTTTACTAACATGTTCTAAATGTGAACCCTTAACAAATAACCATAATAAAGTTCTCATTTCATGTTCCAATGATTTATGTGAAATTATTTTTCATGTCAATAATTATTCCAAAAAAACATATATCACATATTTATTGGGCTTGATTTCATAATTTATTATAGCAATAATCGAATATTCTTCTAGTTTCACCGACATCAAAAAATTATGTGAATTCTCCCCATTGAACATGTAGACATTCTATCACCTGTATCATTTCCAGCTAAAAAATTTCACATTTGATGAATATTTAATATCAATCTTACTTTTCAATAATTAAATACTACATTCCAAACAAAAATTCTAAATAAAATGAAGTGAATACCATAATATATCACCATTAAAAACCCATACTTAAAAACCCACTAATTCAATTCATAAATTCTGGACTACTTACCGTTATACCATCCTCCTTTAAAAATCATATCATCCAAAATTACCACATATATAGGATAATTCACTAAATACTGACCATATAAAAATATTGTGGCTATGTTCTTGAGCTTTTACTTTTGGTTTCATTAATCAAAAAATGAGTATGGATCAACATTCTATATATTTTTCATTCTTCATGACTAAATCATAGAGTCTATTGAATCATTTAACTCATTTTCCAAGAAAATTACTAGGGTACTAAATCAAAAAATGGAATTATTTTCAATACTATATTTTCTAAAATCTTAAAAAAGTCATTATAAAATATAGTACAAACACTGTTAATTATAAAATCTATAATTGAACACATATATGTAACCTTTAGGATCAATGTGAGGGGAGTATAATTATATGTCTGGAGAGAATTCTTACCTCCTAGAAACTCATTCATGAAGTTAACAAAATCATGTCCGAAAAATAATCTACATCCTTTTATAGAAATTTTATAATGAAAATCATGGTTAGGTTCTATTTATGGATTAATCAACCTAATTTCCATGACTACATAATAACATGGAAAATCAGTCATAATTAATCCATTCATATAATTTGTTAAAGTTGTAATGTATTAATAATTTATATATTTATATATAAAATTATTCCAAGAATAAAATATGATTTTATAAAAGTATTTTTATTAAATTCTTAATTCCTTCATTTATATCAACCAACATTTTAATATCAGCCTTTAACCTTAAAATATGGTTATTCCTCTATCTATAATTATCTTTTTGATAAAATAATGATGTTTTTTATATACATCATTAACATGGATGTATCATTTTAAAAATACTGAACACTTATTAAAATTAAGAAAACCCATTAAAGAATAAAAAACACCATGAATCTAGGTCATGGGTTTTTGTATGGTGAAGTGTTCAGACTTTATTGTGAGTCATTTCAACTGTAGGATGCATCACTGTAAACTAACACGATCTATGCTTCAAGGACTTTATTTTTTTAAATAAATCAAATCAATCATAACAAACATATCACAACCCAATCACATACTCATTTCAATTTACTTATCCCTTATTCCATATGAAATCAATCTCTTATCCTGAGATTCCATTACACCATTCAAACCACCGTAGAATACTAAAATGTTCTCACAATCGCAACACCACAAAAACCAAACAAACACATTTTAGACTTTATAAAGCATACCTTATTTAATTAGACTAGTTAATTCATGTGTTATCAGAAATTGTTTCTCATCCCGGGGCATTCATTCATTATCCAACTATACGTAAATTAAAAATTTCCAAATTAAAATGTTCAATATGAACCAAACAACATGGAATTATTTTAGTGCATAAATAAGGACCACCAATGTTACTCCCAAACCACAGAGGCCTAGAGTTGGTGAATTATTTTAATACATTGGTATGATTATAAGGAATCTAGTCCTGAATGACTGATCAATTAAGTTGTTTTGGAAAATAGATAAAACACATGAATGTTACATTACACTTTATAACATAAAACACATCATAAATAATCCATTTATAATTCCATTATTCCCCTAGCATAACCCTATATATAAATAATAATACACTTCTTGGAATCCAAGGAAGACAAAACATAAGAAAGGGGTGAGCTCAAATGCTCAATAAGGGTGAATAATTCAGTGGAAAATATAAACTATTAAAGAATGTTATATAATAAAAACAACATCCTTTTAAACAAATAACTCGAACAAAATATATAATGAATAAGTCAAACAATACCATATAAACATGAAAAATTATCTCTTACTAGTCTAATAATCGCATTTAATAACTAATTTCATAATGTCGGAATCCATAACACCGGACATCATAACCACATATTTAAGGCCTCATGCTATGACTAAAAATAATTTCTTTATGGAATTGTTATAAGACACGAATTTGTCTCATGAGACCAGCCATTGCATCGAGGGCTATAGAGGGCCCCTCCCATCACCTACTATGTTCAATGAATTTCTCATATGAAAAGGGTGAAACATAACATAATCATTCGTGTTAAAACTATCATACAAAATAACAAATAATGTAACCCTAAACCTCGAATCGTATAAAAATAGCACAACCATAGGAAAACATAAAATAGATCATTCATTACAATATATAAAATTTTATTATACTAAATCAACCTCCATCAGGTATGATAACCAGTAAAGAATGTTGACATAGTTGAAAATAACCAGGAATATTCTTTGAGAAAGAAACCCTTTTTCATGAAGTAATTTAAAAGTCACACAATTTAAAAAGGAGGTAATTTAAAATGGATTTTTGAATTAATGTGTCCCATAAAACCTTGAAACATTTGAAAAGAATCATCATTTTAAAACAATCATGTCCATATAAATAATGCATTAAAATCAATTTGAAAAAATGTACATTAATTAAATAGATTTAGAAAACATAAATTTTCAAAACATTTAAATTGATGATCTAGTTAGTGATACCCTTCCATAAAACCTGAAAATATTAATTTTGATTTTTTTATGAAACATGGGCCTGGATGATAAATACTCCCCAACAAATATTTATAAATAAACAATGTCTAATAATAATGAGATAGAGGAATTAACCCTTTCCTTGTACATTCCATTGGTCGATGGTATGTTTATCCTCATGTATAACTACCATACAATGTTATTAAATTAAACCAAACCCATATTCAAATTTATGATATAATATTAGATTCATTTATGACTTTATACTACTTATTTAATAATAATTTCCATGTTAAAATATCTTTTCAGGTAATAAATTATTTTTTATCATTCGTGTTTTAACATGATTTTCTTGATATTATCACTTATATAATGGGTTAATTGAATCCAGAATACAAAAAAAATTATTTATGTATCATATATATTCAAAATATAAATTTTTTTAGTAGATAGATATGTGAAACTAAAAACATCGTTCATGGAGATGGTAGGTCATACGTATGCAAAAACGATGTTTTCATTTTCATATAATATTGAACGGAAATAAGTTAAAAAGATATATATAAATTCATATATATATATATATATATATCCATTGCAAATATTATTTAATATATTACGTACTTATTAATAATAAATATTTTTATAATCATCATGGAATGGTGAACATCTAAATTAATCTCATCGCAATGTGGAAACGGTAAGCCGTACGTACACATGAGAAATCATATCATTCTATTGTTGTTAAAATCCTTTGTAATTTGAAGTTATTTTACATATAAATATTAATTAAAATGTTATATTTATAATTTATATAAATTATACTCTTTATGATACCCATCCAAATAATGAAGTGTTGGATGAAAAACTACACCACGATGTGGAGATGGTAAGATGTACATACACACCTATGGTGACCTTGTCATTGATAAGATGGATAAAATAATGAATATGCTTTTAACATATTTATAATAACATCTATGTTTTTATAAGGTACCATAGCTATTATTTTAGTATGGAAATAACAATGAATGATGATGTAGAAGAATAAACGAAATTTGAAAGAATTGATGAAATAATTTCCTCTTCTTCGGTTGCTTCCTTTTGATATGACCAAAAGGGATCCATAGGTTGGCTTTGAGATCAAAGTATGTCCTCTTAGTTGAATTTATGGTAGTTGGGAGAATATTTGAGAAGGATTTGGAAGATCCAAATTTCTTTGGAGATGTGAAATTTAGATAAGGCGAAGGGTCCTTTTATAAGAGAAGTGAGGGGCACTTTCGGAAAAGTGTGAAATATTTATTTATTATAAAATCATATTCGGGTTATAATATCTCCAAATGGAATTATTTTGATGATAATGTGGGGATGGGTCAAAAACCGCTCAAAAAATTGGTTTTGGACTTGTTTTGGTCACCTTATTAACCTAAATTATATATTTAACTCTTAGTTAATTAGTTAAACTTTTACCATTTATTTTTATGTTTTTTATATTTCATGATTAATAAATATACTATAAAATTATAAGAGAACCCAAAGTGTCTTATAAGTGACAAATATATCATGTTATATATCCTTTTAACGATTCTTAGATTTTTGGAATATTATATCAGTAAATGAAATAGTATTTCTTAAATCCATTTATGTCAATTTTAATGTTATTTAGTGTTTGTTTTTTGTTACAATCATATAAAGATAATTACTTTGAAAAAATACATTTAATAAACCGTAAAATGTCACATTAAACTATAAAAATTTTATATTACTTAAAATATCTCACATTAAAATTATTTTTATATTTATAAAATCAATTATTTTAATCATTCATCAATAATGTAATAACTACATCATCATTGTGTCATAAATAAATTTTATTATTTAATTTCTAAAAACTATAATTAAAATAAATGATTGAGGAAATACTGTTTTATTTTGAATGAAAATATTTGGTCGAATTTATATTATTTATAAACATATATTAAAAATGATTTAGTTATTAAAATAAAAATTTTACAATTTTAACTCTCCTTTAAATATAATATAATAAATGTCCAAATCATTCCCATGTGAATAAAAAAGGATCATATTTTTGTCGTAAGGGTTATTTTGGTTGAAAAAAAACATGTATCCAATAAAATTAGGACATGTCTTGGGGTAATTTTATATTATTATAATAGTATTTTTACCTTAAATTAAACTTTTTACTTTTAACTGTGGTAAAATATTTCAAAAGCTACTATTCAGAAAAATTTATTTTCATCCTATTAATACACATTTTACTTAAAGATTTCAACAAATTTTTTCTATGATTTTTGAAATCCAATTGACATAATAAATAAAATTACATTTTATACAAATTTGCAAATGTGTCTATAAGGTAAGTAAATGTGTCTAATAGTTGGGAAAAATGATTATTAAAAAATATTCAATGAATTTTTTTATCTAATTATATTATAAAATGAGTCTAATAAATTAAATTAAGCTATTATATTTATTATGTATCTATTTTTACATTAAGAAAAATTTTAATTAAAAATAATTATTATAATGAAAAGGCCTCTTTTTTGTACAATGCATTATTTTTTCTTTATTCATCAAAAAATTGAATGTTTTGAGAAAAATACCAAAAATTCACCCAAAGATAATTTTGATATTAATGATTCAAAAATGAAGACTATTTTACCAAATTCAGTTTTTAGGACTGTCTAAAATTAATTTAATTATTGTTCACAAAAGGACATAAAAAGTAGTTTTTTTATAGAAATAGTTTTTTAAATATATAACTACTTTAACAAAACTTATAAAATTCACTATTAATATTGTTTCATTATGTGAAAACCATATAAATAAAATTTAATATTTATTTTTGTGAATTTATAATACAATATTTAATTGATAAATAAATATATCGTTTAAATAATTATAAAACTAATGTGTTGTTTCAAAAAACAGTATCTTGAGTGTAATGGAAGCCACGTGGGTATTTAATTAAATATAACATATTACATTAAATTAAAGTGATAATATACTATGAAATCATGGTGTGTTACATTATAACCACATTTAAGAAATTAGTTCATCGCATATTTAATTTTTTTCATCAAAAATAAAAGGTCAAAATTATAAAATACCATTATGGAAAACCCACATATGAAATTGGGTTAATAAAAAGTAGTCGAAATAAGAGGTAAAGAAGAATGAAAAAGTCACCAACAAATTATGATTTCAAATAATTGATTAATTTTCGCAATTAAGAACACATAATTGGAGGAAAACATAAATATTTATAGGGAGTGATTGAGGCCATAAATCACAAACATGTGAACAAAAAATGGAAAATGGAGGGCCTCTATGCCATTAATCTATGACGATTTAAAATATCATCAGTTCAACAAAACATATGGTATTGATGTATCAAATTTATGGTTTTAATACCTTTTCCTATGGTTTAAGAAATAACATCATCAAAGGTTAATAAAAAAATACTTGAATAGTAGACTTCCATCCTTTAAAAAATATCTACCACAATCTCATCATTCACTCCAAAATATAATACAACTCAAATATATTAGATTTATCCTAGTCGTATAGGGTTCCAAAAACTATTTATAATTCTTCATTTAGACCATTAAAAAACTAAATTATAAAAACAAGGACATCACGTAGGCTTGTGGAAGGTGTGAACCCTTGTCACCCTTTGGTTGCGGGTTCAAGACACACAACCTTTCCATATGCGACAGGTTGTCGCCCGACCTTTAGGTAGTACATTTAATAACAATACAAATATTATTCTGTGAAATTTTTTAACCATTAACAAAATAGAATCCTATATCCAACATAATCCATTCCAATATTTGGACTTATCCAAAATACTTCTATCCAAACTCACAGTACAAAATTTATAAGGAAGGTAAACATAATGAAGATAACTTTTTCGATGTAATAACATGTGAATAACATCAATATGAATTGTCTTAAAACAAGGTAATAACATGAATTACCATAAAACATTATTTGAATATTTAGGTAATTCCATATTCCTTCTATAAAAAATAGAATACTGGATATACTCCTTATATTTAAAAATGTTGTAACCTCTTAAAATGATGGAATAAATAATCAGTTAATTAGTTTCAAAGTAGTCAAGAATATACTATATAATTTTTTGAAATCAATCATCTCTTAATCCAAAATCACTATGATGGTATCAGGACCGTATTGAGGTTTTTCTATCGCTCAACCATGTATTTTGTAAAAATATTAACTTGCTATTAAGACACTTTTCATAGTACAAAAAAATCTCAATTACTCAATGAAATATTACTAAAATGCAATCATTATATACTATATAATTATTATAACAACTAAATAATTAATAGAATACTAAAATGACAGAATTCACTAATAAAAACATTAAAACACTAATCATTCCTCTTCATCTCATGTAGTATAATAACATGATTATCATCCAATAGAATTATTTGGGGTATACTATGATGATCGGGACATTGATTCGCATAGTGTCCCAAAACCTTTCAAATGAAACATTGTACATTTGAAACATTTTATTACCCTTGCAATCACGAACTTGGTGTCTTTTTTCTCCACACTTATAACATACTACAATTCAATTCATAAACTTTTTAGGGTGATTCTTTCTATAGCTATTATATATTATGAAATCTTGCATTCCCTTCGTCCATTTATCAATCTTTCTCTCTACCCTCCTCTTATTCTATGGCATCCCATCAAATCCATAGTACTCAATGAATTCTTTATGTAACTTATTAACACATGATACTATTTAATAATATGATGAAAATATGTGGGAGATTAATTTCCTTCTAAACGATGTCATAAGACAATTAAAGATGTTGTCTGTATTACACTTTATAATTTTTGTATTGCAAGAGTTCGTATTCTTTCTACTGGGTTACTTTTTTAAAAATGTCACAAACTATATTAAATTATGAACTGAAATACATAATTCCAAACATGTAAAGTACATAACATAAATTGAATATTTTATGCATATAATCCATAATCATAAAAATGTATTCCTTGGGGAAGTTTTTACTCATAAATCAATTATAATGGTATGTAAAGAAAATTTGAATTAACCTAAGCATATCCTCTGGGAGTGTCAAATCTGATGCGCATTAAGGCAATGTTATCATGTACCTCAATACCCCAGGTTAGGCCCAAGAATTCATGTCGAAGTTGTCACTCTTATGTACATCTATTCTAGAACCATGTCCATCGGTAGTATCCACACATGGATGTATTTCTTCGAAAACCCACTAAATATCAACATTACCCTTGTTTTTGGATGTTCTTATATATTAATCCACAAATTCTATCTTAGGGTAATGTTCCCTAATCATATTTTATCAAAATATATTTCCACAGTTGATGCTAAAATTCATCTGATACCAAATGTAATGCCCCGACCCCAGAATCTGGGAGCTGGTGCATTATTTTATTACATTGTTATGATTAAAAGGAATCATGTCCTGAAAGACCCATCAGTTTAGTAGTCTTGGAAAATATATTACATACATGAATGTTACATTACACTTTATAATATACAACATAGAAGAAATAATCCTTTGATAACGCCATTATTTGTTTAGATAAACCCTACATGTCAATTAAAAAACACTTCTTGGAATCATCGAAAATAAATCATAAGAACGGGTTGAGCTCGGTTTCTCAAGAAAGGTGAATAATTCAACGAAATCCAAAAACATTGAAGTCAAGATATATAATAAAATCAAGAACTGTTTATGTATAAAAATTGAACAAAATATGATATGAATAAGTCAAAAAATAACATATAAACATGAACATGGATGTTTTACAAGTCAAATAATCAATTATAAAAACTAATTTCATAATGTGGTAATGCATAATGTCAGACATCATAACCACCTAGTCAAGGCCTCGTGGTAAGAGTACAATTTTTTTTTCGAGGCCTTATGCCATGACGCTTATTTGTCCCATGAGACCTACCGATTCATCAAGGGCCTATAGAGGGACCTTCCTGTCATTCAATATGTCCTAGGAATTCCTCATATGGAATGGGAGAAATATAACATATTCATTTGTATTAAAACTATCATACGAAATGTGAATAATTTAACAATAAAACATGAATGGTATAAAAATATCACATCCACTGTCAAACATTTCATTATTCATTCAATAAAATATAGAATATTTCATTATAATTAATATACCTCAATAAAGAATAATACTCAGTAAAGGATGTTGACATAGTTGATAATGATTAGAAAACCTCTTTGAGAGAAAACCTTAATTTTCATGAAATCATTTAAATGTCACACAATTTATAAAAGAGAACATTTAAAAGATATTTTTGTATCAATGTTTCCCATACCACATTGAACAATTTTAAATTAATTATCAATTTAAAACAATCATGTCCATCTAAATTACTCCATTAAATGATTTTGAAAACATCGAGTTTATTTAATTACATTTAGAAAAATAAATCATTAAAACATTCAAAATGATGATCTAGTAAAATATACCCTTCCAAAAAACATTAAAATATTCCATTTGAAAACATTATTATGATGAATGTAAATGGATTTTAAAAATTTCCCAATAAATACATACACATAATAAATCTCGGATAATAATGAGATTGAGGAATTAACACTTACCTTGTACCTTCCTTTCCTTGAGGGTACATTTAACCACGTTTATAATGACCATTGTATTTATTAAATTATACCAGAACCATATTAATATTTATGATATCATTTTTGATTCATTTATTACTTTATACAACTAATTTAATAATAATTTACATGTTAAAATAATATTTCGGCTAATAATTGCTTTCTTTATCATACGTGTTGTCACTTATTGTTCTTGATCATTTCACTTATATTATGATTTAATTTCTTCCACAGTATTTAAAATTATTTAAGAATCAAATATATTAACAATATAAATATGTATAATTGATAGATATATGAAATGTAAAAAACATTTTATGGAGATAGTAGGTCGTACGTACATATAAACATTGTTTCCATTTACAGATCATATTGAATGGAAGTATGTGAGTGAGATTTATATAAACAAACATATATAAATATATAAATTTTCATATAATTATTATTTAATATATTACATACCCATTAATAATATAAATTTTTATAATTATCATTGAATGGTGAGCATCGAGATGAATCTCAACGTGTCGTGGAGGCGATAAACCATACGTACATAAGAGGAATGATATCATTATATTGATGGTGAAATCATATGTATTGTGAAGTTATATTATATATCAAGAGTCATTAACATGTTATATTTATTATTTACATCAATTATACCCATTATTATACCATCCAACAAATGAAGTGTTGAATTTCAAACTACACCATGACATGGAGATGATAACCTATACGTAAGCATGTATGGTGACTTTGTCATTCATAGGATAGATATAATAATGAATATTGTTTTAAAATATTAATAATAACGCGTAATTATGTATAAGGAACTGGTGTTATTATTTTTCTATAGAAATTACAATGATATGAGATGTAGAATAAGAATAGAATATTGATATTGGGGATAAAATAAATATGTCGTCTTCAGATTCTTCCTTTTTAGTTGAACAAAATGGATCCATAGGTTGGATTTGTGATCAAAGTAAGGCCATTAGTTTTAATTGAGGATTGTTTGGAGGATATTTGATCCTGGGATGGCCATGTAAAATTTCCATGGAGGTGTTAAATTAAGAGATGGAGAAGTGCCCATTTATAAGTGGGGTGAGGGGCACTTTAAGAAAATCATGAAAAATAATATTATTATAAAATTATTTTCAGATAATAATATATCAACATGGATTTATTAATATTATAATGCTGAAATGGGTAGAAATAATATCAACCAATAGATTTTAGACATGTTTAGGTCACCACATTAACCTTATCTTTTATATTTAACTTTTAGTTAAATTGAATATCTTTTCTCTTGTCATCTTGTATTTTTATTTTACCTTGATAATAAACATACTATAAAATTCCAAAAGAACCTCAAGTGGTTCATTAATTACATATATATCATTATATAATAATTTTTTCTCCAAATCGTATATTTTTTTGGAAAATTATATCATTTAATAAAATAGCATTTTTAAACACATTTATGTAAATTTTGACACTATATAGTATTTATTTTTTTGTTAAAGTCATCAGAACTTAATTAATTCAATGAAAATACACCTAATAAACAATAAACTTTTATTTTCACCAAAAAATTAGTCGATGGCATCAACAGTATCAATTAATATTTGTTATGATATTTATAAAATAAATTATTTTAATCATTCATTAATAAGGTAATTATTGCATCATCATTGTGTCATACATAAATTTAATTATTTAATTTATAAAAATTATAAATAAAATATCATGATATAGGAAATAGTTTTCTATTTCTAATTAATGTTTATATTCCAGTTTATCTGATATGTAACCCTGTATTAAAAATTATTTAATTATTAAAATTTGAATTTTACTCTTTTAACTCTTCTTTATATAAAATACAATAAATGTCTAATGTCACCCAAATGAATAGAAAAGGACCCAATTTTTCCTTAATATTTATTTTTATCTAAAAACACCAATCCAATAGAATTATGAAATGTTTTTTGAAATTTTTTTATTATTATAATACTATTTTACATTTCATCAGACTATTTACTTTTAACCCCTGTAAATAAAATTCAATAGTTACTATTCACAAAAATTATTTTCATCCTATTCAAACTAATTTTAATTACTGATGTCAACCATATGTCTATGATTTTTGAAATTCAATTCACATATGTAGTAAAATTAAGTTTTGTGCAAATTTGAAAATGTGCCTAGAAGGTCTGTAAATGTTCCTAGAAGGTGGGAAAATATGTTAAAAAAGTTCAATGATTTTTTATATCTAATTACATTATAAAATGACATAAGTGAATTATATTGGGATAATAAATTTATTATTTATCTATTTTGACTTTATGAATAATATTAATTTAAAATAATTATTTAAATGAAAAAGTCGTTGTTTATGTACTCTGCTATATTTTTCCCTATTCATAAAAAATTGAATGTTTTCAGAAAAATAACTAATATTTACCCTAAGGTAATTTTCATATTCCAAAGTCCAAAATAATTTCTATTTTACCAAATTCAAATTTTTTTAGTTTATAAAATTAATTTTATTATTATTTGAAAAAGGACATAAAAAGTTAGACTTTTTAGAAAATACCATTTTAATATATAACTATTTTTACAAAACAAATATGTTCCCTTATAAATGTGTTTTCATTGTGTTAAAAAATTATAAATAACATTTAAAATTTATTTTTCACAATTCATATTATAATTTTTAAATGATTAATAAATATATCCTTTAAATAATTATAAAACAGACGAGTTGTTTCACAGAAACTCAATATTGCATATAATGCTAGCCATGTCAGTGATGCATGCAGTATAATCAATTAAATTACATAGAAGAGATAACTTACCATGAAATATTAGTGTGTTTAAACTAAAAGCCACGATTTTTAGTGGACCATTTATCCCATATAATACACTACATAACCATCAATATCTGAATGAAGAAACATGAGATTAAACTCCATTTCCCTTTACTATTTAATTATCGAGTTCATGACATTGATTCTTGTAGGATAATTACAAACCATAAGAAGAAAGTGTATATCCATCCTAGATGATACATAAAAAAATTGAAATGATAGGGAATCATTAACTCAAATAACATTTTCAACTCATTCATATACTGCCGGGAAATGTTGGATACCCGCACGTGACAACCACACCACTTGAAACATGAATCAACATATTATGCACTAGAAGATTATCAAACACTTCCTAAATATGTAACTCAATAAAAACTACAATGCTATAGTGATTTATGATGAATGAACAAGAGGAAACAGATGATATAGTGGAGAAAAATCAGCACATATGTGTGGTTCAGTGCATGGTGATAGTGCATTTATGGGGGAGGAGTGGCATATAGTGGAGGGAGGAACATGTTGGAGGTGAGGCTTGTGGTGGAGAGGTGTGCGACGAATGTGGCATCCTGGTGGAGGGAATCATGGAAGGGGTATTCACATTGGTGGAGGAGCCTACGGGAGAGGAGGATGATGATGATGATGCGGTGAGGGTATGGATCAACTTCCAGGAGCGCTTTAGGGGTACGATGTAGGTGGAGAAAGATAGGGTATCTGTATAGAACCTGGTGAATCATTTATCAGTTCTAGATAAAAGTAACTAATAATGAATTCTTTTATCTGTGCCAAAATAGAATGAGCTGATAAAACATGCATTTATCATGGATTTTTTAGTCCTCAAAATTATAGGTCTTTAGTAGTGCTAAAAAATCACTAATAAAGGATGTCTTTATAGGTGATAAAAAAGTAGTGTTGATAGAAACACATTTTATTATAACTTTTTTAAAATTGATAAAGACATATCAATATTAGTGTTGATAAAGATATATTTATAATAATTTATTTATATAATTAGATATATTTATAAAATTATATATAACTGATAAATATATATTTAATTATATATAATTATAACTATATATATATATATATAAAATTCTAGTTCAAATATTTATAAATTTTTATGAAATATACGTATTATATTTGTAATCAAAGAAATATATATAATAATTATACTAACTGTAGATACTTATAGGAAAATAGATAAATATAACTATATTTTTTAAAAATTTATAATTTTTAATGGAATTTATAATTATTTATAGTTATAATTATAAATGAAAGTATATATAATTATTTAAATAATTATAAAATTATAACAAATTTATATTTATATTATTTATTATTGTATTAATATTATTATTATTTGAAGATATTGTCATTTATTTATAACTATAAATAAAAATATTTTTATTTATTTATCTATATTTCTATATATATATATATATATATACATATTTATATATATATTTATTTTAATATATATATATATATATTTTTTTTACATAATATAATAAATATTTTTTTATTTCAAATTATTTAAATAAATATATTTTAATTTATATTTATAGCTAATAAATAAATATTCATTTATTTTAAACTAAAACTTATAATAAATAAATCTTTATATGTAGTTGTAATTATAAATATATAAATATAATTCTTTTAATAAAATTATAAAAAATATATTTATAATTTCAATAATATATATTATAATTTTTTAATAATTTAAATATACCTATATTTATTTAAAATTATATTTATAACAATTATTATTTGTTTATAAATATTTTTATACAAATATATATAATTAATACATTTTTTTATATATTTTCTTTTTAAATATATCAATATTTATTAACAAGTTATAATTATAAATATTTATAATTATTTGTAAATATTAGTATATATTTATAAGTATATTTATTTAATTATATATTTATAACATCATAAGTAGTATAATAATTATATTTTTTATAAATTTATAAATATACATATATATATATATTATAGTTATAATTATGATTGTAAATTAAGTTATTTGTCAATATTTGTAAATAATAAAAAATATATATATTTATAAAATTATGATATATGTTTTTATTGAAATTTTATAATTATCTAAATATATATAAATTTATAATTTAAATTTAAATTATATATAATTAAAAATTATTTATATGTAAATAAAATTTAATAATTATAATAATTATAAATATATTTATTATTTTAATATATTTTACATAATTTTAAAATTATTATTTATAACATTAAAGTATATATGGGTAACATGAAATAATCATATACCTAGTGAAATATATATTATAAATAACTATCCATCAATGGGAAAAAATAATAATAAGAACTCTATGTTCTATAAATAAACATTCATGATTATACATAACATAAAAGTACTCATGATCTGTAAGAACCTGGTTCGTCCTTTGAGGTACATATCTCTACTTTTTAGATTGTTTTTAAGAAAACTGGAGAAAATGTGGTTAAGGGTACAATACAGGGTAGATTCACAACATGACGGAGGGTAACTTGTCATGTAATCCTAGTATACATTGTGTAATGATGTCGGCAAGACCTTTTTATGATGTGTAAGGCATGTCGGCAGAATAAAGGAGAAATAACCATATAAACAAAATTCATTCTCAAGTACATGTCATGTAATTATTTGGCTAAAAAGGGTACTAGATTCATCTTCTTCCCCCTAATTGAAACCTCAGTCCAGTTTTCATATAGGAGCGTCCAGGTCGACCCGTTGATATATTTGACTCCCAATTATTCACCTTATCTCGGATTCAAGCACTATTAGATGTGTTAGAATCCATTCATTGGGATCTTGATTCCCCATTGATTTATTCTTCAAAAATTAATATATCAAACGAGTTATCAAAGGTTTATCATTTATAAAGGTTTTGTAGATATACTCCATTCTAGGTAAAATTAGAGTCCAATGCTAGATGATGAGTGTTGTACTATTATGAGGTAGGCCATCTTTTGACTTTTTCTAATTGTCAATTGATTATATTTACCGGAGTGTCACACACGAATTTTTTTATGTTTCATTCAATGAATTAATCCATATTATTTTTTCCAACCATTTTTAGGTAATTGATTATGCTATTAGAAGAATTCTAGGGTTGTTTAACTTAAACTAGTCGCACGCCATGGGTGCATTTTCCCTTGGAAAACTATTTTGGTCATTTGGACTGTCACACCTGTTTTTATTTTACTTTATTTATTTTATTTATCATGGCTTCGGGTGTTTTTGCATGTGTGCGGGCGAGTCACGGTGGGAAATTTTAATGTTTGGATGAGTTAATGGTTTGGATTAGTGCGCGAACACCATACGGTTGTGATGCGCAGCCCGTTTTCAGTCCTCTTTGGTACCGTGCAGTGCGCGCGTACCCCGCGGCCTTTTAGTTTTAACGTAATTAAATTCTCTTGTTGAGTGGATTAATATATATATATATATATACATATATATATGATTATATATGTGTATGTATATGGGTATATATGTTCATATATTATTATTATTATTTTTAACGTAATATGCATATATGTATGTGTATATGTGTATATATACACGTATGCTGATGCATATATATTTATTAACATTATATGTTTATGCGTAAATGTGTTTATGCATATGAGTATATATATGCATGTTTATAAATTTGTTCATGTGGGTTTATATATATATGTATATATGTTTGTAATTATAATAATAATAATAATTATTATTATTATTATCAATATTTTGATGTATATATATATATATATTTATATAGGTTTATATATACGTTCGCATGTTTTATATATGTTTAGTTATATGTAAATATGTGTATGTGTATTTATAATAACTATTGAGATTATAATTAATTAACAAATTTATTATTAGTATTATTATTAAGTTAAATTGTTTTATTTTGTTTCGTTTTAATTTTATTTTCCCTTTTATTTTATTCCTTTTTTTTCTTTTATTCCTCTTTTTTTTCTCTTATTGTTTTTCTTCTTTTCTTTTTTTTCTTCTCTCCTCTAACCCTACACTCTTCCCCCCGTCGCGCGCAGGCCGTCCCTCCCCTTCCCTCGCTGTGCGTGACCCGGCCCCCTGCTTCCCCATCGCCGGCCTGCCATTTCCCTTCGACCCCAGCCACCGACCGTCGCGCCTCCTCCCAGCCGGCATCCTGGTCTCCCCGCTCCTTCCGCAAGCGCCCCAGCCTACACCCATCCACCGCGGCTCCTCTCGGCCAGCATCCCGGCCTCCCTCGCTCCTGTCGCGCGCGCCCCAGTAGAGCCACACCCTCCCCCTCGCCGGCACCACTCTTTACCGGCGTCCTCCTTCCGACGACAACCCCCCTCCTCCCCGGAAGTCTTCCTTATTTGGTAGGGTTCTATTTTACCCAAACCCTAGTTGGGGTTTATTTTATTTTTGGATTTGATCTTAAAATTGATTGTCCTGTATGGTTGTTTTAGGTGCGATTTAATCTTCCTTGGGTGCGATTGAGGTGCAAATGGTGTTTTGCACCAATTTGCAGAATTTTATCGTCAATTGAGGTAGTAACTCATGGCTTATATTCTTTAAATTTAGATTCCTTCGATTGCGTGTTATTTGCACCGTTCTTGTTTGTTAATTAGACATTTTATGTTGTTGGAATAAATTTTATCTTATGAAATGAGGTTCGTTTTGATGGAAATCCGTTATATGCTATTTAACAATTTTATTAAATTGTGCAATTTGTGATTTTAATTGTGCAGATGGTGTTTTGGTGTGCGTTTGATTGTTGAAGTTGTCTCTGGGCGTGTTCTTGATACGAAAGTCTCCCCTTGTTACTTATAATAGTTTTATAAAATGTTCTAAAGATTTGTTGACTTATAAATGAGGTGCAGATTGTGTTTTGGGGGTACCTTGGTGTGCGAATTGTCTCAAAATGATGCGTGTGTGTGAAGAGTGGTTTCCTATATGTTATTCTTTGGAGTTGTTTTATAAACTTGAGGTGGTTTAGTAAATAATGCAGATGCTGCAAGTTATGTTTTGAAAACGCGTCGGGATGGGTTTTCATTGTTTATTCATTAGAGTTATTTTAATTCAGTGTTTATGTGTTTTTAAATGTTTTACTTTTATTGTAGCGCGCTGGCGAGGTAATCCCGTGATATCAGAACTGTCGACATGCGTTTCTTGTTCTCTAGTGCGAGGCGTATCGCGTCACTGTGACTGGGTAGCGAGTTGAGGTAGGTTCCCACTGCACTTGCCTTTGAATTTAGAATTTACTTATTTCTTGTCATTTAATTAATTTTCATCAAATTGGAAGTAGTATTTAAATATTATTATTTCTAGAGTAGTTATACTACTGGAATTGGAACTGCTTCTTTCTCTGCATCGTACCGAAAGCTTTTCTTTTCATGATTAACGGTTGCGCAATATTGAAAATGCCCCTTTGGCCCTTATGTTTGCGCTTCAGAATTAAAATAGTGATTTGGCCTACCTAAATGAGATTTTAAATGTGTTTTCTGGTTTTAAATGTGACGACGTCTGATCCTTCTTTTGGAATTGATTTGGTATTGATCAAGTACATTAGGCCCGTTTGGTACTTTTAATGAAATTAATGTTTTGAAAAGTCTCTTTGGAGTGATCTTTTCTGTTTGTTGATTTGGTGAGCGAAGTATGTGATGCTTGTGCATCTTGACTAGTTTTATATTAGGGATGCACTCCTCTTTTATTATATGTGTTGACATGGGATCCTTGCATATTGAGTGAATTATCTGAGAACGATTGCTGCACTAGTTTAGATCACGCACTGGCTAGTGGCCCCATAGCAGGGGAATACTGAGTTATTGTTGCTATGGGGATTGGGCCCCTCGGTTAGGCCATGTAGGGCTATGCCGGGCATTAGGGCGTTATGACGTCATCGAGTAAGGGCATGCCTTCAGGATGAGTCAGATGTATAGTACGTTCTGGTTTGTTCACGATCTCCTTGGTTCGAACCATGTCTCTTTTAGTGTGTATTTGTATATGGAAGACGATTGAGAGGTCGAGTTTGGATGTCGACCCTTGTGTGCCACTTTTTCCCGTTGCCCTTAGTGTGTGTTGTGTGTGATTTTATTTTTGACTAACAACTAAAGTTTGGTTTTCTAATTGTTCGCAAAATGTTTTAAAATGCAATTCACCTGTTCCTTTCAACATTAAACTTCTTCTAAATTAAATAGGGAAATGGATTGTTACTTGTTTTCAAAATGGAAAGTGTGTGTGTATGAAAACCTATTTTTTCTATAATGTAGTTCAAACTAGAAGTTCGTAAATTCTTCATTTAATGGTAGTGCTTGGGAATAGATTTATCAGGCTAGCCTACTGAGTTTTAATACTCATGCCTATAGTGTTTTCTTGTTTTTAGTTTCTGTCGCAGGTCTGACTCGAGCTTGCTCACCGTGGACGAGAGTTTGTGGTAGTTTGACGATCGACTCTCGGGGTTGCGAGGAGTTGGGTTCGTGGTCAGGTTAGTTATGTTTTTGGCTGTTTTATTTTATTGTCGTTTGTTTATTTCTGCTTCTTAGTCAATTTTTACTGGGCGAAATCGTTCCCACGTGTACTCTGTGATGCCCTGGCACTTGTCGCCAACCCGGGAGGATCGGGAACGCCTCTCGGGCCATGCCGCGGACCGACTCAGGTGACCGGTTCAGGGTCGACCCGAGTTGGTTCGTGACAAAATGGTATCAGAGGAGGTCGGCTCCTGAGCAGACCTTGTTTTTCAGAGCGCCAATTGCTATTTGGAGTTGTCATGGTAAAGGGAGTAAAGTTGGTCGGACTCGAGGCGTTGGAACGGGAAGGACGTCATGAACCCTTGCTCGTTCTAAACCTCGAGTTACCATGAGATGTTCGGGTTGTTAGTGTCTTTTGGGTCTTCTGGATTGTTTTATTTTGGGGAATGAAAAGGGAGTTGGGAAAGTAGTTTCGTGAGCTGACAGGGCCTGGCGAGCCTTGCGGAGCCGGAGACTTCACCCTACAATGCTCTCAGTGACGATGGTATGGCTGACGTATGGCTGCCAACCATATAGTCGAGTCACCCATCATTACCAGTTTCCCCCTTTAGTGAATGGGTTTTTCCTTCATTTTGAAACTCATTGAGTAATGTTGAATTTCAAATGGTGTTGGTTATGTTTTGATCAAGTTCCTCGTTTCTTTGTTCCGTAGTGTTCGCCCCCACGAAGGCTCGATGGATGCTCAATGTGCAGCTTCAGGTGGTGCATCCTTAGTTAATCCTCCAGTTGGTCAGCCCATCGATTATGTTTTGGAGTTCCGGAAGTTGAACCCTCCTCTCTTTTATGGACAAGCAGGGCCTCTTGAGGCAGAGGAGTGGCTGCAGAAGATTGAAAGGAGGTTCAGTTCCATTGGTCTAACTGAGTCATTAATGGTGAAGTTCGCTACCTACATGCTTGAAGGTCCAACCTGGAAACGGTGGAAGTCCATGTCTCGGAAAAAGACTGGGGAATATTTGACATGGGAGTTTTTCAAGTCATCATTCATCCAACAACACTTCTCTGAGTTGACGAAGCTGAGGAAGAGGATGGAGTTGTGTTGTCTCCAGCAGGTCGTTGAATCGGTACTGGGGTTCTATCGACATTTTGTAGACCTAGTTCCGTATGATCGGTGGTTTGTTGCGAATGATCCTGGGAAGGCTCGACAATTTGAGTCTGGACTCCGACCTCAGCTGTGATCGAGAGTAGAAGAGCTCAACCTAACCACCTTCATGGATGTTGTCGAGCAAGCCTTTCTTGCTGAAGCTGAGCTAGTAGGAGGACTTGAGGCGGCGTATCCTCTAGCTCTGGGAAGAATTTCAGATGATGCTAGTAAGAAGAGTAAGAAGCGACCTGTTGCTGGTGGTGCTGGTAGAGGAATCAAGAGGCCTTCAGACCTTCAGTCATCTTCTATACAGCGCAATGTTGTGATCTATCACCAGTGTGGTAGGCAGGGTCACAAAAAGCCGACATGTCCAAGTGCTCCAAGACCCTGCCACACCTGTGGACGTATAGGTCACTTGAAGCGATTTTTCCGAGGTGTTTCCAAGAAGCGCGCTAAAGCCAGACCTGGATCGTCGAAGGTCACTTCAGCCCATCAGCAGGAGTAGGGAGATGTTGGTGGATGAGCTTGATGTTTTCTTCTTGTAATGTTTCTTGGATGTAGTAGTCGTTACCTGTACTGTTTTGTGGTGTTCTTTTCTTTCAGTCAAAAGAATGGTTGTGGCTGAACTCTTTTAAACCTTTGATCTTATAGATGTGTGATTGTTAAAAAAATTCTGGTTCCTGTGTCATGATTTTGGGGTTTCATAAACCTGACTGCGAAGCCGGAAGAAGCTTCATTCATCAGAGCTCCAGCCATAGGCCTCGTAGTGAAGCTAGTGCGTAGTCGGGGGAGCTCCAACGAAAGGTGAAGTCTTGCGACAGAGTGTTGTTCTCAGTAAGTGCGCGTAGTCAGAATCATTTTTCTCATTATCCCTAGTTTATGTGTAATAACTGCCTGGTCATGTTGTTGCTCTCATTTATTAAGAGCTGCTCGCTTTATGCTTTCTGGGTGGGGGTGGTGTGTTGGACAGGGCCCCCCCTCCCACCCGTGGGCAGTGATGGCTGGTGATAATGCCAGGAGGTCCTCCTATTCTTCTCTTCTCGAAAGCTTTATGGTGGGGAGTCCATTTGACCTCCCCATGTTGAAAATTCTTGTGATCATGAATTTTGTCTCAAGTGATGGCGTTCTGGTCCTATTCCGGGAACTGACTTGACACTTGTGGTGGAAATAACTGTCACGGGTCTCGCCAAATTCAATTTATCTTGTTTCTTATGGTGGGGAGTCCGTTCGGACTTCCCGTGTCAATCACTCAGTTTGGTTCTAGGTTTTGGTTGGGCTGTGGTTGGTCTTATATGGAACAACAAAACTCTTTTTCTTTTCTTCTTTTGGTAAGGAGTTGGGGCATGAGTGTTCCGGTGTCATATTGGAGTAAGGTTTTAAGAGGTACGCGTTGGATGTGGATTTGACCTGTTTGTTAGTTCCAAAAGAGTCGTCGTGTTTTATTTGGCGTTGTTCCGGATGTTGTGTTGTAAGGTTGAATTGAGGATGAAGAAATTGGTTGAGTTCTGTTGAATGGTGTTAAGGTGGGTGTATGTTTGGCCTGGATTTACTATTGTTAATGTTCTTTGTCCTTTGAAGTGATCAACTGGAGGTGGTCACACTTTTGGGGGCGGGTGACACTTAGCGGGTAATTCGTTCATATTATATGAGTTCTTTTGGTTTATCGCTCCCCTTTTTGGGAGTGTTTCAGAATCTATTTGTTGTCATTCTTTAGTTTTTTCTTTAAATTGTGATGTAATGTCGGTTTTTCATGTGGGGTTTTGAACTTGTTATGTCTTTCCGGGGGCGGAAAGCTTTATGGTGGGGAGAATTGTCACACCTGTTTTTATTTTACTTTATTTATTTTATTTATCATGGCGTCGGGTGTTTTTGCATGTGTGCGGGCGAGTCCCGGTTGGAAATTTTAATGTTTGGATGAGTTAATGGTTTGGAATATTGCGCGAACACCATACGGTTGTGACGCGCAGCCCGTTTTCAGTCCTCTTGGGTACCGTGCAGTGCGCGCGTACCCCGCGGCCTTTTAGTTTTAACGTAATTAAATTCGCTTGTTGAGTGGATTAATATATATATATATATATACATATATATATACATATATATATGATTATATATGTGTATGTATATGGGTATATATGTTCATATATTATTATTATTATTTTTAACGTAATATGCATATATGTATGTGTATATGTGTATATATACACGTATGCTGATGCATATATATTTATTAACATTATATGTTTATGCGTAAATCTGTTTATGCATATGAGTATATATATGCATGTTTATAAATTTGTTCATGTGGGTTTATATATATATGTATATATGTTTGTAATTATAATAATAATAATTATTATTAATATTATTATTATCTATATGTTTATGTATATATATATATATATATATAGGTTTATATATACGTTCGCATGTTTTATATATGTTTAGTTATATGTAAATATGTGTATGTGTATTTATAATAACTATTGCGATTATAATTAATTAACAAATTTATTATTAGTATTATTATTAAGTTAAATTGTTTTATTTTGTTTCGTTTTAATTTTATTTTCCCTTTTATTTTATTCCTTTTTTTTCTTTTATTCCTCTTTTTTTTCTCTTATTCTTTTTCTTCTTTTCTTTTTTTTTCTTCTCTCCTCTAACCCTACACTCTTCCCCCCGTCGCGCGCAGGCCGTCCCTCCCCTTCCCTAGTTGTGCGTGACCCGGACCCCTGCTTCCCCATCGCCGGCCTGCCATTGCCCTTCGACCCCAGCCACCGGCCGCTGCGCCTCCTCCCAGTCGGCATCCCGGTCTCCCCGCTCCTTCCGCAAGCGCCCCAGGCGACACCCATCCGCCGCGGCTCCTCTCGGCCAGCGTCCCGGCCTCCCTCGCTCCTGCCGCGCGCGCCCCAGCAGAGCCACACCCTCCCCCTCGTCGGCACCACTCTTTACCGGCGTCCTCCTTCCGACGACAACCCCCCTCCTCCCCGGAAGTCTTCCTTATTTGGTAGGGTTCTATTTTACCCAAACCCTAGTTGGGGTTTATTTTATTTTTGGATTTGATCTTAAAATTGATGGTCCGGTATGGTTGTTTTAGGTGCGATTTAATCTTCCGTGGGTGCGATTGAGGTGAAAATGGTGTTTTGCACCAATTTGCAGAATTTTATTGTCAATTGAGGTAGTAAATCATGGATTATATTCTTCAAATTTAGATTCCTTCGATTGCGTGTTGTTTGCACCGTTCTTGTTTGTTAATTAGACATTTGATGTTGTTGGAATAAATTATATCTTATGAAATGAGGTTCTTTTTGATGGAAATCCGTTATATGCTATTTAACAATTTTATTAAATTGTGCAATTTGTGATTTTAATTGTGCAGATGGTGTTTTGGTGTGAGTTTGATTGTTGAAGTTGTCTTTAGGCGTGTTCTTGATCAGAAAGTCTCCCCTTGTAACTTATAATTGTTTTATAAAATGTTTTAAAGATTTGTTGACTTATAAATGAGGTGCAGATTGTGTTTTGGGGGTACCTTGGTGTGCGAATTGTCTCAAAATGATGCGTGTGTGTGAAGAGTGGTTTCCTATATGTTATTCTTAGGAGTTGTTTTATAAACATGAGGCGGTTTAGTAAATAATGCAGATGCTGCAAGTTATGTTTTGAAAACGCGTCGGGATGGGTTTTCATTGTTTATTCATTAGAGTTATTTTAATTCAGTGTTTATGTGTTTTTAAATGTTTTACTTTTGTTGTAGCGCGCTGGCAAGGTAATCCCGTGATATCATAACTGTCGACATGCGTTTCTTGTTCGCTAGTGCGAGGCGTATCGCATCGCTGTGACTGGGTAGCGAGTTGAGGTAGGTTCCCACTGCACTTGCCTTTGAATTTAGAATTTACTTATTTCTTGTCATTTAATTAATTTTCATCAAATTGGAAGTAGTATTTAAATATTATTATTTCTAGAGTAGTTATACTGCTGGAATTGGAACTGCTTCTTTCTCTGAATTTTACCGAAAGCTTTTCTTTTCATGATTAGCTGTTGCGCAATATTGAAAATGCCCCTTTGGCCCTTATGTTTGCGCTTCAGAATTAAAATGGTGATTTGGTCTACCTAAATGAGATTTTAAATGTGTTTTCTGGTTTTAAATGTGACGACGTATGATCCTTCATTTGGAATTGATTTGGTATGGATCAAGTACATTAGGCCCGTTTGGTACTTTTAATGAAATTATTGTTTTGAAAAGTCTCTTTGGAGTGATCTTTTGTGTTTGTTTATTTGGTGAGCGGAGTATGTGATGCTTGTGCATCTTGACTAGTTTTACATTAGGGATGCACTCCTCTTTTATTATATGTGTTGACATGGGAACCTGGCATATTGAGTGAATTATCTGAGAACGATTTCTGCACTAGTTTAGATCACGCACTGGCTAGTGGCCCCATAGCAGGGGAATACTGAGTTATTGCTGCTATGGGGATTGGGCCCCTCGGTTAGGCCATGTAGGGCTATACCGGGCGTTATGATGTCATCGAGTTAGGGAATGCCTTCAGGATGAGTCAGATGTATAGTACGTTCTGGTTTGTTCACGATTTCCTAGGTTCGAACCATGTCTCTTTTAGTGTGTATTTGTATATGGCAGACGATTGAGAGTTCAGGTTTGGATGCCGACCCTTGTGTGACACTTTTTCTCGTTGCCCTTAGTGTGTGTTGTGTGTGATTTTATTTTTGACTAACAACTAAAGTTTGGTTTTCTAATTGTTCGCAAAATGTTTTAAAATGTAATTCACCTGTTCCTTTCAACATTAAACTTCTTCTAAATTAAAAAGGGAAATGGATTGTTACTTGTTTTCAAAATGGAAAGTGTGTGTGTATGAAAACCTATATTTTCTATAATGTAGTTCAAACTAGAAGTTGGTAAATTCTTCTTTTAATGGTAGTGCTTTGGGAATAGATTTATCGGGCTAGCCTACTGAGTTTTAATACTCACGCCTATAGTGTTTTCTTGTTTTTAGTCTCTGTCGCAGGTTTGACTCGAGCTTGCTCGCCGTGGACGAGAGTTGGTGGTAGTTTGACGATCGACTCTCGGGGTCGCGAGGAGTTGGGTTCGTGGTCAGGTTAGTTATGTTTTTGGCTGTTTTATTTTATTGTCGTTTGTTTATTTCTGCTTCTTAGTCAATTTTTGATGGGTGAAATCATTCCCACGTGTACTCTGTGATGCCCTGGCGCTTGTCGCCAGCCCAGGAGGATCGGGAACGCCTCTCGGGCCATGCCGCGGACCGACTCGGGTGACTGGTTCAGGGTCGACCCGGGTTGGTTCGTGACATGGACTAGGATACCAATGGGAATTTCTTTGATTTCCATGCCTTGGGTTGTCTGAAAAGAAATTGGTTATATAAATTATTTTCCCACATTAGATATTTCATGGTTAAGACTTGTGTTAATTTAAATTCTGTATAGTCTTGTCATATGGATTCGTACCATGTTAGTTACTATTTTTATTGCCTTGTAATAGTTTAAATTACATGAGTTTCATGTTATAATGATATCCAACATGAATTTATTAATATTAAACCCTTATAATAGTTTGAATTCTATTTGTTTCATGTTGTCTGTTTTACCCATGTTGGTAAATGAAAGGCCAAGCCTGATGAGGTCATTTGGGCAATTATGTTCTTGTTGTGAGTGAGCCATGGATGTTGTGGTTAGGCTCGTGGAGGCTTAACATATTTTCCCGAGTGAAACACATATCATTTAGGGATTCCATGGATCAACCCTATTGTATTTGTTTACATGTCAGGAGTGATACTTGGGCCTTCCTTATAGGACCTCCATTAATGGGATTAGTTAACATGGACTAATACCAAACCTAGAGTGATACCAGGATTCTAGAGTAGTTCTCCGGGATAGGCTTGTTGGATGTTGGTAAAATTTCATCTCGAGTGATATCGGGATTCTAGAGAGGTTCAACAGGATGGGCTAGTAGGTTGCAGATAGTATTTCACCTGGAATGATACTTGATTTTCAACACAGGAATGTCATAGATGTGATTAGATTATAAATAGAATATTTATGTAGTGAATTCTTTTAAATTTGGGATTTGGAGGATTAGGTATGATACCAAGACATATAAAATTCAATTTAATTGACTTAATTAATCAATAAAAAATGAATGTACATTTATATAGAATTTTGTAGTAATATTGCAATTTGATTACTTATTAGATTGTTGTTTTCATTATTGTAAACTAAATGTTATATATATTCACTAATAGACTAGCATAAATATTTGGAGGCTACATATTGGGATTTTGTAACAAAACTTGTTTGGGTCTTGTTTTTGTCCCAAAAAGATTATATTATTTCATGGGTCGATAAGGGAAAGAACCCTTCTACAAGTACTTGATTTTTTATTAAGAGAAGGACTGCATGGTACCAATCCAAGGATTGCGATTATTCTGAGTTTCAATAGTTTTAATTTGTAATTTTGGTACAAATATCATTTATTAATAAAAAGTATCCAGTTTTTGTTGTTTCCCAGGAATATGTGACATGCAACATTATCCTTTGAATGATGTGACATCTGTTAATTTTGATTTCCAGTCTTCCATAATTTACTCTTATTGTATGGTAATACTTAATCCACTATCTGCATATAATTTTATTCATGAAATGAGGACGTAGTTTCTCCACTATCACAACAAATCCCTCACTTCTAGTCTACAGCCTCTAGAATTTTGGGAAATGTGCTTGAGGCCATGTGGCCAACCGAGTACAGGGCATCCTTGACTGTCTTCTGGATCTAAGACATTAAAAAGTGGTATCAATATATTTTTCTCAGTTTTACATACTGTTTGGGGACATTAGACAGGAATAATAAAGAAGTGGAGTTTGGAGATAAACTGTTCCTGGGAGTAGCTAACTATTTTATAGGGAAAAGAAAAATTTCCATTAATGGAATTGTGTTTTTTTATTCTGAGCTATTACAATTGATTCAATTTCAATTTTGGGTGAGACACATGTTTTGTACTGTTATTAATGATATTTTTTTGGTTTTATTTTTTGAAACCCAATGTTATGAGGATATTCCATCTCATGATTCATATAGGAACTAGTTATAAATCACATTCCATGAATTATTAACATTCCATTTAGAGAGAATTATTGATTTCAGGTTGTTGTGATAGGTACCATGATAGTTATGACTAATTTTTGATAGGTGTTTTGGTACGTTCTATGGTACCAATTGGTTTCACACCATTCTTTTTTCCATGAGCTGTATATGCACTCTTGGATGATAGTTTTCTGGATCAATTGGCTTCTTTAAATTTAATTGTGATACGATGTGCTGCGGGTGGATGAAAAACATTGATATGTCGATACTATGTGACCTCACATGTTGGAATATTTTATATTATTAGTTTAATACGAATAAAAGGGAGATTCATGGAAGATTCAAAGGCTTACAATCCGAAAACCCTGAAAAATGGTCTGTGATTCTATGATCACATCTCATGTGTTATTTTATTTTTGAAAAAAAAAACATTTCTAATTAACTCTATATATTATGTGTACACGGCTTGTGGTAAGTGCCCTTGTGTCCGACCATGTGAAGGAGAACATGGAATTATTGGTTTTGGCCAGTTCACTCCATGTAATATAGGTACACACTATTTAGTGTTACTCAGAAAGAACATATGTGGTTATTTCCATTAAAAATTTCTTTCATTGGAGGGAGACTTGAGTACACAGCATGTATCGGTCAGACATATCATGCATCTTGGGTGGTTACATGCCTAGGCTAGTGTAAGTACATACTCAGGTTGAATCATGAGGGTACATTCTATATATGGTTTCAACAACACAGGTACTCCCTAGTTTTGTAACTAATGAAGGTTATATTGACCCGTTTAGTTCTTTCACCCTTTATTTGAAAACATTGAAAAAAAACTTGAATTGAGATGTGTCTTTTAGTTTGTAGAGTAATTCGTCCACGATGACCTCCAGAACTATGTTGGGAGAGTGACGATGATTATTCCCTAGAAGTGGTAGGCCATGGGATACAGAGGGTTTCTCCTATCATTCCAATTTTTTAAACAACTATTTTACTAGATGTAGGTCCGGATTCATTATTCTATGAAGGAATTATGATGTTTGTGAAAAACATTCAGGGAGCACCACAGAATGAAAAATCTATGGAAGAGTTTTCATGAGGGTTCCTACAATAGCAACAACCCACATTTTTAGGGGATGATGGACCACAGGTTGCGGAGTAATATATGGATTCTATTAAAACAATCATAGAGAATCTAGAGATGCCTCCAAGAGGTGGGTAAAGCTTGTGACATATATGCTGGATGGTTCCACCAATATATGGTGGGATGTTCTCACTTAGGAAGAGTGTCATGAATATATGTCATGGTTTTTTTTTAAAAATAATCTATGGTTTTTATATCCGAAGATGATGAGGGTCGAAAGATCCCGGAAGTTCATTCATCTAGAATAGGGCGCATTATCATTGATGAAATACACAACGCGTTTTAATGTAATCCATCATTATGAAAGTATTTTGATTGGTGGTGATGTATCAAAGGCAAGGAAATTAGAGGATGGTATTAGGTTTGACATTCAGTCATTGGTGAATGTCTTTAGGGAATATTTTGTATCTGCTACTGTAAATAAGATGTTGATTACCATGTGTAATAAGAGGGAATCTAGAGGTGTAAGCCAGCGCAGTTATACACTGAGATCTCATACTGTCTCGACTGGAAGGAACAAGTGTCATTTGGAGATTATTGAGGTGATAGTAGATTCCATATTGTATATTTAGGTTTCCATGTATGGTGCTACCGGAATGGTTGGCTGGGGAATTCAAGACCATAGTGTCTATTGGACCCAATCGAGTGCCAATATTACGACAAGATGGGCCATCTACATCACTTCTACAAGACTTTCCAACAAGGGATAGTGAGAGAGGCTCTACAACATCTCTACATTCATGAGTAGGGTTAGAATATTCTCACCGTTTTTGTAAAATTAATGTGTTAGGATATTCAGGATGAGGTAGTGGTTGTGGCCGTGGTTGCTAAGCTCCAGGTTCTTAGTGAGAGTAGGGTGGATCATCTCATGATAGTTAGGTAGTGTCACATGGCCATTGTACATGTCAGACATATGCAGTGCGATAGACCCAACATATGTAGTATCATGGACTCTCTACTTATAGATGTACAATTCTAGTCACCTCCATTTTATCTTATGCACATTTTGATACAAGTGTTTCACATAGTTTCATATATGTTCCCCCTATGGAGAGCCATAATATATATGTTTTACATATGATGAGGTTATGATTCTAGACACTCTATTAGGGCTTATAATGCTATGTCTTCGTCAGTGAACAATATGCCCATTAAGGTTGGTGGGTATCACTTCATATGGGGCCTATACATCAAAGATATGGTAGGATTCAATGTAATTCTTATAATGGACTGGTTGGTCTCAAATAAATCATTTTTAGATTTCCATCACCACATGGTGAGTTTTACATCACTATAGGGTGGTTTATTTGTACAAAAGAGTGAATGGGATGTCTAGGCGTGACATGATTTACCCTAGCATTGTGGTTTGGGTGGGATGATGGTTCATATTGATAATATATATCTTGATGATTAGGGAACATGTCAAATGGATATACCTCTTATAGTTGATCATTTCAGGGATGTCTTCCCAGATTTTATTTCAAGAAAACCCCTGATAGGAGAGGTAGCATTCTATATTGATCGACTTCCAGGAGCTACATAGATATACATTCCACATTATATAGTGGATGAGATGATTTTCAAGAGCCGAAGAGGTAGATAGAGATTTTTGAAGCCAAGGGTTTCATCTGACTAAGTATTTATATATGGGGGTCTTCTATCCTTTTTTCGATAAAGGAAGAAAATACCCTTAGGCTATGTGTGGATTTTCAGATGTTGAACTAGTTAGTTATTCAGAACTAGTATCCTCTATAGTGAATATATGATCACTTACATCATCTCTATGATGATCAGGTATTATCTAATATCTATTTTAGACTTGGTTATCATCAGATTCAATTTAGATCATTATACATAGCTCAAAAATCCTTTGGAATCGAGTATGGTCTGTATGAATATATTTTTATAAAATTTGGTCTCATGAATACGCTGATAGTCATTACGACACAGATGAACTGTTCTTTCCCTACTTATTTGGATTCAGTTTTTGTGGTTTTAATGTATGATATCTTAGTGTATTATTTCCATTTCTTGACTATGCCACACATCTTGAGACTGTATTCACTACACTGAGAGATCAATAGTTTAATGCTAATCTCACATTGTTCCACTCCTATATAGATCCCATTCAAATCATGGGTCCTATTATCTTAGAGAAAGTATTATTAGTGGACCAAGAGATAGTGAGGGTAATAGTTCACTAGGAGCATACCAATTACATATATATGGTGTGGAGTTTCATAGGATAGGTTGGTTACTACAGACGTTTCATTTAAGGATTCTCACACATAGTGGTGCCTTTGACAGGGTTGACTAAAATTCTGTGATGTATGTTTGGAAAAAATCTAGCGAGACTTCTCTTTAGGAACAGAAAGGGAAATTGTCTTTAGAGGCAATACAGATTTTTAATTATCCAGGATGGAATTACACTGTGTACTGCGACAGATCAAGTATCAGGTAAGGATTGGTTCTTATTTAATGAGAACAAATCACTACGTATGAGTCTCGATAGTTATGGACTTGTTATAGGAATTACCCGAAGAACGATATCGATTTAGATCATTTTGTTCAGTATTTATGTTGAATGAGATATTACATATTCAGAGAGTGTTTGTGGTGTACATGGACCACAAAAGAATCAAGTACATATTTAATATGTGTGATCTGAATCTGAGGGATTCAAGGTGGATGAAATACCTTCAATATTTGGACTTTGATATTTCCTACAAACATGGTAAAGGAAATGTAGTGGATGTTTCACATTGCATGAGGTCTCAGATATAGGCAATTTATCATGCTAGTAGTTAGTGTAAACTTATGGCACTGTTATATGAGATGAACTTGGAGGTGAATGATAGTCTGGGATATAATTTTATTTCATCTTTAGTTGTTAACTATACCTTGTTTGATAGAGTGATTATGAAGCATATATCAGATCCCAACGTCATAGTTCAATAAGACATAGTGGCAGGTGATGACCTTCCACCTGGTAGGACCATAGGTGAGGATGAGGTTATGCAGTTTCATAGTTATGTATGGTTTTCAAGAGACAAGTAAAAATAGCTGATGTCATATATTCAAGCCTCTATATGAGTAGTTCATCATGGTGTCACCATGATGTATAATAATTTTGATAATCATTATTGGTGTCTTGGTATGAAAGGGGATGTAGCTAATTTTTTCATGAGTTCTTCCACTTGTTAGCAGGTGAAGGCAGAACACCAATAACAATTATTCCATTAATAGACTCTACCCATTCCTGAGTATAAATAGAGTGATGTTGTGATGGATTTAGTTATGGGATTATAGAGGTTTCTTCGAGGCAATGATGTTGTATTGTTTGTTGTTGATAGACTCGCAATGGTTTATCATTTCTTATTGACCAAGAAAACCTTAGGTGTTGATGAGATTAGGAGGTTGTATATCTTGTATATTGTGTGATAATAGAGGGTTCCATATTCTATCATTTTAGATAGTGAAACCTGATTTACTTTTCCTTATCAAAAGAGGATACACAGGGAACTGGGTAAAAAGGTTCTTCTGAGCACAACATCCTACTCCCACATAGATTTGAAGTTAGAGCACACGATTCATGTGCAAGAGGACTTGTTGTGATCAAGAATCCTTGATTTTGAGGGTTCTTGGGAGAGACACAAACCCCTAGATGATTTATCCTATAACAATAACTTTTAGGATATGATTTATATGGTTCCATATGAGGATTTTTATGGTAGTCCATGTCGTTCTCCCTTGTGAGGGTTTAATTTAGGTGAGGAATCTCTACAAGGGAAATGACCCATGCAAGAGACTTCTATGTTAGACTAGTTAATTCTGAATTGAATCGAAAAAACATAGTCTAATCAAAAATCATAAGCTGGTCACCCCAAATGAACCTTAGAAATTGAGATTAGGGATCTGGATTTCTTGCATGTTTCATAGAGGATGATACATAGGTGGACCATGAGATAGGGTAGTCTTCCACAAAGATATTTTGGGTTGTTTGAGATTTTGGAGACATTCAGGTCGGTTGTCTATCGAATGCATTTACCTTAGTAGTGATGAGACCTGCATGATGTCTTCAATGTATCTCAGCTACACCACTATCACTCAGACCCATCTCAGATTTTTCATCATATGTATTTTTATGTTCATATTGATGCATCATATGAGGAGCATCTAATATGTATATTCTACAAGAGCATGAAGGTTCTCTGTGGTCAGTTTTTTTCCTTCAGTACAGGTTCAATGGTAGCACGATCAAGTGTAATAAAAGACCTGGGGGAGGGATTCTGATGTATGTGCTCAATATTCAGTGTTATTCTCATATTCTTCATCACAACACATTGAATGGAAATTCCGGGATGAATTGCTATTAGGGGGATTGTTTGTAAGAATGTGGTTCTTCGTTTGGGGTACATTTATTTTCTCTGGAGTTAGTTTTTTTTAAAACTAGGGAAAAATTTGTTATGAGGTGAATGTCAGGCTGTTTCACAACATGAATGAGGGTTACACATTGCGTAATCAGAGTACACATCATTTAATGATGTCAGCAAGACCTTTTTATTATGTGTATGGAATCTTGATAAAAGTAGGGAGAAACTGACTTATACATGTAATTTATTCTCATGTACATGCCATTTAATTTTTTCTTTGAAAAAATGAGAAGTAGCCTTGTCTTCTTCTCTAGGATAGAATACTCATGCTAGTTATTTTACAGAAGCATCTAGGTTGACCTAAAGATAGATTTGGCTCCCTATTCTTCACCCTAACTCAGATTTGAACACCATCAGATGTGTTGGATTTCCAGCATTGATATCTCAATTCCCCTTGATATGTTAATCCTGATTTTTTTCTATCAAAAAATTTATCGTTGGATGATATTTTATTCATATTTTTTAGATCTACTATATTATAGGTCGAGTTAGAGGCTGACTCAAGACAAGGAGAGTTGTAACACTATGAGGCCTAATGTCTTGATCCTTTCACAAAATGTCGAAAAGATTATATGTGTCTTAGTGCCACATATCCATTTTTACTGTTTATCTGAAAGAAACGTTCAAATTTCTATATCATGTCATTGTATAGGAAATTGATAATGTGATTCAAATCATGTGGGTGTTATTTAACTTTCATTAGGGTCACACCATGGGTGTGTTTTAACTTGAATAACTGTTTATAGTCATTTGGCCTAGTATTTCTATGGGCATGCCTTTGATATCCCTATCATGGGTTGATTGAAATTAAATTGGTTATGTAAATTATTTTACCATGTGAGATATTTGATGGTTAATCCTAGTGATAGTTTGAATTTCCTGATAGGGTGATTATAGGAATTATTCCCAAGTAAGTTACTATTATTAAAGCCTAATAATAGTTTAAATTACATGTGATCCCTTTTATTTGAAATGTCTAGGTGGGTTAATTATTGCTAAATGCTTGTAATAGTGTAAATTATATGTGTTTATTGTTGATTGTTTTACCCAAGTGATTAATTAAATTGTGATGCCTTAGGAGGTTGGTCATGCTATTATTTTCCGACCATGGGAATGCTATGGGTGTAGCAATCATGTTCATAGAGGTTTGACTTATTTTTCTGAGTAAAACATGGATCATTGAGGGATTCTATTTAATGAATCTATTGGATTTTTTTACAAGTAATGAATGGTATATGAGGCTTCCTTATAGGACCCCTAGTTATGGGATTAGTTGGCATAGGCGTATACCACACCTAGAGTGATACATGAATTCCATATAGGTTTTTTGATATGGGATTCTTATATATTGTTATAATTTTACCTAGAGTGCTACCGGGTTTCTAGTGAGGTTCGTCAGGATGGAATTGTTTGCTACATATTGAATTTCACTATGAGTGATACATTAATTCCATCATTGGAATGTCAGGAATGCAGTCACGTTAGAAATTGAATATTCAAATGAAATGAATTATTACACATCATCTACAACGAAGCACATGTTTGGATTCAGTCATCACATACTTGTTTAGATATCCATTTTACGTGTATGTTATGATTTCATTTACTTTGGGGACTTTTTGGCATTGGAATTTTCCATAGAATTATATAATTCAATGTAATTGAATTTATTAAAGAACATGAAATAAATGTATATGAATACAAAATCGTGTAGGTCTATTTACTTTTGAGTACATCATAGATTACTATTTCTATTATAGTACAGTGCATGTTAAATCTATAAACTGATAGACTGGAATATATTTTTGGTGGTTGCCTAGTGGTATTTAGTCTCGCACCCTGCTCGGGTCATGTTTTTGGGGCCAAAAAGAGTATTTTTTTGTAGGTTTCAATAAAGGAAGAACCCTTCTATAGGTACATTATTTGATATTAGGGGACGAATAGTAAGTGTCTATGACAATTCATGTGATGCATCTAAGTCTCTTTTGTTCCTTTTGGTAATTCTTATCCATTTATAATTTATTACTGTAGTTTATCCTGTTTTTTTTCATAGAACATGTGTCATGCAGCCTCATCCTTTCAATGATGTGACATTGGGTTCTTTTGATTATCAGTCTTCTTCTGTTTAATCCTATTATGTGGTATTAATGCTCCCACTATTGGTATATTATTATATTCCACTGTTATAAACTCTTCCAATGAGGGTATCACTTCCACATTATCAAACACTATCCCTAATTTCTAACCAACAACCTCTAGTATCTGGGGAAATGTGATTATGTCAGTATGGCCAACTCGGTACATGATACATTTTAGTGGATTCCGGATCGTGGACGTTAAATGATCAATATATTTATTCACCAAATTCAATGGAAACTAATATATATTTATTAATTGTAATATATAAATATATTTAATTTTTTTTTATATATTAATTGTAAATTAAAAAAAATATTAAATATAACCAACATAATAAATAAAATAATTAAAACGAATGTAAACAATATAATAAATCTAACAAATCTAATTAATTAATGTTATAAATCATATAAATAAAAATCTAATATATCTATAATAAATATAATAAATATAATAATTCTAAAAAATCTAAAAAATATAGAAAATATAATTAATATAATTAATATAATTAATCGTATAATTATAATATGTTTAATAAAATATATTTATTATTTAATGAAATTTATTAAAGTATTATATTTATCTATATATATATATATATTTAATTATAATATTTGAAACACTTTTATTAAGAATATATATATATTTTTGAATTACTAAAAAATAGCTATTAATTATAAAGATTACATTTTTAATGCATACTAATAAAAACTGTCTTTAAATATAAAAATAATAATTTTAAATAAATTATTATTAAATAACATTTCTTACTCTTAAAATGAGAGTTAATAAATGTACACTTTATCAGCACTATGAAAAGCATAGATATTGTTGTACCCTTTATAAGTGCTATTCTTATCAATTATAATGGTTAAATTTATCAGTGCCATATCAAGTACTACTAATGGAACCCCTTTATTAGAACATTCTACTAAGTGCTGCTAAAATGAGGTGTTTCCCATTCACTGTTTTATGGTAGTTTTGTTTGGTGATTGGTTAATTTCAGTAACTCAATTGAGGAATATTCTTAACCATTCACTAAGGATAATACATACATGGAGTTATTTATCTATTAGATTATCTCTCAAGTGGATTAGTAGTTTCATATAATGAAAAATAGTGGAGGGTTAGTGGTTGAATAATATTCACCCTGGTAACTTAATTTGATGATTTTTAATATTTTAAATAATGATATACCCCATTAATAATTCATTATTAGTTAAATGTCTCGGCTGACTTAACATCAAACTGGTAGCCAGACCTGTGGTCACATGGCCTCAAGAAAGTATCCCTATGTGAAAATGAATAACGACTAGTATCAAAGGTCTCAATACGTAATAGTTGGGAGGTTATACAGTCTTGTCAGAGTCACAAAACATTATTATTATAGAATGAATAACATGAAAAATACAGATGTAGTAAGCAAATGAAAGTATGCAGTAGAATAATGATAATAACAATTTAATATAAGTGTCAACTTCCAATTTATAAAATTCATGAATACATGTAGTGATAGTTATACATATCTGAAATCACTAACATCACATCATGCATTATAGGAAAATACAAAAATAATAAAAGACAAACATTCCCCATTAGGTGATCTCCTAGAGCATCCATAGATCTAGATTGGTCCATTTCTCTAAACTCCCAAGTACCAAAAATAATAGAAATTGATATAGTTCAGTGATATATGTGGTATACGTGGGGACTAATGGTACCCAAGAAATATGTGAGATGAAATCTCAGTATTTCAGCACCCATGGTGCTATTACAATTTTAGTTTATTTTAAATAAAATAGTGTGTAGGTATAGAAATTTAATAGATAGTATGGTATAAATAAAAAACGAATGTCCTCGTATTTAAGGGACACATGACTAATTTACCATTTTGTACTTCATGCCGGATTAATAGTCTGATCATGTCATAAAATATATTTATATGTTTATAAATTCATATATGTATATAATTATATATAGATCATTAATGTTTTGGGGTAAGCATGTATCACACTCATAAATAGAAGATAACCATCTTGGGGTTTGAATGCCTCTTGTCCATAGTAGTATATATAACTGGCATGGTTTAATAACTTCACTCATCCACAGACGTATATACATAATAGGCATGGGGTTAGTATTCCTCCCATCCGCCAATTGAATACAATTGTAATGAAGGTAAGATTACCCCCATACATAACATTTATAATAATTTAACTGGGTATGATTTCCTCCCTTCCATAACGTTTATAATATATGAATGGGGTATGAATGCCTCCCATCCATATATATATATATGTTATAAGTGGTGTGAGGTATGCATTCCTCCCACCCATAATTATAGAATAATATGTCATGGGGTAAGAATTACTTCAATACATAATCAATTAATTACTCATTGCCATAATATTAAAATAATGCACAAGGTATTTCCTCTTATTATTTTAAAATATCGATACGGTATTCATAATCTATTACACAAGGAATTTCAATTACGAACTAACAGAAAAGAAATACCCTCAATGTGTGGATCTATACATTGTAAAGATTCATTTAGTTCATTTCATACATGTTAAAAATTTAATTATAGAGAAACCATTTAATTGAGGAACAATAGGTAGTATAAGTCATCCTATACATGGCCATCCCACTCATATTTTCATAAACATATAAATTTGGATCAATGTACAACTGTTGTGTTCATTTCAACAGATCGATGTAAAGATCCCATTAAAGCTGATCTAAAAATTCCAGATAACTCATTATGATATGAAATATATAATTCATGATCATCTTTGTAGAAGAGAGGTATTATAGAAACAAGTAAATAAAACATTTGGATGATTCTATTAAATATGGGCCAACCATCAAAAAATTTCATTTATCAATTTTATCTCAATCATATTGAAAAAAACAAGGCATTAAGACTAAAATCATAAAGGTCTTTCAGGAATTTTTTATCGTGAAGGCATCACCCATTTGAAGGTGGATTTTTATTATGGAATAATTACATTTCATATTATACCATGAATCATCGCTTTTAAAAAAATTATTAAGATTATCATAGAATGAAATTTTACAATGATCTATATAAAATTCTAAAAATTAAATAAGGGGGAAGAGAACTGCAACAAATTAATTTCTGCATTCATAATTTAAAAGGGAAAAGAATGGGATACTACATCAGGGTGGAATGAAACCAAACATTTTGGCTGATACACATTCTAACTATAAGATATTTCTCCCCCACATAGCGTACAAACCTTCATAAATATTTAAGGATTAATCAACCCTATTTCATACATAGGTATCGCAGTGAACATCTACAAGGGGATTGTTACATATATGATCATATGCATATACCAGAACCCAGTCACCTATGAATTCATTTTTATATCTTTACATATGATCAAATATCACCATATGTGTATATTCCTTGTCATGGTTGAATGTACATATAATAGGGGAACCTACAGTTATATACACTTATCTATACATACAAACGAATGTCATAGTAGAACAGGTGAGTTGATATTACAAAACAGGGTACAACCCACCTCAAAATAATTACTCGGGACCATAAAATAGATAAGGACCCTAATATAGGATGTGTAGATCTACAGAATGAGTTTGAATCATACCCCAAAACATAGACGGATGACCGAAACTAGACAAACCACCCGACTTTCGGTGAAGATATCCAAAACTAACCTGAACACTACCAGATATGCCACTCCCACACACTATCAAATGAATAAATAATGATAATCGGAGATAACCCATATCTAGGGTTCGTGAGAATTTCTTCCAGTGATATAGAATCCAAATTCGAATGCAAAAAATGAAGAGGAGTAGGGAGATGTGAATTCCTTGTACATTCGGAGAAGAATTGTTATGAAATAAGGTGGAAATAGTGGTCAGAGAGGGGGTCAATAAAGGGGCTCAAATGACCCATGAGATAGAGTAGGGGGAGTTTCATCGTAAAAGAGAGGGGGGGGGGGGTTTGAGGGTATAATTATATTATCTTAAATAAATTTCTAAACAAATAATACACCACACCATTTGGGTACCATGGTTTGCCAAACTGTGGGTTTACCATACGTCACCCACTACATAAGAGGTCCAACTCACACTGTTTGTCTCATATGATTAGTCTAACTGTGAAATTAATAGTGTCCAGGTACTCCCCATGTGGGATAGAGATACAGTTTTGTGAACTGTTCACAGCCCATGAACACTAGAACTACCCACCTGATACAAGACGCACTGTTTCTTGTAGTAGGCTGAAGAGTTTCATACAATCTGTGCACCCTCTTGAGCCTTTCAAAACATGTCTTCCTCTAGTAAAACACTTGTGGAAATCATTGAGTCACCTATTAAACTTCATGGAACTTTACCCATATCTAAAAACATCACCTTTAAATGGGAAAACTCTCATAATTCCATTCCGCATCTCAGTTATAAATTAATCCAATTTAGTAAATGAAAAAGTTCAAAACCCTTTGGATATTCATCTGTTTCAATACATAGATTATAGTGACATTCCAACAATAGATCTTCTCATCCCCAATAATCAAAAAGAACATAAAACAAATAACCCGACTTACAGGGCATATGATGTTTTGTTCAAATGGTCACATTTCATTCCCAAACACACAACACACCCTTAAGAATACATTAAATGGATGGATCATATGTCATTTAAATTACATCTGACAAAAGAATTCAACTGAAAACCAGAGAAACTTTTAATCAATCCCATTATAGAAAATACATGATCATGTAATCGTTCTTCCATGTAACTGGACAAAAGTAAAACCCATCATAGTATTTAATTTTAAGATGCCAATTCAAAACTATGACTTATAAAACTATCCTAATTTTCATTATAATCACTCCCATAAGTGTTACAATAATGATTCTTACATGATTTTTGAAATGGTTTAAATGGTTGATTCCTCATTTTCATCCATGCCCATATAGATTAGGTTTACCATGAAACGCTCTGGATAACACACACTCTAATTTTCCTCTAGATTATGATGTGTCAGGTGAAGGTCATCCATTCATAGGTTCATTGGTCAATGAAATTAACGAGTCAACCGATTATAGAAAGACACTTCCCAAAATGATAGGCTTTGACAGATGAAATATTCCATGAAGAACCGCAATGCCTTCCTCTAAATCACCATTTTTAGCACAATTATATTCACTGAAACCTACACCCAACTTATAAGGATGTTTCTAATATCAAACCACCAATGGAACAATACATCCAATGTGCATCATCAAATGAGATGCACATAAACAAGCCCAATGACATTAATGTGTCAGTGGGACATGATACCGACCCTCACATAGTTCATCTAGGATGAAACTAATATATGGGACATGCTCATGACATAAAATAATAAAATAGGAGAATTGCAATGGTTTCTAAAAAATAATTCCTAATTACTATATGGTAAAAAGGTCAAACCAATACTGTTCATATTTTAATGAATGAATATTGGGCTCACATGCCGACACATCAGCACATTTTTAATACTCGTAAGCCTCAAATGAAATCAAAAATGATAAAAAAAATTAAAAAAGGAATTTTATATGGTGTCTCTTCTACCCATAGGTCCATGTTTACTAGAATTTATACTACACTTATCCATATTAGAAGTGCCATAACATTGCAGGAAAATATAACTTGCCACTCATAAGCGTGATTGATAAGAAAAACCTTAAACATGTGTGTGACATTCACCTATGTCCCAATCACACATGCCAAAGCATATAAAACATCCCAAAAAAGAAATACACCGAAACAAAATGAATTAGTAGAAAAATCAAAGTACAGTTTATTGGAGTACCAATATATATTTTATCTGATCGAGATCCATGATTCATCTCTATGTTTTATAAGACTCTTAAAACATCTCTGAAAACTGAGCTGATCATCAGTACGACTTATCATCCTCAAACTAATGTCCAATATGAGTGGGATGTCCAATCAATTAAGGAGAGGTTGAGAGAATGCTCAATGTACTTCAAAGGAGTATGGGATTAACATCTTCCTCTGGTTAAGTTCTCTTACAATTAACGTTTACACTCAAGCATCCAAATGGATACTTATGAAGACATTTATGGGTAGAGGTATAAAACACCGAATTGTAAGGATAAATTTTGGGTGTGAAAATTCATTGGTCTATAAATGGTTGAAGAAATGGAGCATAAGGTTAACACCATCTAGCATCACATTAAAACTACTTAGAGTTGACAAAAGAGCTATGCTAATAAACATCGATGAGACCTAGAGTTTAATGTCGGAGACATTGTATTCCTCTGCATATCCCCATGCATTAGTTATATGATATTTGGGAAGATTGGAATTCTTATCCTAGGGTACATCATCCTTTTGAGATCCTTGATCTCACTAGATATGTGGCTTATCATATAACACTCTCAATAATCCTATCTCAAGTACAAGATGTATTCCATGTATCACTCTTGAGAATGTACATTCTTGACCCATTTCATGTACTCAATACTGAGGAGGCACCAATGTAGAATGTACTCTCTTATGAATAGATGACAATAAATATCTTATATCATATGGAAAATGTTCTATTAAATAATGCAATGCCCCTCATCAAGGGCCTGTCGTGAAACCTCAAGTTTGATGAATCAATGTGGGAATTAGAGGAAGTGATGAAACAAAGTTACCCTCATCAGTTTTAGTGTGGGAAAAGTAAATTTTGATTCAAAATTTTCATAAGGTTCAACAATTATGAAAACCGAAACATTTATTATTGAAAATTCCTCTAGATCTAAATAAATGTTTTATTATGTAAAATGGTTATATAAAACATATTCACTGCATGGTTTAATGTTTTTGGATATTCAAATATAGGTAAGAATTTTTAACATTTTTAATATATTCATTGAACAATGATCACATGATTTGTATAAATATAGCACTTTGAGACATACAATTTACTCAGAAAAAGGAAGCGATGGCCTCATCTAGTAGAATTTCTCCATATGAAGATAGTATTTCAGGTCTCAGAAAAGAGGTGGTGTCATTGGGCTTCACACTTGACTAATCCCATAATGAGGTTCGACACATTAAGCTTGAACAGAACTACCTATAGGAGAAGTGGAAGCTAATAGAGATTACCACCCGAGCAATGTTATCTGAGCCACCACAAGAGTATGTCATTGTCGCCCACCATACCCATAGGAATTATGTGGGTTTTATAAGAAGATATGTAACAAGAGCATAAAACTATGAATATATGCATCATTTTATTGTATAGAACAAAGAATATAAATTCATTTTATAATTGTTACATTGAGCAAAAATAATATTTATTTAGTTTATATTTAAATTCAATTACGAAATCTATTTTGAAGAATTGATTTATTTTTTTAATGAAAATAATATTTCAATAACATTTTTTTAATAAATTTCATTTTATTAAATATGAATGATCCTGTAATTATTATGAATTCAATTTTAAATTTTATTATGATTTGATTGTTTTTTTTGTCAAAACCCATGAATTTTTTATAAATTTTGATTTTTATTTGAAAGTAAAAATTCAAATATATAGAATATTATTTAGATACAATGGATATTATTTTTGGAATTAGGATGTTGAAATTATATAACGGACAATTTTTCATAATTTTCTTAGAAAGTGGAATTTTTGTTGTAAAAATCAAATTTTGTTTAAATATATAATATGTTTTATGACATCAGAATGACCCAATAGTGACGTAATAAAATACAATAAATCTAATTTTTGGCCAATATTTTTTTTACATTTAAAATAATTCGATATTAGGTTTTTTTGATTTATTTTACAAAGCCTTATGGACCCTCTAAGTCATAAAAAACATTTTAACGTTCTAAAATGATTTCCTTGTGAGTATGAATCACCTCCAAATAAACATGACTAATATTTTAATATACTCAGCAATAGGCCTTATAAATTTCTTTCCACTCCACATTGGAAAAGAACCATGGGAAAAAACCATGGTATGTTTTGTGTTTTTGATTACTTTAATGTGTGGTGTCCAAACTGTAAATAATAATGAATTCTCTCACATATCCTATATAAACCCACTCAATCTCCCATTCCTCTTTACACAAAACATTTGAATCACGACCAAACCCTAAAATACTATCAATATAATCATTCCAAGGCAACCCAAAATCCTTAGAATCCCCTCTCAATCCTCCCCGAAGCTTTTGGTATCACACTTCCAAATAAGGGATTTCTTTCTGTCTCAATTTTATCCAAAATTATTTATGTTGTTATGCCCTTTTATATTCAATTACAAATGTTGGAGTATGATTTTTCACCTCCCTTATAAAGTCCTCCTTGTGTTTTAATGGTGATACAACCCTTTCTCTCTTATTAATTCCTCCCATGTACACCAATTATCATGCCAAAATTCTGTATTGTATTTCTCCCTTCACATTTACATTCAAGCAATTCATTTTTTAATATATATATAAATTAGTTTAAATTATTTGGGAAATGTATTTATATGACTTCATTAATTTCCATTTCATGTACATATGATGAGATACCCTATTCTCTCTCATTAACCAATTTATGAATTCTCATCTCACACTGTTGTGCTGCCGAAATTGGAAATTCAATTTTCCAAGGCAATGTCATTGTGTAGTGAATACCATGCCTATTTATCTATCAAGGGAATTCACCTTAATGCACATTTACTTTTTGATTATATATTTGCATATATTTATTTCATGTTCCTTTATCGAGGAATAAATTATGATGTTGATTGATTCCATGTTTTATGATCCATGTGACACACATATGCATGAAATGAAATGATTAAGAAGGGTGAGCCCTAATAGCCATCCAACGCATTGGGTGATGATTAGTATCATGATACATTAACTGTAATGAGGGTTTGCTCATTCTAATTCATTTTTAGTGAGGTTTTACTAATTTTCAATGTGCAAGGAGCGTTAGATCATTTTAATATCTTGTTATACGTTGTTTACCCATTTACATTTTATGATAATAATGATATATCGTGCATTTATGTTCATGTTTCACTTATACTATATTGATATTACTATTATCTAATATGTAATATATTCTTCATTTTTTTCTTATTTACTCCATTACTAGGATTTATAGCTCATCCTTTCTTATGCATTTCCTCTGGTTATCCCATCCAATTCTAAGAACGAATGAATACAGTGGCCATGCAAAAGATGTCTTCAATAAAGATGTTGTATTTTATGTCATAAGTTGTAATGTAAGGTTACTAACATCCCAAGACACTAGAGATATAGATCCTCAGAGTTATCCTAAGTGATTTTTTATGTAATAAATCATGTTTACATGTGTAATAAAGAGTTGGGTTGTTATAAAGATTGTTCATAAAAAATAGAATGAAATATTGTAAGTATATCTTCTTGTGAAAATTAATCAATATTAATTGACGTATCTTGAAAAAAATAATCCATGTACCTATGTTTCTAAAGAATCATATACTCCTCATATCATCATTGATTTATTATTCTGCGATGGTTAACTATATTATGAGAATGTCATCTATCAGTCTCCATCATAACATTTTAGTTGGGATTATATTTTATGTCTATGTTTTCACTCTCGTCAAAATTTCACCTAATTGAAATCCCAATTATGTCAACATATTCGCGTATTTGTTTCCCTATATTTAATATGAAGTTTGATTTTTACTTTTTTCTATGTTTATTTCTCAGAAATTAATTTAGAAACAACCACATTTGATTTCTGAAGATAAATTTCGTATTGCAAGGACAAATATTCATTTCAAAATTCATTATCATATCAAAATGGTATCTTATCAATTGGTTATTCCACAAAATCTCTATAATTTTAATGATATACTCCGTGTATATATTATGAGTTATTACATTATTGATCCTTCACATGTACTAAAATAAGATATAGTACCACTGTAGAATGAGTGTTTTTATGTTGAGAAAGCGGTATAAATTTTGTACTATAGAGATAATGTTCTAAAAAAGAAATAAATTCACTGGGATTAAATTTTGTAGTGAAATCACTTGTTTAATAAAACTATGTAGGAGCTTTTGGATATTTTTAGGATGATTTATATTCATTTTTTATTATCTTGTTGGATTTTGATGGAGAAAGGTATATTAAACAAGGTATAATGGAACACCCTTTGTTTTTAAGAAATATTTTTTTCGTGTAAATTAAATATACATGATGGATTGAGTTAAAGGAATTTAAAATTAAAGATTTATTTAAATAAAATATTTCAATACAATCACAATGGATTTTGGAATTTGATTAATGAAAGGAAAAAAATTTGGATTGTTTAATGCAAAATAATGAATTCCTTGGATAGCTTGTGTTACATGAAATACCGTTTTTACAAAAAAAATTTATAATATTTATCATGGCAGTTATCACCTAGTTGATTGAATGGTGGGAAAAAATAGAAATAACTTAATATTAAATATTTTTATAGACATCAACTCTTTGGTGGGCATGTAATAAGAAATGAAGATAAAAACCAATTGTAAATAAAGTATCTGTTTTTATGAATGATAAATTTTTATTTAGAAAATTCAATTTTATCATAATAAAGTAAAAAATAATAATTTATTAAATTATATTAATGAAATCTATATATTATATATTCAATTGAATACAATAATTTTTATTGCAATAAAATTGAATCTAATCGATTTTTATGAATAAAAATATGTATTTTCTAAAGGCCAGTTTTATCACCTTTTAATGCTAGACTTGTTTTAAAACTAAAAATTTACACATTTTATGAATTTCATATTAAAAAATAAACATCAATTTTGAAATATAAATATAAATATTACCATAGGGTGAATTCATGGTGTTTTTTGGAAACATTTCACCTTTTGATTAATAGTGAAAATATTAAATTTTAATTGTAAAATTGGTTTTAATGTAAAAAATGATAAATTATTCCTCCAATAGTCTAATTTAGGTCATTGGTGTCATTTTTTTATTGAATTTAGATATAATACCATATTATAATTTATAACATTTTCACTTTAAAAACCTTTTTCCTCGGCCCATATATTGTATTAATTTTATATTAATTTTACCACATCTACATTTTTAATTTTGAAAAATGGATTCCATATTTTTAATATAAAATTAAATATTAAATAAAAACCTCCCATTTTTTGGACAACATGAATAATAATCATGATAAATTTTTATCACATTAAAGTGTAAATTAAGTTATTTAGGTTAAAAATATAGTGATAAGGACAATAAAATAAACAAAACACATGAAAAACTATTTTTCAAAGAACATAATTCTGTTATTAATACCTAATGTTTGAAATATTATTATTTAGTGTTTACTTTCCAATGAAAATGGAATATATATTATTAAAAAAATTAAGTGTTACATAATGTCACACTCTTACCTTTGACATGTATAATATTTTTTAATATGGGGTTAAAGAGAAGAAATTCATTACTATATATATTCATGTGAAATATAAAAGGTTTATATACAGAATTTAATTTTATTTTCAATTTTTAGTGATGAAATAATTTTCATGAGTCATCCCACAATGATAATGTCGTAATTATTCAATTAAAGAAAAAATAATTCAATGATATTATAGATATTAGAAGAAATATAATTATATATAATTATGGTTCTCCATGTATTTTCGAGAAGATTATGAAATATTTTAAGAGTATTAAATGATTTGTTTCTAAAATATCTTATTTTTTTCAGTTTTATAATGTCAGAGTAATTAATAGTATCAATATGTACAATTACTATATTTTAGGGAAATAATATCTTATGAAATAATTATTAAATCCTAAAATATTAAATAAAGACAATGGGGATGATATACGGTATAATATATCATAATTGGTCAATTTATGGTCCAATTTACACTTCATATGTAAAAATCATGACTTTAAATCTTGAAGAATTTGTTATCATAGTTATATTTAAAATATTTTTACAAAGGGTCATTCCAAATGATATGATTCAAAATAACAAACACACATGTATAAAAACTATTATTTTTATGATATTACAAAAATATCTCACATTAACCTTTAATTTATGTTATTATGGTTGTATTTTGATTGATATTGAATTTATATATGTAGTTATTTTAAGAAACTAAAAAAGTGCCCCTCCCCTCTCTTATAAATGGAATATCAGTTCTCACACATATTAATAATTAAAACCTAAATCTGATCAGAAAAAACCATTATAAATATCCTCTCTAATCTCCTACATTCATCCTATAATCCTTCCTCTTGGAAGAAATCCTTCACACGAATTCCTTTCTAGACAAACAAAAGGAGATACCCGACTGAGAGTAATAATTCATCAACAATAATTTTTGTTATTATTTCATCCTTAATCCCATTAGAAAATTTTTATATAATGTTTATATAATAATATGATTATGATTAATATTTTTATATGATTTTATGTTGAGGGTATACCCTAAAAATTCTCACAGTTCTATCAAATGGTATGCACAATCACCATTCATGTGTACATTGGAAAATCGCCTCATGAATAAATGTTATTTGTTCTTATATTACCACCATTAATGGTTATTAATAATCCTGGAATTGTATTATATATATTATATATAATACTTTTATAATTTTATTATGATTATTTAGTATTTATATCACACATTCTCTGATTCTATCCATTTTTTGGGAAACAGATTACCACGTTTGTGTGAACGGAAGACTACCTCCACATGAATCTTTGTGATTTGTTAATGATTTACATGGAATTAATTAAGGATAATTTAAAAATATTATGTCATATATGTGACATAATAATTATTCTAGAATGGTAAATATTGTATAATTTTATTTCATTTAATAATAAAATAAAATGAAACCAATGTTCTTCCGTACATATGGCTTATCATTTCCTTGAACGGTGAATTTTATTTTCTACCACTAACTTTTACAAATATCAATAAATATATATATAATAAATATTAATGATAATAATTTGGTGTTCATCATTCTTGATATGATGAAATCATGATCTGTGTATGAGTTCTATGAATAAAAAATCTAAACATTTATAAGAAAAATTATTTATTACCTGAAAAATAACATTAACATGTATTTGATAAAAAAGGATAATATAACTACATAAGTAAATCATATATGTTTATATATATATATATAAATATGGTTCATATGGTGTATATATGATAAACTAATATTAATTATACTAGATATTATATATTGTAATAATGAAATTAAGGCTTCTGGCAAGGGATTTTTGAATTGCTTTTATTTATATGGGATATAAGCCTTAAACATGTATTGTTTCACTTGTGTGGTGTATAGAAGCCCCATTAATATAATATATGATATTTATCTTAAAATTTATGTTACTTTCACATCATTTTAATGATTTTTTCATGGGATTTATAGTTTAAATGTTACCATACCGTTTAGGTAATGTTTATTCACAATTTTCATTATTTGAGAGACATGTTATGTAATGAACCAATATTATTTTATGAGGGGAATTTTCTTCACTTTGTTATTATATATATTGAATAAAATTATTTTCATGATATTACATGTTTCATGTAATTATATATTTCCTTTATTTGGGATTTTATTTGAAAACCCATGTTTTCAAAAAATGTTTTAAAAAATGATCTCTCAAGAATTTTCAAGGAAAATGACTTCAAACATATTAAAAATTATATTCTGTTATTACTTTATATTTTCTCTTTGATATATTAAATAAAATTTTTTGATTATTTTTTTGATTTAGAAAAAAAATTTCAAAGTGGAAATGATATTTTACTCAAGAAATTTTTATAGAAATATCATTAAAAATTATTATCCATATATGACAACATCAGAAGGTATAACTCATGAATTTTCTGGTATATGATCCAAATATACAACTAATATTTATTCACATGATGTTATATTGTTTTATGAAATTATTTTCATTAATCTTGTTACTTTTCAATGACATATGCTATGAAGAAATGATTAAAAAACTATTTCTTTTCTCGAATTCAGACTTGATTATTGATTAGTGATCTTGTGAAATATATATGAATGAATTCATTATATGAATGGTTGGAAATATATCTACCTCAAATTTATTGGTTACGGTTATATAATTCATGAGGTATATATTTTATGCATGACCCTGATTTCATGTTCAAAAATTTTTGCATGGACCTAGTTTTCAATTTAATAATATTATGTGTGGTCAGGGTTTTCATGTCCATAATTTCCTAAAATCCCTTTATTTAATATCCTTAACATACTGAATGAATCTGTATCTATTTATACATTTTAAAATTTTTAAAAGAAAATGTTTATTCTATAATCTCATTTTTATGTCAATGTTATGGTCCCACAGACGGTGATCATTGAATCCCTTAGGATTAATGTCATATAAACATTTAATATCTATGCCGTGAATCAGGTATAAGATCTTTCACGTTCATGGTATAATAAAAAATGTCATGATTATGTTATCATACCCTTTTTATTCATACGTATCTATTATTTTTACCTTTATTGAGCATCTATGCTCACCCATTCTTATCTTTCCTTTCCCCAGGTTATGAAGAATTGTTTTTTGTATGAATACTAAAGGGTTTAATCTTTATTTGAGATATTTAATATCATTCACCAAATTTTAAGATTTTTTCCATTTTTTTGAAGGAAATAAACTAATATTTTCCTTGGGAATGCATTTATGTAATGTAATTAATATTCATCTAAAATGTAACAATATCCATCTATGAAAAGTATGGTTTGTTACAGTGCCTATGGAAACAAAGAGAATAATAATATTAATTCAAGAATGATATAAATTATTTCCCACATATATATTCTCATAATGTAGTCTTCAAATTCATATGCAGAATAAAAAAATTCTTTATAAACTATGGAATGAAAGGATAATATTGGGTGAGATCAGATTATCAGGGTGGGTAAACAAGGGAGATACATAAACATATCATGAGAAAAAGGTTATGTGAACATGATCATAATAACTGAAACCCAAAACCTAAAAATAATATCATAATCATGAGCCATGGAATAAACAATTTTAGTTCAAAAGACATGAATCATAAGAAAATTAATGAAAAGATCCATGAGATCATAACATTTTCATTAGATATAGAATTTATGGTATTCACATAAAAATTGGAAATTATTTTTATATTAGTCAATTATAATATCATATACCATCATTTTGGATAAAATCCTCTAATAATCCAGTTTCACAACCCCTTCCATCACTATATTACTTATCTAGATTCACATTATTTTTCATCCATTTATTATAGATCTGGTTTCACATCCTGTTCAGGATTTTTAATATAGAACTTGTATAACATCTTTTTCATGTATTACCTATTTTATTATATATACATATCTACTCAATGCATTAGAGAGAGATATTGGTCCCAAATATATCATATTGAAAACGATATTTATGAGTTCTTGAATATCATAAAACATTCATCATATCATAACTAGTGAAATGAAAAGTGTTTCCTAAATATTTCATTATATATTAAACTATGAAAAATAGAACGGTTTTATTATCATTCAGTCATTGAATAATATATGGAAATAAGTGGGTTTCATAAGAATTTTTCCATGGTATAACCCATGGTAGTAAAACAGGTTTCAAAAATATCATTCCATAAAAAAATATTTAGATAAATAATATGAATGTTATCCGTGGATCTTATCCAAGGTAAGACATATTTAACACCAATGGAAGTCATCATAGATGAAAAATAATTTCGAGAATTCCTGTAAAAAAATTCTTGTTGACAATTTCTATTCAGATTTGAGAAAATATGATTAAAAAGTTCAAAAAATTGAAATTCATATTATTTGAAAATTACCTTGAAAACATATAATGGAATATTTAAAATTCCTATAAAAAATTCTTGATTAGAATATCCTTTCTACTTGGGAAAAAAAATTTAAACCTAAAAATCATTCAAAATATTTTTCACATCAAATTCATTTTATTAAAACAATTCATTTCCAAAGTATAATAGAAATTTTAATCATTGAAAATTAATTCTGAAAATTGTATTTGAGTCTTTAAATCATTTATAGGTCATGATAGTGTAATATTCAGTTCCTATCGTGGAAGTCAGAAATAAATACTATTTTTACAATTTCTATAAAGGCCTTACCAGCATTAAAATGGAAAATAAAATGAATATTCATTACATTTTATGAAAATACAAACATGTTAAAATTTTAATTAATGAATCACATTCATAATGGTAAACGTATATTTGAAAACATTTTTTTAAAACATGGTTTTCGAAGAAAATAGGGGGTTTGTCCAAAAAAGTGATTTTTCATTAAAATGTTATTTCTAAGAACATTTTTACATAAATAGATGAAAATTATTTGAAAATATATTTTATCATTGTATAATAAAAATCAGGAGTTTTTTCTATTATATATTAAAGGAATTCATTATGGGTAGCATAATCATAAACAATCCTTCTAAATGATGAGATTATAACATAAAACTATTTCAATAATGGTAACTATGAAAAGAATTCCCCATGGAATATTATAATTAAATTAAACATAAAATATAATGATGGGAATAGGATCACAAAATTACATGTCAATTGAGATTTATATATACCTTTTAAAATAATATTTATGCATAACATAAGAAATTTCTTAAAGAATGGAATTTGAGGCAAACATATCATTCCAGTTTGTGGACATATGTATATTATAACCCATGAAATTAAGACAAGTAAATTGATATTTAATACCAAATAATGTAAATATTAAGAATCATAATAAAAATTCTGGGTCATTATAAAAACCTCATAAAATAAATAATTTATGAATGTGAGTTGTGTTTCATAAAGAGAAATAGAAATCCTTTACTGCTTGAGTAACATTTGAATCGTAATCCACTAGAAATAATAAAAAATATGATATTTAATTATCATGAAATGATTTTTATTAATGATTTATCAATTCATATGCAAGAATATACACCACAAAAAATTAAATACTGGTGAATATGGCATATTTCTCTAAAAAATTAAATTCAGAATGCAAATACACTTTCCTTTTGTGTTGGATTTCTCCATACTCATTCAAAACTAATGAATAATAAATATAAGTTTACTAAATATATATGAAATTTTTTTATTTAAATATATTTGAGCATATATGAATTTATTTTTACCATTAATTATCTGTTTAATAAACATTTCATGTTAATGTTACATTTCAGTTAAAAAACACATTGTTTTTGTGACTGTTTTGACATTTTATTTTTCTTCCTCTTATATATATCATGGATGAAAATTCTACCTAATGTAAACCATGATATAAATAGAATATTTATTCATTATATATGTATTTATATTTATCCTTATTTTTTAGTGATAGTAAATGAAATTCACCGTTCTTGGACAAGGTATGCCATACACATGTCAGAATGGTGGTTCCATCTTCTCATCATATTAAATGAATGTAAATTAAATATAATGTATATATTATAATCTTAGTATAATTTTTATTTCATGTATATTCCATATGATAATTAAACAATCCTGAATAAAATAAATGTAATATGTGAATGGATCGCATCGCTTTGAGAGATAGTCATCCGCCATACATTTTAATGATGTTATATTATGCCCACAAAATGGAATACATAAAGTATTGTGTGGTAAAATAATTTTGGAATAATTATTACCTCATTAATAACATATATATCATTTATAAACTATAAATACATCATTATTCTCAACCATTAAATGATAAAATGAAAAAATGGATGAGATTGGTATGGGAGGAAAAAGTCTACCGTACACACAAATGATGATTTTGTAACTAATTTAATGGAAGTGGAGTAGGTTATATATCATGAAAATCTTATAATAGAATTTTATTATCTGTAATAAAATAATTTTATTATATCACCATGATTTAAAAATATTTAATGGTGGTAGATAATGAAATAATGTAAAGATCTTTGTTGAAGAAATTTTCCTCTTCTTTAGGAACCCTATTTACATTTTCACTAAATCATCCTAATATGGATTTATGCCCATTAATGAATTATGTTATAATATAATGTATGTTTTTAATGTGATTGGGGTATGTATTAGCTGATCCAAAGTGGTTTTATGCTATGAATATTTTAGGATAAAAATTTCCCTTTTATAGATTAGGAGGATTGGAATTTTTATAAATACTCTAAAGTATTCATTATCAGGAGGTCAGTCATGTAATAAGTGTATATAAATAATAAAATTAATGGTTTGGAGGGATTATATGGTCGATTCACACCACTAAATTTTAATTAATCACATTTTCTAATCATTTAATTTTTTAAGTTATTTGTATCATTATTTTTACCAATTTAGGTTTTCATTATTGTAATGAATTTTCAGTCCCCTATAATTTATCCATTAAGAATTAATTATAGTGTTTCGTATTTGAAAATTGTAACCAATTGATTATATATATTTTAACTAATTTATATTATATAAATCTTAATGTCACCTATGATGGAAATAAAATGACATTATACCATTTTTCAATATTTATTACATTATAAAAACACATTCCAAAATACCATGTTAATTTACTACCTTTAGTAACATAGTAGCATAAAAACTGGTCTGCAAGTGAACTAAATTATATTACACTACATTATTGATAACCGGAACCCTTATTAGATACATCATCTACAATACATATCTCTATAACAAATAGAAAGAAAACATAGAAGGATTGAAAAAAAATCTTAGTAAGGGTGAATCAAGGAGATGCATAATCATAATCATGAGAATAAGGGTATGAGAACATGGTAATAACATTAAAAGATCATACCCAAAAAATCAAATATTATTTTTTTGGATTTTGGACATTATGATTGGGATACATAAGAAATGAATAATAATGGAATAAAAGTGAATAATTCATGTGATTATAACAAAATCATACGACATGATACTATAGAAAACACATAAACATATAAACTTTTCCAATAGATTTCAATGATACCATCCAAAGATAACTTAGTGGAATTAGTTCACTCTAAAACCCATCATAGTTGTAAAGTATCACTCCCATGATGATATTACAGGAAAAATTCCTTTACATAAGTGGGTTTACTCTCCATTCATCCAATGTGTGTGTCATAAGATATAATTATTATTACAATTCATTAGAAGAGATATAGGTCCCAGAACTCACACAATGAAATCTTAAATACATGTGAAAAATGATACAAACCAATAATTATATTATAAACAATTAAGTTAAATGAGTTTTACAAACATTACATCATATATTAACCTATTTAACATATGCATTTTTTATTATCATAGCATAACCTATGAAAAGATGTGGGTTTCATAAGCATATAACTCCTGGAAGAGAAACATATTTCATAAGAATATAACCTATGGTAGATAAATGGTTTTAAAAAATAATCATCTTAAACAAAAACCATTTATAGAATTAATAAAAATGGTTTCTTTAGATCATATCTCCTACAAAAAATAAACTATATGAATTAATATAATCATAGATGGATAAGGATTTTGAAAGATCACGTGGAACATTTTTAGGTTAAATAAAAATACTTTGAATAAAAAATTTTAAATCATAAAATAATTTAAATGTATATTTCAGATATTTTTATTGAAAAATATATATATTGATCTATATATTATTTTAATGATTTAATGAGGAAAATAACATTTCTTCTTTGAAAAAATTAATTTAAAATTATAAAACATTAACAAAATAATTATTCAAAAGGATATACTAAAAAATATAGATGAATCCCAAAAATTTAATGACAAAACTTTTTAAAAATAAAACATTAGAAAAATACATTTCTTTGAAAATAACCTTGAAACTTTATAATCTATGTTTTCAAGATGATATAAATATGTTCTTTTAAAAAAATGTAATTTTTTTTTATTGAAAATGATATCTAAATGTCATTTAAAAATGTTTTTGTAATTCATTTTATAAAACATGTGTTTGGAAGTAAATATATTTACGACCGTTGATAGAAATAATGTCATATTTTTATAAAAAACATTTTAATATTTTTCCTATGTACCAATAATTGGTTATACGGTAACATTATAGGAAGATATCATGAATAACCAGAGGATAATAATATTCATGAGAATTATTTGGATGTTTGTCATAATATTTCATTAATAGAATCACAATCATAAAACAACCTAATGAATGATGAGATTATAGAAATAAACTCCCACCACATTGGAAAAATTGAATCCTAAACCTCATGAAGAAATAACATATAATGAAATAGAAAATATCATGTGGATGATAATATTTAGGATATTACATTTAAAAGGGTATTTATATACACCTTTTGAATGAATATAGGTCCATGATATAACGTACTCCTCAAATAAATAAAATTGAGACAAATATCCCAGTACCATGTTGGTAATGTTTTGACCATAAACCCCACGAAAGAAATACAACAAAATAGATATGTAAATATTAAAAATTATTAATAGAATAATAATAAAAAGCATTCATTTGATGTAGACACGCCACATAGACGAAATATGCATGGAACATGGCATATGACTCAAGGAAAATAAATGTGAGATGAAAATCACTTACCTTAAGTCTTTACTATTTTCGTACTCATACATCCATCCATTATAATTAAAGTAATTTTACTATAACTATATCTAATAAACATATTCAAATATATATATATATATAACACTATAAATTATTTACTTAGGTCTTTTTATTACCCGTTTATTAATAATTCCATGTTATGTTTATGTTTTGGATAATAACTACTTTGTTTTTACATATGTTGAAACATGTTATTCATGGTCCTCTTAGTTATAACATAATTTAGTAATGTGAAAATTCATAAAATTATTATTAATATAATATATACTCAAGATCTATTTAGTTATATTAATCCTTGAAATTTTGTGATAGGAAGTGAAATACACCATTTGTGGATATGGTATTCCGTACGTACACATAAAGACTGTTTCTGTTTTCCTATCATATTGAATGAATGAAATTGAATGACACACACACAAATATATATATATATATTCATTAAAACATCAGTTTTATTTATTATATAATAAAAATTTCCATTTAACCCATATTTAATATACTCCATGTAAAATGTGAATGAATCACATCCCTTTGCGAGGCAGCAGTACTTCGTACACATGCACAACATTCCATATTTATAAAAAATGGAAATCATTAAGATATGATTTATATAATAATTAAATATGAATATATATTACATAAATATAATATATATCATATATTATTAGTATTTAAATAATTATTCCAATCATTGAAATGTTGTTACTGAAAAAGGAATGACGTCATTTCGGGATGCAGTACTCTCCCATGCACGAGATCATTGACTTCATATCCCATTGGATATAGGTTTGTTTTGTCCAATTTCATACCCTTGACATAAAAATATCATTATATGTAAGATAATTTTGATATTATATAACCATATTATAATAATGTTTTTGAATGTGAAGGATGTGATAGAACAAATAATATTTCCGATGAACATTACCTATTCGTTGGGTATCCTCCTTGGGTTAGTACTACATATTTTATTGGATCTATTTATTATCAAAATAAGGCTTATAGGAGGAGGTTTGGTATGTTTAGATGTTGTTCTGAAAGATATATATTCATCCAAATGACATCACATGTGCGAATAATTTGGGGGTAGTGACAGCCTTTTTATAGTCGTGGAGGAGTTGCATTCTTATAAATTCTAACAAGTATTCAATATTTGGAATTAAATTATAGATAAATAAGACAAATAACTAATAATTAATAGTTTTTAGGGACAATATGGTCGATCAAAAAATTTAAAAAACATTTACAATCTTGTTTTAATATTTTTCTTCCATAAATATAATGTTTACTTATTTTAGTATATTGATTTTCTTTTTGGTGACTAGTTTTCTAACCTATGTAATAAATCCATTAAGACAGAATTAAATTGAGTATTATTAGATAATTTTCATTCAATTATTATATTTATTATGACTAAATTATAATGTATAAATCCTATTTTATTTTGAAATTAACTTTAACACAATCTCTTGTAACGCACGAAAACACCACTTAGACCTTAGTTGTCCTAACTAGTTTTTTTTAATCTAGGAAATAATATATTATTATAAAATATCCTTTGGACCATGAATGGAAGATATATTATATTTATTAACAATTAGATATAATATTAATTAAATAACATCTTTATTAAAATTAAATCGTTTAATAAATTATCATTTATTATAAAAAAATTAATGTCGATTTTGACATTGTTTTATTAATTTGAATTTGAAAAAATTAATACATTGATTTAATTTGAATATTTAACATAAATAATTTTATAAATTATATGTTATTATAAAATATTAATTCCACATAAAAATTCTTTTAATTTACTTCAGTTTTAATGTTTTCTGTTCAATTTTATATATTAAATTGTTAAATAAATTATTCTAGTTTGGGAATTTCTTTAGAATACAAAGAGATTATGTCATATTTATAAAATAAAACAAATAATCATCATAAAATGAAACCATTAAACTTGAAAAATATTATTTTAACTTTTCTCAAGTATTTTCCCAACAACTAAGCATTATATAAATTAAAATGAAGAAAGGTGCATTTTTATCTTTTCCATTAATTCACTTGTTATACGGATAAAATTGATGTAATAGAGTCCCAAAAATCTTAAAATTTAAGAAAATGTTAAAATGGTTATAAATATGTCCAGATAAGTTAATTTTTATATTTTTTTCTATCATTCTTAGACTATATATTTTTATTTTAACAACAAAGTGATACTGTTTTGATGTTAATCAATTTGATTAATTTTAGTTTTGTTAAATAATAAATTTGGTCACATTTTTATTTGGAATTATTAGAAAAAAAATTAGATTAATAAAAATATTGTATCTATATTCTTAAATAAAATTCACTTAATTTTCTAATGATTTTTAAAATTGATCCTGAAATCGTGTCGAGAATACACATTTTTAAAGTGGAATGTTTAAAATTTTACACTATTTTTGTATCCAATTTCAATAAAAAAATTGTTTCCAATGAAATAATAGGATTAAAATTTTTATAATTAAACAAATTATATATTGATAAACACTATCAAATATGATTTTAATCTATAAATAAATTTGAAAAAATGAAGATTTTGATTAAAATTCTGTAATTTTTATGATAAATAAAAAATGGATATTTTATAAAAGTCGCAATATTATTCCAAAGGAAATGTTAATGTTTTTATTTAAAATATAAAATTAATTTCTTCCAATATAATATATCATAATTTCAAATTTTAGGTATAAAATAATTTTGTCATTAATTGTTGGTGAAACTACCTTTTAGAAAAATTCAAATTTTTTTCAGAAAATTGGATTTATTCTTATATCTAGTTACTAAAAAAATAAGATGAATATAAAATAGTGGATTGAATATATAATATTTACCATCCATTAAATTAATTTAAAAACCTGGGTTTTTATAATTCCTTAACAAAAATCATGTTTTTTAATATAAAAATGTTTTTTAAATGAAATTATTTATTTTCAAATAGATCATATATTAGTTTATAATAATTTGGTATCTAATAAAATAATTTAGTAAATATGTATAAATCATAAATTCATAATTTATTTAATACTTCTCATAACTTATTTTTCTATAGATAGGTGAAAACTTTGATAATACATGTGTAATATGAAATATTTATTTTAAAAATAGTATTAGGTGTAATGAAATCTATGCTCTGTGTTTGGTGTATCATAGTATTATGATGGTATTGTGTGTAACACAAGACCAACTAATTGTTTCTTGTATTGTAATATATACTCAAAATTTCGCGCTACACAAAAAAATGTTCTTCATACAAATCATGCTTAACTTTGTGTGGCATGCAATGTAAGAAACCATTGAATTCTAATTTATCCATAAAAAATAATTAATAAAAACTCAGGTTGTTTCATTATACAACACTTAATATTAATATCACCCTCCAAATTCAGTGTGGTCTTAAAATTTTTAATACTTGAATATTCCATTCATAGAAACCCACATCCTAAAAATAAATTCTAAAAATTCATTTAAAAATAAAAGTATGAATCATTATAGTTACCAATGTAAATCCTAATAATGTTCTGATGTTAGATAAAATATATGTAAATTTCATATATGGACATAGAAAAATTGGATAATTAATTATATACATTGAAAGTGATAATTGATTTGAAGAATTTATGTGATCCAGATAAAGTGAACCATCATAAAACCCTAAATCAATGATGATGTAATAGACCATTTCATAAAGATAATAGGATAAAAAATTGTTTCCAAATCTACTTACTAAAGTTGAATAATTTTCATGAGAAGATATACTTACGTGATTTCATTTTATTTCATAAGAACAATATCACACATTGGTTGTGCATTGATTAATCGACTCTTCATCACTAATTATAAGAAATGATGGTGAATTTTTTATTCATGAGTAACAATGAGATCATAAGATCCATAGATTGGATAATAATTAATTATAACTATCATTAGTTATCACCACAATAAAACTTATACCACATGTTATCCAATATAAATAAATATTTATATTATAAAACATGAATCCCCAAAAACTCATTCAAATATCAATATTAAACATTCTAAAGTGGTAAAACATATAGAAACACACCAGGATTTAAAAAAATTAATTGCATTAATGATTTTTTAAGTATATATTTATATCTATCCTTTAAAAATACTTTTTCATCTTCTATTTTTAAAATTACGAAAAACGGTCATCTAGAATTGTGATCAGTAAGTTATTTGGATTCTGATTGAGCTAACTTTTTGATGAATAGTAAAATACCATTTTGAATTGTAATATTAAAAGTAATATTACCCTAATGAATAGAAAATTGTATTATTATCTTATATTCACAAGGCTTTATGATAATGGAATATTGGTTAATTTTTCAATGTGATATAAAAGCAGTTATAGAATTAAAATTGTTAATTATAGAAATATGTATGATTTTAATTAAAAATAAATTAATAATATTTAATTTTTATTCAAAAAATGGAGTTCATTTTTAATGTATAATATTCTAAAAATGGTTTGGGTTAGTTTTCATGAATTTTCTAAAATTCATGAATTTTTAATGAATATTTAAATACAGTAAAATATTGTATATTTAAATTATCAGTTAAATACACTATTTATGACATCATAAGTGATGTAAGACCACTTAGTTTGAATTCACATCCATTATTATTATTTGGGGTCACATGACTTATTATTATTCATAGACTTGAGAAAATATATTTTAAAAATGATAAAAATATTGAAAAATACCTCCTCTCATATACTATAAATACCATCCTCATTCCCCTCTTTCTTCCAAACCTCTCAAACATTGATAATTGACTAATTTCGGCCAAATTCCCTTGTCAATATCATTCCCCAAATTTAAAAACATTTTTTCTCACCCAATGGCCAAAATCAGTGGCCTTAATGAGGATCTCAATTAAAAGAGATCAAGAGGTACAAAATCCTCTTCTTTTCCATGTGTTTTTCATTCAATTCCTTTTCATTTATATTCTCTTCCCCACCACCTATACAAGAATCATAAAATCTATATAAATTTATTTATATTATTTATTTTCTATTATTCATTGAAAATTAATCATCATTCATCTTTGTCTCTCCCACTTAGTCAATTAATAAGAACATTGTGTGTGATGTGTCAAATTACCAACATCGTGTACGATGTGACTTCAATTTTCTTTTATTCATTCAATACTGGTCATGAAAACATATTTATGGTTGAACATGGTTAAAATAAATGTATTATATCTCATACATGGTTATATAATTTTTTTTAAACATGGTTTTAATTTATAAAAAAAATGAGGTCGTTATTATCAAAGAAAAACTAAAATGGTCTAAACGAACATCATAAATGTTATAACTTATCCGTTATCATCATTTCATAATTCAAAATGATAAATGGTATAATTTATAATTATATAAATATATAACTACCTTTCCATTCCAATATTTTAGTTTCACTCCCAATCGACTAGAATTTCCATCTTGAATTGATCATGGATACCATGTAATGAAGGCATCTGACACAATGTAAATAACAAATTTTTACAAATAAATATGTCTAATGATGTGTTAAAATGACCATATAAGGTGTTATAAACAATAATTTGTTTAATTAAAATATTAATAACACTCTTTTATACCTTAAAATGAGATTAAAAATATTTTCAATATGAAGAACCCAAATAAAAGGAATTCTTAACCCAATTTTTATTATTTTGGTTAACCTGCTTCTTTATTCATTATGTGGTATTAATATTATTGGTGTGATAATTTTTTATATTATTTTTCACTATGTGTATTTACTATGTATACACATATCCATTTCCATTCTATTAATTTTCACACTTATTATATTTTAAGGGACTTTCTTTTTAAAATAATTTCAAAATATCTTTAATAAATATCAAAAGGATTGTTTTTATTATTATATGGATTGAGTGGTTTCTTCAGATTTTAAAGATACATAATTACTATTATCTCGTTTTTTTGTCATTAGTTATGTTGGGATAATCCCATTATATCTCAAGATATGTTGGGTTGATCCCATTTTAGCTCAACATATGACGGTTGATCCCCATTATAGCTCTCCAATGCATTGGTTTCCCTGAAGGACGAAGTTTACAAAAAAGATATTCCATGAGTATGTGTGAATATAAGGGTGATATGTTAAATATGTCCCAAGTAAACTACATGATGTTTCTACACATATGATTATTTATTATTATGGGTATTATTGGTTTATATGTTATCACTTACTAATGGATTTTTTCATTATATCCCTTATAATGTTTTATACTCATCCCAAGTTTTTAAAATTTTTATCAGATGATATTAGGATGGGTAAGAGAATGAAGGGTGACATGATATTTTATATGAAGGTTTATTATGAAATCATGTTTTGTGTTTTAATGTTTTATATTTTGAAAAAAATGATATTGTTTTACTAGTATACTCATTTATTAATGTGGAATGTATTGTATGTAAGACATCACAATTCATTAAAACTCTAAACCTGAAATGTTCCTTAATGTGTAATGTTTTATAGTCTAATGTAAAATTCATGATTAAGTAATGTTTTAAAGATGGATCCTTATTGATGGTATCAAATGAGAGTTTAGATAACTTTAGGGGTTGGAATGATATTAAAAGTATACCATAAATGATTTTTAATCTATGGTAATTTGAAATGTTATAGAATATAAGTGTTACCATATTGATTCATCAAAATTTTATTTTTATAGTTTGGTTTTCCGCAGATGAAATAGGGATTCTGAAGTAGAAAGGCACCAAGATGCTGAGGTTTGATCAAATCTGCAACCTGAAATGGTTTGAATTGGAACCGAGCAGTTTTTGATAGCCATGCACTATAATAATTTTTTTCTTGTAGTAGAGTTTGGTGTTATTCTAGGATTGGACTGCCATTCAATTTTGATCATGCAATCATTGATTTCAGGGAAAAGATGTTTTTTTTCAGATAGAATTTTTGTTTCTATAATATAATGACCCAAACCATTAATATTTTATCTGGAAGCTATGAAACTGAAAAAGTAATGAAATGAATGTTATCTTGATCATATATTTTTTGATAAGTGAATTATCATGATTAATGATTTTCCAGTGGTAAATAAATTCAAGAATGTTTTTACTAATTATTTTCCATGTTTAATTTGTAATCTGGAGGTTGAGATTATTATTGACTTAGTTCCTAATGAAAATCCAATTTCTAGTCCTCCTTATCGAATGGAATAAGTGGATATTCTAGAATTAAAAAAGAAGATCCAAGAATTATTAGATAAAGTCTTCATCCGACCTTGCAGTTCACCATGGGGCACTATTATCCTGTTTTTTAAGAAAAAATATGGTTCAATGAGACTTTTCATAGATTATAGAGTTTTTAATTACATTATTGTTAAAAAGGAGTATATGTTCACTCATATCATTGATTTTTTCAATCATCTCCATAGAGAACAATATTTTTTGAAGGTTGAACTGAGGTCGGGGTACCATCTGTTGAATGTAAAAAATGAATTTTGAGTCAATATGGTTTTCCTTATGAATTTTCCATTCTTTCATACATGGGAATGATTGTTAATTCAATAAGGTTTCTATATGAATTTACCATTACTTATTGTTTTGAAAATCACAAACACCTTATCTCAAGGAAAAACTCATTTTACACTATGTTTTACTTATATAAGAAATAATTTCCTTCCCTAAGGAAATTTATACTTTCCATGCTTTCATTGTTCATATCGTAACTCTTATAAGTGTAAAATTTGGTTTTTAGCCAAAACCTCAGAATCCTATTATTAACTAAATATGAAGCATTCAATTTTAGGATCTGAAATCTCAGAATTCTGGTTACGAACTCTTCTGTGTTCAGACATCGAGTTCTCAGAATTCAGACTCTGAAGTCTTCTGATTTCTGACTCCAAATTATAAATACGAATTCTGATTATGAAATATTATAAATAGTGACTCTGAATTCTTGTTACTAATTATTCTGAGTTTTGACACCAAATTCATGTTACTAATTCCTATGCATTCTGACTCCGAATTCTAATGAATTCGTACTCCAAAATTTGTATGTTCTGACTCTGAATTCTGATGAACTCAGACTCCGAACATTGTAGGTCTAGATTCTGAATTCCTGTGAATCCAAATTCCAAATTCCCTTGGAATTCAGAATCTGGAATTCTATAGAGTTCAGGTTCCGAATTTCATATATAAAAAATCATGATATCCTTGTATTATAGAGTCCGAATTCATTTTTGGTTAGACTCCAAACATTTGTTTTCATACATTCTAAATATTGGTTTTTGGTTATGTAACCATATTATTGCTTAAAATTGTTTTTGTTATAAAACAATGTTGTGCATTAAATTACTGACTAATGGTTTTTTGAGTGACACATGTATTGGTCCCTCCGAAATTCAAGGAAAAATATGACCATTGGAGGAGGGAGATGACTATTGGTGTTGTGCCTATAAATAATAGCTCATTTGAAAAGAGCTCAAAACTGTTCTATGACTCTAGATATTACAAGCTGGTGAAGAGATTTCTAGAGATAGAATCTCATACATAGTGTGTTCTGAACATCTTGTTAAGATTTTCTTTGTGCGACTCTGAAGGTTAGTGATTACATTCAATGGTTTCCGGGGATAGGAAGACAGAGCTGTCGACTACCTTGAAGTTGAGGGCTTCCTTGCTAAGGAAGGAAGAGGTGCCGACTACCTTGAAGTTGGGGGCTTGCACGAATTGCAAGATAGACTCCGATATTTGTATTTAGGGCTTACCCTGGTGTGGGTAAGACATTCATTCTTGAATGTATAAATCGAGGGACCATTATCCAAGGTTGTTGGATACCCTTCTATTTGGGTAAAAAGATTTACTACTTGTTTCTTGTTTGATTCATTTTTTTCGATGCACATTATTTTTGAGGAAAGTATAACTATCTTATATTACCTTATACTTCTACTATGATATTGTAAGATACTATAAACTTTAAGGTAGAATCATGGTCATTGTAATCTTTCATTATGTTTCATTTTCCAGAACAATCTTTCCAGATTCTCATTCTGGGAATCATATTTTCGGAATCTAGAATGTTTTTTAGAACTAGAGGTTTTGTGAATTCCCTTGATTAACCTTGTTATACAATAGAAAGGTTTCTAACCAACATTAAATGTTGATAAAGAATTTTTAAAGTATACAATCCCACCCCTCTTATATATTGAGCATCTTTAGAAACATTATTCAGTATCTCTATTATTTTGATCCTACATTTGGTATTATAGATTATATCATACTCACATTCCATCTCAACAATTGGTATCAAAGGATTGGTTCAATCTGAAAAAATCTCATGATTATATTTAGAAGAGAATTCATCCTATTCTTATTCTCAGAATCAGTTTTTCAGAATCATAATGTTCTGATTCATATTTCTCTTAGAGATACCTTTTTTCTATATTTTTCCTTGATGAGGAATATTTTCATTGTTTACAAAATTTTTCTATTAACAAGTTATTTATGGAAAGATTTTTCTTTAAAATGTCGGGAATCAATGTTGGTTCCTTAGATAATCCCAATCCACCAAGAAAACGTATTTTTGATGGGAATGATTATGAATATTAGAGAGATCGCAAGAATAATTTCATTATCAATACTGGAGTTGATAACTTTGTTATGATTACTAGAGGTTATAAAATACCTTACAAGGAAGTTAGTACCTTTAACAATCATGAAAATCACAAATATCAACTGAATTATAAGGTACACAATACATTGATTTTTTATATGACTAGAAATATATATATCCAAATTTCATCTTGTGAAGTAGAAAATTTTATTTGGAATAATCATGAATTCACACACATTAGAACTTCCAATGTTATGGAAACTAGAAGATCACTGCTCAGAGCTGAGTATCATGGTTTCTTCATTCCTTATATAGATCCCATATGTAAGGTACAACAATGATACATAACTATTGTGAATTGTTTACTATCCATGGGTGAGAAAGGATTAGATGATAATTCTCTTGTTTATAAGATCATATACATCATGCCAAATGAGTGGGAATCCAAGAGGACGACTATTGATGAGAACATAAAGGTTACTCAAATTTCTCTTGATAAACTATTTTTTACTCTTATTCAACATGAGACAACAATGAAGGGAGATGCTAATAATGTAAAGAATAATAATGGGAATGTAAGTTTTTCTTTTACTATATAATCTAATCCTAATAAAGACAAGACTCCCGATAGAGTTACTAGATCCAAATCAAAGAAGGATTTTATTCAATCCAAATCTAGTGGAAGTGAATCTTCAGAAAATGAGTTAGCATATATTTCTCAAAGGATGAAGACGATTTTTGAACATATGAAATTTCAATGAAAATATAAGAAGAAAGAATGGAATGCTAAGAAAGATTTAGGAGTTACCTGTTATGAATGCAAGAGAGATTGACATATAAGACCTGATTATCCTATTCTTAAGAGAAAATAAAAAAAGGAAAAGCATTCTAAGAGAAACAGAAAGAAGTACTACAATTCTAAAGCTAAGAATGTCTTGAAAGTTAATGAAACCTATAGTCCTAGTGGAGGTGACTCTTCAGATGAATAATCAGATTACGAATCTTCTAGACAGAAGAATCTTGGTCTAATATCCAGACTACCTATTGACAATCATTGCTTAGTGGCTAAGGTACAGAATTCCGAATCAATGACCAATGCTTCATTAAATGAAATTTATAGTGTTAGTAAATACTATAACTCTTCTGATGATAAATCTTCTTCTGATAAAGATAACACTTTACCTACATATGATGAAGATTCTTGTTTTGCTATGATCCTTGATATTGAGAACTCAAAACGCCTGAAAAATCTAGATAAGGAAAATTCTAGGAATAATATTCTTACTAAGGAAATATCAGATCATTCCAAAGATCTTCATAATAAAAATGTTAATTTTGAATGTATTTCAAAAAATCATAAGGATGTAAATTCTGAGAAGAATAAACATTATAAGGATCTAGAAATCATAATTTATGAGAAAAATGTTTTCGAGCCTAACTCTAGTTAAAAGTAAAATGTTTTAGAATTCAAGAACTTATTTATCAAACAAAAATCCGAAATTTTTTCATTATGGATGTTTCGTTCAAACATTACCTTATGTAAAGAAAATTTTGATAAGATATATTCTCAAATCTGACCTCTATGGAATAATTATGGTTTCTGTTATACTAGTTATAAACCAGTTTTTAGTATGAATTTGTTTCTTCATCAAACTGCTCCATTCTATGATAAGTGTCAGTGTGGTGGGCATTGGGAAAAAAATTGTTCCTTAAACAAATCTCAGCTTTAGTATTTCATAAAGCCTATTTTTCTATGAAAATGTTGGTGCCTAATATTTTTCTTTCTGAAATTTCTTTATCCAAGAAAGTTTGTCTTTCGAAAGATGAACTCCTTTATTTTCATGAAAATAGAGAAAGTACCAACAGAAATATATGGTACATGGATAGTGGATGTTTCTAGCATATAACATGTAATAAGAATATATTTGAAAAGTTTATCAAGATGAATGAAGTAAAATAAACTTTTAGAGATAATGCTCAGTGCGAAATTATTCGTATAGGTAACATAGTTCATCTTAGAAAAACATTAATCTCAAATGTTTTATTTGTTAAGGGTCTTTAGCACAAACTCCTTAGCATAATCCAACTATGTGATAAAGGTTACCTTGTGAATTTTTGGAATTACAAGTGCTTATTACACAATTCTAAGGAAGAGTTCATTCTTTCTGCCCATAATCAAGAGAATATATACACACTAAATATATATGACCATAGGATCCTTGATTTACCTAGCCTCAATGCAATAGAAGATCATTCTTAGTAATGGCATAGAAGGTTAGGTCACTATAACATCAAGAACCTATGAAAACATTCTATGAAAATACTTGTTGAGGATCTACCAGAGCTTAGATTTGATTCTTCAAAATATTGAGACTCTTGTCAATATGGAAAGAATCATAGATATAGTTTTAAATCAGTTGGTGAAGTCTCAAATACTGATGCATTACTGTTAGTGCATATAGATCTTTTTGTTCCTACAAAAACTGGAAGCATTGGAGGCATGTATTATATATTTGTTTTATTTGATGATTACACTAGATTTACATGGGTCTATTTTCTAACAAAGAAGTATTATTTTTTTTAAAATGTTTAAGTACCCATGTTTAAAATGGGAAAAACCTTTCTTTGATAACATTTCATAGTGATCGTGGAGGTGAATTTCAAAATCCTGATTTTGAATCTTTTGGTGGTAGAAATGTCATTTCTCATAACTTCTCATCACCTAGAACCCCATAACAAAAATGTGTTATTGAAATAATAAATATATCTTTTCAAGAGATAAGCAAAAATATGTTGTGTGAGTATTTTATAGCCACAAATTTTTGGGCTGAAGCTTTATGTACTTATTGTTATACTATAAATCAAGTTTTAATTATACCGTTTCTTAATAAAACTCTTTATTAATTATGGAAAGGTAGAAAACCTAGACTTTCCTACTTCAACGATTTTGGTTGCATGGTTTTCATCCTAAATACTAAATATAATCTACACAAATTTTCACCAAAATCTAATGAATAAATTTTCATAGGCTACTACACAGCTTCTAGGACTTATAGAGTTTTCAATAAAAAAACTTGTACATTTGAAGAGACGGTACATGTGAAATTTGATGAAACTGATCCCTTTGTTTTTAAACAACCTAACATACATCTCTGGATGTGTTTTAAGAAACCGATTATCAACCTTGGATAGAAGATCCTTCTGATAAGAAAATTGCCCGAGACAATGTTTCTGAAGCATTTAACCTAGAATATTTCCTACCCTATGTTGATGAATAGGTTTTTCAAAACAAAAATCAGTTGTATCTAAAGAACCATCCAAGTGATATTATCATTGGTGATGTGAATCAACCTGTAAGGCCTAGAAGTTTCTTATGAAATAATGTATAACATCTTGCATTTCATTCCTAATTAAAACCAAAAAAGCATCGAGGATGCTTTAGGTGATGATGATTGGATAAAATCTAAGCAAGATGAACTAAATAAATTTGAAAGGAATAAAGTCTAGACCTTGGTTGAAAGATCTAAGGAAACTTCTTTTATTGGTGTTAAATGGGTTTTCAGAAATATGTGTGATGAAAATGGAATCATAGTTAGAAATAATGTTAAATTAGTTTTTTAGGCTATAATCAACAAGTGGGAATAGACTATGAAGAAACTTATGCTCCAGTATCTAGACATGAATCTATTCGTATCATACTTGACTTTGTATAATTCTTCAATTTCAAATTTTTTCAAATGGATATGAAATGTTCTTTCCTTAACGGTTTTGTTCATGAAGATGTTTTCGTTGAACAACCTCCTGGTTTTGAAGATACGAAACATCCTCATCATGTTTCTAGACATACCAATGATTAGTATGGACTTAAAAAAGCCCCTCGATCCAGGTATGATAGACTTACAAGATTTTTTATTCAAAATAATTATGTTAAGGGAAATTAAGATCCCTCCTTTTTTGTAAATAAATATATGAAAAATGTTTTGATTGTTCAAATATATGATTATTACATTATATATCGTTTAACCCAGTAATCATTAACTGATTCCTTTGTAGATCTAATGAAATACGAGTTTAAAATTAGTATGATGGGGGAGTTAAAATTTTTCCTTGGTTTTCAAATTTCTCAAAAACTATATAGAATCTATATATCCCAACATAAGTATAATAAATATCTTCTAAAAAAGTATGTATATGACAACACTAAGAGTATAAGTACACCCATTGGTACCTCAAACACACTTGATATTGATGAAGCTGGGAAACTAGTAAATCAAACATCTTTTAGACGTATGATGGGAAGTTTACTTTACTTGAAAGCTAGTAGTCCAGACATAATGTTTTCAGTATGCTTATGTGAAAAATATCAAACCAATGATAAGGAATATCATTTAAAAGAAGAGAATAAAATATTTCTCTACATAAAGGGAAACATAGATTTAGGACTCTTTTATACTTATGTTAATGATTTTGATCTAAAAAAATTTTAAATGCTAACTATGGTGGATGTAGAATGGATAGAAAGAGTACATCTAGAAATGGAAATTTAATAGTAGATTCATTTGTTTCATGGTCTTTCTAGAAGAAACACTCAGTAGCGCCTTCCACTACGGAAGCTTAATATGTAACAACTGGTTGTTGTTGTTCTCAGGTGTTGTGGATGAAACACACACTCACATACTATGGTATGAGTTTTACAAAAACACAATTTTGTTATGATAATAAATATTCCATTGTCCTTATTAAAAACCATGCAAATCACTCTTGTGCAAAACAAAAAAGATATTCGGCATCACTTTATTAGGGATAAAAAAAAGGATATACCAATCATCAATTTATCAGAACTCAAGATCAACTTGCTGATATTTTCACACAATCATTACCCTCTAATAGATTTGAATACTTTAAACTGAAGTTAGGAATGATAACCGTAAGTTAATATTCCTATATAAATTCATGTTGAATCAATCTTCTTACAGTAATAATATCATTTTTATAGGGGGAGTATATTAGATTGTTAGTTTTCAAAATATTTTGTAATGATGTATTCAAAAATATTTGTAATGATGTATTTATAATTTTTCATAAAAATGTTTTCGATATTTTTCATAATGAAGTTATAAAAAAATTTCGCAACAAAGTTTTCAAAATTTTTCCTAATGATGTTTTGAATATTTTTCGTAATGAAGTTTTCAAAAAATTTCATAACGGAGTTTTCAAAAAATTTGGTAATGATGTTTTAAAAAATTTTCATAATGACATTTAAAAGAAAATTCGTAATAAAGTATTCAAAGTTATTCATACCTGAAATTTTCATAATGAAAATTTTCATAATGGAGATTTTCGTAATCAAGATTTTCGTAATGAATACTTTCGTAATGGTGATTTTTTTTCTAGAATTTTTTTTATCATAATAGGGTTTTTTTCATGTTTTTTTCTAAAATCTAATGTTCTTCATGAAGATTAATACCTATTACGAATAATCATCTTCACTATCTGAAAGGTATGTTTTCTTTCTTCTGTTTTCCTAGTCATCATTTACTTTGCTGGTATTTTCTTTTGTGTTTTAAATTTTTTGGATTCTAGTTTCCTTAAATAAAATTGTTTTTCTTAGAAACCTCAAAATATCAGATCTTACCAAATTTTTATCATGGATATCTTTTCAACCGTCAGATCTAGTCAGAATGTTTCTCAACTATTGGGTTGTCTTTGGATGTTCAGCTATCACTTCTAACACCTATATAAAGGACCCCCGAAGGGCTGTCCCACATTGGTTATCAAGCCTTTGTGTGCTGAAGCTCTGCCACCATTTCAAAATCTCATTCCAATCCTCTCAAATCTGGATAAAATCTGAATGTCTGGTGAAGTTTCTTCTCAAGAGATGTCAACTGTCAAGTCGATTTCAGAGTGGCATATTTACAGAGGGAGTTTGGTGCATCTGAATTTCTTTACCAAGTACAGTTCCATTATATCCAAGAACATCTGGTTGAATGGATGGGGAAGTGTTTTCATATCAAAGCCAGTAGATCAAGATTTGATGTATCCATATCTGATTATCGAGTTCTATAAATCAATTAGTTTCATTAAGAAATAAGTTATAGAGAATATTTCCATTAAACGATATGGAAAGACTTATACTCTTTCATACACCAAGGCTGCTAGCTTGGATGGAATTCCATATGAAGGGGAAGCCGAGTTCTGTTCCCAGATGTTATCGGATGTTCAAGGAAGTATTGTAAAGCTGAATGCTCTAGAGTGTCTCGGTCTTACAGATTTCAAGACTCTGAATATTTCTCACCTCTCTACAAATAATTGGATACTTGAAATGTGGGTTCAAGGTTTTATCATTTAGAGGAAAGTTGATAAGGACACGTTGAAGAAGAGTGACATGTTCATCCTAGATTTTCTGGTGAATCTATGGAAGATAAACATGATGAAGCATATTTTGATTACGATAGAGAATATCAATAATGGGAACTTGAAAGCCCAGATTATCATGTACCTAACCGTCGTCTCTATGCTAATTGTTCAGTGATTAGAGTCTTTCAAAATTCATTGCAGTTCAAATATGAGGAATTGGAATGCCGTGCTGATTAGTGATGATAACCTGAAGAGCATGAAATTTGGATTTTCTATGTAACCAATAGAATTCTATGACTTACTAGAGGAAGAGGCTGAAGCTATTCTGATGGAACAATAAGTTCCTAAACCTTCGAAAAAGGTAGGAAAGAAGAGGATGTTTAATGAATTAGTAGTTGAAGGTAAAATCCCAGAGGATAAAGGAACTCAATCCGCACCTCCAAAACCTAAGAGACAAAATGCCTATCCAGATGAGGTTGTAGAGAAGTGGAGGGAAGACAAAAAGAATCAGAAGGAAGGAGTACCACAATTTTTTTTAGACCATGCATAATGTAAGTCTTTAAAATAGAAAACCACTGATGATCTTGAGAAGCTATCTAAAGAGAATAAGAAAATGAAGAAAATTACTGAGGCTGAAATTATTAAATCCCTTCTAAGGGATACTAAAATAGCGTCCGAGAACATCCCAATAATGAAATCGTTCTTGGTTGAGGCTTTAGTTGAGACTCCGGGGAAGAACATTTTCACTCACGAAGAATCCCAAGAAAATATTGATGATGAAATGTTAGATAAAAGCAAAAGGATAAGAAGAGGTTGATAGTAGTGGTGGAACTGATGAAATTATAAATCAAGTTGAAGATTATCATAGAAAGAAAACACCATCTGAGATATTATCAATCTGAACTTTTGAAGACGAGTCGTTAAAGATCCCAAACCCTAGATTTGATGAAAAGGCTGATGATGAAGTGAAAAATTATCTAAGGAAGAAATATTTCATCAAAATTTCATCTATCCTAATGATACTGAGGTAGGAGCTAAGAAGGAGAAAGTAGATGAAGATAAGATTTTTCAGCTGTTTGATAGTGAACATAAATCTCTGGATGAGGAAGCCATTCCGAGAAATGATAAAGGGAAACATGTGGTTGAGGTTACCCCTACTAAAGTTGACTCAAAGAAGAATGATGTTATTGAATCGTCGAAGAGGATTCTTGTTGATCTAGAGAAAGTTCCCTCACCAAGAAATGTCTTGGATTTGGAATCATCTTTTCTAGGACATAATTTCGTAGTCCAATCCTTAAAGAAACTTGTTGGGACTATTTTGATTTTCCGAAGCATAGATTCCAGAATCCAGATGCTTGAACATACATTGATCCAAAAATCATATTCAGTGTCTATGGTGATGGAATAGTGTGTCACGCTGGAGGCAGACCCCAAATATCCCCTTATCAAATATGAACCCCACAAAAGATCTTGTATGAAAATTTTTAGCTAGTCAATGAATATAGTTGATGATTTTAGAGAGCTTGCTGATTTTCATGATGGTTTTAATGAAACTTTTTATACAAAAGATGGTAAAATCAAAGATATCACGACTAGCTTTGTGGAAAATCTAACTCTTGAGCAGAATACTCAGATTCAAGAGGTAAATGATTTGAATGGAAAGTTGTATTTTGTTGCGCAATTTTGTAAGAGGGAAAGTGATCTTCGGACCATGATCGATGAGAAGATATTCAATCAAGATGAACTAATAATGGCTCAAGCAGAGGCTCTGAAGGCTTAGGAAGAAAATATCGAATCCCTAGAGAAGCAAGCAGAGGAAGACCACATGGAGCTAAAGACATTTAAAACGATAGTGAAGAAATTTATGCCCAAGGCGAAGGAAGGATAATAGATCAAATCCGATCATTTGTTTTATTTTATTTCCTTGTAAAATTTCTTCCAATCTTAATGAAATTTTGGTTTCTTGTTTTTGTTTGTATGCTTTATACTAATATTTCTGGTACTATAATTTATTTTCCATTCCCTAAAATTATTTTTGAAAATCACAAAGGGGGAGAATTGAAAAAAATGCTATGAAAGGAAGAAATCTCCCTCAGGGGGAGGTTATCTAAGGGGGAGTTTTCTTTACAGAGATTTTAGTACTCAAGATAATGAAAAATCACATTTTGGAAATATAGAATACGATCCTTAGTGTTCCAAATAATATGGGGGGGGGGGGTTATCCGTATTCATATTTGACAATGTAAAAAGGGAGATAAGTTTTATTTAAAAGTCTATAAAATCATTTCTATGTCCTTATATTCTTTTGAGTAAAGATGTTTGTGCTTTCCAAAAAGTGGGAGATTGTTGAATCAATAATTTTTTCCTTATGACTTTTCCATTCCTTCATACATGTGGGAGATTGTTAATTTAATATGGTTTCCTTATGACTATACCATTCTTTTTTGTTTTGAAAATCACTAACACATTATCTCAAAAAAAATCTCATTTTACCCTATGTTTTACTTCTATAAGGAAAAATACCCTTCCCCAAGTAAATTTATCCTTACCATGCTTTCAATGTTTATGTCATAACTTTTCTATGTATAAAATACAGATTGTATCCAAAATATCAGAATCCTATAATTACCTAGATATGAAGCATTCTGTTTTATGATCCGAATTCTCATAATTCTGGTTACGAACTCTTCTGAGTTCAGACTCCGAGTTCTCAGAATTTAGACTCCGAACTCTTCTGAGTTTTGACTCCAAATTCTAAATACAAATTCTGATTATGAACTCTTATTAATACTAACTCTGAATTCTTGTTACGAATTCTCCTGATTTCTAACCCCAAATTCAGGTTATGAATTCCTATGAGTTCTGACTCTGAATTCTAATGAATTCAAACTCTAATATTTGTATGTTCTGACTCCGAATTCTCCTGAAGCCAGACTCTGAATATTGTAAGTTCAAGTTCTGAATTCATGTGAATCCTGATTCCGAATTTCCTTGAAATTCAGACTTTCTAATTTTATAGAGTTAAGGTTCCAAATTTCCTAGAGAACAGAATTTGAATATCCTTGTATTATAGACTTAGAATTCATTTTTGGTTAGCCTCTGAACATTAATTTTCTTATATTAAGAATATTTGTTTTTGGTTTTGTAATGATATTTTTTCTTACAGTTGTTTTTGTTATAAAATGATGTTGTGTATTCAGTTACTAACTAACTGTTGTTTGAATGACACATGTACAGGTCCCTCTACAATTCAATGAAAAATATGACTGTTGGAGGAGGGAGCCGACCGTTGTTGTTGTGCATATAAATATGAAGTCATTTGAATAGATCTCAATATTTTTCTATGACTCTAGAGATTACATGCTATTGAAATGATTCTTAAATAGAGAATCTCATGCATAGTGCGTACTAAACAACTTTTTCAGATATTCTTTGTGCGACTCTGAATGTTGCAGATTACATTAAAGGATTTCTGGGGATTGGAAGACAGAGGTGTTGACTACCATGATGTTGAGGGATTCCTTGCTAAAGAAGACATATGTGTCGACTACCTTGATGTTGAGGGCTTGAGGGGATTGCAAGAAAGACTCTGATCGTCGTATTGAGTGATTACCCTGGTGTGGGTAAGATAGACATTCTTGAATGTATAAATCAAGGGACCTTTATCCAAGGTAGTTGGATACCCTTCTATTTGGGTTAAAAGATTTACTAATTGTTACTTGTTTGTTTCACGTTTTCTGCATCATTTTATTTTTTGAGGAAGGTATAACTATCTTTTACTTCTTTATACATTTACTCTGATATTGTAAGATTCTACACACATTAAGTTAGACTATTTGTCATTGCAAAATTTTATTTAGTTTCACTTTCCGGAACCATCATTATGTATTCACTTTCTCGGAATCCTATTTCTGGAATCTAGCATGTGTGTAGAACTAGTGGTTTTTCAATTCCCATGATTAACCTTATTAAACAATATAATGGTTTCTAAACAACATTAAATGTTCCTAAAGAATTTTAAAAGATTACAATTCACCCCTCTTGTATATTGAGAATTTTTAGATACATTATTCAGTATCTATATTATTTTTATCCTACATTTGGTATTATATATTATATCATAGTCATATACAATCTCAATAATGAATACATCCATAAGACTGTGTTCCCTAAAATATATGGTCATTGTGAATTTTTAGTTACGACATTTGGGTTAACTAATGCACCAAATATATTCACGGATCATATGAATTGAATATTTCAGGATTTCATCGATATGTTTTTGGTTGTGTTTATTCATGACATTCTGGTATATTATAGATTTATGTTGGAACATGAAAAACAACTAATAATTGTTTTGAATACCATAAAATACATGAAATTTTATGAAAAATTCAGAAATTTTTTTTGGTTGCAATATATTTCTTTTCATGGGAACACTTTAATAAAGATGGAATAACAGTTGATCCTTCCAAAACAAAAGTGGTTGATGAATGGAGATGACCTACAAATGATACATGGATTCACAATTTTCTTAGATTAGAATGTTATCACCGACAGTTTGTTATAATCAAGGAATAATTATCTATCCCTCTAACTATGTAAATATGAAAAGGGGTTTAAATGTTTTTTGGGAAGACGAATGCGATGTTTTTTTTTCAGGAAATGAAGAAGAGATTGGTGAATACTCCAGTTCTGGCTTTGCCTTCCTAAAATGGTGAGATTGTCATATACCGTGATACATTACTAAAGGGACTTGGTTGTTTTATGATGTATAATGATAAGGTAGATGGTAACACGTCAAGTCAACTAAAACTTAATGTGTTGAATTATCCGACACATGATTTGGAATTGGAACCTAGGGTTTTTTCTGTGAAAATTCTGAGGCCGCATTTTTAAAAATCCAAATAGAAAATATATGAATACCATAAATTTCTTAAGATCAGGTAATTGGTTATTGTTTAAGACAGATAAAACATCATGTTTAAATTTATACCATACATGATTTTTAATTTCCAGTTGTGGATTTTTCTTTGAAAAATTGGGGGAAGAATTTTAATGGAGCCAAATGATAAATATATACTTATTATAAAAGTCTAAACTATATATTCACCCTAAAAGAATTAAACATGAGGATGAGAAGAAGGATATAACTAATAAATTATTATTATTTCTCAATCAATTACCATATAGGAAATGAAAACAATGTGATGGTTGCCTTCAGTAGAAAACATCATGAATCATTAACTATGTTATGTTTGGAACATGATCCATTGATTAATGATTTTATGAATTGTTTCATAGAAGTTATCAACATAAGGAGTAAATCAATTTTGTTTCAGATTTTAGGGAAATCATCGTTAATAGACAGAATTATGCTAGCACAGAAGGAAGAAAGTGAGCTACATGAAAAGGTAGAATTAGTTAAAATTGGTATGCTACAAGAATTTAAACTTTATAAAGATTGTGTTTTAATATTTGGAAAATGGTTTCTTATTATAATTGGTTCCTAGTAAAAGAAAAATTTATAGCGTGAATCTCATAGTTATCCATTTTATGTGCATTTTGGATGTATTGTGATGTACAAAGACGTTCATTAGTACATTTGTTTGGATGGAATTAAAAGGGATATTACAGGATATACTATGAATTGATTGACATGTCAACCTGATAAAGAATATATTAAGTTACCAAAAGTGGTGCTTCAACATATCCCAGTTCCATAGTGGAAGTGGGAGAATATATCCATGGATGTTGTGGTGGAACTACATATGAATTCACAATGTAACAATGCGATTTGAGTTAATATCGATCAGCTGACAAAATCTGCACATTTTCTTTATATTCATGATAAAATGTCATTGGATCACCTTTCTCGACAGTACCTCAAAGAGATTTTCCAAATACATGGAGTTGTTCTTTCCATTTTTTCTTATCTGTATCCCAGGTTCACTTCTACATTTTTTAAGGGGCTTCAGATGCCATTGGGAATAGAAATAAATTTCAGTATAGAATTTAATCCTCAATCATATGGCCGGTCAGAATGAATGATTCATACCTTGGAGGATGTTCTTCGAGATTATTCATTCAATGGACTAACAGAGATGTTGGGATCAACTACTTTCTTTTGTTGAGTTTTCTTATAACATTTGTTTTTATTCTATTATATAGATGGAATCTTTAGAGGCATTGTATGGGAAGAAGTGTCGATCATTAACTTTTTGTGATTAATTCAGGGAAAGGAATTTTATAGGACAAGAATTAGTAGAGGATGTGGTTGAAGAAGTAGAGTTGATCCAATAACACTTGAGGACAAATCAGAGCATGCATAACAGTTATGCAGATAATAGAAGGAATGATTTCTTTCTCTACATAGGTGACCATGTTTTCCTAAAAACCCCTCCTTGGGAAAGTGTGATATGTTTTGTTTAGAAGGGGATGTTAAGTCTTTGATTCATCTGTCCTTTTTAAATCCTTGAGAATGATGTACCAGTTTCATACTGAGTAGATTTTCCTCCAAGTTTATATTATGTACATAATTGTTTTCATGTTTGGATGTTGAGGATGTTTGTGACAGATTTATCACATGTCTTGAGTCTAGAAGTAGTTCAGTTGGAAGGGATCCATTCTTATGAAGAGAAACCAGTTCAGTTTCATGATCAAAGGGAACTTGTATTATGGAATAAGTTATTCCACTACTTAATGGTTCTGTAGAGAACCCAATGGTTGAATATACTACATTGTAATCCTAAAATGATATAATGGAAATGTACCTCTATTTTTTAAAGAGTAAATAAAACTGTGAGGATGCAATTTCTAGAAAGTGGAGATAATGTAACACCCAAAGGTTTTAAAAATATAAATTAAATTCAAGAAACTATTTTCTATATATATATATATTTATCCTTTAAACATAATTTTTCATCTTTTATGTTATTAATTTTCAAAAACGGTCGTCTATAATTGTTTTGAGTATGTTATATAGTGTCTGATGGAACCAACATGTTGTTTGGTGAATAGTAATATGCCATTATGAATAGTAATCATAAAATTAATATTTACCTACTAAATAATAAATTTCATTATTATTATATTTTATTATGGCTTTAAGATAATGAAATTTTGTTTAATTCATCAATGTGATATAAAAAAAATTTACAGAGTTAAAAATGGTAATTTTTAATTAAGTATGATTTTATTTAAAAAAATAATTCATAATATCTGGAATGTTATTTTCAAAAAATTGCGTTCAATTTTTAATTTTGTGCATTGAAAATTTGTAATGGTTAAAATTTGTAATTTTCTGAAATTTTTGATTTTTTTATGAATCGTAAATTACCGTAAAATATAGTTTATTCAAATTATAAGTTAAATAAAAAATTTATGACAAAATATGAGATGTAAGACCACTTGTTTCAAACTCACATACCATTATTATTATTTTGGGTAATGTTAATTTGGATTAGTCATAGTTTTAGGAAAAAATATTATTAAAATGACTAAAATAATGAAAAATGCCTCTTCTCCTCCACGAGAAATACCATCTTCATTCCCCTCTTCCTCTGACACCTCTCAAGCCTTTAGCATTGTAAAATTTGATCCAAATTCCCTCCACAATCTTCTTACCCACATACAAGACCTGGCGGTCTCACCCAAAGGCCAAAATCAATGTTTTTATGGGGGATCTCAATGAGAAGAGATCAAGAGGTGAGGAATCCTCTTCCTTTTCATGTATTTTCCCTTCCTTTCATTCTATTTTATATTCTCTTCAAATCCTTTTATCAAAGAGGAATAAAAGTTATAGATATCCTATATATTCTAGATTTTATCATGTTCAGGAAAAATTTCTCATCATTCTTATTCTCCTCTACCACTTAATCAAGGAATTAAAAAAATTTCCATGATGTGTCGAATTACCGACATCATGAACAATGTGATATAAAATTGGTTTAATTGATTCCATACATGTCTTGAAAACATTTTTAAGGTTTAAATAAGTCATAATATAAATAATATGTTTCATACATGGTTCTTTAATTCTTTTGTACATATGGTTTTAATTTTTGTCTAAAAATGATGTCGTTATTATCAAAGAACCAATACAATGATCTAAATGAACATCATTAATGTTTTATCTTATGTATCATCCTCATTTGAGAATTAAAAATGAAAAATGGTATAGTTTATGGTTATGGATATATGTAACTACGATTTAATTCCAATTCTTTGTTTCACTCCCAGTTGAAAAGAATATCCATTGTGAACCAATCTTGGAATCCATGTAAAGAACACACCTGAAAAAATGTAAATAATAAATTATTTCTAATAAATTTGTCCAATTATGTTGTAAAATGATCATACAAGGTGTTATAAACATTAATACATTTTATTAAGATTTAAAAAAAACTATTTTAACCTTTATAAAAATAGTTTAATCACATTTGAAGTATGAAGAACCCGCGGTAAGAGAATTATTATCCAAATTTCCATTCATTGGGATAATCTTATTCATTATTAAATATATAGAATCATGATTATTTAGGTGATGACTTTTGTTTATATAATTTTTCACTATATTTATTTACATTGTATAAAAATATCCATTTTCATTTTATTAATTCCTACAAAAATTATATTTTAATGGAATTTCTTTTTATATCCATTTAATACTCTATTTAATAAATTTCAATAGAATTTTTTTATACGTATACTACATGAGTGGTTTATTCTGATTTTCTATAAAATTTATTACAATGATATTTCCTATATAAGTTTTTTATGTTTGGTTGTTCCCATTATAGCTCAAGATGTGTTATTTTGAGCCAATTATAACTCAAGATATAATGGTTGTGCCCCATTATAACTCTACAATGCATTGGGTACATAAGTGATGGAAGTGGACCAAAAGGTTATTCCTTGTGTAATGGTGAATGTTAGAGTGATTGGGTAAATATGTCAGAAGGAAACATCAAGATGTTTCTATGCATATTATTTTTTATGATTATGAATTTTATTTGTTTTTATGTTATCACTTGGAAAACACTTTTCTTATTTATATTACTTTTTATGTTTTATACTCATCCCATATTTTTAAAATTTTATTCCCAGGATATATGGATGGGTAATGGAAATAAGGGAGTCTTGATGTATGATATGATTTTATCATAATGAAATCATGTTTTGTGTTATAATATTTTATATTTTGAAAAAAGGAGACTGTTTCAGTAGTATCCTCTTATATGAATGTGGAATGTCGTGAATGTAAGATATCCGAATTCCATAAAACTCAAAACCAGAAAAGATCTTAAATGTTTAATAATTTATGGTCTTGTATAATATTCATGATTAACTAACATTTTCAGGTTGGTCCATTATACTTATTATCATTCGAAATGATTAAATTTCAAAAAAAAATAAAAGAGGGACACTAAATGTATCAAAATGATCTTAACAATAATCACCAATATAAAAAAGTAGTTATTGGTTTTCACAAACCAAACATGTGAATATATTCATCCAGTATTGTCTTGGAACATAGAAATAACATGAATTACCATAGATCATTATTGAAAATTATGAAAGCATATTAGTTACAAATATTATTGGATTTATTCCATAATTTCAGAAATACCATAAAATCCATCAATTATATAAATTTTTTTAACTAATCATTAATAAATTTAAAAGTTAATCATAAATGTCATAATTAAATTATTCTTTTCCAAATTATCCTTATCCAAACTAAATACCTTTTTCTAAACATAAGGAATATTTTAAGGGCTTCTTTCCATTTTCTATAAAATATATCATTTTATGTAAATAAATTTTATAGGCCATCGATACCATTGGAAATTCTAATTTAGATCCTTATCAAAAAATATATATAGATAAAATTTTATATATTTCACAATTCTTAATTATATAATCCAAATACATAATACATTGATTATTACACCTCAAACATTATCCATTGATGTGGGTTCCTAATCATCTTTCCTAATACCGTATTTCATTCATATTTCATTATAAGACTCACTATTATTAGTCGAATAACCATTACACATACCACCTTAATGAATCTCTTTATGAGCTTACCATTTTGGAAATAAATTTAAATATTTCACATTATTATCTCATTTAAATCATTAAACAAATGACGATATAGTAGAGAGGAAATTATTCTCATACCTTATGTTAAATTAACAATTCATTTTCCCTTTTCACTTATATTTTTTTCTCTTTTCAATAGAAAATACAACTTCCTTTTCCACTAAGACATATAATTTGTTGTTTCAGCCATCATTCCTAACACAAAAAATTTGAATCATCATTCCTCAATGGTCTTCACTACCCTAACTCGTAATGAACTATTTCCATATCTTCTTTGGTGAGTCTGTGAGTTTGTTAAGGTACATAATGATAATAGTTTTTTTTGTGAAAATGGATTTGAATAATCAAAATTTCCATCATTCTAGTCATCATATAAATTATATTCTCATCATAATGTTTTCTATCTCATTTAATGTCAACCCAACTCATTTTGGTTCCCGATATTGACTAAAACCATAATGTAGAGTGCGAGGAACCCTATTCATAAAGAAAAATGACATAACATTAATAATTGAATATATGAAGTCCAAATAATTAATCCTATTTTTTAAATCAAAGAAACCTTATTTTTATCCTAGTATATCCATTATAATCATTTTTTAAAATATTTTGTTATTTTTTGTCATGTTATTATGAATTTTCAAAGAATATCCACCAGGAGTATCAAAATAAGTGTGCAACAAAGCTTGTTTCTTACACTAGTTCCCAATAAAGTCTAGGTCAATATAGTATTCTCAGTGTTTTTACCCATAGGTACATTTATTTTAGAGGTAGATTATCTTGTAGTAACCATAAAATGATGTAATTTCATAGAAACCACTCACTCTATTATTTTCCAAAATACAAATAAATTTTCTTATTCATTAACTCATCCTTAGAGTAATAAATATATATGATCTATGGGATCTCACTGATATTTTCTCATCCTAGACTATTAATGTTAAAAAAAATTATTTGATACTAACTATAGAGACCTAGGATTCTATTATATAGAAGTTAAACTATTTTTTTGAATATTTTTTACATTACACAAACACACGCCCAAAGACTGAATTATATTATTGCATTTGAAACATGTAAACATAAAAAAATGTACATATGTAAACTACATAATCTTATAATACATTCTTCTTAACATATACACTTCTTATAATATTCATACATAATACATATCTTCCAAACATTGGTAATGAAATTATATAAAGGGTGATGTCTCGTGATTATTAAGGGTAAATAAGGGAGATACGTAAGCATAGTCATGAGAATTTGATTGTGGTAACTTTAGAATATCATTAGAAAATCATAACATTAATATCAAAGATCATAATTTTGAGTCATGACATAATAATTTGTAGTCATAAGACATGAATCATAAATGAATCATAATGAATAATATGTCTAAGCATACCATAAGAATAATGAATCTAATTATGGAAAGAAATAACATATAAAATGATTTAATAGTATTCATGGCTCACCAAAAAGTATAACATGGTGGAATGAGTTCACTCCCATAACCATCATTGAATTTGAGGTTCACTACTAGAACCATGTTACAGGAAAAATTCATTTATTTAATTAGTTTCACTCTCCATTATATCCATGTCTATATCATGAGATATAAATATTTACCTAATTCATTGGACTGAGAGATAGGTCCAACCCATTACATAATGAAAGAATATATATGTGTTATACATGATCGTAAACATTTATCACATCTGGCCTCTAAAATCCAATGGGTTTCTTAAGAATTTCATTATATATTAACTATTGGAAATGAGGCACCTTTATTAATTATATCATAACCCATGAAATCAAGTGGGTTTTATATTCATTTAACTAGTAGAATTGAAATATGTTTCATAAGCATATAATCCATGGAATAGAAATGGGTTTCATAAAAAATTGGTCATCTAAAACATAAACAATTCAAATTTAGAAAAAAAAGTAATCCTTAGATCATATTCCTATAAAATCATAAATTATATCCATGGGTGTCTTATTATATAGAGAATGATTTTAAATGATCACTCGGATGAATTTTTTAGTGAAATATAATTTAACTTAAATTATATTTTAAAAACATAATTTTTTTTCATATTCCTTCTCATTGAAAACATCATTGATTGCTTAGAATTTAATATTTACAAATAATTTAAAACATTTCATAAGGAAAATAAAATTACACACTGAAAATTAATTTTTTTAACATATAACATTTTAACAACGATTTTTTTGATAATAACCATATCCAATTAAAATTTATTCTTTGAAATTAATTTCAAAAAACATAAAACAATTATGAAATCATTTTCTTTTAAAATACACTAAAAATATATAATTAAATATTTGAAAATAAATTAAATTACACTTTAAAACATAAAATATAATTTTATAAATCCTTTTTATGGAAAATTAGTTTATAATATCATTGAATTTTTTTCTGAAAACATTGTATTTGAAGAAAACATATTTCCAACCAAAGAGATGAATAATGTCAAATTTTCGTAAAATAATTTTTTTCATTTAATTATGTACCATGGAATAAAATAATGGTACCATTACACGTTGATATTATGAATATGAATATGATAATAAAATTATTGAAAATATTTGATAAGGGGATCACAATATTTCATCAATGGAAGCATAATAAAAAACAATCTTGATAAATGATTAGATTATAACAAAAAAACTACTACGACCATTGAAACATTGAATCATAATATCCATGAATGCATAAAAAAATTGAAACATAAAATAATATGAGAATTAAAAATTTAATGATATTACATATCAAAGGTGATATACATAAAAATTCTCAAGGAATATAGGTGCATAATAGAATTTACATCTGAATGAATGAAAACAGAGAACAAAATCCCATAATTAGTGTCGTAACATTTTGACCATAAACCCTAAGAAAGAGATATCATCAAATAGTTTTCTCAATTTCAATATATTTTATTGTAAGAATAATAAAATACATAAATAGGAAGTAAACACACCACATACACAAAATATGTGATGAAAAAGCTTGTTCCTTAAAATAATAAAAGTGAGAGAGAAATCTCTTGCCATAACACGTGACTACCATAATAATCACTCATTCATATATAATAAATTTATTTTTATTTAACATATATAATAAAAACAATATATATATATATATTAACATATATTTTATATTTATTAATTTATATTACCCATTTATTAACAATTGAATGCAAAAGTTATGTTTCAGGTAATAAGTACACTGTATTTGATACAAATTTTAACTTGTTATTATTCTCCTATTAATTATATCCTTCTTTAACTATTAGAAAAATTATAACAATGTTAATAATGACATATTAATTGATTATATGTGTATTTATATTAATCCATACAATTCAGGGAAAAGTAAATCAATACACCATTCATGGAGATTGTAGATGTACATATACATGAATGATGTTTATGTATTCATATCATACTAATAGAAAGAATGTAAATGATACATATATAAATATATATACATATTCATTACATTAAGATTTTTATTTACTATAAAACAAATATTTATATTTCACCGAACCTTAATACATTCCTTGTAAAGTGTGAATGATTCACATCTTTTCACGATGGATAAAAAAAATAAGGATTATAGGTGGAGTTTTTATATGTTGGGAATTTATTTTGGTATATATTTTTCATTAAAATATCTTTAAAGGTGTGAATATGTTGGGGGAGTGAGTTCATTTTTATAGATGATAAGGAGTTTCATTATTGTTAATACTAATATGTATGCACTATTGGAAGGACACGCATACATAATATTCATCCAAAACTAATTATTAAAATTTCATAGTGATGATATGTTCTATACACACCACCGTCATACATTTATACACAAGATTTAATAATTTGGTTCCTTATCACTTATTGTTCTTTAATTTATTATTAATTGTTTATTCATTTTGATGCCAAGCATTCTACACTAATGAATTAATCCATAAAGAATAATTTAAAATTATTTTTATTATATAATTTTTAATCACTAGATATAAATAATTTAAATTATTTAAAATATATAAATCATAATTGTGTTATAAATTAACTGTAACAGATGCTCATGTAACATGGAAAAACACCCCTTAAACCTTAACAGTGATCACTTAGTTTTCTAATATTTACAGGTTAATATGTTCATTACAAAAGGTAAGTTGGAACATTAAAGGACTATATATTATATTTATTTAAATTTAAAAATAACATTGATTATTATAGGATTTTTACAAATTTAAATCTTCTAATATAATATATTTTATTATATAATAATATTAATGTTCAATTTTGACCATATTTAATTTTAATTTGAAAATATATGAAATTGATCAAATTTTATTACATTAAGATTAAAACTATTTATCATGATATGTTAATCAATAAATAATTTAACAAAATAAAACATTCATATTAATTCTTTTTTATTATTTTTTCTATCATTTTACATATTAAATTATTATCTGTATAATTCCTACATTGGCATTTCTTAAGCATTATATATAATTATACCATATCTAAACAACATAAAATAAATTATACAGAAAAATACTGTCATTTATTTTAAAAATTATTATTTATAAGTGATCCTATTTATTTTTTCCATATTAGATACCATTCTAGATATTAAAATGAATAATGGTACATTTTTTGTCCTTATAATTACATAACATATTATATTGGTTATAATGATGAAAATGTTTCCAAAATCTCATAATATTTGATACAATGTTATTAATGTTCTATAAATATCCATTAAATTGGTTTTGGACAAGTTTTGGGTCATTCATTCACTTTATATTATATGTGTAACCATTATGTAATCTTGTTCTTAATATAATCAAAGTAATTAATATTAATTACATTCACTAATATATTCGTCAATAATTAAGTATGAATTATTATAAATTATAAATCATAATGATTCAAAATATCATATATATTTATAGAAATTCATTTAAAATAAATAGTTGAACATAATTTAAAATTAATCCTATAGGCAGGTCGAGAAAATGATCTTTTAATGGGACAAATATCAAAAGTTTAAAGAATTTTAATAATTAATTTCAATATCGAATTGATTAAAATTTAAAAAATTAAATAAAAATATATATTTATACTAATTATACATTAAATTCAATTTAAATGATAATTTTACTTTATAAATATATTAAGAAAAAGTTCAAATTTCTATGAAACATCAGTATTTTTTACAATTAATCAAAAAATAATGTTGTTAGAAAAATTAAATACAAAATTAGCCACTGATGATTTTTAAATTTTTATTTAAAAAGGTATTTTTATTATTTGAAAGATAATTTATGAAATTTTAAATAATTATTTTTAAAATAAGTAAAAAAATTAAATGATGGTAAAAGAAGCTTTTAGAAAAATACATCTCTTTAGGATTAAAATTGAAACGATTCTTATATCTTATCTAGAAAACAAGTAAAATGATTTTTAAGTATTTTATTATTTATATAATATATACCATTACTAAAAATAATTGAATAAATGTTTCTTTTAAATTTATTGATATTAAACATGTTTTTGAGAAGAATGTTTTTTAGTAAAGGATTTTTTTTACTTTCAAGTAGTTCATATTTTCATTTCTAAATAACTAGGTACCAATTAACTTATTTAGTGTACAGGAAAACACATATTTTAATAATTTTTTTAATTCATTTCATATCCTCTATTTCAATAGATCATATATAATAATAATAATATTTTTATAATATTTCATGTATACCTTAAACATGGTGTTATTTTAAACACATGTTATGATCGGTGATACATGGAAAAAAATACAAACAAAGTATTTTGTGTAACAAAATCTAAAAATTTATTGTCTGGAATAAAAACCAAATGTAGTGTCTCATGTTCCAAAAGATAAATTTGGTGATGTGTTTATCATAAACATAAGTAGGTGTTGCGTACAATGAAAGCATAGCATTGTGTTGTATTCAATGAAAAGAATTAAATAATTTTAATTTATCTTAAAAAATAATTCATAAAAAATATTATTCGTGGAAATACAATATGTTGTGGAATGTAATTCTAACATATATTCATGAAACATGCAAAAACTCTGCAATAACCTTAACTATTGAATGTGAGGTTATAATATTTAATGCTCAATATAATAATTATAATAAAAAATATGGTCCATGAATAGACCATAGCTTATATTTATTAATATTTATAAATTTATAGGAATTATATAGGAATTTTAGTAATGTAAAACAATTTTAAAGAGTATGATTTATTAAAATATAACATTATAGTAAACTTTGAAATTATTCACTTTATTTTAATATTAATGAATTTAGGACATTGAAGGAATTTGAATATATTATGTTTACACCTATGTAACATTATTTTTATATATACAAAATAATGTGTGATATTAATTCATTCAATAGACTTAACTTTTAATATGTTTAGTACAATTTATTTTATTTAATTATTAAATAAATAAATATTATTTTGACATTTCATAAGAATTTAATGTAATTATTCATCTCTAAAAATTAAAATCAAATTAATATTATTAAAAATATCATTTACCTTTCAAAAATAATGTGTATAATCAAACCAATGTTTTTATTCCATAACAAAATTAACTATGTATATTAAATGTATGAAACATACCATGTTTAATTTTCATCATATAACATTTTATGTTGTTTATATGTATAGGAATCTAGAATTAAATTTCTATATTATAGATAATTTTTTTGAAAATTTCAAAATAAAATAATTAAATAAAATGAATATAATATTTTACGTCATTTTCACTCTTAATATTCTAGTTTAATGCTTTGTAAATCCATATTTATGTTAACCACATGAATTAATTTTTACTATATACACTATTTTTTTGGTAGAAAAATATGCTGAAATTATTCAAGATTATAAATTATGATTACTAAAAATATGGAACCCATTTTTCTAAATTCAATTCAAATATGTGTAAAATACTAATTTAAAATTAATCCAATAGATATGAAGAGAAAACATGTTTTTAAAGTGAAAAAGTTTAAATAATTACAAGGTTTCTATATCTAAAATCAATATTAATGTGATTTCAATGACCATAATTGTATTAATAGATTTATAATTAATCTAAATATTTTTAAAAATTAATTAAATATAAAATTATTCAATATAAATTACTTAAATGAAAAGGAGGTTTTCTTGTAAATTTTTTTATTTTATAATAACAACAAAAAAAATTCAAAAACCAAAAAAATTCCACATAAAGGAAATTTGAATTTATGATTTAGAAAATTAAACCCATTTTATAAAATATATTTTCTAAATGGATAAAAATTATTTTTCATTAATGTTTTAAATAATAATACAAATTCATTTATTTTGAAAATTGTATTTTCAAACAATATTATAAATTTACCAATAATTAATTATTATTTTATAAATTGTCTTCCCATACGTAAAATGATAATAAATAAAATTTATAAAATTATATTTTCTTTACTATAACATACTATTTAATATCATGGTTATAAAGGTTGAGTTTAAAAAATAATAATAATAATATATCATGGTTTTCATAAAACATAATCTCATTTCTAACAGATGATAACCCACACTTTTGAATAATATAAGTGTGACATGGTGTTTCTTATAATGAAAAATAAAATCGGTGTTGTTTTTGACTAAAAAATTAATTTTGTGTGTAAAAATTATAAAAAATAGATTATTTTTAAGAAACAAATATTTCAAAAATTCTCAAGGTATTACATTCAACCATGCTCCCATAAAATATATTTCTCCATCGAAATTATTCTTCTTCATCAAAGGATTAATAATTGAAAGATTATTTCATAGAAAACGACATCATAGAAACATTTAATATAACATTGAATTGAAAAATATAAAGGGACATGTGAAGTTAAAATTGTGTAATAGATACTCATTTTCTAATTATGAGAATATAGGTGGGAAGTTAAAACATGGATATGGATGAGAAATCCAACACCCAAATACAAATGGTTATTGATATAGAACAAGGTTAGGAGAAAGTAAATGATCAAAAATCTATATACAAAAGAGTCTTGAAAAAGGTCATTGATGTCGTGAAAATTTATAATAATAGGACAATTTATTTTCAATTTCCTTTGCCAAATGTTTCATAATTTTCTAGAGAATATATATTTAGTTGATTGAAATCTAATTCATAACTAAAATCTCATCCATCAGTTATGAATTGTTCAATTTTCACTTCATCTCTTACTCAATTATATAAAGCTAAATTTTTCGGCCTTAAGAACTAATGTATCATAGGATCCATAGATAGAATGATCAGTCAAAATGTCTATATTTTTTATTCATTACCAAAAAATTACTTTCCCAGTTATACAATATGAATGAAATAAAACATTAAAATTTTAAATCCCATTCCAAATTAAACATAAACCATTTTATAAATGGTATACCATTTCACCTTACTATTGATTAAATTCTAAATTTTTAGAAAGAGTGAAATTAAATTTCAAAAATTAACTCACCATTAACCCCGAAATAACATGAAATAGATTTAAATTGTATCATTTCGGTAATGTGAATACTTTTATCATGTATTCTATCGAATCATTTTAATAACTTGTATTATAAAAATAATTTATTGAAAACATAAAAACTACCTTTTTATATAAAAATGATTATGGGATATATTTATTAAATGAAAACAATATTTATACATTATATATGACAACATAAAAAACATTTTAAAAAAATTATTAATAAATTAAAAAGCAATCAATATTATCCAATTTTCATTCTCCATGAAAATCAACTCTTTATTACAACATCATTATCTCAGCATTAGGAAAATATTATCTTTTATCTTTCCCATAACCATGAGTTATCAAGGAATATTACCCTTCCATTAAGTCACATTTCTATTTCATCTACATCATTCAACATATGAATTAAAATCCTTAATGAAATACATATACTGAAAAATACATATAAAATTAATGATTCATATGACATATTCAATTATTTCAAATTCAAAAATACATCAATCATCCATATTATTTAATAAATATTTAACAAGGATTCCTAACCTTGATATTTGACACATATTTACTTCAATACTTCATTTTTTATCTCTTCATAATGTACATTATAACAATTAATCATACCACCTTACTGAGTATCATCACAACATTTCCCATGGGACATTACTTTTAATAAATCATATACATTACAAAATATATAATTCAACCATTTATATTACCATTGGGATAGTAAAATTCCCATACATTTTATTTACCTAGTACATCATTTTTTTTGAAGTTACATTAATTGGGTCCCCCTTTTCCATAGTCAAAACCACTTCATGTTCCCCAAATAGATCCACATGGTTGTTTCTTATAAGATTAATATCATGTAAGAAACTAAATATTCATTCTTTCCTAGTATCAACTACCCAAACTCTCATTGAACTCATTTCTACTCTCCATTGGAGCATCCTAGAGGTGGTTAACTTACAAATTGTTAATCGTGTTTTTTTAAAATTGATTAGAAATTAACACGATGTATTTTACTCAAGTCATAATATCATTTGGTTACTTATAGTCACCAAATATTTTATTAGATTCAATTTTTACATGATTACATAATGTACCTTCCATAGAATAAAACAAAAAATCATATTTTGAGTAACTATAGTCTTTTTGGAAAACTACATTATCATTAAAATTACTTAGAGGCTATCTATATCAAGACACCTTCATTCATATATATTAAAAGTTATGTTTATCCTAGGTCATTAATATTCATCTTCTAAATATATACTTCATTATATATCATTAATAGTTTGTAAATTTATAATGAATATCCTCTTGGATTATGAATCCATGTGTCCAATATGACACATTCTCGTGCACCAATTTGAGATCGATTAATTCTAAATACGATGTTTTCATGGAAGTTACCCCAAGTTACAACTATGAACGAGTCACACCAACATTTATTATATAGGTGGTGATATAATTTTTGGAAAACCACTCAGTATATCCTTTACAAAAATTCAAAGAAATGTTCATATACATTAACACATCCTTAGAATTATACTTAGTGATATCCCTAGATATATCTTTAAAAATATCCCATTAGGATCTCAGTAATGTTTTCTCATTATAGATTCCATAGGATAACTATAAATTTTCATTGATACCAACTATTGGGACCTTGTATTGTCATACATGGCTATTACAGTTTTTACATGAATTTCAAAACAATTACCCAAACACATGCCTGAGGACCATAATAGTTTAGTCTCATTCGATACATGGAACACAATAATATTAATTTTTGAAATATCTTTAATTTCCCACATAAAATTCTTCCCAATATTTACACTTCATAGACAGACCATAAATAAAATCTTTATTCATTAACTATTAAAAGGAAACATATGAAAGCATGGTCTTAGATGATCATTATGGGTAAAAAAATGAGACACGTATGAATAAGATGAGCATAAGGTATGGTAACCTATGCATAACATTTGAAACAAATATATGTATAACAAATATAATAATCATGTTTTATTTCCTAAATATTAGTGGTTTATAAGACACAAATTATAAGATAATCAAATAATAGTATCCATGGGAGAATAAAAGTGTCCTAAGACATGGAATTTGTGGAATACACATAAGAATTGAAAATAATATCAGTATTAATGATGGATCACTATTAAGACCATCATAGTAGATAAAGTTACCTACTGGACCATTTTCAGTCCATGTTGCAACCTTATATTATTGACATGGGTTCACATTCTATTCCAGCCATATCATATGGAATCAGGCTCACTTCTTATTTCTATCCTTATATTATAGAACCAGGTTCACTTACCATTTCATTCCTATAAATCCCATGAGTTATAAACATTAACTAATTCATTTGAAGGAGATAAATGCCCCACAAATCACATAATAAAAACCGTAATTATGTGTCCATTATGATCGTTAAAAATCATATCATTTCAGAGCCAATTAAATTAAATGGGCTCTATAATTATATCATCGAATAACAATAAATATTAATTAGATAGGTTTTATTATAATTTTATCATCTAATAACTCATGAAATGAAGTGGGCTTCAGTAGAATTTCCTTATTGTATTACCATGGATGAGAAAAAAGATTTAAAAACATAATTACATAAAAATAATCTATTTAGTGAATGAATATATGTTGTATCCTTAGATAAAATCCCAATAAAGACATAGATGATACCAATTTATTTCATATTATATAGAAAAAATATTTTAATGATCATTTTAAAAAACTCATGATGAAAATTAAATTTTTCTATTAAATAATACATTTTAAAATTTAAAATACTTTGAAAAATATTTTCTTCAAAATAACCTCTAAAAATGTGAAGGAATAATTAAAATTCTTTTAAATCATTTCCTATGTAAAATATCTATTCCACTTGGAAATACAGTTTTTAATATATAAAAAATTATATATTTTATTTACATTGAAATAATTTATGTAAAATCAATGTATTTTATGAATAATAATTAAATAATTTTCATCGAAATGAAATTATAAAACCTGAAAAGGAAAACAGAAATCATTTAGTGGTCATGAAAACATGACTTACAATTTATGTCATGAAAGTAAAAAAGAATTTTTGTTTTCTAATTTTTCTATAAAGGCAAAATGTGGATTGTTTTGGAAATTGACATGAATATTAAATTCAAACAAGTTTATGAAATGTAAAATATGAGTATGTATTTTATTAATTAATCACTTTAATAATTTTTCAAAGCTTGTTAAAAACATTTTTATAAAGCATTTTTTTAGATGAAAAAGGTTTTTATATCAAAATTTTGATATTTATTAAAAAAATTATGTATTGATTGAATTATGAGAGGAAAATTAAATTAAAACATTTATTCCAATAACATTTCTATATATGATTAATATTAATGAGTTTCAATATATTTATATTGTAGGAAAACATCATTAGAAGCAAAATCATTAACAACCTTGACAAATTATGAGACTGCAAGATCAATGTATTTCCATTTAAGTAACATTAATGGTAAGACCCATTGAGAGAATAATATTTGATTAAACATAAAATATTTGGGCTTAAATAAATTAATTATAATACATGTAAAATATGAGGTATATAACGCTCTAAAAATAATAAAAGAGTATAATATTATATATGTCTTAAAAAGGAAAAATGAGACGAAAATATTTTACCGATATGTTAACTATTCATCCATAAACCACATGAAATAAGATCATCAAGTGGATCTCTAGTCCCCAATATTTTTAAATAAAATCATAATAATATTAATTCATGATCATTATATACACCACAAAAAATATATACTTATTGAACGTGATAAGTGTCTCATGGATGAAAAAAGTTAGACAAATATCCCTTACTACTTATGTAATGTTTGAATTGTAATACCATTCAAATAATAACATAAATGGAAAAATTAATTATCATTAAATGAGTTATGTTCATGTTATATCATGTCATAGGGTAATATATACAGTACATAAAATAACTTAAATGTTAATAAACAATAAGTCTCTCATGAAAAAAGTGAGACATGAAGTCCCCATTACATAAGTATTGGTTTTAATTATACTCATTAAAAATTATTGTATAATAAATATAATTTTATTAAACATATATTACAGAATAATGATTATATATCTCATACCATAATTTTTCATAGGACATTTTATTATCCATTTGTTAATATTTTCATGTTAATGTTACGTTTTGGAAAATAACAACTTAGATTTTTGTATATATTAGGACATGTAATTTATTGCCCGCCTCTATTGATAATGGTTTAATAATATTAAATGAGAAAAAAATGATAAAAAAATAATATATATTAAGTATAAATGTATTTATAGTAGTCCATAATAATTTTTTATAGGAAATTAAATGCACTTTTTATTGAGATGGTATGTCATACATACACATGATTTTTTTTCCATCTTAATATCATATTGAGAGAATGAAAATTAATATATATATATATTATCATTCTAGTAGTATTCTGTATGTCATATATATCACATATTTTTATTTAATCAGTAATTAATATATACTATGAATAGAGTTAATGAATCACATCAATCTGTTAGGTGGTTGTCTGTCGTACACACAAACAACATTATCATATCTCCACAAAATGTAAAGAATGACATTATATTAGATATAATAATTAAAGAACAATAATAAAATCATAAATAAAATTTATTTCATATATTATAAATTATTGAATCATTTTACCTATCCTTGAAAGGTGGTAATGAATAAATGAATAACATCGGTCTGTGAAGCGATTGTCCACCGTACACACAAACGATGATTTCATTACCAATTTTATGGAAGGGGAGAAGGTATTCGGTCATTAAATTTTATTAAAACATCATAGAATATGGAATATCAAATGGTTAATAGAAAATATTGTTTTAAATTTTTTTAAGGAGGAGGAGAATTAAATAAAATAATGACACTCATTGAAAAACAATACCTCTTTCTCGGGTATTATCATTAGGTCATCCCTAATTCCTTACAATGTTTAATTTATGACTAAAATAAGGATTTCGGGATGATATTAGGGATTTTTGTAAGTAATTTAGGTATGTATTTTCTCAACCAATTCCTTTTGAATATGTGAAGAAGAGATGATATTGAATTCACTTTTATTGTTGAGGAGTGGAATTCTTGTGAATATTCAAAATTATTCACTATTGTGGTTCAATATTACCTCATGTGGTTTGAAATTTAGTAATTATTATTTTAGAGATGATATGTTCTATCCAAACATTTACTATGTTGGGAGAACAATTGCAAATAAGATTTATCTATTGTAAATGAATGCCAATAAGGTCGTCAATGATAATAAAGATTTAGAACACCTCTGAAGTTAACTGAGGATTATTGAAGTGATTTGGTATTCATGCTCCAAAATGTAAATGGAGAAAAAATAGCTTTATGTGTTGTTTATAAGTTCAAATGTCACATGCATTTAATATTTAACACATTGTTTTTAAATAAATTTTTTATGTGGGATTACTTAGAAAATAATCCACCTCACTAACCAGCAAGCCAACCTCAACCCGAGGCACATGTGGGACCACATGGGTCCAATGCTTTCAAGGGAAGCTGGACTAGACAATCTTGTTATTAGTAAGGCCAAGATAAGGCCAAAAGGAGGGCACTATGAAAGGTTCTTGTATAGTTGGGTTGAATCTTGTGCAATGATTGGGCACAAAGCGCACTCTCAAAGAACATGGTACGGGGAGGTACCATGGTGGGAGGAGGAGAATTCTGATCAAATTCTAGGATGTCATGATACTTAATCCATGAATCTATGCATTTTAATTTTTATGTGGGATTAGCTATTAAAATGAGTAAAGTTGTCTCAACTGTCTATCTGAGATCGTATAATATCACGAATCCATGACTCATCGCATGACCGTTCATCTAATCCTAGCCATTCGTGTCTGATCCATGTCTATCCCCATGTTATAGATAAACCACATCATCGACTTCAAACTCTAGAGCCTCTAAGGGATCCTGATGCCATAGTTCACTGGAGCTATGATTGACCCTCCATGTTTGAGATTAATGACATCATTGACAATCCAATTCAGTAGAATATAATTTTATGGGTGTCACGAAATCATCCATGCAATTAAAATTGCAAGCATGAAATGAAATAGAGATGTTCAAATGTGGATGATGTAAACAATGTTATGAGGTCATATCATGGTGTTGGAATATTCGGTATTAATATTTTCATATGACTCTCAGTGACGGGTCGTGATGTTTTCATGTGAAAGGATAAGACCACACACATGAAAAGGAAACAACTGAAACTTTTGGCATATTTTTATCCCTGGTTTGATGATTTTGAATTCCATGGATCTTGGTCACTTAATAAATATATTTGAAGGTCATATCCTACAATATTTTCACATGATAAAGGTATATGATCAATGCATATAGAAGAACATTTCCTCGATCCTATGAGAGTGTTGCTCCTATAATTTTTATAGCCCATGTTTAGAAGAAAATAGGATCTCAATGATTCAGATCATGGAGGGACAACACAGAACTAGGAATCACTCTTGGTTCCTAAAGATAAGAGCAACACACCCTTTCAGTTCATGAAGAGAGGATCAGAAAACCATTCTGGGTTCATGAAGAAATAGTACCTCTTAATGATATGGTTCTGTGAAGAGGCTTTCCTACAAACTAGTTCAACTACGGCAAAGAGGAGAACCACATATCACATGGTTCTCAGAGGTGAACCACATACCATCTAGATTTTTAATGGAGAATATATCACCACATAGGAGAACCACATACCACTTGGTTCATGATGAGGTCCATAATCTCTATACGTAGAAGTTTCACACAACCCAATGTGTGAGGAGGAGTTCTGAACCAACCTATTCTGTGAAGGAGACTTGTATACTCTTAAAATATATGAACTTCACACCCTAAGTGTGAAAAGGAGAACACAATGACCATAATAAATCCAAGATAGTGTGTGTGTTTTAAGAACAATGGAGATCACATGCATGATGCATATGAAAATGATGTACAATATTTGAGACACCCGAGTTTCAATGAACAATCCAAACAGTGTACTACCCCCATTTGGGTTTGAATAAGATTCATGGATAAACACATACATGAAACATTAAATTTAATTCACTAAATAAGACTTTGTGTGTGATCTTGTGAATATGAGGAAGAAAGAAGACAAAAAACGACATTAAGTACATTCATGTACTAATAGTTTGAATAAATTCAAGACAGCATGCGTATGCATTGGTATAAAAAGAATAATCAATATGTTGAGAATAGTTTCATGATTGAATGCATACATGAAGAAATTTAAAGAGAAACCCAAAACCATGGGTTCACATGTGTGAAGAATAATAAGTTTTAAATTAAAATGATGAGTTAATTTAAATGGTATTTGCATGATCTCATGCATACTAGTGATGAAGAAAGAAGAAGAAGTTGATTCATATGATTCCTAGAGAGTCTAATTCATTGCATGAATAATAACATATTTACTTATTATTATTGATGAGAATAAGATTATGTCTTAGTTCATTCAGTTAGTTCACAAAATAATTTGGTTGAATATAAGTTCATCAATTTGGGAATTCGATGAAAGAAGTGTCTCATGTTGAACAATGACCAAGACTAAATGCCAATATTTTGAAGAGACCTTCATATTTATAAACTAAGACAATGTTATCCAATGGTAGTGAGCTAGGGGGAGTCAACAGAAGTGGTCTAAGGGAATTCATGACCTATCCATGTACCTTTGTTACGGAATTGTTCCTAGTATAGAGTTAGTGTGCCTGAACCCTTATAATTGACAGCTAGTGAAGATTAGTGGAATTTGGTACAACCGATAACCACTAATGGTATGATCCTTGGATTTATCCCTTAGTGGAGAACCAAGTAAATGATTTTTATTTTCATTATGCATGGGAATGTTTTAATTAATTTACGTATCCATCTTATAGGGTTAACCAATTTCTTACCAACATTGGAACAAGATCCATCTATTTTAGAGAAAATGGTGACACCTAGATTCACCCCTGCCCCCCTCAGGGTGGTCTTGGGTCATTAAATTGGTATAAGAGCAAATGGTTCATGTATTTTGGATAGTATATATTAATTATAATCAGTGAAGGATTTTATTTTCCTTCCTAAAACAATAATATGGTGTAATTTTGATGAATAATTTTTTTTATCAGTGTGAGGAATTCTATAACCAACATGACAATGAAAAATAGGAAAATGAAATGGAGGAGAGAGTTAAAGAAGTCCCTCAAGCCTCTATAAGAAGTAATATCTAGTTCCCTATATATTTATAATAATGTGTAAATTTCAGGCTTTGAATGTGAAGAGCCTGTGGCTCAGGTTTCCACAAAGTTTAAGACAACAATTCAACCTCATGTAAATCTAGTGATCAAGCTGTATGGGTTTTCACTATCCAAATTTAACCGTAATATATGTATTCTAGTATAAGCAATAATGAATATCAATATATAACCTTTCATGATGTTTAAATTTAGAAATTAATAAATTACCAGTTTGATATTCTTGAATAAAGAGTTTCCGTTGTGTGTATAATCATCTAATGTATATTGGTAAAAATCACTTTGTTTAAAAGAGAAGAAGACAATATAAAAAGTTCTTGGATTCAAATGTTATTGAATGTTTAAACCTCTCTAGACATATTGAATCCATTTAATAGAAATATGTAGTCATTAAGACTCTAGAAGAAAAGATCCATGAACTTGAAAATGATGTGAATAAGATCACTAATGTCAGGAGTTTATGCAAGGACGAAACTTGCAGGAAATTCAAGGAAACGAAATCATTGTTACAAAACCTGGTTAAGATGCATGAAGATGAATATTAATGAATGAACAAATCCTTTTAAGTTAAAATAATATTTATTTATGATCATAAATTTATCCTCAATATGAAATATCTATATTTGTAAAATCAGTTTACCTATCTTTATAAGATAGATATTAATGCTTCACATAATACAGAACATGTATCTTTTGGTACTCAATGCTCAATAGACGATGCTAAGGTTGAATGAACTCCAACACGCGATAAGGAAAATAATTATATAATCCAATGATATATCATAGGCATATGATAAAAGAATGTTACCATCCAAAACATAATATAATCATGTTTTAAAATATGTTTCTAACAAATTAGATGAAAAATTATAAATAAGTATGTATTAGGAAAAGTGATGAGATAACTAACACCATGTCTATAGTGGATAAGAAACGTATTCTATAAGATGGTTCCCCATAGAGAGAATAATACAACAATAAGAAGGCCCAACAATCTCTTGAAAAATATTTCATGAAATCACACTTTTTGGGTCAATGCTGGTGCTACAACATGTTTGTGCATTGTGCATTAAATTGTTGGTACAATCCCAAACTGTAAAATAACATAGGATGACCATATCAAGGTGGATGAGGCTAGAGATGAAGATGAAACACCCATAGGACTATAAGCATCTATATATTGAAAATTTATTTTAATATATTTACAACATCTGTGATGTTTTCAATGAGAGTGGTTACAAGATCGGTACCTACTCATCTCAACATGTATCCAATGACTATAAGAAAATAAGATCACAATATATAGATATGAATGAATATTCTACCTCATGAAGAAATCAGATGAATGTGGTGAATAAAAATTCTCCAAAGAATATTACAAATATAATAGGTGGGAATTACATGGATTCAAAATCAAAGAATTTAAAGGGTGGGGCATCCAAAAGAACTACCAACAATGAATACACTCAGAAGAATTCATATGAAAATCCTAGTCTTCGGACTCGGAAATGTCAATCATATCAAAGGATTCTGGTATTCCATAGCTCACTCTAATGATTATTTTTCTTGTAGTATAAAATCTATATTCATCAAGAAAAAACATAAAAGCTAGTGTAGTTAAAAAACGACAATGACCTCTCACTTATTGGGAATAACCTTGACCAACTTCAAAATAACAATACCAATTATGAAATATATTCTTATCAGACCCCTGATATTAATATCTCGATGAAACTCAACAATCTCCATACTTTTTAGGATAACATACATAAATAATCATTCAAAATAAAATGGCTAAAAGATGGTGATAGAAATAATAAATTTTATAACCCTCTTCAAAGATTTAGAAATTAATGCAGATCTTTAACATATCATATGGATGTAGAAAAATTCCTGGATAATGACAATGAAATTTATAATCACGTTGTTACCTATTTTGAATCCTTATTTAATGTGTTGGTCAGAGTGGATACTCAAGAGGGGGGGGGGGGGGTTAATTGAGTCCCATTTAAAATTTTTGTTAAAAATATTTATATTAAATACCCGAATTTGAATAATTAGATGTATTATAGTAAATTTATAAAGATTGTAAGTTTTCAATTAGTTTTTCAAGAGATTGATTATTTCTCAGTTAACTCAATCTGAAGATTGATTATCTTTTGAAACTAACTTACTAGATAACAGAAGTTATAAACACATGCTAATTTATCTATCAGAGTTACATTAAAATAAATTTGTGTTTAAAGTACTTAACAGTGGAATATTCAATAGTTTAAAACAAAATAAATAAGCACATCTCTTCTAACCAAGAGGTTCAGTCTCAAGCCGAGACTTATTCCTCTCAAAACAATTTATATAAATTTTCATCCAAACCCTGGATTGGGGTTAACAACAGTACATAGACTATCCAGGTACTAAGACCTCTACCATAGTTCTTCGTGGAAAAATATAAGAACAATATAACACAGGATATCCAGTTCACACATGACCTCTTCCACTATCCACAGTGGGATACAACAGCATAGGCAAAGAGTGAGTGAGGATTAGATCCTCTAGTTTAGCACAACAGTCTGTGTGTTTATGTAATATAAAGAGTACACACACTTCTCAAAAGAAAGTAAAATAATCACTATGAGAGAGTAGATATGAGTTTAGAATGCTCTATTTATTTGATGTGTAGCTATAGACTCCTTTGATTAAACAGAAATGCTTCTGAGTCCTTCTATGTTTTTTTTTCATTAATATAGAGTGTCGTTTGCTTCCTTGATTTTCAGGTTCAGTTTGATTAGCTTGACTGTATGAAGAGATCATTGTAGTTCTTCACTCCTTTTCTGAGATTCAGCTTATATTCTCTTCTTGTATGAATGGCCTCATATATATCTAGTGTTCTTCAAGTATAAATGTGTGTGTATGTTGCCTTTCCTTATTCTCTATATGCTCCTCTTCCTTCTCTGCAGTTTAATCTTCCTCTTATACCTTAATATCTGGAAATAAGAATTATTATCTTTTCATAGGTACGAGGTACGGTTCTCTGACATGCCAACAACTATCATTAAATAATTGTACGTTAATTAAAAACATCAAATATGACTGTTGCTTAATAAATAAATAGAAATCGAGATTAAGTAGCAGTGACTGGTTAACAATCATCCTTCATTAGTAGCACTCTATTGGTAGACTTGTAGCGGTGGACTTCGTATAGCAGTGAGCTCCTCTTGGTAGATATTTGTTCTTGTACCGGTAACTACTTGTATAGATAGCAGTTACTCCGTGTAACAGTAGATCTATGTACCGGTAACTCCTTCTATTAGTATCGTAGTTCTATCAGTAACTAGCTTGTATCAGTAAATACTTATATCGGTGCCTCTGTCTGTATCAGTAGGTCTTTATAACAGTATATGTGTGTCTGTTCGATTGTATCAGTTACTTGTATCGGTAGACTTGAGTAGCGGAGACTTCCTTAAATTAGTGGACTTCTTAATGGTAGAGTTACATATATCGGTAGACTTACTTTGACGGTAACCTTTCGGTGAACAGGTAGACTAACATACCGGTAGCTTTGTCCTATACCAAAGACTATGTGTCGGTTTGCATGTATTAGTAGCAATGTGCATACCTGTGAACTTAACACTTATATATTCTATGCAAAACATATCCAGATTGAGTTATAATTATTTCAAAGTATGTATAAACATAGATAAATAGTGATTAACATATTCCAATGAATATTTTGATATTATTCTCAACATAGGATTATAAACACATATTAAAACATAATTGGGATTATCAAAATAGGTGAGTTCAACAATCTCCCCCATTTTGATAATCTCAAATTATGATATCAGAATCCAAAATAATTAGTAAAGAATCAGTATAAAATAGAATGGATATTATTTCTCAGTGTGAGTGATGACATTTTAAAATGTGATATTTTAAAAGAATATCAGAGGATATAGTATTGAAAGCAATTGTATTAGAGAATATATTATTTGATGCATGTATAATAGGTATAAAACAACTGTATGAGAGATATACAACAAATGTATAAGAGGGAAGGTAAAAACTATATATATATAGATAAAATACCAGAGGGATATGTATTATGATCATAAAATATAATGATTCTTTATAGCGGTTCTCCCCCTGTGTATTATGTCTCCCCATTTGTATTATTTCTCCCCCTTTGTGATTAGAAAAAATTGAAACAGAAAGGAAATACAGGAAACGAGAAGTAACAGAAGGTAAAAGATTGAATTAAAGAATTTATATATTACGTGAGGCAAAAATACATAAAAATAAATAAGTGAACCAAAAATTATTACAAGTGATTCCAATAAATTGTCCTAGCGACAAATAAATCCACTTATTGAATGTCAACATTGGATTTGGCTTTAGGTTCAGAGGTAGATTCATTCTTGGTAGTTTCAGGAGAGGGCTTGGGAATTCTAGAAAGCATAACTAGTGGTTGAGAAATAGAGATTTTCCTTGGCTTGTAGTGGGTATCTCTTTGTGTGATCATAGGAGTGATACTTCAGATTTCCTGGACTACAGTCATCTGAGGAATAAAGGAAAACTGAGTAGAGGCAGGCAGAGTTGGAGGTGTAATGATAGATGTACTATCCACATGAAAAAATGGCTGCAATAGATTTTTAAAGCCCATTATAATTCATCCTCCTCTTTCCATAGCAGAAATGAAATCATCCTTGTTCTCCATGAATTTGTCTAGTGTCGGGGCCAACTCTCTAAGAATAATGACTTGTTCTCTGAAGGCTTGATTGACTGGTGTAAGGTTCATGTTTTATAACATAATCTTGAAATGATTTTTGAGCTGATGCTTGGTATAAAATTTCTGAAATGAAGAATCATCTTTATCCTTTAATTATTTTTGAGTGATAGAAGCATCTCTCATATAATCTTGAAATATTTTCATGATATCTCTAGTGGTAGTCACCACATGGGTCAGGGAAGATGAGTCCACAGAGCCACTAGTTGATGCTGAACCAAGCTCTTCTCTCATCAAAACTTGAAACATATCATCATCTACAGAAGCACATGATGAAGCAAGAGGTTTGACAGTGAATGCAATAGTCACCTTGAATGATTGGGTTAGGTTGTTTATCAGCTTCTGGACTTACAAATCTGGAGTTCTCAAATGCTCTTTGACCGACTTCATGAAAGCTTCAAAGCCATCCAAAAATTGCTTTATTAAACCATTAATGTAATTGATATTAGCATTCATTTGAGCATGAGAACTACTGAAGGAAGTTAAATAAGCAACAGACTGCTTCAAGGAAACAACATATCATGTCCAGCTCATAATATGAGAATGAAACACTCTGAATTCATTCATCATCTTTGTCAAAGTTGTTTACATAGTACATCCAAGTGGGAGTTCAAAATATTTTTCCATGTTTCTCAGCTCCTCAACAAAACAATTATTTAAATCGGCAATAGATTAATTCAATGACTATGTCATCTCAGCATTTATAGACTCAATTTCATCCCAGGTTACCATATTAGTAGACACAACAACAGGTGCTCTTTCTGTCACAATACTAGACACAGAGGCATTCAAAGAGATTGGATTGATGAGTCTATGGAGGCTTCCATTTTTCTTATCTCTTCCACAAATTAAGTCTTGAGATCAGACTTCAACTGGTCTAGAACAACATTCCTTACTACATCCTCAGGTAAAAACATAGAACATATATTATAGTTAACTGTGGTCTTTTCATTGGTGTCTCATCTTCCGAATCAGGGTAGTCCAACCCACAGACGACAAAACCTGGGTCTTCTGCCCAGTCTTCAATTCAATGAGCTAATGAAACACTGACAAGTCAAATTGGATTCTCCCCCTCAACTGATTAATTCTCTTGTATAGAAATATCACCCTCATCAGCTCGGTCTTCCTCAAAAAAATGTTCCACAACTGTCAACATTTATTCAACAGCCGAAGGCTCCTCTGGAATAGGAGCAGGTCTATCTACTTCAACAAGAACATCCTCTAAAGGCATAACAGAACTTACAATCAAAGGACATAACCTCAAGGTGGAAGAAGCAGATGCTTTAGTTTCAGATTCTCTTTCTTCTTCTTAATTCTCTAGGGTAGCCAATTCCTGATCCGATCTCTGCTGGTCTTCCTCATGCACAGGTGCCTCTTCATTGCTTACACCCAAAACTGTTTCTATACTAGGTAGGTTCAAAGATGCATTTTCATTTTATTGTGATACAATTTCATGAGTGGGGATAGGAGGAATGTTCGGATCACCTACATCTACTGTAGAGGAATCCTCCTCATCTGAATCGTCACTATACTGTTGCTCGTCCTCATCAGGTCCTAGACCAGGATCTCTCTTGTCTTTTGGTCTATTTAGATGGTCCACTGGATTAAAAATGTCATATATCTTCTCATCATTAGAAACCCACTACCTTCTCCATGGGTTCCAGGTAAACTTCATGTACTTACATAATGTGCTTGTGATAAAAAAATTGTTTCTTACCACCACTATCTCATCATATGACTCCGCAACCCCTTTACATTAAAAATTACCGAAATCAATTCGGTAATGAATAATGCATTGGTTTTTGATTTGGTTCTGGTCATATCCTCTATTTGAATCATTAATAGCCTGCAAAGATTCACCTTCACACCATTCCTTAATAGATGCAACAAATAAATATCTTGATACTTCATATTTTCAAATTCCCCTCTTCTTGGACATAGAACGTGTTGGATGAACTTGAACAACAACCTATTTTCCTCATCCATCTCACTAGCTAGCACCTTTCTCTGCTTGACACTACCAGTGAGCTCCTCTAAGGTAGTCTCATAGTCAAAGAAGCCGCTGGTAGGAGGTATTGTCTTCAATCAATACCCAAAAAAATCTTTCATGTGGTAACTTCATGCATTCATCCCATTCGATGGATGAAGAAGATATTTCCTTTCCATTTACCAATGAAACCATTCTAGTATAATTATCTTATTTCTCAAAGCGCACAAAAGCATAGAACTATTTTATCAGCTTCAGATAATAAGGACCATTTTTGTTTGTGAAAGATTGATGCCATTTCTTCTCCTCCAATATTCTTAGGGTCAGCAATTTTCTTGGAAAAATCCACTCTCGACACATCTCCTTCTCGATTACAATTTCATTATTTTGCAAGTGCGGGTTTACTAGAAACCTCCATGACCTTGTTCGATTGACACTATTACATGCTTCAGGACCTGTCATCTACTTCTTCGTATTTTTCTCATCAATGTCATCTCTGCCAGTCAGAATTTTTGTTTTTTCCATCTCTGTATTGAAGATCATAGGGTTTTTGCGAGATTCAGGGATTCAAGGAGTCGGGTTTGAGAGAGGAGAGTTCAGTTGATTGAGAACTAACTAAGACATAATTTTTATCATTTAGGAATCATAAATAAAACATAATAAGTATAATATAAATGATACAGATTTTGGTGGCTAAAGATACAAAAGTTTAAAGGCAACATAACCTATTGGTAACACATACCGGTGAGGATTCCTAACGGTGAGGTATATCAGTGAGGTTCACTAACTGTGAGGTTCATACCAGTGAGGTATATCAGTGAGGTTCTCTAAAAGAGAGGTATATAAGTGAGGTTCATTAACAGTGAGGTTCATACCGGTGATGTATATTAGTGAGGTACATACCAGTGTGGTATCTAACAGTGAGGTTTCTAACTGTGAGGATTCTAACGGTGAGGTTTCTAACTATGAGGTTTCTAACGCACAGATTCTATCATTCCTAACTCATGTCTAATATAACTTAACCTATCCAAACATAATGGTTTGGTGAAAATGTCAGCTAATTGATGTTTAGTACCTATAAAATCAAGAGTAATATCACATTTTTGGTAATAATCTCTCAAAAAATAGTTCCTTACATCAATGTGTTTGGTCCTAGAGTGAGACACGAGATTACTAGAGATATTAATTTCACTACTGTTATCACAATTTATAGATATATGTTCAAAAATGTATCCATAGTCCAACAAATTTTGTTTCATCCCCAGAATTTGTGCACAACATCTACCAGCAGCTATATTCTCTACTTCAGTAGTAGACAATGCAACATAATTCTTCTTTCTACTACACCATGATACCAGGGACTTACCTGGAGTATGATATGTTCCAGAAGTGCTATTCCTATATAACTTTCAACCAACAATGTCTTGATATGAATAACTCATTAAATCAGAAGATTGTCCTTTTTGATAAAATAAACCTAAATTTGCAGTATGTTTAAGATATCTGAAAATTCTTTTAACAGTAAGAAAATGGAATTCTTTAGGATTATCTTAAAATATTTCACACATACACACACTATGCATAATACTCGGCCGACTTGCAGTAAGTTAATTTAGAATTCCAACTATACCTATGTACTTTGCTTGATCAACTGGTTTCCCAGATTCTTCACTGTCCAACTTAAACGTGGTACTCATGGGTGTATCACATTCCATAATACTATCTGAACAAAAAAATTTAATATATCCTTTTTATATTTACTTTGATTTAAAATAATACCATTTTTATTCTGAAATACTTGAAATCGAAGAATATATTTATGTTCTCCCATTAAATTTATTTCAAATTCATTTTGAATTCACTTTGAAAAATAAGTACACAAAGTATTTTTAGAAGATCCAAAAATAATATCATTAACATATATTTTTACTATAAAAACATCTTTTGAAATTATTTTAATAAAGAGAGTTGGATGATAAATCTCCTTAGAAAAACCATTTGAAATAAGAAAATTACTAAGTCTATCATACCAAGCACATGGAGCTTGTTTTGAAACCATATAAAATAGTAGATAGATTAAAAACACGATTTGGAAAATAATGATTAATAAATCCAGGTGGTTGTTCAACAAAAACATATTCAATTATAAAACAATTTAACAAAACACTTTTAACATCCATTTGATATAACCTAAAATTCAGATGAGCAGCATAGGCAAGTAGAATCTTAATTGATTCTAATCTGGCTATAGGAGGAATGGTTTCCTTATAGTCTATTCCTTCCTCTTGACTATACCCTTGTGCAACTAGACTTTCTATATTCTAGGCTATATTTCCGGATTCACCAACTTTATTTCTAAAAACCCATTTTGTGCCTATCGTCAAAGTGTCCTTGGGCCTGTCAAATAATTACTAGACTTTGTTTCTTTCAAATTGATTTAATTGTTCTTGCATAGCCATTACCCAAAATTCATCATTGATTGTATCATTGATATTTTTAGGTTCTAACTGTGAAATAAAATCTTGATGTTTAACCTGGTTTATTAGAGAAGCTCTAGTCTGTGTCTTTATATCAATATTACTAACAACAACATATAAAGGATGATTCATTAGAATCCTATTTGAGCTAGTAATGGTGGGAATAGAAATATCAGGTTCTTCTCACGATTCAGTTTCTACAGAAACAGGTTATTAAAAGTTTCCATAACTGGATGTATTTACAAAAGGTTCTTTGATTTTATCATTAAGGTTCAAAACAGACAAATCATCTTCAATATTTCCAATAGAAGATTTGGGTTCATGTGGATCGGTTTCATCAAACTTGATGTGAACAGACTCTTCCACACATTTGGTTCTTTTATTAAAAACTCAATAAGCTTTAATAATGATTGAATAACCTTGGAAAATTCCTTCATCACTCTTATATGCAAATTTATCAAGATTATCCTTGGTGTTGATAATAAAGACTTTTCATCCAAACACTATGATGTAAAAACATTAGGCTTCCTATTATTCCATAGTTCATAAGGGGTCTTTTTAAGAATAGGTCTAATCAATAATATATTAATAATATAACAACCTGTATTTACATCTTCAGCCGAAAATAAAATTGGCAGGTCATACTCATTAAGCATAGTTCTTGCAATCTCTTGAAGAGTTCTATTTCTTCTTTCTACTACACCATTCTGTTGAGGTGTCCCAGGGGAAGAGAAATTTTGACTATACCCGTTGTGTGAGCAATAAGATTCAAATTCTAGATTTTAAAACTCACAAACATGATCACTTCTCATGGTCTTAATCATTAGTCCACTAAGGTTTTCGACAGACTTGGATTATTTAATAAATTAAGAACAAGATTCAATTTTTTGATCTAAAAATTATACCCATGTGTACCTAGAGTAGTAATCTACTAATACATATACAAAGTGCTTCCCATTTAAATTAGAAACTGTAGAAGGTCCAAACAAGTCCATGTGAACCAACTCGATAGGTTGAAACGTTGAAACTTATTTCTTTGATTTAAAATAAATATTATGTTGATTTCCCTTTTGACAGGGATTACGGACATTATCAGCTGGGAATTCAAGTTTAGGTAGGTATCTAACAAAGTTTATCTAAGTCAGTTTTATACGTGAATGAATGTTTCAATGTCCTAATCTTATGTTACATATCCAAGAATCTTTATGAAAAGTATTTAAGCAAGTAAAGATATATTTAGTAAAATAATTCAAATCAACAACATAAACATTTTTATTTCTCAAATATGAAAATACTAAAATATTTTTAGATTTAAAAACATCACCAAAATAATTTTCAAAATTAACATTGAAACCATCATCACACAACTGTGAAATAGAAAACATGTTATATTTAAGTCCATTAACAAATAAAACATTAGAAATTAAAACTGAGTCAGTGTTCCCAATGTGGCCAAATCCAATGATTTTTTCCTTTTGAATTATCATTAAATGTGACAAGGACTCCATAAACATTGATTAAACTCTTGAATCATGAGTAATATCAAGTCATATACCTCTAACATCCATTGTACATGTACCATAAATTCTTATGGGAACTCTTTAAGAATGTTTCCTACAAACCGGATTAAACAGAAAATGATTTTGGTACCAATATTTTCTTGGGTCCAGAGAGGTTATAAATAAAAACTTTTGGTAACCAAATTTTTCTAATGGGTCTCATACAATCAATATATTCAAAATATTTTTACAGATAAACTGTATTTGACCAATATCCATATGAATAACTAGTTTAAGCATATAAATTTAGAGAACTAGAAGAAGCATCATTCTATCTAGATTTTGTAATAAATCTATTTTTAGTTATCTGTCATTGTCCAGGATGATAGCCTATTCCACTGGTATATTTTCGTGCCACTTGTTTTCCACAAATTTGAGTTAGAGTATTCTTTCCATTTGTGAATTTATATAATTCCTTCCTTAATTTCTCATTGGACAATTTCAGTTCAATATTTTCCTTAAGTAAATGAGCATTCTTTTCCTTTTCTATATCATGTGCATATTTAACAAAGCTGGTCAAAGCATACTTTTTTTAAGGTCTTATACTTGTCCTTCAATTCATAACAGGTTTCTTCTAGCATATTATAGTGTTCAAATAATTCAACTTTAGACATATTATCATCACTAATTTCATTCCACGAATAATAATCAGTCAATATAGGGGAAACAGGTACCTCAGAAATAATAGTCATGAAATACATGTTGGCATGATTATTTTCAGAATCAGAAACTTCAGACTCACTTGTGCTTTCTTCTGAAGCACTGCAGGTTTCCTTCATATCTTTATTATATTTTCTGTCCTTGTAGTCATGTTTCTTCTTGAACATTAACTTCGGTAATTCTTCCTTAATGTGTCCATTCCTTTTGCATTCATAACACACTATCTCATCATCCTTATCAGCTTTCTTCCAATCCTTTATATAGTGACCTTTGTTGTTATATTTTCCATTATAATTTTGTTTTTTGAAGAATTTATTCTTCATTTAGAGCTTCTTGAACCGTCTGGCTATCTGAGCCATCTCTTCATCACTACCTGAATCAGAACCTTCACTTGTTGAGATTTCAGTAGGTATGTGAACTTTCTCTTTTTCCTTTCTCTTTGATGTAGTATATTTAAATTCTACTAACATCCTCATTGGTTCATCATATTCATTCTTGTTTACATTTATCTCTTCTTCATATATCATTAAATTATCAATTAATTCTTTAATATGTAGTGAACATATATCAAATGAATCACTTGTTGAAACTGATGTACCTCTCCATCTTTCTAGTAGACATCTTAGTATCCTCATAATCTGTTCCTTTGTAGGAACAACTTTTCCACGTGAGCTCATAGTGTTAAAAATCACATTGAACCTAAGATACATATCAGAAAAAGTTTTATCAGACTTCATTTTAAAATTAGCATACATAATAGTATAGGTATTAAATCTCGTTTCTTTAACATTGGTGGTTCCCTCATGGGAAATATCCAAAGTGTCCGAGATTTCAAAATTAGTTTTACAATAACATATTCAATTAAATTCCTCGTCACCTAGAGAACGGTACAAAGAATTCATAGATTTAAAGTTATTATTGTATGTAGTCTTGGTAGAATCATCCCAAGTAATTATTTCAGTTTCAGGAATCTTATATTGAGTCTCTATAGCAGGCCAGGTATCAAATCCCATACATTCCAAATGAATTTTCATTTTAGGTTTACATTGGGCATAATTTGTACCATTAATGAACGGTGGCCTATTGGTAGCAGAACCTTCTAGAATATTTTCCTTAATTAGATTTTAGAAAATATATTTAAAGAGATAAAATTTAGAACTAACATAAATTTCTGATCATTAAGATACATCTAAAATCATTGTTGAAAAATAAAGTATTTTGAAATCCTTTATAAATAACAAAATATCCTCTTATACCAAATGTTGGTCGGATTGGATACTCAAGAGGGAGTGAATTGAGTCCCAGTAAAAAAATTATGTTAAAAATATTTATATTAAAATCACCCAAATATAATAATCATCTAAATTTTATTGAATTTATAAAGACTGTACGGTTTCAATTATTTTCTCATGAGATTGATTATTTCCCAGTTGAATAAATATGATTATTGATTAACTTTTGAAACTAACTTAATGGCTATAAAAATTTATAAACACCTACTAATTTAGCTATTAGAGTTACAATATAATAGATTTGTGTTTAAAGTACTTAGCAAGATAATATTCAATAGTTTAAAACAAAATAAATAAGCACGGAAGTTCTAACCAAGAAGTTCAGTCTCAAGCCGAGACATAGTCCTCTCAAAAAAATTTATAAAATTTTGATCCACACCTTGGATCGAGGTTAACAACATTAAAGAGACTGTCCAGGTACTATTACCTCTACTATAGTTCTTCATGGGAAAATATAATAACAATATCACACATTCTGTCCAGGTCACACTTGACCTCTACCACTATCCACAGTATGAAACAGGAGAATAGGGAAAGAGTGAGTGAGAATTAGATCCTCCAGTTTAGCACATCAGTCAGTGTGTGTATGTAATATTAAGAATACACATAATTCTCAAATGTATGTAAAAGAATCACTAAGAGAGAGAATATATGAGTTTAGAATGCTCTAGTGATTAGAAGTGCAGCTCTGGACTCCATTAATTAAACAAAAATGCTTCTGAGTACTTCCCTGGATTTTTCCTTGAAAACAGAGTGTCGTTTTCTTCCTTTATTTCCAGGTTTAGTTTGATCAGCTTGAATGTATGAAGAGATCTTTGTAGTTCTTAACTCCTTGACTAAGATTTATCTTTCGTTCTCTTCTTGTATGAATGTCCTTGTATATGTCTAGTGTTATTAATGTATTCTAGTGTATGTATGTCACCTTTAATTATTGTTTATATGCACCTCTTACTTCTCTGCAGTTTAATCTTCCTTTTATAACTTCATCTCTTGCAATAGGAATGATTACCTTTTCATAGGTACGAGGTACAGTTCCCTAACATGCCAAAAACTATCATTAAATAATAGTACGTTCATTAAAAACATAAAATATGACCATTTCTTAATAAATAAATAGAAATAGAGTTTACGTATCAGTGAATGGTTAATAGGCATCTTTCATCAGTATCTCTCTGTCAGTAGACTTGTAGCGGTGTACTTTGTATAGTGGTGATATCATATCGATAACTCTTTGTTCTTTTACCTGTAACTCCTTGTATCGGGAGCAGTTACTCCATATAACAGTAGCTCTATGTACTGGTAACTACTTCCATCGGTAGAGTTGGTCTATCAGTAACTGGCTTGTATCGATATCTACTTATATCAGTGGCTCTGTCTATATCGGTAGGTCTTTATAATGGTAACTGTGTGTCTGTCTGTTTGTATCGGTAGCTTATATTGGAAGACATGTGTAGCGATGAATTCCTTATTTCGGTGGACTTTATAACAATAGACTTACACATATCGGTAGACTAACTCAAAAGATATCCTTATGGTGTACCGGTAGACTTATATACCAATACCTCTGTTCTGTACCAAATACTATGTGTCTATTTGTCTGTATCAATAGCTATGTGCATGCCTGTGAACTTAACACTTCTCTGTTCTATGTAAAACATATCCAGATTGAGTTATAATTATTTTAAAGTTTGTATAATCGTAGATAAACAGTTATTAACATATTCCAATGATTATTTTGACATTATTGTCAACATAGGATTATAAACACATATTAAAATAGAATTGGGATTATCAAAACATGTTAGGTCATCATAATTGATCTAGAATCAACCATGATATTCTTCATAACATTCTTCTGATAGTTATAAATGATGAAGATAACAATATCCTCCAAGAAATTCTTCTTGATCATGATATTAAAGAAATATTCTTCTTTTTTTATCTTGAGAGTGCTTTGGGTCCTGATGAATTTTAATATGGATTATTCCAAGAATATTGGGATATCATTCAACCTGATGTCTACAAACTAGTGAGGTCTTTCTTTTCTTGTGGTTTTTTCCACATGGGTTAAATGCTCAATTCCTCACATTGATTCCAAATATCTGACATTACTATAAAATTCATATATTCATCCCATATCCCTTATGAACACTTTTATTAAATCAATACCAAAATGTTATCCAACAGAATTTCCAATTTTACGGAAAAAATTGTTTCATGGAACCAATTTGGTTTCTTCAATGGTAGATCCATACAAGATTGCATTTATAATTCCTATTAATCCACTAACACCTTAACAGTACGAATATAGGTGGTTACATCGCCATTAAACATGGAATTAGGAAAGCTTTTAATACTATGGACATGAATTTTATCATTAAAGTGCTTCAAGGTTTTGGCTTCAATAACAACTACATAACTAAAAATAAGTCATTATTTCACTCTCCCTTCATTTCAATAATAACAAATAGCAACCCCTGAGGCTATTTCAAATTCACTAATGGTTTTAAATTGTGTGATCCCCTCTCTACCTTTATTTTTTCTATGGAATAGAACTATTTATGTGGCATACTCTCTCGACTGATGGAGAAAAATAAACTTACTAAAATTTAGGCTTCCTGAAATGACAATGCCCCCAATATTATTTTATATGAGGATGACATCATTATGTTATCAAAATGAGACAACAGAAATATCAAAACTCCCAAAAATGATCTCCCACAATATGAGGAGGTCTCGGGTCACATCACCAACAGGAAGAAGTCCGGGGATTTCATTGGAAAAAACATTCCAACGAATTGATAAAATAATATTATCAATGATTTAGGTATTAAAATAGAATATATTACATTCACTTATCATGGTGTCGACATATTTTGGGGTAGGCCAAAATCATGCTATTTCACTTGCACTGTAGACCAAATTAAAAATCAACTCTCTTATTGGAAGGGGAAAATTATCTCTATGGCTGGGATAATCAGCCTCGTGAATTCGGTCATTGGTTCCAAGATGATATATTCTATGATGGTTTAAAAATGGCATGTCGGGCTTTATAAAAATAAATATTTACATTAAAAACATTTTCTAATCATGTAGTACAATGGAAAATAAGTTTGTGACTATTACATGGTCTACTTGTTGCAAACCACTTGTAAAGGTGGGCATTGGAATAAAAAACATTCTCCTTTTTAATGAGGTGCTTCAAGAATAACTCAAATTGAAAATGGTGCATATCGATTCATCTATTTCTTCTTTCCTCAAAAACATGTTCCTTGACAAACTGAAAAATGAATCTTGTGTTTTCTTGACTCCTCCATCTTGCCTTCCATTACAAAATATTATTCTAACATTATGATCAACTCTATATTGATTGTATCTAGGGACTCCTCTATGAGATTCTGGTTAGAAAACTATAATGGCTCCCCTCTTTCAATTTTATTCCCTTATAAACCCCTAATAATATCAATATGACCATGAATGCTGTAATTAACTCACAAATTTATAGTCTCCCAAAAAATTTCATTCAAGTAATTGAAAATTATATTTTCTCAAACATGACTTATTTCCTACCATGGGAACCTATTCATATTGGCAGGCTATATTAAAATAATTTTTACATACATCTCTTCCATAACGATGACAGTGACCATAGATGGATCATGAATTGTGACCAGTCATGGATAAACCCTCACAAGTTACCCTTATTTAGCCTGTTTCCTTTAACAGTATCCCAATTTATTCTTGTTTATAGTCTTTTGGGATTCAAATTTTTTCTAAATGTTGTCTTTGGTATCATCATAGAGAGGATAACAATCTCCTTTTTCTTTCATGTGCCACCACCACAGTTCTTTGGAATTATATTTTTGACTTATTTGATTGAATATTGAAGATTCTTGACTCTATCAATGCGCAGCTACACCATTGTGTGGATATGGATAGCTCTCAAAAAATCAAAATTCTATTCCATTCCACCATCGGAGAGCATTTTCATGAGATAATGAATGATATAAATGTAATTTTTCACAATAATTACTCAGTCAACATCTATGCAAGTCAGATTCAAATTATCATTTCTGTTCAAGAATCTTCCTTTATTCAAAATGGGAATTGCTAAAACACAGTGAGGGATTTCATTATTCTTATAATGCATTAGGTTGATGGAATTTTTCACTAACTGTAATGCGCTTTTTATGTTTCTTTGACAACACTCACCACCTAGTTGGATCCCAGAAAATGTTTATTGTGCTCTTAAAGGAAATATGGGACCAGCAGTTTATGGGGAATCTTCAGGAATCATTTGGACATATCCTTAGGTGTATTCTTAAGGTATTTTGGACCACCTCCTCTATAGAAGCTAAAATGATTAGTGTCATTCATGTTATCTCATATTCAAAACAAAAAGGTTGGAACGACATATGGATTGAGTGTGACTGGACAACCATTAGCTAAGCACTATTAATGGGGTGGTTCATCTAGTCAGGTTAATCACCACTAGATGGATAAATTTTCTTCATTCACTCCATTATATCAATTATATTACCACTCATACCTACCGTGAACTGAATGCTTTAGAGGACGAGCTTGAAGAAAAAAGGGTAGGTCGGAACAACACATGGATGGATATTCTACCAGATGACTTACTTACACATTATGTGAAAGATTTTACTATAATCCCATCATTTTGACTCTTGTAATATGGGCGTTTAATTTTAATAATGCTACAGTTATTTAACCAATGTAATACATTCATCAAAAAAAATTAACTCAAGAAATATTTTTAACATCATTTCATTATCATTGGAATGTCATTTCATTATATCTCAACCTTAGTTACTCATAATTATTATCATTCTATAAAGGCGGTTTAAATGAAAATAATAACATACATTAGAATAATGGAAGTTCCCTATGGACACCCATCCAGTCTATTTTACATGAGTGTTTTAGATCCATTTGATGAATTGAGTATAGGTGTTTCTGGATGATTCTTACATAACACATTTTTTATCATTAACCAAGAATAAAAGTGGAAAATACCTGAAGATAGGTATTTTCAGTTCTCATCTCATTAGGTATCATGATCAGTGGATAATGTACAACTTTTTTTAAAAAATAAAACCCTCTAGTTTTCTATATTAATCAAGGACCTGGAAGAATTTGACTAGAATGATGAATGAATCAATTCATAAGTATATATTGACAAAATTTTCCCATGAACATTATATTTATTTTCAATAAGGGGGTGAGAATTGAAATAAATGTTTGATAAGTTAAAATGGGGGGAAAAGAAATGTGAATGAGGGAGTTAATTCACATTGAAATTAACATATTCATTTGAAAGAGAACCTCGTGTATTGACAAAATATAAAAAGGGTAGACTGTTAGGACTAATATTTTGTATAAGATGTATTTTTTGTAAATGGATATCAATAATGGTGTTAATAATGGTCAAGATGAAGTAGTCCTCCAATGTAAAATGGGGATGATTGAATTTCTTTGGGATTCATGATCCCAAATGAAAATGAAGGGAAGGATGTATGCCTGGGTTGTTTTGATGTTTAAATGTGTCCCTACACATTATATTAAACAAATACTTTTTAACAATTGTTTTATACATCCTTAATTAGTAAATGATCCAGTTCACTAGACAACATGCTAGCATCCTCCTGAGGCACATGCAGAACCACAAGGGTTAACCGCTCACTTGGGAATCCATCCAAGGAAATCCCGTGAGTTCAACGACCATAAGAATGCCCAGAAGACAGCATGTGGAATGGCCCTTTCACAGTTGGGCCGAATCCCACAAAGAGAGTGGGAGCAATGTGCACCCATTGAAAACACGATATCAAGTGGTACTTTGGATGGAGGAGGATAATTCCTAACGAATGAACTGATGGCTTGATTCTTAAGTCTTGAATCTCAGAATTTTAATTTCGATGGGGGAATAGTGTTTAGTATGAGTGTAGAAATCTCAGCTGTCTATCTGATTTTTCACAAGATCCTGATTAAATGCCTCATCTCATAGTCATTCATCTAATCTTGGTTGTCTGCATCCGATATGAGTTGATCCCAAAACCGTAGAGTGACCATGTAAACATCTTCAACCTTCAAACCCTGGATGGGATTCAGATTCCAATGTTTTATAGAGATATGATCGAACCTCCCGGTATGTTCTTCATGCCATCACTAATATTCCAATTAACTTCATTACACTCACATGGGAGTCATGAAATAATTCATTCCATTAATTTTTCAGGAATTCCACAAAATGGAGATGTTCGAATGTGGATGAAGAAAACAAAGTTGCATGGCCATGCCATGGAGCTCATGTGTTCATTATTACTATTTTCATGAGACTCCTAGTACATGCATGTGATTTTTTCACATGAATGGAGGAGGTCACACGCATGATAAAGAAACAATCAAAACTCTCAACATATCTTTATCTGCTATTTATCATTTTTAATGCTGAGGATCTCTGTCACTCAATGAATAGATTTAAAGATCATATCCTACAGGATTTGAAACCGTGAAAATAAAATGATCTATTCTAATAAATAAATAATCAATCGTGGAAAAGTGAGGGTTGTCCCCATAATGTGAGAGCTCTTGCTTCAAATATCATATACTCTCTAAGCTTCACTTCGTGATGAGCCGACAAACAATACGGAACCACTCTCAGTTCATGAAGAGAAGATCCAATAACTATTTCTGTTTGGGAAGAGAGGAGCCGGCAAACATTTTTTGTTCACGAAAAAGAGGTACTATGTATTATTCTTGTTTTGTGAAGAAAAGGACCCACAAACTATCTATAGTCTTGTGAAGAGGAGAACCGTGCATCACTCGATTTCTGATGGTGAACCACGTAACATCTAGCACTACAATGGGAAATCATGCACCTCTTATGTGAAATTGTTACCACTTTGTATTTAAAGGAGGTACACAATTTAAATGAGTATAAGATTCATTCATCCCATTGTATGATGAGGATACATGAACAATCATGGTTTTCATAGGATACTTACACACTCTTTGCGTAGAAGAACATCACGCAATTATTGTGAAAAATGACGACCATGATCACAATAATAATCCCATTTTAGTGGGTGTGTTATATGATCAATGGAAATCGCATGCATGATACTAATGCAAATCATATGAATGATTTGAGACACCTTATTGTGAAAGAACAAGACAAATAGTGGACTACCCCCATTTGGTTTTGAATAAGACCCATGGATAAACATATAAATGACACATAAATTTAAATGAACTAAATTAGACATTGTTTGTGGGATTGTGAATATGAGAAAAAGAGTAGAAGAAAAAAATGTATGTTCATTCACACAATTATCATTCGAATCAATTAAAGGCCACATATGTGTGCATTTTTTGAAGGATGAATAATTAATAGGTGGGGAGAATTTCTATTATTTCTTGCATAAGTGAAAAAATTTAATGAAAATGGTACACCCCTGGATGTATATGTGGTAATCTGAAGGAGTAAAATAATGATAGTAGTTTATTTTATTTATACATGCATGATTTCATGCATAAATGTGATGAAGAATGGAGTAGAATATAATTCTCATGATGGTAATTGAGTTGATCTTCATTACTTGAAATATAAATAAGGAACTTTTGATTCTTGATGAGAATAAGAAAAGTCTTAGGATATTCAGTTATAACATTAAATAATAATTTTGAATATAAGTTAATCAATTTTGAACATCAATGAAAGCAGTGTAACATGCTGATGAGAGACAAAGAATTCAATGCAAATATGCTGAAGAGAACTTCGTTTCTATAAACAGTTTTATATCTCTACAGAGGTAGTGAGGTAGGGGGAGTCAACAAAATCGATCTGAGAGAAGTAGTGAGCTATCCGTAATCATTTTTTAAGGATGGGTTGATGGGATATATTTGTTTTACATGAAACCTTGTAATCTATAGCTACTGAAGATTTCTTGAATTTTGTATGACTGAAAAAACATTGGAATATGCTCCTTGGATGTATAAATTAGTGGCAAACCAAGTAAAACTGATGTGTTGTACTTATGCAAGTGAATTTTTTAATTACTACACATATACATAATACAGGTTTAATTAACTTCCAACTAACTTGGAAACAAGATCCATCTATTTAAGAGAAAAAGGAGACACCTTGATTCACCCCTACCCCCTCTCAGGGTTTTCTAGTGTCCTTTACACTTCACAATTAATGACATCTTGTAAACATTCTATTATTTATCATCTATGAATCTAAATATTTATCATTTTGTTTTTTCACAATGGTAACATGTTTTTAACCAATGTAATTAATGCTTTATCAATAATATAGGGTGACCCTTATTGGCTAATTTTGAACCACTGATTCTAAATAGTCCATCAAATTTAATAAATAAAAATTCAATGTTTGTTGGAAATTAACTTCAATATTTCTGCATGTCTTATGAAAAAAACATAGTAACCACAACCATTCTAATTGAGTACTAAATATTTTATTGGTGAATAGATTTATTATAGTATAAAAATAGTTCCATAAAAATATCATTTTTGTCATTTATTAATAACTACAAACCACATTGTTGAAGATAATTTTTTAGTAATTTTTAATCATTTAATAAAATATCATTTATTATAAAATACTATTAATTTTAATTTGGAAAATATTCATTTAATTTAAATTTAATAAATAATAATTCAATGATGAAATTTTAATTATTTAAGTTCACACATATATAACATGATATATTAAACTAAAAAATAATTTAATATCATAATTCATTCAATTTACTTCACTTTTAATAATTTCAGTGTAATTATTTTATTTTACTATTACTTAACTAATTAATGTGTCTACGTAAATTAAGAATTTAAATTAATTATTTCACCTCTAAAACATAATGATAAATTAATATGAGACAAATATAATTTATCATTGGAAATAATATTTATAACTTAAACAATATTGTTTTTTCTAAATCCCATGGAGTTATAAATATTAAAAGTAAAAAATGTATCTCTTTTGTTTTTTTATGACATGACTTATTATATGGGTCATATTCAATTGAAATTGACATGAAATTTCTATATGATGGTAAATTAATGTCCAATAATAATATCAACTCATTTAATAAAGTTAATAATATATTTTAGGTAATTTTCACTCTTATAATTGTATTTTAACCCCCATTAAACCCATTTTTACTTAAAATGTGGTGATAATATTTAATACATTCACATTAAAGTTTTTTTAAAAATTTATTTGATATTATTATAAATTATAAATTATTCTAATTTAAAATATTGATCCTAGTTTTCCAATTTTATGATTTTTAATTTGAAAAAAAAATTAAAATTATTCCTATGGACAGTAGGAGAAATTTTTTTAAAGTGAAAATGATCAAAAAATAACAAAGTAACTCTATTTAAATTGAATGTGAAAATGATTCCAATGAACTAACATGTATTAATATATGTATATATTTAATCATTATACTTTCAAACCATAATGAAATATAATTTATCTTAAAAATAAATTAATCAAGAAGGATTATTTCAATTAAAATTTAGTAAATTTTTTTATTCATCAACAAATGAATCATTTCAGGAAGATACCGAAAAATTACACTAAGCTGTTTTCAAATGAAGATTTCAAAAATGATTTTTTTATATTTATTTTCTAAAAATTTTGGAATTATTGTTTTATGAATTTTCAGAAAATGAAACAACAAGGTTTTTTTTGAGAAAATAAAATTTTCAAAACATATTCGACTTTACCATTAATTAATTAGTTTTCATCAATATTTTTTACATGATTTAAAAAAATAAAAGTTAATATACAAAATATTACTAATTACTATTGATATATCTACTTTCAATAGCTACGTTATAATGACTGGGTACAAATAAATATATTAAAAACATATCATGGTTTGGTTAAAACTCATTTTCGTGTGCAATACAGTCTAACCCTGGGTTACGTGTAATGCATGTTTGACATGCTAACATGGATAATGAAATCCAAACATAGTGTTGTGTGTAACTCAATATAAATTTATTTTTCATGTAAAGAATAATATCAGAATGATTATATTAATTTTATTATTAATATTTCAAAAACATTCAGGGTGTTACAAAACTAAATCTTTAACCACAGATTGGCAATTATATGCTGGGGTGTAATGTATAATAAGTGTACCTAGTGACTATCAATGTAGAAAAAAACATTAATTATTTTCATATAAAGGGAGATAATTTTTTCTAAACTTATCTAATTTTGATATTTTACCATTTAAATTGTTTACTAACTCACCCATATTTAAACACGACCATGAATCATGAATGGAGATTACACAAGTCAATGAAGAAACCACTTATTTGGCCATGTCATGGACCTATGAGTCCCCATAAATTCTCCTCCACCCCAATATAAGAGACCCTACCAAAATGATATTGCAGTTACCATAAGTTATCTATAATATGTGGCCTCCAAGAAGAAATACAATTGTACAACATTTTAAAATTAAGAATGTGGTTGTTCCAATCACATAAACCCCATAATCCTATTGAATTGGGATGAAATCGGAAAATGAAATATATAAAAAATAGAACCATATCCCCTCTTGAGAGTTAAAAATACAAGATAATTTTCATTAATAATTATTTATCATTATTTATCAATTTCTTTACTTTTATTTTGAATAATATTTATAAAGATTATTTTCTATTTTTCAATTGTTTTTTTATAAGTCGATATAACCTTGTATACAATCTCAAGGATATCAACAAAGTACATTGAAGAGATATTACATTTATCCTTCTGGATTAAAAAACTATAGGGTGTGTCCATGTTGCCCATTTATCATTGACTCTTTGAATTGATAATATATTTCTCACTAATAAAATCCATAATAAATAACATGGTGTGTATTTCAAATATAAGTGTTAGAAATAGATTTTAAACCATTTATGATTAGTTTTAAATTTTTTTAATAAAAAATTTGTAATCTATAAAAAAATATGATTACTAATTTTTGTCATTCTATTTTTCTAATATAAATTCCAAAATGTAATCATTCTACATATAATTTTTAATAGTTATATGTTTTGATCTTTCAATCATTTATTTTTATTCATCACTTCCATTGATAGTTTTAAAATACCATACTATTTTGAGGGATTCAGTAGATCCAACACTGAGAAACCTAGATTGTTGATGAGTGAATTTTTTGCCTTTTTAATGGAACTTTTGTTTTAGAAATAGTAAATTGAGTGTGAGTGAAATGAATTTTATGGAATAAAACTTATTATTGGATATAGTTCACTAAACCCAACATTTATTTCAATATTATATTTCTTTATCAATTAATTATATTTTCTAATCACATCATTATTATTCATTTTCCTAAAATTTAGATATGATTGTTTTCATACTATATAAATCACATTTAATGGGCATAATAATTCCCTGCTATGATGATTAGTAGAGGTACCATGAAATTATTCTCGAATGTTGGTCTATGGTTGGTTATTATATTTTAACAGGACAAAAAATACACAGTCTATTTAATTAATAGGATCATAGGACGTTGATAAATCTTATCATGGTGGTCAGCAGTGGGAATCACTGTGATAGGTGGTTATGAGAACATGTCTATCAGTAGGAAATCTGCATTTCAATTTGTTACCAGATGTTCCTAGTTTAATACATGTGTATTGATCATTTGAATTTATAATTACATACAATGGATATCATGAATTTCATATATTATGTTTTGAAAAATAATACGATAACATATGTCTCTATTGAAGTAAGACATGTTTGGTGCATCATGGGGGAAGCAACCTTAATTGATAATTAATGAATAGATTTATCTATTATTTTCTATAATGGAAGTGGTTATCTCGGGCCCTTTGATGACATATAACATCTTACATAATTCCATGGCCATGGTTATTCCTGGGTGACTTAATATATAAAAATAAAAGAATGATAAATAATGTTTATTGTTTGATGGCACCGGTATATAACCTTCTTGATTTGATATATGAAATAATAATAATAATACACCATAATGTTTCGTAGTTGGTTGGACATAGTTGTGATGTTAACTTATTTCATTATTCATTCATTAGTGTGATTCTATTCACTGCAACATTACATTTGGTGCATATTAATTATTCCCCTAAGAAAGAGACCTTGAGGTGGACACATTAAATGTTTCTATAATCTCAGATAACCACAAGTCATGTATTTAACAAGATATAATAAATAATATTTATTTATTTTTATTGATCACTATAATTTAATCACAAGTTATTTGAAAGATAAAAATGAGTTAAATAATAAAAAACCAATATCGATTTACATGTTTAGTTAATATTATATTTATTATATTTATTGTAGAACAAATAATGTAACATTTATTTAATTTAATAGTCTTTATTTGATTATCAAGAAATGATGATTAGGGAAATCAGAACGTGTTTAAGGGTTTAATTTGAAATAATTTATATTTTTCTATATTGTCAATATTTTTCACATATCTAGTGATAAATGTTATTATTAATATTATTATTGGACACAACTTCAATTATGAATATTTGAAATCGTTACGGTCCCATGTCCAATTTTCCATCCCAAAATGTTATATAAGAAATATCTAATTTTATCTAATTATATAAAAACATTTCACATTACTAAAATGAATTTTATTGTGTGTATAATAGATTAGAGAAACATCAGTAAATATATAATGAGAGATATATCTAGAAATATATTTACAGATATGTATCGAGAGAGATATATAGAAATATATCATGAAATATATCTCAAGATATGTTTAGATAGATATATCTATAGATATATATAAAAATAAAGATATGTAGAGATATCATCATTTCAATAAATAGAACTATCATTATCTTCTCTCATGTCTTTTAGAGAGCACCAAGAGTTCTCCCTCATAGAGAAAAAATGTTACGGTAAGCCACCAATAAGGCTTGTGAATGGGCATAGTCATGATAGCACTCATCGATTTTATTACATTGATCAAATAATTTGGTGATGATGTGGATCGCAATTTAAGGGATTTTTTCACTTGAATACAAAAACGCAATGATGGTGGAATAAAATATATTCTGTCATATCACATTTGATTATATAATTAAAAGTTGGGGAAATAATATATATTTTTAGAAAATAATTATGAATTATATATGATGATCCTCTCTAAATGGTTCGTGTGTGTTAATGTATTATATAAATATACTATTTTAAATGGAAATAATCTTATAGTTATCAAAATAAATGATTACTTATTTTTTTAAGACATAACAATGAGTTGGTTATACATTCATATGTCACTTATTTAGAAATCAGGACCAACAATAATTACATGTGATCACTATAATATTGAACTCAATATCGAGTGAACTGTCCATTATGATTCAATAATACCTTACTTCCCTTCCATAAAAAAATAAATTAATTTAAATCCTTTGAACCTAGACATTTTTTATTAGGATCCCATAATGAATCTATGTTAAACAGAAACTATGTGTTAGTGTATACCTCTATGCATATTCAAAAAATTACATTTGAGTAGTTCTCTATACATAATATTGTGGGAATAACTCGGAAGAAAATTTATAAAAAATAGAAAATCATTAAAGTTACCATTTTCAAAAAATAAATTCATTAGGTGATGTAAATAAAAATCCCATGAAGGGGGAAACTAACTTATAAACATGGAATTTATTAAGTAACAGCGATGTTTGAAAATGAACATTGGTTTATTATTATTTTGAATTAGAAATAGATGGAGTTGATACTCCTAAATTTTTTCATTCTACTTAATTATAATTAGATCAACAGTAAGATGTAAAACTTTTATTCAATACATGTGAGATAGTAAGAAAAATTCATATTTGAGGAAAGATAATTCCAAATATTTGGCGAATCTATGTTTATTACATTAGATATTTGGGTATTTACATTTAGGTAGATAGATATTTTACATCTTATTTTGATTGATGTATATTCATTGAAAATGTTCCCATGAATGAAATAAATCATGTGTGGGGGAGTGATGTTAGTTGTATTTCATTTTGTTATTACATGAAAATTGTGCTAAATATACTCCAAAACATATGTAAAATAATGGTTTTTGTTAAATTTTATAAATTATAAGATTATTTTCAAATGACTGACAATGATGATTTTAATGATTTAATAATTTGATGACGTAAATTGAGAAGGAATACATTTTCTTAAATTCGAATTTATTATTTCATGATTCAATATGGATATAATGGTTTAGTTTATTTACATATTTTGTTTAATTGACATATTCATCACAGAATACAAGAAAATACATATAATATTTTTTTTAAATGAAATTTTATTGTAAAATATTTATTTTTTGTAAATAAATTTGATTTCAAAATTTTGAAAATATTATTATTTGAATTTTATTATTTTTTTAATAAAACAATATTCATGGAATAATTTGGAATTAATTTTTAAAATTTATAAAGTATGATTTTAATTATTTTTATCCTTACTGGAATTTTGTGGGGAGAAGTATGAACTATAATTATGTTTTCAAAATGAAATGTGGGATGAAATGAGAAAGATATGTGAATTTATCACATGACGAAATAACAATCATTCTGTTTCTTATGATGTTCATGTGACTTCACATAGATAACATTTAGTGATCATTATATGTGAAGTTAAAACATTAATACACTACAACTTACATAATAGTTGAATTATAACGTGTCTATGACACCCCATTTAGGATATAAAATGATGGAAAAGTTAATGTAACCATGTGAAAAGAAAAAATGTGTCCACAATACACTATCTTGGTCGCCTCCAATGTGAGCATTCCCATCTCACCATCTACATAACAAGATGATGCTGAGTAGGGTGGAACTGAAGAAGAATCTATGGAGGGTGAAGCTTTATGAAGAATACCACCACCCCAAAATAGCCAAATGTTGAAAAGAATAATGGAAAGGGCTCAGTTATTGATGAATCTATAGAGAAATGATCTAAAGTAGTCATTGGAGTTATGGCTCCTCATTCTATGCTTCACCACCCAAATATTACGTGCCACCCTGTCGAAGCATGGATGAATCAAAGTTGACTATGCCACCCTTACGCCATGTTCAATGCCACCACATCTAGCTGAAATTGAGATCTCTGCCTCATGAAATCTATAAGGATACGCTATAAAATATCATGTGATGTACTACTATAGATCCAGGCAAGGGATGTTCCAACTTTTATCAGAACTGACAATAAAGCACTGATAAAATATGGCCATTATATGCACTAGCTAAAAGCACGGAAAAATATACACATTATGAGCACTATTATGTGTGATGATAAAAGTTTTTAATAAAAAATGTTATTATTTTATATATAATAATTATATTTATATTCTATAATAATATTTATTTTTATGAAATAAATATAAATAACATCTTTATAATTAACATATATTTTTCAATATTTCAAATATATATAATTTTTTTAAAAGTATTTATATAATTATAATTATATATATATATATATAACTATTGGATTTGAATAAATTTTATTAAATAATAAAGACATTAATTATATTAATTATATTTATAATCATATATTTATAATTATATATAAATAGTTTTTAAATATATATATATAAATAAAAATATATTTCAAATGAATTAGCCAAAAAATATATTAATGCATGAATATAATTGACATTGATATGTTATGTATTCATCATGACTATTTATTTACACATTACACCCTCAATTCTATTTATGTTGTCTATATATATGTGATGACTCATTTCTTATGATCTAAACATTACTATGTATATATCTATATATATTTATAATTATATACAAATAATTATAAAGATATTTATAATTATAATTAAATAAATATATGTATAATTATAAAATTATATTAAATATATATATTATACTTATAATGTTATAAATTTAATAAATATAATAAATATTTTTATTAATAATTTTTTCTTACATGGATTAAAGAAACTGTCCTCATTTCATGTTTCAATAGTGTTCAATCACTGTTTGGACTTTTCAATGGGTTTTTAAATAAATATAGACATATTTAAATTAAAAAATGTTATAATAATGATATTAAATATATATAATTATAAACATAAAAGTATTTATTTTTTTAATAATTTATAAATTTAATTAAATATATATTTATTATATATTTAAATATAAATTAATATATATTTATTTATAATTATAATTATAATGGAATATAATGATGTTAATAATTAAAAAATTATATTAAATATATTTATTATACTTATAAATTTAAAAATATATATGATTATATATATATATATTTATAAATTTATACAAATATATTAAAATAAAGGAAAATAATTATATTTATATTTATAAAAAATAAATATATATTTATATACTTATAAAATTATAATAGACATATTAATTATATATATTTATAATATTTTAAAATTATTAAATCTATATTTTATAATTTTATAATTTTTTCAAGAAATATATAAATATATATATAATAATAACTATAAGTAAATATATAATTTTATAACTAAATATATATATATATAGAGTTATTAAACAATTATAAAATTATATTGAAGATATTAATTATATATAATTATAAATATAATAATATTTATTATAAATTTATAATTATAAATAATTACATATTTATTATATATAAAAATATAAATATTTATTTATTTATTTATAGTTAATATTATAAATAACTATTTATTTATTTATTATACATATAATATTATAAATATATATATATATAAATAATTTTTTATCATTGTATTTTTATCATCTTTTTTTAGCACTAATAAAGGCATGTCATAATAATGATTTCTATATTAGCGCAGATAAAATAAAACATTATCAGTGCTTTTTATATACTACGGAATATAGGTTTACCCACTATTATAAATAAAATCTAATAGTCTCATCCTTCTATCTAACACCTCAATCTCTCGCAGAAGCCAAACCCTAATAATGACAACTCCTCCACCTCCGCTTCTGTGGAATCCTTATCCTACATCGTCGTAAATCCATCCTCTACCACCATGAAGCCCTCATCCACAATTAACATAACCTCCACCGCTGAACCCCATCTACTAAAAACCACAACTTTACAATGCGCTGAACCCCCCCCCCCCCCCCACTAGCATGCACCATTCCATTGTAGTGAACCAACATCCTCAATATACCCCACCCCTGTTTCGAATCCCCACCTCAGCTATGAATCCCTTCTCCTCTGTGAACCCTCCTTGGCCACGAACTCACCTCCTAAGGTACTACCACTATGATAATTCATGTAATGCTCTTATTATTTCCTTTTTATTTTCTCAATGTACAATTTTCCATGATATGTTCTAGGTCTATAACATTTCTATTTATGATAATTGAAATTGATGAGCTTCTGTGGAAAAAATATTTATCGTCTAAATCATCGTTTTTTGTTGAATCTCTTATTTAGAGTTGTCACTGGTCTTCATAGTGATGTTGGTCTTGGTGCATTATATTCCTTTTTAAACCAATGAGATAATAATCAATGAATATTAAAGATTAGAACATTATACTATGCTATAGGTATATATTCATGGATGTTTTTGATGTGTATCTAGGATACCATAGATCAAGTGTAAAGATCCTCCAAAAATTTGGGTAAAAGAAACAAGTCCATTAGATTAAAATTAAATTATTAGTAAATATAATTTCAAAATCATGAGGATTATTATTGTTGAAATCATAATTTTTTAGATTGTTTCATTATTTACACAATGCTATTATTCCTATGGGATTGTGCATTTCATTTAATTGATATTACATTCCATTTTAATTAAACTACATAAGTAAATTTTAGAATTATATACTTTTATTAATAAAAATTTATAATATATGATAAATAATAAATTTGAGTGACATGAAAACTGTGAGTCTAGTTAGTGACTACAATTAAATCCCCCATTGTAGTGATGAATCGACTATATCAATTGGTTTCATCGATAGGTAAAATTATGTTTTTCATGGGTGATGATTGTTTCTATATTAGAAAGTGGAATTTGAAAATTAGTTATGTAGGACCTATATTTTTGTAGTTGGATGATTTGTATCATATTTCTCTATTGTAATTTCGAATGATAGGGAAAAGCGTTAGTCAGTATGTCCTACATTAATTTACAAGTTCCTAGATGTATTTCCCATGACATTTATAACATACCACTCAATGTCTAGGTTGAGTTTATGATTGTGTTATTACCAGGTGTGGAGCATATATATATTCCACCATATAAAAATAATCATAAAAACCTATTTGAAAAGAAGGATCAATTTAAAAAATTAAATGTCAAGGGGTTCATATGAATGATTATATCACCTTTGGGTGCATTAGTTTTTTTAAAAAAATTGAAATGTATAACTAAGAATAAGTGGGGTGTATTATTTGGTTACCCTATGTCATAGAAATGAACTTACGTACAAATATATGTATTTATGGACTATTTGATCAACTTTTTGGTACTATAGTGTCTTCTAAGATCCATTTGATATGATGTTACAATTATTTATGGTGATATATTTTCATATACCACATACTATATTTTGGAATATGTGTGTGTTTTATGGGTATCTAGTGATTTAATTAATTTTGAAAAAAGCGGTATAGTTCGTAGATAAGATGAATTGGGTCCTTCATCATTATTTAGATCATTTTGTAGCCATATTTTTCTATTATATCATCATGTATTCCTATTTGAGGGTGGAACATACTCGATATCTCGATATCATTTTGAGAAAGCATAGAGAGGATCATATATATTCCATGATCACAAAGTGTATGTTTTGTATTGATAACGTATGCATAATATGGAAAATTATATTAGTGGATAAGTTATTTTCAGAACTTGAATATTTTATTGTTATAGATTATTTAGTGTTTCTAAAAAATGTTTTGGATGTCCAAATATTTTTGAGAATTTCTTGTTTTTACCAAAGGTTCAACCAGGATTCTCCGTGATTGGATGTTCTATAAAGGTGTTAACCAATAATGTGGTTCGGTAAATTTTATTAGATGTTCATTAGAGATCCTTATATTATATTAATGAAAAATATATGAAAAAAATATCTTAACCATAAATTATTTGTTTAATGATAGTGGATTATATTGTGATATATTAGGAGTCATGGTTTCAATAGTTCTTGTCCATGATGGTCATGTTCGTTCTTATGGATCCTGACAGTTAAGGAAACATATGAGAAACATCCCAAATAGTTTCAGTGTTTTGAATATAGTGGTAATTTCCTTGAGCTGTTATTGGTATTATCTTTTCGGTGAGATATTTTTTGAATACCCAATTTTTTTTAAATATGATTAATCATAAATAGAAATGAACCATTGATAGAGTAGATGGTTTGAATACATATAATTATTTATCATTAAACTAATGTGTACCCTCAAAAGGGGAATATTTTTATAATGTACCATATTGGAAGGATTAATCATAGATAGTACATGATTTTAGAATCATGTGTATGTTGGTTTACCACATTGAAGAGATGTGAATTTACGTTCAAATGTATTATGTCCATGAGACACATATGTCTTTATTTATCAGTTATTCACTTCTTAGAAGTTTTATCGGTGTAAACTATTTGATTCATACTATTTATTCATCAGATACACTATAAAATTCTTATAGAATTATATTTTATGAAATTTTGTATATGTTTTTATTCATATATCCTTTATAATGTGTATCTCCTGGGATTTAGGTCTTTGGGAAAATGTGTAAGTGGATATTTTTGAATGATTCAAGTGTTTTGAAATGTCTATTAAATACTTATATGTGTTAAACATACCAATGTTTTGTTTTAAATTACTTTATAATGATTTAAGCACTTTTTAATGACTTAGGTAACATGCCACTCATTTTTCAACTCACCCGATAGACTTTCATAATGGGATGTAAATGTTTTGAAAGTGTATGTGATACATGATTCATTTTAATAATGGTGTGTTATTTTAAATTAGAATTTGTGTAATTGATTATTTTTTATTGTGATTTAAAAATGATTTTATGAATATTTTTCAATGGAATTTGGGGTTATCTTTTAAGGGGATGAGTATTATGAAACAAAATGCAATAATAAATATCATTCAAATTTTGAGTTCCCTTTATTTGAAAGAATCATTTTGTTTATTTTTTTATTGAATATTAATATTATTGAATAAAATAGGATGTATATTAATAATTAATGGAGTGATTCATATTGTTTGACATCATAGTATGATGATGGATTGAACGAGTTCATCATGTTTACAGAAGATCATATATATGACCCATGTCCAATTTTTTTTATCTATTATTACGGTGCCGTTATTCAAAAAATGTTAGTTTCGAGGAGCTGAAAAAACACTTCATCTATCATGTAATAGATATAAGTTATAAATTTGTAATAAAGATGTTGGAAAAGAGAATATAGGTAGTCTCTAGGATAGTATTTCATTTTTTGGATCTTTTGGTTTGATTAAAACAATAGAAAATAAAGAAGATTGTATCATGGATGTGATTATAGATGCGACTGAAAATTTAATTTTTTTATTTCCAAGTACTTTTTGGGAAAATGTGATAAATCATGGTTCAGAAACAAAAGGACATAACCAAACCATTAATGGAGAATTTAAGAATACCAGAAATTGCCTCCCTAAATTGTTTCCATGATATATTGTGTACCTGAGTTTCCAGTTCATCCGTTAAGAGATATTCTAGTCAAAGTGTCAATTTATCCCAAGTCTGAATGTACTCCTCAAGGCTAATATTCCCATTTTTGAAACCCCCAACAAAAATCATGTCCTATTTGTCGATCCATTTATATTGTTCCTCATTAAGATTCATCCTTAAAGATCTTCCCATCGCCCTCGTAGCTTCTTCTTCAGTAGCACTATCAAACAAAACCAGTTCAACCAATTCTTCATCCGAACTCATTAGTAAATCTATGGGTGATCAAGAGCATCATCAACCAAATGCTTGGAGTTTAATTTTTTCACCGAGCATGTCTCCATGGGAAGTCGAAAATTTGATTAATCTTTTTTCTCTTTACGGATTCCCTTTCTATCCCCATCAGAAGTCACACTCCCCTGAGCCTGCTACTCATCCATAGTGTATCTGCTCTGATCGTTTTCAACACCCTGCAACGGATTTTCATTGGTCAGACCATCAAAATGATTGATGATCACAATATCCTCCACTTTTCTTCTAGGACCCAATTAGGTTTTACTCTTAGTGACCGCAACATGTCCTCCAATAGGTGACCGGACTGCCTCCACATAAGAACCAACACCCGGAGTCATGGGAACTACCTCATGAATTTCATTAATAACCCTTTACATCTTAGAATGGGTAGAATTAAAGCTAGAATCAATGTAAACACCTACTACAATGCACTAAGAATGCACTACCATTTTTTGTTTTATACCATTAAGATCGTCGATCAACCTGTTGAAAATATACTTGACCTTGGGCTCAGGAAATAGATGTACCGACATCAAGGACTCTTCATTCTGGGTGATCCATTTAGGCATTGAAACATCCTGCTTCGCAAGAGGATCCATATATTCAGAAATCTGGATCATACCACTATAAATAGGGGACACGACCACATCATCCTTCTATAAGGAGACACTAGTACCATTGGGATCCAATGTACCCACCGATTGTTTCTCAGGGGGAACAATTTATATATCAACCAAATTTGAAGATTTATGAAATAGTCAATGACAGTCCCATTGAAGATGAACCAATTGACAACACGAAGTGCATAAATCATACCAGTTCTCAAAATCCACCGGTTGTTGGCACCGAAGCTCATTTTCAACCTCGATCCACACTTCTCAAATAGGGGGTTTGGAGGCATCGACTTCCACTCAAATTCGGGGTGCAAAGAATGAATGAATGGAGCTAATCAAGTTATATAGAACTTAATTATCCCTTGAATGACATTATTCATGAATTTAATGAGCATTCTATCAAAACATAAGATTCTAAATTATTTCATTGCTCAATGGGTATGATCTCTGAAATAATACATGATTTTCCGCATGATTGTATTATACTTCTCAAGAACCAAATATCACATATAAATTTACCAAAGTGTGAAACATATCAATATATAAATATGAATCCCATCATAGGATTGTTTTATGGTACATTCCAATCATTACAAGATTTAGGAATCTATATGGAAATGAGGAGACTGTAGTGAAATTAATGTGGCATGAAGACACAATATTTAAACATGTGAAACTACGTTACCCGATAGAATCTCCTCATTGGAACGAAATTGATCATGAGTATGATTAATTTCAAAATTTCATGGGAAGTCTTTGGCTAGTGTTCTATAGAGATGGAGTAAATCCTTTTTTTAGTGAAACACTCACAGTATATGGCCAGTTATGTTGGTATATTATAACATTCCACTATGGTTATGCATGAAACAAAAATACAACTTATGATATATTGCTATATCATAAAAAACATATTCATATTGTTTTGATACATTAGGAAAATGATATACAAGTCATTTATTGATTGTAGGAATCAGACAATCCTCAAAAAAATGCATAATGTGGCTGCTATAACTTAGAGTTTCTATTTTTATTTAGAATTTACATTAATTTAGGTAAAACACAAAATTGAAACACTAGAAATAGATAAAACATGTTTGTATTATTTTCATAATTGAGGAAAATGAACTATATGCCTTTTGTGATTTGTAGGATTCAGGGCCACCTCAATACGATGCATAGTGTGGTCGATATCACTCAAACTACCTCTTTTTATTTTAAATTTAAATTAATTTAAGTAAAAACAACAACTAATATACTAAATACTTTTCAAAAGCATTCAGATTAATTTTATACATTATGTTAATAATTCCTGAGTAATGTTTGACATATAGGAATCAACCACACCATAATTTGATGCATGGTTTGACCAGTATCATAATAACTTTCCATTATTATTTAAAAATTGACATTTTATTTCAAAAGTTAAGGCCCAATAAAAGCCCAAAAAACAAGCTCCCTTTGGCTTTATAATTTTGGAATGAGATTCATAAATAATTAGTCACTTGTATGTTGCAGTCTCACACAAAACCATTTCATGATGCAACCAATTTGACATATAATGCATGTTTTCAGTTTGAAATGACATTTTATTAGAAAACACAACTGATATACTGAAAACCATGAAAACATTTTTGGAATGTTTTTATAATCATGTAAAATGATAAATAAGTCATTTGTGACATATAGGAAACATCTACACCTCAATATGATGCACAGTGTGGTTGGTATAAATCCGAGTGTCAGTTTTAACTTGAAATTGACATTAATATAAGTAAAAACAAATAGTAAAACAATTAATATCAATAAAACACAATCATATAGTTGTTATATTTTAATTAAATAGTCCATGATTCATTTATGATGTCTATGAGTCAACAGAACCACAATCCGAGGCACCTTGTGACTGGTACGACAAAAACTGTCTATTATTAGTTTAAAATTGACATTTCTGTTCGAAATGTGTCACTCACTGAAAAACATTCCGTCTGATTATATTTCTAATTTTGGACAATGATTCATAAGTAATTTGTTTCGTATATCATGCAATCTAACATCAGACCAATGCACTATGAAACTTGTATGACTCGTAATGCTTGATTCCACTTTGAAATGAAATTTTAGTAAAAAACACCACTTAAATATTGAAAATCAAGAAAATTCATTCTTTTCATTTTGATACATTTATCAACAACCCATTAATAATTTTTGATATATAGAAATTTGCTGAACCTCAATCCAATGTATGATGTGACCAGTTTAACTCCAAATGTGTCATTTTTTAAAATTGGCATTAATTTTAGTAAAACAAAAAGAGAAACACTAAAAACAATAAAACACATTCAAATTGTTTTGATAATTTAGGAGAATGATCAATATTTCATTCTTTGATGTGTATTAATCAACACCATCTCATTAGCATTCATGGTGTGAGAGGTATAACTCTTCATGTGTATTTTTTATTAATTATTGACGTTTTTTTGATATATTTTTTAAAATTAATCTTAAATTTATTTCTATATAGTATAACAAATATTATATTCATTTTCTTATATATGTGCACTCTTTTCTCATGTTGAGATTTTTTTTCTAAAATAGATAACATGGGAGGTCATTTTTACAGGGGATCAAGAGTGTCAAAAGATGAAAAGTTACTATTTCAAATTGTTTGTTGGATAATATAATATACAATTTTAAAAATAATTGTTTGAAATGTTTGTATAATTTTTTATATATACCATGGGAAATAAAATTTGCTATTTCGGATGTTAACTGAAATGTATATAGCATTGTTGGAAATTACATGGTTTTTCTGGTTTTTTCCCGATGTGATGTTATATTAACATCACATTGCGTTATCAAGGACGTTATCAATGATAAAAAGTCATGGATAAAGCCCCCTTTATCAGTGCCTTTTTAGCATTCAAAAAGTGAACCCCATTATCACCATTGTGTTTAACATATATTTTTAGCATTGTTAAAGGCCATTTTTTGCACTTTTTAAGGACTTAATTGTAGTAGTTTTTCAATGAATGAGCACCATCTAACTTTAAATCAAAATATACCCCTTTGATCGAATGAGGGAGACGACTGAGCTCAATCAATGTTTTTAATGGAAAAAAAAATAGTTCCTCCCATGCATTGCTGAAGAATTTCATCATGTTTCAATTAAAGCATCGATCTAGAAAATCAATGGAGAATCCATATCATTATTTAAACTAATAACAACACATAATAAAATATATTATTTATTGAAGACTTCCTATTTGGTTATTATGAAAATAGTTTAGCATTAGATCCATTAAAATTGAATCAGCTTCATGTCCTTTGGAATATCCACACATGGGGCTTATTCAAATGCGACAAAAAATATATGATGCTTCATTGTGGGAAAAAATATATTGATTCAAGGGATAAATACCTGATTCTACAAAATTATTTTTCTTGGTTTAGTTGAGGAATTTAATTTCATGTCACTTGGTTAAAGCCATGATATCGTGTTATATGAATACATGGACAAGGGTAATATCGGTCCAAGACCCAACACATGGATTAGTTACAATCATCATGTGACTTGAAGTCACTAGATATTACACAACCCTAAAAAGTAGAATCACATTACCTATTTAATTTTCTCAATCCTATGAATTCTTGGTCATGGAAAAAAATTACTACTAATTTAATTATTCCCAACAATTTGGTGTGGCACTTTATATCCATACATTGAAATAAAGACTAACTACTCTACATTTATGTTTATTGGGAAGAGGAATATCCTCGATGGAATATAAATATTTACCAACTTACGTATGAAAAAATTATAGCTCCTTCAAGTTATACTATGGAATTTCTAAAATTTCATTACAGACTATTTTTATATACTAATTATTATTCTTTTTTCTTGTCAACCTTGTTGTTATTTTCTTTTTTCCCATTATTTCATTACGTTTTCTCAGTCCTGTTAAATCCTTATTAATTTAATATCTTTGATCATTGAGAACTAGCCCATTATCATTGGTCTTTGGGTAATCACAAAATCATTATTCAATTTAGTCATTTATTTATTAATTTATATTTTCTCTAATTATACAATGATATTTGATGTGAATTTTTGTGGACATGATCATTCCAACCAGATCACTTTTTTCATTTTATGACAGAAAATAACATTTATGGCATAGTGGGAACTTCACAACATTCTCCATAAAAAAATCAACTAATTAAAAATAAGATGCAAAAAATTTAGAATTCAACAAACTCATTACAATTCAAAAATAATTTCAAAATCATCAGATGTAATCAAAATCACAAAATGCAGGCCGCCTCAGGTTGCACAACCTATGAACCAGTCACCACCACTATCACTCTACAATCCATCATCAATACCACACTCTTCCAACTATTTCAAATTAATTCCCCCCTCCCATTTTGACCACACATTATACAAGTGAAGACATTTTATTAAAATTGATGAATGTTATATGTTTGTTTTCGGCTATGTTTGTAAGCTCATACTCTAATTAAAAGACTCATATTACCCTTCCCCAAAGGTGGATACATAGAAATACTATCTATTTGAGAATATTTTTAGAAGAATATTATTTCCAAAAGGAATAATAGTGTATGGTTGGTAGAAAAATATTATTAAACATTCTCATTTAATTGGACAATTTATAAAAAATTAAAAAATGATAAATCGCACTTGAAAATATCCATAAGACTATTTTCATTTCTCTTATTCGGGTTTTATAATCTATATTTCCATTTTTTGTGCATTTCATTAAATAACAAAACTTATGATTATTTCAAAATTATTAAAAAAATATATAATTTATAAGATAATTAATCTACCAAAGTATACTTATAAGGATACATCCCTAGTCATCCACTAGGATACATTATCTAGTTCAAACAATTATATTTGACTGCATCCTTTGGAAATAATGAGGTAAATGGTGAACATGAATATTTGAGGGAATAAGGCATAATGTATTTAAATGATCATGCTGACGATGAATATGGATGGATGATGAAGTATATATATAATTATTATTTTGAGATCAAAAATAATTGTGGATTCATGTATATCATAATAGATTCATAATCAAACCTCACATAGCTCATGTTTCATAGTTTATGGTAATGTGACAAGATTGTACCATGAAGTTTAATGTCATCCGCAAAGGAAATTTATATCATAAAAGGGGTGAAAACTGGGGAATATGTAGTGATAATTCATGAATATATGATATAATTGATAAATTCATATCCAATAATATATTACCTTGAATGATTTTGAAATTTAGGGAATATATCTCTATAAATATTATGTAACATAGGAATGGGCCCTTGCATACAGGCATCCCAGGTACTACTCATTAATAAATTTTACAAATGATATCATTATTAATGGAATGATAGATCAAGGATTAAACATAATTAAGAGGAATGAATATGTCTGTATACTTCATTACATTTTATTTTTAGTAAATTATAAATAGCTGAAATTATGGGGCATATGGCCATGTATGGAAAAGGAGTTGGAGAAAAAACATGATTTGACGGTTATACTTCCTAGGAACTGGGAAAACATGAGTGGAGATTTAAAATGGATTTTCACTAACCATATGTGGGAATTAAAATTTCATTAAAATATACAAGTGATTAAATAATTAATGGTAACATGTTGGTAATAAACCTCATTAGGAATCAAAAGTCTATATAGCTCGTTGATTGGAATTGGGATCCAGAATGGGCATGTTGATCCCAGAGTGAATGCTTTGGTATCTCATAATAGAGACCATCATTATCAATGGGATACAATATTTTGATCACCAAGGGGATTTAACCCTTAAATAATTCTAATTAACAAACATGTATTTATCAATGGAATATGTGATTGAATATTTTCATGCTATTTGGGATTCCTTGCCCTTGAAGAATATATTTTTGTGTGGAATGACTTGATAATTGGAAACATAAGTAGGATACCATGTTGGAAGGATGATCCCTCATATAAATTAGGGTTTATATGGTTTATTTATATATTATAAAAATCCTTTTATTTTTCATAGTATAAAACCATGTGAATTATCTCATATTTTCCAAAATGTATAGTTAAGAAAATTGGCTCATAATTTTCCATGTAAAGGGAGAAGAAAATTGGTTTAGTTTCACCCTTAACAGGGATTATGTAGAATTGGTGTATCTTCACCATATTATAGGGATTAATAACGTGGAATCAATATCATCAAGTGGTTGGTTAAGATACATTTTCTCCCTACCAAGGAGTCAAGGGTGAGGATTCACCCTTGTGAGGAGGGTTCTCAATGATGGGTGAATAACCGCCAGACATGTCAACCAAAATATGGGGCCTTAACCATAGTTTTTTATTAACTATGGAATTAGTGAAATTTGAGGATGGTTTTAAATGTTCAAATTCTTAGCTGACATGACCAATTTTTTAGTTGGTTAATTGACATATATTTTTGGTACAAAAGGACACCAAAAGGGGGTCAAAGGGAGCTATTTAATTCTATTCAACGTATCTAATTGTACTCAAAGGATGACTACTAGTGGTATATTTTACAAAAAAAATATTATGATCCCTGACAAAAGGCTAGATAATGTATATCAGTACATGCTACTATCTCACACAAGTGGAATTGGACATAAACACCCTAGAGTGCACATACACATAGCATACATGTTGAGATGGTTATGTGCAAAATGTAAGGATTCATATTCCTAAGGGACTGTGTGAATCATATTCCTTCTTCTTTAGATCATCATCCTTCTAGTACTGGTCCATTTTTTTATAAGAATAATCAATAATGATAATGTAAATTAGTTGATTCATCTTCCTTATAAGAAATCATGATTGGCTGAGAATAACCTATTATGACATTTAAAATAGAATGAACATCTGATAAAATATAGTTTAAATATTTATTGGCATATGTTTACAAGGATTTTTGACATGTGAAATAGTTCTCTTATATAGAAAAATAATTATTCTCTAAGGGCGAATTTCATAGGCATATAATAGAGATTTTGGTTAATGATTTAGACACATGATATCATTGTGAAATACTCTCAAGACAAATTCCTCTTACTATCTAAACCTATAATTATATTTATTAAAGTATATAGAAAACTAAGAGAAATACAACATCCTTCTCTTGTTTACTCATTGAATGGATACCATATGTTGATTTGTTATGTTGTAATCTTCTCATTTATCACTATTAAGATCTTAATAGGGAGCATGAAATGAATTAGAAAAGAGATAATATTTATCTAATGATAAAATCCATATTTATTTTTATTAATATAATATTGATCTTATGAGATTGAATTTTTAATAGTTTATGTATGGTCTCACTTGAATTTTACTTTTCGTTGAGAGATGGTTTATAGATTAATTTTATTTGTTTGTTTAAGTTAATTGGTGGTGAATTATTTTGTTTCATTTAGATGTTATTGCAATATATTTAATTATAATAGTGGTTTAGTAGTTCCTCAAGACTAGAACCACATGTAGATTAGAACTACACATGACACTAATTATTTGGTGGATGGACACTGGGTACAAACTTAACAAAACATGGACATTGGTGTCTTATATGTTACCCATATTACTCAGTGGTTCTAAACATGGCATTCAGTCTCCCAAATATATATTTTTATACAAGTGGGATATTTTTTAATTTATCATATAACCTATTCATTTGATCATCCTTCCACTATGAAAATTGAATATTACTTGTGTATAGGATCAATCCATTTTCTTACACTTTATCTACCCTTCCACATCCACTTGTGATTTTCATCATGGTTAATGTATGGTTGATTTAAATCTTATATTCATTTTCCTTAATCCCTATTTATCTAATTTGTTATTTTGAGATGAATTCCCCAAGGGAATAGTGGAATTCAAAATAAATTTTATGGATTCCACTTCACTTACATTATGGATTCTTCTTTTAATTTTCTAAAACCAATTCATCACAATTTTGATGGTAGTTGACTATGGTATAGTTCTCTATATATTTTTCAAGGTTTTAGTATGCAATTTGGATTTAATTTAATGGTGGTAATTGGTTATTTAGGTTTTTATATTTTGGGATAGTCATTAAAAATTTACACATGGGGTATCCCGGGATATTTCATGTTAATAGAAAATGGTGAATAAATAATTTGGTTTCTATTTGTTCTAGATTTTTTTTAGTCTTTAGAAAAATTTTGGTGATTAGTGGACTGTTAAATCAATATTATGGAATTGGTTAGATCTCTCAAATCATGGATTGGTCCTTGAGTTGTGACTATAATATATTTGAATCCTATATTCTATAATATTATTAATAATAAAAATTATATATTATGAAAAGTATTCATGAAATTATTTTAAATAGTTATTTTTATATACTATAATTTATTTTTCAAATAATTTCTATATAATATAATACAGGTTCTGTAACCCTATTTAGTAAATTTATTAATATTTTATCCATAATTGATTCTTTTTAATTCCTTATTTTCCTTTCCTTGTCATTTTTTTTCTTTTAGACATGAATTGGGTATCCCATGATGTGTTTCTAATTGTTACCCCATTGATAATGTTTTCCCCCTAATTTATTTTGTTGTTAAAAGATGGTGAAATAAAATTCTTTTGGCATCATCTATGCCAAACTACTTGGATGATACCTTGTATCAATATATTTTTTTAGAGTAAAATTTCTTAGTTATATTAAATATGTTTAAAATATAGCTCTTTATGTTTTATAATGTTCTAAAAAATTAAAATTACTGCATTCGACTTTATCCTAAATAAACTATATGTCAATAGACCACATTTAACCCATGGATAATAGAGTGATTTAGGGGTGACATGGTGGCTAGGTGGATTATGTGATGGAAGGAGTTATTTCACCTAATGATCCTTTGGGATATTTTTTTTCAATAAATACATTCAATTAAAAAAAATTTTATGGATTTTTATATTGTTTAAATAGTGTGTAAGTTGTATATAAAACCCATCAATTTATAAAGAGATATGTTGGGACACATTCTTTGTTAAAATTATTTCATCATTTTTAAATATTATATCCAAAATTATATTCAAATGTTCTCACAACATTTCCATTATTACTGCATTATTTAATTGTTTTGTTCATAATTATGAGATCTGAATACATTAGTAATATTTATACATAATGAGGGGGCATTGAAACAATATTTTAATGTGTTTTTTGTGAAAATAATTGTTCAAATGTGTTTTTATAATTATATGGGGTTTACATGTAAACAAAATTCAATGTTAAACATGGAACTACTTCTAAATATAATAACAAGGGCTGCACAATAAAATGGGGCACTAATTTTTTTTCATTTATGGTATTTTAAGATATTTTAACTCAGGTTTTTTGGTTATTAATTTCACAATAATTTCTAGATGCTATTACTATTGGATTCTAGTTAGTTTTCCATAATGAATTCCCAAATAGTGTGTGATGATATTTGTAGAGACCTGGTTTTTTTCTTGTAATTCTATGAACTATTTATATATTTATTTGCATAGGAAGGTGCTTAGATGACCTGAAATTCCAAGGCCTACTGTGCTCAGAATTATTTTTTTAAAAAATTATTATGTATATTTTATCAGTGGCCTCATTAATACGTCCATATATCCTTATTAAATCACATATTTCAACCATTAATAATATTTTATTCACGAATATCAGCCAATTACTATTTTACACAAAAAATTGATGAAAGATCATTGAGTAGAGGCCAGCAATGTTAATCCCTCACCGCAAGAGTCCCTAATCTACTGAAAGATTCTTGATCGGGTGAATGGATAGAGTCCAGTGGGGCATATAAGGTAACACTAGACCTCTACCTATGTGTTGTCCGGCTGAGACTCGGTGATGCTGTGATACAGTTGGAAAACACAGCCGCAAAGTGAGGCAGTTGGTCAGTTGAGTTGATGTGGGGTGGTGATCAGGTCATGGGTCGGGCCTATGCTTGAAGAAGTATGGACCACATGGCTGGGTCATTATCCCACAAAATACACTAGGACAGTCAAAGCAGGCCAACCTATGAGGAGTGGTTCGGGCAGATAGGGTAGTACCAGTTTGGGTCAGGCTAATGTATCGTCAATTGGCCATATCTTTTAATTCAGACATATGCTTGATGTTCTATCTATATCAACATGTTCATTCCATTGATATAGAAATTTTTAGATTGTTTGTGATTTATTTAGACTTTAATTCATTGATTGGTTCCACGATACACACGAGTTTAATAATAAATATAACTTATTATAATTTTTGGCTTCCTGTATCTGACATGGTGTCTGCATGATACTTCTAATTAACTCACCATCAGTAGTGGTGATACCCCATACCATTGGTGAATGTTTGAATAATTATTTCACGTGTTGAAACTAATTTCATGGTGTAGGCCCCTTGAATTATGATCTGTGGATGTTGTGGTGAAATACAACTTGTTTATCAGGTATCTGTTTTGAATGAATAAATTGTTCATTCATTGTATTTTTTCCCTGAGAATCACAATAGTTCGATTTATATAAATTATTTTAGTATCAATGTGGGTGCCCTAAGATATGATTTTAGTGGGTAATGTGGTATTATACAACTTTTTCATTAGGTGTCCAATTTGGGTGAATTAATAGCCCTACCAGCATGTTTTTAGACATAAAACACAATGGTGACCAAAATTATGACTTTGGAGTTACAATGTCATGTTTTCTATGCAGGACACATCTTCTGGTGGTTTTCAACAATAGAGTGATCATGCGATGACATCAGGGACTTTTGAGTGGCGCCATATAGCCAAGCTAGGCATGGGTACTCGATGACACTGGAGTGGAATCCTCCAGCTGGGTTGGGCATGGGTCATCAAACTACTTTGAGTGGAACCCTCCAGAAGGGAAGATATTTTATACTCATTTACACTATAGATACACCCTCCAGCTTGGTTGGGAATGTGACGTGAACATATTCTGAGTGGAACCCTCCATTCAGGCTGGGAATGGGACGTATATTTTTATATGACCTACAAAATATGTAGATTTGTGATGAGGAATGTATTAACATTATGTTAAAATAATGATCAATAGGTTTTCCTTCCCCACCATGTTGTGCCCATATTACGCGACCTAAAATCATGTGGGAAAGACAGAACCACCCATAATGGGATGTATCAAGTTGTGTTGCTTGATCCCCATTGAATTTCATTTCAAAACAAACACGAGAGATGTTGGGCATCAATAGTGGTTACTTCTTGAACTGTTGCCAACTCTTTTCCAAGGATGAGCTATTAGATTGAGATCCACTAACTCTCTTGTTTGGGTTTCATGGAATGATAATATATATATATATATATATATATCATATTGTATGTACTCACTCCTTGGGTTTTGGTTATTCACTATCTAGATGACGTGTAGATGCACATGGTGTGACACGTCCTTTCAATTTATAACTCCTCAATGTTGGATGAGTGTACTATCCTAAGATAGGTAGCATAGACGTGATGATAAATTCATCATCTCAAAATTTCTATCTCCTTGTGTTTACATGAATTTATCTCCATCTGTCTCTAGTCTGGTCAACCTATAATCTTTAACTGTACATTGTTCTATATACTGATTTTCTTTCCTACTATATATCATAACGCCCCCCTTGTTTTTTGGGATTCCTACTGAGTATTCTTATAACACCCCTACATGGGATTTTCCAACACATATAATGCATTAGTTCGATGATGAATAGGTTTTATCATGACTCTTGGTAGCTTATGTTTACATGTTCTTGGACCATGTTTAGTTGTTGTAGTTTGGGTTCCTGAAGTAGCTATTTCTCAGTAACATTACATTCCATGTTTTCTATCATAATGGGACATTATTTATATTGGGGAATATATATTTTTCCATTTTTTTACATTTCTATACTAATAAAATTTTAGTGTTCAATGCATGTTTTAGTTTATTTATTTTAGGTTTCATCATTTACATCATTCCTTTTACATGATTTCATCATGTTGGATGATTGTGTGTGTGTGTGTGTGAATGTGTGTATGTGTACTGGTACATAGGAAAAGGCCACAGTGAGTTAATGTGACTATTTTTCATGACACCACAGCTGGAATTTGGAGGTGGGCTTGGGGTAGTCACATATTGTGCAACAACATGGGTCGAGTCGTGATAATGTGGTATCAATGGGAGGTTTGAACCTTAAAAAATTGTCCGGTTGTTTCCCAAAAATGGCCTTGGATAGTTTTTCAGAAAATGTGTCAATGTGTCTCGAGAGAGGCTCTTAGGATAATGAGTCCAGTGATGGTATTTTGGTCGACCTAGCCATTCAGGAAGGCCTGATTACACGCTTGTTGACTCGACATGTTGATACATTTGCTGTAGGGAACTATGGTACATGCATCATATGGGATGGAGTCTTTGACTATCCTTGTTCAGTCAACTCCCTTTTTTCTTGTTTTTTTAATATATATATGTGTGTGTGTGTGTGTGTGTGCTCACCTCATTCTACTATTCCATAAAATCAATTAGGATGCCTCCATAATGGCTGAAATCTGGGATACCATTTCTGTTACGAGATGATGACCTCATGAGAGATGATGCCTTAGTTTAGGGCCCATCATGTGATACCCTTCCTCCCAGTGGGATAGTAGTCTCACCTCAACGTGTGGACCGGTATATAGTTCTCACAGTGCAGGTTGATGATGATCATATGTTGATAATTCTCTATGAGTTCTAATATAGGAGGTCTATGAGGTTTCTTGGTGAGCTAGACCCTCATGTAAATATCATAGGTTGGATTCAGTTATCTGCCTATCCAGACTGGTGAGGATTCTATAATATTTTATTTAGGATTTGGTAGTCAGTCTTTTCCATGGTATGGTTTTTCACTTTTTTAGTTTAGTTACTCATATGCATGACGAGCCATCATTATATTGGGATGAGTTCAAGTTGTTGTTTTGGGAGGATTAATTCCCCTTGTCATTATAGTCCATTACGATTCTGGAGGTTTTGGATATTTGACCAGGAGGAATAAAAGTGACAGAGTAATCATATATGTTCACAGAACTGACATTGTACTCTCTAAAAAGTATCCATGATAGTTACTTCTGTGCAAAAAAAATCTAGAGTAGTGACTCCGGCAAGAGATCTGTGTGAGAATTGTTCTCATGGGAATCTCGACATACATAATGGTTTTGGAGAGGGTTCTTGTGAAGATGCTATTCCCATTAGAAGGAAGCCAGTAGTTTGGGACCAGTAGTGGTTACATCATATCATAGACATCTACAAAATTTGAAATATTTCAAATTCAAGACTACAACATAGGAGACCATCCGAGGATAAGACCAGACCAAGTGGTAAACAATCACCAATTCCATGCGTAGAACTAGGTCACCCTGAAGAAGTATGGTTCTTTATATGTGACAGGTGAGTTCACATAGCCCAATACTACCCACCTAGGAAGGCATTTCATCTCAATTAGTTATTAGGTAGACCAATTTAGAAAATGATGTTCCATGACCAGGGATCCCCTAGGGAGGGAGAGGATGGTTCCCCAGGATGCAGTGCTGGATGAGGATAATTAGGAGTTGGAGTTGGGGGTGACGCAATGATATCCTCCCAACACCACCATCTGTAAGGCCTTATTAGGCTCAGGGAGCATGCTATCATTGATTCGGATAGCTGCATCCTATGGGTGTTTGTGATCCTTTAGTTTACACGATGATCTATGGTATGCTATGTGTTTATTCTATTCTTTCATTAGTACTAGTAGACACCAGTTCCATTTAATCTGTTATATCATTACATCTGGTATGGGCGTTGGAACCCCCAATAGAGGCACTATCACATTATATTAGTCTTGAGGATCCTATGGGATGATTTGCTTTAGTGTCTATTACTTTTTGGAAATGAGAGATATCATTTTTTGGAGGAAGGATCACATGGGACCTACTGGTCATCATGATGTAACCTTATGATGTCATCTTGGTGTTGGATTGACATTCCATGGTTCGAGCCCAAATTGACGGTCACCGTAGGCTAGTCAAATTCCATCACACTAATGGGATGGGGATCACATTTCATATTGAATGATTCCTCATAGAAGGGAATCTGAGTGACGTGATAATCAGTCTAAAACCTTTCTCCCATCAGTTTTCATGCATGAACCATGGAGCAGTGACCCTCCAAGAACCTGAGTTTGTACATTTGGGGAGGATTTCATGGATTTTTTTCTTGAAGATGATATACAACTACATTTGATAATAGGGTGTGAGTTCATTAATTATTTACAACCTAGGAATACAGAGATAACTTCATTCGGCATATTAGATGATGACCATGGGTCTCCTGGGGCTACGATTACAATTAGGGGTCATTCACGAGAAGGGTTTTATCATACCCAATGTGTCCCCCTGGGTAACCCCAGTCTTGTTCATAATGAACGAAGATGTGAGATTTCATATTTTTTTAGATTATCATTTCTTTAAGTAGGACATGATAAATAAAAATTACCCCTTACCGAAGATCAAAGACCTCTTAGACTAGTTGTGACATGCGAGATGGTTCTCCAAGATCAATCTGACATCTGACTACCACTAGCTATGGGTTCGTGAGGCTGATATTCCTAAGATGGTCATTCCTCTCTGTATGTGCATTTCGAGTTCTTAATGATGCTCTTCAGTGTGAAATTTTTTTCCATAATTTTCATTGCATTATTAAACCAGGTCTTTCCCACATACATGGACCAGTTTTTTGTAATTTTTAGGAAGGACATAGTCATTTACTCTATGATGGAGGAGGTTAACACAGAGCACTTAAGGATTGATATTGATTTTATTTGAGGGAACAATCATTATAGAAAGCTCTAAAATTCCCAATTTTGGATACATGATCATTAATTTTTTGGGAATGTAATATCTAAATAGGTTATGGTTGTGGTTCCCATGATGATCGAAAAATTGATACCTTGGGCGCCACCCAGAAATGTGTCAGAGGTGAAATGTTTGATTAGTATGTCAGGGGACTACAAGATGTATTTTACATATATCTCTATGAATTTAGTACCTTTGACAACCCTAATATAGAAGGTAAAACTATTTACCATGTATGAAAAGTTCTAGAAAGCCTTTAAGGATTTGATGTAGAGGCTGACAAGATATTCGGTTCTGAGACTACCACATGAGCGTGTTGAGTTCATTGTTTATTTAGATGAATTAAGAGATGTAATTTGTTTCATTTTTATGTTACCTTATGAATTCATCACATATGTTTCAAGGAATTTGATACCCCAAGATCAGAACAATGTGACTTCTAACATTGAGCTCACAGTGGTGATCTTTTCATTTAGGATATGGAGACAATATCTTTTGGGAGAGCACAATGTGATTTACTCAGACCACTATAGTGTTAGTTAAATATTTTCCTCTATAGATATGAATTTGAGAAAGGTAATCTTTATAGAGTTACTATACAACTAAGAAATAACTATATTTTATAATCTTAGGAATTGAAATGTTTTAAGAGATTGCCTTAGCAGGATATCAAAGGATTTCCAAGTGTGGGAAGCTTTAGAGTGGTTAGGTTCCCAACAGTAGAACCAGGTAGACCAGGAGAGTTTATTTTTCCTAATTTTGATTGTAGTGTCTCCTTCGTTCCTTTAGATTGTGATCGAGTCCCTTCTAAGATATATCAACTCTAATGTTATGCCAAACCAGGTATCCATCGGCGACGCACCTAATGGTTATTCTGAAGGAGGGAACCACGAGATATTGTTCTATTGGTGAGAAGTGGTTCTAGTTCCAATGTTGGAAGAGTAGATGATGGATTTAAATAATTCCCCCTTAGCTATACATCCCGGTGTGGGAATGATGTAAAAGGATATACAATGGTAGTTTTGGGGTCCGACATGAGAGGAAGCATAGCTAACTTCACCTAATGATGCATCCAATGCTAGAAGGTGAGGAATGAGCATTAGGTTCTACAAATATTGTTTCATCCTCCCAAAATCCCAAAGTGTAAATGTGATGTTATATTAATGGACATAACTACATGGATTCCACAAATAGTAAAGTTACATGACACCATCTGGTTGATATTGTACTCACTCAATAAGTCAGCACATTTCATTGTCATTAGAGAGCTGATATCGGTTGAAAATTTTGGGTAGTTATACCTATTGTAGATTGTTCCCCTTAATGGGGAAACCCCAAGGATTGTTTTTGATCATGATGGGTGGATTACATCACAATTTTTGAGAGGAATATAGGAGGAATTCAGGACTCTCGTACTGATTACTATAGCCTTTCACCACCAGACCGATGGGTAGACTGAGCGCACTGTCCATGTGTTGAAGGTTATTCTCAGGGATTGTGTGTTAGATTTCGGATAGAGCTAGGAGGATAACCTAACATTTGTATAGATTATGTAAAAAAACGGATACCACTATTCCATCAGTGTGACACCTTCTAAGGCCCTATAAGAGAGAACCTGTATGTCACCTATGTACATGATAGTGGTTTGGGAGACATCCCTCATGGGCCCAGAGTTGGTGTAAGTGACGATGGAGAAATTTCATGTAATCTATGAATGGATGAGGAAAGACCATATTAGACATAAATCATACCCAAATTTACATCGTAGGACCTCGAGGTCTGATTAGAGAGCCCACATCTTCTCAAGAGTCTCACCACAATGCATAAATGGGTAGGTTTGGTGAAGTAGGTATGTTATCCACAAGGTTCATCATGTCATTTGAGAGAATGTAGAGTGTTAGTGAGGATTCATACCTCGTTTACCTACACCATATCTAGTGTGACTGCATGAAGTCTTCCATGTTTCATAGATTATGAGAATCATGCATGATCATATGCATTTCACTGATAGCAGGTGAGGTGAAAATGAATATGGATCCTCCTTTGAAGAACATACGGTTGCGATCTAGGATCGACAAGAGATGACATTAAGTGTACGTTGTATCCCTTTGAATCAGGTGTGGTGGCAACCCATAAACATACATGACAGTTTTAGGGAACAAGTGAGCCTGATGCAAGATTAGTATGTGAAGTTATTTTATTATTTTTTCATTTTGGGGTTGAAAATATTGAACGAGGGAATGATATAGAGACCTATGTTTTTCCATTAAATACATTGAAACATCGATATATATATTTACAAAGGTAGGCACTCATACGAACTATAATTATGTGTCCTGGTGTGACATAATTAAATTTTTATACATGTTGTATTTATTTTTAATATTATAAATGTGATGGAATTAGTATAACACATAAAATAATGCTCAGATCGGAAATCTAATGCAATGGTTGAGTATGGAATCTGGCATTTAATATTGTCATGATATAACTATTGTCAGTGTGATACATCCGTGGAATAATATACAGAGGGGAACATAAAAAATAAAATAATTAAACATAATTATTTTACCCATAACATCGTATTGAATTACTATCGAATGAGGAATTGGATTGGAAATCCAAGACCACCTTTGAGTTTTAAATGTGATGTTTTACCAATGTATGTGATAAAATAAAGAGGCACAAGAGATTCATACTCTGTAACATGCTGGTAATCTATAAATAAGAAGTTTGGGAATATGATATTGGGGTTATAGATAATCCCTTGCGTCTATTCAATTCCTATCTCTCTCTCTCCCTCTCCCAATCTCTCATTCATTATCTGTCCAATCGAGGATAATTCTTCAACATAACAATGGAATATCGAAGAAGGAGCATATCAAATACATCATTAATGATGAGTGATCAAATCGATGTAGGATTTCATCTACTTTTGTTTCTAATTGAACTGTTAAATTGTAAATCTTTTCTTTGATCATTAAATTAATCATTTTCTACAAAAATCTAAAATTTCGTCACAATAAAATCCATCGATCAATGTTTAAATCCAATATTTCAACCACCCTATACAGATATAAGAATTCTAAATTTTTACATGAAAAAATAGAAGACAAAACGTGGATTAGAGATCAGAAACTTGAATCCCTCAACAAAAATGTCCCAAATCTCTTGATAGATTCATGATCGAGTGAACGGATTGAGTTAGGTGGTCTAAGGAAGGGACCACCAAACCACCACCAGAGTGGATACTCAGAAATTCTATGACATTATGAAACCACATTGCTTGGCCAGTTAGTCGAGTGGAGTTGAGCGGTGCAGACCAGGCAGCCACTTCTACTGCAATGTGTGGTGGATGATCGGCCCTGTTGACGTGGGGTTGGGGACCCAGCCACATGAAAGGTTGGGTTTGGAAGTGGGTTGGGCCACATGCCAGGGCCACAAGCTAGAGAAATGAACCAGCTCAGGCGGAGCTGGCTGGATGAGTTAGAGCAGTCCAGCTAGACTGGGCTGAACTAGTTTGGGTCAGGCTAGGATGTCATTAAATGGATGTATTTTCTAATTCAAGAATCTTATTGAAGTGTTATCAATGAAAAAATATTCCTCCCATCGAGCTATAGTTTGTTAAAACTGTTTAAATTTTTGTTAGAAAATTCACTCCATGGCTCAGTATCACAAAACACTAAAGTTTAATAATTATAATTTAATTATTATAATTTGGGGGTTCTTGTATCCATTGTGGTGTTTTCATGAGAAGTATGATTAATGCACCGTCAACGGGCGTCCTGAACCTATACCATTGGCATAACTTTCAAGAATAATTTTTGGTGTTTACACTATTGTCGAGGTGTGATCCCCATGAAGACTCATTCACATGCATTGTAGTGAAATGCTACTTCTTCACTGGAAATCCATTTTGAATGATTTAATACTCGATCCTGTGTATTTTTATATGATAATAGGAATAGTTCAATATGTATAATTTATTTTAGGATAGTTGTGTGGGACCCAAAATATTTTTTTCTAGAATAATGTCTTGATATAAAGATTTTTTTATCAGATTTATGGTTGGGGCGACTGAATAGCCTATCTGGTATGTTTTTTCACATGGAACATGATGTTGAATTTATTTAGTAAATTTGATTTATGATGAGAGGTGTTCCGTGAATGAAGCATTTCCTGATGGTGTTTGATTATAGCAGTGATCAGGCAATGACATCAAGAAAATCTTATTGGCACCCTCTAACTGGGCTAGGCGTCGGTCCACAACCTACTCTGAGTGTCACACTACAGTCGAGCTGGGTTCGGGTCCTCGATGGCACTATAGTGGTACCCTCTAGCTTGGATGGGAATGGTTTCTCATATATTCTGATCGGAAGCCTCTATTTAAGCAAGGCATTGGTCCTTGACGACGTTAGAGTGCCACCCCCCAGTGGGGCTGGGCATGAGACCTCTACTTTGAGCCATCCCATAGATTATGTGGTTCAGTAATGAAAAATAGATAACTGATACATTAAAATCATGAATAATTGGGGTGATTTTCCAATTGAGAAGTGTCCTTATGATGCGGCCTAAAATTGAGGTAGTGAGATAGTCTATCCCCTAAAAGATAGTATCAAGGGGCAGTGTTGGACCACTTTGACTTTCAGTTCAGGAATGAAATGAGGGATGATGGTCATCAATGGTGGTTACTTCTGAAAACAATGGAGACTCGTTTCCTTGGCTGAGATATGATATGGAGATCCACTTACTATTTCATTAAAGTCTCATTGACTAAGAATATATTTATAAATATATATATATTCTATTTATAGTACTGAATCCATGGGTTTTAGTTACTCTCCCTCTAAAAGAGGCAATGATGCACGAGTTATGCCACATGTTATCCATGTCTAGATCCTCTTGGTTGGACAAGTATACTATCCAACTATATGAAGCAAAGTCTCACTGAGATGTTCATCTTCTAAAATTTTCTAGCTCCATATGTCTGGATGAGGTTATATCTCTCTCTTGTTGGGTCAAGAAACACTCTTTTATAGTGATTTTTTCTATATATTTTTTCCAATAAAAAATTATCACTTAAATATTCCCCTTATATTCAGGTAGTTCGAATCATTATGTTTATACTCACCTCTTTATAGGCATTCTCATGGGTAACTAGCATTTTGTTGACAATATAAAGGCTTGATCGTGACACCATGGAGCATAGGGTTATAGGTGCTTGGACCACATGTGGTGGTTGGAGTTTCAGTTCGTTATGTAGTGATTTCTCAATTACATGACATTTCATCTTTCCTATAAGGTTGGGACACGATTTCTGGTGTGGAATTTATTTTTCGCATTTGATTTTTGTATATATTACTGTACTCATACAGTTTTAGTGGTCCTTGAATTTTTTGGTTCACTAATTGTAGGATGATTCAATTAATTATTTATTTCTACACTATTGTATCATGTTGGTCGTGTGTGTGTAGGTAATTAGGAAAAGTCCTTCCTGAGTTTTTGACCCATCAGCGCTTGTCGCTACCCCTAGCCAATGGATTCAGGCTTAGAGTAGTCATGACTCGATCCCCTAAAAGGGCCGTCTCATGACAATATTATTTAACCATGTTTTATGTCCCCATTTGGCATCATTATCTGATTTCTTAATTGTGTATAATTCCTCACTTGGGATTCATTTTTTCTAAGACCAACATGAATAACTACCACATTAAGGTGTTCTATTAAAGACTAGCCTAACTATTTGTCCATGTTTTTAAATTCAGTTTTTGGTAATCATTCGTGTAAAGTACATAAATATTGAAAAATTAAAATATTAAATATTATTCATTTGATGCATGATTATTTATTATAATATGGATCATATCTCTTTTCATTGACCAAGACATCATTTACCATGTCAATATGTGGAATATATTTTAATTTGACATAGATAATGTTTATTCTCATGAAGTAGAGAATGTTTACATTTTTGATAGGGAAACCACATGAAAATATTATACTATATAGTTTTGATATGATAAGCATGTTCATATTTAATGCCCTGGACTTAAAAATTTCATAATCATGAGTCATGTCATGAATTTTACAATATATATCATTGATAATCTTTTTCCTTTTGATTTTTAGATAATTAGGACATCATTGATACAAAAAATACCATATTTATACTAGAGGATAACATTCATTTTGGCTTTTTTACATCTTGATGATTTATAAATAAATTCAATATAGAATGTAGAACAAAAAGAATATAGTATCTACGACACAATATATCGTTATTATAATTATTTGAACAAAATATTTATGACCTAGGAAATAATGAAATTTTTTCCACTTTTGGGAAACAAATTTCAAGAAATAAACATACCCGGTTGTGACTGTTATGATATTTCAAGTCTGATTGGATCAACGTAATTTTTTTTGAATAGTAATTAGAAATTTTATAATAGTAATGTAACACATATCAATTCTAATGTGACCCTTTAAATAGAAAATTTACCAAATGATTAGTATCCTCAACCACAAATGTTCAAATAAAATTTAGGCAACATAAAAATAATCGTATGAATTATTTATAGTAACTAAATGTTTTATATGTTGGTAATTAATTATTAGTTTTGTATATAACATAAATTTTCATTAAAAATTTTATCAATATTATAATGATTCAAAATAAATTTTAATTTCATAAAATATATTCATAAATTAATATATAATTTTTGTTATAATTTAGTACAATTATTTGGATCTCAATTATTTTTTCAGAGTGTTATAAAATGAGTTATAAATTTTAAATCTGTATTTTTTATATATGAATTTTTTATTTAAAAATATTATTTCTCATATTTATAATAAAATTTCATAAAATATATGTCATTTTTGTAATCTACATGTTCAAAAATTGTTAGGGTTAATTTTTTATATTTTTCTGAAATGCTTAATTTTCTTTGTGAATTGTAACATACAATAATTTACTATATATATACATTATAAATTAAATAAACTATTCATTGATCCATGGATGATATAAGATCCATTGTATTGAACTAAAATGAACCAATTACCTTATTTAGTCCCAATAATTGTCACTATTTTTTGTGTTCATCCAAAATAATTATATAATGAATAAAATATTCAAAAAACACCCCTCTCCTCCATTATAAATACCAACACGAACCACCCCTTCTCCACACAAGATACAATCATTGAGACTTGTCCAATTAATAACTAATATTCTCCCCATCCATCTCCCCAATTAAAAATGTACATTGTCTCTTAAATATACCAAAACTACTCAGTTTATGGATGTTCTCAATAGAAGTGTTCAAGGAATAAATTCCTCTTCCATTTCCTTTTAATTTTTTTCAAGATCTTTTATTTTATTCCCTCCTCACCTAATCATTACTAATGATCATGAAAACTAAAATATCATCTATATTCTATAGTTATTTTATGTTAATTGAATATCCTTCATCAAACTCAATTAAATCTATGTCTCTCTCTATGGATTTAAAAACTAAATATCCATATATGAGATGCCAATTTACTACCATCCTGGATAAAAAAATTTCATTATTCAATTTACCATTCATTTATGGTAATGAATCCATATTAATTGATAAACCCATTTATATGATATTTACTAAAAACCATATATATTGGACATATTTTCATAATTCTAAATGGTAAAACAAAATGATTTTATTATGATCAAATAACTAACTTAATAATCTAAAGGATTATCAATAAATGTATTATCCAATGATTGATCCTCGTACCACATAAAAAATGATATATATAACCCTTCACAATTTTTTATTTCATAAATAACATATAATTCCAATTATGGATGAATTATAACCATTTTTAAGATTCTTCCTTACTCATAAAACAAGAGAACAGTTCATGAAAACATTGAAAATGAATGCTAACAAAAAATATAATTTTTTTTAAAAACAATAAAAAATGAGATTATGAAAATAATAAAATTATAATATATAAATTAAATATATATGACATAATTTATTAATTGATTGATTGATTTAATTTTATTATCTAGGATGTTAAGGATATGTGTAGAACTAATTTAGATATACTGTATGTGGTTTCTCATATTACATTAATTTTTGTGAGTTCTCTATTATTCGCCACTTATTTTGTAATGACCCGTCTATTATCATTGGCTTGATAGTACAATGAGTAATTACCAGGCCTTATGGAACACCCCCAAGATGCCAAAGGCTGTCAATAAATGCCGAAGGGTTTCAAAAACAAGTGGGGGACGATTTACCCATTATGAAAAAATCCAATAAACCCACCAACCATAACAAAACATTCACTATATGAAGAATGAACAAATTAATGAAAACTCAACAACTACATGCACTGAAAACCACATCCAAGTAAGAAACAATGGAATGATAACTAAGTATCAGAGTACACCGTGGATAAACTACACAAGACTCCACAAAGACCTCAAGACTACACACTCGACATGATCCAATATCCAAAACCTCCAAACAACCCTACATCACGAGGTAGTTCTACACACGTGTGAAATATTACCTTTCCCCAGTCCTAGAAGATATCATCCGCAAAAGAACCAAACTGCCCAAGCAGGTGTGACTATAAAGCATAGTACGTTTTCCCCAATGACTTCCCTACTCAAGCCACTTGGATAAGAGAGTTAGGATCAATTATATAAAATGATTTATATAAAAAAAATCTCAAATGTAGTTTATAACTAAATATTAACTATTTATCAAAGCCATTCATTACCAAAACCATACAAGTGAAATTGAAACGAATTTTTCCAGCAAAATATTTTTCCAGAAAAATAACAAAAAAATCATTATAACCATTTCCAAATGTATGTATATTTGCATACCCAAACATAAATCAAACCCCTAAAAACAACCACGCATGCTATGTCATGATAGTTCCGTACTCATGAGTGGTTTCTCATTGCTCAACCAAGTCATCACAAGGTAATTGTTTCCCATGTGCCAATAATCCTTTGGCACTGATCATAAGGTCATATTTCAACCATGCCCCGTATATGAAATTCCCATGTTCATTTAAAACATTGGCACCGAGTGAAAGGCCATATTTCAACCAAGCCCCATATATAAAATATGAACACATGACACATATGCCCAACGATCAGGCCAAAATAAACCTTTCAATAAAAATGCCTTTTTTTGAAAACTATCTCTGTGAAAACCATTTCAATGCCCAACCATTTCAACTCCAAACAATTAAAAAAACGAAAATTTTATTGATAAAAAATTATATTGAAAAATCCTTTTTCATCAACCATTTATCAATTCAAAAAATCAATAATTTAAAAGCCGCATTTTAAATTAAACAACCATTTTCCCAATTATTCACCAAGATCATGCAATTTCACAAAATCCATATGTCATCACAAATGATTATTTTTACATGAATTAAAAAATCAATAACCCAAATTAAATCTAATCCAATAAATTATATCAAGATGAGTCGAGAGAGAATCCACATACCTCGATGGTTTTGACGATTCATTGACAACAGATGAAGACAACACATGGAAGCATGTCCATTCTCCAAGAACGAACTTTATTCACTTATCCTAGCAAGATCATGACTCGACATTTAATTATATGGAATAAAAAAATGTAGATCTACCCACTATAGGTTCAGATCTGATAAAGAATAGATATCATAGAAGTAGATCTAAGCAGATGTAAGAAAATATGACAAATCCGGAAAGAATTGTAACATACCACACAGATAAGACTTGAAATCACCAAGTGAAGGCTCTGGAATGGCATCAACTCATATGGGGAGGGTTCTACAGCATTATAGGGAGTGTAATATCGTATTAGGGTCTTTTTGAAGCCAAAAAAAATAAATAGATCAAAAATGAATAATTTTCTAGAAAATAGGATCTACACTTGATCTCTGTGTAGGATTTGACCACATGGTTTGTGAAAACCATGTATGGATCATGCAACCTACCTTTTGGTCCCAAAAATCATTAAAAATCCAAAAATTCTTCCATCCTCCACCTTTACCCCTTTTTATGGAAACACCTATCTTTATGGAAGCACCCCACTTTATGATAAAACCTCATGTTATGGAAACTATATATTTTATGGAAACTCTCTATTTTATGGAAACTCTCTATTATATGAAAACACAATATTTTATGTAAACCCAATAAAAGTCACACAAATTAAAAAACAAGATGAAAGGGTGTTATGTACCCAAAACCTATGTACTACATATTTCATGTATGTGGTGTATGTATAATTACATTTGATATATAATATAATGAAACTATTTATATTAATGGTATTAGGCGATTCATTGGATGATTATGAATTTTTGGACATCGGATTTCGTTGATTATAAAGTGGCATAGATTTTCTTCACAAACCTTCATTTTCATTCATATTGTGCTATATTTCTCTATACACTAATGTAATTATCCATTATTCATATATAATTATAATAAATTATATATATATATATATATATATATGTTCAAAAATAATTTATCTGTATCAGTTCATAAATATTTTATTGGATAATAAATGTTTTACAAAGTTCCCTTCTCATTTCCTCATGATACACAAGCACAATTGAAACTAACTTCTTGATTCCTTACCCATTTTCATGTTCCATCCATAATAATATTGAAGAAACATTTACATTTCTAAATTCATTATTTTTTCATTAAAAAATATATTTATTCATATCTGTTTTTATAAATACAATCTGCACATATACAAATGATTTCCCCAAAAGAATTCTTTTTTGAAAAGTGAAAGAGTATATCTCCCACGAATTACTAGATATTTTTATAAGTGTATATCATCTATTTCCACATTATTTTTCATTATTATGTTTAATAGGGATTATTATTTTATTATAAAATGTACCATATTTTATAGAATGGTTTATGATTATCTTTTCTCTGTATGTACCATCTCTATATTGTTCACCATATTACTCTGAATGGTTATTATTTATGTTTACTGATTGGGGAAAGTTATTATCATTTCTTATGTTAGTTTAAATGAAATTTTATATGTTGATTTTATTACACCCCTTTCATATGTCGAACACAATGGACATAGTAATTGTCGGTTGGGATGATCTATATCCCCACATAGCATTAATAAGTCTCATGAGATAAACCAGAAATGTTTTTGGTTGACGCTTTACCCATTTAATTTATTCATAGCATGAATCCCTTGGAATAATAGTTTGTTGTAATGAATCCTTTATGGTATGTTTTATATATCCATCATTATGTGTTACCCAAATTATGAAACTAGTAATTTATAGTCAATTTGGTTATTCGACTAGTGAAATATCTCTGGTTAAGTATTGTTATGGAATTTTTTAATCAGTTTATATTTCTACGATATTATGATCAATTTTAAATTTAATTGCATGTGTTTTCAGTCATTCAACGTAACTTTCCTATTTATGATTCCTCTGTATTGCTAACCCATTATGGGAATATGAGGTCACCCCTTTATAATTATTTATTTGTCTATAATATGTAGGGATGTATATTATGGATGACCTTAAGGGATAATCTAGTATTTTATGTTTGATACAAAAGAAGTTGATTTTTTTTTCATTTCACGTTGTAATGTAATGATTATGTATGTAATCTGGTTTACCAAAACTATTATACTAGTAGGACTTTTAGGATGATTATTCCTTGTTTATATTCCAATGTAATAAAATAATTTACAATCTCTTGATATCTTGGATCAGGGTTATTATAGTTGGTATATGATAATGTTTAGTGGAAACATTGGATACAAGATTTTGAAATAATAGATTTGGGAACAAACCCCTTAGATTGAAATTGGGGATAATAATTGAAGAACATCTTATACTATTTGTAAGGTAGAGATAATGTTGAACTTCCTAACAATATAATAATATCTGGATACTATGATTGGACATGTTTTTGGAAAATATGTACCTAGGGGTAACAACTCAGACCAGATATCTCGGGCGGGACATGGGATAAACTGGTACATGTTAACATGCCCTACTACATGCCTAGTTTGATTCTCATCAGGCATATTCCTAGGAATATACACATTTTCATTACATACCAGTATGAAGGATTTACATTTAAATATTCCCCTAAATAAACCAAATTTAGGTTATTGATATTTGTTATTAAAAATTTCAATTTATGTTAAGTGTATCACTAATATAAATAATTTATTTTTTGGAGTCTGATTTAAAATTTCAGAGATGTAATTTATTGAAGGAGGAGTAAAGGTAACACCCAAATGTTTTATAAATAAATTTAATATAAACATTAAGGAACTTGACACTGATTCTTTGGGAAACAACAATTTTTTATTATAATTATTTAAATAAGATATTTATAACTATCCATTAATCATTTTCTATCTTCGTCTGTTAAATGAATTTCCAAAAATGTACATACATAGTTGTGATCAATAAGATATTTGGATTCTGATATGATGAATAGAATTTATTGGTGAATAGTAACATGACCTTTTAGAATTGTACTGTCACCCTAATGAATAGTAATATGGACTTTAGGAATAGTAAATCTACCAAATGACTAGTAACCTCACCCATGAGTGTATAAATAATATATAGGAATCTTATAAATTAAAATATGATAAAATTATAGTAAATAAATTATTTTGAAATTATTATTTCAGTAATAGTAATTTAAAAAAATTAATTATTATATACAATTAACTAATTAATATAATTATATAAAAGATTTTTTCAATCATAAAATTTATTCATAATTTAATTTTCAGTTTTATTATTATTTTAGTATAATTCTTTGATACCTTAGTTAATTTTATATACAGTTACTAAAAGAGTTATAAATTTAAAAAATATATTTTTTTATTAAGTAATGATTTTAAATAAATATTAAATTTATAATATTAAAAAAATTATTTTCATAAAATGTAGTTTATTCATATGTTCTGCACATTGAAAAATGGTTAGGGATAATTTTTTTTATTTTTTGAAATATTTGAGTTTTTGGTGAGTAGTAAAATTCATCAATTTATGGTGTATATAAAATATAATTTAAATACACTTTTAATTGTTTCATGAATAATGTAACAACTATTAGTTTGAACTCAAATGAACCATTTACATTATTTAGTAACATGAATCATCAAAATTTATTTTCTAGAAAAGTAAAATAAAAAAATAATCAATAAAATATTAAAACAATCACCCCTCTCCACCAATATAAATACCACCCCTCACCACCCCTTATCCTCACAACATCAAAGATTTGACCCATATCAAATTTATACCCAATATTCTACACAGTCCCCTTCCCATTGTCAAAAATATCTTGGTCTCATAAAAATTCCAAAACTAACTGCTTTAGGGATGTTTCATGAAGGAGTATTCAAGAGGTAAGACCATCATCTTTTCCTATTAATTTTTTTTTCAATTTATTTTACCTTCATCCATACTCACCTCTTCTATACTAATGTTAATGATATCTATATAATTATATATATTCAAGAATGATTTCATGTTAATGAAATATCTTTCATCAAACATTTTTCTCTCTCTCTCTTTTATTTTATTAATGAAATCATTGTTCATGAGGTGTGGATTTACAAGCATCAGGGATGACGGATATTTTCTCTTCAATTTATTCATATGTAATGTTAATAAAACCAGTTTTATGGATAAAAAATATAATATAAATATTAGAACCCTTCTTAGTTTTTTATGTAACATAATTAAATAATTCTAAATGATAAAACAAAATGTTTTTTATTGTAAAAAATTGCTATAATAATCTATATGTTTATCATTAAATGTATTATACAATGATTCATCATCATAGCATTTAAAAATGTTATATATATATCCATTGAATATACGGTATGTTCAAAAATAACTTATAATTCCTATTGGAAATAATTATACCCAATTTACAAAAACATCATTACTTATAAACAAGCCACTAAATCACAAAGACAATGAAAATGATTGCCCCAAGTGGTAGAATAGTATCTTATAACTCATTAAAAAGGCTGAAAATGAACATAATAAAATAAGAAAAAATAAAATAAATTTTCATAATGTTATGAAATAATGACTTAATGAATTTAATTTTATTATCTAATATATTAATGTCATGTGCAGAACAAATTCTAACATAAGGTAATATGTTTCTCACCAAACTTTTATTTTTTGTGAGATTTAAATTATTCACTAATTATTTCATGTATGTGGTGTGTGTACACTAAAATTTAATATATAATAAAATGAATTTATTTTTCTACAGGATATAAAATTATTCTTTTAATTATTATTAATTTATGTATGTAGAATTAGATTGATTGGAAAGTTGTATGGATTTTCTTTTCGAACCTCTATTTTCTTCCAGTTTACGATTTCTTTCCCTATACACTGATGTGATTCTCTATTATTTTTATATAATTATTAAAAATATTAAAAATATGTTACATGTTCATAAATATAGACAATTTCATCCTTACATTCTGGTATTTTAAATGTATTATAAAGTTTTCTTATCATTTATTTCTGATAAGAAATCCAGATTAAAGGGAACATCTCGATTTCTTACCCATTTTTACGTAACTTTGATTATCTTTTTCAAGAATCATTTATTTTTATAAAATAAAATAAAATCACAAAAAAACTATATTTATTAATCTTTAGTTTTGTGAAAACATTAATGTAAATTAAAATTAATTGTTTCAAAATAACTCTTTTTTACAATGTAAAAGATCAAATCTCCCATGAATTAATAAATGTCATTATAAGAGTATTTTCATCAATTTTACAAATATTTATGATTTTTATATTTAATTTGATTTAATATTTTATGATATATTCATCAATATTTTGTATAATGGTTTATGATTAGATTTAGTATTGATGTTCTCTCCTGATACCATTCATCATATTATTCTAAATGTTTAATATTTATATTTACTGATTCGGGAATGTTATTTCCATTTCACATATTATTTTAAATATGAATGTATATGTTGACTATGTTTCATGCCTTTTATATGAGGAATTCATTGGACATAGTATTTATTTGGTGGGTCCCAGTAAATCCCCATAGTCCATCGGTTCGTCTCATGAGAAAAACTATATATATTTTTCGTTGAGGCCTTACCAATTTAATAGGTTCTTGGAATGAAGCCATAAAAATAGTATACTCATGTCCAGAATCCTTGATGGTATATTTTATATATCCATTGTAATTAATTTCCCTCATCATGAAATAAGTAATTGATAGTCCATTGGATTATTCAACTATTTGAATATCCTTGGTAATGTATTGTTATAGTATTAATTAATTAGATTATATTAAATCCATATTATTCTCAATTTTATATTTAATGGCATGATTTTTATGTAATTCACCTTTCCTTATAATTTATTTATGATTCTGTTGTATTGATTACTGTTATTTATTATCTGAGATCACCCATTTCTTATGTTTTATTTCCCCCCATGATACAATGATTTGTATCACGAATGATGTACTTAGATAATCTTAGAGATTACGTGTTATTAAAAAAAGTTGATATGTTGTATTTCATTTCATGTTTTAATGTAATTCTCTTATATATAATCTATTTTAAAAAACCTACTAAATTAATCATCCATCCAGGTTGCAACTTTATTTTTATATGTCAATATAATAATTTATGTCAACATGTTTGGGCTACTTGGGTCAGAGTCTTTACAAAGTTCTTCCTTCCCCCTATGAATCCTTATACCCAGTGAAAAACATTTTAAACATTGGAAGTGCTAAAAATTCCTAGTAAGGGACAAATGAATCAATTCGTTTGTCCAATGAAAATATAAAAATCTATAAAAACCCTTTATTTAAAACACCATAATAATGAATTGAAAAATAATTTAGGTGAATTGGGATATAATTAATATATCACAAATAAAATCACCATAAAAATAGAATAATAAAGTTCTAAACATCTATATCTAGAGTTTCCAATACATTAGACTTCTATAATGTGACCAACATGTCATATATTGAGATATAATTGGATTAACTTGACATATCTTGAGAAAATATGGGGGTCAACCAAACTTATATTGAAATATATTGTGATCAACAAATAATAAACAATGTACCCTGAACATATCATGAATAAAACCCTTGGAGACTCATTTAAACCAATAACTGAAACACTATAAGATATCAACGTAACATTTTCCTGTAAAAATAACATTTAAAATATTAAAGTTGTGCACATAATAATGAATAAATTTTATTGAAAAATATAAATGAAAATTTATAAATATAAAATTAATTTAATAAAGAATCATAAATTTAAGAGAAACTACTCATTCGTATAAGTAAAAAATATTCCTTTTTCCCTTTAATAAAAATTGATGAAAAACAATCATTAAATGTGGGTTTTAAATTAATATCCCTCACATTATGTCCAACTCATCACATAAAATCAATGTATTCTTAAATAGTAAAATTTGGTTAATTATTTAAGAGATTTATTACAATTTTAATTTATATAATTCTTATTATATCAAATATTATCACATAATAATAATAATTTCTTAGTTATTTATTTTCTTGTCTTAGGTTTTGACATTATTTGGTACTTAGATGACCATGATATGATATTGATAGTAAAAATTTTCATAATTATATCTTCTTCAAAATAGTATTAACGAAATAATAATCACTTTTATAAGTAAATTTTACTTTCAAATCAAACCATTTAATTTTAGTTATGAAAATGGAAAAAACAATATAACCATGTTGATAGTAGGCCCAAAATATGTATGAGTAACATTTCCATTTATCATTGATTATTTATGGAATAAAGTTAAATATTATTTTATATTTTCATAATGATATTAATATATTTAATATCATCTTTAAAATTTAATTATACTTATATATATCATCCATGTGATTTGGTAAAGAAGACATGACCACATCTGTTTGTAGAGGTGATAGATCACACATACGCATGAACGATATTATCATTTTTATATGCATAGAAAAGTAAGATCATAACTTATATATTATTATTTAATAAGGATTAATATTTCAATATTATCGTATAAAAAAATTAATTTCATCATTTTAACAATCCTTGAGAGACATTGATGGATAGTAAATTATTTTGTATCACACTGTGGTACTCTACCATACACCCAAATGAATAATTTGTTTTCATTTGATGAAATGGGAGATGTATTTATGTGATTATATAAACATAATTCAATATCAATATATTTAGGATGATTTATTGTTTTCTTCTTCATGGATGAATAATATTTTATAGATATGGATGATGGAATAATTTTGAAACAAATAAATAAAAATGATACCTCCCCTTCGGAAGAACTCCTTTCATTAATACGTTAACCCCACTAATGTGACTGTTCTGACTAAACTATGACATCAAGAATTTGTGTAACTCCCTAACCCAAGAAGCCCAGATTCAGTTCATTATTACGTAACATTGGCATGATCACCAAATATCAAGTCTCGAAAGACCGATTTGTTTAGTATCTCTGGAAGTACTAGATACATTCATAAGGTTTACATTACATCATAAAATGGAAAACTACAACAACATTGATTCCATAGACAAAACTGAGATACCATAGACTATCTCAGAAGATCAATCATAATATAATACTTCTCATCCTTGAAAAAATAAATCATATAAAGGGGTGAGATCAGATTCTCAGTAAAGATAACAATATATAGAAAGCTTTAATAAATAAGCATAAACATTTAAGGAAATGTATAACACTAAAACAGAAGCCTTTTAATCTTTAACTTCAGAATAAAATGGAAAAGATAAAATCAAATAATTCCATTAACTTATTCACATGGTTATTCTATTAGTTGAATAATCACATGCAATATCAATAGCCACTTTCATAATGATTGAATGCATAATTCCAGACATCATAACCACATAGTCAAGGCCATGTGCCAACACTACAAATAAGAATTTTCCAAATATTTTTTCCAAGACACCAGTTTGTCTCATGAGACCAACTGATGCATTGAAGAGCTATAGCGGGTTCCACCCATCACATACTAAGTCAAATACATTCTTTATATGAAAAGGTTTAAACATAACATAAACATTCATATTGAAACTAGCATAAGAAATGTCAATACCCTATCCATAAACCATGAATGGTATGAAATAACACATCCATAGTCAAACATATCACAAAACCATCAATAAAATATGTAAATTTTGTATCATAACAAATCAACATCAAATAAGGTTAAAATCCATCAAAGGATGATGACATAGATGAAATCAAAATCTTTTTTCAGAGAATTATCTCTTTATATTTTGAAATCATTTATGAAAAAATTTATTTTGAAAATATTCTTATAAGATTATAAGGGAAATTTGACGATGTTACAATGGCGGAAAATAGCCGCACCCGCCGTATAAGTAAAAGAAGACATTTTTACCTTAAATTTGTCAAAAATGTTAAAATGGACCCTGTCTGGAAAACGATAAAAATATTTCTTTATAAAAATATTATAAAATGTCAAACAAGGGTATAAATTACATTAACCCATAGTCTATAAAATATTAACAATTTTTTGAAATACGTTTTTAAGAAACATGGATGTTGATGATAAAGAGGTCCCAATAGATACTTTCGTAAAAACAACCTCACATAATAAAGACATTTTGAAATTAGCCCTTACCATGTGATTTCCCTTTGTCGATGGTAGGTTATCCTCATGTATAATGAGGAAATAATTTTTATTAAATTAAATAAGAATCATATACATTATTATGATATCATATATGATCTTTTATCATTGCATTGTTAATAATATCTTTGTATTATCATCTTTTCGGGTGTTAACTGATTTGTTTTCCATTATATGATTAGTTATATAATTAATGATTGTTATGGATAGGATGTATCTTATTCATATTCAGAATGATAGAAGGTATTTAAAAAATATTTTTAATCATATAATGAAAATTAGTCTTGAATTGATACGATGAGGAATGAATCTCATCATGTTTATAGAGATGGTAATATGTACGTTCGCACGAGTGAAAATATCATTCTTTTCATTTTAAAATAATATATAATTAGATGTTATATCATATATATAGAATAATTATCATGTCATATTTATTATTTAATCAATTACACATCATTATTATACCCATCAAAATAGTAATGTATTTAATAACAATTACACCATGATGTGGAGACGGTAAGCCGTACATACTAATGTATGGTGACATGTCATTAAAAAGATGGATAGAATAATGAATATGGTTGTACAATATTTATAATAAAATCACAGTATATAGAAGATACTGGAGTTATTATTTTTTAATTGAAACAATAATGAAATAGGAAGTGGAAAAAGGAAGGAACTTGAAAGATGTGATGAAATATTTACCTCTTCTTCGAGTTCTTCCTTTTTATTTGATCAAAAGGGCTCCATGGGATGGATTTCTGACTAATGTAAGGCCTTTAGGATGAAGGTAGAACATATTATATGGTATTTTTTAGGGTTTCGTCGAGCCAAATGGTTTTCATGGTGTGAATTAGAGAGTAGGGGAAGTTCTCTTTTATAAGAGGGGTGGGGGTACCTTAGGAAAAGCTAGAAATATTATTTTATAATAAAATCATTTATAGTTACTAATTGAACCAAAAAACATATTTAAATGATATGGATGGGATGGGTCTAATACCACTCAACCAATTTTTTTTGGACAGTTTTGGGTGACTATATTAATGTTATCTTTTAGATTTAACTCTTAGTTAAACAGTTTGACATTTACCATGTCTCTTTGTATTTTTATATTATATGGGTAATAAAAATACTATATACCATCAAGAGAACCCCAAATGGTCCATTAATGATACCCCTACCATTATATAATTATTTTGGCCGAACTTTAGATTTTATGGAATAGAATATCAATTAATAATATAATATTGGTTTTAAAAACTCTTTTATGTGAATTTTGACCCTATTTGGTATTTTTATATATATTTATTACAGCATTATTAATTAGAAAACAATTCAACTAACCAACCCTAACATGTCTTATTAACCTATAAAATAAGTTTAATTCATAAAAAGTCTCAAATTACATATATTTGGATTTTTAAAATATCAAATATTTAAATATTTCAGTAATTAAGTAATTAATGAATCATCATTGTGTCATAAATAAATTAATTGATTTAATGTCTAAAAAATATATATAAAATACCATTAGGTAGAAAATAATTTTATCTTTCTAATGAATATTTATAGTCGAATTAATCTTCTGTTTATTCCTTTAATAAAAATTATTTATTTATTGATCATTGATTTTAACTCTTTTAACACGTCTTTAAATAAAATAATAATAAATGTCCTAATCCAATCAATGTAGACCTAAAGGGTCATATTTTATTCCTACGGATATTTTCTGTCGAATTATACTTATCCAATAGAATAAAGACATGTGTTAAGGTAATAATAATACATTTTTACCCTTAATTACCCTATTTACTTTTAACCGTGGTAATAAAAGTAAAAAGTTAATATTCAAAAATAATTATTTTAATCATATAGAACCAAATATTACTTACTGATATCAACCACTTCTTTTTTATTTTTTAAATTCAACTCAAAAATGTGGTAAAATTATGGTTTATGTAATTTTTCAAATACTCTTAGGAGGTGGGAAAAAGACGGTAATTATTTGAATAAAATTTTTATATATCTAAAATTATAATAAACCGACTCAAATTAATTAAACTGAAATTATATAGGTATTATGTATCTATTTTGACCTAAAATAAATTTAAATATTATAAATAATTATTTAAATAAAAATTCGGTTTTAAACTATAACTCAATGTTTTTCACTATTCATCAAAAATTAAAAGTATTCAGAAAAATACAAAATCATCACCGTAAGAAAATTTCAATATTATGAATCCAAAAATGAAGTCCATTATAAAAAAAATTATAAAATTTCAAAATGTGGTTATTACTATTCATTACTACTAGTTTGATTGGTTGTGTTGTGTTAAAACTCGAAGTTTCGTACAACACACACTATATAATTATTCAAAGAGAAATATACCATGGAAGCTTGGGGTGTTACATTATACCCTCCTTCAAATAATTCCATCAAAAAAAATTCTAGAATATTACTACATAAAATGACTCAGGTGGTTCTTCATCATAGGTTCCTTAGGTTCCCACGTTGCCTCTTCCTTCTTAAGGTTTCTCTATAGAACATTTACCAAATGAGTCGTCCGGTTTCTGAAAACATTTTTTCATGTATCAAGAACCTTGACAGGCTCTTCGCAATAAGATAGATCGGGTTCTAGTTCTAATTCCTCATATATAAGTACATGTTTAAGGTCAGGCATGTATTTTGTCAACAGTGATACGTGGAATACTTCATGAACTTTGGAGAGACTTGGCGGAATTTCCAAATGGTAAGCTGCAACCCCAATTTGTTCTAGATTTTTGAATGTTCTGATGTACCTGGGACTCAATTTTCTTTTTTTAATGAAATGTATAACACCTTTCCATGGAGATACTTTCAAGAAAACATGATCTCTTACCTAAAGTTCCAAATCCTTCATTCGGTTATCAGCGTAGATCTTCTACCTACTTTGAGATGCTTTGATGTGGGGTTGGATTACCTTCACCTTTTCCGTCATTTCCTACACATGTTCTGGGCCAATTAGTATTCATTCACCAAAATCATCACAACAGGTTGGTGTGCGACATCTCTTTCTGTATAATACTTCATATGGTGCCATCTGAATACTTGAATAGAAGCTATTGTTATAAGAAAATTTTACCAGAGGTAAATATGGATCCCACATACCTTGACAGTCAAGTGTTCAAGATCACAACTTGTCATCTATGGTTTGAATAGTTTGTTCTGATTGTCCATCAGTTTGGAGGTGGTAGGCAGTGCTCAAACCAAGTTCAATATTTAGGTATTTCTGAAGAATTTTCAGGAATCTTGATGTAAAATAGGGATCTTGATCAGAAACAAATGATATTGGTACTCCATAATTCTATACAACTTCATTAATATATAGTTTTGATATATGTTCAAGTGGTAAATCTTCTCTTATATCATGAAAATTTGTTGAATTGGTATGACAATAAACTATTTCCCATAGTGCATCATTCCTTATAAGAGTCATTGGTAGTCCCATGAAAAAGTCCATCGTAATATTATCCAATTTACACTCAGGTATAGGAAGAGGTTGCATGTCTCCTCCAGGTTGTTTCCTTCAATCTTTTACTTGTTTACAAACCATACATCCTGACAGAAAATCAGCAATCTCCCACTTCATGTTGTCCCACCAAAAATGTTCCTTCAAATATCTATACATCATAGTGATACTAGGGTTTATAGAAAAATTGGAACTTGAGAATCATCCAACAATTCCCTTTCTAGATCATGTATATCCAGAACACAAATCCTCTTCCCAAATTTCAAAATTCCATCTTCACACATAAAGTCCCTCAATCTCCCATCATTCAAAGCTTTAATATTTTTTGAAACTCTTTATCATTGGTCTAAGAAATCTTTATCATTTATATTAATGATGGTTTGACAACCATTTGAAAAAGTATTGATGTTTTACCTTCGATGGGGATTCCCATATCCATATTTACTAGATCCATGTAAACAAGATCCCTTTAAACTCTCATATTGTTCAAAACTCCATGATCTTTTCTACTCAAAGCATCTGCAACATTATTTTCCTTCCCCGGGTGGTATAGTATCGTGCAATCATAATCTTTGAGTAGTTCAACCCATCTCCTTTGCCTCATGTTAAGTTCTTTCTATGAGAAAATATACATCAAAGTCTTGTGATCGGTATATATCTCACATTTATCACCATAGAGATACTATCTCCATATTTTAAAATCAATGACTAATACTTCTAACTCTATATCATGACTAAAATAGTTCTCTATTTAATTTTTAGCTGTCGTGATGCAATGGGAATAACCCTATCATTATGCATAAGGACACAACCAAGTCATTTATTTGATGCATCACTATAAATAACAAACTCATCATTCCCCGATGGTAGAGTCAATATAGGAGCAATGAATAAAATTCTATTCTGTTCTTCAAAACATTCATCACACACTTTTGTCCAAAAAAATTTAAGAGATTTATATGTGAGATTTGTTAATGGGTTAGCCAACCAGGCCAAATTCTGGAAGAAACGTCGATAATAACCTGCTAAACCAATAAAACTCTCTACAATAGTTATACTCCTCAATGCTGCCCATTCTTGGATTTCCTTGCTCTTATAAGGATAAATAGATATTCCATCCATAGAGACAATATGTCCAAGAAAATAAATCTATTGAAACCAGAATTCACACTTGCTAAACATCCTATATAATTTGTGTCTTCTAAAAGTCTTCAGGATAATGCGCAATTGATTTTCATGATCTTCTTAGATTTTGGAGTATACCAAGATATCATTAATAAATATCACTACAATGTAATCACGATATTCCTCGAAAACTCAATTTATTAGATCCATGAAGACAGAGGGTGCATTAGTCAATTCAAAAGGAATTACTGTAAACTCGTAATGCATGTACCTGGTTCGAAATGAGGTTTCCGGAATGTCTTCCTTCTTCACGCACAACTGATGATATCCAGATTGAATGTCAATTTTTGAAATGTATTGAGATCCATGAAGTTGGTCAAATAAATCATCGATGCGTGGTACGGAATACTTGTTCTTTGTTGTTATAACATTGATCATTCTACAATCAATGCATAACATCATAGATCCATCATTATTCTTAAAAAAACTATCAGGGGATCCCGATGGAGAAACACTAGGGTGAATAAATCCCTTATTACTCAATTCCTCTAGTTTTATCTTTAGTTTCACTAATTCCACAATTTTCATTCTATAAGGGGTCATCAATATGGGCCTTGATTGAGGAATTAAATAAATGGTAATCCCAATTTCTCATTCTAGAGGATGTCTAGATAAATCTTTGGGAAACACATCTACATATTAATTCACAATATGTAGAACTTCTATTTGAACATTTCATTCCTCACCCACAGTTATATCATTCTCTTCATCCCCCAAAATTTGAATTTAGTTGAGCTACTGGGTGTGGATCTAGATAAGAATTAGGTGGCGACGATTCTGATCTATAGATAAGGTGTTCTTTATCATCTTCATCATAAATAGTGACCTCCTTCTTCTTAGAATAAATTTTTGCATCATGGTTCGAATTCCAATCCATACCAATGATTATATCAAATTCAATAATGTGTATGACAATGAGAATCATAGATAAAAAAATTTATATGGCCTAATGGGGACTGATTCAAAAAACATTGTTGCAATGATACTTCCATTAAAAGTTTTTGACAGACAAATCCCGTGCTAAATCAAATTTAAAATATCTAATTTTCTTTCCAAACTAGGAAGATATAAAACAATGTGATGATCCTGAAACAAATAAATAATTTTCTAAACTTGAGGAAACCATTAAATTACCTACCACTACATCATTCGGAGCATCAACCTCAGCAGTAGTGATAACATAAGCATGAACATGATACCATGTCCTTTTCTGAGGTATGTTGCCCCGATGCTTAGGACATTAACTCACATATTTCCCCATTTCTCTAAAATTGTATCATTCAACATCAACAACCTCTTTCTTCCCCTTGTAATCATGATCTTGGTGGCCTTTCTCACCACACTTGTAACAGACTTCCATTTCCTTCAGGCAAGTATGAGGGTGTTTCATCCCACATTTACTGCAGGATGGATAATCAAATTTTCCCTTCATACCCATATTTCTATTTCCAAAGTGTTCAACAGATCTCTTATTCTATTGCTTTTCATTAAAGTCGTAAGACATGGAGATTTATTTTTTTGTCTTGATAGCACATGAGATAATATATTCTTTCGATTAGAGGTTTTATGAAACTAATGATTGATGGAGAAATGATTTTAACACATAAAATAAATGATCAATCTTACTTATTGGGTTACGTATATATTTTGTACCATGCGTCGCTATCCTTGTAATGTTAGCTACATACATTGCAACATTCTCATACTCCTTCTCCTTTAGACATAGAAATTGTCTTTCCATATCAGCTCGATGGTTATGAGAAAAGCATTTTTCTAAAAATATAACATTAAACACCCTCCATTCCAAATTTTATACTTCATTATCATCCATTTTTTTTAAAATCAATGACCACTATTTATCAGCATCTCTAGTGAGGCGGTAAACTACCATGAAATTTTTTCCCTTTCGCTACTCTCCAAGTCGTGGAATATTTTTTATATGGAATTTATCCATTGCTCAGCTACTAGTGGATTTGTACCCACATTGAATGTTGGTGGTGGTTTTCTCATAAAGATATCTAACATTGATCCTCCACGCTATGGATCAGGGAACTACATAAAGGTAAGGTTATTATTCATAACCTGAGTGAGTAGTTCCAATATAGTGATATGCTGATCAACACCAGTTGTAACACCAGCTCGACTATAATTATCTTGAGCAGGACGGAATTCCCTACATGGATGGTGTGCATTGATACAGTTTCCATTCCTTCCACTAGGCTCCATTTCTAGACAACGACATAAACAAGATTAGTTTATGAATTGAAATAAATAATTCCAAGCATGTAAAACACTTCACATAAATTGAATAGTTTATGGGTATAATCCATAATCCTAAAAAATGTTTTCTTTAAAAATTTATATACACATAAACCCTTCATAAGGGTTTGTAAATAAAATTAGAATTATCCTAATCATATCCCCCAGGTGTGTCGTAACCAAGAGTGCATCAAGGCCTGTTGTCGTGCACCAATTCCCGTTAGAGTCTAGATCAAAGCGGTGTTTTCATATTTTATCCCTAGCTACATATGTGTCAGAACTTCCTCTGCTGCTCGTATCTAGATAGGGATGTATTTCATGGGAAACTCAAAAGATCTCTATAATATGAAAATTCTAGTAAGTTCTTCAATATTAATCGACAAATTCTATCTCAGGGTTAAGTGCTCTAATCATAGTATATCTATATCTAGATTCCAAAGTATGAACTAAACATCCTATGATACCAACTGTAATGCTCTGACCCTAGAATCCCAGAGTCGGGGCATTATTATGTATCATTGGCATGATCACAAAAGATCAAGTCTCGAAAGACTGATTAGTTTAGTAGCCTTGGATGTATAAGATACACTCATAAGGATTACAATACATCATAAAATGGAAGACAACAAAAACATTTATTCCATAGAAAACACTGATATCCCATAGACTATCCTTGTAGGTCTATCAAAATATACTTCTTCGCATCCTGGAAGAAATAAAACATAGAAATGGGTGAGGTCAGATGCTCAGTATGGATAACAATATAGTGTATGCTTTCATAAATAAGAAAAAACATTTAAGGTAATGAATTAAACTAAAACCAAATCCTTTTAAACGTGAAATTCCGAATAATATAGAAAATTGAAAATCAAATAATTACATTAACTTATTCACATGAATATTATACTAGTCGAATAATCACATGAAATATCAATAGCCACTTTCATAATGATGGAATGCATAATACCAGACTTCATAACCACGTAGTCAAGGCCTTGATCCATAAATACATATAATATTTTTTTCAAGGTCTTCTTCTAAAACACTAGTTTTTCTCATGAGACCTACCAATGCATCGAGGAGCTATAACAGGCTCCACACGTCACATACTAACTCTAATACATTCCTCAAATGAAAAGGTTTACACATAACATTAACATTTATATTGAAACTAGCATATAAAATTTCAATACATTATCCACAAACCATGAATGGTATAGAATAACACATCCGCAGTCAAACAGATCACAAAACCTTCAATACAATATGGATTTTTTGTTTCATAATAAGTCAACTTCAAATAAGCTTAAAATCCATCAATGGATGTTGACATAGATAAAATCGAAACCTTTTTTAGAGAAATATCTCTTCATATTTTGAATCCATTTAAGAAAAAATTTATTTTCAAAATATTCTTATAAACTTGTAATGGAAGATTCAACGATGTTATAACAGAGAAAAATATCTGCACCTGCAGTATAAGTTAAAAAAACACATTCTTACCTTTATTTTCTCGAATAGGTTATAAAGGAAATTGTTTGGAAATTGGTGGAATGATTGCTTAATAAAAATATTATTAAAATTCAAACAATGGTATAAATTACATTAACACATAGTCTATAAAATATTAATAATTTTTTGAAGTACATTTTTAAGAACCATGGATGTGGATGATAAATAGGTCCCAGTAGATCTTTACATAAAAACAACATCGACTAATAAAGAGATTGTGAAATTAAAGCTTACCTTGTACTTTTCTAATGTTTGCGGTAGTTTAACCTCCTATATAAGGAGAAAATAATTGTAATTAAATCATACAATAATCATATACATTAATATTATATCATATTTGATCTTTTACCATTTCTTTGTTTATAATATCTTAGTATTATCATCGTTCCGGGTGTTAACTGATTCATTTTCCTTTATATTCTTTGTAATGTAAGAAATGTTTGTAATGGATAGGATGTATCCTTTTCATAATCATAATTATATTATGTCTTTATATAATATCATTAATCATCTAATGAAAATTAGTGTTGAATGGATACGAAGGGGAATGAATCTCATCGTGTTCGTGGAGACGTTAATCAATATGTATGTACGAGCGAAAATATCTTTCTTTTGATATTAAAATAATATATAATTGTATTTTATATCATATATACAGAATAATTATCATGTTATATTTATTATTTACATCAATTACACATCATTATTATTCCCATCCAAAAAATAATGTATTTAATATCAATTACACCACGATGTGGAGATGGTAAGCCGTACGTACGGACGATGGTGACATGTCATTAAAAGGATATATATAATAATGAATATGGTTGTACCATATTAATAATTATATCAAATTATATATAATAAACTGTTGTTAATATTTTAGAATGGAAACAACAATGAAAGAGGAAGTGGAAGAAGAAAAAAATTGAAAGAGGTAATTAAATATTTATCTCTTCTTCAGTTTCTTCCATTTTATTTGATAAAAAGGGCTCCAAAGGAAGGCTTTCTGACTAAATTAATGCATCTAGGATAAAGGGTGGATAGTTTGTAGGGTATTTGGGCCAGGTTTGACTGATACAAATGGCTTTGATGGTGTTAATTAGAGAGAATATTTAGATCCCTTTTATAAGAGATGTGAGGGGCACCTTAGGAAAATCTAGAAATATTATTTTATAAAAAAAATATTTTTCTGTTTATAATTGATAAAAAATGAATTATTTAAGGGTTGAGGTGGGGATGTGTCGAAAACCACTCAACCAATAGGTTTTAGACAGGTTTGGGTCACAATATTAACCTTACCTTTTAGATTTAATTTTTAGTTAAATAGTTTGACATTTACCATGTCTCCTTGTATTTTTATGTTATATGGTTAATAAACGTACTATATACTTCCAAGAGAACCCCAAGTGGTTTATTAATGATAAAAATATCATTATATGATTTTTTTGCCAATCCTTATATTTTTAGGTACAGAATATTTATTAATAATATAATATTTGTTTTAAAAACACTTTTATGTCAATTTTGAGAATATTTTGTAGTTTGTTTTGGATAAATTCATAAAACCATTAAAACATGGAAAAAAATTAATCTAACCAACCCTAACATGTAATAAAACACTATAAAATTAGGTCAATTCATAAAAAGTCTCAAATTACATTTATTTGGATATTTATAATATTGGATATTTTGACATTTCATTAATTAGGTAATTACTGTATCATCATTATGTCATAAATAAATTCAATTATATATTGTCTAAAAAATATAAATAAAATACCATTATTTAAGAAATCCTTTTATCTTTATAATAAATATTTATAGGATTATTTTTTCTAATGTGTAAAATTTTATTAAAAATGTTTTAGTTATTAAATTTTGATTTTAACTCTTTTAACTCTTCTTTATATAAAATAATAATAAATGTCCTAATCTAATCCAAGTGGACCTAAATGATCATATCATATTCCAAAGGTTTTTTTTGGACAAATTATATTTATCCAATAGAATTAGGATATGTGTTAGGATAATAATATTATAATTTTTACCCTTAATTTCCCTATTTACTTTTAACCATGGTAAATAAAAGTAAACAGTTACTATTCACCCAAAATTATTTTCATCTTTAGGAACAACATTTTACATACTAATATCAACCATGTATCTAGGATTTTTTAATTTCAATTCGAAAAAGCAGTAAAATTAAGTTTTATGTAAATTTGCAAATACTCTAACGAGGTGGGTAAAAGATGGTAAAATGTTCAATAAACTTTTTATATATATATAATTATTATAAACTGACTCCAATGAATTAAATTTAACATATATAAGTATTATGTATCTATTTTGAACAAAAATAAATTTAAAAAAAATTAATAATTATTTATATAAAAATTCGATTTTAAACTATAACTTAGAGGTTTTCACTATTCATCAAAAATTGAATGTTTTCAGAAAAATAACAAAAATTCACCCTAAGCTAAGTTCAATATTCCGAATACAAAAAATGAAGTACATTTTGAGATATAAAGTCTATAAAATTTCAAAAAGTAGGTATTACTATTCATAATGGCTAGTTTGATTGGTTGTGTTGTGTTAGAACTCGAAGTTGCGTACAACACACACTATTGAATTATTCAAAGAGAAGCGTACCATGGATGATTGGGGTCTTACAATTTGAGTAGGGTTTATAGGAATGTATTTATCTAGATGATTTAAAATCCAAACTAACATTTATCTATGATATAATTTTGATATGTAGTGCCCTTTTATAAGAGATGGGTGGGGCACTCTAGGAAATTTTTAATGTAATAAATTAGTATAAATTAATTTTCTATTCCAAATGGATGTAAATCGGTTTATTTTGAATATGGGATATTTAGGGGTATAAATAAATTCACCATATTAATATTAGTCGTGTTTTTATTTTTTTTAACTGTAGCCAGTTTTTAACCCTTATTTTACCCATTCGATTTTTACCATGATATCGGGTAATTTAAAATTTGTTGGATAAGATAATGAAAACAAAAATCAAAACAACCAATTACTGTTTAATTGATTAAATATCATGAAATATACTAGTATGTCTATTTAATATTTTATTTTAATCATTTTTATAAAATTTAATAAATGATTATTTATTTTAATATAGAACAATATCAATTTTGACAATATTTAATAATAGTCATTTAAACAAATCATAACATGAAGATAAACTTAATACCACCCCTTTAAGAAATCTATATCCTTTAAATTTATTCCATAAAAACTATTTATGATATTAATTTTTTAATGTTACATTAATTTTAATATTTTTAATATCATTTATTTGATTCTTTCATTAATAATGCATTTACTACATCATCATTATGCAATCATGTAATTTTTTTATTTTCAAAAAAATTATTAAAAAATCACCATGATGTAGATACCTCTATTATATTTTAGATGAATATTTACAGTTCAATATATACCTATATAAACCCTAATAAAATTAATTTAAATGTTAAAAACCATGGAGAGAATCAATTTTTCTTCCCTTTTAATTTAATAATATAAATTCATTATGGTCAACAAAGTGGATAAAGTGGTCCAAAAATTAACCCAAGGATGATATTGGTCTGAACACACTCATTAAATTAAATTATAACAACTATTAGTGTCAGGAATGAAGTTAGGTTGCCATCCTACATGGAATCTGACCCGGTCCAAGTCATGGACTTAAGTGCATTCCCGATACCCACTAGAAGAAAACTAGTGGAGGGAATAAAATAAATCACTATGACAAAATTGTTTCCCAATAAAGGATGATCTAATTAAAATAAACTGAATGCCTGGAGAATATAACAACAAATAAATTTTAATTTATATAAAAAAACTAGATACATGTATACATGAACAATAGTGAATCGCAAAAAAAACTGATACCAACACATTATCCATGTGACATCCTCGTCACTAGAATCCAAAAACATATGGTTTTCTAAGGGAACTCAATCCAATGACATGAAACTACAAAATAGCTCATGTATTCAAACACCGTATAGTAAAAGTAATGTGTGAGCTCCACATCTCAGTAGGTAACCACCAACGAATCCAAAAATTTCCATTCCCAAACATTGTTCATTAACCAAAGGTTTTAAATACATATAGAAAATATGTTTTCATCATTTTGGACAAAAACAGATTTCAAAATGTTCCCATGTTAAAAAATAGATGCAATTTTCCTTTTGAAAATGAAGGGTAACAAAACGTGAAGAAAAAAATAAAAGGAGACTAATTTCAAATAAGAAGTATAAAATTAAATAGAATACGTAAATTTAATGACCATTTTATTTTTTTAAACATCAATAAATTTATCACTAGATGTAATTGAGTCAGTCTCATCTACCAGCATATGGTGAAACTCGGTAATATATAACTAACTGACCCACCTAAACTGACCAATACAGTGGTACATGCCACAAAGCCATATACTATCAAGGGGGTACATACCTTCCAAATTGGGCATTGAAAGAAACAATCACTTGACCCTCTAATGAAACCCAACAAGCCCATGGTGATAGTATACATTGTAAGTAGAAGGCCCTCACAATCATGACTCACCGTACATTCAATAATTGGACATGCCTCCCCCAAATACTAAAACCACCAATATAATAACCCATATAGTGAAATAAACCATAGGGGTTCCCATCATAAATCAATTCATTAAAAAGATCCAATCGGGACATCACAACACATGATATGTCAAAACATTTCTCAAAAACATGCTACGATGCCACCCAGATATTTTGTCCTTTAAAATCACATTTCATTTCCAAAACAAAACAATACACCAATTTCATGTTTTTAATTAAAAATTAGATTTTATGGTTTCCAAATCCAAATACATTTACAAATATATTTCCAAACTCTAATAAAACATTAACCTTATGAAATGATTCAAACATGCCTTTATCCAAACATATATCATTTCTAAAAAACATTATAAGATACTAACCATAATTGTTTACCTTCATATGTGCATTTCATTTTGAAACAAAATAAAAAACCCCAATTTCATGTTTTAAATTCCAAATGGGCCTTTAATATTTCCATATCCAAATACATTCACAACACAATTTCCAATCCTGAGTAAAACATGGAACACTATGAAATATTCCAATCGGGCCTTTATGAAAACATTCACCAAAACGCGTCTCTATGTCCATGTCGGTGAAGCCACAAATAACACACTTGAAACACTATTTGAGATAAAAAAAATGAACCAACACACCATTTTCAATGCAAAGAAACATTATTTAGGAAAAAAACTATCACTCTTAAGAGTCACTATAATTTGTACGCCCATTAATTTGTTCACTTTATGTACCCACGGAAGTGATAACATTCAATGACATGCATAGAGTGTCCATGTGATCACCCTAAAACCAATTTAAATGAAACGCCAATTTACATTAAACCAACACAATGATTCACACCAGTCTAATAACTAAAATATGTATTCCAGAATAGAGATAATCATTCTAAAACATTTTACCATAAACCTTTATACCATAACGAGGAAACTGAACAACACGTTAAGACCAATTTATAATTTCACCCAAGTTACTAAAAATGAACAAGGGATATTAACACTATTAGTGCCCAAATTAAATTTAAAACATAAATAATATTTTAGTAATCAAATTATGTTCATAAGTATTTAGAATATATGAATAAACCACTTTAAAAACCACATCCACTAATTTTATCCAATAAGTAACATAATAAAAGGCCATAAAATAAACTATATGCATGAGAAATCATATGTACACAATTTAAAAATACCCAAGTATCAATGGAACGATTTGAAATGGAAAATAATGCTAACACCAACCCTAATGTAGTGAGGATGTGACAATGCTCTTAGAGAATAGAAAATAGGCCTCCAATAATGATCTTCATGCCTTAGATACAAATAGAATTGAGTCACAAAAAAACACTAAACCAAGGTTTTTTCCAAGGGGGAAACCCTAAAATTAAATACCAAGATATCAAGAGAGGAGAATATTAAGAAGATACAGTTATCCAAAAACACTAAAAGCTCACCTAGATTAGAAGGAGGATAATCAGTGGAGGAGGAGGAGGAGCCATGTATATGTGGGTCATAGGACAACTTCATGTGAAAAAATTAGCCAATAGGTATGAGGAATTAATTGGGGATTAAAAGTGTGGAGTGTTAGATTTTGAGTTTTATGATTTAAAAAATAAGTTATGTCATAGGATCTGGCCACATGGTTTTCAAAACCATGTTCTGCCCATGCTCCCCATACTGATTAGCATAAAAACAAAATTTCTCAACCAAAAACTGAGAAATTCAAACTCGGACTCAATTAAAAACTCGACAAAAGATCCAAATCCTAGAAAAGAATAAAAATAAAGTGATTTAAAATGTTGGGGTGTTAATGAGGTAATATTTTCTTCATTTTTTATATGTATTTAAATTATTTGAACACTCCAAATTATCAAAATGATCATATTTAATAAAATTTTGGGTTAATGTTATGTTTTGGATGAAAAAAATAAAAATTGGGTAATTCTGGAATTTTGATAGATTTTTAATAGAAGGGTATTTTAGGAATAAAATTTGAAATATTTTTAATGATTGAGTTATTTTTTTTAATATTACTTCATTTAGATTATTCGAATTTTTCATCTGTACCATGAGTTGATTGTAGATACATGATTCTCAAAATAATCAATCAATTGACCAATTTTTTGGTTAGACAGTGTTGACCCGACCTCCCCAATAGATGCATAAGTTGCGACAGAATCCTCAAACTGAGGTGATTCTACATGGATATGAAATAGAACTTTTATGTACGTCCTAAAAATAAATTATACGTTGTTATTGAATAATTAAAGTGGAAATTGAATGTTATACACTAAAAGATGATTTCTGGGATTATCCAGAAGAAAAATCTATCCTTAGTATTTATTCAATAATTTATTCTAAATATGTCTAATAAATGATTATTTGGGAAAAAATGAATATCATTTATTCTAACCTATTTAATTAAGAAAACTATCCACAATTAATAAATTTCATTTGTGTAACATGTGGATACTAGTAATGTAATGTTCTCTGACTGAAGTTCCAATAGTTAAAGACCAACTATTATTTCTAATTCATTAATGGACTATTATTCCACCACATAGAAACATGAATAATATTGAATAATAGTGTAATTGTGGATTTAATAGGATATAAATTGCAGAGGCATTATTTGGATTTCATCTACTACATTAGGATACTTTTTTCCTATCTTTTTTTTAGTTTTCCATTACTTTTAATCACATTCATATTATTATTCAAGTGTTTCCTTTGCTTCTTTGATATTTATTTCTCTTCCTACTATAATTATCTTTCTCTATTCCCTATATCAATCAAGATCTATATTCAAATTGATATGGTAAGTGACTAACCTGAGGTTTATTCTTAGGGTAGGATTCCCGACGTTATCTCTTATTTCACATTAATTTAAATTGTTTTCAATATATTTGTGGTGGATGCAAGAGTATTTAATGGATGTCACAGTAATACACCACAAAAATATTTCCAAATACAGTTATTTTCATTGATTCAATATTTTATCCCTCTATTCTCTTATTAAAACCCTATATATGGTGGTTTATGGTTATCCATAAGTTTTGAAATGATATATGATGGATCCATGACTATTAATAATACCATTATCGGTTGAGGTGTTATTCTATTTTACTATTGTTGGATGTGTTTTTGGTGCATTGAAGTCATTCTACAATCATAGACTCAACAAATCAATGGAATTTAATTAATTAATGGGGTTTCACTAAATGAATTGTCAAATTTAATTTTTAAAAAAAATAGAAATTGAAGCCATGTAATGAAACCATGGACCAAGAACATTCATTTTAGTAAGAATTATATCATCATCTACATCCACATTTATTATATTTTATTTTTACTTTTAAGTTGTATTACTTATTTCCAAATTCCCAGAAAAAATTGATTTTTTTATACATTAATAAAAACTAGATTATGTGAATGAAAAGTTAACGATTGAACTGACCGCAACCCTCCTCAGGTGAGAAAATATTTGTAATCCTATATGCAACATTATGTATTTAAATTTTCTTTTTTCCATTCCCTACTAGAGGCATGTGCTTGGGTTTTCAAATTCTCCCTACAATTCATAGTTTCTACCCTAAAAAGTCACCCAGTTGGATGATCGAGAAATATCAAAAATAAGAACGATAAATCTGTGAAAAACCAAAAAAATTAGGGTGACCTTTGACTCCACATGTCACAGTAAACCAATCAATAAGAAAAAACAACAAAAGAATGTGTGTAGTACATGAGAGCATTCTCCCCACCACAAGAACTCAATTACCACATCATTAAATCTCAAATAACACCACATAAAAATAAATAGGAAACCCACTATTGGGAAACCCAATAAACTAGTAAATCCCCACCCAAATTGGAAACCCTCAACAAATTAAGAAACCCAATAAATGAAAAAAAACCGAACTCAAACAACATACAACAATTTCTACAATCCGATAAATCTCAAAAATATAACAAAAATGAATACTAATACCATGAAAAACCAATACAAAGTCTAGGAATACCATGAGAATAACATACAATTAAATGAGACACTTTTATATAGACTCGTCTACTTAGATTATTATAGAGTAATTTTATCACAATTTTATAATCAAATGTTTAGAATAAAAAAGACACAAAAATAAAACACTGAAAACTCAAATGTCTCCACCTCAGAATTAGAGAAAAGTTCTTGGACAATGTTTTCATATTCCCTAAAGACCCCTTCCATTGGAAATTATTTACTCTAAGTCATATAGCTGGTGCCCTGATATTTGGATCATATACTTCCTTGTAGAAAGGCACTGACATACCCCGATCAATACTGCTTCTCTAGGAAACAAATCAAACAAAGAATTTATAAATGACCATAATGTTCACAACAATGGAATCCTTCATATGGTTTTTACAAGACGACATCAAATTCCTAAACCATCCATACTGGTGGCGCACAAGTGAACATTAAGATGAAATAGAATCCAAGACCAGTAAAGGGGACTACTCGAAGACAGGTTGCTCTAGAAAGAACTTCTTTCTAGACAGGGAACCTTTATGAGCAACAACATACCAGATTACCCACTTCCAGATCACTGGGAACCAACTAAACTAAGAACACATCATCCAGCAACATATCAAAATGACGATCCATGGAGGATAGGACTCACTTTAGGATCTGTGGATAAATTCCCCCATTAAAAATACTACCATTCAATTGATCCTATGACTCTACCATCAGATTAATGGAAACTAACTCCTTGAAGTGGTCAACCTAGGCCGTCAATGACTATTATACTTACTGAATACTCATTATGTCTTCTTGTTTCTTCATATTTACCTCCTCGGGTATAAAACGTTCCAAGATGGTGGTATTAAAGATTTACCAGGTCATAATAACTTTCAAATATGATGGAAATATCATTTTATATTCATATAAATCTAGTACATATATCAAAACCTGATTATAACACACCCTCATAGCTTCATGAGTTCCCAATGATTTAGAAACACACTCTACTTCCTCAGGCCACTCCACTAGCTTTAACGGGCACCAATCACCATGAAATGTTGGAAACAATCGGAACGAATAGAAAATAAAAATGAATAATTATAAAAAATAGGGACCATTTAGGGAAGAATATTAAGATCAACATGAGAAATAAAAAACCAAAATCAATATCCTGGAATAACAATACTGAAATTATACCAACAAGCTCTCAAGACAAACACATAAAAGTACAACCAAACACTCTCATTAAAAAACAACGATTTTTTACATTAATATTATATCCACCCTCTACCATGGCCACTATAAATATACAGAAGTCTATTTTTCACACAAATAACACTCTCTTTAAAAAAACCAATCCAAAAACTTTTATATTTCATAAAATCACCCATGGAATCCTATAAATCATCACATAAGTGTCCATCTATATTCTCTTACTTTATCCACACACAAGATCCAACATTCTAATTCCACAGAAACTCACACATATTGGAACATTTGTAAGGACCACACATGGCCACACAGACCATTTTTTCCCAAAATAAATCAATTTTGAACTTCTCAATTTATAGTGTTTTCTATTTTAAAACACAATTTTAAAATTTCCAAGAAACATAAAAGTAATAATTTTCATATCAAAAAATATTTTTCACTATAAACTGTTACTCACATCGAACATTTTCCAATTAAGACATAACTCACAATAAGTTAACTAAATAAGGAACTAGTGTCATTACCGAATTTTGATATATGGTTAGTGGGAAATACCATAATCATGAATTAACAACCAATAATGATTGAGTCATTCACGTGAACCCCACTGAGGAAACTAATAAATATAAGATCAAAACATGATAGTATATCACCTCCGTTTTCATTTATCAATCCAAAAAAGGAAAAAAGACTCAAATCCCAGTCTACCCATAGAAACTACCGGATCAGAAAAAGTAAGGGTTCATCATACCCATCCCATACCGACCAATTCCATTCTTAAAATCCTAATATCCAATCTACATCACATCCTAAATTAAAATGTACATCCTATGATATCTTTTTTTCGTAAACCAAGCTCATTTTATATCCATACCGACAACTAAAACAGTCTGCTAAATTTCTCAAAGGGCATTCCTAATCCCCACGAGTGGGTAACTATTACAGGTGATCAATTAAATCACTATAGAAATTATTTTGATTCCTAAATGATTATTGAATAAAAATAAACTGAAAGCACTGAGGAAGAAAATATGACTCAATTTAAATTAATATACAAAAAATAAATATACAAGTACAAAGGAAAAATACTCAAACTCATGAAAAACCAAACTGAACTACTACCAATGCAATTTTGATGTGATATCTAGGTCGCCACTATCCCCCAGCCAACCTGTTACAAAGGAAACTCGAACTGAAGACCTAAACCTACAAAATATATTGCGTATGCCGAACCTGAAAGATACTAGAAGGGTCTGTGAACAATAACTATGTAGGAAACAACTAAATAATCCATACACTTAATTTCTTGAAAATGGATCTTTATCACTACTTTAAATATATACAGAAAATTTATTTTTCTCAATTTGGGTAAACAAACACACCATTCCACATGTTCCTATTTTAAAACAACACACACATGTATCCTTTTGAAAAAAATGTAAAAAAAATTAGATAAAAATATATAATTCTAATATCAAACATGAAGAATAAAAATAAATAGAACAAGTACAAATAATAACCATTGAATTTTCCGAAACATTCGTAGAGTGATTCCTAAACATAATTTGGTCGAAATCACCAGTCATCATATGGTATATCTCCAAATCTATAACTAACAGGATGCCCTAAACTGATCAATCTATTGGCACATCCCACTCATCCATATCAACTCAAGGGGATAAAAACCCATCTAATCGTGCCTAGCAAGAAAGTATCACTGAACCCACTTAATCCACCCAAGGAAACCATGGTGATAGTATACTGGGTATGTAGGTTTCCCTCACATGAAAAACCCACCTTACCATCTATCACTACGCATACCTACCCAGACACTAGCTCCATATTTATGATATCACATATAAGGAAATCAACTATCTGTGTTCTTGTCTTACAAAAATCCAATCACATGTTATAACCAGACCATCACATCGCATGATATGTCAAAAAATTTCTCAAAAACATGTTAAGATGCCAGACATGAATATTCAACTTAAAACCCAAATTTCATTTCCAAAATAATATATTAAACCACATTAATTTTTTAATTTCAAAATGGTCCATTAAGGAATATATATCAAAATTCATTCAAAAACCCACATCCAATCTTGAGTAAAACATGCAACCATATAAAATGTACAAAAATGGGCCACTATGCCAAATTTCAACAAAACATGTCTAAATTTCCAAATGGGCCCAAATTTAATGAACATATTAGAAACACATTTATATATATATAATGTATCCAACACCCTTTTTACAAATAATGATACATTTTTTGGAAAAAGGAAATATATCTTAAGTGTCACTGTCATTTTTATGCCAATTCATGTGTGCACTTCACTAACCAATGGATGCTCTAACATCCAATGACTCCATTACGTGACAATGATATCATATAAATAACATTTGAAATTAAATAACACATTCTATTAAACCATCTTGATGATTCACACAATTCTATCATCAACAATAATCATTTGAAAACCTGGATAAACAATATAATTTTTTTTTCACGAACCACTATACCATAAAGAGGCATCCAATCAATACATTAATACCATTTTAAAATTTCTCTCAAGTTAAAATACCCAAAAATTTTCAAATGAAAATATAGGTGCCCAATTCAATTTAAAACATAATTAACATTCTTAAAAACACCTTTTGTGTTTGACTGTTTCACATATTTAAAGAAACCACTTTATACCCCACTTCTACTACTTTTTTCAAACACAAAAACGTCATATAGAGCCAAAACAATTACACTAATAACAAGAAAAAAAATCATTTAACAAAATTTCTAAATACATAGGTATTAATGGAATGAATCAAAAGGGAAAATATTGGAATCACCTACCTCAATAAAGTGAATATTGAGTGGAACTCTTAATTAATGGTGAATATTACCTAATGAACAATCAAAATGAACTGGGTCCTAATAAAATCAAATAAAAAACAAAAACTAACCCATAGGATATGTACAAGATGGATAACACTAAAGGAAACAGTAAGGAACCAAGAGAGGATAAGGGAAAAGTAGAATGTAGGCAAAAAAACACTAAAAAATCACCTAGATTTGAAGGAGGATCATCCATGGAGGAGGTGGAGGAAAAGGGAGGGGTATTTTTGGACCCCTTGATTCTCTAAAAATATTCTATTAGGGAGGGTTCCTAAATTGGAAATAAATGTAGGGGAATGTAGATTATGAAATTTAATATTGTAAAAAATCTAGGCATGACGTGCAGTTTGGTGGCATAATTTTCCAAACTGTGGGCAAGCCGAGTGGCATCCACTATCCAAATGGATTGAACTGCTCACATAGTTTCCAAATGGATTACCAAACAATTTTCATGCCGTATTTCTTACCCCAAGATTTCAATCCAATATGCATAGTTACCCAGGAAAATTCCCACATGTTCCCTTAACTGTATGCTGCACATTCACCCCATACGAATATCCCCGAAAACAATATTTATGAACCAAAAAATCAAGACATTCAGATCGAGGCTCAATAAAAAACACAAAAAAGTTTCAAATCCCCAAAAAGTATAAAATAAAGTGATTTTAATTATTGGGTGGGATAGTTAGGATAATTTTATATGACTTATTATATTATTTTTTACATTAATTACTAGATATACACTTAACCAGGGTAATAAATTTTTTACAAAAGTTATTATCCATAATGTAAAAAAACAAAAGGGACTTATTAACTAAATTGAGACCCCTAATTCAGTATATTGAGTATATTTGTCCAATTTCTAAAAACATTAATGAATGAAATTAATTTAAAATCAATCAGGTTGATGGAATGAGAAATTTTTTTTGAAATTAAAAACATTCAAAAGTTTACCATGTTTTTAGACACAATATCAAGGTGAAATTGATTCCACTGACCAATATTAGATTAAATTATTTTAAAAATATCTAATTATACATTTAAGCAAATCTAAAATATTATTTCTGACCAAATTAATTTTATGAAAAATTTGTTTTCTATTAAATTGTATTATTTGTTTCCTCATTAATCATGTAATTAATAATATTATAAAAATACAAAAAAATTATCCGAAGTAATTTTTTTTTCCAAAATCTATAGTATTATATTATTTGGCCTAGTTATATTAATAAAATTATCCAAATATTAATTTAATACAAATTCTCCATCAAAAAATGAAAATAAATCCTTATTTTGAAAAAAATTCATTTTAACAATGAAATCGAATTTTTTCTTATATCATGTATAGAAAACATATAAGATGAATTTTAAACATTACATTGAATTTACATAACATTACAATAATCCAAAAAAATGTTATTTTAATAATTTTTAAACAAAATTATTCTCATTTAAATTGTTTTCAGAAAACACACTTTTTTTATATTATATTGGTTTTTATTTTCATTTATAATTATTTTGTAATCTAAATAATCATTATATAAATATGTATTAATCCTATTTTCATAATTTAGTTTATATTATTCATTCGATCTTTTCTAACGACATTCTTTTAATGATATCATTAAAATCACAATATTTAGTTGTCCATTTTAGGTCGATGTAGCATATCATGTACGTCATCCTAAACAATTATTTTATAAAGAACGAGGTGTTAAATTATCCTCATTTAATAAATTTCATCCTCAAAATATTGAAAACTAGGGGTTTTACATCACAAAATTCCATTATGGAAATCCCATATCAGAAAAATAATTAATAAAACAACCAAATTAAAAAAAAGAAAGGGAAGTACAATGGCCACCAAATATAACACATACTATGTTTCCATATAAGAAAAGATTAAAATGGAAGATAAAATTACCCATAATATTATGAAGGAGAGTGATATAAAACATGTTCTAGAGAATTTTAACAACCACAAAACCATAAATATATGTAGGGTGAAAAGTTCATTGATTCCGTAGTAAGAAATGTAAATGGGTAAAATTTTAAGAACCTTTACATTTTGTTTTTGAATTAATTTAATTTCTACACAAATAAAATAATGAAACATAAGTACATGAAAATTTAAGGCTTATCCTTCAATTAATTTCCACCACAATCTCATCTTTTTCAATATTTGATGAGTACTCAAGATGATTTTTTCACGACTGAGCCATGGAATAAAAATTTATGGAATTAAAAAATCCAAAAAATATTATCTATATATTTCTCTTATCATTAGACATTAATATAATTAAAAATGGTTATTAAAATAAATGAAAATTCTCAAAATAGAATGAACTGTATATGAGAAAAAGACACTTTAATCTCAAAACATCAACAGCAGTAGGAAAAAATCAACATAGACAAATCATCAAATATAAATCCTTAAAATTATTCAAAAATATTATAAACTATGAATAGATTGAAAATCTAAAAATTATTTAATCACATAGTATTTCTTGATAATTGTTAACATTTTTCTCCAAAATAACATTAATCACTCTTGATGTATTTTACAAAAAAGTAACATCCCCAGTAATAATCAATATGAATGAAAAATTTACCTAAATCTCCATAAGTCCAATAAAATAAAAAAAATTGTTATTCCAACAAATATTTAAAACATTTTTCATTAAATAAAATTCAACATTATTATATTTACCTTTATCACATGGGATTACCAATATATTGACTCTCTCTAAAAATGACATTATTCATGTAATCAATAAATCATTTTCCAATAACATTGTTATATATTCAATAAAAAATATTTTACAAAAATAAAAGTAGCCTTCATCCATATAATCATTTATCTAAAAAAAATTCATACAAACAAGGAAATGTTGAACACCGGTGCTAGCCAAGGCACCATTATTGCCCTTCAGGTGTGAGATTGATTCCATCATCATTTCCAAATGTGATGGTTTGACACCCATATTTTGGATTATCCCTTATTATAAGACTATATAATTCATATAACATTTAAAAAATATGATATAGTAATCATAAATAACCATAACTTATATTGACATCAATTTTTATCTTATACTTATAATTTTTCATCCAAAAAAGTAATAACCCACTATTATATCAAAAATAAGGATCATATAAACTCTAATGGTTATCCATATCATAATGATTATTGATGAAAACGAAAATATAATTATTTTTATAGAAACAGTTTCATGTGAAAACATAAGTGTTAGATACAACAATAATGAAAAATATATCCAAATTACTCCCATTATCAAAATAGTATTAATAATTTTAAGCATTTCATCTTCCCAAAATTGGATGTATCTATTGATTCCCAAATAAGTAAATATCCTAGTCATTATTCGTTCTTTATGACCCATTAACCATGATTTTATATATAATTAGATAATACTTCTATCCTACAAATAAACCAGAATCTTGTCTAATGATTCAATAATGTCCTAATGTGAGCCAAGAAATAATCAAAACAGTTGATATGTAATTGTCAGTTTCCTCATCCTCAGTTATAATTGAATTAGGTATTTCTAAAATATATTTGTCTGTTATCTATGATCCCATTCATGTACCTTCTTCATATTTCATCTATTTCCATAATGACTATACTTCATACATTTTAAATATTAAATTGATAACCAAGGAAGAAAATTTATCCCTTTCATGGATTTAATTAAAGTCTTCAATTTTCCATGGCAGATTATTGATAAATGACCCTCATTACAACATATATTACATGTTCCCATCCCTTTAATATATATTCCTTGATGTTTCTCTCCAGATCCCTGAAACACATGTTGTTTATTATACTTTTTGTAATGACCATTGTTACCAAAAATTACATAGGGATTCATTACACACATATATTATCATTAGAAAATCCACCAAGTTTCATGTGGTAAATCCTTATTAACGATATTTGGTTTTGAATAACCATGAAAATTATCAATGCATATCCCATTTCATTTGGTTTCTTATTCTGAGATCCACCATATTTTACATCAAATCCATTATTAGATTGGATCGTGCTAGATATAACTATTTAAAATTCCAAAAAGGTTACTGTGAGTATATATGTAAAATAATCATATAACATCTTTTTAGGATGGTAAAGAGTAATATATCTATATTCACCCTATCTGAAACTCATTAAATTTATGTAACATAACTATGGATTTTCCTATAATGATAAGCATTATAGTTATATAAAACATATAACTTATGATTGAACAATACCATATCCTCTAAAGACATCTAAAATGATCATTGATACATACTTTAATGCCCATAACATAAACATTACATAAAATTGAGTTATGTAAATAATTTTACATTATTTAATATTTCATATCTCTTCTGGTTTAGTGTGTTAGATAATTTTTCCATCATTCACACATAACAACCCATAAACACAGAAGAGGATACTACAGAAACAATATAAACATTTTCCAAAATATAAATATTCTGAAAGAAAAAATTATTTATTACTCATGAAAATATTCATAACATTAATCATGAATTACTCCATTATCTTGCCCATCCTTATACCATGTTAAATATATTTCAAACTTGAGATGAGCAAAATAATATTAGTAAGGATTAATATAAAGAAGTATTCATTCAATTGAAAAATGTAATTTGTTAAAAACTATATTATTAAAAACACACTAGCATGAATAGAAATATAATGCATGTTATATAGAAAATCATTAACATATCTACCTTAAATTCTCATTGATAAATAGAATAACCATAAATTCAACATTTATCTGTAGAGTACTCAATGAATTAGAGAGTACTAATGGGGCTCAATTATCAAATCTTGAGAATTAATGGGCTCCACCCATCATATCTTGAGAAATAACAGAATATACCAATCATATCATGAGATATAATGGGGAAATCAATATTAAAAATTTTCCATGTAACATTCCATGAATAGAACACTTCAAAACACATTTAATTTATAAAGAAAACATATTTATATATCTGTATACATTTTTCTTATAAAAATAATTTTTAAAATATAAATACTATGCACATAATAATGAAACCTTGTTCATAATATATATCTATAGGCAATTATAAATAAAACTTTTCAGTAATAACAGTCATTAATGTGATAGAAACCACTCATTATATAAGAGTTAAAAAATAATTCCATTATTTTTTTATAAAATGAGATGAAAAATGATATTTAAAAGAGGGTTTTAAATTGAAGTCACACACCCTTAGTTTGAATCATCATATACATTATCTATATTAATGAATTGTAAACATTAGTTTATTATTTTCATTTTTTATATGATTTTTAAGTATTAATATTCTTTTTATATCGCTTATTATCATGTTATAACAATTACATAATTATTTATGTTCCTGTTTGACATTTTTATGTTATTCGGTACATGATCCCAGGATGACATTGATATGATGTCTATATTCAAAATGGTAATATTTAAAACATATTTTTAATAATACTAATTAATTATTAATCAAGTTTATATGTAATTATATTTTAAAAAACCATTTGTTTATGTTAATGAATAACGAAGAACGTTATAATCATTTTGTTGGCAGGTCATACATATACATGGGTAACGTATACATTTTTCAAGGACCATTTGTGGAATGTAGTTAATTATTAATTTATATTACAATAATAATAATAAAATACCTAATATTATAATAATATTTTAAATATTATTATATACATCATCCATGTGATGTGGTGAAGAAAAATTAATCACATCGCATCATGGTGGTGATATTTCGCATGTATACAGGAATGACATTAACAATTTAATATGAATGGAAAGATAATATCATAAATCATAGATTATTATTTAATAAGGATAAATAAGTAATTAATATCATATGTAAAAATTAATTTCACCATTAGAATCATCCTTGAGAGATAGTGATAAAAAACAAATTATTTTTTGTTCGTGAGGTGGTAGTCCACCTTACACACGAATGAATAATCCAGTCCATATTTGATGAAATTGGAGATGGAATAAGAAGATGATATTAACATAATAAAATATTATTATATTTAGGATACTACATTTATTATTATATCATGGATAAATAAAATTTTAATTAAGTGGACAAAGAAATAAAATAGAAACATTTAATTAAAAACAATACAACTTCTTCAGAAGCCATCATTTTATTAACTCCATAAAACCAATTAGGTGAGTATTAATTATATAATTGTGTCTCTATAATGTTGGGATGGATTATATTATGGTATTTAGGGTTATATTGGACAATAAAGTTGTTTTTATGTCTGATGAAATGTTAAGAAGTAGTGACCTTTTATTATAGAGGTGAGGGCCAATCTTAGAAATCATCAAAGTATTAAATTAATATATAAATAAAATTTAAATTAAAAATTGAAAAAATGTATTTTATTTGCTCTATAAGATAGGGATGTGTCTAAATAAATTAATGAAATAAAAATTATAAATGTTTTTATTATTTTTAATCACTTTTCATTTTGATTTAACCCATATTTTACATTATAATTTATATCATTATATCATGTAATTAACACATTGTTTGTTAATATAATATCATTAAAATTAAAAAATGGAAAGGAATGTTTATTTTATGAAATTATAAGACATACCAAAAATAATTTGTTTGAATTTTATATTTTTATGAATATTATATCATTTATAAAAATATTATTTATTTTAAAATAACAATAGTACCACTTTTGACACCATTAATGAGTTGTCTTTTTAAAACTATCAGAACAACAAGATAAATTTAAAGCAAAAAATTCATAAAACGTTATATATTCAAATTCATCCATATATGAAAATTTATTAAATCATATAATATTTATTTTAATATTTCAAATATCATTTGTTTAATTATTTCATTAATAAGGCAGTTACGGCCTTATTATTGTGAAATCTTTTATTTTATTTATTCCCTAAAAATAATGAATCAATTAAAATGACATATATAATTATATTATTTTTCAATTTAATAATTATCATCATAAATATCACCTATGTATCCCAAATTTTAAAAAAAATTACTTGATCAAATCAAGGGTGAGACCAAATTTTCCTTTTCATTGAATATAATATTATAAATGCATCAAGGTCATACAAGTGGCCTAGTGTGGTCCAAAAATCAATCAAAGTGTTTTGTGGGTCAAAAATAACTCGTCCAATTAAATTAGTACATTGGTTAGGGTAATTTTATATTAGTTATAATATTATTTTTAATTTTAATTACCATATTTACCATTAACTGTTGTAATAATAATTTAAATAAAATTACTATTCATAATGTGTCAAATTTAAAGGGAAACATTTGATTAAATTTAACCTCATTTTTCAAAATTTGGAATCAGTTTTTTCATTTTTAAAACAAATATTCGGTAATTATTAATTTAAAATCAATCTCATTGATGGAATAAGAAAACTAGTTTTTTATGTAAAAAGAATTCAAAAGTTCACCAAATTTTTATATCAAATTTCAGTGTGAAATTGATTCCAAGGAACTAAATTTGACTAAATTGTAAAAACCTTAACAAAATATACTTTTAAAAAATAATAATGTTTTTTACCCTATGAATAAATATGATGAAATTTTATTTTTCAATTAAAATCATTATTTTTTCACTATTAATCAAAAAGTGATTCCTATTAGAAAAATAAATATAATTTATGGAAATTTAATTTTTATGTCAAAATTAAAAATAATAATTCTATTTTTCTAATATAATTCATAATAGTGTATAAATGTAGATTAATAATATGTTCACTATCAAAAGGTGGAAAAACCTTTTTAGAAAAATAATGCTTTATCAATAATATTGAATATGTTATTATATCATGTTTAGAAAACATATAAGATGAATTTAAAACATTATAACGACATTATATTTCATTAATATAATCCAATAATAGTGATTTAATTCTATTATAAACCTAATTACTCTCAATTGGAGGGTTTTTCATAAAACTCAACTTTAATATTCAATTTTTTGTATTTATATTTCAATATAATTTGGTAACCAATGAATCATTATATAAAAAATTATAAACCCAATATAATAATTTAGTTAATAATTTTCATTCCATCCATTCTAACAGGTAGGTTATAATGGTAATAATGAAATAATAATATTTAGTTATTAGTTTGAGATCGATGTAGCGTATCATTATTGCTATCAAACATTATGTAACAACTTAAAATAACTAAGGATGTCACATCAGAAGTTTATATTTATTTTAATATATTTAAATAAAAATATAAAAATATAAAAATATATCATTTTTAGTTGTTTCAGCCTTGAGTATTAGGATCCACATATTCCAAGAGACACATATATATATATATATGATGTGTTCGCCCCTATAAGGAGAGAGAAGTCTCATATAGTTGGAAAATTACATTTATGTATATACTAGTGAATATATATAATGGACTTTTAGGACATTCATAAAATCAATAAATATTTGAAAAATAGTTAGAAACAATAAATTTACAAATATCACAGTTTAAGAATCTTGAATCAATGAATCTTCAAAAACTAATAAAATTGTCAATCGTTCACTAGTGAAAGATGACATTACTATATTAAATCATTGTTCATGGTGTAGATAAATAAGAGAAATATGATGAACTCCCACTTATATCGGGTATCAATTGTATGATTTGAATTACCTTTGTGACCAGTCATGATCTTCCTCACATCTATGGAATGAATGTCCCTCATGACGAAAAGGATAAAGAAACAAGACAACTTCTGTCACGATAATGGATAATAGAAAAGGGTAGGATAAAAATAAATCATCACAATGTGTATTGCCTCTATATATATCCTTCATGTATTTTCCGATGTTTGTATTCACATACTCATATATAGTGTAATGAATGAGTAAAGCCTTAGTCATTTTGGATCATACCATATGAATATAGCATTGATTCTTCCAAATGTGTTTTCTTCTAAAATATCTAATAAATGATATGATTCTATGTCAAATTACTGAACTATAATAGTTAATTATTATATATATTATTAATCATACAATATGATTGAATGTTAATGGAATTTCATATCATGCTTTGTCATAAACAATTCAACATGTTATATGATATTCATTGAATTAATTTTAATTGTATTAAGCGACAAGATTATATAATCAAATATGATATAAGACATAATTAATATTTCTATTAATATCCCACATACACAAAATACTCATAGGATGTGTTTAATTTAACCTTATATTGTATCATATATAATAACTTGTTAAACCACACCCAAAACTACTATAAGATACCATGAGAAATACATTTGGAAATATGTATTATATTGACACCCAAGATAATTGTATATAAATTAAAAATTAATTAAATATTATATGAAAATAATCTCAAAAATAATATCACATCCTATCTTTTTAAAGGTTTTTTATTTAGGATAATTTAAATGAAAAAATACAATTTTACAGGTGGGGAAAATTTTCCAAAATACTAAACCACCACATAGGCATTCCATGAGACATAATAATAATCAAAACACATGTAATGGAAAAATTAATAAGCTTCAATCTCAAACAATCATTAAGGGATAAAATAATATAGTCCATAATGGTTAGTGCATAAACACCTGGGAAACAATGAATAAGGGAAAATATTTGTTTTTTTAGAACAAAATTCAATAACTATTAAATCTTATCATGAATGAAAAAGATATCATATCAAATGATAACAATCATACCATGGAATTAGAAAATAAAACTTGAATCATATAACATAAAACATAGATCATAATACAGAATGTCGGAGAATCATAATCAATGCAATCCTTATCTTTGTGAACTTGGATACCTTCCACACTATTCACAAAAAAAATTGATTGTATAGTTAAGCACCACCAAACTCACCCTCTGTGAACCTATTTACTCACTAACATGTTAAAATAAAATATCTATATCATGATATATATTACATTTCCTAATTAATTCAGAGTAGACATATACCCCATAATATTATAATCTATATATTTTTATGCCACTCTAAAAACAATCAAACCTTCATAAAATTTCTTTTTTCACGAATTATGTATTTCATTACCCTATAAAATGTATCTCATAAAATTTATTCAAAAAAATGATACCAAAACATGTTAACCCAAACGATATAAATTATTAAAGGTAATACAAGTTGAATTATTAAAAAAAATCTTTTTAAAGAAAATCATTTTGAGTTAAATATGAAATGTGAAGTAAATAATTTAATAAATGTATATCCTTAATACCCATGTTAATATTTAATTAAATTGAGTTTAAAATCCTTCCCAAAATTAATTTCCTTATCTTTCAAATAGTAATTTTAAAATATATTTATGTGAATGTGGAATATTTTATCACTTCTTTTCCTATATAATAAAATTTGGATTTGATGAAATTATATATTCATGAAATTTTAATCATTTTATATCCAAGTATATTCTATTGATGAAACATAAACCAAGTTAAAAATTAATATAAAATCCTGCTAAAATGTAGAAATGCGGAATATGAGGTTAAAAAGTGAAAACCTTATTATTTTTCAAAATAATTAAAAAACATTAATGAAATGGAAAAATACAGACATGTAAAATAATTGTTCATCCAAAATACAATAATTATTCATTGTAATCGAATAATTTAAAAATTAAATCATCATAGAAGAAGCAATGGATACATAACATAGTTAAATAGAAGAAGAAGATGTATCATAACATTATATCATCATAGGTATGATAAAATTAATCATTTGATTATATCATTTAATAATATAGATTATAACTCAATGAAAGGTAATTAAATTATAAAAACCATTATGGATATAGTAATTTTGAAATCAAAAGACCATCTGATGTTGAAAATAATAGGGCTATATCAATACCATGCCTTAAATAATTGATTATTCAAAAATAAATTCGTCAGTAGTATATAAAACATATCAATAATATATTGTTTTATAAATTAAAAACATGTCTTATTGAATATAAAATGAGATGTAAAATAATTACTATTAGTTTTCAATAATCAGTAATACTATAACATCCTATACTAAAAGAATATATGTACTTATAAAATGATTTTTTTCATTTTGAAATAATATTGTTAAATTATTGACAAATGTTTTGTGAAATAAGTAGTAATTATATAAATTAATGAATATATAATGGTAGATTAGTAACCTCTCCAATGAGGGTAAATCTAAAATTTATGTATCATATTAGTAAAAATATGACATATTTATATCATGGAATTTGTAAATAAATTTTCTGTAAATGAGAAATTATGTGTCTGTATTTTTATGAAACTTATATTTGTATATAAAATTTTATGAATAATATAACTAATTAAACGAAAATTTATAATCATAAAATATTTCATAAATCAATTTTTTTTCTTATGATATAATATAAATTTTTCTAGAGAGTATTTTTTTGAGGTGTCATAAAAAATCTAATAATTTTTAAATCTGTATTTTTCAAATAAATGATGTTTTTAATTAAAAATTAAAATTATCTTATTTATAAAATTATTTTAATAAATTTATGTTATTTTTTAATTATAAACACTGAAAAATGGTTATGATGAATGTGATGGATTTTTAAAAAATACTTAAATTTTGTGTGAATAGTAAAATATGATAATTTACTGTAGATATACATTATAAGTTCAAGACACTTTACATTGAGTAATTTATGTTGTAATCCCATTAATATCTACCTACCCATAATATTTTAAATATATTTAGTATTATTTCTCATACTATTTATAATCTTGATCCAAAATAATAATCTATTGAATAAAATAATGAGAAAATACTCTTATCCTCCCCTATAAATACAACCACTCATCACCTCTTATCCCCCATCACCCAAAGCCTTTTATATTGTATAATTTCTAAAAATTCACCGTCCCAACCCTCTTCCACATTTCCAAAATCTTTTAGTCTCACCAAAAGGCCAAAACCATGTTTTCAAATAGGTTCTCAAGGAGAAGTAGTTCTAGAGGTGATATCCACTTTTGTATTTTTTTAAAATTGTCTTTCTTTTCTTTTTTTATCCTCAACCCCTCATCAAAGTGATGCGAAAACTCATGTATAATAAATATAAATTAACTGTATTTTGTTTATATAATATCAATCTTCAAAACACTCCACTTATATACTTATTCTGGAAAATATGATCATCATCCTTAATATGTCGATTAACAACATTCGTGGATGTTATATTTTCGAGTCCCATTCCAGACATCAAGTATAGACCTAAAACCATTATAATGGTTAAAAAATTATTTTAACATTTTTATTTTATCCTTTTTGTTTTTCTTTAACAAATTTATAAAATATATCATTATATAAAACAAAATATGTTTTGGGTGGTCGGATAAACCTGCCAAAAATGAACCATCCTTTTATATTTATTGTTTTATAAAAAGATTCATCAAAATTATAGAAAAAATGATATATGGAATCCTTTATAATTAAATAATCATTTTAATACCATTTCATTTAAAATTTTTTGTTTTTCATTCATTCATCAAGAAAACCCATAATGGACCAACCATGGAAACCACAAAATTAACACAGGTGAAAAAAGAAAAATAACAAAATATTATCAAGAAATGGATGGAAAAATATTAAAATAATAATATATATGGTATTATAAATATTAATATAGTTATTTAATAAAATAATAATAGTCTTTATACCATTATACAAAAGATTTGAACACACTTAAAGCAAGTTAAACCCTATGTAAGGTACTTTCCTCTTAAAAATACAAAATAAAATACCTTATTTCAATATTCAAAAAATCCCCCATCGATTTAAGTGGATTGAGTGTCTTATCATGTTTTCATGATGTATTTATATTTCTTTTTTTTATGTCCAATATTACATGTATTTTATAGGGAAAATTATGAAATTTTTATTTAGGAAGTATTATTTTAAAATCAGTGGTTTTCCACACAAAATGTGTGTTTGATGCAAGTTTACATCTTTTAAGATTATATTATGGTTATTGGAAAATGATTATGATGATCGGTTGGACCTAAATCTCCCAAAAATTAATTGTTTTTGTTAATATTTGATGTCGATAATAATGGTTAGTACATGTGTAATGATAATGGATACACAAAATGGTAGCTGTGAGGGGTACATCATAAGGTAGTCATGGGGGTTATATTTTAGGGTAACCATGAGGGTTACAAATATTATGGTAGCTTATAGGGTTAATATTTTAATTAATTAATTTCCAAATTTTGAATTATTGTTTAATATGTTTTTTCAATGTGTTAACAAATATATATTATATTACCAATTTAAGTATGTGATATAATATAGATGAGAAGCATATATTTGTGAAAATGTGTTAATATGTTATTATTATTCATGGAATAGCAATTTGGTTCCATTCATTTATGTTCCTCAATAATATTTGGGTTCTCATCCAATGTTACAAAATTATTTTCATATGTTTTAAGGATGTTTAAGAGAAAAGAAGAATCCAAGAAAAATATTGTGATGATTTATTAATAAATGATACCACGCAACATTAACAACTACTTTATCATAAAAGTGATCTATATAATTTTATTAGTACCCCAATTGAATGCTTGCATGGTGATATTTATATATTATGTATTAATTTTCTAGAACTATTAACTGAAATAGTCTTTTGAAATTTATGAATGTGAGTTATGAAAGTATTTTCATTATTATGTAATTTCCAATTTCATGAATTTATATTTTGTATTAGAGTATAATATAAATAATTTTATGGGTTACGATGACATTAATATGACATATTAAATTTTTTTACCATATTTTTGTGTTAAATTTATATATAATTTGAAGATTACTATGTTTTTATTATTATTTATATTTTCGTATAGTAATGTTTTTTATAGAAGAAGCGGGGATGCAGATATAAGAAGGCACAAAGAGTATGATATCTATATAAATATGAAACCTCGAGTGGTGGAAATATGAAGTGAGGAGTTTGTGATAGTAATGTCTTAGTATATGTATCCTATATATCATGGTGTCATACATGCAATAGAACTATAAAATCTTGAACAAAGTAACCAAATGGTAGTGGAAAAAGTTATGAGTCAAAACCCTCCTATGTTCAGTGGATATTCTGACCCTATGGTGATAAGAGGCCGGATTCAAGTCCTAGAAAAGATATTAGCTGTCATGAAATATCCTGGTAGTAAAACGTTTTGTCATTCTATTTATTTTTATGATGAATCCTTCTAGCTGTTGTCAATGGTCAAGATTTTCATGGATATCAAAGATATTTCAGTCATGCAATGGGATGCATTTAAAAATATATTCCTTGAATAATATATTCATATAGTTTTTCAACATATGATGTAAAAGAAATACCTAAAATTGAAACAAGAGTATGATGTTTCAGTGTCACTATGTGAATAAATATTCACACTTTTGGGAAGGTACACTGAAAATCTTATTCAGGATCTTAATATTAAAATTAATCATTTTACTAAGGATTAACGATAAGATATTGATGGGAGTTGGCCTCCTATGAAATCAAATTTGATGAAAATATTTTTCAATTGGATGATAGAGAATAAATACAGTTCATTGATGACCTCATGTAATTTGATAATAATAAAAATTAAAATGACAAAATGGAATACAATGGGAAATAATCAATCATAGAAAAATGAAGGTAAGAAAATCCTATATTTATTTTGTGGGAAGTGTGGAAAAAAGAACTATGGGGAATGCGATAACAAAACCGAAATGATTTTTTGATGAGGAATGTTTATATTTATGGATAAATATTGCAATGAAAATGTTCTAAAATTAAATTTTTATAATAATAATGTATTGTGTTTAGATGTGGTGAGATGAGGAATTATGAAAATACCCTCCCAAAGAATGATCTGAATGAAGGAAAGGACCCATATAATAAGAATAAAGTAGTAGCTAAATCTAGTATGACTACATCATAATAAGTTGGGATATCCAATAAATAAGTATTAATTACATTGTTTAATTACCCAGGTTTTACTAATGTGTTATTTGATATGGGGTCTACACATTCAATTATTTCCCACAAATTTTCTGGTAATTACAAATTTCACGTAACCCAATGAAATAAGAGAATATAGATAAAACACAAGGGAAATATTTTAGCAAAAAGGAATTATAAGAACCTTTCCATTGTGGAGTATGGAAATAAATTACCTGAAAATTGAGTTTTTTTCCTTAGTAGAGTTTGAAATTTTTCTTCATATGGAAATGGTTTTAGTTTATGTTTTTAAGATACATTTTAGAGGGAAAAATATTTTCATAAATAGTTTCAGTTATTATAAAAGAACTAACCAATACCACTGATAACATATCAGGAAGATGAGATAATATTAAAAGATGGTAATGAATGTTATCTTTAAAATATTGTTGAAAACAAGGGAATTTTTTGGATTAATGATGTTCCAAGGGGAAATAAAAAACTGAATGTTTTTTCTAATGATTTTCCTAGTTCAATACATGGATGGGATGTTCAATTTAGCATTGAAATGTTACTGATGTTAATACAATTTTGAAACCACCTAATCCAATTCCTCAAGTAGAAATTCATGATTTGAAAAAGTAGTAATATGAATTTCTTGATCACAATTTCATTCATCTTATATCATCATCATGTGGGGATGCTATTTTGTTTATTAAAAATAAATATTGTTCCATGAGAAATTGAATTGATTATATTTCATTAAGTAAAAATATTTTTAATCATAAATATTCATTGTATCATATTGGTGAGTAATTTGATCAAATCCATGGAGCTCAGTATTTTTACCAGATTGGATGGAGATCTTCATAAAATTAGATGAAGGTTAAGGAGGATGACATTCTGAAAACAATGTTCCAAAATAGAAATTGTCCTCATGAGTGTGTTGTTATTCCCATTGGCTTGATAAATTCCATTGCTGTATTTATTGATCTTATGAATAAAATCTGACAGAGATAACGGGACAAATGTTTTATTTTTTTAATTGATGATATATTGTATTATTAAAAAATACATGAGGATCTGACAAAAATCTATGTATTTTTAAAAAAAATAGAAAGTGAAAAATTTATATGAGAAATTTATAAAATATTGATTTTGTTTTCAATAGATTTATTTTGGAGGGAAAATTATAAATATGGATGATATAAAATTTGATCTCGGTAAAACAAAAGAGGTTGTTGAATGGATCAAAATTTCAAATGGCATAGAGATTATTATTTATCGTGGATAAGTAGTTAACTTCTAATGGGTAGCTAAAAATTTGGCATATTTTTCTAGCCCCGTAACTTTGTAAACTATAATAGGGTTTAAATTTATTTGGACAGAAGACTTTGATTTTTTTATTCTACAACTAAAAAGAAGATTAGTGAATACTAATATTTTAGCTCCACATTCTAGAAATGGAGAGTCATTCATCTACAATGATGCTTTCATCAAAAGTACTTGGTTATAATATGATGTAGTGTTATTAGGTAATTTATTCTTGCTTCAAGACAACTAAAACCCCATGTGTTATCTTATACAACAAATTATTTGGAATAACATGTTGTGGTATTCAGTTTCAAAATTTGGAGGAATAATTTATAAGGATCCCAATTTCAATTATATACATACCATTGATGTTTGAAGAATATATTTACTATGATGAAATTGATCATGAGGCAGAGAAGATTGATAGAACTGATAAAGGATTATGATTTCATGAACAATAACCATTAAGTAAAAGAAAAAATGATGATGATTCCTTGAGTCGAAAAAAACATGCATCATTAACCATGTTTCATTTAGAACATGCCCCCATTATTTATGATTTGATTATTTTGGCATGGAAGTTATTGGTGAAGGAAATTACTCTATTTTTTTCCTATGTTAGTAAAATTCTTTCTCAAATAATGAAGTAAGAATTTATTGAGGAAGGTAGTGATTAATAGAAAAAAGAAAAATTGGTTTTGGAAGGAATGTTTCCTGAATTTAATTATCATAATGAGTGTGTATTGAGATTTGGAAAGAGAATATGTGTACCATGTTATTTCTTACTGAAGAAATAATTATTATTTTAATTCATAGTTCATGATATTTAGTTATTTCTGGTAGTAGTATGATAAAAAATGCCTTCAAGATAATTGCTTGTGGGATGAAATGAGAAGAGAAATTTCTGAATTTAAAATAAAAAGTATAACTTTTTAAATCATTATTGTACAGTGAAAACTACCAAAGGGGATTCTTAATCCATATTTAGTTCTATATTGTATATGAAAGAATACATTAATGTATATTATGGTGGGGATAAAAAATGATTCTTGAGGAAGATAAGTGATTAGGGTTATTTTTTATAAGATGACTAAATCATAAAATCACATTTATGTTCGAGTCCCACTTTATCTAGTCCATATTTATCAACTATACCTCAATGTGATTGTCAGGTTACATTTTGGTCCACTATCCATTGTATCTATCCATTGGTAATGGTTCATATATAAATCCAGAAAGGTATTTAGAAGTCATTTGGAACTGAATTAAATATTAGCATAACCTTTCACACTCAATCTGATGGGTAAATTGAGTGAACAATTCATTCCTTGGAAGACCAATTATGTGCTTGTTTAATTGATTAAAATAGAATTGGGGTAAAAATGATTTTTTAGTTTAGTTTTATTATAATATCAATTTTCATTCCTGTATAAAGATGCTACATTTGAGGAATTACATGTAATATGGTGTCAAATTCCATCATTTTGGAATTTTTTCAAACCAAGGATGTTGATTAGAATAGAATTACTAAAGGATCTGACTGGGTAATTTAAGATTATTTAGAAAATCATGATGGAAGCTAAGATAAGGTAGAAAAGTTATGAATACAATTGGAGGAAAGGATCTTCATTTGTGGTACGTAATAATGTTTACCTAAAAATACCAACATTTAAAAGTGCTTTGCAATTTGTAATAATGTAATGTTATGTCCAAGATTTATTATATCATGTCAAATATTGGACAAAGTTGGAACAATTTTATTTCAAGTATCTTTGCCTTTGAGTATATTTCTTCTACACAATGTTTTACATGTTTTGATGAAATGACCTATGTTTTAGATTAATCTCATTCATTAAGCCAAGAATTAGTTCAGCTAGAATACAACCATTCTTATAAAGGGAAAATGTTTAGATTATTGATTTTAGGGAACATGTATTACTGAATATGGTTATTCCCCATGATATGATTTTGTAGAGAAACAACATGGTTAACTAATAAACAAAGGAATATGAAAAAGTCTGGATGGAATGGTAACCTCACTTATTTAATAAGTAAAAAATTTAGGATGAAATTTATAGAGGGTGAGGAGAATGTAAAAACCCAGGTACTTATAATTTTATTGTTTCCCAATATTAATTTAAATAGATAAATTATTTATAAATGTAAAATGAAATAAGTGGTATTTATAGAAATTAAGGAATCTATTATAATAGAATAATAACCTCACATGTGAGATTATAAAATCAAAGGGTGTATATTATATGTAACAGTATGATAAATTTATATCATGGAAGAAGTACATAATTTTTTGGAAAATGATAAATTAAGTATTTTTATTTTTGTGAAAAATGATTATTTACAATTTTTTTCTAAAAAATGATTTAGAATGTAATACATCTTCATGATATATGATCAAAAATTAATAATTTTATTCTTGTTATTATAAGATAATTCTATTAGACCTTAATTATTTTTCACACGTGTCTTAACTAATTTTAAAATCGGCATTTTTGAATAAATGATGATTGTTACTAAAAATTAAATTAATCATATTGGGGAAATTATTTTAACAATATGGAGTTAATTTATGAATTTTACACATTGAAAAGTGTATATGGTTAATTTTTGGGTTTTCTCCGAGAAAAACAAGATTTTTTGGTGAAAAGTAAAATAATATAATTTACGGTATATATACATTAAAAAATAAACACACTATTACATGAGTCATTGCTAATGTAATCACAAAAATATCAAACATCCATTAATTTCATTAATTTATTAATTGATAGTGGTAAATCTATTAATAGTTCTTATAAAAAATAATAAACTAATGAATAAAATAATGAGAAAAACACCACAGCACGTCCTTTATAAATACCACACCACACCACCTCTTATCATAAAACCTCCAAATCCCTGTAGCATGATTAATTACATGAGGATTCCATTCCCAAACCTCTTCCCCACATCTTACACCTTCTGTTCTCAACAAAAATCCAAAACTATGTTCTTTTATAATATTCTCAAAGCGAATGATATGAAGAGGTAAAATCCACTTTTATTTTCCATTGATTTATTTTCTTTAAATATTTTTTAAATACTGACCCTCTTCAATATGACCTGATAAATTTAGGTTATTACATATAATATAATATTATTTTGTTAATAGAATATCCATCATCAATCATCCCATCATATAGTTTTTTCTATGAAATAATATCATTGTCTTTGACATGTAGACTCACCACTGGTGTGGACATCAATTTTAAAATTTCCATTATCGAATTCACGGATTACAAAGAATATATTATTATGGTTAAATAATATTATAATATTTATATTATATCATTATTCATATTTTGGGACTAATTTATTGGCATATGATTAAATAAATCTAAACGAGTTTTTTGGTGGTCGAAAAAAACCACGAAAATGAACATCATTTTTATAAAAAATGTATTATCTAATTAATCATCCTCATATTAGGAAAAATTTATTTATGGTATAATGTAAAAATCTAGAAACATAATAAAAACATTACATTTCACTTCTATATTTTTTTATGGTATTATCTAATAGTGTCTTTTCATTCGACAAGAAAACATATAATGATCCAACCCATGCAACTACAAAATAAACGCACCTGAAACAGTAAAAATAGAAACATATTATCAATATATGTTTGGAAATATGATATTAAAATATCATATAAAATATTACAAATATGAATATAGATCTAAAATAAATTAATAACACTATTTAAATGACTATTCATGATGTTTGAATACATTTGAAAGAAGTAAACCATGTCAAGGGACTTTCCTTTTAAAAATACTCATTAATGTACCTTTTTAATCAATTTAGAAAAAAAATATTTTCCATAACATATAAGGAATTGTAGTATTGTCACATTTTCATTAAGCCTTAATATAATAATGTTTTCCTTACATAATTAAATGTTTATCTACAGATATTAGGATTTCAATTTTATTTGTGAAATATTCAATTTTAATTAATGATTTTCCTCAAGAATTGTTTTTATGATAATGTTTTCAGGTAATATGATTATGTAATTCTTCTAAGTATTTATTTATGATGAATGGTGATACCAATATCTCTTCCAATGAATTGGTTATGTTTTTGTTAGAAGACGACTATAATGTTTATTCTAAATGTATCTGCGATGGTTAGACCATAAGATAGTCGTGAGGTTTACATCATATGGTTTTAATTAGGGTTAAATTATAAGGTATCTGTTAGGGTTAAAAATAAAATGGTATCCATTAGGGTTAAAATATTATTTATATAATTCCCAACGTGACCTTTATAATTTTATTTATGTTCTCTATGTTTTAATAGAATATTTTTTTAAAGTTCATGTACAATACATTATGGGTAATAAATATGTATTTCTGAAAATGATTTCATATGTTTATAAATATTCTGGGACTAATAGTTTCTTTTCTTATTTTTATCTCCCTTACTAAGCTTGTTGTGCTCATCTCCTTTTTAATAGGTTTTTCATAGAGTTGATGGCTGGTTAAGAGAAAAAAAAGAATCCACGTAGATTGTTGGATTTTTCATGAAATGGTGTTATGTTTTATTAGAAAATTTATTATTATTTAAAAAATGGATATCGTTTTAATAGTACCCACATTATATTCCAGTGGGTTGATATTTATTAATTATTTCTAAATTCTCTAAAAATGTAAACTAAATAGTTTTTTGGGAATGTAAGATGTTGATTTCTAAAAAAATTACAATAATACAAAATGTTTTTCGACAAGAACATATATATATAATGTATATTATTAAGATAAATAATCAATTAAAGATTTTATTAAAATTTATTAACATTTATAAAAATTATTTTAAATCCACCAAAACAAAAATAATATAAGTTATAGTTATTTTTACTAATCACGGTTGGAATATTCATTTGTTTGTCTCATTGAAATTTCTTATTAATAGTGTTGATTCATACTAAAGGGTTTACAGAAGATAATTCAAATGATATTCAACATAGAATAAATTTTTTAATGATTCCTTTTGTGTTATTTTCATTAAGATAAATACACGAATACAGTATGTGAAAAAGGGTAAATGATAAACTATTTTCAATGTAGGTAACGATTGAATGGTTTTATATTAATAAATAAATAAAATATTAATTAAACCATCAAATAATCATTACGAAATCCAATATTCATTATTAAAATGTGATATAAATATTATATAAAATCCCACAATTTTTTATAACAGAATTAGTAATACAATATTCTCGAAGGTGGTGAAACCAACCCAAATTCTAACATTTGGTAATATTTTCAAGAGTTAGTGTATGTGTATAAATAATGACAATATGATATATGAATATTATTAAAATTTTTATTATTATAATATTTTTATATTAAATCCATTCATAGAACCATACATTATGTGATGTGATGAAAAACAAAATTTATTGTTTGTAAGGGCAGTTGTCCACACATACAAATGATTAACTATATCGTTTCTAAAAAATTGCATGGAAATGGTATATAGTAAATAATCATTATAGAGTTATAGAAATTGAATATAAAAAACAATAATTCCCCAAATACAACCCTAGTTATATCAATGATAGATATTGATGAAAATGACAACATCATTTCATGAGTGTCGTAGTCCAGATCTACACATGATATATGTTATTTATATTTATCACAGTTGATGGAAAGTTTTGAATAATTTATTTCAAAGAATACAATGTAATTTGATTATACTAATGATATATATTAAATTATATAATTACGGTAGGATAATATTATGAAGGATTATACAAAAATAATGACTGATAGAATGTAAATCTCGTGATGGATTAATAAGTTCTCTCCATGAAAATTCAATTGAAACAAAACATTTAACACAAAAAAAGTCAATATAATCTTATTTAAGTTAAATAGAGTTCAGTTATAATAATAGTGGATGTTTTTATGGTGAAATTATAATTACTGTGTTAAACATGGATAATTTTATGTGATCATTTTTTATATGTGATTATGATTGTTTTTTGGGAGTACCCATAGAATTTCAATAATGTTTTTCTCTATAAATGGTTGAGAGATTAAAATAGCTAAAAATCGGTAAATGGGTGATTTTTTTAAAAACCACATCATCCTATTTTAAAACCAGTTTTTAACATTTTTTAAACATTACCTTTAGAAAAATACATTTTTAACATTTTTATCCTTTATCAGTGTACATAATATTCAAAAAATAATAATTATATTTATTAAAAAAATTATAACTAAAAATGTTATATTATTTGAACCTTATGATTTCAAATTTTAATATCATTTAATCATATCACTTTTATAAATGTCTAAAATTTTAATTTTAAAATAAATTCAATTAATCGCCTCAAACAGTTTTTGACAAAATATGTTTTTATTCTTAAAAATTATGTATAAGTTACTCTTACCATTGATACTATTTTCCATGGTTTAAATTGATTTATTATATAATAAATAAAATATATATTGGGTTCAATATAATAAAAAATATACTTACCCAAAAAATTTAAATGAAATGATAAAAAAAAATTAATTAAAGTAACATCTTACTTTAGTTCTAAAAATGATAGACATTTGTTTTCCATGTTCATGGAATATTTTAACATGAATAATTTATTCGTTAAATATATAATTTTTTATATATAGAATTATTAATCTTATAGTACATTCTTACATTATGATAAAATACACCATACATTATTTTTGATAATATTTATATTTTTTAATAAAAACAACTTTATAGATATTGATCAAAATTTCATAATATGTAAAATTATGTTCTAATAAATTTATAATAAGGTGTTTATTTTCTCACATTTAAATACTAAAAATTGAAAATTTATCATTAAAATACCAATTTGAAACATATGGAAATAAAATTTAATTATTAAATTTTTCAATAATAAAAAATTTAGTTTTTTATATTTTGATGATAATAGATTTAAATTCATATCAAACTTTGATATTGTTATTGATATTTTAATAATTTTCTTCGAGTATTATGTGGTATATTTAAATCCTGGGTCACATGTAACGAATGTTATAATATATAGCATCAGTTTTACAATATTTAGAATTTTGGGTAGTTACATTGAACCCCCCTTAATTGAAATTGATCCATAATTTTTTTTAAATAGGAATACATGTGGGATACATTTTAGATATTTCACACTCAAGTTAAATTGTAGGTTTCTCAATATCACGGATCAACCATATGTCTATGTGATAATCTATGACCTCAAAATGATCAAGGATCTTAAAGGTCATAATGTATCAGGTGTCTAGCTTTATAATCCTCCAAAATATCATAACTTGTTTTCTTTGAAATATTCAATGAATCACCTTATCAAAAAATTAAAACTCTATATATCTTTAATGATTATCAACATATGTATTATATTGAATTTTACCCATGTTGTATTATATAAAATGTTTTTTACATTATCTTAAATTTCATGGACAAGGTCAGTCCCCCTAAAACTTCTTTCACCCCCATCAACAATGCTTGTTGATGTCCTACATCTATTCCCATACATATCCTTGTTTATTTCAATTAGGATGAATGAATTGATTTTGTTGTTATATGATAAATCTAATATTTGAGTATGTTAATTAAAAAATCCATGTAAATCCATTAGATAAGATATCAACCTATATAATAGTGTATTAATTTTTCTCTTAGACTAATTATACATACGAGTGTGGTAAGCCATGCTAAAAATATTCTATGTTCCCAAAACAAAATGAATAATTTTCCAGACATTCAATTTAAATATCATATCTCAATCCTATAAAATAGAAAGGGTTACTCCATAAATCCTATCAAACTCTATAATTTATATTTTAGAAAGATGATCATGAAACAAGTATACTCTTATTGTTACAAAATGTGTATATTTTGTATGGTCATTGAATAATAACCATATGACATTGTAAGTGGTCGATTCCCTATGGAGTCCTATGATGAAATCCATGGTGACAAATTCCCATTTCAATATAAGTATGGTTAATGGTTACATAATCACTTTAGGATTCTGTTTCCAAACAATAACTTATTTACATACCAAGGAATGAGATATATATTCAGTGATTTCCCCCATTATGTTATCACACCAAATTTTTTTCTCTATATATATAAACATATTTGTGCCACCAATATGGATAAAAAAGATGAGATTTTTTGTCCAAATGACCTTTCTTTATTTATAGTAATGATCATACACATCTATAATTTACAATATATATAATTCAATTATGAAATTTTATATCTAGAACATTATGTATATGATTTTTTACATTTATATCATTCTTCTCGGATTTCTTATCATTACATTAATAGAGTGTTGATAAAAAAATTAGTAATCATAATATTTCTTCCTTCCCATATTAAGTTAATATTAATCCATTTTATACCATTTAATATTGGATATTTTTTAATACTTATAATGTTTAATATATAATGATTTATCTCATTATATTACAATCCACATTATTTTTAATCCAATGCAGTTAATGTATCAAGTGCATATTATCATTGATTATCTTAAAAATCAACATTGGAACATGTTTAACTTCTTCAGTATCAATTTATTTTCAAAAGTAATACGATAAATTTATATAACACACTTCTCACCATAAAGGTAATATTTTCAAATACTCAATTAAAATATCACTATAACCAGTTTGAAATTAGTATAAATTAATTTTCCCAATGATTCATTAATTACCATGATTTATACGTAATAAAAAATCATTTTTTGGATGATTATAACACCCAAGACTTCTCAACATTTCCCCTTCATAAATTTTTTTAAATTTTTAGAAATAGATTACAATTCACCCAACACTATAAGTTTTTGGTGCATGCAACAATGACTTTCTTTGGTAGCTTGAATTACATTCAAGATCAATCATTACGAAATACTATTTATATTATAATTTAAAATGAATATTATCACCTAATGATTAAATGTGATATGATGAATATGATAAAATATGTTATTAAATTACATGTTGTAATTTTTTTAATGAAATTAATTATTAAGGAATATAAAAAGAAATTGAATATAACTGAATTGTTTTTCTAAAAAACTAATTTTATATATGAAGGTATATAAAATCAATAAATTAAATTAATTACTAGAGGATTATCATAATTAAATTTATATTTTATATATTTAATATTTTTTAACATTCATCCAATATATTTTATTGGAATAAGATAAATCATATCCACTTTTTGGAATTGAAAAATATAAATTTCTAAAGGTAGTTTTTCCACATTTTAATAGAACACTTGATTTAAAAATAAATTTTGACATCATAATATATTGTATTTGAAAAAATAGACTTCATTTTTTAAATATTATTTTCAAATTTATATTTTGGTGAGTTTTTATATTTTTCCAAGAAGAATCATTTATTGCAGTATAGTGAAAGATATTGTATTTTTATAAAAAAATATCTTTATTCTTTATTAATATATAACATAAAATTAAAATTAAAAATGATATCAAATACAAATTACATATAAAATTCATTTATTAATCCAATTTATGTCATTTTAACCACTTCTGTAGTGATTTTTGATATTAAAACATTTTAAACCATTGAACATTGTCACATTAAAAACATGTATTGCCGTCACTACTATGTGATAAGATTGAAACAAAATTCATCCAATTTAGTGAGTTTAATTTTGAAAAATGTATTCCATATTTTTAATAATAATAATTTATAATTTATAATACGATAAAATTAATTTTTTTACTAATTTTATTAGAGAAAAATGATAAATTTAATCATAATGATTATATCACAACTCATCCCCTAGGGCCCGGGCAGTGAATACCCCATGCCCGCATTCCCTAGGCCCAAGGCTGGCGACCAGCACCAAAGGAAAAAATTCCTAAAACTAGGAAGGCATTGCCTTTAAAAAGTTTAAACACACAAAATAGAGTACGAATTGGAAGTAAAACACCAAAAAATATGTATACAAAGGAGTGATGAAAAGTAAAAGGGGCCTGAAATACAATCCCAACAGGAATGTACAAGTACAACTGAAAAACATGTACAACTGAAGAAAATGTAAATCAGCTACGGGTTCATCCTCCGGAAATTCCTACGTGAAGGGTTGGTGTAGATAGCCTCCTCATCAGTCCACATTTGTCAGTCTCCTCCATGTACCGACTCATTATAAGGCCCACCTCCCGGTACAGTCCAGTCCTGCTACTTTGATCCTCAGTCAGTGTTGTGATTCGTCTGCAACCAACAAAATGTGGTTCCTGCATAGACTGTGCATGGGTGATTATTACAATACTCTGTAGGGACCCCGATACCATCAAGGTCTCACAAAATCCAACAAGTATAAACCACAATGTACAAAATCGACAGATAACCTCACATAGGTATATGCCCAAACATATACCTAAGTTACTAAGTAATCCATCTCAATCATGAGGTAAAAACAAATGATACTAAATCAGTACCACTAGGATTTTAATTCACATTGTCGAAACCATGGGTGCTGGAAAACTCTTCCTTATGTCGAGTACAGTGGTCCTACTACCAACTACCAGATGCTTCCCACTAACCTTGGACTTCTGAGGTACTTCTCCTATCGAGTACCATGGGTCTTCCGCGCTCACACAGAGGCACTCCCCACTGTGGGTCTGCCACCAACTACCATGCGCTCCCCATTATAGCCACGAGAGGTACTCCTCCTATCGAGTACCGTAGGTCTGCCACCCACTACCAGGTGCTCCTCCACCATGGATCTGCCGCCAACTACAAGGCTCTCCCCATTAGGCTAGTCAAATCACTCTGAGTCGAATTGGTCAAGAAACCGTCTGGTCTCATCCAACTACTAGGTCTCCATAATCCGCTCGCTTGTCTCCGGGAGGGTTTAATCCTCGATCTACAGGTCGATACTCCAATTATCTTGATGTCCCATGTAGAAGTATCTCAAAGGTACGCCACATCATAGCGGTCTCAATGCAACTAACACAACATCAATTGGACACCCGGTCAGTGAATTATAAACTTTTTTAGTCTCAGTGGCCCAGTTGGATTCGTGTACGATCCATCCTAACCTTATATCAACATTACCCCCGAACTCCCATGGGGTATACTCAATGTACCATCATTCTCCAAGAAAACCATCGCTGTTTATTGTTCATCAAACGGTTGTCTGGTGCCAATGATATGGTAATAGGAAGAAACGGTCTATAGTGGGCCCATGTCCGGTCAACCCGGTCTGACTGACTTGGCCCAACCTAGTCTGGGCCGACCCAGTCCAGGTCGACCAGGTCAGACCTATTAGGTCTGACCCAGCCCTTTGGGGGAGTCATCCCGCAAGGTTTGTCCAGGTCCACTAGGCCCGACCTAGCGGACTGTAGGGGCGGTTCGGCTCGGAGGTCACCGCATAGGTAGCATGGTCTAGAATGTCGAGCCGGTTCGGCCAACTATGCCACAAGGGATTCCACAGGCCTGCTCGAGAGTCTAGGAGGCCAACGACAGCTGGGTTGGGTGCGCTAGAGGACGTGGCCAGGCCGAAAGGGCACAGGACAGGGCTCGGTAGGCCGGAAAGGGATTTAGAGGACACGGGCAGGCCAGCAGGGGCACGGGAGGCCGCAGGCAGGCCTATAGGGTGACGGGCCGGCCGCGAGCCAGGTGTACAGGGGCGTGGGAGGCCGCGGGTAGGACGTCAGGGCACCGGGCAGGTCACAGGCGTGGATGTAGGGCACCGGGCATGGTATGGGCAGGGCATGCGATTCGCAAGAAGGTCGCGCTGGGCGCCGGGTATTTCGCGCAGGGCACCGGGAAGGCCACGCGGGGTGCTAGGCAGGCAGGCGGAAGGTTGCGGGAAGGTGGGAAAGTGTCCGGGAGGTGGTTGGGTGGGCCGGTTCTGCGCGACTCGGGCTGACATGGGCCGACGGAGTTCGTCTGGGGGAATCAGTGCGTTGTTAGGGTGGCGCGATTCATGGAGGTTGTGGGTATCAGAACCTTTGTCGTTGTCACCTTTGTCACCTCGTTCCGACTTCGTCGCTGAAATTTCAACATAAATAAGATCGGAGGAGGGGTCGGTGCATGTTGGTTTAGCCTGCACCCTCCATGTTTAGGGCGGTATAAATTGGTTCATCATGTATGAAGAAAAAAATTGTCATTCATCGTTTTGGGAGAATTTAAGAACATGGGTAAAGATCATACGTAATTATATGTAAACCACTACCTTTGATTCTCCATTCGTCGTTCTTTGATGGAGTCGTAGGAAGAAGACGGAGTTGTTATTCGTTGTGTCTGCTTCACTCTTCCACTCCTAAATTCGAATGACTGTTGTGGAAGCGGTTTGATGTCTATAGGTCATGGGGAATAATTCAATGAAGGATCATCGCCAACATTCTTCGTTCTTTGTTGGGAGAGTTCTTCATTGGAGGATGAGGTTCCTCGTTTAGAGCATTCCCTTCAATCAGCCAAGTGAATTCACAGTGCCAAATAATATATTATTTTATCTGTTATTTCATTGCCACAAATTCCAAAAGGGGAATAAAATTAAAAAGGCTCATCCTCATTTTTTCTCGTGTGTTGACACATATTAATTGGGGAGTTGGCACCAATTCAAAATGGAGTAGGCTCCCCCTTAATTTTGGGGTATTGGAAAAATTAAATTCTATGGGATGTCAAGAGGCTCTCCCCGATTAATGATGGATGTTTGAGAGGTTATACTCTCCTCCCGTAAATAAGAGGGTTTAGCCTCGTGTTGTCCCCAAGACATACCTCTCGCTGGAGTTTATGTTACGGTGGGCCCCACCACCATAACCTCTAATGGGTGGTTAAGGTGTGGCGGTCCCACCTCCAACATCCAAGTGAAGGTTTCAACAAACAGTCCCCCACATGGATTCTCAAATAAAATAAAGTGTAGATCACTTTAGTTTATTATTATTTTTATTAAAACCCAAAAACTAATTTTTATCTTTGACTAACTATCATCGAAGTGAAATTATTCTTATGTGAATACCGGCACTACGAGTTCAACAGTGCTCTTGGATTTCAATTCCGAGAACCCTTTCAAAAGTAATAAAAACCCGCTTGTACAATTACTTAACGTACCCGAACAAAACATCTAAATTTGATTCTGGGCACACCGTGCTTCAGAATCAAGCGCCACAAACTTTTGCGGACTTGTAAAAATCCCATGTATAAAAAAACTTCCACGGGATTTCTTGGTCATTACTTTCTCCCTACCTCAGGGATTTATGTCCCCGTAAGCTACAACTCTAACTAAGGAAACATATGGTGCTACAGAGGAGACATCTGAGCCTCCCGCTCCCATGTTCTTACATGGAGGTTCCCATGCTACTAGAGAACGCGCACTAGTGGTATCGAACGTCCACGTAGGACCTGCTCTTGTTGATCCTCAATATCCACTGGAACCCTTGTTAAAGTCTCCCCATCATCGATGTCCAGATCTCTATGGTTGATGATGTGAGTAGGGTCGTGCACCTAGAGCATCAGGCTCCACCATTTACCTACTACGGCCTGAAGGAGACCCATGGAAAGGATCACCATGAAGTCGTCCAGTGTCCCTACAATTCTGAAGACTCTCACCATAGCCTCAATCCAATCCCCAGGTATTTTTGGGTATGTCTTTCCTTGGAACCTAGCTGGCCTTTGGAGCTGGAACTCGTACAATGCACTCTAGCGGCATGCATCGTCTGTTGCTGGGGTTGGTGGCATCGGTGGCACAACAGGAAGTGGTACTGCATGTACCTACGATGGTGCCTCTACTGGAAGAGGGCCCTGCACCGAGGGCTCGTCGCTCTGTGGGCTATCTACGTGTACAACGCTCGGGGCTCTAGTCGGTCATTATAGGGGAGGCATCCTAGAAGAAACAGATGTGACACGGTCAAAGATTTATACATTTTGAGCTGACCTGGTTGAGCTAACTTGAAGAAAACATTTGAAAAAATAGACGCAATCTGTGTTTTCACGCACAGAGTCGAAAATCAGTTGACAGGGTCATGGTGTATGGATACATCGGCTATCGCACCAACAATGGACTCCCTGAACTGAAAAACGCACTCGGTACCCAAAATACTATTGCTTCATAGAAAAGATCAGAGTTATAAATTCTGCGGTATAACTGACGTACTCTAATTCCAATTTTCCACCACCCATCCCCCGAGGTCCATGTTGTGACTAGCCCAATCCCACCTTCCATAGGACAGGGGCTGGAGACCGAAGCCAATGGCGAAAATCCATAAAACATGGAAGGAATTTCCATTAAAAATTGTAAGCACTCACAACAGAGTACAAACTGGAAATAAAAAACTAAAAAAATTGTATAAAAAGGAGTGCGGAAAAGTAAAAGGGGCCGAAAATACAAGCCCAATAGGAAAGTGCAAATAAAACCGAAAAACAAGTACAACTGAAGAAAATTTTGAGCAACTATTGGGTCTTCCCACGGTGAATCCCTTGAAGGTTATGTGCCGATAGCATCCTCAGCACTCCACATCCATCAGTCTCTTCCGTGTAGTAACTCGTCAAAAGGCCCACCTATGGGTACCATCAAGTATTGTGACTCTGATCCTCAGTCAGCATTGTCTATCGTCTGCCACCAACACAATGAGATGTGAGAATAGCTCGTGCATGGGTGAGTATAATGATACTCAGTAGGGACCCCAAGACCCTCAAGGTCTCACGAAATCCAACAAGAATAAACCACAAAGTATGAAATCAACAGATAACCTCACTTATGTATATTCCCATACATATAACTAAGTTACCAAGTAATCCATCTCAATCATGAGGTAAACACAAAAGTTACTAACTCCGCTCAAATAAGACTTTTATTCACATTGTCGAAACCATGGATTCTAGAGATGTCCTCCTCTGTCGTTTATAGTGGCCCTACCTCCAATAATCAGGCGCTTCCCACTAACCTTGGAGTGCTGAGGTACTACTCCTTTCGAGTACCGTCGTTCTGCCGCACTCACACAGAGGCACTCCCTACTATGGGTCTGCCACCAACTACCAGGCACTCCCCTGCTGTGGGTCTACTGCCAACTACCAGGCACTCCCCACTGGGCTAGTCGAATCACTCAGAGTCGAATCAGTCACGCAGTTGTCAGGTCTCAACCAGCTACTTGGTCTCCTTACTACGGTCTCTCATCTTCAGGAGGATTCTCTCCATAAGATACAGGTCGAAACATCAACTATCGCGAAGTCCCACATAGAAGTATCTCAAAGGTCTACCACGTCATAGCGTTCTCAACGCAACTGACGGCGCTTCAATCAAACACCTGGTCTGTGAGTTATAAAATTTTTAGTCTTGGGGGCCCGATTGGATTCATGTACGATCCAACCTTACGGTATCACAAAATTACCCCAAAACCATCGTGCTCCATGAAAACCAGCGTCACTGATGATACATCAAATGATCGTCTGGTGCCAAAGATATGGCCAAAGGAAGTAATGATCAGTATGGGGCCTGAGATTGGTCCGACCATATCAGACCGACTTGGCCTAACCCAATCTAGGCTGACAAGGTCTGGGTCGACCAAGTCTGGCTCGACCAGGTCAGACCTTTTGGGTCTGACCCAACTAGTTGGGTAGGTAAGCCAGCATGGTTTGGCATGGTCCGCTCGGCCCGACCTAGTGGACTGCGGGTACGGTTCGGCCCGAAGGTCGCCGCATAGGCGGCTCTATCCGGAAGGTCAAACCCGTTCAACAAGAGACATTGTGAGGGATGACGTGGGCCAGATCGGGAGGCTGAACGACCGACGGTAGTGGGGCAGGGTGTGCGGGAGGCTGCGGGCGGGCCACGCAGGGCTCGGGCAGGTAGGTAGTGGCACGAGAGGTTGTGGGCAGGCCGACATGCCACCAGGCAGGCCGCGTGTGGGGTGGTAGGGAAATGGGTAGGGCAAGAGGGCAGTAAGTAGTCCACATGGGATGCAGGGTAGGCCGCACGTGGCACCACGAAGGCCACCCCAAGCATTGGGTAGGCCACGAGCAGGCCGACAGAATTCCCCAGGCAGGCAGGCCGGCAATCGGGAGGTAGTCGGGCCAGTCGTTTCGGCACGGCTCGAGCCAGTGCGGGCCGATGGTGTTCGACCAGGTTCACCGGTGTGCCACAGGGGCAGAATTATTCACGGAGGCCACGAGTAGCACAACCCTGGTCATTTCTTCCTTCGTTTCCTCATTATCGCTTCGTCGCAAAAAGTTGAACATAAAAAAGATTGACGGAGGGGTCTGGCCATGTTGGTTTGGCCCACACCCTCCACGTTTAGGGAGGTATCAATTGGTTCATCAGGTATGAAGCACAAAAACCCCCATTCTTCTTTTTGAGTGAAAGGAAGAACCTGGGTAAAGATCATACTTAAATATAAGTAAACCCCTGCCTTTGATTTGTTGTTCATCATTCGTTGATGGAGTCACAGGGGAGAAGATGGAGTTCTCGTTCGTTGTGGTTGCCGCACTCTTCTACTCTGAAATTTGCATGACGGTTGTGGAAGCGGTTCCACCTTGGTAGGTCACAGGGAAGAACTCCAAGAAGGATCATCCCCAGCGTTCTTCGTTCTTCTTTGGGAGAGTTCTTCGTTGGAGGATGAGGATCCTCGTTGAGAGCATTCCCTTTAATAACCCATGTGAATTCGTTATGAAAAATAATAGATTAGTTATACAATTATTTCATTGGCACAATTTCAAAACAGAAAATTTAATTAAAAAGGAACCCCTCATTAATTCATGCGTGTTGACATGTATTAATTGGGAGGCTGGAACCAATTCAAAATAGAGTAGGTGTCCCCTTAATTATGGAGGATTGGAAAAATTAAATTCTAGGGGAGATCAAGAGGATCTCCATAATTAATTAAGGAGAGTTGAGTAGATATACTATCTTGCCATCAATAAGGCGTTTAGCCCCGTGTGGTCCCCAGAACGTAATCTCTCATGGGAGGTTATGTTTGGGTGGGACCCACCACCATAACCTCTCATGGGAGGTTAAGCTGTGGCGGTCCCACCTCCAACTTCCATGAGGAGGTTTCAACTACCAATCACCCACATGGAGGCTCAAATACAAAAAAGTGCAGTTCACTTTATTTTATTATTTTTTTATGAAAACCCAAAAACAAACTTTTATCCTAGACTAACTGTCGTCGATGTAAAAGTATTCTTAAGAGAATACTAGCGCTGTGAGTTCAACACTGCTCTCAGATTTAAATTCCAAGCACAAGTTCAAAAGTTATAAAAACATGCTTGTAAGTTTACTGAATGTACCCGAACAAAACTTAAAAAATTGATTCCGAGCACACCGGGCCTCTAAATCAAGCTCCGTAAACTTTCACACACTTGAAAAAATCTCATGTATAAAAAAATTTCATGAGATTTCTAGGACTTTACAGAAAAAGGAAAAATAGTTTTCATAGTGGTTAATATTAAAAGATAAGCAATGGAAATGACACAAAACATGAAGAAAATCCATATTATTTTCATATTTCTACCATATATATTTATTGATATAATATCATTATTATAGGAGTTATATTAGGCAATTTATACCTGCTAATAGTGTAAACCTATTTGTATTTACCTGAATTCATGTCCTACCCTAATATAAAAGAGTTCTTACTCCACTCAGTTATTTAAACCACCAATGCCATTTGGCTCATAATAAACCTGACCAATTCACAAAAAAGAATCCATACCATCATCCGTTAAGAATTAAATTGGCAATAAATCCAACCATGTAAGGGATTTGGTGAAAACTACCAGGAATAACTGAAGAAGAAGCAGCATATATCAACAAATGGTTTTGTTTTATTCCTTCGTCAAACCCCTTAAATTATATGAAGATCGTGATTATATAATAAAAAATGGAACCTAAATATATTGATATTTTTTAATGTTTTTTGAATTACCTACATCAAAAAACACTTCCATAAAATGTTTTATGAAAAAAAAATTCGTGATTTTGGTCGACATACGCCTCACGAACTAATGTCATTCAGTTTTTAAATTACCACCATTTAATGTTTGGAATAATGAATGGATTTATATTTATATATGATATAAATAATACTTAACGTGCCTTTAAACATTTCGAATTAATATATGACACATAATATCATGCTTTCAATTTTTGGGGAATGCAATTAATTCGTTCGGGTGTATGGAAGACTACCACCCCATGAAGCGATTTCATTCCTTCACGATTTAGATAAAACTTATTAAGGATTTTTTAATATGTATATATGAAATATATGAAATAAAAATAAATAATAGAGGTTAATATATAGGTATATTTTATTTACATTAATATTTTTAATACGATATGTAAATGGGTACAAATTTCATGTATACATACATTCTACTCTCTTAATAAATGATGTATTTCTTTTCCAACCACAAAAATTTATATATTAAAATAATTCATATATAATCATTATATTTGATATTTTAATCATTATTTACAATGTTATATGATTAAATATCAATAAAATTATGAGTAAAAAAATAAGAAGTCCAATCATAAAAGAAAAGCAAGGAAATTGACACTAGAATCATTGAAAATAATGAAGGATTACTAATAAATGGGGTGATAAAATGTAATGAAAGGACCATTTATGATATTATAAATATTAATATAGTTATATTGTATGTTAATAAGATTCTTAAAACCATTATATATCATGTTCTATCAATTACAACTAAAAAGAAAGCAATGGGTAATGGATTCCATCTAAATTTACATTAAATTGAGACTTATTTCTTATTACGCACCAATTCACAATTATGTGTTGTATACACTGACACAGTGAAAACTTGTATCATGACTGATTCATTTTTCATGTATTTGAAATTTCAATTTCAATCATTACATCAAAGGTTATTTTATTTTAAATCTTCCATGCGATGAATTTTATTGAGAAATCTAACATTCTTGTATAATTGTAACAATCTATGGAAAAATTATTTTATTGAAAAATTATACCATTGAAATTAAATTTCTATTAAATAAAAACAATATTGTGTGATGAATATTATTATTTCCTAAACCATATACCATTTTTAAATATGGTGTTTCCTATGAAATTTGTTTAACTACTAAGGTAAATATTTATAAATATTTATCCTTTACTCAAAATGGATGTTGATAACGCATATTGTCCTTGAATTAAAAAAATTATTCAACATATAAAGAATTATTTTGACTGACAATGATGGGTGAGTCCATGATATTATATACCCCATGGATGCGTTGCTGGTTCGCATTATATAAGTCAGTTGTTAAAATTAAATCGGTTTCTACAAATAGTTTTAAACCTTCTATAGAATGGCCATGACGATATAGCTATTGTATAACTCGGACATGAAATTAAATATTTATTAATTTCCTTAATTGGAATTTAGTTTTCATTAAAATTCATGAGAATTTTTAAATGAAATTATATATGGATTTATTTCATGATCACAATATTGATTGAATAGAATATGTTTTATTTTTTTACATTTCTATTGTTATTATTCCAAATACATATATTTTTTTTGAATGTCTATTGTTTCTAAATTTCCATGTTAATAATGATAAATGAGTCATGATATCGTCTTCTATAATAAACCCCTAATTATTCATTTATATCCCCTTTATTTTTGTCATTCCTCCAAGTTATGATGAAGATATATTTATATGTGTCTCTTAGGTTTTGTTATGTATTATGTTTTATTTACATTTCCCAATATAATATGGGTGTCATGTATGTAATAAAATTTTAAAAAAAATCTATACAATTTATTCTATTTGGATTTTAATCATGTATTTATGCCAATGTAATAAATTATGACATTTTCTTTGGGGTACTTGGGTCAGGGTCATTAGAGAATATATCAGAAAAAAAATTAGTAGAATCATATAGAACTCAATTTATAAATTAATTGAATAGAGAACATAACCCAAATTTATAATTTAGTTATAAGTATAGAAGAACATCCTAATGTTTTAGTAAGGTAGATATTATTTTGGTCTTCTTATAAAAATATCGATTTCTAGATACTACATGTGTGTGTGGTTCTAGAACAGTTATACACATGGGTAATAAATCAGAAATGGGAACAAGGCCTTGACATGAACATAACCAGTTATATAAAAATGAGCCTTACTACACACATGGATTGTCAATCGTAAAGAATATTTATATGATAAATCAGTCTTTTTTACATTCCATTATGAAGTATTTGAATGTAACAATATCCTGAAAGAGACCAATGTTTATGATTTTGTGATTAATAATGCATAAATTTGTAATTAATATTGAGCCCTATATTTGGAACTGTACATAATGTTTTAAAATTTAAACTTTTATTAGATAATAGTGTATATTATATTGATTAAAAATGGTTTCTAGAAGGAATAATTACATAAATACTAATGGAAAATGTAAAATTTTTACATTAGATGAAACCAATAAAGATGGAAGTGGAACAAATCAAACTCTGGATATATATGGTTATATTAATCTTTTTATGAAAAAAATCCTCTCCAGTATTTTACATCATATTATAAAATGGATATCTCTATTTATAGATCAATTTATTCAAATGATAACCTATTTTTATGAGAAACTACAAACCCAATTGTAGCTAACAATTGTATTAAATATCCTGAAAAGATATTAATGGCCTTCATATGTAGTGAAATGGAATCTGATATAATTTCTGTTTATTTTCCTAAAGGAATTTCTAAACAATAGTTTATGATGGTCCAAAATAATATGGATGAAGATGAAATACAGCTCATAGAATGGAAAATTATCTATTCATTGGTTAAATATTTCCCTTATGAGCTATAAATTGACCTGATGAGAATGTTCTATAGTTTAATGAAAATGAAATAATAATGTGTTTTCAATTCTGATTGTAAATGTACATGTTTTACTAGGTATTCTACAGATTATATATACCACAATGAGACTATGATCGGCCATTTCATTTAATGGCTTGAGACAAGTTCCTAATGGGATAATGTCTATCAACCTTTTACATCATACGATGAAATAATTTTCTGTGTTATCAAAATTGGAGGAGTTATCTAAAACACATATTTTGAAGGTAATCTAATTAAAAAATGGTAATTTGGTCACTATGTGAAAAATATTTAATTAAATAATATCTAAAAGATATATTGATTTTCATTTTTGGAAAATAATTCAATGAATCTTCCAGTGAATTACATAAAGGGTTTGGGAGTTTTTTATATGTATGGAGATAGGGGTCCCTACGCTTTTGAATATAAGGTGAATAAAAAAATAAATTTTTTATAGTTTTACTTTTGTAAGACATGGGGAACTATGAAAATTAACTCCCTAAGAAATAATTGAATATACCAAAGAAGATAAAAATGGGTGAATTCCATGAATATATGGTAAGTACATATGAATTAAAAGTACTCAACTATGAGGTTGAAGGTACTTCAATACATTATTCAATATTTTCTAATGTTTAATTTGATTCTCGATAATCATAGTATTTTATATCTACCCATATTTCCATGACAATTAATCATTTATAATTTTATTTAGTAAGGGTGTTTTTACTCAAACCACCAAAGGGAATTCTTTGTGAAACCTAGATGTTTCAAGAAGTCCCAATTTGGACCCATAAATGTGATTTATTTTCTGACCTTTTTATCAATAATATGGTTGAATTTGATATAGAACTATAAATTTAATGAAATTAATAATATTCTAGAAAAAAAATTTATAAAAAGAAGGATATTACAATTTTCATGGAAGATATAAAATTCCTCAACATTAGTGTAGAGATTACAACACCTACTTATTATCAAGATACATCCCTAGTGTTAGTACTGAGTGAAATTAATAGGTAATAAGTTAAGAAATGTAGGAAAAAATAAAGTTATCTTCAAATATATTATATACGTATTGTACATAATTCATTGTTTTATTTCATATGTAAATACCTAGACATCCCCCAGAGCATGAAGTTTAATCTTCTATTAATTGAATCACTAATGAGAAACCAATATCGAAGAATACCTATATTATTGTTATTATAGAATTTTAAGATTTGGCGAAACAACTAGGTTTTTTGGATAATAATTGATTTATCTTCCATAATGTGTCCCCATGGTAATCCCTAGTTCACTTCATTATGATAAATATGGATCCATGAGGTTGTGTACAGATTATAGTGAAATCAATGATATTATTATAATAAAAAAGTGTCCTCGACAACACATTGATGATTTATATGATAAAAATAAGAAATCCCAATATTTGTTATGATTGTTAATCATTGAAGATTCACCAATTTCTACTAATGAAGGAAAAAATTTTGAAGACAACTTTGTAGATGATGTATTGATGTTATGCTTTTATATTATATTATTTAGATTGATTAATGACCCCTCAATTTTTATCTATATAATGAAAAAATTATTCAATGATTATAATGAATGTTTATTATTATTTATTCATTATATTATGGACTATTTTAAAATAAATTAGGATAATGATAATCACATAGTGATAATTCATAGAATCACAAAAGGATAAGATTATATTGGAAATTTAGTAAGTGGGATATCTGGAATTGGTATGTTTCTTTTCGTTTACACATTGACTCTACAAGTGGAATAAACTTTGATACTATCAAGGAAAAGATTTTCATAGAATTCCCTACACCACAAAACATAACCTCTGTATGTTGTTTCATTAGTTTGGAATGTTACTATCCGTGAATCATTCAGAATGTTTTCATATAGGCTAACACATTAACCAAACATATATGTAAAGGGGTTATGATTGTTTGGATATTGGAATGTGAATAATTTATTGATGAACTAAGGATGAGATTGTACTATGTCCCTATTTCTACTCTACCATTTAGAACTTATCGGTTTGTAAAATATTTTTAATCATGAAAGAAGAGATTTTGTTTTTATTTCTAATGAAAAATATATTGTTACTGCATATAAATCAATGAATTTGAAGAGTGAAGAACATAACTATCTAACTCGTGAATTTTAGTTGGAACCTATGATATTTTCTTTGAATATATAAAGTCATTATATCTATGTATAATGATAGGAGATATACATAATTCATAGAAGACCAAAATACATATTCTCATTGAAAGAACACAATTTGATTCGAAGGTTATTTTTTCAGATACTCAAGGATTATGATTTCTCAATACACTAACTCCCCAAAAAACCCATATTTTATAGATGCATTGGGTAGGAAAGTTCATGAATTTAATACCCAAATAAATATTGAAAGGGATCCTATGTTTATGGTTCTATTAAATATAGAGACGGTAATGTATATGGATGCAGGGACATCAATAATATTTCAACTGATTGAAAAAACATCCTTATTATGGAATGTAAATAAATACCATTATGCTGATATAGTCATTCAATGGAAAATTATATCCATGAATGATAGGAAATTAAAATAGTTCATTTATGATGATGTTTTATTGAAATTTGGAAAGAGATTATGGGTTCCAAATATGAATTGTTTTAGACAACTATTTTTATACAATTATCATAGCTCAAATTTTATTATAAACCATTGTAGCATCAAAATGTATTGAGATTCTACAGATTACTTCTTGTGGGATAACATGATATGGGAAATTGAATATTATGTGTTACATGTTTAGTTAGGAAACAAGTTATAGTTGTGATGTAGTATGTGACAGGATTCATGAAACCTCCTCATATTCATATTTGGAAATGGGATTAAATTAATATATTAATTTTCATGGGAATAACAAATACCTTAATAAGGAGTTATGAAATATAGTTCATCATTGATTGCCTAACCAAATATAGAAAATTCCTCATTATAATAGAACATTTACCTCTTGAGTGACTGGCTAGGATCTATATTAACGATATCATGAGACTTCATGGTTCAACTATATATTTGTTTTTTATCGATATTCCCTCTATATAACAATATTTATGAAATGTATTTAAAGGGATATTGATATAGTTATTCCCGTTAGCACTGCATATCAGTCCCAAATTGATGGAACATCTGAAAGAAAAAACAAACCAATGAAGTAAATGATAATTTCTTTCTCACTCTACATTCATGCTATGTTAGTTATGTATTTAATTTTGTATAGTTTTACTATAATAATAGTTTCCTTTAATGTATTCAAATGGAATCTATTGAAGTATTATAGGGAAAGGCATGTCTCAATCCAAATTATTGTAAAGATGTTGGAGAAAGAAACCATATAGTTGATGATATTGTAGAAAAGGTAAAAGAATCGTAATTTTTATTGAAGATCACATTAAATTCGATTAATGTGTGTCGATTAGATATTCTAAAAATTAGAGGAATGATTTGGAAGTTTATTTGGATGATTATTTTTTATTCAAAGAATATCCATGTAAGGGTGTTACAAGGTTTCCTAAGAATGGGAAACAAATCCACATATAAATCATATGCTTTGAAATTCATGAAATTGTTGGTGTTGTTTCATATCTATTGTAATGCCACCAAAATTCTCAAATGAGCCTGATGTGTTCCATATATCTTCACTAAAGAAGAATATGATAGTTCCAACTCATGTTCTGACCTCTTTTGAAATACATCAGGAACCTACTATATCATACACTTAATGAAACATGTATATTCATGATAATAAAGGTAAATTATTGAACAATTGGATAAATCATCTGGAATAGTTACTTTGGAATCATCACAAAATAGAGATGGTGACATGGGAACCAGATGATACTATGAAGAATAAATACCCTTAAATGATTAAAATGTAATATCCATAAAATTTCAATTTTTTTTTGTAGGAGGGATGAATTTAACAACCAAATATATAAAAATATATCAATTTTTGAAGGGATTTAATTTTGATGATGTATAATTCAATGCATGCAACACAGAGTTAGTTTGTGTTTCACGCCAAAAAGACATTCCTCAATAGCTTTTGTTACATGGAGGACTAAGTTATATCGAATACTATAAATAAAATAATTTAAAATAAAAATAATTACCTATTATTAAATGTGTGATTATTAATATGATTTTGTAACTTATTAATTTATATTATTGAATTTATTGGGAACAAAATAATTATAAATGAATAAAAAATTGAATATAAGGAAAATGTTTTTATAAAAAACAACTTTTATACACAAAAATAACATAGGAATAAAATATTGAATTAAATACTAGTAGTGGATTAAAATAATGAAAATAATATGTTATATACTCAATAATTTCTTTAAACTCATCGACAATATTTTATATGTATAAGATAATAATAAATCCAATTTTATGCATAAAAGATGTATTTTTCTAGAGGCAGTTTTTCCATCTTCTAATAGAATAGTCGTTTCAATACTAAATTATGATTATTTAAAAAAATTATTTTATAAAATAACATCATTTATGAATATTTTATTCTAATAATTAACTTAGGGTAAATTTTGGTTTTTTTGAGATGTTTAATTTTTTATTAATAATAAAAAATCTTGTATCGTAATTGAATACTGAAAATTCATTTAAATATTAAATAATGATATTTATATTTTAAATTTTTAAAGAATAATTAGATAATTAATTTATATATTAATATAATTTACGTAATTTGATTCAATTTTTTTGTATTTTCATATAAATACATTACAAATCTTTGAACATTTTCACTTAAAAACCCACCTTGTCATCACATCTACATGATATATTTAAAATCATATTATGCCATTTAAGTTAGTTGAATATGAATGAATGGAATAAATATTTTAAATCAGAATAAGTAGTAATTTATTACATAGTCATATAAATATTTCACCTATGTTATTAGTTAGTACAATGATTATTATTCAATGTGATTATGGTTAAAACATGATTACATAGTGGTAAATATTAAATGATAATTTGTGTAATTGACACAGTACTTGTAAAAAATAAATTTTATGGACATATTTAGACAATATAACATAATTTACCTTATATGGTTCTTTATTTGGGTCACATTTGTTATGGTATATTAATCAATAGTTTTTACCATTGTGTAATTACATTAACGACACTCCTCATCCACTATAAAAGGAAACTCACTCCCCTCACTTATGCACACCTCCAAGACATTTGGATCATCCAATTTTTTTAATAAAAATAATCTGATCGCAAAACTCGTCATATAATACATAATTTGTGAATAAATACATACATAGAATACCTTTGTTGAAAACCAAAAGGAGATAGCCGAAGAATAGTTAACATTTATCATTGAATATTTTAGTTTTATTCCATCCTAAAACCCCATAAATAATTCTAAAATCATGATTATTTAACAAATTCAGCATCTAATATAAAACAATATGTTGTTATATTATGTGTATGACCTATAAATTTACACACATCCATCAAATGGGTTACCAAATCGTCATTCATGTGTCAAATAGAACACCGCACATCGAAACAATGTTGTTCTTTTTTCCATTAATAGCTATATTTTATGGGAATTATGATGAAAGTAAACATTATATTTGATATATATGATTATTATGATATATTTATGATTTTATAAATATGATATAACACATTCCTTAAATATTTTCATTTTTAAGGAATATGCTAACATTCTTCCTTTTTATGGCACACTACAGCCTTACTAAGTGATTGATCTGTTCACACTCTATATAGAATGTTGTAAGGATTGTTTTACTAAAAATATGTGATACATAGGAAATTAAGAATACAAATAAATGATTTAATATATATATATATATAATTTTCATTATGTTCATTTAATAAAACAAGAAAAGTGAGACAACCTTAATATAAATGTATGACATACAGTGTCCACGAATGATGTATTTTATTTTCTATGAAAACACATTATATAATACTATAATTACTTATATACATAATATATATTGTATATAAATCTTGGGTAAAATTTTTGAGATGATTAAATAATAATCTTATCAATTGTAAAAAAAAAGGTTATAACATATATGAGAAACAATACAATTAACACTGGAATCCTAGAAAATAATAAAAAAAATTAAAAAATATGTAATAAAATGTTATAAAAGAATAATATATGATATTTTAAATATTAATTTGGTTCAGGTTAAATTTTATAAAATTAATAAAACCATTATAATTTATTTTTAACAATATATGGAAAAACGTTATGCACGAGGTAAGGGATTTCATCATAATTGAAATTCCACTGAGACTTATTTGTTATTAAAACCCAATTAACATAACATGGAGAATATACTTCCCCAGTGACAAGTAATATCTTGAATAATTAATTATTCAAGTTATTTTATATTTTAGTTTTAATTATATCATCAATTTTATTTTATTTTTAAATTATAGTTGATGATAGTTATTGTGAAATCTCACATTCTTTTAATATTGAAAACATTATCTTAAAATAATCACATTATTATTATAAATTTTCACAAGAAATTATATATCTCTTAAATATCAATATTATTGTGTAGTGGTTTTTTTTATTTCCTAAATTTTATTCCATTTTTAGATATTTTTATTAATATGAGTTTTATTTGATTAACTAGGGGAATATTGAAAAATCTATATCCCTTAGTCAATATGGACAATTGATAACGAATAATGTTCATGAATTAAATAATTTTATTATATATGAGGAGTTGTTTGGATAAGAAGGGGTGGGTGGGACCCTTACATTTATATCCTCTTGAAGCATCAATAGGTTGAATGATAGAAATTAGATTTCCAAATTACACATCTTTCTACATATCATTTAAAAAAATTTGAATGGGCATTATAATATAATTTTTCAAGTTACATTGATATGAAATAAAATATTGGATAATTTTCTTTATAGAGAATTTAGTTAATATTACAAACCATGAGTTTTTTCTATGAAATTATCTATGGACACATATTATTAACAATTTATTTATTAAATGCAATTATTTTAAAAAAATTACTGTATCATATTTAATATACCATATGATGATATTTATGTGGAATGTGTGTTCAGTTATCTACAATTCCATGTTGATTATGAATATTGACTTTTTTGATCATGGACGGTACTGAACCATTTTTGAGCCTCCGAACTCACCATTAATTTCTTTCTATCCCCCAGGTTATAAATAATAGATCATTGAATGAGTTGTCAAAGATAATGTTTATTATATTTTGTTATGTATTATATTTTATTTCCTATTTCCAATGTAATATGGGTATCAGGTATGTAATCTATTTTTGAAAATCTATATTTATTTTTGTTCCTTTTAGATTTCAATCATAAATCTATAAAAAGTTTATAATGTATTACACGGACTATGGGATACTGGCGTTGGGGTAATTACAACAATTCTTCCCAGTACATTTAATGAAAAATTTCTAGAAATTATAAAATTCTTTATCACTATAAGGTTATGTACTTGTTGGTGTAGTGAAAAGTATTTCCTTATGTATTTTGATGTTTTCTTCACATTCCACAAATATAGAGGAAGTATAATCCTTTTCAATTTTATATTTGTTAAAATATTTAGTAACAGTGAGAAACTTCATTAATAAAATTTGTAATATCTAGGTTACCAATGAAAAAAATGGACTATAGTCAAATTGGATGGTCTAGATCATCACTAAATAACTATTGTCCTTGAAGGATGAAAAAATATACTATCACATGTGATGCCATGCCTTAAGAATGATAGTTTTTGTTTAAAAAGTTCATTGTAACTATGTTTGGAGTATAATAACTCATTCCCATAGTCTTTTCCACAATCATTTAGTTATATTAATGATCTTGCTTTATTTTGTAAAATATAATAATATTATCAATAAATAATACCACGAATTGTTCTTAGTAGTCTCAAATGAATATACTCCTTTTATCCTTATGATACTGAGGAAATTAGACAATTTGAATGCAACTAACAAATACAAAATTTTTCTTTAAAACATTTGGAAATATTTCTTTTTATATATCCTCCATTTTGACTCTTAACAGATGATATCAGGATCAATGGTAAATCTTATAGAAACATTGAGATCATATGACTTTATCTACTCGTTCTTCAATACATGTCATCACATATTTATTCTTCATTTTGACCTTGTAAAGATCATGATACTAAATTAATAATCACATTAATCCACATTTCTTCGTAATATAGTCTCATTTTTCCCTACATGGTGAAGCACAAGGGAAAATAATACACCTATTTAAATTCTCTATTAGCAGCTTCATTAATTAATCTAATAAAATATGATCTATTAAATATTGACATCATGTGATAATAATAGATCCATTTATATGTCCAATAATGAACTCAACTTCAAGATCATATGGAAGACTCTTACCATTAACAAATTTACTCATAAATAATGCGTATATACATTCGTAACACCTATGTACGTTTCAATCTAGGTTATTAAATATTATTTCTACAGTATTTTTTACCTAACCATTCTAGTAAATATAATTTTTAAATCCATGATAAAGTTAAATTAAAAATAATTTTAATTAACCAAATAATATAACATGGCACTTCCATGTCAGATGTGTATCAATTCATTTTTTCATGAACTAGGTCATGGTTGAGTGAATATACAACATGTCCCCTTTAGGGTTATTACACATAGGTGCAACTATTCAAGAAAGTATATCAAAATTATAGTATCATAATGATAATTTGAATTATATGAAATTATCATAATCTATTAATTAACATACCATCATGATGTTATCTTAGACATAACCTTAGTTTTTTTATAATTTTTTAAAATTATAATCACTAAAATAACTAAATGAGATATGATACAGACCATAAAAATGTATGACAAAAATATATAAAAATATATTGATAACAATTTATAATTAATACATCTCTCAAATAGTCTCATAACATAGTGATCTATGGTTTTGTGTCTCAGATACAAGAAAAAAACATACAATTATTTTAAATAATGTGAACATTTCCCCATTAAATAAACACTTCATAGTCTTTCTGTGAGATATAATCATCTTCAAATATTTGGTATGTGTAAACATACGTTTGAGCTCAAAATCATAGTATGTGAGAAAATGATAAAGGCTATAAAGGTTGGATCAGAAATATATGTGAATGAATTAATAAGTGAATATATATTATTAAAATCAAAATAATATGATAAGTGTAAATGAAAATAATTAATTGAAAAAATATCCTCAAAACCAATATCACATCAACCATAGAATGATAAAATTAATCCTATAATGTAAAACATGACCCTTGGAATGTAAGAATCAATTTTTCATAATCAATAACACATAATTTCTTCAATTTTCGAACTCAACTACCTACCATCCTATCGAAACATAAAATTTAGATTTTAGATAACTACCACCATACTCAACCTTTTTAAAACTAGCTACTCACAATCCTAAACACATACCTTCTTTATCTACTGAGATATAATAAGTTAAAAAATTAATTTGATAGAGATATAGGACCTATCCATCTCATAATCTATACATTCTTATTTCACTAGTAGACTAATATTCACAAGAAAAAAAATATAATGAAAAATTGGGGGTACATGGATCTATTAATTGGTATCTCAATAGTTATCATCAAAAATAAATTCAAATGATAGAAAAACATTTTCACCAAAATAAAATGACATATGGGAGAACATATAAGGTAGATCATGAAACACATTTTTATAATTACAATGCTATTTTAGATATAATTATAAATTTTTAATCATTATTACTGAAATCATATTTTCATTTCATGAATAGAATCAATACCATTTCTGAAATTGGGAATCATGATAAGCTTGTTTCGATATTCATAACGATTGAAAGGTAGTATATTAATAAATAATTATAAAAATCAATTCTATATTTTTTGAATCTATAGTAAATATTAAATTAATTATTATTACATGATATCTCCATTTTATGAGATACCATACTTATATATGACATAATCATTATAAAAAAATTCACATAGGTAGTAAAAAAATCGTAGCCATAATATTTTATAATGTATTCATGTGTACAAGAATGTATTTAGTTTATGATAATATGAAATATTCTAAATAATAAAATGTAATATCTATAATCAATCCTCATTGATTCAAATATAAAAAACATATATGATGGTTGGTGCTAACAAATTAAATTCCTTGTTCATTGACATGGTTGTTTTCTTGATTAACAATCCCATTTTTCAATTAATAGATGAAATAACGATAAATAACAAATAGTAATTTTATAGATATAAATTTGAAATATAAAAATTATAAAAAATTAAATACATCCTTGTTATCATCAATGAGTGTGGGTGATGAAAATTGGACAACATCGCTTCTTGGAGGTTGTAGTATGCACGTATGAATGATGTATTATATTTTATCCCATATTAGTCAATTGAAATGATTGAATATTTTTTTTAAAATTATTAAAAATAAATTTATTTTCAATAATTATATTTATTTCATTATATTAATAATTTTATAGAGGATTATAATGTATTATTGTAAAGGATTGATGATGATAAGGTAAAACTCATGTTGGGAACTTGTGTTTTCTCTTGGAAAACACTTTCGAAATGAAATACTTAAGAAAAATAAAAGTTACTATAATAATATTTATGTTGGAGAGATTTATGCTTGGAAAAAATACAAATTTTTAGTGGGATATTCTTAATAAACAGTCTACCATCTAGGGGATGAATTGACACACTTTTAAATGTGATGATAATGGTAGTTGTCATAGTATGTAATGAATATCATTAAAATTACTTAACTATTAAATTGTATATGGTATCCAAATATAAAATATAGAGGAACTAAGTTGGAGTTGAGTTTTTTATCCACACTTCAACCATCTATTTGGAAACAATTAACCTATATTGGTCATTCACCATTAGTATAATAAATTACAATTTTTTAACATTATAACCCAATTTTTATCTTAGTAATTAATTATAATTAAAAAAATGACATTATTTTTTATTTTTAATCTACTTATTTTATATTTTAAAAATAATTTTACTAGATAATATTTATAAATGATATAAAATTTAATTTTAATGTAAATGAATTTTACCCAATAATACCAGTCTCCCACAAAACATGTTTTCCGAATAAATATTCATTATATGGTAAAATAATCATATTTACTAATTTACATGGCCTAATTTATTTATAATAAAATGAATAAAATGTTTTAGGCCTTAAAATAAAACCATAAAAAATTAACCTTTTAATTGTTCATTCAAATAAAATACAATTTTTTTTATTAAACTAGCATTTCACTTTAGTTAAAAAACATTGGATTTGGATTTAAATGTTAAAATATTATTTTTTTTTTAAAAAATTATTATATTTATAATTAATTACAAAAATGTATCTTTTATTCTTCAATGTTATACATTAAAGATGATAAAATAAAAAATCATAATTGTCATTTCAACTATATTTTTTTAATTAAAATGATTATTTTCCAAAAAAAGATAAAAATATCTTGCTACCTGAAATGTTTTTTATGAATGATTTCAAAAATTTATTATTTCATAAAATAAAAAATATAAAAGAGTAATATTTTTTTAAAATAAAATTGAAAAGAAATGACTAAACCACTATTAAATGTTACATTTTCATAAAATGAAAATATAAACTATTTTTCTTCTGAAGCTAATAGTTTTAAATTTTTTACCATCTTAGAGTTTATTATAGATTTATTGATATTGTTTCACATACAAGTTTGGGATTTTTTAAATTGTTTGCAGTTTTTAATTCCTATCATTGATCAAAACATCAGTATTATATTGTCAAGAATTTTATGTCGTCACATAATGAATCCCACCTAAAATCACATCATGCACGATACATTGTGAATATTCATAAAATCACCATATGAATAATCTCAAATGGAATTATACTATATACCTCTATGATAATGTAAATCAAAATTTATTTTTAATTATTCTGACCTCATGGGACATTATATAATTGAAAAAGAATATGAACCATTGAATTTATAACTGTATGAAAATAGTTTCCACAAAAAGAATTGGTGTTTTTAAAACTATAAAGGGATATAGTGATACCTTGTTTAGGAAAAAATATTTTTAAACCTTTTTTCATAAATTATATTATATATCAGCATACTCATTTAAGTGTTACCACTATCCAAGGTAACGAGTTAACAATATACATGGAGTGTGTCAATCCTATATAGTTAATTACACATTCTTTATTATAAAAATATAAACTGACCTGGTCGATTCATATATAATATGTCATTCACAATTTTATATGATCACATAATGTACCCCAACATATTTTATATCAAGGTATGATTATATATTCTTTTATTCTATCTCAATCGAGGTCCCAGAAATTATACATGTCTTAGGGGAGGACAAATCACATCTAGGATAATTTTAAACTGATGACTACATAAACAACATATTCCGCCTCCTCATGATTAGATAATACTAAATGATTATCTACTAAATTTACCTTCAAATGAAGGTTATAATTATAAGAATCACTCTAACCTCTTGAACTAGGAAAATACAAATATGAAACATACACCCCAAGTATAGTAATGACATAATGTATATAAATTTCATGTTTTATTCTTCATGGAACATCCAATGCACAAAACGAATTTCACGACTCTCAATAATATTTGGTATCTCTATTTGAAATAATACGCTCAATAAACATAACATTTCATCCTTTATCGTAGTTATTTTTTAATAATTTGTATGAAAAGAAAACAAATAAATAATGTCCTCAAGGGGGTGAATGAAGTGTAGGCTAAGGGCATCCCCTTGCACCACACTGATGCAATCAAGGGGGAGAGAATAAAGGCTGTCAAAAATCATGAGTTTCTCCTCCCGCCGACCCAAATGGAAAAGTCAGTCAGCCGCGAAGTTCGACTCTCTAAAACTATGTTGAATAATCCTCCCTTGTTCATTCTCTTCCTTGAATCTCTGGATGAGGTAGACCAATTCCAATTGGATCCCATGACTGCTTTGATGTGCCTTGACAAGAACTTCAGAGTCTCACTCAACCTCTGTGATCTGCATCCCTCTCCTTCTACAAACCATAAGCCCAAAATGGAGGGCATGAGCCTCAGCACCCAAAGAGCTACCTAGGCCATATAAAGCACCAAATGCAACAAAAACAGATCCCCAACTGTCCCTAAGCAGTCCGCTGCCTCTCATGTCCCCTTCCATGTAAGAACCGTCATTATTGAGTTTCACGCCATGTCTCGGCGGATGCCACTTTATCAAGGAACCACTTCCCCCTGCTCGGCATGAATGGGTGACTGATAAGATTTCATACCATAGTCAATGCTAACCCACTGTTGATGAGAGAGGAAAGCTCCACGATAAGAGAATGTAGTCGAATATGAAGGGACCACAGAGAGAATTGGACCACCAGCCGAACCTGATTTCGTTCCTCCCAGATTATCCAACAAATGGAAATCAGGAGGACCGTTCTCATGGTGCGTTCAAAAGCACTATTATCGGTTCCTATAAACCACGCAACCACAAACTCTTTAGCTTATCAGGGATTGTTACCCGAGCGGTGAGTATGAGTGAAGAGTGACCAATGGTGGGATGCCCATTGGCCTTGGAAGAAAAGTTTTTTCGTCATCTCACATTGAGGGTTCTCACTACAGTATCACTGAGAAGCAATGGGAACCACCATCTTCTGGAAATTCTCCTCTACAATTAGTGCCCTATTGCAAACTCTCCGTAGGAGGAAGGTCATCCTTTTTGGGTCCTCATTGCACCAAATATCTAGAGCCCACTCCTCCATGTTACGATCCCATCAAAGAATCTCCATGCATGTGCTACTAATGTACCTGCCCGAGCTAGTCTCAGAAAAACAGCATAAGTCTGGGTAATCACTCATACTGATACCCTCGAACAGGCTCATCAGACTAGGGCTTAAGGCCGAATGAATAATATCATAAGGATCACATGCATCTGGGAAAGAGATGTTGAGGGGTGGGAAACCCAGAAAAGCGAGCACCTCGCCAGCCCAGTTAGAGTTCCAGAAGCTAATGTCCCCACATCCAACCACTCACCTTGTGTAATTGGACAATGATTAAAAATGGGAGATCATTCATTTGGCCAAAACAATAGCACCATAAGGGACCACATCCTCTTGAAATCTATTACACATGTTAAAAAATTTCACCTAGATAGTCTCCACTCCAATGATTTCCTTTTCCATATTCACCTCTAAACAGAGAATGTTGTCCTTTATATCACGAAGGCTAACACCTCCTTCATCCACAGGGCGAGCCAACCGCCTCTATGAATCCCAATGGAATCTACATTCCCTCTTTGTCTACCATAAGAAATTATTCAGGATCTTTTCCATCCACTCCATGGTCCTTTTAGGTGGCTTGATGACGGAGAATGTGTACATGGGGATGGATGTGAGGACACTGTTTATCAGCATGACTCACCCTCCAAAAGAGAGCCGCTTGTTATTCCAGCTAAAAATCCTTTCCAAGAGGCATTCGAGGATATCATTGAAGTGGTGTTTTCTAATGCGACCATGAGATATTGGCACCCCAAGATATAAAATCAGAAACTTCTTCCTACTAAAAACAAGGATTCGCTGAATCTCCATGCACCTTCTCTCGGGGAATTTCACCGATATAAACACATGACTCTTCTTGGTGTTAATATCATGCCCACTGAGCCTGGCATAGCTACACATAATGACTTTGAGATGGCACAAGGATCTAAGTTTTCCATTCGTGAACAACAGAATATCATCAGAAAACATCAACTGGGAGATACTACCAATGTTACCACTACAGTGTAAATGTTGCATCTTGCCCTCAGCCAAGCCGTGGTTCAGGTTTGTAGACAAGGAATCATGGGCGAGCACGAACCAAAATGGGGACAATGGATATCCCTTTCTGACACCCCTAAATGTCTATTACAATTTCTCACAATAGTAAATAAGCAACAAATATGACGGAAATATAATGTAGATATTTACATTCATATAAAATGATACCTTTTAAATTCATAAACCCCTCTATTATTTTTATCAAATACATATATTAGGAAATTTCTTGTATATATTGTATGATTATATTTTAGATCATACTTTTGTATGCATGAAAATGATGGTTTTTAATCACAATATATATCTATGTAATTACTACAACATACCTTGGTGACCAACTAATAAAATTATCCCACAAACCATTTTCATTGAGTAACTTATATAATGTAATTTTACATGACTAAAATTGATGCATAAGAATCATATTCCTAATGTTCTATACATTCAAAAGGAATTATATATTCATTACATACCATCGTTTAATCATAAAATATAAATAAAACCCTTTTTCATCTTACATAACATTCAATGTTAATACTAATCATCATTAATTTATCCCTTCGGATTCTATATTTTCCTTGAGAACATTTGTTAACTCAATTACTACTTTTATTACAATTTTACTTCACTGTTTAAGATATTAAGAAAAATCCTTTCTGAATTTCTGATTGGACAAATATTTTTTATTAACTTTTATCTTATCAACATCCAATCATACCCCCACTATTCTCTTAAACAATATATTCTCATTAAAATATCATTATAAGATAAAAAATATTTTTTATTAGGAAATAATAATTATTTCATCGCTATTGTATTATTAAATAAATAAAATATTGTATCAAAATATCATATTGTATTTTATGTGTTTTAAAAATAATTTTTCTAGTAAGACATTTTTATTTAAATATTCCACTATTGGGTGGTGGAATCACATCCCACATATTTTAACAAACAAAGTACTAAACACTTTCATCATTTATTATTCATTTTATATTTTTATCCTCTTCTCCTGAGTGTATTATATAATTACATGAATGGTAAAATTGTGTACTAAACCTATATTCTCGTATTGTTTATAAAAAATAGTTGATAATGAATAAAATCTCATATCATATCTAATATTTCATTAAAACACAAATCCTTTTTTTAGATCCTTTTAATTTTGATATATTACTTTATATTAAACATTACGAACCAACATCTATTTTCTTTATTAAAAAAATAAGATTGTGACATCCCCATCTCGGTTCACTATATGTAGTAATTAGATTTTTTTATCATTGGTCCTTAGGAACACCTCCCAATAATCAGAAATCCAGCAACTAATTGAAAAGTAATTCTTTGGAATAGTGGTAGACATTATCCTCGTATTGAAGAACTATAATAGAGTTAATAAAAATAATTATATATAAAATAATGATAAAAATGTAAACATACATATAGAAAAGTGTTGAACAATAATGACAAATTATATATAAAAAATAACTATACACAATTCGTAGATTCATACATTAGTATAACAAGTGAAAAAATATCCTAGAAAGGATAAAATACAAAATATGATATCTCAACTCAAACCATTTAGACTCTTACCGTAATTTTAATCTCCCATGCTCTATCATAATTTTTTGAATAAATAATCAATCATGGATCATTGTCCCTTGTATTAACCTACATTCACGAATCATTATTATCTAAACCATGGTGGCCCCAATATGATGTGAGTACAAAAAAACAGGCCGCACCAATGAGTTCTATAAGAATTAAAAGTCTGATAAAATGTTCATCTTGAGGTTCATAATAAATAAAAACGTGAAATAAATAAAAAAACAATCATTAATCCTCGTGTTCTTTGGTGAACCCATTGTCATCAATACATTCTTTGTGTATTGATATATTTATCGATCCATAATTTCATTAGTCATATATTCTAACCCCTAGTAGGTAATCACACGAAGTGAAATGATATTAAGAATTAGGGATTACCCCTAGGAGCATGATCTAATGATTCAAAGTGATCCATGTCTCATCTCTAAACCCAAAAGGAATCAATCCGATTGAATTCCAAATTAGTAGGCATCATCACGTAACATTAGGGGACTCGATCATGATGAATTCCATATTAGAAAGAATCATCATTGAACTAAATGATACTCATTATTGATTCATTAAAATGTAGTTGGAATCCCCAATGAACCAAAGGAAATTCATTAATGGGGAGTTTCATCATATTATCTTCCCTCACTAGACACAATGGGGCTCGATCCAATGGACACCAATAGTATAAGGCATCCCCATTAAACCAAAAGGGACTCAATCCAAAAGTGTTCTAAATGTGTCCTTAATTGAGGAACAAAACAATTCCTCAGTAAAATAATTTTGTAACAATTCAATTTGTTCTCCTAATGAAAGTTAACAATATTGAATAAGATATCATATGCATGAAAATTAATACCCCCATGGTCATATATTCATCTTATGTCATCCCAAGGGTCGTCTCAGTAATTATCCAAATTATTCCCAAATCTAACACACCTCATGTATCAACATGACATTTTATAGAAATATTATTAGAAAATAAATTTAATCTTTTATATATTTTTTTACATGAAAAAATATTTTTGTTATTATATGGAGCACAGAGTTTATCCTTTATTACACATAGCACCATGTTTTAATGTATCTTGAAATGCTATTAATATTTTATTATTAAATATGATATTTATCAAATTTATATTGAAATTTTTAGTATGAATATAATAAATCAATTATTAAAACATATGTTTTAAACATGTATATAAAATTAATTATTTGGCGGAAAATTAACTATAAATAAGAAAACAATTTAAAAAAAAGTAAATCAATTTCAATGAAAGCTAATTTTTGAAAAAAATTACTCTACCAAAATTTTTTAGAATCCATTACTAGATAGTTATTTTAAGGAAATTTATAAGATACATATTCAATTAAATTTATAACATTCATGTTATATATTTTCTAGAAAAAACACATGATTAAATCCAAATTTCTGTTTAATAACGGTATTTCTAAAAAATCAGTTATGTTGCCTTTTGGGAAACTATTTTAAAAATAAATATTGACTCTAATAGAAAATTTATGTTGAAAATTTATTTTTATTTATTAATTCAGAATATCAAAATTATCTTATTGTGAATTGTTATCAATTTTTTTAGGATAAAAATTTCAATGAATAATGAAAATTTTCATTATATCTTATGAATTTTCATATATTTTGAAACATTTATTGTTATAAAAGTTGTATAAGATGGTTTGAATAGAAAATTTATGTCAATTTAATATCAATTAATCAATTTTTTATCAATGCAATAATTGTCATTTCTAATAGTTTTATCAAAAAATATTAAACATTTCTCTTTGAAAACTGATTTCACATCATGAACACGAGAATAATTTTAATTGAAAATAATCTACTTCTATTAATATAATTTAAAAATATTGATTAAATAATAGAAATTATAAAAGTTAATATTATAAAATTATTTCTATATGATTTTTGATCAAATTGAATAGTAATAATAGTAAAAATTATTTAATACAATTAAGCTAAAAATGGGTTTACTACATGTTAAACTAAAAAGATATGTGTTAAATGTGAATAGAATAATATCAAACACCCATTCTATAGCCATATTTATAAAAAATATCTTCTAGTATTGAGAATTGTATATCTTTTATCCTCATTTAATGTGAAAAATTTGGTCACTCCATTTTGTTTTCGAAAATTACAAGTGCTCCACTCCCAACATTATAAGAGGCCACCCCTATCCTCTATTATGTACACATTAAAACCCCATTAATCCATTACAAAACTATCAAAATAAATTATTTCTTCCCTATAATCATATTAGAAGCCTTAAATGTTTCTAAAATATACCCTTTATAGGATTATTGTCTAATCCCATGGATGTTAGTCAATGAAGATGCATCATTCTACAATGAGTGTTTTTATTTTATTACTTCATATATCACATAAAATATTTTTAATACGTGATGAAAAAAAATCCAGTATGTTACATAGAATAATATTATTAATGCAATGTATATGACCGAAAAAAATCTCTTATTCCATCAAATGTGTTACACAATCATCATTCGTGTGTATGACAGACTACAACATCCTAAATCGATTTCGTTCTTATTTTCATTACCACCTCTAAAGGATGGATATAATTATTGAACTACTATTTATGTAATATATATATTTTATTATTTTCCTCTACAATAATGATAACACATATCCATTCTTACCATCCATTTCATAAGAATAAGATAGTGTCTCTCATGTGTAGGATTATCTACCACCTCAAAAAGTGATGTGATTCATTCACAAATTACAGGGAATGTTATAATGAAATGTTTCATTATAAAATGTTAAATATATTTAATAAAAATTATAATACCATGGTAAAATATTATATACATTTTTTTTCTTTCTTTCAAAATTTAAATTGGAAACAATCTCCATGCAAATGTACAACCTACTATCTCCATAAATAGTGTATTTCATTTCTATCTCAAGATTTTATCGATCAGTACACAAACATGTATACTTAATATATAAAAAATATATTTAATTGTAAATATTTTAGAGATGATTTATGTTTGATCAGAGTTAGAGGAACATAAATATAGAATCTAAAATACATAAAAAAAGATGTTATTTACAAAAATTGTAATTTAACTTGAAATTGTTAATGAATATGTTATAAAAGGACATAAATTATTCATATATTATAATATATATATATATAGATATATAATATATTTATTTTATGAATTTAATTATTCTATAGGAGGTGGGAATGTTTAATATGAATGTCACGACATATGATACTTGTTTTTTGTATCACTTTTTTACTTTTGGGAGACACATGCCATATTCATAAAGTGTTTCTTTTATATTGTTTGTATACAACACATGGATTTATTTTATTTTTTCATCAATTATGGGAATTTATATAACGATTTTAGTACCTCTATTTCATGGGGTTTATGGTTTTACTGTTAAATTGTCGATAGAGATTTATGTATTGGATTTCTTTCTTTGAGAAATTATATATGATTAAACCTATCTTCTACTAGGTGGTGTATATACTACGCCATTGACGTGTTCAACAATTAATATCACTATTTTAACGAAATTATTTGTTTTATTCTATTTTATTCATTCATGGATATTATGTTTAATAGTTAATGGAGTGGTAAAATTTTTATATTAAAATCACACTATTTATTAGGACTATTTATGAATATTCATCCCAGGACGAAACAATTTGATGTATCTCTGAATAAAATCTTAAATTTATTATCTAATAGTAATTTCTATATAATAAAAATTTTACCTTATTTTCTCCAATTATATAATAAATTGATCAAAATGATGTTTTTGGGAAAATTAGTCTTAATATCTCTCTTACGTCAAAAATAGTTTTTATTCCAAAATGTTATATTTTTCAAATAATTAATATATTTTTACATTTATAAAAATATTGAATAAATAATTTTCTATTAAAGTTTTAATTTTTACCAAAAAAATTAAAGGGTTGTTTTATGTCATTTTTCAAACAATGACTATTTACCTATTACCAAAAATGTGATGGAAATATTTTTTAAATGGATTTCTTGAGTCTAATTTTCCAACTCTATGTGTAATATGTTCATTGGGTATTACATTATATTTTTTCAATGTTATTATAAAATGAATATATTTCTAATTTTATTTAATAAAATATTTCTTTTTAGAAGTTTATTTTCAACAGAAGGATATCTTCCTCAAGGAACTCTCAAGGTGGTTTTTATTTCAAAATAATTTTATATCTAGGATGATATATATTAATGATTATTATGATATTTTGGGTACATGAATAATATATTACATTATTAAATTTTTTCTATATGGTTTATCATTATATTGACAATATATTTGTGGAAACAGTTTCTCTTCCTCAAGTATTATCATGATAATGTTATTACAAAACTCACGTATTTTTTCCATGAATTATTATCCAATGTAATAATGAAATAATTATGAAACCCATTTGATTTCATGGTATGTGATTTAAATAACTTATTATTCACATATAGAACACGTAGGTATTATTTTGATCATGTGATGGATGTGACTAACATATCGATCCAATGCATTGTTTAATGATTAAATGTAATATGAGATCAATGGGTACATGGGAGGTTATCCAAATCCTGAGTTATGGTACCCATGAGGTTATCCGAGCCTGAAATAGGGTATGTGAGTGTTTATCCATATCATAAATTATGTTACATCTGTGGTTATATAAATTCCAATTGAGGGTAGATGGGAGGTTTTTTGAATCCCGAATGCGGAACACTAGTGGTTAGCCCAATCCAAACATGTTATAAATGTCTTGGTGTGTAGCGATGACATAAAATTTTCAATGATTATATATATTCCCAAAATCTATGTCGTATGAAAATATATTTCACTAGTGGATCACATTTATTGATCCCATTATGATTTACGTCTTATTAACTGCCATGATTTTTCTCAATGAATCATTTTTACGACTTATGATATACAAGGTATTATTTGTATATTTCATTATAATGTTATCAAACCAAAATTCTCATGTTATATTGATTTCTATATTTTAAATATTTACATAAAATATTAACTGACAATTTAAAAAGATTCCTCCCTCACAAGACATGAAGAATGACATTACATATGACATGTCTATGAATGATGCCAATTTTGAAGAAAATAATGGGATATTGTGTATATCATTTCTGGAACAATTTTTTATATGTTGATTTTTTCAAACCCAATATAAATTTATGATCCTCATGTGTATGTTTTTTTAATTTAATTAATATTCATATATATAGTAGTATAATCCATATATATAAATCCTAGGTCACTATAGTTGGTTTCTGAAGATTTGTTTAGTTTAAATTTGTAAACTAGAATGGGAATACATTACTGATAACTCTAATGATATGTGTGAGCATAAGTCTAATGATGTGTCAATGTATTAGAATTATTTTTGGATGTTTTTAAAGGATATAGTGAGTGGTTTCCATGAAATTAGATTTCATTAAGATACTACAAGTGGATATGGCTATGGAACAGTGGTACATACAAGAAATAACTCCAAAAAAGGAGTATTGAGATGAACTATATCATCACCATGTTCCTGAAAATAGGACTTGTTGTACACACGGTTTGAAGCACATAAGGGATATTATTTGGAAATTAAAAAAAACGTTATGAACCATCACTAATGATTTAATAGATGTTGAATATGAATGAACTAGGATAAAACTAATGCTTCACAAACTAAAATTAAGGTGTAATGATATATATAACCTAAAGGTGATTTTATATGACTATATTATTCCCTAATATAATCTTTGTTTCTCAAACTATGAATTTAGTTTCAGTTGATGGTGGAAATCGAATGAAATAATGTTCATGCTGAATGTTAAGGATAATGTAATGAATATCATATTCATAATTCAAATATTAATGGTAGATGGAATGAAATATTCTATTTCAACGATCCCAAAAAACATAATGATATGAATCATATTGGACATCAAATGAGAAACTGAGTTAAAAAACATTATGTTGATTTCTCTATAAGGAAAAGTTCCCCATCATTCATTGGTCATTCTGATTCACAAATTTCGAAAAAATAAATCATTACCAATGAAATTATATTTTCCATCTCATTTATCTCACTCATAATATTTTCATTATGGTTTTCTACCATTTATAAGTAGAAATAGATCAGTGGAAGAACCATATCAATAATATAATGAGAAAGTATGAAATTAATTCCACGGATTATGATGAGTTCAAGAACATAATTTTCAATATTTAGTGTCCTCTATTATTTATATAACAAATGATAAGTAGTTCCATGATGTAAAAAATTTGTTTGATGAATCGATTGGTAACTATTAGGAAAATTTTACCTGACATGTGAGGTACACTTCTGTTGTATCAATAATCCAAAAATTAAGGTTGATTGATTCTTCAGTGGATTGAAACCTTGTCTCCCAAGGTAATTATCCATAAGAGAATTCAGTTCTTATGATGACATAGTTCGATGTGTTTTAATGTAGAAATCAAGGTTAGAGTTATGAATCAAGATGATAATTTTGATAATAAGATAATAATGTAATAAAAAGGGAATTATAAAATACATTTAGAGAAGAAGAAGATATTTCATTTATTATCAAAAAGTTGGATGAAACATGAAGGTATTTGGTATTATAGAAAGCTTTAAATGCTTTTATGTGTGGATGGGTAGGTTATTAGGAAATAGAATTCTAATGTGATGGTATGAAGATATCTAATGATGTAAATATGTAATATGTTTCACAAAATGAACCACTCATTCTCCAATGTTTCAATTTAAATGATTGTGTTCATTTTAATGTTTTATTTTTTAGAGATAATATATACCACCTTGTTAATAATTTACAAGAATTCAATGTGAAAATTTATATTTTCACGAATATTCAATTAATAAATGTTTTAATGATTTTTTTCAAGGGTGAAGGACCAGTTAACACATGTTAATATTTAATAGAATATTTTCGTAGTCAGGTGATGAGTTATCCATAGATTCTGAGTCCAGTAAATCTCAAAACATACAGAATAAAAATACTGAATAAATAATATTACGTGAATATGATTTATCCAATATAATATAATAACCCTCAAATGGTGAATCATATTTGAAATTATAGACAACAGTTAGGTTCGAGAAGTTTTTTCTACCCAAAGTTGGATATAAATTTTGTGAGTGTCAAATGTTTGGTCTGTTCGCTCAAGAGAATATGTTACTTAATATTTTTTATTATATTATTTTTATGAAAATAATATAATATCATTCAAATGGTGTGTCATATGAGAAATTTGATTCCATAGTAATGTATGTAATGTGGATTTTATCTCTACTAAGGTCTAACATTTATGCTCTCCATGTGTTTGGAAACATTGAACATGATAAAACCTTTTAAATATAATTATATAATTATTTTGTTTTTAAATAATAAATAATTAATATATATATCAAATGGTGGATCATATATGAATTATGAGACAGAAATTAGGTCCGAAAAGATGGGTTTACCCTAGGTGGGGAATAAATTTTATGATAATGGGGTGTTTTCATAGATCACTCATCACTTCAAATGATTAAATTATTATATTTAATTTTAAATTTTATTAATTTAATTAAATACCCATTCACCATTCACATTCCACTATTTTAGACATTAGACCTCCTTGTTTGATGCACAAAGATTTTAAAATCCTATATTTATCAAGTGTTTGACAGACAAATATAGTTAAAACACATGGAGAAGGGAAATCTGATACTCTAAATTTATTTTTGGTTCAAATATTTGATTATTGTGGTGTTTCATAAAATATTGATAGAATATGTAGTTGGGGATTTTATTTCTAAGAGACCCATATTGTATTGGTCAATCATATCGAGTCCATTTATCCAAGAGTCGTTGGTGAGTAATTGGTCAACCCCCCCCCCCCCCGATCAGATAATTATTCTCCTCCATGAACAATACATAGGGCCTATTCTTCCTTGCATGACGGTTAAGTAGGTATTTATTCAATTTTTTCAGTTTTATATTATTATATCAATTTATCCAAAACATCTCTCTTATACAAAATCTTCAATAACAAATGGATTTATGTTTCATCAGTTTCATTGGGTTTGTAATAATGAGAAATAGTTAAATACTATCTATTTTTGAATGTAGCATTGTATTTACAATACGATTATTCAAATTTTAAATGTTTAATTTAAAATAAATTATCCAATAATATTATTTATAAAATGATTTTAAGGATGATATTGTATAATTCATCAATGGTTAATTATTATTATTATATAATGATAATTTTATCAAATTATAAATGATAATTACACTGGAAAATGAAAGTAAAATTTTTATTAAAAATTGTAAATGAATGAATTATTAAAATTGTCAAAAAAACATTTACATAGAATTATTAAAAGATAATAGTGAAGATTTATCATGTGAGAATAATGTAACATTATCAAAGAATAATTTCATGGGTTCATCGACGATAATATAATTCAATTTATTATAGGGTAAATTTAAGGTAAATATCTTGAGGAAAAATTCAGAATTTATAAAATGACATTCATAGATTATCATAATGATAATTATTTTAAAAAAATAGAAATGGATAATTGTATAGATTTATCAATGGATATTTTATAATAAATTATCAAAATATAACTATAAAATTTAAATTTATAAGAAATTATAAGAATATAATTATAAAATGATAGTTTAAAATAAAATTTAAAAATAAAATTATAAAAGGAAAATTTATGGAAAAATTTTAATACATAACTAAAAAAGATAATTTATTAGAAAGTGAAAAAATATAATTATAAAAGATAATTTAATAGAAATAATAAAATTATAATTTTAAAAGGGTTGTGTTTTAGATATTATAAAAATATATTTATTAAAGGATAATTTAATGTAAATTATCAAAATATAATTATAAAAAGGTTAATTTATGAGAAATTATCAAAAATTATATATATAAATTATATTTTGGAAATTACCTAGGATAGAGAATGTTTCATCATATTAGCTATTTTTTGAATAAAATAGCTAGTTTTGTTTTTAGGAATACTAGGTGGACTATAAGGTTAGAAATATATGATAATAATTATATAAAAAGGGGTTCATGGATGGTTTATCCTCACCTTTAGACATTCATGACATTGGATGTTGGATTTTCATCACCTTTTTAGTATATTTTTAACATGTCTTCACTAATATGCATATGTATAGTCTTATATTGATAATCATGCATTATTATGATACATGTTGCTGTGTGAAGTCTTGTAAACCGTATATTACACATGATTCCATGAGTAATTTCAATCATATTTTTCTTTTTTTTATATTGTTCACATTGGTTGCATGTGCTACCTTACTTATAATTATTTGATATGATTAATCGTGTATCCAAACCTATTTTTTATGCTCTATGGAATTTCTTTTGGATCCCAAGATGGGTGAATATCATTACATGTTATCCCTTAGAGGGTAAGTTCACATGACATGCAATTATGACAATGAGGGACTTATCTGAAGGGTAGGGATACAATGATGCCTTAGTGATGGAGTGGGATTCACTCGATTACTACGAGATATCTTGTTGTATGTAAATAGATGACTAGGTGATATGAACTAGCCCTCAATTCCTAGATGATGTCGAGTGCATAACATTCTTGATGGGATATAATGGTGAGTTTTAAGATCACATCATTTCTCATAGCATGGTTAATTATACTCGTGGTTAATAGTTGATTATACTGACACCTTGATTATACATTTGGCATGGATCTAAAGGATGTACAACTATGTGTTTTTTGCTACATGATTAGAACATAGACACATGGTCTTGAATTTTATGTCTATTCATGGAAGACAGTGATCATTATTATGAAATAAATAGTTAAACATGAGCACATTCTATTAAGAATGGATTGGTTGTGTCTTACTGTGTCTTGTACTCACACCTTACATGGGAATATTGATGCACTTGTTGACCATGTAAGGGATATGATGAAGGGAAAGGGGCTTGTGGTGGATAAATATGAGAATAGGTGTGGACCTAGTAGAAAATTGTGACATACTCAAGAGTAAATGAAATTTAGTTATTTCATTTAATTTCATTATTTCCACTAAACATACTTTCCACTTATGGGATTTTATTTAATTATATTACTTGTATGTCATCTTTAAATTTATTCTTGTATACTATAATTATATTTTATGTTGATTATCTATTATTAGGAGTCCTACAACATACTATTGATGGTACAGTCAACCCACTGATAGACTCAGACCCTCACTGCTACTCAAAATTCTCTTGCATACGGTGAGTCCCACATGTGGTTATGTGGAAATCTAAATTAGACCTCATGATTCATACCATGATATTATAAAATGGAATTAATGAATCAGGTTTCAAACAAAACTTTTCTTCTCATACTTTAGGTATGGATAGGTTAAACTGAATATAGGATATTAGGGACTTGCAAAAGGTAACATTGTCATTTAATGTCCAGCACTCCAAAGTGGGATTTCAATTTCCCATAAATGGGAAATGAAATTTTGTGTATATTATTGATTAAATTCTCATCGAGTGATGTAGAATATGTTGATATTTAATTAATGGGATTCTAGATGTGTTCACGCATTATGACTACACACTTAGTTTGACATTCAATACATATACCTATGTTGGGGCTATATAGTAATTAAATATATATATTCGTTGATTCAATGCATCAATTTTTGGATATCTTATCCTTGTGTGATATATTTATTCCTTTCTATTATGATATATCATTATTGGAAATGACTATATGAAATGAGATGGTCGTTGTGTAAGAATATATATGATGATCATGAATAATGTGTTGGGATAGAAACAAGGGTTACTACTCAGAGGGATATACTTTGGGATAAGGGTATACTCCATGGAAAAACATTTTTGACCACATAACCATTATACGATACTAATTTTGTGATCCCATAGACTAATTAGGGTTTATAATATTGTCTATGTTTCAATTAATAGGTGTTCTTATTCACATTACAGAACATGTCACCTCATCATATACATATGGTACTTCTTAATAAGATGTACAAAAGAACATCCATAAGGATGTTACATAATTACCCATGAAATAGAAAGATAATGTATTTGATATTACTCCCACACATTCCCTTGGTATAGGTAGCATGGTTGTTTCAACTAGATGATGATCTATTAGTGCATTACATAGGTTTAGGCGTTCAAAGATATTCCCAAATATTCCATTACATACACTCACAGATTATTCGTCCATATAAAGAAATTGAGGCACTTAGGATATTCATTAATGGTATAAAATCTTGGGGATCATTGACCTTGTAAAAACATAGATGGATCAGTGGTTTAATATAAGAGGAGCTCATTTCGGGTGAAAATGCATATTTATGCACTATATCATATGGTGTTAACTGAGATAAAGGATACACAGTTTCATATATATAATATTATGTGGGAGGGATTCATAAATAGGATAAATTCACCATGTGGTTCCCCTATGATGTTATCAATGATGTTTAAACAATAGTCATTAGCTATTCATTAATTTATGGATGAGGAACAAGGTGGTTTTCAGGAATGGATATCCTTTTCCAATGACTGATGATCTTTTATATTTTTTATCGACATCCCAGTGATTCTCCATGATTGATTTTCAATAAATAAGCCAATAGTTTTGAGTTAGTGAGGGGGATTTTATGAGTATTGTGTTGCAGATAAGGTATAGAATGTATGAGTACATGGTAATTTAGTTAGAATGACGAACACTTCATTAATGTTCATGGCCATCATGAACAAGACCCTTTATACAATCCTAGACTCATTTATAAGGATGTTCATAAAACTAAATTCTCATCAACCCAAAAACAAAAGATAATCATTACAGTCACCGAGAGATATCCTAAGTATGCATTGAGAACACATTATCTTTGCCAAGCCGACAAAGTATGAATTATAGATTTGAGAGGACAAATTCCAGGAAAACATAGTGTTTAGAACTGGTACATCTGTAGACCCAGTGTATGTTGAGGCTATCATGTCCTAGAATTCTCTTCAAAAGTTTGATATTTTGATCTTATGGGGTTTAGTATTATATTACTAATATTCTATCCTGTATTTTTTCTAATTATTATCGCACAAAATATAACCAACAATTAAGGGATTTTGTAACACCCCGACCCCTCTAGGCTGGAGACAGTGCATTACTTGTGATATTGGCATGGTTAGGAGGAAATAAAATCATGAAGGAATGATAAATTTAGTAGTCTTTAAGAAACTATATACATAGATGTTACTCAAATTACATTGGAAATATTAAAAAATACAATACATAATGAAAACTAAAAACTGCATCCACAAGAACACAATAAATGATCTCCTCTTTGTCAACTGTTGAAAGTAAACATTGAAAGATGTGAGATCAAATTATCAATAAGTGTTAAAAATAGTGGAATCAGGAATACAATAATAATTTAATCATATTAAATAGGACATAATCAATATGGCATGGTGACTAAATGAAAATCTCATTCAATTAATAAATAGAGAATGAAACTACATCCATAGATCTTGTTATAGTGAAATCCTCATGGATAGTACTTATTGTTAATGAATAAAGAGAATAAATATTAATTGGATGTCATGTTTCTAGAACATGAACCATAACACCGCAAAAATGTTTTAGTTCTATGGGTAGAAACCCGTCTGATTTTTGGAAACAATCTCAAAGGGTTTGTCGCCAAACTGATATGTCTCATGAGACCTACCGATGAATTGAGAGGTTATAGCGGGCCTCACCCACCACTGTATGTCGAAATAATTCCTTATACATTTATTCAATACATTAGAAATATGAATTTTCAATATCCATATAGAGTACAGTATATAGATTAATCAATATTTCCATAATTAAAATAACCATCCAAATAATCATCGTATGTAAAATGGTATACATTTTAGACAACAAACATATCCATGATATGAGATTATGGATATTTAATATAAATATAATTTCAATTGAAAATTTATCTGAAATGGGCAGTAGGTACACCACATAAGGATTATTAGGTGAACCACACAATGTTATTCACCCCAAAATAGTAGTTGAGACAAAGTCTCTTACCACAATGTAATCGGTCGAATCATTTGTCCAGAACATAATAATCCTAAAATTAATAATCAAATGACATGAATATAAATATAATCATGTTATTATATATCAAATTTAAGTACACATATACCACATACAATCAATAAGTTGTGAACTATGAAAATATCACAGAAATGAAGGTCAGATGAGAAACCCCTTACAAACATTTCGGCATTGTAACAAGTGTTATTGCGAGGGCGTAATCAGACATAAAGGGGTATTCCATTATTTATATGTCACAAAGGAAGTATGGGGGATGGGTATAAACATACCCCATCATTAGGAATTAAAAATAAAAGGGAAAAACATAGGGGAGATTCTTGAAAAAAAGTGAGAGAGAGGATCCTTTACAAAGATTATGTCATTAGAGTGACGATAAATCAATGAAATATTTTTCTGTGACAAATAAATATCCAGAAAATATAAGTTGTGATATAGTATAAAACAATAATAGTTCATTCACACATATTCTTGGAACAATATATCCAACGAAATAGATGTTTAACCCAATGATTGAAAATTGATTTAAGCAATCCCTTTACTTATGCGTGATGGTGTTCTTAAGATGTTATTTAATAACTGGATAATCAAATTAGGCTTATTAATTCATAATTAGAGAACCTATTATATATTTAAATAATTTAATATAACAATTTTTAGTTAATTCATGTCCATTTTGATTAGTTAGAAGGTTCAATTTCATTATTGGGGCTCGTTTGTTTACTTGGTTTTAAATGATCTCTTCACTTATATTCAATTTCAGATAAATATGAAAGATGGATGTGGTTGTCTAGAAATAAATTTATATGAAATTAGTAGACAAACTGGACATTACATTGTTTTAAATTTAATTTGGTTAATTAGAGTTATGTCGAATTGTTATATATATAGCCAGAGTGACAACCATTTTGGTTAATCGGTGGGTTTGACAACAATGAACATGTTTTGATTTATAACCTAACACTATTTGTAAAAATAATTAAAGAACAAAAAATAGGATATATTACATATATAATAATCTGTTTCGTCCATAACAAAAATGGTTTCATGACCAGAAATAGTGATTATAACAGAAATTGAAAAACCGATATCCTTGAATGTGCTAAATTAGCACGACTCAAACGGTGATTTCATTTCCCTCAAATAAAGGGTGTGGAAAGAAGGGAAGATAATGAAATATCCCATTAGTATGAAAAATTCCATTACATGTATGTTACTAAATTTATCATACTTTTTTGGTGAAGGGAGGTGAGGAAACAAACAAAAAGAAATGAACTTAAAATAAAAGAAAAAATTCGAAAGAGGAATTTACCTCTTGAGACACCCTCCTTTGAGAACCACGTAAGGGGACAGGTTTTGTTATTTTGAAGAGGCTAGGAGATTTTGGACGTGTGGGAGGATCCTGGGGAGATATTTGGGAAGAATATTGGCATGTCACAAGGCTAGAGAGGAGTGATGAGAATAGGGATTGAGGGGGGGGGGGTTTATAGTTGAAGATAGAGGAGTTTTCTTAACATTAAAATCATTAATTTATTATTTCCTCTCAAGACATCTTATAGTGAGTATTCCATGACCAATAATAGTAATATATTAATTTGACTTCGAACTAATTGAGCTTACATCAGCTGATAATCACCAATGACTCAATAAATTCCTTACTTAGCATTTATCGTAAATTATTGCATTTTAGTCATCATCAAAAATTTAATTATTTCAAAAAAATAAAAATTTCACCCATACCATTTTATAACATGTAACACCCCAATATTAAGTCCATTTTTCAAAAATAATTTCCTTAATATTATTAATTAAATATTTAATTAAAATAATATTTTAATCGAAAAATATAATCAATTAAAGTATTCATCTACGTTTTTAAGGTTCCTAAATTCATTTATACATTCAAGGTTATGGATACCATTCAAAATATTCATATTAATATTTATAAAGTTGTGTAACTATTCATATGGGTAGGTAACTATTCATAAGTGTAGTTTACTATTCACTGAAAATTGTGTTATTTCTATCAGACTCTAAATATCATCTTGAACACAACTGTGTATGTCATGTTCTTAAAATTCGAATCGATGAATTGGAAAATTTCAGTTTAATGGCTAGGTTATGGATATCCCCTATAATTAACCATGTTTTGTTCTATATAGGCCCAGTGATTCATGAAATATAGGCTATAACTAGAATGTATTTAAGAGAAACATACCATGATGTATTTGGAGTGCTACATTATTCTCTCATTTGGAAATTGTTTCCTCGAAATCTTATATATGCAACTCAGCAAAATGATGTGGGTGATTCTTTTTAACAACATCCTCAGGTTCCCATGTTTCATTCTCCATATTCTGGTTTTTCCAAAAAAAAAACCATTACTAGACGAGTTGTCTGATTTCTCAATACCTGCTCCCTTGTGTCATGAATCATGATAGGATTTTCATTGAATGAAAATTGAGGATCGAGTTCAATTTAATTATATGTGATTACATGCATTGGGTTTGGCATGTATTTCTTTGACAATGATAGGTGGAACACATCATGAACTCTAGAGAGATTTGGTGGCATCGCTAAATAGTAAGCTACAACTCTGGTTCATTCCAGCATTTCAAATGGCCCGATGTACCTGGGGCTCAGTTTCCCTTTCATACCGAACCTTAAGACACACTTTCATGTAGATACTTCTATAAATACATGATCTCCCACTTGGAATTCCAAGTCCTTTCTTCTTTGTCAACATTACCCTTCTTCCTACTTTGGGATGCATTAATATGGGCTTGTATTTTTTTCACCTTTCTCATCATTTCTTTAATATTTTCAAGGCTTATAAGTTTCCTCAGACCATCTTTGTCCAAACAAGATGGATTTCCACATCCCTTTCTATATAATGCTTCATATGGATCCATTTGAATACTAGAATGGAAATTATTGTTGTAGGAAAATTCCATAAAAGGTAATTATTGATCTCAAATACCTTGGAAGTCAAGAGAGCATGACATCAGCATTTCCTCTAAAGTTTAAATAGTCATTTCAGACTGTCCTTCGTGTTGGGGATGATAAGCAGTAGTCATACGATGCTCAGTATTCAATGATTCATGGAGAATTTTCCCAAATTTTAATGTAAATATGGGATATTGATCAAATAAAATCGATAGAGGTGCCCAATAATGTCATAAAACTTCATTAATATAAATTATTGCTAAGAACTAAAGTGTAAAATACTCCCTTATAGGAAAGAAATGTGCTGATTTTGTGAGACGATCAATAATTACCCATATTACATCATTCCATCTAGGTGCCCTCAGTAGTCCAGTGAAAAAATCCATTGTAATGTTATCCCACATCCACATATGAATAGGTAGCGGTTTCATACCACTATTGGGATGATGTCTCTCTGCCTTCATTTGTTAAAAAACTAGACATCTGGACAAGTAGTCAGCAATATCCCACTACATATTATCCCACCAAAAATATTCCTTCATATCTCTATACATCTTGGTGCTAACCGGGTGTATAGAGAAATTTGATCTGTGGGAATAGTCTAATAGTTCTCTTTTTGGATCTGGTACTGATAGAACACATAACGTCTTCCCAAATTTTAGAAATCCTTCTTCATACATGAAGTCATCCAGTCTCCCATCCTTGACAGCGTTAATATTCATATGTAGATTCTCATCATCAAATTGAGATCTTTTTAACTTCTCTAATAAATATGGTTGAGAAATAATTTTAAATAGGAGCGATGTTTCCCCTTCTTTCACAATTCCCATATCCATCATCTGTAGATCCATTAATATAGGATCTCTTTCAATCCTCATTTGAATCAGAAGTCCATGATCATTCCTACTTAATGCATCTTCCACCTAATTCGCCATTCCTGGGAGGTAGTGTATTGAAAAATAGTAATCATTGAGTAACTCGGGACATATTTTTTTCTTCAGGTTGAGTTCTTTTTGTGCGAAGATGTATTTCAAACACTTGTGGTCGTATAAATATCACATATCCTTGTGTAGAGATAATGCCTCTATATTTTTAGGGAAAATATTACAGCTACTAAATCAATATCATGTGTATGATAATTTTTCTCATGAGTCTTCAAATTCATAATGCATAAGGAATAACTTTATTGTTTTTTATAAAGAGGAAACTCATTCCATTCTTTGATGCATTGATGTATATTACAAGTCAACCACATCCAGATTGAAGAGTCAAACCTAGAGCATTGACCAGTCTTCTTTTCAATTCTTCAAAGAATTATGTAAATTATTTTTTCAACTCAAACATAATTCCATTACGTGTGATCTTTGTTAATAGGTTAGCCAGTCGGGAAAAATTCAGAACAAAATGCTGATAGTAAACTACTATGCCAAAAAACTACGTATCTTAGTTATGTTTGATTTAGTGGGAAAATCATGGATTGCCGTTGTCTTTACATGATTAAATAAGATTACATCCTTATAGATAATATGGCCAAGAAAATAAACCGATTGAATCCAAAATTCACACTTTCTAAACATTTCATATAATATTTTTCTTCTAATATTTCTCAGAATAAACCACAACTGATTATCATGGTCTTCCTAGATTTTTTATTATATGAAGATATCATAGATGAAAACCATAAAAAAGTTATTAATATATTCTTTAAATACTATATTCATTAAATCCATGAAGAATGGGTGCATTTGTCGGTCCAAAAGGAATCACTGTAAGCTCGTAATAACCATACCTGGTCTGAAATGCTATCTTAGGAATACCTTCGTTCTCACACGCAACTGATGATATCTGGATCGAAGGTCAATCATTGAAAATTATTGAGATCCATGAAGTTGATCAATTAAATTATCAATACGAGGATGAGGATACTTAATCTCTATTGTAATAGCATTTATTTCCCTACAATCCTTTCAAATCCTCATGAATCTATCTTTCTTCTTGACAAAGAGGACAGGGGATCCACATGGAGAAACACTAGTTCAAATAAATTCTTTTTCAATCATGTCCTCTAATTGTTTCATTATCTCTACTAATTCAATGGTGTCCATTCTAAATGGATTCATTGATATAGGTCTTGCATTTGGAATTAAATCAATAGAGAACTCAACTTCCTTCTCTAGAGGATGTCCAGGAAAGTCCTCTGGAAATAGATAAATGTACTCTTGAACTATGTGCACATATTCAATTTAATGATTTCCTTCTAGGGAAATAGATATTTTTTTATCTTCCTCTCGAAGTATTTCATTCAGTAGAGCTACAGGGGTTGGTTCTAGATAATAATCAGGTGTCAATGTTCTTGCACTAAAGATATGGTATTCTACCCCATTTTCAAAAATAGTATCTTCCTTCTTTGTACAATAAATATTCGCATCATAATTTGAAAACCAATCCATACCGAGAATTATATCTAATCTAGTCATTAGTATGATGATATGGCTATAAACTAAAGCACGTTTTAGACATATGTAATTTTCATGGAAAACTGGGAAGATGTAAATGAATGCAATGATCGAGAATAATAAAAAGTGTTGGATAATTTTTAGGAAACAATTAATGTACCTGCCACCACGTTATTAGGAACATTATCCTCTGCCATTATAATCGCATAGGCTCTCCCTTGTTCTCTTGGCTTTTTCTAAGTCATGTTTCATTTTCTATTTGGACACTCATTTGCATAGTGTCCCATCTCTCTGCAAGTTTATAATTGAATATTAGTGAATTGTTTCTTCTCCAAGCATTCATCAGATCGATGACCCATTTTCTGCAGTTATGACAGACTCACATGCCTATCAATCCTTTCCTGAGATGATTCTTTCCATAGTTCTCACATAATGGGAATAACTTTGTTCCCTTGATCTTATTCAGTGCTTCTCCTTTTACTTTATTATCAGAGTACAAATTATTATCTTGGTTTCCTTTGAAAAGATTTTATTTAGCTAATTCCATCTCTGTTATGATGCCACATGATACTTTTTCATCAAATGATGAAATTGATTGAGAATCCACTGCCATTCAAAGACATGGATTAAGACCATAAATAAAATGATCAATCTTCTCTTCCAAGTCACATACATAATCTATGGCATACCTGGATAGCCTTTTGACGGTATCCTCATACTCTGCCACACTGTATTCTTACCATTGTTTTAAGATAAGAAATTGCGTCTTTATTTCAATTCATTTCTCACGAGGGAAATATTTTTCAAATAATATTTCTTTAAAAGTCCTAGATTCCATATCTTCTATTTCATCTTCCTCTGTGGTATTCTAGTTCAAAGACCATCGTTGATTAGATTCACCCTTGAGAAAATATACTGCTAGTACTACCTTCTCATTTCCATTGCATCTTAATGCCATAAATATCTTTTCAAGGGACCTGATCCATTGCTCAGCAACCACAGGGTTCGTATTCCCGATAAATTATGGGGGCTTCTTCCACGTGAAATGATCAAAAAAGATGTGGAATGGTTATTCCTTACAAACTGAGTATGTTGTCCCAATATAGTCATGATTTGGTGTCCTCCGACATTGAATGTGTTGACTTTCTCAGTTGGGAGATCCCTATCTTTCCCACGTGTACTGATTCCCCTTCTTCCGTTAGATGCCATATATTAAACTACATTTTAATTGATTGTAAAGAAAATTTTAGTTATCCTAAGCATATCCCTTGGGAGTCTCGTAACCAAGAGTGCAACAATGGTCATTTTCGTGCACCAGTTCCCGTTCAATTCTAGCTCAAAATAGTGTTTTTAGGTTTTACCCCTAGATACATCTATGCCAGAGCTACCTCTACCAACTCATATACAGATAGGGACGTGTTGCTTAAAATATCAACATAATATATTCCTTACCAAAATACCAGGATGTTCTTGTACATTTATCCTCAAACACTACCTTAGGGCTTTGTTCTCTGGTAACCATTCTGTACTCTAGTTTCAATGTTTTCAACTAAACATCATCTTAGACCAACTGTAACACCCCGACACATCTAGGATGGAGCGTGCACATTACATGTGATATTGTCATGGTTATGAGGAATGAAAAATTTTAAGGGATGATCTGTTTAGTATTGTTGATGAAATTAGATACATATATGTCACTAAAATTACATTGGAAAAAATTAGACAATACAATACACAATGAACACTAAAAATCAATCCATAAGAACTCAATAAATGATCCTCCTCTTGGTCACATGATGAATGTGAACAATAAAAGGGGTGAGCTCAACTACTCAGAAAGGGTAAAAAATAGGGGAATCCTGAATAAAATAATAAGTGAATCATAATCAATCTGACATAATCAATATGTAATGGTGAATAAATGAAAAACTCACACCACTAATAAACTGATCATGAAACTAAATCCATAGATTTTATTCATAATGAAAACCTCATGGATAAAAATAAATAATAATTAATACAGAAATTTCTTATTAATTTAATGTCTTGTATCTTTCCCATGAACCTTAATATCATAAAAATGGTTTAGTTCTATGGGTAGAAACTGGTCTGATTATTGGAAACATACTCGAAGGGTTTGTTGCGAAACTGATATGTCTCAGGGGACCCATCGACACATTGAGGGGCTATAGTGGGCCCCACCCAAGACTTTATTTCCAAAACATTCCTTATACATTGATTCAATACATAATCAATATGAATTTTAAAATTCCATATAGGGTAGAGTATACAGATTCATCTATTTTTCCATTATTACAATGACATTCCAAATAAACACCGTTTTTAAAATGGAATACGATTTATACAACAACAAAAATCCATGATATGAGATTATTAATACTTAATATAAATATAATTCTAAATGAGAAGTGATCTCAAATGGGTAGTAGGTAAACCACATAAGGATTATTATGTGCACTAGTCAAAGTTAGTCACAACAAAATAGTAGTTGAGTTAAAGTCACTTACAACAATGTAATTAGTCGAATCATATGAACATACCTTAATAACCTTAAAATGAATCATTAAATAACATGAATATAAATAGAATCAAGTTATTATATATCAAATAGAAGTAAAAATATACAATATATAAGAAATAAGAGTCTAACAAGGAAAATCTCACAGAAATGAATGTGAGATGAGAAACCCCTTACAAACATTTTGGCGTGGTAACAAGTGTTATTGCGAGGGATTAATGAGTGGTACATGTGTATTACATTATTAATATGTCACAAGGGTATTATGGGGGAGGTTATAAAACATACCCCATCATTAGTAATAAAAAATAAAATGGAATGACATCAGGGATATTCTTCAAAAAAAGTGAGAGATAGGATCCCATAGAAAGATTATGTCATTAGAGTGACAATAAATCAATAAAATATTTATGTGTGACAAATAATATCAATAAACTATAAGTGTATATATAGTATATAAAATCATTGGTCATTCACACATATTCTTGGAAGAATGTAACCAATGAAATATATGATTAACCCAAATAATGAAAATTGAGTAAAGTAATCCCTTACCTTATGCTTGAAGGTGTTATTGACTAGTTATTTAAGACCATAATAAACAAATTAGGCTTATTAATTCATAATTATAGAACATATTCTATATTTAAAGGATTAATTATAACCATTTTTAGTTAATTCATGTCCTTTTTTATAAATTTTAAGGTACACTTTCATTGTTGGGGCTCATTTTTTTCTTTGTTTTAAACGATCGGTTTACTTATATTAAAGTTCAGATAAATATGAATGATGGATGTGGTTGTGGTTTACCAAAAATGAAGTTATATGATATTAGTGAACATCTAGGAGAATACGTGGTTTTAAATTTAATTGGGTTACTTAGATGGATGTTGAATTATTATATATATAACCTTCCTGAAAACCGTTTTGGTGAATAGGTGGGTTAGATTACAATGAACATGTTTTAATTTAGAACATAATAAAAGTTGAACGAAAGGATTACGGGACTAAAAATTGGATATATTACATAGAAAATAATCTGGTTCAACCAGAACACAAATGGTTTCATGACTATAATTAATGATTATAATAGAAATTGATAAACTGTAGTCCTTGAATGTGCCAAATTAGCATAGCTCAAGCGGTGATTTCATTTCCATGAAATAAAGGGTGTGGAAAAGAAGAAAATATAATAAAATATCCAATTAGCATAAAAAAATTCTAGTACATGTATGTTACTAGAGTTATCATACTATTTTGGTGAAGGGTGGTTAGGAAAGAAACTAAAAGAAATGAACTAAAAAGAAATTATGAAATTGGAAAGTGGAATTTACCCCTTCGCACTTCCTCCATTGAGAACCTCTTAAGGGTAGAGGTTTTGGAATTTTCAAGATTATAGGAGATTATGGACATGGAGGAGGATCTTGGGGAGATATTGGGGATGAATATTTTCATGTAACAAGTCTTGAGAGGAGTGACGAGAATATAGAGTGAAGGGGGATTTTTATAGTGGAAGAGGGATGAGTTTTCTTAATATTATAATCAGTAATTTATTATTTCCTCTAAAGACAACTAATAGTGTGTATTTAATGACAAAGAACAGTAATAAATGCTTCTGACATCGAACCAATTGGGCTTACATCAATAGATAACCATCAATGAGTCAATAAATTCCTTATTTATCATTTATCATAAATTATCACATTTTACTAATCATAAAAAAGTAAAGTATTTCAGAAAAAACCCAAAAAATTCACCCAAACATTTTTTGGACATGTAGAATCTCAATATGAAGTACATTTGTCAAAAAAAAATTAAATATTATTTATTAAATATGAAATTAAAATAATTATTTAATGGAAAAATATAAACACTTAAAATATTCTTCTTAATTTTTAAGGTGCCTAAATTAATTTATACATTCAAGGGAATGGATACCATTCATAAGAGTCATATTAATATTCATAAGGTTATGTCACGATTTATAAGGGTAGGTTACTATTTTTAAAATTAGGTTACTATTCAATGAAAATTAAGTTAATTCTATCACACAATAAATATCATCTTAAACACAACTGTGTTTGTCAGATTCTTAAAATTCAAATCGCAGAATTGGAAAATTTAAGTTTAATGGATTGGTTATGGATATACCCTATAAGTAACCATGTTTTATTCCATATAGGCTCAGTGATTCATGAAATATAGTCTATAACTAATATTTATTTATGAGATAAATACCATGTAGTTTTTGGGGTGCTATAGTTTGAAATTCCAGTGGTAAGACCATTGTGTAGAAGATTTCCTTGAGCTATGGAGAAGATTAAAAAAGCTACTGTACTAAAAATCCATGATCCTAGGATTGGTATCGCATTTAATTGTATGAAATCAGGTATCATAATGGGATAGGTGCTGATGAATATATAGTAGGTTGTGGCATATGTGTCTAATCAGCTACAGTCCCCAAAGTGGAACTACCAAACACGTGACTTATAACTGGATGTCATGGTCCATGATCTGATGTTACCATGAAATTATCTCTTTTGTGAGAGATTTTTTGTTTATATAGACTATTATAACCTTTTCTATATCTTCACCTAATGGGCTCAAGACATAAGGTAGAGGGTTTGGGTTGATATCTTCCTTTTATATCATGTGTTTGGCATGGATTATAGAAATCACTAGGGACTCAGCTAAGATTGATCATGTTGTATCATCCCAAAAATGTTTGATAGTCCGAGATAACAATAATCATATTGGAGGATATTCCTCCAACTTGTGTAATGTAATTTTATGATGCATTTATTTATCACAAATCCATGAATGAGTTCAATCTAAAAAATAATTAGAATTCATAGATTGAGAAAGAGTATTTTGGGGCTCTTTACGGTAGACTATTTCAATGTCTATTTTTCGGAAATAACGGAGGTGAGGAAGTAATAGTTGGTCTAGATTGTTTCAGTTGGACTCTAAAGGAATCTATTTTATTTTATTAGGATGATGATCACTCATATTAGATATATTTCTGATGTAGACTATAAATAGACACACTTGGAGATATTTATGGCTGATCCATTTTCTTGTGTGTGACTCCTTAGTTAGGGAATATACATATATGCGAGTTGGTTTAGCTAGAAATTAGGCTTTTGGGACCCTATGAGATCACAAAGCAGAGAGGGATAGTGGAATATCATCTAGACCACTGTTATTTATATGGAGGAATACATGAAGTGTTAGATGGGTCACATCTTAGTGGTACATATCTAACCAAGAGAATATTGTTGATTGTGAGGACCTTAGGCTAGAGAAAAATGCATAATATTTGGAGAATCTATTGTGGATCATAGATTGTATCAATATGGTGAATGAGGAAAGATGGTGCCATAAGTTTGGATTCATTAAAATCATTGACATGTCCATGTGGAAATGTGGCAACATGAGTATAATATTCATGCTTAGTGGTATGAGATGTTCAAGAAATACTACTAGAGATAATTATTGGGGATGATAATTTGATATAATTTGATAATTTTAATATCCCAATGTATTTAAAGATATTAATTTTTTTTTGATAATTTATAATTATTTTAATTTGAAAATTTAATTTTTCAATAAAAAACAAATCAAATATTTTAAATTAATTTTTGTAATGGAAAAAATCACTTTAACACATTTTAATATTTTATCAAATATTATCAGAGTCATGCATTGAGTTTGAGTGAGATTTGGATTTTTTTTAAAGAAATAGTGAATAAAAGAAAAAAATGATAAACATGTTATATTACATATATGTGATTTATCCAAAAGAAATTAATAACTTTTAAATGGTGTGTTTTAAGAGAAAATATATCCCACCACTAGGTTTGGGATATAGTGTTTACACTAGGAGTGCTGTAGAATTTCTAAACATTAGATGTTTGGTTAACTCTTTCACAAGAATAATTTATTTATTATTTTTTATTATATTAATTTTAGGAAAATAAAATTATATATATAAAATGGTGCCTCGTATTAGAAACCCAAGACCACCGTTAAGTCTGGAACATAATATTTATAGTAGGAAGGGTATAAATTTTTTCTTGTGTTTTGTGTTTAGAAGCATCAAATCCGATAATAATAATTTTATATTGAATTTATTATTATTTAGTTTTTTAATAAAAATAGTTAGTATCTCCCAAATAGTAAATAAAATTATAAATATGATACCACTATTTGAAATGCAATTCTGGGTTTACACTAGGAGGGGAAACAATTTTATGAGAATCTTCACTTCATTTAGATCACTTATTAATATAATATATGAAAATATTCTATTTAATATATAATAATATTAATTTAATTTAATTCATGTTTTCTATTAGACATCCTTTATTTTAAATTCCACACCTCAATTTTTGATGCACCGTGATTTTATAAACCATGATTTATCACTAATTTGACAGAGAAAAATCATAGGAACTCTTTGATAAGGATAAATCAATGACTTAATATTAATTTTTTGTTGAACTCTTGATTAATATGGGGTTTTAGAAATTAATGACTAAATACGGTGTTAAGGATTTTATATCCCAACAACTGATATATTAGTGGTTGACCAATTTGATTCATATTATCTGACAGTCCATAGAGATTGTTTAGAAGACCCCCATCTGAAAATTTTGTTCCTCTCATCATCGAACATGACGTGCATCCTATTCTTCCCGTCATGATGGAGAACCTCATTTTATTGTTAAATTATTACATTTTATTTTATTATATTTATTTTTCCAAATATTCACTCATTGATAACATCTTCAATTATTATTTGATTAGGGAACCATCAACGGTGTTGGGTTTATCTCTATGTGTAGAAGCAAAATATTGTTTTTTTACAGTAGTGAGTTATTTTAAATACAATTTTTCTCATTATTACTGGAGAATTTGATATAAATTAGAAAATAAAAATATATTAAAAAATTATTATCTAAATTAATATTGAAAATTTTTCAATGAAAATTTATTATATTTATAAAGTGATAATTTTATCAAATTATCCCTGATTATGACAGCAGAATAACAAATAAAAATTATAAAGTAAAATTATCAAATGATGAATAAATATATTTATCAATATATAATTACACTGAATTATCTAAACATAATAATGAAAAATTATAAATTGATAATTACATTGAATTATCAATGAATAATAACATCCTTTTATAGAACATAAGATTACTCATCTTATTAAAGGAAAACTGTTAGGTAATTATCACAAGAAAATTTCTTGAATTCAACAAAAAATAATAGTATGATTATAAAGCATAATTTATAGAGTAAAATTATTCAAAGGATAATCATACAGAATTATTAATGGACAATTTATGAGAAATTATGAAAAATATAAATATAAAATGATAATAAACGAGAAATTGTGAAAATATTAATATTAAAGGAAAATTAAATACAAATTATAAATATTTAATTCTAAAATGATAATATAGGGAAAATTATCAATATATAATTAAAAAAGATATATTTATGAGAAATAAAAAAATATATAATTTTAAAAGGGTAATTTAAGAGAAATTATCAAATAATAAATATTAAAGGGTAATTTATAAAAAAATATCAAAAGATAATTATAACAGATAACTTATGTGAAACAATAAATATCTATTAATATAAGGTTAATTTATGAGAAATTATCAAAATATAATTATAAAATGATAATTTTTAAAATAGCTAAGAGTGATAAAGTATCATCGCATGAGATATTTTATTTCACTCTGAAATAAAATAACTAGTTTTGGCTATAGTAACCATAAGAGAACATCATGTGTCGAAAATTATGATAATAAGGATGTGATGAGTTGATCATGGCTGGTCTATCCCCACATTTATAAATCAATGACTTTTGAGGTAGGATTTTTATTAACTTTTGGGATCTTTTGTAGATATTTCCATTAATATGAATATGTGTAGAAATATTTTCATGACATAACTAGATTATGATCTCATGTTGGTGTGTGAAAACCTATACACCTTATATTACACTTGATTCCATTTTTACTTTATAGATTATATTTCATGTTTGATGTTGATCAAATGTTTGGTCTTTTTTACCATACTTATGTTGATATGTTCTGAATTCTCATGCATCCTACCATGATATGTATGTTTTCTCTATTTTTCTTATATTTTATGATAGGTTTTCCATTGTGATGTGTTATCCCTTAAGGGATAGTGCGTATGACTTGCAGAAATGTTGAAAAGTATCCTTTGCATAGGCTTAGGATATGATGATACCTCATGGATTCCATTTGATGCACTCAATTACTACCAGATTCCATGGGTTTTGTTAGTTGATGACTATAGGATGCAGATTAGCTATCGATGCATATTTTATTCCAATAACATAATCTTATTGATGATTAGTGAAGATGAGTTTCCTAGTAATCTGATTCCATGTTGCATAATTCATTATTTTCATTTATATTGGTTGATTCTTCCAAGACATCTATTATCCATTTGATATATAGGTGAAGCAGGTACAATCAGTGGTTTGTGGTGGGTTAGTTATTTTACAACTTATTCCTTTTGGATTTTATGTTTTTTCTTTTTATAAATTTATCATTATTATGGAATACGCTGTATATACATGTACACAATGGGTTATGGATGCATTGGTGGTGTCCTAGTGTGTCATCCACTCACAACCTACTCAGGCATTTATATGTCCTTATAGATTACATGAGAGATATGTTGAAGGGAATGGGCATGTGGTAGATAGATAAGTAATGGGGAATGGTGATATTACAATTCCCATAAAACCTATGGAGAATCTCTTGTTTATTTATTTATATTATATTCTTTATTTCCTGAAGGCCTATATCCAAGTCACAGGAGATGTTTTATTTGTATTACAATAATTCCATTATTACTTTTCTACATATTTAAAAAAAATTATTTAATATACTTTTTTATTGTTTATTTTTGAACCTATGAAATGAAATTTGGGATATAGTATCTCCATTGATGGAATAATATCGTCAATGTTAGTGTAATGTATATTGTGTACTGGGAGACACACATGAGGTCCTGTGGAATTTTGGCTCATTATCAAAGATTTAGGTTCGGATGTTACATTCATCATGTGAATAAATTTCACAATACAAAGGATAATGAAGATTATAATACAAAACAACCACTAATAAAAAATAATAAAAGGAAAACATATGAAATCATGATGGTTGATGTGAATCAGTATTATTTTGAAACATTTTTCCACCACTCCCTAATAGTAAATTTCATGTTCGATTTTTCCTGAATGACCCCAATGAAAATCTTACTCTTCATCCATTTGTGAAATTTCATGTCATTTTGAGAATTTTTTATCTCCCTTTATGTGGATTAATGATTAATGAAATAAAATTTCATATTATATAAGTACATGGTTAAACAGAATCATCTAATGAAAGTGTTTTTTTATATATGATTAAATCTAATTCAATGAATAATTGGAGAATTAATTTAAAAACATATATGTATATATGTATAATTAAGTTAAGATTTATAGATTCTTTAATGAGTTTATATGATTATGATTCATCATATGATCAATGTCTTAGATACACATTGTTAGGTATTATGTATTAGGGGTTTATCAATAATAAGTGTATTTTAGGATATAGTTATAGATATTAAAAATAGTAGTTTAATATTTTTCCAATGAAAATGGTATTTAAGGGGGAACACATTATCATTTTTTTAAATATGTGTAATGCTACTAGAAACGATAAATCATATATTTAATTTTGAAGTAATTATATGTGGTAGTAAATTACCATAAAAATAAATCACTAGTTATTGCTATTAGAGAAGAATTTTCTATGGATCTCCTCACTAGTATATACATTAATGAAGTGGTATTATTTCATAGAGTACATCATATAGTTGTATCTTATTAGTATCTGAATATTACCTTGTTTTTTTGGTTAGTTCTTCAAAAATATCTTTATACATAGATAATTTTCATTATTCTCAATCATTCTCAGAGTGATTTTTAATCCCATAGAGTAATTCATATCCAAGAGGATATTCTATGAAGAATGTTGTATATATTTCAATGTTTTTTGAGATCATAAACTTTCTCTAGTTATTTTTAATAAAATCATATCCTTCAATATAGATTTTAGATTGTTCCCTACAATGTCCTTTATGGAAATAAGTGTATAACACTAATGAAATGGAATAGTGATTTTGAATGAATGATAATGGTTCCTGAGCATTCTGAGGATATATTTGAGAAGATTATTGACATTAAAAAACAAATAATGGCTATAAAAACTTAATAGAAATGATATGTTGATAAATTTTTATGTGATATATAATTCTATTTTGTGGTGAAGGTGTTTCTAAAAACATCTTAATGGAATAATGAATGGAAAACTTACACCAATGTAGATAAATAGCATAGAAATAAATTCTAATACCAAGAAAGTATCTTATCATTTGGATATTCTAATAAACCTATCTCTGGTTCATGATGTGTTCTTCGTATCTCTTATAAGTATGTACATACTTGATCTATCACAAGTATTAAAAAAAATTTATACTATAAGAAATGACATTTCATATAAAAAATAGATTTTGGAGATTTTGGATCATACATAGAATGTTATATGAGTCAAGGTAGTTAAGCCAACAAATGTTTTGTGGTCAAACCATTTTTTTGGGAATGTTATGTGAGAACCTAAGGATTAAGTAAGGTGAAGTATCTATAGTTGTTCATATAAATGTTAAAATTTTCTAGTGTCAAATTTATTTTCAGTCGGTACAATGCTACACCCCATGATATTGGTGAAATATATTTAATATTTTCCTTTTTTGTGTACAAAAACAATTTTCAGTTTGTGTTATACGCAACACTAAATTTATCATGATTTATTGTGACATACTCTTAAATTCTTATTATTTATTATGATAGTTATCACATTATTATTGGAATGGTAGGTACAAATCAATTGAAATCAATTATTAAAAAATATGGCTTAAAAATATATAAAATGGATTATTTGGTGTCCAATTAATTATAAATGAAAATAAAAACTATTTGAAAATAATGTAAATCTTTTTTTAAACACTATTTTATATTAAAAAATGTGTTCTATCATAATAATTAAACAAAATAATTTTTATGAATTATATTATTTAAATTTAAATAATATATAATCAATCAAAAACATACCACTCATCTTATGTATTTTTCATTGGAAAAATATAATAATATTTCTGATCTTAAGGTTAAAACTGTGTTATTCTAAAAATTAGTTGTGTCCCATTCCGCACAATGATTTGAAATCTATTTTTTTTAATTTATAAAATTTATTTAAAAAATAATTTTCATTTTAATGAATTAAAATTTCAAAATTATATTAATATGAATTCTTCAAATATTTCTAAAAAAATGTTTTTTCAATGAATAGTGAATAATACTAGTTTTGATTATAAAATATCATTTCTATAAAAAATTAAAACTATCATTTTTTTATGATATGTATTAAAATATAAATTCCTTAAATGCCATATATATATATACAATTTATTTTATTCGGATCATTTTCTTAGTAAATGTTTATGTTAAAACATTTAAAATACATTTACATTGAAAACATGCTTTCTCTTCACATTAGCAAGATTAATTTTAACAAAAATTTAATCACTAATATGAATGAAAATTGAAAGAAAATGGATTCAATATTTTTAATGATATTAATATATTTTTCTAATATTTTCACAATAATTTTTTACCATAATGAAGTGTAAAATAAAATATAATTACTTATTTTCTTTGAGGTAAAAATCTTTTTACCAATGTATTAATCCAAAAACAGAAGAGTTAAAAACGAAAAACAAATATCAGAAACCCATTTAATAGACATTTTTAGAAGTTATATATTCATGTATTGTTAATTTTTAATTTTTATATCATTTTTTCAAGTGAGAAATGTTGGAACACATTTTCCATTTCAAAAATTTCAACTGCTTCCCTCACCTCACATATAAAATGCCTCCCCCTATCTCCTCCCCATCAAACATTAAAAATATGGATCAGAAAATAAATAACCAGATTAATTCCTTGATTCTATAACATTATCTTACAATCCTTATTTGGTTAAAAAATCAAACAAAATAATTATTTTGGTTTAAACCTTATGAGTTTACTCGAAGAAGTGCAAATATTCATCAACATGCATTTTTATTTTATATATTCCTCATCCTATTTAAATTATTATCAACCCCTGATAATATAATGGCATCATTATATTACATAATCAACGTTTTTTAACCTAATGGGTCATACAATGATTATCTTCACTTCCATCAAATGGGTTATGAAGAAATAATTCATGCGTTTATTGGACTACATCCCAAAAAATCTATGTCATTATCTTTTTCCATACCACCCCTCACGGCTGGATATAATTATGGATTTATTGATTATATATTACATATATTATATTATTTATCTTATTTAATCATGTTATCTCATATTCCATTTTAATTTTATTCTTTGGTAATACGATAAAATCTCTCATGTATAAGGTGGACTGCCGCCTCACAATGCAATATGATTCATTCATGATTTACATAGATGATGATAATGATGATATTAAGAGATATATTTGATATATTTAATATAAAAATGATTACTTAAATGAAATATACTATTTAAAATTCTTTATTAATTTCCTTCAGTAAAATGGAATCATTTTTCATGCGTATGTTTGACTTACTATTTCGATGAACAATGTATTTCATTTTTTATATCTACAATTTATGGATGATAAAAAATAAATTTATATTGAATATATATGATATTTATATCACGGGGAACATTCTGATAATGATTTCAACATCATAAAAGTCTAAGTAACAATAATAAAAAATCAAGATATACATGAAAACAAATGTTATCATTGCATAAAACAAAACATCAACATGTAATTTTTAATAAATGATTAATAGGAAGATATAATTAAAAAATATATGGTTTGATATTTATATTTTTGTTTCTATAATAGAATTATAATTATAAATATAATTATTATATATGATTTTGGAATATGTACAAAGAATTCGAGACATATAGTAAGGGATTTTTGTGTCACTTTTTACTTCTGTGAGACACACACCATATTCAACATATGTTTCATTTATGAATTTAATATTTTTTTAATAGATTTTTTTTGATTCTATAAATTATATGTATATTTATATCTATTTTTTGATCTTTCATTCATGGGGTTTATGGTTTTTTAATGTTACCATTGATGTATGGGATATTTGTCTCAAATTGTCCTATTGGAGACCTAAATTATGTTACGAACCTATCTTCTTTTATGATGTGTATATACTACCACATTAACATGTTATATCATGAATCATTCTATATTTATAATATTTTATCTTTCATTTAATATTTTTATTTCATGGGTATTATGATTCTATGTTAGCAATGCACTTCTTGTTTTATCTTATAATCTCATAGTTTATTTGTATTGTTTAAGATTTTTCTTCCAATAATGAAATATTAAGATCAATCTCTCATTAAATTCACGAATTTTATTATATTATATTATATTTATGGATAATAAATATTTTCCCTTAATATTTCTTTATTTACTTAATATAGAGTTTAAAATTAATTTTTATGTCTTTATTTATCAGTTTAGTAAAAATCCAATTTTCATCAAAAACCATAATTTCTAAAATCTATTCAAAAATATTTATAACATTATTAAAATGAAATAATAAATAATTATTATCAAATGTATAATTATTTATTAAATAATTTTAAATGAATCTTCATTTCCTTTCTGAAACAATTACCTTTTTCCTTTGATAGAAAATGTGAAATGAATTTTTTTTATCATGTATGTTATGAATAGAATTTCCCGTCATCAGGACAAATATTTTTTTGCAGATTACATTATAAGTTTAAATGATTATTTTAACTGAATATGAATTATAAAATATATTAGGAATTTATATTTTTAAAAATCTTACATCCTATGAATGTAAATTTTAATGAAGAAATGATCCATGGGATTTTTATTTCAAAATAAGTATCCATATAAGAATAAATATTTCGATTTTTATTATGATTTTTCGGGATATAAACTAAGAATGAATTTATATTCATTATATGGATTGATTATTTTTAAAATAGAAATATTTTTATGTTTTTATCCCAAGGGTTAAACTGTGATAAAATTAATATGATCCCCAATTTGGTTTTCCATTTTTTATGAATTTAGGAAACGATGAAATGACTATAAAACCAATTTATTTTCCTAGGTTATGATATGATGGATATTTTTTTACATTATGGTACATTTATGTATGATTTTAATCATGTTATTATTGGGACCAATATCTCCCATTAACTCATTGGGTAACAATTTAATTTTATATGATATTAAAGGGAACACACGAGGTTATCTCAAGAAAAAACTAGGGTATTGGGAATGATCTCTTGATAATGAAAGATGGTACATGAGAGGTTATACAAATCAATAATGAGGTACATGGGAGGTTATCCCAATCCTGACGAAGTTACATTGGTCTTAATCTCAATCCTAACATGTTATGAATATCATGGGCGTAGACATGACATAAGATTTTCTATGATTATGTATGTCCCATTAATATATGTCTTTTACCTATGTAATTCACTCATTGATCATGTGATTTTATTCTATTATGAATTATTTTTATGAACAACCAATATTAATTCCATGACTCTTTTTTATTATTTATGATATACTGGGCATGGATTTCAATTCTTAGTATCATGTTCACATACCCACATTGTCAAGTTATATTGTTATCCCTATTTTTTACCCTTACATAGTATTTTAATTAACCAATTATAAAATTAAAATTCCTCGTGATACAAAGAATGGTAATATGTATAATCTCCCTAAGAAGTTTGATAGTTATGATGAACATTGTGGGGGATGAAATATCTCACAGATGGAAAAGCTGTTATTTGTCCAATTTTATGAAGGCACGATACATTTACTATCATTAGACATGTGTTTATGTAATAAAATAAATATACATATAGAAATGTAATATCTTTGTATGATAATATTGGGTTTATATACCTCGTGTGGTGACTATAGTCCAAGTCTTCTATCTAACAGACCTTTCATAGCCCATGGAATAATAGGAATTCCGTTTTTGGAAATAATGTATTTTTTTAGAAAAGCATCAGAAATATTCAATTAACGAAAACAAATTACAAGAGCTTAACAGAGGGAATTTTACATTTGTTTTTATGATAATACTAAGAAAATCCTCAGTTATAGTGGTTAAATGAACGCTAGAGGTTTCAAGAATACCATGATTATCAAGATTATCAGCAAGATAGTTGGCTTATTGGTAGACATGTGTGATAATGAAATTCATTGAAGAAAGAAAGTCAAGACATTTGATCCACTTCAAGGTAATCTTCCAGGAAAGATGTGTCTTATTTTTTCTAACACCATTTACAATGGTAGATGAATCTCTTTAAAACTATAGATTATAATAGTTTAATTAATGAAAAAGCTCCACTGTTTTAATTAATGCCATCATCTTAGCTTCCAGTGCAGTAACATTACCACAAGATCCATAAAATCCTTCAATCGGGTCGCTATTGTGATAACGAAATACATAACCATAGCCAGCGGGTCCCAGATTTCCTTTCGAGGAACCATCAACATTTCATTTAATCCAACGTGAAAGGGGGGATTCCAGAAAATTTCTATAGTACCCTTGGGTCTGGGAAAATTATCTGATAGGTGATTCCTTCTCATGAATTCAAATTCACTCATGGTGTTATGACATTTCTCATTGTGAAACTGATTTTCATTTCGAGTCATTTAGAGAATATTAGAGATTTCTGCATTGTGATTGAATCTGAAATTTTCATTCCTACTTTTATTTATACTCCCCCAAAATGTATGATAAGTTTCAGCACAAGAAAACAGAAACAGAATATGAACTTGTTTGGAAAACATTTCTGCTGAAATTAAATGGAAAAAATCTGCAATGTTGTTAACATCTGGGATGTTGATGCCAAAAAGATCAAGGATAATAATCCAGTGGGAAGAAAGAGTTTTACATAAGGAGATGATATGATCATGTTCATCTCTATTATGATGACATAAATTACATCTTGAGATAAGAGAGATACCAATTTTTTTAATCTGCTATCCATATGTAGTTTTTGAAGGTGAAGACGCCAAAAAAGAGTGAATAAAGAGGGTTGTATCCATCTTATGAAATGCTGAATAGTATTGGGAGAATTTCCCTGTACAACATGGTTATAAAATATTTAGAATCAAGATATCCATTCACACTTGGTTCCCAAACCATGATATCCTTTGTACTTGAGAAAGTCATACGAGTTGACAATCTAAGCAATGTGAGGAGGTGGATTGTTGATCTGCTCAAGCTTTTCACATATAGAGGAATCTAGATCAGCATCAATATGGTCAACATTAATTCTCTCAATAAGTGGAATCCCTATCAAATTATCCTTCCGTAATTTCAGAGTAGAGGAGGCATTCACCAACCAGTGAGAGTGAGAACTGATTTTTTGAATGATTTTCTACAGAACAGTCCACACAAAGGATTGCATGTAACAAAACATTCTAGCAATTAGTATTGAAAGGATTATAGCACTTAGAAATTAAATAGATATCGAGTCTCCATTTATGAGACTCCAAATGAAGTTATCTTGAAGGGATTGTTTTAATATCTCAATATTTTTAATTCCAGGACCCCCCCCCCATTGTGAGAGGTGAACAACATTTAGTCAAACGAGCAGTGATAGTTTTCTTTTCATGTATACTTCCACTCCAAAAAAAGTTTCTCATAAGGGATTTAGTGGTCTTGATAGCAGTGGCAGGCCAGATATACACCATGAAAGAGTAGAAAAGTTTCAAAGTAATCAAATGTTTGACTAAACAAATTCTTCCTTCCATAGAGAGAGATTTACCTTTCCAATTGGAATGATTTTTCCTTACCTAACTGATCACCTCAGTGAAATACATGGAACATAGTCTACCAAATAACATTAAGACCCCAATATATTTAAATGGAATGGAGCCTTCCCTGATGCCCATGTTTTGAATCAAACAATGCTTCATGGAATTAGAAATATTTTTCCCAAAGAAGATAAAGGATTTGTTCGAGCTTATTTCATATCTAGAGACATTCTCATTGTGGTGCTGGATGGATTTAAGTTTCTAGATATTCATTTTATTTCCCTGAATAAAAATTATAATGTCATCAGCAAATGGAATATGGGGGAGGGTAGGGGTACCTCGATTTGCATGTAAAACTTTCAGATTTCCATTATCAACATTGTGAGTTATCACCCGACTGAGATAATATTCAGCAATGGAAAATATAATGGCAGACAAAGGATCACCCTGTCTAACACCTCGAGAGCACTTAAAATAGCCTTCTGGTGATCCATTTATTAAGATAGATATAAAAGATGAACTAATGAAATTTTAAGACCATTGTATGAATGTCGGATGAAACCCAAACTTATGCATTATATTACCAATGAATTCCCAATCAATGGTGTCGAAAGCTTTTCTGATGTCCATCTTGAGAGATATATGTCCTCCTCATGCAGGCTTTTGGAGAAGGTTCAAACTTTTAGAAGAATTGAAGAGACATTCTTGAATTTTTCTACCCTTTACATGCCCTAACTGATTCTAGGAAATCAATCTATAAAAAATGAAGGCAAGCCTGTTAGCCAAGATTTTTGTGAAGATTTTCTGTATGGTGTTGATCGAAGAAATAGATCTGAATTTACTTATATCACTTGAATTTTCCACCTTAGGAATCAAGACAATAAATTGTGCATTGATAATATGAATTTTTTATCTTGTGGTAAAGAAATGTTTAACCAAAATGCGATCATCTTCTTGGATAATGTCCAAGTAGAATTGAATGAAGTGATTGGTAAATCCATTAGGCCCAGGGGAGCTGTCTTTTTTGAGTCCAAGGACTGAATTACTAATTTCAGTATCAGAGGGGAATTTGATCAGAATTGAGTTGTCATCCTCCTAAACAAGGACATTAATGATGTCATCCAAAATATCTACATTCCATTTAGGACCATTGAAAATGTCCCTATAAAAATATACAATGTGTTTAGAGAGGCTTTGATAGTAATCAAGAATAGATTCACCATATTTGAGAAGAGAAAGTGGTCTACTAGCCTTTTTTCTCCTTTTCAAATAATTAAAGAACATGGCATTTCTGTCACCCTCTGTATGCCATTTGACATTATACATCTCCTTTTTAATGTTGTCTCTGAGAGTAATAATATTTTTCAACTTATAGGAGACTTAAGACCCATCCCATCCATGACCAAAAAACTAAAGTTGGTCATTGATTGTTGGATTCCATGTAAAGTGTTCTTAAGGGAGTCAATTTCCTAGTCAAGGAGGATGAATCTATCTTTTCTCCAATGCTTCATCCTTATTTTGAGTGTTTGATGTTTGAAAACACAAGATAAAGGATGATTGTTGTAGCCAATATTCAATATATCTTTTAATAGTGTGGAACATTTCGGGAGAGTAGTTGAAGAATTTTTTAACCTAAAGGTAAGAGGCCTCCTTTCACTTTTACAAATATGGCTAGCCATGATAGGGTGATGGTCAGAGTTATGCTTGGCAAGAGTCCCACAAGATAGTGTTCTCCATTTATCAAGAATATTATCAATAACAAAGGCAGGGTTATTTCTACTAGCTCTTATTCCATTAAGATGCTTTATGTACCAAGTATACTTGGCTCCAAGAAGATTAACATAAGTCAAATTTTATTTTTCAAAACAAAATCAAAATTCGTCTATTGAAGAGATAATAGAGGAGAGCCTGAGTCATTCGTCAGCATGAAGAATATCATTAAAATCCCTTATAATCAAGAAGGGCTCGTCAGTATTCTATAACAGATTAGAAATATATTTTCATAAGTCTCTTATGGCTGGGTAGTTATTAGAAGCATATACTATCGAGCAGTATAAAGTATGATCTTGAGTGATAAATCTGCAGTGCCGTAATAAATTTTATTTATTTGATATTTTCAATAATACTGTATTTTGGTGAAGATGTGCATTATACGCATAGTGGAAAATGATGCAAAATTTAATTTAAAGCAACCTATATTATTATATTGTTTTCGAAGACACAAACTCATCCAATATTGTCCTCAAATTCATGAAAAACTAGAAGAAATCAAAACAAAAATAGAAAACCCTAGAAATTGTTTCTAATTGATGAAAGAATGAAATCATTCATAATATAATATTAAATGAAAAATATATTTATATAGAATAAAAACATATTGAAAGCATACAATATTAATATATATAACTCAATTTTACTGACAGATAAGGGAGAGACATTCCATGAAGTGGATAACTCCAAGGGAGAAGGAATGAAATTATGCATAACTAGATAAAAGTAAGCCTCCTCAAATATTAAAAACACCAAATTATTAAATTTTTAATTAAAAATAAAAAACTCATACATGAATGGTTCATTGTTTTACCTTAAGATTCACATAGAAAACTCCTCATTGAATTGTTCCACCCCATTGGTCTGAGCATTTCATCGAATGACCTTAAATTTCTCATAATGAATTTTTTAAGGAAAGGGGATCTCCCCTAATCCAAATTATTCCATAGCATTAAATTAACACCTCATGATCATATGGTATGTCTCTTAAAATGGACATTACATGATACTGTATTCTCCATGGAACACCATGTTTAAAACAATAATATACTATTAAATATGAATATTGAATAGTAATGTGACTATTAAGAATATTAGTATGACCAATATGATATTAAACTCTCATATTAAAGTTTAGATAACATTTTTATAACTTATAAATTATTATATGGTATACATACAGCATGGAATAGGTAAATAAATGTTTTAAAAATGATAAATTAAGTGTTAGTGTTTTTGTAATAGTTTATTATTTATTTACAATTTTAAAATTAATTTAATAATTTTAAAGCAAATTTAGTTTGACCAAATATATTAATAAATTTATATTTTTTTCTTATGATAATACATCAATTTTATGAGACATTAATTAATTTTTCTAAATATCATACATTCGGTTATAATGATTAAATTTGTATTATTATAATAAACATGGGTTTTAATAAAAAATTAAATTTATCATATTTAGAAAAATATATTCAAAAATTTGAGTTCATTTTTTAATTCATTATATTAAAAAATGGATGTGGTTCATATTTTCGATTTTTCTAAAATATTTCTATGTTTTGGTGAATAGTGGAATACATAAGTTTAAAGTATTTATACATTATTGGGTAAATACAATATTCCTAGAGTCATGAAGGATGAAATAATTTTAATCCCGAACATGAGTTCATTATTTGGAATATATACTGATAAATCACAGATTATTCAGAGTCTTCAACCAAAATAATAAACTAATGGTTTAAATAATCAAAAAACACCCCACAAGGCCACCATAAATACCACTACTCACCACCTCTTATACCCACCCATACATAGACTTTAATATTATATAAATTCTACCCATTTAGTGTCCCAAACCTCTCCTTGATGATATGGTCTTTTTTTCTCACCATATGTCCATTTTATATCCCATTAAAGAGGTCCTCAAGGACAATAATACTAGTGGTAAATACTTTTTCGCTCTCTTTCAATTTCTTTTAATTTATTTTAGTATTATTATATCTATATATAGTTTATAATAAAACTAATTATAAATTCATTATATTATATATATAATCTAATATTATTATCTTAATGGAATATCCATCATCAAATCCATTATCCACACCCTTTAATTCTAAAATTGAAAACATCGCATGTGATGTGCCGATTTATCACCACTAGGGAAGATGTGAACTCATTTTCTATTAACTCCTTTAAGGAAGGATAAAAATACTAATTAAGATAAAAAAATATTTTATTTTTCATATAATTAGTTATTTAGTGTTCTATAAACAACATATATATATGATATTAAATAATAAGTCAAAAATAGTTAGCGATGATTGAGAAACAAATAAAATAATCTAAAGAGTTATAATTAAATTAATAACTAATTAACAATCCCTATATAATGATTATAATAATATATAATATTGTTGAATTTTTTGGATTTTAAATAATAACTAATAATTTCTATTCTAGAATATTAATTCCATATTGCATGATCTTTCTTATATGAATACAAGTGAATTAATCGTGAAAATAATGGAAACAAACGCACCCATGCAACGAAATTGAATTCTATAACATATTAAAAAGGGTATAAATGAAATAAATAAGATTAAAATAAATAAAATACATGTTTAATAGGTTTTTAATTAAATTATTATTTAATATAATTTCATTATATTAGAAAATAAGTACAAGTAATGAATAATTTCAGGCATAAGGATATGGTTTCTCCCTAAACAACACTTTTTCATTTAGGTTACACTTTATTTCTATTTTACCCAATGTAATTATTCTATATTTATATATTATCCTTACAAATTCTGTGTATATTATCTAAAATAAAATATCCATATATATATATATACTCATCTTTCATTAAGTTTTAAATACATTTTTTGATGGTTTGATTCTCAATTATTTCAAATAAGAAAACTCGATTAAAGGGAACCTCACCATTTTTACCCTTTTTCAAGTATCAAAAATAATTTATTTTATTAAAAAAAATTATTTTTATAATGTAAATAATTTTTAATAGTGAAATATATATCTATTTATTTATATTTTTATGCAAATTATTATGACAAATTTAAATGAAATTTTCAAAAGAACTATTATTTGATATGTGAATGGTGTATTTATATCATGAAATTTACAATGATTTTATTAGAGTATTTTTATTTACATAACATCCTATGATGAATTTACGTTTTATTGAGATTTATCTCTTATTATTATCATATACCATATTTTATGATATTTTTTGTGATTAATTTAACAATGAATGTGTTGTCTTGATAGAATTCATCAATCTACCCGGAATGGTTAGTGTTTGTGTTTAAGGATTGTGTAAAGTTATTTACAACATGTATGTATATGTTGTTTATGTTTCACCTGATTCATAAGAGGAATTAATTTTAATTAATTAGTGATGGGTGGGACCCACAATATCCCATCGTTGCATCGGTAAGTCTCCTGAGTCAAATTTGATATGAATTTGGCTGAGGCCTTAACCATTTATTTTTCAAATGCCTTTGTTATGTCCATAATGTTATGATTATGAGGTAAACCCTTATTAGTTAGGATATTATGATAATATTAACTAATAAACCATGTGATCTCATTTGAATATATATAGAATTGTTTAATGAATTTTTATTCCTATCATATTATTCTCATGATTATGTTCTAATGGCATGTTTTTTAAGTCGTTCATCATGAATTATTTTTTATTTTAAATTTATCATTATTTATTACCCTTATAATTAATATTATCTCACATCATTTTTATTTTTCATTTTCCTTGGGATATGAATATTAATTTGATAAGTTACAAACATGAATAATATTGGAGAATAATAGTGTTTACAATGTAGTTTTCATGGTGTATTTAATTTAATGCTTTAACATAAAACATGTGTATTTAGTTTTCCAAAAAGCTACTATACTATATGTTAATTTGGTATTCAATTCCTTGTTCATAGAAAAAATTTAATAATGTAAGGCACTAATGTTAGGCTACAAGGGTTGGGGTCATTAGAGTTGGTATCAAAGAATGTTTAGTAGAATACTAAGAATATAGATTTAGAAAATATGGATTAGTAAACATAACACAAAGATATACATTGAACATAATAATATAATAACATCATATAGTTTTCATATTGTTGATATTATGTTGTAATTTCAATCAATATATCCATTTATAGATACTAAAAGTGGACCTGGTTTGGAGACAAATATACTTAGGGGTAACAACTCTGATAAGATATGTTGGGAAAAACTTGGTGTAACCCAGTACATGACAAGGAACCTTGTTGAATACCTATTTTTACACACATGAGGTATATTATTAAGATATTTCAGACTTTCATTACAAACCATTATGACATATTAAAAAGTAAATATGTCCCCATGTAAGCCATGTTTTTTATTATGAGAGCATCTATGCATATGTTTTTCAATAAATATTGAGTGTTACTTGTTTGAAATTATACATAATGATTAGTAATGTAATTTAGTGTATTAATTTTTTTTTGAAATTGAACTTATTGTAAGGAATGAAAACTAAATCAATCCACATATTCAATATATGGATTTCCCTCTATTGAATGATATTGATATTATAGATAGTTCTGCAAATGGAGATGAACGACTTATAACTATATTGGGAAAAACATCTCATCATATGAGAAATGACCTTACATGAACAAGGTATCTCGATCCACCACATGGTGTAACTATGTCAGGATAATTTATTTGACAAAAACCCCAAACATTCAGTAGGGCAACAAAACCATTTGTTGTAGACCAGTGGATAAGTTACTTGAAGAATAAATTTCTTGCTTTGGGAAGTGATTAAAGGGAATGGGTTTTATGGAATATTATTGTCTATATTGAGATTACAATCAATGGTGTTAATTTATTCAAAATACTATGTAGGAGGAATAAATATAAAACATGGATTATAAGTATATTATCAAAAATTTCATGGAAAAAGTATTTCACTTATGAATAATGAGATAATATGATGGGACAATTACTGATTTGGTGAAAAAAAGAGGATTATAATTCTCTTAAGTATGAATCCAACATTATATCATTTGAAGGAAATTATTCTGATTAAAACACAATCCAAATAGAAATATTAGTCAATTTTTCGATTGTTAACACTATTCCTCCAAAGGGAACTGATTTCCAAATAATCCCCATCATACCAAAATACAGTATCTTGTGCGATCATGATTGTGAAAAAAAAATTATTCCCTAAAATATAAGGGATATTTATAGAATAAATGTCCAGTGAAGCAAATAATGGATAAAGGGAAGAATAAAAAAATCAAATTTTTTAATGTGGGATACTTTTTGCTGGAAATAACTTGGTTCCTACATAAAAGGAAATGGAGTTTGATTCTGCTTTTAAGAGAGAGGTAGCCATGCTCATGATTTCAATGTAACGAAAGAAAGTACCAATGTTTAATTATAAAATTTTAGGGATATTGGAGAATAGGAAAATGGTTGTCCAAAGTTTAAGGGAAACATGACTTAAAAAATTCTACTATGGTAAGGACAAGCTTATGAAAAACAAAATTGAGGTTGAATTTCATAATAATGTGGATCATTAAACTTTAATAATATCATTATATTTAGATAAATATTTATTTTATTCTAGATCATTTAATCCGTATATATATTCCCAGTTTTTGATAAAAGATAGATATTTACACTACTCCATAAAAGGTATTTTTTAGCCAAAACCCTTATGAGAAATGTCATTGCAACTATGTTGTGTCATGAAGTTCCAATTATAAAATATAAAAAACATTATTTTATGATATTATCATCTTATCAATTGGAGACTTTTATATATTCCTTGGTACGGAATGGATTTAAAAATATGATGTGAAATATATATTTAAAGTACATTGAAATTATTATTTTTGATGATAATGTATAGTCTATTATCATTATATTAGAGACCACATAATCTGATTATTATATACATCCATCCCTATTATCCCTATGAAATGAAAATCATGGTGACAAAGAGAAAACATCATCTATTGAGAAGGAATTAAATTTTGAAATTTAGAATGTATTTATTGTCGATGAATCATTTGATGTATTTCTAGGGGATTTACCTGGACATTATCTAGATTGGGATGTTGAGTTATCCAATGATTTTATTCCTAGTGCATGACCTATATCAAATCCTCCTTATAGAATGTCCATTATATAATTAGTAGAGTTAAATAAATAGCTAGAGAATGTGAGATATAAATGATTTATTTTCCCTAGTCTTTATCCATAAGTAACTAATGATAAATTTTAAAAGATGAAATATGGATCCATGAGGCTATGTGTTGACTATAGAGTTATCAAAGCTATCACAATAAAGAGAAAGTATCTTCTACATTGCATTTAGGATTTATTGGATTAACTTCCCATAGTTCGATATTTTTTAAAGGATGATATTCAATCAGGTTATCATGAATTTCATGTGAAAAACTATGATATTCCAAATATAGAATTTCGAACAAGGTATAATCCGTATGAGATTATGGTAATTACATTTAGACTAACTACTACACCCTATGTTTTTATGGATATAATGAATATAGTGTTGAAAAAATTTCATGATGACTTTTTGTGGCTTTTATTGATGATATATTGATATATCCCAAAATCAGTGAGGACCAAGAGAACATCATCCAGGTTTTTCAGGAGACTCTGAGAAGAATAGAGTTATATGTTATTTTTACCAACTCTGAATTTTGGATTGAAACTATTTAATTTCATGGAACTATTATCTCAAATTATAGAATCTCAACTGATCCTAGGAAGAAAATGGTATTCGAGTAATGTTAAACACCAATCATCATTATCGAGGTACATAGTTTCATTGGATTCACATGTTACTATCCATGTTTTGTTTAGAATATTTATAATTTCTCTAACACATTAACCCTGATTAGTGGTATAAGGATTAAATTCATATAGAAAAAATAATGTGGGGAATTTTTTGATTAATTGAAACATATTTTAGCGAATTATCTAATATGGAATCTACCATAAAAAAATTGTTTATTTGTAATTTATAGTGTTGCATAAAAGAAAGGACTTGGTATAGTCCTTAGGAATAATGATGATGTTATTACCCATGCATCATGTTATTTAAAAAATCCTATCCATAACTATCATGATGAGTATTTAGAGCTATAAGAAATAATATTTTCTATGGAGATATGGAGAAACTATCTCTATGGTAAGTGGTGTGAGATATATACATATCACCTAATTTTAAAATATATTTTATCATGTATGAAACTCAGATTGAAGAAAAGAAGATGGCTTTATATACTCCTGAATTATTATAGTTCAGTATACTACCACCCAGGGATGGCGAATAATGTAGAAGATGAATTTAGCAGAAAAATATAGTGTTCGTAACAAAGAAGAATTGATAAGGATCTTTTTACAACGATAGAGAAAAAACGGATATATGAATTATCAAGTAATATGGAACATCATTTCCATTTAAATTTTCATGACAACCATTATTATTGAAAAGTATTAAACAATTTCAGAATACTGATTAGAATTTTAAATGGAAATTTATTGTTGTGGAAGAATGGAAGTTGACAGACCTCATGTATGAGGGTAAAATTATGAAATTTGGGAAGAGACTTTGTGTTCAACCTATACCTGAGAAAAAAAATGGAATTTTTGGATGAATATCATGGATTGAAATTCTCTATAAACTAATGTCAAAGGAATATATATAGATATTTTAAGTAACATTTTTATTGGGATAATATGAAGCATTAAATTTATGATCATGTATCAATACGTTTAGTCATTCAATAGGAGGAGGATAAAAGACAACATTTAACAGTGTTCAAGAAACCTATACATATTCGTACATTAAAATGGGATAAAATTACTATGTATGTTTTCACAATATTACCATGGAATCCAATAAATATTTATTCAATATGGGTATTAGTTTATTGACATACAAAATAATGAAATTTTCTCTCTATAATGGATTATTTTCCACTAGGGTTCCTAGCAGGACTCTACTTTATTGATTTTGTAAGATGTCATATATAAACCCTTTTAATTGTGTCTAATCGTGATTGATTATTTACATGTAAATTTTGAAAAATTAATCATAATTCATTGGATACTAAACATAATTTTTGTATTTATTATCACCCTTAAACAGATAGGTATCAGATTAGATGATCTAAAATTTAGATGACATTTTGAGATCATAATCACATTACATTAAAGGAATGTGAGATTATTGTTTGCCTTTAATATAGTTTTCTTACAATAATAGTTTCTATTAAAGTATTCAAATTGAAATATACGGAGCATTGACTGGAAAGCGATATCATGCACCAACTTTTCAGGATGAAGATGATGAATGGAAACCTGTAGGCCATCGTCTTGTAGAGGAATCAATGGAAATGTAAAATACTATTCAAATTCATATCAAATACGATAAATATAGGAGAAATATCTATGACAATAATAGATGGAAGGATTTGTAATTTCAAGTAGGAAATCATTTTTTATTCAATGTATCTTCATGGAAAGAAGTTATATGATTTTGAAGGAAATGAAAACTAATCCCTAAATACATTGGTCCTTCTTAAATCTTGGTGTGAATTAGAGATATGGATTATCATTTGGTCATTCTGACAATCAATTCTAAAGTAAAAAAAATGAGTTCCAAATGTCATTATTAAGGATGTACCTGGCAGACCCAGAAAAATTCCTCACATCCGAAGAAATATATTTTGAACCTGATTTTTCATACAATGAAGTTCCTATCAAGATTCTGGATACTAGAGAATAGGTGTGAAATAATTTGTTACGTAAGATTGAAATAGTAAATAGTAAAATCATAAAATTTAAGATGTGATGATGGAACTAGAGAAATTAATGATGATGAACATCACAAATCATTTCATTATGAGACATTCAAGATATTTCTAAGATGATATATATGTATTATGAGAGAATGTAACACCCCAAGATCATATAGTATGCCTCTATTAATATTAGTATCTTCAAATGTTTATGGTTCACACTGCACAGAGTTTAAAAACATAATATACTATTATATATGATTGTTGGAATAGTAATAATAGCATTAGAAAATGTAATATGACCAAAATAATATTAAATTGGAAAAATATTATATAAATAAAATATCAGTATCTTATAAATGAGAAAATGGTATATTTACATTGTGTAATAAGTAAATAAATGTTTTAAAATGATAAATTACGTCTTTTTAATTTTATGAGACATAAATATTTCTTTATTATTTTCAAATTAATATAATAATAGAAAATATTTTTTTTATAAAATAATCTAAAAAATTAATATTTTATTAGATTATGATTATAACATAATTTTATGAGACCTTAATAAAAAAATTATGTGCCGTAAAATTGGTTGTAATTTTTAAATTGGTATTTTCTAAATAAAAAATGTTTTAAATTGAAATATAAATTTAACATATTTATAACTTTTAAAAAAATAATTGGACTTCATTTTTGAATTCTACTTGTCTAAAAAATTTATGGTGCATTTTTTATATTTTTTTGAAATAGTTGAAATTTTGTTGAATAATGATATAAAAAAATTTACTATATATACACTATAAAAAAATACACTGTTACATGAGCCATGAATGATGTAAGAACAAAATTTTCAAACATTAATTCATTATTTAATATATTTATTCATAATTCTCATACTATTCTATGTATTGTTCCTATATAATAAACAAAGGAATAAAATAATAAGTAGCACCCACCTCCTACACTATAAATACCACCCCTCAACACCACTTCTCCTTAGATTTCTAAATCATTAAATATTTATTATATTTTACCAATATTAACTCTTAAATATTTACCTTAATCTGTGGTCATTCTGGTCTCACCAAAAGACAATTTCAAATCCCCATAAGGTGGTTCTCTGGGAGAATAATTGAACAGGTAAATACTTTTTCATTCTCTTACAATTTATTTTATTTTATATTCATCTGAGTCCATCATTAACTATTAGGCACAAACATTCAGGGTAAATCAATTACATTATATATATTGGGCCATTATTATGTTAATTAAATATCCTTCATCGACCCCTTCTCCTTCTTACTTTTATTCAAAATACATCATCTATGATATGCCGATTTACCACAATCTTGGATGATGAAGCTTCATTTACCATTAATTCCCAAAATTATTGTTATAAAACAATATTTAAGGTTAAAAAAAATTTATATATACATATTATAATTTATTTAGTGTCCTATAACCATTATATATATCTGATATTAATTAAAAACAAAATACAGGTTCATGAAAATCAAAAAATAGAAAAAATAATCTAAATTATTATCATTAAAGGCATATCAAATGGATCATCCTCATATCATGAAAAATTATAATATATGAGAACATTAAATATTTTTTATCTTCATTATTAAAATATTATTTCAATTATGGATAATTATATTAATTTAACATGATCTTTCGAACTTGTACACAAGTGAATCAATAATGAAAATCAAGGAAACAAATACTCCAAAATGACAAAATAGAATATTATAACTCATCCAATATTCCATAAAATGGACATAATAAAGTTATAATAGAACAAATACATTCATAAAAGATTATTAATTAAACAATTAATGAATATAATTTCATTACATAGTAAAAGAGGTACTAATGCAGAACACTATCAGATATAATGTAAGGGTTTCTCGTCGAAAATCCATCTTTCATTCAGGATACAATTTCACTCATTTTACCAAATTGTAAATATTAAATATTTTTTATAATTCTTCTAAATTCATTTTATATTTTCATATATCATATACCTAGATCAGATCATCAATATTTTATGGGTAAATACTTTTTTACAAGTTTCACTTCTCAATTATTCCTGAAAGAAAAAGTAGATTAATGGGAACAACCCAATTTCATATATATTTTCAAGAAACATACATATTCTATTTTAGGAAACTGTTTTTTTTAATTAGTACTTTTTTAATGGAAAAATATAAATTTTATGTTTTATGTTTTATACAAATAATAATGATAAATAAAAAAATTTCCAATAGAAATAATCTATGCAAAGTAAAAGGGTATTCCATTCAATAAATCCATGGTAGTTTTATTAGAGCATATCTGTCTATTTCAACACCTATGTTAAATCTTATATTTTATTGAGATTAATCACATATTTTTATGGAATATCATATTTTATTAAATGTATTATAATTGTTTTGGCTAAAGATGTGATCTCTTGATACCATTCACTAAACTACTCATAATGGTTGGTGTTTATGTTTACTGACCGAGGGATGTTATTTATATCTCATATGCTTATGTTGTGTATTTTTCACCCCCATAAATATGAGTATTTTATCAGATTTAGTAAGTGATAAATATGGGCCATACTATATCCCATCAGTGCATCAATATGTCTAATGAGACAAAATAATTATTGATTTGGCTGAGGTATTAACCATTTATTTTTTAATTTTTTGGATTAGTCATGAACAATATTTTTATGATGCACATAATTATACATTCCCTATTTTGGATAATAGTAATTGATAGTCCACGGAAAAATTAAACAAGTAGAAAATTCATGGTTATGTTTCATTCTTATGATACTTTTTATGGCATTATATATTAACATTTTATTCCCACAATATTATGATAGATATTATGTTCTAAAAGCATGTGTTTTTAGTCATCCACCATACCATATTATTTATTTTATCTTACACTAGATTTCAATCCCTTATTTAGATTATAATCACACCAATTTATTATTTCTTATTTTCCCAAATATACAATGACGTCTATTACGAGTTAATATATAGGATAATCAAAGAGAATATGAGTCTTTATTTTGGAGTTATCGTGTTGTATTTAATTGAATATAGTAAAGTAAAAAATACATATGTATCCAATTTTTACAAATCAATTAAAATATTTCCTTATTTGGGATTCTATTTCATGTACATCGTACCATGTACTATTGTGAGGAACTAGCTATTGGATAATGGGGTATGGAACTGTATAATGATGAATGGATTTAATATGGGAACCACTATATTCTATAGGTTTCTATTTAAACACCTATACATTCTCCATAAAACCATTCATATGCCACTCCATACCCCAAAAAAATTAATATTTATGTATAATAAACAATATTCCATAAAAATTTAAGTGAAACACACCTCAAATGGTTCTACTTTTCACAATAACCAAATCATATGGTAATCGTACTTCAGTTTCCCTCTTAGATATCACTGGGTATCATTAGGAAACAACCCCATCCCTAAGGCCCACTTACCCCACACCCTATAAAATTTATCTTCATGGAAATTTCATTGATACCATAATTCACACACTAATGGATGATTATTTTCATATAGTTCCCTTCCACTTCAATAAACAATACGATCTAGATTCTCTTAAATGGAAATATTATTCTCAAACTCAATATCCTCAGTTCCAATCACATGTGATGAATCATGTCATTATCACCAATTTTTAAATATATAATACATTATATATGTTATTAATATAATATTTGATAGACAACTAGTATTCCACTGGATCTATTCACACCACTGTTGAAAATGACCCCATATAACTTGGAACCAACTTCCCCTCCCTCCATACTATAAAATATTCCAATATCAATGACACTCATAAGAGTACCAGGTCCCCAACCATGAACATCATAGATTATTATCACCATCATATACGAGATATCTACATACTTCGGGATGTCTCAATACTTTTCGAGATCAACTCGATATTCTATGAAATCATGTGAATGAGGCTCAGTCTCACCATCATTTCCTCCCTATACTCAATCCGATAAAGAGATAATCAGCATGATATACAATTTAAACCATCACAATTAAATATATGTGTGTGTGTGTGTGTGTGTTTGTGTGTTTGTGTGTGTCTGTATGTGTCTATGTGTTTTCTATAGAACTGTTATTGTATATTAATTCCCTTGAACTAGATTGTTTATTTATGGATCAACCAAATCCAGGATGCATGCTTTCGAGATATTCAATATAATCTGAGTAGTATGCTTGGAATTATTGTCTCTAAATGGGGTATAGGTAATTCTCAAATGAACATTTGTTTAATATGATTTTTGAAACGCTTTCTATAATAATAATTTGAAATAGGCCTCTATATCCAATTTTATACACATAGTTACCAAATGTTTGAACTGGATCTCTTGAACATAGAGAATACCTAGATCATGCACTTAAAATATATCCTAGATTGTTATAAAACTAGTTACATTCAACAACTGATCACTAACTACCCATACAATGTTATTTCTCAATCACGTTCTTGGATTCCATATAACCAAATACACAGTGATGTTGTCCACATTCCACTATAGAATAAGAATCAACTATATGATACTAATTTTTTAATGATGTACAAACTGAAAATGCTGATAGGTGGAGAACTAGATGATAAAATGCACAATTTCCATCTTCATTCCTAGAATCCAATAAAATTATAAAATGTTACAAAAAATATTGGTTAGCCCTTGGTTTACCACCCACATTGATAGATGATAATCCCACATTAGTACTTCACTCATGTTCATGGGATCCAAGACATGACCATGATCATGAATAATCTCTAAATCATCAAATGTCTAATATAGTGTAAGATCCCCATTATATAATTTTTCCCATGGAGTTAGGAATTTTAAAATAGATAACTGGCTCCTATTAATGGTTCACATAACCATAGTTCCCATAAAATTCAAGTTCATTTTAGTTAATAGAAGCATCAGATGTCATTCACTTCTGGATTTCTGTACCACACGAGTCTTCTTTTCCCAAATCAAATACAATACAATATTATTTCATTTTTATATGGTGGAATACAATTTTTGATCAATGTACTAAAAATACATGACCCCATTTCACTACAATATTTTCTAATATTATTGTGTAAATTTCTATTTCATATGTTTTTGGTTGGCATACCCCACAAAATTCGCACCCAATAAGTAATGCTTCTAATATCTCTTGGAAGAAGCTAATATTTTTTAACCGTGATCATGTGTACGGTATTTTAACTCTTGTGGCCTTAGATTCATAGAACTATACAACACCACATGATCTTCTTGTATCAATACTTCTACCTTTCTGACCCCATTTGTGGGAAAATAAAATGTATAATCCCTACACATACATGGTACTGAAAAAATAAATATTATAGTAATTATTATTTTCTTTTCATGAAGGAATATCTAAACATCATCTGAGAACATAACTATCATACTACTTTTCCATTTCATTCATATGTTCAATCAAATAGGAAAATTATAATATAAACCAAAAATAATAACCATATAAAAACAAAATGATTTTTATGTCATAGTTATTATTAATATGATCCCAATTAACCACTAACCTAACATTATTTTATTCTAAGGATACACTACAATCAAATACAACATGACCCATTAAGATCACCTCATGAATAAAAAAGTGACTCTTAATGAGCTTGGAATAAAGAAGATGATCCATAAGTATTCCCAAGAAAACCTTGTGATGTTGTGTGTGTTGCTCACATGACATATGGTTATTGAGAATATCATAAAAAATAACCAAAAGTGTCAAGGATGGGTTCAATACCAAATTCATTATGTCTATAAATACCAGTAGTGATTTATTGAACACAAATGAAATCTACAAATACTCAAAAATAAATTAAATTCTCTTAATGATGATGTGAGGTATGTCTGCAGAAATCAACCCTAGGCTATGATAAGGAAACCTTAGATAACTCTTGATGAATAGTCATAATCCTATTAATAGATAAAACATGTTGTGAAAAGGTTTACTTGGGTATCATTTTTTAATTTTTATCTTATTCAAATATTGAGAATTGAAACACAATCTCAAGGACCCATCGGCATTAATGGAAAAGATGACTGGATAACACCATGAATATGTACCTGGCCATGTGAATCACATGGGATCTCTGTATTATAATTGAGGATTAAACTCACATCTCTCTATAGGGTCCATCATATCTGGAATAATTCAAATAGTCTCTACACTTTGTGAGAGATCAATGGTAATCTCTACCTACCATGTAAGCAACAATCCTGATATCTCAATGGGAAAACAGATTTGAACTCATAAAAAATAGTTGAAAAATGATGTTTTACATCATCATCATCATTGAATATAATATATCCCATCTGGGATGTAATCACATCCAGTTGCTAATTGTTTGGTTCAGCATAACCTTTCTAAAAATATTATTCCCTAGTATGCACATACCAAATGTCTTCAAGGGACATAAATGGTACTCATTGACAATGACAACAGATATAAGATTAATATTATACTAGCTAGTACATCCAAAAAATCAATTGAAGACTAGTTATATCGAATCTTTTGAAATCATAGAGGAACTTATAATCACCAATATCTTTGTAAAATTCCCTTGAATAGCTAGTTCCCTCTAATCAAATTCAATTTGGATTATCTATAGATATAACCCTATATAAATACTCTATGTTCATAAAAATAGAATCCAATAACTAATTATAGTTAATGTAGTGTGATGAAAATATATCAAACAAATGGAAATAAATCATATACACTACCAATATCATACCTCAGACTATAGAATGTTCCCCATTATGAACAATATGAGTTTTTTTAACACGTTGTAACTATGCAATCCCTTTCCCTAATTGCTGACTTTATCTCCATAAGCTACAATACCATGCTGGTGATACATTTCTTTTACCTAGAGGAACACATCCTCTATCCTAACCTAAATGAGTGGTTGAACCTTGACTACCCACCTATTGTGACGTAGTTAAACAAACACATGAATCATATTCCCAACTAGATCATCATTATTTTGTTACCAATTGAAAACTCTTTAAAAATATCTTCTAGTGGCCCATTATTCCGCACTCTCAACACTCAATGATAATTTGATCCAAATAAGGCTAAATTTGGGAAAACATGATACATTGTGGAAAATTTATTGATCTAACACCATGATGAGAGAGAAATTATATGTTGTTCCCATGTTTCTTAACACACCAATAATCTTGTATAAAATTATCCATTAATCTATTCTTTTATAGGAATTACATGAATAATCAACCTATCCAAATCCTTTATATTAATTGAATATCCATTATTACATAAGAACATTGAAAAATACCTCAAATATGTACGTTGTCTGAAAGATGTTCAACTAAAATATAACCCCACACTATAACCCATCCTCAAAAATCTCACCCAGACCATTATATCACCCACCCAATGTTGGGGAAAATATAAATATGTCCATGATATTATCAGTGAAGTCAATTTCTAAAATATTCCACTAGAAAAAGTTCATACACCCCTTGAACCTATCACCTCTCTCGATCTATAAGAAGAAATGTTCAATAAAATGGTTCACGAAAGCATTCTTGGAAAACCCATTATATTGATATCCCTAAAATAGTATGTTGCATCATAACCTTGTTGAAATAGAGAGAATATAAACTCCAAATTTCTCCCCTATCTTTAAGAGACTCATAATTATTAAATATCATCCAGATGGAAATAGTATAGAACACAACTACCTGTGGTTCACCATCGAAAGTAATTAATTATGTGTTTTAGAGCTCAAACTCTCTATTCAACTCAGCGATAATATCATAAGGTCATATAAAATCCTTCTCCATCATCTTCACTACTCATTAAAAACTATCTCAAAGATAACCACCAATCACCTATCCTACTACTATAATTGGTTCCGATATAATAACCTCTAGGGAATACTTATCTCCACACTCATGATGATATAAAATAGACAATAATTGAGGTATAAATCTATAATTCCTAGCCCATTAAATTTTACACATTAATTAAATTTTTTTATTATCAAAATTTAGTGAATGTGATAATACCAATACCACTATGTTACTTCCTAAATCTTGTTCAATATGAATCCCAATAATCTATAACTCCCACTAACCATTACTGCTCATAGAATGGGACAACCTCATAAATATTTGAAGTGAATAATATAAACTTGTGATCTATTTCTTCACACCATTACAATTATTTAAACTATAATATTTCATTAATAATTATTGGTCAAATAAAACATTAATTACATGTTATTGTGGAAACAACTATATATAATGAGATTATAATATTATTTAGCTAATTGAACTTAATAATCCAGATATGGGATCACTTTATATGAAATAAACTATATAATAATTAATTTATATAAGATCTCACTGTAAATTTATTTGGTAAAACACCATATAAAAGGATTTTGAGCCATTAAAAAATCAACCACAGTCATATTTGTAAATAAATCATATGTAATCATACAAATGAAATATAAGACTTTTATAAATGACATGATGATTGATCATATTAACTCTTCCCATTATAATCTATAAGTAAACCCATAAAACATATTAAATCCCAAAAAATCATTAAAAATGTTTAAATAGGTCTATGTTAAATGAAACAAGAATGAATAATAACTTCATTCCTTATAAAAAAACATTTTCTTCGTATAAGGGTTAGATACTTAGATTCATGATTTTCATGCTATGTCAAAAAATTCACTATCTTCTATCTACCATTCAAAAATTTTATGGAAAAACTAGGGCTCTAATACAACATTTTTAATTCCCTTTCCCAGTTCACTTTAAATAATATTTAGAATAGCAGATCAACTAGACCCCAGGTGCACCTCCCTATACATGAGGGGATCCTGTATAAAAGAGATGGTTTATTTTGGTATGGTGCGGAGTATATATTTTGGTATTAGAGATCAAAAAAAATTATAAATAACATATAAATTTCAAATAAATTAGTAATCACATATCCATACAAGTGTCGATAAAATAACAACTCATGGTATGAAAAAATAAAATTTATAAAAGAAAATATTTCATAATGAATATATCATATACAAAAATATCCCTAAATAAAAATCCAGATGGACCAACCAAATGAACCAAATTCCAATATTAGTCTCAAATAATCATGCTTCAACATTGTATTCTAAATCAAACATCATTCATTTGGTTCTTTCCTTTTCCATATCTTATAGTCATGAATTCTTCTTAGGCACTAAATGATGTTCTAATGGGGGTGTGAGTATGTCACATTATGCCAGAACTAATTATTTCTGTAAGAATTTCCATTATGAGAAAATGGTCATGTTTATTTGTATAAAAATTTATATAGAATAAAAATAAATAAATCTAGAATTGATACTTGTGTTATAAGGTAATCCATAGGAGAAACCATACTTCATGCAGCTAGAGTTAGTTATACCTTTCTATAATTTCCACAATCATAAAAATTATCCCCTTTATGATAATCAAATGGATTCAAAACAGATCAAGTTCCATCAATAACCCATTGATAATTTATGATAAGGCATTCTAAACTAGCATGTGTCATCGTTGAACCCGTGGGTACTTAAAACTACGGTGTTCCAATATAGAAACTATCGTCAAAAAACCCGCGGTGACATAAGAACTTTGAATTAAACCATATAATGGGTCATTTATGAGCCCCCATTAACACAATTTTGATTTGTTCCAACATATTAGGTGTCAACATTGAACCCAAGGGGACTCCATCCCCAGGAATTTGTATATAGAATGAATAATCATTGAACCCAAGTTGACTCAAAACCAATACATTCATTTATATTCCATTGTTGATGTACATGTTAGTTCCTAAATAAAATCATTTAGTAAAAAATTACATCTATTCTCATAAAATTAACAACTAAGAACGATCATATAAAACACCCTAAGAATCCCCAATCACACCCCCATGGGAAAATCCTAAGACCAATGGTCCCCTATGTACACTTATTTATTTACCCAAATTATTCCCAATTCTAGTAAACCTAATATGGTTTATATGGTCCATGTATACTCACCAATTTATTATTTATGAATCAAGAAGAGGTTTATTTTCATTTTTTATAACTATAGAACATTAAATTATTTGTTTTTATCATGTGAAAAAATGATGACGTGACCTTACCTTATACACAAAATGTAAAATAATTATAATTTTAAGGTATACTTTATAAACCACCATCCTTATAGTTGTAGATGCCTAGTTGTATAATATCAGCTGTTGAATCATGCCAAATTGATAGAAATCATAAATGAATAAGATTAACATATAAATTGGCTATAATATATGAAAATATAAGGAACACAGATAATAATGGAGGTAGAAAGTTAGAAGTGGGTATGGATAGATGTGGAAATGAACTATGATTTTAGTAAATTATTATTTTAAACGTGGTTGAGTATCTTTTCATATACACAAAACCAATGAAAAATCAAAAATACACGCTTCATTAAAAAATTATTAATTAAAATTATATTATCATATTAAAATTAGAATTATATAAAAATTTAAATCACCCAATTATTTTTTATTAAATACCTATAATACAATAGTTTTCATTTTATGCATGACAATAAACTTTTTTCTCAAAATGGTTTTTATGAATTATGTGAACTAAAAGGAAAATTAAAATTTCCAAAGTCAATGATATTTTATTTGGGAATATGATTTTAATGTTTTTTAATATAAGGTCGAAAAAATAATATTATTTTTTAGAATAAAAACATGATTATATTGATTAATGTTAATTACCATGATTATGGTAAAAATATTTTTATAAAATAATTATATTATTAATATTTATAATTTTATATATTATATAATAAACTTTTGTTCTCTGAGAAATGTATGTTTTATATTTTATAAAAATTTATATAAATATATTAACACTCATTAAATTGGTAATCAATCCTAAATATGATTAAGAATACATATTGGTAATAATCACATTTTTCTATAAATTGTTTTATATAAATAATATGTTTTAATTTTAATGTTGATATTCTAATATTAAAAATAATAATAATATTATATGGAGTTGATATTTACATTCAATAAATAAAGTTTTTTTTAATAATTGTTACCATATTTTTTTTAATTAAATAAAAAATATTTTGAGAAAAAACTAGCTACCAAGGTAAAACCAAAATGTTAAAGTATACAAATAAAGTGGTAAACTAATTGAATCGGGCAAAAAAATATCTGGAAACAAATGGTTGGCGAGTTATGTAAATTATCTCACAAAAAAAATAAGAATCTCCCACTTTGGATCCATTAACTCTAGAATAGTGGCATGCCATCAATGGAAAAGTATTGGGTATTTAAGAAATTTATATTTTCTTCTCCTATAAAAGGGGATCACATACACCACATTGATTCACCGGTTATGGTGATATATACTTTAAAAACATATATTTTACATAATAATCACTCTACCGACATCTTATAATGCTTCGATATTCCAAAAAACCAAGATAAGTATACTTATTTATTTTCTAAAGGGAGACCATATAATTAGAGATGATTTGTTCTCAATTAATTTCTCTAAATTTTTTATTCATATTCTAGAATATGAAACATACACCACACATGAATGTAAAATTACATAATAATTACTTATATTCATAAATTTTATTATTCTTATGTTATATCTATTTTCTACATTCCTCTCAATCATATGAAAATAAGAATGTAGTAATGGGATTTCTATGGATTACTACCATAATAAAAATCATGATTAATTTGTCATAATAACCTCAAAGGATGTATAAAAGGGTAAATTTGATGAAAAAAATTACCATTAAAAAATTATTAATATTATGAAATTATAAACCATTTCTGACTTCTTATTTGTTTTTTGTAGATCAATTTATCACCCATGCAAATGTGTGGACTACCGCCTCCCCAAATTTGGAAAATACAACTTTTACCTAGTAATTTATATCACGTATAACTATTTAAACCTAATTACATGTTATATATGAAAATAATAACTAAATATATATATTTTATGGTTTCATTAGTGGCAATGTAAATATATAACATGTTAGTAGGATACCACCACCACGTTCATTAAAATTATAGAAATAGTATTGTTACCCACCATCTTATTATTAATCATAACTAAAATACATAAAAATGAAATTATAAAACTATAAATAAATATGAAACATTAATTTAAGTAACTATAATTATATAAAATTTATAAACATTGAATCTATAATGCGTAATCAACACATCTATTATAACACTAGTGAAAAGAAACATTCAAAACAAATAACATCTAAGGATGAAATCAGAGAATAACTATCAAATAAAATTGTAATAAAGAATTATAAATGATTTTTATAAATGATTTTAGATATTAAAAATGTTATAAAATGGGTTATTTATCTATTAATTTTTTTAGAGAACACAATGCATTTAAAAATGTATTAATAAAGGTAAGGTTTTTTCATAACTCTAATATTTTCCTTAAGGAATAAACATTCCTCTTTTCCTATGATCCATAAATAAATATATATTATTGCCTATTATGATAATATTTAATATTACAACATTTTCGTATTCGTAATCCACGCTTCACATCAAATCCATAAAGCTGGTAAAATCATAATATTCTAATTTTGATATTATTGAGTTCTATATTTTGTAAGGTTATTTTTCTTCCATATTCAGGTGAAAACTTCCCATAAATGTTCCACCCTATTATTTAAAATGATAATTATATTGTTTATATTTTTAATTTAATGTTTATATTTATATTTTCTTTGTCGAACTTTTATATTATTTTTCAATGATTTAGCATTGTGGATTGGTATTTTAAAAATATAAATAACACATTTATTTTTATAATATTTAATTTACCATCAAATAAATATTTTTATAATAATATTAATTATTATTTTTCTTTTTTTATGGGATTAATTTTAAAATTAGTGTTTTATTAATGATTTTGGTACCTTTTAAAAAAAATTATTCTTTAAAATAGTCACTTAGATATGAGTTATGTCTCATTGATTACAAAAGTTTTTCATGAAATCTATCTTGATTATTTATTTTCCATTTTCCTATATTTCATTACTTGAGTTATATTTCATGGTTTCATCCTCCATATTTATTTTATGAATTGATCCCTTTTCGGTGATCTTTTTTTTCTTGTAAATAATATTAACCAATGATGTCATTTTATGTCATATGAAAATATCAAGAAACCCATTTGATTTCATGGGGTTCTTTATGCTATAAATAGTTAATTATTATCATTTGAACATTTCACAAAACTCATTTTATTTCCTTAGGATATTTCTGTTGTGATATGTGATTGATTTTCAAGTGGAACATGTAAAGATGGTTGAAATATTTATGAATGATGTATGAGTTCTTGTATCTCCCACTATAAATTGGTTAAAATTTTATAACTCTTGGTAAATATATTCATGGTAATAATTTAGTTCCCAAAAAGTTGGGGTGCATGTGTGTGAATCATTAATGTTAGTTTCCATATACCTATTTTTGTGCCAAAATTATCTAGAATTAATTTTCTATGATAATATAATTGTAAATGATATATAATCATATGTTATTCATCTGGCCAATGTTATATTTTTTCTTAAGTCTAGTTGCAATTTTATTATGTTTTAAGTCCACTGTTTTTCTTACATCTAGTTTTGAAAATGACTTTTTACATAAATCTTTCTGTGATATATATTTTTGGTAGTGATTAAATTTAGTGTAATCATGTACTGTTATAATGTTCTCATACCCCTATTTTCTTGTCACATTCTCACTTATGTATCCAATTGTTATCTCTTGTTTTTAACCATTTTTAGAATTTTAGACGATACATTTCATATGTATTCCCATAACCTAGTTATTGAAAATTAGTATATCATGTGATATATTTAGATGGAATTTTTGGGATTTATGAAAATGGTGAAGTGTTTTTATATTATTTAAAAGAAACTACCTATTTCCAAAATCTCCCATGACACAAAACTTTTAGTTCTTGGGACAATGTGGATTTGTTTATGATAAAATGGTTATTCATGTCGAATGAAATATTTTGTGTATTTTTCAATAGAATAACCATATTTCATAAAAGATAAACATTTATTAATTATTCGGTGTTAGTTAAGTTATTCTTGGGATGATTATGAGTGAACATTATTAAAAAAACATACAGATAAGTCTAATGTATGAGTATAAGGATATAATATTTTTCATGATTTATTATAATGTTTTGTGTATATATTTACCTAAAATGTAAATAATTTTTTTGGATTCTAGGATGTATAATAAACTATAGCAAAAATATATCTGAAAGGAATCACCATGAATATTTATTTTTTTAGAAATAATTTGATCTTTAGTGGGTATAGATTGAGTGGGCCTATGATATCAATCATGTATATAAAATCTTAGTGGATATGTATTGGTTAATTCAAATTATTCTTAAAAAACATTATTTTATATTTTAATATATACAGTATTTGAAAAAATAGATAAATTTCTATGTATAAACTGGATTGAATTCTATCGATTCTAATGTTATGGCCTGATATTTATTTATGATTTGTTTCATGATCACAGTTTTTCTTTAGTATATTTATTAATTTATGTATTCTCATATAGACAGTTTATTTTATTTAATTTAATGTACATATATTGGTGTGTCTGTATTAATAATGTACTTTAAGTACAATGCTCTGATTGTCCCAAATGAACTATGACATGAGATTTGAGTCGCTCAATAAAACCTCATAGTGATACTTACCCAACTATCAAATATTAAGAGGAATAATTATAATTTAATTATGATCTAAAATTCAAAATGGATGTGGAGACATACCATCATTTTTTTCAAGAGTCAATTTCCACCCTCCGTTTGTGGAACATTTAATCCACTTGTTTATACGATATGGATAAATGTGCCGCAAAAGTATTTTTTAACTCTTTAGTGAATGGACCATCAAGAAGTCATGTTAGTTGTATATCATTTTAAAGGTGTTATTTACCAATGGTTTACTCAAAAAAAAGAATATAGTGGATATAAAGAAAATGTATACTATATGGAATGGGAGGGGTTTAATAAAATATTATTCATAAACCACATTTTTATGACACTTCTCACAAATAGAGAGAGTGAATTCATTTATTTTATTCAAAATGGTGTGAAATATGTTTGCAAACAGGAAGATAACATCACAATATTCCTAAGGAATACGTCTGGTTATATCGATAAATAAGAAATCAAGATTTATTATTGCATTATTTGGTAAAAGGAATGTATATAATTTTAATTATCCATAAGAGACATTAGAATATACAAAGAGATTGTTCATTTTGAAGTTATTATTGAGATAGATGCAAGTGGATGACATTATTTAAATAAAATAATCATATGTGGATTACCCTAAAATATAATATGATAATTTAGATGGGAGAAAGAAAATCGAATATCTGATATGTCTATAAGTCAGAGAAATCATCAAGTTAATCATCTCAAGGGATATTTGAAGTGGTTTTGGAGTGGTAAACCATGAAACAAAGATCCAAAAATTGTAATGAAATGGAAGAGGTATCAATAACCAAACATTGTAGACTATGGGACTATCCTATAAAACACCTACTTCTGAATGTTTTACGTGAATGAATTTTGGGTTTTATGAAAATCAATTCCATATCTCCAGAGCTATTGCAGAAGATAGACCCTAGAAACCTCCAAAACCAGTAGTGAAAGGGAGTGAATATGTAATCATTACCAAGGGGGTGGATCATAACAATGATGTAGTAAAATATATACAAATTCTCCACTTCAAAAATTTAAATTCATTATTACATTTTGGGTCTACTAATTATTTTATAACACATAATTTTAAAAACAATGTTGATACACAATCATCATCCTTAAATTAATAACTATCTTTGAAAACCCATATAGGTATGGTGATTACATCATAGATAAATAATTAATCTACAATAATGAATTTTGGGATTTAATTTACTAATATCAAGTTCGTTCTTACCTTAGATGAATTTCATGTTATATTGGATTTTGAATAGCATTCATATACTAGAGAACTTATTTAATTTCTTTGGATAAGGAGATCTAATTTCATATCCTAAAGAATATTTTGATAAATTATCTATTCAAGTATGTTCCTGAATAACAATTATAATAAAATTATATTTCATGGGTCCTAATACATATTATTGTGGGACTATAGCTCAAGTGATGGAGGAAGAAACCAACATTTGTGACAAAACTATTTTAAATGAATATGATGTTGTATTTCTATATTAACATTCAGGCCTTACATGAACGTATAATGTTTATTATTCAATATAATCAATATGTGGATCCATATCAATATAATTTTTTTTATATAATAGATATCAATGAATTGGAATAAATAATGAATCCATTACAAGAGAATTTATAAAATGGTTTTATATGCCATATTTTTAAACCATGTGGTGCACCAATCCTTTCCTTCAAGACGAAGGATGGATGCATACTTTTTTTCTTTGATTATAGTCACCAAAATAAAATCAACATAGAGAAATTCTATTCTCCACCTCATATCGATGATTTATTCAATAAAATGAAATGATCTCATCACTTCTTGGATATTATTCATTGATCTGGATACCATCAGTTATTTGGAAAAAGGGAGGAAATTTCTAAAATTAATTTTTGTGTGAGATATAAACACTATGAATTTTTTATAATTCAATTTGGACATATGAATGCTCTTTCTATGTACATAGATCCAAATAATTGAGTCTTTATTGATGATCATAATTAATTTCTGGATTACATTTTAAATTAAATTATTATATATTAAGAGTCACATAAAGCACATAGTTATCATATTTGAATTTCATTAATTACCATGAGAATGGTAAAACTAATTACAAAATTTAGAAAATGTGAATTATGGTTATAGATTGTATCACTCTTTGTTCAATCAATCATTTGAATGAAAATATCAACAGATAAATAAAACATTTAATTTAAATTAAAATAGAACAGAATAATCATTATAACTAATAAAATATTTTTATTGGGATATAATAATACTACCAATGATATGTAAGAAATTTATAATATCTATAAAATCTGTAAATTATGTGATCATAAATGGGAGTGGAGTTCCATTGGGTATAGAAATCTGAATAATGATTTGAGGAACTTAAAAATAGGATTGTAAGTATATTTATACATACATTACATTGAAGCAAGTAAGATCTTGTAAGATATGATTATAAACTAAAAATATTTTTAATTTTCTACTCATGGAGATATATAATTTATTTAATTTTGTATCACGATAATTTAAGTCTATAGATTAAAATTACCTGTTTCATGATTTGGAACAAGAGATAATGATATTTCCACTAAATATTTTGATCTATTATATCTATGGTGAAAATAATCACTTAAATAATAAACACATTATCTTTAAATATATATGCACTTATATGAAGTTAAATATTAACCATAGGTGATAGTGGTAATTGATAAAAAAGATTATTAATGTTAGATATATTACCATCTATGTTAGGTAATTAATATGGATAATTCTTAGAGAAAAAAAGCCTGTTAACCTATCATGGAGGAGAACTGAAAAGGACTTAATATTCATTAAATTAAAGGGGATGGATATTGGAGTCATAAATTAATTGTATAAATAATATCTTTCCCTAATGAATATGAATCCTTCCATTCCTTTAATGTTCAAAAAATCATTAATGTATGATGTTGATCTACAGAGAAAAATAATTACTATTATAGGGTTCATCTTTGATATAGTGGGAGTTATATGATTTTGAACCTGGATAGGTTTTCTAAAAAGGCCAGAAATAAAGTGGTAGATTTTGGATGATTATCATAGATCCACCATATTTATTCATATAGGATACATGGACATGTATGAAGATAAAATGAAAAACATCTGGTTGGATAACCTTAAGAAGAAAATTTAGTGTAGATATCTCAATGCTTAGTATATAAAAAGTTTTAGTTTTATGATAGAATTAAAATGGTAAGTTTCAACCATTAACCATACCCGTAAAAAAATGTTAAAACATTTCCATGTAGTTTTTTGGGGAATTCCATGTTAATTAATGTCTAAAATTCTATTTGTGTTGTAATATATCTCCATAGAAATTCAGATTATTTTATTTCAATAAATGAATAATATCTATTTGAAAACTAACTATGTAGTGTATTAGAGATATGGTATGGATTCATGGATTCACACTCTATGTTGTATTTGATATTGATATGAGGTTAAACATGAGGTTCTATGAAATACCCTTAAGAAAAATTATAGATACAGTTGATATGCATCACTATTTTCTATCCTCTAATAGATGGTCAAGCAAAGAGGAACATAACACTCTAGATGATATGTTGAGGTATTGTTTTTTTGGAATTACATGGGTATTGGGATCATCATATCCAACATTTTTATTTATAATATATTGATAGTTTACATTCTAGAATTCACATGGCCTTATATAAGGCTCATTATGGGAAGTGATAAAGGAATCAAATTGATAGAATTATGTTAAAGAGGGGAATCTAATATATTATGACCATGTATAGACAATGATAGGGAAGGTAAAACCCATTTAGTGACATATAAAATGGGGAAAGTGAAATTATAAGGAATATATTCATAATCATTTATCTCATCAATAATTTAAAATTTTTTAACAGGTGATCCTTCAAATATCTCAATTGAAGTGTCCTATGAGATTTTGATGAAGAGAATACTAATCCATGGTATCCTAAGTCTCATCAAGATCCCTGATCATGTTTGGGTAGTAATCCATTTTTTTCACTCTATCCAAACCTCTAACAAGTACTTGAGGTGATCGATGATTCCATTTTAAGAATGTACATTTCAGATCATACACGTAAACTGAACTAATAACCTATAAAAGTAATATGATTTCTTATATGAGGAACAAACAATAGAGATCCTAGATAAAAGTGATATGGTTCCAAAATACCCAACCAATCATCAGTTCAATGTTATATAGAGGAATTGTAAAATCAAAGAAGTTATGTTGGAACATGGGGATTTAATGAGACAAAAATACCCTTACATATTTTCATCCTCGTAAAAAAAAATATGTCTCTCATTTTATATTAAGGATGGTAGAATATAAAGACATGTGATTTTATTAAATACTTTTCCTTAAATTATGTTCAGTTTCATGTTTAATTTGATACACTATACCAAATCAAAAACCAATATATATTAATAATATAAAATCATTAAAGATGATTGTTAAATTATAAATCCTAAATTGGTGGGTATTAATCACAAGGGAAAACCTTCAAATTTATTACAACTGAATACTAAAAAAATATTTTATTCATGAAGATATACATTTTCTAATTTTCTTGATGAATTACTTTCACTATTTCTAGGACTAATTTCAATGACTGTAATAATGGTAAAACTGGTGTTATCAATTTATCATTTTATTGTCATTGTTGAATATATATCAACAAAATAAATTAATTTAATCTTAATTATGAGTCTAAAATAATATTTGAACAAATACCTAAATTTATTAAGAGAAATTAAATTTTTAATCCACACCAAATAATTTTGAGATAGTTAATGAAAAAAAATTAATTTTTCTACAAATCAATTGTTATATATAATTAATTTTTTCATTTCAAATAAATTTGAAACATATTAAATAATTGAATTAGATTAGTTTTTTATTTAATATAGTTTTATAAAATAAAAAATGGTGATTATATTTACCATATATTTTTTAATAAAACATAAATTACATTGGGATCAAACAAATTACTAGAGTAAAAAACCAAAAATGGTATATTAAAAAAATATTATTGTAAAGGAATGATAACTTGTTAAATTGAAGTGTTGAAAATAATGGTAGAGTCTTTATCAGCCTTACCTCACCCCAAAATTGTTTATTTATAACTTTCGAGCCAATGAATCTATAATATTATCATGTAATTATTTTAAAATTAATTAATATTTACAAAAATCCATTTTCATCACTTTTCATCAGAATCAATTCAAAAATATATCTTCAGAAGTCCCAAATCATTTGATACATGACTCTCAACAGGTAGTTAAAATGATACTAATTTTTTCATAGTCCAACATTGATGATAAGGAGGGCTTCTTACATAAAGTGATTCAAAGTGGTTCTCTCAATAATAATAAATTTCTTTAAAAAATATATTTTTTATTATATAAAAATATGGAATATTATAAAATATAGTTTGATTGAGAATAAATCATAAAATTCATATACGGAATATGATGCATGAAATATATAGAGGATTGTCTTGGTCATAGTGTTGGGAACATGGGTTTTCACTATTCATTATTTTGATTGATAATTCAAATATGTTATAATAATAATTAAATAATGGAGTTTAATTTATTCGGTGTGGAATTTTAAATTCATGTGAGACTCGCTTTTTATAAATAAATATCACATCATCTAATAGTCATGGTTAACAATGAACCTAAATCAATAGCTTGTAGCCCTATAGTGGTTGACTCCATCATATACCATTTAATCAATTGGTTTATCCCAAATCCATCGTATATTGAGTTTTGATCAATATAATATAAGGAAGGAATATAAAATGAAGGACATAGATGAATTATAGATTCATAATGTGGTAGATGATAAATGCACCCACACACTTCTCTCTCATTCCACACAAATTGAATTGAATCATTACGAAATTTAGAGTAGAATTCAGGCACACTTTGAAACCTCCCCCAAGGATAAGTGTTGGGTCAATAACATATAGATTTTATTATAATGGATCACACATAATGAAAACTTAAGAGAAATAAATAGGCAATAAATGTAATGAACCCCTTTAAAAAATTATATAAATGAATTGCAAAGAAAAAAAACAAAATAGCATAAGTCCTCAGGGTAGCAGCTTATATTTTATATCTTTTATCTGTAAAAAAAGACCCCTTATATTAATTAGAAAAGTATCAACCTATTATTATTCATTCAAATATTGTTGTTTCACCATTGATAAATATTACTTATTTTATTTAATTGTCAATATATCCAAGTGGATATCTTGTTTTTCAATATCTTAGTGTAGTGTACCCTATGTCATGGGGAGTAACCATGAAACATAGATCCTCCTCCTAGGGTTTTCCCCTTCCTATATCCAACTTTTTCATATATTACATGTGACATATATATCATCATTATACATTATTTTTTTCATCATACACTTCAATTTATAGAATGTATCATCCATATCATGAATCTTAAGTGCAAGTAACCCCTACACACTGGTGAAAGGAATGATGTGTATCTCATTAAATAATTCCCCTTTGTTAAAATCCTATATCAACGGCACAATATGACCATCAAGACTTTTTTTAGTGGATGATTTGACCTCAGACCCCTCTCTTAGATGGTGAATGCTCTAGTGGTGGTAGCATGACATGGTGGTCTTAGAAGATGGTGGAACTGAGCTAGAGATAGCACATGGAACATTGAGGTAGTATTCAATAGTAACATATGATGGAAATAACATGTTGTGGTGGCAGTTTCAGACCTACTATATCATTAAATGGTTGATGGAAACAATAGAAAATGTTACACTTGTTGTAGCATGATTGGGCAGTGGAAGCATTTATAACACTGGTGGTTGAAAGGCCTTACTTCTCTCCAAAAGACATTATAGGGCATCTATCGATATTTTTTTGGAATCAATGTCAGATTAAATCTTCAATGAATATCATAAATAGTGTATCTAATTGAATTAGAGTGAATTATGGAATTTCTCATATTCATGTATCCAAACTGTGACAAGAAATCTAAAATTTTCCAAAAAAAAAAATCCCTCATATAGTTGATTATCCAAGGTGAAGGATTCATATAGATTATATATCTATCCATTTTTTCCACATAGCCATTATTTCATGTAGCCAACTCATGCATCCATTTTTTATCACATTTATTATTTTACTATATAAATTTATAAAATTATTTATAATCAATAGTAAATTTTAAATTATTTTTTTTGAAATCTCATTCTGTAAAATTGTAATATATATAAAAAAATTTAGTAAATCAATTAATTATATCGTTAATTTATTGAAATCATTAAAATTAATTAGAAATTACTAAAAATGTAACATTAAAAATAATTGAATGAAATACACAAACGCTTGAATTATTATTTTCCTCAATCATTGAATCTAAATAATGAATCTCATAGGGCACTTGCATTACTGATATTAAAATTATGAATTAATAAAACCGTATTATAAATGTAAATCTAAAAATTATAGTTCAATATAAAATAAAAAATCAATGTCACATTATCCATGGAAACAATCAACCCATGTATTTTACATCTTCATGTTCAAAAATGATGAGTATGATTCTTATTTCCATTATGGAATCTTAATTTTTTTTTATTAAACATTCCATATTGTTATATACATTGTAATTATTTCTTTTCACTCATAAATTTTCATATAGATTCTAATATAGATATGTTCATACCAACAGTAAATGATTATTTTCGATTTTCTGGCAAAAGATCTACCATCTAAAATTTGTAAAGACAAAAAGAACTCGAAATCATTAGGAAATTGAATTTAAGGTTCTCATGAATATGATTCTTAATGTTGTAGGGATTTATTTCTAATAAATATATATCATAAAAGATGTTTATATCTAATTTATAGTGGACGATATCAAAATTAAAAAATCTGTGAAAATACCCCTTAAAAAGTGACAATACTCACTTCCCAGAACTCATATTAAATTCTGGATCAATGTAAGCATAATGAAAAGTGAAAGACCCCAATAATTTTCCTTCCATTTTCATTTTTTTTCATTTTTTCAATTTTTTTTATATTTTTAAAAATTCAACAAAAGTTATGAATGGTGGAAATATCACATTCACCACCAAAGCCCGTTCGATAAAAAACATCAGTTCGATAATGGTGATTTTATTCTCCAATTTCAAAACATAATAATTTTATCTATTGTTTCTTTTCCATTTTATTTTTTTATTTCAAGAGAGGTATTATTGAAATATAATTAATGAGAATTATCCATTCTCAATACCCAATAGATGATGCTACAATTTTTTCATATAACTCATTGCATTCAGTCTTCCATGACTTCCCTCAACCCCATACATAAAAATTAAAATATCATTCAAAACACTAAGTGGGGGGGTATTAATGGATATATATAACATATAATTTGGATAATTCCTAACAAGGTCATTCAGGGCCTCTATAGTCTAAACAATGATTTATTTTAAATGCTATTTCTAAGGGAATGTATAAATTAAAAACAATTTCTCAATTATTTTAAATATAACTTCACATTTTGATTGATTCAAAAATTTATAATGATATTATAAAAGGTGTAATGTGCCATGTTCACTCAAGAAATATTCCCAAGATATAAATGGAAATATTTCTGTCAATAAGTCCTCTGTAGAATAAAAAATACAAAATTAGACAATGATTCAATATATATCTAATAATTGAAAACTAGTCTATATAAGCTTTAAAACATTAAAGTATAACCAATGGAAGGGAAATATCATTTAAATTATTCAATTTACTCCCCAAAATAATGATTCATCAAAATATCATTTTGGCTTCACCATAATATTTTAAATTACATCTTACTCATTTAATCATATTATCATTCTTATCTAAAACATGAAATGATAGGATTCCTAAGAAACTCATGCCACCATTTTTATTAATGGTATAAAATCTATAATAATGGGAAAAAACTCTAGTTCTAATCATAAAGAAAAATTTACATGGAGATAATATATAAATAATTTAAGAATGAAATACCATTTCAAATATATAACTATTCTAACTCCATTTTGATTGGTTTGGGGGATTCATGTTCCATCATAACCTTATACCTAAAAAACATTAATCATCAAATCACTAAGGCCATGTCATTAAAGAATAAAAATAATGAAAGGTTTTGTGCCGCATCATAACATAGTCCTTAAATTACTTCCATTGAAATAAATTGAGATATAATTTCCATGAATGAATGTAAAAAATAAATTATTCATATGTCTTATTTTGATCCCACTAAATGTTCCCTTGATATTTTAACACCATTATAAGGGCAATAAAAAATTCCATACTAAGTCAGATAGTGGGATGATTTTATCATATTTAAACCAAAAAACAATTATTTATTATTTCATCTACTTATAAATACTTATTTATAATGATTTCATGGATATAATATAAAAAATCCACCCTATGGAAACAAGGTTAATGACTAATTAGGAGTGTAGAATGATGTAAGTTTCCTTATCCTTAATTGATTCATCATGCACGACATCTTCTTCAATTTCATGTTCCTTCATGAGAAATTCGACATCATTTAAAAAATTTTATTATAAATATATAATATAAAATATAATATTATTTGAAAAAAATAGGCTCTGAAGATTCCATACTAAAATATGTGTCTTCCATATTAATATATTTTGATTCTTTTTATTTTTGTATAGAAACATGTACCTCTTCATGGATATCCTATATTAAATGTTCAATTTATTCTAAGAGAATTGTGTGTTCTTTGATCTCCTCATCTTCATTTTTTTCATCTTCATCGACGGAACAAAGTGTTATCCATTTATGTGAATACAAAATAGTGGGGGTGATACTCATTCCATAATTAATAAAATAGGTGATAATTAGTTCAAAATATCATATCACTTTTGTAGTACAACTTCAATCTCTTCTTCATAATAACTTGGCCAAGATTTATATTACCACTGTATTGATAATTGTTTTTAGGATCCTCTGTACAGTCATCAAATTCCACCATTTAGGTTGTTTAATCTTCTTACATGGATAAAGGTAAGTACATATGTGATGGATTATCATCATTCAAAATAGGGATATCATGTTGTCGTTACACTTCTAACCATTTACTTTAGATTGATCATAATATTGTTGATCTCTCATAAGTATTTTGACAAATGGTTCATTATCATTACTCAGTGGATCATTATGGTAAACAATGACTTGGATCTTGATATGGTTAGGCTATGGATATTCATAATTTTAGCCATAAACATCACGATCTTCTTCATAAATATTAGGATAATCCAATGATAATTACTTCATGGAATTCAATATTTGTTTTCCTGGTTGAACATATATAACCTTTTTTGTTAGTTAATTAAATAATATATCTATCACTAGTCCTATAAAAATTTTCATGACAATTACCATGAGATTAACATACCTTTTTTGTGGACCTCTATAATATCTTCCACTAATTTCACCTACACTAACGTGTTGTTAGTCCATGAAGAATAAAAACCATTTAAATAAATCATGGGATATTGATTTATAAAAAATAATGAAAAGAATTTTTGATTATGAAAAGAAAAGTGAGAGGTAAAATTATTTTCTCCATAAAAAAGATTACATGTTTGGATGCACTTTTCATAGGGTAGTTTAGACACTAATATTTTTCCCTATTGAATCATAGTGCCTAACTAGGGTTATCTAACATGGGAAGATTTATAATGTTTCCACCAGTAATTAAAATTAAATATTTTTATTTTTTTATTTTTTTATTTTATAGAATCAATGGATGTAAAATAGTGTAAATTTGAAACAAACCTAACATGTAGATGCAGAAAATAATGTTTTATGTTTGAGAGAAAGTACTTTGTCGTAGGGATGGTCTTGTTGGTTCCTTCATTATTCATTAGATTTTTGATAATTTAGTTATAATAAATCATTCATGAATTGACCATAATTTATATATTGGGGGTGAAAATATTCCATTAATGTGATACTACATTAGCATGAAAACCTTCACCACCAACTATAATCAATGTAAATGATACACCTTTATTAAGAGTGCATCACCTTCTCAGACACCAGTATATTGCATGTTATGTAATCTATTAGATTAATTCCACTCCATCATATGAAGAGTGTATTTTCAAAATTTGGGGGGGAAATAATTCAATAAAGTGGATATATGAGATTTTATGTTTCATTCCATATTATATGGTCACTAAAGCCACACACAACTCTCTCATTAACCACTAACAAGATTAAATCATGATGAATTTTACTCTAGAATTCAGGGATATCAAAATACCTCCCTAGGGAAAATTTCCAGGTCAGTAACTCAACATGATTACTGTATGATATAACTATTGAATAAATGGTGAGAGAGAGAGAAATGTATAATTAATTAAACGAATGACTTTATGTAAAATATGTAGATGATTTGGAAATAAAGGAACTAAACAAACCATCCTAATTAATCATAGTTATGACCAATCAGTAATATATATTTGCATGTGAAATTCATCCTTCATATTTGTAGGAAAAGTACTATCCCAACAATATTCATTCAAAACTCACTATATTTATGTGTTCAACCTTACATAATTTATTAAATACGAATATATCAACAAAGATATCATGTTTTTCATAATTTTATAACAAAACTCTCAATGGTGTAGAGAGAAAATCTACTATACAACTCCATATCCTTGGTGTTTTCACTTGGTTCTATTGTAGACATATGTTCAACAGGGAATATAACTCATAATAATATTATTGAATTTGGAATGCACATGCATAAGGATAATTTCTCAGACAATATTTTAATCCTAAGTGGGTAATCCAATCTCATAGGTGAATGGAATATGGTTTTACTTCCCATGCCCTTAGTCAATTTCAAAACATTGTATTTCATGTATAACATGAGATTCAATACTTTTTAAATAGGATCTTTGAGAACACACCACCCTCTTTAATGGATGCATCTCTAGTGGTGGTAGCTTGGGATGGAGGTATACAAATAGTAGGTGGAAACATGTAGAAAGTAGTTTCCCAACTAGGATGTAGAATATTTTAGTGAATTCGAAAAGAGATAGTTGTATCGAAATGATGGTAGAAGGAAATGATAGTGGAAAATGTTATAAATTGGTTCACTGGTGGTAATAATCTCAGGAAGCAGTATCATAGGTTTCACTAGAGTTATCAAGTCCTTCAATCTCTTTGTAAAACATTATTGTGGAAAATACTAGTATTCTAATAGAATCCATGTGAGTTTAATTCATCATCAGAGGTTAACAATATCTGAGATAATTGAATTTAAGAAAGTTATGGAATTTCCCACATTAACGTAGTTGAATCGTGGACATTAAAATATATACATTTTCCCCATAGATTTGATTCTATTACATGAAGTATTTTTTGTATCCTATTTGTGTTTCCATTTTTTCTATGTATCCATTTTCTCATGTGTCCCACTCTAGTATATATTTTTCTAAAAAAGTGTACTTCTTTAATTAATGATAGAGAAGTTTTTTAAATAATAATTAAACATTCAAATTCCAAATTTACATCCATTTTATTTGTATATTATAATTTTAATTGAAATTCCAAATATTTAAGTAAATTAACTAATTATATGGGGATAATGATAATAAAAATTAAAATTAATTATAAAAATTATAGTAATTTATCAAAAAAAATTTGTATCAATTATCATTAGAGACACATAACATCATCTATCCCTATTTCTCTCCCCTCATCCTAGAGGCCTTAGTCTTTCCAAAATTCTATTCTAAGGATCTTTTTGATTTTAACCATGGGAGAACATCCAATGTAAGAGGTAATCCTCTCAACCGACCACTCTTATTGTTTTTATACTTCTACCACTTCAATGATAATGTATCAAATAGATTATTATAATTAATGTGTTACTGATAGGATTAAATGTTATTATAAAAATTAATATCTATTTTTATCATCCTTATAGCCATCTAAAAAATTAAATTGTAACTTATGTTACATGCGGTCTACAACAACGATAAGCGACGTGATCAACTTTGAATAAAAACCATCCAAGGATGGATCAAATGGGGGTTACAAAATGAATAAATATGACACCTAAAACATTATTATGTTATTAAAAATAAAAAACTGATTCTAATTTAAATTATATATATATATATATAACTTTTCACCATTCCATACTTGTGTTATACTCCCTCAATGAATGTAGCATAATTCATTTCCAACTGACATTTTTTATTATGTATAAATAAGGAAACCTTATTAATAATGATACTAGAAAATAATAAGTAAATAATAATTTCAATGGTTCTCAAAATGTAATGGATTTATCAAACCTATTATTACAATACAACTCCAATGAATGATAAAATTAGTGAAATGTTCTGGTCACTGACCATGCCATCAAGAATAATAAATAAAATATTTGTGAGATTAAATTAGAACTTCATAAATATGTGTAAAAAATATATTTCATAAAATTTAATAACATCATTATCATTATGTTTTAGATTATAAATATTATTTTAAACTAATATTAAAATGATAATACACAACGAACTATCGAAACTAATGACATATAATAATGACAATATGTTATTAATAACTTATATAATTTCCATAAATGATTTTAAATGAAATCTATAAAAAGATATATATTTTAATAAGGATTACAAATAGATTAGTATAGTATCCATTTATATTCATTTAAAGTAATGTGGGAATTTGAATAAACAAGAATGTGTTTCCCCATATATATTATTCCATTGGATGATGCTATATTTTATTCCTACATTTTCTTCTATGGAATTTATTTCTCAAATCAATTTCTTTATCCAGATAAATCATCAATTTTTTTCTTTCATTTAGAGTGATTTAAACCATATTTATGGTTATATTTTATCATTATCCAGTTTTTAAATTACCACTAATGCTATCCATTATTATACAGAAGAAATAGATATTTATCTCATGTTGTGATATTTAAATTTCTCTTATGCTATTTTCATATTCGTGTTTTATTGCCTTTTTCACCAATATTTAAATAGTGACTGTAGATTTTGTAAAATAAATTTTACATAATTAATAATTATTTTTAATACATTTCATAATAAAGAATGCCTGATGACTATAAATGATTAGAGTCATTAGAGAGAAGATACATACAAATTTATTTTCATTAAATTTTTTCAGTAATTACCATAAAATTATTCAAATATAGTACCCTTTAGGGATTATAATACTTTATATCCTTCATCTTAACATGGGTAAAGGGGAATGAGAAAAAGGTGTGAGATCTTACACTAAATATGGGTATATAAGGGAGATATAGATCAATGGTCGTAATGGGTCATGAAATGATATTTATGAGGCATGAAATGATCACAAGGATATATAAAAATCTTCATAACTTTCAAAAAACAAAACTAATCTTTAATGATAATAAATCCGGAGTCAGGAAATAAGTATAACATCCAATGATAAGATATTATTTTAATCATTAAGCAAATATAATTGACCATGGATCATAAAATGATAATATACCATAAGTATATGTCTTAAACATAAAATTTGTAAATCATGTATTTATATGAATTTATAAACTCCCATAAGGCTATTCATAATACTAATGGCTTGTAATCAGGTTCCAACATAAATTAAGTGACATGATACAAGTTCCATTCATAAAATTGATAACATGTTATTATATAAATAGGTTCAAACGTAATGTTTTTAATGTTAAATTATTTTCAAATGAAACATTGTTATCTCACTAGATGTATTTATTTATGCAATGAATAAGTGGGATATATAATTATATGGGCCAGAGTCACATAAGGAATATTACACATAAGTTATCTGAAAGATCATAAAATCATTCCTTAATTTGTTATAGTGTAACCATGGAAATGAAATAGCTTTCATAATTATTTCATCACAATTTTATTTATCTATAGTAAATAATATATATTCATCCATATAACATAATCATCTTATGATATCTATAAAAATAACATCAATGGTATATAATAGAATATCTCCAATGGATAATAACAATCCATAATGTATGTAATCAATGAATCATAATACATATAAAATAGAAGTTGTGTATTTTTATGATAACAATAAAAACATCATTTTCATTCAGTATTGTGAAAAACAATAAAAATATAAATATTATGAAATAAATATCATTTGAAAATAATAATGGAATCCTGTAATTTATGCTTCAAATAAAATATTTTCCTTGACAATGGGAAAATACAAAAATTACATATATCAACAAAATAACATTCTTTTCACATTGTTATAAAATTTACAATGTGAATTGAATTCTTTTTTTGAAATAAATTATAATAATATATTTTAAATAACTTAATGGGTAGAAATAATATTATTTCTCAAAAAACTTTTGTATAGTTAAAAGCATCGAGTAAACATTTTTAATAACATTTAAATGGGAGAAAATGTTATTTCACTAAATATGAAATATGGTTAGTTTTTCATTAAAATGATTTTTATATAAATTTTTTTAAAAATATATGTGAATGGTAATAATATTACAAAATTGTAGTAAAAAAATTCGATAAAAAAATATATCATTTTAAATGAATAATTTCATATAACTTCATTTACTGTAAATTTAATATGGCTAATCCAGAAAAGAAATTAGAATATAACATAAACTATTAACTCAAATCTCATACTTTTTGTACACATTCAATACTCTTGTATAATAAATATATATCTGTTATAAATGTATTTCGAATAAATATTCAAATTAATATTATAATATATTATTCATTTACAATTTTTCATTAATTAATTAATAAAAATTATTCATTAATATGGATATTCAAGTGAAAACTTTTATTTTTTCCACACATGTTTTAGTTCGATGATTATAGTCTATACACCTAGGTAATGGTCTCATCATTTATAGAATATTCCTAATGTTATATTTTTATGTTTTATTCAGTATATAATCATTATTACTATTCATATAAATTGGTTATGAATATCAATTTATGCACATTGTCTAAGCAATAGTATGTATGTATAAACATGTGATGTTTTCACTTTTCGATGGAATGAGAAAGTGTAGGGTAGTTTAAAATCCATAATTAAATAATAATAATTTTTTAAAAAAACTCATATATATTATTTATATTGATCCTTATTATGATTAAAGTAAATAGGAATTAAAAAAAGATTTGCATCACTTTTTTGGTGTTGGTAATCCACAAGTATGAAGGAGCAACATGATTATTTTCGAATAGATATTAAAGATACATGGAATCTACAATACAGTTTACCAAAAAATCTATAATTATAATAAATATAAATATTCCTTCATGATAATTTGTTCATATTACATTTGTATTATCATTTAGAATAAGGAAACATCTAAAATATCAATAATAACATATAAATCTTTTATAAGAATCCTCCTTTGAAAAGAACTTCATGGTTTCTTGAATTGGTTTTTTTGGAAAACAAAAAACTCATAGTAATAAATGAATATTTTTTGCTATTTTTTGGAATATCATGGTGTTTCTATGTGGATAATGTTGTGTGGATAATATAGTATATGATTTAATCTTTAATATGTTAGGAGACAGTCAGACCTATAAATATTAAGAATATTAAAATATAATAAATTCAATCTAATAGGAAAGTTGATCCCAAGAAACCCAGATTCAATTATAATAAATGGTCTGATTTAAATCCACATAACTAATTATAATTAGAAATATTTTCTTGTTATTTGAGACCATATATCTTTCGTTTCACCAAAAGTTTACACATTAAACATAATTAACATTTAATTTTTTTTACTATAGTTTATATTAATTATGGTCAAGAAATAAGATGAGCATATAATAAAAACTATTATTATGATTCCTAATATTGAATATCTTATAAATAATTAAATTTATATAATTTTAAAAAATCAAATCAAATATCTCTGTAAAAATGATTAATTTTTTTAGAGATGAATTTTTTTATAAAATAAAATTTTATCCATATAAAAGATTAATCGATAAATTTATTATAGCACCCAGATATATTATGAAATATTTTTTTTCATATATAATTTAATTACATTGATATCTTTTTTTAAACACATAAATGAGTTTTAACATACCAGAATATACTATTGACAAAATTATTTAACCATGATTGTTATAACCTTTAAATTAAAAAAGTAATGTCTAAATATGAATATTTTTAAAATTTGTATTGATATTTTACATAAAAATAATATATTGATAAATTAATACATTTTTTGAAACGATAGATCCATTAATGTCGTAGATCAGTGGACGTACACATGCCAAGCCATAAAGGGAAATGCTCCAGCCAGAGATGGTAAACATCATAGGGGCCTAAGGCCTCCAACTGATGAGCAGCATTGTTTCCATCCCTTTTAGTAAAGGTGAATGTGCAGATTGAGAAACCATTAAGAAGATAAAGGATTCGCATGATGTGGGATCCAAATTGCTAGAGGTCGTCGTCGTTGAAATCGAAATCATTGATAATGGTGAGACAGTCAGATTCGAGGTTGATTTTATCCCATACATGATGCTTGGCAAGAATAATACCTACAAGGATGGCAGTATCCTCGGCCACCACAGGTTCCCAAAAAGCGTAGTGTGATTCATGTTTTGATGTAACAACTTTCTCATGATGGTTCCAGGCCAGGATGTCGAGGACGATAGGCCCGTATTTTGGGAGAGATGCATCCTCATTAATCTTAATAATATCTTCTCTTGGAGGACACCACTGGAAGGGAAAAGAGGGGGTTACAAAGGGCATATGTTGTCCATTGTGGTGCTTCCAACCCCCAATCCATGAAAAGGCCTGTTCAATCCAGAATTCATGGTTTCTGTGAACGTGGTTAAAAACTGCCTCGTTGTGATGGACCCAAATCATCCAGGCTAGGGTGAAAAGTGAACCCACTTTAGCTGAAAAGATGGAGGAGCACCAATGAATCATGAAAGATGGGAGGTCAGAGGCCATGGACAGTGAAGCTTTTGAAGCAAAGCACCATTTTTTCCAAAAACTTTTAGCCCCTGGGAATTGGATGATGGCGTTCAAGGGAGATTCTGGGACGTTCGGGCAGAAAGGGCAAGATTCTTCACTGGAAATATGTCAGAATATGAGAAGGGTCATGGTAGGAAGAGTTCTCGTGCACACATGCCACAAAAAGTGGTAGATTTTTGGGGGGATATTATGTTTCTAAATTTACTTCTATGGTCCCCCATCCCAATTGACTAATTGATTACCAATGGAAAGACGGTATCCGGATTTCACCATGTAGGCTCATGAAAGGTCGTTGATCAAGAAGATATGATCGGGGCCTGGATCTGGGACCCAGGGGGTACTCAGGATAGTTCATTTTTCTCTTTCATTGTACCATGTGTGAATCCTCTCATAACACCATCCTGGACTCTAGTCAGAAAAGAGGCACCTAACAGTTTCATTTTCAAAACTACATTTTTTATTAAATAATAAAATTGTTCCAATTTATTTTAAGACACATTAAATTTTAATATTATTTAAATAACTTATTTATTAATTTAATTTAGTTCTTTGAAATTAATTTAATATTTAATGAATTTATAAAAACATTATATAAATATGAAAATAAATATATGAAACCCGAATTTCATTGTGCATCTGTGGGATTAATTTCAGACTAAGCTCCCAGAACTAACTAAATTTAATTTATTGAAATGGATTTGTTATATTTATTTAGAATAATTATTATAATATATTAGGTCTAACATAAATTTTTTTCATAATTAAATGTAATATTAACAACATTACTTACTATTGTTATGGATAAAGGAGTATTTTATATTTAAACTAACAATATAACAGTTAAAAAATGTAAAAAAAGATAAAATCTATTTTTAGTCATATTTTGGCATTATTTCATCAAATGATGGATAATGAAGAGAGTTTATTCCAATTTAAATCTGTAATTATTTAGTATAACCTTTTATTTTTAAAAAATTACCCATTTGTCTTTTCCCTCACATAGAAAATGGAATAATCTATCATCTCCACATCGAACACCAAACCATTTTGGATAAGACAAATACAGTACAGAATACCTTACTAAATTCCCAGCACAAATCTTATTACACATAATTTTATCATGAAACCAACCTAATAAGGGTTTATTTGGTAGCCTAAAGAGGTTTTATGAAGAAGATATATATTTCTTAACCAAGGGGGTTTTTATTTCATCTTCCACGACATTAAAAATATATTTAACTATAATGATATAATGATATAATTACAAAAAAATCATGATATTTTATTATGTAACTGGAATAATCTATATCCATTTCATATTATATAAACTTGGAAATGAAACTGTATATCAAATATATGGCGGGCTACCACCTCATGAATAAAATAATTCATTTTCCTTCACCTCATATCATAAATAAGGATAATTAAGAATTAAATGTTTATGTGTTGTAGTTATGAATTATTTATAACCTTTTAATTATAATGATACATACACCTTATTTATTTCTAATCTGTTAGCAAATGATATCATCACTCATTCGTCTGTGTGGACTATTGCTTCCTCTTTTGCAATATGATTCATTTATACTTTATTTTCACATTAATGGTAAAAAGTATAGATTATATGAATATATATGTCATATATAACATAAAAATATTCTTTAAATGTGATATATTATTTACCTTTCTTTCATTTAATCCATTATCAAAATGGAAACAAAATTTACACATACATACAACATACTATCTATAAAAACAGTATAATCCATTTTCATTCTCTAACATTAATGGATTTATAATAATAATACTATAATAAATCTATTTGAAATTTATTTTATTTTTTATCATTATAGAAATTATGGAACCTTGATTTATTAAAAGAGACAAAAATTTCAAACCAAAAAAATTAAAAACAAAAAGCTTTCCCCGAAATGTGATTTTAATGAATAATCATTAATATTAAAAAGATGAAATTATATTATAATATAATATATGATATGGTATATATATATATTTATGGATCTATAATAGCTTTATGAAAACCTATATTGATTTTATAGTAGATTGGAATGCGTACTATGAAATTCAAGATTAGAGATATGTTATTTTTCATTTACATTTATTTCCAGGGGATATATTCCATATTCACCACTTGTTTCTTTTTTTGTGCTGTATACAATACCCATGAATATATTTTATGATTTCTATCATGAAAATGATGAGGTATATATATCCATATAATTGTTTTTCATTAATAGGGATAATTATTAAAAACATACCAAAGTTTAAAGGGTTTTATGTTATTATACCATTCTTTATCATGATTGTTTATAATTAAGTTTATTGATGGGGACATATTTTTATATATCTATCAAGAAAATTAGGTATTTTATAATCTTATTTTTTTATGTATTATACATGTTTTCAATTCATTTTCCATTATTAAAGTTCAATTGACAATAAACAAAATAAATTTATGAAAAATTGATATTATTTCCGTCCTTGGTCAGAAATCATCTTTCTTATAAGTTCAGGTCTTAAAAAATTAATGAATTTTTTAAATATTTTATTATAATTAATTAAATAACATTTATCTAAGAATATTTTCAAAACTTTTCAAAAATGAATATTTTTGTCGTTTCATGGAAATGGATCTTATGAATTTAGTGATGAAAAAATGAAAGTAAACATTATTTTAATTTGTAAAACATTAATGATATTAATAATCATCATGAAATATCAATGAATTAAATAATACATTATATGATTCCTTTATTTCTAATTAAATTCTTTCCTTTAATATTGTGAAAAAAGTTTTGTTTTTAAAAGTTATTTTAATAGTGGAATGTTTACTTTCCTCGGAAATGCTTTTAAAAGAATTTCAATGATTTCATATTCATCAAAGACCACAGAACATATTTTCACTTATAAATTACTAGTGATATGATCCAAGGATACCATAATTATTAATTATCATTTTATTTTATTTTTATAATGGATATATTTTTATGGAACTCATTCTTTTTTCATGAGAAATGCAATAATGAAATTATGAAATTTTTATAAACATTTTTTCTATTCCATGTGTTATGCTATGATGAAATTTTATAAAACCTATTAAGTTTCATGGTTTCAAATATGATGAATGTCTTATGTTAACATTATACACATATTTCTTATTTTCATTAAGTTATTGGTGGGTCCTATATCTCCCTCTATTGAATTGGGTATTTATAAATGTTTTCATGTTCATAGGGGACATGAAGTTTATCTGATACACAAAAATAGGCTACATGAGATATTATCCCAATTCCAAAAATATTGGTACACAAGAGTTTATCCTAAACCCAAAATGTGGGTATATGTGAGGTTTTCAATATCCCACAAAAGAGGGAACATGTGGGGTTATACAAAGACAAAAAATAGGGTACATGTGAATTCAACCAGATCTCTAAAAAGAGGGTGCATATGAGGTTATCCCAAATCCATAAAGGAGGGAACATTTAGAGGTTATACCAATCCTAATGATGGTATACATGTGGTCAGCCTAGTCCTAACATGTTATGAATTTCTTGGTAGTTATCATTTGTATAATATATTATATTTTTTTATTTATTATATATATATATGTCTTATTCTAATGTTACACTCTCATGTTGTATATTCTTTGAATTCATTATGATTCATGTATTATAGACAACAAAACATTATGTTATGTATAAGTATTATGATATTTGATATGAAGGGTATGGTTTTGAAATGGTAATATAATATTATCATACCCTTATGATTTAATTATATTGATATCTTCTTTGTTTAACCATATTGATCATATATGTTCACCTTTTATCATGTTTCTTCCCCTCCAAGTTATTTATCATACATTTAGGTATGATATGTATATAATGATTGATAGTAATAATGAATTTAATAGGATTATGTTGTAGTTCACTTAATAACTATTTGTTTTTATATAAATGTTTTCAAATTCCATATAAAAATTTAATTTTTGTGTGGATCATTATTTTATTTAATGAATATTAACCAATTTAGACATGATATCAATTAATGTAAAGATTAGGCCATTATAGTTGGATTTAAAATATTGTTTATTTAATAATTTTAATCTAATATGAGATATTTTTTTTAAATATCTATAGGTATATTCTGATGGATAATATTAACAACATGTAAATGTATTAAGAAGTTTCTTAAAATTTTATTAAAGGACAGAAAACATGATTCCCATTAAATTATATCTTTATCTGGATATTATAGGATTATGTGGCTCGAAAAAAAAATAAACCTAGGGATAATAACTCCAAAAATGGTGCATTGTACTTTGACTCAATCATCACCTTGAAAATGAAAATGGATCTTGTGGCACACCTTGTATGACAGACCCAATAGACATGTTTTGGAAATTCCCAAACTCATTATGAATGTTCATAAGTGCATGAAAAAAAATAACCATGAATACCCAATTATATACCTATGGTGTCATAGATTGAAAATTGGTCATTATTTCTTCATATTATATATTATTTTCCATGATTATATAGTTTCCTACATTGATTATTATTTCTAATAATTTTCAATATGGTTTCAGTTAATGGATGAAACTAGAATGAATCATGTTGATAATTAATGTAATAAAAAATTCCTTGATTATCAAAAATCAAATATGATGATGAATATAGATAAATATATTTTTATTATTCCTAGTAAAATATCATGATATATGATAAACATTGTTAAAATCAATGAGATTAATAAGGCATCAAATATGCCGGAGATAAAATTTTAGAAATGATTGTCAATTGTTGAACATATAGAAAAGAAAACTAATCTTACTAAATGAAAACCACATAGGAATAATCACAAAGAAGAATAACTCAAATAGTGTTTAATATAATTACTATGTGGAAATGAAAATTTAGTAATGTATTTATGAGGATTTCGATGTCATATATATGGGGAATTGGAGAATTATCCAAGTCAATGACATAAACTATGGGTTTCCCCACAAACTAAGGAAGGGGCAATGTTTTAAAAAATCATTTAAGTAATAGGGTTAATGAATTTATGTAATTTTTTTTGAAATAATTATATGTATTTTTTTACCAATGTTATTTTGGTTATGTCATGCATCATACATCTATGTATTGGTTTAATTTTTGAAGCCAACATAGATTATTTTAATATAAACTAATGTGGCGTGGATAGCATCATGGATTTAGGAGTTTCTATTTTATTATAAGATCAATTTAATATACACCCCTTTTAGGTAATATGTAATTGGATTGTAATGTTATTATGAAATGTTGGGATATGTTTAATTGGAATTAGTTATATTATAATCATATGATCATCATCAATGATTATTTGGGGAGGATAGAATATATCCTAAATTTAAGAGTAATGATAACATTAATGGTTTATATGAGCATTAATGAATATGGTTATTTATAAGGATGAAAATTTTATTCATATTGTTTTTGTAAAAAGTAAAACCTATCACATTTGAAATGTTCATGGGGATCGAACCACAACTGAAGGGAGATAAGGTTGAAACACCAATAACTAACCTACACAATGTCTTGGATAGTATAACACTTTTTAAATAACATGAATAATAAATATTATATTTATTTTTGGAAAAAAATTCTATCATAGAGATAACCATGTGATTTAAAAAAGATATGGTGATTGCATACATATTTAAATAATTTAGTATTGATAATAATTATTACTGAGCTAATTATTTAGAGTGAGATAATGTATTTTTTTATTAATGTTGTGTTGGGATTATCAATATAGATAATGTTGTGGTATATAAAATATTCATAAAATATTAATATGTATATAATAACATTGAAAGGGTTGAATACGTACCTGATAAGACAATTTGAGATGATTCATTATTATTACTACTCAATATATTACCACACTATGAAAGAATATAATGTGGCTGTGGATTTGATTTGAAAGGTTTATTCTGAATTATCTTGTGACGAGGATCATAAAAGATCTATTATTGATTTAATTTTAATGTATGTATCTAGAAAAATTGAAGGAAGGAGGAAAATCATATCATTATCTAATTAGTGTTCAACAATATATCTATGTGAAGATTAATGTGGAACAGAATGAAGATGTTGGGTTATAGAAGGAGGTCAGGAATTTCCTTGAGTTTATCTTTAATTAATATTGACTGATAAGATTTATGAACAATTTATATGTTCTATGCATACCATATTTGAATACGGACCTATTAGAGAATTTTTATAGTCTTCGTTATCCATTCATCCATGAAGTACAATAATGTATTGAGATTTCATTGAGTATTTCATGTTCTATGATTCAAAAAGAGATATTGTTGAGTATATATCATAGTGATTATAATTTAAATAAGATAATACAAAAAAGTCATATGTGGACTTTTATAACCAATACCCATAGTTGAATGGTAATGGGAAAATATAACCATGGTTTTTATGACCAGACACCCCAAACATATAAAGGGAACAATTTAATATTTGTTATTGTTGATCCCATTACAAATTCAATACAATTAACTGATATAACATAATATTTAAATATGAAAATAATTTATCATATATTCATTATGTAAATTTCAAGGTTGAATAAACTAAAACCTTATTTTATATCTGATCAACATATGAGGTTTACCTCAATGATTATGAGATTTCATCACAAATCACTTGATATAGAGATTTTTTCTAAAACTATATATCATCCTCAAATAGATGGTTATTCTGAGGGGAAAAATCAAACCCGAGATCATGTACATATTTATTGTTATATGGATTTTAATAGTGGTTGGGATCATCATCTCCCTCTTGTTCACTTTTCATGCAATAATATATTTCATCCAAGCATTTAGATTTCAACTTATAAAAACTATATTGAAAAAATTGAATAACTCATATGTGTTATGATAAAGATATTTAAATAAAGATATTTTTAGATGAGCTAGATAAGTAAATGGTGCATAAAGTTAGATCCATTCAACAATAGAACATGAAATATCAATTTGGAGTGAAAAGTTATGTTGATAATCATCTTAAATTTTTAGTGTTTTAATATGGTGATATGGTTTTTCAATAAATGTGTCTATATAATTTGATTTTTATATTTGGAATAGATCAAATTTTACACCTAGTTATAGGGCCTTTTTGAAATTCCTGATCGATTAGGGACAATTTTTTATCGCTTGGTGCTTCAAAAGAACCTCTCTCATTTTCATAATGAGTACCATGCATCTCTCTTGAGAATTTACATACTATTACCTTCACATATACTAAAATATGAGGTCATACTCTTTTATAAAGATTTTCATTCTCGGTAAAAAATAGTAGAGAATCTAGATCTTAGGTTGAAGTTAATATGAAAAAATACCACTTACAATTCCAATTTTACAAATTTGATGACGCTACATGGAAACCCAAGGATGTGTTTGGAAGAAGTATCCTTATTTTTTTAATTATGATGTAAATTAATGGGATAAATTAATTTTTATGGGGAATAATATCACACCCCTTGATTTTATTATTTTTTTTCTAATAAATTTAATTTCATCAATAGCTCGGGTTTCACGCAACACCATGTTTTTGTTTACCACAATATTCTATTGGTATCATTATTTAATCAATGCCTTTATAACATATACAAAAAACATTGTGGTAAGAATAGGTATAAACAAAATATTAAAATTATGTATAAATTGTTTAGATAAATTAAATATAATGAATAAAAAGTACTTAATGTTTTTTGTAATGTTGTTATATTCTTCAAAATTAAATTTTCCTATAAAAATGATTAAAATTAATTTTATTAATAAAGAAATAATTTTATAAATATTATAAATATTATTTCAAAACAATTACTTAATTTTTAAACTATAAATTTCAAAATTATATTTGGGTGTGTTTTTAATTATTTTCTAAAAATATTAATTTTCTGATGAATAGATAAAATATCCTAATTTTTATAAAGAATATATCTTTCTTTTGTAGAATAAAAAAGTTTAATTTTATTATAAGGTTGTTTTAAAAGTAATATTTGTTACAAGATATAGTTATTAATTAAATTTAGGACATTTTAATAAATATTGTATTGAATTTTGGTATAAAAAACTTTTTCTTCTTATGAAAACTTTTTCTTCTAAATACTACTTTTTCGTCACATATGACAGATTAAATTTAAATTAAATTCTACAATTTATATTTATTTAATTTTTTAAAAGTTATTGAATATTTGGATTAATAATAATTATTATTATGTAATTATATAAAATTAATTTGTCATCATGATGTATTGTAAACACTGTAAAAAATAATTACTACGGTTAATGATAAAATGGTTTCACTAGGGGTTAAAATAAACTGATAACTATAAAAATGACATAAAATCTATTAGAATTAAAATTTCATTGTTCTATTTATGAATTATAGAGTCCAAATATTTATAATATCAATTTTTGATATTTTTTCATGTGTAATATGTTCGTATAACATTTTTATTTAAATGATTCCACATAAGTCCTCACCCTCACATATAAAGGGCACCCATATCCTATCATATTCACACTTATTAAGATTTCTGGATCCAAAAAAACAAACCTAGATCCAAAAAAACTTCTTATTGGGTGTATATTTATTATGAATCCCTCCATATAAGGCTTATGGTGATATCATATGGAGGATGTCTGAAGAAGTGGTATCATTCTTAATCAAGAATTTTTGTGTTATTTATTCTTCATCCTCCTTAAAATATTTTTAAAATAAGATGATATAATATCATTCATGTATCACATATACCTGTATATATTTTCTGAATATCCTACATCAATATCCTCTTCCAAAAATTGGGAAATTATATCGTCAATCGTGTGTAAGGTGGAATACCACAACCTTAACAAATGTAATTAGTTTTCAATCATTATCTATAATGGATGCAGATAATGATGGATTTAATGATTATATGTGATATTAAGGGAATAATTATTATCATGTTATTATAATATCAAACCTATATTCCTACTTTCTTATCCTTTTGAAAATTAAATCATCGATCGTGCGTACATGTGAACTATCACAACCACAAATTTCTTGTTAATTTTTTTATTTTATTTTCACATGTATCGTAATAAATTTGGATTTCATGAATATATGTTATATATATATAAAAATTATTATTTATGTGCGTTATATTATTTAATTTTATTTTAATTAATATGTTGAAAAAATGTAAAAATTTGTAATGCGTGCATATGACCTACCATCTCCATGAATTTTGTAATTAATTTTATATATCTAACTATTATGGATTACATTAAAACATATATAGTGAATATATATGACTTATATATTATTTTTAACTTTATAAAAATTATGTAATATTGATCAATGTAAAAATCACAAAAAATACTAAACCAAAACATACATGAAACACAAAATAGTTTTTACAAGAAATGAAATTTTAACAATGAATTATTAATTAAAGGATGATCAAATTATATAAGTAAATAATATATGATATAATATATATGATTAAGGATTAGTAATATTTTTATAATAAATATATTTTTAATATAACTTATGTTTGAGTGTGTTTGATGAAGGTTGATACATTAGTTAATGGATTTTTTTCTAACATTATTTTCTATATGACAGAATCCATATTCACTAATTTTTTATTTTGGGTGGTTTTTATAACACACATGAATCAATTTTATGATTATTCTCAGGAATATTATCTACTATACATACCCATATATCATTATCTCACTAATGGGTCTTATTATTTAGATGATACCGAAGTGGTAAGGGTTTTATGTTACAAGCTCACTGTTTATTGTGATTTCTTATGATTTCATTTATGATGATGAAATATTACGATATATCTATTAGTAAAATAATGAATTCTGTTCAAATAAAGTTATTTCATGTGAATACAAAAATTTATTTAATTTTTTTTATAAGAAAAAAATAGAACAAATTATTTTTCTAACAAAAAAACAAAATTAATTCTTACATTGGTTGAAATTAACTTTTTATCATTATGAATGTTTCCCAATTTTCATTTATGAATGTTTTTACTCTTATTCAATGGATTATTAGAGAATATTTTAAAATTCCATTTAAATTATTATAAATATTATTAAAGTAATATTTTATCCATATGTGGTAATTTTTACATTTTTATAAAAATTTTGAATGGAATTCTTGTTTTACTATGCCTGGAATGAATGGAATTCTACATCATCATGACATCTGAATTATTTAGATATTGAAATTTAAGCTTCCAAGGTAATTTTAAAATGAAAAGGATTCAATAATATTTGATAAATATTAATATTTTAAATTTTTATGTTGTATGCTAAAGGTTATTTTCATCAGATATGTATTTATTGATATATTATTTATATTCCCATTCATCAAAGATTTGAACCCTAGTTTGATGTTTTGATTTAATTGTTATATGATATAAATATATAATAATATATATTTTAATATATTGGTATTTATTTATGATGAAAATATGTATCTAAAACCAATTTATTTTTTTGTGGGTTATTCTATGATGAAATCAAGAAATTGTAATGAAACCCATTTATTTTCTAATGGTTACGATGTCATGAAATATTTATGAATCCCATTTCTTTTCATCAGTTCTGGTATAATGAATTTTTTTAAGATATTGTTGAACACATATGTATCATTTTCATTATGTTATGGGTGGACCTATATCTCCCTCCAATTCATGGGTTGATCATTATTGTTTTATGAGATTAAATAGTACATTGGAGGATATCCAATGAAAAGATAGGTTACATGGGAGGTTATTCAGAGAATAAAAAATAGGTAACATAGGAGGTTATACTAAGGTAAAAAAAGAGGTTATGTTAGAGTTTATCACAAGTTTAAAAAATTGGGCACATGAGAGGATATCCTACACCAAGAAACGAGGGTACATGGAAGATTATACTAAGCCCAAAACATCGGTAAATCAAAGGTTTTTTTCACGACCGAAGTTGGTACATGGGTGGTCATCAAAAAAATTAAAATTTATGAATATATTGGTGGGTATCTATGATATATGATTCTATATTCAAATGTTCATAAAACAAATCGATCTTTTAGATCTTATGACCTCATGGCATATATTTTTTGACTCCTTTATGATTCTTTTCTTCTAAAATCCCATGAATTATTAAATGACTCATGATGATGATCTTTGATATACAAGGAATGGATTTAAAATAATAAAATCATCTCCTCAAACCCTTATTCAAATATTATGTTGATATCTCCCTCATTTATCCTTATGAGCAACTGCCCCCACTATAACATTTGATTTTATTCCCCATGTTATGATGAATTTTTTTTTCTATGATATTTATGAGAAGAGAAATAGTTAAGAAGACCTTAGGTAAATTATGAAACGGTTTATTTATGAACCATTCGTTTATATACCCATGTTTCTAAATCAACTTGACTTATCTATCTGTTGAATGTATCATTATGTTATGTAATAAATATTCATATATTCATATGTAATATATAATTCTATAATTATTGGGTAATCATAATTAGATGATTTTTAATTATTATTTGAATATTTTTTTGAATAATATAATTAAAATGATTAATCCATAGTGTTTAATTTAACATATTAGAATAAAAACACATTTCATACATAAGAAATGTGTTTTAGAAAAACATCTAAATTTTTCATCAAATGATTTTATTTACATTTACAACCAATTGATCACCAATAAAATAAATTTAACAAATTATAATATATTTTTATATAAGTTTAATAGTATTAATTAATTATTAAAATAATAAAAAATGATAAAAAGGAAAATAAAAATAATTCAAAAAATAGGAAAAATAGTATTTCTTAAGTGATTTTGAAATTATTCTATTCAATTATTGTTTACTTAAACACCATATAACTATATTTAGTTTATAAATTATAGGATTTATTTATATCTGTTCATGGATTAATGTTTCAGAAGATATCAATGATGTAAAATTTCATAAATAAACATATATTTTAAAATATTTAGGTTTAACATTGAATTACAATAAATGTAATATAATAATGTTAAGATGGAATTTATTTTTTTATTATATTACATTTTTCCTTCCATTCCATATTCATAGAATAAGATTAATTTTTATTTCATTTCCCTTCATGGTATATATTTATAATTTTTTGTTTTAAAATATATTCATTTCACCGTCTTAGAAAAATGACTACTTAAAAAAAAGTCACAATAAATTTTTCCATGATAATTAAAAAATGTTTCTAAAATTTTATATTTTATTGAATTTTTTTTATTTTCTAACTCTTTCCATATATTATCTATGTTTTATAACACCCCATATTTTTTCTCTTATTATATAATCTATTTTAGGTGGTTATTTTTTTAGTGGAAATTGATTTAATTCATGGTGTTATTTTATACCATTGGGAAATATTATGAAACTCATTTTCTTTTAGTGTGTTATTTATAATTTTATATGTTAATAATTATTAATTTAGTGCTTTATTGAACACATTTTAATTACATTGGTTCATTATGGTGTGATAATTTAAGGACATTCAATTTGAAAATGTATGTATTGTTGAATGATAGGTTCATTTTTATATCCCCTTATAATAAAATCACTAAATTTTTACATCTCTTGAGAAATTTATACATTGTTTAATTTGTTAGAAGGCATTGTTGAATGTGTGTGGCTCATGAAGGAGATGTTTCCACATACATATGGTTATGATACAATTCTTATCATAACTTGTTTCTATGAAATGAGTCATTTCGATTATATATATTACTATTTCATTCCATATGACTGTGTTATTTTTTCTCATAATACCTTTGATTATTGGACTGTGTCTTGACTCCCTTGTTAATCATGTTTCATTTTATGTCTCTGATTTACAAAAGCACAAATTTATAATCTATTCTTTTTTACGTGTGTTCTTATTATAAATGATCATTTATTTTTATTTTGTTATCATAAACATTATTCTCATATTATGCTCACATATGTCCACTGTTTGTTATTTCCCATTTTGACCCTTATTGAGTACTATGATCACCGATAACTTCTATTTTTACCATTCCATATATCTATAAAATGAGTGAACGTATAATTTTGGAACCTCTTTGAAACCCTGATCCGGTATATTTCATTCACCTTGTTGTGTTTTTATTTATGTTAGAACCTCTTTGAAACCCCTGTTGATCTTCTTTTAGATTTTTGAAATTGTTTTGGTTTTTGAAATCTAGATTTTTTAAGGTTCATTATGTGGAATTCTTAGAGTCTTAGAACCTAGGGTGTTTATTTTAAATGATATTTTTTCACTAATTAGAAATGTGGGGTTTTGTTATGTTTGGCGTCAATTATGGTGTGATGGTGGTTACCTATTTGTGAACATGGTTCTGCATGTTTGGTTTACTAATTCTAGGACTTGTTTAATGTGTAAAAAGTTTTGGAAAGGGGTTCTATGGTTTCAAAGTGATTTTTTTATGTTCCTTTAATTATGTGGGCAGTTGGTTGCTTTTAAAGAAAGTGGTAGTTTTGTGGAAATATTTTTGGGTGTTTTTTTTGTGGTTGGGTATTTTTATTTTCTACCTTTTTGTGTTTTAATTTATTTATTTTGGCCAAGTCCCAACACCTTGGGTGTTGATTCGCATGTTTTCCTCGTTGTTTTTTGTGTGATATTGGTGTGCAGGAGGTTGTCTTTCCTTCCGCTGAAGCATTACTGCGTCCGTTCTTGGTTTGAGGTAGGTGAACCCATTTTTCTTTCCTTTCCTAATTAATTATTTGGAACTTTCACGCTTTCAATTTCTATCAAATATTATTTGCACCTATGTGGAAACACTAGTTATCTTATTACATCATTTTGGAGTTTAGTTTTGAGTTTTTTCATTCGATTTACCATGATTATAGTTTGTTCATAACCCGCAAAGGTGCGGTTGAGGTACGAATGAAGATTCACATCAGTTTCGGGTTGGCATCATCTCTTTGCCTTGGTTCCAAGTGAGTTGAGCATTGTTGCGTGTTTTTTGGTGTGTGTTTGATCAAAAATGCGTTCTTTGGATTATTTTTCGGTGTGTGAGCTATTTGTTACTTTTTGGAAATCGTTTTATAAATAATAATGTAGATTATTAAATAGTTAAAATGATGCAAGTATTTTTTGAAAGTAAGTCAAGGTGGTTCTGTTGCGATGTTTGTTCATTTGGATTGTTTAAGTCCGTGTTTATGTATTTTAGTTACCTTTTCAGTTGCAGCGCATTGACAAGATTCTTCCACGGTTCTGCGATGGCCGGTGTGCGCGTGTTTGTACGTCTGTGCAAGGCGTGACGGGCCTTTGTGTTTGGACAACGAGTCAAGAAAGGTCCCCCACTGCACTGACCTTTAAATTTAGAATTTATAATTTGCTTGATGTTTTAGAAATTTTAATGAATGATAAATAATATTAGAAAATAAAACTTTAAATGACTATTTAGTGGGAAAAGAGCCTTTTCTTTATTAACGAACACTTGAAACATTTTCTTGACCATCAGACACCCATTATTGAATGAATTCCCATTTTTCCATCACACATAATTCACGGAATTTCTTATGTACTTTTAGTATTAAAGATAAAATATTTCTTCTAAACAAGTGTTTTGGGATATCTCGAAAAATAATGTTTTTCTTTAAAATTTATGAAGGTCCGTTTGTCACTTTAAAAAAATAAATTATTTTGGAAAACACATTCATGGGTGATCTTTGGTGTGCTTTGATTGTGTGAGATATATGTGATGTTTGTGCATCAGGACAGATTTATTTAAATTGCGGACACACCCCTATTTGTTGCTTGTGTTGACATGGGAACTTGGCATAGTGAGTGAATCTTCTGAGAACAATTTCTGCACTAGTTTAGAACACGCAGTGGCTAGTGGCCCCATTGTAGGGGAATAACGAGTTATTACTGCTATAGGGATTGGGCCCCTCGGTTAGGCTATACAGAACTATACCGGGTAGTAGTATGGGCGTTATGATGTCATCGAGTTAGGGCATGCCTTCAGGTTGAGTCAGATGTATAGTATGTTTTGGAATGTTGATGATCTCCTAGGTTCGACCCATGTTTCTTTTAGTGTTTATTTTAATGTGGCGGACGATTGAGAGGTCGAGCTCAATTACTGACCCATGTGTGCCACTTTTTCCATTTCCCTTAGTGTGTGTTGTGTGTTGTGTGTGATTTTCCATTTGACTAACAACTAAAGCTTGGATTTCTAAATTGTTCGCAAAATGTTTTAAAATACCATGTACTTGTTTCTTTCAACATTAAACTTCTTTTAATTAAAAAGGTCAATGGACTGTTACTTGTTTTAAGAATGAAAGTGTGTGCATGGAAACCATATTTTATATAATTTAGTGCAAACCTGGAATTGATAAATTCTTTGTTTAATGGTATGTGCATTGGGAATAGAATTAGTCGGGCCCACCTACTGAGTTTTAATAATCACGCCTATTGTTCTTTTCTTTTTTGTTGTTTGTACATGATTTAGCCTGAGTGCACTCGCCTAGGGCGACGCTTGATCATTGACTCATAGAGCGACCCGTGAGGTTGCACGGAGTTAGTTCGGACGTCGTGTTTGGGCAGTTTTATTTTTCTTCTTTTTCTGTTTAGTCACTTTATTTGGTTTATCTATTCTGCACTGCTCTATACTATTTCTGATATTTTATTTATTGTATATTAGGAGAAATGGTTCCCACAGCCGCTGTTGATGGCTTGGCGCTTGTCGCCATCCCGAGAGGATCAGGAATGCCTCTCGGGCCATGTCGTGGACCGGCTCAGGTGACTGGTTCAGGGTCAACCCAGATTGGTTCGTGAAAAAATGGTATCAGAGGGAGGTTGATGTTATTTGGGGTGTTTGGTAGATGGATATTAGGATTGTCAAGACTCTAGAGGTAGGGACGGGATGGAAATCATGAACCCTCACCAGTTCTGCACCACGAGTCTCCAGGGATAGTTCGGTAATTGAGTCTTTGTTTCGTTCTGGTTTGTTTTGGTTGGGGGATGACAACAGAGGTAAACCGATGTTACATCATGATCACACTTGGAGTAGTGACCCATGTGGAGTCCGAGTACACTGTTTTAATTCCTCCAAGTTGTTGATTCTTACTTGAGGTATGGTCCACTACCATGTCGCCAGGTTAAGTATGACCGCTAGTCCCTCACTCAGGTGGGTTGTTGTAAGTTGAGTGTCATTTTCATTCTGGTTGGTGTAAGTGCGTTTTTGGGAATGAAAAAAAAGATCTTTGAAAATGGGAATGATTTATTTCAAATGAAATTAAATTTATGAAATGGGTTTTAAAAATGAAAGATTTTGGTTTGGAAAACTAGATTTTCTTTGAAAATTGGTCGAGAATGGTTTGCGGTGAAACCTCACGTACTCCTTATGAGCGTTTGCACATGTGAGGGGATGAAAGGAAAGAGCATGTTGGTGCGTATGAATGAAATTGGATGAAGAAATGTTCAACGGTTCGTGGGATTACCTAGGTGTGTTTGAAATTAAAGTCTTGACCCTGTTTTATAAATTGTATTTTAAAGAGAAAAATGGTTTTGGAAAGTTATTATGGTTTGAAAATTGTATTTTTGATTTGGAAAATGGCCTTGAAAGAAGGAGGTTTTGAAATCAAAAAAGGTGGGGGTTTGAAGAAAATGAATTTTTGGTTTCTGTTTTCATTTTCTCATTTCTTTTGAGCTGGTTGTTTTGGGATGAAGGTGCTTTCTTTGATGTTTCTTTGATTTGATATCGGTTTCAGCTTGGTGTGATATATGTTGTTCAAAAATTTCCGCCCAGAAAGGTCCCCAGAGTTTTTGATGAGTCATGCCCAGTTTTTGGTCTTTCTCGGATGTTGTATATCATTCATGGTGATTTCAGTCTGTTAGAGACAATGGAGTGGCTTGAAAAGGGTCGAGCATGTCTTCAGGGTATTGGGAACTCCCAAAGCTGTTAGGGTGCAAGCTGTTTTGGGTCTGTTCGAAGGTCCATCTCTGGAAGAGAAAGAGTTGTTCGCCCCTCCATTACTATAAGTTGGGATGATCTGGTATGTCCTTAAATCCATCTTTATTCAATATTTTATACCTAAATAAGTGAAGGAGAAAAAAAAGGGAAGAGCTTCTACGTATTCAACAAGGCCAGCACATGGTGAAAGCGTAAGTTGACCATTTCAAGGATCTTGCTTCTCTTTTTCTGGGGGTAGTGTCGCCGGACTGGATGAAGACTTCTCCCTTCCTCATGGGTCTTCATCCAGAGATCAAGGAGTGAGTACTCCCTTTTTGGGAGCATCACTTTTGAGAAGTTGTTGCATGGGGTGTTCTTAGCTGAGTTGTTCTTCGGAGTGCAAACGGTTAGCGATCCACCGTATCCAGTTGATCGTGAAGGTCCCCCATCTGGCGAGCAGAGTGGGTTAGAAGGATCTATTTCTAAAGAGTCCTTTGTAGTAACTCTAGTTCCTAGTTCAATGGATTTTCCAATGGTGTACCGTCAGTATTGACGTTTAGGGCATACAAGCCGTCATGTCACACCCCTCCAAAGACGTGCCGTCGTTGCAGGTGTCTGGATCATCTCGAAAAAACTTTGCAGGAGGCATCATATGAGGAAGACACTATGACCAGAAGATTCTAGTGCCTGACTGTGAGGCAGAAGATGCTTTAACCATTAAAGCCCTAGCCAATGGTCTTGGGGTGAAGCTCACGCGCAGTCAGGAGTTTTCGGGAATGTGACGCCTCAATTCGGGTCTCGTGTTCCATGTTGCCGACAAAAAATTTAATGTCCTTCTGTTCTCGTACTTCCACTATTATTGTTTTGGCATTGTTGTAGGTTCATTATTTCATGGTGAGAATGGTATGAACGTGTTCTTTTGTAATCCAAACAGTCTCGTTTGTCTGATTATGGTGTTCTGGATTGTGTGTTTTTCTTAAAAGTTTCTTTCAACCTTGTATGGGTCAGTCTTATTCTGAATGTGTTCGTTTAGAGATGTAAGTTCCTATGGAATGATCAATGTCTGTGGTAATGCCCGAGTTTACTTCGTGGGTTAAGTTATTCTTGGAAGTTTCTCTCTAGTGTTTGGGGATTTTGGTCTATGTCGAGAGTTCTATGTTTTAGCGGAGGTGTTGTTTCTCTAGTGTTATAGACGTTAGTCTAGATCGGTTCGGAGTTCCCGTGTCGCCCCCCCTTCCCGGGGTGGTATGTTTGGGTGTTTAATTTTCTGTGCTAGCTGAGTTCTTGTGGTGGGGAGAACCCTCTAGAATTCTCTCGTTCGCTTGTGTTGTGATTTCTCTTGGCTTAAATCAGGCATGGATTCTTTTTTTTGTTTATTGTTGAGTTGGGTGACTTTTTGGGGGCAGAATGTGTCTGTGGTGGAGAGAATTGTCACACCTCGGTTATTTAATTAATTAATTTTTTTAATAATTTTTTACTCCGGGTTCTCGTGCCAAGGTTCAGGTTGGGTCCCGACATAATTTTTCTTTCAATTTTTTGACGTTTAAATATTCTACTATGTTTTGGATCCCTGCGCGGTCACCACGTAGTTGTCGGTAGCCGCGCAGCCGGCCCTGGTGTCGAGTAATTTCTTAGTATTATTATTTCATTTTTCAAAATTCTATATATTATTGTTTCTATTATTATTGGACTTTTATTTTTATTATTCTTTATATAATATTATTATTCTTTATATATTATTATTATTATTTGTTTATACATATTATTATTATTATAAGAGATTGATAAAAAACAAACCCTAATACCCGCCCCCCCCCCCCCTTTCTCATCACAAACCAGCGCCCCTCCCCTTCCCTTTGCCCAGTTCCACGCCGCGATCCACTCCCCATCCACCTCCTCAACCCACCTGCAGGACCCCACCCAACTTCCCTATTATTCCCCTTATGTCGCCCTCACTCTCCCCGCCTCCACGCTCTCGCCATCGCAACCCCTCCCAACACCCGACCTCACCCCTCGCTCCCTCCGCCTTGCGCAGACCTGCCACACCGCTAAACACCCTCCGCACCACCGGACTCCCTTGGCACCGCCGCCCCGACCTGCAACGTGACTCGCCACCCCGAGCCGCCTCTTTGCATCGGCTTCGGTGGACCCCACACTCCTGCCGTGATCCGGCCTCTAGTCGCCCCGCCGGCCTCCTCTCAGAGGTCCTCACCATTCCGACCCTCTGTACCCCCTGCCATTCCAGCTCCGGCCTCTCTCACCCCAAACAGCCGACTCCCGACCCTATGAAATTTCTCGCTCTAGGACTGCCCTCGCCTTTCCGCACCTTCGGTCAGACGAACCCCTCCCCTGATCCAGTATATTTCGTTCACCTTGTTTTGTTTTTATTTATGTTGGAACCTCTTTGAAACCCTTGTTTATCTTCTTATAGATTTTTGAAATTGTTTTGGTTTTTGAAATCAAGATTTTTTAAGGATTATTATGTGCAAGTTTTAGAGTCTTAGAACATAGGTTGTTTATTTCAAATGATATTATTTCACTAATTGGAAATTGTGGGTTTTTATTAAATGTTTGGTGTCAATTCTGGTGTGCTGGTGGTTGTCTATTTGTGAACATGGTTCGGCATGTTTGGTTTACTAATTCTAGGACATATTTAATGTGTAAAATGTTTTGGAAAGGGGTTATATGGTTTGAAAGGGAATGTTTTATGTTCATTAAATTTTGTGGGTAGTTGGTTGGTTTTAAAGAAAGTGGTAGTTTTGTGAAAATAGTTTTCGGTGTTCTTTTTGTGGTTGGGTATTTTTATTTTCTACCTTTTGGTGTTTTTATTTATTTATTTTGGCCAATTCCCAACACCTTGGGTGTTGATTCGCACGTTTGCCTCGTTGTTTTAGGTGTGTGATTGGTGCGTGTGAGGTTTTCCATCCTTTCGTTGAAGCATTAATGCGTCCGTGCATGGTTTGAGGTAGGAGAACCCAATTTTTTTCCTTCCTAATTAATTCTTTCAAACGTGCATGCTTTCAATTTCTCTCAAATAATGTTTGCACCTCCGCGGAAACATTATTTATCTTATTACATCATTATGGAGTTTGGTTTTGAGTCTTTGCATTCGATTTACCATGATTATAGTTTGTTCTTGAACCGCAAAGGTATGGTTGAGGTGCGAAGGAAGATTCACAACGGTTTTGGGTCGTCATCATCTCTTTGCCTTGGTCCCATGTGCATTGAGCATTGCTTCATGTTTTTGGGTGTGTGTTTGATCAAAAATGTGTTATTTGGATGAGTTTTGGGTGTGTTAGCTATGAGTTAATTTTTGGAAATCGTATTGTAAACTTTAAAGTGGTTTATTAAATAGTGCAAATGATGGAAGTATTTTTTGAAAGTAGTTCTAGGTGGTTCATTTGCGTTGTTTGTTCGTTTGGATTGTTTAAGTCCGTGTTTATTTATTTTAGTTACCTTTGCGGTTGCAGCGTGTTGAAAAGATTCTTCCGCGGTCCTACTATGGTCGGTGTGTGCGTGTTTGTACGTCTGTGCGAGACGTGACATGCCTTTGTGTTTGGACATCGAGTCGAGGTAGGCCCCCCACTGCACTCACCGTTAAATTTAGAATTTATTAATTGATTGTTGTTTTATTATTTTTAATGAATGAGAAATAATATTAGATAATAATACTTTAAATGATTATTCAGTGGGAAAAGAGCCGTTTATTTTAAACCAAACTCTTGAAACATTTTCTTGACGATCAGACACCCAGTGTTGAAAGAATACTCGTTTGGCCTTTAAACATAATTCACATAATTTCAAATGTAGTTTTAGTTTTAAAGATAAATGATTTCTTATAAACAAGTGTGTTGGGATTTCTCGAAAAATGAGGTTTTGCATTAAAATTTGTGAAGGCCCGTTTGGCACTTTAAAAAAATAAATTATTTTGGAAAACCCATTCAGGGGTGATCTTTGGTGTGCTTTGATTGCATGAGATGTATGTGATGTTTGTGCATCTTGACTAATTTACTTACATTGTGGACACACCCCTATTTATTGCTTGTGTTGACATGGGAATCTGGCATAGTGAGTGAATATTTTGAGAACGATTGCTACACTAGTTTAGAACATGCACTGGCTAGTGGCCCCATAGGAGGGGAATACTGAGTTATTGCTACTATGGGGATTGGGCCCCTCAGTTAGGCCATCCAAAGACATACCGTGTAGTACTATGGGTGTTATGACGTCATCAAGTTAGGGCGTGCCTTCAGGATGAGTCAGATGTATAGTATATTCTATATTGTTCATGATCTCCAAGGTTTGACCCATGATTCTTTTAGTGTTTATTTTTATGTGATAGACAATTGAGAGGTCGAGTTCGGTTGTTGACCACTATGTGCCACTTTTTCCATTGCCCTTAGTGTGTGTTTTGTGTTGTGTGTGATTTTCCATTTGACTAACAACTAAATCTTGGATTTCAAAATTGTTAGCAAAATGTTTTAAAATGCCATGAACATGTTTCTTTCAAAATTAATCTTGTTCTAAATTAAAAGGGGAAATGTACGGTTACTTGTTTTAAGAATGAATTTGTGTGCACGGAAACCATATTTTATATAATTTAGTTCAAACCGGGAATTGTTAAATTAATTGTTTAATGGTTTGTGCATTGGGAATATAATTAGTCGGGCCCACCTAATGAGTTTTAATACTCACTCCTATAGTGTTTTCTTGTTTTTAGTCCTGTTTCAGGTCCCAGCTTCAGTTTTTCGCCTTAAGCAACGTTGGTTTTGGTATTGGAAAGTGACCCATGGGGTCAAGTGGTGATTTGGTCATAGTCAGGTTAGTAGCGTTGTTGGTTGTTCTTTATTGATTTTCTTTTTCTCTATTTATTTTCCGCTGCTTAGTTTATTTTCTTTTGGGCCAAATCATTCCCACCTTTTTAATTTTGATGCCCGACACTAGTTTCCAGCCCATTGGGATCGGGAATGCCCCTCGGGCCATGTCGTGGGCCGGCTCCAGTGACCGGTTCAGGGTCGACCGGGGTTGGTTCGTGACACTTTATATGGTCATATATCGACCATATCCTCCCATTTGTCAATGTTTTCCATTAATTTATCCACATTTTATATGAAACACGTGGATGGAATTTTTTAAAAAAAAAAATTAAAAGAATGATACTTCTCATAAACTATAAAAATGAACTCACCTATACCTCTCACTCATGCATTTCAAGACATTTCGATAGCCCAAAATATATTCATATTATCTCCCAAAATCCCTCCCCTAAATCTAGAACCCTCCCATAGGGAATAAATCTATATATGAAATCCCTTTTGTGCCAACCAGAAGGATGTAACCAAAAAAATGTAACTTCTTCCTTAAGATATTTTTGTATTTACATTCTATAAATTGTATAATATTCTTAATAAATGATTACATAATAAAATATTTGTATTATATATACTAATATTTTTTTTGTGTTAATGTTTTTCTATAAATTACAGACACATCCCACTAATGGGAAATGACATACCGTTAAAGTGTATGGTGAGCTACCACATCAAGAAATGATAATAGTTAGTTTTTTTCATTACCACCTCTAATCATGGTAATTGTTATGAAAAAACTATTTTTATTTCATATTTATAATAACTAAAATATAATTATTCAAATTTACTTTTCATATATCACATACACTTCTTCATTCCATTTTGTGTAAATATGATAACATCGTTGCTGGATGTGTGGACTACCACATCCCCAATGCAATATGACACATTCAAACTATATATGGAGCATAGAAAGTATTGTTCAGATTAAATATAAGTATGATTAAAAAATATATTTTATATTAATTAGATAGTAATCATTCTAGATGTGCATTATATAATTTTGTTTAATTTTATTTTAAAGAACTAACATGTAATAACGTTTGTCGTGGATGTGTGGACTACCACCTCCTCAAACCATTTTGATATCTTTTACATCATAAGAAATATATATATATATATATATATAATTATATATTGTTAAATAACATTGTATTGTTATAAAATTCTTATTATGGAAATATATACTTTTACATACCTCCTTTCGATAATAATCACTAAAAAATGGGAACGTTACTCATGCGTGCGTAAGTATTACCATGTCCATGATAGTAACATTGGTTCATTTTTAATTTACATAATTGAAGATAGTTTGAAAAGAATAATTGATGTAAAAATATTATCATTATGTCATGATTATTATTCTGAATATTTTCGTATAATTACCCCTTTGACCACAATTGACATATCAAAGTCATTTTTGACACATAAACTACAAATGTTTAAAACAAACGATGTAGAAATAAAATTTTTAGTAGTTGTTTACAAAAGTATAAAAATTGATATGAAAGTAATGTAAAACATGGAAATTGTTATAAATAAATTAATTGTATAATATATATTTATTATTTTTAAATATAAAGGGTTATGTGAAATATCATAATCAAGGTAAGGGATTTTGCCTCAATTTACATTCTATTGAGGCTTATTGGTGCTTATGTACCAATATACCTTTTTATATAGTGTATAAAATACACATTGAGATGTTATATATTGAATCTCCTTACTCTCGTGATATTTTACGTTTCATTTAATTGTATTCCCACAAGGGGATTATGAATCAATTACTTCGATATGGTGTAAGAAACATTGGAGTTTTTTTAAAATTTCATTTATCCAGTATGTTTTAATGGTCATTTAATGGTATTTCTATTCATCAACGTGAAAACCCATTATTTTTACTTATCCTCCAATGATAAATTAATTAAAAAATAAATATATTTTATTTAATATGTATTTCTATAAGGAATATTTTGTATTAATAAAACCAATTACTCAATAAAAGAAATTATTTGTATAAAAATGATGGGTGGTGCTCAGACATTACATATCCCCTCGATTCATTGATAGTTTCTCATGTGAACAAAATGTTTTCCAAATTAAATGGGTTTCTACATATAGTTTTAAACCAAACTATGAATGGTTTTGAAATTTTTGTATTGCATTCACTGTTCATATTACATCAAATTATTAAGCATTTCAATCATATATATATTAGTTATTATTGTTATTATCCACTAGAATTTCATATGATAACATGTTTTGATGCATTTCAATCCTAGTTTGGTTTTTAATGGTAGGTTCCTTCATGTTCATACATTTCCATATTGATTATGACTTATCTAGTTAATTTAATGGCATGTGTTCTCAGTTATTTACCTTTCCATGTTGATTTATTATTATTGATTCATATATTCATCTATTTTACTGACCATTACCCATAATATAATCTCACAATTATTATAATTAATTTTTCCATTTTATGAAGAAGAAATATTTGAATATCCTCTGAAATAATCTCTTCATTTCATTTTATTATGAATCATTTTCTATTTTCAATTACCAAGGTCATATGGGTTTTTTGTATGTTATATGGTTTCCCAAATATGATAAAATTTTCGGTCCTTGGTTTTTGAATCTTGAATCAATGCCAACGTAAAAATGTAATGTACCAACTCAAGGATTTCTAGAATTGGGTTGTTAATGTTGGTATTGGTAGAGGTTTAGTTGAAACCATGGAAACTAGATTTAGAAAACATATATTAAGGAACATAACCAAAATATAGAAATCAAGTAAAAGTATAGAATAACATCCTAGAAATTTTGGTAATTTATTGAATATATGGGTCATTATAACAATGCATCTCTATTTGGATACTTCACGTGGATGTTGTTCTAACATAGATATATGTAGTGGTAATAAATTTCAATAGTTATGTTGGTACTGACATGGAATACCTTTGTAAATGAAAATTTTCCTTACTAGACACCTAGTTTGAAACTCGAATGGTCTACTCACAGAATAATTAACATTTAAAAAAAATCAGAATGATATGAAATTAGTTATATCACCTCTGAAATTGATTTTATTAAAGTTATATTAGTAATGGAAAATATCATTAAAATGTAAAAAAAAATTAGTTATATAAAACAAATAAAAATAATAATGTTTTAAGATTACATTTTTTTACATTATTGAGAGATAATTCTTCATTTGTTAATTACATTTCTAATGTAATTTTTGAATTTCAATAATTGTGTGATACTAGTTTTTTGATTTTGTATTTTATAAATTGAATGATCAATCAATTAATCCACTACATACTTCAAGATATTATCATAGTCATACCTCTAGGAAGGAATGTGCATGTGATCCTCCTGATGAGCCTCATCCTTCATTACAGGTAGAATATACTACCACAATCCCAATGAAGTGTTCGAGGGCTGGTAATCATGGTAGCTCACATTTACAATAATTATGAGTTGTACGTAGCTAGGACCAAAGGATACTACTATACATTTATAATAGTTATATTATAATAGATCCTAATTAAAAACAAATTAAGTGTTTTTTTTTCTCAATTTAGGATGAATGAAAAGTATTCATTTCGTTTGATGATTTGAGAAGTGTAGAAAAATTAAAACCATATCAATTCTGGATGATTATTTTGGTATGATATTGGTTATTATTTTACATATATTGAAATATTTTTTGTAATAAAGGTTTTCTCCCTTATTAATAGATGGAATATAATATTCCATAAATTTAAGGAGTTAGGATGAAATAGTTATCTTTGGACGCTAGGAGATGGAGGGATTTCAAATAAACACTCAGATTAGATTATAATGGTCAAGTCATACTCTAGGAGATGGAGGGATTTCAAATAAACACTCAGATTATAATGGTCAAGTCATACTCTATGTGTATCATTGGGTAGTGCCTTGTGGGTAATGAATTATGTTATAAAACCTAATGAGTGTTGTTGTGTATGAAAATGATGAAGACGTGGAATGGGTTAAGGATAGTGAATTGATGAATATGGTTAATGGGGTGACACATGGGAAGGGGAATTGTGATAATTGGTTATGTATTGTAAAATATAGTTGTGAACATGAAATGACATAACATTGAATTCCATGATTGATTTTTGGGAATCAACATTCTTATATTTATCGTTTGTGATGGTTATGATATGGAAAAATATGGTAAATGGACAAATAAGCATGGACACATGGATTGGTGGTGGGGGTTAAGTATTGATGCTCCACCCATGGTTTGGGTTCGACTGTGGCTCTATCCTACCAGGGAATACATGGGTTCACGAGTCAGACTAATGATATATTCCCCCCAATGGTTCTAATTAATAAAAATACCTTGACAGAGGATCCTATGTATGTGTGTTGATTACACGATATGCTCTTCCCTAGTGAGTTTGGTACTCGACTTGTTCCCTTACGAGAAATGATGAATGTCATGAATATTCAAGGAATAAGGTAAATATATAAACCATGGATTAAATGATAATTATTTAGTAAATGATGAAGAAATTTACATTATTAACATTCAACAATAATCCCAATTGTAATTCTATTATAGTGATTAGTAATTACTTTCCCCATTTTTATTTCACTTACATTCCATCCATATTTACACACATTAACTATATGTTAGGTTGGATATTTTCTAGATAACATTGGTGGTGGCCTAATGAGTTTTACTCATTCCCTATTCAAATTATTGTTGGGTAAATGGCAAGATTTAATACATGCATGCATGGATAAGGGAAAGGGACATATACTGGGGAGTTGATATTTACATGGGAAATGCATGGAGGAGGTTCCCATAATGGAGTTACAACTGTTTTGGGGATTCCATTGTTGCCTTTATATTGGGTTTCTTTAAATAGAATTGTTGAATGACATGACATATCTACTATTTCATGTAGTTTTTATCCAATTGATAGATGTTTGGCTATGCATGCTATTGGTTATTTTTTATTATTTCAACTAGTTATATTGTGATCTGTTGCGGCTTACTCTGATAAAGATGGTATAGTCTCGCCAAATGACTAATTTAGACCCTCGTTGCTAGTTGAAATCCACTAGCATAAGGGGATGTGAACATGACGTCATGTGATGAACCATATCAAGACACCACTTAGTGGCACCCGTGCCGAGGACGTTACAAAGTCAAATTAGAGGAGTTCAATTTTTATTCATAAAATTTTGGGATATATGATGGGTGGTTAGGAATGTGTTGGACCTGGGATAGGAGATAATGCTCGGGAGTATCTAACCCTTGTATATGGGAAACCCATGACATCCAGGAATGGAATTGTTTCTCATGATGTGCATATTTTCATTTCATGATATTTCACAATTGGGTGATTCACTTTTTGTTTAATTTGATAGTTTTTTTGGTATTTATAAAATTTTATAAAGAGTATGAGGTTGTGAATTAATGAATAATTCTTGGAACCAATTTATATAATTGCAAAGCAACATGGTAGGAACACAAATGAGATGGGTGTGTAGGATATAAAGGTTAGGATGTATATGTTTGTCATTAATGTAGGGAAATTTTTCGTAATGAGTGCCATGAATGTGTAAATAATGGAAGTGAAAATTGTAATTTGTAATATATAAATTGTTTTTAGTTAATATTTAAAGGGGGTTTAACATGTGTTATGAATATATTGGAATAAGAAAATTGTTTTGAATGGGTGTAAAATATACATTTTACAACCAGGTGAGTTAGTTACCCCGTGTTAGCCATGGATTTGGGAAGCACGGTTCAGGATAGTGTTTCAGATGTAATAAAGACCAATGGGAATTGTATGAAAAATGTATTTGTTTATGGATTTTGATTATCAATTTATTATGACTTACGTGTTTCATTGAAATTTTCTAAAAACATCGTGTTTGGAATTATAGAGAAATTCCATAATGAAGGCATGTAAAGATTGGTATAGAAGAGGATGTTGCTATGATTGATCCGCCCATAGTGGAGAAATAAGTCCCAGAGGATTATAATGATAGGGAAGTGATTTTTCTTGATAACTTCACTCATTTTATACATATTATGGAAGATGACCAAGGGATGGTTGCAATGAGTATCGTTAATTTGACCATGGAGTTTTAGATGCAACACCATCTCACCCTTACTAGAGAGGGTGGGATAAAGGAAGTTGAGTTATCAATAGTGTCTATCCATATAAATCATTAATATTTGGAGACTCCTTAAAATAATCGATTTAAGATGACATCCTACATGTTTCGGGGCTTGCAAAAGCATTTTTGTGATATCAGAGTTAAAACTGAACAAGTTGATGGAATGAAGTGGAAGAGTTTTCAATATTTTTTTTGAATAATTACAATATAGAAACATTAAGGTAGGTGGTGGATATATATTTTATGAGTTTTACATAGGGGATGATGTCAGTAATGGATTTTAATGGCTGGTTTACGGACATGAAACTTTTTTTAATGCTTAAGTGGGAGATGAGACAGCCATGGAAAGACACTTACTGGATGGACTTCAATGAGAGATTAGATCCTGGTTAAATATATTTCATCTAAATAGGTTTATTTGTTGATTAATTAGGTATCATATCATATGGAAACAAAAAAGGGTCTTTATAAGTAGACATGTGGTTCTGGGGAGGTGAACAAGTGGAACGCCTTCAGATAGTATGATGCACCAATTCGTGAATATCTACCATGGTAGTAGCGGACAACAAAACTAGAAAAAGTAACCAGTCTCTCTAATTAGTGATCATGTTTGATTCTACCTATTTGGTAAGACATGACACATTTGAAATTAGATTCCTTGACCAACTGTTTAGGGCATAGCTTGTGGTAAGATGGGCCATTTACAAAAGTATTATTGGAAGACACAATAGAGGAAAATGTTGGATGGAAGATATTAGTGAAGACTATAGGTCAGGGGTCAATTACCCCATATATGATATGAAGTTGGGGATCCATAGGAATTATTGGTAAGGGAGGTGGGTGTGGAATATCTTGGAGTGACCATTCAGACCAGTAGGGCATTGTAGTATAGGGTACTCAGGCTTGATCCATGGGTAGTGGGACAAGGAATTTGCATACTGTTCAATATAAACCTGGAGAAGGAAAGGATGGACTCTATACTATTCAAGGTATAATTATTGTGGATTCTACACATTAATTTAATATATTTTTCATTGGTTCCCCACATTATTTTATTTTGAAACTATTCGTAGTTGTGTAGTGCCTAACAGTAGAAAGTCAATGTGGAGTTATTCCATTTGATACTCTGTTGGGGGTGAAAGTTGATAATAAAATTTAGATTAATAGTTGTTCCATACTAGTTGGTGGATATCATTTCTATTAGTATTGTTTTTTTCTGGATATTTCATGTTTTGGCCTGATCCTTGGTATGGATTGGTTAGTGGATTATCATTCCCATATCAATTGTTACTGACATCGGGTAAACTTTTTGTATCCCGATTGAGGCAGTTATGTCCTTCAGGGTGAGTGCGATGTTCGAGCAGGCCGAGCATGGCCTTCATTATAGTATTTAAGAGAGATCACATCCCAATTACCATGCCTCATTCTTAATTATACTGATGTGGAGAAAATTTTCATTCCTCCTATGGTGTATTGGATACAAGATGTGATTCTTGTAGACATCTTAGAGATACCACCTACGATCGAAGTTGATTTTATAATCGAGTTGGACCTATGGTTAGAACAGGTTTTCATTCAACCATATCTAATGGATCCAAGATAAATCCATTATTAAAAGGATTAGTTATGAGGTGTTGGAGTTGAAGGGATTCATTCGACCTAGTAGATCACCATGGGGATCACCTACGAAGTTATCTAAGAAGGATAATGGGTCATTGAGGTTATGCGTCAACTATCAGAAGTTAAATCTAATGATAGTTACAAAAAAATACCATTTCCCAATAATTAATGACGTGTTTGAACATTTGAGTGATACCATAGTGTTCTCCAACATCAATATGAGATATGGATACCAACATTTGAGTGTGAGACCTTCTGACATATCACAGATAGTTTTCCAGAGTAGGTACAAGTTGTGTAAATTATTGGTGATGTCGTTCAGGTTGACCAATGCACCAAATAAATTATGGCACTAATGAACTAGATAACTCCACCATATTTGGATAAGTTCATTTTTTTAGTCATCGATGAAATATTAGAGTACTCACAGACTCTTTTCGATCATTCCCAACATATTGACAATGTCGTGAGTATGAATATGGAGCATAGTCATTATTCTAAGCTATCAAAGTACTAGTTCTGGATTAATAAATTTCATTTTCTGGGACACATCCATTTTGAGTGAGGTGTGCCAGTGGATCCAAATATGGTACAGGATGTGCTGTATTTGGAATATACCTCAAACATTTTTAATATCTGTAGTTTCTCGGGATTGACTAGTTATTACTATAGGTTCATTTTGGATTTCCTTTATTTAGAGGTACTACTCTCATGATTAATTGTAAAGGGTGTTATTTTTATGTGTTTAGAGTTGTTTGAAATTTATTTTGATGAATTGATGAAGCATTTGACTACCACATCAATTATAATATATCATGAACCTTGTAGGATGTAAACTGTATTTTGTGTTCTGTCTGGTGTGGGAATTAGGGATGTGCTGATAAAGGATGATCAGGTTGTAGATTTTGGGTCGGGATAGATAATATTACCTGAAAGAAACTACCCTATTCATGATATTGATATTACTACTATAGTTATTTCTATATTGTGTAATATGAAAAACTTGTTAGGAGAGAGATTCACAATGTTTTTTGATCATAAGCGTTTAATATATTCCCTCTCTATGATGTATTTAAATCATCAACATTGATGATGGTTCAAGTACATGAAAAATATCTATTTTAAGTTATTTTACACGCAAGGAATAGGGAAGAGGGCAACATATGCTCTGATATGTATGACTCAGAATCCAGTGGGTCAAGAATCCAATTTCTAAATGGAAAATGATGGCCTTGTTTTCTCAGATTTGTTTGGAGGTATAAGATGCAAATTATAAGGTGATCATTTTTCCTATAGGAGATGAACCCCCACTTTTTAGATTAGTTAAAGAGAGTCAATTGGAGGATTCAGATTGTTTGGATATAAAGGATATTCATACATTTGTGGAGGCACGTTCTAGTTGGGCCTTGGATGGTGATAGAATCATCTATGGTAATTGACGCATGGTAGTACCAATGATTATGAGAATATTTGAAGCTTTAGTCCCATGCATCGTGGTGGAAAATAAATTACTGATTGAAACATATTTATTGTGAACATCGAATGCAGTATTGCTGGTCACGGATGAAGAAATACATTATGGTTTTCCTGGCATGAAGCCTATCCTTTCAAAAGGATAAGGCTGAGCATCAGCATCTAGTTGGTTTGTTATAGATTATGAATATCCTATAATATATGTGTAATGGTGCAATTATAGACAATGTATTGGGACTTCCAAGGAGACCTCATAAGAATGACACAATCTCTGTCATTGTGGATTAGATGACTAAAGTAGCTCATTTCACACAGATCCAATTGACATATAGAGTTGTCTAGTTGGTTGAGTAGTTTGTGAGGGAAGTAGTGAAATTTCAAGGCATGCTTAAAACCATAGTTTTGGATTGTGACAGGAATTTTACATCACTGATTTGTAACGGATTGCAGACTATTCATCATACATTGGTTTTACAGAGTACAACTTATCACATGTTGACGGATGAGTAGTCTGAGTGTATAATTCCGGTGTTGGAGAACATGTGGAGGGCATGTGTCCTGGATTTAGGTGGTTCATATGAGAATAAATTCCAAATCATTGAGTTTTATTACAATAATTGTTTCTAATTTGTGATTTATATGGAACATTTTGAGGCACTCTATTAGAGACCGTGTAGATCTCTCTTGTGTACGTTAGAGGTTGGCGAATTTGAGCTGGTTGGACCGAGACTTATGCAGTAGACGTCAAATAATGTTCTCTTGATTCAGAATTTCATAATGATATCATAGAGTAGGCAGTTTTCAAATGAAGATTAGCATTGTATTCCACATGATTATGATGTTGGTGATTGTGTGTGTCTTCATGTGTCTCCAAGGTTGGTCCAGTATCGAATTCAGAAATAGGGAACGTTTGCACCTAGGATTGTGTGTCCATTAGAGATTAGGGATAGGATTGGACCAGTGGATTACCAATATGCTCTTACATATCATGTATAGTTTTATTCATGACGTTCTTCAAGTTTCATAACATCAGCAATATCATCCAGATCATTCTCATGTGATTAACATCAATGAATTTCATCTTGCGACTGAGGCACCCTTGGAGGAGAATCCAATTAATATTGTGGATCATAGATTTAATGTTTTATAGGGAAAGGATGTAACATTTCATTATATTTTATGTAATAATGGAAAAAACCTTGAAGAAACTTTGGATATATAGTTAGATATGTAGGCATATTGTCCCGATAACATTTTTTCATAATTTAAATGTTTCCTGAAAGGATCGGATCGAGGATGATTCATCCAAAGGTGGGGTGGTTGTATTATTATGTACTTTTATTAAGGTATGTTTTGTTCTTTTTTTCAATTTTACGTCTAATTATTGAAAAAATATTTGCTTCCCAATGATTATGTAAAGGATCGGGGGTTTTCCGGGGGTTCGAGACATGAAAATGGAAGAAACAATAGTTTTTGGGCATGCTGCACAGTTTGCACACGGTTAGTGAAAACCTTGGGGAACATCCCATGTAACATGAATTCTAGTTAGATATTTTTTCAGGGTATAGATAACCATGAGTAGTTCATATGAAACCATTTTCATTGTAGAGTAGGGGACAATATCTCTCTCATAGTTTTTGAATGGTTTGGAAAAATGTGTGGGATTACTGTGCTGCCCAGAAAAGTTTGAAAATTTACAAAAATTCCATTATGGGATATTAAATTCCATATAAATATTTCCACATTTCATCCCACCTGAAACCATAGATATAATAAAAATCTCTGAAAATCTTCAAAGGTTTATTATATGTTATCTTTTAGTCATTTGGAGTGTCGTCAGTTGCGAAACGATGATCCGGGTAAGCCTAATCCCACCATTGCTTCTCTTTTTCATATAGGGTTTCATTTTTTTATTTCACCTCATATGAAAAGAATAAAAGCATTCATTTTTAGGTGATACATAGGTTTATTATACCAAGGGTGGTTGAATCGGGATGTAAGGCCTCGATTAAGTGTGTATTCGCCAATAGAATCAAGGTATGTGGTCTCCAAGTTATATCTCATAGTTTCATTTGATATTTGTTCATGCTTGGGTTTATTTATTGTTTACCCCTTATTATGATTGTGATAATTTGATGATATTTTGTGTAATGGGTGTTAATGTGATGAATGGAGACTCTCATCTTCTCCATGGTACACAAATAGGATTACTTGACCTTTTTAGGGCCACCCACGTGGTGTGCAGATACTTTTCTGACATAGAAGATAGCTATGTATGTGCATGGTTGTCTTTTAAAAATATAGAGATCTTGATAATAATTTTGAAATGTTGAACGTGGGTGTAAATGAGTTATTGAAATGTTTCCATTCTTATTAGTGGCTTAAGTTATTTTTTGGCTTGGTAATAAAAATGGGTCAAATTAGTTAAACGGGGGTTATTCCTTGGGGATAATTAATTTTGATAAATAATAAAAGAAGGTTGGTTTGTATGAAATGTTGAATATGTGGAATTGGTTATGGATAGTGAATTTTTTAATATGGTTAATGAGGTGAGACATGGGAAGGAGAATTGGGAAAATTGGTTATGTACTGTAAAATGGAACTGTGAATGGGATATGGCATAACATTGAATTCCATGAATGATTGTTGAGAAAAAAGATTGTTATATTAAATGGATGTATTGGATATGATATGGATAATTTTGTTAAATGGATAAATAATGATGCTCACATTTCTTGGTGGTGGGATTAAGGATTGATGCTCCACGAACAGGTAGTGTTGGACTGATGCTCTAACCCACCCTAGAATGCAGAGGTTGGGGAGTCAGACAAATGAAATGTGCACCCAATAATTTTATTCAAGGAAAATATCTTGACCAAGGCACTATGTAATTCTTGGTGATTAATCAATATGTTCATCCCTAGTGATTTAGGGACTCTACATGATCTCTTATAAGAAATGAATAATGTCACGAATATTGGAAGAATGTGGTAAATTTCTAACCTATGTGTTACATGTTGATTATGAACTAAATGAAGAGGTGATAAACTTTATGAAATTTGAACAATAATTCTAATAACAATTGTTATGTTGTAAATCATAAATAGTGGACCCTTATTGAATTTCACTTACATTCCAATCGTCTTTACATGAATGCACTATCTATAAGACTAGATATTTTGTAGACACCTTTGGCGGTGGCCTACTGATTAGTACACAAACCCTTCTCGGGCCACTGTTGGGTACCCGAGAAGATTTCATACTTTCAAGACAAGACAAGGGAAAGGTCCATATACTGGGTAGTTTAGTTGGATCTGGGAAATGCATGGAGGAGGTTCCCGAAAAAAGAGTCCGGACCGTATTGGGGATTCTATTGTTGACTTTTTTTGGGTTTTATTCACATTAAATTCTACCATTAAAAACATATTTACTATTTGTTTTTGTTTTTACTCTGTTGGGAGATGTTTCGCTATGCATGATATTGGTTGTTTCTTATTGTTTCTTCTTGTTATATTGTAATATGTTGTGGATTACTCATATAAAAATGGTATAGTCTCCAAAAAATAAAGAATTTAGACCCTAGATGTTAGTCGGAAATGTCTAGATTATGGGGAAGCATTCTTGAGGTCGTTTGATGACCCAGATCGAGGCACTGGTTAGTGCCACCTAGGTCAGGAACATAACAAATAATGATTCTCTAAACATGAAACCAAAACACTTCCATCATCATATTAGTATTTCATCAATATTAAATTATTTTAGACACTCCATTTGTATTATTAATTCAACATCCCTTTCCATGAATGATGGTAAACATATTTTTATCTTCTATATGGATTATATACTACTCTAAGGGTTTTTAATGTTTTTACAATTATGTAATAAAACATTTTCATTATCCCAATCAATTTTATCATCATCACAATTAATATTCGGATAATCGAATATTCATCTTGTAGAAACATATAATTTTCATGAAATCGTAATTGTTATGTTGGAGGCATCAAATCCTTATATATTAAAAGACCTATGTTGAAAAGGAACATTCTTCTGTAATTACAATAATTTATTCTTGTCGAATTATAAAAAAATTAATTTTTAAAGCTTTAAGCTCATCCAATGATTTATTTCGGGATCTCTGATGACATACAGTCATAATGTGTTATATATAAATACTTTAACTCAGTGGAACTATAATTTTTCTCACTAAATAAATAATTTTATAGTTCTTTAGGGTCACATGATGAGATCAATGACTTACTATGAAGCCTTAAATTAAATAATTTTGTGTGTATTGAAGTCTTATGATCAATTTATTTTGTAAATATAATTATACTCTTGATCCCTACGATGAGGACATAAGATCGACAAAGTCATACCTTAAATGGTGTAGGCCTTACATTATGATTGATGTTATTTAGTTATTAGTAAATTCTTTACACTGAGGACATTTCCAATTATCCATCAACTCTAAAATAAATATTTCCATAGGTAGCATCAAAATTAAATTATCATGATTTAGGTATTCTCAACAGATTATTCAAATCACATGAAAATTTAATAAAATTATGTTTTTAATTATTAAAATAATTTTAATTTCATATTATTTTCTTTATAAGGAATTACGGAATATAAAATACTCATAATCAAGTATTTCAATGAATATATTTCTTAGATTTAGTGCTTCTCCTCTTCAATCAATAATGATCCTTCCCTATTTACATTAGCCTTTATACGAGACTTTAATAACACTGGTTACTATAACCAACTTTATTTCATCTACATTTATTGGTTCTCTACTTTTATATAAGTCTATGTAATGCTTTGAAACTAATTTGTACATGTTTTCCACAACCATACATGCATTCCATCCCTTGGTTCAATTGGAAACCTTTCTATCATCAACTCAACCATTCAACTTGTTGAAGAAAATAATTTTTCACCTTAAACACTTTTTATAGACTTATAGAACATATCTTTCAATTTTAGGATGTATTAGACTTTCTAATTGATTTTTTACATCCATGTATTCTTGGGTAGTGAAGTCCAACTTCTTGACCCACAATACAGCTGCAACCACTTTTCAATGTATTATGTGGTTACTCTATAATCCATCACCTAATTCATCACCATTTCATAATGACATTGATATATCATTAGTGGAAACATATACAATCATCAATACAAGTATACCTCAACAATGATTATTTTAAACCAATATCCCTTTAGTAAGAATTACAATATCCAAGGTAGGCCTCAATTGCATCACAATTATGACACTAAATATGATTAATCTATAATTAACTTCTTAGTTCAATCCCAAAACCAATTAAAATAAAAATTGAACGTAGAATATGACTAAATCAATTATCATATCAACTATGAAACTCCTAATAAGAATGTATGATTATTTATAGTAGTATATTTACACATTTAATTAAGGAATACACTTATTAAAAATATACAAAATATATTCATAAATAAATCATTGATGATATTAATAAATGAATCATTTTAATATTTAAACATTATACAAAAAATTTATAAAAAATACAAAAATTAAAAAATTATAAACGCGGTATTATTTATTTTAATACGAGCTTATTAAAATTAATATTTTATATATTTTACATAGATATATGAAATTAATTGAAATGAAATCATTTTATAATATAATTATACTGCGTAAAAAAAATATATAATCTAAATATTGAAAATTTAGTAATGTTTAAACCATAATGATATCAGTTATAATAACCCCATATAGATATGGTTTATATAATTTTATAAATATGATATTTATATTCAAATAACTCAAATTAAAAATTATGAACAACTAAAAATTTATTAATATAATTTATTTTATATTTAGGCCTTATTTTTTTATTTTATTAAAAATTTCACTTACCCTTATAATTTATATATATAAATTTTTTATTGAAATTATAAATCATGCTTTATAACAAGGAAAAGTGATTTTTAATATATTAAATTAATAATATATAAAATATATTTCTCAAATTTTTCATATTTTTTTATTATTAATTATTTAATTGAATCATTATAAATTGAAAAATATAATAAAAATCATTTTTTTAATTTATATATAATATATACATATTAGAATTCAATTAATCATTGATATTTTCAAAAATTGAAATTTTCATTGATATAATATTTAATGATATATCAATGTCATAAACTCTAAGCCTCCATATCTGATAGGCACATTAGGCATTATCTATAAATATTTACAATAGCTAATACATAGTCTTTGATTGTCTCTTTTCATTGCATAAGAATGACTTGGTGGATATTGGTAATAGTCACATATGATAAGATACTACCTATAAGTAACCAGCTCATATTGGTGGAATTTATAACATCAAACTCTTTAGCACCAGGTATGTTCTCTTTTATGATGTGAATTATATCATTACGATGACAGAATTATCTATTTTTCATTTGATAAGTGGTTCTATCAGTTGTTGCAACGTCCCATATCATACATAATGATATATATACATTTAAAGAATATATATCGAATCATAAGATATAATAAAACATACCATACATTAATATACTATTTGAAAAAAATCATTGAAAATCATTTTTGAATGAACAATACCGAATTTATGTCAATTTTAATGACATATAAAACAACATAATAATTATAAATAATTTCATTATTTTTTATCTATTATTTCATCAATCAGAAAAATTGTTGAAACTTTGATACAAATGGTGGGTTTATAAGGATTAAACAATGCTCATTAAATAAAACAAAAGTATTAAAAATACAAAAAATCTCAATAGCACCCTATATAAAGCCTATAATCATAAAACATTTAAATGAAAAACACCATGTACCTTTAATTAATAATGTATTACACATTTATCGTTATCCACATTTCATGATAAATATCACAATGATATCATCAATGAACTCCCTCTTCTATGGTGTATTTTTCGGTAATTATGAATGACTCTAGAACATGGGTGTGATCTTTATCAAATAAATGGTATGATGTACCACATGAGAAATGGTTAATCGAATATATAAGAACCACTCGTGTGAATCCACATGGGATACTATAAGGATTCATGCTACCCATAATAATGGGTACCACATCCTTATAAAATCATCATGCATGTTTCCTATGTTTTGAGACATCTACTCATTCATTATGTAATAAACTAGTATAGAATATGTTTTGGATTAACATTTTGGAACAAATGACTAATTATTCTCCAAAAATGTTTCATATTAAAAACATCTAACTAGGTATTTCCTTATGTGGAATATTTACCAATATTAACAGTCAAAATTCGACCACCTCTTTATTATTAAAATATAATTAATAGAATGTTCCATGACATGTAATAATTTATAATAATATCTTCATCAATGGAAACGATGTGCCATAGAATCAAGTGTGTCATACCTTATGAGAAGATGAGTCCTGAAATGTGACAATTGTTTATATATGTCCTCAAAATGAAGTATTTAGTGTCCTTGTAAGAGTGGGTGATACATGAGTAATTCATACATATGGGGAGAATAATATCCTTCTCATGAGAATGATTACATATACATACATATATATATAGATAAACATATATTGAAATATATATATATATCACTTTGTGTTTGTGTGTGTTTTAATTTTTTTGTTTCCAAATATAAAGGATAGGTTTTTATAGAAATCACTAAAAATCTAGACACTCATTATGGAGAACTATAAAATCTATATTATAAGAGTGTATGAAAAAAGGGATGGCTGATGTGACAGAATGTAATTTTTTTATATTCTAATATAATATATATTTAAATTTATTTATAAAGAATCATAATTACATAATATAGTTTAATATTAAAATAACCTTCTTATTTGATGGTAAATTCTACACATGTTAATGTTTACGATGATGTTTTATTTATTTATATAAATTATTATACATGTTCATGAATTCACCTATTTATCATTGTGTGTATTGGGATACAATTGGAATGTTTTTCTAATGTATTTATATCCACTCCCTACATAGACACTCCACTAGAGAAGAAACATAAATTTTTTGAGGTATAAAATGATACATTAGTAACCATTGGATATTTATGTCTTATTCTATCACATGATAGGTGAGAGTTATACATATACACTAGAGTTTGAATTTATATTATTTTAGTTGAAGGTTTATTTTTGGAATTCAGTTATTAAATTTACCTTATACATTGGTTTTGGGACCTATTTGGATTTTCTAATATTTTATATCACATTTTATATCTTCTGTGATGCATTTGAATTCGTTATCTATGCATTCATTTTGATGGTTCTGTTATGTTTTTGTTATTACTTATCATGTTTTACATGTTTTGTATTTCAACTTATTGTGGGATATTTTACTTATAAATGAATAAATTTAATATTATAGAAAAATACCTCCATGACATTTGATTTTAAATATTCTAAGGTATATAATTCCCAAATTAAATATGTAATCCCACATATATAGTCACCAGCCATAGTGGATCATTTAGCAGACATGGGGTCAGATTATTCTTATATTGATATTGACATGGGTATTTGTGTCAAGGTAGAGAAAAGTTTTAAAATTGTGATATTGGGAATATGTGGATTTATATATTTCATAGAAAATACATTGGACATTCATGATTTGATAACTAACACATAATAAAGAATCATGGATTTTTTATGATAAAATATCATGTTACCATGTTATGTTTTAGTAATAAATAGGTATCAAATGTTCTAATATAGTTTTCATTTACATTCCTCACTTATAGTTGAATGTAACATGAGATGCGTGTATTGTGAATGAGTGAGATACATTTTTTATAGTGGTCTATGCATCATATTATATGTCAATATGTAGCCATGTAGAGGATGACATGTTATCAATTATGTTTTCCGATGATTTTTTATATAACATTTTGAATAAATTGAGGTTATTTTTAATAGATAAATGACTAAAATATGAATATTTTTTCACAATTTATAAATTGGTGATGACTAAGTAAATATGAATTAACTAATAATTTTTCATGTTAAATGTTTTAATGATTAGAATGTTATTTGATTAATTTTATGTTTCTCATAGTGATGAGCATGTCACATACTTCCGATTTTGTTATATCTACTAATCGTACTACAATATTCCATATTTAATTATATTTGTTACACTACAACTTTATTTATTTGTTTTTATAATTAATTTAAGATTTTTAGTAATCCCATGGTTATTGATAAGTTTTGTTATTTTTTTTTTTGAAAATTCATCAGTAGTTTATGTTAGCCTCCATTATTAATTTCTAGATAAAATATTTTTAACTAGGTATTACAATTCATGGGTAATTTTTCCTTATTATAATATAATGAAAAAAAATTATATGTTTATGAGGATAATGGAATACATTTACCAAAATGTATTCCATATGGTTCATAGAAAACAAGAAAATTTAATTAAAAGGAATCCTTCATGGTAATTGTTATTGGGAAGGCATTGTGTTTTTATGTGATGTTTTAGTTTGGGGTCTTGACTAGGAATATGAGATGGTTTTAATTGAGATGAAATTCACTGAAGAATAAATTTATTTTAATAGTATAATAGGGTTTGAGAATTCTAATAGGGAATCTAGGACTTTTTTAGGAAATCATAATTTTAAAATGATTAGATTTTGTACAATATAGTATTTTATAACAGGAAATGAGTTGTAATTTTGGAAATAATTATTTTTTCTATAAACCATTTGATATGTGCATATCATTGAAAATTTTGAATTATGTGGAATGATAATCATAGTATGGACATATTATAATCCTATGATGGGGAGTACCTTTCCATGTATATAGAGTATCATTAGAGTGATGCGATATTCATTGGTGTTGATATCTTATTAATTTATAGTGAATTTCTTTTGCATTCAGAATCTATTTATTAGGAGTGTGATGGTTCCTTCGACTATGTTTTAGTATAATTGTAAAATATATTTTAAAATTAGTTTTTATGGTTACGTGGATAATATTTGAATGTTTTGAATTGGAATTATGATATATATTTTTTTGTGATATTTTTGGAGTTTGATATCATCTCATGTATAGTGGATATGACTAGGGTATGGTAATTTGGGAATTAAAATTTATTGTCTAAATAGATGTAGGTGTTTGTAGGATATTATAATATAAGTTTAATTGATGTCTTCGTTTATGTATTGGAGATGTTGAGGTAGTGAATTCTTATGTAAGGGTCTCCCTAGACTCATTAGTTGTAGGAATTGTATTTTAGGGCCTTAATAATGACATATCTTCTAATCACCTGAGATAATGTATTATTGAGGTGGTTTGTGAGAGTGTTTATATATTTTTTTCATGTTATTTCATCATTTTCCATTTTCATTAAGGGGTTGTTTTATTTTAATATTTCGATTTGTGGGTATTTGCGGCTAAATTAATGTGTTTTTTTACAAGGATTAATGATATTTTTGTGTTTGAGGGTTATTTAATGAGTTAGGACCAGTTTCACCTATAATTTAGATTAATATATGACATAGGGTACTATATTTGGGGATATATGGTACTTTATGTAATTGAAAAGGCACCTAGTGAAATGGTGGTACCCTAAGTACCCTATAATACATGACTGATAACCTTTTAGGTAGGTTCCATTTTTTAAATGAGGGCTATTTTTTCATTTTACACCTAACATTTTTAAATCTATCATTATTAACCTTTTAAATAATTATATTCCAACGATGTTTCAATTATATAAGTAATACTCTCGGTTTACTTTCAACAACCACATTCCACATTCAACTACTAAATTACATAGGAATGTTCCATTCTAAATTTAAGGTAAAACATTCATGGCACTCTATTTCTTCAATATTACATTCTCTTTCTCTATTACATATTAATATATTTACGAATTTTTAAATTTATTCCCCCAGAACATTACGGATTTAAAATTAAATGTGGGGATTCAACTTCTCTTACTTCTAAGAAGCTATTATGTGATTTCTATCACACATTCAATAATATTTTTTTTATTGAAGGTGACTAAGGTATGGGTTAAATTATGGATTTCCAATTTTTGGGTGTAATTTTGGGATGATTTATCAGAATTATTTATGTATTTATGTTTCTTTATTTGTTGAAGGATAAATATGTTTGGTTATGATAGATTCCTTGGAATATGGTTTCTATTGGTTTATAGTGATTATGTAAATTGGATTTCATTGGTAATGGAAAAAAGTTTTAAGGATTTTAGGTTTGTCACGGTACTGTTTCATTGGTAAAGATTTCTAATGGTATTATTTTGTGGTATCCAACCTCCGAGTAATTCATGGATAATTCTACTAAAAGGAAAACCATTTGTTTTCTTCAAAATAATAATAATGACTGTTAAATATTTTGAAATATATTCTTATATAGATTTAATTTTTTTTTCATATCATTGATTTTTTAATTATCGTTTATATAATATGAAGTAAATTTTATTATCCTATTCAGTAAATATATAGACTTGGAATCCATACTTATTCTTAGTTTTTTTCTTAATAATCCACTAGATAAAATTACAATTTTCATTGAGATGCGAATTGAGGGGTCCATGATGTTTTATTCCTTGTGACCCCATTATCACTAAGTGTTATTAAATTTTTATTTGTGCTAAAATACGATTTAATTGGAACCATATGGTATGGCCTTCCATTCCAAACCACCCTAATAAAATCTTGTAACATTGGAATGGTTTGGTTGAGCGAACCATCTTAGATTGAATCTTTATTTTTAAAATAGATCCTCTTATGTTTGATTTTGCTCTATAAAATGGGATTTAACTATTAAAAAATTATCCAGAATGAACAACCGGTTAATGAACAAAACATAACCCATGGTTTAGAGGGTTATTTGGCATTGACATGTTGACTTGGTTGATTAAGTGATCGAATGAATGATTTTATATGTTTGGAATTATCATTTGAAATATTATAAAGATGTGTTTGTATAATAAAGCGTGATGGTGCTTCATAAATATTCCATTGTGGGATGATATTGATATAAAACCCCTCATTGTATAAATGGTTATTTTGTAGTACAATTTCCTTATATATCTTTCATTTATCATAAATTTTTTATCAATATATATTTTAAATTCAGTTATTACTTTTTATATTTAATTCTTTATACCAAATAACTGTTTTTAAATTTGAGTTTCAACCACATTAATAAATTGGGGAGTAAGGAGTGGTTTTTAAAACAATAATTTTGTAATATATTATTATTATAAGGTATATTTTTACCTTTCTATTTAATAATTAGTGCTGTTTTCCTTGAAAATATAATTTTTTGTTAAATTGTTTACTCATTTTAAGTATTCTAGTATGGAATTGACTAAAAATAAAAGAACATGGAAAACCCCAATTATCCCAAGTGGCCTTTTTGTAACTATAATATTTATTTTTGGCTACTCTATGAACAGTTATTTATGATTGGTTCTGCTATTGGACACTAGATAGTGTCTTGTATGGCATACCTATTCCATGGATGAAAATGTTTTATACGCATAGAATCAATCAATATTTGGACTCATTCATGTATACCATAACGGTGGAGTTTGGAATACATGTAAATCATTTAGAATAATAACCAATTTTTTCACTAATAGAATTATTTTTTTTATTTTTTAAAAACATTATTTTTTATCCATGTTGTTTTGTGGAATTAGTAAATTTCATGGTTGTATGTTTTATTGATTATCTACAATGCACATGTGAAATACGATTCATTAAGACCATTTTCATTTCATTCTTTATATACAATGTTCATTAACCTTGATGTTAATGTCTGAAAATTTCTATATTTTTTTAATTATATGTAGATATTTTGAGACCAGGTGCTGAGCTGTTATGCGATTTAGAGGACCAGAGTCCCCAGAATGATCTGTTGAAAAATATTATGTTTTAAATAGCGTGTTTGAGTGGTTTTCCAGAACATGATGAATTACTCATAAACGGGTACCCAAATCAGAAATCATAGGGAACTATTGCGTTCAGGATGGTGGGTTACCCTATGTGTGGCATATTTTTTGTCGGCACATGCTTCCTATGAGAAAACCCAAAATGGAAAAAATAGTAAATAAATAAAATAAATTAAATTATTTTATTTTTCAAGGTCTGATAACTCATGAATGTTGACTAGGATTAAATATCACACACCACCACTACACTCAAGAGGGTATTCTTTCTATACAAATATCCTAACATTTTTCGGCGCAGGGAAAATGTGAAAGTTAGTTTTTGGCCTTAACTTAAATAATTAACAATTATTTTATTTTCAAATCCTTGTAACTCCTAAACAGTAACTAAGATTGAAAATCTGAGTTTACCGTTGAGCTCTTGGGGGCATGTTGCACTATGGAAGAGCCTATAATTTACTGTCATGGGTCGAGAGTGAATGCTAAATTTTTAACTATTTTAATGTTCATTTAAATGAATGCGTGAGTGGTTTTTTCTATTTTTTGAACAAGTGATCAGATCAAAAATATGACGTTACTGTTGAATTTGGAACACCAGGATTCTACTTGAATCGTATTAACTTCGTCCAGGATGTGCAAATCAAAGAATTTAATTTTGAAAAATTTCAAAAAAAATTATAAAATAATTTTAAAGAATTTATTTATTTATTTTTCACCATAGGGAGGTGGAAGACAACACTGTGGTGCAGTGATGAGGCTGTGACGTGGCACATTAATGGAGAGTGAATAATATATTGTTTAAAACCGTCAATCTCTTAAAATAATGTCTCATTAAATATAGAGTATTAAATGAGGCTAATTTAATGAGAAATATTAGTGGGTGAAATGTCTCTGTGCTTTTTTGATTATATAATCCAACTTGTGGGGTTTGGGAATTAAACTTTGATGATTCTTGAACAAAACTCCTTCAAATTTTCCTCTCTAATAAAGAAAGATTAAGAATGCCGATGTGACTCCACCGAATATGATGTACCTCGATGAGAAGATTTGGAAGTGACATCAACATTTTGAAACATACAGAATAATACTTTAGCACCAACCGTCAATGAGGTAGGGGTTTGTGTTATTCAATGTTTCTTCCTCGTTCTAAAAAATAATGAAAATTGTTCACCAATACACTAACAGGTTGATCCACGAATAGCCAGCTCGTGCAGGTGGATAATTGTGAAGGGTTTGTATTGGGGTTTCACTTTTGTCATGTGATTAATACATTCCCCAATGATTGAACTCTAAGGCGGATGGCGCAGGCCGAAACAAACAAGGCATGGAACCTCCACCAATGCTGTTTATTGTGAGTTCTTACAGGATGATTTATAAAAATATCGCGAAAATTGAGTTTGAGGTTTTCACAATTATGGTGATGGGCTAATTATTACAATGATGCTGGTGACGTGTAGAACAGACCTTCAGAGCACGTTAACTGGTCCGCCAAGGTTCTACCGACATTCCAACAATGATGTCGCTAGCACGCAGTGGCAACAATTTCATGTTGGATGGGTACTATGGGCCGCCGGCTGGGTAGAGGGGGAACCTATTTGTGTGACGTGGTTGAAGATGTGGCCACGACCGATCATCCATAGTGGCGAGGGCATAAAACATGTGGATGTCGCATGGAGGATCAGAATGCTCAGGCATCTCAGGGGTGTGTGAAACAGCCAACCAGCATTGTCGACCATGTGGAGATGCCACTGTCGCTTGACTGCTGCGTGGAGGATGAACAACGTCGACCACGGGGCAAGATAGAGGCTAAATTCTACTGTCTGCTGCATCCTGTCCGGGCAGAACATGTTGGCCAGTGGGACAGACCCACCCAACTGGACGGACATGCGGCTCACTAGGCCCAACCCACCACGGGGTCGGACCCATGTCGGACCCACACCAATCCATTTTTTCTAAAACACCTGTATTTCTCAAACTGAGCATCCAATTGATGCATCGTTAGTGGCTCTTGGTCTCTTGTGATGGGATGGTTAATTTATGACACCCCACTTGTGTTTGGGAAGAAGATGTAGTAAAACCAGGTTGTATTAGACTCAAATCTAACTCAGCCTTTTTTACTAAAATGTATATGAATTATAGACTGTAACTCAAAGTGATGCGCCGTTTGTTGCAATAGAACCCTTGTGATACGAATTCCAATTAGGTTACATCTATATAGTAATTTGTGGAAATTATGATTTAAACAATGGCTAGTGGATCATATCCTCATGAAAGAAAGTGTACTAAGTGAGGGAATATAGTGGGTGGTTATATGTGAAGAAAGAATGGAAATACTCTAGGGGTCCCCACCTATTGATCCTCTAAGTGGGTCAGCACCTAGCGATACTCTGAGTTGGTTAGCACCTAGCAACCCTTCATGGGTAAGCATCATGCGATCCTATGAGTGGGTCTGCACCTAGCGATCCTCTCTGTTTGTGAGCACCTAGCGATCCTGTGAGTGGGTAAGTACCTTAAAATCATTCGTGATTCAACACCTAGTGATACTTTGAGTGGGTAAGCTCCTAGTATCATCTGAGTGGGTCAGCACCTAGTGATCCTTAGTGGGTAAACACCTAGCGATCTATTGTGGGTGACCACATAGCGATCTTGTATGGGTTAGTACCTCACGATCTTTGGTGGGTCAGCATATATGGACCCTATGTGGGTCAGCTGCGGAGCCTCTCGACATAATAAGATGATATAGCTTTACGATTGATAATATTTACTTCTTTACTTAAGTTATACCTAGTTTGAGATGTGTCATTTACATTTTTATATGTGTTTGAGGTCTTTCTGGGAGTTTTCACCTCAGAGGTATCTTTATTTGTAATGTTTTCCTTCATGGATTACAGAGAGATTATCTGGGATCTCGGGTACCTAATGAGTACTATTATACTCCCCCCTGCATGGTCTACACCTACAAGCCATGGTTCTAGTGCAGATAATTGATGGTTTGACAAAGGTGTTAGGGGGGACAAGACTAATGGACACCATGATATTGGAACTAGTGGCCTTAGATCAGGTGGGCCCTTATAGGACTGGGTGGTCAGGACATACTACTATGGAATCAAGTAGCTTAACAACTCTCATGAGCAGGTTGGGGTTTCTTGTGGATGACTATCAGAGTTTCATTTTTTACTTTAATGTTTATTGTTCCTTGATGGGTTTGTATTCTGGCCCACAAATATTTATTTGGACCTGTACTCAGCTTTGTTTTGGTTGCATATTTTTTCCCATTTCAATGTGTTGGGATGTGGTTGGATGTCTATGTATACAGGTTTAAATGCAATGCATTCCCTTTTTGGGATTTTAATTTATGGTGCTAGTCACCTTCCCCTGGCCTATGGAATGGGGGATTGGGGTAGTCTTGGCACATGCCCCATGTGACGATCCAGGACAATGTGGTAACAAAGGGTGTTCAGTTCTACCAGATTAACTAAGAGTGGAAATTTTCTACGGGGGAAATAGCTATACGTTTCATGAGTTTGGATTTAATTCCAGGGAGTCCAGTGTTTGTGCGGCGACCTACGTATCATTACACGAGGTCCCTGAAATCTACTTTCATATGTGGTACATGAAAAAACTAGTTCGACGTGTTTTGAAAATGTTTTTATATTGATCTATTTTGAGTCATCTCACCAAGTATGACCTTTTGACAATGGTTAATCCTGATTCTCTTTGAATATGCCACCACACAGACAGCCCACTAGTATTCTAGTCTGTGGTTGTGAGGATGGTATATAGAGTGATGAGGCATCAACATAGGGTCTGTTTCCTGAGATGGTACCTCCAGCTAGTGTCCCAGCAATAACACTGCTCCTTTTTCTATAGTTACTACTGGTGCTACTGGTTTCGGATACAAGTAGGCTTAGTGCCTTACATGAGTATTAGCGATTCATACCCCTAAGGATCAGAGGGAAACCCAACTCACATGTGGCTAAGGACTGGCTTGAGGTGGTGATTGAGTTTCGATCAATCTTGGGAACCATTAGATCATATAGAGGTCCTGGAATTGAGACTTCTACATGGATCAGTAGAGTGATGACAGCTTCAAGATTTCCCTAATCTAAGGATGAGGTGAATTTTCCGTGGAGAGAGCTTGAAAACCTTCCATAGAGAAGGGGATGCCTTGAAATAAATTTCTAAGGTGTATGTGTCCCCAAGAGCTTCTAAAGCGTCAGTGGGATGAATTTTCATTATTTCAGCAATCGACGTGGCATACCGACCATTCCAGATATTCGATAAATATAGTATGCCTAGTGTATCAGGGATCAATCCTTAGAGTGAGATGTGTTTAGGGAAATCCCAGACAGTTTTATTGCTTTGTGCATTCTTATGTATATTAGGGTTCTAGAGAAAACCTTTTCTGTTGATAATTATTTGGTTGAGAAGATACAACCAGTTAATGTCAGTAGTGGTAAAACATGATACTGATGTTAGTCTTAGAGACTTGGATGTGTAAATTGTTTTTGGTAGAAGATTTGATAGGTAGTAGGTGCATTCAGTCAAGAAGTATGACCCATGGGCTCCATTAATTATTCAATGTACAATATGTGTCTACTACTGTGTATTATATTAATTGACATAGGTTTTAATCATTCATTATTGTCACAAATCATGTTCAATACCTACAGTTTCTTGTTAAACTGTTAACTTGATCCTTACATGTGAAGATACCTATGGATGGAAACATGATAATCACACATACACTGATGGTGTGATCTAACACTTAAAGAATGAGTTTTGGTTGGATCCTCTTTGTTGCAGCATCGAGGCCTTACGAAATTAGTCTAGGTAAGGACTTGTCATCCATAGTTCTTGCTGAAATTTAATATTTTAGTCAATAAGGATATGGTATATCCACATCATTGGAATGAGGTTTTCCATGATCGGCGAAAAAGTATACCCATGCCGCACTAGATAAACTCAGGCATATGAGGGTACACCATATCACTCTTGAGTTGGCCAGCCTAACCCCCTGTGGTAGCGGATGTTTTGAGTTTATAGTTCCCAATAGTAGTATTGTGGTGCATGATCATGATTTCAAAATATGATTCTAGGATTACCACCCCACATGGGGAGAGAATTTTGTATAATTTTACACCCCGATATGGCATTGATATCAGCATAAGTATATCAGAATGATTTCGTAGTGCTTCACATATAGGGGCATAGGTGGATGACTTGCAAAGGAAGGGCGTAGTAAGACCCATTTTTTGAGGTTATGTGTCAACTACGAGCACCTTATCCAAATCGTCATGGAGAGTGAGTACCCACTACCAAAGGGTCGTTGGGAACAGAAATTAGTAAATGGGGTAGCCTTTAGCATGGATGGAATAGTGCACACAGGCTTTTCAATAGTTGAGAGAGGTGCGATGGTTGGAGTTTTTCTTGGACAATTACCTTGAGGTATTATATACTACATGGAATGGGGGCGTGATGGTAGGCACACTCGACATGAGTTCTGTTTTATAGATACCAAGTGAGGTGACATAGTAGCTAGTTTTGATTCTGATATCCTTCATAGATGATGATAGAGTAGGTTACCTCCAGTCTATGACTATCAATCCTCGACTCCATCAGTGGGTTAGGAGGGTACAAAATGTGGATGTTGACTGTGAGGCCCAACGTGCTCAGATATCCTTAGTACAGGCTTCTGATTGATTTTTTATAGACGGGGAGCACATAATCCTTTTCAGAGGATGCACCATGGTACTTGTGATGCTACGAGAGGAGGTGTTGTGGGAATATCATACATCCCCCTTGATGGTACATTCAATTTTGGAAAAGATGTAACAAGACTTCTGAAGTTAGTACATCTTTCTAGGGATAAAGAATGTTTTGATAGAGTTCAATTCATGATGCCTCACATTTTAGCAAGTGAGAACGGAGCATAAGCTTCCTGAACAACTGAGCACAAATTTTTACCCATTAGACTGATAGTTAGATGGAGGAGGAAATAGGGAGATTTGAGGAAAAGCTTCATGCTTGTGTCCTAAATTTTGGTCAGAGATGGGAGGACCACCCACCACTAGTGGATTTTGCATAGAGAAATCGATAACAATCCACCGTTGGAATGACACCATTTGAGGCCTTGTACGGGCGACCATGCAGATCACCTCTATGTTGGATAGACCCGGGGGATTTTATACTCATTGGTCCAGATTCAGGGGGATCATGAGAATCTCTAGGAGTGCACAATGGAGAGGGTGTCTCAGATTCATCCTTAGTACCTCCACTTATTGGATTATCCTTTGTTTTGGATTTTTTAGATGTAATTTTCTAATGTGGGGAGAATGTAATTCCCCAGAATTTCTGTATATATTTTAATTATCTATAATTATTTCGACACCAACTGTTAAGACAATGTGAAATATTAAAGCCCAGAGTTCCCAAAATGTACATCAAAAATGTTAATATTTAAATAGTGTGTATAATAATTTTTCCATAAAAAGTGGAATAACTCTTAATTGGTTTACCAGATCAAAAATATGAGTGCATCGTTGCATTCAGGATGACAGTTTTATCGTAGAAGCGACTTAAGTTTATTAGTCACATACCACCAATGAGAAAAACCAAATATGAAAAAACCATTTATAAAATAAATTAAAAAAATTATTTTATTTTTCAAATTCTTATAACTAATGAATGGTGACTCAGATTAAAAATCGTATACCACTGCTGAACTCGTGAGGGAATTATTTCCTTATGAAAATTCTCACATTGGCTAGCACAAGACAACAGCAGATGTTAGTATATAGCTGTAAATAAAAAAATTAAGTAACAATTATTTTAATATCAACTCCTTATAATTCCTAAATTTTAACTTGGAATAAAAATTAGAGAGTACTGTTGAGCTCTTGGGGGCGTGTTTCCCTTAGTTGGAGCTTAACATAGACCAGTGTGAGTCAAGGGTGAATGTTAATTTTTGAACATTTTTTAAGGTTCATTTAAATGAATGTGAGAGTGGGTTTTTCTATCTTTTGAACCAGTGGTCCGATCGAAAATCCAATGTACCATTGAATTCGGAATGCCATGATTTTCCTAGATATGACATAACATTTTCCAGCAAGGTTTGAGCCGAAAAGTTTTTATTTAACATTTCAAGAAAAATATTAAACTAATTTAAATGAATTATTTTATTTATTTCTCACTGTTGGATGGAGGATAGAGACATTGATGTGGAGTGATAAGGTAGTGATAAGGGACATTAATGGAGGGTTAATAATATATCATTTTAAACTGCCACACTATTACCATATCAGAAACAAATTTGGGTTATTAATTGAGGCTAATTTAATGAGCATTATTAATGAGAGCAACATCATTGTGTTTTTTTCTTTAAGCAATCCATCGTGTTGGGTTTGGGAATTAAATTTGGGAGGCTTCTCTGATGAAAATCTGAAGAATTTTCCTCTGCAATGAAGAATTAAGAAGAAATATAGAGAGAATCTATGGAATTCAATGAACCAAGAAGAATGGAGCCGGAAGCGACATTGAAATCAAGAGACCAGAAGGAGAAACGCTACGACACCAAATGTCAATGAGGTAGAGATTTTTTTATTTAGTTATTATACTTCATTCATGAAAATTAATGTCAAATGCGGACCAACCAACTAATGGATTGATCCACGAATCACTCATTCATGTGGTTTTATAATTGTGCAGTGCTTGTATTGGCGTTACACATTTTCTATGTGATCACTACATTCCTACATGATTAAACAATAACACAGAGGGAACATGCTGACACGAAGAAGGCCCAGACTCTCTACCTTGGTTTTCTATTATGTGTTTTTCATTTATGATTTCTCAAGACAGAGGCAAAGCGAGTTTTTGGTCATCACGACAAAGATGATGGTGTAATGACCCGAACTTTTGAATAAATCATGTTTCCCAATTTTTTGTGTTATTTTATTTTTATAATCGAAAAAACTGTTTCATTTGATAACATGTGAATAATTAAAATGAGACTGTTGGGTTTCGACTATTATATGACCATTGGTCAATATGACCGTTGAAAACTAAATGTTGGGATTATTGTCTCAAAATACAAGTGATCTTGGTTAATTAATATAGAAATAAGATTCGATGGCATCATCCAGTAGTCTTGGGCCAATTGAATCCCATATAACAGAACTTGGGAAGGAGGTAGCACCACTGGGCTTTGCTCTGGACCAAACCCAAGCCAAAATTAATTGTGTGAAGCTAGAACGGAATTTCCTTCATGACAAGTTCAAAATGATAGAAATTACTACTAGTGCGGTTTTGGCCGAGCCGCCCTCAGATTCGCTCACCTTTGCACAACATAGACTTAGGTCCTATGCTAGGGTTATAAGGGTCTATGTAAGGAGACGGTAACTACTTTGTGTAATCCTTTGAGATAATTAAAATTGTGTTTTCTTCTTATGGTGATGTTTGTAAATTTTCAGATGTCCGGATAAATGTAGGATGTATATTATTGATGAATTAGAAGAAAAACCAATATTTTAAAATATTTTTTGTAAACCATTAATAATTAATGATGTGTAATGATTTTCATAAAATGGTCTCCTGCAAATGTGTTCAGTAATAAATTTGGAGTCAAATAAGATCAACATAATTTTTGGTGAATAGTAATTTATTAATAGTGATTTTACGCTTAGGATTAGTAATGTGACCAAATAGATTAGTAATCTCACTTAAAGAATGTATTAATATAACATAGGCACCTTGATTAAGTAATGTGATTCAATAAAATAGGTAAATAACTATTTAGGAAATTATTAGTCATGTATTAGTTTTTTTTGGGTAAATAGTTTTTTTAATTAAAATTTAAATAAAAAATATATAGAAAATTATTTTTATAAAATGGACTTTATTTTTGAATTCCGAACATCTATGTCATGTTAAGGTAATTTTTGAGGGTTTTTTCTGAATAAAATGAAATTTCTGTAAATAGTGTTTTAATTTAAAAATTAAATTAAAAATATTTAAAAATTTATTTTTATAAAATGGAGTTTATTTTTGAATTCATAGCATCGATATTATGTGAAGGTAATTTTTTGGGAGTTTTTGGGAAAAGTTAAATTTTCAGTGAATAGTAAAAATATAGTTTTAGTGTTTCGGTATTTTTAATGACATCATAACAGCATCATGATGATGTCATGAGATATTTTAAGGTATGGTCGACTATGTATAGTAAGATAAGGTATTAGGTGTCCCAAGTGGCCAATACCATGTGAATATACCACTTGTTTTTCCAATACCACCAATGAGGTGTGCCTTGGCCATTAATGCCTTGTCCCCTCACATTACCTATAAATACCAAGCCATTCTATCATCCTTTCCATTCCAAAATCCTCCTCAACAATGTTCTGGTCTCCTTACCTCCCAAGGAGTCCTCCCAAGGTTCCCTCAAGCCTCCCAAGGTCCCAAACATTATGATTTCGATGTTACTCTTCAAGGTAAGGGATATTACCTCTCTTTTTCATTCCAAGTACCATATTTTAAGTCATTTATTTTATACTCCTTGTTCTTATGTTGGAGGATGTTATTTAACATTCATTCTACTGTAATTTTCATTTTCATATGATGAGATACCCCCTCTTTCTCTCATTAATTCATTTTAAGAATGTTTAAGTGGTGCCTTTAAGCTGCCGAATGTTTAAGGGATTCTTTCACCCTTCTCGTTTCCAAGATCTATATTCATGTCATGTATTTCATGTTCCTTTTTATTATGTTGGGGTATGATCTATATATCTATAATACTGATATTTTATGTTCATTTTATGAGATACCCTATTTGATCTCGTCAATTCATTTTTTTATTTTTTAAGTGACGCCATTAGGCTGCCAAATTTTCATAAGGGAAATCTTATTTTTTTCATCCCTCCATGTTTTTCATTTCATATGGTATGTCATTAAAATTTGATTACCATGTACTTATTTCCTTTATATTCTGTCTCTTTACTATTTTATTGATCATTTACAAGTGGATGACCCATGTCCACTTTCTATTCAATATTTTTTAAAACCCAATAACATAGTTGTTATGATACAGAATTTCATCTCAAAATGTCTCTCTCTTTTTCTAAAATTATATTATTCTATTAAGTGAATAATCAAAGATATTTCTTCTATATGGGTATTCACATATATATCAAAATGTCCTATTTTAATTTTGGGACTTACATACATGAAACCTGCTTTTTTTCCGTGTGTTTAAAGTGACATAAAGATCACGTCTGTAATGAAGTTTTTAAAATGTGATGACTATGAAATGAAACCCATTTATTTTATGCTATATGGGTTTTTTATGAAATGATTGATGATGATATATGTGGATCACATGATAATAAAGGAAAATTTAAGGATTCACCCTAATAGAGCTCCAATGCATTGGGTAATGATGTAACCAATAGAGATTACAATTTTAACGATACCTTGGTGAATAACATTGGTAATTTCGAAAGAAACCATGGTGATGGACCTTTGTGATATGTTCATGATTTTCTATGTTAAATATTGTAGACACATATTCATTTTATGAAACACTTTATTTTTATTATGATGTTCCTCATGATCTCATTCTCCTAACTTAATGTAAATTTTCTTGACTTTTTGATGTATCTCATGTTCACATGTAAAATGTTTCCCTTGTTTCCATTACTGCGCCTTCTTCTCAACCTTTATTTTTAGGCATGTTCCTAGGTTATGAGATGTTGTAATGAACTAAGGATGAAAACTGAAGAATATTTTCAAGTTTTTAAGAGGAATGTTTTATGTTGTCATGTATTATGTTCCTGGTTTTCAAGACACTAAACCTTAAAGATCCTCGGTTTTTATAATATAATTAAAGTTGATTTGATAAAAATGTGGGATGTTATAGATGGTCGAGAAATTCCATATATATAGGCGATGTGATGATCAAAACACCATATCACGTATGGTGGGCTGTTCACGGGTCAGCCGCCATGCTGGTGGTGGCTTCAAGAGCGACAGTGGTGGAACGCGGTGGCCCCATCCGCATGCCAGAAGAGGACCAGGGTTTGGTGGCCAGATTTTAGGAGTAGTGGCATGCCTATTAGAATGCTGAGGAGATAGGTAGGGAAGCATCCAACCGGCCGTTTTGGAATAGAGGCACAACGCCAGTCGACATCGTGTGGAGGAGTGGCACACTCGGGCCGCTCAGGTGCATCTGAAACGGCCATCCATCCTTGTCAGCCACATGGAGCTGTCGTGGTCACTTGAATACGACGAGGAGGATGCCCCACATCGGCTGCGGTGTGGGAAGGAGGCTGAACACAGTTGTCTACCACATCCCAGTTGGGTGAACCGACCCTCCAATGGCAGACCGGGTCAGCCGGTGGGACAGATTTGCCCAGCTGGCTGGTCCCACGACTCACCGGGCTGGACGCACCACCAAGCTAGACCGATGTTGTTGGGCCAGACTAGTGGGCCCAATGGGCCGTTGGTCCTGACCCATGTCAGAACCACTCCTGAACCGTGGACCGGGTCGGGTCGTGTTGGTTTGATCGGGTTAGGGTGGACCCATACCCAACTAAATCCTTGAACTAGAATGCTCATATCTCCCAACTGGGCATCCTATTGATGCACCATCAGTGGAGTTGGGACAATCGGGTCAGATCTATCTCTTTAAGAAACATCATTTGTGTTTTCTCAGATGTTGGAGTATGGCCGGGTTTGACCAGACTAAATTCTAAAAATTCCCATTTTATAGAAAAGCCTATACATTACAGATCTGGCATCCAATCAATGGGTTATATATTGATTTGGAACCCATATTATAGGATTGTCCTTTGGTTTACCTTTATTTGGGGCTTTCTGACTGAAGAGATATGACTGATGGCTAGTGGTGCAAATTTATAGAAAATAAACTGTACTATGTGCGGGAATCCAGTGGGTGGCTATGACATGAAGAAAGAATAACGATCCTCCATGAGTCTGTACCTAGAGATACTCTATGTGAGTCCACTTTTAGAGATCCTCTTAGTGGGTCAGCACCTAGCGATCATCTGTGAGTATGCATCTAGAGATCCATGCAGTGGGTCATCACCTAGCGATGTTCTAAGTAGGTCAGCACATAGAGATCCTTGGAGTGGGTCAGCACCAAGTAATCTTTCATGGGTAATCACCTAGTTATACTCTATGTGGGTCAAAACCAATAAATTCTATGAGTGAGTCAGCACCTAATGTTACTCTTTGGGTCAGCACCGTGCGATCCTAAGTGTGTCATAAACTAGATATCATCTGTGAGTCAGCAGCTATTGATCCTCTATTGGTCAGTAGTAAGAGACCACGTGTAGCTCAGCAATAGATACTTTCGAGATAATAACATGATCTAGATTTACGAATAATCATCGATAATTCTGTTCTTACATTATACCTACTGTGAGCTACGACATTTTCTATGTGCTATGTGGTTGAGGTCTTGCATGGTGATTTTAACTCAGTGGTATTTTTCATTTCATGTTTTCCTTTTTGGATTACAGAGAGACCATCAGGGGTATTGGGGTCCCTATTGTGTATTTTGTTTACTCATCCCTGTATGGGTTTCACCTGCATATTTTGTGTCTAGTTAAGATGATTGAGAATTCTATAGAGGTGCGTAGGGGGAAAAAGACTGATGGATACCACAATAATGGACATGGTGGCTCGGGACCAAGTAGGGCCCAATATTACTAAGTGGGTTGGATATACTACTTCGGCTTCCAGTGGCTTCACTACTCTCATGATTAGGTGGGGAATTTCATGGATGGCCATCAATCATTCTTTTTATAAATTTATGATTTCATTTTATTGTTGGGTTTTTGTTCTGGCCTACATAATTTCACATGTACCCAAACTCGTATTAATTTTATTGGTATACTTGTTTTCCACTTCCATGTGTTATGATGTGGTTGGAAATGTGTGTATATAGGTTTAAAGGAAATGCCTTCCCATTTTGGGATAAGTCTTTCTGGTGCTAGTCACCAGCACCTGGCCTATAGAAGGAGGGATTATGGTAGTCACAGAGTCGGCCCTAGGGGACAGACCATAACATTGTCCCAGACTAAGTTTAATACACTTATGTAAAGAATTTATATTTCAAAGAAGAATATCTAGTTTAATGCTATGATATAGAAACCATGTGAAATAATAATATTATATTGTGTTGATTTAATTACCAAATTTATATTATTCCAATCAGCATGGGGTATGTGAATAGATCAAAATTAAAAAATTTATATATATTTCATACATATAAAATGGATCATTGTTTAGTAGGATCCAACTAAACTTATAGGAATATATATTTTTATATTGATTACAACTATATAAGGTGTCTGATTCCACCAATAGATAAAAAATACACATATTTGTATGATTATATGATGAAACATTCCATTCATGGGGTGTCAAAAAATATTTACTATGTTAAAATGAAGTATATTTGTTAACCGTGGTATTGTCTAAAGGATCACTCAACAAAAATTTTTGTCACATGAAATTAGAGAAATTAATGATATTGTTTTTTAAATTTTCCTTTTATTAATGATTAAAAGAAATTTAAAAACAACGTTAAACCAAAATTTATAAAGAGAGTGATGTGATCCCGGTTTGATAAAATTTTCAATGTCATAGTTATCATAAAAAGAATTAACCCTATATTCATATTTAATGATTAATGAAATACTACTCAAATAATCATTCAATCACCTTTGTTTGACAGAGGAAATGAAAACCACTCCTATGTGCATAAAAGATCATAAACCATTACCCATAAACAAGGTAATGTCCCTATATTGTTTTTCATACATATAAAACTGGAAATAGTTTACTTATTTCACACATGTTATAATAATTTCTAGACACTCATCACCTAAAACACTCTACCCGATCGAGACAAACAACACTAGATAGAGATAGTTCAAAAATCATCAATGAAAGATATAAATAATGAATGAAAATAAAAACCTAAATAAAATCACATTGATAGAATTGGAAAAACTGGAAATAAAAATATATAAACAAAAGAACATATTTTCTTAAATTAAATAACAATACTCTGACATTAAAAAAATTGAAATATCCTCCTTCAAAAATCACTCAAAAATTTTCCCCTCCAGGATATGTTTAAATGAGATGATGGGGTAAAATAGAGGATTATGAAAAATAATAAAAAGGAAACAGAAAATACAAAGAACATCGGGGTTCTAATATTCCAGAACAACACATATTTCACAATTTTAACACCCTTGAATGGAAGTGGAAACACACATTTTTAGGGTTGATGGGTGGGTAATGTTCCCTCCAGATTATATCCACCAAAATATTGAATCGATTTTGCTGAAAAAGTAAAATAATATATAATAATTTACTACATATTAGTTGTTAGTATAGCTTTTTTCATGTTCCCTAAAAATATTGTCTTCATTGAACAATCTTCAACAATGTTTTACTCTAATTAATAAAGAACTATTTTTATAGCTAGGATGATTTCTCAACTCCCTCTACATTGGTTCATTAAATGGATCCCTTAATGATTGAATTTATAAATTAAATTTAGTTTTCAAATTGTGGATTGTGTCTTATATTAATTCCATATTCAATTACTTCACATTGAGTTCTCTAGACTGAGATATGCCTCAATTTCTGTTGTGTGGTCCATTCTACCAGATTTATAATTTTAACCAATTTATTTAGTTTTACAGGATTGTGTTTTTTGCATTATATCTGGATCCAAAAGAAAAAGTATAAGTATATGAACAAAGGAATACTATGAAAAATAAATAACATCAATTGGATAAAATAATTAAATTTTATTCTCTGAAAACTAAATCTCCAGAAAAACCTAAATTTCTAGAATTTAACAATTTATATAATTAATAAAAAGTCAATAAAAATAATATTATTATTTAAATAACCACAAATTGATAAATTTAAAGGGAATAAATCATTCAAACACTCATAAAAATAACGAAAATATTAAATGTTTAAATTCCGCCATACATAGAATTGGACTCCTTGACAACTAAACATAAAAATAAAATTAATGAAAATTCAATACATATAACCATGATATCCACCAATTTTACACCAAGAAAAAAGATAAGATACCACATACATAATTATTTACTGTTATAAATTCAATGCATTAAATATATTTCCTATTCCTTTATCATCATTGGCACAATAGACAACAACGTCACATGAATTTCCTCTCATCTCAGATATTTTAATTTTTTAAATTTCATATTTAAATCAAAAACAGTGAAAGAGTCACCATATGCTTGATAAATTTCTACATCTTCACCCAATGAAAGTCAAATTCTTTTTTATCATATGTATTAGGATTTTTTCATGTGTTATGATTTATTGGATTGAGATTTGAAAAATTTTGTGGTGTAGTGAGGAGGGCTAGGATCATTTTGAAGAGAAATTGAATGATGCTAATTTCAACTCATGTATGGTATCCTCATAACTCCACAATATAGAAAATGAACTCCATGATCATGAAATGTCAATAAATGTTCATACCAATCATCATTTCTGAAGAAACTATTTTCATATTATAAAATAAATTTTTTCATGAAAGATCCATATAGGCACAACATTTTATCCATTAGAAGATCTATAAAAGCACAAATTATCATGTCAAAAAATACCTAGAAAAGGTACAACTATCAATATAATGAATTTTTTTAGTAGAAAACACATGTGTTGATAATTTAATTTTCCGATAAATGTATCTTAAAATGATGAACCACTAAATAATACAGCTTTTCACCACACCTAAGTTCAACTAGATCATGAAATTTAATATCATGAAAATGTTGGAAATGGAGATTGGGATTGTCTTATGGCTAAACTAATAATTTATTCACAGATTATAAGGGATTAAATAATTAAATTTACATGTATGACAATAATTAAAATGATTATCTTGAAAAATTGTATTTAATACTAGATATATTTTTCAATCATTTAAAATCTATGTTCCTTGAACAATTTAGTTTTGGTTGGAATAAATCAACTTCTCATTATTGAAATCATGGTTTTTTTGTCTCATAAATTTAAGTGAATGAAAGAAAGATAGAAAAAATAATTCAGAAGCCTCAAAAGAAGGTTATATCAATGATAAAAACAATTAGATGTTTCATGGGATTATAAAATCAATGTTCTTTTGATGAATTTCATAATGAATTAAACATGAAAAAATTAATTTTTAGCATTTATGTAATACCAATTTCACGAAATAAATTGTTTCTCTCATTGAAATTCATTTAAATATTAAAATTATAAAAAAATCCAGTCAAATGTTGCATGAAAAATATTTAAAAATATACATACAAAAATGTGAAAAAACAGAAAAATAATTTTGAAACATAAAAAAACAATAAATGAAAATACTAAGCTAAAAAGGTCTTCCACCATAATAAAATTAAATTAATTATTCAAATAATTCACATATATTGAAATATGTAATTAGATTTGAACATAAATCCCAAAAACTTCGAATTTGCAAAGGAGTGGTATGACATGAACGTTTTTTTTATTAATAGGTTAGAGGAGTGTGATCTCCTCTACTAGAACTGATTGAATGGTCCCATATATTTTCTTCAGCTTGTGTCCATCAATATTGAGATGCCCATACTCTCCATCTATCACAATATTCACATAGTTGAATGGATTTAGATTAGTAAATATAAATGTTCCTTCCCATCTAGAATGATCTTGATATGGAATTAGGTTATGTCTTGAGTTGAATAACAACACATTGTATCGAGAATGGATGTCTTTCAACTAGACTACCTTACCATGAGCCAATATTTTTCAATCTTTGTAAATCCTATAATTTTTAAAAGGTTCCCTTATAACGTTATTCATCTATTGAAACTAAAATATTCTCTTCTTCCCATCACATTCAAGAACCAAATTCATATTCCGAGTAGCCTAATATGAATTATTCTCTAATTCTATATGTAGTTGAAAACATTTACAATAAATCATCATATATGGAGTCATTAAAATTGAGGTTTTTTTAGACTATCCTATTATCCCGTAAACAGTATTCCATCCATTGTCTATAATCCTTCTTATTCAGTTTAACAGCCTTTTTAAAAATTACTTTTATTTCTTTACTGGACACATCATCTTGGCCATTATTCTATAGCCTGAATGGCCTGAAGGCCTGCATTTTTTATTTATTTTTGATAACCCCCCTTTCATGGGATGAGGGGGAACCCTTACAAATCCCGTAGGCTCCGAGATTACATGGCCCGTAGGATTAGGAGATTACATGTCATGAAGGTCTTAGGGAATTCAACTAGACTATCTACAAGGAACTGCCCCTCCCTAGCATTTTCATCTTGATAGTAGCTCAACACCTTTGCATGACCATCTGGCTAGGCTTCCAGTGCAATCACAGTCTGGTACCGATGACATAGCCATACCCTCTCATTCTGATTGGGATTTGACATTTTATGGTGCACCCCCATAGATATTTAGTAATTAATCAGTTATCCTATTGAAAAAGTTATCCCAATAATAAATTATTATATCTTCGGGAACTCCAAACATACCAATCATGTTAGTCTTGAAAAATTCATAATCAACATTAACATCTTGAGTTATTGTGGATTTTGTTTCCACTCATTTGTAATCATAATCATATGAAAGAATGATATAAGAATATCCAAATTAAAATGGGGAATTACCCGCGAAATATTTCCCCATGAACAAAAAAATCTCAAAAATTTTAGTTGCATTTCAGGGCATTCCTAGTCACAGTGAAATATTTCTAGAAAACATATATTTTTTCAGTAATTTTCAAAAATTATTGAGCATAATTATTCAATTTGGTCAAATTATATCAAGATTATAAAACCTTTAGTGCTATCCTGTAACTTCCAAAGTTCCCTACATAAGCTAATTCATTAAAAAAATCAAATGGAAAAACAAATTTCACTATCAATAAAACATCTTCTGATCACATGGGAAATGTAACTATTACAATGAAATGAATATTCCTAGATGTAATTTCTAGATTAAAAATCCAGTTTTTAAATTTATTGAGAATTAAAATGTAATGGGACCTTATATGGTACTATATTATTGAACATTTTATCTTTAAAACGAACATCTCCTTTGATAAATTACAACTAATCTCCAAGGAGATTATCATTATGTGGTTCATTGTTTGGAATTGTAGCTTTAGTTGTGTTGGGAATACTTCTAAAATGATCATCAACATGGCTCTCATATCCGTTAGTTCTCTTGATTAATATGTTTAAATTCTTTATTAGTAACATCCATATAAGTTTCCTCAGTTTAGCTCCATCCATCTTCAACAACTAACTATGAGTTGTATGGTTAGAAATTACAGTGACATTAGTTCAAAGAATATATATTATAAATCATTCTAAAGAAAAAAATACTGCTATGAACTATTTTTATATGGCTATGTAATTGAATTGATCTATATAAATGGTTCTTTTGGAATAAGAAATTAATATCCTTTCTACCACTGATTTTCTGAGAAAGGACTATTGTAACTGCTCAGTTGGGAGAATCATAATGTATGTCAAATGGTTATTTCCCTTTGGGTGGCATCATCACTAGTGGATTAATTAATGTCCTCTTCAAATCATCAATGAATTCCCTATGTGCACAACTGAAATAAAAATACAAATCATTAAAAGGGAATATTTACAGTGGTAGATTAATCTTATTGAAATCATTGATAATCCACATATTGATTTCTACAAGTCTGAAAAACAATCTAACTTGTTTCACACATGATGGTTAAAAAAAATAAATTTATCAGTTCAATTTATTATTTATTCCCTTAAATTCCATTTTTTTCAAATGACCTTCTCAATGAAAATTCTTGTCTCAAACATAAAATGAAAAATTTTATAATTTATAACATGATAATTATAAATTTATGTAATGAAAACCCATTTTTGATTTTTCAAATAGTTGCCTTTTGAATTTGAAAAAACATTGAATTATCTAAGAAAATATCCATGAAATATCCAATTGGATAAAAATAATAATAACCATGATCTGATGAAATTTATATGTATAATTACATAATAAAAATGGAATTATTTGATATGAAGAAGTTATGGATAGACAACTAATGGTTCTCTTCTCTTGATCCTTGGGAGAAATAGGTAGGTAGAAATAACATGAAAATAAAACAAAAAATCAATAATGAGTTCTCCATTCCAATATATCCATCATATTGTAAATTCATAGGATGAAGAAATATATATTTTTTCATTTAATTCAAAATCCTAAAATCAATGAAAACTCTTTAGCTATTCTGAATTCATACAGGGATTAATTATTTCTTTTCAATCATCATAGTGGTGATGTTTGTTTTTTTTAGAAAAATATAAATCGGTGGAAACTTTTTTTATAATGAAATGGTAAAGATGATCCTAGATTTGAATATCATCCCAATATCATTCTTCTCAACCACCAATATGATGAGATTCATCATCCTTTGCGAATGTCATACTGGACGAAATATACCAGAAAAATAATCCTCGGTTAGAACTTCATTTGTTTGATTCCTATGATATCACTTGAGATCCAAGACATTTCATTAAAAATACCACTCAAAAGATCAATAATTGAATTTTTTTGGGTTTAAAATAGGTTATCAAAAATAATTACTATATAATTTTCTCCCTCCGTAAAGAAAATATATTTCAAATCAATGGGTAGTTGTTTTAATTAAATATTAGGGGGAGGATCAAGGGAAGAAATTTAACTGATATTTTTCAATTATAACGGTTTGACCACATGAACATATGAAACCACATCATCTTCCTCGTCATTTATAAAATAATTAAAGAAAAAATATTTTTCATGTTCTTACCATAGGAAATCATAATCTCTATTGTTTTGGGAATCCAAATATTATGTGACATTTTGAATCCAAAAGTTATCTCCTATGTCTAAGAATTAATAGAACATATCTGATTCTTTATTTGACACAGTACCAAATTAATTTGAGAGTGAAAATATTGATTGATCATATTAAAGTTTTATTAAGGATTCAAAAATAATAAAGCAGACAATGTTATCTCTAGACTCTATAGTCAGTGTCCCTTCATGGACATTGACTATGGTTTTGGATATATTCATAAAATGTCTCCCAAAAATGATGTGTGATTATGAAATTCAGTAATATTTATCTATATTCAATAAATAAAAGTACATTTTGAATAATTGATCATTGAAACTCTAAAGGAAATCCTCTAGAACTCATATTGTTAATATTGTGTATCTATTTGCATGTTGGACCACCACTCTAGTGGGATTTAAGTCTCCCATATTCAAAGATGTGTTTAATGAGGAAGGAAATACATTAATTGAAGCATTTAAATCACACAAATCATCATAGAAATTTAAATAACCAACGTTCAATGGAATGGAAAACTTCAGTTGATGATGAAATTTTGTTGGAAATTATTTTTTGATAAGTGTTGAGACACATCATTCAAATTGGATGCTCTTATTAATTTAACGTATTATCATCATTGTGAAATGGTGCTTTAAATAATTAGAATACATTGGAGTATTTTTACTACTTCAAGATGGTGGATATTAATTTTCACATTCTATAAAGAGTGTAAGATTCATTTTTGATGTCCTTCTTCTTAAAATCTCTTTGATTCAGTCATCCATGATTGAAATTGTGTGGGTATGTATATATTATTCATTTATTGAATTCTAAAGGGGGTTTCTTATATCTTCCTGGTTGATTGATCCTTCTCCTCCTCCTCCTTCCATTAATCTTCTTGGTTCATTTAATAGAATTTTAAGAATTTACCTCTCCATTGTTCTTCAACATAGTTTGTTTGTTATAGTTTCATGGGATACCGTGTGAAAGATTTATTTTATAATTTCTGCTGTTATGATTCTGAAATTATCTTTTTGGTTTGTTATAGTTTGGAAAGGTATTTTTTGGGGTTTTTGGAGATAATTTCAACCTGACGTACCACTTTTTTTCCATATTATCAAACATATACTCTAGGCCCCCAAACATGTATTATATCTATTCCATAGAAGTTTGTCTGGATTTGGATGGTTTCTCAAAGAGTCTTTGTAATACGACATGTTTTTCACATGAATATTGTTTATATGATTTATTTTGTTGAAATGGTTATTGGTTTTTTGTATTGTTATTGAAATGAGGGTTGGTTTTGGTAGTAGATGTGGAATGGGGGTGTAGCATAATTTTGCTAATTTCTATTTCTATATTAAAATTTGTTAGGATATCCCCATAAATTGTTTTTTACTACGTCATATTAAAGGCTACCACATAAGTTTACATTACATATATTTCATCACATTTTTCAGTGAAATGATTATGTGATGAGCATAAACTACATGATATTGTAGATTTTTATGGTCAACCACTTATATCCTAGCTATCTATATCACCATAATGGTAAGATCATTAATATTAGATTCAAAAAATGGATATGGAAAATATTATCTCACATTATTAATACCTTTTTCCTGATCACCACTTTTACCCAACTCTTGTGACTTTGGGGAAATCTTCACAATGAATCCATTTTCATCTTCCAATGACCTTTCAATCAATACCCCTTACGGTGACTCATGAAGAATATTTAGGTCATTGTAATTTATGCCTTGGTAAAATAAGAAATGATATTAATGCTCCTCAATTTTTTGATGTGGCTAGCTTGCATATACCATTTTAATCCATTCACAATACTCATAATGATTTTCTCCATTTGAATGTCTAATGTCATATATTTGCTTCCAAATTTTTGTGCTTTTGGATGTGGGGAAGATTGTTTTCTTGAAAAATTTCTATATATATTTCCAAATATTCACATATCCTAGTTTTATGCCAAAAAACCATTATTTGGAAGCTATTTGCAACGAAGAGTGGAATGATTTCTACATTATATTCTCCATAGATACTACTTGTTGTCTGAAAATAGGGTAGACAAATTTCAAATATGTAATATTATTTTTTGGGTCTTCTCGAACTAAGAAATAAAATTTCAAGGGAAAAGTTATTATGTGACGTTTCATCTCAAATCATTTTGTTACACTGGAATTAAACATTGATTTATTTGACTAAGTAATTTAGGTGCATAACGGTCAATAAGGGTTTATTTCTGGGTTCCAGACATGATTAAAGGATTAGAGTTCAATCTATATGTTTCAATAGAGTCTAAATGAGAAATTTCCGTAAATTAAGTTTGAATATTAAGGGTGGTAAATCTATTAATCATGGTTATTTCCATTTCTTGATCTAGGGGGACGGGCTTAGTGTTTTTGGTTCTACTGATGAAATTGTGAAGAGAAAGGAATGAAAGATGAAGAAAAAGAATAATGTTGGCCCCACATCCTAGACATTGGATCTATGTTTTGATAGATGACTAGCATGAGGTGTGAAAAAAATAAAATACTTCCTAGGTTAACAAATTTTATAGTGTTCTACTGCAGTTTTGTCCATAGAGAAGCACTAAAAAATTGTGTTTGTCACATGAAATTTGAGAATGTTGTGAGAATGGTTTTAAATTATTATATTTCAGTAAAGATGAAAGATGTTAAAAATATAGTTTGAATCAAAATTTAGGAAGTGGGTGATGTGGTCAGTGTAGGATAACTTTCTCATTGCCATCATGGTCATAAAATCATCCCCCGTATTTTCTATTGAATTATTAATGAAAGGCTCCGCACTCGGGGATTCAATAACCCTTGGTTGAAACAAGTAATGGAAGCCACTTGTGTGTGAATAAATTTTAATAAGTCATTCCAAGAAAACTAAGTAATCTACATTTAGTTATTTTTTATTTTTATAAATATATAATCCATTAACATATTCGACTTATGTTCAAATTATCACTAGTGTCTCACCACCTATCACAATCTACTCAAACAAGATAAACTACACTAGGTGGAGGTAGTTCAAAAATCATCAAACGAATCTACAAACAATGAATAATAGTAAACCCTAAATAAGATCACCCTATTAGAATTAGAATCAAATAAAAATTGAAATCAATCAATTGAAAAAGAGTGATTTCTGAAATTAAACAATAGGACTAGGACATTAAAAATTGAAAAATAATCCTTCCTCGATTACTCAAAAGTTTTACACCTCCATGTTAAGGGTAATGTAGTTGAATGGGTAAAAGAGTGAATTATGATACTTAAAAAAATAGAAAATAGAAAATATATAAAACATGTAAGTTTTAATCCTCTTTAAAAAACCCTCTTTAACATTCTTTATCAACCTTGAATGGATGGGGACACACATATTTATAGGTTTGATGGGTGAAAAATTTTCCCTTCAGATTATATTCACTTATTTTTATGAGTCTATTAATAATGTTAAATATAATAATGTTTGGGAGTTACTTCATAAATGAATCTTCAGTATCAATTTTTTATGTTCTTGTAGAATAATATTTTTTATAGACATGTCTCAAAAAATTTATACATTATTTACTATAGAATAATTTTTATTAATGAGAAGACTTCAAAACTAGGTCAACCTTGGATAATTAAATGATTTTATTAATGACAATAATTATCCATGAAATTAATTAGTAATGTCATGCATAGAGTCCAATTTATAATCTAGTTATAATCACATTATTAGGATGTCTTTAGAATAAGATATGTCTCAATTATAGTTGAGGGTCCATTCATTTAGCTTTTAAAATTTATCCTATTGATGGATTTGATTGGGAAAGTGTCTCTCAAATTGGATTTAGGTTCATTAGACGTACTCTAATCCAATGAAAAAATGAATAATAAAAAATAATAATCACATAAATAAGATCAAAATTGTAAAATTTATTCTCTATAAACCAATGCTCTAGAGAACATTTATAATTCAGAAATTATTAAATTTACACAATGAATCCCAAAATTCAACAAAAATACTAAAATTAAATATATCACATCAATGTGATTAATTAGATGGGATTGAATTATTAATATGTGGTTATCCCATTCCTAATATTTTATGAATGAATTTTTGGATTGATCTAGCCAAATATGATTTATGATTACATGTATACCTCATATCTTTTTCTTATTCCAATGTTATTCTCTCATAGATCATTTTCGTTGATTCTGTTATGATTCATGTCTTTTGAATTTATAATATATTTTTCCAAGAATCATGTTTATGATCTATGATATATAGGTATTGGTTTTAAAATTTTATTGTACTCTTATCATACCCATATTCTCATGTTATATTGATATATTACATACATACACTTACAGACCATTCAAGGTCAAACTTTATTATGTTTCAATTTTCTATGATATGAATTATTGTATTATGTATGATATTTATATTAATGGTGTTATTAATGACATAAATAGTAGCAGATGACAAAGCATAGTAATTTTCAAATTTTTTTGATTCAATTTCTCTAGAGTAACGTGACCCAAATAGTTCTGTCAGGAATCATTGTGTTATATTATTAATATTCAAAAAGAATGATATTATATTTAGGATTGAGATGTTTGGGTCGGTTGCATATCTCATACATTTTACCATACTCTATAGCTAATCCTACAATTGTATCACTTTTTCTCTTACACATAACCAAAATAAATACTATTCATTGGTACATTTGTGTCGGAGAAGTGTGTGAGTACAACATAAATGGGCACCACCAATAGTCTCTCTAAAAATTTCATATTTATACCAGTAATTCTATATATTAATATGATAAAATGTAAAATATAACATGAAAATGAATTTAAAATAACTATAACCTGGGTATGGAAACTATATAAGCACCTAGGTGTTTCAACTCTAATATAGATCCGTGTTAGGGTGGCACTGAACATGTATCATAAAAAACATATAGCAATAATGTATGAAGGAATTTGAATGGCTGTTGAATCTAATCATAGCACAATAATTATTATATGGGTACTTTGAACCAATAAAATACCTATATCAAAGGGAATAAAGACTCCATGATATTATAATAATCAATATATGTGTAGTAAAACCTATTAAAAACAAAAAATACTAAATGTGTAATGTTTACAAGTAAAATAATAATAATAATGGTCATAGTTTACCCATGATATTATAATAATCAATACATGGGTAACATATTATGATAATATAGTAGTTTTTTTATTCATGATGCATTAATGGAGACCCTACCACAAAGGTTCTCCCACACTAACATGGTTATTAGTGATGGTCCTCCTTAATTATACAATTTTTCAAATGAATTTATGGATTTATTTCATCAATCTACGGATTGATAAGGTTGTGGTGTGTGAGTAATGTGAAATCATGAGTGATTTCATGAATTAAATATAACCCATGGTGGATTCACATAATATATCCCAATTAATAATCAATGGATTTTTTTTTGTGGAGTCACATCATGGATCTGATCTAATCAAGGATGGCCTTCCAAAGATTCATATGATTGATAAAATAGATGGTAGTGGTGTATAAGTGGATAATGACACAAAAAAATATAATAAAGGTCTGATATGAGAAATTTCCCTATTCATTGTCATATATTTTACACTAAGGGTGATAAAAACTGGTCTAATATATTTCCCAAATCATAGATCTCATTTAGTTTGAGTAATAATAAATGAAATTTCATTTGGATTTTATATGGTTTCTTTCATATTGTACTGGGAAGAATGTAGGATCTATTCTCAATACATAAAATTAGAAATCTTCACATAAAACCTGTATTTCATTGAATATTTAGATGGTATCTCGACAGTAATACTTTTCATCAGATGCACTGTACATCTATGATTTGGGTTAGGATTCATATATGTTTTGGGTCTTCTAACACCCAAAACTTCTAAATGATCATGCATCATACATTACTATTTCATTTAAATTGTAAAAATGTAACATGAATAGTGATTTGGGAAAATATTTAGGGATCCTTATTTATTCCAATTTGGATTTATGAATTCAATATGTTATTAGTCTCATTTATAATTTTGAAAAATCTATATTTAAGGTAGAGTATGAGTATATACCTCCTTTTTTGAGGTCGGTAAAATTTTGGGACACAGTAACCATAATTATAGGTTGGTACAAATGTATATAAATCCTACACAATAAGATAATTATTGGAATGAATTATATAGAAATAAAAAAAATTAAAAGGTATTATATTTGATAAATGTGAAGCCTTGAAGAAAAATGGCTCTGATAAATGATTGAATGTGATACAAGATTTTTCTCCTCACTCAAATATCACACATAATTTTTTCAGGGATTATCATTGTAATGATGTGGGAAAATTAAACAACCCCTCTTCTACTTATTATGTGACAAATAATAAAATTATTCCTTATAATGAAATTAGATAAAATTAGCAAGAGAATAATTATGATATTAATACTTCAATGGAATTTAGAGAGGTCCATATAATTTTAGTTTCCTCTCTATAAATTGATATGTATATTTAGATAATTAATCATAATAATTTTGTATAATATTTTCAACCTAGTAAAATTGATAAGATTCATAATTCTCTAGAAAAAAGTGTAAAATAAAATTCCATTTTATCATAATATTTTAAAAATAATGTGAATCCTTGTGATAATGTACCAAAAATTATTATAGTGAATACCATAGAGGTTTCCATGAATGGTAACTTGACTTTTAATACTTACATTCTAAAAATTAATATGGATTAATAGAGATTAACGATATACCAAAGGATAAATATTGTGCTCTAGTAAGGATTATTAATGAATCTTATAACAATCCATTATCAAATTATCTGGGGGATCATACCACTAGTCATATCCTTGATAACAATAATATATAAATTACTGAAACACAAGTCTCTTATTTGAATAATACATGAGGAATCTATGAATCCCCTAGGAAGAATAATTAATGAGTTTATATACATGAGGGATCTAAACAAACCTAAAATATAAATGATGATTTAATTTCTGAGTTGTCATGTGATGGAAACCCTGAAACAGTTAACTCATTATATAGGTATATTAATATTCAAAATTCTAACAATAAATTATTTTCATTGAAATAAATATATATTATAGTTTACTTTAAAGTCTTGAAAATAGATATCATACCCTCATTAATACTAACAACAACCATACCCCTATAGAGACTATCTATATTACTGAACACTCTTTTCCTAGTAATGGATTTATATTCATCATTAATGATCAAGTTATTACAACACTGGTTGAATTTCATAAATTAATAAAAGTAATAATATTTTATTTATATTGAAATTAGATATTAGTATATAAAATGTAATTTCAAAATTCATGAAAATATAAATGGAAGAATTAATGACCATTATATTTTTCTTATTGACATAAAATATATATTTTTCTCTGGTGAAAACATAGGTTAAATTGACAACATGATCTCTGTAAGAGAGGTAAAAAAATTTATTTAACTAAATAGTCAAACTAAAATAATATTATTTTGTTGCAAAAAATATTAGTTTAATATGTACATAAATTGAACTATTCTAATAATATATGACTGATCCTTCTACAATGAAATTTCACTTGATAAGTGGGATACAATTTCATGAATAAATCTTCTTCAGATCATATCTATTCACCAACCAAATTTGTTAAACATTAAAAGAAGGAATTTCAAGAACCTTTTTCCTTCATTTTTTAAAATTTCTTGGCCTCCCGCCCGAATTTTTTAAAATTAATTCCTGATCTCTTGAATTCTTATCACTATGGAAATTAATCTTTATATGTGGTATGAATATGATGATCTCGAAACATTAAGTCAATGGACCATTTTGGGATACATCTGACATGATTTATGGGGATATTGACTATCTTAATAATAACATTAATCAGCAATAGGATGAATCTCCTAATAGTTATTTTTCATGGACCTTTCCTTTGATATTGAACTCATTTCTTGGATGAATTGTCTACTCCCCATGAAGGGATGAATTCTAGAGGAAAATTTAAGGGTTATGTGGCTCATAGATAATGTTATGAATTAATATATATACAACTCTCTCAAAAGGTACTAAATATCTCTTTGACCTAACACCTTCAATAATGGTGATGACTATTTCATTGATATCATGTAATTTCTTGTAGATCAATTTTACTATTAATAAATCAGCCTCATTAATGGTTCAAGTCTCACTAATTATATAATAGCAACCACCATCCATACTATTGTTATAACTAAATATAATATCATTCTTATTGAAATTTATCTTGAATTTTAAATCATTGATTAGTCATCATCCAAATTCTTTATGGTTATATGGGTCTTCATGCATTAAACATCCATTTCATTCATAGCATTTGGTACATGATATAATTGGATGTTTGTTAAATGGTCACATAATTTTTATTTATTATTAACATTACCAATGGCCACAATGCTCAATAAATCACTATTATTCGTTAGGATGATAAATATTCTCATATCCATCTCTTTAAGACCATTTCTCTTGTCAACATAATCTACAAAATCAGTATCAATATTCATTCTAATTGATATAAAATAATTTTCAATAATATTGTCTCCGAGAACAAGTTCAATTTTCTCAGAGGCATAACTATTCTATATTTAATTATCACAACCAATGAATGTTTCAATATTTTCTATAATGTAATAGATATAGAAGCAGTCCACATTGACATGACGTCATGATGGAATTTAAATCTATGGAACTGAAATTTATATAATATTTATTACAAAACATCGACAATAATTTTATTCATTTCATTTGGGTAAAATATTTATTTGTATATTCTCATAGATATGTCCTCATGAATGGATCACCCAAGGGATTCGTGAATTGTTCGTGGGGTTTTAGGAAATGAATCCATCCCCCTGCCATTCTATTCATTATTATTGGATATTACAATATTATGTTCCTTAGTCTCATGGTGGACCATGTAAAAAATAATTTAATCCATTATAATGGGCATTTGGATTTCCCCATTCACATTATATAAAAATATTACATCATAAATATATTTAATAGAGTAAAAAACATTAAAAACTCAAGGAATCTGTATCCCTTTATGATAAAATTATATATATGAAATCAACTAGAACAATTCATTATGACACATTGGGTAGTGTATCCCACCAAATCGAATTATTGAAATTTTTCCAGAATGTGTTATTAAAGAAGGTGTAATCCCATTTGCCAACCATGGTGTCCCTCTACTCTTTGGGAGACCCAAATTTATTTATTTATCTATGATTACTGGCCAAAATAAAATTTATATTTGACCATGTAAAGCGTAATCCCTCTAAATAGATGGTAGGAGTTTCCTTTGAAAATCTATCACTGTATCTAAAATGGTGTACTCCTTTATGATTAAAAAATGGAATATATAAGTTATTAGCAAACAAAATTCCAATATCCATACTTTTATTTTTATTGGTAGAATCCTTATGTACAAGATGATCATTTTTCTTTTGACCAACAATTGTAATCCTACCTTTAAGGGATGTTTGGGAAACAAAAAAATAAAATATTCAATTATTCTCTTGAGAAATAATGTAGTTGGAGAATTATAAGTTGTTATTTATTAGATATTTGCATTCCTAAATCTAAATTCCAAGGAAAATTGATTAAGGAAAATATTTACTACATTGACTCTTTTATGTGGTCAGCCATCAAAAGATCATTTTCATAAATAATGTTACACTCAAGATGGATTGAAAAAAGAGATTATTATCTTAATTTAATAGAAGAAAACTGGACTGATACACCGATCATCTCTTAATTTTGATCATTAGTACACCCCTCTTGATTTAAAAAAATCCACTTTGGTCATTATGTCCATGGCTCAATTGAATTTGCGAGATGAGCTCAAAAACTCTCTCAACAACTATTTTTTATCACTTTGATGTTGTAATGGTATGGGAATCAACTATTATATGAATTATAAACTCCAAGTTATATTATCTTTTAATTAATTTCGAATCCATCCCTAACATATACTCGATACATAGATTAAATATCCCTTGGATCATGCCCACAAATCGGGATATCATATATAGAATTTATCATAATATATATCCCAATGATTCTGATTTTACAGTAATTTGGTGTTATTACATGGAATTTCCATGTAAATGTTTGTTAATATATTGTAATTTTACGAGTCCATGACAATTTCTGGTGCAAGATTCCAAGGATCAAAGTCTACAGAATAAATTGCTGAACTTTTTTTCAGGTAAATTCAGAAAACGTGCAAGCGATTTTTTTTCTAAATTTTGAACTGGTCCACAGAATTGAAATCTTAGGGCACCGTTACACTCATTTTGCTGATATTCACATAAAGATAATTTCACCTCAATGACAATTGTTTGAGAGAGAAGGTTAGTATTCGGGTTTTACATGAAAGAATAAAATAAAAATAAAATTTTGTAACAATTTATATTTATTTGAATCCTCCATGTGGATGTTGAGATGTGTTGACCACCAGACCTTAACCTCCAATGAGAGGTTATGTTGGTGGGGACCACCCCAGCCTAACCCTTAATGAAAGGTTATGGTGGTGGGGACCACCTGAGCCCTAAAACTCTCAACTCCCTCATTAAATGGGGAGAAACATCCCAACTCCCTAATATTCCACACCTTCCGTTAAATTTAGAAATTAAATTAGGCCAATTAATTTTTCTAATTAACTGTGTTAATGCAGTACATTAATTACCCCAACATGGGTGTGCCAACATAATTTCCTCTGATGTAAATTTTATTGGCACCTCTTTCCTTTTTTGTTGGGTGGAATTGGGAGATGAGAGCGAATTTCAAGAAATAAAGTTCTCCAATGAATAACTTCACCTCCCAATGAAGTGTTCTCAACCAATGAAAAATGCCAACCTCGACTTCGACCTTCTTCATTAGGACTTCTTCTGACATGGGACATCATCATCTAGGATGAATTGATGTCTGTACTTTCTTCTCGAGCCACCATCAACGAACAACCCGAGGTAGGGGTTTATTGTGAATCATTATATTTTTTACCCATGTTCATCAATTCTAAAATAAGAAACGTGGATCAACATTCTAAATAGTTGATCCGCATATATTTTCTTTTTCGAGTTTAGAGAATAATTATTGTGGGAGGGTTTGACATTCCTCATTATTGTTTATATTGTTCCATTTTCTACCTCCCTAATGTGGAGGGTACAGACCAAACAAACATGGCCTGACCCCTCTGTATATTTTGTGATGATTTGTGGTTTTGAACACGATGCAGGTGAAAGGGCAACGACACCGCCCTGCAGCTCCTCCATTCACAGCTCCGTAGTCCGCAGCGCTGCCACCGTCATCCAACGTCCGCCGAGCTGACACCGCTGTCCGTCGAGCCTCCGCTGCCGAATAGCCATTCTGCGGCCAGACCGCAAACCTGTGGTCGGACCACCACCCAACGAACGTTCCGCCGACTAGCAGCTAGACCTCCACCACGCGGCCGGTCCGCCGACCCGCAGCCGGACCGCCGCCTCACAACCGGTCCGCCGACCCGTGGCTGGACCGCCGACCCATGTCCGATCTTCCACCTCGTGGCAGTTCTGTGCCCCCACAGACAGTCCCCACCCTCACGGATGGTCCACGCCCTCGTGGTCGGTCCGCGCCATCGTGGCTGATCTATTCCCTCGTAGTACCCATGATCGGTCTGCACCCTCACATTTCCCATCGTCTTAGCGGCCCCCATGGAACCCTCGCGGGATGGGCCATGTTAGTCCGACAAGGTCGGACCAGAGTCGGGCCAACTACAACCCTTGTACTTTATTTTGGACATAACCCTGGCACCGGGTGTCCGTTAGACGAACCGTCCCCAACGTTGGGAGCCTTGGATCAATTTTGTACCTTTTAGAGATACCCCCGCTGTGTTTTGGATGATGTTGGTGAACTGTCGGGTTGGATCGATCACGAATCCAACTGGGCCCCTAGGACTAAAAGGCTAATAACTGACAGACTTGTTGTCTGATTGACATGAAAACTGTTATATTGAGACCCCTATGACAAGACAGACCTCTGAAACACTTCATCATGAAAATTTATGGTAGTTGGAGTATCGACCAGTAGCTTGTCGAGGGGATCCTCCCGGAGATGAGCGAGCGGAGTACGGGAACCCAGCGGCTGGTTGAGTCTTGACAACTGTTGATAGTTTCGACTAGGAGTGACTCCAAAACCCCAGTGGGAAGAGCCTTGGTGACATGGCCAACCCATGCGGGGGGATCACCTTGGTGACATGGCAGAACTGCTGTTCTTGACAGTACGAGTACCTCAGCAGGCCACGATGGGGATCACCTCTATGTGACGCGGCAGACCCACGGTCGGGAGTGCCTTGGTGACGTGGCAGACACACAATACTTGACAGGCGGAGTACCTCAACAGTACAAGGGTAGTGGGAAGCGCCTTAGTGTGATGTGGCAGGCCCACTGTACTCGTTAGAGAAGGAGTTCTCTGGCTGCTGAGGTGTTCGACGTAGTGACTAGGAATGTAACTTGACACTACCCCTTGAATAAATCCTGGTGTGAGTTGAGTCAGAACCTATCTCTTTTCCTCAATATTGAGATGGATTATTTGATAACATATGTATATGTGTGGGAATTTACCTATGTAAGGTTATCTGTTGATTTTATGCATTTTCTTTTATCCTTGTTGGATTTTGAGATACCTAGAGGGTCTCGGGGTTCATATTGAGTATCGTTATACTCACCCCGGCACAGGCTATGCCTGAACATTGTTATGTTGCATGCAGACGACGAACAATGCTGACTGAGGCTGAGAGTATTCGGAATGGATAGTACCTGGAGGTGGACCATACGGTGTGTCGGTACGTAGAGGAGACGAGTGGACGTGGAGTGTAGTGGAGGAAAACATTAACTACCCTTCTGGTAGGAACCCTGGAGGATATCATAGTAGCTGACTTTTCCTTTTCTACAGTTTTATTGTATAATAGTTGAAATTGTACATTTCAGTTGGGCTTGTATTCGAGCCCCTATTTCTTATTGGAGTTACTCTGTTTATAGTTCAGTTTAATAGTGTTCATATCTTGTTGTGTTCCTGGTTATGTGTGCTTGAATGTTATAAAAGAAAATGATTTCCCAGTATTATAGAGTACGCCTTCGGAGCTAGTCACTAGCCCCTGGCATAGGGAAGGCGGTCTTTGGGTAGTCACGGCACGGGCCTTGGGGGATGGGTCGTGAAAAATTGGTATCAGAGGATTTGGTTTTATAGCCTAACTAGGACTCTGAACATTTCTCTAAATCAATAGTGTTAAGGGTAATGAGTGCATTTTTTCAGTTCATGGCGTCCAGTGTTGGTGCTGCGACCGACGTATCCATACACCCGGACCCTGACTTTTGATTTCCGAATCAGTGCACGAAAACACAGATTGCATGTGTGTTTTCAAAAGTTTTATTTGTGGTCATTTGAGTCAGCTCACTAGGTATAACTTTCATCTCACCAGGTATAAATTTTGACCCTATCGCACCTGTTTATTTTTCGGAGGCCACCACAAAATATATCCAGCTAGAGTTTCAAGAGTTGTACTCACTGATAGCCCACCAAGCAATGAGTCCTCAGTGCAGGGCCCTTTTCCAGTAGAGGCATTAGTGGAGGCACCGGGGTTGCCACTCCCTATTGGGCCACCGATGCCACCAGCCTCCACAACAGATGGTGATCACCGCTTGAGCGCATTGCACAAGTTCTAACACTAGAGGCTACCCAGGTTCAGGGGAGAGGTGGACCCACATGCAGGTGAGGATTCGCTATAGGTTGTGGTGAGAGTCTTCTGTCTCATAGCGACACCAGCTGATCTCATGGTGATCTGTGCCACTAACCTTATACATGAAATAATAGGAAGATGAGGGACCATGATACTCTAGGTTCATGATGAGGGGACACTTCTCTGGGAAGATTTGGAGAACATTTTTTCAGGTAGAGTTTGTCCTAGATACTCCTTGTGCGGTGCACATACAAGAGCTACTTCATCTGTAGCAGGGCAGTATGATTGTGGTTCAGTACTCAGCGAGGATCACTGAACTCTCATGCTACTCCAACGATATTGTGCAAGTCCCATTCTTCAAGGCCCGGACCATTGAGTAGGGGCTCAGGTGGGAGATGAGGGCTATGATGATCACACTCAGCATACCGAAGCAAGTGGGGGTATTAGAGAGAGCCCTCTTGGTGGAAATTTTCCTTGTTGTGCAGTCACCAATAGTAAGAACCACTACCAGTAATCACGTAGTGGAGTCTTCTGCAGCTGGAAGCAGACAGACGTCACAATGGTCCAAGAAGACAAGACCAATATGTGGACGACCGCATGACTCAGGATTAGTTGTGTGGGGCACCCGAGAGGGAGCTAGTTATACGAGGAGCGGGCAGTGATATACATGCGGCAGGTAGGGTCACATGGCTCATGACTATCCGAACCGATGTACAGATGATCAACAGACAGTCGAGGAACCGCCCAGGCAGAGACAGTGGTTCGATCAAGGAGGTCCTTAGGGAGTTGGAGGACATGGAAGAGTAGCTGGCAGTGCAGCTGGCAGTGGGCGGCGAATCGAGATGTTACCGCCACCACCACTTAGAGATCTACACCAACCGCAGGGAAAAGGTGGACAAGAGAGAGAACTACTCCAGGAAGCTGAGGACTATGATCATGATACTCCAAATATGATACGATGTACGATCTATATCTACTCTACCATAGGTGCAGTACTTATAGAAACAGGTTCCAGTCCTTCTTTTATAGCCACTGCCCTCGATCAGAGATCAGAGATTATGACGGAGCTATTGGCTTGATCCTTACATCAAGATACTCCTACGGGTGAATATTGAACAATTACACACTGGTGCTGACAGTGTGAACTTACTCTAGGCGGTGAGATCTTCGGATGGTATCTCCTAGTAGTAGCGTCGAGGTCTTACTATGTCATCTTCGGAATAGATTGTTTAACTGCAGTCCGTGCATAGTTTGACTGTATTTGGCACAATGTGCAGTGTGTCCGCATGGATGGGACCAGGTTTACCTTCACCTCTGAGAAGGGAGCCTTTGTAGCGCAAGATGGACTTACCCTGAGGAGGTTGCAGATGATTACACATCATTTGGCTAGCCTTACCCTCGAGGCAGTTGTTGTGGAGAGTCCGAGCTATCTTGTAGTGGTGGACCATTACGAGGATGTTTTCCCTGATGATGTTCTGCGACTACATCCTTGCAGAGAGGTGGACATTTACATTTAATTATACAATGGTATGGAAACGATATCTACACCAGCATATCAGATGGCTCCCATGGAGCTTCGTGAGCTACTGTTACAGCTAGAGGACTTGTAGGGGAAGAGATTCATCCAACCCAGTGTTTCTATTTGGGAAGCTCTAATTCTATTCGCTGTGAAGGTGAATGGGATCTTGAGGTTTTTTTTTGACATTTATAACATGAAATAGGTAACAGTGACGAACAAGTACCCACTCACGAGGATTTAAAACCACTTTGACCAGCTGAAGGGTGCACGGTGGTTCTCAAAGATAGACCTTATATTAGGATATCGCCAGCTCAAAGTATGATATGAGGATGTTCATAAGATGTCCATCAGGTGTCAGTACGACCATTACATGTTCTTGGTTATGACAGGTGGCATGACCAAGGATCCAGTTGTTTTCATTGGACTCATGTACATGATCTTTTAGCCATACATTGATCTCTCTATAGTGGTGTTCATCAACGACATTCTTCTCTACTCAACTATTAAGGTAGAGCATTCATATCAATTTTAGGTAGTACTGGACACACTCTAAGAGGACCATATTTATGGTATGTTCTCAAAGTGAATCTTCTGGATTTGAGAGGTTCAATTTTTGTGGCATGTCATATTGGAGGCTGGAGTTACATTAGATCCATCGATGATTGAAGTGGTACTTTCTTGAAATCCACCCAAGAGTGTGACAGATGTATGGATTTTCCTTGGTTTGGATGGTTATTACCCGATGCCTATGCCAGACATTTCAAGAGTTCCAACACCATTATCAGCCTTGATGAATAAGGGGAACCCATTGTTTGGTTGGAGAAATGTTGTGGAGTTTTCAGGAGATAAGGTAGAGGTTGACTAGTTCACCCATATTGAGGCTACCAGAGGAGGTTGTTGTATACGTATTCTAGTACGATGCATCAAGGACCGCACTCAGATGTGTTATGATGCAGGAGTGAGATGTGATCACATATGGATCTCGACAGCTGAGACAACATGAGCCGAACTACACTACCAATTACCTCGAGTTAGCAGCGGTGGTCTTCAGCATGAAGATGTGGCCACACTATCTGATGGGCGAGTGTTTTATAGTGTACTCTGATCACAAGAGTCTTAGGTATATCTTCTCTCAGAAGGACCTAAACCTAAGACAACAATGTTGGATTGAGTTCCTCCAAGACTATGACTTCGTGATATTTTAAACACCTGGGAAGGGGATCCTTGTAGAAGATGCACTAAACAAGAGATCTGGTACACAGCTGCTAGGGGAGGCTACAGAGAAGCTGTAATTTTTGAAGATATCCTTCATGGAACATTATGGAGAAGCTTTAATTTAGTCTCTTATAGTCACTCCCCCAATTCTTCAGTGAGTTAGGGAGGCGCAACGTGGGGACGCTGACTACGAGGCTCAGCATGCTCAGATATCCACAGGGCAAGCACCTAATTGATTTTCTAATGGTGGGGAGCATTACAACCACTTCAGAGGATGTACCATTGTAACAATGACACTTTAGAAGGATGTGTTGAGGGAGGTCCACTCATCCCTCTAACGGTACATCTAGAAGTGGTGAAGTTATACCAGGATCTCTGAAGACATAACCGGTGGCTGGGAATGAAGAAAGCAGTAACAGAGTTTGCCTCTCGGAGCCTCATGAGTCATCATGTGAAGGCGCTACATCTTGTACTAGTAGGCTTGGTTCAGTTTTTAAAGTTCCCATACTGGAAGTGGGATGGGATATCCATGGAATTAATGACAGGACTTCCACGTACATCCAGAGGTCATGACTCGATCTGGGTGATCATCAACTGACTCACCAAGTCAGCCCAATTCCTACTGATCAGAGAGAAAGGCTCAGTAGAGATCATGGGACGCTGCTATGTGCAGGAGATAGTAAAGCTACATGGAGTACCCTCGACGATTTTCTCTGATCATGATGCAGGTTTTACTTCCCGGCTATGGAAGGAGATGTAGAATGATTTCAGGACACAACTTCATTGGAGCACTATCGTCCATCCTCAGACAGATGGCCAGAATGAGCGGACCATTCTGACCCTCAAGTACATGTTGCGTGCTTGTTTCCTTGGCTTTGGTTATAGCTAGGAGGATCAATTACCTTTGGTGGAGTATTCATACAACAATATCTATCACCTCACCATTGGGATGGAACCTTTTGAGGTGTTGTATGTATGACCTTGCATATCACCTTTGTGTGGACTGACCCTGGGGAGTCATCACAAGTGGGACCAGAGATAGTACGTTCTACCATAGAGAAGGTGAAGATCATCCAGGTGCGGATTAAGATTTCATAGATCAAGAAGAAGTCATATGCCGATAGGAGACAGAGACCTCTGGAGTTCGAGGATGGAGACCATGTCTTTCTACGGGTCTCACGTCGATGAGGCTTGCAGATATAAAGTTGATACATCAAGTTATCTCTGAGATTCATCATACCTTTTCATGTTCTCAACAGGTTTGGACATGTGGCATACTGCTTAGCTATTCCACCACAGTTACCCCGGGTGCATGACATCTTCCACATGTCCCAGCTGAGGAGATACGTTCACGACCCTTCCCACATCATCGTCCATAGAGAGATGGATGTCGATGATGGGGAGACTTTTACAGAGGTTCTAGGGGAGATTGAGGATAGACAAGATCAAGTACTTTTTGTATGGTTGATACCTATGGTGCACGTTCGTTGGCAACATGAGAACCTCTAGGAGAGCACATGGGAGCGGAAGGCTCATATGCTGGATCAGTACCCCCAATTAATTACCTAGTTATGAGTTGTGGATTACAGAGACATAAATCCTTGTGGTGGGGAGTATTTAAAGACCCAGAATCTCCATGAATTTTTTTAATATATGGGTATTTTACGAGTCCGTGATAATTTACAGCACATGATTACGAGGCCCGGAGTGCCCGGAATAAATTACTGAACTTTTTTTCAGGTATGTTTAGTAACCGTGTGAGTGTGTTTTTTTCTAACTTTTGAACTGGTGATCAGAATTTAAATCTGAGGGCACCATTGAACTCGCAATGCCGGTATTCGCTTAAAGATACTTTCACCTCAATGGCATTTGGTCAAGAGAGAAGGGTAGTTTTTGGGTTTTATGTGAAAGAATAAAATAAACATAAAATTGTGTAATAATTTATATTTATTTGAAACCACCATGTGGAAGCTTAGAAGTGGGGACCACCAGACCATAACCTCCTATGAAAGGTTTTGGTGGTGGGGACCACCCGAGTCTAACCTCTCCTAAGAGGTTATGGTGGTGGGGACAACCCGAGGCCTAAACCTCTCAACTCCTTCAATAAATGGGGAGAAATATCCCAACTCCCCAATATTCCTCCCCTGCCATTAAATTGGGGAAAATAATTTGGCTAATAAATTGTGCCAATGTGGTACATTAATTATGCCAACATGGTTGGGACATCATAATTTAATCTGTAGTTAATTATATTGGGACCTCTTACTTTTTTTGTTGGGTGGAATTGGGAGAGGAGAGAGCCTTGGTTGAAATAAAGTTCTCCAACCAATAACATCACCTCCCAACGAACAACATTCTACCAACGAATAATGATGAGCTCGACATCGAACTTCTTCCTCGAGAATTCTTCTGACGTGGGATATCTTCATCTATGATGAATAGACGTCCATACTTCCTTCTCATGACAATGTCAACGAACAACCCGATGTTAGGGTTTATTGTGAATGATTTTATTTTTTACCCACATTCATCCCTTCTAAAACATTGAACGTGGATCAAATTTCTAAATAGTTGATTCACATATGTTATATTTTGTGGGTTTAGAGAATAATCATTGTGGGGGGGTTTGATGTTATTCATTCTTGTTTATGTTGGGGCGTTTTCTACCTCCCTAACAGGGATGGTAGGTGCCAAACAGACATGGCCCGACCCCTCTGCAAATCTAGTGATGGTTTGTGGTGCAGAACATGCCGAAGAAGATGGTGGAAGGACACCGCCCCATAGCACCTCCACGGGTAGCTCCATCGTCCGCCGAGCCACCGCCGCTGTCCGCCGAGCCACCACCGTCCACCGCTGTGAGACCTTAATTCCACGGCATGACCACCTCCCTATAGCTGGTCTACCGACCCACGCCCGGATTGCGACCCACGGCCAGTATGTTGTCTCGCTGCCAGTCCGTGCTCCCGTGGCCAGTCCGTGTCGTTGCATCCAGTCTGCACCCTTGTGGCCAGTCTCAAACCCTCGCGACCTGTCAGCGCCTTACGGCCGGTACGTTCCATCTCGGTACCTGTGGCCGATCTTCACCCAAGAAACAGGTCTGTGCCCTCCCAGTAATCACACTGGTCCACCCCCTCACAGTACCCCTCAGCTGAACCACCCTTGCAGCACCCTCTTAGCCCTCACTAGCTGGGCCGGACCCTACGGGCCGGGTCAGTTTGACCTGGTCGGACCAAACTCGGGCACCCTATGACCATTTTACTTTTTTTGGACATAACCTTGGCACCAGATGTCCCATAAACGAACTGTCAGCAGCATTGGGAACCTTGGAGTGAGTTAGTCCATTTGAGTGATACCGCATTGTGTTTTGGATTAAGTTGGGGAATATCCAGGTTGGATCGAGCGTGAATCCAACCGAGCCCACGAGACTAAAAGGCTAATAACTCACAGACTGAGCATTTGATTGACAAACCGTCTATTAAGTTGAGACCTCTATGACCTGGAGGACCGTTGAGACACTTCTTTGTGGGAAATCATTGTAGTTGGAGTGTCAACCAGTAGCTAGTGGAGCGGATCATCCTCAAGACGAGTGAGCGTATTGTGGGAACCCAGTGGCAGGCTTAGACTTGACGAATGCTAACCGTTATGACTCGGAGTGACTCAACATGCCCACTGGAGAGATCCTTGGTGACGCGGCATACCCATGGTGGGGAGCACCTTGGTGACGCGGTAGACCCATGGTACTCGATAGGAGGAGTACCTCAGCATGCTGTGATGGGGAGAGCCTCTATGTGACGTGGCAGACCCACAGTGGGGAGTGCCTTGGTGATGTGGCAGACCCACTGTACTCGACATGATAATTACCTTAGCAGTCCATAGATAGTGGGAAGTGCCTCTATATGATACGGCAGGACCACTGTACTCGATAGAGGATGAGTTATCCAGTATTTTAGGTGTTCTTCTTTGTGACTAGGAATGTTATTTAACACTACCTCATGAATATATCCTGGTGTATGATGAGTCGGAACCTCTTTGTTTTCCTCAGGATTGAGATAGATTACTTGATAACTTAGTTATATGTATGGCCATATACCTATGAAAGTTTATCTATTGATTTCATACATTGTGTTTTATCCATGCTATATTTTGTGAGATATATAGGGTGTCGGGGTCCCTACATAGTATCATTATACTCAAACCTGCACAGGCTATGCCTACACCTTGTTGTATTGGATGCAGACAACAGATAACAGTGACTAAGGCTGAGAGTACCAGGATGGGATAGTACCTTGAGGTGGACCATAAGGCATGTCGGTACACAGAGGAGACGGGTGGACGGTGGAGTGCTGTGGAGGCAGACCGTACCTAACATTCAGGTTGGTACCTTGGAGGACGACCCAACAGCTGAATTTTCCTTTTCTTCAGTTTTATTGTATAACGGTATTACATGTAATTTCTAGTTGGGATTATATTCTAGACCCTTTTTCTGAATGCACTCAATCTGTTTAGAGTTAAGTTTACATGTGTTCCAATCGTGTAGTGTTTTTGGTAACGTGTTCTTGCAGGTTATAAGGTCAATGCCTTCCATGTTTTAGGGAATATGCTTTCGGTGCTGGTCGCCAACCCTTGGCCTATGGATAGTGGGCTTGAGGTAGTCACATCACGGGCCCAGGGGGATAGGTCGTGACATTTCGTATTCATCATTATTCTTAGTATTTATTTTTTATAAAATATTAAATTATTATTATCCCTTATTCCACTATTGTTTTCTTGATAAAACCGTATGGAAATTTATCTTCGAACACATTGAAGGCTCAATGAAAATTGTATCCTCCCACGCTACTCAGTTTCACTATTGTGTAGGAGAGTATATTTCCCCTCACCTAATAACCCTCATTCACATAGTTGTGGCTGATCTTTCAAAAATTTATATTATGGAAATAAATCCATCATCTACAACCAATCCCCTTCAACAATTGGGTAAATCAAGTGAAAATCATTGTTTCGGTCAAGGAATACATTTCAGTCCAATGTGATAATTGTTTCAATTTTCTCCATGACTTTAATATAATAATAAGACTCATTATTTTGAGGAATTACAAGCAAATTATTGGATTATTTATGTTTATATAGAAATCCCATATTCAAATATGGATCAATATTAATTTTGATAGCACTTCAAATGGTATTTTGGTCCCCTCAGTTTATGGAGTCATCTTCTTTGATCATAGTGGAGAGGCCATCAGCTATCGCTATTGATCATGTGGAATCAAATCATCATATTAAACTGAAATTCATAGTTTCATCAATATGGTGTCTTTTAAAATGAAATAATCTTGGTAAAAACATTTTCATGAGATCAACAATAGAACTATTGTGAAATATATCTTCAATGGACCGATTCATTTCTGAATTAATGACATAGCTTGATTGAAGGATTTTTTTATTTTCTCTCTCGGACTCAAGTTACATGATTATCCTTGGATACCAAGTTGAAAATATTTTCCATATAGTCTTAAGTGGAAAGGGTTCATCATTGACCTCACAAGGTTGGATGATATTCTTGCCGTCATTATTTATATTTTTAAGAGATATTTTAAAAACATTATTTCATTCCATATCATGTAACATTTTATGTTACCAATAATTGAGCCTTTGACATTTTTTATAGGCATTACCCTATAAAATATGGTCGAAGAATCCCTATCTAATCAAATACTTGTTAGAATTATATCACAACATCAACATCAAGACAAGGTAATATATTCTTATTAAAATGGATGGTTTTTTAGAAAATGTTTATATATTCCCAAAGAAATATCATATACTAAATTACATACATCAAGAAGTCATTCCCATCACCTGGAAGCATCACATCATGGGTTGTAAGATATAATTCCATGGTTTTAATAAGGAAAATGGGTAGAGAATCCCATGAAAATCGATATGCACAATAAATTGTTATTATATCTCACAAAATATTGTGAATTATTTCCAATAAAAATAGGAATAACATACTATCTCAAATGTTCATCAAAAAATTACATAGTTTACTTAATAAACATATAAATGGACAAAGGAAAATTTCATCCTAGGCCACATCCACAATCACATTGGGAATTACATCCCACACAACAAGATCGTCAACCCAATTGAGAATGTCATTTTAAAACATGAAAATGATTTATGAATAGGGAAATGTTTCCCCACACCTAAATAACAAATTATGAAAAGGTAATTTTATCCACAACATATTAATAACAGCACCATAGTTCATAAAATCCAATTACACAAACATAAAACATAGTGAATAATTTAAATATTAATGAAATATAAGCAATGAAAAATTTGGCTATAATAATTTTCAACACACATTATGTCTATTAATTGAAAATACCTATATTCATAACCTATGTCCACAATAATAATTGATATATAATCAACTCGATTACTAGATATCATGATATGGAGGAATAATTAACTAATATATATGTTATAAATAAAAAGTGTAACAATTAATCTCTATTGATTCTTTGAGGTTAGGTGTCATGCATACCATATACATTTCAAAACAATCCTACTTAAGGGATTCTATGGAAACCTATTCTAGGTCTACGATTTTATGGTATATCAGGGAAATATTCCTTTTTATTTCATATTCATACAACATGTTTCAATAATTTCCACCCTGTGGTCCTTCGTGGCTAGGAAATCAATCTATGTAAACCAAAATTTTAAAAAATATCACTCAAGTAACATTCTCATTCTCAAGTAGAAATGGAATATTCTATGTATTGGATCCTAACATGAATCCAAGTTTTGAAACATATATAATGACAAATATGGATATAAAATCCAAACACGGTCTAATTAATTATAACATAACAGAAGGGGATCCCCCGGGGGTATTAATGTATATTGTCTACAAACATTTATTTAATCTACATAACCTCTATAGTAATGAAATTTATGTATAGTAATCAAAGGTTTCATAATGTCCCTTTTATTATTTATAATACTCTTATAGGTCAAGGTAATTACAAATAAATTTAATTTATGGTAATTCACAGTAGGATAAAAAGACAGTAAGATACATTTCACATGAAATAATTAATATAAAATTAATAATAGTTTGGGACAAAAGAAATTAAAATTGATTTATCCTATAATGAAATTTCCATCCCCATCACCTTATCTTGTAGAAGACCATATTATCCATTGACTATATCCAAAATTCCTCAATTTTTTATTGATGTGAAATATTAGATGAACATGGTACTGATCACCACCCTAGACACCATTGTTTCTATATATGAATTGAACCCAGATAGATAACATTTATTCAATAATAATTTTCTTTTAAATATGATAATAAAACAAATATTTCATTTGTAAGTGACCTAAAAAACGTGAAACTACATTAAAACTTGTGTTTTCATCCTCTTGGAACCCCTACAAACCATTAAAAACAAAAAAATTATCTTCCAGATTGGATTCCCCATGATCTACTAGAATTAAGAATCAAATCCATAACTCTAATATATATAAACTAGATAAACATTGGCTCAGTAGTGGAATATGATAAAGAGATGGAAAAGGAACAAAAATAAAAAATATATATCATAGATATGTTTTACATGGATCAATGTTAAGTTAAAGAGGGGAAGAATTTAAAAATTGGGTTTCTCACAGTAATGAATTATCTCTAGAAAAAATACTCCCCAAAAGGGAGTAAAATTTTAAAAAACCCAAAAAAATTTCACCATTAATTTAAAAAATATTTCTATTACCCAAAAAGTACTTAGTGATATACACCAGACAAAAAAATTCCGTTAGTAATGTTTTGGTTCCTTGGTATCTTCATCGAATACTCAGTGGAACCCGATTGGGTACCTTGTGGCCCTTATCAACCATTAATATAAATTATCATACACAAGAACCCAATAAATTTATACCAAGACACTGGTATTTGATCTAACTGTATGAAAACATATTTTTTGTCATTTCAATGATATTTTGAAATCTTAATTCTCAATCAAAATACAATAAATACAATTAGACCTGGATATAAAATCATTTTTACTAGGATTCTCTCTAGTCCAACCATCATAAACCAGTGTGGGGAGGTGTAATAGAGATTTCCTCCATATATGATTTCTTCTTCAATGTGAGTGGGTATTCATTCATAGTTTAAGAAATTTTTACATCGGGTTCTATCATGGTTGATACCATTGTGATAAAATTCATGGATAATTTCATCTTCAATACATAAAGGGCCTTTATCACAATTGATGTGCATATTGTGCGATGGACCTATATAGAGTCCACTATATGGGAGACCTCCAGGAAAAAATTATTTTGTGGCAGGAGATGTCCCTTTGTATTAGATGATTTTCTCCCTATGTGATAAACTTGGGAGACAATACAATAGGAAGTACCTCATTCCTATATTAATCTCACATATAGGGAGGTCCTCTAAACCAGTTTAGTTTTTCTTCCTAGGGATTATTTTTATATCGAATAAAATTGGGAGGAAAAGTTGATTGTTTATTATTAAGAATAGGGAGGAAATATATCTTATTTGATGTGATCATCATGGAGAGGATCTATATTGTGGAAAATATGGGAAGAAATTATATTTCATAATTATTCCTTAGTATATGGAGGAACACTATGTTTATTAACATGACCATAATGAGGATGACCTGTATAGTGGAAACCATGGTATGTGACTTACATTAATGATTTATTCTATGACACGAAGAGGAACACCATGTGGATTGATGTACTCATCATATGGATGACCTCTATGATAGTTAGTGTAAATTGAGAGAAAGGGACCAATATTTATTACAATGAGGTAAAAATTTATAAATAATATTCCACTTATGATTTCGACTAAATATATTATTGTGTTTTGTGAATATAGAAAAAAATGAACTTATTTGGTTTTATTATGACACATAAGATTTAAAAGTCTATGAGAATCATTACTGTTGATAATATTTTATTTTAACTGTAATCACTATATTAGTTTAAATATGTTGTTTTATGAAATTCAATTAACACTGAAAAAAATTTGATGGCATCAATCAGTATTATCATACCCAATGAAACCCATTTACTAGAGCATCCAAGTGGGATTTAACACCCATGATTTTACCTTGAACAGGTCCTAGATAAAAATCCAAAACATATTATTGAGATAAATAATTTATTATATAATTTCAAGATCATATTTGTCACGAACCTAATCAAGTATACCGAACCACCCAATGAATTTCTCACCATCACACACCTTACCCATTGTGAATTTGATGGTGTATAAATGAATATGTACCAAGACCATAGTAATGTGAATATGTATTTTGTATTTTCAATATAATAATATTCAGATTATATTTTTATCATTAAATTATAAATTGTTTTTGTTTTTATAAAATAAATCACATATTGTATTTTTGGTTTATATTAAAATTATATTAATGAATTAATTTATTTTTGAAATAAATAATATTTTATTAAATTATTAATAAATAATTTTTTATGTATTAATGGTTGGATTATTTATATGAAGTCTAATGTTATTTTTTTTTGTTTTCAAATACTTATATTGTGAAGGAACCCTACATTTCTCAACAAATAATGAATCCTAATTTAAAATTGAAAATTAATATATTTATAAGTTTTTTTAGTAAAATAATTATTATTTCTGGAATTTGAATTTTGAAATTATCCCATGGTTGATTTTTAATAATTTTCTAAGACATTCGACTTTTTATTATAAATTAGATATATTTAAAATATATGGTGGGGTTATTGACATTATAATGACACAAAACTGATATAATAAATACTATAGAGGGTATCACTGCCAAAATATTTTAACTCCCTTTAAAATAATTTGACTTTTTTGTTTATTTTATGAAGCTGTTATAAATATAAAAAACATAAAATATACTTTAAGGTTTTAAAATCATCTCATTAATAGTATGAATCACACCCACATAAAAGGGTATTATTTTGTTAATTTTAATCATTTTCACAATAAAATAATTAAAACCACCACTCCTTGGAAGAAACTGTTGGGAAATCCATTGGTTGTTTTTTGGATTTGTTTATTTTGTTTTAAAGACTCCTAAGACGGTGTCTATGAAATGGTAAATAAATTCCCACTATTTTCCTATATAACCCCACCCAATATACAACAACTCATCACTCACAATATATTTAGCTCTTTATTAATCATCCCACCCCTTACTAGAGTTATCCCAAGGTTCCAAATTCCCACAGGAAGCTCTTCCTAATCATTTGAAGTCACACTCTGATGGTAAGTGATATTTTACCTCTATTATTTATTTAGGTTTCATCTTTATATGATTCCTTCTACATCAAATTCCTATTGTTGGATTGTCTTTTCAGGTCACTATTATGGTAAATTTTCTATCCAGATGTTTAGAGTACCATTTCTCTGTTATCAAACACATCTTACTAAATTTTTTGTGATATCTTTAAGCTGAGGAGATTCCTTCATGCTTTTAAATTCCAATCAATTCGGTATTGAATAACTCTACCAATTTCTTATCAGTTGTGTCCACCATTATGAAAGTATACTTATTTATTGGATAATTACATGTATGTATTCATAACACCACGTTATTAGAATAAAATGTTATAATAAATGATTCTATGTTTTATGTACTATGCGGAACACTTATGCATGACATTGAAATGAATGTAATGGGAGAGACAAGAATATTATAGTGCTCCAATTCATTGGGTAACGATTTGTCTAATGGGACATCATGTTGGGACAAAGAGTAAACATGATTCATTTATGTGACTTTTTACATTATTATTTAACAATTTTTATCCCGGAAATGTTTTTATAATGTGATGTTTTATGTTGTTTCCAAATTTACCTTGTTACCTTCAAGATATAATGTTCTATATTATCTTATTGTTTATGTTTTCAATTCTTGAAATATTTATAACTCATTTGTATTACAATTTTGTAACATGTATTAATTCATTAATGTTTTATCACTATTATACAATTACATTTCATTATATCTCACCCCATTATTTTTTATGTCCCCTGGTTATCACATGTAGTTTTATAAGAACAAATATATTATGAACATGTTAAGGAGGTTTTCAGTAAAGATGATGTGTCCAATATTTTATGTTTTTATGTAATCAATCTATATCCCAAAGAAACTATACTTACAAATCTTTTTGGTAGTAATATGTGTACATTTATAAAATAAATCATGAAATAATGTTAAATAGATAGAAGTGTCAACAAGGATAATATAAAAGGAATATTTTTGTTATTTTTGTGATTAGTAATAGAAAACTCTATTTAACGAATTTGGGATAAGAAACTATTTATGAAAACAAACATAATTTTTTTAGGTATAGGGTAAATTGTTTATGAAGATAATACATCCCTTTATAGATAGTATATAGGGACGTGGATCTGGCACATATGTACATATGGGTAAACCCAAAAAACACCATCTTGAGATACAATGGATTATAAACTTGTTCACAACAATAGGCCTCACGACAAAATTGGTTTGGAAGTCTTAGAGGATATTCATTGGAAAATTAATAACCTCATTACAAACCATTGTTAATGGAACAAAAAATGACCCATATGAATATATGTTAGGAAATATATCATTGGTAAAATATATTAAAGAATTGAAATTATTATATTAAGGTAATAATTATAATTTATAACTCATCTATTCCATGATATTCTATTACGTTTTATTAATTTAATATAATAAAAATACTAATCAATAATATTACCTTTATTATAGTCAATGCCCATAAATATGAGGAATCAGGTAAAAAATCAATGTGATAGGTAATGTACTAAATTCCCAAATGATATTCCCAATCTGATGGGATGGGGAATCATGAAAATTATGGCAATACTATATCAAAAGTCATAGGTTCTAAAGTGAATCCAATTTGTGGAGGACTGACAAAATCACCCTAATATAAAAATCTTTAATTGAGATCTTTATGTGACAAAGGCCCACTATTACAATCCTAGTCTTTATATCACATTTCCAAATTATTTATTACCTAAAATTTCCCATAATAAAAATTTAGGAGATCGATATGACTAGTGTATTTGAAGTTTAGGAACATTATATACCAACTTAAAACATCAAATCAAACATCTATATTTCAAACATCTTTTGCAGGACCAAAACATTCAATAATACTTAACACTACAAGGGATAACCTGAGGGATTACATAAGAATGGGGTGATATATAAATCCTTATAAGGGAATAAACAAGTCATAACATTAGAATAATATTAAATGTTTGAGAAGGCATATCAATGATAAATAAATGAACATTAAAAACTAAGAATGATATTGCATAATTATCAAAACAAGGGAAATGTAGAAACACCTAAAATCACCACATCATAAACATGTGTGGAAGATAAACTAGAAAGACTTCATTGTGAAAAAATTATAATTAAATAATTAGTAAAACCCATGTCCCATCATTATATATCATGATACTACATCTTACCCAATGCATTGGAGCACTATCAGGGTGCACCCATCATAAAAAATTTCATCTCATGCATAAGTGTGCTACATATATCATATAACATGGATTCATTCACCATAATAATTTATTCAATGATCTATGAATGCAGAATAAATTCATGTATATCACATATAAATAGAATTATTTTTATAAAGGTAAATTCCAGTTGTAGAGAAATGTGTAATGTATTCATTAAACAAATAATTTGGGCATGGTAAATCGTGGGACAATTTTGGAAGCATAACAACATCATATATAAATTCATAAAATGGGTTAATGAGAGTGAAAGTGATATATCATCATTTACATAGGAAATTTTTAGTCATAGTAACATGGATGGAAATTTCCCAACATATGTAATTGGAAATAAAAGGCACAACATAAATATAATATTGAATAAAGAGGACAAAGAAAACGAACTCTTGCAAATTTCCAGCATGGAAAGGGTGAACATAATGCTTGATATCATGGTTAAATTAGAGTGAATGGGGATATCATAATTTATAAAATAGGTTTATTCAAAATTGTATAGGTATGAATGTATCCCAACAGTTTAAAATGGAAATTAAAAAGGCATATTGTTTATGAAGAGCTGGATTAAAAGAGGGGGGAGAGAGAGAAAATCACAAATGAAATATTTCATAGTAAACGATAATGTAGGGGTAAAAAGGAGAGGGAATGAATGATATATAATAAAAATAAGACCAATATTATATTTAGGTAATGATTACATATGATGGGAATTATAACCAATTGAAAATAAATGAACTAATCTCAATGAAGGTGCATGAATTCAATAGTGAGGAGAGAAATCTCTTAAATGGATGTGTGAAAAAAAGGCATAAGAGGGAATTCTATGGCTCTGGAAACACCAAAATAAAACTCTAAGTAGTTGAGGTAAGAGTTTGGTCGAACTTTATGGTGTTTGAGTGAAGAGAAATGGTATCTTGGGTGGGTTTACCAAGGAAAGGAAGTGAATTTACCTATTATTTTTTATTAGAAAATACATAATAAAATATTCAAAAACCCAAACCATCCCATGGTATTTTCCCATGGTTACTACCAAAGGGTAGTGTTATAAATTATTTTATGACTCTATGGTCCAATGATAACAAAATATTTCCAATTATAATGTAGAGGTGAGTCATAATTTCAATGAAATCATTTTTAAATCATAAAATATATTAAAAGTCTTGGAGGATTCACAATGGATTTATAATATAAATTAAATAAACATAAAATTACAATATATTAATAAAAAACATATATTTCGTTGAGTAAACCTTGTATATTATTTATTATATCACAATTATGAAATTATGATGTTATAAAATAGACCTTATATTTATATGTAATTTATTATTTAAAAAAAATTCCTCTATCTCCTAAAATTATGAAAAAATAACCACTAGATTATTCATACATACTCATTCTAAAAATACTAATCATTTTTTATAAATATATTAACAAATATGGGAATTTTCATTTTTTTAATTAATGAGAGACATTATTTCAAAATGACAGTTTTTGGACAATAGTATTCTTCAAACCCTAGTAAAAAAGAACGTTTGACATCAAAAAAAAATATGATAATTTATATTTTTAAAAAATTTATTTAATGATAATATTTTGTCAATATATTATTTATTAAATATTCCATTAATTCAATAATATATATTTCCATGAAAACTATTTTTTATTTAAAAACATTTATAAAGAAACAATATTAGTATGAATATATATTCATTATTTTATAGATAATAGTGCACATAAACTTAATGATATGTTCATGATACATTTCATTTTATTACACATACATATTCCCTATAATTATGTTGCGTGATGGTGGGGAATTCATGGGGAGGTTCAGTGAACATAGTCTGGGTCATGATCTCAATGTACTTGAACATCTCCCATAAATGGTTTCACTCTAGCATAAGTTGGAGGATCCCATATTGGGGTAACTATAGGGAAATGTTTAGAAATGATATCTCCTTTAGAAGAATAAATAAAAGGGCTCATTATGGTAATATCCTACTATTTGATGCAATCTCTTCCATTGTATGTGAGAAAAAGATTTTTTAAAACCCTATATTAATACTAGTCATGTAATCGCCGTTCAGAGTCTATATTTTAAATGGTAATGATAATTAATGGAAATTTAAATCCAATTGGTTAAAATAAATTATGTGCAAGAGTTTTATATATCCATAATATATTTAATTAAGTAAAATGATGTTTTCTTCCCATTAATTTTTTATTTGTTACAACATTTCCATCTTGATAAATTTCCCCATAATAATATCCCTTTTACCACACTAAAATAGACAAGGATAAATATCATTAATCACCTCTATGGTTCCCAAATTACTTATTCAATCTTCAACACTTTTAAAAGGGGAATTATCTTAATTCATAGAACTTTTTCTCTACAATGTCAGATCCCTACCGGAAGCTCCTCGTATTTATGTTCATTCACTAATGGTAACATATCTAGATTTACTACATGGTATTATATTGGAATGTACATTCATAAGATAGGTATGTGGAATACATCATTTACTTGACATAGGATTGGTGGGAGTTCTAGTTGATAAGACACTTGTCTGATGCGATCACAGATCACAAAAGGGTGTGTGAACATTGGAATATGCTTTCCCATATTGAAAAATCTCATCAATCTATTCCATGGAGATATGTAGAAGGATCCCATGCATCTATCATCAAAATATAGGTCTCATCGATGATTATGAGTATATCTCTTTTTTCGAATCTAATCTTCTATGATGTGTGGTTCTATGGTCTTAACCTTCTCCACCATTTATTCAACCATTTTAGGACCTAGAAGATTTCATTACCAAACATCTTCCCAAAATGCTGGTTTTTTGTACCTCTTACTATAAAGGGCATTATAAGGGGCCATTTTGATCCTTGAATATAAACTATTATTATAAGAGAAGTACAACAAATGATGATTTCGGCCCCATTTGTCGTTGAAGTCTATTGAGAATGATCTGAACATGTCCTCTAGTGTTTAGATAGTCAACTCATATATTCCATCAATTTGGGGATGATAGTTCACACAGATGTTTAGCATAGTGTTTTGAAAGTACTGGATACTCTTCCAATACATATATGTGAATTGGGGATCTCCCTCAGACACAATTGATAGTGTTACTCCATGAAGCCTTACCTCTTATCTAATGTATATTTTTGATAGTTGATAAAATGATAAATTTTATCAAATATTAATGATGTGTATAGAATTTTTAAGACTATCCAATACAGCCCACACAGAATTCATTCATTTGGATGTATTTGGAAGACTAGTTTCATTTTCCATTGTGATGTTTTCCCATTTCTAGGTTCGTATGTGTGATGGTTACATCATCCCCATAGAATTCCAACTTTCACCCTTCACATGATTAAATACCAGACATTTTGATGCATATTTTTTGATCTCCTTCTTTATGTTATACCAATAATTGTGTTTTTAGAGATCTCAATAATTCATTTTGTTTCTTGGGTAAATAGAGAATGCCAAAAATTTCAAATCATCCAAAATATATTTCTTTAATTCATGAATTTGATGGAATACATAGTCTTGAGCGAAATATCAAAAATCATTTTTTATTATCATTGAAATCCAATGATTTCCCTTTTTTGATAGTTTTCACATTCTTCTGAATCCCTAAATCATAGTTTTTATCATAATTTATTATTTAAAAAATATATAGTTGAGCAATAATTTATTGATTTATTTATGATGTTCTTTTCATTTTGATACCCATGTCCACCTTTTCCGAGTCAAAGAACATCAGATCCTTCTCAATTCTCATTACTGATAGAATTTCTAGGTACTTCATACATAGATCATCATCCACCTTGGTCCCCTTCCAAGGATTATAGAGTATTGAGAAGTCATAATCCATTATGAGCTCTAACCATCATCATTGGAATATAATTATCTTTGTCCTTGTGAATATTTATTATTGAATTTTTTTCTCCACATATATTTGAAACATTTCCCCAATGATATTATTTCACTAGATTTCCAATGAAAATATCACCGCTTCTAAATCTACCTCACACATGCTAAAAATTTTCTCAGGGATTTTTAACTACCTTGAGGCTTAGGAAATGACATTGATATTTTTCATCAACATAGATCTCAGTCCCTCCATTGAAGAATCGTTGAAAATAATGAAAAGACACCCACTTGTTGGTAATGTGAGCATTGGGGTACTGATAATCCTCCTTTTCAACTCCATAAATCTCTCTTCACATTCAACATTCCATTAAAATTTGACTCTCTTATGAGTTATCTTGGTAATAGAGCTTGAATGTGGTGACATATTTGTAACAAAGTGGCGATAATATCCAGAAATTCCAAAGAAAATATGGAAAAATGTCACTGATGTTTGAATTATCAATCCCATTATTTCTATTTTTTTCTTTGATGTACCTAAAAATATCCCACTACTTGTAATGATATTCCCCAAGAATGAAACTTTTTCTAGAGAGAACTCACACTTGCTAAACTTTTCATAGAGGTTATCCTTTTATATGGTCTTTATCACATTTCTCATATGATCGTGATTCTAATACACTATTTTTTTATTAAAATATATTACATAAATACTAGCACAAATTGGTTGATTTATTCTTAAAAGAATCCATTCATCATGTCCATGAAGATTTCTTGACCATCATTGAGTCAAAAAGGAATTACTCTATGTTCATAATTCCCTTATCTTGAACGAAATGTTGTCTTGAAGATAACCACCTTCATCACACTTATGTGCTAATATACCAACCATAGTTCCACCTTGGAGAAGTATTATTCTGTACATAAATGATTGAAAAAGTAATCAATTCATGGAAAAGGATACCTTTTTCATGATTTTTTATGATCATGATAATCAATACAAAGAAGAATTGACCAATATTTATTCTTGAGAAAGATGACTGGTTCACCCCATGGTGATCCATATGCGTGTATAAACCCTAAATCTAGATTATAATATAATTGAATATTTAGTTCCTCAAGATCCACGAAAACCATTCTATACAGGGTCTTGGATAATAGATATTTCCCAGGTATAACCTTGATAAAAAATTTGACCTCTCGACATGGTGGATGGCTAGACAATTCCTTAGTAAACACATTAGTGAATTCCTTCACAGTATGCATGTCATCAAGGATTGTTATTTCCATATAGTCAATCATTTGAGATAGATACACATAATCATAGGGAAAAAATAAATGTGCTTGTTATTATGGTGAAAAAAAATATTCTTCATCATCCTTTCAGTTGTATAGTATCTTGGTGGATTATATATATGGGGAGTGATTTCTCCCACACAGTAATTCATAATGGGTTTATATAGGGAAAGACAATAAAATCCTAGGATGGAATAAAATTCCACCATGGAAAGGCACATGAGCCTCATCCCAGTTTTTGGGGAGTCTGCAAGTACATATAAGAGACCAGGGATCAAATCCGGATGGAGACATATTTATAGGTACTATAGCCGCACTGTTCCAGGAACTGTTCAGTACTGCTAAAGCTGAAAATATTCATCCATTTGGGCCTCTGGGCCTCCAGTTTGGTCCTCGGGTCCTATAAGGCTTTTGGGCCTGCCAAGGCTTTCAGGACAGTTGTCTCCAAGGCCTTCGGGCCACCTTTAGGCAATAAGGCCACCCTAAGGTCGTCGGCCTACATGATGCAGATGTACCAATCAGACTAAAAGGGAGTAGGCATATGATGAGGATTAGGGAAGGCACATTCACTAGAGAAGAGCTAACCGAAATTGCAAGAACGGGATGGTATAGATTTTCTATCGGTACCGGGCCTGTGCAACCTTGCAAAGGACACCAAGCCGACCAACCCTATGAATGTGGAGTGTTGATATTATGTCATATGTTTGGGAAGAGTAGTTCCATGTTATATTTTCTAGGTGATTCCCTTTAAGACCTATAGGTCATGTAATTATCTCTAATCCTTAGGGCCTTGTATTGGTTCCACCGCACCCCTTGAAAGGCATATTATCAAAACTAATAAAATAAATTAAGGCCTTCGAGCTATTCCAACCGACCACCAAGGGAAGTATGAAATGGGTCTCCTGGAAGTATAATCTATAAATTGTGATAGGGGAGGTGTTATATATATATGGGATTCAATAATTTCACCATTTTTCATTTTCACTAACATCTCCACATCCATGTTTTTTGTAGTGATTGGATATATTCAAAAAACATTTGTGATATAAAGAAATTTCATGAAATGTGGATGATAACCCTACAATTATATTTTTTATTTTGGTTTTACTTATTTAAATTACGTAAAAATCATAGGGATGTCTATCTTTATACTATTAAACACATAAATGGGAGCCCAATGTAATTAAAGGGATAACATGTTAATTACATTTATCTCCTTAACAAATGTGTTTCTAAGGTTCAATATATAATATCCATGATCTAATTCTTGACATATAATCATATGGTGATTTTCGATCCCTTAATAATAATTTTTAATGATATTATAAAATTAGTGACGAATATGTCATGGATGTGACAATCGAGGTACATAGTAGTGCCTATTATCATGTACATGTTACCTCGAGTTATGCCAGGAACACCTTGTTAAAGATATTACTATGACATACATCATTTCCAGAATCACATCCACTTTTAATATCAAGACATGGATGTATTTTCATGATAAACCACTTACTCTATACTTGCAAATATTTAGGGATATTTTATTACACTTAGTCTTATCCCTATTGGGTTTCACTATTTTTTTAATCCTAATTGAAAAAATAACTAAATCAGTCCTCCAATACCAACAATAACTATAGTGGTCTTTATATCATATTCAAACATTATTTATTACGTAAAATTTAACCTAATTCCACTCAAAAGATAGATATGTATAGTTTTTTGGGGGGTTTACGAACATTACACAACAACTAAAAATATGGCATACAACATCTTTATAGAAAACATATTTGACCCGAATAATACATCCCTTCGTACCTAACACAACATGGGTTAACATGATGAGATACATAAGAAAGGGATGTTATATAATATCAGTAATCGAATAGGAAAGGAATAACATGAGGATAATAATACATGTTATACAAGGTATATCAATGATTTATAAAGTAAAATATATTACATTGAAAGATTTATCATAATATTCATAACATGGTTAATGGGGTAACAACATTAACATCGCTTCATATCTGTTTGTCAAAGATAAACTGCCAAAAATTCGTGGGGGAAAAATGTCCCATAATGGAATTAGGTAAACCCCTATCCCAATAATATGTATCGTGATACTAAAAATTAACCAGTTCATTTGAGCACTATTAGGGATTACCCTTCATAAACATTTCTATTAAACGCTTAAGTGTTCCACATAGGTCATATAACATGGATTTATTCAAGATCCTAATTTATTCCATGATCACGGAATGTTGAATAAATACATTTTATACCAAAATTAATATTATTATGTTTATGTAGGTGAATTACATTGGTAGAGACGTGGGTATTTTATTCACTACAATATTATTTTTTTCATGGTATAATGTGGTGAAATTTTGGTAGCATAATGGAATCATATAAAATGTAGTAATAGGAGGTAAATGGGTATATAACCATTTAGACACGAAATGGATTGTACTTGTGTATTTTGATGGAATTACCCACCATATTAAATTAAATGTATAATGAATAACATAATAAAAAATATTCAATAAAGATGAGAACGTAAAAGAACTCTTATAAAATATCAATATTCTAGCGGTATTATATAATAGTTATTAGGTGTGATAAATGATAGTGAAATGGGTTATCCTAATTTATATTAAAGGTGTAATACATTTTGGGAAGGTAAGAATGTATCCCAACATATTCAAATTGAAATTAAATTGGCATATCATAAATGAAGTGCTTGATTAAAATTGGGGAAAGAGATTCCCATACAGAATTTAAGAAAAGTAATGGCTTAGGAAAGGGAAAAATGATGGGTAATTAATGATAAATCATATAAATAACAAAAAAAATATAGTAATTAAATAATTAAAACTGAATTGAAGTACAAGAAAATGAAATTAAAATGACTAATCTCAAAGAAGCTACTAGAATTCAGAGATGAGGAGAGAAATCCATTACATGGATGGGTGACTTCAAAATCTTGGTAGATGTTTCTAGGGATATTGGGGTAACATATAAGGACACTAGGGTATAGTGGGGATAGTTATAAGTGATTAAAGTAGTTTTAGTGATACGAAAATTTGAGATTGAGTTCTCTATATTTGAATGGAGGGGGATTTCATTATTATTTTTGTTTTAGAAACTACATAAAAAAATATTCAAAACCATTAAGTATCAATGCTCCCCATAGTTTGTACAAAATGGGAGTGATAAAAATTATTTTATGCTTTTAATGGATTAAGATAAAAAATATGTCATTTTTTGTATGGGAGACATAATTTTTTTTTAAAATCATAAAATATATTATATGTTTTGTGGGATTCACTGAGGCATTATAAAATAAATCAAATAAAATTATAATTTCATTAATTTAAAGGGAAACATTTGTTCAAGAGTATAACATTTATAGTATTTATTAGTTCATTATTGGGCCATTATGATGTCATAAAACCAACTATATATTTATACAATATTTAATTCTTACCCAAAAATTTGATTTTCTTAAGAAACTTATGAAAAATCACCTTTTGATAAATTAAATGTTCTGATTCCAAAAATTTTATTAATATTATATAAATATATTAATAATTATTTGAGTTTTCACTTTTATAATAAAAACCAACATTAATTTAAATTGACTAGTTTTTTACAACAATATTTTTAAAACACTAATAAAAATTACAATTGACTTCATAAAAATTCAATGATCATTAATATTAATAAAAATTATTTTATAAAAAATATTAATAATTACAAAATACATTAATTGTCTAAAATATGTTTCACAAAATATGATTTTTTCTTTAAAAATCATTTATAATGATTCAATAATAAGAAGAAAATATATTAACTATTCGATTAAAAATAATTTACATAAAATTATTTTGAGGGTGTCTATAAAAATAACTTCACTAAAGATGAATATTCTATAAGTATAAGGTGTGTGGAGTTGGGGATTTCATGGATCTGTTCAATTAACATGGATTGGGTCCTGATCTAGATGAGATTGAACATCTCCTGTAAATAGTTTCTCTCAATCAAAAGTTAATTGACCTAGTCTTGGGATTGGCCTAGGGAATTGTCCACAAATGAAATCTCCCATAGAAGCTCTAATAAATGAGAATCATAGTGTATGATCCTACTAGTTGAGTCAATAAAATCCTTTTAATATTCCAAAATTATTTCTTAAAACTGTATATTTATACGAATAGTGTGATCTCTATTCTACAGCTATATTGCCAATGGTAATGATACATAATGGTAATTTAAATCTAATTGGATAAAATAAAAGATTTTAATGTGTTTAATATATCAATAATTAATTTAATTAAATCAACAATTCGAATTTTATTCATAAATGAATGGGTATTTACACCCCAATAATTAAATGGACCATCTTCTCCCTTAATCGCATAACAATGGATTTCTTCTATTGAGATATTATTATCTATCCATAAATTTTCTATAAAAGGAAAGGTTCTACTGGAAGTATATCATATGGATGGAGAATAAGATCTTTAGGGGTCATTGATTAAGAATATGAGGCATATAGATGAGATCAGAGCAATGTGGTTGAAGGATTTCTAGAATATGATTTTAGATAAGTATTATCCCCTCGTTATCCGAATTAATATAGAATGGGATAAAATTAACCTCAAGAAAAAGATGAATAATATATCAAGGAATATGAAGAAAACATCAAAGGACTTGGGAAAATTTCTTGGGCTTTGTCATTAAAACTGAATGATAGAATGAATGTTTCATTGGTTGGAAAAAACCAAGTATTCGAAGAGCCTTGTTGATCTATGACACTGATAGCTATGAAATTTTTTCCGATGATCTCTCAATTGTGAAATGGACATCTATGAATATCAAGGGTATCATGGGTATAAGAATAAGAATGTGGTGTCTTATTATAATTTTCCAATAGAGATATTGAAGTGTGCTATGAAATTTCAACGTAATAATTTTCAACGGTGTAGAAAGAAGCACCGTAGAAATATTTTAAGGGGGTGATTACTTAATTTAGGTATAGGAAGGAAGGGAATATAGCATGCAATTTATGGTAGGAGAAACTCTCCAAAATAATGTTGGAAGATAATTTTTTGATCAACCGTTAGTCAATAGTCCATTACTTAAAATGCATGGAAACCTGGAACCTATAAAACCAATGCACTAAGCCAAGGGTTTTTGAAGGAATCCAATGACCTCCATGGTAACAAGCATGATATTTTATCCATCCCAACTACTGAGGTGCATCTAAAAAATGAATTTCTGATAGGTATGATAGTTATTTTATTAACAGTAGTGAACATACATTTTGATTCTATTTCAATGTATTTATTCATATAATGAATTTATCGTATTACTATTTAAACAATAACCCGAAGCATGTATGTAGTGTTTTTTGTGAATATGAAAAATGGGTCAATTATTTAAACCTACGTATATAACATCTCCCCTATAAATTTGTGGGCTAAATATTCCAGTAATCCATTTGATACCCAATTAGAATTATTTTATAAAATTATAGGATGTTATTAGATTTCCTTGTATATTACCAACAAAAATTGTAGTGAGAAGGTAATCTCTATGTGTATCCAGAATCGACACTGAATTCTATATAAATCCAAGGAGGAGGAAGTAAATTTTTTCAAAAAAAACATTTGAGTAATAAATATTATTTCTCTATGGGCAATCATATCTAGAAAAAATTATTGAGTCAAAGGGAAATACCATCTTTAAAAAAAATTACCATTGTGTCGGAATATGCTGATGTGTTTCCCAATTCATTTCCTTCTCTTTCTCCTAGCTAAGAGGTTGAATTTTCTATCGAGCATATACCTAGGGGATACCATTATCCATGAATATATATATAATGGATATGATAGAATTTGAGGATATGATTAAACAACTATAGGAGAATCTGGATAAATGGATCATATGCCCAACTGTTTCACCAAGGGGTGAATGTGTCCTCTTTATTTGGAAGAAGGATTGGTTAATACACCTTTTTATTGAAAATCATGAGTTAAACAAGAAAATGATAAATAATTTTTTTTATACAACACATATTGAGGAATTATTCTAGAATCATTTTGGGAATAATAATTCTTTTAGGTGGATATGCAGTCAGGATATTACCAAATTAGAATATTGAAAGAGTATATCCAGAATACTACATTTTGAACAGCACAAATGCACTATGAGTTCCTAGTAATTCCATTCAGAATCACTAGGTATTTATCAATATTCAATGACATGATGAATATATTATTTAGGGATTTCCATGGGAAATTTATGGTAGTACTCATAAAAGATATTCTATTATACTCTAATATTAAGTGGAGAATTAGGAAAATCTGATCACTATGCTAAAAACCGTATGAAAGGAGGAGATTTTTTATATGTAATAAAAATGTGATTTTTGGTTGAAGGAGGTTTCATTATTTTGGAATATAATCATAATAATTGATATAACTATAGACCCTTAAAATATAGAAGAAATTCATGGATGTTTGATTCCATCATCTATGACAAATATCTATAGTTTCCTTCGATATGATGGGTACTATCATTGATTTTTGAGAAATTTACCTCGATTGTCAAACCCTTTAACCTAGAAAACACATATAGGTGTAATGATTTTTGGGAATGATAAATTTGAAGAGTGGTTCGAGGAGTTTAAAAGGAGGATTATCACTGCACATGTAGTCAAGCGTTCCACAAGGGGAAAAGTGTCTTTCTATTAAACAATGATTTAAAGAATAAATTGGTATATGCGTTTTTAATAATTGATAATGTTATTGTTGGGAATTAATGTAAGTATAATGTTAACAAATAAAAAACTCAATTCTTGATCGAGAGTTGTCTATAATGATCCTTACATTGAAAATATAGTGGGATAGCCATATTGGGGAGAATAATGAAATATATTTGGACCACAAAATCCTCAAGAGTATATAAATATAGAAAGAAATGAATATTCCCTAATTAACATGGTTATATATAATCAAAGAATATGATTGGTCAATTACTACCATCATAGGAATGTGAATAAATTTGAAGACACCCTATGTAAAAAAGATATATAAATTCTATCATTAATGAGAATTGAGAGTGATATAATATTATGAAATTATAAAAAGGATGGACATGGGAATTATGAAGCAAGTATCATCATCAATACATTCATAAATGATTTTCCAAGTGTCTCTTTTTACAAAAATAAAGGATTCTCCATAATGTGTTTTGGTAATTCAGAATAATGTATAATCTATTAGAAAAGTTAAATCCAATGTGTTCAATGTTAATGAATAATGAATTTTAGGATTTGGGTCACATCAATGTGTCCTATCAATTCCCTGGTTTAATAAGGATATTTTCGATGATGCCCAGAGTTCTACCTATGCTATAAATACTAAAGGGAAAATGATTTATTTTGATATCTGAAATCATAATTGATGTGATAATATGTAAAAGGAGATCAAAAAATATATGTCAAGATTTCATGTACATCCTCATGTGAAGTCAGAAAGGAATATATCTAAATGTATTATGTAACCATTACTGATACCAACATTGAAATTGGAAAACATCAGTATTGAATTTTTCATTGGTCTTATAAAGACATAAATATGAAATTATGAGATCTAGGTTGTGGTGGATCATATTACAAATACAACACAATTCATTAAAACTATAAATGATGTCTCACTGATAAACATGCAAGGAAATACTTTAAAAAATTGGAGAGGATGAATAGAAAAATATTATCGATTGTTTGTGATTGAGACCCATGATTTTCCTCTATGTTTTTATAGAGTTACTAAAAAACTCTAAATATTTATTTTAACATCAGAAGAGATTTTCACCCTTATATTAATGGAAAATCAAGCAATATTACCCAAAAAATTGGGAAAATTTAGATAGAGTGATCAGTTGACTTCAATGATGGATGAGATCAAGGTATTTCTCTGGTCGAGCACTCATAATATAACAGTTTCCACTCAAGATTCCTAAATTCTCCCTATGAATCCAATTATAGTAATAGTAAAAAACACGTGAATTTTGGGATGAAATTTGGGAACAAAAACCAATATTTCCAAAAATGGTTAAGAAAATTGAGGAAAAGGGAAATACTATTCAACATCACCTCAAATATGTTTTGAGTCGAACAGAGTTATATGCATTCAATCAACTAGAGTTATATAGTTTGATGTTGGTGTCATGGTAATCCTTCAAATATCTCTATGGAATAAATTTTTGATATTTGGGAATAAGGGAAATCATTATAAATAAGTAATCGTCCCTTTTGAGATCCTTGATCGCACCAGAGTGGTGGTTATCGACTGCCACTCCCTCCTAACATATCTCATGTTAATGGTGTATTCATGGTATCAATCTTGATGATAAAATAGCAGACCCACACATGAGCTTAATCTAGAGTTGGTATAACTTTAGAATAATTTCTCGTATAAGGAGAAACCAATGATTATATTATATCACATAGAAAATATTCAATGAAATTAGACAATGCACACGGTCCAAGAGATGTAGAGGAACAAAAAGTAGGATGAAGTGACATCAGAAGTAGAGGAGGTGCTGAAACTGAATTAACCTCATATGTTTTAGTATGTGAAAAAATTTGACGGTGAATTTTTTGAAGGGAGAAGATTTTAATGACCCAAACATTTATAAATAAATATCTCATTATGATTGAAATTAAATGTTCTATTATAAATTATGATAGTAGAAAAAAATTCACTAAATCTATTTTATTATACAATATAAAATTTTAAATACCATTAATAATAATTTCAATTGATATTATATGCATTGAACATTGATCACATGATTATTATAAATATAGGGTTTTATCAAATCCAACTAACACAGAATAGGGATGTGATGACATCAACCAGCATGATGAAACCATTTGAAGCCCATTTATCGGAGCCAAATAAGAATATATAATCAATAGGAATTTTACATCACAAATACTTTGGTGAGATCCTACAACATATGCATGAGCAGAACCATTTGTAAGGGAATCCCATGCACTTCAAGATCACGAAACAAACCATGTACGTTGAACCAACACATCAAAGTCTAACCACAACACACCATTCTGTAAGAAAAATTTCTATTGTATTAAAGAGGTATGTATCAATATCATTGTAATTTATGTATTTTGATTATAATTTCAATACAATAATTCTCTTATTTTCTTCTTATCATTGCTTTATAAATGATTGGTTTTTGATAAAATAAGAAAATCTTATATTATATTAATTTTCAAATATATTAATTAATTAGTTACAATTAATAAATGGATTTTTAAAATAAATAATATATCAATAAAAATTAATATTAAATAATTATTATTATTAATAAATTATCATATATTTTAATGAAGTCAAATGTAACTTTTACTTGGTTTTAAAAACACATATTGTCAAAGAACCCAATATTTCCTAATAAATATAATTCTTATTCTAAAATTAAAAATTTATAAATTTATAAATTTATTTTGATAATATAGGTAATAATTTTTCAAATAAAAATTTCAAATTAACCATTACTGAAAATTTAAATGGTTTCCAAGACATTTAATTTTTTTGGTAAATACTAAATAACGTATAAATATAGTCTGTATTATGACATCATAATGACAAAAAATAGATGTAATAAATACTATAAAGGGAATAAAAGATAAAATATATGTTTTAAATTTAAATTAATATTATTTTGTGTTTATTTTATTTATTTTATATACCATTTATGTGTAATCTAAAACAAATAATATAATATAGTTTTTTAAAATCATTTCATTAATAGTATGAATCACTTACACATTATCATGTGAATTGTTTTTTTATTTTAGTATCATTTACTTTTAAAATAATTAATACAATTTTTCTTTATAACAATAAATTTTCAAAACACGTGGTAGGGTTTTTGGTTTTATGTTATTTTATAATATAGTCTCCACAACAATTTTTTTTGAAATGATAAAGTATTACCCACTCAATTACAATATAAATCCACCAATGTTCTTAACTATCTTCACAAAATTTTCTTGGATATTGTAAGAGTTATAACATAACCTTTTTAGAGTCCTCCAATAGTTCCCCCATTCTCAAAAAAAAATCTCATTCCATAATTTTTTTATCACTCTCTCAAGGTAAGGGATCTTTTCCTTCTGTTCTTTAATCATGTTTATTAATTATCTAATACCTTATAATTCAAATTCATATTGTTGGGATATGTTTGTAAAAATAAATATTAATGTTCATACTCTTTAGAAATGATTATATTCCCCTTTTTCCATTATCGAAATATTTAAAATAATAATAATATAACACCGTTAGGATGATCAAATTCCATCGCTATTTTCAATGCCAAACAATTGTGTATTGAATATCCATACCCCTGACCTATAAATAGTGTTAAAATTTAGGAAATTACACACACTAATATGGGAATTATATTAATTTGTATTACCCTCCATGATCCTAGAATAAAATTTTATTACAAATCATTCCATGTTTTATTATCTCAGTGGCACAGATAATCATGAGATTGAAGTTAATATGATGGGTGTTCCCAAAATTATATTGAACTCCATTGCATTATCAAATTTCTAGTATCATGGGATTTCATGTTAGAATATAATTAAACCAGATTCCTTCATTTAAACTTTTCTATCAGTATTTCATGACTGTTTACCTTGACCTATGTTTGTGATTCATTGTTTTATGTTGTTTCCACATTTCCCATGTGGCATTAAAGTTATCATGAATTGTAATGTCTTATTGTTCATGATGATGAATTTATCTTCCATTATGTATAGTTTATGTATATATTTTCTATAATGTATTAATATATTCATGTCATGTAATACTTATTCCCATAATAAGATTTATAACACACTTGTTTCTCATGTACGTCCTATGGTTATACCATCCAGTTATATATAAAAATGGATATTATGAAAAAATTTCAAAGGTTATCAATAAATATGATGTATTTCCTATATTATGTTATTATCCAATAAACCTAATTTCCCAAGACACTAGAATTATCGATCTTATAAATTATAATATGTGTACCTATATTTATTAAATAAGGAAATAATTTCCAATAAAGAGAAGGGTTATCATATTTATGGGCACCAAATTGCACATTTTGATAATCCCATTCCTTTTACAAAAAGTACTCCTAAAACATTCTTAGGTCACCATCTTGTTTATCTGATGGAAAATGATTTTTCAAATTACTCTTATATTAACTTCCCTAGATATTATGTATCTATATTTTCATTAGAATGAAATATTTTTTGGTTCATGATTTTAAATCAATGAGGAATGAATATCTTCTAACACCTTGGGGTAATCATTTCTATATAGTCATATTGAAGATTGTAACTGGTAAAATAACTCATGAGAAACGTCATCAAAACTATTATAATATATGAAAATTTGTTTTTGATTCTTTAATATATAAAATGAGTGTGTTTCCTTATAAAATAGACATCATTCCCACATTATTATAAGTAGATGAGGGGATTCATGCCAAAAATCAAATTGTTTATAGGGAACTAAATTCATGAAAATTTCCCATTTAAGATATTATTGGTAGATACACATGTCAAAATTTCCTACATCTATAAATTGAAAATATTTTAGTGGAGACACTGGGTTGAGGAATATTGTTAATTGTTCCCTATAGTCGTGGATGTCTTAGTATATATGGAGTAAACATGTTTTGAATCACTATATTATTGTTATGATAAACCATAAAAATAATCATCATGGAGTTATTTCCACTCCAATTTGGGAAATAGGTTCATAATTTTTCTTGAAGAGATGAAATAATTTTAATATTCAAGGAAATAATAAAAAAATCATTAGTCTAGTATCATATGTAAATATGAGGGGTCAAACAATAATTTTCAAGGGAAATAGATATCATCTTTTGATCACAATTTATGTTTTCAAAATTTCAATATATAACTTTGTATTCCATATATAGTTAGTTTGGAAGTGTATCAATGGAAAATTTGTTTTTTCATGATGAAACTAAGAGGGTGGGAGTTGAAATAAAACTATAAGGAACAAGTAATTAATTCTAGGAACCCATTATATATTTATATTATTAACATTTTAATACATACTAGGGGTAATATAATTTTTAAATCATTTTACATCTTATTATGTTGAATATCGTTGATGTATAGGATTGATCAACTCTTATAAAATTGGTACGGACATTGCATTAAATTATTTATCCATTTATTAGAAAATTGGATATATAATGCTTTCTACACAATGAAGAATAATTTAACCATAGTTAAAATAAATATGGGGGAAATAGTGTTTTACAACATAGAGGACGGTGTTAAATAATATAAACCATTGTTTTCACTCAAATTAGTTGGAATGAGGCATTTTTTTGTTTTATGTATTGTATAGTAAAAAAGATGGTAGGTTAGTGTTTATGGTCTCCTATAAAAACCCAATAGTAGTTCAAAATTCATGTACCAAATATGATTCATAATTTATTATTTGTGGGTTTATGTAACAATAGAAGATATAATGGTTATTCTATAGTTTAATGATGGGAAGAAATACATAAATAGGTGTATTATTGTACATGGTAATTTTGTAATACTTATTATTATTATAGAATTTTCTATAGTAAAAGGAGATATATTTGGAATTATTTGAAATGTTTTGAAATTATATTATTGGTCCCAAAAATTTATTCTAATATAAACCTTGAATTGAAATTAATAATCAATTATTTTGATATAATTTATTAATTACAAATTATATTTCATCGTATACGAGTGACTAAGACTTAAATGAATAGTTTTAGAAATAATTTTAATTTGTAAATTTAATTCTATGTGATCATTGTGATTATTATACTATTTTCATTCTTATAATGAGTAAAAAATGTAACTTTTTTATGGGGAATATGTAATAATGGTTTATTACTTTTAGGATAATTTAGAGAAGTCTGGTGACGTATTGGAGTTTAAGGTATTATGATTGAAAAATTTGGAGAAATGATTCTAGGAATAGTTAAATTATAATACATTTGAATAAACCACCATAGTATTTCACATAAATAGTTTAAACTATTGATGGTATAGAGATTACACCATCTTCTAGGTGGTTGGGACTTGTAGAATTTTATTTATCATGTCAATGAATAATTTAGGTAAAATTTAAAGGAAAATGACAAAGATTGTGATTTTCATAAGGGTTGATCTCAATAATATATTTTTTAGATTATAGGGACCACTCTCTTATGGAAGGTATCTAGTATTAATTAGTATTATAGTGTTAAGAGTTCATTTTGGTGAAATAAAAATGATTTTTTGGGTAGGTGATTTGGGTGAATGTTTACACTCAGTGATACATAATGGTTAGCAAATACCTTAGAATAATGGGGGCTTATAACCAATATTCGTCACTCATCATATTTCAAATTCTTCTAGAAAGGGTTTCTTTTTTGGTTGTAAAAATTTATGATTTAGGTGAAGTGGTATTTCATGATGGTCTTATGTAAGAAACCATTAGATGAGTCATATTGTTGTATCTCTCATAGTATGTAATTTGTAAATATCTAATGGAAATTTATTTATATTATTTTACCTATTCATCTTCAGAAAAAAACTATGAATAATGTATATATTTTATGTTCTATTTATATATATAAATTACATATATACATAGTGAGGATCTTCAAATGTTCCTAGAAATGATTACGGCATGGAATTTCCCTTTATTAGGGTTTATGGTCAAATTACTTATCTTATATAAATCCTTGGATATTTTATAAATTCATTTATAAATTATACAATATCATACATCTATAAAAAAATTTCATGGAGAAAATTTTATATCTATGGGATCATAGGAAATATTTAATAAAATGATTTGCTCTCTTGTAATTAGGAATATTCATAGACTATATTTTTCATTCTCAAATGATGATTGAAAAATATTATAACATGAGTCTAAGTAATTGGGAAATTTTTCATCCAATTATGGATAGGATAAAATAAATACTCATAATACCTGATTCTTGAAACCAAATTACTAAATTGCGTAGTACTTTAAAAGGATCTAATTACCTTTTTAAGTTAAAAATAATTTGTAAAAAGGAAATACCATTTGTTTAGTTCCTATTGGAGTAAATTATTCAATTATATTTATATAATTAAAATGGTGATTTAATTTTTTTCATTGAATAAATGTTAAATTCATATTTTTTTCAATCCTTTTGTGATTTATGCATATTCATTAGACTATCTTGTTAAAAAATATTAGTTTTGGGAAACATATCGGTGGTTTTCTAAATAAATAGTTAATTTTTAATAATAAATAGTTTTTGGTTTCATGTTTTATAATGTAATGCATTACAAGAAATATGGCTAGTATATAAGAAACTAATAAATCTAGGTAAAATATCTAGGTGATTCATAGATTACATTCCAAAAGGATAACTATTTTCACTTATACAAGATGTCAATTTAATGGTTTTGAGGTTAATGTTCTCGGTTTTTAATAAAATCCAATATTTTAGAAAATCATTAACGAGGATGTTGAATTAGATGTTTCCATAGTTTATTGGTTGTTGGGAGAATTAATTGAATGTTAACATGGATGAGTACTGTGTGGTGTCTTTTTAAATCTTTTATTTCGAAAAAAATATAATTTTAATCAAGTACTATATTGATGTAATAACATGGATTAATTCAATGTTTGAGATAGAGACCCTCTATCGATAAATAGATTCATTGATTTTGGTAAAATTATTTCATGATCTCTATTAGTGGGATTCCAAAACATAAGAAATTAGAAACTATACTTTTATAGTTTTTTAATGTTTCTGAGATATGTATTGAAAATTATTAAGGAAGAGAACCAATGTGGTGTATTGTTTTGTTGTCAATCTCATGATCAAGTCAAATTCAAATTCTCTATAATCCAAATGGAAATTTAAAATATTGAAAGTGGATCGACATGGAAGTTATTTTAGATATTTTTAGGTGTTGTGATTTGGGAGAAAGAAATATGGGTACAAAAAAACCATTAGAAATAATTGGTGTTTTGAAATGAAAATGATTTTAGTATTCTACTACATACATATTGATTTTTATCATTGTGTTTTGTGACCAACCATTGGTGACAAAAAACATGTTTTCTACTAAGAGGTAGGTAATGGGCCACTCAGTAAATAGGGGTTCCTAATTATGTTAATATAAGTAGGGGAAGTAATTTCAAATAATATTCATCCACTATAGAATATAGTTATATGGGGTGACATTAGAAAGAAAAGATTTGTTGAATTTCCCCCTTTATTACTCCATGTTTTTGTATTGTCGAGGGATTGGTCATAAGAGTCATCCCCTATCTAATTAATTCAATACCTCTTATATCATACTCTCTATTACATTTATTCCAACATTAACTCGAATTTGTATTGTTTTTGTGTCAAATTCAATATTAAATTTCAAGTAGCACTGTAAACTCCTTCATTAATGATTGGTATTTTCATGTAACGGATAGAAGAGTATCCAAAACGATAAATTCATTTCATTTAATATTGTTTCTAAAGGATTCACTTAACCATTGAGGGATTTTTTTTTCAATTTTGGATGAAATTGATTAAATTATGTAAATTGAAAATTGGGGACCTTTATCATATATGGGTTTATGTTGTCTATGCGGCATATAGGATTTTTTTATCATTATTTGTTGCTACGAAACTAATTATTCAGTTTTATTGGTTTATATGATGATTTATTTGAATAAAAAGTAATTTTATAATTTATTCATTTACATTATTTGTGATATAGGTTCTCCTAGGAATCCAAGATGAATTGAATGAGTTGTATAAATATGATTTATTATTTGACACTACTAGTCATTATTATTTAATTAATTTTGTAAGTTTTTATTTATACATTATGATATGAAATAATCGGTAATTTATTCTATATAAATTGAAACAATGCTACTAGGATTTATATATTTGTAAACAAATAGATGTACGCTATCAGATTATTGGAAGTATTCCACAAAATACATTAAATTTTATAATTTCTTTGTATCATCATATATAACAACCCATTTATTTAATACACAATATTTGATGATTTATTACATATAAATTAACTTAATATAAAAAAGAAGGTTGATATTCCCATTTCATTTGTGAAAATATGTAGATAAAATAACATCATAAAACCAATATACAATGAGATTTTTGAAAACATCCCTAAGATGATTTTAAATTTGTATCACTCTTCTAAAAATGGACAGGTTATCCTGGGGTCATATATATGGAATGGGTTACCTATAAATATGATAAAGGTAATTAATAATGAATGTAGTAGGTTAATGAAATAAATGTTATTGAAGAGTCATAAAAATATAACATTATTTGTATAATCATAATTAGAAAACAATGAGGAAATATGGGAATGTGTCAACAACATTGAACATGGTTTCAAAACAATAATTTAATGTCAATAACCAGGATATAATGACATATTGTGATTTGGATAACCTGCCATGAACCTTATATGCAGTCTCAAGATATCAATTCATTATCAAATTCATTGGATCACTATTTTGGTTCACCCATCATAATCATACTGTGTACATGAATAATTGTTCCACATAGATCACATAATATAAGAACATATTTAATGAAATTTAATACCATGATTATGTAATTTAGGTTAAATACATGAAATTACCATGTCAATTTATTATATGTTATTTTAGATTAATAAACATTAGTGGAAATTGGAATGGGTAGACACTCACAAATTGTTTTCATGTAATGTCATAGGAAAATTTCAAGAGCATAACAGAGGAACATAACTGGTAATTTGAGGGATAAATGATAGTGAAATGTGTATATCATCATTATTAAAAAGTAAGGGATCTGTGATTTATTTTTAATATCATAATACAACATCAAATCTTTGGAATTAGAATATATATGAAGAAAAATGTTATTGAATAACAATATGGCATGTAAAAAAGCGTATGATTATTTCGGTTGCTTGAAAGGGGTACCAAATGAATCATAAAATGGTTCAATGAGAGGGAAATTTGTTTCATAATATTTAGATAAAAATTAATGTTTTAAGGATATGTATGATCATATACCAACATTATTAATTTTAAATAATGTAGAATAAAATAAATCACGTTCTTCAATTAAGAGGATAAAAAGAGGATCTCGTACATTAAGATGGTGTTTCAAGAAACCTATGAGTGGAATCATGAGAGATTGGGGGAAGTGTAAGTGGATTGTAGATAATTAATCATAAAATATGAAGGTTATAAATGGTTTTGAGTGAAGATAAATGGTATATTGAGTGGTTTTATATAAGAAATGTTAGGGGAGTTCCTTATTATTTTGTTAAATTATGTTTTGGAGTCTATAAAATATAGTAATCAATGCCATTAACATCACAATAGTTTTTTAAAATATTTCCTACCATTTATTGGTGGTTTTCATTATTTTATATGACAAGGCTATGAAATCATTAAAATATTACCCTTGGTGACAAGGAAGTGAATCATGTTGACAAAGAATTGATTTTCAAGCATTAAACTAGAGTATAGGTTTTAGAGGATTAATAAATATATTATAAAATCAATAAAATAACAGATTTTTTTAAGATATATATATATATATTCACATGGACATGTTTTATGGAATATATTACAATACTTTTGAGTCATTATTATGCAATAATTCATACCTTATTAAATATTTATAGGAAAATTCAAATGTTTCAAATTTTTATGAAGAAATAACCATCAGATAATTTAAAAATGATAAGTCAAATAATAATATTCATTTTATAAATCTATATATACAAATATGAAAACTTATATTTGTTAATAAAAATTCATTTTTATTGAATTTGTTTTATAATATTTGTTTTCTAACCCTTATAAAAAATGTTTTTGAAATAATTATATTATATTATAAAATCTAAATATAAAATGATATTTAATAGTAATATTTTATTTAAATTAATTTTGTTTTAGAAATACATTATTTATTTATACGAAATTATATAATTGAAATTTATTTCTATAAAAAAGGTTATTTTATTATTTTTATATTGAAATCCACTTTTTATCATACTCTTCATTTATTCAATAATAATGTAAAATAAATAAATAATAAATAAAATAATTATTTCATAGAAAATAAAATATACATGTTCAGTATGTTAAAGTTAATATATGGATCCCTAAGTACACTGGATAATTACCAAGGAGTAAGGTGTTTGATGTTGAGATTTTCATAGTTTATTTTGGTGAACATGGTTAAGGAAAGGTTGTCGATGAGCTTGAATGTCTCTAGAAAAATGGCTTGATCATTCTCTAGTTGTTGAATGTCAAATGGGTAATGATAATTTTAAAATAACAAAGATTTTGTCTCCATAATTTTCTATTTTATATGGAACTCATTGGGTATGATCATAATAGCTGAGGTAATCGCTATCCTTTTCTGTGTCAACTAGATTTTCTATAACCCTTATTATATACTAATCATAAGATCAATTTTCAATCGAATTTATGTTAAACAATTATGATGATTAATAATATTTAAAATGAAATATGATATATTATTCTAAAAAAATAATGAAGTTAATTTGTTTTCTATAACCATAATTCATAATAAGTCATTTAATTCAATAATACAATGGAATTTTATTTATAAAAGTTCATGTTTCTACCTTTAGGGACTATGATAATTTATTTAAATTTATTAGACACTGCATGAGAGTTGACTAGCTACGTAGAATGAAACATGTGACATTTTAATGTATCATGTTACTATATTAGTTACTACACCAACAATACTGGGCAACATGTGATTAAAGAAAAGGGTATGCTTTATGGGATTAAAACTAATTGGGTTTAATATGATAGAGACAAATGTAGTAGACGATAATTTTTATATACGGTCATTTTGGGAATATAGATATTACAATACATAGAATAAAATGATTGGTGGAATATTTATCTTGTTATAAATGATCATTTTAAATTTAGTGTTCATATAGAGGAAAAGTTTGGTAATATCCTTATAGGACATGTTATCAATTTAGATGTGACTCTTGAAAAAAACATGGACTATTGGTATAATCATAGTTTATTCTTAAGAGAACATGAGTCATAATCTAATGAGGGAGTGATACTTGGTTAAACATTATTTGATAATACAATCTAATGAAATACCAAAATAGTACTGATGAGTTATAGATTAATGACTCATGTCAGCATTGACATGATCATTGAATGTCCCAATAAGTTAATAGGATGAAAAAATAATTAAATGATTATTCTATGAAGGTAGACTAATATGAAATGATAATAAACATTAAACAATGGATAATAGAATAATATATCATAATACATAGGCTTTTTATCAAATATTTTTATTGATGTGGTGTACTAATTAACATGTGGATGGTAATGATTACATCGAGTCTATTATTTGGGTTAACACCAACTGATTAATCTTAGATGTGACGCATGATTCAATGAAATATTCATATGTTTTGTTGATTAAACAACATGATATTATTAAAATGTTTCCAATGCTTTGTATGTTTTACCTACCATAAAAAAGTATGAATATTATGGAATTTCTAAATATTATTAATGTTTCGTGATTCCACAAACCCACTATTAATAGGTTAATTATAAGGGTTGGATAGTTCATCCAACCAATTATACAGATCACTAACTCAATGTATGTATATAAGGATAATATATAATTATTCCAATCCTATTATTAAGAGGATAATATTTGAGGGAAAGATGCATACATGTTTTCCATTAAGTTGAGGATAACTCCTAAGGATATATGTTATTTGAATGATGTCATGATTATTTTGATGGAATGTTCATGGCTTTGATATGATTACGTTAATCCTATTAATAGTCAAATCACTCCTTGGGATCTAATTCATCTAAATTTTTTAAAAATATTTATATAGATTTGTACACACAAATTTCAACTACACATTTTAATTATACTATTAGTATGTTTATTCCACAACAAGGATCATGATATATGAAGTCATACTCATCTAGTAGATGATTATTAGTAGATATTGTGGATTGGATTCATGAAATGGGGAGCCACTTTTTCTGAATAATGTCCTCTTAAAATAAATTCATGGTGATGACCATTACATGATTATTTTAATTTTTTGTTACCCACGTCTTTTAATAGTTTTTTGTCATACATTACATTTATTCACATATTTAATAGATTATATTATGGTATCTTTGGTTCTTTCCCTTTTAATTTCATTTAAAATAAAGTACTCAAACCTAAATTGTTATGTAGACCTCATGTTTTAGATATATATATGAGTAGGGGCCTTTGGTTAGGTGGTTATACTACAATACATTTATGGTGATGTGGATACAATACCAATGTAGATACATGGTTTATTATAAGAATGTATACTTATATTTACATTTTTATCCTTTTTTATATATTATATGAATATGTTTTGAATAGTATAATATCTTTATATTAATATTTAACTATATGACCTCATCTGGGATGTAATTTTTATAAAGGGATCCATTTAATATTTATGGTTACTTTTCACCTATAATTCCTTATTGACATTCATGTAATTATTTGTATTATAGTTTTTATTGTTTTTTTATTAAAATGGACTGTATATTCTCCCTAACAGTGTTATTTGACACTCACTCATTCTAATAAGATTTTAGAGTATGAGGAGGCACTATTGAGGACACATAGTGACCATGCTCAGGTTAGCAGATGATTGTCTAGTATTGTGGAAATACAAAACATTTAGAAATATCTACCCATTTTCTAGACAGGTTATAGCTCAATAAAATAGTTTCCTAACTATTAAATTAAAAATATTTAAATTTACTCACAATATATATATATATATATTACATAATAATGATAATTAATTTTAAATAACCAAAAATTTCCCAGTACACATAATAATATTTATTAAATTTTCTCTAAAATTAAATACAAGACAAAAAATGGTTTATCAAAATTATGAGAAAAAAAATAGAAACATACTATAAAATATCAATTTGAAGTTAATAGATATTTTATTCATTTATTTTATTATCTAATGTTAATAAGGTAATTTATCTCATCGCCTATTAAATGTGAGATTATTTTATTATTAATTTGTACTGCGCACTACCTACTTGCCAACTGATTTCATTCATTTTCCATCATCAATACTAACACCATATTATAATGAAGTATTTAATAAATAAATCTGATATTTTTAACATATTTATTTTTATAGTGTTATTATATCACATATACATTATTAATTTCTGATCTATTGGGGATATGATAATGTCAATCATGTGTACATGATACTACTACCTCTGGAAGCGATGTGATTTAGTTCACAGTAATGCTTTATATTTAATCAAATAAGGATATATTTAGTGAAAATATTTAATATAAATGACATAATGATCAAATTAATTACATATTTATCAATATTAAAGTATTAAATATCAATTTATTTCGTATAATAAAAATTGATAATGGTGTGCGTGAATACATTTGGACTACAACACACATGAAGTGATGTGACACTTTTATCTTTAATAAATCACTTGTATGTTTTGTATAAATATATTTAATGAAATAATATTTTATTTATTATATTATTATAATTCATGATCTATAAAATAATATATAACTTCTTTTCATAATTATAATTTAATAGTGGAAATTTAACTCATGCATACACATAGATTACTATCTCCATCATCATAACATTGTTCTATTTCGATAAACATAATTCATGACTAGTTTAAAAAAAATAAAAGATGTATAAAAATGATAATAAAATCATAATTATTAAATTTTAAGAAGTTTTAATAATTACCTTTATGAAATTAATCTTACTGAAGACATTTTTGGATAGATAATCCAAATATGATCAAAACTACCCCCTCAAGTTTAATAGATTTTGTAATTGTATATAATGTTGTAATATGTTAATTAAATCTAAAAATAGAAATTATAGATGTTATTAAGAATGTAAATAATTAATATAATTTTATTTCTTTGGAAGAATAAGAACAAGAATGATTAATTGATCATTAGGTAAGGGACATCTTCTCAATTTATTTTTATAGAGGCATATTTTGATGTTATGAACCTATATTCAGTATGTGTTGTATATAAGGCCACATTGTCATGTTAAATCATTAATTTCCATATTATCAAGATATTTTATGTTTTATATTCGCATTTTTTAATGGGTTTATGATTCAAATGTTTTTAAAAAATTATAACTCATTTTTATTAAAAAAAACTTATTTTTATTTTCATTGAGACTCTCTTTCTCTTCCTTGTCCATGTCTCTAATATGGTTTTATTAATTTTATTATATGTAAAAAAGAGTTTTAAAAATTACATTTATCTTTTTGTCAATATTTTTCATAAAAATCAATCTTTTTACATAATTTTGCACTTAATAAAAAAAATAAATGTTCTTATTTAATATGTATGGTGAAAATGAAATATTATAACACTATATCATTTTTTGATGTTAATATTCCTTTAGAATATTTCGATTTTTATTAAAATAAAACCCACATTTACCATTTTATGTGTTTTTTGTTATTGAAATGGATTACTAAATGAGATTTAAATTTTTTAATTAAAATGTGTTATTAAAATTAATTTGTATTTTGAAATTTTATAGTTCTTTTATTATATGATTAAAGTGTTTTTTATGTTGAAGTAGAAATATTTCCTGATTAATGACTGTGTTACGGTTCATGGAAATTTTCTATGACTATGGGTGGTTCTATAACAATCAAAATATGGATGGTTATCTTATAAACAAATTATGGGAGGTTACACTATTAACTAAAGATGGGTTTTATTTTGATAAACCAAATTTGGGTGGTTCCGTGAGAAAAAAAATGATGTCTGGGTCTTTGATAGCACATTATATTATTGGGTACTATAAATAAGGAATTTAACCTTATCATTTATTCAATTTGGTATGATGATAATAATGATGTTGTCTGAAGTTACCAACATGATTTATATGTTCATTGTATGGGTTTTAAATTATTTCATTGAACAAAATGTTTTTTTTATTTTATTTTTAGATTATTTATTTATTTTCACTGAATATAATTTGAGATTATCGAAACAAATTCATGGGTATTCATGTTTTTCATTTTTCTAATATAATAATTCTATTTATTTCCCTAACTTATCTGTTTGTTCTCACACGATATTTTAAAAGGTTTTTTTACCATGTTTAAGGATGGGAAATGTAATAGAAGAGGTAAAGATGAAAGTATTGAATAATATTAATGAAATTAAATCATGTTTTGTTTCAAAAATTTTCAATTATGATAAAATGGATACCAATCAGATGTGGACAAATTTTACACATATAGTTTTTTAATGTATTCATTTTGAAATATTTCTAGGAAATTATTAAATATAAACTATCATTAAATTATAGAGAGTGATTTTTTAAATAATTATCAAGATAGAGTTTTATATAAGGATGGTTAATAATAGGTGGTAATGAAGGATTGATTATATAAATTAATAGTTTCATACAAAGAAAAAAGCATACCCTTAAAATAATTTACATTATAGTTCTGATAAAATGATATAGAATGCAAACATTACTATGTTACCGTATCTAAACTATCTCTATTTAGAATAGTTTCCATATAGTAAAATAAGAATCAATGGTGGGAAGTGATAGAGTTGAAAATATCCTTCAAAATCATCATCCTGAGATGGTTTTAACTAGATTGGAATAGTATTATATAGTTACAGATCATTTGAATGGAGATATAAGAAGTGTGGGTATCCATGTTAGAGAGAAAACTGACCTTTCAGAGAGGAAAATGTATATTGTTGAGAATTTAATGATTTTTAATCCATCATAATTTAGAAAAAATAAAAAATTGTAGTCTCAGAAAAATTAATTAATTTCTTATAGATGATATTTGATTTCATTGGATGTTCAGGACATCAAATGGTGACTCTTTTCATCAATCGTTTATATGGTGATATAGATTGACGGTTGCCTCTGGTTATCAATACAAGAGGGATGATTATCTTGATGAATTGAAATGGGACATATTTTAGAATATTTTTATTAATAAATATATCCCTATGGTATTTTTGATATGGTTTTAGAATAATTTTATAGAATTGATGTAAAAAATATGATTTATGGCTATGTATGAAGTAAATTTTACTATACTACCCATGTATATTCTTGATTTTGTTCAAAACATAGATAAAAAAATGAATATATTTTTATTTTTATAAATTCATTTTACCAATGATCTTTCGACACACATGTAAAATCTATCAGAATTTTATTCGTTATGTTGTGAAATTGGAGTTGGAATTTTTTGACACACTTGTGTTTTTATATGAGAAGGGTAATAAAAGGTAAAAAAATAAGGAAATTAAAATTAATCTATAAAATAAATATATAGGTATGAAAACCATATTCTCATCATGTGATTATATTGGTAAAATGAATTATGGAAAATTGATTATGATGTCAACGAAAGGATTTTGATGTGGTATGTTTGGAAATAAGCCCAATTAATGAAATAAAATTGTGTAGACAAATAATGAAAACATGATGGTATGATACATCAGTTGTAATGAGTTGGATATTTATGGTATTTTTTTATGTTTAGTCACTAATGGGTGAAATAATCATGACCAATTGAAAAATTGTTTGTAAAACTATTTTATACTATATTAGTTGATTTTTGTCTATCATGTGAAGTGGTGATAACTGTGTTACTTATTTATTAAATATATTATTACACCCAAATTGATAATAGATTTTTAAATTCATTCATGTATAATAAATTTTAAATTAAATTTTGAAAATAACCTCATAAATGTACGATGGTACTTTTTGTGAGAAATCATGTGGGACGTATTAAAACAACCAAGATTTATATAAATCATCCAAATTTCCATAGAGGGATGGTATTTCCTAAAAATAATTTTTAACTCACTATAATAGAGTTTCATATCATTTATTATGTATTAGAATTTATATTATCATGATAAGATATATTTATAAACTAAAAATATTATATTAAATTATTTTATTCTCTTGATAACATACCAATATTTTGAGAAATTAATTAGAGATGAAATTGAATATTATATAGCTCATATATTTTTAAAATAAATAAATTCTTCAAATTAGTATTTTTTAAATAAATAATGAATATGTGGGCGTATTTCAATACGATTTTCATTATGTTATTATTGATTTGGAGGTTCAACCCAATATATACATAATACATAATTATAAGCTTATTTCTAAACCACTGTATTGAATGACTCATATGGAACTTTTAGAATTGGAAAGTAAATTGATAGAGTTTCAAAATAAATTATCCAATCAACCTAGTACATCATGATAGGGTGCCACTAATTTTTCTTAAAAATAATAACGGTTTTGTGAGGCTTTTCATTCTATTTGGAGCATTTAATAAAATCACTATTAAGAACACATATAAGTGGTCTCATATAAATGATTTGTTTTATTTTCTAAGGGATTATTGTATGATTTGAAGGTTGATTTTAGTTAGGTTACCCTCATTTCAAATTGAATGAAGAATATATTAAAATGACAACATTTTTGTAATAGAAATGGGAATTATGAGTACTTTGTTATTCACATTAGGTTGACCAAGGTAGAAGTTATATTTATGGAATGTATAAATAAATTATCCATGAATTCTTGGATAGGTTTCTCGTTGTTTTATTGATTATATTTTAGTATAATCTGAAATTTAGGATGAATATTAAATCCACCTATGGATTATTTTAAAAACCATAAATGAGAAGAAACTGTATGGGGTATTAATTAAGAGGGAAATTTGGTTGTTATAAATTTATTTTCATGGCCATAATATTTGTAAATATGGAAGAACTGTTTAACCTTATAAAATATAATTTATTAACGAATGGAAATGACCCACAAATAATAAAAAGTTTCATAATGTTTTTTTATAACTGAGTAAATGTTTGTGTTCTATTAAAAATATTGGTAGATGCTCTAGGTCGCTGAATATGTTAACTTAAAATGGTGTTAAATTCATATGGATAATGAAATTTTATGACTCCTTCAGAAGCTAAATAGATAATTTGTGAATTCTATTGTTTTGGCCCCACCTTCCAGAAATGGTGATTTTTTCATCTATAGTGATACACCATCGAAGGTACTTGGTTGATTCTTATTGAATAGTGATCATGTAATTTTTTGTCTTCTTGTCATTTGAAACCCTATGAGTAAAATTGACCTACAAATGATATGGAATTGGATTCTATATATTTGTTTTAATAATTTGAAGGCATAATTGTTTGGGATCAAATTAATAAATATATTCTTATAAAATAAGTCATAACTATATATTCACTCAAATAGAAATTAAAAATAGAAAAATAAGATAGATGAAACTTATCATGTATTATAATTTCATGACTCAATAATATCCTGGAAAGGAAAAAGAGTGGTTAGTTCATTATGTCATGAAAATCATGCAACCTTTTTGAAAATAATTTTCTATAATGACCCATCAGTTAATCATTTGATTATTTTTCCCTTTAGCATGTGGATTTAGGAACATCTCTTATTTTATTTTAGATATATTTTCAAAAATGATTTTAATAATGAATTATGAATGATAATTATTTATAGAAAAAAGTATAATTTATTGGGAAGGGTAATTTTTCTGATTTTGACATTGATGAAGAAGGTTTTTTATGATTTAAAAAAGGATTATGTGCGCCTTATAAATTGTAGTTTAAGATTTTATTTTTGAGTGAAGATCCTATTTCTATGTTTTCAAATCATACGGGAAGCACAGTGATGAACATAACCATTTGGTACAATTACTACTGAGATGGTATGAAAGGATATATTACTAACTATACCATGAAGTGTTTGAAATATTGGATTTTTAAAAATTAAAAATTATGTATGTGAATGCTTAAACATTTTTTGATTCCCACGTTGGCAAAGGGAAAATATAACAATTGATTTAATATTGGGATTACCAAAGACATCCATAAGTAACAACATGATTTTCATTATTGTTAATCAATTTACTAAATCTTTACAATTCTAGCCCAATTTACATTTCATGTGTGTATATAAACATTTCTATCTATATATAAAGTCGATAGACATGTTACATTGGCTTCTAATCTCCATTGTATCAGACCATGATCCTAGATTCATATCTAAATTTTTAAATTTACTACAAAATTCCTTGCGTACTGAATTAAATTTCAGTACATTTTTCTTCCTCAAACTGATGGTCAGTCTGAGTGTAATATTTATAACCTGAATGATCTTTCATGTTCTTTTTCAACATATTACAATGGGAGTGGGGATTAATAGTTTTTTTGGTTCATGTTTCTTCTATCAATTATATTCATTACAGTATACTGATGGATCCTTTTCATTAATTTCATCGAATGTGGGGATGAATGCCATATCCTGGGATTTATTAGAATAAAGGAAGATTATGGGATCAGATTTTCTATAGTATATGGATTACTAGGTTTTGATGATTTCAAAACATATAATGATGGATCAGATCAGGAAAAAAATTACGGATAACATGATATAATATATTTCTTTGAGGCATGTTATCCATTTTTATTTAAGTATCTCCATTGAGAACATCAATTCAAATTTGTAAAAAGTGAATTCTAAGTTAATGGTTCATTTGATAAAATGAAATCCTAAATAATGAAGGATTATTTTCTAATAATGTATCATTTCCCATGAGTTCTTCCCCATTATTCTACTATTTCATGTTTTAATGTAAATAAAATGTCTTCCATATTTAAAGAATTTTTTGATCCATGATGTAAATAAGTTGGAAGAGAGTATTTATTTTCTATAAAATACAATTATATGTCATGATTATTTTTTTAAAAATAATATTTATTGGGAAAAGGTTTTATGGAAAATCCTTATGGTTGAAGAGGCAACATGGGAATCCGAAAATGAAATGAGGGAAAGATACCACATTTGTTGAATAAGTGATTTTTTAAGTATGTAATTTATAAATTCTTTGAATAATTTAACAACCAAGTTATTGATTTCATAAATCATTTTCTTGAACTATATATGTATATTAAATATAAAATATGATTTAATTTTTACATAAAAAATGAAATAGTTTAAATTAAACTCTTTTATTATATGTTTTTTTGTAAAATAATAATATAAACTTCATATATATTTTAATTATAAAAATAATATAATTTCATTATATTATAATATCAAAATAAAAATCTGGTGACTTTTTTTGGTTTTTTTAAAATATTGACTTCATTAGTGAATAGTGAAAAATACTGATTTTTGTAATGAATGCTATTTATTTTCAATAAATTACCTAATTTAAATGTAAAATTTTGTTTTTAATAAAATTTAAATTTCATTATGTATTTATATGTTATATTTAATAATTTTAAAAACTATTTAATACAATTTATATTGGATTTCATTATATCTCAGTTTTTTATTTTCTAATAGTGGTTTTCCTGAAAATTGTTTTATTGTGCATAATTTTTCCCCATTTTAATGATTAATGGTAATACCTAATGAGTATTTTTTAAAAAATATATATATATATATATATATATTATTCATCAATAATTATTAATTTATATTCATATAAAGAATATTTTTAGTCAAATAGTGGACATAAGTTTGTACTTTTCTTGAAAAATACACTTCTTGGGAAAAAAAATTTACATTCTATATGATTAATTTTAAAAACTACAATTTAATTTGTGGAATTTTTAAAAAGGGATTCTATATTTGGAATCATAATAATTCATATTATATAGTATTTTTATCTTAAATTTTTACCATAATAAATATTAAAATTAGATAAAATTTCTTACCTCGATTAAGGTGAAAACGGGTTTATTGAGGGTTAAACAATAACGATAAGGGATAAAATAATATTGAACATGTTAAAATAAATATAATAGTAATTTTTAATCCATATAATGTATAAGGATAAACAACGGTCTATTTTGGATCCTTGAGTGACGTGAAAATTTTGTGAAAACATTTTTCTTTTCAGAAATTACATGTGTGACACTCTCCTTGAATATAAAAGGTCACCACCAATCCTCTCTTATTTACACATTATTATAACTTTTATGAGAAATTAAGTACTATAATAAATCTCATATTACAATCCCCATGAACTAGATTCATTGTACTTTTGAAAACTATATCCTAAGAATAATTTTTGTTCTTTCATATAGAGGTTGGACAAATAAGAGGTACCATGGTTATCCAAACGTTTTTTTCCTCTTACAACACCATAAAATATTAATAACTTATTCCCATACAATTTCACATTTATATCCATTATAATTAAATGTTATATTTTTAATGGAATAAATTAAATCTATATAATCTTCCATGAAATATTATATGAAATCATCATTCTTGTGTACGACCGACATTCGACACACAAACCGATGACATTTTTTTCCATCATCACCTTCGTGGATTTTTGTAATAATGGGTTTAAAATATTTATATGATATTTTTAAAATATTTATTCTTATATAGTTTTTCTTTCATGTATAACTTCTTACACCTCATTTCATTGTGGATTAAATAATGTTTCTCATTTTTATAGCAGACTACCATCTTGTGAAGAGATGTGATTCATTTTTCAATAACACATTACATGGAACGTAATAAGGATAAGTTTAGTAAATATTTATGATAAAAATTAAATAATTCAGATATTTATAAAAAAATTATCCTTATAAAAATATAATAGATAGTTTTCATTCTTAAACCAAAAATTTATAACATTGTTTGGGCGTATGTGTGGAATACGTCATCTAAAAAACTAGTGTGAGTCTTTTATTTAATAACTAAATTGAATGTATGGTACAAAAATTTATATTTAAATAAATAATATGGTATTGATTATATTTTTATCATTATAGAAATATCAAATAATACATACCAATTTTTATAATGATCATTAAAAAAAATTGAAACGTTACTCATGCTTAGGCATGAGGTACCATCTTCATGATAATAACATAGTTCATATTTCAAAACTATAATTAATTATTATCCATATAATTTAAAAGTAATATATCTATAAATATGATAATTATATCATGATTAATATTATTTATATGTTGAAATAAATACCTCTTTGACCACAGTCAATATACAGATGTCTTTTATCGACATATTAACCAACTATCATCAATACATATGATATAAGATTACTTGATTATGTAATTTTAGATAAAATGATACTAAGGGAATTAAATTGAATAATAATCATGAAATAAATTATTATTAATAAAATAATTAGCATATGTCTATAACTTAGGTATTTAAATAATTTTCATGACGAATCAAACTCATGGTATGAAATCAAAATTCATGTTCCTTTAAAAGAGGCATATTTTTATGTTATAAATCTATATTCTTAATATGGTCAATATAAAACCTTTTTTACATTTAATATAATTGAATTTATCTGTAATTATGATATGTAATGTTTTTTAAATCTAATCCTTTCATGGAATATACAACTCAACATTTTCAAAAATTATAATAGACTTTTCAATTAAAAAATCCCTTTAAATGTTTTTTTATCAAAGACCCTTTATCATCCATGATCAGGTACATAAAATCAATTTAATAATTTAATCATATGGAAATTGGATTTTATTAAATGATAATTATCTCATTATTTCAATATTTTTTAAAACAAAATCAGTATACGTAATGGTTTAATTCTTTTTCTAATAAAAATAGAATGTTTTATTTTAATTTATGTGAAAAAATAACATTTCCCAATACTATAACTATTATTTTAATTAAATATTATTTAAGATAAAATTTTTTTATAAAAATACCCACTGTATATCACTTTGTGTATTTTGGTATTGAGATATAGTTTTTAAAGGAAAAAATTTTCTTGGAATTTGAATATGGGTTTTTTTAAAAATGAGTATTTTTATATCTGAAATAGTCTATAATATATTATCAAATGTGTTTTTAAATGTTTTGGTAATAAATAAATATTTAACGATTTATAATTATTTTATGGATCACAGAAATATTTAATGATGATGGGTGGTTGTTTTCTAAACAAATGATGTGTGGTTCCATTATAAAACTGGTATAAGTTGTTAAATTATTAATAAATTATGGATGATTATATTATATATTGAGGATAGGTAGTTCTATGATAAACAATGGATGGGTGGGTTGATGATATCCAACTAATTTATTGGGAACACCGAATATAGAAGTTCACTATATCAATTATTCAATTTGTAAGATCAACAAAAATGATGATATACCATGGTGACTCCATGATTTATATGTTCTTGTAAATCCTTGGTAAATATTTACATGAGAATTTAGTGTGTGTGATTTAATTTTAGTATGATTTATTGCATTTCTTAATAAAAATATGGTAAAAGTAAGAAAATTATTTTTTTCATATTTTTCATTGGACTAATAATCTTTTTATTATATATGTGTCATACTATCATTACTCTATTCATTTATTTTTATAAAAAAAATTCAGGTTTTATAGATGTTTAAGGGAAAGGAAGTGGAAAAGTGAAATTTCGTGAACGTTACGAAATAAAATAAATAATTTTTTATTTAAGAATTATTTTGTTATGGAAAAAATAAATACTAATAGGACGTGTCCACAATGTATAATTATGGTTTTTTAATGTATTTGTTAAGTTATATTTCTCTAAAATCCTAAACATAAGGTGATCATCAAATTTCAGAGAGTAAATTTATTAGCATTAATATGATGATTATGTTACGCTTATTTTCATGTTCCAAAACCATGTATCAATCCAACATCCTTTTAATGTTCAATTTCTAAAAAATATAATATTATTTAATAAATTGATAACCACCCAAAATAATAATTATTCATAGGATAAACTCTAGAACCCTTAACACCACAATGTGGGGTGTATTCATTTTTATGTTCTAGTGATTATGAATTAAATTCACCCCTTCATATGATATATATGTGTGTGTGTATATATATATATATATATATATATATATCTCTTTGTATGAATTATAAAATTTCAATCATTGTCAAAATACTTATATAACGTGACCATGTAATAGTATATCTACTCTAAAACTCTCATGAGGGAAAAAATTAATACTTCTCCCATCAACCATACTTATTCACCTAATAAACTACGTGACCATATAAGTGCGAGAGAATTTCATGTGTCACATGCATTATTGGAGATTTTGATAATATTTTCCGCTTGATACTTTTTTAATTTCCACATTTGTATATCCTTCTAAATAATCTCTCAAATGACTGATATGTATGTCTCCACATGTACTCTTCTTGAGTCAAAGAAGTTATATCTCCCAAGTTACACACATTATTTCATTGTAAGTAAAGTTTCTCGAGTAAATTATTATTGTAAAAAAGTATGACCTATAGGTTACATCAAAAAAATATTATAAATACATCTTTCAGTTATTCATATGAATTATAAGTAGATATAACAAATTGGGTGCACAGTTGAATTTCATATAGATATATTCTTCTTATGTACTCTCATAATGTAAAAGTTAGTACATCTATATCCCCCCACACCATGTACACTGAATGTATATATAGTTTATGGGACTTTTTGAATTTACACATGAGATTACATTCTCACCTATATAAATTCATATTGAAAAACTAAAACCAAATAAAATCACCCACATGAAGATATCCTGGTGGATTATAACCATTAATTTAAATAACACAATGGTATTAATCTTAACTAGTTTGTTTCTTGTATGTTTGATTGAAAATAAAATTTATAATTGTTTATAGACATTTTTAGATTATTTATGTTATGAATTAATTAATAATAGAGTAAAAACATTAAATTTTATGTCTAACCACATAAAAAATTATGTGTCTAGTTAATTTTTTAGGATGTGTTTTGAAGAAATGTGAAATCATTCTATATTGAAAAAATATACATAATGGATAATATATAGAGCATTTTTTTACAATTTTTATGTATTTTCACATTATTCTAATTAATTTAAAAATAATTATTCTCTCTTAACATTAAATGAAATACATTAATAAAAGAAAAATCACTATAGTGTTGAATTTTTAGAAATGCATGATGAAGCATTCCTAGTATAAAACTGGATGCTAAGAATGAGAACCCCATGATTCATGTAATGGTCACAAAAGATATCTAGAAATATAACTAAATCAAATTTATACTAAATGAAAGGCATTTCTACATGTATAATGACTTTCATTAATATATATATGCTGAGTTCGGGCAATTTTTCCTAGAGCATTTACTATTATGAAGAATAAAATTTATAGACAAGAAAACCATATTATGGTGACATAACAGAAAATATTTTCTATTTATCTATAGATATATAATTATATAATAATTATAAATAATATTGGAAAGCTATTTAATTATAGAAATTATTTTAGGTAATTTGTTTTGGAAAAAGATAACCATTTCATGGTAAAATGTGAAATGTTGGATTTTTAGAAATGGAAGGTTTAAATTGTTTTTTCAATTGAAAATATTTTTCCTAAAAAATAAAAGATGACATAGTAGGTTATAATCATACTAAATTGATATATATTACTATTATGAAATGGGTATTATAGGTGTATAGCTTATCGATGACATTGATTTTAAGGTTATTTTCTAATAACACATAAATGATATAAGTGATTGAAAGAGGACTATAAATGAATATTATAGATGGATGTAATATAAAATAACAAGTATAGATCTGTTAATATGTTATGATATAGTGTGATTAAATTTCACTTTTGTACATGAATTTTTTTAAGGTCTTCAATATTGAATATATGAACATATTGTTCATTTCTTAATGTTGAATGTAAAAAAAATTATTTTTTGGTTATATTCATAGATTAGTTTTTTATTATAAAGGGATATTATATTTTCCATTTTGTAACTCAATATCCTAATAATTAGTAAATAAGATGGAGGAGATTTAAAAATTTCATTTAGGGGTATCCTCATCACAATATAATATATTAATAAGAATTGGGGTTTTTTATTCGTGTACAATATAGACCAAAAGATAATACTCTATAGATTAACATGTCTATGTTAAAGGGTAAAACATGTAAAAATTAAGAAACACCTAAACCTTATTTTCATTATTTAACTGTTTCAATCACATGATTATTATTGATATTTTTTATTAAAATAACGAGGAAATATTCAAAATGCATGTTTCATGAAATAATTATAAATGTGATGATCTCTAAAATTAATCTGTCATCTCTCAATGAAATCACAATAATATGGTATTTTGATGTTGACTTGTCATATCAATGCCAAAAAATAATATCTATAGACCCTATCAAATGTTGTTTTCAAGCATTAAATGAATTTAAGGTTATTAAAATCATGTATAAAAATGTAAATGAAATTATAGTACATATAATTTATGGATTTTTTTTGAATCTAGATGAACATTATATAGTAATGTAATTGATATTTTGAATGTGGGGATTATAATTTAATTCTTTATGGAATATGTATATGTGTTGAAAAAATGGTTTTTTTAACCATATATCATAATATTTATTCAAATTTAATATCAAGGGAACAATATAAAAAATTTAAATCAATTTCAAACAACGAATAAATGATTTTAATTAATCTTTATCCTCAAATGTTATATAAGTTAAATCCTCAAATATAGATAAAATTTAAAACATAGGGATAAAGGATTAGTTTCCTTTCCTTTTGAAAAATTCAATGACATGAATATATTCTTAATTTAATGATTTCATAAATTAATCAAAAAAATATGTTATTCCGTTAGTATAATGGTAAGGAATATATAGATTGATAATGAATTTAAAATTATAATAAATATTATATAAAGGTTTGAACTAATCAATATTGACAAGATCAATGTGATTGATTGTATATTAATAATTTTTTTACATTATAAGTCATGAAAATTAATTTGGTACAATATATGATAAGAGTTACATTTAAGTTAATGATTAATTAATTCCTAAAAAATTTATTGATTTCAACGTAATAGAGAAGAAAAATATTATTAATAAAGAACAGAAAGATGTTGTTAAATAATTTATACAATACAAAAAATTTATTAAATGATCAAAGGGATGTTTTCAAGGAAAAAATAACATTATAACATTTTAAATTTTTCAATGTGGGTCATATACGAAAATGGTAACATATACGTAATTTTTCAATAGATTTAGAGATTGAATCCATGATAAGATAGAAAAAATATAATATTTTTGAGATTTTTACACTATAAATTTTCGTTTTGGAAAAAATAAAAAACATATTTCAAAAAAGAATTTCTGTAATTAAGAAAGATTGTGATAAAGTGTCATCTTTTAACAAAAATGAAACCAAATAAAAACTTATTTTATGATATATATTTGTTTCAAGCTTGGATAAAATAAAAATAAATTTTGGATTTGATGAGAGAAAAAAAGGATTCAAGGAATTGGTAATAGAATATTAATTTATGAAAGAATAAATTAAAATTTAAATAAATAAAAATATTTCTATTGGATATGTAAGTAAATAAACAACTAAATTCATTCAACTACTAAAATATGATTATTTTGGTTATAAATTTTATTCTACTAAACATTATATGTTTTTATCCCATCCATGATCATGGGAACCAATCATAGTAGTTGGTAAATAAATATAAAATGTTTAAAAATAATAGAAACCATTTTCTATTTTACCACTAAACTGATAATGTAAATGGACCTCATAATCTAATCTCAAAAAATCCAACATTAATGAAATATGGAGAACAAAAAATAAAATGAAACAAATATATATACAAGGATAACATAGTAAGTGTGATCTATTTCTACATGTATTGTTTTTCTCACATAGACATGATTAATATCTTACAAATTATGGTATTTTATATTTAGGGATTAATTTTATTCATTTTAAATTTATAGAATCTTATCTCATTTAAATTATATTATTATATTTATGGAATATATATTTATTCTTATATAATAATTTTTCAAATTCATAAAATATATTGCAGGATTTCAAAACATCATTAGAGGATTGGGAAATTAGTTTTATTATTTAAAAATATAATATATATATATATATAAATAAACATATTTTTGGATGATGAAGTATATATATTTTATATTATCTCATAATTTTGTCCCAATTCTTACAATATATTGATACCAAATTTTACAATTTAACTAAAAAATTTACTATCTCAATTTTGTTTATAAGTTAACCCGTATGTAACTTATATGGGTGAATTCAAAATTTAATGTCGTTTTTTGAATATAATTTTTAATCTCAATGAAATGGTATTATTAAAAATGAATACATCTTTATCCAAATATAAAACATTTGGATACAAAAAATATATAATCCATTATAAATAATATCAATATAGTTATTGGGTTATTTTTTAATGAAATTTCAATAAAAATAGTTTCTAATTTATTTATTATGAAATGGTTCTATGTATTAAATTATGTATTTAGATTCACATTGTCTACCTTACTATTTTAATGATCATATAGGGAGGTTAATATTATAATTCTTTACACCCCAATAGTCAGATTCCAATTGTTTCTATTACCTTTGAACAATCATAATATGCTTAATAAGTTGTCTTCATAATCGTCTCTTAAATAATATATATCTATATATTTATTCCAAAAATGTTTGTATTATATCACTATCATTTTTCTTTAAAATAAAAATATATATCATATACCATCCATTATATTAGAGAAAAATTTCGAAGTTAAATATTATATAATTTTACCATACTTGTACTAGTTTTATGGAGCTACTTGTACTAATTATAGTGAATGTAATCCTCTATTTTTATGTCGTACTATTCTGATGTAATAATAGAAATTGTATCATATATGATTATTAGGGATAATTTATTTATTTACTATATTTGAAACTTGGGTATTATATTAATCCACAATTATGTAATTTCACATAACAAATTTGAAGTATATGTCATTCTAGAAAGAAAATATTTGAAATTTTCATCATTACTTCCTCAGGCTTCCACAAATCATCCTCTAAATTATGATTCCTCAAAATTATCCATTCTAGGTGAGTTGAATCATATAAAAATAAATTATTTCGTTTCTCAAAAATATAATAAATCACTTTATTATAAAACAACTATGGTTCCAGATCTATTTACCTAGCGGTGACTATTTGTGTTGGACTTGGCATGTAGATCCAGAATAGTGAGGCATTTAAAACATAATTAACGATAAAGAGGTTGGTTTTAACAGATAAAAGTTACTTCGTATCTTATATTCTATTATAAATATCCTAACATACTATATGACATTAATTTAACATCCATTTATTACCAAAACTTATAACCCCCTTACTGGGAGATACCGTTAATAAGACATGATTCCTAGGTTGAAATTCCATGTCCTTCTAATTATCGACAAAGATATTTTTATTCTTTAATATATCTTAATATTATTAGGAATTGATTTAAAATCAATAGTTCTCTAAAAATTTATTTTTTTAGTTACTAGTTTCAATTACAATCATCGTCCTAGAAGGTTGTGGTATGACAATTTGTCTTCAAATTGACTCTATATGGTGATGTTGTAAAGATTTAATAGAAGATATTATCATGTTAAAATTCATCTAATGGTAGAAACTCATCCCATGATCCTTGGAAACCATGTTATATTGATAGTAAACCTTCCAATGGTATTTGGAAAGTACATTCATGAAATCACTCAATTTTAAGATGATATGTAATGACAAACTGAATGTTAATGTTTATAGTTTTCTATAGAATTGTCAATAATTTCAATGTAAAATGAGGATCATGACCAGAAATAATTGATATATGTTTATAATAATGTCACACAACATCATTAATATAGATTCATGAAAGTAGATCAATGGGTAGATTGTGCTCAATTTCTATGAAAATGGAATACCTTTTTAGGTGATCCAAAATTAAAAATACTCAATCATTCTTTTTATATGTCTAATTGAGTATATTAGAAAAAGACTTCGGGATACTATCTAACATCTATATTGATATTGGTAGAGGCTTCCATTTATCCTTCAGATTATTCCTATGACACCTCACATGTTGTCTCCCCAATCATTTATTTAAATAGTAAAATATTTATCAATTCATGTTATCCCATTAAAAATATTCTATTTAATCAATATACATCCTGGTGCTAAATGGTCAATAGAGAAATTTGACCAATGATATTTATATAGAAATTTTCTTTTTAAATCAGGCACTGATTAAAGACATAGTTTCATTCCAAACATTTATATATTTTCTTCATAGATGAATTTTGTCTACTTCCAATCAATCTAATATATAATATTATTTTGTAATCTCTTATTATCTTCTTGATACTTCTTTAACATCTCCATTAAAAATGGTTCAGTAATCCCCTGGAAAAGGGATAATGATTCCCTTCCATAATAATAACAATATCAAAAATTGATAAATATATAATATAAGATCATTTTATGTTCATATCATTGATAGAATTCCCTGATCATTCCAACTCAATTCATCAACCAAATTTTGTTTCCTTCTCGTTGGGTCATGTATAAACAATTAAATGTCATTTATTTGTTCTAGACTTATAATTTATCATTGGTTTATCACTTTTTTGGTGAATATAAAATTAAATCGCTTAGGTTCTATATATATATATATCAAATCATCAAGGAAAATGTTATATATTCAAAATCAAGATGATTAGTGTGATACCATTGTTCATGGGTAATTATTTCTCTTAATTCATAAGAAAAATCTTTCATTCATTCATGAGTTAACAATCCAATCCTTTATTTTATTCTTCATTATATATTAAAAATCCATCCTTCTCCAAATGTAATGCAAATACTAGTGAATTTGTTGATATTATTTATAGTTATTTTAAATAATATTAATACTCCTCGTACCAAGTAAATTTTAACACTTTATATGAAAACATATTTAGTGGATTAGATAATCTTGAAAAATTATGATTAAATCATCAATAATATGATATTAAATGAGGGAAGCTTCTTATATCAATAATATATTTTGGTGTGGGATGTTCATTAATTACTATTTTCATTAAAGGTCCAAAATATAGTCCATACATGAAGAAAATATAACTACTAAAAGGTACTTTCTAGAGCCATAATTCACACATACTAAGTTTCGTATATAAAATATTTTCCTTAGGAGTCTCATGAAAATTTCATAAATAAAAATATTTATCATCGATGATGTTAGTTTATAATAAAATATCATCAATAAATAAAAAAACAATTATTATCATTTCCTTGAATAATTTATTCATAATATCCATAAACACTGAGTGTTCCATATTTAAAACAAGGGGAAATATCATAAACTCATAATTTACATACCTCATATAAAGTATCAGTCTTTTTACGTCACCATTCTTCATAATAATTTTTTTATAAAAAATAATGAAGATCGATTTTTGAAATTTATTGTTCTTCATGATGTTTGTCATTAAATTCATGACTTTTTAGATAAGGTCACATGGTTTTATAGTAACGACACTTATTTCAATATAATCTATGCACAAATTGAGATATCCATCCTTCTATTTTATTAAAAAGATATGTGATCACCAATGTTAGACACTATGGAATATGAACCCCATTTCACAATACTCCATAAGATTGATATTTATATCCTAAAATTTCTCATGTTATATTATATAGCATGGCTAAGATATTGTGTTCTCATTATAGATCATTTTAGTGGAAAAAACAACTTCTTATTTAGATGGGTATATGCGTAATTCCATAGGAAATACATCATTATATAATAGAAGATAAGTATTTCATCCATTATTATGATATCTTATTTGACATCCCAATATTTTAAAATTTATTTTCAATAAGAAATATATTTTATTGTGTGTGGTATACAAGAACTATGAGGTTAAATAAATTGCGATATACTATAAATTTATATTATGTAAATATTATTATTATAATCATGTTATCAACACTACGGGTATGCATAGGAATAACAGTATTATAATATATATTAACATTGAATCATTTTTATAATAAAAATTCCTCACCCAAGTCTTATAATATAATAACACAATTTTAAATAAATTCATATCAGATTGGATGGGATAGTTTTCTAGAAAAAAGGATTTTTATGTGAAAAGTAATTTTATCAAAATAAATATATTTAGTCACTATAGAAGGATATTTTAGAAAACTTATATATAATTAATTAAAAAAATAAAATAATAAAATTCAATGGTGGTAGCTAGATAAGGAATATAAATTGATTGTATCCTTCAAAAATAACTTTTATTAACAAATAGTTTTCATTAAATTTTATATGTAGATATGATGAAAATTTTCTCCATATTTTTGAAATTATATTTAATAAAATGGGAATGATTTTTTAAAATATAAATTAAAAAATAATATGAAGATAATTGTGTTGGATTTTTCTAAAATGTTAAATTTTTTTGTGAATAGTGAAAAATACCAATTCATACAAAACCAACATTTTTTCATTTAAATTTAATAATTTAAATGTATAAAATGTTTTAGGTATAGTGTTAAATTAAATTATGTAAAATTTTATAAATAATTATATATACAATTAAATTATAATCCAGAGTAAATTTTTTTAATTTTAATTTTTTGTAAAACCAAAATTTTTTTAAAACTATTTTGCATTTTTTAACATAAATTAAAATTTTATTAACCATAATATATAAATTAATTCATGAAATTTTCGTTTTATATTTTAAATGAAGATGATCAATTATAAAAATTATTTGATTAAATTTCATTTCATTATGAATTTTTTATTTGGTTAAAATGTTGACGCCCATATAAAAGTGAAAAACATGTCACATCCAGTTCTAACTATGTGATAATGTCTGATAATTTTATCTTAATTTTTATTTGATGAGTTTATTTCAACCCCTAACAATATATATTATAATTTTAATTTTTTAAGTGATAATTTAATTCGATTATGTTATTTTATTATTTTAATTAAACAAGAAGTACAAAATTCCACTCTCTTTATTTTATTATCCCATATATATTATTATGAAGATAAAAAATGTTATATATTTTTATATTTTGTCATATTGAATCTGAATAAATTATTATATTTATAATAATTTTGTATAATTGTTACTAATATTATATCATTCTTGAACAATTATGCAACACTGACACAACACATGTGCATAGAGTAGTGAAATTAAATAAATTATTTAAAAAAAATGCCTGATTATTGAAATGTATTATGGTGTTCCATGAATTCGATTGGAAATAATAATTAATTTTTGATTTATAAATTACTTTTTTTCATATTCCATTATTATCTTCATGAATTTTATTTCAAATAGTTTTAATAGTCTTGAAAATGACGTTGAATGATATGTAATGACATGTAATTGTTAAAAATTATTTTTAAATCCTCAAAAAACAATTAAAATCTCATAAAGACTCATGTTGATGGAAAAATATTATGCATTTCATTGATTTTTATTTATTTTCTACATTTAATTTTTAAAATTACTTTCAAGACCCTTATATATTAAAATTTTTATTTTCCTTATTACGGTAAAATAGAGTTAATGTGGGTATTAAATCACCAATTAATGAATTAATATGACATGTAAAAATTGTATAAAAATTATTATTATTATTTATATTTAATTAATATACTCTTTATCTTCTATTATAATTTATTTTGGAGAAATTTTACATGATTTTGACACATATTATATATTTAAACTTTTTGTTTTTACATGTTTTCTACCTACTTCACTTAGATATAGAAACCACATCTCCTCTCTTATTCATTATATATGCCTAATTTAGTACAACCATTATCTCCCCAAATTCAGTCCAACATTCCTTTCCCACATTCTAGATCTTTTCTTATTTCTATATGACCATACTATGAATGCATATGTTGTAATACAATAGATGATTTCTAAAGAAGAGGAGTTAGAGAGGGAAAAATAATGTTTGGGACACTAGTTAAGAGATTTTACATTATATATTATTTTAAAGATTTATTTTAAAAAAATTTATTATTCATGCCCCTATTCATCAAATTCTTCAATAGTGATCATATTTATCTTTAAAATATTGAAGATGTTTATTTTCAATTACAATTTTGTTCCATTAAAATTTATTAAAATTAAATTTTTTAAAATGTTTTCTATTTGACACATTTTATTCTTTTTAAAAATGAGTTATATTTCTTGTCTATTAATGTATATATATATATAATGAACAAAAATTATTTCCCTCATGAACATTTTATCCCATGAAGAATTCTTTATATGATTCTAATTTTTTTTATATAATAAAATTTCAAAAATATTCGGGATATTTTTACATTAAATGTAATGAAAAGAAAAAATATTCCTTTTTAATATTTTCTATAAATGTACTCAGATTTGTTTTGAATGAATTTTCATATTTGTAAACATAATTTTAGGATTGGTATTTTTTATAGGGGATGTACTGTAATAATAATATCCACATTATCATTTTCTATGGCTTATAATCATGTTGTTCTATTTATTGAATGGGGAAAAATATTGATATTTTTGTAGTCCTTTTTAAATTTGGATATTTATATTGAATATGTGTTGTATTGATTTTTCACTCCTTTATTATGATTATTTTATTCAGATTAGTATGTGATGGGTGTGGCTGGTTATAGCACCTCCATGAATCTATGGGACTCAATAGACAAACTAGATCATTTATTTAGTGTATTCTTCCATATTTATTTATGATGTCATGGAACAAGGCCTTATTGTAATTTTTATTATGTATTGGAATATGGTATTGGTGGTAGTATTATGATTTTTGTGACTATAACATTAATACATTATGAACTATTATATTATTATCCATGTGATCATTTTTTCCATCCATTGATATATTTTATGTCATAGATTTTGATGGATTTTAAAGAAATATTCAGATAACATGAGATAATAAAATGAGCATTGATTTATAATATTATCTATGATCTCTTATGGGTAAAATGATTTCCATCGAAAAGAATCCATGTTTTTCAAGAAAACATCATGAATTTTTATTTTCTTTGTTATGTATTATTTTGAAATGATTGATAAAAAACTATGGAGAAAATTTTATTTTATGAGTAAATAAGGGATTATTTTATAAACATTTTATACACACCGAAAATAAAACATCTGAATGGGTTTTGTGAAGAAAAAATTGATCAATGAGTTTCCTTTATTTTAATATACATTTTAAATTTTGTTTTCTCATATGATGTTTTGAAAAACCATTAATAGGTCATAAGGATGAATATGAAACTATATAACTGACTAATCCATTATAAATTAAGTGAATGAAATTTGAGTGGGACATTAATTTAAATATAAGGTTATTCTTTTTGTGAAATAAAATGGACAATCAGTTGAATTTTACAATTTTTTTTATGTTATTGGTATTTAAGGTGTTACTTTGTTTCTTAAAACTAAAAAATGAAATGATACTAGAAATTTAAGATAGTGAAAAAATTATTTTTATTAACATAACTTTGGGTTATATTAGTTAATGGTCATTGTGTTTGGTGATAAAGGAATGTTCTAGAAAACAGCAGTGGTTACGAATAATTGGAATATTATATTATTATATTTATAGATACCGTCATGGTTTAAAAAGTCTAAGGATTATCATTGGATTAAATCATGGATAATCTTTTTAGTTTTTATAAGATTGTATAATTTTTGTGAAATTTACTATGTATTATTAATTTCTTTTGGTAAATGGGACACATAATTTTTCCAAATTTTATCCTGAAAATTTTAATTTAAGGATGAATGGTTTTATATTATATAGACATAATTTTAAAGGTATTAGTAACCACTCAAGTTCATATTATTTTATATATTTATTTAATTGTGGTTAATTTGAATAAAATATTTTTTACATTTGGGGAAGATATTTATTATCATATAGATATCCATGGAATAGGAAATTGAATTGGAGACTATGTGACTAAACATTATATTTAAGAACATAACGACATTGGTAACATTAGATTATTCAGAAAAACATAATTATATTTCAAAAGATGGAATTTTATTTAAAGAATAAAAGCAGATTTAATTTTCTAAATAATAAATTAAATTGAGGTGATTTAGGTTATTTATTGAAAATATTAGAATATTTTTAAAAATATATTATATGGTTATGTAAATTTTTAGTATATAACCAAAAGAGTAATTAATGTTTTATGTAAATAAATATTAAATTGGTCTTTTAAGAATAATTCATCAAAATTTTATTAATTTTTTTAACATGGTCTAGAATATTACGGGGAGTTTTGATGTTCGGGGATTAATGTATTACTTCCATTGAACTTTTTGTTAAAATTGAAATGCATTATAAATCAATGATTTATTTTTTGACTCAATGGATTATTACAATTGAATAATATCTAACTTTTGAAAAGCATTTTGGGTTTTGATTAACAGATTGGAAGAGAAAATGACATTTTATATTTTTGTGGATCATGTGATTCGTTAGAGGTTGAATTTAGTGATTCTCTCATAAAAAATATCAATATCATGATAATAAAAATATATTTATGTAATCATTCATATAGAATATTTATAATTATACTTAATAAATATTAACGTATTATATATTCTATCTGTAAAAAAATTTCTCAAACTTAGGGAAGATGAATATATATATATATATATATATTGAGTATTATTTGAAGACTAACAGTAAGAATCCAAGATAAAATTTTAAAAACAAATTTAACATTATTAGTCTTATATAGGTACATGGATAATAATATTCTTGTTCTTGACCATGAAACTAATGTTCGTAAAAAATATATTTTTAATATTATTACTAAGTGATGATAAATTCATTTTGAGAGAATAAAATTCATATTAACCGGTTTTAAATTTTGTAATATGTTATAAGGGGACACTAAAATATATTTTAATTTATTTTAACAAAAATATATAAATGATTTTATGAGGTATAGAAAACACTAAGCCTAAATGAATAGTTATATACAATAGAAATATTATATTTTAAATATGGCCATTACAAACTATATACTTTCATTCGGGGTCTGACTCAGAATAACTGTATTATGAAATATTTTAAGAAAATTGTGATTAATACTCATTTTCCGATTAATTTATTTTAAAGAAGAACTCATTTTTTAATAAATTCATATAATATAAAAGGATATATATTTTTCCAAATTTTTTTTATATATATAACATCTTTTTATTGAAATAAATTTAGTTAATAACTATATATGAATGTTTTGAATGAAATTTATAGTTCATATATTTACTATAATATTTTAGTACTCAACTAATGGTTGTTACTATAAGTGGAATGGGTATAAATTCATTTTATAATTAAAGAATACTTTTTTTCAAAATAGTTTTCCATTGAATTTTATGAAAATATATCCTAATTAATTTTATAAATAGTTATAAATTCTAATAAATAAAATTGATAAAAAATAATTATTTATTTTAAAATAATATTTCTATAAATTTAGGTAATTTTCAAAAAAAATTGATTTTTTAGTGAATAGTGAAAATACTGATTACTGTAAATCTATAATTTCGTATCATAAACTCACGTATTTATATAATATTCATTTTTATTTTAAATTTAAGTAAAACAATTTATATTTATTAACATTAATTAAATAATTCAATAGAAAAAAATATAATGTTTGATTTTCGTATATGTTCATTTTTATGTTGAAAATATAATTTCCTAAAAACTATTGTTTGTTACATTTTCCCCACATATATTAAAATTTATTTCATATAGTTCAATAAATTAAATCATACAAAATAGATTTCTTATTTATAATCCTATGGTTCATATTTAGAATCCATTTTAATTTATTTTTTGGTTGTTATAAATATTAACTTTAGTAAAACCATTTTCAACCTGTTTATATTGAAAAGATGGTAAATTAAAGAAAAAGGAAGTTATATGATCACATTGTTTTAAATTTAAATTTATTTTATTAGATTATTTTTACACGTATTAGCTTATTTTGCATTTTTTATTATTCAGTTGACACTTTTCATTGATTATGACCTTCATATTATTTTATGTAAAAAATGAGTAAAAAATATCACTCTATTTCTTTTAATATTTCTTATATGCATTCATTAAAGTTTATAAAATTTATAGATTTTTATAAATGTGTTTTTAAATCTAACTTTTTTATTCCAATGATATTATTTTATTTGTTATTTTTAGTGATTGAATAATTTCTGTTTATCCTTAGGTAACATCGATGAAACACATGAGAATGATGTAGAAAACTCAAATTATAGATTTAAATAAATATTACAGGTAATTATATTTTTTTAATTACTGTGTTCATTGAATTGAATGTGAAATTATGAAAGATTAAATATATTTTAATTACATATATTCTCATTACATTATTTTTCTTTTTCCTTTAATATAAAATATTGCGAATAGTCATAAAAATTGATTTAAATGATATTTAATGTTTTAAAATTTATTTTTCATAAATATATGTTCATTAAAATATTATCATGAAAATTTTGATAGTGTATTCAGGGTGTATATTATAAATAAGAATCTAAAAAACATCGATAGTTTTAAATAATGGAATCATGTTCCATTTGACTGTATTTTAATGAGTCCAATGCTAAATGATGATATCAAAAATATGAACATAAAATTGAGTTTATAAAATGATGAATTTAATGTGGAAACTCATATAATATTTATATAAAATAGTATAAACATTATTTTTTTTTGTATACATTTATGCATGCGGGTTGAATCATATAGAGTAGAAAATTGTGAGATATCATACATCCAATGTGAAATAGAAAGTTACGAATCCTGACATATATTTGCATCAATATAACAAAGATTTAACTCCAAAAAGATCTAATTGAAGTCATTACATGTTCCATGTATTTGGATAATTGAACATAGTTCATTAATTATTTGAAATGAATATTTGGGAAAATAAGACTATTTTATAAAATTATTGAAGTCCGTGAATTGTGGAGAAGAAGTAAAAGAGATTCAATGTTCCTATAGGGTAATAACATCTTATGAATTTGAAATTTCAATCATTGGTTCAACATTGAATAATTTACTGGGATTATGGTGTCTAACAAACTATAAGAGGCTTATGATTAGGGAATATAACCAATCTATGAATAATTTCAAAATGGGTGAGCTTAAAATTACTGGAGAAGTGTAACTAGGGAATAAAACATACAATTAAAAGTTTTTCTATAATGTATATTACATGTATCAGTGTCTAACCAACAAGGAATGGATTAGGAATTTATGTTGAACCATGTAAACACGTTGTGTTAAGTTCAATTTTACTAATACTACAAATTTAGTGAGGCTATGCGATAATAGTGTTTGGATTAGAAAAATCCACATGTCCACGAGGATAGTATAAAATGAAATCTCCTTTAAAAATAAAAATAAATAACTGATTCATCCCCCTAACATTTAGTGATTCATCCTTCTTGGGATGTACAATTACTATCATAGTAATATTCCATCTAAATTTATAGGTTTCCTCGGATTGTATTTAATTTCATTAGGAATGTAAATATTTATAAATGTCTACATATTTCATTATGTGATGAAATAATAATATCGATTGATTAACCCAAATCCAAATGTCTCATCCAAGACCAAAAAAATAAAAAATGTGGGAGGCATGAATCTAATGAAAAATCCAAAACTAATGGAGGAAACATAAGTAATTGAATGTAATAATGGTAGTACATCATACAATAATAGACTTAGTCATTATTCATTGAATGCTGTTTTCTCTAGTTATAATGATGATTTATCAAATAATGATCAATTTTTATAGTTTAAATAAAATCTTGATAATGTTTCAATTGATCAATTGAATTATTTGATAAAACTATCAAGGGTATCAAAAATTAAAAATAATAGCTATAATAAGAGGGTGATTATATTAGAGAATACTTGTTTGAAATGGTTAGTTATCATAAAAATATCATAATGAAAGTAGTTTCCAAACAAATATATAACAATTATTATAAAAATAATTATTTCATTATAAATGAATAATTAGAAAGGATTTTTTGTGGGAATTAATTCTATAAAAGTTATATCGATGAAGATTTCAATGTAAATGAAAATTTTCACACAATGTCTATGAATATCAATGATGAAAAATAATATATTATGTAAAATGTATTAAAATTACACAAGGATATATTATTAGGGTATATTAAATTACATAAAAAAATTAAATAAGATGATATAAATTTGGGAAGGCCTGTTATGATTAGTTTTTTACTATAAGAATTATAATTATATGATGTTTATAGAGTTGAGATTCAAACTATGTGATCTCGATGAAGAAAAGGATTGAAATTCCCAGCCAGATGAGAAAAATAATACATTAAAACAAGTTTTATAAGACATTTTTCTTTCATAGACACTCAAAACGATGGCCCAAAGAGATTATCTCATCATTCATCGATATTAAGAAATTACTAAAAGTTGTCTTGAAGAAAAAAAGAATCTTATGTACAGCTTTTGTATCATTTTATAGTACATATTTGAAAACAAATTCTATGAAATTAAGGATGGTAAAATATCCCATAAAATATAACATAATTGAAAAAGGTAATTTGAGATTATGTATGAAGATATGTTTCATTATTTATTCAAAAATATTGGTATATTCATTTAAAAAAATGTAGTACAAATTCTATAAAATATAGAAAGACTACAGTATAAAGAAATAGAAGGAGACTCGTAGGTTATTTTTAGTGATCCTCATTGTTTGGGAGTGGAGAAGTGGAATGTTGGAATAATATTTCTATTCATCTAAAATCATTTTAATCTACAATTAAGGGGGGGAAATACGAATACTAGAGAAATCATACATCTCAAAATCAAAATCATAAAGTATATGAGACTGGAAAAAGGATGATCTATGATGAGAAAAATAAATCTAGATCACAAATAAATTATTTTTAAACCATAAAAGCACATGATCTAGCCATAATGAAATTATTTGGTTCATTAATAAATGTTTGTGTTATAGGATGTTATTTTGGACACAAGGATGAGGTATTCATGGGAACATTTGAATGAGAGGATCCCTCTATTTTGAAAGGGAAGAGGGTTTAAATAAATACTACTATTAAGTAATGTAATAATTCTAAAATTACTATGGTGTAATAATATAGTTCATATAAATAATATTTTCATGAGAAGAGTATAAATAATATATCCAACATTTTGATTATAAGAAAAGAATTACATTGTTTAGAGGATGCTCTTAGAAATAATATTGTTTCCAAAGAAAACAATTGGTCCCTCTTAATTATCTATTATTTAGTGTATTAAAACAAATTTGAATGTAATTGAAGGATATTTTAATGTAAATCACTAAAAAGTAGTATTAACATACTATCTATCTTAGATCATTCTGAGTAACATGATGTAGAAAATTATGACTACACCTTATAAGGGGGAGAAAAATTAAAAATAATTATTCATTTGTTCCCTTCAATTGAAGTTGGGAATTCATTAATGATTTTACAAAAATGATGTTTGAGGTATTCCAATAAAACTATGATCCCTCATTCATAATTTAATTTATAATATTTATTAGATGGGGTTCTTGGCTGATGAAAATATGAGATAAATGGGGGGATAACTTTTTTTTACTTCACCCGATCATTCTACTTTTTTAGTGGAAACATGTTTAGGATATATTATTTCATGAATAATTTCATGAAACCATGAAAATGGGAAATAAAAATTTGTGATAATTATTTCCCTTTCCAAGTATGTTATAGAAAACATATATGTCCTTGGAATTATATCTATGATTTTATAATGAGTTTTCTCATGAGTGTGTATAATTGATTTACTAAAGGATCACTACTAATATAACCTTGTGTTATCACACATCTCTTAGAATCATTCATGAATTAGTAATATAAGGTAGGAGAACGTGTTTTGGGAAAATCAATGAGATGATAATTTCATAAATTATCCATTAAATATTATTATATATATATATATTATAATGATGTTAGCACTAAATTATTAATTTTATAATGTTAAGAGATATTAAAAAAAAATAGGTAAGGATTATTGAGCTCGTGTAATAATTGATTTTTTATTAATGATTCGATATAAGTTTGGTGAGTGTGTATGAGGTGGTGATTCAAGGTGGTTTTTTTTATTCAAATAAAATTTGATTTAATTATTGATAAATCATCATTGTATGTCAATATTCTGACTATGTTACTTCAATGATCAATGGAAAATGAATTGTATGATTTATATCATGAAGAAATCATTTGAAGATCTTCTAGGTATTGTAGAAATCTATGTTCGATTTTTATTGATCTTGTTTTAATGTCTAAGACATATCAAATTGCACTACTAGAGTGGATATTGTTTACAAAATTTAATTATGATATGAATTATTTTTAAGAAGGACATATAATATTCTATTATTGTATGAGGAGTTTATTTTTAATGTCCAATAATTTTTTTTTTATTTTCATGATGAAAGACTTGTGATGAAGGCTTATTGATTTGGTATGTCATAAATTGAAGAGAATGGAAATGAAATTTAATTCTATTTGGAACTAAAATTAATCATTTATATAATTCAATACAATATTTTCACTATGTGTTTATATTCAGGTTATGTTAAAAATTTATATCCCCTGGGAAACCAAGGATCCACCTCAACCACAAATGTGTTTCAATTAGAAAATTTTTTTGGAAGAAGGATACACTAGTCAACCATTGGTGGTAAGTGAGTATTTTTGATTTCATATTTCTTATATGGAGTACATGGGTTGCATAGATTTTTCACATGGCAAACATGTGATTACTCAGGGGACAATGCAATGTGGTTTTATAGATTTTGATGGGTATTTGAGTAGATGTTTCCAAATTCCATCTCGAGTGTCATATCAAGTGGTTTCTAATTTGGAAAATATTATTATAAATATATATGAAAAAATAATAGGTGATGTAGAATGAGTCCAAAATGATTTACTATTACAAATCATTAAAATAAATAAGAATTTACCATGATATCTAATCTGGCTAAACAGATTCCTCTGATCCTAATTACCTTAAACCATTAATCAATGGTTCATATGTGCATCCTTATACCACCATTATCGATCGTTCATTATCATTGATCATGCTTACATGTATTACCATGATCAAATTTATATCCTTAATCATTTATACTGAGATCAAACCAATTTTGAGCCAAAAATCATGAATCAGGGACTGTTAGAGATTCAAGAATATACAAACCTCCATGAATGAATGGTAAAAATCAATAATAGGGGAAATTGTATAGTGATAAATATGGATTTACTTAATTGGTTTTATATACATATATTAATTGTTTAGCTTCACATTGAATGCATGAAAACATAATATAGAATTTCATATATTAAAAAAAATTCATGGTAAATCATGACGAACCAATGATGCAAAATAATATTCCATAAGAATATTGTGAATTTTGAATCATTAGGTAATCATAAAATTGGATATGTATATTTTTAGTGGATTGGAAAAAATAGACACCAGATGGATGGTGTCATCAGGAATTTAATATACCACATGAAGAATGATAATTATCCAAGACTTTATAGCATTTGAAAATAAACGATCCATGGAATATGATTGTTTGGGAAGGGTATAGAATAGTTGGAATGAGATCAATCTATTCATTCATTTGAAATTATGGATACCATATTTTCTTGAGTGAATTTATATATATCTTAGACTGTATAATGATGTTTATAATATATTTAAATTTTAATGTGTTTAAAATGAAGAATTTAATGTGGTTTCTAATACAACATTTAAATGAAATTGTATACCCAAGGAATATGGGTACATTTGAAAATACTATTTATTCAAATTTAAAAATTAAGAAAAATAAATACATTATTTATAAAACTAATTATTGAGGTTTTTTGGAAAAAAAAATTATTGAATTAAAGGAAAAATTATTTTCACAATTGTTTTGTCTATATATTTATTCAAGAAGGAGAAATATTATTTATATATAAATTTGTGATAGATCATTAATCAATCATGAGAAATAATGTTAAGACACATGTTACATTTTTATATCAAATAAATAAGGGTAAAAAGCTTGTTAGATCTTCAAGAATGTGATCACATGTTCTTAACTATTTGATGAATAAAAATTAGATAATTCGTGATCTGAATTGATCTTTTAGTAATACAATATTTTTACCCAAAAAATCGTGAAGACATTAAGAAATTTTATATAAGTAAATGGGATCAATGATTCCTATAAATGATTGTCATTTTAATAAATTGATATTTCTATATTTAGATCAAAATTCATGATGCATCTTGGAGTTTAGAAATCTTACAAACTAATGTAGGAATGTGATTGAGGTGTGTAACAAATCCTTACAGAATTAAAATTTAGGTTTCTAACCAATTAATAGTGAAATCTTATAGTGGTGTATAACCACTTTAAACCACTTATGTTATTAGTGAGGATTCCCTATTTGGTTTTCTAATAACAATTTATAGGCTTTGGTTTTTTTATTAACCTATTACACATTGTGTGTTGCATTCGTTTATTACAAATTCACAAAAGGAAAGGTGGTGAGATAAATGTTTATCGATCATGAAATTCAAAATTTTCAAGAGGTTGGGATAAATAAGAATATATCATAAAAATAAATATAATTCATTGATTCACTGGTTCCCCTTTCAGTGATTCATCTAGCTTTGTTGATACACTTGGGATATACTCTAATGATATAATCCAACTTATTTCTCTGTATGGATAATGATTATGTTATTCAAGTAATTGATTTGTGAAAAATATTGAATTTATATAATTTAGTTTTCATAAAATTAATATATTTATGTTGATTATGTAATTTATTAGTCATTAAATCCTATAAAATGATTAATTAATTCTTCTTTGTAAGGGATGAGAGGGGCCCATTATATCCACTCAATGTATATGGATGACTATTGAGACAACATTTTCTTGGAATTTGATATCTTACTGCAAAGTTATTTTTTATATATTTGTATGATCCGTTAATCTCAAGTTAATTATGTCTTGAAATAAGGCCTTGATGGTATTATTATGATGTCTATCCTTATGCATTCAATCATTTGGAAATCATTTACTGCTTTAAATGTGATTATTTGTAGTTCAATTCTTATATATAAATTTTACATTATGTTTGATGATAATTATTTAGGAAATAATTTTAATTAATTAGATAGTATAATGTAAATCTATTTAACATATTATTTATGATATAATATTTTTAAAAGGATTATTATCAAGGAAAATATAATTTTTTTTTCATGAAAGTATCATGATTTAATATTTCATCCTTTATGCTTTCTTACTAAATTATTAATTATTAACAATAATTTTTTTCAATTTTAAGTATGTGATTATTTTAAAGTAATCCTTTATTATGAGAAAATGAAATAAATAAATATGGTTTTTCATGAATTTCAAATGGATATACTAGTTTCTTTTCATTTTATTTCCCTTACTGAGCCTTTTTTATCATTCCTTTTATCAAATGTTATTTAGAATGCCTAAAGATGTGAAGAAACGTTATCAAGGTATATCTTTATATTATGTGGATCTATATTAAAAAAGAAATAATTTTTTCAAGGAAACATTAGTTTAATTTAATAATAATTTTTTTAATATTAAAAAAGGACACTGAGTGGAAGTGATCAGATATTATTTTAAGGGTGTGAGTTTTAAGTTTTTTTCAAAATTCTCTAAAACACTGAATGAAATATACCCTAAAAGGTATGAAATTAAAACCCTCATTATAAATAGATTAATCATGGGATTTTCAGGTTATTGTGTGATACATCCTTCACATATGTAGATGTAATTTTCTATTTTTCTTACCCTATAATTTCATTATGAGGAGCCTTTGGAGGTAATTCCAAACAAGGCTTAAGTAATAAGGTCACTCAAATATAATTTAGTAATTTCCTTCTCCATAAAAGAAATATTATCATAGTGATAAATTCTTACTCTATATATAAGTCCCCAACCTTAAACCTTAATTAATCTTGAGTTATTACAATATTTCACATTGAGGATCTTTTTAGGTTTAGAGTTTTAGAGAATTAGATCATAAAACTTGCATTACATTCCACGTATAAACAAAGTGGATACATAAAGATAGTATTCTTCATTCCCATCAATGGAAACATACTTAAAATAAAACATGGATTATTTCTTGACACATCCTTGACTCTATCATCTTATCATGTACCTTTCCCTTGACCTGTGAAAAAAATTTCAAAAGCTTGGGATGAGCATAAAAACTCAGTATGGGTTATAAAAAAACATGTAAAGGAAACATGAGTTCATATATAAATAAGAATGAAATCATACATTACCCATTAAACATAGGCACTTTAACATACCTCATAAAATCATGAATAAATCATAGAAATCATAAGACATAAAGGTAACTTGAGGCATTCATAACATTCTTACGTAGGGAGTAACCCTCTTGGTTACGTTTGGAATACCCATCACAGTATATTCCCTAAAATCTATTCGGAGAAACCTTAACGTTTCACTCCTTCGCGTTACCCAATGCATTGGAGAGCTATAACGGGCTCACCCGCCCTTAGTTTATCACGGAACCACCCGTCTTCATAATAATGCCCAAAAACCATAACATAATCATATAACATAAAACATGCATAAAGGAAACATAACATTTCTACATTTCAATCACGAGATATTAATACAACACAATGATATAATAAAAACATTATGAAAGCCATTTTCAATACCAAAGTAAAACATGGTATTTATTTTTCGTTTTAAAAAAAAAGGTATGGCATGTAGAGGAAGCCGAAACTCAAATAACGATCACGACGGCGGAGATGTCGTTGTCTCCGCATACGTACGACAAAAACATTCCCTTTTGTCGTTTAGTAAACACTTCGTATAAATAATATTCCTTTTGAATAAACGTAAAAGTCAAAGGGGTTTATACACCGTATAAAAGAAAGTTGTGTATAAAATAAAATATGCCCCAGTGAAAGGAGATTGAGAAGAAGTCCCATACCTCGTATCCGACTTGACCCGACCGTTCTTTAATCTCCTGAATAATAAACTTGAGTTAATCTCTACTTGCTTATGAATCTTTTTCAAGTTCATTATTCCTTTTATACCATGTTATGAACATCATGTAATCAGTTAAGTTAATAATGTTCATTTTGTCAGTATTTGGTTCTTAAGTCAAAAATAGACTTCTTATACTTACATGTTATTAATTTGGTCATAGTTTCATTATATACAGAATGATATTAATGATTTGGATATCATATATATTCATCATATACATGTATTTATAATATTACATCACATTTAGAGGTAAGAAATGAAATGCACCGTTCATGGAGACGGTAAGCCGTACGTACGCATGAACGCTACTTCCATTTCTATTTCATATTTTCTGGAATGGAATCATAATGATATAAGAGTATATTATAATGCCAGTATAATAACATATATAACATCATTAACTTTATCCTTTACACATCCCACATATGGTATTAACGAATCAAATCACTTTCAGGGGGCGGTAGTCCGCACTTCCAAAAATGAAGATATCGTGTTTACCCATAATGGAAACCATAAAGGTATGACCAAAATGAAAAAACAGAAGCATAAGGAAAACATAAAAATATTATATATCATATATAAAAATAGTGACATCATAATGGCCACCTTTGATGGTGTTAAATGAGTATTGAACAATCATCGTTTCGGGAGGCAGAATTTCGCCATCCACGGAAACCGTATGTTCTTTAACCATTTGATGTAGTTGTGTGAGAGTGTAGCTCAAATAAATATTATAACAACATACTAGTATATTGAAGATACTGGTTTGTTACAAAATAAGTAAATAAAAAGAGTTTAGGGGGTCGGAGAAGCAAAATAAAACAAATGAACATGAGAGAATGAATTACCTTTAGAAGTGTAACTCCTTTTGATTTGTGCCTAAAGGCTTCCTTTGAAAGGATTCTGCCCAAAGGTAATCCTCTAGGATGAGGAGAGGGATGTGGAGAGAGTAAATGGGCATGGGTTTGGCCGAGCCAAAGGCTTGAGGAGTGTGTGAAATGAGGTAGAGGTGGGGGCCTTTTATAAGAAGAGAGGAGGGGCACTTTTGGAAAGTAATGAAAAATGTGTTTCGGTTTCAAAAGTTTCCACATTGATATAATTACTGTATAAGGTGATAAGGGTTCGAAATCCACTCATCCAATTGGTTTTGGCCATGTGTAGTTCATAGATTTTACATTATCTTTCCATTTTATTTAAATCGTCAAATAATGATGTCATCGCTGCGTCATTATTATGTCATAAATAATTTAATTTATTTAATGTCTAAAAATCATAAAAAAATACTATGATGTAGGAAATCTTTTTATCTTTCCAATGAATATTTATAATCAAATATCTGATCTTTATAACCCCATGTAAAAATTGTTTTCGTAAAACATATTATGTTTGTGTCATTTTTACTTTTACATTAAATAAAATGTTATTTATGTCATTTCCCAACCAAAATGTCTCCATGGGGTCCCCAAGTTGACCCATGGCTTGTATGGGTCGGCCATGACACAACCAATAAGGTTGGGACATGTGTCTAGGTCATTTCATATTATTAAAGCATTATTTATACATTAAACTACCCTAATTACCACTAATCGCGATTAAAAACTTAATAAGTTACTATTCACCAAAAATATTTTAATCCCATTGAACCACATTTTACTTATTAATGACAACCATTTATGTCGGATTTTCAAAATTCAATACACATTAGTGGTAAACTTTCATTTAACTGAAAAATCAGTTTGCTTGATTACAACTTAGTGGTTTCACTATTCATCAAAAATTGAAGTTTTTCAGAAAATTACCAAAAATTCACCCTAAGCTATATTTGATATTCTGAATTCAAAAATGAAGTATATTTTACAAAATTCAAATCATATAAGTCACATTAATTAATTTAATAATTAATTCCCGCTGCCGGAGCAAATAGCGTGTTTTTACAAAACAATAAGTATCAAAAGATTGACACCAGTTTAAGTCTAATTTCAAAGTGAAATTGATTCCAATGACCACCATTGGATAAAATGGTAAAAATATATTCTAATTTCACTTCAAAACCAATTAAAAACATAATCTAATCATATAAATATATTAGATTAAAAAGCAGTTTTGATGTAAAATGCAGTATTTTTCACTATTTATTAAAAAATGAACATTGTCAGAAAAATACCAAAAATTCACACAAGGTAAATTTTGATGTCCCAATAATAAAGAATAAGTTTATTTTGACAAACATAGTTTATAAAATTGTCAAAATATAGATTCAAAAATGGTTTGCCATCAAAAGGCAGTGAAACAATCTTTTAAGAATATTATTGTATTCCATGCATAGGATTGTATTTATTTTCATTTTAAGCCTCTATAACACTATCTTAATCATTAATATACATAGATAAAAATATATATTATTCATTACTTACTTGGGAGGTTACATCCTTCCCCCCTTTAGAAAATTTCATCCCCGCAATTTATTTACTTATCGAATAAATGGGGGTACTTATCCCTCATTGCATTTTCAGATTCCCATGTTGCCTCTTCAATCATGTGGTTTTTCCACAAAACCTTTACCTGCTTAATCACCTTATTCCGTAAAACTTATTCCCTGTGGTCAAGAATCTGGACCGATTGTTCCTCATAAGATAGGTTCTCCTCCAGCTGAACTACCTCTGGACTCAAAACATGAGATGGATCTGGCATATACTTTCTCAACATCGAAATGTGAAAAACATTGTGTACCTGAGATAAACTCGGAGGTAAATCCACTCGGTATGCAACTGATCCAACTCTCTCTTGAATTTCGTATGGTCCAATGAACCTTGGACTCAACTTTCCTTTCTTACCAAATCTCATCACACTTTTCCAAGGAGAAACCTTGAGAAAAACATGATCACCTACCTCGAAAGATAGATCCTTCCTCCGGTTATCCGCATAACTCTTCTGCCTGCTCTGAGCTGTTCTCATGTGTTTCTGAATCATCTGAAATTTTTCTGCTGTCTCTTCTACCAATTATGGTCCCATCAACTTCCTTTCACCCACTTCATCCCAGAAAGCTAGAGTTCTACACCGCTTCCCAAATAATGCCTGAAATGGTGCCATCTGTATACTGGAATGAAAACTGTTATTATATGAAAACTCACCCAAAGAAAGATGTTGGTCCAAACTTCCCTGATAATCCATTTAACAAGCTCTTATCATATCCTCCAATGTCTGAATTGTTCGTTCTGACTGCCCATCTGATTGAGGATGAAAAGCTGTACTAAAATTTAATTCAGTACCCAACGACTTCTGAAGGCCTTTCCAAAAGTTAGAAGTAAACCTGGGATCACGATCTGATACAATGGAGAGAGAAACTCCATGTGACCTGACTATCTCTTTAAGATACAAACGGGAAAGTTGATCAAGAGATAAAGTATCTCGTATAGCAAGGAAATGAGCAGATTTGGTCATGCGATCAATAATAACCTAGATTGCATTATTACCTCAAGATGTCTTCGGTAATCCAACAACAAAGTCCATGGATATATTCTCCCATTTCCACTCTGGCACTGGTAAAGGCTGAAGCATCCCTTTCGGTAACTGCCGCTCTGCTTTAACCTGCTGACAAGTCAAACACTTCATAGTAAAATCAGCAATATCTCTTTTCATTCCATCCCACTAGTAATACTCTCGCAGATCTCTATACATCTTAGTACTACCCAGATGAACTGAAAACGGAGAACTATGAGCTTCACATAACAACTCTCTCTTCAACTGTGAATCACAAGGCACACACAATCTCTTCCCAAATCTCAAAACGCAATCATTATCAATGTTGAATTCAGGCAACTTACATTTCTGAACCAGCTCTAACTTTTTCTGCAACTCACTATCTTGCTTCTGTGCTTGCTTGATTCTATCTAATAGAGATGATATCACTGATACCTGAAACAAAACAGAAGGACTTCCTGCACCAACAACTTCTATGCCAAAGTTCATCAAATCCTTAACCAAAGGATCACGTTCCAAACGCAACATTGTTAATGAAGCATTACTTTTTCGACTCAAAGCATCAGCCACTTTATTTTCTTTTCCCGGATGGTAATGAATTGTACAATCATAATCCTTGATTAATTCCAGACATCTCCTTTGTCTCATGGTTAACTCATTCTGAGTGAATATATACTTTAAACTTTTGTGATCGGTATATATTTCACACTTTAGTCCATACAAATGATGCCTCCAAATTTTTAAAGCAAAAACAACAGCAGCTAATTCCAAATCATGTGGAGGGTAATTTACCTCATGAGTTTTCAACTGTCGTGAAGCATAAGCAATTACCTGATCATTCTGTATTAGGACGCAACCAAGTCCTTTAAATGAAGCATCACTGTATATAACAAACTCACCATTCCTGGAAGGTAGTGCCAAAACTAGAGCATTCACTAATCTTCTTTTCAATTCCTGAAAACAGTCATCACATTCTTTTGTCCAGATAAACTTTACACCCTTCCGAGATAGCTTAGTCATTGGACTAGATAACCGTGAAAAATTTCTAACAAACCTTCGGTAATAGCCCGCCAAACCAAGGAAGCTACGAATCTCGGTTACATTTGTGGGTCTTGGTCATTCTTCCACATCTTTTGTTTTTGCAGGATCAACAGTTATTCTATCTTCAGAAACAATGTGACCAAGGAAAGAAATTTGTTGCAACCAAAACTCACACTTGCTGAATTTCCCATTCAGTTTCTTTTCTTTTAAGGTTTTCAAGGTAACCCTTAAATTTTTTTCATGCTCCTCTTTACTTTTAGAAAACACCAAAATATCATCGATGAAAGCCACCACAAACTTATCCAAGAACTCATGGAAAATTCTATTCATTAAGTCCATGAATACAGCAGGTGCATTGGTTAGCCCAAAAGGCATTACTACAAATTCATAATGGCCATATCTCGTACGGAATGCGGTCTTCGGAATATCTGCCTCCTTTACCTTCAGCTGATGGTACCCCGATCTCAGGTCAATCTTGGAAAAAAACTGAGCTCCCTGGAGCTGATCAAACAAATCATCGATATGAGGCAAATGATATTTGTTCTTAACAGTGATATTATTCAAGGCTCTATAATCAATGCAAAGTCTCATAGAACCATCTTTCTTTTTAACATATAAAACAGGAGCACCCCATGGTGATGTGCTAGTTCTGATGAAACCTTTCTTTAATAAATCTTGCAATTGCTCCTTCAACTCTAAAAGTTAAATTTGTGCCATTCGATAAGGGGGTTTTGAAATTGGCTTAGCATCAGGAACTAAGTCAACAGTAAACTCAACTTCCCGATCTGGTATTATTCCAGGCAACTCATCAGGAAAAACATCAGGATACTCATTTACCACTGGCACATCATTAATCTGAACAGTTCCTTTATTTTCAACGACGTGTGCAAGGTAACAATAATTTCCATATTTTACAAGTTTCTCGGCCTCTTGATATGTTATCAAAAGTAAGGGTTCATTCTTGTAAACAAACTGAATGCCTTTCTGAAAAGAAACTTCTTTAGCTCTACAGTCAATCTTAGCATGGTAAATAGAGAGCCAATCCATACCAAGGATAACATCAAACTCTACTAGAGGTAGAACAATACGGTTTTCAAGTAGGTTAGTTCCACAGATAAGGATACGAAGATTCTTATAAATTCTTTTTGCCTCAACATTCCCCCCAGGTGTTTTTACCAAAAGTTCAGGAGTCATTTCTTGAGATGGTATTCCCATTTCACTAGAAAAGGTTTCAGAGAAGAAAGAATGTGTAGACCCCGAATCAAACAACACACTGGCATAATCTGAAAAAACAAACAAAGTACCTGATACAACTTCATTTGATGGCCCGACATCTGCTGAAGTAGTTGCAAAGGATTTCACCACCCCTTTCTGCTTGTAGTCTAACTGCTTCCCATCACTCAAGATCTTTGTCGGACACTCGTTTGCATAGTGACCCATCTCATTGCACTTATAACATTTCACTAACTGTAAATAAAATTTGTTCTTACCTTCACCTTGATCCTTTTCAGTGCAATCACGAGCCTTAGGTCTCATCTTACCACATCGGTAGCACTTCCCAGAATTCAGAAGACATTCCCCAACATGCCTTTTGCCACATTTATCACTAACTGGAAACTTAGTTCTCTTACCATCAGACTTTTTTGAAGAATTCTTACCTTTCTCCTGCCACCTCGGTCTCTTCTTCTACTGGTTGTTATAGAACACTTGGTCATCGGTAAACTCCATTTCCACCTTCTCAGAACATCGAACAAGCTTTTCATAACTTTTAAACTCATGAGAAGCTAATGCCCTTCGATATTTTGGCTTTAATCCTGAGTAAAAACGATTGATTTTACTATCAAGGTCCCGGAATAAATTTGGATCATACCTTGCCAATCGAGTGAACCTTTCTTCATAGGCAGCCACTGAGTCTTCCTCTTGCCTCAATTCCAAGAATTTCTTTTCCATCATAAGTCGAACAGCCTTAGGAAAATACTTCTCAAGAAACATACCTTTGAATTCATCCCAGTCAAGAGCATCAATCTCATCGGCGTCCCTGATATTTTTAACCATAGACCACCACTGATCTGCTTCACCCTCCAAACGGTAAATAGCAAGACTAACCTTTTGATTGTCTAAACACCCCATGACATCAAAAATCTTCTCCAGTGCTTTAATCCACCCTTTAGCTAGCACGGGGTTAGATGATCCTCTGAATGATGGTGGATGTTGCCTCATGAAATGTTCCACCACTGACATGTTCCTCTGCGGTTGATCTGGCTGATCTCGTGTATGGATACCACCGCCATTTATCGCTTGAGTCAACTGCTCCATTACTGCAACAAACTGTTCAGTTCCAATTCCGACCATTTCTGGATGCTGATTCGGAAGGTTATTTCCTTCTGTATACCTTCCTAGCACTGCTTCCCTGTTTCCTCTGCGGAAAACCATTCAGAACAAACATGTCTTAGATGAAGCAACATGGTAATCTTTAAATGCTATATCATTTCGAAAAAAAATATTTTTGGATAATCATTTAATAGAATTATAACTCCTAAAGTTATCTAAACCGACCTCTGATACCAACTATAAGGCCCCAACCTTAAACCTTACTTAATCTTGAGTTATTACAAGATTTCACATTGAGGATCATTTAAGGTTTAGAGTTTTAGAGAATTAGATCATAAAAAATGCATTACATTCCACGTATAAACAAAGTGGATACATAAAGATAGTATTCTTTATTCCCATCAATGGAAACATATTTAAAATAAAACATGGATTATTTCTTGACACATCCTTGACTCTATCATCTTATCATGTACCTTTCCCTTGACCTGTGAAAAACATTTCAAAAACTTGGGATGAGCATAAAAACTCAGTATGGGTTATAAAAAAACATAGAAAGGAAACATGAGTTCATATATACATAAGAATGAAATCATACATTACCCATAAAACATAGGCACTTTAACATACCTCATAAAATCATGAATAAATCATAGAAATCATAAGACATAAAGGTAACTTGAGGCATTCATAACATTCTAACGTAGGGAGTAACCCTCTTGGTTACGTTTGGAATACCCATCACAGTATATTCCCTAAAATCTCTTCGCATAAACCTTAACGTTTCACTCCTTCGTGTTACCCAATGCATTGGAGAGCTATAACGGGCTCACCCGCCCATAGTTTTTCACGGAACCACCCGTCTTCATAATAATTCCCAAGAACCATAACATAATCATATCACATAAAACATGCATAAAGGAAACATAACATTTCCACATTTCAATCACAAGATTTCAATACAACACATTGATATAATAAAAACATTATGAAAGACATTTTCAATACCAAAGTAAAACATGGTATTTATTTTTCGTTTTAAAAAAAATGTATGGCTTGTAGAGGAAGCTGAAACTCAAATAACGGTCACGACGGCGGAGAAGTCATTGTCGTCGCATACGTACGACAAAAACATTCCCTTTTGTTGTTTAGTAAACGCTTCGTATAAAAAAGATTCCTTTTGAATAAACGTAAAAGTCAAAGGGGTTTATACACCGTATAAAAGAAAGTTGTGTATAAAATAAAATATGCCCCAATGAAAGGAGATTGAGACGAAGTCCCATACCTCGTATCCGACTTGACCCGACCGTTCTTTAATCTCCTGAATAATAAACTTGAGTTAATCTCTACTTTCTTATGAATATTTTTCATGTTCATTATTCCTTTTATACCATGTTATGAACATCATGTAATCAGTTAAGTTAATAATGTTCATTTTGTCGGTATTTGGTTCTTAAGTCAAAAATAGACTTCTTACACTTACATGTTGTTAATTTGGTCATAGGTTCATTATATCCAGAATGATATTAATGATTTGGATATCATATATATTCATCATATACATGTATTTATAATATTACATCACATTTAGATGTAAGAAATGAAATGCACCGTTCATGGAGACGGTAAGCCGTACGTACGCATGAACGCTACTTCCATTTATATTTCATATTTTATGGAATTGAATCATAATGATATAAGAGTATATTATAATTCCAGTATAATAACATATACAACATCATTAACTTTATCCTTTACACATCCCACATATGGTATTAACGAATCAAATCACTTTCAGGGGGCGGTAGTCCGCACTTCCTAAAATGAAGATATCGTGTTTACCCATAATGGAAACCATAAAGGTATGCCCAAAATGAAAAAACAGAAGCTTAAGGAAAGCATAATCATATTATATATCATATATAAAAATAGTGACATCATAATGTCCACCTTTGAAGGTGTTAAATGAGTATTGAACAATCATCGTTTCGGGAGGCAGAATTTCGCCATCCACGGAAACCGTATGTTCTTTAACCATTTGATGTAGTTGTGTGAGAGTTTAGCTCAAATAAATATTATAACAACATCCTAGTATATTTAAGATACTGTTGTTCTTACAAAATAAGTAAATAAAAAGAGTTTAGGGGGTTGGAGAAGCAAAATAAAACAAATGAACATGAGAGAATGAATTACCTTTAGAAGTGTAACTCCTTTTGATTTGAGCCTAAAGGCTTCCTTTGAAAGGATTCATCCCAAAGGTAATCATCTAGGATGAGGAGAGGGATGTGGAGAGAGTAAATGGGCAGGGTTTTGGCCAAGCCAAAGGCTTGAGGAGTGTGTGAAATGAGGTAGAGGTGGGGGCCTTTTATAAGAGGAGAGGAGGGGCACTTTTGGAAAGTAAAGAAATATTACTTTATTTGAAAATGTGTTTCGGTTTCAAAATGTCCCACATTGATATAATTCGTGGATAAGGTGATAAGGGTTCTAAATCCACTCATCCAATTGGTTTTTTCCATGTGTAGTTCATATATTTTACATTATCTTTCCATTTTATTTACATCGTCAAATAATGATGTCATCGGTGCATCATTATTATGTCATAAATAATTTAATTTATTGAATGTCTAAAAATCATAAAAAAAATACTATGATGTAGGAAATCTTTTTATCGTTCCAATGATTATTTATAATCAAATATCTGATCTTTATAACCCAATGTAAAAATTGTTTTCCTAAAACATATTATGTTTGTGTCATTTTTACTTTTACATTAAATAAAAAGTTATTTATGTCATTTCCCAACCAAAATGTCTCCATGGGGTCCCCAAGTTGACCCATGGCTTTTAGTGGACGGCCATGACACAACCAATAAGGTTGGGACATGTGTCTAGGTCATTTCATATTATTAAAGCATTATTTATACCATAAACTACTCTAATTACCACTAATCGCGATTAAAAACTTAATAAGTTACTATTCACCAAAAAATATTTTAATCCCATTGAACCACATTTTACTTATTAATGACAAACATGTATGTCGGATTTTCAAAATTCAATACACATTAGTGGTAAACTTTCATTTAACTGAAAAATCAGTTTGCTTGATTACCACTTAGTGGTTTCACTATTCATCAAAAATTGAAGTTTTTCAGAAAATTACCAAAAATTCACCCTAAGCTATATTTGATATTCCGAATTCAAAAATGAAGTCTATTTTACAAAATTCAAATCATATAAGTCACATTAATTAATTTAATAATTAATTCCCGCTGCCAGAGCAAATAGCGTGTTTTTACAAAACAATAAGTATCAAAAGATTGACACCAGTTTAAGTCTAATTTCAAAATGAAATTGATTCCAATGACCACCATTGGATAAAATGGTAAAAATATATTCTAATTTCACTTCAAAACCAATTCAAAACATAATCTAATCATATAAATAAATTAGATTAAAAAGCAGTTTTGATGTAAAATGCAGTATTTTTCACTATTTATTAAAAAATGAACATTGTCAGAAAAATACCAAAAATTCACACAAGGTAAATTTTGATGTCCCAATCATAAAGAATAAGTTTATTTTGACAAACATAGTTTATAAAATTTTCAAAATATAGATTCAAAAATGGTTTGCCATCAAAAGGCAGTAAAACAATCTTTTAAAAATATTAGTGTATTTCATGCATAGGATTGTATTTATTTTCATTTTAAGCCTCTATAACAATATCTTAATCATTAATAGACATAGATAAAAATATCTATTATTCATTACTTACTTGGGATGTTACACTATACATTGAGATAAAATACATACTCATGATAATGTTGATGTTGAAAATGGATAAAAAAAGTTCTGACTGAGGAATCCCAATGAATCTTAATAGAAACTACCTAATATAACAAAATTAGAATGATATTTTCCGTTACTGTTTTGATTTCCTATATCATCTGTTGTATGGATAAGGATGATTTAATGTACATAAAGACCATAAATATATAAAAGAATGTGTAAATTGAAAATCAAGTAAATTATTATCCAAATTTTGGTTTATTATCAAATTATATAATATCACATCACTGGAGACTTAAACATTACCTATAGTAATTTAATATCCATTCTAACTACATTTACATATTATTTTGGTAGATTTCATTAAAATTTTGTGGAATTGTTTGGAATAATACCACATATAATTGTAGTTAATGAACCTTGCATTTTTTGTTTCTCTTATTTATTTGTGTTCAAGATATTTATTTACATTATCTACAATCATAAAATAAACTTACCTCCCATATAAAAAAATTTAGCATGTTTTACACAAAAATATTTCATGTTGGTAATTAAACACTTAGTTTTTTCACCTTTTACATTTTTTCCCCGTTGGGGTGGGAATCCATTGTCTACATATCTTTTTTTAAATTTGAAAATAAAAGTCATAGATAATACCTTATTCATCGTGATGGAACTTTATTCTACCACTTCATATGTTAGAATATTTTGAGTGACTAATTCCTATTGAAGGAATTAATTTTTACCATAATATTCATCAATATTACATTCTAGACTAAAAATATATTACCAAATTTTACTTCACTACCTTATATTATTTTCCTAAAATTAAACAATATTTTCTTATTAATTTTATTCAGAATTTCAGAATTTGAAATTCCATATCATCTCATTCTCATTAGAAATGTACTTTTCAAATAATATCATCTTAAAATAATATATTAAAATCCTCACTTTCTAATACTCATTAGGGTTTGGAATCACTGACTATTATTGAAAAAATTTACATCTTAGGTGATATACTGTAATGATAAACATCCCTCTTTCACTACATCCCAAGGTAAATAAATTCATCAAGAGGTATTTAATCCCTTCTTTGTCTACAAATGATTTAGCGGTTATAATAAATTTTGGAGGCCCCTGAAGTGTGAAGTGGTGTAACATTGATTCACCATGTTTTTTTAGAAAAGGTTTTTTGGGTTACATGTCGAAACCTGAGTCAAATTATCTAATATAATTATTATATATTTATTCCCAAAACCATGTTCATTTGCTTATTTCAGTGGTCAATATCCATTTTATTATTGGTGTTGACAAAGTTTCTTCTCAAACCCTCAGTTTTTATTTCTATTCAATATAAGACACTTAATTATCACATATCACTATGAATAATTGATCACAATATAAATTTCCAATTTAGGTGACATAATTATGAATATAATTATGTTTTATCTAATTTTCCTCTTATATTGCAATTTTTTTTAAATATCGTACTTACTATTTCTAATAAATATTCCTTAACTCCATCTATAAATACCTCATATCCAGTAACTGGGATATTCACCTTACATTGTTACATTAGTAAATGACATAATAAATCACATTACCCAATACCCAATTGTTTACGAGTCTTATTATATTATATAATATCATGATTATTATGTTATATTTAAAAAAATTTAATATATCATATAAATGTAGCAAATATTTTAATAATCTTCATTGAATATCCTTTTATATTTTATAGATTTATTATTGGTTACTTGTTGAATAGAGTAATACATTATATGGTGATATTAAATGCTAAGTAAGTGATAGTTTATAGTGGAAGCTATCATGGACTAAATAGGTCATAAATAATAATGGACAAAAATAGTAATATAACAATTCCATATAACTCATTACATGAGTATGAAATATATCCTTAAATTATAAAAAAAATGGAATTAAATAATCACATGGATGCAATGAAATGATTTCATAGTGATCATACATATAATGTTGGAAATCATATATATTCCGTCAAGGCCTTACTCCTATATGTCATATATAAAATAGTATTGAATAAACAAAATATCGAATCTATTATGTCTCTTGAGAAACAAATATCCATCTAGTGGTAATATAAATTCATTCCCCAATAATCTAATAATAATTCCAATACATTTATACTATGAAATTGTTTGGATAATAATACATGTCAAAATGTTTCAAAAGGAAACACATACATAACTTGTTAATTCATATTAGTCTATATATGAGTATAGGGTATACTAACTGTCATTGATTCCCATCTTAATTGATTTATGTAGTTATATTGGTGAATATAAATCAATTTTGTTGGATTTATAGGATAATAACAATGAGGAGTAATGCATCCTTGATTTTGGTTTATTAGAGTGGAATACCTTGATCATATATGGTTAATATTATGAACTTGTCATGGAATGATATTTTCACAACTCCATCTCATTATAATATAAATTAAAAATAATTATCTCTTATTTTGAATTTATGGAATTTTTTAATTTTAAATTTCAATTTTTGAAATGGTTTTCACTATTTTGTGGTTAGTAGGTGGATTCTATAAACAATTTATTTTCCAATAGAATGTGTGAATATGAATTATATTTGTGGATAAAATGTTCTTTACTTGTACATGGATTTGAAAAAAATTTGTAGTGTTTTATATTTATTTTTTTGGGTGTCTCATAGTTATTCTACATTTTGAAAAACATAAACTACCAAATCAGGCAGGGTTGCAGTTTTTTTCCTAGTGTAAGCTTATTGTTTGGCACATGGTCTGATAAACCATATCAGCTTCCTATATTTTTAAATGTTTTTTCATGATTTTATATTGAATATTTTTTTCCCTTTAGGACATATTATCCTCCCCTCATTCAGATTCAACTCATTAGAGAGAGAAATGGAGATATTTGTTCCTTAATCCTTAGATTGATGTTTCTTTTTAATTTATTCAAAATTGTATTTTGATGATAAATAACACATTTCCAATAGTACATCATCTCATATTCTCTATATATATTTTTTCATTTTTATTCCATGTGTTCTCATCACTCTTTATAGATATGGGGCTTTAAAAAGGGATTGGGTTGGTGTAATTATATGGGTTTTTATCTATGTGTCAAAGATTGAATTTCCTTACTATGTATTGATTTTTCAATAAATGGTGAGTTGTATTTTAGTGATTTATGTAAGTATTTTTTCAATTCATTTATTTGAAATTCCATTACTATTTGGTCTTTCATAATTAATTATATTATCAAATTATACATTTTCATGTAACTCATGAAAGGTATAAGAAAATTGTCAACATTTTATTACATGAAATAAATGTATTTTAAATGATCTTTAAGGGTTATTTTTTATCTAAAAGTTTATTTATTCCATGTGATTATAAAAATACCTAAGAATGTATATTTAAATTTAATTGGTGAAAAAATAATTATTTAATCCTTTATTAATAATCATTTTTACTCATATTTTATTGGGTTTTTTTAATCAAATAGGTGTTTTGTTTTTATGGTATACTAGTAGTTGAAATACACCCTTCAAAACTGCTAAACTAGGTTTATTTTCAATTTATATTTATATATTTTCATTCATTAATTTTCTAAATTTCATTTTATACATTTATTAAATGAGTTTTCTTGATGATTTCACACCCTAGTATTGAGCACTTTTGTGTTTTTTTTCTTTCAATATTCAATAACATTATGGGATGTAAATATTTTTTTATAATTTGATTCTTATATGATTTGAAAGGAACTTTTTATTGATAGCGTGTTAATGATTATATGAGACTTATTTTCAGTATTCAATATTGACTCTTATATTGATCATATCACTTCTTGGTTTCTCCCCTGCACATGGGTTATGTCAGGGGAACCCATGGAAACATAAAGAGTGCTTTGTGTTTTGCAATACTAACTTCGATTATTCATTTTTTCTTCAAGGGGAGTACTCTTGAATAATTTTATTTAGTTCTTAATGTCATTTAAGAATATAATATCAGCTGGTAGTTTATTTAACTGATATATATCAAACATCATCTTATATTAGATAATGGGTAATTCAAAAGAGTTCTTTTATTTTGATGATAACATAATATTAAAGATTCATATTCTACACATTTTTTGTATCCCTATATAATATATTTTTAGTTGTGGATATTATTTGTTATTATATTTTACTTTTATTATGATTCATTGATATTACTGTTCCCATTGGATATATATTCCTCTTATGTTTTTTTGTTTTTTAATATTCAAAAATTTTACAAAAAATGAATTTCTCAAAACGTTGAAATAAATAATATGGATTTTTTTATTTTCATTAACATGGGGGTCCACATTTTCAGGTATTATTTTTATTACTTTTTAATAATGTGACATGACCCATTTTATTATAATAGGGAATCATCATATAATTTTATCGATGAAATGATTTATTTTTATCATGACTTCAAAATTATAATTTTTCAGTCATTGTACATTTATATTTTAAATGGTTTCAACTTAAGATTTTTGTAATGGTATTAATGTATAACACTTTATTCATTATATTAATTAATTTGGAAACCCTATAATTTAAATTAATTTCAAAATATAATTTTGATAATGTTTTATAAAATGAACTATATTCAAATAGGGGAAATCACACATGGCACATTTATGATACACTCAACATAAACACATATGTGTGTACGTAGCTCTCATGTTCTTATATATGTTCATGGGGTTTGATCTTTTATTTTATGTTTTTATTAATTTACATTAAATGATTTTTCTGATGTGGCTGGTGTCCATGGGTCACATAGATACATCTGTTGGTATCCTTTGTTTCATGCCCATATTTTCATTTTTTATATATCTACTAATCTGAAAAAAATAGTTAGTGTTATTTTTGTCTTTATTAGGTCATACACATGTTAATTATTTTGAATGATTTTTTATTTTAGAAAATTTCTTAGTTGTTCATGAGTGTTAATTCCATATTTTGATGATTAATATTTAGGTTTCTTCATTTCATATACGTTGGAGTCCAATATACGGAAACACCATGCAAGGTTATCAGTTAGCTTCCACAACATACTAGTTATTTGAGGATAAAATTATTCCATTGTGGTTATGTTCATTTTCCATGGTTCATATAACTAATTTTTGTAGATCCAGAACACACATTAGGATCTATGGTGGATTTTTGTATTCAATTTTATGGAAAGACCAAGGAAAACTTGTTAAAAATAATATTTTTGGTCGATGTGGACACTCAAGAGGGGGCTGAATTGAGTTCCAATTAAAATTTCTATTTTAATAACATTGTCTTAAAATCCCCCAAATAAACCACAGAATTAAACTGTAGTGAATTTATATCAAAATAAAGGTTCGGTTTGGTTCTCAAAGGATTGATTCTTTCCCAGTTAATCAAATCAGAAGACTTTATTAACATTTGAAACTAAATTACTGATTTACCACTAATATAAACACTTGCGAGTTTAATTATCAAAGTGACTTTAAAACAGTTTTGATCTTAAAGTGGTTTGCAGCATAATAAAAATAACATAGAAAATAAATAAGCACAGCTGGTTTAACCAAGAGGTTCAGTCTCAAGCATAGACTTAGTCCTCTCCAAACATTATATAAAAGTGATCCACACCCTGGATCAGGGATTACAACAGTATAAAACTGTCCAGGTCCAAGACCTCTACCACTGTTATCCGTGGGAACAGAAAACAATAGCAAACCAGTTTTCCAGGTCACGCACGACCTCTTCCACTATCCCAGTGATAAATAAATGATGTAAGAGTTTGAGTGAGGATTTACAGATCCTCCAGTTAAAGTACAGGAGACAGTGTGTCTGTAAAATACAGCAGATAACACACACTGCTCAATATGTAAAAAGATAAATCACAGAGCAGGGATGTAGAGTTTAGAAATGGCTCTAGTGATTGCAGTGTAGCTTTGGACTCCTTTGGATTGATCAGAATTGGTTCTGAGTCCTCTTCTGGTTTTTTGTCTGGAAAACAGAGTGTCATCTACTTCCTTGACTTCCAGGCTCAGAGATAGAGAAAAAGGTAGTCGAGGAAGTTCTTGTGTTATGTTCTCGTTCTCAGCTCTTCACTGGTATGCAGTGATGAATGAGTTGATCGTGTGAGTTCAGTCATCTCTTTTCATTCACACTCGTTTTTTCTTCCAGCACACATCATGGTATGTATGTCTCTATGCATTCGTCTATATCTCACTGTGTACGTATATTCATGTCTCACTTTGCAGTAGCACATCCTTCCTTTATTTAAACCACGAGCTCCGGCAAAAAATGATTTACTTTTTTGCAGGTACGATGTACAGTTCCCTGACAACCAACAACACACATTAAATAAATGTCAGTTTATTAAAATATACCTGATATGACCATTGGATAGATTAAATAATGATAAATAAATTAAAGCAGTGTCAGGTTCTATTTCTAGAACTGTGGCTTCTAGTGTAACGGTAGACTTGAGTAACAGTAGCCTTTCTATCGGTAACCTTTTTTATATCGGTAGGCTTAGTATATCGGTAACCTTACGCATATTGGTAGACTTTCATATCAGTGACCTTCGGGTATCAGTATGCTTTGATGTAACGGTAACCTTCTTATATCGGTAGCGGTAGCTCTGTCTTGTATCGGTAGATCTATATCGGTAAGTCTGTCTTGTATCGGTAGCTGTAGGTCTGTCTTGTATCGGTAAACTTTGATATCTTGGTAGACTTCCTTTGATAACAGTAGCTTCAACATATCGGTGCACTTGTGTGTATCTGTAGCTTTGTTCTGTAACGGTGGCTATTATCTGTAACGGTGGACTTTAATGTAACAGTGACTAGTCTGTATCGGTAGCTTTCTCATAGTGGTAGACTTAACTATATCTGTAGCTCTATTCTGTTTAAGCATTCTATTGGCAGAATAGTTTATGTCAGAGTGTACAAACATCTAGTAACCAAAAGACTAATATTTAAACATAGAACAATATAACAATACTTAATAAAAATAAATAGCTAGATTCCCAAATAAGTATTTAACCCTTTATCAACTAGGGATTAACAAAATACAAAAAATCATAATTGGGATTGTCAAAATATAATAAAGCAACTAGATTCCCAGAGGGTTCAATAATCTCCCCCTTTTTGATAATCACAACTTATGCCAAGAAAATTAAAATAGTATGAGAGGAAAAAGTGGAAACGAAATTAGCCTCAGAGGAAAAGGTTCTTTTGTTTTGTTCAGAAAAAACATCCATATTCCTCCCCCTTTCAATTGTACTGGAAGATTCTCTCTTAAATATTATTTTCTCATGTCTCAGTTTCTCATTCCCCCTTGGTGTTTTGCTTCCCCTTTGGTAACTCTTAGGTCTCATTTCTTATTTGCTCTCATTGGCTCATTTGCTCATTTTCTCCCCCTTTGTGATTAACAAAAAGAAGGGTAGAAAAGAAAAGATAAAGATTACCAGAGAATAAATGACAAAGTAATATAAAGTGAGTAAAGTAGAGAATGAAAAGGAATTTCATTAATATAAAAAAGGTACACTGATAAAATCATAAAAAAAATACAAGTGAATCCTATCAAAAAGATCTAGAAACACTCAATCCTCCTCTGGAACATGTGTCTTTCCCTTAGGATCAGAAGAGGTTTCAAGTGCAGGGTCACCAGAGGGTTTCAGAATAGCTGATGGCACAACTGGTGGTTGAGCAACAGAAACCGTACCAGTTCTGAAATCTGTGCTCCACTGAGTGATCATCGGTGTCATGCTCCTGATTTCTTGAACTAGAGTCAATTGAGGAGTACTCCCAGAGGCAGAAGCAGGAAGTGCAGGAGGTAAAATCACTAGTCCGGCATCCATATGCAGGAAGGGCAGCAATAGGTTCCTGAAATCCATTATAATTCTTCCTCCTCTCTTCATTGCTGACACAAAATCATCTCTATTTTCAATGAATTTGTCCAATGCAGGAGTAAGCTCCCTGAGCTTACTAACCTTTTCTCTGAAGGCTTGGGTCACTAGAGGTAACTTCATATTTTCCAGTAAGAGCTTAAAATGGTTGGTCATTTGTTTCTTAGTATAATCCTTTTCAAAATAAGCATCAACCTTATTCTTGATTGCCTCTTGAGATGTAGTAGCTGCCCGCAGGTGATCATGAACAAAACTACTAACTTCCCTAGTGGTAGAAAGAATCTGAGTATCTGATGCACCACTTGGACTAGCCTTAGCCAATTCTTCCTGAAAAATAGTGTGGATCTGGTCAACGTTCACACTTGAGTTGGATGAGGGAAGAGGTTTCATTGAGAAGGAAACTATCTCCTTGAAAGATTTAGTCAGACTACTAACTACATTCTAAAAAAGTTCATCCGGACTGTTCAGATGCTCTTTGAATGACTTTTTAAAGGCCTCAAAAACTTCCACAAATTTCTTGACCACTTATTTGATATATCAAATTTCAGAGTTTACTTGAGTGTGGGAGATAGGAATGGCAGTCAGAGAAGCAATCGATTGTCTCAAAGCAACTACACCTCCTGTCCAACTCTCAATCTGAGTGTGTTACACTTTAAGTTCATCCATCATTTCTTTCACAGGACTTGATACACCATATCCAATGGATAACTCAAGAGATTTCTCCACGCTTTTCATCTCTTCAACCATTATTTTCATCATTTCTACCACTGATTCCCTTATTTCTTCTTTCAATTCAACTTTTAAGGACTCATCGTCATCCTTGGTTGCCACATTTTCAGCCATAGTGGGTAAAGTAACTGATTCCTTTTCGGGTTGGTCTTCCTCATTCGAATCTCCATAAGAAAGTCCAAGAATCATATATCTGGGATCTGATGTCCAACTTTCAATGTCATATAGCACTATACTGAGCCAAAATTCTCCTCCTCATTTCAAACATTTTCCTGAGGTATCTCTTCTAACTGTCCTTCTTGAGGTAATTCTGCAATTTCCTCTACAACTGCAGCAGATTCAATAGCCATTTGTTCTAAGTCATTAATGACTCTCTCATCAACAGGTTCTGTTGCTGCTACTTCCTGATTAGGCACTTCCCTGACTATACTGACTATTAGAGGACTCAAACTGAGCTCTTTTTCAACATTTTCCTCTTCATCTACTTCATCATCAGCCTCCTTTTCTCTATTAACATCATGATCAGATACGGTTGCCTCATCCTCCTCAGAGGTGTCCTTGACAACATACTGGCATTCTTCTTCTCCTTCTTCTATAGTTTCTGTATCATTGTCATTCAAGACAGTTTCTCTCTTTGGTAGTTCTTTTGGAGGGCTAGCTGCTTCATAAGAAATAAATTGATGCACAAGACTAGGGGGTAAGTCTGGGTCTCCTCCATCCTCTATTGATGTCTCTTCTTACTCAGCTTCAGCATCATAGTTGACCAGTTCTGGCTCATCTGGTCCACGACCAGGATCCCTCACATCCTTTGGTCTAGATGGATGATCCACAGGAGCATACTTGTCATATATTTTTCCACCATCATTCACCCATGATTTCATCCAAGGATTCCAACTGACTTTCGGGTATTTACAGATAGTTCTTGTAATACATAAGTTGTCATTAACCACTACCAGCTCATCCTGAGGTCCAGCTACCTCTTTCACTTTTAGCATCACAGAAATTAGCTTTGAGAAAAACAGTGCATTTGATTTGGACTTTGGTCTAGTCATATCTTCCATTTGAACCATAATCATTCTACATAGATTGATTCTCACACTGTGCTTCAGCAAATATAACAGATATATGTCTTGGAATCTAAAAGTAGAAAAATATCCTCTTCTAGGACTAACATCATGCTGAATAAATTTAAACAACAGCTTATCTTCTCCTGCCATCTCTACAGCAATCACCTTTCTAGGGGTCCCATTTCCTGTAAACTCCAGAAAATCATCTTCATATTGAAACACATCACTGGTCGAAGGTACAGACTTTGAGTAGAACGCATAATCTCATTCATGTGGAACTCTTAAGTTCCTAGCCCATTCCACTGAAGTAAAAGATACTTCCTGACCATTTACCAAAGATAACATTCTGCTTTCCTGCTCAGTCCTTTCAAAGCAGAGAAAATCATAGAACTGCTTCACCAGCTCAGGATAGTAAGGTCCGTTTTTGTTCGCGAAGCACTCAGTCCAAACTTTTTCTTCTAAAACCATAAGAACCAAGGACTTTCTCTCCATGATCCATTCTGCACACACTTCATTCTCAACGAAAATCTCTCTCTTCGACAAATACGGGTTTAGAGGATTTCTTTGAGCTATACTTCCACTTCCACTTCTACTGGTACTAGCATTTGTTACATTCTATCTTTTTGCTTTCGGCTCATCACTCCCATCTGTAAATTGGGTTCTCTTGACATGGGCCATTACAGATTTGAGGTTTAGGGTTTTGCGGCTTGAGAGGGTTAGGTTGGAGGGATTCGAACAGACGAGTTTGTGGTGAGATTGGGTGAAGTCTAAACTCGATTTAATATCATTTAGGACTCACAAATAAAATAAAGCATATAAAAAAAATTTGATGTCTCGTCTTTAAAGAAGTTTAAAATAGCGTGAGATGTACCGGTAAAGTCTCCAAACGGTGTGGTCATCTAATGGTGAGGATTCTCTAATGGTGAGGATTCTCTAACGGTGAGGATTCTCTAACGGTGAGGTTTTTAACGGTGAGGTTTCTAGCGGCGATGTTTCTAACGGTGAGGTTTCTAATGGTGAGGTTTCTAACAGTGACGATTCTAATGGTTTCAAGGGAATGTTATCGTTCCTAATTCATGTCTAATGAAACTTAATATTTCTGAACATAAAGTCTTAGTGAAAATATCAGCTAATTGAAGTTCAGTGCCTATAAATTCAAGTGTTATATCACCTCTTTGATAATGATCTCTTAAAAAGTGGTTGCTAACATCAATGTGTTTAGTTATAGAGTGAGACACAGGGTTCTTAGAGATGTTTATCGCACTAGTGTTGTCACAGTTAATTGAAACATGTTTAAAATCAAATCCATAGTCCAATAAAGTGTGTTTAATCCACAGAATATGTTCATAGCAACTACCAGTAGCTATATACTCTACTTCAGCAGTAGACAATTCAACTAAGTTCTGTTTCTTACTAAACCATGATACTAGGGACTTTCCAAGTAAATGACATGTTCTAGATGTGCTCTTTCTGTCTAACTTGCATCTAGAAAATCAACATCTGAATAACTTATTAAATCAAATGATTGTTATTTTGGGTAAAACAATCCCAAATTAGCAGTACTTTTAAGATATTTGAAAGTCATTTTAACAGCATGTATGTGTGACTCTTTAGGGTTAGCTTGAAATCTTGCACACATATATACACTAAACATAATATCAGGTCGACTAGCAGTAAGATAAAGTAAACTACCAAGCATACCTCTATAATTAGTTTGATCAACTGGTTTACCAGTTTCATCAATATCCAATTTACAGGTGGTACTCATAGGTGTATCACTTCCCTTAATACTATCCAAACCAAAACGTTTTAATAAATCCTTAGTATATTTAATTTGATTTAGAATAATACCATCTTTTGTTTGAAAGATTTGAAATCCAAGAAAATACTTAATCTCTCCCATTAAGCTCATTTCAAACCCATTTTGCATAACCTTTGAAAAATCAGTACATAAAGAATTTCTATAAGATCAAAAAATAATATCATCAACATATATTTGTACTATTAAAACATCTATTGAAATCCTTTTTATGGAAAGAGTGGGATCAACTATTCCTTTTGTAAATCCTTTTGAAATAAAAAAGTTTTAATGTCTTTCATACCAAGCTCTTGGAGCTTATTTTAAACCATATAAAGCTTTAAAAAGTTTAAACAGATGATTTTGAAAATGAGGATTTGAATAACTAGGTGGTTGTTCTACAAAAACATCTTCAATAATAAAACCATTTAGAAAAGCACTTTTCACATCCATTTGATATAACATGAAATTCAGATGTGATGCATAGGCAAGTAAGATCCTAATAGCCTCTAATCTAGCTACAGGTGCAAAGGTTTCCTCATAGTCAATTCCTTATTCTTGATCGTAACCTTGTGCAACTAGCCTAGCTTTGTATCTTATGATGTTTCCGGATTCATCAACTTTGTTTCTAAACACCCATTTTGTGCCTATGGTTAATGTGTCCTTAGGTCTTTCTACTAATTTCCATTCTTTGTTTCTTTCAAATTGATTTAATTCTTCTTGCATAGCCATTACCGAAAATTCATCATTGATAGCATCATTGTTATTTTTAGGTTCTAACTGTGAAAGAAAAGCTTGATGTTCAACCTGATTTCATAGAGAAGCTCTAGTCTGGGTTCCTCTATCTAAATTACCTATGATAGCATCTAGAGGATGTTTCTTTAGAATTCTAGTTGGTCTAGAAAAGTTAGTACTAGAGATTTCATATTCATCTACAGGTTGAGGTTCAACAGAAGAAGGTTCTGGAAAATTTCCAGAACTGGATGTTTTTACTACAGGTCCACTATCCTTATCATTGAGGTTCAAAGCATATAGATCATCTTCAATATTTTCAAGAGAGGTCTTAGGTTCGTGTGGATAAGTTTCATCAAATTTTATGTGAACAGGTTCTTCCACACATTTGGTTCTTTTATTGAAAACTCTATAGGCTTTACTAGAAGTAGAGTAGCCTAGGAAAATTCCTTCATCACTCTTGGATGCAAATTTGTCAAGATTGTCTTTAGTATAAAGAATAAAGACCTTGCAGCCAAAAACTCTGAAGTAGTTAACCTTAGGTTTCCTATGGTTCCACAACTCATAAGGGGTCCTCTTAAGAACAGGTCTGATCAAGACTCTATTGATAATATAGCAAGCTGTATTGACAACATCATCCTAAAAATAAACAGGTAGGTCATACTCATTAAGCATAGTCCTAGCAATTTTTGAAGGGTTCTATTCCTTCTTTCTAATACACCATTCTATTGGGGTGTCCTAGGGGTAGGGAAATTGTGACTATATCCACTATGTGAGCAGTATGATTCAAACTCATGATTTTCAAACTCACGGCCATGATCACTTCTCAGGGTTTTAATCTTAAGTCTACTAAGATTTTCTATAGGCTTGGAATATTTAACAAAGTATGAACAGGCTTCACTTTTGTGAGCTAGAAAATATACCCAAGTATATCTAGAAAAGTCATCTACAATAAAATAGACATAGTGCTTCCCATTTAAACTAGAAACTCTAGAAGGTCCAAATAAATCCATGTGAACCAACTCGAGAGGTTGAGAAGTTGAAACTTCTTTCATTGATTTAAAAGAAACTTTATGTTTATTTCCATTTTGACAGTGATTACAAACTTTGACTTCTGGAAATTCAAGTTTGGGTAGGTCTCTAACTAAGTTATTCCTAGCAAGTTTTCTAAGTGAAATTACATTGAAGTGTCCTAATATTCTGTGCCAAAGCCAAGACTCTTTATAAAAATCATTTAAACAAGTAATATTTTTCTTAGATAATGAATTTAAATCAACAGCATAAACATTTTCTTTTCTTAAAGTAGAAAACACTAAAACATTTTTAGAATTAAAAGCATTGCATGAGTAATTTTCAAATTTAACATGAAAAACATCATCACATAACTGAGAAATACATCACACATTATATTTCAGTCCATCCACAAATAAAACTTCGGAAATCAATATTGAGTCAGTGCTACCAATCTGGCCTAAGATGATGATTTTTCCTTTTCAGTTATCACCAATGTGACAAAACCTCCATCAACTCTGACTAAGCTTTTAAATCATGAGATGTCTCCTGACATATGTCTTGAACATCCACTGTCCATGTACCAGGTCTTTCTATAGGAGCTCTTTAAGCAGGTTCCCTACAAAACAGATTTAGACAGGAAATGATTCTGGTACCCAGATTTTCTTTAGTCCGGACAGGTTAGGCAACAAAACTTTAGGTACCCAAATTAGCCTAATGGGTCTCATAAGATTTCTAGAGTTCAAAGATTTTGAAAGATAAACCTTATTAGATCCATAACTATGAATATAACTAGTTGAAGCATATGATGTTTCAGAACTAGCTACATTCTATCCAGATTTAGGAATGAATTTAGTTTTGGTATATTTCCTCTGTCCTGGTTGGTATCCTATACTAGTAGTGTATCTAGGTGCTATTTTCTTACCTAGAATCTGAGTAAGAGTATCATTACCATTTGTAAATTTCTCTAATTCATTCTTGAGTTTCTCATTATATAATTTCAGTTTAGTATTTTCTTTAAGCAACTGAGCATTATTTTCTATTTCAATATCAAGATCAGATTTATGTTTAACAGTTAAAGCATATTATTTCTTTAAACCTTTGTATTTATCTTTCAGCTCATTACAGGTTTCTTCTAACATATCACAGTACTCAAACAGTTCATATTTTGTCATGTTTTCTAAGTCAGAATCAACTCCATATTAATGTGAATTTGAAACAGGAGTTTCAGATGTTACCTCAGATATGTTTGTCATGAAACACATATTTGCCTTATTTCTGTGTTCAGTCTTAGAAACTTAAGATTCAGTGGAGCTATCCTCAGAAACACTCCAAGTATCCTTCATGGATTCTTAAACGTATTGTCCTTGTAATTATATTTCTTCTTGTACTTCAGCTTTGGACAGTCTGCTTTTATATTTCCTTTTCTTTTGCACTCATAGCAGACAAATTCATCTGATTTTTCAGATTTCATCCAATCCTTTTTCCAATGTCCATTGCTATCATACTTACTTTTGTAATTTGATTTTCTGAAAATCTTCTTCTTCCTATAGAACTTCTTAAACCATCTGGCAATGTTATCCATCTCAGAATCATTGTCAGAATCACTTTCACTATCTTCATAGCTTGAACTTTAATTTATAGCTTGAAGCTTATCCTTATCCTTGTTCTTTGAAGTTGAAGTCTTGAACGCAACAGACTTTCTTCTTGGTTCATCTTCTTCTTCTTTGTTCACTTTGAGTTCTTCATCATACATCATTAGCTTACCAATTAATTCCTTGACTGGCAGTTCACCAATATCAGAGGACTCTCTAATTGAGACAGAAGTTCCTCTCCATCTTTCAGGTAGGCATCTCAGAATTCTCATAATTTGTTCCTTTGATGTAACATCCTTTCCCAGAGAAGTCATTGGGTTGAAAATTTCATTAAACCTAAAATACATGTCATAAATGGGTTCATCAGGCTTCATCTTAAAATTATCATAATTAATAGTATAAGTATTCAGTATCATTTCCTTAACATTAGTTGTTCCTTCGTGAGAAACGGCTAAGGTATCCCAAATTTCATAAGCAGTTTTACAAGTAGATATTCTATTAAATTCCACATCTCCTAAAGCACAGTACAAGGCATTCATAGCTTTGCAGTTATTGTTGTAGGAAGCCTTAGTAGCTTCATTCCAAGTAGTTCTAATAGTGGTAGAAATTTTAAATTCTGATTCTATAGCAGTCCAAATATCAAAACCCATGCTCTCTAAATGAATTTTCATATTGATTTTCCACTGAGCATAGTTAGTTCCATTGATAAATGGTGGTCTATTGGTAGCAACACCTTCAAGTCTATTATCCATGATAACTTACTTAAAGAAACGATTTTAAAGAGATAAAAATTTAGAAATAACAAAAATTTAAGAACTTTAAAATACAACTAAAATAACAGTTGAAAAACAGAGTACAAAATATTTTAAACTTCTGATACTAAATTTTGTTCAGAGTGGACACTCATGAGGGGGGTGAATTGAGTTCCAATTAAAATTTCTGTTTTAATAACTTTGTGTTAAAATCCCCCAAATAAAACACAGAATTAAACTATATTGAATTTATATCACAATGAAGGTTCAGTTAGGTTCTCAAAGGATTGATTATTTCCCAGTTAATCAAATCAAGAGAAATGATTAAATTTTGAAACTAACTTACTGAGTTACCACTAATATAAACACTTGCGAGTTTAATTTTCAAAGTGACTTTAAAACAGTTTTGGTTTTAAAGTGGTTTGCAGCGGAATAAAAATAACATAGAAAATAAATAAGCATAGCAGGTTTAACCAAGAGGTTCAGTCTCAAGCTGAGACTTAGTCCTCTAAATACTTTATATAAAAGTGATCCACACCCTCGATCGGGGATTAAAACAGTATACTACTGTCCAGGTCCAGGACCTCTACCACTGTTATCAATGGGAACAGAAAACAACAGCAAACCAGCTGTCCAGGTTACGCACGACCTATACCACTATCACAGTGGGAAACAAAAGATGTAAGATTTTAAGTGAGGATTTACAGATCCTCCAGTTAAAGTACAATAGACAGTGTGTGTGTGTAAAATACAGCAGATAACACACACTTCTCAATATGTAAAAAGATAAATCATAGAGCAGAGATGTAGAGTTTAGAAATGTCTCTAGTGATTACAGTGCAGCTCTGGGCTCCTTTGGATAGATCAGAATTGGTTCTGAGTCCTCTTTTGGTTTTTTTTCTTGAAAACAGAGTGTCTTCTTCTTCCTTGAGTTCCAGGTTCAGAGATAGAGAAAAAGGTTGTCGATAAGGTTCTTGTGTTATGTTCTCATTCTCAGCTCTTCACTGGTATGTAGTGATGAGTGATTTGATCATGTGAGTTTAGTCATCTCATTGAATTCACACTCGGTTGTTATTCCAGCACACCTCGTGGTATGTATGTCTCTATGTATTCGTCTATATCTCACTGTGTATGTGTATTCATCTCTCACATTGCAGTAGCACATCCTTCCTTCATTTAAAGCACGAGCTCCGACAAAAGATGATTTACTTTTTTGCAAGTACGAGGTATGGTTCCCTGACAACCAGCGACACACATTTAATAATTTCCAGTGTATTAAAATATACCTGATATGACCGTTGGTTAGACTAAATAATGATAAAGAAATTAAAGTAGTTTCGGGTTCTGTTTCTGGAACTGTGGCTTCTAGTGTAATGGTAGTCTGGAGTAACGGTAGCCTTTCTATCGGTAACCTTTTTAAAATCTGTTGGCTTTGTATATTGGTAACCTTCCACGTATTGGTATACTTGCATATCAGTGACCTTCGAGTATCGGTAGGCTTTGATGTAACGGTAACCTTCTTATATCGGTAGCGGTAGCTCTGTCTTGTATCGGTAGATCTATATCGGTAAGTCTATCTTGTATCGGTAGCTGTAGGTCTGTCTTGTATCGGTAGACTTTGATATCTCAGTAGACATCCTTTGATAACAGTAGCTTCAACATATTGGTGGACTTGTGTGTATCGGTAGCTCTGTTCTGTAACGATGGCTATTATCTGTAATTGTGGACTTTAATGTAACAGTGACTAGTCTGTATCGATAGCTTTCTCATAGCGGTAGACTTAATTGTATCGGTAGCTCTGTTCTGTTTAAGCATTCTATTGGTAGAATAGGTTATGTCAGAGTGTACAAACATCCAGTAACCAAAAGACTAATATTTAAACATAGAACAATAGAACAATACTTAAAGAAAATAAATAGCTAGATTCCCAAATAAGTATTTAACGATTTATCAACAAGGGATTAACAAAATACAAAAAATCATAATTGGGATTATCAAAATATAATAAAGCAACTAAATTCCCAAGGGGTTCAACAAATATCATTATGTTCTTTTGTTACTTGAGATTTCCGTTTTAGTATAAAGCTCATACTATTTTGACAAATTATTTTGGTCTTGATTAGGTTCACAATTTTCACCATTCAGGATGAAAGGGAAGTTCCATGGGTAAAATTTGTTCGAGTCTTGAATTTTCATTTCTTTTTGAATAGTTTTGATTGGTTATTATATGTAATTGTTTTGTTTTGTACAATAGTGATTTATTTCAGTTTCATTGGGCGGTTAATTGTGTTTTTAGTTGATAGTAAAAGATATTTATATTTTCATTGTATTATCACATTTATATGAAAGGCATCAAGATCCCATTTGCGTTTTTAAGGTAACTTATAAATTATATTCACATTGTTGGCACCTGATTGTCCAAACCATGAACAATTAAGCATCCCATTATATTTTTTGACTTTTACAGGCTCAAAACAATCTTAAAAAGATTTTTATTGGTTGTATATGTATCAAAGAATATTTTTTAATGACTAGATATTGAATAGATTTATTTAAAATATTTGTTTTTGACAAATGATGATTTCATGGGGTTATTTTAAAAAAACAGTTTGAGTGGTTTAATTGTAATGGATTCTCAATATAATATAGTTCTTGTTAAATAAATTAATTTGTGCTGAAATAAAATAAATGTCTTGAAATGAATGAATATATATTGAAATTTATTTCATAATCCTTGTTGGAATTTCCATATTTTAAAATTATATTGATTTTTAATATTTGATATTCTCTAGATTTATAAATGAATTATAATTTTTTCACTGTTTCTGTGATTGTGTGAAATTTTTTTTATACTCTTCAAAAATTATTTGTCATTTAATAATAAAGATAAATTTTTTTATTTTATGTTACTTTTTTGTATTTTTAATTTTGAGGTAAGTACATTTTTAATCTTTGGAATTTTTTTATTTGGGTAGTGATGCATGAATTGATTATTTATATTTTTTGTGTTATTTAGAATATACTTCCTAGAATGGTTTACTCGGCCTAGAAATTATACCTCTAGGGATGAACCTTTAGAGTGATTCGACATATCAACTATGATTTAGAATTTTGGTTTTTGATTACACTTATACATTGGATATTTAAGTGGATCCATAATCATCCTTATTATTACGCCATATATTGAACTTATATAATTATGTTACATCTACATTACTTAGTGAAAATGATTAATCTAATTTAATGGAATATAAATAGAATAATGGGGGAATCATTAATTCTAAAAAAACTCTTGAAGCCTTGTATGTGAATATTTTTTCAGTCATAAAGGACTACATTAAGAACAGTGGGAGACTATGACCCCTTTTATGTTTTTTGATGATATATATGATAAATTCATTAATAACATGAATATTTAGTTTAATTATCATATTTTTGTGATGGAGAATAATTACATTAAATTCATGAGATTTTATCAATATGAGAATACGACGAAGGGGTATACTGAGAATTATTTAGAGGAGATGTTATATTATCTTGATCAAGGGGATAGTGAGTCCTTGAATGTAAATTATTGGGGAGAGGATTCCTCTTAGAACATTGATCAGTTTTATTTGAATATAATATAAAATAGTCCAAATAAGTGATTGAATATGATATTGTCAATGGAATCTAATTAAATAAGGATACTTGTGATAAGTGTTACATTGATTCATCCTAGTTGGCTAGTTATGGATCAGTTCCTTCAGTGACTTATTAATTATTTTATGAATAAATGATATATTATGTGTATCCACATTTTAAAACTATGCAGTCTAATCCATATTATGTGATATCATGAGACCTATATTTGATGTAGCCATCAGGGCCATATTCAGGTATTTTATATGCTACATTACTGATGAAAGATAATTGAAATAAATATATGTTCTATATCAGGTTGATTATCTACTATTTGAATTACACTTTGATGTGTTTAGAGAATATCTATTTTTTGTGGTAATTATCAATGGTTTTATTCTCTTTGTATTTTCTCCATAGAAATTTAGGCGGTGTTGATTATTTTTATTTTTTCACATTCCTCATTAATTTGTTCTTATCATGAGTTTATATGTTATTTTATACATGGGATGATAATTTATTTTTGATTAATTGATCAAAGGAACACTTGGGTATATTCTTGGGTGATTGGAATAATTTCTTCACCTATATAGATTATTTTGTAGGGTGTGCCCAGTTTTTTATTATGTCTACATCCATAAGGAATAATTCACAATGAGTGAGCTCTCATGTTATTTTTAAATTTACAATTTGGAGCTGAGGTTAGAGCTCATGTTTTTCTATGTTCATGCATGTTTATATGGATGAATCATCTCTAATATGATGTTATAATAAATAGGTTTATTGTATGGACTTTTTATGAAATTTTTGTATCCTTTGGGATTGTGATTCATTATTGATAGTGTTTCATTTATAGAATTTATAGAAAAATTCTTTATTAGTTTCTTTTGGTTATGGTAGAATTATAATTTCCCAAGGTAATTCATGGAAATTATTTTATATTTGTTCTTTTTTCTTATAGAAATTTATATTATTTTATCTCACCATTTTATATGAGTACTAAATAGTAGGGAGACCTATATTATGTCTCTATGGACTAATAGAAGCATGTTACATGAATACAATTTGGATTTGGTATGGTGATGTTTGATGATATTTTGGAATTATTTATATCAATATTAAGAAGTTTTGTGTATTTAAATTTCGCTTTCCACATTAGACCACATTGTTTTTTTCCTAAACCACTAGCCCTCGTGTATTCAGATATAAGTGGTTTATAGTATAAGATTATTTTTTGACAAATAGTGTAATTAAAATAGATATAATATTATTCAATGAAATATATCATTTATATCCACTTACATAATTGATCTCATTTAGATGCCAATGAAAACATTATTATGTTTAGAGGAATGTTATTCATTGATTTCCACCTTTTTCATTGAATTTCTCTGAGTAGAATTTATGGATGGTGGGGAGAATTGTGCCACCACATTTATTTATTATATAAAATAACATATAATTATTAGATATTTTTAACTATTGGAATTATGTTTTTTTATTTTTGAAGGTTTTTTTTCATATTTCATGGTGGTTGAGATATCTATGATAAAGTTATAACTATTTGATGAATCAATCTAAATAAATTATAGATACACATAACTTGTGCATGGATTGGGCATAATTTGAATAATAGTGTGATGAAATCATTTGGAGTGATCATCACGATTGGAGTGGAGGATTAATGGATAGAACATGATTTAAAAAATCATGGGTCAGCACTATGTGAGGTTTTAGTTCTATTCCAGTGTAATTTTTAGGGTTGGACCGTGTTATGGTGAACTGTGTGACCAAACTATACAAGATACTCAAATTATTTAAATTAATACTTTTTATTTTCACCACACCAAATTTTTATCCCATAGCCCTTTTTACATCCCCTTCATTTGAATGACATTTTTGAGAGTTCATGGGAGATCCTCCTTCTATATTACTTATTTTATAACTAACTCTTAAAAAGATTTGAAGATTTTTTTGATGGTAAATCCCTTTTTTCATTCAATCAATATCTCCTATTCCACCAATATCCATTTTTCGTTTTATTAAATTTAATCTAAATAAACCTAGTATATAAAAATATTTAAATAAGGGATTGAGTTATTATAATCAAAGGCACTGGCTATCTAAGGATCGTAGAAGCCATTTCATTACATGGTTATGCTTATGTAATCATATGAGAATTGTCTACTAGGTGATTTTGATAAATTATTTTATTTGACTTTCCATGAAGATATTTATATTTCAAAAGTATTTTTCTTATAAATATATGACTACATAGAAGATTATATATATATATATATATATTCTCAACACTTTTAATAAAGTGAATTTCATTTAATATTTATTATTCATTTTATACTAAAAGGTTATGTATGAAAATTGTTATTGGAAATTTATGTGAAAATATTTTAAAATAAATTTGAGGATGACATTATTTTTTATCCCAATAATTATTTATAAAGGATGTATCCTGTGTTTTAAGAGATTGTTTTCATTTAATGAGATGAGTGAGTTTCAATGGACTCATAAATGTGGAAAACATGGCTTTTATAGTGTTGTTCCTTATTCAGTTTTGGACGGATTTTTTGACATGTTTCTCGATGTGTATTTTATATTTCATGAAGTTTTTTGTCATATTATATTTCTTGATGACTATACACCATTATTATAAGCCACGTTGTATTATTTATTTTTTGAAATTTTCCATATTATTGGATTTGAATTTTTATCATTATTTTATGCTTCTATGATGTGAAAGGGTCTATTTGATGTGAGGTTCTATAAGTTGTATTGGGTTTAATTATTTGTTAATTATATTTTTTTACTATGATATTCATATTGATTATTACTTGTTCACTTACACTGTCGATATGTCATGGTAACCCTATGCTACTAAGTGAGAGATCAGTTTTATGTTATACTATATTTTATTAAGAACTGGCTAATGTCCAATGGATTAGATTTTAACCATTATAGTGGTGTTCCCTAAAAAGAGTAAAATATTCATTGATATCTTTTTCAAGAAATAATCCATATTTGATTCTAGTGATATATGTCTAATATTTTCACACATTGAAAATTTTAGTTATAAACATTGTTTATAACCCCTATGAGTTTACCATAATTCATTTTCATTCAATGATGATATTATATTGAAAATTAAAAATTCACAATTTTTTTATAACACATTATTCTATTAGTGCGTTGGTAGAACAACTTGTTTATTTTTTTTAATTATATTATGATTCATTGATATGATGGTTCATTTTTATATATTTACAAATATTCTTTAATCACAGAGTTTACATTACATCTTTTTTTGAAAATGGAATTTGTGAATTTATTTGAAAGAATGAATATGGTTTTATTTGGCCTTTATAAGAATATAAGTAATAAAGTTTAGGTATTTAAAGTGATTTTACTTTTTAATGTGTTGTTTCTATAAATTATTAGTTAACATTTGGAGTTTCATTAAATGATTTTATTAAAACGTTTGATTTATTTCATTATTTTATAATTGTTCATTTCAAGTATGATAATGATTTTTTTTTCCAAAATGACTCACGTTATGGATTTAGAATAGAAATAAAACTAAGATATTTATTTATTTATAGTATTTAATTATGGAAAAAATAATTTCTAAATGATGTTATATGTAGAATTTCAGAATTTTCTTCATAGGAATTTTATAGGCATTTTTGGGAAATTACAATATGAATATTAATCTGACAAATTTCTAATATTGGTAGGTATGTGTGTATATATATTTTATGTTTTTATCTAATAGATCATGTTTTTATAATTTATTGGGATTCATTTATGTAGTTGTTTGGTAAAAATTGCGTATGTTGTTAGGGGTCATGGGTTATATGGTGTTTTTTCATTGTATTTTAGTTTTTTGTTATATTTTTGGTATATATTTATATCTCCCAATATTTACCCACATTTATTATTAATTAATTACATTATATGAAATCCATTTTATGTATTTTGTATTATATAGTATTTTATAAAATTATTTGTGTTATTTTTAGTTCTTAGACAATGTTTTATTATTTACTCATTTGGAACAGTATAATTTATATGCATGGAAGTCAAATATATAAACATCCCATACTGGAATATATATACGAATCATAATTAATATTTTGGGGTGAAAACATTCCAATGATAATATATTATTATTACCTAGTGAGTTTTACCATACAATGGTGATCGATATTAAACATTGAGTTTTACGGATGATTGGATTGGGTGATGTGGCATGTGGAACTCCGTTGGACTGTCACAATGATGGGTTGAGACCAAAAAATGAAAAAACAATTATCTTTAATTATTTTTTATTGAAATATAATTCATCTTAAGGGTAGAATAGTAAGATAAAATTGGAATATTTTATTCATAGTGGAATCATGAATTTTTAAAAAAGATACATAACATTATTGAAATTATAAATGTAATGGAATTAAAATGGAATATTATTGAGAAATAAAAATAATGTTATAGAGAACCTTACTAATATATTACCCTTAAAAAATTAAAACCAAGTCCTTATATCCGTATAGATTTGGATCATAAATGAGGAATGTTGATAAGGGTTTATATGACCTTAACTAAAATGGTCTCTTGAGAAAATCAATTAAGAATGCCTTCAAAAGAGAACTGTTGATAGAGTTGAAACTATTGTTAGCATACTAAAATGGGAGGAAAAATGATCCAATGTTTTGTATTGGATATTATGGAGAGGAGGATTTAACAATTATATAAAATAAATGGAAATTGACTATTTATTTCAAAACAAACGCATCCGTCATTTGGTTTTGGAAAAAGTGAAAACTATTCATCATCCTGTTACTTTAAACCATGATAATTGAAATTTTGGCCTTAATAATTAACTTATTTATTTTTTAGAACATTACTTCTATAAAAAATATTATTTTAGACGTGGATAAGATAACTATTCATAAATCAAAATTTTTGAAACAACATTACATTATTTAGGGGTCAAAACCGTATTTATAGATTTGGAAAATTAATTTTCATATATTACATTGCATTAACATAATTAATAAACATATTTATTCTCATTAAAGAGATATATATTCTATTCTATAATTTTTAGATAATTATGATGTCTTTATACTTTGAATATAATTATATCATTTATTATTATTTACCCAAAAGATCAAAAGTCTCGTATAATTATGAAAAATTAACACATGGTTAATTTTGACCAGTGGATTCCAAATTTAGTTTCCTCATATTGAAATTAATTTTATATATAAATGATATTTAATTATTAAATTAGTTGATTTATGTATTTTAAAATCATGTATTTGGCACCAAAATTTAAAAACTCATTCCTAAATCATATATATAGTTACATTTTTATTTATTAAGGAATATACATTGAAAATAAAATATAATTAAATTATAAGAAAATGATTTCAATATTTTTATTAGAAACATATATTTATAAGGGTTTTTTATAGTTACAATTATCTTATATGTACGTTAATATTATAACTGTTAGATTCCTAAGGATTACATTCAAATGGAAACCTTTCCCTTATAATAGAAAATTTACACCTCATTAATTTACATAATAATAATAATAATCTAAATTCATGCATATCCTTTTGTTTATTCCTATACAATGTACACTCCATTTCTAATTTCTCTTCATTAAAAACATTATATCTTACATACTTTCAATTCCTTTTAGATATGATCCTTTAGAGTATAAAATATTGTATGTCCCAATATTTATATTATTCTATGGAAATCATTGGAGATAGTATAGTGAATATAATAATAATATTTTTTCTACTTTTTTTTGGGAAATAATAGAATTTGAATTGTGAAGTTGATATTATGATGAAGGGTTTATTCAAAATTATTGAAAATTAAGTCTTACAAAAAAAATTAACTCACATTATATTTCATTGGTTTCATCACTGTTTATTTTCATTAAATAAAAATAACAGTTATAATGATTAAATCCCACAATTAAAATATTTTAATTATTCTAGTTCTCGAGTGGTAAATCCCTCGTGATTAAGCATCAAATAAATAGTTTCAAATCTTCTCGTGGGGAAAATATTTATGATAATGTAGTTGTATTTTATTAGAAAAATAGTGTACTATAGTAGTATAACTATTCACATAGTTTGGTAATCTATACAATAGTTGTTTTTCATCCAGGACACTAGGACCTAGTTCCATCAATGTATATCCAGCTAAAATGCCTTCAAAATGCTACTGATGATCCTTTGGCACTATACAGAAGGATTTATTCACTAGTAGAGAGAATGATATATTAGAAGGTGATATATATGGATCCATATATATATATATATATCATATTTATTCATAGAGCGGATAATATAGAGTTGTACAAAACCCTTTTGTGGAGATAATGAATAAATTTGATAAACACCAAATTTTGGGTGAAAATTTTAGAGTATGAAAATTCATGAAGGTGAAATTTTTTTCCATTGATGTAGGAACTAGTGGTTTTGGAATCTGAGAAAGGTATTTATCCTTTATGCCATTGGGATGTTAGGGTATTTAGGTTGGGGATTTTTTCCTCCAAGATATCAACTCGTGTAAGGGTTCCCTCTCAACCTATATAAAAATGGAATTATCTAAAAAATTAAATATAAATACTTTTCATAAGGAAATAAATAAAATATATAAATTCAATTTAATATCCAATATCATGATCTCATATTAATATTTTGAATATATTTTCATCATTAAATCTCTTCATAAATCATCTTTATTTTTTTAATGATAGGAAACAGATCATTTTATTCATGCCTTTTAAAATAACATTCAAGTATTTCATTATTTAATTCATTGAAGGTTCCTATATTCTTATTTTCTTTCTAGAACCCAGGAAACCCAAATTCCCATTTCAATGTACACACATTCACATGGAATAAAAATATTTCATTTAAATATATCATCTCACTTTGTAAAATCCTTCATAAAAACTAAACACCAATGATTGATTGAATCAGGGATTAATTCATAAAACATCATGATATTCATTCACTATTGAAAAAATTTAATATCATTACAATTTAATAATTTTGTTGATACACATTTTAATCTTATATTCCACTATAAATGATTATACATACTCATTGAAAACTAAGGATAGTTTTACATATCATCAGAGTTACTCACAATAGAGCCCATTGTATTCTTACATTTTGTCTAAAATTAATGAGTGTCATATGTATAATTAAAATTAATATTATGCATGTAGTAAAATAATAGAGAAAACATGTATCCATAAATTAATTTTTTATTTTCCCTGTGTTAATATTATATAACTCAATGTAATCTCAATGTTTATCTTATGCTTGTTTCGACATATATTTCATATAATCAATGAGATCAAATTTAACAAAGAAAAAATACATAATAAATTTTCCATATCTAGACATGTGAGATATTATTCATTCATTTTCCATTTATTAGATCTCTTCGAGATATTATATTTCATCTCAGTACATTTCCACATTCCAACACTGTTATTATTATATATGTCATTTTCATATTTCCCTTTCAAACATTTTAAATTGTGTTTTTATATTTTCAAATAATCAAATCCATGTAAAAATTATAAAGTATCATCAGATCGACATAAAATATCATTTAACATAATTATCCGCATTAAATTATCTCTACAGTCTTCAAAAAACATCTGGAGTTCATAAAAAAATTCAATAATCTCGATACTCCAATTAATAAATAATATAATAACATAAAAAACTAATTCTGTGTACCCTAATAAATCTCTAATTCAGCTTTAATTATTCTTCAAATAAATTATATATACTCAATAATAGTTCATTAAATAATTATAAAATAATTATCCTCTTATATTTTCTCAACTAAACTGCACGACATTATATTTATAGGATCTATATTACAAAATCAACACATTCCATTATACTCACAATGATTTTAAATACCCATGAACTTATAAATTTTTTTCAACAAGATTATTTCAATATTTATGCAAGGTTGTCTATCCCAAATTCATCTCACATGAATTAATAGACCTTCCTTGATAAGAAACTCTTCATTAAATTAGTTTCCTTGAAAAAACATAATGAAAATATAGATTATATATACATAGATCTCGTATATTATTAAATATAATATTGGATCTCCAATCACGATAATATGGAGGATTCCATGAGTTTACATATCCAATATTCTCATGAATCAACAATATTCATCTAATTTTATAACATTCATTAGGGTAGTTTCTATGTCTTATTGTTTCAATATTATTTTTCAATATATTTTTTTATGACCCTTTCACTGGGTCGCTCATCCATCTCTAGATGAGGATGTGCTACATGTTTCCCTACATTCATGATTTCCAAAAGTGGCCAAAATCCTTTTCTTTTTCTAGGATGCTTTCTCCTTGACCAAAATGAGATGATGGGATGTCGGTTCCTCCCTCCATGGATTACCCCGCCGAACTTGTTATATAGTCTGGGTCTCCCTTATATACATAATATGTTGTTTGTGAAACTCTTCGCAATGCCATGTATTTATGGAAACCGGTTAATTACGATGCTTGTGTCATGACATTACATGGGGTCCGACTAGGGAAGCATCCTTTGGTTGGAGGATTTGTCATGTTGGACATCACTGGCGTGTCTGGATGATGGAACACTACCATGTATGGGTTTCTTACCCTTATGATAGGGCTTCTCGAGGGTGTGGATGTACAAGGAATCCCACATCTAATGTGTGAATTTATATCCCGTAGAAATGTATATAAGGTTTTCCTTTTCATACCATGTTTGACATAGGGTATTTCATGAGTTTAACATCTAGCGGAGCTAGATCGGACTAATCAGAACACAGCTGGGAGTGGATCAGATGGGTGCAACCCCTGGAGGGAACACTGATGATGGATCTAACATGTGGTTAGTAACCCAATGGATTCTAGGAGCTATTAGAATTCTGGTGACATGATCTTGCCGGGATGTGGAGGACCAGGTATGAATCAAGATGGGTACAGATATTTGGGAGGGGACTAAAAATGATATGGAACCATCGTAAGAGCGAAGGTGATATTGTGCTTTAGTCTTGAAAAGACTTCCTACATATCCCCCTGGTAGGGATTCGTTGTACACGTAGTTCAGTGAGAAAATGTTACACCAATAGAAGAGACCCTTATAGATGGGACTGAGAAGAAGTGGAACCTCGAGGCTAGGATATGACCCTCTTGAAACCCATATTCTCAAGAGAGATACCACAATGGAACATTGGTGATGGGATTGAACCTCGGAGAGGATTCTTATTTATCCCCATGGAGGTAAATCCAAGTACACATAGTTCATCTTATAATGGTGTACCATTGTGTGGGGGTGAAAATGATGTACCACTGGTTGGGATGTAGAATGACCTACCAATGGATGGGGTCCAACGGCTTACCACAACATGGGTTCAATAGATTATTATTGAATGGGGTACAGTGGTTTACCACTGAATGGGGTACAATAGCTTACTGATAAATGGGTTACAGTGGATTACCATTGAATGGGGTACAACAGATTACCATTGAATGGGGTACAACTGCATACCACTGAATGGGGTACAATGTCTTACTGCTGAATCAAGTACAATGCTTACCAATAAATGGGGTACAACAGCTTACTGCTGAATGGGGTACAATGAATTTCCACTGAATGGGGTACAACAGCTTACTGGTGATTGGGTATAATGGCATACCGCTGAATGGGCTATGACGACATAGCATTGAATGGGGTGTAATAGCTTACCACTGGATAGGATTTATCCTTCGGAAGGCTTCCTACGTACCCTCCCTAGGAGACAATAATCAAACCCACGTATTTAAAAGGTATACAGCTTAGCGTCATGCTTGGAAAAAAGGGGGAATTATGTTTAATATCATGTTGGATGAGGATGGACTGACATGAAGTGGTCGTGACCGATGGTTGTTTGCATGATCCTCAAGGAGGCTTCCAATGTACATTTCATGGGAAGGATCAAAGTCTATGTAGTTCGGAATGGTTTGTTGAACCGATGTGAAGGGGTCAGGACCATTAGGTGTTGGTCATGAACCTCATGGAGGATTCATTCATACCTTTCCTTGGAAAGGATCAAAGTCCACAGAGTTCGAAATGGTTTGGTGAACCGACGTAAAGGGGTCAATACTAGTTGTTGTTGGTATTGAACCTCATGGACCCATCCTATTCACCTTTCCATTGCAACGATCAAAGTCTATGTAGTTCAAAATTGGTGGATTGGGGATTACACACTAATGCAGACTATAGAGGATGACAGGGTCATTGCATGCACTAAGAAAACATGGCTCATGTGCAGTGTGGGAAACTAGAGGCAGAAAATATATTATGATAATGTCATGAAAGGTGCATCCATGAGAATATGAGTAAGAATTACAGGTGGTTACTGGCCCAAAGAGGAAACGTGAGGATTATGTGTGGTTAACATCCTGGGAAGATAAATATTGAGACATACATCATGATGGAGTGCCGGTGGCAAAGAATCCCAGAGAGAGAGGGATAGTATAACGAAGGTCCTTCTGGAATTCTCGACTCTTAGTCTATGGCACCAAATAATAGATCAGGATCAGGGGTGATGCCTCTTGAATTAAAGGCTTGGTTCATACACTAATTTGGTTTCCCTTTCCCGTGGCCAAGCATCATTCCAGGAGAGAAGATCTTATTCCATGTTATGAAGATCTCCCTGCCCTAGAGATTAGTGGACATGGAGAATGTACGAGGTGGGGCACCATGCATGTGATGCATGGGGGAGACCATAGTTTGACATCATGTGTTGAGGACGATGGTTCTTGGTAGTTTAACATCCTGCTGCTCAGATGAGGTGGGTTCACTCCGCACACCTAGGAATTCGATAACTCATACCCTCCCACCCATGGGTTTGGGAAGTCCTCAACAATGTCATGGTGAGGGGGTTTCATGGAGTGATCCACTGAGAGGCCCCCATTATCATGGTTATCCCTATAAAACATAGCTTTTAGCATGCCTATGCGGAGAAGTATGAGGCAAAGAAACACAACATGAAACACCTCCCAAGGGACCCTGAAACCAATTTCAACAAACCTAGAGTGTCTTATGTGAGAAAGGTGTGTCAAACATGTTTTTTTCCAGATAATAGGGGACCATACATGGTGAATAAAGGTATGGGCACCACATAGAGAGAATGAAGAGGTCCACACGCAATATGAGACGTTGCGAGGAAGTTGGAATGGTTACACTCAAATAGAAAGTATTCACACAAAAAGAGGTCTGATGAAAAAGTAATTTCAATTAAATATAGATATTCTTCCAAAAAAATGACTTATAGTAAAATTAAATGGGCGAGGATCAAGCCCAAGAGGTCCCACTTGATGGAGGACAATTGGGGGACCCATCGTGCAAAATCCAATACATTAAGTCCATAGTGTTTTTCACACGTTCGAGGAGGAGGTGTCTTTTTCATAGAACAGTGTCACATAATCATATATAACCATCCTCTATGGTTGTTGAGGGGTGGTGGGGGGGATAAGATTCGTTTTATAGCCTAAATACTTGTAGGTAGCACGCAAGAGTTGCTACTTGAAAATTACCGTTTGAATTTGCATTGGTCGTGAAAGGGTTTGCATGCCCTGGGGAATCTTCTGTGCCAAAATATCTTCCTCTGAACCCATTACATGGATAATTTTTTTCATAGGTGTCCATAAAAGGGGATCCTTTTTGTCCCATTGGGCGTGCAATGAATTTCACACCACCAGAAGTCTTGTGTGTGCACCGGGACTCTTGTGTGCTAGTGTTGTGGCAAGTGTGCGACGGGAGGCCGCAGAAGTCATCCCTTGACATCAAATTTGGTGTGCAAGATATTTTGAGATGAGGGGGGTCTTGAGAACACATATTTATTCATGAACAAATATTCCTCTCCCACAATGGATTCATCACCTAATTCATGATTTTCCCTTGATTTCATCAAAAGATCCCTTCTCAGACCTATCTAAAATTCGGCTTCAACAAATTCCCCCCTCAGAATAAAAGCTGAAGAGGGACCAAAAGGTCTGATTCTGAGAGTTACACCGAATGATAGATAACATTCTGGTCTTTTCATGAAAACCTGTTTTATCTATGCACAAACCCATGATACACACGTACAAGACTTCGTCTGTGCCTATAAATTTGATGAGGGCCCTCCTTAGGTCCCCACTTGGCATTTTTAATGATATGAGTCATCTCTCGTGTGCAATAAATCCCCCCGTATACAAGAAACATTACAAGATTTATCTTGAGATTTGTTAATGGTATAATAACATTCATGAAACCTTCCATTTCCAGGCATCTTGGCATTCTTGCAAGCCTATCCTTCATTCTTCTGTGCACTACCCTTAGGATTTCTGAGTCTTTTCCAAAATGGATTCCCAGCAAACCGATGAAGAGAGGGAACCTAATGCGGCTATAAGTAGGACTCAAATAATCGCAAATCCCCAAATTCTACATGCACATAGGGTCATGTCAAATAACCAAATTCATTATTACATGCTTATGTAGTCACAAAAAGATTATGTATTGAGAGATAGCCTGCTGATTTGGAACTTTAGCATTTTGGAAGAGGTGTTGATTCCTGGTTTCAAAATTGATATTTCGTGGTCATGGGTGACCCACGAGGTTAGACTTATATATTTAAACAATATGAAAAATGTCCATCCTTCCAGAGAAACACAAAACATTTACATCTACGCCCTGAGTCTGATTACTATAATTGTTTGAGGGAGTGAACTGGTCCCCGAAGAGTCTCCATCACTTTATGAAAGAACCGTCTGAAGCAGTATTATTGTTGAGATGAAAGGTTAGAAGGATTTGGAAATCAGGTCACAATGTAACTTCACAAGTGAATTGGAATGTGAGTACTAGTTACACCAAACATGTGAGGCGTTTGGACTGGAATTGAGGTCTATCAGGCTCATCAATGCATTTTGGACATCCCAATTTCACACCTACCAGTAGCAAGACCTGGTACCATAATTGTTTAGTTGTTTTTCTCTTGATACCATCACCTTCCGCCTATACCTAGGTGTGGTTGGTATAATTCTATGGGACATTAATTGTAATGGGGGAATCCCCTTGGAGAGGTACTAATATTATGAGTTCCTCCTGACAGAGAATATCTGGGGGGATAGGACGTGCACCCCCCATCCTGACATGGTATCTTCTAGAGCTGGAAAATGATGAGCTAAAATTAAAATATGTTCTAAAGGAGATATCTTATCTGGGGTGGTATTTTCTTTTACACTTGAAGGAAAAGGATGTAAAGATGTCAGGATGAGGGAAGCAATGCCTGAATACATCTCAAATGAAAATGGTGGGAACATATTGGACGATCATTGAAGATGGAGAATATCAATCATGGGGATTTGACATAAAAGAAAGTTAGGACCCAAATATACAATATTCTAGATTTGTAGCTTCATTATTAAGTGGGTTTCTATTTCCATTTAGAGATACGTGGATTTGGGTGTGCCCAGGGATGCTAGTAATGGGCGGAATCATGGGGGAGAAGTATAATGTGAACTCAGGTTACCCGTACTGTCGAGGTTATATATAATTATAGGGTGTATCTCAAGGGGATGTATACTCAGGAGGATATGTAGACCATTTCAGATCCTTCATGGTTGGTTCGCAACCCACTACGATTGGTAAGACTTCCTGAACACCATTCCCCCTCTACGTTATGGTATATATTTATCCCTCTTGAAAATTTCTAGAATCCACCCGCTGACACTCAGAGAAGAAGGGATCAAGCTCATGATTGACAACCATACCCATTTCTACTTTCAGCCATTCTGGACCTCAGTTGGTTAGATGGTAGAAGATGGTTGGGGCCCATTTTAGTTGAGGGGGTACTTTCAAAGCATTAGGCAGAGTATTGGAAGCTTGGATTGATGGAAAAATATTTTTCATACAATATGTGCTGACCAGGTTCTCTTGGATGTTAGGGTGCATACCGAAACTTCCAATGAAATTTTATACATAGGTTTGGGAAGAGTGAAATCATTTCATTCTTTGAAAACTGTAGCTTATGTTCACAATTGCAGGCCTAGGTGATGTCATAATTATCCCCCCATTGATTTCATTGTTGGCATGTTAGCATAACACGTTGAACACTATATGAAAACATATCCTAAGGCTATTTCATAGAAACATATGCAACAAATCAGATAAGATATTGTGGAGACCGATGATCAGGGAGGTAGACGGAGTGCTATGGGGGAGGTGAGGCGAGGAGCGGGCTAGGCGGTTAAAAAGGTGATTGATATAATTCCATCTGTAGGACCACCACATGTTGAGAGCATGCCTCTTCCTTCTAAGGAGGGGTGGTCACATGGGTGGCCCTATGGGCCATCTAGGAAACTCCCCTAGAAACATATTAGACAAATTCTAAATCCAACCTCTGATTCTATCGTTCCATCCATCTGGTCCCCCCAACAGATGTTGCGATAATCCGTGTCAGCCATAGAGTTGTAGAGGATACCTGAGCGTTCTAGGATCGAGATTCCTAATATAGGGTGCATTCAGCTGGCGGGTAGGGTGAAATTTCACCATCGGAATGCATACCTGGTAGACATGGACGTGTACCCATGCCAATGGGGGCAGTATGAAGAGCTGAATATTCTGGTGAATGTGATGGTCGGCAAAGAACATTACATGGAAAGGCTTCTATCTGAGGATGAAGATGATGATGAGGAAGAATAGGAAGAGGAAGAGGAGGGAGGATACGAAGAAGAAGCATATGAAGAATATGATTAAGAGGAAGAAGTTTTTGAAGAGGTTGAAGGACCTAGCAGTGGAAGACTTTGAAAACACATTCTCATCAACTAAGCCCTCATGAGAGCGGTTAAATTACATGCTTTGATGCAGAAGAGGATGAGTATATCGAGGTGAGTTTTACTCTTGTCTTTGCTGACCTTTACCTTTCTGAAATACTAGGTTATAAACCAAAATTTTATCTAGTTTAAGAACACAATATTGATGGAACCCAGGATGCCTTCTACACAGGGGATGCCGACATGCCCCAAGAGGCAAAAGAACATCCTCAAGAACCTGTTCTAGGAACAGAATTAGGTGGAAAATAGTTATGGATGGAGTAGGTGGTGATGAGCCAAATGAAAGAGGTGAAATGGAGGCATCTGAGTTCCCCACCATTCCTACCATCCAGAAAGATTCAATTCCAGTGATTGAGATTTCATGTGCCAAGGGATCTCCTGAACGGGGCGCTCATAACAAGTTATAGGAACTAGATAGAATAGTGCATGACTCTTGTATGTAATTACACATGTACTATCTCTTATGTTATCAGGAATCTCAGAACACTTAAATATCGATTCTCATTTCAATAATAGCAAGGATGGAGGCTCGATAGGCCACTGACTCGGGAACATTTTTTGGAGCCATGCCAAAGGCTAAACCCGATCCTGAAGAGATATCCCTTCAATCTGACCCCACCCTAGTGCTCACCGAGCCAGAGGTTGTAGTCATGGGTGAGGATGGTGCTGGGTGGAGCTCTAGGCTGGAGAGGGTAATGTTGTTGGGGATTAATTAATTCCATAAGTTGACCCTTTCACTGATGTTTTGATTGCTTTCACCCACTTTCTTCTGGAAGACACTAAGGAGATAGATGAATCCAATTATGAAGCATGTGATGAGAGCCTCATGACACAATGAAAGGGGTGGAATTTTATCAAACATTACCTCAGTCAGCCTTAGGAAGAATGGCTATACTAGAAGGGATCACGCCACACATGGCTATACATTCTCTGTACTGGATGGGTAGATGCTCATTGGCTTCATTTATGATATGTGATTACATGGTTGAGAAGATACGAGAGAGTGGCCAGCATTGCGACAGTTCCCGAGGCCATAAAGAGTCATAGAATACCCAGGAATTCATGACGGAAGAGAAAGAAGTCTGACAGATTGATGAGATAGAAAACTAATGAATGATTTCATCACAACCCGCTCTAAGATCGTTGAACAGTTGATGGCCCAGATGGCGGATGCCCATGAGTAGGTAGTGTAGGTGATTCCCTAAATTATTAAGCTCCAAGCTAAATGAGCTCGAGTGAAGTATAGGGGTAATGAGTTACACCCTACGGATTCCGAGCAAGAGAGGGATCTCAAAGCATCAGAGGCAGTCCTGGATGCCACAATCCATAAGGTAGCGACACTGGAGGAATCCATCCACAACGCTAATCCTTAAGGGACCTGTTTTGGCTAAACCCATAGACATATCCTGTTTTGTTGTTCCAAATTCTGAACTGCATGAATGAATATATTATTCACTTTCTTTTTCAATTCAATATGTTCTAATCACAATCATGAAATAATTAGTAATACATCCCTAAGATAGTTTGGGTTGTTCCCGATGTGAGAAACATGGTATGGTTATGTTCTCACATCGAATGAATGTGGGAGTGCCAACAACACTTTGGGCATCTAGGGTATAAATGACTGATCCAGGCATCCGAGAAGAGAAGGTGTGGGAGCCTGAACAGATAACGAATTTCTTAGAACATTCAAATTGTCACTTCCCTAAAGTTCTCTAGTGCATGAGAGGGGCAACACCAGAGGTATTAGATTAAATCCAAACAGAGGGGAGTAGAGAGTTAGAATCAGAATATAAAAATTTATGAAAACTGTGGGGTTGGCGAGACAATACATGATAACTCTTGACAATGTTCAAAACCTAGTACACCTATTATGTTATCCTAAAATAAGGTTAAAAATTGATGTCCAACCACTGAACATGGTTGAACCACACGGACTGACTCAAAATTTTATCCATTAGTATTCCGGAACATTGGTCCAAAACATTAGGTGAGGCATTGGCCGAGCATCTATACTCTTATGGGGTTATTTTAGATGTGAAATAGGATGAGGATCCAAATATAGGGCACACAAAAAGTTCACGGTGGAGTAATTGGATGTCCAAATGGAGTCAAACACTCACCAAATACTCAACCTTTGTGGAAACATATTATATGGGAACATCAGTCTGATCAGGGATCATACCAACATCAAGACCGGACATATTTGGTGAGAATATAGAACACATCATACGGATGTAGACGATGAATGGAATAGTTTAACATCATATGACTTAGACAGAGCTCATAGTTTTAAGGTCATATTGCATGGACCGAGGTTGGGGATGAGGGGCCAGAAGGACTAATGACCCTGGGGAAGGGCCCAAGGAAAAAAGGCATGAACAACGCTACTTATCCCTTTAGCTTTAGAATCAAGAAAAAAACACTTCTCTCAAAGCATGGTGTGGTTAGAAACCATCATTGGTAGAGGGAATCCTCTCTTGGGAGTAAAATGGCACATCCCATTATTAACAAGGGGCATACAAAACCATATCAATGTATTACCACAATATAATGTCATTCATCGAGGAAATGTGGATTTGTGTTGTTTAACTCAATACTAGACGAAAGGCAGGGGTGGCATTGCTACCCTAGTACACACCCCACCAATACTACTAAGCCCACATGAGTCGTGCTCGATTAGGGAAACAAGGTGTAATGGTTATATTTTCCTAGTACAGAATGTCATGTGTTAGGGATAGAGGATGCTAGGTGAGTGAGATCCCATAATATTGAGCCACCTAATAAACACACAGAGATAGGAGAAGGTGTGAAACCGAGTGTGTTGGAAATTCTATTGAGTATAAGGGAGTGAAATGATGTGAATCATGGTAGTGGAGATCCTGATCGCAATGATGGTGGAGTGGTGATAAAGGATAATATTTAAACATGTTCAAAGCACAACATCTGTTTCATGTTAGGCTCGCATTGGGATAGAAAAATGAGGTTCGACCACTGACCATGTTCGAAACATGGGATATATCACAAAATTTTGTTCGGGGACTTCCGAGGCTATGGCCCAGGATGGTCAGTAAGATAATGTGGCATGAGACTAGACCTTAAAGGTGGTACCTTGATACAATAAAGTGGGTGATGATCCAAATAAAGGGATAATGAAGCATTGGCACAAAACTATAAAATTTCAATGTGAGAAAATTACACATTGGGATCTTTACCAAAACACATTCAATTATGCCAATAAGACACGTTAGAAAGAGGAGGTCAAATCCCTTTCCATGGAATACAGTCATAGGGTTTCATGCTAATACATTATGTCCATAGAGTGGAACATTAAAATAGGACCTGGGTTTATAAAATACTCACAAGGTGACAATGTAGTCGAACCCGAAACGTAGTTCCCATTGTGAGGTATTTCTTTATGGTCATAGAGCTCAGACCGTCCTGGGGAGGGAGAAAGACGAAAACATGGTGTGGTTGTCGAAAAACCATACCCGAATGAGAACCCTATAGGTGTTCTCCATGACACATGGTACTAATGGCGTTCATGCATAGGGGCATAAAACGAGACCAGATTTATGATTCTTGGGGCTGGACCCAAAGACAAAATGTTTGGGTGTTTCTACGTTCACGTGAGGTTGGGAATCATGCTATATGGTATTCTGAAAATTTTTCCATTATGCCTTGTAGATAGGATGTAGAGAGATTGTAGTTGAAGGTCATGGAGCTTGGACTATAAATGGAATGTACTGATGGAGACACATGGTGCGGTAAATATAAAACCCAACATGAATGTGGACATGGAGTCTATATCACACCATGTGCATCCTGGGGAGGTTTCACATCGAGGGACTGAAAATGAATGTTGGAATGTGCGAGGAGAAAAGTGTCAGGGCATTCCTACATACTCCATTATGAATGGGATCAATCCATAAGTAGTTATAGAAGTCACATCGTAGGGTGCCCATGCTGGGGAAAATACTGTTTTGCGGGTCTAACCCACACACCAAAAGAAGCAACATTTGACAGATCTTGTTTATTCTTCAGGAAGAATTTGTTTTTTTTTGGGAAGGGATAAACCTATGTCTCATAATCCAGGTGATGATATAGGAATCAATCCACATATAGTCATTGAATATTGGGATGGTGGATGAATAATACCCAACATGATGTCTCATCTAGTGAGTACATCACAATGCAGTGTCATTTTCCCTCACTCGGAGAAGATGAAACGGCCATAGTTTAGGGTTTTATGATTGGACCATCAAATGAATATTAATGTTGTTCAATAAAGATGAAATAGAATAATGTAATGTGGGAATAGGCTACATAGTTAAATGTCGTACAACTGGGACACATGGAACACACATGGTGTGATAAAGCATACTCGATGTTAATATAGGATGAGGTCCAAACTACACCCTGCGCAATTCTGGGGAAATACCTCAGGCCTAGTGGCCTGCAAAGGTCAATGAATATGGGGATGGACCTGTATATGAAATGTCTAGGTGTTCCTACATATCCCATAAGGATATGAATCAAGACATATATAGTTCTCAGGGCACTTTTTAATGTCATGCGGGACTGCGGGCAAGAGAGACTACATCCTAGAGGGGAAGTATGTGGTCCATCTAGGGAAAGCCCAACATGAATGAGCACATAATTCCTATGTCACACCATACAGTTCTGTGAAAGTTAAGGCCACAAGGTCTAATAAAAGAGGTGATTATAAGAACATGATATGGACTCAAAGATGAGATTTTTGGGCATTCCGACGTATCCCATGATCATGAGAATCATGTTATATGTAGTTCTGATAATTACAGTTCTTACACCATACTAAAAGGATGTGAAAGGATATCTTAGTTTATTGTATTAGATCTCAAACCATACAGAAGAGAGACACGTCCAAATGGGTGTGAACCTAGAGCTAATCCCTACACCCACATGAGCTAAGATCAATGTAGGAAACAAGGGTTAAGAAGGTCTTTGCAACACAATGAATACAAACAATGGGGAAATGGGCACGAAGCCCCAGAAGATGCCTCAATGTAATATTTTCCTTCTAATGTGACTATGTACCCTGAGGGAAATTACCATGAGTTTCAAAATTCCACATTTACATGATGGAGTGGAAAATTATGTGATTCATGCAACCAATATTTAAGACTTGATGGGTGTGGTGTGATGATGGAGGATATCTATTGACCATGTTTGAAAACACAACATCCATATCGTGTGACATGATATGTGAACGAAAAATGAGCATCGACGAATGGACATATTTGCAATATGGGATATGTATCAATTTTGCATTAGAAATCCTTAAAAAAGTTGGAAAAAAATAAAAGGATATTTGTTTGGCTACATATATGTACCGTGGGGGTCCATTTGGACGTGAAAGATGATGGAAGCACAAATGAAGTGGAACACAATGCCTAGAAAATGGAAGAGAGCATGTGTGGGAAGAAGCTAACACTCTAGATCCTGAACTGAAGTTCTATTGGGAACATTAGTGAACATCCAATAAGGGTCGAGGGACCCAAATCAAGAAAAGACAACTCAAAAAGATGAGTGTAAAATAGAAGGAAAAAGAGCTCTCAAAAAATAGAGGTATGGCACGTGGTTATTACAAACCTGACATGAAATAGGGAATAAGATCATACCACGTTGCATGCCCCACTCATATGAGAAATAAGACCAAGGTTTCATGATGATAAGGAGGTTTCTAAGAGATGGGGATATACCCAATGATTGAATTTTTGAGTAGTCCAACATATCCCATAAGGATGGGAATCAAGACACATGTAATTTTGAAATATTATATGTTGTTTAATGTCATGTGTCAATGATTTAAATTGGGGAATGATATCTCAAAGAGGAATTCATAGAGCATTGTGAGAAGGACATAAGCCCATGACACACCATATGATCCCAAAGGAGGACTTATACTATGGGGCCTAAAAATTTGAGGGATCCAAGACGGGAAGTCCCATTCAGTTCACATTATAACTTATTGCAGTGATGAAGATAATGGGGGTGTCCTAAGGGGATGTATTCGGAGTGGCAAAAAAATCCCAACATGAATGAGGGCATATACTCCAGGTCATACCGCATCATCCTGATTGACAACTTGAGTCATGGGGCCAAAAAGGGGAGAGGGACCTGAGACATGAAGTTCTGGTCGGTTATTAGTTTAACGTCATATAATATGGATGATTGAGATCCTTGTTTAATTTATTTGAGCTCATACCATAGATTCATGACCCGTCATGTGAGTATTTCCTTCCCAAAATCCCTTTTCCCATGTGGTCAATGCTCGGTCTGGGAAACAGGGAATATGACAAGGCTCTCCTAATCATATAATGGTATGATAGCTGGACTGACACTCCTACCCGAGGAAGAGTGATGTCTGAAGGGATAATGGGACAACATGAACCACTACATATAATACATGGGACATATGGGGGTAGTGACCACAATGATGGATAGTTGTTGACCATGTTTGAAACACAACATCCATATCATGTGACTTGAAATGGAAACAACAAACGAGTGTTGACCACAGACCATATTCACAACGTGGGACTTGTATCAATTTTTCATTTGAGGTCCTCAAGGTAGTTGTCCCAAAATGATCAGATATCCCTAATGTAACACCACAAACTTCCATGGTACATTTCCATTTGAAAAATGTAATAGCTTGCGTTGTATTCAACATCCCGATTCTAACACACCGCGACCAATCGAACTAGCTGTTATGAATATTAATACCCACCTTTTGATATTTTATAAATATTATTTTTCAAAATTGATTCCAATTTTTAATTTGAAATTGCTAAATTAGCTATGGTTTAATTTTTGGTATTTTTCTAAAAACATTCAATTTTTGATGAATAGTGAAAATCACAGATTTATTGGTTAAAACTCTATTATTATATAAATATTTATTTGAATTATTTAAATTTATTTTAGTTCAAAATACATACATAATACCTATATATGTTCAATGTAATTCAATGGAGTCATTTTAAAATAAGTTTAGATATGAAAAAAAATTATTCGACTTTTTTCCATCTTTTGCCCACCTGCAATGAGCATTTGAAAATTTGCATAAAACATAATTTTACCACTTTTATGAGTATAATTTCAAAAAATATGAGAGACATAATTGATATAAGTAAGTAAAATGTGGTTCAATAAGATGAAAATAATTTTTGGTGAATAGTAACTTGTGACTTTTATTTACCACGGTTAAAAGTAAATAAGGTAATTAAGGGTGAAAATGATATCATTATTACCCTAACACATGTCCTAATTATATTGGATAAGTATAATTTGACCAAATAAACCATAGGAACAAAATATGTTCCTCTTTGTTCCAGTTGGATTAGATTAGGACATTTATTATTATTTTATTTAAAGAAGAGTTAAAAGTGTTAAATTCAATGTTTAATAACTCAAACATTGTTAATATAGGGTTACACGGAAAAGAAATTAGAAAATAAATATTCATTAAAATGATAAAAATATTTAATAGGTAATCTTATTTTATTTATACATTAAATAATTTAATTTATTCAGGACACAATGATGATGCAGTAATTACCTTATTAAAGAAATATTAAAATAATTGATATTATAAATATCCAAATAGATGTAAATTTTGAATTATGATGAATTAATATAATTTTTTTAGGTTAATATGAGATGTTACTGTTGGTTGAATAAATTTTATTGGAAGTGATAATGTTTTTATGGCTTTCATAAAAATCAAATACTAAATTGTGTCAAAATTGACATAATTGAGTTTTTAAAACAAATATTATATTATTAATTGATATAATATTCTTAAAAATATAAAGATTTCCCAATGTACATATATAATGATATATATATTAATAATGAACCACTTGGGGTTTGCTTGGCTATTTATAGTATGTTTATTAACCATATAATATAAAAATACAAAGAGACATGGTAAATGTCAAACTATTTAACTAAGAGTTAAATTTCTACGATAAGGTTAATATGGTGACCTAAACATGTATAAAACCAATTTTTTGTGAGGTTTTAAACCCATCCCCATCCCCACCTTATCCTTGAAATAAATCAGTTTTCTATCATTAGGAACTGAAAATTATTTTATTATAAAAAAATATTTCAAGCTTCTCTAATGTGACCCTCATCTGTCTTATAAGAGGACACGACCCTTATCATAATTTCACACCTACAAAGTCTTTTGGCTCATCCAACCCCTTTTCAAATAGCCTTGTAACTTCAATCACTTCAACCTGGAGGGCATTCTTTGTTCTTAAAGCCATCCTAGGGAGACCATTTGATCAACTGAATAGAAAACACCGGAATTAGAGGTAATAATTCCACCATCATCTTTCAGGTTTCTTTCTTCTTCCACTTCCACTTTATTTGTTGTTTCCATACCAAAATAATAAACAAAGTAAATTCTATGTACTATGATGTTATTATAAATATGGTATAACCCTATTTGTTATTCTGTCCATCCCATAAATGAAAAAGTCACCATACATGCGTACATACGGCTTACCATCTCCACTTCGTGGTCTAATTTGTTATTCAAACCCTTCATTATTTAGGTGGGTATAATAATGAGTATAAATAATGTAAATAATACATATAACATGTCAATCAATCTTTATATATTATATACAGTCCAATTACATACGTTGTTTTCATCAATATAATGATATTGTTGGTCATGCGTACGTACTAAATACTGTCTCCACGAACGCGATGAGATTAATTTCCCCATAGTAACCATTCTTGAATAATATTCATTTTATGATTAAAAATAATTTTTATGAACTTAATATCATTATGGATATTAATCAAATACCTCTTATCCATAAAAAACACTGCTTATGTAACAAAACATATAAAGGAAGGAGAATCCGTTATCACCTGAAATGACGATAACACTAAAATATTTTTAACAACGCAATATTATGAGATCATAAATTTTATCATATTTACATATTTGGTTCTTGTATAATTTAGTAACGATGATTTAAAAATTGTACAGGAGGTTAACACACCCTCTACCAAGGAAAAGTACAAGACAATTATTAATTTCACAATCTCTTTATCTTCCGAGGTTGTTTTTACGTAAGTATCTACTAGGAAAACATTATTATTCACATCATTTTTTTCATAAAAATGTATTTTAAAACATTACTCTATTTAATAGAATATGGGTTAAATTCATTAATTTTGTAATTTGACCTTATATGTTTGGAAATGAATCTTTTTGTCAGTTTCCAAACAAGGTTCTTTATGACCTTTTCAAAAAAATTAAGGTAAAAATGATTATTTAACTTATATGGAAGGTGCTGCTATTTTCTGCCAATATAACATCATCGAAGCTTCCCGTACGAGTTTATAATAATATTTTCAAAATAATTTTTTTCTTTTATTTTTATCTGACTCTTAAAATATTTCAAAGTAGAAAGATATATTTCTTTCAGTTAGATTTGATTTCATAGATATCAACATCCTTTGATAAATTTTTCACTTGTTTGAAGTTGATTTATTATGATTCAAATATACAATATTGTACTAAAGGTTTTATGACATGTTTAACTGTGGATTTTTAATTTTTAAACAATTCATGGTTCCTGGTTAAAGTATTGACATTCCATATGCTAGTTTTAATATAAATGTTTGTGTTATGTTTCATCCTTTCAAAATGTGGAATGTATTGGACTTAGTATGTGATGGGCAGAACCCAATGTATCTCCTCGATGCATCGGTACTTCTCTTGAGACAATTAGACGTCTAAATGGTCGACTTCTTTCCCAATTTGATATATGGTTTTGGGTTACAACTAAATCATTTTTAGACGTCATGTTTGAGGCCTTGACAAGATGTTTCTTAATTCCAGGTATTATACATTGCCTCATTATGAAGGTAAAAATTGATTGTTCATGTGGTTATTCGACTGGTAGAATACCCATGAATGTGTTTTATAATGGCATTATTTACTCAGCTCATCTTCTTTCCATAAATTGTTCAGGTTTATTATTTGTAAAGGGATGTGTTTTTAATTATTCACTATGACTAATGTTTATGTTATCTTATGAAATATTTCATACCATTTCTGAGCGTTTGTGCCCACCCCATTCTTATGCTTCATTTTCCTAGGATATGAAGAAGTTGGTTATGAGTGACTTATATGAATAATCTAGGAGGAGTTGATGTTTTTTATGAAATAAATTAGTGGAATATTTCTTTTCATGTTGTAATGTTGAACTTATGTATGTATCTTGTTTCTAATAATACTAAATTCATCTATCTTTTTTGACATGATTCATTGTATCGTGCCAATGTTATGTAATAAAGAACCGACAATGGGAATGTGGGTATAGGGAATTATTTTTGGTATCAGAGGATGTTTAGTACAAACCGTGGATACGTGATTTAGAAAAAAATTAATTAGAGCACATTACCCTAAGAAAGACTTTGAGGATTAGTATAGAAGAACATCTTAGAAATTTCATACTATAGAGATTGTGTGATTTTTCCATGAAATACATCCATATATAGATACAAGCAAGTAGAGGCTGCTCTAAAATAGATATACCTAGGGGTAAAACCTGAAGACACCGCTTTGAGATAGACACAAATGGGAATAGGTGCACAGCAACATGCCTTGCTACACTCTTGGTGACAACACTCTCAGGGGATATGCTTAGGATAATTTTCATTTTCATTACAAACCATTATGATATATTTTTGAGTATATATCTCCTCAATGAAAACATTTTTATGATTTTGGATTGTATCCAGAAACAATTCAATTTATGTTAAGTGTTTTAAAATTTCATAATTATGTATTGTGGTTCATAAACTTATCTACTCTATGACATGGCATAGAAATGGTGCTAAGTGGAAGTAATATAAACAGTATCAACGAACATAATCCATGTAGGTATTTACCTCCTACTCAAGATAATTATAGTGGAGCTGGTGATGCAACATGTGTTTATTATCTTATCACCATAATGGAACAACTCACACATGATATGAATAAAAACCTTACCCATATGGAGCACCCTGATCTAAAACACGGAGGATCAATGTTAGGCTTATTAATGTGGAAACAAACACCACCATTATATGGGACTACAAAACCATTTTTAGCTAAAAAATGTATAGGGTCCATAGAGAAATTATTTCATTCTTTGGGGAGTAGCAAAATGGAAAAAGTTGTCATGTTAGTTTATCACCACAACAGACATGTAGATCAATAATGGTCATTAAATCAAAACACAAAGGAGGATGAATAAGTATCATCTATAGAATAGATGGATTTTAAAGATCATTTCATAGAAAAATGTTTTCCTCAAGACCATCAAGAGGATATCGAAATACAATTTCTATGTCTAAGGCAATAGGAGGATGGGAATGTCGCAAAGTATGAGGCATACTTTAAGAGGATAGAAAGGTATTCTGTATATTATATATGTAACCCAAGAAGTAATATTGATAATTTCATTATGGGTTAAAACCATTTATCCCTCAAGAATTAGTCTCACAATCCTCATTGTATGAAGATATTGTTTCATGTGCTATCAAGACAGAAAAAGAACTCTCTATGTCTTATATGATTAAAGTACAACACGAGAAGAAGAGATTTGTTGAACACTCTAGGAAATGAAAAAAAGAAACTAGGAAGATGAAAAAACTTTAATTTCCACCTTGTGATAATTGTGGATGGAAGTACTCTGGTGCGTGTCAAAATGGAAGAGAATTATGCTATAAATTTGGACAGAAAGGCCATGTTTCTAGTTATTATAAGGGGAAGAAAGAAGCTACCAATGTTCAATTCTACAATTGAAGGGAGTTGGAGAATTATACAAGTGGATGTCCTAAGCGTCAGGGAAACATACCTTAGAAAATGGAAAAGGATCAAGGACATTCTTATGTGATCACTACTGCTGATATTGAAGATCCGAAAGACGTGGTGGAATGTAATTTAATGGTTTCCTAATGTTTAGCCAATGATTTATTTGATTCTGGATGATTGCATTGTTTCATATCTTCCCAATTTTCTAATAATATTTAATATTTCCAATTGTATTTAACTAGGTATTTTCAGTCAAAACACATAAGGGAAGTATCATTGCAACAATGTTTTGTGAATTAGTCCCCATTATGGAATATAAACTATATTTATCTACTGATCTAATCAGCATACCCATGATTGAATTTGATAAAATCCTCTATATGGATTGGAATTCAGACTATGTTGAGAAAATTTATTGCAAGAAAAAGGTTACAATTCTCGATGATGATAAAGAGTACCTTATCTTTAGAGCAGAAATGTGTCCATCTGATTCTTATCTAGATCTAGACCTAGTATCTCTACTAAATTCAATTATTGGGAAGGATGAGAATGAAATAATTATGGGGGAATTAGAGAATGTTCAAATAGTGGGCTTACCTATTATAAAAGAATATGTTTATTTGTTTCCATACGATTTACCTGGACATCCTCTGGAATGAGAAATTGAGTTTTCCATTGATTTAATTATTGGTTCAATACCCATATCGAAGAAACATTATAGAATGGCTAGTTTGGAATTTGTGGAACTACATATACAACCAGAGGAATTGAATTATAAGGGATTTATTCTCACTAGTGTTTCTTTATGTGGTGCCCATGTTCTATTTCATAAAAAGAAAGTTGGATCTATGTGTTTTTTTCATTGAATACAAGGAGATAATTTCTATAAAAATAAAGAAAAAGTATCCCCTGCCTCACATTGATGATTTATTTGACCAACATCAGAGAGGGAAATATTTTTCAAATATTTACCTTTGATCTGGATATCATCAGTTCTGTGTGAAGAAGGAAGACATTCCAAAAACAACATTTCAAACCATGTATGGGCATAACGAGTTTAGTGTAATTCCTTTCGAATTGACTATTGTACCATCTTTCTACATAGATCTAATGAATAAAATTTTGAAAGAATAACTTGATGACATTTTAGTGTGATTTATTAATGATATCGTGGTATAGTCCAAAAGCTACGAAGATCAGAAAAATCACTAGTGCATTATACTGAATACTCTTAGAAGAAATTAATTATATGAGAAGTTTAGAATGTGTGAATTACGGTTTCAAGATATTTTTTTCTTGGCCATGTGGTCTCAAAGGATGGAATATATGTTGATCCTTCAAAGACCAGGGCAATCCATGAATGGACAACACTGGCAAGTATAACTGAGGTACTCAGTTTTATTGGTTTAGCATGTCATTATCGATGATTTGTCAAGAATTTTTCAGGTTAGCTAACCCATTAACCAAGATCACACGTAATGGTGTTAAATTTTTTTGGACAAAAGAGTGTAAAGAATGTTTTTATGAACCGAAGTGAAGATTAGTCAATGCTCCTATATTGACTCCACCATAAGTGAATGATGTGTTAGTTATTTATATTGATGCTTCAACGAAAGGACTTGGTCGTGTCCTTATGAAAAAATATAGAGTTGTTTTCTATGCATCATGAATGATATAAAATAATGTGAAAAAAAATCCCACCCATGATCTTGAGTTACCAATTGTAATCTTCGCTCTGAAGATATGGAGAAACTATCTCTATGGTAAAAAAATGTGAGATTTATATTGATCGCAAGAGTATAAAGTATATTTTCTCACAAAGGGAACAAATCATGAGGCAAATGATATGGCTAGAAATACTCAAGGATTATGATTTCACAATACACTACCACATGTAGAAGGAAAATAAAGAGGAAGATTCTTTTAGTAGAAAGGATCCTGGAGTTTTTAACAAGATGAGAGTTGAAAGGGATCCTATTATCCAGGATCTAATAAATATAGATATGGTAATAACCATGGAAGGTGAAATATCAATACTTTTTCAGATGGTCACCAAACTATTTTTAATATAAAGGATAAAAATTTCATAGACTGATGATGAGGAGTTTCAAAATAAGATTAAAGATGTAAATGAAGGGATATTATGTGACTTCGTAAATGAAGATGTAATTTTGAAATTTGGGAGGAGATTTGGTGTTCCCAATATACCCCGATCTAAAACTAGAATTGTTGGATGATGTGCATAACTCCAATTTATTTATACACACTGGGAGAACAAGATGTCTAGAGATTTGAAGGAACACTTTTGGTGGGACAAAATGAAAAAGGAGATTGCTGATTTTGTGTCAAGATGTATGGTTTTCCAACAACTGAAATCTGGAAGACAACATCCAAGAGGAGTCATGCAACCTCTCCTCATACCAGAGTGGAAATGGAATGATATTATGATGAACGTTTTCATGGGGCTTTCAAAGACTCCAATAAGGAATGATGCAATATGTGTCATTGTTGATCATCTTACTAAGATTGAACATTTTTTTTCTATATGAGATGATTTTCCACTTGAATGTCTAAGAGGACTGGATATTAATGAAGTTGTAACTCTTCATGGAGTACCCCTATTGATTGTTTCTGATCGTGATCCCCATTTTACATCAATATTATGGAAAAGTATTCAGAAATCCCCAGATAATAAACTTCATTTGATCACTGCCTACCACCCAAATGCTGATGGATAATTAGAACTGACTATTCAAACCATATATGACTTGTAAAGATCATTCTCACGTGACTTTCATGGTATGCGTGATCAATATTTACCTCTGGTTGAATTTTCCTATAACAATACATTCCATTCAAGTATTCCGATGGAACCATATGAAGCATTATATTGATAGAGATGTCACACAACACCATGTTGGGATGATATTGGTGAATGAAAACTCGTAGGCCTGTAACTTGTTGAGGAAATGATGGAAAATGTGAAGGTTACCCAAACCTGCATCAAAGCATCTCATTGTAGGCGGAAGAGCTATGCCGATAACTGAAGGAAGAATTTGGAATTTTAGGTAGAAGATCATGTTTTCTTGAAGGTTTCTCCATGGAAGGGAGTTATACGATTTGATAAGAGGCGAAAATTATGTCCCAGGTACATCGGACCTTTCAATATTCTTGAACGAATTGGGGTTATAGCTTACTGTTTGGCAATGCTACTAGGTCTCACCAAAGTTCACGATTTGCTCCAAGTATCTCTATTGAGAAAATACATGCCTAACCCAACGCATGTTTTCACCTATGATAAAATTGAACTGGAATCAGATCTGTCTTATTGTGAAGAGCATGTCAAAATTATTTATACCAAAGAACAAGTGTTGAGAAACCTGAAAAATCATCTGGTGAATGTTCTATGGAGAAACCAAAAGATGGAAGAGGGGACAAATGAACCAGAGGAACATATGATGAAGAACCACACAAATATTTTTGTGTGGTATTATTGCCGAAATTTTTAGGACGAAATTATTTGGAGGGAAGAGTTTTACACCCAAGATTCCACGGTATGTTGCCCTTTGAATAATGAAATAACATTCATTGTACACAACATCACGACTCTATCACCCCACGACCAATCAAACTTGACATTATGAATAGAAATACCCACTTTTTGAGATTTTAAAAAAAAAATTTCAAAATGGACTCCATTTTTGAATTCCGAATATTGATATTTTGTTAGGATGAATTTATTTTATTTTTTTGAAAACATTCATGTTTTTGATGAATAGTGAAATACTCAACATTATTGGATAAAACCAAATTTTTATTTAAATAATTATTTTTTTATTTAAATTTAATTTATGTCAAAATAGATACATAATACATATATAAGTTCAATGTAATTATATGGAGACATTTTATAATAAGTTTATACATATAAAAATTTTATTGAAATTTTTACCGTCTTTTACACATCTCCTAGGAGCATTTGAAAATTTTCATAGAACCTAATTTCAATTCCTCTGTGAGTTGAATTTCAAATATCGGAGAGGCACCGTTAATATCATTATGTAAAATGTGGTTCAATAAGATGAATATAATGAATAGTAACTATTGACTTTTATTCACCACGGTTAAAGGTAAATAGGGTAATTAAGGGTAAAAATGATTTCATAATTACCATAACACATGTACTAATTCCTTTGGATAAGTATAATTCGAACAAAAACAACATTAGAAATAATATATGATCCACTTAGGTCCACTTGGGTTAGATTAGAACATTTATTATTATTTTATTTACAGAAGATTTAAAAGAGTTAAATTAAAAGATTAATAACTAAACCATTTTTAATATAGGGTTATAGACACTATAACTTCGACTATAAATTTTAATTATAAATCTAAAAATATATACTATATACTGGTATTTTATTTAGACGTTATATAATTTAATTTATTTATGAAACAATGATGATGCAATAATTACCTTATTAATGAAATATGAACTTTATTTATATTATAAGTATCTATATAAATGTAAATTGAGACTTCCGATTAATTCCATTAATTTTATAGGTTAATATGACATTTTAGAGTTGGTTAAATAAATTTTATTCTAAGTGATAACGTTTTTATGGCTTTCAAAAAAAATAAAATACTAAATAGTGTCAAAATTGACATAATTGTTTTTCTAAAATAAATACTATATTATTAATTGATATATATTCCTAAAAATCTATGATTCTCCCAATAGACATAGATAAAGTTATATATATTAATAATGAACCATATTTTGGTCACTTGGCTATTTATATTATTTTTATTAAGCATATAATATAAAAATACAAAGAGACATGGTGAATGACAAACTATTTAACTAAGGGTTAAATCTAAACTTTATGTTTAATATGGTGACATAAAACTATCTAAAACCTATTTTTTGAAAGTTTTTCAATCCATTATCAAATTATCGTTGAAATAAATCATTTTTGAGCCACTAGATACTGAAACATATTTTATTATGAAAAAATATTTTAAGCTTTCCCAAAAGTGACTCTCACCTCTCTGATAAAAGTGCACTTCCCCTTCTCAAAATTTCACACCTCCAAAGTCTTTTGGCACGGCCAAAACCTGCATAAAAATCCTCCCAACTTCACTCAATTTTACCTAGTGGTAGTACATTGATCAGAAATCCAACCTAAGGAGGCATTTTGATCAACTGAAAAGAAAACACCCGAAGTAGAGGTCATAATTCCACCCCTCCTCTTTCAAGCGGTTTTCCTCTTCCACTTCCACTATCATTGTTGTTTCAATGCCAAAATAATAAATCCAATACATTCTACATAATGTGATGTTATTATTAATATGTTACAAACATATTCAATAATCTATCAACCCTATAAATTACAATCTCACCATACGTGCATACGTATGACTTAACGTCTCCACTTCGTGGTGTAGTTTGTTATTAAAAAAATTCATTATATGGGAGTTTATAATAACGAGTATAAATGAAGTAAATAATAAATATAACATGTTAATGATTCTGTATATATGATATAAAATCCAATTATATACAATTTCTCCATCAATATAATGATATTGTTGCTCATGCGTATGTACGAATTACAGTCTCCCTGAACGTGATGAGATTCATTTATCCATCATAACCATTCAAGAATAATTTTCATATGATGATTAAAAATAATGTTAATAAACTTATTATCAATAGGTATATGAATCAAATACATCCAACCCATAACAAACATGACTAATTTAACAAAAAATACAAAGGAAAATGAATTAGTTAACACCCTAAATGACGATAATAATAAAATATTATTAACAAATAAATTTTAGAATATCATATATGATATCATATTTATGTATTTGGTTCTTGAATAATATAATAAAAATGTTTTAACTATTATACACGAGGCTAACGTTCCCACGATCATGTAATAGTACATGGTAAGTGTAAATTTCACAATCTCTTTTTCGTCTGAGGTTGTGTTTATGTAAGTATCTATATGGACCACTTTATCATCCAAATATGTGTTTTCAAAATTATGTATATCTTACCATTTTAATATTTTCTAGACTATGGTTTGATGTAATTTATACCCTTATTTGACATTTTTTTGAATGGAATCTTTTGTTGTTTTCCAAACAAGGTACTTTCTGACCTTTTCTATAAAATTAAGTTAATATCGTTTTTTAACTTGTAATGCGACTGCGACTATTTTCTGCCATTGTAACAACATTTAAGCACCCCTTATAAGGTTATAAGAATATTTTCAATAGAAATGTTTTCATTTATAATTATGCGACTCTTAAATGATTTCATTATAGAAACAGATATTTCTATCAAATCATTTTAATTTCATCTATGTCCACATCCTTTGATAAATTTTACACTTTTTTAAAGTTGATTTATTATGGTAAAAATATTACAGATTTGATATAAGGTTTTTTGATATGTTTGGTTGTGGAAGTGTTACTTTTATAACACTCATCGTTTATGGTTAAAGTATGACATTTCATATTCTAGTTTTAATACGAATTTATTGGTTATGATTCAACCTTTTCATATAAATAATGTATTGGAATTAGTATGTGTTGTGTGGATCCCGTTATAGCTCCTTGGTGCATCAATACGTCTCATTGAGATAATTAGGAATGGAATTGGCCGAGGCATTTCCCAATTTGATAAATAGTTTTGGCCGAGGCGTAAATCATTTTTAGACATCTTGGCTAAGTCCTTGACAAGATGTTTCAGAATGTCGAACATTATACATTCCATCCTTATGAAAATAATAATGATTGTTCATGTGGCTATTAAACTAGTAGAATACCCATTAATATGTTTTATTATGGCATTATTTACTCAACTCATATTCCTGCCATAATGTGTTCCTATTTATTATTTTTAAAGGCATGTGTTTTTAATTATTCAACATGCCTAATGTTTATGTTATCTTCTGCTATATTGTTTACCCTTACGTGGTGTTTGAGCTCACCCCATTCTTATGTTTTATTTTTCAAGGATATGAAGAAGTTATTTATGAGTGACTTGTAGGAATAATGTAGGATGCTTGGATGTTTCTAAAGTAATAAATTAGTGATGCATTTCTTTTAATGTTTTAATTTTGAACTTATATATGTATCTTGTTTCCAACATTACTAACCTGTTCAGTCTATCAGGAGATGATTCCTTGTATCATTCTAATGTTATGTAATTATGCACCGACTTTGGGTAGCTGGGCTTGGGGTGTTATACATAAGTCTAAGTATCCATATAGTTTGGGGCCCCTTTTGGATGTGAAATATGATGCAGTCCCATGTGCAGGGATTGTGTGATGAAAAACTGTGGCCATGCAATTTAACGTCAAGAAGGACATCAAAATATGTAGTGATCTACAGGGAGAAGGATATATGGGGTGGTCATGATGAACCCAATGTGAATGATGAAAAAAGCTGGCACCACACAATTTTTTCCGACCCGAGGGGAGTCCTAAAGATTGGGGCTGGGCCGATAGAAAAAATGTCCCAGAGTTCCTATATATCCCATATGGATGGAAATAAATATACACATTGTTATGGAAGACAATGCAGTTTAACTTAGTGTGGTGAGGACATAGGATAAAAGAAGAACGAGGAAGGGGGACCTGGTGAGATCATCGTAATCATGACATGATTGGGGCCAAAAAGGCATACACAACACCATGTGGGATCCTACATGAGAACTATACCTTAGTGAATAGTCAAAGAGGAGTCTGGGTGATAGACTCAATACGAGGTGTCCTAGAATTCTTAAATATCCAATGAGGATGGGAATCAATTCATACATAGTTCTCAAAGGTTTTGGGTAATTTAAAGTCACAGAACAAGAATTTTGTATAGTTCAAGGTCGTTCGGGACCTTCTATTCTTTAACATCATGCAGGATTACATACAGTTTAATTTCATGTGGGACATGGCAATTTAAGGTCATGTAGGACCCAATATAGATTAAAATCCTATATGAAAACATAAATTTTTATTTCATGTGGGACATAATATGTTAAGGTAATGTAGGCCCTGATACAGTTTAATGTCTAGGAGGATGACATTTAGTTTAATATTATATGGGACATAACAGTATATGGTCATGTAAGAACTGGTATAGTTTAACGTTCTGCAAGACGACATACAATTTAATTTCATGTGTTACATAACAGTTTCAGGTCACGTAGGACTCGATACAGTTTAACTTCTAGTAGGGAGACTTCTAGTTTAGTTTCATTTGGGACATAATAGTTTATGGTATTGTAGGACCCAATAGAGTTTAACGTCATGTGGGACAAATTACAGTTTAATGTCATGTGGGATGTATCATTTTACGGTCATGTAGGACTAGATTTTCTCTACGAAAGTATTTTTTTAGGAACATGGAATTGGTGGGAGGAGGTATATGCTCACCATCCATGCTAACCTGGTAGTATTCACCATTGGGATAAACCTTATGAATGATTTATGGTCTTTCACATTTGTGCACCATAATGGGAGGTTTCCAAATAGGAATCATTAGTGTTCTCAATTCCAACACCAAGTCACGTTGTAAGAAAGAGAGGAGGTGAAATCTCTTGTTGAAACCTCTGGATATCTTATTCGGAAGGTTCTCCAGATTTTGTAGGGCACAAAGCCTGTTTTCGTCAACTCCTTCCAATTCTAATAGATAGATTTATGCTATTTTATCCAGTACATGATGATCATATACAATTTTGAGTAATGAAGGAAACTAAATCTCTATGTGTAGTATGACCTCTATTTCGTACACCAGGGATTTAGGGGTCACCTGTGTTGAATTGCAAGTCCTCGTCCGATAAGCCAACAGGGCGTTGGGGAGGTTGTACATCCCACTTTTCTTATTCTGAGGAAGAATTTTCTATAGAATTTTAGAGAGAATTTTTTTTAATGTCTATATCATCTCATTTTATTGCACGTGATTGCAGGAGATATGGATAGAATGAATATTGTACATGGAATACAATTTCATCAATTTGGATGCCCAATAAAATAGTACCATTATCGGTGAGGATGGCATGTCGGTCTCCGAACCAGTAGATGATATTGGAGCTAACCAAGACAATGATAGAATGAGCCTTCACCACCTTGATTGGAACCTCTTATTCCCACATTAAAATAAAATTCTAGCGGTTAGGATGAACCAGACCTTGTGAGATGATGTTGGTGGATATGGTCCCATGATATCAAGTGCACAGACCCAAAATGGACAAGAGTACCTAGTTGTGTAGAGTGGATTTGGCATCAAACACACAATGTTGGAAAGAATTTGGCACATATGGAAGATCTCGATAGACTCAGTGATGTCACATATCATGGAGGGACAAAAATAACCCAGTCTCAGGATATGGTAAAATTGTTTTAGCACAATCTGATGAGCTCCGCAAGGACCATCATGAACTGCCTCCATGACTTGATAAATCAAAACTCTTTGAATGAAATAAAGGAGAACCCCATCAAACCCTCGCTTGTAGAGGATCCTCTCAAGGAAGAGACCACTTTGAGAGTAAACTGTAATGTGTGGTGTCAGATTCTCTCACACTCAGCTCAATCGACCAGTTAATTAGGATACTAGAGGTTCTCAATAAAGGGGGTCCTCCAGTTGTGAGTTAATCCAAAAACTGCATTTGGGGGACCCGAGGGTCATAACGTTGAGGCACCGGAAATGAGGTGGTGTAATGCCCCGAACCCAGTTATCTAGAGTCGATGCATTATACATAAAATTGGCATGATTACAAGGAATCAAGTCCCGAAGGACCGATCAGTTTAGCAGTCTTAGAAAATAGATTACATACATGAATGTTACATTACACTTTATAACATACAACATAACATAAGTAATCCTTTATGAATTCTATTATTCACTTATCTTAACCCTGCATATCAATCAAAATGAACTATTTGGAATCTTTGGAAAAATAAAACATAGAAAGGGGTGAGCTCAAACTCTCAATAAGGGTATGCAATACAGTGGAAGATAACATAAATATTAAGCATGGTGAATAATTGAACCCAATGCCTGTACCAAAAATAAACATGAATAGTTTTATGGAAAGAATTTGATCTGAGTAAATAAGGCCATAATAATTCATAATCATGGGTATTCTACTAGTCAAATGACCACATGAACCATCAATATTATTTTCATAATGAGGAAATGTATAATGCCGGAAATTCTGAAACATTTTTTCAAGTCTTCGGCCAAGATGTCTAAAAATGATTAATGCCTCGACCAAAACCATATATCAAATTGGGAATGGCCCTTGGCCAATTCCACGTCTAGTTGTCTCATGAGACCTACTGATGCATCATGGAGCTATAGCAGGCTCCACCCATCACTTACTAAGTCCAATACATTCCTCAAATGAAAAGGTTTAAACATATCATAAACATTCGTATTAAAAATAGCATATGAAATGTAAATACATTAACCATAAACCATGAATGGTATAAAAATAGAACATCAATAGTCAAACATATCACAAAACCTTCAATACAATAAGGAAGTTTTGTATCATAATAAATCAATTTCAAATAAACTTAAAATCCATCAAAGTATGTTGACATAGATGAAAATGATTTGTAAAACTCTTTGAGATAACTATCCATTTTTCATGAAAACATTTAAAAGTTACAAAATATAGAAAGGAAGACATTTAAAGACATTTTTTAATCAAAGTGTCTCATACCACTTTGAAAATTTGTATAGGAATTGAAAATTTGAAAACATTCATGTCCATATAACTAAATCCTTAAAAACTATTTTGAAAACATGGACATTAATGAGAATGGTTTAGAAGAATAAATCATTAAAACATTTAAAATGATGATTTAGTAAAAATTACCTTAAAATAATCCCTTTGAAAACTATTTTATGAAACATGGACGTGGATAATAAATATTTCCCAGTAGATACTTCCATAAAAACAACCTCGGATAATAAAGTGATTGTGACATTAACCATTACCAATTTGGTAACATACGAAACACACACCCCATGAAAGAACTATCATAAAATTAATATGTAAATACAAATAAATTAAAGGTTATTACACAAAGAATACAATTATTGGCAGTATATACACCACACAAATTGTAATAGTGGCAATATGGCATGAATCTCACGTGAATAAGGAGTGAGATGAAAACCCCTTACCTCGTGTCCGATTTGACCCGTTTGTTCTTTAATATCCTGAATAAAAAACTAAAGATAATTTCTACTTGCTTAATAACGTTTTTAAAGATTATTATCCCTTTTATATCACTTATTACCATTTATAAACATTATGTAGTCATTTAAGTTAATAACGTTCATTTTTTTGATATTTGGCAGTTGAGTCAAAAATGAACACCTTATAGTTACAAGTTGTTCACATGGTCAAAATTTTATTATATCCAGAATGATATTCATGATTTATAAATCATATATATCATATATATCCATCATATACATGTATTTATAATAGTACATATCATTTTGGGTTATGAAATGAAAAGCACCGTTCATGGAGACGGTAAGCCTTACGTACGCATGAACGCTACTTTCATTTATATTTTTTATTTTAATGGAATTAAAACATAATAATACATAATATTTGTAATTATAGTATAATATCATATACAATATCATTAACTCCATCCTTTATACATCCCACATATGGTATTAACGAGTCATCTCACTTTGAGGGGGCGGTAGTCCGCATTTCCTCAAATGAAATTATCGTGATTACACATAATGGAAACCATTAAGGTATGATATAAAAGAAAACTACAGAATCATGAAGAAAACATAAACAATAATATATATCATATAAAAATACAGTTCCACCATAATGGCCACCATGAGATATGGTAGAAGGTAATTGAACAATCATCGTTTCGTGAGGCATTAGTTTTCCATCCACAGAAACATTATGTTCTTCACCCATTAGATTGAGGTTTGTGTAAGTGTAATTCGATTCCATCTCATAAAAACATCATATTATAATTATGATACTAGTTTTGTTACAATAGAAAAGAATAATAAGTGTTTAGGGGTTGGAGAAGTAAAATAAAATAAAAGAAGCTAAGAGAAATCAGTATTTTTAATTTAGTTAACTCCCTTTGGTTTGAACCAAAAAGGAATCTTGATGTGCCTTTTGCCTAAGATAAGGCTTCTAAGAGGAGTATAGGGATTTATGGAGCTTAATTGGGTAGATTTTGGATGAGAAAAAAGGCCTAATAGGTGTGTGTAATTGGCTAGAAGTGGTGTTCTTTTATATGGGAGATGAGGGGATCTTTAGGATAAACTTAATGTATTATTTTATAATAAATACATATTCGATTTATAATGGCTCCAAACTAGATTATATAAAGTCTAAGGTGGTTATGGGTCGAAATCCACTCAAACAATAGATTTTAGACAAGTTTGGTTCACTATTGTACCCTTATATTTTAGATTTAACTCTTAGTTAAGTAGTTTGACATTTACCATGTCTCTTTGTATTTTTATATTATATGGTCAATAAACATACTATAAACTAGAAAGATAACCCCAAGTATTTATTAATGACATAACTATCATCATATAAGTCCTTTAGCTTATCCTTAGATTTTTAGAAAATTTATATCAATTAATAATATAATATTTGTTTTAAAAACTTCATTATGCCAATTTTGACACTATTTAATAATTGATTTTTAAGTATTAATAACGTTATTAATTCGAACCAAATTCATTTAATCAATCCTAACATGTAATGTTAACCAATAAAATTCTTGGAATTCATTAAAAGTATCAAATTATATTTATTTGGGTATTTATAATATCAATTATTTTAATATTTCAATAATTTGGTTATTACTGCATCATCATTGTGTCATAAATAAATTAAATTATTTAAGTTCTAAAAATTATAAATAAAATAAGAATATGAAGGAAATATTTTTAGATTTATATTGAATATTTATAATCGAATCTATCTTATGTATAACCCTATATTAAAAAAAATTAGGTATTAAACAATGATTTTAACTCTTTTAACTCTTCTTTCAATTAAATAATAATTAATGTCCTAATCTAATCCAAGTGAACCAAAGAGGTTCATATTTTATTACTAAGGTTTTTTTGGGTCGAATTATACTTAGCTAATAGAATTTGGACATGTTTTAGGGTAATAAAAATATCATTTTACCCTTAATTATACTGTTTACTTTTTACCGTGGTAAATAAAAGTAAAAAGTTACCATTCACCAAAAATTATTTTTATATTATTGAACCACATTTTACACATTGATATTAACTGTTCTCTCAGATTTTGGAAATTCCACTCACATAAGTAGTAAAATTATGTTTTATGTGAATTTGAAAATTCTCCTAGGAGATGGGTAAAAGACGGTGAAAAGTTCAATAAATTTTTTATATATCTAGAATTATTATAAACAGACTCTAATGAATTAAATTGAAAATATATAGGTAATATGTATCTATTTTTACCTAAAATAAATTTAAATAAAATAAATAATTATTTAAATAAAAATTCGGTTTTAAACTATAACTTTGTGTTTTTTCAGTATTCATCAAAAATTGAAGGTTTTCAGAAAAATACCAAAAATTTACCATAAGATAATTTTGATATTCTGAATTTAATAATGAAGTATATTTTACCAAATTCAAAAAATTGAAGTTGAATTTATTAATTTAAAATTAATTCCCTCTATCAAAACCAAAAGGTCTATTTTTAAGAAATAATAACTACCAAAAGATTGACATTTGTTTGTCTCCAATTTCAAAGGGAAATTACATAAAATGACCATCACTGGATTAAATGGTAAAAATATAATTTATGTATACATCCAAACCATTAATATTTATAATTTAACAATATACATTCTTTTGATTTAAAAAGTAATTTTCAGTTAAAATATAGTATTTTACACTATTCTCCCAAATATGAAAGTTATCAGAAAAACACCAAAACTTTATCGAAATAAAATTCTTATGAACCAATTATAAATAAGAAGTGTATTATTTCAAATTGAATATATAAAAGTTTCAAATATTTTATTTAAAAAGTATTCTCCATTAAAAGGTGGTAAAATTGCATTTTTTGAAAAATACATATTTTATCTGAAAAATTGTATCAGTTATTACATTATGTCTAAGAAACTGATAATATGGATTCTAAAATTAGAAGGATTATATAAAGTTCAAAATTCAGTTAATAATATTCATAACCACTTTTGAACGGCTTGTTTGGTAATTCATGGTGCACAAGAACTCGGTGTTGCATGTAGTGCAAGTTAATGAATTACTTTGAAGAATAACATACTATGAAATATTGTTGTGTTAAATTCTTCCCTCCTTAAATAAATTGTGTCCTCAAAATTTGAAATTATTTTTCTAAAATAAAAGGTTGAAAATAAAAAATACTTTGGAGAAAACCAACATCAGAAATTAGGTTAATAAAATTTAGTCTTAATATGAGGAAAAGGGAAATGAAACGGTCACCATCAATTTATGATCTCGATTAGGAGAACATTGGTGGAAATAAGAGACATATAATTGGAGGAAAAACCTAAATATTTATAGGTAGTGATTGAGGTCATCAATCAAAAACAAGTGTAAAATTGAGGGCCTTAAATTCATCAATCTATGATGATTTAAAATACCATCATTTAAACAAAACATCTGGTAGTAGGAAAACACATTTTTTGTTTTAATATCCCATCACTAATGTATAAGAATTAATTTCTTCATAGAATATGAGATGAAGAAAAATATATACTTGAAAAGTAGAGTCCCATCATTTAACTAATTTCTGCCACAAACTCATCTTTCACTCTAAAATATAATAGAATTTAAAAATAATATTTTATTTATCCTCTTCATATAGGTTTTAAAAAAATTAATTTAAAAGTCATCTACCCGAATTTTTAAAAAAAGACTACATTATTCAATACAGGACTTCACGTGTGCCAGTGGTAGGTGATATACCCTTTTCACCCTTCGGTTGCGTGTTCAAGCCTCGCGGCCTTTCTGGACGTGGCCGTTTTCCAACCGACCTCTGAGTTGTCCTTTTATGGAAATCCAACAATAATCTCAAACTAGATTTATCCAAAATACTTCTCTCCAAACTCATAGTCCAAAATTTATATGGAAGGTAAAAAAAATGAGGATCCTTTTTTTCGTGTAATAACATGTGAACACCTTCATCATGTATTCTTTTTAAAAACCAGTAACATCATGAATTACCATAATACCTTATTGATTACATTTATGACCCCTTATTCTTTATAGAATACTGGATATACTCCTTCTATCCAAATATGTTATAATCTCTAATAATTATTCAATATAAAAATCATTAATTAGTTTCAAGGTAGTCAAGAATATCCAATATAATTTATCCAAATCAATCCTGTATTATTCCAAAATGACTACCTTGGTAGACAAACCATATTATGGTTTATCTTTCTCTCAACCATATTATTTTCCAAAAATTTAACCTGCTATTGAGTCACTTTTCTTGTTTCCACACAATCTCAATTCCTCAATGAAATAGTACTGTAGTACAATCCTTATATACTCAATAATTATTTTAACCAGTACATTGTTGGTAAAACACTCAAATGAAATAATAATCTAATAACAACATAAGAACTCTAATCGTTCCTCCTCGGTTGTTATAGTATCATAATTTTATTATTATCCAATAGAATCATTTGGGGAATACTCTGATGATTTGTACATCGGTTTGCGTAGTGTCCCAACTCCTTGAAGATAAAGCATTTTTCATTTGAAACCTTTTTCTTATCCTTGCAGTCATGTACATGGTGTCCTTTTTCTCCAAACTTATAACAAACTCTCATTCACTTCAGGCAAGTTCCAGGGTGTTTCTTACCACAGTTATCACATATGGGAAAATCCTTCTTTTTCCTCTTCCCTTTATCCATCTTTCTCTATCCCATCCTTTTCATGTCTTGCTTCCCTTCAATGCCATAGGACTCAGAGAATTCTTTACTTATCTTTTTTAACACATGATACTATTTCTTCATATGTTAATAGTACATGGGAGACTATTTACCTTCTAAATGTTGGCTTAATACCATGAAAGATATGATCCTTCTTACTAATTAGATCATACGTATTGATGGAGTTCCGATTCCTTCTACTGGGCGCCATTTCTAAACAATGGCATACACTAGATTATTTTATGAATAACAATACCTAGTCCCAAACTTTGAAAACACTTAACATAAATTAAACAGTTTATGGATATAATCCATATTCATTAAAATGCTTTCCTTGAGGAAGTATATACTCATAAACACTTCATAATGGTTTCTAAATAAAATTATAATTATCCTAAGCATATCCCTCGGAAGTGTCGTAACCAAGAGTGCTGCAAGGCCCATTGTCATGCACCAGTTCCTGTTCGAGTCTAGCTGAAAGCGGTGTTTTCTGGTTATACCCCTAAGTACATCTGTTCCAGAGCCGCCTCTACCAGCTCCTATCCAGACATGGATGTATTGCTCGAAAAAACCACAAAATATCTACAATATCAAAATTCTATTAAGTTCTTTTATACTAATCCTCAAAGTCAATATTAGAGCTTTGTTATCTAATCAGAGTTTATCAAAATCTAGTATCCGAGGTTATTTCTAAACTTAATTTGATACAATCTATAACGCCCTGACCCCAGTTACCCATAGTTAGTTCATTAATATATAACATTGGCATTATTACAAGGAATCAAGTCCTGAAGGACCGATCTGTTTAGCAGTCTTCAAAAATAGATTACATACATGAATGTTAAGTTACACTTTATAACATACAACACAACATAAGTAATCCATTATGAACTCCATTATTCCCTTAGCTTAACCCTGCATATCAATCAAAATGCAATTCTTGGAATCCTGGGAAAAATAAAACAAAGAAAGGGTTGAGCACAAACGCTTAGTAAGGGTATGCAATACAGCGGAAGATAACATAAATATTAAGCATTGTGAATAATTGAAACCAATGCCATTACCAATAATAAACATAAATAGTTTTGTGGAAGGAATATGAGCTGAGTAAATAATGCCATAATAAAACATAATCATGGGCATTCTACTAGTCGAACGACCACATGAACCATCCATATTATTTTACTAATGAGGAAATGTATAATGCCGGACAGTCTGAAACATTTTTTCAAGGCCTCGGCCAAGACGTCTAAAAATGATTAAGGCCTCGGCCAAAACCATATCTCAAATTGGGAAAGGGCCTCGACCAATTCCATATCTAGTTGTCTCATGAGACCAACCGATGAATTGAGGAGCTATATCAGGCTCCACCTGTCACATACTAAGTCCAATACATTCCTCGTATGAAAAGGTTTAAACATATCATAAAAATTCTTATTAAAACTAGCATAAAAAATGTCAATACATTAACCATAAACCATGAATGGTATAGAAATAGCACATCCACAGTCAAAAATATCACAAAACCTTCAATACAATATGGATGTTTTGTATCATAATAAATCAATTTCAAATAAAATTAAAATCCATCTAATGATATTGACATAGATGAAAATGATTTGTAAAACTCATTGAGATAAATATCCATTTTTCATGAAAACATTTAAAAGTTACACAATTTAGAAAGGAATTCATTTAATGAAATTTTTTAATCAAAGTTTCCCATACCTCCTTGAATTTTTTTAAAGGAATATACATTTTTAAAAGATTCAAGTCCATATAAGTAAATCCTTAAAAACCATTTTGAAAACAATGACATTAAAGTGAATGGTTTAGAATTATAAATCGTTTAAACATTTAAAATGATGTTTTAGTAAAATGTCCCTTAAAATAATCCCTTTGAAAACTATTTTATGATACATGTTCATGGATAATAAATATGTCCCAGTAGATACTTAAGTAAAAAAGAACCTGAGATAATAAAGAGATTATGAAATTATCCCTTACCAATTTGGTAACATACGAAACATACACCCCATGAAAGAAGTATCACACAATTAATATGTAAATACACCTAAATTAAAGTGTATTACACAGATAATACAATTACAGGCAGTACATACACCACACAAAATGTAATAGTGTCAATATGGCATGAATCCCATGGGAAAAAGGAGCAAGATGAAAACCCCTCACCTAGTGTCCGACATGACCCGTCAGTTCTTTAATATCCTGAATAATAAACTGAAGTTAATTTATTCTTTATTATGAATCTTTTTCAAGTTTATTATCCCTTTTATATCACTTATTACCATGTTATAAACATTATATAATCAATTAAGTTAAAAACGTTCATTTTGTCGATATTTTTCACTTGAGTCAAAAATGAACACCTTATAGTAACAACTTGTTCACATGGTAAAAATTTCATTATATCCAGAATGATATTCATGATTTAGATATCATATATATCATTTATATCCATTATATACATGTATTTATAAGAGTACATATCATTTTTGGGTAAGAAATGAAATGCACCATTTATGGAGATGGTAAGTCGTACGTACGGATGAACGCTGCATTCATTTATATTTATTTTTTTAATGGAATTTAAACATAATGATACATAGATATATTATAATTCCTATATAAAATCATATATATTATCATTAACTCCATCCTTTATATGTCCCACATATGGTATTAACGAGTCATATCACTCTGAGGGGGCGGTAGTCCGCATTTCCTCAAATGAAATTATCACATTTACCAATAATAGAAACCATTAATGTATGATATAAAAGAAAAATACATAATAATTAAGAGAAAATAAACAAAATTTATATCACATATAAATATAGTTCCACCATAATGGGTACCATGACAGATGGTACGAGGTAATTGAAAAATCATCATTTTGTGAGGCATTAGTTTCCCATCCACAGAAATATTATGTTTTTCAACCATTAGATGGAGGTGTGTGTATGTGTAATTTGAATCCTTCTCACAAAAACATCCTAGTATATTTATTATTCTATTTTGGTTACAAATGAAAAGAATAAGAAGAGTTTAGGGGTTGGAGAAGTAAAATAAAAGAAAATAAGCTAAGATAAATTGTTACCTTTATTTTAGGTAACTCCAATTGGATTGAACCAAAATGGAATCCTTAAGTTCATTATGCCAAATTTAAGACTTCTAGGAGGAGGGTATGGATGTAGGGAGATTAATTGGGTAGAGTTTGGATAAGGAAAAAGTCTTTATGGGTGTGAGTAATTGGCTAGAATTGGTGTCCTTTTATAAGGGGGGGAGGGGCTCTTTAGAAAAAACTTAAAGTATTATTTTATAATAAATTTATATAGGGTATTTAATGTCTACAATGGATATTATATATATTATAAGGTAGGTAGGGGTCAAAAACCACTCAACCAATAGGTTTTAGACATGTTTGGTTCACTTTGTTACCCTTATCTTTTAGATTTAACCCTCAGTTAAATAGTTTGACATTTAACATGTTTCTTTGTATTTGTAAATTATGTGGTTAATAAACATATTATAAAATACCAAGATAACCCCAAGTGGTTCATTAATGACATACCTATCATCATATAAGTCCTTTGGCTGAACCTTATATTTTTTGGAATATTATATCAATTAGTAATATAATATTTGTTTTAAAAACAACTTTATGTCAATTTTGATGCTATTTGATAATTGATTTTTTTTAAAAGTCTTAATAACTTTATAAATTCGATCCAAATTCATTTAATCAATAAAAATATGTCATATTAACTAATAAAATTCTTGTAATTCATTAAAAGTATCAAATTATATTTATATGGGTATTTTTAATATCAATTATTTTAATATTTCACTAATAAGGCAATTACAACATCATCATTGTGGCCTAAATAAATTAAATTATTTAAGTTCTAAAAATTATAAATAGGACACCATTATGGAGGAAATATATTTAGTTTTATAATGAATATTTATAATCGTATTTATCTTTTGTATAACCCTATTATAAAAATGTTTTAGTTATTAAACTTTCATTTTAACTTTTTTAACTATTCTTTGAATTAAATAATAATAGATGTCCTAATCTAATCCAAGTGGACCAAAGAGGTTCATATTTTATTCCTAAGGTTGTTTTGGGTCGAATTATACTTAGCTGATAGAATTAGGACATGAGTTAGGCTAATAATAATATCATTTTCACACTTAATTACCCTATTTACTTTTTATCGTGGTAAATAAAATTAAAAAATTACTATTCACCAAAAATTATTTTTATCTTATTAAACCACATTTTACACTTTTATATTAACAGTTTCTCTTGGATTTTCGAAATTCCACTCACATAAGCAGTAAAATTATGTTTTATGAGAATTTTTATATTCTCCTAGGAGATGGGTAAAAGACGGTGAAAAGTTCAATTAAAATTTTATATATCTAAAATTATTATAAACTGACTACAATAAATTACATTGAAAATATATAGGTATTATGTATCTATTTTGACCTAAAATAAATATAAATAAAATAATTTATTATTTAAAAAAATTCAGTTTTAAATAATAACTCGGTGTTTTTTCACTATTCATAAAAAAATTTAATGTTTTCAGAAAAATACCAAAAATTTACATTTAGTTAATGTTGATATTCCAATTTCAATAATGAAGACTATTTTTCACCAAATTCAAAACATAGAAGTTGCATTAATTAATTTAAAATTAAATCCCACTGTCAAAACCAAATGGCGTATTTTTAAGAGATAATATTACCAAAACATTGAGGCTTATTTGTGTCCAATTTCAAAGTGAAATTACATACAATTACCATCATTGGATTAAATGGTAAAAATATAATCTATTTATACTTCCAAAACATTAAAATTTATAGTTTAACAATATAAATTATTTTGCTTTAAAAAGTTGTTTTTAGTTAAAAAATTGTATTTTTCACTATTCACCCAAATATGAATGTTATCAGAAAAACATCAAAACATTATCAAAACTAAATTCTTATGTCCCGATTATAAAGAATAATTTTATTTTGTCAAATTGAATATATAAAAGATTCAAATATTGGATTTAAAAACTCTTCGCCATTAAAAGGTAGTAAAATTGCATTTTTTTAAAAATAATTCTTTTATCTGAAAAAATGTATTTGTTCTTACATTATGTCTATGAAAATAATAATATGGATTCTAAAATTATAAGGATTATATAATGTTCAAAATTCAGTTAATACTATTCATAACCGCTTTTTAACAGCTAGTTTTGTAAGTCATGGTGCACTAGAACTCGTTGTTGTGTTTAGTGAAATTTGTTGAATTAATTTGAAGAAATAACGTACTATGAAATATTTGGGTGTTACATTAATTCCTCCATTAATAAATTGCAACCTCGCAATTTGAAATTATTTTTCAAATATAAAAGGTTTAAAATAGAAAATACGTTTGGGAAAACCCACATCAGAAATTTGGCTAATAAAATTTAGTCTTAATAAAAAAAGGTAAATGAAAGGGTCACCAACAAATTATGATCTCTATTAGGAGAACATTGGTGGAAATTATAGACATATAATTGGAGGAAAAATGTAAATATTTATAGAAAGTTATTGTGGTCATCAATCACAAACAAGTGTAAAATTGAGGGCCTTAAATTCATCATTCTATGATGATTTAAAATACCACTGGTTCAACAAAACATCTGGTATTAGGATAACACATTTTTTGTTTTAATATCTCTTCACTAAAGTATAAGAAATAATTTCTTCATAGAATAAGAGGAGAAGAAAAATATATACTTGACAAGTAGAGTCTCTTCCATTAAGTAGTTTCTTCCACAAACTCATCTTTCACTCTAAAACATAATAGAACTTAAAAAATAATATTTTATTTATCCTATTCATATAGGGATTAAAAAAAATTAATTTATAATTCATCTACCAGATTTTTTTATAAAAATACTACATTATTCAATCCAATATATCACGTGGGCCAATGGTAGGTGATACACCCTTGTCCCCCTTCGGTTGCAGGTTTAAGTCTCACGACCATGCCAGACGCGACGGGTTGTCGCCCGACCTCTGGGTTGTCCATTTATGGAAATACAAAAATAATCTCAAACTAGAATTATCCAAAATACTTTTGTCCAAACATGTAGTACAAAATTTATAAGGAAGGTAAACACAATGATGATCCTTTTTTCCGTATAATAACATGTGAACACCATCATCATGTATTCTTTTAAAACACTACAACACCATGAATTACCATAAAACTTTATTCATTACATTCATGATCCTCTATTCCTTATATAATACTGGATATACTCATTCGATCGGAAAAAATTTTAATCTCCAACAATGATGGAATATAAATATCATTAATTAGTTTCAAGGTAGTCACGAATATCCAATATAATTTGACCAAATAAATCATGTATTATTCCAAAAATCACTATCTCGGTATCAGAACCATATTATGGTTTATCTTTCTCTCAACATTGTATTTTCCAAAAATTTAACCTACAATTGAGTCACTTTTCATGGTTCCACACAATCTCAAGTCCTCAATGAATTAGTACTGCAGTACAATCCTTATATACTCCATAATTATTATAACAAGTACATTGTTCATACAACAATCAAATGACATAATTCTCTAATTACAACATAAGAACTCTAATCATTCCTCCTCATCTATGGTAGTATTATAACATGATTATTATCCAATTTCATCATTTGGGGAATACTCTAATGATTTGGATTCGCATAGTGTCCCAACTCCTTGTAAATTAAGCATTGTTCATTTGAAACCTTTTTCTTATCCTTGTAGTCATGTAGATGGTGTCCTTTTTCTCCACACTTATAACAAGATGTCATTCCCTTCAGTAAACTTCTAGGGTGTTTCTTCCCACAGTTATCACATATAAGAAAATCATTCTTTTACCTCTTCCCTTTATCCATCTTTCTCTATTCCATCCTTTTCTTGTCTTGTTTCCCTTCAAAGCCATAGGACTCAGAGAATTATTTACTTATCTTATTAACACATGATACTATTTCTTTATATGTTGAGAATACATTGGAGACTATTTCTCTTATAAATGTTGGCGTAATACCATGAAAGATATGATCCTTCTTACTTTTTGGATCATACGTATTGATGGAGTTTGCATTCGTTCTACTAGGTGCCATTTCTAAACAATGGAATACACTAGATTAGTTTATGAATAGAAATAACTAATCCCAAACTAGTAAAACACATAACATAAATTAAACAGTTTATAGATATAATCCATAATTCTAAAAATGTCTTCTTTGAGGAAGTATATACTCATAAAACATTCATAATGGTTGGTAAAAAATGAGAATTATCTTAAGCATATCCCCCGAGAGTGTCGTAACCAAGATTGCAGCAAGACCCGTTTTCATGCACCAGTTCTCGTTCGAGTCTATCTCAAAGCATTGTTTTCGGGTTTTACCCCTAGTTACATCTGTGCCAGAGCCACCTCTACCTGCTCATATCTAGACAGGGATGTATTGCTCAGAAAACTCACAAAATCTATACAATATCAAAATTCTCGGAAGTTATTCTATACTAATCCTGAAATTCTATCTTGGGGCTATGTGCTCTAATCAGATTTTATCAAAATCTAGCATACAAGGTTATTTCTAAACTTCCTCTGATACCAACTGTAATTCCCTGACCCCAGTTACACAGAGTCGGTGCATTATTACATAACATTGGCATGATTACAAGGAATCAAGTCCCGAAGGACCGATCAGTTTTCCAGTCTTGGAAAATATATTACATACATTAATGTTACATTACACGTTATAACATACAACACAACATAATTAACCGTTTATGAAATCCATTATTCCCTTATCTTAACCTTTCATATCAATCAAAATTCACTTCTTGGAATCCTGGGAAAAATAAAACATAGAAAGGGGTGATCTCAAACGCTCAATTAGTGTATGCAATACAATGGAAGATAATATAAATATTATGGATGGTGAATAATTGAAACCAATACCTTTACGAATAATAAACATGAATAGTTTTATGGAAGGAATATGACATGAGTAAATAATGTCATAATAAAACATAATCATGGGTATTCTACTAGTCAAATGACCACATAAACAATCAATATTATTTTCATAATGAGGAAATGTATTATACCGGACATTCTGAAACATTTTTTCAAGGCATCGGCCAAGACGTCTAAAAATGATTAAGGCCTCGGCCAAAACCATATCTCAAATTGGGAAAGCGCCTCATCCAATTCCACATATAGTTGTCTCATGAGACCTACCGATGCATTGAGGAGCTATAGCGGGTTCCACCTGTCACATACAAAGTCCAATACATTGCTCATATGAAAAGGTTTAAAGATATGATAAACATTATTATTAAAACTAGCATACGAAATGTCAATACTTTAACCATAATCAATGAATGGTATAAAAATAGCACATCCACAGTCTAACATATCTCAAAACCTTCACTACAATTTGGATGTTTTGTATCATAATAAATAAATTTCATATAAACATAAAATCCATCAAATAATGTTGACATAGATGAAAATGATTTGTAAAACTCTTTGATATAAATATCCATTTTTCATGAAAACATTTAAAAGTTACACAATATAGAATGTAATACATTTAAAGATATTTTTGAATCAATGAGTCACATACCACTTTGAATCTTTTTAAAGGAATTGACATTTTTAAAACATTCATGTCCATATAAGTAATTCCTTAAAATCATTTTGAAAACATAGAAATTAAAGATAATGGTTTAGAAGAATAAATCATTAAAACATTTAAAATGATTTTTTTAGTAAAAATTACCTTAACAGAATCCCTTTTAAAACTATTTTATGAAACATGGACATGAATGGTAAATATGTCGCAGTAGATACTTACGTAAAAACAACCTTGGATAATAAAGAGATTGTGAAATTAACCCTTACCAATTTGGTAACATACGAAACATACACCCCATGAAACATGTTTCATACAATTAATATGTAAATACACATAAATTAATTTCCATTATACAAATAATACAAATATGGTAATTACATAAACCACACAAAAGGTAATAGTGGAAATATGGCATGAGTCTCACGGGAATAAATAGTGAGATGAAAACCTCTTACCTCATGTCAGACATGACCCGTTCGTTCTTTAATATCCTGAATAATAAAATAAAGTTAATTTATACTTTCTTAAGAACCTTTTTATGTTTATTATCCCTTTTATGTCACTTATTATCATGTTATAAATATTATGTAATCATTTAAGTTAATAACGTTTGTTTTGTCGATATTTGGCACTTGAGTCAAAAATGAACACCTTATAGTTACAAGTTGTTAACATGGTCAAATTTTCATTATATCTAGAATGATATTCATGATTTAGATATCATATATATCATATATATCCATTATATATATGTATTTATAATAGTAAATATCATTTTGGAGTAAGAAATTAAATTCACGTTCATGGAGACGGTATGTCGTACTTACGCATCAACGATAATTTCATTTATATTTAATATTTTAATGGAATTAAAAAATAATTATAAATAGATAAATTATTATTACAGTATAATATCATATACAATATCATTAACTGTGTCCTTTATATGTCTCACATATGTTATTAACGTGTCATATCACTTTGAGGGGAAGATAGTCCACACTTCCTCAAATGAAATTATCGCGCTTACCCATAATGGAAACCATTAATGTATGATATAAAAGAAAAATATAGACGCATTAATAAAACATAAACAATAATATATATCATATAAAAATACATTTCCACCATAATGTCAACCTTGATAGGCGGTATGAGATAATTGAACAATCATCGTTTCGTGAGGAGTTAGTTTTCCATCCACAGAAACATTATGTTCTTCACCCATTAGATGGAGGTGTGGGTAAGTGTAATTTGAATCCTTCTCATAAAAATATTCTATTATATTTTGGATACTGTTTTTGTTACAAAATAAAATAATAAGAAGAGTTTAGGGGTTGGAAAAGTAAAATAAAATAAAAGAAGCTAAGAGAAATTGTTACCATTAATTTAGGTAACTCCATTTGGTTTGAACCAAAAAGGACTCTTTAAGTGCCTTATGCCTAAGGTAAGGATTCTGGGAGGAGTATAGTGATGTAGGGAGCTTAATTGAGTAGAATTTTGACGATCTAAAAGGCTTTATAGGTGTGAGGAATTGGCTAGAAGTGGTGTCCTTTTATATGGGGTGGGGGAGGGGCTCTTTAGAAAAAACATAAAGTAATATTTTATAATAATTACATATTCAGTATATAATGGCTCCAATCTAAATTATATAAAGTCTAAGGTGGGATTGGGTCGAAAAAAACTCAACCAATTGGTTTTCGACAAGTATGGGTCACTATTTTACCATTATCATTGTGATTTAACTCTTAGTTAAATAGTTTGACATTTACCATGTTTCTTTGTAATTTTATATTATAATGTTAATAAACATACAATAAACTACCAAGAGAACCCCAAGTGGTTAATTAATGTCATAAATATTATTATATAGGTCCTTTGTATGAACTTTAGATTTTTAGGAATATTATATAAATTAATAATATAATATTTGTTTTAAAAACTCCTTTTTTGTCAATTTTGACACTATTTAATAATTGAGTTTTCTTAAAGTCTTAATAACATTATTAATTTGAACCAAATTCATTTAATCAATCCTAACACGTCATATTAACCAATAAAATTATTTTAATTCATTAAAAGTCTCAAATTATATTTATTTTGTTATTTATAATATCAATTATTGTAATTTTTCACTAATAAGGTAATTACTGCATCATCATTGTGTGATAAATAAATTATAATATTTAAGGTATAAAAATTATAAATTAAATACAATCATGTATTAAATCATGTTATATTTATAATTAATATTTATAATTGAATTTATCTTATGTATAACCCTATATTAAAAATGTTTTAATTATTAAACATTGATTTTAACTCTTTTAACTCTTCTTTGAATTAAATAATAATAAATGTCTTAATCTAATCCAAGTGGACCAAAGTGGTTCATATTTTTTTACTGGGGTTGTTTTTTGTCGAATTATACTTAGCCAATAGAATTAGGACATGTGTTAGTGTAATAATAATATCATTTTTACCCTTAATTACCATATTTACTTTTTACCGTGGTAAATAAAAGTAAAAAGTTACTATTCACAATAAATTATTTTTATCTTATTGAACCACCTTTTACCCCTTTATATTAACTATGTCTCTTGGATTTTCTAAATTCAACTCAGTGAAGCGTTAAAATTAAGTTGTTTGTGAATTTGCAAATTCTCCTAGGAGATTGGTAATAGACGGTTAAAAGTTCGATACATTTTTTATATATCTAAAATTATTATAAACTAGCTATAATGATTGACATTGAACGTATATAGGTATTATGTATCTATTTTGAACTAAAATAAATTTAAATAAAATAACTAATTATTTAAATAAAAATTCGGTTTTAAACTATAACTCATTGTTTTTTCACTATTCATAAAAAATAAATGTTTTCAGAAAAATACCAAAAAATTACCCTAAGCTAATTTTTATAATCCTATTTCAATAATTAAGTCTATTTTACCAAATTCAAAACATAGAGGTTTCATTTAATTATTTAAAATTAATTCCCACTCTCAAAACCAAAAGGCGTATTTTTAAAAAATAATAAATACCAAAAGATTGACACTTGTTTGTGTCCAATTTCAATGTGAAATTACTTTCAATGACCATCATTGGATTAAATGGTAAAAATATAATCTATTAATACTTACAAACTATTAAAATGTATAATTTAACAGTATAAATTATTTTGAATCAAAAAGATGTTTTCAGTTAAAATATAGTATTTTTCACTATTCACCTAAATAAGAAAGATATCATAAAAACACCAAAACGTTATCGAAACTAAATTATTATATTACTATTCTAAAGAAGTTTATTATGTCAAATTGAATATATAAAAGTTCCATATATTGGATTAAAAAAGGCATCGCCATTAAAAGGCGGTAAAATTTCATTTTTTTTGAAAAATACATCTTTTATCTGAAAAAATATAGTCAGTATTACAACATTTATAGGAAACTCATAATATGGATTCTAAAATTATAAGGATTATATAAAGTTCAAAATTTAGTTTATAATATTCTTATCCACTTTTGATGTCTTTTTTGATAAGTCATGGTGCGCTAGAACTCGGTGTTGCGTGTAGTGAAAGTTATTGAATTACTTTGAAGAAATAACGTACTATGAAATCTTGGGGTGTTACATTCTTCCCTCAATCAATAAATTGCGTCCTTACAATTTGAAATTATTTTTCAAAAATAATAGGTTGAAAATAGAAAATACATTTGGGAAAACCGACATCGGAAATTAGGTTAATAAAATTTAGTCTTAATAAGAGGAAAAGGGAAATGAAAGGGTCACCACCAAATTATGATCTCGATTAGGAGAACATTGGTGGAAATTAGAGACATATTTTTTTTAAAAGGTGGCGGAAGGCCCCAAATTATTTTATTAAAATCAAAAGTTCGGAGAGACATCAAGGAAGACAAAATCAAAAGCAAACAAAACTGAACGAAGTTTTCAAGAACCCCTTTCTAGGGGACGAATCTTCTTTCTGATTTTCTCCATGATGATCTTCTCCTTACTCTGCATCTCATTCCAGATATTAATATTGGCGCGCCCACGCCCACGCCCCCTCCCTCTCCCTCCATTGTATTTGGCTTCTATTTCCGCAGCTTGTTGTAGCAAGGTTTCTAAGTCCTCATCTGAGCTATCCTCTTGAGATATCTCTCTTCTTTTCATTTCATCAATTCTTTTAACATTATTCTTTTGGATTCTTGTTCTAACCTTCTTCCATGAATCCTCTTGTACCTCCTCATTGACATATTTCCCATGATTTGACCACCTCACTTGCATAGCTAGGGTGCTCACATTTTTTGTTTTAATATCCCTTCACTAAAGTATAATATTTAATTTCTTCATAGAATAAGAGAAGAGTAAAAATATATACTTGAAAAGTAGAGTCCCACCCTTTAACTAATTTCTACCACAAACTCATCTTTCACTCTAAAAGATAATAGAACTTAAAAATAATATTTTATTTATCCTATTCATATAGGGTTTCAAAAAAAATGAATTTATAATTCATCTACCAAATTTTTTTTAAAAGGACTACATTATTAAATCCAGTACATCCCTTGGGATAGGGGTAGGTGATACACCCTTGTCGCCCTTTGGTTGTGGGTTCATGTATCACGACCTTGACGGATGCGATGAGTTGTCACCTGACCTCCGTGTTGTCCTTTTATGGAAATCCAAAAAGTAATCCCAAATTAGAATTATCCAAAATACTTCGGTCCAAACTCACAGTCCAAAATTTATAAAGAAGGTAAACACAATGAAGATCATTTTTGATGTATAATAACATCTGAACACCTTCATCATTAATTATTTTAAAACACTACAACATCCTGAATTAACATAAAACCTTATTGATTGCATTTATGATCCCTTATTCCTTATAGAATACTGGATATACTTCTTCTATCCAAAAATGTTGTAATCTCCAATAATGATGTAATATATAAATCATTAATTAGTTTCATGGTAGTCAAGAATATCTAATATAATTTATCCAAATCAATCATGTATTATTCCAAAATCACTACCTCGGTATTAGAACCATATTATGGTTTATATTTCTCTCAACCTTATATTTTCCAAAAATTTAACCAGCTATTGAGTCACTTTTCATGGTTCCACACAATCTCAAGTTCTCAATGAAATTATACTATAGTGCAATCCTTATATACTCCATAATTATTATAACCAGTATATTGTTGATACAATAATCAAATGACATAATTCTCTAATAACAAAATAAGAACTCCAATCATTCCTCCTCATCTGTGGTAGTATCATAACATGATTATTATCCAATAGCATCATTTGGGGAAGACTCTGATGATCTAGACATCAGTTCTCTTATTGTCCCAACTCCTTGCAGATGAAGCATTGTTCATTTGAAACCTTTTTCTTATCCAAGCAGTCACGTACATGGTGTCCTTTTTCTCCACACCTATAACAAACTCTCATTCCCTTCAGGAAAGTTCCACATTTTTTCTTCAAAAAATTATCACATATGGGAAAATCATTCTTTTCTTTCTTCTCATTACCCATATTTCTCTATTCCATACTTTTCTTGTCTTGCTTCCCTTCAAAGCCATAGGACTCAGAGAATTATTTACTTATCTTACTAACACATGATACTATTTCTTCATATGTTGAGAATACATGGGAGACTATTTCCCATAAAAATGTTGGCTTAATTCCGTGAATGATTTGATCCTTCTTAGTCTTTGGATCATACGTATCGATGGAGTTCTCATTACTTCTACTGGGATCCATTTCTAAACAATGGCATACACTGGATTAGTTTATGAATTGAAAAACCAAATCCCAAACTTGTAAAACACATAACATAAAATAAACAATTTATGGATATAATCCATAATCATAAAAATGTCTTCATTGAGCAAATATATACTCATAAACCCTTCATAATGGTTTGCAAAGAAAATGAGAATTATCATAAGCATATCCCTCGGGAGTGTCGTAACCAAGAGTGCAGCAAGTCCCATTGTCGTGAACTAATTCCCATTCGAGTCTAGCTCAAAGCTATGTTTTCGGGTTTTATCTCTAGGTACATCTGTGCCAGAGCCACCTCTACCTATTCGAATCCAGATAGGGATGTATTGCTTGGAAGACTCACAAAATCTATATAATATCAAAATTCTAGGATTTTCTTATATACTAATCCTCCAAGTATGTCTTAGGGCTATGTCCTCTAATCAGAGTTTATCTAAATCTAGATTCCACGGTTTTTTCTAAACATCCTTCGATGCCAACTATAATGCCCCAACCCAAGTTACCCAGAGTCGGTGAAATAATATATATCATTAGCATGATTACAAGGAATCAAGTCCTGAAGGACCGATCAGTTTAGAAGTCTTGGAAAATATATTACATATATGAATTTTACATTACACTTTATAACATACAACAAAACATAAGTAATCCTTTATGAACTCCATTATTCCCTTTGAATAACCCTACATATCAATCAAAATGCACTTCTTGGAATCCTAGGAAAAATAAAACATAGAAAGGGGTGAGCTAAAACACTCAGTAAGAGTATGCAGTACAGAGGAAGATAACAGAAATATTAAGAATGGTGAATATTTGAAACCAATGCCTTTACCAATAATAAAAATGAATAGTTTTATGGTAGGAATATGAGCTGAGTAAATAATTCCATAAAAAACATAATCATGGGTATTCTACAAGTCGAATGACCACATGAACCATCAATATTATTTTCATAATGAGGAAATGTATAATGCCAGACATTCTGAAACATTTTGTGAAGGCCTCGACCAAGATGTCTAAAAATAACTAATGTCTCAGCCAAAACCATATCTCAAATTGGGAAAGGGAATCAGCCAATTTTGCGTCTAGTTGTCTCAAGAGACATTCCAATGAATCGGGGAGCTATAGCGGGCTCCACCCATCACTTACTAAGTCCAATACATTCCTCATATAAAAAGGTTTAAACAAATCATAAAAATTCGTATTAAAACTAGCATAAAAATTTTCAATACTTTTACCATAAACCATGAATGGTATAAAAATATAACATCCACAGTCAAACATATCACAAAACCTTCAATACAATATGGAATTTTTGTATCATAATAAATCAACTTAAAATAAATATAAAATCTATAAAAGGATGTTGACATAGATGAAAATGTTTTGTAAAACTCTTTGAGATAAATATCCTTTTTTCATGAAAACTTTTAAAAGTTACAAAATTTTTAAAGGAATACATTTAAAGACCTATTTGAATAAAAGTGTATCATACCACTGTGAAATATTATAAAGGAATTGGCATTTTTAAAACATTGATGTCCATATAAGAAAATCCTTAAAAACCATTTTGAAAACATTGACATTACTGAGAATTGTCTAGAAGAATTAATATTTAAAACATTTAAAATGATTTTTAGTAAAAATTCCCTTAAAATAATCCCTTTGAAAAATATTTTATGAAACATGGACATGGATAATAAACATGTCCCAGTAGATACTTACGTAATAACAACTTCAGATAATAAAGAGATTGTGAAAATAACCCCTACCAATTTGGTAAAATACGAAACATACACCGCTTGAAAGAAGTATCATATAATTAATATGTAAATACACAAAAATTAAAGTGTATTACACAAGGAATACAATTATGGTCAGAACATAAAACACATAAAAGGTAATAGTTGAAATAGGGCATGAATCTCATAGGAATAAAGAGTGAGATGAAAACCCCTTACCTCGTGCCCGACTTGACACGTTCGTTCTTTAATATCCTGAATAATGAACTAATGTTAATTTATACTTTTTTAAAAACATTTTTCAAGTTTATTAATCCTTTTATATCACTTATTACCATGTTATAAACATTATGTAATCATTTAAGTTAATAACGTTTCTTTTTGTCGATATTTGGCACCTGAGTCAAAAATGAACAACTTATAGTTACAGGTTGTTCCCATGGTCAAATTGCATTATATCTAGAATGATATTAATGATTTATATATCATATATATCATATATATCAATTATATACATGTATTTATAATAGTACATATCATTTTGGGGTAAGAAATGAAATGCACCGTTAATGGAGACGCTAAGCTGTACGTAAGCTTGAACATTGCATTCATTTCTATTTATTATTTTAATGAAATTAAAACATAATGATACTGATATATATTATAATTCCAGTATAATATCATATAGAATATAATTAACTCCATCCTTTGTATGCCCCACATATGGTATTAATGAGTCATATCACTTTGAGGGGGGGGGGTAGTCCGCACTTCCCCAAATGAAATTATCGCGTTTACCCCTAATGGAAACCATTAAGGTATGAAATAAAAGAAAAATACATAAGCATGAAAAAAAAATAAACATAATATATATCATATATCAATACAGTTCCACCATAATGGCCACCATGATAGGCGGTAGGAGGTAATTGAACAATCATCATTTCGTGAGGCATTAGTTTTCCATCCACGGAAACATTATGTTCTTCGCCCATTAGATAGAGGTGTGTGTAAGTTAATTTTGAATCCATCTCATAAAAACATCCTAGTATTTCTTTGACCTTGAATTATTTTTCTGAGATTCATGTCCAGCCTCAATTTAGATTTTTGAGTTTTTGTTAAAAAAAAGTGCACTTTTTGACGCGACGTCGTGGGGCGCGTGAGCGGAGACTGTTCAGGAAGCCCCGCGCGTCCCTGCCCGGTGTTTTTGCGCATCCCGTTGTCTTTGAAATATTTTAAATAGAGTCTTTATATTAAACGCGCACATCTATAATTATAAGTTAATAATTATTATTTTTTATTTAAGACGAAATGAGTATCTTTACCATTTGTATTTTTCTCATTATGATTATTATTTTCATTTGTTTTTTTTTATCATTACGTTTTGTTAACGTTGCGGATAGTAGTATAACCGTTATTAAATATGTTTTGTTATTAATATTTATTTTGTTATTAGTATTATTGTAATTTATTATTATAATGATTTTGTTTTGTTTTATTTAATTTTCTTTTTTTTTCTTTTATCTTTTCTTTCTCTCCCCTCCAACCCTAGCGGCCCACTTTATATATATTTTCTTTTCCCCGCTGGAGCCGCCGCCACTTCTCCCTCCTAGCCTTGCTGCGCACCCCTCCGGAGCCCCCCCCTTCTCCCTCCTGGTGTAGCCCAAAGCCCTCCGCTAGCAGGTCGCCCCCCTTATACCCTTCTTCCTCGCAGAGCACCCGCACCAACTGTTCGCGCGCCCCACCAGCCTCGTCTTCCACCGGCGCGACCTCCTTGCTGCGTGACATTCCTCGATCGGCCAACTTCCTCTCCTACCAGCCTCGCCTACTGTCTGCACCCCCAACCTCCCGCCATTGCTCCTTCCATGCTCCGGCCACACCGGCTCCATCTGACCAGCGACACCCCGACGCATCGCCCTTTCCTTGCAGTTGTCATCCACACACCTCTCCTCCTCTTTTCCATCACAGCAACGCCTCGGCCAACCCCCTGCATCCATCTCCAACGCCCCTCCTACTACCTCCGCCATCGGCCCCCCGTTATATTTTCCTCCTCCGCCCTGGTTTCTCTCCGCGTCGCGCCGCCCTCCACACCAACCGCTGGAACTCTTCCTCTCCTCTTGTTTTTATTTCTTCATCGTGTTGTACCCCTTATGCTCAGCGTGTTGCGCCCCCGCCTCTATCCGCGCTGCCCTGTGCGTTGAAGCCCTGCCGCCCTAACTCTCCCTCTCCTCTTCCCCACTGGTCACCCCCCCACCTGGTTCGCGCCTACCTCCACCATTCGGCCGCACCTTCCCTCCACACCTCCACCCTCCTGCTCGACCACCAGTTGGCCTCCTTCCGCAGCAGCAGCAGCAGCGATCCAGCGCTCCCTATCCACCGCACTGCACCCCCCGCCGCTCGGTCTTCTCTTCTCCTTCCCCCCTTCCTTCTTCTCTCCTTCTTCCTCTTCTTCTTTCTCTTCTCCTTCCTCTCCTCTTCTTCCTCTCCTCTTCCTCTCCTCTCCTTCTTCTTCCCTTCCTTTTTTCTTCCTCTTCTTTCCCGTTCCGGCGCCCCTGTTCGGCCTCCCGCGCAGGTTTCTTTCTGTTTCTTTTTATTCATTTTATCTTATTATTTTAACTTATCTAATAATAATTTTGTTCTCTTTTATTATTATTATTAATATGTTAGTTATTATTATAAATATTAATATATTATTATTCTATTCTTATTATTATTGTTATTATTATTATTATGCTATTCTTGTTAATAATATTATTATTATTAATTTTATTACTATTATTATTATTATTATCATAATTATTATGAATATTGTTATTATTAATTTTATTATTATTATTATTATTATTATTATTATTATTGTTGTTGTTACTATTATTAATATTATTTTTATTATTTTTGTTATTATTATTATTATTATTATTTTGTTGTTATTATTATTATTACTATTATTATTATTATTATTATTATCATTTTTGACTATTATTATTGTTATTATTATAATTATTACTATTAGTATCGCGATTATTATTATTCTTGGTTCGTCTTTGCTTCGCTAGGGGATTTTTATCTTTTTATGTTTATTTTGATAGGATTATTATTTGAGGGCCCGCGCAGGGCGTTTCCAAGTGTGCGCCACCGCTGCGCCTTATTTCCAAGGTTCCGTCATTGCCGCGCTTTGGTTTCAAGAGTGTCGGACTTTGTCACATGGTTTCGGACACACGACGTGTCATCGCGCCTTGCTTCCACAGTCGTTTTGCCGTCGCGCTTTGATTTTTTAGGTAGGTCCCCTTTGCACTGCTTTTAAAATTTAAGTTAGATTATTTCATGCTGTTTGTGCACCTTAATTGTTCAAAATCAACATTTTATTAATTGTAATAAATATGGGATAATATACGATAATAAAATTTTAATATAATATGGTTAATTTTTAAATGGTTATTTAATGTCAAAAGGAGCCGTTTATTTTATATACGACACATGACATATCCTTTTGACGAGCGGACACCCAATAATGAAAGAATGACTGTTTGGCTTTTAAACATAATTCACAGAATATAAAATGGAGTTCTGGTTTAATGAGAATTGATTTCTTTTGAGGCGTGAACAAACACTTTGTTTCGTTTGAGAAATTGCCTGGTTGGCTCTTAAAGTTTATTTGGAAAAAGAAAATGGTTTGGTTTGGTTTATATAATACTGGCAACCTATGAAGTAGTGTTTTGTGGATTCTTCAAATAGTCTTAAACTGGTTTTGGTAGTAATTGTGAACTGTATTAAATGCCCGTTTGGCACTTTATGGGAAGCGATAGAAATGTTTTTATAAAAACCCTCTTAGGACGACTCTCATGCCTTGGTTGCGATTGATTGTTTGGGAGGCCACGCTTAGAGGCTCCCGGGTACTTGAGTAGAAAAAAGGCATGAGGTTGTTCCACGGAGTGGCTCGGGGAATGCCTGTTGTTCTTTATATATATATATTTCTGATTGGATTCTCGGTTGGCATCGGTTGGCTCACCCCTTTTTTTTCTTAAACACTTGAGACATGGGAATCTGGCATATTGAGAGAATATTCTAAGAACGATTGCTGCACTGGTAGGTTATGGTACTGACCAGTGGCCCATAGTAGGTGGATATATTGGGTTTATTGCTATGGGATTTGCCCTCGACCTGCCTGTGAGTGGATGGTCGAGCGTGTTGTGCGTTTTGATTTCATCGTGACATGTCAATAAGGATGATTTCTCATGTATTGGTGTCTTCTGGTTTATTCTCGATCTCCTAGGTTCACCCATGTCTATTCAGCTTTGTAGCTTGCAGTAATGATTATGATGCTCACATGTATACTTACATTGCCCTTGTTGTATGTTTTACTTTGTGCATTCTGGCATTTTGTTTTCCTTGGAGACTGATAAATTGCTTTTTAATGGGTTTCTAAAAATTGTTTTCCAAATGGAAGTGTTTAATCCCTTCTTTAAAAATTTGAAAATTTAAACATCACTTTCCTCTTTTCCTGAAATGTCATTGGCACTAATGAAATGAACACGAATTTGGAAAATGACTAAGGGAAATGGTTCGTACTTTGTTTTTAAGTAGAATATTATTAAAAACATACTTTTATAGATTGTAGTTCAAACTTGAAATGATGTTTCTTTTATTTTAAAGGTAGTGCATTGGGAATAGATATCGGGCTAGCCTACTGAGTTTTAATACTCACGCCTATAGTTCTTTTCTGTTTTTAGTGTTTGTGCAGGCTATAGTTTGAGTGCGCTCGCCGAGGGCGACGCTTGATCGTTGAGTCGGAGAGCGACCCGCGAGGTCGCACGGAGTTTGTTCGCACGTCGTGTTTGGTTAGTTTGATTCTTGTTTGTTTCTGTTTAGTCACTTTATTTGGTTTATCTTTTATGCGATGCTCTATTTTATTTCCACTGTCTTATTTATTTATATTGGGCGAAATCGTTCCCATAGACTCTGTTGATGCCCTGGCGCTTGTCGCCAGCCCGGGAGGATTGGGAACGCCTCTCGGGCCATGTCACGGACCGGCTTGGGTGACCGGTTCAGGGTCGACCCGGGTTGGTTTGTGACAAAATGGTATCAGAGGAGGTTTGCTCTTAGCAGACCTCACTTTTCAGAGCGCCCTTTGTTATTTGGGATGTCAAGGTAGATGGAGTAGGATTGTCGGGACTTGAGGGGTAGGTGCGAGAAGAGCGTCGCGAAATCTTGCCCGTACTGATCCTCAGGTTTCCATGGGAAGTTCGGTTTAATTTGTTTGTTTGGGTTTTTATGGTAATGTTTTGCGATTGGGGTACGACAAAGGGAGTTGGGCCATTAGTCCTCCTAACCCGCGCGGTCTGGCAAGCCATGTGGAGCTGGGGGCATGGTCCAAGAAGGCTCTCTATGTCAGTGGCGTGTTTGGAATATGGCCGCCAACCATATGGTCAAGTCACCCACTGACACTAGTCTCCTGTTTGATTTGTTTTGGGTTTCCGTTGATTTTTGATAGTGGTTTGAATCAGAAAAGTTGGTTTTGAAAAAAAAGTGTTGTTTGAAATGACATGTTTAATTTGTGGATTGTTTTAAAAGAAGTGGTATGAATAAATTGTTTTTGGAAAAATGAAGTTGCTTTGTTTTGGCCTTGGTGTTCCGATGAGTACTCACATGCATTTTGGTGTGTTGGAAATGTGGATGGATGTCTGGTATGGTGGATGGATGCCCTGGGTGGCACAGATACATGCATGTGAGTGAGACTCTAAGGGATACCAATGGCGAGGGATTAACTTACCAAGATTGTTTTAAATTAAAGATGTTTTCAAAGAGAATATTTCTGATATTATGATAACTTGTTTTCTCGGATTTCGAGCTTGTCGCCTATGCAGTGTTTGAGTTTGAGGTTTTTTTTTCATTCGCTGAGTTGGCGTTGATTGGGTTTTTGATCTTTCCTTGTCCAGCGGTTATCCTTTTGAAACTTCGATGGGTGATCAGCATGCGGTCGATCAACCTAAGGATTTTATGCTTGAGTTTCGGAAGCTCGATCCACCTCTCTTCTATGGTCAAGCAGACCCTTCCGTGGCAGAGGAGTGGATGCGGAAGGTTGAAAGGGACTTTAACCTCATTGAGCTGCCCGAGTCGTTGAAGGTCAAGTTTGCAACCTTCATGCTTGAAGGTTCACCGTGGATGTGGTGGAAGTCAGTGTCTCGGAACAAGCCCCGTCAAGAGGCTACTTGGGAGTTTTTCAAGGCCTCGTTCATTCGTCAGTATTTCTATGAGGAAGAAAGGGTGAGAAAGGGGATGGAAATGTGTTGTCTGCAACAGGGCGACGGATCCGTGTTAGAATATTTCTATCGCTTTGTGGAGCTGGTACCTTATGATTCAGAGTATGCCACAAATGACCCTGTGAAGGCTCGACGCTTCGAGGCGGGTCTCCGCCCTGATCTGCAGTCGAGGGTGTCAGAGTCCCACCTAACTTCTTTTGTCGATGTGGCAAGACAAGCTTTTCATGTCGAAGCTGCGATGGCAGGAGTGCTCGAAGTAGTCCTCCCTTCTTCGATCCCTAAGAACAGTGGTGAGGATTCTGGAAAGGTGATGAGTAAGCAAATGAATGTAAATGGAGCAGGTCGTGGAATCAAGAGGCCTCGGGATCTTTCATCAACCTCTTCGGAACGAGAGATTATTGTGTGTTATCAGTGTGGAAAGCGGGGTCACAAGAAGTCATCGTGCCCAAGTGCTCTGAAGCCCTGCCAGGCGTGTGGACGTCTGGGTCACTTGCGACGATTTTGTCGGGGTGTTGCAAGGAAGCGTCGCAGAGGAAGTTCTCAGAAGTAGTGTGTTGTAGGGTCTTTGTTCAAAGTTTCTAGTGTTATTTTCCTATCAGTGTAAGTGATCTATTATCGTGGCCTATGTATGTGTGTTGTTTTGGGTTTGAAATGTATGAGAACTTCATGGGTCTTTTGACGAACCTCATCTTTCAATGCTGGTATGTTTTAATTTTAAAATCTTGCCCTTCAATCTGTCAGATCAAAAGATGTATGTATCTCATTGGGATTATCAGAACATGACTGCGAGGCAGGAGATGCTTCATCCATCAGAGCTCCAGCCAAAAGGTCTCGGAGTGAAGCTGGCGCGTAGTTAGGAACCCCCGGGGAAAATTTTAAAGAGTCTGGTGAAAGTAGTGCCTCTATCGTCGTGGTGAGATAGTTTTGGTGTTGTTGCTCTGGTTTCTCTGTCTTTGTAGTCCTCTCCTGTCGCAAAGTGCGCGATGGACTTATCCCTCGTGTAACGTCGGCAATTGTGCCTTTTGGATGTATGTTGCTGATCAGTGACCTCGTGTGGACCACCGATGTGAATCGGTTATGGCTTTGGTATGTGTCCATCCCTAAGTAGTGGTACGTGAGTAGTTTTCCGTCCAAGTTTCAGTGATCCAATCCTTGGGCCCACCCTCCCCGCCCGTGGGGTAAGGGTTTTGGTTTGCATAATATTTTTTTTTCTTCAGATCAAATCCTATTACTTTTGGACGTGAGTAAGTTTTTAAAATGTTCTTGGTGTGCTCTTTCTAGCTCGGGTAAGGCTTGATGCAGGTCCAAATTGGTTTTCTGGTTGGTCGCTAGGAGATCAGTCCTTTTATGGTGGGGAGACACACCAGGAGTCTCGTTGGGTTTTCTCTTAAATAGTTATCGAATTCTAGTGGAGTTCTTGTGGTGGGGAGCCCGTTCGGGCCTCTCTCTGTTGGTGATTTATTTCGAGCAATGAGGTTCAGTCCCGCTGGTAGTCTTTGTGACATCCTTGGTTAAGAGGTCGGATCGTGTTGTGTGGAATCCTTAGGTGTTGATCGATCGACTGGATAGTGTGGTGGCTTTCCGGGTGCGGAAAGCGTTATGGTGGGGAGAATTGTCGCACCCCAAACCGTGCGTCTATTTTATTTATGATTTCTTTGACCTTGAATTATTTTGCTGAGATTCGTGTCCAGCCTCGATTTAGATTTTTGAGTTTTTGTTAAAAAAAGTGCGCTTTTTGACGCGACGTCGTGGGGCGCGTGAGCGGAGACTGTTCAGGAAGCCCCGCGCGTCCCTGCCCGGTGTTTTTGCGCATCCCGTTGTCTTTGAAATATTTTAAATAGAGTCTTTATATTAAACGCGCACATCTATAATTATAAGTTAATAATTATTATTTTTTATTTAAGACGAAATGAGTATCTTTACCATTTGTATTTTTCTCATTATGATTATTATTGTCATTTGTTTTTTTTATCATTATGTTTTGTTAACGTTGCGGATAGTAGTATAACCGTTATTAAATATGTTTTGTTATTAATATTTATTATTGTTATTAGTATTATTGTAATTTTTTATTATAATGATTTTGTTTTGTTTTATTTAATTTTCTTTTTTTTTCTTTTATCTTTTCTTTCTCTCCCCTCCAACCCTAGCGGCCCACTTTATAAATATTTTCTTTTCCCCGCTGGAGCCGCCGCCACTTCTCCCTCCCAGCCTTGCTGCGCACCCCTCCGGAGCTCCCCCCCTTCTCCCTCCTGGTGCAGCACACAGCCCTCCGCTAGCAGGTCGCCCCCCGTATACCCTTCTTCCTCGCAGAGCACCCGCACCAACTGTTCGCGCGCCCCACCAGCCTCGTCTTCCACCGGCGCGACCTCCTTGCTGCGTGACATTCCTCGATCGGCCAACTTCCTCTCCTACCAGCCTCGCCTACTGTCTGCACCCCCAACCTCCCGCCATTGCTCCTTCCATGCTCCGGCCACACCGGCTCCATCTGACCAGCGACACCCCGACGCATCGACCTTTCCTTGCAGTTGTCGTCCACACACCTCTCCTCCTCTTTTCCATCACAGCAACGCCTCAGCCAACCCCCTGCATCCATCTCCAACGCCCCTCCTACTACCTCCTCCATCGGCCCCCCGTTATATTTTCCTCCTCCGCCCTGGTTGCTCTCCGCGTCGCGCCGCCCTCCACACCAACCGCTGGAACTCTTCCTCTCCTCTTATTTTTATTTCTTCATCGTGTTGTACCCCTTATGCTCAGCGTGTTGCGCCCCCGCCTCTATCCGCGCTGCCCTGTGCGCTGAAGCCCAGCCGCCCTAACTCTCCCTCTCCTCTTCCCCACTGCTCACCCCCCCACCTGGTTCGCGCCTACCTCCACCATTCGGCCGCACCTTCCCTCCACGCCTCCACCCTCCTGCTCGACCACCAGTTGGCCTCCTTCCGCAGCAGCAGCAGCAGCGATCCAGCGCTCCCTATCCACCGCACTGCACCCCCCGCCGCTCGGTCTTCTCTTCTCCTTCCCCCCTTCCTTCTTCTCTCCTTCTTCCTCTTCTTCTTTCTCTTCTCCTTCCTCTCCTCTTCTTCCTCTCCTCTTCCTCTCCTCTCCTTCTTCTTCCCTTCCTTTTTTCTTCCTCTTCTTTCCCGTTCCGGCGCCCCTGTTCGGCCTCCCGCGCAGGTTGCTTTCTGTTTCTTTTTATTCATTTTATCTTATTATTTTAACTTATCTAATAATAATTTTGTTCTCTTTTATTATTATTATTAATATGTTAGTTATTATTATAAATATTAATATATTATTATTCTATTCTTATTATTATTTTTATTATTATTATTATGCTATTCTTGTTATTAATATTATTATTATTAATTTTATTACTATTATTATTATTATTATCATAATTATTATGAATATTGTTATTATTATTATTATTATTATTATTATTATTATTATTATTATTATTGTTGTTACTATTATTAATATTATTTTTATTATTTTTGTTATTATTATTATTATTATTATTTTGTTGTTATTATTATTATTACTATTATTATTATTATTATTTTTATCATTTTTGACTATTATTATTGTTATTATTATAATTATTACTATTAGTATCGCGATTATTATTATTCTTGGTTCGTCTTTTCTTTGCTAGGGGATTTTTATCTTTTTATGTTTATTTTGATAGGATTATTATTTGAGGGCCCGCGCAGGGCGTTTCCAAGTGTGCGCCACCGCTGCGCCTTATTTCCGAGGTTCCGTCATCGCCGCGCTTTGGTTTCAAGAGTGTCGGACTTTGTCACATGGTTTCGGACACACGACGTGTCATCACGCCTTGCTTCCAAAGTCGTTTTGCCGTCGCGCTTTGATTTTTGAGGTAGGTCCCCTTTGCACTGCTTTTAAAATTTAGGTTAGATTATTTCATGCTGTTTGTGCACCTTAATTGTTCAAAATCAACATTTTATTAATTGTAATAAATATGGGATAATATACGATAATAAAATTTTAATATAAGAAGGTTAATTTTTAAATGGTTATTTAATGTCAAAAGGAGCCGTTTATTTTATATACGACACATGACATATCCTTTTGACGAGTGGACACCCAATAATGAAAGAATACCCGTTTGGCTTTTAAACATAATTCACAGAATATAAAATGGAGTTCTGGTTTAATGAGAATTGATTTCTTTTGAGGCGTGAACAAACACTTTGTTTCGTTTGAGAAATTGCCCGGTTGGCTCTTAAAGTTTATTTGGAAAAAGAAAATGGTTTGGTTTGGTTTATATAATACTGGCAACCTGTGAAGTAGTGTTTTGTGGATTCTTCAAATAGTCTTAAACTGGTTTTGGTAGTAATTGTGAACTGTATTAAATGCTCGTTTGGCACTTTATGGGAAGCGATGGAAATGTTTTTATAAAAACCCTCTTAGGACGACTCTCATGCCTTGGTTGCGATTGATTGTTTGGGAGGCCACGCTTAGAGGCTCCCGGGTACTTGAGTAGAAAAAAGGCATGAGGTTGTTCCACAGAGTGGCTCGGGGAATGCATGTTGTTCTTTATATATATATATATCTGATTGGATGCTCGGTTGGCATCGGTTGGCTCACCCCTTTTTTTTCTTAAACACTTGAGACATGGGAATCTGGCATATTGAGAGAATATTCTAAGAACGATTGCTGCACTGGTAGGTTATGGTACTGACCAGTGGCCCATAATAGGTGGATATATTGGGTTTATTGCTATGGGATTTGCCCTCGACCTGCCTGTGAGTGGATGGTCGAGCGTGTTGTGCGTTTTGATTTCATCGTGACATGTCAATAAGGATGATTTCTCATGTACTGGTGTCTTCTGGTTTATTATCGATCTCCTAGGTTCACCCATGTCTATTCAGCTTTGTAGCTTGCAGTAATGATTATGATGCTCACATGTATACTTACATTGCCCTTGCTGTATGTTTTACTTTGTGCATTCTGGCATTTTTTTTTCCTTGGAAACTGATAAACTGCTTTTTAATGGGTTTCTAAAAATTGTTTTCCTAATGGAAGTGTTTAATCCCTTCTTTAAAAATTTGAAAATTTAAACATCACTTTACTCTTTTCCTGAAATGTCATTGGCACTAATGAAATGAACACGAATTTGGAAAATGACTAAGGGCAATGGTACGTACTTTGTTTTTAAGTAGAATATTATTAAAAACATACTTTTATAGATTGTAGTTCAAACATGAAATGATGTTTCTTTTATTTTAAAGGTAGTGCATTGGGAATAGATATCGGGCTAGCCTACTGAGTTTTAATACTCACGCCTATAGTTCTTTTCTGTTTTTAGTGTTTGTGCAGGCTATAGTTTGAGTGCGCTCGCCGAGGGCGACGCTTGATCGTTGAGTCGGAGAGCGACCCGCGAGGTCGCACGGAGTTTGTTCACACGTCGTGTTTGGTTAGTTTGATTCTTGTTTGTTTCTGTTTAGTCACTTTATTTGGTTTATCTTTTCTGCGCTGCTTTGTTTTATTTCCACTGTCTTATTTATTTATATTGGGCGAAATCGTTCCCATAGACTCTGTTGATGCCCTGGCGCTTGTCGCCAGCCCGGGAGGATCGGGAACGCCTCTCGGGCCATGTCGCGGACCGTCTTGGGTGACCGGTTCAGGGTCGACCCGGGTTGGTTCGTGACATTAGGGGTTGAAGAAGTAAAATAATAGAAAAGAATCTAAGAGAAATTATTACCTTTAATTTAGGTAACTCCCTTGGGTTTGAACAGAAAAGGACTCTTGAAGTGCCTTCTTCATTAGGAAAGGAATCTATGAGAAGTATAGGGAAGTAGGGAGCTTAATTGTGCAGATTTTGGATGATCCTAATGGCTTGAGATGTGTGAAGAATTGGCTATAAGTGGTGTCCTTTTATAAGGGGGAGGAGGGGCTCTTTAGGAAAAACTTAAAGTATTATTTCATAATAAATTAATATTTGGTATATAATGGCCCCAATATTTATTATTTAAAGTATAAAGTGATTATGGGTGGAAGAAAACTCATCCAATAGGTTTTAGACATGTTGGGTCACTATTTTACCCTTATCTTTTAGATTTAACTCTTCGATAAATAGTTTGGCATTTACCATTTCTCTTTGTATTTTTATATTATAAGGTCAATAAACATATTATACACTGACAAGAGAACCCCAAGTGGTTCATTAATGACATACCTATCATAATATAATCCATTTGGAAGAACCTTATATTTTTAGGATTATTATATCAATTAATAATTTAATATTTGTTTTAAAAACTCCTTAATGTCAATTTTGACACTATTTAATAATTTATTTATGATAATGTCTTAATAACTTAATTAATTATAACCAAAATCATTCAATCAATCATAACAGTAATATTAACCAATAAATTCATGGAATTCATTAAAAGTCTCAAATTATATTTATTTGGGTATTTATGATATCAATTATTTTAAAATTTCACTAATAAGGTAATTACTGCATCATCATTGTGTCATAAATAAATTAAATTATTTAAGCTCTAAAAATTATAAATAAAATATAATTATATAAGAAATAATTTTATATTTCTAATAAATATTTATAATCTAATTTATCTTCTGTAAACCTATATTAATAATGTTTTAGTTATTAAACATTGATTTTAACTTTTTTAACTCTTCTTTGAATTAAATAATTATAAATTTCCTAACCTAATCCAAGTGGACCAAAAATGTTCATATTTTATTCCTAAGGTAGTTTTCTGTCGAATTATATTTTTATAATAGAATTAGGACACGTGTTAGGGTAATAATAATATCATTTTTACCCTTAATAACCCTATTTACTTTATACCGTGTTAAATAAAAGTAAAAAGTTACTATTCAAAAAAAATTATCTTATTGAGCCAAATTTTACTACTTGATATTAACCATGTATCTCGGATTTTCTAAATTCCACTCATATAAGAGGTAAAATTATGTTTTATGTGAATTTGCAAATTCTACTAGGAGATGGGTAAAAGACGGTGAAAAGTTCAATAAAATTTGTCTATATCTATAATTATTATAAACTGACTATAATGAATTACATTATACTTATATAGGTGTTATTTATCTATTTTGACCTAAAATAAATTTAAATAAAATAAATAGTTATTTAAAAAAGATCGGTTTCAAACTATAACTCATTATTTTTTCACTATTCCTCAAAAATTGAATGTTTTTAGAAAAATACCAAATATTTACCCTAAGATAATTTTGATAATACGAATTCAATAATGATTTCTATTTGACCAAATTCAAAACATAAAAGTTTCATTTATTAATGTAAAATTAATTCCCTCTGTCATACCCGAATGGCGTATTTTTAATAAATAATAACTACCAAAATATTGACACTTGTTTGTGTCCAATTTCAAAGTGAAATTACATACAATTACCTTCATTAGATTAAATAGTAAACATAGAATCTATTTATACTTGCAAACCATTAAGATTTATAATTTAACAATATAAATTATTTTGATTTAAAAAGTTGTTTTCATTTAAAATATAGTATTTTTCAATATTCACCAAAATATGAATGTTATCCGAAAAACACCAAAACATTATTGAAACTAAATTGTTATGTCCTGATTCTAAAGAAGAATTTTATTTTGTCAAATTGAATATATTAAAGGTTAAAATATTGTATTTAAAATGGATTCTCTATTTAATGGTGGTAAAAGTGCATTTTTTGAAAAATACTTCTTTTATCTAAAAAATGTATTTATTCTTACATTATGTCTTAGAAACTCATAATATGGATTCTATAATTATATGGATTATATAATGTTTAAAATTTCGTTAATAATATTCATAACCGCTTTTGATCGGGTTGTTTGGTAAATCATGGTGTGCTAGAACACGGTGTTGTGTGTAGTGCATGTTATTGAATTACTTTGAAAAAATAGCATACAATGAAATCTTCGGGGGTTACATTCTTACCTCCTTCAATAAATTGTGTCCTTGCAATTGGGAATTATTTTTCGAAAATAAAAGGTTGAAAATAGAAAATACCTTTGGGAAAACCCACATCAGAAATTAGGTTAATAATATTTAGTCTTAATAAGAGGAAAAAGTAAATGAAATGGTCACCACCAAATTATGATATCAATTAGGAGAATGTTGGAGGAAATTAGAGACATATAATTGTAGGAAAAACGTAACTATTTATAGGTAGTGATTGAGGTCATCAATCACAAACATGTGTAAAATTGAGGGCCTTAAATTCATCAATCTGTGATGATTTAAAAAGTCATCAGTTCAAAAAAACATTTGGTATTACGATAACACATTTTTTGTTTTAATATCCCTTCACTAAAGTTTAAGAATTAATTTATTTATAGAATAAGAGAAGAATAAAAATATATACTTGACATGTAGACTCCCATCCTTTAAGTAATTTCTACCACAAACTCATCTTTTACTCTAAAAGATAAATGAACATAAATATATCATTTTTATCCTATTCGCATAGGGTTTCATAAAAAATGAATTTATAATTAATCTACCAGATTTTCTTAAAAAGACTTCATTATTCAATCCAGGACATCACGTGGGCCAGTGGTAGGTGATACACCCCTGTCGACCTTCGGTTGTAGGTTCAAGTCTTACGGTCTTGCCGGACGTGACGAGTTACCGCCCGACCTCTGGTTTGTACTTTTATGGAAATACAAAAATAATTTCAAACTAGAATTAACCAAAATACTTCTGTCCAAACTCACAGTCCAATTTTTATAAGGAAGGTAAACACAATGAAGTTCCTTTTTCCGCATAATAACATGTTATCACCTTCATCATATATTCTTTTAAAACACTGAAACATCCTTAATTACCATAAAAACTTATTGATTACATTCATGGTCCCTTAATTTTTATAGAATACTGGATATACTCATTCTATACAAAAATGTTGTAATCTCCAACAATGATAGAATATAAAAATCAATAACTAGTTTCAAGGAAGTCAAGAATATCCAATATAATTTAAACAAATCTATCATATATTATTCCAAAATCACTACCTCAGTATCAGAACCATATTATAGTTTATCTTTCTCTCAACCTTATATTTTACAAAAATTTAACCTGATATTGAGTAACTTTTATAGGTCCCAAACAATCTCAAGTCCTCAATGAAATAGTACTACATTACAATCCTTATATACTCCGTAATTATTATAACCAGTACATTGTTGATACAACACTCAAATGACATAATTCTCTAATAACAACATAAGAAGTATAATAACTCATCCTCATCAGTGGTAGTATCACAACTTGATTATTATCCAATAGAATCATTTGGGAAATACTCGGATGATTTGGACATCGGTTTGTGTAGTGTCCCAACACCTTGCGGATAAAGAATTATTCATTTGAAACCCTTTTCTTATCCTTGTAGTCATGTACATGGTGTCCTTTTTCTCCACACTTATAAGAACTATCATTCCCTTTAGCCAAGTTCTTCGGTGTTTCTTCCTAGAGTTATCACATATGGTAAAATCCTTCTTTTCCCTCTTCCCTTTATCCATCTTTCTCTATTCCATCCTTTTTGTTGTCTCTCTTCCTTTCAGAGCCATAGGACTCAGAAAATTATTTACATATCTAATCAATACATGATATTATTTCTTCATATGTTGAGAATACATGGGAGACTATTTTACTTATAAATGTTGGATTAATACTGTGAAATATATGATCCTTATTACTCTTCTGATAATACTTATAGATGGAGTTCTCATTCCTTCCACTGGGTGCCATTTCTAAACAATGGAATACACTTGATTAGTTTATGAATAGAAATATGTAATACCAAACATGTAAAACACTTAACATAAATTCAAAAGTTTATGGATATAATCCATAATCATAAAAATGTATTCTATGAGGATGTATATACTGATAAACTCTTCATAATGGTTTGTAAAGAAAAAGAGAATTATCCTAAGCATATTCCCTGAGAGTTTCGTATCCAAGAGTGCAGCAAGGCCGGTTGTCGTGCTGAAGTTCCCATTCAAGTCTAGCTCAAATAGATGTTTTTGGGTTTTACCCCTAGATGCATATGTGCCAGAGCTGCTTCTACCTGCTCGTATCCATACATGGATGTATTACTCGGAAAACTCACAAAATCTCTAAAATATAAATATTCTAGTAATTTCTTCTATACTAATCCTCAAAGTCTATCGTAGGGCTATGTTCTCTAATCAGAGTTTATCTAAATCTAGCTTCCATGGTTATTTATAAACTTCCTATGATACCAACTGTAACGCCCCGACCCCAGTTACCCCGAGTCGGGGAATTATTACATAACATTGGCATTATCACAAGGAATTAAGTACCGAAGGACCGATCAGTTTTGCAGTCTTGGAAAATGTATTACATACATGAATGTTAAATTAAACATTATAACATACAACACAATATAAGTAATCCTTTATGAAATCCATTATTCCCTTAGATTAAATCTGCATATAAATCAAAATGCACTTCATGGAATCCTTGGAAAAATAAAACATAGAAAGGGGTGATCTCAAACGCTCAGTAAGGGTATGCAATACAACGGAAGATAACATAAATATTAATCAGGGTGGATAATTGAAACCAATGCTTTTATGAATAATAAACATGAATAGTTTTATGGAAAGAATATGAGATTAGTAAATAATTCCATAATTAAACATAATCATCGGTATTCTACTAGTCGAATGACCACATAAACTATCAATATTATTTTCATAATGAGGAAATGTATTATACATACCATTTTGAAAAATTTTGTCAAGGAATGGGCCAAGACGTCTAAAAATGATTAAGGCCTCGGCCAAAACCATATCTCAAATTGGGAATGAGCCTCGGCCAATTCCACGTCTAGTTGTCTCATGAGACCTACCGATGCATCGAGGAGATATAGCGGTTTCCACCCGTCACTTACTAAGTCCAATACATTCATCATATGAAAAGGTTTAAACATATCATAAACATTCTTATTAAAACTAGCAAACAAAATGTCAATACATTAACCATAATCCATGAATGGTATAAAAATAGCAAATACATAGTAAAACATATCAAAAAACCTTCAATACAATATGGATGTTTTGTATCATAATAAATAAATTTCATATAAACTTAAAATCCATCAAAGGATGTTGACATAGATGAAAATGATTGGTAAAAATATTTGAGATAAATATCACTTTTTCATGAAAACATTTAAAAGTTTCACAATATAGAATGTAAGACATTTAAAGAAATTTTTGAATCAAAGTGTCCCATACCACTTTGAAACTTTTTAAAGGAATTGACATTTTTAAAACATTCATGTCCATATAAGTAAATCCTTAAAAACCATTTTGAAAACATGGACATTAATGATAATGGATTAGAAGAATAAATTGTTAAAACATTTAAAATGATGTTTTTGTAAAATTTCTCATAAAATAATCCCATTGAATCCTATTTTATGAAACATGGTCATGGATAATAAATGTTTCCCAGTAGATACTGATGTAAAAACATCATCAGATAATAAAGAGATTGTGAAATTAACCCTTACCAATTTAGTAACTTACGAACCATACACCCTATAAAAGATGTATCATACAATTAATATGTAAATACTAATAAATTAAAGTGTATTACAGAATTAATACAATTATGGGTTGTACATACACTAGACAAAAGGTAATAGTCACAATATGGCATGAATCTCACGGGAATAAGGAGTGAGATGAAAACCCCTTACCTCGTGTCCGACTTGACCCAGTCGTTCTTTAATATCAAGAATAATAAAATAGAGTTAATTTATAATTTTTTAATAACCTTTTTCAAGATTATTATCCCTTTAATATCACTAATTACCATGTTATAAACATTATGTAACCATTAAAGTTAATAACGTTTGTTTTGTCGGTATTTTTCCCTTGAGTCAATAATGAACACCTTATAGTTACAGTTTGTTCACATGGTCAAAATTTAATTATATCCAGAATGATATTCATGATTTAGATATCATATATATCAATTATATCAATTATATACATGTGTTTATAATAGTACATATCATTCTGGTGTAAGAAATGAAAAACACTGTTATTGGAGACGGTAAGTCGTACATACGTATGAACACTAGTTTCATTTCTATTTATTATTTTAATGGAATTAAAAAATAATTATACATAGATATATTATAATTCCAGTATAATATAATATACAATATCATTAATGTCATCCTTTATATGTCCCACATATGGTATTAATGAGTCATATCACTTTGAGGGGCGGTAGTATGCACTTCCTCAAATGAAATTATCGCGTTTACCCATAATGGAATCCATTAGGGTATGATATAAAATAAAAATAATGAATTGTGAAGAAAACATAAACATAATATATATCATATATAAATACAGTTCCACATAATGGCCACCATGAGTGGTGGTAGGATGTAATTTAACAATCATCATTTCGAGAGACGTTAGTTTTCCATCAATAGAAACATTATGTTCTTCACCCATTAGATGGAGGTGTGTGTAAGTTAAATTCAAATACTTCACATTAAAACATCCTAGTATATTTAGGATACTGGTTGTGTTACAAAAGAAAATAATAATAAGAGTTTAGGGGTTGTATATGTAAAATAAAAGAAAAGAAGCTAAGAGAAATCATTACCTTTACTTTAGGTAACTCCCTTTGGTTTGAACCAAAAAGGAATCTTGAAGTGCCTTCTGCCTAAGGTAAGGCTACTAGAAGGAGGCTAGGGATTTAAGGAGATTAATTGGGAATATATTTGACAAGCCAGAAGGCTTAATAGGTGTGAGTAATTGGCTAGAAGTGGTGTCCTTTTATAAGTGGGAGGAGGGGCTCTTTAGAAAAAAATATAATGTATTATTTTATAATAAATTCATATTCGGTTTATAATGGCTAAAAACTAGATTATTTAAAGTATAAGGTAAGTATGGTTCGAACAATAATCAACCAATAGGTTTTAGACAAGTATGGGTCACTAATTTACACTAATATTTTAGATTTAACTCATAGTTAAATAGTTTGACATTTACCATAACTCTTTGTATTTTTATATTATATGGTTAATAAAAATACTATAAAACATCAAGAAAACCCAAAGTGGTTAATTGATGACATACCTATCATCATATAAGTCTTTGGCTGAGCCTTATATTTTTAGGAATATTATATCAATTCATAATAAAATATTTGTTTTAAAACTCATTTATGTCAATTTTGACACTATTTAATAATTGATTTTTTATGTCGTAATAACGTTATTAATTCACAAAAAATTAATTTAATCGACCATAACATGTCATATTGACCAATAAAATTCGTGGAATTCATTAAAAGTCTCTAATTATATTTATTTGGGTGTTTATAATATCAATTATTTTAATATTTCACTAATAAGGTAATTACTGGATCATCATTGTGTCATAAATAAATTAAATTATTTATGGTCTAAAAATTATAAATAAAATACAATTATTAGGAAATATTTATAGCTTTATAATGAATATTTATAATCGAATTTATCTTCTATATATACGTATATTTAAAATGTTTTAGTTATTAAACATTGATTTTAACTCTTTTAACTCTTCTTTGAATTAAATAATAATAAATGTCTTAATCTAATTCAAGTGGACCAAAGAGGTTCATATTTTATTCCTAAGGTTGGTTTTGGTCAAATTATACTTATCCATTAGAATTAGGACATGTGTTTGGGTAATAATAATATCATTTTTACCCTTAATTACACTATTTACTTTTTACCATGGTAAATAAAAGTAAAAAGTTACTATTAACCATAAATTATTTTTATCTTATTAGACAAAATTTTACTCCTTGATATTAACTATTTCTCTCAGATTTTTGAAATTCCACTCACAGAACTGGTAAAATTATGCTTTATGTGAATTTTCAAATACTCACATGTGTTGGGTAAAAGACGGTGAAAAGTTCAATAAATTTTTTATATATTTAAAAATATTATAAAATGAATCCAATAAATTACAATGAACATATATAGGTATTGTGTATCTATTTTGACATAAAATAAATTTAAATAAAATAAAGAATTATTTAGATAAAAATATGGTTTTAAACTATAACTAAGTGTTTTTTCACTATTCATCAAAAATTGAATGTTTTCAGAAAAAGACCAAACATTTATTCTAAGATAATTTGGATATTCCGAATTCAATAATGAAGTAAATTTTACCAAATTAAAAACTTATAAGTTGCATTTATTAATTTAAAATTAATTCCCGCTGTCAAAACCAAAAGGCATATTTCTAAAAAATAATAACTACCAAAAGATTGACACTTGTTTGTGTCCAATTTAAAATTTAAATTACTTAAACTGACCATCATTGGATTAAATGGTAAAAATATAATCTATTTATATTTCCAAATCATTAAAATGTTTAATTTAACAATATAAATTATTTTAATTTAAAAAGTTGTTTTCAGTTAAAATATAGTATTTTTTACAATTCACCAAAATATGAAAGTTATCAGAAAAACACCAATAATTTATCAAAACTAAATTTATATGTCCCGATTCTAAAGGATAAGTTTATTTTTTCAAATTGAATATATAAAAGTTTCAAATATTGGATTTAAAAAGGCTTCTCCATTAAAAGGCTGTAAAATTGTATTTTTATTTAAAATACATCTTTTATCTGAAAAATGTATTTGTTATTACATTATGTCTAAGAAACTCATAATATGGATTATAAAATTATAATAATTATATAAAGTTAAAAATCCAGTTAATACTATTCATAACAGCTTTTGAACGACTTGTTTGGTAAGTCATGGTTTGCTAGAACTCGGTGTTGCGTGTAGTGAAAGTTATTTAATTACTTTGAAGAAATAACGTACTATGAAATCTGGGGGTGTTACAGGTGGCTTACCTGCAAGCTATCATTATCATCTAGAGTGATGGGGCGATGACTCTAGGTTGTGAAACATGGATTATCAAATCATTTGGATCAGGCTCGTCAAGAGATGAAGCTGGGATTGTTAAGGTGTCTTCTCAACCATTCTAAGATTGAGGGCCATGGGTAACTTTTGGCTGAGATGGGAACTGAGACATCAGCTGGATGGAGAATTCCAATAGTGGTACATGTTTTGGATTTCTCACAACATAGTACTATTGATTTTCATGATGACTAGTTCAGAATCACCTTTCACATGAATGTGGGGAATGCCAATCCTGATGGACAACTCGAGGCCAGTGATGAGATCTTATTATTCTAATTAATTGTTGGTGCTGCCTTTTGATAGTTGGAATGAATATAGTCGAACGACATTTGTGGGGGTAATGAAGATGATACCCATGCCTAATATATTGAGCTTGTGGTCCTTAAGCCTTCTGTTGGTAGGGCTCGGGGAAGCACTATAAACATGAATTCACTTGCATGGAATGACTCGGTTTACCGATATGATTACGTCATCAGAAAAACCATGGTCCAGGGACTGGTCCATGGGAGCTGGATGGGCTACTAGTAAATATTACAATGCTTTCCCCTTAATAATATCCTTGTGAGGGAAGAACCTAATGTCAAGCTATTGGAGGATCACTATCCTCTGAGCTAGACGAAATGTCATAATTGGGGGTTCAGGATATACATCAGTGGTTCCACCTAGGACACAAGTCATACCGCATGTTATTGGAAGTAATTTCCCAATTTCTATACTATGAACACCATTGTAGAACATTGTTTTCTGATAGGGGATTATCTGTTCTCTATATCAAGGAGCATGCGGCTGAGATAGTAGTGATTTTTCTATATCCCCACGTTGTTCTTATAGGCGAGTAGGATGCCAAGTGACCATTCTGGGGCGGTCAAATACAAGACCAGTTGCATCCAATAAATGGGTGGCATCAATACCAAATGATGGAGTAGATACTGCTTGATTTCCTTGAAACAAAAATGACTTTCTCCATCCCACTAATATACAGTTCCATTCTTCATGAGATGAGAAAAGGGCTTACACTTGCCGGCCAAATTCTTGATGAATCTTCTTATGTATGCCAAGGGTCCTTGAAAGCCTCTATTCTCATGAATGTTGCTCAGGGAATAAATATGGCTAATGGCCATGATTTTCTTCGGGTTGATCTCAATGCCCCAGTACATGAAAACGAAGACGAGAAACATTACTGAGGTAACCTCTAAGGCACACTTCAACGGGTTTATCTTCAAGTGGTGAGAACAAATAAAGGTGAACACATTCTCAAGCTCTTTGAGATGGTATGCAAGCTAGAAAGATTTGACCACTAGATCGTCCATGTATCATTAAACTAATATTCTGAGGATTAGATTATATATTTGATGCATGGCATGATTCTAGGTGGCACCTACATTCTTTAGACCAATGAGCATGGCTTGGTAGAAAAAGGGGCCTTGTGGTTCTGTGAAGGTTGTAGTCTCCTCATCCTTAGGAGGAAATTAGATTTGGTTATACTTGAATTACAACTCGATGACAAGAGGTCCTAAAACCCAGTAGTGGAATCAATCAATAACTCCTTCATAGGAAGTGGAATATCACACTTCAAAGAGTGAAGGTTGAGATCCTAGAAGATGATGCACCCTATGGTCTATCCATTCTTCTTCCTAACAGTAAAAATGATGGCTAAACATCTGGGGTACTGGTCCTCCTTGAGAAAATTTTCTCTGATGATATTATCAACTTCAGCCTCAACCATATCACGATGAGAAAGTTGCATATTTCTTGGAGGCTTCATAAACTCGCAGTGATATTCTAGGAGACCGAGGTGGTGGACATCCACTTGGGGATCTAGTCCCAATATATCATCATAACTGTAGTAAAATACATCACGATGTTTTTTTAGGAAGTCCACATAATGTTAGTACCCTTCGACATGCATAACTGCACTGATCAATGTGGGTTTTAGATCCATCTTGCTACTAAGGCTCACCAGAACCAATTCATCAAATGTGGTGGATACACCCTTTTCAAAAGTAGGATAAAATCCAATAAACCTTATTCGTCAATTAAGGTGGAGGGGTCCTCAGTAGGAGGAGTTTCCATTCACTCCACAGATCCCAATGAGAGGTTGGGGCTAGCCTGAATGACATTAGACACTACATTAGAAAACTCTCATGATGTCAAAACAATAACAATGAAAATATTTTGATCTGATCCCATCTGGTCATTGGCCCATGGGACACATTTGATGATATCAAAGTAATAGTGATGTGTTTTCTGGATCCCATTTATCCCAACCCTTTGAAATAAGAAAGAATGACGTATTTTTGTTTCCATGTGGTAGACATCCTGATACCTTATGGGGGTAGGGGGCTCTGAGATCACCTGATCCTGATTTGGGTTGGAATTTAAGGTGATCTTCCATCATCTCATAGACTTGGGAATTTTGTCCACCCAAATTCCAAAAAATGAATAATTGTCCATCATATATGTTCATAAAATCCAATCAATCTATTGGAAAAATGTAACCATCATCCAGATCTACTTATTGTTTGGTCATAGCCGTAACATGTTCAACCATGTTAGCATGGATATTCTTTTCCAAGATCTTTTAAATTCGTCATCTAGATAGTGGGTTTCAAAAGTGGAAAATGTATATGTGTATCCTTGGATTATGCCCACTCAACCATTAAAAGAGTACTTAAGGAATTGGTGGTATGATGAAGGGGTCTCCGAATGCAGATGTATCCACGGCCTACCCATCAATGTGTTGTAAGCATTGTCATGTGAGACAACCATACGCTCGGTGCTAGCTATGGGAGCCCAATATTGGATCTTTAGATGAATATTACCTTCTGATGTATGTTCAGTCCTTCCATAAACTTGAATTTTTAGTTCATTGGGAATCAATCCATCCTCAGATATCCCCATCTTATGGTGTGTCCGTGTCGGGATTAGGATGATTCAATACCCAGTGTCGACAAGGCAGTGATGATCCTCCAGGCCATTAAAATGGTAGGTGATGTACAATGGACATATGTGCCCCAATATGGGAGATAATTTATCTTCCCGAGAGAGTGGTATAATGTCCTTGAATTCAGTATGCATGACTCCCTCACAATGGAAGGCTTCTACTACTGCTACCTCAATATAGAACTGGAGAGGGATTATAAAAAACATGGTGAGTGATTCAAACATATTTGTCAATAGGAGAATAGCCACAATGATATATCTCCTTACCGGAATTATAGTAACATGCTAAATAAAATCACACTTATGTTCCAGGAATGAAATTATCCATACAAGATGTCTCCCTTTGACCGGGTGAATGACTGGCCCTGCTGGATGAACTAGCTGCTGAATTTTGTTGGGAATATCTCATTTATCACTAAACAAAGATCATGGAGTGACTACTGGGTGTTTCTCATATGAATGGGGCCATTATGTAGTAGAGCATGGTTGATCATGGTGAGGTTGAGGTAGATCCTCTTGATGAAGTAACACAATCGGTGGTGAAGGTGGATTTTCTGATGCCAGGTGAGGAGGTTACGTATGGTGAGCTCTGTGCTGGGCCTACTGTCTGGTTTTAGTGGCATGCACAACCTCGCTATAGGTACAGACCGAGGCACTCTGAATGCCCATGTCGCCATGTCTCTATCGACACATGCGATGACTGGGGATGTTTGGACGATATGTATGGCATTCATTGCGTTCAGGTATCATGTAGGGGTTTTCCATCCCCACGGTGCTAACTGAAGCATACTGTTGACGGTCCCATGTAGAATCCTCCACCACTTGACTGATTCTGCGAGGATCTTTATTTATGGGGGAATTAAGTCTCCATGAGAATGGGATGAAGATGGCATCGGTGGGGAACAATGTTTTCCCTTGCACTGCCGATGCTTGATATTTTTGGAAGAGGACAACTAATACATTGACGTAGAGGTACTGGCTGCGGATAGCGCATCATCTTTTGAAGTCTCAGGTCAATAAATAAATGCATGGATAATACCATTGTAACAAGAGACTTACTTATGAGCCATCCATTAATCGAACATAATGGATAAAAAGTTATACACCCGATCCCACTCTCCTTAACTATTAGTGCCATTGTATGGCTTCATGAAAACACATGCCACATGTGCCGAAATATGTCCTAATGTGTCTATGTTGTTATCAACATGGTCTTGAATAATATCATTAATCACATAGAAATGTTTGAGGATGTACCCCAGTATCTGGTGATAGAGGTAGTAATTTGGATGATCAGTGAGATCTACCTCTTCAGGTAACCTACATTCTGGGAACCGTAGAATTCCATGTTCCACGTGAAATCGAATATAACTGGGGACATCAGCCTCATATATGAGTAGGTATGTATTCTATTGTCCGGGAAGGGGGCTCTGGGATCCTAGAACTGACGAGGGGCCAGATTAGCCTATCAAGGGGGTGGGACCTGGTAATCTTGCCTTGGTGGGGGTGGAGAGTTACATAGGGGTTTATTCCAATTATTTGGTGGGTGATTCTGGGCTGGAGGATACACATGACGTCGCGGGCCTCTGCAAGGCTACCAAGGTGGATCCACTGACAATAATTCCAATTTCCTAGGGGTTTCTATCTATTCCACCGTGGTAGGCTAATCGTTAGCATCCATTCATTTAGGAATTGCAGAAGGCAATAGACATGCCTGCTTTCCCTACTATAAACCTTCCTCTAGGCTCTACGCCTTATCAAGGAAGTCTCAGAATCCCCCAAGGTAATTCTGGGAAATGAGAGAGGGGACCGATTCAGTCAAAAAAAATCCCCACACACATTTTCAGTAGATGTTCTTGAGTCAGTGGCATATCCAATGTGTAGGTGGGGCCTTTTCACTAGAAAAAAAGTCTATGGCATGCTCGTCAGGCCTCAACATACACTTCAGAGGTCTCCAATACTCTTCTTCTAAGTAGTAGAGTTGAACTGGTAGTGAACCAGTCTATGTATGCCATCATAGATTGTGACTAACCCAATGGGTTTCTAGATATACCAGACAAACATAGGTTCTTCCAATGATTGTATAAAATATCGTAATTTGGCGGCCACTTGTTGTTATGGAGTTCCTAGAATGGGTTTGCATCTTGAGATGAAATGGGAATGATGCTTACGTGGATCGCTTGTCCCATTAATGGGAGAGAAGGTGGGTTTTCTGACTCATGGTGGTGTTGGTATATCATCCACCCATGACAGATACAATATACCATTAGGTGGGATTTCCACCAATCGAGTCTCCAACTCCTTGAGGTGGGAAATGAGTGCTGCCATCAGATCTTCTAGGTGGGGATTCCTATCATAGTGATGATCCCTGACCACCAGTGTGTTGGATGTTTTTTCAATATAATAAGTTGGCCTAGCATCTCATGGAGTGACTGGTGGGATGGAATGCGGAGTGGATGGAAGAACCTGAGCTGGTTCCTAGGGATTTTCATGCTGCTCGGGTGGATTTGGAGAAAATTACCACGCCCTCATTCCATATGTAACATCCCAAGAATTAATATTATGTTATCTTTATAAAGTAATTTAATAGATTTTATTTTAGGCAAAACCGACTTGGCTTGCATTATACGCAAGATTGAGTTTCTTCAGAACTAGACGTTAGTATTATAATTATTTAAACGATATATTTATTTATCAATTAAATATTGTTATATGAATAGAAACAAATATATTTTAAATGTTATTTATAAATTTTTTAAACAAATAAAACATAATTATAATGAAATGAAAATGTTTTGTTAAAATAGATATATATTTTGACAAACAGTTTTCCTAAATAACTACTTTTTATTATCTTTTGTGAGAAATAATAAAATTAATTTTAGACACTCATATAAATTTTTTATGGTAGAATAGACTTCCGTTTTGAATTCAGAATATCAAAAATTACTTAGGATGAATTTTTCATAATTTCTTGAAAATATTTTATTATTAATTAAAAGTGTAAAATTTTTATAGTACATAAAAACAGAATTTTTATTTAAAGAATTATTATTAATGTAAATTTAATTTAAATTAAAAATAGATACATATTAACTATATTAGACAAATTTAATTCATTAGAGACATTTTATAATAATATTTCTTATGTAAATTTTATAGATCTTTTTATCGTCTTTTACCCAACTTCTTGGAAAATTTTCTAATTTGCATAAAAAACAATTTTACCACTTCTATGAAATGAATTTCAAAAATCCAAGAAACACAGTTGAAATCTGTATGTAAAATGTGGTTCAGAAGGATGAAAATAATTTTTGTTTAGTAGTACCGTTTGAATTTTATTTATAGTGGTTAAAAGTAAATAGGGTAATTAAATGTAAAAATAATATTATAATAATATATAATTACACCAACAAATGTCCTATTTCTATTTGATTAATTTTTTCTGACCACAATCAACCGTAGGAAAAAAATGATATCCTTTTTGATTCACTCGGTTAAGATTATGACATTTATTATATTTTATTTAAATAAGTGTTAAAAGTATTAAATTCAAATTTTATTAACTAAACCCTTTTTAATATTTATTTAAAAATATGGTAAATTCGACTATAAATAGTCATTAGTAATATAAAAATATTTCCTACCTCATTATATTTTACTTAAAATATTTATACATTTAAAAATTAAATTTATTTATGACACAATGATGATGAAGTGATTACCTTATTAATGAATGATTAAAATAATAGATTTTATGAATATCAAAATTAATGTAAACTATGATTTTTGATGTCATCTGTGAATTTTCTAGGGGAATATGAAATTTTAGGGTTGACACAATGTATTTTTTTAATGTAATTAAGTTGTCAAGTCTTTAACAAAAAAACACTAAATAGTGAAAAATTGACAAAAATGACTTTTAAAAAAAACTATTTTATTACATGATATAATATTCCAAAAAATATACAATTTGGCTAATGGACTTATATAATGATATATATGTAATTAATTAACCACATGATATTCTCTTGGTATTTTTTTGTATGTTAATTAACCATGTAATATAATAATACAAGAAGACATGGTAAACGATAAACTATTTAACTATCAGTTAAATATAAAATATAAGGTTAATATTGTGAACTAAACATGTCTAAAACCTATTGGATGATATAATTTCCACCCATCCCCAACTTTTCCTATAAATAAAACAATTTTGGAGCTATTATAAAATGAAAAGGTTTTTATAATAAATTAATATTTCAAGATCTTCCTATAGTACATCTCACCTCTCTTATAAAAGGGTACTTCCTCTACTCTAAAATTCACACCACCAAAGACATTTCAGTCAGCCAAAAACTGCCCAAATATCCTCCCAAATTGCCTCAAGTAAACATAGAGGCCTTAACTTTATCATTTATACAACCAATGGAGCATTTTTTTTTCAAATCTAAAGGAAACACTGGAAGAAGAGGTAATTATTTTATCACCTCATTCAAAGTTCTTTTCTTCTTATACTTCCTCAGTATTTGTTGTTTCCATAAAAAAATAATAAATCCAATAACATAAACATATTATTATGTTATTATAATTATGGTTCATCCACATTCATTATTCTATCCATCCTAGGAATGACAACGTCACTATATATATGTATGTATGGCTTACCGTCTCCACGTCATGGTGTAGTTTGTTATTCTTCACTTCATTAGTTGGATGTGTTTTATAAAAAGTATAATTGATGTAAATAATAAATAAAATATGTTTATTATAATATATATATATTATATAACATCTAATTAGATACGATTTCATCGTTAATAGAATGATTTCATCACTGTTGCGCACGTACAGCTAACAGTCTCCACGACACGATGAGATTCATTGCCACATTCACCATTCAACGATGATTATAAAAATATATATTATTAATAAGTATGTAATATATGACATAATAATGCTACTTTATTAGTACATGTATGTATATATATATTTATTTACATATATCGCATTCCCTTACTTTTGTTTAACACGATATGAAAATAGAAACATTGCTTATGCACATGTATGACCTACCATCTCCATATATGGTTTTTTCCATTTCACATATATATATATATATTATAAATTTTAATAATCTGAATATATATGTTATAGAAATAATTTTTTATATTTTTGATGTTTGTAGCTCAATATATATGGGATACAATAAATAATAACAATTTAAATGGCGTACGATAAAGAAAGCTATTTTTACCCGAATTGTAAATTTAACATGTCTGTAATTATTAAATGGGTTGTATAATGTAATAAATTAATAATATATGATGTAATAAATATTAATATTGTTTTGGTTTAATTAAATAACAAACTATGGTCATTATACTGGAGGTTAAATATACCCTCAACTAAAGGAAGGTACATAGTATGGGTTAATTCCTTAATCTCCTTTTTATCTGAGATTGTTTATGTGAAATAAATTACTAGGAAATTTTTATCATGCATGTCCATGATTCATAAAAATATTTTCAAAATGGATATTTATTGGTTTTTTGTATGGGACTCTTTATAAAGATCATCATTTTAAATGTTTTAATGATTTATTTTTCTAAAACATTTTAATTAACATCCATATTTTAAAAATGATTTTAAGGATTTATTCATATGGACAAGATTGTTTTAAAATGATAATTAATTTAAAACATTTAAAAGTGGTATGGGACACTTTTATTAAAATATCTCGTTTAAATAACACCATTTATAATTTTGTGACTTTTAGATTATTTAAAAAATGGATATTTCTCTCAATGTGTTTTATTGATCATTTTAAACAATCTCCACATACTTTATTGAATATTATTCTTTATTGCTGTTGATTTATTGTAATAAAATATTCCATATTTTATTAAATGAGTTATGATATGTTTGACTATGGGTCTGCTAATATTCTTCCATTCATGGATTATAGTTAATGTATTGACATTATGTATGCTAGTTTTAATATGAATGTTTAGGTGATGTTTCAACATTTTCATATGGGGAATGAATTTTACATGGTAAGTGATGGGTGGGGCCCGATATTTCCCCTCGATGCATCATTAGTTCTAATGAGACAAACTAGTGTCTTAGAACAAGTCCTTGACAATATTGATAATTTGGGCCTTCGCAAAAGATCATGACTTTTTGGTTATGTTGTCTGACATTATGCACTCCATCATTATGAGATTAGATATTAATGTTAAATGTGGTTATTCGATTAGTATATTATCATTGTGAATACTTAAATGACATTATTTGATTTTACTTTTCTATATTATGTTGAATCTTATGTTTAAAGCGCTGGTATTTCAATTTTATACCCTTCCATAAATGTTTATGATTATTTATGATAGCTTTCGATATATTGTTTAATCTTACTATTCATATGAGATCACCCCATTATTGTATTTTATACTTCACAGATTCTATGAAGTGTATTATTATTTACATGCTGGTTTTAGCTATTGGAATAATGGAATTATCAAAGTATTATTTAAGTAGTGTTTTATGTTAGAAATTTTAATTAAATAATCGTGTAAGTAATCTATTTTAGAAGACAACTAAATTGATCAGTCATTCCGGGCGTGATTCCTTGTAATCATTCAAATGTATTAAAATAATTCATCAACTCTGGGCTTCAAGGTTCTTGGAATTACACCATATTTTCTAGTCTCAATAATGTCTGGATGGGTAGAATGGTCATGTTCTCTTGGTTGCAAGTTGTCGTGGGGAAGTTGTGCCGGCCCCTACTACCCTGGCCAACGATCACCGTAATCTGGTCACTGCTCCAAGACACATGCACAAAGGATTATATAGACTATCTTCTTTAGCACTATGAGTTTTTGATGCAACACGTCATTTTCGGGCTCGTCCCCCATCTTCTGCACTAAGACAGACAGGTTAGAGGGATTGATGGGTCAGAGGTGCTCTTTGAACTTATTGGGACTCCAGTTGTAGAACAATGCCATATTTGGCATAGGAATACCCAAATGGGTTTTTTCCGGGAAACAAACCATTCCTATTGGATCCAAAAAAATGTAACTCCCCTAGGTAGTATGTTTTCTTCGAGGAGCTCTCTCACCATCTCTTCCTCTGATAAATCTACCATGTTAACTGCTTCTCTACCTTGTGGCATATTTTTATATCTACTAGAAGGTTGGGTTCACACCATAAAGTACTGAAATGGAGGGCTACATACTTCCCCCAACCACGTATCTAAACATAGGGATAATCCTCCTTGATAATCCTGCAGATTAGATTAATGCATTTAACACATCGTTTTTGGAGGGTCCTATAGCAGCCTGATGACTCGAGATTTTGGGCCCTGAGGACTGCGTCCACATTGATCAAAGGACATTGTTGACCAATGAATTTGATGTGTTCCTGACTCTTGGTGTAGGCTACATGTCAATGAAGAATATTAAAGTGAGTCAGCAAGAGGGTTTGGAAAAGGCATCCAACCTTCACCAGGGTAAGTTAGTCTACCACAACAAAATTCTATATGAAAACTATCCAAAACATCCCCGGGAAGTGTTCTTCCACATGAATTTCCCACAATATCTTCATCTCATACTGGAGGAGGGTCGATCACTTGGTTTCCCCACACTTTAACTAGAGGTATTTGGGGAACCAATAGCGGCACTAAATAAGACTACTGAGACGGTAAGATGGCTGGTGGAGAATACATAGAGCTGGCTGAAAATCCAATGCATCTCATGCTATCCATCAAAAAGAATAGTGACGTTTCCACCACATCATGATAGGATGTGATAGATACCATAATAACTATCTCAAGTACAATGGCTGCTGTTGGTCTCCCATGTTGTTGCTCGTCCGCCATCGGTCCCCAAAATAACTCTCCATGATTTAGGGTTGAGGTAGAGTGTGATCCTGGCGATGATGGTGGCGATCGCGGAAGCAGAACATGATGAGATGCCTAATCATTGTCCTCCTGGATGTGTCTAAAAAGGGAGGCAGGGATCATATGGACCACAAATTATGGGATTATGAGGCTGATACCCCTCTTCCTTGCCCCATTCCCCGACACAATGGTTTGAGGTGAGGGTTCCCTTGCTGAACCTTATTCCAACATAGAATCTGAGAAGTTAATAGGTTTAATCTTAGACTAAATCATCTCGGATTTTTTTTTATGGAAACAGCAAACCGCCCTCTGGCCATGGTATGGATCTTCGAGACATGGTATAATTTTGGCTCTAGGTGGTCCTTCAGTCGAACTAGTGTCGGGTTATAGTGGATTTCCGCCTTGGTGATCCAAGGTCTGAGGGGCACTCAAAAAGTTGTCAAAGGGAACATGGGGAGGACCTCCATGTCCTATGGATGACATGCAGAAGGAATATTTGTGGAAAGTGCTGGAGTGGTGAGGACATCCACTGAAGATGGTGGTGATAGAGGCAAGGCCTCCAAGCTGGTGTCCCCTAACAGCATTGGTACGTGTAGGTTCCTCATACTGGTCGTGTAGAACATAGGTAGGACCTCCATGTTGGGTGTTTATGAAGCGAGGCAAACCTCTACATCTCTAGTTGTATGGATGTGATTAACCTTCATCAGAGGTTGTAAAGGCATGAGGAAGACCACCAAGTTATTGGTTGACCGGACGTATACCATCTTCACAACAAAGAACATTGAGAGGAGGAACGAATCTATTCTTGAGGTCGTGGGTGTGATGTTGGCTTCCATACTGTGTGTCACTATTGCAGGGAGGACCCTCACCCAAATTGAAGGTTCCATGGGGAGGACCTCCATGACAAACATGGGACTGGGATGGACCTGTTATTTCATTGGTGATGGTATGGGGACGACATCTATATTTGATATCATTGCCAGGGGTCATCCCGTGGTTGGCGCCACCGATATCGGTGGTCAGGATTGTCGACCCAGCATTCTCATTGGATGGTTGGGGCAGAAATCAAGGATGATCATATGTATGCCCATGCTCTTCATAGAGAGATAAATGATGGTATATTTATGTAATGGAACGAGCCACTGTAGCCATTAACATTGACTCCCCTCAGCGGGCGTCCTCCTCACCCGATGCCTGATGCGGGTGTCGAGTAAACCGAACTGGGGCAGGTGGTGCAGGTGCATATCTTACCTGCTCTTCATCCCGCAGAGCTAGGTGGAAGCGTTGACATTCCCTAATGGGATCCCTCCTTGGGATCGCTGGGAATGGGATCCTAGTTGACATGTCTCAAACATCCCTCGCCTCACCGGCGTAGGAGAGGGATTCGTTGAATAATTTCCGGGAGAGGATTTTCGAAATAGTTATGCATCAAAGTGGGGAGTAGTGGATCCCAACGCAACCATTAGGGGTAGTGATGGTGATGAGGATAAGAAGCCTCTATGTCTTGACGGGCTGTATCTTGGGTTGAGATAATCCTCTCTTTTTTGTTTCGCTGAACGAGGTCATTTATCACCATTCTTTGAGAAATTTCAGAAGGGAAGATGGGGCATGGGTGCCCCACAGCTATGGGTGTGGAAGCTATGGTAGAAGTGATGGTGTCACACAGAATTTCTGCATTGACGTTTCCCCAATGCATGTGTTGGTGGGTGGGGAGTGATATATTTCCTTTCTTAGCTACATGGGTCATTCAAAGTATGTAGATTTAACCATTAGTGCTGAAAAATGGAAAATAGACATCCAGTGATCCAATGTAATTCCATATTCCATGGGTTGTAAGAAGGATTCATGATGTCAATGTCTTATATCGGGATGTCAACATTCATGTTCCCCACATTTCGGTGAGTTTCACACCCGACCCACTATTTTCTTGGTGGGACCTGGAGATATATAGATGGATCAGGTGACATTTAAATACATTGATGTCTCGAATTCTATTAATCACCACAATGAGGAGAATACATTCACGTTGGGTTCACAATTTCTATTTCCAAAACATTCCCTGGGGTGCACCTCCATCTCTAGTGGAGGGCGCGCTTCTTTTTCCCAACATTACAACTTTCCAAAAGAGTGAAATGTCCTTCACTTATTCAGGTGTGTTTTTTCCTTGATCGAAATGGGATAATGGGATGTTAGTTCCTCCTTCCATGGATTCCTCATAAAAACTCATTTCATGGTACTAGTCTCCCTTATAGACATTATACATTTTTCATGAAGATGTTCATAGTTCCATGTCGTTATGGGCACCGGTTAACTATGTGGATTCTATCAGGACATTCCGAAGGGTCTGGTCAGGGTAGCAACCATCGGTCAGGGGAGTAGTCACATTGGAAATCAGTGGCATGTCTAAATGTTGGAACACGAGTGGGTCTGTGTTTCATCACCTTATGATATGGATTCTCGAGGGCACAAAAGCTCTAGGTGTCCATTGTCGAATGCGTGGAATTATATTCCATAGCCATGTCTCTGAGGTTTTCATCAGCTACTTGGGATTAACAAAGGGTATCTGTGAGTTTAACATCTTGCAGAGTTGGATTAGACTAATCATAACACTGATAGGAGTGGATCAGATGGGTGAAACCCCCTAGAGAGAACGCTGATGTTGGGGCTAACATGTGGTCAGTCACCTGATTACTGCAAGGAGTAGTGAGAAAGTGGGTGACATGATCTCACTAGGATGAGGCAGCTCGGTAGGAATCAAGATGGGTACAAATAGTTTGTTGTGGATGGAGAATGATATGGAACCACCATCAGAGTGACGTTGATGTAGGGATTGAGACGTGGAGAGGCTTCTTATGTATCCAAGTGTCATGGAATCAAAGTCTACATAGATCAGTGAGATGATGAGACACCTAAGGAGGAGTCCCGTATAGGTGGGACCCATAGAAATTGGAACATCTAGTTTGTGACATGACCCTCCCGAAACACATATGATCAAGTGAGACAACACGATAGGACATGAGTTATGGGATTGAACATCTTATAGGTTTCCTATGTATCATCATGGTGGGAAATCAATGTCCATTTTGTTCATCATACAATGTCTTACCCTCGAGTGGGGGTCAAAACAACTTAGCACTAGTTGGGATGCACAATGTCTTACTGCTGGATGGGGTCCAATAGCTTACCATTGAATGGGATACAACGTCTTAGCACTGCAAGAGGTACAAAATCATACTGTTGAATGGGATACAATGGCCTACCACTGAATGGGGGACAACTACTTCCCACTCAATGGGGAACAATGGCTTACTGTTGAATGCAGTACAATGGCTTGACGCTTGATGGGGTACAATGACTTTCTGCTGAATGGTGTACAATGCCTTACTTCTGAATGGGGTACAATGGCTTACCACTTAATCGGGTAAAATGACTTACTGCTAAATGGGTTACAATGAATTACAACTGAATGGGGTACAACGGCTTACCGCTGGATGCGATTAAACCTCATGTAGGCTTCCTATGAACCCTGCCAAGGATATAGGGATCAAACCTAGGAAGTTCAATGTTATATAGTTTAACATCATGCTGGATGAAAAGGAGGAGTACAGTTTAATATCATGTGGGATGGTATGGAATGACGTGGAGTGGTCCAGACCAATTGGTGTGGGGATTGAACCTTATGGGGGCTTCCTACATATCATGCCTTAACAAAGATCAAATTCCACGTAGTTATGAATAGTTTATTGAACCAACATGAGGAGGACATGAATAGTAGTTGTTGGGTTTGAACCTATGAGTGAATTACTTTATAACATGCATTGGAAAAGATCAATGTCTGTATAGTTATGAATGGTTTGGTGAAATGACGTGAAGCTTTTGGGACTAGTTGGTGTTGGACGGGAACCACATGGAGGCATTCTACGATTAATTCCATGGAAGGGATCAAAATCCATGTAGACCAGAATTGGTGGATTAGGGATTAAATGAAAAGGTGGCCTAGATAGGTTGGCATGGTTAGTGCATACTCTAATCCCACGTGAGACAAGATCGGCGTGATATGTAAGAGTTATAAAAGACCAGACGATCACATCACGAAAGGTGCATCCATGGGAAGTGGACTGGGGATTACATGTGTTTTGTGGCCTAAATCAAAAACTGGGGGATTACACATGGTTAGTAGCCAAGGAGATGGTGATTGGGACATACACAAGAATAGTGGCATGGTGGAAAAACAACCCTGAGGTACAGTATAATGACGGTCCATGTGCCCCTCTCGTTTCTTAGTCATTGGAACTAAATAAGAGAGGAGGAGAAGGGGTGGTTTCTCCTGTAACAAAGGCTTGGGGCTTAATCCAAGGTGGTTTCCCATCCCCACAGACTTTCTCCATTCTAGTAGAGAGGTTCTCATTCCATGTGAAGGTTGATCTCACTCCGGTGGAGATGAGCAGATGTGGAGAATGTCCAAGGCGGAGCACCCTAGATGATATGCATGGGGCTAGACTACAGTTTAATGTCTTATGTTGAGGACAATGGTGCTAGGTGGTTTAACATTCTGATGATCAGATGAGGTGGGTTCACTCCACACCCCTAGTATATACATAATTGATACATTCCCAACCTTGGGGAAGGGAAGGCATCATCAATGCCGTTTCGAGGGGGTTTCATGGAGTGATCCACTGAGTGTCCCACATTAGTGTGGCAATGATAGAAAAGAAATCGCAGTTAGAATGCCTATGTGGAGAAGCATGAGGCGAAAAAACACAACGTGAAACACCTCCCAAGGGACCTTGAAATAACATCGTACAACCCAGGAGGGTCATACTGGAGAAAGGTGCACGACACAGGTGTGTTGCGCAAAAGAGGGGGGCATACATGGTGCCTCAAGGTAAGGGAGGAACAACAAGTGAACAAGGAGGGTCACAAGAAAGATGATAAGATATAAGGAAGATAAAATGGTTTTGCACAAACCGAAATGATTCATTCAAAAATAGATTCAGTGTAAGGGGAATTTGCTGGAAAGATGGATATTTTTTGTAGAAATGACTTATAGTAAAAAGAAATGGACGAGGATCAAACCCAATAGGGGCCACATGAAATTGGACCCTTAAGGGACCTATCTAACAAAATCCAATACCTTGGGGCCATAGTTTTTTTACGGGTCTGCAGAAGAGGTGTCATTCGCGTAAGAGAGCGTCGATTCATCTTATGGGTCCATACCAAAGGGTGTGGGTAAACTTTATATTATAGATGAAATCCTTAGAGGAAGTGAAGAAGAGTCGATGCGTGCACATGACCGTTTTGACATCGCATTGGGTGCGCAAGGGTTTGCACACCTAGGGGGATCTTCCACACCAGACACACATCCTTTGTGCCCATGCTTTGATTTTTTTTGCATAGGTGGTCGTGAAAGGGAAACATTGACGTCGCATTGGGAACGCAAGGTATTTCACCCCGCTAGAAGTATTGCGTGCACACCTAGACTCTTGTGCGCTAGTGACGGGGCGTGTGTGTGATGGGTCTCCATGGAAGTAATCCCTTGACATCGAATTGGGCATGCATGATCTTGCACGATGAGGGGGGTCTGGTGCACACCTATTTATTCATGATCTCACCTCCCTCTCCCACCATTGATTCGTCCCGTTATTCTTGATTTTCTTTTGGGTTCATCAAAAGTTCCCCCTTCGGTCCCTAACCGACATTCGACGTTATCAATATTAATGGATGAAATTTAGAATATACCATGGTAAATATCAATGAAACTTATGATCCATATTAACGTTATGATAAATCTCAATAATCTCAATATTGTTTATTCATTAATCTAATGACTTATTGAGACATTCTTCTCTATTATTCATCTTCACATAGCACATATTGACATCCTTTAATGGGTAAATTAATCATCACCCAATAATCTCAACACAACACATATTTACATCATTAATTATTGACAACAATTATGAATCCACATTTTCAAAGGAAAAACAATCATTCACATTGGATTTTATATCAATTATCAATAACAAAATTGAATACCAAGAGTAATTCATTAAAATTTATTTTTTTCTCAACCTTATTGAAAATAAATAGAATTCTTAAAATCATATGTGATTTTTTGATAAATAAAATCTATGTGTACATTTTCATTTCATGTTGTAAAAAAACCAAAATATCTAACCAAAATCCTCAAAAATTTTGTCATTTCCATGTATATCTTAGTACCTTCTAACATTTCATGTCTTTGAACAGGAAAATTTCTCCCCTTTACATCATAATTAATTCCCCGTGAATGTTTTAAAAATATTATGATCATTCCCAAATTTTCACCTACACATTAAATAATTATTTTTTAGTCTGTTTCAAATATTTTTTCCCCATCAATGGATATATTATAAAATCATCATCACCAATTATTATCTCAAAATGATTTTAACATCTTAAACCCTCTAGCATAATTAGGATTCAACAATAGATGAAACTAAATATTAATCTACTCAATATGGATACTGATTCCAAATATACTATTGAAATAATATTATATAAAATTTAGTTATTCCCCGAATACATACATAACCTTCAATTAGTTATAATTAAATTATTCAAACATGTATCCGAATAAATTCATTTCTGTAAATAAAAATTTTTAGAGCCTCAGGGGTGTGTATTTTTTCACATCCAAGAAACCCAATACATTTTAAATTCATCATTGATGGATGTATTATTTATTATTTAATTTATCATTTTTGGATATAGAACTTATTGAAAAAATATAATTTTCTTATTTACATTCTTATTTAATTATATAATGTGTATTTTCATAATTAATAAAAACATGAATTATTTATTTTTGTCTTCTAAATTTCATCCTATATTTGAACCTAAATTAATTTTGTGATAATGAATTCCTTGTAACATGTTCATTATGATTCTTTATTCCACAAAGCTTACCAATAATTATTGAATCTTCAAATTTTGATAAAATATCATAAATTTATAATTCATATTATTTCATAATGATAAATTACACCAAATAAACCGCTTGTTAATTTAAATGATTAATTCTTTCATTACTTCTTTATCAAACCTCCATTTACACAAAAATTCATGGAATTACTGAAATATTACTTAATGGTTCCTTTTATCCCAAAATAAAAGTTTTTTTGTGTACAGACTATAGAAAATGTTTTCAATAACTATATTCAGTTCACATTAGAAATCATATTTTTTGGGTGATATTTATACAAATCAATAACTTATGTGTTATAACATCCTCTATTATTTCTCTATATTCATTAGGCTATATGACATAATTTTACATTCCTATAAAATAATCACATATATAAGTAATAAATTATTTAGGAAAACTATACATAGACCATTAAAAATATATGTATCATCATATAAATCACCTATTGAATTTTCCTTTTAACATGTTGTGTAGCATCCAAACACTGCATGGTATGTTTCTCTTAAATACATTTTAGTTATATCCTATATTTCATTAATAATTGATCTTATAAGGAAAAAAACATGGTTACATATAGGAGATATCCATAACCTAGCCATTAAACATAAAATTTCTAACTCTGCTATTTGAATTTCAAAATTATCTCAGACAGAGTTTTCTGCAAGATGATATTTACATTCTGATAGAATTTACATACTTTTCAGTGAATAGTAACCAAAACTTATGAATATTAACCTTAACGTATGATTATTAAATTAACCTTATGATTATTAATTTGACTTTTATTAATGGTATCCATACCCTTGAGAGTATAAGTGAATTTAGGAACCTTAAAAATGAAGATGAATATTTTAAGTGTTAATATTTATCGATTAAATAATGATTTTAATTAGATATTTAATTAATAATATTTAAGAAATTTTTTCAAAAATAGACTACAATTTTTTATTCTACACATTGATAAATGGATCGGGTGAATTTTTGGTATTTTTCTGAAATACATGAATTTTAGATTAATTGTAAAATCTGATAAAGCATAATAAATGCAAAATAATGGATTAATTGAGTCATTGATGATTATATAATGATGTAATACCCATTGATTCGGATTCACATGATAAAATTACTCTTATTTTTCGTGGAAGACTCACTATTCCGTGTCTTATGGAGAAATAATAAATTAATGAATTTTATATTTAGAAAACTCCTCTCTCCTCCACTATAAAACCCCCCCTTCACTCCCTCTTCTCTTCACTCCTATCAAGCCATGTTCCTTGCCATTATTTTTCCCAAATCTCCTCTCAATATCTTCCCATCCTCAAAAATCTCCAAGAATCTTCAAAATACCAAAACCTCACCCTCTAAGAGGTTCTCAAAAGAGGAAGTCTCAAGAGGTAAACTCCTCTTTCCAATTCCATCATTTCTTTTAAGTTCTTTTCATTTTGATTCTTTCCTCAACGCCCTTCACCAAATAGTTTGATAACTCCAGAAATATACATTTACATTAATGATTTAAATCTAATGGGATATTTCATTATCTTCTCTCATTTTCCAAACTTTTATTTGGACAAAATGAAAGCACCGTTTGAGATGTGCTAATTTAGAACATTTGAGGACAACGATTTATCAATATCTATTATAATCATTAATTCTGGTCATGAAACCATTTCTATTATGGTAGAACTAGATTATAATATATGTAATATATCCTATTTTTAGTTCTGTAATCCTTTTAATCAAATTGTATTGAGTTATAAAGCAAAAAATGTTCATTATAATCAAACCCAATGTTTAACCAAAATAGTTGTATCTAAGGTTATATATATTTAATAATTTGAACTCACTCTAAGTAAACAAACTAAATTTAAAACCATGTAATGTCCTGTAAGTTCAATAATGGCATATAAATTCATTTCTATTCAACCAATTTCATCTTTGATATTTATCTGAACTGGAATGTAAGCGAACCGATCTTTTAAAAACAAGTAATCAAACAATCCTGAACAATGAAATTGAATATTATAACTAATAAAAAAGGACATTAATGAACTAAAAAGGGTTATAATAAATCATTTAAATATAATAGAGGTTATGGAATAATGAATTAATATGCATAATTTTTCTATTCAGGTCTTTAATAACAAGTCAAGAACACCTTCATGCATAAGGTAAGGGATCCTCTCTCTCGCTTTTTTCAAGGAATATCTCCTATGTTGTGCTCTCTTAATTTTAATTCCTAATGATGAGGAATGTTTGGGAAACTCCCCCATATATACCTTGTGACATATAAATAATGTAATATGCCTTTACCTCTCTTTATTCCCTCATAATGACAATTGTTACCATGCCAATGTGTTTGTAACGGGTTTATCATCTCACATTCATTTCTTGTAGATTCTCATTTTATGCCACTTATTTCTTGTATTTGGTATATGTGTAATGAAATTTGATATAAAAAAACACGATTCTCTTTATGTCCATGTTATTAAATGATTCATTTGACTATTATTAAGTTCTGGTGAAATGATTCGACCGGTTAAATTATGGTAAGAGACTTAGTTCCAACTACTATTTTGCTGTGACTAACATTGTATTATGCACCAAATAATCCTTATATGGTGTACCTACTGCCCATTTCAGATAAATTTTCATTTGAAATTATATTTATATAAAATATCCATAATCTCAAATCGTGGATACGTTTGTTGGCTAAATCGTATACCATTTTACATACGGTGATTATTTGGAAAGTTATTTTAATTAAGGAAATATTGATGAATCTGGATACTCTACTATATAAATTTTTTGAAAAAGTATATAGTTATTATATTGAATCAATGTAAAGAGAATTATTTATTAATGCAGTGCCGGGTGTGGCTAGCTATAGCCCCTCGATGAATCGGTAGGTCTAATGAGACAAATCAGTTTGGCAACAAACACTTTGATTTTGTTTCTAAAAATCACACCGGTTTCTACACATAGAACTAAACTGTTGTAATGATATTACGGTTTCATGTGACAAATACATGACATCCAACTAATAATCATTTTCTATATAAATTATATGTTATTACTATCCATGGGGTTTTCATTATGTTAAAATCTATGGATGTAGTTTCATTATAAGTTTATTAATAGTGTGAATTTTTCATCTATTCTCCATGGCATATTGATCATGACAAATTGATTATGATTCACATATTATTGTATTCATGACTGCTCTATTTGTAACTATTATTGATTTTTTGTGCTCACCCCTTTCATTAATTAATTTCAATAGGTGACAAAGAGGAGATCAATTTTTTAGTTCTCGTGGATGATGTTTTTAGTTTTCATTATGTATTGTATTTTGTAAACATTTCCAATGTATTTTGAGTAACATCTATTAATCTAGTTTCTTCAAGACTACATAGATAATCATTCCATCAAGATTTTTATTCAATCTAACCATTCCAATATCACATGTAATGCACCGACTCCTTTATAGAGGGTTCAAGGTGTTCCAATCGATATCAAAAGAAGATTAGTAGAAAACATGGAAAATAGATTTAGAAAATGTAGATTAGGGATGTGTCCCCATGATAAGACATTGATGATAAACCTAAATGAATGTCCTGATATTTTTGGAAAATAATTTATTATGTGGATATTTCAAGATATTCATCCCTCTCTAGATACAAGCAGGTAGAGGTGGCTCTAGTACATATGTATATACGGGTAAAACCAGAAAACACCACATTGAGCTAGAATCGAACGGGAACTGGTACATGAAAACGAGCCTTTCTGCCCTCTTGGTTTCTACACTCTGGGGGATACGGTTAGGATAATACATATTTTTATTTACAACCCTTAATGAAAGATTTAAAATAAAATTATTCCTCAAAGAAACCATTTTTCTAATTATGGGATTATCCATGCATTGGATCTTAAACTATGCTATGTATTTTTTTATGATTATACATTATGATTCATTCCCAAATATAGATTGTTCTATTATTTACAAATGGAGTCTAATGGAAGAAGAGGAATCAATACTCATGGGCAAGGTAGGGATCTCCCTACTGAGCAATTAAACACCATCAATGTTGGAGCATATCATATCATGACCATATTGGGAAAACATAATAAATTTGCATCGAATAACCATTCCACACCTATGTAGGATTGTTTCATGTGGCAGAAGCCCCCGTCTTTTAGTGGGACTACTAACCCATTGGTTGATGAGAAATTGATAAATTCCCTTGAAATGATATTCATGGAATTAAGATGGAATGATAATGAAAAGGTAGTACTGAAAATATATTTCCTCAAAGATACACTGATCAATGGTGGTCCTTGATTCAGAATACCACAGAGTAAGAAGAAATAAAAGATATGGAATGGAGGACATCTAAGGAAATATTATTAGAAAAATATTTCCCTCACAGGAAATGAACTGAAATGAAGAGTAATTTCCGTAGATTAAAACAAATAGAAGAAGACATAGTTGCAGAGTATGAGGATACTTTCACAAGGCTGGCCAGGTATGCCACAGATTACGTATGTGACATGGAAGAAAATACTAATAATTTCATTAAAGGTCTGAAGCCTTGTCTTCGAAGGGAACTGGCTTCCCAATCATTTTCATCTTAAGATGAAATTCTATCATGTGCCATAAAAATAGAGAATGAATTTTCTAGATCAAGTCTTTTCAAAGGAATCCAAGAAAAGAAGTGGTATTCTGATAACAAAGGAAAAGGAGAAGCACCAAAGAAGAGCATGGGAAAAAAAATATTTTCCCATTATGTGAGAAATGTGTACTGAATCATCTTGGGAAATTCATGAAAGGCTTGGGAGTCTGTTATAAATGTGGAGAAAAGAGTCATCGATCTGATGAATGCAAGGAGAAGAAAATTTTCAATGATATTAAATGCATCAATTTCAGAGAGATGTGACACTATGAAAATGAGTGTCCTAAGAGCCATGGAATTATGCCTCACAAAAATCCAAGATAATAAGGGAGAACCTATGTGATTACAACCGTAGAGGTTAATGTTCCTATTGATGTTGTGGAAGGTACATTAATTGTTTTATCAAACCTAGCCAACAATTTATTTGATTCGGGATCATCAAATTCATTTATATCTTCTCAGTTTTCCAAGAAATTTATATATTTTCAATTTGATTTAATAAAAGAGTTTTCAATCAAAACTCCCTGGGGATGTATCATTTCAACAATTTCATGTCGACTAGTCCCCCTCCAGCCACCAAAATGAGTTTTAGTTTCTAACATTTTCATCATACGAAAGGCTAAATTTGATATAATTTTTCAGTATGAGTTGGTTTTCAAATAATGATGTGAAGATTTATTTTAAGAAGAAGGATGTTACAATATTTGAAAATGGTGTATAATTCCTTGTCTTTAGGGAAGAAACTTCTCCACCTGATTCGTATCTAGAACCAATCCCAGTAGCTCTACAGAATGAAATACCTGGAGTGGAATATAAAACAATATATATGGGAGAGGAATGAAATCTTGAAATTGAAGATGTGAACATAGTGCAAAAGTACATTGATGCATTTCTAGAGTATATACCTGGACATCATCAAGAGTATGAAGTTATGTTCTCTATTGATTTAATTCTTGATTCAAGACCTATATCAAAGAAATACTATAGAATTTCCACTATGGAATTATTTGAGTTAAATAAACAAATACAGGATTTGAGTGAAAAATGATTTATTTGACCTACTATTTCTCTATGGGGAGCCCCTATCCTCTTTGTCAAGAAAAAGATGGTTCCATGATACTTTTCATTGATTATAGGGAAATGAATGCTATTTCAATAAAGAATATGTATCATATGCCTCAGAATGGTGATTTATTTGATCAAATTCATGGATCCCATAACTTTTCAAAGATTGAACATCAATCTGGATATCATTAGTTGCGTGTGAGGAAGGAAGATATTCCTAAGATAACATTTCGGACCAGGTATGGGCATTACAAGTTTACAGTGATGCCTTTTGGACTTCAAATTCACCCTCTGTTTTAATTGATTTAATGAATAGTTATTTCAAGGAATATCTTGATATATATGTTGTGGTATTCATCGATGATATCATCATATACTCAAAATTATATGAAGACCATGAGAATCACTTTCGGGTTATTTTGAGAACTCTTAGAAGAAACAAATCACATGTGATGTTTAGCAAGTGTGAATTCTGGCTTCATTAAGTTTCCTTTAAAGGCCATATTGTCTCTAAGGATGGAATCCTAGTTTATCCTACAATGAAAAATGTAATAAAAGAATGGAACATGCCAAAAAACATAACTATGGTACGCGATATTATTGGCTTAACAAGTAACTATCGGTGTTTTGTTCAGAATTTTGGACCACTAGATAACATGCTATCCAAGATCACACGTAAAAGAGTTATGTTTGTGTGGAAAAAAGAATGTACAGATGATTCGACGAATTGAAAAGAATATTGGTCAATGCTCTAATTTTGACTCTTCTATATGGAAGTGGTGGATTTGTAATATACAGTGATGCATCAATGAATGAATAATGTTGCATCCTTATGAATAATGATAAAATTATTTATTATGCATCAAGACAGTTGAGGACTCATGAGAAAAATTTTCCAACTAATGATATCGAGTTAGAAGTTATAATATTTTCTTTGAAAATATGGAGGCATTTTCTATATGGAGAGATAAGTGAGATTTATACAGACCACAAGTGTTTGAAATACATTTTCACAGAAAAAAAGACTCAACATGAGGTAGAGAAGATGGATTGAGTTACTCAAAATTAGGATTGTTCAATACACTACCACCCCGGATAGGCGAATACGGTGGCCGATGCATTAAGAAGGAAAGATAATGTATTTCTGACTCAAATGAGGATTTAGAGAGATCCTATATTTTTGGACCTAATAAAGAAGGATGTGGGAATAGTTATGGAAAGGAAAAAATATTTCCTCTTTCAAATGATTGTTAAACTATCTTTATTAGAGAAGATAAAAATCTCTCAATCTGATGATGAGAATCTGCATAAGAAAATTAATGCTGTCAAGGATGGGAGACTGGATGACATCATGTATGATGAAGGAGTTCTGAAATATGGGAAGTGGTATTCTATTCCATCCAAACATGTGCTAAAAAGGGAACTATTAGATGATGCTCAGAGATCAAATTTCTCTATACACTCTGGTAGCACCCAAGTGTATATAGATCTGAAGAAATATTTTAGGTGGGAAAATATAAAGCAGGAAATTGCTGACTACGTGTAAAGGTGTCTAGTTTTTCAACAAGTGAATGTCGAGAGGAAACATCCCATGTGAGTGATGCATCCCATACCTATTCCAATGTGGAAGTGGGATGACATTACAATGGATTTGACACCGTACTACCGAGGACACCTAGAAGGAATGATGTAATATGGATAATTGTTGACCATCTCACAAAATCAGCACATTTCCTACATATAAGAGAGTATTTTACACTTGATTGTTTGGAAATAATTTATATTAATAATGTTTTAAGACATTATGATGAATCTATATCGATTTTATCCGATCGATATCACCGGTTTACACCAAAATTCTACAAAATTCTCCAGAAAGCTTTCAGTACTGAGCTTCATATGAGTACTCTTTATCACCCCAAAACCAGTGGATATTCTGAAAGGACTATTAAAACATTAGAAGACATGCTGACGTTATGCTCTCTTTACATCAATGGTATGTTGGATCAATAATCTCCTTTGGTGAAGTTTTCCTTCAATATTAGTTTCATTCTAGTATTCAAATGGCTTCATATGAAGCATTATCTATTAGAGAGACCACGAAAAAGGAGAAGATAATACAAGCCCATATTAAAGCATCCCAAAGTAGGCAGAAGAGTTATGATAACAACTGGAGAAAGGAATTGGAATTCAAATTGAGAGATCATGTATTTCTGAATGAATCTCTATGAAAGGGTGTCTTATGGTTCAGTAAGAAAGGGAAACTGTGCCCCAGGTTCATAGGATCATTTGAAATTTAGTAATTAATTGGAGTTGTAGCTTACTATTTAGCGATGCCGCCAAATCTCTCCAGAGTTCATGATATGTTCCATGTGTCATTGTTAGAGAAATACATGCCAGACCCAATGCATGTACTCACATATGAAGAAATTTAACTGGAACCTGATTTGTTATACTGTGAAAATTCTTTTGGGATTCTTGAAACAAGAGATAAGGTATTGATAAATCGGACAACTCTTCTAGTAAAGGATCTTTGGAGAAACCATAATATGGAGGAAGCAACATGGGAACCTAAGGATGTTATGAAAAAGATGCACCAACAACATTTTTTTTGAGTTTTATACAAACAAATTGAGGAAGATATTACTGAAGGAGGGAATAATGTAGAACCCAAAAACGTCCTGGTAGGTTTCTGTTAAATACATTCTTGTTATATCCTATATTTCATGAATAATTATGCCTCTATGGAAAAAAACATGTTTACATATAAGAGATATCCATAACCTATCCATTAAACAAAAATTTTCCAACTTTGCGATATGAATTTCAAGAATATGACATACATAGTTGTCTTCAAGATGATATTCAGAGTCTGATAGAATTAACATAGTTTTCGATGAATAGTAACCTACCCTTATGAATATTAACCTAAAATTATGAATATTAAAATACCCTTATGAATAGTAATATGAATTTTATGAATGGAATCCATACCCTTGAGTGTATATGTGAATTTAGGAACCTTAAAAATCACGATGAATATTTTAAGTTTTTATATTTATCGATTAAATAATGATTTTAGTTAAATATTCAATTAATAATATTCAGGAAATTATTTTTGAAAATAGACTTCATTTTTGGATTCCACATGTCGAAAATGGATAGGGTGAATTTTTTTATTTTTTTGAAATACTTGAATTTTTGATGAATAGGTAAATCCAATAATTTTCAATGAATGCTAAATAATGGATTAATTGTGTCATTGATGATGATCTTCTAATGTAATCCCAATCGATTCAAATTCACATGATAAAATTACTATTCATGGTCATGTAAGACTCACTATTGTTTGTCTTATGGAGAAATAATAAAATAATTAATTTTATATTAATAATACTCCTATCTCCTCCACTATAAACACCCCCTTCACTCCCTCTTCTCATCACTAATATCAAGTCATGTTACTTGCCAATATTCTACCCAAATATCCCCCCAAGATCCTCCCTCACGTCAAAAATCTCCTAGCCTCTTCAAAATACCAATACCTCTCCCCGAATGAGGTTCTCAAAGGAGGAAGTCTCAAGAGGTAAACTCCTCTTTCCAATTCCTTGATTTCTTTTATGTTTTTTTTCATTTTGTTTCTTTCCTTACCTCACTTCACAAAAATAGTATGATAACTCTGGTAATATACATGTAATATAATGTTTTAATTCTAATGGGATATTTCATTATCTTCTCTCCTTTCCCCACAAATTATTCCGAAGAAATGAAAGCACTTTTGAGATGTAGTAATTTAATACATTCTTGGACAATAATTTATCAATTTCTATTATAATCCTTACTTCTTGTCATGAAAAAATATGTGTTATGGTTAAAGAATATTATTATATATGAAATATATCCTATTTTATGTTTTGTAATTATTTTGTACAAATGTAATTATGTTATAATGCAAAAAACACTCATTGTAATAAAACCCACCATTTAACCAAAATGGACTTAACTATGGTTATATATTTGTAATAATTAAACCTCACTATAAGTAACCAAATTAAATTTAAAACCATTTAATCTCTTGGATATTCACTAATATATTATAACTTCATTTTTGTACAACCACATCTATCTTTCATATTTATCTGATCTTGAATGTAAGTGAACTGATCTTTAAAAAACAAGCAAACAAACGAGCCCAAACAATGAAATTGAACATTATAACTCATCAAAAAGGAAATAAATTAACTAATAAAGGTTATAATAAATCATTTACATATGTTATATGTTCTGGAGTTTTGAATTAATAAGCCTAATTTTTTATTCATGCCATTAATAACAAGTCGAGAACACCATCAAGCACATGGTAAGCTATTATCACTCTCACTTTTGTTCAAGAATCTCCCCTATATTGTGCTATTTTATTTTTAATTCCTAATGATGGGGTATGTTTTGGAACCTCCCCAATACTTCTCTTTTGACAAATAAATGATGTAATACCCCTTTATCTCTCATTAAGGCCTCTAAATAACACTCATTACCATGCCAAAGTGTTTGTAAGGGATTTCTCATCTCACTTTCATTTCTGTGATATTTTCATTGTTCGCCACTTATTTCTTGTATGTGGTATATGTGAACTTTAATTTGATATATAATGAAATTATTCTCTTTATATTAATGTTATTCAATTATTAATTTGAGGGTTATTAAGTTCTGGTCATATGATGTGACCGATTACATTTTGGTAAGAGACTTTGTCTCAACTAGTATTTTGTTGTGACTAACTTTGTATTGTCCACCTAATAATCCTTATGTGGTGTACCTACTGACCATTTGAGATCACTTTTCATTTCAAACTCTTTTTATGTTAAATATCCATAATATTATATCATGGATATGTTTGTTGTCTATATATTATACCATTTTACATTCAGTGTTTATTTGGAAATTTAGTTTAATTATGGAAATATTGATGAATCTGTATACTCTACTCTATATGGATATTGAAAAGGCATATTGATATTGTATAAAATAAATGTATAAATAATTATTTGAACATTCAGTGGTAGGGGTGGCACTATATCCCGTTGATCCATCGGTAGGTCACATTAGACAAATCAGTTAGGCGACAAAGCCTTCGAGTTTGATTCCAAAAATCATACGGGTTTCTACCCATAGAACTAAACTATTTTAATGGTATTATGGATTCATGTGATAGATACATGATGAAAAAATAAAAATCATTTTATTTATACATTATCAATTATTACTATCCTTGAGGCTTTCACTCCGAAAAAAACTATAGATGTAGTTTCCTTCTCAGTTTATTAATGGTGTGAATTCATAAGCTATTCACCATGCCATATTGATTATGTCAGATTGATTATTATTCACTTATTATTGTATTCATTATTCAAATATTTTTAACCCTTACTATGAATTTGATCTGACCCCGTTAATTGTTTACTTTCAACAAGTGGCAAAGTGGAGATCATTTATTGAGTTCTTATGGATACAGTTTTTAGTTTTCCTTATGTATTGTATTTTGCACATTTTTCCAATGTATATTGAGAAACATCTATGTATCTAGTTTCCTCAAGAATACTAAACTGATTATTCCTTCGATATTTTTATTCCTTCTAACCACGACAATATCACATGTAATGCAGAGGCTACAACCATGAGTGGTCGGGGTGTTACATGTAGAAGTGTAATTGAGAGGAAAATATTGGATATAAATTATAATTACCTAATAATAATTTATAACCATTGAAAATCATATGTTGGAAGTGATTACCATCTTATCATTAATAGATATATCCCCTAGATCATCTCAATAGATGTGATATTTAACAATTATTATATTATAACATATTCATTTGGAAATGAACTCCTACTTTTTCATGATGGATGTATTCATTAATTATCTCTTTTATACTACCACATATTCATTATCTTATAAGATATATATTTTAAATCATATGTACAAATATCATAAAAATGAATACAATTCATTATTCCTTCGGAATATAAAGTAAAATAAATAATATTAGTGACTTCAATCAATGGAAAACATGGATTTCTGATAACAATTTATGGCCCCACTAAAATAAATGAAACCACACTTATAGGGGTAAATCAATGTGAATATTGATTATAAAAAACCATCTTACTTTTTACCACTGCATCGATTGAGTTGAATGGATCTCAGACATTAATATCATACTCATACCATATATATTAAATATAAATATAATATGTAATAAAAAAATAAAATAAGGAAAACATATATTTATATGGATCACCCATTATGAATGATCTAGTCCTCAGTTTATAGTGTTACTTATCAGCCACACACATGGATCATACCTATTTATTAGGAATAAATTAATATAAATTGGTTTTCCATGAACACATATATTATTAATTAACTATATTAAATACATAAAACCAATTGGCTTTAGCATGAACCGTCCTGTTATTCTCCAAAGACACTAGTGCCATCTACGAAATTCTGTACAACTAATTATCGATTAGTCACCCATGATGTATGTTTGGTTGTATAATACTCAAAATTCAATACATGTTTCCATATATCTCAGTTATAAAAATATTATATAGTTTCCTCTAATTATTAAATTCATGGAAATATCATCATAGATGTGTAATATTTTATTTGTTAAGAACATTGACATTTGGGATATTTAATAGCAGCTATATCAATATTTATATCACTTGCTATTTTATAGATTTTTTAATTGTTTATCAAGGTATACAATAATAATAGTTTTAGATAATTTTTAACCATTAACACATACATTATTCAATAGATGACCACTATCAATATAAAAAATTCTGTTCTTTTTCCACTTTGAATTAACATATAATCCCCTCTCTCTATTTCAGTAGTATTTATTTTCCTTCAAAAACTAAGAATATTTAAAAGGATAAAATTCCAAAATTAGAATATTTAAATATTCATTAATTTCAATTATTATCAAATTAAAATACTAACATCTTATATTAATTATCATTAATTATGTTGATAAATCCCATGATAATAATTTTTAATGAAAGAAAATTAATATTATTATTCACATATACTCTAATATCAATGAATGTTTTCTTAATTTAATTAATTCTATGATATTATCATCTTATTTACTTTATACATCCATAAAACTCAAAAAATATTTTCAAAAAAAAAATCATTCTCACATAAAATAAAAAAAATTTACTACAAATATTAATTTGACATTTTAAACTCATAATTAAAAATCCTACAGAATTCATCTATTTAATCATGTTATAATTCATGAAGTATTGTGATATGTAATTATTAATGAACAATAAAACAGCATCCCAACTTAATCTTCAACTTGAATCTAATTTTAATATTATAAATACCTATTGAATATCTAATATATCTCAGGAAAACCCATGTTACACTTCAATACCATTAGTGTTAATCGTACAAGAGCCAAATTACCTCATACGTTTTCATTGGATGTAACCCTAAAATATATCAAAAATTATTCATAATTAATTAATGTAACATTTTACTAAATATTCCATATCTATAAATTAATATTTCTTATGATTTATGATAGTATTTTTTTTCTTATTATAATCATTGATTCAATCGTATACCAATTCTGGGAGACATTATACATCATCAATCAAATGTGGTTTATCATAATAAAAATAGTCTATTCATTTTACAATTTTTCATATGTGATATCTTATTAATGAATAATTTTTTTATTCTGTCCCTGTGAAATTATGTTTGATCTCTGTACTTTTCCAAATGAAAAAAAATTATTCTTACATGTTAATATTTACAATTTACCTACAAAAATTGCATATTTTTTATTTCTTTCATCGAATAATTTACTCAAAATAATCCTTTTATATCTTATTCAAATACGGAAAATATTCATCAATATTCCTAAAAATAATGAAATTATCTCAAAAAAAGTCCAATGAATCCCACAATTCCCCATACATTCCTATATATTTACATCACAATTTAAAAAAATTACATTAAAAGAACATTTTGACTACAACCAATATCATCCCCAACTCAATAATCATCACCCTAGTCAATAAATATTACCAATTATAGTAATCTAAGGAATGAAAAAATAATTTAGCATCTATATATCCTCATCTCAACATCCACTACAACTGAAATGGATTTTAAATGCACTAGATAAAACCATTCTTAGCCTAAAAATTCATTGTTGATCTATGTGACGTTAAGTATCGGTCGCTTTTACCAAATCTATAAAAGCATTGATAAAGAGGTTCCTTTATCAATAATAGGTTATCACTCATAATGGGTTACCTATATTATTATTACATTTTTTAATTGATAATAAACGGTAATTATTAGTTCAAATAGTTTCACTAATATAGGCTGACCCAATATAGTGTGCTGTTAAAATTATAGCATAATGCAGTAACCCATACACCAATACACAAACTCATTAATTAGTTAAAATAAACATTATATCATAAATAGAAGAAGATAAATAATTATTATAAAGATTTAAATCATTGTTTTGTATAATTATATATCCATGTAATATCAAAAAAATTCAAAAACATCATTCGTTTCGACATATTCGATACTCGTCCCACTCTAAAAAATGCTCAATCATTATATTAGATTCCAAAAAACCACCCATACTCGAGAAAAATAATCCACCTCTATATAAAAAAGTTATATTATTATTAATAATCTAATGAAATATATAAATCCCAAATTTGAAATAATTCCTTAATAAAAATACAATTATTAATAAAAGGACACACTAATAGTCACATCAGTCACATCATGCATTAGACTGACATGTGGTTGATTCCAACATGTAAAATATTATTAAATTTTAGTTTTCATAATGTATTGAAATAATCCTAATGTATTTTACCTTTTTGATGTTTGTAATGTGTCTTTTTTAATAAAATGACAATTTTAACAGATAAATACACATTGAGTCATACTGGTCACATGGTGTGTCAGTCTAAGGTGATACCAATTCCAATACATCCTAAATATCATATGAATCAATTTAATTATGTTTAAAGATTATTTGATCATGTTATCCATATTTTATGTCGGTGACACATGGTTTGAGAAAAAATATAAATTTTAAAATAATAACATACACTTTGAGTCACACCGGGAACACTGTGCATCATATTGATATGTTCCTAAATTCAACACATTATAATTAATTATGGATAATTTTACTAATATAAAAAAACTATCATAATATTTTTTTCATATTTTTGTTTATGATATGTGTTTTTATCGAAAATATCAATTTTTTTAAATAAAGTCACCCTTTGGGTCATATATATAACATCGTCTATCAGATTTGTGTGAGAATAATTCTAACACATCATAAATATCTTATTGATCATTATCCAAAATTAAAAATAAAATGAAAATGTTTTTCATATAGTTTCTATATGTCACATTTCATTTTTTTACTAAATTGTTATTTTAAACTGAGAAAACAAACCTTGAATCATACAGATAACTTCATTCACCATTTTGATGTGAGATTAATTCATACACCTCAAAAATGAATTATGAATCATTTTAAGAATTTATAAAGAAAATCAGAGCACTTTTAATTTATTTTCATTGTTTGTAACACATTTTGAAATAAATTACCAATATCCAACTGAAAATGGTCACATTGAGTAATTCTGGGCAAATTGAGTATCAAATTGAGCGGATATGATTCTTATATATCATAAATGAATAATGGGTCATTTTCCTAATCTATAAAAATAATATAGATGTGTTTTTTAGAATGTGACTAGTGTTTTGATGATAAATTACAACATTAAATAGAGGGTCACAGTTTGAGTCATATCTATCACAACGCATATTGGATTATGTGTTGTTGTTTCCTATATTTTAAGAATGACACAGGCTTCATTTTAATTATGTATCATGAAAATTCAGATGTGTTTTAGTGGTTTTGAGTATAACACATATCATTTTTTAAAAAGTAAATTTAAAACAAACATGAACTCTGAGTCATACTGCTCACATATTGTGTCAGTTTAATGTGGGATTGATTCTAATACATCATAAATTACTTATGAATTGCTTTCATAACCTATCATGATAATCAAACTGAATTATCTTAGGTTTCATTTTGTGATATATCATAGGAAATAAATTTTCAATTTTAAATAGATAACTAAAATATTGAGTCATGTCTCGCACACCATGTTTCATATTGAGGTGTGCCAAATTCATATACTTCACAAATGACATATGAATAATTTTACTAGTTGGTTAAAATAATCATAATATATTTTATCTAGTTTGTTAATATTACATGTTTTTGAATTAAAATATCATTTTTTGTGAAAAATCCACACTTGGATTCATAGTTTCCACAAAAACCATCATATTGGAATGTGTTTGATTCTAACATATCAAAAATTACTTATGGGTCGTTTTAAATTTGTATCAATGTAATATGATTTTTTAGGATTATGTTGTGTGTCTTCTATCCTTTTTTCTAAAATGTCTATTCAAACTCAAAAGAAACACATTGATCCACTCCAATCATATCGTGTGTTAATATTATATCAGACTCATTCCTACATGTTAAAAATGACATATGAATTATTAAACTAATGTAATTAGACAAAATGTACAAGTTTTCGTGGTTTAAAATGAGTGAAATATTTTTGTAACTATATTATAAAATTTAAATTGGTAACTAACATGTTAATCCATATAGGGAAATACATGTATCATATTGAGGTTCATCTAAATCCTAAATTTCAAACAATACACATTTATTTCTGTCAAAAATATATATAAATTATAGTTTTCTTTCTATATTTGGAGAATGTGACATTTTTTTATCAAAAATATAAATTTGAAATATAAATACACCCATAAATCAACTAATTCATTTATTTTATGAAAATATATTCATGTTGGCACACAGAAATATGATCATATGACATGTACATATTGTTTTGGAAGATTTAAGTTCAATGATATTAGTTTTACATTAGCAAAAAATGTTATTGTTTCTTGTTTCGATATTGGAGATTATTTATTGAAAAATAGGTAATTTTTATTATTTAATATCAATTTAAAACAAAAAAAAATATTATTATTTCATAAATTCACATGCTTCCCATGATTAGAGAATATTTTATTCAATTTTTACCTTATTTATTTTAAAATGACTCCATCTATAACACATTATTTTGTATGTAAGAGTATTTTTATTTTAATTCATAAACCTGATTATAAAAAGTAACATAATTATGTTGTTGTGTCATGTCACATAAATTTAATAGCGTTGACTTAAAATATGCATCCTTATAATGTTATGTTTACCCCATCCTTACATTATGGTAGGTGTACATTTGTTTTTTACTCATTGATTACTTGTAGTGTTCACTTATAGTTTTAAAAATTTACAATTCTTAATCAATGTGATTGATACATTTAATTTCATGAAATATACTACGAGTCACAATCTACCGAAAACGAGATTTCTTATGAAGACCAATTAATGAATCCAACACTTGTTGTTTTATCGGGTTTGCCAACATTTGAGTTGGATATGGGATTATTTTCCATTTATCATATTTTAGATTATAAATTGTATGAATTTAATGATAGACTATTTGATCCTTTCTTGCAAGAATTACCACAAATTATATTCAGGACTCATAAATATAAATGAACTCTTCTAGTTATAATGAAGAGTAAAAAAAATCATTATTAATTTTTATAAATAATTAATTTTATAACATTATTATAACAACCCCATCCTAGAATCCACAATGCTCGTGCCTCGGGCTGGGTGACCACATGACCACTAGTGTGTCTCCCCATAAATAAGTAGATATTAACTAGTAGCGAGTGTCTTTTTGATCACATGGAGAGACAAGACACTCTATAAAATAGTAATCTACAATAGTTAAATTGTTAAATAAAGGATACAATAAATAATAACAAATAAATAGGTATTAGCAACCATTTCCCAAAATTGGGTACACTCCCACAACCAATATATAAATATTCCACGACTTGTCATATGGATCCAAGTTAATGAAAACAAAAAATGAAGATAAATAGATGAATCCTAAAAATTGGCCCAAAATCCGACTCTGGATCACTCATCTGTGCACATCCCAATCGAAAATCAATCATCTAGATTATGACCCTTTCCCTTATCCCGACCTACAGGCCTAAACAAGGAGTGAGTAAAACTCTACTGGCCACCACTAATTGTGTACACAAAATAACAAGTGTAAATATATAATATTTGTAAGTACTAATGTAAAATAAGATAAATAAAACGGTAAACTAGGTTTCATTAGTTAACAAGTTCACTTAATCCATTTTCTTCATTTATACAATGAATTTGGAATTTTCATCAATTACACTACATTCTATGTGAGTAAAATACTATTCATAAGGGGAATATGTCATGAAAGTAATCTTAGTTGGAAAAATTTCAAAAATAATACTTAACACTAACCTCATGGCCTCAATCGATGTATTTTAATCATATACAAAAATTATAAGAATATATCCACTGTTCTCTCCCTAACCCATTCATTTATGGGGGTGGGGTTTATAGCACTAGTCAAACATGACCCATGGTCATAGATCCTTAGGTATAAAACACAAAACAAACTACCAACACATGTGCACATTTTTATTTATCCATATAAGATTTACCATACGTAAACCATTACTTTTTAACACATTAATCATTTATTACAAAATTTTGTTCATGATATGATCCATCATTATACCCTATCTCATTTAAATATTATCAGTTTCATCCTATAACCTAATGAACCAAATGTGATTTAAATTATTTATCTAAACAACAAAATTTCCCTTTACACTCAATAACTCATTTAACCCATTTTAAATTAAACCAACCAAACCATTATTCTTTTAAATAACTCGATAGAAATACTATTATCATTTTAATAGCCTACACTAACCTAAAAAAAATTGATATAAGATCTAGGTTATATAAATTCAATTCAATACTTATTTCTTAAATTTCTATGTTCATTAAGTGGAAAAATCCAGGCATGGGACATAACCTAGTGAAATAAACCATAATGAATACCACAGAGATCATGGCTGTATAATTAATTTTTAACCTACTATTAAATAAATTCTAACAATGGTTATAAAATGGAAAATAAGAAGGAACCACTAGCCCAATCACATATTCACAAACCAACATCATGAAAATGGAATATAACATTTATACCACATACCACAATTCAAAAGGAAAATGTTCATGTAATCCTAGACTTTGAGTTGTATCCCAACCACACTTGAGTACCCAATATTTGATTTGATGAAAAAATAGGGTTTGAGGGATTTGAAAGAATAATAATCTATACTAAATCCATAATCTCAAAAATATATTGATGTGGGGATTTAGACTCACCAAGAGCGTCGATTCACAATGGATAATAAATTAAATGTGCTATAAATGGGGTAGATCGATCCTTAGGAAACATGAGGAATTTTGAGTCATAATTAGAGTAGAAGGAGGGAAAATAGATGTAAATACCATGAGAGAACACATGTGGTCTTAGAGGTAAAAATGGAAAAATCACTCTTTTACAGGAAACATGGTTTGGATGCACAGATGGCCAAAGCATTCATAAACTATGCATCACCCTAGGTCCAATAGCGTGTCAAGACACATAGTTACCTAGGAATCCCATACAATTTTAAAAACTATGAGCTGACCATCTATGATGGGTTTTTCCAAGACTTCATGGTTTTTCATCCCTCCTTGAATATTTCCTTTAAACTGTTCTCCCTTGATGAAGGCATGAACTGTTATGTTTCATGCTATCAACTAACTCTGATCTAACTATGAAATTTGCCCTGGATGAAAACCTTCTCCTCTCGTTCATTCTCCAACCCCATAGGACACCCCCAAGACTGCACCACTGCAAAAATTTATTTCATCCAAAATGAAGACTATTAAACCCAAAAGAAAAAAGAGCATACCTCAGTTAAAATATAGGTCATTCAACTTCCACGCCTTATAATGGAGAAAACCTGAGATGCACTCATAAAAAACACCAAGTCTCCAAATAAAAGAGAATGGTTCTCTAAGACACACATTTCTCTCCCTCTCACATGGTCATTGATCAAAAATACCATTCATCCAACAAATATGAGACAAACGCACAATTTTTCTTGACAAAACATTCACATTATGATCCATAATGAGAATACAATGTTCCTCAAATGATGTATAAACCATAAGGTTAATTTCATTAACATAAATTACATGAGATAGATTATGATGATAATTTCGAAGATGTGTAGAATAAAAACTTCGTTCATGCCACTATACTACTGTGAACGCGCCAATCGGTATAGCGTAGTTCCAATCCTATCCATAATCTAAAAGATCCAACATTACTGGGTACCAACATACTATATTTATGAATTCTAATGTGACCCAACCATCATGAAACCTAATGTAATGCATGATCACCCGACATAATGTCATGTGGTCTAAATTGAGGATCAATATACATCATCTACCTACTTTGTAAAGTATAAAATCAGTAATGAATCAAATGAACATGCTATTATGTATCCTCTATAAGACTCAGCACGAACAACTCGAATTCCCCTACACTCTTCCAACATAATGATGATATACATGAAGTCTAGTAGACAACCTAAAAAAGTTCCATATTAATTTTCTCTTGATAACTGTTGTTTTAACTTGAATCTGAAATTGAGTAGTTCATATCCTATGATCGAAAAAAATCAAGGACACATTCCCACGACATGTTTTCTGGAACCTGAATTTTATTCTTTGGTATCCCTTCCATTTATGAGTTGAAATCCATAATAAAAAATACATGGTTAAAAAGAACATTATTTAACTCATGATTGAAGCGTGATGTAAAAAATCAAATCATGATATAAAAATATAGAATTTGAACCGCCTACAACCATCCAATCATTCAAATGAAATAATCTATGAACTATACAACGGTAACAATCTGTTGAATCGATATGAAATGTGAGACCATGGTCAAACGATCAACATATACCTAGATTACATAATTCTTATGTTGTTTCCTACGAATACCCATCAAAAAATCCTTAATGACCTCAACCCATTTACATTATAGAATAGGGAAACATTGTTCTAAAACAACTAGCCACTAATATTCGCCCATGAAATATCGATTGGTATATTATCGTGCCACAGAACATGCATCATATTCTGTCATCACTGACCACAAATATAGTCTATAGGGATATCTAATCATTTTGGTTATACCATGAAGCAACACCAACTCCGAATCCTGGAATTCTTACAACAACTCTTCCTGCATACATGTAGTCTTGATAACATGAATGTAAACATAAATGATCTCATCAACACTAATGTTATAATTGGATGGTGGCTCCACACCATCAAGACATTATCTAAATTCAAAATACATTGGTTCCTCATCATGTCTCTCATTGAATTGTCTCAGAAGGGTGGTCTCAACTACAAAGGATACATAGGTAATTTTTAATTTCCCATCCAACAACTCTAGATTTATTTTTAAAAATAACACCATCATCATCCACTCATAATTGGATTCCTAATCTTCCTGGTACTGAGTCTTTCTTCTCAAATCATATGCATCATTATTCCCATTTCACTGGATGTACACAAATTCAAAATCAATTGACTGGATAAACCCCACGGATCATCACTATTAAAGATTAATTTCACATTGGGAAAATATATTCCTATGTATTTTATGATAGTTATATATAGTAAAATATTCTCTTGATAGTTAATTCCTCCAACACATCATGGCATAAAAAACTGTGGAAAATTCAAGATCATTCAAATGGTATTTTAGTTAATGATAGATCAGCTGTAATGAATCGTACACCCCAAACCAATCATTCTTCATCATCACCACCCCATAGGTGGTCAGAAATATCATCAATCAATTGAATAGGGTACTGATTCATTACAGTCGTCTAATTCAGGATTCAATAATAACGAATCCAAATAATCGACACAAAACCATAGGGACTCATCATCCTTCTCGGATAAAAAAACCATAGAACCCCAAGGTGATGTATTGACATGAATTAAAAATTTATTAAAAAATTCATCCAATTGAGTATTAAGCACTTGGAGTTATTTTAGTGAAATTCTATATGGTGGGTTGGAAATTATTAATGTTTCCTGTAGTAACTCTACCCTTAACTCTACATCTCTCTAGGATGGAAACACATAAATATCCTCAATATACATATTCATGAACTGGTTAACCAGAGGAAGAAATAAAATCTAATATACTATCCCATCATGAAGCACCAGACAAGACGCATGGGTTATTATATGACATATCTAGTGATATAAGGGCCATACATGTCTTGCTTGGATATCTAATTCCCTATGATGAATGTACATTTCACACTCAATGGATGTAAAAATAACCCCACATTGGTAAAATTCAATATGGGGCTGGTAAGACAGTTTCTAATCCATCCCCAGGATGTTGTAAACCTTGAAATCTCAAGCCCAATCAAGTCACAAGAAAACGGAACCCACCAACCTCAAGGGAACACTCTTTACTCTTACAGATATTTTCTACTCGCACCGCTAATACTTATTCAATAGACATAACCCAACATATTTGTTCCACATCTTTCCCAATAGAAATCACACTCTATATAGATATAAAAAATGTGTGGCACCTATATCAAATAAAACACCAGTGGCCCTAGAAGATATATGAATGGTTAATCGAATAAATGATAGTCGTGCATCGCCAACTCTAGGTTTTTGATGTAAAACATAAATGTGACCCAAAACTCAACTCTAGGATCAAGCCTATGTTCATTGTCCTATATTATCCAGGTGATATGGATGATCATGTCTTGGAGGATGGTATCTACAATATGGGCTAGTATGAAAAGTAGTACTCAATCATCCTAGATGGTATGGTGTTTCCAACATATTGCTTCCCTCAGCATCATCCTTTATCATCCATTTATGCTCAACATTCGAGTGTTTTTATAGAACATGTACACATTCCCCATCCTTCCACATGCTCAGAACTAAAATGGTTATTGGTGGCACTGACCATGCAAGTGCACTGCCCTGCAAAACAAATAAAAAAACATGGTCACCAACATAATAGAATTTTCTGCTTCTATAGATACTATGCACAAAACTTTCCGTGTGAATACACTCTAAATTAGGATTATTGGACTCCTAATTCATACCATTGGATAGTCCAATTTGAACCACATGCCCACCAATATAATCCCCATATATGTTAACTTCTGAAATAAGGGTTAAATCAACCGCCTCAACAACCCTCTTTAAACAAAATATATTCCCCTTAGACTTGTTCTCATATCTATGTTCATCTTGAAATAACCTCATAGTAATGGCCTCATACCCTAAAAACTATTGGTGAAAACGTTCATGTGGGTGAAGCATCCATCATATTAAATCATTGGCCTAGTACCCTATGTTTGTTTTATAAACTCATCAAATATATCATGTATCATGTTCTATAGACAGAAGTTTTCTAGATACATTTCATGTAATTCATTTCATAAAATACCATCAGCCTACTGAGTCAGAAGAAAAATATCCCCATAGTGCTTCACAAATCCCCAAACATAAAACATTCAATAGAACACTCTTTACAGGTGGAGTCCCAATGTGATAAAAATCATCATTATGGAATATATTCCTAAATATTTTACCCCAGGTTCACCCTCTCTTGAAAATGTTCAAGGATGATGAAACTTAATTTTTATAGTCTGTTCAAAGAAACATGGCACCCCCAACCTGGGTAATATTCTACCATCCTCATAAAAATAGAAATGTTATCCTAGAATAGCTCCTATTCAATTCTACCACGAACAACTGGGATTTCTTGCCCCACCTCAAGAGGATCATAACATATGATATATTCTTATCACCCAACTTGTACACATCATCATAGTGGTCTTTCTCTACAATGAAAAAAATGCAAATCAAAACATATAACATAAAACATCCACAGTTTTCTCAAAGAAGAATCTCCACTACCCATAATGAAATCATTATGCACACACTATTTTTATTGATATATACATGTCTCTATGAATACACGTATCCATCACTACTACGAGTCATGGTCAATATGGTTCAAAATAACTCACTCAACCACAAGTCCTTTCATTTAACACCGACATTATTATTTTCACCTCTAAAACATAAATATTTATCATCCAGCCACAATTTTTGAATTTGAACCCCTCAAAACAATATTTAAATCCATTTATGACTCTATTATGCACTAATATTCTAACCTTTCATTTAAATTTCATTGATTTAAGAAATTACAAAATTGTCGTTGGACATAATTTCATTCAAAATATTTAATGAATGAGAAGTGTGTTTTATCGATCGCATCTGACATATCCATCCCATTAGTGTCTTCCATTATGTAGTCCACCAATATCCATAGGATTAAAAAAATAATTCATGTGTTCAAAAACCTCATACCATTACAACCATGATAAAAATATCTTAAAATACTCATCTCACACAAGAAGTGAATCAAATAGTGGGTAAATTTCATACATCTATAACAGCACGCATCAAGATCAAAAACCCCACCCATGGTTACATGAGTTTCCATAATACATGGGTAACCTTCTCATATAAACATGATCATTTAAAAGGACAAATAGTAATTAATCTCCCATATACCATCACCAAATAGTTAGATAATAGAAAATAACCTCCCTGATTCCAATTTATAATGTCCCTAACCAATATTCCACAAAACTGGTGCCCTGAGCTGGGTTTCCAAAGTAATTCAGGTTCATATCCCCATACACCATAGGATATTGTCTAGAAGATTGGTTCTGTTACATCATCATTGGTGAGTATATAATCATTACAAGAGTAAGATACATTAGATAAAATGTAAAATCAATGAAAAATTAGTCAGTAACCAATAAACATGAATTATAAACCATTTCCCAAAACTGGTTTATATCAAAATCAAAATACTAAATATACAATGTCCTGTCATGCATTTCCAACTAATAGAAGTCCCAAAATAAAGATAAGAACACAAATCAAAAAAGGGTTCCTAACTCCAACTCTAAACCCCTCATCCATGCATAACCTAAACCCATATCAACCATCTAGAATAGATTTCTTTCCCTTATACTGACCTTCGAGCCTGGAGTCTTCTCATGTACCCAATGGAAGACTGAGAATGGTTTTAGTATAATAGAGTATTCCAAAACTAATGGTGACTAAAAAATTACTAGTCTAGTGAGATAGTGTATTTATTTAATAAATATACAAAATGATAAATAAATTGTAAAACCGGGTTCCATTAGTTAACAACATTACATAATTTATTTTCATTATTTTTTACATGGGTTGGGAATTTTAATCAATTAAACTCTAGCATATGCTGGTAAATTACAATGATTAAGGGGAATATGTCAGGTTCCCTATCTCAATGGGGAAAACAATTCATAAACAATTAATAAAATAGAACACATAGACTCGGTCTTGGTAGTCTCATCCCATGAAATCATTAGTGGAATAAATCCTCAATATTGTCACAAACATATTCATTAAAAAGGTTAGGGTTTAGAAGATTAATTTATCTGAACCCATTGTTTTAGATCCTCAGGTTCAATATAAAATTATACTACCAATCAATGTGAACATTATTCATTAACCATGTCACATTTAGCAAACACAAACTATAACTGTATAAAACCTTATCCATTTAGAAAAATGGATCATTCAACATATAATACATAATTATACCACATATTTTTCACACATTCTCAATTACATTCCTTAACCCAATGAACAAAATATCATTTCCATTAAATAGACTAATAATAATATTACACTTTATAGTCCATAACTCATTTTTACCCATTTAACATTATACCAATCCCCTTATGCCATCTTAAAAACAAGACAAAAATACAATTTATTTCATTCTGTAACCCATGATAACATATAAACTCATTTATTATTATATCTAGGTAACAAAAATTTAATTTTACACATAAATAATTAGTTTCCATGATACAGAAGAAACACACCCCATTGTAGGCCCTTAACCCGGTCAACTCAACCTCAACACATCACACATGGATTATAAGGGAATTAGTCCAATATATATGATAAAAATATATCACTTATTACCATGGGTATAATTAAAAAAATAATAATTAATCAATATCACAACAACATATGCACAACCAAACATAAATACTATGGGATATAACATGTAGACCACTTATGTCAATTCTAAAGATGAACAATGTTTTACCATATCCATTGAGTTGGATATAAACACTAATCAATTCCCCAACATATGAACCACATGATAAATGGGGGATTAAGGATACATAAGAAATATTATGAATACATAATAATTAATATGTTTAAGAGTTGAAATATGAGTGTTAGTCTCACCCATAGTTTAAATTCACAATAAATAGCACTCAAAATGGACAAGAAATGTGGGAGATCAATACTTGATTTGAATGGTGTGTATTCTATCATAAATAGGTATGGATGAGGAAAAATGGAAAAAAAATTCATTTTATAACACTTGATGCATGAGAGGAAAAGTGGTAAAATATCACATTTTGAGGGGTGCATCATTTTAGTCCAGTGGTTGGCCAAACTAGACACCAAATATGATATACATTCTACACAAGAGGTGTCTATTAAACGCAATTACCTTATAAACCTTCATAGTTTGACAAACCATTACTTGGAAATGTAGGATGGATTAATCTAATCCCACATGATTTATCCTTCCCCATGCATAGTTTCTTCAAATCATACATCATTACCCCATCCATGCCTGGTTTAGGTGCACAGTTACTACAAACCTTGCTCCAACCATCCAAAATGCATTGGATGACCACCTTTTCCCCTCTTTCTTGTCTCGAACTTGACAAAAGACCCCAATACTCCTTATACAATCAGAAAACATTCCGCTAACTAAAATAAATTGGTCTAAAAAACATAAACAATAATGAACCTCAACAGAAATTCGTGATTTTACTGTTACACTAATATATTCCTAACTTTTTCCCATAATCAAAAGAGTATGAACCCCAACCACATTATCATAGACCCAATTTTTTGCATTATTAAATTGGAAGAAATTACAAGGAATCACATCCTAATGGACAGAATACAGTAGTAGTCTTTATAAATCATATATATACCAAATTCCAATATTATATATGACTACAAAAATATGAATTTTTTTCATGAATTACTTTATTCCCACTACAGTATCCACTTATATCATACATATTAATCATTATAGAGTCCAGGGGATGGAAACAATTATGGGTAATCATAAATTCTCATTAAGTGTCATGTATAGAAGATGAAATCATGAATCCATAAGAATTATGAATATGGTATGGTAAATAATAGAACACACATTCCTTGTAATCAATAAAATACGAAGTAAGTGAGTAAACAATAATTCAAGGTAAAGAACTGGAAACAAATTCCATTTAATCAATAACATGATTATAAAAACTAGATATTTAATAATCCATATTTAAAGGTAAATAGTTTAGTCAATAATTTAGATGGATATTCATTCGAGGATAATATCATGTAGGAAATATATTATATGACAATGAATACATTATTAATGAAGGAAATGATTAAATATTTGATTTAATACACCCAAGGTTCATTGTAGATTTATCGTTAAGGCCTTTAACAAGATAGTTTAGAACATACATTTTAAAAACCCCCTTAACTCTAGCTAGCCAACTAATTCATCCACTGAGATTACTAATGAGTCAAGGGGCCTTCTATAACCATGTTCCACAATTACATATATTTCTAATTAATTATTCAAATATTGAAAATTTTATTTAAATCATATACAATGGGCTTTATCATTACACATCCATAATATATAATGGATATGGATTTATTAATATTTTACCAGTTAAAAATTAACATTAAAATTTAGCACCATATGGAAATATGTAATATTGCTTCATCAAAAATAATTTCCATGATAAAAATGTTGACATTTAGGTTAAACATAACATCTAATTACCAGTGTAATGTGAAAATTTAATGGAAATTTTATTTTCTTCAAAAATTAATTAATGAAGTTAATTTCAATAAATTAATTAGTCAGAATGATCATAAACCACCCATAAAAACTATTAGGATGGAATCAATAAAACATATACCCATTTGAGAAATAAAAATTGGTTCAATTCATTTTGGAATATAATTACAATAAATATAACAATAAATCATTATTTAGGAATATACCCCATTTAAATTGGAATACGTTTTGAAAATTATTTTATTTGAAAAATAATTTCTAAAAACACCTAATTTCATGAATAATAGGAAAAAACACTTCAAAAATAAACATGAAACATTTCTAATAAAACATCAATGAAATGATGGTGTGTAAAACTGTACCTTCCATATAAAACATTAATATTGCATCGTAAAATGGTTATAAAAATTTATTATTTGGAAAGTGACAAGTAAGTCACATTGAAAATATTTTTTAAAGAGATAAAATCAAAAAAAATTAATAAATTAATATTCAAAAGGTTAAATAATTAAATTTCAAAAATGGTTATATAACATTGGTTTTTATGAAAATAGTTTTATGGATGATGAGAAATGATGTAGAAATTTATTAAGATATTTTCTATATATATATGAGTAAAAAAGATTAGAAAATGGTATAATAATATGAAAAATATCATTAATAACCATGGGGAAATAATTTATGTTTTTGTAAATAAATGATCATATAAGTACTTTTATTGGAAAATCGTGACTAATCAATCTTGATTATAATGATATTGAGATATAAATCCTTAAAAAGATCACACAATTGTAGTATAAATTAATAAAAGTAAATGATCATGTGTTTCCAATAAATATACATATAAAACTAGAGTAAATAAAAATTTATATATTCAAACATAACTATAAATGTAACCATAGAATATAAATGACAATCATGAAGTAATATAACTTATTGAAATTAAATTGATTTATTATATTTCATTAACACTTAGTAACATTAAGTTCAAATATTCATAGATTAAATAATTCAAATTGAATCATAAAATACAACAAAAAAAGTATTATTCATCATATTAAATTCAAAAGGGCAGTATATACACCAAATAATATATATTAGGTGAATAACATTACAATATTATTTAATGAAATAAAATTAAGATGAATTCCCTTACCTAATATTTCATTTGGGTTAATCATTTTTAACCCCATATATAGTGGTTTTAATCATTTTAAAAAGATATTAATAAGGATTATGTATATTAATAATTTCACATATGATCCTTTTATAAAATATTATTACCCATTCATTAATAATATTTCATTATTTTCATTATTTCAGGTGATAATTGCATTGTTTTCTCATTTGTGATTCATCATAAAAGATCAAGTTGTTGAAGAAATTATATTTATAAAAAATATATACATATATATATATATAATAATAAAATAAGTATCACATATTTAAAAAAATTATTCTTTTAAAACCTATCAAGAATGGGGGTAATGAAAAATGAACTTTGTTACTATGATGGAGACGGTAGGCCATACATACGTAAGAGTAACATTTCCATTTTTCACCGATCATTATAGAAAGGGAGACTGTTATATTTAACCATTCAAAAAATAAAATAATATCATTAATATAATATTATATGATTATATATATAATACATGTGTTTTGGAGGTTAAAATAGAGACACTTCACTGTGTGGTGTTTGTAGACCACACACACTCGAATGATATATTAAACTTTACATGAGTGAATGGGAAATAAACGAAAGGATATATATTATCTTAATATAATTATTAATATGTAATTAATATCAAAATTATTTCATTTATATCACATATAATCATGAAATTTATATATATCACCTTCCATGAGAAGCATTAGTGAAAGATGAATCGCATCGTTTCGGGAGGTCGTATTCTGCCGTAAACACGAGCGATGTTATCATTTGTCATGTAGAAAATAAGGACAAGAGATATATAATATATAGTGAATATGGAGTTATAAATATATTATTAATATCACAGATATTATTTCATACATTATCATACTTTACATTTAATGTTGGAATTGGAGAAACGAATGACATTAGTTCGAGTGGAGGTAGTCCGCCATACACAAAAATATGGATTTAATAATCTATTTAATGAATGTGGGGAATTGTGTTAGTAATTAACATATTATAATATTATCATAGAATACATAATATAATCAGGTTATTATATCAATATTCGTTATTAAGAATTATTGATTTTGGGGAAAGATGTATAATAAAGATGCTTGTTAAGAACACTTCCACTTCTTTGGGTATCCTCTGTATGTTATCAATAAATCAATAAAGGGTTATATTTATGACCAAAAAAGGATTATAAAAAGATTTAATGTATTTAAATAATTTATTTGGGTTGTTATTTGTATAAACATGGTGTTTTTATGCGAGAAGTGTAGATATGACTGGGTGACCTTTTATATAAGGCCCCGGCCTTAAACCTTATTTAATCATGAATTAAATGAATAATTCACATAGAGAATCTTTTTAGGTTTATAGTTTTAGAAAATTAGGTCATAACTATTACATCTCAAAAGATTACATAGTAGACACTTCTACTAAGTTTCTGTAAAATAATAAAAAAACTCTTAAGAAGAAACATGTCTAGTTCCATGTTTTAGATAGCATGTCTTTCCTTCAACCCATCCTAGACCCTATTTATATTTAAGTCCTGTGGAAAACATTTCAAAAACATGGGATGAGTATAAAAATCCTAGTAAAGGATACACAAAGAAGGAAAACTGTTAGTTTTTTTCAAAACAATAGGTAAACAATGAATACTTTACCAAAGTAATACTTTTCACCTTGATGAAGTAGTAAAAACTATTCATGGAATAAAAGACCATTACTTACCCTTTTTTAACCAAAAGATTACCATAAAACCCATATAAAGAACACATAACATATAAACGTAACTTGGGACATAAACATACTTAAATATAATAACCATACGGTCGACTTCCACGCATACTTAATGGAATAGCCATACGGCCAAATTCCATACCCAATGCATTGGAGGTTATAGCGTAACCACCCGTCCCGGTATTCATGGCACCACCCGTAATATGGTTTATCATGTAACCACCCGTAAAATGCCCAAGTACCATCATTACACATAAAATATTGAAAATATAAACATTTTAATAACAACATTTCATTTGCAATCACAATAAGTAATTACAAGATATTGAATTAATCAATCCATTTTCAAAAACTATTTAAAAGAGATTTTTGAATCAAAGTGTCCCATACCACTTTGAATATTTTAATGGAATTATAATTTTAAAAAATTAATGTCCATATAAATAAATACTGAAAACCATTTTGAAAACATGGACATTAAAGATAAAGATTTAGAATAATGAATCTTTAAAACATTTAAAACGATATTATTGTTAAAGATTATTTAACAAAATGAGAGACACTTGAATACAAATAATTGTAGAATAACATTTAATCCTAGATTTATAATATCGTGAGAATAAAGGGATTCATGATATAATATGTCAAAGGATAGTATACACACCATATAAGAGTGAATTGGTGCATAACAACAATGAAGTCTCAATGGAAATGTAAATTGAGATGAAATCCATTATAAAGATGGTATCCATAAATTAAGGATAAATCTATCAAATAATTATGTGTGAGAAATATAAATACACCCAATATAATTGGATATTATGTGTGAAACAATCAGAGGTCATTCACACATAATCTTGTAAAAACAAAACCAATGACATAGGTATTTAACTCAATGAAATGATATTGGGATATTATTTCCCATACAAGTTCGTAAGAATTTATCAACGAAATGATTATGTGTAGAAATAGTATATCTACACAATGGTTTGTGGAAATTACAACACAAAGATTCCACACATAATATTCGCATAATAAAATCAATAATTATAGGTTTAACCCAAAGAATTGAAAGTGGTTTAAGAAGTTCCCTTATTGAAATCCGACAGCCTAATGACGTCTCTTTAAAGTTCAGAAAATGAGTTTATGAGAGATAAAATGGTATCTCATCACTTGAAAATAAAATTTACATAAATAAGGATATAAAAGAACATATACCAACATAATATTATGTGAATTAAAAGACAAAACAAAAGAAGTCTTTTAAAAAGAGGAGGGTGAATGGTCCCCTTACCGAGTTTGGTAACTTTCGAAACGTACACCCCATGGAATAAGGGTCATACAATGAAGATATAAATACCCATAAATGAAATTATATTACACAAAGAGTATAATAATGGGCATTACATACACCACTGAAAGGAAATAGTGGCAAACATAGCATAAATGTCACAGGATTAAAAGTGAGATGAAAAATCCCTTACGAAAACTCGGCAGCTTAATGACGCCACATAAAACTTCCAAAAATGGATTTATGAGATCAAATAGGGTATCTCATAATATGAACATAAAAATTACAGTATGAGGAATATAAAAGAACATCCCCAAACATAATAAATATTAGCTTAAAAGAAATGACATAAAAGAGAGTACTTAAAAAGAAAGAGAGAGGTTGGATCCCTTACCTCGTGTCCGACATGACTTTATCGTTCTTTAATCTCCAAAAAAATAAAACTTGGTCAATTTATAATTTTGTAAGGACCTCATTTAAAGATTATTATTCAGTTCATATCACATATTATAATTTTATAATAATTGGTTAATAAAGTGAGTTCATATCAGACGTTTTTGCCGATGTTCGGTACATGAGTAAAAATTGAACTTGTTGGAAAAGAATTTTCCATGTAGTTATAGGTACATCATATCCAGAATAGTATTGATGTTTTAAATATCATATATATCCATTATATATTCATTTTATACAATTCCATAGCATTTGGAAAAAAATTAAAAGCACCGTTCATGGAGACGGTAGGCCTACGTACGCATGAAAGCTACTTTCATTTGTAGTCATATTAATGGAATTAAAACAAAATGATATATATATATATATATTATAATTCCAGAATGATATATATCATTTAGATGTAATATATTACATATATATCCATTATATATATGTACTTATAATAGTACATAACATTTGGAGATAAGAAATGAAATGTACTATTCATGGAGATGGTAAGCCATACGTACGCATGAACGCTACTTTAATTTCTTCTTTTTGTATTCAATGGAATGAAATAATAATGATATAAAGTTATATTATAATTAAAGTAGGATATAATATGTAATACCATTAATTCAATCCTTTATACGTCCCACATATGGCAATAACGAATCAAATCATTATGAGGGGGCGGTAGTCCGCACTTCCTAAAATGAAGATATCGTGTTTACCCATAATGGAAACCATAAAGGTATACCATAAATGAAAAATAAAGAAGCTTAAAAAAACATAAACATATTATATATCATATATAAATATAGGGACATCTTAATGTCCACCTTTGAAGGTGTTAAAAGAATATTGAACAAATCATCGTTTCGTGAGGCAGTAATTCGCCATCCACAGACACAGTATGTTCTTTAACCATTAGACGATGGTGTGTGAGAATGTAGCAAGAATAATTCCTATACCAACATCTTATTATATTTAATATACTGCTGCAGTTACAAAAAAAAGTAATAAAAAGAGTTTAGGGGTTTGGAGAAGCAAAATAAGACAAAAGAACACAAGGGAAGACATTACCTTTAAATCGGGTAACTCTCTTTGATTTGAGCTCAAAGGCTTCCTTGGAAAGGATTATTCCCAAAGTGAGGCTTCAATGATGAAGATAGGGATGTGTAGAGAAGAAATGGGCAGGGGTTGGACGAGACAAAGGCTTGAGAGGTGTGTGTAAGGTGGTAGAGGTGGGGGCTTTTTATAAGAGGAGAGGAGGGGAACTCTTGGAAAGTTATAAATTATTACTTTATTATAAAATGTTTTTAGGATTTAAAAGGTCCCAAAAAGATATATTTCTAGGATAAGGTGATAAGGTTTCAAAATCCACCCATCCAATAGGTTTGTGACAAGTTTAATACTTTTATTTCACCCTATCTTCTCATTTTATTTAAATCGTTCATTTTTGAGGTAATCACTGTATCATCACGGTGTCATAAATAAATTTATTTATTTATTGTCTAAAAATTATAAAAAAATATCATGATGTAGGAAATCTTTTTATATTTCTAATTAATGTTTATAGTAAAAAATATGACTTTAATAACCCCATTTAATAATTGTTTTAATAAAACAACTCATGTTTGTGACATTTTTATTTTAACTTTAAATAAAAAGTTATGTATGTCATTTTCCTAACAAAGTGGCTCCATGGGGTCCCCAAGTTGACCCATGTATTTTCTTGGTCGGCAATGACACATCCAATGAGGGTAGTAAATGTGTTTAGGTCATTTCATATTATTAAAACATTATTTTTACCTTAAATTACACTAATTACCTTTAATCGTGATTAATAAAACTTAAAAGTTACTATTCACCAAAAATTATTTTAATCTCATTGAACCACATTTTACTTATTAATGACAACCATGTATGTAGGTTTTTTGAAAATCAAATCACAGAAGTGCCAATGTTTCATTTAAACGAAAAATCAGTTTCTCTAACTACCACTTAGTGGTTTCACTATTCATCTAAAATTGATGTTTTTTAGAAAAATACCAAAAATTCCCCCTAAGCTATATTTGATATTCCAAATTCAAAAATGATGTCTTTTTTACAAAATTCAAAACATATAAGTTAAATTAATTAATTTAATAATTAATTCCCGTTGTCAGAGCAAATAGCTTGTTTTTTTTAAACAATAAGTATCAAAAGATTTACACTAGTTTAAGTCAAATTTCAAGATGAAATTAATTCCAATGACCATTGTTGGATTAAATGGTAAAAATATATTCTAATTTCACTTTAAAACCAATTCAGAAGATAATATAATCATATAAATAAATTATAATAAAAAGTGGTTTTGAATTAAAATACAACATTTTTTACTATTCATTAAAAAAATAAAATTTATCGGAAAAATACCAAAAATTTACACATAGTAAATTTTGATGTCCCAATTCTAAAGAAAAATTTTATTTTGTCAAATTTAACACATAAAATTTTCAAAAAACTGGATTTAAAAGAGGCTCGTCATCAAAAGGCGGTTAATCGACCTTTTAAAGAATATTAGAATGTTTATGCTTAAAATTGGATTCATTCGCATTTTTAATCCTCTAACATTTATTGTGAAAAGTAAAAACATTTGAAAAACATATATAATCAATTTGTAGTTAGTTCTGTTCATTCCCACCATTATAACGGCTAGGCGTTAACTATAATTTAAAATAATATTATTTTATTATTAGAGTGCAACGTAAGATTCCCAAGAAACTCGTTGTTGCGTATTGGGTATGCCATCGAGCATAGCGTACCCTTTAAAGTTATATTAATATTTTATTCACAAATATGGATAAATGTGAAATTGTCATATTCTTTATTTACCTGGGGTGTTACATCCTTCCCCCCTCTTGGGAATCGCGTCCTTGCAATTTTAAAATTGGGCTTGGAAACTTCATTGAAAATCCCAAATCGGAACAAGAGTCAGTAAAACAATCACTTTAAAATAAAGAAAGAGAGGTAAAAAGGTCACCCGAGTTAACTCATACTAGGATTCTATGTAGGAAAACATGGATATGGAGGAAAAAACAAAGAGTCATGTTCTGAGGAAGAGTGATAGTAAACATGTCTAGGAGAAAGTTAACCATAATAAAATCACAAACTTGTGATGGGTTAAACGGTATTTAATTCCCCAGTAGGAAAAGTTAACATACAACTTTTTTTTCTTAAGTTACCCTTCATTGAGGAATTTATTTTTTAGCTTAACTAAATCATAATGAAACACACTTACTTGTCACGTAGACATTCAACTTTTACTAGATTCCTTAATCAAACTCATATTTTCTCCAAAAGATGAGTATTTAGGAAGACTTGTTTGCATTAAGAGTATTATAATCAACTTCATGAGAATCACCTAATCCACAAAATAGAACTATATATTGCCCATGTCTTTAGACAAAATCCAAAACCAAAAATTGTTAGAATAAGATCCACAAATGAATAATCCTTTATAAAAAAGAAAATCTATTCTTAATCTCCAAAATTTGTCCAACAAACCCAATGTTCATCGAAGACCATTATATAAACAATTTGTCCATAAAATTCATCAAATTAAACCAAACTAAGATTGAAACCCAAATATTTGAAGGATTTAATGACATAGTCTTCCAAGGTACAAATTAACATTTATCTCCAAATAACATTAGTTTCTCTTAAAGTCTCATATTGAAAAGTAATTAACCAAATCACACATCATCCATGATAGGTTAATAATTTCCATAGATAACCCAAAATAAACTTACTCTTGATTCCTAAAATAATCTAACTAAAAATAATTAGTCAAACTAACGAGGGACTTTACGTTTTCCAGTTGTAGGCGATAAATACCAGTCCCACTTTGGTTGTGGGTTCGATTCCCACAGCTTTGTCCGACGCGACGGGTTGTCACACGGTCTGCGTGTTTCTCTTTTTCCAAAACTACATAATTCTTAAAACATTCCCCAAAATGAGATAAAATCTTCAAAAATAATCATAACATATTTTAACCTCAAGTTTATCTCATGCCTTTCATTTTCCATCATAACATATAATAACCCATAATTACCTCAAAAGTAAGGATAATATAAACCCAAATGGTTACCTTTATAATTATTACCTAAACTTCCGCATCGATTGGTCATCTCGTAAATGAAGCATTAAAGAACATACCAAGGTACAATTGGTTGATCATGACTCCTTGATTGTTGTTTTAGAACAACCATGAGTTTCCTAATTAAATCCCCCATTTCATCCAATCTCTTAATCAGAGAACCACCACAGTTTATTTCAAACCTATTGTCACTTTGGTGCCTGTTAGATCCATCCATTCACTAAAAGCAGAAATGTCAGTGTGAGTATATCAAAAAAATCATCATGTACAAATGTGGAAGATAAACACTAAGATATACTTACTCATTCACTTTATCAAAACTAGGACTCTTTCTGAAATCCTAACCATTATGGTAATGTCACATACTCTTAGATAATACCCTAACCTCTAAAGGTATCTAAACCGACCTTTGATACCAACTATAAGGCCCCGACCGTAAACATTACTTAATCATGAATTAAATGAATAATTCACGTAGAGAATCTTTTCAGGTTTATAGTTTTAGAGAATTAGGTCATAACTATTACATCTCAAAGATTACATAGTAGACACTTCTACTATGTTTCCATAAAATAATAAAAAGAAAACACTTAAAAAGAAACAAGTCTAGTTCCATGTTTTAGATAGCATGTCTTTCCTTCAACCCATCCTTGAACCTATTCATCTTTAAGTCCTGTGGAAAATATTTCAAAAACTTGGGATGAGCATAAAAAACCCAGTAAAGGATACACAAAGTAGGAAAACTGTTAGTTTTTTTCAAAACAATAGGTAAACCATGAATAATTTACCAAAGTAATACTTTTCACCTTTATGAAGTAGTAAAAACTATTCATGGAATAAAAGACCATTACATACCCATTTATTACCAAAATATTACCATAAAAACCATATAATGAACACATAACATATAAAGGTATCGTGGGACATAAACATACTTAAATGGAATAACCATACGGTCAACTTCCACTCATACTTAATGGAATAGCCATACGGCCAACTTCCATACCCAATGCATTAGAGGTTATAACGTAACCACCCGTCCTGGTATTCATGGCACCACCCGTCATATGGTTTATCAAGTAACCACCCGTAAAATTTCCAAGTACCATCATTACACATAAAATATTTAAAATATAAACATTTTAATAACAAAATTTCATTTGCAATCACAATAAGTAATTCCAAGATATTGAATTAATCAATCCATTTTCAAAATCTATTTAAAAGAGATTTTTGAATCAAAGTGTCCCATACCACTTTGAAGATTTTAGTGAATTATAATTTTAAAACATTAATTTCCATATAAATAAATACTTAAAACCATTTTGAAAACATGGACATTGAAGATAATGATTAATAATAATGAATCTTTAAAACATTTAAAATGATATTTTTGTTAAAGAGTTTTTAACAAAATGAGAGACACTTGAATACAAATAATTGCAGAATAACATATAATCCAAGCATTATAATATCATGATAATAAAGGTAATCATGATATAATATGTCAAAGGACATTATACACACCACATAAGAGTGAATTGGTGCCTAACAACAATGATGTCTCAATGGAAATGTAAATTGAGATAAAATCCATTATAAAGATGGTATCCTTAAATTAAAGATAAATCTATCACATAGTTATGTGTGAGAAATATAAATACACCCAATATAAGTAAAATTAGGTGTGAAACAATCATAGGTCATTCACACATAATCTTGGAAAAACAAATCCAATGACATAGGTTTTTAACTCAATGAAATGAGATTGGGTTATTATTTCCCATACAAGTTCATAAGAATTTATCAATGATATGATTATGTGTAGAATTATTTTATCTAAAAAAAGGTTTTTGGAAATTAAAACAGAGAGATTCCACACATAATCTTGGCATAATAAAATCAAGAAGTAGAGGTTTAACCCAAAAAATTGAACGTCAGTTAAGAAGTTCCCTTATAGAAATCTGACAGCCTAACGACGTCACTTTAAAATTCAGAAAATGAGTTGATGAGAGAGAAAATGGTATCTCATCACTTGGACATAAAATTTACATAAATAAGGATATATAAGAACATATACCAATATAATAGTATGTGAATTAAAAGACATAACAAAAGAATTCATTTAAAAAGAGGAGGGTGAAAGGTCCCCTTACCGAGTTGGGTAACTTTCGAAATGTACACCCCATGGAAGAAGGGTCATACAATGAAGATGTAAATACCCATAAATAAAATTATATTACACAAAGAGTATAATAATGGGCAGTACATACACCACTCAATGTAAATAGTGGCAAACGTAGCATAAATGTCACTGGAATAAAAGTGAGATGGAAATTCCCTTACGAAAACTCGGCAGCCTAACGACGCCACTTAAAACTTCCAAAAATGGATTTATGAGATCTAATAGGGTCTATAATAATATGAACATAAAAATTACAGTATGGGGAATATAAAATAACATCCCCAAACATAATAAAGATGATATTAAAAGAAATTACATAAAAGAGAGTACTTAAAAAGAAAGAGAGAGGTTGGATCCCTTACCTCGTGTCCGACATGACTCCATCGTTCTTTAATCTCCTGAATAATAAAATTTGGTCAATTTATAATTTCTTAAGGACCTCCATTAAATATTATTATACATTTCATATCACATATTATAATGTTATAATAATTGGTTAACATAGTGAGTTCATATCAGTCGTTTTTGTCGATGTTCGGTACATTAGTAAAAATTGAACATGTTGGAAAAAGGATTTCCATGTAGTTATAGGTACATCATATCCAGAATAGTATTGATGTTTTAAATATCATATATATCCAGTATATATTCATTTTATACTATTCCATAGCATTTGGAAAAAAATTAAAAGCACTGTTCATGGAGACGGTAGGCCTACGTACGCATGAACGCTACTTTCATTTTTAGTCATATTAATGGAATTAAAAAAAATGATAGATATATATATTATAATTCCAGATTGATATATATAATTTAGATGTAATATATTAAATATATATCCATTATATATATGTACTTATAATAGTACATAACATTTGTATATAAGAAAAGAAATGTACCGTTCATGGAGACGGTAAGCCGTACGTACGCACGAACGCTACTTCGATTTATTTTTTTTTGTATTCAATGGAATGAAATAATAATGATATAAAGGTATATTATAATTCCATTAGTATATAATATGTAATACCATTAATTCCATCCTTTATATGTCCCACATATGGCATTAACGAATCAAATCACTTTGAGGGGGCGGTAGTCCGCACTACATAAAATGAAGATATCGCGTTTACCCATAATGGAAATCATAAAGGTATGCCATAAATGAAAAATACAGAACCTTAAAGAAAACATAAACATATTATATATAATATATAAATATAGTGACATCATAATGTCCACCTTTGAAGGTGTTAAAAGAAATATTGAACAATCATCGTTTCGTGAGGCAGTAATTCGCCATCCACAGAAACAGTATGTTCTTTAACCATTAGACGAAGGTGTGTGAAATTGTAGCTCAAATAATTCCTATAAAAACATACTATTATATTTATGATACTGTTTTTGTTACACAAAAAAAGTAATAAAAAGAGTTTAGGGGTTTGGAGAAGCAAAATAAGACAAAAGAACCCAAGAGAAAACATTACCTTTAAATCAGGTAACTCTCTTGGATTTGAGCTCAAACGATTCCTTGGAAAGGATTCTGCCCAAAGTGAGGATTCATTGATGAATATAGGGATGTGGATAGATGAAATGGTCAGGGTTTGGCCGCGCCAAAGGCTTGAGAGGTGTGTGTAAGGTGGTAGAGGTGGGGGCCTTTTATAAGAGGAGAAGAGGGGCACTCTTGGAAAGTTATAAAATATTACTTTATTATAAAATGTTTTTAGGATTTAAAAGGTCCCAAAAGGATATATTTCTAGGATAAGGTGATAAGGTTTCGAAATACACCCATACAACAGGTTTGTGACAAGTTTAATACTTATATTTCACCCTATCTTCTCATTTTATTTAAATCGTTCATTTATGAGGTAATCACTATATCATCACAGTGTCATAAATAAATTAATTAATTTAATGTCTAAAAATTATAAAACAAATATCATGATGTAGTAATTATTTTTATATTTCTAACTAATATTTATAGTCAAAAATATGACATGTATAACCCCATTTAAAAATTGTTTTAGTAAAACAACTCATGTTTGTGACATTTTTTTTAACTTTAAATAAAAAGTTATTTATGTCATTTTCCTACCAAAGTGGCTCCATGGGGTCCCCAAGTTGACCCATGTATTTTCTTGGTCTTCCACGACAAATCCAATGAGGTTAGGACATGTGTTTAGGTAATTTCATATTATTAAAACATTATTTTTACCTTTAATTACACTAATTACCTTTAATCGCGATTAATAAAACTTAAAACTTACTATTCACCAAAAATTATTTTAATCTCATTGAACCAAATTTTACTTCTTAATGACAACCATGTATGTCGGATTTTTTAAAATCAAATCACAGAAGTGGCAATGTTTCATTTAAACGAAAAATCAGTTTCTTTAACTACTACATAGTGGTTACACTGTTCATCTAAAATTGATGTTTTTCAGAAAAATACCAAAACTTCCCCCTAAGCTATATTTGATATTCCGAATTCAAAAATGATGTATATTTTACCAAATTAAAAACATATAAGATAAATGAATTAATTTAATAATTAATTCCCACTGTCAGAGAAAATTGTGTGTTTTTAGGTAACAGTAAGTATCAAAAGATTGACACGAGTTTAAGTCCAATTTCAAGATGAAATTAATTCCAACGATCACTATTGGATTAAATGGTAAAAATATATTCTAATTTCACTTTAAAACAAATTTAAAAGATAATCTAATCATATAAATAAATTATATTAAATAGAGGTTTTGAATTAAAATACAACATTTTTCACTATACATTAAAAAATGAACTTTATCGGAAAAATACCAAACTTTTACAGAATGTAAATTTTGATGTCCCGATTCTAAAGAAGAATTTTATTTTGTCAAATATAACACATAAAATTTTCAAAAAAGTGGATTTAAAAGAGGTTCGTCATCAAAAAGCGGTTAATCGGCCTTTTAAAGAATATTAGAATGTTTACGCTTAAAATTGGATTCATTCGCATTTTTAATCTTCTAACATTTATTGTAAAAATTAAAAATATTTGACAAACATACCTAATCATTTTTTAGTTAGTTCTGTTCATTCCCGCCATTACAAAGGCTAGGCATTAACTACAATTTAAAATAATATTATTTTATTATTAGAGTGCAACGTAAGATTCCCAAGATACTCGTTGTTGTGTATTGGGTACGCCATCGAGCGTAGCGTCCCCTTTAAAGTTATATTAATAGTTTATTAAAAAATATGGATAAATGTGAAAATGTCATATTCTTTATTTACCTGGGGTGTTACATTTTATAAGTTGGGTCAGTGGCACACTTGAAATGTTTTTCAAATAATGGATTCCAACAACAATTTTTAATCATAAAAGAGAATTATACTAGTAAATTGTACATAATGGATGTTAAAGGGTTGAAATTTGAAAAAATCATTTTGTAAATGTTTTGGGTCATTTTTTCACCAAATATTTTATGTTTAACCACAATGTAAACTAGTTTTTACATTAATCTCTGTTATTTTTTAACTGTTTTAACTAAATTGTTTTGTAAAATATTCTGTTGAACATATTAGAAAATATAAATTATATTTATTAAATATATGGAAACCATTTTTCCAAATTGACCACATATATTTTGTAGATTTTTATTTAAAATTAATCTCATATAAATGACGTGATAGTGGGGTTTTTAATGTAAGACTGATAAAAATTTTACAATTTTTTACTTAAAATTTCAGTTTCAAAATAATTATAATAAACCAAATTTGATTTATATATGGATATATGACCATTATTTTTAAAAAAGTAATTATATATTTTGAAATTAAAAATTATTTAGATGAAAAATTTATTTTCAATCAAAATCTACCATTTCTTATAATTCATCAAAAAATGAAACATCTAATAAAAATCCCAAAAATTCACCCAAAGATAATTTCTGAAACACAATATAAAAAATCGATTTTTTTATTTCATTTAAATATACTATTGGTGTTGAAAATTAAATTTATATTATGTGTGCCCTACTCTAAACCAATCATTTTTCAAATTAATGTGTCTCTGATAACATTTTTTTATACATAATGAATACTATTATTATTATTAATAAATAGAAACCCAATATATGTGTGTAAACTATATATTTTAACACATTATTTGATAGTATTCATACCTATAACTCAAACCATGTAGTAAGAAACTATAACATTAAATAATAATATTGTTCATTATTAAAAATAGGTCTAACATATAACACAATCTATAAAAAACATATTTTTGTGTTTAATAGAATATATAATTTCTGTTGTGTGGATTGAAATATAAATATTGTGTTGAATTTATTTAAAATATTAAATATATAATAATGTTTCAGGATATTATATTCATTAACGTGCTTGGTGTTTATATCTTACACGATATCGAATATTATGATCATACTTTAAAATTTTAGTGTGTTAAATTCTCCCATCAATAAATAAATTGTATCCATACAATCTAAACATGATCATTGAAATTATTGTTTTTATATTTATAAATAATATAGGTAAAAACCACTCATAATAATAGAGTTAATAAGATTTCCCCTTTAGAAATGATAATGGGATGTATAATGCTTATATGGAATAACACATTACTTTGTTTCTAATTAAGAGATCATTGGTGGAAAGTAAAGATTTGAACATGGAAGGAAAAAACAAATATTTATGGATTGTGATTGATTCCATTGGTAAAAATAAATTTAATTATAAATATAATATTTAGGGCCTCCAATACATAATTCTGATAAGTGTAGTAAGGCCATTGATATTATCAGAAATTGTGGTAATATGATAAAATATTAGTTCATGATAAATTTTTTTAATGTAGATGAATTATTTTACTAAATATTAAAAAAACTAAAAAAATTAATTGTTATATTTTTATTTCAAATTAAATATTAAATCCATTGATGTTTCATTTATCAATTTTAAATTTATCCTTGTTAATTATGTAATGAATGTGCCCAAATGAAATTTTTATACCTGAAGCACTAAAATACTCGTTTAATGTATATTGAGATCCCTAAATAGTGAAAATTATTTCTTCATATCTATAAATATTTTTTAAAAAAATATACTCAATATATTAACCTATAAGACTACCATGTAATAATAATTGATCATCATTATTTTTTATTTTTTTAATCATTTAACTAATGAGATATTAACAATTAATTCGCATAGGCCAGTGGTGGGAACTAATACCATTTCATCCTTCATTAATGAGTTTAATCCTTACGTCATTGACCAAAAAGATGGAATTTCACCTTAAATGAGGTTTGTAAAAATTTTAAACTAATTTATAATAATTCCAATAAATTTCACAAAAATATAATGTACATTAATGAAATAATAGTATTCATTACAAAACCTTTTTATTAATGTTTTCAATACATCCTTTTTTAAATTATACCAATATTCTTGTACTATTATTAAAATTCCATTAATTATCCCTAGTTGTTATCAATAGAATTAAAAGTATTTCTATAAAATTTAATTGAACTATTTCTCAAATAACTTATTCACTAAAGAATATACTTTCAATAAAATTTTCTCAAACCATCTTTCATCGTTGTAGTATCAAAAATACCAAAAAGTGGTGTTTTATACACTGAACATATGAAAAATATTAAACTCTCTATCTAATGTTAGTATCCATTACTCTTCTGTAAACAAATACATAAAATATACAATAATTTACAAAAATCCTCTTCTATTTCACGATTCTTAAAAAAATACCATTAGTTAAATAAATGAAATATTTAGTTCCTGATTCACATTTGATAAATAATTCATCAATTTTATTTCCATGTAGATCCTTACATGATATAGGATATAAATATTAGAATAGTTCACTATCTCTTTTTATGCCCAAAATTCCCATATTTACGACAAATAACTATAAATGGATCCTAAAGATGAGATTTATTTCCATCTATCATTCTCATAATTTTTCTTTGTCCTTTAATTTCATTATTCCTTTATTTTCCACACATTAATCATTTCTTCATTCCATTGATAATCTTTACTATGTATCTCCTCACACATTTCTATCATAATGTAAATCGATCATTCTTTCATCGATGATCAACATCACTTGAGAACCTAGAGAACTTTATATTTTTTGCATTGGTGAGTCTAGATTATAGTTAATGTTTATGTTGGTAATGATATTTTGGGAAAACGTGTTATTTATTATCACAATATCTTTTACTATAGTCTTCATTTAATTTTTTTGATCATAGCCCAATTTTTTTATTCTTAACCATTTTAACATGATTATATTGGGACTAAGTCATTGACTAAAATAAAAATCCATAATATTATAAAAAATAATCAAATTTGAAAAAAATATAATCAATTATTAGGAGACATTATCTTCAAACTACGATACCATAGTTTTAACATTTCTATGTAACCTTCTCCATCAACTAAAATCATTTATAATTGATTTAAAAAAATGAGAATTATTCAATGAATATCCCATGAATATTTCAAACCAGGTAGAGAGTAAGACCCATTTTTTGTTGGAAGTAACATTCGAGTGAAGGAAAACCTTCCTTATTCAAGGTTATTAGCCCTAGGTACATGTATTCAAGAATCATGTACACTTTTTCTATCTAAACACTAATGTATTACTATGAAAACCCACGTAATATTTTCCTTAACAAATAATTTGGATGTTATTTAATATTTATCATAAAATTCTATCATAGTTTTATATTTCATTTCATAGGTTTTCTTAAATCTAGATCCTAATGTTTCTACAATCAATATTATGATTCCATTTGAAGAAATCCTTATCCTTGTAGCTTGGAGCTGGTGTCATGCCCTATTAAAAGAGTATAAGATATATGAAATCACACCATGAAGTTAAATTAAATTAGTATTATAGTTTAAAAAGATACATATTTTTTTCACATATTATATTTTAAAACAATAATCAAAACATTTTTTTTTTCAGCGAACAACATCATTCCCCCAAGTATATCCTTAAGGTTCATAAATAGTACTCCTCATGGAATTATTGGGAATGATATAAAAAATGAGTGAACTGAAATGCTCAGTAAAAAATATGTATAGAATAATAAATCATAAATCAATAATCATAACCAATATAGAAATGTATATAAGTGATAAAACAGTACATGTAATCAATAATCTATGAATGAATTGTGTAAAAGATATATGGAAGGGTAAATCACTAAAAATAGTTTCCAATTAAACAATAAAATTATTATCATAACTAGATAATGAAATATTGATAATGAAATGTTAACAATTAAAACTCAATCCATTTTTTCAATAATAGAAAAAAATGCATCCAGAGACCATATCTTTTTGAAAATATCATGGATAACAATATCTGAATTATGATATAAGGTTGGGCATAAATATTCAATGGCATCATTCCTAGGTACATGCTACCATTGTCATCAAGACCATTCACCATATGTTTTCAAATGTACTCGGTAAATAATAACTTAACTAAGGCCATCCAAACTAATTCATCGCATGATACTACACATGTAGAGAGTGGATATCTATAATAAGGTCTCAAGAATGTCATATTTATCAAAATATTCCTCATAAATTTAATAATATAAATTATTTGTATACAATATTTCATATAATATATTATCCTTAATTTGTAAACGATACCGATTTACCTATATTTCCACAGTTAATAAAAAACTTTAACGTGAATACATTAATAAAATTGTATATCCATTAGTCAATAATCAAATAGATGATAAATAATAAAGATATTTTGGATAAATTTGATGTATAATGATCAAAGGAATTTTATTATTTCAAAGGAATTAATTGACAACAAAAATGAATTACGATATTAAAATTCAATACTTTACTTAATTACAGTGATCCTAAACAATCCATATAAGTAATTACGATGGTATCAACACAATTTATACCCATTCAAGTAAGAATTACATTTTTTTCATTTATTAATAGAATTATCTTAACAATTCATTAAAATTTATTCTTGATGAAAATATCATTTCAATTTCCAAAAACATTTTGAAATTACATATTCTTGACAAATATGTTTTTAATACCATGAGTTTCAAGAATTTTAGGATTTGTTTTCATGATTACCTTGTAACCATGAAATTAATTCATAAATTAAATAATATTGGGTAATTATGTACATTGGTATAGATGATTCCATTTGAATATTTAAATGTTTAGAAAAGTGCCTTATTTAGAATGTGATAAGAATATTACTTTAAAAAATGTAATAAAAATAAACAAATGGGTAAAAATTAATTTTAATAAAATATATTAAATGGTTAAAAAAATTATTTTTGAAAAAAATTTAGAAAAAAATTGTAATAAGAATTCATATTTCAAACTAACAAGATAAAAGAGGTCATATTTTATTAAAACAATATAAGTAATTTTACATTTCATAGAGTGAAAAAATGGTACTATAACATGAAATATATCATGAAGAAACAGAAGAAAATAAAATTATTGTTTTTATTAAACAATTATAATAAAATTTCCATTAATATAAATTCATGTATATTCAATGTTAATCAGAATGAGATTGTAAAATAAAATTATAAAATTATAATGGCATTGAAGTGAGTATAAATCCATGAATTGATTATGTAAAATAAATAAAAATTACAATTATACAATTTGAAATAAAATTAAAGATAGTCAGTAGTAATTATATACATGATCACAAAACATCAATGACAATGATAAATTAATATTTCTCAATGAAATGATATTGTGTTATGAAATTTCATTACCCCTTTCTAATATGAATATCAAATCCCCTTAGATGAAATAATTCAAATATAAAATTGAAATTCCATTAAACATTAATTATTCATGACATTTCATCTAAAAGGGGATGCATATATACTATAAAAAATAAATTAGTTTCACAATAATGCAATATGTCTCAATGAAATGAAATTGAGATGAAGTCCCCTGACATATGCATACTTTTTATTGAACATTTTTTAAAATCATTCATTGTGGTATTTTAAATTATATTAACATATTACATAGACATATAAATATTCATAATATCACATATGATCAATGTATAACATCTAATTACCCAATAATTAGTAATCTATCATTATTTTCATTATTTTGTCCGTTAATTGAATTTTTTCTTGGGAATGTTTTGGTTATGATTGTTCTGGTCCTTATGAATATTATATAGTTATATAAAATCTATAATAATAATCATAAATTAATTATAATATATTTAAAGAAATTTTATTTTTAAAACCATCCATGAATGATGGTTGTGAGAAACAAAGTATGTTATGATCATAGAGACGGGGGGTCTTACGTAAAGATAAATAACATTAACATTTTACACAAATCATTAGGAAAATTATATAAGTAATATTTTACCTTTATATAATGATAATAAAATATCCAATATAATATAATATTCATATATATATATATATATATATTTCATGTGGTGTGTTGATTAAAAGATTATCACATCACTTCGTGAAGGAATTAGTCCACATGTACAGAACAATGTAATCATCATTAAATGAGTGAAAATGAACGAAATAAAATGATATATATTGTAATTACATAATTTTAATTATTATGTTAATATTGTTATTGTTTCATTTAAATCACATATATTCATTATCATTATCTTTATCATCTTCCATGTACAGATTTGGTGAATGATGAGTCACATTACTTTGCAAGTAAATAGTCTAACTTACACAAGAGTGAAATTATAGTATCTTACACAAGAGTGAGGTTATCTTAAACAAGAAATAAATTTTAATTTTCTTTATCAACTTCCAAGAATTGAATATTTGAAATGAAAAAAAACAGATGACCTCCGTTGACCAGGTGGCAGTCCGCTACACATGAACTATGAATTCATAATATAATTGATGTAAGTGGAAAAGGATTTTGGATAGTTATTTATTATAAAAAAATCCAATAATGTGGAATACACAAATGTTATTACATGACCATAGTTTAATAAAATTTTATGGAGTTAATGATATATGTATAATAAATATGCTTGTTGAAGAATATTTCCTCTTCTTTGAGTCTCCTCTATCGGATTTCACGTAAGTATTAAAGGTTGTATTTAACTGTATAATAAGGGATATAAGATGAGGGTTTGGTCTTTGAAAATTTATTTGGAATGTTATTGGATTAATTTTTTTAATTTTTTAATGTCGATAAAATAGGTTGTGGATTTTTTTAAGTGGAGTGAGTGACACACTTGTAACTGTTTTGTATGAGTGAATTCCACCCAAGTTTTTTTCGAATAATTAGGACCAAATAATGTTCAATAATAGATATTAGATTGTATATGGTCAAAATATTTTCATAATATTTGATTTTACAAGTTTTGGTTAATTTATAGACTTTATTTTAAAATATTGACAACTAAGTAATTTTGTTTTTACCTTAATCACTATAATTTTTTTAACTGATATCAATAATCATTATGGAACAAAATTATGTTGAACATATTTGTTAATAGAAATTATATTTATTAAAAAATAAGTTTTCATTTATAAAAATTCAACTCACAAAAGTGGCAGTATTTAATTTAATATTAACCTCAATAATATGATGGGAAAGTGATATTTGAAAATAAAAATCATTAATAGATTAAAATATTTTTAGAAATAAATTTAATATGAAAAATATTCATGTGACATTAATTGGATGAATATATGTATTATTGAACTTTTTTTACATTAAAATATATTCAAAATATAATATTACTTTGTTAATTATTAAGAAGTAAATGTAGTTTTAAATTAAAATCAATAATTTTCCAATATTCATCAACAAATGAAAATTCTAAAAAAATTAGAAATCATCACCCTCATATAAATTTGGATTCATGGATACAATAATTCATTTTTATGTTTTTAATTAAATTTTCAATAAATGTTAAAAATTAATTTTAAATTATGTTTCACATGAAAAACTAAACCTTCTCATAGGAGATTATAATATTTTTAGAACATTTTTTTTAATTAAATTTTTCTTATTGAAATTTATAAATAATAGTTAACAAATAAACGTTTATAATATTAATTTTTTCAAAAATTATCCAATCTAATTCATACGTTCCACACAAATAGCTCAGTGATAACTATCTTGTTAAATAATAATATCAATAGTTCATTATTTTTTAGTAAAACATGGTTTTTCATGTAATGTCGTACAGTAAAGAAAGTTATTGTAGTGTGTAATGCACAGTGAAATTAATTCTTAATGTAACACATGTTAAAATTTGTGAATCATTTATTTTAAAGTATATAATGTATTGAATTTATTTAAAATTTAAAATATATCATAAGGTATAAGGATATAATATTCCTTTCTATAGTTTGTGATGCTTTTCAAACATACGATTGAATATGTTGTTACTATTTTAAAATTCTGGGATGTTACATCAGAAACAACATTATGACAAAAATTCAAATAAATTGGAACATGCATGAATATGGTGGTCCAGATTTAACTACTAAACATGACCTTTTTGGGTGTTACTATATTGATCATGTTCATTTTATCTAACCCTGAATTTTTATATCTCTATTTCTCACCATCCTAATTTTTTATAACACTGTCTCACTATAGTGGTCCTATTTTTGATGGAAAATCTGTTTTTCACCAACAATCATTTCCCCGGTTTCAACCTCATCAATATGTGGTCACTCTAGATTAGTATCATCAGTATGTGAACAAGGGTTGTATTCCTCTATATTGGGACCACCAACATGTTGAAAAACATGTCGTTCCTCTGGATTGGGAGCACCAACATTTATAGAATTTATTACCTATAGCTATTGTTGAAAATTTAATTTATATTACATAAATTTATCATTAGATAGAAAATAATACAAGACAACATAATGTATATTAAAAATATATATAACTAGAATATTGAAATCTATTTTTATTAATTGTTGAAGATATTTGACCCATATATCAAGAATCGAAATCCTTTAATTATGTTCTCCTTTGACATAAAACACCTCATCAACATTGGGACCACTGAGAAATTATTTCAACGTCCCAAAGAATGAATCAACCTTAGTTGAATTCACATATATGCCTTATGTTGGTTTGGTCAATAACATAACAATTGACTACTTTCGGTATGTGTGATCAGGAACATAAAATACATTTACTAACTAAATTCTATTATAAATGGGTCTCAATTGTTACTATCATTACTAAAATACACATTCATGAATCCAAATTCATTCATATATTATAAACCCATTTATCAAACCACATCATTAAAAAATAATCACTTGGAGTGTGGTATAATGTAACTCCCAAATATGTTTGATGATGCCAAATTGTGACATATTTAAAAAAATTGGATTTATATCCTTAGATAGAGATAAATGAATCAGTTTATGCATAAGTCTGTCTCCACTATGTTTCCTATTACATAATTGATCATGATGATCTTTATAGAACATTTAACAACATATTACATAAAATTAATTTGATAATACATGCACAATTGGTCCTCTACTTATCCCTCAAAGTAGTTATGAATTTAAATTTTCATTTTTATTTTACTTCATAAAATTATTGTCTCAAAACCATCTAATAAATAGTTGAATATGGCTATTTGATATCCATTTTTCATCTCATAATAGATTCAAATGCCCAAAAAGTATTTATTGGGTTTCAAAATATGGGGAATCTTTTAAAAAATTATGAAAAAGTAATGGTGGGATTACTCTTTATCTATTATAGTAATTGTGTAAACATATATTACAGAAATTACATCACCCACAAGATTCTAGGTGTGATGATATTTTAGTAGATCAAGGATTTATAAATAAAAAATGCAGCCAATAACATATCACTCTATAATACAACCTTCTGTCCGACATTGATTTTTGAAGTACCCTTTCAGAATATCCATTTACAATTCAATGGTGTGTGTCTATATATAATTTACATGACCATATAATCTAATCTCTCTTACCAAGTGAACCATCATATCAATGAATGTGGGAAGGAAGAACATCTCCAATTTACATAAGAGGACTCCATTTTCCTTTTTTATAGTTGGAAAATCTTTTGGCTCTATATTTTTTCAAGACATTTCATTGAAAAAGAATCAACATTTGCTGAACGTATGATGGATATTATTGGAAAAAACGAAATATAATTCAACATGCATTCTATCTTTCATCAAAACAGAAAAGAAATATGATGTCAGACTCTTTAGTAATAAATAACTCATTGAAATGATATTCATTTTTATTTTAAAATAATTTTTATAATTTTTATAATTATATTAATAAATATATATATAAACAAATAAATAATTATTTATTAATATAATTTATTTAATAATATTTTTAACTATTTAAAATAAAAAGTATTTAAAAATATCATTTAAATAGATTAATTATAAAAATTTCAAAACCTATTAAAATTGATAAACACAAGAAATAAAAAATCTATTATCTTTCATATAAATTACAAACATATTGAAATTATTATATGTATATTAAATTAATATATGTGTAAATAAATGTTTCAAAATGGATAAATATATTTTTGACTTTGTTAATGAATAAATAATAATAAATTAATAAATTTAATTAACTAAATTCAAAAATATTATAAGGTGAATTTAATAAATTTAATAGAATTAAAAACACATAGGAAATGTTGAAAAATTAAAAACTACATGATATTAATTAAATAAACTGAATAATTATTGAAAATGATTTTAATTAAATATATAAATAATTAAATTTAGTTAAAATAAAATAAAATTTAATTAAATTAAACCCACACACATAAATTAATGATAAATAAGTTAAAATACACTTATATAAAAAAATTATAATTAAAAATTATAATATAAGTAAAATACAAAAAAATTGACAAAATTTATGAAAAATAAATTATATTAAATAAATAAATAGATTTACATACAAAATTACATGCACACATTATAGGCCTAACTATGTACACATACATATCTACACACACAAATTTACATAGATACATATGCATATATATAGATATACATGACCATATATTTAAAATTATATGATATCTATAAATTCATATATTTGAATAAATACATTTTTATATATGTAATATTATTGTCTGAATAAAATATTAATTTATTATAGTTGTTTTAAATATATAGACTTTTTGTAATTAATCTAAAGAAATAAACAATAAATTTTTTTGAGGAGAATTTGATAATTATATATTTATAATTTATATTAAATGTAACATATAATGTATTTATATACTATTTTTTCAGATATATACATATTTTAAATTAATTATTATTTAAAAACAGCTAAATATTTATATATAAATCCAATTACTCACTAAGATCGTTATCAATTCATAAAAAAAGTGGAGGTAAAGGTGTCACTATTTTCAATAGTATAAAAAACACAAAAAATGGGAGAGATTTATCAGCACAAGAAATTGAGAGTATAAAACTGTAACCTTTTATCAGTTATTTTTTTGTGTAGATAAATTGTGACTTTATTAGTTCTTTTTAGGGTGTTGATAAAGCCACCCCTTATCCAAACTTTTTTACTAGTGCTATTAATGGTCATCATTGAATAATGAGTGATATGTGGTTGTGTTCACACTATTCTTCATGGAGATACAATATTTAATAATAATCATACACCATGAAAATCCCATAAATTTTCATCGTCATATGATAATATAGTCATTATAATAACCTTCACCAACGTATATTTGACATACAATATTGCAAATTCATCTCATGTGAATTAATTTTCCTTATTTGATAAAACACTCATCTTTTCATCATAATCATGTAAAATTCATGAAATATATGTTCTTGACAGTGAAGGAAGAATCATACATTAATTCTATAAATACTAAAATCAATTATCAACATATTTCATATTTTCCTTTGAATCTGTATATGAAAAATCAATAGGTATTTTCAATCGCCATATGATTTTCAAAGATTCGTCATAGATGTAACTCAATTGTATTATATCAATATTCCATTACATATTTTTAATGGATCTCAATCATAATTTATATTGGATCATGTAAATAATATATATGAACCATAGGAACTATAATTTTTATCTCCACATTTTAAAAACAGTTAGTTCATCGATCTTTTCATTCATTTTGACCCTTTTATTCACTATCTTCATTTGGAACATAATTGAAATCCTTTCATGTGTAATTTAATCATCTTCGAAAAATCTTATTTGGATATTTATTGATCCCATTTAAAAATAAATACAATACCAAGTCTTCCACGGGGAAAATGTAGTATATTAGAACTGAAATGATATAGATGATTTTATGATATATATATATATATATTGATGACCAAAATTATTGTTTTAAATAGATATAAATGAAGATTCACTTGAATAAGACATAGTATAATAAATGCGTAACAACGAATGAGAATTAATAAAAGATAGATCAGGAATACTGAATTTATTTTTTATATTAGATAATGGAAAATATGTTTAAGATTATAAATAGAGATAATACTTTTTCATCACTAAATTATAATTCAATATGGACCAAATAGAAAAATATATACTATTTTAATATCAAATAAACATCCTAAAATGATGCGGAATACATCTCTCTTGGTGATGACATCGTCTGACCCTCTTTATCTTGCTTGTTTTTTCCTCCTAGACAATTCGTTTAGGGGTTTTAGTTTTTCTCCAAGGATTTTTATTATTGATTTAGTTCTTTATACAGTTCTCCATTTTATTTGTTCATTCCTTTTATCAAATTCCTCATCTGGACCTCCTCCTCCATCCATAACATTTCTATTTACCTAAATGTTAATTACACAAACCAAATTTGGTGATCCTACCAATTCATGATTTGGAGGAAATTATCACCAGTGAATCATGTTGATGGGCATTCAGATTCTATCTTTTATGTTCTATTTATGTTATGTTGGTAGTATTTCAAACACATTGGGGCGATGTTTTGTCTCCATTTCTTTTGGGGTCTTATAACTACATTGTCTCTCTTTCTATTTCATAGGCTACATAAAGTTTTATTTTCATTTAAAAAAATATAGTATTAATAATAATATATTTACAAAATTAAAATATAGTAGTTGTGGTGGCCCTGGTGTGGTAAACACCTCATGATCCAACATCAAATATTCAGTTTCAAATATAGGCATAAGGAATATTTTTCATGATAATGTAGTATTATTGTACGAAGTACTATACTGTATTATAGTAAAGATATATTCACCTGATTAGTTCATCTTGACTATGGTTTTGGACATCCGGGCCACAGGGCCTTTGTTCAATTAAAATAATTTAGGCCATAAGGCCTTTAAATTGATAATGTTAGGATTTGGGCCCCATATTGAAGTAGTTCATCACTAGTAGAGAGAATGATGGTGTAGGATTCAGTGTTTTAGGACTAGTATGTATGTTGGAGTAATTCTTATAGTGGATATTACACACTCATTCAAGACCATAATCAAGGAGATAGTGTGAAATTCCATTAAAATGATATTCAGAATAAAAATTTAGAACATGAAATTACAAGAAGATGAACATTTGAAATATCAATGTCTTCATTAGTGTTTTGTTATTTTGAGCCATGTGTTCAAACATTCTTCCAATAGGTAAAATTATATGTAATTCTTGTGTTTGTGCCTCTATTCCTTCATAACATGTAAGGGTACACAATCATTATAGATGAAAAGGCGATAATATTATAAAATGAAAATAAATTATTATCAATCATTCATAAATAAAATATATAATTTCCTTTTCAAATCCATTATCATGATCTTATAATAAAACAGAACATGTCTTCTTGTCATTAATTTTCATAATAAATCTATATTTGTCATTTTAAATGATATGAATCCAATATTCTTATTCAAGCCTCTACAAAAAGTCATTTACTGATTTCTATATTTAATTCATCCAAGGATCTATAAATTTTTCCTTCTAGATCCCATGAATCCCAGTAAATCATTATTATGTACACATTCTCAAATGATGTAAAAAGTGCTATTAAAAATGTGATCTCATAGTTTAAACTCCTTCTATGAGAATAACACCATTGTTGGATTGAATCATTATAGAATTTGTAAATCATCATGATATTTATTCACTATAGAACAACCCAACCTAATTAATATTATATCATTATATAAAAACACATATTAATCATTTGTAACCCAATGAATTAACTTTTGAGTTCAATGAAAATTGAGGTTACTCTTATGTATCATCAGAGTCAGTCATACATGAGATAAATTTCATGTTAACATTTTTTAAAACCATTAAGACAGTATATTGTATAATAAAAATTAAACTTATTCAAGTAGTAAAATATTATAATTAATATTTTTCCCCCAATTAATGTTTATATTTTTTAGGTTAAAAATATATACATTACTGTAAATTCAATGGTTCTTTTATGTATTTTGAAGAGATATTTCAAAACATCAATAAGTTGTTATATAACACAATGAAAATAATCCTTCACTTTTCTATATCTATATATATTAGAACTTATGCCATTCTTTTACATTACATGCATCTCTCTAATATATTACATATCATATCAGTACGTTTCCAAATTTCTATTATGTTCTACTTATACATTTCCTTTTCTAAAATTTCTTATAGTAATAAGTTATTATTTATTCCCTTATATAAATATTACAATAAATATTAGAATTATAGATTACTATTTACTCAATATAAAATATCTAAAAAATTCCTTAGCCATTACAAATTATCATTTAGAATATAAAATAACATTAAGGGTTTATCAAAAAAAACATTAATCTCTTTGACCCAATTCATAAAATAAATAAAGTCATCAAAACCCATTTTGTGTACCCTAATAAATCACTACTGCCACTATAATTCAATTTTATATTAATCAAATAAACTCAAAAATAGTTCATTAATTAATTATGATATAATGAACATCCACTACAGTAATTTTCACCTATTCCAACAGTTCTATACCTTTGGAATAGCCTCTGAAACCACTGGGATAGGCTATCCCAACGGTTTCACAATCCTTTGGTATGTGGGCCATTTCAATAAACCTATAAGAATAGTTTCTAGAGAAATGTTGGTATATGCGGAGTAAAATTAATCCTCCCCAACAGTTTAATTAAATCTGTTTGTATATATGTGTTCCAACAGTTTACAAACATGCCATCCAACATACATTACGACGGTTCAAAAACCATTTGTATATATTCTATCCCAACGGTTACATTAAAACCGTTGGGATATATCCAGCATTTAAATATCAATGGTTCTCTAAAATTATGGCATAAGTTGGATAGGATATTAAATACCAACGATTCTATGAACCGTTGGTATATACTCCATGTCGCAGTACAACACACATCAAAGCAGCAAACCTGCACCAGCAACTCTTCTCCCCAACAAACTTGGAAGATGGGAAGAATTGTAAACCCACTTCGAGCAGTAAACCTACACCTCTAAACCAGTAAATCCTATGGTGGGAAGACCTATAAAACCACTTCAAGTAGTAAACCTGCACCTCTAAACCTGTAAAACCTGCACCTCTAACAGACTTCCAAAGAACACTTTAGACCTATAAACTAGAACCTGCAGTAAACATGCACAACTAATAGTCTTCCAAAGCACCTGTAAACCTGCACCATCATGAACCTCATATGGATGTAGCATCTCATGATGACGGATAAAAGTTTCTAGGTTTCTTCCATCTTATTTTAGACTATTTAGAGTCTAAAACTGTGGATGAAGAAGATGGAGATCATAAATATGATCTGGGTGGTTTTACCTTGCTACAGGATGAGGTATCATGTTAGGGGGATCCCTCCTCTAGTTCCAAATTTCCTAGACTATCATATCCAGAATCATATAGAGACAGTGGTGGTGATGAACAAAATATCAATGAGATCATGGTGGATGTATTGTCTCATTAGGAGTTGGGATATATCCTAAGGTATCCTTAGTTAATTAGATTGAAGAAGCAGGTGAGCTTGAGGGTTTTCCATTTGATGTACCTACCAAATCATAACCTGTTGATAATGCTTTACCTAGTGTTGAGATATTTTTTCCCCATTTCCATCAGATTTTGTATCCATAATATATTTATAATCGTTTAGAGAAATATTTTTTTTATTTTTTAGTGGTATTTTGAGTTATTAGGAAGCTCATATCACTCATCTTAGTTAAGCTAAGGCTAGACACCATTTTGAGATGGTTTTAAGTCATATTTATCCCAAGATGAGTTTTCATACTCAGGATGTTATGATTTAATTTTTTTGGCTGGACAGTGAGATATAAACGATTTGATCTATTATGGAGGAAATGATGACCTCCTTTGTTTCCAGTGAGGATTCATTATGGAAGAGATTGGATAATGTTCATATTGTTTCATTTATATCTAGTGCTCCATCTCCCTCAATGTTAGTTGATGTTGATTCGATCTAGTCTATAGTCAATGAGTATCTCCCTGTTGTTATAGGTGATATACATTCATCTCATCCAGATTAATTGGGTCAGATTCTGTAGAATGGGTTTTCAAAGAATAGGTTTACCAATTGAAAGTGATGAAAAATCTACTCAAGCTATTCATAGGGGAGAAGAAGGATTTATTTATTAGTATGAAGATATGGGGAATTATTATTAAATACTTCTTCAATATTATGAATCCTTTCTTATATGTATCCATTACTCTAGTGGCTTCTCCAGAGGTTATTCTCATGTCATCCTTCACCTCTGATTCTTCTTCTGATCATATACCTCCTTAATTCTAGCCATTTGGTATGTCTTCGGTTGAAGAAATCTGGAATCTTTATCCTATAGTGATCCAAAAACATCCTACCTATAACTCTATACCTTCAGCCTCTACCTTAGTGCCTCTTGCTTCTGGAAATGGAAAGCTCCCTACTGATAACCCCACCTGCACCCTGCCCTATAGAACCCACCGGACAGCCCTTGGACACCCCACCTGGACAGCCCCTCCAATGAAACTTGTTACCCCAGAATTATTTTGGGGCTACTATGTTGATTTTGGGGTTCATGGGTGTGCCTTTAAGATAGATATATTTAATACTTTTGATTTGGTCAGGTGGGATCTCTTATGGGATGCATTTGATATGCTCGACTTTCGGGGTAGGTTCTCGTCTTGGGTTAAAAGATGCGCCTCTACCGCAACGTTCTCCGGGAACATTAATTGCAGTTTACATAGATACTTTTTGGGGAAAAGATGACCTGGGAAAGGGGATCTACTTTCTCCTTTAATTTTTTGATTTTTATGGAGTTTTTTCTCACGCATCCTGGACTCCCTTATTTCATCTTTAGATGCATACAAGTTTCATTGGTGATTTGTGGGTTAGAATGTAGGTGGTAGGGGGAAGGTAGGGGGTGTATGGGGGATGTTGAAGGTTGGAACAGGTGTTATGGGGTTGTTTTGTAGGTGGCATGGGGTTGTTGCGGGCTGGAATGCAGGAGGCTGGGGGCAGGTGTGATGGCTGGTGTGGGATGGGGTTGTCGGTGCGGATGGGAAGGCAGATGGAAGGGGCTTGCTGGGGGTAGGTGCGGGCTGGAATATGTGGAAGGGGTTGTTGTGCGCTGGATTTATGGTGGATGATGGCTGTTGGGAATGTGGAAAGGGCAGGTGCGGGCTCAGATACAGGAGGTAAGTGGGTGGTGAGGGCTATAACTAGTGGTCGAGGCTGTTTTGCAGGTGGCAGAGGGATGTCATGAGTGTTTTACAGAAGGCTAGGGGTAGGGGATGGTGTGGTGGCTGGTTCTGTTTGGATTTCAGGTGGTTGGGGGATAGAGTGGGCTCGAATGCAGGTAGAAGGGGGATGGAATTCTTGTGGAAGGGGGAAGGTTGTAAGTGGTGGGGGATGGTGCGGGTTGACTTGAATGTCGAAGTGGGGCTGATATGGGATGGAATGTGGGTGGTAACAGGCCAAAATGAATCTTGAATGGGGCTAGTGTGTCTAGGATGTGTCTGGTGTAGGCTGGATTGTGGTGGTTGTGGTGGATGATGGTTTGTTGGTGGATTGTGGCGGCCTTCTTTTGTTGTTGGTTGGGAGCGTGCGTTCGTGTGGTTGGGTGAGTGCATGTGTTTTTGAGTGTGGGAGTGTGTGCTATCTGTGGGGTGGGAGTGCTGGTTCGTGTGGGTGGATGAGTTCATTTTACTCTTTGTTGTCACTTGCTTTGAGTTGAACTTAGTTCTTTCATGACAATGAGGGGGTTTCGTGTGATTCTTGGGTCACTGGTGGGATGTTCGATTGATGTTCACGTGTTTCTTTTGTCCATCTTTGTGTGGAGGCTGATTATTTACTGTTTCTGGTTGGCTGATGGTGGATGTTGTAGTCTCATCCTGGAGCAGGGCCAAATCACGTCATTAATGCGTCGTGAACGCGGTGTGAACGCCACGTGACTACGGTGTATTGGACTAGTCCAACAACATTCGCGGGGCATCATCTTCTAGCCAGGAGCGAAGGGAGTGGGAGGAGGCGGGGAAAAAATCCTGTTGTCACCTCCCTCCCCATTAACGATGGGTGGGTAATGTATCTATAAATCTATCTAGGTATCATACATTGAATTCTGACAGGACTGCGAACCGCTGTGGGTTTTTGTTCTGGAGTAGGGCCAAATCCCGTCATTACCGCATCACGACTGCGGCCTGACTACGACATGACCATGGTCCATTGACCCTGTCCAGTGACATTTTTAGGGAATCATCTTCCCTCCATGAGTGAAGGGAGCGAGAGGAGGTGGGGCAACATTCCAGTTTTACCTCCCTCCACATTAACTATGGGAGAGTAATGTATCTAAAACTCTATCTAGGTATCATACATCGAATTCTGAGAGGATAGTGAACTGCCGTGGGGTGTCTTTCGGGAGTAGGGCCAAATCAGAGCATTTTCGTGGCGTGACCACAGCGTGACTGCGGCGTGTTGTCCTGGTCTAGTGACATCTGTGGGGAAGAATCATCCGACCAGGAGAGAATGGAGTGGGATGAGTCGGGGAAACATTCCAGTCATTTCCTCCCACCCCATTAACTATGGGTTGGTAATGTATATAAACCCTATCTAGGTATCATACATCAAATTCTGACAGGACTGCGAACCGCCTTGGGGTTTCTTCCTAGAGAAGGTCCAAATCGTGGCATTACCACGACGTGACCCTAGCTTGAAGGTAGCATGACCGCATCATGACCGTGGCGTGACCGCGGCGTGACTTCGGTGTGACCACGGTGTGTTGGCCCGGTCCAGCGACATCCGCGGGGTAGCATCATCCGGCCTGGATTCCAATTAAATCTTATTTAGTTGTCCTTCATAATATATTAACCGTATTATGTTATAAAAATAGACTCTTGATTTGGGATTGTGGTATGATAATGATATATATTTTATATTCGTAGTTTTTAAAAGTTTTACTAAGTAGTTGAAACTACTGATTAAGAATAAAATTATGTAGGTGTATTACAAATCAACAATATATGTATTTCTTGGAACTCTAATTGTAAAACTTCATTCACCTTGAGAACAATAGAATATGAGTATGTTTTAACATATCAGTATGAAACAAAAATCTCATGGGAGGATTCATATATGTAAAAAATTAGATGTGCATCGATGCTAGGTAAACACCCCAAACGGTGTTAATTAGATGCTTATGGTGGGGAGAACCATAATACTGAAAGGTGTTAAACAATTACACCATCATTGTTTTTATATATATAGGCTCGGGTAAACACCCAAAGGGGAGGCCAAGAGGCCAGAAAAACATAGAAAATAGGTTTCTCCATAGATAATGCCACAACGGACATGATAGAACCAATTAACTATTTAATATGTTATAAAAATGGATCATCAAAATGTTGTAGTTAGTGCCACAATGACGCAACATCTATAGGGAAATGAAACTATGGAAAAGAATCATACACCATAAACTATCAATGTGAGTATTCGCAGACAGAGCACCTTCGTTGGAGTGGTTTTATTATAAAAACATGACATTTTTTATCAAATGAAACAATTATATTAGGGAACACTTATTCATGATATGCAATTTAATATAATTAATAATAATTAAGAAAGAAGCTAAATTAAATTTAAATCATTCTTAAATTAAAGAGGCTATGAGAGGGACTCTAACTCACGGTGGAACCAAGTTGTCCACTTCGGCTTTTAGAACATTCTAACTAAATGCTGATGCTCCTCTACTACGTATACACACCTTCACACACATTCGAGGACACTTGGCCCCTATTCACAGACCTGCATGGCCATGAGTACGTGTAAGGGGATCATTCCACATATTCTTATATGCATATACCGGTCTCCACTCACATGTTTATGCATATATATATATATATACACACACATGGGCACACCTAGCCCCATACATGCATAATCATTGTCATGGGTAACTATACACGTAATTGGGGAACCCACATACATATACTTACTTACCTATGCACAAGAAGGCGAGTCGCCCTTGCCTTGGCGACTCGAAACTAACGAGCAGGGATCAACACACAACCCAAAGGATATTAATTACCATAAAATACATGAAGGACGCTACATGAACAGTGAGAAACCAGCCAATGGAATTAAATCCTTACCAATATTTTCATAAGAGAATGAAATCCACTCGAACAAACACAAAACGATCCAATGCCCTACCGAAAATAGAATACGGAGTCCAAAACACTAAATCCCGAAATACATGAGGTGTGAGACAAGTAGTAACCATAGAATCTTACATCAGATCAAAGTTGTTGGACTGAATCAATCTGAACTACTTCTGGCCCCTTCATATAATATAACTACCCTTTATCCATAGAAAGCAGTCAAAGATCTATGTGACCAATGTGATAAAGAAAATAAAATAAAAACTAAACAAAAACATACATGTCTCTATGACTATACATGTCACAAACCAAAATATATGAACCCAAATTCCCCATGGGTCAAATCATGTTCCTGCAAGCATTGGAGAAAGAGATCAAGGTTTCATAATGATACTATAAAATAGTACATTCCTTTTAATTAACAATTACACTTCCTATTATTGGTATATTATCAATTTGGACTGAGTTTCAACATTGTTTGGTTTTGTTCGATACAAGGGATGAGTTCTTATTGTTCATGGTTTTTTTGTTTACACTAGAGATATTTATTTTAAAATGATGCATGTACTTGGCATTATTATTAACGGTTTTAGTTCTTAGCATGTTTCCATGGGGCCTGTCAACATGAATAATTCATGCAATATAGGGTTTAGTTGAAATTTATGTGCTTTAATTTGATTGATTTCACTAACGATGAGGATTTTGGTGAAGAAAAATATTGCTAAGAGGGTTGGGCCTTGTAGTGATGGGTGTGGTAGTTGTACATCTACTGTTTTATGTGGAAATAATTATGAGGATGGATTGGTATCATAGTAGGATCTTATAGTGGGATGGTCCCTATGAGTATATAAAATTTATTATGAATGAACTTACTCCATTAAATGATTCACGTGTTCAAATAAAGAAATGAAGGATGAGATGCTAGTGTGGGTATTGGGTAATGTTGGACAGATTGACATTATAATGCCAAGACGATGGGTGTGATTTAACTTAGAATGGAACCTGGTTTGTGGGGATGGGTTATAATACATGATTTTGATGAGGTTCTTGCCTGGATTATTGAGAATATAATGTAGATGGGTTCGACATGGTGTGCTTTTGTGACTAGGCCAATCATAAGGTGAATAATCCTCTTTGTCTCGTTAGATGATGAGATGTGCATCGAGGCATGGGATAATCCTCGAGAGACGAGTCTAAACTATGTGACTGAGAGGACAGAATATGATAGGTTTGATAGGATTGGGTGAGTGTCCAACCTATGCAAGGATGATATGATGTATGTAGACACTTGGAGGCACTTGGGGTTATTTATGCTATCTCATGGAGACACATAGTGTTATTTCATGACTACAAAATACTACAGAAATGTTACCACACAATGTTTTAGAAAAATATTCCATCTCATGGAAGACCCCAAGCCTCCTCTATCTTCTAATGTTTCCCCACACTCACACCTCACGGTATTATAATATACAAGTGATATACCTCAACTAGTCATGATAGCATCAATACCCTCCGTCCATAGAAAGAAGTAAAACACCTAAGAGGCCAATTTGATAAAGAAAATAAAATAAAAACAAAACAGAAACATACATGCATCCTATGAATATACATGTCACCGCCCAATATATAAGAACCACAATGCCCCATGGGTCAAATCATGTTCTTACATGCACGGGGAAAACTGTTACGTTTAATATTCTCTTCATTTTTAATTATGTTCTTTATATTGAACGTTGTTGGAAACTCCATACTAGTACAATTATCCTATGAATATGTGCCTATTCATCATTAATTGAGTTGAATATTGTGCACATAACCCTCTTCACTGTGGAAATAACCTTAGAGGGACCACAATCAATGTTTAGTAGTTGATCCTACTCTTGAACCTGTTTGGCCACCGGTCCATGAACTAGATTGTCTACATGGTCATGAGGGTGTAACTCATCTCATTATACTGTACTAAGAATAAAGGTGTTGGTGCATTTTCTACCATAAATGGGAATTTCTCAAGGAATGAGTTCCAATCAACTTTAGTTCCTATGTTAATGTCCCCTTAACTATCCGTAGATGTCATGGGGTGTCACCCGTCGATGTCTTGTGGTGTGTAGTGTCTATCTATGATTTTTGTGGTGCTTCCGTATTGTGGTAAATGTGTATTTCATGGCCAGTTTTATAAATACATTGGTAAATTGGAAAATACACCCATAGTCAATAGATATATACATACTTTTGATAGATAATATCATCAAAATAACCAACTTGGAAATCTGATACCAATATTTTACTTTACAAATTCCAATTACATAATATATAAAGCAACAACTTATGTTTTATGAACCAATCAATTAATGGGAAAGAAACTCTTATCAATGACACATAAAATATCATATTGCATCACTCACCTCCAATTAACCCACATCATTGCACATTTTAATGACGATACAACCACATCACAAATATATCATGATTAAAAACCAAAATCGAACACAATATATGGTCTAATAGGTGTCTATATTGAAAAATATGCAGTTTTTTAAAAATCAAAAAAAAAATTTTGAATGCACATTTGAATGAATGGAATAAAACCTGTGAATCTAACCCTACATATCTGGACGACACTATTTTGAAAAAAATTCACAATTTACCCAATAATTCTCTACCCCATGATTCGGTTACTACCCAAAACATGAGAAAATTCACAATTATTATGAATGGTTATCCAAACTATGAACCCAAAAATGCATTCCTTATTGCATATTTTTAAAAAAAATAAGACTAGTTTTTACCATGAAGTACTGATGAAGAACCCAGGTGGGAGGAGATGTAGCTGAGTGAGGGGGACGTCCTGCGGGGTGTTCGAGCATGGGGGTCTCACGCGTGACTGGAGAGGGGGATGGGGGACATCATCAGAGGATATTGAGCCAAGAGGATAGGGGGATGTCACTAGGAGAAGGAGATGAGTGGGGAGGGGGGAACGTCACCGAGAGCCGAGAGAGGAGGGGGACGTCATTGCCGTAGAAGTAGCTGAGATGGGAAGGGTATCATCGCTAGAGGTGAGGGAGGTGGGCCAAGAGACAGAGGTGAAGGCAGAGGCCGGAAGGAGGTTGAGGTCGGGGAGGGGATGAGTGTATCAGGTGGCAGAGCAAGGGTTCACGCAGGGATTAAATGTTGCGAGGGAGCCCTGAATTGGGTGTATTTGTTCCCAGAGGTTAATAAAAACTGTGAGTAATTGTTCTCATTCCCAACAGTTTTGTTAAACCGGTGGGAAAACCCAACATATAATAGCATGTCAAAATGGTTTACTAGAACCTTTGGCATTTGTTTTTTTTTCAACGGTTTTTCTAATCTGTTGGGAATTTTTTTTGGTCGAAGCTAGATTTCCACTACTACTCATATATTAACTCATAATAGCATGAAAAAAAATTCATTTTTAGATACCATATGCAATAATTACTAGATTCTATTAAACTCATCTGGTCTGTAAATCCCTATGTACTTATAAATTTAGTTCCATAGTCTCCTTGTATGATTATAAATCCTGGAATTTACCAACACTGTCCCATTTGAGTTAATAGACCTTCCATGACAATATACATGTCGTTATATTAGTTTCCTTGCAAAAAATAACATTCTTATAGTAAATAGTAGATAGATCTCAGGTATTTTTTAAATAAAACATCAGCTCCCCAATAACAAAAATCTATATGCTTCCTTGATTATGAATATCCCATATCATCATATACAAGAAATATACATATATTTTCTATGATTCATCTGAGAACTAACGCAGCCTTCATGTCTCTGTCATATTTAGAAATTCATGATTGGATCAACAATAGAATATTCCATGATTTATAGCAACCTCACATATGATCCATAATAACATGAATGTATATATTAATAATTTAAATATTGTTTATTCCTAAATCATTCATTCACAAACATTTTCCCCTTTATTATTCATCTTCACTCAAAATATATTTTTATCTATTCATAGTGCTTCAATCATCGTTCAATACTATAATGTAAACACATATAGACATCATTACATATTTACATCAAATAAATCACCTCATTTTCAGAGGGAAAAATCTCCCCCTTTTTATTTTTTATCAATATTAATAATGAAAATGCATACCAATAAGAATTAAGTAAATAATGTTTATTATCAACCATATTGAGAACAAATTTAGTGGTAAAATCATATGTGATATATTTATTAATCAACTCTATGTCTACAAGATCATTTATTGATATAAAAATCAATAATAGTTATCCAAAACCGAAATACATTTTTTCAGTTACATGTATTCCTCAATAGATTTGATATTTTATTATCACTAAACAAACCAATTTCTACACTTTAAATTAGAATTTAGTCATTTAAAAAAATATGAGGCAACTATATTCATCCTACCTCAATGGAGACATCAATATGAAAATTCCACAATTTTCACCTACATAATAAATAATTTTTTCCTTTTATAATTACTATATTTCATCTACCTTAGTGGATATACTATAAAAACAACTACATTTATGATTATATCTTATTTAAATTACCCTTAATAATTCACAGGAATAATCAGGCATTGAAAAATTATACAAATCATGATTTATTTACTTAATATGGACATCTATTACTGCTAAATTATTTAAATAACATTATCAACCCTTTAGATCATTTATTAAATACCTACATCAACTTTAATTCCCAAAACTGAATAAAAACATATATATATTGGAATAATGTGATTTATATAAAACAAATTTTCTAATGCCAAATTTGGGAATGTTTCTTCTCATAAAAGAATCCTATTTATTTTTGAATCAATCAATTAGATATGTTTTATTTCATTCTTACAATATTTCCATAGATATATACCTATAAATATAATATAATTTTATTAATCCCTTGATTTATATAATTATGTGATTTTTTTCTAAATTATTAATCAAATCTTATGAATATAAATTTTTCTTCAATATTTTATTCAATATTTCTTCCTATGATAATAGAGTGATTATAAAACCCTTGGGAATTGTACTGCCTGATTCCACCTTCCGTAGAGCTTCCCTATAATTATTATACCATAAAATATTAAAAAATCTCATCATATTTCAATTCTTATATATTCTCAAAAATTTAATATTCCAAATAATCATATTATTTTTTATGGTTTAATAAATTTATTTTTTTCTCTATTATAACGCTTTTTAAACAAAAACTAATGTATTTCTTGAAATAGTCTCAAATTTGAACATTTATCACATGATAAATGGATTTTTTCATATAATATGGATAATATTTACTCATTCACCTTATTTCCATCAATTTAGGATTCAATTTATTTTGAGAGATTTATACACATCTATAATTTTTTATATAGTGATTCTGCTATTTTTTCTACTTCTTTATTATGTAATACTTATCCTTTTACAAATATATAAAATATACAAAAATATAAGAAACAAATTCTTCAGGAAAATTATATAATGTTCTTTTCAAAAAAAAATTAGTCATCACATAATTCGACTGATGAATGATCATTGAATCTTGATCATGGTTTATGTAGAGGATAATTTTGAAATTAAATTATAGTTACCTTATATTAATTAATAAATTTTGAAAATCTCTAGGTAAATGTTTTTTTCATATTCAATTTTAAATATTTTTCTAGAAAATCATTTCAATTCATGCCATATCTAAATTCTCATGTATTTCTATATATAGATGTGTAAATTTCATCATATTTTTTCATGTTAGATATCATCTTTAAATTTATTATATTTTCCTTATATTCCTTATAGTCCTAAAATAAATAAATTTTAAATTAATAGTTCATGTATCATATCTAAGTATAAATATAACGATACTTTTTTAAGAGGAAATAGAAGCAATGATATTAGAAAGTCCAAAAAAGGAAGAATATGGAGATCATATACCAATTATTTTCGCCATTAAGATCATTCTAACCACTCTTAGAGGGGGTGCATCAATGTGGATAGATGTAAAAAAACATCTTAAATATTACAATACCCAATCATCAATATATCATATTTTTTACATAATTTTCTTAAATCCTCTATAGTTTCTCCTATTATATACATTTTGTTAAATATAATCATTTTTTTCTCATTTATTATTCATTAAGATCATTGAAAAATATGATATTTAATAAAAACAATATCATGATCTATTTCACTCTGTGTTTTCTTCATTTTCTTCAATAATTCTCAATGTATTCTATCACAATTGAATTTAGTATCGTAGAACATTGATTTATTTGTAATTATATAGTATCACATTGTAATTTCTCATTTATAATTCGTTTTCTTCTTAGATTTATAATAGAATACTCACACTCTCTTTATTAACTATTTAATTTATTTTGTAATCTAATAATATTTATAGGGATAATATTCCATAATTAAAATAAAGGAATTATCATTAAATTCACGTATTATGGTTTTCATATTAAATCATAATGCATTTATGATCATTATTTCCCCTGATAAATATCATGACTTTTTTAATAAATGAAAAAAAAATATTTTTATTCACACACCCTCAAATATCATTTACATATTTCATTATTTAATTATTCATATAATCTTATATTGTTCATTTTCATAGACTTCCATTAAACGTTCACATCTTTTCCATTTAAACATGATAAAATGAGAAAATTATAATATACTAAAATTAATAATCTCACCTGATAAACAACCACTTAAAAACCTACACAAATCATCTATATAACCATGGATTAATTCATGAATCATCATGATATTTATTCACTAAAGAAAAACACAACATAGTCAAAATTTAAACAGAAAATAGTATCAAACTTTAATCTTACTAATCCATATAAAATATGTAACATTTTCTTTTAGAGGCCTTTCTATTATTAGGTCTCATCATAGTTACTCATACGTGATCCAAATTACCTCTTTTATATTTTATGAACTCACCATTTTGTCTCACCTAAATTAGTCGTACATAATTAGAGTAACATTGTGGTGAATATTATATATATCTATATTAATATTCATTATGGTTTTAGATAATAATACATTAAAAGGGATAATGTTATATTTAAACATATGAATATTATATGGTATATTATGAATCATTAGTAATATTTTATTATTATTGTGAAGACATTCTATAACTTTTCCAAATTTTTATATGTGAGATCTTACTCATGCCATTTTCATTTTTCCTCCCTCTCCAATAAATATGTATGGTCTCCATATTCATTTGAATCTCAATTTATTAATTAGTACATATTTTAATTTCCAATATTGTATAATAACATTTGATATTATAACTAACCAATTTCAAATCATTAACTCATTCTCATGGTTACATAAAGTCTTCAACAAAACTAAAAATCCATCAATATTACACGATCAAAAAAACATATCTCCAAGAACATAAGTGATTCCATGAATTCATCCAGAATCCATAAATATTTTTAGTAAAAATTGTAAAAATATATATATCATCATTAACGCATTGCGTTTAACATAATAAATCTCCACTGTTTCCAGAATTAGCTTTATATTTAAAAACTATTATCAATAATAGGAAATTAATGTTTGATCAAAATATGTAGAACCTATCACACCTCATGTAAACTTCCACTACAATAGATATAGGTTTTTTTATTGGATGATAAATACATTATCATCACTAAAAATGAATTGATGATCTACATAGCATTAGGAAAGGGATGCTTTTATCAGTGATTGAAAATCACATTTAAATGTGGTCCTTTATCAGTGATAAAAAATCAATGATAAATGGATCCTTTATTAGAGATTTTATTAATATGTAATTAATGGTTTCCTTTATCTATTCTACTTTTATAACTGATGAAGGTCCATCTTTGTCTGCGATAATTGTCGCACTGATAATGGATAACCTCTTGTAGTGTGTTGTTAAAATTAAAACACAATGCTTCATGGAATACAAATGTAATGAAAATTAATTATTTAAAAATATTTAAAATTAAAAATATAATATTTTAAATATATAAAATATGATATACATGTAAAACATTTTTTTGTATAATTAAATTAGAATGTAAAATTAAAAACATTAAAATACATCATTAGATTCATTGTCATTGCCACCCAACCACCTCTTCCAAAACCTCAATCATGGTATTTGTTTCCGAAAAAACCCGTCAATGCTCAGGAAAAGAAATCCAATTTTATATACATTAATTTATTTTATTATTAATACTATATGAAATTAATACAATAAAGTATGAAACAATACATTAATATCATGTAAAGTTTAAATAAATGGACACACATAATGTAATTTTGGATATATCGTGCGATGAAATGATTTGAGGTCGATTCCTAATTGTGAAAATTTAAATAAGGATAATTTTACTAAATTATAAGAATAATAATAATAACTAGTTTTCTTAGTTTAGAGTATATATCATTTGGTTTTTACAATAATGTCAATTTTAACAAAAACCAAAAACATTGAGTCATACCAGTCACATCGTGGGTTGGTTTTTCATGATACTAATTGATACACAACATTAATGAAATACGAATCATTTTCCTAAAGAATCATTGAAATACATTAATTTATTATTATTTTTTAGCGGGTACCAATAATTTTATTAAAAATTATAAATTTAAAATGATAACAAAAAAATTGAGTCAATCCTAGAACATTGTGTATTAGATTGAGTTATTACTAATTTATGAACAAAATAAATGACTCTTGGATTTTTTATTAATCTTTCAATAACACCAAAAAGTATATTCTCATATTTAATTATGGGATGTGTGTTTTGAACAGAAATTCTAATTTAATATAAACATAGACCCATTTAGTCATACCGGTCACACTGTGCATTGTATTCACATGTATCTGATTCCTAAACATAAAAATGAAATATCTAACTTTTTTCAAAATTATCAAGACAATATTAATCATTATTCTTAATTTTTAGTATGTCGTGTTTCTTTTTTACTAAACAACCAATTTAGACTGAAATCATGAACATTGAGTCAGATTAGTCACATTTTTTGTTAGTCTGTTGTGAGACAAATTACTATATTTATAGAATAACAAATGAATCATTTTAGAAATGTAACTAGAGAATTTGATCATGATTTCTTGATTTTCATTGAGTGAATCATGTCTGAACCTAAACTGTCGATTTTGGATGATGATAGACACCCTGATTAATACTAGGATAACTATGTATCGTATTGAGGTGTTGATTGTTACTAAACATCACAATTTACATATGGATATTTCTTCAAAGCTATCAAAACAAAATCAATGTATTTGATTAGTTTTGAGTATGTGAAATTTTTTTGAACTAAAATTTATATTTTAAATTTAATGCGAAACATGGATTAATAATTAACACATTATGTATTGGATAGTTCTGCGGGTGATTTGGACAGATCAAAAAATACATATTGATAATTATGAAAAATTACTAAAAAATATCAATTCATTTCCTCATATTTGAGTATGTCATGTTTCTTTTTCGAATAAAATGTCAATTTAAAATACAAACACACTTTTAGTCATACCAGTCACATTGTGTATTGTATTGACATGAGTCTGATTCATACATGTCAAAAATGAATTATGAATCATTTTCGTAATTTATCATGAAAATATTGGGGTGTTTTCATTGTTTTTCAGTGAGTGACAGTCATTTTGAACTAAATTGTCAATTTTGAATCTATAACATACTATTTGAGTTTTATTAGGCAGATCGTGAATCAAATTAATATATGGGTAATTCATACAAGTAAAAAATAACTTATATATTGTTTTTATAAAGTATAAAAATAATCTAAATGAATTTTCTTAGTTTTCAGTATGTGATGTGATATTTGAAATAAAATATCATTTTTAATTAAAAATACACACATAGAGTAATACATGTCACACCATGAATAATATTTTCATAAAAATGATTCCAACCTGTCATAAATTACTTATGGATAATATATTACATATATCTAAAAATTGGAAAAAATTTCTCAGTTTTTTACTATGAAACTTGTCCATTTTATTGTAATATTAACATAAAAGGAAAACTGACACATCGTTTCATAATTATCACATCATGTTTTAGTATTTTGTGTGATTGATTCTCAAAATTCCACAGTGAGTTGTGAATCATTTTTATAAAGTATTAATAAAATCTATCTGCCTTTTCATGGTTTTCAGTGTGTGACACACGTTTTCAACTAAATTGAAAATTATAAATAGATAATAGACACTTTGATTCATTATAAGAATATTTAGATTTATATTGGGTTGGGGATGACTCCTACACCTCATGAATGACATATATATCATTTTACTAAAGCATAAAATAAAGAAAAAAATTATAGATTTTTAGCATGTTTAGTGTGTGTTAATAAAATATTTTAATTTTAAATAAAAAGTCACACACTCTGACATTCCTATTAAAACATGCATCTGATTGACCTGAAATTAACATATTCACAAAAATAATAATTTATGGACCATTTTAAATAAGTAGCAAGATAAAATTAATTCTTTTTACAAATATTTTGTATTCCACTTTTCTTATTTACTATATTGACATTTTAACAAGAAAACACACACGTTGTGTCATGCCGGTCATATTGTCTGTCATTTTGGTGTGATATTGATTCCTATACATCCAAAATTAGTAATTAGTTATTTTATAAATATATTAGGACAATATGGGTGCATTTGCTTTTTATTTTGTGGATGGAACATATTTTGATATAAATTTTCCGTTTAAAAGTAATTACCGACACTTTGAGTCACACATAGAACAACATATATTAGATTAAGATGTGGAAGATTCCAAAACATCATAAATTATGTATATGTATATTTCATATGGTTTCATAAAAAAATGAATACATTTTATAGTATTTGATTATTGGACCATTGTTTTGGGTTAAAATGATCATATTATAAGAAAATAAGCTATTAGATTCATACCGTTCAGATTGTGCATTGGATTTGTGTGAGGATGATTCCTACATTCCATAAATGGCATACAATTCATTTTATTTATGTATCAAGGAAATAAAAATGTATTCTCTTGGTATTAAGTATTTAACATTACTTTATTACTACAATTTCATCTAAAACTAAAAACAAACACTTCGATTCATATTGTTCACCTCATGAGTCATTTTGATGTGAGAATATTTTCTAGAAAAATAATGAAATATGAATCATTTTCTGAATGTATACAGACAATATGACTTTTTTTCTTAATTTTATTTAGTGAAATTATTTTGAACTAAACTATCAATTGTATTCTGTTAACAGACACATTGAGTCAAAGAGGGAAAGCTGTGTATTGGGTTGAAATCAATCTCTTTCATATACATAAAAAATGACATATTGATAATTTTCTTAATGTATCAAAACAATAACAATGCGTTTTTAAATTTATGTGCATAATACATGTGTTTTATACTATAATTTCAATTTAGAACATAAATCAAGGTATTTTAGTCATATCAGACACACCATCTATCAAATTAAGTTGGGGTTGTATCCTACGTGTCGCAAATGAACAATGGATCATTCTATGAAAGATTTTAACTAAAAAATTATAAAATATAATTATAAAATTATTTAAATATCTATTATGAAGTTATTTCATCGTGATGTCTATATACAATATAACACTCTGTATTCTTCCCATTTTATTCTTAAAATATATACTTTCTCTTTTGAAAAATGGGACTATAGACATTAATTTTTATTATGAAAATATATATTATTAATGGAATGAGAAATATTTTAAATGAAATTGTAATTATGATGCAAATCAACTATTCGGGGATTTTATTTTTTATGGGAATATGATATATATAAATAAATTGAAAAAATAATAACCAAAACAATTTCCATTTGATGTTTCTAGAAACATAAGGAAAAATAAGAAAAATGAGTAATTTTTTTCCAATATAATTTGATTCTTGAATTTCATTATATATACCATAATCCTTATCCATTTGAACAATCCGATGGGATACTTTTACTCATATAATTTACTTATTTCATTAATAAATTGATATTTAAACACTAAAATATCATATTAAAATTTCTATTAAAACATTATATAAAATTTCTTTATCTAATAATATTTTTTAAATGATGCATTTTGAGTATTAAAAATTGATAAACATCATCACTTGTTGTTGGTTTGTTGTGTATTAATTCATGGTATTTGCAAAATGACTCATGGAGTATCCAAATTGATTGTTATGCATAACTACTACTTCCTAAAAAAGAAAAAGTAATGAAATGAAAGAAAATATATTAGATATGATGGACTTGTAGTTCTTTACTCTAAATTAGGAGTCTTAGTAAAAGGTTTACATCTATAAGTATTATTTCCAAAATTATACCCAGTTTGTCCACTATTTCTTTATATTACTTTGGACCCAATATGTATACATGTTTCAATATTATTTGAAGATAAAATGAGACCAAATTTTTATTAATGGGGTTTTCCCTTAAAATAATATTTATGTATGCACATGTAGAAAATATTAATTGTGTTTCTTAATATTTAACATAGTAGATCAACCATGGGAAAAAAATTATGAAAACACACATCATGTATATAATTTAAAACGCAGAATCCTATATATTCTTCCTTGGGAATATCATTTACAATCTAAGTACCAATATAGTCTGTGGGGCCATATTTGTACATCTATTCTTTGAAACCAATTTTAGTCTTATCACTACTTTCTAATGTCATATACACATGTTCAATTAATGCCAATAAATGATGATTTTTAATATGTATGGTAAATGTACTTCATGGGGATTCTTTTGATTTTTTGGTTCATACATTAAATATTTTTGATTCAACCATCCTCTTCACCACATCCATTTGACCTTCTATAATAATAATCATCAATTTATTCATGTTATAATTAATTTTTAATGGGATTTCATGAAACATAAACTGTAAAAAATACCACCTTATTGAAATATATTTATAAAATATATAATCACCATGATACGAATATTCCAATACCTTACTCAATATTATTACTATTTGTATCATCAAGTGGAATGGGTTGATCGATACGTGGATTTGGAGATACCTAAATTCCCACTCTACCATGGCCTATAATAAATTGTTGTATGTGCAGAATATCTCATTGAATATTCTATGAGATACCCTTCACAACAAGGTAATGGGTGCGTTTTGATAGATATTAATCCCAAGCATTTTTACCATGTATAATATTATTACAGTGAATGTATCAGTTTCCAATTGATAAACCTTTCATGGAAACAATTATGACAATATTTATTAGATATCCTAATATATCTTTTTGAGGGGAACAGCTAACCTCAAAACTGGTGGGGGTGAAGGGATATTCATGTAGTGGTTATTATTGTGTTGTTTCTTCTCATTTAATCCATACATTATAGTTTCTAACAACTCTGAATGTAATATATTTTCTAATTCTAGTGTAAGTAATCATGACTTTATCACATCCATTTTATTATAATTATCTTCATGATCATTTCTTTTCTTAGAATATGTTTTCAATTAAGCCCGAAAAACCATCACCTCTGACATGGCCATAATTTTCTTTCCACATCAATGCCACTAATATGATATAATCATCAAGTAAAAATGATGATGATTATTGTATAATTTCTTGATAATAATTATATAAAAATAAGAGATCATTATTATGTAGTACCAAATAAAACAATAGAAATTTTTTATTATGTCATACTTACACATGCTTCCCTCACTTTTTATGAATTTTCACCTTTATGTATCCCTTAATTATTTTATTGTTCCTCCTTCCATAACACATTATGTGCGATGGAATATATTTGGGTTTCAATTCATAAATATATATATTAATAATTCATCATATTAATGTTGTTGTTTAATATGACATAAAAGTCTTATGGTGGATTTAAAATAGATTCCATCTTTTTCAAGTGAACCATACCCCATCCATACTTAATGTTAGGGGTACATTATTCTTTATGATCATTGCTTATTTTTTATCCTGAGTTTTTGTTCCATAAATTGAAAATTCAAAATCTAGGTGATGAATATATGTATTTTCCAGAAATGTAAAACAAGTCACAGTATACCTAGAAATATATTTCTACATGATGACCAAAAAAATACTTCTAACATTTGATGGCTTATCATGGGTTCATAAATTTCTTGTCAGTGTGAGGTTATATTCCCATCATTATCATTGAGATAGTAATATATAATAATTATAAAAAATACTCTATCATACATTATACTGAGAATCAATAAAATTTTTATTCTGGATACATTTACAAAAAATAAACTCCTAAATTGATAATGAACATTATATCAATATTTCATTATATACTTTTAGTAAAATAAAGAATTAATAATATAATATTACCCATATATTTTAAAATTTTAGTGTCTTATGCACAGGCTCAACATTGTTCCATGAATAATTATCAATGGGTGTACACATGACAGTGGTGAGCCCATTGTAAATGTTGAATGTGGTCTTGTTGGGGTTAACATGATGAAAGCAAGCATTCTATCAATCCTAGAATTTGATGATTTCGTTTCTCAGTATAATAATGTTTGAAAAATACAACATGCTACAGTAAACATATTTTTTCTCAGACATAGGTTTTTTACCATCTACCATTTATATATATTCAACATTATCTATATGTTTTTCTATTGGATTAGTATCACAATCATGTGTACAAGGTTTTCCCCTATATTGATATAACCATCATGTTGATAAACTGAGTTTATATCTTGATTGGGTTCATCATCATGTGATGAAGTCATTATAAACACAAGGGAATGATAATTAAATTTAGATTACATAAATATAGCAATGAACAAATAATAATAAGATCTACCACAATATATATTAAAAATTGATATAACCTGATTATTGAACTCACTTTTTTATTTATTAAAGTGATTTTTCCTCACTGTCAAGTAGGAAACTACCTTCATTTTTATCTCTTATGAAAGACCAGAGTGCATATACATTGGGAACACTATCAAATTATTGTTTAATCACAATTAATGGACCAAGCTAAGTATAATTTTATTATATCTCATTAGTGAATTTGGTTGATTAAAGAAAAATTGATGAAAATAAGTTTGAGTGATCAGGAACATAAAATTATTGTAGTATCTTTGATTCCATTATAAATTATTACCCTTTATACCCTTAATTATTGATTTTATATTTCATACTTCCCAATTCATATATATTAATATTACTCATGTTAATAACCCAATTGAATTGAAAAATATTCACTTGGAATGTTTTTTAATCTAAGTCAATATATTTATGTGATGATGTGAAAGTATGAAATATTCACAAAAATTGAATTTTTATCCAAGATACCATATATATGATTTAGATGTGTAACTAAAATTTTTTTTCATGTTAATGTGTTCATTATTATGATTTATATATACCATATAACAAGTAATTGCATAACCATTATAAGATAATACATGCACAGTTGGTCATATGATTAGTCATCAATGTTGTTCTGTAAATTTATCATGATTTTTAATTGAGTCCTTAATAATATGGTCTTCAATAAATCTTAAAAAATATATTTATGTGTATTTTATATCTATATTTAATCCCTTAAAGGATTCCAATGTCTAATAATTTCATTGTGGGTTTCATCATATGCGGAATCCACAAGATTGGTATGAAAAATGTAAAAGTTGATAATCTCCCACTAATTATTAGTAATTGTTAAAAAATAAATTCTATAAATTCCTTAACCCACAAGACACCTAATGGGATGAGATTTTGGTTGAACAATTCATTCCAAATCGAAAAGGTAGTTAGTATTGAATTCAAATGATTCTGCAACAACATATCTCTATGCAGTACAACATTTTGGTTGACTTTGATATTTTAATTACACTTTCAAAATAATCATATTTTGATCAATGGGATACATCAATCTATAATATAAAATACCACATAGTTGATTCACTCTTAACAAATGAACCATCAGGTGAACGATCATATAAGGATTTTTGGTGGGATGAATACCTCTAATTCACATAATATTACTCTAATTTCCTATTCAATAGATGACAATTTCACTAAGTCTATAAATGTTTTGCATATTAATTTGAAAAAGAAACCTATCGTCCCCAATGAATGACAAACATTCATGGAAAAAATACAATATAAAGCTATATGACATATATATCATGAATCAAATAAAGACATTCATGTGGATTCATACCCTTTAACACTAATTCATTTATTGAAGCAACATTGTTTGTCAATTAATTATTTTATTATAATTTTATAATTATTTAAATATAAATGAATGTTTATTATTTTATAAAACTATTTTCAAAATTTTTATCTATATTTATAATTTTATAGTTAACAATTTAAATTGCAAATTTATTCAAGAATTCATTTTATTAAATTATTTATATAAATTTCAAAAATATTTTAAATGTTGAAACATAATAAAATGATGAATAAATATTTTATATATATATTAAAAAATTATAGAAAAAATAACATGTTATGTAAATAAATATTTGTATAAATAAATATTACAAAAATATTACATATATTGTTAACATTATTAATGAATATATAATAATAATAAATAAAATTAATAAAATTAAAATAAATTATAATTTAAATTTGTATCATTTAGATGATATAAAAAAAATAAAAATAACATGATGAAATATAGGAAATTAATTATATAAATTACAAAGTTATTAAAATAGAATAATATTAACAATACAAATTTATTAATAATTAAATTATATTGAAATAAATAAAATTTAATTTAATTAAACACACAAAGATAAATTCATGATGAATGGATTAAAATATATTTATATTAAAAGCTAATTAAAAGATAAAATATTAAAAATGGTCAGACATTAAAAAGAATAAATAATATTTTATCAATAAGTAGACATTCACATAAACACACATATACACACAACAGACATACATTTTTACACATACACATTGATACACATTGTAAACACTCGTTACTCTTCACAATAAAACATATTAACATTTTTCAATATTTTCATATTTAATTATCTGGGTATGGCCACGATTGAATTTTGAGGATACCTATAATGGTAAACACATAGATTTTTTGGATTTATAGCATTAAATTTATTGGTTCTACATCTAATGGTGAATTCTCACACCATGTGATGTGGTTACATTATGTGTAAGTTATAAATAATAATAAATCCATTTTTAAGAAAAGTCAATGGGTTTTGTAGATAATATGGGTATTTTCAATTACACGACATGCAATTGGGTTACATGTCATGTAAAATCCTAATTATTATTTTTAAAAAATATTCTCAGCTGAAATTTCTATTTTATTCTTTCTAGATAACTTTTATCTCATCCCAAGGTATTCCCCTTGCATTTTGGGATCTATCAAATCCATTTGGGTCATTTCATTCATCTTTTTTATGTGGTTGTGAATGTATTGTTACATTATTGGTAAGTGTTATCCCTATATATTCACGTGTTTCTCTTTATATCATTGGGCATTGACAGATATTCAATGGATTGTTAAATCTATAAAGAATGTTGTTGGAAATTTTCTCTAGGTTGAAATAGTATAACATCTATAGCTTCAATCTTGTTGGTGTGTTCTATTATGGTCTTTGTTTTTTTTAGAAAGGTATGTGGTTCTAGCATGACGCAATTATTTTTCAAAAACCATATATTTCATGATTGATTATTTAAAATCATTTTCTATTATCAATTAAATTTCATCCAATTTATTGACTAAAAGGAAAATTCTAGTGAATTAGGCATTTTGGAAATTGAAATTTGGATTGAAATTGGGGAATCCACCAATTCAATTGATTTGAGGTCTGATTGTTCAACTGATGGAAATTTTTTGACATTTAAATGGTTGAATTTAAATTTTGAAAAATGATCAAAATTGTTTCAAATAAATTATATAATATAATTTTGTAAATACATGTTTCCAATGGAATTTTAAATTTATTTTAAATTATATTTTTCTATTAATGGATTGAAATTTGATTTGATAGAAACCATTGAGTTTTATCTTATAAAATGCATGTTTTGATAAAAAAAACTCCTTTGGTTTTTAAATAAAAAAATTTTATTTATGAAATGAGAGAAAGGGATTTTTTTGTATTTTAATAAATCATAAAATAAAATTCATATCTTTTATTAATACTCGAGAAAATGAAATCCATGGTTGTCAATTTGTAATTTTGGATAAATAATCTAGGATGTGTATTCCCTAGAACCAGATTGATGCTTTAAATCAATAACTAAATTTTTTTAGCTCATCTTCATTCCCAATTGTTTGATAGATGAGTCCACTCAATCTAGTTCTATGGGTTGTGTGTATAGATTATAGTATATATCATATAAGGTTCTGAGGATCACATAACATAGGAATATCATTCCTCTTCGAAGATAACACCAATTCTCATTTTCTTATATATGAGATATAAATATATTCCCATGATTTTGAACTATTTTAAATTTCATCTAATTTATATAAAAAAAATTATATAAAATTGATTATTTAATCGATTAGTTTAGAGTAATTCCATCATTATAAATATATCCAATATTATGAAATATATAGCATGATAAGAATTTTTTTTAATTCCAAAATTGGATATTTGAAAAATTATAACTCTTTATTTTGTTAATTAAATGTTGGAATATTATTATGCAACCATTGGAGAGTCTATAATAATATTTAATCTCTCACCCTACTTGTGTCATTGGTTGTTTCTAGGTTATCAACATTTATGTATGAGTATGGGTAACACACCACTCAATGGTGGTTCTAGTATTTGATCTATAAACTTGGATAGTTATATCCTTGGGAACATGAGATATATTTTTGATTTTAATAATTTTCTATAGCACATTGGATGTTTATTCCCATTGGATGTTTTGTATAGTTCTCTATATAGGGTTTCTTTTCTATGTGTAGTTATTTTTTTATCTGCTTCTGCTACATTTTTTATAAAATCATTCCCACTTAAATTTTGTACGATTAGAGGTTCTTGTCACCAACCCATAGATATACAGAATGTCCTTCATACCATGTTAGTACTGACTTGGTTATTAGGTTACCAGGGTACCCAGGCTGGTTCTTAAAAAATAGTATCAGTGATCTAGGTGGAGTTTCTTGTCTTGATGTTAGTATGTAGTTGTGTATTCTAATAAGGATATAGGAGGTAGATCTGACTGATTTACTAGATAGATATCATTATAATGACCCGTAAGTCATCATGGGTGGATTGCGAAATCAATTAGGAGGAACATTTCTATTATTTTCTCTAATTTTGATTTTGATTGTTTGAAAATGAAATCATTATTTCTATCTATTTAGATTCATACATCTTGATAATCTTTTTGAGTGTTATTTTGATGTCTTTAATGTTGTCTAATAATGTTTTATTGTTTCATGACTCTGATATGACATGAAAATTAGATGCAAGAGGAAGCTATTGATGAACCACAATGGGAAATCCTCCCAAATACCCATGTCTATTTGAGCTAATCATACATGTTCCCCATTCTCTATGATAGTAACCACCATTAATCCCCATTCAATATGGTGCATTATAACCTTATATGTATTTATGAAATGATTTTTATCACGAGTTCCTTTATCAGAATCAACAAATGATCAATGGCCCCAATAATTCTCAAGAGGGTGAGGAATGGTTGATCTATATCAAGAAAATATGTAGTTTAATAGATCCACCTGAGGAAATCATGGTAAACTTTGACACCTTCATGCAAGAAAAATAGAGCATCAGATGGGGATAGAAGATGGTTATGAAGAATAAGCATGAGAGATTAAAGAGTAAAGACATTAAAAATTACCTAATTAACCAGTTCTATCTAGATTCGTTGTTGTTTACCAAGGATATAATTTTTTTTAAACATTCGTAAGGCTGATAGGACATACATAGGGAATGAAAACCATTTTTCTTATCTCATATAGTTCACACCTCTGATAATATCAAATGAGATGACTGAGACATTATGATTATAATGGGTAAGATAATGTATTTTTCAATCTCATTTTTTTACTAAATCTTCCTTCTTATGTTGAGGTTCTAGATATAGAGCTGATGGTACAAATGGGAATGACTAGAAAGTCATGGTTTTTTGGAGTCTCATTATATCCAATTGGTATCATGTGATCCTTTAATTAACTGAACAAGCATATTGAATATCATTTTGGTTTTCGATAGTAGGGTCATTCTTGACGACCTACAGCTCCTAGATAAGGTCCATTAATTTCATACAAGTGTGGAATTCTAGGACATTCGAATAGGGTTTTAAATAAGTCCCCCATGATATGTGGTTTTATGGATTCTCGGGTAACTTACTGAAATTCTTCCATATATTTTACACTCCAAATAGTGGAACGATATCATAATATAAATCTAAAATTGTGGTAAAATAATATATTTCAAGGATAAAAGGTCTCCAAATCAAGGAATCGTGAACGAAGCTTTTTCACATAGTTAAAGAGTTTATAAGGGTAGTAGTAACAGCTCTAGTGACAATGAGAGGTACTATAACTATAAATTCATCATTAGTGAATTTTTAAAACATGTGAATCTTATTAATTTCTTTCAACCAATATTTTTAATATTATAAATTATCCTACATATATTTTTTTATGGGTCATGGATATTACTACACCCCATGGTATGAAGAGAGGGAAGGGTCTCAGTGGCCCCTCTTTTGTTTTCTCTCTATTATATGTCAAGATTGAATTGAGATTTCTATTTGTCAACATGAAACTAGTTGATAAAATATTCCGGATAGAATGTACCACTTCCAATATATCACAGAGTGATTTTTATCATTGATGGGTCTCCTTTACTAAACCAAATGGTGTGTACCATGTATTCCAAGGATAATTTGATATAAGGTTGAGCAGGGAAAGACCATCTTATCTAGAGGTGGAAAGTGATATATATGTTCTACATAGATATGAAGTGGGAATATTTGAGTGGGGATTACCCTCTATAGGTTTTTAAGTTTCCTGACTTGTTTCATACTTACTTCTCTAGGTTTCCATCAGTATGGGACATGGAGTTTTCCATTAACTTAGTTCCTAGTACTCAATCAGATTCTTTTCCATCTTAATTCATTAATCCCAATAAGGAATATTAGATGAATACTCTATTGGATGATCTTCAAAAGAAAGGCTATTTTTTAACAAGTATGTAACTATGGGCAACTTATGTTCTCTTTGTAAGGAAAGCTAATGGTTTACTTATCCTTTTTTTATTATAAATCAATTAACTATTTCCTGATAAATAAAAAATATTTGTTTCCATAGATTAATAGTCTATTAAATTATTTAAAAGGGGGAAGGTGGTTCTCAAAGATTGATGTTCATTCTGTTTACCATTACTTGAGGATAAAATAATATGACATTTAGGAAGCCATCATTCTCTAAAGGTACATCCCTTATATGTACCTTGTTATGACTTTTCGTCTTTCCAATTCTCTGGATCATTTTATTGATTTAATAAATAATATTTTCCAAGATTATCCTGATTCCTTCATGGTAATATTTGGGGGTGGCACCCTTATTTAAAAAATGTGATGGAGGATCATGTGCATCACATGAAAACACTTTTGACCATTATGATGAATCACTGAATTTATTCCCAGATTTCAAATTGTGGTTTTTGGATTGCGAAGTGGAATTACTGATGAATATGATGTCAAAATATGGGATATTAGTTTGATCTAAGATCGTAAAATATATTATTAATTAGTAAACTGAAATAATGGTTTCAATATTCATTGATTATTTGGTCTAGTTGGGTATTTTCATTGGTCCACCTAGTATGTATCGTAGTCTGATTATCATATTACTACACTAACTCGGAAGAGATTAAGGATTCAATGGGATGATAAATTTTAGATTTATTTCTTTGAGATAAAACATATTTTGACTACTGAACTAGTTTTGACTCTTCTAGATTCCATAAGGGGCTATGTATTCCTTTAAAAAGCATTAGTTTTAAATTTGGGTTATGTTATTTTGTAATGGTGATCATATTGTTTGTTTTGTCTCTCATCAGCTTCGGCCACACAAGAATAATTTTCTGACCCATGACCATGATCATACAGTTGTAATTCATTCACTTATTCATAGCAGTCATTGCCTTTATGGAGAATGTTTTACCCTGATTTCATACTATAATAGATTTTTTCATATCAAATCTAAAAAATATTTGAATATCATTTCAAGGAATTGGTTGGAATAATAGAAATTATTTATTTCTAGATTGGTTATACACTAGGTATAGGTAATAATATCTAAAATGGTTTGAGAGTGAGTCTTCTAGCCTAGGTAGCGAATGGATCATAGGATGAGTGGAACATGATGGCCCACATTTTATAGTTTTATATATGAGTCCATGAATCAATGGATGAGGTTTCATTGTCTAGTGTATAGTTTTCATCTACTATAATAATTATTATTATTTTGTAAATATTCTTTTATGATGTGTTCCTTATCATTAGAGACACTCTTTATGGTGGGGAGACAGTTTTTGAGTAGTCATTCTAGAAATATGGAATTTTATTATATTATCAATGTTTTAAGTCATTAGTAGTAAGGAAATTATTGAATGTTTATTTACATTATTCCTAATGGGTTGTGCACCCAAGAACCATGAAGATGTTTTATGACATGGGATGGTAGTTATCGTGGCCTGGTATGTGATGATGCGAGGATAAATTTGTCTCTCATTGTAATCCATGCCAGGAAGTTATGACAAATCACTACAACCCATCATTTATACTTAATCCCCTAATAATCCCCACCTTTAATGGGATAATACATCCATGGACTTTGTGTTTGGGTTACCACATTACTAAAGATAAACTAATTCAATATGGGTTTTGATCGATTGGTTGACTATGTCACGGTACATTATAAAATTTAATTATTAAACCAACTTTATAGTGTCGGGAAACATCTATGTGACATATATTGTTCATACACATATAGTTTCATCAACTATTGTTTCTAAAAGAGATCCTTAGTTCAAATAAATGTTTATAAGGGGCCTTTGTGAGGAACTGAGATATTTGGACTGTTTGAGTATGGCATACCATCCAAACATGAATGGATAGATAAAATGTGCTATAAAAATTCTTTAAGACATCCAAGTGTAGATTATCTAATTTTATGGAGCTTATGTTCACCATCTATGAATGGTTTAGTTTTATTATGACAATAGTCACCAGTCTACTATCAGAATGGCTCATTTTTAATTATTTAATGACATGATTTATAGATCTATGTAATAATGGTCATAGATTGGAGAATTTTCATTGGTTGTACAGAGAATGGTTCAAGAGACGATAGAAAATAAATAGTTGGGTTTTCAACGAATGGTGATGACATAGAGAGGGTACAAGTCTTATATTGATCACATCCATATACCATTGGAATTCTCAGTTGGTGGTGATGAAATGTTGAAATTTTCACTACATTTGGGACATTGATTGCTTGCGATGATAGAGAAATCTTCTCCTCATTATGTGGGACGTTTTGATGTTTTTGGGAAGGTGGGACAAGTGGATTATTGATTAGAACATACACCATATATGATGTTGATAAAAAATCTACTCCATGAATTTCAACTCCAATAATATCTATTTAATCAATATCATGTTCTCATATGGATTGATCTTGAGGTTGAGCATGATTTATTAGTTAATGGAAAACCATTCAAGATAGTCCATTTTGAATCGATGGTATTTCGTGTAAGTGAAATACCAATTGTTTATGTTTAATGGAAATGGGGTTCGGATTATCATTAGACAAAGGAGCATGAGGAACTAATGGGAGAGTAGTTGGCTCACCATTTGATATTGAATCTTTTGGATATGTTTTCAGGTGACAAATAATTTTAGGATGGGGTGATTGTAAAAATACCTTACCATTATCGAAGGTATTTCTTGATCCGTATTTTTGTTTTTTTTACTACGTAGGAATGATATGGAATTATGTGGATTTTAATAATGCTGAAATTAGAGATTTGTTGATTCATATCATTAAACATGTTGGTTCTGTAGCCTAATATGGATTTACACATCGTGTATTGTAGTAAAATGACATATATGTTCTAAAATAATAATAAATATGTATTTAACAAAATAAAATAGGTTTTCATTGGTTATTATGATAATTGTTAATTATTGGATGTATAATTTTGGTACAGGTCATAGAATGCCACAACATTGGTTTTTAAATATGATGCTCAGCTAAAATTTCTATTTCCTCCTTTCTAGATAACATTCAACTAGAACCAAGGACATTACCAGTTTTTTTGGAGCCCTCATAATCATCTAGGTCATTTCATTCTTCTTTTGGTCATGGTTTTGAATGTAGTGTGACTTTCCAGGTAAGTAATCCCAATATATCTTTGTCTCAATCTCTTATTATGGAATACTCATATGTTTTTTAGAAAATAATTACTTTAAATAATATTTATTTTTCAGTAGATTTAGTTTCTTACAATCTTGAGTTTAAATGAAATTCAAGACACCCATATTATAAAATTAACATTATAGCTATGTCGTTAAGTTACTATGAGTAATTATAACTTACATATAAAATTGTATTGATAATTCACTCGCTTTCAATTATTTATGAAAAATATAAAGGAATTATATTTTTTTAGTTTTTTGTTAATTAATTTTTGTAATTAAGTTAATGTAATATATATGTTTTATATAGTTAATAATAAATTATTTATATCAATGAAATGGATTTTTTAGTCATAGTATATGATTAAAACCATATTTCATGTATAAAAACCTATTTTTTAATGATTATTTTAACCCCATTGAATGAAAAACACTTTCAAATTATGATTTAGAAGCATTAATGGTTATATTAAAATATATACATGTAATTTGAATCGGTAATTAGATATTTACTTTGTTATAATTTCTGATATATTTCTGAAAACTTTTTTTCTGAAGAATAGTAAAAATATGATAAATTTTTATTGTAAAAAACATTGATTATTAAAAGAATTTATATGGATAAATTATAATATTGAATGGATTAAATGAATTAGTAAAATATTTTTTGAACATTTCATATAATTTTGGAAGTTGGAATTTATTTTACAATAAATTCAGATGTATAAACATTATGATCATTTGAAATATTTTATCTTTTAATCCTCATTTTCTCATTTCAACAATGTGATTAATTTTAAATTAATTACTACAAACTTGTTATTCTGAATTTTGAAAAATAAATTTTATATTTGGAATTAGTAGGTCTAAATAATGTTAATAGACAACTTTTATTTTTGGACATTATGAATAGTAACATTAGTAATTATTTTTATTAAAATTATTATAGGTAAATTTGTTATTTAATGTAGAAATAATATTATTAAATTATTATAAAACCTATAAAAATAAGATTGAATGAATAAAGTATACACTTATAATGATCTTTTCTAAATGGAGAAACTTAATTGCCACAAACCTATGAATATGACATGAATATAATAAAAACTAGTGAATGTGACAAAATATAACAATATAATTTTATATAAATATAATAATTTTAACATATGTAAAACTATGAGATAATATCGACTATATATAGTCTATAAAGATCTTAAAATAATTACCTACATAACATAAATTTATTTATAATTTTTAGATATTAAATAATTACCATTAATGATGACATAATAGTGATGTATAAATTATTTTATTAATAGAAATATAAAAAATCGGGATTAAAAATATTAAATGAAATATCATATGAACTAATTAATTTTCTCCATGAATCATATAGTTTACAATTCCATGTTACGAGTCTATTAAATATTTTTTCAAATTTATCTTCTATTTTGATTTTATGTAAAGCCAACTAAATTAATAGTGTGAAAATTAAAACTATTGATATTTTATTAAAATACTATTTTATTAAATTATATAAAAACCCAAAATATATTTCAAAATTACAAAGTGAAATTTAAAAGATCTAAAATTTTAAAAAATAACCATTTATGGTCGACTCACACTATAGAATAAAATTTTTATAATCATTAAATATTTAGAATGTTATTACAGTAATTAAAATTAAATAGAATAACTAGTGTCAATTAAGAAGACATGGATTAATCATACCAATTAACATGACCAAAATTTATTCAGTGATAATATTACAACCCTTTCTCATATCATATTAAAAATTGGGACATTAGGGTTGTTTTTTGTTCAGGGTTTGATTGTATTTTAAATTATTATTTATGGAGTTTCGAAAAAATCACATCAACTCAATTATAAAAGGAAACATTATCCATCACCGCTTCACATTGTTTTGATCCTTAAGGATTGGACCACACCATCCATTTTCCATCTCAAAATTACTTTATTTATAGAGGTTATGGTCATCTTCAAATACCATCTCTAGTTCTCTAAGAAGAGATTTTGAGAAAGCACGCAAAGGAAGAAGTAACCTCTTCTACCGATTCATTGAAACGTCTATCTTCTTCTACATCCACTTCAGTATTTTTTTCAATATAGGGGAATAAAATTAGTATAAATCATATACTGATATGTTATTATAAAAATGAAATAACTATATTTCATCTTCTATCCATTCTATGAAAAATGAAATCACTGCACATGCGTACGTAGGACATATCGTCTCCATGCCATGGTATAATATGTTTTTCACCACATCCATACATGGATGGGTATAATGATGGAAATAGTAAATGTATATGATTATTAGAACATGTTACTAATTCTGAAATATTATAATTCATCCACTTCAATTTAATTCCACAATTATTGGAATGATATCATTGCTCGTGCGTACGTACGGTATACCATCACCACAGTTTGATGTGATTTGTTCTACATAATATTCATTAAATAATGATCATATAAATAAATTGAATGAATAAATATGATATATATTATATTTATACCATTATGTAAAATGTAAAAGTATAATATAAAAAGTGTAATAAGAACTTATCTAACAAAACATGGATATAAATACTAAGCAGTAAATACCTGAATAAAATGTAACAATGAAATATAATAAACAAATGGATGAAAATATGATCATAAGTGTCGGCATACAAAATTTTTATTATGGAATAACTAATTATAATTATTTAAATCATTATATAATATGTTCTGATACATATGAATCCTATCAGACCTATGGTATGGGATAATTTTTCAATCTCATTTTTATTTGAGATTGTTTATATGTAAGAATTCACTTTGGTAGATTTATCATCCATGAACTTGTTTTCTAGAACAAATTCATAAAATATTTAATATTATTCTATATATGTTTAATTTCATTTTTACCATATTTTTCTTTTATAACCTAGTATGGATGAAATCATTCTTTCGTTTTCCATAAGAAGTACTTTTTTACTATTACAAAAAATGTACAAGATGAAGTTATTTTAACTTGTACAACATGATTTGATTTTTATGATTTCACAATTCACTATGTCATTGATGTTTTCCTTGTAATCTTACATGTTTTTTCAAATAACTTAATTTCTCCTAAAATTATGTGGAATTTTGAGGATCTAAAACCTTTTGGAAGTAGAAATGATATTTTCCTCAAAACTTATTTTCATGTGTTTGATAAAAATTATTTTCCATCTAAGATAACACACATTATATTGGGTTATATTTATATCTCTATTATTAATATTGTTTTATTGTGTTTATAATGAGTTTTTTTAATAAATCCTTTTTTGTATCAATTATAATGGAATAATGTTTACGAAACCCATTTTGTTCTAAGGGTTCTGTTATGGTGAATGTTTTTATGTATTTAGAGAATATTAAAGAATGGATTCATTATGAGAATGGTGGGACCTATATATCCCTCCAATGAATTGGGTAAAGATCTATATCTCAGGATATAGACATGACTGGAACAGAATGTATGTAATGTTTGGAAATAATAGAATGGAATAAAGACTGAACTCAGTTTAGTAATGGAAATTGTCCTCTATTATGTTCTTGGATATGAAAATTGACTAATATGATATGATTTTATAATCTTATGTGTGTATGAAACAGAAGTTAATGTATTATTTTATGACTATTGGGATTATATTAAAATTTTATGATTTATACCATGACAGGATACTATGATCTTTTATTTTAAGGATTAGATTTTCAACAGTTATGTTCTTCTGATTATGATATGATTGATATTTCCCATGTTTACACTTAATAAGAATTTTAGAACACCCTTTCATATGCTTATTTTCCCTAGATCATGGATAAGGGTATAAAGTAATTTATTTTAAAAATAAATCTCATTTAGATGAAAAATAGGCATCCAATGTTGATGTTTTATAAACTAGTTGTTTATGTTTCAATGTTTTTAAAGACCCTAAACTATACAATCCTAATATTGTTTTTTGCTATGTTATGAAATAAATATTCTTCAATGTTGAAGTAATATCTATATTTAATTAATGGTCTGTTATAATTTTTTTTAGGTAAAATGAATAGTTATCCTTTGCAAACTGGGATTAGAGAACCATAGTAAGAAACATAATGATATGTCGTTGTATTGGTTACAATCCAATCCTAGTGTTTTAGATATTTTCATGAATAACATTGAATAAAACCTAAAGAGTCCTAAATTGAAAATTTATTATTGAATTATTTTATTTCCCATTATGATTAGTATTTCCGATACTATGCTTCTGGGTTTTTGTCAATGTACATAAAATGAAGGATCCACGTTAAGGCTGAATTCGATTGAAAATGAAATGATTGTCCTCACAAAGAAACCAAATGTTATGGGAGATTGAATGAAAAATCATTTAGCCATGTTTAAACAAGTATTTCAAGCTATGAATAACTATGGAGTTACAAATGATAGAATAAGGGTAAAACATTTTATTGAATCCTTCACGAGGGAGCATCTACATTAATTTAGTGGGACTTCTGTTCCTTTAGTTTCAATACAATGGATCGGTACCCATAAAAATATTTTTTTAGTTTTACAATGTGTATAACCTGATAAAGGCTTTGTATTAGTATATAATTTGTAAGGTGATGTTGATCATTGGTGTAATCATATGAAGATTATAATTTAAAGAGACTAAATTTATTCAATGGAATTGGATGATTTCAAGAACATATTTTTCAATGAGTACATTCCTCGTACACTTAAAAAAATATGGAGATAGAGTTCCTTGAACATAAGAAACTGGTTGATTAATCCCTTGGTACCTTTGAAGAAAATTTTACAAGAAATTCAAGGTATTCTTCTAGAATTATTATCCAAACTGAATGTAAAATTGATAGATTCTTTAGTGGCTCAAAACCAAGTCTCTAAAGGGAATTATCCATAAGATACATCAATAGATTTGTGGAAGTTTTTTGATGTGATATCAAGATTTATATGGAGATTAGAGTAACCCATTAGTCATATGGTTCTGATAAGAAGACTATAATGGAATTAAATAGAAAATATAATTACCAAACTGAAAAAAATATGAGTTTTCTCTTATGCTCAAAGAATGGAATAAAACATGGAGGTAATTGACTTAAAGGGACTAGTAAATGTTTTATGTGTGGGGAAGAATATCATTAGGCTGTTGAATGTAGAATAGATTGAAATTTTTATTCCAATGATTCATATAATGAAAAGGAAACATATAATGAACCTCCAACACATAAATTTTATAAGTGTCAGTAAATGGGGAATTATGTTAATCAATTCACTAATATAAGGGTTATTGATGATGATCAACGTCAATGAAGTATTAATGAAAAATACAACAGAATGTCTCATGAAATCTATATCGGCGACATGGGGTATGATAATGAAGTGGTGAATGGTACACATACAATCCACTCTAAAGTAGAAAATGTTTTATTATAATCTAGATCCTCCCACTCTTTTATTTCTGAATAATTTTCTAAGGGAATCACCATATTACCTCAACAATTAGATGTTGAATTAGCTATGACAAATCTTAATGGAACAACACTATCCTCAAAGGATTATAATTCTTATCTGGTTGATGTTTGTGGGAATTTTCTTCCAAAAAATCATGTGATCCTTCCTATAGTGTAATTGGATGTGATCCTAGGCAGAGATTAGCTTTCTCTATGTGGCTCTCAAATCAATTTCCCTAGATGTGAAGTCACATTCCATATTCCAAATCAATATATGATCATCTATCGATGCACGGATTAATATAACCTTCTAGTATAATTTTCATCCATCTTAGGGGTCTTGATTCCTAGAAATTGTAGTTATTTATTACAAATGGTTGGGTAGAAACTCACGACTAAGAATACACACATTGTATGAGATATTGACGATGAATTTCTAGTGGAATTTCTATGTATTCCACCAAATAATGATATTGATTTCTCAATTGAACTCATACATTGTGTTATGAAAATTTAAAAGAAACATTATTGAATAACCCCAACTGTGTTGTGGGATTTGAAGAATCAAGTCGAAAAGAATATTGGTAAGTGATTCAAACGGAATATTGGGTCCCCTTGGGTATTACTTTTTATATTTTTTATGAATAATGATGGATCAATGAGACTATACATTGATTATCAAGAAAATTAAAAGATCACTATAAAGAACAAATATCATATTCAATACATTGATTACATATTTGAAAAACAATATAGAGCTCAATACTTTTCCAAGATTGATCTTGATTTAGGATATCATCAATTAAGGATAAAAAAGGATGATATACTGAAGATGGTATTCCATATAATGTATGGACACTATTAATTTATATTAATTCCTTTTGGTCTTACTAATTCTGCCAATATCTTTATGGATCTGATTAATATATTCTTTAGATACTATCTTGATTAGTTTGTGGTAGTTTTATAGATAATATGATTTTCTATTAGAAGATTAAGGAAGAACATTAAGACAAATATAGATTTGTTTTTAATACCTTGAGAAAGTAGAATATTTATGAAAAAATTATCATGTGTGAATTTTGGGATTAGATGTTTTAATTTTTGGGTCACATAATATCAAGAGAAGGGATATTTGTGGATCCAACAAAAATAGTTGTTATTGAATGATATTGAAGAAAAATATTGGAACAGAGATTCGATGATTTCTAGGGTTGGTTTGATATTATGGATGTTTTTTGAATGATTTTTCATGATAATCTAAACCAGTAACGTTATTGACTTTGAAATGATATAATTTCGTTTGGATGGATGAATCATAAGAGGATTTAAAAGAGATCGAAATAAGGGTATCACATTCACATTTTCTCACACGACGTTGTAGTGGAGAAAGGTTTTTGATCTACAATCATGCATCCAAAAAGGTGTTGGGAAGTGTTCTCATGAAAAATGATATAGTGATTGGTTATCCCCCTTGGAAGTTGAAAATCCATGAGAAAAATTACCGAACTCTTGATTTGGAGATAGCAGTGGTAATATTTTCATTAAATATATGGATCTATTATCTCTATTGTGAGAGATGTGATATTTATACTCATCATAAATGATTAAAGTATATTTTCACACAAAAGGAGCTGAGTATACACCAAAAATTATTTTTAGTGATCATAAAAGATTTCTAATGCTCTATATATTACCATCCTTGGAACGAAAATAAGGTGGAAGATTCATTGAGTCGAAAAGACCATGGAATCTTATCCATGATGAGAATCTCGAATGATCCAATATTTATGGATTTTTAAAGGATGAATAATGAAATTTTAATGGAATGGTAGAAATATTATCCTTTTCAAATGAATGTCAACCATCAACAAATGTTAATATTAATGTGGTGCTAAAGGAAGATGTAGAGCTAAAAAGAAGGTCGGAAATGTTCCTAAATTAAATCTAGAATTTAATTGAAAATAAGGTTCAGGAATAGGATTTTTATTTCTACCATACCATAATTAAAGAAGGATATATTGGATGAGTCTCATAGTTCATCATTCTATATTAACCCTATAAGAAAAAATATGTACAGGTCCCTAAAATATTATTTCATGGTGGATTTTATAAGAAGAGATATTGCCAAATATGTCATACCATGCATCATTTGTAAATAACTAAAATCTGAGAGATAGAATTAAATGGGGATGTTATAACCATTAACCATACCAGAATGGAATTGGGAGAATTTCACTATATACTTTTTCATCGGACTTCCCAAAACAACCAAAAAAAATAATGCTATATGGCTTATAGTTGATCACCTTACCAAGTGGGAACCTGTAATTTCTATTAGAGAGGATTTATCTCTTGATCACTATTCCAGGATATATGTAGATGAAATTGTAAGATTACATGGTGTACCAATTTACATTATATCTGATAGTGATATTAGGTTTACCACAATGTTCTGGAAAATTCTGTAGCAAGCTTTGGATACTATGTTTGGTTTTAGCACTTTTTATCATCCTCAAACAGATGGTTAGTTTGAGAGGAAAATTCAAACACAATAAGACTTGTTGTGATATTTATCATTGAATTTGAATGGTGGTTAGGATAAAAACCTACCTTTTGAGTAATATTCATACAATAATAGATTTCAGTCTATTATTCAGATGGTTCCTTATGTAGACCTCTAAGGAATGAAGTGCATAACTCTAACTTGCTGGGATGAATTTGCGGAGAGAATTCTATTAGTACCTGATCATAATGATGAAATAGAAGAACATTCCAGATCAATTAAACAAAAAATAATATGAGATCAGAGTAGAAAAAAAGTTATGATGAAAATTGAAGAAAATACCAAGATCTTGAAGTGGCTGATAGGGTGTTCATACCAATATCTCCCTAGAAGAGAGTAATGAGATTTTAAATAAGGGAAACCTGAGCCCTAGGTATATCGGCCCTTTTGAAATTTTGGATCATGTTGGTATAGAAGCTTACTGATTGTAACTTCTAATAAATCTCACACAAGTTCATGATGTGTTATATGTATATATCCGGAGAATGTACATAAATGATCTTTCAAATTTACAAATCTATGAAGTCATACTGATGGATAAATATCTTTCTTATGATGTACAACCAATAATGATTCATGATAGTAGTGAAAAAGGTATTCGAAACAAGACGACTTGTTTAGTAATTGTTTTATATAGGAACAACCAATTTGAAGAAGCTTCTTGGGAACTTGCAGATATGACGAGGAAGAAGGTTCATCATCAGCTTTTCTTCCATGTGACAGATTTCGATGGTGGAAATCTGTTTAAGGGGGTTCAATGTAACACCCTTATGTTTTTTATGAAATAATTTTTAAAATTAATTTTTATTCTTTTGTAGCATTCGTTTCATGAAATCAGGGGTTTAAACAGACCGCAAGACACCCATAGTGAAAAATTACTATCATAGCCTATAATTTAGGTTATCAAGATTAATTTTAACAATTTTATCAAAATGCATTGATAATTCATTGGCTATAAGTTATTTATGAAAATTATAAATCAATTATATTTTATTATTTCTTAGTGAATAAATTTTTTTAACGAAATTAATATATTATATTTGTGTTATATAGTTCATAAAATATTTATTATATTCATCCATTGTTTATTTTAGCCATATGTTTTTTAGAAACCCTAATTGATGTATAAAAAGCATTTTTTTAAAGTGATTAATTTTAATATGTTCAATAGAGAACCCCTATTAAATTAATATTTTCACATGTTAATATGTTTTATATGAAAAACATAATCATGTTACTTTTAAGAGGGATATAATATTTATTTTTGATGAATTTTTTATATTTTTCTAATAACATTCATGTTTTGATAAATATTAAAAATACTCTAATTATTAATTGAAAACAACTTTTTTCATTAAAATAATTTATATGGTTAAATTATATTATTTAATGGTTTCATAGAATAAATAGAATATATATTTACCATTTAATATAATTTTGGTCAGTTTTAAATAATTTTAAATTATATTCAAATGATAAAACATTTCAATCTTTTTCAAATTTTTATCTTTTAAAACATGGTTTTTTCATTTCAACAATGCGATTAATTTAGCATTATTTACTAAAAATTATGAGTTTTAAAATTTTGAAAATGGATTCCGTATTTGGAATCATTAGGTCCAAAATATGTTAACAAACTTATTTTATTTTTGGGCATTATTAATAGTAACTTTGGTATATTTTATTCTTACCATGGTTAAAGGTAAATCGGGTAATTGAAGGTAAAAATAATATTATAAAATTACCATAAAACCTATAAAAATAATGTTGGATGACTATATTAGACCCCTATCATCTATTTTTTGAAATGGGATAACTTAATGGCCACTTACCTTTGTATATGACCTGAATATAATGAAAACTAATCAATGTGACAAAATGTCACAATCTCATTTTAAATGAGTATATTAATTTTATTATATGGATATATGGTTGATAATATCGATGATAGAGAGCATCTGGTAAGATAAATTAATTACCTATATCATGAAAATTTTATTTATATTTTTATAGAATAAATAATTTTCATTAATGATGAAACAATAGTGATGTATAAATTATTATTTTTAATTGAAATATCCAAAAAATAGTTTTAAAATTATTAAATGATATATCATATGAAGTAATTAATGTGGTAGTTTAATTTTTAGGGTGACTATGACATATAATTAGTGTATGATTTTTTTAATTTATTTTTTGTGTGGATTTAATTTGAAGTGAAATACATGAATTGTTTCAAAATTAATACAAGTGGTATTTTATGAAAATAACATTTTATTAAATTAATTTAAAAGTTTTAATATTCAAAAACATCAAAGTCGTAATTATATGATCAAAAATATCATAAAATATCTATTTATAGTAAATTAACACCATATAAGTAAATATTTATAACCATTAAATATTTAGAATATTTTTATCACAATAGACAATAAATAGAATAACTAAGTGTAAACTAAAAATATTTGTTTAAAATTAACAAAATAACTTGTTCAAAATTTATTGGTTTCTATGATTACAACCATATCTCATATAATATTATAAATTTTGACTTTTTGAGGTTTTGGGTAGGGTTTTATTTTATTATATATTAATATTTAAGGAGTTTAAAAAATTTCCCCTCACCTCAATTATAAAAGGGCACATCCTCTGTCACCTCATCACATCATTTTGAGCCTTCATGATCACCCATAACCCAAGGTTTTTCAACATAAAATTCCTATTTTTAATTATAGAGGTTCTATTCATCTTCATATCCCAACTCTAGTGCTCTTTGAATAGATTTAGAAGAATCACATCGAGGAAGAGGTTGTCTCATCTATTAATTATTTCAAACTTCATTCATATTCTACATTCGTATAATTAGTTGTATCATTATAAAGTACAAAAATTAGTATAAAGAATATAATTAAATGTTATTATAAATATTAAAAAACCATATTTTACCTTATATCCATACTATGAAAAATGAAATCATTGTGTGTGGGTAAATACCACTTACTATCTCCTAGACGTGGTGTAATATGTTCTTCACCACCACCGAACATGGATGGGTATAATGATGGAAATAATAAGAATATATGATTATTATAACATGTTACTAATTATAAAATATTATACCCTATCCACTTCAATATGATTCAATAATTATGGGAATGATATCATTGATCAAGCGTATGTACGGTTTACCATCCCCATGATGTGATGTGGTTCTTTGTACATAATCTTCATTAATGAATTATTAAATAAATGAATCAAGTGAATAAATATGAAATATAATATAATAAGAAATTATATAAATTATATACCTACAACCTAAAAAGGGTAATAATATCTTATCTTACAGAACATGCATTATGACATAAAGTAGTTAATACCCAAATAATGAGTAACATGAAATGTTTCTAACAAACGGATGAAAATATGATAATAAATTTTATCATAAAAATTATTATTATTCTGGAATAAATATGTAATGTTATTTAAATCGTTATATAAGAGGATCAGATATATGTAATGTATATCAGTTCTAATTTAAGGTATAAATTTTCAATCTTACCTTTATTTGAGATTGTGTATACATATGTATTTACTGGTGGTATATTTATCATCCATGTCCATGTTTTTGTAAAAAAAATTCTTAAAATCTTTACTATACATTATGTATGTTTATATTAAATTTTACCCATTTTGACTTTTACTACTTGGTATGGAATAAATCATTCTTTTGTTTTCAATAAGAGGTACTTTAATACTTTTTTGGAAAAAGTTCGAAAAAATGTTTTTCTAACTTTTACAAAATGAAGGAATTTATAAGATTTTATAATTCCTTATTTCCATGATGATTTTCCTAAAATATTACAAGGTTTTTTCACATAAAATAATTTCATCTAAAATTGTGTGGAATTTTTAGGAAGTAAAATGTTTTTGAATAAGAAACGATATTTTCCTCAAGAATTAATTTCTATTGTTTTCAAAAAAATATTTTCCATATAGGATGTAATTCTTAAAATTGGGTTATATTTCAATACCTATTATTAATATGGTTTTATTTTGTTTATTTTGAAATGTTATTTAATAAATCTATCTATTTTATATCAATTATGATGGAAGTATGTTTACGATAACCATTTTATTTCAATGGTTATGCGATGGTGAATGTTTTTATGTTATTTGTGGAACACTTAAGAATGGTTTCATTATGAGATGGGTGTGACCTATATCTCCCTACAAATCATTTCCAAATTATTTATATTTCACGAGATATAAATGAATAGAACATAAAGTAAATATAGTGGATAAATACAGGGCTATAACGAGAAGTGAATTCAGTTCAATAATGGACATTGTCCACTATGATAGTCTTGTACATTAGCCTTGACTAATATATAATGATTTTATATGACTATGTGTGTATGCCACTAAATTTCATGTCTTATGTTTTGAATATTTTTTTTACATTTCACTTTTATGATTTATCCCATGGCATGATATTATTATCAATTATATTTAGAATAATATTTTCAAATGTTATGTTCTTATGATTATGATATGATTGATATTTTCCTTTTTTATCCTTAATGAGCATTTGAGCTCACCCATTCATATGTTTGTTTTACCTGGGTCATTAAGAAGGGTAATATGTAAGATATCTCATAAAGGGGTCTAGTTATGACGAAATAACTCGGAGATAATGTAGATGATTTATGAACAAGTTTTTTATATTTCCCAGTTTTTAAAGACACAATACCTATATGTTCAAGGTGTGGTTTTTGTTATTTTATGTAATAAATATTCTTTAATATTCTATTATTATGTATGTGTAATGGTTGGTCCATTATATTATATCCTTGGTCGGTCAAAATGGACTGAAGGCCTTCATTTTTTTATTATTTTGATAATCCACATTTCAAGGAGTGAGGTGGAAATCGTACAAGGCCCGATGGCTAAGATACAATTTCATGACCCGTATGTCATTAATTGAATCACACAGAGAAGACAACATGGAACCACTCCTCCCCAACATTTGTCATAATATTAGCACTCCACCTTGGCTGGGCTGGTCTGCTAGTTTCCCTATGAAAAGCTGCACATGCCTGGTACTGATGGAAAATCCATACCCTCCCATTCTATAAAATATAGTTATCTCTACTGTAGTGAATGTGCCTGCCCTGAATCCTCATCTAAAGTCATGTCCCTTGTAGTATGACTGGTACATATGCATTAATGTTGTTGGAAGGCCTCTAGGTGGCCCTATTGCTTTATGGTGTGCCGAAGGCCATGATAAACAACTGGCTCGAAGGCCTTGAGTGCCCCGAAAGCATTATAGGACCCGAGGAACAAACAGCAGGTCGAGAGGCCCAGATGGATGAACAGTTCCAGCTGCTATAGTACCGAACAATACCTGATATATATCCAACTACATTGATTACTACAGTACATACTACAGTACTTCTACAATTCCCCATATATGCCATCAACTAGATTTGATCTCGGGACTCATGGATTCACCTTCTGGGTCCTCACCAATCGAGCTGAGGATCATGTGATTATATTCTATCCTTGGGGTTTGATAGATCATATAGGAATTGATGAATATAAAACTAATGTTGTTGAATCCTGTCTCTAGGTTGAGTTCCTAGACCTTATGTGCATTCATTCTTGTTGGAAGCTAATGTTCTATGCCTTATGTTTCCGGGATAAAATTATGTGGGTCTATCATGATGCTAAATTATTTTATTAACATTATATTTTAGGATTGTTGATTTAAGATCATTTATTTTTATAAATGAAATTGAGTTAAATTTATTGAATAAAAACCCAATTCATGTGAATAGATTTTTATTGAAATTTAATTTTGGATTCATATTAGGAAAACTCAAAATTTCATTTAATTATGGAGTGATTGTGAAATTGTTGTATAATTGTGTAGATCTAATATTATTAATTTAAAATGTGAAATTGATTGAAATTTTCCAATTTAAATCTTGAAATTAAAATTTAAAATTTAATTGTGAAATTGATTTCAAATTATTATTTGAGAAAAAAATGGATTAAAGTAGGTCTTGATGGAATCCTTTTGCTTTTATATTAAAACATTTATGTTTTGATTATAGAACATGTTGGGTTTTATATAATAAATTGAAAATTTTAAAATGGATGAATGCCATTTAATTTTAATTTAATGAGTCTGAAATAAATTTTCCCTCATTTATTTTTAATGAAAAACTGGAAATCCAAGGATTTTAGTGAGTTATTTGTGACAAACACACAAGGATGGGATATCCCAAACACTAGATTGACACTGTAAAAAACAAATTAAACACTTCTAGCACATATTATTCCCCTGTAGTACATAGATGATTCTATTTATTCTAGTTCCGAAGAGACGTGTGTAAAATTTTTATTTATTATCAAATGAGTAAATGAGAAACTTATAACCAATAAATATCTGACCACTTTGCAGAGGACCATGTTTCTAACTTTTTTTAAATATGAGATATAAATGTATAACCATGTTTTTGAACTTTATCACATGCCTCCTGATTTTAATAAATTGTTATATATATATATTTATTTAATAAATTTTGAAATTATTTCTATCATTTCAAATGTATTCCATATTTTTAAATTTAAATCATGATTTATTTAAATATTCCATAAAATTCAACACCTTTTTATTTCAAAATTTAACTCTCCTTCATTGGTTAATTAAATGTTTGGATATTTTTGTGGAATCCTTTGTTATAACCAACTAGGATTTTGTCTCACACCTTATATATGACTTCAATAATTTCAATATTATCTCTTTCTTGGATCGAGAAGTGGTAAATCATCACTTGGAGGTGATTCTATCTATTGATCAATGAATTTAGAGAGTTGCGTACTTTGGGACTTGGGATGTTAATTCATTTTTATGGTACTTCATTGTAGAAAATTGGGTTTTTATGTTTGTTTGACTTATATTAAACTTCCACCTATTTATTTTCATTTGTATGCATTCTTTCTTATCTATCTTCATTCACAATATTTGTGGAAAATCATTTCCACATAAATTTTTTATGATGACAGTTTCTAGTAACCAACCCAAGGGGATCGAGAATGACCTTCATGCAATACTAAGACTAGACCAGTTATTGGGTTACCAAGGTTCCTACACTTGTTCAAGATAGACACAGACATATACATACATAAATATACACACATAAACACACAAAGGCTCATATATATATATACATGAACATATATTTTATATTATTTAACATCAATATAAATATATATGTAATCTAATATAGTAATTTATATATTACAAGATTAATTATATGAAATTTTAAATTATTATATTTATTTTAATTATATACACATTTTTTATTTAATGTATATAAAAAAACTATTATACATTTTTATTAATATAAATTTTTATATTTTTATATATATAATCAAAAAATTATGATTCACTTTTTATTCAAAGTTATATTAATCATAAATTAAAATTATATTAACAAATAAATATATATATATAGTAAAATAAATATAATTCAAAAATGTATAAATATTTATAGATAAATAAAATTTCATACTAATGGCATTAGAAAGGAATGAAAGAAGAACTGACAAATGGTCCCTTTTATCAATTCTATAAAAATATAATGATAAACTAGGGATATTAATATTTCCTACAAAAAACACTAATATGGGTGGTCAAATTTATTTTCACTATAAAATAGTTCTGACCAAAGGTGAAACATTATCTATGCTAGTAAAAGGAACTAACAAAGTGCTCACATTTATGACCATTTTTTAGCACAAAAAATAGTAACAATATTAGAGCTTTCTATAAGCATTTTTAAAAGTCTCCCATATATATGTTCTTCTTTTCTAGAGCTATTAAAAGTTAGTGATGAATAAATCATGATATGTGGTAGAGTTAAAATCATTTATCATAGAGATACTATATCCAGTAAATATAATACTCCAAGAAACTCATGTAATGTTTTCATCACCATGATCATGTATATTCATTCCAATAGCCTTCATAAAATTATTGATAACAAAGAATATTTCAATGTAATATTATGTGATTTCATAGGCCTTTCTTGATAAATAAATTTTCATTCCATCATCTACATTTAAAATACACCATGAATTTGTAGTTGATATTTCTTGAAGCACCTATCGTTTAATCCATATATCCTCATCTCCATAATAAATATATTCAAGATAATCCATTGATTTTTTAGATGAAAAATCAATATGTTTTTTTAAATATATATGTATTTACAAGATTAATCATGGATGTTAGTCAATATTATTAACTCAATATTCATTCACATCATTTGAATGGATCTCAATCATTATATAAAATGATTAATGTCAAGAACATATATAATCCATAGGAACTCAAAGTTGTATATCCTAAATATCAATACAGGTTTTTCATCATCATTCCCATTCATTAAAATATTCTTTTTATTCATCTTTAGTTAGATGTATATTTTCACACCCTTGCTTGGGTACTTCAATAATTTTCCTTTACACACATGTGGACATTTATTGATCACATTTATTATTGAAAATAAATAAAATACCACATAATATAATGGGAAAAATTCAATTTGATATCACAAATTATATAGAAGCTTTCATGAGGGAAAAAATATTTTTCATGGCCCCACTTCATGATTTAAAAAAATAGAAAATAAAATTTTCACATAAATAAGACAGAATTTTAAAATGAGAGATGTATGAATGTCAATTAAAAATTAGAAATAATTGGAAGGATGAATGATCATTTGATATATTAGATAAAAAATAATAATTTGAAGTACCAAAAAAGTGAGAGGTGTGTTTTAAAATTAAAAATTAATTAAATATCTGGAATATAGATTTGAATATAATTTAGTCATATCCAATAAAAGATGTATAAATATGTGAAAACCTTCTCCCTTGTAAATGACATCGTTTGACACACTATTATTTTCTTGGGTTTTTCGTCCTCCATGATTCTTGTAGGGATCATGGTTTTCCCGAATGATTTTGATTATTTATTTAGTTCTTCATTATTTTTTCTATTTTTTTACGTTTATCATAATCCTCATAATTGCATACTCCCTCCACTAATAGATTTTATATCTTCCAAAACATTCTTTTCATTGTGGCATATTTTCAACAATGGGGATTAATTGCACTATTTTTTTCCTTCTTAACTTATTATTTATAACAAATTTATGTTTTTAATTTTATGGATCCATTCTTTTTGACTCTGTAAAGGCTCCCATATAGTTTGAACTATGTGGAAAATATGACTTAATTTTTTGTTTTAATAAAAATCAATGGAAACCAACCTAGAAAGAAATACCACTTGATTATGCACAAAAAATCTATTATGTTCTTGATTTTTCCATCCTCCTTCCACGATGTTCACTTTTGATTAACGGTATTTGATCAATCGAGTATTTCAATCATTTTTTATTAGAGTGTGGTTGACATGTACTATGATGCCATACTCTGATCCCTCATCACCTCGTCACTCTCAAACATCATCGACTTGTCCCAAATCCATTATTGATGTTGAAATCATCCCTCTTGTGGTATATCTAATAGTTAAATAGGTTGGGGGATCTATGATGCATTAAATCCTAACATTGAATAACTATTATGGCATGTACTTGATTAAGAATAATTTTCTCCAGGCACACAGACTATGGGACACCATCGACATTGGTGGTGGTGAGCACTATGAATATCATATCGTGCTATATGCTATCTTTTATGTCTACCTAACAGAGATGATCATTGTACTAGACACCATGTAACGTGGAACATAATCATGGAACACCATCAAGAACTTGTGAATCAATATATATTGAGTGACCAAAGTCAAATTCTTATAAACATTTGAAGGACTACAAATGTCTTTCCTTATAGAATAGATTATCAATGGAAGACATTTTAATATAAATAAATTTGTTGGTAAACCATCTCAAAATTCATAGCGATCTAGATCTTGAAGAAATGATCATTGAGAAGTAACTATGTGTCATCCCATATAGGATGTCCAAAAAATTTCATCCAATTAATAGTTTACTCAAAATCAGGATGTTTTTTGTGGAGGAGGTAATATGACAGTCAAAGATTAAGATGACAATTTTAAGAAGGTGTTCATTTATATTGTTGGAGGAAATATCTTCCTTATCGTGGGGAGTGGTATTCATTTATGAAATATTTATAGATGTAAGATGAGACCTTTAACTACCGTAAATATAGAAATCTGAATTGTTGACCACCATGATGTATGATTGATGGTGGAAATCATATAAATGGAAAGGATGGATCAGGATATTGTGTCACGTGTGATTTATCAAAGGAAATATGACGATATAATGAAAAATGGTACATTAGGCCAATGATTTCAATAGTAGTCTAAAAAAGGAATGATTCCTTTCTATCCCAAGGTGATGATGATAAGCCCACACTCATTTATAGTTAGGGAGTACATCACTACTACCAATTCTTTACCCTTGAAATATTACATCCCCGATATTTTTCAACAATTATTCAACCCTATATAGCTAGTAGTGGTGATTTTGAACAACTAGATTATCTGGTAGAGAAAAAAGATGGATTTTGGTACCTTGATTCTGGTTCCAAAAACCACATGATTGGATCGTACAATTTCTTTTCTAAGCATGACGTTCGGATCCATGAACATTCATGTTTGGTGACAGATCTGTCATCATTATCTATGGGTGTGGGATGTTCATATATTGGCTACATGGCTGGAGCGTACCAAGTGATCATAGGTGTATAATTAATATCTAGTATCATCACCATCATCAATACCATTATAAAACAAAACAAGAATATTGTTTGGTACAATTCAATAGAGGCATCATGATGATCATCGACTAGCAACAATTATTAATGGATAGGGATCAAAACATATACAATCTGATATAAAATATAAGACTGAAAAATCCATACCTGAAATTCATCCTTCATGGACATCAGTGGAGGAGTGTAATTGGTATTTGAGGTGTGGACACTCAAATTACCATGGTCCATGCATGATTTAACAATGTTATATGGTGTGTGGGTTTCCATTGATACATCAGGTAAATCAAGTTTGTGATATCATCATCGATAAGAAGTATCAGGGAGTGTGATTCATTGATTGATGAATCATTATGTAGATAATGTCTTCATCCATGTCCAAGGGGACCTATATGGTCCGATCTCAACGAAAATTCCAAGATGAAACTTATAATTTATGTTACTCGTAAATTACATGATCTGAAAAATGTTTATAAATCAATATAAGACTAAATGTTGTGCTCCAGTGAAATGATACTCTTCTAGAACACAATTGAGGTGGGGATAGGGTGAAAGATGAGGGTCCTCTTCATTGAATATAAGATAGTGTTTAATTCAATGTAATTAAATGAATAAATATACCAGGAATAGAATGTAATGGAAAATAATGGCTACATATTCAAAATAAAATAATGGGTTCATTGAAATCCCCTTCTAGACCATGTTTTACAAGAATCAATTCATGCTAAAGGATAAGGGCGTTATCTAGTTGTAATTGGAAGAGTGATTCTCCACCACCATCATCATCATTAATCAAGAACACAAAAACAACCATGGTGGGGTGATTTTATATAGGGCCTATAATTGAAAACGACATGTATTTTTGTTTCCTTACATCTTGGCTACACCGTTCATGTCAGGAATATGAATCCACACCTGTATAAGTTAGATGACTAGAGTACACCAATGATCATCATTTGGTTTGTGTCTAGGTCCAAATAAAACCATGTGTATGACCCTATAGAGAAGTGGACACACATAATTCACGATTCCATCTTTGATGAGGTAGAGCATTGGGATTGATTTCCTAATGGTGAACAAGGTGTATTGAGTAGTGAGGACCCAATCAATATAAAACACAAAATTCCATATACACCCAAGATGATTGAGACAATAAAAATTTTAAAAGATAATAGATCACCACCGAAACCTAGTAGCATATGCACTAAAGACATTGTATCATTATACTTGGTTATGGATATTCACATGCCATCATCCACAATGGAGTTAGCTTCACTGCAATCTATTGTATAGGATTATGTAGAAATCGATCACACTGACACCCTTCTACAGCTTCACACTATTGAAAACATTATTATACCAACAATGCCACATCAGATATCTCTACATTAAATCATATCTGTTGAGTTACACTTCACTATAGATGATAAACCGATATCATTTGGAAATGTAGAATAAAATCTATTGATGTGTATGAAATGTATTGGGGGAAAACGTATGAGATCATTGTCTAAGGAATCTACGAAGAATGAGATGAGGATAATGGGTGAATGATTAAACATTATAAGACCACACTCATCACTAAGCATTATAAAGGAAATAAACAACCCATCATAGGACAAATTATGTGTTGGAATTATGGATGAAAAAATATTCTGACTCTTTGGATGGAAATCCCACAAAGTTGCATTACATGTTCATTACATATATTGTAGTGGTAATAGATTAGATGGATTCAAGGAGGAAATGATTTTCAAAAATTCTCAAAAGGTTTCATGGATGAAAAATGATACTAGAGATGTGAAAAAATATTTATTTCATTTAGATTTGGAGAACATGACAGAAATTTGGGGGTGATTATTCGATAATTTCAGTATTACTGATTATTTCGAGTATTATTTTCCCACTCAACTAATTATTTCTTTTATATTTAAATTTTCATTTTATGACTCCACATGGTCTGACCACATAACTTCTCTCACATGGTTTAAATTACATTTTAAATATTCCATTATTTTTTGACTGTATATTTATAAATGAAAACTAATATAGAAAATCATCCCACTTCATGGTTTGCAAAACTTCTTTTATGTTAAATGAGTTTCCTTCCACATTCCATGACATTATATTGTTATTAATGGTTGTCGTTTAGTTAGTAATTTCTAACATCAATCAACCAGATTTCATGATAATTCCAATTCCTATATTGGAGGAAATGATCATTGGGGACTTCTATTCATGGCCATTTTGAATCTTTCTTAAAATATATTTTAGTGTTATGTTGATTGTCTTTAAGAACCATTAAGGTGTTGTTTTGTCTCCCTTGACATGAAAATCACTAGGTACTACAATGATTTATTCTTTGTATTAGTGTTGTAGAGGTTTTGGACCATGTGGGTTCATCCAGTCGATTTCTACCATGTATTTGTTCTATTTGTTCATTTTCTGGTTTTTATGAATATTTACACATTTCAACTAGTCAGTAATGGGAGTCGATATAGAATCTTAAAATCCATTATTAAGATTGTGGGTTGTTGGATCAACTAGCTGGTTCGACCTCTTTGAGGTTACCCAACCATTTTGGTTCTTATTTCTATTTCATTAGGTTATTATTTACAATATATAAAGATATTTTTTAGATAATGTTTTTTACAGCTCCAACCTAATCCTTCATTGATTCATTATTCTTCAGTTAGAATAAATGAATTATAAAATAAAAAAGATTAATTTTATAATGTTAAATTATTATTAAAAATTAAATTTCCAGAGAAAAAAATTAAAACATTGAGTCTCTCTCCAAAAATTAATATCACTATCATTAATCATGAAATAATGTTTGAGATATTTTTTTCCATGATAAAATTAAATTTTTTCCCTATTCGAGAAACACTATGTCCTATTATTAATATGAGATATGTAAATAAAAAATAAAAGGATGGATAACGTGAATCAAATGTATTCTTAATTGAACACTAAATAAAAATGAAATTTCATTCATGTATTGTTTTCCGTCTTATCTTAGTATGTAACTATGGAATTTTTTTGTATAATAGAAAATGGAAGGAAATTTGTTTTTTATTCGTTACAAAAAATAGAGGATTATTAAATCTATTCCAAAAGGGAATAAAATTTCATGGCTAAAAAAATATAATAAATACGATTATAATGTAAATTTGAACAATAAAGGATACCCCAAAAATGTTACCAATAATTAGTTTTTTTCATTAAGTTAGAAAATGAGAAACAAAATGTAAATCTCAGTTGAAATGGTTCTCAATGAATTTGATGATGATACTATATGGAATTTTAATACCATCCATTCATCATTCATGATGAGAGGTGTTATATTTTTAAATAAAATGAATATATTGGTAGATGGAACCATTTATTTAGAAAATATTTTTCATTAAACATTAAAGAAACCATTTTGGGTATGATGTTGATTGAGGTGTTAAAGAATACATTGGATATAATTCAAGATGGAATAATATATAACATCTTCCGTGTGAACCAATTTTGTGAATCAAATAAATAATTATTATCCATCAATAATAATTTAATGTTTTAATTTATAGGGTAAAGAGATTTAACTCCTGGAATAAGAACATATTAAAACATATTTTAGGTGAACTGTAATGATATTTTTTCTCCATTATAAAAAATATATTTATTTCTTTGATTAATGGGTTATATACATTGTAATATTTTAGATAATATCAATATGTTAGGACATGATAATTATATACATGATTTGAGATGACAAACATATAAATTATATAATAAATGTTTTAATGGGTATATGGTAATACATAATTGTAAAATGATAAAAATAAAAATAAAAATGTATTCAAATTGATGAATATAGATATTTTTATCATGTAAAAAACAAATGAGTTGTAATATATATTTAATATTTCATAATGTTTATTATAGAAGGATATCGGCTGATATTGTAATGTTCTAAAAAATATTTGTGACTGTTTTTTATCTCGAGATATCAATATCATAGTAAAAATAAATGTGTAATAACTATAAAAAAATTATTATCCGATAATGTAATTGAGTTCATATCCATTATTGAAGACTCCACATGTGAATGGATAATTGAAATAACAAATTTCATAGTGAATAATATATTGAGTAAGACTCTGATTAAATGTGTTTTCTGAAAACACCATTAGAAATAAGTGGTTTAATTATTTGTTTATGATCAAAATAGTTATATTACTGTTTATTGGGGAATTTTCAGTCCATATAGAAATTTTTTTTACAAGTAACAAAATAGAAAACATTTTTTAATTTATTATAGAATTTATGGGTTAATTATTATATGTTACTCTATGTATATTAAGGACTAAAAGTTCTTTGAAAAAAATAATCAACAATAACATTGAGATTGGTAATGTGAATGTGTATAAAAAAATGTTTCAAAATACTTTTATGAAATGTGAAATAATAAATAGTGATTTTGAAAATCTTGAGGGTGAATTTTCATGAACACATTGAAGAATATATGAGGAATATTAAAATGATGAAGAATGTAATGAAAAAGAATTTAATCAATATAAGTCATCAAATAAATTTTTAAAATTGTGAAAAGGGAATTGTATTTTAGGTACCATGTTTTATTAATGATAAATATTCACTTCTGCAAAAATAGATAATAAAAAGAATATAGGGAAAATTATGGATACCCCATGTAGAGTAAATAAATTTTTTAAAATAAATAAGAGATTTATCAGGGATAAAATAAATTATTGAATATATATACCAAATTGAATGGAATAAATTATGGAGATAATATAATGGACTACTAAAACATAATGAATTCAAATGAAAAATATTCCTATTAACAGATTTTTTGACAAGGAAAACTATCATGGAAAAATTTATGACATGTATATAATGAATATATCCGAAATAATGGTGTGATATGGGAAATAATATTTTTTTGAATTAATTGAAGCTATATTATTATTCTACATCATGAAAATTTAAATAAGATTGAAAATCTACAAAATGAATGTGAAAATGAATTTCATCGACGTATTTATCATATATGAGTAATATGTTGGAATACCAAATATAATTTATCTTAATGAAAACTATAATAGTGTTTTTCACTAAATAATTCACCATATTGGACCACCAATATATTGTATAAGAATCACAGCTTATACTTGAAGAAGATCAAGAATAAAATAGGTATTTTTATCCCCAAATTAAAAGTTTTATTAACATAGGAAAATAAATAAATAATTTTTTTATATTGAAATGATTCCAAATTTGTTATAAGAACGTGAGAACATTTAAGATATGATATGATGTGGATTAAATTGATAATGATTTGGGATCTCATATTCTTTCTTTGTCTCAAGTGAATCAAATAGGTGAGTACATATTTGAGTTCAAAATTACTCTAAGGTTTTGTTTTTAAAATATGTAATGTATGATCAATATGGATAATTAAATACATGATTCTTGGAATGAAATTATAAAATAATTATACAATAAGTCAATATATATAACAAACTAAAAATTGTTCTTTTTAGTAATTTTTTTGTTAAAATTAAATCTTTATAGAAGATCAAAAATTAAAAAAAACAAGAAGGTGGGGGTTAATTAGTATTTTCTTATTTTAGCAGTTTTAGGAAAACATAACATATATTTTTAATTGAGTCACATAATCTTATTTTAACATTCATAAATAAAAATAATATCTAAAATAAATCATTTATATCTTAAAATAGTTTTTTTACAAATTTTCTTTCCCAGTTTATAATAATGTATCATTTTGTCTATTTTAATTTCCATGAAAGAAAATTTACATTGTTACACAATTTATATAATGGTTGTAGAATAGGTTGGGAATAATCCTTATTAAATTTGAAGATGATTGTACTATATTCCGACTAGTTAGCTAATCATTAAACATTGAGTCAATGTAATCCCTCATTAAATTTTTCTATTTTATTATAACAAAAATGGTTAAAGTGAAATCCTCTTTGGTATTATTAGGATTAGAAAATACTAACATAGATAGTATTATTCAATATGGATGAATGGATCTTTATAGAAATTTATATAAACATCATTTCGAGTGCTCTTCTTTGAAAAACTATTTCATGGACATTAATATAGATGGTTAGTATTAATGTAAATTTTTACCATCCATAATCTGGAATTCAGAAGTCACTATTAAGTATTCATTTTCTATCTGTTTTATATTAGTTTTTAAATATCATCAAATATATCATTAGACATGTAATTTATTAATGGATAATACTTCTCAAAAAAATATTAGAATATTATTTTAAATAGTATTTCTTATATATACATCAATTCAATAACTATATTAATATTATCTATACCTTTATATGTATTTAATAGAATAAATAAATAGTTTAATATGAGTACATGTGCCGATTCTATTTTATCTAACTCATATTATTGAATCTTATTTATGTAATATTTTATAGATATATATCTATAAAAATATCTATGATCTTTTATGTAATTTTCATGACATGAATAACTAATTGATATGAAATCCACTTCATTACATCACCTCAATAGCACCTCCCAATTGCCAGCAATTGGGATGAACCTCAGGGGTAAACTAATACATAGGTTGGAGGAATTTTAACTAATTGTATAAGTTATTAAAACTAAACATGGTTCATACCTAAATGTGGAATGTCCAACCCAATCCATGGATATACAATTTGTGAAACTAGGTTTAAATAGAAATGGATAGAGTAAAGAGATAACACAAAAATTAAAAATTAAAAATACATATGTGACTCTATATATAATGATTCCTAAGAAACACAATGTGTGCACATAGTAAGATATATTAATCTAAAACCCCAGATATATACATATGTCTCTAGTTCAAATGAGTTATATTGATCCAATGTACTTATTTAATGATTGAATTCTATTAAAAATATATTATGGGAAACCCACATGCTATTGGTTGGTCTATATACAAAATTCCATTAAAATGATCTATCGTGATCCATGCATCTGGTGTGTGGATTTGTCCAATGGTTGAGTGGTTTCCACTCACCAGAATTAATGATAAATGAGTATTCACACATTCTAAATAGGTCCTATATATTGAATGATTATTTAAACATAGTAGGTAGTTTCCACACGACATTATCAACCTATAATAAACCATGTTAAATGATGAAAACAATAAAGAGCTATATGAATAAAAAAGAAACATCCATCATGGAATTTAAAAATAATTTGAAATGTTTATTGGCATTAAATATATAACTCTCTTCGTGGGGATGAACAAAACCTATATACATTCTATGAGCCATAGATCATAATCTGAGATGACATGTTGGTTTTATCCTCATATTGGTGGTAGTAGTCATATATATAAATTCCCTACACATTTATATAAGTACCATTATATTTATATAAGTCTGTGTAATAATTTTGGGACCCTATCAACATATCATGTTTGGGGAAAGGGATTCTGGTTTACCCTGTTAGGGGATCATATTGCTTTGGAATTCATTAATTGCATAATAACTATAATAATTTAGGGCATTGTGAATTTGTCAAATAATGTGTTTCAGGGAAATATTATATCTTATTACCTTAATTACCTACACATCAATGGAAATACACCTTCTTACTATTCATATTGAAATATTTTCATATTATCCATCCCAATGATAAGTGAAAATAGTCCATCCAATAGGTCAGAAATATATATAACATGTATGGCATAAATTATTATCCAAAAATAAATTTTTCTAGTAATACAAATTCGATCAACTATATTATAATTTTAGGCATATATAATATAAGAAAATCATTAGGTAATCAATGAAAACACCAAAAATATATTCATATAATTTATCAATTAAATTAAAAAAAATATGAAAACAATTATTAACAGATGTATAAAAAACCCACATTATCCATCAAACATTTAGGGAAACTTGTTATTAAAATTATTCTATTATTATAAGTTTCATTCACTTATCCCTAGACTCATGTCTGGTTAACTCTCAAGTTTTATGAGAGGAGGAATGGACACACCATGAAATTGATTTCTAGATATTAATAATGGAATTATAGGAATTGGAGGGATTCCTCCAAAAATCATAACAAAATCACATAGAAAAGGATTTAGATTTGTTCACCAGTAAAATAAATTAATGAAAATAAACATAAAAAGATAATTCTCATTATATCATAATATTTTTCAAGGAATATCCTTTCCATGTTTTATATTGGAATAAATCCATAGGGCTAGGATGATATCAAGGAACCTAAATTGAGGGATGAAAAAAATCATTTGATAATGAAGGAAATAAAAAGAAGAAGAAGAATATTAAAGAATCTAAATTTCCTTATATTTCAAAAAAATTACTCTATGTCCAAATGGGAACTCTCATATTAATTATGGAGAATGGTTCCACATAGGGATCAAAAGAGGTGGTTGAGATATTGAGATTTTTAAAATAAGGGTACATGGATAAGAAATATTGATACCCATCATATTAGGTTTATATTTTAGTGTAATAAATAAAAAATAACTTCTTAATGGAGTTCAGCCACAAATAAACCGATTAACTGATAGTAGGATATTGTGTACAAAATGGATGCCACAAAACCACATAAACACCATAGCATCCACGAAGTAAATTGAATAAGAAACCAGATACCAAGTGTTTACTACACCATATAACTTTTTTTTGGGATCACAAACCATTTGAAACCCTATATATCCACCAATCTCAAATAATATAAAAAATATTTATTTAGAATTCCGGAAATTAAAAAGTTTATTACCAATCCAATGGGTTGGTGTAATTAAATCCTCACTACTACTTGGATTATGGTCCCAATGTTTCATTAACTAGATTATTGAAGGAAAAATTCCAACCATGGGACATTGATTTCAATTTCTTTCTATTATGAATTAAATTAGATATCCTTGTACTAGAACATTAACTTATCCAAAGGGATTTCAACAAAATATAACACCATCTGACATCATTTATCGAATCAAATGTGAAGGGATATGAATGAACATTATTATAAACTATAACAAAAATGTATTGTGCATGGTGTTGAATTATTTATATAATTTTCAATATTTGTAAAATATTTAAAATCATCATTGGATACTTAAATTCTCAAAATTCATATAGGTTATTTTCCCCTATATACTCATTCATCACTGACAAAACATTATCAATATCTCATGAAATTCATGATCATATACATAAAATTATAAAGGTCACCTTAAAATAATGATATATAAATTTGGTAAATTTAATAGGATACAAAATCCTTTTTAATTATATTTTCCTATTAAACCTGTAAAAGGGATTGGAATGTATTGGTCACTTATGACTCACCTATCTCTATCCTACATAAGGGAGAATAAAATTTTCTCTCATATAGATTTATTAGGACCGAATCTTCATGGAGGAATTGTAGTTATTATTATAGGGAATTCAACCCAAGAGATTTGATTATCTCATGATCCACTGAAATCAAGAATTCATAATCAATGAATATATTATAGGATATTAATAGTCTCGTAGGAATAACTATTGGTTAGTGGATGATAAGGATAACGCCTCATTATGTGTGAACAAAACAACATATGCATCCACTTCCAAAACATTCATTCTCATAATTTTCAAAGTTGTAGATTAGTATAATGCAAATCCACGAATCTATAAAATGGTTTGGATACTTGAATTGATAAAAACACAACACATATATACTCATAATAAAAGGACACTACATAATAAATAGATAAACAATTCAAAGGCCTGAAAATATTGAAGAGTTAGGATTACAGTATACCCAAAAAATATTTCCCATAAATATGAGGGTACTAGGTTAAAAATAAAGACAAACACCATGATTGTAAATATCAAGTCACTGATATGGGAAGACTTATAACCACACCTGATCAAATTAATAGTATACAATCATTCCACAAGAACAACCTTCACTTCTTATTTTTTATTATAGATATAGACTAACCCATCTCAATTCAGGATTCCTTTGGATTATCTCATGATATAACTCATTAATTATTCAATTGATTACAATAATACTGGTAGATCATTTGTCATGACTTTCACCATTTATTATGTAATTCCATATGTAATCTTTCAAGATCGATTAATTCACCTAATAAAAAAGTACAAACTCTCTCATTTCCAATTACAACTCTATATAAGGTTACTCATATTGGAATAACTATCAATGATAATGTAATCTATGTTAAATTTTTAAGTGGTCAATTTCATGTATAATAGTCATATCTCTTTTGTCAATTATCATTAAAATGGACTTTCATTCAATCTTGGTTCATTTTTCACCAACTCACAAGTTATTGAATATCACATGGTGAATGAATGAAATATTAATTAAAAAGAAAACATTATAATGATCTACCACTAACATATTATTTCATGATAATTGAAAATCATATGTGGAAGCCCCCATTGACTCAACCCCAACCCATAGGGTGTACCCTTACTAGGATGGAAATGTGAGAAGAGAGATAATTGCTCTTGAGTCCAACCTCCAGTAGGCCCTGGGTTAGCGACTAGCACTGGGGGTATATTTAGCACACAAATTGGAGGAATTACCTTCTAAGAGAACACATGTTAAAGAGAGAGATAAGACAAACACAAACCAAATCCAACTCATACAACAATATAAAATAAATCACAAGTACACACACGCAATGTCAGACAAAAGTACTAAAACTGAAGGGGAAAAACTGCTAGTACCAATGGAAATTAAAAAATAACAGCATCCACAAGACCTAACATCTCCTGCGATCCCATGTTAGTAGAAACTACCCTGATCTCCAACCTTCCACAAGTGACTTGAAAAATAGTTTATATATACATACAGTGAGTATAACAGTATAATCAGTTGGATCCTCCCCAGAGCCTCTCGCGCATATGTAAAGAAAGAATGCTAAAACATCATGAACAACAAGTAAAACTAACAAGTCCCCTAAATTGGTATACTATGTTCCCAACCTCACCATGACTTCTCTCTACTAGTATCACATAATAGTGTATAATATACAATAATTAATATGAAGGGTACCCCTCTCCTACTTCCACACTTGTTTCTCGCTTCTCCCCAACGTCGCACATCTTTATCCAGCTCTCTCAAAAAATACATACCCACAGACAATTGGGTGAAGTACCAAAACATCCACATCATGCATCAAAAACACGACATCTATGTAATCAATGTAACCAGGTATTTTCTGGGAGCCACCATAGCATGCATAACATGTATAATAAGTCGGTCATTATTCCTCAAGCCATGATCGCCCACACACCGAGTACGGATCCTCATGCCATCAAAGCCTATACAGGTTACACCTATATTATTCCATAGGAATCAATATCCAAAATATATGTCTGTGAATAACCACAAGCCATTATATCACTCTACACACATATATGGGTAAAACTAACTATTTTATATACCAGCACACGTAACTACCAAGAGATGAGAGCGGGGCCCAATGGGGTAGTCAACCATCCATCCTCCTACATGAATGGTGGGGAAAACATCTCCTACAACTCAGAATCCCCAAGGTGTAAGTGGACCTAACAGACGAGGTGGAGTACTGTATAGAAACAAAAAATTTAAAGAATATACTTTAGATCACAACCACACTATGGGCATAACTGAGTGTTAGACGTGACTACAACTAATGTCTCTTAGACTCTCGACTGCCACCTCCAAGACTTCACATCCTATAAGCTCAAAGCCATTTAACAATCATTATTACATTAATTCATTCACTTTTTTATCATTTTCACCTCACATTCATTAATTCTTAATTAATTAATAAACTATTATCAATTTCCACATTATATTTCAGTATCATCACACCCAAAGACCAATGTTCCTTTAAATTGAAACCTCAACATTGCGTCCGAGCAAGATCCAACCCCATGGGCTAATGTCATTTATTCAATCATTTATTAACAACATTATTACTTACCATATTTTTATGTATTCATGAAAATAATTCTATGATACTGAACATATGGGGGCTCAACACAGTGACTAGATAAACTACCTGGTGAGTCTTTTTTGGATATATCAAGAATGTAGACCCATCTTACCTTAGGAATCTAAACACAAAAATCATTGGGAATACCCCACTCGTTGTCGCCCCTTTATGGATGGATTGTAATAAAACTAGCTGCCTTGAAAAGTGGGGAATGTAAGGAAGATAAACAAACAACAAGAAACAACCTGAATCCAAACATTCACATACAACCCATTCCATCGTCTATGGTTTCACCCCCGACACCCACATCCATAAACCAACTCATCTCACCACTCTAGGTGTCATCTAATACCACAACAAAAAGGCCTACCAGCCCCGACATATCTCAACTACCTTCCAGGCTCACATTAAAACACATGAAGTAAGAAAAAACATCATATCAATTGGGCTCTTAGACATTAAGAAATCTAGGGGTAATTGGGAACACTAAAAGGAATTGTTTTTTATCAAAAAACAATCATTTAGTCCATCTAGAATTAACCGATTTATTAATTTTAGGGTCCAACAATGGGAATCCTAAATAAAAATCAATCACATATTTATTAAACATACTTATTACATCAGTTTGATTAACATCAAATTTTACCAAGAATATCCATATTCATTCACATGCCTCTTTATCATTGACAATTAATTTACAATTAATTCGAGTTTATATTCTTTAAAAATATTCATCATGAATGAAAGGCTAAACAAAGAATGAATAAATATTACATAATCTAGAAAAATAAGAGGCAATAAAGTATGATCTATATCAATTTTTTTATTTGATTCAATTGTTTATTATGTCAATTCCATTGTGATCCAGTGGGCTAAAAAATTCTAAATCTACATTTTCACATAATATAATAAAGAAGAAATGAATCCCCTACCACAAAACTTTCTTGATGTTATTTATATAAGGATGATCCACTCGACGGATTACAATCACCTCCCCCTGGATAATTACATCCACCCGAGGATGTCTCCACATGACCGCACCATCGAATAGCTAAGAAAACTCTATTTAAAGCATGGAGATCACATGCCATAGCACGTTAATGAGAAATATGAGGAGAATTATTAAATTAAACACAAGAAAATAGGTATATCTTTCCTTATATTAATGGTGGATCGACACTTTCTGGTTAACCAAAATAGGGGGTGCACATACTGTATGGAGAAATTTCAAGGGGAAACAAGCCTAGGATTAAGGATAGATCACACAACCCCTAAGGAATGAAGGAAAGTATAGAGTGTCTTATACCCAGGAACTAGATGGTGTAATATGGAAGGAATATATTTAATCCATTTAGGAGATTTAATAGTATAGGTTTAAGATAAGCTGGATTTTCTATTAAAACTGAATCGCATTAAACCACATGGTTTGAACATGTAAAGGCATCTCGAGCCTTCAAAAAAATTAATATATGAGTTAAAGACTTTGAATCTATCATAGAGTCGATAAAAAAGGATTTAAATAAATTTTATATCTAAAGAAATGTCAAAGGGGTGAAACTATCGATGGCTAAATACATTGATCATGGAATAGATATTTGGCAGTGGAAAACGGATTCTGTTGGAAGGCTGCTATGGGAAACACAGTTCACACCATGCTCATCGGTGGAACTATTCAAGCCGGTCTCACCGATGGAACTGTTCCCACCGGGCACACCAGTTGGACTGTTCACACAGGGATCACAGATGGAACTATTGACATAAGGCTCACTGGTGGAACACTTCACATCTACCTCGCCCTTGGAACTAATCACAATGGCCTCACTGGTGGAACTGTTTACATCGACCACACCAGTGGAACAGTTCACATCAGACTTACTAGTGGAACTGTTCCCATCAACCTCACATGTGAAACTATTCCATTGAGCCTCATCAGTGGAACTGTTCACAGGGGCTACACTGATGGAACTGTTCACATCATTCTAAATGGGGGAATTTTTCACACAAGTCTCATCGGTTAAATTATTCATAGCAGACTCACTGGTGAATCTGTTCACATCTGCCTCACCGATGGAACTGTTCACATCAACCTCACTGGAGGAACTATTCATATCAACCGTAGGAGTGGAACGGTTGACAACGAACTCACCGGTGAAACTATTCACACCGGCCCCACGGGCGGAACTTCTCACAGCGGCCACACTGGGGGAACTGTTCACGACAACCTCACCAGTGGAACTCTTCACATCAGCTTCACCCGTGGAACTTTTCACATTGACCTCGCTGGTGGAACAATTCTCATCCATCTCACTGATGGAACTATTGACACTAGTCTCACCGATAGAGCTGGTCATACTGATCACATCCATGGAACTTCAGCCCCACTGGTGGAACTATTCACAGTGACCTCACTTGTGGGACTATTCACATCTACCTCATTAATTGAATGGTTCACACCAGCCTCAACACTAGATCTGTTCATAGCAGCCTCAGTGGTTGAATTGTTCACACTGATGTCCCCAATGGAACTGTTCACTCCAATGACACCTGTGGAACTTTTCACACCGGTCTCACCGGTGGAACTCTTCACAGTGGTCTCGCCGAAGGAAGTGTTCACAAAATTGGATATTTGGAAATTTTTAGTGATAAGAAACCTTGACCTCCTAAAACAAATAAAACACTATATTTTCGAAGAGTAATGAATGAGAGAGGTCTGTGTGATTACACCCCTAATTGATGATAATCAATAAAATGAACAATTTCCACCAACTTTGGTATTTAAAATGATGAAAAATAATTTGTTGAGTGAATGTTAAGAAGGTGGGTAAATGAGGTTAACTGTATTGATATGGATCCAACATGATTAATTATATTTTAATTATAACTCAAATTGATAGTATTCAGACAAAAAAGTGAATATATATAATAAGATCTTAGGATGGGTCATGTAGATTTTTTGAGAGGGAGGTGGCGATTTTTTTTTCAAAACCTAAAAGACATTCTAATTAAAATTAAATTATATAATATCTTGAAATCTAATAGGTATCAATTAGGAATCACTGGGTACCCATTTTATACTAGTACGAGGAACCATAATAATCTAGTATTATGGAATTTAGCTATACCTCACATTTAAACTCCCCCCATGTACATAGTATATAGACACTTGGTAAATGTTTTATCCTGTTGGATAATTCTAAAAAATAATCTTCCATGGTTCACTCAAAAACATGATCTCCCTCTAAAATGTTCAAATTTCATTAAAAATAACTAACACTAATATTAAACACAAAAAATCAAAATCAAAATATTCCCCAAAATTCAAGAGGATTATAAAAAACAAGAAAATCATTTCATTCTATAGTTTATAAAAATTAAATAATAATTTAAGCCATGACATATTAATTAGCCTAATTATGAGACATATTTGTCGTAATTCATCAAAATTTACTATTATCCCACTTAAAAATGTATCAATTTCTCAAAATTTTGAAATCTATTTTCATTTTCTATATATTGTAAAAAAAATTATTATTTTTTTGAATTCTAAAGACCTATATTTTTATTCTTCATTCTTCTATGTCATTTTATCAATTTTGTGGATCACTATAAAATTAATAATTCTATTGAATATTTGATTTTAATAATATATGAATTCCAAGTAGTTTTATCTTATTACTATCATGATGAGAATTTATTATGGATGGTTATCATAGATTTCCCAAATTTATAAAAACTAATTCATACATGAATATAAAAAAATTAAAGGAAGAACATTAGAAATTTATGAAAACATACATATAATATTCAAAAGTAACCTCATGTAGATATAGAACATTGTTCATTCCATTACATTTGATCCCTAATAACGCTGAAAAATATACTGTGTAGATCAATCATTGAAATAAAGAGGTCAATTATATTTAATATAGAAAAATATGAGATAAGATGAGGGAGATAAATGTTTTAGGATAGGTGGTTCATGGATGGGACCCCATATGTTTTAATATAAAATTTATCACCAAAATAATTAATTTACAACTAAAAATCATTGATCATTACACTACATAATTGATCAGAATTTATTAGACATCACTGAAAAAACATGATTCCCAATGGTTCACTATTCGGGTATAGATGAATGTCATAGTGTTCCCACGCTTTTTCAATGCCATAAAGCCCCAGGTCGAGTCCTAATAGAATACTAGAAAGAGATGTTTCAATTCTACCATCCTGAATTATTCTTAATCTTCAAAAAATTTCCCATGAACCTTAGTATTTATCAAAATATTAAATAGCTATTCATTAAATTTTTTTCCATAAAATTAAATTATTTTTTTCATAAATATGGTGGGGGATGAAATCCCCTCCCACTCTATCTTTGCATCCTTAAAATAAAAAGTTAGAATTATTTTATATTGAATTTGATTGATGACATTCTATTATCACCATAAATATTTGATTTCATTCAAAATTTCACCAACTAAATTATAATTATCCCAACTCATTACCAGTCAATTCATATCCAAAATGATTCTAATATGAATTAAAATATGGTGTATCTATCTAAGACTTCAACGTAATAAAATAATTCTATTACTCTTCTCAGTCATTAAAAAATATATATATGAACTCACTATTCAAAGAAAAAAATCACCAACTCATTCAATCATTAGATCCAAAACTATATTATATATGAAAATATCTAGACTTATCATCCATTTCCCCATTAGTTTATTCAAACCCCCCCCCCCCCAATAAAATCCCATTATATAATGGATGGTGACTTATTTTAATAGTTATAATATAATCTACCAAATGTTACCATTAACCCATTCTAATTGTATTAAAAATATCTGGTATATGATTTTCTCATTAAAGAATCTCTTAATGATTCATCTAAATTTCCCTTTCATATCCACTGCTGTAATGAAAATTATTCTACATTACATTTTATTCTTTTATATTATCAAATTAAATGTTAATAATCACTCCAGGTTCTGTATTACTCAGTTTGAACAGATAACCTCTCTTTAATGTGTTCCTAATTAATAATTTCTTCACATAAAACATCCACACAAATTTCTTACCAAGAAATATCAATTAAAATTCAACCATAACTGTACATGTATATATAAAGATATCAAATCTTACTATAAATACATCAATATTGTTTTACTATGAGGTATACTAAAGGAATACCCACTCATATTTTATCAAAGAATCAACCTACTTTTAGAAAATATCATAAATATTACTTACTCATAAACAATAATTGAATAAATGTTATTAGTGAAGAGCATTTTGACCTCAACCATTATTGTAACGAACCGTTTTTTTAGAGAGGATAAAATTCAATGGTTTTTGAGCTTTTTCTTTTATCAGCGGGTCGGTTTTAAAACCGAGCTTCGGAACGAGGTCCCGAGTTCTGGAGCCGTTTTAAGCGGTGATATCGGACCGCACGCTGTAGGTTTAACCGTGCGGGGTACCCCCGGCATCCGGTAGCAGGCGCACGGTGTTTTAGACGATGCGGGTAAAACCATGCGGGTTGGGTGTGTTTTAGTTTTTGATTAAAAATTAAAATAAAAGAAAATAAATAATAAAAAAAATTAAAACCTATGCTAACCTCCCTCCCCTTCTCTCAGCAGGACCCCCGCGCACCCCCTCCTCTCCCCTTAGCCACGCGCGCGACCCCCCCCCCCCCCTCCACGGCGCCACCTCCTTCCTACGATTTCTCCCGGTTTTTTGGCGATTTCACTCTCCGAATCATCATGGTGAGTCCTTCTCCCCCTTCTCCTCCCTGTTTCCGGCTTCATTTCGGCCTAATCGGCGCCCGGTGAGGTGCGGCCGAACCCTAGGGCTTTGGGGTGATCCGGTTTTTCGGTTTCATCTTGTTTTAGGTCGGTGCGAAGGTTCTCTTGGGGTCCCTTGAGGTGCGTTCCGGCAACCGCCGCCAAAGGCGAAGCGGTTCGGGTAGTTTCGGACCGTCGGTATGGTTTCGGGGTAAGGATTTCACCTCTTTCCTTGTTTCGCACTTGTTAAATTTGGGGCTTTTGATGTTTATGAGTCCCTGGTTTGTCGTTGGCAGTGTGTTGAGCTTCGCGGTGTGGGTTCGCCTTCGTTTTGGTTTGTCGCCAACACCCGAGGTAAGGGTTTATTATTTCTGGTTGGTTTTGACTGACCTAAATTGGTTTATCTTGGTGTCTTAAGGTTCGTAGTGGTTGTCTTATAGTGCGTTGGAGGTTTCGGTATGATTTCAGGTTGCCGGAGTTTAGGCGACTCACCTGCGCAGGCATAGGTATGTATTTATATGTACGTGGGTTCCCCCGGCGTGCGTATATTTGTCCATGGCAGCGAATATACACACGTACGGGGCTAGTTGTCCCCATTACATATATAAAAAGTGCATGTGCAGGTGAGTGGAGACAGGCTTATGTGTATAAGAATATGTGTAAGGATCCTCTTGCGCACGCTCATGGCCATGCGGAGCATGTTCATAGGGGCTAGGTGTCCTTATACGTATGTGAAATCACATATGCCTCGTGGGGGAGCAGCTGTGGCAGCTTTAGTTAGAAAGCGCCAAGAGCCGGAGTGGATGGATGGATCCACATTGAGGTAGGGTCCCTCTCCTTTCCCTTTAAATTTAAGTAAAGTAACAGTGAGTTTAATATTTCACTTAGCATTTTAATTAGGCAAGTTTAGTTCCGATTAAATGCTTCTGTGCGAATCGTGTGAATTGCAGGAATAAGATAAAAGAGGTTGTTTGGTCACTAAACTAACGATTTAATAATAAAACCCCTCTTTCGAGGTGTGCTGCCTTCAATCTAAAAATGTAGCAATAGAATTTCATGATTGTCTTCCCTATTGTGTGGCTTCTTAACTATGCTAACTGTTGAATGAGTTTTAAAGTAAATGCTAAATATCACTAAATGAATTGTTTGATAAAGTAATGACATGTTTTCTAATAAGACTCCTCCAATAGAGGTGAGCTGCCTTCAAAATAAACGTGTAGTAGTAGATTTCCTTTTTTTGTGATTGCTTTCTTAAAAGTCTTATGACACTTTATGCTTGACGTTATACTTGATAAATGACATGCTTTTACTTGTACCATTTAATGTCATTAATCACCTAACATAGAGACATGTTGATTCCATACGCTTTTGTTTACATTCTATTGCTCGTGCAAGTTCCAAAATGTTGAACAAGGACAATTAATTAGGAGAATTGATTATAAAAAGTTGAGATCTGATTTGGATAACTCAATGTGAAGAATTAATTATGAAATGAGAACTGTGTCGATTGACTAATTAAGTGATAAATGAATGAGATTTTGGGTCCTAGACATGGCGTTCTAGATCGACTTAAAATCTACATTTGGACATGGCGTTCCTTCCCAATGGTAATCCAAGCTTGTGATATAAGGTGTTAGACCTGGCGATTTACACCAAATGTAATACTGGGTGTTAGACATGACGATCAACACCGAATGATTATCTAGGTTTTAGACATGGCGATCTACACCAAATGTGATTCGAGGTGTTAGACATGGCGATCTACACCAAATGTGATATGGGGTGTTAGACATGGCGATCTACACCGAACGAATGATGATAATGATTTATGAAAATAATGAGAGATGTGGGTAAAACCCGAGTGAATTGTGATGAAATAAAGAAAGGTAAGAATGAGTGGGTTTCTAGTATGAGTTGAAATGATAAGTGAATAAATAGAGTAGGTGAGAAAAATGATAAAAAGTGTTTTTATGCTTGAACCAAATTTAATTATGTTGTTTTAAACAGGTTCTCATCCCGGCTATGGGCCGAAGCAGGTAGTGCCGCCAGGTGTCCTTTCTGGAACCTGGATGGGCGTTTATTATTTGCATTGTGTCGTTATTGTTCGAAAATACCAACACATTGTTTAATTATATTTTCATGGTCTAGAGTGGGGTAGACCTCGGTGGTTCCGGCCTACTGAGATATATATCTCACACCCTACTCGGGCCGCCATTGTACTGGGGTACCCGAGTAGATTCCATTTGGTTGCAGGACCTTGTTGTTGTTGTTTCTTGTACTTGGAGTTAGGAGCAAAGGACCGAGTTGGGGCTCGGGATGCTCATGGAGATCGCCCTCGGGGCTAGAGACTTTTGTTCATTTACTTCTGCATTGATGTGTAAGTATGTCGCGCGATTTAATGCTTTCATTGTATCATTATCATGTCATGCATGCATCTCTTATATAAACTGCCGTTCGCCAAATTTATTCAAACCTTATAAATGAAAAATGATTTCCGCTGTTTTATTATTATTATTTACACTACTTCCGTTGCTGTATTTTTGGTCCCTTTGTTCCACTTTGATAAGAGGGTATAGTCTTCCCCCCTGACTTACCTTACACCCTCGCCGCTAGTCGGCAACCTCTGGCGTAAGGGGAGACGCGCTTGAGGCCATGTCGCGGGCCGGCTCAGGTGACCTGGGTGTCCGGTTCAGGGTCGACCTAGGTTGGTTCGTGACAAAATGGTATCAAAGGAGGTTTCATTCTTTTCCTTTGTCTTACTGTTTCGTGGATGGTAGACAGGAGCCTAGGAATGTGTCGGCGCTTGGGTTAATAGCCGTGCTTGGGACTGATCACCCCATGTACGGGAAATGACCAAGTGGCCAGGGCTGGGAATTGATGTTCATGTTGTTTTCTGTTATAGTTGATGTGATTTCACCTTGGGTGAATGTTGTACTTTCCACTGCTTATTTTTTTATGAAGAGGTTTTGGAAATTTTCCTTGGCCCGATATGGCCAGGAAATTGCATTGCATGCATCATATTAGACACTTATAGATTCACATGTCATGCATATGTGCCATGCCATGTAGTTGCATTAGTAGGATGCCTGCTGATTTTGATTGTGTGCCTTAGAAATATGTCAAGTCTGGATTTATTTAGCACGCCTCTTAGAAAGCATGTTTCAGTGATAGTTAACATGTTTGGGTGATAATATGTCATGTTTTCTATCTTTCTTGTGTGTCACGCTCTGTGTTATAGCATGTTTTAGTGATTTCTTCTTGTTGCTTTGTGTTAGCTGTTTGTAGTGGCCTGTTAGCTTGTTGGAAAGAGCTTGGTTGATTTGGCTGAAATTGTTGGTTGCGATTATGATGGAACCAATTTTCCATCATAAGGTGTATGGGCGCCTTATAATTGGGAAAAGGGTAAATCTTGTTTTCAATCTTTTTAAAAGATGGATGCTGAAGTTTAAATGTTAAATGGAAAAATTTATCTGATAAATGGGAACCAAATTCCAGCGGTAAGGTGTATGGGAACCTTATCGATTGGTAGGTGTCCACCCATGTGATTGAACCTTGTTTAACCATTGCATGTGAGAAATGGTTATAAATGTAAAACTGTTGAGTTTTGATTGAAATTTTGTTGTACTTTTAAACATGCTCAACTGCACTGAGTGGGTCAGTTGGGGCATGTTTTATTGAAATGAACTGTGATATGGTTTCTTTTCTATGAACCTAGTTTGAATGAATGGGACCTTATGAGGTCACCTCTTTGTTAAAAGGAATTTAGATGCTAAATTTTCTGTTTATGATTGGATATCATTAAATGGTAAATGTTGATGAGGAATTTTGTTACAACTTGCCTGTTTTGCCCATGGGGCATTGCTTGAAAACCAAGTACTTTGTCATAAAATAGTACTTGTGGGTTTGTTAAAATCTTCTTTCAAATGATTAAAGGTTGAAATGAATTAATGTAATGGATAAAACGGAAAGGGGTTTTGAGCCTAGTAATCCTTGTTTTGCATGACCAAGAGTTAGGGTCGACGGGTGTGCTTCGTAAGGGACTATCCCATGCTAGGTAGTACCATTAGAGCTTGAGTTGCCTTGTTTTCGGTGTGAGCTTATGATGTGGTGATCGTAGTTCGAGGAACGTCACCCATGCGTTAAACTGTTTCAAAAATAGCACGCCGGTGAGAGGCTAGTTCTTACGATGAAATGGACACTCCTAAGGTGGGTAGTGTCGCATGAGTTTCTATTTTCATGTCGGTGCTTGCTTGGCAGCATGACTGTGATAAGGTTGGCTGTATGCACAACACTTTAGAAACTCCGTTAGTGCAGGAAGATTTTCAGTGGTTAAGCTTGGACGAATACGAATGCCTCGGGTGGTATAGGCATCAGAGTTTGGTCTGATTGATCTTCTCAGCGACCTAGGTTTAAACATAGTGTACTCTCCTGGATGAGACGAGCATGTCCCCCATCTTGACGTCGTCTTGGATACACCATGATAGTGTTAGTTGTACGCCGCGCTAAAGTTAAATGTTGTCGGTTTGTTTCGTAATCTCTCTCTGGTTGTGTGTGGGATGCACAGTTTCTTGGAGTTACGCTTCGTGTTGAGGAATGATAGTTTTATAATAGTCTTGTGATGGCTTGACTTGAGAATATCACCGAACGTCGTGTAAGGACTTCGGTGCACGCGTGGTTGATAACGGAACAGTTTTAAAAGCATGTCGTTGGTTTAAGGGCGAGTGTGAATCTCAGGTCGGCATTGTCTTTCGAGGAAATCTGGCATGACCAATTTAGTTGGTCGATCATGATTCAACCATTTTCTTGGGTTGAGGTCCCTATAATGGCCTCGGATGTAAGCTCTGCTTTGATGTTTCAGTTGTAACGTGAGCATTGGCTCGAGTTGTAAAGGCTTAAGTGCAGTCTTCTTTGATATTTCTTAAAGGTGCTTTGGGCGTTGGAAACACAATACAACCGGTTGAATGAAACTTCACGACCCTTGTGAGTCGGGTGATGTTTTCGTTGTTTTCCGAAGGCTTCTCGGGGACGAGAAGTTTTTTTTTTGGTGGGTAGTTTGTAACGAACCGTTTTTTTAGAGCGGATAAAATTCAAAGGTTTTTGAACATTTTCTTTTAGCAGCGGGTCGGTTTTAAAACCGAGATTCGGAACGAGGTCCCGAGTTCTGGAGCCGTTTTAAGCGGTGATATCGGACCGCGCGCGGTAGGTTTAACCGTGCGGGTTAGGTGTGCGGGGTACCCCGCGCATCCGGTAGCAGGCGCGCGGGCTGTGCACGGTGTTTCAGACGGTGCGGGTAAAACCATGCGGGTTGGGTGTGTTTTAGTTCTTGATTAAAAATTAAAATAAAAGAAAATAAATAATAATAAAAATTAAAACCTAAGCTAACCTCCCTCCCCTTCTCTCGGCAGGACCCCCGCGCACCCCCTCCTCTCCCCTTAGCCGCGCGCGCGACCCCCCCCCCCCCCCCCCCCCTCCACGGCGCCGCCTCCTTCCTCCGATTTATCCCGGTTTTTTGCGATTTCACTGTCTGAATCATCATGGTGAGTCCTTCTCCCCCTTCTCCTCCTTGTTTCCGGCTTCATTTCGACCTAATCGGGGCCCGGTGAGGTGCGGCCGAACCCTAGGGCTTTGGGGTGATCCGGTTTTTCAGTTTCTTCTTGTTTTAGGTCGGTGCGAAGGTTCTCTTGGGGTCCCTTGAGGTGCGTTCCGACAACCGTCACCAAAGGCGAAGCGGTTCGGGTAGTTTCGGACCGTCGGTATGGTTTCGAGGTAAGGATTTCACCTCATTCCTTGTTTCGCACTTGTTAAATTTGGGGCTTTTGATGTTTATGAGTCCCTGGTTTGTCGTTGGCAGTGCGTTGAGCTTCGCGGTGTGGGTTCGCCTTCGTTTTGGTTTGTCGCCAACACCCGAGGTAAGGGTTTATTATTTCTGGTTGGTTTTGCCTGACCTAAATTCGTTTATCTTGGTGTCTTAAGGTTCGTAGTGGTTGTCTTATATTGCATTGGAGGTTTCGGTATGATTTCGGGTTGCCGGAGTTTAGGCGACTCACCTGCACAGGCATAGGTACATATTTATATGTACGTGGGTTCCCCCGGCGTGTGTATATTTGTCCATGGCAGCGAATATACACACATACGGGGCTAGTTTTCCCCATTACATATATAAAAAGTGCATGTGCAGGTGAGTGGAGACAGGCTTATGTGTATAAGCATATGTGTAAGGATCCACTTGCGCACGCTCATGGCCATGCGGAGCGTGTGCATAGGGGCTAGGTGTCTTTATACGTATGTGAAATCACATATGCCTCGTGGGGGAGCAGCTGTGGCAGCTTTAGTTAGAAAGCGCCAAGAGCCGGAGTGGACGGATGGATCCACCTTGTGGTAGGGTCCCTCTCCTTGCCCTTTAAATTTAAGTAAAGTAATAGTGGGTTTAATATTTCACTTAGCATTTTAATTAGGCAAGTTTAGTTCGGATTAAATTCTTCTGTGCGAATCGTGTGAATTGCAGGAATAAGATAAAAGAGGTTGTTTGGTCACTAAACAAACGATTTAATAATGAAACCCCTCTTTCGAGGTGTGCTGTCTTCAATCTAAAAATGTAGCAATAGAATTTCATTATTTCCTTCCTTATTGTGTGGCTTCATAACTGTGCTAAGTGTTGAATGAGTTTTAAAGTAAATTCTAAATATCACTAAATGAATTGTTTGATAATGTAATGACATGTTTTCTAATAAGACTCCTCCAATAGAGGTGAGATGCCTTCAAAATAAACGTGTAGTAGTAGATTTCCGTTTTTTGTGATTGCTTGCTTAAAAGTCTTATGACTCTTTATGCTTGATGTTATACTTGATAAATGACATGCTTGTACTTGTACCATTTAATGTCATTAATCACCTAACATAGAGACATGTTGATGCCATACGCTTTTGTTTAACTTCTATTGCTCTTGTAAGTTCCAAAATGTTGAACAAGGACAATTAATTACGAGAGTTGATTATAAAAAGTTGAGATCTGATTTTGATAACTCAATGTGAAGAATTAATTATGAAATGAGAACTGTGTCGATTGATTAATTAAGTGATAAATGAATGAGATTTTGGGTCCTAGACATGGCGTTCTAGATCGACTTAAAATCTGGGTTTGGACATGGCGTTCCTTCCCAATGGTTATCCAAGCTTGTGATATAAGGTGTTAGACATGGCGATCTACACCAAATGTAATACGGGGTGTTAGACATGACGATCTACACTGAATGATTATCTTGGTGTTAGACATGGCGATCTACACCAAATGTGATTCAAGGTGTTAGACATGGCGATCTACACCAAATGTGATACGGGGTGTTAGACATGGCGATCTACACCGAACAAATGATGATAATGATTTATGAAAATAATGACAGATTTTGGTAAAACCCGAGTGAATTGTGATCAAATAAAGAAAGGTAAGAATGAGTGGGTTTCTAGTCTGAGTTGAAATGATAAGTGAATAAATAGAGTAGGTGAGAAAAATGATAAAAAGTGTTTTTATGCATGAACCAAATTTACTTATGTTGTTTTAAACAGGTTATCATCCCGGCTATGCGCCGATGCAGGTAGTGCCACCAGGTGTCCTTTCTGGAACCTGGACGGGTGTTTATTGTTTGCATTGTGTCGTTATTGTTTGAAAATACCAACACTTTGTTTAATTATATTTTCATCGCCAAGAGTGGGCTAGACCCCGGTGGTTCCGGCCTACTGAGATATATATCTCACACCCTACTCGGGCCGCCATTGCACTGGGGTACCCGAGTAGATTCTATTTGGTTGCAGGACCTTGTTGTTGTTGTTTCTTGTACTTGGAGTTAGGAGCAAAGGACCGAGTTGGGGCTCGGGATGCTCATGGAGATCGCCCTCGGGGCTTGAGACTTTTGTTCATTTACATCTGCATTGATGTGTATGTATGTCGCGCGATTTAATGCTTTCATTATATCATTAGCATGTCATGCATGCATCTCTTATATAAACTGTCGTTCGCCAAATTTATTCAAACCTTATAAATGAAAAATGTTTTCCGCTGTTTTCTTATTATTATTTACACTACTTTCATTGCTGTATTTTTGGTCCCTTTGTTCCACTTTGATAAGAGGTTATAGTCTTCCCCCCTGACCTACCTTACACCCTCGCCGCTAGTCGGCAACCTCTGGCGTAAGGGGAGACGCGCTTGAGGCCATGTCGCGGGCCGGCTTAGGTGACCTGGGTGTCCGGTTCAGGGTCGACCTGGGTTGCTTCGTGAAAAAATGGTATCAAAGGAGGTTTCATTATTTCCTTTGTCTTACTGTTTCGGGGATGGTAGACAGGAGACTAGGAATGTGTCGACGCTTGGGTTAATAGTCGTGCTTGGGACTGATCACCCCATGTACGGGAAATGACCAAGTGGCCAGGGCTGAGAATTGATGTTCATGTTGTTTGTTGTTATAGTTGATGTGATTTCACCTTGGGTGAATGTTGTACTTTCCACTGCTTATTTGTTTATAAAGAGGTTTTGAAATTTTTCCTTGGCCCGATATGGCCAGGAAATTGCATTGCATGCATCATATTAGACACTTATAGATTCACATGTCATGCATATGTGCCATGCCATGTAGTTGCATTAGTAGGATGCCTGCTGATTTTGATTGTGTGCCTTGGAAATATGTCAAGTCTGGATTTATTTAGCACGCCTCTTTAGAAAGCATGTTTCGGTGATAGTTAACATGTTTGGGTGATAATATGTCATGTTTTCTATCTTGCTTGTGTGTCACGCTCTGTGTTATAGCATGTTTTAGTGATTTCTGCTTGTTGCTTTGTGTTAGCTGTTTGTAGTGGCCTGTTAGCTTGCCGGAAAGCGCTTGGTTTCTTTGGCTGAAATTGTTGGTTGTGATTACGACGGAACCAATTTTCCATTATAAGGTGTATGGGCGCCTTATAATTGGGAAAAGGGTAAATCGTGTTTTCAAACTTTTTAAAAGATGGCTGCTGAAGTTTAAATGTTAAATGGAAAAATTTATCTGATAAATGGGAACCAAATTCCAGCGGTAAGGTGTATGGGAACCTTATCGATTGGTAGGTGGCCACCCATGTGATTGAACCTTGTTTAACCATTGCATGTGAGAAATGGTTATAAATGTAAAACTATTGAGTTTTGATTGAAATTTTGGTGTACTTTTAAACATGCTCAACTGCACTGAGGGGGCCAGTCGGGGCATGTTTTATTGAAATGAACTGTGATATGGTTTCTTTTTGATGAACCTAGTTTGAATGAATGGGACCTTATGAGGTCGCCTCTTTGTTAAAAGGAATTTAGATGCTAAATTTTCTGTTTATGACTGGATAACATAAAATGGAAAATGTTGAAGAGGAAGTTTGTTACAACTTGCCTGTTTTGCCCGTGGGGCATTTCTTGAAAACCAAGTACTTTGTCGTGAAATAGTACTTGTGGGTTTGTTAAAATCTTCTTTCAAATTATTAATGGTTGAAATGAATTAATGAAATGGGTAAAACGAAAAGGGGTTTTGAGCCTAGGAATCCTTGTTTTGCATGACCAAGAGTTAGGGTCGACGCATGTGCTTCGTAAGGGACTAGCCCATGCTAGGTAGTACCCTTAGAGCTTGAGTTGCCTTGTTTTCGGTGTGAGCTTATGATGTGGTGATCGTAGTTCGAGGAACATCACCCGTGCGTTAAAGTGATTCAAAAATAGTGTGCCGGTGAGCAGCTAGTTCTTACGACGAAATGGACACTCCTAAGGTGGGTAGTGTCACATGAGTTTCTGTTTTCATGTCGGTGCTTGCTTGGCAGCATGACTGTGATAAGGTTGGCTGTATGCACAACACTTTAGAAACTCCGTTAGTGCAGGAAGAGTTTCAGTGGTTAAGCTTGGACGAATACGAATGCCTCGGGTGGTATAGGCATCAGAGTTTGGTCTGATTGATCTTCTCAGCGACCTTGGTTTAATCTTAGTGTACTCTGCTGGATGAGACGAGCATGTCCCCCATCTTGATGTCGTCTTGGATACACCAAGATAGTGTCAGTTGTATGCCGCGCTAAAGTTAAAAGTTGTCAGTTTGTTTCGTAATCTCTCTCTGGTTGTGTGTGGGATGCACGGTTTCTTGGAGTTACACTTCGTGCTGAGGCACGATAGTTTTATAATAGTCTTGGGATGTATTGACTTGAGAATATCACCGAACGTCGTGTAAGGACTTAGATGCACGCGTGGTTGATAACGGAATAGTTTTAAAAGCATGTCGTCGGTTTAAGGGCGAGTGTGAATCTTGGGTCGGCAATGTCTTTCGAGGAAATCTGGCGTGACCAATTTAGTTGGTCGATCGTGATTCAACCGTTTTATTGGGTTGAGGTCCCTATAATGGCCTCGGATGTAAGCTTTGCTTTGATGTTTCAGTTGTAACGTGAGCATTGGCTCGAGTTGTAAAGGCTTAAGTGCAGTCTTCTTAGAAAATTCTTAAAGGTGCTTTGGGCGTTGGAAACACAATACAACCGGTTGAATGAAACTTCACGACCCTTGTGAGTCGGGTGATGTTTTCGTTGTTTTCCGAAGGCTTCTCGGGGACGAGAAGTTTTTTTTGGTTGGTAGTTTGTAACGAACCGTTTTCTATTTTTAGCGGATAAAATTCAATGGTTTTTGAACATTTTCTTTTATCAGCGGGTCGGTTTTAAAACCGAGATTCGGAACGAGGTCCCGAGTTCTGGAGCCGTTTTGAGCGGTGATATCGGACCGCACGCGGTAGGTTTAACCGTGCGGGTTAGGCGTGCGGGGTACCCCGCGCATCCGATAGCAGTCGTGCGGGCTGCGCACGGTGTTTCAGACGGTGCGGGTAAAACCATGCGGGTTGGGTGTGTTTTAGTTTTTGATTAAAAATTAAAATAAAAGAAAATAAATAATAATAAAAAATTAAAACCTAAGCTAACCCCCCTCCCCTTCTCTCGGCAGGACCTCCGCGCACCCCCTCCTCTCCCCTTAGCCGCACGCGCGACCCCCCTCCCCCTCCACGGCGCTGCCTCCTTCCTCCGATTTATCCCGGTTTTTGGCGATTTCACTCTTCGAATCATCATGGTGAGTCCTTCTCCCCCTTCTCCTCCCTGTTTCCGGCTTCATTTCGACCTAATCGGCGCCCGGTGAGGTGCGGCCGAACCCTAGGGATTTGGGGTGATCCGGTTTTTCGGTTTCTTCTTGTTTTAGGTCGGTGCGATGGTTCTCTTGGGGTCCCTTGAGGTGAATTCCCGCAACCGCCGCCAAAGGCTAAGCGGTTCGGGTAGTTTCGGACCGTCAGTATGGTTTCGGGGTAAGGATTTCACCACTTTCCTTGTTTCGCACTTGTTAAATTTGGGGCTTTTGATGTTTATGAGTCCCTGGTTTGTCGTTGGCAGTACGTTGAGCTTCGCGGTGTGGGTTCGACTTCGTTTTGGTTTGTCTCCAACACTCGATGTAAGGGCTTATTATTTCTGGTTGGTTTTGCCTGACCTAAATTGGTTTATCTTGGTGTCTTAAGCTTCGTAGTGGTTGTCTTATATTGTGTTGGAGGTTTCGGTATGATTTCGGGTTGCCGGAGTTTAGGCAACTCACCTGCGCAGGCATAGGTACGTATTAATATGTACGTGGGTTCCCCCGGGGTGCGTATATTTGTCCATGGCAGCGAATATACACACATACGATGCTAGTTGTCCCCATTACATATATAAAAAGTGTCTATGCAGGTGAGTGGAGACATGCTTATGTGTATAAGCATATGTGTAAGGATCCTCTTGCGCACGCTCATGGCCATGCGGAGCGTGTGCATAGGGGCTAGGTGTCCTTATACGTATGTGAAATCACATATGCCTCGTGGGGGAGCAGCTGCGGCAGCTTTAGTTAGAAAGTGCCAAGAGCCGGAGTGGACGGATGGATCCGCCTTGAGGTAGGGTCCCTCTCCTTGCCCTGTAAATTTAAGTAAAGTAATAGTGAGTTTAATATTGCACTTAGCATTTTAATTAGGCAAGTTTAGTTCCGATTAAATTCTTTTGTGCGAATCATGTGAATTGAAGGAATAAGATAAAAGAGGTTGTTTGGTCACTAAACTAACGATTTAATAATAAAACCCCTCTTTCGAGGTGCGCTGCCTTCAATCTAAAAATGTAGCAATAGAATTTCATGATTGCCTTCCTTATTGTGTGGCTTCTTAACTGTGCTAACTGTTGAATGAGTTTTAAAGTAAATGCTAAATATCACTAAATGAATTGTTTGATAAAGTAATGACATGTTTTCTAATAAGACTCATCCAATAGAGGTGAGCTGTCGTCAAAATAAACGTGTAGTAGTAGATTTCCTTTTTTTTGTGATTGCTTGCTTTAAAGTCTTATGACTCTTTATGCTTGACGTTATACTTGATAAATGACATGCTTGTACTTGTACCATTTAATGTCATTAATCACCTAACATAGAGACATGTTGATTCCATACGCTTTTGTTTACCTTCTTATTGCTCGTCCAAGTTCCAAAATGTTGAACAAGGACAATTAATTATGAGAATTGATTATAAAAAGTTGAGATATGATTTGGATAACTCAATGTGAAGAATTAATTATGAAATGAGAACTGTGTCGATTGATTAATTAAGTGATAAATGAATGAGATTTTGGGTCCTAGACATGGCGTTCTAGATCGACTTAAAATCTGGGTTTGGACATGGAGTTCCTTCCCAATGGTTATCCAAGCTTGTGATATAAGGTGTTAGACATGGCGATCTACACCAAATGTAATACGGGGTGTTAGACATGACGATCTACACCGAATGATTATCTAGGTGTTAGACATGGCGATCTACACCAAATGTGATTCGTGGTGTTAGACATGGCGATCTACACCAAATGTTATACGGGGTGTTAGACATGGCGATCTACACCGAACAAATGATGATAATGATTTATGAAAATAATGAGAGATTTTGGTAAAACCCGAGTGAATTGTGATCAAATAAAGAAAGGTAAGAATGAGTGGGTTTCAAGTCTGAGTTGAAATGATAAGTGAATAAATAGAGTAGGTGAGCAAAATGATAAAAAGTGTTTTTATGCTTGAACCAAATTTACATATGTTGTTTTAAACAGGTTCTCATCCCGGCTATGGGCCGAAGCAGGTAGTGCCGCCAGGTGTCCTTTCTGGAACCTGGACGGGCGTTTATTGTTTGCATTGTATCGTTATTGTTTGAAAATACCAACACTTTGTTTAATTATATTTTCATCACCAAGAGTGGGCTAGACCCCGGTGGTTCCGGCCTACTGAGATATATATCTCACACCCTACTCGGGCCGCCATTGCACTGGGGTACCCGAGTAGATTCCATTTGGTTGCAGGACCTTGTTGTTGTTGTTTCTTGTACTTGGAGTTAGGAGCAAAGGACCGAGTTGGGGCTCGGGATGCTCATGGAGATCGCCCTCGGGGCTTGAGACTTTTGTTCATTTACTTCTGCATTGATGTGTATGTATGTCGCGCGATTTAATGCTTTCATTATATCATTAGCATGTCATGCATGCATCTCTTATATAAACTGTCGTTCGACAAATTTATTCAAACCTTATAAATGAAAAATGTTTTCCGCTGTTTTCTTATTATTATTTACACTACTTCCGTTGCTGTATTTTTGGTCCCTTTGTTCCACTTTGATAAGAGGGTATAGTCTTCCCCCTGACCTACCTTACACCCTCGCCGCTAGTCGGCAACCTCTGGCGTAAGGGGAGACGCGCTTGAGGCCATGTCGCGGGCCGGCTCAGGTGACCTGGGTGTCCGGTTCAGGGTCGACCTGGGTTGGTTCGTGACAAAATGGTATCAAAGGAGGTTTCATTCTTTTCCTTTGTCTTACTGTTTCGGGGATGGTAGACAGGAGACTAGGAATGTGTCGGCGCTTGGGTTAATAGCTGTGCTTGTGACTGATCACCCCATGTACGGGAAATGACCAAGTGGCCAGGGCTAAGAATTGATGTTCATGTTGTTTGTTGTTACAGTTGATGTGATTTCACCTTGGGTGAATGTTGTACTTTCCACTGCTTATTTGTTTATGAAGAGGTTTTGAAATTTTTCCTTGGCCCGATATGTCCAGGAAATTGCATTGCATGCATCATATTAGACACTTATAGATTCACATGTCATGCATATGTGCCATGCCATGTAGTTGCATTAGTAGGATGCCTGCTGATTTTGATTGTGTGCCTTGGAAATATGTCAAGTCTGGATTTATTTAGCATGCCTCTTTAGAAAGCATGTTTCGGTGATAGTTAACATGTTTGGGTGATAATATGTCATGTTTTCTATCTTGCTTGTGTGTCACGCTCTGTGTTATAGCATGTTTTAGTGATTTATGCTTGTTACTTTGTGTTAGCTGTTTGTAGTGGCATGTTAGCTTGCTGGCAAGCGCTTGGTTGCTTTGGCTGAAATTGTTGGTTGTGATTACGATGGAACCAATTTTCCATTATAAGGTGTATGGGAGCCTTATAATTGGGAAAAGGGTAAATCGTGTTTTCAAACTTTTTAATAGATGGCTGCTGAAGTTTAAATGTTAAATGGAAAAAATTATCTGATAAATGGGAACCAAATTCCAGCGGTAAGGTGTATGGGCACCTTATCGATTGGTAGGTGGCCACCCATGTGATTGAACCTTGTTTAACCATTGCATGTGAGAAATGGTTATAAATGTAAAACTGTTGAGTTTTGATTGAAATTTTGGTGTACTTTTAAACATGCTCAACTGCACTGAGTGGGTCAGTCGGGGCATGTTTTATTGAAATGAATTGTGATATGGTTTCTTTTTGATGAACCTAGTTTGAATGAATGGGACCTTATGAGGTCGCCTCTTTGTTAAAAGGAATTTAGATGCTAAATTTTCTGTTTATGATTGGATAACATAAAATGGTAAATGTTGAAGAGGAAGTTTGTTACAACTTGCCTGTTTTGCCCGTGGGGCGTTTCTTGAAAACCAAGTACATTGTCGTGAAATTGTACTTGTGGGTTTGTTAAAATCTTCTTTCAAATGATTAATGGTTGAAATGAATTAATGAAATGGATAAAACGGAAAGGGGTTTTGAGCCTAGCAATCCTTGTTTTGCATGACCAAGAGTTAGGGTCGACGCGTGTGCTTCGTAAGGGACTAGCCCATGCTAGGTAGTACCCTTAGAGCTTGAGTTGACTTGTTTTCGGTGTGAGCTTATGATGTGGTGATCGTAGTTCGAGGAACGTCACCCGTGCGTTAAAGTGTTTCAAAAATAGCGTGCCGGTGAGCGGCTAGTTCTTACGACGAAATGGACACTCCTAAGGTGGGTAGTGTCACATGAGTTTCTGTTTTCATGTCGGTGCTTGCTTGGCAGCACGACTGTGATAAGGTTGGCTATATGCACAACACTTTAGAAACTCTGTTAGTGCAGGAAGAGTTTCAGTGGTTAAGCTTGGACGAATACGAATGCCTCGGGTGGTATAGGCATCAGAGTTTGGTCTGATTGATCTTCTCAGCGACCTTGGATTAATCTTAGTGTACTCTGTTGGATGAGACGAGCATGTCCCCCATCTTGACGTCGTCTTGGATACATCAAGATAGTGTCAGTTGTACGCCGCGCTAAAGTTAAAAGTTGTCGGTTTGTTTAGTAATCTCTCTCTGGTTGTGTGTGGGATGCACGGTTTCTTGGAGTTACGCTTCGTGTTGAGGCACGATAGTTTTATAATAGTCTTGTGATGGCTTGACTTGAGAACATCACCGAATGTCGTGTAAGGACTTCGATGCAGGCGTGGTTGATAACGGAACAGTTTTAAAAGCATGTCGTCGGTTTAAAGGCGAGTGTGAATCTCGGGTCGGCAATGTCTTTCGAGGAAATCTGGCGTGACCAATTTAGTTGGTCGATCGTGATTCAACCGTTTTCTTGGGTTGAGGTCCCTATAATGACCTCGGATGTAAGCTCTGCTTTGATGTTTCAGTTGTAATGTGAGCATTGGCTCGAGTTGTAAAGGCTTAAGTGCAGTCTTCTTAGAAAATTATTAAAGGTGCTTTGGGCGTTGGAAACACAATACAACCGGTTGAATGAAACTTCACGACCCTTGTGAGTCGGGGGATGTTTTTGTTGTTTTCCGAAGGCTTCTCGGGGACGAGAAGTTTTTTTTGGTGGGTAGTTTGTAACGAACCGTTTTTTATTTTTAGCGGATAAAATTCAATGGTTTTTGAACTTTTTCTTTTATCTGCGGGTCGGTTTTAAAACCGAGATTCGGAATGAGGTCCCGAGTTCTGGAGCCGTTTTGAGCGGTGATATCGGACCGCACGCGGTAGGTTTAACCATGCGGGTTAGGCGTGCGGGGTACCCCGCGCATCCGATAGCAGGCGCGCGGGCTGCGCACGGTGTTTCAGACGATGCGGGTAAAACCATGCGGGTTGGGTGTGTTTTAGTTTTTGATTAAAAATTAAAATAAAAGAAAATAAATAATAATAAAAAATTAAAACCTAAGCTAACCTCCCTCCCCTTCTCTCGGCAGGACCCCCGCGCACCCCCTCCTCTCCCCTTAGCCGCGCGCGTGACCCCCCTCCCCCCCCCTCCACGGCGCCGCCTCCTTCCTCCGATTTATCCCGGTTTTTGGCGATTTCACTCTTCGAATCATCATGGTGAGTCCTTCTCCCCCTTCTCCTCCCTGTTTCCGGCTTCATTTCGACCTAATCGGGGCCCGGTGAGGTGCGGCCGAACCCTAGGGCTTTGGGGTGATCCGGTTTTTCGGTTTCTTCTTGTTTTAGGTCGGTGCGAAGGTTCTCTTGGGGTCCCTTGAGGTGCATTCTGGAAAACGCCGCCAAAGGCGAAGCGGTTCGGGTAGTTTCGGACCGTCGGTATGGTTTCGGGGTAAGGATTTCACCTCTTTCCTTGTTTCGCACTTGTTAAATTTGGGGCTTTTGATGTTTATGAGTCCCTGGTTTGTCGTTGGCAGTGTGTTGAGCTTCGCGGTGTGGGTTCGCCTTCGTTTTGGTTTGTCGCCAACACCCGAGGTAAGGGCTTATTATTTCTGGTTGGTCTTGCCTGACCTAAATTGGTTTATCTTGGTGTCTTAAGGTTCGTAGTTGTAACAGCCCGAGATTTTATGAAAAATAATATTTTTAATTTTATTAATGTCTTATGTTGTACACTACACCAAAAGGAGCTTGCACAATACGCATCCTTGACTTGCCTTGCATTACACGCAATCGCGACCTTCCTCGATAGCGTGTGTAATACGCAATACCGAGTTTCACTAAACAACGATATGCTATTAAAATATTATTAAAACTAGCCGTTATGAATAGTAATAACCACTTTTTGAAATTTTATAAATTTTATTTTTCAAAATGGACTTCATTTTTGGACTCAGAATATCGAAATTAGCCTAGGGTGAAATTTTGGTATTTTTCTGAAAACTTTCAATTTTTGATGAATAGTAAAACCACTAAGTGGTAGGTTAAAAACTGAATTTTGCATAAAACTTAATTTTACCGCTTCTGTGAATGGAATTTCAAAAATCCGACAGACACGGTTGATGTCAGTAAGTAAAATGTTGATCAATGAGATATTAATAATTTTTTGGTGAATAGTAACTTTTTACCTTTTTTACCGCGGTTAATAGTAAATAGGGTAACTAAGGGTAAATATGATATTAATATTACCCTAAAACATGTCCTAATTCTATTGTACAAGTGTAATTCGACCAAAAACAAACTTAGGAATAAAATATGACCATTTAGGCCCACTTGGATTAGATTAGGACATTTATTATTAATTTATTTAAAGAAGGGTTAAAATAGTTAAAATCAAAGTTTAATAAGTAAATCATTTTTAATATGGGGTTATACATAAGATAAATTCGATTGTAAATATTCATTAGAAAGATAAAAAGATTTCCTACATGATGGTATTTTATTTTTAATTTTTAGACATCAAATAATTTAATATATTTATGACACAAATATGATGCAGTAATTATCTTATTAATGAAATATTGACATAATTGATAATATAAATACCAAAATAAATGTAATTTAAGACTTTTTATGAATTCCACTAATTTTCTAGGTTACTATGATATATTATTGTTGATTTAAGCAACTTGTTTCGAACATATAATTCTGTTATGACTTTCAAAAAAATCATATATCAAATAGTGTCAAAATTGACACAAAATAGTTTTTAAATCAAATATTATATTACTAATTGTTATTTTATTCCTAAAAATCTAAGGCTCCGCCAAATGACTTAGATAAGGATATATATATTAATAATAAACAATTTGGGGTTCGTTTGGCATGTTATAGTAAGTGTATTAACCATATAGTGAAAGAAAACAAAAAGACATGGTAAAAGTTAAATTATTTAACTTAGAGTTAAATCTAATTGATAAGGTTAAAATAATACCCTAAACTTGTCTAAATCCTATTGGTTGATAGTATTTCGACCCATCCCCACCTTAGCTTCGAAATAAGACCCTTTGGAGCCATTATAAACCGATTTTGACTTTAATATAAAATAATATTTTGAGATATTCCTAAGGTGCCCCTCTCCTCCCTTATAAAAGGACACCTCATCTCCCTCCTCCTCACACCAATTTGAGCACTCAAGCTCGTCCAACCTCTGCCAAAATCTCTTCTCCACTTCCCTAGAAACATCCTAGAGGTTCTGGTCTTCCTCAAAGACCAATTTTAGTTCCCTAAGAGGAGGTCTCCAAAAGGTGCTTCAAAGAAGAGGTAATTACCGTTACCAATTCTTTCATCTTTATTTCTTCTTCCACTTCTTCTTCTTAGGTTGTTTCATTATGAAGTAATAACATCAGTATCACTCATATACTGATATGTTATTATAATTATGAAACAACCCTATTTCACCATCTATCCATCCTACGGAAAAATAAATCATCGCGCGTGCGTACGTACGGAATACCGTCTCCACGCCGTGGTGTAATCTATTTTCCACCACCACCTTACATGGATGGGTATAATGGTGTAAATAATAACTATAAATTCTTATTACAACATCATATTGATTCTGGTATATTGTCTAATCCACTCCAATTCAATTCAATATTTATAGAAATGATATCATCGCTCGTGCGTACGTACGGACTACCGTCTCCACGACGCGATGAGATTCATTCTCCACATTAACCATTCATGAATGATTATAAAGCATATATAACAAGTAATAATGAAATATATGACATAATAATGATACTGGATTTATGTATATTTATATGTATTTCATCTACTTAATTCCATTCAATTCAATAAGGAAACGAAAACAGCGTTCATGCGTACGTACGGACTACCGTCTCCATGAACGGTGTATTTCATTCCATTATCAATATATAATATATATATGTATATTCTGAATATATATTATATATAAATAATGTTTTACATTCTGGATATAAGTAATCAAGATCCAAGTAATCATATTAATAATTACAAGTTAAAAACACGAATGACAAATAAGACGATTTTACCCAAAATGCTACTTTAACATGAATTTACAAAAGACCGGGTAATATAAAGCCATAAGAGAACCATATATGATATCATAACAATGAATATGATTCTGTAATAAGTCAATAACATTATGAAAATCATTATACAGGAGGTTCGGACACGTACAAAGCAAGTCGGACCTAAGGTAAGGGAAATATCACAATCTCATTTTTATCCGAGATTGTTTATTCGTAAGTATTTACTGGGGTGTATTTTATCATCCACGTCCATGTTTCATCAATATTTAATATTATTTCCATCCACCTACAATTGTTTAAATCCATTTTTACCCTTCGGTGAGTTTTTAGTAATATCTATGAAAGGAATCTTTTTTCATACGAGGTACTTTTTGACTTTTCCGACAAAAGTACGAAGAATGTTTTTTTAACTTATACGGCATGAATGGATTTTTAAAACATTATTTCCAAGAAACATCCTTTACAAGTTTTCAAGTTTATTTTTAATCAACTTATTTTATTTTAAAGTTGTATGACATGTTATGAAAGGAAAAAATGTTTTTGAAGAAGAAAGGATATTTTCCTCAAGAATGAAGTTCAAGTATTTTATCAAAATTATTTTCCATCTAAGATAATAAAAGGGTTCTGTTTTTATCCCTATTATTACATGTATTTGATTATGTTGTGATGGAAATATTTTTATGAATTCCTTTATCTTATATGAATTTTTTTATGATGTCATGTTGTTTAAGAATCCCATTTTTATTACATGGGTTACGCTATGATGTATGGTTTATGATTATGTGGCACACATAAGAAAGGATTCATTATGAGATGGGTGGGACTTATATCTCCCTCCAATGCATTGGGTAAAGATTTTATATCTCATGAGATAGATAGGGCTGGAACGGTAAGTTATACCGGTTCAGTGAAATAGGACTGAAACGAGGGTTACTCGATTCAGAAAGGGACTTTGTCCACTAAGATAGTCTTGGCAATGAGTCATGACTAACAAGAAATGATTCTCTATGATTATGTGTGAATGCCACAAAGTTTCATGTTTTAAGTTATAATTATTGTGATTACATTTCACTGCCATGATTTATCCCATGTTATGAAATTATGCTCTCTTTTGCAGGTTAAGATTTCCAAAATGTTATGTTCTTATGAATACGATGTGATTGATATTTCTTTTGTTTACCCTTACTGAGCATTTGAGCTCACCCTTTTATGTTTTCTTTTCCCCGGGATATAAAGAAAGTTTTTAGTTAAAAAAAGGGAAGATCTTTATAGGAGATGTTGAAGATCTTTCACCACGATTAGAAGATTACGTTCCGAGTTTCCAAAGACACTAAACTATTACGATCCCTGTGTGTGTGTTTTTGTTATGTACTAAGTATTCCGCAAATGTAATGTAATGTCCATGTAAGTCAAGATACGGGTCTCTACAGTTGGTATCAAAGGAAAGGTTTAGTCAACCTTTGGAAACTAGGATGCGATAACTTTAGTGAGATCCCTAGAGATATTTCTAAGGTATGTCTAGGGATGTCCCTAAGGTTAAGTATACGTATAGGTTATAGTACTAGAACTACGCTAACGATCATAGAATTAAACCTAAGATGTTAGATATTGAAGGTACTCCCCCTTTATTATGTTGTTTTCCCTAGCATGATTTTTTCCTCTCACACTATTCTTTTTGGGTTTTAGAAAATGGCTGGAAACAAGATGATTCACGATAATGGAATATATGATGGACAATGGAATGATATTCTTCATGAGCAACCAAATGAAATGGGATTTGGAAGTCCAAACATCATTATTATGCCGAATCAGAAATCTCATAATATGATCAATAAAGTAAAATTTGGTAAGTTTCCTGACTCGGCTAATAAGAGAAAGATGGAGTTTCATGATGATCATAGAGGAAAGAAAGTTCAATTTCCCCTATGTAAATCATGTGGGAAGAGGCATCAAGGAGAATGTTTCAAGGGAACTGGAAGATGCTTTGGGTGTAGAAAAGAAGGACACAAAGCAAGTAAGTGCAAAGGAAAAGGTTCAGTTAACACCATGGATGAGGATAATGGTATTGCTACGACATCAACAAAGGTTAAATGCTTTAAATGTGGAATGTACGGGCATTATGCAAACCAATGCCCTAAGGGAAAGTCTCATGAAGAGAATCAGTATGGTCTTATGGGAAGTATTTATGTTGACGATGATGAAGAAACTACAAATGATATTTGAGATGAAAGAAATGATGAAGCTTGGTCAATGGTCTAAGAATGTAGTGGAATGATTACATGTTTATCATGTGTAATGTTGTATAAGTAATGTCATGGAATAAAGAGACATCTATGGATTGTTACACTATTGTCTTTCCTTAAGTTTTGAAAGTGTATGATGAATGGTACCAGTAACCATGAAAGGTTATTCAAATACTTTTTTAAAGTAGATGATATGCACAAAATGAAAGGATTAGAAGATAATGAGATGTTTGATTGTATTCATGAGCTCATGATTGATATAAGGACTAAGTGATATCATGGTTTGAGTATATAGAATTTTGAGGATTTTGTTATTTGGAAAGTGTTAACTTTTAACTGCATTCAAGTTTTCACTAAGGTTCGATGGGTATTCAAGAGAATACATGATTAAGGACTTTGAATGTTTCGAATGTGACAAAAAAACATATCTTATGGTATATGGGGTTCAATGATGGTGTTAAATCTCGGGTAATTGTTTTCACTATATTATGAGAGTGGACTGTAGTATTATGGATAAGCCTAATGATTAGAATGGATTATGTTGGACATAAGTTAGTATTGTTTAAGGATAGAAGATTTTCGATATTATTGATGAGATGTTATAGTAATGTAGTTTTAGAAAAAGGACAACCTGCAGGACGGGCGACAGCCCATCGCTTCGGACAAGGCTGTGGGAATCGAACCCACAACCGAAGTGCGACTGGCCTTTATCGCCTACCACTGGCCTACAGGAAGTCCCTGTTTAGTAGAAACTAGTTTTATTATATTAAGCAGTATGATATATGAGGTATAAGTCCATTTTAGGAACCATATATGATTAATCTCACTATAGATCGACTTATGTATATAATTTTTTCTAACCTTTTGTTTGAGACAGATGGAATGACCCGTCGTTCTATCACATGATCTGCTAACACTTCACGAATAACAAATTCAACTTCATTTATTTAAGAGATGAAGTGGAAATTTTTCAAGGCACGAACAACAGTGATATTATACCAAAATAAAGTAAGTATTTATTCTAATTCAAATTTTCAACTTTAGGGAAATGATCTTGAAAACCAAAAATGTTTTCCTAGTGATCTTATACCTGATGAATCAGATGGTACCTTATATCATCACAAATCTATGGATTTGTGATTACTGGATTTTCCATAGCCATGTTCTCTACCACTCTCCATCAGAACATGATGGTTAGATTTCTCTTCCATATCCATATTTTCACCTATGTGGAAACCCAGTGATTGGTTTATTTGGGTAACCGTTACGTTTCATACTTTTGTTTTTAAAGATTGGTTTTGGTATTCTTTTTTACGATGTGGGTTTCTATTAAAGAAACTTTCGAATAGTAAACTATTTATAACCCCGACGAATTTCGAGGGCGAAATTCATTTTAAGGGGGGTAGAATGTAACAGCCCGAGATTTTATGAAAACTATTCTTTTTAATTTTATTAATGTCTTGTGTTGTAAGCTACACCAAAAGGAGCTTGCACAATACGCATCCTTGACTTGCCTTTCATTACACGCAATCGCGACCTTCCTCGATAGCGTGTGTAATACGCAATACCGAGTTTCACTAAACAACGATATGCTATTAAAATATTATTAAAACTAGCCGTTATGAATAGTAATAACAACTTTTTGAAATTTTATAAATTTTATTTTTCAAAATGGACTTCATTTTTGGACTCAGAATATCGAAATTAGCCTAGGGTGAAATTTTGGTATTTTTCTGAAAACTATCAATTTTTGATGAATAGTAAAACCACTAAGTGGTAGGTTAAAAACTGAATTTTGCATAAAACTTAATTTTACCGCTTCTGTGAATGGAATTTCAAAAATCCGACAGACACGGTTGATGTCAGTAAGTAAAATGTGGTTCAATGAGATAAAAATAATTTTTTGGTGAATAGTAACTTTTTGCCTTTTTTACCGCGGTTAATAGTAAATAGGGTAACTAAGGGTAAATATGATATTAATATTACCCTAACACATGTCCTAATTCTATTGGACAAGTTTAATTCGACCGAAAACAAACTTAGGAATAAAATATGACCATTTAGGCCCACTTGGATTAGATTAGGACATTTATTATTAATTTATTTAAAGAAGGGTTAAAATAGTTAAAATCAAAGTTTAATAAGTAAATCATTTTTAATATGGGGTTATACATAAGATAAATTCGATTGTAAATATTCATTAGAAATATAAAAAGATTTCCTACATTATGGTATTTTATTTTTAATTTTTAGACATCAAATAATTTAATATATTTATGAAACAAAGATGATGCAGTAATTATCTTATTAATGAAATATTGACATAATTGATAATATAAATACCAAAATAAATGTAATTTAAGACTTTTTATGAATTCCACTAATTTTCTAGGTTACTATGATATATTAGTGTTGATTTAATCAACTTTTTTCGAACATATAATTCTGTTATGACTTTCACAAAAATCATATATCAAATAGTGTCAAAATTGACACAAAATAGTTTTTAAATCAAATATTATATTACTAATTGTTATTTTTTTCCTAAAAATCTAAGGTTCGGCCAAATGACTTAGATAACGATATATATATTAATAATAAACAATTTGGGGTTCGTTTGGCATGTTATAGTAAGTGTATTAACTATATAGTGAAAGAAAACAAAAAGACATGGTAAAAGTTAAATTATTTAACTTAGAGTTAAATCTAATTGATAAGGTTAAAATAATACCCTAAACTTGTCTAAATCCTATTTGTTGATAGGATTTCGACCCATCCCCACCTTAGCTTCGAAATAAGACCCTTTGGAGCCATTATAAACCGATTTTGACTTTAATATAAAATAATATTTTGAGATATTCCTAAGGTGCCCCTCTCATCCCTTATAAAAGGACACCTCCTCCCCCTCCTCCTCACACCAATTTGAGCACTCAAGCTCGTCCAACCTCTACCAAAATCTCTTCTCCACTTCCCTAGCAACATCCTAGAGGTTCTGGTCTTCCTCAAAGACCAATTTTAGTTCCCTAAGAGGAGGTCTCCAAAAGGTGCTTCAAAGAAGAGGTAATTACCGTTACCAATTCTTTCATCTTTATTTCTTCTTCCACTTCTTCTTCTTAGGTTGTTTCATTATGAAGTAATAACATCAGTATCACTCATATACTGATATGTTATTATAATTATGAAACAACCCTATTTCACCATCTATCCATCCTACGGAAAAATAAATCACCGCGCGTGCGTACGTACGGAATACCGTCTCCATGCCATGGTGTAATCTATTTTCCACCACCACATTACATGGATGGGTATAATGGTGTAAAGAATAACTATACATTCTTATTACAACATAATATTGATTCTGATATATTGTATAATCCACTCCAATTCAATTCAATATTTATAGAAATGATATCATCGCTCGTGCGTACGTACGGACTACCGTCTCCACGACGCGATGAGATTCATTCTCCACATTAACCATTCATGAATGATTATAAAGCATATATAACAAGTAATAATGAAATATATGACATAATAATGATACTGGATTTATGTATATTTATATGTATGTCATCTACTTAATTCCATTCAATTCAATAAGGAAACGAAAACAGCGTTCATGCGTACGTACGGACTACCGTCTCCATGAACGGTGTATTTCATTCCATTATCAATATATAATATATATATGTATATTCTGAATATATATTATATATAAATCATGTTTTACATTCTGGATATAAGTAATCATGATCCAAGTAATCATATTAATAATTACAAGTTAAAAACACGAATGACAAATAAGACGATTTTACCCAAAATGCTACTTTAACATGAATTTACAAAAGACCGGGTAATATAAAGCCATAAGAGAACCATATACGATATCATAATAATGAATATGATTCTGTAATAAGTCAATAACATTATTAAAATCATTATACAGGAGGTTCGGACACGTACAAAGAAAGTCGGACCTAAGGTAAGGGAAATATCACAATCTCATTTTTATCCGAGATTGTTTATTCGTAAGTATTTACTGGGGTGTATTTTATCATCCACATCCATGTTTCATCAATATGTAATATTATTTCTATCCACCTACAATTGTTTAAATCCATTTTTACCCTTCGGTGAGTTTTTAGTAATATCTATGAAAGGAATCTTTTGTCATACGAGGTACTTTTTGACTTTTCCGACAAAAGTACGAAGAATGTTTTTTTTAACTTATACGGCATGAATGGATTTTTTAAACATTATTTCCAAGAAACTTACTTTACAAGTTTTCAAGTTTATTTTTAATCAACTTCTTTTATTTTAATGTTGTATGACATGTTATGAAAGGAAAAAATGTTTTTGAAGAAGAAAGGATATTTTCCTCAAGAATGAAGTTCAAGTATTTTATCAAAATTATTTTCCATCTAAGATAATAAAAGGGTTCTGTTTTTATCCCTATTATTACATTGATTTGATTATGTTGTGATGGAAATATTTTTATGAATTACTTTATCTTATATGAATTGTTTTATGATGTCATGTTGTTTAAGAATCCCATTTTTATTACATGGGTTACACTATGATGTATGGTTTATGATTATGTGGCACACATAAGAAAGGATTCATTATGAGATGGGTGGGACCTATATCTCCCTCCAATGCATTGGGTAAAGATTATATATCTCATGAGATAGACATGGCTGGAACGGTAGGTTATACCGGTTCAGTGAAACAGGACTGAAACGAGGGTTACTCGATTCAGAAAGGGACTTTGTCTACTAAGATAGTCTTGGCAATGAGTCATGACTAACAAGAAATGATTCTCTATGATTATGTGTGAATGCCACAAAGTTTCATGTTTTAAGTTATGATTATTGTGATTACATTTCACTGCCATGATTTATCCCATGTTATAAAATTATGCTCTCTTTTGCAGGTTAAGATTTCCAAAATGTTATGTTCTTATGAATACGATGTGATTGATATTTCTTTTGTTTACCCTTACTGAGCATTTGAGCTCACCCTTTTATGTTTTCTTTTCCCCAGGATATAAAGAAAGGTTTTAGCTAAAAAAAAGGGAAGATCTTTATAGGAGATGTTGAAGATCTTTCACCACGATTAGAAGATTACGTTCCGAGTTTCCAAAGACACTAAACTATTACGATCCTTGTGTGTGTGTTTTTGTTATGTACTAAGTATTCCGCAAATGTAATGTAATGTCCATGTAAGTCAAGATACGGGTCTCTACAGTAGTGGTTATCTTATATTGCGTTGGAGGTTTCGGTATGATTTCGGGTTGCCGGAGTTTAGGCGACTCACCTGCGCAGGCATAGGTACGTATTAATATGTACGTGGGTTCCCCCGACGTGCGTATATTTGTCCATGGCAGCGAATATACACACATATGAGGCTAGTTGTCCCCATTACATATATAAAAAGTGCATGTACAGGTGAGTGGAGACAGGCTTATGTGTATAAGCATATGTGTAAGGATCCTCTTTCGCACGCTCATGGCCATGCGGAGCGTGTGCATAGGGGCTAGGTGTCCTTATACGTATGTGAAATCACATATGCCTCGTGGGGGAGCAGCTGCGGCAGCTTTAGTTAGAAAGCGCCAAGAGCCGGAGTGGATGGATGGATCCACCTTGAGGTAGGGTCCCTCTCCTTGCCCTTTAAATTTAAGTAAAGTAATAGTGAGTTTAATATTGCACTTAGCATTTTAATTAGGCAAGTTTAGTTCCGATTAAATTCTTTTGTGTGAATCGTGTGAATTGCAGGAATAAGATAAAAGAGGTTGTTTGGTCACTAAACTAACGATTTAATAATAAAACCCCTCTTTCGAGGTGCGCTGCCTTCAATCTAAAAATGTAGCAATAGAATTTCATGATTGCATTCCTTATTGTGTGGCTTCTTAACTGTGCTAACTGTTGAATGAGTTTTAAAGTAAATGCTAAATATCACTAAATGAATAGTTTGATAAAGTAATGACATGTTTTCTAATAAGACTCCTCCAATAGAGGTGAGTTGCCGTCAAAATAAACGTGTAGTAGTAGATTTCATTTTTTTTGTGATTGCTTGCTTAAAAGTCTTATGACTCTTTATGCTTGACGTTATACTTGATAAATGACATGCTTCTACTTGTACCATTTAATTTCATTAATCACCTAACATAGAGACATGTTGATTCCATACGCTTTTGTTTACCTTCTTATTGATCGTGCAAGTTCCAAAATGTTGAACAAGGACAATTAATTATGAGAATTGATTATAAAAAGTTGGGATATGATTTGGATAACTCAATGTGAAGAATTAATTATGAAATGAGAATTGTGTCAATTGATTAATTAAGTGATAAATGAATAAGATTTTGGGTCCGAGACATGGCGTTCTAGATCGACTTAAAATCTGGGTTTGGACATGGCGTTCCTTCCCAATGGTTATCCAAGCTTGTGATATAAGGTGTTAGACATGGCGATCTACACCAAATGTAATACGGGGTGTTAGACATGACGATCTACACCGAATGATTATCTAGGTGTTAGACATGGCGATCTACACCAAATGTGATTCGTGGTGTTAGACATAGCGATCTACACCAAATGTTATACGGGGTGTTAGACATGGTGATCTACACCGAACGAATGATGCTAATGATTTATGAAAAGAATGAGAGATGTGGGTAAAACCCGAGTGAATTGTGATCAAATAAAGAAAGGTAAGAATGAGTGGGTTTCCGGTATGAGTTGAAATGATAAGTGAATAAATAGAGTAGGTGATAAAAATGATAAAAAGTGTTTTTATGCTTGAACCAAATTTACTTATGTTGTTTTAAACAGGTTCTCATCCCGGCTATGGGCCGAAGTAGGTAGTGCCGCCAGGTGTCCTTTCTGGAACCTGGACGGGTGTTTATTGTTTGCATTGTGTCGTTATTGTTCAAAAATACCAACACTTTGTTTAATTATATTTTCATGGTCTAGAGTGGGCTAGACCCCGGTGGTTCTGGCCTACTGAGATATATATCTCACACCCTACTCGGGCCGCCATTGCACTGGGGTACCCGAGTAGATTCCATTTGGTTGCAGGACCTTGTTGTTGCTGTTTCTTGTACTTGGAGTTAGGATCAAAGGACCGAGTTGGGGCTCGGGATGCTCATGGAGATCACCCTCGGGGCTTGAGACTTTTTTTCATTTACTTCTGCATTGATGTGTAAGTATGTCGCGTGATTTAATGCTTTCATTGTATCATTAGCATGTCATGCATGAATCTCTTATATAAACTGTCGTTCTCCAAATTTATTCAAACCTTATAAATGAAAAATGTTTTCCGCTGTTTTCTTATTATTATTTACACTACTTCCATTGCTGTATTTTTGGTCCCTTTGTTCCACTTTGATAAGAGGGTATAGTCTTCCCCCTGACTTAACTTACACCCTCGCCACTAGTTGGCAACCTCTGGCGTAAGGGGAGACGCGCTTGAGGCCATGTCGCGGGCCGGCTCAGGTGACCTGGGTGTCCGGTTCAGGGTCGACCTGGGTTGGTTCATGACAATTATCCACTGAAACATTCACCAATAATAATAATAATTGCAATGACAATAATAATTTCAATATTGTATTGCAAATCACTCTATATATTTATATAACAATGAACAAGTGTATTGAAATTCATACATAAACTATATATAGATTGACCATCATCAAATCATTCAACATGGAATATATCTTCAACTAATATATACCTTTATATATCATCATTAAATATATACTATTTTAATACCTAATCATTGTGTTAAAATTAAAACATTATCCCATAGTTGGTTCCAAATATATATAATATAATTAAAAAAATATAACTCATTTTTTCTAACTAATACTCATATTATGGAATATTCCACCAAAATAATGCCTTTTACATTAATTTTCCATCCATAATTCCTATTTTTCACTGGTTATAATAAAAGGTGGGGTGGACTACATAATAATACATGAATGATTGTGTCTTCGAGACCAAGTAATGTTTTCCAAAGGGGTGTGATCCATACATGATCAACAATTTTCTTCACCCTTATTCCAGAAGTGCTTGAGATTCATACATTTTGTTTTTATCTAATTTACTTATATGATCTTTTTAGATAATCAAATACCTTATCTCAACCCAGGAATATTTATATTGAAAAATAAGCTCATCCATCTATAATTATAAGAATTTTGTATTCTATAATCTTCCACCAGGTAAACATTAATGGTGTGATAAATCTTATTATTTTTGAAATATACATGAGGGACCCTTTAATAAATTAAAGAGAATAACATTTTACAGAATGAAATCTGGAGCATCTTAGCACCCTATCAAGATTAATTTTTTTATATATTTGTCTCTCTATTTAGAATATTATTTATCCTCATACTCCTAATTATGGGTAAATTCATAATATAAAAAATATCAATATTTTCATTTAATAATATTTTATTATTTAAGCTATTAATATATTTATATGTATAAAACAATCAACACTAAAATATTACAATTTTTTCAACAGGACTATATCGTTTTGTAAATTTTCCTTTTTTATTAGTAAAATATTTTACAAAAAAATATTTCAATGTGCCTTGAATTCTGGTAAAACCTTTATCTCCAAATGATATTGTGGTAAATAAAGTATCTTAATTTCAATTATAACCAAATCCATGAATTATATATATGTTATTAAAGATATTTAGATTCAAATTCATATAAAAAATTTATCTATTAGTAATATTATTTCCAACTATTTTCATTATTCTGGTAATATTATTATAAATACTATTTTATATATTATTGTAAATATTATAAACAATTATTATTTGTTTGAAAATAAAATTTTAAATAAAATATTATATATAGATATTCCAATATTATTTTATGAACATTCATATAATAATTATTAATAAAATCATATAAAAAATATATATTTCATTTATTATATAATAGTTATGTATTTATATTGTATGAAACAAAAAAAAGTTGATACATTATTTGGAAAAACATGTTCAAACAAAACTAAAAAATTAAAACACTATAAAAATACATTATTCACCAAGAAAAATTATAAAAGCTTTTTTATAAAAGGTAAACCTATAAAACAAATCACATAAACTCCATTAAACATCATCTATCATATGACTTTCTCACACATCAGTTGTTACTGTCATGATTCACACTAGCGATGTGGTCCAGAAATGACCCTTTGGTGGTAAGCAGGTACACTTTCATGAAATTTTTAAAGTAATTAATTTCTCCCCAATATCTCCTTGGAAGTTAGAAGAAATTTCCTATAATATTAAATATTACGTGGGTACAAAATAACACATCAATTAAGAAAATTTAATATTTTTTTAAAATATGATTAAGAGTCACATTTTTTATTCATTTAATAAATCTTACGACATACCAAAATGGAATTAGTTTATATGTTTTATCACTAAAGGGTCATTTATATGTATAATTCACTAATAAAAAAATACACTAAATAATATATTCTTCATGAATACCATAAAATTAAATCATCAACTATTCACAATCCATTTAATTTCAAATGATTAAATATAAAAATTACAACATGGAAGTTTATGGATCCCTATTTTCTTGAAAAGATTGAATCTTGATATTTTTTTTATTTTTTTAACATTATTTGAATCACTTGAAAAGAGATGATTTGTTTAATATAATTTAATAGAATTAATTAATATAGAATAAAATTCATTGTAAAAAACAAATGGCAGGGAAAACCTGTTACAAAAAATCTTCAACACTTGCATTGGCCAATGTATGATAAAAAAATGGAATAGGTTGGTCAGATTATTTAATATTTAATTAGTGTCTGTGAATATTTTAAAACATAGAATCCATTGTACATTATAGATTATCAAACATAGATTCATGATTACAGATTATGTAATATATAAAATAGTGATTCCAAAGTATATATTATAAAAGTGATATTATAATATAAAATATATTTTTATAGATTTTAGATTATAAAACATAGACTTTTTTTCAAATTATTTCATAGATACTACGGGTTTATAAATTAAAAATGGATATCCATATCATTTGAACATAATGGTAAATGTAATGGTCCTTACTTAATATAATTATATCGTTCACTCATTGGTGACCAAATCCATTGGAAAATAGAGTCCAAGACTCATAAACCAATTTTGTATAAATAATGAAATTCTCTTACATCATAGATACAATAGAAATTATTTCTACTTAAAATTTAACTATAGGTACTAATGTAGAAATAAGATAATGCATTCACAAATCTTACTTTTGATTTAAAAAATATTTCCACAAGAAGTCATCAACTATACTTTCAGTAATAATCTATTATTTTTGTAAAATAATAATGAGACAGATAAAAATGACCCAATGACATTGTATTTTAATCATTTAAATTTTATTTTTTCTATTCATAGTAACATTTTATTACTGATTTCAGGTACTCCATAACCCCTTATTTTCTTATTCATTGGTCTGGTATTATTTTGGAGTGTTAAAATAGAAATTTATTTATTCTTTGAAATTTTTCAGGTAATGCATAGTAGGTGCATTATTTTCCAAAATTTGTGTGCTCTCCTTTTACAAACTATGAAATCCCACAAATTTTGGAATTGTATGGTTGTCACAAGGTTTGGAAATATTATTCCTATTCACCCCACCTAATGTAAAAAATTGTAAATATGTTCATACCATTATTATTAATTTGATGTGTTAAAACAGACCTAATATTTAAAGTTCATAATAGTACAAAATGTTATATGGTTCTCAGTAAGGATGTGTTAATGAAATATAATAAATAATGATTAACAATTCATTATTAGATAATGGAAAAGTAAAATATCAATAAAATATATATTAAATGAAATGGTTTATACATATATGATAACATAAACCTAGTAAAACTGAATAATTTTTATATACATTGTAATCGATTTACAAAATTCATTCATTTGGGTAAAAGGATGAATGGTTCTACATAATTGAGTGTTAATGTAATTTAACACATAATTGTTTATATGAATTATTAGAAAAATAAAAAGGGAAATTAACAATAAAAAATTGTATGTAATGAAAAATATATATATGTGTGTGTGATAAGAATAATTCTCTTCCCATTAAATAATAATTGAATTATTTTAGTAAATAGTACATGATAAATAAATAGAGAGAAATTTAAATAATCAAATCCTCCAATAGTGGTCCCAAGGTAAATAATATTTTATGAATGTCTCATCCCTTTTTTTAACGATTGAAATAGTACCTTAATTCACATAATGGGTCCACATGTCACCTACACTACTGGATTTTAGCACCAACCTTATCAATCATCAGTGACTGTTACAATGACCACCTAATTAAAACTATCAACATGTGGATCCAATATAGAACCCTTATTGGACTTGGTTAATTCTTCAATTGAATTTTGAAATAACTTCAACAAACGCCTCTTAAAGATAATATCTTCGCCTCTTAATGTACACCCCAGTTCAGTTTCATGTTATTTAAAATTAGAATGAGAAATTATTATAGACACTATCTTATCTTGAATCACCCAAAAATAGTAATGAGTAAACCATTCTGTGCTGACCAACCAAGCCTTAGAACTCCATCAAATCAATAAAACAAATTATATTTTGATCATGAATTAAATAAGATCTATATTGTATATATCATGACCTCTATGCTATAGTGGATAATCCCCATGTTTGAATAAAATTAAAATTTAATGTCCATACATAAGGTTGCACTAATATCACAAGGCTATGCTCATGTGTTCCAACATTCTGTGAAGTGATGATCTATAACATCTGCAATATAGTAGTCATTAACTACATTGATATAGAAAATAGATTTAAAAATAGAAACATTATGAGAAATTTAATTAGAACCCATTAAAATCCATAAAGGGAAATACAAAAACAATCTCCAGTGATGATAGGTGATAAAACTGGTAATAAAAGAAGTAGAAAAATTCATCAAAATAATTAAACAAAAGTATTAATTCACAAAGAATATAAAATATCCTGAAAATAAATGAATTACTTAAATGAAATGTTATGAAATACCAGTGAAAATTTAATTTTATTAAATAATTTCTATATAAAAATTTATTCCAAAAAATTATGGCATATAAGAGAAATTGTAAATAAGTATAGATTATCCCCTGAGAACATCTTAGAAGGTTATCCTGCTCAATTAAATAATTACATTCAATGAGCCTCCATTTTGGACCAATTCTATTATCTACTCGTCTGAATTTCTCCTAGGAGGAGAGTGTATCATCCGATTAAAATAGTTTCCCATCATAAGAAAATCCAGAACATAGAAAAAATACTGAATTATTTCCTCCCACCATCCAACAACATCTGTGTGCTTCTAAATAGATTATATTTCCAATTTCATGAATTTTTCACACTCAAAGGGATCATAATGGATCGTCTTCTCTTAGGTTTAATTTCCAAATATATGCCTAATTTTTTCTTCTTCCATGGAAAATAATTCTCCATTTCACAATACAATACTATGATATAAAGTATCATACACCTCCCTACAAAATATATTCTCACTACCCAAAGTAGCATACCCATGAGCACATGCTATGCTATATTAGCTCATGGTTCCACAATGGTTCCCAACTGAAGTAAATATCTATATCCCATCCCTTATTAAACCATATGGTAGTATCCGATTCTTCTAATCTAGCATTCAGAAAACCAAATTTTTTGGGGGTTATTAGGAAGAAAAAACCGAAAAGGTATCAGCAAAAAACATATTTTTCATTCGATACATATCATCCTATGTACATCTATATCATCGAATGATAATTTATATATTCATTTATAAAAATAATTGATCAATATTGAAGTCATATTACACAAAAATACCTATGTGATCAAGAGGACTTATAGACTTGTAAAATATATTTTTTGATAATCTGAACCCCTTCAACCTCTAACTATATTCAACTAAATTGATAAATTTATAAGCATGTTTTTAATTTTATTAATTAGAACATGGTGAAAATAATACATGTTCAATTTTATTTTCAATAAAAATTCTCGGTATACGTTTGATAAGCATATAAAAATACATTATCCACAAATTAGATCATTTGAAAATGATTAATACTTATAATAGAAGAAAATATGTATACAGGTTTTTCAATTATAAAATATTAATGAAATTATCTTCACATAAATTATAGAATAAAAATTTAATACAATACTAGAATTTCCATAATCTTATTGATAGTAATCAAAAGGAAACAAAAGTTTCAATATTTTGAACAATAATCCCAATAGTAAGAACAACAAAATGAACATAAAAAATTTAATATAAGAAATAATCACAATTATTCAATATGGTTTGTATAAATCATAATAGTTAACCAGAATAGAAATTCATGAATGTGTTGTTTGAATCCTTGAGAAAAAAATCCACTCATCTGGGTTCGACTTCATCTTCCCTTTCACATGAATAAAATTATTAAAACAAGGAAGACATAATACAAAGGGAATTATAATACATTAATGTTCACGGTTAAAAATATAGAAACGTTGAACTCTTCACACATCTTGGACACACTATACTATTCTTCCCAAGCTGTCAAATTCAATTGTTCACAACATGAGCAAAATTTAAATTTCATGAATAGAATATAAGCACCACAATGAACATAAATCACTAAAATATTTCCCTCAAACTACTATATCAAATTCCAATTATCAAACTCTTTTAATGTATACAATAATAATAGGTAGAATATTATAAAATATTATATAATTGTTTGTGATATGATAATATGTGACCGAAGACATAAATACTTTTTTAATCACCATATTGGGCGAAAATCTAGGATCACATAAAAAATGTCATTAAATAATATTATTGACCCACAAAAATAATCCCATAGAGGTAGATCATTCATGATATTTGAACACAATTTGGTTTTGGAAATAGAGGATTTTAAATATTAATCCATAAAAAGAGGGATTCACATACCAAAACTGGTTTTTTAGGTGTTGGGATATATAGGAAGCTTACAATAGTTTATACTATATAATCCAATGAGATGTTTGATATTTCTTTCAACTTTAAGGAACTAAATTCAAATTTAAATCAATTAATATGGGAAAGAAAAGATAATAATATAGTATTTCTTATATATTAATAAAAATTCATAACTACATATTGACTATGAAAATGGAATTAAAATTATTGACTAATTATTTTAAAATTGTAAATGAAAATGTGATTTATTAACACAAAATCAAACTAAAATTTTATAATCGAATGTATATATCATTTTTAGTTTATAAAAATAAATTAAATTCAATATTTATATAAACTATTGTACACAATTTAAATAATTAATCTTTGACCAAGATGAATCCATATTAAAGACTCATTCATTTATAGACAGTCAATGTAATATCTCTCAATGTAAAATTAAATAAGACTCTAAATAATTAATTTAATGAAATTATATATTTAATTTTTACATCACATGAAATGGGAATGAAGAATTTAAAGGAAATAACGAAACATTATGGAATTATCATTCAATATTCTTTAATTAAATGCCTAATATTTCACTATGGACTATTTTTTTAACTAAAATATATTGAATGAAAACTTTTTTAGTTCATTTAAAATGATATTAATTCAAAGGATGAATCTCAAAAGGAATCATAGTCAATTTATATTTCAATAAATTAGTCAATGTCTACCGTGAGGCCCTTTCTAATAATCAATATCAAATAAATTTTACAATAAGTAATTTTCATGTGAAAATAATTACATTCTTTTCAATCTGACCAGTATACTAGCATTATGGATACTATTTATGAAGTGCTTAATCACCTTTTTTATTATTATAATTAATTTTTTATCATTGAGTGTTGATATGTAATGTCTAGGAAATCAAATAGCATTAAAAGCATAAAACTAAAAACTAGGAATGAAATTTCACATTTTATCATATCCAACATGTTCCTTATAAAATCATAATTCAATTATTTGTGATCAAAATTTTAAATCTATCTTTCTTCATCATATTAATTGAAAAAAATTATTGAGAATTAATATCCATGTTAACAAACTACTGTGATAATTTTTCCATTCCAACCATACAAAAATTGAATTGAGGGCATAATCAAAAAATTGACCAAATACTGCAAAATTACTAATTGTTGAAGTGTTCCATGTATATAATCATGTCCATAAATATGGTACACATTCTACATATTTTGATGAACATTTGATCTTCCATAATCACAAAATATTGCAGTTTCTCTACCATTAAAAATGATAGTGATCAAATTACCTTCCTCCCATGAGGCAAATAAGATATAAAAAACTCTCATAGGATTCATCTTGGGATTTCACACAATGAGCACAATAATTATAGGGGTATTGGATGGTGGAATAATAATCACTATAAGAATATGAATTTTTTTTTCCTTGCGATGTGATAAATGAAAAATCACATTTCAAAGAGAGTTGCTCCTGAAAAGGGAATAATTGTAATCTATAAATAAGTCTAGAAATCCATAGCTTGAATGATCCAATCAAATGAATTTAACTAATAATAAAAAATTAAATTAATTTCAAACACTATATACCCGTGATATTTTGTTCTAAAAATATCAATAAAATAAGAGTATACTATAGAAGAGGTAAAACCATCGATCGATCAAATGATAAATGTGTTTATGTCCATTCCCATCCATATACATCATTGAGGAAAGATCATTCAAATTTTGTGAGGTAAATGGTAGACAAACAAGGTTATTGTTGTGTATTTGGTTGTGGGTGTGGGTGAGTTCGACAGTGAATAACCAGGTGTGTGAGAACTGGTAGAGATGGAAATTGTGTGGATAGCGAATGATGAAGATGAGGATGCAATTGGGGAAGATGGGAGACCCATAAGGCAATGAGGTTGGGGGGATATATTTTATGTTTTTTCATTTTTTTAGTTATTATATTTTACCTAAATTATTATTTATTTTTAAAAATTTTTTACCATTAAATTATTGGGTTTTAAAAACCCCCCATAGATATAAATATTTCCCCAAATAAAATATATTTAAAATATACATTTGATTTTTTTTCAAAATATTATATATCATCGAGGATTTTTTTAATATATTCTATGTATTTATAAATTTTTTAAATTTTAAAATAATTTTTTAGTTATATTCCTACTGATAGTAATAATTAAATTTTATTAAATCATTTATTAGTAGTGAATTAATAAAAACAATATATTGATATGTTGAAAAAAATTATTATAAATAATCATTAGTTTTGATTTATTTATTTTTTGTTTAAAAATACTATCAATGTTAATTTGATAAGAACATATTTAATTGATAGAAAAAATATATGTTGGTATTAAATAACTAAAAATTATAAATGTATCTATTAAGAAAAATAATTATCAGTACATGAGTTTAATACCATTAAAAATTATATCTATTGGAATTTCACAATTATTCAAATATATATATATATATATTATTTGATACATTTTTTTTCTAGAATAAGTGAAAATTATATAAAAACATCACAAATTATAATAGATGTTTCAACTATATTTATATTTTTTGGGAATTCATTAAGTCATCTCTCACTCTATCTATTAAAAAATATATAAATTTTTTAATAGAGCAGAATATTTCATCTCTATAATACTTTTTATTAGATCAATTAGAAATATCAATTCCACTATGTATATAATTTTTATGTCAAACAATTGAAAATTTCACAAAAACAAATAATTCCATATATAATTATCATTTCAATTTTTCTTGAATAATCACAACCCTCCACCTTTATGTGGAATCTTCTACCATAAATATTATTATGTAGTCCCAAACACTATCATGTAGTTAAGGCAATAAAAAATTATATACATAATTTTAATAAAATAAATTATATCATTTAGTCTTGAAGCATATTAAATCCTAGTAGATTTTATTATTGTAAATTTTAATACTAATCATATCATTCACTGGATATCCATTTTCCAGGGCCTAGAACACTCTAATGGGGTTTTCTAGAAAATATAATTAGATATGTGATTATATGGAAAAATAATCTCCTACTACACATCCATGCATTCCATAGGTCCTTCTCAAGTTTTAATTAACCTATATTTACAACCCATCAAGAAATTTCTAATCATATATTAATAATGTTTCTTATCTAAATGGATTTAAAAATTAATCACTCTTTTTAAAAGTAATTTATATTCCAAATTCACCTCCTGTAACATAAAATAATTTTCTATAACTAAAACTCGATTAACGCATTATGGAATAAATATTTATTTATATATTCTGAATATATAATTAAAAAACAATATAGCATCATAAAATATTACACCAATTTTATTCCCTACATGACAAATTCATTTAAACATACCCATAATATATTATCGAAATATCATAGTGACAATATTAAACATATGTTTTATCATTGATATAATACATAACCATAAATAACAAATTCTCTAATGGACCTCCCATGATAATATAACCTACTATGTTAGCCCAATCAAATGATATGGGTAATTCCACCCATCATATGAATCAGCACCAAGCCCTATCAAAATAAATAATCAATTTAAAAATTAATTGACCATGTCATGTTTGTTATTATTCATGTTTACTAATTTTAAAATTATACCATAATACCTTATGAAATTTCAATCTATTTCTACTTAATCATCAATCATATTGGAAATAAATCACATAATAGTGATGTCATGAAACCCTTGACATTTCAATATTTTAGAATTTCACTTAAAAAATATAACTATCATCTGAATCCATTAATTCATCATTTGATAAATATTTAATTTATAAGTTAATGTTAATTAATTATTCTACCTTAATATAAAATGTTGTTCATTTTAAAATCCCAAATATTCTTACACCAATCATAATACAAGTGAATCACAATAGTTGAACCGTATGAGAATATTTCATTACAATGGTAATAGTAATAATATTTGTATATAGCTTAGTATAATATTTATAGATATATCAAAAATATATTATAAATATAAAAATTTTTGTCTTAGGGAATAAAATAATGATATGTATATCAATAGAGTTAGTGTAATTTTTATAGAAAAATAATATTAATTTTATAAAAAAACTCTTAAAAATTAAATATTGTAATAATAGAAGCCTACTAAAATTGTCAATATTATTGACGCAGAAAAAATCAAGTAACTCTCGGAGAAAGTTTGGAAATGACGAAGCGAAGTCATATTCGGAATCAGAGGCCCGATCCGGAGGCCCAGGATGTGGTGCGCGAAATAAAGGAGGCTCCGCACGAAAAATTGTTCTGTGCGCATAGAATCACTGGGTTTCGCAGAATTGAGCTGCAATGGCGCGCAAACTTTGCGCGCCCTGGTTTCGCCAAGCGAGTTTTTGCACGCCAGCTGCGCTCGGCGCGATGAATTTCGTGCGCCGCCTGGATTCCGTGCCGGAGATCGCCTATAAATAGAAGGTGACCCCGAACGATTAGGGGGTTGATTAATCCGAAGTGAATCTTCTGTGCGCAATTCGGCTCCCCCCACGCGAAAGATGGATTCTAGGTAAAACCCTCATCTCGCGCAACCTTGCCCCGGAGTTCGCCTTTGCGCACAACTCCACCGGCTTCAGTGAATTTGCCCCATCCCCAGTGTTCCAGTCTTGCGCGCAATCCATGCCCCGTGCGCGCAATACCCTACCATGCGCGCAAAACCCTACGCGTAGTTCCATCTCCGCGCGCAATTCCTTTGATCCAATTGCCCGCCGTCCCAGTCTTTTGCATGCAAACCTTACCATTTGCGTGAAAAACCCAGGACTCCTCACCTTGACGCCCCTTGGCTGCCCCCCGCACCGGCACCTGATGTCTCCCCTGCCGGGCATGCGCGCCATGTGTTGTTTTCCCGCACGACCTTCCATGCTCGTGCGAAGTAACCTCAAGGTCCCTTGGGCCGTGTTTCCCGTTGCGTTGCTTTGCCTTATGCTTCTCCGCATAGGCACGCTAACGGATATTGCTTCTTCGCATAGCCACGCTAACGTGGACCCCCCCCAGTGGTTTGCCCTGTGGCCCCCCTTCACCATGGCCTTGCTGATGCCTTCCCTTCCAGAAGGGGTAGAGGTCGTTGGACATGTAAGCCCTAGGGGTGTGGAGCGAACCCACCTCGTCCAAGCTACAGGACGTTAAAGTGCTAAGCACCTCATCCTTAACACAAGACATTAAACTGTGGTCCGACCCCGTGCTCCACACGCAGGGTCCCCCCCAGCTCGGACATTCATTACGCCCACTCGTCTCCACAGGAATGGACTCTTCCTCACATGGAATGAGATCCTCCTTGTTGGAGCGGTGTTTGTCCATGGGGGAAGGGCTTCCTCAGAGCGTAATCCCCTAGCCTTTCTTGCGGATGGTTGCACCAATGCATCTCCATACTTCCCCCTGCCAAGGCCAGTGGAGTCCTTTTCCCACTGCGCTTTGTCGCACCACGGGCCTTCACCCTGGAGTAAGCCCCGACACCAAGGGTCGCTAACCACATGTAAGCCCTCGTTTCCTCTTTGGGCCGCTCAACACTTAAGCCCCATTCCGCTTCTCACGGACGCACACTTCGCGATGTGATCGTCTGGTCCCTTCTACCTCTTATTTCCCACACTGAGCATGACTCACGTGGCCTTAGAGCGTGCACCGACCATGACATCCTCTTATGGGCCGTGCCAGAGAGTAAGCCCCATCCCAGCGAACTACGTGGACTTTGATCCGTGCTAATGCATGGTACGTAGGAAGCCTCCATGAGGTTCAAGCCCACTACCTGGTCATCCCTACCTCTCCATGTCGGTTCACTGACCACCTTGGGCCACCTCAGAGCATAAGCCCCAAATCCTTCGTCCCACATGACATTAAATTGTATTCCGTCTTGCATGACGTTAAACTGTATCGCGTCCCGCATGAGGTTAAACTGTATCGCGTCCTGCATGACGTTAAACTGTATCCCCCCTCTTAGGCCGTCTCAGAACATAAGCCCCATGTTTCACCCCACCATCCATCCCGATCCTTACCTTGGCCGCCACATCCCAATGAGATCATGCCACCCTTTCCCACTCCATGATATATGGGAAGCCACCCACGTGCTGGCCCCAACATCGGTGTTCCCCCCTAGGGATCCTTCAACCCGATTCATCTCTGCAAGACGTTATACTCGCGACATACCCCGTGTTAAACATGGGAAGCTGAGGAAAACCTCAAATGGTACACGTTCCCCGCATTCGATGTGGGATGCCTCGGGCTTCCGCGCCCTCGAGAAGCCCTGTGATGAGGGACCAAAGACAGACATGCCGACGACGCCCCAACGTGACCATTCTCCTAACCGCAGGTTGCTGTCCCGACAAGACCCATTGGTGTGTCTTGATGGAAGCCGCGTAATTAACTGGTGTCCATGTAGATATGGCACCAGGAATGAGCTTCACGAACCCGTCTTAAATCAATGAGGGAGACCCGGACTAGGTAATGAGCTCCGAGGAGGAATCCATGGAGGGAAGAACTGACATCCCATCATCCCGGTTTCAATCAAGGAGCAGACGACCCTGATCAAGGAACAGATGTTGCCCACCTTTGGAAAGTGGCAATGCGGGGCAACAAGAAGCGCACCCTCCCCGACAAACGGACGCGCGCGCCCCGGCAAAAGCGTCAGAAACAAAAAATGATGAACCCGACGTGAATCTCTTCTCCTCAACATGGGGAATGATAGCCATTGGACCATCGGAATAATAGCATGTCACCAGGTCTAGGTAACCCTCACCGGGACAAGAACCCACCCGGGGTCAAGGCCGTTAGGACGTTGACTACTCCGTTCTGTGACGTCGTCAGCGTGGATCCCTCTCGCCGACCATGGAATATGGAATGATGTCGGGCCTTGGTTTCTGATCTCCTTTTCTGTTGATACTAATGGGTTCATCTCCCTGTTTCCAGGAATCATATCACTGCATTCGGAGCTCGATCTCCACCTTCCCACCGGTGCAGGGGCAGGGGCAGTGCCGACGCAGCTACCCCGCGTGGTCCCACCTATCCCACGGTTGCTTAGACTTTGATTGTCTTAGCAGCCAGGCACTTGCGCCCCCTCTCACCATCAGAAATCATCCAACAGCGGGTGATCAATAACCTGGTTCGTCGGTATGACGAGGAAGGGGTCATCCCCACCAGGGGAATGGCCCGCTTGGATCTAGAGGCGGACGCGCCTCACCACCATCGTCGCCCTCGAGGGCCACGTAGGGAGCCGTCGCTCCTCATGCCGATGTTCAACCGCTTTGGGAGCCTATCCCCGGAGCGTTGTGACACATCCCTCCCCTACGCCAATGAGGTGGGGGATGTCCGGGTCCACTCAATCGGCGATCCGTCCCAGGGGTTAATGACCAAAACCCCTGCCAGGCTGCGTCGACGCCACCGCCTGACTCCCCGAGCTGAGGAGCATGCAATCTTCATGCTCGTAATGCCGGTTCCGGCCCATCTGACTCAACGCCAGCGTCGGGTGCGAGTGGGAGAGAATGCCCGTCCTGGGGCACCGACATCAGCAACCATTGTGGCCCCAGCCACTCCTGACTCCTGTTCCCAGATCCCTACGCATGTTAAGCAGGGGCAGCCGCGTGCCCGACTGGGATCGAAACCCCGACCGCCATGCAGGCAGGTTGGGTCGAATCTCCCGGTCGCGGACACTAGCAATGGCCATTGCGGACCAATCCGCGATAGTGTCGCTCACCATGAAGTCTGATTCCGTGCCACCGATCTGGGAAGCAGAAATCCTCTCCACAATGGCTATGCTCCGGGTATGACTCCTTCCAGCACCCACCGCATGGGGTATGAGGTCACTCCCCCTACCGCTGGTCGCAAGCATGGAGCCGTTGTGTATCTAGTCGCTCACTCACATGGAGGTCCTCCACATGTCCCTTTCGACATCTATCCTGGTGCTTCTCGCACCCCGGCCTTCTTTCCCCTCTGACCCAGCTCTATTATGGCCGGGGGACCCCATGACGGAAGTCGTCCTTACCCTGAGGAGCTACCCAGGAGCAGGAAGGCCAAGTTTCATCGCTGTAGGAGGAATTTCATGGGAGTCTGGATGAGAATCAGACCAGTCCATTTCTCGGATTCTGAGGTAGAGAACAACTCGACGATAGAACCTACCCCCCAACCTTTCGAGTTGAGGGCAGGGATGGGGACGTGGCGCGTCAGTCTCGTACTCCCCGAATGTGAGATCCGTATGATTCCCTCCTCCCTTCGAAGGTATATCCTGGAGGACGAGGACTTGGCGTACCACCAGGGATCAAGCCCGCAGTTGATGCTGATCTCCTCGGAAGCACCTCCTGCCCCTGTTAGGGAGGGTGAGGAACTTATCTGGGGACCGAAGGAAGGATCACGAGGCGATACACCCTTGGCGAGCACCGAAGTTGTGATGGGAGGCCCATCCACCGGCCCATCCTATCGCGACGTGGCGGCCAGGGCACTGCAACCCCTGGACGACGACCCAGGGATCGACGGCCAATTGGCATGTTCTCCGTATTACCCGCCGGCCAGCCCACCGCCCCGACGGCCTGCCTCGGCACCATTTCCAATTCCCCGACTTTCCTCTATGGATGAGCAGGGGCGGAAAGTTCCAGGCCCTGAGCCGGTGCCATGGAGCTTCTGGACCGTTCTTGCAGCGGGCCACTTCCCTGAGAAGTTTTGGCCGGTTGCGGAATCAGGTATTGATGTACCTCAGTCACTCACCCTGGGAGAGTCTGAATGTTTCTGCCAGATTCTTCGGGTGACTCACTCCCACCTTCTTCATCAGCTAGCGCCTTATCTTGGGAGCCAGGCGCATCTCGAGGATATTGGTGAGCAGTGCCGCTGGGTTGACCTAGCAGCACTCCCCGCGGTCCGGCACCCCGAGTCGCTGGGCCTCCACGAGGCCCTTCAGCAATAATGCGTCTAGAGTTTTCAAGTACTCCGCAGAGTTATTGAGGAGGCCACCCCCCACGCGCACGTCCGTGGGTGGGGGCAGTACGCTGCTCTCCTCTTCTGTGCGATCCGCCGGCAGCCCGATCCACTGGGCGACCCTAATGGAACATCGCCAAGGGCAGTAGTAGTCAACTTGGCTGAACCTTATGATGAGGGAAACACTGTGGATCCCCTTGACGGGGACTCACCCCCCGAATACAGGCTGATGCTGGACCAATCTTGGAGGATTACTCGCCAACAAAGGAGCCTCCTAGGCCTTTTTGTACCCCCGGAGGCACTGGCGCTGGGCCGAAACATCGGCAAGGGTAAAGAGCACGTCGGCTCTATCAAACTTGCCGACCCATCTGCCTCAGTGCAGAAGGAAGAGGAAGATCCCGAAAAGGCCACGCTGCGCCAACAGCTAGCCGAGAAAAAGAGGCTGGTCGATGAGCTCCTGGCCGAATGCATTGCAGAGCGGCGGCCTATCTACAGCAACCCTATACCAGGACAGTAGGGGCAGGAGCATCTACCCCTTGCTGAGATCCCCCTGGGCAACCGTGACCGTGTCGTGTTCACCGACAGGGGAGACACTGGAGCCCATGGCAAGAGGTCGCGATATGTTTCGTCGAACCCTCCCGAACGGCGAGACCACCTGGAAGACCCTGTTCGGTTTCCTCCATCCGCTCCGAGAGTCACTCCGCCAGCTGCCCCCCCCCCCCCCCGAGCCGTTGAGCACGAATATCGTATCGAAGAGCATGGAAATTATCTTGTGGTTAGAGATCCCTGACAGGAAAGGAATCCACATCCGGATGATCTGATGGATGTACTCATCGCTCGCTTGGTGGCCCTGGAAACTCGGCAGGTGGCAATCCCCCGGATGGAAAGCCATACCCCGCATGGGTGGATGACATGCCGACCCCGCCGGGATTTGGGAACCCCACTTTCGCCCCCTTTAACGGGACCAGAGACCTGCCACAACATTTTGCCCCCTTCAACTCGAGGTGCCGGCCTATGTTAGGGACTCTGGCATAGCAGGAGGCTGCCAAGCTTCGGTGCTTCGTTCAGACACTGGAAGGACCAGCATTCGTTTGGTACAGCCAGCTCCCTGTTGGATCAGTGACTAGCTGAGAGGTCCTTCATCGAAAATTCCTCTACCATTTCAGTTCCACAACCCAGAAGACAAACATTGCAGACCTCTTCAGGTGCAAGCAAAGGCCCGACGAGCGAGTCCCGGACTTCGTCGCCCGGTGGAAGGGGCTCACGTACTCCCATGACATGCCACTGACTCAGGAGAAATTACTGACGATGTGTGGGGGGAACGTCAAGGCAGAGTTGGTTCCTTCCTTGATCACGCAGAATTACCCTGGAGGGTTCCGGGACTTCTCAGACAAGGCTCAGTGCCTCGAAGAAGCCCTGTAACAGGCCAGTCGGGCACGCCCGCTCCCTCCTGTGATCTCTGCAAGGAGAGCCTCCAGAGCCGAGCCCTCTGCTGTGGCGCAGATAGAGGCACCCAGACCGCTAGATTTTCTTCCATTGAGGCTAGCTCAGCAGGCTCATAGGGGTCCACCCCCACAGCCTCCGACCCAGTAGCGACCGCCTCAAAATCGGTAGGCGCCTCCGCGTAATGCACCACCACCGCCTAGGCGAGGTAATCCGGCTCCGCCTCCTTGGCCTGCTCCACTGGCCCCTGGCCATGGTCAGCCCCCAAGAGTCCCCTTTCCAGGCAGAAGGAATCGGGCTTACTCGTTTGGCGAGGCACAGGTCCCCGGTTATTTCCATAGCGCCTTGGAGCAGAGGATCGTGCGACTTCCTGAGTGTCGGAAGCCAGAAGAGGCGTGTCTCACGGATCACCCTAACTACTGCCCTTATCACCGGTTCCTGGGACACACCATCCAGCAATGCTATGTGTTCAAGGACTAGCTCCAAGACCAGATTGAGAACAACATATTCAAGTTGGGCCCAGCCTCGGCACAGGTGGCAGGTGTCTTCGTGGGATTAGATGGCAGTAGTGACGACGGGGATGGGTGGGAATAGGTTTCTGACCGTGGGTCCCAAAAGTATAACGACTGGATGGCCCGCAGGACGGTCGCCCGTGCCCATGGCATCATCCGTGCCTGCCTGGACCAGCCAGAGCCCTCGGAATCCGCGAGCGCCGTTTCAGCATCGTCGTCCCAGCCTACTTCTTCCTAGAAGAGCAGGCGGCGGCGCAAGAAGAAAGAACGCGCCATGCCGTTGCTGTCGTCATCTCGCACGCTTGGCGATTTCATGCCCTCAGGAATGGGGATCCCTCCGAGACCCCGTCCGGTAATGGATGACTCCTCGAGCGAGATCCCGGGGTACGTTTCGGTTAACATTGTACAGTTGGTAAATCCCTTCATGGCTCCCGACGATGACGAGCGCCAGTTGAACCTCCCCGAGAGCCCGGGGTACGCTTCAGTTAACACCGTAGAGTTGGTAAATCCCTTCTTGGCTCCCAACGACGAGGAGCGCCGGTTAAACCTCCCCGAGATCCCGGGGTACGCTTCGGTTAACACCGTAGAGTTGGTAAATCCCTTCGTGGCTCCCAACGATGAGGAGCGCCAGTTGAACCTCCCCGAGAGCCCAGGGTACGATTCGGTTAACACCTTTGAGTTGGTAAATCCCTTTGTGGCTCCCAACGACGAGGAGCGCCAGTTGAACCTCCCCAAGAGCCCGGGGTACGCTTCGGTTAATACCGTAGAGTTGGTAAATCCCTTCGTGGATCCCAACAACAAGGAGCGCCAGTTGAACTTCCCCGAGAGCCCGCGATACGCTTCGGTTAACACCGTAGAGTTTCTAAATCCATTCGTGTCTCCCGACGATGAGGAGCGCCAGTTGAACCTCCTCGAGAGCCCGGGGTACGCTTCGGTTAACACCGTAGAGTTGGTAAATCCTTTCGTGGCTCCTGACGATGAGGAGCACCTGTTGAACCTCCCCGTGAGCCCGGGGTACGCTTCTATTAACACCGTAGAGTTGGTAAATCCCTTCATGGCTCCCGACGAAGAGGAGCGCCAGTTGAACCTCCCCGAGAGCCCGGGGTACGCTTCGGTTAACACCGTAGAGTGGGTAAATACCTTCGTGGCTCCCGACGACAAGGAGCGCCAGGTGAACCTCCCCAATGTCCTCAGCCGTCGCCAATGTCGATGGAGCCGTGGCTACGTGAATCGCCAGGGCACGGTGGTTGTCACCTCCAGTCAGGCCGTTCATGCCACCGAGACCAGGCAGCAGGCCTTGTGTATAGAGCAGCACTCGCGGCTCCCTCATCCGGTGACAACAGGCTCGCTTCCACAACCGTTTTTGTTGCTGGATCGGGCGGAATCGCCTTGCCCGCGTCGCCACCAGCCCAGCCCTGCCACTGGCCGACTACGGCCTTCTAGTCCTAGCATGGAAGCCACCTCACGGGCTTCAGATGGTGAACAGCAGGACGTTCCTAGTACCAGTCAGTCACCGGTCCCGCCAGCATGGCTCATCATGTCCCCAATCGCAGAGCGACCTCCTGTACGCAGAAGCTCGCGTTTGGCACGAAAGTATGATGTCCTGAAGCATCTGGCCGGCATTCCAGCAAGGCGTTCCATCCTTGAGGCCCTTTGCCTATCATCTGAAATGCGTGAGGCGCTCTCCGAGCCTCCAATGATCACCCTCCAGTTTGAAACGGAGGTAGAGGCCGCAGAACCCTTCCACACCGAGGTGATTGAGGACGCCGATTGTTAGGCGGTCATCTCATTCTCCGGTGAAGATGAAGACCCTCCCATACATGGGCACATCCACCCGGTGTACATCACCGGCCAGTTCAATGGCATGGAGGTCCGTCGCTGTCTTGTCGACACGGGTTCTGGGATTAACTTGATCCTAACTCAGACACTGCTAAAACTGGGTTTTTCCGAGGATGATTTAACTCCCTCCGACCTCAGAATCCAGGGGTATGATAGGACCGAGCAAACTCCACTCGGCAAGATTCTTCTGAAGACCCAGTTCGGCGGCTTAATTGCCAATACTAAATTCATGGTTATCTCTCAGGACACTGCCTACAACGCGTTGATGGGCAGGTCGTGGCTCCATCTTCACGTAGTGGTTCCCTCATCATACCATCAGTGCCTCAAATACACCCTTAAGGGTCGAGTGGGTGTGTTGCAAGGAGATGCGTCCATGTTTGCCTCTTGTGAAGCTCGTTACCTAGACGCTGACTATTACAAGAGCAAGGACAAGCAGATCCTGGCAGGTGAGGTTGAGCCTGCAGCTGTCGCGAGTGATCCCCGGGTAGGTTTGGATGACGCATATGTCTTCCCAATCCATCGGTTGGAGGCCACGACTCCCGATATGGGAGAGTGCTTTGTTGTCTCGAGTACCAGAGGAATACATATTTCAGGGTCTAAGCGACGACGGGAAATCACCTCGTACTCTTACACCAACCAAGCCCGGGTGATCCCTTAGCCTCCTACCCCCGTATGATATCGGGACATTGGGCTTATGGAAACGACGGTACGTCATACGTGCCTGGTTCGCCGAGCCAGGATCGACCGGCTCAAACCAACACGACACCACTACTTCGATGTCGTAAAGAGTGGCCCCTTGGGCCACAGTCCGGATGGGATTGGATCAACCGCCTTTGTCTCTACGGTCTCCACGGTGCACGAGTCTCCCGTCGTCACGACCTCTGCTGCCCAAGACAGCGCGAGCTCCCCATCAGGGTCAAGCAGCCCCGAAACGCCTCCCCCCGTGGACGATCCTTCCACAAGAGGAGAAGAATACATGGAATTTTCTCCTCCTGCCTTTGAGGAGGGCATTTCCTCCATGGTCGACGAGCTCGTACAGGTGAACCTCAGTAGTGAGCCGGACCCGAGACCCACATTGGTCAGCGCCGCTATGCCTCCTGAGGAACAACAACAGTACATAGAATTCCTCAGACAACACCGTGATGTGTTTTCCTGGAGTTATGAAGAGATGCCAGGACTAGATCCCCAGGTTGTCCTCCACCGCCTTGGCCTCGTAGCAAACCATCACGGGTTCAAGCAGCCTCCCAGAAAAATGCACCCCTTTCACAGTGCCATGGTTGAGGCCAAAGTTGATAATCTCATTAAGGCCAACTTCTTCAGGGAAATCCAGTACCCCAGGTGGCTACCCAACATTGTGCCCGTCAGGAAGAAGAACGGGCATATCAGGGTCTGCATCGACTTCCGCGATCTTAATCACCACTGTCTGAAGGATGACTTTCCCCTTCCCGTGACAGAGCTGTTGATCGACGCAACGGCCGGGTTCTAAGCCCTCTCCTTCATGGATGGGTAATCCTGGTACAAACAGATCTGTATGGCCCCTGAGGATGAATAATTCACTGCCTTCCGGGCCCCTCAGGGCACTTTCTGCTATCAGGTTATGCCCTTCGGCATGAAGAAAGCGGGTGCCTCCTATCAATGGGCTATGCATCGCATATTCAAGCCGATCCTCGAGACGCTGGTGGATTGTTATGTAGATGATCTGGTGGTCAAATCTCATCAGCACCAGGACCATCTCAAGGACCTTGAGAAAGTGTTCGGTTTGCTCCGTTCTCGTCACTTGAAGATGAACCCATTGAAGCGTGCCTTCAGGGTCACCTCCGAAAAGTTTCTTGGCTTCATCGTCAGGTATCGAGGTATCGAGATCGGCCCCAATAAGATCAGGGCCATCAGTTAGATGCCTCCCCCAAGTAATATTCGGGAGCTTAGAGGCCTCCAAGACCACTTAGCCTATATACGCCAATTCATTTCGAATCTAGCCGGCAAGTGTAAGATCTTTTCTCAGCTCATGAAGAAAGGTGCCGCCTATGGGTGGGATGAAGAGTGCCAGACCGATTTTGAGGAAATCAAGCAGTATCTGCTTCAACCTCTGGTCCTGATGCCACCCGCTCCTGGAAAGCCGTCGGTCCTTTACGTGACCGCCCTGGAGCGATCCCTCGGTGCCCTTCTCGCCCAGAAGAACAACGAGGGAATGGAGAATATCCTCTACTACCTCAGCCGCATTCTCCTCGATGCGGAAGTTAGATACTCTCCCATCGAGAAGAGCTTCCTGGCGCTTGTATTTTCCATATAGAAATTGTGGCACTACGTGCAGCACCACGAGGTATAGCTGGTCTCTCGGGTAGACCCGTTGAAATACATCCTGAGTCGGCCTATGTTGACCGGCCGATTGGCACGCTAGGCGGTGATCCTCCAGTAGTTTGACATTAGGTTCGTACCTCAGAAGGCCATCAATGGACAGGCGTTGGAAGACTTCTTAGCTGCTCATCCAACCTCTGCGGACCAGCCGCTGGATTTGGGATTTCCTGATGAGGCAATCCTCTCAGTCGATCACGCCACCCCATGCTGGCAGATGCACTTTGATGGAGCCTCCTGAATCCCTACTGGTAGAAGTCTAAACGATCATAGGCTTAACAGAGTGGGCCTTCGTATCGTCTTCATCACCCCGGAGCAAGTCGTTCTGCCATATTCTTTCTTGTTGTCAGAGGGATGCACCAACAATGAGGCAGAATATCATGCCCTCATCACTAGCCTCGAGTTGGCTCTGGAGGTTGACGTACCCCACCTGTATGTAAAAGGGGACTCTGAGCTAGTCATCAAGAAGTTTAACGGTGACTACGCTATTAGGAATCCAGAACTCGAGCCATTGCTGGAGTGTACCCTCCATATAATGGCTAAGTTCTCATCCCGACCAGATGTCGTTCACGTTCCTCGGTCGCAGAACAGTCGAGAAGATGCTTTGGCCAGCCTGGCCGCATCACTCGTGGAGCCTGTACAGGATGACCTAATAATACACGTGTTGCACCGAAGAGTCATTGCTCCTGTTATCCCGGAGGGCGGTCGTGGCCTGTGAGTGAACCATCTCACTGCTGGTGCCCCCGCGTCAGGACCCCCCGGGGCTTTAGGCAAGGTGATTATGACAGTTCCTGACTGATGGACACCCTTGGTTGAATATCTCCGGCACGACAATCTTCCGATGGACCGAGCAGAGTGGGAACGAATCATGCGCCGCGCGCCGCAGTTCACCCTTCAAAGAGGTCCCAGCCGTGAGCAGCTCCTTTACAGGACCGGGTTTGACGGTGTTCTCCTCCGTTGTCTTCAAGGAGTTGAGATCCCCAGGTCATGCAGGAAGTGCACGCTGGCTCCTGTGGCGCCCACCAGGCCGGGTCGAAGTTGTCCCACCAGATTCAGAGACTGGGATACTTCTGGCCCTCCATGATCCACCACTGCATCGAGTACTCTAAGAGGTTTCATGCATGCCATGTTCATGATAACTTTGTGAATTGGCCACCGGAGCCTCTCCATACTACTAAGTATTCTTGTCCCTTTGCAGTCTGGGGGTTGGATGTAGTATGGCCTTACCCGCCGGCGATGGCCCTCCAGTGTCGGTTCATCTTAACCGCCATAGATTTCTTCTCAAAGTGGGCAGAGGCAGCCCCACTTAGGGAAGTGAAGTCTGGTTCTATCGCAGACTTCATGAGTTCCAATATCATTCATCAGTTTGGAATACCTCACGCTATCCTCACGGATAACGGAACCAACTTCCGAGTGGCCGAGCTGAAGAGATTGTATGCCAAGTACAACATTCGGTCTAACCACACCTCTCGCTATCATGCGCAAGAGAATGGATAGATTGAGGTTTTTAACAAAACCCTCTCTAACATTCTGCAAAAAAGGGTTTTCCAGAACAAGAAAAGTTGGCCGGACAAGCTCCCCAACGCCCTCTGGGCTTATAGGATGACGACTTGCAATTCCACCCAGGTGACCCCGTACTCCCTGGTATACGGAGCTGAGGTCGTCCTTCCCAACAAGCTCCAACTTCCCTCATTGCGCATGGCTGTCTATGACCAGCAAGCGCCGGACAGAGTTGCTGAGATCTGTCTAGTCGAATTGGAAGCGCTGGATGAAAGTAGGCTTCGCACTTTACATAACTTGGAAAGGCATCAGAGTAGGATGTCTCGAGCTTTCGATAAGAAGGTTCGCCTCCGCCCCTTCCTGCAAGGGGACCTGGTGTTGGCTCTCAGAGCGCCAATGATTCCTGGCAGGAAACCACCCAATTTGGAACCCAAGTGTGAGGGACCTTTTCTTGTCCATAAGGTCTATCCCAATGGTGTGTATTCCCTGGGGAATATGGATGGGGAGCGTATCACTCCTCCCACCAAAGCCAGGTTCCTCAAGAAGTACTTTGCCTAAACTGTATGGTCCTGCATGACCTTAAACTGTATGGTCCAGCACGACCTTAAACTACACCATGCCCTACATCTGGGATCCACAGTCCGAGCTCTAAGACCTAAAACTAAGATTCTATTTTGGTTCTGCCCTTTTCATGGTCCGAGCTCTAAGACCTAAAACTAAGACCTATATTTCGTCCAACATGACATTAAACTGTATTTTCATAACTACGTCTAGCTTGATTCCTATCCTAATGGGATACGTAGGAACGCCCAGACCTTTCGTCTTTGGGTCCAGCTTGAGTTCTGCTGTCGCGTCTGTTTCACCTTTGAGACTTCAACCATAGGGGCGCGTGGCGTAGTGTGAGATTATGTCCTCATTCACGTCGGGATTGAGATAGCTGCACCCCGCGCACCCTGTCCTCCGGGTTTAGCCCTCCTCTGTCTAAGGGCATTTAAATACGTAGATCAAGAACTACGTGTGGCTTGATTCCCATCCATATGGGATATGTAGGACCGCCTAAACACCTAGATGTCAGGTCCAGCGCCATCTCTTAGGAGATCCCACGATCTCCCAGTGCCCAGGGTGTTTGGCATTACGCCCCCTCTTTTTTTCCCAGGGATCCGCCATCTATTGGCCGCTCTCGGACTGAGCCCTCTGACCCTTTCCAGTGGTCTGCTGATGTGCTCAAGGCACTTTGGTCTAGATATTGGAGTGCCAGATTCGACTTAGCCATGTTTCATCCACTTGCCAAGTTTCGTGTTCCCCTTCATTCGGGCCCCCGTCATCCTTCATACCCGGAGGGACCCCCAAGAACGGCCTGGGTACAACGCCCAAGGGCTCCCCTACCGTCAGGGGACAACGCCACCGAGGGTTTCAGACAACAAATTGATACAAATACCGCGTCGCGAACATGGTCAGCGGTTGATGCTCATTTGTTTGTCCCCATGGCTAACACGACAGGATGCTGTGTTGCGAACATGGTCAAAAGTAGTCCTCAGTCGTCACGCCGGTTCCCCAGGCCCTGAATGTTGGTGGCATGGTTCATGTCATGTTCCGCCCCGCCGTGCCAAGGTGGAATCTTGACACTCCTTGTACTAGCCCTCGGTACGCCTCCGCACATCAGACAGACCGAGCTGCGTAATGGTGTCTCTCGGGGCTCCCGCGATCCGAGCGCTAGAGTATGTGCATGGGTCTCTTCTTTACGGGTTGCATACAACTTGACCTTAATCCCCTTAGGTGAGTGAAGAGTCTCCCAGACATTGCGTTTCGGGCCCAACCTAGCTGGGAGCTAGAATCTGCTGCCCCTCCCTGATTGTTGACCCCTCGTAGGCCCCTTTGCCCGAGACTCCTCTCTCGGTTGGTCCAAACCATATGACCTTAAACTGTGTTGTTGGTCCAAACGATATGACCTTAAACTGTGTTGTTGGTCCAAACCATATGACCTTAAACTGTGTTGTTGGTCCAAACCATTTGACGTTAAACTGTGATGTTGGTCCAAACCATATGACCTTAAACTGTGTTGTTGGTCCAAACCATATGACCTTAAACTGTGCTGTTGGTCCAAATGATATGACCATAAACTGTGCTGTTGGTCCTAACCATATGACCTAAAAATGTGCTGTTGGTCCAAACCATATGACCTTAAACTGTGCTGTTGGTCCAAACCATATGACCTTAAACTTTTCTGTTGGTCCAAACCATATGACCTTAAACTGTGCTATTGGTCCAAGCCATATGACCTTAAACTTTTCTGTTGGTCCAAACCGTATGAGCTTCAACTATGCTATTGGTCCAAACCGTATGACCTTAAACTGTGGTGTTGGTCCAAACCATATGACCTTAAACTTTGCTGTTGGTCCAAACCATATGACCTTAAACTGTGATGTTGTTCCAAACCTTATGACCTTAAACTGTGTCTTTGGTCCAAACCTTATGACCCTAAACTGTGACATTATCATCCTGGACACACGATGAAAAATGGCACTGCATTGTGGTGACCTCGTTGTAGAGGACATCACGTTGGGTATTGGTTTTATGCCATGCCATTTGTCAATGCCTATCATGACTTGATGCTTGTGGCGACACCATGGCCTACTACTCTAGGACTGTCTCTTCACAAAACAAAAAAAACCCCACTCACCTTAAAGGACAAACAAAATTTATCAAATGCCGCATCTTTTAGTGCAAGGGCCACGCCCGCACTCCCCTTTTCCCTTGGCACTGATATGTTACCATGTCACTTTCAGAACTACGTATGGATTGATTCTCATCCTTATGAGATACGTAGGAACGCCTGGGGCACTTCCCCGCGGGTCCAGCCTACCTCCATGTTTGGTCCCTCGACTCGAGCATTTCCCCGGAGAGCACATGTTAAGTAGGATTTAGGTCCTCCTTCACATCGAGTTTTGTAACAGCATGGCCATGTATCTGTTTCTCCCCTTTCTACGATCCGGGCTCTAATACCTAAAACTAAGATCCTTACGGTCCGAGCTCTAAGACCTAAAACTAAGATCCTTACCGTCCGAGCTCTAAGACCTAAAACTAAGATCCTTACAGTCCAAGCTCTAAGACCTAAAACTAAGATCTGTATTCTGTCCTGCATGATGTTAAACTGTATTTCGTCCCGCTTGACGTTAAACTCTATTTTCAGAACTATGTGTGGCTTGATTCTCATCCTCCTGAGATACGTAGGACCGCCCAGACGTTTCGTCTTGGGTCCAGCCCCAGGGACTAGTAAACCCCGTCCTGCCTTATTGTTGGTCACTCGGCCCGACTTCAAGGGATGTGGTGTAATCGGGATATCTACCCCGAGCATGTTCAGGATGCCCCATGGTAATAATTGGAAGCGGCATTTCTCTCACCAAAGAGGTCCTACCTGGAAATTGGGACAACCCGTGATCAGGTTGGTACGTCCGCCTAATGCGCCTTCGCCATGGTGGCGCAATTTCAGGAGTGTTGGACTCTGTTCGAAAAAACCACCACTCCACCTTCCACGCCTTGCGTCCCCCCTTGTTCTGACCCTCATTACCTTTAATGTTTGACGGGACCCGCTTACAGTATGGATGCTTGACCTATGGTCCGCCTCCCATCCTGGGCCAACATTCTGGAGAACTGGTCATGTTTGACGGGACCCCCTAACAGTATGGATGCTCGACCTATGGTCTGCCTGCTGTCCTGGGCCAACATTCAGGAAAACTGACCAACGATATTTGAGTTAGGCCCCGTGTTGCGAACATGGTCAGCGGTCATCCCTCATTTATTGTCCTCCCATTCCAGTCCAACGTGATATGGATGATGTGTTTCCGCCACGGTTGACAGTTATCCTCCATAGTTGTGCCCCATTAGGTTCCGAATCTGGGCGGCATGATGCACCCCTTTTTCTCCATCCCGCTGTGTTCGGATGGATTTCAATGCCCCCGAAATTGCCCCGTTTGTTTGTTAAGACACATTGAGAATTCGACACATCAATCGGCCCGGGGTCTCCTCAGAAGTCCAGGCCCAATTTTGGACGCCTGATGCTTGGTCAATTCCCCACAGTTGAACGGAATGATGGTACGAGCATCTCCTGCCACAACTAGAAAAAAAGGTATTTGCGACGGGGGCCGGTCGGAAATGGCCCGTTGCTGAAAACGGTGTCGCAACAACAATTATTTGCGACGGGCCCGTCGCTAAAGCCTTTTTTTTACGACGGGGATTCTCCCCGTCGCAAATAGTACTACGTATATTTGTAAAAAACTTTTCAAATAGTAACTGCGACGGGCCCCGTCGCAAATACATGTTTCGACGGGCCCGCCGCTAATTGTTTTTGCGACGGGACCCGTCGCAAAAACGATTTTAAAAAAATTTAAAAAACTTTTAATAAATTATTTTAATGCATATAATAATAATACTATTTGCGACGGGCATAGTATCTCGTTGCAAATACTATAAAAAAAATAAAAAAAATAAATTATTAATAAATTATTTTAATTAATATAATAATAATCCAATTATAATTCAAAAAAAAAATAATAAATTATTAATAAATTATTTTAATTAATATAATAATAGAATTATAATTCAAAAATAAAAATAATAAATTATTAATAAATTATTTTAATTAATATAATAATAATAGAATTATAATTCAAAAATAAAAAATAATAGAATATTAATAAATGATTTAATTAATATAATAATATTAGAATTATAATTCATAAAAAAATATTAATAAGTTATTTTAATTAATATAAAAATAATAGAATTATTTTACATTCAAATATTAAAATAATTCAAGTATTACAAAAAAAAATATTTAAATTATAATATTATAAAATTTTAATATATATATAAAATTTAATATTATAAAATATAAATAATATTATTATTCATATTAATATTGTTCTTTCAAAATATATTATTATTAATATTTTATAATGAGACAGAAACTATGAATAGAAAAAAAATCATATTTTGATTTCAAAAAATTTATATCATAAAAACAAACTCTAATCTGAAGTAGGGGGAGGGGGGAGGGGGAGATCTGCAGATGGTGGTGGAGGAAACTCCATCCCTAAAGCATGAGTGAGTCGGCGCATGTATTCCATCTACTCCTGATGCTGCTGCTGCCACCGACCCGTCTGCTCCTCGTACAGCTGATGCTGGCGTCGACGCTCCTCATCATGTTGCTGACGCATCTGCTCCTGCTCCTTTCGGAGACTCTCTATCAGTGCAGTCTGAGATCTCAACTGATCCTCATACAGTGTAGCAGAAGAAGATGCACGATCTCCTCTCGAGCTGGACGCCGACATCGCAGAACTGCCATAATAATCTTCGGGAGTCAGTTGAGAGCTGATACCAACTACCCGGCCCTTCTCGAAGGCATACTGGGTGGCCTGCATCCATGCCGCCTCATCAAACTGACGGCCAGTGGTCTGATCTGATGACTCGGCCTGACTCTCAGGTCGGGCCTGTGACGTTGTGGCCTCATATGACTCTTGTAGTTGCAATTTAAAATTAAAATTGTGAATATATTATATGCAGTTAATTTTTAAACTTGAAAAAAAATAATACTGACCACGTTGTGATGCTGACGATCACCTCTGAGCTCCCAAGTAGAAGGATCACTATACATCCTCCGATATACGTCGTACTCCTTAATATCGGGGTGCTCGACAGCCAATAAGAATAAAAAATAAACTGTTAATATTTATAGTTATATAAAATATTTATAAATAATGTACATACCAGATGCTGTCTATGAGTACTGAAAGAACGACTCCCAGCTCGATGAGTCACCTCCTGTCTCCCCCGATTCTGCCTCCCCACCGATGATCTCCTCTAAAAGGCACCACTCAACCAGTGCGCACATAATCCATCCCATACATGGGATGAAATGTACTCTGGTCGGTGTGCTCTACATGATTCGTCAAAATCTGACACTCCTGCTTTCTTCATGGCAGATTTTCTTAAATTGTGCAAAAACTGACGAAGGCGATCACGCATGGCCACCTCCCATGCCTCGTGGATGGTGTCACGCATGGTATCCTTGATCGGATACCATAAACCCTACAAATAAATCAAAATATCAAGTTAGAAATGAAATAATTTTCAAAATAAAAATTATTTATTTACGTACGTACCAACCAATGGCCGAACATGGCCTGCTGCACATCAATGGGAATCTGCACCCATGTGGTCCACGGATGAGAGAAATAGTTACGCAAAATAGCGCTGCCCTGTCCGACTGCTATATGCGGAAAACTGTAAAAATAATAAACATTTATTATGTGAATAGATTAATGAAATCATAGTCAAATCCACAGGTTATCACACGGGTTATCACACCTCTGCGTGCGTGGATCAAACCCAAGACATGGACATCGCTCGGGGACAGTTTCAGGAATCATCAATCGTGCAAGACCGCGCCCCCTCCGCGTACTCCCTGGAGCGCCTGCAGGCTGAGGGTCATCTGCCAGCAACTCATCCGCATCGAAAGACAGGTCAGCATCCGCCAACTCACGAAATGTGGCGTCGTCCATCTGAAATAGAAAATGTTAATTTTGTTATCAAATAATTGATAATTACTATTATATATACATATATACATATTATGATTGTATATAAAAACCATGTAATTCTATCAGTGTTCATCTTCATCCTCATATTCATATATTTCAATGTCATCTTCATATTCCTCCTCAACATCATCGATATCCATTCGAGTTATAGTTGCTTCATCTCTTACCATTTCAAATTCATATGTGACATCATTAACATCATCGTCATCACCGACTCTTAAATGTGGGGTGTCGTCATCGATACTCATGTCTCTTTGTAAAAAAAGATTGATTTTGAGTACTCTCTTGAAAAACTTCAATTATTTGCACATCAGTGAAATCACATTCACTTTGACTAAACTGATTGTCTTGAATTTTGATTTTTATTACACTCTACCAATCATTCAAGTCTCTTGATGTAGCACAATACTTTGCGTAATCAACTTGATGTTCCTGTTGAGCCAATAAGAATGGTTCATTTACTGCGAGAACACTTTTACATTTAATATCGATGATTCCATGAGTCGGATGAACAGGAACGCCTCTCTCTGTATCCAACCTCTGACATTTGAACATGGTTATGTAATGTTGTTCAAGATAACAGAGTTCAATGATTTCATCAAGTATGCCATAAAAGTCAACTTCATTTTCTCGATGATGAGATCCTCTCAAACTAACTCCACTGTTCATTGTTTTTTTCGATTCCCCATATGCATGTGTGTGAAATCGAAATCCATTCACCACATATGCATTATAAGTTTTAACAAGTTTGGAAGGTGGGTTACTCAATACGCACAGTCATTTGTCAATTTTAGCAGCATGTCGAGACACCTGAAAATTTGTGAAATAATTATCAATATAGTAAACTATACATTGAATGAGTTGCTAAAAGATAAAGAATTTATGTTACCAGTTTTTGAAACCACTGAGAGAAATTTTTCAGTCGACATTCTTTGAGAGCAGCTGCTGTAATTTGTGGAATTTGTTTCTTGATATGATTATCATACAACCTATAAAAACCAAAGTTATTTACTGTAACATAAATGATAGAATAAGTGATATAAACACTTACAGTACAACTGATGTCATCTCTTCACAGTTGAGCAGAACATATGTATGAGCTCTATGATGTTCATCATCTGAAAGCCAGCATTCACAAACTCCACCAAAACCAAGCTCTGGCTGGTTGAAAACAGATAATTGAATGTCAATTTCATCAATATTCTTCTCGTTCCGTCCCATTCGGTTGTGTTTTGAAGGATACTCAGATTCAAAATAATGGGAGCAGAAAAAAGATATGTTCTCTTGCAAATAAGCTTCTTCAATAGATCCTTCAACAGATGCTTTGTTACGTACTTTTCTTTTCAATTTTTGCATGCATCTTGCAAATTGTTACATCCATCGATACTGTACTGGACCTCCACATTTGGCTTCATATGGAAAATGTAACATCAAATGTTCCATTGAGTCGAAGAAAGACGGCGGAAATATTTTTTCCAGTTTACATATAATTACAACAACATCTTTTTCAAGTTTTCCTAGAGCATCATAATCTGCTGTAGCCACATAAATTTCCCGAAAAAAATGAGACATGTCTGTTATGGAATCCCAAATCACAGAATTCAACAGACCTCTTAATCGAATGGGTAGAAGTCTTTCCATTATAACATGACAATCATGACTTTTTAATCCAGTAATACGACCATTCTTTACACATCTACCCAAATTGGAAGCACAGCCATCTGGAAGTCTCAAATCTACAATCCACTGAAAAAATAATAAACGGTTTTCTTTAGACAGTGTATAAGCTGCTTTTGGTTTCAGTAACCTTTCGGTTCTGACATTCTCAAATAGTTCCAATTCTGAACGCCTGCAAATTTGGGCAAGATCTAAATGTGCATTTACATTGTCTTTTCTCTTTCCTAGCGTATCCAAAACTTTATGAAACAAATTATTAAAACAGTTCTTCTCAATATTCATGACATCTAACATGTGTCGGACCAACAAATCAGACCAATATGGAAAATCCAAAAATATGCTACGTTTAATCCAATTGTGTTCTTTCCCAAAACAAGAAATTTTCTGTTGGTTTATTGTGGGACCAAAAGTGATGGGAGGTAATGAAAATACAACTGATTTTAACTCCGAACCTGATAACATTTTTGGAGATCCATCCCTTTCAGCTGTTCCTTTTCTGAAATGAGATCTGTTTCTGCGAAAAGGATGATCAGCTGGAAGAAATCTTCGATGACAGTCAAAATAACAAGGTTTCTTTCCATGAATGAGCATAAATTCTTTGTTCTCTCCCATACAGTAAGTACATGATTTCTGACCATGTGTACTCTAGCCAGATAACATCCCATAAGCCGGGAAGTCACTAATTATCCTCATCAATGCTGCTCTTAGTATGAAATTCTGTTTCGTTGCAACATCATATGTACTGAAACCAGTACTCCACAATAAATTTAATTAATCAATCAATGGTTTCAAATAAACATCAATATTTTTCTTCGGATGTCCTGAATTAGTAAAGTCAAAAATATATATGGCTCCTTCATCAACATCCATGGAGGTAAATTGTACGGAGTTAAAAAAATAGACCAACATGAATATTGACTAACATAAGATCCAAACGGATAGAAACCATCAGTGGAAAGGCCCAGTCGAACATTTCTAGCTTCTAAAGCAAAGGATGGATGCACTCTATCAAAATGTTTCCATGAATCACCATCGGCGGGATGATTCAAGCTTTTATCGATTGAAATATTCTCTTTATGCCATGACATCATTGTCGCTGTATTCTTAGACATGAATAAACGCTGAAGTCTCAATGTAAGCGGAAAATATCTCAATTTTTTTACAGGAATCAAACCAGACGTCCTGTGTTGTCCTTCTTTATATCTCAGTTTCCCACATGTGGGACAAATATCCAATGACTCATTTTCCCCAGAATATAAAATGCAGTCATTTGAACATGCATGAATCTTCTGACAAGTAAGTCCCAAATTTCGAACCAGCCTCTTACACTCATAGTAATTTGCAGGCAAAACATTTCCTTCGGGTAACAGTGTTTTAAGCAAAGAAAATATCTGGTCAAAACAGGTGTTTGACATTCCGTTATCTGATTTAATAGCCATAAATTTTGCGACTGCTTCTAATTTTCTCATCTTGCAGCCAGGATATAATGCATCCTTAGCAGACCTCAACAACTCATAAAATTAAGATGGTGCCAACTCAGGATTTGAAGCTATATCAGCCTGAGTTTCTGTATGTTGAACAGATGAACCTGCAACATCATGTACTAAATCTTGAAACCGGGATGGATCCAGAATCAAGTTGGTATCACCTGCTCTGGAACTGCGTTCACCGTGTTGATACCAAAAAACATAATCTGGTTGAAAACCAAAACGCAAGAGATGTTCCCCCACTTTGTCAAACGTGTCAAACGTTCTCAATGCACATTTTCTGCAAGGTCATTTTATTTTTTCCTTCTGAAACAAATTCTGGATTTGATGCCGCAAATGATAAAAAAGTATCCACACCCTCTACATATACAGGATTTAAACCAGAACCGTTTGGATTTCTACGTTGATTTATCCATATGCGGTCACCTAATAATGATTGTTGACGACCTCGATGTTCCATATTTTTCTATAAAATATAAAAGCATTACTGGTTTTGAATAATTTGTTAGAAAAAACACTCAAGCTAGGATAATTATAGAGTTTACATCATACACGACTGATTATTGTTAATTATTACTAATTATTGGTAATTATTACTAATTATTGGTAATTATTGGTAATTATTCCTAACTATCGGTAATTATTACTAATTATTGTTAATTATTGGTAATTATTGGTAATTATTTCAAATTATTGGTAATTATTACTAATTATTGTTAATTATTACTAATTATTAATAATTATTACTAATTATTACTAATTATTACTAATTATTGGTAATTATTACTAATTATTGGTAATTATTACTAATTATTACTAATTATTGTTAATTATTACTAATTATTACTAATTATTGGTAATTATTACTAATTATTACTAATTATTGGTAATTATTACTAATTATTACTAATTATTACTAATTATTGGTAATTATTACTATTTATTGGTAATTATTACTAATTATTGGTAATTATTACTAATTATTGGTAATTATTACTAATTATTGTTAATTATTACTAATTATTGTTAATTATTACTAATTAATATTAACTGTTACTAATTATTGGTAATTATTACTAATTATTGGTAATTATTACTAATTATTGGTAATTATTACTAATTATTGTTAATTATTACTAATTATTGTTAATTATTACTAATTATTGTTAATTATTACTAATTATTGTTAATTATTACTAATTATTGTTAATTATTACTAATTAATATTAATTATTACTAATTATTACTATTTATTGTTAATTATAACTAATTATTACTAATTATTACTACTTATTAGTAATTATTACTAATTATTGGTAATTATTACTAATTATTGGTAATTATCGGTAATTATTACTAATTATTGGTAATTATTACTAATTATTACTAATTATTGGTAATTATTAACAATTATTACAAATTATTGGTAATTATTACTAATTATTACTAATTATTGGTAATTATTACTAATTATTACTAATTATTACTAATTATTACTAATTATTACTAATTATTGGTAATTATTACTAATTATTGGTAATTATTACTAATTATTGGTAATTATTACTATTTATTAGTAATTATTACTAATTATTGGTAATTATTACTAATTATTGTTAATTATTACTAATTATTGTTAATTATTACTAATTAATAGTAATTATTACTAATTAATACTAATTGTTACTAACTATTGGTAATTATTACTAATTATAGGTAATTATTACTAATTATTGGTAATTATTACAAATTATTGTTAATTATTACTAATTATTGTTAATTATTACTAATTATTGTTAATTATTACTAATTATTGTCAATTATTACTAATTAATATTAATTATTACTAATTATTACTATTTATTGTAAATTATTACTAATTTTTACTAATTTTTACTAATTATTGGTAATTATTACTAATTATTGGTAATTATTACTAATTATTACTAATTATTACTAATTAATGGTAATTATTACTAATTATTACATATTATTGGTAATTAGTACTAATTATTACTAATTATTGGTAATTATCGGTAATTATTGGTAATTATTACTAATTATAGGTAATTATTACTAATTATTGGTAATTATTACTAATTATTACTAATTATTACTAATTATTGGTAATTATTACTAATTATTGGTAATTAATACTAATTATTGGTAATTATTATTAATTATTACTAATTATTAATAATTATTGGTAATTATTACTAATTATTGGCAATTATTACTAATTATTACTAATTATTACTAATTATTACTAATTATTGGTAATTATTACTAATTATTACTAATTATTGGTAATTATTACTAATTATTACTAATTATTACTAATTATTAGTAATTATTACTAATTATTACTAATTATTGGTAATTATTCCTAATTATTACTAATTATTACTATTTATTACTATTTACCGGTAATTATTGGTAATTATTGGTAATTATTACTAATTATTGGTAATTATTACTAATTATTGTTAAGTGTTACTAATTATTCGTAATTATTACTAATTATTACTAATTATTGGTAATTATTCCTAATTATTGTTAATTATTCCTAATTATTGGTAATTATTTCTAATTATTGGTAATTATCGGTAATTATGGGTAATTATTGGTAATTATTACTAATTATTGGTAATTATTACAAATTATTCCTAATTATTACTAATTATTACTAATTATCCGTAATTATCGGAAATTATTGGTAATTATAGGTAATTATTCTTAATTATTGGTAATTATTGGTAATTATTACTAATTATTGGTAATTATTAGTAATTATTAGTAATTATATGAATAATTACCAAAAATTAGGAATAATAACATTAATAAATTATTAGTATATTTTATTATTAATATTAAAATAATATAATTTTCTATATTATATACAATTCTCCTTTCATCTGTGTGTTTTCTTTCTCCACATACAAATAATATATATGGAGACAGAAAACACACAGATGAAAAGAGAATTGTATAAATAATATAAAAAATTATATTATTTTAATATTAATAATAAAATATAATAATAATGTAATAATGTTATTATTTCTAATTATTAGTATTTATTACTAATTATTAATATTTATTCATAATTTTTAAAAAAAATTACTAATTATTCCTAATTACCATTAACTATGAACAATACTAATAATTTAAATTTATGAAGTAACAAAACAATGTAAACATAATTAAATTACAACTAATTAAGAATAATTGAAACTAATAAAAAATTTAAAATAAATATTAAATTAAAATGAATATAAATACCTTGAAAATTGATCTGAGGTTGATCTCTGATCGTTCTTGAAAACTTCAAAATCAACTCCGAACAAAAAAATTAAACTTGAGAAACGCTCAATTCGAGAACTAGAATTTTGAGAGAAGAAGAAGATGGAGTTTGAGAATGAATTGAAAAAAACGGATGGAGGTATTTATAGGTTAGATTATTTGCGACGGGTCTATTTGTGACGGGCTACCCGTCGCAAATAATATTATTTGCGACGGTGCCCATCGCAAATACCTTAGCCATCATTTAATACGGTCAACGGTTAAATAGTTATTTGCGACGGGACCCGTCGCAAATAACCACCTGCCGACATACTATTTGCGACTGGAGAATATGCCCGTCGCAAATACCTTTTACCACCGCCGGTTATTTGCGACGGGCAATAACCGCCCGTCGCAAATATGTTTCCCGTGATTTGGCGCGCAAACGCGCCAGTTCTTTTGCGACGGGGAAAGCAATCCCGTCGCAAAAGGCTACTTATTTGAGACGGGAAAATACCCCCGTCGCAAATAAGTTTTTAACGAGGCTATTTGCAACGGGATTTATCTCCGTCGCAAATAACCCGTCGCAAATAACCCGTTGCAAATACCCATTTTTCCCGTAGTGTGCTTCTCGCGTTGGACATGTCCCACAGGAGCCTAGGGGTGAGTTGTTATTCGTTTCTAAACTATGGTTGAGCGCATTAAACCAAGGATACAAAAGAGTGCATTTGGCCATATATTGGATTGAGACGATGAGCAGTACAAGCAAAAAGTTAATGAGATGGCAAAAACAAAGCCCTTAGGGATCATCATGCTGAAGCAATCTTTCCAGCGCTGCTACCCTCTGGATGGTAGCCTCCAGGACCGCTTCTCGCTCTTTGAAGACTCTATCCTCATCGGCCACCATGGAGCGCAGCTCGCCAGCCCTAGCTTGTGCCTGCGCCCGCTCGGTTTGAAGTATGGTCATCTGGCGACTCGCCTCCACCAGTTGTTCCTGCGCATCAGCCAACTGGGCGGTCAGTTGCTCCACCAGCTCAAAGCATGTTGTGATGAAGGCCTCTTTATCTGCCGCCTGACCTTAGAGGTGTCGGACTTCTTGCTCCGCCCTCAGCAGCGCTTCAGCGCACGCCGATTCTTCTCGGCACTGGGCAATGTCAGTGCGCCGGTTGCTCTCATGTATCTTCTCGGACATGTAATCACGGACCATTATATTAAGGCGCTGAGCGTCAGCCCCTCCGGCGCACAGGAAGCACAGCTGGGTCTGAAGTGATCCCATCCGCCTCAGCCAATCCGACTGGGGCTGCCTGAGGAAGCGCTGGATACACTTCCACCCATTGCGTCGTGTCATCCGGCTCTCCTCGGCGGCCACTGAGTCGGAGTGGTCAATCTCCTCAGGGTCAGCAGGTCGGTATAGGGGGAAGGCCGCCAACATATCGGCAGCAGGATCCACCCCAGGGGTGCCTTCGTGAGGAATAGAATCCTCAACGTCCGGGCAACCTTCTCTCGCCCCAGCAGCAATGATGCCTCCACCAGCTTCCGACCACGTTTCAGGAACAGCGCCGCTGATGTCCGCCACCCCCCGTTCATCTATTTTTGGGGCCGGCTCAGTGTAAAGAGCATGTTCCGAGCGAGGTGGTATGTCCGCCGCTGGTCCACTCGCGGATGGCCCGGGCTCCGCAGCCTGACGTGCCTCCATTGTTGAGATCACTGCGAGGGGCATACGCTGGTCAGATGGGATCTTTTGACACCAAGCACCAGTAGTGAAGTGTGAGACTTACAGGAATCCAGAGCGTCGGTCCCCAGTGTTCCGGCCGCTGCAGGAGCCGCCATGATGGGAGACCCCTCTGAGCTGGTTAATTCAACGATGGGTGTCGGATCCCCTTCATGTCTCACCGGTTCCTCTCCTCCCTCCTCTGGTGGGGACACCCGTCCACCGCTCAGTTGCTCCTGAGTAGGATGGGGAAGTGAGTTAGAAGTTTGAAAGTAGAATGGATGAACGAGGGAAATGAATGAAGACAGAGACAAACCTCAAGAATCTCGGTAATGTCGATATCAGAGTCGGCAATCTCACCACTCTCTCGGAGACTCCCTTGGTAGGTCGCCCCTTGCGACCCCTCACCTTCGAGATCCTCTTCTTCATCTTCTCCCTCGCCTTCGTCCTCTACGGTTTTCTCCTCCCCCTTCGGCTCCTCGTCGCTATCGCCTTCTCCCGGGTGACATCGCTTCCGGATCATGATCCTGGCCGAGCATCACTTTCACTAGGAAAGTTGGCTCCGCACGCCGCCCCCTTTGGCGTGCGTATGCGTCCATGGCCATCAGATAAGCTTGTCGCCGATGGAAGTTCACTATGTCGGTAATTCGAACGAGCCCGTCCTCCGGCAGTTGGATCTCGTTCTGCATTATCTTCTGCCAGATGGCTTCGACACTCAGCGATTGCCGTAGGGTCATCCAAGCCGACCATAGTTCTGGGAGAATTGCATCTTGGGAAGGTTCGAGCAGATATCTTATCTGCTTCCCGGGCAGTTCCCTGGCCACCTCATGTGACCCCCCTCCGGGTAATGAGGACATGGAAGCACCATGTGATGTTCCCGCTGCCGAAGTCCCGGCCTGTGCAGGCCTCGCTGCCTGACGCGCCCTTGGTTCCACCCTTATGAAGGCATCGTGACTTCTTTCCCGTCGGCCGGTTTCCACGCGAGTGACCTCGAGTTGCCAGACACGTTTGGGTAATAGCCCCTCAGGGTACGCAATGGTCCAGTTTTCTGCATATTCGGTTGCTAGGCCGACATCGACCCCGGTGGGAGGAAGAGTAACGACATCGCCAGATCTGAAACTGGTAAACATCAACCACATCTGGCGCAGGACGCATGGATTCTTCTCCTGCCAGACAGTCGTGAATACTTTCTTCGGCATTCGCTGAAGGCACTCGAACTTCCTGGCGAATCGGGACGACATGTAGGGTTCGCAGATCACCTTCCCATCGATCCGAGCCATGAGCACCCCGCCATGAATGCTCTGGATGTATTCCTGCTGTTCCAAAGAGCCTCGACCGTTGTCCACCAACTGGCCGACCGGGGTGGGGAACGGGATGAACTTGAAGTTGGCATGGTTGCCGATGTGGATCCTCACGCCCTCCTCATTGAGCGTCATCAGCGCCACCCCTGCGATATTTAGAAAGGATGGTCGCAGACCGTTGCCCGGAGGACGGACGACATTTGGGAAAGTATACCCACCAAGATGAGCCGCCACCCAGCCATGGAAGATCTGGAAGGGACCACATACTCTCCGAGGCGAACCCCCTTGTGAGATGCGCCCCCGGATGGTATACAGCTTGGCCAGCACGGGGATGCCCAAGTTGAACCGTTTGTTGACAGCCATGGAGCCCGCCATCACCAAAGTCACTGGACGAACGCCCCTCCTCGCGTCCCACACTGGCAGGAGCCACCCGCTCAGGAAGTCGGCAAGGAACCCGGCATACCGGACGTTCGGGTCCAGGGCCTCAATGATGCGGTAGCCCCATGATTGGTATTTCCCTGGCTCCAGGGTCCTCCAGTATGACCCATCCCTGCTCCTCTGAGTCGCGGTTGGGCATCGTATTCCCCATCCCGTCATCTTGACAGCGGGATCCTTTTCAAGGAATAGGAGGAACCACCCCTTGAAGGCCACGTCCTTCAAGAAGTCCTTGACCCCTAGCCTCTCCTTGGCCAGCTGCAGTAGGTGCCATGTCAGCATAGGCGTCCGTGACCAATCTACCCAGGTGTTCATTGGAGGAACGAACTCGTCGTATTGGTAACCCTCCAGTGGGATACCTCTGATGCAGTGGACATCCCAGAGACTGATGCCGACTTCCCCATGATGAAGGTGGAACATGTTGGTGTCAGGAGACCACCGGGGGAAGAGATCCGGTCTAAGTTCAGGCTGGCAGTGGAAATGGAACTACGATATCCATACCACCTCGAATAGGCCGATATACCGCAGTTCCTCTCCGAACTGGTCGTAGGTATGGCGAACCCAAAACACCCAGGCCCATTTGCTGGTGAAGTTGCCCCCGGACCGCATGTCCCAATCCTTCAGCCTGCCCTTCATGTCATCGGTGATGCTCTGATGGAACGTGCTCGCGTAGAGGGCCGGAGAATCCTCTGCCACCGGCTCATCCCCGGTAATGGTCCTAGTCCTCGGGTTCAGGACATATACATCCATATGTCTAGTTTCCTTGGAAGGATGGTCATTGTTGGTGATGTTGTAGCGAGGAAGTTCATCCTCCTGAGTCACCCAGGACCGCGGTGTGTCCACTTCGATGCCCGATAGGGGCACCTCTTCCAGGATGCAAAAATTTTAGAGTGGGAGGTTGTCCGATAAGGGATATGCCTTTTGGACTGGAGACAGAAGGTTAAACAAGGTCAGATTGTTGGAGACAATCACCTTGGCGCCATAAACCTCCTCGTTTGCCGCCATTTCTGTCCTATGGGCAGCGGCTTCCCCCTCATCAACTCGGTTTGCCGCCATCTCGAATTTTTCGGGAGTTGGGCGAAAGCTGGATGCAGTGCGCAGAATCGGGGAGTTTTGCGCGAAGTCTGAAGGAGTTGCACGAAATCCTGGAGATGAGCGCGCAATCGGCACGCGAAGTGTGGAAGATCCCGGTCTGGCGCAAAATCACGGCCAAATTTCGGAAGGAATTCCGTGCTTCCAGTGCGTTATTACGTGCAGCCGCGGAGCGATTTCGCACAAGAGAGAGATAAGCTTATCGCGCGGAAAAAAAATTGGATGTACGGAGTTGGGTCCCAGCGCCCCTTTTTATAGGCGAGGCTCAGATTTCGCACCGTGCAGAAAGAATATTCCACGCGCGTCCGTAGTTTTGCGCGCCCCATCGAATTTTTGCACGCAACATGATCAGGAGACTTAGAATTTTGGCATTTCCCTTGGAATCCGATCGTTGCGACCTCTCGCCGATCCGATTCCAAGGGGGGGGGCATTTGTTGATGCCGAAAAAATACCGTAACTCTCGGAGGAAGTTTCGAAATGACGAAGCAAATTCATATTCGGAATCAGAGGCCCGATCCAGAGGCCCAGGATGTGGTGCGCGAAATAAAGGAGGCTCCGCGTGAAAAATTGTTCTGTGCTCGTAGAATCACCGGGTTTTGCCGAATTGAGCTGCTGTGGCGTGCAATCATTGTGCGCCCCGGTTCCGCGAGGTGAGTTTTTGTGCGCCAGCTGCGCTCGGCGCAAATAATTTCGCGCACCGCCTGGATTCCGTGCCGGAGGTCACCTATAAATAGAAGGTGACCCCAAATGATTTGGGGGTTGAGGAATCCGAAGCGACTCTCGTGCATGCAATTCGGCTCCCCCAGCGCAAAAGATGACTTCCAGGTAAAACCCTCATTTCGCGCAACCTTGCCCCGGAGTTCGCCTTTGCGCGCAACTCCACCGGCTTCAGTGAATTTTCCCCCTCCCAGTGTTCCAGTCTTGCACGCAATTCGTGCCTCGTGCGTGCAATACCCTGCCATGCGCGCAAAACCCTGCGCGTAGTTCCCTCTCTGCCCGTAATTCCTTTGCTCCAATTGCACTCCATCCCGGTCTTTTGCGCGCAAACCTTCCCTTTTTCATGCAAAACCCAGGACTCCTCACCTTGACGCCCCTTGGCTGCCCCCCGCACCGGCACCTGATATCTCCCCTGCCGGGCATGCGCGCCATGCGTTGTTTGTTGTACCCCTCTCTCTTGGATTTTAATGATCACAATCACTCTCATTGTGTTCTAACTTGGTTTCAAGTTTTTTTGATGATAGGAAAAAGGTTGACAAAGAGTTGGCCCAAGAAGACTGGAAAAGGACTCTCTGAGTCCACCGGCCAACCGGTGGTCTCTGGCAGAAGCAATGCTCTCTGCCAGGTTCCACCGATCAGCCGGTGCCTGACCACCGGCCAGCCGGTGAAACCAGACAGTAGGCCTTGCCCACTGCCAGGTGCCACCGGCCCACCGGTCACCCGGTGTCCCAGCACCGGCCAGCCGGTGGAACCCAGACAGAAAGCTCTGCCTTCTGTCTGGAGCACCGGCCAGCCGGTGGCCAAGCACCGGTCAGCTGGTAAGCCCAGTCAAACTAGCCGTTGGGCTTTGACCAGACTTGCCCACATGACCCCCAACGGCTCCGAAAGCCCTCCAATGGCCATATTGAAGTATTTGGGGATATTTCTCCTATAAATAGACGAGGATGGATGCCGAGAACATATCCCCGATACATTGGAATGATATTTTGATCCCTTGAAGCTCTAACGACAAATCTCTAAGGCTACTTGTGATCCATTTCCATCCTTGAATCTTGGGCTGCCTCTACATCAACTACTCTCACACTCTTGGCGCTCAAGGCTTCCTCTAGTTTGTTATAATTTATTTATTTCAATTTTTTAGTTCTTCATTGGGTTTGTATTAAAACAAACCATCCTTTTCTTCCTCACTTTCATTTTGGGTTTCTTGCTACAACCATAATAAAAAAGCAAGCTGTATGAAGGTGATCTAGCCTACCTTAAAACGGCTAGTGGGTTTCTTGCTACAAGCATTAAAAAGAAAGCTGAAGTATAAATCTCTCAACGGTTGAGATGGGAGTGGAGATGTAGGCTTTGGTTTAAGCCGAACTCCGTTATCAAACTGTGTCTTGCCCATTTTTATTTCCGCTGCATTTATAAATTTTTTTTAAGTTGCTAATTATTTTACAAAGGCAATTCACCCCCCCCCCCCTCTTTCCATCACTCTCCGACCCAACATTTGGTATCAGAGGGAAGTTTGTGTAATACCTTAACCGGTTACAAACCTAAAATCCATAGTGATGGCTTCTTCCTCACAAGCACCCGAAGGGTATTCCATGACTCCGGCTCCATTCTTTGATGGAACCAACTACACTTATTGGAAAACTCGCATGATTACATTTCTTAGAAGTATTGGCTATCCTATATATAGAATTTTTATGCAAGGCTACACTCTCTCTACCAAAGATGAGTCTAAATGGACCCCCGAAGACATTGCTATTTTTGAGCTTGATGGAAAAGCCATGAATGCTCTTCATTGTGGGTTAGACCGTAATGAATTTAATCGTATTTCTACTTGCACCACTTCTCATGAAATTTGGAAGCTTTTGGAAGTGACCCATGAGGGCACTAACAATGTCAAAGACACTAGATTAGATATGTATCGTCAAGACTTTGAAAGTTTCACCATGCACCCACACGAATCTATTACGGAAATGTTTACTCGCTTAACTGATCTGTGTAATGGGAGAAAGTCTCTTGGAGATGATGTTTCTGCAGAGACTATGGTCAAGAAGATTCTTTGGGTCCTACCAAGCTAATGGGCTCCAAAGGTTATGGCAATCCAAGAAGCGAAAGATGTCAAGAAAATGCTGGTTGAAGAACTCATTGGATCACTTATGACCTATGAGATTACCATGAAGAGGCAAGCCGATAAAGAAGGTAAAATCTTCAAGGAGAAAAAGAACATAGCATTCAAATCAAAGCAAGAAAGCTCCTCCGATGATAGCGAATCCGAGATTGCTCAACTTGCAAGAAAAATGAGCAAATTCATGAAGAAAAAGAAGAATTTTCAAAGGGCACGAAAGGAAGAGCCAAAAGCCGAAAAAGAAGTTACATGCTTTGAATGTGGAAAGAAAGGCCACATCAAACCGGAGTGCTCTCTTTTCAGGAAAAGGTTAAAGTAAAAGAAAAACAATAAGGCTTTCAAAGCGTCAACATGGAGTGCAAGCGATGACTCCATGTCCTCAAGCGACTCAAACGATGAAGGGGGAAAATGCCTAATGGCACTTGATGAGGTATCTTCTTCTGACTCCTCTTCCTTATCTTCTTCTTTTAATAATGACATGTCTTATGAAGATCTCCAAAATGCGAGAGATCAATTAGAGGAATGTTTTCATGAACTTACCTCTAAATTTTTGGCCTTAAAAAAGAATCACAAAATTCTAATTTCTGAAAAAGATCAACTTCTCAAAAAGAATGAGGAACTTGCCCTTAAGGTCCAAGATATTCCAAATGTTGATTCTTTGAATTCAACTATTAAAGATTTAAGGGAATCTCTTGCCAAGTTCACCCAAGTTGAACAAAATTAGACCAAATTTCTAGGTTCTCAACGTTCGACTAGAACCACACATGGACTTGGCTTTAACAAGCAAGCCACTTCTTCTAGAGAACCCACTACTTTTTTAAGGGGGAGTTCTCAAAATAAATTTTTTAATTATTGTAGAAAAACCGGACATATGATTTATGAATGAAATTGTAAAAATTATAGATATGGCCGCCCCAAAATCATTACCTACTCGGATGAATATCTTAGGATGTATCCCTCTAGACAAGTATGGGTTCAAAAGTCTCTTTTAGCTAATCTTTCCGGACCCAAACTTATATGGGTACCAAAATCTATTCTCTCTCGATTTTGTAGGATAAACACCAAAGAAGTAGGAATTCAAAAGGCTCGTGGTATCTCGACATCGGATGCTCGAGGCACATGTGTGGCGATCCCTCCGAGTTCAACTCCTTTGAAGAATTCGATGGAGGATACGTCACCTTCGGTGACAATTCAAAAAGCAAGATTGTCGGAATAGGTACCATTGGTTTTGGTAGCACCTCCTTAATTAAAGATGTTTTATTTGTTAAAGGTTTAAAACATAATTTAATTAGAATTAGTCAACTTTGTGATAGTGGTTTTTCGGTGATTTTTCAAAATGATTTATGCAATGTGTTTGATTTTCAAAACAAATTGATATTTTCTGCTTCCCGTTTTCAAAATGTTTACATTATTGATTTAATGTCTTTAGCTAGCCAAAATGTTAAATGTTTAAGTGCTCTTGACAATGAGTCTTGGCTTTGGCATAGAAGGTTGGGGCATTGTAGCTCTCATTCACTTCTAAAGATTAATAAGAACAAGCTCATCCGTGACCTTCCTAAACTTAAGTTTAAGAAAGATTTGATTTGTGAGCCATGCCAACTTGGCAAGAAAAACAAATCTTCTTTCAAATCTAAGAAGGAAGTGTCCACTTCAAAATATCTTGAGCTCCTTCATCTTGATCTTTTTGGTCCTACCCCTGTAGCAAGTCTAGGTGGAAAATCATATACCTTTGTCCTAGTAGATAACTTTTCTCGTTTCACTTGGGTTTTCTTTTTAGCTCATAAAAATGATGCTTGTAGAACCTTTTTGAAATTCTCTAGGAAAGTAGAAAACGAAAAAGGATATAAAATTATATCGCTCCGTAGTGACCATGGAGGTGAATTCGAGAACAAAGAATTCGATGAATTGTGTTCCTCTCAAGGATACAATCACACCCTCTCTGTCCCTAGGACTCCACAACAAAATGGAGTGGTTGAAAGGAGAAACCGAACTCTCCAAGAAATTGCTCGAACCCTCCTTAGTGAATTCAACCTCCCTCAATATTTCTGGGCCGAGGCAGTTATCACTGCTTGTTATACTATCAATAGAGTCCTTGTAAGACCCCTTCTTAAGAAAACCCTCTATGAACTTTGGAAATTCAAATTGCCCAATGTTGGTTATTTTAAAGTGTTTGGTTGTAAATGCTTTATCCTTAACACAAAAGATAACCTAGGGAAATTTGATGCCAAATCCGATGAAGGTATTTTTATTGGGTACTCCAACTCAAGCAAAGCCTATCGTGTCTTCAATAAACGTTCAAAAACCATCGAAGAATCATCTCATGTCAAGTTTGATGAAAATCATCCAAAACCTCACCCGGTCATTGAAGATGTTGAAGATAATCTTGATAAGCTTCATTTGAATAATTCCTCTTCTCCTCTCAAGGAGGGTGATGATAATGAACATTCTTCATCTTCTTCATCTTCCACCTTGCCTAAGGTTTGGAAACCTTCTAGAGACCATCCATTAGAAAATGTTATAGGTGATCTTCAAGCCGGTACTCAAACTAGAAGATCAATCCTCAACGAGGTTGAACATCAAGCCTTTCTTTCTCAACTAGAGCCTCAAACCATTAATGATGCCATTAATGATGAGAATTGGGTTCTTGCAATGCAAGAGGAACTAAATCAATTCTCTAGAAATGGTGTTTAGACTCTTGTTGAAAGACCCAATGATCATCCAATTATTGGCACTAAATGGGTTTTTAGGAACAAACTTGATGATCAAGGAAATATAACCCGGAACAAGGCTCACCTAGTAGCTAGGGGATATAATCAAGAAGAAGGAATTGATTATGGTGAATCCTTTGCGCCCGTTGCTAGATTGGAATCCATTAGGATCTTGTTGGCATTCGCCGCTCACTTAAATTTCAAACTTTTTCAAATGGATGTTAAAAGTGCTTTTTTAAATGGTTTTATTTCAGAAAAAATCTTTGTTGAACAACCCCCAGTTTTGAAGATCCAAAATTTCCAAATCATGTTTTTAAGTTAACCAAGGCTCTATATGGCTTAAAACAAGCCCCTCGGGCTTGGTATGAGCGGTTAACAAAAATTCTTTTAGAAAATGATTTTAAAATGGGTCAAGCTGATTGTACCCTATTTTTAAAACACACTTCCAAAGAGATTTTAATTTTCCAAATTTACGTTGATGACGTTATCTTTGGTTCAACCAAAGAATCACTTTGTACTGATTTTTCAGATTTAATGAGAAAAGAATATGAAATGAGCTTTATGGGGGAATTAAAAAAATTTCTTGGTTTTCAAATCTTTCAAAATTCAAATGGTATTTTTCTAAGCCAAGGCAAATACACAAATGAACTTTTAAGTCGTTTTGGTATGGATCAAGTAAAGGAAATTAGTACCCGCATGAGTACTTCTTGTAAACTTACGTTAGATGAAGCCGGGAAACTGGTGGATAACAAGATTTATAGGAGTATGATCGGGAGTCTACTTTACCTAACTGCGACCCATCCTGACATCATGTTCAGTGTTTGCCTTTGTGCTCGTTTTCAAGACAATCCCAATGAATCTCATTTTAAATCGGTCAAAAGAATTTTTAAGTATTTAAAAGGATCCAAAAACATTGGTTTGTTTTATCCCTCTAATACTTCTTTCGAAATTTCTTCATATTCGGATGCTGATTTTGGCGGATGTCAATTAGATCGTAAGAGTACTAGTGGAACCTGTCATCTTCTAGGAAAGTCCCTTGTTTCATGGGGTAGAAAAAAGCAAAACTGTGTTACTCTTTCTACTTCCAAGGCCGAGTACGTAGCAGCTGGTAATTGTTGTGCCCAAATTATTTGGATGCAGCACACTCTCTTGGATTATGGCCTTTCCTATGATCATGTCCCTATACGGTGTGACAACACTGGTGCCATTAGTATTTCTAAGAATCCAATACAACATTCTAGGACAAAGAATATAGATTTAAGACATCATTTCCTTCGTGACCATTTTCAAAAAGGGGATATCACTTTGGATTTCATTTCTACTGATTTCCAATTAGCTGATATTTTTACCAAACCGCTCCCGGTTGAACGTTTTGATTTTATTAAGGGGGAGTTAGGAATGATTCGTCAATGAGCACTATTAAATATTTGACTCTTTTTGACTTCTCTTTGTATTTGTATTTTGAACTTTCTATGTAACGTTTCAACTTTTATAAAATTCAAGTTGTCTTATCTATCAATACTTTTTGTCATTTCTTACTTCCTTATTATTGTTTTTCTAATTTTCATTCATACTTTTCCTCCTATTTTGATAATCCCAAAGGGGGAGAAAAACTCTCTATTACATAGTTACTTATTTCATTTAATTAAGTGCTCTTTTTAAGTGCTCTTTTTAAGTTATTGATTTTAGTTGTTTCTTTTAAATGACCTATGGTTACAATTTCAAAATGAACCATTCTCTTTATTTCAATCCTTTCAAGATTAATATCATTTTCAATACATGATACATCTATGAAATTCTTGTATGATATCTAAAATTTTCCATGTCCAAGTTTCTTATTTCTTTTTTACTTGGCATATCCTTTTAAAAGCTTTCTCATTTGTGATTGTGATCATCACAATAGGGGGAGATTGTTGTACCCCTCTCTCTTGGATTTTAATGATCACAATCACTCTCATTGTGTTATAACTTGTTTTCATGTTTTTTTTATGATAGGAAAAAGGTTTCCAAAGAGTTGGCCCAAGAAGACTGGAAAAGGACTCTCTATGTCCACCGGCCAACCGGTGGATTACCACCAGCCAGCCGGTGGTCTCTGGCAGAAGCAATGCTCTCTGCCAGGTTCCACCGATCAGCCGGTGCCTGACCACCGGCCGGCCAGTGAAACCAGACAGTAGGCCTTGCCCACTGCCAGGTGCCACCGGCCAACCGGTGTCTGAATCACCGGCCAGCCGGTGGAACCCAGACAGAAAGCTCTGCCTTCTGTCTGGAGCACCGGCCCGCCGGTGGCCAAGCACCAGTCAGCCGGTAAGCCCAGTCAAACTAGCCATTGGGCTTTGACCGGACTTCCCCACTTGACCCTCAACGGCTCCGAAAGCCCTCCAACGGCCATATTGAAGTATTTGGGGATATTTCTCCTATAAATAGACGAGGATGGATGCCGGGAACATATCACCGATACATTGGAATGATATTTTGATCCCTTGAAGCTCTAACGACAAATCTCTAAGGCTACTTGTGATCCATTTCCATCCTTGAAGCTTGGGCTGCCTCTACATCAACTACTCTCACACTCTTGGCGCTCAAGGCTTCCTCTAGTTTGTTATAATTTTTTTATTTCAATTGTTTAGTTCTTCATTGGGTTTGTATTAAAACAAACCATCCTTTTCTTCCTCACTTTCATTTTGGCTTTCTTGCTACAACCATAATAAAAAAGAAAGCTGTACGAAGGTGATCTAGCCTACCTTAAAACGGCTAGTGGGTTTCTTGCTACAACCATTAAAAAGCAAGATGAAGTATAAATCTCTCAACGGTTGAGTTGGGAGCGGAGACGTAGGCTTTGGTTTAAGCCGAACTCCGTTATCAAATTGTGTCTTGCCACTTTTTATTTCCGCTGCATTTATAAATTGTTTTTAAGTTGCTAATTATTTTACAAAGGCAATTCACCCCCCTCTTGCCATCACTCTCCGACCCAACATTTGGTATGAGAGGGAAGTTTGTGTAATACCTTAACCGGTTACAAACCTAAAATCCATAGTGATGGCTTCTTCCTCACAAGCACCCGAAGGGTATTCCATGACTCGAGCTCCATTCTTTGATGGAACCGACTACACTTATTGGAAAACTCACATGATTACATTTCTTAGAAGTATTGGCTATCCTATATATAGAATTGTTATGCAAGGCTACACTCTCTCTAGCAAAGATGAGTCTAAATGGACCCCCGAAGACATTGCTAATTTTGAGCTTGATGGCAAATCCATGAATTCTCTTCATTGTGGGTTAGACCATAATGAATTTAATCGTATTTCTACTTGCACCACTTCTCATGAAATTTGGAAGCTTTTGGAAGTGACCCATGAGGGCACTAACAAAGTAAAAGACACTAGATTAGATATGTATCGTCAAGACTTTGAATGTTTCACCATGCACCCACACGAATCTGTTACGGAAATGTTTACTCTCTTTACTAATGTGTGTAATGGGAGAAAGTCTCTTGGAGATTATGTTTCTGTAGAGAGGATGGTCAAGAAGATTCTTTAGGTCCTACCAAGATCATGGGCTCCAAAGGTGACGACAATCCAAGAAGCGAAAGATGTCAAGAAAATGCTGTTTGAAGAACCCATTGGATCACTTATGACCTATGAGATTACCATGAAGAGGCAAGCCGATAAAGAAGGTAAAATCTTCAAGGAGAAAAAGAACATAGCATTCAATGCAAAGCAAGAAAGCTCCTCCGATGATAGCGAATCCGAGATTCCTCGACTTGCAAGAAAAATGAGCAAGTTCATGAAGAAAAAGAAGAATTTTCAAAGGGCACGAAAGGAAGATCCAAAAGCAGAAAAAGAAGTTACATGCTTTGAATGTGGAAAGAAAGGCCACATCAAACCGGAGTGCTCTCTTTTCAAGAAAAGGTTAAAGGAAAAGAAAAACAAGAAGGCTTTCAAAGCGTCAACATGGAGTGCAAGCGATGACTCCATGTCCTCAAGCGACTCAAGCGATGAAGGTGGAAAATGCCTAATGGCACTTGATGAGGTATCTTCTTCCGACTCCTCTTCCTCATCTTCTTCTTTTAATAATCACATGTCTTATGAAGATCTCCAAAATGCGAGAGATCAATTAGAGGAAAGTTTTCACGAACTTACCTCTAAATTTTTGGCCTTAAAAAAGAAACACAAAATTCTAATTTCTGAAAAAGATCAACTTCTCAAAAAGAATGAGGAACTTGCCCTTAAGGTCCAAGATATTTCAAATGTTGATTCTTTGAATTCAACTATTAAAGATTTAAGGGAATCTCTTTCCAAGTTCACCCAAGGTGAACAAAATTTGACCAAATTGCTAGGTTCTCAACGTTCGACTAGAACCACACATGGACATGGCTTTAACAAGCAAGCCACTTCTTCTAGAGCACCCACTACTTTTGTAAGGGGGAGCTCTCAAAATAAATTTTTTAATTATTGTAGAAAACCCGGACATATGATTTATGAATGCAATTGTAAAAATGCTAGATATGGCCGCCCCAAAATCATTACCTACTCGGATGAATATCTTAGGATGTATCCCTCTAGACAAGTATGGGTTCAAAAGTCTCTTTTAGCTAATCTTTCTGGACCCAAACTTATATGGGAACCAAAATCTATTCTCTCTTGATTTTGTAGGATAAACACCAAAGAAGTAGGACTTCAAAAGGCTCGTGGTATCTCGACAGCGGATGCTCGAGGCACATGTGTGGCGATCCCTCCGAGTTCAACTCCTTTGAAGAATTCGATGGAGGATACGTCACCTTCGGTGACAATTCAAAAAGCAAGATCGTCGGAATAGGTACCATTGGTTTTGGTAGCACCTCCTTAATTAAAGATTTTTTATTTGTTAAAGGTTTAAAACATAATTTAATTAGCATTAGTCAACTTTGTGATAGTGGTTTTTCGGTGATTTTTCAAAATGATTTATGCAATGTGTTTGATTTTCAAAACAAATTGATATTTTCTGCTTCCCGTTTTCAAAATGATTACATTATTGATTTAAAGTCTTTAGCTACCCAAAATGTTAAATGTTTAAGTGATCTTGACAATGAGTCTTGGCTTTGGCATAGAAGGTTGGGGCATTGTAGCTCTCATTCACTTATAAAGCTTAATAAGAACAAGTTCATCCGTGACCTTCCTAAACTTAAGTTTAAGAAAGATTTGATTTGTGATCCATGACAACTTGGCAAGCAACACAAATCTTCTTTCAAATCTAAGAAGGAAGTTTCCACTTCAAAATCTCTTGAGCTCCTTCATCTTGATCTTTTTGGTCCTACCCCTGTAGCAAGTCTAGGTGGAAAATCCTATACCTTTGTCCTAGTAGATGAATTTTCTCGTTTCACTTGGGTTTTCTTTTTAGCTCATAAAAATGATGCTTGTAGAACCTTTTTGAAATTCTCTAGGAAAGTAGAAAATGAAAAGGGATATAAAATTATATCGCTCCGTAGTGACCATGGAGGTGAATTCGAGAACAAAGAATTCGATGAATTGTGTTCCTCTCAAGGATACAATCACACCTTCTCTTCCCCTAGGACTCCACAACAAAATGGAGTGGTTGAAAGGAGAAACCGAACTCTTCAAGAAATTGCTCGAACCCTCCTTAGTGAATTCAACCTCCCTCAATATTTCTGGGCCGAGGTAGTTAACACTGCTTGTTATACTATCAATAGAGTCCTTGTAAGACCCCTTCTTAAGAAAACCCCCTATGAACTTTGGAAAGGCAAATTGCCCAATGTTGGTTATTTTAAAGTGTTTGGTTGTAAATGCATTATCCTTAACATAAAAGATAACCTAGGGATATTTGATGCCAAATCCGATGAAGGTATTTTTCTTGGGTACTCCAACTCAAGCAAAGCCTATCGTGTCTTCAATAAACGTTCAAAAACCATCGAAGAATCATCTCATGTCAAGTTTGATGAAAATCTTCCAAAACCGCACTCGGTCATTGAAGATGTTGAAGATAAGCTTGATAAGCTTCATTTGAATAATTCCTCTTCTCCTCTCAAGGAGGATGATGATCATGAACCTTCTTCATCTTCTTCATCTTCCACCTTCCCTAAGGTTTGGAAACCTTCTAGAGACCATCCATTAGAAAATGTTATAGGTGATCTTCAAGCCGGTACTCAAACTAGAAGATCAATCCTCAACGAGGTTGAACATCAAGCCTTTCTTTATCAACTAGAGCCTCAAACCATTAATGATGCCATTAATGATGAGAATTGGGTTCTTGCAATGCAATAGGAACTAAATCAATTCTCTGGAAATGATGTTTGGACTCTTGTTGAAAGACCCAATGATCATCCAATTATTGGCACCAAATGGGTTTTTAGGAACAAACTTGATGATCAAGGAAATATAACCCGGAACAAGGCTCGCCTAGTAGCTAAGGGCTATAATCAAGAAGAAGGAATTGATTATGGTGAAACCTTTGCGCCCGTTGCTAGATTGGAATCCATTAGGATCTTGTTGGCATTCGCCGCTCACTTAAATTTCAAACTTTTTCAAATGGATGTTAAAAGTGCTTTTTTAAATGGTTTTATTTCAGAAAAAAATTTTGTTGAACAACCCCCCGGTTTTGAAGATCCAAAATTTCCAAATAATGTTTTTAAGTTAACCAAGGCTCTATATGGCTTAAAACAAGCCCCTCTGGCTTGGTATGAGCGGTTAACAAAAATTCTTTTAGAAAATGATTTTAAAATGGGTCAAGCTGATTGTACCCTATTTTTAAAACACACTTCCAAAGATCTTTTAATTGTCCAAATTTACGTTGATGACGTTATCTTTGGTTCAACCAAAGAATCACTTTGTACTGATTTTTCAGATTTAATGAGAAAAGAATTTGAAATGAGCTTTATGGGGGAATTAAAATTTTTTCTTGGTTTTCAAATCTTTCAAAATTCAAATGGTATTTTTCGAAGCCAAGGAAAATACACAAATGAACTTTTATGTCGTTTTGGTATGGATCATGTAAAGGAAATTAATACCCCCATGAGTACTTCTTGTAAACTTACGTTAGATGAAGCCGGGAAACCGGTGGATAACAAGATTTATATGAGTATGATCGGGAGTCTACTTTACCTAACTGCGACCCGTCCTGACATCATGTTCAGTGTTTTCCTTTGTGCTCGTTTTCAAGAAAATCCCAAAGAATCTCATTTTAAATCGGTCAAACGAATTTTTAAGTATTTAAAAGGATCCAAAAACATTGGTTTGTTTTATCCCTCTAATACTTCTTTCGAACTTTCTTCATATTCGGATGCTGATTTTGGCGGATGTCAATTAGATCATAAGAGTACTAGTGGAACCTATCATCTGCTAGGAAAGTCCCTTGTTTCAGGGAGTAGAAAAAAGCAAAAATGTGTTACTCTTTCTACTGCCGAGGCCGAGTACGTAGCAGTTGGTAATTGTTGTGCCCAAATTATTTGGATGCAGCACACTCTCTTGGATTATGGCCTTTCCTACGATCATGTCCCTATACGGTGTGACAACACTAGTGCCATTAGTATTTCTAAGAATCCAATACAACATTCTAGGACAAAGCATATAGATTTAAGGAATCATTTCCTTCGTGACCATTTTCAAAAAGGGGATATCACTTTGGACTTCATTTCTACTGATTTCCAATTAGCTGATATTTTTACCAAACTGCTCCCGGTTGAACGTTTTGATTTTATTAAGGGGGAGTTAGGAATGATTCGTCAATGAGCACTATTAAATATTTGACTCTTTTTGACTTGTCTTTGTATTTGTATTTTGAACATTCTATGTAACGTTTCATCTTTTATAAAATTCAAGTTGTCTTATCTATCAATCCTTTTTGTCATTGCTTACTTCCTTATTATTGTTTTTCTAATTTTCTTTCATACTTTTCCTCCTATTTTGATAATCCCAAAGGGGGAGAAAAACTCTCTATTACATAGTTACTTATTTCATTTAATTAAGTTCTCTTTTTAAGTGCTCTTTTTACGTTATTGATTTCAGTTGTTTCTTTTAAATGACCTATGGTTACAATTTCAAAATGAACCATTCTCTTTATTTCAATCCTTTCAAGAATAATATCATTTTCAATACATGATACATCTATGAAATTATTGAATGATCTATAAAATTTTCCATGTCCAAGTTTCTTATTTCTTTTTTTCTTGGCATATCCTTTTAAAAGCTTTCTCATTTGTGATTGTGATCATCAAAATAGGGGGAGATTGTTGTACCCCTCTCTCTTGGATTTTAATGATCACAATCACTCTCATCGTGTTCTAACTTGTTTTCATGTTTTTGTGATGATAGGAAAAAGGTTGCCAAAGAGTTGGCCCAAGAAGACTGGAAAAGGACTCTCTGAGTCCACTGGCCAACCGGTGGATTACCACCGGCCAGCCGGTGGTCTCTGGCAGAAGCAATGCTCTCTGCCAGGTTCCACCAATCAGCCGGTGCCTGACCACCGGCCAGTCGGTGAAACCAGACAGTAGGCCTTGCCCACTGCCAGGTGCCACCGGCCTACCGGTGTCTGAATCACCGGCCAGCCGGTGGAACCAGATAGAGAGCTTTCTCTCTGTCTGGACCACCGGTCAGCCGGTGTCTCAGCACCAGCCAGTCGGTGGAACCCAGACAGAAAGCTCTACCTTCTGTCTGGAGCACCGGCCAGCCGATGGCCAAGCACCGGTCAGCCGGTAAGCCCAGTCAAACTAGTCGTTGGGCTTTGACCAGATTTGCCCACTTGACCCCCAACGGCTCCGAAAGCCCTCCAACGGCCATATTGAAGTATTTGGGAATATTTCTCCTATAAATAGACGAGGATGGATGCCGGGAACATATCCACAATACATTGGAATGATATTTTGATCCCTTGAAGCTCTAACGACAAATCTCTAAGGCAACTTGTGATCCATTTCCATCCTTGAAGCTTGGGCTGCCTCTACATCAAATACTCTCACACTCTTGGCGCTCAAGGCTTCCCCTAGTTTGTTATAATTTATTTATTTCAATTGTTTAGTTCTTCATTGGGTTTGTATTAAAACAAACCATCCTTTTCATCCTCACTTTCATTTTGGGTTTCTTGCTACAACCATAATAAAAAAGCATGTTGTACGAAGGTGATCTAGCCTACCTTAAAATGGCTAGTGGGTTTCTTGCTAAAACCATTAAAAAGAAAGCTGAAGTATAAATCTCTCAACGGTTGAGTTGGGAGCGGAGACGTAGGCTTTGGTTTAAGCCGAATTCCGTTATCAAATTGTGTCTTGCCCCTTTTTATTTCCGCTGCATTTATAAATTGTTTTTAAGTTGCTAATTATTTTACAAAAGCAATTCACCCCCCCTCTTGCCATCACTCTCCGACCCAACATTGTTTTCCCGCACGACCTTCCAGGCTCGTGCGAAGTAACCTCAAGGTCCCTTGGGCCGTGTTTCCCGTTGCGTTGCTTTGCCTTATGCTTCTCCGCATAGGCACGCTAACGGCTATTGCTTCTTCGCATAGCCACGCTAACGTGGACCCCTCGGTGGTTTGCCCTGCAGCCCTCCTTCACCATGGCCTTGCCGATGCCTTCCCTTCCACAAGGGGTAGAGGGCGTTGGGCATGTAAGCCCTAGGGGTGTGGAGTGAACCCACCTCGTCCAAGCTGCAGGATGTTAAACTGCTAAGCACCTCGTCCTTAACACAAGACATTAAACTGTGGTCCGACCCCTTGCTCCGCACGCAGAGTCCCCCCCCCCCAGCTCGGACATTCATTACACCCACTCGTCTCCATGGGAATGGACTCTTCCTCACATGGAATGAGATCCTCGTTGTTGGAGCGGCGTTTGTCTGCGGGGGAAGGGCTGCCTCAGAGCGTAAGCCCCTAGCCTTTCTTGCGGATGATTGCACCCATGCATCTCCGTACTCCCCCCTGCCAAGTCCAGTGGAGTCCTTTTCCCACTACACTTTGTCACACCACGGGCCTCCACCCTGGAGTAAGCCCCAAAACCACGGGCCGCTAACCATTCGTAAGCCCCTATTTCCTCTTTGGGCCGCTCAATGCTTAAGCCCCATTCCTCTTCTCACAGACGCACCCTTCGCGACGTGATTGTCTGGCCCCTACTGCTTCTTGTTTCCCACACTGAGCATGAATCACATGGGCTTAGTGCGTGCACCGACCATGAAATCCTCTTATGGGCCGCCCCAGAGCGTAAGCCCCATCCCAGCAAACTACATGGACTTTGATCTATGCTAACGCATGGTACATAGGAAGCCTCCACGAGGTTCAAGCCCACCACACGGTTGTCCCGAACTCTCCATGTCGGTTCCCTGACCACCTTGGGCCACCTCAGAGCAAAGCCCCAAATCCATCATCCCGCATAACGTTAAACTGTATTTCGTCCCACATGACGTTAAACTGTATCGCATCCCGCATGACATTAAACTGTATCGCGTCCCGCATGACGTTAAACTGTATCCCCCCTCTTGGGATGTCTCAGAACGTAATCCCCATGTTTCACCCCACCATCCATCCTGATCTTTACCCAGGCCACCACATCCCGGTGAGATCATTCCACCCTTTCCCACTCCATGATATATGGGAATCCGCCCACGTGCTGGCCCCAACATCGGTGTTCCCCCTAGGGATCCCTCAAACCGATCCATCTCCGCAAGAAGTTAAACTCACGACATACCCTGTGTTAATCATGGGAAGCTGAGGAAAACCTCAGATGGTACACGTTCCTCGAGTTCGATGTGGGATGCCTCGGGCTTCCGCGCCCTCGAGAAGCCCTGTGATGAGGGACCAAAGATAGACATGCCGAAGACGCCCCAACGTGACCATTCTCCTCACCGCAGGTTGCTGTCCCGACAAGACCCCTTGGAGCGTCTCGACAGAAGCAGTATAATTAACTAGCGTCCATGTAGATATGGCACCGGGAATGAGCTTCACGAACCCATCGTAAATCAATGAGGGAGACCCAGACTAGGTAATGAGCTCTGAGGAGGAATCCACGGAGGGAAGAACTGACATCCCATCATCCCGGTTTCGATCAAGGAGAAGACGTCCCTGAGCATGGAATGGATGCTGCCCGCCTTTGGAAAGCGGTAATGCGGGGCAACAAGCAGCGCGCCCTCCCCGGCGGATGGACGCGCGCGCCCCGGAAAAAGCGTCGGAAACAAATATATATAAAAAATAGTAAATAATAACACTTTTACCCAAATACATCCTTATATTAAATTAATAAAAATAATATAATAACATCAATGTAAATCAAAATTAGTTACACAACCATTACGAATCCTTATGTGTTTTTACATTCTAAAATAGAAACATCAATACTCTAATCCTCAAGTGGTATGAAAGATAAAATTAAATTAAATCTTGGATAATATAAATTAAGGATGTCAAAGATATTATAGTTTTGACATAAATTCATCACTACTTGAGTCTCTATTATAATTATGTTAGTTACACATATTTATATATTTCCTCTAAAGATCAAATATTCTGATACCTTCAATGATTGACATATGTCCCTAGAAAATAAAATTCCATCAATTAATTTTGTAATGAATAACGTTTACAATAAATATAATCTCTAGTGGGAGGAAATTATAATACCTTACCTGCACTTAAATTATTATCAATTCCTTTCCACTAACATCAATGATTTACATATAATTCATATCAATAAATTTATATCATGAAAAAATCATAAATAAAAAAAAGTTGTTTTACAATAATCAAATCCCTATTAAATTAAATAAATAAATAAATAACAAAATATTAAATAAATAAATAAATTAAACATTTAGAAATTGTGATACCATTACCATCATTAGATACATATGTTTTATTACTTGATCAAAATAAAATAAACGATAATAATATGTATTCCATATTTTACATTAAAATATATAAATGACCGATATTGATTTATCATTAACAAATCACATATAATACTAAGTGATGAAAAATATATGACATTCTATTTAATACCATGGGGAAAAATCATGACAATATGATACGCTTTCATAATTAACCTTCTAGTGAACCATGGCTATCTATCATAAGGACCTTTCTTATACATGTATCCTAACAAAAGAACATGTTATTCCTTGTATTCTAGGAGAAAAAGAAATTGGTAAATAATTCTTCCACATAATGCTAGTATAACAACTCTATATAAGATACAATAACCAAAGAACAAATAAAAATTATGATATAATTAAGAAAATATTTTTACAATAATAAATTTTTATAAACACCAATAAAATACTAATGGATCGGGGGAGACACATAAATTTTACAACGTTCAACCACATTGATAATTAATAATCCACTTGGTGATGAATCTGTGATTTTTTCATTGACATTCATCTCAATGAAATTTTTAATTCCTACTATTACATATCTATTATCCCAAAAATTTAGATATGTAATATCCACATACTATATATGATAATTTACATTCATTATGATGGAACCACTAGATCCTCAAAGATACCTTCTAACCACATTCTTAACTATATCACTCTATCATATCATGGATTTTAGTGAATCAAAATGAATTTTATATTATTCCTCAAAAAAATATCTTCAACAATCAATGTGATGTATATAGAATTTCAAGATTTAAAGTACTACTGTTTCATCTCCCCATAATAATGATTGGTTATTATTGAATACAGAATAATATATGTTGTATTAATCCTAAATTATCAAATGGCCATTTATATAATCAAATTAATGATGTTTTCAACCTAAAAAATATGTGAACAAGTGTTTCAAATAATTTTTTTGTATTATTTTCTGCAAGAAATCACATTGAAAACCTCTTTTAAATCTTATATAATTCTTAGTTTTATTTCAAAAGATAACCTCCATAATACATAATACATGACATTAATTTTATAGTTTATCTGAAACCATAACACACATACATTTCTAATTATTTAATGTGTAATTTTGGAATTATTTATGGTAGATGTGATTATCAGGGTTCTCTAAAACGACTTAGTAAATTTCCAAAGATTATTTAAAAAAATTATACATCATGAAATAAAAATAAAATGTATAAACTACCATTTATTCTATTTTCATCTTTTTTATTCATTCTCATAGATATATACACATGATGTTTTCTATATTATTCGTTAATTGAACAACTAATATTGTATTCATGTATGAGTATTATTTCATGCACTATATTTCTAGAACTCCATTGAAAACACCATTGTCTCATTAAATCACACTATTCCGTTATTCCACTTCATATAACAGGTATATGGAACACTTTTTTTCCAATAACACAAAAAAATGTTTCAAAAACAGTCTTCTTTATATTGGTGATGATCTTATGTGTGTGTGTTCTGCATGATAGTTGGTTTTCTTCACAAAATATCAAGGTAAACATGTATCACTTGAGTGTTCATTGAACAAATGAATATGATTTGGTAATTTTAAACATTATATAACACAGTGTTTATATGGGATCTCATAATCACCTGACTAAACCATGTGTGGTTCTCAATTACTAAAACAAATGTTTTTGCGTTCTTGGTTTACATAAAATGAGTTCCTCTAATATTAATAGAAGAAAAAAACAACTGAAGGATCATCCCACGCATGGTATTAAGTGGTAATGATTAACTAATTTCCAACCCCTTATGCATCCTGTTTTTTTCATATCAAGTATGTAGGTAAAATTCCATGTTATGGACGATTTATAACTACTAATGATTTTATGATTTCCTAGATTCATAAAATAAAGTGTCTTTATCTTCCTTACATTCATTTGATGAAAATAATAATGGAATATTTGTGAAATAATTTAATAACCATGAGATTATCATTACATGAATCTCACAATATTTTCACTTTACTGTAATATCTTTATAGTTAATCATTCATCAATTTAATGCATTAATACATGATGAATATTGTTTTAATGTTTGTGAATGATCAACCATTCCTCATACACCCGGTTTGATATATAGAAATAATCAATGGGATGATCATAGAACAATGTCATTCTATAGTAGAATGTTACATATGAAAAGTGGATAAACCAAAGTTGGGAGGTAAGTGATGATGTGGTGGGAATATCCAGTGGACTGAAATCATTATATTAGATGGTCACTATTCTACAAATATTTTTGAAGCAAAATAATAGTGTCCCACATACGATGTGTCCTTCATTGAAATTAAAATATTATTACCTTTATATATAATTATTTTATTTCACATTGAGAATTTTCTCTCACACTAGGTTCAGATCCTCAATACACTACACATACTACATGGGGTAAAATCCACCCACCTACCCCCTTTCGTACCACACTGTGCACCATGATAGTGTTATGTGTTCCTCAATGCTTAATGTGATCTCCTTGTGTGTTATATACAAACTCCAACCACGATATATAGCTTTGTATAACATATTCCACATAGTAAACCTCTTCGGTCCCACATTGTTGTGTTGAGGTGGGTCCTTAGTTGGTTGAGATAGGAAATATTTTTTATAGGACTTCCCAAATACTATAAAAAATTATTACAAAATACTCTGTACTACAAAACCCTTTAAAAATAATCATCATCAAATATACGTTACAAAAAATAAATATGTTATATTTAGCATGGTATTTTTCCATTATTATTCTTCTAAAATAATCAACATGAAAATTAATATTTGTATGGAATTCACTTCTTCTTTATTGTTACATGGAATGGGTCATTTCATTATCATCATTGAAAATGTCTCTTTAATGAAAATACCAATTCAAATATCATAAAAATTAAGAGGGTAATTGTTCAATCATGAAATCCAATTCCATTATAATAGTCTATACAGATTCTCCCATCATATCCAATTGATATTCATAAATATTTCTCCAATTCTTTAAATCTTTCTATTTATGTAACTAATTAGTAAAAATATTTTTTTTCATCATATAATGAATTTGATTCTATATTTTATATTTTCAAAAAACACAACCATACAGATCAACCATCAACATGTTATTTTCAATATCTTGATTTATTTTTTATGTCCATACCATTTACTAAAATAATGTCAATGTTACCTCTCCCCCTTATTGAAAATAAATTGATAAGATTCATTTTCGATGAGTCCAATGAGGAGTTTTATACCAAATTATTACATAGTAAAGTCTCTTTATCTAGTCAACTCAAATTTCACATAGGATATCCTAATGTATAAAACAAGTGTTATTTCAACATGACATAAATTATATCAATAAACTAATTCATCATGATACATTATATATATATTTTTCATCTATGCTGAAGTATTTAAAAATTTTACTTCAATAAATATGTACCCTTCTTTTCACTCTATAAATCAATAAGAAATTTTGCGTTAAAATGTTCATAGTCCCCCTTTAAAAGAGGTTAAATATCAACCAACACTCCCCCCCATATAAACATATTCGATATTATCATGTTAAGGGTAATACATACTAAAATCCATTAAAAAACAAAATTGTTAACATATTCACAATATTATTTTCATTATTTTCTCTAAATAATACACGGGAATTTTTCTTCACAAAAAAAAAAGAAAATATTTTAACAAACATTATTCTTAACACAAGTGGTGATCTTTTAGTGAATTTGATCTTCATGAAATAAGTTCGGTGTCATTGAATTTAATGGGAAACACATAACCCTTGAGTTTTCATCAAATAGATCAAGATAACATATAAAATATAGACTTTTATAAGAAATTATATTTTATTGAACTCCCCTTCATTTGAATTTTTTAATTGTGGTTCCCTAATTGTGAAATAATACATTCATGTGCACTATTTTTTGGAAGAAATAGCCTTAAATATGAATATTGGCAGGAAAAACAAAAGGCATGTCTGTCCATCAGTATTTATAAATGTTGAATCACTATATGGACCTAGATTATTACTCAATATTTTATGTAATATCAGGATCTAGATTAAATATTACATCAAGGATGGTTTTAAAAACCATTAATATGTCAAAACCTCATTAAATATTCAAAAGTAGGTGTCTTGTATCCATCAACTACATTTGACTAAAAAATAAATGATTCTTCATGGAATTGTGTGACACAAATGTTATGATGATCCCATTCGTCTTATAGTGTAGTCACCTCATAGTGATCAAACTATGGTATCTCATTAACATATTCAATGAATACATAAAATAACGAGTCTAAATGAATGGGTTATAGATTCCTGAGAATGCCTCACTTTTTCAGTTCAATCACTATATATGAACTGAGGGATGATCGTAAATTATTGGCATTCTTTTGATGAATTTGGGAAATTAGTAGAGTAGAAAACCTAGTTGTGAGTGAGGGTTTGTTGCTCTTTGAATATTATAAATCTTAGATTAATCACATTAGTTAAACACTATTCATTATGTATTTTTTTCTATGGATAAACAATGTTCCACATATAATATATCCCACCTAAAAGATCAAATTTTATTCTCTCAACTATGTTGACATTTCCATTCCTACTGATCCTTTAACCCATTATAGGGGTTGGTGCCAAGATACACTTCACACACCACAAGGGGCATCCAGTACCCTCTATCGACCTTTTACACCACCATCCACACCATGTATGGTCTATGCATACACCCCTGATTCATTTTACCTTTGTTGTGGGTGATCTAGAATCCCTTAATTTGATGTATGGTTGATTAGATTTTCCTACCACATTGTGGAGTCTTCAGATACCCTATGTGTGGTTTTATGTGGGAAATTAATTAGTTGCGAGTGACCATATTTTTATTTCCTACCATGATAATAAAAATAATTATACCTTTATATTCTTTAGTACTATGAAAACATCAATTAGTCATTATTAAATGTACTTTAGGGAAAATTAAATTGTGTTTTATTAAAAATATTCTTCTTTAAATTGTTCTAGTTCAAAAATATTAGTATGAAAATATATATTCTCATGGTCATTGTTTTTTAATTGTTTCAAAAAATAATCCAATTAATCAACATCACACACACATGTATTTAAACATAATAATAGTTCAAAAATCATCATAATTACAATGAAAATTGTTCAATCATAAAATCAAATTCCCTTAAATGAATAGATAACAATTTTCATATTATAAACTCTTTATATTATTAAATATTTCTAATAGTCTTCCAATATATGTATTCCCATTAATAATCACTAATCGTAGTGAAATTAATCCAATATTAACTATGATTATATATTATATAATGAAAACATGTATAATGATATTCATTCAATGTCTATATGAACTTTTCAATATTGTATTATTATTACTTATTTTATGATATGATATCGTGGGTATAGTCTCCCCACTAACGGGCATATAAATTTTATTTTATTCTGAATCCTATTTAATTTAGGGATGTACACATGAGTTAATATAGAACTCCATTTTATAACCAATGGTTTAGGTTATGGCATTATTGTATCAATGTACATTTTACCCATTTTTTGGATTCAACATGGACATGGATGTTGATGATAACTATTTGAGACTCATGCATTTGAGTATCCTTTTTCTAGAAAAAATATGTGTAATGGACCTCCGAGTTACCACGGATGATATTTCTGTTATAGTTCATTAGGATTTTCAGTGTGTTCAGGCATCATGATTGTTTTTGTAGGATCAAATTCCATATATATACTTGTTGTTTTGGTGTATCATATTTTCTTAATTAAATGAATTCAATTATGATATTTATTTTGGATAGATTATCTATTTTCAAATATCTCTATATTTATTTATTTTCTATACTGGTTATACTATTAGGTTTTAGTATATATTTAATGGCTATGGTAAATTTGCAAGGATAATACATGGGTTTGTTTTCAATGTTTTATACCTTTAATTATGTGTAGACTCATATGGAAACCAATATTTGTCCTTTTTATCAGCTATGATATATATAGATATTTTTTATTATCCAATATGTTGAATCATGACAAAGTATAGGATATCATGGATTTAAAATAATGTCCCATTGATAAATTATCCCTACTCCACCCATTTTACTACGTGTCTTTTCTTTTCGCATCATTCAAATGGGAACAATGACATAATGACATGAAAGCTTGAGACCAGATTTCATCCCGATATCCCATAGTATCTTCAGAAATTTGAGCTAGAATCATACTTAGAGGATCTAAGGAAGGACAATCCAATTTAAAATTTCATTGAGAAAGGATGATCAGTTGGTCTTATTCTACTATTCAGTGCTCAGATTGGTAAACAGACAAATAATGCAGTGTTTATCATTTCTTATATCATAATGAGGAATACAATGGATGTGAAATAGTTTAATAGTGTTTAGGTAGACCATTGTTCATCTTTTTCGGTTTTGAATGTAGGTAACCCACAATGCCTCAACTATGGGAATATTAGTCATTTAAATAGGTCCATGTCGACACCTCAGGGTTAGGTGTATGTAATGTGTGAATATAATCCATATCCAACAAAATGTTGATATAAATATTCAATGCGAATCCATAGTACGGTGGAAGAATAATTTGTTAGGGAATCATGGATACGACCACGGTCTTTAGAACAATACTCATATGATGACTTAGACGACTCAGGAGTCTTAATGAATTTTTCATGGATAAAATGAAGGCTTAAAAATATTTTTTTTATAATGTATATCATTTTAATACATGAATTATTATATTGTTTTATCATGATAAATTTTAACTATGGGAAACAGAAATAATTATGATTGTATAGGGACTTTTCAAAGATCAAATCTCTATCTTTTTAATGGAAATACAGAGGGAACATGGTTTTCGGTAACCATTAAACTAGGGTTTAATGGTATCCAATAACTATGTAGTGTAATATAGATGTATTTACAATGTGTTAACTGGATGAACATGATTTTTCTAACCGTATTCCTAGCCCATGTGAGGGGAATATCACCAGATAAATGGTAAATACTCAGGGTGTGCACGGTTTGAAAATCCGTGCACATACACTATTGAAATGTCTATCTATGTAAAATGATACATACATAGTTGGTGAATAGTTTGGGGAACCAAGTGACCAAACCTAGTGTATCTTAAAAAAGGTTATAATTACATTATCTTACACCAATTTTAAGATCCCTCTTCTCCTTCTTACATCTTTTTGTAGACAACCCTCTCCTCCTCCCATGAATCTTTTCTCAATCCTAAGCTAGTCTTTATAGCATCACCTCTATATGTAAGCTGATTTGAGTGTCCTCTATCATGTTATATTGTTACTGGTAATAGTTTTAATCTATTTCCTTCCATAAATAGTATATATCCCCATTATATAACTATTTTCTACAATATCAAATTCCCAATTATTAGGGATTTGACTATATTTTAATTTTATTCTGATATGGATGAACCAAATCCCAATATTAACTGATTGTTCCCCCATAGTAAAAAAGTTATGTGGTATATTCAGTCTCTCTATACATTTTCTAATTAAATTATCATCATTGTGTCCCATTATAGACCTTCTGAATGTTTCTCCTAAATTAATAAAATATATTAATTATAATGGTGGATCCTTAATGTGTTTCCCCTTTGGGAAAATTGACATGGTTTGAGGTTTTCAACCTTATCGGGAGATACCTATAAGGTGAGTCCTTTAAATTACCCCATAATAGAACCACATGTAGACTCAATAAGGTTTCCATATGATTTTCCCATTCTTTCATGTTTGGAAAATCACAAACACTCTATCATAAGAAAAATTCCATTTCACCTTTGGTTTATCATAATAAATAAAATTTTCTTTTCCCTGAGGAAATTTTTCTTTACCATGCATTACATTTTTCATATTTTAGTCTAATTCATTTAATGTCTAAGTATAAAATTCAATTCCTTATCTAAAACCTCGGAATCTTATAAATACTTAAAAATAGGGAATTTTGTTTTTAGGATCCGAGTTCGGACTACAAATTATCTGAATTCAGGTTCCGAACAACCTATGACTAGAGTCCGAATTCTTTTGAATTAAAACTCAAAACTTTTTATGTTCATACTCCAAATTATAATGAATTCATACTCTGAACATTTTTTGTTATGAATCCAAATTCTTCTAAATTCAGACTCTAGATTCTAACGAATTCAGACTTTAATATTTTAAAAATCCAGAAACCAAATTCTAATGAATTTAGACTCCGAACATTCTAAGTTCAGACTCCAAAATTTTCAGGAATTCCGACTCTGAATTATTATGAATTCCGTCTCTGAATTCATCTGAATTCAGACTCCGAATTCTTCTGAATTTAGACACCGAATTTTCTTGAAATTCACACTACATAATTCTATATAATTCGGTTTCTGAATTTATTTAAAAACAGAATCCGGATATTTATGTATTATAGACAATGAATAGATTTTAATTTAGACTCTTAATGTTTATTTTACTTATATTCCAAATAATTTATTGAGGTTAAGCAACCATATTTTTCATACACTTGTTTCAGTTATAAAACAATGTCTTGCATTCAGTTTCTAACTAACCATTGTTTGAGTGACACGTGTAGAGGTCCCTCCGAAATTCAGGGAAAATATAACTGTTGGAGGAGGGAGCCAACCATTGAAGCTGTGCATATAAGTACGATCTCATTTGTACAAGCCCACATAATTTTGATCAATCTAGAGATTACATGCTGCTGAATTGATTTCTAGAGAGAGAGAGACTTTAATGCTTTTTGCGTACTGAACATCTTGTTCAGAATTGCTTCGCGAGACACTAAATGTTGCTGAGTACATTAGAGGGCTTATGGGGATTGGAAGACAGAGGTTCCGACTACCTTGAAGTTCAAGGGATTGTAGGGATATCAATACAGACTCTGAACTTTGTATCGAGGGCTAAACCTATTGTGGGTAAGACATACTGTCTGGAAAGTATAAATCAAGGGACCTTTATATAAGGTTGTTGTAAACCCCACTCTATGGGTTAAAATATTTACTACTTGTTACATGTATTGTTTCATATTTTTCACTTCATTTTGATTGTTAAGGAATTTATAACATTCTTATACTTTCTTATACTTGTATACTCTGATTAGTGAGATTCTATATGCATTAAGATATAATCATTTTTGTTGTAAACTTTGTTATGTTTCATTTCTGGAACAAAATTTTTGGAATTTCATTGTCGGAATCATAGTTCCATAATCAAGAATTTTTGTAGAACAAAGAGGTCTTGTGAATTAACTTGTTTAACTTTGTTAAACATTTCCATCATTAAATTTTCTAAAAGAATTGTTTTTATGTATAACAATCACCCCCTTATGTATATTGAGCATCTACTTCATTATTTCGATAATAGAATCATTATCATTTCAATCCTACAATTTGTATCAGATTTTGTCTCTGAAATAATTATATTAACATAACAGTTTTCTTGCTCATGTTTTTCATTGATCTATATTTTCTTTACATAGGATATTTTTATCCTTGTTTACAAACATTAATTACTGACATGTTTGTGTGAAAATATTTTTTTCGTTTAGATGGTAGGAATGAATGTTTGTTCAATTGAAAATATTAATCCTACTAGACCACATATTTTTATGGGAATGATTATGAATTCTGGAGAGATCATATGAATATAATTTTCATCAATACTAGAGTAGAAAAAATGTTATCCTTTCTGGAGATTACAAGATTTAGGATAACGAAGATAGAACTTTTACTAATCAAGAGAAGTCAAAATATCAACTAAACTACATGGTACAGAGTACTTTGATGTGTTCCATGACCAGGAATATATATATATCCATATTTCTTCTTGTGATGCATCAAATTGTATTTGGAAGAATATTGAATATACTCATTTTGGTACTTCAAAATTATTGAAACTAGAATATCTATTCTTAGAGATGAGTATCATTGTTTTTTGTTCATTATGGAGAACCTATATGTAAGGTACAACTGAGATTTATGACTATTTTCAACAGCTTTCACTCCATTGGTGAGAATGGTTTGGATGATGAGGCACTTGTATATAAGATTATAGACATCAAGCCTAAGGAGTGGGAATCCAAGAGAATATCTATATATGAGAATAAGATAGTCTCACATATCACTCTTGATGAACTTATTTGAACACATTTTAAATATAATACTAGAATGAAGAGAGATGATGGCAATGTTAAGAAGAAGAATGAGAATTGATGTGTTTCATTTAAAACTAATATTAATCATAGGAAAGCCAAGACTCCTGAGAGAGTTACAAGATCTATGTCTGAGAATGTCACTATTTTATCTGAATCAATTGAATGTGAACATTCTAAGAATGATCCAGCTAATCTTTCGGAAATGATGAACTAGATAGTTGACCAGAAAGACTTTCATTATTGATACATGAAGAAATAAATAAAAGATATTAAAGAATCTGATGTCAGTTGTTATGAATGCAAAAAATCTGGACATATAAGGCCATATTGTATTATTCTTATAAGAAAAGAATGAATGGAAAATCATTATGATATGAATAGAAATAATTACTATAAAGCTAATTCTATGAACGTTTTGAAAGTGAATGACACCTAGAGTGCCAGTGGTGGAGACTCTTCTGATGAATCCTTGGATTATGAATCTTCTAGAAAGAAGAATCATGGTTTAATAGCCAGACTACCTATTGAAAATCATTTTTTAATGTAAAAGGTACGCAATTCTAAATCCATAACCAATGTATCCTTAAATTCTAATTATAGTGATAGTAAATATTATGAATCCTCGGATAAAGAATCTTATTTTGATAAAGATAATACTTTACCTACCTAAGAAGAAGTGTCTTGGTTATCCATGCTCCTTGAGAATCAAATTTCTAAAGTCAAGAAAAATCTTGACAAAGAAAATTCTAGAATTTCTATTCTTACTAAGGAAATATCAGATATTTCTAAAGATCATGATAAGAAAACCCTAGTTTTTGAATGTATTTGAAAAAACATAGAGGAAGTAAATTATGAAAATGATAATCTTTCTATGGATCTAAAAAATTGTAATTTCTATGAAAAATAATTTTGAGCCTAACTCTAGTGCTAAAGCTAATGTTTTGGAATATAAGAACATAGTTATTAGACTAATGTCAGAAATATTTTCCTTAAGGAAGAGTTTTTCAAACTATACATTAGGTAAGGAATATTTTGATAAGATGTATTCTCAAATTCGCCCTCTAAGGAATAATTCTAGATTTCGTTATACTAGTTCAAAATATATTTTTAGTAACAATTATTTTGTTCCTCAATGTGATTCTTTCTACAATAAGTGTCATTCCTGTGGGAATTAGGAAAAAAATTGTTCCGTAAACAAAACCCAAACATTAGGTTTTCAAAAAGCATATTTTTCTATGAAAATGGGGATTCCTAAAATTTTTCTTTATGAGGTTTCTGGATTCCAGTAAGTAAGGATTCCGAAAGTCTAACTCTGTTATTTTTAGGAAAATAAATAAATTACCAACATAAATACCTGGTACATGGATAGTGGATATTCCCGGCATAGGACTGGTAATAAAAAATCCATTTAAAAGATTATCAAGATGAAAGGAGTAAAAGTTATATTCAGAGATAATGCTATGGGAGAAATTGTTGGTATAGGTAACATTGTTATTCATGGAAAAACATTGATTTCAAATGTTTTATTTGTTAAGGGTCTTAAGCATGACCTCATTAGCATAATTCAATTGTGTGATGAAGGTTTTCTTTTGAACATTAGGAATAAAAAGTTTTTAGTACACAATTCCAAGTAATAGTTTATTCTTTCTGCTAATAGTCCATAGAATTCTTATAAACTAAACATAGAAGTCCTTAGGAGCCAAGATCTACCTTTCCTTAGGGATATGTAATATAATTCTTGGTTGTGGAATAGATGGTTAGGACACTGTATCCTTAAGAACCTATGCAAACACTCTATGAGTCGACTAGTTAAGGATCTACCAGATCTTAGATTCGATTCTTCAAAAGTTTGTGATCCATCTCAACATGGCATGAAACATAAATCTAGTTTTAATTTGGTTGGTGAAGTATCAACCACTGATTCATTACAGTCAGTGCCTATGGATCTTTTTGGTCCAACACAAACTGGAATCATTAGAGGAAAAAATTTTGTATTTCTCTTAGTTGATGACTACACTAGAATTACGCGGCTCTATTTTCTAGTGAATAAACCTGATGATTTTTCTAAATCTAATTTTTTTAGAGCCCAAGTTAAAAATTAAAGAAACCTTCATTTGATAACTATTCATAGTGATCATGGAGGAAAATTTCAAAATTCTTATTTTGAAATATTTTGTAATAGAAAAATCAATTCTCATAACTTCTCACCACCATAAACACCTCAAAAAATGGTGTTGATAAAAGAAGAAATAGAATCCATCAAGAGATAACAAGAACCATATTGAGAAAATATTCTATAGCCAAACATTTTTGGGCTGAATATGTAAGTATTATTGTTATACTATAAATCATTTTTTTATTAGAACTTTTCTTAATAAACCCCCTTTTGAGTTATGGAATGGTTGAAAACCTATACTTTCCTACTTCATGTTTTTTCGTTGTTATGAATTCATTATGAATACTATAGATAATCTACACAAACTCACACCAAAATATGATGATAGAATTTTCTTAGCCAACTCCACAACTTCAAAGGCTTATAGAATCTTCAATAAAAATAATTGTACTATTGAAGAAATAGTATATGTCAAATTTCATGAAACTAGTCATTTTGTTTTTAAACAACCTAATCCTACATCTTCAGATGTGTTTTCAAAATCAGATTATCAACATTTGTTAGAAGATCCTTCTGATAAGGAAAATATTAAAGAAAATATTTCTAAAGCATTTAACCCAGAGGAATTTATACCCTATGTTGATGAATATGGTTTACAAAACCCAAAACAGTTGTTTCTAAAGAATCATCCCATTGATATTATCATTTGTGATGTCAATCAACCTGTAAGGACTAGATGTTCCTTAGAAATGAAGTTGAATATCTTGCATCTCTTTCCCAATTAGAACCAAAAATAACTAATGAAGCTTTATGTGATGATGATTGGATAAAATATATGCAAAGGAGCTAAATTAATTCAAATGGAATAAATTCTAGACCTTTGTTTAAAGATCTAAGGAAACTTCTGTTATTTGAGTAAAATGGGTATTCAGAAATAAATGTGATGAAGATGGAATCATAGTATGAAATAAAGCTAGATTGGTTCTTAAAGGCTATAATAAAAAATAAGGAATAGACTATAAAAAAACCTATGCTCTAGTAGCTATACATGAATCTATTCATATTCTACTTTCCTTTACTGCATTCTTAAATTTCAAACATTTTCAAATGGATGTTAAATGTGATTTCCTTAATGGTTTTGTACAATAGAAATTATTGGTTGAACAACTTCCTGGTTTTGAATATTCAAAACATCCTGAACAAGTTTACAAACATACCAAAGCATTGAATGGAATTATGAAAGCCCCTCTAGCATGGTATGATAGACTTATATGATTTTTTCTTCAAAATAATTACGTTAAGGGAAGTGCTGATCCGACCCTTTTCATAAAGAAAGATATGAAAAATGTTTTGATCATTCAAATTTATGTTTATGGAATTATATTTTGTTCAAATTAGCAATATTTAACTAATTATTTTATGGATCTAATGAAATCCATGTTTTAAATGATTATGATGGGTGAGTTAACATTTTTCCTTTGTTTTAAAATATCTCAAAAGCCAGAAGGAATCTATATATCCCAACATAAGTATATTAAGGATATTCATAAAAATATGGACACGACAACATTAAGAGTATATGTACTTCCATTGGTACCACAAATTCACTTGATCTAGGTGAAGCTGGTAAACAGTTAGATCAAACATATTTTAGAGGTATGGTAGGAATTCTACTTTACATGACTGCTAGTCATCCGGACATAATGTTTTCATTATGTTTATGTGCAAGATATCAATCCAATCCTAAGGAATCTCATTTAAAGGTAGTGAAAAGGATTTTTTGATACATAACGTGAACAATAGATCTACGACTCTTTTATACTTATGGAAATGATTTTGTTTTATGTTTTCTTTTGGATAATGAATATGGTGGATGTAGAATATATAAGAAAAGTACATCATGAACATGTCATTTCATAAGAGATTCATTACTTTCTTGGTAATTGAAAAATCAACACATAGTAGAACTTTCCACTGCTGAAGATGAATATGCAGTAGCAGGAAGTAGTTGTTCTCAAGTGTTGTAGATACAACACACACTCATAGACTGTGGGATGATTTTTACAAAAACACAAATTTTTTGAGATGATTATAGTGCCATAGCCTTAAATAAAATCCCTTCATATCACTCTCGTGAAAAACACATTGATATTAGGCATCACATTCTTAAGGATCTCACACAAAAGGGGTTATTATTATTCAATTTATCGGAACACAAGATCAACGTGCTGATATTTTTACAAAATCTCTAACCCCCGATAGATTTGAATACATTAAACATAAGTTAGGAATGATAATTGTTAGGTAATTATCCATATTAACTATATATTTAAATCAATCTACATAAAGTAAGGAACTCCTTTTCATAGGGGGAGTGCATTTGTTTGTTATAAGTGTAAACTTTTTTTCATAGTCTAAATTTTTTTTCTGTAGTCTGTACTTTTTTCATAGTCTAAAATAGTTTTCGTTGTCTAAATTTTTTATCGTAGTCTAAAATTGTTCGTAGAAAAATATTATTGTAATCTAAATTATTTCCGTACTTAAAAATTTCCTAATGATGATTTTTGTAATTTAAATTTTTGTAATGATGATTTTCATTCTTAAAACTTTTGTAATGAAGATTTTCATATTTAAAATTTTCGTACTAAATTTTTTTTTAATGACGATTTTGGTACTTCAAATTTTCATAATGAATATTTTTGTACTTAAAATTTGCAGAATGAAGATTTTCATACTTAAAATTTTAGTAATGAATATTTTTTCACTTAAAATTTTTGTAATGGAGATTTTTGTTTTGAAAATTATTGTAATCAAGATTTCTAGAATCTAATGGTCTTACAGAAGAATTTTCCTCATTACAAATAATCTTGATATCAATATAGAAGGTGTGTTTCCTTGCATAAATTTTCATAATCATCTGGTACATGTTGTTATTTTCATCTATTTTTAAATTTTTGTATTCACTTTTTCTTATATCTGATTGTTTTTCTTAAAAATAACCTCCAAAGATCAGATTTTATCAAAATTTCCTTTCTGCTATCATATCAACCACCAGATCTGATCAAAAGGTTTTTCAACCATTGGATTGAATATGGAAGTTGAACTGTAGCCTCAATTGCCTATATAAAGGACCCCCTGATGGTTGTCCCACATCGAAACTCAATCCTGTGCATGTTGATGCTATGCCCTCCTACATAATCCCATTATGAACTTCTACGATCTTTCTTACTTCCAAATGTCTGCCAATGTCTCCTCTCAGAATGATATATCAACTGTCAAAACTATCTCTGAATGGAAGATATACAGAGAAAGGTTAGTTGATCTGATGTTTTTTTTCAATGTATGATTCTATTGTCTCTATGAATATTAATATGGATCGGTGGGAAAGTGTTTTATTTTCAAACCCAAAAGCTCAGGATTTGGTTTATCCGGAATTTTCAATAGAATTCTATGAGTCAGTATTTTTCTTCAATGAAGAAGGGAGGAGTATGTTTTCATTCAAGAGTTATGGAAAGACATATTCACTTTCATACACCAAGGCTGCAAGCATGGTTGATATTACTTATGAAGGGGAAGTAGAGTTCTGCTCACATAAGCTGCCTGATGTTCAAGGATGTTTTATTAAGGAAAATTACATGGCTTGTCTAGGACTTTCAAAGGTAATGACTCTGAAGATTCTTAAACATTCTAAAAATATTTGGATTCTTGAATTTTGGGATGAAGTATTCATTATACCGAGAGAAGGATACAAGGATACTATGAAGAATAGTGGTATGTACATTACAGATTTCTTGGAAAACCTATGGAAGATAAACATTGTTAAGAATATCTTGGTTATAATTGAGAACATAAAGAATGGAAATCAGAATGATCATATTATTAAGTATCCATCCATTCTGTCAAAGTTGATTGTTTGGTGTTAAGAATCCTTCAAAATTCATTGCAAATATAAGTTGAGGAATTGTAAAGTTATGTTGTTAAGTGATGACACTCTAAGAAGGATGAATGTTGGTGTTTCCATAGATTCAAATTAATTATATGAATTTCTTGAATATGAAGTTGAAGCTATTGTAAATAAATAAGAGGTTGATGAGATCTCTAAAAAGGTTGAAGGAAGAGGAATTTTAAGGATGTGGAAGAGAAGGAAAAAACCCCAATGGCTAAGGAAACCCAGATCGCACCTTTGAAGCCAATGAAACAAAAATCATATCCTGATGAAGTTGTAGAAAAGTGGAGAAAAGACAAGAAAAATCAGAAATAAGGGGAGCCTATGATTTGTTAGGACCCTTCTGAAGCAATATCTTGTATGGAGAAGGAATTTGAAGAACTTGACAAGGTAGAGAAAGAGAAGAAGAAGTAGATGTTTTCTGATGCTGAAATAGTTCAAACACATCTAAAGTCTGCTGAGAAAGCTTCTGATAATATTCCTGTACCAAAATCCATCTCGAAAGAGCCTTTACCAGAGACTCTGGGAATGATTTTTGTGACTCTGAAAAAAGTTCAAGAAAAAGTAGTGGAAGAAGAAGAAGAAGAAGAAGAAGAAGGGAGTGGTGATACCAATGATCCGATAAAGCAAGTTGAGGATTTTCATGTGAAAATACCTTATGAGAAATTATCATTGTGAACCTCTCATGTCGAATCATCAATGTATGATACTCCTGGTAAGGATGAAGAAAAGGTTGAAGATGATACAGAAAAACAATCTGAAGAAGAAAGCATCAATAAAGATTTTATTCACCCAGTGGATTCATAGGTAGGAGCCGAAAAAGAAGAATTTGATGAAGACAAAATCATTCAGCTATCATATAGTGAACATGAATATCTTAATCAAGAGGATGTAATTTTGAAGGTTGATATGGGAAAATAGGTAGTAGTTGATAAGCCTGCTAATGATGTGGTAAAGAGGAATGAATTTGGTGGTTATTCAAAGAGGAATGTTACTGAGTTAGAAAAAGAAACCTCACCATGAAAAATCTCTAATTCAGAATTATCCTACCTTGGACATGATTTTTTAGTGTAATCTATGATGAATCTTGTTGGAACTATTCCAATATTTCCCAGTATAGACTCAAGATGGAAAATTCTTCAACACACCTTAATTTAGAAATTGGATTTAGTATCCATGGTGATGGATAAGTGTATCAAACTGGAGGCAGACATTAAGACTTCTCTTATTATCTATGAATCTCCTAAAAGATCTTTCAATAAAATGACTAGTCGATCAAGGAAGATAGTTAAAGACATGATAATTCTTGATGAATTCCGAGAAAGTTTCAATGATTCATTTGACTCTAAATATGTGAAGATCATGGATCTCACAAATAATTTTCCATATAAGCTGTCTCTGGAATAGAATTCCCAGATGCAAGAAGTAAATGATTGGAATGGGAAGTTGTATTTAGATTCTCATAGTTTGAAGCGGGAAAGAGATCTTAGAATCAAACATGATGAAAAATTCTCATAGAAAGAAGATGTTCTAAAGGGTCAGGTAGAATCTCCTATGGATCGGGAAGAAAAAATCAAAGCCCCAGAAATGAAAACTTAAGATCAGGATCATCTTCTCAAATGTGCAGTGGAGGATCATAAAGAACTCATGAAGCTCAAAACCATATTAAAGAAGTTGATACCGAAGGTGAATTAATGATAATCTTGTTCAATTATGATCTTTTTTTGTATTTCTTCCTTGTTCAAATTTTTCCCATTGTAATGAAATTTTGGGTTGCTCTTCATACATTTTTTTCCTAGTACAAATATTTCAGGTACCATATTTTCTTTTCCAATCCCATTAATTCCTTTTAAAAATCACAATGGGGGAGAATTGAAATAATAATACTATGCAAAGAAGAAATTTCCCTATGGGGGAGTTCATCTAATGGGGAGTTATTATCCAAGAATATTTTTGTATACAATAAAATGTTAATCCTCAATCCATATAAAAAAATATGATCCTTAGTGTTTCCAAATCCTGAGGGGGAGTTATTCATATTCATAATTTCCCACATGTTATGGGAGATAAGATTTATTTTCAATGTCTTGGAAAATATTTTCTATGTCCTTATATTATTTTTCATACGTATGTTTGTGTGTTCCAAAAAGGTGGACATTTTTGAGTCAATAAGGTATTATTATGACTTTTTCATTCCTTCATGTTTTGGAAATCACAAAAACTCTATCTTAAGGAAAATTTATTTTCACATTCAGTTTATCTTAATAAGGAATATTTACCTTCCCCAATGACATTTATCCTTACCATGTATTTCATTGTTCTTATTTTAGTCTACCTAATTTTATATCTAAGTATAAAATTTCGTTTCATATCTAAAATATCAGAATCTTATAAATACTTAGATATAGAAAATTCGGTTTTTAGGATTCGAGATCAGACTCCGAAATCTTTGAATTTTGGGTTCCGGTCATTCTATGATCAATCTCTGAATTCTTCTGAATTCAGACTCCGAACATTCTATGTTCAGACTCCAAATTCTAATGAATTCAGACTCCGAACATTCTATGTTCAGACTCCTAATTCTTCTGAATTCATACTCCAAATTATCAAGAATTTAGAATACAAACTCTTACCAATTTGGACTCTGAATTCTAGTGAATTCAGACTCTGAACATTCTATGTTCCGAATCCCAATTCTTCTGAATTCAAACTCCAAATATCCATGATATTTAGACTCTCGAATTATATTGAATTCATGTTTCTAATTCATTTGATGACAGAATCCGAATATTTATGTATTATAGACACCTAATGGTTTTTTGGTTAGAATCCTAAATTTTAATTTCCTTACATTCCAAATAATTTATTTTGTTGAGATATCATATTTTTCATACACTTGTTTTAGTTATAAAATGATGACATTTATTCATTTTCTAACTAACCATTGTTTGAGTGACACGTGTACTTGTCCCTCCTAAATTCACGAAAAAATATCACTGTTAGAGGAGGGATACAACCATTAATGTTGTGCCTATAAATAAGAGCTCATTTGGACAAGCCCAAAATAGGTTGATCAATCTAGAGATTACATGCTGATGAAGTGACTTCTACAGGGAGAGACATTAATGCTTTATGTGTACTAAACATCTTGTTCAAAATTTATTTGTGTGACTCCAAATTTTGCTGAGTACATTCGAGGGATTCTGGGGATAGGAAGACAGAGGTGCTAACTACCTTAATGATGGAGGGATTTTAGGGATAGCAAGACAGACTCTAATCATTATATCGGGGGATTAACCTAGTGTGGGTAAGACAGAATTTCTTGAATGTATAATTCAATGGACCTTTATCCAAAGTTTTTTGATACCCTACTCTTTGGGTTAAATGATTTATACTTGTTACTTGTATTGTATCAAGTTTTCCGCTCATTAAGATTTTTCAATGAAGTATAACATTATTATACTTTCTTCTAATTTTAAACACTGACTAATGAGATTCTATACACTTTAAGGTAGTCTCTTTTTTATTGTAAACATTTGTTATGTTTCATTTCCCAAACTACATTTCCATAATTTCATTCTCGGAATAACATTTCCAGAATCAAGAAGCATAGTAGAACTTAGAGGTCTTGGGAAATACCTTGTTTAAATTATATAAACATTTCCATCATTAAAAGATCCAATGGAATTTTTTTAATGTATTTGATTCACCCACTCTTGTATATTGACCATCTACATCATTATTTTTATACTATAATCAATATCATTTAGATCCTACACCACCCCTTTGGGTGTGTTAGGTCTCCATCATTTAGTGAGAGACTTATTATAAAATTTAATGAGATCATTGGAGATATACATGCCACTTTTTTAGAAATATTAAATGTCATTAATGTTATTTAAAGTTTGGATTTGAATAAAAATTTTATCTGATATTGATAGTATCTTTCCTTAGGCGGGTTTATATTGGCGATTGTAATAGGGTATGGACACTAACATAGACAATGTATCTTTTATATTTCTGGCATGATGTGGGATATATCAGAATGGGGCATACTATTTTTAATTATATGGATCCTATTGTATAACGGTATGATACATACTAGGTGATTTATTTATAGAACATATGAACCCTATGTATGATTACTCTTGGTATAGAAGAGACGAGGGAGATCATGGTATTACACCTACTAGGTCTGTATAAATTCATGTCATCTAATATATGTCACTTTACTAATCGCCTTGGAACCTATAACATGCAGGTATGACATAATTCGTCGAATAACATTGGATGATATAATTGGTCTCAATCGGTAAACCTTATTGTCACTATGGGACATGGAATTTATTTTTCTAATAATAAATCCACATATGGAATTTTTCAAGTTAATAGTTACTTGTTTTTGACACATCATATATATGTATTGAAGCTCAATTATCATAAAACGATCTGATTCAAACATTTGATCATGGGTATTGTATTTTTCTTTCATACACATTACATCATGATTTATTATATAATCACATGATTATTTTATATATTAATTGGCTTGATTTGAGATAGTGTTTGTGGTTATATAAATGGTAGTCTGATCTTGTGGTTTGCGTAAACATTTTCTTGTTTTGTTCTCACTTACACACAATGTGATGGTCACGTGTTTTTGGAGTTTTATGAATGGGACTCATTCTGAACATGGTTCATTGCCCATCCCATCTATGACTCTTTGTGATGGTATGCTGGTGTGTTTCTGTAAAATGTGGGTTCTCTCTTAAACATAATGTGTTTTCAAAAATCAAAAAATGTATTTTCAGTCATTCATCGACTTGATTTGGGTAGAAAACATTGGTGGTGACCTACTAAGTATATCTCATATCATTTTTAGGACTTTATTTGGTAGTCAGAAAAACATAATGGATATAGATAGGTATGGGGTAAGAGTACAGTCATTGATGCATTATTGAATGATTCATTTGGGTGGGGGTCAAAGGAAATAGCTATAGCTCATGATTCTATAGAGATACAGTCTTTTTTGTATTTTTGGTTCTCTTGATATACCAGTATGTATATGTTTTTATAGACATGTTTCCTATATTTTTAATTTTTATACACCTCAAATTACATAATTTATAGATGGATCTGGATTTTTCAACACTTAAATGATTTTAATATTTGGATGATATAAATTTCATTGATAATTTGTATTATGATTTCACCATTAATCCATTTACTAAACTGTGTTCCACTAGGATAATGAGGTTATAATCACCGCACATTACCACCCTGGAACCATATACTAGTCGTCCACCTATAGTGTGTGGGGAGGAAAACTATATGAAATGGGGAAATTCATGTTTAGATAGTTATGAGTGAACTAGGTATTAGATGTGAAAAATTGGTATCAGAGGTTTCCTTTCATTGCCTTTCTATTTATGGATAGTATAAATGAGTTTAGGAGATGTAAAAATTTGTTAATGGGCCTATTCTTATGATTGGGTAACCCACATACTAGGAAAATCAACATTTTTAGGGATGAGATATTATGATTTGGATTATTCCTATTAGTATTATAATTATTTCAGTAATGGGATACATAGATGGATTATGGTTTTCCTTATTATCATAGAATCTATTTTTACCATTATCCTGTTAAAATATGAATGTAGTTTCTCATTCATCACTATAGTCCCATTATTATTTAAATTTCATTCTTTATCCAATTCCACAATTATATATTGTTTGAATTTTTTATGTTCTCTGTTCATAGATGGTGAAAATTGATGTTATGACAAAATTTCATATAGGAAAAATGACTGTAATAATTAAACAATCCACATCAATATAAATGGGTTTTCCAGTATTGTGGGATGATGTAATCCAAATTATCATATTATATTTAGTTTATTCTATGAACCACTTGTTTCATAAGTTGAAATGTTAGTTGGTTTAAATTATATCTTTTCTAATAGAAATTTAGAGAGTCTTTCCACTTTTATACATTCCGAATGAGGATCCATCATATTTACTTATGATAAAATCTAGGATATAATTAAATTAAATAACAATTTAAATTATAAGGAATTGTAAATTATAAATTGGGAATGATAAATGAATTTAACTCGACCTTGGTATATATATATATGATATGAATAAAGAATATGGAGTTTTAAGATTAAATGGAAATTTTTTCTATTAAATAGTGATTATAATTTCAATTTATATGGTGTTTACTCTATAATATGAAACTGACTTACTATATACTAAAACCCAAATATAAATTAGAGAACATGACATAGAACTGACTATTGTAGTTGTCTATAGGAAGTACCTCTAGTATTTGTTTATATGAATCACATAACCATCATTATGAGAATGCATAGGGGTGTGTCTTCTATATAGGAAATCTTTTACATGTCAAATTTTGGTATCTCCCATGTTTTTGTTTCCAAATACTCTATGAGTAATGTCATTGGAATTTTTTGTCCTATGCCACTATGACATCCTCATGTTGTGTGCTAGGATGGTGGTAATGATGTTGATTTATAGGTGGTGGGTTCTAATACATAGTTTTAACCTCATGTACTAACACTTATGGGACAACATATTTTTCCTTATATGGCTAATGATTCTCTATTTTGATGTGCTTTATGCAGCTTATGTATTATTTATAGGGAGATCCTTGGCATATCTCTTATATTTTAGAGATGGTATGAGAGTAAATGGTGAAGTATCAACATTATTTGTAGGGGGATAATGACCACCATGCTAAATAATTATGACTCAAGAATGTATTATCTATAATAATGAATCTGCAGACACCTCCTGAGAGGGGATAACAACTCATGTTGTATATTATTTAATTATCTCCAATAAATTGCTGGAATATTTAGAGCCTGGAATATTATCATCGAAAAATGAATTTTTGGGATTCTCAATGTAGAATATAAAACTACATTTTCATTGAGTCCTTGAGGGTTGATCGTTACTGTGAATTAATGAACTTGCAGTAGGGTTTTATATCTGTTATAGATTAATAAGATCATTTTATTGATAATCTTCAAATTACAGGATCCTTTGATGATCAAGAGTTCTCTAGAGCGACACAACTCAATAATGGGATTAGGTAAACTATCTAGACTCAAGTAAATGATTTCTATTTGAATAATGATTCAAAAATTATGAACCATGAGCTTAATACTAAGAATAATCTGAGTGAATCTCAATGTTATTGGCATATTGGTTCAGTGCTGAAAAAGGGAAGTAGTTTTTCTAATGGAATGAAATATAATGTAGAGGATTTATTTAGTATAGTCGTTGTCAAAGTACCTTATCGAATAGATCAGTGGTGAGCCATTTTTTGTAGTTGGAATTATTAGGTAAAGCCTTACTTCGTCTAAGACCTAGTTGAGTGATGATCATGTGATAGAATGGGGCATCATCATAGATTCCATCAATACCTTCCATAATTTCCTACTGGGAGAGGATCTATACTATCACTTCCTTCTAGGGTAGGATTAATATCTTTACGCTAGACATGACATTGTACTACATTTGGAAATACATGCCAAATATGTTGTCATGGATTGGGGATTCATACACATTCCATAGAGCTTTAATCGATTGGGCATGTTAAAGGTATCCATGTTGTATCACTGCGATGTAGAATAAGATTGGTGTATATAGTGAAAAATGGTGTACGGGCATATAGTACTAGAATTATATAGTTAGAGGTTTGGTTTTTTAACAATCTACCTTGGTATCTATTTTTTTTATACAAGGTCTTCAAATTATTTTAAAACAATCTCTATAATGGAAAGCCTAATGTTTGAAAATCACTACATTAGTAGGGTGATGACCCTTTTTTCACATGATCATACTGTTTAATATAGTGTTATGAGTTCCCCAATGATATACGTGAAGATATTTTAATATGGTACTTCGTCATGCTCTATATGAGTGGAATCATTGTCATTCTCAGGATGGACGGATTGGTACACTGTCATGATTATAGACAATGATGTCACATCTATGTGTCTTTTAATATACTCGACGTAGGTATTTATATTCATAAAGGTGAATTTTATGTCTATGTATGTTGATATTGGTCAGAGAATCATTATATGGGTGGATGGATATCCCATAATTCCAGTGTTTATATAGATGATTAGGGAATAAAACATTCTAATTTTCCTATTTATGTTGATTGTTTTATGGTTTTCATCCACGAAATACATTATTATTTTATCTCCTAATTGAGTGGTGGATTTTATATATTGATCTTGTTGTGTAATTACAAGAATTTTCAATTTCTCCTTAAATAATGGACACTACTAACGTGCATGAGCTCGAGAGACAGCTTGAGGAAATAGAAGATAATGCCCTAATATGGCCCCAAACATATAGTTGTTGTTCAAAAGTCCATTTTACTTTGAAGGAAGATGTAACCCTTAATAATCTTTGGTATTAAAAAATTTTATTTAGAATGTTGTGAAGAACATGTATTATTATCATCATATCATATACCTTTTTGACAAGCTCTAAGGAGGTAGATTTTATTCAAAGATTTACTAGAGGATAGATTATCACCAAATAAAATGTAGGCCATCATAAAACATTTGTGAAATTTTTTTATAGGGTATGTTATTTATTATAATTTTGTCATTTCATTTTATCTTAATAATATAATGTTTCTATATATGGATTTGGTGAATAAGTTTTTTCACTCGAATTTGTGTTCATTTGGGATAATCGTCATGTGTGAAATATTTTCAATTTCTCAAGCTCAACATGAAGAAGCCAAGAATCATGATATTATTTTAAATACACAAAGAGTGAACCATAAATATTATCTTCTCATTAAATTTCACTTTTTGATTGATAATGTTAATGTCATGTGAAAAATGATCTCAAAGGAATGATTGTCAGTCGACTAAGAGAAAATAATGGATGTAGTTACCTTGGATCATCCCAAAAATGTTTTTATGTATGTAGTTTCTTGGGTATATATATATATATATATTATAGTTTCACTTTTAATTAATTTTTCATTCTTATTTTCACCTCATAAATTCTGGACTACTAAGGGATTCAAATTGATACGATTAGAAGCATGTGAGTTATCTTTTTAAAAGATGATAGGGTGACTGACTTTTTCACCGACCATGGTTCTTCTAGAGGAATGATGATGATAAATAATTTATAATGATGCATCATGTATCTGGTAGGATATTTTTTTTAATGTAAGAATATCATGTTTTTGTGTACATGACTCCATAATTAATGCCACATTAGAGGAATTACCTGAATCATGATCTATAGTTGGAAACATTAGTTCACACATTATATTGTTAGAGGAATTACATATTTGGTGATAATTTTGTGAGTTATACAGACTAAATAAGATTCATATATATCACCACAGAGGATAAATTGAACCTGTTAAAGATAAGGTGGGTTGAATACATGGATTCATTCGATTTATATATTTCCTATAGACTAAGGAATAGAAATGATGTTGTGGATGCTCTAGGCCAATGGATATCAAACAAAGTATTTTGAGAGGATAATGATGAGTGTTATCTAATGGATCTATTATTTGAGTTATATGTATAAGTAAATGACCATAATGGGAAAAATATCCTTGTTGCTTGAGGAGAGACTAATTAAATTTTGCATAAATTGATGATTAATAAGTTATCAGATCAATAAGGCCATGTCCTATGTGATATTGTATCAAGAGAGGAACATTCATTAGGGTGGAACACTGATGAGAATTAAGCCATTCATATCAAATTTATGTGTCTAGTTTATAATACATATTTGGGAGGAACTGATATAAGAGTTTTGTGATTCCTTATCGGAGGTGTACCATGTGATTGAAATGATGTTCCATGATCTACATCATCAATATTGGTGAGTGGTATAAATAATGGAGATACTAGGAAATGTTACTCAATTTGACACCTACTAATGTTTTTGGACAGAACCCTAGTGGATAATAGGTATTTTTAACCCTTTCTCCATTCTTGAGTGGAAATGGAATGATGTCACAGATGATTTTGTGAATATATTAATGATATCCACTCAATGATGGGAAGTAGTACATGTGATCATTGATTGCTCCATGATGGTGGATCACTTCTTACATATCAGAGATACCTTATCAATAGATAATATTGGGAGACTATATATCCAAGATATTATTAGTCAACACGGGGTCTCTCATACAATCATTTATAATACTGATTATAATTTTATGTCAAGGATTAAGAAGGGGTTACAAAAATCATTGGGTATGTTAGTTATTTGGATCACACCCTTTCACCCTTAGAATGGATGTTCATCATAAAGAATTATACATATTCAATAGGAAATTATATAAGCATGTGTCCTTGATTTTGGGGTTTATTTGGAGAAACATATACCATTATCTAAGTCCTCTTAAACTATTATATTTTAGTATTATATTTATATGGCTCCATTTAAGGAATTATATGGTAGGCCCTAACGATCAATAATATACTGGTTAGAGTTAGAGGAGGGAACACTACATGGACATCAAATCATTCAGGGTACATTAGTATTCCCTATGATGATTGAGAATCATAAATCTAAGGCCCAATCATGGAAAAAATAGTTTGTAGATTTCTGTTGATGAACTATAGAGTTTGAGAATGGGGATCATGTATTCATTCATGTTTTTACTAGAATGGAGCATCAAATATTTATATGTAAGGTGAAGATTACACCTCATTTAGTTTGACCTTTTGAGGATATAGAGGGATTCGGGATATTATCCGCTGAGTTTCAGTTACCAGAGAGTTACTAGGTTACGCCTAAATTCCACCATTTTTTCACAAAATCATAGATACTATTCGGAACTATATCATATATTTCAGACTGATGAGGTTGTGAAAGAGTTATATTTGTCATTTTTAAGAGCATCCTATCTACATCGGAGACAAGAGAATAATGGATCTCTAGGTTAGGTCAGTCCCTATGGCATTGGTGCATTTGAAGCATGATAGATTTTAAGATGAGCCATGGGATATAGTGGTTGATACGAATTCTCATTTTCCGAAATTATTCTAACATGATGCCTTATAAAACTGAAAAGAATATCAAAGGGGGTGTGTTCTCTTTTTCAGGATAGGTTGTAACAACCATGCTTTTCATATGAGGAATAAAACCTTTGATTAATCATTTAGGTTCATTTTTTATTCTTATAAATTTTCGCTATGGTCTATGGATGGAATCAAGATTGTCAAGAGAATGTTCTGATGTCAAAATTCTGTTTTTGAAGGAATTTTTTTAGGAGGATGGTATTTGTTTACTGGGCCCCTAAGATTTCTCAATCTAGAAAAATCATGTGGATCAATGTAGAGGGTGTGCACATTATTCACATGGTTTGTCTAAATGTTCACCAAGTTAATGTGAGGGGGATGTCACCGGGGAAATTCCTAAAATATTTGGTTAGTATGATATGACAAACCATGCACCATAACATTGTGAGGGTATATTTATAGGCAGTTATAGCTACACGTTTGGTGCATAGCTTTATAAAAAATTCAGTTGAACAACATGCATCTCAAAAAGAAAGAATAATTTCATTTTTATTCTCTCCTAATATCAATTTACCTTCTTATCGTTAATTCCTCTACATGGACATAACCCTCTCATCCTCCGTTGATAGTCGTCTCAATAAAATACTACAAATTGAATCCACTCTTCTATCTAGACATCAATTCATGTGTCTTGTGTCACATTGTATTTCCATCAGTATGAGGGAAAATATGTTTCCATCATTATGTAATTTCTCATTAGATTTTTTTTCTTGTTATTAAGCTCATATGATCATTTTTTTGTGATTTTGTATATCATTTGCAATTCCATCAAATACTGATCAAAACAAAAGCTGTTATTGGGGGAGATTTCCTCCATAAATATAATGTTATTTAAATTTCATAATTTAATTTTTGGAACCATAATGTGTTTCCCCATTTACCTTCCTGAAAATTTTGGGGGTTTTCAACATCACCATAAGCCACCTATGTGCTGAGTTAAAAAATATTCCCCAAGATAAAACTTGATCTTTGGGTGTGTGAGCTCTTCTTCATTTTGTGTTACCATTTTTTAAATTAAATGACATAATTGTAGATAGACATTCCAACTTTTCCATGTTTTTTTAATATTAATAATGGGATTACATTTTTGGATTTAAAATCAAATGTGGATTATGATTGAATTTTATTAGTTGTGCAACTTTTTTTTGATAATTATAATAGGGTATGGAATCTAACACAACCATTGTTATTTTTATATTAACATATTAATGTTAGAAATATTGTTATATAACTGACCTATGATTAAGGTATAGAACCTATAGAATAATGGTATGACATGAACTAGGGGATTGATGTATAGAACCTCCAACCCATTGGTATGATTACTTATAATATGGAACAAATGGTAGAGATCAAGCTATAGAGCTAGTGACTTCTATAATCATTCATATCTCTAGATACAGGTCAACCTGCTTATTGACTTGTGACATGGACTATATTGATATGACACTATTCTTAGCCTATAATTTTAAATGAGTGTTGGTCTCAAGGAGGGTTCTCTTGTCCTTGACTAGGGTCATGGCCTCTGTTGGCATGATACTGTTTCAACATATGGAATTTGTTGACGTAGTATTTACCTACTTTTGAAACATTATATATATATATATATATGTATTTTTTATAAGCTATCATATCAAGCACATACCTTATCATGTCCTTATAGATGTTTCATGTCTATTATAAAATTAACTTATTTAGCTGTTATATTTACACATGGTAATGGATTATTTTTGTGGGATGGATTTTTTTAAAAACTTTTAATGGTGTTCAAAAATGTATACATCAAACCTAGTTTGAAATAATATTTTGTTCCTGAAAATACTTTATGGAAGAATATGGGGATATTTTAAATCATAACAATGATAATTTTATATTGATTATTACATAGGAGTGGCATATAATAGGACTGAGCTCTGGATAATAATACTATTGGAATATAGTTTTGGTTTGTATTAATGTCTCTTTTTATATTCCAATATATATGTTTTCCTTCTTATAGGGTTTCTAATATTTTCTTCAGTTTTTCATGACATGAGATTACATCATTTTCTATATGAAAAAGGATTTTTTTCCATTGTATTTTTATCATATTTAGATGATTTTTCTTATATTTTGATTTAGTATTATGATTCTTCTATTTATACATTATGTAATCTATTGTAATAATTTGATCATAGGGGTAAATTATTAAAACAATACCACCATGGACACTCATTGTTAGTCTGATTCCTCTGCCATATGAAGAGGTCCACTTGGGGTTATGTGAGATACCGATTTTGGTTATAAATGAGTAAACCATGTGCTTTAAATTATAAATTGGTATTATAGGTGACATTTATTTTCCTTACTATTTTGGGATGGTTGAAAATAGAATATGACATTTCAAAACAAGGTAATGATCATGTTCTTGGGTTTAGTGAACACAAATATGGGTAAAATCCAAATTACATGGGATGGGATACTATGTTATGTATTACATGTGTTATGATTTACTTGTTTTCCCATTGGGTAAAACACATGGATTGAGGATTTATTTATTATTGTAGAATATATTTTTACCTGTGTTCATTTATAGAAAAGAGGTAGTTCCAAATGCATCATTATAGCCATGGCAGGATTATTTATGTCATGAATTATTACATTCCACACATACATTCTGAGTTTATGATTGTTTCATCTTTTTATTCCTTGAGGGTTATACTGTATTTTTTTTCTAATCATTCATTTAGGTATTTAAAATGGAATAATTAATATGTTAACATCAACCTAACTATTGTTTTCCTATATAGTGTGGAGATTACACATTTCATTTTTAGTTATATCTAGTTTTAACAGAGAACCATTCTTTTTAAAAGATTAAACATTATTTTCAAGAATTATTTCCATGATAATTTTAATTTAGACAGTTTGTGTGCCTTTATTAATTCAGAATGGTGATATGTCTGATTAAACCATATTAAAATCCTATTAGTGGTTACCTATATTTCCATTTCAAATTATATTGTTTCAAACATTATATCTTTTTAATGATAGATGCATTTATATTGACCTATTTATATATTTGTATATACATAATTAAATACATATTGAATGATGCATTATAAGAATAAATGGAAATTATTTCCGTTATATAATGATTCCAATTTTAATATAATGATTGTTTTCCAATATAACAAGTAACTAAAAACAATATATACTGAATACCTGATTTGAAATAGGTAACATTACCTAGAATAAACCCTAGTAATGGGATGTATATAGTGTCCATTTATTTTTTTAATTATTTTATATGAAACCCATTTCAATATTTATGAGTATAAATACGGTTGTGACTCATATTTTGGAAGGAATCTACATTTCCTAGTATTGTATATAAAATGATCACATTATCAAATACTATTTGAGGCATGTTAATTGAATTACTAGAATTATTGCACCATGAATTCCTCTAGTTGTCTAGCAAGAGGGCAATGAAGGCCATGCTCTAGAGGTGGCAAGCCCTCTACTACCATTGTTACCTATATTAGTGCCACCAAAATAACCTCCTACTATTCCAGGCATAAGAGATGTCAATCCATTTTGATGGGGAATTCATGTGGCTTATAAAAACTATACAGTGAGCCCCATAGTCTACCTCTTCCATGGAATAGTATACATGAGTGTTTCACCAGCATTATCCAAATAAATTTTAATGTAATGGTGCCGCAAGGCTACCAAATTAATGTTGTGGACTTTCTTATCTATATTTGTGCACCTAGAGACTTGTCTTAATATTTTGTTAAATCTCACAATGTATATTATTTCAATATCTAACAATTATTCGTGGGATATTTATAACTAGTTATTTTATCATCATGAAATGACAATGTGGGATCTATGATCTAGCTTGTGTGGCCACTATTACATTATGTCATTGATTAATGAATATTCAATGGAGTTCAAGGACCTTTCGCAAGGTTCATTGTTTTTATAGATTGAATACATCGGATTAAGAATATTCAAAAAATTCAACATCCCCTTTTGGTAATGAGTTATATAGAGTGAGACTATTTTAGGATCAGATGAGGTATTCTATCTTGTATCAGTTAAATATTTCTTGATTGACTATTGATTTGGGAATTCTGAACTAATCTTTCATTACTAAGAATAATTTTAGTTATTTTGGAACTTTTGGGCATAGTCGTTCAATATTGAGAAAGGGAAGTATTTTTTATACATGAAGAAATGACAACTAGAGATTTATCATTAGGGAAGTGTCCACAAGAGTACATATTCTGGTAGCTTGATGATATGTCAAAATTATGGTAGGAATCATCATTTAAATCCATAAAGTGATAGAGACCCAATTTAGTGTTATTAATGAAATTTAATGGTGATTCATTCATGATTCTATTGGAACTTCCAATAATTTTCTATTGGGATAGGATCTGTACTATCTCCGCCTTTTGAGTACCTCTACACTAGGCTGGAAGTTGGAATACCCCATGTTGTACTGGCTGAGGATGTGGTCATGGATGGGGTGTTATAGTCTTGTTACACATTGTAAATTGAGAGTACATGATCAAGGAAGAAATATTTTAAATTTTTATCACTGAAATGGTCTGATATAGGACGTTTAACATGTGTCTGTGTAGAAGAGTCTCATACCATATACACTTCAAGGTATGACTTTAGTATCATCTACCTTGGTAAATCTTTTTGTTGACATCTGGGCATCAAATTATATTAACTATATTTAAATTATATAATGCTTCACACATGAAATTAAATACTACTTTGGGGAGATGACACTTTTCACTCATTTGTGTATACAAATAGATAATGAATTTTAGTGTAAGGATTTCCCTCATGATATAGATGAAAACAATTTATATGGGACCTCTTTTCCTTGGTATTATGGGATTCAATTTCAATATTGGGATATAAAGAAAGGTTCCCTATCAAGATCATGTGGACTACAATCACTAGAGGATATTATTTACATCACCAAATGGTGGTACATATATTCACAAGGGTGGGTTGGATGTCCATGATTATAGATTAAGACTAGTGCATTGTGGGAGGGGTGGGGTGACAACCTGGATTGCAAGACATTAAATGGATGTATAGGGAATGAAATAGGTCTGTCTCTCTCTTATAGTAGATAATTAATATGATGTATTTCCTGATTCTTTATTTTTTCACTCAAGAGTGAGATGCGAATTTTTCTATTGAGCTGGTTCTATGATATGAACTAGATTCCATTCATCTTAACTGAATTTCCAATATTAAGATAATAGAGATCAAGATACATGTAGAGTACCAAGAAGCTAAATGTTTTATATGGACCAATAATTATCCATAGTATTCAATGTTAGTTTTTCCCCAGAAGGATTATGGAACCCTTAGGATTTATGTGGATTAAAATTTTTGAATCACCATATTGTGAAGAACTCATATCCTTTTCCACAAATAAAAAATAATACTGAACATTTCAATAGAGTTAGTGTTTTCATGGAATTTTAATTAATGACAGGTTATCACTAGTATATTATGAGAACATCAGACACATGTTTCACTAAATTCATTAGTAGGTATGGTATTTATGAATATCTGGTTATTCAATTTGTTCTAAGTAATGCAGCTCATGTTTTCATGAATCTTATGAATCCATTTATCAACCATTATTTGGATTCATTTCTGGTAGTCTTCATGGATAAAATATTGTTGTATTATCATAATCGATATGAATATGGAAAAAAATTAATATCATTATGGTTACACCAAGAGGTACCCAATTTTATGATAAGCTCACTAAATTTCAATTTTATATTGAAAAGGTGAATATAATAGTAAATATTTTCTCAAATTAAGGAGTATTAGTTGAGCCAGATTACGTATGTGTTGTAGATTATTAGAGAATCCTAATAATTTTTTTGAAATACCTAGTTTCATAGGGAAAGTAGATATAACAAGTTCTTGATACAGAATGTTTTTCACAAAGAAGTGCATATTTTGAGAATGACTATAAAGGGAGTGAACTTCATATGTTTATAAGACTACGATATGTCAATTGGGAAGCATAAAGTGTTACTGAAATCAACCTCAATCATAATTATAGTAGAATAGGGAATAACATATAATTATTCTTGTGATGCATCAGGTATCGATCTATGGTTAATATATGGTGACGTAAGATCGATTTTTTGTGTATGTTTCTAATTAGTTGAGGCCATGTGTGACGAATTACCTGAATTATGATCTGCATTTTTTAGCCGTTGTTTTTAATTTGTGTTGTCCTTGGAATTACCTATTGGAAGATAATTATTTGGTGCATATAGACCCCAAAAGACTCTGGCATAATTCAATGTTGTATAAATTGAACCTCATGTATATATGGTGAGTTGAATGCCTATATATTTTCGATTTTCTTGTTTCATATATACCTCATAATGGACATTCATTAGTGGATTCTATGAGCCAATGGACTCCAGCACATGTAGTTTGATAACCCAGTGATGTATGGAAGTTGATTAATATGCTCAATAAGACCCATTTAGATCTGCAAGACCGTCATGGAAGGACTATCAAAAAAGTATTTTTAGCGACCTATGAATTTCTATAGAGAGTGATGATGAGACAATTTTCATATCCATATGATTTTATCCCAAGGGAGAGTGTTTCTTACAAGGACCCGCTACCAAGGAAGATCATTGATGAGGATGATGTATTTCCCATCAATGGATGCATCTGGTATCCAACATACATATGTTAGTTATTGATGTGAGTGTATCATTCTTCTAATTTGTTGGTAAACCCTAGAATTACAATGATGTTTTGTGATCTACATTTCCAATACTAGAGGTCTGCTATGAAAAGGGAGATAAATTGTTTTGTTACTTGATCTACCACCTATCAGTTGGCGAGGGAAAAAACCACCATGTTATAGGAATTTTATAAATTATTCCCATTTCAGTGTGTAAGTGGGATGATATCACTACATATATTTTAACTAACTGACCATGATCCCACCAAGTAAGTGATATAGTATGACTGATCATCAATAGATTCATGAATGTCCATCATCTCTTATCTGTTAGATATACCTCATTTGTGGATGATCATTAGAGATAGTATCTATGTCATATTATATTCCTAAATGGGATCCCTTGTACTATATTTTTCTATATGAATGTTCATTTCACAATTATGTTTTGGAAGTCAATACAAAAATAATTGGTTATGTAAGATATTTTGAGAAACCCATTTCTCCCTTATACTAATGATCAATTAGAATGGATGATAATGGTGCTTGAGCACATGCATCAAGCATGAACCCTTGATTTTTGGGGGTCTTTGGGAGAAACATATACCATAATCCTAGTTCACTTACAATAACACCTTTCAGGATTCTATTCATGTGGAATACTATGAGTCCATAAAAGGTTGTTCATGTCAATTACCAACTATGTGGTTATAGGTGGGGGAGGCAAGACTACATAGACCATGTCTCATTTATGAGAATTCAATGTAGGTTCATCTGATCAGTAAGTGTATGGATATATACATGTCATAGAAAAAATATTATTCTCGTTGTCGTCAATAACATCTAGTGTCCATGGTTTGGGATCATGTATTCATTAATGTTTTGACTAGAATAGGAAATAAATTGTTTTGATGGTTGGGAAGAATTAACCCAATTTCATTAGACCTTATGTGGTTGTGGATATTTTAGAGCCAATATCATAATGGGTTCAGTTACCTCATAGGTACCAAGATATTATTTAAATATTTCATGTTCCGTGGATTCTCTACTATTATTCAAACCATATCATTTTATTTATCTTAATGATTTTTATTTGGAGTTTGGTGCATCAATTTAGTATCATCCCATTCATATCATAGACTAAAACCCAATGTCCTTATGAGGTAGGATATTTTATGTAGTATGGCTTCTATAGAAGAATGTTAGATTTTAGGATGATACATGGGATAGAGAGTATGATATATGTACTCATTTGATGAAATATTCTTACATGATTCCTTACTACACTACGAAGACCAAATTAGGGATGATTTTCCCAAAGTGAGGGACATGGTAACAACTTATTTTTAAAATGGGTTATAAACCATTTAATTTTGGGGTTATGTTATTTATTTACTCGTTATTAATGTACCATATGGTATAATGAATGAATAAAGAGTGTTCATGAGTTTTTCAAATCCCAAAACATTGTGTTTTAGTGGTAATAGACCAGGTGTCAGGTTTCTCGTATCTATGAAATTGAGGTCACAAAGTTTTAACATACCATGAAGTGTGAAACATAGGGTTATAGAGGGTTTTCATGATTTTTTGACTATATTCCTAGCCTATGTTAGGGGGAGATCCCTTTGAGAGTTCCTAGAACATGGGGTGGGCGCAGTTTAAAAAACTGTGCAAATAAACCCTGTGAGGGACTATCTATAGAGAATTGGGCCTACACAATTGGAAAATAGTTTGGAACACTATGAATACAATTAGTGGGCCTCTTATATATAGGATAGAATTAAATATTTACCCCTTTTAAAATAATTCTTAGTTCCCTCATTACTCTCCATATGGAAATCATTCTCCTCCTTCATTGAATATTCGCTCAAGAATAATCTACAATCTAAATCCCCTCATCCATATGGAATCTTATGTGAGTATCATATTTCATGATGGATCACAACATGTATGATATTTAATCCATTTCATTCTATATTTTTTTACCTTGCAGTTTTTATTGAAGCCTTGGTGATAAATCATTTAGATAATTTTTAGGGTGTTTATCAGTTATTTAGTTTTCTTTACATCTATACCATACTAAAGGGTAATTCTAGAAATATGTTTTTCTATAGTAAAATTTTGGATGTTTATACCTTATTACTAAGTTTTTTTCTATTAAATTAAACTCCCCATGACTTACATTGGAACTTATGTGAATTCCTCCAAAATTTAATAAATATCATAATTATATTTTTACTACCATAATGTGTTTCCCCGTATAGAACTTTGACAATGTTGGAGGTTGTCAACCAAAACCATATCCACATATTAGGTGATTATAATCATTATACACATTATAGAACCAACCCATTGTCTATGTGATCTCACCAACATTTATTAGGATCCTTTTTTAATTAAAATAAATCTATTGAGATGGACATTTTGCCTTTTCCTTCATAGTAAATGTTTCTATTGTGACTAAATGGTTGGATAAAATGAAAATGATGAATGAGATGAATATTAAATGGGATTTTCACATTCTATATTTATAGTTTTAATTGCGTATGGACATGAATATATCAATCATCTTATTTATATTACATTACTGATGTTGTATGATTCACTATGGAAACAACATCAGTATACGATAAGGACCTATTACACAACAATATGGAATAGAATAAGGGATTAATGTAATTTAGTTATTGCATAATGGAATTGAATTAAAATGGGGATATAGGTTTGAAACATAGAACCCCTTGAAATGATTAATTTTGGTATAGAAATAATTATGGAGATAAAGGATTGGAAACTAATAATTTTGTATAATTTATATATCCTGATATAGTTCACCCTGGATTTCACCTTTGGAACGGGTCCATGTAGGCCTGACACTTTATTTTATCATAACATTGGTTGATATCCTATGTCTTTATGAGATCTCCCTAGATTTCACCATGGGACCTGGTGTATTTAGGCATGATACACTTTCCATTAGTGGAATTGGTTGAGCTAATAATTACCTTATATAGATACATCATTTAAATGTATTGATGCTAAACTTTCAGAAAGTGCTACTACTTTAGATTTTCCTTACAGTCATTTAATTCCTATTATACACCTTAAATAATTACATGTTATAGATGAACATGGTTATATTTTATATTTATAGGATTGAAGTGTGTATTAAATGTTTTTGGATTCCAAATTTGTATACCTAACATGTTGTACAAGCCACCGGTTGTTACCTGGAAAGACTTCATGGATGCAGGAACGGATAAGAGAAAGCATGTAGCTGCTGATTCTTGACTGATTGTGGCAGGGGTGTAGGGGAGCACAACACTATGGTATGGATCATGAGGCTATTTTGAGATAGTATTTTGTTATTTTTAGTGCTCTTGATATATTTATATGTATGTGTTCCAGCTTCTATTTTTGCCGACAATTTTTTGGTACGCAACATTACATCATTTTGGATATAGAACAACATATTTCAGAACTTGTATGTTTATCATATATATATATATATATGATTTAACTTCCACTATCATTTTTTATTATTATTCCATTATATAATTATTTAGTACACAATTATTATACTATAATCAGAAGGGTATATACTTCCAGCAATACCACATTGGACCCTCACTATTTATTTGAGGGGAAAGGCATATGAGGGGAATTATTTATGAAATGTGTCTGATAGGGTTTTGTTACATCTAAGCTAACAAAATTCAAGATGTCATAGAAGGCCATGTGTAAAACATGGTTTTGTCTCTAGGAGATGGTAGAGATAGACTCTATACTATACAAGTAATATTTTTATCAACTATACTCAATCTACTACCTTTTTGTTATTTTTTCTTCCCTTTCATTTATATTTTCATAATTATTTTATGGGATTAACACAATGGCCATGTTTTCCTCTAAGAAACTTTTTCTTCATAAACCAATCAGAAAAAAAATCATACTGTCTTTAGGGATTCCCAATGTGTCCCATATTCCTCACTAGTGGTAGAAATATCTTGAACTATTTCATTCTATAGATGATGAGCTTCAATGTGATCTCAGTAGTGACTAGATAACTAGATTTCGTGATTGCATTGATTAATAACAGAGTCACATTTCATTCACATAATTGAGGGGGGTGATGTTTACATGAGAGTGAAAAAATGAGGGTATGTATAGTTTGTCTATACTTTGGTCAACTCCGGATGATCAAAACAAATACATGAAAATTTTATCATTCAATAGGGCTTGTGGAATTGACTCAACAATTCCTCCACTCATGGATCTCTTTCCTAATGTATTTATATAGGAAATCACATGAATTCCTTATAATAAAGGTGTTTTATTTTTTTTATAGCTTATTTCATGTACACAACCCGTTAATATATAACATTTTCATTGGAACAAGTAAATTTAATGGAGATTAAGGTACTAATAAATTAATTAGAGTAAAAGAGATATATAATGATGATTACTTCTGAATGAGTTTCACATCAAATTTTCACTAGTAAAGAATATTGTAGCCTTCAGTTCATCATTGATTACCAATGGTGAAATAGAAGATAATTAAGAATATATATCCTTTACTGGTGATCAACTATCATTATAATTACTTTTCTGGATCCTAGTGGTTCCCCAAGAATGGCCATCTATGGGGCTATCACCAGCTATCGAAAAGAGAGAAAGATATCCTGAAGGAAATATGTCATAAAAGTTATGAGCATTATGATTATTTGTAGATATCATATTATTTAACGGGAATAACTAAATTAGTTCATGGATCTCATGAACATGATCTTACACCATTACATACACTCAGTCATTATGGTGTTTATTGATGAAATATTCAACTACTCATGAAAATAATATTATTATTATAGACATCTAGATATATTCCAATGTCTTCTTCGATAACATTAGATTTATGCCAATATTTCAAATTGTAAATTCTAGATTCATGAGGTGGTGTTATTTAGGTCATGTGATTTCCAACCCTGGTTTATCTATAAATAAAGAGAAAGTATATTCAAAGATTTCTAGGGACAAACCCCTTATTGTGTTCAATATTAGGACATTTGTGTTGTCAACGGGATATTAACAACATTTTATCCAAGAAATTGTTTTGATTAATAGTACATATGACTGCAATTCTGAATAATGGATTAATGTTCTAGTGGTTATAATATTGTGAATAATACTTTCTTGATCCGGTGTGGTGGTTAACTATAGGTCATGTGTTAATAATCCTAGATATATGGATATAATATTCAATATACAATGATGCATTAGTGGTTGGTACATGGGAATTAATGAGGCCTTGGATTAATATAGTAACTGATGGTTCAGGCCTGCTATGACCCCCATGAGAATAACTACCATAGAAATGAGTTATAGTTGGAAGCCATTTTTCATGCTCTGATGTTTTTATTACATAGATTCTTTGGATAGATGATTATTGATTGCAATGACCACAAGATTATATATTATATATTCACATTCTGTGACATGAGATGGAAGTAGAGTTGATATTTGAAGTATCTATAACCATTTGACATTGACATAGAGAATTGTCATGAACCAAGCTGGGATGCCATCCAACCCAACACCTGACACAAGCTATTGTATGGCCCGAATGGAAATCCAAATACCATCATTCAAGAAACATATTATTGTAAATCATGTAAGAACTTTGCGAAGGAATTTCCCATGAGAATAAACTATAAAAAACATGTAAGAATGATTCATCATAGGAAAACCCACATTCATAATACATGAGATCAAAGGAGAACACTACAGATTAGTAATAAATTTAAAATTTTACAACCAAATACCAAAATAACCCCAAATAGGATGGTGGGGAAAATAGAAAAAAATCCTTTAATAAAAATGTGGTTCAATACCATATGGAATCACCACCAACACCTACCATATTGTAAACCACCATCACATAAAACCACCATCATGACCATGACAAGCCTTTCATTTTTTTGGGTCAGACATAATAGTGTGTACATACACCCAAGGGTGTATGTAGGGTGTGATCCAACATTCCAAGTAGGATACCACCAAAATAAATTCCATGAAATATAATTTGGTGTGAATTTAACTTATATTTTTTTAAAACGTAATTATATAATTTAAATAAAACAATATTATAAATAAAAAATATGTAACAACCAGATTAATAGAAATCCTAGCATGGGAACCATGAGAAAATCATATGTTAATAGGTTTTGTGGGGTCCTTGGATCCACGTTCTATCATTGAACACATCTCCAAAATGTGAAGGTCCAACTCGATCCACCAATACCCATCACATTAATGATTTGTCTTTGTTGTTGTGTAGTCCTGTTTGGTAGACCAGTCCTGGACCCTACCGACTCGCCTAATATACTAGATCTATAATACCAACCAAGTTATTGGGAATTACCATTTCCTCTATTTAAAATAATATATAAAATAATTACACTTATTGTGCTATCACAATTCCATCAATTGAAAACATAATTAAAAAACAACCATTTACATGGTTAACTCTCTATCTAATCGTAAACACATTATGAAATCCATGAAAATCTCAATACCCTCCTGCCCTAAATTTTATAAAACAGATTTTGAATCCAAATAATAAATAATAACATTATAAATTTATTCCAAGGAATAGAACCCAGAAATGGGAGAAAAGTGACTACTATATGGGAATATGAGAAGATAGGCAGAGCTCACCTATTTATTTATTGAAGATACAATCCAAAAACAACAAATAATTTGATATTGAGTGAGGATAAGAGGAGAAGGATGTTTTATTAGGGTATAGGGTGTTGAATGGGTGATTCAATAGGGTATTAGGTTACTAGTTTTTGTAAGGAGGGATATGTAATTTCATCATTTGAAGAGATCTATCAAGACATATAGTTTTTCAATCCGTTCTCTAATCGAGAATGAATTATGTCTAAGAGGGAAGGTGGTTCCCATGGTTTCCTAGGAGGGTGAAAAATCATGAGCACCTAGTTGTGAAACATGTATGTTTCCATGATTTTTATCACATGACTAGATTAGGAGTTTAGCACATCTATTCACTAGACAATGTGGCCTAGGAAATGCTGTTGTCCTTGATGTATGGTTTGTACTAGGATGGGGCACAGTTTCTAAAAAATTTGTGCTAATCATACACTTCAGTATATTTAAAATTAGAATATCCATTTTTTAAAAAACTCTAAAAAAAATTATGTAACATTAATAATACCAAATTAGAACAAAAAATACCTCAAAATAACCCCACTTGTGTGATCATACACACCACGTTGACACAAATCTTCCCTCAAGAAATGAAAGTAAATTCTGATCAGATAATAAACGAGGGTATTTCAAATCCACTAATGACATACACTCCCATGTATAGTGCTCATAAATATTGTGATAAAAATAGACATGAAATAGAAATATAAATATCCCATGATTCACATTCACTTGGGAATACACAATGTATACTAGTCATTCGAACAATGTCAAATATGTTTCCATCTCTATTTCTTCCCAGTTCCACAATTGTGATGATTAAAAAATATATTTCATTAACTACAAGGCATAGAACATGTCATTTATCAATATCAATGAGGATAGTAATTCTAATTGGTATTACACTCTAAAAATTCCATTAGAATTATTAAAAGTTTATAAATACCATTTCATAGGATCCCCTCTTCTTACTATGATGATGGTGACCAAAAAAAGTTGAGACAATTTGAAAAACATGATCACCCATTGAAAACTATAAGCCTCAGCAATGCTTGTTAGTTTTTCATTTATTGAGGTTCTACTATGTTAATAACCAGTTATTGATCAATAGATTGTTCAAAAATGTCTATTTTATAAGGATCGACCCTAGAAAATAAGTCTCTCCCACATGTGTTTATCCCAAAGTGGACTAAGATGAACGACCATAAAGGGAATTAATGTGATCTATCATGATTAAGGATTGGTAAATATTATTATATGAAAATTCCACCAATATCAAAGGTTTATCCAATGATCCTTACATATAAAACATGCATACATGGAGAATAACCACCCAAATGGAATTTTCATATAAGAATAGTTACCAATACTTAATGAAACCTCACAATTTATAGTTGAAAAAAATGAACCCACAATATTTATAGGACATATAGCAGGACCAAATCAAGATCCTCATTCAAATACTTAATAAGAAAGATATTACCAACATGGTCAGATGGTCTATATCCACCCAAATGTAATTATTTCCTTGTTGTGAAGCATCCTCTAGGCTTAACATTGACCTAAAAATAAGTATATCACAAGGATATGATGTCAAACATATCATTCCTCACACCGAGATAAAAAAAATCATTATCACATGTCAAAAAACATTTTAATGGTATTAGGATTAATGGCCCACTAACAATGGTTGATCTCATATATCACCAAATTCTACAAACACAATGACACTATGAAAATCCCTATAAAAAAGAATCCCTCAGAATACAATGTCTATTTTATTGGAATATTAATAACATTTAAAATTTACCAAGAATTATAGAATCAATCATCACTATTATGATATTACAAAATCATCTTAAGAATAAAGGGTGACGTCTGTATGCAATCTAATAACATGCCACCACAATGCTCCTTAGCCCCCCTGAACATCTAATAAACTAGACCTATAAAAATCTAATCATCATTGGAATCATTTATAATATTCAACCAATTTTTTATTTTTAGGTTTTATCCTACTTCATTTCAATTTCCCATGATATAGAGAATATCAAAATCAAGCACATGTGGGTACATAACCCAATATCATTTCCTTAGATTCAATCCTTTTCATAGAATATGTAGTCCAACATCTTATGGTATGAGTAATAAGAGAATTTCTCCATGAAAAGATAGTGATTTAATGTCATTAATGCATGAATCACCTGTACTATTTATAGGTAAGTGTTTAGGTAGTTCCTCTCATGTGTTCAGAGCTATCAGGAACCATACACCACAACATGGTCATCCTATATCAAACACTCCCAATCCCCATACCTCAAGAATAAATGTAGTCCACATATCCATTTCTATATTATGGTAAGAGAAAAAATTAGTACTGAAAAAACACTTCCTCAGCTCCATAGAAGTTTCCAGACATTCTAGACGCTATTCAAACCATTCTCTGTTTTCGATTTGAGCAGTCATGGGAGAATTGATCTATAAAAAAATTCCTTGAAAAAACAACTATATTAACCACCTAGGGATAAGATGATCCTGAACATAAAAACATCCCATGGTTTCTCCCATGAAATCAATTTTATGATAATAATGGGGTATATTGAAAAACCACAATTTGAGATCACATTGTAATTAAATTTGACTTTTATAATGCCAAACATACACATGGAGATAAATTTATAAATATAGTTGTCTAAAAGGTTTAATAAAACAATTATAATAGTCTAACCATGATATTCCTCAATTCTAGAGTAAACCGGGGTTCCTTCCACAAACACCATGAATAAAAATTGTTGTGGAACATGTCATGACCCTGAAACCAGATGTCTCGAATATGTCCCTAAAACATGGTGTGGAATTATTTTTATAGATACATGAATACAAAAAATACACATCATATTCGAATATAGGAGATCAATTTGGTTTATGTTCTGGAAAATCAGTTGTTGTTGAGACACTCCTTCCAAAAACATGACAAAGTTATGCGTCATATTATTGTCATACAATAAAAGTACTCAAGGATTGGAATAATATATCAAACCCTATAAAACATAAATTAAAATTTAGGGTGTGTATAAGAATGCCCAGAAATTGGTTTTAAAACATTTTAATAATTTTCCCTTTTTAATCAACATCCATTGAAAAAGTCATAAACCATTTTCATAAGAGGAAAAAAATTAATTTCCAGGCACATAATCAATATTTTTAGAGGTTACATGTAATTTTTTTATAGAAATACCTATTACTGAAGATAATTATTCTTAAATAAAAACCTCCATTAAAACATGAATCAGAGTGTGAATATGTACTCAAGAAAATAATGAAATGTACATATTTCATAAATTGACCAATCCAACTCTAAATGTATAGTTTTAAACTAAAACATTAATATAATGATTAATTATCATTTTTAATGTAATTTATATAACCTTAACATTTTATACCCTTTCCTGTTATAGCATTCAATTTGCATACATGGTTATGACTTATGCCTCCATTACCAATATCATATTAGATTCTTAGCCAATGATATTCTATTAGTCAAACAATCCCTTGGTAGATCATTTACCAATACATAATGTGGGAATGTATAATTCTATACATTGTTTTGTCCTTGCACCAATACCATAAAAAATGACCAAGTATGGGTCAAGGATAAATACCAATCCCGTTTCCATATTTGTACGGATCAAGGTTAACCACCAACCCCATTTCCCATAGAAGCGAAAGACATGGATAACTACCAAGATCATCACACATAAAGTCTCATGTGACTCAACTTTACCCAATTCATTGGAGAGCTGTATAATTCTGGTCACACCCGTCACATCATTTATGTCCAATACATTCCTCAGATGTTGGGTGTGGTCTTATATTCATAGGGTCCCATACTTACATTTTTCTTCCATAAACCTTTTTACATATATGTTAATAACTGAAATGGATTATTCCATAAATGTAAAAACTACATGAATTTTTCGTTTCTTGTTTAACAGGGACGTGCATGAACTAAAACAACATACTTTTTCACATATAGTAAGAACTAGTATACAAAAAATAATGGCTTGTCACATTAGATAACAAATCTTTCATTAATCTTATATAAAAGTGACATTTTCAAAAATCAATATTTACATATTTTGACTTTGGGATACCCATTAAATCCATGCAGTTTTAATTTTCATTTAAGAGATTAATACATAACATTAAACATTCAGAGATATTTCTTGTGACAAATTGGGACACCAGGTTTGGATTATTTTCTATGAATTGTTCATGTTCAAAAGAAATAATTAATCACGTGTAATCAAGTATGAATGAATTTTTTAATACATAAACATGAAAACCAATCTACAAACTACTTGAGTAATCAAGATCGAAATACATATATATATATATATTCATATGGGTTTGATAATCATGAAAAAATCTTATACATACTTATATTATCTCAATGTGTTTGTTTTGGATCTGTTTATCCCAAAACAAGGTATTATATAATCTTACTATTTTTTTGTTCTTCATAAGAATGATTTAAATAAAAAAGGATATGATTTATGAAAACTCAGTTGTAATCAAACATATACTTTTATACACAACAATACATACATGAATTGTAAATAAATGTTTTACATATTTAAAAAATGAGGAACTAAACCCCTATATTTATTCCATGTTCATGGAAACATAAAGTAAAAACATAAGATCACCATTCAATGATCATAAACCCAAAGTGGTTTTTTATACAAAGAAATCATATGTACAAGTATTCATAAAATATTGAAATTCAAAAATGGGTTAGGAAGAACATATCTAATCTGTGACACTTGAATATAGATGAAATGGTTTTTCATGTAGTAGCTGAAGTATAAAATCTCATGCATGTGTTATATACTCAAAAATACATTTAGAAAATCCAGCATGAGTTAAGGATTATAAGTAATATAAAACTGTTTGTGTGTGTGTGTGTATATATATATATATATCTGTATATAGACATGGATATACGGGTTTTATAAAAAATAAAACATAGAAAATTTCTCCCTTACTTGATTTCAGGATTGCACTGGCGTTCGCCAGGGGATATTAGAAGGTTGAGGAGAAAAAAATATGTGTAATTGAATGTTAAAATATGGAGTTTTTATAGGTGGTATACATATATATATTTTAAATATAACGTTTCATACAGAAAATATAAAAAAAGACTCACGATTGGACTAAAACAATAAAAATCCAACATTTTACTTTAAATAGATCTGAAATCGAATGAAGGTAATAAAAAATATATATGAAAATATAATGTTTATGGAAATTTGAATATTGGGAAAAAAAGAAGATAAAACAAGACTTACGATAGTAATCAATGGTCGATTAAAATAACAACATGGGGAATCTCGAGGAAGAATAAAAACGGAGATGATGAAGGAAGAAGGGTGGGCGGCCAATGGTTTGGTGCAACGAAGGGAATGATGTGGAGAATGAATCTAGGGAAGAAATAGATGGATTTGATTAATCAAGATTTTATTGGACGGTTGATTTGATTTCGTAGTTTTAAAAATGATTTACGGTTGGGATTAGATCATATTTTGATCGGGCGAGTTAGGGTGATGTGATGATTTAAAATAGAACGAATGGTCGTGATCAGATCAGAGGTAGATCAGATTGCCCAAGAAAAATGCCAAGGGAATTGCGGCTCTAGAGAATTGATGGTCAGACTGATCAGATGGTCCAGATCGCATGCGTCCTAATCAGATGGCCTGGATCACGTTTCAGCCTAAAAACTCCATCCCACATCAAAATGGGATGCATTTATCTGATCCCACAGAAGATCAGAGCTCCCACCCTAATCAAGGAATTCTCATTCACTCCCTCCTAGTACTTCCCTGTACCGGTGTTTTGTGCTCGTGCTTTTCGCCCTCCATTTCCATCATTCCGCCCCACATTATGGTGCTATACCTGGTTCCTCTATGTGTGCTTGAGGCACCACCAAAGGTTGGCCAACGCTGAGGCTGAAGGCTTTGGCTCGGCTGCCTAGCGCATGCTGGCTCCTTCGGCCAAGCTAGAGGGCTAGCCTCTCAGAGTTTTTTTATTAAACCAACTTTCAAATAAGGAATATAATCAATGAAAAGTAAAAAAAATTAACATAATCACATTCATTATATAATGAATATATTTAATTTTTAAAAACAAAATTTCAAATTTATTTTACTCTTTGGAAGTAATAAAACACACAAATAAAATTATAGAATAACTTGTATATAAAAAAGGTATTCATAGACAAGTTTTCATATTCAAAAACATAATGTATACTCCTCTTTGTATTTCTATTAAAACAAAAGAGTTGTATTTCCAAATCCATTTTAAACCGTAACACACTAATCCCTTCAAAATCAAAAATATATTTTAATTACCAATATGTTTAAAACATATTACATTGACATAAAACACTCAAAAATCACAATATTCTAAAATACATGGAAATAGAATATCTAGAATACCCAACGACTATAATTATTGCTGTTATAGATTCATTGATTAACTAATGTGGAAACAGTATAATTAAGGCCTTATAAAAAAGATATTAGGGGTTCTAACATCAAACACCTAGAAAAAGAAGATGGTTCTCTTCATTCCCTATATGCTCACTACAGTTGATGTGGTTCTAGTTATAATTTTGTTAGTTGTGGAATATCTAATGGAAATCCATTTTTTCCTTGAATTTTTATGGTACTTTTGGGCCTTCTGGTGATCGAGAGTGGTATACTTGTAGGAATTCTAGTTCATTATTGGTACTTAGATCTATTTTCAATGTAATTGTTCCTAATTTTTAATTGAATAAAACATGTTTTTTTTGTTTTTTTGGAATGAATTATTTAGATAGTATGAATATCTAGTAAATCCATAAATGATTATTATTGGACACGAAAATGGTTTGGGGTGTCACAGTACTGATGGAACAATAATATCATAGAAACCTTTAAAATAACATAAAAATTCTTCAACCAAAATGGAATAGAAAATATTCTATGTTGATATATCTACCTTAGAAGGATATATAAGGAACATATTCATCTTTGAACCTGACCTGGTGATACTTGGAGAATAGATCATTCCTGGAGAACCACCTTTCCCCGAGGGCTAATCAAAATGGTAATCAATAAGAGGAAATGAATATTTATTCATGATTATACCCACATTTATTTTTTGGGTAATCAATGACAAAAATAACGGGACCTAGGATTCCTTTTGATAAAGATAAATATGGAGGCCCATGGTGATATGCTCGAGCAACAGAATCCTTTTGATTAATAATCATAGTACTATTTCATTAATTTCCTCAACTAATTTGTGGTGTTGTGAAATGAGGGAATAGATTTAATCTATGTTCTTGATGAGAGATCGATAGTAAACACCACATGACACTCTAAAGGTAAACTTAATAAATAATCTATAATCACATATGGAAACTCATATATCACTAGAAAAAACACAATTCCATAATCTAAAATATTATCCTCTAGAAAATGGTATGAATCTTGGGAAAAAAATCTTCCTAGTTTTGGATGTGGAGGTCTATATCACTAGAAATGATGATCCCATTCACTACAAAAGTCATAATTACTCTAATTGGGAGACACAATTGATACTCATTCGAAATAACAATGGATGTGTTCTAAGAAACAACCCTTCCATCTCATACCTATAACCACATAATAAATTTCCATCTTCACATATATTAAGTCTCATTCCAAATATATTCCCAATAGAGTATGATCACATTGTGGAAATACGAATTTGGGATCACTCTTCTTGACACGGGGTGAAACCAACTTCAGGTCATAAGGCATTAGCTTGGTTGGAAATTTAAATAGTTCCACAAGAGAGGAAAAAGTAAAACAATTAGAAGAATCCATATTGAATAAAAAATAAATTTATGATTCATTGAGATAAATACCTCAAAAATTCATAGGTTATGTATCTTATTTTCTTGGATCTTGGTCTATAGCATTATTGTTCTTTATCTATACCTATACCCGTGGTCGATTAAAAACATTCAACTCTACCATGATTTGACTCTACCCAAAATATGATGCATCTATACCTCCACCCTAAAAAGACTGAGAACTTATATCTCTTGATGCATCAGACTGAGATGGATATTCCTTGACCACTGAGGAACCTACATAACATTGAAATTATAAACCACTATTACCAAACCTCTTTATAAGACATAATTTCCCAAACTGATTGAAGGGCTGATGTGGGACATGACACATTGCATGCATGTACCCCAAACTTTCTCATTGGTAGCACCCAAATTACTAACCATCATAGGTTACAGATGATGGTGGTTAAGATGGGAGGCTAAATTTATAACCTCCCTCATTTTCTACCTCATCGCGATTCATTTTCCAATCATATGATCAATGATCAGCTTTTCCCACCACCAGAACTGATCCAATGAAACCATATTTACCAGAATAATCAATATCCACTATCAAGTATTGATCCAATATCTCATTAAAATACTACATCATCAAAAATATTACCTATGAACATTTATCAATTTACCACATCATTTCAAAATTTAAATCCTTTAGCTGCTTATTAGAAGACACCTTGGGTACAAAATGAGGCCACTCTACAATGTCGTTAGTATACTCTACACGAGTTTAGTCACATTTATAGAGATCAAAATAATTTGGTGTCAAGTAGAGGGTCACTATATAAGGGAAATTTTACTCCATAACAATTATTTTAAATTTTCTTCAACCATCTACTGATAATTCCTAGTGTGGACCACTGATTCCTACCACCTATGGATTAGGATTTCCAACAAGAATAATGAACATTTTACCTTCACTACATACTATATCTTATGAAACATTAAGATCCTATAAAAATTTTTAATCCCCACATAACACCCTTAGGGTTATATTCTACCCAATAAAGATATATGTTTTTTCTTGAGGACCTTCTATGCCTTGACCTTTACTGAACCTAGGTCAGATTCATTATTTTTGGCAGGATTAGAGCCCACTCCTAGATCCAATGCCTAAAAATACCCAACCATTCAATATAATAGTCAATAATCAATGGGTGAAGGGAGAAATCAATCCACCATCTTCCTACTGACAAATAATAAGTCTTTGTGGATGTATTATGTGACACTATTAAACAATTCTAAAGAAACCATCTATACATTACCTACAAAAAAAATCTACAATAAGAAATTCCAACACATCCTCAACCACTACAAAACTACAAAATGAAAAATCACCGATCAAAATACTCCACCCAATATCATTATTAATGAAAATTCTATATAATATTCATTACATTAGAAGGATGATTCAAACCAAATCTTGAGATCCCCATGGTAAACAAGGTCTTGTCATGTGGTGTGGTGGCCAGACACCCCACATGATACTAGCACCTCAAGCACTAAAATGATTAGATTTTAAATATCAAGATTCCCAAAACTATCATGACACCAATGTATGTAGAACAATGTTATGATACCATTTTTTTGAACCATGTATTTCTTCTATCCAACGTGACAAAAAACATAGCCCAAAAGGTTATCCCCGCTCCCACGGGCAAGAAGCATGTGCTTGGGCATAGAGTAACACCTTTGGGAACAATTTTTCCCATGGGAATAGACCAAATTAAATCCATAATTTTTATACATACTATCATATATCATTCAAAAAATACAATATATTTAAGGAAAACACAATATATGAGTCATAAAAATTTCATTTTACAACAAAAATCTAGAATAACACAAAATGGATTGTAGGGACCGACCCGAACAAAAATCTTCTAGGGAAATTATTTGAAAACCCCCCATAAGATCACCTCTATCACATACCCAATAAAAACCCACTAGAATATAAACCATCATCTCAACTATATAATGAATTTCCATTTCCCAGGAAAAAAAATAATATTGTCTAATTCAGACTAAGTATTTATGTTGGGTTTTATCCAATATTCCCAGTATGATACCACAAAATGATATTCCATACAATGATATTTTATAACAAATTAACATTTATTTGATTAAAAAAATACAGATATAATTTAAATAAACCCATATTTGAATTAAAATATAAATAAATATTACAAAAATCTAATCTGTAAGCATAACATGATGACTATGTAAAATCTATAATGTAATACGGTTATTAGTAACCTAGGATCCTCATTCTCTTGGTTATCACATCTCATAGGAATGAAAGTTCTCCTCGAGCCACCAATCCATATAACATAGATATTTAGATAGTTTTATTCATTATTTTTTCGTGTATATATTCCCTCAACCATGTATACTCACAAAATGTTCTAGAATTATAACTCCCAACTAGATACCTAAGATTCCCATGTTCTTTAGTTTATTCCTTGTATGAAATGATATCTCTAATTATTCCATCACAATTTCCATATATTGTAAAACACCTAACAAATAACCAATTATATAGAAAAATCGCAATCCAATATTTGACACATATAGAAATCCATGTAGAACATTTTTCACCCCACCCACACATTTTATAAAACCCAATTTGAAAACAACTAATTATTTATAAAATTATAAAATATTTTCAATTCATGTAACAACTAATATCTTACTAGAAAATGACAAAAACAATTAGACACCACATGTAACACAAAAAAGGAACCCTAAAAAATTAATAACACACCAAAAAACAATAATATTTAACAAAAATAAAGGATATTTCACCCAAAATATGTTAAAAATACATTCTATTAAAGGGAACAAAAGGTAAGAGATAAAAGGGAACAAGATAAGGGAAAACGAGAAGAGAGGGGGCACTTAAATGAGGATTTATAATTTATCATTGCCAAAACACCCAATATTTGGATCCCAAGGTAAGAGAGGTGTAGATGGGCATGAAAAAATGGTATAACTGCTGTAATGGTGGAAGAAGTTCATGAGACAGTTATAATATCAGGGAGGGGATGAATGGAATTTGGAATTTTTTAATGATCCCATAGACCACAAGGTTTGGCTGCATTGTCTTCTAAAGCATTTTCCATCAATGAAACACCTAATTATATGAGGTAAGGGTGGATTTCATGGTTTCTTGGTATTGGATTATTGACCATGTTCATAGCCATGGGCGTTGCAATTTTCAAATGTCGAGGTCTCATTGTTATCATATGGGGGCGCATTCCCATGCTCTAGGTTTTGATGCATGGATAATATAACCATATTTGGAGCACAATTTCTAGTAACCATATACCAACTATGAATGTCCATCATTATTTTAATAAAAAAAAATTTATGAAAAAACATATGGTAAATCCACGTAATAAATTTTAAACAAAAATTAATGGGAATTTACATCAGAATAACACCACAAATGAGAAAATTATGGATCTAGTAAGGGTTATGTCATAGATTATTATCTCATTTATAAGACATAGGATTCAAGATATGTTTGTAACTATACATTTGTGATGAAATGGAACATGATGAGCTTGTTTTATTACTAGAGGATGCATGATTTGGAAGATATTGGATCTATGGCATGATCACCCTTTGTAGTCATCTGTTCTCTAGTAAACTCTCCAAAGGTTGGATATGAAACTTACTGACATTGTTCTATCATATGGGACTAATATAAGTAGTTTTTTGACACCAATGTTGTCATTTGATAATGACTGTGAGATCCTTGTTCATGTAATAATAGTATTACCTGATACAATTAGAGGTGATCTGATGATCGACACTTATACATCTAGATGTGTGGTATATCCTGGTTCACCAATGTTGTACCATGACTTCAAATTATTTTTCTAGTGGAAAGTTATTAAGAGTTATGTTGTTGGATTTATTTCTCGATACGTTGAATTATAGAGGTTAATGGATAAGGACCATCATTCTTGTCATTTTCTCCAACCACTTCAGCTGCATATGTGTAATTTTTAGGATGTCATGATGAAATTGGTCATAGAGTTACCTAAAACCCCGATGATTCATGAGGTTATGAATTTGATATTCATTCATCTAACGTTCTTTTATCACATATTATCAATATGACAGACTATCTCAGGGGATGATTTGGTATTGATGTGTGTATGTGAGACAGTACACTTAAATGGAGTTCCCATGTTTATTTTTTATAGGGATACATGTTAAATGTTGTGCTTCAAGATGGGCTTCCAAAATGACATAGGGACTTATCTCATATTGAGAAAAACGTACCATCCTCATAAATATAATCATCTAGAGTAGATGATTCACATACTATATGACATGCATTGATCTTGGGTATATGATTTTGGTATATCATGGGTTGAAAATCGAAACATTGTACAAGTTTCTTACAAGAATAGCTTTCAATATTCATTAAAGATGGAACAATTAGAGTCTCTATATGAGTAATAATTCCTCTCACCACTATGTTATTATGAATTGGGTGATGTATCATTTACTTCACCTAATAATGTATAGAAAACCTTATAAAATTTTCATTTTATCTTCATATTGTTGTTGATTACTCAGAGTATGTAGCTATCATATAAAGACTAGAGTATATGACCTTTGGAGTTTGTTGTTGGTGAATGATGTTTTTTGTGAATGTCTCCTAGCATAGGGAATCATTGTATATATAATACATGGAAATTGGAAACATAGTTTTTTGGACCATGTAAGTTCACTGAATGGGTTGGGATAGTGGCATACCTCCAAGATATTCCTCCTTGTTTATGTGGAATTCATGACATGTTCCACTTTTCTATGATTTGGTGGTACATTAATGATCATAAAAAATTTATATAAATTGAGGATATTGAGTTGGTTCTAGATAAATTTTATGCCAAGATTTAAATTTAAATTATATATTGGGGAGAGAAAGTCCATCGAGGTAACAAAATACAACTTTTTTGGATCAATTGGGAGCACGTGAAGATCGAGGTTGCGATATGGGAGTGGGATTTTTATTTTTATTATCAATGTACATATTTTTTTGAGGTTGATAAGTATAGAAATTTCACAAGGGTAAAAATTTTATAGAGGATGAGAATTAAAAAATTATCAATCATTAATTTTCTTCAAACCCCAATTTGATTTTATTTTATACACATTATATGTGAAAAAATAATAATTTGAAACAATATTTTTACCCTTACACATGCAATTGGGACAACATAACAGTAAGAGAATTCAACCCCTATTCACGGTGGTCACTTAGTTTGATTTAAGGGTACATCCATATTTATATGAGTATTATACAAGTGCATGATCCACTATAAAATCATAAGTGGATTTCTTTGCAATATATATGGGTTATCCCCTATTATTCATATTGTGAAAGAGTTACGCATATGCTATGTATAGGTAACGAATAAATTTAAATTGATGTGAACTGTATCATTGCATTTCTGTAAGGGTGCCTAGGTTTTTTGAAAATGAAAATATATTTTACAATTGGGTATCCCTATGTTTCAAATAGTTACATAAAAATAACCTATGAGCTGGATAAGGGCGACCTTACATTCAAAATTTTATGTAAGGGTATCCTAGTTATATTATTAGGGTCGGTATAGCTATGGAAAAGTATCACTTTGTTATAAATTGTCACATAATCATAAAATATTACACTTACTTGATGGATTATATTCATGTAAGTGTAGAACCAGTAACCGATACATGTCATCCTTTTTGTAAATAAACATCCAAAACCCCATTTTTTAATTATTTCTTCCAATTCAAACATTTAACATGTTTTGATTCTTTAAAGGGACTACAATAATAGGGAATTAACTCTTCATCTTGTTAATTGGTTCATGACTCAAATTTTGGGTAATGTTATGAAATAATTAAAATATAAATATAATGTTGAATTGAAAATTTATTTTTTATTGTTTTGAAACTATAGGTAGTTTTCTTTATAGAAATGTTTTTAACCCTTACAACCATCTGTTTTTTTGTAATTATGTTGAGTGTAGGTAGTCCATGGGTTCTCTTCTTCCAAATTGATGAATCCTTCTTTGATAATACAAAATTGATCATTTTATTAATGAGTGTGGTAAAACCGTCACTCTAACTCCCCTATTTTGGTGAAATGTTTTAAATGAATAATTTCATGTGGGAATTGATATACTTATTCACATCATGTAATGAGGGAATTTAAATCTACTCATTCTTATCCATTCATGAAATCATGGAAAAATATTATCAAATGATAATAATATTGATATATATTAGAATAATAGTGAATTGTTTCCTATGTTTATCCATGATTTTCAAGGGTGGGAATGATATTATAACATGTAAATTATAATTTTCTCTTTTGATGAAATTGTTATCGAATTTTATTAATAAAATTGACGTTTTACAAATTATACAAAAGAGAAAAATATTATAACTTTTTGTTTTTATCCATTTTGGAAATAAAAAATGGAATCGGTTTTTAGAATCCTTAGATGGATGTTTCAGTTTATAAACATGTGTACATGGATCATGTGAATATTTCTTGATGATCATTTGAAATAAAATCATCAAAAATAATGTAGGACACTTATTGTATTTTTCGGTTATGGTTTACACATTTAGCCTTGGTGTATTTATTATGTTGGAATACCTTATTTATCATGATTGATTTTGAACATAATTAGTTTTGTGTATTTCTCCTGAGACCCATTGTAATATTTGATTTCCCAAGTATTTATATAGTTTTATATTTCTAGGTTTTATTGTGATCACATGTTTTGATATATTACTACTATATTCTAGGGATGATATGTTCTAAATTCATTATTTTCAATACATCGTTTTGTGCTCTACTATACATTGGAGGAAGTTATTGGTAATTAAAATAGATAGACCATCATGTCTTGTTAATACCATTGAGTTTAATTATTATTTCCCTGCGATGACGAAGATCAAATAATAGATAATAAGATAGGGGAATAATGGGATGGGGGAATAAACCAATGAAACACATTAGGTGAATGATTGTACGAGGTCCTGACCAAACATATAGATGGATTATGATGGCCAAGAGGCGTCACCCATAATTAATCCAATATTTTACATCCTAAGGGACCAATCAAAACTGGTTCCATGAGACCATTGATTGACATGTTACTATCAAAATGTCTCTTTACTCACTTTTGATGTTATATGTCGAGCTTATCAGCATGGAGCTGAAGAAGATGTGACTGGGAGTATGTGGATATATTGGTACTACACAACCACTTGGTATGTGTGAAGTGACTTTTACTCTTGATAAAATGTATTATTATCATGACATTAAACTATTATAAAGAAAACACTTTTTGGGTGCACTTATTGTAACGACCCAAAGTTTCATTAATGGAAAATCTCTCTTGATCTTATTAAATGTATCTTTATATAAAATGTTTTTATAAAATGTCAACTTCTATGGTTTTATGTTAAGAATTTTTACCATTGCTAATATAGCCGTTGAACAGTGATAACATGATTAGTATAAATATAGGACTTTAACAAATCTAAATTACTCATACAATGGAAGCGATAGCCTCATCCAGTAGAATTTCCCCATACAAAGCCCATTTGTCAGAGCTCGGAAAAGAGGTGGCATCTTTGGGCTTCTCCCTTGACCAAGCCCAAGCTGAGCTTCATCTTGTCAAGCTCGAACATGACCGTCTGTGGGAAAAGTGGAAGTTGATTGAAATTACCACTCGAGCGATTTATCCGAGCCACCCCAAGAGTCTATCACCATTGCAAACCTTGCCCTTAGGTCTTATGTGGCTATTTTAAGGGATTATGTAACAAATAAGTAGTAATGTGTTCATGTACATTATTTTTGTATATAATAATGAATATAACTTCTAGTCATTTTTGATACATTGTAAATAGTTTTTAAAGTACAAATGGTGTTTTTAGTTATTATTTAATTAAGAATTATATTTTATTAAATTAAGGTATTTTTTAATTAAATAATATTTTAATAAAATATTATTATTAATATTAAATTAATTTTTATTAAATATAAATGATCTTAAAATTTTATGAATGCAATTATAGTTTTTATTAAGGTTTGAAAACCATTTCTGTCAAAACCCGTGAATTTTTGATAAATGACGGTTTTTATTTTAAAACTGAAAATTCACATATTTATAAAATTATTTAGATAAAATAAATGTTATTTTAGGAATCCAGACGTCAAAATTATCGAACAGTGAATTTTTCATAATTTTATGAGACAGTCAAATATTTGGGTAGAAATTAAATACCGTTTAAATATATAATGTGTTTTATGACATCATAATGACCCAATAATGATGTAATAAAATAATATATTCTTTATCTTCGGCCAATATAAGTTTGAAAATTAAAATAAAGTGATTTTGGGTTTGTTTGACTTATTTTTCAATGCATTAATGGACCCCTCAAGACTTATTCAACACTTTGCCTTTTTAAGTTAATTTCCATGGGAGTGTGACCAACCTCCACATAAGAAACCTTATTATTTTATGAAGTTCGGACTTTGACCTTATAAAATAATTTTTTCTTCTTCCCTTTTCCAAAAACCATGGGCAAAAAACATGGGATGATTTGTGGTTTGAATTAATTTAATATATGGGTTCCCAAACCTAAATAATAAAGAATTCCCTCACCTTTCCTATATAAACCCACCCAAATCCCACTTCCTTCTAACTCAAAGCCCTTTGAGTTCGTCCAAACTCTGCCCTACTCTCTATATAATCCTCCCAAGGTTCCCCAAGCCCCCATGAAACCTCTCACAAGCCTCTCTCTAGCCTTTGGAAGCACACTTCCAAGTAAGGGTTTTTTCTTCCTTTATCATTTTTGTCCAATTTTCTTTAAGTTGTTTTGATTTTTAATTTCAATTATGAATGTTGGGGTATGGTTTCACACCTCCCTCATACTTCAATATTTATGTTTTAATGATGGGAGACCCCTTTCTCTCTCATTAAATGCCTCCCATGTACACCCGTTACTATACCAAAATTCCGAAAGGAACTTCTCTCTCCTCTTTTACATTCAAGAAATATTTTTGTATCATGAATCTAAATTCCATTATAATTGTTGGGACATGTATCTATATGACCTCCATACTGTCCATTACATGTAAATATGATGAGGAACCCCTTTCTCTCTCATCATCCATTTTTATGAATTCTTATGTCACACCGTTACGCTGCCGAAATCGCACCAATTTTCTAAGCCAATGCCATTGTGTAGTGAATACCATACCCATTTCTCCATCAAGGGTATTCACCTTTATTCCCATTTACTTATTGATTATAAAGATTCCTGTATTAATTCCACATTCCTTTACCATGGTACAAATTATTATGTTTTATGAATCCATTTTTTATGATCCATGTGGCACACTTATGCATGAAATGAAATGTTTAAGAAGGGTGCGCCCTTATAGCGTTCCAATGAATTGGGTAATGTATAGTATCATGATACGCCATGTTCAATGAGTGTTGACTAATGATAATTCAAGTGCAACGAGGGTTTACTCATGCTTCATCGGCAATGAGGATTTACTAATGTTCTATGTGCAATGAGACTTGGCTCATGCTAATTCCATGTTAAGTGTTGTAGCCACATTTCCATGTTATGATTATCATGCTTTATCATGCCTTTATGTTCATGTTTCTTTTATGATCTATTGATATGCCTATTGTCTAACATGTGTTGCACTCCTCATGTTATTCCATGTGTACTCCCTTACTGGGCGTTATAGCTCACCCTTTTCTTATGCATGTCCTCAGGTTATCACATGCAATGCTAAGTATGAGGGAATTTAGTGGTCATGTAAAGGATGTTTTCAATAAAGACGTTGTATTTCATGTTTTATGTTTTTATGTAATGATCCAAATACCCAAAGACACTAAACCTCTCAATCTTCTTGTTGTATCAACTATAGTTTTATGTAATAAATCATGTGTAAGTTTGTAATAAAAGCAGGGTTGTCATAGTTGGTATCAAATGATAGGTTTAGTTATTTTTTGGGAATAGGAAACCCTAGTAAAGCCTTAGATACAATACTAGGTATAATAAAAACATCCCTAAGTTTTGGTAAGTATTGAGTAAGTGGTTTATCAAACAAATACATCCCTGTCCGGATATGAGCAGGTAGAGGCAGCTCTGGCACAGATGTATCCTAGGGGTAAAACCCAAAAACACCGCTTTGAGCTAGACTCGAACGATAACTGGTGCACGACAACGGGCCTTGCTGCACTCTTGATTAAGACACTCCCACGGGCTATATTTTGGTAAATTCACAAGCTTAGTATGAACCCTTATTAAGGGAATTAGAAAAATGGCCCTAAGAATATATGTTTGAAAGTAGATCATGAAAAGCCTAGATTGAAGCCTATAGACTCACGAGTTAAGTAAATTAATGATTATTTATAAGTCATCAACTTTTGTCTTTAGGTTACCCTTTATGTGTTACCCCTAACTTTCTTTTTATTCCATCCAATGGCTGGTAATAAGAGGACTCAGGCTAAAAATCATTGTGAAGATCATTGTGATGACTGTACTAATGAGATGCCAAATCCAATGGGAGTGGGAATCATGAACTTTTTCATGATTCCCTCTCAGCTAACTCACGTTTTGAATAGAAACATGGGTCAATAGGAACGTTCAACCCCCCCCCCCCCCAAGAAAGAACATGTCGCTATCTAGAGATTCATGAGACAGAGGCCTCCTACTTTTAGTGGATCATCCGATCCCACGATCACTGAACCATGGATCAACTCCATTGAAAAGAACTTCTCCATCCTTTAATGTTCTGAACAAGAGAAGGTTCTCCTGGATTCTTATCGTATGGAGGGTATAGCTGATCAATGGTGGACGTTGATCAAAAATACGAAGCCTGAGGATGAGATCGAGGCTTTGGAATGGAAGTATTTCTACAAGATGTTTTTCAATTAATATTTTCTGCACAACCTCCAGCTTAAGATGGAAAGGGACTTCCTTTCCCTCAAGAAAAAATATGAAGAATATGTTGGAGCGTATAAGGAAAAATTCACAAGGCTTGTACGATACGCTTCCGGCTTGGTCGTTACCCCCAAATGCAAAGTTGACCGCTTCCTTGGTGGGCTGAAGCCTAGCTTGCGGAAAGCATTAGCGATCCATGACTTCGACAGCTATGAGGAAATCGTCCGATGTGCCCTCAAGGTTGAAATGGAGATCGGGGAATCACAGTGGTATAATGGGGACAAGAAGTGTAAGGTGGACTTCAATGCTGGTGGTCTGATGGATAAATCCAACGGTGCTAAGAAGATCCAGCACCCCACTTGCCAAAAGTGCAGAAAGAAGCACCCTGGAAATTTCCTTAAGGGGACGAGGAAATGCTTCAGTTGTGGAAGAGAAGGGAACCTAGATATTAATTGTCAGAAATAAAGACATGCAGCTATGACAGAGGAGAGGCACACTCCGTTCGAACCTCAACACATTGTTCAATGATACAAATGCAAAAAATCGGGTCATTTTTCAAATCAGTTCCCTAATACAAGGGTTTTCAGAGACAACCAAAAACCTCCAAAGAAGAAAGGAATAGATTTGTCCATCACTTCTGCTGAAGTGAACCCCGAAAATGATTTGGTGAAAGGTATGCTAGTTATTCATTCAAGAATAGCGAACAAACATTTTGATTCAGGTTCTACACATTATTTTATATCTCTAATGTTTAGTAGAACAATCCCAGCACCACCACAAATCATGAAAGTAATGATGTCGGTGAGTACGGAAAATGGGGCAATCATTGCATCCCATGAATATAAGTCCTCTAATGTTATAGTCTGTGGATTGAATTTTACGGCGAACCTTGTCCTACTCCCTCTGGTGGAATTTGATGCATTTTTTGGCATGGATTGGCTTTCTTTATATAGAGCCAACATAAATTTTCGGGAGTGGGAAATCACACTCTATATGGAGAATCGACCCCCGATTCTTTACAAGTGTCAGGAGGAAGATGAATCTACTTTAGCTCCATCATCTCAAGCATGGATATTACTGCCTTATGAGCACGCGTATCTGGCTCAGATTATTGAGTCCAAGGATGAAACAATCCTTGAAGAAATGCCCTTTGTGAGGGAATTCAATGAAGTGTTTCCCGAGGAACTTTCTGATCTTCCTCCAAGAAGATATGTTGAGTCCCCAATTGAACTTATACTTGGGGTGCTACCAATATCCAAGAATCCATTAGAATGGATGTTGTTGAGCTTGAAGAGCAGAAGAAACAACTACAGGAGAATCTAGATAAAGGTTTTATATGCCCAAGTGCTTCACCATGGGGTGCACCAGTCCTCTTCGTCAAGAAGAAGGATGTGTCAATGCGGATTTGCATCGATTATCCTGAACATAACAAAATCAAGATAAATAACAAGTATCATATCCCAAGAATTGATGAATTGTTCGATCAGCTGCGTGGAGCACACTACTTCTCCATGGTGGATTTGCGGTCAGGATATTATCAAGTAAGGGTGAAGAAGGTACATGTCCCCAAGACTTCTTTTCGTACAAGATACATGCACTATGAATTCATAGTAATGCCTTTCGGACTCACCAATGCTCCAGAAATATTCATGGACTTGATGAATAGAGTCTTTATAGATTACCTTGACAAATTTGTGGTAGTCTTTATAGATGATATTCTGATATACTCCAAAACCAAGGAGGATCATGAGGAGTATTTAAGAACAGTACTAGAGACCTTACGCAAGGAGAATATCTATGCAAAGTACAACAAGTGTGATTTCTGGTTGAGGGAGGTCTAATTCTTGGGCCATATCATCACAAGAAATGGGATATCTTTGGAACCCTCCAAAACAGATTCAATTGAGGGATGGCCAAGGCGAACATCGGTAACGGATATCCATAGCTTCTTGGGGTTAGTTGGATATTATCGACGATTTGTGAGAAATTTCTCATGATTTTCCAACCCTCTTACCAAGCTAACTCGAAGGGGAGTAATGTTTTTTTGAGTGATGAATGCGAAGAAAGCATCAAGGAGTTGAAAAGGTGTCTTATCACTACGCTCGTGGTCACTTTACCCACAAGTGGGGAACTTTTTGTGGTATTCAGTGATGCTTCAAAGAAGGGCTTAGGCTGTGTGCTAATGAATAATTATAAAGTGATATTTTATGCCTCAAGGAAGTTGAATATCCATGAGCGAAACCATCCAACACATGATCTGGAGTTGGCGACGGTGATCTTTGCCTTGAAAATCTGGCGGCATTACCTCTATGGAGAGAAATGTGAGATATATAATGACGACAAGAGTCTAAAATATATATTCACACAGAATGAGCTTAATATGCACCGGAGAAGATGGATAGAGCTCATCAAGGATTATGACTGTTCAATAAATTATGACCCTGGGAAAGCGAACAAGGTGGCAGATGCCCTAAGTAGAAAGGACCCAGCAATTCTATCAATGATGAGAATTGAGAAGGATCCAATCTTCTTAGACTTGATGAAGATTGACGTGGGAATCATAAACAATGGAAGATCATCAATCCTTTCACAAATGATTGCTCAACCATCTCTTTTGGAAAGGTTAAAGGATGCTCAAAAGGATGATGTGGGAATTCAAGAAAAGGTGGAAGCTATCAAAAAGGGGAAATCCTTGGAGTGTAATGCTAATGAAGAAGGAATTGTGTGGTTTTGGAAAAGACTATGTGTTCCATCAAGTACAGAGCTGAAGAAGGAACTTTTGGATGTTTCACATAGTTCAAATTTCACTATTCTCCTAGGGAGCACAAAGATGTATCGAGATCTCCGATAAAACTTTTGGTGGGATAATATGAAGAAAGAGATCGTTGAATATACATTAAAGTGCCTGTTGTGTCAGCAAGTGAAGGCAGAGTGGCAGATGTCTAAGGGGATGATGCAACCATTTCTCATACCAGAATAGAAATGGGAAAACATCACCATGGACTTTGTCACCGGACGTCCAAGGACATCCAATGGAAACAATGCAATCTGGGTTGTTGTGGATCATCTTACAAAGACTGCACACTTCATTGCTATTCGGGAGGATTTCTCTTTGGATCAATTGGCACAGATATATATCAGGGAAGTGGTATGGTTGCATGGAGTACCACTATATATTGTGTTTGAATGAGATCCAAGATTCACCTCTATGTTTTGGAAGAGTCTTCAACATGCTCTGAATACTGAACTGAACTTCAGTACGGCCTATCATCCTCAAACTGATGGCCAATCCGAGCAGACTATCCAAACACTTTAGGACATGTTGAGAGCATGCTCAATGGAATTTAAAAGAGGATAATATCAACATCTTTCTCTGGTTGAGTTCTCTTATAATAACAGTTTCCACTCGAGCATCCAAATGGCACCATATGAATCCCTATATGGGAAAAGGTGCAGAACACCGGCATGTTTGGATGAGGACGGTGAACGTATGCTGCTTGGACAGGAAATGGTTGAGGAAATGGTGGAGAAGGTAAAAACCATTCAGCTGTATATCAACGAAGCCCAGAGTTGACAGAAGAGTTATGCAGATAATCTTCAACGAGACATTGAGTTTAAAGTTGGAGACATGGTGTTTCTACGCATATCTCCATGGAAGAAGGTCATGAGGTTTGTGAATAAAGGGAAGCTAATTCCAAGGTACATCAGCCCCTTCGAGATTCTTGATCGTGTCGGGTTTGTGGCCTATCGACTAGTACTTCCACCTACTATGGCCAAAGTACATGATTTCATTCTTGTATCCCTCTTAAGGAAGTACATACTGGACCCTTCACATGTACTCTCTTCTGAGGTGGTACAATTGGAAGATGATCTTTCTTATGAGGGGCAACCAGTGAAGATCTTAGATCGTAGAGAAAATGTTCTACAAGATAAGACAATGCCCCTCATCAAGGTGTTGTGGAGAAACCACAAGATTGAAGAAGCAACTTGGGAATTGGAGGAAAAGATGAAGCGGAGTTACCCACATCTGTTTTAGTGTGGGAAAAGGAAAAGTTCGACGGCGAAATTTCTTGAGGGGGGAATATTGTAATGACCCAATGTTTCATTAATCGAAAATCCATCTTGATCTTATTAAATGTCTATTTATATAAAATGATTTTATAAAATGTCAACTTGTTTGGTTTTATGTTAATAATTTTGACCATTTCTAATATAGTTGTTGAACTGTGATCACATGATTAGTATAAATGTAGGACTTTAAAAAATCCAATTTACTCAGAAAAAGGAAGCGATGGCCTTATCCAGTAGAATTTCCCCATACGAAGCCCATTTGTCAGAGCTTGGAAAAGAGGTGGCCTCTTTGGTCTTCGACCTTGACCAAGCCCAAGCTGAGCTTCATCTTGTCAAGCTCGAACGTGACCGTCTACTGGAAATGTGGAAGTTGATTGAAATTACCACTCGAGCGATGTTATCCGAGCCACCCCAAGAGTCTGTCACCATCGCACACCTTACCCTTAGGTCTTATGCGGCTGTTTTAAGGGGTTATGTAACAAATAAGTAGTACTATTTTCATGTAAATTATTTTTGTATATAATAAATAATATAACTTCTAGTCATTTTTGATACATTGTAAATAGTTTTTAAAGTACAAATGGTGTTTTAATTATTATTTAATTAAGAATTCTATTTTATAAAATTAATGGATTTTTGAATTAAATAATATTTTAATAAAATATTATTATTAATATTAAATTAATTTTTATTAAATATATATTATCTTATAATTTTATGAATGCAATTATAATTTTTATTATGGTTTGAAAACCATTTCTGTCAAAACCTGTGAATTTTTGATAAATGTCGGTTTTTATTTTAAAAGTGAAAATTCACATATTTATAAAATTATTTAGATAAAATAAATGTTAATTTAGGAATCTGGATGTCAAAATTATCTAATAGTTAATTTTTCATAATTTTCTGAGACAGTCAAATTTTTTGGTAAAAATTAAATACCGTTTAAATATATAATGTGTTTTATGACATCATAATGACCCAATAGTGATGTAATAAAATACTATAATCTTTATGTTCGGCCAATATATGTTTTACCATTAAAATAAAGTGATTTTGGTTTTGTTTGACTTATTTTTCAAAGCATTAATTGACCCCTCAAGACTTATTCAACACTTTGCCTTTTTAAATTAATTTCCATGGGAGTGTGACTCACCTCCACATAAGCAACCTTATTATTTTAAGAAGTTCAGATGTTGGCCTTTTAAAATAATTTTTTACTCTTCCCTTTTCCAAAAACCATGGGAAAACACCATGGGATGGTTTGTGGTTTGGATTTAATTTAATATAAGGGGTCCCAAACCTAAATAATAAAGAATTCCCTTACCTTTCCTATATAAACCCACCCAATCTCCCACTTACTCCTCACTAAAATACCTTGGAGTTCATCCATCCTCTGCCCTACTCTCTCTAGAATCCTCCCATTGTGCCCCAAGCTCCCAATAAGCCCCTCACAAGCCTCTCTCTAGCCGTTGAAGCACACTTACAAGTCATGGTTTTTTCTTCCTTTCTCATTTTTGTCCAATTTTTTTAAGTTGTTTTGCCTTTTAATTTCAATTATGAATGTTGGGGTATGGTTTTGCACCTCCCTCATACTTCCGTCGTTATTTTTGAATGATGGGAGACCCCATTATCTCTCATTAAATGCCTCCCATGTACACCCATTACTATGCCAAAATTCCGAAAGGAACTTCTCTCTCCTCTTTTACATTCAAGTAATAATTTTGTATCATGAATCTAAATTCCATTAAAATTGTTGAGAAATGTATCTATATGACCTCCTTACTTTCCATTACATATAAATATGATGAGTAACCCCTTTCTCTGTCATCAACCATTTTTAATAATTCTTATGTCACGCCGTTACGCTGCCGAAACGCACTGATTTTCTAAGCCAATGCCATTGTGTAGTGAATACCATTCCAATTTATCCATCAAGGGTATTCACCTTTATTCAAATATACTTATTGATTATAAAGTTTCATGTATGAATTACACATTACTTTATCGTGGAACAAATGATTATGTTTTATGAATCCATGTTTTATGATCCATGTGGCACACTTTTGCATGAAATGAAATGTTTAAGAAGGGTGCGCCATTATAGCGCTCCAATGCATTGGGTAAAGTATAGTATCATGATACGTCATGTGTAATGAGTGTTGACTCAAGATAATTCAAGTGAAACGAGGGTTTACTCATGAATCATGTGCAATGAGTATTTACTCATGCTCTATGAGCAATTAGCCTTGGCTCATGCTAATTCCATGTTAAGTGTTGTTGCCACATTTCCATGTTATGATTATCAGGCTTTATCATGCCTTTATGTTCATGTTTCTTTTATGATCTATTGATATGCCTATTGTCTATCATGTATTGTACTCCTCATGTTACTCCATGTGTACTCCCTTAATGGGCTTTATAGCTCACCCTTTTCTTATGCATGTCCTCAGGTTATCCCATGAAATGCTAAGTACGAGGGAATGTAGTGGTCATGTAAAGGATGTTTTCAATAAAGACGTTGTTTTTCATGTTTTAAGTTTTTATGAAATGATCCTAAGCCCCAAAGACACTAAACCTCTCGATCTTCTTGTTGTATCAAGTGTATTTTTATGTAATAAATCATGTGTAAGTTTGTAATAAAAGCAGGGTTGTCATACTTATGATGTTTCTTGTTAGGATTTTTACAAACCCATTATATGGAAAATTCCAATCCACATGAATACATAATGTTTACACAATTATGTTAGGGAAATGGGACCATATATATTGAGGTTTTTGATATTGAATAATAATAACAAAAAAAGATCCATGATTTTATATTTATGAAAAAATATTTCCAAAAAAGATAAATACAAATACATTATGAATATTTAATATGAAACAATTAGAAGATAATTATAACTGGTGTAACTAAACACAAAAACACACACACACACACATGAACATATATATATAACTCAAAAAAAATATCTATCCAAAATGTGTGCCATTAATTATTTGACCCCAAATTTAAATATTGAAATAAAAATGAATTATTAATAAAATAAGCTGGATTAGAATAAAGTAAATGATTAATTATTTTTGAGGCATGTAATGCTATATATATAAAATTGGTACAAACAATATATATGTAGTTGTTGGAAAATTTATATATATATATATATATATATTCTCCTTAAATTTTTTAAAATATTCATCATTAAATAAATAATTTTTTTTTGATAATTTTCATTACATGAAACAGCAGGTATAATCAAACCAAAATATATTATCAAAATATAATTTTTTAATGAGATAGTTATCACCTATAATAAATATTAGAAGGTGGGAATATGAAAATTTAAATTATGAAAATTTATTTTTTAAACATTCCAAAAAGATAAATCATTGGTTATTAACTACATAGAAATGAAAATATAAGCATTTTATATTAAAAAGAGACGTTTTTCTCTAGGAAAATTTTTATACACTGACTGTGTTTTGTTATTAACAAAGTAAATTAATCATTATTCATGATTTATTTAAATGAAATTTGTAGATTAAATATTCCGTAAAATGTCTTATCATTCATCTAAAATGTTTTACAATCCTTTGAATTCAAATTATAAATTTATAAACTTAAAATAATGATTTTCGTAAAATAAAGTTCATTGTGTTTTTCTTAGTTATTTTAAAATCAATTTCTACCACTTATTTATATTTTATCATTTATAAAGAATTAAATCTTTTTAATCTAAATAATAAAAATAATATACTAATTTAAACTAAATTTTTTCTATAATAAATAGAAAAAATAGTTTAATCTTATTACAATATTTTTGGTTTAATGGGTTTGGCATGGGGTTTGCTAAATGATAAGGTTTTAAAATCATAGAACACGTTATTTAACTTTATTGGATATTTCTATTTCATTCTATGATGTCCAATATTCTAAAATTTAATATTTTTTATCCACTTAACTGGACTAAGACAATATTATATTTTAATCTTTTTAAAAATCCATATGGTGTCCTCTCTCCCCCTTATAAAAAAATAGAATATCTCATCTATGAATCAATATTCATCATCCTTCTAGGTCAACCAAATGCAAAAATATTACCTTTTGAACCTCCCTGCACAAATCCTATAGGTTATGGTTGGATCATAACATTATACATTCAAGGATTAGATTAATGAAAAATATACATTCTTAATGAAGAGGTATAACTCATTACAGTGAACCTTCATTATTATTTGTTTTAAAGATCCTAAAAATTTATGTAAAATATTATAAAATATTGAAATAAATTTATTAAATGTTATAATATTTTATTATGAATATGGGTTAAACATTTTCTACCTCTTTTCCATCAAATGTTTAATGAATATATTGCCCACGTGTACATGTGGATAATTTAATCCATGTATAGAAATGATTTATTTTCAAACATCACATTAATATTTAAAATGTTGGAGTTATAATTTATAGACTATATTTATGGAATAATTATTCTTCAATAATTAATATATCATTAATAACATTTTACATTTCTTTTTTCTAGATAATGGTAACATCGCTTGTCCGCAAATGTGGACTACCCCCACCATTCAATGATGTTATCCATTTTTAATACCAAATTTATATGAAAAACTATAAACAATATAAAATAAACATATTTCACACATATTTAACCATTTTTTTATTTAGATGATAAAACAATGACCAGGTTTCAATTATCAGAACAATTTTTCCGAAACAATCCTTTAAAACTGAGTGGTTTTCAGCAGAATGTTCATGTAAATGATGATATTATAAATAAAATGAAAATTTGATATTATAATAGAAATATAAATAGTATGATATGTGTTTACATGGTTTTAAAATATATGTATAATAAATATAAATTTATTATATCGGATATTTGTATGTGTATGATAAAAGAAAGGACTTTAGTTAAGGGGTATTTGATACAATCTCATTTCTTTCGAGATTGTCTCTACAAAACTAATGATGAAGGTTATTGTATAGATCATACAAAATAAAACCCATATATTTTATTCTCATCTAATTATTCATGTAATATTTTTGTATTATTACCATTTAATACTTTTTGGAAGATAAAATGATCATGAAATTTTCTTTAACAGAAAAAAAACATTATTAACATTTGGAAAAGAACTTTCTATTACATTTAGTTACAATTAACTATTTTTAAAAGTTATTAAATATAAATGAAATATTATTTAAATAAAATTTCACAATATTTTAATTAAATTATATCATTTTAAAAATGAAAAATTGTAAATAATTTTTTTCTAACAAGTTGTTATTGACATTTTACAAAGTTGTAAAACAAATATTTTTTTCATTGTATATGCAATGAAAATATTTTCCCTTAAAAATGAATTTTATTTAATTTTAGGATTAGATAACATTTTTATTCATTTTATTCAATGAAATAGATTTTTCTAATACATTATTAATTTTTAACAAAAAAATTACTTAAAGAATTGTATATTTTATCATTTAAAAAAAGATTTAATGCTCTATTAATGGAATTTTTAATCTATGTAATGATATATTATGGTTATTTATTCTTCACATGGTATATGATAGCGTGATAACATTAAATTTCTTTTTCAATATGTCTTATGATGATTTTTATTCTAATAGGAATCAATGAAACTTGTTTCTTTCGAATGTTTTAATTAATTATGATGAAACCTTTATGAATCCGTTTTATTTTCTATAGGGATTTCTATGACAGAATGACAGAATGATTATAAAAACCAATTACATTCCATGGTTTATCTTATTATTATATGTTAAATATTTTATGATCTTCGGGAACACATCTGTGTGGTTTAAATAATATGATTTATGCTACATAAAATATATATCCCCCAATGAATTGGGATATTATAAAATAGTCAAGAAAACTCATACGATATGATGTGATTAATAAAATATTTTGAGATGATGAAGTTAAATACTATAATGTTACTACAAATAGAATGTTTTAATTGGTAATGATGGTAATTATTTTATGGTAATTTATTCACAATGATATTTTTGGGAGAGAACCATTATGGCAATATTGATTTTCTATGCTTATGTATACTCAAAAAACATATGTCTTATCGTAGCGGTGTGATCTCAAAACTCATGATTAATTATTGTTGATTCTAAAAACTTATGAATTATCTATTTTTTTATAACAAATAATTATAACATTATTTATGAATAATGGTATTTGATTGATTATGTATTATTATAGTAATTTATGGTCATGTTATTCTACCCTTGTTCTTATCTTGTGTTCAATTATAATCACTTATTGATAAAACCTATTTTTTCCATACTAATCATCAGAGATAAATTGTTCTTATGATTATATTCCCCATTTTATTAAGGAATATTTTAAGTTGAATATTTATTATATGTTAACTACAAGAAAAGTAATTTATCAGTTATATTTAATATATTTAATGAAATAAGATGAATATGCATCAAGTCTCTAAATGCATTAAACCTTTACAGATTTAGGTTGTGTATTATTGAAATGTATTACATATTCATAAAACATGTGTAATATATATATATATATGAAATCCATGGTTCACCACCATTTCTATTCGATTAGGGATTAGTTATTTTTAGAGGTCATTATCCAAAATAATTGTTAAACTAAGGAGTAAGTCTATGAGAATAATAGAAACTTAATGTTTGGGTAAAGATGATTTTATGATGGTTTCCTAAAAATAAATCCTTGAATGTATAACTGTATGTGGATGTGGTTGTGGAATATATTCCCTAACAGGAAATAATACTGAATGGAGAATAATTTATATTAACTATGTCATCACTAATTCATGATGAGTGGCAATAGTACAACACAACTGGTTAAACACTGATGGGGGACATTCTTCAATTAAATAAAATGTTATTTACAAACCATTATCAATAATATGACGATATTATAATAATGAATGGAGTATGATAAATATATTTTTTCATAAACTGAAAAGAATGGGTCATGATTTAGTCTTCTAATGAATGTGTTCTTAGGATTCATTATACCAACCTTTGATAATGGTTTCTCATATTATGTTTTTTTTTCTTAGTAAATGGATGAACCATTGAGGGCTAATTTTATAAATTATTGTGATGGGACATGAAATTACAATACCCATGAGAAACTAGATAAAATGAGAGTTTTAATATAATTCTTTCATCCATTACCACCAACTCTCTGAAATTATTAATGATACGTGAATCATAATTCTTGTCAAAATTATTTTATATAGGAACTACACACTATTACATATTTTATATAGAGAAATATATATTCCATAAATGGTTAATCTATTAAATTATATAATGAGTAATGTATATTACCATTGAAGAGATATGATTAAATTCACCAGTGATCAGAACATAAAAATGATCCCCTAACATTATATAATTTGTATTGAAAATTTTATCAATAGTGGAATCTTATTACCACTATATTGAAATATGGGGAAAAAATCTATTACATGGGAAAAGTATAATAATGTATTTTTTAAATAATAAATGTTTGAGAAATAATTTCCTGAAAATGAAATGGTAATTTCTAGATCTAATGAAGAAGGCTGGTGAATCCATTCATAGTTATGGAGAAAAAATTCACCACATTTGAAAGGTATTCTGTGGGTTTTATCATCAATCCTGAAATGAAATTTGGAAAATTCTTATCTATCTTGAGGAAAAGTTTCCCAATGTAATTTTCAATAACATAATTTGGTAGAAATATAGAAATATTTTGATAATATATCAACAATAAAGTTGAAATAGAGACTCTCAATGTTATTACAACATGATGGATAAAAAATTAAAACCCTAAATTTTGAGTATATTATAATTACAAAACTATTTGAGGAAAAAAAATTAAAATTTAGTAATATCATAAGTTTGGAAGGAATACTAGAGAAAAATAAAATAAGGGGGTATGGTAAATGTTTTATTTATGGAAAAGGGTTTATTATGGAAAATGATGGCGGAGTATTATGAAGAGGATATCCAATCATCGAAATGGTGAAAAATCTCAATAGAATTCCCGATCCAGACATTAATTCTATAAAGTCAGGGATTATAGATATCAATTTAGTTGGTGCATGAATCATAGGGTTATTGATGAGAATCTCTGTTAGAAATATCTTTAGACAAAAAATTGATATCTCATGAAATCAAAACTACGGAATTGGGTTGCAGGAATTATGTGGCGAAACGTAAACATTATAACCACCCATGATAAAAAATTGTTTTATTCAATACTATATATACAAAATCATTTATATATAATGAATTTTATATGTGTATCACATCTCCACCTCAATGAGTACATATTGAATTAGCTACAAAACCACTAAATTATTTTATTATAACATATTAGGATTATAAATCATCTCATAATATTTTTGCTGGAATGTGTTTCTAGAAAACTATTTATTTTATCTTATGTACAATTTCACGAGATTTTGGACACATTTTGACTCTCCCTATGTTGATATCACACTAATTTATGTGTAAATGATTTCATGTTTTATATTCTGAATCAATCTATGATAATATTTCAATGTGAGGATGAATATGAACTTCACATGGAAGGTAAATCAGTTGTATGAGACTTACTACCTATTAATGATGGATATTAATCTAAAATATTTGATGGGAAAATCAACATCAGATATAGGACTATTATTTTAGATTATAATAATTTATTTCTTAATAAAATTTCTAGTATTTTCATAAATCATGATGTTTATTTTTCATTATATCTTATACCGGTTTGACACATAATTTAAAGACTCCATATAAAATTTCCTCCATTCAGTCTTGGTATTGAAAAATAATTTCTAGGGGAATTTAAAATATAGACTCATATTCCCAAGTGCATCACCATAGGGTGAAACTATTATTTTTTCTTATTAAAAATATTGATTGATCTGTCTTTTCATTGGTTATTTTGGACTTATCAATACATCAATCATCAAATGGTATCATTTACCCCATATAAATGACTTGTTTGATCAATTACACCATGCTGAATACTTTTAGAATATTGTCCTTCATTTTGGATATCATCAATTGAGGGTTTGGAAAGAGGATGTACCAAATAAATCCTTCCATATTAGGTATGGTCCTCATAAATTTATAGTGATTTCATTTGGACAAAATAAATCTCCCACAATATTCATGGATTTAATGAATAAATACTTTTAAAAAAATTCAGTCAGTTTATGGTAGTCTCTATTGATGATATTTGTAAACATTTTAAAATCATTAATTAGAATAATGATCATTTAAGGAATTTTTTATGTACTTGATGAATGAGAATATATATTATAAATTTATTAACTGTTTATTTTGGATATAAAAATTTACATTCCTTGAAAATATAATCTGAATTGAGTGTATATCAGTGGATCCTCGAAATATGGATTTTACATGGCAATGTCTATGGCTTACCAAAAAAACTATGATCTATAATATCCATTAGATTACAAGATAAAAATGAATCAGTATGATAAATTTATCACCATTATCTTTTGTAATTACTATATCTATCCAAAAGTAATACCTGTTCCTTTAAATATATTAATGTGAGTAAAATTTCAAGGAGTGGAAAAGGGGGATGTTAATTGCACTTATACAGACACACTAACCACTAGTGGAGAAGGTTTTGTGACCATTATTGATTCACCAATAAAGAAATTAAGATGAATTATCTATTATAATAATATGTTTATACTAATTTCATCATTCCAATTTAAAATTATTTATAAATTATACCAAACTAATTATTTTTTAATGTAGGATTATTTTTTTGACTGAAAATATAGAGTCATTATGATTATGATGAAAAATATGATATATATAATGATCATAAAATATATAATAATGTATTCACTTATATATATTTTTATGTATGAAAAATGATATGGTTGTATTTTATTAAAGATGATGACTTCTCAATACATTACCACCCTAGGAAAGAGATCAATGTGGATAATACATTGAGTCCGAATGAACAAGAATTTTTTTTACAAAATGATGAATGATAATGTGATTTTTTTTCTTCAGATTATGGATTTTAGATTCATAATGAAAGGGTATAAATCATATGTTTTCTATATGGATGTTCAACCAACCATCCATATAATGATTATGGAGGAATAAAAAAGGATGTTGGACTAAAAATGAATGAGAGAAATGTTCGTGACTTCTACCATCATAGTGATGGAATGACATGGTCATAGAACCGTGTCGGTATTTATTCAATTATAGTATATAATTAGGATTTATTGGATGAATTTATTTTTTCATAACTGTAAATACCCATAAATTTCAATGAAATTTTTTTCTTAAATTCTTTGGGATTTTACGAGTACGTGGTTTCTGACGGCAGTTGATTCTGAGGCCCAGTGTGCCCGGAATCAATTTATGAAGTTTAGCTCATGTACATTTAGTGAACGAATGAGTGAATTTTTCTATATTTTGAACCGACACTCGGAATTGAAATCTGAGGGCACCGATGAACTCACAGCACCGGTATTTGCTTATGATGACTTTTACCATTGATGCATTTCCTCAGGAGAAGAAGTTAAATTTTGGGGTCAATGTGAGAACTAAAAAAAATGTGTACAATTTTATTTTAATATCCATTGATGTTAAACATTCTCATGGGAAGTTTTAGGTGTGGCCCACAACCGTCCAACATCCCATGTGTGGTTATGAGGGATGTCGGGCCCACACGAGCATCCATCTTTTCACATTCCATAACCCTTAACCCCTTTGAACTCCCATGATAAATATATGGAAACTCCCCATTAATTTCAGTATCCATTAATTGTGTAACTCTCCCCTCTCTCCACTTTAATCATGCCAACACACTTAATCAATTAAGTGAGTTATGTGTTTGAATTTTAAAATTGAAATGTGTGGCTTGATGTAATAATATAAGATATGTCTTATTTTATTTTGGGGGTTAGTTTTGGTGTGATGATTTTGGGGAGAGAACTAAAAGTCCCTTAAAGAACTTCATCACCTTTGTTGAAGAATGACAAGACTCTGACGAAGAACGTCGACTTGGCGGTCCCAGTATTCTCCATCCTCTTCCTCCTTCATGACAAGGGAGGAGATACCGATGACGATGGGAACGACACCATCATCTGTGGCTCTTAACAACCACGAACTTCCTTCGATGTAGGGGTGTGTTTATGAATGAGCAACGCTGTTTTTCCTTCCATTTTATTGGTTCTATCTAAACCTTTTTCTATCGAACTAATGCGGAAGGAACTGGACCAAACTAACATGGTCTGATTCCTTCGCCGTTCTTGTTGTATGGTGTTCTCCTACCATTCTTGAGCGGTGAATCAAGGCATGTTTTCGGAGCTAATCGGAGGCCCGGAAACATAGGAAATGGCCTCAGAACATCGAGATGACCTAGGAGCTGGAAAACGGATCATCAGAATGAAGGACGGATGCCTCGGGAGGCGTGTTGCCCAGAGGATTCATTTCTGGAAAATTCCAGAATACACGGTGTGTACTTCCAAAGAAAATGCCGTGTAGTACAAGCGTTCAGAGGAAGAAGTAGCAGACATCAGAAGAAGTGACATACGGTGTGTGACATCGTTCACACTGCGTGTACTGTCCACACAGTTTGATAGAGGAGACTTCGATAGACATGGCGTGTATTCAAGGAAAATACACGGACACGGACAGAAATACACAGCCACGAGGCACATCATGTATTATCTTCATAGAAAGGCAGAAGCGGCTTTTCGAAGCACGACGTGTAATATGGGTGACACATGGACACATGCATAACCACACGGACAAGAGGCATGACGTGTATTATAGAAATACATGGACAAGGGGTGGAGTACACGGGCATGTACTCCACTAGATGGACAGGCATGGCCAGTGCACATGGAACCGACCCTAGAGGTTTGGACACGGCATGTAACCATACTACACGCTATGTATTTACTTATCTACATGACCAGCCCTACCACACGGGCCATATCAAATGGGAAGTACCCAGTGTCTGATGAAACGGTGTGTATCGCTTACCTACACGACATGTACTTTTGGAATATGGCTTGGTCGTCTTTATCCCCATGACTTTGGGAATGTTTACATGGTTTTTCCACTATTACTTGGGACAGAAATACGGGATACATCAACTCTGTACTTTGTGACCTTTGACGTACTGATATTTGACTCAAGGAGAGGACCCTCCTGGAATCGAGCATGCTGTGTGTAGGAGCCCTAGAGTTGGCTGCGACTACGACGACAATGGTGACTGTACATGGCTCTTACATGGGTTCGGCAGCGAGGAAGACTGTACCTGGATCCTCCATGGGTTCGGAAGCAATGACGATTGTACATGGATCCTACGTGGGTTCAACCGTGATGGTTACTGTAATTGGATCCTATGTGGGTTCGGTAGCGATGACTTCTGTACATGGATCCTATGTGGGTTCGCCCGGGGAGGTGATTCAGAGGCTACATATATCATATTCACCCCTCTTCATTATTAGTATACCTATGTGAGCTGAGTCTTGACTTTCAATCATTATCATCGATATGGTTGACTTTCTTTCCTATGTGGGTTGGGTTGTGCTATCCTGTGTGTATTGGGTTGTACTTTCCTGTGTGGACTGGGTTGAACTTGGGCTTGGAATTTGGTGTCGAACTGGAATTGTTGACTTAGGTATATGTATGTGAATATACCTAAGTAGTGTTGGTTGATACTTCGTATTTGTATCTTTTCTTTGTGGTTTATCCTTTGTGGATACTGGGAGGCCTTCGAGGGTCTCGAGATCGCTACTGAGTATCGTATACTCATGCCTGCATGGGCTATGCCTGCATTATGTTGTGTTGGTTGCAAAAAATGGACAATGCTGATTGTGGTTGAGGCCTGAGGAGCTGGATGGTATATAGAGTTGGACTATCAGGTGGGATGTACACAGAGTGGACGGCAGGACCTGAGGAGCCGACGAGACTATCTGTACTCACCCTTCAGGTGGGAGTTCTAGAGGACGTCTTGGTTGTTGCTACTTTAATTTTCAGCTATTGTACTTTCTTATCTCAGTTGTACTGTACTTTTAGTTGGGTTTGTACACTGGCCCATTTACATTCCAGCACTTACTATTTTACTCAGTTTACTTAGTGTTTACTTCAGCTTGTGTACTCTATGGTGTCTGTTTTCTTATATAAAGGAAAAGCCTTCCCTTTTAGAGGGATTTATTCCTTTGGTTCTAGTCAACAGCCCCTGGCCTATGGAAGGTGGGCTTGGGGTAGTCACAAAATGATCCCCAAGGATAGGTCATGAAAAATTGGTATCAGATGAGTTTGGTTCTACTGTATAACTCAAGAATCTGATAATTTCTTCTATGTGAAGAAATAGTGTTAAGGGTATTGAGTGTGGTAATCAGTCCAGGGAGTCTATTGTTGGTGTGGTGTCCGACATATCCATACACCGGGACCTTGACTTCTGATTTCTAACTCAGTGCACAGAAACATTGATTGTGTGTGTGTTTCAATGTTTTATTTGTGATTACTTTATGTCATCTCACTAGGTATACTATATTAACAATGGCGCACCAGAATATTTCATGAGGGTCTGGCGATGGAAGCCAACTAGGGTTCCACGCTTTGTGTGAGGGGCAGAACACCGAGCGACGAGGCCTCGGTGCAGGGCCCCATTATAGTGGAGGCACAGGCGGTACCTCTACCCGCCGAGCCACCGATGCCACCAGCCCCAACAGTTGAGTGTGCACGTCGCTTGAGTGCACTGCACAAGTTTCAGTGTCAGAGACAACCCATGTTCCACAGGGAGAAGGACCATCAGGCAGCCGAGGATTGGCTGGAGGCTATAGTCCGAGTATTCAGATTAGTAGGGACACTAGCAGATCTTATGGTGATCCTTGCGGCGAGTCTACTACACACAGAAGCAGGGAGATGGTGGACCATGTTGCTTCAGGTGCACGATGAGGCATCACTAATTTGGACGGATTTCGAGATCCTTTTCTTCTTGGATTTCATTCCAGCCACGCTCCGTGCAGTGTGCATCCAGGAGTTACTACAGCTGCGTCAGGGTAACATGACAGTAGCCCAATACTTGGTGAGATTTACCGACCTCTGGCGCTATTCCACTAACATGGTATGGGAACCATTCTTCCGGTCCAGGACCATCGAGTAGGGACTGAGGCATGAGATCAGGGCTTTGATGATCTCCCTCAGTATTCGGACACAGGAAGGAGTACGGAAGCGAGCCCTTCTTATAGAGAGCTTTCTTGCTGGGCCTACACCAGCAGCGAGACCTACCGCAGGGCGGCACGTAGAGGAGTCTTCTTCAGATGGTAGTTGACAGATGTCACAGGGTTCCAAGCGGACCAGACCATCAGGTGTGTGACCTCAGGATACTAGTTTGGAGTTGTGAGGCACACGCAGCAGATCCAGTCATACGAGAGGCAGACAATGCTATGCATGCGGCAGGCAGGGCCACATGGCTTTTGACTGCCTGACCCGCCAAGAAGAGGAGCAGTAGATGGTTGAGGGACCACCCAGGCAGAGTCAGAGGTTCGACCGTGGCATTCCGCAGGGAGCAGGCGGATGAGGTAGAGGAGCTGGCAAGGCAGTTGGTGGAGGACGACGCTTTGAGGCTCTACCACCACCACCACCACTAGGAGGTCCACCCCGACCACAGGGAGTTGGCGGACAGAGGCAGGCTCAGCTTCAAGTAGTGGAGGCCTACGACCATGGCACACCTGAGATGATTCAAAGTACTATCTGTGTCTACTCCACCCGTGATATAGTTCTTATAGACACATGATTGAGTCATTCTTTCATTTCCGCTGCCCTTTTTCGGAGCTCGGAGATTCCGATGGAGCCGTTGGCTAGATCCTTACAGCTAGAGACTCCTACGGGAGAAGACTCGATGATTACGCACCAGTTCCGACAGTGTGAGCATACTCTATGAGGTGAGAGCTTCGGCTGGGATCTTCTTGTAGAGGAGTCGAGGCCTTACGACGTCATCCTGTGCATGGATTGGTTATCTATGGTCCATGCTCAGATCGACTATATTAGCCACAAGATATGGTGTGTCTGCACCGATGGGAGCAGGTTCACCTTCACCAGTGAGAAGGGAGCCTTTTCAACACATGATGGACTCACACAGAGGAGAGGACAGCCGATCATCCATCAGTTGGCTAGTCTGATCCTATGAGAAGTTGATGTGCGGAGTCTGAGTTTTCCTATGTGGTGGACCAGTATGCGGACGTTTTTTCTTGATGACGTTCCAGGACTACCTCCTCACAGAGAGGTAGACTTCTATATTAACTTGTATTTTGGGACAACCCCGATATCTACTCCAGCATATTGGATGGCCCCCACTGAGCTTCGAGAGCTACGGGTACAACTGGAGGACTTGGAGGGAAAGAGATACATTTGACCTAGGGTTTCACCCTAGGCTTCCCCAATTTTGTTCACCAAGAAGGCAGACGGGAGCATGCGACTGTGTGTCGATTACCATTTCCAAAATCAGGTGACCGTTAAGAACAAGTATCCACCTCCAAGGATTGACGACCTCTTCAATCAGATCAAGGGAGCATGATGGTTCTAGAAGATAGACCTCAGGTCAGGCTATCATCAGCTCACAGTTCGAGACGAGGATGTGCAGAAGATGACCTTTAGGTGCCGGAATGGCCACTATGAGTTCTTGGTTATTCCTTTTGGCGTAACCAATGATTCAGAAGTGTTCACTAGTCTCATGAATAGGATTTTTCAGCCTTACCTCAATCGATTTTTCGTAGTCTTCATCGACGACATATTGATTTACTCGACTACCGAGGAGTAGCATGCCTACCACTTGCGGGTTTTACTGGATACACTTAGAGAGCACCAGATTTATGGTATGCTCTTGAAGTATCAGTTTTGGATTCCAGAGGTCCACTTCTTGTGGCACGTCATCTCTAAGGTGGGATTTGCGGTGGATCCTGCGAAGATCGAGGCAGTGCTAGCTTGGGAGCCACCTAGGAGCGTGACAGAGGTGCAAAGTTTCTTAGGTATGGCTGGTTATTATCGTAGATTTGTGTTAGAATTCTCTAGAGTTGTAGCACCACTCTCAGCATTGACAAAAAAGGGGAAAATCTTCGTGTGGTCAGATAGATGTCAGCAGAGCTTCCATGAGCTGAGACATGAGATTGACCAGTGCACCCATCTTGAGGCTACCAGAGGAGGGAGTAGGGTATGTATCTTACTACGATGAATTAGGGAACAGAATCGAGTGTGTCCGGATGTAGGAGTAGGCAGTGATCGCGTATGGATGACTACAGTTGAGGCAACATGAGCCGAACTACACTACCCATGACCTGGAGTTAGTAGTAGTGGTCTTAAACTTGATGATGTGGTGGCACTATCTGATAGGCAAGCGCTTTACAGTCTACTCTGACCACCAGAGTGTCAGGTAAATCTTCTTGCAGAAGGACCTGAACCTAAGACTGCGGTGATAGCTCGAGTTCCTCTAGGGCTATGACTTTGAGATATTCTATACTCCTGGGAAGGGGAACATAGTAGTTGATGCTCTCAACAGGGGTTCAGGCATTCAACTACTTGGAGAGGCGATAGAGTAGCTAGCCGCGTTGCAGATATCCTACGTGGATAGAGATGGGGCAGCCTTTCTACAGTCGCTCAAAGTCACTCCTCCACTACTTCAGCGGGTCAGAGAGGTACAATGTGAGGATGTTGACTGTGAGAAACGATGTGCACATATATCTACAGGACAGGCACCTGATGGATTTTCTATAGTAGAATATCATGTCATACTTTCCATAAGACGTACCATGGTACCAGTTGCATTACAGGAGGAGGTTCGGAGAGAGTTCCAAACTTCCCCTTTGGCAGTACATCCAGGAGTAGTGAAGATGTACCAGGATCTCAGATGACCGCACTGGTGTCCATGTAAGAAGAAGGTTGTGTCAGATTTCGTTTCACGATGCCTCACCTGTTAGCAGGTGAAGGTGAAGCAGCAGGTACCAGCAGGCTTGGTACAGCCCTTGGAGGTCCCAGAGTGGATGTGGGATAGGATATCCACAGATTTTGTGACAGTGCTTCCATGTACTTCCAGAGGACCCGACTCTATCATGGTGATCGTAGACCAACTCATCAAGTCGTCCAACTTTCTACCTATCAGAGATCAAGCCTCAGTGGAAAGCCTGGGACGCCTCTACGTTCAGGAGATCATACGGCTTCCTAGTGTACCATCATATATTTTCTCTGATCGAGACGCTCTCTTTACTTCTCGGCTTTAGAAGGGGTTGAAGGAGGCATTTGGGATGCAGCTATGCCAGAGCACTGCCTTTCATCCTCAGACGGATGGTCAGACAAAGAGGACCATTCAGACTCTCGAGGACATCCTTCGTGCATGTGTCCTTGACTTTGGTCGTAGCAGGGAGGATCACCTACCCTTGGTGGAGTTTGCGTACAACAACAAATACCACTCCACCATCGGGATGGCACAATACGAGGTATTGTACAACCGTCCTTGCAGATCACCTCTGTGCTGGACAGACCCAGGGGTGTCAGCACTTGTAGGACCAGAGATGGTCCAGGCCATGATGGAGAAGGTACATATCATCAGGAGTGGATGAGGACTGCTCAGAGCCGACAGAAGTCCTATACTGATAGGAGGTGGGGACCACTAGAGTTCGAGTATGGTGACCATGTTTTCTTACGGGTCTTAAATCGATGTGGATTACAGAGATTTGGTCGGGGTGGAATGTTATATCCGTGCTTCATCGGACCAATCCAGGTTCTCAGCAGGATAGTCGAGGTGTCTTATCGCCTGGCTCTTCCAACACAGATTCACTAGGTGCACGCTGTCTTCCACGTATCTCAGCTGAGGATATACGTGAATGACCCAAAACATATCATTGATCACGGGGGAGCTGGACATCGATGATGGGGAGACTTTTTCAGAGGTTCCGGTGGAGATCGAGGACTGACATGAGTGGGTCCTATGTGGGTGGTCGATTCCTCTAGTGCGCATCAGGTGGCAGCACAGAAACCTCTAGGAGAGCACATGGGAGTGGGAGGACCAGATGCGTGCTCAGTACAATCATTTTTTCTCCTAGATTTTGATGTATCATTACGGGGATGTAAAGCCCCGAGGTGGTAGTAATGTAAAGACCCCTAAATTTCAGGGAATTTTTGGTTATTATTTGGGATTTTATGAGTACGAAGTTTCTTACGACACTAGATTCTGGCTCTGCGAGTTTTTCGGTGCCCTCAGATAACGACGACGATGGGAAAGATGCCATCATCTGCGGTGCTTGACAACTGCGAACATCCTTCGAGGTAGTGGTGTGGTTATGAATGAGCAATGTTGTTTTTCCTTCCATGTTATTGGTTCTCTCTAAACCTTTTTCTATCGAACTAATGCAGAAGGAACCAGACTAAACTAACACGATCTAATTCCTCCTCCGTTCTTGTTGTATGGTGTTCTCCTACCGTTCTTGAGCGGTGAATCAATGCTAGTTTTTGGAGCCAATCGGAGGCCCGAAAACATCAAAAACGGCCTCAGAACATCGGGACAACCTAGGAGTGGGTGTTTTGTAGCAAACAGATCATTGGAATAAAAGATGGATGCCTCAGGAGTCCTGCTGGACAAAGGAATCATTTCTGGAAAATTCTAGAATACACGATGTGTGCTACAAAATCACACGTCGTGTAGTACAAGCATTCGGTGATAGAAGTAGCGGACATCAGAAGAAGTGACACACGGCGTGTGACACCAGTCCCACTGCGTGTACTGTCCACATAGTTTGCTAGTGGAGACTTCGATGGACATGTTGTGTATTCAAGGAAAATACACTGACACAGACAGAAATACATGGCCACGAGGCACAGCGTGTATTATCTTCATAAAAAGGTAGAAGTGGCTTCACGAGGATCGGTGTGTAATCTGGGTGACACATGGACACGGGCAGAACCACACATCCAAGAGGCATGACGTGTATTCCATAAATACACGGGCACAGGGTGGAGTACATGGGAATGTACTCCACCACATGGCCAGGTATGGCCATCACACATGGAACTGACCCTAGAGGTTTGGACACAACGTGTAACCATACTATACGCAGTGTATTTAATTATCTACATTACCATCCCCGTGACACAGAACGCATCACATAGGAAGTACTCGGTGTCTGATGACACGACGTGCATCAATTACTTACATGCCGTGTACTTTTGGAATATGGCTTGGTCGTCTTGCTCTCCATGACTTGGGCACGTTTTTCTTGGTTTTTCCCCTATCATGTGGGAAGGAACTACGGGATACATCAACTCTGGTCTTCGTGACATTTGATGTACCAATCATTGACTCGAGGAGAGGACCATCCTATAATTGAGCATGCTGTGTGAGGAAACTCTAGAGCTGGCTATGACTGCGATGACGATGGCGACTGTACTTTGATCCTACGTGGGATTAGAAGTACGGACAACTATAATTGGATCCTCCATGGGTTCGGCAGCGTTGACGACTGTACTTGGATCCTATGTGGGTTCTCTAGTGATGGTTATTGTACTTGGATCCTACGTGGGTTTGGTAGCGATGACTTCAGTACTTGGATCCTACGTGGGTTCGACAGGGGAGATGATTCAGAGGATACAACTATCATCTCCACCCCTATTCATTAGTAGTATACCTATGTGAGCTATGTCTTGAATATCAATCATTATCATCGATATAGTTGACATGATTTCTTATTTGGATTGGGTTGTGTTTCCTCTGTGGATTGGGTTTTACTTTCCTGTGTGGACTGGGTTAAACTTGGGCTTGGAAGTTGGAGCCGAAATAGAATTGTTAACTTAGGTATATGTATGGGAATATACCTAAGTAGTGTTTTTTGATACTTTTTATTTGTATAATTCTTTTTTGGTTTATCCTTTGTGGATACTGGTAGGCCTTTAGGGGTCTCGGGGTCCTTTCTGAATATCGTATACTCACCCTTACATGGGCTATGCCCGCATTACATTGTGTTGGTTACAGACGACGGACAACACTGATCATAGTTGAGGCCTGAGGAGAGGGACAATATACGGAGGTGGAATATTAGCTGGGAAGTACACTGAGTGGAAGGCGGGACCCAAGGAGCCGACGAGACTATCTATACTCACCCTTCAGGTCGGAGTTCCGGAGGTCGTCTTGGTGGTTGCTGCTTTACTTTTCAGTTGGTGTACTTTCTTATCTCAGTTGTACTGTACTTTCAGTTGGTTTTGTATACGGGCCCATTTATTTCCGGCACTTACTTTTGTTCTCAGTTTACTTAGTGTTTACTTCATCATGTTTACTCTATGGTGTTTGTTTTCTTATATAAAGGCAAAGCCTTCCCTTTTATTGGTATTTATGCCTTTGGTGCTAGTCGCCAGCCCCTGCCATATGGAAGGCGGGCTTGGGGTAGTCACGGTATGGGCCCCGAGGATGGGTCGTGACAATAACATTCTATGTTTCCTTTATATATTAATATGTACAGAGATATGAAAGTGTATTTCTAGTGGGATAACAAAAATATAAGTATTGAAGAGTGCATGAAGATGCCTAATAATTCCTTAGGATACAGTTGAGATTTAAATTTCTAAGAAAGAGTTATAACCATTACCCATTCCAAAATAGTAAAGTGAAAACATTTCCATGTATTTCATTGTCATACTCCCAGAAAAATATTGAGGATATAATTTTATTTAGGTTGTAGTTGATTACCATATAAAATTAGTACAATAAATTTTCATCAGATGATATTTTTTTAATCATATACATTCATGGATATACATTATGGATGTGTTATGGTTGAATGGACTACCACATTCAACTGTATTAGCTAATGATATGAGCGGTACCTTGATGATCTGGAGATGTATTCAGAGGGATCTGAATGTCGAGTTGAGTTTCAGTACTACTTATGATACACAAAATGATGGTAACCTTAAAAGGACCATTGAAAAAGATGAGTACAAATAGAAATCTTATTCAATTGATTTCAAATGTTGCTAGAAAGAAAACATTCATAGATTATTATCTTCCTAAAACAATTTATTGTAGTCGATAATTCTGATAGATCCTAAGGAAGACCCATAATGTATGAAAAGAAGAATTAATGTGTTATAGCACTACGGGAAAAGAAATTTTGCGACGGGTTATCTACGATGGGGATAAATCCCTTCGCAAATTGTCCCGTTAGAAACATATTTTCAAAGGGGGCATTTTCCCATAGAAAATAAGTAGTTATTTGCGACGGTGAATGCTCGCCCGTCGCAAATGGTTTGGCACACAATGCGCGCAAAACCGCGGGAATGCTATTTGCGATGGGGGGTTACCACCCGTCGCAAATAACCGGCGGCGGTAAAAAATATTTGTGATGGGGGTATATTCCCGTCGTAAATAGTATGTCGGCAGGTTAATATTTGTGACGGGTCCCGTCACAAATACCTATTTAACTGTTGACTGTAATAAATGCGGGCTATAGTATTTGCGACGGGTACCGTCGCAAATAGTCCCATCGCAAATAATCTATCCTATAAATACCCCCATCCGTTTTTTTCATTCATTCTCAAATGCTATATTATACTTCTCTCAAAACTCTATTTTTAGAGTTCACAGTTTTTTAAGTTTAATCATTATTTCCGGAGTTGATATTAAAGTCTTCAAAAACTATCCGAGATCAACCTTAGATCAATTTTAAAGGTATTTATGTTCATTTTAATTTAATAATTATTTTATATTTTTTATTAGTTTTAATTATTCTTAATTAGTTGTAATTTAATTATGTTTAGATTGTTTTGTTATTTAATAAATTAAAATTATTAGTATTCATTGTTCATAGTTAATGGTAATTAGGAATAATTAATAAAAAATAGAATTAATTAATAATAAATAGGAATAATTAATAATAATTAGTCATAATTAGGAATAATTATTAATAAATAGTCATAATTAAGAATAAATACTAATAATTAGTAATAAATACTAATAATTAGGAATAAATCGTAATAATTAGTAATAATTAGTATTAATTAGTATTAATTTAGAATAATTTAGATAATTAGGAAATAATTAGGAACAATTACGAAAAATAAGAAAAAATACGAATAATTACTAATAATTACTAATAATTACTAATAATTATTAATAAACCTCCTCCATGCGTGCATTAACCTTTACAACTAAGCCATTTCATTTTTTTATACATTTAATGATCTCTCTATCTATATATATATATAGTTATATTTATTCGTATATTAATATATATTTATATCTATTTATATATATAGTTATAACTTTTTATTCGTATATTTATTTGTATATTAATATATATTTATAAACATAGTTTTAAAAAAATTTATTAAATATGTTTTTTTATATTTATTTATAAATAAATAAATACATACATACATACATATATTCAATACACACACACACACAGAGATATATATATATATATGTATAGTTATGAATGAATACATAGAAATGAAGGGGTGAAAATCCATCGAGAATGTTAAAACGGCTATAACTTCCAATCAGTAAGTCTGGTTCAACTCCACAACCAATAAAATTGAAGAACATGAAATTATCTTCGATATGATATGTGGTACAGGCCAAACAGACATCCGGATCGGAAGTCATAGCCATTTGAATGTTAAAACGACCATAACTTCTAATCAAGGAGTCCGTTTCAGCTTTACAATCAGTCAAATATTAGAAAATGAAACGATATTCGATATGATATATGGTATAGGTTTATCGAACATCGGGATCAGAAGTTATAGCTATTTGAATGGTAAAAAATCAGGGTACCTCGACTAAGAACTCAGTTTTGGAGGCCTTCTAGGCCTTTTTTGGCCACTAAAAAACCTTTTACGGGTTCCACCAGTCTATAGGGCTGTAGAGCTCATCGCATGCTTCTATTTGATATGCTTTAGAGCTCAAACGGGGTCTTGGATCAAAAGTTATGGACGTTTGATGTTTGGGTTTCATTTTCAACTTATTTATGATCTTTCATTAAATTTTTTATTTTTTTTATTCAAAGAGTTATTAAATGACTATTAATTGATAAAAATTACATAATTACTAATTCACAATATTTTTTAATTTTTTTATAATCATTTTTTATTAAATATCTTATAAATTAATATTATATTTCCATAGATCCTTTCAAAAACATATTAATAAAATAAATATTATATTTATATCAATATAAAAAGATTAATATATTTAAATATTAATAAATAAATTTTTTTTTTAATTTTTTTTTTATTATTTTTGATGGGCCCGTCGCAAATAGGCTCTTCGAAGAAACTATTTGTGACGGGAAAAGGGCCCGTTGCAAATACTTTGTTGCGACGGGCCCGTCGCAAAATTGTTTTTTTAACCAGAAATCTATTTGCGACGGACCCATTTTCTGTCGCAAAAAAAAATAGTTGTGACGCCGTTTTTTTGCAAAGGGTCATTTGAGACGGGGACCCGTCGCAAATGACCCGTCACAAATACCTGTATTTCTAGTAGTGTAGGTTGTAGTTAGAGAGAAAATGAAATTGGGACTTGGTCTAGGTATGGATATTTATAAGATGAATATATCCATTCTACATAACATCCTGAAATATATGAGTCGACCAAAGAATTTCCATGATAATCATAATGGAGATTAGGAATCAAAATTTTGGGTGAATTTAGTCCTATGAATTTGTCATTGGATGACTTATATGATATTTGGACTGAAGGGTAAGTCGATACCTAGTTATATTGTACTCCTTGAACTTTTTTACCATATTATGAATATTTTTTATATTATGGATCTGTTATATAATCTCTCTCTCGTTAATGATGTTTTCGATGTATTTCCCCTGATAAAGTAAAAACATGGCCCTTAAAATTAATTGCACATAGAAGTCATACCTCTGGTGCATAATCAATATTATGAGGACCAACAGGTGGATATTTAGGATCGAAAAGATAATGTGGTTTGAAATAATACCACTATCATGATCAAAGATCTATACAGAAATCATAAATTTAAGGAATCAATTAGGGAATGAAATCATGTAATGAGAAGAATCAACGTTAGTTTTTTTATCAAAGTGATTAAATTTTAAATGGATAAATTATTATATGGAATGTAGAATGTAACACCCCATTTTTTTATGATATATTTCACTTTAAATAAATTTATTTTTTTAATTTCATTCATTACCTGTACAAAATTTTAGAAAAAACACATCATATACTTCTAAATAAATATTATTTCATGTGATTTTTATCATCAAGAAAAATGTTTTGTGGGTATCAATAGAAAAAAGATAAATTTTTAATTAATTTTAAAAATTTAATAAATTAAATAATTTACTATAAATTGGTTATAAATGATAATAAACACATTTTATGGTAAATATATACACTTTATTAAAATCATTTTCAAGGCACGAAATGCTTTTTATCTTAATAAATAAAATTAATATGTATAGATCAATGACATTAGTTAATGTATAGATTATAAATATAATGAAATATTTTAACATTCATATTATATATTTTACTATGAATGTTATAATAATAAATCATGTTTTATATTTAAAATAACATTTGCCTAAAAATAATTTTTGTTGCATTTTTCGTGCTTTTTATAAAATGATTTTCTGACAAATAGAGAAATTACACCACATAAAAATTTATTCAATGTATTTAATCATCATAATTAATATAATTTAATATTATTATAATAATCATTAGGCATATTTAATTGTAAAAATAGTATAATTTTGTTTTCATGGTTTGGGTTAAAAACTGTGTACTAGGGGGTAAATGTAAAAAATTTGGTTTGAATTATAATAAAACACATGATATAAATTGATTAATTGATTTTATTTTGACTTTATCCTTCATTTATTTCATGATTTTTAATTTTATAGAAAATTTACTTGAGTAAGACATTATTATATTGAAATATTTAAAAAACATTTTTCGGTACTCTCCCTCCCATATATATGGACACCATATCTCCTCTACACCACACACATCATTAGCCTTATATCACATACAATCACTACCATAATCACTTCCTATCATCACTACCCATATCCTAGTGATTTTTTAAACATAACTACATCTTTTATATTCATAAGGTGTAAGCCAGTAGAGGATTCCTAATGAATATTTATAACACTTAAACGAGTACTTTTAATATTATTTATTATTATATCTCTTATATATATATGGTATAAATTCTAAAATAATTTATTTATGTTTTCAAATATAGTGAATTTTTATTATTATGATTTATTTTCCACTTTACGACACTTTTATATCAAATAAAAAATAATGTTTCATTCCTATGTACATGTTGTCTACCACTTCCCAGTAAGGATATGATCCATTTTCGATCCCCACCTCAAATAACTATTTATTATGGTATATTTAATATTTATATATTATATTTTTTTTTAAAAAAAGTATTTTAATATTTTGTATTATTATCTACATTATTATTTTTCCATTATATGGAAAATGATATCATTAATTGTGCGTATGTCTGGACTACCAACTTAATGAAGCAATGTGATTAGTTATTCATCACCACATTATATTATTAATTATAATATTTTATATGTTGAATAAATATTATAATTTTATCATAATTATTTTTATTATGCTGATTAAACTATGAAAATGGTGGAAGTATAGAAACCATCAAATGAAAACATGCATGCACGGTGGACTAGTTTTCAGACAAAGGTTACTTTTAATATTGAGTTTTAAATAAAATGATAATGCAAAATTATAATTTAATAAATAGAAAATTAGTTTTGAATATGGTTGGAGAGTATATTTATAATAAATTTATATTTATTTTATAGGATATTTGAATGCGTACAAAGAAAGGACATACTTGATGTAAGAGGTGTATGTTATAATCAATTTTCATTTTTGGATTGTCTATCATATGATTATGTTGATGTAAATTATGTGTATATTAACCATTATATTCCCATTTACTTTTATATCAGATAATTAATACTATATGTTTAATTTTTCAATTCCAATTTCATATTTTTTTATGTTAAAATTATTTATTTTTTTAATGATTAGAAGACCTTGTTTCTTTTTTGTTGATTATACTTTATCTTAGATGTATATAATCTTCAAAAACATTTATTAATGGTATTAGATAATTTATAATTTATTCAAAACATTATTTGTCACATTCATTTAATTTTATAAAAATGCTTAAAAATTATTATTTAAGGAAACTTATTTCCCAAAAATCATTTTTGCCTTTTTACTATGTTATGAATGAAATGGTATTTATACATATAACACATGACTAAAATGTCCCACCATCATGAATTTTCTTCAATTTGAGGCATCCATTACAATAATCTGTAATTTTGTACAATGTACACAATTTTATCAGTATCTAGGATATTTTGAAAATACAAAATGGCGTTTTCCCATGTTAGAAAATATTTAAATGATATTTTAATGGTATTTTTATTCAAATTCAATGCCCTTTACAAATTTTTATCTTTCACTAGATATACTATCTTATCACACTATCTACATTATTTTATAATATGTCTTATTATGATGACATTTTAAGGATTATTTCTATCAACACGTTTTGTTAACACCTAATAATTAAATTATGACGAATGCTTAATGAAACCAATTTATTTTCATTGGGATACAGTATGATATAATGATTAAATGTTTATGTAGTTAATTTCCATTAACTAAGTAACGATGTGATGAAATGATGAATGATTTATGTTCTTGTGGAACATATTTGTATTGTTTTTATTATATGATGGGTGGTGATAGAATTATATATTCCTCTAATGGATTAGTTAATGATTATTATGTTTAGAATCTACAAAGAGATTACTGACTTATTTGACTCTTAAGAGATGATATATTTATCAATATAAACGATATTCCTAAGAGAACATTGGAAATAACTGACGAGGAATTTCAGTTATTGTACTTTTCCATAATGAGATTCCTAGGAGAAAACCATGACTATGGAATTGATTTTATATGTTTATATGTATTTAAAAAACCTTTTCTTATTGTTGTCATATGATCTATTCGATCATGATTGATTATTCATGATTCCACAAATTAATTAATTCTATATTTTTTATAACTAATATTTATACGATGATTAATGATTAGTGATCATTAAATAATTTAATATAATTATCATAACTAATAATCATGCTCTCACATACTTATGATTTTTTTATTCTGACTTATGATCATTTGATGATATCTATTATTTTACCCTAACATAGCATCTAAGATCACTTTTTCCTTTATTTTGTGTCACTAGAATATGACGAATGGTTGTAAGTATTGTATCAATGAAGTATACTCTATAAGAAAATCATTTTGGGGGATGTTGAATATAATTCCTGAAATAAAATTGTTATGTTTCTAGCCTCAATTTAGTATCAGAGTTTATGGTTCTAGGAAATGTATTGTGGTGAAATTTATTGAATTTTAATTTAAAATATGTAATATATATGAATGAAATTATTGGTTCACACCATATATAACCATTAGATATAATCATCAAGTATATTTAATAAAAAATTTAAAAAAATTAATAAAAAAAATAAAAAATAATGTAATTCAATTCACTCATTTAAATACTAATTTAAATGAAATATATTATGTTCACATGATGTTAAAAAGATAATTTTTTTATAAAGTAATTTTTTTGAATCATTTAGAAAAAAATAAATTATAAATATTTTAAAATGAATTTAAAAAAAAATTCATTTTTAATTTCATGATATCAAAATTAGCATAGTGTGTATATTTTGATAATTTTATGAATAATGTAGAGTTAATAGTGAATTATGAAAATGATAATTTTCGAACAACTATGATTTCACTTCATTAAATCATATAATTTAAAATCCCTATTATGTTTTTGATTTTTTATTAATGTAACTCAATCCTAATTAAATTATAATTAATAAAATTAATTACATAATAATAAATATTTAAATTTATTTTGGTGTAAGATCATTCATATACATGAGAAGATTTTTTATAAACAAAATATATCATTGAACTTTTTAAATTTTTCTAAAATTATTTTATTCTATTTATACAAATTCAGTTTTTAAAAATGGATTAAATATTTTCAATAATGTGGTCATTAATTTATGAATACATCATTTTTAATTTTTCTCATTATTAATAGTAATTGTGGTAAATATTTGTCACATTGGTATGGGAAAATGGATAAAGCATAGTTAAAACATTGATATGAGGATAAAAAATATCCCTAGAACACTTATTTATTCAATCTTATGGCTATTTTTTAGAACATAACCATCCAAGAATTTTAAAATTTGTATTTTTGCTCTATATTCCATTGATTATAACTTAACTAATAATTAATTTCAAAAATATAAATATGTTGATTTTAAATTCAATGATATGAATCAAATTGGATTAAGTGAATCTATGAATGACTTTAAATAATTATTTTTAATGTAAATAAATTTTCAATGTATTGTAAAAAAAAGTTGTGGGTAATTTTATAATCACCTTAAATTTTTATGCAATACTAAAACAATGCGTGTGCATCTTGTGAAAAAATAATGGAAAATGACTTTAAAAATAATTAATTTTTTTATGAATTGGATTTTTAATTAATTTTATAGGTAAATAAAATGGTTATATAATTTTATATGTGTTTGTATTTAAATTAAATTGTTTTATTGATTTTTATAATGTCAAATTAAATGAATAGTTAGAAAAAATTACTTTAATGGTATTTTATGATAACCAATATTTTATTAAATTATTTAAAAATCAATCAAGATAATTAAATACGATATGTGGAATGATATGTGGTATAAAATATCATCCATGACCATTTTGATCAACTATCCTCGATAGAAATAATTTCATAAACCATAGATGGGAAAAATGTGTGACCACAGATAATATAAAAAAGATTTTATTCGGGGGTTAAACAATGAGGTATGTTTTAAAGGGAAATAAAAAATGTATAGTAATTATCATATGATATTATTTTTTCCAATTCATGTTCTAACATTTAATTCATGGAAATTTAGTTCCAATTTACACGATTATGATATATATTATATTTATATAATTTATGTAATTCCAAGTGTGCTGTTTACCTCACTTATAAAAATTTTACAACATCTTCAATCATTCTCATAGTACATCAGTGAATTATCATTAAAAATTTCAACAAAAATACAATCTCATCCTTCTTATAGATAACCCATTACCTATTTTTTCATTTAAGTACAAAAAACAATGTCTTAAGGTTTATGCCAATGGTCGTATTTTGAAAAACATGCATTACTCTTAACGGAGTATTTTCATTTTATTTCCTCTTAGACCACCTAAAAATTATCCATAAACCTGAAAAAAATAAATTCATTAAATATTCTAAAATTTAATTAAATTTTATTAAATAAAATTATTCACCACCATTTCATCATATGAGGAAAGAAAATATTTCTCGTACATATATATGCCCTAACGTCACTACGTAGCGGTATAATTGTTTTCATCACCATTTCAGATGAATGGTTGTAATAGGGGAATTAATTAATATATATGATATTTTTTGAATAACTTATAATCTATAAATATAAAATTTCATCTCACTTTTTGTTGTTCCTTCTGGGGGAAAATGTAAATTATATTATCGCTTTTGTATGGACTACAAACTCTATGATGTAATTTGATTTTTTTTTATATTCCCTTAATACATGAATGGATATATAATTTTATACAATGAATAATAAGTACAATCATGTAATTAGTAACAATATGTATGTTATGGAATATTTTTATATCTTCTTTAATCATGATCAATATACCGAAGTAATTTCTTAGAAGTTGACCAAACAACATTAAGTGGTTGATGTAAGAGAGAACTATTCAATGAATGGATTTTAAATTATTCTTCATAACCATAAAACACGTAGTATATATGAATTTGTTTATTAAAAATCAATTTGATTAATTTTATGTCATTTTTAGGAGGATAAAACACTTATGAATAAGTGGAGACCCAATGTAAGGATAATTTTTAACCATTACCACTTCAATGAGACATTTACACCTAATTCCAATTATACAGTCAATATACATCCCATTTTAAATATTATATAATGAATCTTACACACTTCATGATACTAAAATTCTAAATTCATGTTAAATTTTTTGAGGGGGTCAAATTAATACTTATAGACAAGAAACAAGGTCCAAAAATATCATTATCGACAAGAAAGATTAGTCCACACATAAAACATGGAACATATTTATGAATAACATTTTGAAAATGTACTCAGGTTAACACATAAAATTGTGAACAATTAACAAGGTTAATGCATAATCTATTGAAAATTTAATCAACTTCACACATTATATAATTAATTCTTACATATCTATATTTACATAAAGAATTGGAGGGAGATATAGGTCCCACTCATCACATCGTTTATATCATATTTTTTTTGTTCCACGGGATCATAAAATTTTTTCCATTGTATAATACAAGAATTGAAATGGGTATCATAAATATTACCTCATATCATAACATTTGATAAAGATAACAATTTCATACTCATTTCATCGTTTTATCATAGTATTTCATATGGAAAATAAGTGGGTCTAATAAGAATTTTATCATGGTATAACCAGTGGAAGAGAAAAACGTTTCATAAACATCTTATCTTGATAATAAATTTATATAAATAATTATAATTAATTTATTGGTTTTTCGACTATAATATAATAAGTTACATCAAGGAATATCATCTTAGTTGGAGAATTAAATTGAATAATCTCTTGAAAAATATCATGTTGTAAATAAAAATTCAATGGAATTAAAATATTGGAAATTAATATTGAAAAGGAATTTTTAATAATAACATCTACTAAAATAAAATTGAAATGTTATAATGGAATCGTTGAATAAAATAATGGTCCTGATAGAAGAAAATTTGATCAATGTCATATATATTCAAACAAACATTCCTTTCTCATTTTCATGAAACAAACCATCTGAGTAGTTTAAAGAAAAACACATTACAATTATACTAATTTATTGAAAATCAATACATGGGTAAAAATATCATTAATAAATAATATGGTTAATTTATAAAAATATCTTTTTTTATAAAACATGGTTTTATAAGGAAAATGAATTTTAAGAAAAGATAAAAAAAATGTAAGATTTTTTTAATTTGATTTTGAACTCTTAAGTATATAAAGAATAAAAAATGAAGGGAAGACATGCATTTTCATGACATAACTTTTAGAAAATAATATTCATGAGTTTCTTTAGAAACGTATCCGGATAAATTATCATCAGAAATAAATTCATAAACAATCCCAATAAACAGTGCTATTTTTAAGAAAAATCATTACCACTTTGGTTCCATAGAATTTTAATCCCCATGATGGATTTTCACAAAAGGGAAAAATTAATATGTACATGTAAATTTATGATATTAAATCACAATTTATTTATACATACACGTAATAAATTATGACATGTTTGTATCATAAAAGAGGACTATAAGAAGGCCATTTGGAAAAAAATTCACTTACTAGTTTTGTAAAATTTGAACCACATACAAAATGAAAGAGAGATACTAAAAAGGATATGACAATAACCATAAATTTCAGAATATTTTTCATAAATTACATACTTACTATTTTATAACCCTCCTAAAATAAATTGGTTGTGAATACAGTATGTGTCTCACAAATGAAACAAGTGATACTATAATCTCATACAATATTCATAATATTTTGTATTGTAATCCCCATTAAATAAGTACATATAATTTTGAATTAAATATTATAATAAATAATGAGGCATGTTATATAACTTGTCAAAGGGGAGGTATATACACCACAAAAAACAAAATGAGTGGTGATTTATCAAATATCTCCATGAAATAAAATATTTACTAGAAATCCCTTACGTTTTGTCTGGACTGCCTTAGTAAAAGTCAAAAATACATTTTAACATATATATGTTTATTATAAATGTAATCTATATGATTAATAATATTTATTTTTATTCTTATATATTATATTTATAATAAAATTATTTTTACATTTCTGGTAATATATTAAAAATATATAATGACTATAATATTATATTATTTCATTAAATATACTTATATGAATCATAAATTTGGTTTTATGATGAAAATAGAGTTTCACATTGCTTCAAGAAAGCGATATACTACAGGTACATGAAGGATGTTATTATCATTCATTGAGTAGAATGGTCAAGATTGCTGATTATATATTATCTTTAAATAATGATAAATATGTCATGAATATTATAATTATATCATTTATTTAACATATATTCATTAACATTGTCAAAATTTATTTCCATGTAAAGAGTTAGTAAAAAAATCCCATCGCTTCGGGAGGCGGTAGTCCGATGTATACATGGAGGATGCTCTTTTGTCTATGATAAAATAGATGTAAAAATGGAATAAATGATAATGTTAATATAAATGTTTAATTATTTTATATAAATCATAAATAATTTAGATCGAAAATTATAACCATCCAAGAGAGGTGGTAATGGGAAAACGAATGACCTCGGTTTATGAGGTGATAGTGAAAGGACACGGCCGTAAACATTACATAATCTTGAATTAAATGAATAATTCACATTGAGGATATTTATAGGTTTATAGTTTTAGAGAATTAGTCATAAAAATTACATCACATCTCAAATATTACAAAGAATACACTTCTACTCAGTTTCCATTTTTTCATAAAATAAAAACTCTTTAAAGAAAATTCATGTCTAGTTCCATGTTTTAGATAGCATGACATTTCCCTGATCTAACCCTTGACCCTATTACACTTTATGTCCAGTGAAAAACTTTTAAAAAACGTGGTATGAGCATAAAAAACTCAGTAAGGGATACACAAAGAAGGAAATATATTAGTTTTTCAAAACAAATAGTAAACCATGAATACTTTATCATAATTAATACTTTTCACCTTTATGAAGTAGTAAATAATCATCATTGAATAAAAGAAAAATACTTACTCTTTTGTAACCAAAAGACTACCATAAAACCTATATAAAGAACACATAACATATAAAGGTAAATTGTGACATAAATTTTTTTAAGTGGAGTAACCATGTGATCGACTTCCACAAATATCGCTAAATGGAATAACCATACGGTCGACATCCATACCCAATGCATTGGAGGTTATAATGTAACCACACATACTAGTTTTCACGACACAACCCATCATATGGTTTATCATATAACCACCTATAAAATGATCATGTACCATAATATAAAAAAAATATTGAAAATATAAACATTTCACTAATAACATTTCATTTGAAATCAAAAGAAGTAATTTCATGATGTTGAAATAATCATTCAATTTTCAAAAACCATTTAAAAAGGGATTTTTGAATCCAAGTGTCCCATTACACATTGAAGATTTTAATGGAATTATAATTTTAAAACATTAATTTCCATATAAATAAATACTGAAAACCATTTTTAAAACATGGACATTTACAATAATTATTTAGAATAATAAATCTTTAAAACATTTAAAATGATATTTTAGTTAACGAGTTTTTAACAAAATTAGAAACTCTTGTATACAAATAATTGATGAATAAAATTTTATCTTAACATTATAATATCATTATAATAAATTTATTCATGATATAATATGACAAAGTATAGTATATAAACTATATAATAGTGAATTGGTTCATAAAATAATAAAGTCTCAATGGGAATGTAAATTGAGATGAAATCCCCTATAAAGTAGGTATCTTTAAATTATTGATAAATCAATCACATAATTATGTGTGACTAATATAAATACACACAATAGAATTTGTTAATATGTGTAAAACAATTATAGTTCATTCACACATATTCATAGGATGAAATATTCAATAAGTACAAGTTTTACCCAATGAATTAAAATTCGGTTAAGAAGTTCCATAGGAAAAATTTGAAATCTAAATGGCGTCACATTAAAATTCTGAAAATGAGTTGATGAGATAAAAAGGTTGTCTCATCACTTTGAAATAAAATTTACATCAATATGGATATAGAAGAACATATCCCAACATAATAAGATGTAAATTAAAAGACATAACAAAAATAAGACTTTTAAAAAGAGGAGGGTGAATGGTTCCTTTACCAATTGGTAACTTACAAAACATACGCCACATAAAAGAAGGACCACAAAATGGAGATGTAAATACCCATACATGAATTTATATTAAACAAATAGTAGAATCGTGGGCATTAAATACACCAGTCAAAGGAAATAGTGACAAATACAGTATGGATCAAATGAGAATGGAAACTGAGATAAAAACCCCTTACATCGTTGTAATTAATCGAGTCGCATGACCAAAAGATAATAAACACCAAATTAATAGCATAATAACATGAATATAAAGATAAACATGATAATATATATCAATGGACGTATACATTACACAACATGTAATAACTAAGTGGTGAACAATGAAAATCTCATGGAATTGAAAGTGAGATAAGAAATCCCATTACCACGGGTCCGACATGGATCGTTTGTTCCATGTTCATCCTGAATAATAAACTAAAGTTAATTTATACTTTCTTAAGAACCTTTTTCATGTTTATCAATTCATCTATATCACTTATTACCTTTTTATAAACATTGTGTAATCTTTTAAGTTAAAAAAATTTGTTTTGTCGATATTTGGTACTTGAGTCAAAAATGGACTTCTTATAATTACATGTTGTTCACATTGTCAAATTTTCATTATATCCAGAATGATATTCATTATTTAGATATCATATATATAAGATATATCCTATATATAAATGTATTTATAATAATACATAACATTTGGAGGTAAGAAATGAAATGCTCTGTTCATTGAGACGGTAAGTTCTACGCACGCTTGAACACTACTTTCATTTCTATTTATTATTTTAATGGAATTAAAAAATAATTATACATAGTTATATTATAATTAATGTATAATATCATATATAATATCATTATCTGCATCCTTTATACATCCCACATATGGCATTAACGAGTCATATCACATTGAGGGGGCGGTAGTCTGCACTTCCTCAAATAAAATTATCGTGTCTACCCATAATGGAAACCATAAAGGTAGGGTATAAATGTAAAATACAGAAGAATAAAGAAAATATAAACATAATATTATCATATATAAAAATAGTTCCATCTTAATTACCACCATGAGAGGCGGTAGTAGATAACTGAACACTCATCGTTTCGTGAGGCGTTAGTTTTCTATCCACAGAAACAATATGTTCTTCACCCATTAGATGTAGGTGTGTGTAAGTGTAATGAAAATAATCCTCATAAAAAATACTAGTATATTTAGGATACTGATTTTGATATAAAAAAATTTATTAAAATGAGTTTTGGGGTTGGAGAAGTAAAAAACATAATAAGTTAAGAGAAACCACTACCTTTAATTTGGGTAAATTCCTTTGGTTTAAACCAAAAAAACTTATTAAAGTTCCTTCTAACTAAGTTAAGGATTATAAGAGAAGGACAGGGATCTATAAAAATCAATTGGGAAGCGTTTATAGGAGCTAGAAGGCTTTATAGTTGTGAAGAATTTGTAAGAAGTGGTGTCCTTTTATAAGGTTGAGGAGGGTCTCTTTAGGAAAGTGTGAAAATATTATTTTATTATATAATGATATTCGGTTTATAAAGGTCCAAAACTAATTAATGGAAATTATATGATGACTCATGGTTGAAAAAAAATCATCCAAAAATAATTGGACATGTTTTGGATGTTATTTTAATTTTTAGAATCTTATTTATTTAAATCATTTATTAATGTGGTATATGCTGCATCATTATTGGGACATAAATAATTAAATTTATTTTTTGGTAACAATTGTAAAAAAATAACATAATTTAGGAAATATTTTTATATTTCCAATGTATATTTATAGTCTAAAATATAACATATATAACCCAATGTAATAATTAATTTACCAAAAGATATTTTTTTGTCATTTTTGCATTTACATTAAATTAATTAATCTTAATTGTCATTATCACTCTTATGTGGCTCCATGAGTCCCTAAATAGACCCAAATATTTCCATGGTCGGCCATGACTCATAAAATAAGGTTAGGAGAAGTTTTAATGTAATTTTTTATTATTATGATATTCTTTTTACCTTGAATTACCCTATATACCTTTAACAGCGGTAAATAAAAGTCAAAAGATATTATTTATCAAAAATTATTTTCATCTTATTAAACCGAATTTTACTTAATAATAACAACCATTTATGTCTTATTTTATAAATTAAAATCATATAAGTGGTAAAGATTCATTTAAATGAAAAATTCAGATTTTTTAACTACTACTAAGTGGTTTCACTATTTTTCAAAAATTGATGTTTTTTAGAAAAAAACAAAAAATTTCCCCCAAGCTATATTTGATATTCTGAATTCCAAAATGATATATATTTTAAAAAATTAAAAAAATAGAAGTTGCATTAATTAATTTAAAATTAATTTCCCGTATTCAAAACAAATAGCGTGTTTTTAGAAATAATTACTATCACAAGAATGACACTTGTTTATGTCAAATTTCAAAATGAATTTATTTCCAATGACCAAAATTAGATTAAATTGTAAAAATATATTCTAATTACACTTTAATAGCAATTAAAAAGATAATATAACTATATAAATAAATTATATTAAAAGGCACTTTTGAATTAAAATACAGCATTTTTCACTATTCATTAAAAATGATCTTTATCAGAAAAAATAAAAAAAAATTACCCAAAGTAAATTTTGATGTCATGAATCTAAAGATGAATTTTATTTATTTTTTCAAATAGAACATATAAAAATGAAAAAAACTATATTTAAAGAGGTATCATCATCAAATGACGGTAAATCATCCGTTTAATGAATATTAGAGTATTCATGTTAAAAATAGATTCATTCATATTTTAAGCCCCTATATTTTATTGGATATTTGTAAAACCATTTAAAAAACATATATAATAATATATAAGTTAGTTATATACGTTTCTGTCAATACAACGGCTAGAAAATAACTACTATTTTAAAATAATATTATTATATTATTAGTGTGCAGCATAAGATTTCAAAGAAACACATTGTTGTGTATCAGGTACGCCATCGAAGATACATCCCATTTAATGTAAAAGTAATATTTAATTCACAAATATTAATAAATATGAAAATTTTATTATTTCTTATTTGTCTGGGATGTTACATCCTTCCCCCCATTTAGGAATTGGGTCCTCGCAATTTTAGAACTAGGCTTGGAAAATTCATTAAAAGACCCACATCGGAAAAGAGTCAATAAAACCATCACATTAAAAGAAATAAAAAAAAGTACAAAGGTCAACCGAGATAACCCATACTAGGATTACTTAAAAGAAAAACATGCATATAGAAGAGAGAAAAAACGATCATGTTCTGATGGAGAGTGATAGAAAACATGATTAGGAGAATGTTTACCACCACAAAATCACATACATGTGATGGGTTCAATAGTCCTTCATTCCCAAGTAGGAATAGATAACAGACAAAGTTTTTGTTTTAATATAGTTTTCATAAAGATGAGGAATTTATTTATGAGTATAACTAAAAACATAAGGAATCATACTTACTTTTCATGTAGACTTTCACCCTTTACTAAATTCCAACCACAAACTCATCTTTTCTCCAAACGATGAGTATTCAAACTGACATGTTCACATTCAAAGTGCTAGAATATACATTGAGAGAATCACATAATCCATAAAAAATTAACTATATATTTATCATTTATTTAGACCATAACCAAAACCAAAATTGTTAGTCCAATATCAGATAATACCCAAAAGGATAATCTTTTACAAAAAGAAAAACTACTCTAAATCTCAAATTTTGTCTAACAATACCCAATGTTCAAAAAATATCATTCAATAAACATATATCCATACAATTATTCAATGTAATCCAAACTAATAATGAATTACAAATCATAGAAAGATTTAATCATATATTCATCCCAGGTAAATCTTAACATTTCTCTCCAAATGACATTAGCTACTCTTATAATCTCATATTGAAAAGTAATTAACCTAATCACATATTCTAAATAATAGGATAATAATTTCCATTGATAACCCTATATTCAACTTATTCATGATTCATAAGATTATCTAAGTAAAAATAATTAGTCATACTAACCAAGGACTTCATGTAGTCCAGTGGTAGGCGATAAATCCCAATCACACTTTGGTTGTGGGTTCGATTCCCGCATCATTGTCTGACATGACGGGTTGTAATGTGGTCTGCGTGTTGCCATTTTTAAAAAACTATATAATTTTAAAACATTACCAAAAAGAGATAAATTGTTAAAAAATAACCATAACATATTTTAACCACAAAGGTTGTCTAATAACTTTCATTTTTCATCCCAAAATGTATTAACCTATAATTTCCTAAAATATAAGGATCATATAAACCCAAATGGATCATTATAACTATATCAAAAAAATAAAATATAATCATTAGTAAGATAAAATTTTCATATATCAAACTTTAGGGTTAAACATACTATAAAAAGTCTTCTAGTATAATCCCATCATCAAAAGTGCATTAATACATTTAAGTATTTCTCCATCCTAAAATTTTCCATAACTCTTAAACCCCATATATGTTGACCTCTTGATCATTCAAATTTCTTCATGATCCAATAACCTTTCCTTTTCAAATTATTTGGAAATACATCTTTCCTACAAAAAAAATCCTGAATCATATCCTCAGATTCAATAATGTCAAAACATATGTTAAGAAATAATCCATACGTTTTATTGTACATTGTCCGTTTATTCAACCTCAATTAGAATAAAATTATGTTTTGGTAAACATATATTTTTAAGATCCTGGTTATCCCATTCCTAAAACTTCTTCATAGGACAACTGTTTCCATAATTACCATTCACACCACATTTAAAACATGCAATTGATACCTCAAAAAGAACTTATTTCCCTTTCCTAGAGTCAATTAGATGCTTCCTTTTTCCATTGCAGGTTCTTGATTTATGACCTTAACTTCAACATCTATAGAATCTTCCTATCCCTTCAAAACATTTTTTATGTGTTTCTTTCCACATCCTTGACACAAAGGTTTTTTAACATACTTACCTTTATGATTATTACCAGAAATTCCATATGGATTTGTTTCTCGCATATAATATGCCTTATAAAAATAACCAAGGTTCAGTTTTTCAATCATGAATCATGATAGTTGGTTGAGAATAACCAAAAGTTTTCTCATTTCAGGTCTCATGTCATTCAGTTTCTCATTCAAAAAATGGTCACATTTTTCTTCACATCCACGATTACTTTGGAGCCGGTTAAATCCTGCCATTTACTAAAACCAAAAAGGTCCCTATGAGTATATCAATAAAATAATAATATAATATCTTATGATGAGGGTAAATAACTATTTATGTTATCTTAAAATCAATAAAAATAAATACGACTCTTTCTAATATGCTAACAATTATGGTTATTTCACTTATGCTGAGATAACACCCTAACTTCTAAAGTTATCTAAACCCACCTATGATACCAAATGTAAGGACTCGGCCTTAAACATTACATAATCTGGAATTAAATGAATAATTCACATTGAGGTTATTTTCAGGTTTAATGTTATAGAGAATTATAAATAACAATTACATTGCATCTCAAAAATTACAAATTAGACACTTCTACCTCATTTCCATTTTTTTCATAATATAAAAACTCTTGAAAAAAAAATCATGTCTAGTTCCATGTTTTAGACAGCATGAAATTTCCTTGATCCCATCGATGACCCTATACCACTTTATATCATATGAAAAACATTTTAAAAACATGGGATGAGCATAAAAATCTCAGTAAGGGATACACAGAGAAGGAAAATTGTTTGATTTTCAAAACAATAGGTAAACCCTGAATACTTTATCATAAGTAATAATTTTCACCTTTATGAAGTATTAAATACTATTTATTGAATAAAATATCCACACATAACCTTTTTTAACCAAAATATTACCATAAAACCCATATAAAGAACACATAACATATAAAGGTAACTTGGGACATAAACATTCTTATGTTGAATAACCACCTGTCTTGGTTTTCACGACACCACCCATCATTTGGGTTATCACGTAACCACCCGTCAAATGTGAAAGTACCATACTAACACCTAAATATTTAAAATATAATCATTTCACTAACAACAATTCATTTGAAATCAGAAGAAGTAATTTCAAGATAAGCAAATAATCATTCCATTTTCCCAAAAAATTTAAAAAGAGAATTTTGAATCAATGTGTCCCATACCAATTTGATGATTTTAATGTAATTATAATTTTAATATACTCAAGTACATATAAATAAATACTCAAAAACATTTTTAAAACATGGACATTATAGATAATTATTTAGAATAATAAATCTTTAAAACATTTAAAACGATATTTTAGTTTAAGTATTTTTAACAAAATGGGAGACTCTTGAATACAAATATTTGAGGAATAAAATTTAATCTGAACTTTATAATATAATTAGAATAAATGGATTCATGATATAAAATGAAAAAGGAAAGTATATACACCATATAACAATGAAATGTTGTGTAACAATAGTGAAGTCTCAATGGACATGTAAATTGAGATAAAATCCCTTATAAAGACGGCATCCTTAAATTAAGGATAAATCAATCACATAATTATGCTTGAAAATTATAAATACACCCAATATAAGTGAATAATAAGTGTAAATCAATTATAGTTCATTCACAAATATTCATAGGACGACAAATTCAAGATGTACATGTTTAACTGAAAGAATTAAAATTTGGTTAAGAAGTTCCCTTGCAAAAATTTGAAAGCCTAATGGAATCACTTAAAAATTAAGAAAATGTGTTGATGAGATAAAAAGGGTATAACATCACATGGAAATTAAATTTACATAAATATGGATATAGAATAATGTATCCCAACATAATAATATCTAAATTATAAGACATAACAAAACGATGTCTTTTAAAAAGAGGATTGTGAATGGTTCCTTTACCAATTTGGAAACATATAAAACATACACCAAATGAAAAATAACCAAACAATGTAGATGTTAATACCCATATATGAATTTATATTACACAAAGAGTAGAATAATGGGCATAACAAACACAACTCAAAGGAAATAGTGACAAATATAGCAGAAATCTCACGTGAATAAAAAGTGAGATAAAAACCCCATACCTCGTTGTAATCAATAAAGTTGTATGACCAAAAGATAATAAACACCAAATTAATCACACAATACCATGAATATAAAGATAATAATGATAGTATATATCAACGACAGTATACATTACACTGCCTGCAATTACTAAGTGGCGAACAATGGAAATATCACAGAATTAAAAGTGAGATAAGTAATCCCCTTACCTCTTGTCCGACTTGGATCGTTTGTTCCATGTTCTTCAAGAATAAATATGAAAGTTAATTTATACTTTCTTAAGAACCCTTTTCAAGTTTATTATTTCTTATATATCAAATATTACCACTTAATAAACATTATGTAATCTTTTAAGTTAATAATGTTCGTTTTGTCGATATTTGGTACTTCAGTCAAAAATGTACTTCTTATAATTACAAGTTGTAAATATATTCAAAAGTTTATTATATCCATAATTATATTCATGATTTAGATATTATAGATATCAGATATATCCATTATATACTTGTATTTATAATATTACATAGGTATATTTTCATTATAGAATAATATCATATATAATATCATTAACTCCATCCTTTATACGTCCCACATATGGCATTAATGAGTCATATCACTTTGAGGGGGCGGTAGTCCGCACTTCCTCAAATGAAATTATCGTGTTTACCCATAATGGAAACCATAAAGGTAGGATATAAATGTAAAATACAAAATCATGACGAAAATATAAACATAATATATATCATATAAAAATACAATGCCATATTAATGGACACCATGAGACGTGGTAGCAGAAAACCGAACAATCATCATTTCTTGAGGTATTAGTTTTCCATCCACAGAAACAATATGCTCTTGACCCATTATATGGATGTGTCTGTAATTATAGTTAGAATATCCCTCCTATCAACATACAAGTATATTTAGGATGCTGTGTTTCTTATAAAATAATGGAATAAAAAGATTTTAGGGGTTGGAGAAGTAAAATAAAATAAAATATGTTCAGAGGAACTGTTACCTTTAATTTGGGAAACATTCTTTGTTTTAAACCAAAATAACTTCTTAAAGTTCCTTATTCCTATGTTAATGCATCTAGGAGGATGAGAGTGATGTAGGGAGCTTAATTGGGTAGATTTTGGATGATCCACAAGGCTTTAGAGGTGTGACGAATTGGTTAGAAGTGGTGCCCTTTTATAAGGGGGAAAAGGGGCTCTTTATGAAAGTGTGAAAATATAATATTATTATATAATGATATTTGTTTAATAAAGGTTCAAAAATAACTAATGTAGAATCTAGGATGAATCATGGTCAAAATAATATCATCCAATAAGAAATGGACAAGTTTTGGATGTTATTTTAATATTTATAATCTTATTTATTTTAATAATTTATTAATGTGGAATATACTGCATCATTATTGTGTCATAAATAATTTACATTATTTGTTTTCTAAAAATTATAAAACAAATACCATGATATAGAAAATATTTTTATCTTTCCAATAAATATTTATACTCTAAAATATAACATATATAACCCCATGTGAAAATTAATTTAACAAAAAGATATTTGTTTGTGTAATTTGTTCATTTACATTATATTAATTATTCTATGTTTTCATTATCACTCTTTAGTGGCTCTATGGTGTCCCCAAATCAACCCAATGATGCCCATAGTTTTCCATGACTCATCCAATAAGGATATTTCAAGTTCTATGGTAATTTTTTATTATTATGATATTATTTTTATCTTGAATTACCCTATTGACCTTTCACCGTGGTAAATAAAAGTCAAAAGTTACTATTCATCTAAAATTATTTTCATCTTATTGAACCACATTTTACTTTCTAATAACAACCATGTATATTAGGTTTTCAAAATTAAATTCACAGAAATGGTAAATTTTCATTTAAATGAAAAATTCTGTTTTTTTAACTACTACTAAGTGGTTTCAGTATTCATCAAAAACTGATTTTTCCAGAAAAATACCAATCAATCATCCTATGCTATATTTGATATTATGAATTAAAAAATGATGAATTATTTAAAATATTTAATACATAGAAGTTTCATTAAATAATTTAAAATTAATTTCTTGTTGTCAAAAAAATAGCGTGTTTTTGAGAAATAATAACTATCAAAAGATTGACACTTGTTTATGTCAAATTTTAAAATGAAATTATTTCCAATCACCAACATCAGATTAAATGGTAAAAATATATTCTTATTACACTTTGAAACTAATTATAATTTTAATCTAACCATATAAATAAATTATATTAAAAGGCACTTTTGAATTAAAATACAGTATTTTTCACTATTCATTAAAAAATGAACTTCATCAGAAAAAATACAAAAAATTTACCCAAAGGAAATTTTGATGTCCCAAATCAAAATAATAATTTTATTTTTTAAAATATAACATATAAAAATGACAAATACTATATTTAATGAGGGTACTCCAACAAAAGATGGTAAATCGACCTTTTACTGAATATTAGTGTTTTCATGCTTAAAATTAGATTCATTCATATTTTAAGCCCCTATCTTTTATTGGATAATTGTAAAAACTTTTAATAAACATATATAATCATATTTTAGTTATTTATATTCCTTTCTTCCAATACAACGGATAGAAATTAACTACCATTTTAAAATAATATTATTATATAATTAATATGCAACGTAAGATTTCAAAGAAACCCATTGTTGTGTATCGGGTACGCCATCAAAAATAGAATCCCCTTTAATTTAAAATTAATATTGAATTCAAAAATATTAATAAATTTGAAAACTGTCTTATTCCTTATTTATCTGGGATGTTACATATTTCCCCCCTTTTGGGAATTGCGTCCTCACAATTTTACAACTAGGCTTGGAAACATCATTAAAAGTCCCACATCGGAAAATAGTCAGTAAAACAATCACTTTAAATGAAAGAATGAAAAGTAAAAAGGTCACCCAAGATAACACATACTATGATTCCATGTAGGAAAACATGGATATGGAAGAGAGAAAAAATGGTCCAGTTCTGGTGGAGATTGATAGAATACATGATTAGGAGAAATTTAACCACCATAAAATCACAAACATGTAATGGGATCAATGGTCCTTGATTCCCTAGTAGGAAAAGTTAACAGACAATGTTTTTGTTTTAAGTTAATTTTCATAAATTTGAGGAATTTAATTATGAGATTAAATAAAAACATAAGGAAATATAATTACTTGTAATGTATACTTTCATCATTTACTAAATTCCTACCATAAACTCATCTTTTCTCCAAACAATGAGTATTCAAACTGGCTTGGTCACATTAAAAGTGCTAGAATCTATTTCGAGAGAATCACATAATCCAAAAAACAAGAAATATATATTTCCCATGTATTTAGACCTTAACCAAAACCAAAATGGATAGTGCGATAGCTGATAATACCCAAAAGGATAATGATTTACAAAATGAAAAACTACTCTTAATCTCCAAATTTTGTCTATTAATACCCAAAATTCAACAAATACCATTTAATAAACATATGTACATAAAATTCTTCAATGTAATCCAAACTAAGATTGAAACCCAAATCTCAGAAAAATTTAATCATATATTATTCCCCGGTAAATATTATCATTTCTCTCCAAATAACATCAGTGTTGAGTCAATATGGTTTTCCTTATGACTTTTCCATTCATTTATACTTGGGGGAGATTTTTTAATCAATAAGGTTTCCTTATGACATTACAATTCCTTCTTATTTTGAAAATCACAAACAACTTATCTCAATAAAAACATCTTTTTACCCTGTGTTTTACTTTTATAAAGAAAAATTTCCTTCTATAAAAAAATTTGTCTTCACCATGTTATATTGTTCATATCATAATTTTTCTAAGTGTAAAATTCATATTAGAACCAAAACCTCGGAATCCCATAATTTCTTAGATTTTAAGTATTCTGTTTTAGGAACCAAAATCTCAGATCTGAATTCAGATAACAAATTCTGGATACGAATTCATATGATTTATTACTTCGAATTCTTCATACGAATTCTGGATACGAACTCCTCAGAGTTATGACTCTGAATTCTGAATCAATATTCTAGTTACGAAATCTTTTGAGTTCTGACTCCAAATTCTATATCAGAATTCTGGTTACGAACTCTTCTGACATCTGACTCAGAATTTTGAATACGAATTCAGGATATGAAATTTTCTGAGTTCTGAATCCGAATTCTAAATAAAAATTTTGGATACGAACTTATCTGAGTTATGACTCCGAGTTCAATGAGTACAGAGCCCAAACTCTCATGAGTTCTGACTCTGAATTCTCATGAATGTTGACTCCGAACTTTGTGATTTCTGGTTCTGAATTATTATGAATCCAGATTCCGAATTTCCATGAAATTTAGACTCTGGAATTCTATATAATTTAGGTTCTGAATTCCTAGAAAATAGAATCCTATTATCTTGTATTATAAACTTCGAATTCAATTTTGGTTAGACTGTGAACTTTTATTTGATTACAATCCGAATATCACATTTTAGTTAATCTTGCACATGTTTTTTATAAACCGATGTCCTTCTTTCAGTTACTCACTAACCATTATTTGACTTACATGTGTATAGGTCCCTCTGAAATTCATGGAAAAATATGACCATTAGAGGAGGGAGTAGAGTATTGAAGTCGTGGATATAAATAAGAGCTCATTCGAAAGAGCTTAGAACTGAACTTTGACAACTGTTCATATATGTTGTTGAAGTGATTTCTAGAGAGAGAGTCTCTTATAGACTCTTAGGCATCGTGCAGAATGACTGAACAGCTTGTTCAAACTTTTCTTTGTGCAGAATTTATTTGTGCGACTCTGATTTTTACTAGGTACAATCGAGGGCTTCTGGGGATAGGAAGACTGAGGGGCCGACTACCTTGATTTTGATGGATTTAGGGGATATCAAGATAGAATCCTTTATTCGTATCGAGCACTTACCCTTTTGTGGGAAAGACATACATTCCTGAAAGTATAAATCAAGATACCTTTTATCCAGGGGTGTTGGATACCCTTCTCTTTGGGTTAAAAGATTTATTACTTGTTACTTGTTTTTATACAAGTTTTCTGCTACATTTGTATTGTTGAAGAAAGTATAACAATCTTATACTTCCTTATACTAGTACTCTGATTTAGTTACATTCTATACGTATAAAGGTTGAATCTTCATCTTTTTAAAAATTCATTAAGTTTCATTTTCAGAATCACTTTTCTGGAATTGCTATCTCGAAATCATATTTCCTGAATCAAGAAAATGATTAGAACTTAGAGGTTTTGTGAATTATCTTTTTTATCCTTGTTAAACATAACCATATTTAAATGTACCAGATGAATTATTAAAATTATACAATCCACCCTCCCCCCTCTTATATTTGAGCATCTTATCTTTATATATTTGATCCTACAATTGGTATCAGAGGTTGGAAACCTCATATCTTTTACCAATAATATATTTGGTTTCAGAGGATTGGTTCAATATGAATTAATCCCACAATTAGATTCATAAGATAATTATTTTTTTTATAACATTCGGAATTGAATTTATGGATTCACACTTTTTCAGTATCAGTTTTTCGGACATGTATAGTTCAGATTCATTTTTTTCTTAGAAATACTCTTGTTCTGTATTTTCCTTTCTTAGGAATATTTTCATTGGTTACAAACTTTTTCTATTAACATGTTTTTGTGGAAAAAAATTTCTTTAAGACCACTAGAATCAATGTTGGTTCCATTAAAAATCCCAATCCAAATAGACCACCTATCTATGATGGAAATGATTATGAATATTAGAGAGATCACATGAAGACTTTCATTATCAATACTGGTGTTGATAATTTTGTTATTCTTACAAGAGGATATAAAAACCCTGATAAAGAACATGGTACCTTTACTAACCAATAAAAGCATGAATATCAACTGAATTATATGGTACACAATAGTTTTCTTTGCTCCATGACTAGAAATATATATAGAAAAATTTAATATTGTGATGCAGCAAATTTTATATGGAAGAAACCTGAAGTTACTCACTTTGGAACTTCCAATGTCATTGAAATAAGAACAACCTTGCTCAGAGCTGAATATCAGGGTTTCTGCTTTCCAAATGGAGAACCCATATGTAAGGTGCAACAATGATTGATGACTATTGTGAATAGTTTACAATCCATGGGTGAGAAAGGATTAGATGATGAAGCTCTTTTTGATAATATCATAAACATCATCCCCAATGAATGGGAATCCATGAGGACTACCTTTGATGGGAAAAAAAGGTTACTCATATTTCCTTAGATGAACTGTTTGAAACTCTTCTATAACATGAGACTAGAATGAAGTGAGATTTTGATAACGTAAATAAGAAGAATGGAAATGGTAGTTTTTATTTTACTACTACATCAAATCATATGAAATCCATGACTCCTGAGAGAGTTACTAGATACAAATCTAAGAAAGTTTTTTCCAATCTCAATCTCGTGGATGTGAATCCTCAAAGAATGAATTAGAAAATTTTGCTCGAAGGATGAACAAGATAGCTGGATAGAGGAACTTTCAATCCAGATAAAAAAAATAATGGAATGATAAGAAAGATTCAGAAGTTACATGTTATGAATGCAAGAGTGATGTACATATAAGACCTGATTGTCCTACACTCAAGTGAAATGAAATAATGGAAAATCCTTCTGATAGAAATATAAATAAGTATTATAAGGCTAAGGATAAGAAAGTCTTGAATTATAATGACACATGGAGTGAAAGTGGTGGAGACTATTTAGATTAAGGATCTTCTAGAAAGAAGAATCATGGTTTAATAGCCAGACTACCTATTGATAATCATTTCATAATGGCTAAGGTACATAATGCTGAATCATTGAACAATGTTTCTTTGAATTCTAATTATATCAAATAATAAAACTCTTCGGATGAAGAATCTTCTTTTGATAAAGATGATACTTTACCTTCCCATGACGAAGTTTCTATGTTTGTCAAAATTCATGATATTGAAAATTCAAAACTCATGAAAAAAACTGAAAACCAAAAATCTAGGAATACTATTCTTTCTAAGGAAATATCAGATCTTTCTAATGATATTGATTAAAAAATTGATGATTTTGAAAATATTTCAAAAAATCATGAGAAAGTATGTTCTGAGAAGAAAAAACATTCTAATGATCTAGAAAACATAATTTCTCAGAAAAATGTTTTCGATCCTAGATCTAGTTCGAAATCAAATTATTTTGAAGACAAGAACTTGGTTAGAAAACTGAAATCTGAAATATTTTCCTCGAGGAATTGTTTTAAAACAATTACCTTAGGTAAGGAAAATTTTGATAAAATGTATTCACAAATCCGACCTCTAAGGAATAGTTTTGGTTTTGGTTGTACCAGTTCTAAACCAGTTTTAAATAATAATTACTTTGTCCCTCAAATTTCTCTATTCTGTACTAATTGTCAGTGTCGTGGACACTAGAAAAAAATTGTTCCTAAAAAAACCCAATCTTTAGGATTTCATAAAGCCTATTTTTCTATGATGATGTGGGCATCTAAAATTTTGCTTTCAAATAATTCCGGATCCAAGCAAGTTTGGATTTCAAAAACCTTACATTTTCTTATTTTCCTGAAAATACAGAAGTTACCAATTAAAATACATGGTACATGGATAGTGGATATTCCTGACATATGGCTGGGAACAAAAACTATTTTGAAAAGATTATCAAGAAGAAAATATGAAAAGAAACTTTTAGAGATAATGCTCAGGGATATATTATTGGTATAGGTATAATTGTTATTCTTGTAAATACTTTGATTTCAAATGTTTTATTCATTAAAAGTCTTAAGAAAAACCTCATTAGATTAATTCAATTATGTGATGAAGGCTGCCTTTTGAATTTTAGGAATGGCAAGTTCCTAGTAAACAATTCCAAGGAAGAGTTCATTCTTTATGCCCATAGGCAAGAGAATGCTTACACACTAAACATAGAAGTCCTTAGGAGAAAAGATCTACCTTTACTTAGTGAAATATAATATCATTCATGGTTATTTAATTTAAGGTTTAGATACTATAACCTTAGGAACTTATGAAAAATATCTATAATAAGATTTCTTAAGGATCTATCAGAGCATAGATTTGATTCCACAAAAGTTTTTAACCCTTGTCAACATGGAAAGAAACACAAATCATGTTTTAAATTAGTCATTGAAGTCTCAACCACTGATGCATTACAGTTAGTCTATATGGATATCTTTAGGCCTATAAAAACTAGAATCATTGGGGGAAAGTATTATGTATTTGTCTTGGTTGATGATTATATTAGATTTATGTGGGTCTATTTTTAGCAAAAGAGTCTGAATCTTTTTCTTATTTAAAAAGTATCAGAGCCCAAGATAAAAATGAGAAAATCCTTTCATTGAAAACTATTAATATTGATCCTGGAGGAGAATTTAAAAATTCGGATTTTGAATCTTTTTGTATTTGAAAAGGAATTACTCATAACTTCTCATCACCCAGAACACCGAAAAAATGGTGTTGTTGAAAGAAGAAATCGAATTCTTCAAGAGTTAACTAGAACCCTGTTGAGTGAGTATTCTATAGGCAAACATTTTTGGGATGAAGCTATAAGTACTTCTTGTTATACTATATTTTTAGTATTGATGAATCGTTTTCATAATAAAACTCCTTATGAGTTATGAAATGGTAGAAAACCTAGACTTTCATACTTTAAGGTTTTTGGTTGCAAGGTATTCATTCTGAATACTAAATACAATCTTCACAAATTCACACCAAAATCTGATGAAGGAATTTTCTTACGCTACTCAACAAATTCTAAGGCCAATATAGTTTTCAACAAAAACTACTATACTATTGATGTGATAGTACATGTGAAATTTGATGAAATTCATCCTTTTGTTTTTGAACAACCCCATCCAACATATTCAGATTTTTTAAAAAAAAATTGATTATCATCCTTCGATAGAAGATCCCTCTAATAAGGAAAATTTCCAAGAAGTTACTTTTGAAGAATTTACCCTAGAATATTTCCTACCCTATGTTGATGAACATGTTTTAAAAAACACAAATCAGTTGTTTTCAAAGAATCATCACAGTGATAGTATAATTGGTGGTGTAAATGAACCCATACGGACTAGAAGTTCCTTAAGGAATAATGTATAACATATAACATTTCTTTCCCAATTAAAACAAAAAAGAACTGATGAAGCTTTAGGTTATAATGATTGGATTAAATCCAGGAAAGATAAACTAAATAAATTCTAATGGAATAACATCTGGACCTTGGTTGAAACACCTAAGGAAATTTCTGTTATTGGAGTAAAATGGGTCTTCATAAATAAGTGTGATGAAAATGGAATCATTGTAAGAAACAAAGCTAGATTAGTATAAAAGGCTATAATCAACAATAAGGTATAGACTATGAGGAAACATATGCTCTAGTATATAGACTTGAATCTATTCGTATTTTACATTCCTTTACATCATTATTCAACATTAAAATTTTTCAAAAGTATGTGAAATGTGCTTTCCTTAATGGTTATGTTCAAGAAGAAGTTTCTGTTGAAAACCTCCTGGATTTGAAGATTCAAAATATCCTAGTCATGTTTTTAGACTTACCAAAGATTTTTATGGACTTAAAAAAGCCCCTCGATCTTGGTATGATAGACATACATGATTTTTGCTTCAAAATAATTATGTTAAGGGAAATGAAGATCCAACACTTTTTATAATGAAAGATATGAAAAATGTTTTGACTATTCAAATTTATGTTGATTACATTATATTGGCTTCAACTTAGCAATCATTAACTGATTCCTTTACGGATCTAATGAAATATGAGTTTGAAATGAGTATGATGGGTGCGTTAAAATTTTTCCTTGGTTTTCAAATATCTCAAAAACCTGATGGAATCTATATATCCCAACATAATTATATTAAAGATATTTTTAAAAAGTATGGATATGACAACACTAAATGTCTGAGTACTTCCATTGGTACCTCAAATACACTTGATCATGATGAAGCTCGGAAACCAGTTGATCAAAAAACTTTTAGAAGTATGATAGGAAGTCTACATTACTTGATAGCTAGTCGTCTAGACTTTATGTTTTCAGTAGACTTATGTACAATATATCTAACCAATCCTATGGAATCTCATTTAAAGACAGCAAAAAGAATTTTTCTCTACGTAAAGGGAACCATGGATTTATGAATTTTTTAAACTTCTGGAAATGATTTTTTTTAAATGATTTTCGGATGCTGACTTTGGTTGATGTAGAATGGATAGAAAGAGTACATCCAGAACTTTTCCTTTCTTAGGAGATTCATTAGTTTCCTGGTCATGCAAGAAGCGACCCTCAGTAGAACTTTCCACTACTGAAGCTGAATATATAGCAGCTGGATGTTGTTGTGCTCATGTATTGGGAAGGCAACACTCACTCACAGACTATCTTATGAGTTTTACCAAAACACAAATTTTGTGTGATAATACTAGTGCCACTTCCCTTAGTAAAAATCCTGCACATCACTCTAGTACAAAGCACATAGATATTAGGCATCACTTTCTTAGGGATCACACACAAAAAGAAGATATTATTCTTCAATTTATCGGAATGAAAGATCAAATTGCTGATATTTTCACAAAATATATACCCCCGATAGATTTTAATACATTAAATAAAAGTTAGGAATGATAACTATAAGGTAATTATCCTCGATAACTTCATGTTGAAACAATATCCTTACAGTAATAAACTCTTTTTCATAGGGGGAGTACATTTCATTTGTAGTTTTTTATATGTTTCATTATGATGTTTTTCATATTTTTCGTAATGAAGTTTTTCATATTTTTCATAATGAAGGTTTTCATGTTCTTTTCGTATTTTAGTCATTCATGTTTTTCGTAAGGAAAATTTTCATACATGAAATTTTCATATGGAAAATCTTCATACTTAAAATTTTCTTAATGAAAATTTTCGTATGTAAAATTTTCTTAATGAAGATTCTCGTATGTAAAATTTTCTTAATGAAGATTCTCGTACTTGAAATTTTCTCAATAGAATTTTTGGTACTTGAAATTTTCTTTATGGAAATTTTCATACTTAAATTTTTGTAGTTATGTTTTTTATACTGATGATTTACGTAATGAAGATTTTTGTGATGGAATTTTTCGTAATGAAGATCTGTGTACTCATTTTTTATCCCGTACTCCGGTTTTTTTTTGAATTTAATGTTTTCCAAGATAAATTTTCCCCATTACAAATAATTATCCTAAAATTCTAAAAGGTGTGTTTCTTTCCTGAGTTTTCGTAATAACCATTTACGTACTGTTAGTTTATTTTATTTTTAAAAGAATTTATTGATTCTAGTTTCCTTAAATCTGATTTTTTCATTAAAAAACCTCAAAAGATCGAATTCTACCAAATTTTCCTTATGACTATCATTTCAACTATCCGATCAGATTTGAAGAATTATCATCCATCGGATTCAGATGGTAAGATGAATCGTAGCTTCAACACCTCTAAAAGGGGACCCCCGATGGTTATCCCAAATCAATTTTCAATGCCTTTGTGTTTCGAAGTTCTGCCCATCTTCAAAAGCCCATTTCGGATTTTCAGAGTTTTCACATGTCTGAATGTCTGCTAAAATTCCTTCTCAAGATATGTATTCTACCAAGCCGATTTTGGAGTGGAAAATTTATTGGGAGATAGTGGTGCATCCGAACATCTTAAATAAACATGACTCCATTATCTCAAAGAATATCAGGATTAATGGGTGGGAGTGTGTAGCCACTTTAATGACAGCAGCTCAGGATATTGTGTATCCAGATCTCCTCATTGAGTTTTATGAATCAGCATGTGTTTTCATGGAAGATGGATGTAAAGACCCGTAAAATTCAAGGGAAATTTTTTTCTTAATTTTCTTTAGAATTTTACAAGAGCGCGGTTTCAGACGGCACCTAATTCCGAGGCCCGGAGTGCCCGGAATTAATTTCCGAAGTTTGGCTCGGGTACGTTCAGTGAACGAACGAGCGGGAATTCCTAACTTTTGATCCAGTGCTCGGAATTGAAATCCGAGGGCACCGATGAACTCGCAGCGCCGATATTCGCTTAATGAGACCTTATCGGGAGTTGCGTTTGTTGCGGGTTGAAAGTTACGTTTTGGGGGTTTTCAGTTAAGTTAAATAAAATTTGTGTAAGACAAATTTTATTTTAACTTATTTAAAAACCTATCAAAGGAGGTTGGAAGTGGGACCCACACCCACTTAACCTCCCTTGGGAGGATTAAGTGTGGTGGGGCCCACACGAACCCCTTTTCTTTTCAAATTCTCTCAACGTACTTAACCCCTAATTAATTGGCCTATGTTACTCTTAATTAATTTTGGGAGTTAACTCTTTTGAATTTCAAACATTTGAAATTCTTTGAGTTATGTGTTAATAAAATAAGATGTAATCTTATTTGTTTATGGGTTGTTGGTTTATTCCCTTGAGAGCTTTTGAGAGCTCCTCTTCATCTTTTCCGGCGAAGAACGTCTTCATCCTCAACGAAGAACGACAACACTTCGTCAAGGATCATCGACTCGGCGACCCGGTATCTTCGGACCTCTTCTTCCTCCTCGGACCTTCTTCGTCGGCAAACGAAGATCCGCCAACGTCGTGTCTCTTCGGGCATAACACTTCGTCAACAGATTTGACGAATGTCGACCGCGACACCCGACCTCCGCGACGCCGTCTTCCGCGGAGCGTAGCCGAACCTTTGAATCTTAAACCCGAGGTAGGGGTTGTTGGTTCATTATTTCTTTATTCTTTTCCTTGAACGTGGATCTCGCATGTCTAACTTGATGCTTGAATGTTTAAGTTGCGTTATTAATTTAACGTGAGGGGGGGCCGGACCGCACGAACACGGCCGAATCCCCCCTCCAACGTTCATGTTTATTCATGCGGGCGGAAGCAAGTGGCGTGGTGCCGTCGCACCACGCGGATGATCGTACTTATATTTTACGCGGCGCCGTCACGCCACGCCGAGGAAAAATCTTCAAGAACGCGACGTCGTCGCGCCGCGTTGAAAAGAAATCGAAGCACGGCGAAGGGGCGCGGTGCCGACGCACCGCGCCGGATGACGAACGCCGCGGCCGGTTCCGGGCCGCGGCGGGACGAGAAGACCGCGGCCGGTTCCAGGCCGTGGCGGGACGAGGAGACCGCGGCCGGTTCCGTGCCGCGGCGGAAGGGAAGACCGGCGGCCGGGCCGCCGGCGTCGGAAGCCGAAGAGGGGACCGGAAATTCCGGTCCCGTTGGAGAAAACCGGCCGGCCGGCTCGCCGGCCGGATGCCGTTAAACCGGGGAATTAATTCCCCGGCCAGCTGGCAAAACCCCCCTCTTAAAGAGGGGGGGCAGTTTTAATTTAAAGGGAGGGGGCCGGCTGCCCCCTCGGATCCGCACAAGCAGGCCCCCTCATGTGAGGGGGCGGTTTGCTTAAAAAAACGGCACGGCTAAGCCGCGCCGCCAGAAGAAACGCGGGGCTTAGCCCCGCGTGCGTGCGGCCTCCCCGCTGGCGACAGCCGCCGCCACCGCGGCCCGCCGCCGCCGCCGCCGCGGCCCGCCGCCGCCGCCGCGGCCCGCCGCCGCCGCCCGCCCGCCGCCGCCGCCCGCCGCCGCCACCGCCGCCCGCCGCTGCGGCCCGCCGCCGCCGCCGTCCGCCGCCGCCGGCCACCGCGCCGCCCGGGGGGGGGGGGGGGGGGGTCGGGCCGGGTCGGCCCGGACCCGGACCCCCCCGTTTCGAACCAGTTTTGGTTTTTGGCTCATAACTTGAGCCTCGGACCTCCGATCGACGAATCGTCAGCGGCAACGCGATCCTTGGATCGAGATGGTCGTTTCGGTATATCGCACTCAAGGTTTCGGATTATTTTGAGTTTGGCCGGGTTGGTTCGTTCACGAAACCAACCGGGCCTTCGGAGCGGAAACGCTCATATCTTGAGCCACGAACGTCCGATTGACGCGCCGTCAGTCGCGTTGCGTTCCTCTTAATGAGACGGATCTTTTGGCATACTCCGCCCGAGGTTTGGACGCAGGTGGAGTACGGTCGGGTTGGTTTTTCTTAAAAACCAACCGGGCCCCGGAGACGAAAAAGCCAATAACTCACAGACCGGGCGTCCGATTGACGCGCCGTCTGTTTCGTTTACTTCCTCTTGATGAGACGGAACTTTTGACATACTCCGCCCGAGTTTTGGATGCAGTCGGAGTATGGCCGGGTTGGATTGTACCCGAAATCCAACCGGGCCCCTGGAACGGGAAAGCTGTTATCTTTCTGACAGGACGTCCGCTTGACGAGCCGTCAGCGGCGTTGGTAGTTACGTTTAGTAACGGTCCCTATGAGTATACCTATGGGAGTTCGGGGTACAGTTGAGATACGGCCGGGATTGGTTCGCACTCGAAACCAACCGGGCCCCTGGGACGAAAAGGCTTATAACTCACAGACCGGGCGTCCGATCGACGCGCCGTCTGTTGCGTTGAGACCCCTGTGACGAGACGGACTTTTGAGATACTTCTTGCGGGAATTTGTGATACTTGGAGTATCGACCAGTAGCTCGTGGAGCGGACCCTCCCGGAGACGAGCGTGCAGAGTACGGAGACCGTGTAGCCGACTGAGACCTGACGACTGCTTGACCGACTCGACTTGGAGTGAGTCGACTAGCCCAGTGGACGGAGCACCCGGTATTTGGCGGCAGACCCACGGCGGACGGAGCGCCTTGTAGTTGGCAGAAAACCCGCGGTACTCGACAGGAGGAGTACCTCAGTAGGCTATTTGGGTGAGCGCCCGGTATTTGGCGATAGACCCTCAGCGGACGGAGCGCCCGGTAGTTGGCCGCAAACCCGCAGTACTCGACAGGAGGAGTACCTCAGCAGTCTTAGGTTAGTGAGCAGTACCTCGGAGTCGTGACAGGACCACTGCACACTCCAGAGACGGAGCTCTTCAGCAGTTACGGTTTCGATAATGAAAATCCTGGTTTGAGCTGAGACTTTTGACCTTGTGTTAACCTCATGATTGAGATGGGTCACTTGATAACTTAGGTATATGTATGGGCATATACCTGGGTAGTGGTTATCCGTTGATCTCATGATTCTTGTGTTTCCTCATGATTGAGATGGGTCACTTGATAACTTAGGTATATGTATGGGCATATACCTGGGTAGTGGTTATCCGTTGATCTCATGATTCTTGTGTTACCTCATGACTGAGATGGGTTACTTGATAACTTAGGTATATGTATGGGCATATACCTAAGTAGAGTTTATCTGTTGTGATATTCTTGTGGTTATCCTTGTTGGTTTTAGTGAGACCTTGAGGGTCTCGGGGTCTCTACTGAGTATCGTTATACTCACCCCTGCACGGGCTATGCCCGCACCTCGTTGTGTTGGTTGCAGACGACGGCCAGTACTGGCAGAGGCCGAGTGTTCGAGGACTGGACGGTACCTGGAGGTGGACTATACGACGAGGCGGTACCCAGAGGCAGACCACTGAGCGGGACATACTTGGAGCAGACGGCGGGACCCGAGGAGCAGAGGAGCTATCTGTACCCACCCTTCAGGTGGGATTTCCAGTGGACAGCTCGGCGTAGCTGCTTTACTTTTCAGTTGCTGTTTTCCCTTTCGAGTTGTACTTTACAGTTGGGCTTGTATTTCTGGCCCCTTTTTACTTTCCGCACTTTTAGTTGTACTCTGTTTTGCTTAGTGTTACTTTCCGCTTTCTTACTCTGTGGTGTTTGTTTATTTTACAAAGGCAATGCCTTCCCTTTTTACCGGGATTTACGCCTTGGTGCTAGTCGCCAGCCCCTGGCCTTTGGAAGGCGGGCTTGGGGTAGTCACGGCACGGACCCCGAGGGCGGGTCGTGACAATGGAAGAGAAAAATTAGCCTTCAAGAGTTATGGTAAAACTTATTCCCTCTCTTACACCAAGGATACTACCTTGGTGGGGCTTTCATATGAAGGGGAAGCCAAGTTATGCTCCCTCTAGTAGTCAGATGTTCAAGGAAGTTTCTTAATGGTTAAGGCTATGGAATGTCTTGGACTTACAGATGTCAAAACAGCAAATATTTTTCACTTGTCTCCCAACAATCAGATCATACAGTTATGGGTTTAGGGTCTTATTGTACTGAGAATGGGTGAAAAGGACATGTATAAGAAAAGTGATATGTATATATTAGATTTTTGGGTAAATATAAGAAAAATAAACCTGATGAAGCATATTCTCATCACGATATAGAATATCAAGAATGGGAATTTGAGAGTATAGATAATCATGTATCCTTCCCATATCTCCAAACTAATAGTTTGTTATCCTAAATCATTCAAGATTCCTTGCAGTTCCAAGCCAAGGAATTGCATGGTGATGTTAATCAGCGATGATACCCTCAAGATGATGAAATTAGGTTTTTCATAGGAGTCAGGTGTGTTTTATGATCTACCAGAGAATGAGCCAGAAGCCGTTCCAAAAAATATAGAAGAGGCTGAACCATCAAAGAAAGATGGAAAGAAGAGGAAACTAAAGGAAGTTGAAGAAATGGAGAAAACCCCTAAATCCAAAGAAATCTAATCCACACCTCCAAAGCCCAAGAAACAGAAAGCCTATCCGGATGAGGTAGTTTCCATTTAGAGGGTGGATAAGAAGAACCAGAAGGAAGGGGAACCAAAATTTGGTCTAGAGCCTGCATAGGGCAAGGCTCTAAAAGAGAAATCTACAGAAGAGCTTGAGAAGCAAGCCAAAGAGAATAAGCTTAAGAAGAACATGTCAAAGGCAGATATTATGAAATCTCTTTTGAAGGATACTAATGTTTCATTAGAGAACATTCTTGTACCAAAATCTTTTTTAGTCGAACCATTACTTGAGACACCGGGGGAGAAGTAAATGACTCCAGAAAAACCCCAAGATAAGGATGTAGAAAAGGAAGATATGGAAGAAGTTCAGGAAGCTCAATGCACTGAAGATACAACTAATATGATAAACCAAGGTGAAGACTTTCATGAGAAGGAATGTGCTTCCAAAAAATTGTCAATATGGACTTCTCAAGCTGGATCATCGAAACATTCTACTCCTGGAATTGATGAAATATATGAAGAGGAAGTGAACATGTTATCAAAGGAAGAGAGTCATAATCATAACTAGATTATTTCTGAAGACATTGACGATGAAGTTGAGAATGAAAATTTTGATGAAGATAAGATTATCCAATTATCTGGAAGTGAGAATGAGTCTCCAAATGAAGATGTTGTTCTTAAAACTGACAAGGGGAAACAAGTGGTCATTGAAACCCCAAAAATGAAATTTTGAGGAAGAAGGAAGTTGGGGGAACTTATAAGAGGATGTTGGTTGAGATAGAAGAAGAACCATCACCAAGAAAAATTTCAGATTCAGAATCATCATCTTTGGGACAATATTTTGTCATTCAGATTGTAACATCCCAGGTAAATAAAGAATAAAGAATTTTCATATTTATTAATATTTACTAATTAAATATTAATTTTATTTTAAAGGGGTTGCTATGTTCGATAGCTTACCCGATACGCAACGATGAATTTCTTTGAAACTTACGTAGCACACTAGTAATAAAATAATATTATTTTAAATGTTAGTTAACAAGTAGCCATTGTACTGGCGGGAATGGATATAAATAACTAAAATATGATTAGATATGTTTTTAAATGTTTATACATTACCCAATAAAAGATAAAGGCTTAAAATACAGAAAGAGTTCAAATTTAGGGCATATATACTCTAATTTTCACTAAAGGTTCACTTATCACCTTTTAATGGTGAACCGTCATTAAATATAGTTTTGATCACTCTTATAATTTATTTTGTACCAAATATAACTCTTCTTTAGAATCGGGACATCAAAATTTACTTTGTGTAAATTTTTGGTACCTTTATGATAAAGTTCATTTTTTTATGAATAGTGTAAAATGTTGTATTTTAATTCAAAACCTTTTTTTAATCTAAATTATTTATATGATTAGATTATTATTTTAATTGGTTTTAAAGTGAAATTAGAAAATATTTTTACCAGTTAATCCAATGGTAGTCATTGGAATCAATTTCACTTTGAAATTGGACTTAAACTGGTGTCAATCTTTTGATACTTATTGTTTCACAAAAACACGCTATTTGTCATGATAGCGGGAATTAATTATTAAATTAATTAATTTGACTTATATGTTTTTAATTTTGTAAAATAGACTTCATTTTTGAATTCGGAATATCAAATATAGCTTAGGGTGAATTTTTGGTAATTTTCTGAAAAACTTCAATTTTTGATGAATAGTGAAACCACTAAGTGGTAATCAAGCAAACTGATTTTTCAGTTAAATGAAAGTTTACCACTAATGTGTATTGAATTTTGAAAATCCGACATACATGGTTGTCATTAAGAAGTAAAATGTGGTTCAATGAGATTAAAATAATTTTTTGGTGAATAGTAACTTTTTTTCATTAATCGTGATTAGAGGTAATTAGTGTAGTTTAAGGTAAAAATGGTATTATAAGAATGTGAAAAAACCATGACACTTGTCATACACCTATTGGGTGAGTCATGGCCGACCAAGACAAGCCATGGGCCAACTTCGGGACCCCATGGAGCCACTTTAGTTGGAAAATGACATTAATATATTTTTATTTAATGTTAAAGTGAAAATGACACTAACATAAATTGTTTTACTAAAATAATTTTTGAGTGGGGTTATACAAGTCCAAATTTTTATTATAAATAGTCATTGTAATGATAAAAATCTTTCCTACATCATAGTATTTTTTTTATAATTTTTGGACATTAAATAAATTAAATTATTTATGACATAATAATGATGCAGCGATGACATCATTATTTGACGATTTAAATAAAATGGAATGATAATGTAAAATCTTTGCACTACACATGGACAAAACCAATTAGATGAGTGGATTTCGAACCCTTATCACCTTATCCACGAATTATATCAATGTGGGACCTTTTAAAACCGAAACAAATTTTCAAATAAAGTAATATTTCTTTACTTTCCAAAAGTGCCCCTCCTCTCTTCTTATAAAAGGCCCCCACCTCTACCCCATTTCACACACTTCTCAAGCCTTTGGATCGGCCAACCCCTGCCCAATTACTCTCTCCACATCCCTCTCCTCATCCTAGAGGGTTCCATTTGGGCAGAATCCTTTCAAAGGAAGCCTTTAGGCTCAAATCAAAAGGGAGTTACACTTTTAAAGGTAATTCATTCTCTCTTGTTCATTTGTTTTATTTTGCTTCTCCAACCCTCTAAACTCTTTTTATTTACTTATTTTGTAACAACACCAGTATCTTCAATATACTAGGGTGTTGTTATAATATTTATTTGAGCTACACTCTCACACAACTACATCAAATGGTTAAAGAACATACGGTTTCCGTGGATGGAGAAATTCTGCCTCCCGAAACGATGATTGTTCAATAATCATTTAACACCTTCAAGGGTGGCCATTATGATGTCACTATTTTTATATATGATATATAATATGTTTATTTTTTCTTTATGCTTCTGTATTTTTCATTTTTGGCATACCTTTATGGTTTCCATTATGGGTAAACACAATATCTTCATTTAAGGATGTGCGGACTACCGCCCCCTAAAAGTGATGTGATTCGTTAATGCCATATGTGGGACGTGTAAAGGATGGATTTAAAGTTATTATATATGATGTTATACTGGAATTATAATATACCTCTATATAATTATTATTTCTTTCCATTAAAGTATGAGATAGAAATGAAAGTAGCGTTCGTGCGTACGTACGGCTTGCCGTCTCCATGAACGGTGCATTTCATTTCTTATCCCCAAATGTAATGTACTATTAAAATTACATGTATATAATGTATATATATAATTAATGATATATCTAAATGATGAATATAATTCTGGAATTAAAATATACATACCTCTCATTTAGTTTTAATTCCACTAATATGACATTGAAATGAAAGTAGCGTTCATGCGTACGTACGGCTTACCGTCTCCATGAACGGTGCATTTCATTTCTTACCTCTAAATGATTATGTAATATTATAAATACATGCATATGCTGGATATATATGATATATATGATATCCAAATCAGGAATTTCATTCTGGATATAAATAACTTTTGACCACACGAACAACATGTAATTGTAAGAAGTCAACTTTCGACTTAAGAACCAAATATTGACAAAACAAACATTATTAACTTAAATGGTTAAATAATGTTTATAACATGGAAATAAGTGATATAAAAGGAATAATGAAGTTTAAAAAGGTTCTTAATCAAGTATAAATTAAATAAAGTTTATTATTCAGGACGTTAAAGAACGATCGAGTCATGTCGGACCCGAGGTAAGGGACTTCGTCTCAATCTCCTTTCATTGAGGCATATTTCGTTTTATACACAACTTTCTTTTATATGGTGTATAAACTCCTTTGACTTTTACTTTTATACAAAAGGAATCTTTTTCTACGAAAAGTTTTACTAAACGACAAAAAGGAATGTTTTTTTACGTACGCGGTGACAACGACCTTTTCCGCTGCCGCGAGTATTATTTGGTCTTTGGCTTCCTCAACAAGCCGTAATGTTTTTAAGATAAAATAAATACCATATACTCTTTTATGTATTTTTGGTATTGAAAAAGGTTTTGATAAAGGATTTTATTATGTCAATATATTTATGATATATTGTGATTGAAATGTGGAAATGTTATCATTCCTTTATATTGGTTTTATGTTTTATGATTTTATATTGGTACTTGGACATTTTAACGGGTGGTTACGTTATAAACCATATGACGGGTGGTGCCGTGAATACCAGGACGTGTGGTTACGTTATAACCTCCAATGCATTGGGTATGGAAGTCGGCTGTATGGCTATTCCATTAAGTATGTATGGAAATTGGCCGTATGGCTATTCCATTAAGTGATATGTGTGGAAGTCAACCGTATGGTTATTCCACTTAAGTATGTTTATGTCCCAAGTTACCTTTATATATGTTATGTGTTCTTTTTATGGGTTTTATGGTAATCCTTTGGTTACAAAAAGGTAAGTAATGATACTTTATTCAGTGAAGATTTTTTTTACTACTTCATGAAGGTGAAGGTATTACATTGATATAGTATACATGGTTTACTTGATGTTTGAAAAACTAACAGTTTTCATTCTTTTTGTATCCCTTACTGAGCTTTTTATGCTCACCCCAAGTTTTTAGAAATGTTTTTCACAGGACTTAAAGTGGAATAAGGTCAAGGATGGGATCAAGGGAATTTCATGCTATCTAAAACATGGAATCTAGACATCTTTCTTTTTAAGAGTTTTTATTTTATGGAGACTTAGTAGAAGTGTCTACTTTGTAATCTTTTAAGATGTAATAGTTATGTTCTAATTCTCTAAAACTCTAAACCTGAAAAGATCCTCAATGTGAATTATTCATTTAATTCAATATTAAGTAAGGTTTAAGGCTAGGGCCTTATAGTTGATATCAGAGGTCGGTTTAGACAACTTTAGGAGTTAGAAAAGTGTTAAATTATAATATGATTGAAATTATATAGCATTTACGGATTACCATGTTGCTTCGCCTAAGATATTTCTGTGTTCAGAATGGTTTTCCGCAGAGGAAACAAAGCAGCTATGTTGGGACAACATCCGGAGGAAGATAACCTTCCAAATCAACAACATGAGATGGTCGGAATCGGAACTGAACAGTTTGTTGCAGTGATGCACAGTTGACTCAGGCTATAAATGGTGGTGGTATCCATGCACGAGATCAGCCAGATCAACCGCAGAGGAACATGTCAGTGGTGGAACATTTCATGAGGCAACATCCCCCATCATTCAGAGGATCATCTGACCCTGTGCAAGCTGAAGGGTGGATTAAAGCACTGGAGAAGATTTTTGATGTCATGGGGTGTTCAGAACATCAAAAGGTTAGTCTTGCTGTTTACCGTTTTGAAGGTGAATCTGATCAGTGGTGGTCGATGGTGAAAAATATAAGGGATAGTGGTGAGATTGAGGATCTTCACTTGGACGAATTCAAAGGTATGTTTCTTGAGAAATATTTTCCTAAGGTGGTTCGTCTTAGGATGGAAAAAAAGTTCCTAGAATTGAGGAAGGAGGATGATTTAGTGGCTGCTTATGAAGAAAAGTTCACTCGATTGGCAAGGTATGATCCAAACATCATACGAGATCTTGATAGTAAAATAAACTGTTTTTACTCAGGGTTAAAGCCAAAGTATCGTAGGGCTTTAGCTTCTCGTGAATTCAAAAGTTATGAAAAACTTGTTCGATGTACGAAGAAGGTGGAAATGGAGTTTGCCGATGATCAGGTGTTCTATGACAAACAACAGAATAAGAGATCTAGTTGGCAGGAAAAGGGGAAGAATTCATCAAAGAAGCAAGGAGGTAAGAAAACCAAATATCCATCCTGTGAGAAGTGTGGTAAAATTCATCCCGGAGAATGTTTATCCAAGTCTGGTAAGTGCTTTCGGTGTGGAAAGTCTGGTCATATTGCTCGTAACTATAAGGAAGATGATCAAGCAGGAAATGAAAAGCCAACGGTAAGATGTTTTAAGTGTAATGAAATGGGTCATTATGCAGACGAGTGTCCGACAAGGAGCTTGAGTGATGGAATGCAGTTAGACTACAAGCAGAAAGGGGTGCTAAAATCCTTTGCAACATCTTCAGCAGATGTTGGGCCATCGAATGAAGTGGTATCAGCTCTAGGGAGCTCAGTATTTTTCGAATATTGACTTGAGGTCGGGGTACCATCAGTTGAAAGTAAAAGAAGCAGACGTTCCGAAGACTGCGTTCCGTACTAGATATGGCCATTATGAATTTGTAGTTATGCCTTTTGTGTTAACCAATGCACCTGATGTATTCATGGACCTTATGAATAAAATTTTCCATGAGTTCTTGGATAAGTTTGTGTTTTGAGGTTTGGGAAGAGGTTATGTGTGCCTTGTGATTCACAGTTGAAGAGAGAGTTGTTATGTGAAGCTCATAGTTCTCCGTTTTCAGTTCATCCGGGCAGTGCTAAGATGTATAGAGATCTTCGGGAGTATTACTGGTGGGATGGAATGAAAAGAGACATTGTTGATTTTACTGTGAAGTGTTTGACATGTCAACAGGTTAAAGCAGAGCGGCAGGGATGCTTCAGCCTTTACCAGTGCCAGAGTGGAAATGGGAAAACATATCCATGGACTTTGTTGTGGGATTACCGAGGACATCTTGAGGTAATAATTCAATCTGGGTTATTGTTGATCGCTTGAACAAATCTGCTCATTTATTTTCTATATGAGATACTTTCTCTCTTGATCAAATTTCCAGTTTGTATCTTAAAGAGATAGTTAGGTTACATGTAGTTCCTCTCTCCATTGTATCGGATCGTGATCCCAGGTTTACTTCTAACTTTTGGAAAGGCCTTTAGAAGTCGTTGGGTACTGAATTAAATTTTAGTACATCTTTTCATCCTCAATCAGATGGGCAGTCAGAACGAACAATTCAGACATTGGAGGATATGCTATGAGCTTGTTTGATGGATTATCAGGGAAGTTGGTACCAACATCTTTCTTTGGTTGAATTTTCATATAATAACAGTTTTCATTCCAGTATACAGATGGCACCATTTCAGGCATTATATGGGAAGCGGTGTCGAACTCCAGCTTTCTGGGATGAAGTGGGTGATAGGAAGTTGATGGGACCAGAATTGGTAGAAGAGATGGCAGAAAAAGTTCAGCTGATTCAGAAACACATGAGAACAGCTCAGAGCAGGCAGAAGAGTTATGCGGATAACCGGAGGAAGGATCTATCTTTCGAGGTAGGTGATCATGTTTTTCTCAAGGTTTCTCCTTGGAAAAGCGTGATGAGATTTGGTAAGAAAGGAAAGTTGAGTCCAAGGTTTGTTGGACCATACGAAATTCTGGAAAGAGTTGGATCAGTTGCATACCGAGTGGCTTTACCTCCGAGTTTATCTCAGGTACACAATGTTTTTCACGTTTCGATGTTGAGAAAGTATATGCAAGATCCATCTCATGTTTTGAGTCCAGAGATAGTTTAGCTAGAAGAGAACCTATCTTATGAAGAAAGACCAGTCCAAATTCTTGACCACAGGGAGCAGGTGTTAGGGAATAAGGTGATTCATCAGGTAGAGGTTTTGTGGAAAAACCATGTGATTGAAGAGGCAACGTGGGAATCTGAAAATGCTATGAGGGATAAATACCCCCACTTATTTTGATAAGTGAATAAAATTGCGAGGACGCAATTCCCAAAAGGGGGGAAAGATGTAACATCCCAGGTAAATAAAGAATAATGAATTTTCATATTTATTAATATTTACAAATTAAATATTAATTTTATTTTAAAGGGGTTTCTATGTTCGATAGCGTACCCGATACGCAACGATGAATTTCTTTGAAACTTACATAGCACACTAGTAATAAAATAATATTATTTTAAATGTTAGTTAACAAGTAGCCATTGTACTGGCGGGAATGGATAGAAATAACTAAAATATGATTAGATATGTTTTTAAATGTTTATGCATTTACCCAATAAAAGATAAAGGCTTAAAATACGGAAAGAGTTCAAATTTAGGTCATATATACCCTAATTTTCACTAAAGGTTCACTTATCACCTTTTAATGGTGAACCGTCATTAAATATAGTTTTGATCACTCTTATACTTTATTTTGGACCAAATATAACTCTTCTTTAGAATCGGGACATCAAAATTTACTTTGTGTAAATTTTTGGTACCTTTCTGATAAAGTTCATTTTTTTATGAATAGTGTAAAATGTTGTATTTTAATTCAAAACCTCTTTTTAATCTAAATTATTCATATGATTAGATTATTATTTTAATTGGTTTTAAAGTTAAATTAGAAAATATTTTTACCAGTTAATCCAATGGTGGTCATTGGAATCAATTTCACTTTAAAATTGGACTTAAACTGGTGTCAATCTTTTGATACTTATTGTTTCACAAAAACACGCTATTTGTCATGACAGCGGGAATTAATTATTAAATTAATTAATTTGACTTATATGTTTTGAATTTTGTAAAATAGACTTCATTTTTGAATTCGGAATATCAAATATAGCTTAGGGTGAATTTTTGGTAATTTTCTGAAAAACTTCAATTTTTGATGAATAGTGAAACCACTAAGTGGTAATCAAGCAAACTGATTTTTCAGTTAAATGAAAGTTTACCACTAATGTGTATTGAATTTTGAAAATCCGACATACATGGTTGTCATTAAGAAGTAAAATGTGGTTCAATGAGATTAAAATAATTTTTTGGTGAATAGTAACTTTTTTTCATTAATCGTGATTAGAGGTAATTAGTGTAGTTTAAGGTAAAAATGGTATTATAAGAATGTGAAAACACCATTACACTTTTCCTACACCTATTGGGTGAGTCATGGCCGACCAATAAAAGCCATGGTCTAGCTTGGGGACCCCATGGAGCCACTTTAGTTGGAAAATGACATTAATATATTTTTATTTAATGTTAAAGTGAAAATGACCCTAACATAAATTGTTTTACTAAAATACTTTTTGAGTGGGGTTATACAAGTCCAAATTTTGATTATAAATAGTCATTGGAAAGATAATAATATTTCCTACATCATAGTATTTTTTTTTAATTTTTGGATATTAAATAAATTAAATTATTTATGACATAATAATGATGCAGCGATGACATCATTATTTGATGATTTAAATAAAATGGAAAGATAATGTAAAATCTATGAACTACACATAGACAAAAACAATTGGATGAGTGGATTTAGAACCCTTATCACCTTATCCACGAATTATATCAATGTGGGACCTTTTAAAACCGAAACACATTTTCAAATAAAGTAATATTTCTTTACTTTCCAAAAGTGCCCCTCCTCTCCTCTTATAAAAGGCCCCCACCTCTACCCCATTTCACACACTTCTCAAGCCTTTGGCTCGGCCAAACCCTGCCCAATTACTCTCTCCACATCCCTCTCCTCATCCTAGAGTATTCCCTTTGAGCATAATCCTTTCAAAGGAAGCCTTTAGGCTCAAATCAAAAGGGAGTTACACTTTTAAAGGTAATTCATTCTCTCTTGTTCATTTGTTTTATTTTGCTTCTCCAACCCTCTAAACTCTTTTTATTTACTTCTTTTGTAACAACAAAAGTATATTCAATATACTAGGGTGTTGTTATAATATTTATTTGAGCTACACTCTCACACAACTACATCAAATGGTTAAAGAACATACGGTTTCCGTGGATGGCGAAATTCTGCCTTCCGAAACGATGATTGTTCAATACTCATTTATCACCTTTAAGGGTGGCCATTATGATGTCACTATTTTTATATATGATATATAATATGTTTATGTTTTCTTTAAGCTTATGTATTTTTCATTTTTGGCATACCTTTATGGTTTCCATTATGGTTAAACACGATATCTTCATTTAAGGAAGTGCGGACTACCGCCCCCTAAAAGTGATGTGATTCGTTAATGCCATATGTGGGACGTGTAAAGGATGGATTTAAAGTTATTATATATGATTTTATACTGGAATTATAATACACCTCTATATAATTATTATTTTATTCCATTAAAGTATGAGATAGAAATGAAAGTAGCATTCATGCGTACGTACGGCTTACCGTCTCCATGAACGGTGCATTTCATTTCTTATCCCCAAATGTAATGTACTATTAAAATTACATGTATATAATGTATATATATAATTAATGATATATCTAAATGATGAATATAATTCTGGAATTAAAATATACATACCTCTTATTTAGTTTTAATTCCACTAATATGACAATGAAATGAAAGTAGCGTTCATGCGTACGTACGGCTTACCGTCTCCATGAACGGTGCATTTCATTTCTTACCTCTAAATGATTATGTAATATTATAAATACATGTATATGCTGGATATATATGATATATATGATATCCAAATCAGGAATTTCATTCTGGATATAAATAACTTTTGACCACACGAACAACATGTAATTGTAAGAAATCAACTTTCGACTTAAGAACCAAATATTGACAAAGCAAACATTATTAACTTAAATGGTTACATAATGTTTATAACATGGCAATAAGTGATATTAAAGGAATAATGAAGTTTAAAAAGGTTCTTAATCAAGTATAAATTAACTAAAGTTTATTATTCAGGACGTTAAAGAACGATCGAGTCAAGTCGGACCCGAGGTAAGGGACTTCGTCTCAATCTCCTTTCATTGAGGCATATTTCGTTTTATACACAACTTTCTTTTATATGATGTATAAACTCCTTTGACTTTTACTTTTATACAAAAGGAATATTTTTCTACGAAGAGTTTTACTAAACGACAAAAATGAATGTTTTTTTTACGTACGCGGTGACAACGACCTTTTCCGCCGCCGCGAGTATTATTTGGTCTTTGGCTTCCTCAACAAGCCGCAATGTTTTTAAGATAAAATAAATATCATATACTCTTTTATGTATTTTTGGTATTGAAAAAGGTTTTGATAAAGGATTTTATTATGTCAATATATTTATGATATATTGTGATTGAAATGTGGAAATGTTATCATTCCTTTATATTGGTTTTATGTTTTATGATTTTATATTGGTACATGGACATTTTAACAGGTGGTTACGTTATAAACCATATGACGGGTGGTGCCGTGAATAACAGGACGGGTGGTTACGTTATAACCTCCAATGCATTGGGTATGGAAGTTGGCCGTATGGCTATTCCATTAAGTATGTATGGAAATTGGCCGTATGGCTATTCCATTAAGTGATCTGTGTGGAAGTCAACCGTATGGTTATTCCACATAAGTATGTTTTTGTCCCAAGTTACCTTTATATATGTTATGTGTTCTTTTTATGGGTTTTATGGTAATCCTTTGGTTACAAAAAGGTAAGTAATGATACTTTCTTCAGTGAAATTTTTTTACTACTTCATGAAGGGGAAGGTATTACTTTGATATAGTATACATGGTTTACTTGATGTTTGAAAAACTAATAGTTTTCATTCTTTTTGTATCCCTTACTGAGATTTTTATGCTCACCCCAAGTTTTTCGAAATGTTTTTCACAGGACTTAAAGTGGAATAAGGTCAAGGATGGGATCAAGGGAATTTCATGCTATCTAAAACATGGAATCTAGACATCATTCTTTTTAAGAGTTTTTATTTTATGGAGACTTAGTAGAAGTGTCTACTTTGTAATCTTTTAAGATGTAATAGTTATGTTCTAATTCTCTAAAACTATAAACCTGAAAAGATCCTCAATGTGAATTATCATTTAATTCAATATTAAGTAAGGTTTAAGGCTGGGGCCTTATAGAGATGCTGAAGAAGCTAGTGGATACCATTCTGATCATTCCATCAATTGAATCTAGATGACAGATGCTCCAGCATAGCATAAATCAGATTACAGACTCTGTATCCATGGTGATGGATAGGTGTGTAATGGTGGAGGCCAAACACAAGAATTTTTTTATCAACTATGAATCCCCCAGAAAATATTTCATGAAAATGACCTCTTGATCGAAGAAGATTGTTGAATATTAGAGAGAGCTTGATCAATTTCAAGAAGATTTTAAGGATGCATTTGATACATAAGACACCAAAATCAAGTATCATACAAATATATTTAAGTAAAAGATAAATATTGAACAAAATACTCAGATTTACGATGTCAAAGATCGGAATGGGAATTTGAATAATATTGTCCGAAGTTGGAAAGAAGAAAGGGATATCTTGATAGAGATTATAGAAAATATAGTGAAGCAAGATGAATTATTGAACGCTCGGGCAGAGGCTATTAAGGCTCAAGATGATAGGGTCATAGCCTTAGAAAAGAAATCAGAGGAAGATTACAAAGAGCTAAAGAATCTCGAAACCATCATAAAGAAGCTGATACCCAAGGAAAAACAAGCAAAATAGACACAATTCTGATCTTTCATTGTATCTGTTTTTCCTGGTACAGATTCGTCCAATCCTAATGAAATTGTGATTTCCTGTTCTATTTGGATGTTTATACTAATATTTCAGGTTCTATATATTTTTCATTCCTTCAAACTCTTTTTTAAAATCACAAAGGGGGAGAAAGAAAAAGAATTCTAAGTAAAGATGAACTATCCCTAAGTAAGGGATAGTTTATCAATGTGGGAGTTCCAATTATGAATATTTCCATATTTAAATAAAAATTATCATTCTGGAAATATTGAATACGATCCATAGTGTTCCAAAGCCTAAGGGTGGGTTAGTCTTATTCACCATTTTCCATATATAAAGGGAGATATGTTTTATTTTAAATGTCTATAAATTTTTTTCTAAGTCCTTGTATTCTTTTTCACAAGGATGTTTGTTCTTTCAAAAAAGGGGGAGATTGCTGATTCAATAAGGTTTTCCTTATAAATTTTACATTATTTTATACATGGGGGAGATTGTTTATTCAATAAGGATTCTTTATGACTTTACAATTCCTTCTTGTTTTGAAAATAACAAACACCTTATCTCCAAAAAAATCTCTTTTTACCCAGTGTTTTACTTATATAAAGAAAAATTTCCTTCCCCAAGGAAATTTATCCATACATTGTTTTATTGTTCATATCATAATTTTAATAAGTGTAAAATTCAGATTGAAACCAAAACCATAGAATCCCATAATTACTTAGATATGAAGCATTCTGTTATAAGATCGAATTTTAAGAATTATGGTTACGAACTCTTCTGATTTCTGACGCTGAATTCTGATTACGAATTCTGTATAAGAACTATTTTGAGTTCTGACTCCAAATTGTGAATACATATTATGGATACGAACCCTTTAGATTTATGACTCTGAATTCTGAATCAGAATTCTAGTTACCAACACTTCCGAGTTCTGACTCTAAATTCTGTATGACAATTCTGGTTATGAACTCTTCTGATTTCTGACTCCGAATTCTGAATACAAATTCTGGATATGATCATTTAGGAGATCTGACAACGAATTCTGAATACAAATTCTGGATATGAACTTCTCCTAGTTCTTGACTCCATGTTCTCTGAATACAGTCTCTGAACTCTCATGAGTTCGGACACTGAATTCTCATGAAATATGACTCTGAACATTATGAATTCTGGTTCTGAATTCATATGAATCTAGATTCTGAATTTCCTGGAAATTCAGACTCTGGAATTCTATAGATTTTGGTTCCAAATTCCTAGAAAACAGAATCCAAATATCCTTGTATTATATATTTCGAATTCAATTTTTGATAGATTCCAAACATTCATTTTTTATATTCCCAATATCAGATTTTTGTTATGCTTACACATGTTTTGTTATAAAACAATGTTATGCTTTCAGTTACTCACTTAACATTTTTTGAGTGACACATGTACAGGTACCTTGGAAATTCTTGGAAAAATATGACAGTTGGAGGGGGGAGCCGACCGTTGAATCCGTTCCTATAAATAGGAGCTCATTTGAAATAGTTCAGAACTGAACTTTGAAAACTGTGTGTACATGCTGTTTAACTGATTTAAAGAGATATAATCTCATATAAACTCTTAGGCATCATGTAGAATTTTTGAACAACTTGTTCAAACTTATATTCATGCAGAATTTCATTGTGCCACTCCAATTGGTGTTGTGTACAATCGAGGGATTATGAGGATAGGATGACAGAGGTGCTGACTACCATGAAGTTTAGGGATTGTAGGGATAACATGACAGAATCTTATTTTAGTATCACGGGATTAACTTGGTGTGGGTAAGACAAACATTCTTGAATTTATAAATCAAGGGACCTTTTATCCAGTGGTTTTGGATAACCTTCTGGTTGGGTTAATGGATTTACTAACCGTTACTTGTTTTGTTACATGTTTTTAGCTGCATTTGTATTGTTGGGGATAGTATAACTATCATATACTTCCTTATACTTATACTCTGATTTAGTTAGATTTTATACAGTTTAAGGTAGAATCTACATCTTTGTAAACTTTCATTATGTTCCATTTCCAGAATCACTTTTCCAGAATTGCTTTCTCGGAATCATATTTCCTGAATCAAGAATGTGTTTAGAACTTAGAGGTTTTGTGAATAATATTGTTTAACCATGTTATACATAACCATCCTTAAATGTTTCAATGAAATTTTAAAAAGTATACAATTCACCCCCCCCCCCCTCATGTATTTGAGCATCTCATCTTTACATACTCAATCCTACAATTGGTATCAGAGGTTGGAAACCTCATATCCTGTACCAATCCTACAATTAGTTACTCTTAAAGTCTCATAATGAAAAGTAATTAACCTAATCACATATTCAGGTTTATAGGATAATAATTTCCATAGATAAACCAAATTCAACTTATTCATGATTCATAAGATAATCTAACTAAAAATAATCAGTCATACTAACCAGGGACTTCATGTAGTCCACTAGTAGGTGATAAATCCTAGTTGCCCATTGGTTGTGGGTTCAATTCCCGCTATTGTGTATGACGTGACGGGTTTTCATGTGGTATGCATGTTGTCCTTTTTCAAAACTATATAATTTTATAACATTATCAAAAATGATAAATTCATCAAAAATAACCATAACATATTTTAACCACAAAGGTTATCTAATAACATTCATTTTGCATCCCAAAATGTATTAACATATGATTGCCTCAAATACAAGGATAATATAAGCCCAAATGGATATTTATAACTATATCGAAAAAAGAAAAGATAATTATTCATTGATTAAAATTTTCATATATCAAACATAAGGGTTACACATACTATAAAAATTCTTCTAATGTAATCCCATCATCAAAAGAGCCTTTATACATCTATGTATTTCTCCATCATAAAATTTCCCATAACTCTTGGATCTCTTATATGTTGAATTATTACTAATTCAACGTCTATCATGATCCATTAACCATTCCTCTCCAATTAATTTTGAAATACTTTTTTCCTAAAAACAAAATCATGAATCATATCCTAATATTCAATAATGTCAAAACATATGTTAAGAAATAATCCATACCTTTCATTGGACATTGTTATTTTCTTCATCCTCAATTAGCATGGAATTAGGTATTGGTAAATATTTTTTTTTATGATCCTGGTGATCCAATTACCGAAACTTCTTTGTAGAAAAATTGTTCCCATAATGACCATGCACAACACATTTAAATCATTCAATTGATCCCTAAAAAAGAACATCATCCCCTTTCATAGAGTCAACTGGATGCTTCTTTTTTCCATTGAAGGTTCTTGCTTTATGGCCTTCACTTCCACATCTTTAGCATCTTCCATTCCATTTGAAACATTTTCCTATGTGTTTCTTTCCACATCCTTGAAACATAGGTTTTTGAACATACATACCTTTATGATTAATACCTGGACTTCTGTATGGATTTGTTTCTCACATATAATATGCCTTATAAAAATCACCAAGGTTCAGGTTTTCAATCATGAATCCAGATAGTTGGTTGAGAATTACCACAAGTGTTCTCATTGAAGATTTCATTTCATTCAGTTTCTCATTTATAAAATTGTAACAATTTTATTCACATTCACTATTACTTTGGTTTCAGCTAGATCTGTTCATTCACTAAAACCAAAAAGGTCACTGTGAGTATATTAGTAAAATAATCATATAATATCTTATGAGTAGGGTAAATACTTAATCATGTTATCTTAAACTCATTAAAATTTACTAAGACTCAATCTAATATGATAAAAATTATGGTTATGTCACTTATACTTAGATAACACCCTAACCTCTATAGTTATATAAACCGACCCCTGATACCAAGTATAAGGACCCGACCTTAAACATTACATAATCATTAATTAAATGAATAATTCACATTGAGGATATTTTCAGGTTTATAGTTTTATAGAATTAGGCATAACAATTACATTACATCTCAAAAATTACAAAGTAGACACTTCTAGTCAGTTTCCATTTTTTTCATATAATTAAAACCCTTGGAAAAAAAGTCATTTCTAGTTCCATGTTTTAGATAGCATGAAATTTCCATGATCCCATCCTTGAACCTATTCCACATTATGTCCTATGAAAAACATTTCAAATACATGGTATTAGCATAAAAATCTTTATAAGGGATATAGAAAGAAGGAAAAATATTAGTTTTTCAAAACAAAAAGTAAACCATGAATACATTATCATAAGTAATAATCTTCATCTTAATGAAGTAGTAAATACTTTTCATTGAATAAAAGATCAATACATACCCTTTTGTAACAAAAAATATTACAATAAAACCCATATAAAGAACACATAACATATAAAGGTAACTTGGGACATAATAATTCTTATGTTAAATAACCATATGGTCAACTTCCACAAATATCAGTAAATGGAATAGCCAAACCACTGACTTCCATGCCCGATGCATTGAAGGTTATAACATAACCACCAATCCTAGTTTTCACAGCACCACCCGTCATTTGGTTTACCACGTAACCACCTTTCAAATGTCCAACTGCCATCATAACCCATAAAATATTTCAAATAAAATCATTTCACTAACAACATTTCATTTTAAATCACAAGATGTAATTTCAAGATGTTTAACGAATCATTCCATTTTCACAAACCATTTAAAAAGGGATTTTTGAATCAAAGTGTCACATACCAACTTAACGCTTTTAACGGAATTATAATTTCAAAACATTAATTTCCATATAAAGAAATACTAAAAACCATTTTTAAAACATGGACTTTATAGATAATGATTTAGAATAATAAATCTATAAAAACTTTAAAAATATATTTTAGTTAAAGACTTTTTAACAAAATGAGAGACTCTTGAATACAAATTATTGATGAATAACATTTAATATGAAATTTATAATATCTTGATAATTAAGGTATTAATGATATATTATGAAAAAGGACAGTATATACACCATATAAGAGTGAATCGGTGTATAAAAACAATGAAGTCTCAATGGAAATGTAAATTGAGATAAAATCCCTTATAAAGACGGTATCCTTAAATTAAGGATAAATCAATCACATAATTATGTGTGAAAAATATAAATAAACACAATATAAGTGGATATTATGTGTAAAACAATTAGTGTTAATTCACACATATTAATAGGACAACATATTCAAGTAGTAAAAGATTAACCCAATGAATTGAAATAGGGTTAAGAAGTTCCCTTGCAAAAATTCAGAAGCCTAACGATGTAACATTAATATTTTAAAAATGTGTTGATGAGATAAAAAGGGTATATAATCACTTGGACATAAAATTTACATCAATATGGATATATAAGAACATATCTCATCATAATATGATATAAATTAAAAGACATAACAAAATGTTGTCTTTTAAAAAGAGGATTGTGAATGGTTCCTATAACGATTTGGTAACTTAAAAAACATACGCCACGTGAAATAAGGACCACACAATGTAGATTTAAATACCCTTATATGAATTTATATTACAAAAATATTAGAATCATGGGAATTACATACACAACTTAAAGGAAATAGTGACAAATATAGAATGAATCTCACGGGAATAAAAAGTGACATAAAAACCCCTTACCTAGTTGTAATCAATTGGGTCGTACGATCAAATGATAATAAACACAAAATAGACCACAAAATACCATGAATATAAAGAGAATCATGATAATATATATCAATGGAATTATACATTACCCCACATGAAATAACTAAGTGCTGAACAATGGAAATCTCACGGAATTAAAAGTGAGATAAGAAATCCCCTTACCTCATGTCCGACATGGCTCGTTTGTTCCTTGTTATTACTGAATAATAAACTAAATCTAATTTATACTTTCTGAATAAATTTTTTAATGTTTATTATTCCTTTTATATCACTTATTACAATGTTATAAACATTATTTAATCTTTTATGTAAATAACGCTCGTTTTGTCGATATTTGGTACTTGTGTCAAAAATAGACATCTTATAATTACATGTTGTTCACATAGTCAAAAGATAATTATATACATAATCATATTGATGATTTAGATATCATATATATCATATATATCTAGTATATAAATGTATTTATAATAGTTCATGACATTTGGAGGTAATAAATTAAATGCTCCGTTCATTGAGACGATAAGTCGAACATACGCATGAATGCTACATTCATTTCTATTTATTATTTTAATGAATTTAAAACATGATAATACATAGGTATATTATAATTAAATTATAATATCATATATAGTATCATTTACTCCATCCTTTATATGTCCCACATATGAAATTAATGAGTCATGTCACTTTGAGGGGGCGGTAGTCCGCACTTTCTCAAATGAAATTATCGCGTTTACCCTTAATGGAAACCTTAAAGGTAGGATATGAATGTAAAATACTGAAGCATAAAAAAATATAAACATAATTTATATCATATATTAATAAAATTCTATCTTAATGGCCACCATGAGAGGCGGTAGGAGATAACCAAACAATTATCTTTTCGGGAGGCATTAGTTTTCCATCCACAGAAATAATATGTTCTTCACCCATTAGAAAGAGGTGTGTGTAAGTGTAGTTAAAATCATAATCATAACAAAATATTATAATATTGAGGATACTGGGGTTATTATAAAATAATGGAATAAAAATAGTTTAGGGGTTGGATAAGTGAAATGAAATAAAAGAAGTTTAGAGGAACCATTACCTTTAATTTGGGTAACTTCCTTTGGTTTAAACCAAAATGACTTCTTGATGTGCCATCTGTTTAAGGTAAGGCTTTTAGGAGGAGGAGAGGGATTTAAGGGGATTAATTTGGTAGAATTTGGATGATCCAAATATCTTAAGAGGTGTGAGGATTTGATTAGATGTGGTGTCCTTTTATAAGGGGTTAGGAGGATCTTTTTATGAAAGTGTGAAAATAATATTTTATTATATAATAATATTAGGTTTCTAAATGTCCAAAACTAATTAAAGACTAAGATAATATGACTCATGGTCTAAATTAAACCATCTAATAATAATTGTACAGGTTTTGTATGTTATTTTAATATTTATAATCTTATTTATTTAATTGATTTATTAATGAGGTATATACTACATCATTATTGTGTCATAAATAATTTAATTTATTTTTTTCAAAAAATTATAAAACAAATACGATGATGTAAGAAATATTTTTAGCTTTCCAATTAATATTTATAGTCGAAAATATAACTTATATAACCATATGTAAAAATTAATTTAACAAAAGATATTAGTTTTTGTCATTTTTTCCTTTACGTTAAATTAATTAATCTAAAGTGTCGTTATCAGTTCTAAGTGGCTCCATGGGGTCCCAAAATCGACCCAAAGATGACCATGGTTGTCCATGACTCATCCAATATATTTATAACAAGTGTTAAGGTAATTTGGTATTATTATGATATTCTTTTGACCTTGAATTACCCTATTTACCATTAAGCGTAGTAAATAAAAGTCAAAAGTTACTATTAACCAAAAAATCTTTTCATCTTATTGAACAACATTTTAACTAATTATTACAACCGTGTATTTCGGATTTTCAAAATACAATTCACAGAAGTGGTAAAATTTCATTTAAATGAAAACGTATGTTTTTTAACTACTACTAAGTGGTTTCACTATTCATCAAAAATTTAAGTTTTTCAGTAAAATACCACAAATTCAGCCTAATATATTTTATATATTCTGAATTCAAAAATTATGTCTATTTTAAAAAAATTCAAAACATATATGTTTCATTAATTAATTTTAAAATAATTTCCTATTGTCAAAACAAATAGCTTGTTTTTATGAAAAATATTATTTAAATTATATTATTTTAGTGGCATGTCAGGTTTTCGTTAAACAAAATGTCACATGTAATGCATGATAATCCCAATATTGTGTATAATAAATGATGAAAATAATAATGTGTGAAACTCACGAGAAACTCAGAATAACATGTGATAAAAAATATCATAATGATTATTTTTACATTAAAAAATTATTTCAAAAAATATCTAGGTTTTATAATGTACTCCCCATGAAATGAACTTTTCCCTTGAAATTTTTCAATTTATTACACATAAATAAGGATGGTTTTCCCTCATTAAATCCTATGGTTCCACAATATTTTCATTAATATTGAGATTTCACCACATAATCATGAAATAGTAACATTTGACATTTCATATAACCTTATCTATTATATTTATAATCCCGAATGGTAATTCATAATATAAAATATCGTCCTCTAGTAGTAAAACCACTGAGTTTAGTTCATGTAATCAATCATGTATATACATTATTATTATAGATACATGTATAACATATCAAACATTAGATAGAATTAATGTATGTTACAATATAGAGAGTACAATTCTAATATAATAAATAATTTTTGGGGATCAATATATATATTGATTACTATTCTATTGTATCTAAAGAAAAATTTTATCCTTTGGTTGTGATTCGATCAATTTAAACTTCATCAATTACTCTACGAAATTATGAAAAAAATAATCATGATGGAATAATTAATCACAAGATATATAATAGTATGATAAATCATTCCATCTATCTGTAGTTAATAATAGGTTATCATTAGTTATCCAATATTCTTGAATCTCAATACGGTCCTATAAAACATTAATCCATAAAACCTCATCCAATGATCAACATAAATCATTAAATAAATTTTTATCCTTTTAACCATTCAAAACCAATAAAATCCAAAACATTAGAACAAATTCGAATTAATATAAAAAATAAATATATCAGTAATACCCCATATATTTTGATGTGGCTCTTAATTCTCACATACCAAACATGTGAACACCACCGTCATGATTTCTCTTATGAATTATTAATACCTTGAATTACCATAAAATCTTATTTAAAACAAAAATAATTCTTTAATAATAACATAAAATGTAGATTTTTGGTAATATTCCTTAAAACAAAAAAGATGTAAACTTCATCAATGGCAGCATAACTGACTCTTTTGGAAAAATCATAAATGAGATACAAGGTAATAAACAATGTAAAATTTAGGTTATCCATATAAATCACCTCTTTAACCAAATGAAACACCATAGTATTGACATAAAAATCAGTTTTTGGATTACATTCCCTTAATTATGTGTTTTTCATTAAATATAACCCTACCTTTAAATCACCTTTCAAGGTCACCAGTACCATTCGACATATTATTTTCAATCCATTAATAAAATATTATAAATAAAATCCATTATATAATTCATTTTTCCTCTAACATAATAAATGAATTCGTATACCCAAGAACATTAGTCATTCCACAACATCTTTGTGCTATTAACTAGGTTTCATCATATAATTCCATAAAACTCCATACCTTTCATATTTCATTCCTGGTCTCTTCACCATCATTCCAAAAAATATTACTCATATGAAATTTAGTATTCTCTTAATGATCATTCACCTTTGTAAATCAATTTTCATAATGCCCATAATTTAGACTTTTAAAACATTTAGTAGTCAATGTGACCTTAGAGAGATAATTATTTTAATCCATTGTTTTAAAAAATATTTTAATTTTCTCTTAGTAATTATATGATTTTTTCCATTCTTTTCCACACTGAAATTATCTTCTATTCACATTAATACATCCAATTTTTGTTCTTATTCACCCATTCAAAAAATAATGGATATTGAATATTCATTCCATAATGGTCTTCGCTTCCCAATCTCTTAGTGTACTATATACTTACATACTTTATCGATATAATGATTTGGTTAGGATGAATTTTTTCAATCATATATCATGATAACAGATTTTGAATACTCACTATATCCTTTCCTCCAATCATCATCCCACATGGTTCCACATAAACACACGGTTTATCACACTAAATGTTAACTGAGAATTATCTAGTTCCATTCATTAACTAAAACCAAAAATCATAGTGTGACCCACACTAATCATATTTGAAAACAACATAATCTAGGAAAATAACATATAGTATGCCTAAATAATGAAAACTACTTTAAATATGTGACACAATAGGAATATAATTTTTTATCCATGATGATTATCTATTTAATTCCTTCATGATGCTTTTGAAGAGTCTGGGTATTTTTGAAGCACATCAACGTAGAGTTTCAAACTAGGTGTGAAAAAAGGAACATTTTCTTTCCCTAGGTGACAATTTAGTGTATTTTTATGTTCTGTTTGTGGAGTCATTACCACTATGTTCCTCTATTCTTGAGACAAACCCACTTGTAGTATTAAAACATGTATGTAATTTTTATGGAAATAATTTACTCAATCCTTTACAAAAATACCAATACTATTCTTATACATCAAGACTTCCATAAAATTATCTTTAAATAAATCACTAGACATATAATTAGAAATATATCTTGGGTTATCACTATATTATTCACATACAATATTCAAAATGATAAATAAAAAATTACTTAAATACCAACTACAGTGGCCTAGGATTATCCTAAATTTATATTATATATTTTTATATGAATATTCAATATATTAAAAAATATATTCTTTGATCATAATAGTTTAGTGATTTTGGAGACCTCATATACCATATTTTAATTTGGTCATAGATATTCAATGTATATTATATTTATCTTTCCATTTAATACCTTCATTGATATAACCCTCATAAAACCATTCTCTAGAACCAAGGGAGAGAAAACATAAGAATGGTTGATCCTAGATGATAAATAAGGGAACAAAAGGAATATATACCTATAACCTGAGCATATAGATATGACAATATAATATTATCAATTAAAAATAATACGCTACAACTCATATATCATAAAAAAGTGTAATTAAATAAATATTGGTAGTTAATTATACATGTATCTTAAGGGAGTCAAAGAACATGTTCCATGAGATTGTAAAATTAGCCTAATCCATATATTTGTGTCATACACATAATAATATAACATTAAAACCAAGTATAAATAGATATTGATTCACTCAATATGAGAAGGACATGAAATTAGGCCAATGAAAAAACATATGGACATGAAACTATGTCCACAAATAACATTATGGAAATAGAATACAGGTTGATCCATTACTCTGTGAATGTGTAATTAGTTCCCACATAACATTGTGATAATTTAATTTGTTTCACACATAATGTGGTAAATATTTAATTTCGTTTAAAAATAACAATTTTAACATGTTATCAAGTTTATTAATAACAAATTTATTAATTAGTTATACATCTTTAACCATTTTATTAGAGATAGATAAATGTACCAAAAATCATATAATGAAAATCATATATATGAATGCTAAATGATCAGAATAAATTCATCTTACCAAAAACCATTATATTAAATGTTCTCAAAAAAATTTCATAATATAATATTCTAGGGAAAATAAATAGGTTTCAAAAACATTTCATCATCACATAACACATGAAAAAATAAGTAGGTTTTAGAAGTATTTTATCACAATATAACATGTGGAAGAGAAAAAAGCTTTCTTAATAAAATATTAATGACAAAACATTCAGAGAAAAAAATAATTCTAGTATATTTGGATCATATCACTATCAAATAAAAAAAGTGCATTAAATAATACAATATTAAATGGAGAATTAATTTCAATGATCACTTGGAACATTACATGTGAAAAATTAATTTTCCTTTGAATTTACTTATTAAAATAAAAAAAATCATAAATGAAGATAAAATAATTTTCTCAAAAAATATTATTGAATATTTATAATTATATCATCAAACATAATAATTGTTATGATTGTGAAAAACATTGTTCATTCCATAGACATTAAAAAATGATTCTTTTTACATTTTTGATAAATTACAAATAGGAAATGTTTGGAAAATGATAAGAATATAAATATATAATTTTTCATCAAATATTAAATCATGGGTAAAAATTACTTTAACAAAACATTTGGATAACAATAAAGACAATTTTGAAATTAATTTTAGAAAACATTGTTTTTGGGGGGAAACACATTTTCATCGAAGAGGTAAATAATGTCAGATATTCATTAAAAATCCTTCTCCTAAAGTCATGACTACATAAAGGGAAGAAAATTATGGGGAAATGTATATTCATGATATTAATAAATGATAATAAAAATTTCATGTTTATTGTGAGATGGATCATGAAATTTTCCCATCAGAAAAATATTCATAACCAATTATGATAAAAAATAAATTTGTAACATAAAATATATACCATGTTGGTAATTTTTAATTATTAGACTCATGAAAGAATATTATGAGAATAAATAGAAAATATCATGATAATAAAATAGTTATTATGTTACATTTATAAGTGTCTCTATATACTCCGCATCAAAGAAGATAGGTTCATAACATATCAGATTTCTCAATAAAGGAAAACTAATACCAATATATCATAACCATTTGGTAATTGTTGAACCATAATTCCAATTTAAAAGATATCATAAAATTGATATTTTACTCACCCTAAATTGCATCATAATAATCATAAATTAATATCATGGTATTAATATACACCACATAAATGTAATATGTTGTGAATATGGCATGACACTCTCATAAGTAAAATAATGATAATAGAATTCATTTCTACATTAGTAATATTATGAATCATAATCCCCAATAATGAGTAAAAAATAAATATAATTAAAATGAGGATATTCATGATATAACATGTCAACAGGGAATTATATACAGCACAATAAATAAATTAGTTGTGAAACAGTATTTGTCTCCCAGAAATAAAAGAGAAATTATAAATCCCTTTATGTTAATACCTAAAATTATTTATACCTATTTGAACACACATTATAATAAATATAGGTTTATTATACATATATTATATAAAAATGATTTCTATTGTACAATATACGAATGAATTATTACATTTTATTTCCTATTTATTATGAATTTCGTGTCAAAATATCTTTTGGGGTAATAATCGCTTTGTATTTCCTATTTTTTTATTTTTTAGGTCCTCTCACTATTATTGTTGTTTTAAAACCTCAAAATTGATAATGAAGAAAAAATTATCCCAATTAAAATACAATTATACCTTTAATTCCACAAATGAATTATGGTTTTGAAAATGGATGTATGTTACGATCCTGGAGACGATAGGCTATACGTATGCATGAGTAACATTTCCATTATTTAATGTTAATTATTGAAAGGATATATGTAATATATTATATTTATATAATTATAATAATATAATATAATATCATTAAATATACTTATAAATATAATCCATGTTGTGTGCTGATGAAATGAGAGTGTCACATCACATCATGATGGTGGGAGTGCACATATACACAAATTTCGTTACCACCTATTTGTAGGTAAAAGGTTAATAAATAAAATGAAATATTATCAATTGAAAATGATAAATATTCCATAAATATTTAATTTATTCATTTTTATCATATATATTTATTAAAATTATCTATATTACCATTCATGTAAAGCATTAATGAAAAAATAATCACATTACATTGCAAGGTGGTAGTATATCATACACACTAGTGACGTAATCGTGTCCCTACTAGGAAATTATGTAAAATAATAATAATTTATAATATAATTAATCCATATGTATAATAAATTTATAAATATAATATATATTATTTATATGCATGACCATACCCTGCAGTAAAGGGTGGTCAAGAAAAAACTGATGACATCTGTCTGTGAGGTGGTAATCTGTCGTACACATGAATGGTGATATCATAACCCACAATATGGAAGTGGATAAGGTAGTAGGTAATTATCATATAATAATAATATAATATTTTATGTAATATATATAGAATATTATATGATCATGGTATAATAATAAATGAAGAAGGTAGGGGATGAGAAAAATATTCCTTGAAGAATGTAACCTCTTTTTTTGTGTAAGCTACATAGAATTTCACAAAATTCATTAATATGTTGGATTTATGAAAAAATATGAATTTTAAAAATAAATTATAGAATTTATTACTTTATTTTTGTAGTTATTGGAAGAAAATAAGTGGTTTATTGTGTGATTATTAGATTACTAGGGTGGCATTTTATAAGTCAGGTGAGTGGAAAACATGTAATTTTTTAAAAGAAAAGACAATACCTAATTTTTATCATTATAATGGTCCAAATAGAGTATTATAGATCATAATTAATGATAAGGACTATATATTTTCCAAAAATATATTTTATACATGTTTTAAGTTTACATTAACAGTTACTTTTAGAATAATCCATGGTAAACCCCTTTTTACCTTAATCGCAACAATTAAATTTTACTGCTTTTATGATTCATTATGGACAAGAATTAATTTAACAATATTATATATTATTATTAATTCATATTAAAAATATGGAATCTATTTTTTCAAATTACAATCATTGAACTAGAAATTTTAATTTAATATTAATCATGCAAATGTGATATGAAAGTGGGTATTTAATGATTTTTTTTCAAAACTCAACATGGTTTTTATATAAATATTAAATTTTACATTAATAATAAATATATAATATGGATAAATAGTTACATAATTGAACTAATAATAATAAATACCCATTTAAAATATATTTTCTATTTATAAATAAAATGAATGAAGAGGTAGATTTCAAAATAAAATTCAATATTCTTCAATATTCCTCAAATTTTTTTTAAATTATCTAAATATCATCTAAAATAATTTGAAATGATAAATAAGAAATATAATTTATTTTCTAATATAAATTTTTTAATATTTATTTTTTTTCAAATTTTTTGAGAAAAAAAGTAGACAAAACTAAATTTTAAACCAATATAGTTTTAAGAATATAATATTATTTATTATTATCTAGTATCTTAAAAATACATAAGAGGAATATTAAATAGTATATTGATTATATACTACATAAAAATCATAAAAATAATTTACATAACATTTTTTTAAAATTTATTTTGGTGGTGTACAATTTTCTTTAAAAATATTTTTTTTTGAAAATTATTTCTTATATTTTTAAATAGATTTGTTTTAATTTATAAATAACAAGTACCCAAAGAATTAATTTTAATTACTATGATAAACCATATTATTTAATAATTTATTTAATACTATTCATAAACACTATTCCACTTACTAGGTGATAAATATCATTTTAAAAATTAATATTTTAGATTAATGTCATGTTTTATTCAAACATGGTGTTGTGTGTAGTATAAGATGAACCCAATGTTTTGAGTAATGAAATATAAATTTAGTATTTTGTGTAACCCATTAAAAAATTTATTTTTCATGTAATGAAAAATAATGAAAATATTAATTTTATTTGAAAAAATATTTCACCAAATATTTAGGTTTTTCAGATTTACACTATAATTAAGTTATTTAATGATTTTTTATTTTTATTTTTCATATACTCAATTGATTATTCATTATTTACCCATGATATTTTAAATGGTATGTAACCATTTATAATCATCTAAGACCATAGACTATTTATTTTTCTTTCACTACGATAGGATGAAATATTCTTTAAATAATTTCAGGGATATAAAATTGTTTTTCATGATATATTTTTAATTTATATTGTAATATGGAATTAATGATTGTATATAGTTTTCCAAGAATACTTATTAGATGAACCATGGGTAGTTTAATCCCCCATATATTATACCAATGTAATATATAGGCACCAAATCATGGATTCTAGAGTTTGAGATGTTATTTTTTGTATCAAAGTTTGTTTTGAAGAACCCTTCAGAGCTAGATTTTGGAAAACATATATTAGGGACCATGATACAATAATAGAATCAAGGGAGATTTCCATGTATAAGTTATTATTTTAATGCTTTGGTTATTTACAGATTTTTTAGTTTCCATAGAAATAAATCTCTATCTATATACTATAAAGTAGATGTGGTTATGTAAAATATCCACCAATTGGTAATAACTATGAAAGAAATGGATTGTGAATTAACTCATTCATCAATTGTTCATGATGAGTGGGCCTATTAATACACACCCTAATAGAAACTCTGAAGGGATAAACAAATAGTAATTCAAATTTTATATTGAACAATTATAATGAATAAGAATTTATAACATATGAAAAAATATGATATTATGTTATGATATTGGATAATATTATTGTTTGACGGGGTTATAATTTTTTATTGATAATATGTTTAAAATCATTATTAAAAATTTTAATATTTCAGGTTATGGATTTATAAGATGATTTAAGATATTTTAAATGACATTTATGGGAATATGACCATTTGGTTCAATATAATTTTTAATGAAAATTTTTAATGAGAAAAAATTATTTCATTTTTTGCAGATATATATTAATGTTCATCCTAGAAGTTAGGATTTATATGATGTATTATGTATAAGTTATTAATTTGTAAATAGTGAATATTTTATTTCTAAAATATATCTTTTATAGTATAGATAACAGAGAGATTAAAATATGATATGGAGAATAAGTGGTTAATGTTATAGTTCCAGAAGTAAACCATATTAGTAACATTATATTATTATGATAAACATAATTTGAGGATTAATATTTGATTTAGTTATGAAATTCATATTTCTTTTTATTATTTTGTTATAGTGATTCTTGTAATTTAAATAATATATTAGCATATTTTGGAGATTATATGGTTAATGTATATAAATTTTTGTTTAGTGACTTTATAAGGGATTAATAATTCCTAGAAATATCTTTTTTGTAGATATTGAATGAATTTGATGTAAAAAATTTCTGATTTTTGTTAATCATCTTATTTCGGAATATTATTGAAGTTATTTATAGTCATTAACGTATAGAATAATTCAATATGAATTTTGGTTGTTATTTATTCGTTTTGGATATTAATGAATTATTCCCTCATATGATGGTTTGTTAATTTTTTTTAACAATTTTTATATTATTTAATATGATTAAATATTAAACAATGTTTGGATCGTACAGTTAGTTATAAGCTTAATTTTGAACAATATGCATGGAAAATTTATCTTGAATATTAATGTATTGGAGTAAAAAATTATATATAAGTGGAAAAAAATGAATCCCTAAATGAATTATTAATTTAAAATAATTTAGTGAATAAAAATAAATTACATATATTTTTATAAAATATATATCTTTATAGTAAAATAATTTATAAGATCTTTTTAGGATTATCAAAAAAAATAATAAACTATCAAGGAATGATTTTAGAATCTCATATTCTATTACATGTCATATATAGGTACATTGGTCTATGGTGTAATATTTTTTACTTGATCTTGAGCTAAAAAATAATTATGACAATAAAATATATTTTTTATTTTTATAATATGATAAATTAATATTAGAGAGAATAAATTTAAATTGAGAGGACATAATTTGTATATGTGGGGTGAATGTAACACTTTTATATTTCAATATATATTTCTCTTTTAAATTTATATTATGATTGACATATTATGACTCTAGAAATATCAAATTATAATTAATCATGTTGTTCTTTTTTAGATTATATAATACAAATAATTGTAAACACTAATACATTGTGATATTGAAATATTAAAAAACCAGAATAAATGTACATATATTTACCGAGGAATTTCATACATTAATATTGTATCTCTTCATATGAATATTCAATTCATTACACCAACACATACGTGAGGACCATACTAGTTTAGTGCCTCAATTGTCAATGGATACAATCTTCTTTATTAATGAAATATAATTAATGTTTCCCATAAATAACTTCCACCTTGGAATTCCTATTTAAAAACAATTGATCGTGTCATAGGGAAAAGAGACATTTTAATGGCTGACCTCAGCTACTCTCTATGTGTAATAATAAGTGATATTAATTTAAAATTATATATAATAATAAGATAAGATTAAGGGTATATGATAATGAATATAAATTATAATCATTATACACAACATATAATAGATCTTATACAAGAGTCATAGAATAAATATTAGATTTTAATAAGACTCAAAACCAAAGTAAATAATATAAAATGTTCTATTGTAACATAACATTAGAATAACAAATTGATTTGTGGTATACATGTAAGATTGAATTTACTTTTGTCAAGGATACCTACCATGACATTGATAACATGTTATTATAGAGAAACCAACCCATATAGATAATTCATTCATGGGTTTACCATCTATATATCCACTTTTCTAGTGGCTAAACCACCTAGGTGGGAGAAACACCATCCATATTGGAATACATTTCTTAATATTAGAATTTGTTCAATACCCACTTCAACATGTTAGTAAAGCATCACTCTAAAGACATCCATATTCGAAAATTACCTTACACAACAGATTTTACATCCCATTCAAGTCATCTATGTCACTGGAGATATAATTCAATACCCAATGAATTCAAGGTTGATATAGTTCCCACCCATGTTTGGTTATAACATTCAACCTTACATGGATTTAATGTCACCTCCATTCAGGGTTATAAAATAAAAAACGTATTTGGTTATAATTTAACCACTATAACATAATTAATTCCATATATATGTTTGCCACCATATCATAAGACATTTATCATATCATAACCCATTGAATAAAATTTGTTTCATAGAAATTTCATCACATATTATCCTATGAAAAAAGAGTTATTATTCATAGTAAATTCACCATTTCATCAAAATATAACCAATGAAATATAGTATAGGTTTCATATGAATTCTATTATGGTATAATCCCTGGAATTAATATTGGTTTCATTAACATATTTTACTAATAATAAATTTTGGAAAATTTAAAAAATTATATATTTAGTTAATATATATAGTAATGTGTAGGTAACATAAATGGATTTCATCATAAAAAAAATAATTTTGACTGATTATATGGGAAATATCTTGATGAATTTTTTTTCATTGAATAACAATTTTAAAAATTGATTATATTTTTATAATCACTTTATTTTTAAAATTACAATGAAAAATCATAAAGGAATCTTTTAAAATAATTTCTAACATTAATTTATGAGAATAATCATTCTTATTAGGAATTTTTAAAAAAAAAATTAAACATATTTTCATTTAAAATAAATTTTAAAATATTCTAAATGAATCTTTAATAATATTTTTAATCATTTCACTAGAGAAATAACTTCTCCACATTGAAATTAAAATTTAATGAAATTTTTTAAATAATATTATTTGAGAGTATCCTTGAAAAATAATAAAGGAATTTTTTAAAAATTATAGAGGAAACTTCCCTTTCTTATTTGAAAAATGCATTTTAAAACATTTTTAGGAAACATGGATTTGTATGAAAATAGTTAATAACTGAAAAGTTTACTATTCATAAAAAAACATTATTTCGAACCCATGAGCATAAACAGAGAGGAGAATTAATGGAAAAAATGTATTCTCATGGAATAACCATACAATAAGATAATTGTGTATTATATTGTGAGATTTATTATAATATTTCAATAATGGAATCATATTCGCAAACAATAACAATAAATGATGAGATTGTAATAGGATTATCTTACCAATTTTATAATATTTAATTATAAGACCCATGAATGAATTAAAAATTGAAACATAAAATAAATTGAATATGATTATATTCATGATATAACATGTAAATGGTGATTAATATAAATGTCATAGAAGTGGATATGTGGATGACATAACTTATGTCAATAAGAAGAAAAATTGAGACAAAAACTTATTTATAGATTTTTTTACATCAAAATCGTAGACTCCAATAAGGGGAGAGCCTAAAATGGATATTAATATACCAATAACATTAAGGTCATTAATTGAAAAATAAATTAATGGGTTATATATTCACAAGATATAATAAATTAGGGGTTAATACGACATGTGTCTCACCGAAGCAAAATGAAAAACCGAAATCACATACCTTATATTTTGAATTCCATAAAAAATTACAAAATATTTTATAATAAATATAATTATATTATAAATATATTAAAATATATATTATTGATGATACCATATATTTTCTACTTATATCATGTTCTTACCTGTTTATTACCAATTTCATGTTAATTTAACGTTTCTGTCAACAATAGAATTAATATTCATGCGTGTTTTGACTTGTTATTTTTTGTTTTAATAAATAAATCATAGTTTAATTATATAATAAATTTTAAAAATATAATAAATATTAAATATATTCATCAGGTATGTATTTTAATTAATCAATATAATTTAGTTAATAGAATATGAAATACACCGTTCATGGAAACAATAGGTCTTATGTACGTACCAATGTTGTTTACATTTACTAGTAAGATTGAAAATAAATTAAAATTAAAAGATATTTAAATTTATAGAATCCATTGTATTTCATATATATGACAAATATTCATTAAAATAAATTATTAATACAATAAATATATTGTTTGAATGAATAACATCATTACACAAGGTGATAGTCCTCCGTACACTAGTATAACGTTATTGTATACCCAAAAAATAGAATTCATTATTATATGTTTGATATAATTGTTAAATATGAATACAAATATCAAATATATAATATATATAAAATAAATCCATAATTATTTTAAATTGTGAGAAGATATACTGGAAAAACAAACAACATCGGTTCATCAGATGGTAGTCTCTCTTCCACATGAATAATGATTTGGTAACCCATTTGATTGAAGTGGAGTTGGTTTAAGTTCATTACAATTAAATAGAAAACTAAAAATATTTAATATTTTTTGGTTAGTATATAATAAAAAATGAATAGGTTTGGGGAGAAATAATACTAAAATTCTCATTGACTAATGTTAAATAATTTTTAGGTATTCTTCTTAGGTTTTTTGAAAAAGAATTAACATGACACATTTATGCCAATATTAATACTTACAAGATGAGATTATATAATTTGTGATGTTACATGGTTTGGTATTTTTCAAAGAAAATGGTTTTTAGGAAGATAATATGAGATGAGAGGGGGTGACATTTTATAAGTGGGGGAGGGGACACACTTTTTTAATTTTAAGAAGAATTGAGTGACCCATATTTTTCATAATTCAAAATAGTTAAAATTAATCAAACTCAAAACAGAGACAAGAAAACATAAAAATATATTTATATAATATAGTATATATTTTTCTGGTAATTTCTACATTTATCTTTTTAGTCCAACCATCGATAAACCCATTTTTACCTTAACCAAAACAAATATTCTTTTCTTCATTTTCCATTTATTTTGGTCAAAAATTAATTTTTCCTTATTAGATAATATCAATTATGATATGTTCAAATATGAAATAAATTTTTACCAATTTCATTCACATAAGTAGAATATAATAAGTCAATGTTAATCCCATAGACATGATGAGAAAATAAGTTTTAATGGAAAAATTCTTCTATTAATTACAAATAATTTTTATCAAAAAAAATTTCAAATTTTTAAAATTACCTAAACTGGATTAATAATTGTATAATTTAATTAATTTCACATTATAATTAATTTAAAATTTAATTCAACATGATTAGTAATATCTAAAAAAAGACATTTCTCAATTAAAAATATTTATTTTTCATTTTTCATAAAAAAATGAACCTTCTTCGATAATCCTATAAATTAACAATAATATATATTATAATATTCATATTTCATAAATTATTTTATATTAAAATAAATTATCTAAAATTGGTAAAAATTACGTATTGAATATATCTGTCAAGTGTAATATTTTTTTATTGAAAAATATAGTTTTATGTATAAAATTGTATTTATTATTATCTATAATATTAATAAAAATTAAGAATATTGTTAAAATATTGATTTAATATAATATATATATATAGTAAATATCATATACCAAATGTATTCATTTAATATGTTATTGTAAAACAAATTCATATGTGAAGAAACCTTTTTTCAGAAAAAAATTTCATTTGTTTTAAAAATGTTTTTATTTTAATATCTAATTCAATGAAAAAATAATTTGTTATATATACATGTTAAAAATATATACCTTAATAATTTAGTTAATCAAATACATAGTCTCCATTCATATGGATAGTTAAAAATAGTCATTATAAATAATAATATCTTAATCGTATGTTAGGTTTTGATTAAACATGATATTCTGTGTAACAAAGGATAAATTCGGTATTGTGGGTAATATAATAGTAACACATTTTCCGTGTAACACATGGAAAACTCGTTATTTGTTTGTAAAATAAGAAAAACATAATATGAACAATAATTCCTGAAAAAAAATGTTTTTTCTGTTATAAATAAATATCAAAGTGATTAAATTCATTTTAATAAAATATATTTTACCAAATTGTAGGATTTTACATTAGGCCCACATTAAATTAGATTCAACATAAAAAAGTCGTCTTGGTAAACAATGGTTCTAATTTTTAAATGGATTTATAGATAGACACATCGTTCAAATAAATAATAAAAATTCCTTAAAATATATAATATTGGAAACACAATAATTTCCCAAAGTAACTCATTACTATGATTCGACATATGAGAAAATAAGAGGGGATAATGATTTGTTCATAGTAGAAACGAATAAATATATAAAGAGTGTGATAAATATAACTGATCAAAAGAAAGTGGTAGATCTATAGAGAGTTATTGACCCCCATACCATAAAATAAATAGGTGTGGAAAGGTCATTTATATTATCAAAAGTGATGATAACATGTCTGTATTTTTTTCTAGATCATTTTCTTAAAGATGAAGAATTTTAAAATGAATATATACTAATTTTATTTAATTCTATTTCATAATCACATGACCCCCCTTTGGTTATTTCAAGATTTATTTTCAGATCAACTCATACTCCATGAAATGAATGGGATTTGTTATTGATAAATCACTAATAGATCCTAACATCAAAAAATGTTATGAAAATTCATTTTTTATATATTTGGATATCATCAAAAAAATGAGGTTAGAAAACCATACATAATATACATTTATTTTTATATGATGAGTAATATATTAATATTTAAAATATAAAGAAAATTTTATTATAAACCAGCTCGTAAATGGCTAACCATGTTTCCCTTACAAAAAAAATATGTTATAAGAAATGTAAATAAATTTCCCAAAATAAAAATAACTTTAATTAAGAATATATCATAATGTTTATCTTAATAATAAAATACCAAATAAGTGAATACCATCTACGCGTATTATCATTAAACATGGTAAAAACCTAATTTAACATAAAACCTCAATAAAGTAATCAGGAATCCCCATTCCTTTAATAAAACCAAAAATTATCGAATATATTCCATATATCCAATAATGTTTAAAACTCTATCAATAATAACATAAACCACATTCTCAACAACTCCTTTATCGGTTCTGAGGTTAGAAATACTATCATGTTTAATTTATATATATAAATCTTTTGTTTATCCATACTAAACATCATTTTCACAACCTATGGAATAAATTTTGTTTTATCTTCCATCAATAAAAATATAAACATTCTATTTAATTATATTTCTAGTACATTAAAACAATTGAATTTGTTTTCAATGACATATCAAAAATATAAACTGATCAATTCTTGTATAATTCACAATTATTAAAAATTGTAATTCAATTCAAATACCAAATTAATTATATCATCCCACTAATATTAAAAACTATCATAGATTTTTGAACTTATTACATAAAACTTATTTCATTTTATATGAAACTTATTATGTATTCATGATAAGAAATATAATAATTAATAATAACACTATAAAGATAATCATCACAATATTTCCACATGGGACATCAATTTTTTTAATTACCATACATTCCATGCTAAAAGTAGTAATCCATTGATAATACCATAGAAAGACCAATATGTAAATATATTACATTAATACACCTCTTCATTTTTCCTTTTTAGTTACTTAATTTGTGTTCTTCTTTTCCACTGTAAAAATAACATCTCGTTCCCTTAATATATCAACTTTTTTTATCTCCACATTCTCAAAACATATGATACTGAATATTCTTTCTTATATGGTCTTAACTACTTGAACTATTAGTAAATTATATCATTCTCATCTTTAGTGAGTATGGGATTTGGTAAAGGTATATCTTTTTAATTCTGATCCCTGAAAACTGATTTTTCATAATCATAGTATACTTTAATGAATTGATAAACCCATTTAGATGTTTATAAGAAAATATTATGTCACTTTTAATAATGTCCAAATTATTTTTGGCAACAATAATTAACTAAAACAATAATGCATGTTATAAGAAACAATAATCATATTAGAGAACCATATCATCATAAAAAATACCATATAAAATGTCTAAATCATGAAACCATCTTTAATATATGACACTATAGGTTTATCCTTGTTTATTAAAATTCATCATATATTTAAATACATCATTATGGTTCATAATGAGTTTGTAAATTTTTGAATCATATCCCTCAAAAATGAAAAACTAGGTCTGTATAAGGCCCATTTTTTCGCACGAGTTCATTTCTGAGGGTAGTTGACCATGGTGTTTTCATGAGTTATTACCCCTATGTACATCAATTCTATAACCAAAACTACTTGATTTTTTATTCATAAATTTAATTTCAAGAACAAATCTTCTCTTCCAATTAAAAAATCCAAACCATTTTCCTCTACTTCCACTCACATATATTCTTATACATAGAGACATCCCTATATATATTCTTATAAACTCAATTGGGATCTATATAATGTTTTCTCATCATATTTTCCAAAATTTAACTTTACATTTCCATTGATTATAACTATATAATCATAGGCTTCACATACATGGATGTTCAATATTTTTAGAATAACATTCCTTACATTACACAACAACATTCATCCGTATCATAATATTTAAGATTTGGAAACATGGAACTAAATATTGATAATTTATGAAAGATAATTATGGTCACTCATAATGATCTTCCTCCCAAGTACACCTACATAAAGTACATTCATCATGAAATGGGTAATGGAAATGTAAAAAATGGTGATATTATATTTTTATTAAGGATAAAAATATGAGATATTAATCTATGTTCATATTGATGATTATGATAATAACAACGTTTTATGATGATGAAAATAACATTTGAAGTTTATAAAAAACCCAACATAGATCATAAACATGGTTCATGGAATAAATATTGGAAGTTTATAATACAAGGACACTCGTAAAATCAAATAACATAAAGTGTGAGAACATAACATTGTCACATGGAATAATTTTTTGGTGTATATAGAAGCATATTAAGTCTTCTATTAGTGATACATACCAATAAATTCATAAAATGTTAGGCATAGGCTATCTACTAGTGTACCTGCTTTAGGATTCGACAAACCAACCTACTAAACACCTTTTTGATGGCTACTCCTCCTGAGAAGGACACACCACCATCCCCAGTGGTAGACTATTCCACATATTTGAACGTGACACTCCCAAAATTGTAATGTTAGTCAGGGTTAACAACAACGACCATCACAATAGAAAATGTCCCTTACTGAACTATGTTTACTCCGAATTCATGTCCTATCTATATCCAAAGATAAAAATCTTTACAAATGATTAAAAGTGATATATAGGTCATTCCCAAAATTGGTTAGAACATAAAAACTATCATTGGTTTTAATTTAACCATATCAGATGGTTATAATATAACCACCACCATCACTAATAATTTATCCTCAATCACATAATGAAAATAATAGATATATGTTTCATAATATCAAAAATAATTTTTAATATCATAAGCTCTGAAATTAAATGGGTTTCATTAACATTCCATCATATCATAACCCGTTGAAAATATATAGGCTTCATAATCATTTCATAATTCCATCATATCATAACCCTTGAAAAATAAGTTGCTATTATAATAATTCTATTACGGTAGAACCCGTAGATGCGATATATCTTCCATAATCAAAATTATATAATAGACTATTCTGTGATAAAATAAGAATGATATACTTTATTTATATACCTAGTAGAGTATATGTTACATCACTGGATGCCCTATTAGATTGAAAATAATTCCAAAATCTTACTTATGATATTTTTAGGTGAAGATATCCTTTCACTAAAAATCAATTTTTAAAACAAAATTCAATTTTAAAATCCTCTTATTCGAAAATAATAATGAAAACATATGAAGGATAATTGGGAAATAATTTAAAACATTTATTGATGGAGATATCTATTCCAAATTGTTTTTTGTAAGATTTTAAAAATCATTTTCATTAACAAAAACTTTTAAACTTATAATGGATTTTTTAAAAATAATTCCATACATTCGTTGGGGAAAATATTATTTCCATCATAAGAAGAAAATATAAAAAAATGTGAAAATATTTTTCATTAAAAATAACATAAAAAACATATACAATAAGTGTTTTATAAAATATAAAACAATTTTTGATGAATATAACCTTTCCTTTAAAAAAACATTTTAAAGAATTATTGGGAAACAAGGATTTAGATTAAATGTGTTTTCAACTGAAAAGATTAGTTTTTATAAAAACATTATTTTGAACTACTAAGAAAATAATAAGAGTAAAATATATGGAATAATGAATTAATATAATATAACCTGAGGAAATTAAAATTCATGTGTTTCTTTTAGGATTGAATATAAGATATCATTATTTCAAAGATAATCATAAACAATGTCGATAAATGATGTGATTATAATATAAAAATCTTACAACTTTGGTAACATTGAATCACAGGAACCATGATATAATTGAGTAAAATGAATCATAAAATATCATTAAAATAATTGTATCCCTGATGTAACATTTTGAAGCTTCAATATATACACCTCAGTGAAGAGGATAGGTGCATAATATAACATACATCCTAAAGAAGAAAAATTATTATATAATACATATTCCCTTTTTGATATAAATTGAACCATAAAACCCTTGAAAAATATAAAATAAAATATATATATAAATTCGCATAATATAAAGGATAATATTCATAAAACACATGAAAATTTAGTTTATAGACCTAATAATAGAAGTATGTGGTGACTATGGCAGCTGCCCCACATAATTATAAAATGAGATGAAAATAATTAATATAAGTTTTGAATTTCTTCATACATGTTCGAAGATATTATATAATAAATATCATTTTATTATACATTCATTATGGAACAAGATTTAGATATATAATATTATATATTGTTTTCTTATAACACATTATTATCTATTTATGAACCATTCCACTTTAATGTCACTTTTGGCCAATAAGTACTTTTTTCATGTATGTTTTGACTTATTATTTTTATTATCATACATAAATAATGGATTAATTATACAATAATATTATCCATGATATATATATATATTATTTACTTATTTATAGATATCCATTAAATTTAGTTGATATAAAATGAAATTCACTATTCATTGAGATAGTAGATCATATGTATGTATGAATGATTATTCCATATTATTTTCATATGGAAATAACTATAGGATAATAATATATTAAATTTAAAAAAACCAATTTTATTTAATTTATAACACATATTTTTGTCATAAACAACCTTAATATAATCCATCTAATGTGTGAACGAATAATATCACTTCATGAGAAAGTACTCCACTATACACACGAGCAATGTTCTCTTATATCCATAAAATGGAATGAATAATGTTTTGTGTTATATAATAATTAGATTATAGTAAAAATCTAATCTATTATATATATATATAAGAAATTCATCATTATTTCTAACCATGAGCAGTGGAAATGAAAAAAACAAACGACATCAGTTTGTGAACATGTAGTCCTCTTTATAAAAGAATGATGATTTCATAATACATTTTATGGAAGTAGAAGTAGATTATTGTAATTAAAAACACATAATAAAATCATATTATTTTGATGAAATAATTCTTATTATTTATGCTATATATTAAAATAATTTTATAGGGTGGAGGATGAAATAAGAAAAACACCCATTGATGAATGATACCTTTTCTTCGGGTATCCTACAATGGTTGTCAATAAAAGTATTATTATTATAGATTTATTACCCAAGTTATGTATCATGGATGAAGGTATTGATGTTGTAATGTAATTTGTTCAGGTATTTTCCCACCCAAGAGGGTTTAAGGGTGTGAAGAATAGAGGAACGATGGTGACCATTAATACGTGGGTGAGAGGAACCATTTGGTATTTTTGAAAAGAATTAAGTTCTCCCAAATCATATGTGAAAAGAGTAAATGATGGATCTGACTAAAAAAGTAGAAATTATATGTTCTAAATATTTCCGTACTATATTTGATAAGAAATTTTATTATCACACCTTAACCTGTGTTTTTTGTATTTTTTATTATTTTCTTTGAATTTTAAAAATTTTGTCGAGGTTCGGGTCGAATCACGACTGGGAATTTTGAGTTTTTGTAAAAATGTGAATTTATAAGGTTGACTTTATTGGTGTAGTAGAAAATTTCATTTTTGAAACCCTGTATGGATTTAGTAATGCAACGGCTCGACCTGGATGATTTTTTAAAATTAGAATGTGTACATAATTATAATTTATTGTGTTATTTGAAATTTTTATTCTTGTTAATAATTTAATTATTATTACAAAATTGAAATGAATATTTTTATTATTTATATTTTTATTAGTATGATTATTTTTATTCATATTAATATTATTATTAATTGGTATATTTTAATATTATTGTTTTCCTCATCATTATTTATTGGTGTTTTTAGGAATTTTTTTCTTTCTTTTCATTTTATATTTTTTTATCTTTTTTTCACTCCCCTTAGCCCTTCCCTCTCTCGTTTTCGAGAGCAGCCCCCCTGTTAACCTAATTTTATGGGCCGCCACCACCTCCCCTTTTCTCTTCCTCTCTACACCTACCACCTCCCCCTCTGATCCGCATCGGCATCCCTCCTACGGTCACCCACTAGAATTTTGGTGTCTCAACACCAGCCTTCTACACTGACCATGATACTGGCCTCTGCCCTGCACATGCCACAACACCGACCCCCTCCCCTTCTTCCAGCTGCCGCACCCCTAGGGTGACCGGATCCACTCCCAGTGATGTCCCCATTTCCTACTCCAACCATCCAATAGTGGTGCAAGTCCCTAGGGACATCCCACTTTATAGCACTGACTTCAGGCTCCTCCCTCTAAGACCCACCAGCCGCATCAGCCACACCCCCCTCCGGTCGGAACTCCATCTGGCTTCTACTATGACAACCCTTCTCTTTATTACACACATAAACCTGATTCATTACTAAAACATGGACTTAATACATCTTTGAGGATAAAGAAATCTATTTTATTTGTATGTTAGGATCATTACACGATTATTTAAGACATAAAATTCAAAATCATTATTGATGGCTTTATTTACATAACCACAACATTCCTTCGTACCAACCATTTAATGAGATAACCTGAGTACATTCATAAGAAAAAGGTGATATATAAAACATATTGAGGTATTAAAAATTTTAGTACATGAAATATATAATATATGTTAGATAATAGGCATATCAATGGTTCACAAGAGAATAATGATCATAAACACATGATATAGCATGATTATCATAACATGGAAATGTGGAAACTACATTTAACATGATATTAGCATGATCCATGGCACATTATCCATGGATAAAGAGTAAACCCTCATTGAACATATATTACCATGAATATAAAATCATTTTAATTAAAATTTCAATATTCTAATCTTTATCCAACGTATTGGAGCTCTTTTAGGGCGCACCCTTCAGCATTATTTCATTTCATGCATAAGTGTGCCACAAAGATCATCAAATATTCATTCATTAATCATCATAATTTATTCCACACTAATAAAAAGTGTAACACATACATGGAACTCTATAATCAATAAGTAAATGTTCATAAATATGAATACCCTTGATTGTGGAATGGGAATGGTATTCACAATACAATGACTTCGGCTTGAAGAATCTTGAAGCAATTTTGTTAGCATAAATACATGGAATGAGAATTCATAAAATTTGTTGATGAGAGAAGAATTTGCATATAATAATATTTACAATAAATTTTATGTATGTGGGTCATATAGATACATGTACGAGTAAATGTAATTGAATTTATATGTATGATATAAACAAATTTCTTGAATGTAAATGATAAGAGAGAAATTCATTACGGAATTTCAGTATGGTAACAAGTGTTCCTGGGAGGCATTAATGAAAGCTAAAGTGGTATCTCATCATTAAAACATATGGAGGGTGGTATGGGGGTGCTGTGAAATCCTACCGTGTCATTTGTAATTGAAAACAAAAGGGTACTAAAATATAAGGACACTTGGACATAAATTATGATGGAAGAAATATCTAACATGGAAATGTGATCCCAAAGGCCTCGGAGATGCTTGAGAGTGGATTTGTGAGATTTTGGGGAGACTTGGGAGGATATTTGAAAGAGTAGGGAATTTTAGAGATGTTATACAGGGGTTTTTTGGAGAGAAATGGGTTCATTGGTGGGGTTTTTATACGAAAATAGAGGTAATTCTTTATTATTTAGATTTTGGACACCACACATTAAACTAATCAAAACTGAAAACCATCCCATGGTTTTGGGCCCATGGGGTTTGCCAAAGTGTAGTGAAAAAACATTATTGTATATGTAAAATTGTCAAAATTATTAAAATTTTATGCCTGCTTATGTGAAAGTGAGCCATACTCTTAAAGAAATCATTTTAAAATGTTAAAATGTTTTCCTAGACTAGGAGGGTTAACTATGGCTTAGTAAAATAAATAAAACAAACCTAAAATCACATTATTTTAAAGGTATAATATATATTGGCCGAAAAAACTCATTTTTTGTATTTTATTACATCACTATTGGCACATTATGATGACATAATACACATTATATATTTAAATGTTATTTATTTTTTACCCAAAAATTCAAATGTCTTAGAAAATTATGAAAAATTCACCGTAGTATAATTTAGACATCCCGATTTCAAAATTAATTTTTATTTTATCTATATAATTTTATAAATATGATAATTTATTAATTTTAAAATAAAAACCATCATTTAACAAAAATTCATGGGTTTTGAAAAAAATACCTTTCAATACATAATAAAAATTACAATTGTATTCATTAAAATTTACTGATCATTTATTTTTAATAAAAAGTAATTCAGTAATAATATTTTACTAAATTATTATATAAATTAAAAAATACACCAATTCATAAAAATAAATTTCTTATTTGAATTTAAATATCAACTACAAAAACTATTTGTTATCAATGTAACAATAATAAAATGAATGTGTATTCATTATTCTATAATGAAAAATAATGAACATACTAATATTACTTGGCTCTTATTATATAACACCTTATAACACCTGCATAAGACCCAATGGTAAGGTGTGCGATGGTGACATACCACTTAGGCGGCTCAGATAACATCACTCGAGTTGTAATCTCTATTAACTTCCACTTCTCTCATACATGGTTCTGTTGATGCTTAACTTGTTGAAGCTCAACATGGGGTTGGTCAAGTGTGAATAAAAGTGATGCCACATACTTTTAGAGCTTCTATAAATGGGCTTTATATGGGGAAATTCTACTGGATGAGTCAGTCACTTCTTTTTTATAAGTAAATTAGATTTGTTCAAGGCCATTATTTCCATTTTCAAAATATCCACTTTAAGGAGAAGTGGGAACCATTACAAATTACCAGTCAAAAGTCAAACCCATACCAAAATCCACATTCAAAATTCAAAATATAAAAAATAAATCCACATTAAAAATCAAAATCCAAAGCAGTATCACACCTAGATCCATGAACCTTTGGTGAAACGAGGATACATGCAGCCAATGCCATCATCATGACCACTAATGTGGATGTTGACACCATCATCACCGGAATCGCTGCACAACACTAGTAACACCAAAACATCACTGAAGTCTACCCGAGGCTGCTTCAATGCATCCAAGATGTCAAAATTTTATTGTGAAACCGAAGCCTATCATATCACTGCATTATCATGTCACTGGAAAGACACTGCCTTTGACATCACCGTCCAATCAACACAAGAAGCACCAGAGATGACCATCACCAAAGAATGAATGCTGATGAGATCACCATGACACCGATAATCTCAAACTCATGACCCAAGTCACAATCATGACTACCACGCAGATCCACCTTGGATAGAGAGGTGGAGTTTTGGAGCAAAGAGCAGAAAAATGAGCGGACATAGTCTGGCCATAATGTCTGTGAGACATGTAGAGACCCGAAGCCTGACGTACATGGACATTACATTACTTTTGCAGAATACTTAGTACATAACAAAAACACACACACAAGGATCGTAATAGTTTAGTGTCTTTGGAAACTCGGAAAGTAATCTTCTAATCGGGGTGAAAGATCTTCAATATCTCCCATAAAGATCTTCCCTTTTTTTTACCTAAAACCTTTCTTTATATCCTGGGGAAAAGAAAACATAAAAGGGTGAGCTCAAATGCTCAGTAAGGGTAAGCAAAAGAAAAATCAATCACATCATATTCATAAGAACATAACTTTTGGAAATCTTAACCTGCAAAAGAGAGCATAATTTCATAACATGGGATAAATCATAGTAGTGAAATGAAATCCCAATAATCATAACATAAAACATGAAACTTTGTGGCATACACACATAATCATAGAAAATCATTTCTTGTTAGTCAATACTCATTGCCAAGACTATCTTAGTGGACAAAGTCCCTTTCTGAATCGAGTAACCCTCGTTTCTGTCCTGTTTCACTGAACCGGTATAACCTACCATTTCAGCCATGTCTATCTCATGAGATATAAAATCATTACCCAATGCATTGGAGGGAGATATAGGTCCCACCCATCTCTTAATGATACCATTCTTATGTGTGCCACAAAATCATAATCGATACATCATAGCATAACCCAAGTAATAAAAATGGGATTCTTAAACAACATGACATCATAAAACAATTCATATAAAATAAAGGAATTCATAAACATATTTCCATCACAACATAATCAAATCCATAGGGATAAAAAACAGAACCCTTTATTATCTTAGATGGAAAATAATTTTGATAAAACACTTGAACTCCATTCTTGAGGAAAATATCCTTTCTTCTTTAAAAACACTTTTCTTTTCTTAACATGTCATGCAATTATAAAATAAAAGAAGTTGATTAAAAATAAACTTGAAAACTTGTAAAGGAAGCTTCTTGGAAATAATGTTTTAAAAATCCAGTCATGCCGTATAAGAAAAAAACATTCTTCTCGTACTTTTGTCAGAATAGTCAAAAAAATACCTCGTATGAAAAACGATAAAAGATTCCTTTCATATCTTTTACTAAAAACTCACCAAAGGGTAAAATAGGTTTTAAACAATTGTAGGTGGATGAAAATAATATTACATGTTGAGGAAACATGGATGTGGATGATAAAATACATCCCAGTAAATTTCAAAGTATAAACAATCTCGAATAAAAATGAGATTGTGATATTTCCCTTACCTTAGGTCCGACTTGCTTTGTACGTGTCCGAACCGCCTCTTCTTTGAAGCGCCTCTTTGAGACCTCCTCTTAGGGCACTAAAATTGGTCTTTGAGGAAGACCAGAACCTCTAGGATGTTTCTAGGGAAGTGGAGAAGAGATTTTGGCAGGGGTTGGCCGAGCTTGAGTGCTCAAATTGGTGTGAGGAGGAGGGGGGAGGAGGTGCCCTTTTATAAGGGAGGAGAGGGGCACCTTAGGAATATCTCAAAATATTATTTTATATTAAAGTCAAAATAGGTTTATAATGGTTCCGAAAGATCTTATTTCGAAGATAATGTGGGGATGGGTCAAAATCCTATCAACCAATAGGATTTAGACATGTTTAGGGTATTATTTTAACCTTATCAATTAGATTTAACTCTTAGTTAAATAATTTAACTTTTACCATGTCTTCTTGTTTTCTTTCACTATATGGTTAATACACTTACTATAACATGCCAAACGAACCCCAAATTGTTTATTATTAATATATATATCCCTATCTAAGTCATTTGGCCGAACCTTAGATTTTTAGGAATAAGATAACAATTAATTATATATTATTTGATTTAAAAACTATTTTGTGTCAATTTTGACACTATTTGATATATGATTTTTGTGAAAGTCATAACAGAATTATATTTTCGAACCAAGTTGATTAAATCAACACTAATATATCATAGTAACCTAGAAAATTATTGTAATTCATAAAAAGTCTTAAATTACATTTATTTTGGTATTTATATTATCAATTATGTCAATATTTCATTAATAAGATAATTACTGCATCATCATTGTGTCATAAATAAATTAAATTATTTATTGTCTAAAAATTAAAAATAAAATACCATCATGTAGGAAATATTTTTAGATTTCTAATGAATATTTACAATCGAATTTATCTTATGTGTAACCCCATATTAAAAATGATTTACTTATTAAACTTTGATTTTAACTATTTTAACTCTTCTTTAAATAATTTAATAATAAATGTCCTAATCTAATCCACGTGGGCCTAAATGGTCATATTTTATTCCTAAGTTTGTTTTTGGTCGAATTACACTTATCCAATAGAATTAGGACATGTGTTAGGGTAATAATAATATCATCTTCACCCTTAATTACCCTATTTACCTTTAACCGTGGTAAGAAAAAGTCAAAAGTTACTATTCACCAAAAATTATTTTCATCTCATTGAACCACATTTTAGTCCTTGATATTAACCATGTCTGTCGGATTTTCGAAATTCCATTCACAGAAGCGGTAAAATTACGTTTTATGCAAAATTCCGTTTTTAACATACCACTTAGTGGTTTCACTATTCATCAAAAATTGAAACTTTTCAGAAAAATGCCAAAATTTCATCCTAAGCTATATTTCATATTCCGAATTCAAAAATGAAGTCTATTTTACCAAATTCATAACATTGAAGTTGCATTAATTAATTTTATAATTAAATCCCGCTGTTAAAACAAATAGCGTGTTTTTTAAGAAACAAAATCTATCAAAAGATTGACACTTGATTATGTCTGGTTTAAATGTGAATTTACAACCAATGACCAACATTGTATTAAATTGTAAAAATATATTCTAAATATACTTTAAAACCACTCAAATTAATAATTTATCACTATTAATTATTTTGATTAAAAAGGTTGTTTTTAATTATAATTTAGTAATTTTCACTATTCATCAGAATATGAAAGTTATCCGAAAAGTACCAAAATTTCACCTTAGGCTAAATTCGATACTACGAATCCAAAAATGAAGTCCATTTTGAGAGCTAAAATTTCTAAAATTTTAAAAGGTGGTTATTACTATTCATAACAGCTAGTTATAATAATATTTTAATAGCATATCGTTGTTTAGTGAAACTTAGTATTGCGTACTACACACACTATCGAGGAAGGTTACGATTGCGTGTAATGCAAGGCACGTCAAAGATGTGTGTTGTGGAAGCTCCTTTTGGTGTAGCGTACAACACAAGACATTAATAAAATTAAAAGGAATATTTTTCATAAAATCTCGGGCTGTTACAAGACTCATTGAAAATCATTATCTCCAAGAGACAAAATCCACGCTACCAAACATAGAAACTACCATAAAATAAAATTATATCAATGAAAAAACCTCCATCAATGAAGAAAAATGATGAAACAAAGGGGAAACCAGTGGGATGAAACCCAAAAATAAAATGAAAGAAGACTTCTAGAAGAATCACGACCGCCAAACCATTAAGCACAAAACCTATAAATATTCATCGCTCCAGATCCGACCTGGAGAGGAGTGGTGAGATGTGAGGTCAGGGAAATGTTGCAGTGGTGGGGGAAAAAACATAGTGCCTTCATCAGAGTGAAATCGAAGAACAGAGCTAGGAGCAGACCAACTGCTGGAGAGTGAGAGTTTTGAGAGAATGAGATTTACCAGAAGTCGCCGATCAAGGGGATGGTAGAGAAGATGAATATAGATAGAGAGATCTCTCCCCACGAGTGGAGACGAGAGGGAGGGAGCAGCGGTGCTGGGGGATACCCTAGTGCGAGAGGAGGAAACTCGGAGACTCGTGATCCATCCTCATAAACTCTATTCAACATCTATATTAGCCACTTTAACAATTCTTAACTGCATTCCAAAATCCAGTAACATAATCCAAAGGAATTTCATATATTTTATACAACCATTTTTTATTATATGTCATATAATTATATGTAGAGTAATTTTCATTAATAAATATTTTGTCAATTTCAATATTTTCCCTTATGAAATTTCTCCCCAAAAATTTCCTTTTCCCACACTAAAATAGATGATGGTGACACTGCTTTATCACTTCCCCTCATTCCCATGTTTATTCTTAAAACATGATGTTTTTACACATCACCATGATGAGGTGCATTGTCTTATTTCATAGAAATGTTTCCCTTCGATCTATGATATTCATAGTTTTATCTTCATATGAATGAAATTTCTCCAATGTTTCCACCTATGGATTGTGTACATGCGATGGGTTTGGTATGTACTTCCTCAAAAGTGAAACATGGAAAACATTATGTACATGAGATATGTTTTTTTAGAGTTCTAGTCGATATTCCACTTCTCTAATGCGATCAAGGATATAAAAAGGGAATATTTACATTGAAATATGATTTCACTTATTACTATATATAATATTTCTCTTCCATGGTGATATACAGAGGAAGATCATGTCTCCAACATCAAACTCTAGGTCTCGTCGAAGATTATCACCATAGATCTTTTTTCAAATTCGAGCAGATTTTATGTGATTTTGTATGGTCTTAGACTTCTCCACTATTTCTTTGACCATTTATGAATCTTGGTGATTTCGCTCCCCAAACACATCCCAACATGCTGGTGATCTGCACCTCTTCCTATAAAGGCCTCTATAAGGAGCCATTTGGATTCTTGAGTGGAAATTGTTATCGTAATAAAACTCAACCAGAGAATGATGTTGATCCCATCCTCCTTTGAAGTCCATTGAGCATGCCATCAACATGTCCTCAAGTGTATAGATAGTCTGCTCAAATTTTCCATCACATTGAGGATGACAAGCCGTGTTGAATTTCAACTCAATATTCATAGCATGTTGAAATATCTTCCATAACATAGAGTTGAATTTTGGATCTCAATCAGATACAATAGATAGTGTTACTCAATGTAGCTTTATCAATTCTGTGATATATATATGTGTTGGTTTATCTATTGAGAAATACTCTCTAATTTCAATGAAGTGTGCAGACTTTTTATGATGATCCACAACATCATAGATAGAATTATTTCCTTTGGATGTCATCGGATGTCCGCTGACAAAGTCCATGGTGATGTTCTCCCATTTCCATACTGGTATGGGAAACAGTTGCATCATCCACATAGAATTCTCCCTATTTTCCTACACATTCTGGCATACCAGGCACATTGATGTATACTCAGAAATCTACTTCTTCATGTTATCCCACCAATAATTCCCTCAGAGATCTTGATACATCATTTCCATTCCTGGGTGAATCGATAAATTTGATCTATGTGCATCATCCAAATGTTATTTCTTTAACTCCGGATTTTATGGAAGACATAGTATTCAACCAAATATCAGAATTCCTTCATCATTTTCATTGAAATCTAAGGATTTTCAATTTCTCATTATTTCCACATTCTATTGAATTCATACATCTTCATTTTGATCATCCTTTAACCATTTAAAAAGATATAGTTTAAAAATCATTTGTTAAAGGAGTGATGATGTTCCCTTATTTATGATCCACATGTACATTTTCATCAAATATAAGAATATTGAATCCTTTTCAATTCACATAAATGATAGAATCACTGGGTCCTTTCTACATAGATTGTCTTCCACCGTGTTCGCTTTCCCAGGGGGTAATTGATTGAGCAGTCATTGTCATCGATCGGCTCGAACAAGAATTGTCAGCTATTTCTATGTGAATATATACATGACAGTTTTCTGATCTTTATATATGTCACACATCTCCCCAAAGAGATAATTCTACCAAAATTTCGAAGAGAAAATAACTATAACCATCTATAGATCATGTGTTAGATTGTTTTTCTCATGAACAGTAAATTTCCTTGAAACATATGAAATGACTCTTTCATTTTCCATTAACACACATCCTAGGAACTTCTTTGAAGCATTAATAGATACTAAAAAACCATCTACACTTATAGGTTGTGTGAGCATGAGTGCAGTGATAAGCCTCTTTTTCATCTCATTGACGTATATTCACATTTATCAATCCATGAAAAATTGAATCCCTTCTGATTTAGCTTGGTAATAGGTTTTGACAATCATGTGAAATTTCTCCCAAATCAGTGATAATATCTAGCTAACCTCAGGAATCTACAGATATCAGTCACCAATGTTGGCCTCATCAATCCCTCATTTGTAGATTTTTGGAAGGATCCAAAAATATACCATTACCTGTGATGATATGATCCAAGAATGATATTGAATTCACCTAGAAATCACACTTTATGTTCTTTTCATAGACCTTATATTTTCACAAGGTCTCTAGTATAGTGGTTATATGCTCATTATAATCCCCATTGTATTTGGATTATATTACAATATTATTTATAAAGACTACTTCAAATTTTTCAAGGTAATATCTAAAGAAACTATTAATCATGTCTATGACGATTGAGGGAGAATTAGTTAGTCCAAAAGGCATTACAATGAATTCATTATGAACGATTCTTGTATGAAAATCAGTCCTGTAAATATCCTCCTTCTTCACCTTTACATGATAATATCCCAAATAATATCCACCTTTGAGAAGTATTGTGCTCCACATAGATAAATTAGCAAGTCATTAATTCGTGGTAGATGATACATTTTCATTGTCATTATTTTTTTTTCAAATCATGATAATCAATAAAAATGTGCACTGACCCATAATTCTTAAAATAGAGGACTGGATCACCCCATGGTGATGCAATTTGGTGTGTATTATTTTATTAATATTTCCTTGTAGTTGTATTTTTAGCTCCTCAAGCTCCAAAATAGCCATTTTATATGGAGTTTTGGATATTGAAAATTCCCTAGGTAAAAGATAAATCGAGAATTGAATGTCTCTTCGAGTAGGAATACAAGGAAACCACCCAAGAAACACTTTTGAGAATTCCCTCACAATTGGAATGTCCAGAAAGATTATTGCTTCCTTAGACTTAATAAAATGAGGAAGATACTTGTTCACATAGGGTAGTTTTATCCACACTTAAGATGATGGTTCTAAAAATGATCCATCCTCCTCCTTACACATGTACTCAATCCGGGGTCGATTCTTTATATGGAGAGTGTTTTCTATCTCACAACAATTATTTTTAGCACTGTATAGAGAAATAAGATCCATCCAAGAGTTGAGTAAAATTCCACTCATCGAATAATGAATATGTTATTCGGGATGTTTAATCCACAAATTATGACAGTGTAGATGTTATATTCTTGGGAGGTAATGATTTAATCATTTTTCGTTCCCACCAAAAATCTCTAATTCCATGATTTTTGGTGATAGTGGGATTTTTCTACTAAATATTCAGTATAAAGAATAATTCATAAAACATAGATAAAATTGTGTGTTCCTTATTCATGAATGAATAAATATCTTACCTATCACCACATAATTTTCTTTGTTTTCATCAGTGTTAGTGATTGCAAAATCTCACCCTTGCTACCTTGGAGGTTGTTGGTAGCCTTTGAAAACCGTTGGCTTTTGGAACGAGTTTAAAAAGTGACATGTTCATTGTAGTTGAAGAATTTAATAGTGTATTAATGGATGAATGAATTGTTCTCCCCCTTTGATGCAATAGTGGGTTTTTTCTACCGCCAGTTAATGTCCAATTGCCCTTCTCTTCCAAACCTAATGGATTTCATCATCCCCTTCATGAAATATTCAGGGGTATTCATTCCAAATATTTCGCATGTGGGGTGATGGAGTTTCATAGAACAATTTTATTAACCATCCAACCACAAGAAATAAATTCCACTTTCCACTTCATATCCCCACTATACCATAGAGTATAACTAAACTCTATTTTTACGTTAAGGGAACTTCTCTAAATTTTCTCATATCTATAAAATTCATGGATCACTAGGGATTTCAAAAGGCTATGTTTCATCCCATAAAATAAGTAGTCAACAAATAATTTGAGTGTATCAAAAAAGGTAGAGGCATATCATGCAATCATTGTGAAGTTTTCATCCCATGCTAAAATGGATTTGTCGCCTTTTTTCGGGAAGACAAGGATGTCCCTTTCCATATTATGTTGGAGGGTGCGTGGAAAATATTTGTCGACACACATTTTCCATAAATCCATTCATTCCAATTCCTTGATCTCTTCCTTAGGATTTTTATTTTTGACCAATGTCCACAATTAATCAGTTACACCCTACAAACGATAAGCAGCTAGAAAAACCATCTCTTGTTCGTAACATTGAAGGATATAAAAGATATTTTAAATGGATTTGATCCATTGTTTGGTGATTTATAGGTCAAATAATACATTAAATGTAGTATGTAATTGTCTCAGAGAGCTCTCTATTGTGGTTTGTTCATTATTAGGGGGGTTGGACGATCCTCATGACCCATATTTATATTCAAAACATGAGTAAACTAAGAGATTATATTGAAAAAGATTTTTATTCCCACTCCCATTGAATTAATAATCTCATTAGAATAGTCATCACATTGATCATCACATCAGTTGTTATTCTGGGTACTCTTATTACTAGCCATTGGCTGTAATAAAAAGATTGTTTAGGATAACACATTATGTGGAATCCAAAGGAAAAAAATATAACTTATAAATTACTTTTATTTCTTTATCACATAAATTTATTGATTTGAATCTATGTTATCAATGAACTACTTCCCAACATATATTCATAGGTGCATTTTTTCTATTCCCTTAATAATAGTAAATGCCTAACTAATAAATTTACCAAATAATATCCCCAAGAGTTTTTTAACCAAGAGATCAGCAAGGACCATTGTCGTTGTCACGACCCATACTCGGGGCCCGTGTCGTGACTACCCCAAGCCCGCCTTCCATAGTCCAGGGGCTAGCGACTATCACCAAAGGCGTAATTCTCGATAACTGCGAAGGCATTGCCTTTATAAAAGTAAAAAAAACACACAGAGTACAAGCGGACGTAATACACTAAGAACAAAAGGAAGTGCTGAAAAGTAAATGGGCCAGGATACAAACCCAACTGAAAAGTACAACTAAAAATGAACAAAAGTACAACAGAAAAGACAAGCAGTTGGAAGAATAGAAGCAGCTCCTGGGTCGTCCTCCTCGGTTCCTACATCAAGTGTAGGTACAGATGGCGCAGCTCCTGGATTGTCCACCACGGATCCTACATGAAGGGTAGGTACAGATATTCTCTACAACTCTCTCACCTGTCAACCTCCTCCGAGTATCGTCTCGTCGTGAAGACCACCTCCGGATATAGACTCGTCGTGAGGTCCACCTCCGGGTATCGTCCAGTCCTCGAATGCTCTGCCTCCGTCAGCGATGTCCGTCGTCTACATCCAACACAATGAGGTGTGGGCATAGCCCGTGCATGGGTGAGTATAACGATACTCAGTAGGGAACCCGAGACCCTCAAGGTCTCACTAAATCCAACAAAGATAACCACAAAGAATATCTCAACAGATAACCTCTACTTAGGTATATTCCCATACATATACCTAAGTTATTAAGTAACCCATCTCAATCATGAGGTAAACAAAAAGGTCAACGACTCTGCTAAACCCAGGATTTTCGTTATCGAAACTGTAACTGCTAAAGAGCCCCGTATCTGGAGTGTATAGTGATCCAGTCACAACTCCGAGGTACTGCTCACTAACCTAAGACTACTGAGGTACTCCTCCTGTCGAGTATCGTGGGTCAGCCACCCAAAAACAGTAGTGCTTCCCGCCGGGGTATGCAACCCAAACACAGTAGTGCATCCCTCTAATAGCCTGTAGAGGTACTCTCCGGATGAGTACCGCGGGTCTCCACCCAAACTGAATAGTGCTCCTTCCGCCATGGGTCTGCACCCAAACAAAGTAGTGCTCCGTCCAATGGGCTGGTCGACTCACTCCAAGTCGAGTCGGTCAAGCAGTCGTCAGGTCTCAGCAGGCTACACAGTCTCCATACTCTGTATGCTCATCTCTGGGAGGGTCTGCTCCACGAGCTACAGGCCGATACTCCAAGTATCTCAAGGTCCTACGAAAAAAGTAACTCAAAGGACCGCCTCGCCATAGGGGTCTCAACGAAATAGACGGCGCGTCAATCGGACGCCCGATCTGTGAGTTACTAGCCTTTTCATCCCAGGGGCCCGGTTGGTTTCGTGTGAGAACCAACACGGCGGTATCTCAATTGTACCCCGAACTCTCATAGGGTATGCTCATAGGAACCGTTTCTCAACGTGATCACCAACGCCACTGACGGTTCGTCAAACAGACGTTCGGTCTGAAAGTTATCAGCTTTTCCGTTCCAGGGGCCTGGTTGGATTTCAGGTACAATCCAACCCAGAAACTATCCAACTACAACCAAAACTCAAGAAAAGTATGCCAAAAGTTTCATCTCATCATGAGGAATCCAACAATGTCGACGGCATGTCAATCGGACGTCCGGAGCTCATGATATAAGCGTTTCCACTCTGAGGGCCTGGTTGGTTTCGTATCCGAACCAACTCGGCCGTACTCAATGTTTTCCAAAACCTTGAGTGAAATATACTAAAATGACCATCTGAATCCAAGGATCACATCGCAGCTGACGGTGCGTCGATCGGAGGTCTGTTGCCAAGGATATGGGAAAAAGACCGTAAGAGGTCTCCGAATAGGGTGTTCGGGCCCGGTCTGACCCGGCCCGATACCCCCTGGGGCGGGCCGAACCTGGTCGACCCGAACCGGGTCGACCCGACCCGGGTCCGGGTCCGGCCTGCTTGGGCATGGCCTGGCCCAGCTGGCGCGGCCCGGCGCGGCCCTGCCCGGCCTGCGCGGCCCGGCCCGGCCTGGGCGCGGCCCGGCCAGCGTGGCTGAGCGGCTTGGCCATAACGACCGGGTGATGAGGGGGGGGGGGGGGGGGTGACGCCGCCCCCGCGTTGTGAAACTGCGGCCCCCATGTGGGGGGCCGCTCCTGCTGGCCAGCCGGGGGTTACGACCCCCGACACTTCCCCCTGACCGGCCAGCCCGCACCGGCCAGCTAGCTGCTGCCGCCACGGGACCGGGGTGGTCCCATCCCCCTGCTCCGACGTCGGTAGCTGGAAACCGGCCGTCGTTCCCTGCTCCACCGCGGCCTATAGTCGTGGCCTTGGTCCCTCCGGCGTGGCGTGATGGCGCCGCACCCCTCCGCCGCAGCCCCGCTCCAGCCGCGGTGCCTTTGTGGTTCTCTGGTGCGGCGTGACAATGCCGTAGTTTAGTTCGTCTTCAACGGCGCGGTGCGACGTCGCCCCGCTTCTCCGCCCTTCCTTTGATATTTACCATGCGGTGCTTCGGCACCGCGTTATCTTGCTCATGCCGCAAACAAAATCAAACAACCAAGGGGAGAGGGGGGGGGGTCGTCCGTGTTCGTGCGGTCCGACCTCCTCCCGTTATTGCGATAATAGGTGGTCCAATATGAAATGAAGAATGGCGGCGGTAGTAATCACAAACAAAAAATTAAAATAATCCCCTACCTAGAAGAAAAAGTTGAACGAAGGTTCATCACGGAACTGCACGTCGCGGAAGAAGGTGTCGTGGAAGGAGAAGTTCGTTGGTATCGCGGTACTCAGCACCGCGTCATCAATCTCTGAGGAAGGCGCCTCTCACCATCGTCCTTCATCGGAGGTCAGCTTTTTTCATCGGCGATGGTGCTTTCTTCGTGTTCTTCAAGGAGGAAGAAAGTCCTTCGGACATTAGATCTTTTCCTCTCCAAATCCTCTCGCACCACCAACAATCCTCCCCCGAAATAGGACTTAGTCTTATTTAATTATCACACAAGCCAAAAATTCATTTGAAATTCAAATGAATCCATGAATTAATTACATTGAAAAACCTACTCAATTAATGAGTTGACTTTAATTAAAAATGGGGTTTTCTTTTTGAGAGTTAGAAACATAAGAGGGAAAAGGTTAAGAATGTTAGCGGAAGGTGAGGGGTTGGGCTCATGTGGGCCCCACCCCACCTTAATCCTCTCACAGGTAGTTAACTATAAGTGGGTCCCACCCCCAACTCCCTTACCTAGGTAATAACCACATAAGAGGGGGGAAAAGTGTTGTGACACAACACTTAATCCATTTTACAATAAATGAAAATATAATTGTAAAATAATTATATTTTTATTCCTCACTTTTTTTTAAAATAACTCCTCCAAGAAAATGACACTCTAGAAAGGGTCTTCTTAAGAAATTACCGGTGTTGCGGTTTCATCGGTGCCCTCATATTTCAATTCCGAGCACCGTTTCAAAAGTTAGAAAAACCCGCTCGTTCGTTCACTGAACGTACCCGAGCTAAACTTCGGAAAATGATTCCGGGCACACCGGGCCTCGGAATCAGGTTCCGTCAGAAACTGTGTTCTTGTAAAATTCCAAATCAATTAAGAAAAGAATTTACTTGAAAATTCTGGGTCATTACATTGCTCCCACCTTAGGGATTTACGCCCACGTAAAGCTTTAACACAAACTAGGGATACAAAGGTGGTACTGAGCACGCATGTGAGCATTCTGCTCCCATGTGCTCACCTGGAGGTTCCCATGCTGCCTACGAAAGCACACAAGAGGAATCGACCACCCTCGTAGGACCCACTCCTATTGATCCTCAACCTCTATTAGAACCCCGAAAAGGTCGCCCCATCGCCAACATCCAACGCCTCATGGTCGATGATATGCGAAGGGTCGTGCTCGTATCTCCTCAGTTGAGATACATGGAAGTCATCGTGCACCTGGTGCAACTGAGGTGGATGGGTAAAGCGGTAAACCACCTCTCCTACCCTGCTGAGGACCTATAAAGGTTCGTTGAACCTTGGAGATAACTTGTCGCCTCGGCCACATCTCCGTAAATCTCGCCGAGGTGAGACCTGTATAAGGACGTGATCATCATCCTCGAACTATAGAGGTCTCCAATTCTTGTTAGAAATGAAAATCAAAATGACTACTACCACGAGGGTAAGGTTGACTGACTCAAGAGTGATCGGTTGTACCCTCCTATGCATGAGTTTATCCTGTGCTACCTGGGGTTTCTTTTTCGCCGACCAAGGAAAACCCATCCCGACGTCGTAGTTAAACCACGACCTTTTTGCCTAATACCATCAATTTGTGTATAAACTATGATTTCCCAGTCCATACTCAAACCAACTTCGTAAGGCCTCGACACTGCCACCAAGAGATTCCAACCGAAACTCTCTCCTCGAGAATCTGACCACACCGTCGGCATAAGTGTGATTATCGAGTCTTCTCCAAAGGTATCTCGAGACGTGAGGGTCAAGTCTACAGCTTTTCGGAAACTCTAGGTCTGGGACAAGATTTGTGAAAGGAACGAATGATTCATATCGACGTATGTTACTATGGAAGCTAGTAGTGGACACAAACTGTCCCTTGAATCATTTTTAGTGCCATTGGCTCACACTCCTTGACCGCATGCAGCTGCACTCTTCCCATGCCCTCCAGCTCCCTGAGCCTGGATGGGTCAACTAAGGCGGGTGGTTGTAGCATGTTAAAATGTACACCACCTCATGCTGCTCTACTAGCTCTGCCTCCACATCTGCTACTTCGCAGACTCATCTCTCCTTAAAGGTTCCCCTTCTTGAAACATTGAACTCGCCCGAGTCTCTAAGACTGGCGCTAGTTTCCTGTTGCTTACTGCACTGTGCAGTCTTCACCCGCTCCTGGATGATCTGCACCTTCTTTTCCAAAGATCTGTAAGATCTGCTAAGATTTATCCTTTTCCAAAAATAGAAACTCGGTCTCATCACCTGGAAGAACCACGCCCATTGCCTAATACAGTCAATCCTAACATGAATAATGCATTCATGCCATGGATGACGTCGTAAGGACTCGGCGTTACTACCAAAAGATCCAACCATCACTCTCGCCTCCAAGGGTCGAGTCACACTGTCAGCATCATTGTGAGGTCACTGGGTCTCCTCCAGTAGAAATATCGAAAGTGAGGGTCCAGTTAATAGTTTTAACCGGGACCACTCAGTATCAACAGAAAAAAAGGACAGGAAAGAAAACATCAGAAAGATAAGTGTCTTTTTATTACTACAGCTCATAGTACAAAGACACGAATACAACAACAACATGGAACTAGAAGTACAAGGGACATATCCACTAGTTTCGCTTCTGTCCACCTGCTTCTGGAGCTCTACCACATTGTCCACTGCTCGGCTGTTGCTCAAGCACCCACCGCTGCTTCTCTCTTGGTGGCTCCTCCAAAGCCTGAGGATAAACTGTGTGAGGAGTCGGACAGTCACGTGGCAGGTATCCCTTCCTGCCGCATTCATAACACTTCATGCTTCTCGTACGGCTGGATATGGTCCTCTTGGACATCTTCATCATCTGTCTACTTCCCACAGATGACTCGACTACTGATCGAAAATCTTGCGGCAAAGGTAGCAACTCATATACACGCTCGGGGTGTAGAGCTACTGGAACTAACTCCACCCTGATGAAGGTCTAGAAGTCTTCCCATGTGAAGGTCATCCTGTCGCAAAACTAGAACAAGTGGCTCCAACACCTGACTGCTGCTTCCTAAAGAAGGATGGAATCAAAGATCACCATGATTTCTGCTGGTGTCCCCACTAGCCTGAAGACTCTCACCACAACCTCCATCCAATCCACAACCGCCTGTGGGTCCGTCTCTCCCCGGAACCTGGGTGGTCTCTGGCGCTGGAACACGTGCAGCACACTCAAGTGGCGTGCATCGCCTACTGCTAGGGCTGGTGGCATCGGTGGCCCAACGTATGGTAGTACCGCTGGTGCCTCCGTTGGTGCCTCTACTGTAAGAGGGCCCTGTACTAAAGCCTCATCACTCGACAGGCTGTCATTATGCACATCCCTATGGGCTCTAGCTGGTCGTCCGTGGAAAGGAATCCTGAAAGAAACAACGTGACACGGTCAAATGTTTATACATGGTGAGCTTACCTAGTTTGAGATAACTTTTAAAAACTTTTGGAAACACACACTCAATCAGTGTTTTCGTGCACAAAGTTAGAAATCAGTTGTCAAGGTCCTGGTTTATCGATACGTCGGCTGCCCGCACCAACACTGGACTCCCTGAACTAAAAACCACACTTGGTACTCATAATACCATCGCTTAACAGAAATAAAATATCAGAGTTATAAGTTCTGTGGTAGAACCGACTCCTCTGATACCAATTTGTTACGACCCGTCCTCGGGGCCTGTTTCGAGACTACCCCAAGCCTTCCTTCCATAGGCCAGGGGCTGGCGACTAGCAACAAAGGCGTAATTCCCGATAACTGGGAAGACATTGCCTTTATAAAAGTAAATAAAACACACAGAGTACATGAGAAAGTAATACACTAAGAACAAAAGGACGTGCTGAAATGTAAATGGGCCAGGATACAAACCCAACTGAAAAGTACAACTACAACTGAACGAAAGTACAACAGAAAATAAAAGCAGCTAGAAGAATAGAAGAACCTCCTCGGTCGTCCTCCTCGGTTACTACCTGAAGGGTAGGTACAGATGGCGCAACTCCTGGATGGTCCCCCACAGATCCTACCTAATGTTTAGGTACAGATAGTCTCCACAACGCTCTCTCCCGTCAACATCCTCCGGGTATCGTCTCATCATGAAGTCCACCTTCGGATACTGACTCATCATGAGGTCCACCTCCGGGTACCATCCAGTCCTCGAGCACTCGGCCTCTGTTAGCGTTGTTCGTCGTCTGCATCCAACACAACGAGGTGCGGGCATAGCCCATGCAGGGGTGAGTATAACGATACTCAGTAGGGACTCCAAGGCCCTCAAGTTCCCACTAAATCTTAAAAGGATAACCACAAAGAAGATCTCAATAGATAAACTCTACTTAGGTATATTCCCATACATATACCTATGTTATCAAGTAACCCATCTCAATAATGAGGTAAACACAAAGGTCAAAGACTCAGATCAAACCAGGATTTTCATTATCGAAACCATAACTGCTGAAGAGCCCCGTCTCTGGAGTGTATAGTGATCATGTCACGATGCCGACGAACTTCTCACTAACCTAAGACTTCTGAGGTACTCCTCCTATCGAGTACCGCGGGTCAGCCACCCAAACACAGTAGTGCTTTCCACCGGGGTATGCCACCCAAACACAGTAGTTCATCCCCCCTAATAGCCTGCAGAGGTACTCTCCGGACGAGTACCGCAGGTCTGCACCCAAACTGAGTAGTGGTCCGTCCGCCATGGTTCTGCACCCAAACAAAGTAGTGTTCCATCCACTGGGCTGGTCGACTCACTCCAAGTTGATTCGGTCAAGCAGTCGTCAGGTCTCAGCTGGCTACACGGTCTCCATACTCCATACGCTCCTCTCCGGGAGGGTCCGCTCCATGAGCTATAGGTCTATACTCCAATTATCTCAAGGTCCTACTAAGAAGTATCTCAAAGGCCCGCCTGGTCATAGGGGTCTCAATGCAACAGACGGCGCGTCAATCAGACGCCCGGTCTGTGAGTTACTAGCCTTTTCGTCCTAGGGGCTCGGTTGGTTTCGTTTGAAAACCAACCCTGACATATCTCAACTGTACCCCTAACTCTCATAGGGTATGCTCATATGGTCCGTTTCTCAGCGTGATCACCAATGCCGCTGACGGTTCTTCAAACAGACGTCTGGTCTGAATGTTATCAGCTTTTCCGTTCCTGGGGCCCGGTTGGATTTCGGGAACAATCTAACCCGGCCACTATACAAAAACAACCAAAACTCAGGCGAAGTATGCCAAAAGTTCTGTCTCATCAAGAGAAATCCAATAAAGTCGACGACAAGTCAATCGGACGTACGGAGGTCAAAATATAAGCGTTTCTGCTCTGAGGGCCCGGTTGGTTTCATATCCGAACCAACTCGGCCATACTCAAAGTTATCCGAAACCTTTAGTGTAATATACCGAAACGACCCTCTCGATCCAAGGATTGCATCACTACTGACGGTGCATCGATCGGAGGTCTGTAGCCTATGATATGGGCAAAATACCGTAAGTGGTCCGCGAATAGGGGGTTTGGGGCCGGTCCGACCCTATCTGATACCCCCTAGGGCGGCCCGAACCGGGTTGACCCAACCTGGGTCCGGTTTCGGCCCACTTGGGCATGGCCCGGACCAGCTGGCGCGGCCTGGCGTGGCCTGTGCGGCCCGGCCCGGCCTGGGCGCGGCTCGGCACGCTCGGCCTGGCCAGCGTGGCCTGGCGGCTCGGCCATAATGACCGAGCGATGAGGGGAGGGAGGGGGGGTGCTGTCCCCGCATTGTGAAATCGCGGCCCCCATGTGGGGGGCCGCTCTAGCTGGCCAGCCGAGGGTTACGACCCACGACACTTCCCCCTGACAGGCCGGCCAGCTGCTGCCGCCACGGGACCGGGGCTGTCCCGTCCCCCTAATCCGACGTCGGCGGCCGGAAACCGGCCGCCATTCCCTGCTCCTCCGTGGCCCCGCTTCGGCCACGATGCCTTTTTGGTTCTCTGGTGCGACGTGACGACACCACAATTTAGTTCTTCTTCAACGGCTCTACGCTTCCCTGTCCTTCCTTTAGTATTTCCCACGTGCTGCTTCGGCACCGCGTTGTCTTGCTCGTGCCACAAACAAAATCAAACAACCAAGGGGAGAGGGGGGGGGGTCGTCCATGTTCGTGCGGTCCGACCACCTCCTGTTTTTGCGATAAAAGGTGGCCCAATTTGAAATGAAGAATGGAGGCGGTAGTAATCACAAACAAAAAATTAAAATAATCCCCTACCTCGAAGAAAAAGTTGAACGGAGGTTCGTCGCGGAATTGCACGTCACAGAAGAAGGTGTCGCGGAAGGAGAGGGTCGTCAGCGTCGCGGTACTTAGCATCGCGTCGTCAATCACCGAGGAAGGAACCTCTAACCGTTTTCCTTCGTCGGAGGTCAGCATTCTTCTTTGGGGATGGTGCGTTATTCATGTTTTTCAAGGAGGAAGAACGTCCTTCAGAACTTAGAGCTTTTCCTCTCCAAATCCTCTCGCACCACCAACTATCCTCCCCCAAAATAAGACTTAGTCTTATTTAATTAACACAGAAGCCAAAAATTCATTTGAAATTCAAATTAATCCAAGAATTAATTACTTTGAAAACCCTACTCAATTAATGTGTTGACATTAATTAAAAAGGGGTTTTTCTTTTTGAGAGTTACAAACTTAAGAGGGAAAAGGTTAAGAACGTTAGGGGAAGGTGAGGGGTTGGGCTCGTGTGGGCCCTACCCCACCTTAATCATCTCCCGGGTAGTTAACTACATGTGGGTCCCACCCTCAACTCCCTTACCTAGGTTATAACCACATAAGACAGGGGGGAAAGTGTTGTGACACAACACTTAATCCATTAAACAAGAAATGAAAATATAATTGTAAAACAATTATATTTTTATTCCTCACTTTTTTTAAAAAAAACTCCTCCGAGAAAACGCAACTCCAGAAAGGGTCTTCTTAAGAAATTACCGGCGCTGCGGTTTCATTGGTACCCTCAGATTTCAATTCCGAATACCGGTTCAAAAGTTAGAAAACCCGCTCGTTCGTTCACTGAACGTAACCGTGCTAAACTTCGGAAAATGATTTTGGCCACACCGGGCCTCGGAATCAGGTGCCGTTAGAAACTAAGTTCTTGTAAAATTCTAAAGAAATTAAGAAAAAAATTTCCTTGAAATTTCTGGGTCTTTACAGTTGTGCACTAGTTCCCATTCAAGTTTAGTTCGAAGCAGCTTTTCGGGGATTACCCCTAGAAACATCTATGCTAGATCCGCTTCTACCATCTTGTATCAATAAAAGGATTGGTTTTCATGATAAACCACTAACTTAATACTCAAAAAATTTAGGGATGTTTTTATTATACTAATTCGTATCCCTATGGATTTCACTATGGTTTTTTAATCCTAATATCTAAAATAACTATACATGTCCTCTGACAAAAACTATAACAACACGTCTCTTTATTACACCAATAAATATGATTCACTACATAAAGAAGCCCTTTTGAAAATTATGAGGATGGAGATGTCTATAGATTTGGGATTTTAGGAACATTAAATGACATGTTGATACATAAAATACAATATCTTTAATAAAGAAATGTTTTACATGATGAAAAAATTCATTCATACATGGCATTGCATGAGATAACGGAAGGACATGCATAAGAAAAGGGTGAGCTATAAAGCCCAGTAAGGGAGTAAATGAGTCATAACATGAATAATATAATACATGTTAGACAATAGTCATATCAATGGAGCATAATAGAAACATGAACATAAAGGAATGATATAGTATGACTATCATAACATAGTAATGTGGAAAAAAACATTTAACATGATATTATCATGAAAAAAGGATCATTGCACATGTAGAATGAATAAACTCATATTGAAAGTGAATTAGCATTAGTAAACCCTCATTGAAAGTGATATATCATGATACTAACATTTACCCAATGCATTGGAGCACAATCAGTGTGCACCCTTCATTATCATTTTATTTCATGCATATGTGTGCCACAAAGATCTTACAACCTGGATTCATTAAACATAGTCATTTATTCCATGATAAATGAAAGTGGAATTCATACATGAAACCTTATAGTTAATAAGTAAATGTGTATAAATCGGAATACCCTTGATAGGGAAATGGGCATTGTATTCACTACAAAATGACTTTGGCAAGGAGAATCACGGTGCAATTTCGGTAGCATAACGACACGACATGAAAATTCACAAAAATAATTGATGAGATGGAAAGTGGTATATAATAATATGACATGAAATGGATATTAATGGGTAATATAGATACATTTCCCAACATATTTAATGGAATTTTTATGTGTAATATAAAAAAATTTCCCAAAGGCATATGGGAAGATAGAAATTCCTTTTGGAATTTTGGCACTTTAATGGGTGAGAATGGGAGGAATTAATGAGAGAGAAAGAATAATATCATAATTCAAACAAATGATGTAGAGTATGTGGGAGGTGATAAATCATACCCCAAAATTTTATTTGAAAACAAATGGTAATAAATATATAAGGAATCATGGACATAAATAATAAGGGAATAAATCCCTTACATGGATGTGTGATCCCAAAGGAATGAGAGAGGATTCAGAGAGGAATATTTGGAGCTTGGGGAAACTTGGGAGGACTATATAGAATGTATGGAATTTTACATAGTTTCCCCAATTTTTTTTCAGTGATGAGAAGTAGAAGCATGAGTGGGTATATAAAGGAAAACAAAGGGAATTCTTTATTATTTAGGTTTTGGACACCACACATTAAACTAATGAAAAACACATATGATCCCATGGTTTTTTCCCATGGTTTTTTCCAAAGTAGAGTGGAAAATATTATTTTATAAGGAAAATGAAAAAACATATTAAAATATTAGGATTGATTATGTGAAGGTCAGTCATACACTAAAGGAAATAATTTTAAAATGATAAAATGTATTATAACACATGGATGGTCCTCTAAGAATTTGTAAAATAAATAAAACAAAAATAAAATCACATTATTTTAAAGGAAAACATATATTGTCCGAATGACCCATTTTTAGTTTTTCATTACACCACATTTGGGTCATTATGAATTCATAACACACATTATATATTTAAACTCTATTTAATTTTTACCCAAAAAATTTAAATGTCTCAGGAAATTATGAAAAAATCACCATTGGATAATTTTGATGTCCTAATTCCAAAATAATATTCATTATATATATATAATTTTATAAATATGTTAATTTTTTCTTAATAAATAAAAATGGAATTTATCAAAAAATCATGGTTTCTGACAAAAACTTCTTTCAAATCATAACAAAAATTACAATTTTTTTCATAAAAATTACATGATAATTAATATTTCATAAAAATAAATTTTGTAATAATATTTTATTAAAATATTATTCTAATTCAAAAATCTACTAATTCGTCTAAATTTATTAGTAATTGAATTTAAATATGAACAAGAAAATTATTTTTTGTGCTCAATGTTATAATATTAATATGATTTTATATTCATTATACAATACAAAAAAATAATGCACATATTCATATTGCTAGGTTCATATCACATAACCCCATATAACAACAGAATAAGACTTAAGGGTATGGTGTGCGATGGAAATAGACTCTTTGGGCTGCTCTGATAACATTGCTCGGGTGGTAATATCTATTAACTACCACATCTCCCATAGGCAGTACCGTTCAAGATTAGTGTGTTAAAGTTCAGGTTGGTCTTTTTCTAGAGCCATGCCCAGTGATTCCACCTTCTTTTTAAGCTTCGAAAAATGGGATTCATACAGATCAATTCTTCTAGATGATTCCATCATATCTATTTTCTATGTAATTTGGATTTTTAAAGCCCCATATTTATACTAATCACGTGATCACTGTTCAATGGATATATTTGAAAAGGTAAAAATTATTAACATTATTTTAAAATCCCAAAAAATAAAACCCAGGATGTGCATATGTTTTATATATCCATTTTACAAATAAGACATTTAATTAGATCAAGAGGAATTTTTATTAACAGATGTTTTGGTAGTTACAACCGCACACCTGTCAGACCTCCCTCCAGACACATGCATCCCTGTCGGAGCACTCTAACATGTTGGCACGAATATGGTCATTGTATTCCCTCTTAATGGTACCCTTCAAATGTACAGCTTCGGACTCACCATGCGCCATCCTGCCAACCCCTACAAGTACAATATGTGTGCTTCTGGATGACGTACCTCTGGCCGTCTGTCATGTGCCCTCCCAGATGGGCCGTTCTATTCACCTGTGTCCTCACCAATCATTTTATTTTTCTCATAATCCCATTTATTGATAATAACCATGCGCTAACCCCTACCTCATTTGTTCACCCGATAAACACTCTTCACCGAAGGGTAGCATTTTGTGTTCACATAGTCTCACCAAAACTATGGTTTAAATGAAGTTTGTGCTTCTTCTTCATTTTGATTACTATAAATTAGTGTTTATAATTTTATTAGTTATTTTTGTGGTCTTGGTGTGTTGGAAATGCATTTTCGTAATACTTCGATCTTTGGATTTCACGTTCTTGTGTGCATGTGCGAGACATGGTGCACCATAATGTTTGAGCTTTGAGCCAATGTATGTCTCCAACTACACTCACCTTTAAATTTAAAATTTATTAATAACATGATATTTCATTAATTTAAGATAAATGAGTAATAATATTAGATAATTACTTTTGTAATATTTATTTGATGTATACATGGGGTGTTTTTTATGCACGACTAATAAATTAATTTGTTGATGAAATGTCGCATAATAGTGAAAGAGTCCCCATTTTCCATTAATCATATTTCCGGAAACATAATGTGAGGTTCTATATTGATGTTAAATTTTTTGCTTCTAAGACATATGTAAATTTATTCCTTTCTTTTTAAAAATTGTGTTTTTATGTTACATAATGATTGTTTGTCACTTTAATAAAATAAGTTATTTTGATAAAACTATTTGGGGAGACCCCAGGGTGATCTTGTTGTATACATTGGTTGTGTGATTTGTTGTGTGTGATGTTCATGCATTGTTATTGGTAACATGATTAACATTTTTGACCCACCCATATTTCTACATAGTACTCACCATGGGACCTAGAATAGTAAGTGAAATTTCTATGAAAGATTGCTTCACTAGTTTAGATTATGCACTAGATTTTGGCCCATAGCATGGGATACCCAATTAGTTTTATTGCTAGTGGATATGGCCCCTTGACCAGGCCAGGTAGGGAGATGGTCAGATATTAGTTCTTTTTGAAATAAATGATTAGGTAACGCCTTTAGAGTGAGTCGCATGTATAGTACGTTCTGGATTTATCATGAGCTTTTAGGTTTGACCCTTGTTTTCATTATTGCTTATTTGTATGTGGAGGATGATTGAGTTTCATAGTTTGGTTTTCGGCCCCCACATGTTAATTTTCCTTTCACCTTGTTGTTTTTTGTGTGTTGTCTATAGTTTCCACTTGTTTAACTACTAAATATGGATATTAATATTTTTATGAAAAATGTTTTTAAAATGTAATGCATCATTTCCATAAAACCTTAAAAAAATTCAATTTAAAAGGAATATGTAATGTTACATTCTATAGAAATTGATGTGTATGTGAAAGTAAATTGTTTATATAATTTTTTTCAATCATGAAATTAGTAAAATTATTTATTTAATAGTAGTTCATTTGGAATTGAGTGTAGGGTTTGTCTACTGAGTTTTAAAACTCATGCCTATAGGGTTTTCATGTCATTAGTTTTGGTTTTAGGTTTAACTCAAGCTTGTTTGACGTGGGTGATATTAGATTGTGGGTTTGATAGTGACTCTCAGAGACTCTTCGATTTTATTTCATGGTTATGTTTGTGTGTTGTTGTTGGTCATTAATTCTTTTTCATTTCATTTACCCACATTGCATAGTTCTAGTTTTCTATTTCATTATTTAGTTCCATCGGGCTAAATAATTCCAATTTTTTCCCTACTTATGACATTGAACTTGTCGCCAGCTCGGGAGGATCTGGAATGCATATCAGACCTTGCAACTAATTAGCATGGTTGACCAGTTCAGTGTCAACCCAGGTTGGTTGGATACAAAATGGTATCAGAGTAGTTATTCTCTTAGATGACCTTTTTTTCAGAGTGCACATCACTATTTGGAATTTACATGGTAAAAGGAGTATAATTTTTGAGACTCGAGGAATAGGGATGGGAATTATGTCCTGAACCCTTTCTCATTCAAAACCTCTGGTAACTATGGGACATCTAGGTTGTTGGTGTGTTCTTGATTCCTATGAATTTTTTTATGATGGGAAATGAAAAGGGGGTTGGGAATGTAGACCATGAACACACATGGATAGGAGATCAATGCAGAAGAGAAAGCAATACCCTATAATGCTCTATCTGACAGTGGTGTGATTGGTATATGGCCACCAACCATATGTTTGAGTCACCCATCAAAAATAGTTTCCTCTTGTGAATCATTTGTATCGTCATTTATTATGAAATATATTTGTAATTTTTATTTTGGAAATCGTGAATGTTGAATTTAAAATTTTTATGACCATGTTTTGGTAATTTTCTTTATATTCGTGTTATATTGTGTTCATCGCCTCGAAGGCTTTATGAATGCCCTAGGTTTTGATTTTGGTGGGGTGCACATAGAAAATTCTCCTATTGATCATCCCATAGAGAAAATCTCGGAGTTATGGAAGTGGAACCCTCCCCTATTTTTTGGTCACGACGATCATCATGAGGAGGAGTAGAGGTTTTGTAATATTTATAGGAGCTTCTATATTCTCACACCACCTAATTCAGTGAATGTAAAATTGGATACATTTTTAATCGAAGGTCTAGTCTTGAAATAGTGGATGTTTGTGTCTCGATGAATGACTCAAGAAGATCTCACTTTGGTGTTCTATATGTAATCATGCATCCAATATAATTTATTTGAGGTGAAAAATGTGAGTAAGATGATTCATTTGTGTAGTATTCATCAGTTTATTGGATCAGTGTTGGAATGCATTTGTTGTTTCCCTGTAAAAGCTCAATATGAACCATGGTATTTTAGAAATGATCACATAAAAGATCAGAACATTGTGTTTTGGAACCAACATGAACTCCAGTTGAAATTACTAGAGCTCAACATTACCACCTTTTGGGATTTTATGTGGTATGTCTCACCTGCTGAAGTTGAGTTAGCAAGAGGAACATAGTTTTTGATTCCTCCTCTGGTCTTGGGATGAAATGCCGAGGTCAGTGACAAGAACAATGGGATGCAGCCTGATGCCGGTGGTACTGGTAGTGGAATTAAGAGTCCTTCAGACCTATAGTAAACCCATTTAGAGTATAATTTCATGATCTATCATCAATGTGGAATGAATGGTCACAATAAGCTGATCTAACCATGTAATCTGAAACACTGCCACACTTGTGGGGGCGTGGGACACATGCTGTAGCTTTACCGAGGTGTTTCCAAGAATCGTGTTGAATCGAGTCCTAACTTTTTTAAGGTGACCTCATCCTATCAGTAGGATTAAGAAAACGTTTGGGATCAGTTTGGGGTTTTCTCATTGTGACGTTCCATGGATGTAGTGGTCACCTCTAGTAGCATTTTCTGGTGTTTATTTTACTTCAGTTGTAAGAATTGTTATTGTTGAACCTCTTAGATTCATTCATTTTAATGGATATGTATTTGATAATGTTTTGGTTCATGTTTTATGTTTGGGAATTAATGAAGTCTATATGTGAGGTTGGAGATGCTTCAATCATCGGTGTTCTAGAAAAAGGTCCTAGATTGAAGCTGGCGTGTAGTCAAGAGAATCTCAATGATATAAAATGGGTGTGGTTTAATCGTATTACTTAGTTTTTCATGGTTTGTGTTCTTCCATGGGTGTAAGGTTGTTGATTTAGATATCGCAGTAGTTTTGATTCTCCATTTGATTAACCATTCCCTTATCCCCCCTCATGGTTGAAATATTTGTTCAGTATGAGATGTTTCGTGTTCGGTTAATCATGTTATTTATTATGGTGGGGAGAACCACAATGGGTCTCATGAAGATACACCTATAGTAATTATGTGTTATTATGATCCTTATGGTAGGGAGTCCATTCGGGACCCCGGTGTTAGAATCAAAATTTCATTTCATTTATCATTTGGTGGTTGTTGTTCTTGTGTGGAACCACATAATCATAGGTTCTTTCTCATGAGTTAATGTTTGCATATGAGTACACATAACAGTTCCATTGGAGTAAGATTATGGGAAAAAGTGTCAGATGTGGTTTATGTTTATTATTTACTTGGATGAAATGGGAGGTGTTGGTTCTATTTGGTAGTGTTTACGGTGTTTTTTTGGAGGATGAGTTTAAACTCATCGAATATCATTGTCTGTTTGGATCATTCAACTAGAGGAAAATAAACTTTTGGATGTGGGAGACATTAAAGAAGTTTTATATTTAGGTCTAGATTTTATTTTTGCATTTGGGGGGTTGAAAGCGTCAATGTGGGGAGAATTTTCAAACCATGACCTATGTTTTTGGCATTTTTAATTATTTTCTATGGATTTAAAATTATTTTCATGGTTCGTGTTGAATTCTCAATGACATTTTTTAGATTATGTCAAAAAGATCACTTTTGGGGTTGATGTCGTTGGATGAACAAGTAGAGCTCGTTTTGTAATCCCCACATGGCTTCATCAACTCAACTGCACTACCTTGAGTTCTTCAAAAAATTAAAATGAATAATTTTTTGTAATTTTTTATGTAATTTAAATTTTTTATTAATTATTTTTAATGTCATTAATATTATTAAACTGAAATTAAAATTTTCTTTATTTATACATTTATCTGTAAGATTATTATTATTCTTATTATTAATATTATATATAAGGAATTATTTTTATTATTATTATTTTACTCATCATTACATATTTGAGAGTTTAATTTTTTTTGTATCGTTTCATTTTAATTTATTTATCATTTTCTTTCACTCTCCCCATCCCTTCTCTCTCTCCCTATCAAGAGTATAAAGTACCCTTGTGACCTAAATTTTATGTGCTTCCATCACTTCCCCTCTCATATACCTCTCCATGCCGACCACCTCCCCCTCTGACCTGCGTTGGCCACCATCCTCTAGTCACACCACCAGCGAAACACCACCTCGATACCAGCCTCCAGCACCGACTACGACACCAGACTCTACCCAGCATGTTCAATGTTCTAGACCCCCCCCCCCCGCTGACCGGATCCTGTAATGCCATCATCCCCCTACCCTGCTCTAGTCTGCTAGCAGTGGAATAGTGTAGCGGTGATGTTCCACATTGCTGAACTGGCCACAGGATCCTCCCACAGGCATCCACCAGTAAAATCGGCCATGAATGCCTCCAGTCAAACCTCCTTCCAGTAGTCACACACTCATTGGACCTCCTTCCAACAGAATGCTACCCTTCCAGTGCACTCTGACCAGTTAGCACGACTCTTATTTATGCACAGCTTCCTGCTGGAACCCTCTGTTCATGTGACTTCCAACTCACTACGTGCCATCGGACCTTCCGATATCGGTACAACTTGTGAACTTCTCGCCAACATGCCTCTTTTCATTCCATCACGCACCCTTCCAACATGGAATCACTCTTCACAAGAAGCATCATCAATCATTTTCTCATTTCCATGATCCCATTGCTTAAGTACACCATCGTGCTGACCCCTGCATCCTTCTCTCACAGGATAAATTCCCCACACTGAAGGCGAGTGGGTTGGGACCATGTTGTTTCACAAGCACTAGAGTTTAGGTGAGGTTATTTCTATTTCATAGTTAAAATTATTATAAATTAGTGTTTATATGTTTTTTTATTTTCTTGGTCGCTTCATGTTGGTAAAGAATTTATGCGATACCGTGGTCATTGGCTTGCACATGCTTCTGAGCTTGTGCAAGGAAGGTCACACCATAATGTTCGAGTTGTGAGTTAAGGTAGGTAGCCCACTACACACTCCATTAAATTTAGAATTTATTAATTACATGACATTTAATTTCTTTTTGAAGTGAGGAAGAATAATAGATAATCATCTGTGGAATAATTATTTCAGGTAAACGAAGAAGTTTATTTTATGGATGGCTCATAAATTAATTTTTTTATGAAATGTTTCACAATAGTTATAGTATCCCATCTTTCATATGAATATAATTCAATAAATTTACTATGTGGGTTTGATTTAATTTTATATTTTTTCTGCTAGAGATTAAGAAAATGAATTGGTATCTTTTGAGAAATGATGTTTTTTATGTTAAATAAAGCCCATTTGTCACTTTAGTAAAATTAATTGTTTCAAAAACTCCCTTTGGGGATACTCATGGGTGATCTTGTTGTGTACGTTGGTAGTGTGAGATGTTGTGTGTAATGTTCGTTCATTTTGATTATTTACATGATTGACATTGTAGACTCGCCTCTCATTCCACTTATTACTCTCCATGGGAACCTAGCATAGTAAGATAATTTTCTATGAATTATTGATGAAATTATATATATCACGCACTGGATATTCAACCATACATGGGGATACTATTTTACTATTATTAAAATGGGATTGGGACCCTTGATCAAGATAGGTAGGGTGATAGTCGGGCATTAGGGAGTTATGAGGTCATGAGTAGGGCATGATTTCTAGATGAGTTCCATGTATAGTGCATTTTGGATTGTTCACGAGCTCCTTGGTTTAACCCATGTTTGTTGTAGATCTTATTTGTATGTGGAGGATGATTGAGCTGCTTAGTTTGGTTGTTGTCCCCCACATGCTACATTAACATTTCTCTTATTTTCTATTTTTATTTTGTATGGATTCCTCTTATATAACAAATAAATTTGGATATTATTATTTTTTGATAAAAATGTTTTTAAAATGTCATGCACCTCTTCCATCAAACAATAATTTTTTTTCAATCAGAAAGAGAAATGTAATGTTACCTTCGTTAGAAATGGAACAGTGTGTGTAAACCCATATTTTATGTAATGTAGTTTAAACACTAAATTAGTAACATTTTTTATTTAATGGTAATATATTGAGAATATATTTTTGGGAATGCCTACTAGGTTATAATTCTAATGCCTATAGTGATTTCCTATTTTTAGTATTTCATAGAGGTTCGAATGACACTTGTTCACCATGAACCATAGTTATTTGTTGATTTGAGAGTGACTCTCAAGGACACATGGATTTTTTTTTCATGGTTTGGTTAGGGTTTCAAGTTTTTTGTTCCTTCTTTTTTGTGTCATTTATTCACATTGATCTGTTATACTTTTATGCAGATTTTTTTATTTCTATTGGGAGAAAATTTTCCTATTCATTCTCTATTGATGCCCAGGCGCTTGTCGCCAGCCTCGGAGGATCGTGAATGCCTCATGGGCCTGGCTATAGATCGTATCATGTGAACGGTTTAGGGTCGACACCTTTTGGTTCATGACATTTATAGTGAATTTTAACGCTCAAAAATACAGTTTTATCTTAACTAGTGAAATTAATTTTTTCCTCATTCACTATTAATTTTGGTAAAAAATTATGTTGAACATATTATATTAAATAAATTATTTTTGATCAAAAATAAGGAATCCATTTCTTTGAATTTATTTCATATAATTAGTAAATTTACATTTAACATTATTGTCATATATGCGATTAGAAAGAAGGTTTTAATGGGGAACTGTTCAAATGTTATAATGATTTTATATCAAATTTTGATAAGAAATTGATTCAAAGAACATAAATTGGATTAATTGATTCATTATTGAACTAATAAAACATGAAAATAAATTTAAAATATTATTTTACATTAAAAATATATTAAATTAAAAGCTTGTTTTAAATTAATATTAGGTAATTATCACAATTCATCAAAAAATGAAACATTTAAGAGAAATCCTAAAATTTCCCATAAAATAATTATGATAATATTATTTACAAAACTAATTTTATTTTTTAAAATAAATTATTTTAATGTGTTAAAACTTAAATTTAAAATAATTGTTACAATATTGATGAAAAATATTTGTAGATAAATGAATTTTAAGAATAAAATTGAATTTAATGTAGTATATTCTCTAGAAAACTCATAATATGAGTGATAAATATTTTAATTAATAAATACCATATAAATTTAATTAAAATAATTCAAAAAAGTGAATTCGTTATTTTTTGTGGTAAAAAACACTTATGAGTATAAAAACAGTTTTTCATAAAATGAATTCCATTATTGTAAAATGAATTCTGTATTGATTTATAATTAATTTTTCACTAATTAATTCATTATATAAACATTTTCAACCCATATATTCTTATAATTTAATTAATTATATTCATACCATTCGTTCCAACAGTTAGTTGAAAATATCAAAATTTAATAAATATAGTATAATAGTATGTCATGTTTTATTTAATCTTTGAATTGTGATTAATGAATGATAAATTTGTATTGTTTGTAACACAAAAAATGATTTTTTATGTGTGTAAGAAATTATAATAACATCAATTTTATTATAACGCAATCCTAACTGTGTGTTGGGTGAAAGTTAATTTAAACTCTATGTTGTGTGTTATGAAAAATATAGAAAATATTAATTTCAATTTAATAAAATATATTTCCAAATAAAACTTGCGGTGTTACATTATACTCAACATAAAATTAATTTCACTAACAAAACTCATCTAATCCATTTGAAGTTTGACATTTAAATTTTACTTCATATAAACCCAAATCATTCAAATGAATAATATGACAACCTTTATAAAGGAAATTTGAGATCATAATGATTACCCATTTTAACTCATATGTAGATTTCCACATAAGAGAACTTATGTGGGATTTAACATCCTGAGATTTTTTAAAAGAGACCATGTTCGATAGCGTAAAAATATGCCACATCAAACATAAGAAAACAATTAAATATTATTATGTTACCCAATAACTAAGATGTTAAAATGTCCAGAGTGAAAATTATTAATTTATTTATGAAAATATTTTTCACAAATGTACATAATTAATTACAATGTGATAAATTATTTTTTAATGAAAATAATACCCTTTAAAAAAATTAATGTTTCTCTGAAAAACCATTAAAATAAAAATATTTGAGTTTATAAAATAAAAAAAACAAACTTGATGGATATTATTTTTAAAATATATATGTAATTTATTAAATGTATTGTTTAAAATTGATCATATATGTTTTCTAGACATGAAATAAGAAAAACTCAATTTTTCGGATACAACATTTATGTATCTAAAAAATACCATTTTACAACCTTTTTTGTTGGAGAACCATTTTTAAATCTAGTATTTTTTGTTTTAGATTTTTTAATAAAATGTAACTTCTTTGGATTGATGACATCAGAATTTACATTGGTTGGTTTTTTTAAAAAATATTAATTTTTAAATGAATACTTAAAAATAATGCAATATAATTCAAAACATCTTTTTAGTATAAGTTAATTATATAGATAGTTTGTACTATTAAATGTTTGTAAATTATATTTACAATATTTTATCATTTAATTCAATTATGGTCATTGGAATCAATTTCACTTTGAAAATGGATATTAAATATATGTGAAATTTTGAACATTTTACTTAAAATTAATGGTTTTTTTATTCCTACTACATGATTATGTTTTAATTAATGTCATCCAATTCAATTTTAGGAAATTTGAAATATGGATTCCATATTTTTAATCATAGGGTCAAAATTAGTAAATAGTAAAATTTATTTTTTAACATTATGAATAGTAACTATAGTAATAAATTTTATTACCTTGGTTAAATGTAATCCAAGTACTTTGAGGAAAAAATATAATTATAAACTTATAAAAAAATCCAAAAAATTATCCTAATATAATTTTGATAGTGTATTCCGATCATTATCATATTTGGGGTGATTTTGGGTCCACATTGAAGGACATGGATGCCCTTAATGAATTTCTAATATTATATTCCATGAATAGTTATTTTTGTTACACTTTCTTTTAAAAAGAAATTTATTTTAATATGTATTTATATAGGGGATATCTTTAATAATAAATATTATTTATAAATATAAGATTATCACAAATAGCATCGTAATTTATTTATAATTTTTAGCATGTAAATATTTAAATTTAATTCTGACACAATGATGATGCAGTAATAGGTTTATTAAAGAAAGAATAAAAAATGATAAAGATTATATGAAACTAAATATAATAAGATATATTTTACACCAATAAAAATAATATATGTAATTAATATGTTAATATTTATTTAATATAGTTTCATAAAAGGAATCATGTTGTTAATATTTTTTAACAAATTCAAGTATGAATAGTGTCACAATTGACATAATTCATAATATAAAATAAAATATGTTTAATTAAATGTTATAAAATATCAAAAAAAATAAAATATTTGGCCAAATAGTTTAGCTAAGTCTTAAAATTTCAGTAATGACTCATTCATAAGTCTTTTGGAATGATTTTATCATTTTTTTACTCTTAATGTGTATAATACATAATAAATCCGTAAGATTTAAAAGTCGTTAAAAAGGATAGGATAAAAAAATTTCCAAAACCTATTTAATATTAAATATATTATAAATATACTATACTAAATAATCCTAATTTTGAAATAAATCTGTTTGGGACAATTTTTAATTCCAATTGAATTCATTTCAATTTAATACTTTTAATAATTATATGGGTGCCCCTCCCCTCTCCCAAAAATGAAACACATTCGTCTCTCGTACTCAAACTTCCAAAATAATTTGTTTCATCTATGATATTCCCAAATCCCTTCCATGATTCCCTACCCAGATAATTGAGGCCTTAGTTTAGGTATAACACTGTCCTTATAGATGTTAAGGTGTTATGAATTTTGATCATCTGAAGGAAAGGTAATGTTTTTATTTAAGTGTTTCTATTTTATTTTTTTTTCCAAATTCTGAAATTGTCCTCCATAATTGATTAAATAATAAACCCATTATCCACAATATAATTAGATATTATTTGGTTTATATCATCACCGTGATCCATCTCCAATTCCATCAAATTGGAAATTAAATTCTCGTTCTTGTGTACAATAAACTATAGCCTCGCGAACCTATATAGTTACTTTTTCATCACTGTCTTTAACTTATAGTTATACTAATTGAATTAATTTTAGTATGTGATATTATTTATATATTTTTCATTATTATATAATAATATATCAATAAAATTGTTACATTCTATGCACATAAAAATGATCACATTGTCCCAGCGTACGTGTGAACTATCACCTAGACAAATTGATGTAGTTCATTTTTACTCACAACAACAATTGTATGATATATATATGTATATTTTAATTATTTATATAATATTAATAATGTTATGATAATTTTGGATCGATAAAATATTACAATCCTTATTTCCATGATTAATAAAAAATGAAGATGTTACTCATGTGTAAGTATGACTTACCATCTCCATGATTATAGAATTTTTTATTATTCATATCCATATTTCATGAATATATTTATATGTTTAATTGATATAAAAAATTTATTATTATTTCATGAATATTATTTTTGAGATGATGTACTTATGACCTCACATACTATTTCTATCCCACAAAATTCATTTTTGATTCGACTACCGAATATCATCAAAATGAAAGATGTTACAACAAATAATTAAGAAATTATTATGAAATCATAATATATATATAATATTAATAATAAAATTTGAAAACTTTCTTATGAATTTATACAATTAAACTGATTTTATTATTAAGTTAGATAAAGACTATACAAGATGAGTCAAACATAAGGTAATATATTTCCTCTCAATCTCCCTTCTGTGGGAAATTTCTTAATGATATACATCATTATACATTTATAAATTTTATATATATATCTATTGAAATTAAGTGTCAATTTTTTTAATAATCATGTTATTTATGTTTTATAAAATATTCTACATTTATGTGGCTTAAAAATTAATTGTTTATAATGGTATAAGACACTTTAACAAAAACATTCTTTTATATAATTTAAATATTTATTCTTATAAATATTTATTATTCATTTCCATGTTTTAAAAATTATTTTTTGGATTTATTTATAGAAAGTTAAATGTTTTAAAATGTGAATTCATGAATATTATTTTAAATGTTTCAAAGTGGGATGGGAAACATTGACTCAATAATCAATTTTATAAATGTATTAAATTTGTTTTAGAAAATGTATTGGTTATCATATGAATAAAATTGAAATTTTATGAGGGTAATGTTGAAAAATAAAATCATATATGTGTTGGTACTTTTACATTTAGTGGAAGATCCCGATATGGCATATCTGAAGGGTTGAACACCATTATAGCTCATAAAAGACGGGTGGTCCCCATTATCGATCTCTAATACATTGGGTATTCTAGAGGAGAAATTCAATTGTATGGATATTATAACTATATGGGTGATGGTATGAGTGATATGGTAATGATTTCGTGAGGAACATACTTGATTTTAAATTATTGCTTATATGTTTATAAGAAATGTTTTTAATGGGTTTTCATTGTTTCACATGACTATTGATCTACTTTATTTATGTACCTTAATTAGTTATTGTTCTCATTTTATGTTTTTAATTTTTTTTCATAGTTATTAATATTGGTATAGACAGTGATGATGTATTGATGAATGTGTTTAATATTTGACATTAATATAAATACTGATTTATTTTAAAATAATTTTTTTTTGGTAAAAAATTGATACTGAGTATAAGTGACCACCACTAATGTATGCATTTAAAATGTAATAATTGTTTTCCCTAATTATACAATAATACTAAAGTAAATGAGATAATATTGTGAAATATTGATAAAAAACCCAAAATAATATATTTTTATGGTTGGTTACTTCTATTTGGTATATGAGGATGGTTTAGATAACATTAGATATTAGGATGTATTTTTAAGGGATGGGTATATCATATGTGTTTTTAATTTTAAGGTTGATCATATATTAAATGTCTTATAAATCTCTTTTTTTGTCATTATGTTCCAAAATTATAAGGTGAATAATGGAATTTTGAGATATTTATTTTTGAATTAATTAAGGGTTATTATATTGTGGGATGAAAAATGAAACACATGAGGAAAACATTGAGGTAAATAAATTTGGTAATTTTATAGGATTTTAAATTATTTTTTTAATGTTTTAAAATTATATATATTTTGAAAAAACACAACGCGTAGACCGTGTGACAACCCATCACGTAGGACACGGCTACAGGAATAGAACCCACATCTGAAGTGCGAAAAAGAATTATTGCATTCCAATGGTCTACATGAAGTCCGTGGTTATTTTGAAATTTTCATTTTAGGTAAACTAGTTGATGGGATAAGAATAATTTAATTTTGGGAACTTCTATTTTATTAAATCAATATCATTTATACTGGAAAATGATTTAGTTATTAATTAATAAATGTTATTTTAGAATATGTTCACTAATTTTAGAAATTTATATGGTTATGATACATAGAATACTATGGTATTTTATATGAGGAGTAATGGTTGAATAATATTTTGGATGAATCAATTGTTTTTAATTTTGGACTTATGGGAAAAATGTTATTTATGGAAACAATTAACATACCAAGGATAATATTTGATTTGGGAATTAATTGTTTGTATGAGACATTAAGAGTGAATTATGTTATTTGGAGATAAATGTTAAAACATATCATAGAATACTATGACATCAAATCCTTTTGAAATTTGTGTTTTCATCATAGATTGGATTATTTGAGTAATTTTAATGAAAGATACATATTTTATAGTTTAGGATAAATATTATATATTTTTATGGAATTTTATTGATTAAAATTATATTTTCTTCATCCAATGGTTTATTGTTTTTCAGAGAATTTTCTCATACTAACCATTTTGGTTTTGGTTAATGATTCATGATAGGAGAAATAAGTTTTTCATCTTTTATGGATTAATATGTTGATTCATACTGATTACACATTATTTGGAAAAAAAGTTGATTTTTTGGTGGAATCTGATTAAAGGATGAATACTCTACATTTCTAATATGTATATTTCATTTTGATCTGGTTCTAGGTTCTAAAATAATTCCTCAACATTATTAAAAGGATCAAAAAATAGTTTTCTTTTCCTACAATAAAATCAATTACCTTTTAACCAATCATATATTAATGGTGTTGAGACTTTTAATTGACTCGTAATCATGGTTTCAATCACTCTTCATCAGAATATGATGGTTAGTTTTTCATCCATATCTACGTTTTTGTACATGGAATCATTGTATTTGTTTTCATAGGTGACTATAATTATCAAATCCTAGTCCTTAATTTTAGGTATTTTATTCTTATATTATTGGCCTATAATTCCTCATATGTTCTCCCTAGGTTCCCCATAAAATTTGAATGATAAGGATTGTTTTGGGTGCATATAACAAGGTGCACTATATGGAAACATGGTTTCGAAAACTGTGTGGACAAAAAGTGCATAGGTGTCCTGGTCATAAAAATGTTTATGTTATTACAATTTCTCCTTTTAAAAATTAATCATAATCAAACACTATCTTCCCATATTTGACCATCACAACCATGGAAGTCTCCCAATCTCCATCAACCTCCCTTGAAACTCATCTATGAATGGTATTTTGTGTGTAAACATCATGATTCATCAAGAAAGTGATACCTACAATTTTTTCATCCATTTCCTTAGGGATTCTTCCACCATTCATGAAGTTCCATATGTCTAGAAACTATGGTTTCGTACCTAGTGTATATTTCATTGTTTCTTGGTTGAATATTGTGGATTGTGGTTTGTTTTCATCCTCTTGTGGTGTGGTGGTGGTGTGGTAGAAGTCCATCAATAATATTTGAGGTTTTTTACATCTATAGAATGTAATTTATTGTTTATAGATTAATTGATGAATTTATCCTTCTTGATTGAAATGTTTTTAATATTATCCAGCCATGGTGTTTGGTGTGAAAATAGTTTTTGTAGCGTGGATTATGTGGTTGATTTTGAGGAAGATTTTTTGTATGGAAATGTGTTTTTTTCAAGGGTATTACATGTTGTGTATTTTAGGGTTATTTTATGACTCATGGAATTGGTTTACTAAATGTTATTAGGCCTACCAAATATTTTTTGTTGTGGTATTGTTGTTCATTTGTACTTTAAATAGAAGGTTTCAATGGATTTTTTTGTGAGAAACTTTTTTTTATCCTGAAAATGTTTTATAAAAATTTTAAATTGTTAATTAAGTCACATAAATATTGAAACGAAATTTTGGAACTATTTGGTTTGCATATGATTCGTAATTGTTATTATAATGTGAAAATGTTATAATATATGATATGGAACTTATTTGAGCACAAAGTGGGAAACCTGGGTATCTAGGTGGGAAACTATAACTAGTATTCAAGGGATGTGGTAGTAGTATCATCCATATTTCATGCATCAAGTTTGACTATAAAAAATCTAAGTAAATATTGATGATGTTTGGAATCCACTAGGCCAATGGGGTTTCCTCTCTTTGTGGACCATGCATTATAAGGATATTGGTTATGGTAACATATAGCTTAAGATACAATGTACCATAGGCCCCACAACAAGCTGGTGCCTAAGGGAGTTTCGGTTACTGTTTCCCATTGGTTCTATCATATTTACCATTTTCATATGGGTTTTTTTCTAAAAAATTGGTTAGCATGTTTGTTTTATTACAAATTGTACATTCTTCCATGTCTCTCCTTCATGAATTTTATTTTCATTTAATGTTGGACCATTTATAAATTGATTTATCATTTCATGTTTATATAAACATACATGCTTGTTATAATAAAATGTTTATGACATGGATTTTTTTTTTGCTGAATTCTATTGGTATTTGGCTCACACCTTAATTACACCATTAGGTGTATGTAGGCATGATAATGATGGACACAGGTAATGTAATTTCCTCGGAGACAGATATTTGGGTTTTTTATCATATTTTATTTGTGTGTTGTGGTGGAGATGGTTTAAGGTTGAAGTCCCCACACCATATAGTGGTATTATGTAAGGAATTTTATTCCTTTTGAATTATGGCCCTGTTGAAGTTTCATTAAAACTATGTAATTATATTCTGAATTTTTTTAAGACTTGTTTGGTTAAAATTGTCAAATTAAGTTTATTTATTGTTTTTGGAGGTTTAATGTTTCTATACTCTGGTAAATTGTTTTCAAACACTTATTTTTGATGCCTGGGATGTTGTGCCATCCCATGGGGATAAGGAAATCCCTTTAAGGCCTTGTGTTGGACAAGGATGGCTGCCTGTTTGGATGACGATCAGATCGTGGTCATGAAAACATGGTATCCAAGCATGGTTATGCTCATTAGGTTATAATATTTGTGATGATTTCAGTTTGATAGAAGCTATTAATGCTATGGCTCAGAGTTCGAGTTGTGAGTAGGGTTTCTAGTATGCACCGCTCATGATAGTCATAGAGCCACCATGGGATGTTGGTAATTTTTATTGCACTTTTTGGTGAGACATGTGGGCTGCAGACTGCACTTGGACATTGGGTGGGTGTAATCTAGTTTATAATTTCATTGATGATATGAGTTTAATTTATTTATTATTGAAGTTATTGCATAAATTTTCATCATTTTTGTACTTATTTTTTTCTTCTAGATGTATCCTTTTGTAGCAACATGCCTCCCCAGAAATCTCCCATTCACCCACAAGAGTAAACTGAAGAGAGTTCTCCCCCACCGCTTAATTAAGGGTTAGTAGAAGATATGGTCTATGGAATCCAAGATCTAAGACATGGTGTAGCTCCTAATCCATCTCCATCTAGAGAATATGTGTATATTCATAGGAAAGGAAAAGACCGTGATTTTTTGAACAACATGCCTCCAAAATTTTGAGGTAGCACAGAACCCTAGGAAGAAGAGCAGTGACTTGAGATGATCATATCCATGATTGAGTTCCATGAAACACCTTATGAGGTCAGGGTGAAATGTACATCATTTTTCTATGAGGATCCTACTCATAGGTGTTGGGAATTATTGCTTCATGCTAGGAAACATAGGCAAATGTGATGGATGGACTTCATGGATACCTTCAATGACTAGTACTATTTTATGGTCATGAATTATTCTAGATCCCGGGATATTATGGTACTCGTACATGGGGATCAATTATTGATGGAGTATTCCACTCACTTATCCATGATAGTAAGATACAAACATTAAATGGACTCTAAATATCATATAAATTCACATATGTTCAAGAAGGGTTTGTGGCCAAAGAACTATTCTTAGATATTCATGTTCTAGCTGAACACCCATGTGGAGGTTGTTGATGTGACTTGTATGGTGGAGATTAAACATATGGTAAGGCCCAGTTTCTCTGGGAAGTTATTAGGGATAGGCCATGTTAGTTTTTTATGATGAAATGGAAGCAATAGGGGTTGGGGAAGAAGTGAGGAGGTAGTTGAGGACACCCCCATGTATTTCAAATATTTGTCTTTTGATTCGACGTACTTCATGTGAGAACAGTGCATGAGGTCATGGGACACACGACCTTTATGTACATCTCCACTAAGGCCTTGTTATCAGTGTGGAGATATGTGTCACATCAAATGGTTTTAAAAGGTGACACATCCTCTATATTATGGGGATGTATTTATCGCTTATAGGGGAGTGTTATTTTAACAAGAAAAATATAGAATAGTGGGATATAAGTTTGGTGGTTAAGGTGGAATGTCAATATCATCGTCAAGGGAGATTTGTTTCAGGGAAGATCCATAGGCAAGCGACGATTCTCAAGAGAGTCTTGGCATTATCATATTGTGGATCAAGCACTATTGGGATCAGATGTAGGGCCTTTGATAGTTCAAGGTAACATTTTCAATGTATCTTCATTAGGAGTAGTTCTTTTTGATAGTAGTTCTATTGTTTCTTTTATCTCTATCCATATTGTGAACATGCTAAATTTTCTAAATGAGTTTATATATATTTCAATGGAGTTAGTGACATTGATACATATGAAGAAGGATAAGGTCTCGTGTTCCCATCATTTTCACATTCTCTGTAAGGTGTTGACATGGAGTGGAAACTCCTTGTCTCATCATTCATTAGTTAGTTCACTTTCAAGCACATATCAAAATTATAGGTGGTGGGTTATTTTCATGGCACTTGATGGGAGTCCACATGTTTTTCTTGGGGAATGGTATCCTTAGTCGGGTTGTGAGGGACCTAAACTCCCATAGTTGGGGAATCATGTCTTCTATTTATCATCAATCGTGCTAGAGTAAAATGGTCATGATATTGAGGGTGGATTGCGTCATGTAATGGATGAGTTCTGATAGGTATTTCTAGATGTTTTTTAGGCTTCCTCCCATAGAGGGACATGGATTTCTCGATCTATTAGATGCCAATATAACAGTCAATATCTATTACCTATTATTTTATGGAACCTAATGAGTTGAGGGAATTAGAGATACAAATATAAAATTTAGAATCCAGAGGTTTCATTAGCCCGAGAAATTATCCTTAGGCCAATCCTGTTCTTTTTGTGATGAAATCATACTGATCCCTCCAGTTGTGTGTTAAACACCATATGATGAATTTGGTAACCATAGAAAACAATTATCATTATCCCCGAATATATTTTTTTTATTACTATAAGGGGTAAATGTTGTTTTCAAAGATATACATATGTTCTGGTTACCGCCTTGTTAGGGTGAGAGAGGCAGATATCCCAAAGACAACATTCCCTAGTAGTTATGGACACTTTGAGTACATATTCATGCCATTCAGGGTAACAAACACTCCATCAATTAGTATGGAACTCATGAATAGGGTGTTCCACCAGTATCCAAACTACATTGTCATGTTAATCTTGGATGAAATAATGGTTTTCTTTTGATCCAAGGTAGAACATCAGCATCATCTACAAGTCATTTTGGGAATTATACATGAACAACCCCATTAAACAATGTTGTCCAAGTGCACCTTCAGGATCATGAAAGTGGTGTTTTCTAGTCATTTCATCATGGATAATGTTGTTTCAGTGGAACCCAGTAAGTTCACTGAAATTATTTCATTGGAGAAGCAAATGAATGTGTTAAATATCATGAATTTCAACTGTCTAGATGGTTATTATAGCCATTTTTTTCGAAATTTTCTCATCATGCTCCACCCATGACTGCACTCACTCAGAATGGGGTGATGTTTTAATGGGCCCCATAATGTTAGTCATGCTTCATGGACTTTAATTTGAACTTGAATACATACTAAAATTTATATTTACAGGATATGGGAAAGGATTTGTGATGTCTTGTGATGATTTAGGTATAGATCTTGTTTGTGTGTTTATATAGGGTGATCACGAGGTAAAGTATGACTATCTCCAACTCTAACCACATGAGTGGATTTACTTGGCCTATGGATTGTAGTTTCATATGGCGATGCATGAATTAAAGACATGCATCCACAACTTAATTCGGGAAATTTTTGGGGTGTACTCTGATCATAAGAACATTAGCTATATCTTATCACTAAAGTGTGTCAATCAGAGTCATTCCATCTAGATCGAGTATTTGAAAAGGTTCAAATTTGATATCATTCATACCCCAAGTAATGGAAATGTGGAAGATGATTCCTTGAGAAGGAATATACCAGTTCAATTTTTGAGATAGTGAAGTCATGAGTGGACTTTGACAGAACTATTTCCCCCGATGCACTTGGATACAAGGAGAAAAAGAGAGGTGCTTTCATGGATAGTATTCAGTTTATTCATTCTCTTTTAGAGTTTATTGTTGGGGATCATGCCAATGATGAGATATGTCAGTGGTCGATGCAGTTCCATCATGGGGGGAGACAGCTCATAATTGGTCTTCATCTCTCTAGGGAATCTTATGCTTCAAGATCCGTTTGGTGGTTCCATATTCTCTCAGGATTTTGGTGATAGAGGATAGCCTCCTATATCATGGTTCATTCATTATAGTGATACGAAAATGTATGATGATGTTCATTGGAAGTTCAGGTTACCAGGTTTGAGGCATTATATACCTGATTTTTTATCATGTTGTTATTCTTTTAAGAAGTTGAAATCTAGGAATCAATGTTTATCTGGTTTTCTTTAGTCATTACCCATTCCTACCAAGAAGTGGGATGAGGTATCTATTGTTTTCAATGTTTTCTTAACTCATACAACTTTGGATATGAACACTATTCCGTAGTTATTAATCGTATGACCAAATCAGCATACTTCATTCCGATCAAAGATACAATTGATTTGGATGAGTTGGGCTGATTGTATATTCAGGTGGATCTAAGGATTCATGGAGTTCCATTAGTAGTTGTATCAGATAGAGACCGATTTTTTCACCTCTTAGTTTTGGGACATCCTTCCGAAGGCCATGGTGACCCAAATTAAGATGAGCATGATATACCATCCACAAATGGATTTTTAGATGGGAGGGAAAACTAGATAATTGAGGACATTCTCTGTGCATGTGTCTTGTTCATTGGAGGTTTTTGGGATAGTCAATTGCGATTGGTAGAGTATTTTTATAATAATAGTTACCAATACTCGATTCAAATGGAACATTTTGAGGTGATCTATGGCCGACCATGTCGGTCCTCCCTGTGATGGGTTGTGGTAGGCGAGACCTCACTATTGGGGTCGATCCTTTTGAAAGAGAAATTTGAGAAGTTCAATATGATTAGGGTGTGGTTATTAAATTATTATAGTCTTCATAAATATTATACATAACAGAGGTGTCAAGACCATGAGTTATCTATGCGTGATTAGATATTCATGAAGGATTCCCCTCATTTGGGTCATCATCGTTTGGGAAAGTAGTGAGAGATAATGCAAAGGTATGTGAGACCAACTGAGATTACATAACACTTTGTAAAGGTATAAAAATGGATAATATTTCAATATCTTCTTATATCTATTCATGACAAATTTCATGACCCCAATTGATGGAGTACAATTTGGATATGTTTCAAGTGTTAAATTGGGATGAGTATAAGATAAAACCTGATTTATCAGTGTCTGAGAGGCCTGTGTGAATTGTGGAATCCCAAGAAAAGGTTCTTCAGGGGAGGTATATTCCCCTATTCTAGGTTTTTTTGAAACAAGGTAATTATATACACAAGAAATGGGAGTAGAATACATTGGATGAGTTATAATACAATTTATCTTTTTCTTATTAAAATTTAGGTTCACTTCTCGGGGAAGAATGTTTTTCATGGAGGGGATATTTGTCACATCATTATCATTATTTTTAAGTATTTTTCACATTTTTAATTGACTTATCCTTCTCCCCTAGGATCTAGATATGTTCCCCTAGAGATTTGAAAGAAAATAAGGGTTTTAGGGTAGCTCGAAAAAACTTTACATTTTGTCCGCATGGAATACTAAACCATGCGGAAAAACCATGAACATGTGTTGATGTCATAATTTATTTTATGAAATTTCAATTTCCCCTTATATTAATAAACCAAATATACCCCTTTCTTCCCCAATTAAACTATAGAATCCATGTAAGGCTCACAATCTCCACCAATCTCTCATGGAAGTCATCCTTTAAGGGTATTTTGGTGGGGGAACATCAAGATTCATCACGTAAGTGATTCATCCTTGGTTTTTCATCCATTTCATTAGGGTTTATTACTTACTTATTCATGATCAAAATATTTAGAATCTAGGGTTCCATAACTAGAGCATAATTTTTTGATTCATGGGTGAATCATGTGGATTAGGGTTGGTTTTTATCCCCTTATGGTGGGACAGTGGTACGGTTGAAGTTTCGCATAATGACTTAGGGTTTTCGACATCTACGATAGGTGATTATATGTATATAAATTCATTGATGTATTTATCATTCTTTATTGACCAGTTTGAAATGTTCCCCTTCCATTTTTTGTTGTGAAATTCCTTTTTCTTATCAGTGATTAAGTGGTCGATTTTATGAAAGCGTGTTTTGAGGGAAAATGATTGTTTTTTGTAAACATTATGTCATAATAAACAGTTCCAAAAATCAATAAGAATGGTATCCTTGGATAATATCCCTTGAAAATCATAGGTAACGTCAATAAATGTCATCACTAATAGAAAATAATCTTCAATGATTTCTAGGAACATTTCATGGTGAAAATTGATTTTATTTTAAAATATAATTTTAAATCATAATACATTATGAAAATTTTTTCATTTAATATAACCATAAAACATATAAAGGAATATTTAAAAATAAATTAAAATATATATTGAATAAAATATCCATTCCTTTTTGAATTATTTTATTTAATTTTCAAAATACTATTGGTTTATGATTACATTGAATCTTTGGAAATATGGTTTAAATAATCATTGAAAACAATTCATAAATGAAATATTCTTTCCCCTTTGTTGAAGCATTTTAATAACATTTTTATAAAAAATTTCTTTTAAAATAACCTTGAAAATAGATATAAGTAATCATTAAAAATAATTGGAATCATTTCTTGTGGAAAAAATATTTTGTTCTGGGAAAAATACTATTTAATACAATTTTATAAGACATTTTTTTGAATAATATTCTTTTTAATTGAAAATTTGATTTTTCATAAAAAAAATTGAACACCAGATTAACTAAAGTGATGATAATTATGGGAGACAATAATTCTAATCACATAACCCAAGGGGAACAAAACATCATGAAATTCTTAAGGAATATATTATAACATTTCGTTATTGGATGGAATGTCATAAATATTCATAATAAACGATGATATTATAACAAAAAACTCTTACCACATTGGTATCTTTGAATCATAAGCCTCTGGAAAGAATACCATAAAATTAAAATTATAATATCATTAAATGATGGATATTATAGCATTATGAGACCCACGATTCTTGATCTTCTAAAAAATAATTCTATATTTTTTTAATGTAACTGAAAATACACATTCCATTAAATATATGAGGATCATTTATAGTCTATTTTTAGGAGGAAAAGAACTAGATATTATGAAATTATAGAATTTAAATAATAAAATAACTAGTTATTTTTTCTCATTCTAGATTCATAGAAAAGATAAATTCCATAAAACATGGAAATGTCTTAGAAAAGAATTTTAAGAAAAAGGTTGATCATAAAAATTCCCAACATAGGGATTTAAAAATAGTGACCTTTTTTTTAATACTATTTGAAAACACTTTTGAAAACATATTCATAAATGTAATAACATTTAAAAATAGATATTTCATTAAAATGTTTATTTTTAATACACATTTATAATTATAATTATTTAAAAATTATAATTCTATGATAAAAGTATTTTTAAATCTTTTTTTAATGAATAATATCGTTGAAAATATTTTTTCATTGAATATTTTTTAAACCTCATTCTAAAAAATTATATCATTGAATATAATTATGGGTTGAAAACATAATTTTAATGAAACTTATTCAAATGTACTATATTTGAACAAAAAATAATAAATAATCTAGTGGGTTTTTCATAAGATATTATGCATCTGTGGAAAATAAAACCATGAATCCACTTGAATAATTGATGATTATCAAGGTCCAACCCTTATTGGAGGCTCCCATTCACTCATTTGATCCCTAACATGAATACAAATTCCAAGATATAAACTTTTATAAAAAAACTCATCCATACCATTTATATATATATATATATATTATTCAGGGGAGCATGATTATATTTATAATGTGTAAATATATATATATATATAGTTATATATATATATACTAGTATATACATTCCCGAAATTATCAAGAATATCTTTTTTCCCATCCATAACTATGATCATGAAGGAAATCAATCTATCATAATGAATATATCATGTATATATTGACATCATCAAAATCAATTTGAAATTGAATAAAACATAAAATCATAAACATTATCGTTTAAAATATAACGTTAAAATACAAACTATTTTTCTCGCATTGGAAGAATTAGCTTTTTTTAAAATTTAATGTTTGATAACATAAAATAATGGTATGAAGGTTTAAATCTCATATAGTTAAAAAATCAATTGCAAATAATCATTTCATAGATAAATTGATAATTTTAAAAATATATAATTTTGAAATTATATCACATTCCTTATAAAATAAATAATATAAATTTTGAAATAAAATTATATGAAAAATAAAATTATAATTTTTTAATAAGGGTTTTTTTTTTAAATATAAAATTTTTAATAATCATATTGGACACTATGTATTGATGATTCCATGCTGAGGTATTTTTTCAAATCGATATTGTAGTCCATGTAATTGTAGAATCATTCAAAATGAAATAATTGACGATTATCATTATGAGGCTTGTATAAAAACATTTTCTCTAATTCTTATGATGTCATTGGAGCTTTTCGGCAGAAAAAGTCCATTTTGATAGTATTTTGTGGATTCGGTGGCAACTAGATCAACACATTATTGCTTCAATAGAAGTTCCCATCAAATTTCATTAGAAATCCTTTTGTATATATCAATAAATTCAGTAGTACTATCTAAAAAAATGTTTTCATGAAACTGTTTGATGTATTTTTTTTCATTTTCTAATATAAAATGAAATTTTATCTATATTTCAGTTTTTGATAGCCACCTTGAATATGATTAAAAGTTTGAGTGAAGTTAATTTTTTCACATAAAATACTACTTTATGGGTTTTTGAGAAATAAGATTATATAATAATAATTGAACATGTGAATATATATATCCTACATAATTAGTTGTTTTTAATGGAAAAATTAATCCTAATTTTTTTGAAAATAAAAAAATTTCACTCGCATAAATGTATGTTTGAAAAATATAATCTAGAAAATTTGAAAATAATATATATATATTTCCATACATAATTTGATGTTAGGAGCATCATCTTCTTGCTTCGAGTGCTTAAACATGGTCGGAAAGAAGGGAATTGCTGGTTCATGGGTCTATAATGGGCGATAGTAGTGGCCTTCCTTCAATTCCAAAACATGTATTGGGAGAAAATAAAGAGATAAATAATTTTTGGGTAGGGTTTCTTCTCACGATGATCATGGTGTTTCCTCTATAATTTTTTTGTATATATATATATGGAGACGTTAAGAATGGCGTGGATGGGATTTCAAGAGAATATCACTATTTTTTTAAATTTTAAGACACTAAATCACTCTTCCTATCTTCTTAAGCCTCTCTATAGGTGTTAAAGTTTTTTTTCATCATTTATAAAAATAATGAACAAATATTGGTTAATAATGGGATAATTTGTTTTGAAATAATAATACTAGATTTCAACGTTGATAAAAAATATGATTATTCTTATTATCAGTCCATCTGATCATCCTAATGTAGGATGGATCTCTAATGGGGCCACAGTTTTCTATAGGATCAAACATATGTAATTAATATTAGAAGATGGTTTTTTCAACAATGAGAAAAATCTAAATTGGTATCATACGGGGTGTAGGTCATCATGTTACATTGCCCTTACGTTGAAATTTGAAGAAGAAGAAAATAAAGGTGGGATGAATTTTTAGCTACCATAGCCTTTTAAATATACCTTTACAAGAGTTGAATCATAATTATTATTGAAATATATACTATGGATTGAAAATTAATGTGTCTTTGGAATACAATGTACATTTCAGTAGCCATGAAACTAAAAGAAATATTTAATCTATTCAATGAACACAGAACTTCCGTTGAGATCCATTTACTACATAGGGTAACCTAGGAAATAAATAGACAAAATGGATGAGATAAAAATATAAGTAAGTTAATAAACCTGGGAGAGAAGCATAAAACATGATTCGAAGGAATATCATTATAAAATAACAAAAATGGATCATTGATAAACAATTATTCATACACAATAATATACATTGAATAATATGATCAGGGAAATAATGAAATGTGGAAGAAACATATAACAAGACAAAAAAATGATTCAATGGTAACTACCATGTAGCACACCAAAAAACTAATGTGCGAAGATTATATTTGATAGCGTGTATGAAAGGCAGTAATAGACATGTATGGGAATATAATATCGTTAGAATTAATAAAATAATTAATATTTTAAATAAATTAAATTTATTTTTTATTTTTAAAATAAAGAAACACTGATTTAGTATACGTCGCACGTATGAATTAGATTTTTAAATACATTGTGTGATATGAAAGATAATGTTTTTCTAAATAATAATATATTATTAAAATATTACTATATAATATAATAATATATAACACAACAATTATATTATACATTATAAATACTATTAAATAATATATAACAATATATTTTTTAGATTAATATAAAATGAATTCATAGGTTAAGAATCAATTAGAAATTAATTTAAGAAATAAATGAATATAATGGGAATATATTTATCGAAAACTATATTTATTGTCACAAAGATGTTTTATCATAATAAATTAAATTAAATAACACTAGTTAATGATATCAATTAAATATAAATAATATATTCTATTATATATTAGTGATAATCACCATATTGATTTGATAAGAACATGGCAATAACAAACACAATATTTCTTATAAAAGAATATTTCTATAAATGAATTTTTATCTCCTTTTAATGGGGGATAAATTTTAAATCCATTTTTGAAATTTATTAACCTCAATATTTCATAAAAAAATTAATATATGAAATATATATATAAATATTATTTTAGGGTTATTTTTTCACATTTTCCAAAGTAGATTCACTTTTGGTTAAAAAAAGTAAAATAATCAATTTTAATTCAAAACTTATATTTCAAATAATTTATTTATAATTATAAATTATAATTATAAATTTTTAGGATGTGTAATTAGATTAATTCTTATCAATTAATCAATTTTATTTTATTTTGACCTATTTCATATTGATGTTGATTATAAAAACATAGCAATCATTTGAGTCTTATTTACTTTAAAAACCAACATTGTCGTCCAGATAGTGGGATTAATTTTAAAATTAATTTCTGCAACTTTTTTGATTGGAATTGGAAAAAATGAATTTGATATTTTGAATCCAAAAAATTTATAATTTCTAATAAGGCCAATTTATTTTTTTTATATAAATATTACTCAAAGATATTAAAAATAATTACCATTATTAATAGGAAAATTAATTAAAAAAGTTTCTAAACCATTATATTAAGGGCCAAAATAACCTATACCCTTGTCTAAAGACTATTTAATTGACTTATTTCATCCATATCCTCCCTTTAAATATTTTGGTGTGTTTGGTAAGTCACTTGTTATATAAAAACATGGCCACACAAAACATCTTTACCAAAATGGAAAGTGATTCCTTTTCCAGACATATAAAAGGCCAACAACCCTCCCACACCATCAAGCCTATAAAAAACATATTTTCATCCATGATATTACCAATTCACATCCGAAAATCACTTTTTTCTCCTTGAATCATCCCTTTTGTTAGAATTACATCCACGGAAGCCTGTTGGTATAAAACAAAAGGAGTGAACCGAATAATAGGTTACATCCTTCCTCAAACTATTTTATTTTATTTTCATTATACAACCCTAAAATTTTATTACTCATAGATTTTATACCACAATAATTTTCCTAAATATACTGTTAATCTATTATTTCATGGGTTATAGCTTCACTTACAAAAACATCTATAAAATCGGTGACAAACCTACCAGTTTTGTGTATGGTGAACTTAAGCCTCACAAAAAGATTAATGTTTGTATTTCATTTATTGAATATCGTTGTGGTAATTATGATTGAAAACTTGTTTATATGTGATATATATGATATATTAATTTCATTATGAATATTTAATTTATTTATCAAAAATACATTATGGTCATCTATTTTTTTTTGTAAATACGACTACATTGTTTATTAACGTGTTGTCTTTCTCCACGTCAATATGATGGGAATCTTTCACACTTTACATGTACCTTATAACTGATTTTTTAATTAATATATTTAATATATATAAAATATAATTGATTATATAATTCATATATACATATATTCAATTTATATTTAATTCATGGGGAATAATGATTTAAATGTTTTTGTGCGGTATGAGACCCTTTGGAATGTTTAATGATTATCTTGATAAAGAATATTATCAATGATTATATTTGTAATATCAATTATTGTGCTTCTTAATATTATACTGAACAAATAACTTCATGGAAACAATTATTCATTATATGTTTTCTTTGAATTTTAATATTATCAAACAATGGATATTAAAATTTCGTTAATAGAACATAACTTTTACATATGGAGTTCACTTTGATAGTTATTTTATTAAGTTGGAGAATTTCAAAAAACTATTTATTCTTTATTCAATATTTAAATTTGATAATGCATATTACTCATTTTCATTATTTTATATGAGGAATTATGTAGATTGTAAATAATGGATTAGATGATAATTTTCAGTTCCCCTTGATGCATCGACATATTCGCAGGACTAAAATTAGTTGGCCAAATTAAACTGGTTTCTGTGCATAACTTTAAACCTTCTGGAGAAATGTGTTGGCTTTATAGGATTTCATGTGGTGTAGATATAAAATCCTATATTTAATCACTTAATTCATATAAATACCAGTTATTATTGTTATTTTCTATGATGGTTTCATAAGATAAAATAAATGGATTAATTTCATTCTCAGTTTATTGATTAAATGATATGTGTTTTCTATTTCATACAATGGCTTATTGATTATGCCTTATATATTTTTTTGAATGGGACGTGTTATCATCTATTTATCATTCCATGTTGATTATTCTCATCAAATAATTATGGATTCCTCGTTAATAACCATTACTGAGAATTTGAGAACACCCATGTTATGTTTGTTTTCACCAAGTTATAAAGAAGAAAAATATTATATTTCTTTCAAGGATGCCAATTATTTAATTTTATTAAGTATCATAATTTGTTTCTTTTTTCCAATGTAATATGTCTATTATATATGTAATCTATAATTCAAAGGCTACTAACATGAATGGTTCTTCATGATATGATACTTGTAATCAGGGAAAAAATAAAATAATTCGCCGACTATGAACTTCTTGGGTGGTGGAATTAGAGATGATGTCAAAGGATGTTTAGCTGCAACCATAAAAACTATATTTATAAATATTTTACTAGAATTTAAAACCCTATGATATACTTTGAGGATCTATAAGGATTAACTTCCTTGAAATATTTTAAGGTAGAGATTAAGTGGGTCTACATAGAAATACATATTGTTTAGATATTACACTACTATAAAACTAGGTTTATCTAGAACTAGGTTTTTAAAAACATTAACTAAATGAAATGTTAAAAAAACCTTTTCTAGTTGTAGAAAAAGAGATGTTGAAAGGGGTTTATAACAGTTGTGTTTATTATTTTTAAAGTTTGTATTTAAAAGTGATTGAAAAAGCTCTATAAAAGGGGTCCCTTCATTCGTGCTTATAAAAATGTGTTTATAAAGTCCCCATTTATGAGAAATTTTAAAAAATAACTGTTAAAAATGGACATTTATCTATGATTTTAAAAATGAACAGGTAAGGGGGGCCTTTATCAGTGATTTTAAAAAAGTGATGATAATGTTGGTGTTTATTAGTATTCTTTAAGAATCCCTGATATACCCCCTCCATTTATCAGCAGATCAATACAAGCGCTGATAAAGGGTATATTTAAAAAAATTATATTTAAATTAAAATAATAAAAAAATATATTTTTATTAAGTCAAAAATATTATATATATATATTAATATATGTTTTAGATAAGTCTAAATAAAAATTTTAACATAATATATACGATATTTAGTGAAAATAGTTTATTAAATCATAAAAAATTATTATTATTTGTTAATTTTCTAATTATTATTCACCAATAGTCATTTAATAAAAATTTAGAGATAAAAAATCAAAAGAATTGATAAAAGATATAGTTCAACTAGGAAACATAACTTTATCTTCAAAAGACCATAAGTTTTGATATTGGTGTCCATTTTGGCTCTACTATATATAAAATTGAACCATGTGATGAGGCCTATTTTCTAAGGATACAGGTAAACCCTTTGTCAAATTTTCAAGGCTTAAAAAGACTATATGTCCCTAAAAACTGAGTTTTTTATATGTGTATCAAAATTATATAAAATTTGATTGATTTTTAGACTCATTTAAGGTTGTATTTTTCCCTTTCATAGTAGAGACTGAATATATTACCAGGGTTTTCCTTAGTATTAATATTATGGAATTTAAATTTATCATTCTTCATAATTAAATTATATTTATCATCAAGCTATATAAATATATACAAATTGTTTTATATATTAACACATAATAATTTAATTTAATTAATAAATAATTAAACAAATTTACATATAAAATATATTTCTAAATATATAATCCTTATCTAAATAAAAATAATATCAATTTTATTTAAAATAAAAATTTATCAATATTCATATTTCAATATAATTAATATGTGTACAATGTCTATATATATATAAGTATGTATTTGTCCACATTAACCAACATCTATATCTTTATCAATAAATTCATGTATTTGTATAAAAATATTAAAATATAATACATGTAAATAAATATGCAAATGTATAATTATATTTATTGTTTTATATAAATATATATATATGATATATGTATGTTTGTATGTATTTATAAACACACACACACACACACAAACATACACACACACACACACACACAAAAAGCATATTATATATATTTATTTTAAATAGATAGAAATGTATATATATAAATTAATAAAAATTATACTGAATAATATTTAAATATAATTATATATCATAAATTTAATACAAAATAGTATAGGGATGTGGAAAAGACATATTGTATAAGATGGAGGAGACAAGATCAAAACTCATTGGAGAAAGGGGCGTGTTTTGGGACTGGGAATATTTAGAGTCTGGATAAAGGGGTGGGGAAGTGATGATAGTGGGTTAGGTGTATGAAAATAATTTATACCCTTTATCAGTGGGTGCTTTAGCCGAACTGAAAAAGGTTACCTCTAACAGTGCTAAAATTTTCTGATAAGGCCACATTTTTAACACATTTTTATGTGATGTTAATTGTGGAAATTATCACCACTCTTTAAGACAACTGTTAACAATATCCATTCAAAATTACATACATTATAATTACTTCTATAGAATTGTTAAAGTCCTGATTGGAAGTAGTGTTAAAATTGGATCTGGTTCTAGAAAAAATGTACATAGGAGAAACATATCTAACATGGTGTGTTGGGACTAACTCAATGGAACCTGGTACATGACAATAGGAATTTCTTTGAATGTAGTTTTACACTATTGTTGTATATTCTTAGTATAATTCTAATTTTAATTTCAAATCATTATTAAGTTTCTGAAAAAAATACCCAAAGGAACCATGTTTATTAATATGATATTATTTTTTGAAAACATTTTCAATCTATGATTAGTGTATCACTTTTTTTACTATATATTATATTACCTAATGTTCTGATCTAGTCAAGTATATTTCATTTTTTAGATATGGTTTATCGAATGAAGAATGGTATTTTCACTCATGGAAAATGTAGATTTTTCCCTAATTAGGAAACCAATATAGCTGGTATTGGGATATATAATTTGATTTAAATAATAGAGAAACAGAATTAGTTTATGAGACATAACCTTTCCCTCATAGATAAAATTGATCCACAATTTTATTCCTCAATGTTGGATCCTATAATATTATAGAGGCCCCCATAATTTTGTGGGATAATAGAACCAATGGTGTTTGTGTAATGAATTATGTATTAGTATAAGATATTCAAGGAATTATTATTATGTCAAAAGAAAATGGTTACATGTGAAGAATAATATCTAGATTGTGAAATGGATCAATAGTGGACCTTAAACCATAATACATGAGAGGAAGAATAAATAGTATTCATGAAATTGAGATATTTTAAGAAGATTTTTTTAATAGATGCATCCCTCATGATCAAGAAATGTTGATAATTATAATGTAATGTGGTTTAATGGAAATGGCGGTATAAGGTATTTTGGAGTAAGTTTCTACCTTTACATGGTTATAAGGGCTTGAAAAAAAATTCATATGCCACATTGAGTGAAAGATTAGCCACTTCATTGAAGGACTTAAGGAACATCACAGAAGGGATCTAGATTCTATTACATTTTCATCATACAATGATATAGTTTTATTTTCCATTTATATGGATAATGAGTTTTCAAAAACATGTCTATTTATGATATACTATAAATATAATAGGTAATATTAGCATGATGAAAAAGAAAATGATTCAAAAAAGAATAAGGGAAAGGACGATTTTAAAACATGTTATAAATATGGAATGAATATCCTTTTGAAATGCTTGAAAGTATTGGGAATATGATATTTATGTGGAGAAAAGGTTCATGAGGAAAAATTATGAAATATGATGAATGAGAAAATTGTTATTTAGTGTTGCAACTGAATGGAAATCGTGTACTATGAAATTTAATTCCCCAAGAGTGAATGGAAAATACATCTGAATATAATACGGGTGCGAGGACAATAATTTGATATTAACACAACCAATGTGGAATTATTAATGTAATTATGTATTTATATTAAATAAATATGTTGTCATAATATTTTGTTGATGATTTTTTCATCATATGAAATATGAAATAAATGAGGATTATACTACTTCTCTTTTTCATTAAGGATTTGAAATCACATGCTGATTGGAATAAAGAAATGTGATTTAGTAAGGATTTTTCCTTTTAGGTAGAATAATGGTTAATTGAAAGATAACCCTTAATATGTCCCTGATAATAAGATAATGATGTTTTAATAATGAAATTTTTGATCTGGAAAATGACAATTGAATAAAACTGACTACATTGGAACATATTATTTTATTTTTTAAATTAAATTTTGTTTATTCTACCTTTTATGGATTTTAAAATACATTTGTATTTAAGGAATATATCACAATATATATGTTTTTCTAAAGGATTATGGAATAACTCACATTTCCAATAAGGTTTTGTGGTAATTAATGTTCAATCTATGTTTCAAGAGGATACAAGATAAAGGTTTTCACTTGTTCGGTATGAGATAATTAATATTGATTACTAGAAAATGATATATCAAATTTAGAAATTCAGTGGACTTCCTTATAATTTGTATCCTTGGAATCATTTTTAAATGATAAATATTTATGAAATTGTTTTAGTAGAACGTTTGATAATATTTTAGAGGATAATTTATTACTTCACTAAATGATGCATCAAGTGCAAAAAATAATGTAAAAATCGTTTAAGGCACTACCAATGGATATGATCATGTTTATGAAATAGAAACTCATATTTACATATATTAATATATATTGAATGAATTTTTCAACTCTAGAAAAAGGTCTTGAAAAATGATGTTGTCCTATTATAAACATTTTTTATAATATCAATGACATCTTTTCATACATCTAGTTTATGGCTTTGCATTCATAATCTTTTATATGAACATGTTCTCAATCACTCTCTATGTGTACAAGATTCATTGATATTATTATATTTTAGGTTTTCACTAATTTTAACACATTTTAAATCCTTGTTTTGTTTTCACTATTACATTTTTTATCCATTGTAATTCAGAAGATATTTTATTAAGCATATTTATGAATTGTGTTTTTTGAAAATTATCTATTTTAAAATAAATATCCCTTGATTATTGTGAAATTTTTTAAATCGAATGGATAAAATTTAATTAATATGGCGTGTGTGTAACAACCTTAAATTCCAATACTGAATCATTGTTTTAAATATTATGTATGACACACAACACAAAGAATGTTACAGAATAAAACATCTAGATAATTTATAGTGAATATAATATTTTTAAAAAATAAATATATTTTATTATTTTCATTGAATGAATCATTCATTTAGTGTAATTCAAATGAAACAATGAGTTTCTTTAATGTAATTCCTTACAATCAAGACCGAGGATTATATAACAATAATAAATTATTAAATTATTCTTATTTAATATAATAAGTAATAAACTAGACATTAAATTAGCATTTATTAATAGTATTAACGAACTTATGAGAATATATATGTTTTACAAAAATATAAATGGAAATCATTTGTTGAAAATTAATTTGAAATTAATTTAAGACAAATTTTAATAAAAAGGGTATGTACTAATATAAAACAATTTTTATGGTCACAAGGAGTTTTTATCCTAATGAATTAAATTAATTATTATTAGTGATTTATATTAATCATATATATATATAATCAATAATTTTTTTGATAATCATCCAATAAATTTTATAATCATATATTATGAACAAACCCAATTTTTCCATAACAAATAATCATTTTTATAAAAGTAGTTTTAATGCCTTTCAATAGAAAAAAATTATTAAATCCAATTTTGGGATCTCTGATAGATTATATATGATGAAATAAATTAATATTTAAAATAATAGAATAAATATTATGCGAGGTTGATATTTCCAAAATTTTCTATGAATTTTTATTTTTTAATGAATATTTAAAAATTATGTTATTTTAAATCAAAACTTAATTTTCTTATAATTTTTTAATATTATTAAATTATATTCCTAAATGGTTTTGTTTATTAATTATATTTTTTCATTATAAATTAATTCAATTTGAGTTATTGGAATAAATTTAACTATAAAATTAATTATAAATTCATAGTAATATTATTAACATTTTTATATTAAAAACACATATTGGCATCATGCTTTTAGGATTAGTTTAAAATTAATTTCTACCAAAAATTTGATTGGAATGTGGAAAAATGGATTCCATATTTTAAATCAGAATAATTTCTAATTTCTAATGTGGTAAACATTTTTATTTCCAAAAACAACTTGTGAATGTAATAAAAATTACATAAATTAATTGAGAGTAAAATTACCATAACAATGACTAATGGTTAAAAATAACTAAAAAATGACCAATAAACATGTCCAATGGTAATTTGATGGCCATATTTTGATCCTATACTGCTTTGTATATATTTCAATGTGTTTGGTAAGAAACTTTATTGGTATAAACGAGTGTTCACCTTTATTCTTTTCCAAAATATAAAGTCAGACCTTTCCCTGTAAATAAATGGCCACCACACCTCCAACATCCTAATAAATATAAAAATATATACGATTATCCATGATCTTCCAAATTCACATACCAATAAGTTTACCTTCCTCTGTGAATCCTCCATTTGGAATGAAATCTATCAAAGAATCCTATTTTAATATAATGAAAGGATTTACCTAAATAAGAGGTAACAACCTTCATCAAACAAATTTACCTTATTTTCATTCTAAACCAAAATAAATATTATTATTTAAGAAAATATAATAAAACATGCATCCAAAATATTCTTCTATGTTTTAAGGATATGGTATTGACCTTCACTTATACACATATACATCAAATGGGTAATGAACTTATCATTTATGTGTAAGACAAACTAGTACATCACGAAGTGATGATTTTTAGTTACTCCTTTAGCACCTACCATAGTGGGAATTATGATGGAAAAATGTATATATATGATATATATGATATTTATCATTTCTGTATGCTTATTTATTTTCATTATAACACATAGCATTAAGGTTAACATTTTTTGTAAATATGACAACATCTTTTTTGGAAGTGTCGAAAATATCCCATTCAAGGAAATGTGATTCGTTCACACAATACCATGAACATATAAAAAATTAATTTAATAATCCATGGAAAATTATAGTACATAGATATAATATTTTAATTATCATATAAATAAATAACATTCAATTTTAAATCTATCAATAAGACATTGAAATGAACGTTGTGCTCATGCGTACAAGTGACCTAACTTCACCATGAACAGTGAATTCTATTTATTATCTCCAACTAATATAGATTATTATAAATACATATATAAAGGGAATGTATTATATTTAAATAATTTTTTACAGTTGGATACGGTGAAAAAATCACGGGAACAAAAAATTACAATTTAAATCACAAAAGAAAATGTAGACAAATAACAACCAAAATTCTTAAAATAGTGAGTGAATTTAATCAAATGTTTAATAAGATACCACTATAAAATAACATACTATATTATAAAAATCTATATGGTACATCAATATTTTATCAAAATAATTATTTAAATTATTCAGGAGGTTAAAAGACATTTAATCAACAAGAAACCAAAGTTAAGGGATTTCATCTCAAATTACATTCCATTGAGACTTACTAATTATTTTTCCAAATTTACTTTTATATAGTGTATATACTACCCATTTACATTTTATATCATGGAAATATTTATTATCATGATTTTAAATGTTACATTTAATTAATGTGTAATTATTAAATAATTGTTTAAAAGTGGTCAGGGACACTTTGGAAAGTTTAAATATATCTTCCTCAAGAATTATATCAATGATTATCTTTGCAATGTCAGATCCTTTTGTGATTTTTATCTTTCTATTGAAATAATAACATTATGGAAATATTTATTTGTTGAATATTTCATTTCATATCCATATTCTCATACAATGGATATTAATATTTCCGAAACTATATATAATTTTTACACACTAAGTCAACCTTGACAGTTATTTTATTGATTATGGAATTATTGATAAATCATTATTCATTATTAAATATATATATTTGATAAGGAATTTATTTTATTTATATTATTCAATACAAGGAATTATTTAGTTAGAAAATTATGGATATGGCTTGGAATTTATATATCCCATCCATGAATCGATATTTTCTCATGAGACCTATAAGATGACTAAATTAAATGTGCTTCAATCCATAGTTTTAATCCATCTCATGAATTATCTTAGCGGTATAGGTTTTCAAGTGCATCAAACATGTTGTACCAAAATTAATAATTTAGTTCATAGATAATTTAGTTATAATTGTTATTATACATGTGGTTTTCATATAATAAAATCTGTGGATTGATTTAATTCCCAATTTATTGATTAAATGGCATGTTTTTTTAGTTTCTTAAACCTTCGTGTGAATTATGCATTGTCATGTTATGTTAATGGTATATGATATTAATTATTTACCATTAAACTTTTATTATAATAATCAATTAATTATCAATTCCACTTTATTTACCCTTATAAATATTTTTATCTAACCCTTATTATGTTTCTTTTAACTATATTATAAAGAATAAAACGTTTATTATGATTTCAATGATGTATTTTATTTATTATTTTTATGTATCTTGTTTTATATTATTTTTCCAATGTATTATGGTTATCATGTACATATTATATATTTCCAAGACATATAAAATAATTTCTATTATTATATTATATTAAATGTAATCATTCCAATGTAATAAAATAATGGATTGGCTCTCAGCTTTTGGGGTTCTGGAATTATAAACAAGAATATTTTACATGGTTGATAATGTCTCATAATGGATTAGGTTTACTCTCTAATACATTACATCAGGAATAATGAGAGTGATCTATACCCAATGTATTTGGGAAATATATGGGTTCACACATCATAATATTCTTAGGCATATGATTACTAATAAACAAATCAAACATAAGTAATAAAAATAAGGGTAGTGTGAAGAAAAAATAGGCTTCAAAATCATGTAATCAATAACAAAGAAGGAATATGAAATAAAAATATTAAATCATTAATGTATATTAATTATGGAAAATAATAATATATCCATGAATTTTTTTTCAAATGATGCTAAAGCTTTTAAAAATAGTGGTTTGGTAACAATATAAATGTGCCACTTAGGATATGATTTACGAGAAGTGGTCAAGAGCAATTAAAAGTTGTAAAATATTAATAATTTACATAAAAACAGAAGTTAACTAATTTTTTTTAAATAAAAAGGAGTTTCTATATAACTCAAATATGTTAAAAACATTTCATACATTGGTACTTTTAATGATATGAAGAAAATTGATAATCTCTCTTTAATCAGATTTTCGAAAGGAAGTAAGAATAGAGAATGTAATACAAATAGATCCCCATAAATGAAAAATTAGATAATCATTGTATATATTTATATGAAATATATATTGAATATTGAATAATAAAATATGAATAATTAAGTGATATATTACAGAAAATAGTGAGAGAAAATAACTTAATGTAAATCTAGGTATCCATATGTATCCATTAAATTTTGTAAGAATGGATTCTAAAATTGCACTAAATATACTAGAAAATAAAATTACATTAATTAGATATCAAAAAAAAATATATTGTACATTTTTATATATTATAATTTCAATAGGTTTATTTTTGGCCACATTAATGAGAAATATTGTTAATGTTCATCATTTTGGGAGTGTCTGCTTCATGGTTTACAGGTCGATTTAATTGTGTATAATTATAGAAGATGTTTTCAAATGATAATAATTATACAGAAATGAAATAATATAATATTAATGGACATAATGTGATTTAAATGTTACCATAATTTTTTTATATGGATGATTCATTTAATAAAATATTAATGATACTTAATCAGTCTATTTTAGGTCGATTTTTCTTACCAATAAGAACTTATTGTATTTTATTTAATATAAGAAATGAATTTAAGAGGGATAGTTTGTGAAATTTTAGTCTGTAATACCACCTCCTTGAAAGAACCCTTAAAAACTTTGGATTGACCTTTTCAGGTACCAAATTATCTAAGATGTAGGGAAGAGTTTTTGGATGTGAATTCGGAAGAATATTAATATGCTACAAGGATTAGAAGTTGTGAGGATAAGGGGTGTTTATGGGTTGTATTAATAGGGTGAGGATACATGTGCTTAAGATTATTGTATTCATTAGTTTATTATTTTTGTGAAATAATGTCAACTTGATATAGTAAATTTTTGGGGATATGTCTAACCAATGTGTTCATATATCATTAATTACTCAAAAATTCATGCATTTTTTTATAACGATAAATACCATAAATTATTGTATTTCTATACTCTCCAAAAAATCAAAAATTTTATAAAACCCCAAAAAGATCTACACAACCAATTTTCAATGATATTATTTTAAAAATATAATCCAATTTATGAAAATAATTATCCAAATATGATAAATATATGTGTTAAATAACATCATCAGTTATTCAGAAAATATTGATGTAAATATTATAATCGATTTATTCACCAATTGAAATTTTAATTAATGTCACAATAAATTATATTATAATTGTAAAATAACAAAAAAATTATTTATAAATATATTTTCTTAAATAAATTTTCATTAAACATAAATATTATTTAAGAAATTGTAAATAAAGTATCATTTTACAAAAATAACAACATAAAATTAATCATTTTATAAACATATACTTATACAAAAAAATAAATATATAATTTTTTATTTATAACTTACATAAATTTTATTTTACACTTTATTGGTGTGATTTCTATTATAATTTCCATATTATTAATCACAATGTTTAGTTTATTATTTCAATGATTAAATTTAGAATTGTTATATAATTTCAATAATTTCTAAAATACAAATTCGTTCATCCATTCGTAATTCACTTCTATATGCATTCACAGTTATATATACTTCTATATTCAAAAATAATAGAATATAATTATCATTATTTTTTTTTCTATATCATTATTCTCGAGTGTGATCATTCTAGTGGAATGAGATGATCCATATTTTCCCATTATTGGTATGTTATTTTAAATTTATTTTCCAGCTATAATATTTGTAATTACTATTTATTTATTTAATAACTAATGTATTGTTCTACATTTATGATAAGATAATGTTTCTTAGTTTCTCTATATGATTTATGTGTTTTATGACATAATTATTATAATTAAATTCCATTGATAAAATTACCATTCTTTATATTCGTCCCCCTTATGAATCATCCCCTCGATATTTCATTTTAAAAATTAAAGTGGGAATAGTTGAGGGTATATATCCTTTAATTCATACTCTAGTTCCCATGTTTCTTATTCATGTTTCTGGTATCTCTATAGTACCATTACCAAGTGAGTGGTCTTGTTATGTAGAACCATATCTCTATAGTTCAAAATCATCCTCATATTCTCTTTAAATGTGGTCTCATAAAACCAAAATAAGAATTCTATGTTCAGTAAATGTAATTTATCTATAATGTACATCGTTAATAGGGAGACATTGATTACTTATTTTCCACAAAAAAACATTGGTGGAAGTTATAGTTTAGTGGACACATCTCTGACCAGATCAATTTTCTCAAAGGGGCTAATGTACATGGGACTTTCCATTCTTTTCTTCCCAAATACCATGGGTCTATTCCATGGAGATATATGAAAGAATATATTATCACCAACATCACACTATATTTCTCATCAATGATTGTCCACATAGATCTTTTTTTATATTTGGGAGGCCAATATATGTTTTTTTATGGTATTAACCTTTTCTAACATTTCTTCAACCATTTCGAGTCCCTACAACATACATCAACCAGCATCATCCATCATGTAGTCCATATACATTTTTCCCATAAAGGGATTTATATTGTCTCTTGGTTACATGAGTTGAAACTATCGTTGTAAGTGAACTAGACTACTGATAGATTTTAATATCATCCTCATTTTAGGTACATTGAGAATGCTCTCAGTATTTCTTCCTCTATCAGAATGGTCTGATAAGATTGGAAATCAGTTTGGGGGGTTATGAGATATACTGAAGGTCAAATCAGTATTTAGAGTATCATTGTATAATTTCCATAACATGGAGGTAAATATGTGATCATTATTGGATATAATTGATAATTATAATCAATGTATCCTCACAATATATATAAAGTCTATACGTGGAATTTGGTTAACTGAGAAGTCCTCTCAAATCACTATTAAGTCAGTAGTATTTATAAGACACTCTAAAATGGCCCATAATACATTATTTCTTTTGGATCTATTTAGATTTCTAGTGAAAAGGTCTTCGATAGTGTCTTCTCATTTACATCAAGGTATGGGTTATGGTTGCATCATCCCCTTCTAAAATTATTTTCATCATTCTCTTACATACAGATGTGATATTTCTATGTATATTCAACACTATCATTCATTATAATGTCCTACCCATACTTCTCTCAGAGATCTAGATACATATTTTTGATCCATGGGTGGATAAAAAATGTTTAATCTGTGATCATAATTCATGTTATCTCTCTTTATATCTCAATTATATGGTTCACAGAGCCGTGAAAACAAAATTAACTCATTCCTCATCATTTTTGAACATTGAGGGTTCCCATTTATTATAGCTTCCACCATTTTTTTAATTCCTACATCATGGATTTGATCAACTTTTATCTTCTCAAAAAGGGATTTTGGAGTAATAATTTTTTATTGGAACGAAGATTTACCTCAATTTATGACTCTCAAATCCACTATTTATAGTTATAAGAAGATATGATCATTCTTAATCTTCATCATAGATAATGTTACATGATCCTTTTTGAAATAGAATAATCCACATTATTTACATTACCAAATATTTTTTTGATTTTAGAAATAATAATACATAATGAGTTATAACCATATTCACAGGAACATATAATGCTTATTTTTTGTAAATATATATTCCATAATATTATTATAATTATATGTATCAAAATTATCTCCATTGTGATAATGGTGAACAAATTTTTATGTGAAGATCACCACCACAATCTCAAGTTCATTTGTGTCAATTTTTTCTAAAAAACTAATTTTTTATAAATAAGATATTAGTTTTTTATTTTTTTATACGTAAACATAATAAGCCCTTATTTCAAGCATATTTTTATGTCCCAAATATTTCCTCACCTATAGGTAGTAAATGTATATGTTTATTAATAAGAATCTATTACAAATATTTGATGTATTCATCGCATTCATTGGTCTAGAATATCATCAATACAATTGGATTCAACATGGTTAGTGGGTTTGAAAATCATGAAAAGTACCTCCCAAATCATTGGTAATAACAATCTAGATCAAGGAAACTACAGATCTCTATTACAAGTGTTGGTCTGGGACATTCCATAATTTCTTATGTTTTATAAGGGCTCACATATATTCCTTTTTATGTGATAACACACAAAAATTATTATACATACGTAATTCAGAACTCATATTTATTGTACATTTCAAATAGTTTGTCCCATCACAATATAATTAGCATGGTATTCTAATTCTCCTTATCATCCACATTTCCCATAGAGTATATTATAATATCATCTATAAAGACTTAAAATAAATTTCCATAGGTAATAACTAATGGATATATTCATAGTTTCCTTGATAATTGATGGATTATTTTTCTATCCGATTTAAAGTCATATGAACTCATAGTGTCAATAAATTGTTTTATAGTCAGTCTTTGGAATATCATCTTTATTTACCTTTAATTGGTGATATCCTAATTAATGGTCTACCATTGTGAAATTTTTGGCCCCTCGTATTTTATTGAACAAGTCATCTGTCCCAAGTAGGGGTACTTAATATTTATCATTTTTTGAGCTCCTCATAATAAATAAAGAGGGATATTGATCTATCATTTTTCTAGAACAAGAAGAATTCCATACCCCTTGGTGAAGAACATGGGAATAAAAAACCCTTGACCAGATTCACTTGTGAGTACCTACTTATATCCTCAAACTTAATTGTGTACATCCAATAAAATGTATTTGTTATGGGATAATATCCTTGAATTAGATGAACTGATAAATCAATCTCCTGGCCGGCATGAAGAAAATGAAATTATTCAAGTAACACATAGTATATTCCCTAAAAAGGTAATTCATCTGAGCATAATCCTATTATTTTTATAAATAATTTGAGAATGATATGATTTCTTATATAGAAAAAATCTATATAATTGAGATGATGAATCTAAAGATATTCATCCTCCCACACACAAATGTACAAAATTGGCGGAACCCATAGGATGTGAAGAGTGATCCCCCTTTCCTAATAGTAAATGAGGGTATTATATAAATATAGCCAATACATTTCCAATAACGAATAAAACACCACTAACAGAAGTATTAATATATTTTCAATGAGGTTTAATCCCCAGTTATTATCTTTTTAGGAGTTATATACCATAGATACAATAATTTCCACATTCATTATTCTCAAAGGTAACTCGACCTTCATATCATGTAGTGTTTTTTGAAATGTTATTATAAAATTGAATGTTTTAAATGAGTGAATAGAAGTAGAATGAAATAGTATATTATTTTTTTATTAATAAATAACTACATACATTTCACCACATAATTTTTCAGCTTCTCCTCAAAAATATTAATATAATATCAAATTCATTATTACCTTGCAGGATTCTTTTATTGATTGTATCTGACAACCCTTTTCTTAGGACATTATCTTGCAAAAAATACCATGTTCATTGAAATTGAAACACTAAACTATTGGATGAGTGTTGATGTAAAACTTCCTTTATTTATCTATATTGGTGTGATTATTCAAATCCCTTTGATAAAAAATTCATGAATTCCCCATTCATCATTTTATTCATCACATAGATCCCTACATATAGTTCCTAAGGTGAATCTTCCCACAATTTTTACATGTCGTTTGTTAGGTTTTAATTTACTCATTGGATTTATCTATTGTTCAACCTGTATAAGACAAAATTTCCCTCTTTTTATCTCTATGTCCACAAGACAATGTAAAGTCATCAATATTTATCAAACCATTAGGCACCTTTGAAAAATTTACTCACAGATGTCAATGTCTTTAATTTCCAAGGATTATTATAGACTTGGATTAGATCCCATAAAATACCAAAAAAATTACTTTTTTTTTCATGACAAAGATATAGGTGTATTATGTGGCCTTGTGATGTTTTCATGGTATGTCATGATATATTTTTCTTTCATTTTCTTTGGTATATGGTACTCCCTCTCTATCTTAAGACAAATATTTTAGGGGAAATAATATATAGATATATTTACATGAATCCATTCCAATTCATCAAATAAATTCCATTGTTATATATAGTTTTTTATCAGTTTTCACCACTAACAAACTACCCCATAAGAACTATAAACTACTAATATGACATTCTATTCTTTTGATTATTAGAATAAAATGAATATCTTCTCAATAGATTTAATACATTTTTCCATTATTAGGTGATCATTGGAACCACTAAATATATGTACCTTCTGTCACATATAGCATTCGACCTCATATTTATCATTATTATGATAGGGAGGTTGTTCTACATGAATAAATATATTATTCATTACTTTAACTTGGGGATCCAGTTATGTCCGGATGTTTTGGGCCCATGTTTGCGTCGCGTTTGGAATCTCATTGGGTTAATCATCAAAACACATTCGATGTTGATTTTTGGAATGTTTTATCCTATTTTTTTACACTATATAACATATATATGTAAATTAAAATAAGGATTCTTGAACACATTTATAATGTTGATATAAATAACATCTATTAACATAGAAGGAATAACATAAAAATGAAATATATATCATGACTTTTGATTCACTATGATTCAATCTAGTATATCCTTCATGATATAAATATCACTAGGATTCATAAAATATATTTCTATTCCTAATTAAAAAAATAACTAGACATAATTATGATACAAACTACATTGGCCCGGACCATTTAAACATATTATTATATGATTTTAATCATAATTATCGGTGATATTTAAACCATATATCCAATTGTCTTGTATATTTAGAAGACTATAAAATAATTAGAAATCATGAATCTAATATAAAAAATAATTTATTTAGACTCCTTATTAATCTCTTTACTTAATTTGAGATCCTATAACTCTGTAGGATAACATGGGGAATACATAGAAAAATGGGATGACCTAAAAATCAAAGTAAGTCAATAGAACTAGGAATAAATCATAACTCCTGAGTCAATGGAATAACATGATAATATAATAGGCATGTAACATGATTAATCATATATAGAAATATAAAAAATTAAATTAAAACATATGATCTTGGAAATATAGGAATGTGACAACAATAGATTACATGAAATAAACATCAGTTCAGGCTAGTTGCCAAGACTATATCACATAGTGAAAAAATTCCAGTAAATGATTTTGATTACAACCTAATACCGTTGATGAACACTCATGAGTATAAACATTAAATAAATCATTGGTTAGATATATGGTTACAACCATCATAACATGATCATAAAAATGGGTGTATCATAAAGAATCAAACATAAGTAATAATCATAAGGGATACCGATGAAAAGAAATTGTTTCATAATCATGTCATAAGGAATAACCAAATGGCATATGAAGGAAATAACTAAAATCATTATTAGAAATTTATAAGGGATAATAATCTTATATAATGATAAATGGTGTCCAACATATCTGATAACTTTTAAAAAGAGAGGACACATAACCTTATAAATGTATGTTTTAAGGAGGGATTATAGAGAAGAGTTAATGAGTTTTTAAAAATGAAAAAATATTTATAACTTATACAGAAACAGTTGTGTGATAAAATGGGTTTTAAAACAAGATGGAAACTTTTAATAATATTTACTTGATTAAAAATATTTTAGTGAGTGGTACATAAATTGATGATAAGAAAATAAAGATATTCCCCTCAATTAAATTTTTGAATCAAATAACGAATGGATCATCCAATAAATGTATGACCCCATTAAACACATCTTAAATAAACATGTCACATATGTGTGTGACATATATAAACCAAATAGAAGAATCATATTATAAAATTTATGTTTTATATCGAGTAAAATAGAAATATAATATACATTAAAGAAAATACATAGGTTCTAAACGATCCCTTTCCTTATATCTGAATGCATTCTTAACTTGCACATAATTTCAAAGATAAAAAAATTACTATAGTAATTGCTTAATTACTAATATCTGAAAAATTTATTTTATTTACTATAATTTTTTTACATTTATTTATTTTCATTTCGATAAATTATAGAAAAATCACCTATACCCATATTTTTAAAGTGTGGGTGTTGCCCCAAAAACCATGAGTATAGGGTATAATCATTCTTTTTTGAGATATGTGTAAAAGGGTATAAGATATAGACCTGTACCCAATGTTTTACAAAAAATATTTGTATAAATATAAACCAACTTCTTGGAGAACCATGGTTATTTTTAATCTCACTAGAAAACCTACACCCTTGGTTCTCCAAACCGTGGGTATAAGAATTTTTCAAGATTTGGACACAACATCACCTCTTTCCTACATCACCACTTTCCAAAGTCATGGACCTATAAATCAACTAAAACATATAGTAAAAATTAAATGTATTATAAATATTTTATCTTCATCATTAAATCAACTACTTATAATTTTTTTAAAAACATTCCCACAAATAAGTCATATATATATATATATGTCTATACAACCATTCATCTAAAGTCATTATACGTGGTCAACAAATCACATTACTAAAAAGTAATAATTGGTCGGGTCAATATATTCCCTATTTCCTATACCCTCATCCTCATCAACATCGCAAACATCCTCATCACCAATAGCATTTTCTGGAGTAGAAACCCCATCATCATCAATCGCATCATCATCAAGAGCAACATCATCATCAGCATCATCTCAACCACAACTAGGAACCTTATTGAAATCTATAATTACATTATTTCCAAAGTTAATTGATTCCATATATGAATCAATAGTTCTAGAAGCCTTTAATGGATGTTATTGACTTATAATTGACATTACATTTTAGAAATGTTATACAATCAACTTAATTCATTCATGCTCCAATAAAGATATTTTTTCAACAACTAGATTTTCAGTATCACTTTGCATCAATGGGGTTTGATATGTTTCAGAGGATCCCTAAGAGGAAAAATACCTATAGGGGATGAAATTTTTTCTTACATGACATTAGACTCTCCCCTAGTGCACCTCGCCTAATATCTTACTGAAATGATCATTTGGATCGATGTTTTCAGTTTCGTTTTCATTGAGCGATTACATTAAAGTCTATTGAAGATATAAAAAAAGATATTTAATTATAAATTTCATATAAATTTTTTATATATAAATAAAAAAATTTACATTATATTTCGGTATTTGTGGATTTACTAAAATTGAATCTTTTTTATTCTTAGTCAAGACAAATATTTTTTGTCTAGGGACACGACCATTAACTCTTATTACCACTACTTAAAAATGACATTTATTAGTATAAAAATATATAGAATATAAACATTTAACAACACTGAATAAAAAGTAAAATAGAATATCATTTATAGTTTTTAATAATTCATAAATATAATCATGTGATAAACAGTGATGAAAATTTCATAAATAAAACCTAATCATAAAAACACTATAATTTAATAAAATCATTATGATCATTACTTAAATATATTCTATTATTTAGAATTGAAAATCGTAATAAAATCCAACCAAAATTCCATAAAAAGGAATATACTATATTTTGAAGGTTACTTATACGAAGGTGTGTTATGTTATTAAACTATTAGTTGTTCAATTTCATAATGTCCTAAATTTTGAATTATTTTAAGAATTATTTTAAATAAAGAAAATCATAGAATCATTCGTATGGTATACTAAATAACTGGATATAAGAATAATGAGATGGGGAATTGCAGAGTTTTATGTTGAATAGGATTTCAGTGCTCATTAGTTGTGTGTTGGGAAACTTTGTTAAATTGTGGATTGATTAATATTAGGTTATTTCAAATTGATTGGAACATTATATAAAATATGAGAATACATAGTACAATGTTTTCATTGGGGAGTGGCTCAAATGTGGTGGATGTTTAATCATTGTTAACATGAATAGTAATCTTTGGTATAATTTCCCATTATGGTTATAGTGGTATATTTTTAAAAAAGGTGGAACAAAAAGTTGGAAAGATTATCATAGAGTTCTAGTAATGGGGATCAATATTTTATAAATTTGGTGATCATTTCTAGGAACTCGTTGCATTATTTTTTGAATTTTTTTTGATGAAGATGATCAGGCATGATGTTTTGAGTCTGGATTGATCCCAATGATTTAATAGATGATATCTATTTTTTATTTTATGTCTTTGAAAAATGGGAAGGATCATTCATAGCTGATCAAAAGATGATTATTTTAGTGTATTTAAAAATATTTAATATGTGCCTTGTAGATCAAGGTTTTTTCATATGATATAATTTTATTTTTTTCTATTATAATGAGAAATTGATATCATGAGATCCCAATGATTCATTGTGATCCATGGTTAGGTGTGGTGCTTGATTCATCCTACAGTTTGTTTATGATTCAGTGGGTATATAGTAAGCGCATAGTGAATTTGATATGTGAATATATGTGTATATATGATTTGATTTGGAAAACCATTTAATTTTATATGAATCCTTTAAAAAGTATACATAAATTTTGTGGTTAATGTAATTTTTTTGAAATATTTTTACATTACACCTCTAAATAATTTGTTAAAATACAACCTGAATATGTTTTAATGGTTAAATAAATTAAACATCGATACATTTAATAACATAAAATTAATTAAAAGGTAATTATCATATATTCTTTATTTTAAATGAAATTCATAAATAGAAGACATTTTTTAAAAAATAATATGTTTTTTATAGTAATATTTTTTAATCATAATTTCATGAAGTTGTTTTGAAATTATGAATGGATTTATAGTAATTTATAGGGTGATGCTCTGGGATGATGTGATTTTGGTTTTCATCTTCATTCCATTATTTTTTTGTGAAAATAGTGTGTTTGAATAATTCTTTCAAAGGTTTATCATTTTATTTTATGGTTTTAAGGAATATCTAGTTTGGTAAGGGTTGGGGTTACAGTAATTTTCAAATGATGAAAATGATAACTGTGTAGTATATTCATCCAGGAATTTTTTATCCATAATTTATTATATATTCCATTGATTCATTTAGTAATTCTAAAAGATTTGGGTGTATTAACATTGTATGGTGTTAGTGATATCAAATATGTGTCACTGTTATCTATTTCGTATTAGAAATTTCTACCTCATTTTTTTGATTATTATTAAAATATTTTATTTTGTGTAATTGTGGTCATGCTTTATTCCCAAAATTTAAATGGTTTTACTAGAGAAAACATTTAAAACATGTTTCCAATAAAAACTACTCATCACAGCCTAGATCCATGAATTTAAAAAACAAATAATCACGAGATTCGGTGACATAGATTTTGTATTATTCTATGAAAATAATCAAAATCTCATTGCAAATATACACATCATATTTGAGATCATATAATTCAATACCATTTTTAAAACAATAATAAATCCCACTGAACCCTCATATTTGTCTTCATTCTCTATAATACATTTCACAAACAAAATTTCATGTCATATTAAACTCAGTCCATAAAATAAAAAATGATGACAGAATGCAAGATTCCCCCAGTACAGAAAGGTCACATGTGAATGATAAAAAAACAAGAAAATTGTTTCTAACCAAAAACCTATTAATAAACTGGTAAAATAGAAGAGATAGGTGAAATCACCATAAATAATCCTATTAGGGTTCATATTACCACGAGTATCATCTAATGAATCAAGTATATAAGTCCATATTGGGGAATGACCATTAGGTAGGAACTATATATAATTTCAACATCCTTGGTTTGTCTCATTTGACAATATAGAAATAAACCCCTCTAAGAGTTACCTCTAGCACGTAAAATTAAAATGGTTTTTATTTCAAATGACTCAAATCACCTCCTTATTATACAAATGAGGTGTATCATTGTAACATTTCTTTAACAAATTATTTCTATTTTACGAAGCACACTTATCTAGGACACATGACACTCATTAAAGATATCCCATGAAAATCAAAATGGACGTGATCATTATCAATAATTAAAATATTCAAATATTAATCACATGAAAAAATGGCATACTTCCCCTCATAACACCCTCACAATATTATAACCATCGAAATCAATATAAGATCAAATATAAAGATGTATAAATATAAAAAAACACCCTCTTGGGAACACAGGAGTCCATGTGCATAACTTCACAAGAGGAAAATGAGGGTCTCTCATCATTTTATAGAAAACACATATTTTGAAAACTACTAAATATAAATTTATGCAAAAGATTATTATAATTCATTAGAAAAATCGAGTAAAACTTAAAAATATCCCAATTTACATTGTATTATAAGGATTGGAAAAAATTATGGGAACCTAATCAAAAATCCAAAAATACATTTACATAATTATTGAAAACCTTCATGTACATAAATGGATTTATGCTATCAATATCATATGTTAACACATTATTTTAAAAACTAAACCCCCATTTCATATATTTATAAAAATTATCATATTGAAAAATTTGTTTAAAAAATCAATTAATGAATTTATCACATTATTATATATATGTCACTTCCCATGCAAGGCAATCATAGTGAACCCCATTGTGTGAATATATGTAATTGATTATTTCTTTTTTTTCATCATGTCACCTAAAAATATAAATTCAATACAACTAGTAAAAATTAAATTTTATATTCATAATATTAAATTTTAATATTACCATAAACAATTCTATATTATAATACACGAGTAATTTTTATACTATTTTTATACATATAGAGAATATAGGTACACCCTTTAAATCACAACCCACTCCACTCCTCCAAACAACATATGATTCATTATTGTATGATTGTTATAACTCCCTTAAATGACTCACCCATGTAACCTTATTAGCAACTCGGTTGGAAAAGTCAAAATGACTCTATAATGAACATTTTATATGAATATAAATATAACAATTAATGATATAAATTTATAAAATTTTCATACCCATATTTGAGCCCATTATTTATCATTGATTTAATTACCGAGATGTCACCATGAGACCAGTTCCACTAGAATGATATCATGGTACTTGGATAATGTGTCCTTAAAACATCCACACCCCATGGAATGATTACAAATTTTTTGATTTGATTCACTGTTGTCCAATAATATATTTGTTTTTTTATTCTTGGCATTCCACATACAGGTACACGAATATCTCTCAATTGAATATCCTACTAAATACGATAAAAGTGGGGAAAAGAAGACTTATGTCACAATATAACTGGATAAATATTATGTGATATAATTTTACATAGACATAATAAAAAACATGAATCATGATAATCAATATTCTCTGATGGATCCATGGTTTGTCCTAGATAAGTAGCCTCTAAATGATGTATCTAATACAATGAATTTTGATGATCTTCATGCATTTGAGTAGGAAATTAAGGAACAGAATCCTCAGATTCAATATGGATATATAGAAATAAAGGAGATTTATACTTTCTAGGATATTGGCACTAATGTTTGGGATACAGAAAGGACATGAAAATGGTAAATTTAGCACTATAACTGTTGATGTTGTAGACATATTATGGGAAGAAGATATTAAATTAGAAGATATATTCATGGGTGAGAATATCCTTGTAAGAAAAGTTTTCATGGTATGGGAATAATAGGATAAATAAGAAGATAGTGGTTCCATGGGTATGAATATCTCTGCAGTCAGTGTAGATGTTGTTTGATAGAATCAGATAAATAAGATAATGATAATGGAATGCATGTGGAAATCCTTATAGTGTCCACTTGTGAGTGGAATGGTGTGGTAGATGGGATTTTTAATGGTGGTTCAGGTTTGGAACGTGTATAATTGGTGCTCCATCTAGGTCTATGAGCATCCCCACTCAGAATCATGTTGGTAGGATGGGGGGGAGTCAAATCCAGTGAAACAAAATTTCCCTAAAATAAATTTGATAAATAAAATGTTATTTTAATTTATTGATTATAAAAGACAAATATTAAAATTACTACCCCTACAGAGGGATCCATAGGATCTAACTTAGGATCATTCATTTCTTTATTATCATCAAATAATCATATCCTTTAACCTTTATACATAATATTCATTTGAAGGAAGTGTATAATTTTCAGAAATGTATTTTAAAAATAATGAATAAAAGATAGAGTTCAAAGAAGTTATAAAAATGTGACAACATTTTTTTGTAACAATAATATAAAACCAAGGTAGATAATTTTTAATTGGTCATTAGAAACCCAGTTTTATAAATTGAAATAAATCTAATTAAATATAATGCAACAAAATAATTCTAAAACATATAAAAAATTCCAAATTTAAACATAATTAAAGTAGTTGAATTAATTCCAAAATGAGAAACCCATTTCAACGTAATCCCAATAAACCAGGAGCATATATTGTGGCCAATGTATATTACCCCCCACTACATCAGGTTCATTATCAACAGTCAGAACTGGAAAATTTGAATCATCAACTGAAATATTTTTATCGAAACTAATTAGGGCATAAATGGTGTCAATATTTTCCACTCCATCATGAAACATATATCATGGGATTACTTCATTAATTTCACTTTAATAAGGTCTCATATGATCATTAATGTAAAACACATTTTTTCCATTGATGCCAAAATTTAAGGTTCATCCATATCCAGTAATTGACTCATGTCAAAAAATCTGAATCCAAAATGATAAATAAATATTCCATATCATGCCATTTTGTAAAACCATTTACATTTTATCATAGTGACTCAACCATTGTAGTCATAATATAATAACAATGTTTTTACTAAGAATTATATAATAATATAAAACATTATATTATGGACAAATATCTAATGCACTGGTATAACAGTTTGTTGTAGAACATATTATAAAACCATCATGTTGTATTTCATTTTCACCACATGATCAATTGTAAATAATTTATACCCATTGATAATTATATATTTTATTAATGATCAAAAGAATTGGACCTAAACTACAATACTCTTAATTCTATAGAAATGAATTCCACATATAAGTTATATAGTTGAAATATATATGAATAATACAATTAAATAGTTATGTACATTTTATGTTAATGAATTTAATGTTAATATATTTTATTTCAACTATGTTGGAAACTCTAGGCTATGAAAATCCTATTTTCATATCAATGAAAAAGATCAATTAACTCTAAATATAATTTATGTATGTTATATACATAAAATGATTAAAACATTCTAACTAATACGTGATATTACATAGTGTGAGATGACTAATAAATATCCAAATTAATTACTAGATATGGTCATCAGAAAAACCAATTTTAAACATTACTGTGTGATGTTAAAACTCCAACTCATCAAGGGTCAATAAAGCCACATTACATGAGCATTGAATTCCTCATGTTTTGGGAAGGGATGGAAATAGAGGATCAATTTCCCCAAACAACTCATTAGTATTTCTTATTATTTTGTTATGTCTCGTGCTCACATCTGACATATACATTGAACCAAAATTCATAGATTCATGAGGAAGATATACTCTACCAATTGAAACTTCATGATAATTATTATTCTAAAAATTACATTTCCTTGTTAATATATTTTTTTATATGGATACATCCTGAATAGAAATGGGTCCCCCAAGAAGTGTTTTAGTTTTAAGATGAATGTTTAAATGTATAATGTAGGTGGAAAATTATAGAGGAAATTTTTTCCAACTCACTAAATAATAATGGCACCTCCAGCTGAATTTTTATAAAACAATACTCAGATAACCTTTTATCACAAATGTCACTAAAAAGTTCACAAGAAAACGAATTCCATCCTTACATTATTGGATAAAAATTCCAAATTGATATTGGAATCAATTCATAAGGATTAATGTGATAATAATTTGTTTTTATGGATTTAGTTTTGAATCTCATCTATTGACTCATTTAGATATGTTGCTCTAATATCCATCAAGATCATTGATATTATCCAACACTTCCAAAAATCAATATTTCACTAATGGTGTTATCACATAAAAGGAACACAGATCATTTCATTTACTTAATCAATACATACAGAACACAGTTATAGTAGAATACCCCAATCTATCACATCGTAATGTCATGAGTCGTCATATATGGTCATCCAATTATATTTAGAAGAATATAAATAAAATTTTCACATAAATTTTTCTCAATGTTAATTATCTCAAAAAATTACGTAACAAATTGGTAGACCAATATGGAAAACCCAAAAATATACTAACCTTTTTTAAAATGAAAGTGGATTCTTTGTCTATGGTATTCCACTATGTAGATTTTATCAGATATTTACCTACTTAAAAAAATATTAATTTCTATTCATGAAGCACATAAAATCCTAACAAAAAATATGGTGGTTGTTTAGTGTGAATAGTATTATCAAATATCCAGCGATTCTTCAGGTATTGATGATCAATTGGAATGAATTTTTGATGCCCCATTAAAGTAAAAATGTGAATATATTTAATCCTTGTTGATCATTTATTCTTCATGCATTTAGTACACGATTATTCCCTTCAGGATCCAACTAGATATCATTTAATTTGAAAGGAAATCCTTTATTTTCTATAGAAGGGATGCACACAACTGAAATAGAAGTTTTGAATGAGTATTGAATGTGAGAACACCCATATCCCAAATCATTTTCAACTCTATTATTAAATGTGGCATGTGGAATTTATAATATTTTTGGGATAAGAAGGTCTAGATATCAGTACACTCAAGAATTTGAACAACTTTTTCATACACATCCATAGAATAAGATTTTAAAAATGAATAATAAATTCCCTTAGGGTATGAGTAGTATACATCTATTGAAATGGATTAAAACCATCCTACGATTGAAAAAACCTAAATTTACACTCCTTTGTGGAAAAATCCGGAATTTGTGCATCAAATGGCCACCATGCTAAACTATCTGCTGTGTGATCGAACTCATAATTACCTTTAATTATCCTGAAATAATTCCATTGCATAATTTTTGATATTTTTATAGACATGAAATTATATTGAAGAATTGGTGTCAAAGGAAAGTTACACATGTCTTTTTTTGGCACACAACATGGATTTACATCTGTATTTTCATTCCTTCGAGATGTACCACATTCATTAGAATCATTAAGGTTATATGATTACCCTAATAATTTGCTACAATATTTGGATAATTAAGAACATTAATAGTATAAAATACAAGATAATTAATTATCATCTGCTCCTTTTAATGATTTTGGTGAATATATGCAACATCAGAAAGCATGTCTTTCATAAAAAGTAAAAAAATAATAAATGTTTTAATTAAAAATTTTATATATGGTTTCCCATGATATAAACGCATTAAAAATTCCATCATGGTCATTTTAGTTCATTCGTGACATACTAGAGTTATGGAATCATCCATTAATTTGTTTTCTCTATCAAAATCAACATCTTCAGTTTTTTAATCGTGAATATTGATATCATTTAAGTCTTGTACTCGCTTAATTTTTCTCTCCTGATGATTTTCCAATAGAAACTGATCCAATATAATATTCTTCATTCCACTTGTTTTATTTCATTCATGAAGATTATAATATTGTCTTGTCTCCCAATGTTGATAAAAAAACATAATAGAATGTTTGAAATCCTTCTTTTATTATACGGTAGATAACTTCTTCAGGTTATACCCCATGAATTCAAACAAATATTTTTCATGGAAACTATATAGAACAACCCACAGAATCATTATTAAATGAAAATCTAAAAATCATCCAAATTATTTTGATACATTTTTAAAATCAGATTACTATGATACATCTAGATTATATCCATTCTATTGGTAGGATAAAAAAATTATCTTCCAATCAACAATGTAAAGCATAATTAAAAAATTTAACTATATTTAATGAATACATATGATATATTGTTTTTTCAAATAACGAAAATTAAATCATTGAATAATAACATAATTTAATATTAAATGTTTTATAAAACCTATTGAAATTGAATATATATTTAATAATTGTATTGTAAATATATACAACTATCATATAAAACATCTAAGATAATTAAAAAAGGGGACATCAAGACCATGAGGTAAGAAACCTATAAATGAAAAAAAAATATAATGTATAATGGAAAATAAACAATGTCTACTGAAATAATTATGTAATGTATGCATATCCAATATATTAGATCATCCAATACTGAAAAATAATATGAACACCCATTATCTCGTGGATGATATTTTTTGTTACATTCATGAAATGAGTCCATGTAAATATGATCAATAAATGTGCATAATGGTTTTTAGAGTTGATTCCCCTTAGGATTATACCAAATTATATATGAATATACAGGAGGTTAAAAATGACATTCTATTTTAAAATTCATATTACCAAAAAAGACATTTAATTATATGAAATAATTTTAGCAATATCTATAAAATAGTAGATATCATTTAATAAGGATATAATTACTAAAAAATATATATATTACATTGTTTTACCTCAAATAAATTTTCATTTCACATGAAATCAGAATGATATTTTATTTTAAAAAGAAGTAAAAATAAGAGATGGGTTTTGAATCCCTGTGGATTCATATATTTAAATATCAAGATCCTAATGTATATATTGTACTTGATAATTTCAATATGATAGATGAGGATATTAAAATAATAATGACTATAATATATTAAATCACATGAAATGTAATGGTTTGGTATAAATGAGAAATAATATTTATAATATTCAAAAATAAAAGTGTTGTATTTTATTCCCTAAACATTCCAAAAATGCAAATAAATGCATTTAATGTTAATGATCAAGATAAAGAAGAACCACAAAAAAAATGTGTGGAAGAGATCAAATGTAGTAAAAACAATCTGGTGATTTGGATATAGGCATCCAAATAATTAAAATAAGAAAAATGGTGATAAATTACATATTTTAGAATACCACTTATTATAAAAAATGAAATAATTTTCATGAAAAATAAAAAATATTTTATTGAACATGTTAAGAAGCATAATGTTTCCTAAATTATGTATGAGAAAAATTTTAAAGTCACTTAAATGGGGAGTATAGTTAAAAATTAATTTAAATAATTTAATGAGTATTATAATGATTGGAACATATTTGTTAAATGTTATAAATAATATTATTTGAATGAAATATATAAAAAATAATGAGTTTCTCAATAGTGAAATATTACATAAATAAATGTTTCAAAATAATTGTAATAAGAATATGATGAATGACATTAAATAGAAAAAATTTTGTGAAATAATATTTTAAAATTCAATTAAAGTCATAGTTGAATCCATCAACACTTATGATTAATAAAAAAAGTTACCTTAAATTATTAATAAATTATAAATATTGTTAAATATGTTTTATATAATTGTGAATGTAAAAGTTGAAAATCCAGAAATGTATGTTATACAAAGGATAATAAGAAACAGATATCCACCTCTATAGGTGAATAAATTTTACATGAAAAAAACATCCTAGTAAAATAATAATCATTATGAAAATCTTGGACTCAAAAATAAGAAATTTGGAATGTATATTTATGTAAATAATGTAATCTATTATAGAAGATACATGTTTAAAGGATCATGACCATATTATATGATGTTTTTTCATAAAAAAATTTCAATTTTGTTAAAATATTTTTACATCTGGTAATATGTGAATCTATTTCATGAAATTATGAGATTAATGATAAAGAATAAATAAACAAGAAATCCATAAGAAAAATTCATCAAATATATCTACCCAAATAAATAAAAAATAACATAAGAATCATAATTATACCCAAACTTCCACACACATCTAGTCCATGGTGAATATATAAAAAGAACAACTACAATCCTATAATAATAGACAAACCATAAAAGACACAAAACAAAATATAAAATCATACTATAAAAAATTAATAAAAAGGGTTGTAATAGTTTACTTCCTAGAATGAATGATCAAAAATAAAAATGAAAAAAAAACACATCATAAGAATTATTTGAAACACACTTACATATTATTTATGAATATTCAAATAAAAATTAATTAAAATAAATTATATCACCATTCTAGATGGAGGTTTTCATTCACCAGTCACACGGCATGTCACTACTCCGGAGGTCATGGGTCACTCATGAGTTCACTACTCTGGATGACATGGCTTGATCTGGGTGAGGTAAATTAGGGTAGAATATCTCAAATATGGGACTATTAGAGAATAATTTATTAATACAAACATATATCAATTGTTTTTAAAAACATCATTGAATATGAAGCCCAATACCAATAGTTTTAAAAAACATTTGGAATATATTAATCTATTCCAATGATTTGTTAAAAAATTTGTATATCCTAGATCAATGAATCCTATAACCATGTTATTATTCAATAATGGGTATATTATCATGGGTATAGACCCACGTTCCATTAGTGGATGAGTTATAATGTATAATTATATTATTTCTGGAGAGTTTGTATCATGGTTTCATGGTCGGAATACCTATCTATAATTATAGAATTTATTGTCAAAAATGAATAATTAACTATGAGTGAAATTATAATTTATTAATGAATGAAATATGTTTATATTTCCCCATATTTCAATTTTTTTGTATGAGGTTGATTTATTTGATAAAAAGTTAATGATAATTATTCAATAATTGTTTGTGTTGGTTTTCCAACCATTACAAACAAGATCCTTTTTATTTAATATTATTTTCATATAGTTTTTTTAGAACATGAAATATGTTATAAAATAGATATTTAAATATTATTTAACAATAGTAATTTTTATTTCCATCCTTTAAGGTGATGAGGAAAAACAAAAAAAATCATTATTCATAGAGATGGTTAATCAGAATAATTTGGACAATAATTTTGTTACATTTAATAAGTTGACATGAGAAATTTAGTTGAATTACGATATTGAATTAGTTATATAAAAAACAATAAATAAATGAAAACATATTAATATTTCTTTAATAGACGTAGGATGTGGGGAGAAGGTATAAAAAAAGAGAAATTAAAAGATATGGTTTGATAATGTAACTATAGAATATCACCACCTTTGAAGGACTCATTATAGAACATATAATTGTTAATTTTTGTGACTTGAAGGACATAGAGGTGAGAAAGAGGCAAGATAATGGAATTGGGTATAAAATTGACAATCTAAAAGTATTATTATATATGAGGAGAAGGAGTGGTGATTGTGGTATTATTTTGAGGGGTGGGAAGTGGTGTTTTTATTATTTAATTCATTAATTTAATATTTTTTCACTATACAATATATAATGATGATTATAATAAATATATAAAGATAAAGTTTAAGGATATTTTGATCTAACTGGTTCTAACATGGTTTATGTCTAAAAAAGGCATGTATTTGGCTTATAATGTGAAATATTGTAAAATACCATATTCATCTATTCACTAAAATTTCCATAATTTTAAATGTATAAAGAACTAACAATAACAATTTTTTTACATGTATTTTTAAAAAATAAAAACAAATTTAAGAAAATATTATTCTAAATATTTGAAATTTAATTTTTAAATAAAATCATCATTTATTTAAAAAGAAACGATTTTAATATTATAATTGAATTTTTAACCCTTTGGAAGGTTAATTAAAGTGACATAATGTTATCTTATAATTATTATAAAACATAATATAAATTTATGAATCTATTTAATAAAAAAAATATTCAAATCATTAAATTAATTATTAAATTGTAAATAATCATTTATTCTTTTCAAAAATAACAAAAACCAATTTATCATTTTAAAAATAATTATTTATCTATTCCCAAAAATTAATATTTCAATATTATATTTCTATGATACATAAATATTGTTTTTATACTTTCATTTTTGAGGTTCCTATTATAATATCTTGATCACTATTCCTAATAGACATATTTCATTTCCAATAGTTCGATTTATAATGGTAATATGTGTTCATTAATTTCTATAAATAGATTTTATTACATTCATTATTTATTTACATAAAAATTGTATATATGTTATATATACATTCATCATCAAAAATAATAGTATATTATTAACAAAATTCAAACAAAATTTTGAGCGATACAAATCTATAGATGGAGTATATCCATATTTTCTCTATTTTGATATTGTGATTTCTATTTATTATCCTATTGTAGTGATCAGAATTATTATTTGTTTATTTCTTATAATGTCAATCATTATTAATTTATGAAAATAATGATTTTATTTGTATTTATTTATCATATATCTATTTAATTACATAGTTATATGAACTAAATTTCATTGATAAAATTATGCGTCATTATAAAAAGATGAAGGTGGCTTCAACATTGATAAGTAGAATAATGAGAACAACATTTGGGGTCAGAGGTAGATTGAGGTAAAAGGATAATCAAATGGATGGAATCATTTTGATTGTACTATTGTGATATATGTTATGTGTATAAAAAAGGGTGAACAATATATATTTCATTCGATCCCACATAGAAAATATTTAGTGTACAACCCTCACATATAAAATATTATGTCATAGATGATGGCTATAATGGAGTATAGGGGAACACTCCTAGCCACTCACACACACACAAATTATTTTGGTCTGTATCCCCCGAAACAAATGTTTCTTCAATTGGGAGAACACGTGAACCTAGTAGAGCTTATCCATATCCATGCTCTACCTCATCTATGTGAGGCGACCTTCCAATTCCAATGTTGTTACTCAGGATGGACATGGTTTACCCTTCTATGTGATTGACATAGTTTAGTCTCAAATGTATTTTGATGGGCCCCATTATTCGATTTGAGTGGTTGGTAATATTTTTTTATAAATTTTAAAACATAAACTTTTAGGTAATAAAAAATATTATCTTTTATACTCTACTACATATTCTTTATAAATTGCATCCCAATTTTATCATATAATTCTAGTTTCATTATAATTTCACTATTTAAAAATTTAATTTTTAACACAAATGTTTTCATTCTCTATTAAACTCTCCAATGTTAATTACATAATTTTCATAATAAAATTATACAGTTCAATAAATATTTTTTTTATTATTATTTATACAATATATAATATCATTCTAAATTGAATCAAAAAATATATATATTTCTATATTGATATCTGTAAACTTTATCAATGACTATTATAATTTTATGATGGCACCTAATTTTTTATTCAAATGAATACATAATGAATATTTATAACAATTATAAAATATTTTTTACTATAAATATAATAATATGAAGGTACAAATTCCTACATGATTGATAAACTCTTTCTCATAATGATGGTCCTTGTTTTTCATTAGTATATATTTATACAATCATTATATTTATTGGGATATTACTCATGGAAGATCCAAATGAATATGGGTATTATATTAATTTTATAATATTCTTCACAACCTATCCGATTTATGTATTAATGGCTCTTTAAAACATAATTCTTTCTTAATTACTAGAAAATAATTTTTAATTAAGTGTTTTTGTATCTAAATATGAGTTTTTCTATTGTTTAAAAAAAATTAAACTCTATTGAAGTCGGAATTTTAATGAAATTTTTCATTTATTTAAATTATAATTTAAAAATTAAAAATACTTGAGTATTATAGACTACCTCCCTTAAATAGAATTAAACCCTCCAAGTTATTTCACACAATAAGTCTGGATTTATTGGAATTAATCTCGAGGATCTATATTCCTTCAAAATAAATTTATTAAAATAACATAACATGGAAACAAATGTATTAAAAATACAACTCATACAAATATAATTTTTGTCAGATTTAGGGAATCTCGCATTGAGAAATGGTCTATGAATTATAAGGGTACATTAGGGTATTTTATAAATCCATTATTTATATCATCAAAATGAAACATGTGTGATTGATATTAAATTCATGAAAAAATAATTAATTAATTAAAATGATTTTAATACCAAAATTTATGTTTTCACCATATGTGCGAACATGCATTTTATAAAATAATCTCATTGATTTTTCTATAAATGTTTCAATATTAACATTGACACATCAAATGATATCGGAATTTATAATTTGATATATAAAATCTATGTGGCGGTCACTCTATTCTGTAACTCCTTCAAAACAGATGAGTTCCTCATATGTCTTTGTTAGGTTGAAAAATTAAAAATTACCCTTGTTGTGGCTTCCAGACATATTGTAGTAAGAATACTTAGAAAAAAATAATTTCTCATATACATGCCACGATCCATGAAATAAAATGGTAATTTTATAGGAATTATATTCCTTATAGTGTTTTTTTAGGTTACATTTAATTGGTAGGGGTTTAAAATTAATCTAACCATGAATTTATTATTATTCATGAAATCATATCCTTTAGAAGATAGATAATAATAATTTGGGAACATTATCCTCTCATTCATAGGTAGTTCTTTAACTATTAAAAAAATACATTAAATAATTTACTAAGAGGAAGTATACATTAAAAACTAAAACTATTTTTAACTAAGAAACACTAATGTAAATTTTTATCAAAACCACTCCTCTAATACTATGTGTAGAACCTCAAGAACCACATTCCAAGATCCAGTATAAAATAATGATTTATTTTTTAACTATATTAAATAAAAATATATCATCTATTATAAATCAAAGTATCATTTCTAATCATTGATTTGAAGGAAAATTACAATTTTTTTCAAAATATTTGATTATAAAAAATTCATTAAATAAATATTTTGTTTTTTTCATGCACTATCTTTTTAGAAATGCTAAAATACTTAAAAATTATAAATGATCGTGAATTTTTTTATAAAAAGGGTGTTCATAAAATTTCCTAGTATAGGGTTTTATAAAATAGTGAAAAACATTTTTCTAAATACTATATAAAAGATAATTTGTATTTTTTCAGAAATATAAAAACCATTGACTATTAATTTATATTTGGAAAAATTATGTTTGAAACACTTTTTCAATATTTAATAAATTTTTATATAAATATAATTTAGGAGAATAATTTTGGAGAGGCATTTTTTAAGCATAATATATTCTAATATTATTATGAAATATTTTTATCAAAATATAATATGATTGAAAATTCTGTTTTTTGTAAAAAAATTATATGAATACAATTTTCCAAAATATAATATATTTAAAAATAATTATTCTATAAAACATTATTTTTATTAAAAGATATAAAAAATATAATATCATTTAAAAAACGTGACAAAAATAAAATTTTTGTTCAAAAAATATTATGAATTCTCGGAGAAATAAACATTGGACCACATGGAGCATAGGACACTATAGAATGCATAAACATCTTTTAGGGTTTGAATTATTACCATGATCTCTATCATATTTACAAAGTCCAACTCCCAAAACATGATATAACATTTTTAAATATCCTATTATATATATATATATTATTATTAACTTTAGTTTTTATATTTTGATAACATGGAAATGAATATATATACAAATATACATATATATAAAGGCATAATTTTTTTAAAAATATAGTTTATGAATTTCTATAATTACGATCATGAATAACATCTAAGTGACTTAACAAATAGCTTATGCATAAAAATATATCATTAAAATCCCTTGGATCTTGAAATAAACATAAAATCATAAACCTTTCATTTTAAATTCTACATTGAATAGATAAAATAAGATACTAACATTGGAAGAACCTAAATGATTTTAAATTTAATGACTATAAATATAATATATTGGTATAAACATGTAAATTCTCTATATAAAATAATAACAATTCTAAATTAATATTTCATAAATAAAATTAAAAATTAAAAATTATTAAATTCTACAATAATGACACAATAATTGTAAAAAAAATTATATAATTTGTAAATTAAATTATATAGTTTAGAAAATTAAAATTCATTGATTAGTGGGTAAAAAAAATTCTAATGATGTAATTTATCCTTTTAAAAACATAATTTTAAAATATAACATATTTTTTAGTTTTGACACCAACCATAAATAAGATCATAATTTGGGCTTAAGATAAATTTAATAAATGAAATATTATTATTTTGTTTCTTCAAAAATTGATATTATATAACAATAATTCAATATAAATATAAATATAAATGTATATAAATATATAATGAAATCATTTGTTTTTATAGGACTATTTATCCTATAATATTTTAAAATAAATATATATCCCTCACATTAACAAAACGTTAAAAATATTAACAATAAAAATATGAATATAATATATATTTACATATTACCTTACATAATTTGAAGGTAAGATCCTATCATCCAACATTGGTTGCTTGAACTATGTGGGAATGATGTGAGTTTCATGATCGTGGGACTTGATTAGGAATACAAAGTGGTTTGCCCTCGCATCTAGTGTAGTAATGGGGAGAAAATGAATATAGGATAAAGCGTGGAATTGTGTACCTTCATGCATTGAGGTTGGGGTTCCTTTTTTAATGTATATATATATATATTTATATTTGGAGTTATCAGAAGTCTATGGATAATCTTGAAATATAATATCATATTTTTTAAAAATATTAAGACTGTAAAATAGTGTTGTTATAATTCTATAAGCCCCAACCAATGTGTTAAAAGATCATTTTATCATATAAAAACATCCAGATGAAATGGGGATATACAATGGGTCGATTTTGTTTCACATTAATATTACACATTTAAAAAATTAAAAAAATTATTATATGTAATAACATTTGATTAATGATTCTTCATGTGGAAAGGCTCACTAATGGGGTTAATGATTGTTATAAGCCACAACCTAAAAAATTATTTTGAGAAGTTGGTTTTTTTGTGAAAGGTAAAAAATCTACTTTGGTAGATTATTGTGTGTAGATAGGAGGAATGTTGTTTCCATGAATTAAATGATGGAAAACATGTCAAACGAATCATGAATATGAATAATGGTTGATTCAGCATTGATTTGTGGCAGATGTAGATGAATAATTAGGGTCATATATATATTAGAATAAAAGGAATATCATGTGGCTAGAATCATATTGATCGAACATCCATGATATAAGAAATGTTTTTAATAACATGATAATAGTACATAGTTACTTCCACCCCACATCACATTTTTATTGGATTTATGTGCTTAAATATAAAATAATTTCCCACTGATGATGACGGGATGTGATTATTGGGATACTCTCTCATCTATATATACACATGTAGGTTGTGGATAACCAAACTCGTGAGTCCTCTCTTGAGCCTACAAATGTCTTTATGGGTTCTTAGAATTAGACATGATCTACCACATATTTATGACGTTACTATCCTTCTCTTTATCAAATAATAATGTTGGACAGGGAAGAACCATCTATTTGGATGACATAATTGTTCACCACGTGATTTTTGAGGGGTCCCCATATTTGTCATAGAGTGGTTGGGAAATTTTTGATATAAATTATAAAACATGAAATATTAAGTAATAAAAATTATTTTATTCATTACTCATATATATATTTTTTGAAAATTGAATAGTAACTAGATCTTATAACTAAAAATTAATTATCTTCTCACTTATTTTAATAATTTATTTTTACTACTCAAATGTTAATATTTTCTTATAAATTATCCAAGATTACATTCTTAAATTTTCTAATATTTTATAAATGTATCATAAATATGATTATATGTATATTATTTATACAATATTGTTTTATATTATAAATTTAATAAAAACATATATATTCCAATATTGATATATGATACTTTTTCAATGACTATATTTTCTTTTTATCATGAATATCATTTTTTATTCAAAATAAAACCCAGTAGATATTTATAAAAAAGAAGAAAAGCCTTATAAATATAAAAATTAGAAGGCACTGATATCTATGTTATTTAATCCCTCTAACTCGCTTTGATTTTCCTTATCTTTCCATTACTATGTATTATTACTCTGATTCAATTTGAAGGTATCTGACTCATGGAAAATCCTTATGAATATGGTTTTAATAATGATATTATATTGTTCATAATATCCTTTAAAATTTTATTATTGCTGGATATTAGTAGATTAATATCATAATAAATTGTTTCGAATCATTTTTAATTAAGTGTTCTTGTATCAACGTATCAGTATATTCCTTATTTTTTAATAAAATGTTCGCTAATATCGAATGAGATTTCAAGACTTCTATAATTAAAATTAATCACAATTACACAAGAAAATATTATAGATAATTTCATATAATCATGATTTATCATTTGAAATTGTAATTATATAAACCACACTATAGGTGATAGGATCAGAACCTATTTTTTCCCCAAAGAAGGAAAATCAAGACATAGAAATCCCTTTTTGATATATTATCATTATAACAAAAAATCACCTAAAAATGATATAAATAAATGTGTTTGTAATTTACAATAAAATTATATAGATGTATCATAAAATACATTAAGGTAATGTATATACAACACATAAAATAAAAAGTTATTGAATGTTGCTTGAGTCTAATATAATTAAGAAGAGAGAATGAAATTCTGTACCTTAATTCCTTAATATTGAAATACTCATTAAAATATCATGTATAATAAATATATTTTTATTATAATTATATTATGTAACCATGATCATAAATATTATTCTATATATGGTTTGATTATAATGTTTTATTACCTTTTTATTTACAGTTCCATGTAAAAGTAATGTTTTGAACACTAACACATTTTTATCATGTATGTTTGTACATTTTATTTATGATCACCTTATATTAATCACTATATAATTATATAATGAATTTTAACACTAAATATATATCATATTAAGTATGTATTAATTTATTTATACTAATCACGGAATTTTAGTTGGTAGAAAATTATTCCACCATTTTCGGAGGCTGTAGGCAATACATATGAATGAATGTTGTTTTCATTTTATATTTGTATTGAATAATGGAATGTAAAATTATATATTACCATTATGAAATCATTTTTTATTTCATATATAACAAATAATTTCATTAAAAGATTTTTTAATACAATCAATTTAATGTGTGAATGAATGAGATCACTTCGTGAGGTGTAGTCTTCCCTAAACATGAGCTACAATTTCATTTTCTCAAAAAATAGAAATAATTATCTTATGCATGATATAATAATAAAAATAGTATAAAAACATAATTAATATTATATATAAACAATAAATAAATCCTTATCACCAATTTTGAGTGGTGATATTGGATTAATTAATGATATCGGTTCTCGATGTGGTAGTCTGCCGTACAAAACAACAATGATTTCAAAATTCATTTGATTGAAGTGGATATGGTTGTAGGTCATTCCCATATAATAAAAAATCTAAATGCTGAGAAAATTAAGAGTTTTTTTATATAATCGTGATATATAAATAAATTAATCACTTATAATATTAAATAAATAAAAAAATTTCATTGATGAACATTGCATCTTCTTTGGGTATCCTCCATAAGATTGAACTAAAATCCTTCTTAAGATTGATTTATAACGTGAATTAGTATTCTAGGATAAGGGGATGTATTTTGGGGTCCTTTTAGGAATTAATTGAATAAAAATGGTTTTGGGGGGTGAATAATATAGAACTGTAGGTGGAGTTTTATAAGTGGGGGAGATGACATAGTTGGTATTTTTCAAAATAATTGTGAGGTCCCACGTTTTTAATATGTAAAAAGAGTCCAAAAGGATAAAATTTTATGAAAATAAATTCTTTTTCCAAATCACCGTCATTAAATATATTTTTTATAACATTATATGTTTTTTTAAGATTATATATTTAGTTTAAGAACACCAGTGAACTAATTTTTACATTAACTGTGGAAATTAATGCTCACTACATTTACTATTCAATTTGGAAAATAATTTTGATAATAATATTATATAATATAAATTGTTATGATTCAAAATATGGAATCCATTTTTCAATATTTTATTCATATAATATGGAAATTTTAATTTAATATTAATCTCTCTATCATAATGAACAAGTAGGTATTTAATGAGAAATGGTCAAAAGATTACAATGTTTTTATATAAGTATTTGATATTAAATAGAATAAAACACCAAAAAAATTTCAATTTATGTATAATTGAACTAATAAAACATTAAAAACAAATTAAAATATATTTTATATTTATAAATAAATTAAACAAAAAATGGAGTTTTCAATAAAAAGATGGTATTTTTCAGTATTCATCAAAAATGAAATTTTCCATAAATACCCCAAAAATAAACCATATGATAATTTTGTACTTCTGATATAAATAACTAATATTTTTTTAGATAAATTATTTAAACATTATAAAAATTATTTATAAAATATGTTCTCTAAAGGAAACAAAACAATATTTATAATAATTATGTTTTTAGAATAAAATTGGATTTATTATTAACTATTTCTTAGAAAAACATTAATAATAATGGTAAATATTTAATTGAGTATATAATATAATTAATAATTAAAATTATTTCACCAAAAGTTCATCAATTAATTTATTTACTTAAAACAGAATTATGTGTATAAACTATTTTTTTCAAAAAAATATTTTCTTAATTTTAATGAGTCTTTTATTTTATTTTTTAATTAATTAGACACAAGATAATTCGTTATATATACATATATAAACAACATATTTTTAATAATTTTTTAATAATATTCAAAACAAGCATCACAATGTCCAGTTGATGACTATGATATTAAAGAATAATATTTTCATAGTGCATCATGTTTCATTTAAACAGAGTGTTGCATGCGATGCAAAATAAATTTGGTATTGTGTATAATAAAAATAATACATTATGTTGCATGTAATGGAAGATAAAAATATTATTTTTTAACCAAATATATGCATAGTTTTTCATGTAAGGAAATATGTACTCTATGTTTCATGTTATACAAAATTTTAACCCTTTTAAATTAGTTTAATAATATATTTCACAAAATCACATGTAGTTATAGTACAGTTTGAGTATATAAACATACATATACAAATACCACAATATAAAATATTTATCCTCTTGGTTCTCAATAAATATTATGACCTGAATTGAATCTATAGAAACAAGGCAATGATATAGGAATATGATATAAAAAATGAGTGAGAAAAAAATGAATTAATTTTACCGAACCTTGTAAGGCTATACATAGGAATGTCATATGACCGTTAAATAAATGGTAATTAGACACATTTTCAATATAGATATTTATCCATTAGATATAAAATATTTTTCTGCATTTTGGTCCAAAAACTATATTGTTTTTTGATAACAAATTGATAATAATATAACTCAAACAAATCATATAATTATTAATATTTATAAAATACATTAAGAGCACTTAATATTGTAAAAATTACGTTATCTATAAAAGTGATTTGGCTATATGTTTTAGAAAAAAAATTATTTATTAATTTTATGAATATAATTATTATAAAATTATTTATTTTTTGGTTTCATCATATCAAACTTATCAATGAGTTAATTTTTTTGTTTTTTAGAATGTTTCTTTTTTAAAGAATAGTGAGGAAATCTATTTTTTTATAAATGCCATTTTTTTATTTAAATATGTTATTGGAAAAACATATTTTATTTTTGATCATTATTAATGTATGATAATCATGAATTAATTACAAATAATATAATTAATAACTTTATAATCTATATTTTATGTAAATGTTCATTTTTGGTCATAAAATAAAATTTTTCTAGAAACTGGTTTTCAATTTTTTGTTAATTAACATTGAAATTGATTTATTAAACATTTATAAATTGAATATTTGGAAATAGATACCATATTTTTAATTAGGGGTTCTAAATTTGGTAGATAGGTCGCAGTTAAGTTTCTTCATTATTAAGAGTAATCATGGTATGTTTTTTTATACCTTAGTGTGGGTAAAATGAGTAATAAAAAGTTATAACTATGAGATATGGAATAAAAATAATGATAACATATAAATTTATTTAATTTTAAGAGTTTGTTTATAAAATAAAAATAATATATTTTAAATGTTGGAAATGTGTTACCAGTTTTCTTTTAACATATACTTTCTATTATTTTATGTACAGGATAATTAAAAAATTATCACCCTATTCAATTAAATATTTATTATATGTTTTCATTGGAAGAATGGATGTTATTAATGAATATTAAAATTTATTTTGTACGTAGATGTGTTATTTTTAGGGTTTTGATAATTTTTTAGAAATTATATATTTACCTTAAACACATATGCAATGTCGATAAAGTGATTATGCAATGAGTAGAAAAATCATGGTAAATTATTTTAAAAAGAATAAAATGTATATATTTTTGAATAAATATAGTATAAAATGAGATTAATACATATTAAAATTTATAATTAATTCTAATTGTTTTTATATTTCTATTCATTTTTTGTCACAGTTTCTATAAATTCAAATGATTTGAATAGTATAAAATTACTTAAATTGTATTCTTTGAAAACCAATATTTTAATAAATGATTTAAAAAATAAAAAACATATTTCAATAGTACATTTTTAATGTTAAATGATAAACAGTTTCATCTAATGAACTTTTAGAGCCACATTACTACATATATAAACTTTTATGACCCTTAAAGGATAAAAAATGTTTCACCACAATTAATATAAATAATCATTTATTACGGTTAAACCAAATTATGTGGTCTAAATTTTTTATAAGAATGAATAAATTGTAGTTTTTATGCTATTTATGCCATAATATTTTGATAATTTTATATTTTTTCAATTTGGTTTCTCATGATAATATTGTTTTATATATATATTATATTCAGATCATTTAGGTAATTCATAGTTTGTTTCTTCCCTCACATATAAAATGGAAATGATTCTTACCTTTTCAGAAAAACATATTATCCAACTATATCAATAAACACTACATAAATAAATTCCCTACCATCCCTCCCATGATCTAGAGTCTATATTATGATCAAATAAGGAATATATAATGATTAAGGTGTAATCAAAAGCTGGTTTTCCCTTGAATAAGTGTAACTCTAAATAGAGAGATTTAATTTTATTTCATTTTCAAACTACTTAAATTATTCAATAAACTTGATCATATAATAAAATTAGTATCTTAAATATATTGAAATTGTTTCATACTAGAGGAACAAACCTTAATCACCTTGTTTACATCCTATGTAAAACTCAAACAATGCTTGTGCATATGTACAAACTACCATAATCATGTAGTAGTGTAATTTCTTTCTCATAACCATTTTACATGACTTTTTATAATGTATTTTTAATGAATATATATGAAATGTTATACGTAATTTTGATTTATAAAATATTATATATCATTGTTAATTGAACCGAATAACCCACCTTAATAGTACATAAATCAGTCCTCAAGCATCCTGACGTGCATTCTGAATCCCCACATATTGGATACAAACAACATGATATCAAATCAAACCAGATTGAATTATTTCACCAAAAATAAATACCAATATCTTAAATAATAGGATATACAATAATAAATATTCAATATTTTAAAATCTACAAAATAGATAAAACCAATTGTAAATTTATACAAGTCTCAAAAACACATTCAATATTCTATGTTTTTAAAATAGACTATAATGAAATCATCATAGAAACTATAAATTAAATGTGTATCTAACATTACATAAGTCATCAAAAATAACCATGTCTGCTAATAAGGATCATCCCACTAATCCAATTGGTGATTTCACTTTTCTTAGACCATGTATAAGAAATTATATAAATGATAGAAGGAAAAGGTGTGGTGTGATAAAACTGTCCTAGTTGGATATCACTGATTATTTCAAAAAATATCTATTATAAATAATCCAAAATTTCATAATTTCAAATTAAAACTTATATGAAAATAATTTTACATCACAAATCAAAACATTCCCCATAAAAAATTCTACTAGCTAATAATAAATTGGGTTCAATGTCACATTCATCCAAAATATGAAGAAATAATCATCTTTATAGAAAATTTTGAATAATAATTTATATAAAATCAAATATGAAGAATAATTTATTTTAAATAATACATAATTAAATCCTTATGAATCAATATTTGACATGTATATTAAATTTTTTTTATTTTCTATAATGTTAGAATCACTAGGATTATATCAGTACAAGGATTCTCAAACATCAAAGTGAGGTACAAATATATGTGTTGACACACTCTCAATATACGAATTCCTAGGGGGTATTGGGGGAATCCTAGAAAATAATCTCCCTATCCTAATGATAGTTTGATTATAATTTTCATCATTAATTCATTTTCATGTTGACATAATGCATTCCTAGTGTTTTTTCATAACATCTAACCTATGAAGATCTCATGGGATTCATGGAAAATAAAAATTTTAAATATCTATATTTCAATTCAATCAATATCAATCTTTTAAAATAATTATTTAAATATTTCTCAAGATCATGATTCAAAAAACTACATTCATTTCAAAAAAAAATGTTGGACTCATGAAAACAATATTCATTTAAAATAAACTCATTTAGAATTAAAAACTATTTATTTCCATTAATAACATCAATAATATTCTAAAATATTTAATTTTAAATGAATTTTTTTTTTCAAATTTATCATTATTATAAAATCAATTTTAAAGGTAATTCATAAAATATACAATTGCATTTTAAATAATTTACCATGATTATAAAATTAGGCTTTAGAAATTAATTTGAAACCCCATTATAAATTAACAAGAATCATTGTTTTAATTAATATTAATTCCTTTTAAAAACCACCTACATTAATCAACAATGATATACTCCCACACAAGTATTATCAATAGAGAGAAAAGGTCTATATTTATCAATTGGTAATCAATAATTATACACACCTAAATGAGTCCAATATATTAAGAATATTCTCTCTCAAAGAATGATAAAATGTATTGAGGAAATATTTGTGATAAAAAGAAGTCTGATATAGCTAGAAGAAATCCAATTCATCAAATAATTATTTTACCTCTTAAGATGTTGAGTTGGAATAGACAAAGTTACTCTAGAGCATATCCATAAATGACAGTGTAAAATTAGAATAACGGGAATGGATATTAGAAAAAATATAATTAATCTAAATTTAATTTTAATATATCCCCTCCCTTCCTCATACACATAAGTTTCCCTGGTGGGCCAGTTCCCTCTACTCATAGGCCTATAAATCATGGTCATATTCTGATATTTCTTGAATCTAAACTATATATATGGATGTCAATGTAGAATAATGTTATCATTGGCCACTCCACCGGCTAACCAGTGGAGTTCTTGTAGGAACTCTGTACTACCATCCCACCAACGACTGTTCAGTGGCCCTCAGATAGCATTTTTTTATAGAATCTTATCAATCCCCCATGGAAACATTCCTCATTGATCTTATGACCTCTATGATATGAAAAAATACAATATTTTTCCTTTATAATGGTTCATTCAGGAATTATGAAATCGAGAATCAATGGAACATCCAATTATTTATGTCAAGGATAATGAAAAAATAAATTATTCAAAAAAAATAACTAAAACCTAGTAAATGGATGTTATAGTCCCCCAATATAAATTTATAATATGCCTAGGAATCCAAATAAATATACTCCAAAGAAAATATTTGGATACAATATGCTCTTATTAGTGTATTTTTTCTCCAAGTCTCAAGTGAATCATAATCATAATTCCATGACACTGGATCCTAGGGTATGTATTTTCCATGAAGATCCATTAACCAAGATTCATAAATCTGAATCATCTAGTCAGTCATTGATATTTTTGGTTTCACATAGAGGTCATCCAAGATTAATACTTTAGTTTTTAAGAGTGATAATTTGTATTCCATGATATATGAATCATTTTTAAGAATCAGTATCATATGATGTGGGAATAAGAATTTATAATACAACATTCCTATATGATCAAAAACCTTATCTAGTCCCTCGTATCATGGTTCATGTCCACTGAGTAAGTGAAGGGACCCGTTCATTCTACGAAATAACCTCATGTGTGGGGATTCAATGTATAGAGTGGTGGACAATATTCATTAGTAAGGGTATATGACAGTATTATTGGATCAAGGTATCCTAGTATGACCAAAATAAATGGATTCATTGACATGAATGGTTAGAGATGAAAATTTTCAATGGTCTAACGAAGATTTCAGTTGATCATATTGAGAAAAATGTTTGATGTGGTGTGATCATTTTGGGTTTGTGCTCAAGGATTTGAGTTAGGAGATCCATATTGTTTTGAGTGAACCATTAGTTATTAGAGAACATCATTATTGATAGGATGAGAATGTGTGTATGGTGTTTTATGTTGGAAATCAACATATGGTCAGGTTATCTATATCCAATCATTTTTTGTTAAATTATAGATAATTAGTAATAGTGAAGTGAAATTTTTTCTTTGGGGTCGATGGTAATGATACTCATTGGGTGGGGAGCATTGTATCTATCCTGAGTGAATGATCATTGAATTAGAAGGTTTTTGGGGTGGTGGGATCATTCAATTAATGGTTGGGGTGACACCATTATTCCAATGTGTGACGATATACAATATTATCTTTTTATTGGTTAAGTATATGCTTTTTTTAGATTAGGTGTCTGGAAATGTTATTGTAGTGACATCGGGATACAGGTTATTTTTGACTTACCCAATAGTAATTTGTAGGGAGATTAATGATTCATTATTTGGAATTGTGGCTGAATAATGTGATGAAATTTTCCAAAGTTGAATTTTAGAAACAATTCATGGGAATAAAAGAAAAGTGGTTTCATGGATCAGGGAATATGAAGGAACCAATGTGTGTGGGTCATTATCAAGACACCAATTTTTAGATAGGTGTTCTTTTGGGGATGAATCAAAAATTGTAACTGATAATTGTTGGAAACTTATAGTAATGGATATATGAATAGAGTTATTCAAATAGATTGGACTTTGTGGGAAAGAAATAGGATATGTAAAATCATGGTAGACCTGGTTAGTAGGTTAGTTGACTATTGGAATTGAATTTTCATAATCTTATTACTATTTTAGGAAGAACCACAATTTGGAGTTAGTCATGGTGGTATGATAATAAGGGTGAGGATCTCCATAAGATGCAGATTGTGTTTATTTAATACCCTATGGTGTTTTGAGAGAAACAGATGTGGTGAGTTATGTCTCAGTGTAGTTTTTGGATGGGAATAGATGACTTTGAATCTGGTGAATGTTGTGATTTGTTTTTGTAGATTCAACGTGAAAATATAATTGATAATTAGAGTTGGAATATAGTGAATTATTTTGAATTTATGACTATGAAATAATGAGATATATTATCCATGAAATACAATAAATTATTATTATGATATTCATAATGGTGGTGTTATTGTAAATCCCATTGTATTTTGGGTCATTTTGTATTTAGAATATTTTTAATTTTGATTTATTGGATATTGGTTTGTATACCAAGACATTTAATAAGATTTATAGAGTAGAAAAATCAAAAATAGGTGTTTTTATGAGGTTCAAAACTCATCTGTTGACCCTAGTGTTTAATGAATCAACAGAGATGGATTTAGTGGATGAGGTTATTAAAATTATAAATCTGAGGACACCATTTTATTTGTGGGTTTCCTCATGTCTTAACACATTTCATGGGGCCACTGACCCACCAGTGAGGCCTCTGGCTTAGTGGTGGGGAAATTTGGGGGGTTTTCTAGTGGGGGAAAATTCGTTTTTTCTGGTGAGGGTGCTAATTATTTTATGGGTTTGGGGGATGAGATAAGCCATTTTGTTGATACATTCCACATCCCTTACCTCCCCTTTACTCCACTACCATGTGGGTTGGTTTTTTATGTGTTTAGGTGGATTATCCAAGGTATGAAATATGTTTCATCCAATTTTCTTTGTTAAAATAATTACATTATGACATTATCTATTTGTATTAAATGTTTTGGTGTCTATTTCTCATCAGCAAGGTTGAATGTAATTATAACAAAAGAGCTTTTACTTATCTTGCATAGAGTATGTCCTTCGATACTATTTTAAGACAGTTAGAAATAGTTTCATTGAAGATACACCAGAAGAAAATTTTTCATATTGTTTTGGGTGAAATAGATAGAAATTATCCACTACTTCCATTATAAGTTCAAGGTCTTTGTGCATCCTAGGATTTAGTATTTTCTGAAGTGAACAACAGTGGATTTCTCAAAATCCTATGAAGTAGATGGTACATGGTGAATAATATTATTTATTCTTATTTAATTCATATTTATTAATTTATTATATGTTTTTTATTATTAATTGATAATTTTTTGATTCTTGATATAGTTTCCATGGTGCTTTGGTGGGACTTGGTTGATCAGTATGAGGATCTGATTGTATTGGATGAGGTGATGTAGATAATTTATTGGGTAGTAACACATTCATTAGAGGTATGGGGACCATGATATATAATTTTATATGATAGACTATTCGTGTGTGTGAATGACCTTATATTTCATATGTTTCAGGAATGGGTAATATAAAATCACCCAAAATAGAAATTATATAAATAATACATTAATCTCATGATTTAAATAATACATCTATCAAAATTGTGTCACAATAAAAGGACAAAATAGTTTAGTGTCCTATTATCGAGCGACATAAACATATTAATATATAAACATTTCTCCATAATTGTACTCATAAATACACCCATCCAGACATTCCACATGATATACCTTTCTTCATAACAAGGGAAAATGAAAACATAAGACATAGGTTAGATCAAACATTGAGTAAGGAAAAATATATCAATATGTCATCAAGTGATATATCATAATCATATGTGAAAACATAGTAAGGGGATAAAAATTTTATTAAAAAACCATAGAACTACAATTTTGTTCATGTCACGAATGAAAGACATGTAATCTTAAATGAAAATAATATGCCATGGTAAATGATTTTGGAATCAAGATACATTAAAAATTAGTCAATATTTAAAATCATACAAACAATATAGTGACCAATGTGTTTGGAATAAAAATGATTATAAAAACTATATTTCATTGATAGACACCGTGAAATTTATTACATAGTTGGATTAAGATAAACAGTCATATACCTTCTAATACTTGTTATAATTCTCTTATGTACCCCTGGTCTTGGGATAAAATAACGTGTGTACCCCTTTCGCATGGGATAATTCTTCCAATGTATCCTTTGTCTTGGAAGGAATCCATCCATATACAAGAAATGTCAGTCTGAGGTAGACCCTGGACTATTTATTGAAGTAAAAGAAAAGTACAACAACCATGCACTGCAAGGCAGAAAATAGATTACATATCATATAGATGATACCCATTACCACCCACTTGATAGACTTTCTCCACAGTGGCCGACTCCTATTCTGAACATTCATAGTTTTTACAAATTTTGGCATTCTTCCTTCTAATTTTCAACTTATGCAAAGAGATCAGCTCCTGCGATGATTTCTTTAGGGAGGACCGAGTATAAAGCGGCTTCAGAAAGATAGTATAGTATTTATTTGGCCTTCGACTTGTCGTGATGCACACCTCCTTTCCAGACATCCCCTTCTCATCCTTGATAACCTCACTATAGGAATTCATAACCATCACATTTTATTTTTCACTTCCCGAGACATCCCCCCAATTTCCAGATACCAGGACATCATGGAAACCATCAACAACCTCTCAGGCATGTGCATGCTGCCTGTTATAGTCAATCACATCCATGCTTTGCGTCTATCCCCCAATTTCTTGTCCAACATTCACTTCCTTCACTGCTTCAACTGAAATAAGTTATAAATAGTTACCTTCTTTCATTGGGGAACCCACCTCCACCTTAGAAACCTCTACAGGATCCAATTATTGAAACTGATTACAGGTGTCAACAACACATCTAGAAACAACAGGTTACATCTACATCTTGTCCCCTTACTAGAAGGAGATGCAACTTTGGTCTGCTTCCATCCATCTGAATTCAGCTGCCTCGCATCTTCCTTCAGACCAGCAATGTCTTCAACAGCACTAACATCACACCACCTAAGTTCAATATCCTCAGGTCTATCACTTGGAACACAACCACTTTCAGGGTGTTCCACTACAGCATCATGCCCAGCACCACCTCTAGGAATATCAGCATCCACATTCACGTGACACACACCATACATGAGGTCCAGCTTCAGCCTCTCAAACACCACTGCAACTGTTGGGTTTCCCAAGGCTGAGCCACCCACACCATTCCCATCCTTAGAAACATCAACAAGCTCTATACCATGGCCAATATCCTTACCACTACACTTTACCAGACATGAAATAGCTCCACCGTGACAGTGATCATCCTGGTGACCCAGACGATGGCACCTTAGACAGTAGTCAACCCAAGATTTAAAGATCATCGCCTGCTTCTAGTGGAATTCTTCACCAACCGTAATCCAAATCCATTCTAATCGAGAAATTGAACCATCCACCTCCACATAGAACCACAGGTTGAGAGGATGACATAAAGATGAGGTGCAAGCATCAGAGTGGAGAAAACGCCCGACCAAATTCCATATCATACGTATTATATATGGATTCTGAAATGGAAAAGGAAGATGGGGGAGACATACCAAAGTTGCAACAGAGGGTGAATCCTGATTCATGAAAAGATCAAAATTCCATCGTAGGATAAAGAATAGGCATCCACGACATCGGCGAGGAGCTCTTGACCAAGCGCACATTAAATATACCTCCGAGGAGAATCGTATCATCAAATGATGCTTGTCAAGCAAACCCACAACCGTGTGATCCTGTAAGTCCCATTTACAGAACACGAATATATCAAAATCATCAATTTAAGGACTTCAGTGATTTAATCGAGCCACTAGGGTCATGTTAAAGAGACTCAATGCCTTGGAGAACTCCGGAAGTGAAATAGATCGTTGAGGGTCCCCAAGATGAATATCTGGAACATTTGGGCTCAACGAAATTGAAAGATTTTCAGGCAGAAATCTAGGGTTATAAAAAGGTACAAATGCTGCTCATGGATCTGGAGTTCATGGAAGAAGAACCCCCTCCCCCCACCCACCTTCAGGACGGGGGGGGGGGGGGAATTCATTTGTGCTCATGAACTAGGGTTCGTCTCCAAAATATGTCACCAAGATCAATCGACATCGCCATTGCCGAGGGACAACTCTATGTATATCAATCCTTCCATATATGATTTTGATATTATGATACATAACATTAATCCAATTAAATTAAGGGTGATACATGAACCAAACAATCACTAAGGCATCCAGCTTAGTTGGAATTCCATATGAAGGGGAAGCTGAATTCTGTTCCCACATGTTTCCAGATGTCAATGGAAGATTTGTAAAGGTGAAAGCTATGGAGTTCCTTGGTCATACGGATGTCAAGACTCTGAAGATTGCTCACCTATCAATGAATAATAATATCCATTAATTATGGTTTCAAGTATTTATCATTCCGAGAAAATTTGACAAGGGTACATTGAAGAATAGTGATATTTACATCCTCAATTTTTTGGTGAACATGAGGAAGGTTAATTTGGTTAATCATGTTCTAATTACAATCATGAATATCATGAATGGAAATTTGAAGGCTCGTATTATCATGTACCCATCCATTCTTTATAAGTTGATTATTCGGTGCATAGAATAATTTAAAATACCTTACAGTTCAAAACCTAGAAATTGATAAGTCATGGTAGTTAGCGATGATACTTTGAAGAGGATGAACATTGGATTTTCAAAAGACTCTGGAAAATTTTTTGACTGACCAGAGGAAGAAGATGAAGCTGCTCTAAAAAAACAAGAAGTGGTTGAACCGTCTAAAAAGATACGAAATTAGAGAAATTTGAATGAAGTATAAGAGGACAGAAAACCCCAAAAGCTATGGAAGCTGAATCTGAACCTCCTAAACACAAGAAGAAAAAATCATATGTAGATGAGGTTGTAGAAAAGTGGAGGGAATATAAGAAAAACCGGAAGGAAGGGGATCCACAGTTTTGCTTGGATCCTGCCGAAGCAAAGGTGTTGATAGAGAATACTTCTAATGAGCTTGAGAAGCAAGCAAAAGAAAAAAATCAAAAGAAGAATATATCTGAAACATATATTGTGCAATCCCTTCTGAGGTATACTGAAAAAGAATCCGAACAAAATCTGGTACCAGAATCCTTCCTGATAGAATATTTACATGAAACTATGGGGAGAAAGTTTGTCACTCCGGAAAATGAAAAGGAAGTAGAAAAAGTTGGGGAAGAAGTGGAAGAAGAATAAAGTATTGGTGACACCAAATATCTCATAATAAAAATTGAAGAATTCCATGAAAATGAAATTCCATCTGATAAATTTTCAATCCAAACTTTAGAAGAAGAATCTTCTAATCTTTCTACACCTGGGAATGTTCAGAAAGAAGAGGATGAGAAAACTGAGGATGAAGTGAACAAGTGATCTGAGTAAGAAAGTTTTAATCATCATTTTATTCATCCTGAAGATGCTGAGGCAGGAGGTGAGAAGGATAAATAGATGAAGATATAATTGTTTAGCTTTCTAAAAGTGAACATGATTCTCTAGATGAGGAAGTAGTTCCATGAATAGATAATGGGAAACAAGTGGTTTTTGATACACCTACAAAATCTGTTATAATAAAGAAGGAAGTTGGTGGATCTTCAAAGAGGAAAGTTGATGAGCTAGAGAAAGAGCCTTCACCTAGTAAAGTCTCAGATTCAGTATCATCATTTCATGGACATGATTTCATTGTCCAGTCATGAAGAAGCTGGTTGGGACCATTCTGATTTTCCAAGCATAGACTCTAGATTCTAGATGCTTCAATAAACAGTAAATCTGAAATTAGATTCAATGTCCATGGTGATGGACAAGTGTGTCGAACCTGAGGCAGATTTCATGAATTTCATCATTAAGTATGATGCCCACAAAAGGTCCTGTAAGAAAATGGTTGGCTGTTCAAAGAAGACAGTATAATATTTGAGAGAACATGGTGAATTCCTAGATGGTGTTAAGGAGGAAATTGGCCTTGAAGATGGTATGATCAAGGATATTACAACCAGTTTTGAAGAAAAGCTAACTATTTAGCAGAATACTTAGATTCAAGAAGTAAACGATCTGAATGAGAAATTGTATTTTGTTTCCCAAAGATGGAAGAGATAACGAGATCTTTGGATTGTGACAAAAGAAAAGCTTATCAAACATGAATAATTCCTGAAGGCTCAGGTAGAGTCACTTAAGTATCAGGAAGAAAGAATCATGGCTTTAGAGAAGAAAGCTGAGGATCATGATCAACTTATTAAGCGAGAAGAGGAAGATTATAAAAAGCTCAAAAATCTGAAGACTATAGTCAAGAAGTTGATGTCGAAGTAAAAGGAAATATAATTTTTTTACAATCTGATCTTTTTTTTTGTACTTTTCATCTATGAAAAAATTCTTTCTAATCATAATAAAATTATTGGTTGCAAGTATTTTGGATGTGTTGTACTAATCATTTTGGTACCATAAAACATTTACACATCTAGGGAACCTTGGTAAACAGACTAAAAATTCCATTGCAACATCTTCCCATTTCCATTTTAGTATTGCAAGCGTCTATAGCAAGCCAGCGAGTCTCTAGTTCTGCACCTTAACCTACTGCCATGTGGAACACCTAGTGATTAATCCTTCTGTCTGATGTTTTATCCTAGGTCGCCAATATTGATGTTTTATGTCTCAATATATCTTTGAGATTCTTGGATGAACTACCCACTGAGAATCATGGGACTCTTTCAACAACTCTTCTCTCATATCTATAGGGACCCACACACATCCTTGAATACATAGGATTCTGTCTCTGTCTATATGCCAATCTAGAGGTGGGTTATCTCTTAATATACTCTCATATTGTACCAATCATTTTGGATTTTACAATTGTCTACCCTTGACCTTATCCAGGAGGTAAGATCTTACTATAAAAGATGACAGAGAAAACTAATCATGACTATCATGAAACTCCATTTGAAGCTCAGATAAGAGGGACCTTAACTTCCATTCATCACACGCTTCTTGTACCACTTGTTCCTGAGTTTTCAACTCAATGCATCTACAACCACATTTCCCTTATCGGGCATATAGAAAAGATCAAAATCAATAGAATTTAGATATTAAACCCAACTTCGCTATCTAAAGTACATGTCATTATGGTTAAAGATATATTCGAGGATCTAGTGGTCTATATACACAACAAAGTTATCACCTAAAATATATTGTATCCAACAACGTAATTCAAGGACAACTGTTGTTATCTCATGGTCATGAATTGTGTAATTTCTATCATTAGACCTAAACTACCAAGATAATTACACAACAACTCTGTCCTACTACATCAGCACTACTCCTAGGACAATTCGTGATGCATCGTAGAATACAATATATATTTCTAGGCTCTGGTAGAATTAGAGTTGGTGTCGAGACAATATTCCCTTTCATCTTCTAAAAATATTTCTCACATGCTTCTGACCACAGGAACATAACACCTTTTTTGTATGTCTCGTAAGAGGTGAAAAATGTGTGGGAAGTCTTATATTGAATGCATGTAATATCTATCTAACCCAAAAAAAACATCATATATTAAACATGTTCATAGGATTGTACTATTAAACTACATCACTAACATTTTTAGGGTCAATATATACACATAATTTTGAAATAATATGACCCAAGAAGTGATGTTTTTCGATCCAAAAGTGTAACTTAGTAAGAATAGAATAAATATGATACTATCTCATTGTACTCAGAACAATCTCAAGATGGTTGGAATGGTCATCAAATGTGTGAGAATAAACTAATATGTCATCCACAAAGACCATGCAAAAAGAATCAATATAGTTATGGAAAACCATATTCATCAGAACCATAAAAATGCTAGGTGAATTCATAAGACCGAACATCAAAATAAGGTACTCATACCAACCATACCTGCTAAGAAAATTTGTATGAGGTATGTCTGATGGCCTTAAAAGCACTATGTGATATACTTACCTTAGGTATATCATAGAGAAGACCCTAGATCCTCGAACCTGGTCTAAGAGGACATCTATATGAGGTAGTGGATAATATTTATTGACCATAAACTATTTCAACATTCTATAATCCACACAAAGACTTAATGTTCCATATTCCTTCTTGAAAAAAATTAGGGGCAAAACCAAAGAGGATATGATGGGCCATATAAATCCCTCCACATCTAAATCCTATAGCTTCCTCTTAGTCCCCTAGAGATTAGTAGTTTATATCATATAAAGTTTAATGGAAACTAGATCTTCTCATATAAAAAGAATTATCATAAACTCTACCTCTTTCTTAGGAGGTAATCTAGAAAAATAATTAGGAATGGTGTCCTTGAAATGATCCACAATAGGGTGAAATCATATTGATATAAAACCTACCTCTCCATAAAATGATTTGAAATCTGTGCAGTCACTCCACCTAGACCATGATGATCTAGTCCAGCTATACCAGCCTAGACATCCCACTCACTCGTAGGTAGATAAATGCATCCCTCTTGTGATGAAAAAGATAACATGTGGTAAAATAAGTATAAAATGTTATGATACATAACCATGAAATCAATACCATACATGAAATCGATGGCCTTAATATTGAGAAAAAAGAGGTTCCATATGAAAGGGTAACTTTTTACCTTAAGGGGACTATCCCTACATTGGTGTATAACCTCAAAACACATTCCTAACAGTGTATTTCGAGTTATTACACCATTATAATATTGTATCTTTAGAGTCAAATACTCTCCACGATAGATAGAAAGATAATAGATTTCAAAGAACCTATATTATATAAGTATGATACTATATTAGATTCCACTATAATAGTACCTCTTACTGTAGATGTTCCCATAAGCTAATGCTTATGTATCAGCTATAGTGAATGGAACTGACCTGATCTATAGCCTTGGGAAACAGCTGGACTACCATGATCATAACAACTCTACTGGGGGTGCTGGTGATTAGGGTTCTGGATAACATGTCTATGACCTCCTCCGTTGACCGTCCTAGTGGTGTTATTCCATCTACCTACATGACATGATACAAAAGAACCGGTTCCTGAAGGTGTAGATGACATTATTCCATTTTCACACGAATATGGTGAAAAGGACTTACAGAAACTCTGAATATGCCCCATATGTCCACAATACCAGCACCCCATTGTGTCTCTATCATAATGAGGCTAAGTTTCTACCTCTATCCAAACTAATGGTACTACATGGAGTTATAAAAATTAGTACTCTAGCTGTCACTGCCCTGACAACAAACCTTGGGGGAACATTTCCTAACTTAGAGATATCTACTGATATGTTGTAGAACTAATCCTCTATGCTTGGTACTATTTCATTCCCCTATGTTATACTCTGTAATAATATCCAGATTGACTACATTAGAAAAAAAGATGGAGAAATTCCATCACCTACCGATGGATGGAATACTGTAGCACATCATCGAAATGTCTAGCACGCGAAATATCTCCACCAGCTAGAAGTGGTTCAAAACAATACAACTATATTAAATGAACTGAATAATCCATTACTGACATAGAACCCCTTTTTAGATTCATGAACTCTCAAATTCTATAGTCTCTCTGTATTTGAGGAAAGAACTAATGATAGAAAATAGTTTGGATGTCTGCCCATTCCATGCCTTAATGGAGATCAGTAGAGAAAACCACATCCCACCAACGCTTAGCTGAATCCCAAAACATGTATACAGACATCGTGACCCTATTCTATAGAATTGTTTCTAGATGGTCAAATATAGGAAGGATGGTCTCTATCCATGAATCAACAACCTATGTATCACCATCCCCAAAGAAAGATGGAGGATGCTGTTGTTGGAACTCACATGTTAGTTCATCAATTGTAGGTGGAAGATGTGGATAACCATACATGGATTTCATTATATATAGGGAACTATCATGAACATGAGAATATGTGCCCAAATCATGTACAAATGGTGTTTCCTCAATTGGAACTCCTAGAGGTATGACTAATGGATCAGGGCCCACCACGTCTGGAGCATGGTGGTTGCGACCATACTGGCATATGCTACAAGGATTTTTCAGCAGCATTGGTCAAAAAATGCGAAACATTCTCCTCATAACAAACGTTAAGAAAATGTCTAACATCACTAGTAGATATTGACATTATGAAAACTCGATACCCAAGTAATAATACCCCAACTGCCCTTTTAGATATCCAAATATTGGTAAGTGTTCAAATATATATTTGATTTCGTTTTTCCATTAATTACCCAGATCACTCCTTTACCTTTAATAAACATTACTAAGAGAGATATGGATATGAAAAAATTTAATATTAGATGTCATGTTTTACTTTTTAATGGATATCCAGTCCAAGTGATTTAGTTCCCATGCACATTGTCACTAAAATTTACTCCAATTTATTTATATCATAATGGCTCAACGTGGTAAATTACTCATCCCAACAAATGAGGTCTCATACACATCATGAATTGAGATAGGAAATCATTCGATTACAAAAAATATTAATTCAAAAATTTGTTAACTATCACAACATCACTCCATAATAATAGGAATATCATAAAATAGAAAGTAGTGAAAGAACATATATGGAATCAAAATATACATGACATAAAAATTCTACGTGCCTAATTTGATGTAGGTAACAATAATCCTTGACCCTATATCATCAGGCCTAGGGTGAAATAAATCAAAATAAAGGTAATCATAATAATCAAAAGAAAATATGTTCATCACCCGATGGTGAAATGATATCAACTTTAATAGGAAAAGGTAGGAAAAATAATTATATCATAGGTAACATGGATTTTACCCTGAACCATTGTTCGTGACTCCCATATATGGATTATGACCATGCCCAAATGAATTCCCAATCTCTAATATATTTTCTCCAAATAGTAAATCATGAAAGGAACATCCTTGGATATCAATTTATGATATCTCAGACCTGGGAGCTACTTAATAGGATCCCCGTTCCTGGTGGTCCACATGGACATAAGTACACCTCCCCAAACACAGAAGGCTATTGACTACCAGTGGGAGCCTATGGTGACTTCATGGGGATAATTTTCCATCATTACCCAAGTGTTGTGAAATAGATAAATATAAATTGAGGTAAATATTGGATGGAATATTTTTAACGGAAGGACCATGAGAAAACAGAGACAAGAACAATGATAATTGAAAAAACTAAAATAACATACAAGCAAAGAACAACTGATGATGAAATGTCATGTCACTAGAAAACTAGAAAACATGGATATAAGACATCAGGCATAACATGTTCCACCGTAGTATAATAGAACTCAAAAGACTATCCCAAGAATCATGAGCCCTGGCTCAATCATATACTATCATGACCAATCCTAAACAACAAGAAATAAAGTTTCATAATCTATAAACTTCCCTTTATAAACACATACATTCATTTAATCTACCCAAGGTACCAAACTGTGCTTGGAGAGGGTCTGATAAAAATGACAATTGACCACTACAAATGGTGTCTAGAACATTCTTCTCATGTAATGGAATGTAACAGTTTGAAACCATGAATATATAAATTAATTTAGAACAATGTATGTAATTACCCAAAGTCTTTCTTCTGTACTCGACTGGGGTTGAAACATGTATCCAATCTATTATTTTATCATTTATGGTTTATAAAATCACATTTTACCAAAAGTAAAGGTTTCAATCTATAACAAGGAAACCTATAATAATATTTTACAATGAATTCCAAGGAAATAACTAAGGAGACAAAGTCATAAACGGTCACCAAAATAGTAATAACTATTAACATGCTATGGGTAATTATGTAATCCCATAAGAATAGTGCATGTAATTCCATAATGTGATTCCAACTGTGTCTAAGGTGTTTTTCCAAGGAAAAATGGGGATAATCAATTAACGGTCCTGATTGGTTTTAACCATAACACCTATATGTCAATGATATCCAAGGACTGTGTCTTGGTAATTTTTTAGTACAATATGAGGGATTTTATGATGCAATACCAGTCATCCAAAGTGAGATAAAGATCAGGTTCGAGGTGGGTATCATCCTAAGAAAGTTGTATAAATGAATTTGGAATGGGGTCCATGAGTGCTAAAGGATTTCCCTTAGGAATCCAATGAGAGATAAAGTCAGGACACTAATATTTTGATAATGATGTCATATATAATTCCTATGTTTCAAGACATTACCTTTCATTAGTCTGATAAGGCCAATTAATCAAGCAAACATTTAATCTAGTCATAACTAATCAATAACTCCATTTGGTTCAATCCTTTCCTTTATTTAGTGTTACAAGGTCATGAAACATGTAAGCATTCATTTAATCCATTTATGAATATTCAATAACAACTATTAATTAATTTAACTTCCATTAATGTGGAAATGGGTTCTACAGAAATTCCACCTATTATTCTTTTACATTTAAGGCCATGTAATATACGTAGTATAATTTCCAATTCCAATTTCACATTTAATTATAAAATTGAAGAACATAACTTATGTGGGAAAAGTGGTGAGCATAAATGGTACATTACCCCATGTTATTAAAAGTTTAAAACAAAATATTAAATATATAATATATTAGCCTTAGAAAGGTCGAGCCAAGGTACTCCAAAATGGTTTCTCAAATGTGTCAAATACTAAAAACCCAATTATGGAATAACATACTACATGGGATGGATGGTGTTTTGGGCATAACCACTAACAAATAATAGCCTAATTGGAAAGATAATAAAAATATAATTATAATGATTATAAAGATGGTATAAAAATTTAATAAATGACATCTGATTAAATCCATGTGGCCCACATGATAATTCCAAAATCAGTGAACATGAGGGATGAGTTAAAGACCACCCACCTTAGGATTGTAGGAATATCATCCTCTAATATCAGCCTTTAATATATCTTAGAATGGATTATATCTGACGAAAATGAAAAATTTATCACAAATCGATAACAAGGTCAATATCAAGATATAAGAAAAAAGTCATAAAGAGACTCCAGTAATTACCGATGCGCATACAAGGTGTTGAAAAAAAGCTCAACTGGATACAAGATTTTGTAGATATTTAAATCCATAACTTAAGCCTTCAAAAGGATACAAATGGGGAGAAAATGATGATAATCCTACTGGAAATTTGATTAGGAGGAAGGATGAGGAATTATTAAATCATTGAAGGAAAAAATAGCAGTTTCAACTAGAAATTAGCATGTGCAAGGTTTGGCCACACGGTTTTCCAAACCATCTGAAACCCATGCATGTTTAATTGGGAAAATGGGTGTACCACATGGTTAGGCCACATGTTTAGGGAAATTGTTTTCCAACCATGTGATATGGATCTTCCAAAATGTGTAGACCATCTAAACGGTTTGATCTTACTGTGCACCATATTAGCATGGTTTTCTCTAACTATACGGCATGACCATTTTCATGAAAAATAATGGTTTGGTACTCCAAAAATTCCCTAGAAACTCTTAATACTATCACTAACCAATTAAGAATCCATATTACGTCCATAATAAATAGATAGACGAAAATTAAAAGGTTCCATACCTGGGTGAAAAATTGGGTTCTTTCATAACCACACAGGTACCATTATTTAGTCATGGGATTACCTCTTGGGTACCATGTTTTTCAATTTGTATACCCATCCCTGAATTCCTGGATCTCATAATACATAAATTTGTACCCAATTCATTAGAGGTTTACAAAAGACCCACCTATCACATTATCATAATCTTTTAATATGTTTGTCACATGATCAATAAATGGTTTATCATTCCAACATAACATAACACGGGGAAAATAAAATGGCTTTCCTAAATATTTCTACATTTTAAGTGTAAACCATATATAGAATTAATGTGTATGGTATCATATAATAATATTCCCAATGAAGCATAAGTAACATCAATGTATTTTATCATAGATGAAAATTACTTTTAAATAACACTAAAACATTTATTCCATAAAATATCCATCTCACTATGAAATCACTGATTTAAAATCTCAAAAGTACCAAAATCTAGAGGTAATCATTTTATTTTAAAAGAACCATGTTTACATGAAATTTAATCTCCAAAAAATTGAGTGGTCATGAAGGAAGTAAATTATATTCCTATTGTGAATGATAAAATAAATAATATTTTATGATTACTGGAAAAATTTTAAATGTTCATCATATAAAAAATGAAAAGATGATTATTTTTAATTATTTTAATATAAATTATAACATTTTTAAAAATTAATTTACCAAAATTATAGGATAATATTTCAAGAATTCATAAAAACATTTTAAATAAAATATTAACTTTGAAGAAAATGATTCCTGACCAAATATTAACACAATGTCGATTTTCATTAAAATTATTCATTCATTATCATGGGAACATTAGGCGAATAAAACTAATCGAAAACATTATATATCCATAAATATATAAATAATTATACAATACAAAATATTTTTGGGAGAAATATCTTAATAGTGAATCATCACAAATTCATTCATATATAATCCCAATAAAAATTTGATTATAACATAAAACCCTTACAATTTTGGTAACATTGGAATACTAATCCACATAAAAGAATGAAATAAAAAGAAAAATTAAATTTCATGAACATAAAAATATACATTTTATAATAATTCCATGATATGGTATTTTGACTTCTTAGAAAATACAGGGGCATAAAATAAATCATGTATCAACAAAATATAATGAGATGAAGAACCCTTAGAACATTTGTAATCTCTAAATCAAGACCTAATGAAAGAGAGAACATTATATATATTTTTAATTTCCTAAAATTTTCATTAAATTAAAATTAAAATACATTATAATAATTATATACACCACACAATGTAAATATGTGATGAATATACAATATGTCTAACAAAAATAAAACTGAGATGATAAACCCTCACCTCACATTAGAATTTAATTGTAACCACATTGACCTCATGTGTAATAAAATAATTTTTTTATAAATATATTGAATAAAAATATTAATATTTATAATATCACATATGATTCAATTATAACATTTAATAATCCATTTATTAATAAATTATTTATTAAAATTATCATTTTTTTGTGTTAATTGTTTCATTTTTCTGGAATGTTTCATTTCAATAGTTTCGATACATAGAGTTTGTTCATAGTACCATCAACTCCCAAATTTTAATAATGTCGTGAGTATTATATATAATAATAAAATAATTTTCTTAACTATTTATATAAATCAGTTATGAAAAATAAATTACATCACTTTGTGGACACACCAGTTCATATGTACTCACAAGTGATTTTTCCATTTTTTTCATGGGTAGTATGAAATAAAATTAAATAATAATTAAAATTTATATAACCATAATAATATCATATATATCATATATATTTATTAAATATATAGTTATAAACATCCATGTGGTGTCATGATGGAAAATATATCTCATTGCTTTATTGATGTGGAAGTCGACACATATGTATTAGGGATACTTTCACTTCCAATTTTTGGGAAAATTAAGATCAATAAGGTTACTAAATTAACATATTTACCTTTAAATGCATGTGATATTTTTATTTCAATATAATTGAATGTTTTAGAAAATATTGAAGAGTTTAAAAGACGAAATAAAATAGAAGAGATCTGTTAAAACGATTACCTCCAATTTGAGAGATTTCTATTTGAATTTTTCTTAAGTACCGTTGGGATAGTATTTTATAGATAGAATATCATATAGAACATGTATAAATATTTTTAGATTCATTTTATAATTGTTTTTTTCATGATAAGTGTCTCCAACTATTGTAAAAGGTAGATGAGAGGTGGTGTTCTTTTAAAGTGAAGGAAATGAAAAACCTGGAATTATTTAATATATTTAAATGAAATTAATTAATTTTCATCTGAAATTTGCATCATGTTGAAAAAAATTAAAAAATATTATATTTCATGGTTTAAATCCCTAAATCTAGTATAATTATGAATGAATTAAGTGTAATCATAAAAAATATCTTTTAGTTTAACCCTTATGTTATCCAATTTCAACCGTAATTGTGGTACCAACTTTTTCAATACTAAATGGTGATCAATAAACATAATGTCAATTTTAGCTAATAAATGTTCTATAGATGATATTTTAGGCCATATATCATCCCACATATCCTATTTCAATAATTTTATTATTTATTAATCAATTAATAACCTATTATTTAACGTGGAATAATATTAAATTCACTTTAAAAGCTATTTATATATTTTGACCTTGGACACATCAACACGGGTATGGAATTTGAATATATATAATTTAAAAATAAATTATAATTTTTTATAACATGAAATATATTTTACGACATAACTCATCAAAAAAATTTACTTTTTCTATTTTAAAAGTCATTTTATCTGCTGGTAATACTTCTTGAACAAGCACTCATTCAGTGTTTTCTTAGCATTTAAGGTAGTTATACCATCATTAAAATTTAAAAATAAATTAAAATCAATAAAATAAATTATTTAGGTTAAATATAATCGTTTATATATATTAATAAAATTTTATTATCCATCTATGGACATGTAATATAAATTAAAGGAAATGGAGTGAAATTATGAAATTTGCATTTTATTTAAATAATAAAAATTTATTTATCATAGAAGAATAGAACCAAAATCCGAAAATATCAAATATTTTATTTATTTTTAAAATGAAAATCATAAATTTAAATATATGAACTTTTTTGGATTATTTCCAATCCATACATCATATTGGTAACCTTGTTCTACTTGGTTTACTATTATTATGGTGAAAACATTTTTTCCAATGTAACTATTAATTATCACCCAAAATAAAGTTCACCTATTTAAATTTTTTTAAAAGTATGATTAAATATATGAAAACCATTTTATGAAATTAAATAGATATAGTTTTAAGAAATTATGTTCAAGTTAAAATTTCAAAATGAGATGGAATTTTATTTCAAGAAAATTGAATTTATAAGTGAAAAAATATTTTTATATAAAATTGTGCATAATATCGGTTTAAATTGAATTAATTTTATGGATTGTAATAAAAATTAACTAATTGATATTTTAAGAGTGGTTTTAAAAAAATATCAAAATCTATAAATACATGAAAATAAAATATTGTTTTCAATAAAATTAACAATTTTCACTATTCAATGAATAATTATTCCATTCATAAAAAAACAATACAAATATCCATATTATAATTTAAATACAGTGATTTAAAAAATTATATACATATTATAAAATATTTTATAAATGGGTATAAAATAATTATAATATTCACTCACAATATAGGAAAAAATTATTTTTGAAGCATAAAATGACATTAATAAAAATTGAGTGCTTATTTAAAAATAATTAATCAATATATATGTATAGAGTAATACTATTATACATATATCCTATAATTGTTTTACTCTTATTCATACCAACCAATATAATGGAATGGTTATAATGGTAATTCTTAAAAAATTAAATTTTTATAGTATTCTACAATTCCCTTAAAGTTAAATGTTGTGTGTTAAGAAGGATATCGGGCTTATTATTATTTTTAAAATATATTTTTGGGGTATTACAAAATCATAAAAACATTCCATGGGATTTATAAAGTATCAATTTCTATATATTTTAGACCTGTTAATGAATTTGAAAACATTAATTAATAATTTATCTAATCCCAATGGATTTAAACATAAATAACCTTTTTTCTACAAATTTATATATTATTAATAACCCATAAAATAAAAATTATTTTTTTATAACCCATCATAATTAAACCAATTATGGAACACATAATTATGTATTCATTTTTTAAATCCTCTTTCTAGAAAAATCATTGTAACTTCATTAAATAATACTCCATTTAACATTTAAACAAGACAAATTCATTTAATCTAATACATTATATAATTCCAAAATATCACCATGAAATTGATAAACATATTATTCATCATTAATTCAATTAATCAACCAATGATAATATTTTTATGTATAGTCTTCTAGTGATAATGAAGACCACTATATAGGCCCCCAAAATGAGATGGATTATTCCACCAATTTTGATAATTAGTTTCATTCCCAATAAAAATAAATAATACATTTTCGGAAAATATTTCTTCATATCAAGTTTAGAAGTATTCATTTTTAATTATTGTAAAATCCGTATAAAATCTCAGAGGAAATATTAATTCATTACATGTTCCTCACCCCCATTCATGAAAAAAATAACATAAAATTAAAACTAGGGAAACAATATCATTTCCTTATTTTATCAAATCATTGAAACTATCTCATAATCATATGGATCAATTAAGTCATTATTTATTAATTATTTACTTAAAAATTAAATATAAATTAATTATTTTTTATAAATTTTGAATCTATCTCATTTAAAAATTCTAAATTTTCCCATACCTGACATCACATAAGTAAATTATGGGAGTTAAATAATAGAAACATACATCATAACAATTACTGTTCCTGGTATGTCATCATGTAACTCAAAATAATAGTAATGGAAATATCACACAATATACTATCAAAATTACAACATATGTCTTTTTGAATTATAAATTATATTCATATCAAAATAATTCAAATAAAAAATTATATAAGCAATCATGGTGATTTTATGATAACAATGTTTTAAAATTTATTAATTCAACTTATAGAACGTTTCTAAAACGTTCATTATCTTTCCAAAAATAGTATAAAATTATAATTTTTATCCAAATAATTATTTCATTTAATCCAAACAAAATAATAGGATTACTCAAATGTCAACCACAGGTATGTACACATATGTTAACAATCCTTATGTGTTATTACATGAAACATGTGTCTCAACAATACTATAATACACTTGAAGTGTTCAAGATTAAATCCTATAAAATCCAGGTCAAATAAATCAACATACGTACTGACTATTTTCATTTTCCTATACTTTTATTACTCACTAGGATATATCTCTAAATAAGTTAGTTATACATATTAGTAATTTTCCTCTAACTTTTGTATAATATTATATACTTAGTGATAGATATAAATCCATTGAAATTAAAATTATCTAAAATAATTTAAAAATGACTTGTAGTGATAATAAATTTAATCTATCTAGGTATGAAGTTAAAAGAACTCTTACGTAGTCTCATGATTACCAAAGGAAAGCAACTTGAATCAATGTTTTACAAATAATTCTGGTTCTGAGACTTACTTAATGAAATAAAATAAATTTTATTCCCAAAAAATAGTGGACTTGTAATAATAAAAAACCATGAAAAATAAATAAATAAATAAATAAATAAATTATAAAACAAGAAATAAATAAATAAAGTGAACAACGATGTTTATGGAATCCATTACCAAAATAAGATATAAAAGATTAAGGTAATAGAATAATACAAACAAACAAAAATAATAAATATGTAAAATTTAATATGTAGTGTACATAAAAGATTGATATGTATTGATCTCATAAAATTTATATACAAAATAGAAATGAAGAAAAGTAATAAAACTATATCATATCTCTTGGTAACAAAATTTGGCCATTATACCCCACCTCCATAAAAAATCCTCTAGGGAACCAGAAAAATATAGCTTTTGACCCTTTCTACTGTAGGTACACAGACAAAATATCATGTCCATGTATTAGATCCTATGAGAAAAATAAATATGTAAATGATCTTACAAAAACAACATATTTTTGCTTCTAAAAATTATTTAAGATAACATAAGAACTCACTACACATAGTATACCCTTAAAAATGTAGTTATAATAATCAATATTCATTAAAACCATAACAAGGCCCAAATTTAATCTCCCAACATTGAGGACTATCATGTATTATTAGACATCTCTTTAATTTTTATTCTTTCATCACATAATTAAATTGGTTAAAAAATTAATATTTATTCAATCCTTATAAGATATTCAAATATTATTTACAATAGTTTATATATAAATAAATTATATCCTAACTTTTTATGTAGTTATCTCTTCATATTGTTATGTCCTCCGAAAAACACAGACCCCAACTCGACATAAATAACCTACATTATGCCTCATTTATTTATGGAAATTATACAACATAAAGAATAGTATTCACTTATAATGATTAAACTATTAAAGAAGATGTATAATATAACTAAATCAAAACTTATATCCAAGCGGATCTTTCATTTACCAGCCTTAAAAATCCAAGTAAATCAACTAATTGACACAATATTGTGGGAATATTTTTTATTCATATATATCAATGTGAAATCATCATGAGTCACTAAATAAAAAAATGTATTATAATATTATTATATTCATATCATTAGTTGTATATGTCCCAAATATTTTTATATATATATATATATGGTCAAATACACCAATGTATAACACAAATAGAAAATAATATTATAAAAAATTATCGTTCATTGTTCCTAATTTATCATCAATTTTATCACACTATTTTTAATTAAATATTTATCCAAAGTTACCAAATATATATTTTTATCATAAGAAATGGTTCTTCATGACATAATTATTTTGAATGAGTTATCAATAAACTAAATCCAAATTTTTGAACATTGTCCTGAAGTAATGAATTTCTCTCCAAATGATGTTAGGTCTTGTAATAAATTTATAAAATCTACTAAACTTTTTACCATGGTAAGAGATGATAAATAGTTAACAATTATGGCTTAAATTAATCTAACATGCCCAAATAATTTAAAATAGATTCCATGGGTTTTAATAGAGCCTTTTTATTGTTAAACCATAAAAAATTAATTTGTTTTCAATGATATAAATAATCAGATCAATCATTTAAAGTTCAAGAATCCAAAATAACTTCTCAATGAAAATATTAAGCTTTAAAATACCTTTTGTTATCATATATTCAAAAAAAATCATGGGTGATTTTTATTTCTTTATTTTATTTTTGATGGACTCCCATGAACTGAAAATGTATTTATGCCTCATAAAATGCAATGTTGAATGCATAAAGTCTACTATCTCAGTGCTGGGGGGAGATGCATATTTAAATTGATCTTATATTGGAACTTTTGGTAGGGGAAACAGATTCACATAGAACAAAATGTTAACTTTTAAATAAATATATACACACACACAATCACATAACTTGGATGTAACATTTATTGGCTAACATATTGTGGGTGTGCATAATCATTATGATGTAAGAGTAGTATCAAGAAGCTCTATTAGTTGGTTAATATTATCTCCCACCATCCATTATCGATTTCATTCACATTAAATATATTTTCAATAATATTTATACTCTATTAGATGGATAATGTTCTTGGTTAAAAAATACAAATTAAAACCAACAATTCATTAAATGTCTTATTAATGTATATGAGATGTTAATTGATTTTTATTAATTAATAAAAAAATTTGAAGCCTCTAATGTAATGAAAATAAATTAATTAATATTTTTTCGAAAATAGCATATTTTTAGAATATTTAATTATAATATTATTATATTTTCCGAAAACCTGTTCCCTTCATTCATAATATAAAATCACTCATATAGGAAAATTAAATCAAATAAGTAAATTTTAGTAAACCATACATGGATAAATTTCATTTTCCTATTAAGATAAAATTTTTGGGTTTCCAATATTTGAATTCATAGGATAAAACCAAATTATAATAATATTTAAACCAATGAAATTTTACTCTAGAGTTGGACCAAATAAATAAAATAAAAAATATAAGTATATCTATTGTTTAAAAAATATAACATTGTGAATTTACCCATATAAAATTCATTTTAGAAATAGTAGAATTTTACATATCTTCACCATCCTAACCTTTAAATAATAATAAAATGGATCCTTTTCTCTAACTGATGATAGTCCTAAAGTTGGGTCCTGAAGTTAGACATACAATGTTTAGATAATTCAAAAGTAACCAAGTAAATGTAAAAAAATAGTAACAGTTATTTAGTAAAGACTATGGTCAATATAGTCAAATTTCGTTGTTTAGGATATCGTAAGAGGTCTATAAACAGGTCATATATATTAGGTGGATTAGGTGAAATCGTAACATCAAATTCATATAGAAATATTCATCCTTTATCCTTCACAATTCATCTCACTTATGAGAATCATGGTTAATATATAAAAAGGGTTAATTTACACAATGTTTTCTATCAATCAAACTCCAAATGAACATTCATTTATTTGGTATGAATGTTATTTATAATGAAAAAATTTATGTTGGTGGAACTAATAAAAATTTCAATATTGACAAAAAATAGATGATGACCTTCTTGCCAAAAATACCACACAATGAAATTTAACACAAAATTATTGATAGGATATCTAACTAGACATTCATTAAAATTTTATATTTATTTAGTAGAAAAAAAATTCATCAAAATTTTTATAATGTGATTCAATTATGCCAATTATTTTTATCATAAAAAGAGATTTTAATCTATGATATCATTTCTCAGTTAAAAATTAATTTATGAAAAATTATTTATTTATTTGAAATCAAGAAATTCAAATCCCATAATGGAATAAATCGGAACAAAAAAATTGAAGATTAAAATCAGGTATTGAATATCAAAATGTGTTATACGCTATAATACAATTGAAAATATGAAATTTTATAATTTATAATCTTTATATTATTACCTTAAATACTAATCCACCATTTATCACCCAAGTAAAATGACTATATAACTCAAAAAAAAATATAATTTGATTTTCATGTGTTTATATGATTAACTAATATTTTGAGTCAATAATTATTCATATAAAAAATTTTCCCACATATATATACCCACTCAACCAATATTTATTCACATCATTATTTTAAGTTATATTGAATTCTCACTTTATGAATTGTCCCAAAAAATCATCTCAAATTTACAAAAACATTGGCAATATAAATGGTAAATTAAGAATACATAAAAGTAGGAATTAAATGTAAGTGAATTACTTTAGTTTAATTTATATTAGTTAATGTAATAATATATTTAAATTCAATTTATTTAATAATAATTAATATTTTCCATTATATATTTATTAAAAATGATAATTTATTATAAATGATTATGAAAACTCAAGGGTTTTACAACAGAGTTTGTTTACTTTTCTCCAAATCAAAAAAGAGTTTATAATTTTTTGAATTATTTTATGAGCTATTTTATATCATGAAAATGATTTGAATGCATTATATTGATGTTATGTAAAGACATATAATATATTGAGGAATGAACCCATTTTTATTTTTCTCCAAACCTTGGGTAATTTCCATATTTAAAAACATCTGAGGTTTTAACAAAGTGGATAGCTGTATATTTTAGATTTTATCCCACGATATGGGATATAATATTATTGTTTGCGGATAAAAATAGTTGTAGAGGGATCGAAGTACCCCAATTGGTGCATAATTCACTGTGAATGGGGTCTATAAGAATTATGTTTCTTTTTCATGTTTTTAAAGGATGTCGATCATACTGTAATAAGGTAGTTTTTTCCTGACAATGAAAATGATGAATAGAGTAGTGACACACACAAATAAAATTTTTTATAATTAGAAATATCTTAACCATTATATTTTTCATTTGGGAAATTTTATAGTGAAAGTATGTCATGAAATGACACTGGGTGTCGAACCATGAAGACTAGTGATGGAGAGTTCCAAGATGGGGTGTTGTGAAATGGGGATAGATTACATAGTCACATGGAATCGTGAAGTGTGTAATATGATCATGAAGGGATTTATGGATGGTTATCCTTTACAATTCGTGGGAGTTTCTTGTCTGGCCCCAACCAAATCTCAACACCATGAAAATACCTCAAAGGGTCATCATGTAACTACTTATATGATCATGTCACCACTTGTGTGTTGTATAGTTTTAAAAATGAAATGTATTTATTAATAATTTTTAAATTAACTTAAATTAGATACGTGATTGTCTATTCCTATAGTGTGGTCGAACCCTTCCCACACTACCTCTCAAGATACTATCTACCAAGTGATATCTTATTCATTCTTCAGTGATGTCTCACACTGCTTGATCGAGAAAATAAGTAGAGTTATGCATATCAATCCACATCAATCATTTATTATATTCTCATTTCATTTTTTCCTCCTTTACATTTTTTGGATTTTTGTGCTCTAGTTTAAGGTTTTCACCAGATTCATTGATTTTTTCTTTTTAATCACAAATTAGTTGACAATAGAAAGTTATTTTATACTCTAAAGTATGAGATTTCTGATTCTTAAGTAATCCCTAAAAATTATCAATTATATTACATGTGATTATGATGTTATTTTTTTCTGACCAAACACTCACCTAACATAAACCGTAAATAAATAATTTATAATTTCATTCCAACTGAATAACCCCTCCCCCCCTTCAGTCTTGATCAAACCATTGATAGTGGTACGAATATATCATTGGACACCACGTGAGTGAAACCTTTTTTCAAATAAAAAAATTGTGAACTTATAAGATACCCTAAGTGGTGCCTTAACCAATCATGATCTATTTAATATAAGAGGATGGATCCATTCAACATGGGAATGATATATGAAATATATGAGGTAGGTGCCACCCCCACTCCCCAGAAGTTTGATATATAAGATATAGGTGGTTGGTTCATTTCCCCTGGGTACAATATATTAGATATATGATTGGGTAAAATTACCCTCGACTGTGATATATGATATATACATAGTGGATTTTGTTCCCCCCTAGTTTGATATTTGAGATATATAGGGTGGGTTTCATTCTCCCTAAGTAAGATATATAAGATATAAAACACCATCCCCCTACCCCCATTATTATGACATATGATACATATTGGGTGGGTACTGTTATTTCGAATTGAGAGGATATATGGTGGTTAAATGGGCTTGGAAACATTCCCTCGAACATATATGATGATATATATATAAGGATAAGTGTTGTTTCCACCTGATTGATAATATTACTAGTTCAATGAAATATGGAATATGGATAATGTAGGTATATTGGATCCCTAATATCACCATTGCAATGGGTAATAGGTAATGATTTATTTAGATTGTTTTTTAACTATAGAACATCCAAAAGAATGTTATTCCGGACTACATATATTTAAAGATAGCATTTGGGGTGTCTTCTTGAGTTGGTGTAATATTCCAAACATTGTGAAGGTATATACTTATTTACATTTTGGTATTAAACCATTATATTTAGAAAACAAAAAGTTTACAACGTGTTTGTGGAGGATTGATGGTGTTTTAGGGGCTTGATTCATGAACGAAAGTAGAAATTGGGGCATTCTATGCATGTTCCATGATTTATGCACAGTTGGAGGAAACCATGCGAGTGGAGTGAAAAACTATGAAAAAATGTATAAATTGTTCACACATGGTTGGAAAACTAATTTCCAAACTTTTTAGTCCTTCCCAAGTAATTTTGTAGTTGAATCCCTCTTAGATAGAGGCTGGATCACAGTTTCTGCACAGTTAGAAAACCATTTGGCCAAACTTTAAATCCCTTAAAAATTAAAAAATTAGCAAAGTGAACCCCCTGTATTGTTATGTTATCTCCCAATTTTCCTCCCCATTCTTCTACCTCCAACCCTGACAACAAAACTAAACCCACAAATCTACAATGGATCGATCTCCCTCATTTTTTGTTTGTTTGAATCATTTTTGGTTGCGGGTCAATGATATGGATAAGTATAATCATCCTCTTGCTTCTATTTTATGGATTTGACCTTTTGTATTTGTTCTTCTTCTTATAAAACCCTAAAACCCTCATTTCGTAGTGTATCATAATTTGTGGTTCAATTGCAGTTTGAATCCAGATATATGTCTAAGAATAATGGTGTGTACACCTTCGGATTCAAGGTAAGCAGCCTATAAGTTATATATCATAGTCATTAACACTATTTGTGATTATAAGGTTGTGTATTTGATTTCATCTTGATGTGTGATTGATGTACATAGTAAAATAGGGTAAAAATTGTTGTTTACATGATTATTTTAACACCTCATAACCCCTTTGAGCTGTGATTAGGTTGAATATACTAATTTAGCCACACCCATGGGGTGCACCAATGATTTTGAAAAGAGAAAATGTTATTGTGAAGCCTAGAAATGACTTTTGATATGGTTGATCCCATGACTAACATTTTTGTATGATAGATTTAAATGAAAAGTTAACAATAATAGTTGTCTCTACATTTTTTTAATGGATTGCAGGATTGTATGGATTAACAAGAATTATATTGTTTGTAATAAAGGTAATTGTGTAAATTGATTTATGAAATTTATGTGAAATGCACAAGTGAGCTAATGAAAATGAAATGCTGAACATGTTAAATTGGTGAATTATTATGAATTGATAAATGGGTTAAATGTATTAGCTTAAGGGAGTTTATGACTGTATGAAATGGGTTAACTATGCTAGTATAAAAATATGGTAATTTTGTTAAGGGTTTAAAGAATAAGGGTGCTTTAAGTGTTAAATGATAATGTGAAATGTAATTTTTTAGTGTTTTGGATTATGTCTGATTTTTATATGTTATATGAAGTAAATGAATAAATAAGCATGTGCACATGGATTAGTGGTATCTAGGGGTATTGACATGAGATTCTATACCCATGGGTCGGGTTGGATAGAGTCACTAAACACCTCCCCCAGAATGCACAGGTTAAGGACTCAGGACGAGTCTTTATACGCCAAACTGATGAATTGGATGAAACTAACTAGAATGAGGCTCTAAGGTAATTTTAATTTATTTTTTAAGATATGGTTTCCCTATAAAGATTAGGAATTTTATTTATCCTCTAAATCATAATGATTTTTTTATTAATCTACTGTGAAAATGAAGTAAATTCTTAACCCATAGAACATGTATTGAACATGAAATTAGTAGTGAAGATGATATAATTGATAGAAATTTAAATAGTAAAGGGATATGGACTAAGATATTATTCTTAACTAATTAAACCTGATTTTTGTTTTTTATCTTTAACTTTATATGTTTACATTAATTCACTATCTGATTATACTTTATATTTTGAAGACATCATTTGTGGTGGCCTACTATGTTGTACTCACACCCTTCTTTGGTCGTTGTCAGGTAGCAAAGAATATTTTTTGATGTCGGTCAGGACAAGGGAAAACGCCTTTTGCTAATGAGTTGAGTAGGACAAGGGATGTGGATGGATGTGGATATGAACATAGATTCAGGATTAATTTTGGGGATTCATATGTTTCTATTTATTTTTGATTTCACTAACATTTTGATAGTTATAATAAAATGAATTATTTAATATTTTGAATGTTTGTACCCTATTTTTTAATTGGTTGGTAATGAGTGTTTCTATTTTTTGTTACGTCTTCTGTTATTGATTATAGATATCTGTTGTGGAATACTCTAATAAAGATTGTATAGTATTCACACCTATTACATTAGACACTGACTGCTAGTTGGAATCCGTTTTCATATGGGGAGTCATGCTTGAAATCATGTGATCACTAGTCATCGGGAACCGGTTAGTGTCTTATGGGCCAGGGATGTAACAAAGAGGTATTAGAGTAGTTTTTTTCTATGGTATTATTTTTTGGGGATGGTTTATAGGAGATTATTTTGTGTCTGGCCTTGGAAATGTGCTTGTTATAGTGAGTACCTAACCCATATACTAGTGAATATAAAAGTTTCCAAGGGTGGGATTATTGTTCTTAATGTTTGTTGTTACAGTTGGGTGATATTTCTCCATTGGGTGATTCGCTTGTTGTATTTGGTGACTATTTTATGATGATTTTCATGTGGATTAGAGGGAATTATGTGGAGAATTCAGGCATTATTATAGGGACATATGGCTAAATATGGCATGCATCATGATAGGCACACGTGGGATGGGTGTGTGAGAGATGGAGGGTATGATGAGTTTTTACATACTTGAAAAATTAAAGAAAAATATATCTAATAAAGTTGATTTAAATTAGTAGAAAAAAATTTAAATGAATTGTTATAGAATTATTATTGATAAAGGGTTGTAAATGAATCAAAATGTAGTTTGTAACAATTGGTGAGATGAAAAATGTGTCAGAACGGAAAGATTAACATTATGACTATGTGTGTTGGATTACCCATGTTGACGATGAAATGTGGTAAGGATGGCTAATGGTTGATTTGTATATGAGATAATGTTTATTAGAATAATGTGTGGATAATCTGTTCTTTTTGGCTAATATGGAGCCTTCTTTTATGTGAATTTTGTATGTTTTTTGTTAAATGTTATAAGACTTGTGCTTGGAATTGTCTAAAGATACCACTATGTTAACACGTTCTGGTTGGGAGATAATAGTATGTCATTGATAATTCTCCTTTAGAAGGGATGAATGAAAATATTGTAATTCATGATAATAGAGGAGAGGACCATTTATAAGAGAACATTTCTCATTTTTTTTAAAATGATTGAATGAGGCATATGGCATGATTTTCTGAGCTTGTTTGAGCTGACTAGGGAGTGTTAGCTCCAACACCCTCATCCTTTTACTAGAGAGAGTGAGCCTGAGTCAATTGAGTACTAGATAGAGTCTATCCTAATAATTATTGATCATCTAGAGATTCCTCTTGTGAATAGAGTCATGTTGGTGTCTTATATATTGTGTGGACATGAAAAACATGGTTCAGTAAATATTGTTTCAAACTAAGCAAGTAGAAGTTATGTTGTCGAAGGTATTCCAAGAAGGGTTTCCAGAAAATGTATACCAGGAGACCTCAGAATAGAGGAAGGCTGTAGAGTTCATTGGGTCAACCCAGGGAAGGATATTTGTGATGTATTGTGCATGTTGTTTCATCGACTTGAAATGTATTGTTATATCATTAGTAGGGGATGAGGCAATAATTGTGAGGCATTTCCAGGATGTAATTAGACATGAGATTATGTCCTAAATGGTTATTTTTTTCTTAAAGGCATTTATTGAACTAGAATATTAGACAATTATTTGGGAATTAAATATTAAGGAGGACCCTAGTAGTGGATGTGAAGTCTCAATTGGGTGATCTAGTAGTGAGGATTCTGACAGTTGGAAGTGTTGCTTCTATAGCTTTAACTAGGGAAGCATTTTGAAGGATATCTAGAAATGTTTACCAAGCTCTTAGGATAGTGATAATTTTTTTCATATGAATGTGGAATGTTGCGGTACGTGCATGGTTAGTGCCCCCAACCAATGGTTGAGTGTTGATAATGTGGTAGGTTTGGGCTTCTGCAGATGTTCTGTAGGAACACTCAATATATGGGTATTGAAGGAGGGTCGAGGCCAAAAATATATGTAGGCAGGGGGTCGGTTACCCCATACCGAGTTGGCAGCTATATCTCTACTTACTATACCTATAGTGGTTGTGGGTATAGTAATCTAGGGTGAGAGCATTAATTCCAACATTTTAGTAAAACATAGAGAACACAAATAGGATCATAGGGTAGAAGAACATTTCAGCTTCATGCAGTTAAGTCTACAACAGGAGGTGGTGAGGTGGGACATTCATTGTTCTAGGTACAATCCTTGTAGATTCCATGATTTCTAGTTCTTTATTCAATATAGGTACCTCACATTATTTAGTTTCTTCATAGTTTGTGTTATTGTTCCTTCAAGAAGTGAAATATACATGTGGGGTTATATTGTTTGATACACCCTTAGGGGTATAAGTAGTGAATATCAGGCAATGTAAGGGGTGTGAGCTTGAGGTTGGTGGGTACCATTTCCTATAGTATTTGTATGTTCATGAGACGTGGTTATTAAATATGATCTTGGAAATATACATTCTAGCGACTAAACAAGACCTTATTGACTGTTACCATCATAGGGTAATGTTCATGTCTCTTACAGGTGACACATATGTCCATCGTAGTGAATGGGATGTTCATGAGGCATTATAGGGCCATTTTTTAGTAGTTGGGTGAACTCACTGGCCAAGTTGTTAGTCTTATTCTTAATGATGGTGATATAGAGAATTCATCCTTTTCACTATTGGTGAATCAGTTTTAGGAAGTAATTCCTGAGGATTTCTTGAGGATACCTCCCAAGAGGGATGTTGAGTTCCACATAGGGTTGTTATAGGTATCTTAACAAGTTACTCTTCTGCCATATATAATGGCACTAGAAGAACTCCAATATCATAATACATAGTTTGACGAGTTCAAGAATAAAGCGTTTATCCACCCTAGTACGTCATCATGGGGATCACCTATATTATTTTCTATGAAATATAATGGATTGATGAGAAATACTTCCAAGTGATAAAGTCGTGGTGGACTACTATAGAAGTTATACACTTAATTGATCCAGGTAAAGAGAATATCTTATTTTGTGATGCATCAGGTGTTGGGAATGGGGTGGTATTGATATAGGATGGTTGGGTGGTTGTTTATGGTTAACAATATATGAGGACTCATGAAATTAAATACCCTATACAGGATCATGATTTATCCACAGTGGTGTATAAATTAATGGGTTGGAAGCACTACTTGATGGGAGACTGATTTATGATGTATACTGATCATAAGAGCCTTAAATAAATATTATCCTAACAATATTTGAATATATTTTAGTGATTATGGGTTGAGTACATGTCGTTCATCAAATTTGAGTTGGTTTACACACCATGAAATGGAAACAATGTTGCAGAAGCTTTGAGCCAAAAAAATAAAAATCAAGCAATTCAAGAATCAAGTTTCAAGTGTAGAATGATGGCTTTTTTCCCTGAGATTCCCATTGATTTATAGGATGGGAATGGGAAAATGTCCCTTTTATCTTTAGCAATTGAGTCCACGCTTCATATTTTGATTAAGGAAATTTAGTATGATGATTCTGAATGTGTGACCTTGATGGAATTTTCTATGGGTGTGGAATCACCTTCTGGCTGGACTATTTGGGATGATGAGATCATTTATCTTTGTGGTCACGTTGTTTTGACAGCATGTATGTGATAAGATTTGATGTGTGAGTTTCATGAACCAAATTTCGTTTTGCATCCTGGTCTGACCAAAATGTATCAGATTATTTATATGAATTATTGGTAGTTAGGAATGAAGAAAGAGGTTGTAGGTTTCATAGCATGATGCCTTATATTCTAGTGGGTAAAGGAAGAGCATAAGAAGTTGGTTGGATCATTACAGCCATTTCTAATTTAAAAATTAAAGTGGGATGACATAATGATGGATTTTATTATAGGTATTCCAAGGATTCTATGGACGAATGATAAAAACTGGGTAGTTTTGAATTTGTTAACTAAGGTGTATCATTCCATTGAAATTAAAGAGACATTTTGCTTATATTAGTTGGGTGAGTAGTATGTTTAGAAAAAAGTACTATTGTGTGGGGTTTAGCAAATGATATTTTCATATTGAGATCATTATTTACATCAAGCTTTTGGAATGGACTTCAAATGGGCCATGGTACGCTTGTTTTTTTCAATAAGGATTTTACCTGTAGATGTGTGGGAAGTCCGAGCATACTATTGAGGTATAATATGACATGATGAGTGCTTGTGTGCTCGAATTTTGTTGGTTGGGGAAAAAATACATGTTGTTGGTTGAGTTTTCATACAAAAATATTTATCGTGATATGATTCATATTGAACAATTTGATTCTCTCTATGGTAGACCATATAGATATATGTTGTGTTGGATAATCGTTGGGAAATTATAGTTGTTGGGAATGATTCTCAAGTAAGAAATTTCGGAATATATTTGGATGATTTATAAACTTATGTAAACATATCTGAGTAGATATAATTAATATTAGGATCATCATCATCATCCACTTGAGTATCTATTGGGTTAAAATTTGTACCATTGATTGTCACGAAAGTTGGGTAACCATCGAATTTAAAAATCGGTCAAGTTAGCAGCTAGGTACATGGGACCATATGATATTGTGTAGAGGATCAGATCAGTGTAATACCAACTGTCTCTCCCAAAGAGGTATAGTGGTATACATAATGAATTTAATGTTTCACAAATTAGGTAGTATCACCCTAACCAATAACATGTGATCAACTTTGAGGATGTTGAGCTGAATGATGATCAATCTTATGAGGACCATCTTGTTCGTATTGTGGATTATAGTGATAAAGTCCTATGGAAAAATATCGTGAAATTAGTGCGAGATTTATGGTAGCATGGTAACATTTAGGTGGAAACATGGGAGAGGAATTGAAATATATTTTCTCTGATACCTAATCTTTTTCCTTTGTAATATCTATGATGATGGGAATTATGTCTCGGGGATGAGTCATTATAAGGTGAGGAAATTATAAGGTCCCGAACATTCTGAAGTTATGACACTGTTTAATTATTTTATTAATCCCATTTCATGGGTTAAATAAATGCTTAATTGGTTTGTGAGGATGTTTGAGTGTGTACCATGGGCTCAAGACAACAATGAAAGGAGAAACAAGTCCATTTTGGGAATGTTGCACTGTTTGCTCATGGTTAGGGAAAACTGTGCGAGGGGGAAATACAAATCATGAAACCTTGGATAGAGGCTTATCTCTATGTTTTATGATATATTTTTAAACTATACGGTCAGTCTCAAGTATCCATGTGCTTTATCCATCATGAAAAAAGGATTCTACACTGATTTTGCACGGATTGAAAATTGTGCGGACCAACTGTGTGCCCTATTAAAAAGTAAAAAATTACCAAACTCCAGCCTTGGTATTTATAATTTACTATCTGATTTTACCCTTCTATATTCTACCACCATACCATGTTAAAAACCTAAACCTCCCAGATATCCCATGGATTGATCTCCCTCATTTCTAGCCGGCTTAGTTGGTGAGTGTGGAGCTCACCTGGTCTTGGTTGGGGCCCCCCATTGAGAGTTGCTGTTAGTAACCCCTATTTTCACATGAGCCTCAGCCCAGTTGGTGATGTATTCTAAAGTGAATCCATGAGACCGAGCTTCAAAACTGAGTAGAGGCATATTTTAGGTACTATAGTAGTACGGTAGCATGTACTGTAGCAGAACTGTACACTCTGTAGGTATTGTAGCATAACTATACATTGTGCGGATACTATAACCGGCACTGTAGGAGTTACTATAACATGCATTGTTCAGTAATGTAGCAGTTCAAACTTTCACCTTGGTCCATCAGTTTGGTCTTGGAGTCTTCAAGGCTTTTGAGCCACCCAGGCCTTTGTGTCAGTAGGTCTTTCAGGCAACCTTTATGGCCTCCGGGCCACCTCAAGGCCTTCTAGACACATGAAGTTTCCCCATATAGACTCTACAAAAAAGGAGTATCCCCAGAATAGTAATTCAGAGTAGGTTCACTCACCAGAGTATAGCCAAATGGATTTTAAGAATGAGATTTTCTGGATATGCCCTCGGAACTAGCCTATGCTTGCACAAGAATCCTAGCCAGACAAACATGTGAAGGTGGAGAACTACAATCATGATATAGATACTGGGGATGGGTAGTTCCTTGTAGATAGGTCGGTTTAATTCCCTAAGATCTTGAGGTCATGATATATCCTAATCCAATGAGCCTTATAATCTCAATGCTTATGGGCCTTGTAAGGGTTCCCCCTCATCCCTTAAAAAGGGGGTTATCAAAAATCATTAAAAAAAAATAAGGTATTTGGGATATTCGGGCTTTGGGTAAGTTTAACCATACACTTTCTTCTCTTTTAGGTAATATGGCTAGTTGGTTTGTTCTTCTTCTTCCAAAAATCTAAAACCTTATTTTCATATCAGATCATATTGTTGGCCTTAAATGGTTGTTTAAATATGGATCTAATGCTAAGGATAAGGGTTTGTTCATCTTATGATTCAAGGTAAGTGGTCTATAAGTTATATCCCACAATCATTATATTGATATGTGTATAAATGATTCTGTTTTATATTTCCATACTTTAATTTGGTACAAATGTTTGAATAAATGATTATTTTATCCCATCGTGACCCTCATGGGGTGCGATGAGGTTGACTAAAACAATTTAGGGCCACCCATAGGGTGCACTAAAAATTATGAACATATAAAATGGTAATGTTATGACTAGAAATGAATTGTGATAAGGTAGAGCCCATTGAGAACATGTTGGTATGTTAGATTGAATTAGAAATGGAAAAAATAATAGTTTTTTATAGACTTTGGTAATGCCATGAGTGATTTTTTTCTTAACCTGATATGAGATTAGTTTTAATAAATGTAATTTTTTTAAATGATTTATGAAATGTACATGAAATGCATAAGTTGGATAATGAAAATGAAATGGTGATCATGTTAAATCGTTAAATTCTTTGGAATTGATAAATGTGTTAAATAGGTAAGAATAAGGGATTTAGGATTGGGTGAAATGGGTGAAATGGGTTCGTCTAGTAAAATTGTAATTGTGTTAATGGGTTAAGGAATAAGGGTGATTTATGTGTTAAATGAAATGTAAAATTTGATTGTTATGTGCTTTGTGTAATGTATGACATCTGATATATTATTTGTTCTAAATGAATAAATAAGCATGTGAACATGGCTTGGTGGTATGTGGGGTATTGACATAAGGTTATACACCCAATGGTCAGGTTGGACTATGGGTCTAAACACCACCCGCAGAATGCACGGGATATGGAGTCAGACTGAGGATCACTTCCCCTAAAAGTTTCTTAGGATGAAACAACTTGGACTAAGGCTCCATGATAAGTGGGATGTTTTGTTTATATTATTTTTTCCCTAGTGAGATAGGGAATTTGATTCATCCCAATATACATAGTGATTTGTCTTCATAGGCTTTTGTGTAAATGAATTAAATTCCTAACCCATTGAACATGTATTGAATATTAACATAGTAATGAAGATGATATACGGGGTGGAAATTTGAATAATAAAGGTAAATGTACTATGTGAATTTTCGTACTTAATGACACATGAGTTCTATTTCGTTCATCTTTCCCATTATTTTTTTACTTGCATGCACTATTGGTTTAGACTATATAATTTGTAGATATCGTTTGTGGTGGCCTTCTGAGTTGTAATCACACCCTATATTGGCTGCCATTGGGTACAAAAGATGATTTCATGGTAACAGTTTAGGACCAGGGCAAAGGCCTTATTCTTGGGATTTGAGTCACGATTGGGATGTTTTTGGATAAGGATCGGGACATAGAGTCAAGAACCATTTTGGGGATCCAATTGTTCCAAATTTGTTTTGGGATTTGTTCACATTAATATAGTTATAATGACGTTAAATATTTTCAATTTGGTGTAATAGCACCATGTTTATGAATTAGTTGTTAATGCATGATTGTATTTATTTGTTATTTCTTCTATTATTGATTATCGATATCTACCATTAATTAGTCTAATAAAGAGGGTATGGTTTCCCCTGCATAATACATTAGACCCTCACTAATAGTAAGAAGCCTCTAGAATATGGGGATTCATGCTTGAGTTCTTGTGGTGACCCAGCTCAGGGCACCGGTTAGTGGCTTCTGGGTTGGGGATGTTGTAGTCATACTCACAACTAGCTCAATCCACTATGGGTACATGAGTATAATTTCAGGATTTATGATGAAATATGGTATATGGACTTATCATTGTTAGTTGTTCTTGGACTCCATGAAATATTAGGGGATAAGGGTCATGGATAGTGTTTGAGGCCTGTAGCATTCCCTAGTTTTGTTTATTTTTGATTTTTTGATGTATTTGATCTTACTTGAGTAGTAATTTTGGGGTTTTAATGCTGGTATAAAATTTATATATTTAATTTTAATATATCATGTTGTTTTATTAATATTTAATTGATCTTTTTGGGATTTCATTCATCACTAATTTTTTGAATATATATTATTATGAATATTTATGTTGCTAATTGTTACACTAATATGAGGAAATCAATTCCCCATGGTATCATAGTAGGACCTGACTAATTATTGACAGCCTGTGGTGTGTGAGGAGGTTCTCCGATGGTTACATAGTGACCCATTTTAGTTACAATATAGTTATCTAGGATAAGGACATTTCATTTTGAGATTTGAAAAAAATGGATAAATAATTCAGAGGCATGTGTCATGGTTGTCCAAATAAGACAAATTGGACAATCATAATGTGTTCAGATTAAACCTTGTAGAACAAGTAGTGTGATAGTAAATATATTTAGATTCAACTATATTAAATAACCAATGTGATCATGATGATATATAATATGGAAATAAAAATTAATTAATTAAATCATAGATGAATTCTTCGAAATGGAATTGGTTCATGTAAACCATGTAGAACAGTTGGAATTTACATAAACGAGTAAAATTGAAAACAAAAAAACAAATAATGTGACCATGATTATTTGAATCACGAATTATAAGAAAATTTATAATTTTCATTTTTTATTTGTTTTATATTCTATAGAATTTCCCAAAAAAATATAAATGATGATTTTTTATTTTGGGTGACATTGTATTTATGATTGACTTCCAGAATCACTGAAAATTTTATTTTGGTAATGAAATACATATTTAGTTATAGATAATTTTTTTAGGAAGAAATAAAATCATTGTTTTACATAAACACTTCAATTTTTGATAGGTAATGTCTTGGTATCTTATCATGATTTTAAAAAAATAGCTATTTATTCATATAATTATGTTTTGGTTTGGAGAACTATATTATGGTACAATATCTAGAAAAGTTAGGGATACGAATTGATGTTTTATAATGCGCATGAGAATGTCAACATAGTTTGGATTCAAAAATGGTTTTGAGAGATAAATAAAAATCAAAGTATTAATCAATACATTGCATATTTTTTCAAGATAAATATGGGTGGATATGTAATTGAAAAATTAATTTGAAATGTAATGTATAAAAATTTGATTTTTATACATATAATGTAAGGGATTAAACCCTTAAACGAATATATGATTTTTGAAAAATTAATATTTATTATTTATTATTGTGGTGTTCATATTAATGATAGATTCATCCTATTTATGAGATCAGTTGTGTATTCATGTCTGAAAAAAACCAATCATGGAGATTAAGAGAGTATAGTAAGAGGAATATTTGAAATTTATATATCATTAGGTTGAATTAATTTTTTGGGGTGATAAAATATCAATAATGAAAACCTAAAGGATCTTGAAAATAACTATTATCACAAAAAAAAATTTCTAATGAATATCAAAGAATGGGGATGCTACTACTAAATTATAAATATTTATCATTATTTTTTTTATGGGAGATGATGAATTGTTAAAATAAGAATATCATTAGTACTCTTATTGGTACATGAAGTTGATTGAAGGGGTTATTATAAAAATGACTAAAATATATTTAACCCCCCTCCTCTAAAATATTAAAATCATATTCGTTTTTGGGAATATAAACTCATGTTAAAGAATATAGGTTCACACTAAGGTATCCATAAATGGTTTTTATTAATTCTCTCAAGGATTTTTAGTTGATTTTATTACTGATTATTCTTGTGAAAATGTTATAAAATCATAATAATTTTTACAATAGTTGTTTACCTATATTTAATAGAAATAATAATCTTGCATAAAATAAAAAATTGAAAACCTATCATATATCGATTATCATAGAAGTTGGTGATTTTACCATATTTTTTATTTACAAGTTTTGATAAAAGACATTTCTTGACAATTATTAATAATAATAACATATGGAATAATGGGAAATCTTGTAATGCTATTTTGATTTGTTTATCTAAAAGAGTATTAAAAAATATTATTTTCCGTGAAAAAGTATAACTTATGCCTAATATATGTTATTATTCTATCACATGGAATGTCACAAGGAACATTTTTTGTAACCCCATGATTCAAAATATATCATTGGAATCCAAGTATACATCATTGAGAATGATTTCTCTAGTTAAAGTAGATAATATATGGGGGAAATCAACCCAAAATTTTAAATTACAACTCCTAACATCTGGGATCCGTATACATCAATCAAAAATACTCAGAATATTATAAAAAATATTCAAGGAATATCAATGAAATAACAATCCTAAACAATAACAGAAAACATATACAGAAATGAAAAAATATAACAAAACCTAACCTATAATCATCATTCATATATGTATCCCCTTCTATCTAGAATAAAAATAACATCATTATCCTAAATCCAATATAATTTCATCAAATTTACATAAAATAAAATAAATCCTTATCTTTTTCCTAAACGATTTTAAGGGAGTAACTTTAAGGGTTAACATATATCAATATATCGACAATTATAATGTTACAACTGGGACTTCAAAAAATATTTAGTTAAAACCAATTTATAATAAATCATTTGAAAATAAAACTATAAAAAATCATTCAATCACAACCAAGTATCTACAAATCTTTAATAACATCAAAGTATCTCAAACGATCAATGAATCACCAAAAAAATTTAGAATATTCCATTAATATAGTTAATATAATAACAATTCTATAAAAATAAATATTTCTTCTTTAAAAAATGTTGATAATTAATTAAAACCGTTTCATTCTCAAATTCATTTGATAATAACTTCATAGTAATTTCTATGAACACATTTATTGAATAGTAAAATGTTTTTTAATTAATAAACAAGTAAATATTTAAATATTCTATAATCCAAGTGATATTTATGAGAAAACTAAATTCCATTCATAAGGAAATAATATATACATCTAATATAAACATACAATAATTCAAAACATCGAATGAAAATAAAAAATAATCCATGATCTTAAGTTTATATGTTAATCTGTGATGCTACCAACCTCATCCATTAAATCTATAAAAAATTGAGCCATAAAAACATTGGTCAAAGTAATCCATTTACAATACATTTATGGACTTCAAATAAATAGTATACATGATTAAAAATCATGAATCCCAAATCCATCGGATTGTATGGCCATATTATGGAAGGAAACAAATGGGGAAGTAATGAAAAATAAAAAATATGAAGATATTTAATGGATTTTTCCTTAAAACATTAATCTAAAATCATGGAATAAATCCTTAGAGGAACTAAAGGGAAAAGATTATTTAGAGAGGATATGATACTAGTAGTTCTATAAAGATAAAAGGACGGAAAATGGACCCCAATGTGTTTAAAGAAAGGGACATTACAATAATTTCAAAAATTCTAAAAATCGACACAATAAATCATGATAAGACTCCCTAGATCATGGAATGATTCCTCCTCCAACACATTAAATAATTGATAAATATCTCAAAACACAATTTATAGTAATTTATAAATAAATTATATATTATATTATTCAATTCATAATCAAATTTGAAAAAAACCATTTTACTATCTATATATTTTTGAATGGTGTAGATGGAATCATATAATATAATTGATAATTTAAAATGCTTAATCAATTTAAGTGATATCAATGTAATTTGATAATGAATAAAACCTATATCAATAAAAAAATATAATTTAAATAAGATATGAGTATTTTTACTGATATGAAAATTTGATATATCTCATCTATCACCATAAAAATATAATTACCTTAAAAAAATAAATATATTTTATTTTTTTACAACTTTTTATGATTCATTCCTATTCTAGAAATTTCATATGTATTGTATTTTCCAACTCCATTATAATTAATCAGGTTTATGACTTATCTAAATTTTCAATACATAAGATATTTTTTATATGTCTGTATATTCCCTTAGCTAGAAAAAAACTATATGTAATATATTTACCCCTAAAAATATATCATCTAAAAATAATTATCTTTCCATAGTTGAAAAAAAATTATATGTAATATATTTACCTATAAGTATTATATATTTTTTAGTGTGTAATATATTTTCATTGCATTAAATACAACTCCATATATTATTAAAAATCATTCCCTTAATTATTATCCCATCAATCCATTGGTAACCCTATCACATAAAAAGGATAACAATCACTTGTTTTACCAAAACTAATAAACCCTCATGTATCATAAGGTTTAAATTTACATATCTACAGTTAATCATTTTTATCAAATGGATTAAAACTCTTTAAAAATTTCAGGAGTGATCATATTACCATTACATATGAGGAATCATATGTACATGAGTTAACCCTTATATAATATAGGATTACCATTATGCATTATAACATAACTAATTTCCAAAAAGTATTCCCTCATTCAAGTAGACTTTTTTCATGGTTCATAGAAATTTTTTCAAAGCTCATACATGTACATAAAAGTATCTTTATGTTTAGGGACATAACTATTCTCCCAGAAATATAATGAAATTCAAAAATATTCAATATAAATCTCAGGTTTCTATTATAGCATATATATACATTTACAGACATGAAATTAATATTAAAAATTGATAAAAAATACATCTTAAATATTCATTCAACATTCATTGATCAATTCTCAGCATATAGTACCACTCATGGAATCTCAATAGGGTCCAAACACACATGATCAATTGCATTTTCTACCAAAAATCACGAATTGATGATTGAAATAGGCAAATTATGGATCTAATCCATGGAAATGAAACCACAATTTTGACATCACAAAATTAAATACTACCAAAGAAATAACTTATCATCTTGAGAATTTAAATGAAGGAAATATTAAATTGATGGAGATGAAATTGTACATTTAGAGAGAAACTTTTGAGGTTATAAGTATGTAAAATAAAAAAAATATAGATTCTTTTTTCACAATGGTTAATTAGATTAAAGAAATACAATAATATTTAGAGAAAAATTGGTTTAATTCACTATGTTTAAGAAATGATTAAATATTATTCTTGTAATATTTCATGTAAAATTAACTTCATTTGAAAACATTGATATAAAATCACTCCACCTTGATGAATCAAACAACACATATATAGACTATGAAATTACAAAAAAAATATACAATTTTGAAATAATAAATAAAACATGGACGTTAATTTTAAATAAATGGAGAATCATAAACAAATGGAGATGAAAACCTGGGCATTTACTGACTCTCAGGATGATATAGATCATGATGTGTAGATTGAAATGATTATATCACATGACATAAAATTATCAAAATGGGAGATGAATCAATGTAAAATCCCAAAATAAATATTTCATTTTTGGTTTTATAGTACATTTGGTTTTTAACTACCTAATATGAATATTGATGAAAAAAATAGTGATGAAAAAACTACATCAAAGAATATGTGGAAAAAAATACCATTTTCTAAATGGGTATGAAATATTTTAATGAGAAGAAATAGTTTTCAAGATAAAAAGAATTGGATAAGAATTCTTTGAAGTAAAAAATAAAAAGATAATTTCTCTAATTGAGGTAGTTTCATGACATGAATATACTATAACTTACTCATTTCCAGGTAGTGATGGTGAGAGTAACCCCAGAATCCCTCAATACATAGGTAATGAGTTAGTGATTTTCAATAAGGGTATACAAAAAGAAATAATTGTGAGGTATTACCCTCATTAATCATGGTAATATAATTATAAACCAACCAATATATACCAAATACCTCATACGAATAATACCAAATTCTGAACAATATTAATATATACCCAATTTTCTTATATAGAAAATAAATCCAAGGATAATTCTAACAGAAATATCTCTTATACTAGTATAAACACCTCTAACACCAAAAATCAAAATGTCATGATATTGTATGATAAATAGAGCTCTAAAAATATATCATATAAATATATAATATATAAATATATGTATATATATATATGTATGGTTGAGTGTACAATTATAAACAACCTCTCCCTGAAAAATATAATGTCAAAGTGGAAGAATCATACTAATGGATCATGGGATGAATATTAAAATTGAATCATACCCTTTCCCAGGTCATCTAAACACCCATCTCACTAATTTAAATATTAACAAAGATATTTACAATGAAATTGTGTTCAATAACACACTATGGAGTTCTGTTATGTTCATCATGTTATAGTGTGAAACACTTTGATGAAGTGGTTATGCATGGGATTATTATATTTCTATGTAATGATTGGTAAAAAAACCATATTCTACACTAGATATAATTATTTGTTACAAATATTATATAATGATGATAATGAGGTGTTTTACATCATTTCATGGATCCTTAAATTTAAAACATTCATCGTTATTATTCATGCTAAAAGTTTCCGAATTTAAAATATTTAATCATTTTATAAAATACTGATTTAATATAGTATAAATGTTTTGAGTACCCTGAATGAAATTATATGGGGTTTAATCTTATTTAATACAGTTATAATGGTTTAAATTTCTCAATGTTAAGATTCTCTAACTGCCCATTCTAACAATCCTTTAACATAAATCTAGAAAACATTACAGTGAGAGTGATCCTTCAATAGAATTGGGACATTAAATTGTCTCACGGAAACCATATGAGAGTGTAACCCATTAGCTACATCTTATAGACTTGTACTGATGAAAAACATATATGAATAAAGAACCAACTAGTTTAATGTATTTCATTTATATTCAATATATTCTTCATTATAGATAACTAGATATATATGAGTGATCACCTTCAACTCATGTTATTATCATTTGTTTCATTTGGGATGATCTCCATTACTTCATACCCTATATGTGGTATCAAATAAGATATATCAATTGTCTATTTATTCATTGAATGAATGAAGAAATTTAGAACAATATTTTCTAGAAATTGTGAAATAATCAAGGCTAGAATTACTGTTTTGGTTCTTAATTTTAATTGGCCCTAGAATAGACCATAAAAAATGGTTTATTTGGATTTTATTATCAAATGAACATTACATAGTGAACTTGAAATGATTTTTTATGGAGGTGTTTAAAATCATATAAAACCATATAATCATTGGACACTGCCTCTATGTTGTGGTTATCATGTTTAAGGGTCATTGTTTTCTGAACCATGATTATATACTACATCATGGTATAATATTTATGTCCATTTTGGGATCATAAATTCCGGATTTAAATTCCTTTTTATCCTAAAAAATTACCTCAAAACAACATGGCCAAATAGTTTCACTATCAGAAAGTACATAATAAAAAACACCTTGGATCTTTCAAATAGAACTTTTAAAAAAGTCATAATATACGAAATGAATATAGGAAGATAATTGAAAATGTTTTTCAATAATGATAATGAATATTTCTATTAAAATTTTCATAACCTATGAACACTACATTGTGGTTAAAGTCATTACGAGGGAGATGAATGGAATATTTTTTTAAATCGTAAATGTAAATCATGTGTGAAGACCAACCGAATGGGTCTTTTAAACAAATAAATATACATATATTTTATTTTCTAAATATTTAATGTTAATTTACATAGTTGAATAATTTATAAATTTAATATAAATTATAAAATAAGGAAAAATAAAAAACTATTTATTTTCATTTATGAATTATTCAAAATTGTGAATATAGAATGTCTATATTAAGGCCTTATTTTGGTAAATAATTTAGACCATACTGAAAGGTTTTTATAATGATTTCATAAATGGTTTAAATAAATTCAAATATTTTATATTTCCTCTAGATAAATTAATTTCGCAAAATATTAAATATTTATTATTTAATAACAAAAATGATAATAAAATATCATATGTATTTGAATTTGGAATAGTTCATATCAAGAAATTATAAAATATAATTTGAAAAAATTTACACTAGCTAAAAGTGATTTTTTCATTTTTTTTATGTTACAATATTATAAATTTTTTAATTTATTTTTCAATACTACATAAAATATTATAATAAGACTAGATTTATTAATTTTTCATTTTTTTAATTTATTGCTAATTATATGTTTCATGAATGAAATTTTAATATATGAATTGTGATACCATTTTAGCTTAAATTGTTTAAACTTATTATTTTAATTATCATACATGAATTTAAGGAGTTTCATACTAGAGAGTAATAATTGATTCCGTTATCTTCTACCTGGAAATTTTCTTCTATTAGGTTTTGGGGATGACATTAATATTTTATTTTAATTTTTACATATTAGTTGTAATAATTATGATGGAATTGTTTTCTCTTATATGTAAGAAACCATTAGTATAGATACTCTGGATCATGATTCCCATTATCCTAGTGCCTTATTCCTTCTCTAGAAAAATGATAGTTTGAAACATTTTCCTCCATACATACATTTGTTGATATTGTTGATTTCATATGATTCTAATCCTTTAAATTAAAGGGTTTCATGTAATATATTCATGGGATTTATTTGGATATTTTTAAGTACATTTGATTTTTAATTTAGGTTAGTGAAACATGTTATGGGTTTTGTAAAGAGTTACACACCAATATTGTTGGAATATATAGATTAAGATGATAAATTATAAATACAAACTAAATCATTAAAATAAAAACAAATTAAATGGAATACATTTGGAATCATGGAGTTATTTAATTTAATTCAAAAATAATAAGAGTAATAATTCATTCTATGAAAACATTTTTTAATACCACAAAAATTCAATTGGGTTGGTTCCTCTAAATTAGTGTTCCCATGGAAAATCAAATTTATGTAATGTATGTAATGAAGAAAACATATGATTTAGTTGCCTCATTTTAACTGTTTTATTTGAGTTACACTTATTTAGGAAATACATAAGAAGGATACCATTAAAATGGTGTGGAGTTTATCCAAATTATTGTCAAGGAAAAAATATATTTTCAACCATACAATAGTCATATAAGATATGATTGCAATACTATATACCTAAATAGTTAATGTGATGATTCTTATTCCAAAGTGGGATCATTTCACCATTCAATATTTAAATTGGGACCCAAATAGAGATGAATTATTTATAATGTTTTGTGGTTCTATTGGGATAAAATTTAGTAAAATTATTATTAAATGATATTAAAGAATGATACACATATAATAAAAAAAATTATTTTTTGATATATTGGCTTTATCATCATCTCTAATCATAAATTTTAGATCTATCTTTAGTAAGGAAATCCCTAATGGAAGTAATTTCTGATACTATAATAGAGTCTAAATAATCATTCTTATTAAAAAATGAAAATATTATGTGTAATAATCACATTCTATAACAACAATTTATTAAATTACAATAACAAGTTAATTCAAAATATTCAGAGGTTCCAATGGAAATAATGGATAAACTGAATAATAAATTTAGTCTCCCCTAGTTTGTTAAATATGATTGAGTAGGTAAATTACATAAAGATAAAAATAGTTTTGTTAGGTATTATTTGAGTTCGAAATTTCAATTCGAATTAATTGTTAGAAATATCCAGACTATTTGAATGTGTTCAATAAATTTTACCCTTATTTCTCAATTTTTTTATGATAAATGAAATGTATATGATATTTCTCGGTCCTGGTTCTATCTTGGTAGTGATTAAGGGTACATTTTTGAAACCTAAAGTAGGTGTTAGTAATATATGGAAATATTTCCATTATATGGAATAGTCTAAATACATAAATGGATTTTTAAAACAATGTGGAATGTCCACAAAATTGTTTTGTGTAATTGAGTCAATTAATTAATTATTAATGTGTATACAGAACACAATTTATAAATTAAAAAAGTTATTAAATTCCAATAGTTCAAGATAAAATTTTTTGAAACATGTAGTATTTAAAAAATCATGAACGATAGGGTTACCAAATAATAAAGTGGAATTTAAAGGGATATTTCTTGCATGAATTAATTATATTAAAGGATATGTATTTTCATATTATTTCTCCAATATTGTATGATATATAATTTTTTAACAAATAAATATTATAAATAATTGAGATGACACTGATAGTTTATGACATATTAGTTTCTATAAAGCGCCTGAAATGAAGTAGTGTAAAATAATGTTTTGTCCATGAAAAATGAGTTTATCCAAGAAATGTTTTAAAATACGAGGGAAATAGTTCCCCCCACATTAAAATGGTATAATTTAAATAATAATGTCTTATTTTTAGAATAATTATCTAAACACATAGAATACCATTCATGATATGGTTGTTAATATTATATTTTAAAAATTTTCTCACTAAAAATTAATATGGGCCATTTCCAAAATACAAAGAAATTTTGGTATCATGTTAGGACATAATAGAGAGAATATAGTTTATAAGTGGACAGTGGGAGATATTTTGGAAATAGAGAAGTTGAAATATGAATAAGTAAATGATTAAAATATTTATGTCTATAGATAATGTCAATTTATATCATAAAATATTTTAAATTATATCAGTGAATAGGAATGTAAATAATTATAATTAGTTATCGTAATGATGAAAATAACTCATTATATCATAACAAAGTTTAGGAAGTGTTTCTAAAAATTTATATAAATAGTAAAATTAGTAATCAAATTAGCCGAAAACTAATTTTTGATTATTTTTTTTAATAATGATGATGATGATAAACCTATAAAGTGTTTTGAGTAGGCAAAAAAATTATTGACATCATGACATAGGATGTTGGGACGTAATGGAATTTGAATACGATCTTAAAAGGGATGAACAATTGGAATATCATTCCAATGTCTAAATGTTATTCAAACTAGATTTAATTCTTGATGTTACTCAGTAAAGGTGTTTACTGTGATGGTTTTATCATATAGTCACATAGATATGAGGAAGGAATTACATAGAGATGTTATGATTTTAACAAAACCATAAAAGTGAAGAAAATATAAGTTCACTATGGTAGTATATCATGTATAATATGATTAGATTATTTTTTATTTTTGGTTTTTTATTATTTGAAAATGAGTTTAAGAATAAAAATTATATTATGATATACATATGTAATTATTCACAATATCATTATTTCATTATGGTTTCATATATTTTGTGAAGAGAATGAAAATCGACCTCCATAATATGAACATGATTTATCATTAATCAACATTATCCATTTATTTTTATAGGTTCTGTTAAATAGTTAAGTTATTGTGGTTAGAATTTTTAATAGAGAAATGAAATATTCTAATAGGGTATAAATTTTGTTTTTTTACCGGATGACCTGCCCATTATACATCATAGAGTTTCATAAAATTTGTTATTGATATGATATGGATTCTTGTTTCATATTGTATCATCATACCACTCCATTGAAATACACTTTAAAATATAAACATTATTCATTGATATCTTATATCTTTAACAATAAGACTTAGTTAATTAGAGGTGGTTGGGTATTTTTTTGATCTGGACATTAGTTACGGCTTAACCAATAAGGGATTTTTCCTAAATTGTTAGGAGTATAGAATCTAGGCCCTAGATTGATATGATTATACATGCTTGAATATGATGTAGCTAGTGGAAAATGGTATGGGAATACATGTGATTGATAGAGATCGTGTTTTTCCCTTTATAACATGATTACTATTCAATCATGGATATAGACCACTCTTTCATTAATTTTTTATATTTAGGAATTAATAATTATTTTCCATTATACGAAGGCCAATAATGTTACAATATTTGGTTCAGTGAAAAAATATATTTTATTTGAAACATTTAGATAAACACAAAAGAATTTGAGGATATATCAAACAATTTCAACATTTATTTCTAAAAGTTATAAAATATTATGAAAATTGTGGTGAAAATGAATGAAAAATTTTCAAAAAATAGTTTAATAAGATATCTATAAGTAGTTTTGGAAGAAATAAAATTTGATTTTTTTTAAAAGTTTCTACATGTGATGTGACATATAGGAAAAGTATGTAAGCCTACAAGGTTTTAGTTAAAGTGGGAGATTGATGTAAATATATACTAAATATATTGGACATGGAATAGTACTATAAGCCATATAATGATATATACTTATATGAATTATGGAATTGTGTGAATCTTTAAACCAAGGTTTATTATCATTGTATCATAATATTATATGATAATGCATGGTTTTTCCAACATCTTCCACACTAGATATCGTTATTTTTTGTAACCATCATATGATGATTCTTTTCATGAGTTTAATTTCATGACATGAATATATACATGTTAAAAATTCATCACAAGGATTCATGTTTAACATTAAAAAAGATAAAATATTATGCATTTTTTGAAATTCTCATTCTATTTTGGTTAAACTTATTGAATTACTTGGTTGACTATATAAGTTTTTTATTCCTCAATAATGCAGTTTTTATGGTTAATAATCATTGAGGATTAAGTTCTATAGATATTGATTCAACCTATCCTCTAACTCATGGTTCTATTAAGCAATGAATTTTGACATATCCTTACTATGTTTTTAGAGATTCATGAGGTCTGTGGACACATTATAAAGGTGGAACCATTCAGTTTCTACACAATAATATCAGTTAAGATCATGTATAAATTTCTTGATGTATAGATTGGATGGTTTTTGGTACATAATTTCTCGTTATTTTTATATTAATTCAAATGTTATTAATATATCACAATTTTTACGTTGTGGAATCTTCTATTATACTTTCAATTATCATCGTCCCTAGGTAATCCATCACTCATCACATGCTACTTTTCCAATTTTGTGTATAATATAAAGGTAATAAGTCATGAAAATATAGTAAATATTATACCCCACACCGAATTATCCATTTATTTATGTTCTCTCATATCCTAACAAAAAATATTTAGTTATCCAATCCCTTCCCATATTCACATATACTACCACATTCCAAAACATCATACCACATCCACAAAACCAAACGAATTACACCACATGTCATTACCACTTCCACATTGCTAAAAAATGTATTCCTAGAGAAAGGAATCAAGGGAAGTGGTTGGAAATTAATTTCACCCACTTACTAGATTATTCGAGTCCTCCAAGTACACAAAACCTCAAATAATCATGATTTAGGTAACCTGACTTAGTTGGTGGGGAATATGAAATAAAAAAATATGAAATTATATAATAAAAAATCGCAATCACATCCAACTATCCTCACCCATTAAAATCACCTCTATTATCAATTCCCACAAACACTTAGCAACTATAACTTACACCTCTAACAATGAAACAAGCCCATGTGAAAACCACACAAATGAATAAAAAATTCCACATCAACATTCAACACCACAATTCATTATGAATTCTACATAATTAAACATAAACCTATTCATTATTCATTAGTCTAATTAATTAATGTAATTTATTTAACTAATAAAATACATTGTATCCTAATTACCATATTATTTTAAATTATTTCATCATTTAATTTATTAAATACATCTAGAATCACACATCCCATTATGTATATATCATTATTTTTTTAAACTTTTCATTCCACATTCCAAATCCATGGAATTACTATCAATTATGATATATCTATATCACATCAAACACATAATAAACTAATGAAAACCACACTACAAGAAGAAAATAAACACCAATATCATTATCTAAACAAACATACCATATTACCACATTTTTAAAAATAACTACTTTCCACTATAACAGTGCATCTCCAAGAAAACAAGGAAAAAGGAAATGATAATATTGTGTATATATATAATTGCCAAATCATCGACCCTCTTAATTTCAAATAATTTTAAAATAATTATAAAAATATAAATTGTAATCCCACTAAAATTAATATCATGTTAAATGCACATTAAAATAATAACTAAATTAATGTTTTTAAATTACCTACCTCAAATCAATGCTTGAATCATCACTTCATTGAATGGATGGATTTTATTGTAAAAATCCCTATGTAACCCTGTATAATCCATAAGGAATATAGAATAAATCCCCCAAATCAGTTATTTTTTTGATAATCGCCTCAATAATGATCCTATAAACCCCTGAAAAATTTATTTTATATAGTGGAACCAATAATTTAAATTGAATTATCTTAAATTATTGGAGTCTTATCATGTGAGTTTTGGAAATAAATGGTGTTAAAAAAGGTTCTCCATGATGTCTAGTAATCTAACACAGTAAAGAAATCTCATTAAAAAGAAGAATACAACTAAAAATTTGGAATCCACTTGAATTAATAATGAAATAAGAAACTTGAAAAACCATGGTTAGATTACCTTCAATGCATTGCAACGGGTGTCGATTAACATGATTTCTAAAAATCAAAATGTGATATAACTTATACCCAGTTAATTTTTATATCCACCAAACATGAAAATATGATGATATTAATAGCTATTATGACCTAATAAATATCACTGCACTATAATAAACTCAGTCAAAGGGTGACCCATAATTCACAACACAGTAAAATCATCCATTGAAAATGAATATATAATTTTAAATTAATAACTCTCCAAAAAATAGTGATATAACTAAAAATAAAATGGTAAATGAATTTCTATCATGAAAATATTGTTCAAATACTTAAATATATCAGCATACTCCTCAATTCCCAATAACAACACTAAAATCCTTCACTATATGGAATTATGATGTATCATATCCCACTAAATTGTAATAAATGAAATCATTGTATAACTCCTACCCAAAAATTACAAATGGTGATAACATGTTTCTACATAATCCACAAATTTTTTTTATTCTGTAACACCCCAAGCTTCCACAATACGTTTCCCTTTGAATAATGCAATTTCGTGTGTTGTACGCAACTTCGAGTTCTAACACACACCACAACCAATCAAACTAGCCTTTATGAATAGTAATACCCACTGTTTGAAATTTTACAAATTTTATCTTTCAAAATGGACTACATTTTTGGATTCAGAATATCAAAATTAGCTTAGGGTTAATTTTTTTTATTTTTGTGAAAACATTCAATTTTAGATGAATAGTGAAAAAACACTAAGTTATAGTTCAAAAATGCATTTTTATTTAAATAATTATTTATTTATTGAAAATTTAATTAAGGTCAAAATAGATACATAATATGTATATAAGTTCAATGTAATTCATTGGAGTTAGTTTAGAATAATTTTAGATATATAAAAAAATTTATGGAACTTTTCACCAACTTTTACCCACATCCTAGGAGAATTTAAAAATTTAGGTAAAACATAATTTTACCTCTTCTGTGAGTGGAATTTCGAAAATCCGAGAGACGCGGTTAATATCAAAGGGTAAAATGCAGTTCAATAAGATAATAATAATTTTTGGTGAATAGTAACTATTTACTTTTATTTACCACGATTAAAAGTAAATAGGGTAATTATGGGTACAAATGATATTAAAATTACCCTAACACATGTCCTAATTCTATTGTAAAAGTGTATCTCGACCAAAAACAACCTTAGGAATAAAATATTATCATTTAGGTCCACTTGGATTAGATTAGGACATTTATTATTATTTAATTCAAAGAAGAATTAAAAGAGTTAAAATCAAAGTTTAATTACTAAAACAATATTAATATACAGTTATAGATAAGGTAAATTAGATTTTAAATATTTTTTAGAAATATAAAAAGACTTACTACATAATATTATTTTTTTTATAATTTTTAGACATTAAATAATTTTATTTATTTATGACACAATGGTGATGCAGCAATTACCGAATTAATGAAATATTAAAATAATTGATATTATAAATATCTAAAGAAATGTAATTGGAGACTTTTTATGAAATAAAATAATTTTATAGGTTAATATGACATATTATTATTGGTTATTTTAATTTTAGTCTAAGTAATAATGTTGTCATGAATTTATCAAAAACAAAATACCCAATACTGTCAAAACTGACATAAAAGAGTTTTTAAAAAACATATTATATTATTAATTGATATTATATTCCTAAAAATCTACGGTTAGGGAAAATGTCTTATATAATGATAGGTGTATCATTAATGGACCACTTTGGGGTCTCTTGGAAGTATATAGTATGTTTATTAACTATATAATATAAAAATACAAAGAGACATGTTAAATGTCAATCTATTTAACTAAGAGTTAAATCTAAAAGATAAGGTTAATATAGGGACCCAAACCAATATAAAATCTATTGGTTAGGTTTTTTTGACCCATACCTACCTTATACATTAGATAATACACTTTGGAGCCCTTACAAACAGAATATGAATTTGTTATAAGTTAATACTTTATGTTTTTCCTAAAGAGCCCCTCCCCCCTTATAAAAGGGCACCACTTCTAACCAATTCCTCACACCTCTCAAGCATTTTGGATTGGCCAAAATCTTCCCAAATATCCTCCAAACTTCCTTCACTTCAATATAGAGGCCTTAGTTTCATCAGAATGCCATCCTAAGGATCTCTTTTGATCAAATCAAAAGGAAGAACCCGAAGAAGAGGTAACGTTTTCACCACCCTCTTTCAAGTTCCTTTCTTCATCAACTTATTATTTCTTTGTTATTTATATTATAAAATAATAACTCCAGTATCTTATATATAATGTGATGTTATTATAAATATGGTACAACCATATTCAGTATTCTATCCATCCTTTGAATGGCATGTCACCATACGTGCGTACGTACGGCTTACCGTCTCCACGTCGTTTTATAATTGTTATTCAAAATATTATTATTTAGATGGGTATAATGATGAATTGTAATTCATGTAAATAATAATTATAACATGAGAATGATTCTGTATATATGATATTCCATCCAATTATATATTATTTTAATATCAAAATAATGATATTATCGCTTGTGCATACGTACGGACAACCGTCTCCACAAACGCGATAAGATTCATTCCCCATCGTATCTATACAAGTATAATTCACATTTTATGATTAAAAATAATTTTTAAGGACATAATTTTATTCTGTATATGAATAAGATACAACCTATCTATAACAAACACACCTTATGTAACAAAACATATAATAGAAAACGAGTAAGTTAACACCCGAAACGACGATAATACTAATATATTATTAACAAAGCAACGTTAAAAGAGAATATATGATATCATATTAATGTATATGATTATTTTATAATTCAATAAAGAAAATTCAACATTATACAGGAGGATAAACAACCCTCGACCAAGGAAAAAGTACAAAGTAAGTGGTTTCTTATCTCACTTTTAATTCCGTAAGATTTCCATTATTCACCACTTATTTATTGCATGTGGTGTGTGTACTGACCATGATTGTATTCATTGTGTAATATACTTTAATTTATGGATATTTACATCAAATTGTATGATCCTTATTTATGGGTGTATGTTTCTTAATTTACCAAATTGAAAAGGGAATTTGAAATTATAATTTACATTCATTCGGCTTTACACATTTTTCATTGATTATTTTACTCTATGATTATGTGTGGAATCACTATTCATTTGATTATGTCATAATTTCCGCTCCTCTTTCTGTGGATATAATTTTGATACACATAATCACTCCATTGATAAATTCTCAAGTCATCAGTATGAACTTGATAAGAGTAATTTTGACTCAATATCGATTTGTTGAGTTAAACATCCAATTAATTGGTGTTGTTTTTACAAGAATATGTGTGAATGTACTTTTACTGTTTTACACTTAATATCCAATCATATTGAGTGTATTTATATTTTTCACACATAATTACGTCGTTGATTTTTCTTTATCCTAAGGATATAGTCTTTATAAGAGACTTAATCTCAATTTACATCCAATTGAGACTTCATTGTTGTTATACACCAAAGCACTTTTATATAGAGTATATAATGTAAATTGACATAGTATATCATGAATACCTTTATTCTCATGATATTATAGAGTTTTGACTACCGCAATTATTTATATTCAAGTATCTCTCTTATGATTAGAAACTCTAAGTAAAATATCATTTTTAAATATTTTAAAGATTTATTATTCTAAATCTATCTCATTAATGTCCATGTTTTAAAAATGGGTTTAAGGATTTATTTATATGGGTATTAATGTTTTAAAATTAAAATTCCTTTTAAAAGGTTCAAAGTGGTATGGGAAAATTTGATTCAAAAATATATTTTAAATGGCTACTTGACAAATAGTGTGACTTATACATGTTTCAAGAAAAAGGGGGATATTTCTCTCAATAGTTTGATGATTATTTTAATCTATGTCAATATCCTTCATCATTTTCAATTGAGTCTAATCCGATACCATACAATCTTCCATATTGTATCGAATGAGTTATGTTTGACTGTGGTTGTGCAATTTTTATACCATTCATGGTTTGTGGATAAGTTATTGAAATTTTGTATGCTAGTTTTAATTTGAATGTTTATGTTATGTTACAAAATTTTCATATGAGAAATGCATTGGACTTAGTAAGTGAAGGGTGGATCCCGCTATAGATCCTCGATGAATCGGTTGGTCTCTGAGACAAACTATTGTCTTGGCATGAGGGCTTGATAGAAACTTATTTTTAGTCTTTGCACGAGGTCATGGCTACGTGCTTATGATAGTCTGGCATTATGCATTCCATCATTATGAAAGTGGTTATTGATATTGCATGTGGTTATTTGACTTGTAGAATATCCATGTGAATAAGTAAATGGCATTATTTCATTTTATCTTTTCCATATTATGTTGAAGTTCAATATTAAAAATCGTTTTTCTGTTATACATTTCCTTAAATGTATATTCATATCTATGAATGTTTCCGCTATATTGTTATCCTTACTGAGCATATGAGCTCACCCATTTCAATGTTTTATTTTTTCCAAGATGTGAAGAAGTAATTTATGAATGACCTATAGGGATAATATGAGGGGATATGAAGAAAATATGTTTTTGTAGTTTGTGTACATTATGATGTAATGTAAGACTTATGGATATATCTAGTGTTTCTAAGACTACTAAACTAATCGGTCATTCGAGACATGATCTTTTGTGATCATGATAATGTTATGTAAAAATGCATCGACTCTAGGTAACTGGGGATGGGATGTTATAGTTGGTATCAGAGGAAGTTTAGCACAAACCATGGAAGCTAGATTTAGATAAAATATGATTAGAGCATATAGCCCTAAAAATACTTTGAGGATTTATATAGAAGAACTTCCTAGAATTTCAGTATTGTATAGATTTTGTGAGTTTTCCAAGAAATACATCCCTGTCTGGATATGAGAAGGTAGAGGGGGATCTGGCATAGATGTACCTAGTGGAAAACCCTAAAAACACTGCTTTGAGCTAGACTCGAACGGGAACTGGTGCACGACAACGGGCCTTTCTACACTCTTGGTTATGACACTCTTGGGGGATATGCTTAGGATAATTTAAATTTTCTTTACAAAATGATTTGAAGTATTATGAGTTTAAATGAACATGGTTAATCCTAATGTGTTTAAAATTGAGAATATGGTTACATGATATTCTATAAATGATTTTATGACAACTGTTACTCACACATTGCTTTCTGGTTTTAGTTAATGGATGGATTCCAAGGAAGCCATAGTGACATTGAGAATGATGTACAAGGTGGGAACGGTGGTGGAAATGAGAAACAAAATGGAATGTTGATGGGCGTAAAAGGTATAGTCTTCATTCCAAATAAAGTTTCCAAAAATATGATCAACAACATATATATTTACCAACACTAGGACTCAACAAAGAAGAGAAATGTGATGATTGATAAGATCTCCATCATTGGAGACCATGGAGAAAAGAATGCTAAATTTCCCTCATGCAGGAAATGTGGAAGGAGACACCTAAGAAAGTGTCACAACAGAACAAAGAAATTCATTACGTGTGGGAAAGAAGGACATAAATTGAAGAATTACTGAGGAAAAATGAAGAGTAAAATGGAAGAAAATAAAAATATTCCCAAAAATCCATTTACAATCATTTGTCGTAAATGTAGGGGATCTGGACACTACCTGAGTGAATGACCTATTTTATAGGATATTTTCATCATCAAAGAAGAAGCTATGTGGAAATAAATGGTTGGAGAAATGTTTAAAAGTATTAGTGGTCCTTGTTGTTGAGATTATATTGGGTGAATTTTCTCTTATATGTGTAACCCTTCAATTTATCATGTGAGAATGATATTTGAGGAAGACTTGTCCTTTCTCATGTGGATACAGTTATAAATAACCATTTGCTTTTATATGATCATTGGGATTGAGGGAATTACAAGTTATTATATTTTGTGATGAAAATTCAAGGTATGAGATAACATTTGTGGTTAAATTATTTTATGGTTATTTTGAGGAATTTATTTCATTTTGGTAATGTTATAACATATATTTTTTGAAAAATGATAACACGCAGACCATGTGATAACCCGTCGCATCAGACAAAGCTGTGGGAATCGAACCCACAACCAAAGTACGATAGGGATTTATCACCTACCACTATACTACATGAAGTCCATGGTTAGTGTGACTAATTGTTTTTTGTTAAATGATTTTATTGATCAATAATAGGTTGATTTGGGATCTTATGTCATATCAAGTGAATACCCTTAGTATAGGTAAATGATTTGGTAATTAAGTGATAAATGTTATTTTGGAATATGTTCGCTTTTTTTGGAACACTATATGCCCAAGGAAAATAGAATACTATGTGATTTCATTTGAGGAGTAATGGTGGATTGTTATCTATGTTTTTATTATGGATTTATAGTGATTTTGGTTATTTATGGAAATGATTAACCAAAAATAGAGAATATGTGATTAAGTTAATTACTTTTAAGTATGCGACTTTAAGAGTAGTTGATGTCATTTGGAGATACAATTTAATGTGGAAGACTACATAAACAAATTTTTATATGATTTGGGTTTCAATATTAGTTTGGATTATATTGAAGGAATTTTAGGACAATTGTTTATTGAATGGTATTTATTTATCTTTGGGGTATTGTTGATTTAATTTTAAAAAATAAGATTAGTGTTTCTTCCTCTAATGGAATATCCTTTTGGGAGATCATCAGATCTTATACTAACCATTTTGGTTTTGATTAATCTCTAATGACAAGGTAAATATATAGTTTATCCTTTGTGGATCATGTGATTCTATAAGAATTTTATTCTATCTCTTCCAGTGCGACCATGCATTCTTGAATACTCATAGTTTAAAAATGAGTTAGTAGTAGTAATTTATTAAAGAATGAAACCTTACTCAAAAGGTAGTTATATCTATTTATGTTCTTCGTCAATATCAGAAATGAATTTTTCATCTTTATGTAATGTAACTTAAAACAAAAAAAATGTTTCCTGTTTTCTTTTCCTACTGGAAAACTAAGGACCATTTGTCCCATCACAAGTTTGTGGTTTTATTGTTGTTAACTTTCTCCTGATCATGTTCTCTATCCCTCTCCATCAGAACGTGACATGTAGTTTATCTTCCATATCCTTGTTTTTCTACATGGAATCCTAGTATAGGTTATCGCGGGTGACCTTTTTAATTTTCTTTCTTTATTTTAAAGTGATAGTTTTATTGACTCGTTTTCCGATGTGGGACATTCCATTATATTCCCAAGACCAATTTTAAAAATTGCGAGGATGCAATTTATTGAAGGAGGGTAGAATGTAACACCCCAAGCATACACAGTACGTTTCCTTTTAAATAATTCAATAGCGTGTGATGTACGCAACTTCGAGTTCTAACACACAGCACAACCAATCAAACTAACCATTATGATTAGTAATACCGAATTTTTAAAATTTTATAAATTTTATCTTTCAAAATGGGCTTCATTTTTTGATTCAGATTATCGAAATTATCTTAGTGTGAATTTTTGGTATTTTTCTGAAAACATTCAATTTTTTAGGAATAGTGAAAAAACACTGAGTTATAGTTTAAAAACGATTTTTTATTTAAATAATTATTTATATTTTTTAAATTTAATTATGGTCAAAATAGATACATAATACCTATATAAGTTCAATGTAATTCATTGGAGTTAGTTTAGAATAATTTTAGATATATAAAACAATTTATGGAACATTTCACCGTCTTTTACCAACCTCCTGGGAGAATTTGGAAATTCACGTAAAACGTAATTTTACCTCTTCTGTGAGTAGAATTCTGAAAATATGATAGACACAGTTAATATCAAGGAGTAAAATTTGGTTCAATAAGATAAACATAATTTTTGGTTAATAGTAATGTTTTACTTTTATTTACCACGATTAAAAGTAAATAGTGTAATTAAGGCTAAAATGATATTAATATTACCCTAACACATGTCCTAATTCTATTGGACAAGTTTAAATTTACCAAAAAAAACCTTAGGAATAAAATATTATCATTTAGGTCCACTTGGATTAGTTTAGGACATTTATTATTATTTAATTAAAAAAAGAGTTAAAAGAGTTAAAATCAATGTTTAATTACTAAAACATTTTTAATATAGGGTTATGCATAATATAAATTCTATTTTAAATATTCATTATAAAGCTAAAAAGATTTCCTAAATAATGGTATTTTATTTATAATTTTTAGACGTAAAATAATGTAATTTATTTATGATACAATGGTGATGCAGTAATTACAAAATTAATGCAATATTAAAATAAATGATATTATAAATATCAATGTAAATGTAATTTGAGACTTATTATGAATTAAAATAATTTTTATCTTAATAAGACATATTATTTTTGGTTATATTAATTTTATTCTAAGTAATAATGTTGTTATGAATTTATCAAAAACAAAATATCCAATAGTGTCAAAATTGGCATAAAAGAGTTGTTAAAAAAAATATTATATTATTAATTGATTTTATATTCCTAAAAATCTACGGATCGGAAAAAGAACTTATATAATGATTGGTGTATCATTAATAGACCTCATGAGGGTCACTTGGAAGTATATAGTAAGTTTATTAACTACATAATATAAAAATACAATGAGACATGGTAAATGTCAAACTATTTACCTAAGAGTTAAATCTCAAATATAAGGTTACTATTGTTACCAAAACCTGTCAAAAATCTATTAGGTGGGTGTTTTTAGACCCATAACCACCTTAGACATTTAATAATCCACATTGGATCCATTATAAACTGAATATTAATTTATCATAAATTAATAGTTGAGGTTTCTTCTAAAGAGCCCCACCTCCCCCTTATAAAAGGGCACCACTTCTAACATTCTCCTCACACCTCTCAAGCCTTTTAGATCGGCCAAACTCTTCACAAATACCCTCCCAAATTCACTCAATTAAACCTAGAGGAATTATTTTGATAATAAATCCAACCTACGGAGCTCTTTTGATCAAATCAAAAGGAAGAACCCGACGAAGATGTAACGTTTTCACCATCCTCTTTCAAGTTCCATTCTTCTTCTACTTATTCGTTCCTTGTTATTTCCATTCTAAAATAATAAATCCAGTATCTTCTATATACTATGATGTTATAATAAATATGTTACAAACATATTCTTATTCTACCAATCATTTGAATGACATGTCAACATACGTGCATACGTACGGCATACCGTCTCCACATCGTAGTGTAATTGTTATTCAAAACATTATAATTTAAATGGGTATAATAATGATGTTTAATTAATGTAAATAATAAATATAACATTATAATGATTATTTATATATTATATACCATCCAATTATATATGATTTTAATATCAAAATAATGATATTGTCGCTCGTGCGTACGTACGGACTACCGTCTCCACGAACGCGATAAGATTCATTCCCCATCGTATCTATACAAGTCTATTTATCATTTTATGATTAAAAATAATGTTTAAGGACTTAATATAATTCTCTATATGAATAAGATACAACCTATCCATAAAAAACATTACTTATTTAAAAAAACAAATAAAATAAAACCAGTAAGTTAACACCTAAAACCACGATAATACTAAGATATTATTAACAATGAAATGTTAAAAGATCATATATGATATCATATTAATGTATATTATTCTTGTATAATTCAATAATTATTATTTCAACATTATAAAGGAGGCTAACCTACCCTCGACCAAGGATAAAGTACAAAGTAAGGGGTTTCTTATCTCACTTTTAATTCCGTGAGATTTCCATTATTCACCACTTATTTATTGCATATGGTGTGTGTACTTCCCATGATTGTATTCATTGTGTAATATACTTCAATTTATGGATATTTACATCATCATTGTATGATCCTTCTTTATGGGTGTATGTTTCGTATGTTACCAAATTGATAAGGGAATTTGAAATTACAATTTCCATTCATTCGGATTTACACATACTTCATTGATTATTTTACTCCAAGATTATGTGTGGATTCACTATTCATTTGATTATGTCATAATTTATACTCCCCTTTCTATGTATATACTTTTGATATGCATAATCACTCAATTGATAAATTCTTGAGTCATCGGTGTGAACTTGATACAGGTAATTTTTACTCAATCTCGATTTGTTGAGTTAAACATCCAATTCACTGGTGTTGTTTTTACAAGAATATGTGTGAATGTCCTTTTATTGTTTTACCCTGAATATCCAATCATATTGAGTGTATTTATATTTTTCACACATAATTATGTCGTTTATTTGTCCTTATCCTAAAGGTACAGTCTTTATAAGAGACTTAATCTCAATTTACATCCCATTGAGACTTCATTATTGTTATACACCAAATAACATTTATATGGTGTCTATAATGTACATTGACATAGTATATCATGAATCCCATTATTCTCATGATATTATAATGTTTTTATTACCTCAATTATTTATATTAAATTGTCTCTCTTTTGGTTAGAAACTCTAACTAAAATATCGTTTTTAAATCTTTTAATGATTTATTATTCTAAATCTATCTCCTTAATGTCAATGTTTTAAAAATGGGTTTAAGGATTTATTTATTTGGACATTAAAGTTATAAAATTAAAATTCTTTCTAAAAGTTTCAAAGTGGTATGGGACACTTTTATTCAAAAATCTATTTTAAATGGCTTCTTGACAAATAGTGCGACTTTTAAATGTTTTCAAGAAAAAGGGGGATATTTCTCTAAATAGTTTGATGATTATTTTAATCTATGTCAATATCCTTCATCATTGTCAATTGAGGTTAATCTGATACAATACAATCTTCAATATTGTATCGAATGAGTTATTTTTGACTGTGGATGTGATATTTTTATACCATTCATGGTTTGTGGATAAAGTATTGAAATTTTGAATCCTAGTTTTAATACAAATGTTTATGTTATGTTTCAAACTTTTCATATGATGAATTTATTGGAATTAGTAAGTGACGGCGGGTGCCCTCTATAGCTCCTCGACACATCAGTAGGTCTCATGACACAAACTAGTGTCTTAGAATGAGACCTTGACAGATCTTATTTGTAGTCTTGGAACGAGGCCTTGGTTACGTGGTTATGATAGTCTGGCATTATTTATTCCATCATTATGAAAGTTGTTATTAATATTGCATGTGGTTATTCGACTAGTAGAATATACATGTGAATAAGTAAATGGAATTATGTAATTTTATGTCTGCTATATTATGCTGATGTCCAAGTTTAAAAGGCTTTTGTTTTAGTTATACATTGCCTTAAATGTTTATTCTTATCTATAAAAGTTTCCGCTATATTGTTATCCATATTGAGCATCTGAGCTCACCCCTTTCAATGTTTAATTTTTCCTAGGATGTGAAGAAATAATTTATGAATGACCTGCAGGGATAGTAAGAGGGGATATGAATACAAGATGCTGATGTAGTTTTTTTAATTTATGATGTAATATAAGGCTTATGAATATATCTAGTGTTTCCAAGACTACTAAACTAATCGGTATTTCGAGACTTGATCTTTTGTGATCATGCCAACGTTATGTAATAATGCACCGACTCTGGGTAACTGGGGTCGGGGCGTTACATATTCAACCTCTAATAATGAATTATTATGTCATGAGACCTCTTACTATGTATATTTTATAGCTAAAATTTTACCCAAAACTCCACACCAATGCCTCCCATTCAATACCCAATTCCTCAAAATAAAAAACACCCTAAAAGTATTATAATTAAAATTTTGATCCTTAATATAAGAAAACACTAAAATTATTCTCATCCATAATTTTAAAAAAATGATGATAGAAAAATATTTATAGGACACATCTACTATGAATGATTCCACTCCAATAAGATTATTCCAATTGAAATAATTAAAATATTATATAATAAAACAACAATTACATTTAATTTTGTTATATATTTATGTTTCTAGATGAATCATGTTTCAAAAAAACATTAGGTAACAAAAAAATATTTATGACTCTTATTAAAAAGGTAATTTCTCTAATTCATCATGCCACTACCAAACATGCTCCTGGGTAATGACTCACCCAAGAAACATGTTCTCTTTAAATCCATGGATCAATATTTTACACTTCATAAACATAACAACATTCTCAATATCCTACTCACCATATTCAATAAATTTGGAGTAATCATAAATATACATTAAATCTAAAAAAGTTGAAATATTTTTTAAAAATTATCCATCTATTTCCAAAATCAGTCTTATATACCACCTCAACAATTGATGCTAACACCTAAGAATGTCTAATAATCAATGGAGAAATACTTCCACCTAAACCGAAAAATTATTATTTTTTGATAATATGGAACCATCAACAACACATCAATATTAACCTTGAACTATATAGGCCACCTCTTTTTATTAAGATAGAATTTCATATGATCTGTAACACCTTTCAAACATTATTCGATCGTAAATACATTAACTATTATAATAAATAAAAAATATAGTTTGATATTTATTGAATATATATCATCAATTCAGTATATTTGCGAGGTGACCTGAGAATTTTAAACATTAATATTACATAATTTTAGAGTAATATTCATTGAATTTAAAAATAATAAATGTTAGATAAATGTTAATGTGTTTCAGTCCTTAGAGACTAGATACAAAAAAATTGAATTCTTGAAATATATTAAACAAACCCTCGAAATTTATTTTATAAATGTAATTTACATAGGCATACATTACCTTAAACCTATCTTCACAACATGGGGAAAGGATACAAAAGAAATGGTTATAACAAATTCTCAGTAATTATAAATATATGAGATATCAATCTGTAATCATAAGTAAACATAAGATAGTCATAAGTATATGAAAATATGTTCATTACCTAAAATAATAATACCCAGTTAGTCGTAGATCATTAATAATAAATCGATGAATATGGCATTTTCATTAAGAAAATACGTAATTCATATGGGTGTGAAATCTTCAATAATCAATCATCAACTCTAATGACCCCTACCATAGTGGACCAAATCAAATGGTTTCTTTATTACGTTGGGACAAGATACAATAAATCTAATCATAAAGGATATAATTGATTAGTACTCATTATAAACTAGATACATACTTGAAAATACATATTACATTTTATACATATAGTAGAAAAGGTGTATTCATTGATAACACCTCTCTTTACATTAGAATATACACGATCATCAGTCAGAAAACACCTCCTAGTATCCTTGGGAAAATAAAATATAAGAAATGGGTAAGCAGGATATTGGGTAAGAAAATGCAAACTGTGGACACTATCTTGAATAAATATTCACAATAAATATTCCAAGGATAATAACTGAATCACATTCCATTTAAACAATAACTTTATAATAATATGGTAGGAATAAATGATTTTCAAATAATGTTATATAAATAATATCATGATCTATAAAATTATTGATGGATATTATAACTAATTAAATAATCACATGGGAATCAATAACTAATCACATAATTATGGATTTCATAATTTCAAAAATCATAAACATAATGGAAATATCGTTCACAAGGTAGTATAAAACTACAAATAATGAAACTTTTAAATTTTCTAATTGATTTCTCTCATGAGACCTAACAATGCATTGAGGGGATTTATGATTTTAATACACATTCAACACCAAATATTTGCAATAAATTCTTCACATGGGATGTGTTATGTATAATAAACATAAAAAATTTTATTGAATAACTAACATATGAAATGTTATCACATTCCCCAGTTAATAAATATAATCATAAACCATTGAGAGTAATTTGGTGAATGGTAATAGTATTATACATCCATGGTCAAACTAATCATAAACCATCGATAAAAATAATAATGATGGTATCATTGAAAAATATCCCCGGTGTATCATATATAAAAATAAGGTTTGTTTTCATCAATGAATAGAAATACTAGAAAAATATCGTTAAGAACAATATTGAGGAAAATAACTTTTTCAATTTTTGAAATTATTTTTAAAAATAGAAAGATCACAAAAAAAATTAGAAATTAATTTATATGAAAATAAAACTATAAAATGATCTTTAAAATATTTATTTTTCATGATGGTGAGAGATTTTGTACATGTTGTATACCTATGAATCATTCCCTTCACATTGTTATAATAATAGTCAAATAAACCTCATTCAGAAAAAGACAATACGATTTATTAAAAAACAATTTCATAAAAGTAAAAAGGGTAATAATTTCATTAATAAATAATTTTTAGAATATTTAAATGATTTTCTACTACATTATTTTGGAAATGTTGATGTGGAAGAAAAAGGTTTTTGGTCGAAGTGAAAAATAAAATCTATTTTCCATAAAAACTATTTCTTAATCAAATTGAGAACCAAAGAGAGGTAAAATAGTACCATTACATGAAAAGTTAGTAAATAAACATAGAATATGTAAATATATTGGGTTTAATATATAATAATTAAACAATTACCCCAATAGGGACTTAAAATTATTCAATCCAGACAGATGATGAGATTGTGGAATAAAATATTACCTTTTTGGTAACTTTTGAATCAAAACACCCAAGAAAGAAATAACTTCAAATGGAATTTTAAATACCATGTAGATAAATAGGTTCACTATAGAACATATCAAAAGTGAATTATATACACAACCAAAAATAAATTAGAATTAGATATGGCTTGTGTCTCATGGAAGTGAAAGTGAGATGAGTAACCCTTACCACATGTTCGAAATCTTTTATATTTATTTGATGGTAATTTTATAAAAAATATATGATTATTATATATATGTTATAAAACCATACTGATATATATCATACCATATATGATTTTATTTTAATCTTTTATCATATTGTTGTTGACAATTCTATGTTAAAATCACTGTTTTGGATGAGAATTGCATCAATTTATTAATTTTATCATGATTACATCATCTTAATAATATTATCCATAATATAAATATATTATATATTTTCTATATATATTAATAGTGATATATTAATTTTAGATATAGAACATTGATTACATCTTTCATCAAGATAACAGGTCATACGTACGCATGAACGTTGTTTCTATTTTTCCCCACATATGGAAGGAAACAAATAAAAAAAATATTTCACCTTTGTAGAGTTATTTTAATTTTATATATATCACACAAATAAATTAAATTTATCCTTATTTAATTCAATGTAAATAGTTAATGAAAAATAAGTTACACCGCTTCATGAGGTTGTAGTTTTCCATTCAAATGAGTGACGTCATCGTATCTCCCATGGAATGGAATGCAAGAAGGTATATGTGATGTCATAATTATAGGGGTATAATTATATTAAAAATATAAAATATAATATTTTAATCTATCCTAATTACCATCCTTGATTTTTAATAGTCTGTGTCCAATAATAAAATTGAAATGTAATTTTTTATTATTATACCCCATATACAATGAGATGTACATGATATACTCTTTCCTATATAGGGCTTATATTTTTTGTCAACTATTTAAATTGTAATTTATAATTATTATTTGTCATATAAAACCGTTATAGTAGTTCCCAAGATAAAATGATATCCTTGATATACTATGACATTAATCATAAACATATGCCTACGGTGTAGAATATCATACTAACTAGATATGGTAGATACATGACTATCAGGTACCGAGGATTCTTTAGAACTAAAATTTTTTCTCATGATGTTAACACTTTTTGATATATAGTAGGTGATATTAATAATAAATACCTTCTAATAGGTACACACCATTTTTTGGTGTCATTGAATTTTCTTCTCTATATTCATGTGTATTTGTCTCCTGGATTGAGGTAATTATAAATTTGTGTCATTTGATCATGCACATTAATGAAATGAAATAAAATTATATTAAAGTTGTGGCGAGAGAGCTTTTGTTTGGTTCATCATTGGTGGTATGACATTGGTTGAATGATCAAAATTGAATTTTTTTTCTTCCATGTTTAGGAAATAATATCTCAGACAAATTTGATCCATATGATAGTTCCATCATAAATCCTGGTCTTGGGTAGTAGAAGGTACGTTTTCCAAGATAGATCAACCAGTAATAATGAATCAATTTACAAATACAATATTGTGTGTCCCTCATTATAATAATTTATAGGACAAAGAGATTATATTACACAATACATGTTCATAGGATGGTAATCATTTTTATGACTATTCCTTATCTATTTATGTGCCTTGATGGAAAACTAGAATCTTCTCATGTTATGTCAATATTACTCACTACTATCTATATAACATCCTAGATTTTCTCACAAAATATCGCAATGAAGATTCATCATTGTTCTGGTGAATATGAGTATTGGACATGCTGAGCCCCACTATAGGGTCTATTATTTGGCCAAGTAAATGATCATCGATGAATAAATAATTTTATTATTATTCATCTATTGAATAATTGGATTCAATTTATTTGTTAAAGTTATTTACATGTATTTTAATAAATAAATTGAATAATATTATATGAATGAATATTATTTTAATATTCAAGGATTGATTAATATTAGAATGAATTAAAATTTAATTTAATGACTCATTTTTATAATATTTTATATTTAATATATCTCAAATTTATGTGAAAAAATTTAAAAAATATTTATGGAAGAGTTATTATATCATTACTATTTATTTATTACTTATTTAGTGGATGTTTTTTCTTGGGGACGGGGAACCCATTCTGAGTATTTCAATAAGTACAAAATATTAGCAGGGGAGGAGCCCTATTTTATATAATATTCATTAATTTGGAATGATATATCCTCTATCCTCATGCTTCTTAAAGAGAGAATGTCTCTCTCCGAGTGGTTTATCCAGGAACATCTTTTACGGGTCGAAGGGACAAGATCGAGGTGATCATCCCGATGATGATGGATTCGTTAGAACTCCATGCTATAACCAAGAATTTAATAAATTGATATTTCATAAATCCATATAGAATGTGTCAAATATCAAGAGAGTTTGGATTAAAACCCTTCAAGAAATTATCACTAGTGACTAGATTCAGACGAACGCGCCACTGAATAGAATTAAGTATCCATTTTTTATTATTGTGCTTATTAAATTCACTTGTTATCGTTAGACCACTATTGGTGCGTAGCTCACTAAAGATGAAATTTTTTTTCACTCTGATAATGATATTTTTTAAATCTCCAGTAGAACAGCTTCCTCTTCCTGCCTCGGTATTGTCCACTAGTAATAGATGGATCATGTGAATGTTTTGAGGTAATTAAAAAATATTTTCCATTATATTTAAAAAGAGGGTTTTTATATTGTCCAACAACATTGACCACATCTCAATCCAATATAATAGAGCCATGACATGGTCAAATAATATCCGTAATAGGGATTAGTTTAATATTAGTGGGTAAATATTTTCCAATGAAATATTTTTTAATATATGAGTTTTTATCCTAACTCAGTAGATGGAGTTAATTTTAGGTATACCGACCAAGTTCTAGCCAGGTCCCAATGGGTGGAATTAGGTTCAATGGTTGGAATAGTTTTTTGGGGAATTTTTTTATTCCACCAATAATGTGGAAATTTAATTATAATAATCATTATTATTATTATATTACTATAATTATTAAAATATTATTATTATTGAAATTATTTTTTTAATTAAAATAATAATTATTTTTTTTATTAAAAGGGTCTCTTTGAAAAGTATTGAAATATAACAACAGTTTGAGTTTGGGTATTTCTAGCTAATGTAAATGAAGAAAAAGGTGGGGTGGTGACATCTAAAAATGTAAAAAATCAACTTATTATGGAAGAAGCTTCCTCCAACTCCTTGAGCATACCTCCTCCCTTCGTCGGTGACCACTCCACTATGTCGCACCGACCCACAACCCATGATGTGGTTGCCCTTTGTTTTACCAGTCTTCAAAGCCCACCCGTGACCCACCATCCAATCAGTCATCCTCTTCTATAGTTTCCCCTTCCTAACATAAACCCCATACCAGATCTAGTCATGTCACCTACCTCTACCGGGACTAGCTCTATCTTTCCAGTAAAGGTGCGCCGATTTCTTGTCATGGTACTAACATGAATGAAGTTCCATTATCATACTCCCCTAGACTAACCCAAGACACAAAGCATGAGGTACTTCCTTATACCATGCTGCATACATGTTATCTTCCCCACAATGGGCTTTGGTGGATCAATCTATACTAGAATGGGTTAGGGTGGGTTAGCATGGCCTAGAGCACCGGTGCACAGGGTATACATGGCCCTTTATGGGCCTACATGGGCTCGACGTGACTCGTAGTGGGTTTGGGTGGGGTTTTGATGATCAAAAAAATTATTTTATGTATAATTAAAATTAATTTATTAATTTTGGATTTTAGGAATAATAATTATGACATTCCAAATAATTAAATTAACTTTTTGAATAAAAGTAGAGTTTTTATGGAAACCAAATCGAAATAAATTGTTTGAATTTAAATAATTACATTATTTTAACAAATTATCATGTAAATAAATTTACTGAATTTAATTTTTATAGGGAATTATTTTACTTGTTGATAGGTCATGAGAATCAACCAACTGTGTATGCTGATTGTTTATTTATTTATTATGTTAATTTTTTGTGATGAATTTAAGAAATATTTAAATAACATAACCTATGAATAATAATTTTTTTTATCTTTTAATATGTGTAAGGGTTTCCATCATGCGAGTTTTTTTTACTATGACGATAAAAGTGTGAAATGCAAAAAATCCCAAGACGAGATGATATATTAGATGAGAAGTGACACCTCTAGTGTTGGTGTGAGAAGGATCATGATTCAATAATCGACTTGGGTATGATACCCCTATGTCACAATTTATCCATTGAGTTTAAATGGGTCAATAAAAATTATATGATCCTAATAATTTAGGTAATTGATTTCCATGACTCATTATTTATTATATTATAATTTTTCTTGATTGTGGAAAAAATAAAAAAATAAAAAATAGAATACATATATACATGAGATTGTTTTATGTATTTTTTCCCGTTTTGGAAATGACCATAGAGAATTAACAAATTAATATAAATGGATTACATTAATCAAAAACATTTTAAACACTCACAAAAATATTCAGTCGCAAAAGCCTTCCATCATTAGAATTATAACAAAAGTATGTGTATAGGGTCCTCATCAACCATAGTAGGGGGTCTATCTAACCACTAGGGAAGTCTTATGATAGTGATAAGTTAACATAACAGACTATGACAAAAAACGAGTAGTCATATCTTTCTTTTCTGATCTTTATAAGAAATCATTGAGTAAATCGTGGTTTTTATTTTAAATGGTGGGAATTAAATCAATAGATCAAGGAACTTTTAGTTAATGTGATTGGATCGTCAAAAACCTCCCTTGAACTCTCTATGTAGTGATGTTGGAATAACATGTAGACTATGATGATTTTTTTCCAGTATCCTTGCCACTAATACACTCAAGTGAAAGAGTATTCGATTCTAGTACAGAGTGTTTCCGGTGTTGATAAAATTTATTAGAGACATTTAATAATTTAAATTATTAGAAATTTCTAGTCTGTAATTAATATAAATTTACTATTAAACTAGATTTGTTTCATAAATTGAAAGTAATACCACAAGAACAATATAATAATAATTGAAAATGAAAATGCCCAATTCGGTATGAGTTTATAATAGGTAGAATAGATGCCTGTGAAATGTACGACAACATCATAAATTCAAGGTGTTAGTATCCCCAATTCCTATTAAACCACCTTATGAAGTAATAGTATATTTTATTATATAATGTCCCAGATATGGGTGCCGCACAAAGGTGCCTCAAACCTGATTGGTCACCTGATGTCAAGAGAATTTCACCAAATGCCAGAGGCTGCCAACTCGCAGTGAGGGACAAGGTGTGATATTTGGTAAACTATTACATCGTTGATAGAGTATACACAGCAGAATATAATTTGTAAACAATAGAAGATGCAATAATACCAAACTGAAAGAAATAGTTAAAGACAAAATGTAAATCCAACTGAAGCCACAATATTTATATATATATACACAATGCATGGAATACGTATCTACATAAATATCCAAACATGTCTCAATGAAAGAAATCAATACAAAAATTAATTTACAAAAGAAACAAGTAAACTCCAGTAACATCGCAAGCATCGGCTTGGTCCAATGATCTCCAGCTCTAACAACAGTCAAGTACCTGATGAAGAAGTATGATTTCATATATCTTTACCTACAATTATATAATATGATTGGGTCCAAAAGAATGACCCATGTAGGATGTGAGATGGTTCCTTGTATAAAACCACCAGAAACTCTGTGCCTATCTGTCAGGGAATAAATATAGTAGGTAATATGAAAAAATAATGAAATAGACTAGGAAGTACTCAAATGTAACCAATCTTACAGTTTCCAATTTCATTCATTTAACATTTATAATTCAACCATTGAATCATGTGTCTCTGGGATCTAGGCTATGATTTTTTTCCCCTGTGCAAGGTAACCAAAAAAGATGTCACATAAGACCATCAACAATGATGTAAGACCGAATCCAAGCTTGTGCTTTCCCTTGGAAGACACATCACAATGAGTCATTTATTCATACAATACCCTTTTGTATGTTCTCCCAATCAATCCCCTCTAGTCTAACCTATCATAAGATCACTAAATAATTTCCCTCTTGGAAGATCTCATGGTCTATCCCCTTTGGCCTAACATGAAATCATTCATTTAAATAATTGCCCATTAAGAAAGGTCACACGGTCTAACCCATTTGGTCCAACATGATATCAATTCATTAAAATATTAACCCTTTGGTCAATATCTCATGGTCAAACCCATTTGGTCCAACATAACAATAATGAATTTTAAATTTCCACCTGGGAAGCTCTCAAGGTCTAAACCCCCAGGTGTACCATTAATTTAATAAAATATAAAAAAACCCCTAGGAATCATTCAAGGTCTAAGTGCTTGGTCAACATAGCATCAATATTGTATAAATGACCTCTTGGGTAGCTCTCAAAATCAATACCCATTGGTCAATCATTTACCCCAAGGCTCTCATGGACCATTGGAAAAAGAATACGCATATAATATCAAAGAATTTATTTTAATATGAAACTACTACATGGATAATCATTCCCAATCGCATCACATCCATTTCATATAATTAGTAACTCCATACTAACAAAACAAGGCTAGTAATACAAGGAAATCCTCATATACATTCTTGTCCAAACAAAAATAAACAATCAATAGCAGAAAATAAACCCATGGGGTGACCCATAAACAAGGTATCCAGCCTTACGCATAAGCATCAACCCTTTATCAATCAACCAAACTATAGCAGGTAATAAACAAGGTTAAATTTTAAATCCACTAACAACCCAAACATGGGTGTGCAACACTTGTAGAGCATATAAAACAAAGAAGAATAAAAAAAGGCACAAACACCCTACCTCAATGTCTTACAAATGATATTCTCGAACATCTATCCTTGAATATTCCAAGATCGATGTAGAAATACAAAATGGTGAAAAAATACCATTATTGAATAACTCACAATAGAGGATGAATTGAGAAGAGAGGCTCTATTGGTTTTTACAACTCACCAGTGGGATTCCAATCCTCCTAATGGTGTCTCAATCAGAGCTCAGACATTGAACCAGGAGGGTTTCAAAGATCATCTAGCAATTTTTCATGCTCTTGTATGAAACATGTGAATATGAAGACGTATCTAGATATGATATGCAACCCCACACAGATATATCAAATAAAAAATAAGTACATAGAGTGTTTATTAAAACAACATTCCATGTAGTATCCTTAACCCCCCCAACATTAGCGGTCTAACAGGTCACCACACAGCCATGTACTTGGCCTTTACACGGCTAGTACGTTGTTGTATGTGGCTACTGGGTATAGGACATGACCACAAAATTACACGACATGTAATTAAAAAACCTCATTTATTCCTTCTTCCGAAAAAACATGAAATCAAAATCCATACATAAATAGATGATCCAGGTTCTTAAAAAATTCCCCCTTGAAGCAATTTGTCTCAGAATTTCTCTTCCAATGGTTGTGAAGAATAATTTGTGAAAACCTCTTACCATTGTGATAGAACATTGACCTCCATCATCCATGTCATATGCTTCACTGAGTCATGCTGCCATATCAACTGTAATAGAGGAACATACCGACCAGGGAGAACCATCATGCTATGATCCACAATCCAAATAGGGTGCTTCTCAAAGTATTCATCCACCTCCAACTCAACCTACACGGGTTAAAAAACCTAAGATGAGTATGAAAATTAATGTCGTAGCTAAGAAACATGAAATATGTAGTGCAGAGACCAGTACCTCATATGTAACTGAATCAAATAGGTAATCGGACCGACTCCCACCAAAACCAAAAATGGCTCAACGTACCTCAGTGAATGATTTCCCTGTCTCATAATGCTCTACTGTTCTATCCTTGGTGTGGCACATAAAAAACCCAATCTCCGAACTCGAAATATAGAGTTCATCTCCGTCGATCATCACAACATTTTCTGCCGAGACTATTTAATATCCATCCTCTTCCAAATCAACTCCACCTGCTCAGTGGTCTCCTAGACAAGATGTGGTTCTTTAATAGCAGCCTCTCCTCCCTCTAGCCATGATAGTGTTGATCAACATGGTCTACCATACAAAACCACATAATGTTCTATCTGAATTTTCGTCTAAAAACTATTATTGTAGGTAAACTACACCATGGGTATGTTTCTCTCCCAGGAGCCCCCAAAATCTCGGACGCATGCTCGTAGCATGTCCTTAAAAATGAGATTTGTGTGTTAAGATTGGACATCTATCTGGGGATGGTAAGTTGTATTCATAAGTACCTATGTGCCCGAAGTCCATAGTAATCCCTGCCAGACTTGTGAAGTAAATCGTGCATCATTGTCTGAAAAGATAGAGTTCAGAACCCCCTTGAAAAAGTAATGTCTCTCATATGTACAACCCTCCATGATCATCAACCCAGAATATTTCACTGATCGGCAGGAAATATGCAACCTTCGTGATTCTATCGATAACAACCCAGACTGCATCATTCCCTCAATGAGACGTCAGTAAACCTATCACAAAATCCATTGTGACATCATACCACATCCACTCATGAATTAGTAACTACTATAATTTCCCTTCTGATCCCTGAATCTCTTCATTCACCTGTTGACAGGTGGAACATATCAAAACAAAACTAGCTACATCCGTCTTCTTAACTGGCCACCAATACTGACGATGTAGATCTCAATACATCTTTGTGACATCAAGATGAACAACCCATAATGTGGCATGAAAATCTCGCAACAACACCTCCTTTATGTCTACTAATAACAAAATTCACCCATGAAAATTCAAAACCTCATCCTCCCATATGTTCCACCCATATGTAGGGTCGTTGCATGACACACTCTCTCGTAGAACTAAGCATTCAAAATCTGATAGCTTCCTCATTCACAATCGATCCAATAGAGTAGAGGTAACATCTATAGAAGAATGAAATAGTTTCCCCTATCTTTCAAACACCTCCAAATGCATCGTAGAGAACAGATCCACAAGCTTCCACTCACTACTGGACTCATGAACTCTATATACCTGAGTTCTCCTTATCAACGCATCAGCCACTACATTGCATTTCCAAATTGTGTATGAAAGCGAAAAATTAAAATACTAAAGGTAATCAACCCACCTTCCCTTTCTCGATTTTATATCATGCTTTGTAAAGATATACATAAGACTTTTGTGGTCAGTGTACAACACAAAATTCAATATGAGTAAAAAATGTCTCCAAAAACATAAGGCATAGACAATCACAACAAACTCGAGACCAAGTTTTGGGTAATTCCTATCATGTGGCGTCAACTGCCGAGTCTTGTACACAATGAATCCATCCCCTGCATATGTAATTCTCCCAATCTGATTCATGATGTGTCACAGTACATTGTGTAACTCTTTTCTATCCATATAAAAATCATTATTGATGTGGAAGTCAACCTCCCTTTTAGCTCTTGAAAGGCTGAATTGTAGGAATCTATTCAGATGTACTAGCACCCGTTTTATTTAGGCCCATCCATGGAACTGCTATGTGTGAAAATTCTTAAATAAATCATATTTAGTAACTAGCAAGCCCTAAAAATTTCTATACCTCAAAGATGTTGTTTGGATTCTCCCAAGAAACTACCACTCTCATTTTCTCTGGGATAACTGATACTCATGTATCTATGATGATGTGACCTAGGAAGTGAATTTAGTGCATCAAAAAGTGTCAATTTGAGAGCATAGAATATAATTGAATCTCTCTGAGTATACTAAATATGATCTCAAGATGGAGGGAATTGTCAGGTCGATAATGAGTGTAATCAAAAATATTGTCCAAAAACACTACCAAAAAACAATCCTAGTAAGGATGGAACACACGGTTCGTAAGTTCCATGAAAAATACCGGTACATTTGTGAGATTGAATGACATAACCAAATACTTGTATAGACCATAACTTCACCAAAATGTTGTAAGAGGTATATATAATGGTATAACACGACACTGATGATAACTGGTTCTCAATTCAATCTTCTAGAACACCCGGGCATCTCGAAGATGATCAAAGTGATATCAATCCTTAGTAAGGGATATCACATCCTAGCCATCAACTGGCTCAACATCCAATAATAATAACAAAGACTGAGGGTGCCATCATCCTTCTTCGCATAATGGACAGGTGACCCACATAGAAAAGTGTTGGGTTAGATGAAACCCTTTGCTTGGAATTCCACTAACTGCTTCATGGGCTCTTGTAACTCTGGTATAGCCATCCTATATAGAGAAATTGACACAGGTGCCGCTCCTGGAAAAACACTCGGTTGGAAAGTAATCCCAGAAATGATCCACCATCGAAGGAATCTACATCTGTGAAGTACCCTAGTCTTCTAGATATAACTTAGAAATATTGGATGTAATTCCTCCCAACCCATGATGCTCTAGTCCAACTCTTCTCTGCTGGACATCTCATTTTCCCTTTTGTAAAAAATATTCATCCTCTGGTGATGTGATACTCACCCCATGGTGATAATAGTCAACATAGGCCTAAATGGAGATAAACCAATCTATTCTAATAAAATCATCAAATATTTTCAACTACATTACATAGATGTCCCAAATGAAGTGACACCCACTAACCTTAAGAGGATACTCATTTTTATGATATACACATACCGTCTTGATACCTAATGGAGTGTCTTGCATCCAAAAATCATCCTAAGTAAAGATAAATCTCCCAAAGATCTATATACTCAGAACATATATAATACAATGAGAAGCCTCGATGTCAAAATGTGCAAAATCTAAAACTAAGGGAAAAAAGTGTACCTCTAACCATAGAGGGTTTGGGATCTTGGTCCAGCGAGGCCTGCTGCATTGAAAATGTATGCCCTATACTACGACCTTCCGACCCTTCCTATATACCATCAAATGAACAACCCTTCTATCACAAAAAAATCTACCTCTTAACATCTAGTGTTCGGGTGCCTCACGACGATGCCCGAAAACTAGTTGGTCTCATGACCTCAAGTGCATTTCCCAAAATGCCAGAGGCTGTCGACCTGTAGCGATGGATGAGGTGTGATATTGGGTAACCTATGACCTCATTGGCAGAGTATAGACATTATAATCTTAATAGTTAATAATAGTGGAAGAAATGACACAAAACAGAAATAAAAAGAAGAAGACTAAAGGTAAATCCAACAGAAACCATAATATATATATGATTCATATAATATGTATATGAAGAAACAACCAAACAAGTCACAATGTTGGAATTAAATACAATAAACAAAGTTAAAATGAAACAGATAATCTCCAGTAGCATCACAAGCCTTACCTTGGTTCCATGCTATCCCGCTCCAACAGAAGTCAAGTACCTGATGACGAATGTCAATTGCCTCTATCTCTACCTAAAATCATATAATCTTTCTAGGTCCAAATGGATGACTCAAACAGGGATTGAGATGAATCCTAGTAGGCAACCACCAAAATATTTGTTCATATAATTAAGTGAACATATGTATCATGTAATATGAAAGAAATAAAGCAATAAACATGGAAGTTATAAAAGGTATCCAATCCTACAGTTTTCAATTACATTCATTTAACAATTATTATTCATCTGTTGAATCATGTAACCATGGGATCCAATCTATGATTTGAATCCAACATGTAAGGTAACCAAAACAGACATCTCATACGACCATCAACAATCAAGTAAGACTGAATCGAAGACTGTTCTTTTACATGGAATATGTGTCATAGTAATTCATTTATTAATACAAGACCATTTGGTAATTTCTGACAGTCTATCCCCATTGGTCTAAACTATCCTTTGATTATTAAATAAACCCCCTTTGGGAAGCTCTCATGGTCTATCATATTTTGTCCAACATGATATCTATCATTAAAATAATGATCCTCTCAGAAATATCTCTTGTTCTAACCCCTTTGGTTTATTATGATATCAATTCATTAAAATAGTAAACCTCTAGGAAATCTCTCACAATCTAACACTATGGTCCAACATAACAACAATCAATTATAAACAACCACCTTGGACGCTCTCAGGGTCTAAACCCTTGAGTTTACCATTAATTTAATCAAATATAAATGACCACCAGGGAAGCTCTCAAAGTCTAATGTCTTGGTCAATAGAGAATCAATAAAGAATAAATGACCTCCTAGGTAGCTCTTAGGGTCAATACCCCTGGTTCAATCATCCACACCAAGGATCTCAAAGTCCATTTGAAAAAAATTGTGCATATTATATCAAATCATATCCTAAAATCTAAAACTAATACTTGGCTAATCATTAACAAGAACATCACATTCAATTCGTATAATTACTTATTCCACCCTAACAAAACAAGGCATGGAATTTAAGAAAATCCTCACATAAATTCTAGACCAAACAACCATAAACAATCAATCAAGGGAAAAGCACCCATGGGGTGTTCCCTAAACAGGGTATCCAACCTTACAAAAAAGAAACAATCCTTTTACAATCATCCAAATCATAAAAGCTAATGAAATGAGATAAATTGTAAATTAAGAAATACCCCCAAACAAGGGTGTGCGGAACATTTAGCATATATAAACTAAATATGAACAACTAAAGGCACAAACCACCTATCCGAATGTCTTACGATCAATATACTTGAATGTCAGCCCTTGAATCATCATAGATCAACACTGATGTAGAAATGATAAAAGACTCCCAACAATGAATAACTCACTACAGAATATGAATCAAAAAAAAGTCTCAAGGGGCATTTAGAACTCACTGGTGGGATTCCACCACATCTGACGATGTATCAATCGGAGATCATATGGAGAATCAAGAGTGGTTATAAGTTCATCATCCATTTCATCACACTCCTGTACAAACCATGGGAAGAATCTTATGTATCCAGATATAAGATGCAATCCCGCTATGATATATCAAATAAAAATAATAGTATTTGGTGTACTCATTAAAACTAGATGTTGTGTTGTAGCCTTAACTGACCCCCAATATAAGTGGTCTGCCAGGTCAACCCATGGCCTTGTACTCGGCTGTTACATGGCATGTACATGACTGTGAGTGGAAACTGGGTACCCAATGTGTACACAGATGTACATGGCGTGTACATAGAAAAACACCATTTCTCCTTTTTTCCTAGTAAAAAACCAAAAATCAATATCCATACTATAAATGAAGATCCGAGTTCATAAAGATTATATGAGACTCATATATGGTATATATGAGGGATAAATTATAATTTTTTCATCAATTTATAATTTCAGTTATGGATACAACATGGGGACATGAATTTTGTTACATGTTGTCTCACCTTTGGGAAGCTTATTTGGAGATATATAAGTTCATATATGAATAAGTGATGACTTCATTAGATATGTGTACATTGAAATATGGATCAAAATCATTCTATGTAACCATTTGTCCTAAAAATTTCCCTCATTTAGTCAAATTTTACATAATATTAAAAAATAAATATTTTAGATAATTTTCTTATTACCTTATTTGTGAATTCCTCTTAGAAAATAAGAAATTAAAGAAGGATTAATATTTAGTTTTGTATGACATAAAAGTTAAAATTCAAGGTGGAAAATTGCAATGGAAAATGTGACTCAAAACACAATATCCCAATGTCCTTAAATAAGAAAAATATGTTATCATAAATGATCATATTTTCATTGCATAGGTTGTTGAAAAATTAAATGGAATGAATTTAATTGAAGAAGAAAGATTTCACTTCCTCTCAAGGTATATTCATCCATTTCATATAATGTTACACTATACTTATTGAAAATTAAATAAAATATTCCTATCACATGTGTATTTTAATATAGTAAATAAGTATTAAATGAAACATAATATGATGTATGTTGTGTTCTCTACGGGGATGAGAAACTATGGTTCCTATTTCAGTGGTGATAAGTACACAAATTTAAATTTCCATGTGGATTATTCTACCAAAACATTTTTATGTATTACCAAAAATTTTATCTCATGTGTCCTTAAGAACAAGTAGACAGTATACCGGTTCAGGATTGAATGTTGTTTTTTTGTTTAGTATATAACTAATTGTTCAGTAATGGTTGAACCATTAGAGATACATGATGAATATAAAATGTAAGACATAAATAAATAGATTTGTAAAGATATTAATTTTTCAATGAAAACTAATTAGTTGTCAAGAACATCCCATGTATGGTTTTATACTCATTGGAGTTAATGAACAAAAGTATTGTTAACACACTTTTTACTTATATTTAGACAATTAAACATTTTTAAATAAATGTAAGTCATAATGATTCCAGAATTCATTCATCTAGATAGAATGATTCATTCCAAGAAAAAGCTATACGTTTTAGGAAAAAACACAGGTCAAAATTGAACCAGTCACCATGGAAACCCCACAACATTGTCTGATAGTATTTTCTAATCCTCATAGGCTGGGAACTAGTTTCAGGCATAAAAATAGAAAAATGAGAACAATTTATCCCTTGAAAAATAGATAATAAACAAATATAAACTGTAAAATAAAAGTGAACACTATCAGTGGAATGAAAATAAGACTATACATACCTCCATGTAACCCTGTGAGCCTCCACCAACCACTAAACTGATGTTCCACCGTGGTGACCCAAACTAAATAGGAAACAACACCCAAGATAAAAACAGAAATAAATTTATAGGCATGAGTATTAAAACTTAGTTGGCATGCCCAAATAAACTATTCCCTATAGATTACCTATAAAAAGGAAACCAAGTCATTATAGTTTTAAAATACAACCATATAAATAGGGGTTTCTCCCATTATTTTATAATTAAATTAACAAGCTTTCATTTTGATGAAAACCCATTTTTTCCATCACATTTCCAAAGTAGTTTTCAAACTTGCAACAAAAATTCCAAATGAAAGGAAATAAATTTATATTAAACAATGGGTTTCACTAAGGGGGAGAAGAAATCATGAAACTTCTAAAATGGAAATCAAATTACAAGAACAATTTTTAAATGGTCCACCATATAAAAAAATGAGGATCCCATCAAGAAGAACCATGCCCCAACATATAACCATTGGAAATCTTTATATGTAACTAGCACAAGTGGGACCATATGAACATTGTACATTGGTGATAAAATTCTCCAACTAAACCACCAACATCATTGTCATTCGGAAGACATTTGAGGGTAACACATCCCAAGGTCTCGTGGCCTCCAAATCATAATCCAACACAAATAATGATCCCATGCAAGAGTCACTATATGGGATCACATCTCAAGGTAAAGTGTTCTCTAATCTTATCACATGTTTTTTCAATGTTGTATCTTCAATCATGATAGAAGAATCTGGGCCTCAGCAACTTCCAATTCCACTAGCGTACTATTTAGAGTTCCCCCACCTAGGTATCTAGTTTTCCCATGTGATCTATTTCAAATAGCGGTTAATTTTTATCAAGCAAATATATATGTCCATATAATTTTATTTACCCAAAAACACATCCAACCACTCACCACCAATCTTCCTCCTTGAGTGTATCACCCTTACTATGTCACAGAATAATTCACAATCCACTGCACCAGAATGTATCACAGATCTCCCATTTAACATACCCCTAATATATATAAAACAATGGGAATTCTTCAACAGCGGTTTTCCACTTCAAAAAAATCATTTTTCAATGTTCCAAACAAGCCTCATTACTTTACTAGGAACATAATCATTTTATAAAACATAATCACCCAAAAATTTTCTGTTCCAAAACCTTTTTAAAAATACACCTCTATAACCATGGAACTAATCATTGATAAACATGATTGAAAAGATGCATAAAACGAGGAAATGTTTTTAAGAAATTCATGATTGGAATTAACCTTAAATTGAAACCATAACCCTTTAATTTTTCCAAACATACCAAAAAATGAAATTTTCCCTTTTTAAAATAACCCATGAACACATTTTCATTCAATTAATCTTGAAAAACTATTTTAAGCTAATCAAAAATAATGGGAAATACCCATTGCACACCCAATATTATTTTCGGAAAACATTTTTAATCATTTAAAATGAAGAAAATTCTAAAACAAGCCAAGAATAAAATTGTAATGAAGATTACACATGTCAAACTTGATGGTGAACATGAAAAATAAAGGAATGTACAACATCAAGCATCATCATCACATTTCATAGAATATATGTACTATTTATATTAAAAAAAATATTTAAATAACTCATGTGAATATGGAATTTAAATTATATCCCTCATAATAGAGAACCTACCACAAGAAGAAGAAGAACATGTCAAAAAATCTAGGCACTTAATCAACTTTATGATGGATACTCGAATCTTTGACTTCCTCTTGCATGTATATGTATCTTCACTTATATGATAGGGCATCTATCCCCAATGTATTTATTTTCATGGAGAAATATATACAAGGGGATCCTCATATACATGATTATATTTGCATACTATTTTTTTAACTTCAACACATATTAATTTTCATATATAGATAGGCACACCTGGACCCATTATATATGTTCATCATTATATTGGTGAATATATATAATGGGGAAACATACACATATCTATGAATCCCCATTCATATGTATACATGTCTCATCTAACAATGGAAACCCAAAACCACCGCAGCGAGCTCCAACACACTACAAAAAAAACTATGGGGTACTCAAAAACCACCAAACCCCTAAATAAAAATTAATCTAATGTAATGGAACTGAAAACCCCTTCCCAAAATTGAAAAATACTGCTACCTTTGACCACCTCGTCAAGATTGGTCCTCAATGGGGATAGAAAAACATGTTCATCAAGAATCAACCAAAACCAAATCCCAAAAACACATTAGCATTCGTCCACGGAATGCACACCCCACAAAAGATTGGGAAACCAAAAAATAGAGGGAGAAGTAGGGATAAGATACTTACTAGAGAGAACCCCACACCAAATAATGTGGGAAAATGTTCACCGAATGGACGAAGGTGGCTCACTAAAGGGGTTTCATCTAGTGGGTGGGGGAAAAATATAGGGAGAAAAAAAGGCAGATGTGTTGTGTATGGGGTAATAGGGATGGGAAACCCTTTTAGTCATTCAAAAATGTACCGTATGAAGACTTTCTCAATTATTTGGTGATGTGGACATCATTCTCACAACTTCTTGAATCACTCCCAGTACTCATACACTGACTCCCCTTCGACATTATTAATCCCTGATATCTCCTTTTGAGTAGAAGTGGACCTCGATGATAGAAAAAATATCCACCAGAAAATATGTTTCAAATCATTCCAACAAGTTACATCTTTGGGTTGTAAATAATACATCAAATAATTAGTAAATCCATAAAGATAAAATGGTAATTCCCTTACTTTTATTTGAACATCCAAGACATTTATTGTTTTAAGGGTTGAGAAAACCACATAAAATTCTTTTAATTTTTTGTTTTGATCCTCACCAGATAATCCATGATACTTTAGAAGAAGGTTGATTAACCCAAATTTCAATTCAAAGTCTGATTTGAGGTTTGGGTATAAATACACTTTGGATGATAGTTAATGCCAGGTGTATCCAATTATTCAAGGGTTATATTATGTTTATTATCATTTTTTCATCCACTGGTTCTTCTTTTATGTTTGATTCAGAATTGTTTTGAATTTTAGTTTTACCTAAATAAAGGAATTGTCCCACTAGTTGAATGTTGAATCTTACCGTAGACTAAGACTTCCTAATTCGATCCCTATGGCTGAACTCAATCTCAGGTTCATGTTCTCATATATCCTTTGGATTTGATCATGTTATAAATCAAATAAAAAAATAAGTAATTGATGAAAAGTGGACCATAATAAAAAAAGACGTTTGAGTTGGTCTGATAAAAATTAAAAAAGGGAGTAAGAGAAAAAAACATGAGAAAAGAGAAAAATAAATAAATAAAAGAGGTAAATAAATAAATGAAAAATAAAATAAATACCTCTAATTTTTTGATTAAATTACTTTCCAACCCAGAAACAACACTAATTTGATGAGCGTTGTCACTCAAGATCTCAAAAATAATTATGGTTTTACTAAGGACATCTGAGTGGCTGAGGTGGGTCATTATCTCAAAGAATAATTGAATTAAGAAACCCTTAATAAGATTTAATGAAACAAATTTTTTTTAAAAATATTACAAAATTTGGGTGGTCCGGTTTAGTGATTTTAAGACAATAAAATAAACAACAAACAACACGGAACAATCAAAGACGCAATTTCATTAAAAACACTTATATGAGAAGATGTAATTGATTTAATCTACCCCTTAATCATTCATCTATAATTATACCATATGATAATAATTATTTAAATTATGATCGCCTAACCTTGTCAACTACTAAACCCTTTAGAAATTAACACAGCCCCAAATATTTGAAAAATGGGCCTTAGGTCAACATTGGGACTTCCAATCGAAGCACCCTTCATTGATTGTAATACAAAATCCAAGAACCCTTCATCAATGGATAGTTATGGAAGAATATAATACATATATTTGAGTATTAATTGTGTTTTGGGATGAGACTTAAACCCAAAAATTCTATCCATTGTTGATTACATTTCTCGATTGAGGATTATCTCACACGATTTATAGAAGCCCGACAACAATGTCAAGTGAAATTTGATAGAGTAACATAGAAATTAAAACTCTTGTAATTGATCACAATTTTTTAATTTCAATATGTTTATGTATTACAAATAAATAAAATATAGGATTAGGTATTAGATCAAGAACCAACGAAATCTCTCTTCCTTGGGCGGAGTTGTCATCTTGGAAACATTTTTGATATGAAATAGATTAAAAGGGGAAAATCTAATCTCGTCTCCACTATTATATTCCAGAACTAAGTATAAAAATAAAAACATTAATATATAATAATAAAAAGATTAATTGAAGAAAAATTATTCTTACCATAACAATTGAAAATAATCACAAAGTGGAGGAGGGAGAGGAGAGCCTTCTTGGAAGAAATCTATGCACATGGCTATACTACTTCCAAAAGGTTTTAGACATTCACCAGAGACACCCCTTTTTAAAATCCTTCCCAAAACCCCTAAATACCCTACCAATGAGTAAAAATTTCATTTAAATAGATTTTTTGGGGAATGGGGTTACATTACATTTTTAAATGTGAAAGGAATATTGGGAAAAATATTTTAATCCCACTTTTAACGTATCTATGATCTTCAAAACACATGAATTATCTATCCTTCCAGAAGTATTATTTGTCAGATGTTTTTTCCTAGAGATCCCGGAAACATTTAGTCACATTCCATGAATTTTTGAAGATTATATGTCCCATTTACCGATGTAATATCTAATTTGGGGAGTCCAGTACAACTTTGATTTAATTTCCCATTTATCCGACAAAAATGCACTATCCGACCTTCATGACCATAATTGACATTGTATCCCTTTAAGTTAAGAGCATAGTTACTAAATGTTTGTCAAAATAATTTACAGATAAATATTTATGAAGAAAATACTATTGTTAATTACAAAAATATAAAAGAAAATTCCATCAAATTTTTAAATAAATGATCTAATCACAAATATTCAATAAATAAATATATTTATCATAATGTGAGGAAATTATTTCATTTATTATCAACATAATATTCAATAAAACTATGTTTTATCATTTCCCTGGACCTAACATGAATAATACAATATAATTACCATACCATGTGTATAGTGAGTGATACATGATGTCCTCTTACAATTATACTATTGATATTTTGGAATCCAGTATTCCAATTGTAATTTCCACATATTTTTTGTTTAAAATTGATAAATAATGTAATAATCATGGACTTCGTGGAGGTATGTCCTGGTTTAATTTTTTTAAAAATATCTTAAATATGGTAAATATAATGTTTACTAGGTGTATATGTATTCTCAAGGATGTTCCCGGGGGTCGGGACATGAAAGAGAAGAAAATTAGACCATCAAATACATTTTTCATGATTGGAACTAGGTTAGAGGATATTGTGAACCTAAACTATTCTAGCCAAAAAGAGGGGTGAACAGTTATGAAAAATATGCAAGGTGGAGAAACCGAACCATACGAACATGTATAGAGGCATTTCTCATGGTTGGCGAATGGTTTTTCAATTCGTTCTGGCCTCCCTAGGTAACATTGTGACATTGTCCCTATTAAATAGAGGTTGCCCCATCGTTGGATCATGGTTTAGGAAATCATGCATCCAAAAAGTCTGCCCCATTAAAAAGTGAAAATTTACCAAACTACCAACATTGGACATTATGTTTCTCACCTGATTTTTATTTTCATTTCTTCCTCCTATATTTCTAGTGACAAACTAAAGGTCCCAAATCTTCCCAATGTGTATTTCCTTTGATTATAGTCTATTTGGATTGTCGTTGGTTCTCAATCGAATCACTGGTATGTCTAATGGTCCTCTTTATTTTCATTTTTGGATTATGCCTCATAGATTTCTTCTTCTTCTTATGAATCCAAGAAACACTCTTTTTAAGATGGATCTTGGGTTTTAGAATTAAAGGGATATTGAATTTGGATCAAAGGCTATGGTTATGTGTGCGTTCATCTCCAAATTTGAGGTAGGAAGAATATAAGTTATATCCTAGAGTTTGGTTGTATATTTGATCATTCATGGTTGTAAAGTTGGTTCCCTCTTATTTTGATATTTTTCCATGAGTAAGATTTGGTAAATTGGTTGGAATTATGACGAATTGAAAGCCTCGTTATCCCCACGGGCTGTATTGAGGATGATTAGCTCAAATTGGGTCCACCCATGGGGTGCACCAATATTTTCAAATGTGGAAATTTTGATGTTAATCCAAAATCATGTTTGTGTTAAAATAGATCCCTTGAAAAATGTGTTTACGTGTGAGTCGAGTTGAAATAGAAATATTGTTAGTTTTGTCTAGTAGTTGAAAATTTCAAAATGGATTTTATGGAATGATGTGGAAGTGGTCAAATGGATTAAAATTAATGTATAAAATGGAAAACGATATTGTAATTGAAATGGGAAAATGGATTAAGGCATGTGAATTGATGAATTATGTGAAATGGGTTAAGTGGGATATCTAATGTAAATGGTAAATGTGTTAATGGTTTGCGGTTTGATGTCGTGTTATATGTGAATGTATATAAACATTGAATGTTGTGTTTTTTGATTATGTTTGTTTCTTACGTGGTATATGTTGTAAGTGGATGAATAATATTGAGTACATGGCTTGGTGGTGTGGGATAAAGGACTAAGGCACCTCCCACAAGTCACGTTGGACATAGGCTCTAAACCCCAGCCTAGAATGCATGGGTTAGAGATTCTCACATAGTATCTAGTACCTTAATGATTTCATATGGTAAAACTACCTGAATAGAGGCTCCAAGATATGTGTGTTATGATTATTTATGAAATTATTATCCCTAGCTAGATAGGTCATGTGACTCATTACCTTATGCATAGTAAATTACCATCTAATGAAATTATGTAAATGATGTAAATGTATAACCCATGGAATAAGTAATGAAATAGAAGAGATGATTAAAATTGTTAATGTGGTTATTTTTAACCAATGGATTTGTATTGTATTTTTTTTACATTATCATTTTTAACACATTCATATACTATCTTTTTAGAATTGGATTTTTGTAGACACTATTGGTAGTGGCTTACTGAGTTGTACTCACATGCTTCTCCCACCTCCATTGGTTAACCGAGTAGATTTCATGGATGCAGGTTAGGATAAGGGAATATCCTCTATGCTAGATGGTTGAGTTAGGCTTGGGATATTGATTAATGAGGACCCAGACATAGATATTGGAACCATTTTTTGGAATTAGCAATTTGTCTTTATTTTTGGTTTTTCCTTCAACTTTGGCACAGTTAGCATGACATGGCACATTTCCCGTTAGGTTGTGGGATAGTCACATGTTTGGAAATGGTTTGAAATTCATGTCTATCGGTTGTTATTATTATTTAAATTGTTTTAAATTGACATATTCTGTGTAATAATATGATTAACACATCATTGTATCCTCACATGTTCACATAGACCCTCACATCTAGTTGGAAAACACAAGAATATGGTGAGGCGTGCCTAAGGTCATGTAGCAACCTGGCTTGGGGTAGTGGTTTAATGGAAACCGAGTTGGGGAATTGCAAATTGGTATCATAGTGGTTCTTTTCTATGGTCTTAGTATTTGAGGATGCTAGACAAGATATTAGAGATTTTTGGTTATTTGATAGGATCTCATTCTTTGGAGTATCTAAACTATGTAGAAGGGAAAAACTAAGTATAGAGGGTAGGGGTTTTTTTATTTGTGTTGTTATGGTTGAATGATAGTTAAACATTGGGTGATGAACTTGTTTTATGATGTCACTATTTAAGGATTTTTCACTCATGGTCTGAACGACATGAGGTTGTGCATTCATGCACCATTATAGGAAACTAAGGATATAAGTGACATACATCATGAAAGGCACACATAAGATGAGTTTATGGGACATGAAGTGTAGGATGCATTTAACATTCTAAATAATTCATGAAAAATATGGTCTAATGATGATGATGATAATGGGTAAATGGAAATAATGTTAAAGAAGGATTAAAGAATTGTTCTTTATGAAGGTTTAGAAATGAGTTGACATATTGGTTGTAATGAGTTGTGGAATAGAAATTGTTCCTAAGATGAAATATTTCTATTATAATAGTGGAAATTTTTTTAAAATGGGTTTCTAATAAAATATTTGTAATTATATGTGTTGTTTTACCCCATGATAGGCTTGAACTATGGTGGGGATGTTCTAATGTAGTTTCCTATAAGTGACATGGTCTAATGGAAGAGTGCATGTGAAATTGGTTATTTATGGAGTGTGGATACCTATTTTATACAGTTGTGTATGTTTTTGGTATTTTGTCTATGATTTTTTCTTATCATTGATGGAATATGAAACCATGATTTCATATTCTAATTGGGAGGCAATAGTATTTCACCATTTATTCTCCTCTAGAGGTTGAGTAAGGGAAGATAGTGAATTTGGGTGATATGGGAGATGAGAAGTTTTGTGAAAACTTTTCTCATTTTATGTAGACAATTGAACAAGACCATAAGAGGATTGCATTGATTATGTTTGAGCTGAATAGGGAGTTCTACTTACAAGACTAGCTGACTTTTACTATATAGGGTGGAACGTATTCAGTTGAGTTCTTCATATAGTACATCCAAATGATTCGTGATCACCTAGAGACTCATCCTGGGAAGTGGTTATATTGGAATTTTATATGTAGTGAGGTTAATAAAATAGTTGGTGGGAGTTTTTTATCTTGACCCAAATGTATGATTTCATGACAAGGAAGGATTTCCCATAAATTTTTCTAGAATATTTATATTTGGGGAACTCGAGGCTAGAGAAGGCTGTATAGTTTATGAGGTTAACTCAGGGGTATATATTATTGAAGGAGTATGTTTTTCACTTCATTATATTTCAATGTATTTTTCTGGCATCTGTAGGTGATGAAGAATCCATGATGTGAAGTTTATAGGATAGGCTTAGACAAGAGATCATTACCCATGAATATATATTCTCTTTAAAGAGGTTTTTTGAGGTAGTGGATTGGGTCCTTATTTAAGTAGTGAATATCAAGGAGGAATCTTGTGGTGGAAATACAGTTCCAGTTATGTGATCCAATGGTGCATCTAATGATGGTAAGAAGTGCCATTTTGATTGTTTACACCAAGGTGGTGTTGGTAATAGTAGTTATAAAAGAGAAGCAGCATCATATAAAAGTGACTGAGTTTTTTTCTATCAGTGTGGCCTGGAAGGACACCTGCATAGTTCAAGCCCCTGACTACCAATTAATTGTTGATCATGCTGAAGAATGGGGCCTGTAATGAGGTTTTATAGAATCCCTTGTTGGGGGTAATGAATGATGTTCAAGACCATTGTAGAGTATAGGTAGGGGTTCGGTTACCCCATATCATGGATGTTATTGGACCTCTACTGGCTGCACTAGTATGGGTAGTGTTCCTTGTACATCGGGGTGAGATCATTTATATCAGCAAGGTAGTACGACACTAGTAATTTAAGCTAGATCACAGGGTGGAGGTATATGAAATCACCATGCAGTTTTATATACACCTAGAGATGGTGATGCAATACCATCGACTATTTGAGGAACAATTCTGGTTGCATCTATTCTTTCTAGTGCATTATTCAATACAGGTGACTTTCATTCATCTATTTATGATAATCCTATTTTTTAGGCCTAATAGTGGAATATATGGGTGGGGTTTTTTTCTTGATACACCATTATTTGTATGAGCATAAAATATTAGGTAATGTAAGGGTTTTACCCTTGATGTTGTTGGGTACTATTTCTTATATGAATTTTTTGTGCTTGAGATGTTGGTTTTTTATTTAACTTTGGATATGGATAAGATAATATTATATCAAGCCAATATTAACTATTAATGTTGAAGGGTAACATTAACCTGTCCATAGGGAGACACATATTTACATAATGGTGAATGGGATGTTCAGGAAGGACATGTAGAGCCAGTTTTTTAGTAGTTAGGTGAGCTCACAGTCCAGGTGGCATGCCACATGATTGATGGTGGTGGATTAGATATGAATTTCATTTCTGGTATGGTAGATTGGTTCCACTATGTATTTCATAAATACTTCTCATAGCTTCCACTGAATATGTTTGTAGAGATCACTAGAGAGTTTCTTCCAAGAGAATAACTGATTTCCATTCCTCCATATAGAATGGAATATGCAGAACACTAGGAATACAAAATTTAATTGAAATAATATGAGGATAAATGTTTTTTTTCTTCCTTTTATGTCAAATTGTGGATATCCAATGTAGTTTCCTATGAAATATGACATATCATTATTGTTATGTGTCGATTAAAGGAAGTCAAATCAGATGAAGGTTAAGAACCAATACCCTCATCCTCGAATTGATGATCTATTCGACCGACTGAGAGGTCATTAAATGTTTTCTAAAATAGATCTTAAGTGAGGGTGTCATCATCTAAGGTTGAGGCCTTATGATATATCATTGAAAGCCTTCCAAAGCATGTTTGGTTTGTTTGAGTCTATTGTTACACTATTTTATTTGACCAATGCACTGGTATTTCTTATGTCTCTAATGAATTAAATATTTGATCCATATATGGATCAGTTTTTAGTCAGTTATGTTGATGAAATACTAGTGTACTCAAACACTCTTGATGATCATGCCAAACATCTTTACATCATTTTATGTACACTAATAGAGCATAATCTATATGCCAAAATATCCAAATGTCCATTCTTGTTAAAAATGTTTTATTTCTTAAGACACATCATCTTAGAATAAGGGTTGTCTGTAGACGTGGAGAATGTACATGAATTTTTTTCTTGGGAGCATCCTTAAAATGTTTCAATATGTCTGTAGTTTTTTAGTTTGGTCCTCATATTACTAAAGGATCATCAAAGTATTTTCTTGTTTCAAAGAACCACATTCTTCATTCACCATGAATGGTATAAAAATTTGAGTGGTCTACAGAGTGTGAGAATTCCTTCTATGAGTTAAAGAAGGAATCTAAAACTGCAGTGATTCTGATATTACCTAAGCCAGGTAATATGTATACTTTGTTTTGTGATTTTTTTGGTGTTGTTCATGGAATAGTATTAATGTAGGATGATCAAGTTGTTAAGTACGGAACAAGACAGTTGACACCTCATGAGAGAAATTACCCAACACATGATCTTGAATTTTCCAAAACTGTTCATGCCATTAAATTTTAGAATCATTACTTATTGGGAAAAAAATTACGATGTATACTAATGATGAAATATTAAAATAAATATTCTCGGAGTGAGATTAAAATCATTGATAAAGAAGATGGGTTGAGTATATGTAGTCTTTTTACTAAAAGATAGTTTACATATATAGAAATGGAAATAGTGTTGCAAATTATTTGAGTCAGAAAACTCAAAATCTGGTAGTTCAGGAATCTAGTTCAGAGTATAGGATGATGGCATTATTCATGGAGATAAATATAGTGATATTGGACAACCATGGGAAAATTTCCCCTTAAAATTTGTAGTTGAGTCTTCAATTCTGAGCCAGATCAAGGAAAAATAAATTAAGGATTAATAAATTTTTGCTTTAAGGGGAATATATAATGTTTGGGAGTTACCTTCTAGTTGGACCATTTGATATTATGAAATCATTTATGTTTGTGTAAGTTTGGTTGTTCTAGTGTCTGTGAGAGAAGAGGTGATTCATGAGTTTCAGGCATCAAAGTGGGAAGGTTATCCTATCCTTTACAATCTATAATGTGACCTTTATAGGTAGTATAGGTGGTTGATATTGAAGAACTAGGTTGCAGGTTTCATGGTGTTATTCCTTACCTTCCCACAGGTGAAGGACGATCATCCACGACCAGGTGGTTTGTTAGATTCATTGCCTATAATGGAATTTAAATCGGTTGGCATGATAATGGATTTCATTGTGGTTCTCTTGAGGGTGACTTATAATTATAATTCAACTTGGGCAGGTGAGGATTGGTTGACAATGATGGATCATTTATTTCCAATATGAGATACCATCACCATGGATCAGTTGGGTGAGTTTTATGTTTGGGAAGAAGTGTGATTACATAGAGTACCAAATACTATAGATTAAGATAATGATCCACATTTTTAATCATTATCTATAGGAGGAACTTGGTAACTAGGTTTCTTTTGAGTATGGATTTACACCCACAAATGGACAGGATGTCAAATCATTCTTTTCAAGTACTAGAGGAAATGTGTCCAATATTTCCATGGATCATGTGAAAAGCACTTTATCTATTGTTCATTTTTCATAAAATAACAATTACCAAGACATGATTCATATGGAACCATATCTAGATCTCTATGGTAGTCATTTTTTATCTTCATTATATTGTATGGATGTCGGTGAAGCGTAGTTATCAGGATCGATTCTCATGCACGAGACTTCAGAAAAAATTCAGTTTATTCAGAAATGCATGGCTATGACTCAATGTAGGAAGAATTCATATGTGGATTGGTGTCATATACATAATGAGTGTGTGGTGGGTGGTCATGTGTTTCATTGGGTTTCAGAATGATTGGGTTAATTTTGGATTTTAATGTCGGGTAAGTTGGTGCCCAGGTGTGTGGGATGTTGTAGATTGTTGCAGGATCAGAGTAGTGGAATACAGATTGGCTCTTCCATAGCAGTATAGTGGTATGCATGAAATATTTTATATTTCACTACATCAGACGTATCACCCTAAACAATCCCATGTGATTCATGTTGATTATGTAGAGATTGAAGATGATGTGTCCTCCAAGTTGCATCTAGTTTGTATAGAGGATCACAGTGAAAAAAATATGTGGGGTAAGATTGTGCCATTGGTTCAAGTTTTGTGGAAATCTGGTAGTATTTAGAAAGAAACATGGGATTGGGAGTCAGATATATGGGCCCAGTTTCCATATCTCTTTCTTTCATAGGGTCAATGATCCTCGTGAATGTGGCTCAAATATGATACGTTATAAGGTGGGGAGGATGTACTATCACAAAAATTGTTGAGGTATGGCGTACATTAAATTTCTCTTTAAAACTCTTAACTCTAGTTAAAAGAATGTTTTCTAGGATTATGAGGAGTCTCAGGGGTTTTTATGGGATTCGTGACATGAATGAAATGAAAATAGATCCATCCAATACATATTGCAGGATTGGTGCATGGTTAGATGAAATTGTGTGCCTAAAATGTTCTTGAATGAAGGAGGGATTCATGGTTAAGAAAATTAAGCAAGGGGAAATTAAAATCGTGAAAACATGGAAAACAAAATTTTTCATGGTTGGCATGTGATTTTTCAAGTCGTATGGACCTCCCTCAGTAACCGTGAGACATAACCCCTCTTGGATAAAGGTTGGTGGATGGTTGTTGCACAGTTCGAAAAATCGTGTCTCCAAACCGTGTATGCCATTAAAAAGTTTGAATTTACCAAACTAAAACCTCTGGATTTTAAGACTATCACCCAATTTTCTCCCTAATTCTTTCTCATCTATCCCTAGTGACGTACTCACGCTCCAAAATCTTCTTATGTGTGGATCTCCTTCGATTCTAGGCCATTTTGGTTGTTTTTTTCATATTGAACATCTTGGTAAGACTAACCCTTATCTAGATTCTCTTTTCTGAATTATGGATTGATGACATCTTCTTCATATTTCAAATCCCTAAACCCCTATTTTTACATTAGATCATATGTTCGGTCATTAAGGTGTGCTTAAATATTTTATCTAAGGCTATGGTTATTCATGTGTTTAGCTCTAGATTTGGGCTAGGAAGTATAAAAGTTATATATCATAGTATTGATACATATTCTAGAATGTGGGGTTGTGATATTTCTCCCATATTGGTGTGAATTTATTTCCTTGAGAAATATTTGGAAAAGTGGTTGGACAAATGATTAATTTAACCCCTCATGATCTCTTTTGTAGGCACTAAGGATGATTATCCAAGAATAAGGAAACCCATGGGGTGCACCATTATTTCTGAACATGGAAATTGTCATTTTAAGCCTAAAGCTCATTTGTGTTAAAATAGAGCCCACGATAAATGTGTTGACATGTGATTCTTGTTTAAAATAAAATATTGGAACTTATGTATAGGGTTTTCCAATGACATTAGGGGTTATTTAGCATAATGTTAAAAAGGGTTAAATGTATTAAAATGAATGTATCAAAGAAAAAATCTTTTTTCAAAAGCAGATGATTAAATGGATTAAGGCATGTGAATTGGTGAATTATGTGAAATGGGTTAGATGGGATATGTGATGTAAATGGTAAATGTGTAAATGGGATTTTCTTTGATATTGAGTTATAGGAGAATGTATATGAACAATGAATGTTATTTTTTATATTATGATTTCATTGTGATAATGTATATCTAGTAAATTGATGAATAAGAATGTTCACATGGCTTGGTGGTGTGGGGTAATGGATTGAGGCTCCTCCAACATGTTATGTTGGACTGGGGCTCTAAATCCCACCATATATTGCATGGGTTAGGGAGTCGTACTGTGGATCTAGGCCCCTATAATTTTCATTGGATTAGAATATCTAGACTAAGTCTCTATGTTACGTTTGTTATGATTAGTTATGAAATGTTTATACCTATTTTGATAGGGACTATAACTCATTCCATTATTCATAAAAATTGACTAGATTAGTCAATTAGGTAAATAATTTAAATGCCTAACCCTTAAAAGAAGTGATGAAACATGTTAGGTGATTAAAATAGTTAAAGTGACTTTTGTTAACTAATGTCTATGTGTTTTCTTTTGATTACCATGTCATTTGTTTAACACTCTCATGCCAAATCTGTTTAGATGAATATTATATATACACCATTTGTGGTAGCCTATTGATTTGTACTCACACACTTCACGGTTCTCTATTGGTTACCCGAGAAGATTTCATGGTCGCAGGTCCAGACAAGGGAAAATTCCCTATGCTTGGGAGTTGAGTGGGGCTTGGGATGTGTATGGATGAGAATTTGGACTTGGAGGTAGGTCCCATTTTAGGGATTCATATTTTTAACTTTATTTTCGTTTTTACTTCCCCTTTGAAATTTTTAGTATGATAGTGCATATTTTCAGTTCCATTATGGCCTTGTATCCATTTTTGGGAAATTTTTTGAATTTCATTTCTATTGGTTATTGTTATTATTTCCATTATTTTAAATTTATCTATTCTGTGACATACCCTGAAAATGACGGAATGGGCTATCCACATGTTCAAAAAGAACCTCCCTTCTATTTAGAAACTTCTAGAATATGAGAAGGCACACTTGAGGTCATGTGGCCACATGGATAGTGTCTCCGGTTTAGTGGCCTTTGGGTTAGGGACGTTACATATCAGTTCACTAACTATAATGAGAACCATGATATATTATGAAATTAATCATAAACATATGTCCAATAGTCAAGATACAACATACCGGCTAGGAAAAATATGTGTATGACTATATGCTGTTGGGGGATCGTATGCAGTGAGACTCATTCTCATGAAGTTTGCACTTGGAGATCTCTAGTAGGTGATATCATAAGGAATGACCCGACAATAGGAACACCATAATTTTTTGGGAATCATTGGATGTTATAATCTACATAGATGTGTATTGGTCTCCAAAATTTTGACTGTTATTAATGTATTCCATTTGATTTCATACATTTATTCAAGGAAAACCCCATGGAAATGAATTCTGGGTGGGGTATCCTGTCATGGGTACAATTCTGGTGGTATAGAATTATTTGAATGATCAAGATAATTTTTTTGATTCTATGTATATGATGTAATAGCCATGGACTAGTAAATAAGGATGGTAGTTCCTTCATAAATCCATGGTCACGGTACTCAATGTTATGTTGTTTCAATTATATCAATAAATAATAATTCAAGAAAGTGTAGTGAAACAACTACAAGTCCTTATTTATGTGACATCACAGTATAAAGAGATTATATTACACATCCCATGTTCATAGTATGGTTTTTATTTCTATCAACACTCTTTTTATCTTTAAAAGGATTTGATGGGATTCTATACTTCACTCTTATTGTGTGATTACTATTAACTTCTATCAAGATAAGGGCCTAGAGTGTCACACATGATATCACATTCAATATTTTTCCCTATTCTGGTGAATATGTTATTATACAAGGTGTGACCCACAATGGGGTTTGAGATTTTCTAATGTAATCAATATCCAATGAATAAATAAATTCGTTATCATTATATAATATAACAATTTTTTTTGAATTTTTTTATCGCATGTTTTTAAGTAAATATATGTTACATTATTATACGAATGCATGTAATTTTAATAATCAAGGTTCATTAAATATTTATAGTAATTCCTAGTAAAGATAATGGATCATTTTTACAATTTAGATTTTTAAATATATATTATATTAATGTGATATAATATAAATAAAATTTATTATGTATTCATTTCATCAAAACAATTTATTTTTTGTTTATTTAGTGAGCATGTTTTTTGGTCATGGAACCATTTCTAGGTATTTTAATCAATCTTATATATAAAAAGGGGATAATCTCTATTACATAGACTATTCATTTCATTATAATCAGAGACCTTATATACTCCCAATTCCTAGATAGACAAATTTTCTATTAAAGAAACCTATCTATGAACACCTATGAATGATTGAAGGGGAAGATCAAGTTGATTGTTACAACACTGAGGGATTCGTCGGTGCTCCGCACTAGAACCTATAATTCAATTAATGAAAAGTGATAGGATTCATTGAATTTGTGTGGATTATCTATAGGGTATGATCTTTGAATAAATTGAAAAATTATATATATATAATTTCTATAGTTGAACATGCTGCTGAATTGAATGAGGTATTTATTTATTTATTTGGGTTCTTATTATGTTCATGTGAGATCCTTATACCTCTACCAGAATCCTATCAATGGAGAAGACATCTTTGATAACATTATTGATGATTTATTTAAAATCCACATCCCACGATCTTCTATTGAGTCCCCATGTACCATCACTAGGTTAAATTGAAATGGTAAAAACACAACACATCAATTCATGAGGCTGAAGTCTGTAGTACACTCAAAAGATGTAATTGTTTTCAAACAGGTTGGAAGGTTTGAATTTAGATGTAATATTATAATTAAAAATTATAATAATATAATTTATCTTATATAAAAAATTTAAATACAAAATTATATCAAATCCTTAGAGGTGGTATTTGAAAATGAATTTCATCAGTTTGTGAGGTGGTTGTCAACAGTACACACGATAAACGATTTCATTTCACATTTTATGGAAGTGGATGTGGATATCAGTTGTTACATTAACATAATAATATATTACCATAAGTTATGTAATTTTTTTTTATATTATCATAATTTAAAAATATTTGAATGAGGTACAAGATGAAATAAAATTAAAACTCATGGTTATGGACTATACCTCTTCCTCTGGGGTCCACATTAGGTTTAGACCAAAAACCTTCATAAGAGGGTTTCTTAATAAAAATAAAACCTCTAGGATATAGTTATGTAACAAAGGGAGATATTTTGATAGTTCTTTACTGATACAAATATAATTTATGTGTAAAGAGTATAGGAGAGGTGGTTGACTTTTATAAGTAGGGGAGATGACACACAACGAGTTTTTAAAAAAAAAAGTTGTACCAATGATTTTCACAAGCCACATGGCTCAAAAATTATTCATTAAAAAATATATAATATATTAGGTCTAAATATAATCATAAAATAGTATTTATACAAGTTTCTATTTCATTTTTAACCCATATATTTTTATTTTAACCCCTAGTAAAATTGTTTTAACAATAACCGTGGAAAATAAGTATTTTCGGTTTTTACTATTCATAAAGAAAAAAGTAAGATGAAATTATTATATAACCTAAAATTTTCTAATTAAAAACATTTTATTTTTTTTTCCAAATTCAATTTATAGTATATTCAGAAACCAATTTAACACTAAATCTATAGACACTTTGAAAAATTAGTTTTTCCAAATAAGAACACTCAAATGTTAAAAAAAATTCAGAATTAAATTTTAAATTTATTCAAGACACCAAAATTAATTAAATGGATATATTAATAAACTAATTCATCTTTATAACCAATTTAATATATAATTTATCATTTTAAATTATTAAATTCAAATAATATTTTTTAATAAAAACTTGTATTTTTCACCATTCATCAAACAATTAATCATTTCAATAAATTCTAAAAAATTCAACCAAAGATAATTTTTACAAGCAGATCAAAAAAATGAAGATTATTATATCAAATTAATTTTATAAAATTTGAAAAAAAATAAATTTTACATTTTGTGCAAATGCATGAATAAATAACTATTTATAAAAATATATTTTTTTTCATAAAACATTGTTTTTTTATTCAAATGCATTTTATTTCATTTATAATTAATATATAATAATTGAATTATTATTATACATGTGTAAAACATATAATTATTATAATTTATTTATTAATATTTGTACATTAAAACATAAAATTTAGGATATAAAGATCATATTTACAAAATAATATTTTAATAGAGTATTGTATTTTGTTTAAACATGATGTTGCATGAATTTCAAGATATCAATTTAATTGGATTTATTTAAAAATAAATATATTATAAATACTTTATCTGTTAAATTATATTGTATGCTTGATGTTTCATGTATTATATGCTATCAAACATAATGAACCACTTTTGAAATCTTATGGTGTTGCATAATTCATGAGAGAATAACATAAACTTAAGAATGTGGATCAATCATATGATTTTAACACTATTAAAAATGTATAAATAGTATGAAGTTCACTCATTAGGTTAAGGAAATGAAATCAAGTCCTCTCATTAACATATATACATGATACCGGGTCTATTACTAATTGTATAGACAAGAAAACCAGGTCCATTCATAATTGTATAGACATAAAAACTAGGTCAATGCATAAAATTTTGGACATTGAACCACGTCCATGCATAATGCTGGGAATATCAAATCAAGTGCATGCATAACATAGTTTTCTAATGATTTTTCCATATTTACCAAATTAATTGGAGTTCTATAATGGATCCACACATCATATAATCATATTATATTCATATGTATTACAAAATATGTGGAAAATATTTATCTTTCTATCGTAACATAACCCATGAAAAGAAAGGTTTATGAATATTTCATTTTCATTATCATACAATATCATTATAAATAATACAAATGGAATCATAGAATTTTATCCATAGTGAATAATAAGTAACATTTAAGGATATTATCATGGATGAAAAATTCCATTAATGGATCACTGGAATATCTCTTGAGGAAAGTACCTATTAATGTTGACAAAACTTATTTAAACTATAAAAATTTCAAAAATATTAAGGAAGTCATATTATATTAAATAAAATATATAAAAACATAATTATATCTTAAAATAATTACACTTTTATAAAAATTGGAAAATAAATTCATGACGTGTACATTAAAAGAAAACATTCCTTCCACACTTCTATAGAAAGTAAAAATCACTTTTTTGAAAAAATTAATATCCAAAAGTATTCCATATTAAAAAAATTTAAATAAATTCATAGTTATTGAAAATTACCTCTTTAAAAAATTCCATTTATAGGTAATAAAATTCATAAAATAATTTTTTATAGTATGAAAATAGAGGAAAAAAATTCAACCATAGTGGAAATAAGCTCAAATTTTCTTTAAATCAATTCTCAAACATTTTACATAACAAACATAAGAAAAAAAAATTAACACAAATAACATCTCTAAATAACTATAATAAGTTAATTATATGTTTGGTAAAGTATAATATAGGTATAGGATCCATAAAATTACATTTTTCACTGAAAATCTTGAAAATAAATGTGATTATGAAAGAAACCCCTTAACTCAGGTGTTATCATTCTTCGTACTAGTTCAAATCAGCCATATAATACATATATATTTATTATACATGTATTAAGTAATAAAATAAATAAAACTCAATTTATCATTCATTTATAATTTCAAATTATCCATTTATTAAAAAATTTATCTTAATTGACATTCAGATGATAAATGTGCTATTTTCTATGAATGTTTCGGTTTGATGGTTTTGTTACATTCACTGTGGTCATGGATTTATCCTATTTGAAATATTAATCATGGAATATATATATATATAACGCCCTGAACCTAGAATCATAAAGAAAGTGTATTACTTATTAAATATTTATGATGACAATGATGAAATCATAAAGGAACAGTCAGTTTAGTATTCTGGATGAAACATGATACGTACATGTAACAAATATTACAATGGGAAAGGTAAAAAAATATAATACATGGAAGAAAATAATAAACTACATCCACGAGAACTCAATAAATGGTATTCTCTTTCTAACATGTTGAAGGTAATCAAATTAAATAGGTGATCTCAAATGATATGTATGGGTTACAGATAGTGAAATAATGATTCAACATTAATTGAATCATAATCAAATTTTCATAGTCAATATGGTGTGGTGAATAAATGAAAAATACATGCCATTAATAAACTGAGATTGAAACTCCATCCAATTATTTATTCATAGTGAAAACCTCATGGATATTAATAACAGAAAATGATTAAATAGTGTTGTTATTAATTGGATGTCATGTATACTGCACATGATTCTACTATAAATTCAAAATGGTTTAAGTATGTCGGTAGATACTCATCTGATTATATTTTAGAAACAAACTCAAAGGGTTTTCCATCAAATGATTTTTCTCATTAGACCTATCTATGAATTGAAGGGATTTAGTGGGCCTAGAAAATCACTAAAACATCAAATAATTCTTTATAGATAGATTTAATACATGTACAATATGCTTTCTCAATATCTGTATAGAGTATAGGATAGAGATTCATCAATATTTCCATAGTTAAAACAATATTCCAAAAAAAATGTATGTAAAAGGGTATTCAACTTAAGAAAATGATCATATCATTGAATCCGAAATATGTATATATAATATATTTAAAATTTCAAATGAAAAATAATCTCCAATGGGGTTGTAGGTATAATACACCAGAATTATTAGGTGCACAATAACAAGTAAATCACAATGAAATGGAAACCAAAACAATGTCCCTTACAACATTATAATCAATCAAGTTAATAATCATCAAGTGAATCACTTAATATCACGAATTAAAAATAAATCATGATATTATATATCAAATTGATGTAAACATTCTCTAAATATCCGATATAGGTGGTGAAAAAATGGAAATCCTACAGAAATAAAAGTGATATGAGAAACCCCTTACCTTTTTCTTGAATGTGTTCTTCTTTTGATCATAATGACCTGAATAATATAATTTAAATTCATTATGTATTAAGTATAGAACATCCTATAATTTTAATTGATTTATTTTAAACTTATTTGGTTCATTTCTGGCCTTTATGATGGGTTTAAGAGGTTCAATATTATTTTTTTGGAAGCATTTTCTTCATGGGTTTTAAGTATCAGTTTACTGTTATTCATGAATGGAAGTTCGTTTGAAACGTGATTAAACTTCCAGAATTATTATTATATATTTTCAGTGAAATTACATATATATAAAGGGTATTATATTTATTTTGGTTATATAACATGATGATTCCCATTAGATAAAGGTTAATGATAAATTCATGGATTAACTAGGCGGTTTTGTGCATAATGAACTTTTTTGTATTATTATTTTATATAATGAGTGTGTAAGGATTACAAAAACATTCATAAGATAAAATAAATATATTATGATCTAGTTCAACCATTAGAACAGAATCATGAATAGTATTGAATATAGTAATAAAAATTGAAAACTCTTCATCCTCGAATATGATAAATTAACACATCTCAAACAGTGTTTTCATTTTTATTATTAGATGAGGAGGAAAAGAGATATGATGATGAAATATTCCCTTAGCATAATAAAATCACAGTTAATTAATGGTACTGAAATTAATATAGAATTTTTATAGGGGCAGGTGAGGAGTGAGAAAAAAAAGAATGGAACTTCTAAATGAAGTTAAAAGAAAAAAGGAAGAGAGGTTTACCGATTAAGTACTCCACCTTTAGAATATCCTTAATAACTTTTCAACCTTTTTTTAGACCCTAAATGTCTTAGAGATGGGGGGAGGTCTTGTGAAGTGTATTTGGTATAACCTAGGAGTGGATCAAAGCTTGAATGGTGTGAGAGGAAGAGGGGGTGAGGGGCGGATTATATAGTGGAGGGGAGGAGTGTTTTCTTAATTTTTTAATCATAAGGTTATTATTTTTCCATAAGATAAGTCATCGTGGTGATTCCATAACCTAAAAAAGTAATAAGTTCAGATGAGTTCAATATTTGGCATCATACATCACTCATGATGTTAGGAATAGTGGATTTAATTTATAATGTCTTTATATAGTAAATTAATTTATTTTACTATTCACCAAAAATTAATGTATTTTAGAAAAATCTCAAAAATTCACCCTAACCATTTTTTGATGTGTAGAATCGAAAAAATGAACTCCATTTCACAAAAATAATTTTTTAAATATGAGAAATTTAATTTTTAATTAAAATCGTCATTAAATAAAAAATACCAACACTTCAAATATGCATCTTCATTTTTAAGGATCCTATATTTTATTTACACATTCATGAGAAAGTTTACCATTCATATGGATAATATTACTATTCATAAGTGTATGTTACTATTCATAACAATATGTTACAATTCATAAGGATAAGTTATTATTCCTCAAAAATTATGTTGATTCTATCAGACGCCAAATATAACACTAATCCAAGCCATGTATGTCCATTTCTGGAAATTGAAAACACAAAAGTAGAAAATTTAATTTTTATGGATTAGTTAAGACTATCTCATATAATAACCATGTTTTGTTTCCAAGAGTATCAGTTCTTTAGGAAAAATATGATATCTAATGAATTGAAAGTATTTAAGCGAAATATACCATAAAATGTTTGGGGTGTTATATTATTCCCACCTTCTGAAATTTCATCGTAGAAATTAATTCAATTTAAAAAGATATGGGTGGTTCTTCTTCATAACATCCACAAGATCACATTTTGCATCCTCCGTTTTATGGATTCTCTAAAGAACCTTTACCAAGAAAGTCTTCTGATTTTTCAATACATTCTCCCTAGTGTCAAGAATCTCGATAGGCTCTTCAAATTATGAAAAATCAGGTTCCATCCCTATTTCATAATAGGTGATTACATGTGTTGGGTATAGAATGTATTTATTTAACAACAACATGTGGAAAACATTATGAACATTGGGTATAGTCAGTGGCATTGCTAAACGGTATGCTAAAACTCCAATTCCTTCATGAATTTCCAATGTTCCAATGTACTTGGGGCTCAGTTTCCCTTTCATACGGAACCATAAGACACCCTTCCAAGGATATAATTTTAAAACACATGATTTCTTATTTGAAATTATAATCCATTACCTAGTTGTTAGTATAACTCTTCTTCCTACTTTGGGTTGCTTTAATATGGTCCTAATTTATCTTTACCTTTACAGTTGACTTTTTGATAAGTTCTTAGCCTATAAGCTTCCACTCACTAACCTCATCCCAACAAGTTGGAGTTGTATGCCTCTTAACATATAATTCTTCATACAATGCCATTGGAATACTAGAATGGAAAATATTTTTGTAGGAAAATTCAATCAAAAAATTGTTTTGATCCCACATACCTAGACATTCAATACATAAAGATCTCAACATGTCATATAGTTATCGAATAGTCCTCTTAGATTGTCCGTCAGTTTCGGGGTGATAAGCAGTACACATGTGAAGCTTAGTATCCAAAGCCTTCTGGAGAGTTTTTCAGAATTTTGATCTAAACCAGGGATGTCTATCAGACACAATTGATAGATTTTCACCATGATGTCTTATAAATTCATTAATGTAAAGTCTTTCTAGGAACGGTAGACATAAATATTCTCTTATAGAAAGAAATTGTGCTCATTTTTTGAGACAATCAACAATTACCCACACTGAATCATTCCTTATATGTATCATCATTAGTCCTCCAAAAAAATACATCGTAATTTCATCCCACTTCCTCATAGAAATAGGTATAGGTTTCATGACCCCTCTATGATATTGTCTCTTGGAAATCAATTTTTGACAAACTAGACAGCTTGTCACATAGTCTGCAATTTCATTATTTATGTTATAGCACCAAAATATTTCATAGAGATCTCTATACATAATAGTGCTACAAGGATGTATGGATAAATTTGAACTAAGACCATTGTCTAACAGTTCTCTTTTTAACATAGGTACCAATGGAACACATAACATTTGCCCAAATTTTAGAAATCTATCCACATACACAATCTCTGCGATCATCTATTCATAACATCTTTCATTTTCTCTTGTATATTTCAATCATCAAATTGAGATATTTTTATCTTCTCTAGTAATGATGGTTTAGATATATTTTGAATGAGGAAGGATGGTTCCCCTTCCATAATAATTCTCGTATCCATCTTTAGTATATCCATGAATATAGAATCTATCTCAATCCTTATTTGGGTCATAAGTCCATGATCTTTCCAACTTAATGCATATACCATCTCATTTTCCTTTCCTAGGTGGTAGTGTATTGAAAAATAATAATCATCCAGTAACTTGACATATCTCGTTTTCCTCATGTTGAGTTATTTATATGTAAAAATGTTTTTCGAACTCTTGCGATCTATATAAGTCTTACATCATTCACTATAGGGATAATGTCTCTATATGTTTTGAGAAAAGATTATTATTTGTAACTCAAGATCATTAGATGGAAAAAATTTCTCATTTGTCATCAACTACATTGATGTATAAGAAATAAATTTATCATTTTTCATAAGGATACAACCTCGTACCTTCATTGATGCATCACCGTATATCACACATCCATCATTTGTAGATAGAAGATTCAAAATTAGATCTTTGGAAAATCTACTTTTAAATTATTCAAATCACTATATAAATTTTTTATTCCATACAAACATAACCCCATTACGCGTGGGCTTGGATAGCGGGATAGCTAATCAAGTGAAATTCAAAAAAAAATTCCAATAGCAACCTACTAATCCAATAAAAATACATACCTTATTTAGGTTTGTTGGTATATACAATTATTGGATTGAATATGTCTTTCTAAGAGCAAATATGATTCCATACATAGATACAATATGTACAAGAAAAGAAAATTATTGAATCCAAAATTTACACTTTCTTTTGTTCCCATATAATTTATTACCTCTAAGTGTTTTCATAATAATCTGCAAGTGATTATCATGGGCTTCATTGCCTTGGGAGTATACTAGGATATCATCGATATATACCACAAAAAATTCATCAAGATATTCCTTGAAAACATTATTTATTATATCCATGAAAACAAAGGGTTCATTAGTCATTCCAAAAGGCATTACAGTAAACTTTAAATGTCCATACCTGGTTCGAAATAAGGGATTTGGAATATCTTCCTTCATCACACACAGTTCATGATATCCAGATTGATGGTCAATATTTTAAAAATATTGGGTCCATGAAGTTAATAAAATAAATCATCAATGCATGGAATATGATACATTTTCTTTACTGTTATATCATTTATTTCCCTATAATCAATTCTTAGCCTCATGGATCTATATTTCCTCTTGACATAGATGATAGGGGATCCATAGAGAGAAACACAAGGTCAGATAAATCCATTGTCACTCAATTACTCTGACTTTTTCTTTTGCTCCAATAATTCCACATTATCAATTCTATATGGAGTCTAAGATTTTTGTCTTGCATCAGGAATTAAATCAGTAGAGAAATCAACTCCCCACTCTAGATTATGTCCAGGTAAATCCTTTGTAAATACATCAATGTATTCTTGATCTATAGGTGCATATACAATTTGAATATTCCTTTCCTCACCAATAGATAGTGTGTTCTCTTCCTCTCCATGAATTGAATTCAGAAGAGCTAATGGGGGTGGATTTAGATAAGAATCAGATGGTGAGGTTTCTACTCTACTGAAAAGGGATTCTACACCATTCACAAAAATTGAAAATTCCTTCTTCTTGCAATTGATCATTGAATCATAATTTCATAGACAAATCATACTGATAATTGTATCAATTTCAATCACTGGTATATTGATAAGGTTAGCAAATAAATCACAATTATGTGTCACGATAGTGAATGATCGCACACAGTATTTTCTATGATACATCCCATTAGAGTTTTGATTGAAAACCCCTTTATTAAGTCAAATTGGACATGTATAATTTTCATAGAAAATTGGGATGCTATAAATGAATACAATGATCCACACTCAAATAAATCATTGGCTAAGTTTGAGGATAAATTAACATACTTTCCCCCACAACATTAATAACATCAACATCTACGGTTGTCATCGTACAATATTTCCCTTTGTCTCATGGCTTATTCTGATCCATGTTTTTAGGGTGCTTTGGCCACATATTTTCATGGTGTCCCATATCTCTACAATTATATCATTGAACATCATTGACTTGTCTCTTTCACTTTCTTTCACTTGATCGATGACCCCTTTCTCCACACATATTGAAATCTCCCATGCCTTTAATTCATTTCCCAAGATGATTCTTTCCATAGTTCTAACAAAATGGAGATTTCTTCATTCCATTCATCTTCATCGAAGCAGCAGCTTTTCTATAGTGATTAGAATGCCTATTATTATCATGATCTACTTTGAACAAATTTGATTTAGTAAATTCTTTGTCAATTTTTAAGGTAGTTGATACAATTATATCATATAACAAAAATGTTTGAGAATCCTGTAACCTCCGAAGACATGTCTTAAGACCTTCAAAGAAATGATCAAAATTATATTCTGAATCTTGTATGTAATCTATATCGTACCTGGATAATATTGATAATCTAGTCACATACTCTTCAACACCCTCTTCATTCACTTGATTTAGGCTATGGAATTTCTACTTCATTTCAGTTCCTTGTTCGTGAGGGAAATATTTGTCAAAGAATAATTCATTAAATGTTATTCATTCCATATCTTATATTTATTCTTCTTCTATGGTATTATAGATTAGGGACTACCATTGATCAACACCACCCTTGAGTAAATATATAGAAAGTTCTAATTTTTCATGTTCATTGCATTTTAATTCCATAAATAACTTTTCAAGGGTCTTTATCCACTACCTAGCTACCAACAGATTAGTATTCCTAGTAAACTATAGGGGATTCTACCTCATGAAATGATCCAGTACAGGTGTTTTATGGTTATTCATCACAAAGTGATTAAGTTGTCTCAATATGGTCATGATCTTATCTACTCCAACATTGATTGTGTTTAAATTATTAGTGGGAAAATCCCTATGTTGTGTATGGGTATTGATTCCCCTTTTCCAATATGCTTCATCACTAAACAATGGAATACACTAAATTATTCCATAACTCATAATCTCTAACTATCAAACACCTAACATAATCTGAAAATGTATCCTTGACTAATCTCATAATTATAAACCTTTTTTCAATTTAATATTAAATACTTTATAATGGGTTGTAATGAAAATGTGAATTATCCTAAGAATATACCCTAGGAGGGTCAAACTAGGGGTGATGTAAGGCCCATTTTCATGTACCATGATAACCAAGGTCAAGCCTAAAACTCCTTGTTGGTGTTGTTACTCCTAGGAACATATGTTCCATAACCACATCCACATGCAATATCTGGAAAGGGATTTATGTTCTAGGAAGACCTACATAATCTCTACATTACCAATTTTTTTTTGATGTTCTTCTATGATTACCCTCAATTACTAACTTAGGGTTATGTTCTCTAAACTATTTTTTTTAATCTAGTCTCCATGGTTGCTACAAAATTATATATGACACAATCTTTAACACCCCAACCCTTGATGCCCGAAGATGGTGCATTACTTATTACATTAAAATTATTACAAGGAAATAAATACAAAAGGAATGATCGGTCTAGTTGTCTTGAAGAAACTAGATAAATACATGTAACTCGTATTACATTGGGAAAAGTAACAAAATACAATACATGACAAAAACTAATAAACATGTCCACAAGAACTGAATAAATGTTATCCTATTTATAAGATATTAAAGGTTAAAAAAATTGGTGAGACCAAATTCTATGTAAGGGTTAAAAATTGAGGAATCATGAATCAAAAATAATTAAATCATAATCAAATTGGCATAGTCAATAGGTCATGGTGAATAAATGAAAAATAAATGCCATTAATAAAATGAGAACAAAACAACATCCATCGATTTTGTCATTGTGAAAACATAATGGATTGTAACAACTAAAAATGAATAAAAAGAATGATTATTAACTGTAAGTCATGTGTATAGAACATTATATCAGTATACCATCGAAACGGTTTATGTCTTTTGGTAGATACATGTAAAAATTCTGTTTTGTAAACAAACTCGAACGGTGTGTCACCAAATAATTTTTTTCATGAGACTTTTCAATAAATTGAGGGGATAAAATGGGCCCCTACCATCCCATAAAGTCCAAAACATTCATTATAAATATATTTAATACAAGTAAAATATGACTTCTTAATATCCGTATTGATTAGATGATACAAATTATTCAATATTTTCATTGTTGAAACAACGTTCCCAAACAATAGTATGTAAAAAGGTATAAAAATTATGAAAATAATGATATCCATGGAACAATAATATGGATATATATTTTATTTACAACTTTAAATGAGATATTATCTCAAAGGGGTAGTAGGTACACCATGCAAGAATATATAGGTTCAAAATAACATATAAATCATAGTGAAATGGAAACTAGAATAAAGTCCATTAAAACATTGTAATCAATCGAGTTAATAATCATCTTGTTAATCCCAGAATAACATGAATAATAATATAATATTGATATTATATATTAAATGGTAGTAAACATATGCCACATATAAGAAATAGGTTGTCAACAATGGAAATCTCATGGAAATAATAGTCAGATGATAAACCCCTTACCTTATGCCTAAATGTGTTCTTTATTTGATTTTAATAAACTGAATAATCATATTTTTATTCAATAATTAATAAATATAATACATACTATACTTTTAATGGATTTATTTTATCCTTAATAGGTTCATTCATATCATTTTTTTGGATTTAAGAGGTTCAACTTTATTGTCTTGGAAGCATTTTTTTCCGTTGTTTTCAACATCAGTTTACCTTTATTCATGAATAGAAGTTCATTTGAAATCTTGATAATCATACATATTTATTAATATATATATTTTTGTGAAATTACATATATATATATATATATGATCCTATAATTAATTTGGTTATATTCCTGGAGGAAGACCCATTAGATAAAAGTTAACGATAAATGCTGGGATTAACTTGGTGGTTTTGTGCATAATGAACTTGTTTTGTATTATTATTTTATATAATGAGTGTAAAAGGATTCTATAACCTTAAATAAGATAAAATTGATATATTATGATCTGGTTCAACCATTATAACTTTTTCATGACTATTCCTGAAGATAATAACAAAAATTGAAAACTTGTCGTCCTTGAATGTGATTAATTAACACAACATGGAAAGTGTTTTCATTTTTAGTATAAGAGGAGGGTGAAAAGAGATATAATGATTAAATATTAAATTAGAATAATAAAAGTAATTTTAATGTAAGGTACTGTAAATATCATAGAATTTCGATGCATGGAGGTGGAGAGAGAGAAACAAAACAATGGCACAAGAAAAAGATGTTAAAAGAAAAAGGAATAGAGGTTCACCTCCTAAGGAATCCTCCTTGAGAATCTCTTTAATGATTTTGTTTTAGGACTTTTTGTGAGACAAGAAGGTATTAGACATGGGGGAGGGATTCACAAGTGTATTTTATAGAACATAGCAAAATATCATACTATGCGTGGTGTGAAAGGAAGAGGGGGTTGAGGGGTGGTTTATATTTTGCAGGGCATGATGGTTTTATTAATATTTTAATCATTAGTTTATTATTTTTTTCAAAGACAAGATATTGTGATGATTCCATGACCTAAAATAGTAATAAGGGAATATGAGTTCAATATTTTGAATCTTACATCACTCATGGTGTTAGAAATTTTACATTAAAATTATAATGTATTTATTCAGTAAATTAATGTATTTTACTATTTACTAAAAATTCATGTATTTCATAAAAATATCAAAAATTCTCCCTTGCCATTTCTCAACATGTGGAATCCAAAAATGAAGTCCATTTTTCAAAACTATTTTTTTATATATGAAAATTTAATATTTTAATTAAAATCATCTTTTAATCGAAAAATACCAACACATAAAATATGCATCTCCATTTTTAAGGTGCCTAAATTTTATTTACACTTTCATGTGTATAGTTACCATAAATAATAGTCATATTACTATTCATATGTGTTTGTTACAATTCATAAGGGTATGTTTCTATTCATAAGTCTACGTGACTATTCACCAAAAATTAATTTGATTCTATCAACCTCCAAATATCACCCTAATCGCAACTATGTATGTCCATTTCTTGAAATTCAAAACACAGAAGTGGAAAGTTTATGTTTAATGGCAGGGTTATGATTATCATCAACAATAACCCAGTTTTGTTTCAGAGAGACTCGGTGATTCATGCAATATTTTCTATCAAATTAATTGAATGTAATTAACAAAAACATACCATAAAATATTTGGGGTGTTATAATGAATTATATTTATTCATTATATACATAGTTATCATAATTTATATAAATTAGTGATGTAAAAATAATTACATCACATCATGGGATTCATAGTCCATTCGTATGCATCAGTGATGTTACAAGTTTTCTATGGTTGGAATGAATGAAAAATAAATAATAGATCAACTATAAAGAGTCATTTTTATATCAAATATATCATATATATTCATTTAATATATCATTATTACCGTCCATCGAAAAAAATTAATATCGAATCACGTGGCTTTGTGGATAAGGTAGTCCACTTTCACGCACAAGTGATGCTATCATTTTCCGAAAGATGGAATATTAAAAAGGTAGATAAGATGTTATAATTATAGAAAACTAATTAATTTATAAATGTAATATATAAATATTAAATCAATAAAAATAACAAACCCAGAATTAGGGTGATAGGAAATGAAATATATTGCTACATGGAGGTGGTATTCAACATATACGCACGAGCGATATTTTCCATTCTCATGTGATGGAAAAAGGAGGAAATTGTTTGAAACAACATCATAATAAAAATTAATTATATTAATGATACTAAACTCAATATTTTAAATGATATATAATATAGTTATATTATTTATAAGAAGAAATAATATTTCTGGCACTCAGTTTGGAGTTTTACCTCTTAGTTGAGTAACCTCATTTGGCTTAAAATGTAATCCATTAATTGATTGTATTATGATCATACTGGTAATTTTATGATGGGAAGGGGGGTGTTAGGAAGATATAATTTTACTTATGTTTAATGATATCAGTATCATGATTATTGAGGAAGTTAGGATACGTGGTGACTTTTATATGGGAGGGAGATGACACATTTTGATGTTTTCATAAGATTAAAATATAATAATGTCATTTTGATTCCAAATGATTCTATATGACTCTTAATGAATGTTATTATAATATATTTTAGAAATTATGCCTTAAAATATGACTTATATAAGTTTTAATTTTAAATATTACCCTTATATCATGGATTAACCACCTAGGTAAACCTATTTTAACTCTAACAGTGGTAATACTTTTTTACTATTTTTATTGTTCTTTATGAACAAAACGGAATGTTTCCTCCTTAAAATATTTGTACTTGATGATTCAAAATAAGAAATAAATTTTCTCAAATTTAGTATATATAAGCGAAATAAATTATTTTTTAAATAAGTGTGTTAAGCACAATGAAAATGTATTTTTAAGAAAAATGAATTTGTAAATATAAAACTAAAAAAACCTTCATTCCTTGAATATTAAAAACAAAAAAATGAATTTTAAATTATTTTATTGAATATATAATCAAGAAATTTCTTTAAAAAATTAATCTATAATTTTTTATTTAATCTATTAAGATAAAAAAATTCATGCATACGAAATACTTTTTATATACATTTGTCATTATGTCGAAAATTGAACATATAGAAAAATCATATATAATGATGATTAGTATATAATTAATTGTATTATTAAACATTAATGGAGTCTTATGGAACAATTATGAATAATTAAAAACAAGTTTATAATTTTACTTGAAAATAAATGATTTTTTACAAAGAAATGGTAATATTCACATGCCCTAGAAAAATTCTTCTTTTTAGAAAAATAATGAAATTTTACCTTACGATAACTTTGATATAAATATTTAAAAACTGTTATACATTTTATAATTAATATTTTCAAAATGTGGCGTAAATTAATTATAATATTCTCACACAAAATATAATAAAAACTATGTTTGGAAGAAAACATATTTTTGAAGCATGAAATGACATTTCTTAAAATTGAGTACTTATTTGTTATATATTAACAAATAAATTTTAATTATATAAAACAATTATAAATATATATTATAATGTGATTATTCTTATTTATACCACTATTATAAATTCTTGGTTAGAACACACTTTTAAAAAAGAGAGGGCATTAACAACAGTTTTTTGTATAACTGGAAGTAGTTTAAACTCCGCCAAACAAAAGAGTAGTTTTGATAAACACCACCATTTATTAAACAATAGATATTCAGTTAGAAGTAGATATTTTAGTTTAATGACAGCTTCGGTGTGTTTCATGTTTTTAGCATTTAACGACAATTTCAGTTATATTTAGTGGAGTTTCTTTAAAAAATATCTAAAAAATATATTACATGAAAATAATAGTAGGTAAATATATTATTGGTGGTTATATTTTGGGGGGGTTACACTTAACCACCACTAAACATAATTTAAATTTATTTATTGGTAACTGTTTATAGAAACTACCACTAAATATTAAAATTTAAATGTTTTTTTATAAAATATTTTGTAAAAAAATGTAAATAAAAAAATAACACACAAATAAATTGAAACATAAATACATGAAATACCCATCATTCAAATGTTATAAATATAGATTGATATATTCAAACATCAATAATCAACATATGATTAGTCAACAAATACCTTAATCAACCCATACATTAATCAACCCATTCCTCAATAATCAATATATTAATATAATTTTTTTAAGCAACACGTTCCCTATATACTTCCACTCCACACCCTCCACAACATTCGTATTACTCCACATCATCCCATCAACTAGAAATGAACATATCATATCATTATCTTTAACAAAAAAGAAAACCAAAATTAACACTAAACATAATAAATCATGATTATTGTATAATGATTTATAAAATTTAAACTTAACATGGAAACAAAGATTTATCATGACTACCTATTGATAAATTACATGGATTAGAATAGTCAACCTCCTACCTAGTATGTTCATTGGTAACCGACAATAAAAAACACATCATTTAAGATATAAAATGTAAAAAATAAATGAAAAATAATATATTAAAAATGATTTTATAAAATTTGTTAATTTTTTATAAAAAATAATGAATATTAATATAAAACAAATAATACATAATGAAAAAACACTTTGAAAACATAAACATACGTATTTAGCATATTATATAACACATGAAACTAATAAGCGATAAGTAAAAATTGAAATTAAATTTAAATTTTATATGCGGTGTGCATGAAATTTACATAATAAAAAACATTAAAGACTTTGATATCACTTTATGCCCTATATTTCAAAAATAAAAAAAAGGTTTCCCCCAACAACATCATGTCAATTTTAGGGTATTACACATGGTTTTCACATTTATAGGAACATTTTACGGATTTACGAAACTAAAAAACCATTATGGAAATCCTTATAAAACTATAACTCATAATGATGTGATGTTAGTTACTACATTTGAAAATTCAATATACTTCTATTTTCTTCTAGTTTTCGGGATATATTACATCGTTTTCCTCACATTGACCACCAAAATCATGTTTTAAATGGTTTTGGTACCTTTATAAATCTTTTATCAACTCTATTCGACCACACCACACATTAGATTGATATATAGTCTACGCCTACATGTAAAAAAACATAACGGTTGTTATTATAGGATTTCACAATAATATGAGTTCATTTAATATTTTTTTGACTGTTAGATAAATGTTTTAGTGTTTTAAAACATTAAAAACGTATTTATAGCCATACCAAAAAACCATAACATAGAATGGAATACCTTTAGTTCCTACATATCACACATATATATGTGGTCATTATCTTTTTATTTCAAGGAAATTTGGAATTTGTTTCTTGATGTACCCCCCCCCCCCGAAACAAGTTTCTAAATGATTTTGAACCTTTAAAAAGTTATTACCAAGTCATTACAACCACAACACAGTTGGTCTGACAAGTTTTCTATGTGTAAAAATAAAAATCTTAATAAAAAGTTTTTTTCCATTGATTTTATATCAATATGAGGTTGTTTTCTATGGTTTTGACCATGGGATGATTGCTTTAGTTTTTTGACACAACAATGTTTTATTTATATACATCCCAGTAAAACTATAACTTGAAATGTTGGGTCATCAATTCTGATATTTCAAAAATAAATCTACAGTTTCTCCATCTTATACTGGGGAAATATGATGTTGTTTTCCATGTTTTGACCTCGCGAAACATGTTTTTAAAAAACATTGGTAAATTTAAAAAAATGTTTTATATGTCCTTACAAGCACACCACAAAACTTTTAACATGTAATCGATGATTAAATGTCAAAAATAACATTATGGGGGTTTTCCCATGATTTCACTACTACAAATTTGCCTTTTATTAGCGCTAAAAACTAACATTAACAGCGCTAGAAAAGCATTATTAATGTCGGCATAGATAAAGGGGACCCCCTATCTACGCAGGCATTAACAGCGGTCTTCTAGCACTGATTAAGGGGTGCCTTTATCAGCGCTATCTTGAGCGCTGATAATAGAGCCCTTTATCAGCGCTCGTTTAGTACTGTTAATGGGGTCATTTATCAGCACTCAAAAAAGCACATATAAAGGAACCTTCCCCTGCACCTGCAGAACCAGCACTTACACAAACCAGTACCTACACAACTGCAAAAAATATCACCTACACACCTGTAGAAAATATCACCCACACACAATATTTTGACAAAAAATTATATATACATTTACTTAACATCATGAATACAAAAAAACACACTGATATATACATTTCAACCAATGTTTTACATGGTTACAATTACAATTATCCAACAATAGTTATAAACATTAATATTTCATCATTTGATATCTGTGATCCTCTCTCAAAAATTGTCCTCCATGGTATTTGTTTCCGAACAAAGCATCCAAACTCAAGGGAAAAAAATTCACCTTTATAAGAAAACAATCATTATGTTAGTAATACAATAATGAAATAAATTAAAAAATTAATATGAAAGAATACATTAATATAAAAATGTGAAACTAAAATATGTAAGTGATAAACTCGAATGTTTTCATTCTGAAAATAATGAAATAGGAATAATGTAAAATAAATAAGTTTTTGGATTATCTATCTCATTTATTAAATACAAATTATTTATCGAATGAAACGTTTTACTGGTCACACCGTGCATAGTATTGAAGTGTGTTTGATTCGTACACGTCACAGATGTCTCACGGATCATTTTCCAAAAGTATCAAAACAATCCGAATGTGTTCTCTCGGTTTTCTGAATGTCACTGTGTTGTTTTCTAAAGTTAATGTTGATTTGAAAATGATATCAGAAACTTTTATCCATACTAGTCAAACCGTGCGTCAGATTGAGGTACAATAAATTCATACACATCATAAATGACTCATGGATCATTGTCCTAAAGTATAAAAACAATCCGAATGTGATTAATTGGTTTTCCATATGTCACTTGTGTTGTTTTCTAAAGTTAATGTCAATTTCAAACTGATATCAGACACTTTTATCCATATTGGTCACACCATGTGTCAGATTGAGTTGTGGTCAATTCGTAAACCTCCCAAATGACTCATGGAGCATTTTCCAAAAGTATCAAAACAATCCGAACACATTTTCATGGTTTTATGTATGTCACTTGTGTTGTTTTCTATAGTTAATGTCAATTTCCAACTGATATCAAAAACTTTTAGACATACCGGTCACACTGTGCATCAGATTGAGGTGCATTCCATTCATACACCTCACAAATGACTCATGTATTGTATTCCTAAAGTATCAATACAATCCAAACCCGTTTGCTATATTTTTTGAATGTCACTTGTGTTGTTTTCTAAAGTTAATGTCAATTTCAAACTGATATCAGACACTTTTAGCCATACCGGTCACACCATCTGTCAGATTGAGGTGCAGTTGATTCATACACGTCACAAATGACCAATGGATAATTTCCCTAAAGTATGAAAACAATATGAATGCATTTTATTGGTATTATGTATGTCAGTAGTGTTGTTTTCAAAAGTTAATGTCAATTTTAAACTCATATCAGACACTTTTAGCCATACCGGTCACTCCGTGCTTTAGATTGAAGTTCAATTTATTTAAACACATCATAAATGACTCGTGGATCGTTTTTCTAATGTATCAAAACAATCTGAATGCATTTTCATTGTATTTCGTATGTCAGTAGTGCTGTTTTCTAAAGTTAATGTCAATTCCAAACTGATATCAGACACTTTTAGCCATACTGATCACACCATGCATCAGATTGAGGTTCGGTCGATTCGTACACATCACAAATGAATCATGTATCGTTATCCTAAAGTATCAAAACAATCCAACCACGTTTTCTTGGTTTTACGTATGTTATTAGTGTTGTTTTCAAAATTTTATGTCATTTTGAAATTGATATCAGACACGTTTAGCCATACCGCTCACACCCTGTGTGAGATTGTGGTGTGGCTGATTCGTACATATCGCAAATGACTCATGGATCATTTTCCTAAATTATCAAAACAATAAATATGTGTTTTCTTAGTTTTCTGTATGTCATATGTGTTGTTTTCTAAAGTTAATGTCAATTTGAAACTGATATCGGACACTTTTAGCAATACAAGTCTCACTGTGCGTCGGATTGAGGTGCGGTCAATTGTTAATCCTCGAAAATGACTTATCGATCATTTTACTAAAATATCAAAACAATCTTAATGCGTTTTCTCAGTTTTCCGTCTGTTAGGAGTTTTGTTTTCTAAAGTTTAGGTCAATTTGAATCTAATATCAGACACTTTTAGTCATACCGGTCACACCATGCATCGGATTGAGCTGCGATTGATTCTTACATATCACAAATTACTCATGGATCGTTTTCTTAATGTATCAAAACAATCCGAACATTTTTTCTTCTGTTTTCTGTATGTCACTTGTGTTGTTTTCTAAAGTTAATGTCAATTTTAAACTGATATCAAACACTTTTAGCCATAATGGTCACACCGTGTGTCGGATTGAGGAGTGGTCAATTATTACATGTCAAAAATGTCTCAGGGATCGTTTTCATAAATTATAAAAACAATCTGAACGTGTTTTCTTAATTTTCCATATGTCTCTTTTGTTGTTTTCTAATGTTAATGTCAATTTCAAACTGATATCATACAATTTTATTCATACCAGTCACACCATGCATGAAATTGAAGAGTGGTCGATTCGTACACCTCACAAATGACTCATAGATCATTGTCCAAAAGTATCAAAAAAATACAAATGTGTTTTCTTGGTTTTCCTTATGTCACTTGTGTTGTTTTCTAAATTTATTATCAATTTCAAACTAATATCAGACACTTTTAGCCATACTAGTCACACTGTGCCTCAGATTGAGGTGTTATTGAATCTTACACTGCACAAATGACTCATTGATTTGTTTCCTAATGTATGAAAACAATCCGAATGTGTTTTATCAGTTTTTCGTATGTCACTTGTGTGGTTTTCTAAATATAATGTCAATTTCAAACTGATATCAGACACTTTTTCCATAGCGGTCATACCATGCGTCAGATTGATGTTCGGTTGATTAATAAATGTCAAAAATGACTCATGGATTGTTGTCCTAAAGTATCAAAACAATCGGAATGAATTTGCACAGTATTACATATGTCATTAATGTTGTTTTCTAATGTTAATGTCAATTTCAAACTGATAGCAGGCACTTTTGGCCATACCAGGCACACAATGTGTCGGATAGAGGTGCGGTCGATTATTCCACCTAAAAAATGACTCATATATCATTTTCTTAAAGTATCAAAACAATATGAACACTTTTTATCAGTTTTGTGTATGTTAGTAGTGTTGTTTTCTAAATATAATGTCAATTTCAAACTAATTTGAGACACTTTTAGCCATACCGGTCACACCGTGCATCATATTGAGGTTCAGATGATTCGTACATGTCACAAATGACTCATGGATCGTTTTTCTGAAGTATAAAAACAATCTGAATGTGTTTTCATGGTATTATGTATGTCAATAGTGTTGTTTTCTAAAGTTAATGTCAATTTCAAACTGATATCAGAAACTTTTAGCCATACCGGTCACACTAAGCGTCTGATTGAGGTGAGGTCAATTCCTACATGTCACAAATGACTCATGGATCATTGTAATAATGTATCAAAACAATCCAAACTCATTTTCTCAGTTTACTGTACATTAGTAGTGTTGTTTTATAAAGTTTATGTCAATTTGAAACTGATATTAGACACTTTTATCCATACTATTCACACCGTGTGTCGGAATGAGGTGAGATTGATTTGTACACGTCACAAATGACTCATGGATCGTTGTCATAAATTATCAAAATAATCTGAACGTTTTTTCATGGTTTTAAGTATGTCACTTGTGTTTTTTTCTAAAGTTAATGTCAATTTGAAACAGATATCAGACACTTTTAGACATACCGGTCCACCTGTGTGTCAGATTGAGGTGCGGTCAATTCATAAACCAAAAAAATGACTCATGGATCGTTTTCCAAAATTATCAAAACAATATGAACATGTTTTCTCAGATTTTTGTATGTTAGTAGTGTTTTTTTCTAATGTTTATGTCAATTTGAAACTGATATCAGACACTTTTAGTCATACTAATCCCACCATGCATCAGATTGAGGTTCGGTTGATTCGTGCACATCAAAAATGACACATGGATTGTTTTTCTAAAGAATCAAAACAATCCGAACGCGTTATCTTGGTTTTATGTATGTCACTTGTGTTGTTTTCTAAAGTTAAAGTCAATTTTAAACTGATATCAGACACTTTTTTCCATACCGGTCACACCATGCGTCAGATTGAGGTGAGGTCAATTCGTACATGTCAAAAATGACTCATGGATCATTGTCATAATGTATCAAAACAATCTGTATGAATTTTCTCAGGTTTTCGTATATCACTTCTGTTATTTTATAAAGTTAATGTCAATTTCAAACTGATATCAAACACTTTTAACCAAACATGTCACACCATGCATCGGATTAAGGTGCGGTCGATTCATACACCTAAAAAATGACTCATGGATTGTTTTCCAAAAGTATCAAAACAATCTGAACATGTTTTCTCAGTTTGCAGTATGTCACTTTTATTGTTTTCTAATGTTAATGTCAATTTCCAACAGATATAAGACACTTTTAGCCATAATGGTCACACCATGCGTCAGATTTAGGTTTGGTCAATTCGTACATCTCAAAAATGGCTCATGGATCATTTTCCTAAAGTATATAAACAATCTAAACGTGTTTGCGTGGTTTTCCTTATGTCGGTAGTGTTGTTTTCTAAATAGGGTGTTTTTGATCCACTAAGAGAAGGAGTGAGGGTTCTGTTGAATGTTTGTGATTTTGTGATCATCCAGAGATTATGTCACCATGTAGGTGGGGTTTCTAGTTGTGTTTATGAGAGGATCAGGTTTAGTATTAGAGTTGTATATCCAAGTTAGGTTTTCTAAGGCTATTTGAGTAGGTATTAGAGTCCTATGCCTAAAGAATATGGATAATAAAGTTTTATATATCACGTATGATAGGGAACACCCTCTTAAGGATATATAAGATTCATGGTGTGTGTGATCAGTATGATATTCCAAATAGGGATTGGTGAAGTGTGACATAGATGATTTCCTCATTATAATTGTATTTAGATGCTCGTGAGTGGAATGAATTACTATGCATCAATCGACATCCACAATATCGACCAGTGTAGTCCAATGGGTTTTGCTTTACTAGAAAGAAAAATCATATCTAAAACCATTCTTCATAACCTATGGATATAAAACAAAAAAAGGGTGATCATATATCCTCAATAAGTGTAAAAAGGGATATATCAATGATCATATATGGATAACATTAGTAGAAATTCACCTTCATCCTATTTGTGGACAATCTTCCATTAGGTATGTTTCCCATTCGGTTCTAAACACATCAATATCATCTTATGAATATGAGTTTTTGTGACAGTCATTGTATTACTGAAACAATATTAATACACAAAGGATTAATAAATATTTTAAATGAACTCGAAATTATTTTTGAAAATACCTCGTCAGGGATTCTAGTTTGTTGATGAAATAAGATCACTTTCATAAATTTACAAACATAATAACCACAGTTCATTCCATTTATTTTTTTTGGACACTGCAGAAAAATTGACAACAATAAGTAATTTGTTTTGATGTGTGTTTAGATATTTAAATGTTATTATATACACCTAGATACATTTCCAGTTGTAGATCTTGTAGACTTGCTCATCCTTATGCTATGGATTCATTCCATGCATTAGATGATATTGATGCACCTCCCTATCATAATAGAATCCTCATTAAATGATATCATAAATTATATAACTAGATTATTAGTTTTAAAATGTTTGATCCAGTGTATTACAAATTAAAAAATGCCATTATGGGTAGTCGGTTTGTTGGATATCCATGTGTTGAATACAGAAAATAAATCTTTGGAGTCTCCAGATTGACTGCAATCAGTATCCAATGCTCCCTAAAAATAAAAAAAGGAATAAGTAAAGAAAGAAATGAAAATATAGTTGATATGATTAAATTATAGTGTTTTACCCCTGCATCATTGGTATCACTACTGGAAATAGAACCTATACCCACGGTTTTAAACCGTGGGTATAGCCCTTAAAACCCTGGGTATAGGATATACCCATGGTTTCGAGAACCGCCGGCTGCAGTGTCGTCGCAATAGGGCTATACCCACGGTTCTAATAGAACCGTGGGTATAGATCAAGAAAAATTCACATTACCCACGGTTTAACAAACCATAGGTATAGACATCTATACCCACGGTTTGGAAACCGTGGGTATACTTATTTAAATCTCCCCATGTATTCCCACGGTTTGCAAACCGTGGGTATACTGAATTAAAACTACCTAAATGTACCCACGGTTTGGCAAACCGTGGGTACAGACTTGTTCCCCAGGTAGAGGAACTGCAGCTCCACCTCCCTACCGTTCTGACCTACAGTTCTGCACCTACATAATCTGTAAAAAACATACACCATCAGAACAAATGGATGATACAAATGAGACCTTAAAGAACATACCATCAGAAATCAAACAGGTTCCTTTTTGCTTCAATGAGAATCCCAAACATGAACTCGAGAAGTAAATCCATCATCTAGATCATCCTGGTTGCATGCCTTCTTAGAAAATCCAAAAACTTAAAAACATCAGTCTGAAATCATCTACATAATTCTCAAAAAAGTTCCATCCTGCAAACCTTGTCTACAAACCAGTGAAGTAGTAGATAGAATTTACAGACTTCAAAATAAGATAACCAAGAACAAATAAATAGAGAATTGTCAAGGTACTCTGGTCAAACAAAAATTCAGCGAACTCTTTCAATCAGAACAGAAAGATCCATCCGTAGAAATGCATATACAGTTCTAAAAATCATCCCACAGATTCCACATAAAAACCCCAGGTCAGTCTCAATAACACAATATTTTATCAATAACCTTCTATTTTCCGAAAAAAAATTATTATCCATATCTCCCTTCTACATATAAAATATTATTATTCTCCCCCATTGTGATTAGAAAAATGAAAGACTAAAATGGAGCAGAGGAACAAAAAATAGGGAAGGAGAATAAGAAAATATATATAAATTTAGGGAAAACTACATGGAAAGTATAATAATAATTTAAGAGGGAAAATGATCCCATAAAAAGTTCAAGACACATGTCAATCCACCACCAGAATGTCCAATTTGGATTTACCCTTAGGGTCAGAAGAGGAGATAGGCTGGGTAGGCTTAAATGGAAACTTAGGTACTCTAGTAATTATTAAGGGTGGGTCTGCCACTGAAACACATCCATGTCTATAATGGGTACTCTTCTGTGTGATCATATGTGTAAGAATTCGAATAGCTTGAGCATGAGTCAACTGTGGAGTAGAAGTAGTAGGACCAAAATCAAGAAAAGCTAGAGGCATAATAATAAGTGTAGCATTGATGTCTAGAAAAGGTAGTAACAGGTTTCAAAAAACCATAATGATGCATCCCCTCTCTCGATGGTAGAAATAAAATAATCTTTATTCTCTGTAAATGTGTCCAAATATGGAGTTATCCCAGTCAACTTGTTAACTTGCTTTTGGAATACCTCTGTGACAGGTGAGATTCTCCAATTTTCTAAGTGCAGTTTGATGTGAGAATCCAACTGGTGTGTTGTATAACCAATTTTATCAAAAAAGTTCTATCTTTTCTTTGATCTCCTTATGAGCAGCAATAGCATATATCATATAGTCTTGTACAATCCTCCAGACATCTCTAGTTGTAGTAACCACTTGAGTCAATGATCGAGGATCAGAAGAGATAGCATCAGATACTTTTCCAAATTCCTCTCTTAAAACAAGTATAAAGCCTTAGAGATCTACTGAATCACTGGATACACCCATAGGTGAAACTATAAAGCCTAATGTTTACTTGAAATATTTAGTCAATCCACTGATTAAATGATTAACTACTTCATCTTGAGTGCTGACATGCTGTTTCATATAGTTCTTAAACTCTTCAAACACAAAGACCATATGCTCAACTATACTCTTCACATATACCATGTATTTATCTACATGAGATCTAAAACCCAAATAAGACTCTAGATTTACCATAGACTGTTTCAAACAGTCAACTGTTTCAGTCCTATTATGAATTGGAGATTGATTGTTCCTCACCTCTTTCAACAGGTATGTCTTAACTGAAGATAGAAAGGTATCAATGGAAGGCATCCATGTGTATTGTTTCTTATAAATAACCTCTTTCAACTCAGAGAGTGACTCATTCATGTAATCTTTAATTTCTGATCTCAAAACATTAGGATCATAACTAGTCTTTAGATTTTTTGGTAAGGAAACATGAGATCTAGGAGAAATAAAAATAGAAAACTACAGAGGTCTCCTGGTAAGCTGGTCATCATCTGATTCTGGGTATCTTAAGCCAATAACAACATATCTTGGGTCTTTAGACCAATACTATATCTCATGAACAACTAACACGGAACAAGTAATGACTGGTTTCTCTCCCTTAACTGAATCTCCCCTCTGTCCGACAATAGGAATCTCAATAGATAACTCCTCTTCAGAGGAATCTTCTAATATCATTTCCAAATTCACATCATGATGAACATAAGGTGCTTCCATAACGAGTTCATGTATCTCTACATCATCTTCTTCTTCTACAGACATAATATTATTCCCAATAAGTGGACTAAGAATTAGACGAAGACTTCCATCATGATCATCATCAGAATTAGAATCAGAAACCTCTTCTTCATCATCATCACTGCTTTCACTAGCAGGAGTGGTTTCCTCATGATCAGATTTTTGTAGTTCTTCCTCTTCTTTAGATGTTTCTTCCTCCCCAATCTTCCTTAAAATAGATTCCCTTCTTGGTAAAGTCATAGGAGGACTTGCTTCCCCAAAAGATATATCACGAGAAACAGGACTGGGTGGCTAGTCTGGATTACCTCTATCATCAATAGAAGTTTCCTTTTCAGCAGAATCTGGGGGATGATAACCCCAGTTCTAAACAGGACTAGGTGGCTATGAATGTGGTCAATCCATTTGGATTGATAATGCTTCAGCAACCTTCCAAGAAAAAGTGAACAATATTTTCTGAAAAATGTTGAGGGAGTCTTAGTGTTTTTTGATGATATCCTTCTTTACAAGAGGATGGGAGGAACACCAGGCAATGTTGCCACAACTACTACAATTAATGAAAAACAATATGCTGTATGACAACAAAAAGAAATATTCTTTTGGGAGGAGGATGGTGGAGTATTTGGTGCATGTAATTCCAGAAGAGGATGTCTCCGTGGACCCAAAGAAGTTATAAGATGTGGTGAGTTGGTGAGTGTCATGGAATGTTGAAGAGGTAAGGGGATTTCTTGGCCTTTCTGGATACTCTTGAAAATTTATAAGGGATTATGGTAGAAAAGAGGTTCCCATGAATAGATAGAGTATATTAAAGCTTCCATTAACATGAGTTTCAATAGGAAAGTAATAGAAAATGAAAAGGGAAATACACTTACAATGGAAATTAGAGGACCTCGTCAAAGAATCTTGACTAAAAAACAGAGGTCTAGTTCAGTTCAAGGATATGGTATGCGATGATCTGATAATATTTCAAGTGTTGAGTCCTTCATTTCATCCACTAGTCATCCAACCTCAAAACATCCTATTTATTTTCATTCAATAAATGAAGTGGAACCAAACAGGGCCTTATGGGAACACCAATTTAGCGTCTTCAAGAAAACCAGTATAGTTGAAATATATGATGCTCACCTTCTTCGGCATCAAAAAATGAAGTAGGGTAGATTGGAAAATTTTCAGTTTACTCTCTCTAGTATTTCACAACCTGAACCACTTTATGTCTAACCCAAACCTGTTAAACTCATGTCATGTCCAGATATCATGTCAAGTTAAAAATTGTCACCTCCAATTGAGGCAAACAGAAAATAATTTTAAAAAATCTAATACAGAAATCAGATGCCCCTATCATACAGTATTGGCCTCCTACAATGAACATTAAAAACCTATGATCAAAGCACATGAAGGAATAATAAGTCATTTACCGTTGGAATTCCCAAAGCCTTAAGATCCCCATCACCCATGAGTAACAGGGCTACCATGTCAACCTAGAAAACATGAAAACATTAAAATAGAAAAGAAAGAATGTGTAGACATGAGTTGAATTCAAAAGCTAAAATAAATAACCCTCACTTCCAAAGCTTTGAATGCGATTGAACATTTCCCCAAGCCAAGTGACCGCAAGAAACCATCCACCGACTCGGGATACACCAAAACCACAGCTGATTAGAACAATCTGGCATGATGTTTCCAGATTGCTTATTGAGAAATTTCTTTTCTGCAACTTAAATGGTTTTCTTCTGAAATAAAAGTGCAACTGATACTATAGAAACAAAACAAACAGAATTTATTTTTTCAAACAACTTATCATAGGCGATAAGTGTTGTAAGCAGTTTTCAGTGAGTGTTGTCAGATGGAAACCTCAGTTTTGGTCAGCCCTCACCCTCCCCCCTGCCCAGCCCTCCCCCTGCCCAGCCCTCCCCCTCCCCCCTGCCCAGCCCTCCCCCTCCCCCCATGCCCAGCCCCTCCCCCTCCCTCCCCACTGCCCAGCAATCCCCCCTGCACAACCCTCCCCCTGCCCAGCCCCCCTCCCCCTCCCCCTCCTCCTCCCCCCTGCCCAGCCCTTCCCCTTCCCATCCCCCTCCCCCTCCCCCCATTCACAGCCCCTCCCCCACCCTCCCCACTGCCCAGCCCTCCCCCTGCCCAGCCCCCCTGCCCAACCACCCTCCCCCTCCCCCTCCCCTCCCCCCATGCCCAGCCCCTCCCCCTCCCTCACCACTGCCCAGCCCTCCCCCTGCTATACCTAGAGAAGAGCTATTATTTTGATTCTCCTATCATGAATTGTTAAAATTAACATAACAGAAATAATAATTTCAATTGTTAATAAAACAATTACAGATGACCTGAGAAATTGTACCTACATATATTCGATGACACTACATGTGAAGATGAACTGCTTCGATGCCTTTATATTCATAGATTGATTCAATGAATGTTGAAAGGTAAGATAAGCATATGAAAAAAATGATAATAGGTTGAATGATATTTGAAAACTAACTGTAATACAAATCAGAATATAACCAATAACATGCATGTTTTAGAAAATAATCTGTCAAATCTGGAACCCTTGTAAGAACCATATGGAAACATACATGTCTAAGTTCTATTCAGACAACCCAAATAAAAGAAATTTTCAAACAGTCTAAACAGAATTTTTAAATCAATATGTTTAGAAATTGTCAATCAACCATCACCTCTTACACCTCTTACAGTGAAGAAAAACATAAATCGCTGTTAAAGGAAATTGTAATTTTACCCGAAATATGCATTGGACATGGTTTCGTCATATGGTCTGGCCAAATCTTTTGAAAATCATGCATGGGAAACATTATGAAGGGGCATAACACACTGTTAGAGAGACCGATATTATATATGAGAGCTTAGGTTGGCACTCTTCATACTGATATTATATATATGAGAGCTCAGGTCGATACACTTCAAATAACACCCCTGATGAAAATATAATCCAAAATGCATTTCATTTCCTAAATAAATTTACATACAAGATGTCCACCAATACAAAAAAAATAAAATCCAACATATGTCTCTCTGCTAAGTCAAAAATGGAGGGGATTAATATCCCCCCCATCACCATCATCATCATCCCCATGTCCATCATCATAATCATCATCATCATCATCAACATCATCACCAACCGCACCATCAGCATCATCATCATCAACATCATCACCAACCGCATCATCATCATCATGTGCACTATAATCCTATTATTTTACCACCTGCCTTGCCTCCTACTTTAGCTGCAACTGGATATACCAGTAGTGCTCCTTTGCTGACCCTTATATAGGCCATCAAGAGTTTGACTCCAATGATGACACAGATGGATACTCATTACAGATCCATTGATGTGTCAGTAGCAGCTCCTCTTACTATGTTTACTGGGATACCTCACCCTGTATCTCAACCTTCCCAACCGGACTCCTCAGATCCCAAAGGAAAAAATAAGTTGGATATAAAGGAGGTGGATTGACTATGGGCTATGTCATTTGATAGGGATCATTGTACTCTTTTTGCCTATTTTGTATTCTCAATTTATTATCACATGCTTAATACAAAATTCTCTTTTTGTCTTCTATTTGTTATCTCTTACCTTTTTTCTAATCACAAAGGGGAAGAATAAGGGAGAAAATTGGAGAACTATACTTGGGAGAAGGGAGAAATATATCGCAATTGAGAAAATTTTTATCCTCGGATATACATAGTATTCTTAAAATATATATATTTTTTGTTAAACAATGTTTATAATTTTATAAAACTCATACTTGTGAATGGGTTTCTAAGGTATACCTTGATAGTTGATTGATGTTTTCCATATAAGACTTGATATATCTGTCATTATTTTTATTGTTTTTGAGGAATTATTTTGCAATTTAGATAAATTATATGATAAAATATACTTACTTGATCTCATTCTATTTCTATAAGATTAATATCAACCTTTGGTTGTACGTTTTGATCAGTTTCCACCTATATTTCAACTTGGATTCTATATGATGAATGAATAAGATGAATTATTCATGCATGAAGCACAAAAAATCTACTCTTAATGTATCATGAGATCCATTAAAGGATAATGTTCCTAATTTTATGAAGGATCTTTATAACAATTTATTCCTCTTGTTTCTAACTAAATACAAAAAATGGTCAGCATGGGTGAAGATAATACCCAATAAAATATGAATAAACCATAATATGAAGAATTAGTAGTTTAATCTACAAAAACCTCAAATCAACCCAAATTAAACTTAATGATTCAATAAATAACTAAACCCAAAACTCTTCAACACAATATTGACCAAATTAGAAGGCCCAAAATTAAAAAAACTTGACAAAAAATCATCCAAAATCAACGTAACATTTTTCCAAAAATACAAAAAGTCACTCATAATTTCATATACCAAATACATATAAATTATAGACTTAATAAATCATTTGATTTTTTTTTGAAAATCAAAATAAACTTTGTAATAATATTGAATTAAATTGAAGTATTATTATAATTGTCTTTTGTGTGCAGAACTAAATCTATAATAAATCAAATTATGAAACACTTAAAAAGTGATATAAAAATATGATGAATTGAAGTTTCACAATAGATTTCATTCATTGGATGTTCTACCACTATATCAGTGAAGGAATAACTTCATGAAAATATGAAGAGATAAGATGAGTTTATTAAAAGATGATGCTGATGCTTTTGAAGAATTTACAATTGATCCCAAAGAAAGTGGAATTCAAACATTGAAGTTTGTTATAATTAAGTCAAAAAATAGATCCAAAAATTCATAGAGAATAAAAAAAAATCAAGGTGAAAAAATTACAAACCTAAATGCAATGAATCGGCCAGGATGTTGCCGGAGGAGAGGGATCCTACAGGGGGAAGGGGCACGTCGCTGGAGCTGGAGGAAGGGTGGCAGAGGCCGAGACGTTGAGGTGGAAATGTAGGCTGGGAGGTTGAGGTCCGGAGCGGATGTGGAGTCCGGAGTGGGGATGAGATGGCCGGGTACCGGAGGTCGGATGGCCAGGAGGCGGAGGTCAGAGAGGGGAGTAGAGGGCTGGGAGGCGGAGGTCGGATTACCGAGAGGCAGTGGTCGGGGAGGGGGGGAGAGTGCCGGAGGCGGAGGTCTAGAACCTAGGGTTCGAGCGGGGGAGCACGAGAGTGAGGAGGAGAATGGATGGGGGAGCGTGGGAGTGAGGAGGAGAACTCGATGAAATTGTGGATTGAATACCCACGGTTCTAAAAAACCGTGGGTATTGATAAACAAAGAAGGCCTATACCCACGGTTTATCAAACCGTGGGGATAGATGTGTGGGGATAGACCCCCTTTCCAATAGTGTATTAAAAAGAGTCTGTCATCCGTAATTTTTTTTCAAATGATTTGAGCATGGATGAAATTATTGCAGCCTCTTTATCAGAATCGATTTTTTCTTTTGAAGAGGTGGTGTGAGGACTAATGAGTACAAATTTTCGTTCATGGGGAAATCCCTTCAATTGTTTTTCATATATATGCCTGTGAAAAATATAAAATGTATTTAGTCATAATCATTAGAGTATATCAGCTTTTGTAAAATCAAATCATGAAAACATACCTCATGTATACATTTACAACTAAGGCGCCGAGCCATTCATACATGAGGATTTAATTTACATTTTCAGAACTAATGAAATCTGATGTTTCCTCTCCATACATATTTTTCTCAAAATCAACTCTGTGAGAATTTTTGTCTATCAAATTTGTATCCACATGAGCCTGCAATGATATTAACATTGGATATAGAACGGGCGGGGTGAAAGTGCTCTCAGTAGACCGTTTCAATCGGTTGGTTGATCCTTGAGATAGTTTCGATCTGATATTCTGTTTCACCCCCTTATCTTTGTCATTCTGTAATATCATTAATTGGTTTAGACCTTTTTTCGTTAAATGTAAAAGGTCCATTTTGAAAAATAACTTGGAACTGGATACCACCTTGTCGACATGTTTTTTACAAGAACTGGCGGCCATGCGAGGAATATTTGAACAGCTTGTTCAACCATATTAATGTCGTCATTGTCATTTTGAATAGGTAGCTCGGAACATGGCTCATTCACTAGGTTAATTGAAACTATAAAATCATCTATTGGAAGCAGTCTGTTCTGTATCATATCGTTCTGTGTATTGAACACTGTAGCACTCGCTACAAGGTGATAGGTGGGAGTTGATATATATAAATCATAGTCATTTTCACCATGTAGAATATTAGTACAGGAAAGGTATCAGTATATATGTGAATGAAATTTCACAGAAAAAATTATTAAAACATTGATTACCTCAGCTAAGTTAGGTTTTTTAAGGTATTGGCTTGCCTCAATGTTGGTGGGGGTGGGGCGGGATTGTCACGCATGGGTTGTTGTTGAGTTGTTTCTTCTCTTTCCCTCTCCCCCATAAATGTTTCTATCATCTCTCTCTATTATTGTAATTATTAGTGAAAAATATCTATTTTTTCTTGCAGATTTTCCATTTTTTCTTTTGCATCCTCCGCTTGTTCTTGTTTTTGAAAATATATTCGAGGTGTCACCCCAATAACCGCACCTCTGACGTGGCCATACTGGTCTGCCCACTTCAAGGCTGCTGAAAGTATGTCTGCATCTGGTGTGGGTTATATGGATTCCTGTGACTATGTCTGATAGAAAATATAGAAAAATAAGTATTCATTTTAATGTAATAGTGATTTTCAAAAAATAAAATTTATATTATGTCATACTTACACATGTTTCCCACACTTTTGTGTGTTTTCATCTATCAGTATCCCCTCTTTATTTAAACGAGCCTCCTTCCATAGCACATGGCATAGGATGGATTTGAATTTGGATTTTGATTCATCAATCAGCATATAAACAAAGAAACATGTTTATAGTGTTTTTTATGTCACATATAAGTAGTACAGTAGATTTAAAAGACGTACAATTTTTTTCTCAAGTGAAGCATACCCCATACTTGCTTTACGGTAAGGGTACACTGGTTCTGCTATGAATTTTTTATTTTCAGCATTCAGTTGTTGTTTCATAAATAAAAAACTGTCAATCAAAGTGATGAATACAAGAAACTTTAAACAACTTATTACCCCACACAATGTACCTGGAAAGTCTACTCCACACAAAAGTTGATAAAAACGTCCCACGCTCCTTGGGATATCAAGTGTCCATAAAGATGAGGTGGGTATGGCATGATTTTCCCTTCTACATCATTAAGATGATTTTTCGTTAAAATTGTGCGGAAATAGCTATGAATCCTTCCAGCAACTATTAATACATATTCCTTGTGTGATGAATCTACCATAAATGCACTCGACAATGGATGATGAAGAGTAAGTCAATGTTTTGGTATTTTATTTTAATAAATTAAAAAAATGATATCATAATGTTACCGTATTCTCTTCCCACATTAGTGTCTTAAGACATGTGACAACATGGTGCCATGACTGTACATCAATTGGCACGTGATTCCGAGTGACAATCCCAATGTAGCTACTAAAGATGGCTTTGTTGGGGTTAACATATTGGAATCGCTTATTCCATCCCCCCAAAAAATTGATGTCTTTTGCTTTTTCCTTAAGGATTTTGTCTATCATTGTCAATCTAAGATGCTATTGTTGTTTTTTTTCACTTTTAGGGTTTCATATCTACCATTTCCTCAGAAGTATCATCAATATATTTTTCGGGAGCACTTGCATCAGCACTTGGACTAGTAGGAAGAGGTTGAGAAACTTGTTGTTTCTCTACACTGGGACCAGTAACAACAGGTTGAGAAACTTGTTGTTGCTCTGCATAGGGACCACCAACAGCTGGTTGAGAACCCTGTTGTTTCTCTCCCCTGGGACCACCAGTAGGTGGTTGAGAGACCTTTTGTGCCTTAGTATTGGGAACATCAGCATGTGCATAAGTCATTATCTTTATAAGTGGTTTAACATTTAATTTATATTACAAAAAAGCAGCAACAGACAGATAAAAACAAAACGTAACACAATCTATATTACAATAAACAAATAGCCTGATTATTGTACTCTCTTTTTTTATTTATAGGCTAAAGATATTTGAATCTTCTATCGACTATGTAAATCCCTTCATTTTGGTCTCCTCTGACATACAAAATTCCATCTACATTGGGACCGATGAAAAATGATTTTGAAGTACCTATAAAAGGGTCATCCTCCATTGAACTTTCATCTGAACCTTCAGTTGTTTCGGTCGATAACAGAAAAATTGACCAATTTTTGTTTGCCGGGTCTGAAACATAAAATATTTGTACTGCCTATGATGACATTATAAATTGTTCGTCTTTCTCCCTTTCCTTACTGAAATCCACTTTCACAAATCCTAATTCATTTATTTTAACAACATTCATGTTATCAACCCACATGCATTGAAAATTCGGCACTTTGAATTTCATATAATCTAACTCCCATATTCATTTGATGGTGCCATAGTATGACATATTTTCAATAATTGGATTTTTGTCCTTAGCACCGGAAACATGAATCACCTCGGCAACAAGTGTAACCCCAATATTCTTTCTGGTATTGTCTTCATCATGTTTATTAGTATAGAATGTATAACCATTAACTGCATAATAATTGTAAGATAATACATACACACTTGCTCCTCTGGCTAGCCATCGAAGTCATTCTGAAATTGAGTCTGGATTTTCATCTAACTTCTTCAAAATATGGTCTTGAAACCATCCTATAAATTGTCTATTATTTATATCTGATATCCATTTCCCCACCCTAGATGGATTCAAACGCCTACGAATTTCTTTGTGGGTTTTAACATATGGGTCAACATTGAAACTATTATGAAAAACATAAAGGTGAGCCTACTCCCGCTCTATAATATTGATTGTGACAACTTCTCTTCCTGAAATTCCTTCACCCTCAAGCCGCTCAGTGTGATGAGATTTTGGTGGGCCAACATTTTCCACACCAGAAAGGTATTTAGTACAAAATTCAACGGCTTCCTCAACAATATATTTCTCTGCAATACAACCCTCTGGACGACTGCTATTTTTGACATACCCTTTCAAAATATTCATATACCGTTTAGTGTGGTACATCCTTCTATAATTTATAGGACCACATATTCGAATCTCTCTCACCAAATGAACCATCATATAAACCATCATATTGATAAATGTCGGCGGGAAGAACATTTCTAATTCACATAATATGATAGAAATTTATCTTTCCATAGTTGGCAATTTTTCCGGGTCTATAACTTTGCTGCAAATAGCTTTAAAGAAGAAACAGAGATTCGTTAATGTATGGAGGACATTCTTCGGAAAAATGAAACGTCAAAATATAGGACTTAGATCTTTCATCAAAACATGGAAGTAATGTGATTTCAGACACTTTAATTTTAAATCGTTCATTGACACGATGTTGTTGATATATGATGAATACCCCTCTAGAACCATTACATCATTCAAGAAGTTGTAAAACTGATATCTCTCCTTCCTGGAAAGAGTGCAAGTATCAGGAGGAAGAAATTCTCGTTTTTCACCCTTCACTGGTGCCAACTCTTCTCGTATTCCCATCTCAACCATGTACAATCTATCCATAATTCCATCCTTCCTTTTTCTAGGTGCATTTAGCAATGTTCCGATCACACTATCAAATTCATTTTTTCAATATGAAAAACATCAATAAAATTTCTGACATACATAAAATTCCATTTTGGTAATTAAAAAAACTGATCTCTTTTTCCAACCAGTTTTCGTAATGGTTTTCGAAAATGGTTTACCAAAATTAGTGTCCAAATATTTTACCTTCTCAAACAATTGATCACCAGTTAGTGGAGACGGTGTTGTACATTCTTCTGAACTTCCGTTGAATAATTTCGTCCAAGATAAGTACATATGCCGTTGGGGTAAAAATATATGATGTCCTAAAAACACAGTTTTCGATGAATGTTTCATCCTAATTGACTGTGTACCTTGTTCGCAAACGAGACACCCTGGAGTTCCTTTAATTGTCTTTCCTAACAAATTTCCATAAGAAGGAAAGTCATTTATTGTCCCGTACAACATGGATTTCAAAGTAAAATCTTCTTTTTTATAAGTATCATAGAACGTAACACCTGAATCACGCAATATTTGCAAATCTTGGATCAATGGATCCAAATAAACATCAATATAATTACTCGGTTGTTTTGGTATTGATATAAGCATAAATAACATGATGTATTTTCGTTTCATGCATAACCACAGTGGTAAGTAATAATTTACCAACATAACTGGCCATGTACAGTGACTACTACTTTGAAAACCAAAAGGATTCACCACATCTGTAGATAATTCCAGACGAAGGTTTCTCAGCTCGTTTCCAAATTCAGGATACTCGTGATCAATTCTCTTCCACTAAGGAGAGTCTGTTGAGTGACGTAGTTTCCCATCATTAATTCTTGTATCTGCATGCCATGTCAATTGTCCTGCAGTCTCCTCACTTCCATATAGGTGCATAAACCTTGGAATCATTGGAACGTACCATAAAACATTTATAGGACTAGAATCATCTTTCTTGTATCGAGAATCACCACATTTTGGGCATTCTTTAAGTGATTTGTGGTCCCTGTGAAACAATATACAGTCATTCAGGCAGGCATGTATTCTTTCAAAGATCATACCCATCGATCATAGAATTCATTTGGCATCGTATGTTCAGCTTGGGAGTTCATTATCTTCTAGGGGCATGTCATTCAGGAGAGGAAGTAGTTCCGTATAACTGGCGTCACTCCACTCGTTGCCTGCTTTCTAATTATGCAGCTTCAGTATAGCTGAAAATGCTGTATATTTAGTGGAACTGGCATACAATTGTGTTTTTGCACAACTCTTTAACATCTCAAACAATTTTGGACAATCACGAAGTTCATCTTCAACTATCCTTGTCATTTCCTCAATACGATCTTCATTATATTTCACATCTTTAATCACACCCTCCATATGATCGTCTTCATTATTCACGCTTATAATCATATCAGATATTCCATAAAACATCATGTTATCCGAGCCACTACCTACATTCATTTTTTCCCCATGTTTATTCCAACATGTATAACTTCGATCTATTCCAGGACAGATCATGTGTTCTTCCTACTCCTCTGGACTAATTTGTCTTGAATAACAACATCGCAAACACAGAAAAAGGATTTGAGAGGGGTCACATGCATGATCTCTTGCAAACTTGATAAACTCTATCACGCCATCTTCATACTCTTTTGTCAACTGATTGGCATTCATCCATTCTTTATTCATATTCATCGTCATTATGGGTTTGATCTCGAACTTTCCTAATATTATGTTTTCATTAATCAAGTAGCATTGTTTGGGTTTTATAAAAAAATCACGGTACAAATGCCTCTAAAACGAAATTGAGGAACCTACCACAAAACATGTGAAGGTACTTGAACTCTATCAATATGCAGGAGATTGTGACCTATATTTTGTATATCTCCATGGAGTACCTAAAACCAATACATGGAGGAATCTTCATCGAAACATGGGAGAGTACCGTACACCATATTTTCTCCAAACATTTCACTTTTCACTTATCATCTCTCAAGCAGAGTGAACATAATTAAAATATCCAAACCACATCGTGTGCAATTTCGAATTAATTAAAGAATCATAATATTGTGATCTACATGAGAAGATATTTATAATGGGCTACTCATACATGAAATATTATCATCTAAGTGAAAAATAAATAATAATAATGAAATTAACATAGCACTCAATTTTTTCAATGGATACACAATGTGTAGCGTTCTCAGTCATGGTTGGTTGTATACTACCATTTCTAAACTCCTGTGAAATCAATATACAGGGTCTGTCGAGTAGGGTTAATATCATCTATGGATAAGATACCTAATTTAATCTGACATATATCAAATTAATTCCAAGTTAGTATTGAAAATACTTCATGATGCCTTTGAAAATACATGACATATAGAACAACTTGAGCTAAAGGCGTGTAATTTAGATACAAAATGAGTCAATTCACCCGCTATGCATCACATTTTTATGGAATACACAGTGTGTGTAGTCCTTACATGACCACTTGGGGTGTGTAGTCTATACACATCATGTTTCTATGGTATCTATACATCATGTGAGTGAAGTAAAACACATATTATATGGTTCTACCATTAATTCATGGCATTTACATGGTTTCATGCAGAAGTATATGTCTTGGAGAATATTGTGTGTGACCTACATTCACATGACATGTAACATTTAAAATAAAAATTATTCCAAGTTTGAGTCAGAAGATGAGTCATGTGGTATAAATTTTGGAGATAACTATTGTCTAGCATTAAAATATATATGAAATGCATGTATGGTGAAGCGTGTTCCATTTAATAAGACCACATACCATGTATTTTAAAAATATATAGAATCTGAAAAACATCATCTTCACACCATAAAGTGTATCATAAAGTCCTCTAGAAGTGGTTTTTTTAGGATTCAGTGGAATTGAACTAGTAACAAAGTGGTGGTGCCATTGAAATGGGTAATGTTTGGATTGATATTCAATGGTGGAAGAAAAACAACATGGAAAACAAATTTCATATCAATCATTCCAAAAACCGCAACCCCATAGAAAAACACAATCGTGCTCACAAACGCAACACCATACAAACCAAACAATCACAATTTTAGATTTTACAAAGCATCCCTTATTCAATTTTTTTTGCTAATTCAGGGGTTATCACAGAAGTTCTATTATCCTAGGGCGTTGATTCATAAGTCAAGTATAAGTAAATTACCAATTATTATATTCATATGTTCAACAAGAACAAACTAACATGCTATTCATTTAGTCCGCAAACAAGGACCACCAACGGCCCTGATTTTCAGCGGGGCATTTAGCCCGTACATTTCACATTATAACCATCAATATCAAACAGTAATAACATGTGAAAAAGAGGAAACCAATGAGTAAAAGGAGAAAACTCACCGTGAAGGTGCCGTTAAGAACACGACAAAGGTGCGTTTGTGGCAGAGGAGAGGCGCACAATAGAGGCTATTTCCAACTGAAAAGAAAATATAAAATAGGGGAAGCTCATGAGAATAAAAGAATCTAAAACCGAGTACACCATTTACCACATCCCACAAACCCCAAGAACCCACTAAAATAGAAATCAACCCACCCCATGGTTAAACACACCTTATGATAATAATAAATTATAGAACCCACCATCGATAGAATGAGTTCAACAGACTTTTTAAAATATAAAAAATAAACATAAAATGGGTAATCCCTGACCAATAGTCCCTCCTTAATAGGTATAATACCCATGTTTATTTTTGATAACATATCCCAAATCAGTAATCCCTAATCAGTCATCTGTTATATCACCTTTCACGATACATACATCCTAATTGCATGACTTTAAACTTCATGGTACAATCTTTTTAACACAACACGTGGTATCTAGTGAGTAGGATCATATCCCTATTCAAACTCAATGAGCCTACCCATAAATCTTGAAAAACATTAGGGGGAATGCTCATATTTCAAACGGGACACCTCTGGTACTCTTTTCCAATCTTAACATCACACCATGCCAAAAATCACCACACGATCACCAGTTACCCACCATTATTCCAACAACAATGGAATATACCCATGTTTCATTACCCTAAACCCATCCATCTAGGTTCAACAGTGATGGTCAAATTAAAACCATTATATAATTCAATATGGTTAGGAATCCAAATGATCATGTCCCTCAACCCAGTCCTAACACCAAAACACAATAATAGAGAGTGCTTCTCTTATAAAAATCCAAGGCATGACCATTCCTTCGCTATTAACATGATAACACCTAATATGAATCAATCACTCATGTCAAAGAATCTACCCTAGATTTATGTATCTAAGGTTTTCATAAAACCAAGATAACCCCACTCATTAGTCTCCCCCAACCACCAAAACTCACTAACTCGCTACCATCTTGAGTCACATGCTAACGACCACTAGGATCTCACACAAACCACTTACATCAGTTCTTACACAATCCTTAGCCCATGGGTGCCACTTTTATCCCCACCTCATAACACACATCATTTAGTGAACCAAACCAACCACTTACTATAGGTTCTCACACAACCGCTATCTAAAACAACCTACAATACAAGGGTTTCACCACCTGGACTCCCACACTTTCCCCAACTACTCATACATTGGTTCAACTCACTTATAAAAAAACTATAAGTCATCATAATCGTTCAAGGATAATCATTTACAATTTATATTAACCCAAGAGAAGGAAAAATACTCTTACACTGACCAGTGACGGTGGAGGTAGCGGCGGCAGAGGCAGCGACGGTCGCATCAGAGGAGGAAAATCCAGTGGTGGTGGAGGCAGTGGCAGTTGTGGTGGAGGAGAAAAACCCAATTGCGGTGGAGGTAGCGGTGGAGGAGAAAACCCCATTGGCAGGGGTAGATTAGGAGGACGAGGATGCGGAAGAGGTGGAGAATGAGGAGGAGAGGTCGCAGCGGAAGAGGGGCCTGGTTCAGCTTCCAAGAAAGCTTTATCGCATGCGAGAGAAGAGGGCCTGTTAGGGTTGTTAAATAGAAACTGCTGGAAAATTTATCAGTGCTCATTGAAAGCGCTGATAAAGGTATGTTTTATCAGTGCTTTTATTTTAGCACTGATAAATATTATATTATTATATAAATTAAGAATAAAAACAGTTATTAGCGCTAAAATAATTTCTGATAAATGTAACATTTTATCAGCGCAAAAAAAGGTGCTGATAAAGGGTATACCATTATCAGCGCGTATTTTAGGGCTGATAGAGGTTTGATATAGAAGCACTTTTAACTAGCTCTAATAATGGAATACCACTTTATCAGCACTTACTATTTAGCGCTGATAAAGGGTAGCTCTTCCCTTCCCCTGTTTTGTTGTAGTGTTTCATTACAATATGAGGATGTATATTTGGTTTTAACTATTACTTGAATATTTTAGGGTTTTAATACCCTAAAAATTAGTTTACTGTAATCCCAGGAAAACTGTAACTCATATTGACATGTAGATGGTTCTTAAATTTAAAAATTAAATCTAATTTTCTTTCCTCCAATTTTTTCAGAATCTGAAAACATTTTTTTTGTTTTGACCACAAAAACATGTTATTAAAATATATTGTACACTTAAAAACGGCTTATCGAGTCATTCATGCCACAATTCAGGTCTAATTTATGAAAGTTATGCACATACATGCCCAAAATAACTCAAAAATTCCTTTCCCGTGATTTTAGGAAATTTTGAGTTTGTTTCTTATTGTTAAAACCATTTCATGAATGTTTTAGTGTTTTAAAACATTAAAAACAAGTTAACAAATATCCTCAAAAAATATTATATTGGGATGATTTTTCTTCATCTTCCATATCAAAAAAGTAAATATATAGTTGTTTATTCTCATTTAAAGGAATTATGACATCGTTTTCCTAGTTTTTACCCCCCAACAAATGTTTTCAAAGGCTTTATTACCTTTAAAAATTGTTTGCTAAGACATACTGACCACATCACAAATCATATTCGTGGGTTGTCTCCGTGTCCACTCAAAAATTAACTCAAAATTAGTTTTTCATGTTTTATTTTCAATATGATGAAATTTTCTATGGTTTTGACCTTTACATAAATGCTTCAGTGTTTCAAAACACTAAAAATTCCTTTACGACAATCTAGAAAATTTTAAACATTTAATAACATGATATCAGTTATTATATTTCAAAAATAAATCTAAAATAATTTTTCATTGATATAATGGAAATATGACACCATTTTCTTAGTTTTACCCCCCCCCAATAAATTTTTTAAAGTATATGGTACCTTAACAAGGTGTTTACCGAGTCATTCCGACTAGACCACACATCAAATTGATATTTTGTCTTTGTATACATGTAAAAAACTACAAAAAAATTGTTCCTATGACTTCATATCAATATGAAATTTTTTTCTATTTTTTACAATTACACGCTTGTGTTTTGTGTTTTAAAACACTAAAAATGTATTTACAACCATCTTAGGAAAACCATAATTTGGAATGACATACAGTCAGTTCCTAAATTTGAAAATTAAATATATAGTAATTTTGCTATTATATTATAGAAATCTTGCATGATTTTCCTAGTTATGACCCCCCCCCCCCCCCCCGACACATTTTTTAAAGGTTATGGTACCATTGAAATTTTTTTTCTTAGTCATTCTAACACACACTATATGTCATATTGACATGTAGTCTATCAATACAAATAAGAAATAATAAAATTGTGGTTTTACATTGATTTCAAGTCAATAGGATGTCACTTTTTATGGTTTTTAACGTTAAAAATACATTTCAGTGTTTCAAAACACTATAAATGATTTTATGAGCATCCTGAGAAAACCACAACTCAAAATGGAATTGTGTCAGTTCGTATATTTCAAAAATAAATATATTATTTTTGGCAGCTAATTTCATGGGAATGTGAGATGATTTTCCTCGTTATGACCCCTTACACATCTTTTTTGAGGCTTCTGTACATTTAATAAGTCTTTATTGAGTCATTCCGGAAAAAACACACATCGAACTGATGTGGATTCTATGATAAGTCATTAAAAATAACAAAAAAAAATTTCCCATTATTTCATGTCAATATGAGTTTGTTTTCTATTATTTTCAACCTTCCATGAATGTTTTAGTGTTTTAAAACAAAAAAATGTGTTTATGGCCATCGAAAAAAATCATAACATGTATTGATATTCCATCGGTTATTAAAATCTAAAAATAAATATATGGTCATTATTCTCTGATTTCAATTTAATCCAATGTTATTTTACTAGTTTTAAACCCCACCCCCCCCCCTCCCGACAAAATTTTTAAGAGACTTTGGAACTATTAAAAATTATTTACCAATTCATTTTGTCTACAATGCAATTAGGATTAACATTTTTTCTATGAATACATTTTAAAAATAAAAAAAAATGTAGTTTTCCTCTAATTTCACCTCAATAATAGGTTTTTTCTATGGTTTTGTCCATAATAGGAATGTTTTAGGGTTTTAGAAAACTAAAAAATCATTTACATTTATCCTGGGAAAACTGAAACTCAGGAAGTTGTGCATCAATTTCATAAATTGTGTAAATAATTGTACGGCCTTTTTCCTTTGATTTTAGGGTAATCTAATGTCATTTTCCTTTTCCCCCCCTCGACACATGTTTATAAAGGTTATGGATCCTTTAAAATGTGCTCACCAAGTCATTAGGACGGCAACACACATCCCGTTGAAGTTTGGCCTAAGTGTTTACATAACAAATAACTTAAAATTCTTTTTCCAATGATTTCACATCATTTTGATATTATTTATATGGTTTTGACCTTTACAAATCTGTTTTAGTGTTTTGAAACACTAATAATTCATTTATAACCATCTTGGAAAAAATGTTACTTGGAATGAAATATGATTAGTTCCTACATTTCTAAATTAAATCTATGTTAATTTTCCTCAAATTTTATGGAAATATGACATCATTTTTATATTTTTGACCCCCCTCCCCCACATGTTTTTAAAAGGATTTTCCACATTATAAAATTATTTACTGATTCATTATAACCACATTGTACACTATATTGACATGTTGTCTACACGTACATGTTACAAATAACACAATGGGGTGTTAAAAATGATTCTCATCATTATGACAATTTTTCTATGTTTTTGATCATTACATGCTCATTTTAGTATTTTAAAACACTAAAAACACTTTTAAGGCCATACCTAGAGAAGTGTAACTTGGAATGAATTTTTTCAATTATTATACTTCAATATTTTATAAAAAGTCATTTTCTTATTATTTAAGGGTTATAAGATTTTTTTTCCGCGTTTTGGCCCCCTGAAACATGTTTTTAATGGCTTCAGTACCATTAAAAAGTGTTCACTAAGTCATTCTGACCACACCACACATCGGATTGACATGATGTCTTCATGAACACATCAATTATAACACAATCGTTGTTTTACCATTATTTCACATCGATATGAGGTTTTTTATATGTTTTGGACTATTTCATGCACCTTTAGTGTTATAAAATACTAATAATGTGTTTACAGCATTCCCAAGAAAACTATAACTTAGAATGACATGTCGTCAGTGACTATAATTTAGAATTCAATCAAAATTTGGTTTCCTATAATTTCATGGGAATCCAACACCATTTTCATGGTTTTGACCCCACAACACATATTTTTAATGGATTCGGTACCTTTATAAACATTTTATGGAGTCAAAATAAAGAAAACAGGCTTGGAATTTTTCCAAACATATGGATAACTGTAAGAAAAATATTCATATCTTATGCATTGATCCTTTTAAATCCGGTCTAAATATTTAGTTTGGACTAAATACGAATTCATAATGATATCACAGGTGTCTCAAGGGTGTTTGGGGCTCGTTTAGAGCCTATATCCCATTTTTTTGGAGAAAAAATACAGTCGCATGGTTTTTAGAAACCATTTGGGGAAGACCACATGGTTATCCCTAACCATGTGGGGATGGAGAGGGGATTAAGAAATGTGCATGGTTTTCACTAAACAATGTTCAGTAGATTCATGCACTTGGGAAATTTATTCAGTCTTTAGAAGAGGAGATTCAAATAGTTGGCACATGGTTTTCCAAACCTGATAGGCTAACCGTGTGGATTCCCACTATATGTAGTGGGAGGCCCATGGTTGGCACACAATTTGGACAACTGTGTTCCAAACCATGCATCCCTCAAATGTTGGATGAAATTTCCCGTTCCCCATTTTGAAATGTTTAACACACCCCTTTCATCTGTGGCTCATTCCCAAAAACAAAACTCACATCCCTTTTCCTTTTTAATATCTCAGTCATATTTCAATAGGTTTTGATCCTGAGCTCCGATCGTTAGTCTGATTAAATCTACAGTTTTAAAATTTTATGCACAACATTAAGTAATTGGTTCATGTTGAGTTGTTCTTAATTTCTCCTCTCATTGACTGAGTTATTTATATGCAGTCTCATATGACATATTTTTAGGGTATTTATACATTCTTCATATTAGTTTTAATCCAATACAATTTAAAGTATTCTATTGGATGAGGATATACTTACTATCTTAAGGTAGGTTGTCTATAACTCATCCCTCAAGTCTCGTTGTTTTATATCATGTCATATTTTTTTGTGTGCAATGATTTGATCTAAACTGGCATGTTAAATTAATGTTCCTTGTATATAGTGCTTAGATTCATATTCTAATACCCTTTTTATTTATGTGATCCAACATTTGAGGTTACCTCTATAATGCTAACCACCCCAAGTAGGGTGTTTTCCACAATTATTGTTTAGTAGGTTGATAAGCCTATTTATGCAACTGTTTGGGTTGGATTTGACATGATCTTTAAAAATGAATTTTTTTTAATTAAATATTAATTAATAATTGATAATATATGTGAATATATCGCTTGACCCTTATAAGGTATGTTTTCTAATTAATTAATTAATGATTAAATGACTAAATGAAAAGTATACTATGTTTATGACATAGACAAATTTTATGAAAATTAAATGCATGGTTTCATGTTTATATAACACCATTATATGATTAATGGGAGGTAGCGGAGTGATACTAATAAATTTATTATAAATTAAATGTATGAAATGGTAGCATTCCTAATTAGCCATGTCACACTAGTGGAAGGCAATGACATGAACCAAATGACTTATTAAATGGCTTGAGAATTAGATGGCCTAATTTATTAAGTGAATTAATTTTAAGGAGCCTATTAAAGTGGAACATAACATCATTTTAGGATTTTTTAGACTCGACAAGGCCTTGGATTCTTGAGGGAATGCATTGAGCACTCGTAGAAGCCATTCTGATTCAATGTTACTATTGCCAAAAATGGAACCAACATTAGACCCCAATCATTTCTTACTAGTGGATGCATAGTATGTCACCATAGGATCCCTCCATTATCATTATAGGAAACCTTAAATATAGTGCTTGGATCTAGTGTGATGTATACAGACATGTGGATCCTTGGATTCACTCTTCAGCCGAGTCTCTTCTTATCCGGTTTTACCTTTGATGAATTAATTGGACTAAATTATAATTATGTTATGGTGAAATACCATGGTTAATACCCCATGGATTACACTCTTACACTTATAGAAATGATATAGGTCATTACTGGATTGGATCACCCCCTGAGGTCCTGGATCTCTTGGTTATTACTATGGATCCAATTCATTATTATCAACATTACAGGATTACATGTTATATCTTGGATCCTTTATTATTATTATCATGTTATGATGTTAGTTATTGTAGTACCTCACCTGAATTACTATATAATTTGGAACATAATTAACTAATAAAATGGTTACATGTTTAAACACAAAGGGAGGCTAAAGTGGATACATGGGTTTTTAAATTACTATACTAGGTCACTTTGATGTGTGCATGCATACACACTATTTGTTTTTATATTATACACAATAGATGTTATGTATTTCATTGGTGGGTTTTTACTATGAATTATATCATTCCCTATCTAGGACACGATTAGTACCTATGGAGATCACATGTATGGAGGTATTAACAAAGGGAAGTATCCAGCCTTGGATACCTGATATTTCACGTCTGCATTAGGATAGAGCTTTGTATCATATGACTGTGTAATAGATCACAATTCTTGGATAGTTTTATATTTTTTTTTATATCCTTTAGATTACTTCTACCTACTACATTGTACCCATGTTTTCCTTCTTTATTGATACATGATATATATTTTCATCACCTTTTGTATATGATTCAACTTCTCTGGTAGATGATTTATTATCTATTGCATGATCTGCTATTCACTTATATACTACTTTATCTTTTAACATATTATTACTCATCCATTGTGATACACTCAGTTAATGTGGAAATATTCTCCCCAATGGAACACCCTCATCCCTCCCTATTAGTCATCAACCTCTAGTGTTCTGGGAGATGCACTTGAGGCCATGTGGACCATAGAGTTGGGGGAATCTATGAATGGAATCTGAGTTTGGGACATTACAAAGTGGTATCATAGAGTTTCAATATTTTCTTACTATTCATAGAAAATTTGTATGAGATTATGAATGCTTTGTAATGTTGTTATGAGTCATTCTTGGGGATAGCTAACCCATGTTTGAGGTAAATATCGTGTTTCCTAAATCATTATTGTTGTTCTTATTTCTATTATTATTGTTGATATAATTTAACTATTGTGTGATGAAAATGCTCTGTGATTTTTATTACTATTACCATTGAGGAATTTATTTCATCATTGGCCCAATGATTTTAGGTGGAGGAGAATTGTTACATGCATCATCGTAGGCACGTAGAATTACACATCACACATTTTCCATGAAATGTAAATGCATTTCACTACATGAATTTTCTTGATATTCCTATGTTTGCTGAGGGAGCCTTGTATATATATATATGTTCTTGAGATGTCCTATTACTATGATAGAGTGACTTTTAGTTTCAATTCATGAGTTGTTTGAGCCCTCATGGATTAGAATGGGTACTTACTGGGTCAATCTGTCATATATAGTATGTTACATGTTGAGACCGAATGTAGATGTGGTTAAATTAAGATAAATTGTGCTCATATCAAGGATAATGTGTATGTTCCCTAATTTAGAAGGATTCAAAATCCATTTTAAATTAGAGTATGGTACATTTTAATAAGAAAATGAAACTTAAAAAATAAAAATCATGAATTATAAAATGAAATGGATGACAATAAATGAAGAATAAATTTATAGTTGACCCTTCATCAACTAGACCCCATGAAAATTTAAGATGAAAATTTAACAAAACCTTTCCTCCTAAGTGGGTAGGAGGGGTAGTATTCATTGGGTATTGATCAATTCTTTTTAGGTTCTAATTTTTCATATTTATCTATCTTCTTCATTCTTGATCTCATGTGTGTGTCAGGTATTTTTAGACCAATGCTTCCAAGACCTCCTGATGCCTTACACCGAGAGGGTGGAAATAACCATCCTATAGACCCTGTGGTCTTTGAGACATTTGTCTTACCATTATGAATGAAACATGAGGTACCACATGGTATACATTATCTGGTCCCTAAACTACAACATCGTGATCGTTTCTTATAACTACTATAATCATTTCAGGGACCTCCACAACCTGATCCCTTTGTGGCTAAACTAAAACATTATTTCTAGAAGCATCATCCTATTACAGTTTTAGGGTATGGTAGTATACAATTTATTGATTCTTTTCTATAGTCCACCCTTTATATCTTCAAGAATCATGAGACACCACCATAGACGAGGGTCATCATATCTATGTATAATATGAATAATTCATTAATGTGCTTGTGGGATTTTATTACCTAGTCCGTTCGTTATCAGGTCATGGTCTGGGCTGATTTTTAAACTACCTTTTAGGACCACTTCATTCCTAGGATATTGTGGGATGGCCAATATATAAAGTTCATACATTTGGTGAAAAGTTAAATGACAGTTATAGATTTTTCTATGTGATTCACTGAGTCACATCGATTTTTACCACTAATATCTAGTGATGATATTCCATGTGCTATACACATTGAGTATGGGATCATGTATTCTATTTATAATCATGTGAACTTTTTTAAGCTACCTACTTCCATTGAAATAGAAAATAATTCTCTTATCATTGAATGAAACCTAAGGAAAGGTAATAATACTGTGTATATAAGATCAATTCATAGGTAATATAATAGTTCTTCATGTATTGTGAAGAATTCCATCAAGGTTTCCCATTAGAGAATTGGTAGTAAGATTAACCTTACTTACAACACTGTTGTATTCCATCAATGTTGTTTGTAGGGGAATATGAAGCCGCAGTGTGATAGATATCTGATGTAGTGTCATTCTTGTGTCTCTATGGGGAATCTTCAAAGATTATATCAAACATTTCCATATCCTTCCAGTGGAAGGGGATCTGCACCAGCTCCACCTTCAGGGATACGTTCATTTATTCTGTATCATGTGGGTAGTTGGTTTTCTATTGGTAGGTTGTCTATGGAGTTTGTTTTGGTCATGGTAGATTGACACCAAATCATCAGCCCCAGTAGAGTGGTCATCATCAGTGTAGTCTAGTTGTAGCATAGTGTAATGGATCAGGTTAGATGTAAGATTTATAGCTCATACCAAAGGACCAAACTGCAAGATTGTATATAGTACACGGTACTATTCTAGTAGCCTCAACAATAGTATCTTCTTTGTTTGATACATATTCTTCACAATCCTTCATCACTGTATCTATCGTGGAAATTATTGTTCTCTAAATTCCATATTATATTGGTGTAATTAAATTGGATACACAATTATAAGTATGATCAAGGGAATCATCCAATGTAGGGACTTGGCACTTGATTTAGGCATTTACCTTTTTCTTATGAGACCACTTTGTTCTTTAGATTACTGGCCTCAATGTCATTTCTAGTAGGAATTTTTGGGTCCCATATCACACCATTGTAGATTTATTTCACTTCAAGGTATCATTTTCAACACTATAGGGTTGTAGTTATCTACAAATGGGTGAGCAAGATGTCAGGGCTCGTAGATCTGTTCTAAAGGATCAGGGACAAGGTGCAGTGACCACCTAGATTTATAATCTCTTCATGGAGGATTATAATTTACTACATGATGAATTCCTTACAATATTTTATCATTTTAGGGGTGTATTTTGTGATTATTTTTCTGGTTCAACTCCTAGGTGATAGGTATATATTAGGATTGATCTCAATCTAGGTGCAGCTTTAGAGTCCATTCCTCCATGTAAGATGGATGTTACTGGTCTCTAAGAGCTTACTAAGTAGTTGGAGGATCTATAGGTCAAAGTGTTTATATGGAATAGAATATCCTCTGGGGGTACATGCATGATTTTATCAAAGAATGTGGATGGAACCATTCTATTATATGTGGATTAATGATAGTTAAATCATATTCTATTCAAGTATCAGTATCAATGAACACTATTTGATGATATATTTGACCAACTATGTGGATCTAGGCTATTTTCAATTGTGGACATGAGATCAGGATATCCTCTAGTGCAATTGGGACCATAAAACATATATTATATAGAATTATGTGGATGGTCTTGTATATATGAGTTTCATGATATGTAATTCAGTCTTACAAATGTGCCTTTCATTTTAATGGAATTGATAAATATGTTGTTCCATCCAAATTTGGATTCCTTTGGTAATGTAATTATGGGAAAAATCTTGTTGTATTCTCACACACATAGTGAAAATGCTAAGAATATTGAGTTAATTTTGAATACAACAAGATAGAATAAAATTTATTCAATGATTTATAAGTGTGAATTAAAGATCGAAAAAGATCAATTCTTGAGTCATATTATCTTAGAAACAGGAGTATCTGTTGACCCTAAGAAGGTGAGTGTTGTGGTTTCTTGGAAGAGACCCAAGAACATGTTTGTTATATAGTGGTTCTTAGACTAGTATATATTATATTAATTTCATATAGGAATAATAATGCCTTTATTCACTTATTACTATTCATATAAAGAGTGGGGTTAATTCCCTTGGTCATAAGTGTGTGATAAAGCCTTTGAGGAGCTGAAAGGAAAGAGTGTCTCAAAACATATTCTAAATCATCTAGATTGTGGAAGAGGATATACAATGATATGTGATCCTTAAAGAATTAGACTAAGAGTTGTTCTGATGTATGAGGATGGATACATTGTGTACAGATCATGGTAGTTGAGTCCTCGTGGGTGAAATTACCCAACTCATGACCTCGACCACATCGTAGTTGTCCATACCATACATTACTGAAGACACTATCTATTGGGTGATTTATTTTTGGTGTATAAATTCCATACGAGCCTTAAATATGACATTAAACATATTGACATGAATCTTAGGACGTGAATATGGGTAAAATGTCTTCTTTCCTTTTACTTGAGTTTTCCTATATTCCTGGAAATGGAAATGTAGTAAATGATACACTGAATCCAAAATATTAAGAACACTCCTTACGAGAGTCTAATGATGAATGGAATTTGACATCCCTCTTCTCGAAGATGTATATGGAGTTTCTTGATTGTTCCATATAATTAGCTATAGGCCATGAAAGTTACCTCCTAACACCTTGAGAAGGTGAAGGGAAGGTAGTTTTTTGATCTAGAATGATTATTTCTTCGAAGGAAAATTTTTGGAGAGGACATGCCATCAAATTGTTCTATTGATGAAGATAATATTCTATATATTCCTAGAAATCTATAGGGTAATTATTAAATGAGAGAGGAACTGATGCACGATTACCACACCAATCAATGGGTAGTTCATCTAGACATCTCCAAGATGATTTGAGATATGTGATGCCAATATTCTTTTCTAGAGATAAACTGTCAGATAGTAGATTTTATCACTAGGTGTTCCGCCAGTAGACAAGTTAAGGTGGAACACCAGCCCCCTCATGACTAGTAATTGCTACATCTAGTCCTGAAATGGAAATGGGATTATTTTTCCATGGAAATTGTAGTTGGCTTATTGAGGCCCTCATGGTTTCGATGGAGTTTGAGTATTCGTTTATAGACTAATAAAAGTATCCCACTTCATTCCATCCCAAGAGACATTCTCAATTGAGTACCTGTTAATACAATTTTTCCATGAGATCATATGCCTACATGGGGTACCTCACACTATCATTTCATATATAGATTCTCATTTATTTTCACATTTTTTGTAAGGGGTTTCGGAAGGATACGTGTATACATGTTCCTATGAGGACAACCATTCACCCTAAAACTGATGGACATTTGAAATGGATGATATAGGTGTTAGATAACATGCTCTGTGAAGGAATCCTTGATTTCACCAATTCATAAGAGAATCATATCCCTCTCATTATATACCCCTATAATATGATATATCATGCAATAATTCAGATGAATCAATTTGAGTCATGTTTGGTAGGTTATTCCATTCACCCCTATGCTTCTAGAGTTATGTGAGGCAGCGCTAACGGGTCCTTGACACATGTATGAGAATTTGGTGTTGGTTTAGCTGATTAGGAAGCATAACTCTACTACTTATTCTAGACAGAAATCTTTTGTAGATCACCATCAATGGCCTGTGGTGTTCAAGGTCAAGGGTCAAATTTTCTTATGGGTATGACCTAGGATTGGTAATAGATGTATTGAGAGGCAAGGGAAGTTACCACCATGCTTTTTTGGTCTGTTAATGATTATTTAGAGTGGGTCCGGTAGGTTACCATTTGTTACTACCTCAATGGAAACATTCCATAAATGACATATTCCATATTTCACATCCTCACCAGTATCATGCCAACCCATTTCAATTTTTTGTCCCCAAGGAAGTGAGTTATATGATGATGCGTCATTGGAGTAGTATCCTACAAGAATCATTGACCGGAGCATGAAGGATATCTAACATTGGACTATCCCTTTAATAAGGGTGCATTGTAGCATAACCATGAAAATGAAAATACCTTGGAGTGATATGTGAATGTACATTCCCAATGGTCAGAATGGCTCTCAGACGACGTTCTTCCACCCTTGGATGGTGAAATCAAGGACAAGTTGCTTTAAAGGGGAAAGATGGAAATAATCCAGTTTTGATATTAGTTATTGATCCATTTTATCTCAATATAATAAATTACTTTATACCTAATACATATTTATAATGAGATATTAGTTGTCTTAGGGGTGTATAGAGACTGTTCGGAGACCATGACACTAATTTTTGTGGAAAACGGGCTAGACGCATGGTTTATAGAAATCATACGGGGAAGGACACATGGTTGTCCGTAAATGTATGACTGGGATTGTGTGTCTGTTAAAAAGGTATAGAATATTTAGTATAGTATATTCTCATTGATGGCACATGGTTTCCATAACCATGCAGCCTAACTATGTGGGTGACCTCCATAAGTAGTGGGAGGTGTGTGATTAACCCATGGTTTGCCCAATTGTGTGACTATAATGTAAGCCCTTAAACGTTTTGGTTGAAATAATATTTTTTTCACTTAATGAAATGTTTAAGTAACCCCTTTCCTACTTGTCTCATTCTAGTAGATAGAACACCTCTCCCTCTACAATTTTAAATCTCTAAAGCTCCTTTCGATAGGGTTTTTTCTTGATCTCTGATCCAAATTCCGATTACATCTCCATTCATCATGATGGATGTGAATCAGTAATTACTCAATTAATCTTGAGTTATATTTCATTTTATTCTCGTCAATGGATTTACTTAAATGCAAGCTTGTATGCCCTATTTTCATGGTGTGGATTTGATCTTCAAATTTTTTTTGATCTAAGAAAAAATAAAGGATGATTCCAGATGAGGAGAGTCGTACGAGATTAATGTAGCTGTTCTATGAGTCATCCCTCGAGTAACACCATTTTACAAATTTCTATTTTTGTTTTTATGGGACAATTTTATTGGGAATGTTCTATTAAAAACATGTTCCTTGATTATAGTCTTTAGAATCATATTCTAAGACTCTTTTATCTATTTTATCCATAGTTGGAGGTTACTTCTTCAATGTCGACCACCCCAAGTAGGGTGATTTTCACAGTTGTGCTTTTATTAGCTTGATAAGACGAATGTACACCCGCATTCCGGTGTGCATCAATTTGACCTTTATAATGGTAAATGTTTTAATTAATCTATATATTTCTAATTGATATTACATATGAATATATCACTTGACCATTCTAAGGTAAGTTTTATAATTAATTAGTTAATATTTAAATGATTAATTGGAATGTATAGTAAGTAAATTATTTGGACTAATTAAATGTGAATGCAAGACTTGGTTGCACTTCTGTATCTCACCATTACATTCTTAATACATAGCAGTGTTTTGAACTCGATAAATTTATTATTGAAATAAATTAAGTAAATGTTTTCATTCCCTATTAGACTTGTCACATTGATGAAAGGAAATGTCTTAAACACAATGCCTTATTAAGTGGAATGAGTATTACATGGTGTAATTTTTTAAATAAATTATTTTTATGGTGCCTAATGATCATGTAACTTGACATCATTATATGATTTTTCAGACTAGAGCTATCCTTGTTTTCTTAATGAAATGCCTTTAACACTATTTGACACCATTCTCTTTTAAGGATGTCAGTTGGAAAGGGTGATACCTAACATAGAACCAGATCTTTGTCTACTAGTGGATACCTGGTATGACATTGTATTATCCCATCATTATCATTATAGTAATCAATGGATAGAATCCTTATAACAAGAATAATTTTTATGGATATGATGAGCCTTGGATACACCCATGGGCCCAATCACTGCTAATCAAATTTTACTTTGGATTTATTCTTTGGATTCAGTTATAATTATATTATTATGGAATGACTTGAGTGATACCCATTAGATTACACTCTTACCCTTATATCTAGGGTAAAAGTTATTACTGTGCCGGCTCAACCCTTGAGGTAAAATATGCCTTGGTTATTAACTTGGATCCTCTTCATTATTATCATCATGACTATATGCCTTGTTATATTATGGATCATTTATTTTTGTTATCATGTTAGATGTTAGGGATAGTTATACCTCACATGGCTTAAAATATAAACTGGAACATAATTAAAAAATGAAATGGTTACTTGTTCCGACAACAGTACATGCTGAGGAATTTACATAGGTATTTACATTATTGTACACCAGTAATTTTATATATGTAAGCTTTATCACTATTTCTTTTTATATTAAAGGGAAAGGATATTATATAAATTGTTATTGGTGGCCTCCTAATATTTATATCACACCCTTTCTAGGAAACCATTGGTACCCAGGAAGATTACATGTATTCTTATATTGATAAAGGGAAATATCCCACCTTGGGCACCTAATAATTCTTTTCTGATTTTGGATGGATCTTGGTAGTCGAGGATTGACCAAGAGCTCATGATGTTTGGATAGTTTTTTTATTCTTTTTATATAGCCTGTATAGTACATCTTCCTGATACATTATATACATGTTTTCTATCTTTATCGACAGATGAAATACATTATTATAAAATTTTATATATGACTCATTTTTTGTTGAAGTTGATTTATTGTCTTTTGCATGATTTTTTATTCTATCTAATATTTATTATTCTATTTGCCTATAATTATTTATCCTCTATGCTATACTCTGGTAATGAGGGTATAGTATCCCCACGGACACACCCTAGGTCCTCACTCATAGTCAGAAGCATCTGGAATTCAGAGATATGCACTTATATCAATGTGGGCTATTGAGCTTGGGGAACCTATGAGTGGAATCTAGGTTCAGGATATATCAATAATTATCTACAATTCATTTTTTATGTGTTTGAATCAACCACACCTCAATACGGCACCATATGTTGTCGTCATGAATATATGTGTTTTATTTTTTTATAGAATTTTCATTTTAGTTTTATTTATTGTAGTCCAATATGTTTTTTTTTTGAAAATGTGTGAATGATATATGGAAATTAGACTTTATCTTAAAGGGATATAAAGCTATAAATTTCCTTTGGAGCATACTGATCATCCACTAAAATACTAAAACTAATGAATTTTCCATTCCCTACAACCACTGACCCTGAGTTTTTTTATATGAGTCTTGTTCTTGCACTATTTATTTCAATAATTAAATTTATATTTGTGATTACTGATCAACAACACTACTCAGACCCCCACTGGGTGTAGTAGTAATAGATGATGATTTTTTATGGAAGAAAAATGGTGGAGTAAGCCCATAACATATCCCTCATACAAATCGAAGAATATTAATCCCTAAAACTATTAAAACTACATTTTTATATGAAACCAATGATGATTGTGAAGGTTCGCATCCCATTCATCTTCAATTTTCACCTGTTGACACAAAAATATTAATAATGGTCTTTTAATATAAATAAATGTTGTAATATAATTTAAATAATAACGTTTTTATTGTTATTTCTTGTTTTTTAATTAATATAAAAACATAATATTGGAAATAAATTATAACAAAAAAATCGTAAACCCAATACATTAGGGCCTACTAGATTTTTAAAACGCCTCGAAATTGAATCGGTTGATCCACGTAGCCAACCCAATTTAATTGGATTTATGTTTTTTTTATTATAATATTTTAATCATTATTATGTTTTTTAGTAATAAAATAAAATTAATTGGTAAGGAAAAGTACATAATAGAACTTCATTGTTATGTTCATTTAGAATATATCCATCGAGTTTACAATTCGCTTTAAACCAAAGCACTATTCATCTAAAAGAGTGACCTAATTCATTATCCTTTATAAAAAAATAAAAAAAATTCTTATATTAAAATGATATAAATAATAATGAATTAAATACATACCAAAAGTGTACATTTCCTTGAGAAACACTTAGACCCAATGATGCGAGGAATTACTTTCTTTTCAAAATTCGTTGTTTTTTTTTATATTTTCCGTATAAAAAATACTAATATTAATAAAAATTATAATTTTATTGTTTTTATGTTATTAAGAACATCAAAAAATTCAATTAACGTATGATATGAATCTCAGTTAATTTGGAAAAGGTGCATCAAATTATCATGAGAAATTACTTCAAAAAAATTCTCATACATTTTTCATTAGCATATAGATGTGTCATTATACTCATATTATAAATTCATTTTAAAATATCTCCATTTATTGCCAAAAAATTAAAAATTACATGGCCATGAAATAGTGTAAGGGACATCAAAATTAAAAAACAACTAGAAATAAAAAACATAACACTTAATAATTATATTTTAAAATATTTCTCAATCCATTTACATTATTTTTCATGGAATATTAATTTCATATTACATTAAATTATGTTTTAAAGTGATAATTTTTATATTTTTAGGAATATTCAATCAATAATTATAATAAATAGAAAACCTCACGGTTTAATATTAAATATGCCCAAGAATATGAACATTAATACAAATAGTGCCACTTATTGGACCTCTAAACTAATACAATTGAATGATAATAATGAATTACATTAGGTCCCATAAATCTTCTATTTTCATATTTTTATCCCATTGATGGTTGTCGTAATAAATTTGAAAAAATAATTAATCAATTAATAAAAAAAATATTCTCTTTTTCTATAATTTCATACATACCAAAAATGGAAACTCGCTGATATCACATAGATAGATGGGTGACCAACAACATTATCACTAAAGTTAAATAAGGTCATGGGATTTCAATGATATATAGGTAAATATTTGTTTCACAAGTAGTATCAGTTATAAATAATTCACTATGATCCACATAAGTTGCCGGTAGTGGTGGAGTTCTTTGAGATGTTGATCGACTAGGATCCTAAAATTTATTTGTTATTCAAATTCAAGAAATTAAAATTCATCAGGTATATTATATGTCTATGAAATGAAAATATAAAATATTTTTTGAAAAAATATAAAAACCAGAACAATGTATGTATATATATATGAATGAATTATGCATGAGAAATTGTAAAATATTTTTATTACCAATTTATACATTGAATTATATTTATCTTAATTGTGAAAATTATTATCAACCTATATGGTGAAGAGTCCTTGATTTTCATACTCTCATTCAAGTTTTATTAATTTAATATTTTCTAGAAAAAAAATTTCAATTTCTGATGGTAGAGGATGTTTATAGTCCCATTGTATTGGTTGATAATATTCGCCAATTTTATATATTTCTCTCTTCTTTATGTGTAATAAGAAACTCTAACCTTCATTTATTTCATCACCCACATAACAATCCAACTTCTCTTATAAATAAAATATAATTAGGTCATTTTTTAAATGATCAGCAGTTTTGATCAAGCAATATTAGTTGACATAAGTAAAATGTAATGAATATTTCATTATACCATTATTAATGTTAACCCACATGCATTTAAATAATACAGAAAAAACATAACTTGAAATTATTACTGAATTATATCATTCATCTTTCCATTGTATCCCACTGTTATAAGTGTAGATACACCACTATTTTGTGTTTTTAAGTCATATTCATGTTAAATTGTATGAAACGTGAAGCCTTGAATAATGTCAGACTCGAATCACTTTGGTTACCAAAGAGGACAATGAGCCAAAAACATCAAATAATTTGATATTTCATCTCAATTATCAAAAATAAATATCTATAAATAATTATATAATGTATTACTTTTAACATTAAAAATTTACTGAACAACATTAATATGAATATGAGTATATACATACATCATGGGTCAACCATTGAAAAAAAGTTATTAACTACTTTTGTTAATTATTACTCATTTGGATCTTGAACCCTTATTTTTATATTGTGTTTTAATAGATATTATTAAGTAAATGAATCTACAATAATACTAGGGTTATCACATATATATGCGCTTGTATAATCTCATTTTTGGCCAGTGTAAAATTGAAACCATTTCCAAATAGTATTCAATTAGTTAGAAATATTGATGAGTTGTTTTTAGAATGATAATTATTTTACAAGTAATCAATATGTGCAATAAGACTGATTCTAGTCATAATCCCATAAAAATACCTATAACAGAAGATCAATCACACTTTTGCTATGTATCATTCAAAAATATAACCTTCTCTTTGATCTTTATTCCTCATATATGATTTGAAATGAACTACGTTCATGATGACAAAATAAGAAACAAATTCAAAAAAAATTCAAATGATTTGATAAATTTGAACACACCGATGAAAATAAAATTAATATCAGCATACCTCTCAATTGGATACATCCATAAATTTTGGACCAATGCACTATGTTTAGCTTCATAAACCAAATTATAAATCAAATAAATCCGAAATTTAAAGAATGAAGGGGGAAATAACATCACCAAATAAAAATGTTTCAGAACAATTTTTTCTTGAATTTTATCAAGGTTAGTTAGATTTAGAGAATGTCCATAAAGTTCCCTAAAAAGATAAAAAATTCAACTAGAAATACGGTCACATTTTTGGGTAACATATTACACAATTCCAATGAAAAAAACTACTCCATCATAATATGAAAGTTAAGACTTTTCAATCATGTAACATTCAATGTTTTAAGTCAATAGACCTTCATATGGTACTTCAGTATCCAACTAGAACTGTTAAATTATTTAATGATCAAAGGAATAAGTATTTCTCATTATTTTTCAGTGAAATAATAGCTAAAGTATACTTTCCATTCTCATTTTACAACAAACCACGCATTATATTCATTGACTCCAAATCATTATGATTATTAAATTGATATTTCATTTTACCCTACTCATTAATCAATGTAAAAATTACATTATCACTGATGTTTTTCTCAATATTAATAACGTCAATATAATGATGTATCAAATTATTCTCCTGATAAGGAATATTAGAAAATAAACTATTTTCTTCCATTGTTGTGTTCCAGCTACTTCAGATACATTACATCATACACCATTCCTCATTCTTTAAATAGATGATATTTCCCAAATTCTTCAATGAAATTTATTAAATATCTCAATATTTATAAACTAGGTAACGACATTAGTGGATTTCTCAATTAAATATCTCAATTGAAACATGTCTTCATAAACATAAATTTTTGAGAAGAATTAAAAAATGAATGATGAAACCTAAAACACAATTTTAGGCTATAAGGTAATCATTGATGTTTAGAATCAAAATTATAAATTGGACAAGCCAATCCAGAATGAGTTTTCCAACTAGAAAAGTTTCCATGTTTAAGAGAGTCACTAATTTTACACATTAAATTAGTATTCATTTTGAATCGATGCCTGGTTTGACCATCATATGGTTCAATTCCAACATCACATAATTATAAAAATTCTTTTATTATAGGATGATGGTATACATCAATTTCATTTACATGAATTTTATTTTGAGTAATAATTCTATAATTAAATAATGAAGTATTCTTCATACATATACAATGAGGTATATTATAGGGGATCAAAACAGCTGAAAAAATGACATAATAACTAATTAATGTTCCAAAATGTTTAAAACCATATGAAGCACATCCCAAACATACATTACTATGATCTAAAGAAAATTTTGGATGAAAAAATAAAAAATATATCATGATGTTGAATCATTTTGATGTCACATCAAGCCATCATTAATATCCTGAGAATTACACTTTATTTCACTTGTAGTCTAAGATGACATGATAAATCCGTGTAATCATGGACTTAGATGAATGTAATGAAATACATTTTCAGGAGTTTTCTTCTTCTATTTCTTCCTCTGGTTTCATTGATTTATTCTATCATTGTACATAATTGACTTCCATCTAATTATATGACAACTTATATATTCTTCTTCTTCCTACTCTACTCCCCAATAAAGTAGGGAATGATTAGGACATTAAAGAATATTTTTAATACTTTTGTATATGTTTTCTAATAGCATTGTTCATCTTGTAGAATAATGTAGTTATCATAGATTCAATAAATGAATCACGAAGAAACAATATAATTATGGAAATTTAATTACCAGTAATTCCACATAGACATTTTATATGATATAACATACCTAGAAAAGGAAATGTTGAATACATGGACCACCCTTCATATATTTCTTTCTGGCCATCTATAAATAATTAATAAAACTCATTTTCTTACTAATGTTCTAAGAATAATCAGCGTGATCAGAATCAACTGACGGTTATGTTGATCTACTAAAATCATCAACATTGTATTCTACCTATACAAATTTTTCATTTTATTAATTTCAAAAAAAAATCCTCTTATGATTCATTTTGTGTTTCATTAAACGTTTTTTCATTATTTTTAATTTCCATCACATTCAATTAATCATCGAAAATCCAACATATATATCGAGAAAGAAGATGTTTCAACATCAAATACTATTATACTTCGTTTTTATACATCTATCACATGAAAGTAAAATCTGGAAACATATATTTTAATCTACCATGCACTAATCAGTTATCAATTAGAAAAAATATAAATACTTCCAAACCCATAGCATAATGACGTGCGTTTCAAGGTAAACTAATCCAAATTTTATCCATATCTATTGGATAATATTCTCCATGTATATTCAGATATAAACCTACAAATTTTTAATCAAATATGTATAATCAAAATTAAATATCACCCAAAATCATCATTATCCAGGGTATGGTCTTGATTTGAATAAGCACAAATTCAAGAACAAAATGACTCAATCCAACATTGAAATCATAAGAAAAAATCAATTAAAACTAACTTTATATAATTTACATAAAACTTTTATAAAAATTAAATTGATCATACCTTCAATGTTATTATGTTTTGTAATTATCGGAAAATGTGAAGATAATTATTTGGATGTTTTTTTCGAGGAGTAGGGCGAAGTCGGGGTCATGAAGGTCGTTGGAAGGGACGGTCTCAATCACAACAGTCACCAATAAGGGGGGTCAGAGTCACAATAGTAGTTGGAAGGTGTTTTTAGTTCTCTATATTCATTGGAAGATGGTTTGGAGTCTTGGAATTGATGATTGAGGTCATGATGGTCACTATAAGGGGGGTCATGGTGGTCACATGTAAGGGGGTAAGGTTCATAGTCATAGCCAGTAGAGGGTCGATGTCCTAACAATCATTAGAAGGGTGTCGAGGTTAGGGCAGTCACTGATAGGGGGGATAGGGTCATGAAGGTCCCAGAGGGAAGTGGGAGGTGGGGGTGGTGGTTTCCGCGGAGTGGATTAAGTGGTGGTGTTGGGGGTCGAGGATGGAGTGGAGGGTCTCCATTAGGGGAGTGGGAGTTGGGGTCATAACATAGGGGAGCGCGAGATGGGGGTCCATGTCCGAGGTCTCCATTGGGAGGATCATGCCATGGGGGGTCTCCTCTATGGAGAGTGAGAGGTGGGGGTCAGGGTCAAGGGATTCCACAAAGGTGAGTGGAAGTTGTGGATGGCTCACCATCAAGGGTATCACATGGTATGATTTTTTGGTTCGGGGATCACTATAGATATAAGCAGGAGGTGAGGGGGTCACCGCCGAGGGGATTGGGAGGTCAGGGGTGGGGGTTTGGGGTCAGGGGTGAGGGTTCGTAAAGGGTAGGTGGAATGTTGGCTTTGTGTGTAGGATTGAGGCGATACAAAATCAAGTTTCATTAAACTATGTAGTGAATATTTAAAAATATCCTTATGAATCGTTAAAATAAAAAAATTGATACTATTTAAATAAGAATGAAATGAATTATAATTTTTTATACACTATTTACATTGTAATGGTTATTAGAACCACCTCTAATAAACTAGTTATAACCCCTAGGTTTTTGTAGTGATAGAATATAATATTGCAGTTCATAAAGAATTGGGGTCTTTTGTATATTAGGATATCAATGAAATTAAATTTATTTAAAGATAATTATATGAAAATTACTCCAAATGTTACATTATAACACCATGAAAATGAATTTTACATTTGAAATTATATCACTATAATACAATGAAGTGTGGATAATTTTATATCATCACATTCCCGATTTCCAATATAGCTTCCTAATTTTTTTATTATCATAGAAAAACAATAAAAATGTGACTAGTATTATTCTAAGGATCATTATCTCTATGATACAAGATTTATATTTCACATTCTTCTTAAGAATTTATTTTATCCATCGATATAACCTGTGTATTAAATACATTTTAAGGATCATGTTTGTACATGCTCAAGAGAGATACATGGAATACATCGTGAAATTGATATGAGTTTTCTGGAAGTGAAAATTGATAATAAACCATCCTCTTTTATCAAGAATATTGAAAGGGAAGGTATATCTAGGAATCTTTTTTCCTTTTCCCCAAATCTCATAAAATTACTCTATGGGGAAATTCACAAAAATGCCTTTTCACTGACTTTGAATTCTAAATCTCTTTGATGATTATAATCTTATCTATTATTTTAATCCATAGATGATTCGATGTGATTTCAAATAGCTTTAAACATAACTTCGATTTTTTCAGATATATCAGGTGCTAGTAACATTCTTTCTCCATAATTATCCCAAAATTATGGAGTCATACACATCCTGTCATAGAGGGATTCATAATGAGTAATCACAAATCTAGAATGAAATGTATTTTTATAGGAAAATACTTCCAAAGGAAGGTGTTGATCCAAAAATAAATTGATATACATATAGAAAGATATCAATGTGAATTCTATAGTTTGAATGGTCCTATTAGACTTACCGTATATTAAAGGGAGATAAGCAATACTAAAACTATACTCACAATAATGATCCAGCTAAATAATTCTCTAAAGATTCCTAGTAATCCTCGAATACTGATCAAATACAATAAAATTTTATACACCATGAAACCTTACCACTTCATTAATTTATATCCTAGAATACTTATGTAGATAGAAATAATCTATGAATAAAATGAAATTTGAAAACATAATGTGGTAATTGACTAAAAACAAAATAACATTATTCCTTATAAATGTATTGCGAAGTCTGATGATTAAATCCATGTTAATTGTTTTTTCATCATTATTTTGGTCTGTTTAATTGATTTAGAATACCTTAGACTTCTATCTCTCAACCTTATTTTGCAGATATATCAATCATCCAGAAACATAATTTATAATATCCCTTTTCATGTTATCCATCCATAAATACTCATTCATATCTCAACACATCATCATTCATTTACGATGAAAAAAAATGTTGAACTATGATATTAGTACAAAATATCCTTCTTATTTTCTTGAATTGATCGTACACATATTTGATTCCCAAAAATTACCATTTATTCCAAATCATGGTCGAACTCAAACATATTTTTAACCATCTAATAATGTTCCACATCCTCATTATGTTCCTCCTTAATCTCGTCATTAATGTTTAGTTGACCATTAATATATTAATGATATGATTAATCATATTTTCTCATTATTTGAAGATCCATATTATGAAAATCCATAAATTTTTGATCTATTTAAATCATTATATTAGACTATAAGGACCTGATATAAAAAATTCATATAATCTTGTTTTTTAAGGCAATAATTTATTTTCTTGGACTCTTTATGATATTTTTAGGTTTATATTTTTATATAATTATTTCATAACTCTTATGTTTCAAAACCATAAATTTCATTTTGGAAACATCCACTCGGTGTCTATTTTTCACACAATAATAAAATTTTGAAAAAAAATTCATTTCCGGAAAAAAATGCCACTTTAAACATGACAACTTATGTGTTCTTACTCATAATTATAACCTGGTAATAACATTTGAAAATTATGGATTGGAATATAAATCTTAATAAATGACATAAGAAAGAAGATGTAAACTCAAGAGTAATTTTAAAAAGCATGATATCGTCAAATATTTTTTTCATTTAACTTAATAAAAATTAAGATCAAATTTTTATTTTTCATCACATGAAAAAATTAAAAAAACAATTCTTTGATAAAACACATTAAAATAAAATGTAATGGAATGATCATATTCTTATGTGTTTCCTAAAAAACATGTTATCCAATAAAAAAATCCTAAAAACATACCTTTTAGAATAAAATAACATAACCCATCTATCAAAAAAAGGATCATTGGATTAAATTTGTAAATCAAAATATTTCTGTGAAAACTCATTTGAACATACAGAAAAGACAAGTATGTTCCTTTGCACTTCATATTTATTGAACCCTTATAAGAAACCGTATAAGAACCCCAACAATTCAAATAAAATTTAAGTCAACTTATAACATAATTCTATAGAGAGCATGGTCTATAACCAATTAATTAGAGATCTATAAAAAAATCATCTATTAATATAAACAATCCATTGACCATAACCAATATTAAATATATTAATTTTTTTCTTTTCCATCATTATACTCTTAAAAATATACTTTTGAACACATAAGTATTTTTGTGATATTGATGGATTTGTTTTTTTAACACATTTTTAAATAGAAAAATTCCTAGAATAATGTGAAGGGGAATTTCATTAAATAAAAAATAAAATATTATAATTGAATCCAAAACATAAAAGATTTTTCATGGGGGTCAGAAAATCTATTGATTTAATATATTTTCAAATAGAATAATCATTATTCCATTGGTACAAAGAGTAGAAACATTCCATTAAAAAATTCCATTTCAAACCCATTGAAAGATTCTAAAAAAGGGATAAAAATATCATTTTAATTTATATATTCCCATAAATATTCTTTAGAAAATTCATTTTATGAAAATGGGCTTCAAATAAAAATATTTAAAAAATAAATAATTAAAACCCTTATAAATTTTTTTTAAGGAATTGTTTCCCTTAACATAAGTCTTAATCATCATATATGTTATTTATATTTCATAATAATATTATTATTTTAAAGATTTAATTTCATAAATTATTTTATCATGATTATTATTCACTTTAATTTATTTATTTCCATGGTATGTACAATTACATAACAAATTAAGATTATATTAGATGTTTTGATGATATTCATCTCATATGTCCAAAATTGCTATGGTAGGAGGACTTTGGTCAAAGTGGTAATTATTCAATCATCTACTTAACAATAATAATCAAATAAATTATCATATTAATAGATCAATTATTTTTTAAACCCAACCATGAATAATGGTTAGGAGAAATGAATTATGATATAATATTGGAGACGATAGGTTGGATGTACACATGAGTAAAATTTTTATTTTTCAAAAGGGATAAGGGTAAGAAGGTATGTACAGATTTATATATATAGAATGATGATTATATAATAAATATAATATCCATTATTTAAATATACTAGTATATAGTATCCATGTGACACTCTTACAAAAAACATACCACATCGATTCATAGGTTGCAAATCCATTTGTACACACAAAAAACGTCGTCCTTTTTAAATGATTGGAAAGGTAATAAATTACATGAAATATTATCCATATGTTATTATAATTATGCCTCTAATACAATTCTTATAAATTAAAAAAATTATAGCCATATTTTATAGGAGTTGATGGAAAACGAATTACATCGATTCCTGTGGCGGTCGTCTTCTATACACATCAACGAAAATTCTGTTTCCCATATGATGGAAGAGTATGTGGATATGGGTTATTAATTTAACATATAAACATATATGTATATTTAATATACTATTTTTATTATTTCATTAATATAGAATAATATTCATAGTCAGTTGAATAAGAAATAAACATAAAATATTCTGTTAAAAGCTATAACTCTTCTTCAGGAAGCCTCATTTTTCATTACACCTTAATACATCTATGGGTAGTATTATTAAACAAATAAGACCCTAGAATGTGTATATCAATGTTCTCTGAGGTCTTGGAAAAGGTATTTTATGAACCAAATGGATCTTTAACTGTGTAGATAAGAGGATATGGGGTGCCCTTCCAAAAAAGACGGGTTGGGTATTTATTGAATTTATTAATATATTAAGTTAATACAATTAATATTAATTAGAATATGGATCCAAAATGAAATAATTATAACTTAATATATTGATGAGTCTAAACCCTCACATCCTATAAAATCTATCCAGGTGTAGATTATTTTTTAATCTTTATCTCTTTTTTAACCCCAAATCCTTTTCAAATTTTATATGATATTAATTTTTTTCACTCTTTTGTGGATAAGAAAGTTAATAAAAAAAGATTAGTAAAAAAATAAATGGATAGTTTTTTATAATTTAATCCATATCTAATTCAAATGGATAATTATATAATTTTTATTAATTATAAATCCATAAATAAAATATTGTTTCATATAAAAAATAATTAATGTCATTTTTATAAATATATAAAATATTATAATTTAATCTATTTATAAATCATGTCAAATAGTTTCAAAATGATATTTATTAAAATTAAAATTGGATATTGTCTTAATAAAAATTACCAAATTTTTTTAAGGGTTTTGATATCATTTTAGACATTATCCCTTAGATTAAACCTATAGTTAACCAATTTTAACTGTAACCATGGTAATGACTTTTGAGAATGAATGGTTTATAAATTTACTTATAAGGTGAAAATTGGATCATAATGGATGGAGGGATGATATTTTTGAACCGTTATCATAATAATTTTCATATTTTGTGATTATTATGGCTTTTCAATAATTTTTTAAAAAAAATTACATAACATAAAATAATTATATTTTCATTTTAAGAACTCTTCACATAATTTTAAATTAAAAACAGAATGACAAACATTTGAATTCATATAGTAACCAAAAAGATATATCTAAAATGTTATATTTATCAAAAAAATTGGAACACTTTTTCTCACCAAAAAAATATTACTTTTAGATTTTTTAAAATAATTTACTTGATTTTTATATTGCATTCACATGCACTCTATTGATGCTACATTAGAATTTGTGGTAATTATTTCATTACTAAAATCTTGTCGACGCTGTTTAAAAATTTTATGTAATTATTCCATCACTAAAAGTTATATAACTATACCATTATAAAAAAATCATTAATATTTAATATATAAATTTATAACTGGATATTACATATTTTTTTCTCTATCATAAAATATTATAGATATTAAGGGATATAAAGTATATTTATTTGACATCATCTTTTACATAAATATTATAAAGGTAAAAATAAAAGACAAATAGATAATGTCATATTTTAAAATTATGGATTATTATGTATGTAATATACTAATACAATTAAATTAATTATTATTTTTGAATGACTTTAAAACCCTATCACATTAGCTTTATCCCTAATTAATTCATTTTACCTTTACCATTCCAACAAACATTTATTATGATTACTATTCATATAGACAAAAAATTATGTTGAACTTATTATGAATTATTAATTATGATTATTTATAATATTTAACTGATTTTATAAAAATAAATTAATTTAAATAAAATTTATTATTTTATTATTTTACCAGAAAAATTTGATTAAAAGTGATTTTATATAAAAACACTTTTTAGGTGTAAAAATGGTTTTTTGTCAAATTTGAGTACAATGTGTATTATAATAAAACATATAGTATAATTTGTAATGAAAATTAATTTATTAAAATTCCAATCTACTACAAAATTTAATTTTACTTTGAAATTACTTGACATGAATATACATTTTAAAAAATAAATATTTTTCTCTATTCATTGAAAAATAAAACACAAAAAATTCAAAAAATACTTCTAAAGAAAATTTTTACATTATGAATTCAAAAATGATACTGTTATTATTAAATAATTTTTCTTAAATATTAAAATATTAATTATAATATTAGCTCAAAAAATTCAATAGAAACCATTTTTAAGATAACTTATTTTTGATGAATACAATGAATTTTTTGATAAAATTGAGTTCTTATTTAATAATAATTAATAAAAACATTATTTATTAGGGACTTTATATATTTTTCATAATGTGTTTAATCTTATTCATGTCATCCTATTTAATTTCTAGGTTATAGAAATAACATTTAAATATAAATATTTCATGATTTGTTTATAATAATTTTTATATATTGTCTACACTCTAAAACGTTGTATTCTTATAAAATCATATGATATTACATCCCCCCATGAAATATTTTTTTTCATTCAATTTGATATTAGTCATGATAATGAATGGGTTTTCATTTTAAAATACCTTTGTGGGAATCCCACATTGTAAAAAGGGTAAAGAAAAATTTATAATAAAAATAAGGAAAAATAAATATGTTTTCATAAGATAAACTATGATGAAAATTATTATAACACTAGAGGGAAGTGAAATTAGGGAAATTGTTGAAAATATAATGAATAATATTGATGTTGGGTTAATGAGAACTTTGAAAACAACAAATTTCATGATCATGGGGATGTTGATGACTATAAAACTCTAAAAACAATGTGGTGCGAAAAATATAGTATACTCCTAAAAAATATAGGTAATAAAATATTTTTTTGTTTCTATGCCATTTTCATAGAGTTAATGAATTTATTTCTATCTATACTAGAAACATATGAAAATATACATACATGAGAAGTAGAACATTTTCCTTTAATAAATTTTTACAAAAAATTCATCTTTTTTTGGATGACATATGTATTAAAACTGATCTTCTAATTCAAAATGCACTAATATAATCTTCTAAATGATAGAATAATATAATAACAAGGATAAAATTCTATTTCTTCGATCACTAGTTGTTAAACAAAAGAAAAATGTTTAGTATAAGATAAGATAATTAAAAAATTAATGCCAACGAGCCCGTAGCCGAGTTGTAAGGGCTCCTGCTTGGAATCCAAGAGACCTAGGTTCAAATCTAGGTGGAGGCAAATTTCCAGGTACTATATAAGATACTGTAGAATTCACTATAGAAGGTATTGTTCAGTACTATAGCAGCCTGATCTATTCGCCCGATTTGGGGCTTCAGGCCACCGGTTTGGGCCTATGGGTCCAAATATCCTTCATTCCATCAATGGCCTTCAGGCTACAGGGCCTTCGGGCCATTGAAAATCATGAAGTAGCCCAGTTCACACAGAGCAAGACCCAGAAGAGGATCAGAGAAATAGTAGCAGTCACAAGATACAGAGCTACCTTGATTGAAAATATGGGAGGGTATGACAACCGCCATCGGGACAGTGCATTGTGCAGCTTTGTACGAGGCAATGCTAGCCGATCAGTAATGTATGTGGGGAGCTAAAGGCGATCAATGATGCATAATCTGGGGAGGGTCAGTTCTAGTGGGACGAGCCTACGGGTCATGTATGGACATGGTATGCCTCTGGGCCTTTGGGTAATGTATTATGGGTTATGTCGGGCCATGTGGCTTGGGCCTACGGGTCATAGACGGGTTCCCCTTCATCCCTTAAAAGGGGTATTATCTATAATAAAATAAAAAATAACGCCTTCGGGCCATTCAGATAATAAACATACAAATGATAAAAAATAAATTAATTTCCAAAACTCAACAATGATGACCATGTTTGAAATAAAATTAGTTGATAAATATATACTATTAAAACATCCCAAAATATTCCCGATTGATGTCATAACCCAGATATCAAAATGATTTGATTACATATTCTTCCAAGATAAACATAAAATTTGTCTCCAAATAACATCAATCACTCAAAAATAATTATATACTAAAAAATATAAATCCCCTTATCCTATAATCTCCAAAATATGCTAATAATTTTAATAAATAACGCAAATCACTATAAATAAAAAAATATTTCCATTTATTAAAATTATATAATTCTCCAAAACAGATTATTAAATGTTTCTAAAATAAAATTATTCACTTTGTCATCAAATTAGTTTTCAATCCCACATTTATTTAGAAAAAATATTTTTAACGAATTTAATAAACAAATTATTCTAATAAAACACAATTACCTTAAAATCAATGATCATATAAGCCAAAAAGGTTAACAATAAAATTAATATTATGTCCAAAAAATGTAAATAATTTCTTCATTAGATAATATTTTCACATGCTAAACTTAATGATTAAATATACGTAAAACATCTATCTAAAATAAAAAAAATGGGTTTGAATATATTATTTTTAATATGCTGACCTTTTAGAAGTCATGTTTCCCAATTAAATCTGTTTAAAATCCCATTTAAAATGGTTAATGAAGGCCTCTCGAGAGTTGGTAAGGTATCATGCGTGTCTAGGGATTCACAGAATGAAAAAGGGGGAAAGGAGAAATTTGGATGGAACCCAATTACTACTAACAATACACCATGATCATGCAGCATGGAGGAGAGAGTTGTTTGATTTATAAATCACAAAATTGAAACCTGGAATCTACACATTCTCACACTAATCCAAGCATTATGCCTCTGAACAATTTACGAAACCATACATTCTATCTAGAAAATCATGTCACTCATTCCTCTTTTGGAAAATAGAGGTTATATTGTTGATACACTATTTGGAAAACTATATATCCAAAACATGCAGCTCTTCAAAATTGAGAATTTTTTATTTCCCCTCTCATTTATAAGGGGTTATAAACCAATTTTCTTTCTCATTCCACCACCAGTGGAAAGAGTAAAAAAACAAATTCTCCATCCATATTAAAAAAACATTCTCCTTTTATAGTTCATTTTTTAAGTGCATATGGATATCAAAAAAAACCATGGGTATGTATTCAACACCATTTTTTCATTTTACTAAAATTACCATAGTTATTTTTTATCATCTTACAAATACCATAAAAACTAATTTTCCAACAAATTATGAGTCTCGGTGTTAAAAATTTGTTTTTATCAAACCAATGGATAGGGTTAGGAGATTTTTTTTCTCAAATATTTTAGAGTGTAGCCTATATGCTAACTCCCATATTCATTATGTTGAATATTTTTATTTCATGTGGGTTCGTTCACTGATGTGTTGAAAAAAAAATCATGGTTAAGAATAATAAATTTTTTATTATAATTATTTGTGAGACACTTCAAGGATCTTATTAGGTCCAATAGAGATTATAATGCTAGGACGAATGCCCATACAAGGGGGTATGTCAATTCCTTGAAAAAATTTAATGTGGAATTTGAAAGGGGAAATACTGGATTTTAGGAATTAAAAAAAACTTTCATTAAATGGTATGATAATAATTTTTGGAAAAAACATAATTGTAATGTGAATAGGATTGATAAAATGGAAATATGGATTAAATTACTTAAGGTCTTGGATCCAAAATATTTAATGGTTCTGAGAATGGAAATGTTTATATCGAATATGAATGCTAATATAAGTGGTTTATTAGAAAATTAAGTGAATGTAATTTGATATGAGTAACATGTGATAATTGAATGATTGGGAATAATTTATATACTTATTTTCATAATGTATTGAGTTTTCTTGTTGTTAAACCTTGAAATTGATTGATCTATGAAATGATTGTGATTTGGTACATGATGCTACCAAACCCATGTGTGAGGATATTAGAAATCACGTTCCAAATCCATTAATAAAGTTGGTTGTATTGGATTTCCCAAATTTTTCACATAGATTTATGACAAATACATCTCATATTCATGATTTGGGTTTTAAATTGATGACATTAGAAAAATTAATTGGACATGCTGTGGTCACTTTTATGGAAACCCCATTAGCATAAGAAGAAGAAAATGATAAATGAATTCTCACCATTATTTAAAATATTATTTTTTTGAGATTTTGGTTGGACATGGTGTGGGAACACATATGGAAACCCATTTATCATATGTAAACCGAAATGATAAATGAATTCCCTAATTATTTAAAATATTGTCTACTCATTCTTATGGTCTCGACATCTAAGGTATGTGGGTAATAAAGTTAATTTTAATTAGTAAATTAAAAATAGTTTTCCATTCATATTATGTTAATATTACAAATTTTACTCATTTATAAACTATAATTTAGACATTATATTACATTAGACACTATATATGGTGGTCTACTAATTTTTACTCACATTGTTATGAGGTTGTCATTGGTACCCGATCAGAATTCATGGTTATAGGTTAGGATAAGGGAAAAGGCCATGTGATAAATTGTAGATTCAATATATTGGAATGCAGAATGGATGGGGGACTAAGATGATATCAGTAACTACTTTTTAGATAATTAGTGTGTCTTAATTTTGGGTTTTCCTTTGGCACTGAACACTATTATTCTAGGGCATGTTTATTATGTCGGTATGTGGGTGTTTGCACAGTTGTTGGAATTTTTTGCATGATGACTGGTCATTGATTGTTATTTATTTAGTTATATCTACTATTTTTTCAATTTTTTGAATACTCAAGTAAATAGTGTATATTATCCCCAAAATTCCAAATAGAACTTCACTACTAGTTGGAAGCCTATAGAATATGGGTAGGTCCTCTTGAATTTATGTAGGGATTTATCTTAGGGAACCAATTTAGTGGCACCTGATATGGGGCACTACAATGGGTTATTAGATAATATTTTCTTTTTTATTATCTTACAATTAGGATTAGGTAGAAATGTGACTAGGATGCATCTATAATTGGAAATGAGATCATGCATGGGAGTATCTAACACATTTATCAGGGAAAATCCATTTACATATGGAAGACTTTATTTTCATAATGTTCACTATTATTATTAGATATTTGTTCACCGTGGATGATACACATGATTTTTTAGGTTATAATATTTAAAAATTTCACTAATGGCCCTGTATGAAACAATATTTTTTGTGTTTTGGAATCATTTTAGGAACTTATGATTTATGTGGAATGAATAATATTAGTTACCAAGGGAAATGGAAGTTATGGTTGAGTTGAGAGTAATAAAAAAGTTGTGTTTTCTTGTGGTTTTAAAGAAATACATCCTTTAAAATAGGTTGATTTTTTTAAACAGAAATATATTTTATAAAATTGTTAAAATTGTTCCTAATGGGGTGGTATAGATATTATTAATTCTTAATGAAGTTAAAATGTATTCAAATGGGATGTTTGTAATTTGATAGTCGTTTTACCCTTCATAAGGCATGGTCCCACATAGGGACGGTTTGAGATGGTGACCATGTTATGGTTATATCCATTTGGATAGTGTATATAGAGTAACTAATTCTTATCTTTTACTGAACACATCATATTCTATGTAAACATGAAAGTGATATGTTATTAGTTATAAGACATTTTATTGAAATGGTAGAAATATGAAACCCTTATGAAGGATTCTTAAAGAGGGGTAGGTGGACATGGTTGAGAGTGTGCCTCATGAATTGGTTCTATAATCCAAGTTGTCTATAGTTGATAGAGAGAAATAGAAGTTTTGGGGGATATTTTATCAATTTATTTAGTCTATTAAAGGGGGGCCACGATGAGTTTTTCCTAGTATGTTTTATATGACTTAAGAGTTTCATCCATATCATCCTCCGATGTTTTCAATGTAGGGTGGAATAGAGGTAGGTAAATTCTGGATTGATTCTATCTAGAAGATTTTTAATAACCTGGAGACTCCCCCTAAGAAGGGAGTGGTGTTATAATACAAGATGGTACATCGACCAATGATGTTTTAGGGAATATTCATATCTAAGATGATCATTTAGAAAATATGGCTTTGATGGAATTCTAGGAAATGTTCTGGGATCATTTCAATCCAGAGGCACTGAGGCGGGAGAGTGCTACAGAGTTAATGTGGTACACCCAACGAAATATCATAGTGATAGATTATCTTAGAAACTTTACTTACATGAAATTTTTTTTATTGACATTGTTGAGGGATGTGACTGCTGGGGAGAAACCTTTTCAGGATGGGATTACATGTGAGATCATGTCCCGAGTATTTATATTCTATATGAATATGTTTTTTGAGTTGTTGAATCAAAATCACATTTTTTAGTGGAACCCAAATAATAATTATAGGGGTTTGTAGATAGGATCAGTTTGGTGATATAGTGGTAGATTCCTCTGATTTCATAAAATGATGTTATGAGAGATTTTAGTATAGTCGTGGTAGGCAAAGTACCAATGGAAAATGAATAGTCTCTTAGAGATGTGTTCATGTGGATTACTATTAGTTTGAAAATCCTAGTCACATGTGTGATCAGTGTATTCAACCACCATTGAAGTGTTGAGAATGTGTTATTTTGGAGAACATAACTATCTTCTATAGGAACCCTCTTATAGTGGGTGGAGATAGATGACATATGATGATATAGACTATTTGAGGGGGATTTTCTACCCCATATCATTCATGAATTAGGAATTATACTAGACACACCATACGGGGTTAAGGGTGAGGTAATATAGGATAGAAACAACTTCATCATCTATTTATTTCATCCCATGAGACCCATACACAGTATTAGGGTAGTGGCATATGATAGTTACATTTAGGTTAGCCTACACCTGATGATGGTGAGGCTATACCAATGATTGTTCGAGGTATGACTCTTGTAGCTTCCATAGTGATTTATTTGATAAAGGATCCCCTCACTCCTTTATATCAAATTATCTTGTTAATTATTTGAATCATTCAATAGAGTTCATGTGTGGTGTTATATCAATCTAAAATCCTTTGGGAATGTGATAGGAGGGAATCAATCATTGTAATGCGTGATCAATCGAGGTTTCTAAGATACATTTCTAGTTCATGTACATGATTGAGATGACATGCTTCGGCCTACTATTGGGAATGTACTTCTTGATATCATATGGATCTCACATCTATTGTTACCATAATATGGGGACATTCATGTCTCCTGAAATAGTATAGTGACATTCCTGTCTCCAGAGGGTAACAAGCATGTTTTTCATGGGGATTTGGGATCTAATATGGCTGTTTACTAAAACTTTTTCTATGGTGGGGTTATATCATTGCCATATTTTCATTTATTTTTTTATATAATGGAGTGTGGATCATGATATATTCCATAAAGTGGTGTATCATTTGTAAGACATGTTTCTCAAGTACATCATAGGGATTCCACCTGAGAGAGATTTTGAGCTCATGATTGAAATAATACCAAGGGTTAAGAAAGGTTATATTATACAATATAATATGACATCAGTAGACCTTTAAGATATCAGGTCTCAAATGGATTATTTGAGGAATAAAGGTATTATCCTTTCAAGTATACTTCCTTGGGGAACATCAATATTTCATCCTAATATGTTTAATTGGATGTTTTGTTTGTGTGTCCATTATTGGAAGTTGAACTAGATTACTATTAATAATTTGTATCATCTTCCACGTATTGATGAACTTTTTGACTATTTTTGGGGAGAATGCAAGTTCTCCAATATCAAGTTGAGATTATGTTATCATCAGTTGAAGTTGATATCCTCTGATATACCATATATTTCTTCGAGATGTAGGTATGTCTTATATAAGTTCATTATGATATAATTCCGGATAATGAGACTTGCTATTGTATTTACATGTTTTATGAACTGAACCAATCTCCCATACATGGATTACTTTGTTATCTTCTTGGTTGATGATATCTTAGTGATTTTTGAGACCTATGATGATCATGCCAAACATCTTGGCATCATGAAAATTAAAATTATTGATAATAGGCTATATTCCAATATATAAATGTGAAATGTATGGATCAAAAGGATTATTTCGTGGGGGTCATCATTTCTAGGGAAGTTGTGTCAGTGGACCCTGATAATGGTTGGGTAATTTTTTCTTAGAAGTAGGAAAAGAATATTTTTTATATATAATGTTTTTTGGGTTTGGTGGGTTATTATTGAAGTTTCATCAAATATTCTTCTCTCTTGGTAGCACTTCTCATAGGACTAACCAAAAAGTGTATAAATTTTTAGTGACCTAAGGCTTGGTAGGATGCCTTATATGAAATAAATCAGAATCTAATTGATTCAATTGTTTTTATCTTACTCAAACAAGGTGAGTAGTATACCATGTATAATGACGATTATGGGATTATACATGGGTAAATTGTGATGTAGGGAGATGGATTCATGTTGTATGGATTAATATAGAAGTGGACAAATGAATGGAACTATCCTGAACATGATTTTGAGTTGTTCATAGTGGTTTTTTCCACAAAATTATGGCAGTATTACCTTCTAGGTGGGTTTTTCATGGTGTATACAGATAATATAATCCTAAAATAGATCTTTTCTTCGTGATATTAAAATATAAGATAGGGTAGGTGATTTTAATATATAAATTTGATTCTATTGAGTTGGTCATATAATAGGAGAAAGAAATAGTTTTTTCAATGCATTGTGCCCAAAGATACACATATATGTAATATTAGAGTCCAATTCTATGAGAAATGTGATTAATTTGTTCTATGAGATGTATATAGGTGTTCAACAGGGGTAAGAATAGATAAAACTCATGTATTTATCCATTGTACCCTCTCAAATGAACTGGGTAGAATAGAGGTAGTATGAGGATTCAGAGTGTATGTAATTGAGGGATAACCTTGAATGTGGAGAGTTCCCTCCCAATTGGACTATAAATGATAATGATATTATTCATGTTCATGAACACATTACAATTCACATATTTATGCTGGAGGATAAAATGTGTGGGTTTCATGCCTCAAAGTGGTTGAGGAAACCTGATCTGACCTTGTTGTACCATGATCTTCATCAAAAGTATTCATGGTTTGTAAAAAAAGAGATTTTAGGTTTTGTGACATGATGATAAACATTTCAGTAATTGATGACTAATTATTAGTGACTTGTTGGACTTCTATAACCATTTCTCATTTTATAATGGAATTATCTAATGTAATGATGTATTTTATCATATTTATTCCAAGGATTTCCTATAAGAATGATTTTATATGGGTGATTGTGTATATGTAGTTCATGGTATTCCATTTATTACATATTTGAAAGACATTCACCATAGATTAGTAGTGTTAAATTTATGTTCATATCATAGTTTGTTTACATGGGGTTCCTTGAAGTACCATTTAAATTCATGATCCACATTTAACATCGTGCTTCAGGAATGTGTTGTAGAATGGATTTTGTACCCATGTATTCCTGATTACGACATTCCAACTGCATAGATATGTGATTTCAGAACATATTATCTATGTGTTTGATGAAATGCTGGGAGCATCAATCCGATATTTTTAAAGGACATTAGATAATCACTTATTTCGTCTTGAGTTCACCCTTAAAAATAGTTATCATGAAACTACCAATATGAAAACAAGAAATGAACTATATTCTAGTCCATGTAAATCACCTTTATAATGGATGGAAGTGGAATAATCACAGTTTTTATACCAAGTGATATAAAGGAGACATCATAGCATGTTCGTTTAATCCATAAGTGTATGGATACAGCCTATAGTAGAAATAAATAACACTTCAATCAATATCATTGACCTTTTTAGTTTACAGTGGGATACAAAGTGTTTTTTTTGGGTTTTATCAAGACTGGGTCACAAATAGATTTTAAAATAAGGAAAGATGGTTCCTAGAAAAGTGGGGACATTTATGATTGAGGAGATGATGAGACCGGTAGAATATTAGTTGGATATTCTATAATGGCATAGTTGTATATGTGGTTTTTTAAGGTATAAATTCTTTGGATGTATCGCCCCAACCCATCACATTTTATTGATGATGATAATGTTGACCTTAAGGCTGATGTGTCCTTTGAGATGCATCTGTTTCATGCTATAGATTTTAGTGAAAAGACTATTTCGAGTAATACTGTGTAATTTTTTTGAGTGTCGTGGTAGCATAATCGGGTTTCGAAAGAATCTTGGATGAGGGATGTTAATAGTGGGCCTAATGGCCTGATCCATTTATCATTGAGGCTTAGTGATATTTGGGAGAGAATCTCAAGGATAATTTGTTTTATTTTGGTAAGGTTGTTAGATACCAATATTTTTGTGGTATATTTTTTCATTTTAATTTTTGTTAACTCCTACATAAAATGGTTAATTGAAACCCTAATCATAATTGATAATGTCTAGGGAGTGTCCTAGGTTATCATGACATGAAAAGGGGGAAAAGACGATATATTTTATAGGGTGAATAGTTGGAACACAATTAGTACCAACCGTACTCCATGATCACGTGGCTCTATGAAGGGAGGAGAATGGTTGAAAATTATTGCAATGGGATCCTAGAAATTGTGTGTCATTGAAAGAGTCAGCCGCATACCCTCCACGTAGTTTTTAGAACCATGATAGAACCTTATAAAATCACGAAATCATGCTTGTCATGGATAGTGGAGACTACACAGTTGGTGTATGGTCTTAAAAATTATGCAGAAAAACTATGTGCCTCTATAAAATTGAATATTTTACAATTTTTACCTCCCAATATTATAGGGTTGTTACTCAATTATCATCTACATTACTCCTATAAATTTTAGGGTTACAAATATATGGCTTTCTGCTCCTTCAAAGAGATTTATCCATTATCCTTAGGTTGTTTGAAGTGACATTGGTTGTGAATCAACACCCAAGTAATTTCTCAACTCTGTTTTCTTATTTTTCCAATTTAAACTATTTTGAGATGTTTTTACTTATTAATAATCTCAAGAACTCAAATTTTCTATGGAATTATTAGTGTTAGTGTTAGAAGTTGTTTTAGCTTGAATCAATGTCTAAGGCTGGGTCAGTGTTTTGTCTCCGAGATTGAGGTAGATGCAATATACACTACCTCTCATAGTTGTGAAGTAGTATATGTGTATATGATGTGTACTATTTCACTAATGTTCTAAACAATTATTCATGGGTAATAATAACAAATTATAGATATTTAATGAATTGTGAGACTCTCCATATATCTTGTTGGGTCCATTAGAGATTATAAGAATGGTAGTAATTTCCACCCAAGGGGTTGTTCCAATTCCATGAAATTAGTGAATGTGGATTGTGAAAGGGTAAATATTAGGTTTATGGAATTTAACAAATCCAGTTTTTTAAATTGTATTATAATGAGGATCAAGGGTTTATTTTTACAGAACTTAATTAGAATAAGAAATATCATAATAAAATGGAAATTTGGGGGAAATGATTATAGAATTAGTGTTTTGTTTTTTTTATTGTTTTGAGAATGAAATTGTTGTCATGATATATGAATGTTAATGTAAGGGATTTATTATGAAACATAGTTAACACGGTTAGATATAGATAACCATCTTATCAGTGAATGATTGTAGATAATGTGTATCCATGTTTCCATTGATTTATAAATGAAATTATTGTGGTGGGGGACATGATGCTCCAAGACCATTGGGTGAGGATGTTGGAAATGACATTCCAAATCCTTGAATATGGATGGTTATACATGATTATATACATCCTTGGAATATATTGATGAGCATGATGTATTATAATTTTAACACAAGTGATGAAATGATGATCTAGACACAAATGGTTGGGCATGGTGTGGGAACATGGATATGAACCCCTTTAATATAAGAAAGTCGAAATGATAAATTAATTCTCCCCCATTATCTAAATTATTTTCATCCTTGTGATTAGCACCTAGACATATAAGGAAATAAGGTAAAGATGTAAAATGCACCATTTTAATTAAAAATGATTCCTTTCATATTTTAGTATTATTATTCTTTTTAAATCATGAATAAACTATTTTTTAGAGTAGATGTTTCTTTAGACACCATTAGTGATGGCCTATATTGTTTTACTATCACCCTTAATGGGATATCATTGGTTCCTAAGAATATTTCATGGTCGCAGGTCATGTTAAGGGTTAAGACCCCATTATATATGTAAGATATAGGATTTTTGGGTGGACCATTGATGAAGAAACCAAGATGGTATTAAAACCCATTTTTTGGATTAACAGTGTGTCTTTATTTTTTGTTTTTTGTTGACACCGAACACTATAATGACAATTAATGTATACTATTTTGGTATGTGGGTATTTATATAGTTTTAGTAATGGATTTTATGATTAATGGTTGTTGATTATTATTTATTTGGTTATTGTTATTATTTTTTATTTTTATGTTCTTCACTGGTAAATATGGTATAGTCTCTCACACATGCAATATAAAAACGTCATTGATACTTAATAGCCTCTAGAATAAGGGGAGTCACTTCAATGGTCATGTGGTGATCCAGATCAAGGTACTAGTTTTTTGGAACCTGGAATTGGCTATTTCATCATTAAATATCCCAAATTCCCAAAAAGTTCAAAATTAATTGATCTAATGATATTATCACTTAAATAAACATATCACTTATCTATTAAATAGTTTAACAAAAAAATTAATACCAAATAAGTAATCACATAGGAAAGTGGTAAGTGTCATGAACCAGCCCGGGTACTCTGTAACCTGATAACCGAGGTTTCCCTGACATAGCCCGAAGGGAGTTCCCGATCCCAACGGGTCAGAAACTAGCACCTGGAAGCACACAACATGCATGTGGGAATGATTTTTCCACCAAAAAATGCGAAAGAAAACAAACAAGAAAGTATGAATAACAAAAAGAAACTCCACTGGGAGTAATGAACCAGAAAACAAAGAGGCCTAAAAATCCCAAAGTACTTCAACCCAAGTACTTAAATTAGGAAAATAGCCCCAAGGTCCCTAAGGACACAACTCAACAAGACCAAAACTCAACAGCTGGATCCACGTCCAAGAGATCCCTTCCATTTGCTCAAACCTGGAAGAAGAAAGTCTACAAACACCTGAAGTCAAAAGTTGGGTGTGAGCCTAATCCCTATAAGATACCACCAAAGATTCCATAATTGATTCCAAAAATAGATTAATCAATGAAAATATTTCAATTTTCAAACAAACAGGTTTGGAAATTCAAAGGCATATTGTAACAAAACATGGTATACATTTTCAAATGATGGAAATAAATAATTTAAGTAATTATTTTACAAATGATGGAATATTTCTAAAACAATGGCTTATGTAAAACATTTATATATAACAGTTTTGAAAATTTTAGCAGGCATGTAAAGCAGTTCATACGTATTGGCTTACATTTATATCTCAAATATAAATAAACAAGTGAACATCATGGTCATTTTACAAAAGTTATGATAGTATTAACTAGTTATAGGATTCCGCACTCTCTAGGTGAACTCAGAAAAATTTCTATACACACGTCCCTATGACATTGGCCAAAGGAGACTCGACACCAATAGGTCGGGGATGTGACCCACCAGAATTATGTTTTAGAACGTTGTTGTATCATAGAGTGTATCTAAATAACTCATTAACATCCAGTTTCTTTCATGCACTATTACATGATGGGAGAACTATTTAAAGAATGCTTAAAAATATGATTATTCTGATTCTTCCATTTAAAAAGTTCCAATTTCATTCTATTTAAAACCAAAACAGGTTTTATTCAAAAAGATGCCTTTTCACAAAATAAAACCAATGGGTTTCTATCAAATAATTTTATGCCATTTTCACCAATTTGAAATAAATTTAAAACCAATTCCATCATTACACAATTTATTTTATCAATTAAATTCAATAATTTAATTGAAATAATTTCCATCAAATCAAAAATTTAAATTATACAATTTAAATCGGCCAATTTCTATAAACACACCCAATTCAATGGAATTGAGGTCGAGTTTTTATTAATTTAATTGATAGAAAATTTGAGAAATTAAATTTAAATAAACAATTGAAATAAATCAAGAAAATAAAATGATAATCAATTTGGCATGTCGGGATGGAACCACCTACTTCAATGGTTTTGACAAAAACCAAAACGGTCGAAGAATGCTCAAGAAAACCGGGTTGCTTATTCAAGAACTCGCCTTAGATATCTTCTCCTATAAATATAAAAACCAAATCTTATCATATTTGGCATCTACACACATCGATATACCCATAACAGTTGTATATCTAAAAAACCGAGAAAAGAGAAGAAATATATCTATAGAGATCTAAGAAATTGATCAAGAACAATGAATAAAGATCACATACCTCAAGAATCCGGCATTGATTCACAAAGATAAGCCTTTGGATCACCTCTGGAATGATGTGAGAACCTTCTATGACCTTAAGAGAATAAAAAACCCAAGTTAGGTCCGCTTAGAAGGAAAAACAACTCATTAAGAGGAAAAAACAAGTGAGATCCACTATTATAGGATCTCATTTTAGTGGCCGCATGGTTTGCCATAATGGTTAGACAAACAGTTCCCTTACCGTGCATTAGCCACTGCCGCAAAAGACACTCCATGCACAGTTTGGCCACACATTTAGACAAACCATGTGCCTCCCGTGTGGAAGCTACTGCCTTCAAACCAACTAGACACGTTTTGGCCGCACTGTTCAGACAACTCGTGCACCGCCCGTGCGACTTCCCCATTTCCTCAAAACATCATTTAATGTTCTCCCAACTCTCTCAATTGTCACCCTTACTTTAAATCCATTAAAACCATCAGGAAATGGTTACATAATAGAAATCGGGGGTACTACAAACCGTGCACAACCCACTATACTTTAGTTTTCCTTAAATGTTCACCGAGACACACCCCAAGTCACTACTCTGAAACTAAGGTACATAGAAACATCAAAAATACCTGAAAAACTAACCTGATGTTACAACCTCCCCACCATAAGAACTTTCTGTCCCCAAAAAGCCTATAAAGAAACCTCCACGTCAAAATGATGAGGCCACTGCTCTATCATTACTGCCTCCCTTTTCCACGCCTCATGAGAATCAGAACCATGCTGCCACAGTACATGGACCAGAGGTATCATTATCCCACGAAGCTCCATTGTCTCAGAATCAACATCCATGATAGGTCGTTCAGTCACAGATAAATCCGGTTCAATCTCAAGATCACTCCAGCTCAACAGATAATACAGATCATAGTGATACTTTTTCTGTTGTGATTCTGGGAACACATTATGTGTCGACATCAGCTGTGGTGGTAGATATTGATGGTAATCAACTTTTTCTACATGACCAATAACCTCGAAAGGTCCCACAAAACGTGGATCATGCTTCTCTTTCCTCCCAAGCTGTCAATGACCTAATCGGTGTGAAACATTCAAGAACACCTGGTCACCAACTGAGAACTCTAAAGGTCTATGGTGACGATCAGCATAAGACATGTACTGAATCTATGATGTCAACATTCTATGATGAATCAACTGGATCTTATCTATCGTCTCTTGGACCAAAATCAGTCCAACCAAGGAACTTTCACCAATCTCCGACCAACATAAAGAATATTTACAAGGACGAATATACAATTCCTCAAAAGGATCCATTCTGATAGCAGTCTACAAACTATTGTTATAAGAAAACTCAAATAGCCCAAGATGATCATCCCAAAACCCACTAAAGTCGAGAAAACATTCGCGGAGAATATCCTCAAGGAACTGAATAGATCTATTTTTCCGTCCATCTGACGATCGATGGTAGGCCATGCTCAAATGGACTTGAGATCCCAGTGCCTCTTTAAGGACTCTCTAAAAAACGAGAAGTAATCTGAGGATCCCTATCATAGACAATAGTAAACAGAACTTTGTGAAAACGAACAATTTCTTTCACATAGATATTTCCCAAATCCTCAACATTGGTTGTATCTTGACGATGTATAAAGTTATCCGACATGTTCAGCCTATCGATCACAACCCATATCGTGTTGTTCTTCCTCTGGGTTTGAGGTAACCCAACCACAAAGTCCATAGAGATTTCATCCCACTTTCATATAGGGACTAGAAGTGGTTGTAGCAAAGCCGAAGGTTTCCGGTGCTCGTCTTTCACCTGCTGGAATGTATAGCAACGAGATACAAACTCAGCAATGTCTCGTCTCATACCTGTCCACCAGAACTGTCGTCGCATGTCATAGAACATCTTAGTGGTTCCTGGTTGTACAACCCACTGAGAGTTATGGAAATCCCCAATCACTGAGAGTTATGGCAACCCCCAATAACGGCACAACGTAATGGTTTTGATAGCACAGAACACCCTCTATAACGAATGACCACTGGGTGTTGGTCTCCCCACCATAATGTGAGTACCTAATGCTATGTAATTCATCATCCGGTTTTTGTTCCTAACAAATTAAGTTGAGAAGAGCAGATGTCAACTGAACACTGGATAAAGAAACTTCATTCCCCTTCCACTGAACTCCAATATTAATCTTAGAAAAAAGTGCCATCAAACTACTCTCTTCTGATGATTCCTTCACAGACTGTGATGGAAGTTTCCTACTTAATGCATCTGCAACTACATTCCCTTTCCCCGGGGTATAGGAAATGTCAAAGTCAAAAGATTTCAAGTATTCCACCAAACGCCATTGGTGGGAATTCAAATATTTTTTAGGGAATATATAACTCAAGATCTTGGTTTCTGAATACACAATAATCCTTCCTCCATAAAGGTAATGCCTCCAACACGTAAGTGCGTGAATTACAGCTGTAAATTCAAGGTCATGGGTAGGATAGTTCATCTCGTGTGGCTTAAGCTGACGAGATCCATAGTCAACATCATGGTTACCCTGCAGAATGAAACATCCCAAACCTGAACACGATGCATCACAGAAGACCACATAACCTATCCCATCCTCATGAAGGGTTAACACAGGTGCAGTAGTCAAAATATGATTTAGCTCAACAAAAGAACCCTGGAATTTATCATTACAAGAAAACATCACTACCTTTTGAGTCAGAGCAGTCATTGGAGAAGCTAACTTTGAGAAGTCTTTATCAAATTAGTGATATTATCCTACTAATCCCCAGAAGATCTGAATCTCAAAAACATTTCGTGGTTGTTCCCAAGTCATAATAGCCTTCACCTTCTCAGGATCAACTGATACTCCTAGTTCTGACATGTCATGTCTGAAGAAATTTACTTTCATAATCCATAAATCTCACATTGAAAGCTTGGCATAATGACAGTGATTCCATAGAAGACTCAGAACTGTTCTCAGATGATGCACATGATCCTCTTCAGACTTGGAGTAGACAAGAATGTCATCCAGAAAGACTATCACCAAAGTATCTAGATACTCACGGAAAACCTTGTTCATCATATCCATGAAAACAGAAGGATCATTTGTTATTCCGAAGGGCATAACAAGGTACTCATAATGGCATACCTACTCCGAAAAGCGGTCTTATGAATGTCAGATTATTTTATCCTCAATTTATGGTAACTAGATCGAAGATCAATTTTTTAAAACCATGTTTCCCATTTCAATTGTTCAATAAAATCATCAATTCATGGTAATGGATATTTTTTCATTATTGTAACTCGACTGAGCTTTCGATAATCAAGACATAAGAAAACAGAACCATCAGCCTTCTAGGAGAAGAGAACTGGTGTTGCCCAAGGTGACACACTCAGGCATATAAAACAATTCTCAAGAAGATCGTCTTACTGAGACTTCAGTTCCTTTAGTTCTACTGGAGCCATTCAGTAAGAGGTAATAGAAACTGTATGAGTACCATGCATTAAGTAAATAGAAAAATCAACCTCCCTTTGATACCATTTTGTCGCGAACCAGCCTAGGTACCCTGGTAACCCAATAACTGAGCTGACCCTAACATAGCCTGAAGGGCGTTCCCAATCCCCACTGGTCGATGACAACCACCTGGCATCACACAACATAAAAAGACATTATATTAACACTCAAACTGAGTAACTAGGAAAACTATTCAAAATATAAGGGATAAAATTATTTGGATTCCAGTCTATCCAAATCAAAATAGGGAAAATACTAGAACTAATCCACAAGTCATATTTCCCTAACCATCCCTGGGGACTTCAGGTTCATTGTGGTGAGAACTGGCCAGGCACTCAATCACAACTACCTCCTAAGTCCAAACAAGAATACTCAAATTCATACTGTCATTATGGTAAGATTCTTAACCTACCTCTGATACCATTTTGTCACTAACCGGCCCGGGTACCCTGGTAACCCGATAACCTAGCCTGCCCTGACATAGCTCGAAAGGCGTTCCTGATCCCCACGGGTCGGCGACTAGCACCTGGAATCACACAACATGTAAGTGGGAACGATTTTTCCACCAACATAGCAGAAGAAAAGAAACAAGACATTATCCATAATAAAAATAATCTCCACTAGGAGTAATGTACCAGAAAAAAAGAGTCATAAAAATCCCAAAGTACTTCACCCCAAGTACTAAAAATGATAAAACAGCCCCAAGGACTCTAAGGAAACAACTTACCAAGACCAAAACACAACAATAGGATCCACTCCCAATAGATACCTTCCCTTTTCTCGAAACTATTAGAAGAAATTATACAATCACCCGAAGGAAAAAGTAGGGTGTGAGCCTAAACTCAGTAGGATACCACCAAATATTCAGTAACAGTTGCCAAAAATTGATTATCCCAAGAAAAGCATTCAATTTTCAAATAAACAGGTTTGGAAATTCAGAATCATATTTTTACAAATCATTCTATACATTTTCAAATGATGGAAATAAATAATTTAATTACTGATTTTAAAAATGATGGATTATTTCTAAAACAATGGCTTAAGTAAAACATTTATATAAAAAAGTTTATATAAATTCAGCAGGCACGTAAATTAGATCAAAAGTATCGGAATACATTTATATCTGAAATATAAATAAACAAGCAAGCAACATGGCCAGTTGCCAAAAGTTATGTTAGTATTAACCAATTATTGGATTTCGCACTCTCTATGTGAACTCAGAAAAATGTGCATACACACTTCCCTATGTCACTGGCCAAAGGAGATTCATCACCAACCCTTCAGGTATGTGACCCACCACAAGTATGTTTTAGAACGTTGACGTAGCGTAGAGTGTATCAAAATAAATCACTAACTACCTAAGGCTTGCATGTTCTCTTATATGGTCGGTGGACTATTTTATGAATGCTTAAAAATATGATCAATTCCATTCTTCCATTTCAAAAGTGCCAATATCATTAAATTTAAAAACAAAAGAGGTTTTATTCCAAAACATTCCTTCTTTACAATATAAAACCAATGGGTTTCTATCAAATCATTTTATGCCATTTTCACCAGTTTGAAATCCATTAAAAAACAATTCCATAATTACAAAATTTATTTCCACAATTAAATTAAAAATTTTAATTGAAATAATTTCCATTAATTCCAAAATTTAAATTGAACAATTTAAATTATCCAATTTCCATAAACACAACCAATTCAATGGAATTGGGGTTTTCCAAATTTCCATTCCAAAACCATTTCAAATATCTCGATTCACTGGAATTGAGTTTTTATCAATTTAATTGAAAGAAAATTTGAGAAATTGAATTTAAATCATCAATTGAAATAAATCAAGGAAATACAATTATAATCAACTTGGCAAGTTAGGACAGAACCACCTACTTCAAAGGTTTTGAAAAAAAACCACAACGGTCGAAGAATGCTCAAGAAAACCGGGTTTCTTCTGAAGGAAAACACATTATATCTCTTCTCCTATCTAGATAAAGACAAAATCTCATCATATTTTTCATCCAAACACATATATCTACCCATAATGGGTGTAGATATAAGAAACTGAGAAAAGAGAAGAAGTAGATCTATGTAGATCTAAGAAACTGATCAAGAACGATGAAGAATGATCACATACCTCACGAATCCTGCTTTGATTAACCAAGAGAGGCCTTTGGATGGCCTCCAGAATGATGGGAGAACCTTCTATGACCATAGGAGAAGCAATACCCTGAGTAAGGGATGCTTAAGAGGAATAATGATGCACTTAGAGGCAAAACGAGTGAGATCCACTATTATAGGATCTCATTTAAGTGACTTCACGGTTTTCCAGCATGGATAGACAAACTGTGTGCTAACCTTGAATTATCCACTTCCTCGGCAGAAACTCCACACACATTTTCGTCGCACGGTTAGAGAATCCATGAACCACCCATGTAGAAGCTACTACCTCCAGGACCAACTATGCATGGTTTGGCCACACGGTTTAGAAAACCCGTATGCCGACCGTGTGACTTCTCCTTAGCCTCAAAACATCATTTGAAGTTCTCCCGACTCTCTCATTCATCACCCTTACTTTAAAACTATTAAAAGCATCAAGAAAGTGTTGCATAATAGAAACTAGGGGGTACTACAGACCGTGAGCAAACTGTGCACAACCCACTATCATTTAGTTTTCCTTAACAGTTTACCCAGACGCACCCCAAGTCACTACTCCAAAATAGAGGTACATAGAAACATTAAAAGAACCTAAAAACGTAACGTGATGTTACAACCTCCCCACCATAAGATCTTTCTGTCCCCAGAAATCCTATGAAGAAACATCCACATCAAAAATATGAGGCCACTTATCTCTCATTAGTGCCTCCCCTTCCCATGTCTCATGAGAATCATAACCATGATGTCATAGTACACGGACCAGAGGTATCGTTATCCCATGAAGTACCTTGGTCTCAGAATCAACAACCCTGATAGTTCGTTCTGTCACAGATAAATCCGGTTCAATCTGAAGATCACTCCAGCTCAAAACATGAGATGGATTAGAGTGATACTTTCACAGGTGCGATACCTGGAACTCATTATTTATCGACATCAACTGTGGTGATAGATCTAGATGGTAATCAACTTTCCCAACATTACCAACAACCTCAAAAGTACCCACAAAACAAGGAGAAAGCTTCCCTTTCCTCCCAAGCCATCAATGACCAAATCGGGGTGAAACTTTCAAGAACACCTGGTCACCAACAGATAACTCTAAAGGTCTATGGAGAGGATCAGCATAACACTTGTACTGAGTCAGTTCTGTCAACATTCTCTGATGAGTCAATTGGATCTTAGCTATCATCTCTTAGACTAAACTCAGTCCTACCAAGGAACATTCACCAATCTCTGACCAACATAAAAGAGATTTACAAGGACGACCATACAATGCCTCAAAAGGAGCCATTCTGATCGCTGACTAATAACTGTTATTATAAAAAAACTCAAATAGCCCCAGATGATCATCACATAACCCACCAAGTCGAAAACACATGTGCAGAGCATATCCTCAAGGATCTGAATAGCTCTCTCTGTCTGGCCATCTGACTGTGGATGGTAGGCCTTTCTCAAACGAACCAAAGATTCCAGTGCCTCCTGAAGGCCTCTCCAAAAATTATAAGTAAACCGAGGATCCTTATCAGAGAATATTGTAGATGGGACTCTGTGCAAACAAAAAATTTCTTTCACATAGATATTTCCCAAATCCTCAACTTTGGTTGTATCTATAACAGGTACAAAGTGAGCCGACTTGGTCTTCCTGTCGATTACAACCCATATCACATTCTTCTTCCTCTGGGATTGAGTTAACCAAAACACAAATAACATAGATATTTCATCCCACATCCATGTAGGGACTGGAAGTGGTTGAAGCCAACCCGAAGGTTTCTGGTGCTTGGCATTCACCTGCTGGCATGTATAACAACGAGATACAAACTCAGCAATATATCGTCTCATACCTAGCCACCATAACTTTTTCCGCATGTCATAGAACATATTCTTGGTTCCTTGGTGTACAGCCCACTGAGAGTTATGGAAATCCCCCATCACACCATCCTTGCCAATAACGGCACAATGTAACGGTTTCGATAACACAGAACACCCTCTTTGGAGAACGACCATTGGGTGTCGGTCTCCCCACCATAAAGAGATTCCCTAATGTTGTGGAATTCATCATCTAGTTTTTGTTCCTGATGAATTAAATCGCCAAGAGTAGATGTCAACTAGACACTTGCTAAAAAAACTTCATTCCCCTTCCAATGACCTCCAATATTCAACTGAGAAAAAAGAGCCATCAAACTCCACTCTTCTGAAGATTCCTTCACAGACTGTGATGGAAGATTTATGTTTAACGCATCAACATCTACATTCCCTTTCCCTAGGGTATAGGTAATGTCAAAGTAGAAATATTTCAGGTACTCCGCCCATCGCCTTTGGTGGAGATTCAAATCATATTGAGAGAAGATATAACTCAATCTCTTGTGGTCTGAATACATAGTAAACCTTTCTCCATAAAGGTAATGTATCAAACACTTAATTTCGTGCATTACAGTTGTAAGTTCATGTTCATGGGTAGGATAGTTCTTCTCATGAGGCTTATGCTGACAGGATCTAGAGGAAAAAAACATGGTTTCCTTACATAAAGACACATCCCAAACCTAGACACAATGCATCACAGAAGACAGCATAACCTATCCCATCCTTAGGAAGGCTTAACACCGGAGCAGTAGTCAAAAGATGCTTTATCTCAAAAAAAGAACTCTGGAATTTATCATTCTAGGAAAACATCACTCCCTTTTGAGTCAGATAAGTTATTGGAGAAGCTAACATTGAGAAGTCTTTAAAAAATCGGCAATAATATCCTGCTAAGCCTATGAAGCTTCGAATCTCAAAAACATTTCGTGGTTGTTCCCAAGTCATAAAATCCTTCACCTTTTTAGGATCAACAGATATTCCATGTTGTGACATGACATTTCTCAAGAAATTTACTTCCCAAATCCCAAAATCACACTTTTAAATCTTGGCATAAAGTCGGTGATTCCTTAGAAGATATAGAACTGTTTGCAGATGATACACATGATCCTCCTCATACTTGGAGTAGACAAAAATTTCATCAACAAAGACTACCACAAAAGCATCTAAATTCTCATGAAAAACCTTGTTCATCAAATCCATGAAAACTGCATGAGCATTTGTTAGCCCAATGGGCATAACAAGGTACTCATAATAATCATACCTACTCTGAAAAGTGGTTTTGTGAATGTAAAATTCTTTTATCCTAAACTAATGGTAACCATATCGAAGATAAATTTTTTAAAACCACTTTTCCCCTTCCAATTGATCAAAAAAATCATCAATTTGTGGTAACATATGTTTGTTATTTATCGTAACTCGATTGAGTTTTCGATAATCAACACATAAGTTAAGAGAACAATCAGCCTTCTTGGCGAAGAGAACTGGTGCTTCCCAAGGTGACACACTCTGGTGTATAAAACCATTCTCAAGAAGATTGTCTAACTGAGACTTTAGGCCCTTTAGTTCTACTAGAGCCATTCAGTATGATGGAATAGAAACTGGTTGAGTACCAGACATTATGTCAATAGAAAAATCAACATCCTTTTGATACCATTTTTTCACGAACCTACCCAGGTACCCTAGTAACCCAATAACTGAGTAGGCCATGACATAGTCCGAAGGGCATTCCTGATCCCCACAGGTCGGCGACTAGCACCTAGCATCACACAACACAAAAATATATTAGATTAAAACTCAAACTGAGTAACTAGGAAAACTATTTTTAATAGAAGGGATAACAAGATTTGGATTCCACTCTATCCAAATCAAAACAGGGAACATACAATCACTAATCCACAAGTCGTATTTCCCTAACCAACCCCGGTGACTTACGGTTCATTCTGGTGAGAGATGGACCGACACTCAATCAAAATTACCTCCTAATTCCTGAAAAGAATGTGCAAATGCATATATTCATCAAGGAAATGTGCTTAACATGCCTCTGATACCATTTTTTTATGAACCAACCTGGGTACCCTTGCAACCAGATAACTGAGCCGGGCCTGACATAGCCCGAAGGGCATTCCCGATCCCCACGAGTCAACAACTAGCATCTGAAATCACACAACATGCAAGTGGGAATGATTTTCCCCCAACAAAGCAGAAGAAAAGAAACAAGACAGTATGAATAACCAAAAGAAACTCAAATGAGATTAATGTACAAGAAAAAAAAGAGACATAAAAATCCCAAAATACTTCAACCCATGTACTAAAAAAGGGAAAACAACCACATGGTCTCTAAGGACACAACCAACCAAGACCAAAACTCAACAATTGGATCCACCTCCAAGGGATCCCTTCCTTTTTCTTGAACCTATAAGAAGAAAGTCTACAAACACCCAAAGGAAACAGTAGGGTGTGAGGCTAATCCGAGTAGTATACCACCAAAGATTCTGTAATAGTTTCCAAAAATAGATTATCCAATGAAAATCTTTTAATTTTCAAATAAACAGGTTTGGAAATTCAAAATCATATTTTAACAAAACATAATATACAGTTTCAAATGATCGAAATAAATACTTTATGTAATGATTTTACAAATGATGGAATCTTTCTAAATCTGTGATTTTAGTAAAACATTTATATAAAACAGTTTATATTAAATCATCAGGCATGTAAATTAGTTCAAAAGTATTGACATTCATTTATATCTCAAATATAAATAAACAAGAGGGCAACATGGTCATCTACCAAAAGGTATGATAGTATTAACCCGTTATAGGATTCAGCACTGTCTATGTGAACTCAGAAAAATGTGTATACACATGTCCCTATGAAAATTTCCAATGGAGACTCATCACCATCCCATCGAGGATGTGACCTGCCGCAAGTATGTTTTAGAACATTGTCGTAGCGTAGAGTGAACCCAAATAACTCACTAACTACCTAAGTCTTGCATGCGCTCTTACAAGATGGGCGAACTATTTTAAGAATGCTTAAAAATACGATCAATCCCACTCTTTCATTTCAAAAGTTCCAATTTCATTTCATTTAAACCCAAAAGTGATTTTATTCAAAAACATTTCTTTTTTACAAGATAAAACCAATGGGTTTCTATCAAATCATTTTATGCCATTTTTACCAGTTTAAAATCCATTCAAAACCAATTGCATCATTAAAAATTTTATTTCCATAATTAAATTCAACAATTTAATTGAAATCATTTCCCTCAAATCCACAATTTAAATTAAACAATTTAAATTGTCCAATTTCCATAAACACACCCAATTCATTGGAATTGGGGTTTTCCAAATTTCCATGCCAAAACCATTTCAAATATCTCGATTCACTAGAATCGAGTTCCAATCAATTCAATTGAAAGAAAATTTGAGAAATTGAATTTAAATCAACAATTGAAATAAATCAATCAAATACAATGATAATCAATTTGGAAAGTCGGGACGGAACCACCTCCTTCAATGGTTTTGACAAAAACCACAACGGTCGAAGAACGCTCAAGAAAACCAGGTTTCTTCTTCAAGAACTAACCTTAGATCTCTTCTCCTAGCAACATCAAAACCATATCTCATCATATTTTTCATCCACACACTTATATCTACCCATTACTGGTGTAGATCTAAGAAACTGAGAAAAGAGAAGAAGTAGATCAAAGTAGATCTAAGAAACTGATCATGAACGATAAAGAACGATCACAAACCTCAAAAATCCGGCTTCGATACACCAAGAAAATACTTTAGATCGCCTTCAGAACGATGGGAGAACCTTCTCTGACCTTAAGAGAATAAAAAACCCGAGTTAGGGCAGCTTATGTGGAAAACCGAGGCACTTAGAGGCAAAAATTAGTGGGATCCACTATTATAGGATCTCATTTAAGTGGCCGCACGGTTTTCCAGCAGGGATAGACAAACCATGCGCTAACCGTGAATTATCCACTACCTCGGTAGACACTCCACACACGGTTTGGCCACATGGTTAAGCAAATAGTGTGCCGCCCATGCGGAAGCTACTACCTCCAAGACCAAATATGAACGGTTTGTCCGCACGGTTTGGACAACATATGCGTCGCCCGTGCGACTTCCCCTTTTCCTCGAAACATCATTTAAAATTCTCCCGAATCTCCCATTCATCACCCTTACTTTAAAACCATTAAAAGTATCATGAAAGGGTTGCATACCAAATACCAGGGAGTACTACAAACCGTGCACAAACCATGCAGAACCCTCTATCCTTTAGTTTTCCATAAAAGTTCACCCAGACACACCCCAAGTCACTACTCCAAAACAGAGGTACTTAGAAACCGCAAAAGTACTTGAAAACATAACATGATGTTACAACCTAGGTATTGGCTCTGATACCAATTGTCACAACCCGCCTCCCTGGGCCATGAACCTTTTCATCTGACCCCATGGGTCTCCTGTAATACCTTGGTCGCCTTCACAGCACATCATACGCTATTACTCACTATGTTCACTTATCAGACTAATGACTGTCTACACAGGCCAACACATGTTCTTTCCGTGTATTTTTTCCTCACTTACACACACCCTCGGAAACATCCCAGAAGGTCACGCATCCTAATTACTACTCCAGGCCAAGAATTATTAACTATGTAGTTCTAATCAGGTATGCTCCCAAAAAGAAAGGTGCGACTTGTTGACATGGGTAGTACCATTTAGCCTTTTAAGTCTCTCTTTTCCTGGGGTGTTACAGTAAGTTTTTTACCCATATCATCCTTTAGTTGTTGTTTCATTCCATGTGACCATTCTGATTATGATAGGTTGTTGCTCATAATTTGGGTTGTCCTTTTTCAAAAACTACATTAATATAATTTTATTATAAATGGAAAAAAATTATATTAAATTAAAAAATTCACCTTCATCCTCTAATATTATAAAAAATATGATGAGTGTCCTTATAAATAGCATTAATCATCAATTCAATTTTGAATGTCTACACTCTTATATACAAATAATATTTTCCCCACAAAGTTAAATAATCTTAATAAATATTTATTTAATGAATATAAATCACATATTTAGCAATAGGGTTATTTATCCTTCAATCATATATAATTAAAAAAATTATCCTGAAATTATCACCTTTTCACTACACCACTATCCAATGGTATTGGTTCCATATAACATATTTTTAAAAAAAATATGAAAACATGACCTACTATTGAATAACCATTATATGTTTGATGCTTTTTAAAATATCTATAATAAAACAAAATATCATTGATAAAATACCACAACATCATAATTCTGAAATCTAGATACATAAACACTTCCTTTATTCAACTTGCTTCTTAACATTTAACCTTTAGTTTTAATATTCTTCCATAATAATTCATTTCTATAAATTAATGATGTGAATTATGTCCTTATTTTTCATTAATATCATATAAATCACAATTCATATATTAAAATAAGAAATTAATTTAGACCTTAAATCCATACATCATTATTTTATTGATATTCCATTTATCTTATAGCTTGAGGCCCAACATCCAAATTATAAACAATCACATAATTTGTGGTACTTCCCATTTTGGGAGAGATAAAAGAGTTGGGATTTTGAAATCATATAAAAAAACCATGAATAAATAATTTTTTAGAGAAATGAAATGGTGTTGGATAATTCAAATAAGTTCTTGTAGGTGATTTGAATACTCAAGAATATTCCAAAATAATTTGACAAAAAACTAACAATATTAATGATGATAAAATCATCTAGATTTGATAAGAAGATTTTATAAGAGCACCTTAATTTCATCTTGATAAAAAAATCCATAATTTGTTGAAAACAACATCAATTAAAATTGAATTATTAAAACTAAAATAAACCATAATGTAATGAAAATATGAAGGAAATTTAATAATGTTCTAATCCATAAAACCTTATACATATTAGTTGAATTATGTTGTTATTCAATCCCTATAAATTAACATAATTCTACATAACATACAACTCATAAGGGTCATAAAGGGAATTTTAATTATTCTTAAATAACATCTTAACCTCTAATGTAACCTAAACCCTTTCTTTGATACCAACAATATTTTAAAAAATATTAAAACAATAAAAATCACGAGTTTTAAATAATGAAAATCATATTATTACATTCGAAAAGATATTTTTTTGGTTTATATTTTAATTGAATGATGTACTAAAACTTATATAATAAACCCCTAAATTGAATATTTTATAATTTCAATCGGTATCCATTTTTCACACAATATAAAACATTTGAAACATGTTTTTCTTTATGAAAAAACATCATGGATTTCAACATGACATTTTCTTTCTACATAATGATCTCAAAACACTATGAATAATATTTTAACATGGGGTATTATAACTAATTTTTTTAATTCTCTTACAAATAAGAAATAAACATTTTAGTCCATTTAAAAACCATTAGATCATAAATGTGAGTATCCCTTTAACATAATAAACATTGAAATAAAATTATAATTTTACATAACATGAAAAAAATATCCAATTACCAATTTTTTATAACACACATAATAATAAAACATAATGGTAAAATAATAATTATGACAGTTTCATAAAAAACATCATAACCAATAAAATAGATATTTCTTCAAGACGTACATTCTTTCCATTAAAATGTTTTAATCATTTACAAAAAATAATTAGTATAAAATTTGTAATAAAACTTCTTCCATGAAATATCATTTTAAATAATATATATTTCAGGTCAATTTCATGGTTATTAGTATTCATAAAACCCTTACAATAATCCTGCAAATGGAATAACAATTACATTTGACATCCAAAATAATTTTCATAATAACATAATTATTACTGAATGCATTGGAGGGTTGTAAAGGGATCACCTAATCATAATAAAATTAGAAGTACCATAATATGTATATAACATATATAACTTTAATTTACATCATCATTCTAAAAAAATACTTTTGAACACATAAGCAATGCATGTTTGGATATTCACTTATTTATTTACTTGGTAACTGAGTTTCCAAAACTATAATTTTTGAAAAAAAGGAATAGTGGGTTTTTCTTTCAAGAAAACATGGATAAATATAATGGAATATAGAACATAAAATAATGGTTATAAAAGTTTTAAAATACCTTCACATCGTATGTGTTAAAATATAATATTCTATTTACCTTTAGTAATAAAATTCAAAACGTTATGTAAAAAATCCATTTGAAAACATTTTATAGAAAGTAAGAAAGGACATTAATTTTCTTTTTTAATTAACTTATTTTCATATAAATACATCCATTAATAACTTTTAATAATATGTATATAGTATAAATATATTCATAAAATAAATCTTTGAAACACTAAAAATATAATTTTTACAGTAAAGTGTCACTTTCCTTTTATCAGACTATACATGTGCATTCATTATCATTTGTAATAAAAAACATATGATTACTTATTAATTGATTAATATTATTTTTTCCTTTGTACAATTCCTTTTATTAAATTTAGAACCATTTTATATACAATTACTTAATCAATAATGTTTACATGGGATGTTTAGATGATATTCGTCTCCTATGTCCAAAATGTATTTGGTAGGTTGACTGTGGTAAAAGGGGTCATTATTCAATAATATCTAGAATATTTATTATGAAATACTTATCATTTATATATATTAATTATAAATTTAATACAAACCATGAAATATGGTTATGAATGATGAATAACATTACAATCATTAATAAAGAATAGAATTTGTATACATGGGGTACATTTTCATTTTTCAAAGAACATGAGGAAATGAATGTAATTGTTGTTTTATTTATTTATAATGATTATTATATAATAAATAATATTTCATTTCATTAAATCTAATTAATTATAATATCTATGTGACATGGTTATGAAAAACCAATCACATCACTTCATGGAGGTGGTATTCTATAGGTACTCCCAAATGATGTTATCAATTTTTAATGGATGGAAAAAAAAGACAATATGTAACACTTGTCCCCAAATTCTCAGAGTCAGTGAATAATTTTAATAAATTTCCATGATTATAAGGAATCAAATCTCAAAGAACCGATCAGTTAGAATCCATGGAAAATAGATTATGTACATGAACATTATATTACAATTAAAAATATAAAAAAATACATTAATAATCCTTTTAGAACACCATTATTCACTATGATTGGCCCTATATATAAATCATAATACACTTATTGGAATATTTGAAAAATAAAACATAAAAAGGGGTGAGATTAGATTCTCACTAATGATAATCAATACAGAAAAACATTCTTATATAAGCGTAAAATTTTAAGGCAAGGTATAAAATTAAAACACAAGCCTTTTCAACATTACATAATGAGAAATATGGAAAGAATAAATCATTTCCACCGAAATATTAGGGTGTCATAATGGTGGAAAATATCCTCTCATAACATATAAATAAAAAAAATTATTTCCAAAATTTTTCGAAAATGTATTAAATTACATCTTTGGAAGATGATGGGAGGATTCCTTTAAAAACTTTGTATAGAAAGTCAAGCTTTTTTATAAATGACTTTAAACAATTTTCGATAATATTTTTAAATACATTTTATGAAACATGGACATGGATGATAAAGATGACCCAATAGATACTTTGGGATAAACAACCTCAAATAATAATGAGATTATGAAATTAACCATTATATAAATCCTTTAAAATATTCCTCTTTGAAAACATTTTAATGAAAATAAAAAATAAATATAATATTTCCTTTATAATCCTTTTATATCCATATAAATAGTTATGTAAATTAAAATCAACAATATTGAAATATATAAAGGATTAACTCCTTAATCATTTAAAGCGTACCATAACACATTGAATATTTAAATAATAAGCCTGATATCTTCAAATGAATATTTAATTACCATAATGAAAATGTATTCATGATATGAAATATAATAGGGGAATTAAATACACTACATATATGAAATTGGTGGTGAACATGTCTTATATCTCACAAAGATTAAAAGTGAGACATAATTCTCCAACCTTAGACCCGATACACTCTGTATGTGTCCCAAACTACTGTATAATTGTTTTAAAAATTTTATTTACTTTTAAAAGAACTATAATAATATTTATTATATCATAAATGATTCGTTTATGACTTTATATTAACAATTTATTAATAATTTTAATATTTAATCAACATTTCAGGTAATAATTTCTTCATTTATCATATTTGTTTTGACTTTTTATTCGTGATCATTTTTTATAGATCATAATTTAATTACATATAAAATGTATAGAATTATTTAGATATCATATATATTATGAATATAAATATACATAAGATTTTTTTATATGAAATGGAATACACTATTCATGGAGACTATAGGTCGTACATAGGCATTAATACTATGTCCATTTTCTTATAGTATTGAATGGAAGTAAGTGAATTAAAAATATGTAAGTACATGTATATATATTATACCATTAGAATTTTTATTTCATATATTTCATTATTATTAAAAATATTTATTTTTATAATCATTCTTGAATGATGAATATGAAAGTGAAAACTCATCGCATCATGGAGATGGTAAGATGTACGTATGCACGAGCGATGGTATCATTTAATCAAGGGTTAAATGGTCTTTAATTGAATGGAATATTAATTTTAAAAAAATAATACTTTTTCATATTTATTATCTCCATAAATTATATTCATTTTCTTACCCATATAAATAATGTGTACATGAAAAATAGTTTACACCACGATGTGGGGATAGTAAGTTGTACGTACGCATGCATTGTGACATTGTCTTCCGTAGGATGGGTAAAAGGAATAATATTATTGTACCATAAAAATAATTTCATATAAAAATATATTATATAGTTTAATTATTAGTTTTTTATAGAATCAACAATGTAAGAGTATGTAGAAGAAGAAAATAACATTATATGAGGTGAAAAGAAATTACCTCTTTTTCAGGTATCTCCTTTTAATTTGAAAAGATATACAACTTATGTTGAATCTATCCCCAAATTATGACCCCTTGTATAATGTCAATGAGGTTGGGATAAGAAATGGGAAGAATTTTTCCATGATATAGGGATTTGGAGTTGTGAATTAAATAGAAGGAGATGTGCCCTTTTATAAGAGAGGTGAGGGGAACTTTTTTGAACATTTTAAAATACTACTTTATTATAATTTTATATTTAGTCACAAATTGATCAAAAGTGATTTAATTCTAGTCTATGATGAATATGTTTCTAAATCTCCTCAACCAATGAATTTTATTCATGTTTAGGTCATAAAATTAACAATTTATTTGGAATTTAACCCTTAGTTAAACAATTCATCTCTTACAGTGTCTTTTTGTATTTTCACACTATGTGGTTAATATAGTTAATATAAAATGACAAAAAACCCCAAGTGGATCATTTATGACATATTTAAAACTAAAAACAATATTTGGATTAATCTTATATTTTTTTTACATTTATATCATTTAATAAAATATTATTTATTTCAAAGTATCATTTATGTCGATTTTAATACAATTCAATATTTAAAATTTTAAAAATATCACAAAAACATGATAAATTCCAAAAAAACAACAAATACGTCCCTAAAATGTATAATATATCTATAAAATTAGTGGATATCATTAATAATGTAAAATTATATTTATTTTACTATTATTAATATCATTTATTTTATTCTTCCTTTAATAAATAAATTACTGCATCATAATTGTTTCATTATTAAATTAAATTCTTTAATGTATAAAATTATAAATAAATTATCTTGAAATAGATATATTTATGATATTTATAATTAATATTGAGAGTATAATTTATCTTACGAATAAACCAATATTAAAAATGATTTTTTTATTAAAATCAGAATATAACACTTCTAACTCTTCTTTAAATAAAATATAACAAATATCATAATTTAACACGAGTGGCTTAAAAAAGATCATATTATCTCCCAATAATTTATTTTGGTCAAAAAATAGTTATCAAAATGAAATTAATGAATGCTTTAGGATAATTTTATATTATTATAATATTATCTTTACCTTTAATTACCTTATCTACCATTTTCCGTGGTAAATAAAAATCAAAAGTTACTCTTCACAAAATTATTAATTTGATCCTATTGGGAAAAAAATTTCATTTTGATTACAACCATGTATTTACATTTTTATAAAATCAATTCACAAAATTTGTAAAATTACATTTACAGTTAATCCGCAAATGAGGCTAAAAGGTGGCTAAAAAGGCTTTAAAAAAGGATCAATGTATTTTTATAAATAATTCTATTATAAAAATGATTACAATGACCTAAATTGGGTTAATATATGTATTATATATCAATTTTAACTTTAAAACCATATTAAAGTAAAAAAAGTATTTAAATAAAATGACTATTTTTTACAGTAATAAAGGCTTTTTCACTATTCATAAAAAATTTAATGTTTTCAAAAAAATACCAAAAATTATCCCTAAGATAATTTTGATATTCTTAATTCAAAAATGAATTATATTGTAACAAATTAAATTTCTATAAGTGTATAAAATTAATCTTATCATTTTTCACAAAATTACTTCAAAAGTTATTCCTTTAAGAAATTATTATATCTAAACATATAACTATTTTACCGAAACATATAAAATTCATTAAAAATATGTTTTACTTCTGTAAAAAAATTATAAATAATAAGTAAAAAATAATATTTATGTTACTATATTTAATAGATAAGTTATAAATATATCAGGAAAATAATTTCCACACTAAAGTGTTGTTTCACAGAAACTCAATCTCACATGTTACCCAAGACAAGTCGACGCTATGTGAAACACAAGCAACAGTAGATAAAGTACCATGAATTATTATTGTGTTACATTCTTCCATCCTTTAAAAAATTTCATCCCCGTAATTTAAAATTTAAATAAAATTCTATGGTTTGAAATTTTAAAAATATCATTATTGAAATCCCAAATCGGAAAATGATTAATGAGACCTCCATTATAAAATAGAGAATAAGAAGTAGAAGGTCACCAGAGATTACACATACTATGTTTCCTTGCAAGAAAACATGAAAATGAAGGAAAATTTAACTATCAAGTTATTATTGAGAATGATTGAGAATATTATTATTATAAAGTTAACAATAAAAAATATATAAATCTTCGATAATTCAATGGGCCATTCGATTCATTACAAATGAAAGTACTAGGAAATTTTTTTTGTATTATGAACTTACCCTATAGTTTAAGAAATAATTTATTTCATTCAATAAGGAAAAATATAAGAATACTATTATAGTTTCATCCTTTAATAATGTTCTACCACAAACTCATCATTCACACCAAAAGATAATAAAACTCAAAACATATTCTATTTATCTTAATCATAAGTTTCCAAAATTGAATTTTTAATTCATATATCATACCATTTAAATAAAAAACTACGTTACACAAATGAGTACATCACATAGGTTAGTGTTCGTTGATAAAGACATATCACACTTCTGTTGTGGGTTTAATCCCCGCATCCTTGTCTGATGTGACAGGTTGTCACTCGACCTACACGTCCTCCTTTTCTTAAAACTATATTATTATAATATTAGAAAAAAATATTACAAAATGTTTTTATCTTAAAAAATACATTCCCATGACTAACTTCATCCATTAAAACCTTTATAATTGACCAAAATACTTTTGTCCAAACTCACTATCCATTAATTTATAAGGAATGCCACATAACATAATTCAAATATTTTTGTTACATAAATATCATGTGAATAATTTCATTATGTATTCTAAATAAAAATTAACATTCCTAGAATTACTATAAATCCCTATTTGAATACATCCATGATTCCTTAATCCATATGTAAAACATAGAATTCTTGATATAATCCTTAATTACAAAAATGTAGTAAACTCCAACAATGATGGAATAAATAGACCAATAATAAGTTCCATAGTAGTCAATAATATCCAATATACTTTATCAAAGTAAATAATATCTTTATTTTAACATCATTATCTCATACATATTAAGGGTTATCATTCCATCAACCATATATTTTCCACAAAGTTTAACATTCAACTGTGTCACTTTACTTGGTACCATACAATCTAAAATCCTTAGTGAAATAGTTATGGAGTACAATCCTTACTTATTTTAATAATTCATATAACTAGTACATCATTGATAAAATAATAAAATGACATAATTTCCCAATATAAACATAAGAACATTGATCATTATTATTTATCTACAGAAGTATCATAACTTGATTATTATCCAAAATCATCAGATGGTGTATAATCTGATGATTTTGACATTGATTTTCATAGTGTCCCATCTCCCAATAGATGAAGCATTGTACATTGGAAACCATTTCTTTACCATGGAAATCACAAACTTGGTGTCTTATTTCATCACACCTTTTAGAAACTCACATTCCCTTCAATATTTCACTAGTTTGATTCTTTCTACAGTTGTCACATGTGGGAAAATCCTTCTTCCCTTCTTCATTTTATCCATCATTTTCACTTTCATCCTGTTATTCTATTTCTTCCCTTAAAATACATAGGGCTCCTATAATTAATTAATTATATTATTTACAAATGATATTGTTTCATCATATTATGAGAATATGTGGGAGACAATTTACCTTAAAATCTTGGCTTAAGACTAAGAAAGATATGGCCCTTCTTACTCATTGGATCATTTGTGTTGGTCGTGTCCTCATTCCTTCTATGGAGAACCATTACTAAATGATGATATACACTAGGTTAGATAAAATCATATTGTATAGTACAGAAACTAGAAAATTAAATATAATTAATTAAATATTTACATGTTCCTAGTCTCATAATCAAAAAAATGGTTTTGTTTTTGATATATTAACTCATAAATCATTCTTAACACTTTTTAAAGAAAATGTGAATTATACTAAGTATATTAATAATGAATATCAAACCATGTAAATATTAATTCCCTTTTTCATCTATGATGTAACTCCGAGTAAAGCTTGGAACATGTTTTAAAAGTTCTTACACCTAGGTATATCTTTTCCAGAACCACATCCACTTATAGAATCCAAACCTGGTTGTATTTTCTATGAATACCCACATAATCTCTATATTATCAAAATTTTAGGATATTCTTATATACTTAACCTCATAGTCTATCTTAGGGTAATTTTCCCTAATCATGGATTTCTTAAATATAGTTTCCCTTGTTTATAAAAAAATTCCTCCTATACCAACTATAACACCCTAACCCCAGATTCCTAAACATGATGAATTATTTTAATTTATTCAAATGATTTCATGGAATCAAATCTCTATTGACAGATCAATTTAGCGGCCTTGGATAAAATATTACATACATGTTCTGTATGTTACAATTCAAAAACTAAAATAAAAAATTGATAATCATTTTAGAACGCCATTATTCTATAATATTAAGCATGTATATAATTATTAATACACTTCTTTTCATCCTAGTAAAATAAAAAATAAATAATTGATGAGCTCATATGCTCACTAAGATTAAATAATATAAAATAATCTTTTATAGCTTACTATAAACTTTTATGGAAATATATAAATTTAGAACAGAAGCCTTTTAAACACTACCGTCAAAAAATATCACAAAAACAAATAAAATAATTTCATTTAAACATTGACTTGGGTATTTTACTAGTCAAATAATCACATGTATTATCAATTACTAATCTCATAATGACGTAATTCATAATATTGGACATACCGTCAAGGCCTCATTCCAAGACCATATAGGTAAAACACCAAATTATTTTTTCTCATGAGAACTATAGATGCATCAAGGGACTTTCATTATCTAGTATCCAAAACATAGGGATTTCATTAACCTATACCCAACCCATATGATTACATTAACCGGTCCCCAATCCATTTATTTCTACGTTCAATGCATTCCACATATAAAAATATTGAAACATAAAAAACATAAATATTTTTAATAAATCTTGTACAGATAATGCAAATAATTTAACCATAATCCATGAGTGGTATGAAAATAGCACAAACATGGTCAAACATAACATAATATACTCAATTCAATATGGAAGATTTTATCATAATAAATCAACCACAATTAAGAATAAATTCCATCAACGGATTTTGTCACATATGAAAATAATCTAAAAAATTTCAATATACACTTGGAATGGACTATATCTTTTTTACATTGTAATAATTTAAAAGACTCTTAAATTATAAAATAAACTTTTTTTTAAAATATAATTATATTATTGTAATCTATGTTTCAAAATTTTATGGAATTTGACTGGTGGAAAATAGCTGCTCATGTTGTAAGTGTTAAAAATCATTCTTTCCTTATTTTTTTGAAAACGTCATAAAGTACCTAATTTGGAAGATGACAAAATCATTTATTTGAAAAAAATTTATGAAAATTCAAATACATGAAGAAATGGAATTAATTTTTTTTTGATAATTTTTTTAAATATACATTAAGAAACAACAACATGGATGATAAAGATGACCCAGTAGACACTTGTGTATAAATAACCTCAGACATTAATGATGTTGTGAAATTAACCCTTATATAAATACATTAAAATATTAATATTTTAAAACATTTTAATTAATGTAAATATAGTCAAACAAATATGTTATATTCCTTTTATATTCACATAAATAGGTATATAAAATAATATCATGAATATTTAAATGGAGAAAAGATTAATGGTTTAAATATTCGAAGCATACAATACAACATGGAACATTTAAATGAAAATCTAAATATATTAAAATTAAAATATCAATTCCGTGAATAAAATTTATTCATGATATGAAATATTATAGGGGGTGTACATTCACCCCACACAATAAACAGGTGGTGAACACGGGTTATATCTCTTGAAAATTAAATGTGATATGGGATTCCCTTACCTTTTATACAATACTTTTTGTATGTGTCTGAAACACCTGTATAATGTTTTTAAACATATAAGTAACTTCTACCAAAAATATAATAATATTTATTATATCCAAAATTATTCATTCATGACTATATATTACCCTTTTATTAATAATATCCATGTTAAAGCATCATTTCAGGTAATAATTTCTTAGTTTGTAATACATGTTTTGACTTGTTATTCCTGATCTTACTACATATATTTTAATTTAATTACATCAAAAATGTATAAAATTATTTATATATCATAGATATTAATAATATATATATATGAAATGGAATACCATGTTCATGGTGAAGGAATGATGCACGTATGCTTGATCATTTTTTCCATTTTCTTATCTTATTAAATTGAAGTAAATGAATGAAATAAATGAACATACCTATATATATATAGAACCAGTGGAATTATTATTTCATATATTTCATACTTATTAAATAATATATATAATTTTATACATTCTTGAATGTTGAATATATAACATGAATCCCATCGTGTCGTGGAGATGGTAATACTTATGTACGAATGAGAGACAATATAATTTCCTTAATGGTTTAATGGTTTGTAATTAGATGGAATATAAATTTTGACGAAATAATATTATGTTATATTTATTATTTAAATTCTTTATATTCATCCTTATACCCATATAAATAATGTGTTCATGAAAAATAATTTACAACGCAACATGGAGATGATAAGCCATGTGCACACATGCATGGTGATATTGTTTTTCGTTGGATGGGTAAATGGAGGAATATGGTTTTCCCATAATAATAAAAACATATCAGAATATATTGTATACTACAGTTATTAATTTATAAATGAGAAAACATAGGAAAATAAAGTATAAGAATTAAATAACTTTGAAAGAGTTGATAACACAATTACCTCTTTTTCAGGTTTCTCCTATCAATTTGCACAAAATACTCCTTATGATAGAATTATACCAAAAATATAGACTCTAGGATGAATTAATGGAGGTTTGGAGAGAAAATGGACACTTTTTAGCTGAGATAAAGGGATTTGGAGGTGTTCGTTAATGAGAGAGAGAATTTCCCTTTTATAAGAGAGGTGAGGGGATGTTTTGGAAAATTTTAAAATATTAATTTATTATACATTTATTTTCAATTTAAAATAGAAAAAAGGCAATTTATTTGAAGGATAATGTGATTATGAGTATAAATCCCCTCAAACAATGGCGTTTATACATGTTATGGTCATAAAATTAACCATATTGTTTGTATTTAACCTTCAGTTAAATAGTTTGTCTCTTACATTGCCTTTTTTTTATTTTTACAGTATAGGGTTAATATAGAAACACTAAAATGAAAAAGAACCCAAAGTGCATCCTTTATAACATATTTAAAACTATAAATGTCATTTTATTTAGCCTTATATTATTATGAATTTAATATCATATAATAAAATACTACTTATTTTAATGTATCATTTATTTCATTTTAAATAATATTCATTATTTGAATTTTTAAAAATACCAAAACTACATTCTACTTGATAATTTTTTTTAAATATGTCACTAACATATCTATGTAATTTATAAAATTATTTTGTTTCATTAATTAGGTAAAATTATTTTTATTTTAATATTATTTATATCATTTATCTTATTATTTCTTTAATAAATAAATAACTACATCATCATTGTGTCGCAATTAAATTCATTTATATAATGTATAAAAATTATAAATAAATTATAATTATGTAGATAAATGTATTATTTTTTATAAATAATATATACTGTAGAATTTAGCTTATTTATAACAATATATTAACAATTATTATTTATTAAAATTTTAATATGAAACTTTTAACTCTTTTTTAAATAAAATATAATAAATATCTTATTTTAAAAAAAAATTCCAAAAAGGGATAATATTATTTAAAAAAAGTTTATTTTTTTTGAAACATAGTTATCTAATAAAATTAAGACATGTTTTAGGATAATTTCATATTATTATAACATTGCGTTTACCATTAATTACCATATTTACCTTTAATTTTGATAAACTAAATTCAATTGTAATTTTTCATAAGACAGTTATTTTGATCCCATTGAACAACATTTTTAAAACTAATTAAAATCTTATATATTTAAATTTTTTTATGTTCAATTCATATATGTGGTAAAATAATTCTTAATGTTATTCTGCAAATGTGGCTAGAAGGTGGGAAAAAGACATTAAAAAAATATCAATGGATTATTATATCTTATACTATTATAAAAATGATTACAATGATCTTAAATGGGTTAACACATGTATTATGTATCTATTTTATCCTTAAATTCTATTTAAATTAATAAAATTATTTAAATGAAAAAGTCAATTTTTAACAATACTACATTGTTTTTCACTATTCGTCAAAAATTCATGTTTTTCGGAAAATACCAACAATTCTCTCTATGTTAATTTCAATATTATTAATTAAAAGAGATGTATATTTTATCTAATTAAATTTCTATGTGTGTATAAAATTAATTTTATCATTTTACAAAGAAGGATATAAAAAGTTGTTTCTTTAGGAAAATTGTATTTCTAAAAAATAATTATTTTACTGAAACTTATACAATTCATTATAAATATGTTTTATTTATGTGAAAAAAATTATAAATAAAATTTCAAAAATTTAATTACTATTTATGATATTGTAGTTAATAGATATGTTATAAATATATCATTTAAATAATTTTAACACTGATGTGTTGTTTCTCAGAAACTCAATCTTGTGTATTACACAAGCGAATACGATTTTGCGTGCAACACAAGCTATTGAAGAAAACGTACCATTAAATATTGGAATGTTAGGACATATATGATGTATTATCTTTAAAAAATGATAATTATGTAATTAATATCATATATATATAACATAAAATCATCATTATAACTTTCTATAGGACGTCGGTATAGAAAGTTAATAGTATTGGTTCGTAAAGTGGTCATCCACAATACACATGTACGACCATTTTGTTTCCCATTTGATGGAAGTAGATATGGATATACGTTATTCCAATGAAATAACATCATATAGGCTTAATAAATATATGGGTGGTATTGTTTTATTATTTGGGAAGTTGATTTAGAATTGGTATACAAAGAAATAAAGAAAAAACATTCGATTAAAAGCAATACCTCTTCTTTAGACAACCTCCTTTTCATTATACATTAATACCTCTAAGATTAGAATTTTTTCCCAAATTAATACCTATAGAAATTAGGAAGGGATTTTTGAAATTTATTTTGGTAGGTATTTTCAAAACTAAATTGATCGTTAATAGTGTATAGGAGATGATCGGGGGTTCCATTTTTTAAATGAGGGGAGGGGAAATCATATATGTTCCTAAATTATTGAATTAATATAAATTAATTTTTCTAAAAATGTCTCTAAAATTTTAAAATTAGATTATATGATGAGTATTAGTCTAAAAACCCTCATACAAAAAATTGTACATGTTTATCTGATTTTATCACCCTTATCTCATTATTTTACCCCCCACCTTTAACCATGAAGACAATTATCATTATTTCATTGTTTTCACACATTACTAGACAAAAAGGTACAATAAAAGGACAAGTTGACCTCAAATAAACAATGGATTGTATTTTAAACTATATGTCATTCAATTGGGAAAATACAGAATTTTATTGAATTTTAAATCATTTAATAAATTTGTTTGTTATTGAATATCATTAATGTAATTTTTTTAATATATGAATTTTTACAATATAATCTGTTTATAACTCCTGAATAATTGTTAACAAATTCCATTAATTATAGTATAATTAAATTAAAGTCTTAATAAAATTACCTAACAAAATATTTATAGGTTTTTATATCATTTTAATCCTTGTATTATGGATAACCCCTTGGTTATCAAATTTCATCCTTAACTATGGTAATAGATTTTTCAATAATAATGGGATATAATTTTTCTTATAATGAGATAAATTTATCACAAATCTTCAAGGTAATATATTTTAGACTTCTTATCTCCCTAATTGTATTATTTCATAATTATTATGACTTTTAAAAAAGTTAGTACAATATTATTTAACCTAAAATTATATTAATGTCATTTAAAGAACAATTCACATAATCTGAAATTAATAACTATATGAATAAAATGAAATTTAAATATATCGCTTTAATAAAAATATAATATCTTACATTTATCGTGAAAATACTTGGGACACTTTAACTCACTATCAAATATTTATTTTATGGTATTTAAAATCAGTTATATTCTTTTTCTATTTCTTGCACAAGAACTATGTCTATGTCTCAAAAAAAATTGGATAACTATTTCAAAAAAAGATATTAAAAATACATTACTATGATAAAAGAATCATTTAAAATCCCAAAAAATTATAATTCAACATGTTTTTTAACCCTGTCACAAAATAATACAAACATTATAAGCAAAGAATGTGACATTTTGGCTTTATCTATTACAATTTTTTTTTAAAGTTCAAAAGGAAGGAAAAATGAAAAAAAGATTATATTTTTAATGATTGGATTATTATGGATGAAATATAAACATCCAATGATTTTTGGAATATTTTTGAATTAATTTAAATCCTTATCCCATTAGTTTCAACATTAATTAATATATTTTACCTTTACCATGGTAACATAAAATTAATAATATTACAATTCAAATTGACCAAAAATTAAGTTTAAATTGTTACCATATATTATTAATTATTATTAAAATTATAGAATCTATTTTATCCAATTAAATTCATATAAGTGATTAAAATTTATTTAAAATTTTGAATTCAATACATGAAGAAAAATGATTTTCCAGAAAAAATGAATTTTTACGTAAAAATATGTTTTCACACTAAATCAAAGTAAATTTATTATTAAAATAAAATTAATTTAATTAATATTACTAAAATTAAACTAATTTTTTTAATATTACTATTAAAAATAACTTGACTTTTTATGTACTTGAAAATAAAAGACAATTTAAAAAAATTATATATTAGAGCATTAATTTGAAAAATCACTTCTTCATAAAATCATAATAAAGTATCGAAAAGATAGTTTTTACATGATGAATGAAAAGACTATATACTTTTTACCAAATAAATAATATAATTTTTTTAGAAATTATTTATAATATTCGCTCACTAAAGGAAATAAATGAAATTTTTCAGGAAAACATATATTTGAGGCATAAAACAATTTTACTAAAAATTTATTTCTTATTTTTTATGAATTAGTAAATACATTTTTATTAAGGAATAATTTTATATATATTTCATAATGTGGTTAATCCTATTCATAATCATCAATTAAACAACAACGTCATAACTATATCACAAAAATATTTGTATTTCATGGTGCGTTTAAGCTCAATGTGGAAAGTTAAATTAGATTTTCAAATATAGTTTTATTTTAAAATATTAGGATATTACATGGATGAATTATAATGGCTTTTTCGACTATGAGAAACACCCACCTTCTTTTCATTCTCAGTTTTATAATTTATTAAATACTCATAATCGTTATTTGACTCTGACCATCCTCTATAGTGTATACTCAAATAATTCTAGGATAATATGTACATGAAAATTTCTTGATTGATATATAAATATATATATCACAACTTTCTACATATAGACAATTCCACCTTATTTTTAGTAAAATTATCTCCTTTTCGAACTCTAAATCATGAATTGAGTAATTTTTTTCATGAATTTTTTATTTTGGCAAGCCATATATTATCTTGTTTTTCTCTTTACTATGAGGAAAAGTCCTTCTCATTTTATTGATGCCTTACTAAAATTCAAAAATGCTTCCCCATTAAAAGGTAGAGTAATAACAAGTGTATGAAACAACCTTCTTTCATTACCTTGAAATTTTTCACGTATTCTTCAATCCATTAGAACTTTCATCTCCGATGAGTAAACATTTTTATTTGATTACATAGTCATGAGAATACCTTAAAAAGGTGTTGTAAATATCTATCCAACCAAGGAAAAATATAGATAATTGTTCCCATGGTTACAATTGGAAATTATACAATTTCATATGTCTTTTAAGGATCTAAAAATATACCCTCACTCAATATTATATTACCCAAGAATGAAACATTCTACATCCATAATTCACACTTTCTGTATTTGGAGTAAAGAATGTCATTCCTCTTGGTCTTCAAAACAATATTCAAATGATCTTCATTCTCTTCCTTTCTCATGGAATATATTATAATATCATCTATAAATACTGATAATAAATTATAGAGGTAATGTCTATAGACTCTATTCATTAAATTTATGAATACAAAAAGAGAATTATTAAGTCCAAATGGAATTAATAAAAATTCATAGTGAAAACTTTTATAGAAGGTTTTTTTTGAATATCCAATTTTATAACACATATAATATTATATACAGATCAAAGACCCATCAGGGAAAAAAATAAACTCTTCACAATTGATCAAATTGGTCATTGATATGGGGTATGAGTACTTATTTTTAATACTGATATTGTTATATTCTTGACATGTTGTCAAAAGATGCACTAAGTCATCTTTATTATTATAAAGTATAATAGGATCTCCACATAGTGATTCACTTGGGCATATTAACACCATATCAAGAGTCACCTAGAGTTTCATCTTCAATTAATACATCACAATCATGGTCATTCTAGATGTATTATTTCAAATAAATGTAGTATAAGGTATGAGTTCTATTGAAAAATCAACTTCACAATGTTAGGGAAAAATGGGGATGTATTTATGAAATAAATTATCAAAATATCGAATAATAGGTATATCGTCAATGATGATCTTATCCACAACCATTTGGGATAAATATTTCTTAGGAATAGGTAATAAAACCCTTATAATGGAAGTAATTCAAAATTTACTTTCATGTTCATCATAACATATAATGATGATGATATGTTGATTCATAATATCAAATGTGATTTCCATTTTCTATAAATTTAAATAGGATATCTAGAGAGAGATCTTGTTAATGATCAAAATCACATTAAATTCTATTAATGGAAGAATAATAAGATTTTCATAATGAGAATTATTAAAAATATCAACATGATATCCCTAACCATATATGTTATTTTAACATAACCATCATGATCAAATTCACTGATTAAAATTGCATAGACCCTTCATTTCTCAATGATTTATCCCCTGGATTTTGGAATAGACTGAGATATTTTCAATGTTCCCAACACATAATACATTTCATGAAATGATAAGATGGTATTAACATAATTTCCCACCATCAACATCTTTAATTTTCCTAAAAAATTACATTCATTATTTCCCTCTTTTCCTCAGATAAAACATCATCCAGTCCCATTAAATCATTACCATGGGTTCTTCTTTTCACATACTTATAACGTATGAAGTGGAATATTCTTCCCATTATGGTTTTCCATGAAAATTAATTTCTCATCTATTAATTATGATAAAATTATAGAGAAAAAAACATTTTAAGCATATTATTCCATGATTTTTAATATTAAAAACCTTCAATTCAAACCCAAATAATGCATGGATTAATGCATTAGGAATACAAGGTATATAAAAAATTAAATAAACGAAAACATAAAATCATTATGTTTATTATATATTATGTTCTAATAAACCTATTTGATATCCTAAGAATGTATAGGATAACCTAGGGAATACATAAAATGTAGGGGTGAGCTAAATATCCCTGTATGGGAATAAACATAATAAGGAATCATAACATGTTTGTAAAATGTATTCCATGATATCAAAAAATATAAGTTTTATGAGTAATCACATAGATTCATAAAATAAGAAACATGGTATCATATAATCATTGAAACATATTGAATTAGTTGAAAAATATAACATGACATAAAAAATATGTCAAGGAAAACTACCAAAAAATATTACATGGTAGACAACGTCCAATAATGGATTAGGATTACCCCTTACACTAGTGGAAAAAACAATTAACAAGTTGTCATTTTTCACGTAGGTTCTATATAACCAACATGTAATGCTGTAAAATTTGATCTATCATGTCGGTTAAACAATAACCGATATGATAAATTGATGAGAATTAAATTTTTTTGTCGGATATTTTATAATCAACGTTATAATAACTGAGAATAGCTTTATCACATCAGTTATTTTATAACTGACATTACATATCTAATGTGGGAAATTTATCATGTTGGTTATTTTATAACTGATGTGATAAATAAAATATTTGCAATTTATCACGTTGTTTATAAATGAACTGATGTGATAAAGAGCCATTTATAACATCATTTATAAAATTATCAACCTTATAAATAAATTTCTACATCGGTTATTAAATAATAGACATTATAAATATAAAAAAATATTTTATCACCTCAGTTATTAAATAACCAATTTTATAATTCATTTAAATGACATATCGTGCCCCATATTCAGTCATTTTATTTTCTTTGATTACGAGACCTATGACACATCTCTCTTTCATGGAAAACCTAGAATGTATTCTTCAATGTTGTGCCCTACAACCATGTTTTTTCAACATCATTCATCATATTTATTATCACCAGATCTATCAGGTCGACTCGCGACACTCAAGTAAACCTTACACGGCTCTGTTTCATTTTTTATTTTTCACGATGCCCTAAACTAATTTTTTGAGATGTTATTTTTCAATATTTTTTTAATATCATAGTAAGTTTCATAGTTTTCTTTTATACCATGCTAAAATATTTTCTGGTAAAATAAAACATTGAAGTGATATCATTCAGGATTACGATTTTTGTGTGTTATATCATGTGTGTGTGTGAGTACATGGAGTGTCCAAGGGGGTAGGGGATTTCCCAGTGGGTGGGGTATCCAGGGGTGTGGGCTATCCAGGGGGTAGGGGTGTCCAAGTGGTGTCGTAGAGGGTGGCGGTTCGGTCCGGAGGAGAACATGGGGTTGTCTAAAGGGGTCGGGGTGTCCAAGGGGGTGAGGGTGGTGTCCAGGGGGTGAGGGGTTGTCCAAGGGGGTAAGGGTGTCCAAGGGGGTGGGGGTGGTGTCCAATGGTGAGTGGGTTGTCCAAGGGGGTAGGGGTGTCCCGGTGGGTGGGGGTGTCCAGGGTTGGGGTGTTTTCCATAGGGGTGGGGTAGTCTAGTGGGTGGGGGCTGTCCAGAGTGGTGGGGGTTGTCCAGAGGGGTGGGGGATGTCTAGGGGGTGGGGGGCTGTCCAGAGGTTTTGGGGGTTGTCCAGGAGGTGGGGGCTGTCTAGAGGGGTGGGGGCTTTCCAAGGGGTTTTTGGCATCTATGGGGTGTCCAAGGGGGTGGGGGTGGTGTCTAGGGGAGTGAGGTGGATTTATAAGGGGGTAGGGGTGTCCAGAGGGTGGGGTGTGTTATCGAGGGGGTGACGGGCTTGTCGAGGGGGGTGGGGTGTCCAGGGGTGTCCAAAGGGGTAGGGGTGTGGGGGTGGTATCTAGGTTTGTGGGTTTTCCAGGGGTGGGGTTGGTGTCCATGGGTGATTGGGTTGTCCAAGGGGGTATGGGGTGTCTATGGGGTGGGGGTGTCTAGAGGCGGGGGGCTTTCGAGAGGGGGTGGGTGCTTTCCAAGGGGTGGGGGTTGTCCAAGGGGCTGGTGGTGCCCAGGGGGGTGTCCAGGGGGTGGGAGGTGGTGTCCAGGGGTGATTGGGTTGTCCAAGGGGGTACGGTGTGTCCAGGGGGTTGGGTGTCCAGGGGTGGTGGTTTTATAGGGGTGGGGAGTCCAGGGGTGGGGGTTGTCCAAAGGGGTTGGGGGATTTCTTGGGGGGTTGTCTAGAGGGTTGGGGCAGTCCATGGGATGGGGACTGTCCATATGGGTGGGGACTATCCAAGGGGGTGGTGGGGTCTATGGGGTGTCCAAGGGGGTGAGGTGGTGTCTAGGGGTGAGGGGGATTTCAAAGGGGGTAGGGGTGTCCAGGGGGTATGGGTGGTGTCGAGGAGGGGAGGGGGCTGTCTAGAGGGTGGGGTGTCCAGGGGTGTCCATGGGGGTAGGGGTGGTGGTGGTGTCGAGGGGGTGGGGGTTGTCAAGGGGGTGGGGGTGGTGTCAGCGGGGTGAGTGGGTTGTCCAAGGGTGTATGGGGTGTCGAGGGGCTTAGCGGTGTCAAGGGGGTGGGGTGTCTAGGGGGATGGTGGGGGGGCTGTCTAGAGGGTTTGGGGATGTCCAGGGGGTGGGACGATCCCAAAGGGGTGGTGGTGTCTAGGGGGTGTCCAAGTGGGCGGGGGGTGTCCAGTGGGTGAGGGGGATTTCCAAGGGGGTGGGGGTGTTGTTCAGGGTGGTGAGAGGGGTTTTCCAAGGGATGGGGTGTCTAGGGGGTGTCCATTGGGGTGGGGTGGTGTTCAGGGGGCGGGGGGGGTTTCCAAGGGGGTTGGGGTGTCCTGGGGGTGTTGGTGGTGTCCATGTGGTGGGGGGATGTCTTAGGCTCGGGGTATCCAGGGGTGTGGGGGTGTCTAGGGGGTGTCCACTTTTGTAGGGTGGGGGTGGGGTCCAAGGTCTTGAGGGGGCATTCCAATGGGTAAGGGTGTCTAGGGATGGGGGTGGTGTCTAGGGGTGAGGAGGCTGCTTAGTGGGGGTGGGAGTGTCCTAGTGGGTGTCCAAGGGGTAGGTGTGTGGGTGGTGTCCAGTGGGTGTGGGGTGTGTCCAGGGGGTGGGGTGGTGTCTAATGGGTTGATTGGGATGTCTAAGGGGTAGGGGTGTCTAGGATGTGGGGGTGTACATGGGCGGTGGGGGGTGTCCAGACGGGTGGGGGTGCTGTTTAGGGGGGGTGTCCCGGGGGTGGTGGTGTCCAGGGGGTGTCTAAGGGTGTGTGGGAGGTATCTAATGGGGTAGGTGGTTGGAAAGCCCCCTCACCCCATGGACACCACTCCCCCACCCCCACTAGACACCTGCCACCCCCAAGGACACCCCCTCACAACTTGGATAGTCCCCCACCCCCTGGACAACTCCTACCCCCTTGGATACCCTTGACAACCCATGACACTTGTGGACAGCCCCTACCCCCTTGGACAGCCCCCACCCACCCACACCCCCCCAGACATCCCCCTACACCCTTGGAAACCCCCTTGGAATATATATTCATAACAGTTTCATTATTACCGTTGGAATATTTTAACTTTAAGTATTGTATACCAACTGTTCCTGTAGAATCATTGGTATAAGTCTATTACAACGACCATCATGAAAACGGTGTGTGAAACCATTGGGGGTATTCTATCCCAATTGTTTTAGGGTTTGTCCCAATGGTTTCAAATTTTCGGGATATGTGACATTTCCAGTAGTGAATGTATATTTATTTTAAAATTTATACATCATATTTCATTTTTACTAAAGGGTGAATTTGGTATCCAGTTGCTCCGGGATTTATTCTTTGAGTAACTTATGGAGAAAGGATCCAAGATGAATTTAAAACTGCTATATCGAACTATATTTTCTTTTTAAAATCATTTTCATGCATATATTCTTCAAATATGCATAGATTTGTTTTATATTTCAAAAATAATTACATTCTAATTTTGATATTTTTTATTAATATATATTTGTCTTATCTTAACAAGATGTATAACTTGGATATTTGATATAGGTAAAAATGAGTTGAATTTGGATTACTGCACATCGAATGAGTAATGAATATGGGGAAGGTGTTGATTCTTTTTTGGAATTTTCTAAAATAAATGATCCAAGTAGTGACATTTTTTTCTGTCCATGCCTGAAATGCTTGAATATGAAGATGTTGAAAAGTAGAGGGACTAAATATCATCTAATTTTTCATGGTTTAAATTGGAGTTACATACCTTGGATTTGGCATGGTGATACTATACAGAATGTTATATCTACTGATGATGATGATTTTCAAGATGGTAACTCTGATGGAATTAAAGAAATCATTCGTGACATTACAGCAGAAAAAATTGAGATAGAACCAATAGTTCAACGTCTAAATAGTGATGCTGAAAAACTATTGGATCCTGGTTTTATAGATTTTATGGTTTTGTCTACAGTGTTCAAATTGATTAACATTAAAGAGAAACCTGGATGGAGTGATAGAAGTTTTACAAAGCTGCTACAATTGTTGAAAGACATTAATGAAAAAGATAATGATCTTCCATATTATCCTTAAAAGGCCAAGAAAATATTATGTGTGATGGGATTGAGATACAAAAAATAAATTCTTGTCTAAATGACTGTATGATATATTGGAAGGAATATTAATTTTTGTCAAAGTTTCCTAAATGTGGGACATCATGGTATAATTTGAAAGAAAAATCATAGGCTGTTATAGTGATTAAAAAGATCCCTTGCAAACGAATTTTGGTATCCTCAAATAATTCATCTTTGAAACATTAATTTTCTAATTCACATTTTGAAAAAAGTTTAAGATGGCATAATGATTAGTGGATATGTGATGGAAAAATATTCCATCCAGTTGATTGTCTGCAATGGAAGAGAATTGATGAGTAGTATTGTACAATTGGAAATGAAATAAAAAATCAAAGACTAGTGATGTGCACATATAGAATGAATCCATGCCAAACCCTCAGTATCACATATTGTTATTGGCCGGTTTTAGTGGTAATTAACAACCTCTCTCCTATAGTTTATATGAAGTAAAAATATTTCATGTTGCGTATAATGATCTTTGGTCCGATGCAACCCGGAAATGATATTGATTTTTTCTTGTCACCATTGATTGATGATTTGAAAATTTTATTGAAGGATGGTATTATGGTGTATGATTCTCATAAAATGGAATTTTTCAACTGCATTCAGTTCTTATGTTGACTATAAATGTCTTCTCAGAATATTGAAATTTGTTTGGATATAGTGTCAAGGGGCATAATGCATGTCCAATTTTCCAAAAATAGGTTTCATATTGTCAATTGCATCATGGGAGGAAAGTTGTATAGATGGGTCATCGAATGTTTTTTCCTATGGATCACTCATATAGAAGACAAAAAAAAGAATTCAATGGGTTATAATAATTTGATATTTCTCCAAAAATATTATCCCCTGATGTGTATTTTGAGAGGCTGGAAAACCATGATGTGACATTGAGAAAGAAACAGAAATATGGAAATGATAGACATATTTGGAAGAAAATGTCAATATTTTTTATGCTACCGTATTGGAGATATCATGAAGTGAAACATAATATAGATGTCAATCATGTGGAGAAGATTATATATGATAGTTTCATTGGATGATTTTTTGATATTAATGGAAATAAAAAAATATGGAATAAATGCAATATTAGACTTACCATCGATGGGAATACGTTTGAAGTTATATCCCCCTCTAAATGAAAGACAAACTTTTCTACCCTCGGCATTTCATACATCATCGAAGAAGGAGAAAATTATCTTTTCTCTTTGTCATTATGATATCAAAGTTCCTCAAAGTTATTCTTCAAATGTAAAACATTTTTTCTCTTTGATGGATTTGAAGTTTATAAGTATGAAATCTACTGATTTTCATGTAATGATGAAAAAATTTCTACTAGTTGCATTGCATGGAATATTTCCCATCTATGTCAAATAGACTATAATGATTTTGTGTTATTTTTTCAATTCAAATTGTAATACAGTGATTTAGGTGAATGCTTTTAACATTTTCGAAAAGATGCAATTTCTATACTTTTTCAATTGGAAATGCATTTTCATCCATCTTTTTTGATATAATGGTGGATTTAATGATTAATATAGTTTGATAAATAACTCTTTGTGGAACTTTATATCTTTATTGGATGTATCCTTTTGAATTTTATATGAAAATATTGAAGGGTTATATTTTGAATCCATATCAACCTAAGGCCTCTATTATTGAAAAGTATATTTATGAGGAGGTTGTGGAGTTTTGTATGAGCTACTTGGATGTGGCAGAGCACATAGATTATCCTCCGTCTCACTGTGAATGAATTAATAATGAGGGAAAGGGGATTTGTGGATTGAAAGTCAAATCATTGTCAGATAGACAGATGAATAAATTAGAAATATACGTATTGAATAACATAGATAATGGAAAGCATTATATCACATTGCATATTAATGAGTTTAAACAATGTCATCCAATGAAGAACAAAATTTGGATTTTGAATGAGCGCAAAAAAATCATTTTTTCATATTTTAAAATGACCATTCTTGGTAGATCGGATGTATCCGAGACATTAAGATGGTTAGTTGGTGGTAAATGTTTAAATATGATAACATGGTCCAGGTATGACATTAATGTCTATTCATTTCATATGAAAGCGCATGACAACAGAAGTGCAGTTTAGAATAGTGGTGTCTTGGTGTTTATAGAAGCAATTCATTTTTCGAGTTCAAAAGATAAAAAGCCAATTTTTGCATCATGTGCATATTATAGAGTCATTGAAGAAATTTGGGTGGTTTATTACTTTAATATTAAAGTTCCTGTTTTTAAATCCAAATGGTTTATCGATAACAATAGTGTCAGACATGATAAATTTCCAATGATCGTTAGCAGTCAGAATAGATTAGAAGAAACAGAAAATTATTTTATAATGGAAACACATGAAAAACAGATTTTTTATGTAGTAGATCAATCAGATATGCAGTGGTTTGTTGTTTTACAAGGGACAAAATATGTTGGTGAAGATATACTTAATGAAGATGCTGATTTATGTGAGATCCCTACTTCCATGAAAATATTATAAGAACTTAATGATGAGCATGTTGAAGACATGGTTTGTGCCATAAGAAATTATCATGAATAAAGAATTTGGGAAAGCAATCCATTTATAAATTCCTAATATTATAGGTAATATATGTTTATTTCTTGGTTATATTTATTATTTTCATAAACTGTTAGTTATTTTAATTTTTTTTCTTTATTAAAAAAGTTATTAAAAAAATAACTAGATGTTTTTGTTTATTTTAATTTCATTTAGTTTATTTTATCATGTTTACGATTACATAAATTATATATCTATTATTTTTGTTAAATGACAATTACTTTACCAAGATTTCCATGTTTACCATATTTACCATGTCTACCATGTTTTCCATGTTTACCATGTTTACCATGATTACCACATTTCCCATGTTTTCCATGATTACCATGTTTACCATGCTTAACATGTTTACCATATTTACCATGTTTACCATGTTTACCATTATTTACTATAGTTTACATTTACATAAAATATATATTTAATTAATTTTTTGAATGAAAATTACACTACCATGTTTACAATCTTTACCATTTTTTAACATGCTTACCTTATTAACCATGTTTACTATTATGTAACATAGTTCAATTTTCCATTTTTTGTCTACATTAGTATTGTAATATTTGAATTTTTATATTTCTGATCTAATGTTCTTTTTGGGTTCGAAGGATAATGACATATCAATCAGTTCATCAACCACATGATTCTAGAGATGAGCATAATGATCATACCTCTGTGGAGGAACATTCACATGCTCCTCTTGATATTCCCCAATCATTCTCATGTTCTTCCAAAAGGACAAATATGAGTTCAAGAGATGGAAAACGTGGGTGTGCACATTTACCAAAATTATCACTTGCCCGTATGTAAGCCCAGAGGATACTCATTTATGTTGATGAGAATGATATTCCAAGAGGTCAAAATGCAAAACATTTTAAGAGTTTTGTATCAACTCAGGGTAATAGAAAAGTAAGAATTTTGTATGGTGATTGGAGAAGTGTGGACGAAGGAATAATATCTAAATTGTGGGAGATGATTTTTTTTAGATATTTTTCTATTGTTTGCAAATTCTTTAAATTTTTCTATTATAATATGTTTTACATCTTCTTTATCAGATAAAATTTGATATTCCAGACACTAGAGGATTCATGAAGAAATACTTATCAATGGACACTATGAGATGAAGGGATTTCAAATCAACCCTCACATCAGATTTCATTTTTTGTCATAGGAGTCATTAAAATCCGTATCATATATATTCTTTCATATATATAGACAAATGGAGACAGTTTGTTAAAAGTTTAAGAAAAGATTCATTTTTGGTTACGGATATGTATAATTTTATAATATTTCATATATAAGTGATCTTATTAATATTTTTTTAATTATTTATTATTCATAATTTAAAATAAATAAGGTCATCTCATCAGGTGATCCAATCAAAAAATTTATACCCTCATAGTTTATCACAGGCATGGTATACATTATTGGAAGAACTAATGATGGAGGAAACATTACAAAAACTGAGAGCTGAGTCTTCAGGATCTGGAGAGGTTTCCCCTCCATCCCCTCTAACAAGACATGAAAAATGGAAGAGAGCTAGGATTGGAAAAAGGGGAAATATCTTTTAGAAGAATTGAGAATCAAAGATGAGAAGATTTTAAGATATCTATTTTATTTATTTAAGTTAACTATATTCTTTATATAATTTGAATCATTACAGAAATGTTCAATTATTTAATACTAGATTCTCTTGAGGATCAGAGCTCATGGGGGGTATTTAAAGCTGTTGGGAGGCATGATATGTTGGCTGCCGCATTGGGAGAGCCTGAACATACTGGTCATGTACGAGGATATCTGACGGGGGTATCAGTAAGAAATGTTTTTCCATGATCTTCAGACTTCATCTCCCACTCCTCCAACTCCCCCTATAGACCCCATTATTTATATGCCTCATCCTCCAATATCTCCCACTCCCCCACCTCAGCCATCGAACCCCAATTTTTATCCTACTCCTCCGCAGCAGCTTCCTACTTATTTCACATTGGGTGTTGATGATCCTCAACATCATATAGTTACATATGGGATGGTATATTGTATATGAGATATAGTTCATCATCAATAGTTATAGGTAGATCATAATTGGACCACTTTAAAGGATATTATAGTTAGATTAGATCGAGTAACATTACCTAGAGATGAGGTGATGACAGTTGGACACAGTATCAGCCATTTTTTAATTTGGCCTTCCAGACTTCTCTGACTCATTACCATAGACGTATGTATGTTTTATCTTCTATTTTATTTTTTATTAATGTTGTTCTAACATTTGAAAAATAATATATTTTTCTATTTATATTTTCAAGAATACATCAAAGGTAAAGAAATACTATATAGAAAACAACAAAGACAAATAGAAGTGACATCATATACAAATTCTAGTAGTCATGACAGATTGTCAAAATATTTAAATTTTTTGGTGGATCATTATGAATTTATAATGGAATCTCAAGTTTGTAGACGTGCAATAAATGTGGGTATTGTGAAAAATGACATCATGGAGCGTGTTACTATAGATTAGCTAGGCATCAACGTGGTGTAAGTTTTTTCTAAGTAAGTATTAACTACTATTTCAAACGTTATATTTATTAAAAATGTATACTTATGTCTGTTTTGTATTAGGTATCTTTATAAAATGTGTGAGAAGAATGAGAAAATTTATGTATATTGATTCATGGACCAACATTGGATTTCCCCTAAAGCACATACGTAGGATGAGGAACAAATAATGCTTTATATTGCTGAAATATTTGAATAGAATATAATCACATAGTGTTGGATGATGAATTTTTGTGATGGGTATGAAACATATCCCTGAAAAATAGTTCATTATCATTTAAAATGGAAAACCACTAGCCTTAAATTTTCTTTTATCAGTGATCATTGGATGTTAGGTGTTTTTTTCCAAGGGATAAAACACTTTATTAGATATGTTATGCCCATGAAAATGTGCGGGATTGTTTTAAGAATATGTTGGATAAGTGTGTTTCAAATTTTTAATAGTTTTATATATTATAATTAATTTAAAATTTTTCCCATTTGAACTTTTTTCTAATAAGGGATGGTTCTACTTTTGAAAAAACACAATGAAAAGGGGTGAAAATATCAAATATATAAAAGTAAAGGAAAATATACATTTTTAATTTTCACTTTTTGATGTATTACATAAAAATAATATTTTCAATTTACACCCATTTAAATAGTATTTTCATGAATAACAAGGCTTCGTCGAATACTGATATTATATGTTAATATTTATGTATGAAATTATTACAACTGGAACACTTATTTACATTGTCCTAGTAATATTTACTTTTAAACATTTCCATAATAATTCATTTGATATTTTCATTATACATGTTAATTAATATCCATTTTATTTGTAGCTATTTGATAACCCCTAACCCTATAGTACTCCAGAGGTCAAACACATACAAGTGGAACGGTCAGATTATTTTATCGGTTATATTAGATTTTAGTTTGTTTGTAGTATAAAATGTAATTTTTAATATTCCCATTATAATTATGTATTTGGTAGTTGTTTAGGTAGAAATTGGTTTTTTAGTTGAAATTGTCCATTTTAAATGTTATATATATGAATCTTTATTTTTTTCTTTGCTTCTTGTTTTGGTCTAGTTCTTATGGTTTTTCTAGTATGGATTATGGTCATGGGGGTATCCAGTGGTGTGGGAGTGTCCAGTGCGGTGGGGGGGGGGGGGTTCCAGGGTTGTGGGAGGGCGGTCTAGTGGGGGGGAGGGGTGTCCAGGGTGTCCATGGGGGTGGGAGGGTCTCCAAGAGGGTAGGAGGGTTGTCTAGGGTGTTGGGATTTCCAGGAGGGTGTGGGCTATCTAGGGTGTATCCTGGGGTGTGGGTGGGATGGGGTGTCTAGTGGGGTGTGGGGGTTTCCAGGGGTGTGGGAGGGATGTCGAGTGGGGTGGGGGTGTCCAGGATGTCCATGGTGTTGGGAGGGTGTCTGGAAGGGTGGGAGGGCTGTCTAGGGTGAGTGGGGCCTATCTAGGATGGTGGAGTATGTCCATACATTATCTAGTGGTGTCGGGGTGTTTAGTGGTGTGGGGGGGGGGTTTCAGGGGTGTGTGAGGGCTGCCAAGTGGGGAGGGGTTGTCCAGGGTGTCAATGGTGTGGGAGGGTGTCAAGGAGGGAGGGAGCGTTGTCCAGGGTTTGGGGATGTCTAAGAGGGTGGAAGTTTCAGGGGTATGGGAGGGTTATCTAGTGGGGTGAGGGTTTCTAGGGTATCCATGGGGGTAGGGAGGGTGTCTAGGAGGGTGGGAGGTTTGTCTAGGGGAGTGGGGGTGGTCCACGTGGGTGGGGGTCCAATGTGGTGGGGGGTTTTCAGGGATGTGGTAGGGCTATTTACTTGGCTGGGTGAGTGTCCAAGGTATCCATGGGGTGGAATGGTGGCTATCAGGGTGGGAGGGATTTTCACGGGGTGGGGGATGTCTAAGAGGTGGGGGCTATCCAGGGGATTCATGAGGTGTGGGCGGTGTCCAGTGGGGTGAGGGGGTTTCTATGGGTGTGGGAGGGTTGTTAACTGGGGAGGGTAGTGTCCAAGGTGTCCATTGGGGTGTAGGGGTTGTCCAATAGAGTGGGGGATTTCCAATGGTGTAGGAGGGTTGTCCAGTGGGTTTTCCAGTGTGTCCATGGGGGTGGGAGGGTGTGCAAGTTGTTGTGAGGGCTGTCTAGGGGAGTGGGGGATGTCTAGAAGAGTGAGAGGCTATCCAAGTCTGTGGGGGGGGGGGTGCCTGGCAGGGTCCAGGGGTGTGGGAAGGTATTCCAGTGGGGTGGGGGTGTCCAGTGTGTCCATGGGGCTGGTAGGGTGTCCAGGATGGTGGGAGGGCTATCTAGGGGGTGGGAGCTATCGAAGAGGGTGGGGGGTTGTCTATGGGTGTCTATGGTTGTGGGTGGGGGGGTATCCAATGGGGTGGGTGGGTTTCCGGGGTTGTGGGGGGGCTTCCCAATGGGGTGGGGGTGTCCAGGGAGCCCATGGGGTTGGGCTGGTGTCCCGGAGTGTCGGAGGGTTGTCTAGGGGTTGGGGCTGTCCAGGAGGGTAGGGGCTATCCAGGGGGTGTCCATGGGTGTGGGTGGGTCTCAAGTGGGGTGGGGGTTTCTAGTGGTGTGGGAGGGCAATTTAGTGGGGTTGGGGTTTCCAGGGTGTCCATGGGGGGTGGGAGGCTATCCAAGAGGGTGGGAGGGAAATCTTGGGGGTGGGTGCTTCTAGGAGGTTGAGGGCTGTTCAGGGGGTGTCCAGGGATGTTGGGGGATTTCTAGTGGGTTTGGGGGTTCCATGGGTGTTTGAGGTATGTTCAGTGGGGTGGGGGTTTCCATGGTATCCATGGGGGTGGGAGGGTGTCCAAGGGGTGGGAGGGCTATGTAGGGGGTAGGGGCTACCCAAGAGGGTGGGAGATGTCACAGGGGTGTCAAGGGGTGTGGGTGGTGTCTAGTGGGGTGGGGGTTATAGGGGAGTGCGAGGGTTGTCTAGTGGGGTGGGAGTGTCCATGGGGGTGGGGTCCAGGAGGGGGGCTGTCCAGGGGAGTGGGGGCTATCTAGGAGGGTGGAGGGGCTGTCCATGGGGTTTCCAGAAGTGTGGGGGTGTTCAGAGGGTGGAGATTTCCTGGTTGTGGGAGGGTTTTCAAGTGGGGTGGGGGTGTCTAGGGTGTCCATGGGGGTGGGAAGGTGACCAGGAGGGTGGGAGGGCTATCCCGGGGGGGGGGGGGGGGGGGTCGAGTATGGTGGTGGAGTGGGGGCTGTCCAGGGGGTTTCCCGGGGTGTGTGGGGGTGTCCATAGGGGTGGGGGTGTCTAGAATGTCCATGGGGGTTGGGGGTGTTGAGTAGGGTGGGAGGGATGTCCTGGGGGTGTCCAAGGGTGTGGGGATGTCTAGAGTTTGGGGGATTACAGGGTTGTGGGAGGGTTGTCTAGTGGGGTGGGGGTGTCCAGGGTGTCTATGGGGGTGTGAGGGTGTCCAGGAGTGTGGGAGGGATATCCAGAGGGTGGGGGAATTGCAGGATTGTGTGTGTCTATGTGTGTGTGTGTGGGGGGGGGGGGTGTACAGGGGGTGTTCAGGGGTGTGGGGTGTGTCTCATGGGTTTGGGGGGTTGGTATGGTTTTGGCCTGGTTTTGGACTATTTTTTGTTTGTTTTAGGACCTCTTTGGGAGTGCATAGTTGTGGTTGAACATTTTTATTAGCAAAAATGTTTTTTATGTCAGTTATTTTATAACCGACTTAAAAATTGCATATGAATGGGTTTTAACGTCAGTTATTTGATAACATATGTAACAACTGCATCAGAATGTGGTTTTACATCAGTTATCTCATAACCGATTTAATAAATGGAATGTAATAGTTTTTTATGACATTTATCTTATAACCGACATTATATATATGTTTTCATGTCAGTTATTATTTAACCGATGTAAAAACCAGTTGGAAGACTGGTTTTTCACCTCGGTTTATGTAAATAACGGACATGATAAACACTTTGGAGGCACAATTTAATATGAAGTTTATATAATATCCAATGTAATAAAGTACAAACCCCATTGGTTATATAAAAAATGACATAATAAATCACGACTCTAATGAGTTTTCCACATTGGTTTTTTTGGAACCGATGTGAAAAATGCTACAGATCTTTGTTTCTTACGTCGGTTTTAAAATAACTAACATAAAAACCAATATTTATAACATCTCCTGTAGTAATGTTGGCCAAAATCTGATGTAAAAAATAAAATATAACCTCCATAAAAAAAATTTTATACACTAGTTATAATCCTAGAGATAATATATAATGAAACAAACAACATTACCCAATGAAATAGAGTGATATATAGGTGAAAACAGCATAACATTTACAAGATTATGTGTTCCAAAAAATTAAATCAATCATATCGAATAAACATAATAATTTTCCATGGAATGAAATGGTTTTCATAATCTTACCTCTTGTCATAATGAAAATTGACTTCATAAAGAAGGAATCTGATAATTGAACTTATGGAATGCATTACATCAGTGATGTAATGGGTAATGAGATAAGTATATATTTAAGAGATATACAGACATAATTTATAAGAAATCTATAACATCAAGGGTTTTCATCTTTGGTTAATACTTATTTAAAAGACCACATGGAATATTAATTGAGGAAATACCCTTTTTTACACTAAAATATGATCCTAAAATTATAAAAATTTCCTAATAATTAGTGTAAAAATTACTTTAAAAGAACCATGGTAACATGTAAAGAATTCTTCAAACAAATGAGTGGTCTTTATGGGGGGAAATTCGGTTCATTCCGTATAAGCTAAAAGAAAACATTAATTTCACACTTTTATAAGAAAAGTAAAAATTAACATGTTTAGAAAACAAAAGAATGGATCTTATTAAACCACTACATAAAAAATTTGAAACATGGTAAAAAATTATTTAATAAATCAACATACAATAGAAAAAAATTAATTAAATTGTTTTGAATAAAATGTGCACATGGAAGAGAAACATTTCATATCTAAAAGAAGATACATGATCAGTATTTCATATAAAGAAATTCTTGATGTTTGTTTATTAGATAAGGGAGTAAATAAAAAAATGTAAACTATATTCATTACCATAGTAGAATAAAATTAAAGTTGTTCTAGAAAATAATTATATATTATTTTCTCCAAATAAACACTAAACATAAACAATCATAAAGGAAAAAATGTTGTAACAAAAAATTTCAATTAAATCTCATTTGATAAAGTAAAATGAATTTTAAAGTAAAATAATTTGAATTATGAATGATTCATTATATAATATTTAAAAGGATCATCATATATTCCATATAAATGAAATTAGGTTCATAAAATTAAAATATACCTAAATGAAGAGAAATGGTATTTAAATCACTGACAATGAGTATGAATCATCATGTATGAACTTTACATTCTTGGGTAATAAATATATGTTAATTATATATTTTTCTAATAACCTTTTTATGTTTATTATTCATTTTATTCTCATTTTATAATCAATTACACAATCAATTAATTTCAAATCGAAATTTTCGATGATATTCTGCTCATATATCCAAAATGACATAATTAGGATGACTATGGTAAAAGATGGCATTATTCCAAAATCCCTAGAATTATAATTGTGAAATATTTATGACATATTAAATAATATATAAATTTTAAATAAATCATGAAATATGGTTATGAAAATTGAACTACATTACAATCATGGATATGGTAAATTGTTCATGCACATGTGCATCATATTAATTTTTCAACGATCATTATTAAAAGAAGGTATGAATTAGTTAAACATTAAATGATGATATTCACATCATAAATATCAATTTTTATTATTATTTATACCTATATATATATCATTCATGTGATGTTGTGATGAAGAAGAAATCACATCTCTTCATGGAGGTGGTAGTCCACATGTACGCGCGAATGATGTAATCATTTTTCAGTGAATGGAAATGTGGGAAGGTAAATTATAAATATTATTTTTATAATAACAACTATTTCATGAAGATATTATATATATGTACATTTAATCACTTATTATAACTAATCATAATAAGAGGTGATAGAAAAGGAATTGCATCAGTTCGTGAGGTGGAATCATGACATTCACACAGATGATGGTTTCATTTCACAATTGATGGAAGAGTTGATTGATATAGATTATTTCATTAACATAATAAAATACCAATATATTTAATTTACTACTATTATTATTTCATCATTTTTTAAAAAATATTTGAAGGGTGGAATAGAATAAATGAAATGAAATTTCTTGATTAAGAACTATACCTCTTCTTTCCAATAATTCTTAATAATTGCACCAAACACATTCCTAGGTTTTTTATAAATAATTCCTATTGTACATGGGTAATGATTTTATTATGGTATTTCATTAGGTAATGGATGAACCAAATGGTTCATAAAGTGTGAATAAAAGACAATAATATGTTCCACTTTTAAAATCAGAGGAGGGGCACTCAAGGAATTTCTTAATGTAGTAAATTAATATAACTTACTTTTCACGTAAAAATGGATAAAAATTAATGATATTTGAAAATAATATAAGGATGAGTTGAAATCATTTCAGGAAGGTAAAAATAGTACAATTTTAGCTAATATTTCAACCTTTATCTTTTTGTTTTAACCACTGTTACCCCTTTTTGACAATTTCCATTATAATAATGTTTATACTTTTTATGGGTCAATATAGATACTATAAAAGGATAATTTATCCCTAAATATACATTATATGTTATTTTAATAAAATAACAATCACTTTTATGATTTTATTATATTTAGTAATTTTAAATCATTTAATAAAACATTATTTATTTATGATATTATTAATGTCAATTTTGAAACTATTTATTTAATTTCACAATAAAAACATCAAGATAACATTATAATATGAATATATACCTTTAAAACATTCCTATAATGTTATGTTTTTCTATAATTTTTTTAAATAAATTATTCCTTCATATTATTTATTTTTTAATATTATTTAAATCATTAATTTTTTTATATTTAATTAAAAATTATATTCTTGATGTTCTGTATGCAATTGAGGAAATTATTTTCATATTAAAAATTAGAAATAACATATGATCATAAAAAATAAATTATTTTTTAAATTAATATTTAATATCCAAAATAGTTTATTTTTATCGATATCACAAGAAAATTATAGTTATTAAAATCAAGAAAGTGTCATTTTTTATTTTTCTTTAAATAAAGTATTATAAAGGTCACAATCAATTAGTTATAAAAACTAGGTCATATATTGTAATTTTGGATTATTATATATGAAATATTCACTTAAAATATGGATATTACATGTTTTAGTGTTACTTTTTATGCCACATCAAATTATTTTTACCCTTAATTAACACATTTTACAATTACTATTGTAACTTATATTTACTACCATTATTATTCATAATTACTAAAAAAACGGGGAATTATTTTAAAAAAATTTTACATCATGATTAAAATTATGAAATACATTTTTAAATATTTAAAACAAATAATTTTCATATTTTATTTTATGATCAATCCATAAAATCTTGACAAAAAATTGTTTTTCAGTTAAATTCATTTTTTAAGAAATAGATGACCACATATTACCTCAATGATTAGAAATAATCATTATATGATTTTAAAATAATATAAATAAATATATAATCTAATAATTTTATTTATTTATTTTTTTCTTATAGATTATTTTAATAAATTTAAATTGATAAACTTTTTGCACTTAAAAAAAAGTTTCCAGGAAAAAAATATTTTCAATCATAAAAAAATTATAACAAAATGATGAAAATTTATAATTAAAATTATATTAATTAGAATATTATAAATAAAATGGCTCATATATAAATTTATGACCAATCCAAAAATCCAATGGGACTGTTAAATTACCTCATTTTACTGAATGAAGTGGAATTTTTTGAAAAATCAAAATAATTTACTATTCAAAAAAATAAATCATTTTAGAATTATAAAAAAATTTAAACATATTTATATTTATATATATATTTCATAAATAATTTTAGTTTTATAAAATAAAATTTAAACATGTTCTTTAAATTAATATTAATATTTTCTCAGAAAAATTAATGATATTTTTTTTGAAGATAAACTATTTTTAGAGAATAAAATAACTATACTAAAAAATGGGGATTATTAACTCATAATTTATCAATAAAATTATATTCAGTATCAAATTTATGTGTATTTCATAAAAATTTAATCATATTTATACCCTCAAATTTAGTGCCTATTTTATAATGCTCGTATTTAAGTAATAATATTTCGTGGTTCATTTAGGCTCGATGTTTCATGTCATATACGCTATGAAACATAGTTTTACTTTTAAAAAAAATAGGGTATTAAATCGATTACCCTAGGTTATGAAGAAAAGTAATATTTATTATTTTTCTAGAATAATATATTTCTTTTGGAATTTGAGGGAAACTTTTATGAATTTTTTTAGAATAAGTAGTTGCTTATGTAGTTGAAAAAATAGCCGTTTTTTTAAACTGGGTTGGGTTTTATTAGTTAGTATTTAATCATAATTATATATAACTCTAAGCCCAAAAATCATAGTAATTAATTATATTGTAATATTTTACTTAATTAATTTCACTCTGAAAAATCCATGACTGTGAGAATCTAGATGTGATATCCGAGTACGGTTTAGATTGCATTAAAAGTTGGAATTTTAGTTGAGGAAATTTGAAATGTTCAGAAATTATGGTTTATCATGTTTCAATGTTATAGATAGCCATTAAGGTTATTTGAATTAATTTTTAATATTTTATGGATTATAATAAAATAACTATAGTGAAATACATAGTGATAAGTCTATGGGTTTTGTCTAAGTATAGGATAACATATTAATGCATTCGTAATGTAGATATTGTGTAGTTCACATAGAAATTAAATCCATTTATGGGTATTAGAATGTGGATATGACTATCCCATAGATTAACCTAGGGATAATCACCATAAAAAATTCCGGTTTGGTATCAACTCATTATTCACTCTAGTGCATGATGATTGGGCCCAGTACTGCACACCTAGATATTGAATCACAAGGGATATTATTTAGTTAATAATGGTTTAATTACAAGCCATTATGAATTCTTTATTATGATTAAGAATTATGTCAGTAATAGATGGAACCCAACTAAAGTAAACCAACATTGAATCTATAGTGAATTATGTCAAATTGAAATCAATTGAAATAATGTTAATTATTAAGACACTATGATGATTAATTTTTCATTATAATACAATATTTATTTTATCATGTTAATTATTCCTCAATCATGATTAAATCCTTATAATTTTATTTAATGTTGAATCCCCAAGGAACCATTATAATAATGGATTCCATGGACAATTCAAATGTTTTACCTATGAGTAATATTACAAGATAATATCTAGTGTGACATATAATGTGGTTATTACCAAAAATATATCATAAATTGTGATTAAAAACATGAAATTTGTTGAGTTTACGATAACACAAAGAAATATAATTATGGAGTATCTAGGAATTATTGTTGTTGTATATAATAAAAGAAAGAAGATTAAATTTTCTTTATGCCATAAATGTAGTAATGAATCACCATTGAGAATGTTTTAATGGAATTGTGGGATGTTTTATGTGTTGAAAATGAGGATATATATATATTTATTGATAATGAATGGTGAAGATATTTGGGGGAATTATGAAGGGAAATAGAGTTTATTTGGATTAACACTAATAGTTTAGTGTCATAAATTTGGTGAACTTGGGCATTATCCAATTTAATGAACAGATCAAAGATCTAAAAAGGATGGTATGCATAAGTAACTTCCAAGAAAAGTGAAATATTATGCAGCTTCAACTATATAAGTAGGCTAATGAAAACTTATAGTGGTGAAAATATTGAATCATATGTATAGAACTCTTCTCTGAAACATTTTTATAGGAATGTCCTTTCGATAAAATCCAATTATCCTTCCTGTAGTCAAATTTGATGTGATATTAGGAATGGATTGGCCCTCTTAACAAAAAGGCTATCATAATTTCATATATAGGAGAATCGCATCTTCAAAAAACTCATTCACAACTCTATACACAATGAGGACTATAAACTCCCCATAAAAAAATACACTCATTATAAAGGGGTATTTTTCATAAATGGTTAAACAAAAACTCAAAATTAAATATTTTCTTATTAAGAGGTAAAATATTAGCTCAATAGTAATATTAAAGATATAAGGATTAGACCATAATATAAATTAAACAGGGAGTCATTCAAATCGTATTTACCCACTAAAATATTACATTAATGGAGAATAATTTGAAAATCTATTATATAATTTTTTTTAATGGGGAGAATGTAACGACCCATGATTTAACTATGTATTTCCATTAAATTAATTTTACCATTCACTACATGAAACACCAATTTAAAATGATTCATAGTATATTAGTTTAAAAATTATATTAACAATAAAACCTATTATATATATATAATAGTACTTAATTAGAAAAGCATAAAAAATAGGAATAAAAACACTTAAAAATTAAATTTTAAATTTGTTAAATACAAATAGTATTCATTTTTATAATTATTTTAAAATTAGCATCATAAATTTCTTATTTTGAATTTTTTTCATTGATATTAATTTTTTATTTTTAAATTCCAGAATTTAATTAGGAAATGATTTTGGTTCTTTTTTAAAATAATAAAAATTTTGGAGAATAGTGAAAAATATAGTTTTTACCTAAACTATATATTTTATGACTTTATTTTTATATAAATAATAAATATATGTCTATAAATTATTTAAATTTATGAAATATTTATTGGAGATTAAAATTATGTATTTCAAAATAATATGTTAATCCCATAAAATCTATGTTCAACATTTTTAAAGAATGGTAACACTTCATTCTAATTTAATAACTATTATCATTTATTTCTTTTAACTTAACATTTTAATGGTGATATTTGGTTTTTGATATATTTGAAAAGGGTATAAATTTTATTTTATTAAGAAACCAATCTATATCATTAAATTCTTAAATATTAATAAATTTATACTAAACCTATATTTTTAGCGTAAAACTTACTTTTTCAAGAAATGGTTCTATTGTTTTATGTGTGTTAATAATAAAATTAACATTTCTAAAATATATAAATTTCATATTAGAAAATTAATTTTCATATATTAAATCATCAAGTAAAAATTTGGTAATAATTAAAATGTTATTTTTGGTCATTAATATTAATTACCATGGTTAAAAAATAAGTTATTAAGGTAATAATAAAAAAAAGTAAAAAATAGTTTTACTAAATTTAAAATAACATAAAATTTTAAAAAAATCATTCCTAAAATTGTTTGAATTATATATGACTTGGAAAAAACCTCCTTTCATCCATTATTTTAAACTTTTGAGGCCCTTGAAATTTTAATATTGAAAACCCATTTTTGAAATGTAATGATTGCTTCAAAAATTACATATTTCATCACTAATAGAAGGGGATAACTTCCCCCACATAATGATCAATATATTCCATAGAATTTAATTCTTAAAATATATTATTTTTATCCTTCTATAATCATATATAATTATCATATGTCTCGGGTTTATATAATTTTCCTAAGGCATCCATTTTTAAATATATTTAGTTGATAAATATAATGTCATAAATGTGAGTGTTTCTTATACCTTACCTTTTTATTATTAATATTTACCATAAAAATATTTTATATCCACTGTAAAATAATGACATAAATGTTATTTTTATATTTTAATTTTAAAAATTTGATGGATAAATAGTTTTTAAATCCATTCAATCCACTATCAAATATAAAACAACATTAATCGTGCATATGTGTTGACTATCTCCCCCCTGAAGTGGTTGGGATTTATTTATATTACCACCTATAATGGCGGTAAAAATTATTTATTTTATAAATACATAAGATTAAAAATAAAAAATTATAATTCACAGATGATAATTTAGGACATACCATCATTCTATTTCGTATTTTTTGAAATGAAAATGTTAACCGTGTGTACATGGGGACTACTATCTCCACAAAGTAACCAATCTAATTATTCATCTAGTATCATTATTATTTATTAAAATAATATAAAATATGATTCTAATCTTTGAAAATGTAGTATAATATTATTATTATTCTGTAACAATTATATTAATTCAAAAGAACCACCTTCGTAACCATACTTGCCTATCGATTATAGTATGTTCATATATGGGTTGGTCTAACCACATAGAAGAACAATGACATAAAATAATATCATGGATGAATATTGGAGGTTAATTGGTGAAAGTATAAGATATAAATAAATAAATAATAATTTTATTTTGGTTGTCTAATGATAACCCTAATATTATTTTCATTAATTAATATACCGATGTGAGTTCGTTAAAAGTCAGTGAAACATGCTCATCATTGATTTAATATTTATTAAATGAAAAAAAATCTCAATTGAATGCAAATTTGACATTATTAATAATTATAAAGTATCATTACATTGACTATCATGATATAGGAATGATGAAATTTTTAAGAGGATCACAGAATAACACCACTATTACGAAACTATTTTAATGCGACCAAGAATACTGACATGTGATATTTAAAATAGATGATAAATAACTAATATACATGTTGAGAATAAGTATAAATTAAGGAAGGAAATGAATATAGTTATGAATAAAGTTCATAAATAATTTATTATGATATTAATATTTTTTATATAGGATATTCAAGTCAATTTTTGGAATTCAATAATTAAGATAGGGTGTTTTTTTCCTCAAATTTAATTTCTCGAGACATATTTCATATAGTGCACCATGATATTTCAAAATAGTGTGATAAATTCATAATGGATGTAATTTACTATACTAATTTAATTCATTGGTTTTTAAGTGACATATCTTGTTATTTATTTAAATTTATTTTAACACAAAGGATACCAATGTGTTAAGGGTTTCATTGTATCATTTTCATATCTATAATACATGTTGGTTTTTATGAACCATTTTTTTATATAGTGTATAAAACAACCATTTGATAAATTATATAAAGAGTTATATTTCATTCCTACTACTTTATATTCAAGGTTCATCTTCCATAATTAAATTGGGTTATATCAATAATATTAATCAAACCATAAGTCTTTCATTGAAAATCATATTTTGAATTCAATATTTTTTGGGAAGATAATCCATCTAAGTAATTTTTATTATTTTTAAGAAACCTTATAATTTTTATTGGTTATTCAATGGGTTTTACATTTCCACTCAAAATTTAATTTTACCTTGAATCATATTTTACCAATAGTATTACATGTAAGTGAAACTAACCTCGTCTCTTCAATTCAATTGAAAACATTCCTTTTTTCATATCTCTATTCATAGGATGATTTTGGGAACATACTTATTTTTACAAAAATAAATCATTAAAGTAATTTTATACTAAATTATTTCCCATTGAAATATTTTAAATAAATTTTTAACATTTTCTCTAATTAGTTTTTTAAACAATATGTTAAGAGAATCACTTCTTATGTTTTTTCTATGTGAACAGATCTTTACATAATTTCTTCATTTTTCAATGAACCTTCTTTTGTACTTGTACTATGTTTTTAAAATAAAATAAAATCCCAACTGTTCTATAAATTATATAATTTTAAATAATTTTTTTAAAAGTTCAAATATATTCCCTATTTCTAAATGTATTTATTAAATACTCATAATATGTTGTTTTCAACATAATAATCACCTTTTGACATAATTTGTTCTTGATCGATTATATTATAAACATTTTACCATAATTTTTTTCTTTGGATAACATATGAAATTTTATTTTATATCTTAGGAGGGATCAGTCACTTATATTACTTGAATAATCATCCAAATTGATTATGTATACATTTCATCCAATGTATCTATTTTATAAATTCCATATTTTTCATTCCATTAATGGATGGGTGTTAACCTTGATTCCATAGATCGATTAATAGGAAAATTATTTTATAATCATTATAACCTATATGTTTATAGATTTAATATCATATACTGTAATGAATGGTATCTACCTTGACGTGTATTCAATATCATTGGATAATGATTCATATTCCTTGAGTTTTATTATTTTTTAATACATGGAAATAATGATTTTGTTCACTAAGCAGTGGGCATAATGTGTTTTCTCACCTAATTTCATATGATTATTATTTTTATACATTTCTATGTTCTATTTAATTTAATGGTAGGTTATATTCCATGTCAATGAATCTTTTATCACATAATCTTTGTAACTCCTAGAAATTCTAAAATTAGGATATTTTATATGATAGCTTATCGGACATGCAACATGAATCACATAAATGAATATAACAACCTAAGACCTTATAATATATTCAATATATTCATATGAGTTTATTTCATGAAATTCCGGGATTAGATTATTTTACATGAAAAATAGTTTTTATATTTCTCTACTCAGAAAACAGAGTTTTTATTACGTTATATTGAATAATAACTTTCTTCAATTGCTTGCATTACACAAAAGATATAGTTTTACTAAATACAATTAATTTTATAATATAAAATGGAAATTATATATTAGTAGTTAAAGTAGTATTTTTGAGTATGTTTAATTTACTTATAAAAATATATGGTTTAATTCATTGATTATTAATTAATTATAAATATAATAACCAACTAAATATAAAGGAAGTATTTTTATAAAATCTATTTTTTGTACATAAAAGAAATTTAGATTAAAAAAATAAATTATTTACTATTAGTGAATGATATTAAATTTATATATATATATATATTATATATTAAATAAAATAATTTTTTCATCCATGAAAGATATATTATATAAATAAGATAAAAAATTCTATTTATATGCCAAAAAGCAGTATTTTTTCAAAAGGCAATTTGGCCGATATTTAGTGACACACTTTTTTAAAACTAATTTGTGACCCATTTATAAGTATTATATATAAAAATGATATTATTAATTTAAATTTTAACTTAATAATAGTTTTGGGTGAATTTTTTGGTATTTTTTGTGATGTTTCAATTTTTTGATGAATAGTAAAAATAGTGCATTTTAAATGAAAACTGACATTTCACCTAAATAATTTATAGTGTTATATTATATTTATAATTGTTTTTAATGTTTTATTTGACCAATTTAATATCATTTAATCCAATTTCATATATTTGAATCATTTTTATATTAATTTTAGATAGAAAACAAAGTAAGCTTTGGGACATTTTCACTTAAAAAACCCGCTTTCGCGGCACGTATGCGGCAATAATTTTAAATTCATTTATAAAAAATATGTTATTAAAATATATAAAAATATACATAATATTTTTAATCATAATATTATATAATTTATATTATGTGAAAATTAATTAATGATAAAAAATATTAGTGAAGGCAATAAAAATTAGTTACAACGATTAAGGTAAAAATGAGTTTACATAGTGGTTAATCATTAATAGAATGTTTCCAAGTAAACTACAGAAATTTTAAGAAACAATTCTATAGAAATATTTCTCCCCTATACACCCTTATATATAATTGGTATCATTATTGGAGGCACATTATGTAATTTAAACCTCCTAATAATGTTTATCTTTTTCATGTTAAAAGAATGTGGCTCCTAATCCACTATAAAAGAGAACTCGCCCCCTCACTTATTCACACATATAGTGACTTTTGGATCACCCAAAAAAATTAAAAAATAATCTTAAATTTTTTTACTCATCCTAGAATCCCCATTTTGGGTAGAATGTCAAAAAAGTATGGTTTTTTGTTTAAACCAAAAGGAGTTACCCAAAAAAGATTTTATGTTCTTCAACAAGAAATTTTGTTTTATTTCTTAATCGAATCCATAAATTATTTTTATATATTGTTTATATAATATCATAACTATATTAATTATTCATATATATTTTTCTAATATTCCACCAAAAACATTACACATTTCCATCAAATGAGATATGTAGTCATTGTTCGTGTCTACAGGGGACTACCGCCACACAAACTGATGCCATTAATTCATCCATTTCCACCATTTATAGTTGGAAATAATGATGTATTTATAGTTTTTCTTTGATATATATGACATTTAAAATTTCATTATGTATATATAACAATTATATTCTTTCCATTTTGTGGGAATATGATAACATCATTTGTGGATGTGTGGACAATTGCCTCTTCAAAGTGATGTGATTCATTCATACTCTACATAGAATGTATTAGGGGTGGTATTAATAAACATGTGAGAAATATATTAAATAAATATGGTACATAAATTATAATATATACATATATATCATTTAATTTTCATTATTTTAATAAGATATGAATATTGAAACATTGTTCAAGCATACATATAGCATGTCGTCTCTATGAACGGTGTCTTTCATTTTCTATCAACAATTTTTTTGGATTTATATAAATACATATATAAATCATATATATAATATTTAAGTCATGGTTTACATTCGGGATATTATTAAATCATGAGTTAACAAATATGAACAAAAAATCACACGTCAAAACAGACTCTAAAAAAAGTTAATCGACACACGAAATAATAAAATTGACAAAAAATATTAATGAATGTGCTATAATATATTATATATGAACTATAAACGATATAATAAATATTAATATGATAATTTTTTAATTTAATATGTTCCTTAAAACCATTATACTAGTGGGTAAATATCTTTCAACCAAAAGAGAGTGCAAGGTAATGGTATTTGTCTCAATTTATATTCGATTAAGACATATTTGTAATTTTGATACAAATTAATTTTATATGGTGTATATAATACCCATTAATTTATTATATTATTATTGTAATTGAATTTATGGGGGTCTTAATATCCATTTTGGGATTTATTATTCAATGGTATTACAAATGCCGTAATGGATTTTTATCGCTATTTTCCTTCTTTGATATGTTTGTTATGTTATACAATTATATGATTATATAAAGTGTATATATAACCCCTTTGACATATAATTCCATAAATATCATTATTATCATGATATTATATGTTTCATTCAATTTTTTCCCATCTTAGATATTATGTTATAAATAGTTCAATGTTGTTTGAGACACAGTTAAATTTTAAAGATAAATTTCATTAAGAATTTTTTAATGATACATTAAGGGAATTTACATTCATAAAAATCAAAAAAACTTGTTGTTACCTATCCTCCAATGAGTATATTTTGAATTGATATCATACGCATTATTTCTATGGATATATTATTATATTTTCAAAGAGATTGTTAAGGAACCCATTTCTTTTCCGTGGGTTGAACATGTTCCAGTAGACATTAAATTCTCCCTTACTATCCATTCCATTTAACATGGATATGATTATATCATAAACCATGTATCATTAATATATACGTAATTTTACATTAAAAAATATTTGACTCACTGGGGAATATGGGTAAATTTTTATCCTCTATGCAATTTGGATATTTGGTGATACGGAACATTTTTTTAAAAAGAATTTCTTTTTGGATATATGGGTAATACTTCGAACATTTAGTGATTAATGGGACATAGATTTAATTTATCCCCTGAATGCATTGAATTATTCTCATGAGACAAATTATTTTTCCAAATTAAATGGGTTTCAACCTGTTTTTTAAATATTTTGAAAGGTTATGATGGTATAGGTTTTAATGTCCCTTAGTCAAGATGTCCAATAATTAAGCACGAGTATCTTTGAGATCTTAGTTATTGTTATTATGCCTGATATTTTAATATAATAAAATCTTTTGATGAATTTCATTCTCATTTTTTTAAATAAATGGTTTGTTTTTGTATTAATTTTTTTACCTTCTGATATTTTTATGCACTTCATTATTAGTTATTAATGAAATAAGATGTGTTCTCAGTTATTTACCTTACTATATTAATTATTATATTTTATTCATTATTACATAGAATATAATTTTCCATTATAGAACATTTTAGCTCACTGTTAATTTTTTTAATTAGAATGGATTTCAAGAATTCTACAAAAAAAGATATTTAAAGATATAATAAATTGAATAAAATTATATATAAAAAATTATATTGTAATATTTTATTAGTTTTTAAAATAATACTCATGTATGTATCTAGTTTACCAAAACTACTAAACTATTTAATTGTATCATATTCTAATGTAATGGAAGTAGGCACCAGCTCCAAGCATTCTAGGTTTAGGGTGTCATAGTTCATATCAGAAACATTTTAATAGAAACCATTGATACTAGATGTAGGAAAAAATAGATCAGTGAACATAACCCTAAGTGAAAATATTTGGATAAGTATATAAGAAAATTAGAATGTTTATATAAAGTAGATATTATGTGGGTCTTACTAAAAATATTTCCTTTTATATATACTAAAATTGGATTTGGTTCTAGAAAATATGTGCAATGGGATAACAACTCCAAAAAGGGCCTCTCAATCTTGACTCTAGCATAACATGGTACACAAAAATGGGACTTACTGCGCACCTGGTATGACAATCCTGTAGGATATGTTTTGGTTAAATCATATTCTATTTACAATTAATTATAAATTAGTCAAATATATGAGTAAAATTATTGACCTAGGATAAACCTAAATAATTTTCGATTGAAAATAATGTGTCTATATTTAGTCATCCTATAAAAGACTATATGGTCTTCCCAGTATGATATTTTTTCTCACACTATGATTTTTGGAAATATTAAATGGATGGAACCCAAATAGATCATGTTAAAATTGAACATGATGGACAAGATGGACATTATAACAAGAAACCAAATGGGATATTCATAAGAGTGAAAAATATCATGTTTATGAAAACTATGTTTTCCCACAATTTGATTAACAACATACACCTAAAACAACTCCCATACACACCAAAGAATATAAGGATGGTGTATTGTGAGAGATCATGTTTTGTAGACCATGGAGAAAAGAATGATCAATTTCCATCATGTAAGAAATGTGAGAGGAGACATCCATGAAAGCAACTCAATGGAATGATAAATTTATTTATTTGTTTAAAATAAGGGAATCAAGAAAAGAATTTATAATGAAAAATTAATAGTATGATGGAATCAAATAAATCACATCTTAAGGATCAATTTATTATTCATTGTCATTAATTTTTGGAACTTGGAAAATACCCATGTAAATAACCTCTTATAATGGGTGACCCCTAGATCATGGAAGGCCCTGAGTTGTAGCATCCCTTGTTTAATGTAAGTGACCCTTTATTTATGATTATTAGGTGTGTAATTTTTTTGGTGATTTTTTAATGTGTTCCAAAACTTTTGGAATGTTTTGGGACTTTTTAAAGGTTCATGGTTGGTGCACGGTTTGTAGAAACCATGAGACATTTACAGGAAACTGCACTCATTGAGACATGGGATACTGGGGAACCACATTTCTAGGTTCCCAATTTGTCTAAATAGTTTGGCCACCCTGGAGAAACCATGAACGGTGGGATAAAGGTATTTTTCCTGTTTTTTTTTACCAAGCGGGCCAACCGAGTGAGGATCTACTTGAGGAAGAGGCTAGAAAATTGTTAGCGTATTTTTTAGTAACTGTTCCTCTAACAATGCACTGTTTAAAAGTGAAAACCTAGATAAGTTTATCTCACATGTTATTACCACTAGACCTAAATTTTTTCCTCAATTTCATCCCTAAACCTATATTTTTCCCACATAATTGATATGGAGGGTTTCCCCCAATAAACTGTAAGTGATACATGGAATTTTATTGGTGCGATAATGGCTGATTCCCTTGGTAAGTCTTTATCTATTGTAATGTTTCACAGTTTATCTTAGTTATACTTTAAATCCCTCTTTAAATATACTATATCTAGTCTATTGTGAATATATATATTATTTCTTATGTCAATCATCATAAAATATAGTTGTTTTAAAGAAAATGAAAGAGATATATGGTTGTTTTATAAAGATTAAACCCAGTTAAATTTGTGTTTTAGTGTCATTCTTCATTCTTGACATAATTTCCAAGGAATGTGTCTTTACTAACAACTCCTATTATTGGAATATAAATGGTTAGTTTAAAATTGTTTGAATTACTTGAATTTTATTGTGAAATCGATGTGAAAATAAATATAGAAACCTTATTTAGTGATGTTTTATGAATTTGTAATAATTTTTTATGTAAGTTATTTCTTTTCATGATTTTAGAATGTTGATATTAAAATAGGGATTTATTTCAATTATGTAAATTGTTTGTTAGAAAACTATTTAATAAAAAAAAAGTTATATTTAAATGGTTAAAATGCTTTATTGGTGTTGGTTTATGATATAAAGGGTTGGTGTGTGTTCATGTGCATTTATGTGGGATTGAAAGTGATTCAACCAGAATTTTCCGGGCCATTTGGAATGATGTGTTGCATCTTTTTTGGTCACTTACAACCCAATGGATAAACTATCTTAATTCTCTCCTAGATATTAGTTAAATTATCAGTCACACCTTCTGCAAAGTCAACAATATAGGATATGGTCTTTCTAATAAGGTATTTTACTATGACATAACTATGATGGTCGACCTTCCTGACATTATTCTTCCGATTTATGACAATGAGAGTAAAAACATTTTTTAGTTTAGACTTTTTTAATCTCCTCCTTTTTTAATAATTTGTGCCTTGGTCATTCACCAAGGCATCACCTCTTTAAAAAAAATATTTGGGATAGATAAGGGTATGTAGTATTCCCCATTATTTGTGTGATGGATAAGGGTATGAACATCCCCCCAAAAAATGGTTCATTATGTGACATCCTAGGGAAAGTGTGACTCATAAATATTTAGTATAAGGAGTTCCATTGTTTCATGCATGGTTAGTTTTTGGATATATGGAATGATATAGATTATTCCAAAATTGATTTTGTGAATTGGTTTTAAAGTATTATTTGGTTTCTTTCCATGGAAAATGTTTTAGTATAAAAACTTTTATTAGTATTAAATTACATCTATTTGATATAAACATTTTCCATTTGTTATATAAAAAATGTTTTATATAAATGTGTTATCATGTTCTATCATTTTGGAGTGAGTAAGGAAGTTATTTTGGGAAAACCAACTAAATTTAATTACTCACCCCCTGCTTTCGAACATTGTTGATTTTTTAGATGTCCTCTTTTGAGAAATAGGTAATATTAATGAATTGAACATCATTAGTGGTTCTTCATGATTCTTGATCATGTTTTTGTAGTAGTATATTGAAGTTATGTTTGGATCCCTTCAACTTTTTTCATTTCATCTTCCACTTTATATTTGACTTTATTAATATTCCACTAGGGTAATCTTTTTTAGTTTTTTTATATCAAGGGTATTAATTTGAGTTGTCTTACATTGTTAACTTGCATCATTTAGTTATTATTTTTTACTATAGGTTTGGTTGGGTTTATTTATTTTCAAATGGAAAATCTTCTCCTTGTTTTTTTGAAGCACTTATAATTTATTCACAAGCATTGGCATCTTGGGGCTGTCATTTAAGTCAAAGTAACATTAAATTACCTTCTCAGTACATTAAGGTGGGGTGGGATATTAAATGAGTGGATATAAAATTTATGATGTACTAATGTATATGGATTCCAAAAAACAATTATTGAAGTATTTTACCGATATTATTTTAGTTTCATGAATTATGAAACTTCTAATGTTTGTGTTAAATTTTAGAAGCACATATTTATTCATTAACATAAGAACTATGGATACCATCAAGGTATTATGATATAAAATTTGGCCATATGTTAAAATTCCTAAACACCAATTTTTTGGAATTATGTCACAAGATTAGTGATATTTTGGGTGGAATTTATTGAACTAATATATTTTAGTGGAAAAAATTATTTTGAGGAAAAATGCTATTACAGTTTATAGAGATAATATTAAAGAAATTGATAAACATTAGGGTTCATAAGATCATCATAGTTATATTAAAATAATATTATTATACATTTTATCAAAAATTTGTATTAAAACCCTTAAATAAATGATAATTAATGATTAATTTCATTTCAATGATATCTATCATAATTTGTCAAAAACATTATAGTAATTATAGTAATATATGTTTAAAAATGAATATAGGGGGAAAACCAACTCATATGGTGAGGTAGTGGGTCTTGAACCCATGACCGAATGATAATAAGTTGTTAATGTGAACCACTAACATATGGAATGTCCTGGTTAATATGTTAAGGTTTTAAGACAAATAATGTGATGAATAAATATTAATTATGAACCAACAATATTAAATTTTGGTTTAGATGTTATTGTATTATCCATACTATATTTGGAAAATAGTTATAGAAATATTTAAAGACTTGTTTTATGTATATTACAATACATTAAAAGAAACTTTTAATCCGTTTTGAAAAAAAAAATATTTTCAAGATATTCATTCTCAAAGTAAGGGATTGATCATCAATTGACTGTTGCGAAACCAAAGGGTTAAAATTTGTTTATAGAAATATATAAAGTAAGTATATTTTATTATATTCATAGGAATTAAAATAAATACTCAACATTAGGATAATGATCGAGAAATAAGTTATTATTCTAATACCTTAATTTTTGATGAACTGATGATCTTTTAGAACATCACAGATTTATGGTTTTGAGGTCATCGACATTTCATTGATCATTACCTTGTTTTTTATCAGTGACCTGAATAACTCAATTCAATTATTTACACATTCCCAAAAAGCCCATATCTTTACATTCCCCTAATGTTTTCATTCATGGAATACATGTTATGTTTTGATCCATATGGATTTGGTACTTCACATTATCCCTTTTCAAGATAATTTTTTACCAACACTTCTCATGATGTGGGATTTTAACAAGGTATTTTTAAAATATCAATAAATTTATTATAATATATAGTTTAAATTGTGAGGACACAATTTAGTTAAGGTGGGGATTCTGTAACTCCCTAGTATTCTTAAATAAGGTCATTTTATTTTATAACATGTGTGACATGAAACACCATGCATTGAAAGGAATATTAAAATATGTGAAATTATGATATATTCAATTTTTTCAATAGAACATAATACCTAAAACACTGATCATATCTTGTGTTATATGAAACATAATGTTTAGAATTCTTTACAAGTATCACTAAGGTTAGCATGTGTTACATGCAACAATGACTGTCTTTAATGGCTTGCATTACATGCAAGACTGAGTTTTATCGATTACTATTAACATTAATATTTATAATGAAAATTATATCATAGTAATTAAATTAATGGTTAGGAACATGATTAAAAACATATAAATATATATGGTTGAATTCATTGGATAATAACTAATTATAAATATAAAAACATATTGATTATAAAGAAATGTTTTTATAAAACTATTTTTATATGACCAACATAAATTTATCATACTAAATTATATTAATTACAATTATTGAGTGATATTAATGAAATCAGAATATTATATATTCAAGAAAATATATTTTATATTGATAAAATAAATTTTATGGGCATATGATAAACACCAATCAATTTTTATGCATAAAAATATGTATTTTTCTAAAAGGAAATTTTTCCTCCTTTTAATGATGATTTTTTTAAAATAAAAATTTGACACTTTTATAAATTTTATTCGTAAAAATAAACTTCATTTTATGATATTTTAACATCAAAATTACGTTAGGGTAAATTGTTGGTATTTTTCTGATTTGTTTTATTTTTTGATGAGTAGTGAATAATAGATATTTATATTTGAAAACCAAATTTTATTTAAAAAATATATATTGTTGAATTATATTTTTAATTGGTTATAAAATATCATTAGATAAATCATATATAGTTTATTACAATTTAGTTAATTTTAATCAGTTTCATATTTATTTTCGATATAAAAACTATGTAATCTTTTGAACATTTTCACATTAAAACCATGATTTCGTGTCATGTCGATGAGATGGATTTTAATTTAATTTCTTCCAATTTTTTGATTTTAATTTGGAAAAGTGGATTAAATATTTTTATCTTAAATATGATATAATATATATACTATTCTATTTGTTTTTTATGAAACATACTACTGTGGGAAATTTAATTTAATTACAATAATTAATGTAATAATAAGTTTACTTAGTGGTTAATCTTTAATATTATGTAATCAATGACATATAAATATGTCCACAACCTATTGGATGGAAATATTTCTACCATATAATTCATTTTATAATTTTTTTTTAATTATTTTAGGGACATGATGTAAAGGAGAACTCCTAATATTGTTTACCTTTTATATTTAGAATAATTTCACTCCATCTCTTATATAAAATAGAGGTCACCCAGCTCAATTATTGAAATTTATAAATTATTTTTAATCATCCAAAACCAAATTAACAATCTCCCAAAATCCCTCACCTCATACTACATTCCTTACATTGGACAGAAAGAAACCAAGGAAATCTTTTTGTATAAATCAAAATGAGTTACCCTAAGAAGAGGTAGCGTTCGTTAATTAGAACTTTTGTTTAATTTAATTCAATAATCCTTGATTTATTTTTATATCATGATTATATAATAACCAAAATATCTTTAGTATACTGATATTTCAGTATTATAAGAGTCTTGCCTATAACTTAAAACACTTACATCAAATGGGATACACAATATTCACTCGTGTGTATGGAAAACTACCGCCACAAAAACTGATGTCGTTTTTTATTCCATTACTATCTTTCAATGTTGGAAATAATTATGTATTTATAGTTTATATATTATATATATTATCTAAATTTTATCTATACCCCTATAATTTTTATATTACTCATACCATTATGCTTCTACTTTTTTCAAAATTTGAAAACATTGTTTGTGGATGTGTGGACTATGACCTTCTTAAAGCGATGAGATTCATTCACGTTCTACATAGAATGTTTGAAGGATGGTTTTATTAAATTTATGTTAATTATATGACCTAAGTATGATAATTTAATTATCATATATACATATATTTGATTAAATGTTCCTTCTTTTAATATGAAAAGAAAATGGAAACAGAATTCATGTGAACATAAGCGCTACCATATCCAAGAATTATGTATTTCATTTCCTATTTAAAAATGTTACAGAATACTATAAATACATATATACTAAATATAAATATTATTAAAATAGTTTTTAAAATTACTGATATGATAAAATCATGATAAAAATAATAGGTAAAAATTTACAATTTAAAACATACTCGAAAAACATGGCAATTGACACCTGAAATGATGAAAATGATAAAAGACTATTAATGAATGGGTAATAATATATTATAAAAGGACCAAATATTACATTATAAATTCTAAAATAGTTATTTTATAATTTAATAACATTCTTAAAACCATTATACATTAGGTTAATGAGAGTTCACCCAAAAGAGAGAATAAGGTCAGAGGTTTTATTTGAATTTACATTCCTTTAAAATTTATTTGTTATTATGAAAATAATTATTTTCATTTTCTATATATACTACCCATGAATGTATATTTTTCTTATTATAATTGGATTTATGGGGATCTGAAAATCCATTTTTTTTCTCTTTCATAGGGTTTATGGTTTCCATATTACCTAATAGGTAATTGAATTTTATCATAATTTTCCTTCTTCGAGATGTTTATTATGTTATAAAAATATCTTCTTTTATGAGGTGTATATACTAATAATTTTTAATATAAATTAATTTATATCCTTATTCTCATGATATTATATGTAATTTTGGATTTTATTTATTCATGGGGATGATGGTTTAAATGTATTAAAAAGGATTGGGACACTTTAAAATTTTAATGATTATTTTCTTCATGGATGTTTTAATAGTCCTTTATGGTAATTTCTATTCATCAACATAAAAAACCCATGTTTTTACTTATCCTTTACTAGGGATATTTTTTATTCAAACCATTCTTATTCATTCATTGTACGAATTTTGAGTGTTCATAAGATATTGTTAAGGAACCCATTACTTTTCCATGGGTTAATCACGTTTCTCTAGACATTAAATTTCTCCTAGTTATCCATATAATTTATCAAGCATATAATAATTTATAAAAACATATATCATTTATATATATTGTTATTTCCTTTAAGTGTTATTTTATTTACTGGGGAATTATTCATAAATATGTATCCTTTACTCAATAAGGATATTTGATGATAAAGAACATTTTTTATTTATCAAATTGATTATTTGATAAATGATGATAAATTGGACATGAAATGACGAGTGGTCCTTGGAATTTATAATTCTCCTAGATGCATTTAAATTTTATCATAGGAAAAATCAATTAGCCAAGTTAAATGTGTTTCAACAAGTAGTTTAAAACTATCGAATGAACGGTCTTGATGGTATATGTTTTCATGTGCCTTAGACATGAAATCAAATAATTAAGCATTTAATTCATTGATATTTCGGTTATTATTATTATTATACACAAAATATTCATATGATATAATCTATGGATGAATTTAATTGTCATTTTATTTGTTAAATTTCATGGTTTTCCAGTTATTTACCAATCCATGTTGTTAATGCACTTCATTCTCAGTTATTAATTAAATGACATGTGTTATTAGTTATTTACCACTCCACATGAATGATTCTCATTTATTAGTTATTTATTATATATTTGATTACCCTTAGGTACAATTTGATCTCACTCTTATATTTTTTCTTTCCTAAGGATTCCATGATGTTTTCTATGAACGGTATTTGAGGATATAATAGATGGAATAATGTAATTTATGAAAAAAAATGTGTTCTAAATTGTGTATTCATTTGTAATATAAGAGTCATGTAGGTATCTATTTTACCAATACTACTAAACTATTTTCTCTTTTATGTTACAATTCCCAGGCATCTTAAACTAAGGTAATGGTGGTAGGCACCATTTTTTGGCTTTCTAGAGATGAGGCAGTATAATCCACACTTTTATGCTCCCATCAATCTGGATTATTATTATATGATTGGAATACAATGCAATATTTTTATTTCATGAAATATGTCATGATTAATGATATATGAATTATTGGGTATGAGTTTCTTAAGAATCGTTATTATAGGAATAATTCCCATTATGTTGTCTTATGATCTATTATTTTTATCACATATGTTAACCCTTACTAAAAAATTGATCTAACCCCTTTACTATGTTTCTATTTCCCCAAATATGAATAAAATAATGCGTAGGATGTTTCTAGAAGTATATCTTGTATATAAAATTTATTAGTGATGTAAAATACATGTTATTGAATAATTAGTTTCTTATATAGTGGAAACAATTCCCATTAGTTGAAAGAGGCATTATTTTTTTTAGTTATTATTTTTTCCTAATTCTATAAAATATTAGTCCTAAAAGGTCATGTGAATGTATTTTTTATATAATTTTTATTTATATTAGGTAATTATTATAGAATCATGTCTATTAGCTATCATATTTTCATCAAAGTAGTGTCTAGTTAATTTTGATGTTAAAATGTTAGTTGATGATAATTTATGGGTTTACATGTTATGGAATATCTGATTTAAATGATATAGATAATCATTTATTCATTTTATGGTAATATTGACTTTTCTACAAATTAATATAAGATAAATATGGAGAAAAACCGATCAATATTTCTAAGATATTAACTATAATTATAAGATAACAACCTGATGTATTTGTAAATCACAGATTGAGTTGTTCTCTTGGCTGTTACATCCTTTTCTCGATATTGGAAGGTTGATGTAGTTGTGGAACAGATGCACCATGAGGTAATAACATTGAAAAAGGTTGGTAAACTGTTATCCAAATCTTCGCATAGCTGTATGATGAGTGGATATGAGAATACACAACTAGAAACACACTCATAAGGTATATGATTTAGTTAATCACATAAAGATTACAATTCATTATACAGGATTTATTTTGAAAAGGAAATGGGTTATGGAATATGAGATAAACCAACCTATGGAAACCAAGATTGAATGTAGAGTTATTTTTGGGGAATATAATGATAATCTAAAAATTTCAAGAGTATTATTTTTTAGGAATATTTTTTAATCCTTCAAGATTTCTTTTGTGGTGTAAATTTTTCTTCATTGAACGTTATATACTTTTATTTTTATTAATTATTGAATCTTAATGGAACCAATTGAACAATTTATTCCACAAAAAATATGGATATTATCCCAATGAGTAACCTAAAAATAAATATCCTGGAGTGAGAAATCATCTGTTTATACCTAATAATATATCTTGAATTATCATTTACAACATGAAAATAGTTGAATTTCTAAAAACACTAAAAAAAATATAAGGATTGAGTCTCATTGATGATTATTTGATGACAGTGATAAATGAAAGAAGATTGAATTTCCATCATGTCAAAATATTTGAAATAATCACCAAGGGGGATGTCTTAATGAAATTGGGAGATGTTTTGTTTGTATAAAAGGATGGTACCAAGAAATTATTTTCTAGTGAAATGTGAAGATCATTTTGGACACCATGAAAGGAAATATAGTTCATCTAAAGGTTATTTTACACCCCAATATTTTATATTACTTTATCTACTTAAAGTAATTTAATATCTTATATTGCATTAACTACCAAATTGGCTTGCATTATATGCAATATTGAGTTTCTATGAAAGAATACAATAGTTTTATAATTATTTAAACAATATATTTATTTATCAATTAAATATTGTAATATGAATAGTAAAAAATAAAATTTAAATTTTATTTATAATATTTTCCTAAAAAGAAAACATAATTCTAATGAAATGTATTTGTTTTTTTAAATAGATATATATTTAAAAAACTATTTTCGTAAAAGTACTATATTTTTTGTCCTTTTGTGAAAAATAATAAAATTAATTTTAGACACCCTAAAAAATAAATTTGGTAATGTAGACATCATTTTGGAATTTGGAATATCAAAATTATCTTAGGATGAATTTTTGGTATTTTTCTGAAAACATTCAATTTTTGATGAATAGTGAAAAATACTTCATAGTACATAAAAGGCGACTTCTTCATTTAAATAATTACTTTTAATAAAAATTTATCTTGAAGTCAAAATATAAATATTTTACATACATTAACCCAGTGTAATTTGTTGGTGTCATTTTATCATAGAATTAGATATAAAAATTCATTGAACATTTTTTTACATGTTTTTACCCCCCTTCTTGGCACATTTGAAAATTTGCATAAAACATAATTTTACACCTTATATTATTTGATATTTAAAAATCTTATAGACACTACTGACATTAGTTTGTAAAATTTTTTTTAATAGAATGAAAATAATTTGTTGTGAATAGTATGTTTGTATTTTATTTACCATGGTTAAAAGCAAATAGGGTAATTATAGGTATAAAATATTATAATAATATACAATTACCCCAACACAAGTCTTAATTGTATTGGATAACTGTTTTTAGACCAAAATAAACCTTAGGAAAAAAATATAATCCTTTTTTATTCAATTGTGTAAGATTATGACATTTTTTATATTTTATTTATAGAAGAGTTAAAAGTGATAAATTCAAATTTCAATAACTAAATAATTTGTAATATTGGGATATACATAAGTTAAATTCAACTGAAAATATTCAATAAATGTAAAAAAATATTTCCTATATCAAAATATTTTATTTATAATTTTTAGAAATTAAATAATTAAATTTATGTAAGACATAATGATGATGCAGTAAATACCTTATTAATGAATATTATATTCATTGATTTTATAAATATCAGAATAAATGTAAATTGTGACTTTTTATTCCATAATCAAATTTTTTAGGTTAATATGACATGTCATGGCTGATTCAATGTATTTTTTCAAAGTAATTATGTTGTGATGACATTATCAAATAAACAAATACTAAATGGTGCCAAAACTAACATAAATGAGTTTTTTTGAAAATCTATTTTATTAACGGATATAACAATCCAAAAAATATAAAAATTGAAAAATTGACTTATATAATGATATATATGTCATTAATTAACCAATTAATGTTTCCTTGGAATTTTAGAGTATGTTTACTAAACATTTAATATAAAAATACAAGAAGACATGGTAAAAGTTAAACTATTTAACTAAGAGTTAAATATAAAAGATAAGGTTAATTTGGTGGCCTAAACTTGTCTAAAACCTATTGTTTTAGAGGATTTAGAACCATAATAACCTTTTCTATTAAATAAATCCATTTGGAGCTATTATAAACCGAAAATGATTTTATAATAAATTTATATTTCAAGCTTTTCCCAGCGTTCCTCTCACCTATCTTATAAAAGGGAATTTCCCCATCTCATAATTTCACACCACCAAAGCCATTTGACTCAGCCAAACCCAGCTCAAATATCTTCCCACCTGACCTCACATCAACTTATAGGACTTAAATTTATCATAAAGTCATCCTAAGGATCCCTTTTTTCTCAAATCAAAAGGAAGCACCTGAATAAGAAGTAATTATTTTATCACCTATTTCAAAGTTATTTTCTTCTTCTACATTCTATTTATTTGTTATTTCCATAGTAAAATAATAAATCTAGTACCTTATACATAATTATATGTTATTATGAATATTTTAATTCAATATTTACCATTCTATCCATCCTATGAATGACAAAGTCACCATACGTGTGTAATACATCTTACCATCTCCACGTTGTGGTGTAGATTGTTATTCAACATTTCATTGTCTGGTTGAGTATTATAATGAGATTAAATGATGTAAATATAAAATAAAAATTTTAATGATTATTATATATAATATTAAGCTCAATAACATATGATTTCATCATCTATAAAATGATATTGTTGCTCATGTGTACGTACAACTTACCATCTCCACGACGTGTTGAGATTCATTTAAACATTCACCATTCAATGATTATTATAAAAATATATATTATTAATAAGTATGTAATATATTAAATAATAATTTTACTGAAAATATTATATATATATATATATATATATATCTACATATATCTCATTCACTTACTTCTGTTCAATATGATATAAAAACCGAAACAATGTTTATACGTATGTACATCCTACAATCTCCATAAACAATGTTTTATATTTCATATATTTATCTATTATACATATTTATATTCTGAATTTATATGATAAATAAATAATTTATTATATTCTGGAATAAATTAAATCAGGATATAAGTGATATGGTGCAGAATAAAACATTAAAACATGCAAGATAAAGAACACAATTATTACCAGAAATGTTATTTTATCATGGAAATTTTTATTAAATAAGTATTATAATGTCATAAATTAATCAAGTATGATATAATAAATATTAATATGGTTTTGGTATAATTTAATAACATACAGTGTTCATTATATAGGAGGTTAAACATACCCTCGACCAAAGGGAAGTGGAAGGTAAGGTTTATTTCCTCAATATCATTATTATCTGATATTGTTTATGTGTAAGTATTTATTGGTACATAATTATCATCCATGTCCATGTTTCATAAAAATGTTTCCCAAAGGAATATATTAAGGTTTTATAGAATGGTATCTTTATGTAGATAATAATTTTAAATGTTTTAATGATTTATTTTTTCTAAATCTATTTAATTAAAGTAAGTGTTTTGAAAATGTTTTTAATGGTTTATTAATAAGGACATGATTGTTTAAAAATGTTAATTCTTATCAAATGTTTCAAAGTGGTATGGGACACTTTGATTAAAAAATCTATTTTAAATGAACTTTTTTATAAATTTCGAGACATCTAAATGAATTCATGAAAGAGGGTTTTTCTTTCAAAGAGTTTTACAGATCGTTTTAAACTATGTCAACATTCATTATTGGGTATTATTCCTGATTGAGGATGATTTATTTTAATAAAATATTTTATAATTTATTGAATTATTTATAATATGTTTGACTATGGATGTGAAATATGTATAACATTCATGGTTTATTATTAAATTATTGACATTTAATATGTTTGTTTTAATACGAATGATTATGTTATCATTCACCCTTTTTTATATGGGGAATGCAATGCATGTAGTAAATGACGGGCGGGGCCTGATAGATCCCTTCTATGCATCGGTAGGTGTCATGAGACTAATTAGTTTTATAGCACAAGGCCTTGACAAAAAATTATTTTTATTCTTGGAATGAGGCCTTGATTATGTGGTTATGATCTCTGGAATTATGTATTCTCTCGTTTGGAAATTAGTTATTACATGTGATTATTAAACTAGTAGAATATACATGTTCATGTTTATATGGTAATGTTTAACTTATTTATAGCATATTTTGCTCACGTTTTATGTTTAAAATTCTTCTATTTTTATTATATTTATTTCCTTAAATATTTATAGCTTCTCCTGAATTATTCACCATTATTAAGAATCAATGCTCACCCCTTTCTTATGTTTTATTTTCCCAGGATTCCATGAATTGTTTTATGATTGATATGTAGGGTTATGTAATTGGAATAATGGATTTCTCAAAGGATTATTTTTGATTTGTTGTATGTAAGAAAGTGTAATGTAACATTCATGTATGTAATCTATTTTCCAAGAATACTAAACTGATCGGTCTTTTAGGACTTGATTCCTTATAATCAAACCAATGTATTGAAATAATGCTCTGTCTCTAGGCTTCCGTGGTCGGGGTGTTACAGTTTATATAAGTAAAAGTTTAAAAATTGCCTTGAAAATAAATTTAGATAAACTCAAATTAGGAAACATTTCCCAAAGATAGACTTTGAGTATTAGTATTTAAGAACATCCAAAAAAATTTGGTCATATAGATATTATGTGTTTTTCCCAAGAAATACATCCATGTATGGATACTACAAGTGGACGTTGTTCTGGCACAGATGTACCTAGAAGTGAAAACTCATACAAGGAGTTTTTGTCTTAACACGGGGAATCGAAGTACAGCACAACGGACCTTACTACACACCTGGTTTGACACTCTTTGGGGATATACTTAGGATAATTCACATTTTATTTACACGGAATTATAAAAAATTTATGTGTAAATACATCCCCAAGGAAAACATTTTTATGATTATGGATTATATGTATAGACTATTCAATTAAAGTAAAGTATTTTATGAGTATAGAATTATGAATTTCAATTCATAAACTAATATTGTTTTGGACATTTTTAGAAAAGGTTCCTAGTAGAAGGAATGAGAACTCCAGCAATATGCAAGATCCATAGAGTAAGAAGGATCATATCATTCATGATCTTTAGAAATCACTAAGAAGGTACTTAATCTCCCATTTATTTTCATTATATGAATAAATAGTATCTTGGGTTAATAATATAGGTAAAGAATTATTTGAGTCATATAAATTTTAAGGGATGCTAGAGAATAAAAGGATGGTAGAGAGAAAGATTTATAAAGGGAATAATGGAATGCATGATTTTCCCATATATTTTAACTGTCGAAAGAATCACCATTGGATGTGCTTGAAAGGAATTAGAGTTTGTTATAATTATGGAGAAAAAAGACATCGTGTTCACGTTTTCAAGGGTAAGAAAATGGTTTCCAATGTATAATGCTTCATCTGAAAGGAGCTGGGATGTAAGAACCCAGATCTTTTTAAGGTGTGTTTTCCTTTTTCTGGTGTTTTTTAGGAAAAGAGGCGTTTTCATTAAATTTTTTAAATACATTTCATGTACTCGGTTACAACAGGTAGCCATGTGTTGGTCGTGTCACGGCCATGCTCACAGCCGTATGAGGTGACATGGAGACTGCCTAATGAAGGGGCCAGTGAAGGAAATTACACGTCGTGTACTTTCTTAATTTTTTAATTAAATGACTCGGGGTCACGTCTGACAGACAGAACCATCTTCTTCTCGACCAAGTTATTTTGAGAGCATCTGTATGTAACATATCTACGATGAGCCCTCGATCGAGCATCTGTTATCTGAATCGGACACTGTCGGTTGTGTTGGAATCTCATCGGTGAGTTCACTCTTCTTCTTGAACATATTCTTCTTATTCCTTTCCCTCATGAGATATATTGGGAAGAACATTTTATATTTTTTTGTAGATCTACAATTTTCTAAGGTGATTCAAGGACTAAGACTCAAATATATTGATCTCCAAACGCCAAGGTAGGTGGTTTGTGCCTTTCTATTGAATATCTTTGAGTTATATGTGCCAAATTGCCCAATACACTGGAACGACGTATAGCATGTTCATTGTTTAGCCCTGTTAATTTCATGATATGCTTTTGTGCTTGAGTATAGGTTAATTTAATATGGATAGGGTTAATTTCTATGCTTTGTAAGTGTTTTTCTATGCATGTTTGCTTGTTTTGACCATTTGTCCTAGCTTTCCCTGTTAGGATACTGTTTACATTCCATGCCGAGTATTGTAGGATGGAGTGATTCATATTTGTCATGAAGTTATGTTATAGACTGATATTCAAGTATTTCTTGAGGTTTTATTTGGTTTTATTTCATTTCTATGCTTGTTTGACTTACACAGGGCCATGAGAACCTGGTGTTGTGGACCATAGGGAGAATAGACGTAAGGGATTCTCTAGAGTGTCTGCTATTATTGTTACGATGCGAGACCATAGGGGGGATTGATGTAAGTGCTTCTTTAGAGTGTTTTTATTTCCCCAAAGTGGGTCACAAGGGGATTGTGATGTATGTGCTTCTCCAGAGCACCTTTTAGTCACCGATAGGAGACTATAGGGTGAATTGACGTTGAGTGCTTCTCGAGAGAGTCTATACTAAAGTGGAACCAGAGGGGTTAGACTATGTGTACTTCCCCGAGGGTTTCTTGTGTTTTATAAGTAGGACCAGAGGGGATTAGGCTGTGAATACATCCTAGAGGGTTAGCTGTTTGTGATTATCTATTTACATCCTATATAGATCTGAATGCTTTGAAACTGTAGGATTTTTTTACTTTTGAGTACTTCCTTGTTTACTTCTTCTCTTTGCTTATTGCCTACCATATATATTCAGTGACTGTTAGGAACATATCTCTTGGTGGTTTCCTATTGGGATTTATCCTCACACCCCATTTGGGCCATTTTTTAGGACCCAATCCGATTAAATCATTGCAGATATAGATAAGGTAAAGCACCCTTCAACTTCAAGTACTTGAATACTTTGGATCTAGAGAGAATGAGACAAATTCTAGGCCTGTGATGATATGGAGATATTTATTTAATTCCGTTGTACATTGGTTTCGTACTGTATTTCAGTATTGTGACTTGTTTGGATGATTTCCTCGACATATGTATCATGCATCCTATATATATATGTCCTCTAGTGGTTATTTTCTTACTCTTACATTGTTTCTTTTTGTATGGAATATTAATGCTTCCTCTATTATTATTTGTTTCTCTTCTTCTATGTTACTCTGCCAATGAGGGAATTGTTTCTCCACTATCACACCAAAGGCCATCGCTTCTAGTCGACAGCCTCTACCATTAGGGGGAAATGTGATTAAGGCCATGTCGCCAACCTGTTATAAGGCATCTCTGGGTGGCTTCTAGAACCGAGACGTTACAAAGTTGTATTAGAGGGAATTATTTTCTTCTTGACATACTATTTGGAGCATATAGTGAGGGATAGGATAGATATAGGTACTTGGTAATAAGATGTTCCTAGGTGTAGTTAACATGTGTACATGGAAAATCCAATATACCTCGTAATTCCAATTTTCCTAGTTTTTCAATTTTATTGTTCATTTGATTTCACCATTGGGTGATTCAAATGTTTTGTGTTGTTATTGATGATGTTATTAAGGTTCTATTTTTTTAAACGCAATGTGATGAGGGTATGTCATCTCATGCATCATATAAGCACCTTCTTGGAATCACATGTCATTCATTCTTGAAATGCCATTTAGGGTGCATTAGCGATTGCATGTTGTTGCGATAGATGTTGTGCTAGATATGCATGTTGTTGTGATAGATGCTTTAATGAAGTTCCTATTGTTTGATAGGGTATTTATTAGTGTATGTTTTTTTTGAATGAATGCCCAATATTGGTTCGTGAGGTGTTATGGGCCCTCATGGATCAGAATTTGGTGTATCATGGCACTGTTATCCTTGTTTATAACAAGCATGAGATGCCAAGCATTGATTCACGGAGAGTATGGAACATTATGGATCAGAATATGGAACTTAATGGGTTTTTTAGTGTTTTTCTGGGTTCCAAAGTAGTTTCTAAGGCTTAATGCCTGGAAAAACCCAGAATACACGCTGTGTAGTTTTGAATACATACCATGAGTTTTTCTGTTCTGGAGGAAACTATTTTTCTTATGTACATGTCATATACCATATCTACACATTGTGTAGTCTCTAACTATGTCATAAGATGTGTGGGAAGAGACATGGGATAGGTAAATCATTAGGGAAACATGTCGTGTACCAGTTCTACACATTGTGTTGTGTTGACCAAGTGTCCACCCATGTGCCTAATGACACAGATGGATAAAACATATGGGATACACACCATGTAAATATTGAACATGTCATGTAGTGTAATTTTAGAATTCATCCATGTAACTAACAAACATAGTTCAATGGAATCACTACTAGTACACGTCGTGTCCACCTGTAACATGCCGTGTAGAGTCAGCCGTGTAACCTGTGGTGTATCTAACAAGATGGGTTGGTGATGTTTTTCTAATAGAGGATTTGTCTGGCACAAACATGTCATTTGTTTTTGTTCTATGATAACTGTGTATCTTACTCGTGTATTGGCACTCGGGCTATGTAATAGGATTCATGTACATGTCGTGTGTTAGGACAACACATCGTGTTTTTGGGGTGTTACACAACCAAAATTGGTAGAAGTACAAGCCCATATGAAGGGATTAAAGTAACACACCATATATTTAAGTTTACACAACATGTATCCATGTTTTGTAAAACATGAATTCTTTATTTCCCTTGTTCAATTCATACCCTTCCAGTTTTTAGTCCCTGATAATCTTGATCAAAGGTGTGCATTTGAACTTCTAGATTCCTGCCACCGAGACGTCCTCTAGTTGTATTCTAGTTCCAAAGCAGTTATCGAACACCAAACATGGATGATCAGGTACTTCGATCAGATCCTCCAGTTATGAAAGTCTTGGTACCATCCATCTTTCCGGACATAGGTGCAGACACACAATTCCAAGAAGTCTTTATGAGGTATATGTAGACTTTCTGAGAATTACCGCATCCAGGCCCTTCTATGGAAGAGGTGACGTGGGTTTTCCAATAGCAACATCCTCCCACCTTCACATTGAAAAGAGGACCTTAGGATGTAGAGTCATGGATAGAATCAAAGTATTCTATCTTCGAGCATCTGGAGATGCCTCTAGAGAGTAGGGTGAATCTCACTTCTTACAGGCTTTGGGATTCCTCCAAGAGATGGTGGGATGTGACCTCACAGGTGGGATGCCTGCAGGTCATGGTCTGGGATGAGTTCTAGCATTCCTTCTATGAAAACTTCTATCCAGAGACTTTGAGGGTCAATCAAGCCTGAGAAGTTTGTGAGTCTGGACTAGGGTACTCTTTTAGTTATGTATTATTCTTCTCCCATCACTAAACTACAGTGTTTCACCCCTATTCTAACAGGTGATGAGTTAATACTGGCTAGGAAGATTGAGGATGGTATGAGGCTCGACATCTGATCCCAGGTGAACATATTCAAGCTGACTTCCATGACTTCAGTCATCAACTAGGAACTGATCTTATAGCGCAATCTGAGGTATTCTTCAGTTGTGATCTAGGGCGGTTTGACATCTGAAGTTAGTATCCCTTTTACCCACAACAGGAAGAACCACCGGGGGACTTTGCATGGTCATCCAAGGAGGAGAGACACATATTCTTGTATCCAGGGGTTTGCTACCAATTTTGGAAGATCGGGCATATGAGCCAACATTTCTTGAGAGACCCAGTGGAGTGGAGATCTTGCAGCAAGATGGGTCGTCTTCAGCGATTCTGTCAGTTTTTTTCACCAGTAGTTGGTGACAGGTGTTCTTCTATAACTCTTCGTAAAGGAGCAGAGCCAATATTTTCACATCAGTCTAGGTACTAGAGTTCTTCTGTCCATTCAGGCTGAGGAGGAGGTCGAGGCTGTGGTAGTAAGTCACCAGGATTTCAATGACAACAGGGTGGATCAGCTCAGAGTGGTCAGCTAGGGTCACAGGACCGCGGTGGTTGTCAGACATTTGTAGTGGAGCAGACCCAGTATGAGAAGGATCCCATACCCTCTACTATTTGAGGTACAATCCTAGTCACCTCAGTTTTGGCTTCTTCTCTTATCAATATAGGGGCTTCCCAAAGCATTATATATATTGCTGTTGTGGAGAGTGTTGGGCTCTGTATCTTTTCTTCTAATGATATCATGATGTTGAACACTCTGTTGTGGACAATAATGGTTAGTGTATATCAGTGTAAGGATTTCCCACTTGAGGTTATTGGGTTTCACTTCTTATGGGATCTCTAGGTCCTAGATATGATAGGCTATGATGTCATTCACGGAATGGACTAGTTAGTTACCTTCCAAGATGTGGTCGATTGTTTTCATCGTACGGTGAGTTTCACATCACCCAAGGTTGGATTGTTTCATCATAAGGGAGAATGGGATGTCCAGGTGAGCAAAGTGGGACCCAAGCATCATGGGTTGGGAGGAGTTATAACCCAGATTGCAAGTCAATATCTGGATGACCAAGGGACTCCACCATCGGATTTTCCTCCAGTGGTGGATCATTTCTGGGAGGTCTTTCTAGAGGAATTTTCATGTTTGACTCCAGAGAGATTAGTAGACCTTTCTATTGAACTCATTCTAGAAGCGGCAATGGTGTCAATTACTCCTTATGGGATGGCTACACCAGTGCTACATTTGCTCAAGAAATAGTTAGAGGAGTTGCAGGCCGAGGGTTTCATCTAACCTAGTACTTATCCTTGTGGTTTGCCTGTCCTGTTTGCGAAGAAGGGAGACGACACTCTCCGAATTTTTGTGGATTATCCAAAGCTGAATCAGTTTATGGTCAAGAACCAATATCTCTTACCAAGGATTGATGATCTATTTGATCAACATTGAGGATCCCATGTGTTCTCGATGATCGAATTAAGGTCTGGTTATCATCAGTTGAATGTTATACCATCTAATATACCTCTCACACCCTTCTGAAGTATGTCTATTCTATACGAGTATGTTGGTATGTCGTTCCGTCTCATGGACACGCCTACAGTATTTGTGGAACTAATGTACCTGGTGTTCCATCCATACTTGGATTCTTTTGTTGTTGTATTCATGGATGATATCAAGGTGTAGTCTCACACTTGACACGACCATGATTCACATCTTGATATCATTTTTAATAAACTAAGAGAGTATCATTTATATGAAAAGATCTCAAAATGACACTTTTGGATGGACCAGAATCATATCATGGGTCATGTTATCTCCGGAACAGGAGTATCAAAATGACACTGAGTTATAGTTTAATACCGAATTTTTATTTAAATAATTATTTATTTTATATAAATTTAACTAAGGTCAAAATAGATAAATAATATATATATATATGTTCAATTTAATTCATTGGAGTTTGTTTAGAATAATTTTAGATATATAAAAATTTTATTGAACTTTTCACCTTCTTTTACCCACCTCCTAGGAGAATTTGGAAATTCACATAAAACATAATTTTAATAATTCTATGAATAGATTTTAGAAAATCCGAGAGACAATGTTAATATCAAGGAGTTAAATGTGGTTCAATGAGATGAAAATAATTTTTGGTGAATAGTAACTTTTTACTTTTATTTACCACGTTTAAAAGTAAATAGGGTAATTAAGGGTAAAAATGATATTATTATTACACTAACACATGACCTAATTCTATTGGTCAAGTTTATCTCTAGAAAACAACCTTAGGAATAAAATATTATCATTCAGGTTCACTTGGATTAGATTAGGACATTTATTATTATTTAATTCAAAGAAGAGTTAAAAGAGATTAAATAAATGTTTAATAACTACAAAATTTTTGATATAGAGTTATACAAAAGATAAATTCGATTATAAATATACATTAAAAATCTAGAAATATTTCCTACATAATGGTATTTTATTTATAATTTTTATCCATTAAATACTTTAATTTATTTATGACACAATGGTGATGTAGTAATTAACTAATTAATGAAATATTAAAATAATTGATATTATAAATATCAAAATAAATGTAATTTGAGACTTTTTATGAATTAAAGAAATTTTATAGGTTAATATGACATAATATTACTGGTTATATAAATTTTTTTCGATGTAATAATTCTGTTATGAAATTATTAAATACAAATTACCCAATTGTGTCAAAATTGACATATAAGAGTTTTTAAAACAAATATTATATTATTAATTGATATTATATTCTTAAAAATCTAGGTTTCGGCCAAAGGACTTATATAAAGATATTTTTATCACTAATGGACCACATGGAAGTCTCTTGGAGTTATATATTAAGTTTATTAACTATAAAATATAAAAATACAAAGAGACATGGTAAATGTCAAGCTATTTAACTAAGAGTAAAATATAAATGATAAGGATAATATAGTGATCCAAACCTGTCTAAAATCTATTGGTTGAAAGTATTTAGACCCATACCCACCTTAATCTTTAAATAATATACTTTGGAGCCATTATAAACCGAATATTAATTTATTATAAAATAATGTTTTTAGATTTTCCTAAGGTACCCCTCACCCCTCTTATAAAAGGGCACTCCTGATCCTCTCAATTTCACACCTTATAAGCCTTTTTTCTTGGCTAAAATCTGTCCCAATATACTCTAAACTGTCCTCCCTTCATCCTAGAGTCATTCCTTTGATCACAAAGACAACTTAAGGAGCCCTTTTGATAAAATCAAATGAAAGAACCTGAAGAAGAGGTAATGATTTCACCACCCTTTTTCAAGTTTGTTTATTCTTCCACTTCTTATTTATTTTTTATTTCCATTCTAAAATAACAACTCCATTATCTTCTATATACTCTGATGTTATTATAAATATGGTATAACCATATTCAGTATTCTATACATCCATTAAATGAAATGTCACCATACGTGCGTACGTACGGCCTACCATCACCACATCGTGGTGTAATTGGTATTAAATATATAATTATGGGATGGGTATAATAATTATGTGTAATTCATGTAAATAATAAATATAACATGATAATGATTCTGTATATATAATATAGCATCCAATTATATATTATTTTAAAAACAAAAGAATGATATTGTCGCTCGTGCGTACGTACCGATTACCGTCTCCACGAACGCGATGAGATTCATTCCCCATAATATCAATTCAAGACTAAATTTCATTTTATGATTAAAAATAATGTTTATAGATATGATATCATTATGTATATTAATAATATACATCCCAACAATGACGAATATGAATCACATAACAAAGAATATAAAAGAAAACGAATCTGTTAAAACCGGAAACGACGATAATACTAAGATATTATTGACAAAACAATGTTAAAAGATCATATATGATATCATATTAATGTATATTATTCTTGTATAATTTCATAAAAAATATTTCACCATTATAAAGTAGGTTATCCAACCCTCGACCAAGGAAAAATTACAAAGTATGGGGTTTCTTATCTCACTTTTATTTCTGTGAGATTTCCATTGTTCACCACTTATTTATTGCATGTGGTGTGTGTGCTTCCCATGATTGTATTCATTGTGTAATATAATTTAATTTATGAATATTTACTTCATCATTGTATGATCCTTCTTTCATGGGTGTATGTTTTGTAAGTTTCCAAATCAATAAAGGAATTTGAAATTTCAATTTCCACTCATTCGGCATTGTGCATACTTCATTGATTATTTTGCTCCAAGATTATGTGTTGAATCACTATTCATTTGCTTATTTCATAATTTCCAATCCCCTTTCTATGGATGTACTTTTGATACAAATAATCAGTCCATTGATAAATTCTCAAGTCATCGGTATGAACTTGATAAGAGTAATTTTTACTCAATCTCGATTTGTTGAGTTAAACATCCAATTCATTGGTGTTGTTTTTACAAGAATATGTGTCATTGTCCTTTGATTGTTTTACACTGAATATCCAATCATATTGAGTGTATTTATATTTGTTACACATAATTATGTCGTTTATTTATAATTATCCTAAGGATATGGACTTTTTGAGAGATTTCATCTCAATTTACATTCTGTTGAGACTCCTTTGTTGTTATACACAAAATCACTTCTATATGGTGTATATAATTTACTTTGACATAGTATATCATGAATACCTTTATTATCATGATATTAAAATGTATTTATTACCTCAATTATTTGTATTCTAGTTTATCTCTTTTGGTTAGGAACTCTGACTAAAATATCATTTTAAAATGTTTTAAAGATTTATTATTCTAAATCTTTCTCATTAATGTCCATGTTTTAAAAATTGTTTTAAGTATTTATTTATATGGACATTAAAGTTTTAAAATCAAAATTCCTTTTAAAAGTTCCCAAGTGGTATGGAACACTATGATTCAAAAATCTATTTTAAATGGCTTCTTGACAAATAGTGTGACATTTAAATGTTTTCAAGAAAAATGGGGGATATTTCTCTCAATAGAATAATGATTATTCTAATCTATGTCAATATCCATCATTATTCTCTATTGAGGTTAATCCGATATAATAAAATCTCCCATACTGTATCAAAGGATTTATGTTTGACTGTGGATGTGCTATTTCTATACCATTCATGGTTTGTGGTTTAAGTATTGACATTTCATATTCTGATTTTAATGTGAATTTTTATATTTTGTTTCAAACTTTTCATATGAGGAATGCATTGGACTTAGTAAGTGATGGGTGGAGCCTGCTATAGCTCGTCGATGCATCGGTAGGTCTCATGAGACAAACTAGTGTCTTCGCACAAGGCCTTGACAAAATATTATTTGTAGTCTTGGCACAAGGCCTTGACTATGTGGTTATGATAGTATGGTATTATGCATTACATCATTATGAAAGTAGTTATTGATATTGCATGTTATTATTCGACTAGTATAATATCCATGTGAATATGTAAATGGAATTATTTCATTTTATCTTTTCCATATTATGCTGATGTTCATGTTTAAAAGGATTTTGATTTATTTATACATTGCCTTAAATGTGTATGATTAATTATAGAATTTTTAGCTATATTGTTATCCTAACTAAGCATATGAGCTCACCCATTTCTATGTTTTATTTTTCACAGGATGTGATGAAGTATATTTTTAATAACCTACAGGGATAATATGAGGATATGAGTCTGGTCTATGGATACAAGATGGTGTTTTAGTTTTTCACTTTATGATGTAATGTAAACCTTATGAATGTATCCAGTGATTCCAATGATACTAAAATAATATGTCTTTCGAGACATGATCTTTTGTGATCATGAAAATGATACGTAATAAGGCACCGACTCTTGGTAACTGGGGTCGGGGAGTTACGAAAGTTGTTGAAGAGGGTGTTTCAATGGGCACCACGGAGGGCTCTCCACGGGTAGTTACCGAGGAGGACCCATGAAACCTTCTTATGGATTCCAAGGAAGAAATGATAGAGAAGTTAATGGCCTTTAACGCTTCCAAACAGGATGCCACAAGGCCGAATGGTGAACAATTTCAAGTGGAACTTAACAAAGAGCAAGAATAATGAATCATCAAAGGCCACCTCATCATGATTTGAGGATTCAACACCATGAATATAACGGTGTAATAGTTTTTGAAAATGTGGGAAAATCTGGCCTATCATTTTGAAGAAAGTATCAGAGTCGATCCCAATAAAATGGTAACCATACTCTCATTGAAATTATATAGGGAGGAGACATCAAATATGTTGAAGTTGGACCTTTATGATTCTGCCATCTGTAATATGGTGTGATTTTCTAGTTTGTAATGGTGGGTTTTACACTTTCTCTATAAAAGTGTTCTCTAAAATAAAAATGTTAATTTGGTGGTGAGGATTGCTTACACGCCTGGGAAAGGCAACTCTGTGGATGATGTTCTGATCAAGAGGACTCAGATAAAGGCAGTTCAAGAGGCCAAAAGTGAGTGGCAACTTATGGATTTTCACTCTGAGATGCATTTGGATGTGCATGAGAGATAGGGGAAGACATTTCTTTCATCTGAAGTGGTTACGTCTACTCTTCTTTGACCGAGTGTGAAGGAGGAAGCTATCATATTTTGAAGGCCTAGTCATATGGGAGAGTGTATCAGGATATGACCCAATTCCTGAATGGACCATAGGCATGGTTGAGATCTTTCATTTCCAAGGGCGCGAATGGGTGTCAGTAGACATACGTGAGGAGTTGATGCTGGGATTTTATTCCTCAGTTTGGGAATTTTATCATGGTGTCAGAAAGATGTATCAAGATCTACACCATCATTATTGGTGGCCAAGTATGAAGAGGGATGTTTCTAGATTCTTCATGAGGCGTTCCACCTGTCAGCAGGTGAAGGAGGAGTATCAGCGACCTGCATGGATTTTGGAGCAGTTACCCATTCCCATGTGGAAGTCAAATGATGTCGTAATTGATTCTGTAATAGGTTTACAGAGGTTTCCCTGAGGAAAAGATGTTGTATGGGTTGTCCATGAAATACTCACGATGTTTACTCACTTCTTACCAATCAAGAAGACCTTCAGTGTTGCTGAGATGGGGCAGTTGTACATCAGTGAGATAGTACGTCTACATGTAGTTCCACACTCCATTGTTTCAGACGGGGATGCCCATTTAACTTCTTGTGTCTGGAAGGCACATTAAAAAGCTTTGGGTACACATGTGATTTTTATTACATCTTACCTTCCCTAGACAGATGGACAGTCTGAGCGTACGATTCAGGTGCTTGAGGATATGTTGTGAGCGTGCATCCTTGATTTGGGAGGTTCTTGGGAGAAGCACTTAACTCTTGTGAAGTTTTCCTACAAAAATAGTCATCAAGAAAGAATTCAGATGGCACCTTATGAGGGTATGTATGGTAGTCCATGCTGATCAACCTTATGATGGATGGAGGTAGGAGAGGCAGCTATGGTTGGACCACATCTTGTCCAGGAGACCACAGAGCAGATAGAGTTACATCGGAAGAGAATGGATACTGCACAGTCTCGAAAGAAGTCTTATGCTGATAAGCAAAGATGACCTCTGGAGTTCAAGGTTGGAGGTCTGGTTTTCCTTATTGTCACACCGAGGTTGGTGCATAAGAGGATTAGGATGTAGGGTAAGCTTTCATAGTGGTACGTTGGACCGTTTGAGGTTTTGGAAAGAGTCGGGCCGGATGTCTATTGGCTGTAGTTACCTAAGAGGTACTGGGCTATGCATGACGTCTTCCATGTTTCTCAGCTTCGACACTACTTCTCAGACCCGTCTAATGTTCTTAAACCCAAATCGGTTGATTTGGAGGTGGACGCCTTGTTTTAGGAGCATACTATCTGGATTGTTGATCATAGTATGATGGTTCTCTGTGGATGGTTTGTTCCCCTGGTACAAGTGCTATGGCAGCACGAGCGAGTACCAGAACAGACATGGGAGAGGGATACCATTTTATGATCATATTGGCTGGAGATTTTCGAATATTTTTCTTCTACTCCACCATGCTAGGGAAATTCGGGGAAAATTTTCTTTTAGGGGGGAAGTTTGTAAAAACACATATCTTCTTTTCATGCATGTTTTCCTTTAACTGTTGTCTTTGAGGAAAAGAGTAGTTTATTGGAAATTTCTTGAGTACAAGCCATTTACTTTATAAGTACACGCCATGTAATTTATAATTACATGATATGTACCTAGTTACCGCAGGTAGCCGGGTGTTGGCCATGTCACGGTCATTCACACGGCGATGTGTGGTGACCTAGAGACCTCCTAATGTGGGGTCCAGTGAAGGTAATTACACACCTTGTACTTTATTTTTTTCATTAAACTTACCAGGATCACATCTGATGGGCAGAACCATCACCTTCTTGACGTAGTTCATCTGAGAGCGTCTGTACGATGCAGATCTTCGCCGAGCCATTGATCGAGTGTCTATTCTCAGAATCAGACTCCATCGGTTGCATTGGAATCATATCGATGAGTTCACTCTTCTTCTTGAACACCTTCTTCTAACTCAATATCTCTCATGAGATATTGTGGGTTGAACATTTTATTCATTTTTTAGATCTACGACATTCTATGGTGATTTAATGCTTCAGACCCATTTATATTGATCTTCCGACACCGAGGTAGGTGGTTTGTGCCTTTCAGTTGAAATTATTTGAGTTATATGTGAGAAATTTCCCAATAACTTTGACCAGGGTATTGGTTATTTATTGTTTTATCCCTCTTAGTAGCCTACAATGCTTCTATTCTTGAGTAGAGGTTAATTGTATTTTAATAGGGTTAATTTCTATGTTATTTAAGTGTTTTCACATGCATGTTTTCTTGTTTTGACTGTTTGTTCTAGCTTTTCCTATTAGGATGTTGTTTATGTTCCAAGACTTTTATTGTAGGATGGAGTGATTCTTATTTGTCTTGATGTTATGTTGTAGACTGTTATCCAAGTAGTTCGTGAGGTTTACTTTGGCCATATTGTATTTTTGTGCTTTTTTTACTTACATAGGGAAGTGAGAACCTATTGTAGTAGACCATAGATAGAATAGATGTAAGGGATTCTGCAGAGTGTCTTTTATTATTGTAATAATGTGAGACCATATGGGGAAATGATGTAAGTTCTTCCTCGTAGTGTATGTAGTTCCTCGATGTGGGAAATAGGGGGAATGTGGTGTAAGTGCTTCCCCATAACACCTTTTTGTCACCAATACGAGACTATATAAGGAATTGATGGCAAGTGCTTCCCCAGAGAGTCTATACAAAAGCTGAACCAGAGGGGTTAGACGATTTGTACATCCCAGAGGGTAGCTTGTGTTTTATAGGTAGGACCAGAGGGGATTAGGCTGTGAGTACATCCCATAGGGTTGCCTGTTTGTGATTATTTGTTTACTTGATATGTGGAGAAGAATGCTTTTAAACTATAAGATTGTTTAATTTTGAGTTCTTCCTTGTTTTTTGTTTCTCTTTGCTTATCGCTTGCCATATATATTCACTGACTGTTAGGCACAGTTCTCTTGGTGGTTGCCTACTAGGATTTTTTTCACACCCTGTTTGGGCCATGCTTTTGGTCCCAAATAGATTATATTGTTACAGGTATAGATAAGGTCAAGCACCCTTCTACTTCAGGTAATTGACTACTTTGGAGCTGGAGAGCATGGGACAAAGCTTAGGCTCGGAATGTTGCAGAGCTGTTTATTACATTCCTTTATACTTTGGTATAGTACTGTATTTCAGCATTATGACTTGTTCGGCTTCATACCTTGACATATGTATCATACATAATTTATATATATATGTGCTTCAGTGGTTATTTTTTTAGTCTTCCATTGTTTCTTTTTGTATGGAATATTACTGCTTTCGCTGTTGTTATCTATTTCTCTTCTGCAGTGTTTCTCTGCCAATGATGGCATTTTTTCCCACCATTACACCCAAATCCCTCGTTTTAGTCAGCAGCCTCTTGTGTTAGGGGAGTTGTTCTTGAGGCCATGTGACCGAATGGTTATGGGGCATCTCTTGGAGGCTTCAGGTACTAGGACATTACATGGGACACTACGTGAATCAATTTCCAAATCATCTGATTATATCCCAAATGATGCTATTAGATTTTAATCAAGTTATTATAAATTCATAGATGAAGATGAATGATTAGTGTTCTTTTGTTTTTATTAAAGAACTGTTTCATTTGAGTATTTTATTAATTATGTACAAATTATAATAATTATAGATTATATAAGGATTGTATTTCTGTACTATTTCATTGAGGATTTGAGATTGTATGGTACTATGAAATGTGACTCAATAGCAAGTTAATCTTTTTGGAAATTACATGGCTAAGGGAAAGATAAAACATAATATACTTCTAATACTAGGGTAGTGATTTTGGAATAAGAGATGATTGATTTGGATAAATTATAAAGGATATTCTTGACTACATTGAAACTAATTAATTGTTTGTTTATTCTGTCATTTTTGGAGGTTGCAACATTTTTGTATATAAATATTATATCTAGTATTATATGTTTTACAGAAGAATAAGGAAGTACATACATATTCAAATAAGGTTTTATGGTAATTCACGGTTTTATCATGTTTTAAAAAAATTCATGATAATGTTATTCACATGTTATTACATGGAAAAAATGAGCTTCATTATGTTTACATTACATATAAATATTGGACTACGAGTTTGGACAGAAATATTTTGGATAAGTCTCAAGATTGGAATAGTTTAATTTGGAAATTGGATACTAATATTTAAGGTTAAAAAATTTCATAAGATTGTTTTTGGTTTGTTATAAAAAAAACATGAATGTCAAGTGACAACTCGTTGCATCCAGCAAGGCTGCGAGTCTTGAACCCGCAACCAAAGGGCGACAAGGGTGAATCACATACCACTGGCCTACGTGATGTCTTGGTTTTATAATGTATTTTTCATTAAATGGTCTAACAGATGAATTATAAATTTATTTTTTAGAACCCTATATTAATATGATAAATAGAATATTGTTCTGTTCTCTTATCATTTGGAGTGAAAGATGAGTTTGTGGTAGAAATTTGTTAAAGGATGAAACTCTACTTGTCATGTATTTTTTCCATAATCTGTGATGAAATTAATTCTTAATCATTATTAAAGGATATTATAACCAATAATGTGTTGTCTTAATACCTTAAGTTTTGTTGAACAGATGATATTTTAAATCATCGATGATTTAGGGTTTAGAGGCCCTCAAATTTCCACTTATTGTTAAGTTGTTTTTGATTGATGACCTCAATCACTCCCTATAAATATTTATGTTTTTTCTCCATTTATGTGCCTCTAATTTTTCCCTAATGTTCTCTTATATAAATTAATAACTTGGCGGTGAATTTTTCATTTCCCTTTCTTTTTTATTTAGTCTAATTTTTTTTAACCCTATTTCTGATGTGGGTTTTCAAGAAAGGAATTTTCTATTTTTAACGTTTTATTTTGGAAAAATAATTTAAAATTACAAGGACACAATTTATTGAAGGATGGTAGAATGTAACAGATAAATATTTCATAGTATGTTATCTCTTTAATTTGATTTAATAACTTATATTGCATGCAACACTGACTTGGCTTGCGTTATACGCAAGATTGAGTTTCTGCGAAACAAAACATTAGTTTTATAATTATTTAAACAATATATTTATTTATCACTAAAATATTGCAACATGAATAGTAACAAATAAATTTTAAATTTTATTCATAATTTTTTCACATAAATAAAACATATTTAAAATGATATATATAAGTTAAGTTAAAATGGTTATGTATGTTGAAAAACTATTATCTTAAAAGAACAACTTTGTATGTCCATTTGTGAACAATAATAAAATTAATTTCAGACAATCCTAATATTTGAATTTGGTAAATAAAATTCATTTTTTAATTAGGAATATAAAAATTATGTTAAGGTGAATTTTTTGTATTTTTCTAAAAACATTCAATGTTTGATGGGTAGTGAAAAATACTACATAGTACAAAAAAGCAAACTTTTTCGTTTAAACAATTATTTTTAATTAAAATTCATCTTAATGTCAAAATAGTTTTATAATACCTATATTATCCCAATTTAAGTCATTTTATTCATTTTATAAAATAATTAGATATAAAAATTCATTGATCTTTTATTAACAAATTTTTACCCACATTCTAGGCACATACACCCACCTTCTAGGAACATTTGCAAATTTGAATAAAACTTAATTTTACTGCTTATTTGAATTTAATTTGAAAAATGCATAAGAGACAGCTGACATCAGTATGTAAAATGTGGTTCAATATGATGAAAATAAATTATGGTGAATATCATCTTTTGAATTTCATTTATCACGGTTAAAAGTAAATAGGGTAATTAAAGGTAAAACTAATATTTTAATAATATAATATTACCCCAACACATTTCTTAATTCTATCAGATAATTTTTTTTAGACGAAAATAAATTTTATGACAAAAATATGTTCTTTTTTTATTCACATGGGTATAAATAGAACAATTATTATATTTTTTTAAAGAATAGTTAAAAGATTTAAATTCAAATTTTTATAACTAAATTATTTTTAATATTGGGTTATACATAAGATAAATTCAATAATAAATATCCATTTAAAGATAAAAATATTTCCTACATCATGGAATTTTATTTATTATTTTTAGACAATAAATAAATAAATTTTTTATGACACAATGATGATGAAGTTATTACCTTATTAATGAATGATTAAAATAATTGATTTTGTTAATATCAAAATAAATTTAAATTGATGCTTTTGATTCAATCAACGAATTTTCATGGTTAATATGACATTTTTGGGTTAATTAAATGTATTTTTTTCAATGTAATTATGTTTTGATGACTTTAACAAAAAAAAATATAGTCAAAATTGACATAAATGAGTTCGTAAAAAATTTCAATTTTATTAAATGATATAATATTCCAAAAAAATCTATGATTAAGCCAAAGGAATTATATAATTATAGTAATTTCATTATTGGACCCCTATAGGTTCTCTTCGCATTTTACAGTATTTTTATTTACCATGTAATAGAAAAATACAAGAAGACATGGTAAAAGGGAAACTATTTAAATAAGAGTTAAATATTAAATATAATGTTAATAAGCTGACCTAAACTTGTCTAAAACCTATTTTTTAGAGTATTTCGACAAATCCCCACCATATCCTCTAAATATATTCATTTTAAGGTCTTATAACCTGAATATTAGTTTATAATAAATTAATATTTCAATATTTTCCTAAAGGCCCCTCACATCTCTTATAAAAGGGAACTTCACCTTCTCTTAATCCCACACCTCCAAATTCATTTTTCTCATCCTAAAACTACAGAAATCTCCTCCCAAATATCTATACATAACATAGAGTCCTTAATTTTATCATAAATCTATCCTAGGGAGCCCTTTTGTTCAAATCAAAAGGAATCACCCGAATAGGGGGTAATTATTTTATCACCTCTTTCAAAGTTCTTTTCTTGTTCTAATTACTCTTTAGTAGTTATTTCTATTCTAAAATAATAAATCGATTACCTTCTCTATATTGATATGTTATTATAAATATGGTAAAACCATTTTCAATATTCCATCCATCCTATGAATGAAAAAGTCACCATACGGGCGTACGTACACCATACTGTCTCCATGTCGTGGTGTTGTTTGTTATTCCACACTTCATTATTTGGATGGGTATAATAATGAGTATAATTGATATAAATATTATATATAACATGTTAATGATTCTTTATACATAATATATTTTCCAATTACATATTATTTCAACATCAATTGAATGATATCATTTCTCGTGCGTACGTAGGGCTTACCGTCTCCACGACGTGATTAGATTCATTTCCACGTTCACCATTCAACAATGATTATAAAAATATATATTGCTAATGTGTATGAAATATATTAAATAATAATACAACTGTGTATATATATATATAAGTATATATATTTACATATATCTCATTCACTTACTCTCGTTCAATATGATATGAAAACAGAAACAACATTAATGCGTACGTACGGCCTACCGTCTCAATAAATGGTGTTTTCCAATTCATATATTTATCCATTATACCTATTTATATTATGAATATATATGATACATAAATAATTTTTTATATTCATGAAGCATGTAAATCATGATATAAGTGATACGATCAAGAATAACAATGTTAAAACGCATACGATAATGAAAGCAATTATTACCCGAAATGTTATTTTAACTAAGAAATCAATAGTAAATAAGTAGTGTAAAGTAATAAATGAATCAATTATGATATAATAAAAATGAATATAGATTAGGTATAATTTAATAAAATAATATGGTCATTATACAATAGGTTATACTTACCCTCGACTAAAGGAAAATACAAGGTAAGGGTTAATTCCAAAATATCATTATTATCCGAGATTGTTTATGTGTACGTATTTATTGGTACATATTTATTATTCATATCAGTGTTTCAAAAAATTGTTTTCAATGGGATTATATTAAGGTCTTATGTATGGTTATCATTATGTAGATCATCATTATAAATGTTTTAATGATTTATTTTTTCTATATCTATTTAATTAATGTCCATGTTTTCAAAATGATTTTAATGATTTATTTATATGGACATGATTGTTTTAAAATGATAATTCGTTTCAAATGTTTCAATGTGTTACTAGAAACTTTTATTAAAAAAAATATTTCAAATGACCTCCTTTATAAATTGTGTGACTTTTAAATGATTTTATAAAAAATGGTTTTTTCTCTCAAAGAGTTTTACTAATGATTTTCAACTATGTCAACATCCTTTAGTGGTTATTATTCCAGACTGAGGTTAATTTATTATAATAAAATATTCTCTATTGTATTGAATGAGTTATGATATGTTTGACTATAGATGTGCTAATTTTATAACACTCACTGTTTGTGGTTAATGTATTGATGTTTCATATGCCAGTTTTAATACGAATGATTATGTTATGTTTCACCCTTTTCTAATAATGATTGCATTAGACATAGTAAGTGATAGGCGGGGCCCTCTATATCCCCTTTATGCATCGGTAGGTATAATGACACAAATTAGTGTCTTAGAACAGGGCCTTGAAAAAAAAATATATGTAGTTTTGGCATGAGGCCTTGATAATGTGGTTTTGATTTCTAGTATTTCGCAAACCCTCCATATGAAATTAGTTATTACATGTGATCATTTGACTAGTATAATATCCATGTCAATGTTTATATGGTAATGTTTGACTTATTATAGAGTATTTTTTTTTCATGTTTTATGTTTAAAATGCTTCTATTTTTTTATATATCTTGAGTTAAAAGTTTATAGATTCTGTTGAATTATTCACAGTTACTGAGTATCTGAGCTCACCCCTTTATTATGTTATGTTTTCCCAAGATTCCATTAGGTGTATTATGATTGATATGTAGGGTTAAGCTAAGGGAATAATGACGTACTCAAATTATTATTTATGTTGGGTTGTATGATAGAATGTGTATTGTTACATTCATATATGTAATCTATTTTACAGGACTGCTAAACTAGTCGTTCATTTGGGGCATGATTACATGTAATCATAGAATTGTATTAAAATAATGCACCGGCTCTAGGATTCTGGGTTTGGGGTGTTACATCTTCAATGTGATGGATTTATTGAACTTTGGTATTATCAAAGTATGTTTCCTCATCCAAGGGATAAAGAAGAAGATAAGAACAAGTAACTTCTAAGATATGGGATTGAAAATTCAACCACAAATACATAACTGGGATCCAAAAATGACATGTAATGAGGAACATTGATCATTCAAAAAATAACTATGAGTGATTTATTTTATTCTTATTTAATATAGTCCTCTATGCCTAGAATAATTTCTAAAAATATTAAATCACCACCGTGACGACTAGATGTTTAATTATTTATATAAACATCATGTTCTAAAATTATTCTATCACAAAAATATAACTCATCTCTAATATATGTTGATAGCAATGTTTTGTAGAAAAATCTTCTTATCCTTAATACAATTTTAATACAATATTAGGCATGGATCTGGTTTATTGAAATAGAGGATATGATAATTTCCATCATTGGAAATCACATTAAAAAAACTCATGAACATTTATAAATATAATAATTAGTATAAAATTTCTATGAAAAATTACTCCCATTATATTAGCGTATTTATTATAAATGGTTTAATGAAAAATCAGCATGAATTATTTTCTGATTAAGAGGGAAAATTTGTGTTTACTAGTAATATTTTGGATAGTGATGATGAATCATCATTATAAATTAAATATATAGTAATTTATATCTTATTTAAAACCAAAAATATTTCATTATTTTGAATAACTAAAATTGTGAGGGAAAAATTTATTTAAAGGGGGAATGTAATGATTTGAGATTTCATATATATTTTCCGTAAATAAATATTAGCTTAATCTACATGATAAACCATACTAAAAATATCACACCCAAATAGATAATAAAATAATAATATTTATAAAACCAATATTATATATAAATATATATTATCAATTAAAAATCAATACAAAATATATTTAATAAATCTTAAATATTAAAGATTTCATTTTTCAAAATACAATAGTTTTTATTTACATATTTCATTTAAAAATTATCTTTAAAATGTATGTAATTTTAATTCAGTAAAATTAACTTAAAGTTTTAATTTATAATTCTATAATTATGTTATGATTATTTTTTGGAAAATTTTCTAAAATAATTTTTTTAGTTGAATAGTGAGGAAAAATAGTTTTTATCAAAACTATATCATTTATGATTTTATTTTTATATTAGAAAGATAATGAAGTCTATAAAATAATATAATTGGATAATTAAGTATTTATGGAGTAAAATTAATTTCATTAGCTAATATATTAATCCTATAAAACCAATGTTCTACATTTAAGAAAATAAGTAACATTTCATTCTAATTTAAAAATAGTTTTCAGTTTTTTCATCTATTTAAAAATCATAATGGTTTTATTATATTTTTGTTAAATTTAGAAGAAATAGAACATTTAATTTTTTATAATAAAATAATTTTTATCATTATTCCCAATTCGGATGAAAAATTAATATTAAACATAAATTTAAATCTTAAAAAATAGTTTTTTTAAATTTGTTTTTATTGGTTTTCAATGATAATACTAAAATTATGATTTATATCTTATATAAATTTTATTTTAGAAAATTATTTATACATATGATACTATCATGTTCTACTTAGGTAATATGAATAATTTTATTTTTTTCCAGAAAAATTAATTACCAGTTTTAAAAAATAATTAACCAAAGTAAAAGTAAAAAAAAGAGTAGAAAAGTTTTTCCAAGTGTAAAATACCTAAATCATTTAAAAATATGTACAAAAAACTATTTAAATGAAATATAAATTTTAAAATACTCTTATAATCCATTATTTTACACTCTTTTGTAATTTGATATATAAATTGTGACATACCATTATTGAAATGTAGTGGGTAATTTTAAAGTTAACCTTATCTTCACTTTTATATAGGTATCACATAACCACAACAATATACACTTCTAAATTATAATTTAATGCTAAAAACATACACTTTTATCTTCCTATAATATTTTATTGATTACATATTCCTTTATTCTCAATTAGTTATCCTATGCTTTCAATTTCCATGGATATTTCTATGAAAAATATCATGTTCTCAATGTGAGTATTTCTTACTCCTTTGTATTTACGTCTAAATATTCATCTTCTAGACTTTTTATATCCATTTGAGTATATTAAAATAAATATTGTTAATATATTTTAATGTTATTATATTATTGTAGAAACCATTATAAAATTATTTCCATTCTCTAAAAATAAAAACCTCGATTGTGTATATGTGAGGACATCCACCTCCACAAATCAATGTGGATCCGTTTTTATCACAACCTCACATGGTTGGTAACAATGATATATTTAATGATTTTATATGTATAAAATTTTAATATTATAATTCTTAAGATATATTTTATCATATACCTTCATTCCATATAATTTTTTGACAAAAGTAAATGTTAACCAAGTGTACATGTGGACTAATCCCCTCTTGAAGTAACATATCTCAATTTTACTCTATTATATTTATTATTTATTAAATTATAATTAAATTTTATTCAAAAAATTAAATATTCTGAAATATATCATTGTTATTATTTTATAATAATTTTTTTCTAAAAGAACTACTTTAATAACCATACTCATTTATCAATTATAGTATGTTCATGTATGGTTCGGTCTAACCACCTACATGAAAAATGATATTAAATTATAACATTCTTGAGAATGATAACATAAATGATAATAATATACTATTTAAATAAATAAATAATGATTTTATTTTTGATCTGTAAAGATAAAATTAATATTAAACTCATTAATTAATATCACAATGTTAGTTAATTATAAACCATAAAAAAAGTTCATAATTTACTTCATATTTAGGGTTTATAACCAAAACTCACATAGAATGAAATTGATAAATTATAAATAGTAATAATTTTTAAATTATTTTTCCATTTATGAAATGGGAATTATGAACTTTTTTGAAATGAACATAGAACAACACTGTTGTTACGAAACATGTTCAAAGCGATAAATATTTCTCACAACTGATATTGGAAATATATAATAACGTTCTAATATACATCTACATTATAATTATAAGTAAATTTTATATAATTTTATATATATGAATATTTTTCTAAAATAATGTGTTAATAAGTTTATATTTTTTATGTTGGATGTTCATGTTCTTTTTTTGATGTTAGGTGTTAAAGAATGGGTTTTCCCTCTATTTTAATTTATGGAGACATAATTATTAATGTGAAACATGAAATCTCTTATGGGGTGTGATTAAGTCAAAATGGATTAATTTAAGCATATTCATTATATTAATGGTGTTGGAATATCTATATCATGTTCTTTATTTAAATTTATTTCTTCCTAAATGATTCAAATATTGTCAGGGTTTATTTTTCTTAGTCTCAAATCCATGAGGTATGATTTATTTTTCACACAATGTGATTATATGGTGTAAAAATACAGATATGAAATTTGATATCATGAATTATATTTTATTAATGATATTTTATTTTTAATTTCATCTCCCCCATTTATGGTGGATTTTTTGAATATAATTCTCAAACTATCTCGGTCTTACAAAAAATATATTTTAGAAATCATGATTTATTTTAAGGATAATACATTAAACTAATTTGTGTTATTTTTAAAACCCCCACTAATTATATATATTTAGTCCTTTGGTTTTACATGTACCCTTATACATTCATTTTCTCTTAACTCATATTTTATTTGAACTGTAAGTAAAACTGACCTTGTCTATTATTTTTGGTCAGGAACATACCTATTTCATTCACATATTCAATAGATGACTTTGTGAAAACCCGTAAATATTGATCTATAATTGATTAAGGATATTTTATATTAAAAAAATTTAATAAAAAATTTAATGTTTTTAATGCTTTCCTTTGGGTAGATTTCATGAATGTGTAAATATAATCTCTATTTGTGAATTTCATGTGAACACATATTTCTATCATTTTGTCTTTTGATATTAATCATACTCTCTACACTTTAATAGTTTTTCAAATAAATTATATTCCTCCATGTTTGAAATAATATTTAATATAAAATTATTAGTTTAAAATGAAAAATTATAATACTTATTTCTAATGTGATTTTTCTAATGCACATAGAACGTGTTTTTAAATTATATCGACTAATTTTTACATATTTTATGCTTAATCAAGGATATTATTCCTACATTTTTCCAATTTTTTCATTGGATGGATTTGGAAACATTATTTTCTATCAAAAGATTTATACATCTCTATATTTCTAATTCTCAACTATCAACATTGAAAAGGAACAAATTTTCATCAAGGGTATTTCGTTTATAAATACCTTATTTTCCATTGCATTGACAAAAGGGTGTTCACCTAGATATCATAAATTGATTTATTGGGGGTAATTATTGAATAAATACTAAACATTTTATATAATTTATAAATAACATATAATTCATTTTACGGAGAGGATTGTTTTTCGACATATCTCTCACTTCAATATTTTTAATCTTTAAAATAGAGCCCTAAATAAGCACATAGGGTTACCTCCCATAAAGAATGGATATAAGGAATTTCATTGACACTTATTATTTTATTATATTACTAATATATATAACCATGGAATTCTAAGAGTGAAAATTAATCTATACTAATTTAATAAACAATTAAAAAAATAATCATGGATGAACATGAAGTAGATTAAATAAAAATGGATGTAGTATGGTATCCTAGGGATTCTTCATATTAAATACTTCTTTAACATTTACGAAGGATTTCAAAAATAAAACTCCTCTAATGGAATGATAGATATATATAATCATTTGACTATTTTTTTTATTAAATTGGGAACAATATCCACGATCTCGGCTGAATATATATTTTTTGAAGGTGTCATTGAATACTCTTTACGATCTCTGATAACAATGAATCGATAGAATCCTTTTTACCGAATTTCCTCAATTGAAGACTAGGGAATATAAGCTATAAGAATAATCCTCAAAATGCTACATGGCATGAACTAATTGGACACATTCTGATACATCCACACTCCAATCAGAAATATGACACTCTCGTAATAGATGATATAGAAATGAAGAAATGATATAATATTTTAATATAAATTATTTATCATATTCTTAATCGTTAAATGGATAGAGATAATTTCAATTTGTAATTATATAAAATATGAAATCTCATAAAAATTATTCACATCAAAATCATGTTCCATCCACCCCAAAAGCAGTGTTCAACAATACATCTTCTTCACCAATAGAACATCTTCATCCACACACAAAAAATCTCCTCTGAGAAGACTTTCAATAATTAAAATTATCTAGATTCATAGGTCAACAGAAATTCATATTTGTTATCAATTAAATCCACTTTGTTGAAAAACACCATCCATTAAGTGGTTTGTCTATAAATTTTTTTTGATGGTAATGAATCATGGTTCTTCTTCATTATCCTTTGAATATGTAATAATTCCACATATAACATAAAGACAAAAAAAATAAAAATTTGGGTAAGAGGGAAAGTTATTCCCAAACTAAGGTAATAATTGGGAGGGGATGATGTTCCGCCTCTAAGGAGTAACATTTAAGGGTGGTGTAGAAATGGTTCGACAAGGATCATCACCCATCCATTTTTTTCATATAGATGGGTTACTATCAAGATTAAAACACCTTTGTTTCAACCCATTGAACAACATTATCCTTTAAAGATAGTTGAATAAACCCTCTGGGGAACTGTTGTTTCCAGCATGTGATTACCTGGGGGTCAAGCACTCATGAAATTGTTCCTTCTCGGATATAACTTCGTCGGATTGTCTCCAACGGGTTTATTCGTGGATACAATATTTCCCATTAGACATGATATCCATTATTCATGGTCCTTCCTTCCAAAGGAAGGTTCTCATCGGCTGACGATTTGGCCAATGACACATAAGGACTCCCTTGGTCGGAAGGATGGGCGGTCGGGCTCACTGCACCCTTCTGGGGGAGGATTGATTCCTATTTCGGGACTCTCTTATGGATTAATGTTTTGTTCATATGTTCATGAATCCCCAGTTCATTGCTGAAGATTGTTTCCATGGTCTTCCATTAGTTTGGAAGATCGTCATGAGCTTGCATATGTTTGATTCCATGAAGGTGATGCTGACATATACATATTATAAAGGACTCTGGAGTTTATTATCATCTAGGGGGATAGAGGGTGACTTGATGTTGGGATCAGGACCATAAGGAGGGATTCTTACGTATCCTCATGAGTGGAATCATAACCCTGGTAGTTCACATTGTGTGGGGGTTACACATGGAAGCTTCCTATTTGAGGGGGAGTGATTGGGTAAAACCTTTTAGACAGGAACCCTTTTGAGCTTAGGCCATCTAGATGGTTTCCTATGCAACCATATTTGGTCAAAAATCAGAGTTCTTATATTTCAAATTGTTTTGGGCTTGCACATGGAAGCTGCCCATTTTAGGGGGCATGGTTGGGTGGAACCTTTATATATGGGCAACCATTCGAACTTGGGATTTCTAGCAGGTGTCCTACGAATCCTGATTTGACGAAAAAACAAGTTTTCAAAGTTCAAATTATGGTATGATGTTGTGATCCTCAAAAAACTCTAAGACCACGTGATTCATGCTCGGTGTGAGAATCATGATGATTTTAGAAATTCCACAATTCACGTGTCTCCTCCCTCTTGGTGGGGTAGAGCGGGCCTACAGAAGAAGAGGTTGGGGTGACCGTGGGCGAGGGTGCAGAGCAATGAACCCTTCCATGTGAAATGAAATTAATTTTCATGTGGACCTTCCTCAGAATAATGGGGACATACCTCAGTGGGAGGACCTTGGAGAAAGTTTTGGTAAGGGGAAGAATTTCATTCTTATCGTACGGGGGAGCGAACATAAACCCTTATACTGTTCATTGTTCCTCATTGAATGGAAAAGTAGGTGATCACCCCTAATCCTAAGAACATGGAGGTTTATGTTGGCATCCCAATATTGGACTCTAGTTTACCATGGTGATGTAGCCTCACAGTAATCCTGAATCCCTCACCTTTGTTGGGAGGTCCTTCGTGCATCCTCTTACTTTGGATACGTAGACTCAATAGGGAATGCTGATGAACCTCATGTTCGGATCATAGAGGTCTGATGTCTTCAGAGGAGGCTATAGCCTAGCACTGGAGGACAGGTTAGTGGAGGGGTCATGGAGGACAGGATGGTAATAGAGGGGTGAGTTTGGAACCATAAGGAACAATACCCGAAAACACCCAATTCCACCTACAGATTTCTCATGTCGGATGTGGAAGGCTCCGCATACCATGGTGGAATGTGGGTAGGGGTTCCATCTACATATTCGTGTGGTACACAGGAATGTTTATCAAAAACCGAATACCAATGTGGTACATGTCTCACCGTGCCTCTTTGTGTTACATATGTGCTCCGATCAGGTACGTAGTGCTGGGTCCCGTCCGCATAGCAGTATGCCATGTGGGGCATCATACAAAAGGAGGGTCTATGGGATTACCATTTGCATGAAATTAATCCAAGCAAAGTCTTTGGTTAGTGGTTTACCATTTTTTTTCGCAGTTCTATTATTATTATTCAATTACCCATTTTATGGTTCATGGCTTGTTGTACGTATAGAGGAAGTGGTTCACAGTTCGTATTTATTTGATGAAACAAAAAAGAAGATGAAGTGAATCGATTATCTCTCCCTAAATCTTTCAATTCCCTTCCTTCTCTCTACCCATCTTCCACTTCTTTTTTCTACTATGAAACTTTTATAGAGCATTCGAGTCATCATATCTACTGGGCACGCGACACTATTTGCAATGGTCCATTGAAGAAATATTCTATGTTGTGGAAGACTTGGTCAACCAGGGTTTGCGGAGGTTCAGTTCATGATAATGGTTCACAAAACCCTGTCTATCGTCTTAATCCGCAAACAGAGGGGTTTCTGGCATGGTACGTGGATGATCTTCCATGTAGAACTCATTTGGCTGACACAATTTTTCTTTCTCTCTGTCCATCGCTTCACGAGCTAATGGTTCGCAGACCATCCTTCATACATGGTTGTTCGCGATCCATCTTATTCACCTACCATTCACAGTGATGGTACACCAGCCACATGAAAACATGAATTCCTTCAAGTTCATTTAATGAAAAGAAGCTCAATTTGAGTCCCGCCACCTTGATAAATATATAAAAGTTTTTTATTCCTTTTCCAATGCAGTTGTAGGGGTATTTACTCTCCTTGGAAGAATTTTCAAGACCCTACAAATTCCCCCCATTAGGATGGTGTCCATTCAAAACGAAAAAGGTAGAATTATGATGTAGATGATATCCTGATATGAAATGGTTCGTGGTAGAATAGGTAGACCCAGTAGGATGGGAAAACTCATATATATATAAGGGCCCGTGTCATTTGACTTTTACCATTTCTAGCAGAGAAAAGTGCTCCCAATTTCCCATCCTCCTTCACTCTTTTATACCATGATCCTTGTGAAAATTGTGTTCATAAACTGCTCTGTATGTTCGATGAACCAATTTCCTCACCATTTCCCCGTCTGCGTAACACATTTTGGTTTCTGTGAATTGGATTTTGGAAGTTTAAAACATAAAATATAGATTTCTCATGGAAGAATGCTATGTGGCTACCTTCTTCATGCATAAAACACGGATATATGAACCTAATCTCAAAAAATATTAAAACAGACTTAAATTTTAATCCACATATTCGGAATGTGATCTTAACTGAGGATTAGGTTCATGGTTTCTACATTCTGTGGACCGTTCTGTTCACTGGCCAATGGATCGCAAGCCTCCGCCTCGCGGCCATTTCATATACCATGTTTGTACGCTGTGAATTACAACCACCTACCGTAGTCGTAGGTGGAGTTGCATCCATAGGTCATGTTGTGCGCTATGAATTTTATCAGCGTACTATATTTGTAGGTGGAGTAGCTACTGCGTGTCAAGTTTTACGCGAAATGTTGTTTCCACATACCGCTTTTAGGAATAGTACATGTAGCCTTTTTGGACATGATTTATGACCTTTAACCATTTTCAATATCCTTTTCTCAACAATTTTCTATCATATTTACTTCTCACCTACTTCTGAATCTTCCTATGCAGGCTACAATGGCTGATTCTGAGGCTGCTGATAATGTCGATGCTTCTTTAGATGCTACTATTACTACTCCTCTTTCTGATACTGACGAAATATTGAGGGATATAGTGGCTTTGGTTGACAAAAATACTCTAGTCACTCCATTTCACCAATCCCTTGTGAATCTTCTCATAGTGGGTCAACGAAAGTACCAATTCTTTGACACGATTCCTTCTTACGAATTTGGACTTGTTTCCAACACAGCAATCCCGATGCCAACCCTAAATGATCGTCCCTCCACATGGATAATTATTACTTCTATTCTGAAGGCATTGATTTCATCCAAGGGGAGGTACCTTCAGAGGGAGACCACTTCAGGTACCTTGCTACATTATGTGCCTTAAAACGTAGAATGGGTGCAATGGAAACCTAATTAGATGTCCCACTGTTATTAGTGCATCACATGGAAGGCTATAGTAAATGAGTTTCATGGTTGGTCATCTCGATAGGACCTTCACCCTGGAGGCTCGGTTGTCTTGGATTGGGGGGGTCCCCTTGGGGTTCTCTAGATTTTTGATGAATTATGAGCCGATCTTAGCTTGTGTGATTGTATAAGGCCACCTTCATTTCTCATACATACACCAATTATCCCACTGCCCTTATTTAATAGCTTTTATGCAGGTGGATTCTAGATACCAACACATTCCCTATCATTGGGGACGTGTATGATGAATTTCTCCCCACCCCTCTCCACTGTTAGGGAGGATGAGTAAAGTACCTCCTGGATAGGAAACATATCATACAACTGAAGACACTTTTGACAGAAATTTATCCATGTCTGAAGAAGGATGTTACATTTGAGTACTGGTTTGATTCTTTTTCTAAGCATAATAGTCTCAGGCCCGATTCATAGAGTCCTAGATCTTTTCCTACCGTAGCCACCAACAGGTGAGCAGGTACATATAGGCCCACCTTAGACAAGGGGGGATTTCGGAAATGGGGATGAGGTGTCATCCCTAACAGCGATAAGTTATTTCGATTGGATGCTTTCATGGAAATGTTTCTGAGTGAGTGGCTTCTACCAGTGCATGAATCTAGTGGTGTAAGAGCCTCAACCATTATCATTACTGATCAGTTGGCCACTAGAATATGCATCAATTTTGCTATACCTTTGTTGGAAAAGATATATCGCATATTAGGCCGAATCTGTGAAGGGTGGTAACCCTGCCAGATGGTTGTCCCCATTAAAATTCATTGGGGATTGATGGAAGCCCACATATGGGGTTATTCATTCATAAATTTCTTACTAATCCCATATTCAACCCTTCGACCATACCTTCAGAGTACCAATGGGGTCATGCAATGGCTTAGGCAACACAGGAGAAGAAGGAGGAGTATAAGAAAAGGAACGAGCAAGACTTAATGGAATGCCTCAACATTTATGAATGTTTTTATTACCACACATATGATTCATTCATTGGTACCATTATGAAAAATGCATAAAAATACTTTTTCAGTCAGTTTTACTTCTTTTCTTTGTGAGAAGTCATTTTGGTTGCTCGTATTTGAGGGGAACTCATCTACAAGGGCTATTCACCCTACAGGTTTAGTCGGAAAGTAAATTTCATTCAGATGTTATGCCTTCCTACTCTTAATAGTGCTCACCAGGAGAAACATCTTATGATAGATCACCAATCATGGTTAATGTTCAACCAGGAGGACTCCCAAATCCTGGTCAAGCTTCTGGATTCAAGGTATTCCTTTCCCTTCCATTCCAAGAATTATGCAGAGGCCTGGGTTAGTTAATATCTTGTTGGCTAATTGGCCAACTTGGGGCACACTATGCCATCTTCCATGGCATCCAAGGGGAAGAGAAATGGAACCAAAAGTAATTTTATGAATACCAACGACCTGGAAATGTTTATTGAATTTCTCTTGTCTCCCTCCCCGGAAAAATTGTGAAAGGTGATGTTGTGACCTCATGGGCAGCCAAACAAGCTGCTGGAGCTGTTGTCGGGAGTCCATCATCCATTTCTTGCAGTGCCGATTTTCTAGTGTACGGGAGGTAATTAGACGTTTTGAAAGGTCATAAATCCTCTCAAGGTTGGTCCTCTTGAGATTTATGAAAACTCTTCTAGACTAGGGATGTTTCCTTAACTGCTATTGGTTTTATGTCAGTACTGACTGGCATTTCTTTCGATGAGGATCCAGATGAGGTGGGCTGCTAGCTTAAGGACCTTGAGATGATTATTCACTCCTGAAGTGTTCACTGTAGATACATGTATCAGTTAATTTCCATACTATGACCATAAACCACTGATTGTGATTATGACATTGATGGATTACCTACTACGGCCGCCATGAAATAGTTTTTGTCTTTACACCCATCATGTCATAAATGCTCTTCTTCTTGAGGTACTAAGATTGCAGGAACACCTAGGAAACATTTACAGTTGTCGAAGCCTACCCCGCTTCCTCATGTTAACTCCCAGCATTGGTCATCCCAATTACGACTGTGTTTCTAGATTACTGGAATGTTTGGGATGAACTATGTGAAAGCACTGTAGATGAAGATATATGTAAGCTTCTTCAAAGGAAGAAATTTGATCTTCTAGGTTTTCGGGATTCCATCACTCCTACCTGTATTTCATCCGATGAAGAGCCTAATGAGTTGGGATCTCACTTGACTGAGATGGAAGTTTTTCTTTATGATCTTACATACATTCTTTATTAGTCAAACTGCTTGGCATTGATGGCAGTATTTCCTCGGGTGATGAGAGAGGTCTTATCTGCAGCCTTTAGCCTTAAATTCATTTATTGCAAAAAAGTTTAAAGCTTCCCATTTTCCTTCTTATTTTTTAGAGGGATGATGAGTCTTGGGATACATCATTTCCCCCATTTTATTCTCTCAGGGGTACTGTAGCTGGGGAATATACCCCTTCGCCTGTTGGGGTACTACTAAAGGATCTCTCAGAGCCTAAGAGCATATAGAGGCTGTGATTGTAGACCCTTCCAGGGTGTTTCCTCCTCCATCTCCTCTTGGTGATCTTATTTAGGATCCATCTCCCTAACAGTCAATGAAGTATAAGCATTCTTACCAACTATCAAATCACATTCGAAGGGGGATCAAAGGTAAGTGTCTGCTCACCAGGTGATTAAACCAAATACCCTAACCATGTTGACTCACAGGTACGTCTATGTTATTTAACATATGACCCATTAGTGATCAAACGATGATCACTCAAGAATCTATAGCTCATTTAACTTTCACAATAGAGGAAGGATCGCCATCTATTACAGGTGATCAGAACAGGGAAGTGGAACCTCATGAGGAGACCATGGGTGTTTCCAACCCCTCAGATGTGCCTGCCCCTACTCAAAAAAAATTCCATCCCAATAGTGGATGTCCATCCAAAAGCCAAGGGTTCATTGGATCATGCCGATCCATTTCTCATGGATATGGGAGGGGTGGTATTTGTGGTGGCGTCTATGTCTAGTGACGAGCACCAAATGTTTCTGAATTTTGGATGGCCATCGAATATCATTGAGCCAGTAAACCATGACTAAGAGGCTTTTTCCCCTATATGGGGATTTTCGTCAAAAGATGATACTCTGACTGCTCAGGGTGCATCTGAGGAAGTCACGGTCAGGGAGGCTGATGTTTGGTCCCCTGAAAATATAGAGCACTCTATTGTGACTTTTTTCAAGTTCTAAGAGGAATTTTGTTTCCTGCCCCCAATATTATGAGACCAAAATCCTTATCTAGAATGAATATATCCATAAACCTTATCCTGACTAGTGACCTTTTAAGGGCCATCTTATGGACTATTGTTTCGGTCAATCGTGGTTCTGGGACCTCAACACTCTCCCAAATCCATAGAGCGCGGCTGGTGATTGAAGATGTAGCACTAAATATTTTTGACAGTGATACTTCTAACGGGGTGGGAGGAATTTTCATATCCTCTCCATCATTGGAATCACAACCATAATCATTAGAAACAACAGAAATCCCTACCTTTCCATTTATTATAATTAATAGAGACGTGGTTGTTTCATGGTCCAATGTTGTTGTAAATGGTGAACCAAGTTCCTCTCTGGTGATGTTCATTCATGACTACATTTCATCATTCGGGAGTGATTCTATGAATTACCGAGAAAGCCTAGCCAAATTTCATCATACATGGAAAAAAGTGTTGAGGAACATATGGGGATTAATCTCTCAAACTCCATTGGAAGGGATGCCAGCAAAATTTCCTAGGTTACACCACCAATTTATAGTCTTGGGATTCGGTGGATTTAAATATCATATAATTTATGATATAATAAGTCAATTGATTGCTGCTCGAGAAGCAACGAGTGTACATAAGTCTTGACTCTCTGTGGCAGATTCAATAGCTTATCTAGAGGCCCCATGAAAAATCCTTATTAACGAAGCTTCCACTGATGATGGGATGGTTGTGATGATGAAAAATTGACTCCAAAATCTAGAGTCTATGATGGTGTAGCATGACTTGTAAGTGGAGTAAAAAATCTAGAAACAGGAATGGATCAACCAGTAGTGAGCATGGGTTGCAGATGCCATTGGGAAAGGGCAATGGAAAATGAAAGAGGGAGAGAGAACTATCCTCCAAGCCATGAGAAAATAGGATTTTCTAAATGTGAGTGAATAAGAAAAGACTATGAACTTATTGAACCATTTCCAAGATATCAAGGAATCTCACCAATTTTTGATGCACCATTGCGTTTATGCCAAATGTATCCTATAAAGGTCTTATCATGTTCCCAAAGAGAGGCTCAATGTTTTGGATTCCCATCGTATATTTTCATGGAATATGATGGAACTTATTTACCTCTATATTCCCTCTCTTTTCCTTTTCCTATCAACATCATTTCAATCAAGTGTTAATTATAAACCATGACCTGAAATTAATTCACTAAGATAACTGAATCGAGCTCTAATTTTTTCCTAAGATAAGGGGCTCAGTGAGCGTAGTTTGACTGTTTCTGATATTCAATGGTATACCTCACAAACGTTTACAATGTTTCCATTATTACCCAAATTTTTTATTAAGACTTCTTGACACGGGCTTAGCGGGAATAACATGGATTTTTCTTAGGCCACCCTTTGTGGGTTTCCGACATAGAATACACTGTGCCTTCTCTGGTGGCTCAATGTTTTTTTTAGGGAGCCAATACAAGAATTTTACCTAGCAGTCCCTTTAGAAGATTTATCTTCCATAAAGTATAACATCCCTTTTTTGAAATTTGTAGTCCTACCAATCAAACATAATACTAATTTTTTAGTTCGAACATATTCAAACAAATTTAATGGGGTAGTTCCCAAACATTGGATCGTTAGTAGGGAATGTTCTAGTATCCTTAATAAATGGGTTAGGGATATTTCATGACCCATGAATTGTGTATTCTGTACATGCATGAGACTTATGATCCGCATTAGGCATATTGTGGTAGGAAAGGACTCTCCTAGAGACGAGTTTTCCGTTGATTGACTACCATTTTTGAGGGCGACATATGTAGAGCCACTAGGGCATGATGTGCATTATCAACCAATGATATGCCCAAGACACTGACCTTCCATTTCCAATGGCATGGTGGGATTTTCCACATTTTGGATTTGTCATGATGTTGGGAGCCACATTATGTGGATGCCTTGAGTAGTGTTGTCTGAAAAAATTAGGAACATTCAAATTATCTTTGAGTGAGAAATTATTCCCACACATTTCTTACTTAAATGAGGGTGATCTGGTAAGTGGTCAGTTTAGTTGAGATTCATTTCTATTTTAGGGGAACATGGGAAGAAAGAGGTATATAAGCCGTCATCTAGGAGTTTTCCAAATTTGAAGGTGTGACAAGATATGAATGACATTTGAGCATAGGAATTCTAGAAAAGACTTTCATGGGGATGGATTTTACATTTATTGACAACCATTTCTATGGGTGATGTATGCAGAGTGACCAGGGCATGATATTCATAGTCAAGAAAAGGAGTCCATAGGACACTGGACTTTTTCCTTTGATGGCCATTGAGGATTATGGAGATAGGTAACTTTTTTAGTATGGTATGTGACCTTCGACCAGGGGAACCGCTTATCACAAAAGGAGTCTTTTTTAGCATAACTTCATCAAAGAACCCCTGAAACGAGTGGGGTTACACTTCCATTTCATTCAGATAAACATCACACATACGGATGGGATATCATTTATAAATTTTAAAAATGACCATAGATGAACCATGCCTAAATATTCTTATATATATAGGATGTGTGAAAGAAAGAAAATGTAAACCATGACTTTGAGTGACCTTGAATCAGGAGGGTTTGAATGTGTCTTGGATGCCATTGTTCTTACTATGGTTGATGAGGAATCTCTTTGGGATGAACTTTCCTTTGATTGATGACCATTTTTTCGGGTGAAGTATGCAGATCCATAGAGGTATGATATTCCTTGTAGATCAATGGTGTTCGCAGGACACTGGCCTTCCACATCATATGGCCTTGGAGGCTTATGGGGATTCACGATCTCTCATAAAACGGAGTTTGGAATATGGAAAGAGCATTTCTAAACATATTGGGGACATTTGGGTTGTGATTTACTCATGGAATGGTGTCTCTTACTTAGAACCGACCCATACACAGGGTGAGGTATTCGTTCCATATTTGGGATACCTGATTTTTTAACATCACATGGCCAGGACATAGGGTTCTTCTCGGGGGAGGGATCTGTGACATGCCTTTTATGGTCATACTGCTAGGACTAAATTCTGGGGCCATTTTTTCATCTTGTCATGGTGGATCTATTTCTAAGATCCCTAATCTCATATGAGCTATGCTCATTGAGAGAAATAAGGAATTACAAGGGTTCTGTGGTACCATCTATGAACAGTGAATTGAACATTATGGGAGATTTTTCAGCTAATGACATTGTTTTTCATTTTAACGTCATTCGGTTAGGATGTTTCTAGCCTTTTAGTTTAACATTATGCGATGAGATTGATTTTGGCCTTATAGTTTAATGTCGTGTGGTGCATAGGATTCTGGCATTGCAGTTTAACATCATGTGGTGAGGATGATTATGGCCTCACAGTTTAACATCGTTTGATGAGAACGATTTTGGCCTTGTAGTTTAACTTCATTCGATGATGAAGATTATGGCCCTTCATTTTAATGTCGTCTCGTGAGGATGGTTTGGTCCTTGCAGTTTAACATCATGCGGTGATGAAGATTCTGGCCATGCAGTTTAACGTCATGCGGTGAGGACTATTTTGGATTTTCAGTTTAACTTCGTACAGTGAGGACTATTTTGGGATTCCGGTTTAACATCGTCGAGTGAGGACGATTTTGGTCTCACAGAGGTATTCAAAAATTTTAGGATGATTGCATTCAGGATGTTGTGGCGTTCCTTAGACGTGAGGGATGATAGAAGGTGTAAACCATAGTCTTGGTGGCGACTTCAATTAAGAGGGGAAACATGGGGCTTGAATGCCATTGAGCGTACTAAGGTGTGAGATGACTCTCCTATGGATGAATTTTCCTTTTATTGATGGCCATTTTGGGGGAAATATATTTAAAGGAAATGGGGAATGACGTGCATAGTCAATCAAAGGTGTCCATCGCGCAATGGTCTTCCATCTCAGATGGCCTTGGATGATTGTGAGGATCCATTTTTTCTCAACATATAGAGTGTGACATTTGGGAAATGTGTGTCTGGGAATGTGATAATACCAAGGCCATGATTAACCTTATCCTTCGTGGAGCTTCCATATAGGTCTGACCCACACATTGCGGAAAAGGGACATTTTTTAATTGTGGTTATGCCAGGATGTCAAATCTTAGCATCACTACGTATTCTGTGAGGGTAGGAATAAATCGACACATAGTTATGGATGTTCCCTACAAATGTTTGTTTGATGTGTTAGGGACACTTGTGGGCATTTTTGTTTTACTTGATAGAGGTTCCGGGACTTCAATAGTCCCCTGTGGTTTATTTGCATAAGAGAATCTCTACCACTGATCCAAAGCTCACTTGAGTTATACTCGATGTGACAAACAGGGAGTTTTTATAGAGTCTACTTTACATGTGTAAGGTGACAAAGTGTATAATTGGGGTATTTTAATTTTATTTCCTAGAGTGGTTGGGCCATGATCGACGATCAAGGGGTCGTTGTGTGTCCTATGAGGGAAGGAATCAAGCTACACGTAGTTATGGATGTACCCTATACCTGTTTGGATTGGTCCAATGGTTAGGGGCATTTTCATTCTATGCATCACGATTGTCAGGTCTTCTATGCTAGCCCATAGTTGACCATCATAAAATAATTTCTATCACTATTCCTAATATCATGAGAGTTGTACTTGATGTGAGAAAAAAATGGTGATAAGGGACTCCATTATGAATATTGGTAGATATGGGGAGTGATGGAGGCATTTGGGGGTGGGATCGAAGTACGAGGCGTCGCTATGTATCCTAAGAGGGAATGAATCAAGCCTCCCATAGTTCTATAAATTATCATGTAGTTTATTGTCATGAAATTAGAATGTTTTATGCTATGTACTTTAACATTTTACCGAGAGGAAATGAGCCACAGTTTATTGTCATGTTCCAAGGACGAGTTCCTTATAGTTTAATGTAATGTGGAAATGATGATGACTCATAGTTTAATGTCTTCTAGAGTTTGGACCATAACATTGTGGGGTATTTTTACACATATATTAGGGTTGAAGAGCTTGGACCCTAACATGGGGTTTTTTTACTCATAGTTTAAGGTCGTAGAATTTGGACAATATCATGGGGGAATTTTTTATAACTCATGGTTTAGGGTTTTAGAGCATGGATTAATACCATTCAGTTTAGCATCATGTGGATAGGACAATGACTCATAGTTTATGGTCCTAGTGTTTGGACCATTGCATCGGAGGCATCATTTATGACTCTTAGTACAGGGTCGTAGATCTTGGACTTATGCGTAGGGGTGATATAACACATTATTTAGGGTTATTGATTTCAGACCATAAAATGGGGGTATTTTTATACAATGTATTTCTTTAAGAACATCGCATTTGTGGGAGCCAAGATGAGCTTTCCATCTGTTGATATCATGGAGTATTCCCCATTGGAATAGAACTTATGTATGATATATGGTCCATCCCACTTTGGTTCAAGCATCAGGTGATTTTACTATAGAATCATATGGTTTTTGAGGACTAAAACCATTTCCCCTTCGAGGAAATATCGAAGAAGATCCATTTTATTGAAGGCTCGTGGAATTCGGTTTCTGTAGATTTCCAAATGGTGGAGAGTGTACATCCTTTTTTCATCTAATTGATTTAATTCATCAAACTATCATTGGGATTACTTTACCCTAGACAATTGATCGCAAATGGCCACACGAAGTGATGAAATTTATATTTTGATGGGTAACACCGCCTCTTCCCGTATACTAGTGAGTACAAGGTTACCTCAGTGAAGGTTTAGGTCATTGTCCTGTAAGCCCACAAATCATGAAATAGCTTATCTAGCCATGATTTGAAATCCTTATCGACCATCTTTTGAAGTATGCTGTATAGGTTCTTATTTAAAGACTCTATCAGCCCATTGGTGACCGCGTGGTTGCAGGATGACCGATTGGCCTTGATTCCATATTCGTATTACAGCTTATCCATCTTTGGATAGCAGAAGTTGGTGTCGTTTTCTATCATTATTGTATGAGAGTCGCCAAATGTAGTGATGATTTTGTCCTTCACAAAGCTGACGATGTTTTTCACCTTGACTTCCTTATAGGGTATCTCTTCTTCCCATTTAGAAAATATGTTGGTTGCTATGACTATGAACATGAATTGTCTGGCTTTAGAGGGAGGATATGGTCCCACAACATCCTTCCCCCAGGTGACGAATGAAAAAGTGTAATTTTCCACATGAAGCAACACTGGGGGTAGGTTTATGAAATTAGCATGAACTTAGTGGGAATGGAATTTTTAGTGATAATAGTGCAGTACTGTATCATAGTGTTCTAGTAATACCCAAGCCTCCAGATTTGGTGTGGGAACTTGGTTGATGACTGGTTTGATCGAGAAGCACCAATGTTCACTTTTATAATGATGGAAGTAGTTTCTTCTCAATCAATGACCCTGAGAAGGATTTTGTAAATGCCTCATTTGTAGATAACCTTCTCTTGCTTCACCCTATTATATAGGGTAAAATCGACTTCCCTCCTTCAGACCTGCTGCCTTTCATCCATAACTGTTCATAGATCACCATTCCAAATGTAATTTGTGATGGGTGTCATCCAACTGGTGGTATGAACATATAGCATAGGAATGGGGATAATATAATCAATTTCATCTGTATTGTTATGGATGAATGGAAATATCATCCAGTGGCGTGCAATGCTAATAACTATTTAATCCCAGTCGGAATCAACCATGGTTTTTGCTGCATTTTCGAAAGCGTCATCTTGATCATTAATTGATCGGGGGACATGAGTCAACATTGGTTCTAATGAGAATTATACCATAAGTGCTCAAACATGGTTCATCAAGGGAACCAATACTTCTTTCATAATAGCATACTCACTATTGACCTGTTTGATGACTATCTCTGAATCACCCTTTATTTTTAGGTGTTTGGATTTCACCAGGAGTGCCAATTCTAGGATTACAATGAGGACTGATACTCTGCTTCATTGTTCGGACACAATTACAAATCCAAGAAATAGTAAGGAAAGATGGAATTTTCGGGAGATACGTGTACGACTCCCAACCACACTTTATTGAGATAGGGATCCTCTATCATTTTCACTGTCAAGCAATGGGAAGAACCTTCTAAGTACATTTTCTATGTTTGGGGGTTCCCCTAGATGGAAAACACTTCTTCATCAGGATATTTGGTATCCAATGGTGTTGTTTCTTCCGAGGGGTTCTCGGCTAGGAATCCTGCTAATTTCTGGCCGTTTATGGCCTTCTAGGGAACGCATTATATGTAAAAATGTTGTATAATGACCTCCCATCATGATAGGAACCCATTTATCATTGGACGGATGATGAAATACATGAGTGGGTTGAAGCCGGAGACCAGTTGGACCTCATAGTGATGCAGGTAATTTTTGAGCTTCCAAACTATGAAGATAAGAGCTGGGCAGTTATTTTCAATCTACTAATACCGATTTTCAGCATCAATCATTGTCTGGCTGAGGTATTAGAGGTTTTTCTCACTACATTCATCATTTTTCTCTTTGAGGAAGGCTCCTAATGATAGTTCTAAGATAGTTATGTATAAAATGAGTGGTCTCCCCTCGACATGTAGCATGTCCACTGCTGGGGTTAGGAGATATCTTTTGAGGTTACCAAATTCTTCATGGAAATCATTATCCAATTCTTATGTAACTCCTTTCTTCATGACCTTGGTGAATGGTAAACATTTACCTGCTATGATAGTTATGAAGCGCTGACTGTAGGTACGGTTCCCCTAGATACCTCTCAACATGGTGATGTTGTGAGGTGGGGACATTCCAAGAATGGCTTTCATATTATCGAGGTTGAATTCACTGCCATGATGGTGTACGATGAAGCTGTGAAATTTTCCTGAGGTAATGCCAAAGGCACATTTTAGGGGATTTATCTTTAAACTGTGAGGTCTCAATTTGTGGAAGACAGTTTCATGGTTGGGCAGGTGGTTTGAATGTTGTCTTTATTTAACCACTAGGTCTTCCAAATAACACTCTACATATTTTCCCAAAAGGGATTGAAGATTTGATTCATGACGCGTTGATATGTGGTGCCAAAAATCTTTATACCAGAGGACAACACATTCTTACAGAACAGTCCATTAGGGGACCTAAAAGTCGTAGCTTCTTCATCTCCTCCAGCCATTCGGATTTTGTTGTATCCAGAATATCCATCCATGAAGGAGAGGGCTTAATATATGGTTGTATCATCAATCAAAATTTCTTTGATCAAGACTGGGAAGTCTCCTTTTGGGAAATGATGATTAAGGTCCCTGATGTCATTGAAAATTCTAATATATCCATTCTTATTTTTGACATAGAATATGATACACATTTAGATGAGATATTAGACCTCCCATATGAAGTTGGATTTGATTAGTATGTCAACTTCAACCTCTATTTTGGAAGAATGAATTGGGTGGGTCCTTCTTGCAGCCTGTTTATAGCCCCGGTCATCTTCTAGTAAGCCTTGATAATGGGTGGCGACTTTATGATCAAGGCCCGGAATACTCATGTAATTTTAGGTGAACACATCTGCATTCTTCTTCAGGCCTCTAGATGAAGATTCACCCAAAGGAAACCCTGGTCTGACCTTGTAACAATCCTTTGTCTTAGAGGGTGTGAACCATGTGAAGGGGTGAAATGGTTATCTCCCATGCACATTGTTCTTCCTAGACAGTGGAAGACAAACATCCTCTATAAGGGTATTTTCGGTAAAAAACACCCCATCCTTGTGGGCTAGGGTTGTTCTCATCCTTCTGTCGATGTGCTATAGCCTGGATTTTTTGTTCATATGTGGGCATTTTTATTTAAAAAATTCTCCAGACCTATGGGCTAGGACTGTTCCCAACTCACAACCATAGCCACTGTTTTACCACCCATTCAGTTTCATGTACCCTCGCATTGGTGTAAGCCGAGTGTGGCATTGGTCCTGCATGGATTCTGTGGTATTTTGATGACATGAGAAATACATTATGGTTATCTTACCTTTGTGGGGAAGCCCACTAGATGTTTCTGGTCACCTGACTTGGATGTTTTTCAATGGATTGATATCTTTGGCCCTAGCACTTTTGAGACTTACTCCAGGCTGGTTTTTTTAGTATCAAATCTTTCCTTAGTAGGGGTTTCATTTTACTATTTCTTATGGGTGATGAAATTGAAGGATGTCATCCCCATTGGGGCTGGCAAGACAGGATGTAGGGTGAAATTTAAAACTACATGATCTCCCCACCCCCTAATGTGAACTCCATCCGGGGCATCTCCAATGAGTCAATGTAGTTTATGTAGTGCATAGAGGTTGTCCAGTTCATGGTTTTTCTTTCACCTTTTTGATTATAGATTTCATTCAGACGAGAGGGCTTCCATGTCCATTAGATGGAAGAGATCACCTATCATGTTGACATGGTCTGCGTACCCTTCATAGGGTAGAATTATTTCTGTCATCATTCTAAAATTTTCCTATATATTGAGGCGAATGTCATGGGTTCATTCCCTGAACAATTCTCCGGGGATGTCATAGTGAGAAGTGTTCGTTGGAAAATACATCACTAGTATATTATCCCTAGCTTGTTGTCTTCTCATAAGAAACATATCATGTTGTTGTTCTTCTAGGAGATCCTCTACGTGATATGCCCAGCATGTCTAATTTTTAATAATTTCGTTGCAAGAAACTGGGATGGTCGGAGCCTTATCCATTTGCGGATGCTGCGGGGGTGTCTCAGAAGATGAGCTTGGCCCTGATCCATCCTTTGGTTGAGAAAGAATATCACTTGTTATAGATGGAGTGCCTGAGTGTCTGACTACCTATCAAGCACCTCAACATAGAAGGGCTTTCTCAGTTTGGTTCTGGCAAGGAGAGGACCTTCTTGACAACATATATTTTGGTTTTGTGGAGGACCTTCGCAAGTGGTGCTACGATAGCAAGGGCTAACATGGAAACATGATGCCCAACCATGGGAATTTTTCTAATGGAGTGTACCCTGGGGGGACCTTCAGGGTGGGATGTTGTAAGGAGAGGACCTTCTTGATGCTTGACGTCACCCTGGGGATGGACTTCACAACAACTGTCATTTCAGGGAGGGCCTTCACAATGAATATCATCCTAGTAAGGACTACCATCGTGACTTGATATCTGGCTGCAGGGAGAATTTCTTCAGTTTTCATCATAGGGAGGTCCTTCATGATTTACTACAATGAGGGGAGTACCTTCTCATTTCTTGTTGTTACTTTGGGGAGGAAATTCAGAATAACTGTGATTACGGGGAGGTCCTTCACAATGACTACCATCATGGAGAAGACTATAGTCACGACTTGATGTCCTAATATAGGGAGAAGCATGTCTATAGTGTATACCCTGGTGAGGACCATTAAGGAAGATGACAGTAAGGGGAGGGCCTTCTTTCTGTCTAGCCTTCAGGTTGAGGGGAGGGATACCCCGATTCACATCAAGAGATAGGCTCTTGTGGTCGATCATTATTGACTCACTGAGTAATCCCTCGTGGGTACTCTATGGAGGAACTTCAGAGCTACTGGTAGCAACATTACATGGAGGACCTTTGAAACTACTACTGCCACTTCTATAATTGGTAATGGAATGACAGGGTCTTTATCCCTTGTTGATATATGTTTGTGGGTGTCAAGAACCCTAACTTCCGGTAGAGCATGATCGTGTATGTGAGCTTCATTTTCGGTTTCCTTTTGAACTTTTCATTTTTGGGTGCTCTCTTGGGGGTAACTGGGGCCATCTTCTTCTGGTAATTGACTTTATATATGGGTCCCAGTCTTGTTGGGTCCCATGATGTCGTTAGGATATGCGGAGGAGCATCTTGAGTTTGGGAAAGGATATATTCCTACCTTGGAGTGGCCACCAGATTGGAACAACATCCCCGAGTTGGAATGAGTATTTTTCCCGATCCGATTGTATGTATATCACAGGATATTGTCGTCGATCCTCCTGTACGTGAGTATTGATGCCTAACTTCTTGTGAGTGACTGACTCATTTTTTGAGTGAGTCATTCCATTCAAGGAAAATAGGTTGTGGGCCCGATTTCTCACCATTTCCACGGATGTAATGATATCTTGGCATGTTTGAAGGATATGTTACAGAATCAATGTCTAATATTCTATCATTTCTAGGATGTCTTAAGATACATATGTGGTTAGAATGGGTATGAAGGCCCATTCTGATGTCGTAGTAGGAGTTTGTTCCTACTTCGGTCCTCTATGACTTGCCAGTAGATACTGGCAGTTCTCCTATACCAGAACAGAGGAACGAGTTTGTCAACAGTTTTATTCTCTGGTTTCCACCACATTTTATTGGTTCCCTTCATATTCATGAGAGGGTACTTTCATATGCTCCCTTGTCATTGTATTTGTCTCACAGGCTTTGTATGCATCCGTATAAATTGGACTCTGCTAATATTTGGTTGCCGCAATTTTTAGATGGTGGTCTTGGAATTCATCAGCATGTATTTTTTTCATGCATGTACATTGTTGCTTCAATATTTAGATGGCAGGAATTAAATTCATTGGCAAATTTTTGTGCCAGTGTGTAGCTGAGTGCCACCTTATTTTGATGGAAGGCTTGAAATGCTTCCACAAGTGAATTTGCCTACGTATAGCTAGTTGCCGCACTATTTTTATAGCGAGCCTATTTTTTATTGATAGATATCTGCATCATCCTCTATCTAGCCTCTCTTTCTTCACGACGGGACCGACGAGCACTTGCAATAATGAGCACGTGCTTGTATTGTTCCACCTTATTTCTATGGTGGGCTTAAGTTGAGAGGGAAGAGTCATATTTCTACCTAGTAAATGCCACTGCGTTTGTACGGAAGAGCTGCTCCTCATCAACCATGGTGATAACACAGTCTTAATTATATATTCCACGCCTTTGGAAAGTTGGCTGAGGGGACTAGGTCTCCTGAACTTTGGAAGGATCCCTCGGCATAAGTTCCTCCTTGGTGGGAGGAGGTCTGGTCGTCTAGTGTCTGCAGTGATGCTCTCTCGAGGGGGCCCACATTTTGGACCCCATGCAGTTGAGATGAAGTCGTTAGCATTGAATTCATATGATGCCCTAAGGTATGGGTGGTAGTAGTTGTCGCGTTCTAGGTACAGGCTCTTGTAACACTTTGAGATGACCACCGGGGCCACCTTGTGTTGAGGTATCGATAGTGGTTGAAGAGATGGCTGGCAAACATTTGTAGACTGAAGGTCTTGTCTTACATCCTCCAGTATGGGAAGAGTACCATTCGGGTGGTACTCCCTGATCAGTGTACCGGATACCCAACATTGAAGATGTTGGGTAGGCGAGGGGGTTATTCTTTCCATTGAGGCCCCGGTCACCTACGGGATCGCTGATATGTGTGTCTGTGTGGGTTGTTGAGATGTCATTTGGATTGAAGGTCACTCTTTGGGAACTTTTAATACATGTATATGACATACAGACCACATATCCTCATCAATGTATCATTTATTTAAAAATATTCTTTTTTGGGGATTCATTTGGGTACCCTTCCCCTTTTATTTATTGTGAGGGCAGAAGGGGACTGAGTTGGGGTCAAACCAACACCTAGGTTAAGGATTCACATCGAGTTCACCATATTTGTTCTGCCTCCTATGTGGCACATTTTGCACATACCGGGGTAAAAAAATGGCCTAATTTGTGTTATTTTTAAAACCCCCACAAATTATATATATTTAGTCCTTTGGTTTTACATGTACCCTTATACATTCATTTTCTCTTAACTCATATTTTAATTGAACTGTAAGTAAAACTGACCTTGTCTATTATTTTTGGTTAGGAACATACCTATTTCATTCACATATTAAATAGATGACTTTGTGAAAACCCATAAATATTGATCTATAATTGATTAAGGATATTTTATATTAAAAAAATTTAATAAAAAATTTAATGTTTTTAATGCTTTCCTTTGGGTAGATTTCATCAATGTGTAAATATAATCTCTATTTGTGAATTTCATGTGAACACATATTTCTATCATTTTGTCTTTTGATATTAATCATACTCTCTACACTTTAATAGTTTTTCAAATAAATTATATTCCTCCATGTGTGAAATAATATTTAATATAAAATTATTAGTTTAAAATGAAAAATTATAATACTTATTTCTAATGTGATTTTTCTAATGCACATAGAATGTGTTTTTAAATTATATCGACTATTTTTTACATATTTTATGCTTAATCAAGGATATTATTCCTACATTTTTCCAATTTTTTCATTGGATGGATTTGGAAACATAATTTTCTATCAAAATATTTATACATCTCTATATTTCTAATTCTCAACTATCAACATTGAAAAGGCACAAATTTTCATCAAGGGTATTTCGTTTATAAATACCTTATTTTCCATTACATTGAAAAAAGGGTGTTCACCTAGATATCATAAATTGATTTATTGGGGTAATTATTGAATAAATACTAAACATTTTATATAATTTATAAATAACATATAATTCATTTTACGGAGAGGATTGTTTTTCGACATATCTCTCACTTCAATATTTTTAATCTTCAAAATAGTGCCCTAAATAAGCACATAGGGTTACCTCCCATAAAGAATGGATATAAGGAATTTCATTGACACTTATTATTTTATTATATTACTAATATATATAACCATGGAATTCTAAGAGTAAAAATTAATCTATACTAATTTAATAAACAAGTCAAAAAATAATCATGGATGAACATGAAGTAGATTCAATAAAAATGGATGTAGTATGGTATCCTAGGGATTCTTCATATTAAATACTTCTTTAACATTTACAAAGGATTTCAAAAATAAAACTCCTCTAATGGAATGATAGATATATATAATCATTTGACTATTTTTTTATTAAATTGGGAACAATATCCACGATCTCGGCTGAATATATATTTTTTGTAGGTGTCATTGAATACTCTTTACGATCTCTGATAACAATGAATCGATAGAATCCTTTTTACCGAATTTCCTCAATTGAAGACTAGGGAATATAAGCTATAAGAATAATCCTCAAAATGCTACATGGCATGAACTAATTGGACACATTCCGATATATCCACACTCCAATCAGAAATATGACACTCTCATAATAGATGATATAGAAATGAAGAAATGATATAATATTTTAATATAAATTATTTATCATATTCCTAATCGTTAAATGGCTAGAGATAATTTCAATTTGTAATTATATAAAATATGAAATCTCATAAAAATTATTCACATCAACATCATGTTCCATCCACCCCAAAAGCAGTGTTCAACAATACATCTTCTTCACCAATAGACCATCTTCATCCACACACAAAAAATCTTCTCTGAGAAGACTTTCAATAATATAAATTATCTAGATTCATAGGTCAACAGAAATTCATATTTGTTATCAATTAAATCCACTTTGTTGAAAAACACCATCCATTAAGTGGTTTGTCTATAAATTTTTTTTTGATGGTAATGAATCATGGTTCTTCTTCATTATCCTTTGAATATGTAATAATTCCACATATAACATAAAAACAAAAAAAATAAGAATTTGGGTAAGAGGGAAAGTTATTCCCAAACTAAGGTAATAATTGGGAGGTGATGATGTTCCGCCTCCAAGGAGTAACATTTAAGGGTGGTGTAGAAATGGTTCGACAAGGATCATCACCCATCCATTTTTTTCATATAGATGGGTTACTATCAAGATTAAAACACCTTTGTTTCAACCCATTGAACAACATTATCCTTTAAAGATAGTTGAATAAATTCTCTGGGGAACTGTTGTTTCCAGCATGTGATTACCTGGGGGTCAAGCACTCATGAAATTGTTCCTTCTCGGATATAACTTCTTCGGATTGTCTCCAACGGGTTTATTCGTGGATACAATATTTCCCATTAGACATGATATCCATTATTCATGGTCCTTCCTTCCAAAGGAAGGTTCTCATCGGCTGACTATTTGGCCAATGACACATAAGGACTCCCTTGGTCGGAAGGATGGGCAGTCGGGCTCACCGCACCCTTCTGGGGGAGGATTGATTCCTATTTCGGGACTCTCTTATGGATTAATGTTTTGTTCATATGTTCATGAATCACCAGTTCATTGCTGAAGATTGTTACCATGGGCTTCCATTAGTTTGGAAGATCGTCATGAGCATGCATATGTTTGATTCCATGAAGGTGATGCTGACATATACATATTATAAAGGAATCTGGAGTTTATTATCATCTAGGGGGATGGAGGGTGACTTGATGTTGGGATCAGGACCATAAGGAGGGCTTCTTACGTATCCTCAGGAGTGGAATCATAACCCTGGTAGGTCACATTGTGTGGGGGTTACACATGGAAGCTTCCCATTTGAGGGGACGTGATTGGGTAAAACCTTTTAGACAGGCACCCTTTTGAGCTTAGGCCTTCTAGAAGGATTCCTATGTAACCATATTTGGTCAAAAATCAGAGTTCTTATATTTCAAATTGTGTTGGGCTTGCACATGGAAGCTGCCAATTTTAGGGGGCATGGTTGGGTGGAACCTTTATATATGGGCAACCATTCGAACTTGGGATTTCTAGCAGGTGTCCTACGAATCCTGATTTGACGAGAAAACAAGTTTTCAAAGTTCAAATTATGGTATGATGTTGTGATCCTCAAAAAACTCTAAGACCACGTGATTCATGCTCGGTGTGAGAATCATGATGATTTTAGAAATTCCACAATTCACATGTCTCCCCCCTCTTGGTGGGGTAGAGCGAGCCTACAGAAGAAGAGGTTGGGGTGACCGTGGGCGAGGGTGTAGAGCAATGAACCCTTCCATGTGAAATGAAATTAATTTTCATGTGGACCTTCCTCAGAATAATGGGGACATACCTCAGTGGGAGGACCTTGGAGAAAGTTTTGGTAAGGGGAAGAATTTCATTCTTGTCGTACGGGGGAGCGAACATAAACCCTTATACTGTTCATTGTTCCCCATTGAATGGAAAAGTAGGTGATCACCCCTAATCCTAAGAACATGGAGGTTTATGTTGGCATACCAATATTGGACTCTGGTTTACCATGGTGAAGTAGCCTCACAGTAATCCTGAATCCCTCACCTTTGTTGGGAGGTCCTTCGTGCATCCTCTTACTTTGGATATGTAGACTCAATAGGGAATGCTGATGAACCTCATGTTCGGATCATTGAGGTTTGATGTCTTTAGAGGAGGCTATAGCCTAGCACTGGAGGACAGGTTAGTGGAGGGGTCATGGAGGATAGGATGGTAATAGAGGGGTGAGTTTGGAACCATAAGGAACAATACCCGAAAACACCCAATTCCACCTACTGATTTCTCATGTCGGATGTTGAAGGCTCCGCATACCATGGTGGAATGTGGGTAGGGGTGCCAACTACATATTCGTGTGGTACACAGGAATGTTTATCAAAAAGCGAATACCAATGTGGTACGTGTCTCACCGTGCCTCTTTGTGTTACATATGTGCTCTGATCAGGTACGTAGTGCTGGGTCCCATCCGCATAGCAGTATTCCATGTGGGGCATCATACAAAAGGAGGGTCTATGGGATTACCATTTGCATGAAATTAATCCAAGCGAAGTCTTTGGTTAGTGGTTTACCATTTTAGTTCGCAGTTCTATTATTATTATTCAATTACCCATTTTATGGTTCATGGCCTATTGTACGTGTAGAGGAAGTGGTTCACAGTTCGTATTTATTTGATGAAACAAAAAAGAAGATGAAGTGCATCAATTATGTCTCCCTAAATCTTTCAATTCCCTTCCTTCTCTCTACCCATCTTCCACTTCTTTTTTCTACTATGAAACTTTTATAGAGCATTTGAGTCATCATATCTACTGGGCACACGACACTATTTGCAATGGTCCATTGAATTAATATTCTATGTTGTGGAAGACTTGGTCAACCAGGGTTTGCGGAGGATCAGTTCATGATAATGGCTCACAAAACCCTGTCTATCTTCTTAATCCGCAAACAGAGGGGTTTCTGGCATGGTACGTGGCTGGTCTTCCATGTAGAACTCATTTGGCTGACACAATTTTCCTTTCTCTCTGTCCATCGCTTCACGAGCTAATGGTTCGCAGACCATCCTTCATACATGGTTGTTCGCGATCCATCTTATTCACCTACCATTCACAGTGATGGTACACCAGCCACATGAAAACATGAATTCCTTCAAGTTCATTTAATGAAAAGAAGCTCAATTTGAGTCCCGCCACCTTGATAAATATATAAAAGTTTTTTATTCCTTTTCCAATGTAGTTGTAGGGGTATTTACTCTCCTTGGAAGAATTTTCAAGACCCTACAAATTCCCCCCATTAGGATGGTGTCCATTCAAAATGAAAAAGGTAGAATTATGATGTAGATGATATCCTGATATGAAATGGTTTGTGGTAGAATAGGTAGACCTCGTAGGATGGGAAAACTCATATATATATAAGGGTCCGTGTCATTTGACTTTTACCATTTCTAGCAGAGAAAAGTGCTCCCAATTTCCCATCCTCCTTCACTCTTTTATACCATGATCCTTGTGAAAATTGTGTTCGCAAACTGCTCTGTATGTTCGATGAACCGATTTCCTCACCATTTCCCCGTCTACGTAACACATTTTGGTTTCTGTGAATTGGATTTTGGAAGTTTAAAACATAAAATATAGATTTATCATGGATGAATGTTATGTGGCTACCTTCTTCATGCATAAAACATGGATATATGAACCTAATCTCAAAAAATATTAAAACAGACTTAAATTTTAATCCACATATTCGAAATGTGATCTTAACTGAGGATTAGGTTCATGGTTTCTACATTCTGTGGGCCGTTCTGTTCACTGGCCAATGGATCGCAAGCCTGCGCCTCACGGCCATTTCATATACCATGTTTGTACGCTGTGAATTACAACCACCTACCGTAGTCGTAGGTGGAGTTGCATCCATAGGTCATGTTGTGCACTATGAATTTTATCAGCATACTATATTTGTAGGTGGAGTAGCTACTGTGTGTCATGTTTTACGCGAAACGTTGTTTCCACGTACCGCTTTTAGGAATAGTACATGTAGCCTTTTTGGACATGATTTATGACCTTTAACCATTTTCAATATCCTTTTCTCAACAATTTTCTATCATATTTACTTCTCACCTACTTCTGGATCTTCCTATGCAGGATACAATCGCTGATTCTGAGGCTGCTGATAATGTCGATGCTTCTTTGGATGCTACTATTACTACTCCTCTTTCTGATACTGACGAAATATTGAGGGATATAGTGGCTTTGGTTGACAAAAATACTCTGGTCACTCTATTTCACCAATCCCTTGTGAATCTTCTCATAGTGGGTCAACGAGAGTACCAATTCTTTGACATGATTCCTTCTTACGAATTTGGACTTGTTTCCAACACAGCAATCCCGACGCCAACCCTAAATGATCGTCCCTCCACATGGATAATTATTACTTCTATTCTGAAGGCGTTGATTTCATCCAAGGGGAGGTACCTTCAGAGGGAGACCACTTCAGGTACCTTGCTACATTATGTGCCTTAAAACGTAGAATGGGTGCAATGGAAACCTAATTAGATGTCCCACTGTTATTAGTGCATCACATGGAAGGCTATAGTAAATGAGTTTCATGGTTGGTCATCTCGATAGGACCTTCACCCTGGAGGCTCGGTTGTCTTGGATTGGGGGGGGGGGTCCCCTTGGGGTTCTCTAGATTTTTGATGAATTATGAGCCGATCTTAGCTTGTGTGATTGTATAAGGCCACCTTCGTTTCTCATACATACACCAATTATCCCACTGCCCTTATTTCATAGCTTTTATGCAGGTGGATTCTAGATACCAACACATTCCATTTGACACATGGGGAGGTTGGCATCAGCCATTGGTACATCTGGCTGATTTTGAGATTCCCTATCATTGGGGACATGTATGATGAATTTCTCCCCACCCCCCTCCACTGTTAGGGATGATGAGTAAAGTACCTCCTGGATAGGAAACATATCATACAACTGAAGACACTTTTGACAAAAATTGATCCATGTCTGAAGAAGGATGTTACATTTGAGGACTGGTTTGATTCTTTTTCTAAGCATAATAGTCTCAGGCCCGATTCATAGAGTCCTAGATCTTTTCTTACCGTAGCCACCAACAGGTGAGCAGGTACATATAGGCCCACCTTAGACAAGGGGGGATTTCGGAAATGGGGATGAGGTGTCATCCCTAACAGCGATAAGTTATTTCGATTGGAAGCTTTCATGGAAATGTTTCTGAGTGAGTGGATTCTACAAGTGCATGAATCTAGTGGTGTAAGAGCCTCAACCATTATCATTACTGCTCAGTTAGACACTAGAATATGCATCAATTTTGCTATACCTATGTTGGACAAGATATATCGCATATTAGGCCGAATCTGTGAAGGGTGGTAACCCTGCCAGATGGTTGTCCCCATTAAAATTCTTTGGGGATTGATGGAAGCCCACATATGGGGTTATTCATTCATAAATTTCTTACTAATCCCATATTCAACCCTTCGACCATACCTTCAGAGTACCAATGGGGTCATGAAGTGGCTTAGGCAACACAGGAGAAGGAGGAGTAGAATAAAAGGAACGAGCAAGACTTAATGGCATGCCTCAACGTTTATGAATGTTTTTATTACTACACATATGATTCATTCATTGGTACCATTATGAAAAATGCATAAAAATACTTTTTCAATCAGTTTTACTTCTTTTCTTTGTGAGAAGTCATTTTGGTTGCCCGTATTTGAGGGGAACTCATCTACAAGGGCTATTCACCCTACAGGTTTGGTCAGAAAGTAAATTTCATTCAGATGTTATGCCTTCCTACTCTTAATAGTGCTCACCAGGAGAAACATCTTATGATAGATCACCAATTATGGTTAATGTTCAACCATGAGGACTCCCAAATCCTGGTCAAGCTTCTGTATTCAAGGTATTCCTTTCCCTTCCATTCCAAGAATTATGCAGAGGCCTGGGTTAGTTAATATCTTGCTGGCTAATTGGCCAACTTGGGGCACACTATGCCATCTTCTATGGCATCCAAGGGGAAGAGAAATGGAACCAAAAGTAATTTGATGAATACCAATGACCTGGAAATGTTTATTGATTTTCTCTTGTCTCCCTCCCCGACAAAATTGTGAAAGGCGATGTTGTGACCTCATGGGCAGCCAAACAAGCTGCTGGAGCTGTTGTCGGGAGTCCATCATCCATTTCTTGCAGTGCCAATTTTCTAGTGTACGGGAGGTAATTAGACGTTTTGAAAGGTCATAAATCCTCTCAAGGTCGGTCCTCTTGAGATTTATGAAAACTCTTCTAGACTAGGGATGTTTCCTTAACTGCTATTGGTTTTATGTCAGTACTGACTGGCTTTTCATTCGATGAGGATCCAGATGAGGTGGGCTGCTAGCTTAAGGACCTTGAGACGATTATTCACTCCTGAAGTGGTCACTGTAGATACATGTATCAGTCAATTTCTATACTATGACCATAAACCACTGATTATGATGATGACATTGATGGATTAACTACTACGGCCGCCATGAAATAGTTTTTGTCTTTACACCCATCATGTCATAAATGCTCTTCTTCATGAGGTACTGAGATTGCAGGGACACCTAGGAAACATTTACAATTGTTGAAGCCTACCCCGCATCCTCATGTTAACTCCCATCATTGGTCATCCCAATTACGACTGTGTTTCTAGATGACTGGAATGTTTGGGATGAACTATGTGAAAGCACTGTAGATGAAGATATATGTAAGCTTCTTCAAAGGAAGAAATTTGATCTTCTAGGTTTTCGGGGTTCCATCACTCCTACCTGTATTTCATCCGATGAAGAGCCTAATGAGTTGGAATCTCACTTGACTGAGATGGAAGTTTTTCTTTATGATCTTACGTACATTCTTTATTAGTCAAACCTCTTGGCATTGATGGCAGTATTTCCTCGGGTGATGAGAGAGGTCTTATCTACAGCCTTTAGCCTTAAATTCATTTATTGCAAAAAAGTTTAAAGCTTCCCATTTTCCTTCTTATTTTTTAGAGGGATGATGAGTCTTGGGATACATCATTTCCCCTATTTTATTCTCTTAGGGGTACTGTAGCTGGGGAATATACCCCTTCGCATGTTGGGGTACTACTAAAGGATCTCTCAAAGCCTAAGAGCATATAGAGGCTGTGATTGTAGACCCTTCCAGGGTGTTTCATCCTCCATCTCCTCTTGGTGATCTTATTTAGGATCCATCTCCCTAACAGTCAATGAAGTATAAGCATGCTTACCAACTATCAAATCACATTCGAAGGGGGATCAAAAGTAAGTGTCTGCTCACCAGGTGATTAAACCAAATACCCTAACCATGTTGACTCACAGGTACGTCTATGTTCTTTAAAATAGGACCCATTAGTGATCAAACGATGATCACTCAAGAATCTATAGCTCATTTAACTTTCACAATAGAGGAAGGATCACCATCTATTACAGGTGATCAGAACAGGGAAGTGGGACCTCATGAGGAGACCATGGGTGTTTCCAACCCCTCAGATGTGCCTGCCCCTGCTCAAAAAAATTCCATCCCAATAGTGGATGGCCATCCAGAAGCCAAGGGTTAATTGGATCATGCCGATCCATTTCTCATGGATATGGGAAGGGTGGTATTTGTGGTGGCGTCTATGTCCAGTGACGAGCACCAAATTTTTCTGAATTTTGGATGGCCATCGAATATCATTGATCCAGTAAACCATGACTAAGAGGCTTTTTCCCCTATATAGGGATTTTCTTCAAAAGACGATACTCTGACTGCTCAGGGTGCATCTGAGGAAGTCATGGTCAGGGAGGCTGATGTTTGGTCCCCTGAAAATATAGAGCACTCTATTGTGACTTTTTTCAAGTTCTAAGAGGAATTTTGTTTCCCGACCCCAATATTATGAGACCAAAATCCTTATCTAGAATGAATATATCCATAAACCTTATCCTGACCGGTGACCTTTTAAGGGCCATCTTATGGACTATTGTTTCGGTCAATCGTGGTTCTGGGACCCCAACACTCTCCCAAATCCATAGAGCGCGGCTGGTGATTGAAGATGTAGCACTAACTATTTTTGACAGTGATACTTCTAACGGGGTGGGAGGAATTTTCATATCCTCTCCATCATCAGAATCACAACCATAAGCATTAGAAACAACAGACGTCCCTACCTTTACATTTATTATAATTAATAGAGACATGGTTGTTTCATGGTCCAATGTTGTTGTAAATGGTGAACCAAGTTCCTCTTTGGTGATGTTCATTCATGACTACATTTCGTCATTCGGGAGTGATTCTATGAATTACCGAGAAAGCCTAGCCAAATTTCATCATACATGGAAAAAAGTGTTGAGGAACATATGGGGATTAATCTCTCAAACTCCATTGGAAGGGATGCCAGCAAAATTTCCTAGGTTACACCACCAATTTATAGTCTTGGGATTCGGTGGATTTAAATATCATATAATTTATGATATAATAAGTCAATTGATTTCTGCTCGAGAAGCAACGAGTGTACATAAGTCTTGACACTCTGTGGCAGATTCAATAGCTTATCTAGAGGCCCCATGAAAAATCCTTATTAATGAAGCTTCCACTGATGATGGGATGGTTGCGATGATGAAAAATTGACTCCCAAATCTAGAGTCTATGATGGTGTAGCATGACTTGTAAGTGGAGTAAAAAATCTAGAAACTGGAATGGATCAAATAGTAGTGAGCATGGGTTGCAGATGCCATTGGGAAAGGGCAATGGAAAATGAAAGAGGGAGAGAGAACTATCCTCCAAGCCATGAGAAAATAGGATTTTCTAAATGTGAGTGAATAAGAAAAGACTATGAACTTATTGAAGCATTTCCAAGATATCAAGGAATCTCACCAATTTTTGATGCACCATTGCGTCTATGCCAAATGTCTCCTATAAAGGTCTTATCATGTTCCCAAAGAGAGGCTCAATGTTTTGGATTCCCATCGTATATTTTCATGGAATATGATGGAACTTATTTACTTCTATATTCCCTCTCTTTTCCTTTTCCTATCAACATCATTTCAATCAAGTGTTAATTATAAACCCTGACTTGAAATTAATTAACTAAGATAACTGAATCGAGCTCTAATTTTTTCCTAAGATAAGGGTCTCAGTGAGCGTAGTTTGACTGTTTCTGATATTCAATGGTATACCTCACAAACGTTTACAATGTTTCCATTATTACCCTAATTTTTTATTAAGACTTCTTGACACGGGCTTAGCGGGAATAACATGGATTTTTCTTAGGCCACCCTTTGTGGGATTCCGACATAGCATACACTGTGCCTTCTCTGGTGGCTCAATGTTTTTTTAGGGAACCAATACAAGAATTTTACCTAGCAGTCCCTTTAGAAGATTTATCTTCCATAAAGTATAACATCCCTTTTTTTGCAATTTGTAGACCTACCAATCAAACATAATACTAATTTTTTAGTTCGAACATATTCGAACAAATTTAATGGGGTAGTTCCCCAACATTGGACCGTTAGTAGGGAATGTTCTAGTATCCTTAATAAATGGGTTAGGGATATTTCATGACCCTTGAATTGTGTATTCTGTACATGCATGAGACTTATGATCCGCATTAGGCATATTGTGGTAGGAAAGGACTCTCCTAGAGACGAGTTTTCCTTTGATTGACTACCATTTTTGAGGGCGACATATGTAGAGCCACTAGGGCATGATGTGCATTATCAACCAATGATATGCCCAAGACACTGACCTTCCATTTCCAATGGCATGGTGGGATTTTCCACATTTTGGATTTATCATGATGTTGGGAGCCACATTATGTGGATGCCTTGAGTAGTGTTGTCTGAAAAAATTAGGAACATTCAAATTATCTTTGAGTGGGAAATTATTCCCACACATTTCTTACTTAAATGAGGGTGATCTGGTAAGTGGTCAGTTTAGTTGAGATTCATTTCTATTTTAGGGGAACATGGGAAGAAAGAGGTATATAAGCCATCATCTAGGAGTTTTCCAAATTTGAAGGTGTGACAAGATATGAATGACATTTGAGCATACGAATTCTAGAAAAGACTTTCATGGGGATGGATTTTACATTTATTGACAACCATTTCTATGGGTGATGTATGCAGAGCGACCAGGGCATGATATTCATAGTCAAGAAAAGGATTCCATAGGACACTAGACTTTTTCCTTTGATGTCCATTGAGGATTATGGAGATAGGTAACTTTTTTAGTATGGTATGTGACCTTCGACCAGGGGAACCGCTTATCACAAAAGGAGTCTTTTTTAGCATAACTTCATCAAAGAACCCCTGAAACGAGTGGGGTTACACTTCCATTTCATTCAGATAAACATCACACATACAGATGGGATATCATTTATAAATTTCAAAAATAACCATAGATGAACCATTCCTAAATATTCTTATATATATAGGATGTGTGAAAGAAAGAAAATATAAACCATGACTCTGAGTGACCTTGAATCAGGAGGGTTTGAATGTGTCTTGGATGCCATTGTTCTTACTATGGTTGATGAGGAATCTCTTGGGGATGAACTTTCCTTTGATTGATGACCATTTTTTCGGGTGAAGTATGCAGAGCCATAGAGGTATGATATGCCTTGTAGATCAATGGTGTTCGCAGGACACTGGCCTTCCACATCATATGTCCTTGTAGGCTTATGGGGATTCACGATCTCTCATAAACGGAGTTTAGAATATGGAAAGAGCATTTCTAAACATATTGGGGACATTTGGGTTGTGATTTACTCATGGAATGGTGTCTCTTACTTAGAACTGACCCATACACAGGGTGAGTTATTTGTTCCATATTTGGGATGCCTGATTTTTTAACATCACATGGCCAGGACATAGGGTTCTTCTCGGGGGAGGGATCTGTGACATGCCTTTTATGGTCATACTGCTAGGACTATATTCTGGGGCCATTTTTTCATCTTGTCATGGTGGATCTATTTCTAAGATCCCTAATCTCATATGAGCTATGCTCATTGAGAGAAATAAAGAATTACAAGGGTTCTGTGGTACCATCTATGAACAGTGAATTGAACATTATGGGAGATTTTTCGGCTAATGACATTGTTTTTCATTTTAACGTCATTCGGTTAGGATGTTTCTAGCCTTGTAGTTTAACATTATGCGATGAGATTGATTTTGGCCTTATAGTTTAATGTTTTGTGGTGCATAGGATTCTGGCATTGCAGTTTAACATCATGTGGTGAGGATGATTATGGCCTCACAGTTTAACATCGTTTGATGAGAACGATTTTGGCCTTGTAGTTTAACTTCATTCGATGATGAAGATTATGGCCCTTCATTTTAATATCGTCTCGTGAGGATGATTTGGTCCTTGAAGTTTAACATCATGCGGTGATGAAGATTCTGGCCATGCAGTTTAACGTCATGCGGTGAGGACTATTTTGGATTTTCAGTTTAACTTCGTACAGTGAGGACTATTTTGGGATTCCGGTTTAACATCGTCGAGTGAGGACGATTTTGGTCTCGCAGAGGTATTCAAAATTTTTAGGATGATTGCATTCAGGATGTTGTGGCGTTCCTTAGACGTGAGGGATGATAGAAGGTGTAAACCATAGTCTTGGGGGAGACTTCAATTAAGAGGGGAAACATGGGGCTTGAATTCCATTGGGCGTACTAAGGTGTGAGATGACTCTCCTATGGATGAATTTTCCTTTTATTGATGGCCATTTTGGGGGAAATATATTTAAAGGAAATGGGGAATGATGTGCATAGTAAATCAAAGGTGTCCATCACGCAATGGTCTTCCATCTCAGATAGCCTTGGATGATTGTGAGGATCCATTTTTTCTCAACATATAGAGTGTGACATTTGGGAAATGTGTTTCTGGGAATGTGATAATACCAAGGCCATGATTAACCTGATCCTTCGTGGAGCTTCCACATAGGTCTGACCCACACATTGTGGAAAAGGGACATTTTTTAATAGTGGTTATGCCAGGATGTCAAATCTTAGCATCACTACGTATTCTGTGAGGGTAGGAATAAATCGACACATAGTTATGGATGTTCCCTACAAATGTTTGTTTGATGTGCTAGGGACACTTGTGGGCATTTTTGTTTTACTTGATAGAGGTTCCTGGACTTCAATAGTCCCCTGTGGTTTATTTGCATAAGAGAATCTCTACCACTGATCCAAAGCTCACTTGAGTTATACTCGATGTGACAAACAGAGAGTTTTTATAGAGTCTACTTTACATGTGTAAGGTGACAGAGTGTATAATTGGGGTATTTTAATTTTATTTCCTAGAGTGGTTGGGCCATGATCGACGATCTAGGGTTCACTGTGTATCCTACGAGGGAAGGAATCAAGCTACACGTAGTTATGGATGTACCCTATACCTGTTTGGATTGGTCCAATGGTTAGGGGAATTTTCATTCTACGCATCACGATTGTCAGGTCTGCTATGCTAGCCCATTGTTGACCATCATAAAAGAATTTCTATCACTATTCCTAATATCATGAGAGTTTTACTTGATGTGAGAAAAAAATGGTGATAAGGGACTCCATTATGAATATTGGTAGATATGGGGAGTGATGGAGGCATTTGGGGGTGGGATCGAAGTACGAGGCGTCGCTATGTATCCTAAGAGGGAATGAATCAAGCCTCCCATAGTTCTATAAATTATCATGTAGTTTATTGTCATGAAATTAGAATGTTTTATGCTATGTACTTTAACATTTTACCGAGAGGAAATGAGCCACAGTTTATTGTCATGTTCCAAGGACGAGTTCCTTACAGTTTAATGTAATGTGGAAAGGATGATGACTCATAGTTTAATGTCTTCTAGAGTTTGGACCATAACATTGTGGGGTATTTTTACTCATATATTAGGGTTTTAGAGCTTGGACCCTAACATGGGGTTTTTTTACTCATAGTTTAAGGTCGTAGAATTTGGACAATATCATGGGGGAATTTTTTATAACTCATGGTTTAGGGTTTTAGAGCATCCATTCAGTTTAGCATCATGTGGACAGGACAATGACTCATAGTTTATGGTACTAGTGTTTGGAACATTGCATCGGAGGCATCATTTATGACTCTTAGTACAGGGTCGTAGATCTTGGACTTATGCGTAGGGGTGATATAGCACATTATTTAGGGTCATTGATTTCAGACCATAAAATGGGGGGTATTTTTATACAATGTATTTCTTTAAGAACATCGCATTTGTGGGAGCCATGATGAGCTTTCCATCTGTTGATATCATGGAGTATGCCCTGTTGGAATAGAACTTATGTATGATATATGGTCCATCCCACTTTGGTTCAAGCATCAGGTGATTTTACTATAGAATCATATGGTTTTTGAGGACTAAAACAATTTCCCCTTCGAGGAAATATCGAAGAAGATCCATTTTATTGAAGGCTCATGGAATTCGGTTTCTGTAGATTTCCAAATGGTGGAGAGTGTACATCCTTTTTTCATCTAATTGATTTAATTCATCAAACTATCATTGGGATTACTTTCCCCTAGACAATTGATCGCAAATGGCCACACGAAGTGATGAAATTTATATTTTGATGGGTAACACCGCCTCTGCCCCGTATACTAGTGAGTACAAGGTTACCTCAGTGAAGGTTTAGGTCATTGTCCTGTAAGCCCACAAATCATGAAATAGCTTATCTAGCCATGATTTGATATCCTTATCGACCATCTTTTGAAGTATGTTGTATAGGTTCTTATTTAAAGACTCTATCAGCCCATTGGTGACCGCGTGGTTGCAGGATGACCAGTTGGCCTTGATTCCATATTCCTATTACAGCTTATCCATCTTTGGATAGCAGAAGTTGGTGTCGTTTTCAATCAGTATTGTATGAGAGTCACCAAATGTAGTGATGATTTTGTGCTTCACAAAGCTGACGATGTTTTTCACCTTGACTTCCTTATAGGGTATCTCTTCTTCCCATTTAGAAAAGTTGTTGTTTGCTATGACTATGAACATGAATTTTCTGGCTTTAGAGGGAGGATATGGTCCCACAACATCCTTCCCCCAGGTGACGAATGGAAAAGTGTAATTTTCCACATGAAGCAACACTGGGGGTAGGTTTATGAAATTAGCATGGACTTAGTGGGAATGGAATTTTTAGTGAATATAGTGCAGTACTGTATCATAGTGTTCTAGTAATACCCAAGCCTCCGGATTTGGTGTGGGAACTTGGTTGATGACTAGTGTGATCGAGAAGCACCAATGTTCACTTTTATAATGATGGAAGTAGTTTCTTCTCAATCAATGACCCTGAGAAGGATTTTGTAAATGCCTCATTTGTAGATAACCTTCTCTTGCTTCACCCCATTATATAGGGTAAAATCGACTTCCCTCCTTCAGACCTGCTGCCTTTCATCCATAACTGTTAATAGATCACCATTCCAAATGTAATTTGTGATGGGTGTCATCCAACTGGTCGTATGAACATATAGCATAGGAATGGGGATAATATAATCAATTTCATCTGTATTGTTATGGATGAATGGAAATATCATCCAGTGGCGTGCAATGCTAATAACTATTTAATCCCAGTCGGAATCAACCAAGGTTTTTACTGCATTTTCGAAAGCGTCATCTTGATCATTCATTGATCGGGGGACATGAGTCAACATTGGTTCTAATGCGAATTCTACCATAAGTGCTCAAACATTGTTCATCAAGGGAACCAATACTTCTTTCATAATAGCATACTCACTATTGACCTGTTTGATGACTATCTCTGAATCACCCTTTATTTTTAGGTGTTTGACTTTCACCAGGAGTGCCAATTCTAGGATTACAATGAGGACCGATACTCTGCTTCATTGTTCGGACACCATTACAAATCCAAGAAATAGTAAGGAAAGATGGAATTTTCGGGAGATACGTGTACGACTCCCAACCACACTTTATTGAGATAGGGATCCTCTATCATTTTCACTGTCAAGCAATGGGAATAACCTTCTAAGTACATTTTCTATGTTTGGGGGTTTTCCTAGATGGAAAACACTTCTTCATCCGGATATTTGGTATCCAATGGTGTTGTTTCTTCTGAGGGGTTCTCGGCTAGGAATCCTTCTAATTTCTGGCCGTTTATGGCCTTCTAGGGAACGTATTATATGTAAAAATGTTGTATAATGACCTCCCATCATGATAGGAACCCATTTATCATGGAACGGATGATGAAATACATGAGTGGGTTGCAGCCGGAGACCAGTTGGACTTCATAGTGATGCAGGTAATTTTTGAGCTTCCAAACTATGAAGATAAGAGCTGGGTAGTTATTTTCAATCTACTAATACCGATTTTCAGCATCAATCATTGTCTGGCTGAGGTATTAGAGGTTTTTCTCACTACATTCATCATTTTTCTCTTTGAGGAAGGCTCCTAATGATAGTTCTAAGATAGTTATGTATAAAATGAGTGGTCTCCCCTCGACATGTAGCATGTCCACTGCTGGGGTTAGGAGATATCTTTTGAGGTTACCAAATTCTTCATGGTAATCATTATCCAATTCATATGTAACTCCTTTCTTCATGACCTTGGTGAATCGTAAACATTTACCTGCTATGATAGTTATGAAGCGCTGACTGTAGGTACGGTTCCCCTAGATACCTCTCAACATGGTGATGTTGTGAGGTGGGGAAATTCCATGAATGGCTTTCATATTATCGAGGTTGAATTCAATGCCATGATGGTGTACGATGAAGCTGTGAAATTTTCCTGAGGTAATGCCAAAGGCACATTTTAGGGGATTTATCTTTAAACTGTGAGGTCTCAATTTGTGGAAGACAGTTTCATGGTTGGGCAGGTGGTTTGAATGTTGTCTTTATTTAACCACTAGGTCGTCCAAATAACACTCGACATATTTTCCCAAAAGGGATTGAAGATTTGATTCATGACGCGTTGATATGTGGTGCCAAAAATCTTTATACCAGAGGACAACACATTCTTACAGAACAGTCCATTAGGGGACCTAAAAGCTGTAGCTTCTTCATCTCCTCCAACCATTCTGATTTTATTGTATCCAGAATATCCATCCATGAAGGTTAGGGCTTAATATATGGTTGTAGCATCAATCAAAAATTCTTTGATCAAGACTGGGAAGTCTCCTTTTGGGAAATGATGATTAAGGTCCCTGAAGTCATTGAAAATTCTAATATATCCATTCTTATTTTTGACATAGATTATGATACACATTTAGATGAGATATTGGACCTCCCATATGAAGTTGGATTTGATTAGTATGTCAACTTCAACCTCTATTTTGGAAGAATGAATTGGGTGGGTCCTTCTTGCAGCATGTTTATAGCCCCGGTCATCTTCTAGTAAGCCTTGATAATGGGTGGCGACTTTATGATCAAGGCCTGGAATACTCATGTAATTTTAGGTGAACACATCTGCATTCTTCTTTATGAAGAAAGTATATGCCTCATTTATCTCAACAGGTATGGCCACATTGATTAAAGTGTATCATGGGTCATTTTCAATGCCCAGATTTATCTCCGTAATATCATCGATGGTGGTGGAAACACATTTTTCAAACGTCGGAGGGGCATCATTGAAGTCTTCTTCCTCTTCTTCTTCTTCATCTTCGTTATCTTCCCCTTCTGAAAGAGAAATTACTTTTGAGATAAATTCTCCAATATTGGAAAGGAAATTTTCTTTTTTCCTTAGTGTGTGAGGGAAGGGTAGTTTGATGTCTCCAGGATGGGCCGGGAGCATATTTGATAGATATTTTCCTGATGGCATGGGAGTAAGGCCGCTCTTCTATGTCTTTGTACATGGTGGTCGTAAGAGAGACCATGTAGACAACTAAGTCTATATCCAGACATGTAATTATGCATTAAACATGGATTATGGGTAGTACGTACTCCTCCCCAAGATTTTGGATGGGGTCAGGGAGAGACATCTTCAATCCATTGTGGGCATTGATCAAATCGACATCATCGGCCAAAAGATGTTTTTATTCTGACTCATAGAACCTTGAGTTGATGTAAAAAGACTCAGAGAACTCAAACGAGGATTTATCGACATGGAACGTCTAATTTTTTCCATTAGTAAAATATTTAATGCATTGATGGTATGGGGAAATAATTTCATCAAGCTGATGCAGCCGAGGCCTCACTAACAGAACGTTGAAGGCTGTAATTTTCTGCACCACTTGTAACTTAGAATTTGATATGAGATATCTAAACCATGTATTATGCTTGATTCATCCCAATGGTTTCTACTAACTTTGGTTGTATCCCAGTCATGTATTAACTCTAGAGTCGTTTTCAATGAAGATCCTCCGAACATCATTTCAATTTCTCTTTCTAGATACATATAAGGGTTTGATGGGATATTTCATGACAGCGTCTTCAACCCTATCTTTGAAGGAGGTAACATTGTGACATTCTTTTGGACTGGTCTTTATTTGGTAGACTTCAACCGCTGCTACATCAGGTTCAAAAACCTAGAGACTTATCAAGGCTTCGATGAGTGCCTCCATAAGATCTGCGAACAAAATTAATGCATTAAACATTGAGATCATTTCTAGTACTGAATCTAGATAATTTAATATGTCATACTTTTTATCTAATGTTCGGTGCTTCCTAGCTCTGGGTTTCTCATTTACAGACACTTTAGGGGCTTGAGCACTGGAAGTAGATGGTTTGGCCTTTATAGTGGGAGTCGACGGGGTTGAATTCATTTCCACGTTTGGAAAGACTGGTCTTCCTGTATACCTTGGTAGGTTCCATACATTTTCTTAACCTAATGGATACTTCATGATTATTGGTATTGGGTATCATCCGATGGGGGTGATGGAGTATTCTGGTTCCTATTGCATCTTTCGAAAGGACCTTCATCAAGTTTCCGAGATGTTAACAGTTTGACTTGTAGAGTGTCTAGGAATTTGACCCTAGCCACAATCATTCCTCCTAGGGATCCTCCAGCCTCTGTGGACACTTCCTCGGGATCGCCAATTAGGTTCATGGAATTCATGTTTGTGGCCACAATCATCATCGAATAAGGGGTAATTCATGTGAATTACATTAATAGAGTCGAATATCATTTTTTAATCTGATACGGTTCGTATCTGACAGCCTCCTTCTGATGGTACCATTTGGTAGGGAAGTTCCTATTGAATAGTGTGGAGGGGCGGTGCCCGTTGAACTATTTTGCGGAGAGGTTCCCATTGAACCATTTGGTAGGGCATTGCCCATTGAACCATTTGGTGGGGCTATTCCCATTGATCTGTTTGGAGGGGCAGTGCCCATTGAACAATTTTTTGTGGTGGTTCCCATTGAACCATGACTATTGGCATGAGTACAAAAGTGTAAACAAAGAAATCAGCTTTGTAGTCATCCCATATTCTTTCTCTTGCCTTCTTCCCTTATTGCCTTTAGAGGACTGCAATGTCGAGGAGGATTGTTGTACTATATTAAGAGCTTTTGGGTGCACAATATGTTGCTTCAACTGCACCTAGAGGATGTCGTGGACTCAGTTTATGGTCTTCCAGGTCATCCAGTTATCAAATTGATTTCCATATTCTTGGGGACTTTTTCCAAATCTTCATTCTCTCTTGAGTCGGAGGTGGAAATGGAAGCTACTTGTACTGGTGGAAGGCCCAATATTACATGCAAATAATCCACCATATTTTCTAGTAGATCCTTGAAAACAAATCATTCCTAGATGGTGTGTCGTATTATCTGCTAATACAGACAATAATTTGGATGGTAATCGAGACCCACTTTATCGGTTCGCTTTGGCTCTCGTAGCCGGAGTATATTGCAATTCATGGAGGCTGTGAAATAGTTGTAGACCTAGTCATCTTATAATGAATTATCATTATATTTTAGTTCTTCAAACTTATTTCTTTTAGCACCCTATCTCTCATCTTGCCTAGGTGGGGGTGGTGGTTGGCATTCAGGGGGTCCCTCACGGTTCATTGGGGGCCTCGCAAGAAGATCTGCTGCCAGGGCCGGCTTAAGCGTGATAAAAGACACTTCATCTTTTCACGTTGTTTTCCTAGGGGCCAATGAGGCCACTCGGGACTTATGGTTTGTCCATTGAAAGGAGTCTTTTATCCTTTGGGAAAATGAAAAGAAGCCTCTAAACCCACTGTTGTACATAACTGGGATAAACAGCATTCAAAATTTACCCCAAAGGTTGTCAATTCACAAGGAGAGAATCTCCTCCTATGGGAGTGGCCAATTCATGGAATATGTCATGCTATTCCATATGACAATGATGTCTGAGACTCTTTCATTGTCTCGATGATTTCAATTCATGAGATCCCTAACTGTCATCTTGGACAGCATCAAAATGAACAAGAAGATAAACTATCGCCATAGGTCCCCCCAACCTGTAATAGAATTAGCTATAATTTGAGTATACAATAGAAAAGATGATCAATGTAGTTTTTGTATGAAACACTTCAGTTTCATAGCTTCTTGCTGCTCTGGAGTGCCCATCATGGGGTCAAAATAGGAGTCATAGTCCATCAAATGCTGTTTTTGTTCCCCCAATCCATTGAATACTGGGAATACAGGGTTCCAAAAAATTGGTGGTGGAGGAACATTTCTCACCCACTCAGGGTAGCGGTTGCACTCTAGTTGTATCGGAGTATGCTGCCCCTCCATGGATTCTAGTCGGGCTGCTAGTTTCTCGTCACTGTTGAAGATCCCTTGATTTATATCCTGTCGGTCTTGAACATGATAAGGTGTGGTATAGGCCAAGATTGGGCGTGCCAGCGCAACAAGAATATGTGGTGGATGCCCACCTAGGGGCATCATTTGGGGGTTTATCTGGGTATATTATGGCTACCTTCCTAATGGGGAGAAGTCTTGATGTCCTTCTATGGACTTATTAAATGGTCTTTCAGGCTCAGTTTCATTCACCTAGATGAGTGATTGTGGTATGGTAACCTCTTCTGGGATCACCAACCGATGTTACATAGAGGGAACACATCCGGTGAGATAACTCCCTCGACGTAGCTCGACATTAAATCATCTAATCCCTTTCATTTCATCCACTTTCTTAGATAAACATTCCTTGAGGGTGAGGGACACACTCTAATGTGGAGTAGGATGTGGGTCATAGAAGACCTTGGATTTATTTTTCTCCTTGATAGTGTTTCACGGGGGAGGTAATGTCAGATTGACTGAGTGGGAAACCAGATTTTGAACATCCATTTAGTTTCAGGTATGCAAACCCTCATGCTGGGTGTAGAAATCCTTGGGAAGGAAAGCATATTCTTTTGTTTCTTGTACCCCTACATCATTTCCTATGAGATTCATGGGATTGACTTTTTCCACATTCACTTATGCATACTACATTGGGGTGGTGTACTGAGTGAAGAATGGTAGGAAGGCTTCCTGCTCGCTTTATTGGACTTTCTCCCTCTATTCTAGGGTATTCTTCAGGCCTCTAGATGAAGATTCACCCAAAGGAAACCCCGGTCTGACCTTGTAACAATCCTTTGTCTTAGAGGGTGTGAACCATGTGAAGGGGTGAAATGGTTATCTCCCATGCACATTGTTCTTCCTAGACAGTGGAAGACAAACATCCTCTATAAGGGTATTTGAGGTAAAAATCACCCCATCCTTGTGGGCTAGGGTTGTTCTCATCCTACTGTCGATGTGCTATAGCCTGGATTTTTTGTTCATATGTGGGCATTTTTATTTAAAAAATTCTCCAGACCTATGGGCTAGGACTGTTCCCAACTCACAACCATAGCCATTGTTTTACCACCCATTCAGTTTCATGTACCCTCGCATTGGTGTAAGCCGAGTGTGGCATTGGGCCTGCATGGATTCTGTGGTATTTTGATGACATGAGCAATACTTTCTGGTTATCTTCCCTTTGTGGGGAAGCCCACTAGATGTTTCTGGTCACCTGACTCGGATGTTCTTCAATGGATTGATATCTTTGGCCCTAGCACTTTTGAGACTTACTCCGAGATGGTTTTTTTAGTATCACATCTTTCCTTAGTAGGGGTTTCATTTTAATATTTCTTATGGGTGATGAAATTGAAGGATGTCATCCCCATTGGGGCTGGCAAGACAGGATGTAGGGTGAAATGTAAATCTACATGATCTCCCCACCCCCTAATGTGAACTCCATCCGGGGCATCTCCAATGAGTCAATGTAGTTTATTTAGTGCCTAGAGGTTGTCCAGTTCATGGTTTTTCTTTCACCTTTCTGATTATGGATTTCATTCAGACGAGAGGGCTTCCATGTCCATTAGATGGAAGAGATCACCTATCATGCTGACATGGTCTGCGTACCCTTCATAGGGTAGAATTATTTCTGTCATCATTCTAAAATTTTCCTATATATTGAGGTGAATGTCATGGGTTCATTCCCTGAACAATTCTCCTGGGATGTCATAGTGAGAAGTGTTTGTTGGAAAATACATCACTAGTATATTATCCCTATCTAGTTGTCTTCTCATAAGAAACATATCATGTTGTTGTTCTTCTAGGAGATCCTCTACGTGATATGCCCAGCATGTCTACTTTTTAATAATTTCGTTGCAAGAAACTGGGATGGTCGGAGCCTTATCCATTTGCGGACGCTGCGGGGGTGTCTCAGAAGATGAGCTTGGACCTGATCCATCATTTGGTTGAGAAAGAATATCAATTGTTATAGATGGAGTGCCTGAGTGTCTGACTACCTATCAAGCACCTCAACATAGAAGGGCTTTCTCAGTTTGGTTCTGGCAAGGAGAGGACCTTCTTGACAACATATATTTTGGTTTTGAGGAGGACCTTCGCAGGTGGTGCTACGATAGCAAGGGCTAACATGGAAACTTGATGCCCAACCATGGGAATTTTTCTAATGGAGTGTACCATGGGGGGACCTTCAGGGTGGGATGTTGTAAGGAGAGGACCTTCTTGATGCTTGACGTCACCCTGGGGATGGCCTTCACAACAACTGTCATTTCAGGGAGGGCCTTCACAATGAATATCATCCTAGTAAGGACTACCATCATGACTTGATATCTAGATGCAGGGAGAATTTCTTCAGTTTTCATCATAGGGAGGTCCTTCATGATTTACTACAATGAGGGGAGTACCTTCTCATTTCTTGTTGTTACTGTGGGGAGGAAATTCAGAATAACTGTGATTACGGGGAGGTCCTTCACAATGACTATCATCATGGAGAAGACTATAGTCACGACTTGATGTCCTAATATAGGGAGAAGCATGTCTATAGTGTATACCCTGGTGAGGACCATTAAGGAAGATGACAGTAAGGGGAGGGCCTTCTTTCTGTCTAGCCTTCAGGTTGAGGGGAGGGATACCCCAATGCACATCAAGAGATAGGCTCTTATGGTCGATCATTATTGACTCACTGAGTAATCCCTCGTGGGTACTCTATGGAGGACCTTCAGAGCTACTGGTAGCAACATTACATGGAGGACCTTTGAAACTACTACTGCCACTTCTATAATTGGTAATGGAATGACAGGGTCTTTATCCCTTGTTGATATATGTTTGTGGGTGTCAAGAACCCTAACTTCCGGTAGAGCATGATCGTGTATGTGAGCTTCATTTTCGGTTTCCTTTTGAACTTTTCATTTTTGGGTGCTCTCTTGGGGGTAACTGGGGCCATCTTCTTCTGGTAATTGACTTTATATATGGGTCCCAGTCTTTTTGGGTCCCATGATGTCATTAGGATATGCGGAGGAGCGTCTTGAGTTTGGGAAAGGATATATACCTACATTGGAGTGGCCACCAGATTGGAACAACATCCCCGAGTTGGAATGAGTATTTTTTCCGATCTGATTGTCTGTATATCACAGGATATTGTCGTCGATCCTCCTGTACGTGAGTATTGATGTCTAACTTCTTGTGAGTGACTGACTCATTTTTTGAGTGAGTCATTCCATTCAAGGAAAATAGGTTGTGGGCCCGATTTCTCGCCATTTCCACGGATGTAATGATATCTTGGCATGTTTGGAGGATATGTTACATAATCAATGTCTAATATTCTATCATTTCTAGGATGTATTAAGATACATATGTGGTTAGAATGGGTATGAAGGCCCATTCTGATGTCGTAGTAGGAGTTTGTTCCTACTTCAGTCCTCTATGACTTGCCAGTAGATACTGGCAGTTCTCCTATACCAGAACAGAGGAACGAGTTTGTCAACAGTTTTATTCTCTGGTTTCCACCACATTTTATTGGTTCCCTTCATATTCATGAGAGGTTACTTTAATATGATCCCTTGTCATTGTATTTGTCTCACAGGCTTTGTATGCATCCGCATAAATTGGACTCTGCTAATATTTGGTTGTCGCAATTTTTAGATGGTGGTCTTGGAATTCATCAGCATGTATTTTTTTCATGCATGTACATTGTTGCTTCAATATTTAGATGGCAGGAATTAAATTCATTGGCAAATTTTTGTGCCAGTGTGTAGCTGAGTGCCACCTTATTTTGATGGAAGGCTTGAAATGCTTCCACAAGTGTCTTTTCCTACGTATAGCTAGTTGCTGCACTATTTTTATAGCGAGCCTATTTTTTATTGGTAGATATCTGCATCATCCTCTATCTAGCCTCTCTTTCTTCACGACGGGACTGACGAGCACTTGCAATAATGAGCACGTGCATGTATTGTGCCACCTTATTTCTATGGTGGGCTTAAGTTGAGAGGGAAGAGTCATATTTCTACCCATTAAATGCCACTGCATTTGTATGGAAGAGCTGCTCCTCATGAACCATGGTGATAACACAGTCTTAATTATATATTCCACACCTTTGGAAAGTTGGCTGAGGGGACTAGGTCTCCTGAACTTTGGAAGGATCCCTCGGCATAAGTTCCTCCTTGGTGGGAGGAGGTCTGGTCGTCTAGTGTCTGCAGTGATGCTCTCTCGAGGGGGCCCACATTTAGGACCCCATGCAGTTGAGATGAAGTCGTTAGCATTGAATTCATATGATTCCCTAAGGTATGGGTGGTAGTAGTTGTCCCGTTCTAGGTACAGGCTCTTGTAACAATTTGAGATGACCACCGGGGCCACCTTGTGCTGAGGTATCGACAGTGGTTGAAGAGATGGCTGGCAAACATTTGTAGACTGGAGGTCTTGTCTTACATCCTCCAGTATGGGAAGAGTACCATTCGGATGGTACTCCTTGATCAGTGTACCGGATACCCAACATTGAAGATGTTGGGTAGGCGAGGGGGTTATTCTTTCCATTGAGGCCCCGGTCACCTACGGGATCGCTGATATGTGTGTCTGCGTGGGTTGTTGAGATGTCATTTGGATTGAAGGTCACTCTTTGGGAACTTTTAATACATGTATATGACATACAGACCACATATCCTCATCAATGTATCATTTATTTAAAAATATTCTTTTTTGGGGATTCATTTGGGCACCCTTCCCCTTTTATTTATTGTGAGGGCAGAAGGGGACTGAGTTGGGGTCAAACCAACACCTAGGTTAAGGATTCACATCGAGTTCACCATATTTGTTCTGCCTCCTATGTGGCACATTTTGCACGTACCGGGGTAAAAAATGGCCTAAAGTGAAGTGTCCTTTTGTCTTTTAGAATTGGGGTAGAACCACCAACTTGCTAAAGGATTCCCGTCGTGTTCACAATTTTTGTTCTTCCTCCGCGGTTGTTCATTTATGGGTGGTGCAGAAATGGATCTACAAGGATCATACCCATCCCTTTTTCCAAAGGGGAGGTTGCTTGTCGAGTTGACCACTACTTTGTTTCGAGCCATTCAGTGTCATTATAGTTTAAAAATGGTAGAATTAACCCTGTATAATATTGTTGGTTCAAGCAGGTGATTGCATGGGGGTCAGTCCATTTTTCAATAAGGATAGGATCACGTCGAATTTACCACTCCTTCATTTCAACCCATTCTACGTCATTATCATTTAATTAAGGTTGAATTAAACATGTGGGGAACTGTTGGTCTCAGTGGGTGATTGTGTGGGGGTAAATCACTCATGAAATTGGTCCTAATTGAATATTACATCTTTGGATGTTCCCCAACATGTTTATTCATGGAGCCTAGTATTCCCAACGGCCCTAATATCCATGATTGATGGACCTGCTTTCCAATGGAAGCTGCTCATCGGCAGTAAATTTGGCCAACAACACATAAGGACTACATTGGTCGGGATGATGGGAGGTCATGCTCACTACACCCTTCCTGAGGAGGATTGTTGCATGTTCTTGGACTCTATTATAGATTTAAGTTGTGTTCATATGTTGATGAATCCTTAGTTCATTCTTGAAGAGTGGGTCAACAGGCTACCCTCAGTTTACATGATCTTCGTGAGCATGTATATGTTTGATTCCACAGAGATGATGCTGACTTAGCCATATTATATGGTGGTCATGAGTTTATTGTCAGCCAGGGGTTTGAATGTGACTTGATGTTGGGATCGGTCCCACCAAGATGGCTTCCAATGTATTCTCAGGAGGGGAATCAGAACCGACGTAGTTTGTATTGTGTCAGGATTATGTGTTGAACCCAACCATTTGAGGGGACATTATTGGGTTAAAGTTTTTTGAAGGGAACTCTTCTGAGCTCAAGCCTTCTAGATGGCATCGTACATATCCTGATTTGGTCAGGAATCTGAGTTCTCATAGTTTGAATTTTGTGGGGCTTGCATGTGGAATTTTCCCAATTGAGGGGGCATGGATGGGTGGACACTTTATGTATGGGCACCCATTCGAGCTCAGGCCTTCTGGGAGGTGTCATGGGTATCCTGATTTTGAACAAGAATCAAATTTCTCAAAGTTTGAATTATCGTCTAATGTTGTGATCCTCACAAAACTCTAATCCCATGTGATTCATACTTGGTGTGAGAAACAGAAGGATTTGAATGATTTAAAAATGCAGATTCCTCTCCCTGTTGGTCGGGGAGGGAGAGCCTGTGGTGGAAGAGGCTGGAGAGACCATGGGTGAGGGCACGAAGCGATTAACCCTTCCCCATGAAATGGAATTAAAGTTCATGTGGCCTTGCCTCGGAATATTGGGGCCTTACATCAATGGGGGGTCCCTAGAGCATGTTCTTGGAAGGGGAGGAGTTTTCTCCTCATCAAAGGGGGGAGAGAACATAATCACATTGAATGATCATTGTACCGAATTGAAGGAAAAGTATGTGATCACCTCTAATCCTGAGAATAGGGAGGTTCACGTTGGCATACCAAGGTTAGACTCTGGGTTTCCATGGGAATTAATCCTCACATTCATTCCCGAAGCTCGCACCTTTGTTGGGAGGGCCTTCGGGACTCTGCTTACCATGGTTTTGTAGACTCAATAGCGTGCTATGATGCACCCGATGGTCTCATTATATGGGTTTGGTTTCTTTGGAAGAGTAATTATCCTAGCGTTGAAGGACTGGTTAGTAGAGGGATCATGGAAGATTGGACGGTAATGGAGGGGTGAGGTTGAAACCAGAAAGAACAATACCCGAAAACACCCCATTCCGTATACTGGTTTTTCATGCCGGATGGGGATGGCTCTTCATACTGTGGTGGTATGTGGGAAGGGGGGCCATCCGCGTCCTGGTGTGGTACATGGGTAGGGGTATCTCCAACTGCGTATGGAAGAGGTATGCAGCTCACCGTGTCACATTGGGTTATATCCGCGTACCAATCGGGTAGGCGGTGCTGGGTCCCATTTGGGGAGGCCCATTGAAGCAATATTTTTTCCCGCAGAAGACTCGATCAACAAGGGTTTGTGCAGGCTTCTGTTCATGATTATGGTTCGTGGAACCCTGTTCATCAGCTTAATCTGCAAACTGACGGTTTCCTGGCATGGTACACAGCTGGTCTTCCATGCAGAACTCCTTCTGTTGATGCGGTTCATGGTTTTCCTTGCTCGCTGGCCATCGCTTCATGAGCCAGCGGTTCACGGACCATCCCGCATACTTGGCGACTCACGATCCATCTCTATTGCATACCATTCTAGGTCATGGTATGTGGGACACTTGAAAACATTAATTCCTTTATGTTCCTTCAAGGAAATGTAACCCAATTTCAGTCCATTTGCCTTGATAAACTTATAGAAATGCTTAATTCTTTCTGCAAAGCCCTTGTAGGGGTATTTACTCTCCTTTGTGGAATTTTTAGGACCATACAAGTGCACAGAAGGGTGAGTGCCTGATTATAAGGTTCCTTCCACTAGTAAAACATTAAAGAAGGCACATGGAAAGATAGCACCTTCATCAAAGGTGTTTTGAGGAAGGAACTATTTAGGATATAACCTTATTTATTATATTTATGAAGAAGGGACCTTCTTGGAGAGCACCATCTTAATATGTTTTTAAAACAAGTCTTTATTCCAAAGAACGCCTTCTTTTAAAAATTTATCAAGAAGCAACTCCCATTAATTTTTAAAATTTATTTAATTCTTTTTTTTGGTTACATATATATATATATATATATAAACAAAATTAAAAATCTAAGATAATATAACTATATTTCTGTAGAATTTATCTGATATTTAATTTTTAGCATTACTCCCAATAAATTAGTTTCGAATTCTGACAGAAACCATCACCCAGGACTCCATTTTATAAGAGGACATATCTAAGAAATATTTCTACATTTTCGATGTGGGATTCAGGTTCTCTTTTTCTAACAAAGAACATTCTGTATTACTGATGTGTTATTCATGTTCTCTCTATCCTACGCAAAATTAATAATACATTATTATTAATCATTTTTAATCTATTAATAATAAATATTGATTACAAATTAATAATAATCAAATATTAATGTTTACTACTAAATATTTATATATTAAAAATTTATATTCATAATATTTTAAACAATTATATTTAATAACTAATTAATTACTAATAAATATTAATAAATTAATAAATTGTTAGTATTTAATATTTATTAATCATATTTAATCTATTAATAACATTATTAATTATATTTTTACTTTTTATTACTAAATATATAAATAATAAAATTATATATAATATTTAAAAATATTATTTATTTATTTATTTTATTAAAATATTATCTATATTACTCTTATGGTAATTATAAATGATTTTTAATTGTATAATAAAATGTGAATAATGAAATTTTTATGAACATTTATATTTTCAATCTTAAATATTTAATTAATATTTGTTTTTAATTATATTATTAATAATTTATTATTTAAATTATAAATTATATTATTTACATCATTATTCGAAATCATTATTTTAATTATAGAAAATATTTTAAAATATAATTATTATTTATTAAAAATATAATCCATATTATCTTACAATAATAAAATTATCAATAATAATTATTTCATTTTTTTTTCATTTTTTTTATTTTCAATTTTTTCTTAGGGTGATTGTTTTAAATTTTATATAGATTTTATTTATACTATATTTCATGTGCATAAATTTTTTATGGTGTAAAAGTTATATTTTAGTCCATAAAGCTTTTATTTTATAAATTATTATTGGTTTGTTACATTTAATAAATTATTTTCGTTTTCTACTAATTTTTTATCTTAAATCCGTGTTTGAATTTTCATTTAGATTTTATTATAGTTTATATTTTGCAGACATCTGATGTCACAAACATAAAATACAATAATACTTCAAGTAGGTGACTTTGAAAACATATAAATTATTTTTCATGAACATTTAAAAAAATTATTTTCAACAATTTATTATATTTTTAATCCATGCTTTATGTATCATTTATATTGGTCTTATAGTTTATATTTTATAGGATTTCATTGTCACATACATGAAGTATTTTTACGTTACAAGTAGATTGCTTTAGAAGCCTATAAAAAATAAACTATATGACCAATCTAAATGAGACATATAATAGGGATTAATATTATAAGAAATAGTTGAAAATAAAAAATTTATTAATAAATATAAGAAAATAATTTATATGAAAAAAATGTATTGATTTAAAACATAATATTTTGACCTATAAATTATTTTTTACTATAATATTTTTTTTAAATTAATTTTTTTTGTAAATTTTTTGTTATCCATTTTATATAGAATTAATTATTATTTTTACTTTCAATTTTTTACATTATATATATATTTTACATATACTATATTTCATGAAAATAATTTTTTTGAAGTTTACAAGTTATGTTTCTAATACATAAGGTTTTTTCATATAAATTATTAATGATTTGTTAAATTTTTCAAATTATTTTTATTTTCAACTATTTTTTATATGATCAATACATTTTTATGTTTAATTTAGATTATTATTATAGTTTATATTTTATAGACTTCTAAAGTAACATATATGAAACATAATAATGTTTCATGTAAGTCACTTTGAAAGGTTATAAATTATTTTTCATCTAAATTTTTTAGGAAGTTTTTTTATTTTCAACTATTTCTTATTTGTTTAATCTATGTCTTATGTTTCATTTATGGTGGTCTTATAGTTTATATTTTATATGATTTCATAGTCACATACTTAAATCTTTTTTTTATTTCATGTAGGTGACTTTCAAAACCTATAAAATATAAACTATATGACCAATCTAAATAAAACATAAAAATTGACAAAAAAATCTAAGAAATAGTTGAGAAAATTTAACAAATATAATGAACAGAGAATAATTTACAAGATACAACCTTATTAATTTAAAACATAATATTTGTACTAATAATTTTTTCTTTCTACAAACATTTTTTTTCTAAATTAAAAAACCAATTTTCTTACGTAATATAATTACTAAGTAATTACATTTTGTGTAATTGATAATTAATTAGTAACTAATAATTATGTTACTATTTTAAATAATTAGATAATAAATAATAATTTTAAATATTTCTTTGTAGTTAAATTAATTATTAAATAATATTTATTTAATTTTAATATTATTTAATAAATATTTATTATAAATTTAAATTTATTATTAATTAGTATTTATTTGCAATAATTAGTTAATTAGTTAATACATATATATTAAAAATTAATTCACAATTAGTAATTTAATGTTTTAATCATTATTAATAATATTTATTACCAAATAATAACATTAAATATTTATTAGTAATTAGATAATAATAATTATTAATAATTATTAATAAATTAATAATTAAGTAATAATTAATTTTTAAAAAATTACATTATATTTTTAATAGGTAATTAAATATTGATTAATTATTAATTAATTAATAATTAATAGTTATATTCTAATTTATTAGTAATTATTTAATAGAAATGTCTTAATATTTATTAGTTAATTAATATCGTAACTAGTAATTACTAATATTTACTATTATTTAAATATTTCTTAATTAATAAGTAATTAATAACTATTATCTATTAATATTTTATTAATATTCATTAGTAATAAATTAGTTACTAATTAAAATATTATTACTATAATTTAGTAAATTATTAATAGATTAAAACTGATTAATTATAATATATTATTAATTCCACTCTGGAAAGTGAGAATCTGAATGCCACATCGGAAATGCATAAGATTCTGTATAGGAAAGTGAGAAACTAAATCCCACATTGAAAATGCAGAATGATTTTTAGGACAAGCCCTCTTATAAAAGAGAGTCCTAAGTGAGAGTTCTTTTCCGAATTCCAGACTGCTTAATTGGCCGTAATGCTAAAAATTAAATAGTAGATAAATTCTGCTGAAAAATAGTTAAATGATGTTGATTTTTTAATTTTATTTTTATATATATATATAAACAAACCAATGAAAAAAATGAAAATAAAAATAATAAAAATAATTAAGGGAGTGAATTATTTATAAATTTTTTAAAGATTCACTTTGGAACAATGCATTCTTCGTAAAACATATTAATTAGGTGCTCTCCAAGAAGGTTCATACTTAATAAATATATTAAAGAGGGCACTATCAAGGACATCACCTTCTTTCAAATACCTTCGATGAAGGTGGGGTACCTTAATAGAGCCCTTTTTTATTGTTTTACTGAAGGAAGGAACCTTATAATCAGACACACACCCTTATGCTCATCCCTCCCTAGCATTACCTTAGTTTGGGAATTTCTTTTCACCTAACACTATTTTAGGAACTTGTTTTCATTATGTTAGATGTGGATGTTTTACTTTGAATAAACCACATCTTCATTCATTCTTGACCTATCTCCATCAAAACATCTTCAAGTTCAAGTGTTCATTGAAAAATGTTGAGCTCAATGTTCGGTATCAATCTACTTCAGGGCGAGCTCTGTAGTGGTTTTTCGATTAATGAGTTTGTGTCTCCATTTCTGATTTTCCCCATCACAAAACTAGGTGTCCTTCTTCAAAACACAGACAAATTTTGATTCTTCAGAACTAATCAACGATTCCAGCAGTCGGTTTTACTTAGTTGGGGTTTTTATTATCTTTAATATATGGATTTAATACATTAAAACTTTTAGACTCCCCTTGTTCCAGTTTGTTTAGGATCTTGATCAGTTATTGGGTTCATCGATGGAGAGAACAACAATAAAGGATTTACTGGAATCACCAAAATCAACGGTGCTAGCTTCTCCATCAAATAATTTTGGTCAAATAATTGTAATGATTTATGGTGAAATAATGGAGGTGATCTTGGTTTCTCAAGGGCATGGAACTTTTCCTACAATCTTCCTTGGGAAGAATGAAATCCTAAATCTTTGTTTGAAATTGATTTTCATCTGTTAAATTTAATCACAGAGGCTCATCTTGGAATATCATACATAATTTATAGTATCATATTCAATTTCTTAATTAACATCATATAATATCACATTTTTTCTTATTCAAGTGTCTTCTTCAATTGCCTATCGGTCTCAGAATCTAAAATGGATTCCCAGTGTACAAAGAAGAATCACGTATGTGGGGAAATATATTAATTAACTAATTATATAATTATAAAAAAATAAATAATAACAATTATAGATGACATAAATTATAATTAAATTTCACCATTTAATAAATATATAATGATAATAAATTAAATACTAAACATCAATTAAATAATTAAAATATGAAAATATAAATTAACATAAAAATATATTTAAAATTAACTATAAAACTATTATTTTTAACCATCCATTAAAAATAAAAATATTAAACCAAAAGATTAACAAAACTATAATTAAAACATAAAAGACATTAATTAATCATAAAATGAAAGATTTAATTAATTCAACATAAAATTAACATTAATTTTAAACTATAAAATTAAAACACAACATTTCAAATTTAAAATATAATTAAATTATAGAAATTATGTGGAAAAAAGGTGTTAAAATATAGCCATATCATATTCCCCCATAGTAGGCTTTTTTATCCTCAATAAAACAATTACCAAATATAGTACCGTAAAATGAATCTCAGTATGGAAATAATATATTCCCATAGAAAATTAGTTTTGAAAATAATTTTCCCTCACTAATTTTAATCAATTAGTTAATTATTTCAACCACATGAAATTTAAAAAAAATTATTAAAAAACTAATTTTAGTTTTAGAAAGAAAATTGACCTTAAAAATTTTGAAACAAAAATAAAATTGGTTGACTTTTCATTCAACTAATATTTAAAACAACTATTTACCTCAAAGTGTATAGGAAAAGAGTAATTAGAAAAAACATATATACACTATGTTTGGGTGAGAAAATATAATATATTAAAAGGAAGAATAAATAACTAAGCCATAAACATAAATATTAAAACAAGGAGTTGAACCACGATTATGATTTTCATTTATTAATAAATCTAAATTATTGTGTTATTATTTTATATCCAATTTAAATTATTCATTTGTAATTATAATTATATAACATTAACACTATTTTTTTTACAAAAGTCAAATAACTTTCAAAATGCAATTGAAAATTGTTTAAACCAACTATATTCAAGGGGTAATAAAGAATTAAAATCCTTGAAAGCAGTTACACAGTATTAAACATCCGAAATATGTTAAACCATTAAATGTGATTTATTGAAACATGAGAAAACAATTGAGTAATTTTTGGCGTTTTTCATGGGTTCACATTGTGGTACAATTTATCACATTTAAAGACCCTTTACCCAAAACTAACACTAAAAATTATCACCAATGTTGATCCCAATGTGGATATAATATGTAAATTCAATTTTAATTACAAAATAGACTCTAAAAATCAATAGATTGAAATCATGTTCAAAGGGAAACAAGAAATATCAACGTGTTATGACACATAACAAAAATAACTAAATCAACTCAAAACATGCACAAAATATAACTTGTGAATTTCCACTTCAAAAATTATTCTCCAATGTAAAGATTGTAAAATAGTGCATGTTAAAGGATGTGTTTAAAAAAATTCTAGTGACGCATTGAATTTTTTGCAATATTACACATTCCAAAGAAACTAAAATAATAGAAAAAAATTGTGATCTTCAATATATAATTCAGAATTTAACAATCCTCCCATTTCATTAATTTTATAAAAATTCTTTGAAATTGGCCATAGTAGCTAATATATTTTAAAATCATAAAAGTGGGATGAATTTTAACAAAAAAATCCCACTATTTAGAAGCACTTTTATTCTTTAGATTCTTTTATATTCCCCCCTAATCACTTTAAAAAAAATTTAGTTATCTTTAATGGTCATAATGATTACAACATATAAAAATTTATGTCCAAAAATATCATGTAATGAAAAATAAAACCATAGTTTAGAAATTAATTTGGTCAATCAAAGTTTCTTCATGTTTTAACTCCTTTTGATCCTTATAGATCGAAATGTTTCATATTCAAAATAATGATAATGTGGACAAAGGATCTAATTTGATTCCACTGGATAGAATAGAACGTAGATACTTATGGATAACCTTTCTATAAAAATTATTTTCTATAGGGAAAACTAAAAAAATTTAAAACCTTATTGAAAATTAAAACCTAGAACTAAACTTAAATTGGGAGTAAATAAAAAAGGAAAGAAGAAGTATTCATTAAAACACCCCATGATGTGCTAATTGTTTTACTATTTATAGGTTGACAACTTATTTTAAATCCCCAATAGATTAGTGGAATGACATTAGGTGGAAATAACAACAACATCCTTCTATTAACAAAACTATTCAACTTAACTCATTTTTGAGGTTCCCTTTGAAATATAATGGGGTACCCCATGCACCTTAATGTTGTGGTAGAATTTATCAGTTTGGGATGCGAAAAAATGGATGGGTCCCACCATTCTTCTCGAGGATGAGAGTTGTCTTTAATTTCATCAACATTTTTTGTGGAAAAAACATAGCGCATAAATAAATATATTTTTAGATAAAAACATGACAACCTCATCACCTATTTTTATTTCTAAATGGATTTATATAAAGGTTGTATCTTATTAAAACAACTATTTTTCCTTATCCAAATTTAATATCTACTCTAAATATCAATTCAAATTATTAATTGTCCTTTTAATTATGTGATATTTCTATAGTGAAATAAGGGGATTAAGTTATTATTTCATACCATGAATGATAAAAATATGATAATTATAAAATTGTAAAATCCACCTAAAGTAAATATTTGGGAATCCCTTATTCTTATTAAATTTCATTAGGAAAATCAACCTATTCAGGAGGGTAATTTTCTATACATATAGACCTAACCTCTTGGATTTCCCCTTTAAATGTAAAGAACATAAGCTCTTCTACATGGAACTCAGGGAATAAGTGTGAATATTAGTTAAGTGCCTAGACTAATTCATCCCAGACCTGGGGATATTTATCTTATTTAAGTTAATAAATCAATTATTAAAATTCATATTCATTCCAAATCATGAAAATCTACCATGTATTTTTAGTAAAAATATCTAACTATACATTCTAAGGGTGGGAAAAATTCCATTTATTCTTATTATTTTTTATGATTACCTTTTTTTATAGTTTATAATTTTTTTAAAACTCCTTCAAAGAATCCCGTACAATTGAACCAATTAATGATAGAGGTTTTATGTGTTGTAATTATTTCTTACATAAGTTTTTTTAATCTTCTAAATGTTGTGGTAAAAAAGCTCCCATGGTTGTCTCTCTACGAGACTACATTTAAAGAGTTTCACAATCATGTATTTTTTTATTTTTATAATACTATTATATGTTTAAGGGGTAATTATAAGACTGAATATAAATCTATACATATTTTTTAATCTAATAATAAATTAAAAATTAAGAAATGTAGATGACCTAACAATAGATTCAACAAAAAAAATATAGTGACATATCCTTGTGATTATTCGTGTTCAGACATTCTTCATTATGTGAAAAGAGTTTGGAAAATAAAACACTCTCAATAAAACAAATGAATTATATAGTCATGTATCTCATTTTTTTATTAAATTTATGTCAATATCTATGTTCTATTAATTATATCTTTTTTTGGAGTTGTTCAATGCTATTAATTATTTTTTAGAACAATGAACTGGTCGTCTCCCTCTATACTCAGATTCATTGACTGAGGACTATGAAATTTCAACAGAGGGAATAATCATCAAACTATTATTCATCTAAAACTCATATGCCACTTTCAATGATCATCATAGTCTAATAAGTAATGTTCCAATCGTATAATTTAAGAAAACTAAATAAATAATGATAGAATATTTAATCATAAATAAGTGATAATACTTTCAATGATCAAATTTCTAAATAAATTTTCATTTGTTAAATATAGAATACATTAAAAGTAAATAAGACATCTCCATTAGAATCCACTTGTATTGGATGCTGTAAATCATATCCTATAATTATTGAGGAAGAAAAAATGATTATTATATTCATGAAATTGATCAATGGATGATCATTATGATCACTAAAAAATATCACGGTTTTACTCAGTATTTCTTCACATCGATAGTTATAAAATTGTTTTCTTAATACTATATGATTTTATCTCCCAATTATCTTGAATCCCATATTTTTTCCCACTACAGCCTCTTTTAATTTTTAATACATGTCACAACCTTAAATTCTTGTTTCAGTCACAAGACAACCTAGATTGATAATAAATTCATTGTGAGTCCATCACTACCACTTTAGTTTTAGAATTTCCAATCAACAAATTCTATAATCGGTACATTCACTTCGTATCCCCAAATATAAATCATTAATACTATGAGAAATTATTAATTTTTTTCTAGAAGGAATATCCTATAATTTAAATTTATTAATCCAAAATAATATTAAACTTGAAAAAAATAAACATCCTTCCTCAAAAATAACTCCCATCCCATTAAAAAACCTTCATCGAACTGTAATATTCATTGCAAGAAAACTCAAGCTCGACTGCCACAATCATGTGAAGATACTTTTATAAAATTCATCAAGAATGTGGTGTTAAATTATTTTAAATCTTTGTACCTTATTCCTACATTTATTATGAGGCCCCACCGATCATCAACTCAACCCTATAAAAACAACTTGCAGAAAACTATTTTTTTCAGGTGAAACTCGAGAAAAATGATCAGCATTAGCATCCGGTTTCTTCCACCCATAAATTATTGTTCAGCACCATAACATAATATTCAATAGAAAAATATCCTCAATGCTCCACACATCATCTCTCGTGACTATTTCCTTCAATAAATATAATCAATTGTAAGGCTGGACTCAAATTCTCCTTTGTCATTCATTAAAACTTTTTGTTGATGACCTTCTTCTCTGAAGAGGTTCAACCATCATAATGATTCGATGATACTATATCCTTGTTATTATTTATTCTCTATTGAATAATTCTAATCTTTGTTCAAGAATAAACAATCTCCATCAGAACATCTTCATCATTGAGTGTTCTTCAAATAACAGTGAACTTGATGTTTGACTTGAAGCTTCATCTGCATGATCTTGATAGTGGTTCATAATTTATTGGGAATTATCTACATAATAAATCATCTTCCCCAAAAACTTGTGTTTTTTTCCAAACACCATCTGTAGATATATATTTGACGAATTTATACAATTATTTTGGTATGCCAATTTTATTCGAATGGCTTTCGATTGGCTCGAAGATCCAATTTTCAACGATCCACATTCTTCAACTCCCATGGTTTGAGTTCTTTCAATACCATGGTCAATACTTAGGTTTATGAGTGAAAATCTCAAAAACATTGGACCCAATGAAACTTCAACATTTATTGTGACACTATAACCTTCAATGAATTCGATTTGAATAGTTGAATTGAAATTAGGTGAAACAATGATGGTGACCTCGCATTCTCAAAGTCATCGAACATCACCATAAAGCTTCCTTATGATGCTTCGAAGTCAAAATCATAGTAAAAAATTATTTTCCTTAGTCACCTTTAATCGAATAAGATAGTATTGGGATGTCAGAATCCATTGATGGGAGTATAGTCAAGTTCAGCATCCACAAACTGAAATCTAACCTTTTCTTTAATTCGAGTGAAAGCTTTAATTTCATATCAGTATCATATTCTCAAATGGATTCCTAGTGTATAAAATAGATTCTGATATGTCGGTTCACATAGTCGATTGGATTAGAAAATCATATTCATATCCACCTTTAAAAATTTGCTACATTGGAATTGGATATGTGGTTGGTTTGAATTTTTTTCTTTATGTCTACCACTTAGAATTGGAAACTTTGATTCCATCATTTTAAATTTTAAGAAGTGATTGGTTTCATCCTTTATAAGTAATAAAAAAACATAAATAGACATCTATGAAAAGTAAGAAATTAAAATAAATTTCATCACTTAAAAAATTATCAACAAAACTAAATACTTAAGAAAAAAAACCAATATGAATTTGTTAAAATAATAAAAAAAATTAAAATCAATTTATATAGAATAATTGATATATTTATTTATTATCAAAAATAATAAATAATAAAAATTATGAATGAGTAACATTTATTTTCAATGGAAAATATATTAATTATTTAAATTAGATAAATCATATATCAAACATCAATTTATTAATTAATAAAAAAAATAATTAACAAAATTCAAAATTACATTTAATATTTTAATAGAATATTTCAAAATAAAATAATAAACTCAATATTTAAAAAAATTTATAATTAAAAAATAAAAGGAAACAATTAAATATAAAATTAAAGGGATTATTAATTTAATATCCAATTAAGATTAATTAAAAATTATCTAACAAAGACATATCTTTAGATATTATAATATAATTAAAATAGTGATATTATATTGAGAAATTATATCAAAATAAATCTGTATCATTCATTTAATGGTATCTACTAAAAAGGTTATTTTGTATCATTGGATACAAATTTATATTCAATGATTTTATCATGATTGTTTATGCAGTTATAAAGGTGTTCTTTATATGATTTCATTTAAAAGGGATATGAAACCTATTTTCATTTTATGGTTTCTTTATGATATGTTGATGATTGGTATTTGGAGGCACACATATGTATGGATGATGATTGGTAGGGACATATATTTCCCCTAATTAAACGGTTACATTTTATCTCTCATGATATTGTATGGTGTGGACTTAATGAGTTTGTTTAGAATTGAATGAGGATAGTGAGTTTTCTCAAAATTTAATGTATAAACATAATGATACTATTTAGAAAGGAATGTACATAATTATTTTTCTTTAAATTTGTTTTTCAATGATTATTATTTTCCCATATTTTCATGTTTATGTTCTTTTAATATTATGTTACATCTGATTTTCATGCATCTTTCCTATTATATTCTTAATATTTATGCTCACATGATTCATGATTATTTTTATGCATATGTTCCATGTTATTATTTTCATCCCATGATATATGTTTTATCCATTATTGGGAATGACATTCAAAAAAATCATATTCATAACCATATTTCCTCTTTTTCTCACTGATGACCTTGATTGTTATTTATTATGATTTACCATACTGAGCATCTAATCTCACTACATTCTTATGTACAAGTTCACTAGGATATTAAGAAAAGGAAAATGTATGATATATTGAAATGATTATTTTTTAGACAGTTTATGGGAGATATTGAAAACATTTTGTAGATTATTCAATTTCTTTTTAGTTTGAATAATTCCCATTTGTGGAAAAATAAATGGGTTTTGATAGTTAATAATTTGAATTAATAATGAATAACTATAAACTAAAATGATAATGAAAACATATCGAAATTAAATATGCTATTTTAGTCCTATAATTATGATATTATAAAGTCCATGGGATATCATATTAAGGCCATAGTACTCCCTTATATTTTAATTGACTCTTATTATTAACTTTAATATAAAATAATCCCAATGATAACTTTCAATGGTAACTTCTAATTGTTATAATTAACAATAAATATTGTTCTTAATGGATATAATTTAATTTCCACATTTACTCTTACTTTGTATAAAATATTCTAAACCAATATATAGATTCATGACTCTAAATTTCAGTTACTTCAATATAACGATTCAGTGGGTTTTTTTATTTTTTATTTCATTATTATTTTAACCATTGTGTTTGTTGAGGAATTCAGGGAAGCTGAAATCTAAATTTTACATTGATTATTCATTTTTATCAATTTTACATTATTAGGATTAACAGACATAATAAATTTTGTTCCTTAATTTCTAATGAATTTAATGGTAATAAAATATGTTTATACAATACTATAATTTCATAGGTATTAATTCCCCCCCATACAAAACATTCAACCTTTAAATTGAGATAAATACCTACAAAATATGGGAAATACTTTATGATTTCATCCAATGGCTACCAAGAATCCCATTCTAAAAGAACATTCTTCCAACGAAACACGACATGTCGAGACATTTGACACTAGATAACTTTCTTTCTCAAATCAAGAATCAATAATGGATCTTCATCATTATATAGAAATTTATCTTCCAACTGAACATGATCCTCTATCAAAACATGTGATTGTTTTTTCATATAATTATTTTGATGTGATATATGTAAGAAGTTATAAATTTGGAATTGGTTTGGTTTTAGTGACAAATGATATGCCACAGCTCTTACCTGATCAAATATTCCTAACAACCTATTGTATTTTGACCTTAGCCTCTCTTTCCTTCAAAACCTTATGACTTATTTTTATGGATATATCCTTAGGAGTACATGGTCCCCTATAAGGAATTCATGATTCTTTCTATGGTTTTAAGAATAACATTTATATCTACTATTGTCTTCATTAACATGATTCTTGATATATATTACATTCTCTAATGTCTCTTCTACAAGTTATGGACCAGATAACTACGTCTAACTAAATTCAACCCGACATCTTAGAGTTCAAAAAATACTTTTATACAAGTATTTATAAGGATCCATATGAACACCAGAGTGGTAAATGTTATTGTATGAAATTTTTAGTAGTGGTAAATTTTTTCCCATCATCCTTGGAAGTCAAGTGAGAAAGAACATAGAATATTATCCAATGTTTGGATAATATTATCTATCTTCCCATCTATTTCAAGTTGAGTTGTTTTTCTAGGATTAAGAACTTTGTAAAATATTTTTTTTTGCTCAAAAATCATGACATAAACATCATGTCATTATGAATGACTATATAAAAGGGTGTTCCATGAATCCTTATATCTTCATTTATATATAGCCAAGCAACATAGACTAGAGAAAGTATTATCAAATTATAAAGAAATGAGTGTACTTTTTATGATGATCTGCAATGACTTATATTGTATTATGAATCTTTCATGTCTTAGGTATCATAGTGATTAAAATTATAGTAATATTATCCCACTACCACTCTGTTTTGGTTATAGGCTACATAACACCCTTAGGAAGTTATATTTTGAACTTCACATATTGTAAAACTGTGTTTATTATCAGATAATCTAGAGTCCAGTGCTTTATATTTTCCCACCAGATATTTTTATATATATCCCAATACATATTCATTATGTTAGAGAGTATAAAGAAATTTTAACGATAAGAATCATCAAGAAAATATAACTTTATTTCTTGTTTCAATGAAACCATATCCTATACCCAAACTATTAAAACTCCATAATCAGAAATATAAATTTTTTATAATTATACATTACTCTCATATACCATATTATTTTGAATGCTCTTATCATCAATATGGTCTTTTATAATCCTATCAAGTAAATATGTTATTGTAATTACATGAAATAATAATGTATTTTTTACTTCCATTAGAATGCCCATGCCCATCCATACTATATCCTTGATAATTGGATCATTCTCCACCATATCCATGAGAAATATATCTTAGTATTTTCTACTCAATTCATCTATAACCTTTTCCTATTTCCCATGATGATAATGTATTGAAAACTCATAATCCATGAGTAATTAGAGTCGGATCCTTTTCTTCATATTAATATTTTCCTGATTAAATATGTATTTAAAAAACATATTATTTGTATATATATAACATCTCTCTTTATGTAGGTAATTTCCCCTTATCATTAGAGAAATGACAACTTTCACTAATGATAAATCATGAGTTGGATAATTCACCACACGGTAATTTAAATTCCATGATACATAACCCTCCACATTATCATATTGAATTAGAACACATCCCAGGGACAAGGTTTTAGAAGAGGATTCAGGGAATGAAAATTCAATAGAGCAGAGCTAACAAGAATTGGATGAATGAAAGGGTATAAATTTTCCATCTGTACCGGGCTCGGTAGCTTTTCATAGGACAGATAGCTGACAAGCCCTGCGAAGGTGGAGTGTTGATATCATTACATATGCTGGGGAGGAGCAGTTCCATGTTTTCTTGTCTGGGTGATTCCCTCTAGGACCTACGGGTCATGTAATTTTATCTAAGCCTTCGGCCTTGTAAGGGTTCCGCCTCAACTCTTGAAAGGTGGATTATCAAAATAATAAACAAAATGATGGCCATTGGGCAATTCCAACTGAATTATAACACATAAAAGACCATTTCTATATGCCTAAATGTAAATTATAAACCCTTCTATTTCATAATGAATCACCATAAATTACAATCCCTTCTTGCCTATTCCATAATAACCATTATTTTTGAAGGGTCGACATATATATCATCATTTGATACAATATTTCTATGAAAATAAATATATTGAATCCAAAATTCATAATAAATAATTTTCCCATATAACTTATTTTTCATCAAACCTAAAAAAATCCCATAGTATTTTCTCTATTTTCATCACTCATAGAGTATATAAGAATATTGTCAATAAATAAAAAACATATCAATATAATCCTTGAATTATATATTAGTTAAATCAATAAACATATAAGGTGTAATGGTTATCTGAAAATGAATTATTGTGAACTCATAAGGGCCATACCTCATACAAAATATGTAACGTCCCAGACTCAGGAGAAACTAACTACTTCCCCTAGCCGAGTCATCACATGAACTTAAGCACGACTCCCCATACGACATAGGTATTCGACTAGCGGTGAGGTTATAATGAGTTATGTGGGGAGTGTAACAGCCCATGATTTTATGAGAAATATTCTTTTAATTTCATTGATGTCTTTTGTTTTACACTATACCAAGATTATATTGTATTGTATGCAACAACGTATAATCTTGTAGTATATCCACAAAAAAATATTGTCTTTTGTTACACACACGGGTGACCTTCCTCAATAGAGTTTGTTGTACGCAATACCGAGTTTCACTAAACAACAATTTATTGTTATAAAATTATTATGAACATGAATTTATGAATAGTATTAACCACATTTTTAATTTTATAACAATACAATTCATCTTAGACATATTATATAACATGGTATGAGAACAATAAAAATTTAAGGGGTAAAATAAGAAATTTTCAAAAAATGCAGTTTTTCACCTTTTGATGGAACACCTACATTAAATCTAGTTTTTGACACGTTTATAAGTTCAATTTCAAGAAAAAAATTATTCATTTATATGAGGATATAAAAATTAACTCTAGTTAATTTTTTTAATATTTTTCTATTAACTTTCATATTTTGATGAATAGTAAAAATACGCTAAATTTTAATTAAAAACAACTTTTTTCCTCAAGATAATTTATAGGGATAAATTATAATATTTAATGGTTTAAAAGTATAAATAGAATATATTTTTACAATTTAATATTATGCATGTCATTATAATTTATATTACATGGAATTCATAGCTAAAAACATTTCAATCTTTTGTAATGTTTTATCTTTTAGAACCTGTTTTCTCAATGGCAGGATTAATTTTAATATAAATACTACAACTTCTATTATTTTAATTTGGAAAATGGATTCCATATTTGGAATAAGTTTTTCCAAATTATGTTAATAGTATACTTTTTATTTTTAGGCATTATGAATAGTAACTACGGTAAATTTTATTTACAACTGTGAAAGGTAAATCAATAAATTAAGTGTAACAATAATGTTATAAAATTACCCTAAAACATGTATTAATATAATTGTATGATTATATTTCGTCCTAAAATATACGTGTGTATAAATGGTATCTTTTGGAACCCACTTGTATGTGATTAAGACATTTAATTTATTTTATTTAATGAAAGTGAAATATGTCTCACTCAAACATTAATAGTTAAAGTATTTTTAATATAAGGTTATACTGAATATAAATTCGATTAAAAATACCCATTTGAAAGATATAATTATTTTATTCAATATGTTAATTTATTTTTGATTTTTATAAAATATATAATTACCTTAATAGCCTATATATTAATGATGTAGAAATTATTTATTTAGTGAAAAATCAATAATATAGTTTTTATTAAAATAATAATACCCATCAAAAGAACAAGAAATTTGAAAAAACAATATTAGTAGAGTATATATATACCATGATCATCCATGGGTATACTTGTGGACCATTTGGATCCTTTTGGACCATTCAGAGACTTATAAAACTGATTATGACATTTATATTATATTATTTTAAATGATCTCAAAGTTGTCACCTTCATACTTTAATAAAGATAACATTTTCAAATTTCATTTTTTTAGAAGATAAATTTGACCAAAAGTATTCTTATAAAATATTTTAGATTTATATTCATCCTATTATTTTATTTTTAATTTTTATACAACAGATAAGTATATAAAATATTTATACAAAAATGTTGTAGTAATTATTTTATTAAGAGAAATAACAAATAAATGGGTTTAAAAATATTAAAATGAATATTATATGTACTAATTAATGTGATACAAAAATTTTCTAGATTAATAAGAAATTTTAGGAATATATTAAAAAAAAATTGAATATATCCTCTGTTTGGATTTTATTTAAATTCAAATAATTGAATAGTGTCAAAATTGACACTATTGGTATTTTATAAAAATAACATATTATTAAATTGTATAAAAATCACAAAAATATTTAAAAATTATAAATTTAAATTTATATGGTCTAAAATTTCATAAGGTATCCAATTATAGACAATTCACCACACATATGTAAGTATTTATAACAATTTAAAATTTATAATATTGTCACCACAAATAAGATTAAATAGATTAAATAAGGATAAATCAAACTGATAAGGTTTAAAATATTGTCCCAAAATGTCTAAATTTTATTGGCTAAGGAGATTACAACCCTTTCTCATATCATCTTCAAATATGAGTCATTTTTGAGGTTTTTAGGAGGGGTTTGAGTTTATTATTTTTTTAATATTTTTGAGGTTTCCAAAAGCTCCGCTCCGCTCTCTTATAAAAGGGCACCTCCTCCCTCTTCTCTTCACTTCATTTTAAGCCTTCATGTTTTTCCAAACCCTGCCAATTCGTCTTCGCAACCTATATAGTTATATTATAGGGGTTTTTTTCTTCTCAAAACACCAAATCTAGTGCCCTAAGAAGAAGTTAAAAAGAGGCATGTAGAGGAAGAGGAGTTTCAGACACGTATGAACGAAATTAGACCTAAGGTAAGGGATAATTATTCCAATCTCATTCTTATCCAAGATTTTTTATTCGTAAGTACATAATGGGGTTATTTTTATCATCCATGTCAATTGTTTCTTTAAAAAAACATAAAATGTTTACTATTCTTCCATGTATGTTTAAAGTTATTTTTTCCCTTTTTGAATTCTACCACATGGTGTGGAAGGAATCTTTCATTTTTTTACCATATGAGGTATTTTTTGACCTTTCTGGAAAAAGTACAAGATGAATGTTTTTTAACTTATAAGGCATGAAGGGAATTTAACGGTTTTAAAATGCCTTATTTTCATTAAGCATACTCTAGAATATTTCCTGATTATTTTCATCAAAATTATTTTCTTTTAAAATTTCATTGAATTTTCTGAAAAGAAAATGATTTTGAAGAAGAAAGGATATTTTCCTCAAAAATTATTTTCATGTGTTTTATCAGAACTATTTTCCATCTAAGATGACATTATTTAGTATTTTTATGTTTCACATATAATGTCTCTGATATTTACATTGTTTTATTTTTATAATGATGAGATGATATCCATTTTTTATATGGATTATGTTATGATGGGATAATGTTTTTGAAACCCATTTTATTAATTGGGTTATGATAAATGATTTCTGTTTATTTTGTGGACCATGTAAGAATGATTTCATTATTAGATGGTTGGTACCCATATCTCCCTCCAATTCTTTGAGTAAAGATTTATATCTCATGAGATAAACATGGCTGGAACGATAAGTAAATCTTGTTCAGTAATATAGGGTTGGAATTTCAAGTAAACCCAGTTCAGTTATGGACTTTGTCCACTATAATGGTCTTGGAAGAAATCCCTTGGCTACTATGGAAAATCATATCATGTGCTTAATGGTTTTCTGCAATTACATGTTTTATTTTTTCATGATTATTGTTCCTTTATAATCTATACCTTATGTACTGCCAAGAATTATTTCATTACTCACTATTTTGATGTTTTATGTTCATGTTTTTTTATTCAAATGCTTATGGATTGTTTTATGTTCTCCATGTTTACCCTTACTGAGCATTTGAGCTCACCCTTTTTATTTTTTCTTTTCCCCAGGATATAAAGAAAGGTTTTATGTAAGAAAACAAAAGGGTAAGATCTTTCTAGGAGATGTTGAAGATCTTTCACCGTGATTAGAATATTATGTTCCGAGTTTCCGAAGAGACTAAACTAATACGGTAATTAGGAGTCAGTTTTTTTCATGTATTAAGTATTCCAAAAAAGTAATGTAATGTCTATGTACGTCAAGCATTGGTTCTCTACATTTGGTATCAGAGTGAAGGTTTAGTTAACCTTTGGAAATGAGGATGCGAAAACATTTGTGTGATACCTAAATATATTTCTATGGTATGTATAGGTATGTTCATAAGGTTAAGTATAATGTATAGGATACATTCCTATAATTACGGTAACGATCATGAATAACTTAGGATTAAACATAAGATGTTAGAGATTGGAAATACTCCCCCTTTATTATGTTGTTTTCCTAGTATGAGTTTTGCCTCTCACACTATTCTTTTAGGGTATTAGAAAATGAATGGAAATAGGATGATTCATGTTAATGGAGAATATGCAGGACAATAGAATGACATTCTCCACGATCAACCAAATGAAATGGGATTATGAAGGAAAAACATCGTTATTATGCCTAATCATCAAACTCATAATATGATCAATAATATCAACTTTGGTAAGTTTTCTGACTCAGATAATAAGAGAAAGTTTGAGTTTCATGATGATCATAGAGGAAAGAAAGTTCAATTTCTCTCATTTAAATCATGTGGGAAGAGGCATCAAGTAAATGCTTCAAAGGAACTGGAAGATGCTTTGGGTGTGGAAAATAATGACACAGATCCAGTAATTACCAAGGGAAAGGTTCAGTTAACACCATGGAAAAGGATAATGGTATTTCTAAGACAACATCAACAGTTAAATGTTTTAAATGTGGAATGTACGGGCATTATGCAAACCAATACCCCAAGGGAAAATCTCGTGAAGAGAACCAGCATAGTCGTATGGGTAGTATTCATGTTGATGATGTTAAAGAGACTATAAATCATATATGAGATGAAACAAGTGTTGATGAATAAAATGATGAAGCTCTGTCAATGGTTAAAGAGGGTAGTGGAATGATTTCATGTTTATCAAGAATAATGTATGGTACTACAGAATGAAGAAAAATCTAAGGATTGTTACACTATTGTTTTTCCTTGATTATTTGAATGTATATTATAAATGGTACCAGTAACCATGAAAAGTAAATGAAATATTTTTGGAAAGTGGATGATATGCAAATAATAAAGGGATAAGGATAAAATATATGTTTGATGGTATTAATGAGCTCATGATTGATATAAGGACAAATTGATACCATGGTTTGAGTATATAGAATTTTTGGGATTTTGGTATGTGGAAAGAGTTAACTTTTGGCAGGATTCATATTTTCACTAAGGTTCTATGGTAATTAATGTTTCATGAGAATACATCATTAAGGTATTCCCGTGTTTGGAATGTTACCAAAAAGTTATATCTTATGATATATGGGGAATATATGATGGTATTCACATGCTTTTTATATGACCTTTATGTTATTTTTTTTATTTTTACTGTGAGATTAGACCGAAGTATTTTGGATAATCTTAAAGGTTGGAATGAATTAAGTTATAAATCTAATAGTGTTGTTTAAGGTTAGAACATTTTTTCAATATTGTTTCTGAAATGTTATAATAGTGTAGTTTTAGAAAAAGGACAACTCGTACGATGGGAAACAACCTGTCGTGTTAGACAAGGAACTGGGAATTAAAACCACAACCGAAGTGCAACATGGCTTTATCGCCTACCTCTAGCCTACATAAAATCCCTGGTTTGTAGAAATTAGTTTCATTTTATTATGTGGTATGATAGATGAAGTATAAGTCCATTTTGAGAAGCACATACGATTAACATCACCATAGATGGACTTATATATATATAATATCTTATGCTAACCTCTTTGTGATAAAGACAAATGGAATGACCTATCATTATATTGCATGATCTTCTAATACATCAAGAATGGAAAATTCAACTTCATTTCTTTAAATAAGATATGAAGTGGAAATTGTTCATGGAATAACCAACAATGATTTTATATATAAATCAAGGAAGTATTTATCCTTATGACAAAATTCATCAACTTTAAGGAAATGATCTTGAAAACCAAAAATGTTCTCATAGTACCCTCATATACGATGAATCGGATGGTACCTTAGATCAAAACAAATTTATGGATTTGTTATTGTTGGATTTTTCACAGCCATGTTCTCTACCACTCTTCATCAGAACATGATGGTTAGATTTCTCTTCCATGTCCAAATTTTCACCTATATTATATTATGTGGAAACCCAGTGCTGAGTTAGTTTGGGTGACCATTATCTTTCTATCATTACATTTTAAAATTATGTTTTAGTATTCTTTTTTACAATGTGGGTTTCTATGAAACAATCTTTCAAGTAGAAAACGATTTATAACGCCGACAGAATTCGAGGGGAAATTCATTTTAAGGGGGGTACAATGTAACACCCTGAGATATTATGAGAAATATTCTATTTAATTTCATTGATGTCTTGTGTTGTATGCTACATCAAGATTATCTTGAACTATACGCAACACCGTATTATCTTTTAGTATACGCAAACACTATTATTGGCTTGTGTTACACACAAGGGCGACCTTCCTCAATAGCGTGTGTTGTACGTAATACCGAGTTTCTCTAGACAACGATATACTGTTATAAAATTATTATAAATCAGCCATTATGAATAGTATTAAACAGTTTTTGAATTTTATAACAATATCATTCATCTTACACATATTCTAGAACATGGTATGAGATCAAAATAAATTTTTCGAGTAAAATAAGTATTTTTAAAAAATGTAGTTTTGCCACCTTTTGATGGTGCACTGACTTTAAATCTAGTTTTTGACACATTTATATGTTCAATTTGAAGAAATAAAATTATTCATTTCAATGAGGATATAAAAATTAACTCTATATATTTTTTTTAATATTTTTCTGTTAACTTTCATATTTTGATTAATAGTACAAATACGGTAAATTTTTTTAAAAAACAAGATTTTTCATCAAGAGAATTTATATGGGAAAACTATAATATTTAAGTGTTTTAAAGTATACATATAAAATATTTATACCATTTAATATTATGTATTTCATTATCATTAATTTTAAATTGAATTCATAGGTAAATACATTTCAATCTTGTGAAATGTTTTAACTTTTAGAACACATTTTCTGAACAGTTGGATTAATTTTAAATTAAATGCTGCAACTTCCATGATTTGAATTTTGAAAAATTAATTCCATATAATGAATCAATAGGTCCAAATTATGTTAATAGGCTACTTTTTATTTTTAGGCATTATGAATAATAACTACAGGAAATTTTTTTTACTGTAGTTAAAGGTAAATCGGGTAATTAAGGGTAATAATAATATTATAAAATTACTCTAAAACTTGTATTAATATAATTGGATGATTATATTTCGTCCTAAAATTTACATGGGTCGAAATTGTATCTTTTTGAACCCATTTGGATGTGATTAAGACCTTTAATTTATTTTATTTAAAGAAAGTGAAATATATCTCACTCAAACATTAATAATAAAAGTATTTTTAATATAAGGTTATACTAAATATAAATTAGATTAAATATTCTCATTTGAAAGATAACATGATTTTAATCATCACGGTAATTTTTTTTGTGATTTTTAATAAATGTATAATTATCTTATTAGATTATATATTAATGATGCAGAAATTATTTATTCAGTGAAAAATCAATAATATAGTTTTATTTAAAATAATAATACCCACCAAAAGGACACGATAATTGACCAAACCATATTGGTATATTATATATATAACATAAGCATCTAAGGGACTAATTTTTTACCATTTTTAGAATTATAAAACTGATTATGACATTTAAATTAAATTTTTTTAATGATGTCAAAGTTGTCACCTTCATACTTTAATAAAGATAAAATTTTCAAAGTTCATTGTTTTAGGAGATAAATTTGACCAAAAGTATTCTTATAAAATATTTTAGATTTATATTCATAATATTATTTTATTTTTAATTTTTATGCAATAGATAAGTATATTAAATAATTGTACCAAAATAAAATATTATTAAATTGTATGAAAATCACAAAAATATTTAAAAATTATAAATTGAAATTTAGATTCTCTAAAATTTCCTATAGTATCCAATTATGGACAATTAACAACACATATGTATGTATTTATAATAATTTAAAATTTAGAATATTTTTACCACAAATAAGATTAAATAGATTAAATAAGTATAAATCAAATTGATAAGGTTTAAAATAATTTCTCAACATGTCTAAATTTTATTGGCTGATGAGATTACAACCCTATCTTTCCTCATCTTCTAATTTGAGTAATTTTGGAGGTTTTTAGGTGGGGGTTGAGTTTATTATAAATTAATATTTTGGAGTTTTACAAAAGTTCCCCTCTCATCTCTTATAAAAGGAAACCTCCTCCCTCTTCTCTTCACTCCATTTTAAGCCTTCAAGCTCGGGCAAACCCTGCTAATTATGCTTCTAAACCTCTCTAGTTATATTATAGAGGTTCTAGTCTTCTCAAAAGACCAAATCTAGTGCCCTAAAAGGATGTTTGAAAGAGGAACGTCCAGGAAGAAGAGTTTCCGACTCGTACGGAAGAAATTGGTCCTAAGGTAAGGGATAATTATTGAAATATTGTTGTTATCCAATATTGTTTATTTGTAAGTAAATATTGGGGTTATGTTTATCATCTATGTCCATGTTTTCTAAAAATGTTTTCATAAAATGTTTACTATTCTTCCATGTACGTTTAATGTCATTTTTACCCTTTTTGAATTCTACCACATGGCATGGATGGAATCTTTCATTTGATTACCATATGAGGAACTTTTTTACTTTTATGGAAAAAGTAAGAGAAGAATGGTCTTTAACTTATATGGAATGAATGGATTTTTATGGTTTCATAATGCATTATTTTCATGGAGCTTACTCTACAAGATTACATGATTATTTTCAACAAAATCTTTTTCTTTTAAAATTTCATGGAATTTTGTGAAAAGAAGATGATTTTGAAGAAGAAAAGATATTTTCATCATAAATTCATTTCATGTGTTTTATCAAAACTATTTTCCATATAAGATGACATTATAAAGTATTTTTATGTTTTAAGTATAATTTATATGTTATTAACATGGTTTTATTTTTTCTCATGATGAAATGATATCCATTTGTTTTATATGGATTATGATATGATGGGATGATGTTTATGAAACCCATTTTATTCTTTGGGCTGTGATGAATGATTTCTATTTATTTTGTGGCACACGTAAGAATTATTTCAATATGAGATGGGTGGGACCTATATCTCCATCTAATGCATTGGGTAAAGATTTATATCTCATGAGATAAACATGGCTAGAACAACAAGTAAATCTGGTTCAGTAATATAGGGTTGGAATGACAAGTAAACCCAGTTTAGTGATGGAATTTTTCCAGTATGATTGTCTTGGAAGCAATGCGTTGGCTACTATGGAAAATCATATCATGTTCTTAATGGTTTTCCGCAATTAAATGTTTTATTTTATCATGATTAATGTACATTTATGATCTATGACTTATGTACTACCAAGAATTTTGTAATTACTCATGATTTTGATGTATTATGTTCATGTTTTTACGTTCAAATGTTTATGGATTGTTTTATTTTATCCATGTTTACCCTTACTAAGCATTTGAGCTCACCCTTTTTATGTTTTCTTTTCCCTATGATATAAATAAACGTTTTAGGTAAGAAAATAAAATGGGAAGATCTTTATTAGAGATGTTGAAGATCATTCACCATGACTAGAAGATTATATTCCGAGTTTCCAGAGACACTAAACTAATATGTTCATTGGGCGCCTGTTTTCGTCATGTATTAAGTATTCCAAAAAAGTAATGTAATGTTTATGTACGTCATGTTTTGGGTCTCTATAGTTGGTATCATAGAAAAGGTCTAGTTATCCTTTGCAAACTAGGATGCGAAAACATTAGTGTGATCCCTAGAGATATTTCTATGGTATTTCTAGGTATTTATGTAAGGTTAAGAATAACTTATAGGTTATAATCCTAGAATTATGGTAACGATCATGAATAACCTATGGTTAAACCTAAGATGTTAGAGATTGGAAGTACTCTCCCTTGATTATGTAGTTTTCCTAGTATGATTTTTGCCTCTCACACTATTCTTTTGGGGTTTTAGAAAATGGCTGGAAATAGGAAGATTCATGTTAATGGATAACATGATGGACAATGAAATGATATTATTAATGATCAACCAAATGAAATGGGATTTTGAAGGCGAAACATCATTATTATGCCTAATCAAAAATCTCATAATATGATCAATAATATCAACTTTGGTAAGTTTCATGACTCAGCTAATTAGAAAAGATGTAGTTTCATGATGATCATAGAGGAAATAAATTTCAATTTCCCTCATGTAAATCATGTGGCAAGGCATAAAGGATAACTTCTCAAAGGAACTGGATGATTATTTGGGTGTGGAAAAGAAGAACACATGTCCAGTAATTGCAAAGGAAAAGGTTCAGTTATCACCATCGACAAGGATAATCGTATTTCTAAAATATCAACAATGGTTAAATGTTTTAAATGAGGAATGTACATACATTATACAAACCAATACCTTAAGGAAAAATCTCATGAAGAGAACCAGCATGGTCGTATGGGTAGTATTTATGTTGTTGATGATGAAAAGACTATAAATGATATCTGAGATGAAAGAAGTGTTGAGGAATAAAATGATGAAGCTCAGTAAATTGTTTAAGAAGGTAGTGTAATGATTTCATGTTTATCAAGAATAATGTTTGGTACTATGGAATAATGAAAAATCTAAGGATTTTTACACTATTGTTTTTCCTTGAGTATTTGAAAGTATATGATAAATGGTACAGGTAGCCATGAAAAGTGATTGATTTGTTTTGGAAAGTAGATGATATGCACATAATAAAGGGATGGGAGAAAATAATATGTTTGATAATATTAATGAGATCATGATTGATATAAGGGAAAAGTTATATCATGGTTTGAGTATATAGAATTTTTAGGATTTTGGTATGTGGAAAGAGTTAACTTTTGATAGTATTCATGTTTTCACTAATGTTCTGTGGAAATTCATGTTTCAAGAGAATATAGGATTAAGTTATTCATGTGTTTGGAATGTAACAAACATGTTATATCTTATGATATATGGGGGATATATGAATAAATTCACATGCTTGTTATATAAATTTTCTGGTAATTGTTTTCTTTTTTACTGTGAGCTTGGACCGAAGTATTTTGTATAAGCTAAAAGGTTGGAATGGATTAAGTTAGACATTAGATAGTATTTTTTATGGTTATAATTTTTTTTCAATATTATTTATGAAATGTTATAATAGTCTAGATTTAGAAAAAGGACAACCCGTAGGACGGGCGACAACCCGTCACATCAGACAAGGTTGTAGGAATCGAACACACAACCGAAGTGTGACATGACTTTATTACCTACCACTAGCATACAAGAAATCCCTGGTTAGTAGAAATTAGTATAATTTTATTAAGTGGTTTGATATATTAATTATTAGTCCATTTTTGGAACCATATACGATTAAGCTCACCATAGATGGACTTATGTATATTTAATTTCTTATGCTAACATTTTTTGTGATAGAGACAACTGCAGTGACCTATCATTCTATTTCATGATCTTATAATGCTTCAAGAATGAAAAATTCAACTTCATTTCATTACATAAGATATGAAGTGTAAATTGTTCACGGAATGACCAACGATGATTTTACACTGAAATCAAGTAATTATTTATCTTTATGCAAAAAATCATAAACTTTAAGAAAATGATCTTGAAAACCAAAAATGTTGTCCTAGTACCTTCATATCCGATTAATAATATGGTACCTTAGATCATCACAAATTTATGGATTTGTGATTTTTTCCATTTTCACAGCCATGTTCTCTACCACTCTTCATCAGAACATGATGGTCAGATTTCACTTCAATATCCATATTTTAAAGTATATTCTCTTATGTGGAAACCCAGCCCTGAGTTGTATTGGGTGACCGTTATGTTTCTAACTTTCCTTTTTAAATTTAAGTTTTTGTATTAATTTTTACAATGTGGGTTTCTATGAAAGAAACTTTCAAGTAGTAAATGATTTATAACACTGAGGAATTTCTAGGGTGAAATACATTTTAAGGGGGTAGATTGTAACACCACGAGATTTTATGAGAAATATTATTTTTAATTTCCTTGGTGTCTTGTGTTTTATGCTACTCCAAGATTATCTTGTGCTGTATGAAACATTGTATTATCTTTTAGAATATTAAAACACTATTATTGGCTTGTGTTAACACAAGGTTGACCTTCCTCAATAGCATGTGTTGTGCGTAATACCATGTTTCACTAAACAATGATATATTGTTATAAATTTATTATGAACTAGACAATATAAATATTATTAAGAAAATTTTAAATTTTATAACAATATGATTCATCATACACATATTCTAGAAGATGGTATGAGTACAAAATAAATTTTTCAGGTAAAATAAGTATTCTTCAAAAAATGTAGTTTTGTCACCATTTGATGGAACACCCACTTTAAATCTAGTTTTGGACACGTATATAATTTCAATTTAACTAAATAAACTTATTCATTTCAATTAAGATATAAAAAATAACACTTGATAATTTTTTTAATATTTATATGTAAACTATCATATTTTGATGAATAGTAAAAATATGCTAAATTTTAATTAAAATCAATTTTTATCATCAGGATAATTTATATGGTTAAATTAAAATATTTAATGTTTTTAATGTATAAATAGAATATATTTTTACCATTTAATATTTTTTATGTCATTATCATTAATTTTACAATTAATTCAATGGTAAAAACATTTCAATCTTTTGCAATGTTTTAACTTTTACAACATGTTTTCTCTACAGCAGGATTAATTTTAAATTTAATATTGAAGCTTCGATAATTTGAATTTAGAAAAATAGATTCCATATTTGGAATCATTAGGTCCAAATTATGTTAATAGGCAAATTTTTTATTTTTAGACCTTATGAATAGTAACTACGGTAATTTTATTTACTATAGTTAAAGATAAATCTGGTAATTAAGGGTAACCATAATATTATAAAATTACCCTAAAACATGTACTAATATAATTGTATAATTATATTTTGTACTAAAATTTACTTGGGTCTAAATGGTATCTTTTGGAACCCGCTTGTATGTGATTAAGTCCTTTAATTTATTTTATTTAATGAAAGTAAAATATGTGTCACTCAAAAATTAATAATTAATGTATTTTAAATATAAATTCATACTGAATATAAATTTGATTATAAATACTAATTTGAATGTTAAAATGATTTTATTAATGATGGTAATTTATCGATGATTTTTAAGAAATATATAATTACCTTAATAGCTTATACATTAATGATGTAGAAATTATATATTTAGGGAAAAATCAATAATATAGTTTCTATTAAAATAACAATACCCATCAAAATGACACGATATTTGACCAAACCATATTAGTAGAGTATATATATACCCTAATAATCCATGGGTCTACTTGTGGACCATTTGGGGCCTTATAAAACTGACTGTGACAATTGTATTATTTTATTTTAAATGATGTCAAAGTTGTAACCTTCATACTTAAATGAATATAAAATTTTCAAATTTGGTTGTTTTAGAAGATAAATTTGACTAAAAGTATTCGTATGAAATATATTACATTTATATTCATCATAATATTTTATTTCTAATTTTTATGCAACATATATGTATATTAAATAATTATCATAAATGTTGTAGTAATTATTTTATTAAGAGAAATATCAAATAATTGGTTTTAAAATTATTAAAATAAATATTATATGAACTAATTAATGTCATCCAAAAAATTTCTCATTGAACATAACATGTTAGGAATATATTAAATCTTTTTGTTTGAAAATATCCTCTGTTTGGATTTTATTTAAAATCCTATTATTGAATACTGTCAAAATTGACACTATTGATATTTTATAAAAATAACATATTATTAAATTGTTTAAAAATCACAAAAATATTTAAAAATTATAAATTGTAATTTATATGGTCTAAAATTTCATTAATTGTCCAATTATGGACAATTCACAACATGTATGTAAGTATTTATAACAATTTAATATATAGATTATATTACAACAAATAAGATTAAATAGATTATATAAGGAGAAATCAAATTGATAAGGTTTAAAATAATTTCCAAACGTGTCTAAATTTTATTGGCTGATGAGATTACAACCTTATCTCATCTCACCTTTGAATCTGAGTCATTTTGTTGGTTTTTAGGTGGGGTTTGAGTTTATTATAAATTATTATTTTGGAGGTTTCCAAAAGTGCCCCTCTCCTCTCTTATAAAAGGGAACCACCTCCCTCTTTTCTTCACAACATTTTAAGCCATCAAGCTCGGCTAAACCCTAAAAATTCCTCTTCTCAACCTCTATGGTTATATTATAGAGGTTCTGGTCTTCTCAAGAGACCAACTCTAGTGCCCTAGTAGAATCTTTAAAAGAGGCACGTCGAGGAAGAGGAGTTTCGGACACGTACTGAAGAAATCGGACCTAAGGTAAGGGATAATTATTCAAATCTCATTATTAACCAATATTTTTTATTCATAATTACTTTCTGTGATTTTTTTATCATCCATCTCAATGTTTTCTAATTTTTTTTTTCATAAAATGTTTACTATTATTCCATTTTGTTTAAAGTCATTTTTACCCTTTTTGAATTCTACCACATGGTATGGAAGTAATCTTTTAATTGTTACCAAAAAAAGTACTTTTTTACTTTTGTGGAAAAAGTATGAGAAGAATGTTTTTTAACTTATAAGGTATGAATCTATTTTTACGGTTTTATAATGCCTTATTTTCATTAATCTTACTCTACAAGATTTCGTGATTATTTTAAAAAAAATCCTCTTCATTTAAACTTTCATGGAATTTTGTGAAAAGTAAATTATTTTGAAGAAGAAAAGTTATTTTCCTTAAGAATTAATTTCAAGTGTTTTATCAAAACTATTTTCCATCTAAGATGACATTATTTAGTATTTTTATGTTTCAAGTATAATGTCTCTATTATTTACATGGTTTTATTTTTTTAGGATTAAATTATATCCATTTGTTTTATATGGATTATGTTATGATGGGATGATGTTTATGATACCCATTTTATTCTTTGGGTTATAATGAATGATTTCTTTTTATTTTGTGGCACATGATAAAATCATTTCATTATGAGATGGTTGGGAACTATATCTCCATCCAATTCATTTAAAGTGATTTATATATCATGAGATAAACATAGTTGGAACGACAAATAAACCCGGTTCAGTAATATAGGGATATAATGACAATTAAACCCAGTCAGTGAAGGGATTTTTCCACTATGATGGTCTTGGAAGTAATGTCTTGGATACTATGGAAAATAATATCATGTGCTTAATGGTTTTCCACAATTACGTGTTTTATTTTATCATGATTAATTTTGACTTATGATCTATGCCTTATGTACTTCCAAGATCTATGTCATTACTCATGATTTTGATGTTTTCTGTTCATGTTTTTACATTCAAATCTTTATGTATTATTTTATGTTCTCCATGTTTACCCTTAATGAGCATTAAAGCTCACCCTTTTTAGGTTTTATATTCCCCTGTATATAAAGAATGGGTTTAGGTAAGAAAACAAAAGTGGAAGATGTTTTTGGAAGATGTGGAAGATATTTAACCACGATTAGAATATTATGTTCTGAGTTTCCAAAGACACTAAACTAATAGGATCCTTGGGCGTATTTTTTTCATGTATTTAGTATTCCTAAAAAGTAATATAATGTCTATGTATGTCAATAATTGGGTCTCTATAGTTGGTATCAGAGTGAAGGATTAGTTAACTATTGGAAACTAGGATGCGAAAACTTTAATGTGATCCCTAGAGATATTTATAAGGTATGACGAAAGATATTGGTAGGGTTAAGTATAATGTATAGGTTACAATCCTAGAATTATAGTAAAGATCATGAATAACCTAGGATTAAACCTAAGATGTTAGATATTGGAAGTTATACCCCTTGATTATGTTGTTTTCCTAGTATGATTTTTTCCTGAAACACTATTCTTTCTAGGTTTTAGAAAATGACTAGAAAAAGGAATATTCATGTTAATGGAGAATATTATGGACAATGGAATGATATTCTTCATGAGAAACCAAATGAAACATGATTTTTAAAGCGGAAAATCCTTATTATGCCTAATCAGCAATCTCATAATATGATTAATAATATCAACTGTGGTAAGCTTCATGACTCAGCTAATAAGTGAAATATGGAGTTTCATGAGGATCATAGAGGAAAGAAAGATCAATTTCTATCATTTAAATCATGTTGGAAGAGGCATAAAGGAGAATGTTTCAATGGAACTGGAAGATGATTAGATTGTGGAAAATAAGGACACTAATCCAGTAATTGCAAAGGAAAAGGTTAAGTTAACACCATGTAAAAGGATAATGTTATTTCTAAGACATCAACAATGGTTAAATGTTTTAAATGTTGAATGTATGGGAATTATTCAAACCAATTCCCTAAGGTAAAATATACTGAAGAGTACCAGCATGGTTGTATGGGTAGTATTTATATTGATGAAGATGAAGAGAATATAAATAATATTTGAGATGAAAGAAGTGTTTATGAATAAAATGATGAAGCTCAGTCAATGGTTTAAGATGGTAGTGGAATGATTTCATGTTTATCAAGAATAATGTATGATACTAGGGAATAAAAAATATTAGTATTGTTGCACTATTGTCTTTCCTTTAGTATTTGAAAGTATATGATAAATGGTACCGGTAACCATGAATAGTGATTGAAATATTTTTGGAAAGTAGATGATATGCGCAAAATAAATGGATAAGGATAAAATAATATGTTTGATAATATTAATGAGCTCGTGATTGATATAAGAACAAATTGATATCATGGTTTGAGTATATAGAATTTTTTGGATTTTGGTATGCTGAAAGAGTTAACTTTTGACAACATTCATGTTTTCACTAAGGTTCTATGGTAATTCATGTTTCAATACAATACATGATTAAGGTAATGACGTGTTTGGAATGTAAACAAAAAAATTATATCTTATTATATATGGGGGATATGTGATGGTATTCACAAGCTTGTTGTATGACCTTTCTGGTAATTGTTTACTTTTTTACTATAAGCTTGAACCAAATTATTTTGGATAAGCTTAAAGGTTGGAATGGATTTAGTGAGACATCATATAGTATTCATTAAGATTAGATATTTTTTGGATATTATTTCTGAAATTTTATAATAGTATAGTTTTAGAAAAAGTAAAACTCGTAGGACGGGTGACAACTCATTGCGTCAGACAAGGATGCGGGAATCAAACCCACAACCGAAGTAGGACATGACTTTATCTCTTACCACCGGCCTATAGGAAATCCCTTGTTAGTAGAAATTAGTTTCATTTTATTAAGTGGTATTATAGATGAAGTATAAGTCCATTTTTGGAACTATATACGATTAACTCACCATAGATGGACTTATGTATATTTAATATCTTATGCTACCATTTTTTGTGATAGAGAAAAATGGAATGACCTAAAATTCTATTGCATGATATGCTAATACTTCAAGAATCTCAAATTCAACTTCATTTCATTAAATAATAGAAGAAGTGGAAATTGATCATGGAATGACCAATGATGATTTTACACTAAAATCATGTAAGTATTTATCCTTAAGAAAAAATTAATCAACATTAGGGAAATGATCTTGAAAACTAAAAATGTTGTCATAGTACCCTTATATCTGATGAATCAGATGGTACCTTAGATCATCAAAAATTTGTGGCTTTTTGATTGAAGTATTTTTCATATCCATGTTCTATACCACTCTTCATCAAAACATGATCGTTATATTTCTCTAATATGTCCATATTTTCACCTATATTATTTTATGTGAAAACCCAGTGCTGAGTTACCTTGGGTGACCATTATGTTTCTAATGTACCTTTTTAAAATTAATTATTATTATTCATTTTTATGATGTGGGTTTTTATGAAAGAAACTTTCAATTAGTAAATGATTTATAACCCCGATGAATTTCATGGGTGAAATTCATTTTAATGGGGGTACAATGTAACACCCCGAGATTTTATGAGAAATATTCGTTTTAATTTCATTGATTTATTGTGTTTTACGCTACCCCATGTTTAACTTTCTCTGTACACAACACTGTATTATCTTTTAGTATACTCAAACACTATTATTGGCTTGTGTTACACATAAGGACGACCTTTCTCTGTAGCATGTGTTGTACGTAATACCAAGTTTCACTAAACAAAAATATATTTTTATAAAATTATTATCAACTAGCCGTTATGAGTAGTATTAACCACATTTTTAATTCTATAACCATATCATTCATCTCACACATATTCTAGAACATGTTAAGAGAACAAAATAATTTTTTTGTGTAAAATAAATATTTTTCAGAAAATGCAGTTTTGCAGCCTTTTGATGAAACACCCACTTTAAATCTAGTTTTTGACAAATTTTTAAGTTCAATTTGATGAAATAAACTTAATCATTTTGATGAGGATATAAAAATTAACTCTAGATAAATTTTTTAATATTTTTCCGTTAACTTTCATATTCTGATGAATAGTAAAAATATGCTAAATTTTAATTAAAAACAACTTTTTTCATCAAGAATATTTATATGGTTAAATTATAATATTGAATGGTTTTAAAGTATAAATAGGATATATTTTTACCATTCAATATTATTTATGTAATTATCATTAATTTTACATTAAATTCGTAGGTAAAAAAAATTCAATTTTTTACAGTGTTTTAACATTTAGAACTCATTTTCTCAACAGTGGGATTAATTTTAAATTAAATACTGAAACTTCTGTGATTTGAATTTGGAAAAATGAATTCCATATTTGGAATCAGTAGGTTTAAATTATGTTAATAGGACACTTTTTATTTTTAGGCATTATGAATAGTAACTACGGTAAATTTTATTTACTATAGTTAAAGGTAAATCAGGTAATTAAGGGTAACAATAATGTTATAAAATTACACTTAAACATATATTAATATTATTAGATTATTATATTTCGTCCTGAAATAAACATGGGTCGAAATGGTATCTTTTGGAACCCACTTGGATGTGATTAAGACCTTTAATTAATTTTATTTAAAGAAAGTGAAATATGTCTCACTCAAACATTAATTGTTAAAGTATATTTAATATAAGTTTATACAGAATATAAATTCTATTATAAATACTCATTTTAAATATAACATTATTTTATTCATTATGAAAATTTTTTATGACTTTTATGAAATATATAATTAGTTTAATAGCTTATCCATTAATGATGCTGAAATTAAGTATTTAGCAAAAAATCAATAATATAGTTTTAATTAAAATAATAATACCCATAAAAAGGATAGGAAATTTGACCAAACCATATTGGAAGAGTATTTATATACCCTAAGAATCCAAGGGTATACTTTTGGACCATTTGGATCCTTATAAAACTGATTATGACATTTATATTATTTTATTTTAAATGATGTTAAATTTGTCACCTTCATACTTTAATAAAGATATCATTTTCCAAGTTGGTTGTTTTAGAAGAGAAATTCGAATAAAAGTATTATTATGAAATATACTATATTTATATTTATCATTGTATTTTATTTTTAAATTTTATGCATCATATAAGTATATTAAATAATTATACAAAAATGTTGACGTAATTATTGTTTTAAGAGAAATATCAAATAAATGGTATTAAAAATATTAAAATAAATATTATAAAAACTAAATAATGTGCTATACAAATTTTCTAGATGAATATGACATGTTAGTAATCTATTAAATATTTTGGTTCAGATATATCCTATGTTTTGATTTTATTTAAATTCAAATAATTGAATAGTTTAAAAATTGACACTATTGGTATTTTTAAAAAATAACATATTATTAAATTGTTTAAAAATCACAAAAATATTTACAAATTTTAAATTGAAATTTATATGGTCTAAATTTTTATAAAGTATCCAATTATATACAATTCACAACACACATGTAATTATATATAAAATTTTATTATTTATAATATTATTACCACAAAAAAGATTAAATAGATTAAATATGGATAATTAAAACTGATAAAGTTTAAAATAATTTCCAAACATGTATAAATATTATTTCTACTGAGAATACAAACCTATCTCATCTCATATTTTAATTTGAGTCATTTTGGATATTTTTAGGAGGGGTTTGAGTTTATTATAAATTAATATTTGGGAGGTTTCCAAAAGTGAGCCTCTCATCTCTTATAAAAGGGTACATCCTCCCTCTTCTATTCACTCCATTTTAAGCCTTCATGCTCAGCCCAACCCTACCAATTCCACTTCTCAACCTGTCTTGTTATATTATATAGGTTCTGGTATTCTCAAAAGACCAACTCTAGTGACCTAAGAGGAATTTTAAACGGCACATCGAGGAAGAGGAGTTTCGGACAAGTATAGAAGAATTTGGACCTAAGGTAAGGGATAATTATTCCAATATCGTTATTATCTAAGATTGTTTATTCATATGTAATTTCTTGGGTGATGTTTATCATCCATGTCCATGTTTTCTAAAAATATTTTCATAAAATGTTTATTATTCTTCCATGTGTGTTTAAATTCATTTTTACCCTTTTTGAATTCTACAACATGGTATGGAAATAATCATTCATTTTTTTACCATTCAAGGTAATTTTTTACTTTTTTGGAAAAATTATGAGAAAAATGTTTTTTTAAATTATACGTCATGAATTGATTTTTACGTTTTTATAATGCCTTATTTTCATGAAAGTTACTCTATAATATTTCATAATTATGTTCAACAAAATCCTTTTCATTGAAAATTTCATGGAAAATTAGGGAAAAGAAAATGATTTATAAGAAGAGAATATATTTTCCACTAGAATTCATTTCAAGTTATTTATCAAAACTATTTTCCATCTAAGATGACTATATTTAGTATTTTTATGTTTCAAGTATAATGTCTCTGTTATTTAAATGGTTTTATTTTTCTTATGATGAAATGATATCCACTTGTTTTTTAAGGATAATGTTATGATGGGATGATGTTTATGAAACCAAATTTATACTATGATGAATGATTTGTGTTTATTTTGTGGCACACATAAGAATGATTTCATTATGAGATGGTTGGGACCTATATATCCCTCCAATGCATTGGTTAAGGATTTATATCTCAGGTGATAGACATGGCTGGAATGACAAGTAAATCCGGTTCAGTAATACAGGGCTTGAACGACAAGTAAACTCAGTTCAATGATGGACTTTTTCCACTATAATGGTCTTGGAAGCAATGTATTGTCTACTATGTAAAATAGTATCATGTGATTAATGTTTTTCCACAATTACATGATTTATTTTATCATGATTAATGTTCCTTTTTGATCTATTCCTTATTTACTTCTAGGATTTATGTCATTACTCATTATTTTGATGTTTTATGTTCATTTTTTACATTCATATGTTTATGTATTTTTTTATGTTCTCCATGTTTACGCTTACTGAGCATTTGAGATCACCTTTTTTATGTTTTCTTTTCCCCATGATATAAAGAATGGTTTTAGGTAAGAAAACAAAAGGGGAAGATATTTATGGGAGATGATGAAGATCTTTCACCATGATTAGAAAATTATATTCCGAGTTTCCAAAGACACTAAACTAATATGATCTTTAGGGGTCTATTTTTGTCATGTATTAAGTATTCCGCAAAAGTAATGTAAGGTCTATGTACGTCTTTATTTGGGTCTCTACAGGGAGACTGTAACCTTGTAAACCAAGAAAGACACAACAAATTACAATATAAATAGCAGAAATAAAGTGAAATAGCTAATAAACATACAATCCAAACATCTAACTACTGGGTATAAACAATAATTCAACATTAACAATGTCATGACATACTAGTAGTGAAAGTGAAAAAATTCAATATGAGAAAAATGGCGAAATTCCTAAATGGGTCCCAACTCTATGTCTGAATCCAACTCCATGTACATCCTGATCCCAACTCAATATCCTAGAGTAGGGCCATTGCCCTTATCCTAACCTGCAACCAAGAAATTTTATTGGGTACCCAATGACATCCCGAGTAAGGTGTGATTACAAAACTTAGTAGGCCACCACCAATGATTTCTACAAAATAACAAGTCAAATAGATAGTCATGAAAGTAAAAAAAATAACTGTTATGTAAACAAGGGACAGTTCAGGTTCCATTAGATAACAAAGTTCATTTAATTCATGAGTAGCATTTATCTGTTTCCATTTCATATAACATTTTTACTACATACCCCATTTTTAACACATTTTCTTTGGGTTAGGCATATGCATCATCTTTATACGGGTCTAAGGAAATCAATCATTATGAATAGGAAAAATAAGTCATGTCTGTATATCACTAGGGTTACATATATCACATAAACACATTATCCTCACCTAAAAGCCTCAGTCCATGTGGAATGAAACCATTGGGGGAATAAAGCCTATGTCCTCTTCACTAACCCATGCATTTATGGGTGGAGTTTAGAGCCTTAGTCTATATCGAACTATGGGCGTAGAACCTCATGTCAGTACCCCACTCTACCAATCTATGTTCACATGATTATTTTTCTAGTCACCACAAATATACCATATCATGACTAAGAATAACCAATTACCTTATAATTCACAATACATAACAAAAATATGGAAAATAAAAATATACCATAACCCATTAACAAAATTACTAATTGAAATTCATAGTCATTTAGAAAATTTCCCATCCATGTGACTTGACCCCCTCATTGTAATCAACAAACCCATACCTTATCCAATATTCATAAATTAAATCATATTAACCCACTTAGCGCATTCATCATTTCACAAGAATTTTCCCCATATGAACTCAAGTACAATTCTCATATTAGATAACCCAACCACTTTATTACATTTAATAATCTAGGTGTTCCACATAATTCTCATCTCTTAACCCTTTCCCCATATTCATCCATTCCCTAATTACATCTCATTATCATATTCCCCATTCCCCATTCTATTACCCAATAACTAGTTCACCATTTAATATTCAATAATCCCCTTTTGGCATTTCTAACCAAAAGTCATTAAACAGTTGACATAATCTATTTCAACCCAATTACTCATTTTCTTATCCCTCAAACAAAACCTTATTACCTTATCAATATAGGCATATCTATCATTATTCCATTTACAACATGAACAATAATTAAAACATGATCTACATGGGCTTCACACATTACGCAAAAATTCTTCAATTAACCCTACCACTCTCTAGTTTTTGAATTGTCGGTGCACCCCTTGGGAGGCCCTAAATTGGTCATGTCCAACTATACGCTTCCCACAGGGATTTTGGGGGGTTTAATTTTTCCACATAGACATACTTTTTATCAAACACCCAACAGATCCAAGAACACAGTTAGGGGAAGAGAAGAAAACAAGCTTCCATGCAGAAATGTAAAATAAAACTATGGGATAATACTTATATACCAACTATCTCTAATACAATGATGAAGGAACTCTTAATCGTGTCCTTGGATATGGAATCAAATTCTCCTTGAATACCAAAAAGAGGATTCAATGGAAAAGGAGGGTTTTAGGTCTTCATAAAGAGACATAAGAACCATAGACCCAAATCTAAAAAAAATGCAAGTAGAGAATTAGACATACCTAGTGCTTCGATCTACATCCAACAACACTCCAAATGGACAATATTATATAGAAAAATTCCCTTGGAAATTTTGGATCATCTAAGATCATAATTAGGGTTGAAAGGGGTGGAATGCTAGTGAATCTTGATTTTGGATTTCAAATCCAGGGATGAAATTTTTATAATTTTCTCAAAATTAATAGGTTGCACAATTTACTCGCACAGTTTTTCAAACCATGCACTAACTGTATGTTAGACACTGTCTGAAATACCCCCCTTGAAATAGTTACCTAGGATTTGGATATGGTTTTCTTAACTGTGTTCAAGCTGTACAACATTCCCAAGAACACCTTTTTTTCAACATTCATGTTTCGAACCCTCTGAACACCCCGGATCCTTCACATAAATATGGGTAAGCACTTATTTAGCCAAAAATAAGAGGCAAAACCAAAACATAAACAAAACATACCTTCAGAAAATCTGGGAAATTACAATCTCCCCACCTTATAATGGCTCATCCTCAAGCCACTCTTCAATGCATCACTATGCTTTCATAACTACAGTTCATTCCACTAGGAATTCCTTTCAATTCCAATCTTTCATGTTTCTACTTGAACCTCACAATGCCAAGTCAACATGGATCAGGGGCACAAACATGACCCACAAGTATTCCTCACCACAACAACAACGCGAATCGAAAATTCCTCATGGATTCATCAACATCAACCACACCCAACCACATGAACTTTATAGAGGAAACTTAGACAATAGTTCATGACTCACTACACACAGAAACCTAACACACAACATCACATCATTGTGGAGGAACCAATTGGCACCACATCGGTCTAATCCTCTAATCAAATCAAGACCCAAATCAGTTGGTATCATTTTAATCTATTTTTTACAACACTAGAGCTAAAAAAACTCAATATCTCCCAAAGGAGACTACATGGTCCTTTCAACAACATTTCCAAACATATGTCGATTAACAACTATCGAGGAAAGATCACTTCAATATCAACTAAAAATTCACATCACCGGACATGTTCCAACTCACCATTCCCAAACATCTATAGGGTAATTACCCTGCATTGGCATCTAGCCACACCATCGAAACCATTCAGGTGGTCATACCTATACTATACATTCAAGGATTAAGATCTACATGACCTCACTCTGGTACAACTTCATTTCCAAAATGGCTCTTTCCCCCCACAACATAAACCAGAGGTGGGTCACTCTCACCACACCTATTCAGGTTTACTATCTCAAGTCAACCCAGACCCAACTGGATTGTCCCAAATCACCAACCTTCCACTGATGGAACTCTACCCCTTTCTTACCATACCAATGTTTTTACTGACTTGAAGCCTATCATCTACATCCCACACACCCACTGAGGTCATTCTAGGAATTCTAGTAGAATTCCATCATCACTGCATTACTTCCCTCAAGGTTAACATCGGGATTCTCCATTGGCATGGAACCACATCACATGGCCAAGGTTCCATCAACTTCAATATATTCTATAAACACACAAGGAGAAATTACCCGAGTATAACCTTGATCTTTGTTGGAGTTATAGAACCCAACCTCTCTCTCCACAACCTATTTTCATATCCGAATACAACCTTCTACGACATCTGAATAGACATCATATTATTTGTATGGAACCACCCTAATCTCGAGGAAATCACTTGGCTCATTATTCACCACATCCAATTCCCACCTTTCCCCTATGAGAAACCAAACATGCACATCATCGGTTCCTCATTGTCAACCTGATGTTATTACATCAAATTAATGTTCCCCTATCCACATCTAGAACTGACTTATCACTCCCCAAATTAATAGTTTCATTACCATTTCTCTCTAAGAGGGATTCCAATTTCTATGTGTTACACATGATCAGAAGATGAACCCCAAATCTTAGACATGGCCATATATCTTTTTTCCAAAACATTAAAACAAAAATCACCCAATGCATGTTCCTAACATTCATGAATAGCATTCATGGTGTTTGTCGACACTCTGCCCATCCAAAGGACCACACACAAATCCAAAAAAGGTGTACATTCCATCATTAAGATCCACATATATAGTTCCACGAGCATAAACTCCATGATATCCATCACCCAACCAAACACCTTCATGTATCTTGACATAAATCCAAAGCTTCTCAGCGTATATGGGACAATATTTAAATATTGGGAAACATTATCACTAGTTGAGGTACGCTAACATGTTTTTGAGGAATCCAACCAGTAACTTATCCATTTCTGAGGTCAAACTATATGACACCATGACTTGTCAAGAATCTCAGGCTCCCCTACCAGACGCATATCATCAACACTTAACCACCACTTCTCTGGTGTGATTTCCAACCATGTCTCACCACCTCTCCATGAACAAATCACCAAGAATCCATGAACTAAAATTTCATGTGTCACTACTCCCACCACATCACTCGAGTTCTTCTGGTGCATCCCTAATAGCTAAAAACCAAAGCAAAATGGTCTACCACACCAATAAAACCAATGATCTCCCATAGAACAACTTTTATCTATGTGTATCCCATCGCTTGCTTACATACCTATTCTTGTATCTTGGTTAGTCAGCCTCATCATCCTTGACGTAGCCTATACATCTCCCCCAATAACCAAAACATTCATAAAAACAAGTTCATCCATGTGACCACCCTTCCATCGGGTGTCACCATCGAGCGAAGCATATTACCATTCTTCCGCCAACCTTGTCTCCTCCACTCGAAAACAACTATGATTCCTCCATTAATCATCATCCAAATACGTAATTAATTATTCCATAAGAAACAACCCATCAAAACCAACCTTAACTCCTATCACAAAAACAAGGATGCCCTTATGAAACAACCATGCACAACTGTACCATTTACTAAAACATGGTGGTATTAGTATGCATTGTACCCACCTCTGAAGCATATTCCATGCTTCATATTTCTAGGAACATGAACCGCTGGGCTAATCTCCCATGAGGTCACCATGGATTTTCTGAAACTATCATCGCGTAATCAAAACTCGAGTAGCACCACCAACTATCATCCTTCTAAATTATTCCTCTAGGCCTAACTCGCATCATACAACAATCTGAGATCAACTATCAAAGCACAAAACTTCTACATGTTAGAAAAACACTCAAGAACACTAAGAACCCTATCTGACCTCTCACATAGGTCACTATGAATGTTGAATGACACCAACTCCCTAGACTAGAGTGAAAAAAAGGAAAAACCATTGGTCCTCTATCTAAACCATACATATCATGACACGAAAAAAGAAATTCTCATACATGGAACTCTTACCCAAGTTCTAATGCACACGGTGCCTCTCGAACAAATCAACCATTTACTCTAGGTTATGTACTAGTGGTGCACACATGCATTGAAACTATGAGAAAAACATCCTATCTAGGATTCAAAATGAAACTCACAAGATTTATACTCACAAGGTCACTAAGACCCAGGAACCATCCATTGGGTCTCACATGCACTTTTTATGATCACATACAATGAGAGTTTCCACACTCGCATTACCAAAAAATGCCTCACAATCTAATGTAAACAACCCTACTAAGGGTACACTAACACACCTCATAGGCCATATCATAACTGGAAATGCCTCAAAATCTAAATACGAAGATTCAAACTGATGAAATATCCCTTCTCCACCCCACAAATACAAGGGTCAAACTAGAAACACAAAGGATCTCCACCATTGAACTCAATCATTCTCAGTTTAAACTTATCGTTCACCTGACGCTTCAAAGAATGACTGATAGGCTTTAACCACAGATGCAAATGATATCATTCTATTAACCTTAAACAAACCATTCTACATACTTTATCCCATTGGTCTTCATCATAATAGGCACACCACCCACTACCATACATATTATGGTTCATGGCCGACATAGGGAAACCAATTTACTTAATCACAAGTTTTTCATCAACACCTCTTAAAACTAGTTCTTCTTTTACAACATGATCCTTTAATCATAGAAAAATTTCATATTTCCCAACATGTTACAATCATATTTTTAACTCATTTACATCTTTCATTAGCTATAATTTACTAACAATTTTACTTTCATTATTCAAACTTTTTATTTTTAACACAGAAAAAAACTTTACAATTTATCACAACCCAAAATGTTAACCCATTCCTAATATTTTTAAACCATATATTTCATAAATATTCATTTATATTATTTTTATACAACCACGAACATTACCATTATTATGAATCATTTTGTTTAAATTTATCATGAAAGTAAGATGCATTATACTCTCTATGCCCCACACACCCATCTTATGTGTCTGTCTATAATGATGTATGACACATATATCCTTAGGTTCCTAAAATGATACATGAATACACAACCACATGCCATCCAGAAAATGATAAAAATATCATAAATAAATCAAATCACATAACATGTACATCACCCTATGGTGAAATATCATTCATCTATTACAACACACATCAAGAACAACAATTCCCACACAAGGTGACATGCTTTTTCCCTTATACAAGGGTAAGATACTCCCAAGAATGAGTTCATTAGAAAGTCCCAACATATCCTAATCTCATATCTACCATGACCAAATAGCAATATAGAGAAAAAACTCCTCTAATACCAATTTGTAACCTACCCAACCTAGGAGCCACTAACCTATGCCCGAGCCGAGTCAACATATGGCGTCTTGTGTGACTCCCCGTATGCCAGAGTTTTCTGACTAGCATTGACGCTCTAATGAGTGACATGGGGAGAATATACCATCACAACCATAGTAATCCATAATATATCCCTATATAAATTGTGGAAACAATTTCAAATAATTAGTAAACATACTATCCAAGCATCTCCGAAGTTGGTAGAAACAGTAATTCAACATTAATAATGTCTTGACATACTAGTACTACAACTGAACATAAAACTCAGAATGAGGCAAACAGAAAAATTCCTCAATAGATATGAACTCTAAGCCTGAATCCTTCTCCATGTATATCCTAATCCCAACTCAGCATCCTAGAGTAGTGACTTTTCCCATGCCCGGACCTGCAAGAAAGAAATCTTCTCGGGTACCAAATGGAGGCCCATGCAGGGTGTGAGTAGAAAACATAGTAGGCCACCACTAATGGTGTCTAAAAAATATCTAGTCTAATATATAGTACATGTATGTAGAAAATAAATGTTAAGAAAACAAGGGATTATTCAGGGACTTTTAGTTAACAAAGTTCATTTAATTCACGACTAGCATTTATCCCATTTCCTATTCTTATACCATTTTTACTACATAACCCATTTTAACACATGTTCATTGGGTTAGGCATATAAATCATATCTACATGGGTATAAGGAAATAAATATTTATGCATAGGGGAAATAATTAATGTCCATATTTTACTAGGGCTACACATATCACCTCAACACATTTTCCTCACCTCAAAAACTCAATATGCGTGGAATGACACTGTTAGGGGAATATAGCCTTTTTCCCCATCACTAACCCCTGTATTTATGTGGTGGAGTTTATAGCCTCCATTTAACTTAACATGTGGGAGTAGAAACTCATGCCAATACCCCACTGTACCAAGCCATATTCACTTGCTTATTTATCAATTCACCACAACCATACCATAACACGACCAAGTGTAACTAATTACATTAGAATTAAAAATATATAAAAACAACATATGAAATAACTATATTCCATAACCTATTAAAACATTTATCAATTTAAATTTATAATAATTTAGCCAAATTATCATCCTCATGCCTTAACCCCTTAGTGTAATAAACAACCCCATAACTTAGCCAATATTCATCAATTTCCATATATGAACCTACTTAGACCATTCATAATTTCATAAGCATTTACCCCTTATGCACTCAATTATAATTCTCGTATCACCTAACACAACCACTTTTTTACATTCAAACATTTATGTGTTCCACATAATTCTCTTGGGATAACCCATTCCATATATTCATCCATTCCTTAGTTAAATCTCATTAACAAATTCCCCATCCCCTATTTTTTCACCAAGTTACAAGTTCACCATTTAATATGTAATAACCCCATTAGGCATTTTTGACCAAAATTCATCAAAAAATCGACATAATCTCCTTCAACCAATTTTCCCATTTTCATGTAATTCCAAAAACACATTATACCCTTATCACCCTAGGAATATCTATCATCATCCCATTTAAAACATAATCAAACATTTAAACATGTTATACATGGGCGTCACAGTTTACTTGGAAATCTATCACTTAACCCTACCACTCTCTAGGCCCTGGATTGTCTGCTTCCACCATGGGTGGCCATAAAATAGTCATTTCCTCCTCTACACATCCCACATGGATCATGGGGGTTTCATTTGGTCACATAATCACCCCTTTTTATCAAACACTCCTACAAAACCAAGAGCACAATTAGGGAAAGATAAGAACACCTGATTACATGAAAAATATAAAATAAAACTATGGGATAATAATTGAAAACCATGTAACTAAAATAAAATGATTATAGAACTCTTAATCAGGGTCTTGGATCCAAATTAAAAAAAACCTTTAATCCCAAACATAGGATTCACCGGAAAAAAGGGGTTTAGGTCTTCAGAAGGAGGTGAAAGAAACTACAAAACCTTGCCTAAAAAATAGAAGAAAGATAAGTATTATACATACCTTGGGATTCGATCCACAACCATACACATTCAAAATATACAAGAATAGAAGGTGAATCACCATTTGGATTCTTGGTTCATTCAAGATCATCAATAGGATTGTAGGGGGAGGAATGGTGGGGAATCCCGAGTTTTGGTATAAAAACATGAGATGCAATTTTTGAAATTATCTCAAAAATATTGGGCCACATAGTTTACCCACGTGGTTTATCGTACCATGCATGAGGAACTGTCCAAAAAACTCCAATTACCATGGTTACCTGGGATTCCTGCTTGGTTTTCGTAACCATGCACAACCCATACAACATTCCTAGGATCTCTATTTTCTTCCTATTTTGTGTCCTGAACCCAGGAAACACCCCCCGAGACATCACATAAAAATGGGGAGACACTTATTTAACCAACAATAAGAGGCTAAACAAAAACATTAACAAATAATACCTTGATAAAATATATTATCTTAAAAAATTCATTCTTTAGGATATCCCCCTTAACAGTTAACATATGAAAACCAGAATGAAGGTCAATATTTGATATGTATAAATCCCTTTAAGTATGATCAAATAGGTCCCAAATATGGGTCATTGTATTCTTATTATTTAAATTAATTATTTTTATTTCCATATAATGAATGTATAACATCATTAATGAATACTATTTTTAGGTAAAAAATCAAGTTCTCCCTAGGGTGAAACAATTGAATGAATAAAAACCTTACAACATAAGTCTTTCAATTACTACATTAACAAAAATAAAATATTTATTTTTTTCCAAAAAGTATATAACATTCAGTAAGATTAAATTTTTATTGGTAAAACATTTTATCAAAAAATATGTCCTTATCACTAAACTATCAGTAAAAACTCTATCACTAAATGTTATTATGATAGATAAAATATTTCTGTTAAAATTATAATAATACCAACAATTAATATACATATATATATATATTAGGTTCTTGGGGGTATACTTACAATAAACACACACACCACTTGCATAGGATGAAAAGGTAGAACATATCCCCCCTAAAGGGATAGTCCACCCATCAGACCTTATTTTTTCAGTGCATGGCATGAAGAACTAGTGGGCATGAATCCCATTACATGGATGAAAGGCCCAAATAATTTTCTGAAGGCTCAGTGTAGTTTCATTCATGTATCATAAATCTTTCATCATTTTCCTACATCATTCCAGCATCACTACCTACATCACCGCATGCCAATAGAAATTCGATCCCACCAAAAACTGAACTTGGTTCTAATGCAGGAATATGGGGAGCCTTTACTACTTGGGTTACCCCAAAATGAAATAGATAATATATATATGGGTCAAAGTGTTTATCAATAATTTCATTTGAAAAATATATCTATTGGTAATAATATTATGAACAAATAATATCTATTTAGAAATTTTATTTAAATAAAAAATATTAATTTTTATTGCTAATAAAATTTCTTATAATTTTTTTTAATTTATCATATATAATTCACGATTTTTAATTAGTAAACTGAAATTATTTTCACACATTAAGAAATCCAAAAAAATAATTATATTAATAAAAAAACATAATAAAAAATGATTCAATACCTGTTTTAAGTTTCTCATTTCCAAAATAGATCATAAAAACACTAAAAGTTGATCCATCCTTGCCCCCACCCCACCCACACCACATTGAAAAATGATATGTTGTAATCCTCTAATATGTATATTGACTACATTCCTTCGATATCCAAACATTTTCCACCATGTTATGTTAATCTTGATTGCGTGACACCAAATATCATACATAACCCCCACAAGTTTTTCATTGGATGAATCAAATCATATTAATAGGACTAGTACTAGTGAAGATCCTAAATATCCTGTTATTCCACCCTTCAGCACCACGATCGACATTACTACAGAACTAAAAATAAGACACAAAAATTAGTACAAAATATCTACTTGAATTTAAAATATATATATATAAATAAATGAAATTATAAAAAATGTTCTAGCATAGAATAAAAAGTCTTACCAAACTAACCGTTAAATTATAAAAAATCTAATAAAAATTATGTTTAAAAGATCACTTGAATAGAAAATGTAATTGAACCACATTTAATGGAAGTGATTGGAGATCTATTCTCTCCACATGTGAACCAGCCAAAAAATCCACACACTACCAAAGAACATAGTCGCAAAATAGTGGAAAATATATATATGAATTGAATCTGAAATAGAAATAAATATAGGTATAAAAATTATATTCATAGAATAATGTGTTTACCCTAATAACCTCTAATTTTAGCAACAATCCACCAAAAAAGAAACTGGAATTCTACTCAGTAGCACTATTAATGAAACCACCAGTAAAAACATAAAATAACATCCTTATACAAATTAGAGGAATAATTTGTTGATATTAAACAAGTTGACAGAAATAATATGATGTTATGAGAAGTAATTTATAGAAATTAAAAAAGGTTCTTTTCAATATTAAGGTGGTAAATGAAATATTTTCTTCTTCGATATATGAATAAAATAACAATTTCTAAACGATTCATTTTTTTGTATAAATGGATAAATCCTTTCAGTGTGAATGGGTTATCTATGATTTCTTAATATTATTATATCTCCCCATATTTATCAACTACATGTAGTTTCCTAAGATAAATTCTAAACATCCAATATAATCTCGACACAAATGATAAACAAATCCCAACAATCACTTAAACGTAATCAAGAAAATATCTTTTGGGGTATGAAATGAATTTTGATACTCATATATTTCAAATACTTTTATTAAATTATAGTAAACAATCCCAGAGATTCATAGGCATTAAATTCTGGAAGAACAACACCAAAATAAGGCCCCTACTGATCAATGATCAAAGAAACTGCACAAATGACATGCTTCATAAAACAAGAAATAACTGTCAATAATTATTATGATCAGTCAAAGATGGAAACAAAATTCACAAACTCTCACATATTTGGTAAAATGGATCAAAAATATTGTTGAAATATCAAATTTGTAGATGAAACAATCTGAGCAGCCTAGAATGTCCAACTATCAATCTCTACCAGTGAAAGAAATAACTAGTACACATAATATCCTTGAAACATGATGATTCTATAATGATGAAAAATCAAACAATTGACCACTACCAAACTACACAATGTGGATGAGTAGCACTAGAAGAACAATAACCATCAAAGCTACATGAGATTAAATCCTCAAAACACAAATTTCTTATGTTTCCCATTGAGGAAGGAATATAGATGAGAAAATCCAAAAAAGAAGATCATAAAAACCATGAAGGTGATAGCTAAAAAATTCTTTGGATCACTTCTATGAGGAATAGTCGATGCCTAATCACAGTCTGTTAGAACAAGTGAAATATCCCAAACCCAGATTACACGTAACTGTGCCTCAACATGGCCTCAAATGCATATCCCTAAATTCTACATGCTACGGAATAATAGTGAGGGCCTATGTGTGATAGTGGGGAGACTATTCCCTCATTAGCAAAGAGTAACACAGTGGAATAACATACAAATAGTAGAAGTAGTAATACAATACCAAAGATGTAAACAATGGAAGACTGGTAATATAAATAACTAGAAGTCATATCACACAACCGATGATGCTACATGTTACATGTTCTAGATAATAGAAAAAACATGTCAATCTACATTCATATACAATACATGTTTCAAAAGTAAAAAGGACCAAAAAGCGTCTTACAAGCATCAAAAGACTCATTTTTGTCCCATGTTCTCCTGAACCTATGAAGTAAATAATGTACCTATAGGATGGTACACAAACTTATTTATAACTATAATTATATATTTTATTTGGGTCAAAAACAAGACCCAAATAGGGATTGAGACTAAATCCCAGTTGGTAACCACCCACTGTCTATGCCAATCTATCAGTGAATATATATAATAGAATGTGTGTAATAAAAAAGCAGTAAGCTAACAAGTACTAAAAAGGTAAACAACAAGCAAGAACTGTTTTCCATTTAAATTTCATTTCATTTTCCTTTTAACCATTCAAAAACATTAAATTCATAAGTCTTAAGATCCATCTCAAGACCAACATCCCTCGTATAACTTTTAGCATAATAGATGTCTCAGAAGGCCATCTAACCAAGCATGAGTGAAGACCGAATCCAAGATTATGCATTGTCTTATAGGACATATCATCATCCATTACATTTCAATATTCAATTATAACATGATCCCAACCGTCAAATTCCAAAGATGGAATTAAAGTACCACTCTATGTGAAATTCCCACCAACACCCTACATGATTGTCCTAGAAAACCTCTCTAGAACTTAGTATCACTCAAGGTGCTGTATAAGTTCATGTCACTGATCCCATACTTGGTGGTCATATAAAGAATCCCATGTATCACTCGTGAACTATATTCAAATTCTTCTTGATCCCATCCATGGAAGTCCTATATTCATCCATGATTTACTTGGAATTTAAGTTAGCCTCTATTATCCAATCCACGACATCCATAGTTCAATAATGATTTAAACATAATTAACCCCTTTCATCCCATCCTTGGAATTACTACATAATCCATGGTTCACTCAAGGTACATGGTACATAAGGTATACAAGCCCTTCAATGGAATTATAAATATAACCCATTATTCTCCCAAGTCTAATTACTATTTCATTATAACAAATTCATTTAAACATTTCATTAGCCATGGTAAGGTCAAAACCGGAAGCATATAATATAACTCACCACCAAGTGGTGTCTCAAGCATGTATTAACCACAATGTATTGGCCTTTCATTTACTCACATGGGAATATTTCTCATAATAATAATCACTTGTAAATTCAACTATTACATTACGTATACATTGATCAACTCATGTGGGAAGGTTCACAATTGGAGTGATTAATTCCAAACATGCTTAAGAAAGCTTAGTTAAAAAATTTACATAGGGAAAGTTAACCATCATATTCCCTTAACCAGTTAAATTAAAATCATACACTTTTTTAATTCCATTAACAACTAATTTCATTTTTATCGCCCTATAAAATGGAAACAAAATAATGCCTCATAGAAATACTTGGCCAAATGGCCATAAACATTCATCAAAGGGATCTCACCTATACGGTGACCCTTAATCAACAAATACAGACTACATATTTCATTAAAACACATATTAAATTTCCTAAAACCCAATAGGAAACAATAGGGTTAAAATATAAATCAAGGAAACACCCCAAAAATGGGAGGATGTGACATTGGAATATATAAATTTCTTGCCAATTAAAAAAGTCACAAGACCACCTACCTTAGGCTCAAGATTGAGAGATCATAAAATATCGGGCTATGATTAATCCTGGTTTGGAATAAATATGAATAATTGATGAAGAGTTGGATATTAGGTCATATGATCCTAAATCCAAATAGAACAATTGATAAAAAATGAATCGATAAGGACTAAAAACAAATATAGTACTTATCGATATAAATTTGATGAGATAGATGAAACTGGAATCCAAGGTCATATGGAGGATTAGGCTCAATCTATAAGATAGTTCCTCAAGGAGATCAAGAGAGACCCCATGTTGTGCAATGAATGAAGGGAGAATGAGAAACTATTTTATAAAACTAAAAGGGAAAACAATAATTTTACCCAAAAAACTGTTCCAGACAGTTTAGGTACTTGATTTTTCTAACAGTGCACCATTTCCCACAGTTTTTTGAAGAGAAGGGGGTGGTTTGATGATTACCCCACATAGTTTACCGACCATGTGGAAACCTTGTGAAGAGCCTCTATCAAAAGTTATAGAAATTTTACACCAGATCGCACAAGATTCCATATCCTCCCTCATTTTTTCATCAAACTATATGGTCAAAGGCCCCCATTTTCTAGTCTCTCACAATTTAGTAAAACTGTGTGGCCTTCCATGCTTGGTTTTTTCTAAGTGGAAAATAGTAAAAAAAACACCCAACCTTTGGTTTTGGGCTCTGAACTACCCCTAGATACCTCCAAGCCTCCCAAAACCCCAATAAGAACTCACATTAGGCCTCATTTAAGAATTTAAACCAAGATTTTATGGAAAACACAATATCCATACCTCAAATAAGAAATGTGTTCTTTCAAAATTCACCCTTAAAGAAATTCATACACAAATTTCCCTTCCAAGGCTGATGATGAAATATCCAAGAACAAATCTGGCCACTACGATCGTATATCGGCTTCCCTCTCCTAGGTCTCGTCGTGCACTTGGTAGTATTTCCATATAACAGATACTAATGGAATGGACCAAGTGTGGATAATATTCATGGTATGATCCAAAATTTGTATAGGATTCTCTTCAAAGGACACATATACTAGTAACTCATTCTCTACATGCTCAAATAAATTCGATGGGTCTGAAAATTATTGTCACAGTTGAGAAACGTGGATGATTTCATGCATAGGCCGGTACCTATAAGGTAAATGAAACAGATAGGCAACATGACCAACTATCACCATAATCTTGAATGAACTGGCATATCTTAGCAAAATATTTCCCTATCTATTGATCCTCTTGTATCCCAACCTCGGTGAAACACAAATGAAAAACATGATCCCCGATCATGAACTCTTGAATCCATCTGAAGTGATACACATAAGATTTCAGAAAAATCTACATAGTATCCATCCACTTTCGAATCAACTGAATATTTATAGCGGTCTCCTAAACAAGATGAGCTCCCAACATTGCTGCTCTAGACAATAGAGGGGTGATCGGCATGGCATACCATACAATGAATCATATGAAGCTATCTAAATAGTATCATGAAAGATATTATTATAGGAAAACTAAAACAGGGGTATTTTCCTCTCCCGAGAGCCCTTAAAATCCATGAACCATCCACAAAGAATGTCCTTGAGCACTTGAATCGTGTTCTCTGATCGACCATATGTCTTGGGGTGGTATGTCGTGCTCAGAAGAACTTGTGTACCTAGTTCCTTGTGTTTACCTTAATAGAATTGATAATCAAACTAGTTGTACTTATCTAAAATTATAGAATGCAGGACCCCATGAAGTCATACAATCTCACGGATGTACAACCTCCCAAGCTCATTAATACAGAATATTTCCTTAATCGGCAGGAAATGTACCACCTTCATTATCCATTCAACAACAACACAAACAACGTCATTACATTGAGGTGACCTTGGTAAACACATCATCAAATACATCATCAAATCATACCATTTCCACTCAATAATGAGTAGGTATAGTAAAAGTATGGATGGTTTTTTATGTTCTGCATTAACATACTGATAGTTGGAGCACCTCATGAAAAAACCATATACATCCCTTTTTTATAACTATCCACAAATACTGACGATGTAAATCCTGATAAATCTTGGTGACCCCAAGATGCACATCCCACATAGAGGCATGAATGTCCCGCCCAATATCCTCATGCTTGTCTACCAAAACCCATATGCAACCACGAAAATAAAAAACTTAATCCTTTCCTATAGTCCAACAAAGAGGAGGCTCCTCACCAAAAACACTCTACCATCGAACAAGGCCTTCCAGATCTGATAGCTGCCCCATCCTCACTCTATCCATCAGGGTAGAGGTAATAGCTAAGGATGAAAGAAAAGTTTGAACCTGAAAATCATGACCCTCCATGTTCATCTCAAATAACAAATCTATAAGATTGTACTCACCACTGGCATGTTGCACTGCCTATTTCATTGTCTTCCCACTCAGTGCATCATCCAATCATATCCTTTACAAGGCATGTAGGCTAGATCAACATCAATGTAATGAAGGTATTCCACCCACCTTTGCTGCCTCAGATTCAGATCAAGTTTTGTAAATATATAATTGAGGATTTTTTTGTCTTTGTACACCAAAAACACTCTCCCAGTAAGTAATATCACCAAAAACTCAATGTGTAAACAACTGCAGCTAACTCAAGATCCTATGTCAGGTAATTACTTTCATGTGGCCTCCAATGATGAGCCTCGTACACTATGACTCGATCCACCTATATAAGAACTGCTCCTAGATGGATACCTGATGCATCATTGTACATAGTTTAAATCTTTCCTAGATATATAAAAATTAGTATCATCTCCGATTTCAATCTCCCTTCCCCTCCTAAATGGCCATACCGAAGGAATACCACCAAACATACTTCTCACCCTTTTTATTTAATAACATAAATGACACTTCAAAACATGGGAAGTACTATATGAAATGTCTATAGTAACTAGACAGCCCTAAGAAACTCCACACCTCGATGATATTATTGGGATATAGCCAGGAAACTACTTCTCTCAACTTCTTTGGGTCCATAGACACTCCTGTCTCTATGATAATGTGACCTGGGAAGTGAATCGGATCCATGCAGATGTGAGACTTTTTGATCATTGAATATAACTGATTCTCTCTCAATTTACTGAATATGATACCAAGATGGATGGAATGGTCATGTTTATTATGAGAATACCACCAAGATATCATCCATTAAAAACCAGAAAAATGATTCATGATAAGGATGTAACACACGGTTCATCAATGACATAAAGACTGTAAGAACTTTCATGATACCAAATGACATTACCAAATAATCATACAAACCACACATGCATTGAAAGGTTGTTCAAGGTATTTCTAATTATATAACTCACGCATGATGATAACCATATCTCAAATCAATATTTGAGAAACTCCAAGCTCCATGGATCTTGTTTAAGAGATGATCTATTTGTTGTACAGGATACCGATTCTTAAGTGTAAATAGGTTCAATTTCTGATAATCCATGTTTATCTTCAGGGTACCATCTGTATTTTTTCAAAAAAGGAACAGTGAGCCCCATGGATAAGTACTATTTTAGATTAAACCATTTCCTCTAAATCCTCTTGATGCCTTTTCATATTTTACAAATCCTTTGAAGAAATCTTGTAAGGAGGAATGGATACAAGTGCTACTCCTGGCACTAGCTCGATAGATAACTCTACCACCCTCATATGATTAAACCTAAAATGCTATCTTGGAAGATTTCTTAGAAGCGATCAACAACTTGGGGTAAATATATATGAAATGTTCCCAGGTCATCCAAAAATAAATATACATTCTAGGATATCATTACGCCGAATACATGATTCTCGGGTCACACTCATCTTTTCTGGACATCCCATTCACCCATGTATAGAAACGATCAACCCTCTAGTGATGAAATACTCACCCTGCAGCAATAGCATTCAAAAAATGCCTGAAAGTAAACTAACCATTTCATACTAAGAATGATATAGAATACTGTCATTTCTATAATGTAGAGGTCCCATAAAAAGTGACACTCACCAACATCAAGGGTTCACTCTCTCCACATATCAAAACCTTCTGTTCTCATCCGTAACGAAGTTTCTAGTTTCATTACATCATCATAAGTAAAAACACATAGCCCAATACACACCAAAATGGGAACATATATGAAACTATGAAAATCACCTATACCAAAAAGTGTTAAAGATAAAATGATGGATGCTAGAATAGTACCTATGAATTTAGAAGGTTCGTAATCCTATTCATGTTGGTTTTGTTGCACTACATATTCCTAGCCTATATGAAGACCTTGTGACATTACCGAACTACACTGAGCGGATCCACCCATCTACTGATGTGAACATAAGGTGTGGATACCATATCAACACCCACTACCTCATCCGGAACGACATGATGCACTCCAGATCCCTGTCTAGGGAGAATATACAGACCCCACTCTTAAACATGGAGTTGGTGAAGAATCTCTCTCACAAGGTGATTCTGGGAACATTATGCAAACATTTTGTAGATGGCTCATCTTACTGCAATATCAGCAATCGACTAGGTCCAACAGACACAACGGACCTATATTCCCCAGCCAATCATACAGGTAGAACCTCACTTGGTTACCTGAAGATACGTTTTCACTAATAATATCAATGTGAGGAAGCTCCAAACGACGATTCCTACAGCTGATCGAGACAATCCCAGATCTAGGTGCCAAAGCACCGTGTATCACACCTCTAGACTATCCGAGGTTACACTTAGTGATCAATGTATGATTCAAGACAATAGATATAGTAGTGAACCTAAGGACATTTACCTATGATATAATTTCATACATGAGTCCATCATAAAATTTCCTAGTCTTCCATACATCGTCACCCATCAGAATTCGTGTGAATTACTAGAGCTCTATCAAACGACCCAAATATTCCATAATTAATAATGATCACTTCTCCTGATTCAAAAACTCTTTGTCTCTATAGAACCTCAACGTATTAGGATAGATGTAAACATAGAATACTATATAAAAGTCTACCCATTCCATATCTCATTAATGTTATATCAGAGTGATAACATCCCACCATATCTTAGTGGAATCAAGCAGCATATACATCAAAAGATTTACCTTACTCTAAGGAGGCTTTTCTAAATCCTTGAAGAGTGAAAACATAAACTCTAGCCAGGATTCATTAGCCTATGGTATTCTATCCCTCTAAAATGTGGATGGATGCTACTATTATAACACTCGCTTCTACTCTCCCAAAGATGGGGTATGTTCTGGTGTTCCCTGAATGGTTTGCATAATCCCCATAAAGCCTCCACAGAATTATGCATCATGACTTATATCTAGTATAACATCTTGTTCTGCAACTAACATGACCAGAGGGTCAACTAGTATCCCATGTCCTACCACCTGTGGGGTATGATCATCTTTACCTACCTAGCATACAACTGAAGGTCATCATGGTGGCATGACCCTGCAATTCCAAACACACACCTCACTCCAAGATCATTTCCAATGTTTTCAACCAAAAAGTGTAGATACAAAACATGATAGGTCAAAACAATCCTCTAAGAACTCACCCCTACACCTACCCCATGGTTTAGGTATAGGTGTCAAACAAACGAGTTCTACTACCAAAATCCCCCAACCAAGGTCAGGTCTAGTCATGTTATCTAACAAAATCCATTTCAGTATCACTTGATTCAAATAATAATTCTATTTCAAATCGAGTTCACATTTACATTCATTGAATTGATACTCATTTCAAGTTTATCACATCCCCTTTCAGAAAGGAAAAACAATGGTACAAAACGTTTTTATCTTTGGAGGATAAAACACCACGCAAATCAAAGCATGGTGTCTACATATAGCACATTATAACACAATTATCCTTAAGTACAAAACATTATCCACCAAATTCTAATCCAAGATGAACCATACACCTCAGGGAATAAAGCTTTGTGTTTATCCAAACCATACCATATCATTTACCAATATACCTATCACTATTTTTGGCATACCTATCACGACATCTATTACAATAACCTTATATCAGTAATGATCTATAAATGGTATGGAAATTATGCATGAAATGTGATTAATAACCAGAGCCTATATGATGCATTAGATGGATTACCCTCATATCATCATTTTTAAACACAATTAACCCACAATAACATCAATAATAATAGTACAACATGATTGTTTCACCCAATAGTGAAATCAAAGCAACTGTATTTTCTAAAAATCTATAAGTCACAATACAATTTGAGGCAATTTGGATTTTCCCTATACATGGGGTTTCTACTCCCAAGAAAAACATATTAATAAATTCTATTTCCTTCTTATCTTGATCCATTATCTCTAAACAATAAAGAAAACTAAAAAATAACTACTTTGAAACCACATTGTAAAGTCCCAAACCAAGATTCTAATTAATAGTGATCTGAGCCTAGGTGGCCTCATAGCCTCATGTTCGTCTATGAAAGCACTAGAGGCTACCAACTAGCATTGATGACCTAAGTGTGAAGGTGAGGAGACTACTCCATCATAAGTAGAGTTTAACACATCAAAACAACATAAAAATAGCAGAAGTAGTAATTCCATACCACATAAGTAAACAACAAAAAATGATAATATAAATAACCAGAAGTCATATCATACAATATATGATCCTACTAGTTACATGTTCATGAAAATATCCAAAACACATCACACTAAATTCAAATACAACACATGTTCCAAAATAAAAGTTAACCAAAAAGAGTTTTAGAATCATTGCAAGCCTCATCATGGACCCATTCTCTCCAACTCCTATGATGCATATTAATTACCTATCAGAGGGTGCTTTATCTTATCGACACATGCAATTATATAACTCTTTTAGGCCCAAAACATGACCAAACATGGTCTAAGACTAAATTACAATAGGCAACCACCTAAGTTCTATGATAATATTTCAGTGAATATATATAATAGGTAATGTGCAATAATAAAAGTAGTAAGATAGGAAGTAGTAAAAATTAAACGACCTTCAAGAATTTGTTTCCATTTAAATTTCTTTTTGTTATCAATTTAAAAATTCAATTACATTGAATTTCTAGGTCTTATGATCTGTCTCAATCCCAACATCCCCTTTATAATTGTAAGCACAACAAATTCATTAGAAGGCCATCTAAGCAAGCATTAGGTAATACTGAATTGAAGCATGTTCTTTGGATTGGAAAACGAATCATAATCCATAATATTTCAATATTCAATTATAACCTGATGCCATCCTTGACATTCCTATGTTGGAATTAAATTATCACTCCATGTGAAATTCCCAACAACACCCTACAATCACATCTAAGAAAACCTAGAATGAACTTAGTATCAGTCTAGGTCTGGTATAATTCACATCACTGAGCACATCCATGGAGGTCCTATACAGAATCCCCATGTATCACTCTTGACCTATAGCCAAATTCATCTTGAGATATTCCATGGAACTCTTATAGGGATAGCTGATTCCCTCAGCATTTATGTTATCCTCTATGGGCCTGTCCATGGGATCTATGGTCCACTCATTATATAAACATAATTAACCCCTTTGGGTCCATCCATGGCATTCCAACAGAATCCAAGGTTCAATCAAAGAACAATTTACATTATTCAAATTATCCCATCCATGAAATTATAAATAGAATAAATGATTCACCCAAGACTAATTACTATTTAAACATTGTAAATTAAATTAAACATCTCATTAGACATACTATGTTAAAACCTAGAAGAATATAATATAATTCAAGACTAAGGGGTGGCTCAAGCATGGACCGACATCAAATTATTGAAATTTCATTTACTCACATGTGTATATATCTCATAACAACCATCACATGTAAATTAAACAATTACATGTGATATACATTGATAAACTCTTGTGGGTAGGTTTACAATAGCATCAATCCATTCCAAACATGCTTAAAAAAGAATAGGAATACAAAGGAAAAGGGTAAATTCAACCATCCAATTACATTAACCAATCTAATTATAATAAAATACTTTTTTAATTCAATTGAAAACCAATTTCATTTTTAAAAAACCATAATAGAGAAACAAAGTCATGCCTCATTGGAATCCTAGTCCAAATGGCCATAAATGGGCATCTAAGGGAGCTCACCCATGGGGTGACAATTAATAAAGGTATATATCCTTTTTCTTGTATTAAAACACCTATTTAATTACCTAAACAACAATTGGGAAAAATAAGGTCCAAATATAAATTATGGTGACACCCCAAAAAAGGGTCCATCAGAATTTGACATATATAAATAGCGAAATAATTAATGAAAGGCACAAGACCACCTAAAATAGGATCATACTAGATAGCTCATCCAATATCAAGATTTGATGCATCCTAGTTTAGAATAAATATTAAGAACAAACAAAGAACAATATATTATGGAATATGAGACAAAATCAAAATAGTGCAATCAATAACCAGAAGAATCTATAAAGGCTAAAAAAGAAATCAAGGCCTTACCGATATGGATTTGATGAGACAAATGACCCTTGATTATGAGGTCAAATGGAAGGTCGGTCTCAATACCTATGATAGTTCCACAAGCAGCACAAGAGAGACCCCAAATAATTTGAATTTTTTTCAAAGATAGAGAAACTAGGTTTCAAACAAAGCATGGGAAAATGGTATGTTTACCCAAAAAAATAGGTAGCACAGTCTATCTAACTATGTTCCATTTTCCATGGGTTCTAAAAGAGAAAGGTGTGACTTCATGGTTACCCTACATGGTTTACCAACCATATGATAACCATGTGAATATCCTTGGACAAAATCTTCTTAAATTACAGACCAGATAGCACATATGGGTGCCTCCTCCCGCATGGTTTCATTAGACCATGCGGCCTATAGGCCCCCACTATCTAGTCTCGCATGGTTTATTCAAACCATGCGGCCTACCCTGCATGGGTTTCACTAACTGTGTGACATGCCAAAAACACCCAACCATGGGTTCCAGGCTATGAACCATATCCAGAAACCTTTCAGCCTTCTGCGACACCAATGTTCACTCACATTAGGCCTCATTTAGGAATCAAAATTTAGAATTGGTGGAAACACAATATTTTTACCTCAAAGAAGAACCTGGTTCTTAAAAACATCCACCCCTTAAAGTAATTCATCATCGAATTTACCTTCCATGGGTGGGGAATAAATAACCATGAATAAATTCATCCACTACAATTTTACTTTGGCCTCCCTCTCCCACGTTTCGGGCAGAACTCACCCATGCTACCATAGAATCAATTCTAAAGGAACGGACCATCCACATAGAACCTTTGTGATGTGGTCCAAAATTCATATAGGATACCCCTCAATGAATGCATCTACCTATATATCAAACTCCTCTGGCTGAAAAGTGGGATATAGGTCTGAAATGTAACATCATATCTGAGAAATATTAATTATTTCATGCATATCCATGTACCACTAAATCAACTACTACCTATAGGAAACTGGCCTAACTCTATCAAAAATCATAAATGGCTCGAAGTATCTCGATTAAATTATACCTTGTCTCCTAATAATCTTGTTTCATAATCTCAGTGAAACATGAATGAAAACTGAAAGCCAACCTCAAACTCTAGAGTCCATCTATGATGATCAAAAAAATATTTCTAACAAGACTGTGATGTAGCCATCCATTTCTGAATCTACTAAACATGATCATTGGTCTCTTGGATATGATGTTTTCCCATCATAGCTACCTCTCATGCATCTAGCCACCGTAGGGGTGATCAACATGGCTTAACCTATAATGTCTCATATGGCACCATCTGAAAATTATCCTGAAAGAAATTATTATTGGAGAACTCAACCTATGGTATGTGCCTCTCCCAAGAGCCACTAAAATCTGGGATTCCTTCTCAGAGAATTTCCTTGAGCACCAAACTCGTGCAATCTGATTGGTCATCTATCTGGGTGTGGTAGTATGTGCTCAAAAGAACTTGGGTACCCATCTCCCATTGTAGCCCATGAGAGAAATGTGATGTCATCTGGGTGTCCCTATTTGAAATGATAGAATTCAGGATAGTATGAAGCCATGTATTCTAACTGATGTACATCCTCCCAAGCTAATCAACATCAATGGTTTCCTTAATTTGGAGGACGTGTGGACCCCTCATGATAATATCAACCAAAACCCAAATAACATCATTGAATGGAGGTGACCTTAGGAAACCCATCACAAAATACATTGTGACATCATTATATTTCAACTAATGAATGACTTGATGCTATTAATGTCTGAATAGTCACTATTTTTCTTCCATCACGTTCCAACAGGTGGACTACCACATGAAAAAACAAGCTATATTCCTTTTCAAACCTGGACACCAATACTAATTATGTAAATCCTAATACATCTTGGTGAAACCATGATAAAAAGGTCATAATATTCCAGGAAAGTCCCACATCATCTCCTCATGCATCTATGTTGAATCCCTTACATGACCATGTAAACGTAGAATTAAATCCTTCCTATGGTCCTACATAAAGGAGGGTCGACATCTGACACACTCTCCCATAACAGTAGTCCTTCAGAATCTGATAGCTTCCTCATCCTCACTCTATCCCATAGGGTACAGGTAAAAACTAAAGATTAAATAAAATTCTACCCTTGACTATCAATCACCTCCATGTACATCTCAATGAAAAATTCCACAAGCTGCCACTCGCCACTATCATGACGCACAACCTATATCTATATCTTATTACTCAATGCATCATCCCCTTCATTTCACTTACTAGGCATATTGTCTAGCTCATAATGAAAATACTGAAGGTATTCCATCCACCATCACTACCTCAGATTGATAAAATTCAATGTAAATATAGACTTGAGGATTTTTTGGTCTATTTACACCACAAAATGTTCTTGCAGTAAGTAATGTATCCAAAAATGAAATACGTGAAAAACTGTAGCTAACTTGAGATCATGTGTTGTGTAATTCCTCGCATGTGGCTACAACTGTCCTGACTCATACCTAGTTACTCAACCCCACATAATAAGAATTACTCTTATCCTGATACCTAATTCATCATAGTACATAGTGAAACTCCTTTCTGGCTCTGGAAAAATCATTGTCGATGCTGAAGTCAATCACATTTTTAGATCCTGAAAAGACATGTCAATGGAATTTGACCAAACATATTTGACACCCATTTTAGTCGAGCCTATAAAAAATGTTTCTAAATGTTGGATGTTTTGTATGAAACATCATTAGTAACCATCCATCCCTAATAAAATCCACAACTAAAAGATGTTTGTCGGATGATCGCCAGATACTATTGTACCCACCTTCAATGGGTCCACTCATACTCAGGTCTCTTAGATTACGTGACCAAGGATGTGAATTTTATCCATAAAGAAGTTGAACTTTGTGAGCCAAGAAAATAAATGATTCTCTCATAGTATAATAAATACAATATAAAGATGTCAGATATGGTCACGTCTATTTTCGGAATACACCATGATATCATCCTTGAAACCAAGAAAAATGATTCAAGATAAGAATGGAACATGCAGTTCAGCAGTTCACTTTGCGAAGCATCTTCCGCAAAGGGCGGTGGCACCGGGAGTGCGATTTTTCTGGTTCGTGAAGTGTTAGCTGATCTAGGGTTTGTCTCGCGCAGCACCCTCCATGTTGATTCCCCAAGGTTGAGCGTTCACATTGAGGAGGAGCCGTGAAGCACCTGCCGTAAAGAGGAAAATTCGCGAGGAGTCTGGAATCATGAGGCACCGGCGGCGAAGGATTCTTGAATCGCGAAGCACCATCCATGAAGGGTCGCAGCGTTTGTGTGTGCGCACTGCATTTGCTTCTCCAAGCATCTACCGCGAAGGGCGGTGGCACCAGGAGCGCGATTTTCTGGTTCATGAAGTGTGTTTGTGTTGAGGTCGAGTTGCGTAAACTAGATGCGAAGTTCGGTGGTGTTGTGTGATCGTTCGGTGGTGAATCCGTGAAGTCCCTCCGTAGTGAGTTGCTCCGCAAAGAGCGGGGGACGCGCGACGTGGGTCTCGGGTGTGAACAAGTTTTGGTGGTTTGATTTCCTTGGATCAGGGGCTGTCACATGTGGGAAGACCACGCAAGGAGCTGTGAGAAGGTTTCAAGTCCATTGACACCTTTGTTGGACCGGGTCCTTGGAAGTGAGGGTGTCCTGGGATCTGCAAGGGTTCTGGACCTTTTGGAGGATTATGCACACACCCATTGACTTGTGTTATGGAAGCCGACTTAGTGAATCAGTGGAAGGGGCTTTCCCTAACAGATAGAGAAAAAGAGGCAATCGAAGAACGGAGAAATGAAGACCAACACTTGGAAAAATGCATGTCTCTACTTGTTGTTGGAATGTTCGTTGAAAACATTTCGTTTAATCAAGGGGCTCTCAAAAACACCCTCCAGTCCATCTGGAAACTTGATGCAGGAGTGGCTATTCGGGAGGGGGGACTAATCACATCATCTTTGATTTTTTTAACGAGAGAGATGGGGAAAAAAATCTTGCATGGAAGATCGTGGTCCTTCGATAATCAACTCCTCCTCCTAGAAGAGTTCAAAGGGGGATATGATATCCAGCGAGTGACCTTTACCCACTCCCCCTTCTGGATACAAGTTAAAGGAATCCCATTCCATGTGAGAAAGGAACGCATAATGAGGGCAATTGGAGACATTCTAGGCCACTTTATTGAATGGGACGGCTAAGACCCAATACAATGGGGCCCCGAGGTTCAGATCAAGGCTGAAATTGAGGTTTCAGAGCTCCTAATGAGGGGAATGTTCCTGAAAGTCGAAGACACCAACACCTGGATATCATTTGAATTTCAGAAACTCCCACTTTTTTGGTTTTTTTGTGGTCGTCTTGGCCACCAGGAAAGAACGTGAACCTCAAAACCTAAGAGTGGATCAAGCGACATCACCCACCAATATGGCCCTTGGATTCATGAAAAAATGAATAAAACCACTTTCATCCCTGGGACGGAAAAACAAAAGGACAGCGATCGTCTCACGCTGGCACACACCAGTTAGGGGGAACATACACATGGACAAGCCATTTTTCTAGGACCCCCAGATTTCTCCAAAACTGACTATCCCACTCATAGAGAAGTTGTGGTTCATCTTAACCACTTGAAGGACAAAACTCAACCATCCACATGGTCGGGGATGAGGCAAAAATATCCACTAAGGCAATGCTCAATGCCAATGCAGATGCACTTCGATCCACCAGACCCGGATCCGAATCCATAATCGCCCGTAATTGATACAACACCAACAGAGGCCCATGGAATGACGAGAACTCCAATGCTGGGCCCAACCGCCCATCACACGTGGAAAACGGTGAAATATTGAGGAAGCGATGGTTGCACAGAAGACCCAAACCCTGGGGTTTGGAAACGAAAAACTGAAACATGCCAATCGGGGATCAATGCCACCAAAAGAAGGAAAATGAAAAGTGACGAAACGAGTCTGGAGGAACCAAAGGCGGCGGCGGGAGAGACCCAACCCCACCTAGAGCAATGATTTTGTTATGCTGGAACTATCGTGGGATTGGAAACCCACGAACGGTTCGTATGCTTTAGCACAATTGTTCCCAAAGTCGCCCTGATGTGGTTTTCTTATTTGAAACCATACCAGAAAACAAGGACACCAATGGTATTGCTCTGAAGTGTGGCTTCCATGGATGATTTTCGGTGCCCAGACAAGGCCATTCTGGGGGCATATGTCTTCTATAGAAGGAAAATATTGACGTTAAAATTTTGTCTTTCTCCATGCACCACATGGCTGTGACTATTCAAACGGACTTTCACCCACCCAGGACCTTTGTGGGATTCTATGGCTGGACATTCCATTCTAATAAGGGGTAGTCATGGGACCTTCTCTGCAAGCTGTGACATGATTTACACGGTCATATTCTTTTTGGAGGTGATTTCAATGAGATCATGTTCCACAAGGAAAATAGAGTCTGGAGTTTTCAACACTCGGCCTCTATGTCTAACTTCAATAACACGGTCACTAAGGAGAACCTGGTTGATCTGGGGTTCATATTTAACCCTTTCACATGGTTCTGTAGCAATACCGAAGGTACTCGCATCGTTGAACGTCTTGATAGATTTCTGGGCTTTACTGATTGGATCAATCTATTCAACATGTTTCATGTTGGCCACTTGGCCCTTAACAGTTCGGATCACTGCCCAATTCTCATTGACTGTACGCAAGGTGAACGAAATCAACAACTCAGCCGAACCATCAGTTTTGAGAGCCTCTGGGAAAAAGAACAGGATTTCGAAGAGATGGTCTGTTCGTGTTGTAAGAGTTCCCTGTAAGATGTTGGCCTCAATCTCATACAGGTTGCTTCCGGTCTGAGATATTGGAGCAACAAGAAATTCCACCAACCAGTTAGGCATTGTGATACCATTTAATGTATGTTTCATAACTTGCTCGGGCAACCCCCATCCAATGGAAACATCTCTAGGATTGGTGCCACTCAAAGAGATATGGACGGGGCCCTTTGTGTTAAGGAGAGATTTTGGGCTATGCGGGTGCGTGACATCTATATTAAAGAGGGTGACGCTAATACAATATATTTCCACCTAAAAGCGTCAGCTAGGAGCAGAAAAAACTCTATCATGATCCTTTCTCAACCTGATGGATGCAAAGTTTCTGACACTTTCGGCATCCACGAAGCTTTGGTTGGCTATTTCCAGAACCTCTTCTCTAAAGGGACTCCTTTCATGGCTGCTAAAGTAGAAGAATCCATCAGACACGTGATCACTGAGGAGATCAACTGGTAGCTCACAAAAGATGTGACGAATGATGAGATACACTGGGCTTTGAAGCATATCCACCCCACTGAGGCCCCGGGACAGGATGGTTTTCACGGCCTATTGTTTAAACAATACTGGCACATTATCGGTCCCAACATCTATAAAATGATAAAAAAACATCTGGTCAGGGAATACAAGCATGTCTGCCCTCAACGAAATGGTCATCGTCCTCATCCCTAATTTCAAAAAACCCCTGGTGATCCCTGATTTCAGACCGATTAGTCTCTGGAATGTCTCGTATAAGATCTTCTCAAAAATCCTTGTCAATCAGCTGCGTCCTTGGCTTCTGGATATTATTATCAAAAACCAAAGCACCTTCATGTCCAAGAGGCTGATTACTGATAATGCAATTGTGGCCCATGAAGTTTTCCACTCTATGAAAATGCGCTCCACTGCGAAAAGAGGTACCATGGCCTGGAAACTAGATACGACCAAATCCTTTGATAAAGTGGAATGGCAGTTCCTTAGAGCTGTGATGCTGAGAATGGGCTTCTACACTAAATGGACAGAAATTGTCATGAACTGCATCTCGACCATCTTCTTCAGAATCAAGGTCAATTGGGAGATTACTAGAAGATTCACCCCAACTCATGGCCTGCGTCAGGGAGATCCTCTCTCCCATTTTCTCTTTATTTTGGTGGCTGATGTTTTCTCTAACCTCATTTCCAGGGCTGTATCCTCTAAGTCTATTCATAGTGAAAATGTTTGTCATGAGATCCCACAAATGTCACATCTCTTCTTTGTGGATGACTGCCTCCTTTTCTCCAGAGCCACTATTAATGAATTCCGGGTGATCAGCCAAGAAATCTGGCAATATGAACAGGCATCTGGACAGTCTGTTAATCACGGAAAATCAGAAATCTCCTTCAGCACAGGGGTGCTTCCTGAAAAGAGAGCTGAGATTTATGCATCTACAGGCATCCATTTGGTCAACAAACACCAGAAGTATCTCGGCCTCCCTATGGTGATTGGCCGGTCCAAAAAAGAAATCTTTGCAACTCTTGTAGATAGGATTGAGAAAAAAATTCATGGCTGGTCCCCAAAAAGAATCTCCAAAGCTAGCAAGGGAACCCTCATTAATGCTATCATTCAGTATATCCCCATTTAATTTTTGTCGACGTTTAAGCTCCCAGTGACCATCGTTAACCTGATCCATTCACATACTGCCAACTTCTGTTGGGGGAAAATGATGGAAGAAATTGACCCCACTGATTGGCCTGGGAGAAGCTCTGCAAGCTGAAGTCAGAGGGAGGGATGTGATTCTGGAATCTTCATCTATTCAATGACGCTCTGTTTGCCAAGAAAAGATGGATCCTCCTTAACCGTCCATCATATTTATGTGCACAAATTATCTGGTCCATGTAATTTCAACACACAGACTTCCGCGGTTCCTCACTTGGCCCCCGCCCTAGCTTCTTCTGGAGAAGTGTTTTGGGGGCCCAAACTCTCCTGGAATAAGGACTAGGCTGGAGGATTGGAGATGTCTCTTCTATCAACATCTGGACTGATCCATGGCTTTTCGATAAGGATGGTATGCAGGCCACATCCCCCGCCCAACCTGGTCCGGAAGACGCCACGGTCAACTGCCTCTTTTCAGACCAGGGCCCAGGATGGTGTGTGGAAAAGATCCAGGAATGGTTTAATGAAAGAGACCAAATAATTATTCTGAGCATCCCCGGGGTCCCTGATGCAGGCCTCGGCCATCTTTTTTGAACCAATGATTCTTCAGGCGAGTACACGGTGATATCTGGGAATAGACTGGCTCTAGGCATTAACTCTTGCGACCGTGATGAGGGACCATGGAAAGTGCTTTGGAAGCTCAATGTCCCCCAAAACATTTGCCAATTTTGTTGGCAGTTGTGCATAGGCACCCTTACTACCATGAGCCTCCTTATTTACCGACATATAGACAGCGCTGATTCATGCCCCTTCTGCCCAAATATTCCTGAAACTCCTTGGCATGCCATCATGCAATGCCCGAGAGCGAAGGAAATTTGGAATAAATGGGGCTCAGCTCCGGATGTTTCATCGGACATTTCCTCTGACCTCCCTGATCTTATGATCCGCTGGTGCTCCTCTCTTTCATCAGCTAATGCAAGAACTCGTTACACCACGGCCTGGATCATTTGGGTTCGGCGCAACGATTCGATTTTCCCCCATGTCCATCAGCCCCCTGAGTTCTGGATTGAACGAGCCACTTCATGGATTGAGGGATGGAAGGACCACAATGGACACATTTGGCCAGGTGTTACCCCCTCTTGCCCCCATCATTGGACCCCCCAAAGGAAGGGAGTCTTAAGCTCAACTTGGAGGCTTCTCTCCCCAAGGATGGGACTGTTGCTCTCGGCCTCCTGGCACGAAATAATCTGGGGCGGATCATTGCGGCCAAATATGAACCACATCATGCCTTCTGGCAACCTGCAGTTGTTGAGGCCTATGCCATTCTTGCAAGGATGATGCTTGCTATGGAATGTGGATGGGCTGATATCATCATCATGTCGGACTAACTTTCGGTTATCAATTCCATTCACCACAATGACACAGGATTTCAGTCCTTTGGCATCATTGTCAGGAGAATCTGCATGCTACACCAAAGCTTCTCTTGCTGCACCCTCTCCTTTACCAAAAGGGAAGGAAATAATGTGGCCCATCAGCTGGCGGCCTCAGGCCCCTTCGATGTCGACCAGCTATGGCGGGACAACGTCCCTTCTTGGCCCTGCTTATGTACTACTACTGATATTCATCATTAATATTATCCTTCATTAAAAAAATATATATATGCAACTATATAATGAAACTATATAAAAAATTATAGAAGCTAAAATAGAGGCTGCTAGAATAGTACCTCTGATAGTATAATGTCCAGGATCCTACTCCTGCTTGGTCAATTGCACTACATATTCCTGCCTATAACGTGGCCCAATGACATTGCCTAACTACCCTGAGCTGATCTACACTGCTATTGTTGTGAACCTGGAATCTTGCTACCATGACCATGACCAATACCTCAACCTGAATGACCCGATGCACTCTATCTCCATATGTAGTGAAAAATTTTAGACGCCTCTCTTGAACATTGAGTTGGTGAAGACCCTATCTCACTAGATATTTGTGGAAATATTGTGAAAAAACACTATAGATGGCCCATCATGTAGTAAGCTTGGAACTCAATTGGGTCTATCAGACATTATGGCCTCATATTCCCCAGCCTACCACATCAGTTTTACTTCACATGGCTATATGAAGATATATTTTGACTGATAATATAACTATGTAGAAGATCCACACAACACTTCATAATGTCAGTCGAGATAGTACCAGATCGTGGTGTCGAACCTCCCTTCCTCACACCTCTAGACTCTGTCAGGTTACACTTGGGGATCAGTACCTAATTCACATTAGATGATTAATTAGTCTACATGAATAAATTTACCTATTATTGGATTTCATAATTGAGGCCATCTACAAATCACATAGCCTTCAATACATCTTCCTTGATAAGAATAGCTGCGAATCACTAAAGCCTAGTAAAATAGGCCGAATAGTCTAAATAGATAGTTCACCCTGCTCCAAATGCATAAAATCCTAGGCTCTGTCGACCCTCATCATATCTAGAAAGATGTAATCATAAAATACTATATGAAAATATTCTCAAGTAATATCCCAATGATGCTCCATCTGAGTGATAGCATCTCACCTCTCTTGGTGGAATCATAGAGCATATACATATTAAGATTTACCCTCCTCCGAGGAGACATCTCTAAATGCTCAATGATAAATAGAATGGACTATAGCCCACTCCATAGAATGTGGTCCTTCATCCCCCAAAAATATGGGTGTATATTTTTATTTTAACAATCATTATAGCCCTTCAATAGACGTTGCAGGCTATGGTGTTCCCACAATGGATTTCCTGAACCTCAAAAAGCCTTCACAGAACTATGCATCAGCACCTATGTCCAGTATGATAGCTTGTACCACAACTATCTTAACTAGAGGTTCTTTTTTTAGCACATGGCCTATCACTATATGAGTATGGTCATCTCCACCCACCTAGAATAAAACTAGAGGTCGTCATTGTGTAATGAGTCTACAATACCAAACACACACCTTAGACCACGATCATTTTCAATGTTCGTAGCTCAAAATTATAGATACAAAATATGACATGTCAAAACCTTCATCTAATAACTCAACCCCACCAACCCCATTGGTCAGGTCTAAGTGACAATCAAATGAAATAAACTACCAAAATACCACTACCATTGTTGGGTTTGGTCATGTTCTCTACCAAAATCCATTTCAGTTTCACATTATTTCTTTATTCACATGATTTCAACCCTATTTCCCTTTAAAATTCACTAAATTGATATCATTTCATGTTTATCACAACCCCATTAAGAATGGAAAACGATTGGGACACCGTATTTTTATCCATGGGGGCCCATACTCCCCGAAAATCAAAGCATAACATCTACATATTCCACATTATTACATAATTATCCTTGTGGATGGAACATGATCCACCAGATTTTGATCTAAGAGGGCCCATACACCTGATGGACCAAATATTTGAATTCATACAATCCATACCATAAAATTTAATAATATAACTATCCCAACAGCAGTAATATCTATCATAACATCTATCACAACAACATGAAATCTGTAATTCTCTCGAAATGGAATGACAATCATGTATGACATGTGATTTATAAGAAGTGTCTATATGATGCATGAGATAGAGTACCCTCATATCTTTGGGTTTCAACACACTATAACCCAAAATATTATCAATAGTAATAGCACAACACAAGTGCATCATCTAATGGTGAAATGGAATCAACTGTTATAGATCAAAATCCAAATATCACAACACAATTTTTGGTAATTTGGATTTTACATGTACGTAGGGTGTCTACTCTTAAGCAAAACTTATTACCAAATTCCATTTCATTCCAATCCAAGTCTATTATCTCAAAAAATAAACCAAACCCAAAAAATACCCACTCTATTAACACTTTATAACTTCCATAACTCAGATTTCATGTAATAATTCTCTGATCCCTGTTGGCCACATGGCCTCAAGCGCATATCCCCAAATGCCAGATGCTACCAACTAACAGTGAGTGCCTAGGTGTTATAGTGGGGAGACTATTCCCTCATTAGTAGAGTGTAACATAGTGGAATAACATAAAAATTGCATAAGAATTAATACCATACCCCATAAGTAAAAAATAGAAGAGTGATAATACAAATACCCCGAATTAATATCATACAATAGATGATGCTACATGTTACGTATTTTAGAACACATCCAAAACATTTCACACTAAAGTCATATACAATTCTAATTCCAAAACTACAAAGGACCCAAAATATTCTTAGATTTATTGTAAGTCGTAGCTTGGTCTTATGCTCCCCTACTCCTAAGAAGCATATCAATTACATATAGGATGGAACATCAACTTACCGAAGCCTGTAATTATATTATTTTTTTGTGTCCAAAACATGACCCAAATAGGTTGTGAGACTAAATCTCAGTGGAAAACCACCTAAGGTCTATGGCAATCTGTCAGTGAATATATATAACAGATATTTTGAAATAAAGAATGTAGTAATCTTTGATGTACTCAGAAGTAAACATCCAACATGCACTGGTTTCCATTTACATTTCATTTCATTATCCATTTAACAATTCAATTGAATTTAATTCATAAGCCTCGATATCCAGCTCCAGTCCGACATCCCCCATTTAACTATAACCATAATATATTCTTCACAAGTCCTTATAAGAATCTATAAGTGATGACCTAATCCAATCATATGATTTTGATTGGAAGACCCATCATAAACCATTCCATTTAAATATTAAATTATAACCTGAGCCCATCCCTGACTTTACCATTCTATAATTAAAGTATTGCTCTAAGTGAAATTCCCTCCAACACCATACAAGACCATCCCTACAAACCTCTCAAGAACCCAATATCACTCTAAGTGTGGTATAAGTTCACATCATTGAGTCTGTCCTTGGAGTTATGATAACGAATCCCCATGTATCTCTCGTAAAATATAATAAAATGCCTTTTGATCCCATCCATAGCATTCCTATATAGATACATGATTCACTAGATATTCAAGATAACCTCTATGATCTCATCCATGGAATCCACGGTTCCCACTCAACATAAACATAATTATCCCCTTTGAGCCCATCCAAGGATTTCCAACAAAATCCACAGTTCACTCAAGGTACAATTGGAATTATTAATATAATCCCATCCATTTAATTCTATGAGGAATCCATGATTCACCAAATACTAATTTACATTTTATCATAAAAAATTCAATTAAAAATTTCATTATCCATCCTAAGGTGAAAACCCAAAAATCTAATACAACTCACCATCAATGGATGTCTCAAAAAATACCAACCTCAAAGGCTTGGCCATTTATTTAATATAATGGGAATATTTCTCCGAACAACAATCACATTTAAATAAAACCATTACATGTTATATAAATTGATCAACTCAAATGGGTAGGTTCAAAATTGGATAAATTCATTGCCAACATTCTTGAACAAGAATAAACATACCAGGGTAAAGGGTAAAGTCATTGTATGCAATTCTAATAGTAGTAACGATTGTAACAAAATATGTTAATTGTGAATTTTAAATCAATGTAACTTACAATTAGTTAAGTCAACACAACTCGAGATGTTACTTTAATACCCATAAGATACTTGAACCTTCTTTAAAATTCGAAGGAGTGTATATTTATCCCTATTTTTCATTTCCTAAAATGTTTCACCATACTTTTCATTCTCATCTCTCCAAAGATCATATTTTATGTTCATTACTTGTAAGTCATTCCGAGCATCGAGATGATACTTCAACTTTCCATGATCATCAAGCAATGTAAATATCAAAATTTCACATATATTCTACTCAATATACATCACATCATGATTATTCCAAAACAAATTAAATTCCCAATACAGATGTTTAAAAAATATACTTTTTTTCTTCCATTATTGCATTCCGATTTCACTTCATTGTGTACTTCAAACCCATTTCCCACTATCATTCAAATGATTAACCTTCCCAAATACTATTTCAAATATTATAGGTTTTGTCAATATTTTAGAAGTAGTTAAAAACTTTAGAAGTGGTATATGATTAATGAAACCGTTAATTTTTGATCTGTTCAACTGAAATCTATGAGATGCATCGAGAAATCGTCGATGGAACTAGAAACACCATTTTATACTATGAGGTATTTTTTTGGGCTCAAAATCAAATTTACAAATAGGAAAATCCAAATTCATATAAGTGTTCCAACCAGATTAATTCCCAAGACCATGGAATTCACTAATGGTCCACATTAATGTTGCATTCGTTTTGAACATTGTTTTTGAAGAAGTATCAAACGTCTCAACACCATTACTCCATAGCTGTTGTAATTCATCTATTAAAGGTTGTAGGTATACCTAATTATCATTTCTGGGCATTTGTTTTCTATGAATAATCATTTAAATTATAAAAGACATTATTTCATACACATCCACAGAGGAATACTGTAAATGATCAAAACAAATGGCTAAATGCTATAACTGGCACTCAAAGTACCAAATTGGTTGAATCCATCAGAATCCAATCCCAATCAAACATTCCTATGATATGCTAAGATATATGGATTTAATGAATCAAATGACTTCCCTAATTTTAAATATCTTGGATGTCACATTAACTCATCATTTTTATTATTTATAGAATTCCACTTCATGTGTTCGACGGTTTTCGATGACATGAATAATCATTCCAATAGAGGACTTAAAAGAATGTAACACAAATCCTTTCTGGGAATGTTCCCATTTTTCATCTTCATGGTAGTATGTTGATTCAGAATTCCAACATCAGTGATTGACTTCCATCATGAAGAAGAACATTTTTTCATTCCTATCTACTTGAATCCTCTCGCCAATAAATTATACAATCATTGGGACATGCATGCATTTTTGTATAATTCAAACCAATAATGTTAAAAACTTTTTTTCAATCATAAAAATACTTGGGAATTTTTTTCATCAAGAAATGCATCACGCAACAATTCCAATATCATGAACATTTCCTTATTTGTAATTCCACATAGACATTTGATACGGCATAGCTTCAGTAGGAAAGAATGTTTTGAATATTTCAAACACACACTATACCACTCTTGACTTCCATCATCAACTAAATCATGAAACTGATTTTCCTTAGTGAAATTTTATCCTACATTAGTCTCCACATTATCAAGAGGAGGAACCACTTATATGTTAAAATCATCATCTGGTTGAACAAAAGTCTAAAAAACATCACTTGTAATGTTTGTATTTTTAGCACCCTCATTTGGTTATTCTGATATGAGTTGTTGTTGATGGTGGTGTATTACAGTTCCAAATGCATCATTTATCATGTTTTTCATTTCATTTACCATTGTCAATGAATTGAGGAGCTCATTCTATGGATTTACATCAGTGATCAACCATTCTATAATGTTCTATTTTCCATGCCAAATCAAACGCAGATATTGATCAGGGAATTTCTACAATATTAAATGTTCATAATCTTCATCATTCTTCAAACATATTCTAAATTTACATTTAGTATATTGACATCTTATTCACCATTCAAAACAGATCGAATAGAAATTGAAGAATCTAAAAACTCTTCGAAACCCTTCACATACTGAGGTGTTTTCTTCATTAATGTGATCCATCATTTATCCATGTAAATCCCAATGTGACTACACAATATTAAATAAAATTAAAATACATAACTATTAATATATAGGGAAAGAGATTCATATATACTTGTAAAAAAATATATAAATATGTTAAATATATGGAAGAAGTCTAGGATTAGATAAAAATCCTCAAAGACACTTTTTTCCAATAACCCATGGTAACTTAATGAACATTAAGATGATATATTTCCAAGTAATTTCCCATAATATACCTATTATGTCTCAATAATACCCTCTCGTTTCAACCAAGACATCCCAAACTATATAGAAATTTCAATGAAGAGGCTTGAATGCATTTGATATCAATATGTCACAAACCAACCTAGATAATCTGACATAGAGGCACATAATCGAGTTTTGACATATCCCAATGGGTGTTCCCAATCTCCAAAGGGTGGTGACTAGTGTCTATGAATCAATGAAAACCACGAGGAATTATTTCACCATATGTAAATCTAATCAAGAAAATTTAGAGAATAAAAAATGAAAAATAGTTGGAATTACAAACACAAGATGAGGTATATAATCACAAGTAAATATATACTAGTCTAAAAATGGTATGTTTCGTCAATTAAAGCATTAATAACACAAACCAGAAACTCCATGTGACATGTGGATTGCACGTTCAACCAGTCACCACTAACTCCCTATGTCTCTCTAATTAATAATATCCACCACCTCTGAGTGTCTCTTTCCATATTCATGGACCACGAATAATAAAATATAGAAATTACTAAAAGAAAAGGTAGGGTGTGATAAAAAATATTAGTAGTATATCACCAAGAATTTCATAATCAATCTATAAAAAATAAACCAAATTTTATCTTTTTTAAATAAAATTTATCATAGAAATATTTTATCAATCTGAATAAAAACATTCATGATAAAAAATTGAATTAAAAAGATAAAACCTGTTTCAATGTGAATTTACATAAAATTAGGTAGACATAAGAATCTACGTCAAAATAAGAATGAATAAACATTTCTATCAAAACAGACATGATTAAATCATTTCAATAAATAGATTTCATGTATAAATTATTTTACATTATTTTATATAATAGAACCATGGTGATAATACCTAGGGTAAGCACCAGTCACAAGGCTTCAAAAAATCCCAGTGAAATATGACTTTAGGTGTATAGACACCCCCTAGATTCACAAGCTTTGGCAGAACAAGATAACACCCCAAAGAATGAACTACCTTCCCTCAAGTAGTTTTGTTTCATTTTCATCATCAAGTCGATGTAAGATATCAATTTACCTATCATGAATATTTATTCTCCCAACTACCTTAAATCCCATGTACTTGAATAAAATTATTTATAATTTGTGATATCATTCAATACAACCAATAATTCAATCAATCAAATAAATATTCCCCAATTTAATTTTTCAAAACATGCCTTTCTTTTCCAAAACCAATTTCAAACAGTTTTTATCAAAAACTAATGACTTTAATTGAAATAACATCATTTAAAAACATGAAACATTTTATGATTTTATATCTCATTAAATCTTGATTCAAATATTATCTTGTGGTATTTTAAGGTTTTTCTATAATATATACCATCTGCAAGATTATACTACTAGAAACTAACATCAAATGGAAATTTTATCTATTAGATATTAAATTATTTTTTAAATAATAACTCTCTCTAATGAAACAACATAGTTATACTATTAATGGGTACAAAAACTAATATAATAAAAACTAATTATAAGGTAATAAAAGGGACTTTCTCCCAGGTACACATATATTTCCACTAATATAATGGAAAAAGGCTTCAAGAAAACCCTTATCAAATGAAACAAAAAAGTTGGTATATTTTTTTCTTGTATTTATATTAATGAATTGGTATAAATAATACATTATATATTAATAATTTTATTATTTTAGGAATCAATTAGGAGTCTATTAAAATGAATGATTAATAAAATTCTTTTTTCTTGGAATATTTGTGAAGTAGATATTAGAAAGTATATTTATTTCATAGAAAATGAATGTAAATGATAGTATGATATTTCTTTGTAATGAGTTAATTAATATAATTTAAAATTCAATGGGGGATATATTTTACATATTTTCAAAAAAAAATTATTTAGTTTTTAGCTGAAATGTTTTAAAAACACTAATGACATACATGAATCATGTATGCATTGTAATAGGGCCCCAAAAAAATGAAAATCCACCAGAAAATTAGGGGAACCAAAAATGATAAGTAGATTCATGTAACCAAGAGGAATATGCTAAATAAAAAATAGAAAGAGTCCATATTGTGATCCCAAAAATCATCAATGAACATATAAGAACTCATAAAAATTTCATCATTACAAAATGATCATGAATGTAATAATTTTCTCCCAAATACCAATAGACACAATGGTACGTAATTAGGTTAAGAAATTATGAGAATTGAAACTATTATGTATTCATTCCAACACACTAATATATAAGATAATACCAGTCATGCCCATCAATATTTTAGGTGATAACTCAAAAAATTCACCCCATAAGTATTATATGAAACATGTAATAAAAATATTAAACTGCACCTCCAACCAACCAAAATACCGGCGAGGGTGCGAGGGGCAGTGAAGCGGTGAGGGGCTAGTGATTCAGGGGTCGCTGGGGGGAGGGGTCTCATGGGGGGTCAGGGGTGAAGTGGGTTCTCACAGGGGTCAGGAGGAGAAGTGTCGGGATTGAAAAAAAATTAGCAGCAGTTTAGTAAACCACTGTAAAAGGCTATTAATGTTAGAGTGAATTCAGTTATTTGTTTTACATTTAATTATTCGACTTGTTGAATGTTCATGGTTAGATTTCATTGTCTTATGATTATTTATGTAGAAATAATTGATCATATTTTATTCCGAAAATATTATTCTCAAGTTATTGATTAAATGGTATGTGTTTTAGTCATTTAACTTTTAATACTTTTTATGCCTTATTTATTGATTTCTCTAACCGTATACATACCCTTATAGAGATTTTATCTCACCCCTTTCTTATGTTTAATTTTCCCCAGTATACGAGGAAGTTTTTTTAATGATATATAGGGATATAGTAAGGGGAATAATAGAATTATAAAATAAATTATTTTAGTATTTTTTGTTTTATAATATAATGTCCATTTCAATTATGTATCTATTGTACCAATACGACAAAATTATTTGGTCCTTTGGGATTTTATTCCTTGTATCTTATGATAATGGAATAAAGTAACCACCAACTCTAGTCTACTTGGTTCGAGGTTATTACATTTTTTTCAATGTGATTCTAGTAGAAACCTTTGGAATTAGATTTATAAAAATATAGATTAGTGAATATAATCCTATGATAGACTTTGATGATAAGTGAATTTATATGATAACACAATATAGATATGCTAATTAGCATGTATAACATATTATAAATATATATACTCATAGTTTTAGAATAACATGTCATGATTTTAAAAACCATTGAATGATATTTTATGATTTTTTGATAACTCGTCTTGATTATTGTAGTTGGATTTATACAATGTTACTTTTGGTTTTAATCAATGGAAGGAACTATAAAGAACTTGATTAAAATTTAAAGTGATAGAAAATGTGATGAAGAAGTAATTCAGTAATGGTATTATGGTTATAATAATCATGAAATTTATTAGGAATTGGGTGGACTTTTGAATAATATATGTGTTATTAACTTAAGAGTTATAGAAAACATTAGGGATTTATGAGTTTAATATTGATTAAAAATTATAACTCATAAACACCCTTTTTTGTTTTTATGTTATGGGATTAAATTAGGATTAAGAATATTTTGGGATATATTTATGGAAATAAAACCAAATTGTTTTGTATGTGGGAAATAGTTAATTAAGAAATAATGCCTCTACATTCAGGAGACATAAGTTTAAAGTTAAGGATAAAATTGAGGGTTTAATTGATCAATTATTTTATGTTAATTATGGGTTATCATGTTTCTGGTACTAATAAATTAAATGAATTAGACAGACTTTGAGGTAAAAATATTTTTTAATGTTGAAAATTTTAATGTTAATTTTTTGAAAGTTTTCAGGGGAATTCTATATGAATTATAGATTATTAGATAAAGAAAAACCTATACAAAAATTAATATCCAATCACGTCTGAAAAGTCCATGAGGCTTGAACTCGCAAAGGAAGGGAGATAGGGGTACAATGCATACCAATGACCTATGTAAAATACTGGTAAGTATGATATTTGTTTATTTTAAATATTTTTAAGAATAAGGATATGCTCATTTTGGGATCTATATATTATTAAGGTAAATAAATTATTTTGGAATTGTATTGCCGGAATAAAGGATGAATTTTATTTCTGAGGAACATATGATTTCATTGTGGATTTATGGTTATCCATGTAATTTATCAAAATAGTCGGCACATCATGGAGATTATATATTTAGGGATTGCACATTTTTTGAGATAAATATTTAATTTTTCTTTGGAGAATCTGTGATCAAATCCTTCTAATTATTGGGTTTCAATCTTAGGTTGGAAAATGTTTTGTAAAATTTAAGAATAATTTTTTATTAAATAACCTAAGTTGATGTTTGGATATTACTGTTAAATTTTTGAAGACTAAATTAGTCTTCCTCGTATTATTGTTTAGTTATTTTTCTGGATTATAAAACTATATTTATTTTGGTTAATTTCTAAAGATAACAACAATAAATTTTATCGCTTTTTTGAAATTTGTGATCCATAGAATTTGATTCTACTTCCCTATGAATAAAAAAAATTATACTCATATTTTTGTGAAAAAGATGAATTTGTGGTGGAGATTGATTAAGTTATGAAATTTTTCTTATCAAGTAAGTATATTTATTTATGTACTTAATATAGGTATTAACATAATTTCTCAACTATATGAAAAGTATTTTGGATCAAAAATGTTATCCGATTAATTTTATTAAAAAAAAGATCAATGGTCTTCTAACCCACCACAAAATTTATAGTTTTTTGATGGTTAACCTTCTACTGACAATGTTTTTTACCACTATCCAACTGAAATTGATAGTTATATCTCTCTTCAAGGTCCATATTTTCACATCCCACAATTGTTCTTATATTTGAACACCTAATTTTTTAGCGACCTCCACATTTACTTTTCCCTCTTATTGGAAGTATTTTTATTAACCATATTTACAATGTTGGTTTCCCATAAAATAATTTTCAATTATCAACCATTAATTTTCAAATTGAAATTTCAAATTTAGAGGAATAAATTTTTTAATGTAGGGGATAATGTAACACCCCAATTTTTTGTGTTATGTCTATTTTTAAATATAACCACATTGATAACTTTCGTTAAATGTAACATGCATCCTAAACGAACAATAAAATTATATTATATAATAATTATAACATTTTTATTAAATTGTAAAAAAAATTATTTCAAAATAATGAAATAAATAATAGTACAACTCATCATTAATTTTTTAATTAATTATTTTTGAATAGGTAATTAATTTATAGTACATTCATTTTATTCTTCAAAAAATAATTTTTCTTAAAAAAATGACTTTTTTCTTTTGATGAGAAAATATTTTAATATTTTTGGAACTTATTTAATATATAATTTATAAAACAATTATAAATTATCGAATCAGAATTTTATAATTATCTTATGGTTAGTTTTTTTTTAATTTTCATAGATTATTTATTTTCCAGTTAATAGTGAAAAATAAAAATTTGGATAATGTTTTTGATTTCATTATAAAAAATGATACTTTGTTATTTAAATTGTATATCAATGTAGAGTAGTTAATATTTAGTTATAAATAGCATAATTAATTTTATTTTAATCATACTTATAAAATATGTTAATAAAAGTGCATTTTTTGGTTTAAAAATTCATTTTCAAGAAAACTGTTTTTCATTTTCTTTTATGGAATTAATTATAAATTAAATTATGAAACTTGTCTATTTTGACATTTTTTAAAAATGAATTAAATATTTTTAGTAAAAAGAAAAACATTATTAAATATTTTCCTTATATTTTTGTATAATACGAATTACAACCTTGGTAATTTTCATTACCATGGTAAAGGTTAAATTTGGTGATTTATATTGAAAATAAAATGTAATGGATGAGAAAATGACCCAAAAACATTATAAATCTTTATTGGATGAGTTTTTTTCATTCATAATCATTCATTTTTTTTATATATGACCATGTGTTTCTATTATTAAATGATTATGATCATTATCATATTTTATTTAAAAAAAATTCAATGATATCATAGTCATGATTTTATTATATATCACTTTTATAATATGATGTTATCTAGAATACATATTAGACTATAAATAAAATTTAATAATTTATTGAATTTATATTAATCATTTAAATTTGATATTAATTCATAGTGTAGCAATAATTACATTAAATTCCTGCACAACACTGATGTAGTAATAATTTAATTAATTGTAAATTAAAATAAATGATATTAAAAATAAATAAATTAATATAATTTTGAATAACTAATGTGATAAAATAATTTTATAAATGACCATAGAATATTATGGAGGTAATGAAATAGTTTTTTTCTATTTATATATTTTATCATGATATAAATAAATTTGAAGAAATGAATAGTTTATAAAATTGACATTATGAATATTTTATTGTAAATAATATTTTATTAAAAGATATAAAATAGATAATAATATTAAATTCTTCCAAATTATTGGGATAAGATTTAAAATTTCATACATGATCTATTAATTGGAATTTTTTCATTTTATAATAATTATATTAATCCTCAAATCATAAAACATCATGTTGTTAGAGTAATAGTTAAAGAGGTTAAATAACAGTTCAAACTAAAAAATAAGGATAGAAATTTAGTCAAAACAAATAAAAATTTTATTCGATGAAGGAATTTAATTAAATAAGAATCTTAACTTTGATGTTAATATGCTTTCATAAATTTGGAATTGAAAACTAATTTATATAAAAGTAATATTTACAAAAATGCGTAAAGATCCCATCACCCAAGGCCCCTCATTCTTTCAATTACTACACAAATTGATCCTTCTATCCCAAAACATTCATACCCATTAATTTTATAAAAATAATTATACAAGTTATATATTTAATTGTATCCTCAAAAGTCTAACCCGAGGTCCCATTTATAGTGGTCTAAAGGAAGTCTAATGATGAATAAGTAATCAGTTTTATTAACTGTTTCATGTTTATTTCTTCATCTAATTCATCCTTTTAGTGTGTTGTTTCTATAATAAAATAACATATGTGGAATAATTAATATAAATAGATTTTATTATTATTATTATTAAATAATTATATTATACATTTGATCCATCTTATAAAATTTAAATCACCACACATGCATAAGTACGTCTTACCAACTCCATGTAGCGGAGTAATTCATTTTTCATCACCACTTTACAAGGATTGTTATAATGATGAAAATAGATTATATATATGGTACCTGATAACATGATTTTGGTTATGAAAAATTAATATATCACCAAATTCCTTAAATTCTCTCCCATTTATGGATTTTTATCATCGCTCATGCCTACATTTGACCTACCATCTCTAAGACGCATTGTGATTCATATTTTATAGAAAACATTAAATAATAGTTATAAAATTATATTTAATGATTAAATTTTTTTTATAATATTAATATAATAATGGTTATTATCTATCTTTGTATTATTAAAAGGAACAAGGACTTACACGTCAAAACATTCATAGGAAAATGAAGCAGTTACCACCTAAAAGAAGGGTAATAACGAAACAATATTAACAAGCAGGGCATAATATTGAATAAGAGGATCATATACGTTGTCATGAATATTAATTGGGTTTTTTTATAAATTAAAAAAACTATTTTAACTATTATATATGAGGTTAAATAACATTCAATTAATTAAAAATGTAAGGTAAATGTTTTCTTAACTAAATTCTTACTCAATGGGTTAAATATAAACATTGTTTATTATGTCCAACTAAGAATATGTGTGTAATGTATTTTGATTATATTATTTTCTATTTTTACATTATATATGTTGATTTATATTTGTTACAAATAATTTAGTCATTTATTAATTCTCACATCAATATTATAATCATTTTATGGGTATTTTTCAAAATCTTATTCTTGTCAATACTACTTATTCTGAAATATCAGTTGAAGGTAATTACATTAATAATTTGTAAAAAAAATTACATTTTTTATCCTCTGGTTATTATTGAATTTTTTTATGTAATCGTACCATTTTTCAAAAATTTGGTACTTAAAATGATTTAGGAAATGTTTTCAAGAATATATGATTTAATTTATCTCTTCGGTTGGAAATACATTTTATTCCAAAACCATGTTTTCTAAATATGTATAAAAAATTGTATAACCCATTAAAATAAGTTATTAATGGTATGTTTACCCATTTAGGATCTTTATTTTTTTTCAAAGGAATATTTATGTGAATAAAAATAATACACAATTTTCTTTTACCGAAAAAGTGAATGGAAATTTTTTTTAATGTAAATGGTTTGATGAAAATTTTCAACAATCATTACCAATCAAATATATTCAATATTATGTTATAAATTTAAATGGTTATTTATATATAAAATCATTTTCATGATTTTTTTCATAATTTATACTTTTGAATTTTAATTTTTTTTAAAAAATGGGCATTCAAATTATTTTTTAAAATTAAAAGAATATTTTCCTCATTAATGTTTTTAAAGATATATTTGTGTTATTTATATTTTTCAATGAAAAAAATACTTTACTCTTACTCAAATTGGTATATGTTGTATTTATAACATCCTTATTCCTTCAACTAATTTTTATTGATCAACTTGACTGTGGATGTTATATTTTGATACCATTATCCATATTAATATGGATGGTTTATGGTTGTTTTTATTGATTGGGGAAAGTATTAAAATTTTATATTCTATATTTTCAATATGAATGTCATTGTTATTATGTTGAATGAAGTAAACTTCGTATGTAATGGGTGGGTCTTGATATATCTCCATCGATGCATCATTTAGTCCCATGAGAGAAACTAGTTTAGGTATTTGTTGATGTCTTACCCATTTATGTATGGTGTATTTTATAAAGACATGATGATATTTTTATGATATCCCACATTATTCATTACATAATTATGAATTTAGTTATTTATATTCCATGTGATTATTTTATTAGTATAATTTCCATTATTATGATTTACTACTATGAGATTATTTAGATGCAAATATTTGATCATCTTTTATTCCTACCATATTATGCTCATGTTATTGATTAAATGGAATGTGTTGATGTTATTTAAATTTCCGTATTATTTATTCCTTTTTTATTCATAGATTCTGTTACAAAAATCCACTTACTGATTAGTGGTTCTCACCGCATTCTTTTGTTTCATTTATCACCAAGAAATGAGGATGTTTTTTGTGATTGATATATATGGATATGGTAAGGGTTGTAATGGAATTATCAAAAAAGTTATTTATGTATTTTATATTTTAAAATGTAAAGTGAATTTAAATTATGTATATAATTTATCAAGACCACTAAACTATTATGTAATTTTGGATGTGATTCCTTATATCTTATTCCAATATAATAATGTATCCACCAACTCTGAGATACTAGGGTTGGGGTCATTATAGTTGGTATTAGAGAGAGATTAGTGGAAACATGGGGAATTAGAATTATCAAAACATATATAAGGGAATATAAACATATTACAGACATTGGGTATAAGTATACATTTAGGATAACTTCCTATTCAAATGGTGATGATGAATGATAACCTATGATACACATAAGGACTTATATATTGAGAAGAATAATTCACGATTTATTCATCCTTTGAATAAAATTTCAATATTATTTTATAACTCATTCTGATTATTTTAGTTTTATTTTTGATCATTCCATTTTATATTAATTAATAGAATGAACCAAATTTAACTGGTTTGGAATTGAATGTGATATAAAATTTTCTACAGAATTATTTCACTAATGGAATTATGATTAGAAGAATAATAAAATGTCTGAGGAATTATTTTGGATTCATGAAGAATATTTGTTTTTATTATCATAAGATTCATAGACACAATTATAGGATTACATGTATATTTTTTATTATTATTTTAAATTATTAAAAAACCTTTAGAGGAGTTATATTATGGGAGATTATCAGGACTAAGGATATTTTTGAAGACATTATGCAAATACAACCCTTCATATTCATATGTGTGAAAAACGTTACTTAAGGAATAATTCCTTTATATTTGGGGGAAATAATTCTAAATGATAGGATAACATTTTGGGTGTATATAACCATTTATGTTAAGGTAATTATTGATAACTATATTTTTTTGGAATGTAAAATTAAAATTATGAGAGAATATTTGAGGTTAAAACAAATATTTGATGTTGAATATATTAAGATTAGTTTTTTGATCATTTTCATGGGAATCATATAAAAACTATATAGTTTTAGAAAAAGGAAAACCTATAGGCTGAGGGGTAACACATAATGTTTGGTAAGGTCATAGGGGTTGAACCCCTAACCAGAGGGCGATACCAGTGTCGAAAATACCACTGACCTACGTGATGTCCCAATAAGTGTGATATTTTATATTTAGTTAAATGGTTTAATTTATGACAGATACGTTCATTTTAGGAACCCAATTCAATTAAGGTAAATAGAATTTAATGGAATTTTATTTTTAGAATAAATATGAAATTGTCTTTTGGAGAGATTTATTATTTTATTGTGTATTTATTGTGATTCAATTTATTTATGGAAATTTTTAGTATATCGCGGTGATTTTATATTTAGGGAAGCACTTTTTTTGGTAAATATTAAATTTATCTTGGAAGAAAATGTGATTAAATATATATAATTTGTGTGTTTAAATATCATTCTATGATATTTTAGAGTAAATTTATGTATACTTATTTATTGAGTTATCTAATTTGAATTTTGGGTGACTAGATTAATTTTCCTCACATAAACGATTACTGATTTTTGGGATTATCTAACCATATTGGTTTGGTTAATGTCTAAATATAAGAGGAATATATATTTTTTATTTTATGGAATTATATATATATATATATATATTGATTTCAGTTCGTTAGGCATGAAAACAAATGTATACTCATTGTTCAGTGAAAAATATAATTTTGTGGTTAGAAGTTAATAAATGTTGAAATTATAATATGAAAATTAAGAACATTCCCTTATATTATTAGAGTAGAAAGTAAAATAATTACTCAAATCATGGATAATTATTTTGGAATAAAAACATTATCAATTTAATTTTCATACTATAAAATCAATGGTCATTTTAACGATCACAGATTTACAGTTTTGTAATGTTTAACATTCTTATGACCATTTTTTATATCACAAGCCATGGGAACTCGATTGTTATAAATCTATTCAATGTCCATATTTTAACTTCCCACTTATTTCATTCTATTCAGAAGACTTATTTTTAGTGACCTTCAAATTTCCTTTTCCCTCTTATTTATAGGATATCTTACAAACCCGGTTTTTGATGTGGGTTTCCCCCAAAAGAATTTTCAAATATCAAGATTTTATTTTCATTTTGAAATTTAAAATTGAGAGGATGGAATTTATTTAAGTAGGGGATAATGTAACATCCCAAAATATTACAGTATCTCCAATTTTAAATTTTAAATCTTCAATATCTCAGATTTTAAGCAACACCCATCTTAAACGGTCAACGAAATATTAGTATGTGATGATTATAAACTATCCATTAAAATTTTTAGAATGAATATTATTAACTAAATTATGAAATATATAATTTCCCAACTCATTTTTCATTTATTAATTGATTCCTTGTAAATAATAAATTATTTTTTAGTAAAATCATTGTTTTCATCCAAAAACTCATTTTCTTCAAAAATTATTGCCTATATTTTAACAAGTAAATATTATAATAAAATTATGGGAATTATTAAAATTTTATTTTATAAAAAATAATTTATATTTTTAAATCATCATATTATAGTTATATATTGGTGAACTCTTGGATGTTTTCTAAGAAGAGTGATTTTCCAGAAAATAGTGAAAAGTAACAATTTTTATAAAGTTTTCAATTTCGTTATATTAGAAGTAATAGTATAATTTAAATTTGGTCAATATGTAACAAATGTAATTATTAGTAATATATAATATAATAATTTTAATTTTAATCATCATTATACCTTATTTTTCTATAGGTATGTTTTTGGGTTTAAAAAGGAATTTTGTTTGAAAACTATTTTACGTTGCCTTTTGTAGAATTAATTTAAAATTATATTATGAAACTTATATATTTTGGAGTAGAAAAAATAGATGCCATATTTTTATTCAAAATGTAAAAATATATTAATTTGGTACCTTATATTTTTGTATAATATGAATAGTAACCTTGGTAATTCTCATTAACACGGTGAAGGGTAAATTAGGTAATGTTGGCTAAAAATAATATGACAAGGACTAGAAAATGACCCGAACACTTACCCTAATTTTATTTTATGAGTTATGATCATCCATAATCATTTATGATTCAGATATGTTACCATATTTTCTATCATTATGTGATTATTAACCGTATTATATTTTATTTAATGAAAAGATAAATTTGTCACATTCTTGATTTTAATAACTATAAAATTTTTAATATACTATTATCTAGAATATTTCATAGAATATAAATATTATATTAAAATATAATGATTTTGTATTCTTTACTGTAATTTATTTTTAATTTTTATTGAATAAAAAATTAACTTAAATTCATGCACAACACTGATGTTGAAATTTTTTAATTAATGTAAAATCCAGAAAAGAATACTAAAAATATAAAAATAAATATAATTTGAGATAATTAATGTCATAAAATAATTTTATAGACGATCATGAACTTTTAGATATGTTATTAAATTGTTTATTTCTAATTATAAGTGTAATTTGATTTTTTTAAATAAAATGTAATGAATTGTTTTAGAAACTCACATTATGAATATATTATAATAAATAATATTTTATTAAATGATATAAAATTTATAATAATATTAAACTCAAAAAAATATTGGGTTAAAATTTAAAATGTCATCTATGATCCATTAATGGGTTGTTTTTTATTATATAATACATATATTAACCCTTAATGAGTAGAAATCCATTTTGTCACAATAAGAGTTAAGGAGGTTAAATAAGCATTAAAACCAAAAGATAATGGTTTAAATTTACTCAAAACAAATATAAATGTCTTTGAATCATGGGTTATAGACTAATTACCATCTTATATGATTAATTAATAAGTTTGGAGATATTTTTAATTTAAAATTAATTTATGTTAAATTAATATTTTTAGATATTCCTAAAGTGACCCTCACCACAATTATAAATGGGAACTCCTTCCATCACATCTTACACAACATTGAGCCGTATAGCTCAACCAAGTCATTGGAATTAAATTTTTAAACATACTTATACAATTTTTTTAGTATATATTATCCTCAAAACACCTACCTTATGTCCATTATATAGAGATCTACAAAAAAGTCCACCGAAGAAGAGGTGATCCTTTTTATCAACTTATGATAGTTTATTTTCTTATTCAAATTCCACTTCGTGTGTTTTTTACATAATAAAATAATAAATATAGTATCATATATATACTAATATTTCATTATTATTATTCTTAAAAAACTATATTTTTTCTTTAATCCATTCAATTAATAATGAAATCACTGAACATGCATACACCCGATTATCTTCTCCATGTAGTTGTTTCATCCGTTTTTCATCACCAAATTACAAGGATGGTTATAATGATAGAAATAGTGGATATATATATATATATGGTATTTATTAAAATATATTGAATCATTGAAATTAATATATCACAAACTTCATTATAGTTTCTGATGTTGTTAATATATTCATGTATTATTATATACTCCCTTTACTGAATTTATATGAAATGTGCATAATTTGTGTGAAATATTAATGTTTTAATATTATGTATAATTTTTGAGCATTTTTAGAAGTAGTCCAATTAAGTCAGTTTACCATTTTATTTAGAAATATCACCCTACTGATCCGAATAGTTTGGTTCCTGTTTTGTAGGATTCCTAATTCAATATACACCATTTCATTAGAAGGGATCATGGGACAACTCTTCCATTTGAAGGATCACATTTACCACACAAGATGACCTACAGAATCTGTGAACAAACAAGACAAGCCTTGAAGATTAATTTACTGGGCTCAATCTAGAAGTCCAAAAACATTAACTCTCCACCATAATTTGGGGGACACTACATGTCATCTTGGATAAAATTTTCAAAGCCCAAATCCAAGTACAACGGGCCCAAATGAAGCTTTGAATTCCAGACCACCATTCTGGACGAGAACTAATATTAGTATATTATTCATGACATATCTCATGATGTAAGCATCAGATAGAGATGATCCTTTTCAGTGTGAAAGAGGGGATATAGGCGGCCAACTTTGTTGAAAAATACATTCGGATTTTAAGGCATCTTATTGTTTCAAAATCCATTCACATTTTGTCCATCGAAAAAGCATTGATAGAAATGGACAGTTTACCTTTGTTTAATAAGACCGACATACCATTGGCTCCACTTGTCCAACTGCCTCCAAATTTTTACATTAGTCTGAAAACATTATTATCTACAACTTTATAGAAGGAAATATTTGGAAATTCGGATTTCTAAATAGCCATCATGGTGATTCAAGTGGAGGGAATGATTGGGAATGCAAACATTCCACTCCTTGGGCGATAAATACTCTCCCCTTCTCTCCTTGAGAGGGTTGGAATTTCAGAGTATATAAGGATTATCTTGATATATATATACTATATACATACAATAGTGTGGAGATGAATGTAATTTCCTTTATGGTATTTACTTTGTGGTTTTGAGGTATCCTACTGAGTATTGTTATAATCACCCCCGCATGGGCTTTTCCCACAAGTGTCGTTGCTTTGTTAGAATATCGACCATTTGATGAATCATTAGGTGGACTAGGATTAGGTGGTTCTTAACGAGGCCATAAAAACGAGGTGTTCTTGTGCTCTAAAAGGTAGTCGCAATATCTATTTTCCTATATGTTGGAATTTTGGTTATAGACTCTTGTTTGTGGGCATGTTTTAGCCATGTTTACCTTCTAGTTGATTCATAGTGGTACTCTGGTAGTGGGATATAGTGGTTATCATTATTTTTTTACTTAGTGATTTTACATTTTTTTCATTTTTTGACTTTGAGATGTTTGAATTCATAGAGTTGATTTAGGCTAATGCCTCCGATTTTGGGATATGCCTACTCGGTGCTAGTCACAAGCCCCTGGACAATTGGTAGTTGTCTAGGGGTAGTCACAGAAAGGGACCAATGGGGATGGGTTGTGAAAAACCGTGATTTATATAAATATTTTTATTAATATCTATGGAACGGTTTTTCCAAAAATAAACATGTTAAATATCCCATAAATGTATTTTGATATTATTATATTTATTAATTGGATTTCAATGTGTCATGTTGCTATATTTTATAGAGACAATAATGTTATGTTCAATTATTTTATTGAATTGATAACATAATAAGAATTGTAAAAATTTATTGAAGATGGTAGTGAAATTCACATAGATCATGTCAGTAAAAAAATAGTAATAGATCAGATTTATTATGTTCCAATTATAAATTAAAATGTCGAAGTATCTCCGAATGACATTCAAATTAATATTATTTATTAGGAAGTTGAATTTAATATTGATATAGTTTATGATGCTAAGACAATTTTTGATCCTCCTTATTGAATCGCTTAGGTAGAAATTTTAGAATTGAAAAAACAGTTTCAAGAGTTTCTTGGTAAAGTTTTCATTCGTCTATGAAATTCACCATGTCATGCGCATGTTTTATTTATTAAAAAAAGTTCAATGAGGATTTTTATTGGTTATATATCCTTGAATTACATCATTTTTTAGAAAAATTAATTTTTGCCTCACATCAATGATTTATTTGATCATCTTTATGGACAACATTATTTTTCAAAGAATGATCTCATGTCCATGTATCATCTATTGAAGTTGAATGAGGAATATATTTTTGAAGATGGAATCTTAGACATGATATAAGTATTATGATTTTGTATTTATTTCATTTTTTTCCAGTTCACCCTATATATTCATTATTCTTGTGAATAAATTCTTCCATGACTATATGGATAAGTCTCAAGATGTGTTTATTGATGATAATTTGTGTATTCTAAATGTCATGAAGATCACGAAATAAAGGTAAATATATTTTTTCGAACCATGAAAGAAATTATTTTTTATGAAAATTTAGTAAATGTTAATTTTGGTTGAAAAATATTTCATTCCATTGGTATCTTTATTCTAAACATGGAATAATTATTGACCATTCTAATACTAAAGTAGTTGTATAATGGAAAAGACCTACAAATGCCATAGTGATTTATAGTTTTCTTGGGGGTTACTACCAGTGGTTTGTTGACAACTTTTCCCAGCTATCAAGATCACTAACTAAGTTAACTTAAAAGGATTTAAAATTTATCTGGTTGAATGATTGAGATAAATATTTCAAGGAACTATAAATAATATATTTTATTGACATAGGTTTTGAAATTCCCTCTAGAAATTGTATATTTTTTCAATTTTAGTGATACTTCATTGAATAGAATTGGTAATTATATAATTCATAATAATCAAGTAATTTATTATTCTTCACGTCAATTAACACCTCATGAGCCAAACATTCCTACAAAATATTTGAAACTAGCACATATTGTTTTCCATAAAAAATATAGAGACACCATTTATATAGTGTAAAGTGATAAATATATAATGTCCATTCAATATTGGATTATATACTCACTCATAACGATATGACCATTATCTAAGGAATATGGCTAGGACAAATAAAGTATTATAATTTCATGATTCATTAACATAATTGAAAAACAAATAGTAGTCAATTCATTGATTCCAAAAGACAATTCATCATTCAATAACCATGTTATGTTTGGAACATAATCCTTTGTTAAATTATTTGATGAATGATTACATACAAACTACACATGTATGAACTTACTCAATTTCATTTCATGTTTTAGTGAAATCTTCATTGTCGGATAGAATTAAGAAATATCATAAGGAAGAGTGTTATTTTCTAGGAATGGTGGAACTGGTAAAGAATGGTAAATTACCTAAATTTAAAAATAATAAAGATACTGTCTTGTGATTGGGGATGGTTGTGTGTTCTATTTATCTCCCTGTTTAAAAATGAATCTTTGAGTTAAGATCATTGTTCTCCCTTTTATATTCATCCGGTTAGTTCTATGATATACAAAGACCTTCGGCTAATATTACTGATTAGATAGAGTACATAAATGTATTGTAGTGTTTAGAATGAAATGTTTTACATTTCATTAGGATAAATCATAATGAAATTTAATAAAAGGGAAGCTTCCAAATTTTTCATATCTAGATTGAAAATTAGAAAATATATCCATGGATTTATGGTGGGATTACGAAATACATCTCAATGAAATAATGTGATGTGATTAATTCCTGGTCAATAAAAAATTCTACACATTTCCTTTCTATTAAAGTCATAATTTATTTATATAAACCTTCGCAAATGTATCTCAATGATATAAATAGGGTACATATAGTTATTATCTAGGTTTTATCTAAACATGGTCTTAGGTTTACTTCTAATTTATTTAAAGCCCTTAAAAATTATTTGGGTACTGAATTAAATATTAGAACTTATTTTCATTACCAATATTATGGATAGTCATAGTGAATCATTAAATCATTACAGAACATGCATGTTGATTGTTTAATGGATTAATAATGATGTAATCATTAGTATCCTTAATTATTGATACTATTTATAATAATATTTTCCATTTTACTATAAAAATGACACAATTTGAGACAATATATGGAAAGCTATGTAAGACTATAGCTTAATGGAATGAAGTAAGTGAATTGATTTTATTGGGACATGAGTTGGAAGAGTAAATGATTAAAAAGATAAATATGATATAGAAATATATGAGGACGGATCGGAATAGGAATAAATTTTTTGCAAATAACTAGTGTAAAGATATTTCATTTGAGTTAAAAGGTCATATTTTTTATAAAGTATCCCTATGGAAAAGTGTAATGAATTTCATTGAAAAATTAAATTCCATTCTATAGTTCATTGGACAATATAAAATTGTTTTGAATGTGTCTTTAGTTTCTTTCTAAGTGGTCTTCCTGCATTTGTTTCCAAGGTATATAATGTGTTTCATGTTTTATTATTATGGTAATATGTGTCAGATGCATCTCATGTTTAAATACATTGTGTTGGTAGATTCTAAATAGAGTATTTTATATAAATAATATCTAGTTAAGATTATTTTTTAATGAGATAAGGCTATTTATAAAAATATGATTTTTAAATTTATAGTTTTTTGGAAAAAATAATTGTTAATAAAGTACAAGGGAATCAAAAAATTGTTATAAAATTAAAATATCAACAATTGATATAGTAGTGATTAAAATTATGAGGATGCAATTTTAAAAACTAGAATGAATGTAACAATATATGTACTAGTAAATAAATTTCATTCCTCATTAATATTAATTAATTATTATTTACATAATTATATTCATTTACCAGTTCATGTCGCCACCTTTTAAAAAAACAAAATTATATTCATTTAAAAAATATTAATTAAAATGTCAATCAAAAAAGAAATAGGTTTATTCTAACAAAATTCATTTACATGCATTATTTGGTTTATAAAGATTAATTTTAAAATTTTAAAATTTAAATCTGAAAACCCTAAAATTAGTTTTTTAATCATAATGTAAAAATTATCCATATGTGAAATTTTGTGATTTTTTTAGAAAATATTTATTTTTCAGTGATTAATGAGATATACTAATTTTTTATATCACAAATTTTATTGATAAATTAAGTAATTGAAATATCCATTATGATTTTATTTTGAACAAAAAGTAATATAAGTATCATTTAATTAGAAGTAATATAATCAATTTCATGTTAATTGGAATTATATTGAATTTTTTAAGTCAATAAGTTTCCTTACAACTTCTCCATTCCTTTATTTTTTGAAAATCAAAAAAAATTATTAATGAATTTTTCCTTTCTCTAAAAAAATTATTTTCATTATCCATAACCTGATTTTATATGTTATTCTTAATGTTACTTATATAAGATTAACCATATTTTTTTATTATGACCAAATTACTATTAGAATAATTGTATTCTTATCAAATCCTCGAAACCTTACCATTCTTTAGATACGGAGTCTCACTAATTTTTAGACTCTCATTCCATCTGATTTCATACTCCATTTCAACCTGACATATGACATTAGTTATTATAAATTATAATGCCAAATTCTCAGAAATTCTAACATCGGATTCAGGCAAATTTTTACTCTGACTTTCAAATATTCAGACTACGAATTCCCAGAAATTCTGACTCTAAATTCTTAGAAATATTTACTCTGAATTCTCAATATTTCTGACTCCGAATTCATAGAAATTATGAATTTGAATTCATAGAAATTATTACTCCAATTTCATCCAAAATAAATGTAAAGACCCGGAATTTCCTTGGAAAATTTTTTATTCAGTACATGAGAATTTTACGAATCCGAGAAAATTAACGGCACTTGATTCAGAGGCCCAGTGTGCCCGAAATCAATTTCTGATGTTTTGTTTGGGTACGTTCTGTAAACGTATGAGCAAGTTATTATAAGTTTTGAACCGGTGCTCAGAATTGAAATATGAGGTCACTGTTAAACTCGCAGCGCCGATATTCGCTTAAGAGAACTTTCACTTCGACGACAGTGAGTCCAGGATAGAAGTTAGTTTTTGGGTTTTCTTAAAAATAATAATAAAGTGCCCTACAAATTATTTTATTTGACTCATCGTTTGGTGTGTGGAGGTTAAAACCTCCTCAGGAAGGTTGGTGGTGGGACCATCGCACCTTAACCTCACGTGAGAGGTTATGGTGGTGGGGCCCACCCAAACTCAACCTCCCATTAAAGTATTAATGTGGTGGGGACCACCCTGGCTCTTAACCACTTAAACTCCACATTAAAGAGAAGACACCCTCAATATCCAATTAATATGTGGGAGCCTCTTCAACTCCCCTTTATTAAATTTGTGACAACTCTCATCAATTAATTAGGTGGAACCTATCTGATAAATTAATTCTCCATTTGAATTCATGCCAAAAACTAAAATAATAGACAATCTATTGTTTCTTTTGGGTTGGTATATTTTATTTGGTACAACATGGGAAGAGAAGAGCTAGCGAGAAAAGCTCCCAATGAAGAACGAAGAATACATTCTTCCAACAAAGAATGCGGGTGACGTTCCTTCATGACTTCTTCCCCAGACACCTACCGACGTGGAGCGTCTTCCACAAGCCGACGCAACCCGGGACTGGAAGTGTGCATGGAGGACATGACAAATGATGATTATAATACGTATTTAACCCATGACTTCATCGACAATGACTGACGGTTAAAGGTTGGGGGTTTTGTTCGAGTAATATACCTCTCTTTTCTTCATCTTCATTTGAAAGGAATCGATGTGAAGGATTGTAACAAATTGTTGTTCATCATTCTCCGTTGATGAACCAATTGCCATCACCTCTAAACGCGGAGGTTGCCGGACAAAATAAAATTTCCTGACTCCCTCCACCAATATTTTGTCATGTTTCTTCAACGTGGAGATGATGTGATGACGACGAAGGAAGTAATGACAAAGGTCATGCTACCCATGGACTATGGGATCACGCTGCCCCCGCGGAGCAACGATGCTCCCGACCAAACCGTGCCAGCCCGCGTCGGTCCGAGACGCACCAAACTGGTTGGCTCGGCCTACCCGCGGCCTCCCGTGTGCCCCGCCGGCCTGCTCGTGGCCTACCCGGCACCCCGCGCGGTCTGCCCTCCACCCCACCGGCCTGCCCCCGCCCTGTCTGGCGCCTCGCTCGCCTGCCCGCACCCAGCCCCGCACGACCACTTAGCACACTACCCACACCCCGCGTGGCATGCTCGTGCTCCGCGCGACCTCCTGATGCCTTTCCTGCACCCCGTGCGACCTCCCGCACACCCTTCCTGGCGCCAAGCCGGCCTTCTCGGTGCCCCGCAGGCCTCCCTGGTGCCCTGCCGGCCGACTCCACAGCCTGTGTGGCCTTCCCGCACCCTGTCTGGTGCCCTGCCAGCCCACCTATGCCCCGCGCGGTCCCCCGGAACCCTACCCCGTGCCCCGCGTGGCCTCCCGGCGCCTTGTCGACCTCCTGAGCCGAAAAGCCACATTGAGGACCTCACGGCGCTAGCTGAACTAGCACCGGCCACCGGGCCGAGGCACCTACGCGGCGACCTCTCGGCCGAACTGCCCCCGCAGTCCATTGGGTCCAGCCCAACGGACCAAACCGAACCAAGCGAGCTTACATGCCCATCGGGCCGGGTCAGACCCAACGTGTTTGACTGAGTCGACCGAGACCGGGTCGGACCTGTTTGGGTTGGGTCGAGTCAGTCCGACCGGGTCGGACCGGGCTGAGGCCCATACCGACCCTTTTCATTCTTTGGTCATATCTTTGGCACCAGATGTCTGTTTGACGAACCGTCAGTGGCACTAGTTTTCATGGAGTATGAGGGTCCCTTAGAGTATACCACACTATATTTTTGGGTAATGTTGAGATTCAGTTAGGTTGGATCGTACACGAATCCAACCGGGCCCCGTGGACTAAAAACCTTATAACTCACAGATCGGGCGTCCGATTGACGTGTCGTCTGTTGCATTGAGACCCCTATGACGAGTCAGAACTTTGAGATACTTATAAATTGGAATTTGAGACAATTGGAGTATTGACCTATAGCTCATGGATCAAAAACTCCCGTAGACGAGAGGGCGGAGTACGAAGACCTAGTAGCTGGCTGAGACCTGACGACTGCTTGACCGATTCGACACAGAGTGATCCGACTTGCCCTATGGGGAGCACCTAGTAGTTGGCAGCAGACCCACGATACTCAAAAGGAGGATTACCTCCACAGGCTATTAGGGGGAGCGCATGGTAGTTGGTAGCAGACCCACAGTGGGGAGCGCCTCTGTGTGAGCACAACAGACCAGTGGTACTCGACCTGAGAGGTACCTCAGTAGTCCAAGGTTAGTGGGAAGCTCCTGGTTGTGGTGGAAGGCCCATTGTACTCTACAGAGGAGGAGTTCTCCAGCAACCATGGTTTCGAAAATGTGAATAAAAAATCCTGGTTGAGCAGAGTCAGTAACTTTTAAATTTATCTCATTATTAGGACGGATTACATGATAACTTAGGTATATGTATGGTCATATACCTAAGTGTGGTTATCTATTGATTTATTACTTTTTGGATTATCCTTTTTGGATTTTGTGAGACCTTCAGGGTCTCTGGGTCCCTACTGATTATAGTTATACTCACCCCAGCATGAGTTATGCATGCTCCTCATTTTGTAGGATATAGACGACGGATAGTGCTGATTGAGGCTGAGTTGACGAGGACTGGATGGTACCCATAGGTGGACCACACGGCGTGATGATACATTGAGGAGACAGACGGACGTGGAGTGTTGTGGATGTTATTTGTTCTTACCCATTAGATAGGATCTGTGGTGGATGATCCAAGAGCTTCTTTACACCTTTCAGCTGTTTTCGTCCCTTTTTAGTTGTACATGTAATTTACAGTTGGGCTTTTATTTCCGACCCCCTTCACTTTTCCAAACTCTTTTTCTATACAGTTTTACTTAGTTTTTTGCATCCAGCTTATACTCTTTTGTGTGTGTTTATAATTTATAAAGGCAATCCCTTCCCAGTTTTAGGGATTTACACATTTGGTTCTAGTCGTCAGCCCCTATTCTATGGAAAGTGGGCTTGGGGTAGTCAAGACACGAGCCTTGGGGGACGAGTACTGAGAAATGGGTATCAGAGGAGTCGGTTCTACCACAGAACTTAGTACTCTGATTTTTATTTTCTGTGAATCAATAGTGTTAAGGGTACTAAGTGTCTTTTTCAGTTCACAGAGTCCAGTGTTGGGGTGGCGGCCGACGTATCCATAAGCCAAGACCCTGACTTCTGATTTTCGACTCAGTGTATGAAAACACTGATTATGTGTGTGTTTCCAATAGTTTTTCATTAAGTCAACTCAACTAGGTCATCTCACCAGGTATAATATTTTGACCATGTCGCATATGTTTCTTTAAGGATGCCTCCCCGCGGATGACCGGCTACAGCCCCGAGAGTGGTAGGCATAGATAGCCCACCGAGAGATGAGGCCTCGGTGCAGGGCCCTATTCGAGTAGAGGAACCAGTGGTACCACTTCTTGTTGGGCCACTGATGCCACCAACCCCAGAAGGAGATGATGCATGCCGCTTGAGCGTGTTGCATGAGTTCCAGCTCCATGGGCCACCAAGGTTCAGGGGAGAGACGTACCCATAGGCGGCTGAGGGTTAGCTGGAGGATATGGTGAGAGTCTTCAGATTGGTTGGCACACCAGCTGAATTCATGGTGATTATTGCTACCAGCCTTCTACATGTTGCAGTAGGTAGACAGTGGAGCCTGATGCTCCAGGTGCTTGACGAGGCGAAACTTATCTGGGCATTATTCGAGAACTTGTTTCGGGGCGGAGTTTGTCCCAGCCACCCTATGTGTAGTGCGGATACATGAGCTACTGCATCTAGAGCTGGGTATCATGATGGTGGCACAGTACTAAGAGAGGTTCACTGACCTCTCATGCTACTCTAGAGATATGGTACGAGACCCATTCCTCAGGGCTCGGACCTTTGAGCAGGGGCTCAGGTGAGAGATCAGGGCTCTGATGATCTCACTCAACATCCCGTTGCATGTGGGGGTGTTGGAGCGAGTCCTCATAGTGGAGATTTTCCTTGCTAAGTAGCCTCCATCAGTGAGACCCACCACTAGTCGACATGCAGTAGAGTATTTCTTAGCTGGCTGTATGCAGATGACGCAGAGGTCCAAGAGGACTATAACAACAGGTGGACGACCGCACGAATCAGGATCAATTGTGCAGGGAACCCGAAGTGGAGACAGACCTTCCAAGAGCGGGCAGTGATACATAAATGGGAGGCATAGTCACATGGATCGTGACTGCCCGACCCTCCATTCTGATTACCAGAAAATGGTCGAAGGAGCACCCAGGTAGAGACAGATATTCAATCGAGGTAGTCCATAGAGAGTAGGCAGACGAGGAAGAGGAGCTAGTCATGCAGTAGGAGGTGGGAGACGATTAGAGGTGTTACCGCCACCACCGTTAGGAGGTCCACCCCGACCGCATGGAGTAGGTGGATTGGGGAGAGCTCAGCTTCAAGTAGCTGAGGCTTACGATCACGGTGCTTCAGAGATGATTCGAGGTACGATCTTTGTCTACTCCACCATAGCTACTATTCTTATATACACAGGTGCTAGTCACTCTTTCATTGTCACTACCCTCGTTTTTAGCTTGGAGACTCTGACAGAGCTGTTGACTCGCTTCTTATGGACATAGACTCCTAGAAGAGTAGACTCGATGATTACACATAGGTGCTGGCAGTGCGAGCTTACTCTAGGAGGCGAGATCTTCGGCTGGGATCTCCTCGTAGCGGTGTTGAGGTTTTACGACATCATCTTGGGTATGGACTAGTTATCTACAGTCCATGCTCAAATAAAATTTCATAGGCACAAAGTGCGGTGTGTCCACATGGATAGGAACAGGTTCACCTTCACAGGTGAGAAGGGAGCCTTTGTAGTGCATGAAGGATTTACTCGGAGGAGGGGTTAGGAGATAACTCATCAGTTGGCCTTCCTTACCCTTAGAGTAGTAGATGTGGAGAGTCTGAGCTATCTTATAGTGGTGGACTAGTACGCGGATGTTTTCCCTAACAATGTCTCATGAATAACTCCTCGTTGAGAGGTGTACTTCTATATAGACATGTACCCTGAGATGGTACCAATATCTACACCAGCATATCGGATGGTTCCCACTGAGCTTCATGAGTTGCGGGTACAACTAGAGGACTTGTTGGGGAAAGGATTCATCTGGCCCAGTGTTTCTCCCTAGGCAGCCCCGATTCTGTTCTCCAAGAAGGCGGATGGGATCTTCAGGCTTTGTGTTGACTACCGTCGCCTGAACCAGGTGACCGTGAAGAACAAGTACCCACTCTCGAGGATTGAAGACATATTTGATATACTAAAGGGAACACAATGGTTCTAGAAGATAGGCCTCAGATTTGGCTATAACTAGCCCAGAGTTCGATATGAGGATGTGATGAAGACGGCCTTCAGGTGTCGGTACAGTCACTAAGAGTTCTTGGTTATGCCCTTCAGTGTAAGAAACTCTCCAGCAATGTTCATGGAACTCATGAACAGGATCATCCAGCCATACCTGGAATACTTTGTTGTAGTCCTCATCGATGACATTCTGATCTACTCAAATAGTGAGGAGGAGCATTCCTACCATTTGCGTGCAGTACTGGACACACTCCGAGAGCACCAACTTTATGGTAAGCTCTCGAAGTGCTAGTTCTGGATCCGAGAGGTTCACTTTTTGAGACATGTCATCTCAGAGGCTAGAGTTGTAGCGGATCCAGTGAAGATTGAGGTGGTACTTTCTTGGGAGCCAACCAGAAGTGTGACGGAGGAAAAAAGATTCCTAGATTTGGCTGGGTATTTCCGAACGTTTGTACCAAACTTTTCCAGAGTTTCAGCAGCACTATCATCCTTGATGAAGAAGGGGCAACCCTTCATGTGGTTAGAGAGATGCCATCAGAGCTTTCAGAAGCTGAGGATGAGGTTGACTAGTGCCCCCATCATGAGGCTTCCAGTGGATGGCGTAGGGTACATAGTTTAATGAGACGCATCAGTGATCGAACTCATGTGTGTCCTATTGCAGGAGTGTGCTATGATTGCATATGGTTCTCAGCAGTTGAGACAACATGAGTAGAACTATGCTACCCATGACCTGGAGTTAGCAGCAGTGGTCTTCACTGTGATGATGTGGCGACGCTATTTGATGGGAGAACATTTTATCTTCTACTCTAACCACAAGAGTCTAAGGTATATCTTCTCTCAGAAGGACCTGAACCTGAGATAGTGGTGATGGCTTGAGTTCATACAAGACTATGACTTTGAGATAGACTATACTCCTGGGAAGGGGAACATTTTTGCAGATGCACTCAATAGGAGGTCTGGTATATAGCTGCTAGGAGAGGGGACAGAGCAGCTGGCTGCTTTACAGATATCCTTTGTGGATATAGAGGGAGAATCCTTCCTTCAGTCTCTTACAGTTATTCCCCAACTTCTTTAGTGAGTTAGGGAGGTGTAGTGTGGGGACGCTGACTGCGAGACACGACGTGCTCAGATATCCATAGGGTAGGTACATGATGGATTTTCTGAAGGCGGAGAGCACGTCATCCACTTCAGAGGATGTACCTCGATACCAGTAGCACTTCAGAAGGAAGTGTTTATGGAGTTCCACACTTCTCATCTAGCGGTACATCTCGGAGTGGCAAGGATATACCAGGACCTTCGACGACAGCATGAGTGTCTAGGTATAAAGAAGGTCATAGTGGAGTTTGTCTCCCGGTGCTTCACTTGTCTGCAAGTGGAGGTGGAGCACCAGGTACCAGCAAGCTGGTTCAGCCTTCAGAGGTCCCATAGTGGATGTGGGATGGGATATCCATGGACTTCATAATGGTTCTTCCATGTACATCCAGGGGTCATGACTTGATTTGGGAAATTGTTGGCCGACTCCCCAAGTTGGCCCACTTCCTACCAATCAGAGAGCAGGGTTCAGTATAGAGCTTGGGATGCCTCTATGGGCAAGAAATTGTGTGGCTACATGGAGTACCATCAACGATTGTCCCTGATCATGACACATAGTTTACATCCCATCTATGGAAGGGGTTGTAGGAGGATTTTGGGATGCAGCTTCGTTTGAGCACCGCCTTCCATCCTCAGACAGATGGTCAGACTGATCGAACCATTCAGACCCTCGAGGACATGCTATGTGCTTGTTTCCGTGACTTCAGTCGCAGCTGGGAGGATCACATACCTTTGGTGGTGTTTTTTTCATACAACAACAGCTATCAATGCACCATAGGGATGACCCCTTTTGAGGTGTTGTATGGGAAACCTTGAAGATCACCCTTATGTTGGAAAGACCCAGGGGAGTTAGCACTGGTCGGACCAGAGATGGTATGGGCTACCACAATGAAGGTGCAGATAATTCATGAGAGAATTAAGACTGCACAGATCAGGCAGAAGTTGTACACTGATAGGAGATGTAGGCCTCGGGAGTTCGAGGATGGAGACCACATCTTTCTAAGGGTCTCACCTCAATGAGGCCTACAGAGATTTGAACGAGGTGGAAAGTTATATTTTAGATTCATCAGACCTTTTCAGGTCCTCATAAGAGTTAGAAATGTGGCTTACCGCTTAACTCTTCCACCTCAGTTTCACTGGGTGCACGATGTCTTCCATGTATCCCAGCTGAGAGATACGTGCATGGCCCTTCCCACATCATCGACTATGGAGAGTTGGATGTCGACGATGGGGTGACATTCAAAGAGGTTCCAGTGGAGATTGAGGATCGATAGGAGCAGGTCCAACGTGGATGGTCGATACCTCTAGTGCACATACGCTAGAAGCACAAGAACCTCTAGAATAGAACATGGGAGTAGGAGGCTCAGATGTGTTCTCAGTACCCCCATTTGTTCACTTAGTTCGAGATGTAGCTTACGGGGACGTAAGACCTTGAGGTGGGGAGAATGTAAAGTCCCGAAATTTCCATGGAAATTTTTTTCTTAAATACATGGGAATTTTACGAGTCCGCAAAAATTGATGGTGCTTGATTTCGAGGCCCGGTGTGACCGGAATCAATTTCTGAAGTTTTTTTCAGGTACGTTCAGTAAACGTACGGGCGAGTTTTTATATCTTTTGAACCGATGCTCAGAATTGAAATCTGAGGGCACCATTGAACTCGCAGCGCCAGTATTCTCTTAAAACGACTTTCACTTCGACGGTAGTGAGTTGAGGATAGAAGATAGTTTTTGGTTTTTCTTAAAATATATAATAAAATAAAGTGCCCTTCACTTTATTTTATTTGAGCCGTCGTTTGGTGTGTGGATGTTAAATCCTACTCATGAAGGTTGGTGGTGGGACCACCACACCTTAACCTCCCATGATATGTTGGAGCCCACCTGAAATCAACCTCCCATGAGAGGACTAATATGGTGGGGACCACCTGGGCTCTTAACCCCTTAAACTCCACATTAAAGAGGAGAAACCCTCAATCTCCAATTAATATGGGGGAGCCTCTTCAACTCCCCTTTATTAAATTTGTGACAAATCACATCAATTAATTAGGTGGAGCCTATCTAATTAATTAATTCTATATTTAAATTGATGCCAACAACTAAAATAATAGACAATCTATTATTTCTTTTGGGTTGGCATCATTCATTTGCTGGAAATTGGGAAGAGGGGACCTAGAGAGAAAAGCTCCCAATGAAGAATGAAGAACGTGTTCTTCCAAAAAATAATGCATTCTTCCAATGAAAAACGTTGATGACGATCCTTCTCCAACTTCTTCCCTAGAAACCTACCGACGTGGAGCGTCTTCTACTTGTCGACACAAACCAGGATTGGAAGTGTGCATGGTGGAAGCGACGAACAATGATTCTCCTTTTTCTTCATCTCGCGACATCACCAACAATGGCCGACAATTAAAGGTAGGGGTTTACATCGAGTAATATACCTTTCTTTTCCTCATCTTTGTTTGAAAGGAATCGATGTGAAGGTTTGTAATAAATTGTTGTTCATCATTGTCATTCGATGAACCAATGGAAATCACCTCTAAACACAGAGGGTTCGGCCCAAACTAACATGGCATGACTCCCTCCGCCGGTCTTTTGTGATGTTTCTTCGGCATGAAAATGAGGCGACGACGATGAAGATGGCAACGACAAAGGCCGTGTTCCCCACGGCCTCTGCGAATCGCACCGCCCCGGCGGCGCACCGATGCTCTCGGCCGAACATCGTCGGCCCGCGCTGGCCCGAGCCGCACCGAACTGGCCAGCCCGGCCGGGCTGCGGCCTCCCGCGCACCCCGCCGGCCTGCCCGTGGCCTACCCGCGCCCCGACCGGCGCCCCACCGGCATGCCCTCGGCCTACCCATCACCCCGCTGGCGTGCCCACGGTCTCCCCGACGCCCCACTGGACTGCCTGGCACCCCGTCGGCATGCATGTTCCCTTCCTGTACCCCCACGCGCCCTGCCCGGTGCCTATTCACCCTCCCTGGCACCCCGCCGGCCTGCCTGGTGCCCCGTCGGCCTACCCCGCACCCCGTGTTTCCTGCCCGCGCCCTGCCCAGCACCCTGCTGGCCTAACCGCACCCTGCACGGCCTCCCAACGCCCCACCAGCCTCCCAGCGCCCTGCCAGTACCCTGCCGACCACCTGGGCCGAGCCGCCGAGCTATTCCCCTCATAGCGCTGGCCAAACCAGCCCTGATCTCTGGGCCGAGCCGCCTATGCGGCGACCTGTGGGCCGAACTGCCCCCGCGATTCGTTGGGTCGTGCGCAGTGGACCAAGCCGAACCTAGTGGGATGACCTGTGCAATGGGCCTGGTCAGACCCAGAAGGTCAGACTAGGTTGGCCCAGATTAGGTCGGCCCAATCTAGGTTGGGCCAAGTCGGTCCGACTAGGTCAGACCGAGCCCAGACCCATTACCGACCCTTTAATTTCTTTGGCCATATCTTTGGCACTGGACGTCCGTTTGACGAACCGTCAGCGGCACTGGTTTTCATGGAGCATGAAGGTCCCTTAGAGTATACGCTACTAGATTTCGAGGTAATGTAGAGATTTTTTCAGGATGGATCGTACACGAATATAACCGGGCCACTAGGACTAAAAATCTTATAACTCACAGATCGAGTGTCCGATTGACGCGCCATCTATTGCGTTGGGACCCCTATGACGTGGTTGACTTTCGAGATACTTCTACGTGGGACTTCGTGATAGTGGGGTATCGACCTATAGATCATGGAGAGGACCCTCCCAGAGATGAGAGAGCGGAGTACAGAGACCTAGTAGCTGGCTGAGACCTGACAGATACTTCACAGATTCGACTTGGAGTGATTAGACTAGCCTAGTGGGGAGCGCCTGGTAGTTGGCGGCAGACCCACGATGGAGGATCGCCTGGTAGTTGGAGGCAGACTCGCAGTACTCGACATGAGGAGTACCTCTGTAGGCTATTAGGGGAATCCCTGGGTAGATGGCGGCAGACCCACAGTGGGGAGCACCTCTGTGTGAGCTCGGCTGACCCACAATACTCTATAGGAGGAGTACCTTAGCAGTCCAAGGTTAGTGGAAAGCACCTGGTTGTGGCGGCAGGCCCACTATACTCGACAAAGGAGCAGTTCTCCATCGGTCGTGGTTTTGACAATGTGAATAATAAATATTGTTTGAGCTGAGACAGTAACTTTTGAGTTTACCTCATGATTGAAACAGATTACTTGATAACTTATGTATATGTATGGCCATATACCTAAGTGTGGTTATCTGTTGATTTCTTACTTTTCAGTTTATCCTTGTTGTATTTTTTGACACCTTGAGGGTCTCTAGGTCCCTACTAAGTATCATTATACTCACCCCTGCACAGGCTATGCCCGTACCTCGTATTATTGGATGCAGACAACAGAAAATGCTGACCGAGGCTAAGTGGACCAGGACTAGACGGTTCCCAGAGGTGGACCACATGGCGTGATGATACAAGGAGGAGACATATGCACATGGAGTGTTATGAATGCTATTTGTACCTAACCTTCGGTTAGGATTCGTGGCAGAGCATCCAAAAGCTACTTTACACCTTTCAACAGTTTTTTTCCCTTTTCAGTTGTACTTGTACTTTACAGTTGGGCATGTATTTCCGTAACCCTTCACTTTTCAACACCTCTTTTTCATTCAGTTTTACTCATTTTTTTCCTACCAGCTTATACTCTATTGTGTGTGTTTATAATTTATAATGGGAATGCCTTCCCAGTTTTAGATATTTACAACTTTGGTTCTAGTCGCCAGCCCCTGGCCTATGGAAGGCGGGCTTGGGGTAGTCACGGCACGGGCCCCGAGGGACGTGTAATGATAATAAAACTCCATTTCTACCAATAATTAGACTCCCCTTCAATTAGAAACCAGACTCCAACTGTGTAATATTCTAGACTCCATTTGTATACTTATTTAGACTATATTTCCCACTGTATTTAGAATATTATTATTCATAATTCATAAATATGGTTTTCTTTCATAAGATATTGTTCCAACATTATCAAATCTTATTTTACTTTTGTTTCTTAAACATATGAATCTTTTTTACATGTTATAATTTTATACATATTATTATGCTACAATTAAATGATGTCGTACAATCTATTTCTTACTAACCATTGGCTGAGCGACACAAGTACATATCCCTCCAAAATTCATGTGAAAATATGACCATTAGAGGAGAAGATGACTGTTGGGATTTTTTCCTATAAATACCCCCAACCCTTTTAAGAATAATTGTCCCTTGAAACATCTAGATATTACATTAAGTGATTATGTGAATTTATTTTTAGAGAGATACACAGTTACACTTTGTTTGAATGTTGTGAACATCTTGTTAAAGAAGTGAAAAACTTTTTCAGCCTGCCTAGTGTGATTCTGATTCGCTGATCATTCAAGGGATTTCCAGGATAAAAATATAGATGTGTTGAATACCTTAATGTTTGGGGGTTTCTAGGGTTAATAAGATAGAGGTGCTGACTACATTAAAGTTAGAGGGCTTGTAGGGATATCACGGAGGACTCTGATACACTTATCGAGGTACTACCCTAGTGTGGGTAAGGTAGACATTGTTGAATGTATAAATTGAGGGATCTTTATCCATATTTGTTGGATACCCTTACCATGGGTTTAAAAGATTTCAAATACCAATTTACTTGTTTTTGTTACATGTTTAAATTCCACTTCAATTTTATTAATGAAAGAAAGTACAACTATCTTATAGTTTCTTATTCTTGTATACTCCGATTTAATAAGACTTTATATTCTTTAAGGTATAATCATCCTCTAAGTAAATTTGTTTTATGATTTTTTTGGATTCATATTATCGGATCCTAAGATAGATAGTTTCTCTGTCAATAAATAAAGATTTTTTTGAATCCATCTTGTTTGAGATTGTTAAACACAGAACTAATTAAGGATAAAAAATAAATTTTGTGAACCTATAATTTACCCCCTTCATGTAATTGTAAATATAAATCTATATTTCAATCCTACAATTGGTATCATAAGAGGTAATTGAAAGTCTTATACATTCATATATGTTTTCATTCTTAACATTTCTTTCTTAATTTTACATGGTCATGTTTTTCGTAATGATTTTCATTATAAAATATTTTTCTGTTAATTAGTTTTGAGGAAAAGATATTTTCCTATAGAATGGAAGGAATGAATGTTGGTTCTATAGAAAATCTAAATCCTACCAGACCCCCAATTTTATATGGAAATGATTATGAGTATTAGATAGATAGGTTTAAGTCTATTTTTATTAACATTGGAGTAGATAATTTTTTCATGCTCACTAGCTAATACAAGGTTCCTAACCAAGAAATCAAAACATTGAAAAATTAGGAAAAACACAAATATCAACTAAACTAAAAGGTATGTAATACTCTTTTATGTTCCATGACCAAGAATATCTACAGTGAAATATCTTCTTATGAATCTTTAAATATTATTTTGAAGAAATTTTATGTTACACACTTTGGAACATCAAATGTAATAGAAATAATAAGAGCTATGATTAGAGCTAAAAATCATGGTTTTATGATTCCTTATGGAGAACCTCATTGAAAAGTACAATAATGATTTATGACTATCATCAACAGTCATCAGTCGATGGGTGAGAAATGACCTGATGATGAGGATCTTGTGGATAAGATAATAGATATTAGGCCCAATGAGTGGGAATCTAAAAGGACTGTTATTTATAAAAATACGAAAGTATCTAAAAATACTCATGATGAGTTATTTGGAACTCTTCATCAGTATAAAACAATAATTAAGTGATATGTAGACATTAATAAGAAGAATAATGGTAATGGAAGAGTTGTATTAACTACTACATCAAAATCCCAGACTCCGAAATGGGTAACTAGAACTAATGATAAGACTGCTACTGTAATATATGACTCGATTGATAGTGATCAGTATGATAATGAATTTTCTAATATTTCTTTAAGTATGGACAAGATTGTCAGATTTAATATTTTCAGTACAGATATAGAAATAAATATATAAAAGAAACAAAATAATCATAGGTAACTGATTATTAATGCAAAAGGGTTGGTCATATCAAACCTGATTATCCTATGATTTAGAGAAAATAAATAGAAGATAAGAATTATTAATAAAATCTAAATTAGTACTAAAAACCTAAGGCTAAGAAATTTCTAAAGGATAATAATACCTAAAATCAGGTGGTGGTTATTCTTTAGATGAATCTTCGAAATATAAATCGTATAGTCCGAAGAATATTGGTATTATAGTGATATTACCTACTGAAAATCATTTCCTTATGGCTAAGGTACACAATGCAGACACTTTAACCCATATTTCTTTAAATGGTAATTTTTCATAATAAAGGCTACTCTGAATATTTAGATGAATATTCTTCCTCCTTCGAAGATAATACGTTACCTTCCTTTGAATAAGTCTCTAGATTTTCTAAATTACATGAGAATGAGAATTGTAAGGTAAAAAAAAGTTAAAAAAAGTAAATTCAAATATTTCTATTTTAATAAAATAAGTGTCATATCATTCTAATGATCTTGATCAAGAAATTCAGGATTATGATAACACTTCCAAAAACCATAAGGATGTTAATTTTGTTAAAGATAAACTTTCTGAGGATATTGAATATGACATTTTTAAGGAAAATGTTATTAGAGGATAACTAAAAACCTAAGACTAATGACTATAAGGATAATAATTTATTCATTAGTCTATAATCTGAAATATTTTCCTTAATGAAACATTTGTCAAATTTTACTTCTGGAAGGAATGAATATGACAAAATGTATTCATGTCTTTCTCCTCTTTGGAATATGTCTAGATTTGGTTATTCATGTTCAAAAAAATGTTTTTAATAATAACTATTTTGTTCCAAAAAGTGATCATTTTTTACTAAGTGTCAAAGAGGTTCAAATTAGGATATGAAAATTCTTCAAATAAAACTCAATTGATATGTTTTTATAAAGAATATTTTTCTATCAAAATGTGGTTACCTATGATTTTAATTTATGACATTTCCGGATTCAAACATGTTTGGATTCCGAATGTCTAACTATTTTATTTTTAGGAAAACAAAGGAAGTACCCACAAAAATACATGGTACATGGATAATGAATTTTCCTGACACAAGACTGGTGAAAAAAACTTCTTTGAAAATATTATCAAGAAGAAATGATTAAATTTAAATTTTGAAGATAATGCTCAGGGAGAAATTATTTGTATAGGTTACATTATTATTCTTAGAAAAAGTTTTAATTTCAATTTTTTTTTGTAAATGGTCTTAAGCACAACCTTATCAATAGAAGACAATTGTGTGATGAAGGTAACCTTGTAAATTTTAGGAATGATTAATGTATAGTACCCAATTCCAAGGAATAGTTTATTATCTATGCCCATAGGCATTATAATGTTTATACACTGACCATAGATAGCCTAAGGAGCCAAGATCTAGATTACCTTAGTGCAATGGAAGATCATTCATTGTTATGGAATAGAATTCTAGGACAATATAACCTTAGGAACCTTTGAAAACACTCAAAGAAAATAGTTGTTAAGAATATACCGGAGACTACATTTAATTCTTCAATGGTTTTTGACCCTCGTCAATATTGAATGAAACATAAGTGAAAATTTAAATCAATTAGTGAAGTCTCAACATCTAATTCATTACATCTTATTCATATAGATCTTTTTCGTCCAAAAAAATGGAAGTATTGGTTAAAAATAATATGTATTGTTTAGTTAATGATTACACTAGATTTAATAGGGTTTATTTTCTAGCCATGAAATCTATTGAATTTTATTATTTTAAATCATTTTCTACCAAAGTTAAAAATGATAACAACTATTCATTGATAACTATTCATAGTGATCATGGTGAGAATTAGAAATTTTATATTTTGGAACTTTTGAAATAAAAAAGGTATTACTCATAACTTTTCTACTCCAAAAACTCCTCAACAAAGTGGTGTTGTTGAAAGAAGAAACTAAATTATTCAGGAAATAACAATAAAAATGTTGAGTGAATATTCTATTTCTAAAGAACTTTGGGCTAATACTATTAGTAGTACTTGTTATACTATAAATAGAGTTTCAATCAGGCCTTTTCTTAATAAAATGCCATATGAATTATAGATTTCTCCAAAACCTAATGTTTATTACCTAAAATCATTTAAATTAAAAGTATTTATATTTAATACAAAAGATAAATTATATAAATTCGCACCCAAATTTGACGAATGAATTTTCATAGGTTATTCCACTACTTCTAATTCATATAGATTTTTTAAAAAAGAATCTACTATTGAAGAAACAGTGCATGTGAATTGTGATGAAACAGATCCTTTTGTTTTTAAACAACCCCATCCTACAACTTTAGATATGTTTTAAAAAACTAATTTTCAATCATTTATTTAAGAATCATCTAATAAAAAATACCCATGAAAATGTTTTAGAAGTAATTTCCCCAGAATTTTTTTCCCTTATGTTGATGAACTGGTTTTCCAATACCCAAATCAGTTGATTCTTAAGAATAATCCCAGTGATAGTATCATTGGTGATGTAAATCAACCTATAAGGAATATAAGATCTTTATTAAATGGTGTTGAACATCTACCATTTTTTCCTAATTAGAACCTAATATAATTGATGATGTTTTATGTGATGAGGATTGGATTGTAGCTATGCAAGATAAACTAAATGAATTTGAACGGAACAAAGTCTGGGCCTTGGTTTAATGACCTAAAGAATATTCTATAACTGGTTTAAAATGGGTCTCTAGAAATAAATGTGATGAAAATGGAGTAATTTTAACAAATAAAGAAGGATTTGATTATAATCACTATAATAAACAAGAAGTAATATAATATGAAGAAACATATGATAAAATAGAGAGAGTTGAATTTATTCATATTCTACTAGCCTTTACAACATTTTTCAATTTCAATATTTTTCAAATGGATGTGAAGTGTGATTTCCTTAATGGATATGTTTAAGAGGATGTTTAGGTTGAACAACCTCTTAGTTTTGAAGAAACAAAACGTCCTAAACATGTTATTAAAATTACCAAAGCATTATATGGAATTAAATAAGCCCCTAGATCCTAGTATGAAATAATTACATGATTTTTATTATAAAAAAGTTATGTTAAAGAACCTGCAGATCCAACCCTTTTTTAAATAATGATAGGAAAAATATTTTTATTGTTCAAATTTATGTTGATTACATTATATTTGGAACAACTAATAAATATTTAACTGATTCATTTGTGAATCTTATGAAATACGAGTTTGAATGAAGTATGATGGGTGAGTTAACATTTTTCCTTTTAAAATTTCTCGAAAACCCGAAGTAAATTAAATATCTCAACATATGTATATTAACGATCTTCTTAAAAATTATGTATATAAAAACCCTAAAAGTATAAGTACTCCAATAGGTTCTTCAAAATCTCTTGATCTTGATTAAATCTGGGAAACTAGTTGATCAAACATTTTATAGAGGTATGATAGGAAGTTTATGAATCTTCATAAATAGTCATCCAGACATAGTTTTATCAGAATTATTATATATATGATATCAATATAATCTAAAGGAATATCATTAAAAAAATGTGAAAAGAATTTTTCCTTATATAATGGGAACAATGGATTTTATACATTTCTATTATTTTAGAAATGATTTTGTTTTAAAAACGTTTGTTAGACTCTGATTATTGTCAATGTAGAATGGATAGGAAAAGTACAATTGGAACATTTTATTTCTTAGGTGATCCATTAGTTTCATTGTCATGCAAGAAGCAACACTCAGTAGAACTTTCCACAGCTCATGTTGAATATGTAGCAGTTAGAAGTTGTTGTGCTCAAGTGTTGTAAATGAAACACACACTCACAAACTATGGTATGAGTTTTACCAAAACTATATAATGTATGATAATACTAGTTCAATTTCCATAAGAAATAAACCATCACATCACTCTCATGAAATGCACCTAGAAATTAGACATCACTTTCTTAGGGATTAAACACTTAATGGATATATCATTCTTAAATTTATCAGAACGAAAGTCCAACATGCTAATATATTTACAAAATCCGTACACTCCGATAGATTTCAATACGTTAAAAATGGTTAGGAATGATAACTGTAATGTGATCATCCATATTAACCTTTTTTTAAAAGATATATTCTATCATTAAGTTACTCATTTTCATTATGGGAGAACATTTGTTAGTATTTTTCGAAATCTTAAAGATTAATTCCTTCATAAAATATTAAGAATCATAAATTTTCTTTCCCTAATAAGAAATTTAGGAACATAAATTCTACAAGAATATCATTCTCAATATTTATAATTTATTCTGAACAATTCAGAAGGTATGTTTCGATACATTAAAATTCATAATTTTATTTTTACTTATTGGTATTTCTATATTTTTTAAGAAAAATCCATCGTATTCAGTACCCTTAAATAATATTTTTTCTTTAAAGCCTAAAAAGATTGGATCCTTCAAAATCCTTCTTTAGAATTCATATCAACTATCATGTCACATCAAAATAATCTCAACCACTAGATCAATTTAAGAAATCAAACTGTCATCACGGAGCCTATTTAAAGTAACCCCATGTTCTCATCCCACATTAGTTCTCTCAGCTTTTTGCATCAAGGATATGCCACCATTTTATTGTGCCATATCATTTCTCAAATTTCCTTTCATTTTGAATATCTCTTGAAGCTTTTCCTCAGACTCTGATACCGTCTAAATCCAAAAAGGAACCCAAGGATTGCTTATATTCTAGGAAATGTTAATAGATCAAAATTTCTTCCCCAAGTATGATTATTTTATTGCAAATACTATTAAGTTAAACAGATGGGAAAGTGTTTCTATTTCCAAAGAGAAGAATCATGATCCGGTTTACGCAGACCATGTAGTAAAATTTTATGATTCCAGTCATTCCTATGAGAAATGATGAAAATAAATGTTCATGTCGAGAAGTAATGGGAAGTCATATTCAATATATTTTAATAAGGCTGCAAGCATCAATCACATTCAGTATAAAGGATAGTCAATTCTCTAATATCGTCATTTTCCTGGAAAGGAAGGTTCTTTTGAGAAGGTATAGGAAAAAAATACCATTGGCTGAAAAAAGTCCTGAAAACCAATATTTATCATATCTCAAAAAACCATAGGTTTTTTACTTTTTTGATTAAAGGATTTCATATCCCAAGAAGGATGATAAAGATTCACTTAATAAATGTGTTAAATTTCTCATAGTTATCATTGGGAATCTATGGAAGATAAATTTGGTGAAGTACATCATTATAACAATCACGAACATTATGAATGGAAACCTGAGGTATCAAAACATTACGAATCCTGAAATCACATAAAATATTATAGTCTTATGTTTAGAATCCTTCATGATCCCCTTCAAAAAAAAAGGATAGGTATTTCAAGATTATTTTTCTCAGTGATGATACTTTGAGGAGAATGAAGATTGGCTTTAATTGTGAATCAGGTGAGTCTGTATATCTTCCTGATAAGGATGATCAATCTAAGAAAAATGAAGTTGTTGAAAATTACACGAAAAGAAAATAAAAACAACTGAAACCTCTGTTATCAAAACTTATTCTGGAACCTTAATTAGAACCGCCAAAATAGAATAAGAAAAAGAGGTTTTCAAATAAATTCATTTCTAAATAGAGGGAACATAAGAAAAAAGAATGAAATAATGGTGATCATGTCATTTGAATTCTCCCCATGGAGGCTAAGGATTTGAAGATGGGTAAAGCTGAAAATCTCCAGAATCATGAAAAGGAGAAAAGGAAAAAAGAAAAAGAGTTTCAAGATTAGTTTATTTAGTGTTTATTAAAAGATGTTGACAATGCTTTAGAACTGATTTAGGAACCAGGATCCTTCTTCAAAGAAACATTAATTTTTTAATAGGTTGTTGAAGAAGAATAAATTGTACATGAAGAAAAAAAGGTTAATATTTAATCAGAATTGTGGGAGAGTACCATGAATCGAAGATTCCTTTTGATAAATAATCAATATGTACGTCTAAAGCATCATCAAACAAAATCACTTCAGAAAAGAAGAAGGAAAATTCTAAAGAGAATGATGTTTACAAAATCCTTTCCTTTGAAGAGTGTTAGGACAATGACGACCTTGTACAGGAAAAAAATTAGATGTTAATGTCAAAGAAAAACAATGTGTGGTAGCCAATATTCTTGAAAAGGATGTTTCCAAAATAATATTATCTCTTCATATACACCTCAGAAAGATATAGTCGGATCATCTATGTTAATTTTTTTGAAGAAGTGAAAGATTATGCAATAGAGAATGGGGCATCAGCTTCCAAATCGTCGTTGTCCATGGGAAATGATTTTGTGTTGCAGTAATTGAAGAAGCATGTTGATTAAATACTATTCATTCCAAATATAGAATCTCGATGTTAGATTAGTCAGTTGTCAGTCAACATGAAGAGGGATTCTACAAATTTTTTAGTGAAAAATTTAATCAAGAAAGAAACATATTTTAAAACCTTCATGATCAACTATGAAGCTCATATAATATCTTGGAAAAAGGATTCGGTCTCTTGAGAAGAATAACCATGAACAAGAAGACTTACTCAAGAAGTACTAGAAGACCATAAGGAGATAACGAAGATAAAGGTAATTTTCCAAATGCTTTTACCAAAGAAGAATAAGGGTGATTGATTATCTTAAATACTTTGAGCTTTTGTTGTTATAAATTCATTCATTCAAATTTAATGAAATCTAATTGTTATACTTTTTTGGTGTGCATATTTTTTTCTAACCTTTCAATTACTGAATTTTTACCCTGCATTTCTTTTTAAAAATCTCGAAGTGGGAGAAAAAATGTAATAGAATATCATATTAAGGGGGGTTTATTCTTGAAGAAAACTTTCTTAAGAAAAGGAAATTATTTCTAAATACAGTTTCATAATCTAGATAATACAATCCTTAAAGTGAAAAACCTAGGGGGGTTATAAATATTTACTAAGCTACAAATATGAGAGAGATATGTTTTTATTCCATTTTTCCAGAAATAATATATATTTTCAATAAATGGTTTGTGACTTTCAAAAAGTGCAAGATTTTTAAATCATTAATCTATCTTATGAATTCTACATTTATTTAGGTTTTAGAAAATCACAAACAATTTATCATTAAGTAATGTTTTGTTTCTTTATTGAGATTTTTTTTTCATAAATGTAACATGATTTTATATGTTATGCTTAACGATACTTATATAATCTGAACCATATTTTTTCTATTGACCAAATAACCCTAATAATAATCAAATTCTTATAAATACTTTATTACTATATAGTTAATTAGATACTGAGTCTCATTGTTTTTTAGACTCTGATTCAATCTCATTTCTGATTCGTTTTCATCCTAATTATTGACATTGAATTCTCAAAAATTCATACACCAAATTCATATAAATTATGACTCTTAATTATCATAAATTCTAACTCTGAATTCATATAAATTAAGTTGATGAATTCCAAAAAAAAATTACCTTATATTCCAAGAAATTTTGACAATGGATTTTGAGAAATTTTTCATCTGATTTCTTAGATATTCTGACTCTGAATTCTCTAAAATTAAAAATTTGAATTCACATGATTTTATGACTATAGTTTCATCCAAAATCAGACTTTGTTTCTATCTAAAACCAGAATCCCAATGGGTATATTCCTAGACTATATTTGTATACATATTTAGACAATGTTTCACACTATATTTAGAATACGGTTATTTAGACTTCATAAAGATACTTTTAATTATTAATATATTATTCCAAATTTATCAGATCCCAGTTTACAGAGGTTTATTTAACATAAGAATGTTTTTATTATAAGTTATAATTACATAAATATGATTATTCTACAATTAAATGATGTCATACAGTTTGTTTCTAACTAACCGTTGGCTGAGTGACACATGTACAGATCCCTCGGAAATTCAATGGAAAATCTGACTGTTGGAGGAGGATATGACCATTGGTATTTTTTCCTATAAATACATCAACCTTTTGAAGAATAAGTGTGTGTTTTCACATCTAGAGGTTACATGATGGGATGTTGTGAAGTGATTTTTAGAGAGACAGAGACTCTCATGCCTTCTACAAATGTTCTGAAAAAAAAATTTAACCAACCTAGAGCAATTCACGTTGTTTGATCAATTGCGGGATTGCTAATATAGGAAGATAGATATTTCTACCGCCTTAAAGATTGAAGGATATCTATGATAAGTATACATAGGATCCGACTACCTTATAGTATGAGGGATTGTAGGGAGAGAAAGATAGAATCCAATACTCTTATTGTGGGATTACCCAAGTGTGGGTAAGATAAACATTCATGAATGTGTAGACAAAGGTACCTTTATCCATGGTTATTGGATACCATTCACTTTGAGATAAAAGATTTTTGATACATATTTTCTTTTCTGTTATGTGTTTAAATTTCGATGAAATTTTATTAATGAAAAAAATTATAACATTATTATTCTTTATTATACTTGTATACTCTGATTTAACAAGATTATACACCATTTATGGTATAATATTTCCTTATTTAAACTTGTTTTATGTTTCTTTTTTGGATCCATATTATCATTATCTTAAATATGATAGTTTATGTGTTAAGAACTAAAGAGAGTTTGTGAATCCATCTTGTTTAACCATGTCAATCATAGATTATATTAAGGATAAATATGAATGTTTTTAAACCTGAAACATACCCCCTCTTCTAATTAAGCATCAACATCCATACATCGATCCTATAAGATTGTGGTATAATTTTATCTGTGGGTTTAAAACCCGTTTTTAAAAAAATTGTTTTCTATTGCGTTTCATGAATGTAAAATAAAATTTATTTCTATGAATTATAGAAACAAATCATTTAAAATTGATTCCATATTTTGAATTATGATGTTCACATCTTGTAAATATGTCCCTTTTATTTTTGATCATTATTTAGAGTAACCATAATAGATATTGGTCGCCATAATAAGGGTAAAATAGGGTAAACATGGTCAAAACTATTAGATGAGGCCTAAAACATCACTATATCTTGTTTTTATTTTATTGAATAATTTTTTTACAACCATAACCATCCAAATATACAAATTTTTTAAAATTAATGCTAATTTACATTGATAATGGATTTAATATGATTTTATGTAATGAATAAAAAAATGATACCCTATATGTTTTAATATCTCTAATATTTTTCATAGAGAAAAATAGAGGTTATGTTTGGTTATAAATTTAACTTCTAAGGATAAATTATTTTTTTCAAATAATTTATTTTTAATTCATTATTTTGGAATAATTACTTAGGATTTTACACAACACTGACATAGTGCTTGATTATGTAATTAGAATATCAAGATAATGATTATAAAAACATTAAATTTAAAAAAAATAGATTAACTATTTTGTTAAGTGATTTTTTATATTAATATATCATATTAGTGTTGTTTTAAATTTTTATGTTCTAATTGCATTAATATTTTGATATCATTAAATTAAAACTATGTGAGTAGTCATAATAATTTATTTAATGGTATATTTTGTTAAATAATATTTTATTTAATTATTTAAGATTTATAAAAATATTGTATTTCTAAAATTTAGTTGTATATGGTTGATAATATACAATATTCTATACTTATCAGTTATTTTTTCTTTTATATTATATTTCATGACTAGGGTTGTGTGGAAAACATTGATATCATGATAATCGTCAAAAGGGATGATGAGAGTGAAAAATAAGAGATTAGGGTGAAAAGATCACCTCAACTTATCAAAATTTTATTATATGAAAGGATTTATAATTATAATAATCCTATATTTTAAATATTTTTATTTCATACCACTTTAACTAGAAAATTAATTAATATTAATTTATTACTATAAATAATTTTAATGTTGTCCCACCCCTCATTTATAAAAGGACACTTCCTTTCCTCAATTACTAGCACCTTTTGAGCACACTAGTCTATCAAATATGTACCCAAACCTCTATCTAAAATTCGTACACACATAATAGAGTTCAAACTAACACCAAAATTAAAGTCATAAAAACATCAATAGTTAAGGAAAAATGTTATCTAAGGAGATGGTATAAGTCCTAACCAACGCATTTCATGATTATTTCTTCAACCACATCCTAAAAATATTCTATAACCATGATGAAAAAATAAAATAATTATATTAAAAATAATTCAATTTTAATATGATTATCTAATACTATTTTTTTCTCCATTTCTTACTAATGGAAAATGAATAATTTACTTGTGTGAACGTAAGGACTGACACTTCCATTAAGCAATATGTTTCATTTTCCATAACCCCCCCCACAAGGATAGTTATTATGATGGATTTAATTAATATATATGACATTAATTAAATATTTATCATTATTCGATGAAAATATATCATCTTTTTTCTTACCTTTCAATTTTTTGAAATAGTATTACATCATTCGTATGTTGGTGTGGACTATCACATCCATGAAACTTTGTGATTCATTTTTCATTTATGCCTTTCATAGATGGCTATAAATTTGTTTCCAAAGTATAAAAATGAAAATAATGTCTTGAAAAAATATAGATATTAGGGAACAAATACCCCATTGATCATATCCATCCTACAATATTCATTTTCAACATATGATCCAAATGTCCTCAAAATATCTAATGTAAACAAAATTGATTATGTTGCTAAATAAAATCTGGTTATAAATGGCATAAAAGTGATAATGATAATTTAAAAAAAATTGAAAATGTTCTTAATAAAATATCTAAATATTATTATTTTATTATTCATGAGTTAATGAATATATATTTCTCGATGATACTTAAGGTACGTGATTTATTTTTCAAAACTCGTTTTAAAGTAATCCATTAAAACCATTTTATTTAATGTACATGTTCTTTGAAATTTTTTAATAATGTTATTAGTTATACATAAAATGATGTTAAATTTAATTTTAAACTACCTTTTACATTATTAAAAATGTTTAAATTGAAATATTCATATCATTTTCTAATTAAGGTACTTTTACATAAGGTGTGAAAGGAATCATTATTTTAACATTAATAAAATGATTGTAATTTTCCACCATCATGACTTTTAAATTATTTTTTATTAACTTACATATTTACATGGTTATTTTAAAATAATGAAATTTCCAAAATATTTATGTCATTTTTCATTTTTTAGATTTATTAATAGAAAAGTATAATTATCCATATTTTTTAAAAAATAAATGATCCTATCTTATGGGTACATAATATTTTTTTCAAGGGATTTATGATTAAAATGTTACAAATTAAAAATTGAGTTCATGATATGGTAAATTATCATTATATAGAATTCTGGGTGAGCCTGTTGCTGCTTATATGAGGAGGGATCCTAAAACATCATATACGACCGGTTATGCTGATATGTCTCCCCAAAGCATTGGGTAATGTACATTATATTAAATGGAAATGAATGAGTTTACTATAGAGTATTCTCATATGGTTTTAAATAGTCTCCAATTTTTTCTAATGATAGGAAAAATAGGTTTTCAATAATATTCTCTACAATATTTATGAGGGGTTTTATTTTATTGCTACATGTTTTCAAGGATTTATTTGAAAAAAATATGTTTTCCATGTAGATATGATTTATCTTTTATGATAAAAGAATAATTTTGAAAAGGTCAAAAATGTATGTATTTTCATGTTTTCACTGGACTTATAGATTTATTTCTTTTATATCTCTTAATTATAATTTTTTCCACTTCTCATGTTTTCAAAATATTTTCAATGGTTTTAAGGATGATTGAGAACAATGAAGAAGTTCAGGTAAATGTCATGAATACTTTTATGAAATGAAAAAAACTCATTTTAAAATATTAATATTTTGTATAAAATGGATACGTAGTGGAAGATTCCACATTGAAATATATGAGTTTTTATATATGTGTTTTGAGATAATTATCTGAATTTATGAACCATAATGATCCTAGAAATGTAAAAAAAAATGTACTTATAAACAAGAACTCATGATTATGTATTGTTTTATTGATGGATACATATATTAACACCCAGCAATCAATGAAATAAAAAATAGAATATTCATGGAAGAATGGAATTGGAATATGAATTACGAAGATACACTAATGATGATTAGGAAAGTCAAAGTCAGTGATGGGCCATTCCTCCAAAGGAGGGGGACACTACATAATCCAGCTAGGGAAATTATGTGGATTGTTAAATTTAAAAAAATATACTCAATAAATCATAATATATGTCAAAGTAAAATTAAATTGATATGAAATAATATTACATTTCTATAAAAAATTCACATTTGGAATAAAAAATATCCCTTATCTTTTGAAATAATATTAAAAGATATATTTTTGAAAATGTAATAGAAAAAATAATTTTTGTTTTAGGAACTATGTAAATTTTGAGAAAATGTTTAAAATAAAACTCTAAAGAGGTAGAATGATGTGTTGAAATGGAAAATTTTTAAATATATGATTTAATTATATTCATAAAATAATGAGGATACAATTGGCTTTTAAACTTAATTTAAAAAAAGTACAAGTAAATAAATTTGGAAAAATGATTACATTTCAAAAAAACATTAATAAATTATTATTTGAAAATTCAATAATATTATCAATTGAAATATATAGTGGGAAAATTATTGAAATTCCATTGTTTGAAAAAAATCATAAAAAATTTTATATATTCTTTTTTAAAATGTGTAAATATAATTATTAGAATCATAGAAAATAATTCACAACATCATTCTCAAAAATAAAGGATAAAATTATTATACCGGAAAATATAGACCAAAAAAAGAAATAATTAAGATATATAGGGTCATTCAAAATAATGTTCTACATTTATCTTAGATAACTAAAAGGTATGAAGAATTGAATCAAAAGAGATATTATCACCATATATACATATATGAGAACATTATGAAATATTATGTAATTTTAACATCACAACCCTCACCCATTGTCTTGGGAAGTGGTGGATGGTGTTACTGGCATTAGGTGAAATCCCCATGACATCAATGGCTAGGAGTAAATGTCAACATATTCAAAGACAATTGGGGGATGATTTTCCCTTTAATGATAAAATAACCAATCTTAGAAAACCATAAAAACAAAACATATATATAATGAATGGTAACAAAAATAAAAGAAAATAATAATACAAAACAAAAGACAATATCTATGTAAAAGTGGAATAAAAGTGACATAATCAAAGGAAACAAAAGAAAAAACCCCAAGGACACCAAAGACACCAACAAGAAACTCCCAATCCACTCTAAGATCAAAATCCAAATGCACATCCCATGGTTTCATGATTTATCACTAAGTAACTAGGCTACCCTTCCTTTACCTGAGTCATGATATACAATATCTATATGCACATCATAATTCCCAAGAAGGGGATGTGTATAAAAGATAGTATGATTCACCCAATTTCTTCCCAACTCATGCGACTATGGAAAAAAATTTGTGTATTTTTATAAAATAGTTTTAAATAATCTAAAAATGTTTCTATCAAAACCAAATAGTTTTCCCTTGGAAAGCTATAAAAAAATTATTTAAAACCATTCTCAAATAAATTTGGAATACCATTCCAGACATCCACATAAGCACGCCAAGGTGACAGTCTCGTACTCTTGAGCAGTCTCTTGTCGATCTAAAAAGTCATCAAAACATAACCAATAAAAAGTTATTCAATGGAACACACCCCTTATATAGGTCACATCTTATGAACCCACAACTAACATGTATGAAAAATACCATTGCAATAGAACCATGCTAAACCATTTCAATAAAATGATTATTTTATTGAAAAAATATAATTTATTGAAAAAATATCTAAAAAGGTTGTACATTCATAAAAACTAAACCATAATTTCAAAATTCTCATTTTAAAATTATAAACCAAAATCACTTTTCTAAAAACAAAAAAAAATCCAAAATTTCAAATAATGCATCACTAAATTCGTATTTTAAAATTCAAACAATGTTTTCAAATCAATTTCAAGAAATAAAACAATTTTAAACTGATCCTTAAAGTTATAATTAAAAAGAGTAGAGAGTGAAGACGTGATCCTGTCAAACAGAGGTGAAAATGAATAATGAATCTTCAAAAGTCTAGATACAATCACTGTCCATGTTCCCTTCATTGGATCAAAAAATAATTCATCACAAAAAAATCCAAAACACAATTATATAACCATAATAGAATATTTATATGGTTCAGAGAGAGATAATAATCAAGGATCTAGGAAAAATGAACAAGAACGACCAATTACTATCGAATCCAGATATCCAACTGCCTTAAAATAGATTTTAAATAACTATCGATCTAAGGGGAATCAACTCCCAATACATGGAAGAAAGAAGAATTCAATTTATGGTTTTATTGGTGGATAATAAGTGATTATATGGATAAAAACAAATATACCCATGATTTTTGAATCTAAATTTTAAAAGTGTATGGCTAGGGTGTGTGGATAGGTAAAACTATGCACTAAATATTCTTGTGATACTATATCAATCCCCACCTCACACATTTACCTCATAATATTAGAAAAATTTTGCACCTACTGATCAATAGCCACTATCTAAAATGGATGTATTCCCAAATGGTTTCTCCTAGGAGTCCACATTGTTTTGAAAAAAACATGTGCATACTACGTACTATCCAAGTGTCCTCTAGTTTCTTTTACATCGTTTCTTAGAGGAATTCGATGGTTTCAAACAACCATGCTCAAACTAGGAGCCTCTATAATATTCACCAAAAATTAAAAAAAACTCCTTTGAACCACTATAAACGTAACCTAAACATTTAATTTGCATAAAATACAAAAATAAAGGGTCAATACCCTGAAACAAAGGGTGTTGAATTCATCCCACCATTGGACTTTCCATCTCAATAATGTACAAAACTATATTATACATTGAATAGTTCCAGCCAATACTCTAATGTTTCCTTTTCATAGTACTGTATTTCTTCGTGAATATATATTCTAGTTGAAAATCATGTTTAGATATCTTAAAAGGGACTATATTTTAAGGATATAACATTCCTTACTAACCAAAATGGCAATGCCCAATCCATGGAGAGAGTCAAAAGGAATTATGATCACTCACCTCAAATGACAAAATTCTTCAACGATGACCCACATATGATTTATGGAAACACTATGTCATCCCCATTTCTTTTTTGGTCAACTAAATATTCTTTGTTGTCTCTTGTACAAGTCTTATTCCGAAAAGTGTAGTATCTCCTTTTTCAACCCAAAACATTGGAGAATGATAAGGTCACCCGTACAATGCTTTAAAAAGAGCCATATATATTGATGATGTAAACTTTTGTTGTAAGAGAACTCCACTAATGATATGTGATCTTCTCATGATCCACTAAAATCCATTGAAAAATCCCAAATCATTTGTTACAACAATTTAATTCTCCAGTCATACCATTCATCTTCTTGAGGATGATAAGTCATACTCATAGTCAACTGTGTTCCAAATGATTTCTTGAAGTATTTACTAAAATGTGATATAAAACTAAAATATCTATCTAATACTATTGAAACTATTTTTATGTTGCACTTTAAAATTTATCAAACATATATTTAGGAAAATTCAACCACTATATGGGATTCATTGATAGGGATGAAATGGGCTGACATCATGAACTGACCCACTGTCACCCATATGGATTCATGTTTCCTGTCACAACCCCCTACCCACAAAGTATACCCATCCTGGGTCGGCAATGTGAAAAGGGAGATAATGACCCATGAGTCCCGCCTCCAGTAGGCCCTGGGTTGGCGACTAGCCCTGAGGATATAATAAACACACATATGGGAGGCATTACCCTCTAAGAGAACACATGCAAAAGACAGAGATAAGATAGATACCAAACAACTCAAACTCAGAACTGAAATATAAAAGAAACCCATGTACATATATGAAATTTCATGCAAAAGTACTATAACTGAAAAGGGAAAACCACAAGTACCCAAAATAAAGTAAAATGGCAGTGACTGCAAGCCCGAACAGCTCCTCCCACCACAAGCTAGTAGTAACCATCTTGATCTCCAACCTTCTCCAAGTGACCTGAAAAATAGTTTATATATACGTAGGGTGAGTATAAAATTATACTCAGTTGGATCCTTCCTGAGGCCTCTTGTGAAAAAGTAAAGAAAGCATGCTATAAAATAGTGAACAAAAGTGAAACTAACTAGTCCCCTAAGCAGGTATACTTTGTTCCCAACCTCACCATGGATACTCTAACCATGTAACGCATAAATGAATATATCATATAGAAAAGAATATAAAGGGTACCCCGCTACTACTTCCCCACTAGTCTGCTTCTTTTCACCAACGACATACATCCTATGCATCTCTCTCCAAAGGCTTGCCCGTATACACCTGGGCTAATCTCTACAATCTGCACAACATGCAACACAAAGGCTTTCCCTCAGACACCAGGGAAAATCTCCACACAATCCTCACAACCAAAAGTAACCAAGTAGTTTCTGAGAGCCACCACAGCTCACATAACGTGTATCATACGTCAGGTATTATACCTCAAGCCATTACAGCCCATACACCGAGTAAGGATCCTCAAGCCATCACAGCCTATACACGTTACACCTATAGTAGTCCATGGGATACTATATCCAGAATATATGTGTGTGAATAACCATAAGCCATTACATCCCTCTACACACATATATGGGGGAAACTAACTGATGTGCCCAATGGCACTAGTATCTACCAAGAGAAGAGAGCGGGGTCAAAGGGGGTAGTCAACCATTCACCCTCCCATCAAAATGCTGGGGAAACACCCCCCAGGGCTCAGAATCCCCGGGGTGCCAGTTGTCCTTAGTGAAAGGGTGGAGTAGCGTATACAAACACAAAAAGTACAGAATATATAACTCACAACCACACTATGGGCATAACCTAGTCTTAGTCTCAACTGCAGCCAACGTCTCTCGGACTCCGGGATGCTATTTCTAAGACTAGGTATCCTATATAAACACATCCAATTAAAGAACTTCATTAGGTTACTTCATTCCCTTTTTCATCAGTTCCAGTTTATGTTAATTAATTCTTTTCACATTAATTAACCATGAACACAACCACATTAAACATCATTGGCATCACACTCAAAAACAACTGTTCCTTTAAAGATTCAACATCACCTTTAAATTCCAGCATCTCCATCCCTATAGATCATCACCATTTAATCAATCTTTCATCACAGAAATTACTTTCCCATATTCACAGGCATTCTAGAAAAGAAACCTTTGCTACTAAACACAAGGGGGCTCAACACGGTGAGTAGATGTACTACCCGTCGAGTCTTTTCTGCCTATTGCAAGAGTGTAAACCCATCCTCCCTCAAGAAGCTAGACACAGAAAGCATGTGGCATACCCCGCGCATCTTCGCCTGCTTCAGAAGAAGGGTAATCAAGACCAGCTACCTTGATCAGTGGGTAAAAGTAAAGCAGATAAACATTCAATCAAAGTCACCACGCATCCAAAAAACAAATCCATACCATTCCATTATCACTTGTGTCCTCCCTGACACCCACATGTATAAACCGATGCATCTCTCCACTCTAGGCATCATCTGCTGCCACAACCACAAGGTCTCCCTGCCTCCACATACCACAACACCCCTCCAGGGTAACATCACAGCACAAGCAGTAGGAAATCAAACATCACATCAAATGGGATCTTGGCCCTTAAACAAGGAATCCAGCCTTCATACGTAATGAGCACGCATGGATCTAAAGCACAAGGAATTCAGCCTTACGAATAAGAGGGTAACTAAGAAACCTACCATGAGTTATCTTTTATCAACCAACCATTTCTTTAATCCCTCTTGAATTAACAGATTCAATTCGAAGGTTCCAATTCTAGGAAACCTAATCAGTAAGCTATCACAATATATTTAACATGCTTACTATGCTAATTTGATTAACATCAAATTAGAACAACTACAAGAACGGAAACAACCAGATTAATTTACATGCCTCATTATCATTATACAATTTATTATCAATTAATTCAGGATTTACGTTTTGTAGCAATTTCCATCAAGAACGAACAACTGAACAAAGCAAGCATAGATATCACTCTATCTAGCATAACATGAGGCAAACCGTTATCACGGTACAAAGCAACAATAACAAGCGATCAACCAATTCTTTTAATCCAGTTCAAGTATTTAATTAGGTAAATTCCATTGTGATCCAAAGGGCTAAATCATACTAACTCTATGATTGCACATAAACAATTAGAGAAGCCACAAATCACCTACCTCAACAATTTTGACGGAAACCACAATGGTCGAAGAACGCCCAAGAAGACCAGGCCGATTCACCAAGGATCCTCTCTATATCACTTCTCCTAACACATCCAACACCAAAGATCATCACAAACGACATCCACACACTTAGATCTACCAATAATGGGTTTAGATCTATGATCCAGAGAGAATAGGAGGAGTAGATCTAGGTAGATCTAACAAAAAAACATAAAGGATCACTTACCTCGAGAAACCAGCTTCGATTTGCGAAGAGAAGACTCCGGATCACCTCCAAAATGATTGGTAGAGGTTATTCAACCTCCAAGTAAGGGAAATCATGAGTTATGGCTGCTTAGGGGCTTAAACGAGGTGATTAAATTCAAAATGAGTTTGATACACAATTTTAGGACCTAACATTAAGTGCCTGCATGGTTAGTTTACACGGTTTAACAAACCGTGCGCTAACTATGCGTTAGCTTCTGCCTCGAAAACCACTCCTCACATGGTTAGTTAGCACGGTTAGATAAACTGTGTGCTAACCGTGCATTAGCCACTTCCCCCAAGACCATCCTTTCACAGTTTGACCGCACGGTTTAGGCGAACCATGCGCCTCCCATGCGAAAGCCATAACCCTATATATTTCCTTAAAATTTCACCAAAGCACACCCTCAAGTAACCTTGACTTCCCGAAACACCTCTAGTACCGCATTTTCACAAAGGAATAGACCGGAGAGGTCCGGTCCATTACATCAGATACCTCTCAAAACATTATCGTCCTCGAGAATCCAAACCCCACCTAAAGAGAAAATGAAACAAGTTCTGAACAACAACCCACCGAGATACCTCTCAAAAGAGATAAATCCACCAAAGAAATGAAGGGAGTCATCTCATAAACATGAATGTTCTATAAACACATAAGGAATCGTCATTACAAGAAAGAGTTAAACATTAATCAACCCTGGGTACTTAGCACGTATTTGTGACTCACGTTCCCATGTACTCTTCTACATGCCATTGTGTCGCCAAAAGACACAAACTAAGGGGATGGAACGCCAATGCAATACCTTCTCCTTGAGGTCATGGATCTCCACAGTTCGCCCCTCAATGGTGGCATCATCATTAACATTGATCTCTCCCCAGTCGATGATGTGGGATTCGTCATGAAGGTAAAGACGTAACTGTGATACATGGAAAACATCATTTATCCGACTCATCTGAGGGGGAAGTGCTACTCGATACGCCACAGCTCCAACATGAGATAACACCTCGAAAGGCCCAAAAAATCGGGGAGAAAGCTTACTCCCATGACCAAACCATTGTTGCCCACGACGGGGAGTCACATTAAGAAATACATGATCCCCAACATTAAACGCTAAGGGTCTCCTTCTTTCATCGGCATAAGATTTCTGATGATCTTTCGCTGCCTTCATCCTCTCACGAATCACCTGAACCATCTCTGTTTTATTCTTCACTAGTTCCTATCTGAGAATTTCTGACTCTCTGACACCAGTCCAACACGACGGATAATGGGAAGGTCGGCCATACAAGGCTTCAAACGGTGCCATACCAATGGTGGAGTGGAAACTATTATTGTAAGGAAACTCCACCAAGTGTAAGTGCCTCATCCATGAACCTCCAAAGTCAAGAAAAAAAGATAATAACTTGTCTTAGAGAGTCTGGATGGTTTGTGTAACACCCCGAGCTTCCAAGATACGCTTCCCTTTCAATAATGCAATAGCTTGCATTGTACGCAAGCTTGAGATTCTAACACACCGCGACCAATCAAAATAGCCATTATGAATAGTAATACCCACTTTTTGAAATTTTATATATTTTATATTTCAAAATTGACTTCATTTTTGGATTCGGAATATCTAAATTAGCCTATGTTGAATTTTTGGTATTTTTCTGAGAACTTCCAATTTTTTATGAATAGTGCAAAAATACTTAAAAATAACTTTTTTAATCAAAATAATTTATAGTGATAAATTATACTATTGAGTGGTTTTAAAGTATAATTAGAATATATTTTTACCATTTTATCCAATGGTGGTTGTTAGAATTAATTTCACTTTGAAATTGGACATAAAAAATTGTCAATCTTTTGATATATATTGTTTCTTAAAAACACGCTATTTGTTGTGACAGCGGGAATTAATTATAAAATTAATTAATGCAGCTTATATTTTTGGAATTTCTTAAAATAGACATCATTTTTGAATTCGTAATATCAATTATAGCTTAGGGAGAAATTTTGGCATTGTTCTGAAAAACTTCAATTTTTGATGAATAGTGAAACCACTAAGTGGTAGTTAAAAAACTGATTTTTCGTTTAGATGAAACATTACCCCTTCTGTGATTTGATTTTCAAAAATCAGACATACATGGTTGTCATTATTAAGTAAAATGTGGTTCAATGGGATTAAAATAATTTTTTGGTGAATAGTAACTTTTAATTTTAATTAATCGCGATTAAAAGTAATTATTGTAATTTAAGGTAAAGATAATGTTATAATAATATGAAATGACCTTGAAAAATTTCCTATCCCTATCGGATGAGCCAGGGCCGACCAAGACAATCCATGGGTCAACTTGGGGACCCCATGGAGCCACTTTGGTAGGAAAATGACATTAAAAACTTTTTATTTAATGTTAAAATAAAAATGTCACAAACATGAGTTGTTTTGCTAAAACAATATTTAAATGTGGTTATACATGTCATATTTTTGAATATAAATATTCATTATAAAGATAAAAATATTTCCTACATAATTATATTTTTTTATAATGTTTAGACATTAAATAAATTAAATTATTTATGACACCATGATGATGCAACAATTACCTCATTATTTAACGATTTAAATAAAATGAAAAGATAATGTAAACTCTAAGACCTAAATATGTCAAAACCCTATTATATGGGTTTATATCTAACCCTTATCACCTTATCCTAGAAATACATAAGTGTGGGACCTTTAAAATCCGAAACGCATTATATAATAAAGTAACATTTCATGACTTTCCAAGAGTGCCCCTTCTCTCCTCTTATAAAAGGCCCCCACCTCTACCACCTTACCAACACCTCTCAAGCCTTTGGCTCGGCCAAACTCTGCCCAAATACTCTATAAACTTCCCTCCCTTACTCCTAGAATCATTACATTGGGCAGAAGTCTTCCCAAGGAAGCCTTTGGCTCAAATCAAAAAGAGTTACCCGATTTTAAGGTAATGTCTTCTCTTATGTTATTGTGTTTTATTTTGCTTCTCAAACCCCTTAAACTCTTTTTATTCATTTATTTTGTAACAACACCAGTATATTAAATATGCTAGGTTGTTTTTATAAGAAGTATTCGAGCTACACTTACACACACACCTACATTTAATTGTTAATGAACATACTGTTTCTGTGGATGGCGAATTTCTGCCTCACGAAACGATGATTGTTCAAAAAGCATATAACACCTTCAAAGGTGGCCATTAAGATGTCACTATATTTATATATGATATATAATATTTTTATGTTTTACTTAAGCTACTTTATTTTTCATTTATGGCATACCTTTATGATTTCCATTATGGGTAAACGCGATAATTTCATTTTAGGAAGTGCGGACTATCGCCCCCTCAAAGTGATTTGAATTGTTAATTCCATATGTGGGATGTATAAAGGATGGTGTAAATGATATTATATATGATATTATACTGGAATTATAATATACCTTTATATAATTATGATTTAATTCCATTAAATACGAAATATAAATGAAAGTAGCGTTCATGCGTACGCACGGCTTACCATCTCCATGAACGGTGCATTTCATTTCTTAACTCTAAATGTTACATAATATTATGAATGAATGTTTATACTGGATATATATGATATATATGATATCTAAATCATGAATATAATTCGGGAGATAATGAATATTTTACCACATAAAAAACTTGTAATTATAAGAAGTTTATTTTTGACTCAAGTACCAAAGATTGACAAAATGACAGTTATTAACTTAAATAATTTCATAATGTTCATAACATGGTAAAAAGTGATATAAAAGAAATAATGAACATGGAAAAGGTTCTTAAGTAAATAGGAATTAACTCTAGTTTATTATTCAGGAGGTTAATGAATGATCGAGTCAAGTCGGACACGAGGTAAGGGAACTTCTTAACCCAATTTCCATTCTTTGGGTTAATATCCTACTTTCAAATTATGTCATGATATTATTATGTCCTAACTTGTATTTGTACTTTATTTATGTGTACTTGTATTGAATACACATAATAGCTCTATTTTATTTAAAAAATGTTCTTTTTAAGGGACTTCGTCTCAATCTCTATTCATTGAGTCATATTTTGTTTTATACACAAATTTATTCTATACGGTGTATAAACCACTTTGACTATTATGTTTATTCAAAAGGAATCTTTTTATACAATGCGTTTTACTAAACAACAAAAAGGAATGTTTTTCTTGTTATATGAATGCGGCAACAACGAATTCTCCACCGCTGTGACCATTATTTGAGTTTCGGCTTCCTCTAAATGCCATAACTTTTTTTAAATGAAAAATAAATACCAAGTTTTAATTTTCTTTTATTTTGGTCTTGAAAATGGTTTTGATAATGTTTTTATTATATCAATGTGTTGTATTGATATTTTGTGATTGAAATGTGGAAATTTTATGTTTCTTTTATGCATGTTTTATGTGATATGATTATGTTATGGTTTATGATATGTTTAAACAAGTTCATATGGGGAATGCATTGGACATAATAAGTGACGGGTGGAGCCCGCTATAGCTCCTCGATGCATCGGTAGGTCTCATGAGACAAACTAGTGTCTTGGCACGAGGACTTGACAAAATATTATTTGTATTCCTGGCATGAGGCCTTGGATATGTGGTTATGATAGTCTGGCATTAGGCATTCCATCATTATGAAAGTGGTTATTGATATTGCATGTGATTATTTGACCAATAGAATATCCATTGAATAAGTAAATGGAATTATTTCATTTTACTTTTGCCATATTATGTTGAAGTTCATGTTTAAAAGGATTTTTTTTAGTTATACATTGCCTTAAATGTTTATGTTTATTTTTGAAAGCTTCCGCTATATTGTTATTCTTACTGAGCATCTGAGCTCACCCCTTTCAATGTTTTAACTTTTCCAGGATGTGAAGAAGTATTTTAGGAATTAACTGAAGGGATAATATGAGGGGATATGAAGACAATATTTTGTTGTAGTTTTCATTAACATTATGATTTAATGTACGATTTTTGAATGTGTCTAATGTTTCCAAGGCTACTAAACTAATCGGTCTTTCGAGACTTGACCTTTTGTGATCATGCCAATGTTACGCAATAATGAACCGACTCTGGGTAACTGGGGTCGGGGCGTTACAGTTGGTATCAGAGGCAGTTTAGTACTAACTTTGGAAGCTAGATTTAGATAAATTCTGATTAGAGCACATAGCCCTAAGATAGACTATGAGGATTAGTATAGAAGAACTTACTAGAATTTTGGTATTATAGAGATTTTGTGAGTTTTCCAAGAAATACATCCCTTTCTGGATACGAGTAGGTACAGGCGGCTCTAGGATAGATGTACCTAGGGGTAAAACCCGAAAACACCGCTTTGAGCTAGACTCGAACGGGAACTGGTGAACGACAACGGGCCTTCCTGCAATCTTGGTTGCGAAACTCCCGGGGGATATTCTTAGGATAATTCTCATTTTCTTTACAAACCATTATGAAGGGTTTATGAGTATATAATTTCTCAAAGAAAACATTTTTATGATTAGGGATTATATCCATAAACTATTCAATTTATGTTAACTGTTTTACAAGTATGGAATTATGTATTTTGATTCCTAAACTAATCTAGTTTATTCCATTGTTTAGAAATGGTGCCTAGTTGGAGGAATGGAAACCGTATCAATGCACACACTCCATGTAGGGATTTCCCTCCTGCTCAAGATAATTATTGTGGAGTTGGATATACAACTGGTGCTGATCAACTTATCACCATACTGGGACAACTCACTCAGGTTATGAATAATAACCTTACTCGTATGGAGCACCCTGATCCGCAACGTGGAGGATCTATGTTAGACCACTTCATGAGTTAGAAACTGCCAACATTTAATGGGGGTACAAATCCATTATTAGCTGAGCAATGGGTAAACTACTTAGAGAAAATATTCCACGCCTTGTGGAGTAGGAAAAGGGAGAAGGTTGTCATGGCAGTTTACAGCCTCACTAGAGATGTTGATCAATGGTGGTCGTTGATTCAAAATACAAAGGAAGATGATGAAGTATCAAATATGGAATGGAGGGAGTTCAAAGAGCTTTTCTTAGAAAAATACCTTCCTCCTGACCATCGAGTAGATATGGAAAGGCAATTTCTGAGTCTGAGACAAAAGGAGGATGAGAATTTCGTAAAGTATGAGGCTAACATTACAAGGTTAGCGAGGCATGATGCAGATTATATACGTAACCCAAGAAGTAAGATCGATCATTTCTTTGATGGGTTAAAACCATTTCTCTGTTGAGAATTAGTATCACAATCTTTCTCAACATACGAAGATATAGTCTCGTGTGCTATCAAGACAGAAAAGGAATTCTCTAAGTCTTATGACATCAAACTAAAGAAAGAGAGGAAGAGAACGGTGGAACAAGAGACAGATAACGGGAAAAAGGGAAAGAAGGATTTTCCATTATGAGATAATTGTGGGAAGAATCACCCTGGTACATGCCTAAAAGGAATGGGATTTTGTTATAAATGTGGAGAAAAAGGTCACCAGGATCGTGATTGTAAGGGAAAAAAAGGCTATCAATGTTGAATGCTACAATTGTAGGGAAATGGGGCATTATACAAATGAATGTCCTAAGCGTCAGGGAAAATTATCTTAGAAAAGCCCAAGGGATCAAGGACAATCTTATGTTGTTACTACAGTTGAAGTGTAATAATTAATGTATTGGTGATTTTGGAAACAAGGATTATATTCTGGTTATAAGAATAATGTGATATATATAAGGATTGTACTGCAGTACTTGTTGTTTTCATTAAGGTTTTAATATGATGAAGGTAATCATATTTTTAGTATATGACAATAAGAGAAACTTTACTTTGTTTGAGGAATCTGATGATACAATTGATTTTGGAATTTAGAGACCTTTTAGAGAAATTCTGGACAGAGGTATTTTGGATAACTATAAAGGTTGGAATGGATTAAGTTAAACCTTGGATAGTATTTTTTTAGGTTAAAACATTTCTGAATATTACTTTTTGAATAGTATAAAACTATATTTTTAGAAAAAGGACAACCTGCAGGTCGGGGGATAACCCGTCGCGTCGGACAAAGCTGCAGGAATCGAACCCACAACCATAGTGAGACAGGTCTTTATTACCTACCACTAGCCTACAGGAAGTCCCTGGTTATTACAAAAAAGTTTTCTTAATATAAATGGTATGTGTTAATTTTTGAAACCATATATAATTAGTATAAATAGAATATTTTTGAGTTTTTTTTATTTTGGAGTGAATGATGGGTTTGTGGTAAAAATTTATTAAAGAATGAACGTCTACATGAAAAGTAAGTATATTTCCTTACATTCTTAGTAAATCTTTTAAATAAATTCCTCAACTTTATAAAAGGTAACGTAAAACAAAAATGTTGTCGGTTAACTTTTCCAACTGGGGATTCAATAACCGTTTAACCAATCATAAGTTTGTGATTTTCTTGTGGTTAACTATCTTCTAATCTTGTTTTCTACAACTCTCCATCAGACCTTGATGGTTTTTTTCTTCCATATCCATATTTTCGTAGAATCCTAGTATGGGCTATCTCGGTTGAACTTTGTACTTATCTTTCTTTCTTTTAAAGTTATATTTTTATTAACCTTATTTCTGATGTGGGTTTTCCACAAAGGTATTTTCTATTTTCAACCTTTTATTTTCAAAGAAAAATTTCAAATTGCGAGGATGAAATTTATTGAAGGATGGGAGAATGTAACACCCCGAGCTTCCACGATACACTTCTCTTTCAATAATGCAATAGCTTGCATTGTACGCAAGTTCGAGATTCTATCACACCGCGACCAATCAAAATAGCCATTATGAATAGTAATACCCACTTTTTGAAATTATATATATTTTATATTTCAAAATGGAATTCATTTTTGGATTCTGAATATTGAAATTATCCTCTTTTGAATTCTTGGTATTTTTCTAAGAACTTCCAATTTTTTATGATTAGTGAAAATACTTAAAAACAACTTTTTTAATAAAAATAATTTACAGTGATAAATTATACTATTGAGTGGTTTTAAAGTATAATTAAAATATATTTTTACCATTTTATCCAATTGGGGTCATTAGAATTTATTTCACTTTGAAATTGGACGTAAACAAATGTCAATCATTTGATATATATTGTTTCTTAAAAACACCCTATTTGTTGTGACAGTGGGAATTAATTATAAAATTAATTAATGCAACTTATATGTTTGGAATTTTGTAAAATAGACAACATTTTTGAATTCATAATATCAATTATAGATTAGGGGAAAATTCTCGCATTGTTCTGAAAAACTTCAATTTTTGATGAATAGTGAAACCACTAAGTGGTAGTTAAAAAACTGATTTTCGTTTAAATGAAACATTACCACACCTGTGATTTGATTTCAAAAAATCTGACATATATGGTTGTAATTAGGAAGTAAAATGTCGTTCAATGGGATTAAAATAATTTTTTGGTGAATAGTAGCTTTTAAGTTTAATTAATCGCGATTAAAGGTAATTAGTGTAATTTAAGGAAAAGATAATGTTATAATAATATGAAATGACCTTGAAACATGTCCTACTCTAATTGTATGAGTCATGGCCGACCAAGACAATCCATGGGTGAACTTGGGGATCCTAGGAGCCACTTTGGTAGGAAAATGACATTAAAAACTTTTTATTTAATGTTAAAATAAAAATGTCACAAACATGAGTTGTTTTAGTATAATAATTTTTAAATGGGGTTATACAAGTCATATTTTTGACTATTAATATTCATTAGAAATATAAAATAATTTCCAAAATAATTATTTTTCTTTATAATTTTTAGACATTAAATATCTTAAATTATTTATGACACCATGATGATGCAGCGATTACCTCAATATTTAACGATTTAAATAAAATGAAAAGACAATGTAAAATCTAAGACCTAAACATGTCAAAAAACTATTTTATGGGAGGATATCGAACCCTTATCACCTTATCCTCGAAATATATAAGTGTGGGACCTTTAAAATCCGAAACTCATTATATAATAAAGTAACATTTCATGACTTTCCAAGAGTGCCCCTTCTCTTCTCTTATAAAAGGCCCCCACCTCTACCACCTTACCCACACCTCTCAAGCCTTTGGCTCGGCCAACCTCTTCCCAAATACTCTCTCAACTTCCCTCCCATACTCCTAGAATCCTCACTTTGGGCAGAAGTCTTCCCAAGGAAGCTCTTGGATCAAATCAAAAAGAGTTACCCGATTTTAAGGTAATGTCTTCTCTTATGTTATTTTGTTTTATTTTTCTTCTCCAAACCCTTAAGCTCTTTTTATTCCTTTATTTTTTAACAACACCAGTATCCTCAATATACTATGATTCTTTATAAGAATGATTCGAGCTACACTTACACACACCTACATCTAATGGTGAAGAACATACTGTTTCTGTGGATGGCGAATTTCTGCCTCACGAAACGATGATTGTTCAAAACTCATATAACACCTTCAAAGGAGTACATTAATATGTCACTATATTTATATATGATATATAATATTTTTATGTTTTACTTAAGCTTCTTTATTTGTCATTTATGGCATACCATTATTATTTCCATTATGGGTAAACGTGATAATTTCATTTTAGGAAGTGCGGACTACCGCCCCCTCAATGTGATTTGAATCGTAAATGCCATATGTGGGATTTATAAAGGATGGAGTAAATTATATTATATATGATAATATACTGGAATTATAATATAACTTTATATCATTATTATTTCATTCCATTAAATATGAAATAGAAATGAAAGTAGCGTTCATGCGTACGTACGACATACCGTCTCCATGAACGGCACATTTAATTTCTTACCTTAAATGTTACATAATATTATGAATTAATGTATATAATGGATATATATGATATATATTATATATACATCATGAATATAATTCTGGATATAATGGATATTCTACCACATAAACAACTTGTAATTATAAGAAGTTTATTTTTGACTCAAGTACCAAAGATCAACAAAATGACCGTTATTAACTTAAATAATTACATAATGTTCATAACATGGTAACAAGTGATATAAAAGGAATAATGAACATGGAAAAGGTTCTTAAGAAAATACAAATTAACTCTAGTTTATTATTCAGGAGGTTAAAGAACGATCGAGTCCAGTCGGACACGAGGTAAGGGAACTTCTTAACCCAATTTCCATTCATTGGGTTAATCTCCTACTTTCAAATTATGTCATGATATTATTATGTCCTATCTTGTATTTGTACTTTCTTTATGTGTACTTATATTGAATACACATAATAGATATATTTTATTTAAAATAAATTCTTTGTAAGGGACTTCGTCTCAATCTCCATTCATTAAGGCATATTTTGTTTTATACACAAATTTCTTCTATACGGTGTATAAACCACTTTGACTATTACGTTTATTCAAAAGGAATATTTTTATATGATGCGTTTTACTAAACGAAAAAAAGCAATGTTTTTCTTGTCATACGTATGCAGCGACAATGACTTCTCCGCCGCCGTGACCATTATTTGAGTTTTGGCTTCCTCTACAAGCCATAACTTTTTTTAAATGAAATATAAATACCACGTTTTAATTTTATTTTATTTTGGTCTTGAAAATGGTTTTGATAGTGTTTTTATTATATCAATGTGTTGTATTGATATCTTGTGATTGAAATGTGGAAATGTTATGTTTCTTTTATGCATGTTTATGTGATATGATTATGTTATGGTTTATGATATGTTTAAACCAGTTCATAGGAGGAATAAATTGGACTTAATAAGTGACGGGTGGAGCCCTATATAGCTCCTCGATGCATCGGTAGGTCTCATGAGACAAACTAGTGTCTTGGCATGAGGCCTTGACAAAATCTTATTTGTAGTCTTGGCACGAGGCCTTGGCTACGTGGTTATGATAGTCTGGAATTATGCATTCCATCATTATGAAAGTGGTTATTGATATTTCATGTGATTATTCGACCATTATAATATCTATGTGGATAAGTAAATGGAATTATTTCATTTTACTTTTCCCATATTATGTTGAATTTCATTTTTAAAAGGCTTTTGTTTAGTTATGTATTGCCTTAAATTTTTATGTTTATTTATAAATGATTTTTCTATATTGTTATCCTTACTGAGCATCTGAGCTCACCCCTTTCAATGTTTTAATTTTTCCAGGATGTGAAGAAGTATTTTATGAATGACCTGAAGGGATAATATGAGGGGATATGAAGACAATATTTTCTTGTAGTTTTCATTCACTTTATGATTTAATGTACGATTTATGAATGTATCTAGTGTTTCCAAGACTACTAAACTAATCGGTCTTTTGAGACTTGATCTTTTGTGATCATGCAAATGTTACGCAATAATGCACCGACTCTGGGTAACTGGGGTCGGGGCGTTACAGTTTGCTCTGTCTGACCGTCCGTTTGAGGATGAAAAGCAGTGTTAAGGCATAGTTGAGAACCAAAAGCATGCAGGAGACCTCTCCACACCCTAGAGGTAAAATGAGTATCTCGATCAGAAATGATCATCCTTGGGACTCCATGAAGTCTCACCACCTCTTCCAGATACTGCCTCCACAAAACATCCAATGACCTCAACTCCTTGATCACTATAAAGTGGGCCAATTTTGTTAAACGATCCACTACCACCCAAATAGCATCATGTCCTCTCGGAGCTCGAGGTAAACCTGTAACAAAGTCCATTGAGATGTCCTCCCTCTTCCATAGAGGATCTCTAATGGCTGGAGAAGGCCACCAGGAACCCGGTGTTCAGCCTTCACCTTTTTGTAGACTAAACATCGAGACACAAACTCCGCAACTGCACGCTTCATCCTAGGCCACCAAAACTGACTCCTCAAGGATCGGTACATCTTTGTCACACCAGGATGTACTGCTAAAGGCGAACTGTGTTACTCTATAAGAACCATCTTCCACATCGCCAAGGGAACAAATGGCCTTAATTGATACAACACTCTATGTTGTTCATCCTCAGACGAACCATTAGGGGCCTCACCACAAACAACTCGATATCTACATACCTCAACCTCATGATCCCCCAATTGGGACTCTTCCACCTTCTACACCAGGGATGACTATACCGTCATCTGAAAAAGACAACCACTACCTCTGACTTCTTCCATATCAAGATGCAATGATGACAGTTCTTCCATTACTCTCTAGGAATCACCGAATTCATGCACATCATCACTATGTGACCTTCAGCTCAGCGCATCAGCTACAAATTCCCCTTTACAGGTGTATACGATGTTTCTATGTCGTATTCCTGCGTGAACTCCATCCACTGATACTGTCGTAAGTTCAAGTAACACTGGGAGAAAACATACCTAAATCTCTTATGATCAGTAAAAACCACAAAGCGCTTACCAGTGAGGTAATGTCTCCACAACATCAGATCAAACACCATGGCTTCCAAATCAAGATCATCGGTTGCATAGTTGCGTTCATGGGGAAATAACTATCGAGACCCATAAGAAACAACTGACCTCTACTGCATAAGAACACAGCCTAACCCCAGACGTGATAAATCATAGAAAACATCCAACTGAACTCCTTCAGCTTGAAGAAAAAAGACTAGAGCACTAACTAACTTCTCCTTTAGATACTCGAAAGCCACCTGACACTGATCAGTCCATATGTTTATCTGATCCTTCTTGGTCAAAGATGTTAGAGGAGTAGAAACCCATGAGAAATTGGCCACGAACCTCCTGTAGTAGCCTGCGAGACCAAGCAAACATTGCACCTCTGAAACTGTCTTCGGGGATGCCCAAGACAGAACTACTTCAATCTTCGATGGATCCACAACTACTCTCTATTGGGAACCAACATGCCCCAAGAAAAGGATTTATCGATCCCAAAACTCACACTTCGACAACTTCCCGAATAGCTGATGTCGACGAAGAACTCCCAAAATAGATCGTAGATGCTCTAAATGCTCCTCTCCAGATGTAAAGTACACAAGGATATCATCGATGAATACTACCACTAAATTATCTAGGAACTCACGAAACACAACATTCATCAATCCCATGAACAAAGCTGGAGCATTCGTCACACCGAACGAAATTACAACGAACTCATAATGCCCATGACGACAATGGAAAGCAGTCTTTGGAATATCCTCATCCTTCACACGCAGCTGATGATATTCTGATCGTAATTCGATCTTTGAGAACCAAATTTCACACTTAAGTTGATCAAATAAATCATCAATCCGTGGAAGAGGATAGTGGTTCTTTATTGTCACTTTGTTTAAGCAACGATAATCGGCACACAACCGCAAACTGCCATCAACCTTCTTTACGAACAGAACTGGTGCACCCCATGGGGACACACATGGTCAAACAAAACCGCACTGCAACAGACCATCAAGCTATATACGTAGCTCTCGTAACTCAGAAGGGTCCATCCTATATGGAGACATAGAGATTGGAGACACTCCTGGCTGTAGCTCAATCCCAAACTTGATCTCTTGTCGAGGGGGTAATGCTAAAACCTCTTCTGGAAAGACATGAGGGTACTCCTCTACGACCCTAGGAAATTACAACTGTCGAACCTCTGAAGAACTCAGAATCATCTCATCCTCCATGGAAGATAAGGATGGAATGCTCTTATGACCCATCTGAGGATCTCTCTCACCAACAAACACCACTCTATCTCTATCTGCATCAATGAAAACGACATTCTTCCTGTAGCAATCCACGATATCCTGCACCGAATACAACCAATCCATGCTAAAGATGACATCATATGGTTGTATTCGTAAACATAGGAAATCTCCCCAAGAGTGGTGTTTCCCCAACACTTTCTCACAGTCTCTACATACTTTAAACAAGTCATTTCGACCTCCAACTAGCCTAGTCAACGCCAAGGGCCCTGGAAGCCTCTCTACCTCAAGTCCCAAATCATGGACAAGGGTAGGTGATATGAAGGAGTGTGTCACTCCTAAATCAAACAAGGCATACACCAATGTAGAAAACAAGAAAAGGGTACCTCGAATGACATCTGGCTCGCCTGGTGCTGGCAACGCTAGAGCATGAAGCTGACCACGGCCTCCTCCACAGCCTCTCTGACCCCGATGGCAATCACCACCATGGCCGCGCTCTTCTCTCTGAGGATGGGGAGCGTCATGGGGCTATCCTCTGCTTGCCCCATCTACCCTCTACTGATCGAAAGTTACTCTAACCTGCTGCTGCTGCCTTGGCGAAAACTACCTCAATGGAGGAACCTGGAGCATAGTTTCTGGTGCACGATGACCGCTCTAAAAGGCCATGCACTCATGCTGCTGATGACCATGACCACCACAAGAAAAAAAGTGCTTGATCCCTTGGAATAGGCCTGAGAGTTGCCACCTCCAGATAAATGAGACGTGAAGGGCTGGGACCTACCCCGGATGAACAGAAACTCTTCATCCCTGAAAACCTGGAACCCCGGACCACAGCTCTGCTTCGTGAGGAATCATTCTGATTCCCCTCTTGTGATGATCTAGTCCTAGCCAAAGTCCTCTCAACAACCTCTCCCCTCGTCAACAACTCGAAATATGTATTCAGCATAAATGGGTTGACCTGACACTGGAACTTTGGATGCAAAGCCTCCTTGAAATGCCTCGCCCTGGCCTCTTCATTTGGTAAGAGGTCTGAAGCATATCATAAAGGTTCCTGAAAGGGATTACAAACTCCTGAACAATGGAGCTCCACTATCGAAGGGTAAAAAAGCACCTGGCGACTGGACACCTTTGTAGTCGTGGAAAGTAACTCGACTCTAAACTTTTCTTGAAACTCCTCCCATGTCATCGTTGACTCCTCATGATACCCGAGGAAGAAGAACCACCACTGCATTGCTACTCCACATAGTATCGTCACAGCTAAGGACACCCAGTGATCCTTCTGAGCACGGATCGAACTGAAGCCTATCATGACCTCCTCCAACCAGCCTTCTATGACTGTATCGAAAACGAAGCCCTCATACTTCTGCAGACTCTGGCTCTGAAACTCTCAGAGTGTCTTCCTCCAAGTGTCATCTTCGTCAACCTCTACCCTGTGGCAACCTACTAGAACAGCCTGTTAGACATCTTCTACGCAAACCTAACGAGGACGTCGACCTGGAGCCATAACTGCAAAATAACAAACACTTAGAGCTCCTAAGCCTGTAATATGGAAGACTCAACATTGATTAATTAATTGCTTTATTTTATTTATTTTAGGATAACCTATCCCAAGTTCTACCCATTCAAACACAGGCGCAAAGAAGAATGAACCATGATCCTTTCCTAGTTCTCTACCCTACAACATGCATCACCCTATTTAGTAGCCATTGTAAACTTAAAGGTTCGTGCATCAGATCATAGGGGGGCCTGAATGCCTATGTCTCAGCGGGTCTCTAGTGTTTACCTCACTTGCTAAACATTAATGACATCGTTGCCCTACCAACCCATGCAACCTCAAATGTGCCTAAATCCAAACTCCATCCTATCCCTCAACCTCCCTCTGGTACCAATCTGTCACGACCCCCTCCCCACAAAGTGTACACCTCCCGGGCCGACAATGTGAAAAGGGAGATAATGACCCCCGTGTCCCACCTCCAGTAGGCCCCGGGTTGGTGACTAGCACCGAGGGTATAATAAACACACAGATGGGAGGCATTACCCTCTAAGAGAACACATGCGGAAGAGAGAGATAAGATAGATACCAAACAACTCCAACTTAGAACTGAAATATAAAAGAAACCCATGTACATATATGAAATCTTGTGAAAAATTACTACAACTGAAATTGGAAAACCACAAGTACCCAAAAGAAAGTAAAACGGAAGCGACCGCAAGCCCGAACAGCTCCTCCAACCACAAGCTAGTAGTAACCAGTTTGATCTCCAACCTGATCCAAGTGACCTGAAAACAGTTTATATATACGTAGTGTGAGTATAATAGTATACTCAGTAGGATCCTCCCCGAATCCTCTTGTTCAAAAGTAAAGAAATCATGCTAAATCACAGTGAACAACAGTGAAACTAACTCATCCCCTAAGCATGTATACTATGTCCCCAACCACACCATGGCTACTCTCACCAAGTAACACATAAAAGAATATATCATATAGAGAAGAATATCAAAGGTATCCCGCTACTACTTCCCCACTGGTTTTCTACTTTTCCCCAATGACATACGCCTTGTGAATCTCTCTCCAAAGGCATGCCCGTATACACTTGGGCTAAGCTCCACAATCTGCATCACATGCACCACAAAGGATTTCCCAAAGACACCTGGGTGAAGCTCCACATCATCCAAGCAACCAAAAGTAACCAGGTAGTTTTTGAGAGCCACCACAGCTTTCATAACATGTATCATACGTCGGGTATTATACCTCAAGCCATTACAGCTCATACACCTAGTGAGGATCCTCAAGCCATCATAGCCTATACATGTTACACCTATAGTAGTACATGGGATACTATATCCAGAATATATGTGTGTGAATAACCACAAGCCATTAAATCCCTTAACACACATATATAGGAAAAACTAACCGTTGTGCCCAATGACACTAGTATCTACCAAGAGAAGAGAGCGGGGTCAAAGGGGGTAGTCAGCCATTCACCCTCCCATCGAAATGTTGGGGAAAACACACCCCAGGGCTCGGAATCCCTGGGGTTCCAGTTTCCCTTAATGACATGGTGGAGTAGCGTATAGAAACACAAAATTACAGAATATATAACTCACAACCACACTATGGTCATAACCTAGTCTTAGTCTCAACTGCATCTAACGTCTCTCGGACTCTGGGATGCTATTTCTAAGACTAGGTATCCTATAATCACACAACCAATTAAAGAACTACATTAGGTTAATTCATTCCCTTTTTCATCAATTCCACTTTACATTAATTAAATCATTGCACATTAATTATCCATGAACACAACCACATTAAACTTCATTGGCATCACATTCAAAAACAACAGTTCCTTTAAAGATTCAACATCACCTTTAAATTCCAGCATCTCCATCCTCGTGGATCATCACCATTTAATCAATATTTCATTACAGAAATTACTTTCCCATATTCCCAGGCATTCTAGAAAAGAAACCTATGCTAATAAACACAAGGGGCTCAACACAGTGAGTAGATGTACTATCCATCAAGTCTTTTCTGCATATAGCAAGAGCGTAGACCCATCCTCCCTCGAGAATCTAGACATGCAAAGCATGTGGCATACCCCACGCGTCTTCGCCTCCTTCGGAAGAAGGGTAAGCAAGACCAGTTGCCTTGAGCAGTGGGGGAAAGTAAAGTAGATAAACATTCAATCAAATTCACCACGTATCCAACAAACCCATCCATCCCATTCCATCATCACTTGTGTCCTCCCTGAAATCCACACGCATAAACTGATGCATCTCGCCACTCTAGGCATCATCTACTGCCACAACCACAAGGGCTCCCTACCTCCACATACCACAACACCCCTCCAGGGTAACATCACATCACAAGAAGCAGGAAATCAAACATCACATCAAATAGGCTCTTGGCCCTTTAACAAGGCGTCCAGCCTTCATATGCAATGAGCACTCATGGCTCTAAAGCACAAGGCACTCGGCCTTACAAACAAGAGGGTGACCAAGAACCCTACCAGGAATTATCTTTTATCAACAAACCAGTTCTTTAATCCCTATTGAATTAACAGATTCAATTCTTAGGTTCCAATTCTGGGAAACCTAATCAGTAAGCTATAACAAAAGATTTGACATGCTTACTATTCCAATTTGATTAACATCAAATTAGAACAACTACAACAATGGAAACAACTAGATTCATTTACATGCCTCATTATCTTTATCCAATTGATTATCAATAAATTCTGGCTTTACGTTCTATATCAATTTCTATCAGGAACAAACAATTGAACAATGTAAGCACAGATATCACTCTATCTAGCAAAACATGAGGCAAACCGTTATCACGGTACAAAGCAACAACAATAAGAGATCAACCAATTCATTTAATTTGGTTCAAGTATTTAATTAGGTCAATTCCATTGTGATCCAAAGGGCTAAATCATGCTAAATCTTTGATTGCACATAAACAATTAGAGAAGCCAAGAATCCCCTACCTCAACAGTTTTGACGGAAATCACAATGGTCGAAGAAAGCCCAAGATGACCAGGCCGATTCAACAAGGATCCTCCATAGATCTCTTCTCCTAACCCAACCAAGACCAAAGATCATCACAAACGACTTCCTCACACTTAGATCTACCCATAACGAGTGTAGATATAAGATCTTGAGAGAAGAAGAGGAGTAGATCTAGGTATATCTAAGAAACCAACAAAAAGGATCACTTACCTCAAGAAACCGGCTTTGATTCGCGAAGAGAAGCCTCCAGATCACCTCCAAAACTCTTGGGAGAGGTTCTTCCACCTCCAAGGAAGGGTAATCCCGAGTTATGGCCACTTAGGGGCTTAAACGAGGTGATTAAAGGAAAAATGAGTTAGATCCAGAATTTTAGGTTCTAACTTTAAGTGCATGCAGGGTTAGTTCGTACGGTTTAACAAACCGTGCTCTAACCGTGTGTTAGATTCTGCCTCGACAACCACTCCTCGCACGGTTAGTCTGCATAGTTAGACAAACTGTGCACTAACCGTGTGTTAGCCACTACCCCCAAGACCACCCTTGCATGGTTTGACCGCACGATTTAGGCAAACCGTGCGCCTCCTGTGCGAAATCCATAACCCATTGGATTTCCTTAAAAGTGCACCCAAACGCACCCTCAAGTCACCTTGACCTCCCAGAACCCCTGTAGTACCCCATTTTCACAAAGGAATGGACCAGAGAGGTCCAAGCCTTTACATTTCCAAGTATTCATAGATAGATATTTTAAAAAATTGATATCTTCTCAAATATCCCCATGGGAATTTTTAAACTCTGAAACATACCCACAGGTCACTGGTGCATTGGCATAACCAGCTGATAAGTTAGGCATCTCAAAATAATCTCAAAAACAATTTTTCCTTTTCCAGTACACCAAAATTGTTCATTCAATTACTTATACATATTTTTTATTCTATGATGAAAACCCCATCCTGAATAGTGGTAATCATGATGTAACTATTCATAAGAATCCAAATTTATGACCACCCAATCTCGAAACCAAAACAATAATCTTATTTCATGAATCCTTCCCTCAATGGTCGCCCTGAAATTGATATCTAACCTAATAGAAACACATTCAAAGTAAGATGCCTCTTACTCATTAAACATGTCAACCAAAATAGGAACAAATGAAACCAAAAATAAAACTATAACACTACCTCAGTCTTACCAATACAAGTGCATGTTAGATATCACCTACATCAGATTCCATTGATCTAGATCATCATTCTCCAACAGAAAATATGAATTTCATCATAATGAGTCTACAATAGAGTTTTCATTTCCCAGTGTATACATTAAATTCATGTAAAACATTTAAAGGTACATCTTATTTTTTCTTAGATTCAAGTCTCGTTGTGAGAAAATGTGTTTTAGACTCTTTAATCTTTAAACACACCAAATCTCTTACCAAAGAGGTCATAATTCAATGTACTAAATTCATAGACCATATAAGTAAATTCAAAATCATGTTTCAGTACTTCATCTCATCAAATATTATCTTTAGTGTGCCATAAAAATAACATGATATCCCTTCATGAGAAAACACCCCAACCCAGATCATGAAGCATCACAATACACTACACAGACTAGTACTAATTCAGGTAATGAACTGATTGGCGATAATGAATTTTGAACATTAAGCTCTTAAAAAGACTTCTAACATTCACTATTCCATTAGAATGGAACACAATTCCTTGTAAAATCTATCATTGGTGAACCTAGTAATGAAAATATATGAAACAAATGTCAGTAATAATGTGCAATGCTAAGAAAATTGTGTGTCTCAAATACATTCTTAGGATGTCTCCAAGATATCAAAGCCTCCACCATTTTTCGATCTAAAGAAACAATTTTTGTAGATATAACATGACCACAAAATCATAATTCTTAAATCTAGAAATCACACATTATTAACATGGAATTCCAAAAATTATACTGAAATATACCAAACACTATATACAAGTGTTTCTCATGACTTTCCATTATACATGAATACACCAGTATTTCATACAAAAAACACTGACATAATGGAATCTAAATGCCTTTTAAATGTTCAATTAAACCATTCTATAAATATGTTTGGGGGATTCTTAGGACCAAAAGACATAATAGTGAACTCATAGTGGATATATTTACTTCTCAAAACCATCATTGGAATATATTCTTTCTAAACCAACAATTTTTGAAATATTAAATGCATGTTAATTATAGAGAACCATTATGGTTCTATTAATTGAACAAATAGTTAATAAATTCATAGATTAAGATGTATATTCTTTATTATAACTCAGATAATCTTTGAATAATCCACCCAAATCCATACAGTTCCGTTAACATTTTTCATAAACAAAACTAGGTCTACCCATGGAAATGTACTAGGCCAGATGAAACTGTTTCATTCTAACTGGAATTTTAATTTTATTAATTATATTGGTTCAATATGAATATATTGAAATGAGATAGTATTAGCCCCTGGTAAGAGATCAATTGTAAACTACACTTCACATGTGGATGGGATCCCAATGAAATTATCAATAAATCCTTAGGAAACTGATCAATAATTGTTAGAAAACCTCTATTATCAATCTCATCCACAGATGGAAGTGTTGGATCTTCCAACTTCTATGAGATAGTTCCGTCCTTAGGTCCCAATATTCCTAATCCATATGATTTCACATTATTATTCATCTAATGAGATTCTCGACTCCATCTATAGTTGTGAAATTGACACATTGTGAATAAAAATCAATGCGAATTTTGAACATTATCAATCATCCAAAGCCAGGATTATGTCATATAAATCCATCTAAATAATAGATAAATCCCAAATAAATTAATCCCGATAAATATTTATAGAATTTTCTTAACCTATTAAGGCTCAAAATTCTCCATGGCCAAGAGGATATTGATGTTTCCAAAAAGAATGAATAATTTTAACATGAAAACTCAAATTATCAACAACACGAGAAGAAACAAAAAATGGGACACACCTATACCACACAAATGTTCTAATGAAGAGAAATTAAAAAAAAAGTGTACTCTCACTGTTAAAGCTCTCAATTTATTGTACATGATCATTTACTCAGCTCTATACAATTGCTTAATCAATACAATATTCGTTGTATTAACATATTTATATTGAACTTGTTCAGGAGTCAGGGTATTCCTTGAATCACCATGAATTTAAATATTATGTTGATGATAATTATTTTATTAAACTCGTCCTGTCAAAGAACACAATGCCTAATATGCATGAGATGTGTCCCAAGAACCAATACTTTGTGCACTGTGAAAATAACATGATTATGACAAATCTAGTTGAAATTGGTACATTATTTAAGTGGTTCTTTAAAATCTCATTTCATACACTCAAAAGAACCACAATGATATAATCTACTCTTACACAAATAATGTAGATAAAAGTTGACGGAACATATAGTTCAATTATATGATATACCGCTACCTTGAGAATAAGTGTCCCTAATTCACTTCTTCCAATATTGAGGTTCCCATCAGTTCCCAAAGTAACAAACATACATTCTTTGACTGTACTACCTGTGATGTTTCTTTCTATGAACATTTCCCTACAGACCATCTCTTTATAATATGTAATACAATGTAAGATATTATTTGAACGAATCTTTGGCATCCAGAACAATTAAAAAATTTGTTCATTTAAGGATGTAATTGTTGAAACATTGGGTAAAAAACCGAATTAATTCATTCATTTAGTCACATACTCTATCAATGTGTGTTTATCATTCTACAAAATGGATTATTATGTTTTTTTTCAATCCATATCATATGAGGATATAATTTTATATTAAAGAATTATCTAAAATCATATCGTGTAATCTATTGTACTGATTTATCCTACATTGCTAAATATGGACATTGGTGTGAAATATCATCCAACATTTTCATTTACAACTTCACTTTTATATCAGTATGTGTACCAAAAAAATAAAATATTTCATTCATCCTACTCATTCAAACATCTACTTTTTTGGTTAGGAATCACCCCCAATGATCAGTGTATTCTGCTTTTGGAACTAAATTGAATGATTCACATTCCATTTTTAATCATTTAAATTTCCCATGTATACAGCCTAAAAATCTAGTATAATAAATTTTACCAACTGTTGGACCACATGTGACTCAAGAGCAACCACATTCTCTGCAACCTTTTCTGGTTGGATTCATTGAATCCAACCCAATTCTATTTCGTATAACTAAAACAAAATCTTGTTTTCCCACTATCTAGAAATTTAATTCATAGTAATTTCAAATTTACCACATCACACATATCACAACAAGGCATTCAAAAATTTATCAAATTTCCACTTTCAAACCATTTTTTAAAATTCAACCCTTATTTTTGAAAATCAAACCATTTTAAACTATTCTAAAAAATAAATAATTTTTTTTTGAAAATTACAAATCATTACAAAAAATGAAGTATGAGATCCTAGTGGGAAATCATTACTATCAATGCATGTCATGCTCTTCTCATCGGCTAAACCCGTAATGATGAGGTGAAAACTCCTAGAAGTGTCTCAAAACTCTCATGCAGAAAAATTCAATGTTAACATGAACATCAACATAAATAGGATAGATATTCCTTATTATCCTCTACATTTCAAATTTCTATGATCCTACTCATTTCTACAAACCCAAAACAAGTACTAAAAAATAATGATTTTTAACTCCTAGATCGAACAAACTGATACGATTTGTAACATCAATCCCCTCACCCATTGTCTTGGGAAGAGGTAGAGGGAGTTATTGGTTTTAGGTGATATACCCAAGATAAAAAAGGCTGGAAATAAATTCCAAGGGCTCTATTAATAGTTGGTAGATGATATTCTCTTTAATAATAAAACAGCCCAGCTGAGAAAATCATAAATAACCAAAAATCTATATAATACATGAGGAAATAAATAATATTCAATAACAAACCAAAAAAAAGTAAATATAAGAGTTAAAGTGGAATCAATGTGACATAACCAAAGGATCCAAAAGAAGAAAAAAACCAAACACCAAAGGCACCAACCATAATCTCTAAATCTGCTCCAGTCTCCAAATTCAGATGCATAGCCCAAGTATCAAGAATCATAAAAAATGAACAGAGATACATTTCCTTTACCTGGGTCTCGATACGTATCATTTGTAAGTGCACTATTGTTCGCAACAAAGGGGTTATTATAAAACTTAGTTGGATTTCCACAATGGCTTACCAACTATGGCCAATAAGAAAAAATGAGTTATGAAATTTATATAAAACAATTAATAACAATTTCAATTTTTAAAAAATAAAAAAATGTTCACAATAAAATACTTTTTCCATGGAATGGAATCAATCATTAATTTAGTATCTTTCTCAATTCCATTTTTCATACCCAACCCAATCATCCAAATATACATGCCTATGTAATAATTCCATACTCTTGATTGGTGTCTCATTGAAATACCAATTCATCAAAAGGTAACCAATACCAGGTTATCTAATGAAACATTCCCATAATATAGGGTCATTTAATATGAAAATGAACTCATTCCCACCATGTATAAAAAATACCATGAAAAACTAACCATGATAACCCATTTCAATAAAAAAATTATTGTAAACATTTATTTTATTGAAAACATTTCTACATACCATTTTACATGCATTAAAAACAAAAAATAATTCTAAAATCATCATTTTAATGTCATCAACCAAAATAACCTTCCAAAAATCCAATTAATTTTCACAATATCTACAAAAACACCACTAATGGGGTTTCCATTAAATCACACAGGGATTCCCAAAATAATTCAAGAAATTTAATCAATTTGAAACAAAGCCATAATGTTATAATCAAGAGGAGAAGACGGTGATCCCATATATAACGACCCAAGATTTTATAAAATGGATATTACATATTTTAGAAGAATATTCATTACATTACAAAAATACAACTCTGAGGACCATAATATTTTAGTCCAAGTGGAAACTTGGAACACATTCATTTAATTTGGTTAATGATATTAAACATATCCCATAAATATATTCCCCTTTAGTAATCCTACTTAAATCCATTCATTATTAACCAATGAAAGGAAACATAAGAGAGGGTGATCTCTGGTGATCAGTACGGATAAAAATGGAAGTTAGAAATGCATAACATTACTATAAGGGTATGAAAACATGAGACTAACATTTTAAGATCATGGTCTACATATCAAAGATCATATACATGAGTCATTGTATAAATATTAGCATATCATATGTCACAGATCATAAGAAAATAAAAGAACATGTTCCATTAGTGTATAATAATGGAAAAAATAGGGATATTTTGTAATACCCTTATGCTTGGAACATGGTATTTATATAATTCCAACTAAGGCATTCATAGTATTTTATTATTGGGTTAATCACAAGTGTACCAACATCAAGAGTGGGATGGAAACCAGTGTACCTTTTAGTTTTTGTTTTAGGATGACATCACACGCAACCTCTTTTAGTGGGATTAGGATGACCTCTTGTGCACCCTTTTGTTGTGGACTCAATATGGACTCTCATATACCCTCTCATTATGGGATTAGGATAAACTGTCATGTAGCATTTTGAGCTTAGATAACATATATCTTTACCTAATTCATTGGAGGGAGATATAGGTCTCACATATCACATAATGAAAACTATAAAAATGTTTTTCACAAGAACATTAATTATTCATATTATAAGAACTCACTAAATGAAATTAGTTTCATAAACATCTTTTCAATCACATCATAACCCATGGAAAAATATTTGATTCATAAATATCTTTCTATCATAAAAAACAATTACCTGAAAAAATTATTGTAGATAAATTGAAGGATATCGTTAATAAAATATAAGTAACATCAAATAATGTTATCGTAGGTAGAAAATAATTTTTAGAGACCACTTGAAAAAAATATTCATTACGGAAATTTTCTTTCTTCTTTGAAAACATTTATTCCATAAAATGTCCTGGAATTTAAAAAAAAGATTTTAATTGTAAATAAAATTATAATATTTTAATGTAATATTTAGAGAATTAAGGCATCATGATGGTGTCATATTTCTTTCATTCCGTATATTTTAAAAAAAACATTCTTTTCAAACTTTTACTTGAAAAGTCACAATGTTCATCATTTGGAAAATGAAAAAAAATATTCCTTTCAAACAATGTAGTAAAAAGATAAAATGGGTAAAAATGACAATAAAAAATCACATTGGAGAATAGTAAAAACAATCTCTAGATAAATTTTTAGAAAACAAGGAATTGGAAGATAAATATTTTCCAATGGAGACTTAAAACCAAAAAACCCCAAATATTAATGAGACTGTGAAATAAATATTCATTAGATTATAATCAATAGAATAATTTTTCCCATTTAAAAAACTATATTGATATTATTTTAATATTATCTATTTAATAATAATAATAAAATTAATTCATAGGAAGTATATACACCCCATAGAAGAAATGAGTTGTGTGTAAGGGATGTGTCCCGAAAAAATAAAAAGTTAGACATAAATCCCTTACTACTTGAATAAATTTTGAATCATGAGGTCCGTGGAAGAACAACATCAATTTTAACATATAATATCATTATATGAAGTAAAACTCATGATATAAATTTTCATTGGCCAATATATAAACCATATAAAATAAGTGGTGAATATGGAATTTATCTCAAAGATATGAAAAGTGTGATGAAATTACCTTACCTTATGTCTTGAATCTCATTGAACTCATGGAAAACTCTTATATAATAAGTATAAATTTATTATAATTCTATTGTAGAACCATATTCATATATATAATACCATATTTGACTTAATTAAGACATTATATTACCCTGTTAATTACAATTCTATGTTTAAGTTATTTTTTGTGCAATAACAACTTTGTTTCTCATACACGTTTTGACTTTTTATTCTTTATCCTAATACTTAGATCATGATTCTGTTTTCTCCATAATGATAAATCTGATAAACATTTTCATATAATTTATTCATATGTGTATTTATGTTTATCTATAGAAGATATAATTAGAAAATAAAATACACCATTTATGGATATGTTAGGCCATACGTACACATGAACGCTGCATTCATACTATTTTCATGTTAAAATAATGAAAATTAAATGATATATCATAATTCCAGAACCATATTTTTTTGTTTTATAAATCATATATATTCATGAAATTCATCCATATTACCACCCATTTGAAATATAGATTAAAAATTATTCACATCACATTATGGAGATGGTAATCCATACATATGTATGAGCGACGTTATCATTCCCCAAAAGATTAGGTGGGAAAATTATATATATGAAATTATAATTATAAAAGTATAATCATGCCATAAATAACATATATAGACATTAAACCAGTAATAATTACCACTCACAAAATATGGTAATGGAAGATGAGTTGTATCACTGCCTGGAGGCGGTAACCCAAATGTAAACATGAGTGACACCATCTCTTCTAGTTTAATGAGAAAGGTCATACATAATGGTGTGTTAGTAATAATAATTTTAAAATATTTTTTTTAAATTTGGAGGAGGTTTTTTTTAATTTTTGTCTTTCTTTTATCCCTTGGGTTTCCCATGTGTTTTTGTTTAAAATGGAGAATTTGGTCATGGCAGCAGGTGGCACACGGTTGGCACAAGATTTATCAAACTGTGTTACATTACCCTTAAAACGATGCAGTATTTGGTCATTATGGGATATAGGTGAATTGTACAGTTGGAGAATACTTTTGAGACCATGTGACATGTCCCTCTTCGACAGTGATGGGCGCACTATTGCTACACAATTTTGTAAACTGTGTAGAAAAACTATGTGACTTTTCCAGGTCATCATAATTTGAGAAATTACATTTCTACCCTCTAAGAGTTTAACCCTAATTCTTCCCCTTTCTCTCCCATTTGGTTTTATCACACCTAAAAACTTTCCCACCTCTCCTTTCCCTATTTCATCTCAATTTTTATAGTGAATTTGGAAGGAAATATCCTAGAAAATTCAAGTAAAACCCTCATTTCATGATTCCTTCTTTTTTTCATGGGTTCTTTCTTTCCTATTTCTTGGGTTTTAAAATCTAGAGAATGTTGGGTGACGTATTTTGGGGAGAATCTTGATTCATAGTGTTCAATATTTATGTTTTACATTTAATCATGCCATTAAATGGTATTGTGATGGTGAAATTGTGGTTTCACACTAATATTTGGAAGTTTCCATGATTATATAAGGTGTTTCCTTGCTTAATCATTGTTTAATGATTTCAAAATAAATTCAGTGAATTCTAAATATATTCCATGATTTATGTGTGTCATGTGAATTTTTTTTAATGTTTTTGATATGTTTAAGGCTAAAAAGTGTTTTTTCTAAAAGAAATTTGGTGTATTTCAAGCGTGCTACTTTTTTGTGCTTCTTGAAGGTGTTTATTAATTATAAAATTGGTGAAAAAATGTTTTAATAAGGATTTATCATGCATGGGAATTTTAATGTGGATTTCCTATGAAACATTTTTGGGTTTCATGTATTCTTTAATTTCTTGTAGAATATATGTGAATGTTATAATATATGTGACATGTGAAATGGAAATTGAGCAAAAAAATGGAAACCTTGGTGACTAGGTTAGTGAAATAGGACAAGTATTCTAGTTAAATTGGATGTGTCATGGTCTGGATGCATCTAAAAAGTTGTAAAATTTTGACACTAACTAAACTATGATGATGTTTTGATACCAGTAAAACATTGGATGTATTCCTCTCTTCTGGCCCGTGCATGAAGATGTTGTGGGTTGTGGTTTCTATACAAATTTTCACCGAGAAATGAGGTACCCAATTTCCCATATTATCTATTTTCTATAAAGTTTTTTGATGACATAGTTCTCTATTGAGATATTGTACTTTCTGTTGGAATATGGGGAACATCGTTTACCAGTTAAAAAGAAAATCATATTATATTCCATTAGGAATGTTTTTCCTATAAAATTTAAATTTTTATTATTTACAAAAACCAACATGATATGTTTTCTTATAATTTTTTATACTTGAAAATTTATTTTGGTGACATCCTTGTAGGATTTGTCTTACACCCTACATACACCTTTGGGTGTGTGTTGACTTTGTTATGTATGATCAAAGTAAGGGAAATATGTATCATGGTGATGGTGGATCTAGTATCAAGTCATCATTTCATGAAGGTGTTATTGATATTTGATTGTGGATGATGTTTCACTTTTTCCATGGGGTTTATTAGGATATATTTATTATTCCCATTCCTTTATAATACTTTTTGTTTTTTTAAAAGTTGTAATCTTTGATTATAAAAAAATTTTGTGCTATGTTTTGTTATGATTATTCATCCCTGTGATTTTATTATTGTGGAGATTTTATGATTACAAAAATAGTTGAAATCATTACCATGGTGTATTATTGATACATAGAAACTATTTTCTTTCCCATGAGGATCATCAACTCCCCTAAAGCCATGTTTTAGAATGGTATGGGTGTCTATTTTGATGATATCTCGGCTTGGTTCATGAAAAAATGGTATCAGATATGGATAATCTCTTTTTGGTTCAATTTATTTAGGTAATATTCTATATATCATAGAGCTAGTATTTTTAGATATTTAATGTATGGTTGCAAGTTGGGTTCCAGGATAGAACACCTTGTGAAAGGACTCAATTCACCATGGGATGATGGGATTTGACTTCACTTCTCCTCCATGTGAGATATAGAAGATGTAGAAAATATATGGAACCTGGGAGGGGTGGAGTAGTTTGGTTGGTATCATTTTTATGTTGGATTTGGTTATGATTTATTTTATTAATCATTTGGTGATTTTAATTTTTTCTTCTGAAAATTTTCAAAATGGTTTTATTGATGTTCTTCCTTCTGGTTATTACTGGTGTGGAAAAATGAATCCTTGAAGAATTCATGTGCATACATAGGAAGAGGATAGAAAGAGTTATCCTTCACCAATTGATCAGAGATTACAGAATGTTGTTGTTCGTGATATTTAATCCCTGAGACAATGAGTAGGCTTCAGTGATGCTTAGGTTAGAGAAGGTAAACCATATAGTGTCAAAGACGAAGCTCGAGAGTACCTCAAGAACAATCCTTGTTCTTTCTGAGGTAGCACAAAACCTCAAGAAGAAGAGAATTGGATTGAGATGGTATAAATGATTTTCATGATTCTTAATATTCATGAGGTATTCATTGTATAGTGTTCCTCATTCAAATTGGAAGGTCCTAGTTGTAAGTGGGGGGACTCAGTGGTGTAAGATGGAATTCCTGAGAAGATGGATTAAAAATAAATTAAGTTCCTATTCAATGGGAATTAATTTCTTGATGTGTGGGAATATGCCAAATGCATGGAGTTTATGGTGATTAGAAATGGAAACTAATATATGATGGAATATTTCAACTACTTTTCTGAGTTATTTCGGTACTCAAATGAACTCGTTTACAATGAGAAAATGATGGATTCAATGTTCAAGAACGAGTTGCAACCAGAGAAATGTTATCAATAATTTTTTTTCAAAAATAAGACCTATACTAAAGTGGATAATTATTCCACGATGGTAGATATTAATCACAACAACCAACCTAGTTTCAATGGATTAGTGTTAGTTTTTGGAAATGGTAGTTCGTCTAAGAAAAAGATGAAGTGGGATGAGAAGGGGAATAAGGGAGGTGGATGTTCAAGACATCCTTCCTGGTGGACTTCATCTGTGGATTCTGATGATGATTTTGTTATGTTCCATAAGTGTGAGATAGAATGGAACATATGACCTATGTGCACTTCTCCACCCAGACCCTGTAAACAATTTGGAGTTGTGGGAAACTTTTAGGAATTTTTCAGGGACTTGTGTACTTATCATAGGGGAGGAGGGTATCCAGCTTTTAAGGTAATGTCATTCCAGTTAGATCTAACCAAGATAGTGGGTTCTTGGTTTGGAGGTCATTGTTGAAGGGATGGATCATCTTCTAGATAGATTCAGTTCAGAACAAATATATAGGCTAGTGTTTGTTCTCAAACTCAATAAAAGATAAGGAAATTTTATGTGGTGAATTGAGTACTGGTGGAATCAAATGCAGGGTGTATGATATTTTGAGAAACTATTCTTATTGAATCATATTTAGATGTTTCTCTCTTTGATACTGGTGATTCTATTTCTTTTATTTCTACCATACTTGTTGATTTGTAAATGGTTACAATTAATATTAGGACACATGTGATGTATTTGGTGATGCCACATAGTAAGAAGTGAAAGTAGAGATTTAGGTGTCCTTCTTATTCACTCACCATGTTGGGGTCATGTTTGTATGTGCCTAGTCAAGATGATTGTATCACTAAGAGGGGAAGAGGCTGAATCAGTGATACTTTTTCTTTCATGTTCCCTTGAAACAATATTTTCTTCCTATTAAGGATTTAATTGCCAACTAAAAACAATTCAAACACACATCCAAATGAAAACAATTATTTACAAGGTTCACTATTCAATAAGAATAAATACATCCATGTTATGGTTTAAAAATGATCCAATACCTCAAAAACCTATAGAAAAAGATACTTTTATTACAACATGTAGGATATTCCCTTTCAATCATGTATCAATTTGAAGACAATACAAATTTTTGTGTTCACCCTCATATTAAAAACAGGGTAAATTATTTTTTTAACAAATAATGTTAACTATGATTCTTTTCAACTTCCATAAATGTATTCATTGAAATAAATTCTTTAATATCTAAACCAAAAGATGGTAAAAACATCATGGACATTGATATATAATTAAAATATGATTTCCTAGCCTGATATTCTCACTCTGATTCTCCTGATCTGATTTCCCAATCAAATCATTCCACTCTGATCTTAAAATCATATTTACCAATATGATAAATTTTTCACTACTAGAATATGATCATGAAAATCCTGGCCTCCTTCTTCCCCAGTTCAAAAATACCAATATGGAAATCCCAATCTGATTATGTATCCAAATACAATGACCAACCAAATACAATGAAAAGAATTTTTCAATGGGTAGCTAAATAAAATGATCAAGGAATATGATGATCAGCTAAACACAATGTTGTGATCTTGTCTCTTATCCTTTCACTTCATTCCATCAAAACTACTTCAATAAAGGAATAATATATAAAACTTCTTCTCTCCCTATAAAGCTAGAGCTACTCTCGCTTCACATGAACATTACATTAGTTAGAAAAATAATAATGTTCTTTCACCTTTTATAGGTGACCCATGATAGGTTTTAGTGGGAATCACAAAAACATTACCACTCAACAAAATTCCCTAAAATCTAAATTTCCCATGAATTTGGAGTTAATTTATGACTTTTTTAACTCTTCTCGAATCTTCACAAATCTTATTTAATCACTCATTATTGTATTTTCCATTTCAAATGCCACTTTGGTTTCAAATTCTCAATTTGATTTTCATTGTTGATTTTGATGGGATAAATGTTATTTCATCAATATTATTGCTCTATACTAGTTTATGAAAAAAAATCTTTGAGTTTTATGCTCCCCCTCGACAATACATATGACAATTTTCTTCATCTCTTTTCTTGATCACATGAAATAAAAAACTTCTTATTATTATTTTTATTGACCCACTAAAACATCAAAAACCAATTCAAACCCTTTAGTTTACTACATATTTGATTATATTTTTTTCATTTATTTTCATTCATCGATGTCAAACATTTTTTTCAAAAAAATTCTCATTTTTTATGAATCCAATTGTCCTATTAATATGGATTCACAAAAATTCTTCTTTAAAGATCATGACTCTAAATATGTTGACGATCAGATTCTATAGAGCATGTCATTATTTTAGTGACATCCTTATTTCCAACCCATCCATGATATGACCCAGATGAATATGATCTCTAGATCCCTTTTTCACTTATTAATCCGGCATAACATGTTTTACCAGAAACTCTTGATTTATGATAACACTAAGATTAGAAAAGCGTTATCACATTTGATTTATTTTAGTCATACTAACTCTGATTCTCCAATTAAGATCAAATCATCCATAACATATTCATAGTAAATATGAGGAGCATTTACTTCTAGTAAGATTCTCTCTTAATATGATTAGCCTTCTAATTCTGTATTTAGTTTGAATCCTATGAGAATTTTCTTCCATCCTGCTTTACCCGAATACGATGGGCCTTTTCAAAAAGTTTTAGTCTAATTCTATTAATATGGTGTTCATCCCAAATTTCATAAAATACCAACTGAAGTGGTTTTTCATTTATTCTAAAACATAATTGAAAAAAATACCACACGTGAATATGATCCCCTTTATCATCATCTTGGTCCTATTAATCCCCCAATTTGGATTTTGTATTCATCCAATATTCATATATAACTGAACATTTTATTCTCATTAAATGAATTACATATCATAAATTATATGCCTTTGTGACCTAACTCATTGTAGGAAACAAGAATCATTGATAAAAAATCTTGTTGTCTAAAATAAGCGATTATGAAAATGTCATTATATTATCTTTCTTTCATTTATATATTCTCCACCTTTATTAAATACAAAACAATTTTTCCCCCAACAACTACAAAAAACATTTAGAATATTTTATAAACAATACTATATGGAATTCATATCTTACCCATAACTCCCTCGATTTACATGACTTTGTAGGATAGATTTATGAAACAATTCAATTCTCACCATTAAAAAAACTATCAAAATATAAGATGACAGAGGGTAAAAACACATATCTAAACCTTGATGATAAAGTGGTTGGATGCCTATGTCAAACCTAAATTTATAATTTGATTCCTTTGGTAAAGGGTTTTTTCGAAAATTTCAGCATCTTGTTTCGATGTTGGAATATACTCCATTTTAAATAATTCTTCTCCACATTCTCTGATGAAATGATATTTGATAGCAATATGTTTATAATGATAATGTTGATCTAGATTAATAGTGTTATTTATTGTACATTGATTTTCACAACCCAAGGGAAATGGTAACTTTACTTCAACAAATAAGTCTACTAATTGGGTTCTCATCGACATAAGTTGAGTAGTGGCAACAACATACTCACCTTCAGCCATACAGAGTATCAATGAATTATTTTTCATTGAATAACAACTAACATAATTATTTCCAAAAAATAATAAACCACTATATGTGGATCATCTATCATCAACATTTCCTACCAAATCACCATCTGAATAATGAAACAAATAAATATTTTTTGAGCAATCTTACCTGATCCTGAATTCTACTGTGCCTTAGATATATCATTGAATTATTTTTACAACAATTAAATGTGATTATTTAGGATCACTGTAAAAATTTTAACATAAGGTAACATCATAAACAAAGTCATGTCTTGAAGTAGTCAAATACAATAGACTTCCAACCAGCTTCCAAAATTCTTTCTGATCTACATCTTTTCCTTCTTTCTGTCTTTTCACCTTTGTTCCTAATGAAATCATAGTTGAAAAATGTTTTGAGTTTTCAATGTTGAACCACTTTTGAAGTTCCTTAGAATATATTTCTTGAGAAATAAAAATGTATTTCTTCATTTAATGAATTTTTAAACTAATAATGTATTTCATCTCCCCAACCATATAAATTTTAAAAATGTTTTTCATCTCTTTAGAAAATATTTCACAACATCTTTCATAACTCCTACAAAATATAATATCATCAAAACAAAAAATTATGATGAGGGAATACACCTGAATTTCTCTAAAGAAAGATTTCAATCAACTCTTTCCTTCTTGAAACCCATCTTCATTAAGATGGAATCAAATTTGGAATATCATGCTCTTAGAGCTTGGATTATCCCATACCACTTATTCTTCAATATATATAAATAATATTTGTGTTTTACAACAACAGAGCCACAAGTTTGTTCAATATAATCTTCCTTCTCGAGATCACTATTCAATAATGTAGATTTAACATTAATTTTAATGATATTGTATCCTTATTGTGTAGTAATAACATGAATGATTCTAATTATTTATAACATTTACAATGGAGTAAAGTTTTCATCAAAATCAATTCCATAAATTTGTGAAAACCCTTTGGGAACAAATATTGCTTTGTTTCCTATCACTTCAACTTATTCTTTATACTTTTTCTGGAAAACCCATTTTGTGCCAATGATGTTTTTGTTTCTGATATTGGGTAAGAGTTCACATGTATCATTATTTTCAATCCAATCCAACTCATCATTCATTTCATGAATCCATTATGGATTCTCATAATATTCATTCACATCATTCAGCTCCACCTCTGAATACATTGAAGTATGTGTAATATCATTTTTTGTTCTTCTTGTTTGATCATTCTGATATTTATCTCCATTGATATTCTGAGCTTCCAATTTCTTCCTTATCCGGGGTTTTTCTTTTTTAGTATCTTCGTCATCACTAGAAATTATTGAGTCACATTCTCCTTCTTGAGTATGATTACAATTGTCTGTATTGTTTTATGAATTTTTTTCAAAACTCTCCTTATCCTGTTCAACTTTCTTATCTATTTGAGTACAATTTTATTCCTTAGATCATTAAAAATAATTTACATCAAGAGAATAAAAAAAATCTTCCTTTTTTTGTAACATCTATATACTCTTCCTTCTGGAGTAAAGCCAAGAAATATTCCATCTTCACCTTCATACTCAAACATTCCATAGTTTCCACGTTTCTTTTATATAATACATGGACCCCCAAAATTATAAAGTGTTTCAAACATATATTTTTTCAATAAAGAAATTCATATGGAGTCATATTTGAATGCAGGAAATAGAAACTATAGTTATAAATAAAAAACAGTAATCGTGGATTGCCTCCAAAACTAATGGGAAAGACCATGATCAAGTAATATAATTCATCCCATTTCCACCAAAGATTTAGTATTTATTTTAGGAACCCAATTTTGTTTTGTATTTTATTGGGAACTATACTCATGTTTAATTCTATGATTCTCTATATAAATATCAGTTTCATCACTTCTGTATTCACCACCATTTTCAATTCTCCACTTCTCCACAAAATACTCAAATTTCTTTTTAGTTTTCATTCTGAAACTTTTAAACATTTTCAAAGTATCTAATTTATGTTTCTTATACATAACATAAGTAATTTGAGAAAAATCATAAATTAATGTGATTTAGTACTTATCTCCAATTTTTTATTGTTTTCTCATTATCCAATAAACATGAAAATGAATCATCTTTAGGGTTTTTTACGAACAATTCACAACATTATTATGCAATGAATTTGCAATCATTCCTTTTTATAATATAGTATAACACCAATCTCGTATTATTGTAAAAAAAGTAATGTATTAGACACTATATACCTTCAATAACATTCTCATATTTATTTGAAATGGGTGTCCCAACCTTTTATTCCACAATTGATTATCTTGCACCATACTCAAGTAACTAGAGTTTGGTATTTCATAAACCTTAAACAAGCATCCTATTATGCATTAGACTCTGGTAACTATATATCTATCTTATCAACATTAAAAAAATCTATATTATTGGAATATAACTAGTTACCCTCATCACAAAACATTGAAATAGTTATAAAATTGGGTTTCATCCCATCAACACACAATGCTTTATTGGATATCATCTTTTCATTCCCAATAATTGATGATCCAACACCTTTGATTTTTTAGGATTCATCATTTCCAAATGGCACTATTCCTTCATTAAATTATTCTACATTCTTAAAGAAAATTAAATTTCGTATCATATATTAAAAACACCCACTAATTAGAATCCATGGTTTTCCTTCTTTTGTAGCTTTTAAAGCAGTTTCAATAATAAGATCTTTTTCTTCTTTCTTCACTTCCAACTTCTAAGAATTGTTAAAAATATTTTTTTGTGCTGGTAACAATACACAAAATCCTTTTTTCAATGTTTAAATTTTTTTTACATCATTCACATATAGTTTCCAATAGTTGGAACCTATTTTTGATCTTTACAACAACCATTTAATATTTCATTCTAACATCCTTCTCAAATTTCCTCTTTTGTGGGAATTGATTCCCCTTAAACATTTTTCTTTCATAACCTATTGAGTAATAGTAATATTGTAGATTGAACCAACACATATTAGCCATGTGTCTGAATCCACCACAATTCTAGAATTACCTATAGAAAGTGTATTTGCATCTAAATTATCCATAATGACTGGAATTGTAAATTTATTTCTCATTTACCTTCTTGTCTTTCTTTTATGATCCACCAACCATTGTTTTTTCAATAATCATCTTACTTTTATTTTAATACTTATCATAATCAATATTATTGGAAACTTCTGTAAATTCATAATTTTCAGATTCAATATTTTAAAAAACATCTAAATTCACAATTTTGTTATTTTTGGCTGCATATATAACCTTCCCTACCTTCTCTTTTTTTGAAACACTTTCATCATTCTTCCCACACATTAAAGGGTTCTTATATTGATCCTTCATACGTTTCATATTATGAGAACATTCACCAACATTGGAGATAGAGTTTTTGAAACTTTTATTCCTTATCTCAGCTTTAAGTAATGTTTGTTGTAAAAGTACTAAATATTCTTTTTTTCATTCAACTACACATCTAGATGCTTCTTACGATTGATTTACTCCTAATTATTTTTATTCAAATATTCAATTTCATTTTCCAGCTACAACATTTCATCAGCAAAAAAATTCATGATTTCTTGTTGGGTAAAATTTATTATCTAACTTTAGTTTTTCTTTTCATGCCTTTTGACCTTTTATATACATTATTTTAACTCTAATTTCAAATAAAATTCAAGATTCATTTCTTATTCTTCAAAACATATTCTTTTTAATTTTTCATCATTCCCTTCTATAATAAAAGTATTCTGTATACAATACTCAACATATTTTTTAGTTTCATCTTAACTACATTGTTCTTAAATATATTTTTATAATAAAATTATTCTTTTGGATTTGAATAATTATCTATCCTTCCAAGAGAAATATTATTTACCTTTATCTCTATGTTTCGTTTATAATCTTCGTGGTCTTCTTTATTCTTATTCACTATCATCTTATATTTTTCTTTGAGAAAAGTTAGTCACAAAATTCACAAAGGCACCACATTCAAAAAATTTCAAGGGAAGTATATTTTAGTATTTACTTATACGTATTTTCACATTTTTAGAAATCAAAGACACAATTACATCAAAAAAATTTACATAACTCATTCTTAGAATTTGATTCAGTAGCTTCGTCTCCAAAAACAATATTGTTTTACTTTTCTTTATCGTCTGCCTTGAAATACATTTCTCTATCAAATTTTTTTATTATTCTTATTGATTTATCCCTTATCATTTAATAAGTAATGAGATTTATATTCAAATTATCTAAAGATAATGTTTTAGTATCCTTTTCTTCAAGTGAAGAAACTTTTGCATCGAACTTGTTAAGAAGGATTCTAAAAATGTTTTCAACAATTATAGAATCATATAACTTCTGAACAAGAAATATAATAGTTTTAACAATGTAATTTTATCGGGTAAATAATTTCCCAATAGATTCATATTCACCTGTCTTTAGAACATCATACTTCAATTTCCAGATTTATAATTTTTACACATTCAATTTTTTGTTTCTTTCATTTAGGTTTTTCAATTTATCCCATATACCATTCTCTATAGAAAAATCATTAACTCTTAAAAATTCACTTTTATAAAGTGATGATAATAGATAATTATTATCCCATCCATCATTCTAAAGATTCATCTTATCAACATATTTACAAGGAGCTTTATAATCAATAAGAGGAAACCCATCTATTGCAGCTTCAGCAATGCCATATCTAACAATCATAAGATAAGGAAATGTTATATCTTTCTAGAAATGATAATTTTTTCCATCATATACCAAAATACCTTTACTTCTCACTCAATTCATATTCTTCATTAGAAAATAATAAGTGAAGGGAACCTGCACTCTGATACCACTTGTAAGTGACTGGTCAGGATGATTAAATAACTTAGAGGGGGATGGGGTGAATCAGTGATACTTTTTATTTTATGTCTCCTTGAAACAACCTTCTCCTCATTTTAACAATTTCATTCCCTAATAAAAATAATTAAAAACCACATCCAAAGGAACAAAAATATTTACAAGGTTTACTATACAATAAAAATAGATACATCCTTGGAATGTTTTGTAAATTATACAATACCAAACAATCTACTAGAAATAAATCCATGGAATACAATGAGTATGATAAACCTTTTCACTTTTGTATCATGTTGAAGAAAATTCTAATGTGTGTGTGAACTCTCTTTGAATAAATAAGGTAAAATAATGTCTGTGTAACAAATCATGTTACCTATGATTCCTTTCAAATTCCACAAATATATTATTTGAAAAACAATTCTTCAATTTATCACAAAGAAGATGGAATGAACATCATGTAAATTGATATAGATTTAAAATCTGATTATCCTATTCAATATACTACGATTCTCCAGATCATATTGCCCAATCCAATCATCCCACTTTGATCATCAAATATGATTACCCAATATGATTGATTTATCTCTTCCACAATACAATCACAAATATCCATAACTCCTTCCTCATTCTGAAAATCCGAATATATAAATCATAATTCAATTATCTAGACTGATACAATGACCATCAAAAAATGATTACAAAAAAATCACGATGGGCAACTAAATATGATGATCATTGAATATAATGATTAGATTAATACAAAATTGTGATCTTTCTTTTTCTCCTTTCACATGATTTTTTCAAAAAAAATTCATAAAATTATTAGTACAGAAAACTTCTTCTCTCCATCAAAATATGGATATTCGATCTCTTCAGCTAAACAATACATCAATCATAAAAAGTATAAATTACTGTTTCTATTTATAGGTGACCAATGAGAGGTTTTATTGGGAATCCTAAAATCATTCCCACTAAACCAAATTCACCCAAATCTCGATTTTACTGAAATGATGTGTGCATTAATGAATTATTAAAAACTTATTGAATCTTCTTAAATATTATTAAAACTCAACATCTTCATTAGATTTTCCTTTTTGATTACCATTTTGGATCCTATTTCTCAATCTGATTTATATTATTGATTTTGATCCACTTAATCTTATTTATTCAATCTGATTTCTCATAACCAATTGAAGAGAAAAATTATTTGAATTTTAGGTTCCCCCTAGACAACATATCTAACTATTTTTTATGGTCTTCTCTTGATTCACATGAAAATTAAAACTTCTTCATCAACTTTTTTCTTGACCGACATAAACATCAGACAAAGAATTTTGACCACTTTTAAATGGTTGACTACATTTTTAATCATCTTTTTTTTATTTTCATTCATCATTATCAAATTTTTTTCACAAACATTATCAGAATTAATGAATACCATGAGGTTATTGTGATGGGTTCACCATATATATTGTTTAATTATCATGCCACTGAATACATTGACAATAAGATGCTACAATGCCTCTCTTTCTTTTAGAAATATTATTCTTTCCAACCTAGCCCGGATATGACCCAACTGAATACAACCACTAGAACCATTTTTATTTCATTAATATTGCATCAAAAGATTTACCACAGACATTATAAGAAATCCAAGATCAGCAAAGAATCACTACATTTGATTTATTGTAATCATACAAACTTTGATTCTCCCATTATGGATAAATCATCCATACCAGATTCAGAGTGAATCTAATGACCATTTAATTCTAGGAATATTCTTCATTAATATGATCAAACATCTCATTTCAGATTTAGTGTGAAAATTATGAGACATTTTGTCAAGATAACATTACTAGAATATGATGGACATTTTCTAACAATGTGATTCTGATTCTCCAAATATGATGATCAGCCCTAATATCCTAAAATAAAAAGGATATGATTTTTTCTTTCTTCTAAGACATATTTAAAAATATATATAATTGTTGAATATAGTCACCTTCATCATCATATTGATCATAATAGAGATGGAATGTGATTTACATGTTTTGGATATGGACCACCTTGACATAATCCTCAGTATGGATTGGATGATGCAGTTTCAAGAAGAAATCAATTGTTATAGGTGTTGAGTGAGATTTGTGGAACCTAATGAAAGTATCCATGTATTTTTATAGAAAATAGGATCCTTAGTTGGGATGTTCTCAACCCCCACTTCTGGAATTAGGAAATCACGTTTTTTAGATTTTTTTCTCTCTATAGAAGATGATATTGGTGCTCTTGAGGGTGGATTACCTCTTGTAGTTGATAAATTTTCATAGGTCCTTCTCAGGGATTTTTTTAGTTTTCCTCTAGAGAGGTATGTAGAGTTATTTATTCAGTTAGCACTAGGAACACAGAAAATATCACTTCCCTCCTACCATATGGCCCCCACTATGTTTAAAGACTTCTAGTTATATTTGGACGATTTGGAATCCAACAAATTCATTCACCTATGAATCTCACTTTAGATTTACCCTGTTATATTTGAGAAGAATTTTGATGGATCTCTCTAATTGAGCATTTATTATTGGAGGCGGTATAATGAAACCATTAAAAATAAGTACCATTTACCCTATATTTATGTCCTTTTAATCAACTTCATGGGAATGTTGATTTTCCAAAATTGACTTCTATTTTGGTTATAACCAATATAGAGTTAAAGAGGTGGATGTTTTGAAAACATCCATCCAATGTATATATGAAAATTTTGAGTATTTGGTCATTCCATTCAGGTTGATGAATGCTTTAGCGGTCTTCATGGAACTTATGAGTAGGGTGTTCCACCAATACCTTGATTCCTTTTTGGTGGTATTTTTGGATGACTTCTTCTTCTATTTCAGTATTTTGGAGGATCATGATAAACATTTTTGGATTGTGTTGGGATCCCTTTGGTACCATTTTCTTTATGTCAGTTTATTAGGTTCACCTTCTGGATTAAATAGGTGGGGTTTTTGGATAATGTAATCTCATAAATAAGGGTATTAGTGGACCATTAGAATATTAGTGTAGTAATTTCATGGGATAAGCCAAATAATTTTTTTGATATTAAGATCGTTTTGGACAATATAGGGTAATACATGTGGATTGTTTGTGATTTCTCACAGCTTGAATCTTTTTTGAAATAGCTTACCCTGAAATGGGTGAAGATTGAATTCACCCTAGAGTGTGAAGCGTCCTTTGAAGAACTAACGCATTGGTTGACCACCATACCTATTTTTATCTTTTTTTAATATGGCAATGTATACGTGGTCCATTTCTATTATTCTGGTACGGGACTTGGGTGTGTGGTGATACAAGATGACCACGTGGTTGCATAGCTTCTCACCAAACTTGACCACATTAAATGATTTAATAAAACCCATGACCTATAGCTATCAATGTTGATGCATGCATTGAAGACATGTCACCATTATCTTTTTGGGGAGAAGTTCATTGTTTATTCTGATCAAAATCTTTTTGGCCTACATTTTCTCCCAAAAAAATATATTTTGAGGTGTTCTAATTTTATATATTTTTTACAATAGGTAAACAAAATGTATTTTTATATGCTTTAAGTAGAAAAATTATACTAAAATATTAATGAATGTCCAGTGATGAGTGGACGTTGATTGGTATTTTTCCTCCAATGAATCTCGAGAATAATGAGCATATTGAAGTTGTATTCTTGGCTAGTGTGCATCTAGAATATTTTGTTATTATTTTGATTCTGTGGGAGAATCCAATTAATGAATTATACTAGAAATATATATAGTTTTTTAATGGTGTGGATGTGGCCTATTATTTGTCACTATCCACCAAGGTATTTTTGTGCTACAAGGGTCATTTTGTGGTGTATTCGTTTTTGAGGAAGGTGGACATTCAGGATAGCCTCCAATCTTAGTGGGTTATTCATCCAGGTGCTACCAAGATGTACTATGATGTGAATTAGTTTTTTTGGGGACCAGGTATGAGGAATAATGTGGAAAATATTGTATTTCATTTTTATAAATTTTATCATGTTGAAGAAGAGCAGTAAAATCCCTCTAATTTTCATCATCCACTACCCATTCCTACTGGGAATTATGATGAGATCTTCATGGAATTTATTTCTAGATTTACTAGTATATAATCGTGAAGGAATTATATTTTGGTATAGATCAACTATTTGAAAAAATATTCCCATTTCATTTTATTAAAAGATTCAGTGAAGGTGGATGAGTTGGGTTGGTTTATCATTCTGACGGTTGTGCGGATTCACGGTGTGTTATCAAAAATAGTTTCTATCAAAGACCCCATATTTTACCTAATGGTTTTGGTAAGGTATTAATAAGGAAATGGGGTTATAGGAAAATTTATGTATGACATACCAACCTCAAATAGATAGTCATATGGAGTGGGTGAATCAGATCTTGTAAGACATTCTATGACCATGAATTCTAGATTTCATGCGTTCATGGGATATCCATTTGGGGTTGGTCTATTTTTCATATAATAATTTTTTCCAATCCCCAATTTTAATGGCTCATTTTGAGGAACTTTATTATCGGATAGGTCAGTCTACCTTGTGTTGGGTTGAGGTGGGTGAGACCTCCCTATTGGGATTAATCCATAGGAATGAGACTTTTGATAAAGTCATGTTTATCATGTAGTATATATTTTCATATCTCATATTCATCATATGTATTATTACAACCAATGGTGATGAGATTTATAGTTTTTAATGGGTGGATTTTTGTTACTGAAAGTGTCATTTCATTTGGTTCCTCTCCATTTGGTTAAGCAATGGAAGCTAATGTCAGGAGATATCAGAACTTTTTAGATTACGAATTGGATTGGTAAGGTGGAATAAATTTATATTTTACTTATTAGTTGACAAAAATCCATGATGTGTTCCATGTATCTCAACTAAAAAATCACAACCCATATCCATCTTATGTGTTGAATTGGGAATAGTTGGAATTGGAGATGATTTTTCTCTGTTTGAAAGGTTTTTTCACATTATGGATTTTTATGAGAAAGTGATTTGTGGGAAGTTTATTCCACTACTTTGAGTTCTTTGGAAACATGGGAATGATGTGTATGATATTTTGAGTGTAATTCTTGTGTTGAGGTTGAATATCAAATTTTTTACTCTGATCAAGCATCGAGTTGGCTTTCTAGGGGAGGAAAGTTTTCATGGTGGGATGAATTATCACATACATGTTTTCATTTTGTGGAATTATTTTTTTACTTATAAACATTATTTTGTCCCTTTGGGTTTACCATGAGGGTTCATTGAAAAAATGGATAATTTGGGCATGGTAGAGGGTGGCACATGGTTGGTGCATAATTTTTCAAATTGTGAACCCATGCTCAAGAAAACATATGATATTTGGTCATTTTGGGATATAGGTGAACCCCATGATTGGTGCACCAATTGGATACTATTCAGTGTAACCGTGTGGCATGTCCCTCTTGTAATGTTATGGGCACACCATTGACAAATGGTTTAGAAATCCATGCAGAAAAAACATTTGACCTCACCAAGTCCCTAAAATTTGAAAAATTACCTTTCTACACTCTTTGAATTTTATACTAATTCCTATAATTTCATCCCCATTGAAGATTATATAACCTAGGAACCTCACACTCCTCTACTTGTTCCCTTTGGAATCAATTTTTTGAGGTGGATTTGGTTGTAAATCTTCATGGAACTCTATGTAGGTCCCTCGTTTCATGATTCCTTCATTTTTATTTGGTTGTTTCTCCACATTTCTGGGGTTTTCATATCTCTTGTGGGTTGTTTGAACTATTTTGTGTTGAATCATGATTATTATGTTTAGATATTTATTTTTATGTTCAATATTGCCTTTAGAGGGTCTTTTGGTGGTGGATCTATGGTTTCACACTAATTTATGGAAGTTTTGAAGATTATGGTAGGTGGTTCAATGCTCAAGAATTGTTTTGTGTTTTTGAATTTCTTTTTATGATTTTTAAATGTGTTCTATGATTTATCTGTGTGTTAAATAAGATTTTTTAAAAAGTATTTGTTATGTGTTTGTCATGATGGTATTTACTAAAAGAATGTTGGTGTATTTAATGTGTGATCCTTTATTGTGCTTATTGAATGTGTTTTATAAATTGTAAAAATGGTGTGAATCATGTATTAAAATTGATTTTTAAGGAATGTAAATTTGAAATATGATTTACCTATGAAAAATGTTGGGGATTCATGCGTGCTTTCATTTATTATTGTGTATATCTAAAATTTATAATGTATGTGACCTGTGAAGTGGAAATTATGAACAAAAGAGGAATACTAGGTGACTAGGATGGTGAACTAGGACTAGTAATCTAGTAAAATTGGATGCTTCATGGCCCGGACTCATCTATATGAATTTTTTATTACAACCCTTACTAAATTATGATGATGATTGGATACCACAAGAACATTGGATGAATTCCTCTCTAGTGGCTCGTGCATGAGGATGTTGAAGGTTGTGGTGGATAAAGAAAATTTCACCAAGATTTGAGGTACCTAGTGTCTCATGTTAGATATTTCTTATGAGGTTTTACCATGACATAGTGCTCTCTTGAGATATTATACTTTCTATCAGCATACGGTGCACATGATTTATCAATTAAAAGGAAAAGCATGTGTTCTGCTATTAAAAATGTTTTTTATATAAAAAATGATTTTTACCACTTTATAAAAACCTACGTGTCATATTTTCTTACAATATTTTATCATGAAATCTTTATTTGGGACACATACTATTAGGATTTGGCTAACACCCTATATACAGCTTTGAGTGTATGCTAGTTTTTTTAAATATGATCCAGGTGAAGGATATATGTATCATGGTGATGGTGAATCTGTTTTCTAGTGATCATATCTTGTAGGTTTTTCTGATGGTGGATTGAGGGTTATGTTCCTCTTATTGCATTGGGGTTCTCATGATAGTGTCATTATTCCTATTCTGTCAGAGTACTTTTGGGTTTTGTTTAAAGTTTTATACATTGAATATTAAAAAAAAATTGGTCAATGTTTGGTTATGGTTATTAATACTTGTGATGTTTGATATTTTTTGTTTATTAATGAATATATAAATGGGTAAAATTGTTCCCATCATGTATTTTTGATACATATAGAGTAATAGTCAGCCTGTGGGGATTGGGAATGCCCTTTGGGCTATGTTTCGAAGGAGGTTGGGTGTCGAGTGAGATGAAATCATTGATTTGTTCATGACAATAATAACATATAAGAATATTAAGCATGATTAATTTATTATTTTATGATATTAATCATATATTTATAGTTGGTATTGAATAATATAAAAATAAAGTGGTTAGTTAGAGTGATTACCTCTTTTTCGTAAAGTCACCCTATGATCTCATCCAAATGACTCTAGAATTGCACTTTTGGGAAAACCAGAACCTCTAGAATTTGTCTAGGGATGTATAGAGGATAATATGGAAGATATTTGTTGATATATATGGCTAAATTTGGTGAGATTAGATGATGGAGGAGGTGTTATTTTATAGTTAATGTGAGGTTCACATTTGGAATTTCAATAAATATTATTTTATATTAAATTCAATAACATTCCAAGCACCAAACAAATTACATAGTTTCCAATATAAGATGATATAATGTTATAATTTCATCATAACATATATTATCTATTTGTTGGGATTTAATTTTGAACCTTATCTTATTTATTAACCCTTAGTTAACATATTTTAATTTTAACTATAGTTTCAAACTTTTTAATGTGAAAATGATGTAACTTTTAAATATAAAGAGTAAATTGTACCATAAATGGTAAATTTATGATATTTTAGAGCACATATCACCCAATTTTCCTTCTTTAATATTTTAATGATATATAAATAATTTAATGAAATGATATTTTCAAAATAAATCTTTAGTATCAATTTTGAAACTATTTATTATTTTTCATTTTAAAAATATCATAACAACCTGATATATTCCAAAAACGATATTAAATATTCCCTAACATATCATATTAATCCATATAATTTGTGTATGACATTAATTGTGTAAAATTATGTATATTTTAATTTTTTATGTATAATTTATTTGAAATTTCCATTAATTAAACAATTAATGCATCAAAATTGTATAAGATGTTAAGTTAATTATTTATTTCCTAAAAATAAAATCTAAATTACCATGATAGAGGAAATTTTTTTTATTTAAAATGAATATTTATAGTAAAATTTATCTTCAGTATAAACCTATATTGAAAATGGTATGGTTATTAAAATCATGAGTATGAAATCTTTAACTTTTCATTAAATAATACATAATAAATGTCATAATCTCATCCAAGTGGATTCAAAATACTATAATTCCAGCCGAAGGATGATTTTTCATGAAACCAACTCATAAAATTAAATTGAGACAGCTTTTTGTGTAATTTTGTAATATTTATAATATTATTTTCACCATTAATTACCTAATTTACACATAACTATGGTAATAAAAATTACTAAAGATACTATTCATATTGCCCAAAAATAAAATGGGAATATATAAAAAATTTGGACCCATTGATTACAAATATGGAATCCATTGATGAAAATTCAAAATACATAAGTTTCAGTAATTAATTTAAAATTAATATCATTGACAGGGTGATAAAAGGATCTTTTCATGAAAAACCATCCAATAGATCGACATGTTATTATATCCAAATTAAATTTGAAATTGATTAAAATGACCTATATTCGATTAACAGATAAAATATTGATCTATTTAGACTTTAAATTAATCACATATATAATTTAACACAATAAATTATTTCAATGAAAATGTTGTTTTCAATTAGAATGCAATATCTTTCAATATTCATCAAAACATTAAACATTACAAAAAAATACTAAAAATCATCCAAATTAAATTTTTATATCCTGAAAATAAAAAATAATATTATAGTTTCAAATAATATTTTTAAAAGTGTCAAAAATTATATTTAAAATGGGTTCTCTATGAATAGACTGTAGTATTTCCATTTAAAAAATACATATTTTTTATATGATTGTATTTATTCATATATTACAGAAATAAGATATATTAGATGAATAAAAAATATATTTTATAGAATATATAACTTATTTATTTTATTATTACGATTCACTAATTGTAATAAATTAAAATTATTTTACAAGCATGACTCTGGGAGAATAAACATATTTCCCTTATATTCAATTAGTATATATTTTCAATTCTATGTAATTTTTGAACAATTAATTAATATTTTAAACCCTATATTTTTATAAGATAGTTAATCAAATTCATAATCTCTTATTTAATGGAAATTTTATTATGTCATTTAGGTAATAATAAAATGATGTTTCATAGAAACTCAGTGTTGTGGGTAATGAAAACAATGCTAGTGTTGTGTATAAACCGATACATAAATGAAATAAAACATTTTTTTAAATATATTTCATAAAAATCATATTGTGTCACATTTAAAAGGAATTTCTCCCTCAAAATTCATTTGGGTTACCTAATGTTTTTTATTTCAATGTTTCATTCATAGAAACCCTCTTTGTAAAAATGAATAATAAAACATCCTTTAAAAATGGAATGATGGATACATAACTATTACCCAAAATAAATAATAACATGGTTTCAAAAAAAAAGAGATAATAGGTGATGTTTTGGGCATGGTAGGAAACCGTAAATAATCATACAGATTATTAATTATCACTGATCATAAGAAAGTGGGTGGTTGATAGAAATAGAACAATCATAAACTAAATAATCATGAAATATGTCAATAATATCATCCATATTTATAATAATAATACGAAATTTTATTTCAAAATAATTATCCTAAAGATGATAAATTTTCAAAATGAAATACACATAGATGAATTCAGCACAATTTCACCCTTCTTCATGCCTTTAACAACTTCCAATTTTCATTCCATAAGTACTAATAATTCATGATATCCATATATAGAATGATATGTTATTTCATCTATTTTTATAACAAAAATGTTAGAACAAGTTATTAAATATGCATAAATCCACTTATGTTGAGATAATACTTTAATCTCACAAAATTCATATGATGATTAACATAGTAATTCCATAAATGGATAACTGTAAAATCCTTCAAAAATATTAAAACACAATAATTTACAAAGAAGTGCACTAAATATGATTAATAGTTATCACTCATATATCATAAGGTAGCTCAATGTGGTCACATTCCAAACATGCGAATACCTTCATCATGTATTTTTTTGAAACATGGTAAAAACATGAAATACTGTAAATCCTTTGGGAAACCATATATGATTTATTATTTCAAAAATTATAGGATAATTTATTCAAATCCAAAAAAATTTAAACGTCATTGATGATAACAAACAACAATTTTTCAAAAAATCAATAATAATATTCTTATTAATCATTATTATTGAATTTAAGTTATCCATGTATATCATATCATTATCCAAGAAAAACACAATTTTGTCCACATCAAGAATACATGAAGTTTTACCTTCCAATAATATAAATATCACCTTTCCCTTAAATAACTTTTATAAGTTTTCATCACTGTTCAATATATCTTATTTCATAAAAAATAAAAAACCTGTAATGAATATATATATATATATATCATGATTTTTATTACATAATCCATGAATTCCAAAACATATAAACATCAATCATCCAAATATATTACTAAACCATTACTAAGGATTCATCATCATATTGATTCCTAGAATATGAAATATGACATATGAGTCATGTATTATGGGTCCTCAACCTCATTATAATTATCCATTTTATGATTACCGTAATGAATATGGTTAGGTCATCACATTACTTTCTTATATAATTCATGATCTCTTTATCTTCAATAACATAACCAATAATTATACCACCATCATTATTATCATCATGATATTTCCACATAAGACATAGATTTTCATAATGACCTTGCTTTCCACATTTGAATCATTCAATGTTTACCATAATCCATCTAGTTATAGTTATTGGATAATTAAAGAAAAACATTTTCAGAAACCCTTATAATAGATAGAAAATACATAATCAAGGAAAATTACTTATAATATTTCAATCTATTACACGGTAGGTTTAATAGAATGTTATTCCTTATCATTGCGAAAATAATATTATTGTAACTGATTCATAGACATATCCTTAGAGACAAGCTGAGACATATCCTTAGAAATATATCTAGTGATATCACTAATATTTTCTCATATTAGTTTCTAATGGTTGACTAAATCTTTTCTCAGATACCAACAATAATTTCCCAGAATATTTTAACTGGAATATTAAATATTTTTCAATTAATATTCATTAAATTACAAAAATGGATACCTGAGGACCGTAATATTTCAGTGCCTTTGAATACATGGAACACATTATTCAAATTATTTGAAATATTTTTAACATCTCCCATAATGATGTTCCCATTTATTACCCATACATAAAACATTGTTTTATAACTTACTGAAAGGAAAAATGAGAAAGGGTGAGCTCAAGTACTCAGTAAGGGTAAACAAGGAAGTTACATAAGAATAACATGCCCATAAGGGTATGAAAACGTGATCATAACATTTTAATATCATTCTTTTCATATCATAGAATATATACATGAGTTAGGGCATAAATATTGGAAGATCATAAGACATGAATCATAAAAAAATAAAATCACATGAGCTATGAGAGTATAAAAATGGAATAAGACATGGAAATTATGGCATTCACTAAAGCATAAAAAATATTATCTCAATGAATACTACAAAGGAATTCATAATATTTTAGGATTAGGCTTATCACCCATATACCTACTTCCGGCTTAGGATGGCCTCTTATGTACCTTTTAGTTTCAGGAATCGGATGAAATCCTGTGTACCCTCTTATAGTGGGCATATGATAAGCTCTCGTGTACCCATTTGTTTCTATCTTAGGATGAACTCCAGTGTACCCTCTCTTTGCGAGCTTAGGATGACCTCCGATGTACCCTTGTATGCATATTGAACATTTATACTTACCTAATGCATTAGAGAGATATATATGTACCTCTTAAAAAATAAGGAAAACCATACATATGTGTGTGAAAAAAAACATAAATCATTCATTTTAACAGAATCCACATAATGAAATGGGTTTCATAAACATCATTCAATCATATCATAACCAATTAAAAAGAAAAGGGTTTCATAAATTTCATTCCATCATAATCATAAAAAATTATAAGAAGGAATAAGAATGGTATCATTGAAGACTATTCTTATAAAAACATAAGTAACATAAAATGATGTTTTCTAATATGGAAAATAATTTTTGAAGTTTCACTTGAAAAACATTCTTGTGGAGAATATAATTTTTTCATTGAAAATGTTTTTTTAATAAAATTATGCACAATTTTAAAATGAGATATTTTATTTGAAAATAACCTTGTAATCATGTAAGGTAATCTTAAAAGATTTATGGAATCATGATGGAGGATGATTCGGTTCATGCTATATAAGTTTAAAAAATTTCCTTTATTTCTTTTTTTGGAATGTTCACAAAGTTCCTCATTTGAAAAATGATAAAGGGATTCCATTCAAACCATGTAGTAAACCGTAAAAATGTAAAAAAAATAACTTCAAAAAATCTATAGGAGAATAGTAAAAACATTTTCAATGAACATTTTAGAAACCATATACATGGATGATAAATATTCCCAAATTGATACTTAAAACAAAATAATACCAAATATTTTTGAGATTATGAAATAAATACTCATTCATTTATAATCATTAGAATATTATGCCCCATAAATTAAATAAAATTATATAGATATGAAAATAAAATAATTTTTTGGAAAACACTTATAAAATACATTCATGGGATTTATATAGACCACGTAGAAGAAACGGTTAGTGTATAAGTCATTTGTCCCACAGAACTAAATATGAGACATAAATACCATAATACATCAGTAACATTTCAATCATGAGATCCATGAAAGAATAACATCAATTAAAACATATAAAATAACTATATAAAAAAAATTATGATATAACATATCAAAGGTCAGTATATACACAACATAAAATTGGTGGTGAATATAGCATGTATCTCAATGATATAGAATGTGATATGAAATCCCCTTACCTTATGTCTTGACCCTCATCGTACTCATGAAAACCTCATATATAATAAATATATGTTTATTATAAATCTATTAAAAATGATATTTATATATATAATACAATATATTAATTAATTATTACTTTATATTCCCCTCTTATTAAGAATCCCATGTTGGTGTAATGTTTTGGGTAAAAACCACTTTGTTTCTTGTACATGTTTTTGACTTGTTATTCTTGGTCCTCATACATAGATCAAGATATAATTATCTTCATAATGATAATTGTCATAAAAATTTCATATATATTCATTATATATGTATTTATTTTTGTCTATAAAATATTTAAATAGAAAATTAAATACACCGTTCATGAATATGGTTGGTGGTACGTATGCGTGAACAATGCTTTCATTTTCATTTAATTTTTAAGGAAAGAAAATAAAATGATATAATATAATTATAGAATATTTTTTCTATTATATGAATTTTAAATATTCATAAAATTCATCCTTATTACCACCCATGTGAAACATATATGAAAAAATGATCACATCGCAACATGAAGATGGTAATCCATGCGTATGCACACATGACATTATCGTTTCCCAAATGATTCGGTTGTAAAAATGAAGATATGATATTATAAATCCAAAATTAATATAATTTAATAAATATCATATGTGAACATAAAACTATTTATAATTCTCACTGATAAAAGATGTTGAGGGAAGATGAATTGTATCACTACGTGGACACAACTAGTGTAGTTATGCATGAGCGGTACTTTTACATATTCTTCAATGGGAAAGGGGATTTATAATGGTGTTTTAAAAATCATAATAAAATTTCAGAATATTTAGAATGGTAAATTTATTATTTTAGGATATTTATCATAGATTTATAGGTGGTATAGAAGAGTATAAAAAGAGAGTAATCGGTTCGTGTGATTGAGTCTTCCTCAAAACGACTCCTTTATATATCATCTAAGGGACTCTAGAGTCCATATTTTAGAAAGTAAAGAACCTATTGAATGTGTCTAATGAAGTGTATAAGATAATATTTAAAATATGTTTCATTATATAAGTCTCAATGAGGTGAAATGGGATGAGGGGGGAGGTGTCCTTTTATAATGGATGTGAGGGGAATTTTGGAATTTTAAAATGTATTGATTTATAATAAATCCAAAATCATTCCAAATACCCAAAAAACGAAGTAAATTATAATATAAGATGAGTTAAAATTTCAATGTCATCAAAAAATATATTTTAGATAATTTTTTATGTAATTTTATAACCATATCTTCTTGATTAACCATTAGCTAACCTATGTTAATTTTAACTATTGTAATAGTTTTTTAATGCGAAGCGGATTTAATTTTTACATATAAAGTGTCAATTAGACCATAAATTGTCACTTTATGATATTTTAAACCATATTTCACCCCTTTTAATTGATTAATATTTTTATTATTTTTATATAATTTAAAAAAATATTGCTTTCATAATATATCATTAGTGTGAATTTTGGCAATATTCATTATTTTTCCTTTTAAAAATATCATAAAAAATGGCATATTCGAACCAATAATATTAACACATTCATAAAAAGTAAAAGTCATCCAAAAAATTCCTCTATGAAATTAATTATATCAAATTATATTTATTATAATATTTTATAAAACATTTATTCGATATTTTCATTAATTAAGCAATTACTACACCTTCATTTTCTAAGCCTTTAAAGTAATAATTTTTTTTCCAAAAAATTTAAAAAAATTACATGATATATAAAAACATTTTATATTTCGAATTAATATTTATATTATAATTTAACTTTAATATAACCATATATTAAAAAATTTATTGTTATTAAAACTACGAGTATGACATATTTAACTTTTCATTAAATAAAATATTATAAATTTCATATACTCACCCAATTGGCTTCAAAAGTTTATAATTTTGGACCGAGGATGATTTTTGTGGAAAAAAAATTATCCTATGAAATGAGGACAAGTTTTAGGGAAATATTTCAAATATTTATAATATTATTTTATCCTTTAATTAAACGATTTACCCTTAATCATGGTAATAAAAATTATTACTGTTACAATTCATGTTGTTAATAAAAAGGAGTATTATTTAATAAATTTGTGTCCATGGATTCAAAATATTGAATCCATTTCTTAAAATTGTAAACTCAAAAGTTTTAGTAATTAATTTAATGTTAATCACGTCGACAGGGTGGTAAAATGAGTTTTGAATGTGAAAACATCCAAAAGATTGATAGGTTTTTAAATCTAAATTCAATGTGAAATTGATTTAAATGACCTAAATTGAACTAAATGAAAAAAAATTATATAATTATAGTTTAAAAAATCAAATAAATAATTTATCATAATAATTTATTTTCAAAAAAATCATGTTTTCAATCAAAATTCATTATTTATCATTATTCATCAAAACATTAAAATTATCAAAAAAAAATATCAAAACTTTAACCAAAGTAAATTTTTATATCCCATATTCAATTAATAATATTATTTTGAAAAATATAATTTATTAATGTTTCAAAAATTAGATTTAAAATGTTTACATCATTAAAAGGTCGTAAAATTACTGTTATGAAAAATATATCTTTTTTTCATAAAGTTATATTTTTTATTATCTTATGGATATAAAATATTTTAAGTGATTATAAAAAATATTTATTGAATTTATAAAATTTATATTTCATTATTATATTTCACTATTTTTATTTAATTTAATTTATTAAAATGAATGGACATTGGGAGCATAGAAATATTTATTTTATATTTAATTGGTTTATATTTTAATTTCAAAGTAATTAGTAAACAATACATCCACCTTATAAACCCTATAATTTCATAGTTTAGATAATAATATTAAATATTTATAATTTAATGGCTAGGTTATTAAATTACTTAAATAATATTAAAATTGTATTTTTTTGAAATTTAGTGTTTCATGTAACGTAAGCTAAGACAATGTTCTGTATAACATAAGACATCCAAGATAATAAATGGTTTAAAAAATTCATTAAACTCTCTAGGCGTAACACCACATACCTCTCAATCATAGGTGATAAAAATAACAATTCATAAAACATAGATATTCATCAACTAACCATGCTCCCTTCATTAGATCCAGTAAGAATTTATCATAAAACAATACACAATACAGAGATCTAACTATAACGGAATAGTTATTTTGTTTAGAGAGGTAGAGGAATAATGTATCTAAGAAAAAATGACCAAGAATGAACACTAACCAGTGAATCTATATCTCAAATAGCCTTTAAACCACATACTGACCACTCGCAGAACAATATGTATCATCTCTCAAGCCTTGAGAGGAAGAGTAATTCATACTATGAGAGAATTAGTGGAAAAATGAGTGATTAAAGGAAAAAATTTGGTTATATACACAATTTTTGGATATAAATATTCGAAATGATCAATTATGGAACCCAATTAAGAAAAACATGCACTAACTTTATATGATCTACTATCTTAATTCCCACCTCGCATGGTTTTAATGGATCCAAATTTTTATTAATAAATATTCCTCTTGATTTTTTTAAATTTATTATTTTGTAAAATGGTTTTATAAAACATATGAACATCCTTGGTTTTATGTTTTTTGATTTTAATATACCATTAATAAATGTTACCATTTCCAATATAGCCATTGAACAGTGATGACATTATTAGTATAAATATAGGGCCTTAACATTTCCAATTTACTCATAAAAAGGAAGAGATGGCCTCATCCTGTAGAATTTCTCCATACAATGCCCATTTGTCAGAGCTTGGAAAAGTGGTAGTGTCACCTGGATTATCTCTTTACCAAGCCCAAGTCGATCTTCAACATGTTAATCTCAAACGGAATCGCATATGTTATAAGTTGAAGTTAATAGAGATAAGAACCCAAGAAATGTTATTGGAGCCACCCAAAGAGTCTTTCACCATCGTGCACCAATCTCTTAGGTCTTATGTGGGAGTTATAAGGGTTTGTGTAACAATACCCTAGCACTATGATTATGTGCATTAGTTTTGTAAAGAATAAATAATATGCATTCATTTTATTATTGTTACTTTGTAAATGGTTTTTAAAGCAATAATAGTATTTTTAGTTAATATTCAATTAAAAATCGATTTCATGAATTGATGGATTTATAACATAAAATAAAATTTTAATATAATACTATTACTAAATTAATTTTTATTAAATATAAATTATCATATAAATTCCATGAATACAATTGTATTTTTTATTATAGTTTAAAAGCGATTTTTTTCAAAACCCTTGAATTTACGATAAATGCTAGTCTTTATTTTAAAAGTAAAAATTAACATATTTAGAAAATTATTTAGATAAAATGAATATTATTTTTGGAATTAGGACATCTAAATTATAAAATGGTTAATTTTTTGTAATATTATGGGACATTCAAATTTTGGATAATGATTAAATACCGTTTAAATATTAAATGTGTTTTAGGACATCATAATGACCCAATAGTGTTGTAATAAAATACTATAAAAGGGATTTTTAGAAATTATATGTTTTACCTTGAAAATAATGTGATTTTAGATTTGTTTTATTTATTTTAAAACTCCTTAGTGGGCCGTCCATGACTTAAAATACATTTAAACATTTTAAAATGATTTTCCTTAGAGTGTGACTCGACTCCACATAAGAAAGATTAATATTTCGATAAGTTATTCAATTGGAATTATAAAATATTTTTTTCCACTACCCTTTTCCAAAAACAATTGGTAAAAACCAATGGATGGTTTGTTGTTTTGATTAGTTTAATGTGTTATGTCCAAAACCAAAATAATAAAGAATTCCCTCTTCTTTCCTATATAAACCCACTCAATATCCCATTCCACTCCACTAAAACCATTTGGAGCAAGACTAACCCATTCCATCCTCTCTCTATAATCCTTATAAGGATCCATACTCTCCCAAGAAGCCTCTCTCAAGCCTCTCCCATGCTTTCGGTATAACATTTCCATGTATTGGATTTCTTCTATTATCATTTTTGTCCAAATTTATTTATGTTATCTTACTCTTTTGTTTTCAATTAAAATGTTGGGGTATGATTTCTCACATCCCCCATACTTCCCTCACTATTATTTAATTATGTGATACAAATTTCTCTATCATTAATTCCTCCAATGTAAACACATTTCCCTGCAGAAATTCTATAAGAAATTTCCCTCTTCTGATTTAAATTCAAGCAATTATTTTATATTATGCATCTAAACCCCATAACATATAGTGGTACATGTATCTATATGACCCACTATACTGTCCATTTCAGGTACATATAATGATATTACCCTTTATCTCTCATCACCCATTTTTATGAATTATTATTTCATGTTGTTATGTTGTTGAAATTGCACCACAGTTTTCCAAGCCAAAGTCATTGTGTAGTGAATATCATGCTCATTCATCTATCATGGGTATTAACCTTTACACACATTTACATAATGGTTATATTGTTTCATGTATGTATTCCACATTCCTTAATTTTGGAATGAATGATGATTTTGAATGATTCCAAGTTTTATGATCCATGTGGCACACTTATGCAGAAATGAAATAATTAAGAAGGTGCACCCTGAGAGTGCTCCAATTTATTATGTAAAGATAAGTATCATGATACGTCAAGTTCAATGTGTGTTTACTCATTCTAATTCATGTAAAATTAGGATTTACTCATTCTCCATGTGCAATTATCCTTGGCTCATTTTAATATCATGATAAATTTTGAGGCCACATTTCCATGTTCTGATAATCATGCTATATCATGACTTCATGTTCACATTTCTCTTACAATCCATTGATATGATTATTGCCTAACATGTACTTTATTCTTCATGTTATGCCTTGTTTACACTTTTTATGGGCTTTATAGCTCACCATTTTTTTATTCATGTCCCTAGGATATCTCATGCAATGTTATGTATGAAAGAATGTGTGTGCTCGAGTAAAAGAGGTTTTCAATAAAGATGTTTACTTCATGTTTTAGGTTGTAATATAATGTTTCTATGCCAAAAAAAATCACTATAACTCTTGATATTATAAGTTTTATCAACTTAATATTTTATTTAATAAATTATAATTAATTGTGAAATAAATAGATGGGTTGTTATGGTTGGTATCAGAGTATAAAATTAGTTATTTTTTGGTTTAGGATTAGAAAACCCTAGTGAAAGCCTTAGGGAGAATAATAAGTATAATAAAAACATCCCTGAATTTTTGTGAGTATTTAGTACGTGGTTTATCAAGAAAATAAATCCATATCTTGATAAGATTATGTAGAGGTGGCTCTGGCACATATATATCTAGGGGTAAAACCCGAAAACATCGCTTTGAGCTAGACTCGAATGGGAACTAGTACATCAAAACAGGCCTTGTTGCACTCTTGGTTATGACACTCATAGAGGATATGATTTGGTAAATTCATAAGCATAGTATGAACCACCATTAAGGGAATAAAAAAATTCCCCTAAGAATATATGTCGGTAGTATATTGTGGATAACATAGATAAGTTAAGGAAATAAGTGTAATTTATATGTTATCCATGTTTTTCATTGGATTACCCTTCATGTGTTACCCCTAACATTCCTTTTATTCTAGCCAATGGCCAATAATAGGATGACACAGGCTAAAAACTGATATGAAGATAAATGTTATAACTATTATAAAGAGATTCCCAATGCGATGGGAGTGGGAATCACAAATGTTTTCATGATACTCTCTCGTTTATCTCATGTTTTGAATAGAAACATGGGTCAAGAGGAACATCCACCCCCCCCCCCCCTGAAATGAATGAACAAGCCTCAATCAAGAGCTTAATGAGACAAAGGTCTCATACTTTTAATGGATCATCTGATCCCTCAATCACCGAACAATAGATCAACTATATCTTAAATATATTATCCATCCTTCAATGTAATTATAATAAGAATGCTCTCCTGGATGCTTATCGTAAAAAGGGTGAAGCTGATCAATGGTGGACATTGATCCAAAAGATGAAGCCTAAGGAAGAGATCGAGGTGTTGTAATGGAAAAATTTCCAAAGAATGCTTTTTATAAATATTTTCCACGAAACCTCTAAATTATGATACAAAGGGACTTCCTTTCCATCAAGAAAAAAACGAAAAAATAAATTAGATCGTACAAGGAAAAAATCACAACGCTTGAAAGATACACATCGATCTTTGTTTTTACACCCAAATTCGAGGTTGAATCCTTCTTTGGTGGGCTAAAACCTATCCTATGGAAATCCCTAGAAATCCATGAATTTGATAGCTATGAGGAAATTTTATATTGTTCCCTCAAAGTAAAAATCTAAATTCAGAAATCTCAGGGGTATCATGGGGAAATGAAATTTATGGTGGACATTATTTCTGGCTACATGATTGACAAATCTAATGGTTCTATAAAAATCTATCACCACACATGGAAATGGTGCAGAAAGAATCACCATGAAATTTACTTGAAGGGGTGAGGAAATTATTTATGTGTTGATGAGAAGGAAACATGGACATTAACTGCTGACAACAAAAACATATGGCTACGACAGAGGAGAGGAACTCTCCGTTTGACCCTCCATACATTGTTCATTGCTTAAACTGCAATGAAACAAGGAACTTTGCAAACCAATACCCTAAGAAAAGGGAATTCTAAGGTAACCAACAACCTCCAAGGTAGAAAGGGTGGGATTTCTCCATCACTACCACTAAAGTGAACTCCAACAGTGAAGTGGTGAAAAGTACACTATTTATTCATTAAATAATAGATAACATACCTTTTGATTCTGGTTCTATGCAATCTTTTATATCCAAAATATTTAGTAGAAAATTCACAACACCAACTCAAATAATTGAAGTGAATATTTCAGTGAGAACAAAAAATGGGGAAATCATTGCATCCCATGAATATAATTCATCCCTTGTCTTAATTTGTGGATTGAAATTCCCATAAAACTGTGTCATACTCCCTCTATTGGAATTTGATAGAATTATAAGCATTCATTGTATTTCCTTATATAGATCCAACATGAATTTATGTGAGAGGTAAAACACTCCCCATATAGAGAATCAACCCCCGATTCCATACATGTGCAGGGAGGAGGATAAATTTTTTTAGCACCATAATCTCTTGTGTGGATATTACTGCCCCATTAGTATGTGTATCTTGCTCAGATAATTGAGTCTAATGAAGAAAACATCCTTAAAGACATTCCTTTTTTGGGGGAATTTGTGAATGTTTTTACTGAGGAATTTAATGGTCTTCCACCTATAAGATATGTGGAATTCATAATTGATCTTATACCTGGGGAATTGCTAATTTCCAAGACTCCATATAGAATGGAAGTTGTGGAGAATGAGAAGCTTATGAAACAACTACATGAGAATCTATATAAAAATTTTATACACCTATGTTCTTCACCATGGGGTCCACTAGTCCACTTCGTCTAGAACAAGGATGGGTCAATGCACCTTTACCTTGATTGTCGGCAGCTCAACAAAATCACTATAAAGAACAAGTATCCACTTCCATTAATTTATGACTTGATCGATACTCTGCGTGGATAAAAATAAATATCCAAGTTGGATATGCAGTTGGGTTATTATCATGTAAGGGTGAAGGAGGATGTACCTAAGAGTGCTTTTTGTACAAGATACGGGGACAATGAATTCATAGCAATGCCTTTCAGACTCACAAATTCTACAGAAATATTCATGTTCCTGATGAATATAGTCATTAGATATTTCCTAGAGAAATTTGTGGTAGTATTTATAGATGGTATTCTAATATAATCTAAATACAACGAAGATCCTGAGGAGAATCTAAGAATTGTACTAGAAACCTTGCGAAAGGATAAGCAATAAAAAAATTACAAAAAGTGTCAGTTCTGGTTGAAGGAGGTCTCGGTATTGGGTCATATCATCACAACTAATGGGATATCTATGGATCCCTCAAAGACAATAGTAGTTGAGGGATTTCCGAGGCCAGAATCAGAAATAGATATCCAATGTTTACTTGGGTTAGCTGGATATTATCACTGATTTTTTAGAAACTACTCACTATTTTCCTAAAATCTTACCAAGATAAATCGGAAGGTAGTAATGTAATCTTAGAGTGATGAATGAAAATACAGATTCATGGAGTTGAAAATGATGTTTATCATTGCACCCATGCTTACACTACCCACAAGTGGGAATCTTTTTATGGTAGTCAGTGATGCTTTAAATAACGGCATGGGTTATCTGTTGATGAAAAATTACTAAGTAATTGCCTATGCTACAAGGAAATTGAAAGTTCATAAGAAAAACTATCCATCATATGATCTAGAGTTGTATAAAGTAATTTTTTCTTTTCAAATTTGGTGACATTACCTCTTTGGGGGGAAGTGCGAAATATATACATATCACAAAATCCTCCAATATACATTCAGAAAAAAAGAGTTGAATACGCGCCAATGAAGATGGTTACATATGATCAAATACTATGACTTCTCAATCCATTACCATCCTCGAAAAGTGAACAAGGCGGTAGATACTCTAAGTTGAAATGACCCATCAATTCAATAATTGATGATAATTTCAAAGGATCCCATCATTATAGATTTAATAAAGATGGAGATAGGAATCATAAAGAAGGGAACATCATCAATCCTTTCCCAAATTATTACTCAATTATATCTTTTTAAAAGGTTAAAGGGTACTCAAAAGGATGATGTGGGAATTCATAAGAAGTGGAAACTATCATAAAAGGGAAATACTGGGAGTTCAATGTTAATGAAAAAGGAATTGTGAGATTCGGGACAAGACGATATGTTCTATCAAATCAATAGCTAGAGAATGAATTTTTGGATGATGCACATAGTTCTAATTTTTCCATTCATCCAGGAAACACAAATATGTATCGAGATCTCTAAGAGCATTATTTATGGGATAAAATTAACAAGAATATCGCGGAGTATACATAAAAGTTCATGGTATGTCATCAAGTGAATGTTGAGAAGAATAAGTCTAAGGGGATGATGAAACTACTACCCATACCAACCTGGGAATGGGAGAAAATCAGTATGGACCTTGTCATTGGACTTCCAAAGACATCCAAAGGAAACAGTGTTATCTGGGTTGTTACGGATCATCTGATAAAGAATGGACACTTTATTTCAATTCGTGAATATTTCTCATTGGATAAATTGGGAAGAATATATATCAGATAAGTGGTAAGACTAAATGTAGTAACACTCTCTATTGTAACCGATCGAGATCCGAGATTCATCACTATGTTCTGGAAGAGTCTTCAACTTTCTTTGAATAGTGAGATGAACTTTAGTACAGATTATCCTTCACAAACTAATGGTCAATATGAGTGGAATATCCAAACACTTGCGGACATGTTGAGATAATTCTCAGTGAACTAAAAAGTATGATGGGTTCAACATATTCCACTTGTTGAGTTCTCTTACAATAAAAGTGTCCCCTAAAGCATCAAATGGATCCTTGTGAAGACCTTTATAGGAAGAGGTGAAAAACACTGGTCTACTGGGATGTTGCTGGGGGGAAACTCTTAGGTCCAGAAATGGTAGAAGAATTGTTGGAGATGTTTAAGACCATCAATCAGAACATTAATGATGCTTAGAGTCAACAAAAGAGCTAGGGAAATAATTGTCAATGAGACATAGAGTTTGATGTTAGAGACATGGTATTTCTCTGCATATCAATATGGAAGAGGGTTATTGGATTTTTGGATAAGGGAAATCTTAGTCCAAGGTAGATCAGCCCATTTGTGATCCTTGATCACATTGGTGCAGTAGCCTATAGAATAGAACTCCCAATGATCCTATATAATGAACATTATGTATTCCATGTATCACTATTAAGGAAGAACATACCTGACCCATCACATGTACTCAATGAAAATGTGGTACTATTAGAGAATGTCCTATAATATGAATATAATATGGTGAAGCTCATATATTTTTGGGAAAAAGTTCTACAAAATAAGACAATTCCATCGTCAAGGTGTTTTGGCGAAACCACATGTTTGAATAGTAAATTTGGGACTCAGATGAAGTTACAAAGTAGAGTTAGCAACATATATTTTAGTGTAGGAAAAGGATATTTTAAGGGTGATATTTCTTAATGGGGGAACATTGTAATGACCCAAACTTTTATTAATGAAAATTCTTCTCGATCTATATAAATTTTATATTATGTAAAAAAAATTTAAAAAACATATTCACTTCCTTGTTTTTTTGTTTCTAGATTTTATTTTATTGTTATAAAATGTTACAGTTGGAAATATAGACTGTTGAACTATGTTCAAGTGATTATTATAAATATAGGTCTTTAACAAATCCAATTTACCTAGCCTAAGCCATGATTAAACAGCTTAACCTTGAACGGAATCACCTACGGGAGTAGGGGATGTTAATATAGATTATCACCTGAGAAATGTTATTTGAGCCACCCCAAGAGTCTTTCATCATCCCACACCTAACCCCTAGGTATTATGTAAGTGTTATAAGGGATTATGTAACAAGACCCTATCACTATGATTCTGTAAAATAGTTTTGTATAGAATAAATAATATACATTCATTTTATTATTTTTACTTTGTAATTATTTTTTAAAGCAGAAATAGTATTTTTAGTTAATATACTATTAAGAAATATATTTTGAGGAATTAATGGATTTATTTGAATTAAATAATATTTTAATAAAATATTCTTACTAATATTTATTATTATATATAAATGATCATATAATTTTTATGAATACAATTATAATTTTTATTACGATTTGAAAGCTGTTTTTTTCAAAAGCAATGAATTTTAGAAAATGTTAATATTTATTATAAAAGTAAAAATTCACATATATAGAAAGTTATTTATAAAAAAGGAATATTATTTTTGGAATCAGGATGTCGAAATTAACAAACGGGGAATTTTTTAATATTTTCTGAGATAGTGGAATATTTGGGTAAAATTTAAATACCATTTATATATATAATGTGTTTAATGACATCATAATGTCCAAATAGTGACGTAATAAAATACTATAAATGGTATTTTAGGCCAATATATGTTTTAAATTTAACATAATATGATTCTATATTTGTTTTATTTATTTTACTTAGACTTAGTGGACCCTCCAAGACTTATAAGACATTTTAACATTTTAAAATGATTTCTTTGAGATTGTGACTCACCTCCACATAAGAAATAATAATATTTTAATAGGTTAATCCATTGGAATTATAAAATAAATCTTCACACTCCCTGTTGGAATAAACCATGGGAAAAACCATGGGATGGTTTTTGGTTTGGATTAGTTTAATGTGTAGTGTCCAAAACCTAAATAATAAAGGACTCCATCTCCTTCCCAATATAAACCAAATATTTCTCCCATTCCTCTTCGCTCGAACCATTTTTATCTTGACCAAACCATGTCCTCCTCCTGCTATAATCCTCCCAAGGCTCCCAAAACTCCCAAAAAGATACTCTGAAGCCTATACCAATCCTTTGGGATCACACTTCCATGTACGGGATTTCTTCCTTTCCCATTTTTCCAAATTTCATTATGTTTTTGTACCCTTTTTTTACAATTAAAAATATTGGGGTATGATTTTTCACCTCCCCCAAACTAAAATCCCTATTCTTGATTAATTTTATACCTATTTCTTCCTCATTAATTCCTCCCATGTGCACCTATTACCATGTCGAAATTCTCAATGGAATTTATCTCTTCTCATTTACATTCTAGAAATTCCTTTATATTATGCATCTAAAACCCATTACATATGTTGGGACATGTATCTATATGAACCCATTACTATATATTTAATTTAAATATTATTGGATAACCCTTTTCCTCTCTTCATACATTTTTATGAATTATTATGTCACACCATTAGGCTGGCGAAATTTCACCATGATTTTCCATGCCAAATTCCATTGGTAGTGAATACCTAGCCCATTTCTCAATAAATGTTATTAACCTTTACACACATTTACATATTGACTATATATTTACATGTATATATTAAGAATCTATTTATCATGGTATAAATAATGATGTTGAATGATTCAATATTGTATGATCCATACGGTACACTTATTCAAGAAATGAAATGTTTATGTAGGGTGTTCCTTGATAGTGCTGCAATGCATTGGGTAAAGATTAGTATCATGATACGTCAAGTAAAATGAGGGTTTAATCATGATAATTCAATGTTAATGATAGTTTTCTCATGATCCATCTTCAATTATCCTTTTCTCATGATAATATCCTGTTAAATTTTGATGCCACATTTCCATGTTATGATAATAATGTTATATCATGCCTTTGTGATCATCTTTATATTATGCTCCATTGATATGTATATTTCTTAACATGTACTGTATTCTTCATGTTATGTATTGTTTACTCCATTAATAGGTTTTATAACTCACCCTTTTCTTATGCATGTTCTCAGGTTATCCCATGCAATGAAAAGTACAAAAGAATGCCTCTAGTCATGTAAAAGATGTTTTCAATAAAGATGTGTATTTCATGTTTTATGTTGTTATATAATTTTCATAATCCCCAAAGACACTATAACCCTTGATATTATAGTTTGTATCAAGGGAATATTTCATGTACTAAATTATGTTTATGTGTCAAATAAAAATTTGGGTTTTTATATGGTTGGATATCATGATTAGGAAAATTGTGTGTCAACCATGAGTTTTCCACTATCTCAATTGATAGCAGGATCACACATTTTCTTATGGGAATTAGAACAATTAGTCCAAATAATCCACCAATCATAAAACCTCATAGTGACATTTTTCTTCTTCTTATGGATTTTGGAAGGTGTTTATTAATTTCTACTATCCATGCTCAAACCATGAACCTCCAAAAAAGTAACAAAAACAATCCAAAACTCCTCTCAACCTCCTGAAACATGACCTAAATATTTTGTATACTTAAAATACAAAAATAAAGGGTCATGTACCTAAGAGAGGGGGTGACATATTAACCATGATAGAAAATTATTATAGGTTTCTATTTTTACATTTAAATGGACAATATGGTATATAAAATAAACATGTCTTGAGGAATTCAAATATTATTGAGAGATTTTTTAACAACTTGAGGTTCCATGGAATAGAAACCAATTGAAAGAGTGATCCATAAATTTGATTTCATTTATGGATTATAAAATTTATTTCAAGATAGTATATCTAAAATATTTTTTATATATTCTAGTTAAATGGAATTAGATAAATAATAAAAAAACTTTTATCAATGAAAAGAATTTTGAGACAAAAACACTTCCAACTTTGGGAATGTTCTAATAAGAACCACAAAAAAACATAAATATTTTGAACTTGAAGTTATAATATCATGAATATATGTTATTTAATCATATGAAATTTCAATTATTGAACATATACACCACTTATGAAAATTTAGATTCATAATACAAAACATGTCATTCGGTGGATAATTTGAGAAGAAAAACCCCTACCGTGGTTTTGATTCTTTCTTAACGTCAATGAAAAATCATTAATAATTAAATTAGTTTTATTATTTATATACCATATATAATTTATTATATCTTTAACCATTTATAACACCATTAGTAATCCTTCCACACAAATATATATATTTTAGTAATTTTTACTTATTTTTCAACATTTGTGGTTTATAATTTAATGGTTCATAAAAGATTTGTAGGATCGATGTTGGTATATGTTATTATTCTAAAGTTCATATTTCCCAAATCCATAAATTGTAATATAATGGATTATTTATTATGTTATAATTTCATTTCATATGTACTTTATTCTTTACCAATGAAGGTAAATTTGATATGGGCCATTTTGGTGACTTTTAACCAATAAAGGGTTTTTAATTCATTAATGATTTAAATATTGATTTATCCATCATAGAACCAAAAATAATTATAATTATTTAAATATATATATATATCATATTATTCTATTAATTAATTTTTCATAATAATTCATGATATAATTTCAAAGCATTGTTCAAGTAAGTGGTTCTGTCGGCCAAAACATGAACATACCCTGATTAATGGATGATTATGATGTGATAAAGTTAAAATATCATTATAACCATAGAATAATAAAATAATTTAGTTTTTTATATTGATATATCATAATAATAGGTAATTTATAGTATAATTTATTTATGTGAATCAATTTTAAAGTATAAATAAATTATTTTCCACTTAGTTTTCGTGTTTAAGATGGATAGTTTTATAGAAATTATTTACCATTAATAAAATTTGTATGAATATTAAATTTGTATTATCATTACATTATACATATCATAAAAACATATTTGTCCTTTTTAAATCGTTTTCATGAATATTTATTCATGTCGATTGTGAAATGAAAAACTGAAATCAATCATTCCATGGAGGCTTTAGTCCAAATTTACATATGGTTGACGATTTAATTTTCCATAGAATGGGAAAATGCAGTAATATATTTTTTAACTTATAATCCATAATATTTAATAATTATAAATATTATATATGAAATTCCCTATTACAAAAAATCCATTAATTTTGGTGATGGAAAATGAAACACTTTGTGTCATGGAGGTGGTTGTTCTCATAATGCATTACCCACATTTATGTTCTTCATGATGGAAACTATGGGTTCAGTGGTTTATTATTGTACCATCATTGTGATAACAGAAAATAATAATAATCACACTGATGTTATCCGTAAAATATGGTGAAAATAAATTTTTCTAAGAAGAAAGGAACACAAAGAAACAGAAAAAAGAAATAGATCTTAAGAACATACACCTCACTTCTTAGATAATCCCCTTTTAAAAAGTGGTTAAGCCATTATGGGATGGTATTTTGAGAATAGAATAACCTCATTATAGTTTTGAGGAGTTTTTAGGAATGTATTTTCCATTTTTTTGGTTGATCTAATGGGTTTTTTCTGTGAGGTGGAGGAGTGGAGAGCCATTGTTATAAGTGAAAATGGATGGTATTTTTTTAATTAAAATAATTTCATCTTTAAAAGGATTTTACACTCACCTAATGTGTAAAAAATTGATAAATAATAGATAAAATAATTTTTATGGTCTACCAAGGCCTTAACCATACATTATCACAAATTCTTAAACATGGTTGAGGTTTATAAATCTTTGATCTTTTCTTTTACCCTTTTTTCTTTTACCATGTTAAATAGTATTTACATAGGTTTACTTATCTATTATTCCCAAAATTAAAATGGACCATATAAATTTTTTGGCCCTTCTAATTGCAAAATTTAAATCAATTTTATTTTATTATTTTTTAAAAATTGATAAAAATTAACACCAAAAACTAAATGTATAATGTATTGTAAATAATTTTTTGAAAAATAAAACATAAGTCCTGAAACATAAAATATGGGGTTTCAAATTAAAACCACAATGTTAAACTTAATACTGCCACTTAAAATACATATTTTGTGTTTTAAAAACGTTTACATAATTCAAAATTCATTCTTATAAAATAAAAATTTCATACAAATATTGTTATTTATAAAAACTGTATTTTTCACTAATAACCTAAGAATCAATCATTTTTTAAAGACCCAAAAATTAATCTTAAGATAATATTGAAATTTTTAATCCAAAAATGATCATATTTTAGTCAATTTATAATTTTTAAAATTTTAAATTATTTTTTAAATGAGAATACAATATTTTATTTAAAAAATAAAAAAAACATTTTTTAAACTTGATTTATTTTAAAATTATTTCATATATATTTATAAATATTTTATTATTTAAATATTAATTTATAAATAAAAACAATAACTATAATGATATCATTTTTCCTATGATCAATCAAATTTATAAAGGTAAAATATAATACCCTTTTTTAAATTGTACTTTAAAAGGAACCCTTTTTAAAGTATTGGTAAAAGTTAAAAATAATTTATAATTATTTAAATTTATAAATATCATTTATATAATAATTATTATGTTATTAATATATTTTTAATTTGTAATGAATTTTATTAGTTGGTTGTTGTGCTTGTTTGGTGTTGCGTGTGATGCTAACTATTGAATATAGTTATAATTTGAAGGAACCAATATTCTAGGTTGTTAATTTCATCACTACATTTAAGAAAATATTTTCTAAATTGTCACGAAATCTATTTTGGTTATTATAAGTGACCTTATCTCCCTGTATGTGAGACATTTTGTGGGGGTATTTTTCATTTTTCCTTTCCTAGGTTAAAATTCAGATGTTTGACGTTCAGATTTTTTTGCCTTTGTGAGTTGGCTTTGTATGACATGATATACATTTATATACATTATCAATGTGTTTTAGTTGGTAAATAATTTCAATATCCATTGTGATGCATATTATTATTTTTTAGTAGTTTATTACATTCATTTATTTTTTATTATATAGTCTTGGTTCTAGTCTTCCATTGATGTTCTATAGAATATTGAGTTTTGAGGTCATACTCAAACCCACTGCGAGCTCCGATAGAGTTCCATAAGGGGTGGGATGTTAAACTCAGAAACCAACTAGTACCAAATTTTAGGTCAAACAAAAACAAATCCAACCATAGTAACACTCATTAAATATTCACACAATATTAATACAATATTTCATGAAAATATAAAAAAAAAGAAGGTACCTCATACCCACTTCCCCCTAATCTAGTTTCTCTCATATTCTAATGGATATAATTTATATACACTCATACAATCCCATATCAATGTATTGTATATTGATAAAACAATTATTAACTGTAAAGGAATAATAAAAATTCATACAACACATATATACCATACCCACACACCAAAACAAAATCCATCAAATGTCACAACCACTTCCAATGTCCCATAACTAAACTATAGATAAAAAAGTATAAGATATAGAATTTATGACCATATATTCGACACATATCTCAAATTTAATGGTTTTATAAATTACCCAAAATATCATTTGGGCCTCAACCTTGTTACCAAAATTGGGTTTTTCTATTTAATATGAAATGAAATATAGAACAATATGATTATAACTCAAAATATGATCATATGGTCCCTAATATACAAATTTAAATATAGTATTACATACAATCACTACACCATCACCAGCTCGAATCTGTAATTACCACATATAACCACAAAACATGCTCTTATAACAACCATACATATTAATTTATAGTTTACATTAACTTATTTCCACTTCACAATTCATTACTAATTTTACATAATTATTAATGGACATCTTCACTATTTATTATTATCTTTAATTCTTACACTTCATTTAATTAATCAATATACATTTATTTTAATTACCACATTATATCAAAATATTCCATCACTTAATTTAGTCATTACAACCAAAAATAAACATATCATCTCATATATTTTCATTAGTTTATTCATCCTTTCATTAAAATTTCTATATTCAGGTAATAATTATCATCTATGATCCAGTCAGATCACCTCCACCAAAAACCATCTTCTAAAAACTACACAACCAAGATAGAAAGATTTACTTACATTATTACAGTACCACACATATAATTTTACCAAATATTTATAATTTATACTTTCCACCAAAATATCAAATTTCACATGAAATGGGGAGAAATGTTGTGAAAAAAACATTTATATATATATATATATCTAACATGTTTCCCCCATAATAAGTTCGATTAATCTTAATATAATTAGTACAATCTCACAAATCTTCCAAAATAAAACAAAGTCATTCAAAATAAACATTTAAGATAGAAAACGAATGAATTTTCTGAACCATGTAACTTAATTTAAATATAAATTCAATTAATTTCTAAGGTAAGGATTATAAAGATAAAATATTCATGTCACAAAAAAACACACAATTAATCTATAACTAATCACCCCACATCTATTAACCTTTAAATCAAAACCTCTAATACACTATTAATTACCCCATGAAGGTAGATATAAGGTAAGGGGAAACAATTACGATTGAATTATCATGATCTACGTGAATAATTCCATATGATATAAATAAATAAATGTTATTTAAAAATAAGTCATATGATGTATATGAATCTATGATGTCACCTATAGTCATGAAAATGAAGAATAAACTGAATAAAAGTTTAGAAATAACTCAGATATAGGAAAAGTTAATTTAATAAATGATCTCTAAGGGGATGGATTAGTTATCTCTCATTGTTCCCTAGGATTTATTCCATTCCATAAGTATTCATACCCTTAATGATCCTAACCCTTGTACTCTTTCAAATACCCTCAACATCAGCCATATCTCCTAAAAATAATTAAAATGTTTATAGTTATACTCTCTATTGTCTCCTTTCATTGTATTCAATGGGTTTTCTTATAGTTTTTTGTTTTCATAGTTGTAAAAATTTCTTTTCCACCCATTTGTTTTTCTAATGGAAGTTTACCTTCATCCTTAGTACTCTTTTAGGTTTGATTTATGCAGAAAATATTTTACTATATCATTCATTTCACCTTTTTCACTAGTTGAGTCACATTAGGGTATACTAACATCATGTCTATAGTCTATCATTCCTTTTGGATTGATGAGACATATACTCCTCCCTCAAATTATATATGTTATCCTTGATTTTTGTCCAAATTAAGTCTTTCGGTGCTTCACATTTTCCTTCAGCCATGCTCTTGTGGGGATTGAGAGAGAGAAAATATACTAAATAAAATGGTCACTTAGAAAATGGGTTGTGATCTATATTTGTAGTCGATGAGGTTAGTTATTTTCTCATTTGTTTTCATGTTATGTTTTGTTTCATTGATAGTTTCTTTATGTATTATTTTCCCATATTTTTAATTTTCTATTTATTTAAATAATTTTCCTAAAGGGTCCATTCTACCCCTAATTTCAATACACACTTTTTATATTTGATGTGTCTCATCCTTCCAATGAATGTTTTCTTAACTCATTTATCCCATTTTAATGGAATAAGGAAATCGAGTTTTTTTATGAAGGAATGTAGGATTCCTCTTAGTGGTGGAGGTAATATTTTAAATTCATTGATCTATTAAATTTTCTATAATGGAGAAGTGCAGGAGTTGGTTCTATTAGACGAGGATTCTTTAGTTTCCATCTATGAAGGATGTTGTGAGTTTATGGCTTTCCTAAACATGGGTTTAATGGTAGTGATTTTTTTTGGTGATTTCAATATCTTCTTCCATGAAGGAATATACCATTGGATGGTTTTGTGTGGTCTCTCATTTTTTTCCTAATGGGTTTATAGCATTATAGTATATAGATCATTACTTCTATAACTACATTTTGGGCAAGATTTTTTCAATTTTGTTAGTTTCTCCCTCCCTATTTTAGCACTCAAAATATAGTTTAGTGAAACCCTCTAGTCAAGTAATTATGTTTTGGGTGTTAACTTTGCGATGGGGAGAATGAGTAGTCCACTAGTGGGTATATTTGGTACTCATCCTTTGAGTGTTACATTTAATGTACCCAGTCATAGTGAATGTTCACTACGAGGGGTGGTAATAAGTAAGGATTTTTCTAATTTTTCGTTTTATGATTTCTAATTTAATAAAACTCAATCACTTTTTTGAGTTATAAATCTCAATACTTAACTCATACACATCGAGGAATGAAATAATTTGAAAATTTGATTTATAAAGTTCACTACTCAATATGTGTTTTATTTTCTTATCCGAATATTGACTCACTCGTGATCATATGATCTAGTTGTATCACCATTGTATAAACATTTATATTGGAAAATCCCTTTTACTCATGGTTATAAAATAATAAAAAAAATTCTCTTGACCTAAGAGGAAAGAGTTTCACATTGATCAACTATGTTGCACTGTTGTCTTGTATTGATGAGGAAGGTATTATACTTCTTCCTATGATAATTATTTCATGAAAATATTTACCTTTTTAAACACTTATTCTCCATTATATATGATCAATTGAAACTATTTACCACACTTTACTATTGTGATAACCATGAAAAAATCTTTGTATTCTTCTACTATTATTACTTTCATCACTGTATGTACTTTTCCTCTTATATTTTTAAACACCAAACTACAAAAGAAGTTAAAATTTATATTTAAAGAATAATCGATTGAAAATTTAATACTTATTACAAAAAATAATCTATTTAATTTATCACACAATATAAACTCTCTATCCACTCAATCAATACCCTACTTGAATATATAATTCACAACAGTAGTACTTTCAAATTCAAAAATAGATTTGAAAAAAATTAAAAGTCCCAATTTCCATGAACCACTATCCATTTTCATATACTTATTTTTCATCAATTTGATCATTAGTGAACTCTTTTTTACAGTTTATTAGGTTAGAGACATTAGATATCTAGTATGGGTGTCATTTGAGAACTCAAAAGAGCCATTTCATCTAATACACTAAATAGTTGGTAAATTTTACCATCAATGGTTTGTCCCCTCATAATCATGGGGTGTGGTATTTCATTTCATACATTTTTCACTAACCATAACTACCGCCTCTTCCTATTTTATATTATTTCATTCAACATATGTGTAACCACTATAAAACTTATCTCGACACTCTGAGCACCACAATATATTTTACACTCAATGTTTCTCACAATGATTCATTTCACTGACCGTAGAATCCTCAACAGCATGGAGATCCCCTTTTGAAAAACATAAAACTACCAAGTTCAATCATTACATGGTAATTAATATCCTAGAAAAATTTAATATTTCTAAAAAATACCATGATGTGGGGATCCCCATTTCAATTCCCAACCATTAGCTCTCATGTGAGAAACTACAAAAAAACCAAAAGAGGATATAGATCAATATGTCAATGTTTCATATTGGAAAAACTTCTCAGTCACAACACCTTGTACCATGCCTATGAAACTGATGATCTCCTCATTTAGATGTTTTAATGTGTTCTTCATCATAGTATAACTTATTCTTCATTTCACCCCAACATTTTTAATCCTTAAATATTATACCAAAACCATCCAAAATGATCATTTCCTCTGTATCCTCAATGTTTTAACTTTCCAAACTATCTCCATATGAATTCCATTTGTGACTATGATGTGGTGATTTAACTCCACATGCAACATCTTTAAACTCCTATAGATAACGTCAGATCATATTCCATGTTCTTTGGATCATTCTAATGCAATAGAATGAACGTTATCTTTATTAAATAATTATGAAAAACAATATTTTGAACATGATTTAGGATTTCAAACCATAATACAACAATAAAATAACATTTATTTCATCTCATATACACTTCTCATCTTCCTCAATATGGTATCCACAATATCCTAAAAACATATTTTGTTAAAAATTATCCCCATATGGAGTTGACTAGAAACAAAGGACAATAAATTATATTCTAACTCATAAAACATATAAATGAATAATTATTCAATGATTTCAATCCCATGTGAGTGAAATAAATTTAGGAAACAATAATATTAACTAAAAATATCATACATTACATAATAAGTGATGTACATCAACTTAATCAGAGCCCATAAAACCCCATAATACCAGTACATCATGATTCCAACTAAGAATCCATTGGATACAACTATTGAGTCGACAAAAACTATTCAATAATTTATAAAAAATCATTTATATTGTGTATAAAAATATTATGTATAAATTAACACCAATGATTTTAAAATAGTTTAATGACTCACTTTATTTCTTACCCCATTTAAAAAACTATTTAAATAAATTCTCACCCTAAATAAGTTATATATCCCCATAAAATAAAACATATTTCAAATGGTATTATATAGAAAGGTTTTCTCCCCCTTTATAAATAAATTTATTTGTTAAATAATGTAGTAAACATAAAATAAATTTATGTTGTTATTTTTCTCCCCTTTTTACAAAAATATTCAGAGAACAAGTGAGAGTGGGGATAAAATAACCATCCCTTTGACTTTGATTTGTGAATCCTAAGTATTATTACACAACCTATAGGTTGTGGTATTCAACTCTTACTTTTAATGAGAACCACCTTTATTATTAATGTTATTCTTCTACTCCAATTTTATAATTTTAGTATAATTATTTTTTTTAACTTCATAAAAATAATGTCCTAACGTCTATTTCTTATTATAGATCTTTAATAATTAATTTTTGAAACATTTATTTTCCTTTCCTTAAATCAATAAAACATTCTCTTCTATATTTCTATAATATAATCTTCTTGAGACACTCTTCTATCCGAGTTCTTGAGTAGACAAGTGTTTTTTTAAAAAATTGGATTTGTCATTCTCCATAGGATTAAGAGTATTTTCCTTGTTCTTCTTGTGAGGAATCTTATTATTCACAAATTTATTTTTCATTTTTATAATTTTAAATATATTTGGATCTTGTTATTGATCATTGACCTTGTAAAATTACATGACAATATTTTGAAATATGATATAATTAATCAAATAAACTACAAAATTCATTCATGGCTTTATTATGACTCTTCAACTTCACAAATTATTTTTGAAAAATATTATAACAGATTTTTTCAATTTTATATGTCATCTCCCGCTAAATATATTAATTTCAAAAACATTCAGGGATCTATATCTTCTCCCCTAAAACTGGAAAATTATTATCATATGTATATATCCATTTCAGAAACAACAATGATTATAAAAGGCCAATTGTATTATTAAATATCTAATTTTATTAGTAGTGTTACTTCTACAATTTTCATCATTTAAAAAAATTCACCTCCATTTAGTTAATAATAACTATTGTATACTATACATCTAATAATTTTTTATATACTTTTTTTGAATTTTTTTCTTCACAAACACAAATATATATTCCATTGATGTTAACATTCAAATATAAAATATTCTTTGAATAATATTTTCCAAGGTGCCTTTCTCCTATTCTCTCAATATATTTTGGGAAATTAAAATTAATTAACTGGATAAATGATCTTTATGATATCGTGGTTTAAATTATTTTTACTATAATAATATTTAATTTTAAAATTATCCACAACCATCTTCTCCTGACTTGAGCAATAACCAACTTCTTGCTTGAATTACAAAAATAATACGTGATATTATTGATATAATATTATGTCTATAAAAAATATATCATAAGATATTAAATATTATTATCTAATAAATTAATCTAATAAATAAATAAAATCTGACATTATTTTTATCCTTGGTGAGTATGTCTCTTAATTCCTCAATAGTAATGAGTAACTCATCTTTTTTACTACAAATTCCGCAATCCCAATTCCACCATATTTGATGTTGTATTCAATATTATGTTTTATTTCCTCAAACTCATAATTTTGGAGACACTATTCTCATGTAAGTACTTAAATGTGGAAACCATTTTGGATTTATGTACATACACATCACTATATAGGGAATCCTCTTCATTCCATGAGTTTTCTATGATGCATGACTCGTTTTCATTAATTGTTATAATGAAGTCCTTCTCCCCACATCCACTTGAGGAATAACCACTTTCACAACCAATACCTAATGTATCAAACTTATTATATAATTATATCCTAATTTATGGTAAAATGAGTGTTCATACTAAAACATGATGACAACTAACCACTTTTGAAGTTATTTTAATTATTAAACAAAACATCCTGAGAGGAGTCTTATTCTTTTTACTTTCATCTTCATTCATATATGGAAAGTTATCAATGAAATATACAACAACCCACATTCGAAACAAAATTAAGGTAATTTACCATTGGAATTAACTTTTCCTGTTTGGAGACCTCTTGATATGAGTGAAATAATATGGTAAAACAACACATCAACATTTTGATATTAATATATTCTTCCAACTTCATCTATATCTTCTTTAAGTTCTTCAATTTTCATTAAGGGTCATTATTTCTTCATATATTTGAAATTGGTTTAATTCTCATCTAAATTATTCTTCTTTTTCATTAATTCTTTGAGTATCTCATATGAAACCAATATGTTGTGAAAAACATCCAATGTAAGTGTGACAATATCACAATCCTTTAGTATTAAGACATTGGAATCCTACCGGTATAGTAGGTTATGATTTAACTTATCAAACACAACATTCAAATTAAGATAACAATTAAATAATCTAATGGTTCCCACCACCTCATTAACCCAAGTAAAGAATTCATCTACAAATTTTGATTCAAGAATATGTATATTTACATGCTTCAATCATCAAAATTACCATATATCACTTTCAAATTTTTCATTCAATTCAGATATATTATTTAGGTAGTCCATATTTCATAAATTAATCATAAAACCCACAGCATTTTGAAATTTATTTAATATAAGTGAGGATATAAATTACTCCTTATAATCAGATCAATCTAAAAATTCTTCTGATAATTCTATGTGAATGTTGATACATGTGTAACATGTTTAAATCCACCAGTAAAAATATATATAATATCCATTCCAATTTAAATAAAATAGGGTATCATTCATTCCTTCTAAATTTTGTAATTGTTTCCATTGAATATATCAACTCTAATTTTATCTACTTAATTAATATTATACATACATAATAAAAAATCATCGTAAAAACATCAAATCCACTAAATACCATAAAAAAATAAGCACAAATACTTCATCACTAAATAAATAGAGATAATGATTAAAATACCAGTTATGGTGGAAAAATAGAAGAAGAAAAAATTAAAAAAATTACCTTTAGAAGAAACATAGTTCTCTAACACCAATTATTGTACCCAGGAACAATATAAGTTCTCTAAGAGGGCGTGAATCATTGAACAGTATTACATCCTTTCCTTTTATGATTTCTTATGAAATTAAACTCTATTAATTTTTAGAGTATGTGATCTCATTGTTTTAGTAACACACACCAATGAATGTTATAAATAGTGATATTCAACGTAAAATGATTATAACTCAATATTATTAGTTAATCGTTAGATTGATCTGGACTCACACAAGACTATACAATCCATCATTATCACCATAATAGATATAGCATGTAGGTAATACCTTCATGAATACATGACAGTCAAAATTATAGTCTCATGACACAAGAAGATAGGGATTAACCCTTGATATACCATGTTTTATTGTTGTCTTCAATTGTGAAGTTAGGGATTATTCTTCTTCCAAATATAATTTTCACACCAAATTATTAAAGTGATCTCACACTTCTACTTTATTTCATTTGAAAATGTGTGACTATATACTTATATAATAAACACCACTAACGTGAATATCACACATAAATCTGTGTTTTCTTCTACTACTACTACTTCCACCACTTCAAGTCCTTTTCCTCTTCTTAATATGTGCATTACACTACACACAATAATTAAATGTATCTCTATATAATAATCCTTTATTATCCAACACTTATCTTATTCAAGGATTATATTCAATTTAATACACAACAAACCTCTCCTTCCACCAATGAATGACTCATGTTGAATATGTCATAAAAAATGGTAGTAGTTTCCAAATAAAAATTAAAATTATAAATAAAATTCATCCTTCAAAAATATATTTACTACTCTTAAAATTCTCATACTTCATTTTGATCCATTGAATAATCCAAGGAATCTTATTATAACAGCCTCAAACCTATACTAATTGATCATATGATAAAAATATAAAATTTACATTTATGTCTTTGATACCAATAAATGTAACCTAGTTTCAACCATCTAAAACATAAAATATCAAAAAGAAATGTGGGATCATTTACATACTTAATGATCATTTTTGGATTATAGTTTCAAGGATATAATGAAAAATCTTACATAACAACATGGATACATAAACAACTTGTTTATAATAATCTATAATATCCCCATATATATTTTTAATATATAATAACTTTTTAACAATAATATAAATAAAACATTTCTTCACAACATCAGGAAAAGAAACATAAGAATGGTGAGATCAAATGTTCATTACGTAAAAACTTAATCAATAAAATTTAAATTTCATCAATGACCATAAGATAAGAAAAATTGTATGATGATACAATAATAGTGCATGACAATAAAATAAAAGGACGTGTACCCATAAAAAAATGTGACATTAAAAATCTCACGTGGAATAAATCTTTAATAAATATAAGAGTCATTCGATTAACTAATCATGAGCCATGTGATATCAATAACGATCAAAAGAATGATTAAAATCTATTTAAATAAAAAATGAATCATATTGGTATCAAGGAAGATTATCCTTATAGAACCATTACAAAAACCCCTACTAGTGGAATAACAAATATGATAACCTCCACAAAAATTATTATAGGAACAAAATCATTACCCAATGCATTGGAGGGCTATAGAAGACCCACCATTTCTTATTTTATTATGAAACAACCCATAATTAGTTTATAACTGAACTACCCACCCATGGATGACAATAGAACCACTCATCATCATAAAAAATGTTCCATAACCATAACATGTATAAAGTATATAGATCTTTCTTTTCATCATAAAACTCATAAAAAGAACCATTTTGTCATTTCATAACATGATTAAGATGTGATAAATAAAAGAGTTCCATGACAATATCTTTGAAACAATCATAAACATTGTAGATAAATACATGGGATGAAATTATTAAAAAAATATCTCCAATGGAGATTAATTAACATCAATGGTATTTATCATTGATGAATAAAAATAATATTAAAAACATAATTAATTGTTTTTGTGAAAAAAAATAATTTTCCAATTGGAAAATGACTTAAAAAATATAAATTCAACAAATGTTGTCAAAATAATTTTCATTGAAAATAACATTGGAAAATTATAAATTAATTATCTAATAAAATAATGTTCATCATATGGAATAAATCCCTTCATACTATAAACATTTATAAATATAATTTATTTCAAAATATTAAAAAGAGAGTTAAAAATAATCCATACAAAAAGTATAATAAAATTTCCTTTAAACATTCAAAAAAGGTTAAAGATCCTATAAAATAACTTTTAGAAATAATTTATTTTTACAAAATAAAAGTATTGAAAACATTTAACAAATGTGGACATGGAAAATAATGATTCCTAATCTAAAAGAAGATACAAGATAATTATCACTTAAAAACTACGTTCATGATGTCTAATTAAAAAATAATGGAGTAAATTTAAATTAAACATTTAAACAAAATTCATAACTAGATGATTGTAACATATATTTTTTTCAATAGAATAATATCCTATGATCCCTCCCAAAAAAATATTAACATAGAAAATCCTTAAATAAGATGAGAGTGTTTCATAAAAACACTTTCAGGTTGGTAACATTTGAATCATACTCCTGTGAAAGAAATAGGTTAAAAACAAGCATTAAAAACATTAATATTAAAATATACATGATATAATATATCGAGGGGAATTATATAAACCTCATAAAATAAGTTAGATTTAAAATAAACATATGTCCCAAATAATGAATAATTGAGAAGAATAATAATTACAAATATCATAATATTTAAAAAATAATAAACCAATGGAGTCGTTCTATGTAAAAAATGTAAATAAAAAAATAGTATAAATAAAATACAATTAAAAAATTTCCATTTCACACATAATCATTCCATAAAATTATCAAAGAATATGTGATATACCCAATGAATGTGAATTGAGTTAAGAATCCCTTACCACATGGAAATATTCATGTCATATTCTTTCAGATGAAATTATTTTAATTGAATGATAATAAAACATTAAGTATGAATGATTCAGTATTTATCATTTAAAATGGAATAACATACAACATGTAAAATAAATTATTATTATAACATTGATACATTCCATAGTGAATGGAAATCGATAGGAAATCTCTTACCTTTACTTCAGTCATTCCATGTATGGCCTTTAACTACTATATAATAAACTTATAAAAATTATTTATTTATTTAGGAACCATTGATATGTTTATTACTTTTTCATTTAATCATTTTTAAATTTATTTCAATGATATATTTTGTTACATAATCAGTTGAGGCCACATTGGGTATTTTGAGTTCTTTCAGTTCAAAAATTCAAAATGACTTCAGTATGTTGATAATGGTCAAAGAGGTAATTATTCTATCTCTAGAATCCACACATAGGATCCAATCAAAGTTTCCCCAAGATGGTGTATATAATACCTAAAGTGAATCTACCTGAATTCCAGAGGTTGTTGACTTTTAATGGGGGCCAATGGTGTGTATGTGGGGAGACTATAACCTCATTATTCAGTTTATTCACAGTGTTAAATAACATATAACAAGTAGAGGAAGCAATTGACTAAACATACTATAGAAAAAAATGATAATATAAATAGAGTGAATAACCCTGAATAAACTATATAACAATTCTATATATAAAAATGATAATAATGTCATGTCATGAGTCTATACAAAATTTAATTGTAGTGGAACCAGGGTACAAGCATATAATTTCTATTAAAAAAAATAAACAATTATGAAAAATATTCCAAAAAATCTTGTATATAAGATCAGTCCTCTTCCCCCAAATTTCCATCCTAAGCAGCAAAACAATCAAGCATCGGTAGCAGCACACTTTATTTTATCCATAACTTTGATCATAAAGTCTACATGGGTACCAAATCTCCCCTGAATAGGGTCTGAGATATAACTCTCAGTAGGCCAGCACCCATAGTGTCTTGATAATTCCATTTCATACTATAAATAGTGATAGTGTTCTATATATAATAAAATTATGCCAATTTGTATAATTAAAACATTAACACTTTGGTTTGGGCTCCTAAATGGACACCCATCCCATACCAGCTACTTCTGCCAATGTTGAAGCCTAAATAAGGAACCTATAAAAGAATTATTTACATAAATGTCCCAATGTAAACAAGGTTACTATAAAATCATACCCCATGATTTTTCACTGTCTTGGGTCTCATATCTATGTAATTTCATAATCATGATCAATTATAAATAATAAACAAAAATAGATAACACAAAATTCACATAATGATAAAAAAAGATGCATCACATAAGATAAAACAATAATTCAATCCATCAAATCTAGAGATGGAGTCTCGAGCCTATCCCAAGAGATCTAAAAGAATCCGAAGTATCACTATATGAAATCCAATATAATCCAATTCCACTGAGTCCATTCGAGGCGATCCAAAATAATCCCATTTATCACTCAAGGCATGGTGACTCTGATTCTGTCCTAATTATCATTCATAGGAGACATATTATCACCCATATCATGGAATATTAATCATGGTAATGGGTCCATCCACGGTTTCTCCCCTAGGTAATTGGTATCACTCATGTGTAATATAACCCTCTCAGGTATCCCTCATCTGAAAATACAAAGCATCACTCCCAGTGTGTTGAGTCATGACTAAATGAGGACGGAGAGTTTATCCATGGAACCTTAATATAGAACCCATGTTATCTCCTAAATCGTATCATGAGATCCATAACATGTAAGTAACATATCAAGGAAATATATTTATAATTCGCAGCCATCAAAAAATTTCTCATTCCAATTGCTATCAACTTATACAAGCTATACAAATAATCTAAACACTGTGGAACAATTCATATGGCATGACGTAATGTTTTAAAAGAGAACAAGGAATGAGTCATATAAATTAATTAAAATATATAATAATTTATAAATGGAATGAAACCATTAGCACATGGAATTAATAATCTTCATACCATATGTCATCAACAAAATCATAATAATTAGACCTATCAATCTTACCATGGCTTAGTATTTATTTCATTCCATTAAACATGGGACACACACCAAGAATCCAGAAAAAAAAACAAAGCATGCTCACATTGATAAAGAAAATAGTTAAGGTCTCAATTAATAACAATATTGAATAGAATATGGAATAACTATAAGCATAAACATGTATTTAGATGTATGGTTTGAGGTATAAAGCTTGAAGGTCACCCTTATAGATCAATATTGATTGTTAATTTCATTCATTTTATAAGTAATTTAATCAAAATGAATTTTTCATTTAGTTATTTTCCATTTCAACATGGTAACATGAAAAATTTTAATAGGAAACACATAATAGGGTCTCCAAGGTCAAGGAAAACAGCATGTTAATGGATTAATCTATTAGATAAAGTCCCAATGGATGTGGTAAATCTTAGATATCATTTTAATATGCAAGAATGAGCCTCAAAAGAAGAGTTCGACTAGTGACACAATGAAACAACACTTAAGAAGCAACTAAAAACAGAAACAGATGTAGAAACCCTACCTTATAGTCATAGTACTACACACATCTAACAATAACCCTTGATTCCAAATAAAATAGCAGAAATCGATAGATTTCTCAAAACCCCAAAAATAGGGAAAAATTACATTGCATCCAAATAGAATAATAGATCTCAATGAAACATATATATAGAGGGGTGTGGATGATAGAGCTAACTAAGATGATCCTATTACTATTGATGATGAATGAAATAGGGGATATTTTAGGGAGAAACATGAAAAACCCATAGGAAGAGGAGAAGGGGGTTTGTGCACCTGGAGGGAGGAGAAATATCAATTTGGAAGTTGGGAGGAAGATTAGAAGGGGTAAAAAAATTTCATAAATGGTAGATTAGGTATTTCACCTCCCATTAAAAGTATTCACATTTTGGATACATAACTATCTGAACTTTGCACCAACCATGAATAAGGTTCTTCTACTTAAGGAACAACCCATAGTCTAGGCACATCGTTTGACTAACCGTGCTCAAACTATGAATTTTCACACGGTTCCCAACCTAAAATAGACCAGATGACCATGGTATTAGATCACACAGTTGTCCAAATATTGTGAGATTCTCTTTATTCCATAGTCTATTACCGCATGGTTTGGGTAAACCATGAGGTCATGTTATCCTAGTTTCCTCTAAATCTATGACCTTGTCATTTTCCTCCATTTTTTAGGCTCTACACTTTGAAAGATCCCTCGACGCACCAAATATCTCCTCCAACCATTTACAAAATATTAATAAAGTCATTTTGTGGAATTAAAACCAAAATTTAAACAGTATGTACCATTAGATAATGCCAAGATGTTATAACACCTCGTCCTTTAAAAAATCATCCCCGAGTTACCTTTACATTAGAGGTATGATGTCATATGAGAAGTGTTTTTTCCACTAAAAAGGTACATTGGCCTCCCACTACTTGGTCTCATCATGAACATGTTCATGCTTTCATATCACCCGGACTAGAGGAACTGGACGGCCTTAGAGAAGCTTCTTACTAAGACCAATATTTTGAATTGGATTCTCCTCAAATGATGCATCTTCCTCTAGATGAATATCCTCATGATCAAATTAATGAAATGGGTCTAATGATTTTGTTGAAGATGAGGCACATGGAAGACATCATGCATGGAATGATACCTTTGATGTAAGAACAACTAATAGGATACCATCATAACTCACATATGTATCTCAAAAGGCCTGACATATCATGGTGATAACATTCTCAATCCCATCATTTTCTTATTTCCCAACTGAGGTGATACACATAGAAGAACCCAATGTCACACCTCAAAATCTATAGGTCAGCATAAATGATCGGTATAAATCTTATTCCTATATTGATCTATTACCATACACTTTCAAATTATCTGTATTTTCTCTGATGTCTCCAGAGTGAGATGAGGACACAGTAGAGTAGCCTCAACTACCTCAATTTAGTATATAGGTGAAAACATCATCTAACATGGAGAGACTAATATGGGTCCATATAAATAGTTTCCTGAATGTTGTTACTATAGTAAAACTCATCTAGAGGAATATGGTTTTCATAAGAACCTTCATAATCAAGGATTAAATCCCTGTGAATATCTTATAACACTCTAATCATCCAATTATACCACCCTTTAGTCTGAGGATGATATGTAGTACTCAAGAAAACCTATGAACCTCGTTTCCTTCTGTATCCCATTCCAGAAATGAAATGTTAAATGATCATCTTGGTTTGAAATAATAGAATGGGGTACCCCATGAAGTCTCACTATTTCCTAGATGTAAATCCTACTTAGTTCAACAATTGAACATGTTTCCTAGATTATAAAGAAGTGATAATATTTGGTAAACCTCTTGAAAAACTCTGGTAATGCATCATTACCTTGAAAAGATCATGAAAATCCTATCACGAAACCCATGGTGGAGTCATTACATTTCCACTTATGAATGGAGAGAGGTTGTAGATGTCCATCATGTCACTAGTGCTCTGCCTTCACCCATTGATAGGTAGAGCACCGGGAGATGAATCCTTATATATTCCCCTTCATACCTAGCCAAAAATTCTGAAAATTCATATCCAGATACATCTTGTCAATGAGAGGAAAAACATCCTAAAAATAGGCATGATATTCCCTCATCATCTCTTCTGGTATATCAGAAGGCACCCAAACACACTCACGGAAGATTAGGGTCTGAACTCCATCAACAACCCAACCAGGAGATGGGTTCTCTACTTTAATACTCTCATTTAGATTGAGTCCCTCAAAATATGATAAATAATACATCAAAACATGTTCTATAAGAGAGTATGTCACTTCCAAAACTAGTAAAACTTTTTTCATGTGATATTCATGAACCACTAGTTGTAACATTGAAAACATAGCCATCATCTCCCACCCATTGTTTTCAACCATGAATTATTCTGTTTGTGATTTTCAGATCATTGAATTATCCACCACATTTCCCTAAAGGATGTATAAGAATGCTAATGGTTGAAAGACTACATGTATTCCATCCACATGAGTTGTATAAAATTCAAATATCACGGTGTGGAGTTATATTTCAAGATTTTTTTATCCATTTAATCAATGAATGAATCGCCCAACATATAGGGTCTCCAATAACTCAGATCATGAACCAGAGATTCTAACTCTAGATTGTTTGTATGATAGTCCCTATCATAAGGACTCAGCTCATGAGATCCTATGCTTCAACTCGATCACCTTGAATTAGAACTGCACCCTGTCTGAACCCTAAAGCATCACCGTAGACTATATAACATCTTCCAAGATTCGGTAGAATCCGAATCAGAGTGGAAGTGAGTCTTCCCATTAATTCATGAAAATCCTTCTCACAAGGTCTATACCATAGAATATACTAACCATTCATAGTCAATTTTATAAGAGGCCCTTCTAAGAGGGAGAATTCATCAATATAATTCATGTTATAGCAAGAAAGCCCTAGGAAGCTGCGTATATCAAAAATATTCATGGTAATCTCCCATGATACAATGGTCATCACCTTCTCCAGGGCAACAGATATGTCTGCCTCTGATATAATATGACCCAATAATTGAACCTTACTAATAAATAAGTGTAATTTACAATTCTTTTTTGATACCTTGTGCTCTATCAGTGTACTAATATTGATCTTAATATGGGTGCATGTTTGTGTTTGGTGCATGAGAACAACAAGATGTTTTCTATAACGATAACTAAAGTGGAATCAAGATACAGGTGGACAAATTTATTCATAAAATCCATAAAGAATGTCAGTGTGTTCATCAGACCGAACAACATTACCATGTAATTGTACATTCCATACCTTCACTAGAATAAATTATGTGGTGTATCTACTAGATTAACACAAATATAATGATTACATGGCCTTATACCGGTGTTGGAGAAAATCGTTTCACCTTGAAGATAGTCAAAGAGTTTACTGATTTGAGGTAATTGATAACATTTTTTAATGTAATACAGTTCAACCATATATAATCCACACAAAATCACAGTGTACCATCTTCCTTATGGGATAAAATAATAGGTGAACCCCAGAGAAATGTGTGTGGTCTAATAAAACCCATACCCTCAATATCATCAAACTTCTTTTTGAGTTCATGGATATTTATTGGTTCCATCCTATATGAAGGAATAGAAACTAGTGACGTACCTTGAACTGACTTTATGTTGAACTCAACCTCTCTCATAAAAGGTAGGGTAGAAAAATCACCATGTAATATGATTATGAAATGATTCAAAAAAAAAGAGGGAACTCTACTAACTGTATTTTAGATCACACACATATATATATTTCGAATTATGATTTCAATCTTCTATGACCAACATGACCTGCCTAGATATCGCATTCACCTATAGGTAGATATGAATTTCCACCATCAATGTAAAAGATAATCGATTGTGGTAGACATAAACTTCGGTCATGATAATTCACAACAAAATCCATGTCGATAATGATGTTGAAAATGGTTATATTAAGGATAAAGAGATTCAAAATGAAATAGTACCCACCAATCTCAAGGGGATCTCCTGAAACCAATGTATTCTCTCTGTTCATACCCCTAGTGGAGTGTTGAGAGCCATAACACTTCAAAATTACTCTATAGATAGAGCCAGACATTCCACACACACACAAGATATAAAACAGTCGGATGGTCCTATATCCAAAATAGAAGAAAATAAGGTGTAGTTGACCAAAATAGTACTTATAATTGTAGATGTATTTGGATTATACTCATCAATTACTCGATGAACTGAATACATATGGCTAGTACAATGGCCCAGAGATGTAGCCCGATTAGCCTGAGTTGATCCACTATATTGACACAGAAGATCTGGCACCCGATTGCCTAAAAAATGACCACAAATACCATTCCCTGATCAGCCTGTAAAATACCAACACCTAGCCTGATGGGGTGTCATAGATCCTATACACGATATAGGTGCTGGTATGGATTCTATTCTATTGGGTGATAGAGGAAAATAAATCTATACTCACTGAAGAGGACAAATACTATCTTAATTTTGTAATTCTAAAAGGTTCCTCATGTAATGATAATTATTATGTCCAATCCTAACACAGTGGGGACACACTATAGAGCTGGCATTACATGTTACCTAGATAGAACCACCCATATGTGCACCCTAAAATAGATGCTTCCTACTGCCTGAAGAACCATCACCCTATTTCTTGAACTGTACAGACCTAGATCACAGTAGCATCTTCTCTGAGATTTAATTCCATAATAAGGGTTTGGTTAACTATTTCTATCATGGTTTTCAACTGAAATATGTTCACCTATGAGTGGAAAACACACCCAAGAATTTCCTCAAAATGCCCTGAAGTAGTCAATTAGTCCCCCATCAGATATGTAGCAAAATGTTTAAAAATAGTGAAATGAGTAGAATACTAAAGTACTAACATAGTACCCTTAAAAGTATGCATTAATTCAAGGTTTGATTCACCCTCAAGGTCCGCATAAATAAGTGGTCGAATAAATCCATCTATAAGTCTACCCCAATCATATCTCAGTAACGCTCTGACTGACAGACCACATCCCACCAACTCTTGGTGGATTCATAAAGCATGTAGGTAGAAGCTTGACCCTCAACTATAGAGGCATCTCAAGATGGTCTAAGATAGAAACCACCACCTCTAACACTGATTTTGTAGCAATAGGTCTGATATTTCATAAAAAAGTGGGAGGATGCTGCTATTGGAAGTCCCGTGTATGCTATGTTATAGTCAAGGAAGGTCAATGATCTCTTAAAATAGAATTTATAAACCTGATAAAACTATCCATGAACTGAGAATCAGTTCCTAGTGGATGATTAGGTAGAAGTGCCTTAGGTGGAAATATGGGAGGTATCATGGGTGTCTCACAATCTACCACCTTTGGAGTGTTCTCATCACCACTCTCTTAGCTTAAAACATGAGGAAATATTGGTGGAATATCTCTTAAAGTTTCCTACTCACACCTCATTCCATATTTATAACAGGTTAAAGGGAAGATAAGGAATGTATTATGAAGGATAGGTACAAATACTACCTTATAGAATAACACAAATAACATTCATCTCCTATTTTCAGGTATAAATAGTATAGAAATACCTCAAAAGGATCACTAAAAAATAGGATACTTTCCATTTCCATGGTAAGGTGAAGGTATCACATTAACATATAATGCGGCCATTTTTATAAGGAGTTTTTTATTTTGATTCATTTAAGGATTTAGTGTCCCTTTTAGTTTGGCATAATTTTTTGGTTCACCATTCCAATTCATAAGGGCCCATAAAATAGAGGAGTTGACAGAGGAACCCACCTAACCCAAACCATATCATATCCTTTAAAGGAAAAAATTTCACACTTTTACCTTTATAAAAAAATATGCACTATATGGTACTATAAAAAATCACCTGAAAGTAGGAAAATGCATGGTAGAAATTAATGTGGGATGGAATAATTCATTACATTTCATTTCCTATAGTGGATAATATGATTCATGTAATGTGGTTCCCAAATCTCATGGGTATAGAATAATATGAATCATCCTACCAATAACAACAGTAATAATAACATCACAATACATGTGCATCACCCTATTGTGAAGTAATATAAAAATTAAATAGCCTAGTCAGTAACTGCATTTCCCAACTGAAGAAATTTTGGTTTCCCCTATACATGGGTTAGATACATCCAATAAAAGGGTCAGATCCAAATCCCAATGTCCCATGTCTCATGCATAATAACTAAATAGTAATACAAAGGAAAATAAAGTGCTCTGATACCACTTTTTATCATCCCACCCTGGGTGCTACCCACCAGTGGACTATGATGGTGGCTAAAAGACCTCATATGCATCTCCCTGAATGAAAGAGGCTACATAATATCATTGAGGGCCTAGGTTTTGTCCATGGTGAGACTATTACCTTATATATCATCATATGCATAGTGATAAATAATAGCTAATATGTAACCAAAAAATATGAATAATCAAAAACCAATGGAAAATTTAGAGACAATCCAAATCGAGTGCATATCAATGTGGAATGTGGATAACAATTTTTTATTCAAAAATTTTAATAATATAATCTCATGAGTATCTAAAAAATGTAATTCATCGGTAATAGGGGTACACGAATATACTACATTCTAAAAAAACTAAAAAAGGATAAAAAACCTCAACACTGCATCTCAAGCATAGGATTAGTCCACTTATCCGAAAAAACTATCCAATATAACAAAGAAATATTGCATTAGAAGAATCACGCATCCCCTTTAGTCACACATATAATATTAATTTCTACTCAGGAACCATATATCACCTGATCATGGTGTGAGATATAAATCTTATTAGGTTGGAACCCTTGGTTTCTAGTCAATTCCATTTCATGATATAAATAATGATAGTGAAACATATACAATAAAATTTGAGAAGTTATATAATTAAAACATTAAAACATTATTTTGGCCTCCTAAATGGACATTCATCACATACCACTTGGTACAACCTATCCTGAAAGTCTGAATAAGATACTTATGCAAGCATTATATGTATACAAGTGCCAATGTAAAAAAGGATACTAACAAAGCATACCCCCAATAATGTTCTCTATCTTGGGGTCTCATAACTATTCATTGAATAAGCATGATCAATTATCAACAATAATAATCAAGAAATATCATAATAGGTTCATAATGATAACAAAACATGCATCTCATAAGAGAAAAAAATATTTCAAAACGTCAAATCCAAATGTGTTTTCCTAATAAATTCCAAGGAACTAAAAAGGAATTCCATGTGTCTATATGGGAATATTCAATATAATTCAATACCATTGACTCCATCCAAGGAGATCCAAATTAATCCCATGTATAACTTGATTCATGGTGACTCTGATTCCATCCCAGGAATCACACATATGGGGCCGAGTATCACCTCTAGCATGGTATAACAATCTTGATAATGGGTACATCCATAGGTTCTCCCCTAGGGAACCAGTATAAATCAAGGGAAAAACTAATTTTCGGGGCATACCTCATCTTGCAAGACAAATCATCACTCCTAGCACATCGATTCTTAACCAAAAAATCATGATGAGTCTATCAAAGTATCCATAATACATAACCCATGTTCTCTCTTGATCAATATCATGAGAGCCTTAACAATAAAGGAACATGTCAAGGAATATAATTTATAATTTCCAGACATAAAACAACATTATATTTCCAAAATCAATAAATCTATATAATATATTCAAACAATACAAACAATGTTGCACAATTTATATGTCAGGGCATAAAGAATTAAAATAGAACAAGGCATGATAAATATCCATTAATTTCCATGAATATGTTTTAAGAAATGGAATGAAACCATTGGAACATGGAATTAACATGCATGTAACCATATTTTATTAATGCAATAAAAACAATTCAAGATATCAATCATAAAATAGATTAATATTCATTTTAATCCATTAATCATGGCACATGAAATAGGAATCAAACTAAACAAATATAGCAAGAGAACATTGATAAGGAAAATAGCTGATGGATCAAGCAATAAGAATTTGGAATGGCATAAATAATAAGCAAAAGCATCAACAAGTATTTAGAAGAGAGGTCTGAGGATTAGAGATCAATGGTCACCATTATAGCTAAACATCGATTCATATTTCCATTCATAGCATAAGAAGATTATTCAAAATGAATTTTCATTTGGTGATTAACCATTTAAACATGGGAACGTGGAATTTTTAGGAGGACACAACCAATGGGGTGTCCAAGGTTAAGGTGATAACCCTATGAATGGGTGTCTTCATAAGATAAATTCACTACAAACTCGAAAAACCCAGGAAATCCATTTAATATTCAAGAACATGCCTCATTGGAAGAATCAAGCTAGCAGCACAATAGAACACCTCTTAATAAGTGATGAAATGATGAGAAACAGATATAATCACCCTACCTCAAAGTCATAGTACTACAATCACCCGATAGAAACCTTATATTTAACCTAAAAAATGATATTAGATGATTTATCTAAACCCTAAATATAGGGAAAAATTAAATTGCATCAAAATAACATAATAGATCATGGAGAAACATAAAAATATAGTGGTAAGGATGACATAACTTACTTATATGGGTTGATATCTTCTTATAGTTAATGAAACAAAGGATATTTAAGGGATCAACCTCAAAAAACCATAGGAGGATGATAAAGGATTTGATGCACTTTGAGGGGGGAGAAACCCTTAGCGGGGAGGATAGAGGTAGAAAAAAATGGGTAAAAAAATTTCATTAAGGTTAGTTTAGGTATTTCACCTCCAATTTACACTGCGCATAGTTTGGCCACACGGTAGGACAAATCATGCTCCAGCTATGTCAAATGTTTTACTACATAGGGAACATTGTATGGTCTAGGTGAAGAATTTGACTAACTGTGAAAAATTCATGAATTTTCTCACTGTCCCAAACCATTAGTCACTACACATTCATGGACCTGGATATAATCATTATAGACAGACCATGAAACACACTGCACCCCATTTTCTGCTATCATACGGTTAAGGGAAATCATGTAGGTCGGGCAGTGTGATTTACTCTGATCATGCAACCCTTTATGTTTTATCCATGTTTGAGGCTATGGGTATCTAATGAGAATCAGTCGCAACTGATGCCTCCTTCAATCCTTTAAGCAATATTAATAGGACTATTTTGCAGAATTAAAACCAAAAACTAAACATTCCATACCTTTTGGTAAAGCCAAAATGTTACATAATCAATTCCAAAATAATAATCATGATATAATTATAATGTTTTTAAAATAATTGACCTCTAAAAACCAACCGTTAGAATTTTTTATGATAAATTATTTTTGTTACAATTATGGAGACGATATGTCATGTATACTGATGAGTAATGTTTCCAATATTCAATGAATATCAGAGAAAGAAGGTAATTAATATTGTGTCTTTCTTGAATTATGATTATATCATAAGTATAATATTATCTCTTTAAATACTTTATATATATCATCCATTTGATATAGTTATGAAAAATGAATCACATTGCTTCTTGAAGCTATTAATCCAAACATACACATGGATGACGTTATCATTTTTCAATGGATGTAATAGTAATAAAAAAGATGATACAATACATTTATAGAAGTATAATTATGTAATTAATATTATATATAAATAAATTAAATAAATCATTATAATCTTCTATGAGAGGTGGTTATGGAAGATTAATTACTTCATTTCATGACTTGTAAGTCCACCATACTCACTCGTAATGTATTTTTTCCAATTTCATGGATGCATGATATGGATATTGGTTATTCCATTATCATAAAAAACATCATATAATATGTTATATTTTCTTTTTATTATTCCCAAATGTTTTAATAATATTATAATGTGGTATAAGAATGATTAATATTAAAAGATTTCATTAAAATCTATGCCTCTTCATTTGACAGAATCCTTTTCATTAAACAATAATCCCTTTATGGTTAGTATTACAACCAAAATAAGACATCTATATTGTGGGAAGGTATGTTAGGAAGGTATTTTTATGTTATTTTCTAGACTAAAGGGTTCTTGATGTTTGATGAAAATAATAGAGGAGGTTCCCATTTATAAGTCAAGGGAGAGACATTTTTGGAATTTTTTAAAATTATAAATTACTATAAATTGATTTTGTAGTGAAAATGGATCTAAATTGATATAATTTGAATTAAATATTATTATAAGTATAAATAATCTCATAAAATAAATTTTTTACATGTTTAGGTTACTTTTTCTACCCATACTCTTTGTTTTGTCCCACAAATAACTCTTTTATTAATTATCATGTTATTAATGTTTTTTACTATTTAGGGGTCAAGAAAGTTACCATAAAAATAAAAGATCCCATTAAATGAACCATGGTTGATAATTTATAGCACACACAATTCAATTTTTGTAATATATTATTTTTAATAAATTTCAATATTTTATTAAAATATTATTTATTACAAAATAATATTATTATTATTTTACAAAATACATGAAAAATTATAAAATAGTATGAACCTAGATCTAGTAAAATAGTTTAAAAGTGACCATCATTAAAATATATGGAATATAATGTCTTAATATAATCATATTATTATATTTTTATGTGTTTAGATATAATTTTAATCCAAATATTTTAGTTTAGTCCCCTGGTTACACAATTTTACCCTTAATCATGGTAATAATTTTTTATTATTATCAAGATTTAATTTTACATATAAGGTAAGAATTGTATCTTAAATATAAAAGGGTTGATTTTTTTTCAATTTATCATCTTAATAGAAAAATTTCAATAATTTTATTACATTTAAATTATTTAATACAATTAATTTAACATTAAATGATACAAATATTATTATAAGAACTATTCAAATAATTTGACATTGAAATCAAAATGACAGCAATGGAATTGGACAAAAACCATTTCAAACATATTTAATGGGTTATATTTATCCTAAAAATTCTTATTATAATGTAGAATGCCCGAAAAATATTTCATTTGTAGATTTTAATATCATTTTCATGTTTTTTACTATTTCCCAGGAACTATATCGGGGTTTGTCATGAATTTAAGGTAATTATTTCACTATTAAAAATAAAAAAAAATCCCTGATAAAATTCTTTAATTAATATTTCAAATAAATATTTATAATTAAATGTAAATTGTTTTTTTCCATTTCCAAAAATATAGTAAATATTAAAATCAATATAGTGGAATTTCTTCTCTATCATTTACATATAAATTATAAACTTCCATTTCAAATCCTAATGTAAAAAAGGTCCTATTTTTTATGTTTGGATTATTATGGGGGGGAAATACTCTTCCAATAAAATTATTGAAATTTTTTTAATGAATTTTAAGCCTTATAACATTATTTTTAACCATGTTTTACCCATTTTACCTATATCGTGGTAAATATTTTTACATTGGTTAATACTAATAATGAAAAAATAAAAGGTAATTGTTTACCAATGGGGCGTAATTATTCTACTTATGGAATATATTTTATAAAAATAAATTTATATATGTTGTCGAATTTAATTTTAAAATATCCTTTCTAAATGCAGATAAATAATAATTTCACTATATATACCTTTTATATATAAAAATATTTTATACCTATAGAGACCCAAGCTTAAATAGGTTCCACTGATAGTGGGTTGAATCAGTGGTACACACATTTTTATGGATTATTTTTTAATTTGAATTCTACCTATTTAACTTGTTAAGGATCATGATCCACTCTGTGATATCTCTCAATCATACCTCATGAGTAGTGATATAAATAGGGAGAGCTTCACACAATATTTACATGGTTAGGATGAAATTCCTACTTCATGAGATGTCAGTTATAACACTAAACATGGATTATATACTATAATCATATTTCATGGATTAAATTGTTTTAACAAACAATTTGTTATACCCCCCCCCCATAATTGATCCTCTAGTTGACATTAGTTATACCCCCATCAAACCACCTATCCCTCCTTGGTTGTTTATACCCCCAATCATATTCTTCTCCTCGAACCTATTCGACAAATGGTTATAGCCCCCAGTCACATACCCCCTCTCTTCTATCTTGATCCACTATATGATGGTCTATTGATCTTCCTCCATGGGCTTGTTGGATCACACTTTCACAGGTACACATCAAGAACCTTTATAGCTTATTGGTCTTGCTCAAATGTCATTGATCACCTTTTCTTGATCGTTCACATTATTGCAATAATGTTTGGGCTGATTTCATATTTTTGATGAAGTCTCAACCTCAGTTATATGTGTGGAAGAGATGCACACAATTTCATGAAGAATATTTTATCTAGGAATATTATCAATTTCAATTATTTTATGTTCACTTCATGCATGGATATTTCATGGGCATTTTCCCAATCATAAAACCCATTACATATTATTATTATCCATGATGTTATTTAATGTATCTTTTTTTGGTCATATTAATGATTATGCAAGCATGTTTCTTGAATGCATGTAATCATTACTCTTATTTGTTTCACTACACAAACAAGCTATTATATGAATTTAACTCAATTATTTTATTCACATGTGTATAAGCATGCATTTTCCAATTCCAACTTCACATTCATAGGTGTATTAATGGGATCTCAAACGTTCATAGATTGGTGATCATTCATAGTACCATATTCCTTGAGCATAACTATAATTTTCATGACCAGTTAAGGTTCACATTATTCATGAAAGGCTTAGAGAATCACATCCATGATTCACCTGAAGATATCATGAAGTCATCAAGGGTTCTCATAAAGAAGTATTCACTTAAACAACATATTGTCTATGGATTCCTTATTAAACTACCTCCATGGGATCTCCTTTGTTATACAAAGGTTTTCCATGATTTCTTCATTCCATTTTGCAATAATAAGCTATGAATTTATCCTTCCCTAAAATATGATTTTTTTCATTGATGGTATGTTTTTCACTAAAATCAATCTCTCTATCTAATTTTCTCAATGTATCATCATACATTCTCATTTTTAATGCCTCTCCTTACAAAGGTGTGAGATTAAAGCCTTGAACCACCTTAGATCCATGAAGCAATCCACATTATTGGATAACTTCAATGAACCATAAAATATATCATCTGATGCATATAAATTCTCACCCAGGTTGTTCTGGTCCTCAGGTATACACAAAATAATAGTTGTGCCCTTTCATAAACAAGATCACATCTCACATTCATGTGAAGAGGATCACATGCTTCACATTTTGAATTTCGAACTCATCCTATGAATTTAATGGCCTCATAAAACTAATGTTTTCTTTCATCCAAATATAATTCTACTATTTGTTAGAAAGAATGAATTTCACAGATTACATTCATGATATCCTATCGATTTTAAATAACCCGTCCCATTAGAATCAACATGGATGCTGGACATGTGATTGATTGATAGTGGTTCGACATGAAATCCAATGAATAGAACCTTCGAATGTCACTGGAGGTTGGTGATGACATCCCATGGATATTAGATGTCCGAGATAAAAATGACCATGCATCCAATGTTCTACCCATCATTTTAATGATTAATGAATAATATGTGAACTATCACATCAAAATTTTGTTATAAGAACCTGGTTATTATCATAGGTACGGGTCCATTTAAATTTGGTCTAATTATTTATTTTTTATATAATATGGGTTATATATGAGTTCTGAAAGGTTTCATGCATGTACATGTCTTGATTGTATCCAAGAAACCTAGATGGTGGAGAAAAGAACCGGGTCTCTTGGTTAGTAATAACCATGTGACCCAGCCTGCAAGGTCTCTCATAGCCATATGGGGATGGAAATAGGAGAAAGTAGGGAACATGGTATACCCTAAGACTGTTCTAATGGACACAATCTCATAATAAATGTATTTAGATTATAGGATAGTATAATCAAGTTGTTGGTTTTTGGATTCCATTACTGTGTGGCATAACTATGTGGGTTCCCTCATTATGCAGTGGGTGGCACATAGTTGGTGCATGGTTTGATCAACCATGTGGCCAAACCATTCGACCCATATTCTTGGATAAAATTTAATTGTTTTCTCTTAATGGTATAATCAAATTACGCCCCCCCCCTATTCATCTATTTCCAGCAGACAACACCTCCACTCTCCCTATTTTATATCTCAAAACACTTTTTATAGTTTTCCAATTTGTTTTTCTTTCATAACTCTGATACAATCCCCATTCATCATGTTGGATGTGCATTAGTAAGTACCTAAATAATTTTTTGTCCTTCTTCATTATTATTCTCCTTGATGATGCAATTTATATGCATTCTCATATTTAATATTTTCATTTAATTGATCTATTCATTGGATATCTTCTGATCCATGCAAAACTGGAGGATAATATTGGATTATTAGATTCCTTCAACCTAAAGATAGGTGGTATGTAACTTATCCCTTATGTTTGTCTATATTCAAAATTCTTTAAGCTATGTGCGCACCAATTTCATCAAGAATTTCTTATTAAATTCATGTGTCTTACTTATAGTCATTAGAATCATATTCTAAGACACTTTTTAAATATGTTATCCATTATTTGAAATCATGACCTCAATATCAACAACACCAAGTTAGGTGTTATGCTTAATTGCACCTTTAGTTGTTTGACATACTATCTGCACGAGTGTTCATGTGTGCATTGACATTTCCTTTATAAAGGTAAGTGTAAATTAATTAAATAAACTGTAAATTTAGAGTATAGTTATGATTCTCACATGATCCTTTTATGGTATGTTCCTCAACATGATAAATCAATCTTAAATGGAAATATAAATTATATTATATATATGAATTTTACTAATAAAATTTAATAGAAATACATTGTTTCACATTCATAGAACATAATTCTATTCTTATAGAAGGAAACTGTGTGAACCAAATGAATTTAATAATACATATATAAATTAATAAATGGTCGCATGTAATTTAGTCATGTCACAGTAATGAATGAAATCATCATAAATCAAATAGATTATTAAATTGAATGAGTAATATATGTACTAGTTATTTAAAGGAATTAATTATAAGGTGCCTAATGCATATGAACATTGGCATAATTATAGGAGTGCTCAGAAACGATCTAGCCAAAGATTCTCAAGGGATTTCCTTCAGCACTAGTGGATTCCATTCTGAATCAATGATGATGGTTTCCAAGGTTGAGACTTACCTTAAAACCTGATCATTATATACTAGTGTATTCTTGGTATGACACTAAAGGATCCCTCAATTATTATTATATGATACCTTGGATGCATTCCTTTGATCTTGTGTAATGTCTAATGATATGATGTGCCTTGGATACAACCTTAGTCATATTCATTGGTTATCCCATTTAATATATGGATGAATTCCTTGGACTCGGTTATATTTAAATTATTATTTAATTCCTTCGAAGATTCACCTAGGAATACAACATTACCCTTATATCTAGGATATAGGTTATTACTGAGTTGGTATAAACCCTGAGGTCAATGATGAGCTAGTTGTAACATTATATCCTATTCACTATTGTCATCATTACATGATTCCTTATTATATCGTGGATACATTATTATTAATATCATTACATGATATTAGTGTTGGTAAAACCTCATGTGACTTATTTATATCAAATTGAACATAATTAATTAATGGAATGATTACATGTTCAGACACCAACTGAGGCTGAAGTCGGTACTTGGGTATTTACATTACAATACTTATTTACTTTTATATATGAATTCATATACACACTTTTAGTTTATACTAAATATAAGGAATGATATAGACGTTATTGGTGGTGGACTATATAGATTTATCTCAAACCATATTCAATTTTCCATTAGTATCCGAGAAGATTTCATGTATGAAGGTGCTGGAAAAGGGTAGTGCCCTACCTTGGACAATTGATATTGGTTCCTTTCATGGGATGAAGCTTGGTATAAGACGACCCAGCTTGATCATGAGATGTTTGGATAGTTATCTGATTCATTTTTGGTAATTTTTTGTAGAATGTATTTCTTACTGCCTTGTATCCCTGTTTTCTAGGTTTAAAGATACATGACATGTATCGTCATTATTTTGTATATGGTTCTGCTTGCTATTATAGTTTATTATTATCTACATCCTGAGTTTTTATTTGATTCTTTACCACATCAAATATTTACCTAATATTTTATTTATTATATGTTCTACACTTTGGAAATGATGGAATAGTATCCCAATGGACACACCCTAGGGCCTCGCAGCTAGTCGGAAGCCTGGGGTGTTAAGGGATATGTGTTTGTAGTTGTGTGGTCCACCAGGCTTGGGGACCGTCTGAGTGAAACCTCGGTCTAGGAAATCAAAAATTGGTATCAATTCATGGTTCTATTATTTATATAGTATTTTAATAAAATACCTAGGATATTAGGAATGATTTGGAACTTGGTTATATGTCGTTACTGGTCGTAGCTAACCCATATTCAGGGTAAATTATGATTTTCATAAATAATAGTTTTTCATCTTTCTCATATGATATTTGATATCCTTTCAATATTGGGTGAAAGAAATGTTATTTGATGGTTATTATTATTATCATTATAATTGAGGTTTTCATTTTATATGTCGATCAATGAAATGAGGGAAAAGAGCATTGTTACATGCATTATTATAGAAATCTATAATTCACATGAAATGATTATACCATTCCATAATTGTGAATTTTACTACATTCATTTTCTTGTATTGACTATGATCATTGAGTGATCCTTGTTTATAAATATTCTGATGAAAATCTTTGGTTGTTGTTGACTTATTGGTATTTTCAAGTCATGAGTTTAATGGGCCCTCATGGGTAGAAATAGGAAGTCTACCAAGTCAATCCATTGTATGTAACCTGTTAAATTACGATACTGTGTCTAGAATAAAATAATTAGATTTTAAAAGGTTCATGATCTCATTGATAAGATATATGGTCCTTGATTCACTGGGACTAAAATCCATTTTAATCAGACAATTATATATGTTTATAAGAAAATTCATCTTAAAAATGTGGAATCTATCATAAAAAAAATCTAGTAAATAACGATGGAATGTTCTATACCATTAATATACTAGAACCCATGTAATTTAAAATAGAATACATAAAAATAACTAGCCTTATAAGGGGCTAGTATACAATGGGTTGTGATCCCTTCATCATATTTTGTACTTATACTAGAGCTTCTATCTTCTTTAAAGATTTTTCTTATGATTTTTATTTCCATTGGTAGAGATATGCCATTACAACATCCTTGTCTCAGGTTCCAAGAGGGTGGCAACATCCATGCCCAATATTTGGATGGCCCTGAGCCACCGGTCATACTACCAGGAGTTCTACATATGGTACTACCTATTATACATGATCTATGAACGGATGTTCAGACTCTTAAGAGTTTAATATGTATGATTCAATTAATGTAGGGTTATTCGTGACCTGAACCTACAATTTCTAATCTAACCCATGAGGTTTCGTAGTAGCTTCGACATACCTTGTAGAAGATGGTGGTACACAGGAAACTGAGTCTTGGCTGGAGGCCACCCTAAATATCTCTGAGCATCTATAGATTCCTCTAAAGTGGAGATTCAACCTTTATATGTACACGTTGTGTGATTCATCCAAGCCCTGATGGGATGTGATTACCTAGGTCGGTCGACATCTAGGCATGGTCTGGGATGAATTCAAATATAACTTCTATGATTAGTTCTTTATTTAGATGCTGAGAGATGATCTAGCTCTATATTTAATGTATCTCGATTATGGATCTCTGTCTGTCATGGATTATCCAGTGTGTTTTAGTGAGTTAATATGTTTTTCACCACTGTTATCTAGTGATAAACTGTAACATTTAAGACATTTTATGGATGGCCTTTAGTATTCCATGTGTACATAGGTTAATTTTTTTTCCTACATAATTTCATTGTGGTTGTCAATTATGTTCTTATAACTAAGCCTAAACCTATGTAAGGATATAGTATCAAGAAAATATTTTTATGTCGAGGCTGGAAACTAGTTTTTATGGTAGCATGAAATGTTCCTCAAGGTTTCACATCAAAGTGGTGGTGGTGAGAGTAACCGTAATGGAAAATCCAGTATATTCCTACATTTTAGATGTTATGGGAATCTAAATACCTTGTTCTAAATAGATCCTATGATGTTTCCATATTATATCTATATGGGGAAGAATAAATGAATTTTTTAGACCATTCCATATAATTCCAATGGTAGATGGTCTATGAACGTCCACATTCATGGGTAGTTTCTTTTACACTACATCAAGTGGGATGTTGGAGTAGCACCAATAGGACTGGATGAGGAGGAGGTTATGGTCGTGGTAGCCATACTCCATATCATTTTCACTAGTATAGAAGTCATACACACATTAGTCTATCTCTATCACATGGCTAAAAATTAGACTAGAGACATGATTTACATTTGATACCCAAGCACTAGAGTGCATGACCATCTATAGAACTATGTACTATTCATGTAGGATCCACAATAGTATTTTCTTTATTTGATATAGGTGATTCACAATCCTTCACCTAATATACTATCATGGAATGTATATGGATTGAAATACAATGTTACTTTGGAATAATGGCCTTGTATACACCATTGGGAGTACAATTAGAACATGTACCGAAATGTAGGGACTTCCCCCTTGATGTAAGTAGTAACCCTTTATTTTATCACCACTTTGTACTTGAGATGTCTGGTTTCAATGCCATTCAAGGAATGGATTAGTTGGTCCCATATCATGTCTTTGTATAATGTTATCGTTGCAAGGTATCATTTACCATATAATAAGGAAGTAGTTATCTACAAAAGGATGAGTGTGATGTCCAAGATAGTAGAGTTAGTCTAGAGATTCATTTCCTCGGTGGAGTGACCACCTAAATTCTATTATCATCATAGTGGATTAGGGGTTACATAAAGAATACTATCCTTCCATAGTAGATTTTTTTCAGGACATATTTTCTGACAATTTTTCTTGAATACCTCATGAGAGAGTGGTAGAGTTTATGATTCAGCTTATTCCATGATCAGCTCCTATTTGCATACCTCTATATAGGATAAAACCTACTGATCTCCAAGATCTCAGGAATATGTTGTAGGATTTTGAGGCCAATGGTTTTATACGACCTAACACTTCCTCTTGGGGTTCACCCATTATGTTCTCCAAGAATGTGGATGATACAATTCTTCTATACATGGATTACAGATGGATAAATCTGATTAAATTCATGAAGTAATATCCATTACCTTGAAGATATGATCTATTTTACTAGCTCCAAGGAGTTGCTATGTTCTGTAATATCAACTTGATATTTTGATATTATCATCTGTGATCTAGGACATCAAACCAACCTTATATGTCGTTCAATTATATTTATGATCTGTATAAGTATATGGTTATGTTGTTTTGTCTTATGAATACACCTACCATTTTCATGGATCTGGTGAATAGGGTTTTCCATCCTTATTAAGATTTTTTGTCATAGTGTTTTTAAGAAACATCTTGGTGAATTCTCATACTCATAGAAACCCTAAAAATCATCTAGATATTATTATGAGTACACTCAGAGAGCATCGATTTTTTCCAATCTTGATAAGATCCAACTTTGGATTGAAAATGTTCACTTCTTATGTCATATTTTCCCAGATTCTGGAGTGAATTTTGACATTTAGATGATGCGTGCAGTGGTTTCCTAGTATTATCCCATGAACATGCATGATATATGATGTTTTTTGGATTTTATGGATCTTATAGGTGTTTTATATATGAATCCACATGCCTTTCTATAACTCTTACTAGACATAAAGAGATGTTTGTTAAGTCTCTATGGTTAAAGGAGTGTGGTAAATCCTTTCCAAAGCTAAAACAAATGCATGTCTCAGAAACTATTTTGATTATTCCAGATCCTGAAAGAAGCTATATAGTGTTCTACGATACTTATAACATTGACCTACGTGTAGTTATGATGTAATTTGATAGATTCATTACAAACAAATCATGGTAGTTTAGGCCTCATGATAGAATATATCTAACACATAGACTTTATCTCGCACCTTTTGTCCATGCCTTGTGTTGTTGAAGACACTATCTGATGAGTGAGCAATTTAGGGTGTATACAAACTAGAATATCCTCAAGTATATCATTAAATAGTGTGATTGAATTTCAAAAAATGATGATGGGTGGAATAAATTTAGTGGCGATGGTTATGGGTGTGTGACTCGAGACAGATGATTTTGATTGGATGGGGACGTTGATGGTGCATCTCGGGATGGAACAAGTGATGGGGGATTGGTTGGACATTGTGATGGGTGTGTGACTCGAGACAAATGAATATCATTTTCTGAGATCGGTGATGATGACTTTTAATTTGAAATTTAAATTTTGTGGGATTTTTTGGAAGGCGGTGTGGCGGGTCTCGGTTAAGGTTTGTCTGAGTTCTAAATTATGTATGTTGTAAGTGGGGTTTGTGCAGGTGGTTTGTGGAGGTTTTGTATGGTTCCCATTTACCAAAAAAGTAGATATTTAAAAAATAAAAAAGTGTAGTTGTGGATATGGTGATTCATGATATTCACATGTATTCTTACCTCTCTAACATAATAGTTACTAGTTCTCTCTTTGAGAAGGTGATGAGTAGTCAATTGTTAGATCCTGAAGGCTTGTCTATCCATGAGAGTATTTCATGAGATGAACCTACTTCGGATTGGTCTTTGGATAGATATGACATACTATAAATACATTGATGTTTCTAGGTTCCTACATATATGATAGACAAACTGATGAGTGTGTCCTAGGATTCTTAGGGGGATGTTTATCTAGGAATCTCCAAGTTGTATCAAGATATATCACTCCAATATTGGTGGAATGGGATGGAACATTATATAACATGCATTATTTCTTGGTATTCCACTAATCATCATGTGAATGTTGAGAACTAGAGACCTATTGGAATATTGTATCAACTTCCAATCCCGTAATGGAAATAAGAATATATTTTTATGGACTTTGTTGTTGTTTTACTGATTTCTCCTATAGGTAGTGACATTGTTTGGGTAATCATTGAAAAACTAACAAAGGTAGCCCACTTACTTCTTATTTGGGAGCCTTTATCAGTTGACGATCTAGGAATTATATATGTTTGTGACAACAAATGACTGCATGGGGTTCCTCATACAATAATTTTAGATATGGTTAATCACTTTTTGTTAGGGTTCTGGAAGGGGTTATAAAAAACTATGGGTACAAAAGTTCTTTGGAGAATATATTTTCACCCTCAAACAGATGGACATTTGGAAAACAAATATAGGTTCTATTGGATATGATTTGAACATTCATCCTTGATATTTATGGTTCTTGAGATAATTGTTTCCCTCTCATCATGTTCACCTACAATAATAAATTTCATGTGATGATTTAAATGGATAATTTTGAGGCCCAGTACAGTAGGACAATGAGTTCACCCATATGCTAGTTAGAGGTTGGTGTTGTAGTGATACTAGGTCATTATCTCATCTTGGAGACTTCAGAGTAGGTTCTAATGATTAGTAAGAATATATATATATATATATATATATATATCTAATTCTAGAGGAAAATTTTATGTTGATCTTCATTGAAAACCTCTATAGTTCAATGTCATGGATTGTGTTTTCGGGTGGGTATCACCCATTTTTGGTAATTAAATGACAAATAGGAAAGGTAAGATGTATCCTCACTTTGTAGAACTATTTTAATTTTATGATATTGTTGTGATGGTGGCATATTGGTTGTTATTACCTTAGAGGTATAATGTCATAAACTATGTATTCCACATTTCACAGCTCTATTAGTACCATGACAACCCATCCCACACATTCAATGCTGTGGAGGTTGAGTTATATTTTACTATTTCTTTTGAGACATATCCTTTATGCATCATTGAATGGATCATGAATTCTCCTCAAGTTCAGTTTTTCTTATCAGTATATGTGCTATTATATCACAACTTTTTATAAGATGATACTTGGTAGTGTGAGGGTGACATACATGCCAAGTGGCCAGATTTTTTCTTAAACAGTGTCTCATCACCCTAGGAAGGTGAACTCGGGGAAGAGTTCCTTTAATAAGGGAATATTGTAGGAACCCAGTTTTTATCTCATGTATGTATCCCTTGAAATTATGTATAAATATTTATTTTTTGACCTAATATTTATTCCCTATGATGTTAGAAAGGCTTTGGGGGTTTCCAAGGCTTGTTCAGAGCCAGAACCTAGGCTAGTGGAGAAGATAATTGGCCACACAATCAGTAGACACCATGAAACCCAGTCCACATGGTATCTCCTAACCATATGGGAATGGATAGAGAAGAATGTAGTTTTCATAGTTTACTCAAATCATGTTCTCGGGGATGCACACCCTAGAAACATTTCTATAGTTTTTTATAGATGGGAATATAATTTTTGGCATAACGTTTCCCTAACTATGCATCCTTACTATGAGAGTTCCATACCTCAGGATTGGGAGGCACATGGCTTGTGTATGGTTTGGCCAAATGTGTGGTCGAACTGTGCGACCAATATTTTTATGTTTAAATGAAAAAATTTACCTTACTAATCTAATTAGTGACCCCCATACTTCATTCTTTTATTTTTAGTGGAAACCACCTCCCCTATCCCTCTTTGAGCTTTTAAACACCTATTTTATATTTTTTATCCCATTAATCCATATGAACACTAATTTTATCCCCATTCATCATGTTCTATGAACTTCAATAAGTACTAGATTCCTTTTTAGTCGTTCTTCATTCTTCTTCCCCTTGATGATTCTATTTAAATATAGACTCATATCCCCTATTTCTTATAATTGATCCACCCTTCAGATTTCATCCAATCCATTCCAAAATATTTGTTGATAATGGATGAGAAATGTCATACGAGCATATGGTAGGTGGTTTATAACTCATCTGTTATGTTCTCCTAGTATATAAATTTTTATAATTGTGCGCAATCTAATTTCATTGAGCATGGAGTATTAAATTAATGTGTCTTTTTTATAGTCATTAAAATCATATTTTAAAACCCTTATCAACTATTCTATACATTTTCAGAGTTTATAAACTCATAATAGATCACCCCATGTAGGGTTTTTTCTTTAATTATTCCTTTATGTCAGTTGTTTTACTATCTAAACCACTATTCAGGTGTGCAATGACTTAGCCTTGAGGAAGGTAATGTTAATTAATTAAATGAAATGTAAATTTCTAGAAAATGTATGCTTATCACTTGTACCTTCTTAGGGAAGTTCATCAAAATGATAAATATGTATTAAATTTAAATGGAAAGTGTATTATATATATATATGAAATGTTATAATTAAATGTAATAGAAGTACATTGTTATATGTGTGTATCACAATTTTACATGCTTGTGTAAGGAAGAAGAGTGAACCTATTGGATTGAATATGATATATATTAATTAATAATAGGTTTCATATCCTTTAGGCTTGTCACACTAATGAAATTCAATAGATTGAGCCTAAGACATTATAAAATGGAATGATTAATACATGGCCTAATTAATTTTATGTATTTTTTATAATGTGCTTAATGCGAATAGACCATGACATCATTATAGGAGTTTCCAAACTCAAGTAAGACCTTGATTCCCAAGCTATTTCCTGGAGTACTCATGGAATCCATTCCAATTCAAGGATGCCAATTTCCAAGGGTGAGACCCACCATGGATCCTGATCCTTCTTTCTAGTGGATGCCAAGTATCACACTATTGGATACACCAATTATTATTATGGGATTTTTTATATTCTCTCCTCAGATCCATCTTGACATCTATGGACATGAGGCACCGAGGATGCACCCATGGATGTAGTAATTACTTGTCCCATTTTTCCTTAGATAATTTTCATAGACTCGGATATAATTACATTATTGTTGAATACCATAAGAGATTCCCATTGAATTACACACTTACCCTTATTTCCAGAATACATGTTATTATTGTGTTGGTTCAACCCTTGTGGTAAAGGAAGCCTCAGTTATTATATTTGATCCTATTCACCATTATCATCATTACTGGATTCCCTATTATATATTGTATCCTTTATTGTTATTATCATGAGGTTATGTCAATGCTGGTAACACCTCACGAGACTTATTTAAATAAACTAGAACATAAATAATTAGTGAAATGATTACATGTTCAGACATCATGTGTGGATAAAGTTGGTACGTGGGTATTTACACAACTGTACTAATTTACTTTTATATATCCATTCTTATACACTATTTTTCTTTATAATAAATAGACAGGATGTTATTGACCCCCTTGGTGGTTGCCGACAGAGATTTATCTCACACACTATCTCAACCGCCAATGGTACCCCAAGAATATTACAAGTATGTAGGTGATGAAAAAGGTAATTATGATGCTTGGACACCTGTTATTTCATTGTTTCTTAGGATGTAGCTTGGTAGCAGATGAATGTGATAGATCTTGGGATTCTTGGATAGATTTTGGCTTAATATTTAATTCTTTTTTATAGCATGTATTTTTTACTATATTGTATCAATGTTTTCTAGTTTTATAGAGACATGAAATATATCATCGTATTTTTTTATATGGTCCATCTTCCAGTTATAGTTGATTATTTTATTTTTCATGAGTATTTATTCACTTCTATACTCCATACTCTATTTACAAAAAAATATATTTGTCCATTGTGAAATAATATGGAAATGAGGTCATAGTCTCCCCAAAGACAAACCCTAGGCCCTCACTGCTATTCGGTAGCCTTTTGAGTTCGCGGAGAGGCACTTGGGGCCATGTGGCCCACCAGTCTCATGGCTCCTCTGGGTGGCACTTGGGTATGGGGCATCATATGTTCCCTAAGTCAATCCAATCCTAGGAAAGATTTTGTGCTGAACATGTTTTTTATATAATGATAAAATTAATACAGAAAATATATTATATGTTTACAATTTCATTAAATCCCCAATTATTTCCCAACCACTTCATGCATCTTCATTCAATTTCCTTAATTTTTCATGGGAATATTCTTAACATCATCATGTAATAATACACATTTCTTGGTTATCATCAATTATTGTTAATGAAAATATACATTTTCATATAAATTATTCTTATTCACCTTGTATTAATTAATTTATCATCAATGAAACAAGTCTTTAGAACATAAGATCGCTTCAAACATTATCCAATTTATATCGTCCACATATTGACTATTTTATAAAAAATGTATCATGGGATCTATAATATCCCCACTTAGTTTTTTTGTTTTTAATATCTCTTCATGTATTCAATAATTCAATATGTTTCCTCAACCATTTCACCCACATATTGGAAATAAAATTAAAAGGAAAAGTGGGGGTGTTCTCAACATTCTTTTAAAAGCGGAATGATATCACATAGTTCTCTTAGAAAAGGGACTTTAGTTAATATACTCTATGTCTAATTGGGCTAACCCTGTATAGAAAATAAGTGATTTAGAACCACGTATTTCCATGCCATCCATATAAATCCCTTAATGTAAAATCATTCTCAAAAAGTCACCATTCTCATTTTAGGGGATGAATGTAATCCGTTGTATCAGTGAAATGATAAATCATGTGCATACTTCAACAAAAACATCAAAATGTACATGTGAAAATTATATAGCTCAATAGATCCAACTCTATCTCATTTTTTTCATTAAGAAATAACTCCCCCATAATTAATATGTTTAATATAATTAAAATAGTGGGATGAAATTGTGATTAGTATAACTCATCTCCCAATTTTATAAATAGGTTTAAAATATCCACATTCAATATGTAGTAATAATTTAACAACATTATCTCACTAACGCTCCCCCTCAAGGGAAGGAACAACCTCCTTCAATTCCCTACATGTTAGTATCGAAGTATTCATATATACGGGAATAATGAGGGACCTATTTGTTTCCCAATGTGAACGTCAATGTTGAGATAAATTTCTCAACCAAGTTTCACCAATTTCTCAGATCTTCATGCATCCACAACTGATTTAAAAATCGGATTTATCCATTTGTATCATGGATAATATCAATCCTACCACTTCCTTTTGTGTTGTAGTCATTATTTATTTAGCCATAAAATCATATTCACCCTATGATGCAAGATTCATTCAATTCAAGTTTTTTTATTATGGTTGAAATGTGGGTACACATAATACTTCATTGTGTAAACTATATTAAAACTCTTACACATAACCTCTTCAACAAAAGTGTTTTCATTTATTGATAGCCTCTCATGAAATTTATATTCTTCATTTGGATATTTCATTAGTCATTTATCACCATCCATTTCTTGTTCTTAATATAACTTTATTTCATTATATAAATCATTTCAAAAAATCACATGAATGACTTTAGAAATGGTGACATCTTTCATGGAGTTTTGTTATGGCTTTACATGAGTACTATTTTTTACATCATTCTTCTGAGATGTAGCACTCAGATTTCTCTTTTATACCACTTTTCTTCCCTTACATGCATTCCTCATGTTATTTCCTGAAATATCATGTTGTGCCAACATTCCAAGGACTTGTGTCCAAACTGCCTCTAATCCCATTAATAGCTTATGATATATCATCAATTATTTTTTGGTGGTCTGTTAAAATTTCATAGATTGTGAACCTTTCTACTTTTGAGTGGAACCACCTCTCTTTGGGTCACTTCTTGGGGAATGTTTATTCAGTATTATTTTCATTTCCACCCTTGATGTGGTGGATTTTTAATCGTTTTTTACCATCCATGATTTCCTAAAGTAAGGTTTAAAGCCTTTACCTACACTTAAGAAATCATTAGTAAATAAAAAATTTCTGTTTTATGGGATACCATATTATTGGGGAGTGATTCAATTTTATCAGAGAATTAGATTATGTTCATTGTGTAATAATGATCCCCAATTAAAACATAAGTGTTATCATATATTCTATTAGTTATTTTATAAATCCTGTCTTATGGTTCTTCCTGAATTTTCAATCTCACCTATAGATCTAAAAACATCATGATGACAGAGTTTTTCTCATCCTCAACAAATATACTATCGGTTTCCTGACAACCATCAGCTTCAATATTTTTTCGTTATGAATTCTTCTTGATTATTGTAAATAATCATCATGCTCTTTTAACCTGTTTGCAGTATCCTTTGGCTAATAATTTTTTATAATCATAGAAACATTGTTTAATTTTTCAAATTCATTAAAGGCTTCTAAAAATACAATCATAAGAAATTTTTATCAACAACAATTCCTCTAAATTATTCAATATCTTCATCGTATCTTTCATTGAAAATGAAAATTTTTAATTCCATTTCTTTTAGATGTTTTTTGTAACTATATTATATTCCAACCATTTTAGCCAATCCCTTTTACACTACATTAGCCTTATCATCATGTTTTAATTTTTTATTCTCACTATACATGAAACCTATGGAAAAAATTACAACATCTTTGGGTTTTTTATTTAAATCTTTTTTATATTCAGAAAGATAATCAAAATGTGATTCATCATCAATTTAGATTAACAATACTTCATAAAAAGAATAATAATTGAAAGAATTACTGCATTTTGTTCCTCTTAGGTTTCCATTAATTCGATGTGTATTATAATTTACTATAATATTATTCTCTAACTTCCTAGATAGTATGTTGTTTTTATTCTTCTGAGTCTAGGTAGAAATATCCATATGATATATCTCACCCATTTCCTGAAATCATTACTTAATAAAGAATATCTTGGATCTTTATCGGTGAAATATGATCTGATATAGCTTGTAGTGAACTTAGATTGATTAGGATCCACTCAGAGTGGGGGGTGAATCAGTGAAACACATGACTTTACAGATTCATTTTACATTGCATTCAGCATCTTGAACTTCTTATGGTTCTTAATAAGTTATTTAATATCTCTCAACATCACCTCATGTGAACTAATTATAATTGAGATTGCTTCACATAGTATTTACATGGTTTAAATGAAATTCCCACCTCGTACCATGTTGTTTATACCCCCTAACATCGATTCTCCAATAAAAAGTTTTTTCAATGATTACAATATTTTAGGTAGCAACTGTTTACACCCCCAAGTAATCTATCCTCCAATTGATTATATTTATACAACCATCTATCCACCTCTTATAACATGGATAGTTATACCCAAAACCATATTATTCCCTTTGATCCTATTCAGTAACTACTTATACCTCCCAATCACAACCTCTTTCTCTTCTATATCGATCTATTATAGGGTGATCTTTTGATATTCCACCATGAGCTTCCAGGATCACATATGTCTATGTACACGTTAAGAACCTTTGATGCATGATGGTCATGTGGAAATGTCTCTGATAACCTATTCTTGATCATTTAACTAAGTAAAATAATAATCAGGATGAATATTTATTTTAATGTTGTCTTGGGATCCAATTTATGTGTGCATGGGATATACCCAAGTTCCATAATATTATCTTATGAATGAATTTGAAATTTTTCATTTATTTTATTTTCACCTAATGAGTGGCTATTTGATGGGATTTGTCATGATAATGAAATGTATAACATATTTATAAAGTCTATAAGGTTATTTTTATGCCTATTTTGGGTATCCCAATCATTATGCATGCATGTAGCAGAATGCATGAAATATTTTCTCTTCTACATTTATTTTTACACGTACACACACACACACACATTGTTATATGAACATAACTCATGTTTATTATTAAATTGAACATTATAATGCACTAAAAACTTCCTACATCAAGCACATAGGTACATGAACGAGATGTCATAGGTGTATAGATTTGTGATCATCCATAGTACCACCTACTTTGTGTGTGATCCTCCTTATCCTGACAAGGTAAGGATTACATGAACTTTAATATATTCATGTAATCCATGTAAGGATTTCCTGATCACATCCTTAATTTATGTGAATAGATTACATGAACATCAAGGGATCTTCATTTAAGTCCTTCTATTGAAAAAGATTCAATCTACGGTTTCCTAATCAAATGATCTTTGCTGGATATTTTCTATGAGGCCCTGGTTGTATACAGTTTCTTAATTCCCTCATGAACTAATAATCTACATGGTTATCCTTATTCATGAAATTTGATCTATTTATAGATGCTCTATTTCCCACTGATATATATCCCCCCCTCTCTCTCTTTCTATGTTACATAATGTATCAGAATACATTCACATAATCTGGACCTATCCTTTTATAATTGTGGGAAAAAAGAATCTAACCCCTTTAGTTCCATGAATCATATAATGATGGGAAAGATTCATTTCACCATTAAATTTATTGCTATACATATTACATCTCACCTAAGTCATTCTATTTTTCCATTATTAAACAAGAAATATTGGATCCTTATCTTATGTGGGATAATGTCTCATCCTACACATGCATGTGATGAGGATCTCATGCTTCTCATTTTCGAGATCAAAGTCATCCTCTATAATAAATATCCCACTGAAAAAAATTGTATTCAGTTGAAGCTCATTCTTCTCATTATCCAGGTATATGCAAGACATTGATTTCATGCATGATATCAGATCGATCTAAAATGCCTCATCCCATCAACATAATCATGGAAGATGGATGGTTTCTTGATCGATGATGGTCTGGTAAGAAACCAGGTGAATATGAACCTTCATAAATTGCTATAGTTAGGATATGACATGACATGAATATAAAACTATTGAGATCAAAATAATTGAGTGTCTTGTGTTTATTCCTTCATTTTAACGATGGATGAACAATTTTTGAACTCTTGAATCCCATTTGTACCCTTAGTTGATCATATAATAGGATGTCTTGTGGGATTTCCAAGTTTTCTATATGAGGCTTTAATTAATAATTATCGTGTTTTCAGTTTTCGTAATATAATTCAAGACACAAATTATTTCCAAACCACCTTAACAACCTTCGTGGAATTTCCTTTCTTTTTCATTAGAGTATTCTTAATACCCTTATACAATAAAACATATTATATGGTCATATTCCATTATTCTTCATGAATATCAATATTCTCATGGATAATATTCCTCTTAATGTTGTAGTAAAAAATTAACTAAAATGAAACAATTCAATAGAATATAGAATCACTTAAACAATCATAAGAGATATGCCATCCACATATTTAATAATTGATAAAAATGAAACATGGGATCAATAAAAAAAATTAAACTATAAAATTTATTTTAATAAACATTATTTGATTATTAATAACATAAAGAAACTAAATATACTTTTAATACATTTAAAAAAATGAAAAATGAAATTCATTAAATAAAAATACAGCTTACAAAAAACTTTAACTTTTCACTATTCATTGTAAAATCTAAATGTCCATAAAGTTATCAAAAATTCACCCTTTTTGAACTGATGAATTAAAAAATTATATCTTTTTTATGAAAATTAATTTCAAAATTATTCATGAAAAAATTATAATATTTGATAAAAAATACCATTTTTCAAGAAAACATAATTTTTAAGCATAAAATGAAATTAATGTAAAAATCGAGTTCTTATTCCATAATCATGAATCAATAAATTTTTATTTATTTGTACCTTTATATATATATAATAATAATTTGGTTATTATTATTCACAACTATCCATTCAATGGTGAGGTTATAACTATATCATTCAAATACTAATATTTCAATGTTTATTAAGATTTCTGTTGTTGTTGTATACAGTATAAAACATAATGTTCCTTTAAAAAATTTGGATATTACATTATCCCGAATTTAATAAATTACAACATCAAAATTTGATCTTGATCTTGATAATAAATGTTTTGAAATTGGAAAATACCATTGTTAAAAACCAAAAGTATAAAAGGATTAAAAAGTAAACCTTAATAGAGGAAAATGGTAATATGGCGGCCATATGGAATTACACAAAAAAATGTTTCCTAATAGGATAAAATTGATTATAATTGAATATATAGACATGGAGGGAAAATTTTATGCAAAAATAATGACGTTAAGTGATATAGAACATCAATCCAAAGAAATTTAATGATTAAAAGAATGATTAATACAAAAAAAACATAAGAAAAAGAGATGTGAAAAAGACCATCGATTCATCTGAATGAAGGTAATTAGATATTAGTTTTGTTTCAAGATCCTTTTTCCTAACATTGATGAAATACATTACCATATATACTATTACCATAAGTAAATAAACATACCTGACAAGTATAATTTCATCCATTAATAAATTTCCATTGTCGTCTTAACTTTTTCTCCAAATGATGAGTATTCAAGAAGAAATTTTATGACCGATGCAACAAAAATAAACATATAATGGATCACATAATTTAATAAAGGATAAAAATTTATTCATCTATACATTAGATATTAATAAAATCTAAAATGGTTAGTACAATTTAGGATAACAACCTAAAACTGTAAACCTTCATATGAATGAATAACACATTAATCTAAAAAATTCAACAATAACCCTAATGGTTCATCATAGATCGCAACATAAATTAAAAAACCTATATCCTCAATAACCTCAACATAAATGAAAATTTTATAGTGAAAGGTTATTTCATAAATTTAAACTTACATCTCCAAAAATGTAACAGTATTATTCAAAAATAATCCATCACGTTTAACCTTAGGGTAGCATATACTTCAATGAAATGTAACACGTACCAAAATATCAGCAATCGCCATGATAAATAACTATATAAAATAATAATGTTCATAACGTCACCAAAATATAATGACACAAATCTATATAAAAATCTAGAAGTTAATCCTTATCTTAACCATAAATATCTCTGGAAACTTGTAAATGAGTAACTTTTCATGCATCAAAATTATCCAAATCCCACTATCCAATAGACCATAATTACCTTAACATAAAATCATATACTAAACTAAAGTGTTATTTAATTCATAATATAATATTCTTCCTATACCTAGAAAAAGATTCATATCACTTCAAAATACATTCAACTAACATCTCAAAATGTGTTCCTATACATTTGAACATACAAAATCCAAAAAATATATAAAAAAGTTATTGTATCCATATATTTGAATTTATCCTCTCATGAAAGAATCATAATATTCAATGTTATCTAAATAACACTCTAATACTAACATTTAATGCTATGGGCTCACACTCTAGAATCCGGTTCTAAATACATTAACCTAACATTTATGGATTTGATACCAATAAATATAGACCAATTTCTATAATCCAAAACATAAAACATAAAAACTAAATATTTCATCACATAAATTAACAATAAAAATTTAGTCTTATTGTTTTAAATAATTAGGACAATGTATTATATAATAACATATATACAGAAACAAATCGTTCATAGAAATCTACATTATCTCCCACTAAATTCTTTACATCTAGTAACCATATTTGATATACCATACATTAAAATTTTCTTCATAATGTAGAGAAAAGGAAAAATAATGGTGTTGTGCTCAAATTCTCAGTAAGGGTAAAATTAAACATCAATGATGAAATGTCATCATAGAGCATAAAATGAGAATAATGGTATGATGAAATTATCATGGTGAATTATCATAACATAAAAGAAATCATATGTATCAAAACCTGGGACATTAATCTTGTACCATAGAATAATTCTTTAACATGGAAATATTCATAAGTATCAATAATCATGAGCCATGTGATATCAAACATTATCAAAGGAAATATTAAAAAAATCCCTAATAAGCATAATGAAACCATTTTGGTGTAACACCCTAATGAATTTAAAAAATGAACATCATGTTTGGTATTGTCTGTGACACATAAAACCAAGATTACAAGAGAATATAGAATCATGATAAATTACGAAAGATTTATTATTAAATAAATTTGATCTCTTTGATATCTTTTGACACACACAACAATGGGTTTAAAAAACAAGATACTCTATTGAAATATTAATATTTAAACATGACAATTATAACCTAGCCATTATGTTCATGTGTATGAATAATGTAAACTAAATTATATAAATTTTATGGGTTATTAAATTATAAAATAAATTCAATGGTTATATATTTATTATAAGAAAAATATAAGTCAATTTAAATTAAACTAAATATTTTATGAAAAACGGTATTTTATAAAAAGGTGGTTTTGTGATGCCTTACAAACATAATTCCTAATTAATTATTTTTAAATGTTTTATTGAATTTAATTGAAAAAATTAAATTCATTTTTTACATAATCATATAAAAATCATCTTAGTTTTAATTTTGTATGATTTTTTATGATATATTTAATTTTCCAATAAATAGTGAAAATTACTGATTTTTAATATAAAATGCCATTTCGTTTCAATTATTTGAAAAAATAAATTATGTTTTAAATTGGTATTAAAATATTAATTAGTCTAGTTATATTTTTGTTACTCTGTTATATGTTATTGAAATCAATTTAGTTTTGAATTTTGATATATAAACCTTGTAAATTTTTGAGTATTCTCCCTTTGAAAACACACTTTCTCATCGCATCTCCAAGATTAATATTAAATTAAAAATTTCCAATTATGTTAATGGAATTTGTGAAAATGGAGTAAATATTTTTTAATCTTAATAATTTATATTTTATAATAAATTTAAATTATTTTTTGAACATAATTAATAATAAAAACAATAACAATTAATTACATTGTTATGGTAAAATGGATTTTCCTAGGGGGTTAAAATAAAATAATTTTGTTTAAAATAACTCAAAAAACTACAACTACCATTGGATGGCTATATTTAGACCTCAATATTATAATTTATATAATGGACCATTTTTTTAATTTTTTTGAAGTGAGAAATATGGGTACACCATTTTCTTTTCAAAAATTGCAAGTGTTAAACTCACCTCACTTAGAAAAGGCCACACTATCATATTATATTCACACCTATATTAAATTTTGGATAAAATTAGTCATAAACTAATATATCAACCACATCCTTATATATAATATAGATCATATTTTCCTCCCAAAATACCTTCCCTAGGGTCCTTAAGAGGAATTCCAATGGTTGTTTCCCTTAGAGAAGTTAATTATCTTATCAAATCTATTTGATTGTCTTTATTCTTTTTCCAAATTCAATTGTGTATTAAAAAATAAAATATATTAAAAATATATTACACATAATAATAATATATTATTTTTATGTAATAATATTTACCCATCTCTACTTCCATCAAATGAGGGACAAAATCATTGATCATGTCTACGACGGAATACCAACTGGTGAAAATATAGAGTTTGATATCCATCACAATATTTTAATGATAAATAAAAGGATGGATTTAAACAAATTATGATATATATTATATTACTACTATTTAATAATTTTATCATCACATATACATTTTAACATTCCATTCTTTTTCAAATATGATAACATCACTCGTGTGTACAGTGGTATACCACCTCACGAAGTGATGTGATTCATTTTTAAATTACACATTAAGTGGAATATAATATGGATAAAATTCATTAATATATGTGATATATATCAGAATATATATTTTTTCTAGGAAATTAATACAATACCCACTTATTTACCCTTTCACTCATTAAGGGAATGATGTCGCCGCTCGGGCGTATGGACGACCAACTGTCTCCACAAAGCGATGTGATTCCTTTTCCATGCCCAACATTCATAAATGTTTAAAAAATGTATCTATAGAGTAAATATAATATTTATAAAATTATTAAAATTCTTTATATTAAATATAAATATATATATCATATAGAAAATAACTAGAATTTTCATGACATAAAGTTTAGGAAGAAACAAGAAATTTTATACCGAAAACCATTAAAATAATGAAATGTTATTAACATGTGGTAAAATGTTATAATATGATCATATATGATATTATAAATACTACTATGGTTCTGGTATAAATTAATAACATTCCTAAAACCAATTTATGTGAGCTAAAGACAAATAAGAAGGAAATCATACCTAAGGTAAGGGTTTCTCGTCTCAAATTTACTTCCTTGAGATGTATTCCATATCTACCACTTATTTTCTTTTTGTGGTGTATATACATCCTATTTTATATGTCATATCATGAATATATTAATATTCGTGGTTTTAAATGATTCATTTTAGGTCATTTATTTTATATGGGTTTATGATTTAAAAGTTACCAAACTGGTAAGAGTTTATTTCACAATCTCATCAATATTTGAGATTATTTATGTTTACATATCACATGGGGGAATTTTACGATATTTATATCTTAAAATTATTCAAATTTCTAAAAATCTAGTTATTCATGACATTTTCATATAATAGTTCCTTTTTCAACTATTTGGTATTAAAAATTATTGAGAAAATATTTTTAATAAAATATGAACTTGTTTCTCTCCTCTTCTTGAAATCCTTTTTCATAAAATCCAATGTTTTATAAAAAAAATCTCAAAAATGATTTTTACTATTTTAAATGACTTGTTAATGAAATTTTTACAAATTTTTACTTTTAATTTAAAAAAATTAATTGATTCTTCATTTAATTTTCATATTAATTTCTGTTTGTATTTTATAAAAAATGTGAATTGAATCATTCATTTTATGTGTATGAAATGGAAATATTTTCCACCATTAGTGAAGGTTCCGGGAACAGCAGAAGTGTAGTTGGGATGGAACCCAACATTGATTTTTATGATGATCTATGATTATTCTGGGATCAATACGATGATGAACTCCATACTCCATGAAATATAATCAATGATTTTGATAAAGAAGAAAGAGGCACAAAACCATAGAGATGATCTTGCACATCATGTTTATAATTAATTTAATTAATTTCATAAAAAAATAATACTTGTATCTTTGGTATTTTCTTTGTTTATTATCTTGATCATCTAGAATGACCCTTCCAGATTATCTTGTTGTGCTTGTATAGATCCTAACTATAATCCCTCTAGCAATGATCCAAACGTGCTCCAATGGAATTCGATCGACATCACTCATTATCCAGGTTCTAAAATGGCGAAAGGAGTGTCGTGTGTCTGTCATTATTGAGTGCTTGTTCTTCAACCTTGATGAACGTCACTCGTTCTTGATAGGGAAGAAAAGAGGATTTGAGATAGAAATTGTTTTGATCAAAAATTCTCAATTCATCAGTCGTATGCTGTGGTGTCTGGAACAATAGGCGTACTTTCAAATTTATATGCATGGAATTTCATTTAGAATATTTAATTCTATATATCTATTAAATACATTCAAGAACTTAGAGTCAATCCATGCATTTAATAATAATAACACATCATTATTTATGGTGCACCAACTAGCGTAAAAAGAAATTATAAATAAAATTACGCATCATAAAATAATAGCAGCATTATTTTAATTTGTGACAACTAGATAAATAATTATTTATCATCTTGCAAATAATTATTTTACTACTGGACCGACCTTGGTCCGCTCGACCTCCACTTCCATTTATTGAACACCTGAATAAACAAGTAAATAATATATTATCTTAAATAAATATTTAATTTCCAAACTAGAAAATAAATATTTATTAAATATTCAATAAAATAAATAAATATATTTAATTTAATTTATGAGAACATTATAATTTGAATAAAATTATTCTATGTTCATGAGAATAATATTTCTTTAATTAATTAAATTCAAATAAAATTTAACTGAGACCACCAAAACACTTATTATGTGACACTCTAATATTCTAAACCATTGGAATTTGGCGGGCTTACCTAAAGTCCAAGGGTATTGTCCAGAAACAGGTCAAGGAACCCAAGAGAAAGAATGTAAAGTCGCAATAATGAAATCCACATATGAATGCTCACTATATAATATAATCCCTTTGTCAAAATATCTCATCAATCAGGTTTCATGATTGTGTCAACAACTTTTATGCTTGATACATCGTTCTTTAACTACCTAAAATAAACTTGTCGTTACACCATGGCCAGTAAATTTCACGTGAAGGTTCTATTTCAATCAAAGGGTTGAGATATCAAATTCCATAAATGGAAGGGACAAATCATTCTTCAACTAATCCATTAATAACATGCCACTCATGACGCACCCAAGGTACCCTACTTCCCACCAACTGTTCACGTTACGATTTTTGTTAGTATATCATAGTGCACAAGTCGTTACATGTATTAATGAAAATCATAAAGTATGTAGATCATTATAGACGCTCCCAGATAGAAATATTTGATGACCCCAAAACATGTAGAATTACTACTAGCGGGTTTGTTCTTATAGTCTCATATCCTTGAGATTACCAAGTGTGAAATTCATGAGAGGAAGTATCGTCTGCTTATGTGTACTCGCACCTGATGATCTTCATGCTATGTGTCCCATCATATCATGTCATCCAGCCACAAAACTATATTTAAGAATATTGTTATTGTATTTCAAGGTTATCATCATAGTGGGGAACTGCCATGACCTTATCAATGCAATAAATACACAAGGACATTATTACATCATAGTCATGCAGAATAATGAACAATATGTAATAATACATTAAATATCCTTATAACCAAAGTAAAACCAGTTGGTTCTAGGACACCAACTCTTACAAACTCCCACTTGAACTAGAGCCAACATCCTATGACTTTCAGTCTACTAGACCTCACATGATGTTCATGTTTATTGTGAGTCAAGGCTTTAGTCAAGGGGTCTTCCATGTTGTCTTCCGTGGAAATACTGCTCACTACAACTTCACCTCTCAGAGAAAAATCCCTTAATAGATGATACATTCAATGTATGTTCTTCATCTGGTGATTTGACCTTGTCTCTTTTGCGAGAGCCACCGCTGCAGTATTATCACTATACAGTGTGATGGGATCATTACTGTTAGATATCACGTCTAGATTCTAGATGAATCTTCTCATTCAAACTACTTCTTTAGCTACCTAAGAATATGAAATATACTCAAAATCTAATGTATAATATACAACCACACTCATCATTGAGCTCTTATAGCTCACTGCACCTCCATTCAAAGTGAAGATGTATCCTGATTGTGACTTCATGTCATCTTGATCAGTCTAGAAACTAGAATCTGCATATTCTCTGATGACTAGTTCCTCATCTTCTCCATACACCATGAACAAATCCTTAATATGCCTTAGATACTTTAATATAGTTTTAACTACCATCCAATGGTGGTTACCTGGGTCAGCTTGATATCTGCCGACCACACTCAATGTGTAGGCGACATCTAGCCTAGTACATAGCATGTCATACATGAAAGACCCAATCACTGATGTGTATAGAGTCTTTTCCATTATATTTATTTTCTCATGTGTCTGATGAGACATTTTCTTGGAAAGATGAATGACATGTGACATTGGCAACAATCCCTTATTTGATTGTTCCATACTGAATCTCTTCAGTATCTTATTGGTGTATGTACTTCGACTTAGGCCCAAAAATCTCCTGGATCTATCACAATGTATCATGATACAAATAATATATGTTTCCTCTCCCATGGAGTTCATGGAGAATCATTGATTCAACCATTCCATAACAGACTGTAATACTGGTATCTCGTTTCCAATAAGTCATATGTCATCAACATATACAATTAGGAAAACGACAGCACTCCCAATAAACTGTTTGTAGACACAAGGCTCACATTCATTATTGATAAAACCAAATTCTTTTATGGCTTAATAAAAATGAATGTTCCATGACATGGATGCTTGATTTGATCCAGAAATGGATTTCTACAACTTTAATACCTTATTGTCATCATTTGGAGTCACAAACCCTTCAGTTTGTGTCATGTAGATATCTTCTTGAAGGTTCCCATTAAGGAAAACGTTTTTGAAATCCATTTTCCAAATCTCATAGTCATTGTAAGTCTCAATGTAAAGTTTAATTCTGATGGATTTCAGCATTTAAAATGGTGAGTAGGTTTCATCATAGTCAATTCTATAACGTTGTTTAAAACCTTTCGCAACTAGTCATGCCTTATAGGTACTGACTTGTCCACCATGTTCAGTTTCTTCTTGAATACCCATTTTCAACCAATAGACATTTCCTCAACTAGAGGATCTACCAAAATCCAGACTTGGTTTTGGTACATGGAATCCATTTCAGTATTCATGGCTTCTTTCCACTTAGAAACATCTTTTCCACTTATTGATTCCTTTTAGGTTAGAGGATCATTGTTATCAACTAATAAGGAGTCACCATCCTTGGTAACTAGAAAAACATATCATTCAGGTTCACTATCCTCTCTTTTACTTATACATAGTACTTGTGTCTCTGGAACAGGTTCTTATTCGATGGGGCTTTGTGTAATTGGTTTTTCTACTAACTCTTGTGTACCTTGAGCCTTGACTTCATCGAAGTCTATCTCGCTCCCACTATCCCTTTTGGAGATGTGCTCCCTGTCGAGGAATATGGAATGTGTAGCCACTATAACCTTTTCTCTAAGGGTTAGTATTGGTAATATCCCCTAGTTTCCTTGGGGTATCCAACAAAGTTACACTTTCTGCCTCCGAATGCATGTTTGTTACATAAAGAGACTGTAAAAACACATCGCTACCCCACACATGTAAATTCGATAGCATGGCTTTTCTTCCACTCCAGAACTCATATGTAATACCATTTATCGATTTTGTTGGTACTTGGTTTAGTATGTGTGCCGCTTTTTGTAACTCAAATCCCTAAAAGGATAATAGAAGACTTGCATGACTCATCATTGATCTGACTATGTCCAACACAGTGTGGTTTCTCCTTTCGCTCACACCATTCCACTGGGGTGTGTTTGGAGAGGTGAGTTGGGATAGGATACCAAAATCTTGTAAGTAATCAATGAAGTCTTGATTAAGATATTCTACACCTCGGTCTGAGAAGAGTCTCATAATATTCTTACCAAGCTGGTTCTCAACTTCATTTTTGTATTCTTTGAACTTATTAAAAGAATCCAACTTATACCTAATTATGTAGATATATCCATATCTACTAAATTCATTAGTAAAAGTTATGAAGTATGTTTACCCTCCCTTTGCTTCAATAGGAAATGGTCCACACACATCGGTATGAACCAATTCCATAAGTTCTTTAGCCCTTTCACCTTTCCCACTAAATGGGTATTTGGTCATTTTGCCTTGTAAAAATGCATGACATACGCTAAGTGGTTTTAGTTTGAACAAATCTAAATATCCATCTTGATGTAACTTTTCCAATCATTTCTCATTTACATGACCTAGCTGGTGATGCTAAAGTTGGTTGTGGTATTAGTCATCTGAAGTATCTTTGTTATCGATTTTCATTACATGGTTTGTATAATAAATCACGTAAAGTCTGTTGTATAAATGAGCCCCACCATAAAAAATGTTATCTTTTTAAAATAAGAAACATTCATTTCCAAACATAAAAACAAATACATCTATATCTAATCTGGATACAGAAATATTGTTTTTAGAAACAGAGGGCACATAATAACCACCCTTTAACACCAAGATCATCCCAGTTGACAAAGCGAGGTGGTAGTCCCCGACAGCTACAATAGTAAGTCTGGCATTGTTGGCTCCTCATAGATCTACATCCCCTCGATCAATCTTCCTGAATCTAATTTTTTCATGTATTTGGATACATATGTGAGCACCAAAATCTGTATCTAATACCTAATTTGTTGAAAAAGGTAGATTGCATTCAATAATAAATTAACTTGAAGCTTCCCTTTTCTTCTTAGGCTGGGTTCAGTTCTTCTTCCAGTGGACCTTCTTGCCACATTCGAAACAAACAGCCTCTTATTCCCCTGCTTCCCATTTGATCTTCCTTTTCTTGGAAGGACATGAAGAATATTTGGGCTTAATGCTCTTCGCCTTTCCTTTCTTCTTATTCAAAATAATTAAAAATGGCATTTCTCTCTTCATATCCATGTTCACTTGGAGAATGAGGATAAGAAGATCAGATTGAAACTTCTCAATGTTCTTCATATTGAAATTCACAAAAAAGTTAGAGAAGCACTGAGGGAGTGATGCGAGAATGAGATCAGTCCCCAATTCATAGGGGAGTTTAAACCCTAGAACCTCCAGGTGCTCAATGTAGCCAATGAGCTTGACTATATGAGGCCCAGCTGGAGAATATTTTTTAAGATTACTCTAAATGAGTGCCTTAGAGATATCAAACCTATCGTGTCTTTCTCTCTCTGAGTAAAGACCATGGAGGTGCTCGATCTTGCAAAAATCATCCATGTTTTCATGAGACTTCATGAGCTCACTAGACATTGATGATAGGATCAAACATTAAACGTCGACGGTGTCCTTCATATGTTTCTCGTAGACTAGAAAATCCTCATCACTCACCTCTTTGGAAGGTAGATCAGTTAATGATGACTCCAGCATGTAAGACTTCTGTTCATGGCATGGGATAACCCGAGGGCGTCTAACCCATTTCTAGAAGTTACTCCTGGTGAGGATGTTGTCTTTATCTAGAATTGTTCATAGGGATAATGTGGTTGAAGAGTTTGACATTTTTATTCTACAATTAAAAGAGCAGATCATTATTACTTTCATGGTAACATTTTATAATAAATAATAAATTTTATTAAGTCTCCCACAGTTTTATCATGTCCCAATAGCCCTCACAATTGAACTCATAATGTCTAGTATCTATGACATTCTAGTGTAAATGATCCATATTCCCCTTCGTATAACCCCAACAAGGGTTGGTCAAGCAGTTAAAGTATGTTTAGGTAGGTAGTTCTTTTCCAAATGTAGGCTTAGAACACCTTGATATGTTGAGTGGGCTCCATAACCCTGAAATCGTGACATTGGATTTCCTCGACTCTTGCCTCCAATATTACACCAAGTCTAGAAAGGGCTACTCTTATTGAGGTAATATGGTTATGTCAACCTGAAACCTTTCATAATGGATTTTTAGATAAATGTATGTGTCCAAACCAAGGTTGGTCAGACACATAGTTTTATTGAGTTTTTCCCTTAATCAAGTAACGGAAGGCTTGTTTTCACTTAATATTTTCTTTAAGTGGTTTTTTATCTCTTATGCATAAATTTATTATTATCATTATCACATGCTTGTTAATATTAAGGGAGACTTAAATAAGTGATTAACCATGTCTTGAAAATATTTGTGCATAAGTATAGTTTATTTTAGTTCCATTTTGCCAGCTTGTTTAATTCATTAATAATGTCATCGTGACAAAGCATCCATAATTATAAACCATGAAACTAATATAAATAAAATAAAGTAAATGACATGATCATGATCATTTCTGATGGTTAGTTTATCTAGTGGTTGATAATATTACCATGACCTAGGGGAGAAACACCTTGAACAATTTTGGTTCATGATTATAGCTTCCTCCTTTCCACCTCTGTATCTCCAGGGATTGGTTTCGTCTCATCTCCAGCTTGAACCGCCTCCACAAGCATGGGAGTTCCCTCCATTACATATGCCTTTTTTATCTCACATGTAGGTGAGGGGTAAAAAGGGTTTTTTACATAAAAGAAAACATGGGCTTGCAGGACCTATATATTAATGTGGATAAGGCTCGCATTCCAACAAATTTAATTCAAATAAATAAATTAAAAGAAACCATCCACATAAAAAGGTCTTGGACTACCTCATGATCATACATGATGCAACGATATTTATGCATAAATAAAACGCGCAATAAATTCTTTAGTAATTATTGTTTAAGATAAATCACGCTCGAATATATTATTTATCATCTTTAATTAATCAATACTGTTATCTTAAACCTTTTTCAAAATTTCCTTGAGATTCTCATCCATCAGAAGTTTAAACAAATAAATTCATTTAAAATTATCTTTTTATGTAACTTGTTCCTTGGAGGTAACTTAGTAAATTCCTATTGATAACTACCCAATGAGTAGAAATGAACATTACAAAGATGTTAAATTAAACACATGTATATAAAACAGCTAACACATGTTGTGCCTCAGCTTTATTCCCACATGATGGTACACATCTCAAGGGTTTTAATAATATAATAATAATTTTTAATAAATCATTGTAATTTGGATGAGTAAATGACGTGTAGTTCAAACTACATAGTGTGTATTATTTTTCACCGTTTATCCGAAGTACACGCCAAGGTAAACTGTGTGTGAGTATACTTTGGAAATATTCAGAGTACACATTGTGTTCAATTGACCACTCATCGTGTAGTTCCTCGTTACACGATCTTCAGTCAGGCAAGCTGGGTACGAAATACTCATTCCGACCCTAACCCGAAAGGACTACACACCGTGTCCATCAGGACACATGGTGTGTAATCTAGAAGCTGTGTGCCACCTATTTCTAGTCAACACACAGAGTCATTTAAGTCTTGAAAAAACTCTAACACACGGCTTGGTTTGGCACACCGGTCTGATTCATTCAATCTTGACTACACGATGTGTACTGTCGAATACATGTCGTGTGTTCTAGTGTTGTACGTCCAGGGATCTTTAGAACCTCTGGATGAGATCCTCTATTTTATTTTAATCAAATGTAAAATAAAAGATCATTTCCATAAGGTGAATGAGAAAATAAAGAGGAGGAACAGATCTCTAGATTCAGATTTTCAGAATGATTAACTAGAATTGAAACAACTAAATTATTAAATGTGTAATTCTTCAATGAAATATTTAAAAAATTAGAAGATATGATGTAACCCCTCTGATACAACTTGAAGGTTTCGGGCACAGTAGAAGCCTGGTTTGGATGGTACCCAACATTGATTTTTACCATGATCAATGATTAATATGAGATCAATACGACGATGAACACCAGTCTCCACAGAATATAATAAATGATTTCGATAAAGAAGAAAGAGGCCCAAAAACATAGAGGGGAACTTACCCATCATGTTTATAATTAATTTCATAAATAAAAAAAATACTTGTATCTTTGTATTTTTGTTCGTTGATGATGTTGATCATCTAGAATGACCCATACGAATTATCTTGTTGCACTTATAAGGATCCAAACTAGAATCCCACTAGCGATGATCCACACGTGCTCTTATGGCCTCCCATCGTCACCGTTCATTCTCCAAGTTCTAGCATGGCGAAGCGGGTGTCTTGTGTTGGTCATTCTTGATCGCTTGTTCTTCGGCCTTTAAGAACGTCTCTCATTTTTGAGAGGGGAGAGAACAAAATTCGAGAGAGAAATTGTTTGGCTCAACTATTCTCAATTCACCATGAGTATGGTGTGGTGTCTGGCACAATAGGCATACTTTCCCATTTATATTCATGGAATTTCAGTTATAATATTTAATTTTACAGCAAAAATTAAATAAATTCATGAACATAGAGAAAATCCATGCATTTAATAACAATATTGCGTCATTATTCATGGTACTCCAACTTGTGAAAATTGTAATTATAAATAAAATTCGGCATTAGAAAATAACAGTATTATTATTTTAATTTATGCCAACTAGTTAAATAATTATTTATCATATCTCAAATAATTATTTTACTACCGGACCTACCTTGGTCAACTCGAATTCCACTTCTATATATTGAACACCCGAATAAATAAATAAACAAATTATTCTCTTAAATAAATATTTTTTTACAAACTAGTAAATAAATTTTTATTAAATGTTAAATTAAATAAATAAATATTTTTTTTAATTTATTAAATCATAATAACTTGAATAAAATTTATCCACGGTCTTGATATAATATTTATTTCATTAATTAAATTCAAATATAATTTAACCAATACCCACAAAAACACTTCATGTGTGACCATCAAGGATTCTTTCTCATTGGCATGAGGCGGGCATTCCTAAATTCTAAGAGTACTGTCTAGAAAGAGGTCAAGGATCCCAAGAGAATGAATGTAAAGTCACAACAATGGAATCTACATAAGAACGCTCATTGTGTAATATAATCCATTTATCGTAATATCTCATCATGTAGGTTACATGATTGTGTCATCAACTTTTATCTTTGATACGTCGTTCTTTGACTACATGAAATAAACTTGTCATTACACCATGGCCATGGAATTTCACACGAAGGTTATATTTCAATCAATGGTCCGAGATATCAACTTCCATAAACGGAGGGTACAAATCCTTCTTCGACTTATCCATTAATAACATGCCACTCGTGATGCACCCAACGTACCCTACTTCCTGCCAACTGTTTGCGTGACGATTTTCGTATGTAAATCAAAGTGTGTATGTCGTGAAATGTATTAATGATAATATTAAAGTCTAAGGATCATTACACATGCTCGAAGATAGAAATATCCAATGACAACAAAATATGTTGAATTCCAACTAGTGGTTCTGTTCCCATAACCTCCTACCTTGGATATTACCGAGTGAAAACATCATGAGAGGAATTATCATCTCCTTACGAATACTTACACCTGATGGTCTGCATGCCATGTGTCCCATCATAGCTTTTCATCCAACCACAAAACTATATTGAAGAATATTGTTATAGCATTCCATGGTTCTCATCATAGCGGGGAACTTCCATGACTTTATCAAGGCAACAAATACTCTTGGACATTATTACATTATAGTCATGCAGGACAATGAACAATAAGTATTAATACATTAAATATCCATGTAATCAATGTAAAACCACTTGGTTCCAGGACAACAATTCTTACTATTAGAACCAAAAAAAATTTAAATCTTATTCTTCAATTTTTAAAATGTTATTTTTAGAGAAATTTATATTCAACAGAATACTTATGATCTTTTCTTAAGGTTGTTTTCCAAATGCAGTGGTTTTTTTCATAGAAATGTTTTCAAGGTATTTTCATGGTATTTTTATTCATCAATGACATCAACCCTCAATTATAAATATGATCCACCAAGTATATGTCGTACGAATTTCATCCTTATTATTTAAATGGATGGTTTTTGATTAGTTTGACTGGGGATGTACAATTTTATTACCATTCACCATTTTACTCTAGATAGTTTATGATTTTGATTTTTAATTGAGGTGTGTATTATAATTTCATATGTTATCTTTCAAATATGAATGTTTATATTGATTATTATTGACACATTTTATGTGAAGAATGCACTAGACTTAGTATGAGATTGGTGGGGCATATTATAGCCCCTTGATGCAACATTAAGTCTCATGAGACAATCTAGATTTTTTTTAGTCCAGGCCTTAACAACAAACATATATGCCTTGGCACAATGCCTCGATGATATATTTTAGATGTCTGGAACTATGCATTCCATTTTTATTAGTCCTGTTATTGATATTCCATGGGCTTATTATATTAGTTAGAATATATATGGATATGTTTTCAGGATCTTGTGTTTATTTATATGTCGTTATTGGATTATCAATTATTCCTTCCAAATTATGATCAAGTTATTAATTTAATGGATTTACTTTCAGTTATTTAACTTCCCAAATTGATTGTTCCTTATTAATTCATAGTTTATGTTGTCTTCTTATCATAAGTGATCATTTAATCTCAACCCTTAATTATGGTTTATTTTTCCTTAGGATAAAATGAAGTGTTTTGGGATTATTAATATAGAGATACACTGTAAGGAATATTGGCATTCCAAAATAATATACTTTCTTAATTTTCACTACAAGAAAATAGTGTTTTAGCAGTGTTTTTCAAAACCAATTCTAAATGTTTTAAAAATATTATCTATAATTTTTTTAAAATTTGTTCCTAAAAATTTACATTTTTTAGTAGTGGTTTTGTTAAAAACCGTAACGAATTAGCAGCGGTTTTTTCAAAACCCCCATGAAAAAGATGAAAAAATTAAAAATTTATTTATATGTTAATTATTATTATTTATTTATTATTTAAAATCAAATATTGATTATTATTTATTATTCTAATTTTTTATATTGTGGAAATTAATAAATATTTTTTAACAATTAGTTATTAATATTATTAAACTCAAATAAAATCTTCAATAAGGTGAAGAACAGACTTTAACATCAAATGGCCATAACTTTTAATATGAGAGTCCATTTCATCTTCAAAACAAGTCAAATCAAAGAATATCAAATGAGCTAAAACCAAGTGATATTTAAATCTAGTGATAGTCAAAAGAAAAAAATATATTCAAATTTCAATAGTAGAAAATAAAACTCAGACATCAAACATCCATAACTTTTAATATGGGTGTCTGTTTGGGATCTACCACATATCAAATCGAAGTTGTCAATTAGCTCTACATCTTTTAGCTCTGGTAACAACTCCTCAAGTATTATTCCAAATTTAGTTCTTAAATAAATTCCATGAAGGCCTTGGAAACATATGTTTTATTTACAGACTCTAATTTCTTAGAATTAAAACAGGTATAACTTTCTATCCAGATGTCTGTTCGGCCTGTACCACATATCATATCAAAGCTCATTTCATGATCTTTGATTTGACTGGTTATAGCGTTAAAGGAGTCCCAGATCAGATTTTATGGCCATTTTAGTGTTTTTTGTGTTTTCCGATGTTCTTAATGTTTGATGAATTATTTATTTATTTATTTATTTATTGTTTATTTATTTATTTACATAATGTTTATTTAGTAAATATTTAATTATTATTTAATTAGTTTTTATTATTATTTATTGATCTATTATTTATTATTCCTTGTTTATTTATTTATTTATAAATTTATTTAATACTAAATTTATTTATTTATTTGTTAATTTATTTATTAATTTTTTATTTAATATTTAGTTATTATGTGCTCATTAATTATAAATTTGTTTTTATTTTATTAATTTTATATTTATTATTTATTAATTATTAACATATTATTCATTTATTTTATATTTATTCATTAATTATTTATTAATAATATTTTAATTAATTATTAATTATTGATTTTTTATATATTTATTAGTTATTTATTTATTATAAAATATTGAATTTTAAATTTTAAATACTAAATATTAAATAATGATTAAGTATTATTAAGTATTAATTATCAATTATTAATTTTTAGATATTAATAATTAATAATTATTTACTTATTTATTTATTTAATTATTTATTATTTATATATTATTTATTATTTAATATTTGTTATTTATTAAATATTATATATTACTTATTATTTAGTTATTTCTTTTTATTTTACTAAATATAAATTTATTATTTATTTATTATTCATTTATTATTCATTTATTTAATTTATATTTATTCAATATTAAATATTTATTAATTATCAGTTTATTATTTATTTAAAAAATCATAATAATTTATTAATTTTTTTTAATTTTTTAATAATAATTATTAACTATTAATTATTAATTTATAATGATCAATTATAATTTATTACTTATTATTAATTATTAATTATCAATTATTTATTATTTATTATTTAATATTTAATTTCTTATCTATTATTTTTTAATTTATTATAAATTATTTATTTATTTATCATATATTAAATTATTTTTTAATTAATTTATTATTTATAGATTACTTATATATTATATGTTATATATTATATGTTATATATTATATACTATATATAATATATTATATATAATATATAATATATTGTATATTATATATTATATATTATATATTATATATTATATATTATATATTATATATTATATATTATATATTAGGTATTATATGTTACATATAATATATTATGTATTATATATTACATATTATATATTATGTATTATGTATTACATATTACATATAATATATTATATGTGGTGCGGTCGGATCTGGATGAGATCTGGATGAGATCTGGATGATATCTGGCTACGGCGTCGGTCAGGTTCAGGATGCGAGTGGAGGTGAGTCCAGATTCAGCGATTGGACGACGGTGGGCGGTGCATAGATCTGATCACGGTGGGGTCCTGTAGTGTGTGCAGTAACGATTGGAAGTTGGGTCATCTATTGGGCCATGGGCCTCTTTATGCCTTGTGATTGGGTTTACGGGACTTTGGCACATGTTCTTTGTAGTGGTTTGTGTTATTGGGTTTTTGGGCCATTATATTTACGTTAGGTTCTCCCTTTTTCTCATAAAAAGGGTTTGTGTGTTTTTTATCTTTTTTAATAAAGGGGTTTTCCCCCAACCTTCCTATTAATATATATTATATATTATATATTATATATTATATATTATATATTATATATTATATATTGTATATTATATATTATATATTATATATTATATAGAGTGTATTATGTATTATATATTATGTATTATGTATTATCTATTATCTATTATTTATTATCTAATATATATTGTATATTATATATAATATATAATATATAATATATTATATATTATATATTATATATTATATGTTATATGTTATATATTATATATTATATATTATATGTTATATATTATATATTATATATTATATATTATCTGTTATATATTAAATTTTATATATTATATGTTATATGTTATATGTTATATATTATATAGTATTTTGAATTTATTATTTAGTATTTATTATTTAAAAGTTACTATTTAGTATTTAGTATTTACTATTTAACCATTATTATTTAATATTTTTCGTTACCATTTATTTCAATATTATATATTTCTATATTTATTATTCATTTATATTCTTTTTATTAATTTGTAATTTGTAATTATTAATTATTAAATATGGAAAATTACGTGTTAATTTTTAATTATTAATTATTGATTATTAATTAATTATTATTGATTAATAATTATTGATTCATAAGGATTTAATGTGTATCCATTGGGTTTGTATTATTTTCTCCAATTAATATATATATATGTGTGTGTGTGTGTGTTTATTATATTCGATTTATTGACCACTTGAAGAGCCAACTGATGTGATAATGTCATTAGAGAATAAGCAAGAGGTAGGGGGTTCAAATCTCACCCAACACAGAATTTATATAAATGGCATGGACATGGACTTGTGTATGGAGATGAGCTTGAGCACCTTAATAATAAATAATTAATAATTAATAAATTACGAAAATAAATTAATAAATAAATAAAGAAAAATAACAATTAAAAAATTTTAAAAAAAATTAAAAATAAATTCATAAAAAATTAAAAATAAATTAGCGACGGTATAAACTGCCACTAAAACCCCACTGCAAAATCATTTTATAATGGTTTTAAAAACCCACTGCTAATTATTTCCCTACACACGATTTAGCGACAATTTTCCAAAACTCTAGTAGAATGATTTAGTAGTGGTTTAAACTATCGCTAAATCTGAATTGTGTCATCGGGCTTATGTTTTCAATTGTAATATAAATTTTATGTATCTATATAGTTTAACAAGGATACTGAATGATATGGTCCTTCGGGATGAGATTAGGGGTATCTTAATACAATGTAATGAATTACACACCAGCGCTAGGAAACTAGGCTCGAGGTCACTAAAGTTTGAATCAGAGAAGGTCTAGTAGAAACGGTGATATCATGGGTTTGGAGAGTGGGTTAAAATAATCAACCATTTTAATATTCTTATTTACTGATCAACACATCCTTCTTTTTGATCTTAGGGTAATAATTTTTAGTGTTCAATGGAATCAGGGCCTTGTTTTTAGATCATTTTTAATGATTGGAATGTGGCTCTTGGTTTTTGATTGGGTTTCAAGTGCACAAGAAGAAAAAAACCACCTTTTCAGAAGGAACCATCTAGGGAACAAAGTTTGGAAAAACCATGTAGCCTCCTACGAGTAATCGTGTGTCCCTCTAGTGGAATTTGAAATGGTTTAACAAAATATAAGGAGGGGACACAGATGTGTGAACACCTCTTCAGTGTTTAAGAGAGAAAATCCACACTATTTGCACATGGTATTCAATACTGTGCACAAATCCCATGCAAGTATGGTTCGTAGGATAAGGGATCCACAAATCTATCACATGGCTAGCCAAACCATGTGGAAATACCATGAGGGGAATTTATTTTGTAAAAATTCAGTAAATACCACTCACTCCATTTTTTTTTTCTACCTTCATTCTTATCCACCCACACACATAGTAGTTGGAGTGGTTTCCTTTGCACTTTTGGATAACTGGAGCCTTGTTCTTCATCTGAGCTCTGATTAAATCTTCGTCAGTCTTATTGGAAGGGTATCAGTAAGGATTTGAAATCATCTACTTTCTCTCTATCTCTCTCTCTACATAATGTGTGCAAAATCTATGTGACACTTTTTATTCAATTTTCATGTCGTTAATCTAAAATGTGAGATAGAGGATAATATCAGACCAATGGATTTCTACCATTATAAGTTTAGTGGTTCCAAGATATCTCTTTTTTTATTATATATAATTGGAAACTTTCATGAGTTCACTTTTGGGTGTTTTAGGGAGACCATAATAACATAATGATTGTCTTTTAATTGATAAATTAATCAGAAGTGATGTCTATAGAAATTATCCTTAGAAAAAATGGTATAATTTTGCTCAAAGTCATTATTTCACATGGGAATATTAGTTTAGTTATATGTTTTAAATCAAATTAACAATTTTATATTAAATTGCTTGGTTTATTGGGAATTTGGTAGGATTTTATTGGGGACTGAGGTGATGATTATTGCATGTATTGAGGTGATGTGATTTTAGGATATGGTTTGGGAACTAAATGCATGAGTTGATGTTGATCACCATATTGGGTGACATGGTCAATAGATTTTGGTGATGAGGTTGTCTAGTTATGGGCATGGTCTAGTTGATATTTGATGATGTTGACCCACAGGATGAGATACATGGTCGCAGGGGCACATAGTGCTGGGGTTATGTGGATTAGGTAATTTTTGGTGATTTCTTCTCACTCTTATAGGCTGATGCACCATTGGAGTCGTGTTCTCACGAATATGACTTAGATGATGAGTTGATGTTGAATACTTGTGTTGGGGTAGAGGCCTCCCTTAGTTGCTTCTTACGATGATGTTGAATATAAAAATGGATAACAGTTATTTACATAGAAGTCCAGGTGGATAGTGATAGACCATTAGTTGACGTTGTTGAGACCATTGATTGGGGGATGCGTCTTGCCATAATACATGAGGCCTTTGGGCTAAGACTTTTAGGGACCAGTATATTCATGCCTTGGTGCATAGGTGTTTGAGCCGACGGTGATTATTATTTGGTGGATATAAATCATTTTTCTTTGTACATCGAGTTATTATGACGATGGGGTTTATCTAAGCTGAGGTCTGAGGGACCAGGTAATTTTCAGGCATGCCCTTTCAGATGCTAGTGATATGATTTATGGCAAGAGGTGTTAGTTTGAATGAGTTGTTGGTGATAATTTTACATGAGGTTCCCAAGGGATCTCCAGATTGTTACATATTAGGGGATGCCTTTGAATTTTTCTAAGGATCTCTTCATTTATATTATACATGTACAAACACATTTTTTATTACATATGTGTAACTAGTAGAACATGGTATACCAAGGATGGCCAAAATAAGTGATTTCTAACTTGTGGCTATCGATCATAAGTGAATTAGGTTATCTGTATGATGTGAATTTGTTGTTTTAATTATATTTATATACACATGAATTATCAGATATATATGATAGGAACTTGTTGGTGGTGGCCTACTAATATTTACTCACACAAACTACACATAACCTTCAGATGCTTTATGCTTCAAATATAAGGTAAGGTTTTGGGATCATAATAAAGAATTATGTGATCATGTTGGGATGCTTACAATGGGTTGAATGTAAAGTTACATTATAGGTTCTAACATAAGTTGTTTTTTATTTATGAGTTTCTTTTTTGTTCAACATGATTATTATATGTAAGTCCTAATAGTTCACTATAGGTGATACTTATTTTTTATTATTTTGTATGACCTGATTTATAGGAATGTCTACCTAAAAATGGTTTTTATTCATAAAATTTTATATTTGAGCTTGGTTGATATAACTACTAGTGTATTTTTTTGCTTCCACTATGGAGGGATGATGGTCCTATAATTTGTGGACTTTCTTCCACTATTTTATACATATATATCATTATTATTATCACCAAAATATGGTAGAGTCTACCCACTATCACTTCTTTACACCATCACTTCATGTTAGTATCATTTCGCATATGGGGAGGTGTGCCGATGGATAATCAGTACTCCAAGCCCTGAAAAAGATTAAGTGGAATCCGAGTTGGGGAGCTACAAATGGTATAAAGCATTAATGAATGGGAAATAGAAGTCGCAGTCAGCTATCTACTAATTGTATAAAATTATTTACATTTCAGTTAGTCATACTATTAGATTTATGGTGGACCAGAGACTATAATGTAGTCGGAACAGGGTAAAGAGATCATTTTTTGGTGCCTGCATCTTCATTCACAGGGGACATCCCATGTTTCTTGAGGTGGTAAATTAATGTTATGTTTTTTCACACTGACAGTATATTTGATTTCTACCTCGATTGGTGAACTTGGATGTGATATTTATTATTATATAGATTTTGGTCCATTGACCAGTATGGTATGGGAGGTATGATTTTGATTTATGATAGGATTTTAGGCACATATGATGTGTTTTTTCTTTTGATCACAATTGGGAACCTAGAATATGTGAAAAGGGGGTGGGGTATTTAACGTGTCAAAAAAGGAATCTAAATAGTGTTTTCCAACATATAATTTCTTTAGTGGAATTATAGTCTTCCATACTAATCATGTAGTTCAAATGAGATCTTTATATGATGTGATCTGACTATATGCATGTGATACATGGGCCTAACCCTCATAAGGGTGGGAGTGGAAGATGAAATGGGTTGGGTTGTTTAAAGTGTCAAAAATGAATCTAAATTTTTTTCCCTGAATATCCTCTTTGATGAAATTATACATAGAGACCTTAGATTTTATGTGACACCTAACCCTAATATGGGAAGGTGGGGGCCTTGTGTATAGTTGATATTTGATTCCTAAATGTGATGTGGGTAGGCATGGGGCCCTGAGGGCAGGTAATATTTGATACCTGATCCAAATACGGATAGGTAAGAGGCCGTGAGAATAGATTTCATACTGCAAGGTACGATAGGGGGTGTAATGGTTGTGATATGTGATTCTTATTATAGCTTTCCTAATATATGATAATATTTTAATGTAATGATATGACTATCTTATCATGATATTGTTATTTAACAAAATTCCTCCTAGTCTACTTACCATGGAGCATCAGGAGGGTTGTGATATGGTGCCTCTTGATCATGCACTTGTTGAGTCCCCTTAGGGTCATAATGAGGCCCCGAAGGGTTGGGATGATCATGATCTATAAGTACAAGAATAAGTTTAATCTTCAGTACAGGCTTGACAGATGTAGAATATGATAGTTCTGGGCCTTCTATTGATGAGAAGCTCAAGGTGTTCTTGGTATGAGTCATATATGATATCTATATGGGGGAATAGGGAGCTAATCCATCTATGGTGCACATGATCAGAGATTTATCATCGTAACACCCACAAATATTTTAGGGCGAAACTATTAACATAAATTCATAGAGGACTAGCTAAACACTGGAGGGATGTACAATATTGAAATTTATTCACTAGGGATAATCTTGGAAGGTATTTGGGGATACATTACTTGAGGTATTCTTAGAGACACTGAGGGAAGAGATAGATCGGGAGTTCATGAGACTACATTAGGGAGACATGTCCTTCATGAAATATGATTCTATATTAACAAACATGTCAAATTTCACACTCAGTATGATGGGTGAAGACACCTCAATAGTGAGGCATTTTCATGAATGGTTTACAACACACCATCCATGTGTATGTAAATAACATTAGGTTAGCCTCATTCTTAGAGGCTATAAATCAAACTCTGATATCCAAGGGAAGTTTGAAAAACTATTCAAACTCGATTTGGGTGATGTAGTTAGGTAATATTAGTGGTGATGCATCAGATGGTGGGAAACGGGAAAATTAGGAGTATCGGAATGTTGTTTAGGACAAAGACATAAGTAGACTATTGAGGGGTGGATCATAAATGGAGTACGTGTACTACAAGTGGTTGGGATATGGGAAAACACAGTTTGATTGGATACCAATGGAGCGTCAAGCATTTGGACATGTAGTGCATCAGGAATGTTTCTTCAAGAATCCTTCCCAGATAGTTGGGACCAAGGGACCAGGGATGACTCTTTCATCTGATGTAGGACCAGGAGTAGTACTAGGAACCATATCTTGGATTCATCTACATGTGAATGTCATAGAAAATATAGTGGAACCCAGTAGTTGGGTTTGTGTTGAATTTATGGTGTATCTCCCCATGGAGTCTCGACCTCAGGTAGTTAGGGTTTAAGCCAGGAGAACATTGTGGAACTACTTGGTGCAGAGAAGATTATTGATCCAAATAAAGTTAGAGTTACACCATTGGTGTGACCTGGTTTCCTTTTTTATTTTAGTTAGGTCCCTTTTTTAGGCATGTCTTGTTTTGGTGAATGAGGTACATGGGTTGTTTTTTGATTATCCAGATACCTGTTATTAGGTTGGAATCAGCTCAGATGCATGATATATATATATATATGGTGTGTGGAACTAGGATTTATTATGGGTTTTGATGGATTCGTGGCTTTTATGAGATGTGTATTAATCGGGACACTCTATGTGGAAATGTATATTTATAAATTATGTGGTATATTTTTTGACCATATGATGAGATACGTGATTTTGAGCATCTATTGAAAAGCATGGCCACATAGGTGCCATGTGAGACATTATAGAAAGGTGTGAATCTATTAAGATGTGGGAATTGATTAGTTTCATATGTTGTACCAGTGTGATATGAGAAACTAATAATGTAAAGGATTTATGATGCATCATGAGAGGAATTTTGGGTCTATGGATGGTCAGTGGACCATCAGTTTATTTGAGTTTTGGTTTATTAAGTGATAGGTATGTGACTCCAAAAGTGGGAAGTGACATGATATTGGTAACTAGTGACTTGATGACCATGGTAGAACATGGTATTTAAAGTAATATGGACATGTTTGGTATCGTCTCCACGTAAGTATTGATAGTATGTGGATGATCTTTATTAAGGTGGGGATATTGTAACATCTCAGGTTTTTTGAGAGGGTTAAAATTCTTGACCCAATTGAATATTACTATATGGTGAGTGGGCCTTATTTATTTTTTGATCTTTGAAAAAACGTATTTGAGATTTTTATTGAACTACGTAATTTTTTTAGAGGTGTTTTAATTAACTTTAAGTACCTCTAGATTTCGAGTGGGTTTTCTCGGGTGCATCATAGGATGAAAAACAAAATTTTCAAAAGGTAGATGATGGGGTTCTTGGTTCGAACATTCCATGAAACAACCCATGAGTAACTATAAACCCCCCAGTGGTACTAAACACACTTTTAAAAACTACATGGGAGGGGGTGTGTGGTGGTACGAGAACCTATGTAGTATTTGAAAAAGGGAATCCACATAGTTTTTACATAGTTTGGTAAACCATGCTCTTAGCTCATGAAGGTGTGGTTCTTTGGCTGCAGGAGCCATGTGGTTAGTGCACAGTAAGCTGAACCATGCTTTCAAATCATGCAGGTCATTTATTTGGGTGAAATTCCCAAAATTCCCCTCCCTCCTATTATTTTATTATCCTCCGTTATTATCCACCTGCATTCATAGTAGTGGGAGGGTTTTCCTTTTCCATCTTTGTAGAAATTGATCCACATTCATTATATGAGATCTAATTTATTTTTTATTTATATCATTGGAAGAGTATTATTAAGGTTTTTAATTTACTACCTTTTATTGTTTTTATCACACTCCATATGGTGCACTAAATCCATGCGCTCTGTTTCACCGTATTTTCATGTAGTTTATCTAAAATTATGATTTCATCTGAATCGGATTGATTTAGAGGTTGATATGAAATGAGAAGTAATATACTAGTACGAGGTAGGTGGTTCCAAGATTTCTTTTCAATTTTATGGTGTTTTGGAAGTGGTGTTATTGATCTCACTGTTGGTTTTTCCGAGAGAGTCACTAATGACATAATGCAAATTTTTTAATTAATAATTATATCACATGACATGTCAATGGGAATGAACTTCCTTGAATGAAAATGGTATAAGACTTGTGAGAGGCTTTGGAACACTTATGTAGATTAGTTCAGGTTTGTGTTTTGAATGAAAATATTTTTTTATATGAAATTTATTGGTTCATTGTAATATCACAAGCTTAGACCATGAATTGAGGTGTTTATGAACACTTATATTGAGCCAATATGATCTTCAGGTCAAGGGAATGGCATAAAATTAATGTGGTGTTCTTAATCACCAGGTTAGGTGACTTTGACTCTAGGTTGATATGATGAGGTTCATCAGGTTATGGGCACAATCCACATGATATTGGATGGTGTTGACCACTAGAATCAGAATCATGTTTGTAGTAAGACAAGGTTTGAGGATGATGTGGATTAGGTAATCATTTGTAATTTCCACTAACTATGATTGTCTGATGTTCCATTCAATTCATATGAACATAGATATGACATTGATGATGTGGTGGTCTTGACCACTCATGTGGGTATAGGTCAACGTAGGTTTCATCATATGATGGTGTTGACATTCAGTGAGGTTAGAGGTTCATTCCATGGAAATCCACATGGATGGTGATAAACCATCATTTGATGTTGTTGAGACAATCATTTGGGGGATGAGGCTCCTGGGGATACATGAGGTCATTGGAACATGACTATGAGGGGATAGATATCACCTTGCCTTGGGACACTAGGATTAAAATTGAAATCTATTATTATTTGGATGGTAGTTATTCTTTTTACTTGAATGTATGTATATTAATATGACATGGTATATTTGATCTGTTGTCTAAGGTGCAAGGTACTTATTGGGAATTCTGTTTTGGATGACAGTGATATGATTTATGACACATGGTGTCAATTGTAATGAGGTGCTAGTGATACATTCACATGCTGTACCTAAGAGATCTCCATCTTGTTAGACATTAGATAATGCCTTAGGACTTATTCCAAGGATCCTCGCTAATGTAATTGTACATATATAGAAATGTGTTATATGATATATGTATAATTGGGGGAATGTAGTATACTAGAGATGGATGAAGAAGGTGATTAATTCATTTTGGATACTAATCCCAAGGGAATAAGGTTATTTATATAATATCCATGTGTTTTGTTATTTAAATTTAAATACACCTAAATTAAAAAATATGTATGATAGGACCACATTGGTGGTGAAATAATGGTATTTTATCTCTCACCCGAAATTGTACCCTAAGGACACATGTAGATTTTATACATCTTTCATTGGATAAGGGTTTAGTCTAATAAGATGAATTGTGGGGATCACGTTGGGTAGCTGAGCAAGTGATGGATGGCTAGAAATCTTGGAGGCTCAATCATTATTTGGAGATTGTTTTTTATTTTCTTTTTTTGTGAAGTATGATTATTATATATATACACTTGTGGTCATCTATGGGAGACCATTTATGTTTATTTCTCTGTATGAATTGATTTGATATTGTCTCCCTCTGGAATTGGTGATGATCTCATTGATTTAAGATTCAAACATTCCAAATGGTTTCTAACAGGTTTGTTCGTAGAACCAGAAACATCCATTGATTCCATATCCATTTGAACCTACTTTCCAAAGGTAGGTTCTCATTTGTTGTGGACTGATGAGGATTAAGAATTTTCATTGGTCGAGAGGATTGGAGGTCGGACTCATCACACATTTTCTTTGGGGAATTATTGTCTACTCCGGGACTCTCTTTATAGATTTAAGTTATGTTCGTGAATCCTTATTACATTACCAAGTAAAAAATGAGATTTCCTTTAGATCTGACAGTCACTGATTGATATGTAGGAAATTTAGATAATCGTTTATATGTATTCAATGTTCTACATCGATAGAGAATCATTTGTATTTGTTAGAGATTCTTAGACAATGGTATCCTTTGATACATAAAAGTTTCTTGGTCATTATGATGACCATACTGGTTTTAAAGCCACTCAGTGGGGTACTTGAAGTTTATTGTCATTCAGAAGGACATGGATTATTTCAAAGTTGGGATCGTACTCGTAGATGGGCTACCTACGTATCCTTTTTTTCGAAAAAAGAATCATAACCCACATAGTTTGAGTAAGGGGGTATGGTTTTTATGCATAATTGATGGCTCAAAGAAAGATGTCATGATCACTTTTATGCTCTAAGCTCACGTGAGTCATGCTCGGTGTGAGAAACAAGAGGTATTGGTGAAACCAGACAATTGTTCCATGAATGATGCAATGATGTGGGGCTTATGTGTGTATGACTGCCCAAATAGATGAGGGTTAAGGTTTTACTTCAAGGAAGAAATCCAGGAACATGTTCCATAAAGGTATATATGCTTCATAGAGATTTGGATACTCTAATATTGGGGCTTACTCCTAAGGAAGATGCCCAATTGATGAGGGTACTTATGATTGGGTTTTACTCTTGAGAAGGAGGCCCAGGTCAAAAGGAAATTAAGACTGGGGCTTACTCCTAAAAAGGAGGCCCAGGTTAAAGGGATTTGAAAATTAAGGGACTTGGGGATTACTCCTAAGGAGGATGCCCATATTGGAGCCTGGGGATTATTCCTGAAAAGGAGGAACAGGTTAAAGGAATTATGTTTGGGGATTACTCATGAGGAGGATGCCCAAATTAGGTCACTTGGGGATTACTTCTGAGAAGGATGCCCATATTTGAGACTGGGGATTATTCCTAAAAAGGAGGCTCAGGTTAAAGGAATTATGGTTGGGGCTTACTCCTGAGGAGGATGCCCAAATTAGGGGAATTGGGGCTTACTCCTAATAAGGATGCCCAAATTAGGGGACTTATACTGGGGATTACTACTGAAAAGGAAGCCCGGGTTAAGGGAAATTATGAATGGGACTTACTCCTAAAAAGCAGGCCCAGGTTAAGGGGTTATCTCATTTTAAAGGATGATGTTTAATGAAGGAAATCTCAATCTTTAGTGACATAATGATGTATAAATCACTAGGTTTTGAGATATATTCCACAGAATTACTTTCAGATAAGGAATTCAATCATGCCATAAATGGATTTGAAGAATGTCTTGAAGACTGAATCTTGAATAGGAGAGGTGGAATGGTATAAGAGGGGATAAATGGGCAAGAAGGGCACCCAAAAAGATAGGAGAGCGCAAGTCCTGGCAGGCACGCGGATGCTGCGTGGGAGCGTAAGTCTCTAGGCGCACAGGTATACCTGCGCGACACATGGGTACTTGCGCAATTCTTAACCAGTAGGGTAAGTCTTGGGAGATCCTTGACCAGAGCCTTTAGAATTATTCTGAGGTACTTCCAGAAGAGGGGAGTGCAAGTTTTAATGAGTAGGTAAGGAGGTGTGCAAGTATGTTCATTTACCTTAAGGGTAAAACACCTTAGGCACGCAAGTGTTAGTGAATTTTAACACTTAGACCTTACTCCTCTTGTTTAGACCTTCCATTCTAGGTAATGAATTACCTAATAAGTGTTCAGAAGACATGAAGAAGATACTTGGGCATTCAGAGCTCTGTATCTGAATTCTGGAAAAAAATCATCCTCAAATGGGGGGCCCATAGGGTTTATTTATAGGCTGGAGAAGACCCCGGGCAGTTATCACTTAGGGTACGCAAGACACTTGTGTGACCATTATGAGGCGCGCAAGTATACTTGTGCAACAGTAATGGAACTTGCGTGGCGCATGTGCATTTGAAGCCTTGTCCATGCCTTTGTCTATTTTTGATGTTTTCTTCAAAGGCTGAATCAATTTGTGCTAAGTCATTTCCATTTCCATTCTTTTAGGAAATGTGATGAGAAGGAGCTTCAAAAAAATTCCCCCTCAGAGTTGGATCTGGAAGAATAAGGATGTGACTCTAAGGAAAAGAATAAAACCAAAGGGAAAGAGGCGGGCAGGTGTTCACCGTGCAACCATCATCACACAGGTGCGAGTCACGCAGGGCTGGAGCACGCTGGATGGAGCGCACTGGCTGTAGGCACACAGGTGGGCTGCCTAGCCTATAAATATGTGATCATTTATCATGCATAGCACCTGATTTCCGGATTTTTGAGCTCTCTCCGCACAGGTCACCTTCGCCATGCAAGTTTATCGTTTTCTGTTGTTTCTTTGTTGTCGCGTTGCTGTCAAGGTATTTGGACTTGCGCGGTTTATACTTGCGCACCAAAAACTTGCGCGGCACATTAACACTTGCGTGACACATCCATACTTGCGCGCCTTAATGCATTTTCCATTTTTTCTGAATTCCTTCTCAAATTTTATGAAAAATAAACCCATTTAAGAGTTAGTTTATTCAACTTTTGTGCAGATTCAATAGCTCTCAAGAGAATCGGAACGACTGGTGAACTGGAAAGAAAACGTCTTGATGATATGATGGATATCATTGGCCACGATTATTATACCGTCAAAAATAGAACTCTTCCAGATTTGGATAATTATCTTAAGAAATATCATCGCAAATTCCCCCAAAGCAATTATTTTCCTTTTTATGGCTATGGTCATCTGCGAGAAGTTACTATTCCAGAAGCAGAGAACTATCTCCCATTTTCGTCATTTCAGATTTATACCAACTTTGCTTCAGCAAAGATCTCATGTGGAGGAGTATTTATAAATGCTGGAATAGTGGAGAAGGCATACATGATGCATCATATCCCTTGTACGCTAGATCTGAAACCTCATAATCCTGAGCTGCAACCACATTGCCATCCTTCAATCTTCCGAAATGCTCAGATGGATCAATCCAAAGGATGCAAGAAAAGTCGGGACTTCTATCCTGGGGGAGGTGTGAATCCAACTTGGATGTGGGCATATTGGGTGCGACAAACCTATGCAGAGTTTGTCGAGGATCTGAAAGGAGTTGCGATATATGAAGCTGTTTGGGTTGGGAAAACATATGTTTACAGACATGATAACTTTGTGCCAGAGATACTCAGCCACTGGATCCCAGACACTAATTATTTCCATCTGACTCATGGAAAAGTAGGCATCAGTCTGTGGGATGTCCACAAGATCTCAGGGGATCCAATTTTGGGAGAAATTTATGATGAATTCTTTCCACCCAAGGTGACTTTGAATGATTCAGAGAATACTCCTGCTTTAGATCGGGAATTATTTAAAATCTTCCACCAGATCAAGAGTTCAGAAACCTCGTTAACCCATTCTAGAAAGGATATTCATCTAGAAGAGTGGATGAATATATTTCTTAAAGAGAAGGAGACAAAAGAGAAGGAGCCGAATGAGATAGTATCCAAGAAAAAGAAATCCCAGGATAAGAGGCCCGAACGTCCTACCACCTGTCCAAAACCTAAGAAGAGGGGTGCTCCTGGCACATTTTGGACAACTCTAAAAGTTGGAGAGTTTGAGAAATGGGGATATGAGGTGAATCAAAGGATCATGAAGAAGACTCTTCTGGTAGGCTTCATGGCATTATGGCTCTATGTATGTCTTTCCAGTCAAGGATTCTAAGGGAGGCGTCAGGCCATGGACCTTCGTCATTGCACAAAAGTTGGCAGAGGGAAAAATGGATGGGTTGGATACCCCCATATTAGCAATGATTCACAAGAGTTTACTTCATTTCTTCATGGGTAAATCTCCTTTATGAATAGTGGGACCATTCGAAGTTTTATGGGGCTGGAGTTCCACTCACTTCAGGACTTACAATTTACAGAATTGATTACAAATTCCTGGAAGTTCTCTCAGGCCATCAGTGCAAGCATTCTCTGAAGTTGCTCCATTAGATATTAATGCCTATGACATGAAAGTGAGGCCGAGAATGTTTGAGGAATTCAACTTCTTTTCCTATGGAAATCTGCCAACCGGGTAGTTTGTTGATGATGGAAAAACCCATTTGGATTTGAGGGCAAACGTGCTAACTTGTAGAGATGGTGTGCTAGTTTCCAGGATTGACGGAGAAATTATATGCAAGGCCTATTCTCCATATATATTTTCACGTCAATTCAAGTGTCTGCAACATATTGTTGTATCTCCCCCAGTACAGGTCCGGTTAGAGAAACATCTGATGGTTGCTCGGCAACTGTGGCTGCTGACGTCAAGGGGGAAGACTGGGGTGGTATTTTATATACCAGTTGAAAAACCGGCACATAACCTGACTACATGGTATGCTGAGCACTGGATAGCATCATACCCTGAAGGGATGCTAAATCACCCAGTTTATCAGGTGGGGAAAAGGAAGAGGACTGTAGAGAAAGAAACCCTTCCTCATGAAGGTGATGCTTCCCCACCTGAAGATTATTCGCCAGATTCCTCCTCTAGGACTGATTCACCGGATTCCCATGATGGGGATGATGAGGCACAACAAGTGGAAAAGCGGCCTTGTGCCCGATATAATCCTCCGGTTAGAATCAAGAGACATACTCCATCAACTCATGGTGAGTTACTTCATTTTGGTAATTTAATAACTACTACTTTATTAAGCAATAAGTCTTATTTTCATATTCTCTATCTGCAGTTGCAGGATCTGGGAAGAAATTGAAGTCAAAGATTGTATGAGCTCCCTCGCAGCCTTCATATCTAGGACCAAAGGCTGTCCAGACATGGCAAAGTTTATACTGTGGTACAGAGACCACATGGATGGATTTGTGTGAGGGCCTACAACTTCTTGGAACAGGGAATCTTCTGGCTTCTACAGAAATCCAATACAAGGATAACCCCAATGAAGTGAGAGCTTACATTAGAGAGCTGGAAATGCTCATATATGCCACTGATGAGTCTGTTCCTATCACCAGGCGGGTGAAGGAAATGATTGAGCATGGTGCCACTGAGGGGGTTAGTGGTTCTGGAGATGAGGAGTGGCATGATTATGTGTGGCTCCTGAAGTTGTAAGTTTTCTTTCCTTATTTGCTTTGCTACTTGATTACAGTCGAATATTTGTTACTTAAGGAAGTTATTTTCTTCATCTTTAAGCTTGCAAAGAAAGGAACTACTGAGGTTCGTTCACCACAGTACAGCCCTGGTGGTACTGCCATTGGGGTTGCTGCTGATTCTCCTAAAAAACCGGGCAAGATATCTCCAGGACAGTAGGCCATGAATGAGGATTTGGGCACGACCTTCCATTCTCCAATTAAAGTGCCAATAATGGAGAGTGATGATACTCTCAAAAACCCAAAAGTAAAAAGGTGACGAAAGAGGAGGTCCACTGCTAAATGCTTTATCAGTAGTGGTAAGTCCTTCAGATAATCATGAATTTTAAACCATCAAAAGATCGCTCATTTTACTTGGGATTTCAGGGGATTCTTCAATTTCCCCTCTGAGAGAAAGGACTGATCCTCCTTTGATGACCACAGAGGGTGATGTGAAACAAATGCAAATTCAGGCTGACTTGGCTGCTCCTGAAAAAGAGCCAACATCTATTCCTAGTACTGCTCCTGCTGCTGCTATAAGTAGAGAAGAACCTGCACCAGAATCATTGGCGGCTGCAGAAACTGAATTTGCCATCCTTCCTGAAGAATATGTCAAGGGTCAGGGGCCACAGAATGAGGGTCGCCAAGAAAACACATCAAATGCTCCCACTGGTGAGACTAACCAGGATTCTGAAATATCATTGGATGAAATGATGAATCGTGGCATGTCTTTAGAAGAATTTTATGATCATGCTAAATTATCATGTGATTTAGAAGACCTTGGACGTGACTTTTATCCTTCATCCAGTAAATTTTCTTTTTATTTACACTTCTAATCATGAATGAAAATAATATGTAGTTCCATCCCAAGAAGCTAGTGAACTGTCAATGCCTTAAGAGGGTGTGGACATTGATGTCAACCCTACTATTGCATAAACATTAGCTCAAGTGGAGTTAAACCCAGTAAACCCTCATGAGACCCATCTTGAAGATCCTGTTGAAACTAGGAAATATGGGGAGGAGTCTTCTTAAGATGATGATATACTTTTAGGTAATGATTGGACTGAGTTTTCAAGATAGACAACAAACTTCCATTATTCTATAAAACTAACCATACTTTTAATTGATCAAATAGGGCTTTCAACTTTAATGTCTATAACTGGAGATGAAGTCTCAACCTCCACCCAAACAGTAGTTAAAGGTGAAGCAACTAGGGTCAGGGGGGAAGGAGCAGAACATGGCACTTCCTTAAGTGCATTAATCCTAGATTACATGCCCCCCTGTTATGATGATGTTGAATTAGACCCAGAGGTGCTTAAGGTGCTCAGCTTTTCACAACGTAAGGCATGGAACAACATATGGAAAATCATATCTGAGATACCTTTAGAAGAACTGTCATCAAATATTTCTCAGTTGTCATCCTAGTTCGTCATGCTAGGACTTGGTGGTTTTGGATACCAAGAGATCCATACTGTGGTGAAACAAGTCATCTTCAGGAGGGAGCAGGAGCAAAAGTGTCGCGATGATCTGACCAGGGTGAAACTGTCAGTCAACATTGGCGAATTTGAGGTTGCAGTATCCCGAGATAAGGCTGACTATGCTATCAAGATGAAGGAGCTAATGCATAAGATCAAAAAAAAATTCGTCCATAAGATGCACCTTCAGCAACAGTTAGATGCTGTTACTGGGGAACTTGACCAACTCAATAATTCACTAGAGGGAGTTCAAACGAATGGTATGAAGACCACTGCAGATGCCAATAAGTCACTCTATCATGCTGAGAAGGGTGAAGTTGATCGAGTGCATGAGCTTCAAGTGGCTGCTGATGAAGCTCGGGATGCGTTTCATCAAGTGAAGACTTATGTCGACAGCATTTTGTAATTTCCTGAAAAAGAGAAGAGAATCAAATCTGTGGATGTCCTTCTAATTCTTGTGCATAAATGGAGAGTAGTTTTATCTTCAATCATTTATTCTTGTATTCTTTCGCTACCTGTTTTAAATTTTACTTAAGCCAATCGGCCTAGTTAGCATAGTTTGATTTTTACTAGGATTATTATAAATAATCCTACAAACTTAGAATATTTTAATTGCTCAATATTACCTAAATCATACAAAATGTATATTTAGTGAGCTGGAACTTGACTTTTACTCAGAGTTCCTTTGTCTTTTGTGGGCATTTTAAAGTCATACACGTCGGACATAAAGAGGATAATGTTTAAGGTCGAAATATCTTTGACCGAATGAATTACAATTAACTCAATTCTTTGAAAATTTATCTAAAAAAATATTACCATACTCAAGTATGAGGGAAAATATGTAAACTATAACTTAAGAAAATTTGGATCTGAGGAATTATATGAAAATGAGCTAAAAAGAATTAGAATAAGTAGTTCCCAAGAATGAAGATACCATTATTTAACAAACTTGTTAGGGGTTTGAATTATGCAGGGCCACCTAAGGGCATTGGCTGTATAGTCAAATAAATAGCATCTTTTGGCTGACAGGTCCATTATGTAGACTGTTTATGCAAGGCCGCCTAAGGGCACGTGCTTCATGGTCAAGCAAAAGAACTCTCAAAAATTTACTTTCCGAGTGCTAAAAATCCCGTGAAAGTTTATGGAGATTCAAATTCTCCAAAGTATAGAGTTTGTTGTATGGAAAGAGATACTTGAATATGGAGAATATATTTCCAAACAAGATTATCAAAGAACTGGATGGATATCACTCCTATGAAGGTATGAACCAAACATAGGGAAGTAGAATATAAACCATAGACTTGAATACTTTCAGATCATGAAAAAGTATATGGGACAAGTATGTTAAAGATGGGTATTTTTTCGGATCCCTACATATTATCATTAATACAAATAAGGACAAAAGAGGATTTCTTCCCAAGAATGAAGTTACTAGTATTTAACAAACCCGTTAGGGGGTTGAATTATGTAGGGCCACCTAATGTCATTGACTTCATAGTCAAATAATAGAATCTTTTGGATGATAGGTCCATTTTGTAGACTGTTTATGCAAGGCCATCTAAGGGCACGTGCTGCATGGTCAGGAAAAAGAACTCTCAGAATTTCAAGTCTTTTATGATTAGAAGTTTTGAAAAGGGTTATGAAGATCTGAAAATATTTAAGGTTAGGATTATGACACATAAAGATGGTTATTGTACAATTTATGCATAGATACACATATCAATGCTAACCATAATCATGTTGTGGTTGGGTCCTGAATTGAAATGTTGGACTTCACTACGTATCCCATAAGGATGGGAATCAAGCCATACGTACTTCTTAAACTACATTTTAACATCGCGCATGAAAAAAGGATTGGAGATCTTATTTTAGGGTCATAGAGCTCAGACCATTATAAGAAATACATAGTGTGTGCTTTCATGGGGACTTTTCAGCCAAGGGACTGAAAGTGGAATTTGGGGTTTGGCCCAAAGACTTGGGGCTAGATTTGAGGGACACTCGAACGTTCTTTCATATTCCATAAGGATGGGAATCAAGTCCACATAGTTCTATAACTACCCTCTGTACAAATTTGGTTCATACATGTGAAGTGTGAAAGGGGACATTAGTGAAATGATGGTTTAACCCAAGATAAAAGGATCAGGTATTGACATGTATGCACGTAGTCTTTGAAATGAAATAGGATTGAAAATCAATGTAAATAATGATTCCATCTCCAGTGAGGGTATCAAATAATATTGTAGTTTATTGTCATACTAGACAAAAGTGTTGTATAGTTTAACGTCGTATAGAAAGGACAAAAGTGAACCAATGTAAAGATATTGATTCTAGGGGCGGTTTCACGAATCAACATCGTATGAGATGGAGGTGAACTGATGTGAAGATATTGGTTTTGGGCTTGATACTTGGGAGGTTTCCTACATACCCAGACTTGAAGGCAAGGATCAAAGTCCGCATAGTTCAATATAAGAATGAATTAGTGATCAAGTTGTCCTTGGGGACAATGACCTAAAAAATAGTGTTGGGACTTACACATGGTTAGTATCCCAGAGACAGTGTTCTGGTTGAAGTTTGCTCTAAGCTCACGTGAGTCATACTCGGTATGAGAAACAAGAGGTAGCAACAACACTAACGATGCACAGTTTAATGTCATGTATGACATATAAAGGGACTATGAAGTTTAATGTCTTGCAGTTAAGACTATTGGTGCTGCACAGTTTAATGTCATATAGTAGGGACACAATACAGTTTAATGTCATGTTGGACAAAAGGGGAACTGTGCAGTTTAATGTCATGCAGTGAGGACAAAAGAGTACACCATTTAACATCATGTTGGACGTATTAGGTACTTTTTCACAGTTTAACATCATGTTGGATGAAAAAGGAACGATACAGTTTAGCGTCATGTTGGACATAAGTTCGAATAGTTTAAGGTCGTATGCATGGACCGTTTCTATATAGTTTAACATCATATAGCAAGGACGATGAAGGGGATACAGTTTAATGTCATGTTGTCTGGGCATGATGAGCAGTTTTAATGTCATGCAAGATGGTGGTGCAGTTTATGGTCATACCGGACCAATGATGATATATTTTCTGTTTATACAAAATATTTCTTTAGAAATATAGCATTGGTTGGAGTAGTGATGAGTTCTCCATCCATTGAGATTAAAGAATAAGATCCATTGGAGTAGACCTTATGTATTGAGTAAGGTCCTTCCCATTTTGGCTCAAGCTTGGGAGGTTTCTTTCCTGGTATCATTGGAGTTCTGAGAACTAATACCAATTCTCCTTGAGTGAATGAATGAAGACGAACTTTTTTGTTAAAATCTCATGCTATTCAATTCTAATAGACTTCCATGTGGTGCAAAGTGCACAATCTTTTCTCATCTAACCATTCCAATTCATTCAATCGATTTTGAGATTTTTCATCTGTAGATCACTGATCACAAATGGCTACTCTGAGGGAGGGTAGTTGAACTTCAATAGGCAAGATGACATTCGTTACATATACCAGTGAATATGGAGTTTACCGCGTTGCAGTTCGGGTGGTGGTCCGATAAGCCCATAAATCATGAAAGAGTTTATTAGGCCATGATTTCTTATCTTTATCCTCCATCTTTTGCAGTATGATTGAAAGAGTCTTTTTGAAGGATTCTATCTGGCCATTGGCCACTGCATGATACTGAGATGAATGATTAGATTTGATTTTGTATTCTTGATACAACTTCTTCACCTCAGATGAATAGAAGTTGGTGCCATTGTCCGTCAATATGGTATAAGAGACACCAAATCTGGTAATGATGTCAGACTTGATGAAGCTAACAATGTGTTTAGAACTGACTTCCTTAAGATGTATTGTCTCTACCCATTTGGAAAAGAAATCAGTAGCAGTAAGGATATACTTAAACTGCTTGGCCGTAGCAGAAGGGTAAGGTCCCACCACATCTATTCCCCATGTGAAAAATGGCCATGAGTATTTAGCTGTATGAAGAAAATCTGGAGGTTGGTGAATGAAATTGGCATGTACTTGGTATGAATGACACCTCTTTGTGAAATAAATAAAATCTTGTATCATTGAATGCCAAAATTACCCAAGCCTTCGAATCTGATCAGACATTCTATGTCCAGATTGGTGGGCACCACAGACTCCTGCATGCACTTATTTCATGACAGTCATTGTCTCTTCACCATCAATGCATCTGAAGAGAACTCCATCAAAACAACGTTTGTAGAGAATTTCTTCTAGGTGATCTGGGCTATCATAAAGATTAAAATTGACCACACGTCTCTGAATTTGTTCTTTTTCGGCTCTATCAGGTGGAAGTGTTCCATTTTGAAGGTATTACCTGATAGGTGACATCCATCATGTAGTATGACCATATGGTTCAAGAATGGGAGTAATTTCATTAATTTACTCTATTCTGGATCGAACATAAGGTGAAATTGCACGACGATGGGAAATAATGATGGTTGTCTCGTCCCGATTTGGATCTGCTAGAGTTGTGGCTATATTAGCCAGTGCATCATCTTGAGCATTTTGTGATCTTGGGACATAAGAAAATGTCGGTTCCGAAGGGAATTCCACCATTAAATCTCTAATGTAATCATACAAAGGGATTAGTTTTTCTTTTCTGATGGCATAATCCCCATTGACTTGTTTTATTACCTAGTCTGAACCACCTTTCACCTTTAAGTGATTCACTTGTGCTTGAAGCGCCAATTCCAAGCCTGCGATGAGAGCTTGGTATTCTGCTTCATTATTGATACCACCTTCCCACAATAAAAAGGAATAAGATAACACTACCTTTTCTGGAGAAATGAGGACAATTCCTAAGTCATCTTTATTGAACTTAGGATTTTCCATTTTCCTTCCTGTTGGACTTCTGGAAGCACCATCAAAATACATTTCCCATGCTTGAGGACTTTCTTGAATAGAGAAGACTTCCTCATCAGGGAGTTCAATATCTGAAGATGCGTCTTCCACTGAAGGTTGTTCAGCAAGTAAATTAGCCAGATCTTGGCCCTTTATTTCCTTTTGAGACACATACTGAATGTCGAATTGCTGAAAAATAACTTCCCACCTTGCCAGATGTCCTGTAAGCATTGGATGACTAAGGATGAATTTGATCTGGTTATTGCGAGATACCGATTAGACCTCGTGATGTTGTAGGTAGTGTCTCAACTTCTGAACTGCAAAGATTAATGTCAAGAATCACTTCTCAATATTTGAATATCAGGTTTCTGCTTCAAGCATAGTCCGAATGAGATACTAAAGGCTGTTTTCATTCCCAGCATCATTCTTATAAGCAAGAAAGGCACCCAATGATCTCTCTAAAGCTGTCATGTAAAGGATAAGTGTCCTTCCTTCAACAGGTGGCATAAGTACTGGTGGGATCAAGAGGTATTTCATGAGAATATCGAACGCTTCTTAACATTCTTCAGTCCCCTGGTTAGTGAATCCCGTCTTCATCAATTTGGTGATGGGTAAACTTTTGCCTGCCAAATTGGCGATGAAACGTTGAATATAGGCTAAGTGTCCTTGAATTCCTCTTAATTATTTCAAATTTCGAGGAGGTGACATACCAAGGATTGACTTGGTCTTCTCAGGATCGACTTCAATACCATGATGGCATACAAAAAAAGCCAAGAAATTTTCCTGAGGTTACCCCAAAAGCAAATTTTAAGGGGTTCATCTTCAAATTATGTTGTCGAATCTTGTCGAATATGACTTCCAAATCAGCCAAGTGATTAGAACGTTGTTTTGATTTGACCACCAAATCATCCACATAACATTCAACGAACTTTCCTTAAAAGGGCTTAAAGATGTGATGCATTTCACGCTGATATGTTGCACCTGCATTTTTTAAACCAAAGGGAATTACCCAGTAGCAAAACACACCCTGAGGGGCTCTGAAAGCTGTATATTCCTCATCTTCTAGATCCATTTATATTTGATTATATCTGGAATATCCATCCATGAAGGAAAGTGCTTCATAGATAGTTGTTGCATCAATCAGGAGTTCTGTAATAGGAACTAGAAAATCATCTTTAGGACAATGCCGATTAAGATCTCTGAAATTGATGAAAACTCTAATTTGTCTATTATTTTTCTTCACTGGGAAAATATTAGTCATCCACTTGGGATATTGAACTTCTCTAATGAAGTTAGGTTTGATAAGCTTATCCACTTCAGCTTCAATTTTGGAATCATAAGTCGGGTATGTTCTTCTCGCGGCTTGCTTAAATCCTCGATGTTCTTCTGGATAACCCAAACGATGAGTAGCAACATCAGGATCACTCCCGGGAATTTTTATATAGTTCCAAGCAAATATGTCTCGAATTTTCTTTAGAAAGAGAATATACATCTCTTGCTCCTCAAGAGTCATGGCCGCACTGATTAAAGTGGGGCGTGGATCTTCTTTTGTACCCATATTTATTTCTCTGAGTTCATCCACAGTGGTAGAGATACCATCTTCAAATGCTGGAAGAGCATCTCTGAGATCTTCCTCTTCTTCTCCAACATGTGTTATTTCTTCCATTTCTACTTGCATAGTAGATGATGAAGCAAAATTTCCATGATCAGAAGAGATGTTAAAACTTGAGCATCTTAAAGAAGAGGCTTCCATTTCCGACCCAATTGATGATGAAGGTTCTTCCTTGGGTAATAAAAAGGAGATGATGGATTGAGAATCGACATCATTGTTCACCTCTAACGTCGCTATCACTTCTTCTGTCCTGGTTAGTGATATATAAACTTACTAGATTTCAGCATATGAAATGAAGACATCACCATTTGAGCTTTCATCGTTTCCTAGAGAATCACCAATTTCTCCCATGTTTCCTGGCTCGATTTCCATAATTGACATTATGGATCTTTCCATAAGAGTATTTTGATTTTGGTCTATCCTATCAATTTGACTGATAGGCAACACATAATCTATACTCACATGCACAAATGGATTTACTGGAATCTTTTCCAAACCTTATGGATCATTAACTTTGGTAATCTCCCTGGTTGTGGATTTATCCTTTCCCTTCATGTGATAGAATTCCGCCTCAATATATTGAGACTCACATGTCTTGAACGGGGCCTTATCACCATACAATGTCCCAAATTGACCATCTAAACAATACATGAGACATTGATGGTATTATGAAGGGATAGCCGCATGTTGATGTAGCCAGCGTCTTCCAAGCAAGATGTTGAAGGCTGAGTCTTGATCAACAACCATGAAATCTAAATTGGATACAAGATCTAGAAGCTGAGCTCTGAGTGTAACTTCTCCTAGTGGTTCTTGTTCACTTCTATCATATCCTTGTAACATCATGGTAGAATTAGATAAAGTAGATTTTGTGAGGCCCAATCGACGAAGTGTACGAATGGGCATGAGGTTGACTCCTCAACCATTATCAATGAAAGCTCTTCGGACGTCTACGCCATTGACCTTGCTAGATAAGTACAAAGTTCTAATGTGTCCATTCATGAAATCATCTTCATCTTTATCAGTAAAATATATTACTGCATGATATTCTGCAGGATTATTCTCTACATGATAGACTTCAGATGCAGCAATTTCAGTTTCAAACTCCTGAGGACTTGACAAAGCCTCGATGAGTGCCTCCCGAAGATCCTTTGATAGATTCAAAGCATCCAAAATTGATAACTTGGCTGGTAATTGGGCTAAGTGTTTCAATACATCATACTTTTGATCTAGAGGTCTATATTTCCCAACTGGAACATGTGGTTTAGCAGGTTCCTTGGAAGTTGATGCTTTGGAATTTGATGCATCTTGTATCGGGATAGGAGTTGACAATATTCCTAGTTTTGGAAGATTAGACCAATTAGATCGATTTACTTGTTGAGAGGATGAAGGTGGAACCCCCAACCGATCCTCCAGAATAATTGTACCAGGACTGAATTTTCTATTGGTGGAATAACTTGATTGTTCTTGTTGAGCATGCTGAAGGGCTCTTCCATGAGTTTCTACTGCATACATAGTTCTAGCAGGGGTAGAATTGGAATAGTGGTTTCTGGGATATCCACACCTTCCTCTGTATCTCAGAGCCTTGGAACTTCCTCTAATTCCTCTATTTGATATAGGGAATTTGGGCTCATCAAAATCGAAACTGCAACTGGAATAAGGATCTGTTATGTGAATCATATTAACAGAACCAAATATTAACTCTTCATCCGATGAAGACTCTGCCTAACTAGCTAATTTAGTCGGTGCCGTTTGGTGGGGTGGTTCCCGTTGCTTTGAAGTAGATGGAATAAAATCTGCCAGAGTCAAAGACAACTTAGGCATTAACACATACTCATATTCTTCTGATTGTTCATCCTTCTTGGAATTGTGTCGTTTCTTTAGGGATTTTCCCTTTGATGAAGAGGTTTTTGCTGCGGCATTCATGGAAGAAGGCACAATTGGTTTCTTCAATTGTGTTCGCAAAATATCATGAGTTTGGTTGATCGTCTTTCTAACCATCCAATCAACATATTTTGGTGCATTTTTTCTTTTAACTTTTTTCCACTCGCTTTCGTCATCTGGAACTGTAGCAGTAACACATGCTACCTGGGCTGAAGAGCCTTTTAGATTGACTTTTCCCAATTCGACCATCTTTTTCAGGAGGTCCTTGAAAACAAAACACTTCTGAATGGGATTCCGCTACATCTGGTGAAATGGGAAATAGTTGGGATGGTCTTCATCTCCTTCTTTGTTTGGCCTATTGGGCCTTGGAGATTGAACCAAATTATTTTCCAGAGCCGAAATGAAATAACCATGAACTTGTTCATTTCGGAAAGAGTAAACTTTTCTTTTCAAATTCTAAAATTGATTTCACCTTTGATATTTTTGATTATCTTGATGAAACGGCCTCTGTTGTTTGTGCTCAGGAGGTGGAGCCCATCGAGAAGATGAAGGTTTTGAATTAGAAGCATGTACAGGTGTTTGTTTAATCGTAACTGTAGCATTTTTTGCTTTACCCATTCTCCTTCCTGGATCTGATGGAATTACATGAGATTTAGCCTTAGTCTGTATAAGAGAATCTTCAATATTTTGAGCTAATGAAGTAAGGTCTTGAAACCCTCCTGTGTATTTCACGGGGATCACTGGTGTGTGCAACTCATCACGTAAATTTTCCACACAGATTGGTAATAGTTCCTCTTGAGGGAGTGCTAAGCTTAGGGAATATGTTAATCCCTTTCAGTGAGAAATGAAATCTGAGACCTTTTCATTCTCCCTTTTCTTGTAGTTTGTAAGATCAAAAACATTTTTCCTTGGAAAAGTTGAGCTGAATTGAAGAAGAAATCATTGACCGAGATCTTCCCATTTGGTAATTGACCAGGATTTCAAGCTTGTATACCAGAAAAAAGTTGGTCCTTGCAAGGTTCGCATGATGCATCTGAGTTTCACTGCTTCTTGCTGCTCTGGAGTTCCCATTATAGGATCGCAACAAGACATGTAATGTGTCAAATTTTGTTCAAGATCGCCTGATCCATTGAAAATAGGGAATACATGGTTCCCAAAACATGATGGGGGAGAGATTAAATCTACCCATCCAGGGTAAGCTTTATTTTCTGGTTGAATATGCGCATGCTTCCCTTCCATAGTCTCTAACTGATCTGTTAATGACTCAATAGTAGTTATTAACTTTTGAGAAACATTCAGTTGAACTTGGAATTGGGAGGGTGCAATGACTGGAGTTTGAACAGGTATGGCAGCTGGTACTACAACTGATGGAAGCACTACCAATTGTTGTTGCACTTGACCCATAGGATTAGACCTGTGAGGGTGTACTGATAAATGAGGATATTCTTGATCCATCTCAGTAGCTTCAACAAACTCCCTTGGCTGACTGACTCCAGCACGCTAAGGAGGAAGACTACCTTGAAGAAGTTTTGCGTTCAACCTCCTCAATTCATTCATTTCATCCTCCTGTTGCACAAATCTTTTCTCTAGTGAGAGCGATTGGCCTTCTCCAGAGGAAGGATATATAACCTGATTCTTTCCATTACACTTTTTTTATACCTTTCAGAGAGGGGGAAGTGATTTATTTGAAGGAACACCCAGATTTTGGGTAAAACATTGATTTCATGTACGCACACCTTCTTCATTTGTGTCTGTGTGTACAACTTCTTGAACAGGAACCTCTCCATCTGATCCCTCTAAGTGAGCCTCATCTGGTGGATCAACAAAAATGGCATTGACGACATTGATTGATGCATAATGCATTGCATCCCTCCTATCGGCATTCCTGCGATATTTCCTCCTTCTATGTCCTTGATGAGACATTGCCTTTTGTTGATTCGATCCCTCAGGAACTTCTTGGCGAACCGTAATTTGGAGAGAATCTCCTGATAATTTGGATCTTCTTTCATCTTTAGGCTTCTCCCTCAATCTAGAAAAGACCGAATTTCTATGTGGAGGGGGTTGATGATTTGAAAAATTCCCCAGTTCGGTGGACTGGGGCTGTTCCTGCTGTCTTTGCTCAACTCCTCGAATCATATTTGTTGATTCTGAGGGTTGGTTTAAAACAATCCCCAGTCTGGCAAGCTGAGGTGACTCTGGACATGTTATGCCTGAGACTTTCTTAATATTTCTCCTGATCTTGCGGACCTTAGTCCGGAAATTAGATGTATGCATCAATCAACATCCACTTTTATCACCCAGCTCGAAAGACCGTTGGATGATTTCTGATACTTCGGTCACTTGATGATGTGCTTGCTCTATACGAGAGGCCTGTTCTATATTCTTGTTTGCTTGATGCAGGAGTAATTCAACAACTTGTTCTCTGTATTCTTGATTTTGAGAGGAACAAGTTGAGGCATGTTCTTGGGTAAGCTTTTGATTACAAACAAAACCCATTGACTGTGGCTGGCCACGGGCAATAACATTGTATGAGACCATTTTCGGCAAGCTTTATTGACTGAAGAGCATAGTGAAATGTAGTGCTCCATTCACACCCCATCCTCTGACATGAATACCAGATGGGGAACTGGCAATTAACTGGCGCAATCTTCTTAATGCACCAATGCATGAATGTTGAAGGGCCCTCTGATTCTTTTCAGCCTTTGAATATCGAGAGACTGATAGAGATGCCAAATCAATCTGATGTTGTAACCATTCTATTATCTTAACATGATTTTCATATTCATCATAAGATAATACTTTATTTTTCAACTGAAAAAGAGTTTTCCATATGTTGAGACGAATATCATGAATTCCATCTTCTGTCAACATCTCTAGAATGTCATACTGAGAGTCAGCCAGAGGCCAAAACATGATTGGCACTTCACCTTTCGCCAGTTGTTTTCTCGTGTTCAGAATTTCCTCTTTATCATTAAATAAAGATTCTTCTAAATGGTTTGATCAGAGTTGGTGCTTCCTTTTTGCTTCATCATATTCAACAATATTGGTTGAGAAATCACTGATTAAACTAGAAGATGCATGACTTAGGGGTGGTTCGGAGAATGACCTACACCCTGGGCTATCTTCCGATTGAGAAAGTATTTCATCTGCTAATGATGAAGCATCAGACATGACTGGTTTCACATTTGCAAGTGCCTCAAGATAAGAGGGATTTCTTGGCACTACATTGTCCACTAGAGAATTTTATTGGCAATGTGCATCACTACTGCAGAGAGGACTTTCATAGCGAAATTCATCATCATGGGGAGGACCACCATGGTGGGTTATAGAAAAAGATGAGATCTTTTGCTCCTTGGTCTTCTGACCACACAGAGGGTTCTTGTGGCTCTCATATGAAGATGAAACTTTGAGATCGACTAAATTGTCATAAATCATGCCTTCATGAGTAAGTGTCTATTGAAGACCTTCGGAATTAATGTTCCCACTATTCGGAAATGAGGGAGTAGAATCATGAATTCCAACAGATAACTGTCTGAGGGCTTCAAGAACTCTATAATCGAGCAAAGCCTTGTTACAGATTGGCTCTTGATTTCATGACTGTGCTGGGTGGGTCTTCTTCTTAGAATCCTTCTTACTCACCTTGGAAACCACTTGTTGACGAAATTGGCTGCTCTGAGCAGGTGTATGTGCCTGATAAAGAGAGATGTCCAGATTAGGCTGACGATCTCTACTCAAAATAGGTGTATGTGCCTGACTTGTTTTTCTATATGATATGGGGGAGTATGCCCCATAACCCTTTTAGACTAAAACCGATGTGTGTGTTTGTTCCGAAGTGAACTATTGATGTGTCACTCCACTGGTAGGGATAGATTTATGTGACATTCTCTGAAATGTTGCTGAAGCTCTTATAATATCCTAGCAAGCATCCAGAATATGAGCAGGGATTTGCTTCTGCTCCTTCACCATTGATAGAATATGCTTGGTGACTTCAGATTCTAGAACGGGGATATATGTCCATTCCATGCTTGGAGTAGGTGTATGTGCATGCTCATGTCCTCCTTTTTCCTGTCAGTGAATCCTAACAGTACTCAAGTGTGGGGGTAGAAAGTTGAGTCTTCCTTCTGTTTGCTGATGGAGCTTTCCGAATGACTTATCTGAATGCTACCAAACGAGACTGTTGGTAGGCTTGATCAATACTAGCAGGTGTATGTGCCTACTGATTTCCCTTCGCCGAACGTGGTTGACGAGATCCATCATATGTAGTCAGACGAGCCTGCTAACTGGATGATGATGTATAAATAGTTGTATGTTCCTGCCTATAGTATTCCGTCGGAATTTCTTGGCGGGATTAGCGTGATGCTACCAGACGAGTCTGCTGGACAGCGGAATTAAAACGGATAGGTGTGTGTGCCCGCTCGTTGCTTTCCACCAAGTTAGGTTGGTGGACTTCTTCGGAGATGGCAGAGATGAGAACATGGTCACTATTAACCGGATTTCTCCTTTGGTGATTCTTCTTGCCTTCTCGGGTTCGAGGAACCTGAGCCGAACGCTTAGAGTCGGTATCCTCATCATGTTGAGGGCACACTTCCGCACGAGTCTGGCGGCGATTATTGGTGGGAGCCCTCTGTAAGGACTCTTGTCTCTTTGAATTAAGGCCCTGAGGGACCTGCTTATTCACCTCCCAAGAATATGGGAGTGAATGGTGATTGCATTCCGGGGATAACGACCCGAAACGGTTGGAGACGGTGGTTAGCACCACCTACTTTTTGACCAACGTCCATCGTTGTCCGGGCGACCGGATTGAGTTGTTCACTTAGAGGGCTCGTTGAGCAGCCTCCAGAGTTGGAATGGTACCGTGTTGATGGTACTCCTTAACCAGCACGTTTGATACCCAGCGTTGAAGACGCTGAGTAGGTGATGTCATCCTCAGAGCGGACGATGATCCAGCAGGAGTAGCAGCAGTGGCATTTGTAGCAGTGGTATTCACAGGTGTGAACTTGAGAGAAGCCATTTCTTAAAATGCTAAAAATCTTGGAAAAGAGTACATGTTTGATATAACAGACGTAATCAAGATAAATCCGGCCACTACATCATTTGGATGAACACATATGTTATTGATTGTCTTGTTGGCCCTCTCATTGAGTTTTAAATAGGGGTCTAACAAATAAGCAAAGCATCATTTTAACTTGGTTAAGGATTCACATCGGGTTCACCATTTTTTGTTTCCCTCTGGAATTGGGGATGATCTCATTGATTTAAGATTCAAACATTCCAAATGGTTTCTAACGGGTTTGTTCGTAGAACCAGAAAAATCCAATGAATCCATATCCATTTGAACCTACTTTCCAAAGGTGGGCGCTCATTAGTTGTGGACTGATGAGGCTTATGAATTTGCATTGGTCGAGAGGATGGGAGGTCGGACTCATCACACCTTTTTGAGGGGAATTATTGTCTACTCTGGGACTCTCTTTATAGATTTAAGTTATGTTCGTGAATCCTTATTACATTACCAAGTAAAAAATGAGATTTCCTTTAGATTTTACAATCAATGATTGATATGTAGGAAATTTAGAGAATCTATTATATGTATTCGAGGTTCTTCATTGATAGATAATCATCTGTATTTGTTATAGATTCTTAGTCAATGGTATTCTTTGATACATAAAAGTCTCTTGGTCATTATGATGACCATAATGGTTTTAAAGCCACTCAGTGGGGCACTTGAAGTTTATTGTCATTCAAAAGGACATGGATTATTTCAAAGTTGCGATCGTACCCGCAAATGGGCTAGCTACGTATCCTTTGTTTTTTTAAAATTAATCAGAACCCACGTAGTTCGAGTAAGGGATTATGGTGTTTATGCATAATTGATGGCTCAAATAAAGATGTCATGATCACTTTTACGTTCTAATCTCACGTGAGTCATGCTCGGTGTGAGAAACAAGAGGTATTGGTGAAATCAGACAATTGTGTCATGAAAGATACAATGATGTGCGGATTATGTGTGTATGACTTCCCAAATAGATGAGGGTTAAGGTTTTACTTCAGGGAAGAAATCCAAGAACAGGTTCCATAATGGTATATGTTCTTCATGGAGATTTGGATACACTAATCTTGGGGCTTACTCCTAAGGAAGATGCCCAAGTTAAGAGGGGACTTATGATTGGGTTTTACTCCAGAGAAGGAGGCCTAGGTCAAAAGAAAATTAAGACTAGGGCTTACTCCTGAAAAGGAGGCACAAGTTAAAGGGATTTGAAAATTAAGGGACTTGGGGTTTAATCCTAAAGAGGATGCCCATATTTGAGACTGGGGATTATTCTTGAAAAGGAGGCCCAGGTTAAAGGAATTATGGTTGGGGCTTACTCATGAGGAGGATGCCCAAATTCGGGGACTTGGGGCTTACTCCTGAGATGGATGCCCATATTTGAGACTGGGGCTTATTCTTGAAAAGGAGGCCCATATTAAATGAATTATGGTTGGGGCTTACTCCTGAGGAGAATGCCCAAATTAGGGGACTTGGTGCTTACTCCTGATAAGGATGCCCAAATTAGGGGACTTAGACTAGGGCTTACTCTTGAAAAGGAAGCCCAGGTTAAGGGAAATTATGACTGGGGCTTACTCTTGAAAAGGAGGCCCAGGTTAAGGGGTTCTCTCATTTTAAAGGATGAGGTTGAATGAATGAAATCTCAATATTTAGTGACATAAAGATGTATAAATAACTAGGTTTTGAGAGATATTCCACAGAATTCCTTTCAGATAAATAAGTCAATCATGCCAAAAATGGCTTTGAAGAATGTCTTGAAGACTGAATCTTGAATAGGAGAGGTGGAATGGTATAAGAGGGATTAAATGGGCAAGAAGGGCACCCAAAAATATAGGGGCATGCAAGTCCTGGAAGGCACGCAGGTGTTGTGTGGGCGCGCAAGTCCCTGGTCATGCAGGTATACCTGCATGGCACATGGGTACTTGCGCGATTGTTAACCAGTAGGGTAACACTTCGGAGATCCTTGACCAAAGCCTTTAGAATTATCCTGAGGTACTTCTGGAAGAGGGGCTTGCAAGTTTTGATGAGTAGGTAAGGAGGCGTGCAAGTATTTTCATTTCCCTTAAGGTTAAAACATCTTAGGCACGCAAGTGTTAGTGAATTCTAACTCTTAGACCTTACTCCTCTTATTTAGACCTTCCATTCTAGGAAAAGAATTACCTTATAAGTGTTCGGAAGACCTGAAGAAGTGACTTGGGAGTTCAGAGCTCTGTATCTGAATTCTGGAAAAATTCCTTCTTAAATGGGGGGCTCACAGGGTCTATTTATAGGCTGGAGAAGACCCCGGGTGGTTATCACTTAGGGTGCACATGTCACTTGCGTGACTATTAGGCAGCACGCAAGTATAATTGCGCGAAAGTAAGGGAACAAGCGCGGCGCATGTGCATTTGAAGACTTGTTCATGCCTTTGTCGATCTTTTATGTTTTCTTCAAAGGCTGAATCAATTTGTGCTAAGTCATTTCCCCTTCCATTCTTTTAGACAATGTGAAAAAAAGGAGCGTCAACAGATATGCATGTTTAGAAACAAATGGTATTTTATTCTACATATGGTATTTTTAACCATGTTTATTATTAATACTATTATCTTATTATGCTTCCACTATAGTGGGTTGCTGGTCCTAATGTTTATGGACTTCTTTTCATGTTATATACATATATATCATTATTTTTACCACCAAAAAAGTGTATAGTCTCCCAAATATCACCTCTATACAACATCATTGTTAGTATGCTACATTTGAATGTTGGGAAGTCCCACCTAAGGACCAATGTTACTCTGACCCAAGGAACCATTTATGTCACATCTGGGTTGGGGTGCTATAGAATCATTGGGATCTAGATTTAGGAAAGCATATATTATGAAAAATAAACATAAGATATACATTGAGGATATGTATATAGAATTAAATAAAAATGTCTTGGTAAGGAATATATCTTCAGGGTTTCCTTATCAAATACATCCATTTGTCGATATTACCAGTAGACCTGATTCTGGAACAGATGTACCTAATTGTAATAACACTGAAACAAGAAAATTGGGCTTCACCTAATAGCTTCTTAGTCCATGAAAAGGGAATTATTATTCACCTGATGGGTGATATTCTTAGGATAAATCAAATTTTCTCTATAAGACATTATAAAATAGTTTAAAATAACCAAACCCACAAAGAAAACATGTTTTTGACTATGATATTATCTATGCCTGAAATTTTAAATTTATGTTAATTGTTTCATTATTTTGTGATTATACATTATATTTCATAATGTTATAATATAATGTAGTGTTTTTAATTATTTATAAATGTTGCCTAATATAATGAATGTGAACTGTATCAATGTGTGTACCCCTCGTAGTGATTCTACCATGGGAAAGATAATGAAGTTGTATCTAGTTATAGAGATGGATCTAATGAAATTATAATCATATTGGGGATGTTTTCTCAGGTTATGAGTAATTATCATTCCCATATAGATAATCCAAAAGATCCACTATATGGTGTAATGATGTTAGAAAACCTTATCTTCCAACAACCTCCATCATTCCATAGGATTAAAAATCCAATTTTAGCTAATAAATAGATATGTTTCTTAGAGAATATATTTCTCTCTCTAGGATGTGGTGAAAGGTATAATGTTTTCATATCATTGTATCATCTATCAAGAGATATAGATAAATACTGCTAATTAATTCAAAACACTAAGGTAATGATAATATATCATGTATGGAGTGGATGTATTTAATGGTAATATTCTTGGAAAAATATTTTCCTCGTGGGAAATCAGTAGATATGGAATGACAGTCTGGGTGTCTATGACATAAATATGAGAAAAATATTGTTAAATATAATAAAAACATTACAAGGTTAGTAATAAATTATAAACACTATCTATGTAATCCAAAGAGAAAGGTTGATTAATATTTTGATGGTATTAAGCCAATCCATTGAAGGAAATATTATCATATACATTCTAAATATACGGGGATATAGTATCATGTTCTATAATGATAGAGAAACAATTTTCCAAGTATTATTAATTTTATGGGAATAAAGTGAAGAAGAGGATAATTGAGAAAAAGATAGAGAAATGGATTAAAGGAAAGATATATTTTCGAACATGTGATACATCTGGAAGGAATAACCTTGTTATATGATTAAAACGAAAATGATTTTTATTCAAGTGTGGAGAAAAGTTCCGTCATGCTCTTGATTGTAGAGGAAAGAAATAATCGACCAATTTTTAATATTTTCATTGTACGAATACATGGAATTACTCAAATTAAATCCCTATGTTTCAAGGGAAAATAACACAATATTTTATAGGGATTAATGTCAAGATTATACCATTACTAATGATAAAGTCTAATGACTAATGTGATTATGATTAGATTAAATAAATATATTGTAAGATTATTTTAATAAATGATATTATGGTTATATGAATTACGAAATGTATAAGGATTGTATTCCATTAGTATTTATTTATGTATATGATATCATGTGTTTAATGGTGGAAAGAAAAGTGATTCATTGAATGGTTAAATTTCTTGGAAATAACATTATTGATGGATGATAACACTTAATAATTTCATGATGATGAGATAATGATGATAAAGTGGTTTAAGGTATTTCTTAACATTATGGTTTATCTAATCATTAATTCTAAGAAAAATATGGCATATTAAAATTTGGTGGCATTATAATAATTATATTAATATGGTTTCAGAGAAAAGACTACCCACATGTAAGCTAATAGCTCATCGAATATAGTAAGGCCACAACACATGAACCCATAAATGAAGGACGATAATGGTATAGTAGAAACCACAAAACATCATAATTTATTGGTTAATATGTCATTATTTTTGGATTACTCTTTTGATGGATAAATATAAATGTTTAACTATTGGTGTTACTATTGAGGGTTAGAGATTAATTTATTATAATTCATATCTTTTAATAACCGTATTGGTTTTAGAAAATATTTTTAAACAGACAGAAAGACATGCCACCCATTTCCGGATCTTATGATATGTTAAAATTTAATTTCAGTTCTTTATAAATTAAAATTTTCATCTCGGATTATCAATTCATTTAGTAAGGCATTATGTAGAAATGATATAATCCCAACAAAATTATGAAAATTTTCCCACAAAATAGAAGGAAATTAGTTATGTTTTTTGCATATATTCTCAATATAAATGTTAAATGAATTCCTCAACTGTAGTAAAAATGATATTGAAACAAAATGTTATCCCAATACATATATTTAAATAGAACAGATGTTATTTTAAACCATCACAATTTTATGGTATTTTGGACATCAACTTTTAATTAGTCATTGTCTTTATTTTTTATCAGTTACCCTTATCACTCTACAAATATTTTTTCTTTTCTTCCATGTCTGTATCTTTACTCTCCACTAAAGTTCCTCTACTTATAAACGTAGTTATATGTTATTACATATGCACATTGTACATAAATTTATATAAAATTAATAGTATTTTTAATTACCCCTTTTTATGATGCTTGTTTTAATCAAATGTATCTTAAAATGAAAAATCCATGATTATTGAGATCAATAATCAATTGTGAGGACACAATTTATTTAAAGTTGGATAATAACACACATATAATGATGTTTGGCTCAAATTAACCCTGAAATAATATATATCCAACATAATTATATATATTATAGATCATCTATTCTACCAAAAATACTATCTTTAGGTTCTTTAAGAGGATGTCCAAAGGTGGTTTCCCATTGAGAAGTTAATTATCTTATAAAATCTATTTCTTTTAATTTATTATTTTTCCAGATTAAATTGTGTGTTAAAAAATCAAATATGATAAAAAAATATTATGTATAACAATATGTTATTATTTTAATGTAATAATATTTATCCATCTACACTTCCATCAAATGAGAAACGAAATCATCGACCGTGTGTACGACAGACTACCAGCTAGTCAACATATGGACTTTGATTTACATGACCTTCATTCAAGGATATATAAAATGATGGATTTGAAATTTTCTTATAATATATATGATATTATTATAATTAAATAATTTTATCATCACATATAAATTTTTACATTACTTTCCTCTTTAAATATGATAGCATCGCTTGGGTATACAGCGGGCTACCACCTCGCGGGGCGATGTGATTTGTTTTTCACTTACACATTATGTAGAATATAATATGGATAATATTAATTAATACATGTGATATATATGAGAATATATATATTCTACTAAATTAATATTACACAAATTATTTACCGTCACACTCATTAAGGGAATGATGTACTAACTTGTTCTTTTGTACAACCTATCGTCTCTACAAAGCGATGGGATTCATTTGACATTCCCAAAATTCATAAATGACTAAAAGAATGTATCTACTGAGTAAATATAATATTTATAAAATTATTATAATTCTTTATAATATATATATATATACAATATGGACAAGAACTAGAACATTCATGACAAAACGTGTATGGGGAAAAAAATTAACACCAAAAAAATTAAAATAATGAAATGTTATTAACAAGTGGAAAAATGTTATAATATGATCATAGATGATATTATACATATTATTATGGTTCAATTATAATTATATAACGTTCCGAAAACTATTTTATTTGATCTACAGACAAGTATGAAGGAAATCATACCAATGGTAAGGGTTTCTGGTATCACATTTACTTCCTTGAGATGTATTCCATATTCACCACTTATTTTATTTTTGTGGTGTATATACTTCTCATTTTATATGTCATATCATTAATATATTTGTCATCATTTTATGAAATGATTCATGGTATGTCATTTCTTTTATAGGGGTTTATAATTTAGAAGTTACCAAACTAGAAAGAGTTTATTTCACAATCTCATCATTATTTGGGATTGTTTATGTTTACATCACACTTGGGGGAATTACTTGATATTAATATCATAAAATTATTTAAATTTATTAAAATCTAGTTATTGAAAAAAAAAATCATATAATAGTACCTTTTTCAACACAATGGTACATAAAATTATTGAGAAATATTTTTTAAAAAAAATATGAGTTTTATTCTCTCTTCTTCCTAAAATCATTTTCATAAAACCGGTGTTTTATAAAAAAATTCAAAAATGTTTTTAACCATTTTAGATGACATTTTGAAGAAAATTTTACACATATTTAATTTTTTCATAAAATAAAATTAATGGGCTATACATTTCATTTTTAAATTAATGTATGTTTTCCTTTTATCAAAAATTTAAATGGAATCTATGTTTTAACTTGTACGACATGAAAATATTTTCCACCATTAGAACCAAGAAATTTTTTAAATCTTATTTTTCATGTTTTAAAAGGCTATTTTCAAAGATATTTATTTTCAAAAAAAATAATTATGATCTTTTCTAAAGGTTATTTCCAAAATGAAATTGATTTTTCCATAGATATGTTTTCATGTAATTTTCCTGGTATTTTTATTAATCAATGACATCAACCCTCAATTATAAATATGAACCACCAAGGATATGTTGTATAGAATTCATTCTAATTATTTATCTCGATGGTTTTTGATCATTTTGACTAGGTATGCACAATTTTATTATCATTCAACATTTTACTCCAGATGGTTTATGATTTTTGTTTTTTTTATTGAGGTAAGTATTAACATTTCATATGTTATCTTTTCAATATGAATGATTATGTTGATTATAATTCACCCTTTTCACATGAGGAATAAATTGGACTTAGTATGTGATTGGTGGGGAATATTATAGCCCCTTAATGCAATGGAAGGTCTCATGAGAAAATCTAGATTATGTTTTAGTTGAGGACTTTACCACTTATATAGATGTCTTGGTATAGGGCCTCGATGGTATATTTTAAAGTTCTAGAACTATGATATCCATACATATTAATCCAATTGTTGATATTCTATGGTCTTATTAAATTAGATAGAATATATATGGTTATGTTTTTAGGATCTTTTGATTATATATATGTCATTATTTGATTATCATTTATTCCTTCCAAATTATGATCATGTTATTAATTTAATGGATTTAAATTATGTTATTTACCTTCCTAAATTGATTATTCCTTATTTATTCATATTTTATGTTGTATTCTTACCCAAAGTGATCATCTATGATCACCCCTTTACTATGGTTTATTTTCCCAAGGATACAATGAAGTGTTTCGGACTGTACATGTGGAGATACACTATGAGGAATAATGGCATTCCAAAATAAAATTATTTTTGAATTTTCAGTACAAGAAAATAGTGTTTTAGGCGTGTTTTTTTCTTAGAAGTTTTTCAAACCACCCCTAAATGTTTTTAAAACTTTTTGTGTAATTTTTATAAAATCTATTCCAAAAAATATTACATTTTTTTAGTAGTGATTTTTAAAAAACCTGCAATGAATTATCGGCGGTTTATTCAAAACCACCATTGAAATGCAGAAACATTTTAAAAATATTATTTATATGTTAATTATTATTATTTTATTTATTATTTACAATCAAATATAGTTTATTATTTATAATTTTATTTATTTATATTCATCCAATTAGTAAATAGTTATAATTATTAGTTAATAATGTTTTTAAACCGAAAACAAATCTTCAATATGGGGGAGAACAGTCTTCGGCCACAAATGACCATAACTTCTAATCTTATAGTCCATTTCATCCCTACAACTGGTTAAATCAATGCTTATCAATTGCGCTAAATATAAGAGAGATTTAAATCATGTGAAAGTCAAAAGAAAAAAATATATATTCGAATTTCAAGTAAAAATCGAACTCAAACTCCAAACAGCAATAAAATTTAATCCAAGTATCTATTTGGGCTCTACCACATATCAAATCAAATAATGTTATGGGATCTACGCTGTTTAGGTCTGCTGTCAACTGCACGAGTATTATACCCAATTATATTTTTATAGAATGTCCTAGAAAACCTCTAAAACTGAGGTCTTAGTTATAGACCTGAATTTCTTATAATTCAAACAGTTATAAAATTCGATCCAGGTGTATGTCCGGCCTGTACCACATATCATATTGAAGTGCATTTCATAATCTTCGATTTTACTGGTTATAGCATTTAAAAAGGAGTCCCAAATAATATTTTATGGCCATTTTAGTTTTTTTAGGGTTTTCAGATGTTCTTATTATTGTATGATTTAATTTATTATTTATTTATTTGTTTATTTATTTATTTATTTATTTGTTATTTATTTATTTATTTAATTTCTATTTACTTATTAATTAATTATTAATTAACTAATTATTATTATTATTTATTTATCTATTATTTCTTATTTCTTAATTATTTATTTATAAATTTACTTATTGATAAATTTATTTATTTATTTGTTTTTTTTATTTTTTTATTTATTTTTTTATTTTTTATTTTTTTTGTACACATTAGTTATTAATTTATTTTTATTTAATGAAATATTTTTTAATTATTTATTTATTTTTAGCATATTAATCATTTATTATTTATGTATTATTTAATTAATTTTTATTATTTATGTATTATTTATTAATTAATTTTTAACTTTTTATTTTTTATTAATTTATTTTTTATTTTTTAGTTATTAAATAGTGAATTTTAAATATTAAATATTAAATATTAATATATAATTATTAATTATTAATTATTAATTATTAATTATTAGCTATTATTAATTATTTATTATTTATTTTTATTTATTAACTATTTATTTATTTATTTTTCTATTTATCTTTTTATTTATATATTATATATTATATATTATATATTATTTATTATTTATTATTTATTAATTTCTTTCTAATTTATTAAATATTAATTTATTAGTAGTTTATTTTTAATTTATTACTTATTTATTTATTATTTGTTTATTCTATATTCAATATTTTTAATTATTAATTAATTATTTAACAAAAATTTCCAAATAATTTATTAATTATTTATAAATTTTTAATTAATATTTAATAATTAATAATTATTAAATCATAATGATCAATTATTATTTATTATTTATTATTAATTATTAAGTATTAATTATTAATTATTAATTATTAACTATTAACTATTTATTATTTATTATTTAATTATTCATCTATTATTTATTAATTTATTATTTATTTATCATATATTAAATTATTTTTTAATTAATTTTTTATATATAAATTATTTATATATTATATGATATATATTATACATTATATATAACATATTATATATAATATATTATCTATTATATATTATCTATTATATACTACATATTATATATTATATATTATATATTATATATTTGGTATTATATGTTACATATTACATATTATGTATTATGTATTATTTATTATCTATTATCTATTATATATTATATATTATATATTATATATTATGTATTATGTATTATATATTATATATTAGGTATTATATATTATGCATTATATATTATGTATTATATATTATGTAGTATATATTATGTATTATGAATTATGTATTATATATTAGGTATTATATTTTATGTATTATATATTACGTATTATGTTTTATGTTTTATCTATTATCTATTATATATTATATATTAGATATTACATATTACATATTGTATGTTGTATATTATATATTACATATTTTATTTTACATTTTATATATTATATATTCTATATTATATATTCTATATTCTATATTATTTTTTATTTTTTATTTTTTATTTTTTATATATTATATATTAATATTTTATATTATATATTATATATTATCTATTATATGTTATATATTGTATGTTATATATTATATATTCTATATTCTATATTCTATATTATCTAGTTTTTAGTATTTTGTATCTAGTATTTATTATTTACAAGTTACTATTTTATATTTAATATTTACTATTTCTTTTTTACTATTTATGATATACTATTTAACAGTTTTTATTTTTTATTTTTTATTTTTTATTTTCTATTTATTTTCATATTATATATTTATTTATTTATTATTCATTTATATTCTATTTGTTAATCAGTAATTATTGATTATTGATTAATCATTATTGATTAATCATTATTGATTAATAATTATTGATTAATAATTATTTAGTGTATATATATTTGTTATGTATTATGTTTTTCCAATTAATATATATATATATATATATATATATATTTATTAAATTCTATTTATTGACCACAGGAAGAGCCTACTAAAGTGATAATATCTTTAGAGAATTAACAAGAGGTAAGGGGTTCAAATCTTACCAACAGAGAATTTCTATACATGGAATGGATATGTGCATAGGCATGGACTTGTCCACGGAGATGAGCATGCGCATGTTAATAATAAATAATAAATAATAAATAATAAATAATTAATTAATTAAAATAAATAAATAATTAAATAAAATAAATTTAAAAAATAAAAAATTTAAGAAAATAAAAATATAAAAAAATAAAAAAAATAATAAAGAATAAAAAATTAACAAAAAATTATAGATGAATTAACGACGGATTAAACCGCCACAAAAATCCCACAGCAAAAACGTTTTACAAATGTTCTAAAAACTACTACTAATTATTTCTGGAGACACGATTTAGCGACAGTTTTCCAAAACCGTCGTAGAATGATTTAGTAGTGGTTTAAACCTTCACTAAATCCAAATATTGTCGTAGGGTATATGTTTTCAATTGTAATATTGATTTTATGTATGTATATATTTTAAAAAGGCTACTGAAATATATGGCCCTTCAGGATGAGATTACTGGTATCTTAATCCAATGTAATGAATTAGACACCAGCACTAGGAAATTAGGGTCATGGTCACCAAAGTGGGCATCAGAGGATGTTTATAAGAAACTACAATGTCATGGGTTTTGGGAGTGGGTCGAAATCCTTAACCATTTTAATTTTATTATTTTTTGATCAACACATCCTTCTTTTTGATCTTAGGATAATAATTTTGTGTGTTTAATTGATTCTGGGATTTGTTTTTAGACCATTTTTAATGATTGGAGTGTGCCTCTGGGTTTTTTAGTGGGTTTGAAGGGCACAAGATGACAAAAACCTAACTTTCCAGAAGGAACCATCTAGGGAACACAGTTTAGAATGACCATGTAGCCTCCTACGAGTAATCGTGGGACCCTCTAGTAGAATTTGAAATGGGTTAACAAAATAGGAGGAGGGGGAACATATCCATGTGAGCACCTATGCAATGTTTAAGAGAAGGAATTCACGCTGTTTGCACGTGGTTTTGAAAACTTATCACATAGCTCGTGCAAGTATTGTTCTTAGGATGAGGGATCCACAAATCTAGCACATTTCTAGACAAACCATGTGGAAAAACCATGAGGGAGTTTATTTTGGTTGAATTCAATAAATACCACTCAATCCATTTATGTTTTCTACTTTCGTTCTAAACAACCCACACACATAGTTGTGGGAGGAGTTTCATTTGCACTGTTTGGATAACTGGAGAAAAGTTCTTCAACCGAGCTCTAATTCAATCTTCGTCCGTCTTATTTGAAGTGTATTGGTAAGGATTTGAAATCCTCTACATTATTTATCTCTCTCTCTATTCATATGGCGTGCTAAATCTATGCAAGCCTTTTTACCCTATTTTCATGTCGTTAATCTAAAATGTGGATTTCATCAAAATCATCTTATGTTAGAGGATAATATAATAACAACGGATTTCTACCATTATAATGTCGATGGTTCCTAGATATATCTTTTTTTTGTGGTATATAATGGTAGACTTTATTTTGTGCATCATTGGGTTGTTTAATAGAGACTATAATAACATAATGATTGTCTTTTAATTGATAAATTAATCATTAGTGATGTCTATGGGAATTCTCCTTGTGAAAAAATGGTATAATTTTGGTCAAAGTCATTAGATGAAATTTGAAGATTAGGTCAGGTCTATGTTTTAAATCAAATTTACAATTTTATATTAAATTTCTTGGTTTCTTCGGAATGAGGTGGTATTTTCTCATGGATTGAGGTGACGATGATTACACATATTGAGGTGATGCGATTTTCAGATATGGTTTTGGAACTAAATACATGAGTTAATGTTGATCACCATATTGGGTTACTTGGAGATCAGATTCTGGTGATGAGGTTGTCTAGTTATAGGCATGGTAAAGATGATATTAGATATTGTTGACCATCAAGATGAGCTAGATGGTCGTCGGGGCACAAGGTGCTGGGGTTATGTGGGTTGGATGATTTTTGGTGCTTTCTGCTCACTGTGATTGGCCGATGCACCATTAGATTCGTGTTCACATGGACATGACTTAGATGATGAGCTGGTGTTGAATGCTAGTGTAGGGGTAGAGGACTTTACTAGTTGCTTCATAGGATGATGATGAACATCAAAAAGTTTGGAGGTGATTTCCATAGAAATCCATGTGAATGATGATAGAACATTGATTGATGTTATTGAGAACATTTGGTGGGGGATGAGGCTCGTTGTGATACATGAGGCCTTTGAGCTAAAACTTTGAGGGGACTAGTATCTTCAAGCCTTGGTACATAGGTCATTGAGCTGATGGTGATTATTATTTGGTGGATAGATATCATTGTTCCTTGTACATCAGGCTATTAAGATGATGGGGTTTATCTTAGTTGAGGTTTGAGGGAATAGGTACTTTTCAGCCATGCCCTTTCAGGTGATAGTGATATGATTGATGACAAGAGGTGTTAGTTGGCATTAGCTGCTGGTGAAACTTTCACATGAGTTTCATGAGGGATCTACCTCTTGTTACAGATTATGGTATGCCTTCGAATTTATGATAAGGATCTCCCATTGATATTATACATATACACACACATTTTTTATGCCATATGTATGATTGAGGGAACACTATATACCGAGGATGGCCGAAATAAGTGATTCATTCTTTGTGGCTACTAATAAAAGCGATGTTGGTTATCTATATGATGTGAATCAATTGTTTTAATTATACTTAGATACACCAACATTATCAGATATATAATATAGGAACTCATTGGTGGTGGCTTACTGAGATTTATTCTCACATACTACACATGCCCCTCTAGACGTATTATGCTTCAAATATAAGGTAAGGTTTTGGGATCATCATATTGTCTTATGTGATCATGTTAGGATGTTTAGAATGGGATGGATGTAAAGGTACCTTAAAGGTTCTTACATCAGTTTTATTTTCTTTCTAAGTTTCCTTATTTGTTCAACATGCTTACTATATGTAAGTCCTGATGGTTCACCACAGGTGACCTTTTTTCTTATTATTTTGTATGACCTGAGTTGATAGGAATGTCTACCTAATATGGTATTTTATTCTGAAAATGGTATATTTTATCTTGGTGATTATTACTGTTTTTGTATTCTTATGATTCCACTAGGGAGGGTTACTGGTCCAAAAATTTAAGGCCTTTATTCCACTGTTGAATATATATAGATCATTATTATTATCACCACAATATGGTAGAGCCTAACCACCATCACTTATTTACAACATCACTTAAAATTAGTAGCCTTTCGCATAGGGGGAGGTACACCAAAGGTTCATTGGTAATCTAATCCATTGAAAAGATTAAGTGATATCTCGATTAGGCTGCTACAAATTGTATCAAAGCATTAATGAATAGAAATTAGAAGCAGAAATCAGCTCTCTACTAATGGTATAAAATTATTTACATTTTAGTTGGTCTTACTATTTAATTTATGATGGACCAGAGACTAGAATGTAGTCAGAACCAGGAAAAGATATCGTGTTTGGGTTCTTACATCTCCATTCATTGGGGACATGCCATGTTTACTAGGGTGGGAAGTTAATTTTATGCTCTTTCACATTGATAGTAGATTTTATTTCCACCTCGATTGGAATACATCGGTGTGATATTTTTCATTATATGGATTTTGGGCCTTTGACCATTATGGTATTAGAGGTGTGATTATGAATTATGATAGGATTTTAAGCACATATGATGTGTTTGTTCTTATTATCACAATTGGGAACCTGGACTATGTGAAAAGGGGTTGTGTTTTTAAAAGTGTCAAAAAGGAAGATAAATATTATTTTCCAACATAGAATTTCTTTGGTGTAATTATAGTCATCCATCCTAATAATGTATTTCTAATGCAATCTGCATATGATGTGATGTGACTACATGCATGTGATACATGAGGTGAACACTAGTAAGGGTGGGGGGGATGATGATATGGGATGGGGTTTTTAATGTTTCAAAAATGAATCTATGATTATTTTCCCTCTATATCCTCTTTTGTGAAATTATACTTAGCTACCGTAGATTATATGTTACACTCAAACCTGATATGAGAATTAGAAGGGACTTGTGGATGTATGATATTTTATTCTTAAATCTGATGTGGGTAGGTAGGAGACCATGAGGCCATGTAATATTTCATACCTGACAGAAATACGGATAGGTAAGGGGACCTGAGGCCAGATGTCTTATGACAAGGTACGATAGGGGAGTGTAATGGTTGTGAGATGTGATTCTTATTATCTCTTTCCCAATACGTTATAATATGTGTATATAATGGTATGGCTATATTACCATGATAATGGTATTTTGCAAGATTACACCTTGTCAACGTCCCATAGAGAATCAGGAAGGTTGTGATATTGTGCCTATTGATCATGCACTCGTTGAGGCCCTTAAGGGTCAGAATGAGGCCCTTAAGGGTTGGGATGATCATGATCTACAAGTACAAGCATAATTTAAATCTATAGTATAGGAAGGACGACCATAGAATATGATATATTTTGGGGAATGGATTGAAGATCAGCCCAATTCATTCTTGGTATGAGTCATATAGGATATCTATAGAGGATAATAGGGATCTAATCAATCTATGGTGCCCATGAAGCTGGAGTTCTCTTTGTAACACCCATGACTATTTCAGGATGAAATTGTTGACACAAATTCTTAGAGGACTAGCTAAACATAGGTGGGATGTACATTATACAAAGGTATGCACTAGGGACTCTCTTGGATGGTTTTTGTGGATATGTTATTTGAGAAATTCTCAGAGACACTGAGGGAAGAGATGGATCGTGAGTTCTTGAGATTACATTATGGAGACATGTCCTTCATGAACTATGATTCTATATTAATAATATTTTATAATTTCACATTTATAATGATGGGTGAAGAAACATCAATAGTGATCAATTTCATGGATGGTTTACTACACGTCATCCATTGTATATAAACAAAATTAGGTTGGCCTCATTCATAGAGGTCGTAAATCAAGACCTGATAGGAAAGGGATGATTGAAAAACTAGTCAAACTCGATTTGGGTGAACGAGTTAGGTGATATTAGTGGAGATGCATCAGATAGTAGGAAGTGAGGAAATTAGGAGTATCAGAAGGGTGTTCAGGACAATGACGTTGGTAGACCACAGAGGTGTGGATCATCAATGGAGTACTTCTACTACAGGTGGTTGAGAGATGTTCAAATGCAATTTGATTGGCTACCAAAGGAGTTTTGAGCATTTTTCCATGTTGGGAATCAAGAAATATTCTACATGAAGCATTCTCAGATAGTTGGGACCAAGTGATCAGGGAAGACTCTTGCATATGATGTGGGACTAGGAGTAGTTCTAGAAACTAGTGGCTAGGATTCATCTACATGTGGAGTTCATGGAAAGGATAGTGGAACACAGCAGTTGGGTTAGTGTCAAATAGCTGATGTAGCTCCACATGAATTCTAGACCTCATGTAGTTAGGCTTTAGGTCAGGAGCATGTAGTGGAACAACTAGGTGTAGAGAAGGTCAGAGATCCTAATAATGTTAGATTTATACCAAGGTCATGGCCAGGTTTCCTTTTTTATTTTGGTGTGGTCCCTTTTTGTAGGAATGTATTGTTTTTGTGAATAAGTTACATGAGTAGTTTTTTTATGAACCGGATACTGGTTAGTTGGTTGGAATCAGCTCAGATTCATGATATATATATATATATATATGAGGTGTGTGGAACTAGGGTTTATTATGGGCATTGATGGATTCATGGCTTTTATGATATGTTTATTCATCATGAAACACTATGTGGAAATGTATATTTATATATTATTTGGTATGTTTTTTACTATATGTTAAGATACAAGATTTTGAGCATCTTTTGAGAAGTAGGTCCACATAGGTGCCATGTGAGACCTGATGATGAGGTTGGAATCTATTAAGATGTGGGACATTATTGGTGTCAGATGATTTACAATTATGATATGAGAGCCTAATATGGTTAAGGAGTGATGATGCATCATGAGAGGAATTTTGGGTCTAGGGATGGACAGTGGACCATCTGTTTATTTGAGTTTTTTGTTACGAAGTTACTGGTTTGTGACTTCAAAAGTGGGGAGTGACTTGATATTGGTTACCAAAGACATGATGACCATGGTAGATCATGCTATATAAAAAAATATGGACATTTTTGTACCATCTTTTGGAAAAGATTGATAGCTTGGGGATGATATATGTTAAGGTGGGGATATTGTAACATCTTGGGTGTTTGGATAAGGTTAAAATCCTTGACCCATTTGATTTTTAATGTTTGGTGAGCGGGCCTTATTTATTTTTGATCATTTTAAAAAATTATTTGAGTGTTTTATTCACCCAAGGACTAGTTTTTAGAGGGGTTTTAATGTTCTTTAATTACCTCTGGATATCGAGTGGGTTTTTTGGGTGCATCGGGGGCTGAAAACCCAAATTTTTAAAAGGTAGATAATGTGGTTCAGGGTTAAAAAAATCATGAAACATCCCTGGAGTAACTATAAATCCTTATATTGGTGCTAAAAACATTTTAAATAACTACATGGTAGGGGTTTATGGTTGTGCGAGCACCTATATAGTTTTTGACAAAGGGAATTCCCACAGTTTGCACATAATTTATAAAATTGTGCCCCTAACTCATGCTGGTGTGGTTCTATGGCTGAGGAAGCCATGTGTTTGGAGCATTTTTAGCTGAACCATACTTCCAAACCTTGCAAGTCATTTATTTGTGAGAAATTCCCAAAATACCCCTCCCTCCTTTTATGTTATCATCTTCCATTATTCTGCACCCACATGCATAATATTTGGAGGGTTTTCCTTTTCCATCTTTGGAGAAATTGAGCACATTAATTATATGATATCTGATTTAATTGTTATTTATATCATTGGAAGTGTACCAGTAAGGATTTGAATTTACTACCTTGTTATATTTTTCTCTCTCTCCGTATGGTGCACTAAATCCATGTGATTTGTTTTTCCATACATTCATGTAGTTTATCTAAAATTATGATTTCATTTGAATCAGCTTGATTTAGAGGTTGATTTGATATGATAAGTAATATACCAGTGCGATTTAGGTGGTTCCAAGATTTCTCTTCAATTTTATGGTTTTTTGGATGCGGTGTTATTGATCTCACCGTTGGGTTGTCCGAGAGAGTCCTTAATAACATAATGCATATTTTTTTAATTAATAATTTTATCAAATGAAATGTCATTGGGAATTAACTTCCTTGAATTAAAATGGTATAAGACTTGTGATAGGCTCTATAACACTTGTTTAGAGTAGGTATGGTGTATGTTTTGAATCAAATTAATTTGTTTATATTCAAAATATTAGTTCTCTGGGAATATAGCAGGCTTAGACTAGGGATTGAGGTGTTGATGAAAAACTAGATTGAGGAAATATAATCTTCAGGTCAAGGGTATGGAACAACATTTATGGGGCGTTATTGATCACCAGGTTATGTGAGTTTGTCCTCGATTGATATTATGAGGTTCGTCAGGTTACAAGCACAGTCCACATGATATTTGATGGTGTTGACCAGCAGAATGAGAAACATGATTGCAGTAATAGAAGGTGTTAGTAGGATTTGGATTAAGTAATTGTTTGTAATTTCAACTCAGTATGATTAGATTATGTTTTTTTCGAGTCATATGAATACAGATATGACATAGATGATGTGTTGGTGTTAACCACTCGTGTTGGTGGAGGTCACCGTCAGTTTCATCATAGGATGGTGCGGAAATTCAGTGAGGTTGGAGATTAATTCTATGGAAAGCCACATGTTTGGTGATAGACCAATAGTTGGTGTGGTTAAGACCATCATTTGGGGGATGAGTCTCATGGGTATACTTGAGGCCGCTATTCCAGGACTATGAGGGGATGGATATCACCTTGCCTTGGTAAACTATGATTAATATTTATATCTATTATTATTTGAAGGATAGTTATTATAATACCTTGGATGTATGGATGTTGAGATAACATGGTATAAAAAATCTATTGTCTAAGTGACAAGGTACTTATTGGGAAGTCTGTTTTGGATTATAGTGATAACATTGATGACATAACGTGTAAATTATAATGAGGTGTCGGTGATACATTCACATGATGTGCCTAAGGGATATCCATCTTGTTAGACATTAGGGGATGCCTTAGGCTTTATTCCAAGGATTCTTTCCAATGTAATTTACATATATAGGAATTTTTAGTATGAAATATGTATAATTGGAATAATGTGGTATACTAGAGATGGCTGAAGAATGATATTACTTCATTTTGGATACTAAGTCCAAGGGAATTACGTTATTTATATAATATCCATGTGTTGTTTTACAAAAATTTAAACAAAGCTAAATTAACTCATATGTAAGATAGGACCACATTAGTGGTTAAATAATGTTATATTATCTCGCACCATACACGGTACCCTCGGGACACATGTATATTTTATACTTCAATGATCAGATAAGGGTTTAAGCTCAAAAGTTGGACCTTAGGGATCATGTTGGGCAGTTGTGCATGTGATGGATGGAATGAAATCATGGAGGCTCTTTCATCAGTTTGAGATTAATTTTTATTTTCGATATTTGGTGAAGCATGCTTATTATATATACGTACTCGTGGTCATCTACGAGTTACACTTTATGATTATTGCTTTGAATGACTTGATTTGATATGCATGAGTAGCAACAAATGGTATTTTTAATCATGTTTGTTATTACTACTATTATCTTATTACGCTTCCACTACAGAGGGTTATTGGTCCTAATGTTTATGGACTTTTTTTTGTAATATACATATATAACATTATTTTTATCACCAAAAAATGGTATAGTCTCCCCACTATCACCTATTTACACCATCATTCTAAGTCATTCGCATTTGGAATATGGGGAGGTGCACCTAAGGCCCAGTGGTACTCCGAACCAGAGCACCATTTAAGTGGCATCTGGGTTGGGGTGCTATAAAATCCTTAAGAACAATATTTAGGAAATAATATACAAGGAAAATAAAAACATGATAGGAACTGAGGATATATATATATAGAGGAAAATAAAAAAATTTAGGTAAGAAATATATTTTATGGTTTTTTCCTATCAAATACATCTGTTTACTAATTCTACAAGTAGACATGGTTCTAGAACAGATGTACCTAAGTGTAATAACACTGAAAAGGGAATAGTAAGCATGAAACAATAGTTTCTTAGTGCATGAAAAGGGCATTAGTGTGCACCTAATTTGACACCACTGGGTGATATTCTTAGGATAAATCAAATTTTCTCTATAAGTCATTATGAAGGATTTTAAAATTACCACACCTGAAAAGAAACCATGTTTATGATTATGAGATTATATGTGCCTAAAAGTTTCAATTTTTAAATTGTTTCACTATTTTTGGATTATAAATTATATTTCATAATACTATAATATAATATAGTGTATTTAATTATTTATAAATGGTGCCTAACATAAGGAATGGGAAGTGTATCAATGCTTTTACCCCTTGTAGTGATTCCACCATGGGAAAGATAAAGAAGTTGTAGTTGGATATAGAGATTGAACTAATGAAATTATAATGATATTGGGGAAGTTGTCTCAGAATATGAGTAATTATAATTCCCATATAGAGCATCAAACAAATCCACCATGAGGTTTAATGATGTTAGAAATAGTCATTTTCCAAAAACCTCCATCTTTGGATGGGACTAAAAATCCATTTTTTCTAAGAAATAAATATGTCCCTTAGAGAATAGATTTATCTCTATAGGATGTAGTGAATGGTATATTGTTTTCATATCATTTTATCATCTAACAATAGACATATAAAATTAGTGGTAACTAATGTAGAACACTAAGGTTAAGGATAAAATATCAAATATGGAGTGGATGCATTTTATGGTAATATTCTTCAAAAACTATTTTCCTCATCGGAAATTAGTAGATATGGAATTACAGTTCTGGGGTCTAAGACAAAAATATGATGAAAATATTGATAAAAATAATGAAAACATTACAAGGTTAGTATGAAATTATGCGGACTATAAATGTAATCCAAAGAGTAAGATTGAATATTTTTTGATGGGCTTATACCAATCCTTTATAGGGAAATATTATCCTAGAAATTCTAAATATTTGAGGATATAAAATCATGTCCTATAAATATAGAGAAAAAATTATCTATGTATTATTAATTTTAAGGGAATAAAGAGGATAAGAGAATAGTAGAGAAAAATCTAGATAATGGGATGAAAGGAAAGATATACTTTCCAACATTTGATACATTGGAAGGAATCACCATAGTAAATGATTAAAAAGAAAATGATTTTTCTTTATGTGTGGAGAAAAATTCCATCGTGCTGTTGATTATAGAGGAAAGAAATAATATACCAATGTAAAATGTTTTAATTTTAAGGATTCAAGGCACAACAAAAAATAATTCCTAATTTTTCAAGGGAATATACCAAAAATTTTGATAGGAATTAACATGAAGCTTATGTTATTACTACTTATGAAGTGGAATGACTAATGTGTTTGTGATTATATTAAAGAAATGTGTTATTGGATTATTTTAAAAAAATTATATTCTAGTTATATGAATTATAAAATCTATAAGTATTTTATTGAAGTATTATTTATTTAAGTATATGAAATCATTTGTTTATAAGTGGCAAGAAAAGTGTTTCATCGGAAGGTTTAATTTCTTCAAAATCACCAGATTGCTAGAGGGTAACACTTAATATGTTCATGATATTGTGATAATAATGATAAAGTGGTTTTTTAAGGAATTGGTATCCTTTAATGATTATTTATTTATTGATGTTTAGTAAAATATTGGATATTACAATTTGGTGACATTATAAGAATTATATTAATATGGTTTCAGAAAACAACCATACCACATGTAAGGTGATAGATCGTTGAATCTGGAAAGGCCACAACACTTGAACCAAGAATTGAAGGATGATAATGGTAGTAGAAACCACAAACCTACGAGATTTATTGGTTAATATGTCATTATTTTTTGGATTATTGATTTTATGGATAAATATTAATTTTCAATTATTGATGTTACTATTGCCCGAATGGCCCGAAGGCCTTCATTCTTATTGGTTCTTTATAAGCCCCCTTTCAAGGGATGATGGGGAACCCTTTCAAGGCCCATAGGCTCATAGATTACAAGGCTCGTAGGCTTAGAATATTACATGACCCAATGGCCTTAGGGAATTCAACCTGACTATCTACACGGAACTGCCCCTCCCCAGCATCTGTGTCAAGATAGTAACTCTCCACCTTTGCATGGCCGTCTGGCTAGGCTTCCTGTGAATAATTTATTATAATTCATAACATATGATAATTTTATAGGTATTGGAAAATATTTTTAAATAGAATGAATGAAATGTCAAACTTTTATGGATCTTATGATATGTTAAAATTTTATTTATGTACTTGAGAAATTAAAATTTTCCTCTTGGATCTTCATTTCATGTAGAAAGGAATTAAGTAGAAAATGATTGAACCAAAACCAAAATATGAAATTGTTCCCTTAAAATTGAAAGACAATAGGTTTTTTTTCATATATTCTCAATCAAGCTGTTAAATTAATTCCTCAACTCTAGTAAAATTGATATTGAAATTAACTGTTATCCCAATAACTATATTTATATGGAACTGATGGTATTTTAAATCATCATAAATTTATGGGTTTTTAGTCCTTAAATTTTCACTGCTCATTGAATTTCTTATGATCAATTACCTTTATCACTCTATAATTATTTTTGATTTTCTTCTATGTCCATATCATTACTTTCCACCAATGTTCTCCTATATATAAACCTAGTCATACGTTATTCCATATGAACATTGTACATCACTTTCTATATAATTAATAGTATTTTTTATTAACCCTTTTTACTAGGCATGTTTTAAGAAATGTATCTTAAAATTCCAAATCCTCGATTATTGATATGAATATTAAATTTTGAGGACACAATTTATTTATGGTTGGAGAATAACACACTGAGATTTTCAAAATAGTAAAATCATGTTCGATAGTGTGTATAAGAGAAAAAACCAATATCAGAAGAGAATATAACATCCTGAAACATTTTGATACATTTATTTTTAAATAAATTCAATCTCTTTGATAGAATACATTTCATTTAACACTAGGTCTGAGGAAACTTGATACACTATTAAAATATTTTTATGCACGCATAACCACCATAAACTAGATGTTAAGTTCAAGGGTATAAATAATAATAACTAAATTATGAATATTTTATGGTTTAAACTTGTCTAAAATATAGTCAATGGGTATATATTTATTATAGATTAAATAAGAATAATTTGAATGTAGAGAAATGATTTAAAAAAACTATGTTTTTTCAAAAGGTCCTTTAGTTTCTCTTTATGTAGATATTTTTTAAATTAAATTTTTCCAATTTTAGAAAATTTAATTGAAAAAATAAAAATAAATTTTAAAATCATCTTTTCAAAATTATCTTAGGGTGGCATTTTGGATTTTTTCTAAAATGATTAATTTTCTGATGAATAGTAAAAATTTTGGTTTTTAATAAAAAACATTTTTGTTTAAATTATTTAAAATGTTAAATTATATTTAAAATTTGATTAAAAAGAAATATTAGTTCCATTATATATCCAATAATATTATATATTTCATTCTAATAAGTTTAGCATTGATTTCTTATATAAAACCATTGTAATATTTTAAACATTTTCTTTTTAAAAATCATATTTTTTCATCGCGTCTGTGGGTTCAATTTTAAAATACATCTTGATAATTATGGGAATTTATTTTTAAAAAATATATTACATATTTTTAATTATCATAATTTATATTACCAAATATGGTTAACATAATTATTCACCATAGTGAATAGTAAAAACTCTTTGAATTATTTACCATGGTTAAGGAAAACTGGGTTTACTAGAGGTTATACTAAAATGATATGGGTTAAAAATGACAAAAACGTTTGAAAAACACATTTTATGTCAATATTTAGAACTTTCTGTCTCTATATTTGTAATTTCAAATTTTTTAGCCATTTTTTATTGTGACAATCATTAGTACACCTTTTTCATTTCAAAAATATCAATTGTGCCACCCACCTCATTTATAAAAGGCCACCCCTATCATATTCTCTCCAAACACCTAATGTTATTTTTCTCAACCAAAAATTTAGAACACATTTACAAATCATCCTTATAAATACTATAGATCTATCATTACTCCAAAAATACCATCCTGGTTGATCAAAATAAACTTAAACCCATTCAGGCTGGTAGAAACCTTACTGTCCCCACTCACCTCCTCTATGCTGATGATATTATTTTGTTTCTTAAGGGAGATCAAAGAAATATTCAATGTCTTAAACAAGCTATCTCTAATTACGAGAACTTTTCTGGACAATCTATTTCCTGGAACAAATCTCACATCTTCTTCGGTAAAAATTTTCATGTTAGAAGAAAATCCATTATCACCAATAATCTTGGAATTAAGGAAGGCTCTTTTCCCTTCACGTACTTGGGCGTCCCGATTTTCTGGGGACGTCCTAAATCCTCTTATTTCTCTAATATCACGGATCAAATTATTAATCAAATTTCTACTTGGAAGGGGAAATCCCTCTCCATGGCTGGTAGAATTTGTCTTGTCAAATCTACCATTGTCTCTAAGCTGGTCTACTCGCTCATGATTTATAAATGGCCCATAGGTACTTTCAAGAAAGTCAATACCTTTATAAAAAATTTCATCTGGACGGGAAGTATCTTTGAAAGGAAACTTGTTACCATCCCATGGAAGACATGTTGTAAACCTCTTGATAATGGAGGCATTGGCATCAAAAACTTAAAATTGTTCAACGATGCTCTGCAAGCGAGATTCACCTGGCGCCTTATTAATAACAACTCTAAAGCCACTGACTTTTTAAAATATAGATTTTTAAATAAACTTTTAAAAGGAAATCTTAATTTCATCAACTCTTCAATCTGTCCCTCTATTAGAAACTCTTATCAGAAGATTATGGCTAACTCCAGGTGGATGGTCAGCGTTGACTCTAACATTAAATTCTGGTGTGACAACTGGATAGGTACTCCTTTAATTTCCATGCTGCCTCCTAATAACACTTCTATAAACACCACCCACACTATTAAAGATGTTATGCATCTTCATAAGCATGATCTCCCCAATGACATTGCTCAAATTATTGAAAATTATACCTTCTCCACGTCCGGGGACTTCCTTGTTTGGGAACCTGCTCCCAATGGCATACTTGATTCAAAAAATTTCTACATGCACAATTTTTCTGACAATGAATCTGATTATAATTGGGTGAGTACTTTCAATAAGACTTGGATTAAACCCTCCAGGTTCACCCTTATTTGGCGTATTGCTCACAATAGATTGCCCACTGAAAATCGGCTTTAAGCCTCTGGCATTCAACTTTGCTCAAAATGTCATTTATGTAATCAGCACAGAGAGGATTCTGATCATCTCTTCTTGTCTTGTGCTACGGCCACGGCTTTATGGAACTATATTTTTGAGATTTTTAATTCTTCATGGTCCTTATCTGACCCGATTTGTTTACTTTTGAAGAAATGTACTAAATATGGCGCCTCTCGGCAAGTCAAAAACATTTTTCTTGCAGCAGTGGCTGAACTCCTTCATGAAATCTGGTATGCAAGAAATGATCTTATCCATAATAATCACTCTTTCAGTCTTAATGCAGGAAAAGCTCGAATTCTCATTGCGATTCATGAAGCTGAATCAATTCAAAAAGATTGTTGTAGCAATCATATTGGAGACTTCGAGATCCTTAGACGTATCCGTGTCCCGGGTATTTTCCCGAAGCTCAAGCAACCCTTTGAAGTTTTCTGGCAACCTCCGATGCCGGGTTGGATTAAAGTGAATGTCGACGGTGCCTCAAAAGGCAATCCTGGACCTGCTAGTTGTGGGGCCATTTACAGAGACTCTGATGACCATTGTCATGGTTGCTTCTACGGAGGTTGTGGAATCGCCTCTTCCATTGAAGCAGAGATGCTTGGAGTCATCCATGCTGTTGATTTTGCTCTGCAAAGAGGTTGGCGTAAACTGTGGATTGAAAGTGATTCTACCACCATTGTTCAAGCAATTTGGAACGGAGTCATTCATCTAGCCTGGCCGCTTACTATGCGCTGGATGAACTATCTGAATTCGCTCCAGAAGATCGACTACATTGCTACACATGCCTACCGGGAAGCAAATGCAGTTGCTGATGCCCTTGCCAATAAAGGTGTCCACCAGAACATGACTTGGCTGGATGCGCTGCCAGCTGATTTTCTTCACCTCTATGAAAGAGATTGTAATAAAATTCCTTCCTTTCGCTTCATGTAAACTTTTGTTTTCTTTTATTATGCATGGGCTCTTTGTTTTAAAAAATATATTTAGATTTTATTATTTTTTTGGAATAATATTTATCAATCTCAACTTTCATCAAATGGAAAATAAATTCATCAATTGTGTGTACATCTTACTATGACCTCAGGAACTGAAGTATTTTGTTTTCCCTCACCACCATTCAAGAAGGTATATAATGTTGTATTAAAATCATTTATATGATATTGATAATATAATTAAACTTTTTAAATTTTAATATCACTTATATATTTTTATTTCACTCTGTTTCAAATACGACAACGTCATTTGTATTGAGAACAATCCCCTCACAAAGTGATGTGATTTTATTATAGTTACACTTTTCATGGAATATAATCTAGACATAATTAATTAATATTTTAGATATATATGATATTATTTTTATAAATTAAAATTAAGATATCCCCCAATTCTTTACCCTTTCACTTGTTAAGGAACTAATATTTTTGTTCTTGCGCACGTACATCCTTCTGCATCCACAAAGCGATGTGATTCATTTTTAATGTCTAACATTAAAAAATGGTTATAAAATGTATCTTATGATTAAATATTATATTTATAAAATTATTATCATTATTGAGATTATATATATATTTTTATATATTATATGAAAAAATATGAATTTCATGAAAATTCACGCATGAGAAAACACGACAATTATCAACTGAAACAATGAAAATAATGAAATACTATTTAAAAAAGGGTGGTAAAATGATATAATAGGATAATATATTATTTTTAAAATATTATTATGGTTCTGTATTAAATTAATAACAATATTAAAACCTTTTTCATGATATAGAGACACATATGAAGGAAATTAGACGCGAGGTAAGGGTTTCTTGTCTCACTTTTACTTTTGTGAGATATATTCCATATTAAACACTTATTTACATTGTTTGATGTATATAATTAACCTTTAATTTATTATATCATGAATATATTTTTCTTCAAGTAATTTAATGTTCAATTTTATTTCATTTCTTTTATGGGTATTACAGTTCAAAAGTTACCAATGTGGTAAGGGTTTATTTAACAATCTCATCATTAGTTGAGATTGTTTACGTTTTTGTCTCCCTTGGGAAATTTTATATATATATATATATATATTAAAGTAAAACTATTTTCCTCACCTTAAGTTATTCAATAAATTTTTAATGTAATAATACCATTTTCAACTCTTTAGTACATAATACGATTAGGAAAATACCTTTAAAAAATTTATTGTTTATTTCTATCTTCCTTAGAGAATCATTTTTCTTTAAAAAACCATGTATTCCAAAACTATTTTCAAAAATAAATTTATAATTTTCAAAATTATTCATTAATTTTAATTTTATCAACTTTTAATTTAGTGAATATTTTTTAAAGAATCTTCTAATCATCATCAAAACAATGTCTCTTGCGACCTGGACCCCAGTAGCCCAGAGCCAGTATCTTCATCATTACATTGGAAAATGATACAAAGAATATCATAACATAGGACTAAATAGTTTAGATTTCATGTTAAACTAGACAATACTATAGTCTTTCATTAATTTTGAATACAAAAATAGCAACATAATGTTTTTAGAATAATATTTTTCCCTTTAGCATATCCTTTCATGTAAATCATAGTACACTTCATGGAATCCTTGGGAAAAGAAAAAAATAAGGGTTGGATCAAATTCTTATTAAGGGTTACATACAACGGAATCTTTCATGAATTAATAAATAATAATCAATTTGTAAAGGTAAATACCTGAAAGTACATTCCATTTAAATAATGTGAACATTCATAATCAATATAGCAAGGTAAAATAATAAAAACACGGGTCATATAATTAATAAATTCATAATGAAATGCATCCCAATATAATATCATTTTGAAAATCTCATGGATAATAATAAATTAATTATTAATGTAAGTAATTTCTAATTATTTTATGCCTTAATCTAGGTTATCATGATACCACTACCATTAAGACCTTTCATTGGATGGATTATAGATAATGGTAAAACCCCATTTAATTCTAGCTTACTAATTTGTATAATGCAACATATTGATTCATTGAAGGGATATTTAATGTGAGGCCCCACATTCCCCTGTAGGTCCAAATCAACCATCATATATCGAATAATAGATTTAGTTCATTAACAATGTCCCTTGTCATCAAATATCAATATTGTGTAAAGATTACATATTTATTAATATTTCCACATGTAATTAAATAACTGTAAATGTAAATAGAATGTGAAAAAGTATAATATAGTTTAGGAAATAAAAATATCCATGATAAATAATATGTATATTTCTAGAAAATTTAATGTCCAATAATAATTGGATATTGAACATTTCAAGGGAAAGTCAATGACTACCTATATGAATCAAGAAAGTGAATATCAATAAATTCCTTGTTCAAAATGACCATAACCAATACAGAAGAAGAATAAGGATGGTATCAATACAACATATTCCCATTAAATTAAAAATAATGTTTTATTGTTATTTATGAATATAAATACCATAAAATTTCTTTAAAAACATTCTTGAGGACAATATCCTTCCCATTTAGTTAATTTATTTTAAAAAATAAATCATTTTTAAAATAACTTTTTTTAAGATAATTTACACTTTCCTATCATGGGGTGTGACAAAAACAAATAACACCTAAGTTAAAATGTATCAATTTCAGTAACCTATGTTTTCTCTAAAGAGGAGTGCACGAAAATTACAATTGTCACTTAAATTAAATAAAGAAGAAGTTGTTCTTTTTGAAATTGTTTGTGTTGAAAAAAAAAGCATGCAATTGAAAAGAACGTTTTAACACTAATGGATGAAGAGGGTGATGGGTTCAGGGTAGTATCACCTTTTCAATGTCATCATATTCATAAATATCATCTTACCTCTCTTCCTTTTAAATGACAATTGAAAGACTCCTCGATCGAGTTATCAATCACCTTTGGTTGAAGAAAGAAATGGTACTCACTCTTATGTGCATGGAAGTTCATAAAAAAATCCTAAACAACCAAGGCAAGTCCCAATCAGGAATATTTTCTCCTTATAACTCTATAAAAATTCCACTATTTCCACACACATGCCAATGATCACTGGACACTCACCACCTAACAAAAGATTCTTGATCGAGACAAATTGCACTAGGTTGAGGGAGATTAAAAGTCATTAACCAAAGACATTAAAATTAAATACAACTAATTCAAAACACGATTGCATTAAAATAATTTTGAAACAATAATAATAAAATTCATTCAAAATAATTATAGGGTATTACATTTAACCACAAAACTTCGACATTACAAAAGTGAAACTCCCCCTTCCCAGATCACTCAAAGGTTTTACCTCTCCATGTGAAGGGTAATATAGTTGAAAGGGGAATGAGAAAGCATGATGAAACTAAGTAAAAAAAAATATAAAATAGAAAGAACTTAAAGAACTCAATCCTCCAGAATAGCACCTTTTGCACCTTCTTCAACCACTTTGAATGGAAGTTAACACTTCTATTTATAGGATTTTGGTGTTCAGAATTTGCCTCCAAAAATACTCCACCGAACCTTTGAGTCCGGTTGGCATGTTAAATGGCCGAATCTCAGGATGTAATCTTCATATGTGTTGTTCCCCTATGTCTTTTTCATTATTCCTAAAAATACAATCGAATTTGGACAAGTGTAACAAAAGTTATACTCGAATTACTAATGATAACTTTTTCGGCCAAAGGTGGATCTTCAACTTCCTTTTTTGGGTCGCATTCCATGTGTGCCTTAATGACTGAATTTCTTCATGAAATTTAATTTGAAAGATAAACCCGGAGTCATATTACTCTTTCATCTAGAATCGCATCATTTGGACACTTGTAGGTCGAGATATGCCTCCATAATTATGGTGGGGTCCATTATGTCGGGCAGAAAACTTTTTCCAATTGTTGAATTTGTATGGGCCATTGTGTGTCAAATTGGCCCTTAGTCCAGAAGTAAAATCTGTATCCCACGAGAATAGAAAGATTAAAAACAAGGAAAAACACAATTTGGATCAAAAATTTAAAATATATGCCATAAATAAAGAAGATCCACAATACTGTTATATTTCCAGAATTAACCAATTTCCACAATTAAGCTCATAATTAACCAAAACACTAAAATGATACAAATCAGTTCAAATTGATTAATTGGAAGGGGTTAAACCATTGATAAACATATTAAAAATAATTAAAATGTTATCTTTATCAATTCCCCCACACATAGAACTTTTACTCTAGGACAATTCAAAATCGAAATCAAATCAAAGCAAATTCAAAACACATGCCATTGAGATCCACGAATTCTACACCAAGAAATAAAAGATATCATGCATCATCCATAACCATTGTTCCAAGTTATCAAATAAGATCATTAAATATTTTTCCTCTTCATTTCTCCTCCCATGCACACAATACACCTACCTCACATGAATTTTCTCTCATCTCACAAATTCCAATTTTCTACAAACTTGTTCTCATACAAACCAATGCAAGGGTCACCATAGGTTTGAAGAAATCCTACTTCTACCAACTATGTGAGTCAAGGACATATGTTTATCATTAGAACTTTTTAGGGTTGTTCTATGGCTTTCAATTTGTAGGATTTTATGTGAAAAATGTTGAGGTCAAATGAGGAGGGATTGGCTCTTTTGAATAAAAATTACACAATTCTAATTTTCACTCAAGTGTGGTATCCTCATCACTCCCCTTAGTAGAAATTCAGCTCCATATTCATTAAAACTCATGAAATGTTGAAAAAGACCAGCATTTCAGAAGCAAAAAATTCAATCTTCTCAGACATGATTTTTCTTGATAGCTCTAAAAAAGGCACAAATTTCTTCCTCCACTAGAAGCTCTAGAAAGGAACAGCTTTTCTTATCATGAAAGCTACAGAAAAGGCACAACATTTGGAAGAATGATTTTTCATTAGCACACACATATCTTTTGTATTTTATTTTTTCACTAAAAGTTTCACCAAATCAGGTAGAACAACACAAGATATCTTCCCCCACACTTATGTTCAACTAGATAATGAAATTTTACTTCAAGGGCAGGTTGGATAGGGAAAATTATCTTGTAATGTGGCTAACCTAATAGGTTGTTCATGGATTCTCTGGGCTACATGGATTAAATTTATATGTCAGGCCAAAATGAAAGGGATTATCTTGAAAAGGGGGCTTTCAAACAATGAAATCCCCCAATCATTTAAAACACATGTACCCCAAACCCTGATGTTTTTAAAAGAATAATTACAATTTTGGTTAAGACAAGCAGAGTCTAGTTCTATCAATTAGTGAGGTGAATGAGAAGAATATAGAAATGGTTCAGAATCTTTATGGGAAAGTGATTTCAAAGAGAAAGATAGTAAGATGTGGCATGAGATTCAAAAATTAGAGTACTTTTCATGAAATTTCCCAAGAATTGAACTTGAAACAAAATCATTTTCATCATTTATTTAAGCTCAGTTTCATAGAATAAATTTGTTCACTCAATGGAATGGGTTTCAAAAATGGAAATGATAATCATTTCAGCTCAAAATATTCAAAAAAAAACAAAAAATAGAAAAAATAAACACACAAAAATTTAAAAACACACATTTTTTTTTGAAAAACAACAACAAATGGAAATCAATTAAAAATCTGAAACTACAAAGGTTCCCACCCCCACACTTAATTGGTGTAGTTTCCTCAATGAATTCAAGTGTATTTAACATGTAAGAAGATTTTAAAATGAAACACAACAGTAAGAAAGTGTAAAGGGGAGGTACAACCAGATGACTCTTATTGATAGATTGGTTAGAGGAGTAGGATCTTCTCCACTGGATCTGATGGAATGGAGTTATGGAATTTCTTCAGCCTCTGGCCCATTAATAGTGAATGGCTCCTGATCTCCATCATCAAAAATCTGCACAATACCAAAAGGATATACATGAGTAACTATAAATGGACCCTCCCATCTGGAATGAAGTTTACCTGGCCTCAACTTGATTCTTGAATTAAAAAGAAACATGTTATCTCCATGATGGAAATATTTCGGTTTGATCAGCTTGTTGTGTGCCACTCTTGTTCTCTCTTTGTAAATCCTAGAATTTTCAAATGCTTATCTTCTAATTTCCTCCAACTCCTGCAACTACAACCATCCTCTTTCCTATCACTTTCAAGATCCAAATTTATCTTCCTCACAGCCCAATATTCTTTAAGCTCTAGTTCCATAGGTAGGTGACAAATGTTTTCATAAATCAGCGTATATGGACTCATTACAATCAGTATCTTGAAGGATATCCTATAATCCCATAATGTTTCTTCTAGATTCTGGCTCCAGTCCTTCTTGTATGGTTTAACAGCCTTCTCTAAAATTCCTTATATTTCCCTGTTGGGCACTTCAACTTGACCATTTGTTTGTGGGTGATAGGGAGTTGATGTTTTATGATGAACCACATACTTCTTCAGAAAGGCCTCTATTATCCTATTGCAAAAGTGAGTCCCTTTATCACTAATGATGTCTCTAGACACTCCAAACCTTAAAAATATGTTAGTCCTGACAAAATCACAAACAATTTTAGCATCATCAGTCCCAATGGATTTTGCTTCCACCCATTTGGAAACATAATCAACTGCAAGCAAGATATAAGATTTTACAAATGACATTGGGAAAGGGCCCATAAAATCTATCCCCCAAACTTCAAAAATCTCACAAAAATTATGTTTTTGTGGGGGAATTTCTTTTCTCATTTAAATGTTTCTAGAAAACTGACATTTTGGACACCTTTTGCAAAATTCATGAGATTCTTTAAAAATGGTTGGCCAAACAATTCCAGATTTTAAAACCTTTTGTGCTATCATTTGAGGTCCAAAGTGGCCTCCACAAGCTAATGTGTGACAAAACTCAAAGACAAAACCAATTTCACTATCAGTAATACATCTTCTTATCACTTGTTCATTGAAAATCATTCAATGAAATGGATCATCCCAAATGTAATATCCAGATTTAGCTTTTAGTTTGTGAATTTGTTGAGAATTGAAATGAGATGGGACCTGACATGTTACCAGATAATTGACCATGTCAGCATACCAAGGCACTTCCCCATTAACCAAGTATAGTTTCTCTCCTGGAATGTGATCATTAAATGGTTCGTTTTCTGGAATTTCAGTTTCAGCAGTGTTAGGAAGTCTACATAAATGATCAGCAACTTGGTTCTCATATCCCATTTTGTCCCTAATTTCTATATTGAACTCCTACAGTTGTAACATCCATCTCACTAGCCTTGGTTTAGCTTTTTCATTCTTCATCAAGTAACTGAGAGCATCATGATAATAAAATACAGTGACTTTAGTTACAAGCAGATATGATCTAAATCATTCCAAATAAAAACCAACTGGTAAAAACTCATTTTCTTTGGTTTTGTAATTGAATTGAGCCACATCCACGATTTTTGAAGCATATGCAATGACTTGTGGCCGGCCCTCAATTCATTGAGAAAGGACTAATCCAACCTCCTAGTTGGAAGCATCACAAAGTAGCTCAAATTGTTCTTCCCAATTTGGTGGCTGCACCACAGGAGGTTAAATCAATCTCATCTTCAGATCATAAAAGGATTCCCGACATGCTCCATTGAAATCAAAATTAGAATCATTCAAAAGCAATATAGAGAGAGGGAGAGAAATCTTACTAAAATCCTTGATAAACCTCTTATATAATCCTAAATGTCCTAAGAAATTCTCACATGCTTCACACAAGTTGCATAAGGAAAAGAATTTATCACTTCGATTTTTGACTAATAAACTTCAATGCCCTTTTTGGAAACGACATGCCCAAGGAAAATCCCTCTATCAACCATGTAATGAAACATTTAAAAATATAAAATGATATTCTTTTCAATTCATGTTTTCAAAACGTTTTCCAGATTCTCTGAACAATGGTCAAAATAGTTTCCAAAAACCATGAAATCATCTAGGAAAACGTCCAAGAAATCATTAGTGTGATCAGAAAATATAATTACCATGAACCTCTGAAATGTACCTAAAGCATTACATAATCTAAATCGCAACCTTTTATATTCAGAAGTTCCGAAGGGACATGTAAAGGTTTTATTATCTCGATCCTTAGGAGCAATGGGTACCTAGAAATATCCTAAAAATCCATCCAAAAAGCAATAATGAGTTATCCCGGCCAATCTCTCTAACATCTGATCAATGAAAGGAATGGGGAAACAATCATTCTGAATGACCTGATTCAACTTCCAAAAATCAATGCACACTCTCCAGTTATTTTAAATTCTCACATGGATTAATTCATTATTTTCATTCCTCATAGTGGTTAGGCCAGGTTTTTTTGGAACTACATGAGTTGGGATAACCCACTCTGAATCTGAGATGGGATAGATGATCCTAGCTTCCAATAGCTTTTCAATCTCTGTCTTCACAACCTCTATTACAGTGGGATTCAACCTTTTATGGGGTTTCCTGAGAGGTTTGGAATCTCCCTCAAGAAAAATTCTATGTGAGCATATTTTTGGGTTGATTCCTAGAATATCACATAAACTCTACCCTATTTCGTGGATATTCTCTCTCATTAGATAAATCAATGATTTCTCTTGGATTTTAGAGAGATTATTATAAATTAAAACTAATATTTTCTCTCACACCCTAAGGTACACATATTTCAAATCAGCGGGAAGTGGTTTGAGTTCAAAATTAGGGGGATGCTCAAGGGATGAAACTAAATTGATGTTTCGCACTTCCAAATTTTGGATCTTCTATACACAAGAAACCATATCATCTTCCTAATCATTTAACAAATCATCAAAGAAATAATATTTTACCTCTTCCACCCACATGAAGTCATAATCTTCAGCATATTGGGCATCTACATGTTCAATGATATTTCCAGTGGAATAATTTCTCCTAAGTCTACGAATTCATAGAGCATACCCGATTCTTCAATGGGTTCTACACCAACTTCATGGGAAAGTAAAAAAGAGTGAGTGATCAACCGATGGGTTACTCATTGATTCAAAAATATTGAAGTGGATTTTTATTTCTCCAAACTCTATGGTGAGTGTACCCTCGTTGAAATTGATGATGTTTTTGTCCATCTTTAAGAAAGGTCCCCCCAAAATGATGGGTGAGTGTGATGGGCTCCTATATTATTTTATATTTTTCACGTAGAATTTATGTGGTAATAACAGATCTTTGACTTTTACAAGGACATCCTCCAAAAATCATGTAGGGAAAACTATGGATCTGTTTGCAAGCTGTAACACCACTCTTGGGGGCTTTAAGTTTCCCATATACAAAGATGTGTATAACGAGTGAGGAAATACATTAATCGAAGCACCTAAATCACACAAAGAATTAGAGAAATTTAATGAAACAATGGTGCATGTAATTGAAAATGTCTCTGGATCTTGACATTTGGTTGGAAATTGTGGTATGATAAGTTTTGAGACACTTCTTCACAAGTTAATCCTTTTATTACCTTGAAGTCTCCTCTTCCTGGTACATAGATCCTTAAAAAATTTAGCATACATTGCAATTTTTTTGACTGCATCAAGTAAGGTGATATTGATTTCTTGGAAGGTGTCCATAATTTCTTTTTGAAGTGCTTCCTCCTACAATTTCAATGATTCAATCATCCTTGATAGAAATAGAGGGGGTAAGTCTTTATTCTCCCTTTTTTCCTTTGAAATGCTCTTTCTTTTCTATTCTTCTTTGGACTATCCTTATCTTCCTCCTATTTTTTCTCTCCCTCACAATACATTTTTATAGAATTATCAGAGTTTACAACTTCATTCTCTCTTAACTCAGGCGGTCTTGTTTCATTTTCATGGGATTCTAGTGGTGAGCGATCTTTTTCACTTCTTGTTGTTATCATGCCGAAGTTCTCCTTTGGTTTTTGGATTGTTTGGGAAGGATGTTTCCTAGGATTTTTTGTCATGATTTCAACAAAACATCCCACCATGTTTGGCAGCTTGTCAACCTTATCTGCTAGGTCATCAAACTTGGATTGTAGCTATTCCACAGAAGTTTTTGTGCTGGTGGATGGTTGATCAAAGGGCCTTGGGAAAGTGGGTGGTTGGTGGTGTGGATGATGGTTATAAGTAGGCTTCTATTGAAATGGTGGTGGGTTTTAGAACTGGTTTTGGTTCAGAGGTCTAGCTTGATTTTTCTGATTTCCAAACACATACTGAACATGTTAAGGCTCTCTCCATCCTTGATTCTGTTGGTACTGCCTTAGTTTAAAGGTTTCTTCATAGGTTTCCATTCCTTATATTTCAGCACATTGGTTAGTTAAATGATCACTTTATGATCATAAACTACATACCATAGTTTGTTCTTGATGGCTTCCCACTTGTTTCAAGGCTATCTGTCTCACCAAACTGGTTAGCTCTTAAATCTTTGTTTCTAGTAAGGGTGATGGATTAGAAGTTTGTACCTCATTAATACCTCTTATGGTAGTACCTCTTGTACCAAACAGTTGTGAGTTCTGAGTAATATTCTAAATCAAACCTTTGGCTTATTCTGGTGACTTTTCTATCAATGCACCTTTAGATGATGCCTCAAGAAGGTTCCTATAATTGTCTAGTGATCCTTGATAGAAGAAAAAAAGAAAGTGATGATCCTCAATAGATTCATGTGGGTAGCTGGAACATAGATTTTTAAATCATTCCATGTACTCGTAAAGGGTTTCTCCAGATGTTTTTTTGATGGAATAGATATCCTTTATGATGGTTGTGCTTCTGGAGAAGGGGAAGAATCATTTCATGAATCATCTCACCAGGTTATTCCAATTGTAAGAACTCAGATCTTCATTTCAGGTATGTTTTTCCTTTTCTGGTCTTTTTTAAGAAAAAGAGGAAAATCTGGAAATTTTCAAAGCACAGGTCATGTACTTTACGAGTACACATCGTGTACTTCTATGCCACACAATGTCATGTGTTGTCCATGTCCGGGCCACACACACGGTGTGTAGGGGCGATGTGGAGGCCACATAAAACGGAGTACGTAAAGGCTTAGTACAAGCCGTGTACTCTAGAAGTACAACCCATGTACTTTTTTTCATTAAATGGACCGGGGTCGCGCCTAATCGACAGAATCGTATTCTTCTCAAGGTTCTTCGACTGAGAGCGTCTGTTTGGCCGCAAACATCCTATGAGCCCCCGAGCCTCCATCTTTTTTCTGAATCGACCATCGTTGATTACGTTGGAACTGCTGCGATGAGATCTTCCTTCTTCTTGAGTTTCATTCCATGATTTTACCTCTTTCTCAATATATCGTGGTTTGAAAGTTTTGTGTTTTTTTGTAGATATACAATGTTATAAGGAGAATCAAGCCTCGTGGTTCAAGTATATTGATCTCCTAGCATCAAATTAGGTGGTTTGTGCCTTACATTTCTATGTCTTTGAGTTTTATGTGCAAATTTTAACAAATACCCATGAATGGGGTATTGCGTGTTTACCGTTTTTCCGATTTTGTTTCATCCCTTTCTTGATTTTTTGTGTAGAGGTAATTTGATCATGTATGAGGATAATTTATGTGCTTGGATGTTGTTCCCATTCCTTGTTCTGTTCACGACCTTTGGGTCTTGTTAGTCTTTGGCTTTTATACCTATTTTCTATGCCTTGTGACCATAAGATGAAATGATATTCTTGACATGCTTGTTATTCTATAGACTGGTTATCCAAGTATCTCTATATGTGTGCTTTGGCCTTATAGCATTATTATGCACTGACTGGAATGGGACCATGAGAACCTGGTTCTATAGACTATAAGGGATAGACCGAGTGAGCTTCCCAAAGAGTCTTGGACATTATAGACTATAAGGGATAGACCGAGTGAGCTTCCCAGGGAGTCTTGGATATTATATACTATAGTAGGGTAGAGAGAGTGAGCTTCCTTAGAGAGTCTTTACTTGTTTGAATTTACTTAATCCATTCCAGGCTAGAGGAGGAATTGACCGAGCGAGCGTCCTCGGAGAGTTTGTGATAGACCTGAGATTATAGGAGTAATTGACCGAGTGCGCTTCCTCAGGGAGTTTCTAGACCTTGGTCTATAAGAGGGTTAGACCATGTGATCTTCCTTAGAGAGTCCTTGACTACCCTAGACTATAAGGGGAATTGACCAAGCGATCTTCCCTAGAGAGTCTTATAATTTTGTATGACCAAACGAGAGGGGTTAGGCAGATTGAACTTCCCAGAGGGTTGTTGGTACTTCTTGGATTGGACCAGAGGGGTTGGCTGTGAGTACTTCCCAGAGGGGTTCCTGTTGTGGTTAGCTATTTTCTTCACTGTTTCTTGCTGTTATGTGGATTGATTACTACTACATATCATCATGTTACTGCTTATTGCTTACTGCCTGTTGTTTACTGTTAATGTTTACTGCTTATTGTAGTATTACCTTCTATATTCTCATTGACTGTTAGGCACAGATCATCAGGTGGTTGCCTACTGGGATATAGTCTCACACCTTATTTGGGTCATGCTTTTAGGCCCAATAAGACTATGTCGTTGCAGGTATTGACAAGGGAAAGAGCCCTTCGACTTCGGGTACTTGATTGTTTTGGAGTATGAGATCATGGGACTAAGCTTAGGCTTGCGATGCTGAGGAGCTATTTATCTTTTCTTTTGTACTAGTTTTGGTATTGTTTGTATTTCCATCATTGTGAGCTATTTGGATATTTTCCTAGATATGTATCACACATCATTTCATATATACATATGTGCTCCCCTTGTTTATTGTTTTATTATTCCTTTGTTTATTGTTGTTGGATATTTACTTCTTTTGCTATTTCATGTTTTGTTTACTTTCGTTGTGTACTCTTCCAATGAGGGAAATGTTTCCCCACTATTACACCCAAGTCCCTCACTGGTAGTTGTCAATCTCTGGGGTTTGGGTAAATGCGCTTGAGGCCATGTGACCAACCGGGTATGGGGTGGCTCTGGGTGGCTTCTGGAACCGGGATGTTACAAAGTGGTATCACAGGAATTATTTTCTCTTGATTTACTATTTGGAGCCTTTAGCCAGGGATAGGACGGATTCAGTACATGGTAATAATTTGTTCCCGGGAGTAGCTAACCCATGTACAGGGAAAAGCCAATCTACCTTTTTTATTGCAGTTTTCTGGTTTTGAGATTTTACGGTTGATATGATTTCACCTTTAGTGACTCAAATGATTTGTGTTGTTATTGTTGATGCTATTTCGGTTCTATTTCTGTCACAAACCGATGAGATGAGGGTATGGTATCTCATGCATCATATAAGACCTCATTAGAAATCACATGCCATGCATTCTTGTCATGCCATCTAGGGTGCATTAGAGATTGCATGTTGTTGTGATTGACATTGTGTAGATTATTCATGTTGTTGTGATAAAGGATTTGATAGAATCCCTGTAGTATGATAGAGAATTTTTTTTATTATACCTTGCTTAAAGGAATTCCAAATTTTGGTTCTTGAGGTGTTATGGGCCCTCATGAATCAGAACTTTGTGGATCATTGACTTGTTTTTCATGTATATGACTTATATGAGATTCCAAGATTTGATTCGTGGGGAGTATGGGCCCTCACGGATCAGAATTTGGAACCTCCATGTTTTTTTTAGTGTTCTATGGGCTTCTGTGCGGTTTTTGAGCTACTGGCCAGAAAAAACCCAGAATACACGGCGTGTACTTTATGACTACACGTTGTGTAGTTCTAAATCGTTTCACTGACTGGGAGAGAAGAAACATAGGTTTGTGAAAAGTATTCAGGAACATGTCGTGTACGGTAGGTACATTCTGTGGAATAGTGAGACGTGTACCTGGTCGAGTCACTAACCACACGGGTTGGGGAATCTCGTGTAGTACACGCCGTGTTTCTTATGATCATGTCGTGTAGCCTTATTCTAGGTACCCGACTGTGTCACGAAAAACACGGGTCGGTGTTATCTTCACATATACACACCGTGTTGGTTCGGAACACGCTGTGTAAGGGTCAGCCATGTAGTCATCCGTGTAACTAACAACACGGTCATTGAAACCTTGTCTAGTACACAATGTGTCCTTAGTGAGCATGCTGTGTAATCTAGGGTTAATAGGACCATGTGATTTAGTCGTGTAAAGAGACTTGTGCAGGGGAATGGAGTTCAAGTACATGCAGTGTGTGGGGACAAAACGTCGTGTAGTCTGGGGTGTTACACAACCAACGGTGGCAGCTTATGGCTCTGTTCTCTGAGATTCATTTGGAGGTGCATGACAAATAGGGGCATAATTTTCTATCATCTATAGTTGTTACCTATAGACTTCTAGATCATGTATGAATGAGGCAGTTATCACACTTGGAAGTCCTAGTCCTGTGGGAGAGTGTTTCAGGAGAGGACCCTCTTACTGGATGGACAGTGGGTGAGGATGAGATCTTTCATTTCCAGGGACGCGTATGGGTGCCAGTAGACATACATGAAGAACTGATGTGGGATTTTCATTCTTTAGTTTGGGAAATTCATCCTAGCATCACCAATATGTATCGTGATCTACACCGCTAGTACTGGTGGCCAGGTATGAAGAGGGATGTTGTTAGGTTTGTCATGAGATGTTCAACTTGTCAGCAGGTGAAAACAGAGCATCAGTGACCAGCAGGGATTTAACAACAGGTATCCATTACCAAGTTGAAGTGGAATGATGCCACGATGGACATTGTGACCGGGTTACCAAAGTCACCTTGAGGGAGTGATGTTGTTTGGGTTTTCGTCGATAGGCTTACAAAGGGTTCTCACTTCTTTCCGATCGAGGAGATTTTAGCATTGATGAGTTGGGGCAGTTGTACATCCGAGAGACTGTACATCTGCATGGAGTTCCACACTCCATTGTTTCAAACATGGATGTGTGTTTTACTTCTTGGTTCTGGAAGGGGCTTCAGAAGGTTTTGGGTACACGGGTCCTTCTGAGTACAACATACCATCCTCAGACAGATAGCCAGTTCGAGCATACGATCAAGGTGTTTGAGGATATGCTCCAAGCTTGAATTCTAGACTTTGGTGGTTCTTGGGAGAATCATATTACTCTTGTGGATTTTTTCTATAACAACCATTTTCATGTGACTATTTAGATGGCACCTTATGAGGCTTTGTACGGTAGGCCATGTCGATCACTGTTGTGCTGGTCGGAGGCAGGAGAGGCAGCATTGCAGGGACCTCATCTTGTTCAGGAGACCTCAGAGTAGATAGAGTTGATTCGGAAGAGGATGGCTATAGCACAGTCTCGACAGAAGTCTTATGCTGATCAGTGGAGACGACCTCTGGAGTTCGAGGTCGGCGATCAAGTTTTCCGGCATGTCGCACCAAGGTTGGGAAACAAGAGGATCTGGAGACAAGGTAAGATTTCACCATGGTACATCGGGCCATTTGAGGTGTTGGAGAGATTTGGGACGGTTGCCTATCGGTTGTAGTTACCTCATAGGTATCGAGATATGCACGACATCTTCCACATATCTCAGCTCCGACGTTACTTTTCAGACCTGTCTCATGTCTTTCAACCCGATGAGGTTGAGATCGAAGCAGATGCATCGTTTGAGGACCATCCTATCCGGATTGTTGATCATAGTACGGAGGTTCGCAATGGCTGGTTTTTTCCTTTGGTATGGGTGCTATGGAAGCATGGGCGAGTATAGGACGAGACCTGGGAGAGGGAAGCCGATGTACAATCGTAGTGGTCAGAGCTGTTCGGGGTTTCTTCTTCTACACCTCGCTAGGGAAATTCTGGGACGAATTTCTTTAAGGGGGAAGTTTTTAAGAACCCGGATCTTCGTTTCAGGTATGTTTTTCATTTTCTAGTAATTTTTTAGAAAAAGAGGAAAATCTGGAAATTTTTAAAGTACACGTCATGTACATTATGAGTACACACCGTGTACTTCAATGTCGCACAAGCCCGGGTGCTGGTCATGTCCCGGCCACACACACGGTGTGTATGGGTGATTTGGAGGCCTCTTAAAGTAGAGTATGGAAAGTCCTAGTACACACCGTGTACTCCAGAAGTACACACCGTGTACTTTATTTTTTTTCATTAAATTAACTAGGGTTGCGCCTAATCGAAAGAATCGTCTTCTTCTCAAGGTTCTTCGACTGAGAGCATCCATACGGCCACAAACATCCTCTGAGCCCCCAATCCTCTGTCGGTTTTCCGAATCGACCTCTGTTGATTACGTTGGAACCGCATCGGTGAGCTCTTACTTCTTATTTAGTTTCATTCCATGATTTTCCCTCTTTCTCAAGATATCATGGGTTGAACATTTTGTGTGTTTTCGTAGATCTATGCCGTTATAAGGAGAATCAAGCCTTGTGGTTGAAGTATATTGATATACTAAAATCATGTTAGGTGTTTTTCACCTTAACATTCGAAGTCTTTGAGTTTTATGTGCAAATTTCCACCAATACACATGAACGGGGTATTGCGTCTTTACCGTTTTTCCCCTGATTTATCCTGCCATGCTTGTATGTTCGTGTAGAGGTAATTTGATTATGTATGAGGATAATTTGTGTGCTTGGATATTGTGCCCATTCCTTGTTCTATTTACGACCTTAGGGGCTTGTTAGACTTTGGCCGTTATACATGTTTTCTATGCCTTGTGACTGTATGATGAAATAATATTCATGACATGCTTGTTATTCTGTAGACTAGATAGCCAAGTATCTCTATAGGTGTTCTTTGGCCTTATAGAATTATTATGCAGTGGATGGAATTGGACCATGAGAACCTGGTGCTATAGACTATAAGGGATAGACCGAGTGAGCTTCCAAGAGAGTCTTGGACATTATAGACTATAATGGATAGACCGAGTGAGCTTCCCAGGGAGTCTTGGATATTATATACTATAGGAGAGTATACCGAGTGAGCTTCCTCGGAGAGTCTTTATTTGTTTGAATTTACTTAAACCATTCTAGGCTAGAGGAGTAATTGACCGAGCGAGCTTCCTCAAAGATTCTGTGATAGTCCTGAGACTATAGGATGAATTGACTGAGTGCACTTCCTCAGAGAGTTTCTAGACCTTGGGGCTATAATAGGGTTAGACAGCATGATCTTCCTCAGAGAGTCCCTAAATACCCTAGACTATAAGGGGAATTGACCTGGGGAGCTTTCCTAGAGAGTATTATAATTTTGTATGAACAAAACAGAGGGTTTAGGCTGAGTGCACTGCCTAGAGGGCTGTTGGTTGTTCTTGGATAGGACCAGAGCGGTTGGCTGCGAGTAATTCCCAGAGGTGTTCCTGTTGTGGTTACCTGTTTGATTCACTGCTGCTTACTGTTCTGTGGATTGATTATTGTTTCATATCAACCTGTTATTTCTTACTGATTACTACCTCTTGTTTACTATTACTATTTATTTCTTACTGTACTATTACCTTCCATATGCTCACTGACTGTTAGGAACAGATCTTCGGGAGGTTGACTACTGGGATTTAGTCTCACACCCTGTTTGGGCTATGCTTTTGGGCCCAAGCAGACTATGTTGTTGCATGTATAGACAATGGAAATCACCCTTCAACATTGGGTACTGGATTTCTTTGGATCAAGATAGCATAGGACCAAGATTAGGCTTGCGATGCTGAGGAGCTGTTTATCTTTTCTTTTGTACTTTTTTTGGTACTGTTTGTATTTCAAGCATTGTGTTCTATTTGGCTATTTTCCTAGATATTTATCATGCATAATTTCATATATAAATATGTGCTCTAGTTGTTTATTAATTTAGTTTTCCTCTTTTTATTGTTGTTGTATATTTACTGCTCCTGCTATTGCATGATTTGTTTACTTCTGTTGTGTACTCTTCCAATGAGGGCATAGTTTTCCCACTATCACACTCAAGGCCCTCGATGCTAGTCGGCAGCCTCTGGCATTTGGGGAAATGCGCTTGAGGCCATGTGACCAACCGGGTATGGGGGGCCTCTGGGTGGCTTCCAAAACCGGGTTGTGACACCAATCATCCATATATTTAGGTTGTGGTCCATACAACCATTCTTTAGCATCTCCTTCCAATGAAAATAGGAACGCCTTCCACATTACATGATCCTCATCTACTCCACATGGTCTGAAGGTTGAGTAGACATGTATGAATTCTTTGATATGTTTGTTGGGATCTTCACCTTACAAGCCATGAAACTATGGGAGAAATGGTATCATATTAGGTTTCATCTCAAAATCATTTTGTAACACTGGAATAATAATTTTATCATTCTGATTAATGAGTTGTGGGGCACAAAGGTCTCTAAGGTTTGGGTTTTGATTTCCATCCATGATGATAGGCTCAACGTGAACACTTGAAGTTTCACTCGAGTTTGTAAGAGAAATTTCCTCAAATTCAGGTTGTAAATTGAGGTTTCTGAGCCAATTCAAAAAAGTTATTTCAATTTCAGGATCAATGGGGAATGTTTTAGTGTTTTAGGTTCTAGTCATCCAACATTGGAATGAAAATAAGAAAAGAGAAAAGAGAGAGAGAGAGAGAGAGAGAGAGAGAAAATTTGATGGCACTACCTCCCTAGCAACAACGCCAAGTTTTTAAATGTGCCTATTATGGGGTGTGATAAAAAAAATAAACCCGAATTTAAAATATAGAAAATTGGGTAACCTAGTTTGTCTCTAGAGAGGAGTGCACAACAATTACATTTGTCACTTAAATTAAATAATGAAGAATTGGATCTTTATGAAATTGTTTGAGTTGAAAAAAAAAAGAATGCAATTGAAAAGAAGGATTAAACACTAATGGATAAAGAGAGTGATGGGGTTAGGGTAGGATCACCTTTACAATTTCATCATAGTCATAAATATCATCATAATTTTCTTCCTTTTGAAGCACAAATTAAAGACTCCTCAACTGAGTTCTCAATCACCTTTGGTTGAAAAAAGAAATGTAAATCACTCCAATATGAAAGGAAGTTCATAAAAAAATCCTAAACAACTGTGGCAAGTCCCGATAGGGAATTGTTTCTCCTTAGAACTCTATGAACATTCCACTAGTTCCACCCACATGCCAACGATCATTGGACAATCACCACCTAACACAAGATGCTCGATCGAGACAAATTTAACTAGGTGGAGGGAGATTAAAAATCTTTAACCAAAGCTATTAAAAATGAATACACCAAACTCAAAACACGATTACATTAAGATAATTTGGAAACAATGATAATAGAATTTATTCAAAAGAAAGAGGGAGTTTTACATTTAATCACAAAACTCTAACACTACAAAAGTGAACCTCCCCCTTCCCTGATCACTCAAAGGTTTTAACCATCCATGTGAAAGGTAATAGAGTTGAAAGGGGGAAAAGAGAGCATGATGAAACTAATTAAAAATAAAATATAAAATAGAAATAACTTCAATAACCCAATCCTCCATCATAGCACCTCCTGCACCTTCTTCAACCCCTTTGAATGGAAATGAACACTCTTATTTATAAGCTTTTGGAGTTGAGAATTTCCCTCCAAAATTAATACAATGAAATATTGAGTCTGGTTGGCATAATAAATGGCTGAATCATAGGAAGGATCATCCTAAATGCTGTTCCTATATGTCTTTTGAGTTCGTCTAAAAAATCTTAGCAAATTTGGAAAAGTGTAACAAAAGTTATCCTCAAATTAGTAATGACCACTTTTTCAACCTGAGGGGACTCTTCAACTTCCTCTTTCTGGTCGCATTCCATGAGTGCCTTATTGACCTAATTTCTTAATTTAATTTAATTTGAGAGATAAAAGCGGATTCAAATTCATCTTTCAGCTGAAATTAAATCATTTGGACACCTGAAGGTCGATATATGCCTCCTTAATTATGGTGGGGTCCATTCTATCGACCAAGAAACATTTTCCAATTGTTTAATTTTTCTAGTCCATTGTGTGCCGAATTGGTCATTGGTCCAAAAGGAAAATTTGATGACCACGAGTGTAGAAATCCTATCAAAAAGGAATAACACAATTTGGATCAAAAATGTAAAATATGTGCCCTAAATAATGAATCTTCACAATACTGTTAAATTTCCAGAATTATAAAATTTCCACAATTAAGCACATAATTCACCAAAACACTAAAATGATATAAATCATCTCAAATTGATTAATTAGAAGGGTTTAAATCATCGATAAACATATAAAAAAATGAAAATATTATCTCTATCAATAATCTTAAAATATTATAAATAATTTTTTGAAACAGTTTATTTTTCATCATGGATAAATACTCTGTTTATTTTATATAAATTAAAAATGGTATCTTTCACATTACCAATAAAATAAAAAACAGATTTATTTAAAAAAAACAGAAATAATACATTCAAACAAATTATAAAAATTGAAAATGGGTAAAAATTTATTTAATAAATGATTTTTAAAACAAAAAAAAATTGAAAAAATATATAAATGATAGTTTGGGAGAAATAGATTTCCTAATAAATACAGAAATGATATCATATTTTCATTAGACATTTTCTAAATCATTTTAACTACCAAATAGTGGGAAAAATGGTACTAATAAAATAAAATATCATAAATATCCAAGTCTTAATAAGCATACATTTTTTTATTAGAAAATTATTAAGTAATTTCCTTCTACTAAAATTCAATACTAAATAATCGTTATTTGAATGAGATTTTGAAATTACCCTTACAAATATCATAATGTTGAAATGAGAATTAATAAAACGAATATATTATGTGTAGCATCTATAAATCCACCTAATAAACTATAAATAAGACAAAATATAACCAAAATTATTATAAACAAAATCTTATAATATCAATGATAATGAAGAAGTAATATCTCCCAATGGAAATAAATTGAGTTTACGAAATTCTTTTCCCCATTTTAATTTTTAATATAGATCCCCATGGATGAAATAATTAAAATTCATAGTTAAATTATCATTAATTATTAATGAATCAAGATATAACATGTGAAATGGGTATTATATAAACCTTATATAAGAAATTTGGTGCATAATATTACAATATTGCTCAAGGAAATGAAAATGAGATAAAATCCCTAAACTCGTGCTTCCTTTTTGTTGAAAAAGATATAAAATTATCTATAGTGGTTTGAAACATGTTATTAAATTATAAAATAACCATAAAAATATTTATAATAACATATATGATCCTTTTATTACATCGTATCACTTTTTCAGAAAAAAAAACATTCATTATTTTCATTGTTTTGGGTGTTAATTACCATCTTTTATGATCAGTTATACATAATGAATAATATTTTTCTTGCACATATTATATAGTGATATCATCTACATAAAAACAATAATTACCTATTTATCATATTTTCACTTCAATTATACTTTTAAAACCAATCATGAAATATGGTTATGAAAAAATTGACTTTGTTATAATCATAGAGACGGTAGGTCGTATGTATACATAGGTAATGTTTCCATTTCTCAAAGATTATTTTTAGAGGTATGTAATGTTTTACCCCAAAATAATTATCATAATATCATATAAAAATTATTTTTTCATTAAATATATTATAATATATCATCCATGTGGTGTTGTGAGGAAAATAGAGTCACATCAGTTCATGAAGGTGATAATCCACATGTATATGAAGGATGTTATCATTTTTTCAGTGTAAAAATGAAAATTTTATTTTATATTCACAAAATGATAAATATTTTATAAATAACATTATTATTTAATTTATATCACATATATTCCTTAAATTTATCTCTATTATATTCCATCTAAAGTGTTAGGGAAAGAAAAATCAGTACGCTTTCTGAGGTGATAGTCTATCATACTCACTACGGATATTATCGTATACCTTATTGAATGGAATGTAAAAAAGGTATATATGATATAATTAATTGGTATTTATAATAATTTTATAAATATAAAATTTATACTTTCTATCCATCATCAAACCTAACCATGAAATGTAGTTATGGAAAAATGTATGTTATTAGTTCGCAAGGTGGTAGTCTTACATACACATGAATGATGATTTTGTAACCCATTTGATGAAAGTGGAGAAGGGTTTAGGTCAACACCATATTATAAAAAATTTCATTATTGTGATGATACTGATTTTATTATAAAATTAATTTTTAATAATAATTGGGAGAGGTGCAGCAAGAAGTAAAATAAAAGTGGTTATTAAAGAACATTACCTCTTCTTCGAGAATCCTTTTTAGGTTTGAAAAAAATATATTCCTGGATGGATTTCATACCAAAATAAGGAATATAGGATGAGAGGAGGAATTTTTTTAAGTTAAAGGGGAATGTATTTTCCTAACTAAAAGAGTTTTAAGGTGTGACGTGAAGAAGAGAGGGGCGGCCTTTTATAAGTGCGGTGAGTGACACAACTATTATTTTTTAAAAAGATTCAATCATATCCAAGTTTTTATCAAACCAAGATCCTATAGAATGAGCCATTACCAAAAATAGATCAACATGTTTGAAATATGGCCATAAAATGGTAGTTTTAATAGTTTATTGGTCATTATTAACTGTGGTCATCTTAATATAGTACACTGGTAAATCCATTTCCACCTTAACTACGGTAATTAATATTTTCTATTTTCACTATAAATTTTGGTAATTAATTATGTTCACCTTACATGAAATTATAAATTATTATGGTTAAAAATATGGAATTCATTTTTAAAAATTAAATCCAAATATGTGAGGAAAACTAATTTAAAATTAAAACCACAGAAGTGATGTAAAATATGGTTAATAAATATAGTAGGTAAAAATCATTAAAACGTTTTTCTATAAAAATTCAATATGAAAATGGTTAAAATGACCTAAATTTGATTAATTTATATAATATATAAATAATTAATCTTTAAAAAAAATTAAAAAAAAACTGAATTTATAAATTATAAATATGAAAAGGTTTTTTTCAATTAATTTTTAGTATTTTTGATTATTCAATAAAAAATGAAAATTTTCTTGAAAATCCGAAAAATTAATGATAATATAATTTTAATATTATGATCTCAAAATAAAATTATATTTTTTAGATAGTTTTTCAATAATTTGTAAAAATTAATTTTAAATTGTATTCAGAATGGGCTATTAAAAAGTTTTGTAGAAAAAAATACAGTTTTTCATAAAATATTTTATTTTAATTTGAATTATTATTATTTTATTTTTAATAACTAGATAAAAAAAATTCATATTTTTTTAGAAATATCCATACACATCAATTTTAACTACTATGTTATAATAGTATAATATTATGATTCAGTTATGCTCGAGGTTGGGTTCTCAACAAGTTATCGAAATGTTTAAATTTAAAAGCATTATATTTTTTTGTATAATTTAATATCAATTTTGAGTATCGTATATTCTATCTAATAAAATGTTATTATTTTATAATTTTGGTGTTTTAATTTCTCTCTAACCTAAAAATTTTCTTCCTTATAATTTAAATTTGATCTCGATAGTCAATGTTTTGAAATTTGAAATACCATTGTTACAAACCCCAAATTATAAAAGTATAAAAAATATAATCTTAATAAGAGAGAAATTTATGTAAAAAGGTCAAATGAAATAAAAAATAAATACGTTTCTATGTAAGAAAAAATGGGTGTAATTTAATGATATGGACACTCTAGAAAAGAGTAAATAATTATAGACAATGATTGAGGCGATTGATCACAAAGAAGTTAATGATAATTAGAAAGATAAGGGCCCTAAATAAAAGTATTTATGATGTGTTAAAATATAATATGGTTTCTCAGATATTATTGTAATATAATAACATTTTCGTTTCAATATAACTTTATAAATGTAGAGGAACTCTTTTATTGTAATGATTATAAGAAAATATACTTATTTGATATGTTTCTAATTACCAAGAACAATTTAATCCTTTACTTGGTCTTTGATCAATTCCAATTCATCTCTTAATATAATAAATGAATATCCAAAAGTGAATTTTTATACCTAAATCACTAAAACTCAATTTAAACAGATTGTAATATCTCTAAAAGAGTGATAACTCTTTCCGTGTGTCTCTAACTATTTTCAAAAACCAATATGGTTAAAACAAATATCCAACATAATAAATTAATTTAAAAACCTAAATAGTAACACAATTTGATCATCATTAATATTTATTTTTCATATCATTTAACTAAAAAAATAAAAAAATTACTAGAACATCATGTAGTCTAGGGGTTGGTACTAAACCCTTATCGTCTATTAGTTATAGTTTCAAGCCCCATGGCCTTATCGAATGTGATGGATTGTCACACATCTTGTGGGGTGTCCTTTTTTTGAACTATAATAATATTATTCCACTTACTATCACAAAAAAATGATGGACATACTTGAAATAATATTAATCATTCAATAACCTATTTACTAAGGTTATCAATACATCCTTTTTACCCAAAGTCGAATAAATTTACAGGTATTTATTTTATTTTCATAAATGATCATATAAAATCTAAAGGATATCAATAAATTTAAACCTATTTTTATAAAATGTAAAGGAATTATTCATCAAATTACATTTTCACTTCAAAATATACTAAAAAATGTGTTATTTTAATAAATATCCCGAAAATATCCTTAATCATTGTAGATTCACATCATATAAAACCCAAAAAGTGGTGTTTAAAATATTGAAAAAATGATGAATAATAAACTCATTAACCCATGATGGTATCCATAACTCTTAAATTAATTAACACACATATGCTTCTAAAAATTAACACAATCCGTAGATGTTTCATGATGGTTATTACCAAAATACCATTGTAAAATACATTTAATTTTAATTCTTGAATAAAAATATATAACTAATTCACCCATTTTAATTTGACATAGATCCTTCCATGGTCTAGTTGTTAACCTCTAGAGGATGTAATTGACTCATATAATTCCTAGGTTCTCCACATTTAAGGAAATGATCGATTAATTGATCACTATAATGATATTTATTTATTTTCATCAAACTCTTGTTTCCTAAAGAATTATTTTCATTATTCCCTTCAATTTCACACAAAAACCATTATCCCATTCCATTGACACACCTTCCTTTCAATATAATCCACTATATTTTTAACTTAATTCATTAATTTTCATTATATAGATAAATCGTTCATAATGGATTGTAAAAAAATATTATTTATCCTATGAATATCCCCTAGGAGTGTCAAACCAGGTGCACAGTAAGGGACATTATCCTACACTAGGTTTTGATCAGGACAAGCCCAATGTTCCCTTTTTGGAGTTATTACCCCAAGGTACTTTTATTCGAGAGCCAAGTCACATTTTAGTATCTAGATAGGGATGAATTTCAAACAAATACCATATAATATCTACCATACCAAACTTTAGGTTATACTTCTATATATATCCTCAATGTCTATTATAGGGTTTGGTCACCTAATCAATCTTTTCTTTAATCAGTTCCCATGGTTCCTACTAAACATCCTATGATACCAACTGTAGTGACCCAAATCCTAGTATCCCAATGATGGTGTATTCATTTTTATATTGGCATAAGATATAATAATTCAAACCCTAGGGGAACGAATAGTTTAGTAGTCTTGGTAAATTATATAAATACTTGATTCTAACATTATATTTTAATATAAAAATTACAACAAGTTTTTTAGAAAAAAATTATCACCCTATTATATCCTTGTATTTCAATAATAGTAGACATCATTGAATCTTTTGGAATGTAAACAAAAAAATGGTGAGATCAAATTCTCAGTATGGGATAAGTATAATATAATCTATCCTGAATCAACAACTAATAATAAATTTTTAAAGGTAAATAAATGAACAAACATTCCATTTAATTATCTAGATAAGGAATACTCAATATGGAATGGTAAATGACTGAAAAAAAATTCCATTAAAAAATTAATAATGTAATTCATCCTGAGATAATTTCATTTTGAAAATCTATAACGCCTCGACCTTAGAATCCCAGAGTCAGTGTATTATCTGATTAAATTTTCATGATGATAAGGAGTCAAATCCTGAAATAATGATCATTTTAGTTGTATTGGAATGATATAATACATATTTAATTCTCATAATGTATTGATGAATAGAAAATTCAAATATTATAAATTATAAATGAAATAAACTGCATCCATGAACGCTTGTTCAAGTATTTTTTCTTCGTAACCTAGGGAAAGGAAACATAATAAGGGTGATCTCAAATGATCTTTAAAGGTAGGTAAAGTGGAAAAAATAATTAATAAATGAAAATTAACTATCATGGAATGTTAAATAATTGATAACAAATTCTTTCAAATAACTATATAAGGTAAAATAAATATCTAAAGGTAAAAAAACACATTCCATTAAGTCAATAAATTGAAAATGAACTATATCCAAAGAAATTTCAATGAAAATATCATGGATGAATGAGAAATGAAATATATTTGTTGGAAATTCTTAATTGTTGGGCATCATATCTATAGCATATGAAAACCAATACTATTAGGACCATTCATAAGATAGCTTAAAACTACAGATTAAAACCCATTTAATTTGGCCAACTTATTCGTCTCATGGGAACCTCTCGATGCATTGTGACACTATATAAATATTGGGACCCACCTTTTATTTACATTTCAATTATTTACTCACATTGAAAAGTCGAAATAAAAAATATGCCTGATCATATATCCATATTTAATAATGAATACAGTTTTATCAATAATTCCCCAAATAATCAAATAATTGTTCAAGTAAACACTATATGTTAAAATGGTATATGGTTCATGAAATAAAAATATCCATCACACAAGAATGTGGATATCTAATTAAATACGATTGAAATAAAGTGTTTGTTTCAAGGTAATGTTAACTATCACAAAAGGATGTGATATTGGGAAGATAATCATTAAAAACATTCTTGAGGAGAATAATCTTTGAACATTCCAAAGAGTCACATACTATATTGAAACATTTCAATCATAATCCCCATGAAGGTATGACATTATATGAAATATATAATATAATTATAATTATGAGATTCATAATATTACATAATAAAGGTATTTATATAAATAATATAAAAGGTACATGGGGCATAACAACAAATAAGACTTAATGGAATGTAAATTGAAATGAAATACCTTACCATAACCTTACTTTTGTTTTGCGGAATTTATCCACCTATATCATGGACTAAAATATTTTACTAACTAATTATAGAACTATAATAATGTTTTTAATACCATATATCATCTTCCAATAGTATCCTATTACCCATTTTTTAACAATCTTTCATTATTTTTACTATTTCATGTGTTAATTTCCATGTTTTCTGAAGTATATATTGACTTATTATTTGTTTTCCATGTTACATAGATCATGATTTCATCATCTAAATAATTTAATCCATGATTTAATTATCATATATATTCAGTATATATGTATTAATAATAGTCAATGATATTTAGAGATATGAAATGAAGTACATCGTTCATGGAGACGGTAGGTCATACGTACGCTTGAAGGCTACATTAATTTCATTATTTTATTAGAAAACTGAAAAAAATGATAAATACGTATATATTATATATAAAGTATAATATAAATTTCATATATGTTACCAACTTTTATTAAATCCATCCTTTATACATTCCATGTATATTGTGAACAAGTCACATCACTTTGTGGAGGCGGTAGTCCACATTTCCACAAATGATGTAATCTTATTTACATGAAGTGGAAGGTATAATGGTTTTTGTTATAAAATAATTAAATAATCCTACAGAAATAATATATATAATATATATATAACATAAATGTGTTTGCTACCATTATTTTCACCATGAGAGATGGTAATGTAAAAATGAACAATTATCATTTCGTGAGGCCGCAATTCTCCATACACATAAATAGTATGTTTTTTACCCATTTGATCGAAGTTGGTGTAAGTGTAATAATAACCCTTAACATAATAGTATAATATTATATTTAGGATTATTTTTTGTTTTATAAGCATGGAATATGATGATTTATTGGAGTGGAGAATGGAAATAAAACTAAAGAGCTAAAGGAAAGATGTTACCTCTTAATCGGGAAACAGTTTTTGGTTTCTACCAAAAGGCAACCTTGGATTGACTATTTCAAAAAGGGAGTATGAAAATAGGAAGGGAGGTAATATGGGATGTTAATTGAGAATATAATGGTTGGGAATAAGTGGTTTTATATGTGTGGGGAAGTGGAAGCGGTGGTGGACTTTTATAAAGGTGTTTGGGGACACACTTTTCATTTTTGAACAAAAGTTAGGTGTACCCAAAATTTTACCTAACAATTGTCATAAAAAAATACAATAACGTAAGTTTCATTTGCAATTTATATCAATAAAAATCATTTTTTAAAGTGGATAGATTATTTGGGCCTTTAATATTGAGGCCCAGTCCCTTGTTAATCTTAATTTCACCATAATTGTTATAATTAATTTTAATTTCATTTAATAATATTTAAAAAACAAATTAAACATATTATAAATTATAAATTATTATGATTCCAAATAATTAATCAGTTTTTCCAAATTCAAATGACTTAAGGGTTATAAATTAATTTAAATCTAATCCCGCCGACGGGATGACAATGCATGCTTTTAATGTAAAATCATTCCAATGTTTTCTATGTTTTATAGTCAATTTCATAGTGAAATTAATTAAAATTACCTAAATTTAATGAATTGATAAAAATAATATATAATTAAACCTTAAAACTGGTTTAAAATATTAGTTATTTATATATATAAATTATATGAAAAAGTAGTTTTGAATTAAATTTTATTATTTTCATAATTCATTAAAGAATGAAACATCACAAGAAAAAGCTAGAAACATACCCTAAAATAATTTTTATGTTTTTATTTTAAATTTGATGTTTATTTTGACTTATATAATCCCTAAATGTTCAAAAAATTGTATTTAAAATTTTTTTCTATTAAATGGTGGTCAAAATTCCTTAATTAAAATATAGTATTTTATGTGTAATATTGTGTCCTTTCTTGTATTATGCATATAAAATAAATTGGATGAGTGTAAAAATATTTGGTTGGATATTTTATATATATATTTACTACATAAACAATATAATTGTTATTGAATTTTATTGACAATTAAAAATGTAACTAAATAGTGTTTTGTGTAATTCGGGTGTTGTGTGAATTAAAAAGATATCAATAAAATCTAATGGAAAATATAGTAAAGTATTGGAGTGATATATTTTACCCTCATACAAAATATCTGTCCTTGAAATTTTAGGATTATTTTCTTTAAAAATACGTGGGTAGTTCTCCTTCTTAGAATCTTCTAATTCTCATGTTGATTCCTCCATTTTTTGATTACTCTAGAGTACCTTTACCAGGTGATTTGTCCAATTTCTCAATACATTCTCATTTGTTTAATGAATATGTATGAATTATTCGTAGTATGAGATGCGAGGGTAAAATAGTAATTTTTTAGATGTGATTACATTCTTTGGATCATGCATGTATTTCCCTAGGATGTTATATATGAAACACATTCTGTACCTTTGAAAGATTTAGCGGCATTCTCACACAATAAGCAATGAATCCATATCTTTCAAGAATGTCAATAGGCCCAATGTATTTGGGACTCATTTTCCCTTTCTCACTGAATATGGTAACACCCTTCTGTGGAGGTACCTTCGTGAAAATTTATATCACCGACTTTGAATTCCAAATATTTCTTCCAGTTATTAGTACAACTCCTTTTCATAATTTGAGCTGCTTTAATATGAGATTGAATAGCCTTTACATTTATTGTTTTCTCTTCAAAAAGTTCTGGTACAAAGAGTTTCCTTTCATCAACTTCATCCCAAAATGTTGGAGTATGAAACATCTTTCCATATAATGCTTCATATTGAAACATTTGAAAACATGAATATAAACTATTATTTTAGTGTAAATCTACCAACACAACTAAAAAATTATCCTTTAATAGTGCTAGAAAGTTCTTTACCAGTGCTAGAAAATAATCGAATACTTGAGCAATAATAAAATCCATGTTCTTTTATCATCACTAAATAAATCATTGATAAAGAGTTCTTTAATTGGTGCTAAAAAGGGATGATAAATGGGTCAATTACAAGTTCTTTTAAATGTTCCGATAAAGGAAAAATATATTAGTGATTTTATTTATCACCACATAAGGCCCCATTTATTAGTTCTTGTAAAAGCGCTAATAAAGGGCCTTATAGTTGTGCCTTATAAAATCACACTAAAACACTAGGGAAATGTGATGTAACAACACACTGTTACACCTAAAAAACACCAGATATCAAAAGAGATGAAGTATGAAATCAAAATTTGATTAAAATTTAATTTCAAACAAAAATACCGGAAAAACACTATCCTATAGACATTTCAAACATTGCTTTATACAATTACCTAAATAAAAATTATTTCATACATTTAAAAACATCAATGTTCCATTATCTTTTAATCCTAAACTTGACTCATGCTATTGAAAAAAATGACCCATGCTATAGAAAATTAACTCACTTATATAAGAAAAAAATTATTCTGTTAGTAATAATATAAATAAATAAATTAACAAAAATTGTTAATTTTACTAAAATTGATCTCAATTTTAAATGAAAAATCACCTATGTCATACCAGTCACAACATTCATCATATTGGAGGCATCTAATTCTAACATGTCTCAAATGAATTTTGAATACTTTTTCTAAATTATAAAAATGATTTGAATGAATTTTCTAAATTTTGATTTTGTCAATTTTATTTTTTACTAAAATGTCTTTTAAACTAGAAGCAGATACATTTGGCTCACTATGATCATATCATATATTGTTTTGATGTGAAATTCATTCATAAAGGTCAAAAATGAATTATGAATCATTTTCTTAAATTATCAAGGAAATATGAACACATTTGATTACATTTTAGTGAGTGGTCTTTTTGAACTAAAATGATGATTTTAAACTAATTACATAATATTTAAGTCATATCAGGAACATCGTGTATCGGAATGAGGTTCATATAAGTCTAATACATAAAAAATGAATTATGTAACATTTTTGTAACACATCAGAACAATCCAAATGCGTATTCATGATTTTGAGTAGGTTGGTTGTCAATTTTACTAAATTTGATGTTAGTTTTAAATAAAAATATGCACGTTGAGTCATACCAATCTCACTATGGGTTGGATTGAGGTGTAGATGATTTATACACATCTCAAATGGATTTTGGATTGCTTTTATATAGTATCAAGATAGTATGAATGATTGTTTCTCAATTTTGAGTATGTCAATTATCTTTTTTATTGGAATGTCATTTTAAACTAGAAACACACACTTTGACTAATTTCAATCACATTGTGTATAAATTTTAAGTTATCCAATATTAATACACATCACCCCCAACTTATTAATCATTCTCCTAAATTATATACAAAACCCAAGTGCATTTGATTTGTAATTATTGAGTGACGCATTTTCAACTAATATTTCATTTTTAAACAGATAATGGAGACTTTGAGTCCTACTAGGAACATCATGTATTATATTGAGTTGTGATTAATCCCTACTTGTCTAAAATGACTTATGGATTATTTTTTTAGAGTATCAAAATAATATGAATCCATTTTCATTGTTTTGAGTAGGTTAGTTTTCCATTTTACTAAAAATGATGACAATTTTAAATAAAAAGTGGCACTTGGAATCATATCAGTAAAACCATGACTTAGATTAATTTGTGAATCCTTCTGACACAAAAAAATTAATTATGGATTTTTTTACTAATGTATCAATATAATCTGAAAGTTTTTTATTGGTTCGGAGTAAATCACTTGTCTTTTTTACTAAAATATCATTTTAAAATTGAAACACAGACATTGACTCATACAGATTACAACTTGTATCAGTTTATTCAAGACCAACTCCTAAATAATAAAAGTGATTTATTAATTTATTCCCTAAATTTTCATGTAAATCCACACGCATTTTCAGGATTTTCATTAGTGAAACTTTTTATAGTAAAATGATGATTTTAAAATGATAATAGATACATTGAGTTATACTGGGCTCATCCTATTTCGGATTTAGGTGTGGATGATTTGTTCACATCAAAAATGACTTATGGATTATTTTCCTAAAGTATCAAAACAGTATGACTTCTATTATTAGTTTTTAGTATGTCATATTTCCATTTTACTAAAATTAATTTACTGTGTAGATAGAAATAAGTACTTGGAGTCATATCAGTCACACCATGTATCAGATTAAGGTGTGGCTGATTTCCTACCCCTCCCAAAGTCTCAAAAAAAATACTAACTATCAATGTTACCATGATATCCAATGACTTTTTTATCAAACTACCAACATTGCATAAGCAGCTTCGAACAAACCATCTCATCTCGAAAAAATGAATCCAATCGTACAAGAAACAAATTACTATATGTAAAATACTAAAGGAAATAAATTAAATAAAAATATTAAATAATAAATTATTTCAATGAAAAATGGTTTTAGTATTGAAACATCAATACTACCTTCGTGATTTAGTATTGGAGATAAGTTGAATGAAAGTGATAAATGTCAAAACTGTAGTTGTGATAGTTTTTGATGGAGAATATGTCTATAGATATTATTGTGAAGAAAGGCATGAAATATGGATAGATCACCCTAACTCAAACATAATAATCCACCCATATAGAAAAATAGATATTTTTTGAGTAATACTAAAAATAAATAAATTAAAAATACATGAAACAATGCATTAATTCTATGAACAATAATTTTAGTGTGAAAACATCAGGATTACCACTATGATTGATAAGATGAAACTTATTTTCTCTTCCTCCAGAGGGAGTGGACAGGACATGAAGGAATGTGATAAATTCAACACTAAAGGGGTGAAAATATTTTGAGAGAGAAGATGTGGATCTGTTAGTGCAAACATTAATGGAATATTAACATACCACTCCAACTCTAACAAAATAATCCACATATATAAGAAGAAAATTATTATATGAGTAATAATACAATGAAATAAATTAAAAATAAATGTATATAAATAAATTAATTCTATAGACAATTATTTTACTATGAAAACATCAATATTTTCATTATCATTGAGGTGGGGCAATGTAATTTCTCTTCCTACAAAGTTAGTGGAGGGAACATGATGTAAAGTGATAAATGGAACACTTCATGGGTGAAAAATGTTTTGATGGAGAAGAAGTTTGTGGATATTTTTGGTACAGAATGTCATGAATGATGGAGATTCTCCCCCAACACAAACAAAATAATCTATTTGTATAATAATACAATTATTGTATGATTAATAATAAAAATAAATAAATTAAACATAAATACGAAACAATAAATTAGTTATATGGAAAAGGATTTTATTATGAAAACATCAATATTACCTCTATCATTTATCATAGACAGCATCTTTGCTCTTCCTACAATGGCCTGATAGGTGGGAGAAAATATTCTAAAATAAACAAACACTATAGAGAATAATGAAATTTAATTCAACGTTCCTATTATATAATTTTTTCACAAAATAGAGATCATATATTATAATATTACCTTTACTTCATTAAAAATGGTTTCTTTCATTATAGTTTATACTTTTGATTGATTATTAACATATTTATGTGCCGAAGAAATTTTCCTCATGAAGAAGTTATACATTTAATTTTGATTATGTTTATGTATTAGAGAATATATAGTATTATGATAAAAAATGTAGTCTTTAAAAAAAACTTTTTCCATTTCATTGGAATCTATTACTTTTTTATGGTTTCTGGTATTTTGTTCCCTATCGAGAATCCAATTCTACTCTCTGTTTTCCCCTCTAACTTAGAATACATTATCTACATTTGGACCGACATGAAGTGATTTTTATCTCCCAGTGAAAGGGTCAAACTCAATTGAATTTTCATCGAACCCCAAATTGGATTCAATCTCTAGTAGTAAAATCGATAAATTATTGATTGTTAGATCAATGTCATAAAATACATGCATTGTTTTTTATTCCATTATGATTGAATCGTCTTTTTCCTTTTCCACACTAAAATTTGCCTTCAGGAATCCCATTTCACGAGCTATCAGCACACTAATATTATGAACCCATTTGTAAGGGGAAATCAACACTTGAAATATTGTTTAATATAACTTCTATTTCATTTTAATAAAGCCAAAATATGACATATTTTCAGAAATTGGATTTCTATCTTTTGAACCAGATATGTGCATCACTTTAGTCACATGGGTATCACCACTATTTTTCATCATACTATAGTCATCAGGTTATTTTTTATGGAACATATATGTATTGATTACAAAACAAGGTTAAGATATAACATTTTCATTCAGTATCATGTATAACCATTGATGTCGTTTGAAAATTAAATTCAGATTTTCATATAACCCCTTATAAATTTGATCTTGGAACAATCCTATAATCTATTTTTTATGTGTATTTAATATCCATCCTTTAGCCCTTGATGGATTCAAAGACCTAAAAATTATTTGTGAGATTCAAGGTATGGATCAACATCTTCACTATTATGTAAAATGTAAAGGTGTGCTTTCTCACACAATTCCATGGTAAATATAACAAAATCTATTTTAAAAATCCATTTTCTTATAAGGAATTTGGTGTGAAAATACTTTGGGAGACATATTCTATCACCATATGAATGGTAATTGGTACTGAAATCAATAGCGTCATCAACATTATATCATTCATCAATACAACCTTTTGGATGACTTCAATTCTTGACATACCATTTCAAAATCATTATATATTTTTCAGTGGGGTACAACCGTCTATAATGGATAGGACCACATAGTTGAACCTCTCAGACCAAGTGAACCTTGAGGTGTACTATTAAATCAACGAATTATGGTGTAAAAAACTTCACTAATTCACTAGATATGTATGAAACCGCATTATTCATGATGGGAAACCTTTCCATGTTAATAAAATTATTGTATATGTATTTGAAAAGTAAGCACAGTCCGGTTAAATTATGTTGTAAATTTTGAGGTAGAATACAAGAGAAGTAAACATGCATTAAATATTACAACAAACCTTGTGTCGTGTGCCGCTTTCACAGTTGTACCCAATTTTTTATTGGACGAAAAAGGGTTCGCCTTTTACCCTTCATCGATGCCAACACTTACCTTATCCCCATTTCAATGAATTCAAACCTATCCTTGATGCCATATTTCATTTTTCCAAAAAAAATTAGTTAAATGAATATAAAACTATCAAATACATTTTTATATAGGCATGACATAAAGAAAATTTCTGACATAGTGTAAATTACAATATGGTAATTCAATAAAAATTGATTTCTTTTTCCAACCTAATTTTTATGGTTTCTCAAAAATCTTTTACTAAAAAAAGTGTCAATATCTTTTACTTTATTATATAGTTGATCACCTGTTATTGGAGATGGTGTTTTACCTTGTTTTATATTCCCATTGAATGTTTTCATTCCGGATTAGTATTTATGTCATCAAGGTAAAAATTTATAGTTCCTTAAAAACAAATTATTTGAGGATTGTTTAAACTAAACAAACTATGTTCATTTTTAGAAAATGGGACACCTAAAAATTATGTTAATGTTATAGCTTGAAAAACTCACAAATGAAGAGAAGTCATTTATCATTCCATAAAACATGTTCCATAATCAAAATTATTCACTTCTATGAGCATCATTAATTTTAACACCTATATCCCACATCAATTTTCAAATCTTCTACCAATATAGATAAATAGATATAAATAACATTACTGGGTTTATTTTTTATAGGTATAAGCTGAGACAACATAATTTTTTTCCGTTTCATGCATAATAATGGCAGTAAGTTATAATTTACCAACATGACAGGCCATGCAATGTGAGTACAACTTTATAAAACAAAAGGATTTATGCCATCTATAGATAACTTAAGGAAAATGTTTCACAGCCCATTTTCAAATTCAAGATACTCGTAATCAATTTTCTCCTACTAAAGAAAAATCAGTTGGAAAGTGTATGTTCACATTTTTAATTCTTGTATCTATATTCCATGCCATTTTTCTCATGGGTTTCTAACATCCATATAATCTTCTAAAATATGGAATGATAGTAATGTTCCATACAGATTTCAAAAACTTGATTCATTTTTCTTGAATCAATCTTCACCACACTTATGGAATTTTATGATTGAATATTGGCCCTATCGAAACAATATGAAATAATTTGGAGAAGCATGTATTTTTTTAGAGATCAATCCCATTGAACATAACTTTTGTTTATTGTTATATGTTTAGAATGGTAGTTTATTGTCTTATGGGAGAATATCATTCAAGATAACATGTATTTCTATAAAGTCAGTGTCACTCCATCTTCTTTAAGATTTCAAATTATATAACTTCAAAATAGCTGACAATTCTGTGTGTTTTGTAAAATAGGTATACACTAGCCACTTGGACTAGCAATTTACTCCTTAAACAACATAGGACCATCATGAAGGACATCATTAATTTCCATTTTCATTTCTTCCATGTGATCTCTATCATCATTTATAATGGTATTCAAATCAAATGATTCATAAACAACAATATCATCCCAATATATGTCCACATACAGCTTTTCCGCATGTTTTTTCCATCATTTAAAGATCTGATATATTCTATGAATAATATAATGTTATTCCAACTCTTCCAGTCAAATTTTTCTTGAAAAACAAAAACAAAAACATGGAATGATAATTTTAGAAGGGTAGTATTCATGTTGTCTTGGAAACATGATGAAATATTTAACTAAATCATTATAATATTTTGTAAAATGATTAGAATGCATCAAATTTTTATTTATATCCAACATATTGGGCTCATAAGAAATTAATTTTTTACAATAGATAAATAAATATAGATAATATATTCATTATTGAAGGTAAAAGTTACTAGCAATTAAAATAAGGAAAACTCAACATTTGATTGTTTAAAAGAATTTCAGAATGTTGAAAAATTAGTTAATTGAATTTATGAAAATAATTAATCCACTATGGAAGGTGTTATCCTATGAATTCATTCTAATGTGAATTTTATTTGCAAATCATCCTCGTCAACACATATCCTCAACATTTATCACTTAATTTTATTGTTTGACATATCCTTAATCTCTTCTGGACATGAACCTATGTTGTTTGAAATACTCTACGAATCAGTAATCCATTGTATGAATAATTCTTAGAGTAGTAAAACCAAAATAAAATATATGGGGGATGAGATTCCTGAAACAAATTTCTATTAAGACTATTCATGAGATGAAGTTGATGAGGATGACAGTTTTCTATAAAATATATGGGGGATGAGTCTCAAGCAATGAAATGTAACAATAACCATTTTTGACACACATAAATTATTTCTTAAGTCCCATAAGAAAATGAAATTACAATATTTGAAATTAAGGAGTAATAAGAAACCCAAATATTAAAAACAAGAATAATAAACTCTCATTAAATCAGCTAAAAGATATAAAAATTTATTGATAAAAAATTTTAATAAATAAATTGTTATTTCATATGCATGGATAGTAATCAATGATTCCTTGGGGTGGAACCAATACATCTAGACAAAAATGGTGAATATTTAAAAATAATTTATAATATATATAATTTGATAACTTCTACTCTATTTTTTTCAATAATTGATATAGCAACATAAGTAATTATTACATTTAAAATTAATGGTATATCAAAAATTTGAAAACATCTCAAGTCCCTCAGGATGTCATATCACCACACTAAACCATCCCCAGGATTATTGGGATGTATTCGCATCAGATATCTCAATATGAAGGATTCTATAGAGGATATGTAATACGCATTGACTCATCTTAGAGATTCTAGGGAGGTCTATAAAGAAGTTGTCATAAATCAATAATACATATCAACAAGATATATCCCAAATACAGGATAACAACACACCAACCATTACAATATCGATCCCATAAACATTTACACACACACACACAACTATATATAACAAAGAATGTATAAAAAAACATAATTTCAAAACAAATGGACATTTAAACATAATTTTTAATGAAAATAAATAAAATCCTTCTTAATTTTGAAATCTAAAACCATAATTTGTGAATAAATAATTATGAAATCATCCTTACATTATACATTCTGAAAACTTGTGTAAATAAAAATAAATATATATACTTAAATATATATATGTGTGTGTGTCTATATATATATTTATAAAACAAACATAAATTTATAAAAAATATATGTAACCCTTATAGTAGGATATCATAACATAGTAAAGTAAATACAACCCCATACTAATTTTTAAAATAGAGAGTCCTTGAAAATATGTAAATATGGTATAACCATTACTATGGTTTCTCTTAAAATCAAATAGAATAATTCTAGAAAAATAAATTAAACAAAAAACCCTTCCACCAGAATATAAAAATCGAATTAAAATAAATGAATTACACTACGTGAATTGAATAAAATCATATTCTGTTGCTGGTTATCGCCATCACTAGACTAAGAATTGGTTTGGTAAATCAATATTCTCATTCATTTAAGGTTTTTAATACAGAAAATACACTATTTATACAATGAAATAAATATTTATTAGAATGGCTTATCAACGACTATAGGTGATTCTATATGATTTGAAAATAGTTACAAAATTAATGTTACAGAGAAAGAAAGGTTATAGATGTAGAACGTAAAGAAAATTGATTCAAAATAAAAAAATTAAAAAGAATAAAAAAAGATATCAAAATGTTTATTCAAACAATGAATATATCATAAGCAAAGAGTAATGTTCATAATCTAAAATAAAAATAGTATACAATGACTGAACCACAAAGAATTGATGACATCATCGAATAAGAAATCCAAAACAAAATGATAAATATAGAAATAAAATCATAACCTACAAAGGAAAACAAAATTCTACCTCTCTAGGTTAAAGAATGTTAAGACTCTTGGATCTATATCTCCTTGTTTTCTTTAGAAACCCAAACTATAATATAACACTATTTTTTAGGAGATGTTTTAGAAAATGGAGGAAGTCGAGAGGGTTTGTGTGATTCGAACTTCAATTCACTAAGGGGGATCATCAGTAGTGGGAGGTTTCCATGGAAATCTTCTCATATCACAACTAGTTCACAACTATTTAGGGTTTTTTAAATAGATCGAGACACTTTAATGAGATCTTATAAAAAATCACTGATAAAGAGACCATTTAGTAGAACATAAGTAATAAACGCCAATAAAAGACATATTTATCATTGTTTTTTATCATTTATATAGATAACTCTTTATTGTCCATAAAACGCTGATAAAATCCTTCTTTTTCACCGCTAAAAAAATTCTAATAAAGTTTTCCTTTATCAGTGCTTATTACTTAAGAACATATAAATTATTTATAATTATAATTACAAATAATAAAATCATAAATTTATATACTTAATAAATATATATATAAATATAAGTATAGTAAATATATTCCTTATATAAATATATTTATTATAAATTTATAATTATTTAAATATATAATTAATTATTTAAAATTATATATATATATTTATATATTTAATAAGTATATATAAATATAAATATAGTAAATATATTCATTATTTAAGTAAACTTATTATAAATTACATAATTATTTAATATATATATATAATTATATGTTATTTATTGTATAAATAATTTTAGAAAATATATTTATTTACTTATAATTATAAATATATTATTACATAAATATAATAAATGATATTTTATAAATATATTTATTTCAAAATATTTTTAACAAATATTTTTTAACATTAATAATGAATATCTAATTTTTAGTGCATGCATGTTAAAAATGAGTGAAATTGATTAAAATAAAAATAAGAACTCTTTAACAATATTGAAAAAATGGATATGATTTTTCTGTGTGTATCTTATAAAAAATACCTTAATTACATATATGTGATTCAATATAACTCTAGCTTGATCTATGTAAACTAAAAATCGGACAACATTCAATTATAAGTCTGTTACTCTATAAAATTTGTCAATATTTTTAATTCATATTAATTTTTAATTTTAAACCATTTGTCACTTAATATAAGAGTTTATAATGTAAAGAACATAAATATTTTTTAATATATAAATCATATTTATATAAATTAATATATACCTATATATTTAATACATATTATTTATTAAGATTATGAATAATAATCTATTTATTAAAATGATTAATATTTTTCATAATTTACTTATTTTTATTTTTTATTTTTCATTTTTCATTTTTCATATATATATATATTTAACACAAACAATTTATTAGTATTTATATTTTATGTATTGTTCAATCAGTTTATTCATTTTTATAAATAATTATTTAATTTATAATATTTATAATATTTTTTTAACAAACTCATGTTTTTTTCAATTTATTTATTTCATTTTAGTTATTCAGGACTTTATCAATTCAAAAAAAGTGCAGATAATGGATTCATTTATGAGCATTAAAAATAAAGTTCTTATAAATGGTACCCTTTATGAGCGCTAAAAAAGTGCTGATGAATGGTTAAATTTATCAGTGCTTTCTTTAGAATTGATAAAGATTCCATTTATTTGTGATTTTTGGTAGTGATGATAAATACCAGTGCTATTAAAGGCCCTTTATTAGAATGGAAAAGTTATATAATCATCTCACATACCTTGAATGTTGAGTGAGCATGATGTCAACCTGCCTTCCATTGTTTGAGTTTTTCTTTCAAAATATCCACTAGTTTGAGGATGGTAGGTAGTGCTCAAATGAATCTTAGTGTCGAGAACCATCTGAATACTTTTCCATAATTTTGATGTAAGGAATGGATCTTGATCTGAAATAATTAATAGAGGCACGCCATGAAGTCTTACAATTTTATTAATTTAGAGGATTATGAGGCACTAAAGAGCCAGATATTCTCGTATGGGAAGGGATTGTGATGATTTAGTTAGGTGATAAAAAATAAAAGATATCGCATCATTATTTCTTGGTTCCCCTAGTTGTCTCTTGAAAATTCCAATAGTAATTTCATATCATGTCCACATGTGAATCAGAAGATGCTACAGGAATTCATTATGATGTTGCCTCCCATCTTTCACTTGTTTACAAACCTTTCATCTAGATACATAATCAATAATTTCTCACTTCATGTTATCCCACAAAAAATTTTCCTTCAAGTCCTTATGCATCTATGTGCTTCCAAGGTGTATAGAGAAATTTTATCTATGAGCGTCATCTAATAACTCTATTTTTAGTCCAGGTATAAATGAAACACATATCCACTATCCAACTTTTAGAACACCATCTTCACAAACAAAATGTTCTAATTTTCTATTGTTCATGCCTTTAATTTTCCTTTGAAAGTCCTCTATATAAAATCAAGAATTACTTTTCCTCTATAATAAATATTTTTTTTCAATCATAAGAAAAATATTTGATGTCTCCACTTCCTTCAAAATTCCCATATCCATTATTATTATCTCTATGAACATATGATCCTTCTCAGTCCTCATTTGGGATAGAAATCCATGATCCTTCATACTGAAGGCATATTTTCCCTTTTTTACATTCCCTAGGTGGTATTTTATTGTGAAATCATAATCCATGATTAATTCACGACATCAAATTTGTCTCATATTAATATTTTTATGAGAAAATATGAATTTCTAGATCTTTTGATCCATGTATATCTCATATATTTCTACATATATTTAATGTCTCCATGTTTTCAAAGTGAATATTAAATCAAATAACGCAAGATCATGGGTTTGATAGTTTGGTTTTCAAGTATTTAATGTTATTGATTCATAATAAATAACTAAATCATTTGGTATTAGGACAAAACCATGTTCCCTCATTGATGCATCACTATATATGAAAAACCCATCATTCCCAAATGGTAGTTTCAAAATCATAGTAAAAAAATAATATTTATTTTAGTTAATCAAATATTTCATCACATTCTTTTTTCTATAAATACATAACCCCTTCATGTGTAATCTTGGTTAAGAGGCTACCCAATTTGGAAAAATTTTAGATTAATCATTATTAGTATCCACCCAAACCAATGAAACTATATACCTCAGTTATGTTTTTTGGAATATTCCATTCTCCGACTACCTTTTTCATTCTTGGATCAACCGATATTCCATCCTTAGAGACAATATGTCCACGAAAATAAACCTCTTGAATCCACAAGTCACATTATCAAAATTTCCAACATAAAATTTCCCTTATATGAGTCATAAGAATGATCTGTAAGTGATTCTCATGGTCATAAGATCATTTTGAATAGACAAAAATATCATCAATGAATACCACAACATAATCATCAAGATATTCATTTAATACTCTATTCATTAAGTCTACATAAATAGAGGGTACATTAGATAGTAAAAATTGCATTACTATAAACTCATAATGTTTATACCTCATCCAAAAAGTTTTCTTTAGAATGTATTCCTTCTTTAATCACAATTGGTGATATCCATAATGAAGATCAATATTTGAAAAATATTAACATCCGTATATTTGATCAAACAAGTCATCAATGCGAGGTAGATGATACTTATTCATTATTGTAATAGCATTTATTTCCTTACAATCAACATGAAACCTCATGGATCCATATTTATTCTTAACAAAGAGAACCATGGCTTCGCATAAAGAAACACCAAGGAGGATAAATCCATTATTACCCAAATCCTCTAGTTTTTTCATCAACTCCACAAATTCCACCATGTCTATTGTATAGGGATTCTTTGATATTGGAATTATATCAGGGATTAAATCAATGGAGCATTCAAATTCATGCGCTAGTGAATGTATACGTAAATCCTTAGAAAATACATCAATACATTAATGCACAATTGATACATCTTAAGTATTATGATTAAATTATTAGTCACGAGACATTGTTTTCTCTTCTTCCTTACAAATTTCATTCAGTATAGCTACTATTGTTCATATAAATAAGAAATAAGTGAGGAATATTAAACAATAAATAATAGGGATTCTACATCTTCCTCACAAATTTTAATTTACTCCCTCTTGTAATGAATTTTTTAGTCATCTTTCCATTTCCAATCCATACCATTGATAATATCAAATTTAACCATAGTTATGATAACAATTTAAACACATAAATCATGTTAATTTTTATCAATTAGAACTACTCGAAACATCATTGTTGCAATGATGCTTCCCTTATGAGATTTAAAAAATAGCAATTTTATATAATAAAATGGGAAATGTTTAATTTTATTAGTAAACTATGTAGATATAAAAGAGTGTAATGATCCATAAACAAATAATGTTTTGGATAAATTTAATGATCGGATTAATGTACTATCCACCACATCATTTGGTACTTCTATGTCCACTATATTGATCACATAACCTTGGTCATCTCCCACAGTACAGTTTTATAGGAGACATACTTGACTCTTAGGGAATCGACATACAAAATTCTCTATATATTTACAATTATAGCACTTAAAATCATTGATCGAAATATTTCCCTTGAATTCATAAGGCTAGTGACACCTATCTCTACATTTATTGCAAACTCCCAATCCCATTAAACATTTACCATGGTTATTTTTCTCATAGTTTTCATAAGTTGTAGATATCTCAAACTTATTTTTCATAATTAATAAATTATCTTTTTCCTGGTTCTTATATGACCACTTCTTTTCTTGGTTTCCGTTGAATACATTCAATCTAGAAATTTCCTTTTTCTCTTTGAAGACACATTAAACTATCTCTTCATATGATGAAAAATTTCAGGAGACTAGTTCACTTCAGATACATGGCATAAGCCCTCCAAATAAGTGGTCACTATTGCACTCGGTTATATATAAATAATCTGTAGCATTTCGGGCTAACCGTGAAATGGTATATTCATAATCTATAACAATTTTTCTTCCTTCATCTTTAAGCAAGGAAAGTTCCTCTTCATCTCAACTTTTTTATCACAAGGGATGTATTTATCAGTAAAGGTATTCTCAAAATTCATCCATTCCATGAGTTAAATTTCTTATTCCTCTCTTCTATTCTATAGTATAGACTACCACTAATCAGTATCACCATGGAGAAAATATAACAAAATTTTAACATTTTCCATACACTACATTCTATGGCCATAAATGTATTCTCTAGAGAATTTATCCACTTTATAACTACAATTTGATTATTAGTCCTTCTAAATGATACGGGATTCTAGATAATATAGTAATCCATCATAGGATAGTCTCTTAGTGGATAGTTTGATCCATTCAGGAAAGGTTATTATTTATAACTTGATTGAGTTCCCCTAATATTTCCACGATTTTCTATTTTCAAATACCAGCTGTACTGGTTTCATTAACATGAAAATCTCTACATTTTCCAAGAGTATTGATATCATTAGTCATTCAAAGTGCCATTTCTAATTAATGGGATATATGGGCATAGCTCAATAAAAAAAATGAATTATTCTAAATAGGGTATATAAAATATCATAAATTTATACATCATAAATCCTAGAATCAAAAACATCGGTTACTTTAAGGAAATATTTTCTTTCAAACTATTTATAATGACAGGTAAAGGAAATGTGAACTCTACAAAGAATATCTCATTGGAGTATGAAACTAGGTTCTTAGAAAGGAATATTGTCATGTACCAGGTTACACTAAACCATGCCCAAAATACATTATTGGATTTGTTATTTGTAGGTACTATTCCAGAACCACTCCCACTTTTACAATCCAAATAGGGATGTATTTCTAGGAATACCCAAATAATATTTACATTACAAATAATCTAGTATGTTCTAATATATATATTATTAAATTATATCTTATATTTTTTCACTTTAGTCTATGTTTTTGTAAATATAGTTTCTGGATTTGCTTCTACACATCCTCTAATACCAACTATAATGCCTCGAACCTGGAATCATGGAGCCGATGCATTATCTTATTACATTGGCATGATTATAAGGAAATAAATCCTGAATGACAAATCAGTTTTCCAGTCTTGGAAATAAATATTACATACATGATACCCATTATATATTGGTAAACAGAAAATTACAACATGATAAATAATAAAATCAAATAAAAAATCCATTAATACTTGTTTAATGATTTCTTCTTCATAACCTGGAGAAAAGAAATGTAATAAGTGTGAGCTCCAATACCCAGTAAGGGTATGTAAAAAAGAATAAATAATGAACCAATGGAAAAAATCCAACAGGTTATGGTAAATAACTGATAACACATTCCATTCAAATTTCCAGATTAGGTGAAATAAATATGTCAAGGTATGAAACTAAAACACATCTTATCATGTCGATAAACAGAGAATGAACAATATCTATAGAAATTTGGACATAAAATTATATTGATGAATAAAAAAAGAAATATTTATGAATTAAAAGTTCAATTATTGGATGTTATGTCAAAGGAACCTAAAATCCTATACTGTTAAGACCTTTCAGAAGACTGTTTAATCCTAAGGATAGAAACTCATTTATTTAGGCCAATATATTTATCTCTTGAGAACTCGTCGATGCATTGAGGGGCTATATAAAGTATGATCCCAACAGATTATTACCTATCCAAATAATTACACATATCAAATAGTAAAAATAAATAATATTCCATAACAAATTTCATTATTGAATAAATAATATGTATTTAGCAATAATTTCCTAGGTAATCAAATAACTAGTCAAGTAAACTCCGTATGAAAAAATTTTATATGATTCAAGAAATAAAAATATACATCACCCAAGAATGTGGATATACAATGAAGGATGATTAAAATAATGTAATTGTATTAAGGTAATGTAAACAATTAGAAAAGGAAGTGATATTTCAATAAAAATCTTTATGAACATTCTTGAGGAGAATAATCTTTAAACAATCCAAAATGTCAATTACCACTTTGAAACATTTAAATCATAATACCCATAAAGGTATGACATTAAGTGAAAATTATAATATCATGAGAATAATAATATTCATGATATTATAATTAAAATGGGATTATATACTCTATATAAAATAAATAAGGTGCATAATAATAATAAAGTCTCAATAGAATATAAATTAGGATGAAATCACAAATATTAACATCCATTTTGTTGTGTGGTATTTATAATCGATTATAGAGGTTTAAAATATTTTATTAACTTATCCAAAAACTATAATCATATTTATAATATCATATATTATCTTTATATAATATCTTATTACCTATTTGATAACAATATTTCTTTATTTTCACTATTTCATGTGTTAATTGACTAGTTTTCTCAAGTATGTTTTGATTTGTTATTTTTTGTTCCTATTAAATAGATTATAATTTAATCATTAGTATAATGTAATCCATGATTTAATTATCATGTATATTATCTATATATGTATTTATAATAGAACATAATATATGGATATTATAAATGAAGTGCACTTTTCATGGAGACATTAAGCCATACATATGAATGAACACAACATTCATTTCATTGTTGTATTAGGAGAATGAAAAAATGATTAAAATGTATATTATAATTATATTAACATATATAAGTTTATATGTTATATATTTTTATAAAAACTATCCTTTATATATTCCATGTATAGTTTGAATAAGTCACATCACTTTGAGGAGGCGGAAGTCCACACTTCTTCAAATGATGTTATCATATTTATAGGAAATAGAAATTATAATGGTATAAATTATAAAAAAATTTAAAGAAGAATAAATAAATAATAAATATCATATATATAATATATAAACATATTTTCCATCAAAATTTCCACCATGATAGGTGGTAAAGGAACAAATTAACAACAAGTATTTTGGGAGGCGGTAGTTCGTTGTATAGGTAAATAGAATGTTTCTTACCAATTACATGGAAGCTGTAATATTTCTGTTAGAAAACATAACATAAAAAATTACTGGTATATTTACGACAACTATTTTTTATATAATATAAGAATAAGAATATTTTTGGGAGTGTATAATGGAAATAAAACAATAGAGTTTGAGGAAAGACGTTACCTCTCAGTCGGGTCACTCCTTTTGGTTTGAACCAAAAGGATTCCATGGATTGATTCCTCACAAAATGTAAGATTTAAGGAGCATTGGATTTATTTAATAAAGTTAATTGAGAATATATTGGCCAAAACTATGGGGTTTTAGAGGTTTGAGGAAGTGGGAGGGGTGATGGCCTTTTATAAAGTATGGAGGAGACACACTTGGCATTTTGGAAAACAAGTTAGGGGTACCCAAATTTTTACAAATTAAAATTCATAAAAAACATACCAAACAATATAATGGAAGTTTAATGGTCTAATTATGGACAACTAATGGGTATTGGAAAATTTTATAAGTTATTTGGGCCCCTAAGTTTAAATATTAGTCCCTTACTAAGCTTAATTTCACCTGAATCGTTGTAATTAATTTTAATTTCATTCACTAATAATTTTGAAAAAAACAAAGTTGAATAGATTAGAAATTAAAAATTATTATGATTCCAAATATGTAATAAATTTTGGTAAATTAAAATCATAGATTTAATAGAAATTAATTTAAATTTAATCTTGGAGACAGGATAATAATGCAGTATTTTAATGTAAAAACATTCAATATTTTGCTGGGGTTTTATAGTCATTTTCAATATGAAATTGATTAAAATAAAATAAATAGGATTAATGGATAAAAATATTATTTATTTAAGAATGAAAATAAATTCTATACATGATTTATACTTATAAATAATTTGGATGAAAAAATAGTTTTTAATTAAATTTCTGTATTTTTGACTATTCATTAAAAAATGAAACATCACAGAAAACAACCAATAAATTACAACAACATAATTTTTATGTTAATATTTTAAATTTTAAGATTAATGTTACATATATTATCCATAAATGTTCCAAAAATTTTATTTTAAAGTGGTTCTCTATTAAAAGGTGGTAAGAAACACCTTATTTCAAATATATAATTCTTTGTGTAATATTAGCATCATTTGTATCTTATACCTATAAAATATATTGGATGAGTGTAAAAATATTTGGATGGATATATTATATATAAATTTAATACATAAAATCTATAAATGTGTTATAATTTAATTCAATATGAAAAATGTGACTAAATATTGTTTTGTGTAAATTGAGTGTTGTGTGTACTACAAAGCCATCAATAAAATCTAAATGAAAATATTGTAAAGTCTTGAGGAACTAACAAATTTAATTGATAATAAGAATAGAATTATTAATATTTTAAATTATTAATTATTGGATGCCATGATATCATGCATCATGATACCTATACCTTCATGTTCTTTCACTGGATGGTTTAAAACTAAATTTTAAACACCATTTAATACTAGAATACTTACTTTCCTCATGAGACCTATTAATTCATAAAGGGGACATATAATTTAGATCCCTCCATTAACTGTAGGACCAAAACATTCTCTATTTATCAAATAATCGATTTAATTCATGAAAAAAGTTCCTTATTATCATATATCTATATTCAGTAAAGAATACAGATTTATAAATATTTTCTGTATCAATAAAACAACATCAAAAGTAAACACCAAATGAAAACATTTATATATTTTAAGAAATAAGATATCCATGATAAATAATATTGATATTTGGGGAAAAATTCTTATCTAATGATCATTGGAAAATAAATATTTCAATGGAATGATAATGAACACAAGAATTAGTCAAGAAAGTGAATGCCAATAATTTCATTTGTAAAAATGAACATAAACTATCCAGAGGAAGAATGAGGATGTAAAAATACAAATGTACCCATTATAGTAAGAATAAAAATTATTTGACATTGATGAATAAAAATACAATAAAATATCTTAAAAATATTCTTGAGGAAAATATTCTTTTAATTTCTAAAATCACTTTTTAAAAATAAAAAATTATGAAAATAATTTTGTTTCAAAATAATATTTGAATCATATGAAGGTTTTTTAATGAATTTTATTGTTCATGATAGCTATAAATTATATTAATGTCGTGTAGGTTTAAACAATGATTCATTTCACTTGTAGATAAAATCCAAGAAGAAATAGTTTTGAATATGACCTGAATATTTCTAACAAAAAATTATAAGAAGTAAAAATTGGTAAAACATTATTACATAAATAGTTTAAAAACACTGAATTTTTTTTTTAGACATGTTATTTGAAGAAAATAGATTTCAACGAAAGTGTAAAATGAATTCTATCATTCCTATAACATTTTCTTAATCATTTTAACAACAAAATAGTGGAAATTTGTACTAATACTTGATAATATCATGACTAACCATAGGATAATGAAATTAAATGTTTTATTATGAATTTATAAAATAATTTACTTTAATTGAAATTCAAGATTAGAAATTATCTATTAAAGTGAGATTGTTAAATATGCACATAAATAAACATACTGTTGAAGTAAGAATTAATCAAATGAATTGATTATGTGTTCCAACTATAATTTCACATAAATAATGTGAAACTAAAACTTAATAAAATTAAAAACCATTATACACATTGTCTTAAAATGTAAACAACAATGAAGAAGTTATATAACTGAATGAAAAGAAACTGTGGTATAAAATTCTTTGCCACTTGGAAAATTTCAAGTCAAATCCCCTTGGATCAAATAATTAGATTTTTTAAAAATACATTGAATTATTAATGAAACAATAAAAATTTTAAAATTGGAATTATATACACCATATATAATAAATTTTACACATAATATTACAATATTCTTCAATGTAATGAAATTGAGAAAAAATACCTTACCACAGGATTATTTTTGATGAACATGATTTATCCCCCCATATAGTTTTTTAAACATTTTATTAACTCACACCAGAAACATATTATAATTTATAACATCATATAAAATTATTTTATAATATCATATTACTCATTCATTAATAAAATTTCATTATTTTCATTATTTATGGTTTTAATTTCCTTTTTTTCTCATTCATGTTTTGTTATAAAAGATCAAGTTATTGAGAATATTATATAGTTATATCATCTATAAAATAATAATAATGAAATAATTATAATATTTTCATATAAATTACATTTTTAAAAGAAATTATTAATGTTGGTCCGAAAAAATGATCATCAAAAATGATATATGTTACATTCATTGAGATGGTAGGTTATACATATTGCTGACTAATGTTTCCATTTTTAATGATAATTATGGAAAGGAATAAAGTAATATTTTTAATTTCCATAATGATCATTATATAATATAAAATATATTTTTTCTTTTAATATACTTATATATATCCTCCATGTGGTGTGGTGATTAAAAGAGGGTCACATAACATAGTGAATGTGGTAGTCCACACATACATGAAAGTTGTTATCAATTTTCAGTGGAAAAAAGAAACATTATATTTTTAGAATGATAAATAATTAACTAATATTTTAATTACCTAATATATATCACATATGTCCATTATCATTTTCCTAATTATATTCTATGTAAAATGTTTGTGAAAGACAAATCACATCGCTTCGTGAGACAATAGTCCATCGTACACATGAGTGACGATATTGTATCCCCAATGGGGTGAAATGTAAAAATGTTTTATTGGATATAATGACTATTTATATATAATTATTTTATAAATATCATATATATAATTTTTATCCTTCACCAATTTCTACTGTGAGAGGTGGTAATTGAAAAATTAATGGCATCAGTTCACAATGTGGTAGTCCACCGTACACATGAATGATGATTTCGTAACCCATTTGATGGAAGTTGAGATAGTTTTAAATAATTAACTTATTAAAAAATCTTTTAATCATAAGAAATACAATTCGGTTATTATATCATCACTATTTAATAAGAATTGTGATAGGTGGAGGATAAAATAAAATAAAACCGCTCGTTGAAGAACATTACCACTTATCGAGGTATCCTATATGAATTTACACCAAATACATCATAGGTTGGATTTATACCAAAAATAAGGATTATATAATTATTTTAGGGATGTTGGGAAGTTAATTTGGAAGTTATTTTAATAATAAAAATGGTTATAGGGTGTAAAGTAGAGATGAGATTTGGTGAACTTTTGTAAGTGAGGTGAGTGGAACACTTGTATTTTTTTATAAGATTAAATCATAAAAAATTACTCCTGCAAATTCTGAGAAAATATTTGGTAAAAATTTGTAAATACATTGGTTATTAAAAATAAATTAGGTCATTTTTAACTTTTATCTTCTTAGTTTTACCCACTATAAATCCTTTTTACTTTAACAATGATAATTATTTTCTACTATTTTCAATTTTTATTTTGGTAAAAAATTAGGTTTACCTTTTTAGAAATTATAAATTATTCTTATTAAAATATTTAATCCATTTTCAAAATTCATTTCAAATATTTTGAACATTTTAATTTTAAAATTAATCCTTCATATGCAACAAGAAAGAGAGTTTTAAAGAGTAAATGTTCAAAAGTTTACAATGTTTTTATATTTTAATTAAATATTAAAATGGTTCCAATGTCCAAAATTGTACTATTTGATATAAAATTTAAATAACAATACATTAATACAAATGAAAAATATTAATTAAAAAAATTAATTATTTATATTAAAATGTATTTTTCAATTAAAATTCTGTATTTTCACTATTCATCAAAAGGTGAAACATTTCATAAAAATACCAAAAACATAACACTAGGGTAATATTGATATTCTTATATAAATATATATTTTGGTTTTTAATATAAATTTTATAAATTTGGTTAAAATAAATTTTGAAATTATGTCATAAAAGTGTGATTAAACTATTTTTGAAAAAACAATACATTTTAAAAAAAATAATTTTTTTCCTTTAAATGATTATTATTTTACATCTAATAAACAGATAAAAATAAATTTCATATTTAGTTATTATTATTAATATCCACCAATTATAGTAGCTAGGTTATAATGGTAAACTATATAAGGATTTCTTTAGATTAGGGTTTCATGTGGTGAATAAATTTGAATAAATTAAATTAAAATAAAAAAATGTGGGTTATTTAAGCCCATTGTTTCATGTAATATACGTAATATAATACAAATATTCATATTTAAAAATTTCATGGTGTTGTGGTTCTTGTTTGGATTTTATTGAAACTGTGTGAGGAATATTTATTTAGTGAATATAGTAAAAATAATTCCACCATCAGGACTAATAATCATTTTAATTCTTATTATACATGTTTTAAAAGGTTAATTTCAATAAAAATTATTCAAAAACAATTTTTTACCTTTCTAAAAATATGTTATTTTAGAAAATAGAATATTATTTTTCCCAATAATGTTTTAAGGATATTTTCATGGAATTTTTATTCATCAATGACATCAAAACTATATTTTACTTATGATATAACTAAGATATCTTGTACTGATACCATGATTATTTTTTCTCTTGATCATTAATGATCAGTTTGACTTGGGATATACAATTTTTATTCCATTAACTATTCTAAATTCTATGGTTTATGTTAATGTTTATTGATTTGGGTAAGTATTAATATTTTTTATTTAATTCTATCAATAAAAATTTTTATATTGATTCTATTTCACCTAGTTAATATAAGGAATGAATTGGACATGGTAAGTGATTTGCGGGGCCCACTATAACCCCTCAATATATAAGAAGGTCTCATAAGACAAACCAAAATATGGTTTTGACAAGGCCTTGCCCATTTATTTATATGTCTTGGAATGTGTCCTCGACAGTATGTTTTATATTTTCGAAATTATGCATTCCATCATTATGAATTAAATTATTGATATTCCATGGGATTTTTCAATTAGTTAGAATATGAATGGTTATGTTTTCAAGAAAATGTGGTTATTTATATGGAATTATTTGATCATTATTTTATATGTTCATTTTATTCTCATGTTATTTATCAAAGGGAATTAGTTTGAGTAATTTACATTTACATATAGATTATAACTTATTAATTCATTACTTATATTGCACTCTTACCCTTACTGAGCATCTGATCTCATCCCTTTCTTATGTTTTATATTACCCAGTATATCTGCAAGTGTTTTTTGATTGATATGTGAGGATACACTATAAGGAATAATGGATTTCTCAAATAAAAAACTATGGTTATTATACATTTTCAATTGTAAAATAATTTCATCTTTTTATATTTTATACTAAGACTACTGAATTGTTTAGTCCTTCAAGATGTGATTATTTATCTCTTACACCAACATAATAAAGTAGATATAGGCTCTGATATTTTGGATTCAGGGTCCCTATAGTTTTTATCTATGAAAATCATCTTCAAAGATAACTTACATTAACCCTTACAGGAGGAATAAACTATACTTTTATCATACAACATAATTCTCTAGAGAACATAATCATTTACCTATGTATCAGAGGGATATAACAGACCCACTGATCCTTGGATTATAACATAACAACCCATACATGTTTTATAATAAAACAAGAAATCTATGTTTTAGGGTGGAACCACACATCATCATAAATAATTAGCCATAACCATAACCTGAATAAACTACATTGAGCATTTATTTGATAATGAAACTCATATAAAGAACCCTTATTCATTTCATAATTTTTTTAAAATGTGGAAAACAAATAAGATCAATTATAATATTTTAAAACATTCATAACCCATAAAGATAAACAATTAGTATGGTTTCATTAAAACATATCACCAGTTGAGAATAAGTAACATCAAATTTTGTTGCTTTTCATTATTAAAAATACACATAAATATCATTAAAAATATTTTTTTTGGAAAATATGACTTCCAAATTGAAAATCACTTTTAAATCATAAATATTCAATACATATTTTTTAAATATCCATGTAAAATTATAAAGGATTTTTAAAATAAAAAATGGTCATGATGGTGGGAAAATCCTTTCTTGTAACAATATTTTACAAATAAATTTTTTTCATACTTTTTTAAAGAGAGTCAAAAGTGACCCATGCCGAAATCCTTAAGATATTTTCTAATTAAACCAATTAATTGAATGACCTAAATCAAGTAAAATAACTATTGGAAATAATTTAGGTTTATAATAGATAATTATTTAAACATTTTAGTAAACATGGATATGAAAAATAAATATTTCTACTCTAAAAGAAGATACATTATTGGTATCACTTTCAAAACATATTCTTGATGTTTCTACAATAAATTAATGTGGAATTTAAAATTAAAAATTAAAGAAAAATAAAAAAAATTAGGATAATAAAATTGTCATGGTTTATGAAAATAAGATCATACGATCCATCCCAATGAAAAATTTGACATAGTAAATCAAGAAATAATATAACATTATTTCATAAAACTCTTTACCATTTTGGTAAATTTTATATGAAAATAGATTGAATTAAATGGACTCAAAATAAAAATTTATTACAATTAATTTGATAATATTCTTGATATAATATATTAGGGTGAATTATTCACACACCATAAAATCATTTTGGTGTGTAATATAAACATATTTCCTAATGAAATATAGTTTTAAATGAATAAATTTTACAGAGAACATATCCTAGAATTTATAGATATCCAAGGAGGGATTATAACTATCCTAAACCCATACTGAAAAATCTAGTGCAAAAATCACAAAATTTACATTTCTAGATCCGATAATGATAAATGTTACCTCATTTTTACGATCCAAAACATAAAAATTCAAAATGAAATATTTGATCATGTACATTCTCATAGACCTTTTCTAGTTACAATTTTAGAGAATTTGGAAAAACTCCTAAAACCATGGATTTATAAAAATATGGTTGATAAAAATGAACATCATATCGTACTGTTACAAGCTTTTCATATTCAGCATTATGTCATCATAATCATATATACAAAACCCTTTTATACATAATGCATTGAACATCATTCTTGATAACTTGGGAAAATGAAATATAATAATGGTGAGCTCAAATGTGCAATTAGGGTAAACATAAGTTTTAAAAATGGAATATCATCACTGAGAATAAGACCATCATAATGGTCTTATGACATAATCAAAGTGTATGATAATAACATTAGAATATTCATAACCCTCAGTACATGGAACATCGTCACTGAAAACCAAGAACAAAGCTTTCAAAAAGACAAGAGACATTAGTATGAATAATCAAGAGACATATGATATCAATATTGATTAAAGAAACATCTATTACCAAAATAATAATGAAAACATGTTGGATTTTTATGATATTATATTCAAATCACATCATAAAAATAAAATATCAAATATCGTTGAATTCTATATCATGATTATCTAATGCATTAGGCGGATATCTAGGACCTAATCGTCCTTATTTTATCATGGAATCACCCATTCATTGTATATCACATAATCAATAATCATAGGCTTATAATGGATAAAACCTTCATTGGTTTACAATAAGAATTCACATCTTCATAAATATTTTCCAAGAATAATATCATAAAAAAATTACATTTAGAATTCATTTTCTCATAAACCCCTAAAAACAACATTAATTCTTCTAAATATTTGATAAACTAATATAAAACAAATGGGTACTATAACATCCTCCTTAAAACATAATTAACCCATATAAAAAAAAATTTATACAAATATCTCTTTGAAAAATGATTGCATTATAGAGAAGAATTGGGTTATATAACAATATCATTGAAACAAGATTAACCCGTGTAAATGAAAACAAATACCATAATAATCTATTTGAAACTTGATTAAATAAAAAAAATGAAGTGGTTCCATAACAATATCATTGTATCTTGATTAACATTTGAGAAATAATTGGGTTACATAACAATATCTTTGAAACAACATTAATCCTTCTTGAAAAATATTGAGGATGATATCATTACAAAATATCCTCATTGAATCACACATACTAAAAAGGGTTTTTTATATTGATTAATTGAAATACCATTATAAGGTCATTAAAAATATTTTTCAAGAAAATAAGCTTTTATTCTTTGAAAATCAATTTTTAAAAAATAAAATGCACATGATAATTTTAAAATAATTTTCTTTGAAAATTAACTTTGAGTCATATAAACGAATCCCCACGGAAAATAATAGACATGGTGGAAGTAAAATACATTCAGGTTGTAAATGTTAAAAATAAATATTCTTTTAAAAACATTTTATAAAGGGGATTCAAAAGTGTCCCATTTGGAAAATTATAAGAAATTTACTTTCAAAAAAAAGATAAAATATAGTCAGAGATACTGTAATATAGATTGATGAAATCATTTATTTTTTGAAAATAACATTTTAGAAAACATTTTTGAAAAAAAAGATATGTAAGAGAAATATTTTCAATCTGGAAAAAAAATATTAGAGTATTATCACATAAAAATGGATTCTTGATATTTCTTTAATCAATATGGGAGGAAATGTAAATTTACCATTTGAAACACATTCGTAAACAGAGTAGAATAAAAGTATGTTTTTTAATAAAATTATATCACGTTATTTCTTCCAAAATATCATAGAACATAAATTGTCCTATATGAAATAAGATTGTAGCATAAAGCCTTTTCCACTTTAGTAAATCATAAATTGTAATCCCTAGGAAATAATAACACAAAATGATACATTACATATCATAAACATAAGGATTTATTGATATAACATTTAAATGGGAATTATATACTCATAAATGAATATATGTGCATATTTTATGTCTCAAAGAAAGAGAATTTGAGATGAATCACCCCTAAAAAAATAATACCAATAAATTTCAGAATAAATAAATAGATAATTTATTTATATCAAGTGTAAATATAAATAAAAAAAGTGGAAATAAAACATAAGATATTAGAAATTTCTAACACACATAATCATATAATATCTAATATAATGTAGAAGTAATATAACCCAATGAAAAGAAATTGTGTTATAGAATTATTTATCACTTGGTAAAATTCAATTCAAATACCCATTTATGAAATAATTTAAATTAAAACATAAAACTCTATTAAAAATGTATGATTTATGATATTATATGCTAAACGGAATATATATAAACCATATATAACAAATTAGGCATATAAAATCAAAATATGCCTTGTTTAATGTAAATTGAGATGAAGACCCTTATGACTTTGGAAATATCTATATCAAAAACCCATGAAATATAGATCCTAATATGGATGTGTAAATCAAATTATTTTTTAGGGATATAATCAAAATGTAAATTCATGAGCATTTCATACACAAAAAAATTGAAATTAATAGTGAATATGGAATATACAACATAAAAATGAAAAGTGATATGAGAAACTCATACCTTCATTCTGAAATTTCTATTTGTGTACTTTAACTCTTGTATAACAAGCCTATACAAATTATTTTATTTCATATTAAATGTTTTTATGATTAATACCATATACATAAAAAGATTAAATGTAATATTTAAATACATAATCAGTTAAAGCCATGATATGTTTTATGAGGACGTCCAATTAATTGATTCAAAAATTCATTGGTGTGTTTATTGGGGTCAAAGAGATCATTGTTTCAACCTCTATAAAATATAAATCATTAAATATCTATCATCGTTATAAAAAAAATTACATTTAAAACAAATCATGAAATACGATTTTGAAAAATGAACTGTAATATAATCATGGGGATTGTAGGTTGTACGTACAATTAGTAATGTTTCTATTTTCTAATGGTCATTATTGAAACATGGTAAGTAATATTTAATATTTGATTAAATATCATAATTTCATTTATAAAATATAAATTCATTAAATATACTTATAGGTAGGAACATACACCTGTTTATACATCATCAGCTATTCAGCAGGCTCATCTGACTACATATGATGGATCTCGTCAACCACGTTTGGCGAAGTGAAATCAGCAGGAACATACACCTACTAGTATTAATCAAGCCTACCAACAGTCTAGCTTGGTAGCATTCAGAGAAGTTAGTCAGAAAGCCCCAACAACAAATAGGAGGCAGACTCAACTCTCTGCCCCCACACATGAGTACTGTCAGGATTCACTAACAGGAAAAGAAGGACAGAAGCAAGCACATACACCTTCTCTAAGCCTGGAATGGACGTATATTCCCGTTTCGGCAGCTAAAGTCACCAAGCATATTCTATCAATGGTGAAAGAGTAGAAGAAAATCCCTGCTCATATTCTGGATGCCTACCAGGATATTATAACAACTTCAGTGGCATCTTAGGGAAAGACACAAAAATCTATCCCTACCAGTGGAGTGATACATCAACAATTTACTCCGGAACAGACACACACATTTGTTCCAGTCCAAGAGGGTTATGGGGCATACTCCCCCATATCATACGGACGACCAAGTCATGCACATACACCTGATTTGAGAGGAGATCGTCAGCCTAACCTGGCCATCTTTCTTGATCAGGAACATAAACCTGCTTAGAGCATCCACTTTCGTCAACAAGTGGTTTCCAAAGCGAGTAAGAAGTCATCTAAGAAAAATACCCGCCCTGCACAGTCAGGAGATCAAGAGCCAATCTGTAAGAAGGCCTTTCTCGATGCTGGCGTTCTTGAAGCCCTCAGACAATTATCTGTTGGAATTCAAGATTCTACTCCCTCAGTTCCCAATAGTGGGAACATTAATTCCGAAGGTCTTCCACACACACTTCCTCATGAAGGCTTGCTTCATGACAATTTGGTCGATCTCAAAGTTTCATCTTCAGATGAGTGCCACAGGAACCCTCTATGTGGTCAGAAGACCAAGGAGAAAGAGATCTCATCTTTTGATGTAACCCATTATGGTGGTCCTCCCCATGATGATGAATTTCTCTGCGAAAGTCCTCTCCACAGTAGAGATGCACATTTCCCAGAAAATGCTCCAGTGGACAATGTAGTGTCGAGAAAGCCCTCTTATCTTGAGGCACTTGCAAATGCAAAACAAGTCATGTCTGAAGCTTCATCGCTAACAGGTGAAATACTTTCTCAATCAGAAGATAGCCCAGGGTGGAGGTCATTCTCCGAACTACCCCTAAGTCATGCATCTTCTAGTTTGATCAATAATTTATCTACCCATCCTGTTGAATCCAATGAAGAAACAAGGAAACACCAAATCTAGTCAAATCAGGTAGAAGAATATTCATCAAATGAGAAATAGGAAATGCTGAATATGAGAAAACAACTGGAAAAAGGTGAAGTGCCAGTCATGTTTTGGTCTCTGGCTGACTCTTAGTATAATATTCCAGAAATGTTGATGGAAGATGAAATTCATGATATTCATCTCAACATATGGAAAACTCTTTGTCAGTTGAAAAAGAAAGTATTGTCTTATGATAAATATGCAAATCATCTTAAGATAATAGAAGGGTTACAACGTCAGATTGATTTTGCGTCTCTATCAGTCTCTCGATATCCAAAGGCTAAAAATCAGCAGAGAGCCCTTCAACGTTCATGATTTGGCGCACTAAGAATATTCCGTCAGTTAATTTCCAATGCCCCATCTGGTGTTCATGTCAGAGGATGGGGTGTTCATGGATCACTGCATTTCACGGTGCTTTCCAGTCAGCAAAGCCCTTCGAAAATGGTCTCATGCAATGTTATTGCCCATGGCCAGCCACAGTCAATGGGCTTTGTTTATAATCAAAATCTTGTCCAAGAACAGGATTCAACTAGTTCCTCTCAAAATCAAGAATACAGAGAACAAGTTGTCGAATTACTCTTGCATCAAGCAAAATGGAATATTTAACAGGCCTCTCGTTTGGAGGAAGCACGTCACCAAGTGACAGAAGTGTCGAAAATCATCCAACGGTCTTTTGAACCGGGTGATAAAAGCGGATACAGGTTAATGCATCCAGCTAATTTCCGGACTAAGGTTCGCAAGATCAGGAGGACTTTCAAGAAATTCTTAGACATAGCATGTCAAGAATCACCCCAGCTCACCAGACTGGGGACTCTTTTAAACCAACCCTCGGAATCAACAAAAAGGATTCGGGGATTTGAGCGAGACCAGCAGGAACAACCCCAGTCCACTGGACTGGGGACTTTTTCAAATCATCAATCCCCTCCTCAGAGAAAGTCGGTCTTTTCTCGATTGGGGAAGAAATGTCAAGAGGAACGAAGATCCAAATTATCAGGAGGTTCCCTCCAAATTACTGTTCGTCAAGAATTTCCTAAGGGATCGAATCAACAAAAGGCAGTGTCTCATCAAAGACATGGAAGAAGACAATATCACAGAAATGCTGATAGAAGGGATGCGATGAATTATGCATCGATTAATGTCATCAATGTCGTTGTTTCTGATCCACTAGATGAGGCTCACTCAGGTGACTCAGATAAAGAGGCTCCTACTCAAGAAGATGTACGCACTGACACAAATGAAGAAGGTGTGCGTACACGAATTCAAAGGATTACTCAGAACATAAGTAATCCTTTGAGTAACCCACTTCCCCCTCTCCGAAAAGGATCCAACAAAGGGAAGGGAAAGAACCAGGTCACATATCCTTCCTCTGGAGAAGTTCAATCGCTTTCACTAGAGTAGAGGTTTGCACAACAGGAGGAAGAAATGAAGGAATTAAGAAGGTTGAATGCAGAACTACTTCAGAATAGTCTTCTTCTTAAGCATGCTGAAGTCAGTCAGCCAAAGCAATTTGTTGTAGCTACTGAGGTGGATCAAGAATATCCTCCTCTATTAGTACACCCTCACAGGTCTAATCCTATAGGTCAAGTGCAACAACGATTGGCAGTGCTACCATCAATTGCAGCACAAATCGCCACATCTTTCCAAGCTCCAATCATTTCACCTACCCAAGTCCAAGTTCAACCGGATGTTTCTCAAAAGTTAATAACTACTATTGAGTCATTAACAGCACGGTTAGAAACTATGGAAGGGAAGCGTGCGCAAGTTCAAGTAGAAAATAAAGTTTACCCTGAATGGGTAGATTCAATTTCTCCTCTATCTAGTTTTGGGAACCATGTATTCCCTATTTTCAATGGATCAGGCGATCCTGGACAACATTTGACGCATTACGTGTCTTGTTGCAATCCTATGATGGGAACTCCGGAGCAGCAACAAGTCGTGAAACTCAGATACTTCATGCGAACCTTGCAAGGACCAGCTTTTGTTTGGTATACAAGCTTGCAATCCCGGTCAATTACCGGATGGGAGGATCTTCGCCAAAAATTCCTCCTTCAGTTCAGCTCTACTTTGCCAAAGACAACAGTTTTCGATCTTACAAACTGTAAGCAAAGGTAGAATGGAAGAGTCTCTGATTTCATTGCTCGCTGGATAGGATTCACATATTCCTTGAGTTTAGCACTCCCTCAAGAATAATTGTTGCCAATCTGTGCGGCAAATCTGCGTGACGAATTACGCACGCCATTAATCCCTATGAAATAGACAGGAGGGTTTTGAGACCTTACTTCAATCGCTCAGGAGATCGAAGATTCCCTTATACAGGCTAAGGCTAAATCTCGTGTAATTCCATCAACTTCAAGAAGGATAATGGGTAAAGTAGAAACTGCTACAGTTATGCTCAAACAAGCACTTGTACCTATTTATAACTCAAAACCTTCATCTTCTCGAAGGGCCCCACCTTCTGAGCGCCAAAAACAAAGGTATTTTCATCCAGATGATCAAAAAGATCAAAGACGAAAACAATTTGAGGATCTAAATAGAAAAAAATACTCTTTCCGAAATGAAAAAGTTCTTGGTTATTTCATTTCGGCTCTGGAAAACAATTTGGTTCAATTGCCAATGCCCAAGAGGCCAAACAAGAAAGAAGATGAAGATCGTCCTAATTATTTCCCTTTTCATCAAATGTCGGGGCATCCCATCCAGGAGTGTTTTGTCTTCAAAGACCTCCTGCAAAAGATGGTCGACTCGGGACAGGTCACATTGAAAGGCTCCTCATCCCAGGTAGCATGTGTCACTGCTACAGTTCCAGAGGAGGAAGATGAATGGTAGGAAGTTAAAAGCAAAAATGCACAAAAGTATGATGATTGGATGGTCATAAAGACAATCAATCGAACTCATGCTATTTTGCGAACACAATTAAAGAAACCAATTGTGTCTTCTGCCATGAATGTTGCGGAAAAACATTCTTCATCATAAGGAAAGTCCTCAATGAAACGGCATGATTCAAAGAAAGAAAAAGAATCAGAAGAAGATGAGTATGTTTCAAAGCCTAAGTTGTCTTTTACTTTGGCAGACTTCATGCCATCTACTTTAAAGCCATGGGCACCGCCCCACCAAATGGCATAGCCTGAACAGGCTAATCAGGCAGAGTCTTCATCAGACGAATAGTTAATATTTGGTTTTGTTAATATGATTCAATTAACAGATCCATATGCCAGTCGCAGTTTCGATTTCAATGAGCCTTAATTCCCTGTATCAAACAGAGGAATCAGAGGAAGTTCTAGGGGCTTAGGATACAGTGGAAGACATGGATCTTTCAGAAGCCACTATTCCAATTCTACCCCTGCTAGAACTGTGTACGCAACAGAAAATCGTTGTAGAGCCCTTCCGCGAGCTCAGCAAGAACAAGCAAGATCTTCTACCAATAGAAAATTCAGTCCTAGCACAGTTATTTTGGAAGACTGGTTGAAGGTTTCATCTTCTTCCTCTCAGCAAGTAAACGGATCTATTGGGTCTAGTCTTCCAAAATGAGGATTATTACCAACTCCTATCCCAATACAAGATGCATCAACTTCCAATGCATTTGCTTCCAATTTACCTACTAAACCACATATTCCTATTGGGAAATGCAGACCTCTGGATCAAAATTATGATATATTGAAACACTTGGCCCAAGTACCATCCAAGTTATCAATTCTGGATGCTTTGAATCTGTCAAAAGATCTTTGGGAAGCACTCATCGAGGATTTGTCATGTCCTCAGGAGTTTGAAACTGAAATTGCTACAGCTGAAGTCTATCACATATAGAATAATCATGCAGAATTCCATGCAATAATATCTTTTACTGATAAAGATGAAGATGATGTTGTGCATGGGAATATCATACCTTTGTATTTATCTGGAAAGGTCAATGGTGTATACATCTGAAGAGATTTTATTGACAATGGTCCAGGAGTCAACCTCATGCCCATTCGTACACTTCGTCGATTGGGCCTCATAGAAACTGATTTCCTTCTACCATGATGTTACAAGGATATGATAAAAATGAACAAGAACCACTGGGTGAAGTTACACTCAGAACTCAGTTTGGAGATCTTGTATCCAATTCAGATTTCATGATTGTTGATCAAGACTCAGCTTTCAACGTCTTGCTTGGAAGACCCTGGCTACATCAGCATGTGACTATCCCTTCATCATACCATCAATGTCTCAAATATTGTTTTTATGGTCAAGTTGGGACATTGTATGGTGATAATGCCCCGTTAAAGACATGTGAGTCTCAATACATTGAGGCGGAATTCTATCACATGACGCAAAGGGAGAAATCCATAACACAGGATATTACCAAAGTTAATGCTCCATATGGTTTGGAAAAAATTCCAGTAAATCCATTTACACATGTGAGTACAGATTATGTGTTGCCTATCAGTCAAATTGACAAGGTATACTCAAATCAAAATACTCTTATGGAAAGATCCATAATGTCAATTACGGAAATCGAGCCAGACAACATGGGAGAAATTGGTAATCTACCAAGCAGTGATAAAAGCACAAATGGTGACGTCTTCATTTCATCTACTGAAATACAACAAGTCTATACTTCACCAATTAGGCCAGAAGAAGTTATAGCAAAATCAGAGGTGAACAATGATGTCGATTCTCAATCCATCGTCTCCTCTTTATTACACAAAGAAGACCCTTCACATAAATCGGGTCGGAAATGGAAGCTTCTTCTTCAAGATATGAAAATTTTGACATCTTTTATGATCATGAAAATTATGCTTTGTCATCTACTATGAAAGTAGACACGGAATAAATAACACATGATGAAGAAGAAGAGGAAGATCTCAGAGAAGCTCCTTCATCATTTGAAGAGGGTATCTCTACCACTGTGGATGAACTCAGAGAAATAAATCTGGGTACAAAAGAAGATCCGCGCCCCACTTTAATCAGTGCGGCCATGACCCTTGAAGAGCAAGAGATGTATATTTTTTTCTAAAGAGAAATAGAGATATTTTTTCTTGGAACTATACAGAAATTCCCGGGTTTGATCCTGATGTTGCTACTCATCATTTGGGTTTACCATAAGAACATCGAGGATTTAAGCAAACCGCGAGAAGAACACAACCAACTTATGCTTCCAAAATTGAAGCTAAAGTGTATAAGATTATCAAAGCTAACATCATTAGAGAAGTTAAATAACCCAAATGGTTGGCTAATATTGTCCCTGTAAAGAAAAAGAACGAACAAATTAGAGTTTGCATCGATTTCAGAGATCTTAATCGGAATTGTCCTAAGGATGATTTCCTAGTTCCGATTACAGAACTTCTAATTGATGCAATAGCTGGCTATGAAGCACTTTACTTCATGGATGGATATTCTGGATATAATCATATCCAAATGGCCCCAGAAGATGAGGAATAAACAACCTTCTGAGCCCCCCAGGGTGTGTTTTGTTACCGGGTAATGCCCTTTGGCTTAAAGAATGCAGGTGCAACATATCAGCGCGCCATGCATCGTATCTTCAAACCATTCTTAGGGAATTTTGTTGAATTCTATGTAGACGATTTGGTGGTTAAATCCAAACAACGTTCAAATCACTTGGCTGATTTGGAAGTTATATTCTGCAAGCTTCGACAACATAATTTGAAGATAAACCCCTTAAAATGTGCTTTTGGGGTAACCTTAGGAAAATTTCTTAGCTTTTTTGTACGCCATCGTGGTATTGAAGTCGATCCTGAGAAGACAAAGTCAATCCTTGGTATGTCGCCTCCTCAAAATTTTAAATAATTAAGAGGACTTCAAGGACACTTATCCTATATTCAGATTTTCATCACCAATTTGGTAGGCAAAAGTTTACCCTTTACCAAATTGATGAAGAAGGGAGTCACTTACCAATGGACTGAAAAATGTCAAGAAGCATTTGATATTCTCAAGAAATACCTCTTGAGTCTACCGGTACTCATGCCACCTGTTCAAGGAAGACCACTTATCCTCTATGTGACCGCTCTAGAGCGATCATTGGGTGCCTTTCTTGCTTAAAATAATGATGCTGGGAATGAAAACAGTCTCTACTATCTCAGTCGAACCATGCTTGAAGCAGAAACCCAGTATTCAAGTATTCAGAAGTGCTACCTGGTGTTAATCTTTGCAGTTCAGAAGTTGAGACACTACCTGCAACATCACTTGGTCCAATTGGTATCTCGCAATAACCCGCTCAAATTCATCCTTAGTCTTCCAATGCTTATAGTATTTCTAGCAAGGTGGGAAGTTATTTTGAAGCAATTAGACATTCAGTATGTCTCTCAAAAGGCGATAAAGAGCCAAGCTCTGGCTGATTTCCTAGCTGAACACCCTTTAGTGGAAGACATATCTTAAGATATTGAATTCCCTGATGAGGAAGTCTTCTTTATTCAAGAAAGTCCTCAGGCATGGGAAATTTATTTTGATGGTGCTTCTAGAAGTCCAACAGGGAGGAAAATAGAAAATCCTAAATTCAAAAAAGTTGGCTTAGGAATTGTGCTCATTTCTCCAGAAAAGGAAGTGTTAACTTATTCCTTCTTATTGTGGGAAGGTGGTACCAATAATGAATCCAAATACCAAGCTCTTATCAAAGGCTTGGAATTAGAGCTTCAAGCACAAGTGAATCACTTAAAGGTGAAGGGTGATTCAGACCTGGTAATCAAACAAGTCAATGGGGATTATGCTATCAGAAAAGAAGAACTAATCCCTTTGTATGATTAAGTTAGAGAGTTAATGGTGGAATTCCATTTGGAACCAGCATTTTCTTATGTCCCAAGATCAAAAAATGCTCAAGCTGATGCATTGGCTAATATAGCCACAGCTCTGGCAGATCCAAATCGGGACGAGACAACCCTCAGTATTGCCCACCGTCGTGAAATTTCACCTTATGTTCGAATCAGAACAGAGGAAATTAATGAAATTTCTCCCATTCCTGAACGGTATGGTCATACTACAGGATGGATGTCACCTATCAGGAAATACCTTCAAAATGGAACACTTCCACCTGATAGAGCTGAGAAAGAACAAATCCGGCGATGTGGGGTTAATTTTACTCTTTATGATAGCCCAGATCACCTCGAGAAAATTCTCTACAAACGTGGTTTTGATGGAGTTCTCTTCAGATGCATTGATGGTGAAGAGACAATGGCTGTCATGAAAGAAGTGCATGCAAGAGTCTGTGGTGCCCACCAGTCTGGACATAGACTGTCTGATCAAATTCGAAGGCTTGGATAATTTTTCCCTTCAATGATACGAGATTGTGCTGATTTCACAAAGAAGTTTCATTCATGACAAGTACATGCCAACTTCATTCATCAACCTCCAGAGTTGCTTCATACAGCTAAATACTCGTGGCCATTTTCCACGTGGGGGATGGATGTGGTGGGACCTTACCCTTTGGCTATGGCCAAGAAGTTTAAGTACATTCTAACTACTACTGACTTCTTTTCCAAATGGGCAGAGGCAATACCTCTCAAGGAAGTCAGTTCTAAATGTGTTTTTAGCTTCATCAAGTCTAACATCATTACCAGATTTGGTGTTCCTCATACCATATTAACAGACAATGGCACCAACTTCTGTTCATCCGAGGTGAAGAAGTTGTATCAAGAATACAACATCAAATCCAACCATTAATCTCAGTATCATGCAGCGGCCAACGGCCAAATAGAAGCCTTTAACAAGACTCTTTCAAATATACTGCAAAAGATGGTGGATAAAGATAATAGGTCATGGCCCGATAAACTCTTTCATGCTTTATGGGCTTATCGGACTACCACTCGCACTGCAACTCGGTCAACTCCATATTCATTGGTATATGGAACGGAAGTCGTCTTGCCCATTGAATTTCAACTAACCTCGCTCAGAGTAGCCATTTGCGATCAGTCATCTACAGATGAGCAATCTCAAAAGAGATTGAATGAATTGGAACGGTTAGATGAGAAAAGATTGTGCACTTTACACCACTTGGAAATCTATCAGAATCGAATAGCAAGAGCTTTTAACAAAAAAGTTTGTCTTCGTTCATTCACTCAGGGAGACTTGGTATTAGTTCTTAGAACTCCAATGATACCAGGAAAGAAACCTCCCAAGCTTGAGCCAAAATGGGAAGGACCTTATTCAATACATAGGGTCTACTCCAATGGAGCTTATTCATTAATCTCGATGGATGGAGAACTCATCACTACTCAAACCAATGCCAGATTTTTGAAGAAGTATTTTATATAAACTGCAAAGTACCTTACGAATGTCCCTGCAACATGACACTAAACTGTGCAGCACCCGTTCGTCCTTTCTATATAACGTTAAACTATACAAAAGTCCTTTAATACGTCCTACATGACATTAAAATGTACTTCATCCTTGCTATATGACGTTAAACTATACTGCAACGGTCCATACATATGACCTTAAACTATTTGTACTTTCGTCCCACACAACGCTAAACTGTGAAAAAGTTCCCTAAATGGCCATGTATGACCTTAAACTATAACTAGGTCCTGTATGACCTTAAACTACATCATCAATGGTCCATGCATATGACCCTAAACTATTTGCAAGTCCCTTACGTCCAGCAAGACGTTAAACTGTGACATCCTAACTACATGATGCTAAACTGTATAAAAGTCCCTTACGTCTAGAAAGACGTTAAACTACGTAATCATCAAAGGTCTTGTATGACCTTAAACTACACCACCGTCAAGCATGACATTAAACTGCACCATACACGGTCCATGCATATGACCTTAAACTATTCTCACTTTCGTCGAACATGATGCTAAACTGTATCGTCCCTTTTTCGTCCAACATGACGTTAAACTGTGAAAAAAATACCCAATGCGTCCAACATGACGTTAAATGATGTAATCTTTTGTCCTCATTGCATGACATTAAACTGCACAGTCCCCCTTTCGTCCAACATGATGTTAAACTCTATTGTCCCCATCATCCTAACTACATGATGCTAAACTGTACAGAAAGTTTTTGATACGTCCTACATGACATTAAACTGTACTTTTGTCCCTGCTACATGACACTAAACTGTGCAGCACCAATAGTCCTAACCACAAGACTTTAAACTACATAGCCTCTTCATATGTCCTACATGACGTTAAAATATGTATTGTTAAGGTTGTTTCGAACTCTTTTTTCTCACACCGAGTATGACTCACGTGATCTTATAGAAAACCTCAACCATAACACTCTCTCTGGGCTACTAACCATGTGTAAGTCCCAACATCATTTTTTAGGTCGTTGTCCCCAAGAACAACTTGATCATTTATTCATTATTTAATTGAACTACACGGACTTTGATCCTTGCCTTCTAGGCTGGGTATGTAGGCAAACTACCAAGGTTCAATCCCAAAACCAATCTCTTCACATCGGTTCACCTCCATCTCATATGATGTTAATTCGTGAAACCGCCCTTAGAATCAATATATTTAAATTGCTTCACTTTCTTCCCTATTATACGACGTTAAACTATAAAACACTTTTGTCCAGTATGACAATAAACTACAAATTTCTTTGATGCCCTCACCTGAGAGGGAACCATTATTTACATTGATTTTTTTTCAATAATGTTTCATTTCAAAGACTACGTGCATACATGGCAATGCCCGAACCTTTTATCTTGGGTTAAACCATCATTGCACTAAAGTCCCCTTTCACCCTTCACATGTACGAACCAAATTTGTACGGAGGGTATTTATAGAACTACGTAGGCTTGATTCCAATCCTTATGGGATATGTAGGAACGTTCGAGTGTCCCTCGAATCTAGCCCCATGTCTTTGGGCCTAACCCCAAATTCCATTTTCAGTCCCTTGGCTGAAAAGTCCCCATGAAAACACACACTGTGTATTTCTTACAATGGTCCAAGCTTTGTGACCCTAAACTAAGATCTCTAATCCTTTTTTACCACATGATGTTAAACTGTAGTTTAAGAACTACGTATGGATTGATTCTCATCCTTATGGGATACATAGTGAAGTCCAACATTTCAATTCAGGACCCAGCCACAGCATGATTATGGTTAGAATTGATCTGTGTATCTCTGTATACATTGAACAATATCCATCTTTATGTGTCATAATACTAACCTTAAATATTTTCAGATCCTCATAACCCTTTTTCATGACTTCTAGTCACAAAAATGTCAAACTTCTGAGAGTTCATTTGCCTAACTATGCAGCACGTGCCCATAGGCGGCCTTGCATAAACAGTCTATGTAACAGACATGTTAGCCGAAAGATACTATTATTTGACTATGTAGCCAATTCCCATAGGTGGCCCTGCATAATTCAACCCCCTAACGGGTTTGTCGAATAGTGGTAACTTCATTCTTGGGAAGAATTCCTCTTTTTTCATTATTTGTCTTAAATGATAGTATGTAGGGATCCAAAAAAAATAGCCATCCTTAACATATTTGTCCCATATCCTTTTTCATGATCTGAAAGTGTTCAAGTCTATGGCTTATATTCTCCTTCCCTACGTTTGGGTCAGACCTTCGTAGGAGTGATATTCATCTAGTTCTTCGATAATCTTGTTTGGAAATATCTTCTCCATATTCAAGTACCTATTTCTATATAGAAAACTCTATACTTTGGAAGATTTGAATCTCCATAAACATTCACTAGCTTTTTAGCACTAGGAAAGTAAATTTCTGAGAGTTCTTTTGCCTGATTATGCAGCATGTGCCCATAGGCGGCCTTGCATAAACAGTCTACATAAAAGACTTGTTATCCAAAAGATACTATTTTATTTGACTATACAGCCAATGCCCTTAGGTGGCCCTACATAATTCAACCCCCTAACAGGTTTGTTAAATAATAGTAACTTCATTCATGGAAACTACTTCTTCTGATGCCTTTTAGCTCTTTTTCATATCATTCCTCAGATTCAAATATTCATAAGCCATAGTTTACATTTTTTCCCTCATACTTGAGTATGGTAATATGTTTTTAGATGTGTTGTAAAGGAATTGAGTCAATTCTAATCCATTTCGGTTAAAGCTATTTCGAACTTAAACATTAGTCTTTTAATGTCTGACGTGCATGAAATTAAACTGCCCACATAAGAAAAGGGAACTCTGAATAAACGTCAAGTTCCCAGCTTACTAAACATACATTTTGTATGATTTAGGTAACATTGAGCAATTAAAAGGTTTGAAGTTTGTAGGGTTATTTACATTAATCCTAGTAAAAATCAAACTATGCTTACTAGGCCCATTGGATTAGGTAAAATCTAAAGCATGTAGCAAAAGAGAATGCAAGTAAAAATGATTGAAGATGAAAGTGTTTTTCATTGATGCACAAGAGTTAGAAGGACATCCACAGACTGGAGTCTCTTCTCTTTTTCAAGAATTATAAGAGGCTTTCAACATAGATCTTCATTTGATTTACGGAATCCCGAGCTTCATTAGCAACCACCTGGAATTCATTCATTCAACTTGATACAATAAGAGATGCAGTGATACCAGCTCTTCTTGGAACAATTGTAAAAGGATTTTCTTGAGTGTGGTTTGAGAAAATTTTCTGTTGGTCAAACAGTGACTCTATTTCTGTCCAAGAGACTTGGAAGATGGATACATGGATTTGAGAATGGAGCATTGGAAGTAAAGATCCATTTGGAGAGAGTACTCTTTTCAGATATTGCTCTAATGCCATTTTTGTCTTCTCTCCACCAACCGGTAGCGGAAAACATTTCAGCCCATGGGTTTGCCATTTTCATATCTGCAAGGAAATGACATGGAGGAATTTGAAAGTTCACACCATTGTTGTTTCTCTTAATTCAAAGCATAACTGAAATTGAGGAGTGGAAGTGCAGCTGCATTTCAGGCGTATAGTTCTTTGTATCTGGAACATTGATTCCTTGCAGATGACCATGACCACACAGATGAAGATAGATGCTATGTGGAAAATTAAGATGATATTTCTTCAAGTACATAGCCAAATCTGGGAGAGTTCTGTCACAGATATCATAGTAATCATGGCCAATTATGTTCATCATATCATCAATCTTCTTGTTATCCAGTTCATCAATTATTCTGGGTCTATGAACCATTGATTCTGCATAAAAGTTTAATAAATTAAATTCTTAAATGAATTTATTTTTTATAAACATTGTGAAGAAATCCGAAAAAATGGCAAAGGCACTAAGGCGTGCAAGTGTACACTTGGCGCGCAAGTGTTCTTGTGTCGCGCTAGTTTTTACCGCACAAGTCTAAACCGCGCAAGTATAGATACCTAGACAGCAGCGCGATGGTAAGGAAACAGCGAAAAGAAGAGACTAGTGCAGCGAAGATAACTTGCGCGGCGAGAGCTCGAGAATTCGGAAGCAGATGCTATGCGCAGCCAAGGATCCTATATTTATAGGCCAGGTTGCCTATCTACACGCCCTACCTAATGCGCCCAAGCCCTGCACGATGTGCACTTGTGCGCCTCCCTCTGCGCCCTCAACACTTGCACGCCACCTTTCCTTTGGATGTCTTCGATTTCCTCAGAGTCAAATACTCATTTCTCTCGAATCCAACTCTGAGGGGGGACTTTTTTGATGCTCCTTTTTTGTCACAGAGTCCAAAGGAATGTAAAGGGAAACTACTTAGCACAAATTGATCCATCCTTTGAAGAAAATATCAAAAATCGACAAAGGGATGAACAAAGAGAAGATTTCCCATAAGTCGCACAAGTTTCCTCATAGTCGCGGAAGTCCACTTGCACGACGCATTATGGCCACGCAAGTAACTTGCGTGCCCTAAGTGATAACCACCGTGGGTCTTCTCCCTACCTATAAATAGACCCTGTGGGCCCCCCATTCGAAAAGTAATTTTTCCAGAAACTCGGATTTGATCTCCCAGCGCCCTAGTCTCTTCTCAAAGCTTCCGGAACACTTCTAAGGTAATTTCTTACCTAGAACAGAATATCTAAAGAGGGGGAGGAAGGCCTAACTGTTTAAACTCATCAACACTTGCACACCTAGGTGTCCAGACCTTAAGGGAAATGGCCACACTTGCGCGCTTCTTTACTCCTTTAATAGAACCTGCACACCCCTCTACTGGAATAACCTCAAGAGGATTCTAAAGGCCTTAAACAAAGGTCGTTCAAGTATTACACTGCTGGCTGAACACCGCGCAAGTACCAAACGTGTCGCGCTGGAATATACATGCGCGACCAGGACTAGCGTGCCCACGCAGTACATGCGCTCCTTCCACAACTTGCGCACCCCTGCCTTTTTGGATGCCTTTTTTTCCCATTTCACCCCTCTTAAGCCATTACACATTTCCTATTCAAGATTCAGTCTTCAAGACACTCTTTAAAGCCATTTATGGCATGATTTATTGATCTTACTTCCTTATCTGAAAAGAATTATGTGGAATATCTCTCAAAACATAGTGATTTACACATCTTTATGTCACTAAAGATTGAGATTTCATTCATTTAACCTCATCCTTTAAGATGAGAGAATCCTTAACATGGGTCTCCTTTTCAGGAATAATCCCCAGTCATAAGTCCTCTAAATTTTGGGAATCCTCTTAGGAGTAAGCCCCAGATCCCCTAACCTGGGCTTCCTTTTCAGGAGTAAGCCCTAGTCTCAAGTTTGGGCATCCTCCTTAGGAGTAAGCCCCACTAATAATTCTTAACTTGGGCATCTTCTTTAAGAGTAAGCCCCAATTCTTAAAGTTCCCAAATTTGGTCATCCTCCTTAGGAGTAAGCCCCAGTCCCCTAATTTGGGCATCCTCCTCAAGAGTAATCCCCAAACCTTAATCCTTGACCTGGGCGTCCTTTTCAGGAGTAAGCCCCAGTCTTAATTTCTCTTAACCAGTCCTAATTTACCTTTGATCTGGGATTCCTTTTCAGGAGTAAAACCCAATCATAATTCTTCTCCTAATTTGGGCCTCCTTTTCAGGAGTAAGCCCCAAGTTAGAGTATTCAAAATCTCCATGAATCACATATACCTTTATGGACCATGTTCCTAGATTTCTTCCCTAAAGTAAATCCTAACCATCATTTATCTTGGCATTCATACATACATAAGTCCTACATCATTTATTATGATGGCATCTTTCATGGCCAAATTGTCTAATTTTTACCAATACCTCTTGTTTCTCACACCGAGCATGAGTCACGTGAGCTTAGAGGGTAAAAGTAATTATGGAATCCTTCTTTGAGCTATCAATCATAACCATCATACTCCCTTACTCGAACTACGTGGGTTCTGATTCCTTTTCTAAACAAAGGATACGTAGGTAGCCCGTCTACAGGTTCGATCCCAACTCTAAAATAATCAATGTCTTTCTGAATGACAATAAACCTCAAGTGCCCCACTGAGTGGCTTTAAAACCAGCATGGTCATCATAATGACCAAGAGACTTCTATATAAATGTGTCGAAGGGTACCATTGAAGAATAATTTCTAATAAATACAGATGATTCTCTATCGATGAAGAACCTCGAATACATATAAAAGATTCTCTAAATTTTCTACATATTTTATCATTGATTGTCAGATCTGATGGAAAGCTCATTTTATACTTGGTAATGTAATAAGGATTCACGAACATAACTTAAATCTATAAAGAGAGTCCCAGAGTAGACAATAATTCCCCTCAAAAAGGTGTGATGAGTCTGACCTCCCATCCTCTCAACCAATGAAAATTCCTAAGCCTCATCAGTCCAAAAACTAATGAGCACCTACCTTTGGAAAGTAGGTCCGAATGGATGTGGAATCATTGTATGTTTCCGGTTCTATGAACAAACCCGTTAGAAACTAATTGGAACGTTTGAACCTCCCATCAAGGCGGTCATCCCCGGATTCCAAGGGAAACAAACATCCTCATGCCATTTTGAGGTACTACAGTTTTGATGTTTCTATTATTATGTTTACTTTTCTCATTTCTAAATTATTCTATATGTTTTAGTCATTTTTAGTTTGATTTATTGGTTTTGGGTTAGTTATTGTTTCTGGTTTGATATTTTTGGTGGGTTATCGGGAAGTTAGTATAGGTTTGGACATGAATCTATAGCCGGAAGAGCAATACGTTTTCCTATGGATAACTAGTGAGATCCAATGTATAGCTACTGAGTGGCACTGACCAGTTTAGTGGAATAATAGAAGTAGGGATTTGTTAAATGAGTCCACATAGTTATAAAGGGGAAGCCATTGAATGTCCATTAGGATGTCCAGTGGTGCAAGAATTACACCTCACACCATCAGCCAGTCGGTGGAGGCATTTTGGACCATGAACGTAAGGTATAGTTTTGTATTTCTACCTCCCAAATTTCCATTTTTAATTATTAATTTTTTGACATGGACCCGAATTCAAAAAATTATAATTTTAGAATCTATTGGTGAATTATTTTCCCTATAAACTTAATTCTATGGATGATTGAAGCACTAATCAAAGCCATAAACCTTTCTTGGCAGTTATATTTTCGTTTTAATAATGGATCTCTATCTTCTTCCAATTCCCCTTAATTCTCTCTATAAATTAAAATCATCAATGATAGGAATTGTTGGTTTTTGGATTCTAATAAATTTATTTTTAGATCCATTCCAGAATTGAGGGGTCCTGATCAGATCATGTTTCTTTAAGAAATCTTGATTTTGAATTGTGGTGGTATGTGTTCCTTTTGGTTATCTTCATTCTAGAACATTCTAATTTATAATATTATTTTTTGGAATTCATGATATAGGATCCCTTCTATATTACTAAGTCCCTCAAATCATCTTTTACAATTATTCACCCTTATTAATTATTATTCCATGAGTTTCAAGGTCTATGGTTTCATTATTTGTATTTTCTATTTGCACCATTCTATTATTATATTATAAATTGATCTCCAATGTTCATTTAAGGCATGAAAATTTGTTTTTTATAAAATATGTTGTTTTTTAATGTGGTTTTGAAAATATAATCTCCCCTAGGTATTTTATATTTAAATAGATTTAAAGCACGGTTCTATGCTTCTCATATATGGAATTCCCTTTAATGGTATTATTGTGACAAACATGGTTGTGATCGGTGATGAGGCTTGGAAACATCTTCAGTGATGAAGACTTTCCCTATAGACCAATTTCAATAGGGTAATGTGTGTACTATGTGTCTTATGTTGTAGAAAGTTGCCACTCTCCTATGTATATTTTTACACACTGGACCCATTCTTCTAGGGTAATGTGCACACCAAGTGGCCTGCTGATTACAACATTAATACAAGGATCCTTATTGACAATGAAATGTTGTACTCTTGGGATTTATATCTCTTGAGATTGTCTTTGAAGTGTTTATCTTTAATTTTAATATAAATTCTATATAAAAATATTTCATGAGATTAATTACTAAACAATGAAATTTAAATGTATAAATCATTATTTTATTTTATTTACTTGATTATAATTGCATTATATTATAATTCCTTCTTATGAATAACTTATTTTGATCATATTGGGATTTTCACTCTCATCCTTCACTTACCTTTGGGTGTATGAAAATCTTTTAATATATTTTATGGTTTAAGGGATAGGTGATGTAGTGAGGTGGTGAGATTTTTTGTTAATATTTTTTGAGTCTAAAGGTGAAAACATGTCACATAAAGTTTGGTTTTTTTTAGTTTTGAGTACTTTTTATGGATCTATGTACTTTTTTTCCTCATGTTTGTATTTAAATTTTATTAGAAACATATTTTATATGTTTATCCCCTTATTTAAGTTTTTTATATCAATATAATTCTTAATTTTGTTTCTCGATGCCCATGATCTTATCACCAACCCATGGGAATAAATAATTCCCTTCGGGTTGTGTCAGGATCGACTCAAGTTGGGGATGTTTGGGTAATACTGCTAGGTATGAGAAAAATTAGTATTAAAAGGTGGTTTTTCATTTTCATTATTGGTATAAAATATTTGGATGTACTAGTAGACAAGGGATAGTAATATATGGACTTAAGTGGAATTTTTTGGGCGAGGTTTTGGATTGATCTCATTATGATAATTCTTAAGTTACCATGGGTTTTTGGAAACTGTTTCTTTTGAATTTATATTGTTTTAATCCTAGTTTTCCTTTTGTTTTTCTTTTTCAATTACATAGTTTGGAATATTCTAAATAAATATTTATTCATACATTCCATGTTCTTATGCTCCTTTGTTGATGTGCAATACTATTTCCCAAGAAGACATTCAGTGAATACTTTAGAGGGTTCTACAGTTGAACAACAATGGGTAAACCCTTCTAGATGAACATAATTTGATCAATGTATTAGTGTGAATAGTTTGATATGTAGACCATGGTGTGGCACATTCCTACGTTCAAGATAGAAAGGCGGATCCATGATAGGATGAGGACACAATTCATACATGTGAATTTCTTCACCTGAAACCATCATACTTTAAGGGGTGAATGATCATTAGGATGTGTAGGATTAGTTCATAAATTTATAAAGGATTTTTGAATTCATAATAACAATTTACTCAATCAATGTAAGGTATATTATCTTTATGTGAGATGTTTCAAGTTGCAAGTGGTGGGACTTGGTAGTCTTTTCTAAAATGAATGAGGCTAGAGAGTAGAAGAAAATAAGGACATATTACCAAGAGGACATACTTGGAATTTATAAAAATTGATATATATATATATATATATATATTATCAAAATTTAATAAGGTGATCAATCTATGATGTAGTATGTTAACCAATTCTTTGTAAACTCTTTGTTTTCATACGAGGTAGTATCTAATCAAAATATTAAACTGAAAATGATTATATGGACCGTTGTTCCAATATTTGGATATAGTTATTTATGTTAATTCAATATATCTATTATATGGTGGTTATGACAACCCTACTTTTAATACAAACTTAAACATGATTTATTACATAAAACTCCACATGATACAACAAAGAAGATCGAGAGGTTTAGTGCCTTTGGGGCTTAGGATCATTACATAAAAACTTAAAACATGAAATATAACATCTTTATTGAAATCTTCCTTTACATGACCACTACATTCCCCCATACTTATCATTGCATGGGATAACCTGAGGACATGCATAAGAAAAAGGTGAGCTATAAAGCCCAGTAAGGGAGTACACATGGAATAACATGAGGATTGCCATACATGTTAGAAAATGGGAATATCAATAGAGCATAAAAGAAACATGAACATAAAGGCTTGATAAATCATGATAATCATAACATGGAAATGTGGCAACAACACTTAACATGGAATTAGCATGAGCCAAGGCTCATTGCATATAGAGCATGAGTAAATCCTCATTGCACATAAAGCACGAGTAAACCCTCGTTGCACTTGAATTAGCATGAGTCAACACTCATTGCACATGACGTATCATGATACTATACTTTACCCAATGCATTGGAGCGCTATAAGGGTGCACCCTTCTTAAACATTTTATTTCATGCATAAGTGTGCCACATGGATCATAAAACATGGATTCATAAAACATAATCATTTATTCCATGATAAAGGAATGGGGAATTTATACATGATAATTTAAAATCAATAAGTAATTGTGCATAAATTTGAATACACTTTATGGAGAAATGGGCATGGTATTCACTACACAATGACATTGGCTTAGAAAATCGGTGTGATTTCGGCAGCGTAACGGCGTGACATAAGAATTCATAAAAATGGTTGATGAGAGAGAAATGGATTCCTCATCATATTTACATGTAATGGAAAGTAAGGAGGTCATATAGATACATGTCCCAAAAATTGTAATAGAATTTAGATTCATGATACAAAATTATTGCTTGAATGTAAAAAAAGAGAGAAGTTCCTTTCTGAATTTCGGCATAGTAACGGGTATACAAGGGAGGCATTTAATGGGAGAGAAAGGGGTCTCCCATCATTCAAACATAAAAAGGGAAGTATGGGGAAGGTTAGAAACCATACCCCAACATTCATAATTGAAATCAAAAGGCAAAACAACTTAATGAAAATCGGACAAAAATGAAAAGGGAAGAAAAAACCCTTACTTGGAAGTGTGCTTCCAAAGGCTAGAGAGAGGCTTGTGAGAGGCTTCATGGGAGCTTGGGGAACCTTGGGAGGATTATAGAGAGAGTAGGGCAGAGGTTGGACGAACTCCAAGGGCTTTGAGTGAGGAGGAAGTGGGATCTTGGGTGGGTTTATATAGGAAGGGTGAGGGAATTTTTTATTATTTAGGTTTGGGACCCCTTATATTAAATTAATCCAAACCACAAACCATACCACGGTTTTTGCCCATGGTTTTTGGAAAATGGAAGAGGTAAAAATTATTTTATAAGTCCAAGGTCCGAACTTCTTAAAATAATTTGGTTTCTTATGTGGAGGTGAGTCACACTCCCATGAAAATTAATTTAAAAAGGCAAAGTGTTGAATAAGTCTTGAGGGGTCCATTAATGCTTTGAAAAATAAGTCAAAAAAACCCAAAATCACTTTATTTTAATGTTAAAACATATATTGGCCGAAAATAAAGATTATAGTATTTTATTACATCACTATTGGGTCATTATGATGTCATAAAACACATTATATATTTAAACGGTATTTAATTTTTACCCAAAATTTTGACTGTCTCAGAAAATTATGAAAAATTAACCATTGGATAATTTAGACGTCCTAATTCCAAAAATAACATTTATTTTAACTAAATAATTTTCTAAATATGTGAATTTTCAATTTTAAAATAAAAACAGACATTTATCGAAAATTCACGGGTTTTGACAAAAATGGTTTTCAAACCTTAATAAAAATTATAATTGCATTCATAAAATTATAAGATCATTTATATTTAATAAATATTAATTTAATATTAATAATAATATTTTATTAAAATATTATTTAATTCAAAAATCCATTAATTTAATAAAATATAATTCTTAATTAAATAATAACTAAAAACACCATTTGTACTTTAAAAACTATTTACAGTGTATCAAAAATGACTAGAAGTTATATTCATTATTATATACAAAAATAATGTACAAAAACATGGTACTACTTATTTGTTACATAAACCCTTAAAAAAGCTGCATAAGACCTAAGGGTAAGGTGTATGATGGTGACAGACTCTTGGGGTGGCTCGGATAACATCGCTCGAGTGGTAATTTAAATCAACTTCCACTTTTCTCGTAGACGGTCACGTTCGACCTTGACAAGATGAAGCTCATCTTGGGCTTGGTCAAGGGTGAAGCCCAAAGAAACCACCACTTTTCCGAGCTCCAACAAATGGGCTTCGTATGGGGAAATTATACTGGATGAGGCCATTGCTTCCTTTGTCTGAGTAAATTGGATTTGTTAAAGACATATATTTATACTAATCATATGATCACTGTTCAACGACTATATTATCAACGGTCAAAATTCTTATCATAAAACCAAATAATTTGACATTTTATATAAACATAAAGAGACATTTAATTAGATCAAGAGGGATTTCCATTAATGAAACTTCGGTTCGTTACAATATTCCCCCCTTAAGAAATTTCACCCTTGAAATTTTCATTTTCCGACACTAAAATAGATGTGGGTAACTCAGCTTCATCACTTCCACTGATTCCCAAGTTGCTTCTTCAAACTTGTGGTTTCTCCAAAACACCTTGACGAGGGGCATTGTCTTATTTTGTAGAACTTTTTCTCTGCGATCTAAGATCTTCACTTATTTCTCCTCATAAGAAAGATCATCTTCCAATTGTACCACCTCGGAAGAGAGTACATGTGAAGGGTCTGGTATGTACTTCCTTAAGAGGGATACATGAAAGACATCATGTACTTTGGCCATAGTAGGTGGAAGTTCTATTCTATAGGCCACAGCCCCGACACGATCAAGAATCTCGAAGGGGCCGATGTACCTTGGACTTAACTTCCCTTTCTTTCCAAACCTCATGACCTTCTTCCGTGGAGATATGCGTAGAAACACCATGTCTCCAACTTTAAACTCAATGTCTCGTCGACGATTATCCGCAAAACTCTTCTGTCGACTCTGAGCTTCCTTGATATGCTGCTGAATTGTTTTCACCTTCTCTACCATTTCTTCAACCATTTCTGGTCCAAGAAGCTTACGTTCACCGACCTCATCCCAACCTGCCGGTGTTCTGCACCTTTTCCCATATAGGGCTTCATATGGTGCCATTTGGATGCTCGAGTGAAAACTGTTGTTATAAGAGAACTCAACCAGAGGAATATGTTGATCCCATCCTCCATTAAAGTCCATTGAGCATGCTCTCAACATATCCTCAAGTGTTTGTATAGTCCACTCGAATTGTCCATCAGTTTGTGGATGATAGGCCGTACTGAAGTTCAGTTCATTATTCAGAGCACATTGAAGACTCTTCCAAAACATAGAGGTGAATCTTGGATCTCGGTCAGACACAATAGATATTGGTACTCCATGCAACCTTACCAATTCCCTGATATATATCTGTGCTAGTTGATCCAAATAGAAATCCTCCCGAATAGCAATGAAGTGTGCAGTCTTTATAAGACGATCCACAACAACCCAGATTGCATTGTTTCCTTTGGATGTCCTTGGAATTCTGGTGAAAAATTCCATGGTGATGTTCTCCCATTTACATTTTGGTATGGGCAATGGTTGCATCATCCCCTTAGACTTCTGCCTATCTTCCTTCACTTGCTGACACACCAGGCACTTTGATGTATATTCAGGAATCTCCTTTTTCATATTATCCCACCAAAAGTTTTCTCAGAGATCTCGATACATCTTTGTGACCCCTGGGTGACTGGATAAATTTGAACCATGTGCATCATCCAAAAGTTCTTTCTTCAGCTCCGGACTTGATGGAACACATATTCTTTTCCCAAACCGCACAATTCCTTCTTCATTAACATTAAACTTTCAGGATTTCCATTTTTCGATAGCTCCCACTTTCTCTTGAATTCCCACATCATCCTTTTGAGAATCCTTTAACCTTTCCAAAAGAGATGGTTGAGTAATCATTTGTGAAAGGATTGATGATGGTCCCTTTTTTATGATTCCCACACCCATCTTCATCAAGTCTACAAAGATTGGATCCTTCTCAATTATCATCATTGATAGAATTGATGGGTCCTTTCTACTTAGGGTATCTTCCAACTTGTTCACTTTCCTAGGGTGGTAACGTATTGAACAGTCATAATACTTGATGAGATCTATCCATCTTCTCTGGAGCATATTAAGCTCTTTCTGTGTGAATATATATTTAAGACTCTTGTGGTCAGTATATATCTCACATTTCTCTCTATAGAGATAATGCCGCCAGATTTTCAAGGCAAAGATCACCGCTGCCAACTCCAGATCATGCATTGGATAGTTTCTCTCATGGATTTTCAACTGCCATGAGGCATAGGATATCATTTTAACATTCTGCATCAGCACACAACCTAATCCCCTCTTTGAAGCATCACTAAATACCACAAAAAGTTCCCCACTTGTGGGTAAAGTGAGCACGGGCGCAGTGATAAGACTCCTTTTCAAATCCTTGAATCTTTCTTCACATTCATCACTCCAATCAAACTTTACTCCCTTTCGAGTTAGCTTGGTAAGAGGGTTGGACAATCGTGAGAAATTCTTCACAAATCGTCGATAATATCCAGATAACCACAAGAAGCTACGGATATCCGTTACCGATGTTGGCCTTAGCCATCCCTCAATTGCATCTATTTTAGAGGGGTCCACAGATATCTCATTGCTTGTGATTATATGGCCCAAGAATGAGACATCCTTCAACTAGAACTCACACTTTCTGTTCTTTTCATAGATCTTATCCTTGCGCAAAGTCTCTAGTACAGTTCTTAAATGCTCCTCATGATCCCCTTTGGTTTTGGAGTATATTAGAATATCGTCAATAAAGACTACAACAAATTTTTCAAGGTAATATCTAAAGACTCTATTCATTAAGTCCATGAATATTGCTGGAGCATTGGTGAGTCCGAAAGGCATTACTATCAATTCATAGTGACCATATCTTGTACGAAAATCATTCTTGGGGACATCTTCCTTTTTCCCCCTTACTTGATAATATCCTGATCGCAAATCCACCTTGGAGAAGTATTGTGCTCCACACAGCTGATCAAACAAGTCATCGATTCTTGGGAGAGGATACTTGTTCTTTATCGTGATTTTTTTAAGTTCACGATAATTGATGCAAAGCCGCATTGACCCATCCTTTTTCTTGATGAAGAAGAATGGTGCACCCCATGGTGAAGCACTTGGGCGTATAAACCCTTTATCCAGATTCTCCTGTAGTTGTTTCTTCAGCTCTTCAAGATCAAAAACATCCATTCTATATGGAGTCTTGGATATTGGTAGTTCCCCATTTATATGTTTAATTGATAACTCAACATCTCTTCTTGGAGGAAGACCAGGAAGTTCCTTGGGAAACACTTCAGCGAATTCCCTCACAATAGGCATTTCATCAAGGATGGTTTCTTCCTTGGACTCAATCATCTGAGGAAGATACGCATGCTCATAAGGCAGTAGTATCCATGCTTGAGATGATGGAGCTAAAGGAGATTCATCTACTTCATGACACTTGTAAAGAATCAGGGGTCGATTCTCCATATGGAGTGTGATTTCCCTCTCCCGACAATTTATATTGGCTCTATATAAGGAAAGTCAATCCATGCCATGAATTGTATCAAATTCCACCAGAGGGAGTATGACGAGGTTCACCGGGAAATTAAATCCACATATTATAATATGGGAGGACTTCTATTCATGGTATGCAATGATTTCCCCATTTTCCGTACTCACCGACATCTTCAGTTCAATGATTTGTGGTGGTGCTGGGATTGTTCTACTAAAATTTCGAGATATAAAAGAATGCTTATAACCTGAATCAAAAAGTATGTTCACTATTCTTGAATGAATAACTAGCATACCTGTCACCACTTCGTTGTCGGGGTTCACTTCGGCAGAAGTGATGGCAAAATCTCTCCCTTGCTGCCTTGGAGGTTGTTGGTTGTCTACAAAAACCCTTGGATTAGGGCACTGATTGGAAAAATGACTCGGTTCTTTGCATTTGTTGCATTGAACAATGCGTTGAGGTTCGAACAGAGCGTTCCTCTCCTCTGTCGCAGCCGTGGGTTTTTCTTGCTGACAGTTAACAGCTAGGTGCCCTTCTCTTCCACACCTGAAGCATTTTCTCATCCCCTTAGGGCAATTTTCAGGGTGCTTCTTTCCGCACTTTTGGAAAGTGGGTGCTAGATCTTCTTAACACCGTTGGATTTATCCATCGTACCGCCAGCATTGAAGTTCACCTTATCCTTCTTGTCCCCATGATACCCTTGTGATTACCCGGTCTCTATTTCGACCTTGAGGGCACATCGGACAATTTCCTCATAGCAGTCGAAGTCACAGATCACTAATGCTTTCTGCAAGCTAGGCTTCATCCCACCAAATAAGTGGTCAAATTTGCATTCGGGGGTAATGACAAAGCCGGAAGCGTATCGTGTAAGCCTTGTGAATTTTTCCTCATACGCTCCAACAGATTCTTCATCTTTTTTCTTGAGGGAAAGGAAGTCCCTTTCCATCTTAAGCCGGAGGGTGCGTGGAAAATATTTATCGAAAAACATCTTCCGGAAATCCTTCCATTCCAATGCATCTATCTCCTCCTCAGGCTTCGTATTTTTGATCAAAGTCCACCATTGATCAGCTTCACCCTCCATACGATAAGCTGCTATGAGAACCTTCTCTTGTTCAGAACATTAAAGGATGCAGAAGATCTTTTCAATGGAGTTGATCCATTGTTCAGCGATCGTGGGATCGAATGATCCACTAAAAGTAGGACGCCTTTGCCTCATGAAGCTCTTTATAGTTACTTGTTCCTTCTTAGGGGGTTTTGGACGTTCCTCTTGACCCGTGTTTCTATTCAATGCTTGAGTTAGATGAGAGAGAAGCGTGACAAAGTTCGCGATTCCCACTCCCATTGGATTGGGCATCTCATTAGTACTGTCATCACACTGATCTTCACAACAGTTGTTAGCTCGAGTCCTCCTATTACCGGCCATTGGCTGGGATAAAAGAAAAGTTAGGGGTAACACATAAAGTGTAATCTAAATACAAAAGTTGATTACTTATAAATAAACTTTTATTCCCTTAACTCATAAGTCTATAGGCTTCAATCTAGGCTTTTCATGATCTACTTTCTAACATATATTCGTAGGGGAATTTTTTTAATTCCCTTAATAAGGGTTCATACTAAGCTTGTGAATTTATCAAAACATATCCCACGAGAGTGTCATAACCAAGAGTGAAGTAAGGCCCGTTGTCATGCACCAGTTCCCGTTCGAGTCTACCTCAAAGCGGTGTTTTTGGGTTTTACCCCTAGGATACATCTGTGCCAGAGCAGCCTCTACCTGCTCGTATACAGACAGGGATGTATTTGTTTGATAAACCACTTACCTAGTACTTACCAAAAAGTAGGAATTGTTGTACCCCACACTCTTTGATTTTCATGATCACAATCACTTTCATATATGTTTAACTTTGTTTTTAAGTGTTGTGGATGATAGGCAAAAGATTGCCAAAGGATTGGCCCAAGAATGGACAAGAAATGGACTGAAATTCAGTCCACCGGCCAACCGGTGTGATAGCACCGGCCAGCCGGTGGAACTGGCAGAGGGATTGCCCACTGCCAGGTTCCACCGGTCGACCGGTGGCTCTGTCACCGGTCGACCTGTGGCACCCAGCCCAAATAGTATTTGCTACTGTCTTTCCACCGGCCAGCCGGTGGCTCCTCCACCAGTCGACCGGTAGAGCCTGGATCAAGACTCTTCTTCTCTGCCAAGGCACCGGCCAGCCGGTGGAGCTGTACCGGCCAGCCGGTAGCCCAGTCAAACTAGCCGTTGGCTTTGACCAGTCAACCTTCTTTTGGCCTCCAACGGCTCCGAGGCCTTTCCCAACGGCTCCGAAGACTCCCCAAGGGTTCCATGCCTATAAATAAAGGCCAAGGAAGCCCCGGACACCACCCGGAACAATTGTGAATCCACCGGACACATTGTTGATCATTTTGGCGAAGCTCCGGCGGATTGTTCCAAGAGAACCCCAAGTGCTCCATCCATTTCCACATCCAAGAGCACCACTCAAGAAGCTTGGGAGAGCACGCTACATCAACTCCATAATCCAATTGGCGCCCAAGTCTTCCCAATCACGGTTTTTCTTGTTTTATATATTTTGAGCTTAAAATTGGGTTTGTGCCTACAAACCCCAACCCTTTTCTCATCCTCCCTTTCTTTTGGGTTTCACACCACCATTATGGTGTGAAGAGGTTTCTTCAAGCCTTTCCTTTTAAAAGGCTTGTGTTTCGGTGAGCTAGCCTTCACCCGTTAAAAAGGCTAGTGGGTTCTTGCTAAACCATCAAAAGCAAGTGGGTTCTTGCTAAACCACAAAAAGCAAGCTGTAATAGGTCCTAGTGCTACCTCAAAGCCTAGTGGGTTTCTTGCTAAAACCATTGAAAAGCAAGCGGTAGGAATCTCTCAACGGTTGAGTTGGGAGCGGAGACGTAGGCCGGGTTTTTGGCCGAACTCCGTTATCAATTTTGTGTGTCTTGCCTCTTTACTTTCCGCTGCATTCAACTTTGATTTTTAAATTGTTAATCATTTTTTAAAAGGCAATTCACCCCCCCTCTTGCCATCATTCCCTCGTTTTTTCCGACCCAACACTTGGTATCAAAGGACGTATTTGAATAATTCCCTAAACCGGTTTCAAATTAAAGATCCTATTTATTTGATGGCTTCTACCGCTTCTTCCTCTCAATCCCCCGAAGGACATTCTTTGGATCGTGCTCCATTCTTTGATGGAGCCGATTATACTTTTTGGAAAACCCGCATGTCAACTTTTCTTAAAAGTATTAGCTATCCAATTTTTAAAATTGTTATGCAAGGATTTTCCCTCTCCTCTCCCGATGAGTCTAAATGGACCCCCGTAGACATTGCAAATTTTGAGCTTGATGGCAAAGCCATGAATGCTCTACATTGTGGGTTCGATCGTAATGTTTTTGATCATATTTCTTCTTGCTCTACTTCACATGATATTTGGAAATGTTTAGAGCTAACCCATGAAGGTACTAAGAAGGCTCAAAAGCAAGAACCCGACAACAAGCAAGAACCCGATGAAAAATTTGTGCCCAATTGCCCACTCCACAAGAAAAGGGCCAAGAAAAAGGAGAAGAAGAAGGCTTCAAAGGCAACATGGAGTGATAGCTCCACCTCTTCATTCTCCTCCTTCTCCTCGAGCGACCAAGGTAAAAAATGCCTAATGGCAAAACATGAGGTATCATCTTCCGACTCTTCTTCCTCTTCCTCTAGTTATTCAAATTCTTTCAATCATATGTCTTATGAGGATCTCCAATATGCAAGAGATCAATTGGAAAATGGTTTTCATGAACTTTCTTCAAAATTCGTTGCTTTAAAAAAGAATTTCAAAAAACTCTCTTCCGAAAAAGAACAACTTCTTAAAGAGAAGGAAGAGTTGACCCTTAAAATCCAAAATTTTCCAAATGTTGATTCCATGGAATCAACCATCAAAGACCTAAGGGAGACCCTAGCTAAGTTCACCCAAGGGGAACAAAATTTGAACAATATCCTAGGTTCCCAACGAATTTCTAGAACCACCCAAGGGCTAGGATATACCAATGTAGCTTCCTCCTCCCTTGCTCCAACTGTTTTTGTAAGGGGGAGCTCCGAATTTAAATTTTGTAATTTTTGCAAAAAACCCGGGCACATGATATATGAATGTAATTGTAAAAACGCCCGGTATGGTCAACCCAAAAGTTTTTCTTTTCGGACGAATTCTATAGGAGAAGACCCGCTATGAGACAAGTATGGATTGAGAAATCCCTTCTTGCGAGTCTCTCCGGGCCAAAATTTATTTCCTCTCCCCGGTGACTTTTTGTTTTTATTTAGGGGGAGTTAGGTTTGTTTAAGCTTTTTGTTTCAATTCAAACTTTCAATTTCAAATTAATCCCTTTTGATTTCTTTTTCAAAATTTTCAATTCAAACCTTCAATTTCAACTCTTGGTATCAAATTTTCGATTCATTTTTCAATTTAAATTTTCAATTCATTTTTGATTCAAAACTCTCAATTTAAAAAATTTCATTTGGTTTCAAATTTCAAATCTCAATTGGTTTTTGATTCAAAACTTTCAATTCAAACTGTTATTCAAATTTTCATTTCAATTTCAAAAATCTCAATTGGTTTTTCAATTCTCATATCTAGTTTTTCAAACCCTTTCCCTCAATCAAGTTTTATGCCCCATTCTATTTTGATAATCACAAAGGGGGAGAATTTATTGATTGATTGGGGGAGAATCGTTTCTCTCATGCTTAGTATTTATTTTCAATTTATCATTTAAAGCATGCCTTTCATTTAAGTTTTTACATTGCTTAGATAAGTGATTGTGATCATCAAAATAGGGGGAGATTGTTGTACCCCACACTCTTTGATTTTCATGATCACAATCACTTTCATATATGTTTAACTTTGTTTTTAAGTGTTGTGGATGATAGGCAAAAGATTGCCAAAGGATTGGCCCAAGAATGGACAAGAAATGGACTGAAATTCAGTCCACCGGCCAACCGGTGTGATAGCACCGGCCAGCCGGTGGAACTGGCAGAGGGATTGCCCACTGCCAGGTTCCACCGGTCGACCGGTGGCTCTGTCACCGGTCGACCTGTGGCACCAAGCCCAAATAGTATTTGTTACTGTCTTTCCACCGGCCAGCCGGTGGCTCCTCCACCGGTCGACCGGTAGAGCCTGGATCAAGACTCTTCTTCTCTGCCAAGGCACCGGCCAGCCGGTGGAGCTGTACCGGCCAGCCGGTAGCCCAGTCAAACTAGCCGTTGGCTTTGACCAGTCAACCTTCTTTTGGCCTCCAACGGCTCTGATGCCTTTCCCAACGGCTCCGAAGACTCCCCAAGGGTTCCATGCCTATAAATAAAGGCCAAGGAAGCCCCAGACACCACCCGGAACAATTGTGAAGCCACCGGACACATTGTTGATCATTTTGGCGAAGCTCCGGCGGATTGTTCCAAGAGAACCCCAAGTGCTCCATCCATTTCCACATCCAAGAGCACCACTCAAGAAGCTTGGGAGAGCACGCTACATCAACTCCATCATCCAATTGGCGCCCAAGTCTTCCCAATCACGGTTTTTCTTGTTTTATATATTTTGAGCTTAAAATTGGGTTTGTGCCTACAAACCCCAACCCTTTTCTCATCCTCCCTTTCTTTTGGGTTTCACACCACCATTAAGGTGTGAAGAGGTTTCTTCAAGCCTTTCCTTTTAAAAGGCTTGTGTTTCGGTGAGCTAGCCTTCACCCGTTAACAAGGCTAGTGGGTTCTTGCTAAACCATCAAAAGCAAGTTGGTTCTTGCTAAACCACAAAAAGCAAGCTGTAATAGGTCCTAGTGCTACCTCAAAGCCTAGTGGGTTTCTTGCTAAAACCATTGAAAAGCAAGCGGTAGGAATATCTCAACGGTTGAGTTGGGAGCGGAGACGTAGGCCGGGTTTTTGGCCGAACTCCGTTATCAATTTTGTGTGTCTTGCCTCTTTACTTTCCGCTGCATTCAACTTTGATTTTTAAATTGTTAATCATTTTTTAAAAGGCAATTCACCCCCCCTCTTGCCATCATTCCCTCGTTTCTTCCGCCCAACAGGAATGTTTATTATACTTAGTCTTGTATCTAAGGCTTTTCTAGGGTTTCCTAATCCCAAAAATAACTAAACCTATCCTCTAATACCAACTATGACAACCCTGCTTTTAATAAAAACTTAAACATGATTTATTACATAAAACTTCACATGATACAACAAAGAATATCGAAAGGTTTAGTGTCTTTGGGGCTTATGATCATTACATAAAAACTTAAAACATGAAATACAACATCTTTATTGAAAACCTCCATTACATGACCACTACATAACCTCGTACTTAGCATTGCATGGGATAACCTGAGGACATGCATAAGAAAAGGGTGAGCTATAAAGCCCATTAAGGGAGTACACATGCAATAAAATGAGGAGTACAATACATGTTAGATAATGGGAATATCAATAGAGCATAAAAGAAACATGAACATAAAGGCATGATAAGGCATGATAATCATAACATGTAAATGTGGCAACAACACTTAACATGGAATTAGCATGAGCCAAGGCTCATTGTACATGGAGCATGAGTAAATCCTCATTGCACATAAAGAACGATTAAACCCTCTTTGAAAATGAATTAGCATTAGTCAACACTCATTGTACATGACATATCATGATACTATACTTTACCCAATGCATTGGAGCACTATAAGGGCACACCCTTCTTAAACATTTCATTTCATGCATAAGTGTGCCACATGGATCATAAAACATGGATTCATAAAATATAATCATTTATTCCACGATAACGGAATGTGGAATTCATACATAAAACTTTACAATCAATAATTAAATTTTCATAAAGGTGAATACACTTTATAGAGAAATGGGCATGGTATTCACTACACAATGACATTGGCTTAGAAAATCAGTGTGATTTCGGCAGCGTAACGACGTGACATAAGAATCCATAAAAATGTTTGATGAGAGAGAAAGGGGTTACTCATCATATTTACATGTAATGGAAAGTAAAGAGGTCATATAGATACATTTCACAACAATTTTAATGGAATTTAGATTCATGATACAAAATTATTGCTTGAATGTAAAAAAAAGAGAGAATTTCCTTTCGGAATTTTGTCATAGTAACGGGTGTACATGGGAGGTATTTAATGAGAGATAAAGGGGTATCCCATAATTCAAACATAAAGAGGGAAGTATGAGGGAGGTGAAAAACCATACCCCAACATTCATAATTGAAACTAAAAGGCAAAACAACTTAAAGAAAATTGGACAAAAATGAGAAAGGAAGAAAAACCCCTTACTTGGAAGTGTGCTTCCAAAGGCTAGAGAGAGGCTTCTGAGAGGCTTCTTGGGAGCTTGGGGAACCTTGGGAGGATTGTAGAGAGATTATGGAAGAGGTTGGACGAACTCCAAGGGCTTTTAGTGAGGAGGAAGTGGGAGCTTGGGTGGGTTTATATAGGAAGGGTGAGGGAATTCTTTATTATTTAGGTTTGGGACCCCTTATATTAAATTAATCCAAACCACAAACCATCCCATGGTTTTTGCCCATGGTTTTTGGATAAGGGAAAAGGAAAAAATTATTTTATAAGGCCAACTTCCGAACTTCCTAAAATATTGAGGTTGCTTATGTGGAGGTGAGTCACACTCCTATGGAAATTAATTTAAAAAGGCAAAGTGTTGAATAAGTCTTGAGGGGTCCATTAATGCTTTGAAAAATAATTCAAACAAAACCAAAATCACTTTATTTTAATGGTGAAACATATATTGGACAAACATAAAGATTATAATATTTTTTTACATCACTATTGGGTCATTATGATGTCATAAAACACATTATATATTTAAACGGTATTTAATTTTTACCCAAAAATTTGACTGTCTCAGAAAATTATGAAAAATTCACCGTTGGATAATTTCGACGCCCTGATTCCAAAAATAACATTTATTTTATCTAAAAAAATTTCTAAATATGTGAATTTTAACTTTTGAAATAAAAACCGACATTTATCGAAAATTCACGGGTTTTGACAGAAATGGTTTTTAAACCTTAATAAAAATTATAATTGCTTTCATAAAATTATAATATAATTTATATTTAATAAAAATTAATTTAATATTAATAATAATATTTTATTAAAATAATATTTAATTCAAAATCCTTTAATTTAATAAAATATAATTCTTAATTAAATAGTTACTAAAAACACTATTTGTACATTAAAAACTACTTACAATGTATCAAAAATGACTAGAAGTTATATTCATTATTATATACAAAAATAATGTAAATGAACATAGTACTGATTATTTGTTACATAACCCCTTAAAATAGCCGCATAAGACCTAAGGGTAAGGTATGCAATGGTGACAGACTCTTGGGGTGGCTCGGATAACATCGCTCGAGTGGTAATTTCAATCAACTTCCACTTTTCCTGTAGACGGTCACGTTAGAGCATGACAAGATGAATCTCATCTTGGGATTGGTCAAGGATGAAGACTAAAGATGCCACCTATTTTCCAAGCTCTGACAAATGGGCTTCTTATGGGGCAATTCTACTGGATGAGGCCATCGTTTCCTTTGTCTGAGTAAATTGGATTTGTTAAAGTCTAATATTTATACTAATCATGTGATCACTGTTCAACGGCTATATTAGCAACGGTCAAAATTAATATCATAAAACCAAAGAAGTTTACATTTTATATAAACATAAAGAGACATTTAATTAGATCAAGAGGGATTTCCATTAATGAAACTTTGGGTCTTTACAGTTGTAGATCAGACCTTTATGGTATAACATTACATATCATTAAATACAAGACTAACCAACGTTAATTTCTCTACTAGGGGTAGCTCCAGTGGATATTTCATGGGTGAGAGGAAGAGAAAAGAGTTATATATTCAAAAGATCAATCGATTAATAATCAAGAAAAAATACCCCGTATCTTGCATAGATGATTTGTTTGACCAGTTAGATGGGTTAAGTGGTTCTCTAAAATTGATCTTATTTTCTTGAAATCACCTAATTTAAATAAATGAATTATATATTCAAAATATCACATTAAAGAGAAGGTATGGATGTTTATAATACCTTATAATTCAATTTGGCCAAACAAACTCTCATTTTGTATTTATAGAATTTATAATTTGAATATTTTTTTATATATTGAATATTTTTTAATATTATTCATACATAACATCCTGATGTACATTAGGACTAAAGAAGATCATGTGTATCATTAGAGGATTTTTTTATTTTCGAGGGATTAATTCATTTATTGAAAATTACAAAAATTCCAATGCATTATTTCATATGTTATGTTAATGGGAAACATAATTTCATAACATGGTATCTTAATTTTTTTAGACAAGGTGAAAATTTTTCTATTAGGGGAATAAGAAAAAAAATTCATCAAGATACACATATTATTATACCTGTAATTATTTTTTTGACAATTTGTACAGGATTTCCTGAATCTTATATCACATTTTACCACTCTCGGCCTGAAGGGGGAGATATTTCTGTTGGATTTGAATTGTTAATAATACTTTGATAAACATAAGTAACAAATAATATCAGCACTGATCTTATCTTTACCAGAGGTTGGTCAGGGCTATATTGTTTACTATGATGTTATTGGATCAATTTTAGGATACATCGTTATGATGGGGGATCATGTAGTCGATATGAATCATGTAATCTTTGGCCTTATCAGAGGTATTATCCAACTCATGATTTGAAACAAGAATTATTTGTGAATTCTCTCAAAATTAGAACAATTTTCATTCTATAGAATGTTTTTCCATTTAATAGTTCCAAAAAGTTTTTTGTTACACATTTTCCATGAAATAATAGAATCTATAGCAGAGACATTAGGTCAAATATTGGCTTTTGTTCCACATAAAAACTACCAGTACACCGGAAAAAGGTACTGTAGTTGCAGAATCTCTTAGAAAGAAGCTACCCTCTCAGATTTTGAAGGAGGTAGAGGATGAGTAAAAAATTATGGTACTATATTAATAGATACGCTTATACTATAAGTAAGAGGAGTATATAATTATTTTGGGTGATTTTCAAGTGATATCCTTACTTCATGAAATGATTCTTCAAGAGCAGTAGTAAGATGATGAGTTCTAGAGTGTTAATAAATTATTTCATAATGGGGAGACCATCGCTGAGCGGTCTCTTACCTCGAAGGGTATCCATTTCATCAGAATCTGGTATGTTTTCTCTCTATATAAATGAAAGGTTGTTTTTAATATTTTATTTATTATTTTTTTGACATGAAATTTCATTTTTTGTTTTATATTATTAAATGATAGATTGATGACTTTATTTCATATTATAATAGTTTTCAAAAAATTATGTTTGAGGACCAGAATCCATCTATTTTTTTCAACATTTACTTCTTTCGTAATATACATGGAATTAAATTTCAATGGAGTCATTTTATATTTTCCTTGAACTAACTATGGTAATAATATAATCCATATGGTGATTTATTGGTTGGAAATTTTATATCACTTTATAATACATTGTGAACAACTTGAGTGTATGAAATTGGGAAGTTGTATGTTCACGATATTTCATAGACACTTGGAATTATTATGGCCATTGTCTCTAATAAGGAACCTCATTTCACCTCGTGATTAGGGAAATGCCTCCAAGAAAAAATTGGTATATAGGTTACGTTATACATAAAATATGATCCTTATATTAGTGGGAATACATATATGGATAATAAAATTATGAAAGATATGTTCTTGCCTAGGTGTTTTTCCTCGTAGGTTCTTATGAAATCTATTTTGGGGATGGTTGAATTTGATTGCATTACTAGTTTCTAGTCGGCCATCAAAATGGGAACATTAGAGGAATTGTATGGTCATCATTGTATCTATCGTATTTTTTGGTATGAGGTTGGAAAATAGTCATCGGTTATAACATGCTTGTCTCAAGAGACAACATTGAAAATCCAGTGGACTATTCAATTTTAGATGATGTCTTAGTTCTGATACAATTATTATGATGATCGACATCATCACCTCATTGATGTTTTAGTCAGTGGTATTGTGTTCTTGAAATTCTCACCCTATTTAGGACTCTGATAGCTTAGAATTTTTGTAATGATTACTCCTATGTTTTTTGGACCATCAGATATCATAGAACATCTTGGAAAGGTAGAATATCACTTGGGTTTACCACATCTTATGTCATCATCCCATGACTTCTTCCATGCTTATCTGTGTAGAAAGTTTCAATTAGTCACATATCATTTTTTGAATTGGGAATACCATGACTTAGAACATGATATGTATGTAACTGAGAAACCACTTCAGGTTGTATAATCTCAGGTGAAGGATATATATGGAATGATTATACCATTTTATTTAATGTTGTGGATGTATGGTTTTGATTATCACTTGTCTTAAAAGTAGGAGTCGTTGATGATGATGTAATGGCCCCAAATATATAAAGTTTAGAAATATTAAAATTAAAATTTTGTGGGTATAAATTAATGTATAGAGGATAATTGTAGATGACTCATGTCATTTCCATGTACTAAACTTCTCATGTTTCTATTTTTCATTTTATTCTCATCATTTTAGTCTTGTTAAATATGTTTTAGATGGTTTTGGATTTGTTTAATTTCCAAGATGAGTTCTTTCTTACATTATATGTTCTTTAGAGGTGTCTTGGGTGGTTATTATAGGCGCGAGCAAGAACATTAACTTCATGAACTACATGAAATCCTTAAAATAGTTAGGGAGGGCCACCAGCTAGTTGGTGGAAGGTATAAAATAGATATTTCCTATAGGATTCCCAGAAAGAAGCTGGTGGAAGCCACCTTCTAGTTTATGGGGTGTCTGGTGGTGCAAAAGTTATTCCAAACTTCACTATACAGGTAGTGGTGGTGTTCTATTCCAGTAATTATTGGGGAAGTTTCATATCACTACCAACCAAAATAGTTGTTTTAATTCTAAATCTACCCCCTTAAACCCTAATTTTACTTGTTCGACTTAGAGTGTCTATAAGGGAATTATTTTCTCTATCAACTGAATTTCTTGGAGGATCAAAGCAATGTTTAAAGGCATAAACCTCTCTTAGTCAGTTGATCTCAATTTTAATCATGGATCTCCTTCTTATTTAAATTCCTACTATTTTTATATTTGAAACATCTTCATCTATTATGTGAATTATTCAATAAAAGAATCTAATATTTTTCTTTATAAAACAATTTTATAATTGGGTCCCTTGATAAAATATTATATTTTTGTGGAATGTGGATAAAGAACTCTGGTTTTATGTGTTCCTTTTGGTTTTCTTTATTCTAAAACACGTCAATTCAGATATTTATTATTCAAAATTCATGTTATAGGATCCCATCTCAAATTCTAATTCCCCCATCTCATCTAGGATTATTTTATACCCATGGGTGTTGTTTTTTATGTGTTTCAATGTATCTGGTTTTATGATTTGGGTTTATATTGGGCACTATTCTTGCATACTCTTCTAAATAGATTTCTAATGTTGATTTAATGGATGAAAAATGGTATTGATGAAAAATAGTTATTTTTAATATGGTCTTGAAAATGGAATCTTACCTATATATTTTTTTATTGAAATAGTTTTAAAGACAAATTTTCTGGTTTTAAAATATAAAATTCTAATGAATGGTATAATTTTAATAAACTCATTAGTGATAAAAAAATGTGGTAGGAAGACATCTATATAGATGAACACATTCCATGTAGACCTACTCTGTTAGGGTGTTTTGTGCAAGAGTTTTCCTAAGTTCTAATGATGAGTCACCCTGAAGAGGAAATTCTTACCCCCTAGTATTGTTACCAAGGATAAGGTACAGACTAGATGGCCTACTGATCATGAAATTTATATGAGTATCCTCATTAACCTATAATTTTTGTACACTTTAGAATGTTTTATCTAGAGACTATCTTTGAAATGATTTTCTGGTATGTTTATGGAAATGAATAGGAAACCTATTTATTTATATTCTATTTAGAACAATGAACATATTTGATTTCCTATGTATTATAATTAATTTTTTAATATTTTATCTCATTCTATGCTTTTATTTAACTGATTATAATTGATTTATAGTGTAAAATATGCCTATGAAATATTTGTTATAATCTAAATGGTATCTTTTGATCACACCTTGTATAAACCTTTGGGTGTTTGTATCTCTTATTATATATGATGTTTTTAATGTCAAGGCACCACAAAGAGGTGGTGGGTTATTATGTTAATAGGGTGTGAGAATCTTGAGGTGACAACATGTCACATCGAGTTAGGTTTTAGAATCATCTGAGTACTTTGGTTGTTTTTTTATATCTTAGCACTTGCTTTGCCTGATTTTTATACATATCCACTATTATCTTTTTTTTGTTACACAGACGTATTTTATATATTTACAACCATTTGTATGTTGTTTTTGGTCAAGCCATTACCAAGGGTGTTTCTTGATAATTAGGCACTTTTTACCAGCTTTTGGGGTTTGTGAATGCCCTTCAAGCCATGTCAAGACCTATTTAGGTTAAAGATTCTTGTGTAAGCTGGTTTGGTTTGTGATATTTTACCTATCATGTGTATGATAAATTGAATAATTTCATCAAAATGGAGATGTGGTATACATTACATAATGTTAACTTAACACCATGATTTAAACCATGTCTTATACCTCTTTTTATCCATTATTGGGAATGTGTTTAACCAATAATATATAGAAAGACTTCATATGTGAGAAGTGAGGAGGATGTGACTATTATAATGTAGTCAAATGTAATGAAATTTTTTATGGGAAATAAATTTGGATGAAGAGAATATCACATAGTGTAGTTTTTATGGAATTATAATTCAAATGGGGAGAGTATCATGATGTCGAAATCCATAGTGTGAATATTATACCCTTATCCACAAGATAATGAATTATAATTATATTTTGAAATTAAAAATTTAAAAATTGGACAGGAACATATTGATTGAATATTATAAATAAGAAAATAACATCTTAATTTTATAACATGATTAAAATATAAATATCTCTTAAACATGAATATTATTAAATGATTTAATTGAATGGGTGATCTTATGTTTCTATGTTGTACTCAATGGTTAATAAAATTATGTCATTATAGAAATTTTAAATAATTACCTAATAAGAATACATAATTAATGTTTGAATCTATATAAATAATTTCATAGAGTGAGTTTTAGGAATGGGTTTCATGGGTTTTCAATTTTATAATATTACATTATACATCTTACCCCAAGGGAATCATAATTATGGTATAATTATTTATGTATTATGACATATTTTAAAACTTTTTTGAATTTATTATTGTTATGGTGACCATGGGGTGTTGTGTGCGCTTTGTATAGTCAAGAGTTATATTAAAACTAGTTTTAGATTAAACCATGATGTTGAGACACCCCCTAAAAATTTGTGATTTTTCTGAGAATTTATTAGACATAACATGTTTATGTGATGATATGCAAATTTTATAAAAACATCGGAATGATTAATTTTTATTTTTTTATTTATGGAATAAAAATAAGTATTTTTCATATTATGGGAGTAGTTTAGGTTTTATTTTTCATTTCTAGTGTGGGATGAGATTGAATAATCCAAAATTTTATGGTAATTACCTATGTGAGTATCAATTACATGTGTGGTCTTGAGCATCTATGTATGAAGTGAGTTTTGGAAATCATATCCTTTACATGACATATTTTTGGTTAATAGTTCTAAATTTTGGTATTTTATGATGTTTCTGTAGATATTTTGTGGAATTTAATAGTCATTGTATTTTTAAGTGTTATTTGGAATATATTACACAATGCAAATATTTTAATTTTTTATTTATTTCAAATCCTCATACTTATTATGAATAACTACACTAGATGAATTCAAGGTATGAACTTAAGGATTTCAATATAATTTCCCAAGAGTTATGGATGGGTTTTTGGATTTTTTATTCTCATTTTTTGATAATATGATTATGACACTGATTAAAAAGAATAGAATTTCCTCACATCTATGGAAGAGATTCATTCCCCAATTACAAATATAATTGCAATTGCTTCCTAATAGTATGATTTCATTATTTTTAAAAATATATGAATGATAAATTAACTAGTTTGATTATTCTATTGAAAATTACATGTGTGGGATATTTTATCACCATTTAGGATATAAATTATCATTGTAATTATAAATGATATTTGATCCATTATAAGGGGTGTATATTGTAATCTATCATGTATTATGAGTCCACTACCTGATGAAAATGTACCCAACCAAGCTACGATGATCCCTTTATGGACATTTATTTAGTGTTGAAGTACATTATATATTTCATAAAAGTAATTTATGTTATTTATGTATGATTTATTATTATTACATATGGGTTATATAGATGTATTTAAGCTAGAAGACTCTGAATAAAAAATTGTTCATTAAATTTACTTTTTTAGGTGAATTATTAAGATTCAAAACCATTGTGATTTTATTTATGAATTAATTTTTTTAAGAGTGTTCCATTATATGAGGTTAATTTCTAGTATTTTTATACTCAGTCGTACATAAAAACATGCCTTGAAACATAATAAAAAACAGTGTGGATAATTTATCTATTTTAGAGTGTAATCATATGTAACCCACCTAGAATTTCATAGTGAAATGAGATTTAAATTTTTTACTAGTTTCTTATGTATTGTGTTATGTTTAAGCAATTCAATGGTTGTTGGATTAGCCAAATCCATATTTTAGGGACAACAGTTCAGGCTAGGAAAAGTTTCTATTGTAGGTGGGTGTTAATGTAAAGACTCCCTATGTCCCACAATTTAAATGTAGAGGCAAGGTTATAGGGAATTACCTATTTAATACATGGTGTGACTGATAGGTCCCACCAATAATAGTTTGACGGTTATGGTGTTCATTTCATGAACACTAAATCCATGAAATGAACCACCCCTATGTGGAAATTTTATGAGGGCTAATTTGGTAACATTCCCATATGACCCTATTTGAGACTTGTATCATCTCCCTCAACACATTGGTGACATAGTTAATGGGATTGGGTTCTCTTTGGATAATTTAGTGCTTCCCACCTTTTCCTTTAGCCGATTAATGTTCTAATCAATGCTTTAGTTCTCATGTGTTCTCGAATTATGTTTTGAATAACTTTGGAACGATCATAGGGATTTAGTTCATTAGTCTTGATTCAAGAAAGGATTCTTGTCAATTGGACATCGTTAATCTCAAGGATAGAATTCCTCACCATGTTACAACATTTATATAAATATCTATATCTTAACATTCATATATGTGCATGTAGAATCATGATAACACTGTTGTGTGATTTGAATCACATGTCGGTGCATGTGTATACCTATGAGAACTTTTCTATGTGATCTATTTAGCATTTTTGTTCAATTTGAGCCCTATTTTATCTTTTCTTAAACAATTAATTTAGTTATTGATATATATTTAGTCTATCCATTTGTGAAGTGTATGATTCATTGCATGAATAATTCAATCATGTTTAATTTATATTTTGGTTATCCACTGATAAAATTATCAATTAATAGAAAAAATTATGCAACATTGATCAGATTATATTATAGATATCCTTCAGTTAGATGGTTTATTTGTGGGAAGAATTATGTGACCTTTTTTAGATTATGTCACAAGATTCATATGAAAAATATTCTATCATCGATATGAAGGAGGTAGGACTAGGGTTCATGGAAACCTAGATTTTTCTTGATGAACCAACTGGTTGTATATTTATTTATGATTTCAATTTCATTAATTTCAAGAAACATTATAAATTCATGTAACACATATATTAAGGACATGTTGGTGGTGGCCTATTGGGTTCATACTCACACATTGTATGAGAATCTAAGTGAACATATAGACATTATGTCTAGAGATTTAGTGAAGGAAAGGGCCCTATGTCAGGTTGATGAGTATAAGGATTTTGGTGGATTGAGGTAATGTTAAAATATACACCATAATATTTTATTTCTATTCCAATTTATTTATCTTGTTGTATTTTTATTTTGGTACATTGATCCACCACATGTGGGAATCCTATTTACATGATATTGAAATTTTATTTCATCTTATTATAGAATGTATATTGGTTAACTTATATCTTCTATATATTGTTGTGGGTCTTTTCTATTGTTTCTTATGTTGTAATTATGATTTTGGTTACCTTATATTGAAGGCATATTGTCCCCCATTATGTTTCCCAAGACGTTATAGCTAGTTGGAAGACTATTCCATTTATAGAGGCATGCATAATTGGAAAACATGTATGAGAATTGTGATTTGGGGTTGGTATATCGTAGATAGGATGATTTGACCTCCGGTAGGGAAATTATGCTAGTTCATGGCCAACACTTTTGTAGTTGATCTCTATGTTACTAAGGTAGTGGATTTCTTTTACCAGTTTTGTGATTATATTTTCATTCCATTCTATGGGTGTTATAGTTTTGTTAGATTTTATTGGATTTTTTCCTGGCTTGATTCAAAATAGGGGGTTAGTTCATATATAATGGATAAACATGTAAGTCCACATATCATGTGATTACTTCTTATTGATTTTTTTAAAATATATATATATGTTATTATAACAGATGTATTTGTACTATGATAGTGTTATGAATTATGAAGTTAGGGTTTGGTTTTCCTAATAACCATGGGTATACCCAGATGTTATATTTTATAGAGATTTAATGCACTTATTAGTTTCTCAAGTACTGATTGATTCAAGTTTTTAAAGGTGATTCAGAGTTTCTTTCAAAAATTTATGAGATTCTACCTAGACATAATCCTATTGAAAAACCAAGGGACCTAGTTTTAGGGGTTTCTAATGTGGGAGATGCTCTTATAATGACTTTTAATGTACAAGATGGTGTAGTTGGTAATGATCCTGAAACTGAAATAATAGACTATGTTTTGGATCCACACTAGCCAATTGTTATTTTATTAGTGTTGGGTTGGGGTAGATGACTACATACATCTGGTATGAGTATAGAAGATTTTCCTCAGAATTTATAGTTACATAATCATCAATTATTAAATGTTATAAGAGGTACTCATTATATAGAGTATTAGATTGAGAATAGTTAGGGGATCATTGTCCTGGTTGAGAATTCTGATGATAAGAGGGTGAATTTGGCTATTTGTATTCTTTAGGGGGCCTCTAGGATATGCGGCATAATGATCTAGTCAAATTTGAATTAGGGTTTTACATGGAATTCATTTAAGGAACTAATTTTCAAGGAGTTATTTCCAATGATGTTGAGGTTTGATCAAGCTGAGGTATTTATGGAGCATCATTAAGGAGCGATATCAGTGGCCATTTATGTCACTATTTTCATGGGATTATTGTGTTTTGTATCTTTGTTAACTAAGAATGAGGCAGAAAAGTCATAGATGTTTGAAATTGGATTATATCCCAAGGTGTGGCATCATTTGAGAAAATTTTACCTAACATAATTCCTTGAAGTTCTTCATATGGATCCAAAAATTGAGAAAGGTCTAGAGAATGACAAGGTAATAGAACTTATCCTTATTTTTATAAGACTAATGTGGCACCTTATCAGCCATGTTTTGGATGCCTCTTCTTATAGTAGGAAGAGAGAGTTGAAAACATGTAACAAGGAAGTTAGGGGAATCGTGATAAAAAAAGGGGTTCTTTTTCTTCTTTCTTAGGTTAAGCTCATTCTTGATGTCTACAATATTGGGAGAGGTGGCTTCACTACCAGTTCAATACTACTCCACCTAGACAGTTTCGTCAGTGATGTAATACCAGTAACCTCTATATATTTTTCTAATGGGTTTCGTAGAAAGGATCAGGGCGAGATTTTTGGATGGAATACGCATTTATGACATAGTTAGGATTACATTAGACTAATATTTGGGATACAACATGAATATTAGACCATGGAGTAGCCCATGAATATTAATATTAGTTTTATACTACACAGGGTTTGGTGGACCATGTGAGATAGGGGTCATGGGGAAAAAGTTTCCTCTTAGATGAAGGTATATTTTAGGAATTGAATCATGTTCTGGGTAATTCTAGGGTAGGAAATTCAATTTTTTGAAGAAGGTATCCATTTTTGTAAAAAAAATTAATACCATGTTTGATATATGATATTTCCTTTAATTTATTTCTATTGAATTAATTTCATGCTAATTTGTTAGTAAACTTACACATATGATTTTTATCCCTTATCAATCATCGTGGAAGTATAGTGGATTGTATCTATAGATTCCAAGAATGTATGATAGTTGGAAGAAACTATGGAAATCATTGGGAATTTTTTATTCTAGACATGAAATGTTTTGATGTAATATATACTATGGAAAAATAATGTTTTTATGCTCACATAAATTTTTTTATAAGAATGAGTCATTTATCTAATCTTAAGGAAAAAGGTTTTTTACTAGATAATGAGACATATAATATGGTAGATTGGGGCCAGACCTTAGCCAGATCGAGACCATTATGAAAAGGGTGGATAGAGTAGTTCTAGTAGTGGACCAAGTAACCATTCCATCTACACTTCCACCTATGGTGGACTGTTACCAAGCTATTTTTAGAGGATTTACTTAGTATTACTCCTTAACAAGGATATGATTTTGAGATTGAACTCCTGGAAAGTATACAACCAATATGGATTCCTCTATATTGTATGGAACTAGATGATATAATGTAATTAAAAGTGAATCTTGAGGATTTGTAGGCTAATGGATTTATTCATTTTAGAACATCTCCTTGGGTACTCATGTATTTTTTTCCAAAATTCATAAGGTTTTCTAATAAAATGTGTGGGATACTAAATTATAAATCAAGTAATGTAATGGAATATCTATCCACTATCAAGGTTTTGATCAATTATTAATATCCCATGGGTTTCAAAATATTAACTTGTGATCTTATTATTATCACCTTTAGGTCAAGGCTGCGGACCTGCTAAAAATATTGATGATGAGTAGGTATAAAATTTATTAATATTGTTTTGATTAATTTTTGTTTTAAAAAATGAACACAAAGTTTTCATCAGTATACCGAGCCATATTTTTATCATATTTGGTCTCTTTCATCATTTTATTTTTCAATGATATCTTGATATACTCATAGAGCCTTGAGTTATGTGATCGAAGTTTTTTATCATACTTAATACACATAAAACATGTCAAATCTATTTTTGGTTCTCAACGTTTCATTTTTTGATCAAAGACATCTATTTCCTCATAAATGTTATCTCTAAAGCAAGGTTATAAATTTATAAAAAAAAATTGAAGAGGTGATTACATGGGAATAAACAAAGACCATGATTGAGATTTGGAGATTCTTGAGGTTGGTTGATTATTATAGGTGGTTAATTAAATACTTCTCTCATTTGGAAGCACCTTTAAAAGAGATAACCAAGACTTCAGTACAAGTTAAAATTGAAAAAATAGTGTGAAGAATATTTCTATGCATTTATGAAGTAGTTAACATCAACTCCAATTCTGACTCTTCCCGAACCAATAATTGGATATTTAATCTATGATGATGATTAAGGAATTAGGTTTGGGATATTTGGATATATGTAGATTTGGTAGTAGCTTATGGGTCTCACCAAATTTGACCCCAAGAATTGATGTACCCTAACCATGAAGTTGATTCAGAAAATTTGGTGTATTCCTCGATGTGTTATAATAATTATCTCTTTTGGAATAGATATTTCTTCTAAAAACTACACAAAATCATGTGACATAATTTATTATAGCAAGACTAAAACCTTCGATAAAGGAATTGGGTTGAGTATATGTAGAAATTTTTATTTTAGATGGAATATGACTCATCAAAAATGAATGCCATTAATGATTCTTTTAAGTGGATGAAATAAGAACTAAGAATAAGAACATCGAAGGAGATGTTTAAGATTATTAGTTTGTTAGTGAAATGGCCATAACACAATGTGATTTTTTAAAAAATAAATCTAATAAATTTAATATAATTTATATTATCTATTATGTTAAAAAATGAGTTTATATTAATAGTGACACCAAAATTTACCCAACTAGTGGAAGAAGTAATTTAATTACAAGTCGGGGTCGAATCCCTAGGGACAAAAGAAGAATCATAGAGACACATACATTCCATTAGATGATTGGCCATGAAGTGGACAACATGGGTTGATTACATTTGTGAAACTAAAACACTATGTTAACTAAAAGTTTAGATTGAATTAAATAATTAAACACTAAAATAATTTAAAAAAAATAATTAAAGAATATATGTTGATACTAGGTTGTAACTACTGTTAGATTGTATGTATTTATTTTCCTTGAGAATTTCAAATCATTAATTCCACATATATCCCCCACAATGTTATAATTACCCAACACAAGTCACCAGTTGAATCTTTAAAAAATTAAAAGTATAATCACCAATTCATTTATAGGATCATTTAATGACCAATCCAAGGAATTGGATCATAACATAAGTCTAAATTTTTTATTGTTAAATTTGGCGAAGACAAATAAAATAGCTACTCATTGAATATAAAATTTTAAAAGAGTAAACTAATTTAAGAGTTTTAGATCATAAAATAACATCCAATACTTACCCTACATACTCATTTTGATCAACCCATAATATGTTTAACCATATATTAATTTTATTCTAATAATGAAAGTGGGAATTAGACTTATGTGGGTGGAATTGAAAAAAGAAATCATTTAAATAATTAACACTCCACCGGTGTGTGAGGAATTTCATAATGTTTTGTGTGAATAAATAAACACCTAGTTTCAATTATATAAATCTTTTTAAAAAATTATATAAACAGTGAAGAATAATATGAATAATAAAAAAAGTTATTATGAAAGAAATGTTATTTAAATGAACATACATGGTAAAAACGAACAAGCAATTACAAAATGAGAGCGAAACATTAGAATTGATTGAATAAAATGTATAATCAATCCATTAACAACAATATGATTTTGTGGGAATATTAAGATCCTTATAAATATCCCCACAATAATAAATTCCATAGATTTTAATTAGGATAGTAAAAGGTGAGAGGGAAATCAATTGAAATTCTTCTTTTTTCAACTTTGACAAAAAAGGGCTGATTATTCCCCCCTTTTGGTGTTCATGTATTTCATTGAAGATAAAATAATTTTGGATGGTATTAGAAGAGAAATATCTTCATCATAGATTCCTATAATGTATTTCAATATTTTATTCATATTGGATCATCCATTCATTTTCTATGCTTGAAATGGTAGGATTATTTTATAGGACTTCAAATCTAGCCAAAAAAATATTTATCAACCCGAGCTCCATGGATATCCTTGAAAACATTAAAATTAGCTCGATCTGTTGTTTAATTAAATGTTATCTATAATTTCATATGTCAAAAAATAAAATTTAATCTTCATTGAACATGAATTTTGGGCACCACTTTTATTTGATGGGTCTAAGTCCCTTTATTCATTGTCTAGAAATTTATGCAATCATTTCCAAAAATCTCAAACTTCACTTAAGATTCATCCATCGATCCTAAAAGAAAACATTTTACAGACAAAGTGTTAAATCACATCAAAAAATATAAATTTAAAATAATTAAAATATGTATTCCTCAAATAGATGATTGATTGGGCCGAAATTGACACTTTAGACAAGAATTAAAAAGATGATGAGATATGATGTTTAGTTTAAAAAATGATATAAAATTGGAGTTTAGGGACATTAAAAACATGAATAAAGAATTATAATAAATAAAAATTAGCCACATTAAGTGGATAATCACACCCCAAATTTAGTTTTTCTAGTCCTGAGAATAAATTTTCTAAAAAATAATAAATTTAATTCCCTTTTATTAAAGCATGTTATCATTCAAGGCTTACCAAAAGACACCATTCTAAAAAATCCGAAAACATATCAAAATATTTTCATGGAATCAAGTTTCAAAAGAATATATCAAGACCAATCCCATTTTTTGTTAAAATTGATCATCACATTTCATCCAATTTCAATTAAGCATGAGGTGGTGTTGGGTATCTCAAATGAAAGGGGACCATTTTATTTTTCTAGGGGAAAATAGAATAGATGGGTTGTAATAACATTAAATTATAAGATGAGTACCAAATTTGTTTATTTTACCTTTTTTTAATATTTTTTTTTCATTTTGTTTATTTTTCTGAACCACAATAGTGAGGAAAAGACCAACTCTGGGAGGGAAAACCATGTGGTGAGGATCCACAAATGTTGAATGCCAAAAATATTGTCAATTCTATTCTATAAAATAAAGATGTTAAAACTAAACGAGGGAATGAAAAATATGGAGTCATGATCACAATGTGTTGAACACTACACATTTGGAAAAAACATTTCTCTATGTGGTTATTATTTTCTGTTTTTTTTTGGATACAAAAATTACACAAAAATGTTAACCAAAACCATTCTATGAAGAAGGGGAACCATGAAATCAATAAATAGACCAAAGTTTCAATGGATGTGATTTGTGGAATTTTTATTAAGAGGTTGAAATATAAATGTCAAAAAATCACATCAAATAACCACGATTTGTGAAAAAATATATTGATGAACATAAAATCACATTAAAATCATAATCAAAGCATTAAAAATAATTTAACACTCATTTTTCTTATTTCAAAATGTACATTAAAGTATGAAATGATAAAGAATTAATTTTTTTCATTGAATTGAATTGTTATCATAAAATCCTATATTTTTTCATCAAATTCATTTAAATTCACTCCCCCTGACATAGAATGGAACTTCCCTTAGTGTAGAAAGAGAAGAGAAGACAGATATTATGACTGGTAAGAAATTGGGGGATTTATGATTTGAAATAAAATCATTGAAAAAAACAACATGGTTTGAGGTTTATTACCTATAAATATTAATTTTATCACATTATATTCAGGTAACAATTGGACTCTTCAGGGATGATTGATTAGTGAGTGTGAACTTTGGAAGGCATGTATTTTGTTTGGAAATTTTAAAATTCTTTAACTAATAAATCATTTCACTCAAGAGACATTAAATGAAATTGGTAATCCGAAGGGAGTTACATTAAAAAATAAAAAAACAGACAAAATAAAAACAAATAAATAAAAAATGCACAATCTAGGTTTCCTACTAGAAAGTGATTTGTTTAAATTCGTTAACATGACTTAGACCTTTGAAATTTTCTAATACCCACATTCAACAATTTTAGGACTCCATTTTTTCCACCTCTTCTAGATTGAAATTTATTATGTATTTAAAAATAGTTTCATGTAAAATAATATTTTATTCAATGATTGAAAAAAATCTATGTAATATCAAAAATGGTTGATTCAGTTTCATTTGTAGTATAACCTAAGACATCAATGATCATTCCAACATTATCAGTTTCAATATAAGAATGAATTAAAATTTCAGGGTCTTTTTTATCACCTATGGATTTTTTCATGAGTGAGTATATAAGGAAAATAATTTTTTGATTGGGATAGATATAACTTTTAGTCAGAGCTCAAGAAATTGCATCACACTCTGTTACATTTTAAACTTTTATTAATATAATGGGTTCGTTTTGAATATAATTTTCAACCAAAAAAATTGCATAGAAATGTCTCAGGATTGGGTATACATTCAACATTTATGTTTTCTCCTATTGTATTATTCATTGGTGTATCTAAAAATTATTAATGGATTTTTATTAAGGAAACATAATCTATGAAGACAAAATTTCCTATTTTGAATCCCAAAAATCAATTTATTACTAATATAATCATACTTGACCAATTACTTGATCTTATTCAGCTATCACGGACTATAAGGATAGTTCTTCATAAAATTCATTATAGGGTTTGTAGGAAACTATAAACTCTGCATAAGGTTATTGAAGGGATAGTTTTTGTAGTAATGGTTTCCTCACATGTTTTATTTTTCTGTAGTTCTATCCTCAGATATAAAACCTCATAATTCATTATATCCATATGATTACACAATTATTCGAGTAATTGTTTGTGATTTAGTTGGATTTGAGTTTTTATATCATTTATTTCCTTATGATTGATCGCTCCAACCTTCCATAGGGGGGGGGGGGTTAATTGATTCTTTAAATAGACATCATCGAAAGTTTGTTACACCTCTTCAAATGGGGGTAATAAATAGAGTTTTGATAAAAGAAATTACATAAGTTTGGTGATTCCAAATATTGATTCTCTATTTTATTTCAGTAGGGGTTTATTATTCAGAAATTTTCAAGATACTATATTTGAGTAGAAAGATATTATGATTTGGGATTCTTTTGACACAACGAAAAAATGGGAAAATAGAAGATGCATGGTGGTTAGAAAAGGGAAATGGGGGTGAAAATAATGTTAGTGTTTAAGATAACATACTCAGGTCCTTGAAAATGGTGCTAAAATTTGGTGACACCCAAATTTACCTAACTGGTATAAATAGTCATTAATGTAAAGGATGGGATCGAATCTATAGGTACAACTGAAGAAAACCAGATGCACAAACATTCAATGGAAGGATTTTCTTTGAAGTGGCCAACATGGGTTGTTTTCAATGGTGAAACAAAAATACTAAATTACCTAATTAAGTGGATTTATTTATATAATTAAACATATAAATATTTTAAGGGATAATTTTTTTGAAGATGATTTGATCCTATGATGTCACTGGGGATAGATTGGATGTATTTGTTTCTCAGATAATTTAAAATAACAAATTCAAGATTTATCCACACAATGAGATAATTCCCCAACATCATTAACCAATTTAATCCCCCCACACTATTCCATTTCTAGTCACCAATTACCTTAAAGGATCACATTAATGATCAATATAATTAATTTTATCATACTATCACTCAAAATGTGTCATTGATAAATTTGATGAAGATGAATAAGATAATAACCCATTGAGTGGAGCTTTTTAAAATAATGAGCTAATTGAATTTATTATCATAAAATAAAATACAATATATACCATCACTACTCACACAGATCAATCCAAAAGTGGGTTATCCATCCATTAATTTGATTATACCAATGGAAGTGGGAAGTAGAATTATAGGGAAGGAATTAAAGAAAAAACATTGAAATAATGAAGAGTCCTCCATCGTGTGGGGAATTTTACAATGTTTGGTGTCAATAAATTCACACATTGATCCAAAAATATAAAAATGTTAAAAAACTTGAATAAAAAAGCGAATAATTATAGTTCTAAGAAAAACTATGATTAAAAATGTAATGTGACTGAAAAATAATACCTGGAAAAAATGAACAAGTAATTTTAAAATTCGAGAGAAAATTTACAATTTTAAAAATAACATGGTTGTTGAATCCCTTCACCACCGGAACCTTATACAGGAATATTAGGATATTTAGATTTACACCCATTAATTAATTCCCTCCAATTTAATTTTATAATAAATAGGAAGAGATATATAAAATTGACATTGACTTTTTTTACTTTACCACAAAAATAGGACCATATTCATCACCGCTCTTGGAGTTTGAATATATCCTTGATTATTGAAGAATAATGGATATTAATAAAATATAAATATCTCTTACATTTTTTCCCTAATATATTTTAAAATTTTATACTAATTGGATCTGCCATTCGAATGTAATCATTGAAATGGTGGGATGATTTTATTGGCCTCCAAATCTAGCCCACAAATTAAATGTCATCTCGGGATCCCCAGATCTACTTGAAAACTTTAGAATTTTTATTTAGAACTTGTTGAATGTAATTATGACCATAGTTTTCTATTTCTATAGTTAAAATTTATCTTCATTTTTCTCGAATGTTGGGGTCCACATTTATTTAATGGGCCAAAGGCCCATTATGCTTTGTCAAGAAATTTTATCATTCATTGCCAAAAATCTCCAACTTCCCTTGGAATTCATCCATAGATCCAAGTAAATTTTTTAAAAAATTAATGTGATCAATAATATCCAAAAAATCATATTAAAATAATTAAAATACTTAATTCCAGAAATATATTATTTATTAGGCCCAAATTGACACTTTAAACAAAAATTGTTTATATGATGAAAAATGACACTCAATTTATAATATTCATTAAATTTTTTGTTTATTTACTTTGAAAAAATTGAATATTAAAATATAAAAAATCAATATAAAAATGTAATAAATGAATCTTAGCCACTTTTAGTAGCTAGTCAAACCCCCTCACCATGATTTTTTCTAGTTCCAAGAAACCAGTATCTAAAAAATATGAAATTGAATACCCTTTTCATCAAAAAAATCTTTATATAAAATGATCACAAAAATAAATCCTTCCAAAAAACCCTAAAATATATCAAAATAATTTCACACAATCTTGGTTTACAAGAATATCCAAATCCCAATCCCATGATTTTTTTTTGAATTCATCCCCACATTTCATCAAATTTCAATTAAGCATGATGTAGTGTTGTGTATATAAAATGACATGAGTCCCATTTTCTTGTTAAAGAGGAAAAAACGGATGTTCTAGGTGGGAATTGCATTAATCCTTAAGATGAGAAACAAATTTTTTTATTTTTCTAGTTTTTAAATTCTTTTGTTATGTTTTTTGTTTCATTATTTTTTTAACCATAATAGTGATTAAAATATCAAATCTTGGAAATAAAACTATTGCATCACAATTCCCAAGTGTGAAATTCTATATGTATTCCCAATTCCATTATCTGAAATAGATATGTAATCCCTAACTCTAGGGAAAAAACTATGGAGTCATGCTTCCCAAGTGTAAAATGCCACACATTTAGACCAAACATTTTTCTATATGGTAATTATTTTAATTTCTTTAGATAGTCATATTTATCTAATAGTGACCACAAACCCCATGCTATGAAAAAAGTGACCCAGGAACTCAATCATACACTCAAAATCCAATACACATGATTTGTGACATTTTGATTAAGAGGATGAAAATATAAACATTAAAAAATCACATCAGAAATCCAAACCTTCCAAAAACAATAAGCACATAAACATAAACATGCATTAAAATCACAAATAAGTCATTCACAATAATTTTACATTCAATTTTCAAGTATTAAAATGTACATTAATTCATTCAATGATAATGAATTTATTTTTTCCTTAAATTTAATTTTTATCATAACAGACCAATTTTTTTCCTTAAAACTCATAGATTTTCACTCCCCCCAATATAGAATAAAATTTCCCTCAATGTAGAAAGAGAAGAGAATAGAGAGATTAGAATTGGTAAAAAAATATGTTGATATATGATTTGAAATGAAATAAATGGAACAAAAAACACATGGTTTGAAGTAGATGGCTCGTCAATAAGAGTTTGATCTCTTTAGATTCAGGTCACATGTAGAATCATTGAGGATGACTGATTTCTAGGTTTGAACTCTGGAAGGCTTGAGATTTATTTGGAAATATTAAAGTTATCCGACTACTAAATCATCACAATAAAGATACATTAGACCACATTGTAAACCCCAATGGTTTTCCCTTAACAAAAAAACCAATAACACAAAAAAAAATTCTTGGTTGCCTCTCGGAAAGAACATAGTGTAATGTAATTATCTTGGATTTAACCCTCCAAATTATCCAGTAAAAATATTAACCATTTTGAGGACGCGATTTTCACTGCCTCTACTAGATTGAGATTTATTATTTGTTTAAAAATTTATTCATATAAAATATTTTTTCTATAATGTGTAGGAAATTCAATTTAAAATTGAAATGTTTGATTTAGTTTCATTTATAGTCATTCCTTAGACATATATGATCATTCCAAAATTATTATTATTTAGTGAATAATTAATTATAGCTACATGGTCTTGGTTATCACCTGTGATGGTATTCCTGAGTGGGGAAGGAAAGAATATAATTTTTAGCTTGGGTTGGATAACAATTTTAGTTATAGGTCAGGACATCGAAACAAACTCTATTTCAATTTCAAAATTTATTAATATAAAGTGTTTATTTTAAATAGAAGTTTCAACTAAAAAATGGGACATACTAGTTTCATGATTTTCTATGGAGTCAATGTTTATAATTTCTCCCAATAGACCAGTGATTGGTGTTACTAAAAAATCTTCAGTAGAGACGTATTTGGGAAATTCAATCCATGAAGTGTAACTTTCCTCTTTTTAATCCCAAATATCAATTTCATCATTATTTAAAGACCCTTAATCAATTACTTGAACCTCTTCATTTATCCATAATCTGATGATTTTCTCTTTTGAAAATAAATAGAAATTTTTTTAGAAACTATACCCTACACATAATGTTATGGCATGGATAGTATATGTAGTGATGTGTTCCTCACAGGTTTCAATTTTTTGTAGTTTTAACCTCAAATATGAAACCTAAGAATTCATTATTATAATCTGATTAATCAAATATTCAAGTAATATTTCGGTATTTGGTTGTATTTGAGTTTTTACATCATGGAATTACCTAATAATTATCTCTTCAAACATCCTTCAGTTGGGATGATATTGATTCTTTAAACATTCATGATCTAAAATATTGTACATCTCATCAGTTGGGAGTAATCATTATATGTTTAATCAATGAAATTCCATAAGTGTGGTTATTCCTAATATTGATTCTCTATATTATTCAAGTATGGGTTTATGATGTGGTAGATTATAAGATACTCCATTTGAGAAGATAGATATTATGATTTGTCATTATTTGGACACACATAAATAGAAAGGGGAAAAGAAAAGATAAATAGTTGTAAGAAAAAAAGAAATGGGGGATAACAGAAGGTGAGTGTCTAAGATAACATACTTGGGTCCCAGGAAATGATTCAAAAAAATTCAAAATTTAACCTACTAGTAGAAGAATCCATTGAAGTACAAATGGGGATCGAATTTACATGGACCTAAGAATAATCATAGGGACACATACATTCCATTAGAGGATTGGATATAAAGTGGACAACTTGGGTTGATTTCAACTGTGAAACTAAAATATTAAATTTCCTGAGAGGTTGGATAGAATAAAATAATAAAACAACAAAATATTTTAATGGAAATAATTAAAGAAGATGACTCCATCCTAGGCTACTGGTAGGGTTAGATTAGATGTATTTTTTTCTTAGAGAATATTTGATAACGAATTCATGATATATACACACAATAGGATAATTACCCAAAATCATTCACCAATTGAGTCCCCACATAATTCCAAGCCTATTCACCTATTCACATTGATGATCAATTTAATGATCACTCCAAGTAATTGGATCATAATAGCACTCAAAATGGGTCATTGTTTAATTTAATGAATATAAAGAATATGGTAACTCATTGAATGGAAATTTTCAAAATAATGAAATAATTTAAGAAATTAATATCATAAAATAACATCTGATATATACCCTCGATACTCCCATGTATCAAACTATAATATTTTTATCCATCCATAATGTTATTTTACCATTTGAAGTAGGAAGTAGACTTATGAGGGAGGAATTGAAGAAGAAAAACATTGAAATACATAACACCCCACTATTGTGTGAGGAATATCACAATTTCTGGTCTAAATAAATTCACACCATGATTCAATAGTATCAAAATGCTTAGAAAAAGGATAGAAAAAGTTAATAAGAAGAGGAATAAAAAAATTAGGATTAATAAACTAATGTTATTGAAATAACATACATGGGGAAAATGAACAATCCATTTCAAAATAAAAGTGATACATTACAACTGAAAGAATAACATGGATTATTAATTCCTTCACAACCAGATCATTATATAGGAATATTAGGAGACCTAGGTAGACCCCCAAAAAATTAATTCCACTAGGTTTTGTTAGGATAGTAAAAGGTGGATAGAAACTAATAAAAATTGGACTTTTCCACTTTGACTGCAAAAATAGGAACAGATTCATACACCCTCTTTGCATTTGAATATGTCATTGAAGATGGTGGAATAATGGATGGTTTTAAAAGGGAAATATCTTCTTCAATGATTCATCTGATATGTAAAAATATTTTATTCCAATTGAATCATCCAGTTTTGATGTTATAGGAAAAATGGTGTGATGATTAAATGGGCCTTCAAATCTAGCCCTCAAATTAAATGATAACTTGGGATCCATGTATCTCCTTTAAAACATCAAAATTATATTTGTCAATAGTTGAATGAAATGGTAACCATAATTTTAAATTTATATATTTAAAATTTCATCTTCATTTGTCTTGAATTATTGGCTCAACATTTATTTGATGGGCCTAAGGTCCATTATGCTTTGTCCATATGTTTCTGAATTCTTCAAAAAAAAAATTAGATTCCTTAGGGATTGATCTATCAATCCTAAAAGAAAAAAATTTCCAAAAAAATTATAAAACATTACCCAAAATATAAAATTAAAAAAATTAAAATAAATAAAATAATTAATTCCCCAAATAGATGATTGATTGGGTCCAAATTGAAACTATAAACAAGAATTGCACATTTGATGGGAAATAAAGTTCAATTTTTAAAATGAATTAATTTTGGTTTATATATACATTGAAAAAACATAATATTAAAATATAATCAAATAATATTATTCCCTTTCAGTGTATTACTAATTTCTTTTCACTCAATACAGATTTTTTCTTATATTACATGTAAAACTGTGTTTAAATAAAACCTGACATACTCTTAGAATAATATTAATAAATTTTATAGTTATCACATAGGTATTTTAATAAAAAGTATTAATTGGAATAAATAAATTATGAAAATATGGTTTAAAATTTTATATATAATTAATTATTTGGTGACCAATTAATTAGAAATAAAAATAAAAATTATTAGAAAATAAATGATAATCTTTTTTCTGAAAAATATTTTTATGTTTACAAGTGTGTTTTGCCTAAATAAATTTTACAAATATTATTAATTATAATATTTCAAATTCATTTAATTTACTTTATATAAAATGGATAAGAATAAATTCAATTTTATGCATAAAACTTTACTTCTCTAAAATTTAGTTTTTCCCCTTTAGCACACTTTTCATTGAATTAATTTTCACCAATTTTTATAAAATAATTTTATTTAGTATTCATTTTAAAATATCTTATGTTGATTTTTTTTGATATGTTGGAAATATTTCATGTTTCGATAAATATTAAAAATACAAAATTTTAACTGAAAACTGCATTTTCATTTAAATAATTTATAATGTTAAATTACATTTTGAATTGGTATTAAAGTAAAATTAGTAAAATTTTATATAAAATAATCAAATTTATGTAATTTTGATAATTCTTAGTGAAAATTTTTATATAAAATATTTGTACAATTTTGAATGTTTTCCCAATAAAACTGTCTTTCTCATTGCATCTGCTGAAATAAATTTGATTTAAAAATTACCAATTATATAGATTTAATTGAAAAAAGTATATTAAATATTTATATAAATAATAATTTATATTATCTAATATGTTCAACATAATTTTTGAACAAAATTAATAGTGAATGTAGTTATAAATTAATTACTCTAGTGATGGTAAAAATAGGATTATCATAGGGTTAAACTAAAAAGATAAGGGTTAAAATTACCTATACACTTGTATAAAATATATTATATGGAATATGTGGACTTTATAATGTATTGGGATATAATTTGATCCATTTTTTACCCGTTTGACATATTAAAAATATGGGAGAACTCAATTCCCTTGAAAATTTTCATTTGTGTCCTCTCCCCCACTTATAAAAGGACGCCCCCTCTCCTCTCTTTATAGCACATTCAAACCATTTTGTTTCAGTCAGTAAATAGCCAAATTACTTCCCAGATTTCATCACCTAATATTATAATCATTTTTTGGCATAAACCAATCCTATGAATGATTTTAGTGAAAACCTAAGGAGGATACCCATTGATGGGGAAACGTTCTCCGATGAGCGTTTTTCTATTTCTTCTATCAACACTATAAATTATAATTACATAATTAATATATAAAAACCTCAATTTATTCCATATAATAATATTTTTTATGTTATATTAATAACATACAACCATCTCTACTTCCCTAAAATGGGCTACAAAATCATTGTTCGTATATATGGTGAACCATTACCTCATGAACCGATGTCATTCTTTTTTCAATTTCCAGCACTCAAGATTGGTAATAATGATAATTTAGTTTTTTTATAGGATATTATTTTTATTTATACTCTAGAATTATTATAGTACACATACTATCATGATTTTCATTTTGTGGGAATATGATAATGTCGCTCGTGTGTACAGAGGAGTTCCGCCTCGTGAAGTGATGTGATTCGTTTATGCTTCACATGGAATAAATTAAAGATGGTAATAAGGATAATATGTGATATATATGACATAAAAAATGATTCATTAATGAAAATATATCATTTATCTTTCTTTTCTTCTATCAAACATGAAAATGTAAATATCGTTCATGCATAGTATGACAAACTGTCTCCATGAACTGTGTGTTTGAATTTCAATCAAAAAATTTTGTGGATTACTATAAATACATATATATATATATATATATATATTTAATATATATGATATTTTTATATTTTTTATCATTATAGAGATTATGTAATAATTATAAATATAATCGGACAAAATATATCAAAAATCAAAACATATATGAAAAACCAAGTGGTTATTACCCGAAACCTAACTTTAACATGAAGTTATTAATAAAATGGTAACAAAAGATAATAAAATATCATAAATGGTATTATATATTAGAATATGTTACATTCATATATCTATAATAAAATTATATTTATCATACCTTTGTTTTGAATGAGTACGATGGAGCTCAAGACAAGGGACTTCCATCTCACTATTATTTTTCTATGAGACACATGCCATGTTCACCACATGATTCTTTTATGTGGTGTATATGATGTAATGAATTTATTTTATTATTATTATACGTAAAATTATTAATATTTATATATCCATTTTAGGATTCCTCTTTCATGGTTTTTACGGTTCAAGAGATTCCAAATCAATAATGGAGTTTTTTTCTTAATTTTCCTTCTTTGAGACATATTCTAATGATATACACATATATTCCTATAAGAGTTGTATAAAAATCCAATTTGACAGGTAATGTCATGATATTATTTATCCCCGTTATGTTTTAAGTTTCATTCAATTATAATCCATCATTAAACTTACGGTTCAATGTTTTCATAGTGGTAAAAACATTTTTGCTACTATCTCACTGTTTATCGAGGTTGTTTGTGATTATGTTTTTGGATAGTAAAATATTTTGATCCATCTCCCAAAAATATCATTAATTTTATTACCCTATGGTTATTCATGGAATTTTTATGTAATTTTAAAAACTTCACTCTTTGGTGATTATAATATTTGTCAAAATGTATTCAATAAATTAAGACATTATTTATTATTTTAATCGAAAATAATATTTCAATCAAGACCATTTTTTCTAAAAAAAATTCAAAAATGTTTTTTTATTTTCCTATTATTTTGAAAACAATTTTAACCACGATTGGATTTTAAATTTTCTTTTTTAAAAATAATAATCATGTCATATTCCAGATAACTCCATTTTGGATTTTATTGAAAATTTTAATGGAATATTCATGTCATTTTCAAAGTAATACACATTTTTATTTCACCATAAATGTGAATAGAACATCATGTAAATTAATAAAAATGTTCCATTTTTTCATTAATTAAAAATGAAGGATTCTTTGTCTATTTGGTATGAACGAAACTTCTTGTTTTATTGACTATAATTTTCATTCAAGTTCCCATTATTATTTTTCAATGTTATTTAAAAAATGATATCAAAATGTTTTAAAAATATGTATTTAAAATATGAAATAATATTTTCCACTAGAAAATTTTTAAATATTTTTAGCATATTCCATTATATGTTTTTATGGTTCTTTTAAAAGAATATTATTTCCAAAACATTTTATGAACATTTAGTTTTAAAATTTTATTTTATGAGAAAACTTATTTTCCTAAATAAATTGTCCAAGTGTCCATTAAAAAGTATTTTATATATAATAGGACATCCTCTTTGTTTTTTATGCCTTACTGGTGCTAATATTGAATAATATGATCCTTATTCTTTCTCTTGATGTTTAATTTTTATATTTTTGAAATCCAATTATTTTTTATGGGTACTCCTATGGTGGATTGATAAAATATTTATAAAACCAACTTTATTTACATGAGTTATGATGTGGTGATATGTTAATTGTTTTACGATATTATGGGATAAATACATTGTTCTTTCCTTATGTAATAAGTTGGAACTATATCTTCCTACAATGCCTCATGTAATGATTTATAACTTATTCGATAAGAATTGGAAACACATTTATGGGATAAAACAACTATAGGAAACAATTATATCTAGATACACTATGGGAAAAAAGTGTGTCCTAATTCAATTTGGGATATAAGTGTGTCCTAACAAACTATGATGAATAGGTGTGTCTTGATACACCATGAGAAACAGGTGTGTCCTGATATACAATGGTAATCCCATGGTAAGTCATGATCCACTATGTTGATATCCCTGGTAGTTAGCCTTGATTTATGAATGGTTTTTCTATATTTATGATGGTGAAAAACTTTTAAGAAATGATATTATGGCCCATAAAGATTTTATGAATATTTACCTCCCTTTTGGGTCATGTTTTCGGAAATGATAATGTTTTATTCCATGACTGATGTTTACGATCTATGAAAGGTTGGGTATAAACATTACAAGTTAAATTCATTATCACATACACTTATGATTATTTTATTCTTTTATATGATCATATATTGAAATATCTTATTTGTACGCCTAATAACATCTGAGCTCACTCTTCCTTATGTTTCATTTACCCATGTTATGAATAATGGTTTTATATAGGCTATGTATATCAATAGTAATAAATGGTAATTACTTTATAGGAATTATTTAAGATCATTCACCATATTAGAAGGTCTTCTTCCACATTTATTAAGCCAAAGAACTATTATGTTCCTCATGTGACTGTTTTTATAGTGTAATGAATATTTATCCAAAATGATTTAATGTACATGTATTAGAATCCTATGTTAGTATAGTTGGTATCAGAGAAAAGTATTGTTATCATTTAGATACTAGGATAAGAAAAAATTTAGTGATATCCATAAAAATATTTAAAAGGATATGTATATGGATGTGTCTAAGGATTAGTCTAAGTATGGGTCAAAGTATAGAAAAATATACTAGGACTTTAATAAAGGATAGAGAATGGTGTTTTATAAAATCATATCCATCATTTTACTATATGTTGATGAGGATATAGAATAGATGTAAATAGGGTTAAAAACCTCCAAAACACCATATTGAGCAAGAATCGAATGGGAACTGGTGCATGAAATAGAATTTTCTACAGAACAATTTTGACACGCCTAGGTATATACTTTGTAAATTCAAAATATCATTATGAACCACATTTATGAATTCAAATATATTATAACAACAAAATATCTATGGTAAACCTAATGTTTCATATATTCAAAATAAGGATTAATGATTTATATATTTTATAAGTTATTTTTCATTATTAAGTTGTTTTCTAAATTGATTAGTGTTTTTGACACTATTCATTTTTGTTTTAGTCAATGGTTGAACCCAAAGGAACTATGTTAACATTTAATTTGATGGAAAATTTGTTGATGATCAACCAAATGGGAAGATGAATGGAGTAAATATTATTTTGATTATTCATAATCAATTATCACAAAAAATTATTGACCATGTTCATCTTAACCAACTCTTGGAGTCACTAATGAAGAGACGATTGGAGTTCACTAAGAGTTAGGGTAATGGAGACCAGAGATGAAAAAAGGTATAGTTTCATATGTGTTGATAATGTGGGTGGTATCACTCAAGGGAATTTCTTAGAGAAAAAAGAAGATTACTTAATTTTGGATAAGAATGACTGATACTGATTAATTTCAAATGAAAAATGAAAAGTTATATAAATTCAATGGATGATAATAATGTAATTCATAATTTATCCTTGAATGTGGGCTTTTATAAATGTGGAATGAAAGAGTATTATGGAAATATCTGTCCAAAGGGGGAAGCTCATGATGAAAATCGACACAGTTGTATGAGTAATGGTTGAATTTTCGATGATATAGAGACTACAAATGACATATGAATGGAAACATGTATTAAGGAATGACTTGACGAATCATATTTAATTGTTTTATAGTAAGTGGTTTGAATGAAGTATTTATTCATTTGATTTAAATAATTATGTAAAATGAATAATGAAACATATAAGTATTTTTCGGAATAAGCTTTCCATTATGGATTTGAGGGAATATACTGGATGATGTTGATGGACTAGAAAAGTTATTTAAGGGTAATGTGATATTTTAAAGATAACCCTTAATATATTTCATATTTTGATAAAATGTTTTTTAGTTTGGATAATGAGATGATTGATAAAAATAAATTAAATTGTATAGTATTGATGATGTCAGAACTCACAAAGGACTTGGTAAAAAAGTGGATTATATTATCATTGATAGAGTGTAAAACATAATTGGATGTATATAATATATTCAATTATCTATTATTCAGTCGAATAATGAAGAATTATTCTTGTTTTATATATGATTATATGGTAATTCAGGTTATTAAAATGTTTTAGTATAATACATTATTAAGTTATTCAAATGTTTGATATGTAAAAATCTAGAGACACATTATGATATGTGGGGGATAATGTTATGTTTATTATGAGAAATTCGGTGAACTAATTTATAATTTTGGAATTTTTAGGGGTTATATGGTTAAGAATTTATTGAATGGTGTAAGGTGAACATTGGTTGAGGTCTTAAATATTAATTTATTAATTCAATATATGAAGACTTATATATATTTGATAACTTGTGCTAACCATTTTTTATGATGATAGCTAAAGAAATACACTATGAATCATCATTATATTTATGGATATTATGATCATTTCATGGCTCAAGAATAAAAAATTCTGCTAAATTTCTTGGAGTAATAGATGAAGTGGAAGTTGATCAAGGGAAAAACTAAAGGACGATATTGTTCTTATGAAACGGAATGAAATCTATTAAGTATATCTTATCATGAAAATTATACATCGTTTGGAAATAGTTCTTAAAATAATTTTTTTCCAATTATCATCATTATTTATTATATCAATGATCATGTTTATACCTTTTGGTATTTGGTTTTTTGGTCATTAACTTTCTCTTTATCACCCACTTTCTTGGGATCAGTGATCTTTATCACTCTCTATAATTATTTTCCCTTTTCTACCATGTCCAAATATTTACTGACCACATATGTTCTCCAATTTGGATAACTAGTTTTCATTATTTCAAATGAATTTTTTTCATACCATTATCCTTTTAAATATGATTTTTCATTATCCCTTTTAACCATTTGGGTTTTTATGAAGTAATTTTAAAATTTATAACCATTGATGTTTGAGATGAATTGTAAGGGTAAAATTCATTTTAAGGGGGGAAGAATATAACACCCTGATATTTTTTGATTATTTTGTAAAATTAATTTAATCTTATAGTTATTTTTCATTACACATAAAAATAAATTTATATTTCTTTATATGGAACATTGAGCTTGGCTTTCATTACATTCAACACTAAGTTTGAACAGAATGTGACATACTATGAAAATATTTTTACTAAGTTTTAGTGATTTCACCTATACATTAGAATGGAGTGTATGAATATGATTAAAAAAATTATTTAAATATGGCTTACACATGTATTCATTATACAATATTTGGGGAAAATTAATTATAAATGAAAAAACCCTTTGAAAACTAAAGAAAATCATTTTTTGTAAAAATAATTATAAGTAAAATTCTATTTTACATCAATAAATCAATGAAATAAATTTTAATGAGTTATATTAACTAAAGATATATATTATATATTCAATATAAAACATAAAAAATCATCTTATGATTTATTTATTCAATATATAATAATAAATCCAATTTTATATATAAAATATTAGTTCTCTAAAAAGATGTTTTCTTCCATTGTCACACTTATTTTATAAAAATTTCCATACCAATTTTAGAATATTAAATTGATAAAATAAACATATTTTTTTAAAATAATTTCAAAAAATATCTTATGGTTAATTTTGAAGATATTTATGAAATATTTCATTTTTTGATTAATTGTGAAAAATATAGAATTTTAATTGATAACCGCCTTTTGTTTTAAATAATTTATTTATGTTAAATTTTATTTTAAATTTTGTTTAATGAAGAATTAATTAAAATATTTAATCAATTAATCATATTTTTTTCATATGAATAATTTTCATAGTGAAATGATATTCAAAAAAATTATGAACATTTGAACTTTTTATCATTAAAAACCTTATTTCTTGTCGTATCGGTAGGATTAATTTTAAATGAAAATTTTACAATTTTGTAAATGTAATTTGGATTAATGGATTAAATATTTATAATTAGAATATTTTTTATTATAGAATTATTTTATCTAAATTTTTGACTAAAATTGATCGTGAATGAAGTAAAAATTAATTACCATGGTTAATGTAAAAATGGGTTTACAAGGGGTTCATATAAACAAATAAGTGTTAAAATTTCCTATAATCTTGTATAAAATCGATTTTATTGAAATAAATAGACATTATAATGTATAATATTATAACTGTATACATTTTTACCCTTTTTAAATATGATACATGTGGGGGCACTTAATACATTTAAAAAATACAATGTGTGTCGTCTCCCCCACTTATTAAAGGTTATCCACTCTATTTTATTCATAACATAATAAAACCCTTTTGGTTCGTCCAATACCAACCCAAATAACATCCTATATTACATACCATCATCCTAGAAGTATTATTTGTGGAATAAATCCATAATATGAATGATTTTAGTGAAAACCTAAAGAGGATATGTGAATAAGAGTTAATATTCATCAATGAGCATTTTTTGTTTTATTTCATCCTCCACCCGTATAAACTATTATTATATTATTTTTTACATAATAAAATCACTATATTACAAATAATTATTTTATTTTATTTTATTTTTATAACCTAATAACTTCTCCACTTCCATCAAATGGGTTACGAAATCATTGTCCTTGTGTACGACGGATTATGACCTCATGAACCAATGACATTCATTTTTCCATTTCCTCCTATCACAGTTGGTTATAATGACTATTTAATTGTATATATATTATATTTATGATATTATTATGATTATTTAATTATTATATAGCACATACATTCATAATTTACATTTTTTTGGAATACAATAATATCTCTCCTATGTTCGACAGACTACCACATCGCAAAGCAATGTGATTAATTCACGCATTTAATAGAAGGCATTATGGATGGATTTATTGAAAATATATGAAATATATGCCATATATATTATTATTTAATGATAATACATCATTGGAATTTATTTATTTCGATCCAATAAAACAATTAAATAGCATTCATGCGTACATACGTCATACCTTCTCCAGTAACAATGTGTTTCATTTTCTATCATTAAATTTTAGGGATAACTATAAATAAATTTATATTGGATATATATGGAATTTATATTATGGTTATAATTCATGAGATTATTCAACCACTATCAATTTAATTCGTAAATAATAAATAAATTAAATCATTTATGAAAAGCATAGCAGTTATTACCCGAAAAGTAACATTAATAGGGAATTGTAAATAAAAAATAGATAAAAGGTCCTAAGAAAATAATATACTGTATTAAATATATATTAAAATGAGTTTTTAATAACTTTATATTAATAATACGTTTATTATAAAGGTTGTTTGAATGATTATGATAGATTTCAATACATAAGGCAAGATATTTACATGTCACTTTTATTTTTCTATGAGACAGATGACATATTCACTACATGTTTAATTTATGTGGTGTATATATTACCCATGAATGTATTTATTATTATTATATTTAAAAATATTTTTATTTACATTTCTATTTTTGTAACTCTCTTTCATGGGGTTTATGTTTCAAAAAATTCCACATCAATAATAGATTATTGTCTGAATTTTCCTTCTTTGAGACATATGATTATGATATACACATATCTTCTTGTACGATATGTATATAAAACCCCTTTGACATTTAATATATTGTATTTATTTATCCTAATGATATTTTAAGTTTCATTTCATGATATTTTGTCATGGTTCTTTTTTTCAATGTTTTCAAAGAAGTAAATATGTCTGGTTACAATCTCTCTGTTAATCAAAAATGTTTGTGGTTGTGTTTTTTATGGTAAATTATTATGATACATATACCAAGAAACTCATGAATTATTTTAAACTCTTTTTTACGTAAGATAATAAATTAAATGTTTTTAAGAAAATCCTTCTTTATTTATCTCTTTGGTAAAAATTATTATTTCATTAAAACCCATTTTTCTAAAAAAATACAAATTTTTTTATTGTTTTCGTATAATTTATTTTTACCCATTTTTTACTTTTTCATAAAAAATCAAGAAATCTTCATCTAATTTTACAAACAATAACCCATTGGATTTTACTGAAAATTTGAAATGAATATTCATGTCATTATCCAAACAATTCATATATACATTTAATAAAAATAATAACATAATATTTATTTTTTAATAAATAATGACCATTTTTATTTTATTTAGAATTTTAATGTAATATTTGTCAAAACATGTACAGTATAAACAAAAATTCCCATCATCATCAAAATATTTTTATTTGAATCATCCTATATAGGTTTTAAAGGTTATTTTCAAAGAAAAGGTTATTAAAAATTCTTTAATATGCGTTTTCCAAGGAAAAAATATTTTTCCTAATAAATTATTAAATGATTTTTAAATAATATTTTATATGTTTTCATCATTATTTAAAAATAAAAAAAATTCTAAAATAGTTTTTGAAATTTTACTATTAAAAATGGATATTTGAAGGAAATTTATACTCCTCATGAAATGGTCCAAGTGTCCTCTAAAAATTATTTTTCATCTAAGATGACATCATATGATGTTACATAATATTTATTGAGGAAAGGGTTGAATAATACCATCATTATTCTTTTATTGGATGGTTGATGTTTGTGTTGATGAAACCCATTTATTTTTGATGGGTTATGTTATTGTGAATGGATGAAATGTTTATGAAACTCATTTTCATTATATGAGTTATGATGTGATGATATGATGAATGTTTTATGATATTTTAGAACACTATTGGAACATGAAAATGAATCAAAAAAATATTCCAAATGCTTCAATATATGATTCAAGATCATAGTTCATTTCCCAGGATTCGATTTGACAGGTTGTAGAGCCTAAACGGTGTTATAGATTTAGAGTTATCGACATTCAAAGTTGGGCTAGAAAACTGGTTCATGGAGCCCATTCACAAAGCTCCCTCCATGATCGCAGAACATAGGGAACTTGATCGAGGCCTCTACGAGATCCGTGAAGGTCATGATGGTAGCCTTTGTGACTACAAGAAATTTGAGGTAACTTGACTGGATCCTCTGTGAGCACCGAAAAGGTTTATGACCATCGACTCTGCGGTTACGACGAACATGAGAGAACTACCTTCGGTCACGGAGCGCGATTTCCTTTGCGGCGTCATTTTCTCATTGCAGCACGAATTTGTTCTTCGTAGTGTTCGCAGCCGACCTATATCTCTTATAAATATCTAGCTAAACCTTCTTAAAAAGCACGGTTATTCCACCCCTTTGGTGGCAGATCTCCCGTTTTGTGATGCTCAATATCATTGTGAAGGAGAGAGCTCCTTCAGCATTATTGAGGCTCTACAAAGCCCCTTTTCTATACATGACCCCTTGATCCGCGAGCATCTTTCCTTCGCGAAGCTGTTTTACGAGACCACATGATCTTTGAGCCCCTTTCTTCTACATAGATACTTTGCGAGACTCCATGCACTGTGAGCATCTTTCCTCAGTGAATCTGCTCCATAAGACACCATGCTCGGCAATCAACATTCCTTTATGAAGTTGCTCCATGAGACCCCATGCTCTGTAAGCACCTTTCCTCTAGGAATATTCTCCACAATACCCCATGATCCATGATCACCTTTCCTCTAAAAAGCTTCTTTGTGAGACCCCATGCTCTGAAGGCACCATTCTTCCACGAAGCTACTTTGCAAAGACATATCCTTTTTGAATCTCCTACCTTCATGCCCACCCGTCCATACCGTGAGTGCGGCGACCCCACACCGCTGCTCATGATCTATATCGAGAAATGGTCCTAGACCTCTGGGCCAGTCCATTCACTTCCATCACTGCCCCCATAAAATATTGAGAATCGTACCATGAAATTTTCTAGTCTGTATATCGGTGTTTTCCATTGCCTACCCACCTTCCGCCAATATAATACCATGGTTTGAGTTACACCACCAAACACCATGAAATACATTGAGTCGAAATATTCCTCTTGGTCCTTTTCACAAGTCGTGAGTTTATATTCTCATCTTCAATTACCCGAGTACCTTGAGTTCAACCATTCCTAAATAAACTCTTAAAAACCCCATCACTTAGAACATATGCCAGGTTGAACCAAAATGGGCCACTCTTGCATAAGTCCCAAAACCGGCCTTTACTGGGAACCTTTTTCCTAATATTCCTCCCTACATGACTATAAACTATAGTACTCCCTATGTGACATACATAGTATGCCTATTGCTTTAAACTAGATATTCTTTATGCTCCAAGCATAAGATTCCAATAGTCCTCCCTACATAACTATAAACTGTAGTACACAATATTTGACAAATGTAGGATGCATCTTGTTCCAAATTATATATGCCTTATGTGCCAAGAATAAGATTCCAATAGACCTCACAACATGTTTTCAAACTATAGCATTCCCTATCATTCAATAATAGGATGCCTCTTATTTCAAATAAGATATGTCTAATGAGAAAAGTATAAGATACCTCATGCCTTGATTCCAGTGGCGTAATTTCAATGGTTTTGGAAACAGTTCGAGTATTTCATCACTCCAAATCATGCTTTGTGTGTACTTCATTTGGATCTTCATCATCTTTCATGTCCAAATGGACCCCCTAACATCATATTCCCATGCCGCCTCGGCTCACCTACTATTCTGGGATAATTCCCCCGAAGACATTGGTTGACACTTCGAGTCAGGTCTTGGGTTTTCAAAATGGTCAATAGTCGACCCTCATTTGATTGTCCCGATTTCAGGCTAATGCTATATGGATACTGTGTTTCAAACATGGTCAATATTTATCCTCCATCTCTACACAACCCTCACTATGTTTTGAATTTTGGGCATGTGATTCACACTTTTGATCTCCCTTTGTTCAGACTGATTCAAATGCCCCTGGCGTTATCCCGATTGTGCGCTAACATATAAGTGTAGGACCCAATATCATTCCCCAACCCACCAGTGAGTTGGGATACCCACATGGACATACATGAGGAAGGCGCCATGGAATCTTCCATGCATAAGCCCCACCCACCATTGTCGCTCCTTTGCGGCACTCAGTGACATCCATGTGTATACCCAATCCATTGTTTCCCCTCATTAGCAGCACCGAGGCATATTCCATGCATAAGCCCCATCCACCATTTTCTCTCTTTAGAAGCACCTAGTAAGAATCTAGAAGTAAGCCCCATCCTTCATTTCCCCTTCATATTGGCACCCGAGTAGCTTCCACACGTAAACCCCATTCACTGTTTCCGCTCCTTAGAGCCACCCGGGAAGCTTCCATGAGTAAGCCCCATCCACCATGGTCTCTCCTAAATGGACCTCGGGAAGCTTCCACCCGTAATCCCCATCCATTGTTGCCTCTCCTTAGCGGTACACAGGAAGCTTCTAAACATAAGACCCATCCACTATTCCCTCTCTATAGTGGCACCTGGTCATCTTTCATGCGTAAGCCCTATCCACCATTTCTGCTCCATAGCGGCACTCGGGGAGCTTCCAAGAATAAGCCACATTCACTACACTCATGGACAAACCATTGCACAGTGATCGTTAGTTCTTTCCTGCCTCTTGTTTCTCACACCGTGCATGAATCATGTGGGCTTAGAGTAAGCATCGACAATGACATCCTCTCTGGTCAACCTTAGAAATTAATCTCAAAACCCATCCAAACTACATGGAATTTGATCCTTTACAAGGATTGGTAAGTAGGAAGCCTCCTTAAGGTTCAATCCCAACACCTACTAGTCTGGAACCCTTCACGCCGGTTCACCAAACACCATTCTGAACTACATGGAATTTGATCCTTTCCAAGGTATGGTACGTAAAAAGCCTCCCTAAGGTTCAATCCCAACACCTACTGGTCTAGAACAATTCACATTGGTAAACCAAACACATCTGAACTACATGGAATTTGATCCTTTCTAGGGCATGGTATGTAGGAAGCCTCCCTGAGGTTCAATCCCAACACCTACTGGTCACGACCCCTTCACATCGGTTCAAAAAACACTTTTGAACTACATTGGCATTGATCCTTTATAAGGCAACGTACGTAGTAAGACTTTCGGAGGTTCAAGCCAAACACCCATCGGTCCTAACCACACTATGTTGATCCGCCATCGTCATGCATGATGTTAAACTATAAGCCTCTTTCGTCCCACACAATGTTGAACTGTACCCGTTAGAACTATGTGCGCTTTGATCCCTGTCCCATGGACAGGGTACATAAGAAGACCCACTAAGGTTCATCCCCAACTAGTGGTAAGCTGTTGGAATCCCAATTAGTGGAAAGTCGTTGTAACACTTACTAGTGGTAAGCCGTTAGAACCCCAATCGACGGTAATCCATTATGATGCCCATCTAGCAGTAAACGGTTGTGATCCCCAACCAGTGGTAAGCTGTTAGAACCCCAACCATCGGTTTTCCGTTGGAACCCCAACCATTGGTAAGCCATTGGAACCCTTACCAGTAGAAAGTCGTTGGAACACCAACTAGAGGTAAGTCGTTTCACCCAACCAACGAAAATCAATTGTAGTCAGCAATCAAAGGTAAACCGTTGCAGTCCTCTTTATTGAGACCCACATATTTGGTCCACCCCTTGAGCATCAGACCAACCCTAGGATACTAACCACTTATATGCCCCAATAAATCATCAGGTAGTTGTTTTATAGGTACAACCTGATCCTACACCCCCATCTTAAATTTTATGAACATTTATCCCCTGCTTAGAGGATATGTAGGATGCCTCCTTGAGGTTTAATCCGATTACTCATGCCTCATCATGGTCTTTCTATCGAGAATATGTGTTCCTCGAAATTCCTTCCCCAACCTAGAGGATCCACTTCCTCTAGGTCTCATCCATACAGGTCACCTCTTTAGGTGTCCCATCGTCTCACCGAACTACACGTACATTGATTCCCTATCACGGGTATATGTAGGAAGTCTCTTCGAGATGAAATCCCAACATCACTGTTGCTCTTATGGCGGTTCCATACCATTCTCCATCCACTCTAAACAATCCATATCCATCATGATTTTTAACTGGGCCACCACATCCCGGTGAGATAATGACATCCACTTTCTCACTGCTCCTAGAAACAATTGGGATACTGACCACCTGTTATCCCAAGAATAAGTGTTCCTTATAGGGTTTGAACCCATATGATCCACTCATGTCAATGTTCTGATCATTCAGATCTGTCTCCGCTAGACATTGAACTTATGTCATACCATGTGTTAAAAATGGGAATCTAAGGAAAACCTCAGATACATTCCTATTGCATAAAATTCCTGTATTCAAAGTGGGATGCCTTGGACTTCCGCGCCCTCAGGAAGCCCTTCAATAAGGCAAAAAATCCAGATGCATTTTTGTTCCTACATCTAGACACGCCAGCGATGTCCAATGTGACTACTCCCCCAACCGAAAGTTTCTGACCTAACCGGACCCCTTGGAATGTCTTGATAGAAGAAACGTAATTAATCAGAATCCATGAAGACATGGAATTGGTAAGAGTTTCATGAACAACCTCATAAGTCAATAAGGGATACCCAGACTAGGTAACGAGCTCTAAGGATGAATCCACAGAAGGAGATAACGACATCCCATCATCCTATTTCAATCAAGGATAAAACTTCTCAGAATAAGAAATGTATTTCATCCACATATGGAAAGTGGGATTTTAAGGAAATAATAAATGTGTACATGATAGATGGATGTGTGCCCCAAAAAAAGCATCAGAAGCCTAATGGTGAACCTGACGTGAATCACTTCTCCTTCAACAGTGAGTAGACAAAATATGTAGAGAAACATGGGGCATCACCCATGTGTTTCCCCTCTTCTTCATATGTAAGAGTATGAGTACCATTGGGTGTGTGGAGATTATGTTCCATAGGTTCCTAGCTGACTCCACTTCCTTTAGAGGACGCACATGGGTCATCTGCACCCCTGACTCCATCGGCTCCTCGCCGACTCTCCCACCTTAAGTGTCCATGTAGGATGAATCGACCTCTCCTCCATCGGCTCATCGCCAACCTCGCCACCTTAAGAGGACGTGTAGGGGGAATCCACACACCTGACTCCATCGACTTCTCATCGAATCTGCCACCTTAAGAGGCCATGAAAGGGGTATCTGCACCCCCGACTCCATCGTCTCTTCAAGGACTCCTCTGCCTTAAGAGGCCGCGCAGAGGGAATCTACACCCCGGACTCTATCGGCTACTCACCGACTCTGCCACCTTAAGAGGTTGTGCAGGGGGAATCCCAACCCCCAACTACATTGGCTCCTCACCCACTCTATCTCCTTAAGAGGTCACGCATGGGGAATCCACCCCGACTCCATCGACTCCTCGTCGACCTCGCTGCCTTTAGAGGCTACACAGGGGGCATCTACACCCTCGAATCCGTTGTCTCCTCGCTGACTCCACCACCATAAGAGGCCACATAGGGGGAATCAGCCCTTCGACTCTATCGGTTCCTCTCTAACTCTGCCGCCTTAAGAGGTCGCACAGGGGGCATCCACCCCAACTCCATCGGCTCCTCGCAGACCATGCCACCTTAAGAGGCCACACAGGGGGAATCAACCCTTCAACTCCATCAAATCCTCACCGACTCTACCGCCATAAGAGGCCTTGCAAGAAGAATCTTCCATGACTCCATCATCTCCCCATTGACCCCACCACCTTAAGAGGCCACGCAGTTGGCATCTACACCCTGTCTTCGTCTGATCCTTACCGGCTCTGCCACCTTAAGAGGTCGCACAGGGGGAATCCTCACCCCTGAATCCATCAGCTCTTCGCCGACTCTGCCGAATTAAGAGGCCACCCATGGGGTATCCACACCCCCTCCTTCGGTTCTTCCCCAACTCTACTGCCTTAATAGGTCATTCCAGGGGCATCAACCCCCGACTATATCGGCTCCTTGCTGACCGCGCCGCCTTTAGAGGTCGTGCAAGGACTGTCTATCCCAAAAATCCATTGGATCCTTGTCAGCCCCACTAATGTAAGGGGCTGCACATGGGCCATCTTCCCCCCGACTCCATAATCTCCTTGTTGACCCCACCGCCTTAAGATGCCACGTCGGGGGCAGGTGTACCGACTCTATCGACTCCTCACCAACTCCATGACCTTAAGTGGATGATCCAGTTTAATCCATTGTGACTCAGTTGGCTCCTCATTGACCCCGTTATCACTAGAAGAAACTGTGGAGGTCCTCCACAAAGAGCTACCATTCGGCACGAAGGTCCGCCTCATTCATGACATCAACCTAAATGGAGGTCCTCCCCTTTCATCTACAAAATCTATCACAAAGGCCCTTGCTATTTCCAACCATGCATTACGAACTCCATTTCCCCCACCGTATAGAGATCTTGGCTACCAGACCTTCTGGGTTCCATCACCCCTGTTGTACTGACATCCAGGCTACCACGCATTCCAGGCTCCATTGCCCCCATCATACGGATGTCCCGACTTCCACGCCATCCGGGATCCACCGCCCTATCGTACGGACGATCTAGGATTCAATGCGTTCTGGGATACATTTCCCAGTCATACCAACAATCTATGTTTCATGGCCTTTTGTGCCCCATCACCCCCTTTGTACTGACGTTCCAAGCTACCATGCCTTCCGGACTCCATCACCCCCATCATACGGACATTCCATGCTACCACGCCTTCCACGCTCTATCACCCTCTTCATACCGACGATCCAGGCTTCAACGCCTTTCAGGATCCATCACACTGTCGTACTGAAATTCCTTACTACCATGCTATCTGGGTTCCGTCTCTCCCATCCAACTGATGTCCAGGCTACCATGACCTTGGATCTCCATCACCCATGTGTACCGATGTCCAGGCTACCACGCCTTCCGGTCTACATCTCCCCACATCATACCAAAATCTATGCTACCACGCCTTCTAGGCTCTATCGCCCCCATCGTACCGACATCCAAGCTACCACGCCTTTCAGACTCCATCACCCCTGTTGTACAGACGTCTAGGCTACCGCGTCTTCAGGGATCCATTGACCTCATCATAGAGACATCGAGTCACTCAAGCCTTCCGAGCTCCACTACCCTCGTCATACTGACGTCTAAGCTACCATGCCTTTCGGGCTCAGTCTCCCTCATCGTATCGACGTACAAGATACCATGCCATCCAGGAACCATCACCCCCATTATACCAACTTCCAGGATTCTATACCTTCCGGGCTCCATCGCCTCGTCGTACGGACGACCTAGGCTCCCATACCTTTTGGGGTCCATCACCCCCATCATACCGACGTCCAAGATTCCATGCTTTCTAGGATCCACCACCCTTTCTAACAGATGATCTAGGTGTCAGCACCTTCCGGGATCCATCGCCTCATCTTTAGGATGATCTAGGCTTCAACGCCTTTCAGGCTCCATTACCCCCGTCATACAAACGTCCAGGGTACAACGCCTTCTAGGATCCATCACCCCCATCGTACAGACTTCTAGGCTACCACGGCTTCTAAGATCCATCGCCACATCATACTGATGTCCAGGATACCACTCCATATAGGCTCCATCACCCCCATCGTACTGAAGTCCAAGCTTCAACGCCTTTTGAGCTCCACAGCCCTGTCGTACAGATGATCCAAGCTACCAAGCCTTTCGGGATCCATTTCCACTATCGTACAGACATCCAGGATTCCATGCCTTTTGGGATCCACCACCCTCTCATACGGATGATCCAGGCTTCAATACCTTCCAGGCTCCATCACCCTATCTAACCAACGATCCAGGCATCCATTCCTTTCGGGCTACACTGCCCTATCGTACGGATAATCCAGACTACCATGCCTTCCAAGATCCATCGACCACGTCATACCGACGTCCTGGATTCCACACCTTTTAGGTTCTACTAACCCGTCATATGGACGATACATGCTTCAATGCCTTATGTGCTCCATCGCCCCCTCGTACAAACCATCCAAGCTTCAATTCCTTCATATGTATGATGGACTACCACATCTCGAAGCAATGTGATTCGTTCATGGATTTCATGGAAGGCATTATGGATGGATTTATTGAAAATATGTGAATATATGGCATAAATATTATTATTTATTGATAATATATAATTTCAATTTATTTATATTGATCCAATACCAATTATTAAATGGCATTCTTAAGTACATGTTTTCTACCATCTTCATTATCAGTGTGTTACAATTTATATCAATAAATTTTATGGGTCACAATAAATAAATTTATATTGAATATTTATGATATTTATATTATGGTTATAATTCATGATATTATAAAACCACTATCAATGTAATGTGAAGAAAATATAAAAAATGAAATCACTTACAAAAAACATAGCAGTTATTACACAATACATATCATTAAAAGGGAATTGTCAATAAAAAATAGATAAAATCTCCTAAGAAAATAAAATATCGTATTATGTATATATGAAAATGAATTTTTAATAAATTTATATTTAACATATGTTTATTAAAAAGGTGGTTTTAATTTTTATGATAAATGTCATTACATGAGAAAGATATTTCTATCTCACTTTTATTTTTCTATGAGCCACATGACAGGTTCACCACGTGTTTCTTTTTTTGGAGTATATATTACCCATGAATGTATTTATTATTATTATACTTAAAACTATTATTATTTAAATATCAATTTATGGAACTTTCTTTCATGGGGATTATGTTTCAAAAGTTACCACATCAATAATAGATTATTGTCTCCATTTTCTTCTTTGAGACATGTGATTATGATATGCACCTATCATCTTGTATGATATGTATATAAAACCCCTTTGACATGTAATATCTTGTGCTTTTCTATCCTAAAGATATTTTAAGTATCATTTCTTAATATTCCTTCATGATTCTTTTATTCAAATTTTTTAATGTAGTAATGATTTTAGGTAACAATCCCCCAGTTAATCAGGATTGTTTATGGTTATGTTTTTTATAGTAAAATATTATGATCTATATATCATAAAACTCATGAATTATTTTATCTTCTAACAATTATTGATATTTCCCCAAAATATTAATACTTTAAACCCTCTTTTACATAAGATAATTGATTAATTTTTATAAGAAAATCGTTTTTTATTTATCTCTTTGGTCTGAATTCTTCATTAATTCGAACCCATTTTTCTAAAAAATTAAAAAATGTTGTATTATTATCCTATAATTTAGAAAGATATTTTTACCTAGTTTTAATTTTTTTATAAAAATTCAAGAAATCTTCATGTAATTTTCCAAACAATGACCCATTGTTTTTTACCAAAAATTTGAAAGAAATATTCATCTCATTGTCCAATCAATACATATATATATTTTGTAAAACAAGAAAAGAATCTATATTTTGTTTTATAAATAATGAAAAATTTTATTTTTATTGAGTGTTTTAATGTAATATGTGTTTAAACATGTATAGTATAAATAAATTCCCATCATCAAGACAATAATTTTATTTGAATATTCCTATATAACTTTTTGTGGTTATTTTCAAAGAAAAGGATATTAAAAATGTTTTAAAATGTGTTATTCAAGGGAAAACAATTCCATAAGAAATTTATTAAATGATTTTAAAGTACTCCTTTATACGTTTTCATAATTATTTCAAAATAAATATATTTATAAAATAGGATATGAAATTTTAGTTTTAAAAATTGATTTTTGAAGAAAATTTATATTCCTCAAAAAATGGTCCAATTGTCCTCTAAAATTGATTTTCCATCTAAGATGACATGATATGATATTAATTATTATTTATTGATGAAAGGGTTGAATAATACCATCCTTATTATTTTTATGGATGGTTGATGTTTATGTCGATGAAACCCGTTTTTTTATGGGATATGTTATTTTGAATTGTTGAAATGTTTATGATACTAATTTTCATAATACGAGTTATGATGTGATGATATATAGAATGTTTTATGATATTGTAGAAAAATGTTTCAATCATAAAATGTGTCCAAAAAATATTACAAATGCTTCCACACATGACCCAATATCATAGATCATTTCACAAGCTTCTATTTTACTGGTCGTATAGCCCGAACAGAGTTACAAATTAGGAGTTATAGACATTTGAAGTTGGGTTGGAAAACTATTCAGTGGAGCCCAATCGCAAAGTTCCCTCCATGACTATGGAGCATAGGGAAGTTGAATGGGGCCTCTACAAGTGTCATGAAGGTCTTGATGGTAGCCTCTGTGACTAAGAGAAACTTGAGGTAAATTGAATCGAGCCTCCGCGAGCGCTGCAAAGGTCGATGACAGTCAACTCCGCGGTTATGAAGAACTTGAGGGAACTGCCTTCAGTTCCGGAGCGCGGTTTCCTTCACGACATCATTTTCAATTTGCGGTGCACATTTTTTATTCATCTTATTCTCCACCAACCTCCATCACCTATAAACAGCTGGCTCACCCCCTTTATAAGCATGGTCAATCCATCCCTTCAGTGGCAGATCTCCCATATCGTAGTGCTCCAGAGCACTAAGAAGTGATTCCCTTATCAAATGGATCCACCCTTTGTGAAGGAGTGTGCTCCTTCTGGTTTCTCAATGCTCTACAAATCCCCTTTTCTCTGCGAGACCCCATGCTCCATTATCATCTTTCCTTCACGAAGCTTCTCTATGAGACCCCATTCTCCGCAATACCCTTTCCTCTGTGAAGCTGCTCCGCGAGACCCCATTTTCTATGAGCACCATTCCATTAAGAATCTTCTCTGCTAGACACCGTGCTCCATGAGCACGATTCCTCTACAAAGCATCTCCACGAGACCCCATGCTCTATGATCACCATTCCTCTGTGAATCTGCTCCGTGATATCCCCTGCTCTGTGAGCACCTTTACTCTACAAAGATACTTCGCAAGACCCCATGTTCTGTGAGCAACGTTCCTCCATGAAGCTACTTTGAGAATACATATCCTTTGAAAAGCTCCTACCTTCACGCCCACTATTCCATATTGCAAGGCATACACCCCCGCACCCCCGCTCGGGATCTATGTTGGGCTACAGTACCCGCCCTCTATGCTGGTCTTTTCGCTTCCATCACTGACCCCCATGGAATATGTAGTGTCTCACCGCAATCTTTTCAAACTGGGACATCTGTTTTTTCCATTGCACCCTTATGTGCACCCACCTTCCACATATGGAATGAAATGGTTCAATATACTCCTCCAAACACCATGAAATAATTTAACTCGACATATTCCTCTTAGTCCCTCTCACGTGTCATGTGTTGAGATTCTCATCGTCAATTCCCTGAGTACCTTGACTTGAAAAATACCTCAAGAAACTCTTAAAAACCCTATCACTTGGATCCTATACTGGCCTAAACCAGAAAGGGCTAATCTTGCATAAGTCCCAACACTAGCCATTTCTAGGTACCTTTTTCCTAATAGTCCTCTCTAAATGAATATAAATTGTAGTACTTCTTATGTGACAAACATAGGAAGACCCTTTCTCTAAATGAGATATGCCTTATGCACCAAGAATAAGATTCCAACAGTCCTCTCAAGATTATTATAAACTGTAGTACACCCTATGTAACAAATATAGGATTCCACTTGTTCCAAACAAGAGATTCCTTATGCGGAAATCATAAGATTCCAATTGTACTCACTACATGACTTTAAACTATAGCATGACCTGTCATTAAATAATAGGATGCATCTAGTTTGAAATAATTGATGGCTTATGTGACAAGTATAAGATACCTCATTCCATGATTATAGTAGCATAATTTCAAGAGCGTTGGAAACCATTCGAGCATTCTATCACTCCACCTCATGATTCATGTGTCCTTCATTCTAACCTTCATCATCATTCATGTTTGAAGGGACCCCCTCAGAGCTTGGTCCCAATCCGCCTCGGCTCACCATTTATTTTGGGAAAATGCCCCAGATGAATTTGGACGACACTTCGAGTTAGCTCCTATTTTTCGAACATAATCAACAGTGGACTCTCATGTGTTTGTTCCCATTTCATGCTAATGTAATATAGATATTGTGTTTCGAACATTGTAAACATTTATCCTCCATCACTGCGCCACCCTCACTGTGTTCTGAATGTTGGGAATGTGACTCACACTATTCATCTCCCTTTGTTCAGACTGATTCCAATGCCCCTAGATTTATCCCTCTTGTGCACTAGCGCATGGGTGTAGGGCCGAATATCATGCCCCATCCCACTAGTGATTTGGGATTCCCTCATGGACTGGCATGAGGAAGTCACCAAAGCAGCTTCCAAGAGGAAGCCCCATCCACCAATGTCGCTCCTCAGAGGCACTCGGGTAGCTTCAATGAATAAGCCCCATCCACCATTGCCCCTCCTTAGCAACACCTGGGTAGCTTCCAGGTGTAAGAACCATCCACAATTTCTGCTACTTAGAAGCACCCAGGCAACATCCTGGTCTGTGTACCGTCCACCATTGCCTCTCCATAGCGGCACATGGGTAGCATCCACATGTAATCCCTATCCACTGTGGTCATTCCTTAGAATCACCCATGAAGCTTCAATACATATTCCCCATCCACATTTGTTGCTCCTTTGAGGAACCTGGGATGCTTACCGGCATAACCCCCATCCATTTTTTCCACTCTATAGCGGCACTCGGGCAGCTTCAACATGTAATCCCTATCCACCATTGCCATTTTTTAGCGGCACCCGGGCAGTATCCACGCATAATCCCCGTCCATCGTTACCGCTCCTTAGTAGCACCTAGTCAGCTTCCATGTGTAATTTATATCCCCCATTTTCACTCCATAGTGGCACCTAGGTAGCTTCCATGAATTAGCCTCATTCACTATACTTCATGGACGTAGCTTTGCACCATGATCGTTAGGTATTTTTTGCCTCTTGTTTCTCACACTGAGCATGAATCATGTGGGCATAGAGTAAGCATCGACAATGACATCCTCTCTGGGCCACCTTAGATTGTAAGCCCCAACCCCTTCTGAATTACATAGATATTGATCCTTTCCAAGGCAAGGTACGTAGGAAGCCTCCCTGAGGTACAATCCCAACAACTACTGGTCTCGACCCCTTCACGTCGATTCACCAAGAACCATTCCGAACTATGTGGTCTTTGATATTTTCCAAGGAAAGGTACAAAGGAAGTGTCCTTAATGTTAAATCTCAACAACTACTGGTCTTGACCCCTTCACATCGGTTCACAAAATAGTTTCAAAATACATGAACTTTGATACTTTCCAAGGGATGGTACATATGAATCCTCTTTGAGATTGAATCCCAACACCTACTAGTCCTGAACCCTTCATGTCATTTCATCAAACACTAACGAACTACATGTACATTGGTACTTTCTTTGTCAAGGAACATAGGAAGCCTCTCTATGGTTCAATATCAAAACCCATTGGTCCCAACCACTCTACGTTGGTCCAACCTCATCCTGAATGATGTTAGACTGTAAGCCCCTTTTGTCCCACATGACTTTAAATTGTACCCCTTCGAACTATGTGGGCTTTGATCCTAGCCCCCTTGACAAGGTACATAGGAAGCCTCCCTGAGGTTCAGCCCCAACCTGCAGCAAGCTGTTGAAATCCAAATTAATGGTAATTCATTGTAACCCCAACCAGCGGTAAGCCATTAGAACTAAAATCGATGATAATCCATAGTGATCCCCATCCAGTGGTAAGCTGTTCTGATCCCCAACCAACGGTAAGCCGTTTGAACACCAACAAATAGTAAGCAATTGGAACCCCAACCAGTGGTAAGCTGTTTGAACCCCAAATAGAGGTAATCTTTTGGAATCCCAACTAGCGGTAATCCATTGGAACCCCAACCAGTTGTAAGCTGTTGGAACACCATTCTGCGGTAAGATGTTGTCATCCCTAGTTGATGGTAAGCCTTTGTGTTCCCCAACCAGTGGTAAGTCATTGGAACCCCAGTCAGCAGTAACTTGTTGCATCCAACCAGCAGTAAGCCATTATTCTCAGTAATCGAAGGTAATTCACTATTTTCCCCTTTGTTGGGACCCACAACATTGGTCCACCCCTCAAGCGTCAGACCAACCTTGGGCCACTAACCACACATAAGCCCCAGTATATCATCGGGGTGTTGTCCTATGTGTACACCCTGATCCTATACCCCCATCCTAAACTATGTGAACTTTGTTTCCCTATATTGGGGATATGTAAGAAGCCTCCCTAAGGTTCAATCCCCTCACTCAAGCCTCATCCTGGTCTTTCCCTTGAGCCTATTTGTTTCGGGAAAGTCATGCACCAACCTAGAGGTTCCACTTCCTCGAAGTCCCATCAATACATGTCACCTCCTTAGGTGTCCCATCATCTCACCGAAGTACATAGACTTTGATTCCCTTCCACAGGGTTACGTAGGAAGTCTCTTCGAGACTCAAGCCCAACATCGCCATATCTCTTACAGTGGTTCCATATCATTTGTTTTCCACTTTCAACAATCCAAATCCATTTTGGTTCTTACTCAAGCCATCACATCCTGGTGAGATTATTTCATCCTTTTTCTCATGGATCATTGTATAAATTGGGAAACTAACCATGCGTTAGCCCCATCATCAGTGTTCCCTCCATGGGTTTCACCCATCTGATCCACTCCTATCAGTGTTTTGATGTGTTTGATCTATCTCTGCTAGACATTAAACTCCTGAAATACCCTGTGTTAAACATGGGAATCAGAAGAAAGACTCAGATACATGCCTATGGCATAAAATTCATTGCATTGGATGTGGGATTCCTTGGGCTTCGACGCCCTTGAGAAGACCCATAATAAGGGGAAGAAACCCAGACGCATCAGAGTTCCAACATCTAGACAGGCCAGTGATGTCCAATGTGACTACTCCCCCGACCGAAGGATACTTCCCTGATCAGACCCCTTGGAATGTCTTCATAGAATCAGTCCAATTAACTAGCATCCATGAAAACATGGCACTGGGAAGAGTTTCATGAACAACATCTTATGTCTATAAGGGAGACCTGGACTAAGCAACAAGATCTGAGAAGGAATCCATGGAAGAAGAGACTAGCATCACATCATCCTGTTTTGATCAAGGAGAAAACATCCTGTAATATGGGAGGAATGTCGCCTACCTTTGGAAAGCGGTAATGCGTGGAAACAATCAATGTGTCCTCGATAGATGGATGTGTGCCTTAGTGAAGGAATCTGAAATAGAAATAGTGAACCCAACATGAATCTCTTCTTATTCAACCGTGAGTAGACCAAATATGTCAGGAAAATTGAGGCATCACCCATCTGAATCCCCTCTCCTTCATATGTGAGAGGATGAGTACCACCGGGTGTGTGAAGATGATGTTCAATAGGCTCTGTGCCGACTCAACGGCCTGAAGAGGTTGCGTAGGGGGCATCTGCACCACTGACTCCATCGGATCCTCGCCGACTCTGTGGCATTAAGAGGCCATGATGGGGGCATCCACCTCGACTCCATCAGCTCCTCACCGACCCCACAACCTTAAGAGGCTGCGCAGGGGTAATCCTCACCCCAAACTCAATCAGCTCCTCACCAACCTCAACACCTTAGGAGGTCGCACAGGGGGAATAGGTACCCCCAACTCCATCGGCTCCTCATTGACTATACTGACTTAAGAGGCCTCACAGGGGTAATTCTCTCCCCTGAATCCATCGACTCATCACTAACTTTACCCCTTAAAAGTTTGCATAGGGGGAATCTTCACCCTCTACTCCATCGTCTCCTCGCCAAATCCTATTCCTTAAGAGGTTGCATAGGGGGAATCCACCCTGACACCATCATCTACTCGTCAATCCCACAGCCTTAAGAGTCCGCACATGTGGAATATACACCACGACTGCATCATCTTTTCACTAATACTTCCTCCTTATGAGGCCACATAGGGGGCATCAGCCCTTTGACTCCATCGGCACCGCACCGACTTCACCACCTTAAGAGGCTACGCAGGGTCCATCCACCCCAACTCCATCAGCTCCTCGCTGACCCCGCTGCTTTAGGAGGCCTAACAGTGGGCATCATCCCTTTGACTTAATCGTCTCCTCGTTGAATCCTCTATCTTAAGAGGCCGCAGAGGGGGAATCCACCCCAACTCCACCAGATCCTCACCAACCATACCACCTTATGTTTTCGTGGAGGGGGAATTCGCACCCTCGACTCCAACGGCTCCTCACCGACTCAGCCATCTTAAGAGGCCATACAGGGGGCGCCTGCACCCGTAACTCCATCGTCTCCTCTCTGACTTCACCACATTTAGAGGCCGCGCAGGGGGAATCCACACCCCTGACTCCATCAGCTCATCACTGACTCTATCGCCTTAAGAGGATTCACTTGGGGAATCAGACCCCCGAATCCATTAGCTCTCTGTCGACCTCACCGCCATAAGAGGTCATGTAGGGGGAATCTTCCCCCCAACTCCATTGGCTCCTCGTCGGCCCCACCAACTGAAGTGACCACACTGGGGGCATCTATCCCCCGACTCCATTAACTCCTCACCGACCCCTCCGCCTAAAGAGGTTGTGTCAGGGGAATCTGCCCCCAAATCCATCATCTCTTCCCCGACATTTCTTCCATAAGTGGCTACACCGGTGGCATCCACCCTGACTCCATCAACTCCTCGTCGACCCCATCATCACTAGAATCCTCTATAGAGGTCCTCCCCACCCCACTACCATTTGGTACAGAGGTCCGCCTCATTTCTGACATCATCCAGCTTGGAGGTCCTCCCCATGCATCTACAAAATCTGTTATAGAGGCTCTCCCCATGTCCAACCACACGTTCTAGGCTCCATATCCCTCGTCATACCAAGGTCCAAGATACCATGCCTTTCGGGCTCCATCGCCCCCATCGTACTAACGTCCAGGATACCACGCCTTTTGGGATCCATCGCCCCCATCGTACCAACGTCCAAGCTACCACGCCTTCCAGGATCCACCGCCCTCGTCGTACCAACCTCCAGGCTTCCATGCATTTCGGGCTCCATCGACACATCATACGGATGATCCATGCTTCAACTCATTCCAGGCTCCATCACCTCATCATACTAACGATCCAGGCTTCAATGCCATATGGGATCCATCGTCCCCATTTTACCGACATTCCAGGCTACCACGCCTTCTGGGCTCCATCGCCCCCATCGTACCGATGTTCCAGGCTACCACTCCTTCCAAGCTCCATCGCCCCTATCGTACTGACGATCCATTCTTCAACACCTTTCAAGATCCATCACCTCGTCGTACCTATGTCTCATGATACCTTTCCTTCCCGTCTTCATCACCTCTATCATAACGATGTCCAGAATGCCATGATTTCCGGGCTCCATTGACCCATCATACCGACGTCCAGGATATCATGCATTTCAGGCTCCATCGCCCTCATCATACTAATGTTCATGCTACCATGCCTTCTGTGATTTATTGCCCCCATCATACCGAGTTCCATGATACCATGTCTTCCAAGCCATATCGACCCCATCGTATCGACGACTAGGATATTATGCCTTCTGGGCTCCAGTGCCCCCATCTTATTGACGTCCAAGCTTCCAAGCCTTCCAGGCTCCATCGCCCCCATCGTACTGATGTAAAAGCTACCACTCCTTATGGGCTCCATTGCCACCATCGTACCAATGGCTAGGATACCACCTCTACTGGGCTCCGTCGCCCACATCTTTCTGATGTCCATATAACCACGCTTTCTGGGCACCCCCACCCCATCGTACTGACAATCCAGGCTACCATGCCTTTCGAGCTCCACCGACACTATCGTACTGATGTCTAGGCTTCCATGCCTTTCGGGCTCCACTACCCCATCTTACAGACGATCCATGCTTCCACACCTTTCGGGATTCACCGCCTCGTGGTACAGACAATCCAGGATTCAACACCTTTCAGGCTCCAACACCCCCATCATACTCACTTCTAGGCTACCATGCCTTCCAGGTTCCATCTCCCCTATCGTTCCAACGACCTGGATACCATTCCTTTTAGCCTCCATCACCCTTGTTTTACTGATGTTGAGGTTACCACTCCTTCTGTACTCCATCTCCCCAATCGTACAGTCGTCCAGTCTTCCACGCATTCCGAGCTCCACCGCCCCATCGTACGGACGATCCAGGCTACCACTCCTTCCGAGCATCATTGCCATTGTAGTACCAACATTCAGGATTCCACGCCTTCCGGAATCCACTGCCCCATCGTACGGATGATCCAGGAATCAATGCATTTCAAGATCCATTGCCCCATTATACCAATAATCTAGGATTCCACGCCTTCTGGGATCCACCTCCCCATCTTACGGATGATCTATGCTACCACACCTTCTAGGATCCATTGCCCATGTCATACCAACGTCTAGGATTCCACGCCTTCAGGGATCCACCTCCATGTCATACAGACAATCCATGATTCAATTCCTTTCATTATCCATTGCCTCATTGTACCAACGATCCAGAAATCAATGCATTCTGGGCTTCATCGCCCCCATCATCCCAACATTCCAAGATTCCACTCCTTCCTAGCTCCATTTCCCCATCATACCGACATCCAGGATTCCAACCTGTCTAAGTTCTATTGCCCCATCGTAATGATGTCCAAGATTCCACACATTTTGGGATCCATCACCCTATCATTCCAACACTCCAGGCTTCTATTCCATCCAGGATCTATCGCCCCAGCCGATATGTGGGAAGTATATCATCCTTTCCATCCTTGTCACAACTTGTGTCATCCAAACTGCTACATTGTTTCGATGGAAGAGGTCCTCCCTACGGCCCTAACAGAAACTTATGCAAAGATGACCACAGGATTTCCCAACTTAGGCATGGAGAACATCCATACATATGTTGGGGGTATTTTCAAGTAATCCCATCGTAAAGATTCCCCTCTAATCCCAAACAACCAGAATGAGGTGGAGATGATCGTACCTCTATCAACACAATCCTTGTGACAACCACATCCTAGTTTCATGACATTGAACTGCATAACAACCACATCCTAGTTTTATAATTTTAAACTACATAAAAACCATGTCCTAGTTACAGGATGTAAAACTATGTAACAACCACGTCCTAGTTGCATGACTTTAAATAGTGTAACAACCTTGTCCCAGTTTTAGGATGTTAAACTGTGTAACAACCATGTCCTATTTTCATGAATTTAAACTACATAACAACCATCATCTTGGTCACTTGATATTAAACTACAGGACAACGTATTGGTCACATGGCCTGAAACTATAAATTTTTTTGGTCAAATCTACGAAACCTAAAACTACAACAGTCAGGTTCAAAGCTTTGTGATCCTAAAATACATCCATCACTCATCCTATCTACACAACATTAAACTATGCACCAGATGTAAACTCTATGACCTTAAACTAATAACCTTTGGTCCATGAACTAATACCATAAACAGTTTGCAACACCAGGGTCTGTTAGTCTGAGTTCAGCTACAACTTCCCACTAACATTCTCTGTTGCGATGTAGTGTAGAACCCAATTTTTTGGAATCCAAATGGACACAATCCCAATCAATCTACATGATTCATTGCATCCCTTTTATTTGGATCCACTCATTATTTCATTTCTGATGGGCCCCCCTAACGGCCTGGTATCATGAAACATTGGATCACCTACCGTATTGGTCCAATGTAATAGAAGACTTTGGATGGCATTTTGCGGCAGGTCCCATTTTTCCAACATGGTTAGCGGTTGACCCTCATTTATCTTTCCTCATTCCAAGTAACACGACATGGATGGAGTGTTTCCAATGCGGTCAATATCTATCCTACATCTTTACACCACCATCATTATGATTAGGATATCAAAAACTATGATTCACCATTTATTCACCTCTCTTTGTTTTGGTGGAACTCCAACACCATTGGTGTTACCCTTCTATGCGTCTTTTCATGTAGAATAAGTGGGTCGATGTCGCTGGGATATTCCTGGCCTAACACCTCAATTCCCCTTTCTGTGTGCTTCCACGTGTCAGGAAAATCCCATCATTACTTCTAGCTTCCAACAACAAGGATGAATCATGTGGGTTTAGTAGTTTTGGTAGTATGTGTGCTGATATGGTTGAGTGACACAGACATATTAATCTTGCATGACGTTAAACTAAATTATCGTCCTGCGTGAATTTAAACTGATGATCTTCATCCTGCATGACGTTAAACTGCATTATTTTCCTACATGACTTTAAACTTCTCATATTCTTCCCACATGACATTAAAATGCATTATCTTCCACCATGATGTTAATCTACATTATTGTTCTACAATACATTAAACTATTCATCTTTATCCTGCATGGCATTAAACTTCTCATCTTTATCCCACAAAACATTAATCAAAATTATGGTCCTACATGGCCTTAAAATTTTATGTCCTGCATGAAATTAAACTGCCATACCATCCCACATTATGATAAACAGTAAAATGGTCTGAGCTCTATGACATTAAACAAATATCACCATCATTCTCCATGCAAGATGTAAAATTGAAAACTAGCTTGGACTTCCCGTCATAGGTCCCTAGACCTTCCTGGGCCCCCAGCCCAGATTCTCACCTAATATTATGTGGTGTGGTGTAGACTCTTTGTACTTGTTCACATCGTTCTATTTCTTCCATGCCACATACATCCCTTTGAGACACCCCTCTATATTTTTCCTTACCACAAGATGTTAAACTACAGAGGTCCCATCATTCTTCGTGTGTCCCACCATTTGGGTTTCCACCATCATTCACATAAAAAAGGACCCCTGAACGGCATGGATGTTTGTCCTAAGTGATTTCCTACCATTTCGAGCCAACGTCCTTGAGGATATCTGGTGAAAATTTGATACAAGTCACGTGTTGCGAATATGGTCAATGATTGATGCTAAATTGGTTTCCCTATCCCAGTTCACACAATATGGATACTGTGTTGTGAACATGGTCAGCTTTTATCCATAATCATTTTTTTCATTCTGTGGTCTCCCAAATAATAGGCATAGTGATTCATCCTTTCTACTCATCTGTCCCACACACATGACATTAAAATAGGCATATACAGTCTGAGCCCTATGAACATTAACTAAGAGAACCATCATCCCCACCACATGACGTTAAATTGTGGAATGGTTGGGTCTTCATATCTTATATGTCTCTAATTTTTCATCCCCCTAGCTGAAGACCTCATTTGGGATCTTACAGTGTGGCATGGGCTTACGTTATCAATCATGCTGGGTTGTCTGCCATGCCATACACATCTCTCATTGAGATACCATTCCCCTCTCTGTCTTCTTTCTGCATGATGTAAAACTGCACAACATCCTCTAGAACTATGTGTGTCTTGATTCCCATCCTTATGGGATACGTATAACCCATGAACATTATGTCTTTGGGTCCATCCCCATTTCATATAGACCTCCTTATCTTCATGGACCCTAAGCCATGTTCTCCCAGGAGAGGGGTATATGGCATGGTATGGTCTTGTGTCCTCTTTCATGTCAGGGCTGTAACAGCCTCACCACATACCTCTTTCACATGAGAGCTCTTAGTCCCTTTTTTCAACACTTCTTTTTTCAAGTCAGCTACTTTTAAGTCGAGTACATTGAACCTCTTTGGTAGTACACCAATGTGACTAGGAGCTCCCTAGTTCAGTCCCTAGCGTGTTGAATCCTACATGGACATGTTATCGACCATTTTCAGGATTCATGTGCACCTTTATTTAGGATCTCATCATCTTTCACGTCTGAATGGGCCCCTGAATGGTACAGATGCTCGTCCTATGGGATCTCCTACCATTTCAGGCCAACATCCTCGATGGCCCCTAATGAAAATTTCATAAAAGTTTCACATTGTGAATATGGTCAGTGGTCGACACTCATTTGTTGTTCCCATTTTATGTCGCATGATATGGTTTTTGTGTTTCGAACACGGTCAATAGTTATCCTTCATTGTCACACCACCCCCATCAAGCCTAAAATATTGGTTACATGATTCACATCCATTTCCACTCCCTCATGTCCAAGTAGCATTCCAATGCTCTTGGTAATGTCCCTTAGTGCACATTGGCACATTAGAAGGAAAATGTCACGGTGTGGGGTCATTTGGGACTCCGCACCGATTTCCCCTTCGCATGTATTCCATGTGTTGAAAACAGCTTCTCCTCCCTTGTTTCCCACATCGAGCATAGGTCACATGGGATTAGGGATATAGTCAAGGTTTGAGCCCGTTTGGAAGATTCTCGTTAATCTATGGCCCGAGATCTAAGACCTTAAAAAATATCTCTATGTCCCAACCGCAAGACGTAAAACTACAAGACATTTTCAGAACTAGGTATAACTTGATTCCCATCCCTATGGGATACATAAGAACACCCACACATCTTTTTGTTAGGTCCATCTTAGGTTCCCCCTAATTACCTTTTCTGTTTTCCCTTTTGGCCCTGACTATCTTAGGATTGTGTGGTCTGCTGTAGGACCACATCCTCATTCACATCGGATTTGCAATAGTCTTACCACATGCTCCCTATTTTAGAGATATTCTCTCCTACCTCTCGTCATGTATGACATTAAAATGCACTCTCAGAACTACGTATGGATTGATTCCCATCTTAATGGGATATGTAGGAATGCCTGCACATTCCATCTGTGGGTCCTGCCCAATAATCTTAAATCATGGCCCCCATTTTGGTCCATTCGCCTGAACCATTTTGGGAACATGTGTTTTGGTGCGTAACTTTTTTTTCTCATTCACTTTGGGTTTTTCAATAGCCATTCCATGTGCCTCCCTTGTCCTTTCCCATCCCGGTCCAAGTTCTATGACCCTAAACTAAGATATCCCTATGGGAACTACACTTTGGGTTTGGTTACTTCGCCGCCCTATGCACAATCCATCAAACCAGGTCCCCTTTTAATGGTCCACTCTACGACCTTAAGCTTGGATAGTGAGTCCCCATGACCCTTGTCCTCGGAAAGCGATTATGCAACCTCTATCTAATGCATCTCCTTGGTGTACTCAAATGTGACATGGAAAAGAGCCCAATGTGTTGAATTTTCACATAAACATCCCCTCATTTCATGTCCACGCTTCACGATCCCTTTATTCGAATCCCCATACTCTTCCATGTATAAAAGTGACCCCCTTTACGGCCTGGTCTCATGCCACATTTCCTTAACTATAGTCTTGGTCCAATGCCCCTGAAGACCTCAGACGACGTTTGGGACAGGTCCTGTGTTTCAAACATGGTTAGAAGGTGACCCTCATTTTTCATTCCCATTCAAGGATAATACGAAATGGAAATTTTCTTTTGAACTTGGTTGGAAGTTTTCCTCAATCATCATGCCTCTATCATTGTGGTCTATATCTCGAGCATCATGATTCACATCTTTCCACTCCCATTTGTTTAAGTGGAATTCCAACATACTCAACTTTACCCCATCGCGCATCTAGGTGCATTAAGTATGTAGGTTGGTATTATTGGGACTTCATTTACCTAGTGTCCCATTGTCCAGAATGTGTGCCTCTAAGTACTAGGAATGTCCCATAACTACTCCTTATTTCCCCCATCGAACACAACATTCTTGGGCTTATGAGTTTTGTTAGGATGTATTCGGGTGTAGCCAAACTACACATGCCCTTCCTCCTGCATGACGTTAAAATGCACTCTCATAACTATGTATGGCTTGATTCCCATCCTCATAGGATACATAGGAACACCCAAAAAATCTGTCTTTGGCCCAACCCATTTTTAATCTTTAGTCCCTCAACCTAAAGATTCTCCTGAGAGTGTGTGGTGTGGTGTGGACTCTTATGGTCCTAATTCACATCGGGGTATGTACTGAACCACACATTTCCTTTCTGGGTAGCCATATCCTCTATGAAACTTCAATCTATGGACCCTAACCTGAACAAGTTCAAGATGCCGCATGATAATTATGGGATTTGTCAGATTCCTCGCTAGACAGGATTCCCCCTACCAGCATTGGTCTCTGACCATGCTATGATCAATAAATAATCTTGGATTGATTCTCGGCCCTGATCACAGTCTAGTATGTAGGACCATAAACTAGGATCTTATAGTCTGTGTTACATGACTTTAAAAATTTATCCTTGGCCGAGACATTATGACTATAAAACTATGTGCATCGTCCTCACTGTTCGACGTTAAACTACTTGTCTATCGTTCTTCTTGGTATGACATAAAACCACAAATCATTCCAGGTCCTCACTAAGGAGGTCATGTTTGGAAGAAATATATGATCCCTAATCAGACAGATGCACCAACATAATGTGTCTTCATTATAGTTCCCTACTTTCATTAGTGTTGGACTCCATTCGAACAACCCAACACTCCACCCCTTACACTTTGCGTACCAATTATTCAAACCCTCATCCAATTTCATGCCTATAAGAACCCTCTAACAATATAGATGCTCGCCTATGTCTCACCTACTGTTCTGGGCCAACGTTTTGGAAGACTAATAGATAACATTTTGAGTCAGGCCCCTTGTTTAGAACATGGTCAACGGTCAGCCCTCATTTGTTCTCCCCTTTTCTGGCTAAAACCATAAGGATACTATGTTTTCAACATGGTCAACAGTTATCCTTTATTGTCATGACATCCCTGTAGTGTTCTGAATTTTGGTTATCATGATTCACACATTCTACTCCCCTCTATTCGGAATGATTATAACTACTCTAGCCATTCCCCGCTCATGCAGAAAATCACATTGGGAGTATCAAGTCAGTTGTTTAGAGATCCCCATTCTCCAGCTATAGTCCCTCTTTTAGGATCCCCCCAATGGTGATGGATGTCTCATTCTGATCCCCTCACAACTTCCCTTGTTTAGAACTCTCGTATAGGTGAATGACCTTAAATTACCTCTTATTTCTTGTAGTGAACATGGCTCATGTGGGAATAGAGATTTAGTCAGTTATTTCTTCAATGCGATCGAGATACAATGGACCCCATGGTAGGCTTTTTCCTCAGTTGTTTTCTAACACCCTGATATTTCTTTGATGAGAAATATTCTTTTTAATTTCTTTGATGTCTTGTATTGTACGCTACACCAAGATTATCTTGCACAGTATGCAGCACAGTATCATCTAGTAGTATAGGAAATCACTATTATTGGCTTGTGTTACAGGCAAGGGTAACCATCCTCAATAGCGTTTGTTGTACGCAAGACCAAGTTTCATTAAACAATGATATATTGTTAAGAAATTATTATGAACTAGCCTTTATGAATAGTATTAACTAAATTTTAAATTTTATAACAATATCATTCATCTTAAACATATTCTAGAACATGGTATGAGAAAAAAATAAATTTTTCAGGTAAAATAAGTATTTTTAAAAAAATGCATTTTTGTCGCCTTTTGATGGCGCACCCACATTAAATCTAGTTTTTGACACGTTTATAAGAAAAATTTGACGAAATAAACTTGTTTATTTAAATGATGATATAAAAGTTAAATATAGATAATTTTTTTAATATTTTTCTGTTAACTTTGATATTATGATGAATAATAAAAATACGCTAAATTTAAATTAAAAACAACTTTTTCCATCGAGAGAATTTATATGGTTAAATTATAATATTGAATGGTTTTTAAGTGTAAATAAAATATATTTTTACAATTTAATATTATGTATTTCATTATCATTAATGTCACATTGAATTCATAGGTAAAAATATTTCAATCTTTTGCAATGTTTTACCTTTTAGAACTCATTTTCTCAATAGCGGGATTAATTTTAAATTAAATACTAAAACTTCTGTGATTTGAATTTGGAAAAATGGATTCCATATTTGGAATAAGTAAGCCCAAATTATGTTAGTAGGCTACTTTTTATCTTTAGGCATTATGAATAGTAACTACGGTAAATTTTATTTACTATAGTTAAAGGTAAATCACGTAATTAACAGTAACAATAATATTATAAAATTACCCTAAATCTTGTATCAATATGATTGGATGATTATATTTCATCCTAAAATATACTTGGGTTGAAATTCCATCTTTTGGAAACCACTTGGATGTGATTAATACCTTAAATTTATTTTATTCAAAGAAAGTGAAATATGTCTCACTCTCTAAATCCCAATTTTCATTTCCAAAATAAACCACTCTTTGGGTTAGTGGGAACCGCACAAACAAACACACAAAATTTAAAATCAAACTCATCCTAAACCAAAATTCAAACCTCAACAGAGGAACCAATACATTTTTAAAACTGTAATTCAGGCGGGATTATAAACTTAGAATACAAACCACCAAATCTAGACCGAAACCCAAGGAGATATTGATTAGTGCGTCAGAGAAAGTCATGTTGTAGCCTTCTTTATTACCAAAAAAAATATGTCTCACTCAAACTTTAATAATTAATGTATTTTTAATTTAAGGTTATACTGAATATAAATTCGGTTATAAATACTCATTTGAAAGATAACATGGTTTTATTAATTATGGTTATTTATTTGTGATTTTTAAGAAATATATAATTACCTTAATAGCTTATACATTAATGATGCAGAAATTATTTATTTAGTGAAAAATCAATAATATAGTTTTTATTAAAATAATAATACCCATCCAAAAGATAAAAAATTTGACCAAACCATATTGGTAGAGTAAATATATACCCTGAGAATCCAATGGTCTACTTTTGGACCATTTGGAGCCTTATAAAACCGATTATGACATTTATATTATTTTATTTTCAATGATGTCAAAGTTGTCACCTTCATACTTTAATAAAGATAACATTTTCAAAGTTGGTTGTTTTAGAATATAAATTCGACTAAAAGTATTCTTATAAAATATATTAGATTTATATTCATAATTTTATTTTATTTTTAAATTTTATGCTACAGATAAGTATATTAAATAATTATACTAAAATGTTGTAGTAATTATTTTATTAAGAGAAATATAAAATAAATGGTTTTAAAAATATTAAAATAAATAATATATGAACTAATTAATTTGATACACAAATTTTATAGATGAATAATACATGTTAGTAATCTATTAAATATTTTGTTTTGAATATATACTCTGTTTGGATTTTATTGAAATTCAAATAATTGAATAGTTTCAAAATTGACACTGTTGATATTTAATAAAAATAAAATATTATTTAATTATTTAAAAATCACAAAAATATTTAAAAAGTATAAATTGAAATTTATATGGACTAAAATCTTATAATGTATCCAATTATGGACAATTAACAACACATATGTATGTATTTTTAACAATTTAAAATTTAGAATATTATTACCACAAATAAGATTAAATTGATTAAATAAGAACAAATAAATTTGGTAAGGTTTAAAATAATTTCCCAAAATGTATTAATTTTATTGTATTATTATATTAAAATACTATCTCAGATCATATTTTAATTTGAGTCATTTTGGAGGTTTTTAGGTAGGTTTTGAGTTTATTATAAATTAATCTTTTTGAGGTTTCCAAAAGTGCCCCTCTCCTCTCTTATAAAAGGGAACCTCCCCCCTCTTCTCTTCACTACACTATAAGCCTTAAATCTCAGCCACAAACTGCCAATTTCTCTTCTCAACATCTCTAGTTATATTATAGAGGTTCTGGTCTTCTCAAAAGACCAACTTTAGTGCCCTAAGAGGAAGTTTAAAAGAGGCACGTCGAGGAAGAGGTAATCTCTTCTACCGATTCTTTCAAGTTTCTTTCTTATTATACTTTCTCTTCTTTAGTTGTTTCATTATAAATTAATAACATAAGTATCACTAATATACTTATATTTTATTATAAATATGAAACAAACCTATTTCACTTTATATCCATCCTACGAGAAATGAAATCACTGCATGTGCGTACGTACGGCTTACCGTCTCCACGTCGTGGTGTAATCTATTTTTACACCACCGCCTTACTTGGATGGGTATAATGGTGTAAATAATAACTATATATGATTATTATAAAATCATATTGATTATGAGATATTATCCAGTCCAATTTCATTCAATGATTATGGGAACGATATCATCGCTCGTGCGTCTGTACGGATTATCGTATCCACAACGTGATGAGATTCATTCTCCATGTTAACCATTCCAAAATTATTATAAAGTATATATAATAAATAATAATGAAATGTATGACATAATAATGATACTGAATTTATGTATATTTTATTTACTTACTTCCATTCAATTTAATAAGGAAATGAAAACAGCGTTCATGTGTACGTATGACCTACCATCTCCATGAACGGTGTATTTCATTCCATTTATCGATCTATTATATATATTATACTCTGAATGTATATTATATATAAATAATTTTTTACATTATGGATGTAATTAAATCATGATATAAGTAATTATATCAAAAAAACAAGTCCAAACACGTATGACAAATGAAACAATTTTACCCAAAACGCTGCTTTAACATCGAATTGACAAAATAATGGGTAATATAAAGTTATAAGTGAATCATATATGATATAATAAATATTATTATGGTTAATAATATGTTTAAACCCACTATACAAGAGTTTTGGACACGTGCGAAAGAAATTATACCTAAGGTAAGGGATAATTATTCAAATCTCGTTCTTATTCGAGATTGTTTATTCGTATGTACTTATTGGGGTTATGTTTATCATCCATGTCCATGTTTTCTAAAAATGTTTTCATAAAATGTTTACAATTATTCCATGTATGTTTAAATTCATTTTTACCCTTTTTGAATTCTACCAAATGGTATGGAGGGAATGTTTTATTTGTTTACCATACAATGTACTTTTTGACTTTTCTGGCAAAAGTATGAGAAGAATGTATTTTTAACTTATATAACATGAATATAATTTTACAGTTTTATAACGCCTTATTTTCATGAAGATCACTCTACAATATTTCATAATTATTTTAGAAAATATCATTTTCTTCTAAAATTTCATGGCATTTTGTGAAAAGAAAATGATTTTTAAGAAGAAATGATATTTTCCTTAAGAATTCATTTCAAGTGTTTTGTCCAAACTATTTTCCATCTAATATTACATTATTTAGTATATTTATGTTTCAAGTATAATTTATATGTTATTTACATAGTTTTATTTTTCTTATGATGAAATGATATCCATTTTTTTAGGGATTATGTTATGATGGGGTGATGTTTATGAAACCCATTTTATTCTTTGGGTTATGATTAATGAATTCTGTTTATTTTGTGGCACATGTAAGAATGCTTTCATTATGAGATGGGTGGAACATATATCTCCCTCCAATTCATTCGGTAAAGATTTATTTCTCATGAGATAAACATGGCTAGAATGACAAGTAAATCTGGTTCAGTAATACAGGGCTGGAATGGCATGTAAACCTGGTTCAGTGATGGACTTTGTCCAATGTGATGGTCTTGGAAGCACTGCCTTGGATACTATTGAAAATGATATCATGTGCTTAATGGTATTCCACAATTACATGTTTTTTTATCATGATTAATGTTCTTTTATGATCTATTCCTTATTTACATCCAAGATATATGTCATTACTCATGATTTTGATGTTTTATGTTCATGTTTTTACGTTCAAATGTTTATGGATTGTTTTAAGTTCTCCATGTTTACCCTTACTGAGCATTTGAGCTCACACTTTTTATGTTTTCTTTTCCCCAGGATATAATGGAAGGTCTTAGGTAAGAAAAAAAGTGGAAGATCTTTATTGGAGATGTTGAAGATCTTTCACCATGATTAGAAGATTATGTTCTGAGTTTATAAAGACACTAAACTAATATGGTCTTTGGGCATCTGCTTTTGTCATCTATTAAGTACTCCACAGAAGTAATGTAAGGTCTATGTATGTTAAGCTTTCAGTCTCTACAGTTGGTATCAGATCGAAGGTTTAGTTAACCTTTGGAAACTAGGATGCGAAAACTTTAGTGTGATCCCTAGATATATTTCTAAGGTATGTCTAGGGATATCTGTAAGGTTAAGTATAATGTATAGGTTACAATCCTAGAATTATGGTAATGATCATGAATAACCTAGGATTAAACCTAAGATGTTAGAGATTTGAAGTACTCCCCCTTGATTATGTTGTTTTCCTAGTATTATTTTTTCCTCTCACACTATTCTTTTTGGGTTTTATAAAATGGCTGGAAATAGGAAGATTCATGTTAATGGAGAATATGATGAACAATGGAATGATATTCTTCAGGAGAAACCAAATGAAATGGGATTTGGAAGGTGAAACATAATTACTATGCCCAATCATAAATCTCATAATATGATCAATAATATCTACTTTGGTAAGTTTCCTGACTTAGATAATAAGAGAAAGATAGAGTCTCATGTTCATCATAGAGGAAAGAAAGTTAAATTTCCCTCATGTAAATCATGTGGGAAGAGTCATCATGGAGAATGTTTCAAAGGAACTGGAAGATGCTTTGGGTGTGGAAAAGAAGGAAACAAATCCAGTAATTGCAAAGGAAAAGGTTCAGTTAAAACCATGGACAAGGATAATGGTATTTCTAAGACATCAAAAACAGTTAAATGTTTTAAATGTGGAATGTATGGGCGTTATGCAAACCAATTCCCTAAGGGAAAATCTCATGAAGAGAACCAGCATGGTTTTATGGGTAGTATTTATGTTGATGATGATGAAGATACTATAAATGATATATGATATGAAAGAAGTGTTGAGGAATAAATTGATGAAGCTCAGTCAATGGTTTAAGAAAGTAGTGGAATGATTGCATGTTTATCAAGAATAATGTATGGTACTATGGAATAAAGAAAAATCTAAGGATTGATACACTATTGTTTTTCCTTGAGTATTTGAATGTATATGATAAATGGTATCGGTAACCATGAAAAGTGATTGAAATATTTTTGGAAAGTAGATGATATGCGCATAATAAAGGGATAAGGGGAAAATAATATGTTTGATAGTATTAATGAGATCATGATTGATATAAGGAAAAAGTGATATCATGGTCTGATTATATAGAATTTTTGGGATTTTGGTATGTTGAAAGAGTTAACTTTAGACAACATTAATGTTTTCACTAAGGTTTTATGGTAATTCATGTTTCAAGATAATACAAGATTAAGGTATTCACATTTTTGGAATATCACAAAAAAGTTATATCATATGATATATGGGGGATATATTATGGTATTCACATGCATGTTATATGACCTTTCTGGTAATTTTTTTATTTTTATTATTAGCTTGGACCGAATTATTTTGGATAAGCATAAAGGTTGGAATGGATTAAGTTAGACATCAGATGGTATTGTTTAAGGCTAGAACATTTTTTTCGATATTATTTCTGAAATTTTATAATAGAATAGTTTTAGAAAAAGGAAAACCCGTAGGAGGGGCGACAACCCATTGCGTTGAACAAGGATGCGGGAATCGAACCCACAACCGAAGTGCGATAGGACTTTATCGCCTACCACTGGCCTACAGGAAATCCCTGGTTAGTATAAATTAGTTTCATTTTATTCAGTGGTATGATATATGAAGTATAAGTCCATTTTTGGAACCATATATGATTAACCTCACCATAGATGGACTTATATATATTTAATATCTTACGCTAACCTTTTTTGTGACAGAGACAAATGGAATAACCTATCATTATATTACCTGATATTCTAATACTTCAAGAATGACAAATTCAACTTCATTTTGTTAAATAAGAGATAAAATGGAAATTGTTCAGGGAATGACCAACGATGATTTTACACTGAAATCAAGTAAGTATTTATCCTTATGCAAAAATTCACCAACTTTAGGGAAATGATCTTGAAAACCAAAAATGTTGTCCTAGTACCCTCATATCCGATGAATCAGATGGTACCTTAGATCATCACAAATTTATGGATTTGTAATTGTTGGATTTTTCAAATTCATTTTCTCTACCACTATTCATCATAACATGATGGTTATATTTCTCTTCCATATCCATATTTTTACCCATAATCTCTTATGTGGAAACCCAGTGCTGAGTTACTTTGGGAGACCATTATGTTTCTAACGTTCCTTTTTAAATTTAGGTTTTAGTATTACTTTTTACGATGTTTATTTCTATGAAAAATCTTTCAAGTATTAAATAATTTATAACCCCAATGAATTTCGAGGGCGAAATTCATTTTAAGGGGGGGTAGAATGTAAAACGCCAAGATTTTATGAGAAATATTATTTTTAATTTCATTGATGTCCTCTATTGTATGCTAAAATGAGATTATCTTGCGCTGTACTCAACACCATATTATCTTGTAGTATAATCAAACACTATTATTGGCTTCTGTTATACACAAGGGCGACCTTCCTCAATAGTGTGTGTTGTATGCAATACCGAGTTTCACTAAACATCGATATATTGTTATAAAATTATTACGAACTAGAATTTAAGAATAGTATTAACCAAATTTTTAATTTTATAACCATATAATTCATCTTACACAATTTCTATAACATGGTATGACAACAAAATAATTTTTTCTGATAAAATAAGTATTTTTTCAAAGAAAATGCAGTTTTGCCGCATTTTGATGGCACACCCACTATAAATCTAGTTTTTTAAATGTTTATAAGTTCAATTTGACAAAATAAACTTATTCATTTCAATAAGGATATAAAAATTAACTCTGGATAATTTTTTTAATATTTTTCTATTAACATTCATATTTTGATGAATAGTACAAACGTGCTAAATTTTAATTAAAAAAAACTTTTTTCATCAAGAGAATTTATATGGTTAAATTATAATATTGAATGGTTTTAAAGTATAAATAGAATATATCATTACAATTTAATATTATTTATGTCATTATCAATAATTTTACATTGAATTCATAGGTACAAACATTTCAATCTTTTGCAATGTTTTAACTTTTAGAACCCATTTTCTCAACAGCGGGATTAATTTTAAATTAAATAATGCAACTTATGAGATTTTAATATGAAAAAATGGATTTCATATTTGGAATCAGTAGGTCCAAATTATTTTAATAGGCTACTTTTTTATTTTTAGACATTATGAATAGTAACTAGGGTAAATTTTATTTACTACAGTTAAAGGTAAATCATGTAATTAATGGTAACAATAATATTATAAAATTACCCTAAAACTTGTATTAATATAATTGGATGATTATATTTCATCCTAAAATATTTTTGTATCGAAATGGTATCCTTTGGAACCCACTTGGATGTGATTAAGACCATTAATTTATTTTCTTTAAAGAAAGTGAAATATGTCTCACTCAAACATTAATAATTAAAGTATTGTTAATATAAGGTTATACTGAATAAAAATTCGATTATAAATACTAATTTGAAATATAAAATGACTTTATTCATGATGGTAATTTATTTTTGATTTTTAAGAAATATATAATTTCCTTAATAGCTATACATTAATGATACAGAAATTATTTATTTAGTGAAAAATAAATAATATTGTTTTTATTAAAATAATAATACCCATCCAAAAGACATGAAATTTGACCAAACCGTATTTGTAGAGTATATATTTACCATAATCATTCAAGGGACTACTTTTGGACCATTTCGAGCCTTATAAAACCTATTATGACATTTATATTATTTTATTTTAAATGATGTCAGAGTTGTCACCTTCATTCTTTAATAATGGTAACATTTTCAAAGTTGGTTGTATTAGAAGATAAATTCGACTAAAAGAATTATTATGAAATATATTAGATTTATATTATCATAGTATTTAATTTATAATTTTTATGCAATAGATAAGTATGATAAATAATTATACAAAAATGTTGTAGTAATTATTTCATTAAGAGAAAAATCAAATAAATGGTTTTAAAAATATTAAAATAAATATTATATGAACTAATTAATACTCTCCAAAAATTTACTAGATGAATATTACATGTTATTAATATATTAAATATTTTTTTTGAATATATTCGCTGTTTGGATTTTAATTAATTTCAAATAATTGAATAGTGTCAAAATTGACACTATTGATAGTTTATTAAAATAACATATTATTAAATTGTTTAAAAATCAAAAAAATATTTAAAAATTAAAAATTTAATTTATATGGTCTAAAATTTCATAAATTATCCAATTATAGACAATTAAAAACACATATGTATGTATATATAACAATTTAAAATTTAGAATATTATTACCACGAATAAGATTAAATAGATTAAATAAAGAAAAATCAAATAGATAAGGTTTTAAATATTTTACAAACATGTCTAAATTTTATTGGATGATGATACTACAACCCTATATCATCTCATCTTAGAATTGGAGTTATTTTGGAGGTTTCTATGTGGGGTTTGAGTTTATTATAAATTAATATTTTGGAGGTTTCCAAAAGTGCCCCTCTCATCTCTTATAAAAGGGCACCTAATCCCTCTTCTCTTCACTCCATTTTAATCCTTAAAGCTCTTAAAACCCCTTACAATTCCTCTTTAAATATCTATAGTTATATTATAGAGGTTTTGGTCTTCTCAAAATACAAACTCTAGTGCACTAAGAGGAAGTTTAAAAGAGGCACGTCGAGGGAGAGGTAATCTCTTCTGCTGATTCTTTCAAGTTTCATTATTCTTCTACTTCCTTTTATTTATTTATTTCATTATAAAGTAATAACATAAGTATAACTAATATAATTATATGTTATTATAAATTTGAGACAAACCTAATTCACTTTATATCTATCCTACAAAAAACAAAATCACACCGCGTGTGTACGCATGGCTTACCGTCTCCACGCCGTTGTGTAATCTGTTTTTCCACCACCACCTTAATTGGATGGGTATAATGGTGGAAATAATAACTAATTATGATTATTATAACATCATACTGATTATTAGATTTTATCAACTCCAATTCTATTCAGTAATTATGGAAACGATATCATTGCTCATGCGTACGTACGGATTACCGTCTCCACGATGCGATGAAATTCATTCTCCATGTTAAACATTCAAAAATGATTATAAAGTATATATAATAAATTATAAGGAAATATATGACATAATAATGATACTGGATTTATGTATATTTTATTTACTTACTTTAATTCAATTTAATATGGAAATGAAAACAGCGTTCATGCGTACGTACGGCCTACCGTCTCCATGAACGGTGTATTTCATTCCATTTATCGATCTATTATATATATTATATTCTGAATATATCTTATATATAAATCATTTTTTACATTATGGAAGTAATTAAATCATGATATAATTAATGATATCAAGAAAAACAAGTCCAAACACGTACGAAAAATGAAACGATTTTACCAAAAACGTTGTTTTAACATAGAAATGACAAAAGAACGGGTAATATAAAGTCGTAAGTGAATAATATATGATATCACAAATATTATTATGGTTAATAATATGTTAAACCCCACTATACAGGATTTTTGGACACGTACAAAAGAAATTAGACCTAAGGTAAGGGATAATTATTCCAATCTCGTTCTTATCTGAGATTGTTTATTCGTAAGTACTTATTGGGGTTATGTTTATCATCAATGTCCATGTTTTCTAAAAATGTTTTCATAAAATGTTTAATATTATTCCATGTATGTTTAACATAATTTTTACCCTTTTTGAATTCTACCACATGGTATGGGAGGAATCTTTCATTTGATTACCATACGAGGTACTTTTTGACTTTTCCGGAAAAAAGTATGAGAAGAATGTTTTTTTAACTTATATGGCATGAATGGATTTTTATAGTTTTACAAAAATTTATTTTCATGAAACTTACTCTACAAGATTTAATGATTATTTTGAACAAAATACTTTTCTTTTAAAATTTCATGGAATTTTTTGAAAAGAAAATGATTTTGAAGAAGAAATGATATTTTCCTCAGGAATTCATTTCAAGTGTTTTATCAAAACTATTTTCCATATAAGATGAAATTATTTAGTATTTTTATGTTTCAAGTATAATGTATTTTTCATTTAAATGGTTTTATTTTTCTTATGATGAAATGATATCCATTTGTTTTATATGTATTATGTTATTATGGGATGATGTTTATGGAACCCATTTTATTATTTGGGATATGATGAATGATTTTTGTTTATTTTTTAGCACATGTAAGAATGATTTCATTATGACATTGGTGGGAAATATATCTCCCTCCAATGAATTTGGAAAATTTTATATCTCATGAGAAAAACATGGCTCGAACGACAAGTAAATCTAGTTCAGTAACACCGGGCTGGAACGACAAGTAAACCCAATTCAGTGATGGACTTTGTCCACTATGATGGTCTTGGCAGCAATACCTTGGCTACTATGGAAAAAAATATCATGTGATTCATGGTTTTCCATAATTACATGTTTTATTTTATTATGATTAATGTTCCTTTATGATCTATGCCTTATATACTGCCAATATTTATGTCATTACTCATGATTTTTATGTTTTATGTTCATGTTTTTACATTCAAATGTTTATGGATTGTTTTATGTTCTCTATAGTTACCATTACTGAGCATTTGAGCTCACCCTTTTTATGTTTTCTTTTCCCAGGAAATAAAGAAAGGTTTTAGGTAAGAAAACAAAAGGGGTAGATCTTTATGGGAGATGTTGAAGATCTTTCACCCTTATTAGAAGATTGTGTTCCGAGTTTCCAAAGACACTAAACTAATACGGTCTTTGGGCGTCTGTTTCTTTCATCTACTAAGTATTTCTAAAAAGTAATGTAATGTCTATGTATGTCATGCTTTGGGTCTCTACATGTTTCCTCAGAACATGGTCCGCCTCACCATCCTCGTCATTGTTAGACCCCATTCGTATGGGGTTCATTTTTTTTCATAGGAAAACTCATCCATAAAAAATTGAAAATACTTACATAAATGACCCTATATCATAGAAAATTTCTCATGTATCGATTTGACAAGTCGTAGAGTTGAATGGAGTTACAGATTTGTAGTTATGGACATTTGAAGTTGGGATGAAAAACTGGTTCGCGAAGCCCATTCGCAAAGTTCCCTCCGCGATCACGGAGCAAAGGGAACTTGACTGGGGCCTCTGCGAGTGCCGAGAAGGCCATTACAATAGCCTCCATGACTACCAGAAACTTTATGGAACTTGACAAGATCTTATGCGAATTCCACGAAGGTCGATGACGGTCAACTGCGTAGTTATGATGAACATGAGGGAACTGCCTCCAGTTCCGGACCACGATTTCCTTCACGATGTCATTTTCTCTTCATGGAACGCATTTTTTCTTCACAACATGCTCATATAACCTCCATGGCCTATAAATATCCGGATCACACCCCTAACTAAGAATGGTTACGCTACCCCTTAGGCCACAGATCTCCCATTTTTCGGTGTTCCAGTGCACTGCGAAGTGATGCCTTTCACAAAGGGATCCGCCCTTTGAAAAATAGTGAGCACCTTCAGGTTTATCCAATCTTTCTGAAGCTTATTTTCTCTATGAGACCCCATGCTCTGCGACCAACTTTATTTCACAAAGCTGGTTTGGGAGACCCCATGCTCCACAAGCCACTTTCCTCTACAAAGCTACTCTGTGAGACCCCATGCTCCGCAAGCACCTTTCCTCTACGAAGCTGCTCTGCGAGACACCATGCTACGCGAGAAACTTTCCTCTGTGAAGCTTCTCCACAAGACCCCATGCTCTGAGAGCAGCTTTCCTCTACAAATCTACTATGTGAGACCCCATGCTCCACGATCACCATTCCTCTGTGAAGCACCTTCGCGAGACCCCATGTTCTGTGATCACCTTTCCTCTGTAAAGATACTTTGTGATGACCTATCCTTTGCGATGATCCTACCTTCATGACCACCGGACCATACCAAGGGGACTATTCCCCCACACCCCTACTCGTGATCCATGTCGGGCATCGATCCCAACCCCTCGGGCCAGTCTTTTCACTTCTGTCACTGATCTCCAAGAAATATGGAGAGTCACACTGCAAACCTTTTGATGTAGGACATCCGTGTTTTCCATTGCGCACCCACCTTCCACCTATGGAATACCATGGTTCAAGATACTCCTAAAAACATCAAGAAATACCTTGAGTTAACATATTCCTCTTGGTCCCTTTCACATGTCTTGAGATGATATTATAATCATCAATTCCCTGAGTACAATGAGTTGAACCATTCCTCAAGCAACTCTAACAAACCCTATCACTTGGCTCCTATGCGAGGTTGAACCAAAAAGGCTACTCTTGCATAAGTCCCAACACCAACCATTTCAAGGAACCTTTTATTAATGGTCCTCTCTACATGATTATAAACTATAGTACTCCCTATGTGACAACAATAGGATTCCCCTTTCTCTAAACGAGATATGCCTTATGCGCCAAGCATAAGATGCCAACAGTCCTCTCTACATGACTATAAACTATAGTACACCTAATGTGAGAAATATACAATGCCTCTTATTACAAATGAGAGATTCCATATGCACCAATCGTAATATGACAATAGTCCTCACTATATGACTTTAAACTGTAGCATGCCTTATCATTCAATAATATGATGCCTCTTATTCCAAATAAGATATGGATTACATGAAAAATATAATATACCACATGTTATGATTACAGTTGTATAATTTCAAGATCATTGGAAACCGTTCAAGCATTCCATCACTCCACCTCATGATTAATGTGTCTTTCATTTGGATCTCCATCATCTTTAATGCCTGAAGGGACCCACTAATGGCTTGTTCCCAAGCCTCCTTGGATCACCTACCATTCCAGTCCAACACCTCAGAAGACTTTTCATGGCACTTTGAGTCAGGTCTTGTGTTTCGAACACGGTCAACAGTCTACCCTCATGTGTTTGTCCATATATCAGAATAATGTGATATGGATACTGTGTTTTGAACACGGTCAACAGTTATGCTCCATCGCTACACCACCCTCACTGTGTTCCAAATGTCAAGCATGTGATTCACACTTTTCATCTCCATTTGTTCGAACTGATTCCAATTCCCCTGGTGTTATCCCACTTGTGCGCTAGCACATAGGTGAAGTCCCCAATATCATTCCCCAATCCCCTAGTGTTTTGGGATACCCTTATGGTCAGACATGAAGAAGGAACCTGGGAATCTTCCACACGTAATCCCCATCCACCATTGTCGCTCCTTAGTGGTACTCAGGCAGATTCCATGCGTAAGCCCCATCCACCATTACCTCTCCTTAGCGGAATTGGGGAATATTCCATGCATAAGACCCATCCACCATTTTTCCTCCTTAGCGACACCCGGGAAGCTTCCAGGAATAAGCCCCATCCACCATTGTTGCTTCATAGTGGCACCCGAGAAGCTTCCATGTGTAAGCCCCATACACCATTTCTGATCCATAGCGGTACCCGGGAATCTTCCACAAGTAATCCCCATCCACTGTTTTTGATCCTTAGAAACACCTAGGAATCATCCATGTGTAAGCCCAATACATCTTTGTCTCTCCTTCGTGGCACTCAGGTAGCTTCCACATGTAAGCCCCATCCACCATTTCCACTCCTTAGCAGCACCTGGGAAGCTTCTATGCGTAAGACCTATCCACCTTTTCTGCTTCAGAGAGGCACTTGGGAAACTTCCATGCATAAGCCCCATTCACCACCCTTCATGGACATACCTTTGCATCATGATCGTCTGGACTATACTGCCTCTTGTTTCTCACACTGATAATGACTCATGTGGGCATAGAGTAATTATAGGCTATGAAATCCTATCTCAGAAACCTTGGAGCGTAATCCCCAAACCCTTCTAAACTATGTGGACTTTGATCCTTTCCAAGGAAAGGTACATAGGTAGCCTCCTTGTGGTTCATGCCCAACACCTACTGGCCCCGAACCCCTCATGACGGTTCACCAATCACCATTCTGAAATACGTGGACTCTGATCATTGCCACAGAAAGGTACATAGGAAGCCTCCCTGTGGTTCAAGACAAACACCTACTGGTCCCAACCCCTTCACATCAGTTCACCAAGAACTTCAGAATTACATGTAATTTGATCCTTTCAATGTCAAGGTACGTAGGAAGCCTCCTTGAGGTTCAATCCCAACAACTACAAGTCTTGATCCCTTCACGATGGTTTATCGAATACTGCCTAACTACATGGACTTTGATCTTTTAAAAGGAAAGGGATGTAGGAAGCCTCCCTGAGGTTCAATCCTAACACCCATATGTCCCGAACAATCTCTGTCGGTCCACCCTTATCCTTCATGACGTTAAACTATATGTCCCTTTCTTCTCACATGATGTAAAACTATACCCTTTCAAACTACATGGGATTTGATCTTTGTCCCCTAGATAGGGTACGTAGGAAGCCTCTCTAAGGTTCAACCATAACCAGTGGTAAGCTGTTTGAATCCAAATAAGTGATAGGCCATTGTACCCCCATCCATCTATAATCCATTAAAACCCTAATCGATGGTATGTTGTTGTGATATCCATCAACGGTAAGTAGTTGTGATCCCCAACCAGTGGTAAACCATTGGAACCCAAACCATCGGTAACCCATTGGAACCCCAACCAGTAGTAAGCCATTGGAACCTTAACCAGTGGTAACTCATTGGAACCCCATTCAGCGGTAATCCATTATCAACCCTAATCAAAGGTATGTCGTTGTGTTCCCCAACTAGCAGCAAGCTGTTAGAAACCTAGTCAGCGGTAAGTCGTTGCACCCAACCAGTAGTAAGCTGTTGTGGTCAGAAATCGACACAAACCCATTTTAGTCCCCTTTGTTAGGACACCCATCTCTAGTCCACCACTCAAGCATCAAACCAACCTCGAGTTTTTATCCACATGTAATCCCCAGTATATAGTCAGGTTATTGTCCTATGTGTACACCTTGATCCTATACCCGCATCCTGAACTACCTAAACATTGATTCCCTGCTTTGGGGATACGTAGGAAGCCTCTATGATGTTCAAGACAGTCACCCATGCCTCATCTGGGACTTTTCCTCGAGCCTATGTGTTTGTGTAAGTTCATGCCCCATCCTATAGGTTCCACTTCCTCTAGGTCCCATCCATAAAGTTAGCCTCCTTAGGTGTCCCATCATCTCACCAAACTACATGGACTTTTATTCCCTGCCACAGGGATATATAGGAAGTCTCTTTGAGACTCAATCCCAACATCACCAATGCTCTTATGGTGATTCCACATCATTTTCCATCCACTCTCAACAATACACATCTATAATGATTCTTACTCAGGCCGCCACATCCCGGTGAGGTCATGCCATCCACATTCCCACTGCTCCTAGCCACAATCGGGCAACTAACCATGCATTAGCCTCAGCATCAGTGTTCCCTACAGGTGTTTCACCTATCTTATCCACTCATGTCAGTGTCTTGATCAGTCTAATATGTCTCCTCTAGATGTTAAACTCATAGAATGCCCTGTGTCAAACCTAGTAAGCTGAGAAAAACCTCGAATACATGCCTATGGAATAAAATTCCCCACATTCGACGTGGGATGTCCTAGGCTTCCGCACCCTCAAGAATCTGTATCATAAGGGAAAAAACCCAGATGCGTTATAGTTCTAGTATCTAGACACAACAGCGATGTCTAACATGAATACTCCCCCAACCGAAGGTTACTTCCTTGACCAGACCCCTTGGAATGTCTTGATAGAAGCAGAAACATTAACCAGCGTCCATGAAGACATGGCACTAGGATGGGATTCACGAACAACGCCTTAAGTCTATAAGGGAGAAGCAGACTAGGCAATGATCTCTGATGAGGAATCCATGGAAGGAGAGACCGACATCCCATCATCCAGTTATGATTAAAGAGAAAACTTCCCTAAATAAACGATGGATGTCGCCTTCCAATGGAATGGAGGAATGTGGGGAAACAATCAACGCATCCTCAAAAGATGGGTGTGCACCCTGGTGAAAGCTTCGGAAACAAACACATTGTTATGGTTTTCATTAGGTGATTGGTTGTACCTACATCTCCCTCAAATGCATTGGGTAAATCATTATATCTCATGATATAAAAATGGGAAACAATTTAGCAAGATTTATCCACTATGGGAAACAATCATGTCCTAATCCACTATGTGTAATAGTTGTGTCTTGATCCACTATATGAAATTGGCGTGTCTTAATCATATCTGGGAAACAGGTGTGTCCTTATCTATAAAGGGAAACTAATGGTAAGTCATAATCCACTTTTTTGATAGTCTTGGTATTAAAACTTAATGTATGAAATAGTTTTCCATATTTATGATGGTACCAAAATTTTATGACATGATATTATGGTTTACAATTGATTTATGATGATTTATCACCCTTATCGTCCATGTTTTTAGAAATAATAATTTTTTATTTACTGAATCATGTTTATGATCTTTGATATGTTGGTTATGAACATCATAATTTACATTCATGACTGCATACCCTTATGATTATATTATTCATTCGAATAATCATGGATTGAAATCTCTTATGTTTACCCTTACTAAGAATATGAGATCAACCTTTCTTATTTTTTCTTTCCCAATGTTAGGAAGAAAGGTTTACATTGGATAGGTGTATGAAGAGAACTAAATGGGGTGTTCTTTCTATGAAAAATTGATTATATCTCTTCATATGATAATATTAGGTTCCATAATTCCACCAATAGTATACTATTATAGTGCTAAAGAGTGTGAGTGAATAATTTATATAATATTGATCTAAAAATATGTAATTTCAATATATGTGATGCATGGGTCTCTATAGTAGAAATCAGAGAAAATTTTTAGTTATCATTTTGAAATCAGGAGGGGAAAAATTTAGTGATAACCCATGGGATATTTTTAAAGATGTTTCTTGGGATTTCTTTAAGGATTAGTCTATGTATGAATCAGATTATAGGAAAATGTCATCGAATTTTGGTAAAGTATAAATAGAGTTTTATCCAAGAAATTACAACCATTTCTGGATACTAAAAATGAATTTGGATCTAGTAATGATTAACCAAGGGGTATCCACCCCAAAACACAATATTGAGTGATACTTGATTGGGTACTGGTGCATGATAATGGGAATCACTTCACACCTTGTCTGACACTCCTATAGGATATGTTTTTTGAATTAACAAACTCTTTATCTACCATCATGAAGGATTTAAATATATGATGACTATGATTGTTATTGGATAATCATAGTGAATCATATATAGAAAAGAAGGTTTCATGATTTAGATGTCCAATATGTGATTCTTCATCATTGTGTGGTTTACCACATTGATTTGTGTAGTTCACACAATGGTTTTTGGTTTATTAAATTGTGGGAACCAAAATGAAATGGGTTAACAATGAATGTTATAGAAAATTCTCTGATGAGTTGTTAAATGGGATGATGAATGGAGTAAAGGATATTTTGATTATATGAAATCAGTTATCACAAAACATGATTAACAATATACACCTCAAAAAATTATCAGACTCACAAATGAAGAGAATAGTGGAGTTCACTATAATTTTTGGTAATGGAGACTAGGGAGGAAAGAAGATTAAGACTCATATATGTTGACATTATGAGAGGAATCTGTCAATGGAATTTATGATAGGGACATGAATATGTTTTTAGTGAAGAAAATAAGGACACAAATCAATTAATTTCAATGGAAAAATAAAAAATTTCTATCAACACAATGGATGAAAATAATGTTCTTCCTAAGATATAATCTAATGTGGAAAGTTTTAAATGTGTAAAGAAAGGGTATTATGAAAATAATAGTCATAAGGGGGAAGCTCGTAAGGAAATTCCTCATTGTTATATGAGTAATGGTTATATTATTGATGTTGAAGAACTAAAAATAAAATAGGAAAACAAATCGGTATTAAGGTATAAGATGATGGATCATAGTTAATGGTTTGAGATGTAATTAGGGTGAATTAAGTATTTATGTATTGTACTTGAAATATTATGTTATATGAATCATTAAATGTACAAGGATTGTTCAGTATAAGTTTTTCATTATGTATTTGAAAGATAATGTTTAATGTTGTTGATGGGGAAGAAAATGTATTTAATGGTAAGGTGAAATTTTTATGATAACCCTTATTATGTATCAGATATTGAGAAAATTTTGATTAGTTTGGACAAATAGGTGATTGATATGGATAAATTAAATTGTATATTATTGATGAACTCAAAACCTATAATTTATTTGTTCCAAAAAGTGTTTTATATTATACTTGATGGAGTTTAAAAAATTATTTTATCTATGGAATATGTCCAATAATATGTAATTTTATTCAAGGAATAAGGAAGAATTCTCGATTTCATTAATGTTCTATAGTAAATCAGGTAATTTACATGTTTAAAGAATATAAAAGATGAATGAATTCACATGTTTGTTATGGGACAATCAATAGTAATTTTATAATTATGAGGGAGTACTATTTCTTTAATTTTTATAAATTTAGAGACCTTATTTATAAATTTTGAATTTTTATGGGTAATAAGTTTAACCATTTATTGAATTGGTTAAGATGGAATTTTGTTGAGATTTTAGAGATTAATGTATTAAGTTATCATATGAAGATTTAATCATATTAGATAACCTTTTTTATCCATTTTGTTGTGGTTATTAATAAAGATAGGTGAAATGAATTATCATTCTATTTATAGATATTTTGATCAATTATTTCTTCAATCACGACAAGTAATCCATTATTTTTTGGAGTAAGAGATGAAGTGGAAATTGATCAAGACCTAACTAAATGGTAATATCATTCTTTTTAAATGGAATAAAATTAGGTAAATATATCTTTACATGAACATTCATCATATTTTGCAAGTGGATATTAAAATAATTCATTTCCCTATTATCATAAATTTTGATAATATCAATGACCCTTTCCACAGTGATTTGTTTTATGGTCTTGTGGTCATTAACATTCTATGGATCTCCTACATTCTTTTGATCGGTGATCTTTACCCCTCTCTATAATTATTTATTCTTTTATTCCATGTCTATATATTAACTTCTCACATACGTTAACTTAATTGGAAGACCTATATGATTTATTCCAGCTGATTTTTGAACATCCCATTTTATTTTTCATGATTATGTATATTAACACTTTTTACAATTTGGATTTCCATGGAAGAATTTTTGAATGTTAAAACTTTAATGATGGAGACGAACTATGAGGGATAAATTAATTTAAAGGGGGGAGATATAACACACTGATATTTTGTGATTTTATTTCAAATGAATTATACTTCAAGATATTTTTTTCATACAAACAACATTGATTTTATATTCTATTACATGAAACACTTATTTTTTATTTCATTACAAGAAACATTGATTTTGAACGATACTTTACATATGATTAAATTGTTATTATTCAATTTAATTGATATCACCTCACTGATAAAATGGTGAGTATGAATAAGATTAACAAAATTCTAAAAATAAATCATAAAATTTATATATAATTAATTAATTTTTGATAAAATAAGTATCGATGAAAACAAAAACAATTGGAAAATAAATAAAAATATTTTTCTGAAAAAAAAATCTTTTTAAGCACACAATTCTTTTTTACATCAATAAATTGAAAATATTACTTTAATTGAATTATAGAAATTATATTTATATATTATATATTAAATATAAAATTTATTATTAATGTTACATATTTTTTTAAACAATAGATTAGGGTAAATTCAATTTTATGCATAAAATCGTATTTTTCTAAAAAGCATTTTTGCACCTTTGGAATAATTAATTAAAAAATAATTTTTACCAATTTAAGAACATTAAATTGAAAAAATAAATTTATTTTTTTAATAATCATGTAAAAATAATCTTATGGTGAGAATTTTTAGTTTTTCAGAAATATTTCATATTTCGACTTATAGTGAAAAATATTATGTTTTTAATGAAACCCCCCTTTTAATTTATAATATTTATAATGTAAAATTATATGTTAAATTTTTTAATATATAACCATAGTTCAATTTTAAATAAATTAATCCAATTTAATATTCTTTAATCTTTTTAAATTGAATTTTCATATAAAAATATTATAAAATTATAAACTTTTTCTTTTTAAAAACATGTTTTCTCATCGCTTTGGTGAGATTAATTTTCAATTAAATGTTTCCACATCTATAAATGGAATTTTGAGAAATCTATTCCATATTTGGAATTAAAATAATTTATATTATCTAATGATTTCAACTTCATTTTTGACCAAAATTAATTGTAAATGCAATAAGAATTAATTACCATAGTTAATGTAAAAATGGGTCTACCAAGGGGGTTAAAAAATATAATGGTTAAAATTACATATAAACTTATATAAAATCTATATTATGGATATATTAAAAACTTATCATGTATTATTTATGACTCTGTTCCATTTTTTACCCTTGTGAAATATGAAAAAACATTGTATCACTCAATTTATCTCAAAGATATCATGTGTGTCCTCTCCACAACTTATAAAAGGCTACCTCGTATCCCCTATTATTTGCACCTTCAAGCCCATTTTATTCGGTATATTTCTGCCAAAATCACCTAGAAACATCCATTAACTCATCCAAAAATACTTAGTTGAGGAATATGGCCATCCAAGTAAAGATTTTGGTGCGATCCTAAGGATGTTTCCAGAAAAAATGTAACATTCATCAACGAGATTTGTTATATTATTTCTTCCTCCACCACCTTAAATTATTATTATATCATGATTAAATAATATCCTAAAAATATTCCATATACTTATATATTTTTTATGTTATGTTAATAAATTGAAACAATCCCATCTTCCATCAAATAGGTTACGAATTCATCTATCATGTATACGGAGAACTGCCGCCTTATGAACTGATGTCATTATTTTTTCCATTTCCACCGATCATGGATGGACATAATGAAAGATAAATTATTTATATATTAAATTTATGATTTTATTATGATTTTTTTTTAATTATTTAACACATATTTCCATTATTTACATTTTTTGGAATATGATAATGTCGCTCGTCTATACGGTGGACTACAACCTCATGAAGGGTTGTGATTCATTCATGTATTAAAGTAATGTTATTTATGATTTTATTAAATAAAATATGTGATGTGTATGAAATAAAAATGATTCATTAATTATTACATATGTTTAAAATTTCATTCTATGGATCCGAAATATTGTAAATAGTGTTCATGTGTTTGTACGACCTACCGTCTTCAAGAATAGTGTATTTCATTATCAATCAAAAACTTTTATTTATTAATATAAATAACTATATAATAAATATATATGAAATTTTTTTAATGGATATAATTATGGGGATTATAAAACCATTATTAAATTAATAGGACCAAAAATATAAAAAATCAAAACACATACGAGAAACAATGTGGTTATTACCCAAAACCTAACTATAACATGAAATTGTCAGTAAAAAGGTAACAAATGGTCATATAAAAATAATATATGGTATCATATATGTGAATATGGTTCTTAAATATATTTATAATAATGTTATATTTTTTATACATGATGTTTTAATGTGTATGAAAGAATTCCAGACTTAAGGAATCGGATTTCCTTCTCACTTTTATTTTTCTATGAGACACATGCCATGTTCAGAACATGTTTCTTTTATGTGATGTAGATACCTCCCATGAATATTTTTTTGATTTTTACAATTAATATTATTTCTATTTTCATATCCATTTTAGTATCCCTCTATTATGATGTTTTTGGTTCAAAATTTACCTAATCGGTATGGGATTTTTGTCCCAATTTACATTCTTTGAGACATATCATTATGATATACACCTATATTCTTGTAAGAGGTGTATATAATTCCTTTTTGAAATTTAATGTCAAGAATATATTTATCCTGATTAAATTTTAATTTTAATTTAACTATATCCCCCTATGGTTCTTTCACTTCAGAGTTTCAAAAGGGGAAAATATGTTATATTAAAATCTCACTATTTATCAAGATAGTTTATGATTATGCTTCTGATAATAAAATATTCTGATCCATCTCCTAATAAACTCGATAATTTTCTTATATTCTATAAATTCAGTATATATTCTAGTTATAGTGTTTTTCCATTCTTTTTAACATAATATTATTATGTAAATGTTTTTATGGTAGTCTAATTTTTTAGTCTCTTAGTTGAAAATATGCTTTCTTTAAAATATGTGATTTATAAAAATGTTTTCGGTTTTTTATATTTATTATCAATTAATTTTTTAAAAGAATTAATTAATTTTTTATATGATATTATTTTTTTAAACGAATATTCATTTCATTTTTCAATCAATTCCACCTTTTTCGTTTACCAAAAATGTCAAAGGAATATTCATATTGTTTTCTAAACAATGCCCATTTAGATTTTATAGAAAATGTGAATGGAATATTCATGTCATTTTACAAAAAAAATCCTATTTATATTTTAATGAAAACTTAAAATGAATCTTTGTTTTAATGTTTATGGTATGAATGAAACTTACCATCTCTATAACAATAATTGAGTTTAAGATTCCTTTACAATTCATCGTGTTTATTTTCAATTAAAAGGATTTTCAAAATGTTTTAAAATGTGTTTTTCAAAGAAAAAATGATAGTTTACTAAAGAAACATTTTAGGTGATTTTAAAATATTCCATTATAATTTTTCTGGGTTATTTTTAAAAAAAAATTATTTCCAATTAATTGATCGAATTTTAGTTCAAAAAGGGGATTTTGAACGAAAAGTTATTTTCCTTAAAAAATGGTCATGTGACCTTTAAAAATTGTTTTCCATATATTATGAATTACTCTGATGTTAAATATGATTTCGTATAGATAATATTGAATAATTCCATCTTTATTCTTCCTCTCTATGGTTAATGTTTATTTTTATGAAACCAATTCATTTTTATAGGTTATTCTATGGTGAATTTTTTAAATGTTTATGAAACCTATTTTCCTTACAAGAGTTTTTATGTGATGATATGTTGAATTTTTTCGGATATCTTGGAACACATAAGTGTGGTTTTCATTATGTGATGGGTTAGACCTATATATCCCTCTATATCATTGGGTAAAGCTTTATATCTCATTAGATAAAAATGGGAAACAAGTTGATGGGCATGATCCACTCTGGGAAATAAGTGTGTCCTGGTTCACTATAATAAATAAGTTTATCTTGGTCCACTAAGCGAAATAAGTGTTTCTATATCCTGAATGGAAAACACATGTGTCTTGATCTATAAATGGAAATATGTGTTAATTTGTGATCTTCTAAGTTGATAGTCTTGGTAGTTAAACATGAAGTATGAAATTGTTTTCAATATTTATGATAGTTTAAAACATTTTGGAAAAGTGTGTATGGTTCGTGATTGATTTCATATTATTTTTCACCCTTATGGTCAATTTTTTTTGGAAATGATAATTTTTTTTCTATGAATCATATTTGTGATCTATGATAGGTTGGGTATGAACTTCATAAGTTATATTCATGATCACATACAAGTATTCTTATATTATTTATTCATATGATGATAGATTGAAATATCTTATGTTTACCCTTAATGAGAATATAATCTCACCCTTCCTTATGTTATTTTTACCCCATGTTATTAACAAAGTATTTATGTATGGTATGTAAATGAAGAGTACAAAATAATAATATCATTTTAGAATCATTGAAGATCTTCCACCATATGAAAATGTTTTGTTCCATGATTCCAAACGCACTAAACTGTAATGGTCCTCGTGTGTGTGTTTTTATAATGAAATGAATATTCATATAAAAATATGTAATATCTATCTAAGAGGATTCTGGGTCTCTATATTGGAAGATAGAAGCATATGAGGATAATAGAAAATAAGCATGTCCTTCCATTGTTATTACATCCTCATTGTTGGATCGAGTATAGACCATCTATGAATCATATTTATAATATTTGGTATTATGAGAATTATTGATGGGAGATAATATTGTTCTATGATGGTGCTTGTATGGAATTGTTTTAATCCATTTCCCTGGTAGTTTGGTAGTTCTCTCTTTCATTAAAGAGGAATTGATGGGGGAATCACACACATCATAATGGGTAGTGCATCCAGGATCAACTAAGATGTATCATGACATTAAACATCATTTTTAGTGGTCATGTATAAGGAAGGATATCACAATACTCTTCAATAACTACCACACCTGTTAGTGGGAAAAGAAGTAAAATCAGTTTCTAGGTTGGTTACTTTAACCTCTTTCAATGCCATAATGAAAGTGGGATGAGTTTAATATAGATTATATTATGGGGTTACCTAAAACCCTGATGGGTTGAGATGGAAAGTGGGTTGTTGTTTATCAGTTGAATAAGGACACACACTTTATTCCTATTCTAGATTTATAATCAGTGGATGAATTTGGAAGGAAATATGTGTTTGATATTATAATATTTCATAGTGTACATACGAGAGTTATCTGGAATAGGGATGCACATGTTACATCATACTTTTGTAAGGTATAATGGTAATTTATGGGTTTTAAGTAGAAGATGAGTATAGAATATCACCCATAAATATATAGATAGTCTAGGAGGATGATTTATATTTGGGAGGCTATTTATTGAGATTTTATAATTTAATTCATTGGAATTTGGGATGACCATTTGAATTTAGAATTTTTTTAAATACTACCAACTATCAAACATTAATTTTGACGGATCCTTTTGGGATATTTATGGATGACCATATTGTTCAATAATATGTTTTCTGTAAGTGAGAGTTAGAAATTAATGGAATGATTTTGGTACAAGAATCTTCTAGATGGGTACAATTGAGTCTGAAGTGGTTGGTTTCTACTCAAAATAGGAATAAATCATATGATTCCTAAAGGAAAATAATTATGGAGTTAGTCAAGGGATATAGATTATTCTTGTCGACATCACAGTGGTTTGATCATTGATGATTTTAGAGATAGTAAAACTTATCACCATCATTTATGGGTAGTTCGAGATCATGGACTTGATCGGGATAATTGCTTACTGATTGGATTTTCCTCAATGAAATTGAGATATTCATGATGTGTTTCATGTGTCATAGCTTCAAAAATATAATCTAGGTCCATCACATGTATTTCAGAATGGGAATGTTGAGTTTGAGGGGAATTTTTCATCTAAATAATGTCTGATGTAGATTATAAACTATATAAAGTTTTATAAATAATGATGGGACCTATAGCTCATGTATTGTGGTAGTATGGATGCGTCTAAGTGGGAAAGTGAAGGTGGGAGTCAGAAATATGGGTGTGATGGTAAAATTTGTTTGGGAAATACACTTGGAGATACTTCTGAAGGATGATAAAACTATTGAGTATGAATTTTTAATTCTTATCAAGGATTATAATCCATTAGAGTGATATGTTGTAACGCCCATCGGATCTCATTGTGCATTAAAATTTATTTTTTTATTATTTATTATTATCATGATGAGTTAGAGTTTTATCAGGCCATATGAGTATTTCTGATTAGGTTTTAGGGACAATAGGTGGGGATTATATCAGTTACACCTTAAAGTGTGAGTTCAAAACTTGAAATCCTATGTTGAAAAGTGAAAATGTTGAGGTCAAGATATTAATATGATGCCATTAAAATTCATGTAATGTCACATGTTTCACACTCTTAATGGTTCGAGAGGAAGGGTGTTAATACTATTGATGTCCCCTACAGGAAATTTTTAGCGGTTTAGTTTGGTGACTTTCTTAAAGGCCCCTATTTGAAACCTCAAATATATCCATTAACCCATTGGAGTCCTAGATGATGGGAGAGTCTTATATTTGGTGAATTTGGATCTACATAACTTTTCTATTAGCTGATTTGTGCTCCTATCATTGAATTGGTTCTCATTTGGTATGTTTAATACTACCATATCTCTAACATTCTACTTATCCTTTATTTCCTATTCTAAAATGATGCAATGATGAATTTGTAGTGAATATTAGGGATTTTTTTCATCGGTCTTAATTCAGACTATGATTCTTGGTAATTAGAATCTATTAATATTGATTTAGGAATTCCATACCATGTTATGAATTTTTTATAAAGATTTAAAACCTTACATGCAAGTTCATGCATGTGAATCCCGGAGAAAACTCTACAGTGTGATATTGTTATCATGTGGGTGTCTGTGTAGCCCTATGAGAACTCTATTGTCTGGTATGATTTCAATGTGGGTGTTTATACAAAACTAGGTAAACATCTCAACATGTATTAAAGAGATTACTTGGTTACATTGTGACTATCAATCAGTCAAATAGTTGAGTCATTGGCTGAATTGTACAACCTTTTTGAGATTATATTTTTAATAACCATCAATGGGATGGTTGAATTGTGGGATGAATTGTGAATCCAATTTCATATTATATTGTGTTCAGCCATTATTGTGATGGTTGAGTTATGGGGAGAATTATGTGAATTTTTTCAAATTTTTTCGTAGGGATTGACATTATCTATATTTAATCATTCTGCCAGAGCATATAGGATTGGGATTGTGGGAGCTTGGTTAGTATATGATGACTTGGCCAGTTGCATATTTATTTATGATTCCAATTTCAGTTATTGCATACACCTTTATATATATATATCCATGTTTCACATATGTTATGTATTTTTTGGTGTTTTCTTACACGGTTTATACTCACACCCTTCATAGGCGTGTCGATGAACATGTATAATTTATGTTCAGGTATCATGTGAAGTGAATGGGCCCTATACCAGGAAATTGACTAGGATGAGAAGGTTGAACTAAGGAAATGTTGGGGATGACTCATGAATCTTTTAATATCACATATATTTATTTTTTATTATAATTTTTCTATTTTAAAAAATTGATCCCTTCATGTGGGGATCTTGTCAACTTGATATGACTCTTGTGTACAATCTTGTTACAACATGGATATTGTTTTCTTTATTGTTTCCACAATATTTTTTCTACTATTATTTATAAATTTTTATATAGTGTTTATAATTATGGTTATCTACTACCATAGACATAGTCTCCAAACATTATTTCACAAGTCTATAACACTAGTCATCCTCCTCTTATGTATAGGGAGGCACTCTCGCATGGACTAGATGATTCGGGATGGGATATTATAGCTTCGATGATGTAAAGTAGTTGTATATTAGTGGGGAATGATGGATTTGGTGAATGATGATATATAATTGGGGACATAATTTTTAGTGAATAATTTTACTATATTTCTTTCTATTATTATAAACACTAATTTCACAATGATTAAATTACCTTTATAGGGGTGTGAATCAAGATGATCATTTATTTTATTTTTATTTCATTAAATAATTTTTATTATATCTTATTCTCTTATCACATATGAAAAACTATTTATGTAGACCTCTAGTTATTTAATTTTTGAAGAATATGATTTTTCTATAGTATATTCTATTAAATTCAGTATATCTTATTTCAATAATACTGGGTCCATGAGTGGGGACTAGAAAATTTAAAATTCATAGAAATAATAAATGATAAACATCTTAAAATAATAAAATAATATATATTATTTCCAAAAATATTATTTCAACAGTCAAATGTTGAATAAAAATCCAAACAAGAAATATTAGAACATAAATTTCATATGTTTTATAGTTCACTAATAGGAAGTGTATCATCTAGACCATATCTAATGAAATATAAATTAGGGCCATTTTAATGAAAATGACTATGTTCCAACAATAATTAAAATTATAATATCTTTCCAAATATATTTTTACCTGATTTTTTATCTTTTTAAATAATTGAAAATAATTTCATTTGGATATTTATGTTTTCTTTTTTTATAAAAGCATGTCTTGCGATCTTTATAGTAATTTATATTTTTTATTACAGCTATCTATATTATTAATTTTTTTAAAATTTTTTGCTAATGATAGTATTTTTAAAGACAAATAAAATGACAAATTTTGATACTATGGTGCAAAAATAACTTTATAAAGGGAAAATTTAATTTATACCCTCTAAATATCACTATTTTTAAATGGATAAATCCATATCTCTTTTCTATTCTAGGAGGGTTTTAAGCTTTCTCTTTCTCTTTCACAAAATAGTATAGTGAGATTTGGAACATATATCCTTGAAAATGTAGAAGAATATTTAATAAGAGAAAATTTTATATATAGACCTTGTCTTTGAAATAATCTGAAAGGGGACCATTTTTTTAAACCAAAAAAATATACAAAATCTAAATTTGTGTTTCAACCAGTTCATAATTGAGAAAATCAAACTAAATAATTCTTTTTTTGTGTTTTTTTACACATTAATGTATATTGTTTCATTATTATAAAAAATGGGGATATTTGGTTATTACACTTAGAATATCACAATTCTAACACTATATATTTATAGTTTTTAATGATCACATGACACCAATCCATATATAAAAAGGCACCTATACATATATCACAAGAAACCATTTCTACACATTAATATATTTTTCCTTATAAACATCAAAGAGTGGTATATTTTTCAAAAATCCCAAAACTTCCTCAATTATTATAATCTATAATGACATGGTATAATGATCATAAGATTCTCATATCACTATCTAAAATAAATCCATTAATGTTTTCAACAATTGAAATTAAATTGGAAATATGTGATGGGATAAACAAAACCCAAATACCACTAGCTACTAAATTATCAATTGATACATTATAAATTCCATGGGATACCAAAATTCTCTAAATTATAGTAGGACAGTAAAAGAAAAATTTGTTTTACTGAATATATATACTTGAAGACTAAATGTCTATATAAACTGAAAAATAATTTAAAATGAAATCCATGTCTAAAAATCATATATTAATTATACATCAAAAAACATAGATGACATAAATATTAAATAAAAATGAATAATGATGAATTATATAGAATCAAATTCAATATATAACCTCCATTTATAATAAGAAAGTTGTATGATACACATAAAAAGTATAATAATTAATTAAAATTATTTTATAGAGTAAAACCTATCATTTAGAATAGGATTATAGTGGAATAATAATGAAAATGGAAGAAATTTTGAATAGCTGAAGTAGGGTTATGTAACAAAATTTGAGATTTTAGTGTCATCATTAGGACATCATTTATCGAAATAGAGGTCTATAGAAGTAATTAAATAGAATAATCTTGAAACAATAATGCAATTCATGAATACCGTCCAAGAATTTCATTCGGTATAATTCTCCAACATGACCATGAACACTAAAAGATTAAGAATATACTATGATGTCTAGAAAAATTTTCAATGGTTATATTTAATTTAGCTCAATATCATTTTATAATAGTCATATTCCATGTACTGTGAAGATAATGAGGAATATACGCATAATATTCAAATAGATGAAAGAAAAATATCCATAAGATGATCCATCACATCTATAATGAATAGATAAATGAACAATCATAAATGAATCCATGTTTTGCAGAATGACTATAAAAGTAATGATCAGATAATATAGAATAATTACCATAATGAACCAATGATCAATATCTATATGAAAAGTCACATTAACCATATTGTATATATTTTTAATGGTTCATTTATGTACTTTAGATAAAATCTGGATATGATATTATTTTATAGTGTGCAACAGTTGGAAGTGTTATTTTTTCCTGGATAGTAAATCCATAATCATTAGAGAGATCATGCAATGTGAAATCTCCCTTTATTATAATTCTTCTTTATAGTCCTGTTAAAATATAATTTCTTTTCTTTTAGAATTTTTTAACATTCTATTTATCCCCATGATCCTTATCATTTATTTTTTTCATATTTACATCTACATAGAACATGTACCCCATATATTACTTTCACTCCAATAATCTATCTTCTATTTTTAGTGAATAAAGAATTTATATGGATAGAAATGTCCCAACCTGTCCCAATGAGGCCTATGTCGTGACTCCCCATGCCCGCCTCCAATAGGCTAGGGGTCGGTGACTTACACTGTGTAGGCATATCACTAACATGGGGTAATTGCCTAAGTACCTTTTCACACACACATATCTCTAAGACCAAAATGAAAAAAATTAAAAACCACTAAGGAAAAAAATGCATGCATACAACTAAACCCAACCAAAAGAGTAAAACAGAAAGTAAAGTGAAGAATGTAAATTGGGAAAGAATACAATCCCACCAAAAGAAAGAGTCTACAATCTAAAAAGTCCAACCTGTAATCAATAAATAGGTACTAGGACTATTTCTCATAGCTGTAGAAACACCTCAGACTATATATAAGATCACAAAGCTCGTTACGGTCCTAGTCTACCCTGGACTCTATTAAAATTCCACTCATCTTCACAATAAATGACACATGTAGGTAAAGACCGTGCAGGGGTGAGTATAACAGTACTCAACAGAAGACCCTGAAAACCACAAAGCAACAAACAAAGTAAAGATACAATCATCTTTACATAGTATATGTCTACATAACATATAACAAGAGAAACATATCCTGATATAATAAAAACCTAGACCTTTGGTCTAGATATATGTCACAACTACCACATACCCATGCTAGGGATTTAGGAGGAAGATTCCATGAAGCACTCATCCGAAAGAACTCACTCCATGAGTCTGATATCCAAGATCACATTTGTTCGAGAAGTACATTCATTGAGAATTTTCACAAGATAGATATATGTAGTATTAGATTTGAAGAGAGAAAAGATAAAATCCTTCTAATAGAACACACTCTTAAGTGGGGAATGATCACGATACATATATGAGGATCACTTACAGGGCCTTGGAATATACCCTGACTCATTCGGATTAACATGCTATACAGAGGGTCGCTGTCCTCTAGGATTGACCACGTCAATACCTGAATCTACCAAGGGCCAATAATTGATATAGGATCTCACTTCAGGCCTCTCTATGGTATTATAACTCTATCCATAAATACCATCTAAAGGGATCATACTCCAGTGGATGGAAATAATACCAAACCTTAAGGGGAATGATAAAAGGGGGAAACCCCAGATGAAACATGTCCAAGAAACGATGGACAAGTAGATCAAGCCATGTAAAATAAATTACACGAATTGTAGAAGGGTCACACACCATGTTTATTGACGATCAGAACTTCCCATGTGCAATGGACCGAGTCATAAGAACATGTCATGTAGAAAGAGGAGTACACGGTGTGTAAAAGGACTTACACGTTGTGCTCCTTCAACTGAGGTCCACTCGTGTACCTCAGTCGTGTGCCTGTACATTGTGTCAACTTGTGTCTACTAACCTGTATACCAGTATAAGTGGAATCCCATGTATCTTGCATAATCTAGTAGTGTGGTGGAGTACATTCCATTTACTCCTCCCTGTGTTCGTTTATCGCCTGAGATACATGCAATGTCCCACGTAATAACCCACATGTTGCATGAAAACTATCACACTCTATGTCATCACATTCTATCATTCGAAATAATAGGCTCCCCTAAGCGGGGCCCACATTCCATGTCGTCTAGGAAACATGTTGTGTTTTTCATCGTCTACAATGTGGAAACCCATGTTGCCACTGATTCGTCCCCACATAGCGTGTTATTAGGAGAACACACCATGTTCTTCGCATTTTCCCAAAAACCAACATTCTTCATCCTGCTCTTTGGGCGAATCATTGAGTCCCGATATGGCCATCTAATCATCATGAAACTCAATAGTTGAGGTCACCTCACAATGTCCATGCTAACTAGTTAAGTTTTGGGCATCTGATAGGCGCCAAAAATGTGTTTTAATCATTCGTGTAAAGAACGGTCGAAGAATGATTTCATCCGATCAATGTTGAATTGTCTTCTGACATCATCATCACACCTCCATTGGGTATTTAGGATGTCATATATCAAATTTGAGATTATTGAGTTGTGAAATTGACGCAAAATAATTCATTTTTCATAACCCCGTGAAGAATACGATATGCAAGGTCCAAAAGCATAGACGAAATCCAAATAACAAATTGAAGAAAAAACATCCACCTTCATTTGTCACAGAGTTGATCTTATCCTATTACAAGGATCAAATGGATCAAATCAATATAATTCAAAACAAACATGGATCAATTCCCCAAAATATACCCAATAAAAGGCCCTCCTACAAGAATGACCAATCCCTAAGTCAAACTATTCATGGGTTGATCAGCCCTCGTCATTTGAATCCAAGAACGAGGAATAAAGAATTGAAATAAAAAAACCTACATTTTGATAGGATCAATCACCAAAGAATGTGGATTGTACATCCATTATCGATGAGATCATATAACTCTGTTGACACTGCGATTCACGAATGGTCGATTCATCATCGTTCGTTGTTGATAGGTTTCTCCAATGAGTCTCCTCTCCATGCCTCTATAAAATTTCAGGGTTTTGTGGATAACCCTAGAGATTCTGGGAACAAAATGGGAATTTTGTTACTCTGAATGAAACAGTTCCCTCAGATTTATGATATGGGGTCCCATTTAAATGTTATTCCAATTTTTCTGTAAAACGGCTCACGTGTGCTATTTAAAAGTTTAATTTATTTCAAACATTTATTCCTACCACTGTGGGCCTCAAAATACCACACTGTTTCAAATACTATTCTAAAAATAGTACCATATAATATTTAAAAATAATAAATTGAAAATCTAAGATAATGCATTCTCCCATCCTTAGGGATTTATGTTCTCGAAAATCCAAAACAAAAGGCTAATCCAACATATGTGGGTACTATGCACAAATCTGAACCTCAACCTCCCATGTTCTCTCCTGAAGATTCCCATACTGTCATAGGACACATACCAAGGGAATAAAATTCCCATGAAATATCCTCTCCTATAAATCATGGATTTTTATTGGGTACTCTACAAAGTTTTCTCTATCCTCGATGACCAGCTCACCCCATTCAATGATGTTTTATGGGTCATACACGTACCTCTTCAACTATGACACGTGGAAGAAATCATGAACCTAATCAAACTACAGCTGTAGAGCTAGGTGGTACGCCACCTCACCAACAATGCATTGTATCTGAAAAGGTCTGATTATCCACTGAGACAACTTGCCTCCTTAACCAAATCCCTACAACCCTCATGAGGTGAGACCCGAAGGAAGAAATGGACTCTTTCTTCGAACTCTAGAGGTCTCTATCATCTATCAGTATAAGACATATGATGGATTTGTGTAGACTTCAACCACTGATGGATGATCTGTATCTTCTCATTGGTATCTCACACCAACTCGGGACCCCTCTAACTCTCCTAGGTCGATCTAGCATAGCGGTGAACTATAGGGTCTCACATATAAAGCCTCAAAAAGGTTCCATATTGATGGTGGAGTGGTATCTATTGTTTTACGAAAACTCCACTAGTGGTAGGTGGTCCTCCCAACTATGAAAAAAGTCCAATATATAGGGCCACAATATATCCTCCAAAATTAGAATGGTTCTCTATGTCTAACGATATTTCTGGGGATTGAATGTTGTTCTCAAGCATAGCTAAGTCCCCAAAACCTCCTGTAATTCCTTCCACAACCGGTATGGGAAACAACAATCATGATATGAAACGATCAATAAATGTATTCCATGTATATGACCTATCTTTTATATCTACAGGCATCCCAATCTCTATATGTAACTATGCTCCATGATAGCTAGGAAGTGGGCCAACGTGGTGAGTCAATCAATTATCACTCAAATGGAATCATGTCCCCTAGACATTAGTGGTAATCTTATCATGAATCCCATCAATATTCTATCCCACTTCCACTTTGGCACTTCCAGGGGTGTGATAACCCCACTGGAACCTGGTGCTCATCCTTCACCTATTGGCATGTAAGGCATAGAGAAACAAACTATGTTATTTATTTCTTCATACCATTCCACCATAACATACACCAGAGGTCCTGGTAAATTTTTTCCACTCTAGGATGTACCACTATGGGGGATGTATGAAAATCCCTTAGAACTTCCTCCCGTAAAGACACTTCTATAAATGTACACCCTCGGGGAAGAACTGCATGCTCCCCACCATGTGAATATCCATCAGGAGCATGTCTGGTGAATAACTAATCACATAAAATATCACAGTCTATATCTCCTAGTTGTTCCTCCCTGACACATCGTAATAGTGGAGGGATGACAACCATCGATGAGATATAAACTACATCCTCCCTAAAAATGAGGGATAACTATAGCCAGTCCATCTACTATGACACATCACTCAGCAACTAGGAACTCGATCTCCAACTGAGAGAATCAGCTACTACATTTCCCTTCCTAAGAGTATAGACAATCTCAATGTCATAATACTGGATGAAATCTAGCCATCGCCTCTACCCCTGATTTATATCCTTCTATGAGAAGATGTACTTGAGGCTCTTATGGTCATATTATATGATAAACTTCTCTCCTCTCAGTTAGCATCGCCGCATCTTCAATGAGAAGACTACCACTGCCAAATCAAGATCATGGGTCACGTAGTAAGGATCATGCAGACTTAGCTAGCATGAACCATAAGAAATCACTGCTTTTATCTGCATCAAGATGTGTCCAAGTTCGCTCCCTGATGCATCATAGAAAACTATGTACTCGACACCCTATTCTGACAATCTCATGATATTTACCCTCGTCAAACTTTACCTCAACTACTGGGAAGTGTAAAATCTCTTCTTCATCCATATTAAATGCTACCCATTGAAGGTCAAGACTATCATTGGTGATGATATATGGGAGAAATCAGAGATAATTCTTCAGTGGTGTCCTTCCATCCCAAGGATGCTCCACACCTCTATCACACCTTGGGGTGGATCCCACTCTAATACTGACTAGACCATGGATGGGTCTACTGGAACTCCGTCTACTGAGATAAAATGTCCTAGAAGGTGGACCTCCAGTATCTAGAACAATAACCTTGAGATATTCCCATAATTTTGGTGCTCTTAGAGTACGTCTAGAACCATCCTCAGGTGTCTGGCATGCTCCTCCTCTAACTCCGAGTACACAAGGATGTCATTGATGAAGGCCTCTATGAACCGGTCGAAGTATAGCAAGATGATCTAGTTTGTAATTCTCATTAACAATACGAGGGATTTATTCACGCCGAACAACTTCACAAAGTACTCATAGTGACCATAGAATAATCTGAAATCCATCTTAAGTATATCCTCATCTTGTACTCATAACTGGTGGTAACCCAATCAAAGGTCAACCTTCAAGAACCACCATTCCCCTATTAGATGATCGAAGATGCCTATATTCCTTGGATTTGGATACGTGTTCTTCTCCATATCTTTGTTTAGGAGTCAGTAATCTGCATAAAACCTCAAACTCCAATCTGCATTCTTGGCAAAAAACAACTGGGGTAGCCTTGGGTGAAACAATGGGTCTTACGAAGCCCTTCCTCTATAAATCTTCCAGCTACACCCTAAGCCCGTGAAGCTCTGTGGCAGCTATCTGATAAACTGGTAAGGATATTAGTGTCATCCCAGAGTATATGTAGATGTACAAGTGTATCTCCTAATGGGGAGGTAGTCTGGGAACATATTCTTTAAAGATGTACTCTTACTCCACTACTTCCAATGGGAATTGAAATATCACAACATCTATATCTCCAAAGGTAAGGATATCCAACTCATAAGTGATTGGATGCACCATCCTATGCATGAGTCCATTTTATGTTGCATGGGTTTCCTTTTCACCAACAACTGAAAACCTCGCTACATCACTGTGGACACACCACACTCTTCACCTAAATCATTCTATCTCGGTATAGACCAAAGATAACCAGTCCATACTGAGAATGATTTCATAAGGCATCGACACTTCCACAATGAATTTGGAACTAAAACTCTTGCCTCCAGGGGTAATATCACACTTTCGGGAAAAAAAATTGTGATCATTGAGTCTCCTTCTGTAGGTGTCTCCAAGCGTATGGGTCAAGCCAACATCTCTAACAGATTCTCAATGTTTCGCACAAGACATGTGGTGAGGAAAAAATAACTAGAACCTATGTCTATTAGTAAGGAAGATAAGGTAGAAAAGAAAACAATATTAACTCAAAACATCTCTAGAGTCCCTGGGTTGTATGGATCAACCACCTATAGCTACCCCTAACCATATCCCCTAGCTCCCTATGCCTGGTATGGACCTCCTGGGGGTGGTGGTGGAAGTAGATCAAAGCTTATTCCACCAACTGAAGCTCTCCTTGATCCTCTTCCATGTCTGCCTCCTGGTGGGTCTTCCTACTCCACTCTCTACCTTTTCCTCAGTGGTCCATCCACTACCTCCCTATTAGCAGTTTTACAGGTTTGGAAATCTCATGAAATATGTCCCCGACCATCGCATGAATATCAAAACCTCCCCCAAAGCTGATTGGATCCATCCTAAGAGCCATGGACTACAGATCCTATATCTTGGGTCCTCCTTTGACATCTCCCACGTCCATATCTTTATGCCTAATGTAGGCTTCCTATTTCCAAGTTGTCTGCAACTATATTCTTTATACTAAGATCCACTAGCTGTCTCATCTCAACCGAGATGCTCTCGACCTCCAAATCATACTCAGGCACTCTTGAATATGTTGAAATTTATAGAGGCACAACACTCTCTTGGATGTCCTATCATAGACCTCAATTGAATGTATGATCTTTGAAGTATTGATCCATGACCATATCCATCGAGTACCTGACAAGGATAGTGAACCTCGATTAATAGTCACCCACCATTAAACTACCATTCTAGAGCTGAAGGATCTCTTGGATACACACTAATATAATTGTCACTGTACAAAACTACTCCGTAAAGATTCACTCAAACTCCATCCACAAAAGAGTCTCCAAATCATGATTTTGAATGGACAAATTATACCATCTCCCTATCGAACCCTAAAGAAGTCTCACTCTTAGGTCACTATCTATTCAATTGGTGTCCTGAATTGATGAAAAAATATGGTTACCACCACAAGCCAGCCATCATCTGCTTGAGGGTCAGGCTCGCCTCGGAACCTAAGGGGTCTCTGTCAATGATACTCATAGACCGCTCTTAGAATGTGCTCCTTGTCTACTGATACTGAAGGTACTACGTGCTGCTCCACCAGTTGTAGTAAAAGCAGGTACACCACCTGGAGGTAATGCCTAGGGAAATGATCCCTGAATTGAAGAGTAATCCCTACGGGTGTTATCCGCATGATTGATCTCATGAATGATAGCTATTAGGCGTCGTGGAGGCATATTGTAAAGAAATAGGATGCCCCACAATCAATGAGTATATCGGTATAACTGACACTAAAGGACATGGAAAACACAACCAATTCTTTTATGAATCATGTACAAATATTTTGTTTCCCAACAACTAGTGTTCTCATGTACGAAGTCTAAATGTAGGTTATTAGAGTCCTGGTGTATTGATACATCAGCATCCCACACTAAAAATGGAGTCCCTAGTTGGAAAACCAAACTCAAAACACTTAACACTATTTCCCAAAATAAATCTCAAAGACTCTTGGTCCTAAGGTAGAACTAAACACCTATGATACCACTCTATCACAACCCATACTAGTGGGGCTTGTGCTGTGACTCCCCAATCCAACCTCTAATAGGCTAGAGGCTGGTGACTACCACTGAGTAGGCATATCACTAACATGGGAAGCACTGCCTATATACATGTACACATGAACACATCACCAATCACGAAAATTCTACAATATAAAACCATTAAGGAGAATAATTCATGTATAAAACTAAATCCAACCAATAGAGTACAATGGAAGGTAATGTGCGGAAAGTAAACTAGTCCAGAATACATGCCCACCCAAAGAAAGAGTATACAATCTACAAATTCAAACCCATGTGAAAGAAATAGGTACTGGGAATGTTGCTCATAATCATAGGAACACCTTGTCTTATAGGGAAGCTCACAAATATCAGCCCAGTCCTAGTCTGCCTTGGACTTTGAGAAATGGCCTCTTTTATGCACAAGACATGACACGTGTGGGAAATTCCTAAGCCAGGGTGAGTTTAACAATAGTCTATAGAGAGACCCGAAAACCAAAAATCAATAAAAAAAGTAATGGTATTGTTTTCTCTATATATTATATGTCTAAATAACAAATAAAATGAGAAACAAATCCAAATATACTCAAAACACATACATGCATCCTAGAGGTAAGTCACAATGATAACATACCTATGCTACAGATTTAGTTCGATGATTCCATGAAGAACTTATCTATGGGAACTCACTCCTTGAGTCTAATAGATTTGATGTTGTTTAGCCGGGAATTACATTCACCAAGAAGTGTCATGAAAGAGATGGATGCACTAATATAATTGAAGGGAGAATAGATACACTCATTCCGAGAGATCTCACTCTTGATTGTGGAATGATACATATACACAGTTGATGATCACTTCTAGGCCCTTGGCATATACCATGACTCATCCGAATTCACCTCCTATGTAGCGGATCCACGTCCTGTAGGATTGGTCATGTCGATACTTGACTCTACCTTCGGATAAGAAAGTATAGAGGTCTCACTCTAAGTCTCTTGGAGGGATTCTAAGTATATCCATAATGTCACACTTAAGGGATAATAATTTTGTGGATGGAAATGATGGATAACCTTGAGGTGAATGAGAAACGGGGGCTCTAACCCAAACGAAACCTTTCCATGGAATAGTGGACAAGGAGATAAATCCAAGTACTTGAAAGTACACAGCTTGTATAAGAGACACATGACATGTGACATGACTTTGGGTACTGCATATGTACAACGGCCTAAGTGAGAAGGACATGTCATGTATATATAGGAGTACACCATGTATATAAGTACTTACACACTGTTCTCCTTCAACTGAGGTCCACCCATGTACCGAAACCGCTTTCTAGTACACGGTGTCAAACTGTGTCTGCCAACCCATATACTGGTACATGGGGTATCCCTTGTATATAGAATGGTCTACCCATGTGGTGGATTGCATTCCATGTACTCCACCTTGTAAAAAAAATTCACACGAGATACACACTGAGTCTCGTGTACGGAACCCCATGACATGTGACAACTATCACACGTTGTGTCATCTCTTCCAGTCACCTGGAACCATAACAGCCCTTGAGCGGGACCTACACCCCATGTCCTTTGGGAAACACATCTTGTTAATTTTCTTATATAAGAAGACAACCCTAACTGCTATAGATCCAGCCCCACATGGTGTGTTCTTTGGAGAACATGTCATGTTCTTATTTTTCTAGAAATCTATGTTCTTCATCTAGCACATTGGGTGAAGCTCTAATTCTCGATCCGACTATACAATCACTATGAAACTCAAGATTCGAGGTCAAACCTCCATGTAAATGCCAATTTGGTATGTTTTGGGAAACCAATTGGCTCCAAAAATGTGTTTTTATCATCCATGCAAAGAGCGGTTGAAGAACAATTTCTTTCGATCCGGATCGATTTATCATTTCCCATTGTTATCGCACCTCTGCTAGGTCGTCACGATGTTAGATCTCCAATTTGAGATCATTCTTTTGCGAAATGGATTCACAATGATCTGTTGCTCATAACCCCACATTGAATGCGAAGAACTTCGGGTCAAAACAGGAGAAGAAATCTAAATAACAAATTGAGGAACAAACCACCACAAATGATCATCACAACGTTGATATGCTCTCGTTAAAAGGATAAAAAAAATCAAACATGGATCAATTCCCCATCATAAACCTAATTAAAATCCCTCCAGTAAGAATGAATGATACAATTGTCAACCTATTCGGGGGTTGATCTACATTCATCATATGAAGTCAAGAACATGTAAGAAAGAATAGATATTAAAACCCCTACCTCCAGTTATGATTGATCACCAATGGAGAGGGGTTACGCTGCTGTTATTGATGAGATCATTTAACTCTGTTGGCTTCACGATTCATGAATGATTCATTCATCACCATTCATTGTTGAGAGGTTCCTCCAAGGGGTCTCCCCCAACACCTCTAGAGAATTTTAGTGTTATACGGCTAACCCTGGAGATTCTTCTACATAAATTTTTTAAAAGATCACGTTGCTTCATTAACGAAAAGTAAATAAAATAATTATTTTATTTTATTTATTTAAAATTCCAAAAAATAACTTCTGCAGCTGAGTTGCGTCATTCAATGTTAGGCCCCAAAAAAGGTAAATTTGTTATTATAAATGCAATGGTGCCTTCATATTCCTGATATGGGCATCTATATAAAATTTATTCAAAATTTTTAGGAAAACCTCTCGATCGCACAATTTAAAAGTTTAATTTTTTTTTCAAAAACTAATTCTGGGCACTACCGGCCTCATAATCACATGTCATCGCAATTACTGGTCTCGAAATAATTCCATGTAATATTTAAAAATAATACACACAAAATATGATACATTAAAATATAATTCATTTATATTAATCTATTATTAAATAAGATCATGGGATATAAACTCATCAACTAGTGATATTTGATTTAAGAAGTATTTGTGATAAATACTTGTCTATTTCAGTAAAAAAGTGGGCCTAAATGAAATTAACTTTTTCATTATATGGGAATAATATCCACAAGAAACATTGGGTAGAAAAAGAAAAAGTTTTATGGGATACAAACATACAATTAATATAAATCGATGATATAGGGAATGAATATCCTTAACCTTTATATTTTCTTGTTTCATATCAATCCATTTTTTGGGATTTTATTTATTTTTTAAATTTTTTTCATTTTTTTATTTTAGTTCAAAATAATTTTATAATGAATAACCATGTCTGAAATATGAGCCTCCAATTTTCACCCATCATCCTCTATATTAGAACATTAATATATACATTTTGATTTATCATATCATATTTTGGATATTAATATTAAATAAACCACATAGAATATGAATAAATAAATTCAATTACATTAATAATAATTTCATCAATACCCTTTATCATTTATATTTTTTAGATTACTTTCTACTATATATTTATGATTTCATGCGTGTTTTGTTATGTAATAATTTATTTGTAATCAGAGTTTTTAATTTAAACATGAATGTTGTAAAATTAGTTTTTACTCTAAATTTTAAATTCACCCCATAAATGTTTCCTTCAAGGAAAATCATACTCACTAACCTAAAGAGTAAAGCATTAAATCCTTAACCAAATTAGAATAACATTAAAAAAATAAGTGTACTGATAATTCTATATGAAGTTCTTCTTAAGCTTTTCATAGTTGTTTTGGATTTAATATAACTAAATTTGAACCATGACATTATGGTATAAGACATGTTTTTATTCTATATAATGTAAACCATGACATAGTAAAGTTTACTATGTGATGGTGTTTTTTTCATGGAAGTACATGTGTTGCTTGATAATTCATTTTAATAGATCATTATCTCTTATAAGCTATAAAAAAAGCTTATAATATAATATGATGATATTTAGAAGGAGTTTGAATATAGAAATGTTTCTTCAAACAAAAAACTACCAATAAGAGGATTGAATAATAAGTGAAAATGAGTTTTAGTATTAGAAACATTTATGATATTGTTAATTTATAGAAAAAATAATTATTATATATTTTAGGTTATATAGATTTTCTATTGATGGGTATAAAATGATATTCAATATTATTATAATGTGTCTAATTTTAATAAGGGATTTATGATGTTAAAACTCCTTTAAATAAATCTTTCCCTCTCTTTTTTATTTTACTATGGTTTCAAAAAACAATAACGAAGAAAGGGTCCTTCCCATTAATTCAGAGATCTATTACATCTCAGGGACTAACATAAAAGGGTAGATATTTTAATCTCCAAGGGTTCTCCAACAATATCATGTATGAATAGATATGATCGACCGATTTTAGCGGAGAAAAACAAATTTTCTTCATTTATTTTTTTAATTGAAATTAAGGGATGGATTCTATTTAAATCATTTTTTCATGTTTAATTTTCATTGATTTTAGAAAACATTTATCCCCATAAAAACCAGTTAGTTTCAGTGATTTCTATAGAGGAATAAGATAAACCATAATAATATTATAAAATATGTAAATATTCCTTTGAAAAGACAACCCAATATTTAGAAATTTGACAATATAATTATTTTATCCATCCTCTACTAAATATATATGGTCTTTGTGTACTCTATAGATACTCAGAAATTTAAAATTTCAAAATTTTTGATATTTTGTATGTAAACAGTAAAATAGTAATTTTACCTATCTTTAAAAAGAATTTTTTGCACACTTCTTGATGAAATACGAATTATTTAACCTTTTGTGAATATTTTCATTTTTCTGATGTGGTGCTAATTTTTCATTAATTTCATGTATTGGAAGAATTAAAATTAATTAATTAATTAATATATTTTTAATTTTTTATCTGAATAAATATTAATATATATTATTTTTAATATTCTATTGACTTTTTTAAATAATGATATTAGATTTATTAAGTACCATATATTTTATTAAGTCTACAGCATGTCAAGTAAGTGAGTTTAATGTGGGAAATTTAATTGATTCAAGAGAGGAAATTTTTAAATGAATTATGATAGGGTTTTGATATTGGAAATAGAATATAGAATAATTAATTAGTTAAATTTAGACCTAGATCATTTATCCCATTTTAAATGTATTCCCTCATTAAACCAACTCTTTGAATTATATTATCAATGTAGATCAGAGAAAAGTGAACAAATAATGAGGGTAAACGAATGAATTAATAGTGATTTTATGATTTGTGGTTTTAATGGAATCAATCTAGGTGACTCAAAATTATCATCCTTTAAATTTATATTTGTGAATTTATATGCCTTTTTTATGTTTTGATAAAAAATTAAATATAATTCATGATAAACCATATGATAGTAAACTTATAATAAGTACCATGAAGATGAGATTAGTTGAATAAAAATTCAAAATAAATAATTTAATTGGTTATGAGATATAATATATAATATTATGGGTATGAATTTATTAATTATTGAAATAAAATGTTGGAGGTGATAATATATTTCACAATATTTATGGAATTCACTTTTTATGTTTTTGGGAATATTAATAATAATATTATGTATATAGTGGACTTGTGTGAAATTTTTAAATAAGTGGATATCTTATTAAGGCTTTAGGTAAATTTTATTGTGAAATGTGTAATGAATTCATCTAGTATTAACTTGATTAATATGGGTGGGGAATTCAATCCTATAATATTTTAATGGGGAGTAAACTTATAAGATTTAGTAATAGTCGTTTTTTCTATCTTTGTAGGTCATTCCATATTGGCATGGGGTCCTACCACATTTTGGAATTATAACCTTTAGTGACAATCTGATATTGGTTGATGATTTAGTGAGTTACATGAGGTTTATTCCACGTAAACATGTTGGTGAACCATATTATCATATATAAAAAATTATTGATGTATATGGGGGTGGTGTAGTTTCACATAGGTTTTCCCACTTTAGTATGGGAGTGTTATATATTAAACTTGATTCATTCCACCTAATTATTTATAATACGTTCCAATGGATTATAGTAGAGTAGGTGGGATTAGTTAATAACAGTAATGATATTAAAATCTATTAAAACCCATTATATAAACCTATCATATGTTCTTATATGGATATTTTAACATGGAAAGGAGGATGAGGTCATGAAAATTGAATATGAAAGGGATATGAGGACTGTTGTTATTACAGTGATTACTTCATAGTTCCTATAATGTGGTAGACAATGTTTGGATTGGATTTTGTATTAGAGATAAAATTATTTACACCATAGTGTATTATTTATGTGGAAATTTATGAGAGTGTTGAATACCTATGTGGGGTATTATATTCTCTAGGACCATTTGTGTGTGGGTCCTACGTAAGAGATAAAATTGATACTAGTTGACTAAATCTATTTTTCAAACTGGATGGTAAAAATATAAAAAATGTAGATAGTTATAGTAACTATAAAATATATAGTGGAGATGATTTATGTTAAGTAATGGAGAGTTCTTGATGGTGGGAACTTTTTTGTACATTTAGTCCATATTAGTAGAGAGTTTCCCACCAATAGAAGTTATAGTGTGGGCAGCCCTAAGGTTAGGAATCCAAAAATTAGTGAGAGTACTTATAGTATCATATCTATCAAAACAATAAATATTATTTAAGGAGGACCATGTAGTAGTATTTTTAAATGAGACACTATAGAAATTTATTTTTTTGTAGATAGATATTTGGTGGCATTACAGTGAGTTCTCTGTGAGTGGAAAACTGATTAGTTTCCAGGTATGCATTAGATGTGGGTATAATTTTATAGAATATGTTTCAAGTTTTATATAATGGGATGTGAATTTATTATTATTAATAACATGGTATTTCTTTTTACAGTTTGATCTATGGGATGTATGATTATTTTTGTGTTCTTTTTATCTAGGAAAAATATTCTTTAACATGATTAGTTTTCATGAACAAATACGAGTTTCGGGAAGTAACCTACTATGTATATTTATATAATAACCCTGATATTAAATATACTAATTTTTATATCATCTGGGAAGAGTTTCAATAATTTTTATTTTAACGTAACATTTTATATAGAAATCTTGTTGGTGGATACATTTTTATTAACCTCATTAAAGGTGTAGAGGAGATGAAATAATTTGAGGTTTTTTCCCCAATTTTTTTTTGTTTTTAAGACAACACAAGAATTTTATTTTCACTGTTCATGTATCATTGTTGGTAAATTATATTTTATTATTATGGTGGATATATCCATTATATCATAAATGTCCCCTTTAGGGATTTGTGTTTCTTCTTCTTTGGTGTAATGTGATGGAGCACATTATAGGATTCTCCCTTCCTCTCTTATCTATTCTTACTTATTACCCATTTATCTCATTTAGATATTTGTGTTTTTTATTCCTTCCTATAATGACCTACATCTTAAAAACATGGATACTATATAATGTCTAATATATACATATGATAGTAATATAGTCTCTAAAATGAATAGGTCAAATGTGTTGGGAAAATTAATCTCATACAACCTAAATACATAAAAAACATTTAACATAATTTAAATCTGTTAACACGGTCATATTATTACATTAATATTCCTCTTAATACATTTAATCTCCTAGGTATACGCATTAATGAAAGGGTGAGTTAAAATCACTTTATGTGGAGGTATAATTGGGAGGGACCTGGGAAATGAATAATTAAAAGTACATGGGTGAGCATAACAATCCTCATCAAATCATAATCATGGAATAATCATTATAATAATGTGGAAATCATTTGAAGGATGCATGGAATGTGGAACAGGAATAATAATGAAACATCATCAATATTGTGGATAATCCCACACATAGATTATGAATAAATCTATCATCATGTCTATATATAGAATATGTGTACAAAAAATAAAATGTGAAAAAAATATAGTATACTATTCATTCATAATAATGTAATGATATAAATCTATTTATATATTGAATTTTTGAGGTATATAATTCTAATATTACATCTCACATAAAAATATTCTAATAATCATGAATTCTATATATAAATGAAAAATATATCAACCGCAAAAATTAAATGAACCCATGAAAAAATAATGGGTTTAATAGTGATATCATAAAGAATAAGTGAAGGAATAAAATTGGAGGTAAATAAATGAATAATGTAAGAAAATAATTTTTAAATCCAATGTGTGAAAGTTAAAAATATAATATTAAAGGTCATGAAAAGTATAATAATAAAAATATTAATATCAATGAGAGGATTTATAAGATATTATTTATAAATAAACATTAAATTATTAAATAGAGTTCATGTTGAAAAATTATAAGCACATATATACATATAAGAAATTTTTTAATGAAAAGTTAAAAATATTAATAAGATATTCTACTATAAAACTATGGAAATGTTTGAGAAAGAGAGGAGAAATCATTAAACAGCCTAGATTGTTGAGAGTCCCTTTACAAGCATTATATGATTTGACATAAAAATAATTGTTATTAATTAAATGAGTTGTCATGTAAATCCAAAAAAAATCTAAAATGAATAAATTGATTACAAAATAAAATTAAAGTAAAAATTTTTGGAGTGAAGTTAGAAAAAGATAAATATTCCCCAAAATAATGGGTTAGAGACATCCTCTTACCAACATTATATTGTTTGATATAAGAATTAACGATTGATATTTAAACAAATGTTTATGAAAATATTTAGAAAAAATAACAATAGGAATAATTTTATAATTTTTATATAAAATAAAATAAAAAGATTATAATGGGGTTTATATATAGAGATAATCCAAAATATTAGGGGTGAGGTGTATTCCACTTAAATTATATCTAATATTGTTCGTTCACAATTACAACTTTTATATATATAATTTTTTTATTAAAATATGAATATAGAAGTGTTGAATAATATTTTACAATATTATTGACCAATTTTAATCATTATAATTTATTTATAATTTATTTAAATGATGAAATTGATGATGAAATGTTCCATTGAATAATATCATTTTTTTTATTTCATGGATTTGATTAATTATTATTTCCCTATAAGTAGAATTTCCAAAAAAATATTAAAAAAACATATTTATAAATTAAAAAAAATTAATGCACACAAGACATGATGGTTTTGATAAGTATAGAATTTAAATCATCTTCATAGGTGGATAAAAATGACCATTGACAATACATTTCCAAATCAGGAGGAGAGAGAGTATAAATATTTTTAATCGATTAAAAATTTTATATTATATTATAATGATACTAATTTATTATATAATTTTGAATTAAATATTTTAGAAATGTTGAAATAAAAATTATATTAAGAGGGTATAAATAGAAAATAAAAAACAACAAGATTATAGGGTTACCAGTTAGTTTAATCATTTTATGTAGAAGTAAACATTTGAGTTCTTAGAGCTGAATGAGCCACAAATATGGCTAAGGATAATGTAATGATAAATAAAAGTGAATTGGCAATATTGTTTTATTATAATTGATTATTATGAGATTTTCTATGGGTAAGAGGGGGTAATTATACATAATGGGTGGATTTCTATGATAAAAAATTGAATGTTATGTCATTTTAAGATGAAGACATATAATAATGGTTTTATATGAGATTAAAAATAGAACATAACTAAAATTAAAATTTAATATGAATTCTAAGCTATTTATCTAAAAATTTATTAGTTTTTATAAAATGAATGAGTAAAAAAATAAAAAATGTTTTAATAGAATACATTCCCTTTTGGACTTTGGAAAATAGTTTTTATGGTCGATAATTTATTTTATTAATTGTAAAAAATTTATTTATAATATTTAATATATTTTGGTTTTGAGATATCCTTTTTTTAATTTATTGGGTAATTATTTGATCATTAATATGGAATAAAGCATGTCGTTTTTAAAAAAACAATATTTTTACTATTAACCTAAACGTTGTTGTTTTTTAAATACAAACAAAATAATTCTTATGTAATTTGAAAGTGTTTATTTCAAAATATATATTCATTTTGTTGAAATAATTTTCTAACTTAGGTATTTTTAATATTTAAATATAAACATAAAAATTATAATTTTTAAATATTACATTATGTCAAATATCCACTTATAATTTAATAATTCTTATATTTATGTTTTATTATTAAAATATTTATTTTTTTCTTATTTAATTCACATTTAATATTTTTTACATGTATTTTTACTGTTTTTTGATAAATTTTCTACTCCAATGGTCATATTTGTATTCTAATGGTTGTGTTGCTATTTAAAATATAGGTTACTATTCAAATGGTTATGTTACTAATTTAATGGTTATATTATGTTTATACATAATATAAATAAATCTTATTTACTTCATTCATCATTCATTATGTTTTCACTAAATGTTATCTTCTTTCTTCAGACAAATTCTAATAATATTTCTCATGTTTTATTTTTTTATATTGTTGTTCGTGAGTGTGATACTTCTAGGGAAACAAAACCAAATATTTTTTAGTATACTAAAAATATTGTTTATTTGTTTTTATTGTATAATTTTATTATTATTTAATTTATGTGATATATTTATTCTCATTATGAATTGTTCTATATTGATGAAATAATGTATTGTTGGTTTTTATAACATGGTGCATTTGTTTCATACTATACCACATTCTCAAATATATCACATATATATTCAAGAATAAATTAAACAATGAAATGTATTTCTTGTTACATTTCTCCCCCATTCAAAATTTCAAGCCATATCCTGAGTAGAAGATATCTATTATAGCATATATTTCATTTCATGCATAGATTTGCAGGATCCCCCTTTTTACATATGGTTTCACTAAAATACATTGATAAGATAAGTTATCTATTTGTTCATAATGTTATGTTTATAGTCTGAGATATTTCCTAGTTTATCCTTATAATAGAAGTCATTTTCCATGTATACCACCTATTGATAAAACACAAGTAAGGTATTATGTGTGACACCCTGAAAAACTAACGTGTGAACCTTGTATTCGATAGTGTGTATGACATGCGACATCAAGCGTGTAAGGTAATATAATATCTATACACTTTATAGTATATTTACTATTTAAAATATATTCGATATATTTCAATGAATGAAACAACAATTATTATTGAAATGCACATGACATCGTATTATCATACATCATACTCAATAATATACTTTACTATATAGCTTGTGTTACACACAAAAGTGATCTTCGTCAATTGTTTTCTCTATATGCAATATTGAGCCTTACTGAGAAACAATCTGTAATTAAGAAATTATTATTTAATATAATAATATGTAAATAAGTTTTTATTAATAGTATTAACAAAATTATGAAAATATTTGTTTTAGACAACAAATTCGTTGGTTATAAATAAATTATAAATGAATATAAGCATCAATTTAATATTAAAAGAATATTTTTATAAAGATCTATTTTTATGCTCATAAAGATGCTTTACCCGGATAGATGCTATTAATTACAGTTAGTGAGTGATATTAATGAAATAAATATGTTACATATTCAATCAATTGTTGTTATATTCAGTAAATAGATTTGGTAAGAATAATATAAGAGAAAACACAATATTTAACATAAAAACATATATTTTTATTAAGGCATTTTTACTACCTTTTAAGGGAGAACATATTATAAATCTTAATTTTGACATTTTTGTGAACTTAATTTGATAAAATAAACATTATTTTTCAATTCATAATTTCAAAATTATCTTAGGATGATTTTTTGGTATTTTTCCCAGAGGAATTATTTTTTAGTGAATAGTAAACAAAATATTGTGTTTTAGTTAAAAACTGCCTTTTGGTTTAAATAATTATTAATGTTAAATTATATTATAAATTTGATTCGAAGTAAAATTGGATAAATTTAACATATATTAATAAAATTTAGTTCATTATAATAAATTTACCTTTTTATATTTAATTTAAAAACGTAACAGTATTATACACATTTTTCTACTAAAACCAGTTAATCTGTCTGTCTGGGAGATTAGAATTAATCATAATTTATCCACTTTTGTGGAATTAATTTTTAAAATATAACATACACCATTATAATAAATAATTTTTTTTCTAATAACATCAACTAAATTTTTTACAAATATGATTTGTGAAGTGGTTAAAATTAATTACAATGATTGAGGTGTAATTATTCTTAAAAATGAACTTAAACCATATGTTTAAGAGCTCAAATGACCTAGAAACTTGTCCAAAACACATTGGATGACCATATTTATTCCCTTAACCTTACTTTAGTATGTTGGGTATATAGTTTATTACTTTTTTAGGTAATAACATGTGTACACCTAACATCATTTCAAGAATACCATGTGAGTCATTTTCATTCCCTATAAAAGGCCACCACATCTACCCATTCTTCACACCTCTCCAACCTCTTATTATCGACCATTATCTAAAATAATGGACTCCCAAAATCCCCAAAATAGACCTAGAAACCTCCCTTTAGGCGTAATAATTTCCATGTATGTGTTTTGGTAAAACCAAAAGAAGTTTCCTGATTACAAGGTAATATCTTTTCTTAATCTCTCTAGTCTCATTTCCATTCTCCGTCCCCTAAAATATAATTATTATCTTATTGTGTAACAACACAAGTATAATCAATATTCAATTATATTTTTATGATTATATTAAGATATACACTTACACAAACCAACATCTAATGGGTAACAAACATAACGTTTCTTTGTACAACCAACTACTACCACACAAAACGATGATTTCCAATTTTTCCCTACCACCTCTGATAGTCGACATTATGATTCAAACTCTAATTATAAATATTATATATTATATTTAATATTTATTAATAATTTTATAATAATTTTGTATACCTACTAGTAATAATTTCCATTTTACGTCAATGTGATAACATCATTTGAGGAAGTGTAGACTACTGCCTCCTCAAAGCATTGTGATTCATTCCCACTAAACATGGAAAATATAAAGGATGGTTTTAATTAAACATATGAGAGATAAAAAAAATATAGATTATATTAATTACATTATTATTTTTCTGAAAATTTAATTTAGATATATATGTGTGTGTATATCATCTCCTTTATTACCCTTTTGAAATCTTTAAAAGAGATAACATCGTTTGTGGACATGTGGCCTACTGCCTCCTCGACATGATGTGATTCCTTTTACATCATATATTTCTTTATATAATTAGTTATTATTAAATAATATGGTATTTATAATATAATTACAATTTTGTAATTATATATGGTTAATTGCCTTCTTTCCATAATTTCCATTGGAAAAAGGAAACGATACTAATATGTACGAACGACATGTCTTCTCCATGATTGTAACATTAATTAAATTTTCCAAACCATACATAATAAATGATTTTAAAAGTATAATTGATGTATAAATAAGATAAATATATCATTTTTATTATCTTTTAGATGTTATATAATTAACCCTATTACCATAGTTGACAAACAATAGTTTTTTTGACATGTAAAACAAATTTTGTTAAAAACACCCGATGTAAACTTAATTGTTTGAGTATATGTACAGAACATGGTAATAAGTGATATAAAATTAATTATAAATATTAAAAAGGTTCTTAAGAAATTATAAAATTAACATTAATTTATATACATTAAATTAATGCATGTTCACCTGAATGAAAATGCAAGGTAAGTGATTCTTGTCTCATTTTCATTCCGTGAGGCATAATGAATTTTTGTACACCTAATTCCATATAGATGGTGTAATTAATTACACTTTGAAATATAATATCAAAAACCCTATTATATTCATGGTATTTAAATGTTTTATTTAATCATTAATACCTTTGGGATTTCCTATTCATTTGTTACCACATTGGAAAGGGATTTTCATCTCAATTTACATTCCATTAAGGCTTAATTGTCATTATGAAATTAGTTTCTTTTAAATGGTGTGTATAATTCCTATTACATGATAAATAATTAATACCCTTGATATCATGATATTGTAAACATTCATATAATTTCATTCCTTCATGAGGATTAAGTTTTAAATTATTTCAATGTGGTATGAGACACTTTGGGAGGTATAAAGATTATTTTCTTCAACAATAACATTAATGATACTTCAATGGTATTTCCATTAGAATAAATTATATAATTTTTTTTAAATATATCCCTTTGTTTCTTCTCTAGTTATTAATGAAAATTTTTAATTATTAGTACAATTTTTCCACTCTTTGGTACTCTAGTGTTTTAGTAAATGTTTTTCAAAAAAACCTAAATTTATATCTCTCTTTAGTCAGAGACCCTATTTTATTCTAAAAACCGTGTTTTATTAAAATATTTTAAAAAATGCTTCTAAAATTATTTGGTAAATAATTTTTTACCCATTTTTTATATTACCAAATTTTCAAAGGAATTGTCTTGTCACATTCCTAACGAGGTATTTTCTAAACCATTTCTGTACAAAAGGACTATTCTTTTTTACCTCATTCGACATGTACGGATTCATACATTGTTATTTATTTTAAGTGTCCATTTCATGTTTAAAAGTTTTATTTTCAAAGAAAAAAATTCAAATGTTTTTTCAAAAGAAAAGGATATTTTACTCACAAATATTTTTAAAGGATATTCTTTGGTTTCATTAACCCCAAAAACCCTTTGTTTTTACTACACATGGGATTTTTGGTTTTGATTCTATCCTTAATAATGATCTGGATGGTTTATGATTTATTTCCACAATAATAGAATTCAAATTCACTTCTATGATTTATTTTTTAGTCCCCTTTAAATATTTAATCTCTTATGATCATATAACATTGAATTTCCCCTAAATTATTCATTTCATTTGTCATAGATATTTCAATTCCCTAAACCATATTCCATTCTACATACAGTGTATACTTTGAATGTTTTTTGATTTTTCAATATCTTCTACTCTATACATATATTAGATGAGGAGAATTGTTAATTTGATTATTGGATAGATGAGTAATGTTTTTGACTGGTATGACATAGGTGGGGCCTAGCTATATAAAATCCCGTTGATGCATCGGTAGTCTCATGGGATGAGTCATTTAGTTAGCCACCTTAGATGGGTTTGTACCCTATATTTTGTAAATTGTCGTTAGAAATTTCTTGATTGTAAAGGTGCCATGATCCTAGAAAACATGGAATCTAATGATTAAGTATTTACATCATTTATATTTAAATATTAATCATCCTATAGATTTTGGGTCGACATATCTATGGAAGCTTTTCATTTTCAAGATTCAGTTATTATTCATCCATGATATAATGTGTCTATATATCGATGGATACTTTTCTATTTCAGTTCATTTAATAAATGTCAAGTGTTTCAGTTTCCTAAATTTCCATATTAATATTGTAATATCTAGTTATTTTAATTGAATATGCTTTCAGTTATTACCGTTCCATATTGCTTACATACATCTATTTTGTTTATTGATTATATGTTATGTGAGTTCAGTTATTCACCATTCCATATTGACTATTCTCATTTATTAATTTCTAATTATGATATATTTTTCCCTTATTGAGCATTTGATATCACCCTTATAATGTTTCTTTCCCTGGTAATCCAAGAAGCATACTATGAAAGATATGAATGGATTTTACTATATGGATTAGAGTTATCCTTAAAGTTATTTATTTAGAAAGAATAAAAAAAATATTATGTTGTAATCAATGTATTAATTTGTAATGAAATACTCATTTATGTATCTATTTTACCAATACTACTAAACTGATCGGTCCTTTGGGGATTGATTCCTTGTAATCATCCCAATGTAATTAGTAGCATACGCTGGCTCTAGGCTATCTAGGGTTGGGTCCCTAAAGATGGTATCAAAAGAAGTTTATTATCAACCTTGAGAACTATATTTAGTAATAACTAGATTAAAGATCATAAACCTAATGTATAATTGTATGAGTTATATATTAAAACCCTATAATATTGGTAAATTATAGATTGTGTCGGTCTTCCTCGATTTACATCACATTCTGGATACTATAAGTTGATGTGGTTCTGGTACAGATATACCTAGGAGTAACAACTCAAAAACGTTGTTCCATGCTTGACTTGGGGTGACCTAGTACATAATAACAGGACTTACTACGGCCCTAGTTTGACACTCATGGGGATATTCATAGGATAATCCACATTTCATTACAAGGAATTATGACCAATTTGGATACATAATAAATAACCTAGGTTGAATCTAAGAGGTTTTAGAATAAAGATAAGGTGTCATGATATATAAATCCAAATAATTATATTATAGATACACCATAAACTATGGAATGACCTATGTGGAAATAAAATGGATGAGGTATTTATATGTTGGGGTTGTATTCAAACCCTTAGTTACAATTCTTTTTATATATTAACAATGTTTCAAGGATGGTCATCATATTTATATTAGGAATTTATATTAATATGGTTTTATTAAATGAAAACCTTGTAATCTATATGAAAACTAATCAAATATGGAAAGGTTGTGAGACTAGAACCCATGATTGAAGGATGATGAGGGTTTCAAGCGAACCACTGACCTACACAATGTCCTTGTTAATGTTTCATTATTTTTCATTAAAACATTTTATAAAAAATTGTTAAGGATGAACCAATAATATCACATTTGAGGATTATGGATTAATATAATATCAAAAAAAATTGGAATATAGTTAAGGGGTATAGTTAAAATTTATACTCTTATGATAATTTAAATGTTTCTTTTAGTGATCTAGGGAAAAAAATCATTATTTGTAAATAATTCTTGTTAATAAGGGAATGAATTATAATTTTATCTAAGAATAACCAAAAGTTAAGATTGTTCATATGAAATTGAATCCTACCAAGTAATAATATTTCAGTATATTCTTGGTCAATAAAAAAATTATCCAACTTTAATAAAGTTAATTAAAAATAAAATTTTGTCCTAATACCTTTATTTATGTTGAACCTATGGTCTTTTAAATCATCACATATTAATGGATTTGAGGCCCTCAACATTACATTGATCATTCACTTGTTTGTAATTAATGACCTCATTCACTCCCTTTAAATATAAATGATTTTCCTAAAAGTATGTATCTCAACTTTACACTAATGTTCTCTTACATAGAGACCTATTTACGTGGTATTTCATGTGACCTTTGTACTTTCAATTCTATCTTTTCTAAAGGATGTTTCCTGAACTGTTCTAAATATGTGGGATTTCAATGTAGGAAATATCAAACAAATATATTGTCGTGATTGTGATTAAATTCCAAGGATGAAATTTAAATAAGGTGGGGGATAATATGATGCCCTTAAAACCAAATTAAGAACCTTGTATTTGATAGTGTGTATGACACACAACAATAAGCACTTAAGTTAATATAATATTCATATACATTATAATATATTTACTATTTAAAATATGTTATATATATATTTCAACACATGAAACACTGATTTATATTGCAATGAACATGACACTAAGTAAACATACATCATACACAATAATGACCTTCCTCTTTAGCTTGTGTTCCACACAAAAGTGACCTTCATCGATGGCTTTCTCTATACGCAATATTGAGTCTTACATAGAAACAATCTGTAATTAAAATATTACTATTTAATATAATAATACACTAGCCGTTATGAATAGTATTAACTAAATTATTAAGATATACGTTTTAGACATATAAATTATTGGTTAAAAATAAATTAGAAATGAATATAATACCTAATTGAATATTAAAAGGATATTTTTATAGAGAACTATTTTTATGATCACAATGTTTTATTACCTTAATAGATTAAATTAATTACAGTTAGTGATTGATATTAATGTAATGAATATGTTACATATTCCATAAATTATTTTTTATATTCATCCAATAGATTTTGAAATCATAAGATTAGAGAAAACCCAATATTTACCATAAAAACATATATATTTATTAAGGAATTTTTACAGCCTTTTAATGTTGAACCTATTTTAAATCTTAATTTTGACACTTCTATGAATTATATTTTATAAAATAAACTTTATTTTTCAATTCAAATTTTAAATATAATCTTAGTATTATTTTTATGAGTTTTCTAAGAAATTACCTTTTTTAGTGAATAGTGAAAAAATATTGCGTTTTAGTTAAAAACTGCTTTTTTGAATAAATAATTAATAATGTTAAATTATATTATTAATTTGTTTTAAAGACATATAAGATAAATTATAAATATATTAATACAATTTAGTTCATTACAATTAATTTACCTTATTAAATTGAATATTAAAACATAACAATCTTTTGAACATTTTTCTACTGAATCCAGTTAATCCCTCTGTCTATGAGATTAACATTAATCCTAATTCTTTTCTTTTGTGTTTTGAATTTTGAAAATATAGAATACACAATTATAATCAAGATAATACTTTTTTACAATAATATAAAATTAATTTTTTACAAAAATGATTAGATAATGTGATTAAAATTAATTACAGTGAATAAGGTGTAATTATGCTTAAAAATTGACTAAAACCCTATGTTTAAGGGCTCAAATGACATAGACACTTCTAAAACACTCATTGTACGGACATATTTCGCCCATTAACCTCCCATTGATGTGTATTTGAGGTTTTTTATGACCTTTTTTATATAATAACATGTGTAAACCTAAATTCGTTTCAAGAATACCATGTGAGTCGTTTTCCTTCCCTATAAAAGGACACCACTTATATCCATTCCTCACACCTCCCCAACCAATTATGTTCGAACAATATCTTACCAAATGGCCTCAAAAAATACCTCACCAAGACCTTGTTGAATCCCTTTGGGAAGAATACCTTCCATGGATTCCTTTTTGTTAAACCAATAGAAATTACCTGATGAAAAGGTAATGTGTTTTCTCAATCTCTCTAGTTTCATTTACATTCTCCAAATGATAAAATATCCTCATTTTGTTATTGTATAACAAAACTAGTATCATCAATAAACTAGTATGTTTTTATGTAGATATTTTGACTACACTTACACACACAACCATATAATGGGTAACTAACATAATGTTTATATATACGGCAAACTACTGCCTCGTGAAATGATGATTGTTAAATTTTTCCCTACATCCTCTCATAGTATCCATTATGATGGAAAGTATATTTATATATATTGTATAAGATATTTATTGTGTATTAATACTTCTTTAATAATTTTATTACACCTTCCTTTAATACTTTCAATTTTACAATAATATGATTACATCATTTGTGGAAGTGTAGACTACCGCCCCTCAAAGCGTTGTGATTCGTTCAAACTAAACATGGAATGTATAAAATATTGTTTTAATTAAAAATATGTGAAATACAAGAAATATATATTATATTCATGAAATAATTTTATTTATCGAAGTATAATATATATATATATATATATATATATATATATCATCTCCTTTATTACCCTTTCACAATCATTAAAAGAGATATCGTTGTATGTTGATGTGTGGACTATCGCCACCTCAACATGATTTTATTCCATTTACGTAACATAATTCTTTATATTATTATGTAATATTAACTAATATAGTATTTATTATATAATGATATTTATTTAATGATATGTTGTTACTTACCTTCTTTCCATAACGACCATTGAAAAATGGCAACGTTACTTATGCGTACATACGACCCAAGATCTCCTTGATTGTAATGTTAACTCATTTTTCATAACCATATTTAATGATCAATTTTAAAATTATAACTAATGTATAAATATTAGAATTATGTCATTGTTTTTATTCTGGATATGTCATATAATGAACCTTATTACCATAGTTGACGAAAATAGTAGTTTTAACACATAAAAAAAATTTGGTCAAAAATACCCGATGTAAACTTAATTGTTTGAGTAGTTGTACACAACATGGTTATAAGTAAAATAAAAGAAATTATAAACATGAAAAATTTTATGAAGAAATTATAAAATTAACATAATTTTATTTCAATGTAATTTAAAGGAAGTTCACCCGAATGGAAATGCAAGGTAAGGGGTTCTTGTCTCATTTTCATTCCGGGAGGAATACTTAATTTTTGTACAAATAATTTATTATATATGGTGTAAGTACTGCAACATTCACATATAATATAATAAAATCTATTATCATCATGTTATTTAATTGTTTTATTTAATTATTAATACATTTAGGTTATCGAATTCATTTGTTAGCACATGGGTAAAGGATTTTCGTCTCAATATGCATTCCATTATAGCTTAATTATCGTTATGAACCTAGTCTCTTTTATATTGCACATGTACAAACCATTACATGATATATAATAAATTTTATTAATATCATTAAATTTTAAACTTTAATATAATTTTATTACTTCATGAGTATTATGCTTTAACATATTTCAATGTGGTATGGGACACTTTGGGATGCTTAAATATTATTTTCCTCAACAATAACATTAATAACCTTTCAATGGTATTTCCATTTGAGGAAATTATATAAAAATTGTTCAATATATCCATTTCATTATTCTCATGTTATTCTTTACCATTTTCATGTATGAGTACCATTTTTTCACTCTTTGGTACTCATGTGTTTTAGAAAAAAAATTCAAAAACCTGACATAATATCTCTCTATAATGGGAGAACCTATTTATTCTAAAAATCATGTTTTATTAAATGGTTTTAAAAAATATTTCAAAAATAATTATTTAAAGACATTTTTCCTTTTTTCTTTTACCAATTGTTTGAAGGAATTTATTGTCCCTTTCCTAACAAAGCATTTTCTAACCTTTTTTATAAAAAAGAATATTTTTTACCTTGTATGACATGTACAGATTCCTCCACCATCATTTATTTTAAGCATCCTTTTCATGTTTAAAAGGTTTATTTTTAAAGAAAATTATTTTTAAATGGTTTATCAAAAGAAAAGGATATTTTCTTCCATAATATTTTTAAAATATTTTTTTAAAATTAATCAAGAATAAAAACCCTCTATTTTTACTCCACTTTTGATTTGTTGTATTGATATTATCCTTAATCTTTATTTGGATGGTTTATGACTTATTTGTTAGAGGATAATATTCACATTAAGTTACTTGATTTATTTATTAGTCCCTATGAAATATTCATACTCTTATTATCATTAAAAATTGAATTTCCCCTGAATTATTCATTTCATTTATCATGGATATTAATATTTCCTAAACCATATACCATATTACATACAGTGTATAATTTGATTATTATTTGATTAACTTTTATCTTCTACTCAATATGGATATTAGATAAGAAAAATTGTCAAATTGATTATTTGATATATGAGTAATGTTTTGGACTGGTAGGACATGGTTGGGGGGCGGTTATCAAATTGCCCTTGAAGCATCGGTAGTCTCATGGGATGAGTCATTTAGCTTGCAGCCTTTTATAGGGTTTTACCCTAAATTTTGTAAAATGTCTTGTTAAATGCCAAGATGGTAAAGGTACAATGTACCAAGGAAACATGGAATCCAATAATTAATCATTTCCTTCATTTATATTCTGATATTTTTCATACCTTATATTTTTTTCGACATATCTATGGATGCATTTCAATTTTAGGATTTAGTTATTATTCATCATTGAGATAATGTGTTGACATATCTATGAATATATTTAATTTTTTCAATTAATAAATGGTATGTGTTTCAATTTCTTAACTTTCCATATTGATACAACCTTATCTAGTTATTTGAATGGAATGAGCTTCCTGATATTACATTTCGATATTGATTACGTACTTCCATTGAGTCTATTGAGTACATGGAGCATGTATTCAGTTATTTACCTTTATATATTGACTATTCTCATTGATTCATTATTTCTTATACTATATTTTTCTCTTTTTGATTATTTGAGGTCACCATTTTTATGTTTCTTTCCCCAGGAATCCAAGAAGCAAACTATGAAGTATATGCATGGATTTTACGAGATATATTAGAGTTATCTTCAGAGTTATTTATTTATAAATAATAAAAAATCACTATATTGTAATAAATGTATTCATTTGTAATGGAATACTCATTTATATATCTTTTTTACTAGGACTACTAAATTGATCGCTTCTTTGGGGCATTATTCCTTGTAATCATACCAATGTATTTAGTAGTAGACACTGGCTCTAGGCTATCTTGGGTTGGGTCGCTACATTTTGTGTTTGCATCCTCAACTAGATACATCAAATATGTTATGACCTTGAGCCAGGATAGGTGGATGATTCTTTTAAAAGAACCTATCTCATATGATATCAATTTCTTAAAAAGGGCCAATTTACTTTTGGCTGAGCATTCCCTTCTTTCAAAACCTAATGAATCTATTCTAGTTTTATATTAAATGGAACAATTTCTCTCCAACAAACAACTGCTAATCTATTTAATGGTTTGAAACATAACTTTAATGTCGAATATGGGTTTCTTTAATGTATTTTTGAATAGATTATATCTTCTATATCATTTCTGACACATGTTTAAGTCTATGATTATACTATTTACTAACTTCGTATCATGATGATGGAGTTCAACATATCTTCACATATATATCATCATATGGGATCATCTAAATACTTTAGTTGAAAAAATTGGTGTATGATAACTCAATAAAGGGAATATGTTGATCACAACCCCCAATAAAATCCCTGGCAATGATCATAGTATGTATTCAAGTGTTTCAATTGTACATTGAGCATCATTCTTGGGGTATTGTATTGTACTAACTTTGAGCTCAATATTAATGGAATATTGATGACTCCTTGGTAACGTAGAGGCAAACCATGGATCTCAATCTGATATGATTGAAATTGTTGCCTCATGAAACCTCGCCTCTTTATTTATGTATAAATTATATAGTTCATTGACTAATAAATCTTCTTGACTAGTGATAGATTATGGAATACTGGGTTTCAATCCACCAAAAACCATGTGGAATTGTTTCATTTATATGTATTTTGATGTCCTGTGTTTAATTCCATAGTAATATTATCTCATTTCCATATTGGTATAGGTAATGGTTTCATTATCCCTTTATAATTCAACTCTCTAACTTAAAATTTTTAAATACCATTCACTTTTTTTGTTTAGTTGTCAATATCCTTCTTCATGTTGTCCCACTAAAAATTCTCCCTATGATCTCTAAATATCATTGTTATTCCAGAGTGGATAGAGAAATATGATCTATGTGCATCATCCTTGATCTCTATTACTTACGGTACACAAATTTTGTTTGAAATAGTATGAATACATATTTTTTTAGGCTTAATCCATGAGGATTCCTTACTATTGATTCTCTCATCTTCTTTTGAAGTTCCAAATAATCCCATTACGCCTCATTCATTTTCTTTTGGATAAATGGTCGGTAAATGATTTGTGAAATGTATTGTTCATTCTTTACCATTATGAATTAAAAATAAATCCCTTATATTTTTATGAATATAGGGTATTTCTCAATCCTATTTATATATAGGGTTTCATGTTACTTTCTACTAATTACATTAACTACCTCTTTTGGTAAGATAATGTAAAACACTAATTCCAAAAAATGTAAAAAATTATAATGAGAAATATACCAGAAAATGATTATAAAATACTCCTAACACTAAACTAAATCACCAAAATTAGATGATACATCAATACTTTATTTCTATACACCAAGGATAAGGTCTTGGGGGTTTTTATCTTCTAATAGTAATAGTGTCTAAATATTTATTGTCATATTGATTTAGAAAATTTGATTATACCTTCAAAGAAACATCCACGATTTAGATAATATCTATCCTGTAACCTCTAGTCATAACCATCATAGGTAGACCAAAATATTCCAACACTATCTTTTCATTTTTTTTATGAATAGAAAATCGCTCAATATCAAACAATTGGTTTTCCCCATTTTTATTACATGAATATAAATAATTCCTTCTAATGAGTTCTTCCTTTGGGATGGCCAAGGGGAATTAGTATACCATTTTTTACCTTTTATTGATATTATTGAATTAAGTAATCATACCCCTGGATTAACTCAAAATATATTCACTGATACATGTTTAACTCCTTCTAAGTGAATATACAAGTTAAACTCTTATCGTAGGTATACGTGTCACACTTCACTCCCAAATGATAATGCCTCCAAATCTTCAAAATAAATATAATATCTACTACCTACATGTCATTTGTGTGACAGTTTGATTCGATGATATTAAATTTTCTAGAGGCATAGTTTGTCAATTTATAAAATTCCATGAGTATGCAACCTACTTAATTCATTGAATCATTGATATATATATATATAACAAAAACATCCGCACTTGATGGTATAGTGAGTAATGGTTGAGTGACTAAAATATTCATGAACTCCTAAAATCTCTCATAAATTGTTTTTATACATACTTACATTACCACATTTCATGTTAACTTAGCTGGTGGGATAGAATATCATTATAAATTTCCCACAATGATTCAACAATACATAGATAATCTAAGAAAACTATGGGTATTTGTAATGCTTTTAGGTCTTGTTCATTCCCTAATTTATGTTCTCTTTGAATATTATATATAAATTACTTTACTTATGATCACATTCCTTAAAAATATGAATTTCATAATCCAAAAGCCATGCTTTCTCAAATTATTATACAGCTTATCCTTCCATAAATCCATCAAAACAACTATTAGGTTCTATTAATGCTACTCTATTATCATGGTGTATATAAGGAGATCATTGATGAATACAAAATAATATATATCAATGTAATCACTAAATACTGTATTCATCATGTCCATAAATATTTTAGGGCATTTGTAAGTCTAAATGGAATCAAAATGAACTCATAGTGTTTGTATCTTGTTATGAATGTTTTGTTTTGAATATATTATCACATCACTTTAGATGATAATGTGTTAAACAATGATTTACTTTTGATAAGTATTGTGATCAAAATAGTTGGTAATACAAGAAAAAAATTTGTAGTTGTGGATACTTTTTCTTTATAGTAATATTTTTGAGATCATGGGAATTGATGCATGGCCGTAGTGATCCATCCTTCTTCATGAAAAAGATAACTAGTGCAACCCAAGGTGATACACTGTCATATATAAACCCTTTGTCTATATACTCTTATTGTTTCTTACTTAACTCTTGAATTTCGATTAGGGTCTCCCTATTGGTTCTCTGGGGTATTTGTGTCACAATGGTTATAATTTCAATTTATAACTTTTCCTTATAATCTATGGGATGGTCAGCCAATTCTTTGGTGTATTTTTCATTATACTATCATACAATGGGAATTTCATTAAGGATTATTTTTTATTTTATCATCAATAATAGAAAAATACATTCTTCTTTATTGGGTATTAATACTCATACAACTATAAGATTTGATAAATGATATCCATAATCTTCCTTGAGTTTGTATAGGATTATGATATGATTCGATATATAGAACTATGTTTCCTTTTCGTACTATTTCATGTGATCTCTATATAATGGGAGTCAATTCAAGATTATTATATCATGTAATTTGACCAATCTAAAAATTATGATATTATTTGGGACAATATTACTATATATTCTAAAATATGTATGATTTGAACACTTGGGATTCAAAGATTTCACCACTGGGTGTTTTCATAGATATTTATACTTAATGGTATTGGGGTGGGTATTCGATAATACTTGAAAACTTTTAGGATATAAATGAATGAATGGAACATTAATCAAATAAATATTTCACTAGTATTGAGTGAATATAGAGTTTATATATCTAATAATCATTTGATTTAGTTAGGTTCATAATATTTTCTTAAAGAAATAGTTAGTTAAAATCATATGTAATTAAAGCATGGATAAATGATTTAATCATATGAGTAAATAATTATTAATTTCATAACTTATGAAATCTCTATGTTTAAACATGTTTTCTTTTTATTAGCTAAATTCAAAAGTTAAATTGATCTTTCTTCAATATAATTTAATAGTCCCATATCTTATATAGTTGATTATTACATCATTTACATGGTAAAAAAATAATATAATTATCATAATTCTGAGTTTTTGAGTCATGAGAAAATTAGGTTCATATGACATGAATACTGAATTACTTAGGAATATGAAATACCAAAAAGAAGGGGGGGTTTGAATAATGGTGTTGTTTACAAATATCCTTTAATCTGAAATTAACCTCATAAACATGATAGTGTTTCAATAAACATAATATTATTTTTTCCCTTACCTGTATATCCCAGTTATAATGATAAAAGAAAGAAATATAGGTTTTTATATGGTTTGGTACCAACATGGGGTATACTCCTTACTGCATTCAGTTATTTTCTATAGATGTACATATTCACTATATGACACAATTAAATGCAATATGTTATCTAACAAAAAGAATCTATGATCCCCTGATGGGAACTAAAATCACCGAATTTATTTTTTATATTGTCTCTTGGAAACTAAAATTCAAAACCAAACTGGATGAGACAGGTCACTTTATAAAAGGAATTTTTAAATAATAAATCAAATATTCTTACAAGACATAGCATTATGAGAAATAATCATCTCCTCACAACTATAATTTCTATAATTTGTAGTCTAGAATATCAACTAATAGTGTAATACCCTGACCCCTGTTATGGGAGTCGGTGCATTATTTTAATACATTGGCATGATTACAAGGAATCACGTCCTACAAAACCAATCAGTTTAGAAGTCTTGGAAAATAGATTACATACATGAACACTACATTAAACATTAGAAAATAAAACACAACATAAATGATCATTTGAGAATGCCATTAATCCCTTAGATTAACCTTGTTTATCAATCATAAAATACTTCTTCACATCCTGTGAAAAATAAAACTTATAAATGGGAGAGCTCATAAGCTCTCTAAGGATAACAATATAGCGGAAACTTTCATAAATAAGCCTAAACATTTAAGTCAAAATTATAGACTAAAAAAAATCCTTTTAAACTTAAACTTTACCATAATATGGAAAAGATAAAATCAAGAAATTTGATTTAATTATTCACATAGATATTCTACTAGTCGAATAATCATGTGCCATATCAATAGCCACTTTCATAATGATGGACTACATAATGCCAGACTTCATAACCACATAGTCAAGGCCTTGTACCAAGACTACAAATAAGATTTTGTCAAGTCCTTGTTCCAAGACACTAGTTTGTCTCATGAGACCTACCGATGCATTGAGGAGCTATAGCGGGATCCACCTGTCACATACTAAGTCCAATGCATTCCTCATATGAGAAGGTTTAAACATAACATAAACAATCATATTAAAACTAGCTTATGGAATGTAAATACATTATCCATAAACCATGAATGGAATAAAATTAACACATACACAGTCAAACATATCACAAAACCATCAATACAATATGGAATATTTTTATAATAATAAATCAACTTCAAACAAGTTTAAAATCCATCAAGATATGTTGATATAGATGAAAATGATTTGTAAAAATATTTGAGTGAAATATCCCTTTTTCCTAAAAACATTTAAAAGTCATACAATTTAGAAAGTAATAGATTTAAAGACATTTTTGAAACAAAGGGTACCATACCAATTTGAAACTTTTGAATGGAATTAACATTTCAAAAACATTCATGTCCATATAAATAAATCCTTAAAATCATTTTGAAAACATGGACATTAATTAAAAGAATTTAGAAAGATAAATCTTTAAAACATTTAAAATGATGATCTAGTTAAATAGAACCTCACATAAAACCTTAAAATATTCCTTTTAAAAACAGTTTTATGAAATATGGGTATCGATGATAAATATGTCCCAGTAAATACTTACGCAGAAATAATCTTAGATAATAATGAGATTAAGGAAATAACCCTTACCTTGCACTTTCCTTTAGTCGAGGGTACGTTTAACCTTTTGTATAAAGATATAAGTATGTTATTAAATTACACAAAAACCATATTAATATTTATGATATCATAAATTATTCATTTATAACTTTATACTTCCCTTTTAATAATAATTTTCATGTTAAATTAACATTTCGGGTAATAATCGCTTTTTTTATCGTACGGGTTTTAACTTCTTAATCTTGATTGTATCACTTAGATCATGATTTAAATACTTCCAGAATATAAAAAATGATTTATATATCATATATATTTATAATATAAATATAATTGACGTATATATGAAATGGAAAACACCGTTTATGGAGATGGTAGGTCGTACATACACATAAACGTTGTTTCCGTTTTCATATCATATTGAAATGAACTAAGTGAATAAGATATATATAAGTACACACACACACACACAAACACACACACACACATATATATATATATATATAATTACTAGCATTATTATGTCATATTTTATATACTTATTATTGATATATATTTTATAATCTTCGTTGAATGGTGAATGTGGAAATGAATCTCATCGTGTCGTGGAGACGGTAATCCGTACGTATGCACGAGCGATAATATCATTATATTGATGGTGAAATAATATGTAATTAGATGGTATATCATATATAAAGAATCATTAAAATTTTATATTTATTATTTTCATCAGTTATATTCATTATTATATCCATCCAAATAATGAAGTGTTTGAATAACAAACTACACCACGATGTGGAGACGGTAATCCGTACGTACGCACGTATGGTGACTTTGTCATTTGTAGAATGGGTATAATAATGAATATGGTTGTACCATTTTTATAATAACATAAAAGTATATATAATATATTGGAGTTACTATTATATAATGGAAACAACAAATAAAGAGGAAGAGGAAGAAGAAATGAACTTGAAAGAGGTGATGAAATATTTACCTCTTCATCGGGTTCTTCCTTTTGATTTGATTAAAAGGGATCCATAGGATGGCTTTCTGACAAAATAAATTCCTCTTGGATGAAGGTTGGAATGTTGGGAGTTTATTTGGGCAGTGTTTGGCCAATCCAAAAGGCTTTGGAGTTTTGAAATTAAGAGAAGGGGAAGTTCCCTTTTTTAAGAGAGGTGAGGGTCACTTCAGGAGAAGCTTGAAATATTATTTTATAATAAAATCATTTTCAATTTATAATGGACAAAAAATTAATTATTTAAAGTATAAGGTGTTTATGGGTCAAAAAAATCAAAACAAATAAGTTTTATATAGGTTTAGGTCATCATATTAAACATATCTTTTAAATTTAACTCTTAGTTAAATAGTTTTACATTTACCATGTCTATTTGTACTTTTATATTATATGGTTAATAAACTTACTATAAACATCCATGAGAACGCCAATAGGTTATTTTAGGACGTATATAATATTATTAAGTCACTTTGGCTGAACCATATATTTTTTGTAATATTATATCAACCAATAATATAGTGTTTGTTTTAAAAACTCAATTATGTCAATTTCGACATTATTTAATAAATGATTTTTTTAAAGTCCAAAAAACTTTATTAATTAGAAATAAATTCGTATTTTTAATCCTAAAATGTCATATTAACCTTGAAAATTAGTTTAATTCATCAAAAGTCTCAAATTTTATTTATTTCGATATTTATAATATCAATTATTTTAATAATTCATTATTAAGGTAATTATCACGTCATCATTTCGTTGTAAATAAATTAAATTATTTAACTTCTAAAAATTATATATAAAATATAATTATGTATAAAAATTTTTTAACTTTCTAATAAATATTTATATTCTATTTTATATTATGCATAACTTTATATTAAAAATGGTTTAGTTATTAAACTTTGAATTTATCTATTTTAACTCTTCTTTAAATAAAATAATAATAAATGTCCTAATCTAATCCAAGTGGACCAAATAGGATCATATTTTATTAATAAGGTTGTTTTGGTCTAATTATACTTATCCAATAGTATTAGGACATGTTTTAGGGTAATTATGATATCATATTTACCCTTAATTACCCTATTTACTTTTAACCGTGGTAAATAAAAGTCAAAAATTATTATTCACCAAAAATTATTTCCATCTTATTGAAACACATTTTATATACTTATAATAACCATGTCTCTTTTATTTTTGAAATTCAATTCATAGAAGAGGTAAAATTAAGTTTTATACAAATTTGCAAATGCTCCTGGAAGGTGGGTAAAAGACGGTAAAATGTTCGATAAAACTTTTTTATATATAAACTTATTATAAATGACCCCATGAATTAAGTTGAAAATGTATAGGTATTTTGTATATATTGTGACCTAAAATAAATTAAAATAAAAAAACTAATTATTTAAAATAAAATCAGTTTTATATAATAACGTAGTGTTTTTCACTATTCATCAAAAATTGAAAGTTTTCAGAAAAATACCAAAACATTATCCTAAGATAATTTTGATATTATGAATACAATAATTTAGGCTATTTTAAAAAATTAAAAACATAGAAGTTTAATTTATTAATTTAAAATTAATTTCTGTTGTCAAAACCAAAAAATGGGTTTTTAAAAAGCAAAATTTATCAAAAGATTGACATGTGTTTATTTCAAATTTAAAAGTGAAATTACTTATAATGACCTAAATTGTATTAAATGATAAAAATATAATCTAGTTATACTTTCAAACAATTAAAATTCATAATTTATCACTATAAATTATTTCGATTAAAAAAACTTGTTTTCAATTAAAACACAGTATTTTTCACTATTCATCAAAATATGAAAGTTATTAGAAAAGTACCAAAACTGTATCTAAACTAAATTTTTATGTCCTAATTGAAAATAAAATTTTAATTTTATTAAATTTAATATATAAAAGTTTCAAATATTGGTTTTAAAAAGTGGTTTTCCATTAAAAGGTGGTAAAATTGCATTTTTTGAAAAATACTTCTTTTATCTAAAAAAATGAATTTGGTCTTATATTATGTCTAATAAACACATAATATGAATTTAAAAATTATATACAGTATATAAGATTCAAAATGTAGTTAATAATATTCATAATATCTTTTAGAACGGTTAGTGTGGTATGTTGTGGTGCGCTCGAACTCGGTGTTGCGTGTAGTGCAAGCTATTGAATTACTTTAATGATATAATGTACTATTAAATTTAAGGGTGTTACATTCTCAACTCCTTAAATAAATTGTGTCCTTGCAATTTTAAATTTTTCTTCAAAAATAAAATGTTAAAAACTGAAAATTTCTTTTGTGGAAAACCCACATCAGAAATTAGGTTAATAAAATTTATTCTTTATAAAAGGGAAAAGGAAATGAAAAAGACACCACCAAATTATGATCTCGATAAGGAGAACATTGGTGGAAATTAGAGACACATAATTAGAGGGAAAACTTAAATATTTATAGGGTGATTGAGATCATCAGTCATAAACAAGTGTAAAATTGAGGGCCTCAAAGCCATCAATCTAAGATGATGTAAAATATCATTGGTTCAACAAAACATATGGTATTAGGGTAACACATTTTTGGTTTTAAGATCCCTTATAAAAAGTTTAAGAATAAATTTATTAATAGAATAAGAGGATATATATATATATATATATATATATACTAGACTAGTAGAGTTTCATCCGTTAACTAATTCCTACCACAAACTCTTCTTTCACTCCAAAAAATTATAGAATTAAAAAAATATTCTATTTATCCTAACCATATTGGGTTCCAAAAATAATGAATTTATAATTCATTTTTTACACTATTTAAAAGAACTAATCTATACAAACTAGGACATCACGCATGCTAGTGGTAGGTGATGCACCTTTGTCACCCCTCGGTTGTGGGTTCAAGTCTCGCGGCCTTGCTGGATGTGATGGGTTGTTGTCCGACCTCTGAGTTGTCCTTTTTATAATAATCCAAAAATAATATCAAGAAATTATTTAACCTTAACAATATTATCCAATGTCAAACTTAATCGATTCCAACCTTTAGACTTATCCAAAATACTTCTTTCCAAACACGCAGTCCAAAATTTATAAGGAAGGTAAACACAATAAAGATTCTTTTTTCCACATAATAACATGTGAATACCTTCATAATTTATTCTATTAAAACATAGTAACACCCTGAATTATCCTATAATCATATTGATTACATTTATTCTCCCTTATTTTTTATAGAATACTGGATATATTCCTTATATCTAAAAATGTTATAAACTCCAAGAATGATGTAATAAACAAACCATTAACCTATTCCAAGGATGTTAATAATATCCTATATAATTTATCCAAATCAATCATATCTTATTCCAAAATCAATGCCTCAGTATCAGGACCATATCAATGTTTTTTATTTCATTCAAAAATGTATTTTCCAAGAAGTTTAACATGTCATTGAGTCACTTTTATTGGTTCCACTAATCTCAAGTCCTTAATAAAATAGTACTGCAGTACAATCCTTATATACACTATAATTATTATAACATGTAAATAATTAATACAACACTCAAATGACACAATACTTTAATAATAACATAATAACTCTTAATCATTCATCTTCATCTTCGGTGGTATCATAACTTGATTATTATCCAATAGCAGCATTTGGGGTATACTTCGATGATTTGGACATTGATTCGCGTATTGTCCCAACTCCTTCTAGATGAAGAATTGTACATTTGAAACCTTTTTCTCACCCTTAAAATCATGTACTTGGTGTCCTTTTCTCCACACTTATAACAAACTCTCATTCCCTTTCAAGCATTTACCAAGGTGATTCTTTCCACAGTTATCACATATGGGAAAATCCTTCTTTCCCTTATTCCCTTTATCCCTCTTTCTCTCTATCATATTTTTCTTCTCTGCCTTCCCTTCAAATACATAGGACTCTGAAAATTCTTTACTTATCTTATTAACACATGATACTATTAATTTATATGATGATAATATGTGGGAGACTATTTCCTTTCTAAATGTTGTCTTAACACCATGAAAGATATGATCCTTCTTACTCGTTGGATCATGCGTATTCCTGGAGGTCCCATTCCATCTACTGGGAACCATTTCTAAACAATGACATACACTAGGTTAGTTTATGAATCGCAATGCACAATTCCATACTTGTAAAACAGATAACATAAATTGAACATTTCAGGGATATAATTTATAATCATAAAAAAGTTTTCTTTTAGAAGGTATATACTCATAAACCCTTTCTAGTGGGTTTTAATGAAATTGAGAATTATCATAAGCATATCCCCCAGGAGTGTCGTAACCAAGAGTGCAGCAAGGCCCATTTTCATGAACCATTTCTCATTCGAGTCTATCTCAAAGGGGTGTTTTTGGGTTTTACCCCTAGGTACTTATGTGCTAGATCCGCCTCTACGTTCTCGTATCTAGACAATGATGTATCACTTGGAAACCCCACAAAATCTCTATAGTACCAAAATTCTTGGAAATTATTCTATACTAATCCTCAAAGTCTATCTTAGGGTAGTGTTCTCAAATCATATTTTTTCTAAATCTAGCTTCCAAGGTTATTACTAAACTTCCTCTGATACCAACTATAACGTCCTGACCCTAGTTATGGGAGTCAGTACAATATTATAATACATTGTCATGATTACAAAGAATCAAGTCCCAAAAGAACAATCAGATTATCACTCTTGGAAAATAGATTACATACATGAACATTACATTACACATTAGAAAATAAAACACAGCATAAATGATCCCATGATAACATCATTAATCCCTTATCTTAACCCTGATTATCATTCATAAAATACTTCTTCAGATCATGGGAAAATTAAAAATAGAAAGGGGTGAGCTCAGATTCTCAGTAAGGATAACAATATAGTGGAAACTTTGATAAATAAGCATAAACATTTAAGTCAGTGTATTAGACTAAAACAAAAGTATTTTAAATATAATGTTCTGCATAATATGGGAAAGATAAAATCAAATAATACCATATACTTATTCGAATGGATATTCTACTAGTCAAATAATCACATGCAATATCAATAGCCACTTTCATAATTATGGAATGCATAATGCCATACTTCATACCCACATAGTCAAGGCCTTGTGCCAAGACTATGAATAAGATTTTGTCAAGGCCTTGTTCCAAGATACTAGTATATCTCATGAGACCTACTGATGCATCGAGGAGTTATAGAGAGATCCACCTGTCACTTACTAAATCCAATTCATTCCTCATATGAAAAGGTTTAAACATAGCATAAACAATCATATTAAAACTAGCATATGAAATGTCAATACTTTATCCATAAACCATGAATGGTATAAAAATAACACATCCCCAGTCAAACATTTCACAAAACCTTCAATACAATATGGATGATTTGAATCATAATAAATCAACTTCAAACAATTTTAAAATCCATCAAGGGATGTTTATATAGATAAAAATGATTTGTAAAAATCTTTGACTGAAATATACCTTTTTCATAAAAACATTGAAAAGTCACACAATTTAGAATGGAAGAGATTTAAAGACATTTTTTAGTCAATCTGTCCCATACCACTTTGAAACTTTTGAAAGGAATTAACATTTTAAAAAAATTCATTTCCATATAAATAAATCCTTAAAATCATTTTGAAAACATGGACATTAATTAAAAGGATTTAGAAAGATAAATCTTTAAAACATTAAAAATGATGATATAGTTAAATAGGCCATCCCATAAAACCTTAATAGATTTATTTTGAAATTTTTTTAAGAAATATGGGTATCGATGATAAATATTTCTTAGTAAATACTTACACATAAACAATCTCGGATAATAGTGAGATTGAGGAAATAACCCTTACCTTGCACTTTCCTTTAGTCAAGGGTACATTTATCCTCTTGTACAAAGACTGTAGTATGTTATTAAATTATATCAGAACCATATTAATATTTATGATATCATACATGATTCATTTAGGACTTTATACTAACCATTTAATAATAATTTCCATGTTAAATTAACATTTCGGGTAATAATCTCTATATTTGTCATACGTGTTTTAACTTGTTACTCTTGATTGTATCGCTTAGATCATGATTTAAATAATTAAATAATATAAAAAAAGATTTATATATCATATATATTTAGAATATAAATATGTATAATAGGCATATATATGAAATGGAAAACACCATTTATGGAGACGGTAGGTTGTACGTACGCATAAACGTTGTTTTCGTTTTCATAACGTATTGAACGGAACTAAGTGAATAAGATATATGTAAGTACATAAATAAAGAAATATATATATATATATAAAAAATATCATTATTATGTCATATATTACATACTTTTTAATGATATATATTTTATAATCGTCATTGAATGGTGAACGTGGAAATGAATCTCATTGCATCGTGGAGACGGTAATCTGTACGTACGCACGAGCAACAATATCATTATATTGATGGAAAAATCTTATGTAATTGGATGGTATATAATATAAAACGAATAATTAACGTGTTATATTTATTATTTACATCAGTTATACTCATTATTATACCCATCCAGAAAATGAGGTGTTTGAATAACAAACTACGCCATGACATGGAGACGGTAATCCGTACGTACGCACATACGGTGACTTTGTCATTTATAGGATGGATAGAATAATGAATATAGTTGTAACATTTTTGTAATAAAATCATAGTATATTTAAGATACTGGAGTTATTATTTTAGAGAAGAAACAACAATGAAAGGGGAAGTAGAAGAAGGAAATAACTTGAAAGAGGTGATGAAATATTTACCACTTCTTCGGGTTCTTCCTTTTGATTTGATCAAATGGGCTCCATAGATTGGATTTTTTACCAACGGAAGGCCTCTAGGATGAAGGGAGAAAATTTGGGAGGATATTTATGCAGGGTTTGGCCGATCCAAAGGGCTTTCAAGTTGTGAAATTAAGAGAATGGGAAGTGCCCTTTTATAAGAGATGTGAGGGTCACTTTAGGAAAAGGTTGAAATATTATTTTTTAATAAAAACATTTTCTGTTTCAAATGGATCCAAAATGAATTATTTAAAGTATAATGTGTGTATGGGTCTAAAACCTCTCAACCAATAGGTTTTATATAGGATTAGGTCATCATATTAACCTTATATTTTAGATTTATCTCTTAGTTAAATAGTTTGACATTTACCATTTCTCTTTGTATTTTTATATTATATGGTTAATAAACTTATTATAAACTTCCAATAGAACCCCAATAAGTTCATTAATGACATATATAATATTATTAAGTCCCTTTTTCTGAACCTTATATTTTTAGGAATATTATATCAACCAATAATATAGAATTTTTTTAAAAAAACTCAATTATGTAAATTTTGACATTATTTAATAAATGATTTTTTTGAAAGTCCTAAAAATCTTATTAATTCGAAATAAATTCTTATGTCCAATACTAAAATTTCATATTAACATATAAAGTTAGTTGAATTCATAAAAAGTCTCAAATTGCATTTATTTATATATTTATAATATCAATTAGTTTAATATTTCATTATTAAGGTAATTACTACATCATCATTGTGTCAAAAATAAATTAACTTATTTAACGTCTAAAAATTATAAATAAAATATAATTATGTAGGAAATAGTTTTATATTTCTAATAAATATTTATAGTCTAATTTATATTTTGTATTACCATATATTAAATATGGTTTAGTTATTAACATTTGAATATAACTCTTTTAACGCTTCTTTAAATAAAATAATAATAAATGTCCCAATCTAATCCAAGTGGACCCAAGAGGATAATATTTTATTCCTAAGGATGTTTTTGGTCGATTTATACATATCCAATATAATTAGGACATGTTTTAGGGTAATTATGACATCATTATTACCCTTAATTACCCTATTTACTTTTAACTGTGGTAATTAAAAGTCAAAAGTTACTATTCACCAAAAATTATTTTCATCTTATTGAACCACATATTACTTACTGATATTAACCATGTCTCTCAGATTTTTGAAATTCAATTCACAGAAGTGGTAAAAATATGTTTTATACAAATTTCCAAATGCTCCTAGAAGGTGGGTAAAAGACGGTAAAATGTTCGATAAAATTTTATATATATAAACTTATTATAAAATGAATCCAATGAATTATGTTGAACATATATAAGTATTATATATCTATTTTTACCTAAAATAAATTAAAATAAAATAAATAATTATTTAAACAAAAAGTCGGTTTTATATAATAACGTAGTGTTTTTCACTATTCATCAAAAATTGAAAGTTTTCAGAAAAATACAAAAATTTACCCAAACGTAATTTTGATATTACGTATTAAAAAATGAAGTCTATTTTACCAAATTCAAAACATAAAAGTTTCATTTATTAATTTAAAAATAATTACCATTGTCAAAACCAAAAAACGGGTTTTCAAAAATTAAAAACTATTAGAAGATTGACATGTGATTATGTCAAATGAAAATGTGAAATTACTTATAATGACCTAAATTGTATTAAATAAAAAAATATAATCTAATTATACTTTCAAACCATTCAAATTCATAATTTATCACTATAATTTATTTTGATTAAAAAAAAGTTGTTTTCAGTTAAAACATAGTATTTTTCATTATTCATCAAAATATGAAAGTTATCAGAAAGGTGCCAAAAATTTATCTGAACTAAATTGTTATGTCCCACTTCAAAATAAATATTTAATTTTATTAAATTGAATATATAAAAGTTTCAAATATTGGTTTTAAAAATGGTTCACCATTTAAAGGCAGTAAAATTGCATTTTTAAAAAATACTTCTTTTATCTAAAAAATGAATTTGTTCTTATATTATGTCTATAAAATACATATTATGAATGTTAAATTTATATAGAGAATATAATATTCAAAATGTAGTTAATACTATTCCTAACCACTTTTTGAATGGTTAGTGTGGCAAGTTGTGGTGGGCTCAAACTCTGTGTTGCATGTAGTGCAAGCTATTGAATTACTTTAATGAGATAACATACTATGAAGTCTTGGGGTGTTACAAATGGAACTGCAACTTCTATTCTTTTCAATGATAGAATTTCCAAGAATTCTTCTACTTCTTCCACTAATTTGAAATCCTCAATAATATTACATATCATTCTTATACCTAATATATCTTCAGAAACATATAGGTAAAGCTCTATATAATCTAGAATATCATGATTATCAACAAAAATCTATGAATAAACTCACCCATTATAATACCCAATTTTATCAAATAAGATCAGTCCTTGACCATTCTATTATCCACCTCCTTCAAATATCATTCAATATCTTCTAATAAATTAAAATATATAAAAGGATGAATTCATCAAATCAAATCAAAAATATTCGCATTAACAATCTATAGGGATTCAACAAGTCTTGGATAGAATCAATAATTTTAATTTGTGAATATTATATCATTGACTTCCAATTGAACATTTATCACATTGATTGAACCTTCACCTGAATTTCATTTGAAATCCATCTATAATATTCTAGTCCTCTATATCTTATCTATATATCTCTCGATTCTTAGAAACCTCTACATAACTCAATCAACTAGAAAAATTTGAAAATCATTTCGATCTTTATAAATGAATTGAAAATCTCCCAAGATCCTATTGTTAATCATATATTCAAAAAAAACAAGGTTTATTATATAATAACTTCATCTAAACTTTTGATTATCTTGTCATACAATCACCTCAACTTCTGTTGATCTTATCTAAAAACCTTCCTATGCTGAGCATAATAAGTGAATCCTCTAGAATGCAGATTATATTATCCTTCTTCTAGATCTCTTGAACCTTCACAGCTTCTACCAGTCTCCACTTCTTCACAAATGGGTATAGGTATATTTTAATCTTTATATTTCAGAAACTATTGATCCTTTAACATCATTCAAGGTTTTATTCATTTCTTAAATTATTTTACTAAATAATTTTACATAATAATTATTTCTTATTACAAACATATGTGAAGTTTATCCCTTTTCTAATTATTTGACCATAATAATTTTTGGAGGTCAACATCAACACGGTCAACCTTTATTCCCTGGTAAGTTTGAATTCTCTTATAGACACCTAAAACATTGGTTTTTTGAGTTTTCTTCCTTTATCAATTCCACTCATCTTGAATCATAGTTGATTCTCAAAACACCATGATATTTCTTCCACTGAATGATCATTGTTGAATCAGTTTACTTATATTAAAAACTCTTTAAGTATTTTAGACTTCATGGATACCTTGGATACCACATATTTTGAAAGAAAATATACTAGCATAATATCTTATAATAGAATTACATCCATGTTATTTACAAATCACCCTTTTCCTATTTACATAGTAATAACTCAAAAATCCAACTTAGGGTTTGTTTTACATATGAGTAAATAACACTTATGTTTTGCCTATGAGTACGTTTATATAACCAATGTGGTTTTGGAATAGATAAAAACATGAACTCTCTTTAACTTCTATTCATCTAATAGCCATGAAACATCCATACTCAGATATACCTTCAATGGAAAATCTACTCTAGTGGCATCACTTCGGGTTCCTTATCATGGATAACTTATAGTCATAGAAACAGTCCCCAAAATCATTGTAAAAAATTTTGATTTGAATTAGATAAAATAATACTTATAGATTAATAACTCAAAAAAGTAATAGTTCAACTCAAATAAATTTTTACTCATAAGGTAGACAATAATGATAACACTTCTATAAATTCCAATCCTCAGGTTCTTCAACCCCCCCTTGGATGTTTTCAACACAAATAAATGTTTAAGAAACTGTAAAAATTCACCAAATCACAACCTTATTTAATATGAAGGTTATGAAACCCCACAACTAGATAAAGAATTTTTTAGATAATTCCCTCTCACGGTGACAAGAAATTTGTTTCCATGATTTCTATATTCTCCTCCTCAATCAGTTCTATAAAATATTCACCCCATTTTTATAGCGACTACTGGTTTAAATTCACATAGATAAAGTATATAATTATTAAATTCTTATAATACTTTGAAGAAAGAGTAAAATATATAGTCGTTGGAACATAATCACTTCTCTATGTTAAATTTTATGGCTAAATATAATGTTTTTATTCATTTATTCAAAAAAATTCCATGGAAAATATTTGGTTTACATATTTTTGATTTTATATTTTTTAGAAATATAATCCATCTTGACATCTCCAATGGTTTTTTATTCTATCATGAACTAATATTTAATATAATTAAGAATATAACAAGATTTATTTACAGTATTTTTATATAGGTAAATTTCACTATGATTATTACATGTAATTATAAATATTTTCTAAAAATTCCCTTTCAATTATTACAGCTAAACTTCCATCAACATAATTTTAATCGATGAATTTTCGAAAGTAATGTATTTATAATCTCTATTACTAAATATAAATAAACACTATTTCATACCCTTCCATCTCACATAAGTATCCGCAAAAAATAATTCCCTCAACGTATTTAATTTCAATACTTAAAATATCTAACTCAGCTAGTATCAGTGAACCCTTGTAAGTTTAATTCCATACATATTTTAAAATTAAAACCAAAATTTTATGTTGAATTGATGTTCCTAGGAATTAATTTTACCATAATAAGGTCAGAATAAATTTGATCACTATAATATCTAGTACATGGTGTTATAATATACTGAATATCCGGCCTTGATGTAATAAGATAAAGGATGATTCTGATTAAATTCTGTATTTATTTTTAATTTAAACATCTTCTTACTATCTCTTTCATTATTCTCACAGAAATGGAAGTTAGTGATTTTACATCCATTGAATAATTTTTGAAAAATATATATAATAATTACTTATAATATTATAATGTAATAAGAAAATGAGAATTTTTATATTTTTTAATTTGTAATACCATAATGAAACTAATATATTCAAGAAATGAAATCTCAAATCTCATTATTATTTGTATTGAAAACTCCTCAAAAGAATTTTTCAGATCACCTTTAAAAATTAATTCATCAAAATAAACACTAAAAATAAGGGTAAATGTTCTCATCTACTTCATATATAAGTTTCTATCAAATTTTCCATTACAAAATTTCAAATATTTATAGAATCTTTGTAGTATGGAATACCTGATATGAGAATCTTCATTTAACCAATAAAAGTACATAAACCGACAAACCAAATTACAATTTTATATCGATTAAAACCATTAGGTTTCTCAATAAAAACTTATTCCTCAAGATATGTATTTTAGGTGGTAGATTTTACATCCATATACTAAACATTATAATTCATGTGTTCTATAACATCCAAACAACATACTAATGGATTAAAGTCTTAAAATGAGTAAAAAATCTTATTCAATGAAAAAACCGTCCACTAGTGAGTATACATTTCAAACTAATCTTGCCTTATTCTTTATTATCTCATAGTATTATTAATAATATTTCTAAACACCCATTTAGTTCATATTACATTCTTTCTTTCCTATATTGAATCAATATCTCAAGTGTAATTTTTTCAATCTAATCTAACTCATAATTTGTTACAAATATCTATTCGCTATGCTCAATAACCTCTAAAACTAATTTTGGTTCAACCTATGTGACATGATCCATTTGGTTTTGAAGCCTCAACTTTATTCTCAGCTAAAATGGAGCTTCATGAATTTCAATGACATTTTTTTATTCAATCTTTCTCTATATATTATAAAAAATTAAACATTTCCTTCCACTATTACTTTTCTAAGAACCATAATTTTTGAAATATACATCAATCTTTGTAGGGTCATGACCAACCTCCTTTTTTCCATATTTTTTTCAAATTTAACTAGTTAACATTCACTATTTCCACATACTCACATTCACCAACCCCTTTTAGATTATAAATATTTTCTCGAACATTCACATCATATGAATCATCCATCTTATGTAGCCATTTATTCCAAAACCTATACCACCTTTCATTGGATTAATATCCCATGAATACACCTTCCTCATCATTGTCATCAAACCACCCTAATTTTTTTTATCTTATTATTCATGTACTTGAAAACACCTTGAAATATTGCTTTGTGGGTTTATTTTTTTTAAACTCATTAGGGGTCTTATTTGATTTTGATAACAATAAACATATAATTTGAATATGTTTATTGGTATATATAGTTTCCCACTACAATAACATTTAATGTTTATATTTAGTGAGAATAAGTCTTCCCATATCAACCAAGATTTGTATTTTCGTTGGTAAAAATCTATTCTGATTCGGAGTATAGAGAGAAATATACTACTGTATAATTATATGCTTATTTTGGTAGGAATAAAATTACATTACTTCTGAGATTCTTTTTATCTTATATTCTAAATTTTGTAATGTATATTCCCTACTCTGTGACAATATTTCTTATGAATATTTTAAACATCACAATAACATTAGATTTAAATTTTAAAAAAATAATGTCAACCATCAATGTGGAATAAATAATAAAATTGATAAATTAAATATCATAATTTTTGGATTGATGTCTCATCATCCAATATAAATCAAATATTGTAAGATTAAGTGGACTTATGGGTCGAGTATCAATTCTCTTGTTACTTTCATTAAAAAATTTCACCTTATATAATGTCTTAAAAATTTAATATTCTTCCCTATTTAATTTGGTTAAATATCTCCCCACATATTACATTGAGATTCTCATTATATTTTTCTATTCATGCTATCCAAGTCACTAGTTGTGAAACATATTTTTATCCTCTGAACTGAAGTAGAATGAGGAACTAATCTCACCAATTTTAATGAACTTTAAACTAGTACTATCTCCCCTTGTGATAATTCTTCCATATTTTGAGTATTGAATGATATTGGATTAATTTTAAAAGATATCATTATTCCCATTGTCATAAATTTTCATAATACATAGTAATTTGTTTTTATGTCCATCAACAAACAAAACACACTTATAATTCAACTTATGTGTTTCTGTTTTAGTCATACTAATACTTATTATTTTATAGGAACTGTCATTAATGAAAATAACTTCTCCTTCATCAGTTTTTTCAATTTTTAAGGATTTTCATGTCATAATTCATATGTGAGGAAAAATCTATCTATTATCCTTAACAAAAAAATTATATTTTCTTTTTTAGAAAACTATAACTAAACATTATTTTATACTATCTTTTGTAGCCAACTTCTTTTTAATTTTTGGCATAATGAACCAATACTATAATAGTATTCTTACTCTATTCTACAAAATAAATATATTGATCACCTATTCTATAAACTTCCTCTAGGAAATGAAATTGATTATATGTAAAATGAATTGATGAACTTTTAAAAACCAAATTATCCTTCCAAAAATATCTCATTATCATTCAAATGTTGCTGTAATTTATTCAATGTTTCTCCCCCTTAATTAATGTATACTCCAAAGGGGTGACATGTTTTCCCCTCAGCTATATGATTTGGCCCTAAAGATTTCACAACACCAATGATACCCTCAGAATATTGATCTTCAATACCGGTACAAATTCGGTTTAAAAAAAATTAAGTTATCATGGTGATTGAGCTTGTAATTACCTCTATCATAGGGGATTATTTTTATAATTGTTACTCTAAAGTTCAATTGTTATGGATTATTTCCAAAATTCCTTATTAACACAAACATTCAGGTATTTATATTTTAAATATGTATGGTTAGAAATTCTATGTTTATAGTCATATTAAGATGAAGTATATTTCACCTTGTTTTTTATAAGAGTCATTTCATCTTCCATAGAATGAATCATCCTTAACTTTCACTACTTTATTCTAATCTTCACTCATATTCATTAGAGTAGTTTTAGAAAAATGAAACCTTGATTGTCTTTTTTTAACTCTTCTTCTCTGGAAGAATGATATTAATCAAGGTATATAACTATTTTACATTTTTCTATAACATTCATCCTAAGGTTTTTAATTTCCACCATTTAGAATCTTAATTTTTTTGCGGAAAAAATTATTAATCACTCTTATCTTCACCTTATTTTTTTTAATTTTAACTATTTTATTTAGTATAGTTTTTAAAAAAATACAAACATCATGTTCTTCTATCATCACATGTTTTTTGTATGTTTCATCACCTTGAACTTAATAAATTCATGAAGTATCTTACAATATTTTAACATGATCCACGTTGTATCAAAATAATTCATAAATTATTCTTAAAATAGACTACTTTTAATTTTGTACTCTACCATTTACATACTATGTATACTCTTTTCCTCTATAGTGAACTATTTATTTTTAGTAAATATTTTAAAATCCATTTTAATTTTACCAAACATCATTTTCGGATGATTTTTTTCATGTTAATTATCCTCAAACTCAATACCATTTTTCTTTGTATTTTTTATTGTTTTAATGCCTCACCCCAGTTCAGTATGAACTATAACCAGACATTTCCACCACATGATGGCAAGCATGCATCCCCATATTCTAGATGTTCGTGACTAGTAGAAAGGGACTAAATGGGTACAATGGGGTGAAAATACACCATATAATAAGGTATGAAATCATAAAATATAAAACTAAATAATAGTGTACATAGGAAACAATAATAAATAAAAACAATTTATAAAAACAATTTAAAATCACCAAACATACACAAGTTTTCACACATGCATAAAATAAAAGATATTGGGGATTTATAAATACCTCTTCCAAAACTGATGACAATCTATGTTATGATAATCTGTCAAGAAATACCGAGACATAGTTTATCACATACCAAAAACCAGTGAGAGTCTTCCCATGTACCACAATGTAAGGATAGACTGAGCATGGTGTGAGTATATAAATCCATAGGGAACCACCAATATAGTGATATTTTCATGTGACATGATCATTTTAAATCAACAAATAAACTACATGAAACAAATAAACAGTCAAACCACCAATAATACTTCATTCGTCATGATACCATAATGTTTTTAAGCACATCGGAATAACTGTGTTAACCAATATCCAAATCACCCCAAGGGCATATACACATTATTTGGGTCAATCCCGCTACCACTATAAAAAATTTCTTATACCAAAAATAATTTATTGACGTATTATATATATTTTTGGTAAAATTGAAAGTTTTTAATAGATATTAAATTTTATTTGTATCGATTTTGTGTACCAACAATTTTTGTGGCAAAAAATTTTATCAGTTGATATTGATCATTTAACACCAATGAATATTTTACCAATAGTTAAATCAACTGCATTACCATATCAATAATAACTATGTTTTACCAATAAATTAATATATCAGTGTTAATTAATTTTACAAAGATATTTTTTACCATTTTAAAAATATGTTGTAATAAATTATTCAATAACATTAAATAATTTACCAAAAAATAATATATATATATATATATATTAAAATAAATAAATGTTATAAATTATAAATATTTTAATAAAATTATATAATCACAAGTTTTCATTGACAAATTATATTTTTTTCATATAAAAAATATATATCTCACAAATAAAATTTATGATAATGTTTTTTGATATTTGGAGACTAGAATAAGATCAAATATATAGAGACCATCACTTTTAAATCATTAAATTTTGCAGAACACTTAAAAATTATACAAAAAGAAACCCAAATACCGTAGTTGGTACAGTGCCTTTGGAAATATGGAAACATAAACACTGGTAAATAAGTGATCTATATTATCTCCCACTAGGTTCTTCGCGACTATCACACTTATTAGAAACATGAAAAAATAATGCATATCTTTATAACATTGTGAATGAAACATAAAATGGGGTGATCTCAAATGATTAGTAAGGGTAAACAAGGGAGATATGTAAGCAGAAACATGATCATAAGGGTATGAGAACATGATCGTTAAAACAGAATATCAAACCCTGCATATCAAAGATCATATACATGAATCATGCAATAAAGCATGGCAGTTCCTAAGAAATGAATCAAAATAATGTAATGGGAATAAGCCATGAAACGATAACATATGATTAAGACATGGAATTTTCGCAACATAAAAGAATATACTGCTTTCCATTGTAGCCAAGGCATCGCTTCTAAGACCATCTTAGTGGAAAAAGTCCTTTCCAAAACTGAGTAACCCATGTTCCATCCCTATATTATTGAACCGAGTAACCCTCATTCAATCTATTTATTTCTAAATTGAGTGACCCTCATTATGGACCTATTTTACTAAACTGAGTAACCTGTGTTTCAGTCTTATTTTATCTCATGATATATAAGCCATTACCCAATGCATTGGAAAGAGATATAGGTCCCACCCATCACATAATGAAATCATACATACATGTGACACAAGATTATAAATAAAAATATACAAACCCATTAAATGAAATGGGTATCATAAACATGTAAACATATTGTAACATATGTAAATAGATAGGTTTCATAATCATTTTTTCATAAATATAACCCATAAAAATAAACAAGTTTCAAAAGCATATAACCCATGAAAGAGAAAGAGGGTTAATAAAAAACATCCCATCAGAACATAATACATTTAGAGAAATAATATGAATAGAAACATTGAATAATTTCCCTATAAAAAAATTATAAACACCAATGGATGTTATATTATATTGGAAATAATTTTGAAAGGATTTTTGAAAACATCTATTGAGGAAAATATCCATTATTTATTGAAAAAATTTTATTATAAAATAAAACCTTTTGAAAAAAGAATTCATTGTAAATGCGTTTGAAAACTTATAATGGAAGTTTTGAAAAAATAAAACATTTTAAAAACTCTTTTTCCTTCTAATTTATCTACAAGGATCTTTGGAAAACATTTTTTTAAACATGGTTTTTTAATACAATTAATTTCCAACCAAAGAGAGACACAATCTGATTTGACTAAAAACATTATCTTAAGTACCAAAGGGTGGAAAAATTGGTAAAAAATGTGAGGATATCATGAATAAATATAGGATAAGGAATATCATGAATATTCTTATGATATTTTATTAAAGGAATCAAAAACAGAAACAATCTCAAAAAATTATTAGATTGTCTCCATAAACGTTTTTCACATTATTACTTGGGATTGTACTCTCCATGTAAGAAAAGGAAATTGTATGAATCAAAGAATATCATAAATATAATAAGATTCATAATATAACTTGTAAAATGGAATTATATACACCTTTAAAAAGAGTTTAGGTGCATAACAAAACATTAGTCTCAAAGAACGCAAATTGAGACAAAACTATTTTACCCATTTGGTAACTTTTGAAAGTTAAACCCCTTGAAAGAAGGACCATATAATGGATTTTTAAATACCCATAAATTTATTTATAATATATATAGAATTAAATCATGGTCAGTAAAAGTACCACACAGATGGAAAGAGTGGTGATCATAACATGAATCTCACAAAAAAATAAAAGTGAGATGAAATTCCCTATATCTTATGTCTTGACTATCTCCATACTCATACAATCTTCTTGTATAATAAAGATAAGATTAGTATAAATATATTACAGAATACTATTCTTATATCTATTACCATATATGGTTTTATTATGACATTATATTATCTTCTTGTTAACGATCATATGTTACAGTTTTACCTGGGGTAATATGCACTTTGTTCTTCGTATGTGTCTTAATTTGTTATATCGTTGATCCTTTCACTTATAACATCATAAAAAAATGTATAAAATGATATAAATGTCAGTTATAACCCATATAATTGTATTATAATAATCTATCTCATAATGATGTATATAATGGAATACATTGTTTATGGAGACGGTAAGCTGTACACACGCATGAATGTTTTTCCATTTTTATTGTCGTATTGAAAGAAAGTATTTAAGTAAAATATATATATATATCATTATTAAATTATAATTAATATATCATATATGTCATATATGTTCATTAAAACCATCCTTAATACATTCTATGGGGTGTGTGAAGGAATAACATCGCTTTGAGGGGCAGTAGTCCACACTTTCTCAAATGAGATTATCATATTAACATCAATCAAAAGGTCAAAAGCGGTGCATTGTAAAATAAATAAAAAATCTTAAAGAAATATAAATTTAATATACTACATATATAAATATATTTTCCATCATAATGGCCTCCATGATTGGTGATAAATGAGAAATTAACAATCATTGTTTCGTGAGACAGTAGTTCTCCATACAGAGAAACAATATATTCAACATCCATTAGATAAAGGTGTGTGCAAGTGTAGGTCATAACCATTTCATGAAGACATCATAATATTTTTTGGATATATTTTTTGTCACATAATAAGGGAATAAATATATTTTATGGGGTGGATAAGGGAAATAAAATAAAGGATCTTGAGAGAAGACATAACCTCTTAATCACGTAACTCCTTTTTCTTTGTGCCAAAATGCTTCCTTGAGAGAGTTTCTACCTAAAATAACGCTTCAAGGTCGAAGGTAGGACTGTTGGGATGCAATTTGGGATGGTCTTGTCCAAACATAAGTGGCTTGAGAGGTGTGAGTAATGGGTAGATGTGGTGGCCTTTTATAGGGAAGGAAAATGACTCACATGAATTTTTTAGAAACAAATTTGGTGTTCACATGTTTTTACCTAATAAACGTCTTTAAAGCCCCAAAAACACTCAAAAATGGATGTTTTATGGATGAAATATTGAAATAACATGGGTTTTTTAATGTTTTTCATCATTCAGTCCCTTAATTTTAAGGATTTTTCCCTAATAAAGCTTAATTTGGCCATAACCTCAGTGATTAATTTTAATCACTTTTACTAATAATTTCGATAAAAATTTAACATGGTATTATTATAATCTAAAAATAAGAATGAATAAAATTGTGTATTTTTTATTTTTTTTAATTCAAATCACATTATCATAAAATTTAATATTAGTGTTAATCCCGCAGAAAGGAAGAAATAATAGGGTTTTATAGTACGAAAACTGTCAAAAGATTGATAAGTTTTATATTTTGTATCTATGTGGAATTGATTATAATAATTTTAATTGTATTATTATATTTTTTATTTCTCTAATTTGACCTGAAAAATAATTTATAATATCATTTATCATTAATAATTAATTAGACAAAAATGCATTTTTTAACTAAAAAGCAATATTTATCACTATTCATCAAAACATATGCTTCTCAAAAAAAATCCAAAAAATCACCTTAGGATAATTTTGACATTATGAATTAATAAATGAATTTTATTTTATCCAATTAAATTTCTAAATGTGTCTAAAATTAATTTTACTATTAAAATCGATTCATTTAAGAAAACAATATTTTTAACATAAATAGACATTACCCAAAATATTATCTTCCATTATCAATATGCTATATTTATATAAAGAAAAAATATTTGAAAAGTAATTATTAATATGTTTAACATCTAATTTATAATTATCATATTTAAATAATTAAATCAATAAAAATGCTATTTTATAGAAAGTCAGTGTTGCGTGCACCGTACGGCAAGTTGGTGTTGCTTGTAGCGCAATCCAAGTTGGTATTGCGTGTAGCACAAGCCAAGTCGGTAATTCATGTGAAAAGAAGGTTTGAATTAGTGTTTTAATAAATATATATAAAGAAATTTTTCCAGTATTATGTGAAATGAAAAATATTGAAAAGTTAAATTAATTTGAAAAAAAAATCCCAAAATCTTAGGGTGTTACATAATGTACACTAGTAAAAACTAAAAAAAGAATGTCAATAATATTTATTTTCATTATATATATAATATAAATTTTAATTTAAAATATATATATATGTAAAACATTTTTCATTATACTGTAATTATATATAAACATATTTTACATAAGGATAATTTTTATAAATTTTACCTATAACATGACACTCTCCCATAAATTAAAAGTATTGTGTTGTAGGGATCACATCACCATTACTGTGATTTCCATTGTCACACTCTAACCTAGTTAATTTATTTTTGTGATGTAAAATAGTGCATGAGACCAGTAAAAATTTGTTGTTATTATTATTATTTATTATTTTTTGTTATTTTTAATTTTCTATTTCCCCTCTCCCTTTCTCCCGTACATCGCCCCACACCCTCTACATCTAGTGCAAGTCATGTTTCCTAGAATAAAGGAACCCAACCACGCAACTCCCTCCTCCTACAGCTATGGAATCTAGTCAACTATCTTTATGATTTCATCCATGGTCTCCTTCAGTTATCATTACTTCTCCTGCACTCTATCCATATTTTCTTTTCATTGTGGCATTCCTTCTATTCATTATGGTTTTCCAGACCCACCCTAACCCTAAACAGATTTTAAGTGTTTTATTTGTTTATTCTCAATGGTTAAGTATCATAATCCCTGATTGAGGTCAACTTTAGTCATGGTTATTGAAGGATTTTTGTGGTAGTGGATAATCTATTAAAGGGTTTGGATTTATATATGTGGATAACCTTGATTTTCTTAGAAAACATTCATTCCATACATTCTATTAATTAAGGGGAAATTTAAGTTCTTAAATGTGGGATAATTATTTCATGATATTATATCATCACTAAATTGTTTTTTCCATAAAATGTAATGTTAAGTTAAATAAATAATATGATCAAGTAAACCATTATCTAATGGTTGGTTCATGTTTAGATCATTCAATTTGATCCAGGATTTCCATTATAGGGAATAATGAAAAACTCATATTAGATTAAAATTGTTGAATTTAGTGTTATTGGGGATAAAATTGTGCTACACTTATAGATTCTCCCATATAAAAACACTTTATGTATTTATTTCCTTATTGGGTGTTGTAGTTTCCTTTCATGATTCATTAATATTTTCTATAAGTTCTTATTTCATTATTGTTGACACACGATTTAATTAATGAAGTTTTATTTTCATATTGGATTCATGGTGTTAATAATTATTATAATATCTAAAAATTTCTTGTAGTTTTTTCATGTTTTCAGCTAATATCAATTGGTGGTCATGATCACCAACACATAAAACACATTCACGCACAGAGATTTATAAATTTCTAAAGTCATGAATTATTTTATAAAAAAAATTCTAAGAAGGATTTGGTTGTATTATAAAAATATTCAGTTAACTAGTAGATACCTATGACATTTAATTTTTTTCAGGTTGTGTTCAACTTCAAGAAAACATATATTAGTGATAGTTTCCATGATAAATATTGAATTTCTTCCATAAATCAATATTCTATCCCGATTTTAATGTCCTCGTTTTTTTCAACTAGCTCAACATTAATTTTTGTTTCAGATTTGGCCACATAGATTTTTCATTACGGGTATGTTCAAGTAAATGTATTTAATTATATTTAGAAATCCATCCAATACTTATTCCATATAATTATATATGTTGCACTTACCTAACAGGATGCATTGATTTCTACAATAATTTTCAATTGGATTACTATTTTTCCTTATTTTCATTAATATATATGAATTTTTATATTGGTTTCTTGGTGTTATAAATTAGTATACACTATTGAAATGTTTGAGACTTATGTTCTTATAACTATTAATATTATTCAATTCTTCCTACACACATACATTGGATAAACATGTATGAATTCTCATATATGAATTTCCTAATCCCATAAAAGATTTATTATGATTGTTTTTAGAAGGGTTTGGATAAATTTTTTCAACATAAAGATCTTTAGTCAATTATTGTGAGGCACCACCTCACATTTTGAGACAAATATGACATATATTTTCTTAAGGATTAAGTATTTTTATATTTTATATAATTGGATGCATGATCAATAAAAATAATTTTTAAATATTAACAATTCATTCATATTAAAAATTTAATTTTCAGAATCTAAAAGTTTAATCAAAATCATTAAAACCCATTTGTTAATTTAAAAATCATCAATACAAAATGTATTTCTTGTTTTTTAAAAATTCATTATATTTTTCATTACATGATATAAGATATAAATTCAGTTTTTTATCGGAATTTTATAATAGTTTAGATTATTTTTTACCTAATACATAATCATAAGTAAATGAAGACCTCTAACTTATTATGTTAAAACTACTTTTCAATCCTCTCCATCAGTATTTGATTTTTTTTATTTTTATTTTCCCATAAATGGGTCCATTATAATGATTTTTATTAATATAAAATATTTAAAACTATTTAGTTTATATTTTTTTTATTCTTATCTGTGTTGACTAATTTCACTAAATTTATATATTAATCTATCATGATACATTATTATTGGTCAAAAAAAATAAAATGGTGTCATAATATCTGAAATTATTAAAAATACAACCATGAATCATTGGATTCCACACATAGTGATCGAAATTAATGTATGCTTGATTACAGAATTACATAGATGTGTGACCTCTGACGAAGATCTATAAAGCATTTCTGAATCACGCTTTCCCCATTTGAAGGTTTGGTGGATTTTTTTGGATTCTAAATAAATATTAAATCTAATATATATTATATTTTTTCATGTATTATAATCCCTTATTTATTTTTTATTATTTAAAAGTGAAATAGAATTAATTTATCATATTACTCACTTTCACACTACAAAGTGATAGAATAGTCTAAAAATTGTTACGCAGATTAAGTGTAAAGTGACCGAGAAGTAATTTATCCTAACTAGGATTGTTCTTTTTTACTATAAATTCATTACATATATATTACTAATCACTTGATAATTTATATATCCCATTGTGAAAAATATTCTCAATTTGAGTGTATTGTCCTCAGTTAATTTTTTTTATTATTATCCATAATTTTTGTGTTTTTTTATCAGTTAAATTGTATGCATATATTCTGTTACTCTTTGTATTATTTTCTATTACATTAGTCTGGTTCATGAGGTGATGACATTTGAATGTGGTGTGGGAGAAGATTTATCATGTTTGATGGTAAGTTCATTTCCTCTTCCAATGTTATTTTTCTCAAAATTAAATTGAAGATTGATCCCCTTTGGGGGAAATGTTCTTCAACTCATTCCACTAACATGAAAACATTCTGAATTGTACCCAAAACCAAAATATATCAAATAAATCAGATCATTATTCTAGGAGATATAGTTTATTATCATCCTCTACTTTCCACTAAAAATGAGGTTTTGAGGAATTTGGGCCATCACCAGGAGCCTATTTCTTCATTATAACACTAAATATGTCATCAGTCATTAGAATAATATAAGAAACCGTGATGAATTTCTCGAATTATTATGCCTTTAGGCCATATGTACTGTTATTTGATGTCTATAATGGCTCCCCAACCCCATTTTTTATCCATTCATTTTCAAATTATCTATACATTACGTGTAGAGTAGTAATAGTTCTAATCCCATTAAAACTACAATTATGTGCTATGATTCTGGTTAAGGCATAAAAAATAATAGTATCTTCTTTGTAAGTCTAGTACTCAACTCCTTCAATATATGAACTCCTCTACATTACATTGGAAGATATTTTTATCTTATTAGCACCACCACAAGGTACCATCTTTGGAATCTTGTGAGTAATTATTGTTATGGAATAGAAAGTAGAAAATTCATCTCCAAAATATGTATAATATTATTTCTAGAAACCCTTAGAAGAATTTTGTGATATCATTTCAATAAACACTCCACTATAATGAAAAAAAACTGGTCACATATTTTTTGACCTCAAAAATCCCTTCTTTTGTTCCCACATTAGATTTATAATGTTTATTAGGAAAATTTAGAAAAATAGTTCCATAATCCTTCACTAACTTGTTATTGTATGATTTTATATATATTATAATGGAATTAGATCTATATTTTCTTAAAGACATTCAAAATCAATCAGCTCATTCTCTGTTATAACCAAATCAGGTTTGATCTTTTGGATCTATATAAAAAGATTATCAATGTACTCAACATTCTTAGAACTCCCCAGTCATATTTTCACACCAACTTTGATTTCTTTATTCTATGTGTTCTTGAGATCTAGAGAAATGTCAGGAATGATGATACTTTTTCTCATTTTTTAGGGGAAACAATATCTTTTTTTAGAAATTTCACTTTTAAGCACCATAGAATCCTCTAATTGAAAAAAAGAGATTTTTAAATATTTATATACTTAATGTCATCCTATCATAGAACTTGACCAAATTTCACACCAACTATATTCATAGCATCTAGTTATAAATTAGATACTAGATCCCTAAACTATCATGTATTTTTTTTCCAATACAATTATTAACTAGTCCTTACATTACAACATGACCATTCACATCTATATTCTTTGTAATCATGTTAAGAAATGTTGTTACATCCTTGAGAACTTTATTATAGCCTAAACTATGACTATTGACCTATGGTATTCAAAATTATGTCATTTATGCCCTCTAATTGTTAGATATTATCAAGGGGCACTTTATCACTAATTCACTTGTTAAAGAGTCCTTGAGGATGATTGCAGTTGTGCTGATTTCAGCACTTTAACCATATTACCATGACTTCTTATATCTCATCGAATATATATATATTATTCTGTAAAATTTATTCATATCTTATTTTAATCTTTGAAAACTGAATTTTTAATGTAACAGTAGATAGTTCTACCTTTATTTTCATCCTAAATGAGACAAATTTGTATTATCATAGTAGACCATTCAATTATTTTCATTATAAACAATTAGACTATGTATTTTAATATCACAATAAGCTATTCTTTATTAATTTTCACAATAGCATGTTCTGTATTATTTATGTTTTTTATTAATAGTCAAATTAAATATGATTTCTTATAAATAGAAGAAGAAATAAAACCTAAAGTGAATTTCTTACAAACTGATATTTCAACTAATTGAGATTTATTTGAAAACATTAAAATTTAAAATTCAATATCTTGTTTGATGTGATATACTATTTTATAGGAATATAATTATCTACTATTTTATATTTTATACATAAATTTATTTTCATTCTAATTGATTGATTAAGGATAATTTGCTTCCAAAGTAAAAGAAAGGAAACCTAATTACATGAGTAAGGGCGACCAGGTGCTTCCAACTATCTTTGTTCTAAATTGGGTATGAAATTCTTCATGCTACTGATGTGAGCCTACTATTATTGTTCTCCCCCATTGTGTAAATTTCATAACTAAGTGGTTTAATTGCATGAATTTTCCTCGATGCCAATGTGAACCACAATTGTGATTGGTGATGTGTGATAGGAACCAATTGTGGATTGTTTTTGATAAATTTTCATGTAAAATCTATTTGAGTTCGAACATGTTTAATCATGATTTTAAAATGTTTCTTGGTGATTCATGGATTTTCATATACTTTGAACATGTTTTTAAATTATATTTGAATCTTTTTTTCAAATAAATTCTCCCATCCTTAGATTTTATATAATATTATTTAATACATATTATATAATAAATATAAATACATTTTATTTAAGTACATTAATAAATATAATATAAAATTTTAGCTATAAATACCCAAATACCCGCACATGGAATCTTATTTAAAATATATTTTACAAATAGATATTAATTTTTTAAATTTATTAATAATTTTAATAATATTACAAATATATAAATTTTTTATATGAATCTATTCATAAATATTTTGACAAACATATATATATTTTCTTTTAGTATTATTATAATTGAATCAGAACTATTTTATTTATCGCAATAACATATTGCAAAAAAGTTATTACCATAAATTTTGTGACATGATAATTATTTTTGGTCAAATTATTTACAAATATAAAATTCAATTTTATTAACAGAAATTCCCATTTTGGAAAAGCTAACTATTTTTGTGTTAACAATTTGGTTCCTAAGGTTCCCATTATTGAACAACCATACATTCTTCAGCTAGTGTTGGGATGTCTCTATGTATGAGAATCAAATAAAGGGAAACACATTATATTCCTTGGGGATCCCATACTAAAACCTCCATCATGATGAGTATCAGTACCTGGGTCATCACCAGGAATCCCTTATTTTTAATCCCCCATGATGAACCCCATTATAGTACCTAGGTTTCCCCAATGTCAATACAACATCTGATAGTAAAGAGGGGGAGGCCTTTGGAAATTCTATATTTATATGAGAGACTGATTCTAGGTTGACCTAGAAATTCAAAATTCATACCTTCCCTATATCCCATGGCTATTATTCAGGGCATCCAATTTCTTATGTGTCTACGTCTGAACAATCAATAGTGAGTCCACATAATCCTTGGGGGTGTCCTATGAATCAATCAAGGGGAAAAAATTTAACCTAAATACATATAATATTATTTCTCATGGATATATTCCCACACATAACCTCGTACCTCTATTTAAATATCAGGATTACAAGGAATTCACAATGGTCTAATGGTATCTCCATTCTAACTCAGATCCCCCAGAATTCGTAATTGTCTTATTGTTACCATGATAATACTTTAAATCATAGGAATTACATCATTAATGATATAATATATTCTAATGATGGATCCTAGGAACAATGTCTAGGAATCGACCACTATATCATCCATAAAGGATTCCAGTTGAATAACACATTCATCCCATTTTATTGTGAGACCTGATCCCAGACATCTCAAAAATCCTATTTTCATGTCAATATCAACAGGTTATTATTTAGAATACAAATATTTAATAATAGATTTAGGACCATCCTAAAATTACCATGTTCCCTATGAAGTCATGTAACCTATCAAAAATAAAACAAACACATAATATGAGATGGCTGAAAAACCAAGCACATCCACATCATCGAAGCCCCTATATGATTACAAGATTATTTAAGTTCTAGGTTACACCTAAAACCATAACAAACTAGATTCAAACCCTCAATCAAGATAGTTTTTCCATGTCACATCCATCAAGGTCCCCTTGGTTTCATTACAATAGAGGTACCCTATGTGGGATCCTAAAGGTCAATCTCTACTCCCATGCCATCTCTTAATGCTTGGAGGTCGTCTTATCCCCCAACCTCATGAGAATCACCTCATGGAATTTTGGGTTAAATAGGATTTATTTATAAGGAACCCACTAAAGAGTTGTCAAAAAGACCTTCTAAAACATCTTGTTAGGTCAATGTCACTCACTCATTCGAAATTTATCTAGTCCACCAAGGTTCTATCCACCTAGGCATAAATCATCTTAGGGGTCCTAACCTAGCATTCAAGGGTCAATATCTCAAGTGGATCCCCCCCCCCTCTTAGAGGTGTCCATTTTTTTGGGTATCACATTATTCCAATCCATATGCATCAACGGTTGAGGTTTTATGCCATTGCACTATGTCCATGGTGGAACAGGAAAATTTTCCCTTCATTCTTGAGTGATCGTACAATTTTAAATATATTATATCAAATAAACTAATAAAAACAAATTAAAAATATCCATAATAATATTGGTAACCCCCATACTGGAGGGATCTGACACCCACATATGTATTAACATCATAAATTATTTTATTTGGATAGTACCGGGAAAACCTACCTCTTTTCTAGATTTTGAATTAATTTTCTAAAGGACTGATGTTGTTGTCGAGGCCTTCCCATGGCTTTTCAATCCCATTATATCTTCCAATAACCTATCATAATCCAGGATTCCAAAAATTAATTACAATAAATTTAATGTTACTAATTTTAAACAAAAAATAATTTTATTCAAATTTTAAACAACATAAAAAAATTGTTAAACTCTCATTGATCCCCATAATGTAATCATAAACACAACTAAATATCCACCAGAGGTTTTTCAACACCCTAAAAATAAACAAAATATGAATCTAGAAACAACGACATGAATTCCATTTCTAATAAATCTAAATTTAATGGAAAACCATAATAAACTCGAATGCAAGACATAACATAATTAAATTGATGAAAGAAAAAACATGAACTCTTTATTGGCATGTGCACATTCTAGGTAGAGTAGAATCTCCATGAGAAGAATATTATCCAAACATAATCTAGAGGAATCGACAAAAAATTCCAAAACACAGAAACCAAAATACAATACGATCTAAGGAGAAGGAATGTAGAGACAAATGGATGTAAGGACATTCTTATAAATTTCTAGACAAAATCATATAAAATAACATCATTGAAAGGGTTTAAATGAGGGAAGAAAGGGGGAGAGACCCACTGGATGCACAAGAAAATTAAATTTGGATTCTAGGTATGGACTCCTCAAAAATATTAGCAAAAATAATATTTTCCCCTATTCTAAACGCACCTTCTTACTAGTGTTAGGACATGATATCATCAGTGGAACCTGGATATACACCAAGCCATTGTCCACCCCATCGAATATCCAGTTGATGTAGATTTTGTATTGTATATATCATCTCCATATTGAACCCTTTGGATGCTCTTAGTCACTATCTAACCTCCATTCCATTTAAAAACACACCATTTTGATAGGTTCCAACCTTTTGAATTCCATTTCAAATCCTAATTCGAAATCCTAACCATAAACTATATTAAAATTCAATTTTCCTCAAAATTCTAAAAAAATTTGTGCACATGCAGTATTATATTTCCAAACCATATAAATCATAATCCTTGGGAATAATTTTCAAGGATTACATCATCAGTCTTGAACTAATTGGTCTCTAATTCAAAGTTAGGAAGATTCACTATATCCCAAAACTCCCATCACGTCTCTAAAGAACAGCATTAAACATTAGGTTCTCAACCAATGAAATGTGATTTATCCCTCTAAATCATTTTATGAAACACCAATATGGTGATCCACATCATAAATCCATCCTGAGAGACCCAAAACATACCAATAACTTCCAAAATAAAATATCTATTATCGTTTTCATATCATCAAATACAATTACATGCCAATATTTCAACTGGACCTCCTTTGACTATCATATCTAAAGTTTTCTTATATTCAGCTATCAATGTGCTTCTAGAATTACTTGACCACGATTATTTTTTCCCAAGGGTTTGTTCTGATCATTTGAATATTCCCAAATATAACAAAAAATATTAGGTAAACTAATAATGTCTCCCACATTGGTATTTAACAAGGAAAGAAATACATTTCCAATAGCCAATGGATGGAAACCCGAACCATGGTATTATTCAAAGAAAAATGGAATGATTTCAACCTCAATAGACATTTAATAAAACCATAAGTAAAATAATTATCACAGATGATATCAAAGTAGCATCATATGTCAAAAAATATTCAAACCAAAGAGGTACATCCAAGACACTAGATAATATGGTCTAGATAAATAACTGAAGACCATCAACATGGAACATAAAGTTACCCATGGGTCTATCTACATGTCACTATATATCCCACCATCCTAACCCAGAGGAAGGAAACACAAATAAAGAGAGTAACCCTCTATATAATTCTATTCTTTTTATCTATATACTATAATACTAAGGCCGAAACACCCAATGGAAAATGTAGTGTGTGAGTACTAGAGAATAGATTCATTCCACCAAGGATTCTATAAAATTTCCATCCAAGTGAATTAATTATTTATTTTTTAAGCTTTATTTCAATAACATTTCATAATAAATCATTTTCCATAAAAAATTATCTTTTTCCCCTTTTTAAATAATTCTATATTTGAATACATAATGAAATATGTCATAACATTTATCTATGAGGCATTAAAGGATGAAATAAAAACTATCGAATCATAAATATCCATATCATGTGATGAAATGTAAATATCAAACAAAAAATATTGTAATATATTCATACATTACTAAATGTACAATCAAAACTCAAGGGTGTACAAAACATAGATGATCAGGACTACTAGCCCACATATGGGACTCCTAATTTCCTTGAACATAAACTTCAGGGAAAGGCCACCCACAAGAAATTAATAACCTCATGGTCATCTCCTCTAGTGATTTATAAATCCAATAGGGATCATATATATCTATTTTTTCTGTATACAAATGTATTCTTGATGTGATAATACATTATCATTCTATTAAAAAAACCAATTCAAGTATCATAAAACATTTCTCAATGAAAATTAATTTCATTTAAAAGACCATATTTATATAAAACATCTTTTATAGTGATTCCACATTGTTCCCATGATTAAAAAACAATTTCCTTTTTGAAAACATATTTGAGGAAATTTATCAATGACTTTATGTGTAATGAAACAACTTCTATAAATAACTCTATCTATAAAAAAATTTACATGTCCATTAATTATCACATTCACCTCTTATGGATTTAAATTCAACAATTTGATAATTTTAAACCAATGGAAATCATAAGAACATATGGAATACAATGGATATACCATAGGATAGAGACAAATACCTCAAGAATAATGAAAAACTCTTTTCCTTCAGAACCATTGATAGGAAATGAATATATTTGGTAGTTAAGAGCCTAGATCCAAGGGAATTACATAATTCCACTAGATAAACCATATATCAAGTCATAATACTTCACATTGTTTTTTGTGAGAAGTATAATATGATAAATTTAAGGTATACCTATAAACAGGTGAGAAAAACAACTAGAAAAAGAGACATGCCTCGATGATATCTATAAAAAATTGATCACAAATCAGAATGGAATCAAGTGGAGAGTCCTATAAAGCATAATGTATTGTATTGTTGAAGATAATAATGAATTTAGAAGGGATTAATCTTAAAAATTAATAAGTTAATTAGGGTAATTTTTCATTTTAATATGGTTGGATCTACTCACATAGTTATGTCGCACGATTAGAGAATATTTTCACTAAATATGTGGTAGCCTCTATCCCATGAGAAAAAATTCAGATAATCTCTTATGAATAGTTTCAAGGTATGAAAAATTGTTCTCAAACTATGAAAAATTCCAAAAAAATAAGTAGATCCATATTGAATGGTACCATATGGTTATCACTAATTTTGTGCCTAAATTGTGTGTTTGGGATATATTCTCTACAACTCCAAATTTTCAAATCTGAACTCATGTAAGCCTCTAAAAACTCATATGATATTAAAAAATCTCAAAATTGAAAATTCATGTGACCCAGAGGGTGTAACAATTATTCCCACCATACAATCTCTATGTCCCCATAATGGTTAAGGATCACGAACACAAGAAGAGGTAAGGACATTGTTGCATCACTGAGTCCTTTCACTACCATGTGGAATGTATGTCCATACCACACTACCATATCCTATGAACCAATGGGATATTATTTAAATGTAGAAACTTATTTTATCAATTAAATTATATAGTTGAATCCTCAACTAAACAAAACCATTCATCATTCCCTACCATACCATGAGCAATAACATGCCACTACTCTGATCACTACCGGATAACCTCAATTAATAATGAGACTAAAGCTAATCTATGTAATCCATATGAAATCATACTCGAATTTCAAATATAGTATTTATCTCATGATTATATACAATCAATCTTACATCACAAGTACCTTGTACATTTATAAATATTATTATATGAATTTAATATATGTTACTCATTAAATACAAACCATTAATAAAAAATTATTTGGAAGACTACGTACATGATTAGAAAACATAAAATTAGAATAAAAAAATTATTTAAACTCCATAATAAACTCTTAAATACCTTTTATCTTATATAACTATATAGGATAACCTAGGGAATTCATATAAAAAGGGGTGACCTAGAAAACCCAATAAGGTAATAAACATGGAAACATTTCATAAAGCATGGTTCATAAGGCATATCACGGTAACATAAATGGCATGGCTCATGAAAAATATTATATATGAATAAAATATAGAACATAAAATCATATGGACATTGAAATATATGAATATGTAAGTAACATATATCATGAAATATAGATAATTTACACTTACCTATGAAGACAATATCGCATGGTTGATGGAGTCCAATAATGGATTAAGTTTACTCCCTAATCACATACAAGACATCTCGTGGGAATAAGAATTTACCCAATGGAATGGATTATTATATGGTCACACCCATCATAACATGTATATTCATATGTATTCCACATAAATAAATCAAACATAATGAATAAACATAATGCTCTCCCATGGGAATTAACGGGTTTCATAATCATGTTACAAGAAATAACTAAAGGGCGTATCATAATTGTATACCTGAAATATGGGATCTAAATTATTCTTGTACATTCATAAAAGTAAATAATAATAATAGATCATGAATAATGAAGTCAAACTAAAGTGAATACAAAAAAATTGGTTAGGTAAATTTTTGAATGTTCTAATGAAGCATAATTTTAGGGAAAAGAATGAAGATTATTTAAAGAGGATAAGGGAATAATTATTTCCATAAAACTAGAAATGAATTATAATTGTTTTCTATGATAAAATGAGTGATTTTATAAAAATAATTTCATCTTAAATCACCTTGGTTAGTTTTATTTAAAAGGGGTATGTAACTAAGAAGTTCACATTTAATTAGCTCTTCTTATTGAATGGAATTGAGAATGGAACCTTCTAAAACAAGTATTTTCCCATAAAATAAAGATGAATGGAGGTAGATAAATATTTTTGGGACATATTTTAATAATACATGATAATTAATTAAGAATAATTTAGAGTTAAATTTTTTCTATGATAGATAACGTGTAACACAAAGTTAATATGGAGGTCTAAAGAGATCTCATACATTATGTTTAAATGTGTCCTTCACTTTCACATAAGGTCATGGATAATAAAATTAAATTAATAAATAATTTACTTAATAAATTATTACAAATATTTAAATTAATTATAATTTTATTAAGATTATTTATGGCCATTTCGATGATTTATAAAGTTCAATTTCCCCGTTCTGAGAGTGTTCATTTCATGGTGTCATGGTCGAATAATTTTTGGATAAGTATATATGCTCTTGTAATATGGGACTAAAAAACAAAAATTGTAATAAAATAGTGTTCATGATCTTATTGAAATTTTATTGGTCCCAAATATCTATTTCTAGTTAGATATTGGGATGATTATTTTTGTAAAAATGTTAACTTTATTTGGTTTGTTCATTTTGGTGGTTTTACCAACAATCATGGACTAGTTCATTTTATATAAATGTATGGCCATATATTAATTATATAATGTCATAAAATATATATTTTACATATTTCGGTAATTTTAAACAACTATAGTTGAATTTAAACCAATCATGAAAATGTTAATGGGAAACCAAAACTCATCATCCATGAAGGTCGTCAACTGACAAATCAGAGACAATGTTTTCATTTTTTTGAATAAAATGAGAAGAGATGAGATTTTATTATTGATGTTAGATTAAAAAATTAAATTCCATTACATATATTATACTAGATTTATCATTCCACTTTAGATAGTGGGTGAGGAAAAGGTAGATGATTGAATAAATTTAAAATAGGAAGATGGAGGATTTTACATCGTGAATGTAGTCACCTTGAGGACCTCCATATGGCACTTGGAATAGGTATTTTCGTGAGACCATAAAAACTAGGAAGTGGATAAGATTATTGGGAAGGTAATCTGATTGAATATTGGAAACATACAATGCTTAGAAGGTGTGATGAGAAGGGGTGGAGAGGGATGATTTTTATAAGGGGAGGAGAGGGGTTCTTTTGATTAATATATTCATTAAATTTTTTTTGTTCTCAAGGTGATCATTATTTTTAATTATTGTGACTATATATAATAAATATTCTATGTTATTTCAAACTAATGGGTTATTAAATCATCAATGACTCAAAAATGATTTTATTTGGCTTGTAATGTCAAATATAGAAAATTATTGAATTTCACTATTTAGCCTAAATTAAACTATTTTTGAAAAGTCACAAAAATACCCCCTAATAATTTATAAACAAGACGATTTCAAAAATGGAATCCAATTTATGATGATAATTTAACAAATTTGTTAAAAATAATTTTTTAATTTAAATAATCATTTTCTTTAAAAATCCGAGATTAAATATTATAATTGATTTTATGACCCATTGAAAATAATTTATGAGCTTGTAAAATTATCTTATAATAATAATAAAAATTATATTTAATTTATGAATATATTTTTTGAATGTAACTTTTCATTAAAATCATTTTATTCATTATAAAATTGAAAATAATACATTAATGCTTTATTAAAATTCTAATATTAATTTATTATTTTTTAAAAAATTATAAAAATATAGAATAAATATATAATATTTTCATTTTATATGGTACCTAGATATTGTTTTTCATTTACATAGGTAGGTTACCAGTTTAATGGCCAGATTACTATTCCTAACTATTAGATCACTATTCCAACAGTCTAGTTACGATTCCAAAGGTCATGTGGGTTCCCAACATCCTATAAATACCTGTTATTCCATTCATTCAACATAACCATCCATTTTCTATAAAGAATATTTATACTTCCATATTAAAAGTGAATATTTTTATTATTAACTATAGAGACCCGGCTTTTCCCTGTAATACTTCAAAATATTTCTACATATCTTTCCATAACTACGCATAGAGACAGTGTGCAATTCTGAGGATTGATGTTCATGGAATAATATTTATAAAAAAATAGTATTTTTATATGATTCAAGAGATAAAAATAATAAATCTCTTAAAAATTGTCTCATATTAGAAATCCACAGGTATGGTTGAATTCAGAGTGTGGTGTTAACACTAGGCAAGAAATAAAGTTTTTCAACATGGGCCTACTGTAGAAAAATCAATGGAGGACATAATCATAATAAAATAATTGAATTAAATTATTTTATCTGTGTTTTTAAATCAAATAACTTTTGAACAGGGACTCAGATTGGAAATCTGAGACCATTGTTGAGTTCATAGCACGGTGTTTTACCTTAGCACGACATAAAAAAAGATGGTATTGTAGTTTCGGATTCTGTAACTGCAATAAGTTTCCTATAAATAAGATTTTAGAGAAATGAGATATAGTTAGATCATTTCTCTCACAGATGGTGAAGCTATGAACATATTCTTCCAATGGTGATTTGACATCCCAACATCATCAGATATCGAGGAAAATGAAGGCACTATTAGATCAAACCACAAAAGATACAATAGCATATCCAAAATCAAGTTTGGATTACAATTTTGGATTATAAAACTCCCCTATTGAAATTACATTGTCGAAAATAATTTCTATTTGAATTTTGTGATATGGAATCCTTTATTTGTTATCAAACTAACATCGACCATCATCTGATTCAGTTTCTCAAAACATGTTCTTCGTGTTCTTCTTCATGCTTCGACAATAAATTTTTTTAATGCAAAAACAATATTTTATCTTGTATAAAGTCACATATTTGGGAATATCTCAACAATAGGTGTCACGATCTATGCTTGGAGTAGATTTTTGGGCACTAGAGGAGGTGCAACGATGAGCGAAATATCTTCCAACATTTTATCACGTCGACGATTCTTTGAGCGGAGACCACCGTAGTGTAGATTAGGTCTAGAGGATCCCGAATTTGGTCTCAGATATTTTTTTCAATCACCAGAGTGAAAGTGGTGGTCTGTTAAAGGATTTTTGATAAGGTCACCGGTGGAGGCGTATCGGTGAGATGTTATGCAGTGGCTCTGGGAGAGGTTTTGGGCCAACAGGCAGTGGCTCCAGGTGAGGCGGTAGGCTGCCAGATAATAGGGAGTCGAGCAACGACGGCAGGTCGGACAACAGTGGAGGTCGGGCGGCCTGGACGGTGGCATGGGGTGAGGGTGGTAGCATGCAGGAAACCCTAACAGTTTGAAAAATAAATAAATAAGAAAGAAAATAATAATAATGATGATAATAATATTATTATTATTACTTTTTGAAACCCCTATAACTCCCATTCTAGGAATCCAATTAACATGTTGTTAGTGGCGACATTTCCCTATTTTCAATAATTTATTTTTAAGACCATTTCATATTTTTTTTCTCCAACCCATGTTTTGGGCCCATGAATCATTCGTGTTTTGTTGATTTATTGAAATTTTTAAAGCCTTATCCTGGAATTAATCCTACAAGGAGCATATATTTAATGATCCGGATGTGGTAGCATGAACCGGTTTTTAAGACGGTCATTTCAGTACTGATGTGGGATGAATATATTTTGTTTTTACACTAGTTCCACAAGACACCCAAATAATATAAATATATTATTATTATTAAATATTTAACTTTCCATAATTTATGTATGTGACATCCGATTGATGCACCATCGGAGTTAATTCATCCATGGTGTTGAGTTGGATGTTTAAAGACCTAATTCGAACACATAAACCGATTTTCAGGTGCAAGACCCACGAAGCCCGATTTGGGCATTTGTGGTGAAATGAAGATTTTTCACCAGGTGTTTGTTTAGAATGAATGAATAGCCAATACTGTTTCCTTTTTCAATATGATCACTATGTAACAATCTGATTGATGAGTTCAGGGATCGTGGAATTTTTCCCATAAAGCATCGTTCGTGTGCAATGTTGTGAAATTTCATTTCATCACAAATAGTCTGATTCTGGCATATGAATAGGCGATCATATGTGTTTTTCCTCAAGGATCATGATGGTGTGATCCATTTGATTATTTGGGACCCTTTTCAGAGGCATGATGGAAGAATTACATTTTATCCCTACGGATAAAACAATGATCATCGTGTGCACGTCATCCTTTTGGGTCAAAGGTTCCATGTACTCTAGGAGTACACTAGTAGGCCTAGGTGGGTACTTGTTCACATTTTAGTACTCGAGTGTGGCTAGTTACATGGATAGGAGATGATTTGGGGTGACATGTCGTATTGTACCCACACAAACTTTGTACCACATGAAAAATATACTTCTTCTCATATCTCCTTCTTTTGGACTTGGATTTTGGAATGTGAGTAGCCTATCCCAAATGTTTTTTCACATAGAACGTGATGGTACCATCCATAGTGGATTTTTAGATATGAGGTGAGATGTTATGGATTTGATTCATATTCAAGAAACGTTTGACGAAAATTATAATTAGGTGATGACATATTAGTGCTTTCCAAGACATACCACCCAGTAGGGACAGCCAATATAGTTCCTTGCTACCTTCTTAGTGGAATCCTGCTACTAGGTGGGTCGTGGGTCTTCGATGACCTAGAGTGTAATCCCCCATAGGTATGGGTCTGGGTCCTCTATAAATATTATGATAGTGTAATCCCCCTAATTCACAATGTCTTGGGTCCTCTATTATATTAAGAGTGGAATCCCCCATCAGTATTGGCATGGGACCTCTATCAGCTACATTTAAGTGGAATCCCCCTAACAAACTGGGGTGAGGGTCCTTGAGGAACAATAGTAGGATCCCCCCTATAGAATCATTGTGTAGGTCCTCTACGATGATAATAAAATTTGAACACCCCTATCTCACTAAGGTGTGTGTCCCCTACTTTGGTTTTACACATTCTTGATACAAATTAGTGGCGATAAATTCTTTGAAGTTAATTTTGATTCACAAGTAAGAGGGGTTCTTTCCCCACTGAGATGCTTCATTGTGACGCGACCTAAAACCACACGGGTGAGATAGACCCACCCAAAATGGATAATACCAGGGTGTGGTGATTGAGCCCATTTGATTTTCATGATTAGGGCTGATGTGAGTGATACTGGGAATCATTGGTGGTTATTTATGGAATTGTTGAGGACTCTTTTCTTGTACTATGCGATGAGACAGAGATCCCCTTACTGTCATTCTTTTGGTTTTCTTTGATTGAACATATATATGTATCCTATTTCAGTACCACTCGTTTATTTTTGGTTACTCTCCTTCCAAGATAGGTGAAGACGCACAAGGTATGCCACGTTCTTTCCGTGTCTAACTTCTCGTGATTGGATGAGTCTACTCTCATACTATAGGAGTGAAGACTTGATGAAATGTTCATCTTATTATTATTTCTAGATCATTGTGTTGTGGATGAGTTTACTACACTCTCTTATTGGGTTGAGTTGTACTCTCTTACTTTACCTTGTTCTATCTACTACTCCCCTATTTAGTTCAACATTTTCTACTCCCTAGAACCATTGAGGCATCCTACTAAGTATTTTTATACTCACCCCTGCTTGGGCTTTTCCCACACTTAGTGTTCCCTTGCATATGACATGCAGGTTGATCATGACATCAAAGGTTCATAAGGATACAGGTTCCTTGGACCATGTCAAGTGGTTGTATCTTGGGATCTAGGAGTGGGGATCTATCACCTATTTTACTTATCCAATTTTTGTCGGGTTGTAAAACATTTATGGTTGGTTGTTTATTTTTCCCCTTTTTCCCTTCCAATTTACATTTCTGTACTAGTATTATTTAAAATTTGATTCATATTTGTGGTTTATATATATATAAGTGTTGTATTTTTTCATTTCCTCTGAAATTTTGTATTGATTTGGTTGTGTGTGTCTATAGGTTCTTAGGAAAAAGTCATCCCCGAGATTGTTGTGCCTACGGTGCTATTCGCTACCCCCTAGCCTATGGAGGTGGGATTTTGGTAGTTTCAAATCAAGCCTCGACATGGGTTGGGCCATGAAAAAGTGTATTCAAAAGTGGTTTGATCCTTGGGATGTTGTTTGGGTGTTTAACTATAAAGGTCTTGGTTTGGGCTAAGGGAAACAATGTCAACATGTCTCTAGTGTGACTATCAGGCCAAGGAGTCTAGTGATGGATCAATGGCAGATGTAGCCATTCTCTATAACCCTGATTACTTGCTTGTCAACTTGGAATGTGGATAAATTTGTTGTAGGTAACTTTGGTACATGAATCATATAGTATCGATTCTTTGACATTAATTCTTGAGTCAAATACCCACTATTATATATATAAATATATGCTCTTTAACTGCAGTACTCATTGATGGATTCGGGATGCCTATGCGATGAAAACTAGCCAGGATACTAGATATGGTTCGTGATGATGATTCCATGAGAAGAGGCCTCAGTTTAGGATCCATCAGATGATTCACCTTCCTCCAGGTGGACAAGTAGTAGAACATCCACCTGGTGAGAAATAGTTAATCATAGTAGACCAGGCTGGGGATGTGCGCAGGTTGACTACACTTTGTGATTTCCAGTGCTAGAGACTGATGAGGTTCCATGGTGATACATTCCCTCATGCAGTAGAGGATTGTATAGAGTCGGTGGTCCATATCTTCAAAATTGTTCAGACACCAACAGATTAGATGGTGGCTTTGATCGTGAGTGTTTTCCACATAGGAGATAGATATTGGTGGAGTCTGGTTACTCAGATACATGATGATTCTATACTCTCGTGGGATGACTCTCGACTGCTATTCCATGAGGAGTACTGCCCCTCCTACATATTCTCCATTCGCATGTAGGAGCTCCTTCTATTTGAGAATGGAGGGATGACGATGGATGATTATAAGACTAGTTTCACATATCATTCATGCTACTCTCGGGATATGATCCATGATGGCTACTTCTGAGCATGAAAGTTTCAGTGGGGCCTCCACAAAGAGATCCATGTCGACATAGTGACTTTGTACATCCCATATTACGCTGGGTGTTGGTTTAGGAATTGGGGTAAAGAGTATTTCATTAGTGGAACTCTAGTTACCTAGTTTTGGTATTGGACACGTAATAGTTGAGATGTCTTCCGAAGCTGGTAGACGTCGGTTGGCAGGGCCTCAATATAGGAGGCCTTCCCATTATCAGACTTAGGCACATGGTCTAGGAAAGCAAAGAGAACTAGGTAGCCTTTGGAGGTACAGTGTTATGTTTGTGATGGGAGAGGTCACATGGAATGATACTAGCCGACCATACGAGATGAGCTTTCCATGAAGATAGTAAATGAACCACCATAGTAGAGATGACGCCATGAACAGGGATCTCTCGGGTGGGGATAGGGTGGCCCTTAGGGAGGTGATGTAGGCTGAGGTGTAAGATGTGATTTTCTTGTGGGATGATACTACAAGATCCCTCCACCACCACCATGAAACCCACATCAGGCTTAGGGAGCTGGTGGTCGGGGTTGTGGGCAGCTTCATGTTATGAATGTTTATAATCCTTCAACGCATGAGATGATAAGAGATACACCCTATTCCATTTATACTATTTTTAAATAGTACTTTTTATACACTAGGTGAGGTACACTTTTCTTCATGATTCATGCTTGTAGTTTTATTAGGGTGATGTGAGGCATCAGTGTAATGATGCGTCAGTGTTTTTCAAATCATCATTGAATGCATGAGGAAGAGGGGTCCTTCCCCAATCGAGATGCATTTTTGTGAAGTGAGAAAAAACATGAGGGAAAGTTTGTATATACCATAGAGGATAGTATCAAGTAATGTTTTATGACTCCCTCTAACTTGTGCTTTTATAACGAGGTTTTACAGTGGAGTGCTAGAGTAGGTCCTGGCAATACAAGTGGTGTTTTTCAAGTTGACCCCCTTTTTCATCGAATTCCACTAGTGGGTATGTTATAGTGTATTGATTGGGGTTAATCTCCTTTCGAGTGAAGATAAGACACACGTGTATTAAATTTTATTTTTGTTTATAGATTCTTGCACTAGGAGGAGTATACTCACAATCATGGTTCATTGTCACCTTGTCTGCTCAACATCAATCTTCATATAAGAGTTATCAAGTACAGGCCAAGGCAATTTAGACCCCATAAACAAAACTATATGAATCACTATCTCGTGCAAGCAGCGGTAGTCCCTGCCCTGAGAATATGGAGGCACTGCCTTTTGGGAGAGTGCTTTATGGTTTACTCAGACCATCAGAGTCTCATGTACGTCTTCACTTAGAGAAACTTGAACCTAAGGTGGCGATGCTCGTTGAACATCCTAAAAGACTATAACATTGATATACTCTATATATCTAGAAAGTTAAATGTTGCATGATATTCCCATAGCAGAATGTTTCAAGATCTACTAGTATGGGAAGCTTTAGAGGAGTTAGCTTCTCTATAGCAGACCCTAAGGGAGCACGAGGGTACAATTTTTCTATAGTCATTGGTGTCAAATCATTTTCTTATAATTCATGTGAGAGGGTCCCAGTTGTGAGACACTCACTGTGAGATATTATGTGACTCATATATCTATGGGAGATACACTATATGTATATCCTGAAGGAGGGAATCTGAAGACCTTGTGTCAGGGAAAAAAGTGTTTCCGACTGTGATGTGTGAGCAGGTGATGTGAGAGTTCTACACTTCTCCCTTAGCAGTACATCCCAGTGTGGGTAAGATTTATAGATATCTTTAGGGGTAGTTTTGGTGGTCTGATATGAGATGAATTGTATCTGATTTCGCCTCAAGATGCCTCACCAATCAGCCGGTGAAATCTCAGCACTGAGTTCCAGAGGGTTGTTGCGACCTCTTAAATTCCCAAAGATGAAATGGGATGGCATATCCATGAACTTCATCACTAGGATTCTACGCACAGCGAAGGACCGTGATTCATTATGGTAGATAGTAGATTGACTCACAATGTCGGTACAATTGCCTGTTTTGAGGATTATATTTCAGTGGAGTGTTTGGGATAGTTATTGGTCTAGAAGATCATCCACCTTCATGAGGTACCCTTGATACTCTTCTTCGATCATGATGTGTAGTTTATTTCATGATTATAGAGAGGTTGGTAGGAGGCATTTGGGACTCAACTGTGGATGAGTACAACATTTCACCCCATACTAATAGGCTGACTGAGTGCAATATCCATGTTCTAGAGGATATGTTTAGGCATTGTGTGTTAGTTTTCAGTTGGCGAGGCATGCTATCCTTAAGGATCCTGGGGGATTTTTGAGAACTTTTAGTGTGTTTTTTAGGTTTCCTACCACCTTTCCCTACCCCCATATCTAGAGTGGGTTCACAAAAGTTTTTGTGTGCCATAGTTGATGAGATAAATGAATGATTCTATGCACGTCATAGACAATATAGGACCTTATGTTGATGAAACATCCCTTTGGATCATTTTTTGTGGAAGCACAAAATCGTGTAGGAGTTTCCCTTGGAGTAGGGGAGTCAGGTGTGAGCTCAATATCATGAGTTTTCTTACCTAGATTTTCATTTCATGGATGAAAATATCGATGGAGGGAATGATTTAGAACTATGTTTTTTTTCTTGTAATAAATTGGAATATTTAATCATATATTTCCAGAGCTAGGTGCTGACATGGTGTGCAATTCTGAGGCCCAGTGTTCTCAGAATAAAGTTTCTAAAATTATAAGTATTTTTATATTATTTACACAATAGAAATGGGATATCTCTTAAAATTTAACATGGATCAGAAATATTAGGGTTCAGTTGAATCTGGAGCATGGCATTTATCCTTGGTGGGATATAACTTTTGTCAGTGTTGTCCTACAATATAAGACTCCATGGAGGATGTAACCATAATAAAATAATTAAATTAAAATAATCTATATAATTTATCAAATAAAATAAATTTGAATAGGGAATCAGACTAGAAATTTATACTGTTGTTGAGTTTGTATCACGGTGTTTTACCTAAGTGTGACATAAGTGAGAGGACGTGGGAGTTTTAGATTCCATGTGTATAATCCCAAAGCTTGACATACATGGAAATTACATTACTTTTGTGGAATACCTAATACATGACAGAAATAGATGCCCAAATACCGTATTAGTTTAGTTTCTTTGGAAACTCAGAACATAATCTTTTAATCATGGTGAAAGATCTTCAACATCTCCCATAAAGATCTTCCCCTTTTGTTTTATTACGTAAAACCTTTATTTATATCCTGAGGAAAATAAAACATAAAAAGGGTGAGCTCAAATGCTCAATAAGTGTAAACATGGAGAACATAAAACAATCCATTAACATTTGAACTTAAAAACATGAACATAAAGTTTAAACATCAAAATATCGAGTCATGAAATAAATCTTGGCAGTACATAAGGCATAGATCTACAAGGAACATTAATCATGAGAAAATAGCAAGGAAATAAAACATGTAATTGTGGAAAACCATTAATCACGTGATATAATTTCCATAGTATCCAAGGCATTGCTTCCAGGACCATCATAGTGGACAAAGTTCATTACTGAACCGAGTTTACTAGCCATTCCAGCCCTGTATTACTGAAACGGATTTACTTGTCATTCCAGCAATGTCTATCCCGTGAGATATGAATCTTTACCCAATGCATTGGATGGAGATATAGATACCACCCATCTCATAATTAAATCATTCTTTTGTGTGCCACAAAATAAACATAAATCATTCATCAAATCCCAAAGAATAAAATGGGTTTCATAAACATCATCCCATCATAACATAATCCATATAAAACAAATGGATATCATTTCATCATAAGAAAAATCAAACCATGTAAATTAGAGAGATATTATACTTGAAACATAAACATACTAAATAATGTCATCTTAGATAGAAAATATTTTTGATAAAACACCTGAAATTAATTATTGAAGAAAATATCCTCTCCCCTTCAAAACCATTTTCTTTTCACAAAATACCATGCAATTTTAAAATAAAAGGATTTTGTTGAAAATAATTATGAAATATTGTAAAGGAAGCTTCATGAAAATAAGGCGTTATTAAACCGTAAAAATCCGTTCAGGCCGTATAATTTAAAAAACATTCTTCTCGTACTTTTTCTAGATAAGTCAAATAGTACCTCGTATGGTAAACAAAAGAAAGATTCCTTCCATACCATGTGGTAAAAGTCATAAAAGGGTGAAAATGACTTTAAAAATACATGGAATAATAGTAAAAATATTATGAAAATATTTTTAGAAAACATGGATATGGATGATAAACATAACCCCAGTAAATACTTATAAATAAACAATCCCGGATAAGAATGCGATTGGAATAATTATCCCTTACCTTATGTAGAATTTCATCTATATGTGTTTGAGACTTCTATATAGTTGTTTTAAACAAATTATTAACTTGTCGTAGAACCATAATAATATTTATGATGTCATATATAATTCACATATGACTTTATATTACCAGTTCATTTGTCAATTCCATTTTAAAGTAGCGTTTTGGGTAAAATCGTTTCATTTATCGTAAATGTTTTGACTTGTAATTATTCATATGATTACTTAGATCATGATTACATATTTCCAGAATGTAAAACATGATTTATATATAATATATATTCATTATATAAATATATATAATAGATCGATAAATGGAATAAAATACACAATTGATGGAGACGATAGAACGTACGTACGTATGAACACTGTTTTTGTTACCTAATTAAATTGAATGGAAGTAAATGACATATAAATATATATATATATATATATATCCAGTAGCATTATTATGTAATACATTTACTGATTACTTATTATATATACTTTATAATCATTCTGGAATGGTTAACATGGAGAATGAATCTCATCACATCGTGGAGACAGTAACCTATACGTACGCACGAGCGATGATATCGTTCCCATAATTATTGAATGGAATTGTAGTGGATGATATAATATCTTAGAATTAGTATTATGTTATAAAAATAATTTATAGTTATTATTTCCACCATTATATCCATCCAATTAAAGTGGTGGTGGAAAAATAGATTACACCACGGCGTGGAGACGGTAAGTCGTACGTACGCACGCGCAGTGATTTCATTTTTTGTAGGATAGATAGAAGGTGAAATAGGTTTGTTTCATATTTATCATAACATATAATTAAATTATTGATACTGATGTTATTACTTTATAATGAAAAAACTAAATAATAGTAAGTACAAGAAGAAAGAAACATGAAAGAATCAGTAGAAGAGATTACATCTTCCTCGACGTGCCTCTTTTAAACTTTCTCTTAGGCCACTAGAGTAGGTATTTTGAGAACACAATAACATCTATAATATAACTATAGAGGTTTAAGAGAGTAATTGGTAGGTTTTTCCTATGATCTAAGGCTTAAAATGAAGTGAAGAGTAGTGGGAGGAGGTGCCCTTTTATAAGAGAAGAGAGAGGCACTTTTGGAAACCTCAAAATATTAATTTATAATAAACTCAAAACCCACATAAAAACATCCAAAATGACTCAAATTAGAATATGATATGAGATAGGGTTGTAAATGAATCATCCAATAAAATTTAGACTTGTTGTGAAATTATTTTAATCCTTATAAATTTGATTTATCCTTATTTAATCTATTTAATCTTATTTGTGGTAATAATATTTTAAATTTTAAATTATTATAAATACTTACTTATGTGTTGTTAATTGTCTATAATGAGATAAATTATGACATTTTAGATCATATAAATTTATTTTTAAGATTTTTTTTTTAAAAAAAATTGATTTTTAAACAATTTAATATTATACTATTTTTATAAAATATCAATAGTGAAAATTTTGACACTATACATTTATTTGAATTTAAATAAAATCCACACAGAAGATATGTTCTAACGAAAATATTTAATAGATTCTTAACATTTCATTTGTATATGTAAAATTTTTGGAGCACATTAACTAGTTTATATAATATTTCTTTTAATATTTTTAAAACAATTTCTTTGAAATTTATCTTAATAAAATAATTACTATAACATATTTGTATGATTTTTTAATATACTTATTTTTTACATAAAAATTTAAAAAAAATACTATGATGAAGATAAATCAAATATTTTTCATAATAACACTTGTAGTCAAATTTATCTTCTAAAACAACTATCCTTTAAAATGTTATCTTTATTAAAGTATGAAGGTGACAACTTTGACATCATTTAAAATAATATAATATATATATCATAATCTATTTTATAAGGCTCCAAATGGTCCACAAGTCGACCCTCTGATGATTAGGGTATATATATACTCGACCAATATTTTTTGGTCATGTTTCTGGTCCTTTTATGGGTATTTTTATTTTAATAAAAACTATATTATTGATTTTTCACTAAATAAATAATTTCTGCATCATTAATTTATAAGCTATCAAGGTAATTATATATTTCTTAATAATCACAAATAAATTACCATCATGAATAAAATAATGTTATCATTCAAATGAGTATTTATAATCGAATTTATATTCAGTATAACCTTATATTAAAAATACTTTAATTATCAATGTTTGAGTGGGACATATTTCACTTTCATTAAATAAAATAAATTAAAGGTCTTAATCACATCCAAGTGGGTTCCAAAAGATACCATTTCTACCCAAGTATATTTTAGGACGAAATATAATCACCCAATTATATTAATACAAGTGTTAGGGTAATTTCATATTATTATTGTTACCCTTAATTACCTGATTTACCTTTAACTATTGTAAATAAAATTTACCGTAGTTACTATTCATAATGCCTAAAAATAAAAAAGAGCCTATTAACATAATTTAGACCTACTGATTCCAAATATGGAACCCATTTTTTTGAATTCAAAACATATAAGTTTCATTATTTAATTTAAAATTAATCCCACTGTTGAGAAAACGGGTTTTAAAAGTTAAAACATTGCAAAAGATTGAAATATTTTTACCTATGAATTCAATGTAAAATTAACGATAATGACATACAAAATATTAAATGGTTAAAATATATTATATTTATACTTTAAAACCATTCAATAATATTTTTTAACCATATAAATTATTTTGATGAAAAAACTATATTTAAAGTGGGTGTTCCATCAAAAGGCGGAAAAACTACATTTTTAAAAAAATACTTATTTTACCTAAAAAAATTATTTTGTTCTCATACCATGTTCAATAATATGTGCAAGATTAATTATAATGTTATAAAATTCAAAATTTTGTTAATACTATTCATAATGGCTAGTTCATAATAATATTATAACAATATATAGTTGTTTAGTGAAATGCAGTATTGCGTACAACACAAGATATCAAGGAAGGTCGATATTACATGTAATGTAAGCCAAGTCAGTGCAGCATGTAGTGAAAGATTCCTTTGGTGTTGCATATAATGTAATCAAAACTTATTTCATTTATACAATGAAAAAAATCTATACTTAATGTTTCATAGAATAATTTCTACAAAACAAACTTGAAATTGTGTGTAACACGAGCCAAGAATAGTGTTGCATATACTACAATATAATACGGTGTTGCATATAGAACAAGATAATCTTGGTTTAGTGTACAATAGAAGATATCAAAGAAATTAAAAAGAATATATCTCATAAAATCTTGGGGTGTTACATTCTACCCCCCTTAAAATGAATTTCTCCCTCGAAATTCGTCAGGGTTATAAATAGTTTACTACTTGAAAGTATCTTTCAAAGAAACCCACATCGTAAAAATGAATACTAGAACTTAATTTTAAAAAGGAAAGTTTTAAACATAACGGTCATCCAAAGTAACGCAGCACTGGGTTTCCATATAGGAGAATATAGGTGAAAATATGGATATGGAAGAGAAATCTAACCATCATGTTTGGATGAAGAGTTGTAGAGAACATGGCTATGAAAAATCCAACAATCACAAAGCCATAAATTTGTGATGATCTAAGGTAACATCTGATTCATCAGATATGAGGGTACTAGGACAACATTTTTGGTTTTCAATATCATTTCCCTAAATTTGATGAATTTTTTCATAAGGATAAATACTTATTTGATTTCAGTGTAAAATCATCATTGGTCATTCCATGATCAATTTCCACATCATCACTTATTCAAAGAAATGAAGTTGAATTTTTCATTCTTGAATTATTAGTAGATAATGAAATATAATGATAGGTCATTCCCTTTATCTCTATCACAAACAAGTTTAGCATAAGATATTAAATATACATAAGTCCATCTATGGTGAAGTTAATCATATATGGTTCCAAAAATGGACTTATACTTCATCTATCATACCGCTTAATAAAATAAATTTAATTTCCACAAACTAGGGAAATCATGTAGGCCAATGGTAGGTGATAATGGCCTATCGCACATCATTTTTAGGTTTGATTCCTTCATCCTTGTCTAACATGACGGGTTGTCGCCCATCCTACGGGTTTTCCTTTTTCTAAAACTATACTATTATAACATTTCAGAAATAATATCAAAAATTTCTTGACTTAAACAATACATTCTAATGCCTAACTTAATCCATTCTAATCTTTAGGCTTATCCAAAATACTTCTGTCCAATATCATAGTATAAAGAAAAATATTTCTAGAAAGGCCATATAACAAGCATGTCAATACCATCACTTATCCCCCATATATCAGAAGATATATCTTGTTGGACACATTTTAAACATTTGATGGACTTCATCATCCATCTTCTTGAAATATGATAATAACATAAATTACTATAGAACCTTATTGAAAAGATGAATTCCATCAAAATTAACCCTTTCCATACCCCAAATATACCAAAAATTCTATATACTCAAACCATAATATCTCTTTGTCATTTTATCAATCATGAGGTCATTAATACTATGAAACATCTCAATATACCTTTATCCCATCATTATGCGCATATCATCTTCTTTCCAAAAAAAATTCAATCAATTTTCATGGTTATTGGTACAATACATTTATTGAAAACCAATACATAGATATTCCAATATTCAATCATACTATAAATGAGATTCCACAACACAATTTTGGAATCCCATTACATGTACACTTAATCATTCCACCACTTCATTATCATATTCAAAATCACAAATAATGTTCACATGTGACTTCCCTTTTTCCTTTTCCTTAAGATTTTGTTGATGTTTATCATCATTAGCCCTTGGATTAGGGCATTAGTTAGCATAATTCCCCATTTCCTTGCACTTACAGCATTGAAGTGCTGGTAGTTCATTCTCTATAGTCTTTTCTCTATTCACATCATTAGCTACCTTTTTCCCATTACTTCGACACTCAGCTACTCAATGACTTTATTTTACATACATAAAACATATTTTATTCCCTTTAAGACAATCTCCACCATGTTTCTTTCCACACTTTGAGAATAACGAGACATTAGTATTCTTTTCACTATTGTTTTGAGATTTTTCCTTGAACTCCATCTTTAATTTCTTGTCAAAACCATGAGATGGAATGTAACACCAACTTCCAGTTCTACCTTGATAGCACAACGCACAATTTCTTCATAGCTACTCAAGTCTCTTATAGCTAATTCCCTTCGAATACTTAGTTTTAATCCATTGAAGAATCTATCAACATTACTTTCAGGTTGAATGATAAAGCCAGATGCATACCTTGCAAGCCTTGTAAAATTTGACTCGTATATACCAATAGATTCATCATCCTTTTTCTTAAGCTCAAGGAACTCTTTTTCCATCTGTGTTCGAAGAATACGAGGGAAGTACTTATTGAAAAACCGGTTCTTGGACTCGTCCCATTCCATGGATTAAATTTCAACATAGGGCCTCGTATTCTTAATTAGAGTCCACCACTGGTCTGCTTCACCTTCTAAATGGTAAACAGCTAAAATGACATTTTCATGTTTTGAACAGCGAAGTATTGAAAATATCTTTTCAATGGTACTAATCCATTTTTCGGCAATAAGTGGATCAGAAGACCCATTGAAAGAAGGTTGACGTTGCCTCATGAAGGACTCAATAGAATATTATTCCCTTCTCTGCTCATTTGAAAGTCCAGAATGATTCTTAGCTTCAGTTTGTATAGCAATAATATTTTTTACTCCATCTCTCAAAACATTGGTTTGTTTAGGAGGACAATCATTGCATTGTCCATTACATTGATCAACACAGTTCCTTCAGGTTCAAGCCATCGTATAAAACCCAAAAATAATAGTGTGAGAGAAAAAAATCATGCAAGTAAAACAACATAATAAAGGGGGAGTACAATCAATATATAACATCTTAGGTTTAATTCTAAGATCGTTACTGTAATTCTAGGACTATAACCTATACTTATACTTAACCTTCAGGACATCCCTAGACATACCTTAGAAATATCTCTAGGGATCTCACAAAAGTTTTCACATTCTAGATTACAAAGGTTAACTAAACCTTCGCTCTGATACCAACTTTAGAGACCCAAAGCTTGATATACATGGACATTACATTACTTTTCTGAAATACCTAATACATGACAGAAACAGATCCCCAAAGACTGTATTAGTTTAGTGACTTTGGAAACTCAGAACATAATCTTCTAATCATGGTTAAAGATCTTCAACATCTCCAATAAAGATCTTCCCCTTTTGTTTTCTTACCTAAAACCTTTCTTTATATTCTGGGGAAAAGAAAACATAAAAAGGGTGAGCTCAAATGATTTTTAAGGGTAAACATGGAGAACATAAAACCATCCATAAAAATTTTAACTTTAAAACATGAACATAAAGTTTAAACCTCAAAATCTCGAGTAGTGAAATAAATCTTGGTTGTACGTAAGGCATAGATCCATAAGGAACATTTATCATGATAAAATTACATGGAAATAAAACATGTAATTGTGGAAAACCATTAATCACATGATATGATTTCCATAGTATCCAAGGCATTTCTTCAAGATCATTATAGTGGACAAAGTCCACTACTGAACTGGGTTTACATGTCATTCCATCCCTATATTACTGAACCAGAATTTCTTGTCATTCTAGCCATGTCTATCTCATGAGATATAAATCTTTACCCAATGCATTGGAGAGAAATATAGGTCCCATAAATCTCATAATTAAATCATTATTTCATGTGCCATAAAATAAACATAAATCATTCATCATATCCCAAAGAATAAAATGGGTTTCATAACCATCATCTCATCATAACATAATCCATATAAAACAAATGGATATCATTTCATCATAAGAAAAATCAAAACACGTAAATAATAGAGACATTATACTTGAAACATAAACATACTAAATAATTTCATCTTATATGGAAAATAGTTTTGATAAAACACTTGAAATGAATTCTTGGGGAAAATATCATCTTTTCTTCAAAACCATTTTCTTTTCACAAAATATCATGAAATTTTAAAAGTAAAGGATTTTGTTGAAAATAATTATGAAATCTTGTAGAGGAAGATTCATGAAAATAAGTCGTTATGAAACCGTAAAAATCCGTTCAGGCCGTATAAGTTAAAAGAAACATTATTCTCTTACTTTTGCCGGAAGAGTCAAAAAAGAACATCGTATGGTAAACAAAAGAAAGATTCCTTTCATACCATGTGGAAAAAGTCATAAAAGGGTGAAAATGACTTTAAATATATATGGACGAATAGTAAACATTTTATGAAAAAAAATTGAGAAAACATGGATATAGATGATAAATATAACCCCAGTAAATACTTACGAATAAACAATCCCGGATAAGAATGAGATTAGAATAATTATCACTTACCTTATTTCCAATTTCATCCATATGTGTCCGAGACTCTTATATAGTGGGTTTAAACATATTATTAACTTATTACAGAACTATAATAATATTTATGATATCATATATGATTCGCTTATGACTTTATATTACCTGTTCATTAGTGAATTCCATGTTAAAGCAACGTTTTAGGTAAAATCGTTTCATTTATCACATATGTTTTGACTTGTAATTATTAATATGATTACTTAGAACATGATTATATATTTCCAGAATGTAAAACATGATTTATATATAATATATATTATTCATATAAATATATATAATAGATCGATAAATGGAATGAAATACACCGTTCATGGAGACGGTAGGTCGTACGTACGCATGAACGCTTTTTTCATTTCCTTATTAAATTGAATGGAAGTAAATGACATATATATATATATATATATATATATACATTAGCATTATTATGTCATATATTTAATGATTACTCATTATATATACTTTATAATCATTCTGGAATGGTTAACATGGAGAATGAATCCCATCGCATCATGGAGATGGTAATTCGTACGTATGCACGAGCGATGATATCGTTCCCATAATTATTGAATGGAATTGAAGTGGATGATATAATATCTTAGAATTAGTATTATTTTATAATAATTATATATAGTTATTATTTCCACCATTATACCCATCCAAGTAAGTTGGTGGTGGAAAAACATATTACACCACGGCGTGGAGACGGTAAGTCGTACGTATGCACACGCAGTGATTTCATATTTCATAGGATGGATAGAAGGTGAAATAAGGTTGTTTCCTATTTATAATAGCATATCAGTATATTAGTGATACTTATTTTATTACTTTATAATGGAACAACTAAATAATTGGAAGTAGAAGAAGAAAGAAACATGAAAGAAACAGTAGAAGAGATTACTACTTCCTCGACGTGCCTCTTTTAAACTTCCTCTTAGTGCACTAGAGTGGGTTTTTGAGAAGACCAGAACCTCTATAATATAAATAGAGAGGTTTAGAAGAAGAATTTTTAGGTTTTGGTCGAGATTGAAGGCTTAAAATGGAGTGAAGAGAAGAGGGAGGAGGTTCCCTTTTATAAGAGAGGAGAGGGGCACTTTTGGAAACCTCAAAATATTAATTTATAATAAACTCCAAACCCACATAAAAACCTCCAAAATGACTCAAATAAGAATATTATATGATATAGGGTTGTAATATTATCATTCAATAAAATTAAGACATATTGGGAAATTATTTTAATCCTTATCAATTTGATTTATCCTTATTTAATCTATTTAATCTTATTGGTGGTAATGATATTCTAAAATTTATATTGTTATAAATACTTACTTATGTGTTGTTAACTATCCATAATTGGATACTTTATGACATTTTAGACCATAAAATTTTCATTTTATAATTTTTAAAAAAATTTGTGATTTTTAAACAATTTAATAATATGTTATTTTTATAAAATATCAATAGTTCCAATTTTGACATTATTCATTTATTTGAATTTAAATAAAATACAAATAGAAGATATGTTAGAACAAAAATATTTAATAGATTCATAACATGTCATATTTTTCTATAAAATTCGTGGAGAACATTAATTAGTTAAAATAATATTTATTTTAATATTTTTAAAACCATTTTTTAGATATTTTTCTTAATAAAATAATTACTACAATATTTTTGTACAATTATTTAATATATGTATTTGTTACATAAAAATTAAAAATAAAATACTATGATGAATATAAGTCTAATATATTTCCTAAGAATACTTGTAGTGGAATTTATATTCTAAAACATCCAACCTTTAAAATATTATCATTATTAAAGTATGAAGGGACATCTTTGACATAATTTATAATAATATAATATAAATATCATAATCTATTTTATAAGGATAAAAATGGTCCACAAGTCGACCCTCGGATTATTAGGGTATATATATACTCGACCAATATTTTTGGGTCATGTTTCTGGTCCTTTTGATGGGTATTATTATTTTAATAAAAACAATATTATTGATTTTTCACTAAATAAATAATTTCTACATCATTAATGTATAAGATATTAAGGTAATTATATATTTCTTAAAAATCACAAATAAATTACCATCAAGAATAAAATCATGTTATCTTTCAAATGAGTATTTATAATCGAATTTATATTTAGTATAACCTTATATTAAAAATACTTTAATTATCAATGTTTGAGTGGGACATATTTCACTTTATTTAAATAAAATAAATTAGAGGACTTAATCACATCCAAGTGGGATCCAAAAGATACCATTTCAACTCAATTATATTTTAGAAAGAAATATAATCACTCAATTATATTAATACAAGTGTTAGGGTAATTTCATATTATTATTGGTACCCTTAATTACCTAATTTACCTTTAACTGTTGTAAAAAAAATTAATCGTAGTTACTATTCATAATGCCTAAAAATAAAAATTATCCTATTAACATAATTTGGACCTAATGATTACAAATATGGAACCCATTTTCCCGAATTCAAAACAAATAAGTTGTAGTATTTAATTTAAAATTAATCCCCCTGTTGAGAAAATTGGTTTTAAAAGTTAAAACATTGCAAAAGATTGAAATGTTTTTACATATGAATTCAATGTAAAATTAATGATAATGACATACATAATATTAAATGGTAAAAATATATTCTATTTATACTTCAAAACCATTCAATAATATATTTTAACAATATAAATTATTTTGATGAAAAAATTTGTTTTCAATTAAAATTTATCATATTTTTACTATTCATAAAAATAAGAAACTTATAAGAAAAATATCAAATATTTATCCAAAGTAAATTTTTATATCATTATTCCAAGTAAGAGGTTTAATTTTTCAAATTTAACTTATAAACATGCCAAAAAACTAGATTTAAAGTGGGTGTGCCATCAAAAGGCGGCAAAACTACATTTTTTGAAAAATACATATTTTACCAGAAATATTTACTTTATTCTCATACCATGTTCTAGAATATGTGTAAAATTAATGATAATGTTATAAAATTCAAAATATGGTCAATACTTTTCATAATGGATGGTTCATAATAATATTATAACAACATATCGTCGTTTAGTTAAACTCAGTATTGCGTAGAACACAAGCTATTGAGGAAGGTCGCTCTTGCGTGTAACACAAGCCAAGTTAGTGTTGCGTGTAGTGAAATATTCCTTTGGTGTTGTATATAATGTAATCAAATCTTATTTCATTTATACATTGAACAAAATCTATATATAATCTTTCATAGAATAATTTCTATAAAACGAACTTGAAATTGTTTGTAACACGAGCCATGAATAGTGTTGCATAAACTACAAGCTAATACGGTGTTGCGTATAGAACAAGCTAATCTTGGTGTAGCATACAATAGAAGATATCAGCGAAATTAAAAATAATATATCTCATAAAATCCTGGGTTGTTACATTCTACCCCCCTTAAAATTAATTTCGCCCTCAAAATTCGTCGGGGTTATAAATCATTTACTACCTGAAAGTTTCTTTTATAGAAACCCACATCGTAAAAAGAAATACTAAAACTTAATTTTAAAAAGTAATGTTAGAAACATAATGGTCACCCATTCTAACGTAGCACCGGGTTTCCACATAAGAGAATATAGGTGAAATATGGATATGGAAGAGAAATCTAACCATCATGTTCTGATGAAGAGTGGTAGAGAACATGGCTATGAAAAAACCATCAATCACAAAGCCATAAATTTGTGATGATTTAAGGTACCATCTAATTCATATAATATGAGGGTAAAAGGAAAACGTTTTTGGTTTTCAAGATCATTTCTCTAAAGTTGATGAATTTTTGCATAAGGATAAATACTTACTTGATTCAGTGTAAAATCATCGTTGGTCATTCCATGAAAAATTTCCACTTTATCGCTTATTTAGAGAAATGAGGTTGAATTTTTCATTTTTGAAGCATTAGTAGATCATGTAATAGAATGATAAGTCATTCCATTTGTCTCTATAAAAAAACAAGTTAGCTTAAGATATTAAATATACATAAGTCCATCTATGGTGAGGTTAATCGTATATGGTTCCAAAAATGGACTTATACTTTATCAATAATACCGCTTAATAAAATAAAATTAATTTTTACAAACCAGGGACTTCATGTAGGCCAATGTTAGGCGATAAAGTCATGTCACACTTCAGTTGTGGGTCTGATTCCTGCATCCTTTTCCGACGTGACGGGTTGTCGCATGTCCTACGGGTTGCCCTTTTTATAAAACTATACTATTATAACATTTCAGAAATAATATCAAAAAGTTATTTCCTTAAAAAATACTATCTGATTTCTAACTTAATCCATTCCAATATTTAGAGTTATCCAAAATACTTCTGTCCAATCTCATAGTATAAAGAAAATGATTTCCAGAAAGGTCATATAACAAGCATGTCAATACCATCATTTATCCACCATATATCATAAGATATATCTTGTTGGTCACATTCCAAACATTTGAAGGACTTCATCATGCATCCTCCTCAAATATGATAATAACATAAATTACTATAGAGCCTTAGTGACAAGATTAATTCCATCAAAATTAACCTTTTCCATACACCAAATATACCAAAAGTTCTATATACTCAAACCATGATATCACTTTGTCCTTTTATCAATCATGAGCTCATTAATACTATCAAACATCTCATTATCCCTTTATCCCATCATTATTCATATATCATCTACTTTCCAAAAATATTTCAAACACTTTTCATGGTTACCGGTATCATAAAATATTAAAAACCAATACATAGATATTCCAATATTCTATAATACTATAAATGAGATTCCACAAAACTATTTTGGGATCCCATTACATATACACTTAATCATTCAACCACTTCATTGTCATATTCAAAATCACAAATAGTGATCGCATGTGACTTCCCTTTTTCCTTTTCCTTAATAGGTTGTTGATTTCTATCATCATTAACCCTTGGATTAGGGCATTGGTTAGCATAATGCCCCATTTCCTTGCACTTGAAGCACTGAAGTGTTGGTGGTGCGTTCTCTGTAGTCTTTTCTTTATTCACATCATTAGCTACCTTTTTTCATTACTTTGACACACAGCTGCTCTATGACCTTCTTTTCCATACTTAAAACATTTTCTAGTCCCTTTAAGACAATCTCCACCATGCTACTTTCCACACTTTGAGCATAACGATACATTCGTCTTCTTTTCACTATTGTTTTGAGATTTTTCCATGAACTCTATCTTTCGTTTCTTTTCAAAACCATGAGATGGATATGTAACACCAACTTCCAGTTCTACCTTGATATCCCAACGCACAATTCCATCATATCTACTAAAGTCTATTATAGGTAATTCCCTTCGAATAGTTGGTTTTAATCCACCAAATAATCAATCAACTTTACTTTCAGGTTGGATGATAAAGCCAGATGCATAACTTGAAAGCCATGTAAAATTCTCCTCGTATATACCAACAGATTTATCATCCTTTTTCTTAAGCTCAAGGAACTCATTTTCTATCTTTGTTTAAAGACTACGAGGAAATTACTTATTGAAAAACAAGTTCTTGAGCTCGTCCCAGTCCATGGATTCAATTTCATCTTGGGGCCTCGTATTCTTAATTATAGCCCACCACTGGTCTGCTTCACCTTCTAAATGGTAAACAGCTAAAATGAATTTTTAATGTTCTGATTAGCGAAGTATGGAAAATATATTTTCAATGGTACTAATAAATTGTTCATCAATAAGTGGAACAAAAGACTCATTAAAAGAAGGTGGACGTTGCCTCATAAAGGAATCAACAGAATATTGTTCCCTTCTCCGCTCATTTAGAAGTCCAAAATGATTCATAGTTTTTGTAAGTATAACAATAAAAATTTTCACTCCATCTCCCATAACATTGGTTCATTCAGGAGGACAATCATTGCATTGTCCATTAAATTGATCAACACGGTTCCTTCAAGTTCCGGCCATCGTCTAAAACCCAAAAAGAATAGTATGAGGGGCAAAAATCATGCTAGTAAAACAACATAATAAAGGGGGATTACCTTCAATATATAACATCTTAGGATTAATTATAATATCATTACTATAATTCTAGGACTATAATATATACTTATACTTAACCTTTGGTACATCCCTAGAGATACCTTAGAAATATCTCTAAGGATCTCACTAAAGTTTTCGCATCCAAGATTCCAAAGGTTAACTAAACCTTCTCTCGGATAACAACTATAGAGACCCAAAGCTTGACATACATGGACATTACAATAATTTTTCAAAATACCTAATACATGACAGAAACAGATGCCCAAAGACTATATTAGTTTTGCATTTCTGGAAACACAGAACATAATCTTCTAATCATGGTGAAAGATCTTCAGCATCTCCCATAAAGATCTTCCCCTTTTGTTTTCTTACCTCCATTTCTTTATATCCTAGGGAAAATAAAACATAAAATGAGTGAACTAAAATTATCAAAAAGGGTAAACATGGAGAGCATAAAACAATCCATAAACATTTGAACTTAAAAACATGAACATAAAGTTTAAACATCAATATCTCGAGTAGTGAAATATATCTTGGCAGTACGTAAGGCATAGATCTATAAGGAACATTAATCACGATAAAATATAATGGAAATAAAACATGTAATTGTGGAAAACATTAATCACATGATAGGATCTCCATAGTAGTCAAGGAATTGCTTCCAAGACCATCATAGTGGACAAAGTCTATTACTGAAACTGGTTTACTTGTCGTTCCATCCCTGTAATACTGAACCAGATTTACTTGTCTTTCCATCCATGTCTATATCATGAGATATAAATCTTTACCCAATGAATTTTAGGGAGATATAGGTCTCACCCATCTCATAATTAAATCATTCTTTTCTTAATCACAAAATAAACATAAATCATTCATTATATACCAAAGAATAAAATGGGTTTCATAAACATCATCCCATCATAACATAATCCATATAAAACAAATTGATATCATTTCATCATAAGAAAAATCAAACCATGTAAATAAGAGAGAAATTATACTTGAAACATAAACATACTAAATAATGTCATCTTATATGGAAAATAGTTTTGATAAAACACTTGAAATGAATTCTTGAGGAAAATATTCTTTCTTCTTAAAACCATATTCTTTTTACAAAATGACATGAAATTTAAAAAGGAAAGGATTTTGTTGAAAATAATTATGAAATATTGTAGATAAATATTCATTAAAATAAGGGGTTATGAATCCATAAAAATCCATTCAGGCCATATAAGTTAAAAAACATTATTCTCGTACTTTTGTCAGAAAAGTCAAAAAGTATGTCGTATGGAAAAAAAAGATTCCTTCCATACCAGGTGGTAAAAGTCATAAAAGGGTGAAAATTACTTTAAACATACATGAAATAATAGTAAACGTTTTTTGAAAACAATTTGAGAAAACATGGATATGGATGATAAACATAACCCTAGTAAACACTTACGAATAAACAATCCCGAATAAGAACGAGATTGGAATAATTATCCCTTACCTTATGTCCAATTTCATCGGTATGTGTCTGAGACTCCTCTATAGTGGGTTTAAACATATTATTAAATTGTAACAGAACCATAATAATATTTGTGATATCATATATGATTCTCTTATGACTGTATATTACTCGTTCATTTGTCAATTCCATGTTAAAGCAGTGTTTTGGGTAAAATCCTTTCATTTATCGTACATGTTTTGACATGTAATTATTCATGTGATTACATAGATCCTGATTACATATTTCCAGAATTTAAAACATTATTTATATATAATATATATTTATCATATAAATATATATAATAGATCTAGAAATGGAATGAAATACACCATTCATGGAGACGGTAGGTCGTACGTACGCATGAATGTTGTTTTTGTTTCCTTATTAAATTGAATGGAAGTAAATGAAATATATATATATATATACAAAAATCCTATAGAATTATTATGTCTTATATTTAATTATTACTTATTATATATACTTTATAACCATTCCGGAATGGTTAACATGCAGAATGATTCGCATCACATCATGGAGATGGTAATATGTACGTACATACGAGCGATGTTACCATTCCCATAATTGTTGAATGGAATTGGAGTGGATGATATAATATCTTAGAATTAGTATTATTTTATAATAATCATATATAGTTATTATTTCCACCATTATACCCATCCCAGTAAAGTGGTGGGGGAAAAACAGATTACACCACGGCGTAGAGACGGTAAGTCGTACATACGCACGCTCAGTGATTTCATTTTTTATAGGATGGATAGAAGGTGAAATATGTTTTTTTCATATTTATAATAACATATCAGTATATTAGTGGCATTGATGTTTTTACTTTATAATGAAACAACTAAAGAATAGGAATTACAAGAAGAAATAAACATGAAATAATCAGTAGAAGAAATTACCTCTTCCTCGACGTGCCTCTTTTAAACTTCCTATTTGTGCACTAGAGTGGGTCTTTTGAGAAGACCAGAACCTCTATAATATAACTAGAGAAGTTTATATGAGTAATTAGCAGAGGTTGGCTGAGGTTGAAGGCTTAAAATGGAGTAAAGAGAAGATGGAGGAAATTCCATTTTATAGGAGAGGAGAGGGGCACTTTTGGAAACCTCAAAATATTAATTTATAATAAACTCAAAACCAACTTAAAACCCTCCAAAATGACTCAAATCAGAAGATGAGATGAGATAGGGTTATAATCGCTTCATATAATAAAATTTAGACATGTTCGGAAATTATTTTAAACCTTATCAATTTGATTTATCCTTATTTAATCTATTAAATCTTATTTGTGGTAATAATATTCTAAATTTTAAATTGTTATAAATACTTACTTATGTTTTGTTAATTGTCCATAATTGGATAATTTATGACATTTTGGACCATATAAATTTCATTTAATAAATTTTAAATATCTTTTTTATTTTTAAACAATTTATTAATATTTTATTTTTTCAAAATATCAATAGTGTCAATTTTGACACTGTTCATTTATTTGAATTTAAATAAAATCCACATAGAAAATATGTTCAAACCAAAATATTTAAAATATTTATAACATGTCATATTTATCTATAAAATTTTTGGAGCACATTAATTAGTTCATATAATATTTATTTTAATATTTTTAAAACTATTTATTTGATATTTTTCTTAATAAAATAATTACTACAAAATTTTTGTATTAATATTTAATATACTTATTTTTTACATAAAAATTAAAAAAAAATACTATTATGAAGATAAATCTAATAGATTTCACAGAAATACTTTTAGTATAATTTATCTTCTAATACAACCAACCTTTAAAGTGTTATCTTTATTAAAGTATGAAGGTGATAACTTTGACATCATTTAAAATAAAATAATATAAATGTCATAATCTGTTTTATAAGGCTCCATTTAACACCCCGATATTTTATGAAAAATATTTTTTTTAATTTTATTGATGTCTTGTGTTGTACGCTACACCAAAAGGAGATTTCACTACACGCATCCCTGACTTGGCTTGCATTCCACACAATTGCGACCTTCCATGATAACGTGTGTTGTACGCAATACCGAGTTTCACTAAACAACGATATGCTATTAAAATATTATTAAAACTAGCCATTATGAATAGTAATAACCACTTTTTGAAATTTTTTAAATTTTAACTTTCAAAATGGACTTCATTTTTGGATTCAGAATATCAAAATTAGCCTAGGGTGAAATTTTGGTATTTTTCTGAAAACTTTCAATTTTTGATGAATAGTAAAAACACTGGTTTACTATTTAAAAACCGACTTTTTTTAAATAATTATTTATTTTATTTAAATTTATTTTAGGTAAAAATTGATTCATAATACCTATATAAGTTCAAAGTAATTAATTGGAGTCATTTTATAATAATTTTAGATATATAAAATGTTTATTGAACTTTTCACCGTCTTTTACCCATCTCTTAGGAGAATTTGAAAATTCACATAAAACATAATTTTACCGCTTCTGTGAGTGGAATTTCGAATATCTGAGAGACACGGTTAATATCAAGGACTAAAATTTGGTTCAATGAGATGAAAATAATTTTTGGTGAATAGTAACGTTTTACTTTTTTTTACCACGGTTAAAAATAAATAGGGTAATTAAGGGTACAAATGATATTATTATTACCCTAACACATGTCCTAATTCTATTGGATAAGGGTAATTCGACCAAAACCAACCTTAGGAATAAAATATGACCATTTAGGCCCACTTGGATTAGATTAGGAAATTTAATATTATTTTATTTAAAGAATAGTAAAATAGTTAAAATCAAAGTTTAATAAATAAAAAAATTTAATATAGGGTTACACATAAGATAAATTCGACTATAAATATTCATTAGAAAGATAAGAAGATATCCTACATAATTATATTTTATTTATAATTTTTAGACATTAAATAATTTAATTTATTTATGACACAATGATGATGCAGTAATTATCCTTTTAATGAAATATTAACATAATTGATGTTATAAATACTCAAATAAATTTAATTTGAGACTTTTTATTAATTACACTAATTTTATAGGTAAATATGGCATGTTAGTATTGATTTAGTTAACTTTTTTAGAACTAATCATTCTGTTAGGATTTTCACAAAAATCAGTTACCAAATAGTGTCAAAATTGACAAAAAATAGTTTTTAAAAAAACTATTAAATTATTAATTTATATTTTATTCCTAAAAATATAAGTTTCGACCAAATGACTTAGATAAGGTTATATATATTAATAATAAACAACTTCGGGTTCGTTTGTCTTGTTATAGTATGTTTATTAACCTTATAGTGTAAGAAAACAAGAAGACACAGTAAAAGAAAAATTATTTAACTTAAAGTTAAATCTAAATGATATGGTTAAAATAGAAACATAAACTTGTCTAAATTCTATTGGATGAGATTATTTCGACTCATCCCCACCTTAACTTCAAAATAACTCAATTTGGAGCTATTAAAAACAGAATATGACTTTATAATAAAATAATATTTTTAGTTATTCCAAAGGTGCCCCTCTCCTCCCTTATAAAAGGGCACATCCTCCCTCTATTCCTCACACCACATTGGGCCTTCAAGCTCGTCCAACCCCTTCCCATTTCCCTTATCAACTTCCCTAGAAATATTCTAGAGGACTTGGTCTTTTTCAAAGACCAATTTTAGTGCCCTAAGAGGAGGTTTCAAAGAGGCTTGTCGAAGAAGAGGTAATATCTGTTACCGATTCTTTCAAATTTATTTCTTCTTCTACTTAATCTTCTTTAGTTGTTTCATTATGAAGTAAAAACATCAGTATAACTCATATACTGATATGTTATTATAAATATGAATCAACCCTATTTCACCTTCTATCCATCCTACAGAAAACAAAATCACCGCGCGTGTGTACGTACGAAATACCGTCTCCAGCTGTGGTGTAATCTGTTTTTCCACCAACACCTTACATGGATGGTTATAATGAAACTATATATGGTTATTATAACATCATACGGATTCTGATATATTATACCATCCACTCCAATTCTATTCAATAATTATGGGCACTATATCATCGCTCGTGCGTACATACAGACTACCGTCTCCACGACGCGATGAGATTCATTCTCCATGTTAACCATTCATGAATGATTATAAAGTATATATACTGAATAATAATGAAATATATGACATAATAATGAAACTGGATTTATGTATATATGTATGTCATCTACTTAATTCCATTCAATTCAATAAGGAAACGAAAACAGCATTCATGTGTACGTACGGCCTACCGTCTCCATGAACGGTGTATTTCTTTCCATTTATCGATCTATTATATATATGTATATTTTGATATATATTATATATAAATCATGTTTTATATTCTGGAATTAAGTAATCATGATCTATGTAATCAGATGAATAATAACAAGTCAAAACACGGACGACAAATGAAAGGATTTTACCTAAAACGCTCTTAAACATGGAATTTACAAAAGAACGGGTAATATAAAGTCATAAGTGAACCATATATGATATCATAACAATAAATATGATTCTTTAATAAGTCAATGACAATATTTAAATCATTATACAGGAGGTTCGGATAAGTACGAATCATATTGGACCTAAGTTAAGGGATAACTTTTCTAATCTCGTTCTTATCTGATATTGTTTATTCGTAAGTATTTATTGGGGTTATTGTTCTCATCCATTTCCATGTTTCCTAAAAATGGTTTCATGTATGTTTAATGTCATTTTTACCCATTTTTGACCTTTACTACATGGTATGTATGGAGTTACTTTTTGACTTTTCCAACAAAAGTACGAGAAGAATGTTTTTTTAACTTATACGGCACGAACGGATTTTTACCATTTTATAAAGTCTTATTTTAATGAAGCTTACTCCAAAATATTTCATGCCTATTTTAAACAAAATCTCTTTCTTTTAAAATTTCATGACTTTTTGTGAAAAGAAATTGATTTTGAAGAAGAAAGGATATTTTCCTCAAGAATTTGTTTCAAGTGTTTTATCAAAACCATTTCTTCAACTAAGATGACATTATTTCATATGTTTATGTTTCAAGTATAATGTCTCTATGATTTACATGGTTTCACTTTTCTTATTCTGAAATGATATCCATTTCTTTTATATGGATTAAGTGATGATGGGATGATGTTTATGAAACCTGTTTTATTTATCGGGTTATTATGAATGATGTATCTTTATTTTGTGGCACAAGTAAGAATGATTTCATTATGAGATGGGTGGGACCTATATCTCCCTCCAATGCATTGGGTAAAGATTTATATCTCATGAGATAGACATGGCTGGAATCGTAACTTAATCTGATTCAGTGTTACAGGACTGAACCAAGGAGTGAACTCGATTCAGAAAGGGACTTTGTCCACTAAGATGGACTTGGCAGCAATGCCTTGGCTACTATGGAAATCATAACATGTGATTAATGTTTGCCACAATTACATGTTTTATTACCATGATATTTTATCATGATTGATGTTCCCTTTTGATATATGCCTTAAGTACTTTCAAGATTCATGTCTTTGCTCAAGATTTTGATGTTTAGATTTTATGTTCAAGTTTTTGCTTTCAAATGTTTATGGATTGTTTTATGTTCTCTATGTTTACCCTTAATGGAAATTTGAGCTCACCCCTTTTATGATATCTTTTCCCCGTGATATAAAGAAAGGTTTTAGGTATGAAAAAAGGAGAAGATCTTTATGGGAGATGTTGAATATCTTTCACCATGATTAGAAGATTATATTCCGAGTTTCCAAAGACAGTAAACTATTACGGTCCTTGTGTGTCTATTTTTGTAATGTACTAAGTATTCCACAAAAGTAGTGTAATTTCCATTTGCGTCAAGCTTCGAGTCTCTACAGTTGGTATCAGAGGAAAGTTTTAGTCAGCCTTTGGAAACTAGGAAGCAAAAATGTTACTGAGATCACTAGAGATATTTCTAAGGTATGTTTAGGGATGTCCCTAAGGATAAGTATACGTATAGGATATAGTCCTAGAACTATGGTAACAATCTTAGAATTTAACCTAAGATGTTAGATATTTAGGGTACTTCCCCTTTACTATGTTTTTTCCCTAGCATGATTTTTTCCTCTCACACTATTCTTTTTGGGTTTTAGAAAATTGCTGGAAACAGGAAGATTCACAATAATGAAGGATATGACGGACAATGGAATTATATTATTCATGATCAACCAAATGAAACGGGGTTTGGAAGTCCAAACATCATTATTATGCCTAATCAGAAATCTCATAATATGATCAATAATCTCAACTTTGGTAAGTTTCCCAACTCAGATAATAAGAGAAAGATGGAGTTTCATGATGATCATAGAGGAAAGAAAGTTCAATTTCCCTCATGTAAATCATGTGGGAAGAGGCATCGGGGAGATTGTTTCAAAGGAACTGGAAGATGCTTTGGGTGTGGAAAAGAAGGACACAAAGCCAGTATGTGCAAAGGAAAAGGTTCAGTTAACACCATGGACAAGGATAATGGTATTTCTACGACATCAACAATTATTAGATGTTTTAAATGTGAAAGTACAGGCATTATGAAAATCAATTCCCTAAGGGAAAATCTCATGAAGATAATCAGTATGGTCATATGGGCAGTATTTATGTGGATGATGATGAGGAGACTAAAAATGATATATGATATGAAAGAAGTGTTGAAGCTCAGTTAGTTGTTTAAGAAGGTAGTGGAATGATTGTATGTTTATCAAGAGTTATGTTGTATAGTTAATAGTACTATGTAATAAAGAATCATCTAAGGATTGTTACACTATTGTTTTTCCTAAAGTATTTGAAAATATATGTTGAATGGTACCGGTAACCATGGAAGGTTATTCAGATATTTTTGGAAAGTAGATGATATGCGCATAATGAAGGGATAAGAAGATAATGAGATGTTTGATTGTATTCATGAGCTCATGACTAATATAAGGACTAAGTGATATTATGGTTTGAGTATATATAATTTTTGGGATTTTGGTATGTGGAAAGTGTGAAAATTTAACAGCATTCATGTTTTCACTAAGGAGTAATGGGTATTAATTTTTTAAGAGAATACATGATTAAGATATTCACATGATTGGAGTGTGACCAACAAGATATATGAGGGATAAATGATGGTATTCACATGCTTGTTATATGACCTTTTTAGTTATCGTTCTCTTTATACTATGAGTTTGGAAAGAAGTATTTTGGATAAGCCTAAAGATTGGAATCGATTATGTTGAACATAAGTTAGTATTGTTTAAGGCTAGAACTTTTTGATATTATTTTTGAAATGTTATAATAGTACAGTTTTAGAAAAAGAACAACCTGCAGGACGGGCGACAGCCCATCGCGTCGGACAAGGTTGTGGGAATCAAACCCACAACTGAAGTGCGACAGACCTTTATCGCCTACCACTGGCCTACAGGAAGTCCCTGTTTAGTAGAACCTAGTTTTATTAAATTAAGCAGTATGATATAAGACGTATAAGTCCATTTTAGGAATCATATATGATTAATCTCACTATAGATGGACTTATGTATTTTTGATAACTTTTTCTAACCTTTTGTTTGAGACAGGTGGAATGAACCATCATTCTATCACATGAACTGCTAACACTTCACGAATGACAAATTCAACTTCATTTCATTAAGAGATGAAGTGGAAATTGTTTAAGGAACGACCAATGGTGAGACTGTACCAAAACCAAGAAAGTATTTCTTCTAATTCCAATTTCTTCAACTTTAGGGAAATGATCTTGAAAACCAAAAATTTTGTCCAAGTGCCATTATATCCGATGAATTAGATGGTGCCTTAGATCGTCACAAATCTATGGCTTTGTGATTCCTGGCTTTTCCATAGCCATGTTCTCTACCACTCTCCATCAGAACATGATGGTTAGATTTCTCTTCCATATCCATATTTTCACCTATGTGGAAACCCAGTGATTAGTAAATTTGGGTAACCATTACGTTTCATACTTTAGGTTTTAAATATTGGTTTTGGTATTCCTTTTTATGATGTGGGTTTCTATTAACGAAACTTTCGAGTAGTAAACCATTTATAACCCCAACGAATTTCGAGGGAGAAATTCCTTTTAAGGGGGGTGGAATGTAACACCCTGAGATTTTATGAAAAATATTATTTTTAATTTTATTGATGACTTGTGTTATACGCTACACCAAAAGGAGTTGCACTACATGCATCCCTGACTTGTCTTGCATTACACGCAATCGCGACCTTCCACGATAGAGTGTGTTGTACGCAATACTGAGTTTCACTAAACAACGATATGCTATTAAAATATTATTAAAACTATCTGTTATGAATAGTAATAACCACTTTTTGAAATTTTGGAAATTTCAACATTAAAAATGGACTTCATTTTTGGATTCGGAATATCGAAATTAGCCTAGGGTGAAATTTTGGTATTTTTCTGAAAACGTTCAATTTTTGATGAATAGTGAAAACACTGGGTTACTATTTAAAAACCGACTTTTTTTTAAATAATTATTTATTTTATTTAAATTTATTTTAGGTAAAAATTGATACATAATATCTATATAAGTTCAAATTAATTCATTGGAGTCATTTTATAATAATTTTAGATATATAAAAATCTTATTGAACTTTTCACCGTCTTTTACCCATCTCCTAGGAGAATTTGCAAATTCACATAAAACATAATTTTACCGCTTCTGTGAGTGGAATTTCGAAAATCCGAGAGACACGGTGAATATCATGGACTAAAATTTGGTTCAATGAGATGAAAATAATTTTTGGTGAATAGTAACTTTTTACTTTTTTTACCACTGTTAAAAGTAAATATGGAAATTAAGGGTAAAAATCATATTATTATTACCGTAACACATGTCCTAATTCTATTAGATAAATGTAATTCTACCAAAAAAAATTAGGAATAAAGTATGACCATTTAGGCCCACTTGGATTAGATTAGGACATTCAATATTATTTTATTTAAAGAATAGTTAAAATAGTTAAAATCAAAGTTTAATAACTAAAACATTTTTAATATAGGGTTATACATAAGATAAATTTGACTATAAATATTCATTAGAAAGATAAAAATATTTCCAACATAATGGTATTTTATTTATAATTTTTAGACATTAAATAATTTAATTTATATATGACACAATGATGATGGAGTAATTATCCTATTAATGAAATATTAGCATAATTGATTTTATAAATACTCAAATAAATTTAATTTGAGACTTTTTATGAATTAATATAATTTTATAGTTTAATATGAAATGTTAGTATTGATTTAGTTAACTTTTGTTTAACTAATAATTCTGTTAGGATTTTCACAAAAATCAATTACCAAATAGTGTCAAAATTGACATAAAATAGTTTTTAAAACAAATATTATATTATTAATTTTTATTTTATTCCTAGATATATAAGTTTCATCCAAGTGACTTAGATAAGGTTATATATATTAATAATAAACAACTTCGGGTTTGTTTGGCTTGTTATAGTAAGTTTATTAACCTTATAGTGTAAAAAAACAATAAGACACGGTAAAAAAAATTATTTAACTTAAAGTTAAATATAAATGATAAGGTTAAAATAGAAACCTAAATTTGTCTAAATTCTATTTTATGAGAGGATTTAGACCCATCCCCGCCTTATCTTCGAAATAACTCAATTTGGAGCTATTAAAAACCGAATATGACTTTATAATAAAATAATATTTTTGTTATTCCAAAGGTGCCCCTCTCCTCCCTTATAAAAGGGCACCTCCTCCATCTCTTCCTCACACCACTTTGAGCCTTAAAGATCGGCCAACCACTACCCATTTACCTTATAAACTTCCATAAAAATATTCTATAGGTCCTGGTCTTCTTCAAATACCAATTTTAGTGCCCTAAGAAGAGGTTTCAAAGAGGCGTGTCGAAGAACAGGTAATATCCGTTACCGGTTCTTTCAAATTTATTTCTTATTCTACTTCCTCTTCTTTAGTTGTTTCATTATGAAGTAATAAAATAATTATCACTAATATATTGATATGTTATTATAAATATGAAACAACCCTATTTCACCTTCTATCCATCCTACGGAAAACAAAATCACCGCGCATGCGTACGTACGGAATACCGTCTCCACGCCGTGGTGTAATCTGTTTTTCCACCAACACCTTACATGGATGGGTATAATATAACTATATATGGTTATTAAAACATCGTACTGATTCTGATATATTATACCATCCACTCCAATTCTATTCAATAATTATGGGAACGAAATCATCGCTCGTGCGTATGTACGGAGTACCGTCTCCACGACGCGATGAGATTCATTCTCCATGTTAACCATTAATGAATGATTATAAAGTATATATACTGAATAATAATGAAATATATAACATAATAATGATATTGGATTTATGTATATATGTATTTCATCTACTTAATTCCATTCAATTCAATAAGAAAACGAAAACAACGTTCATGCATACGTACGCCCTACCGTCTCCATGAACGGTGTATTTCTTTCCATTTATCAATATATTATATATATGTATATTTTGAATATATATTATATATGAATCATGTTTTATATTCTGGAATTAAGTAATTATGATCTAAGTAATCATATGAATAATTACAAGTCAAAACACAGACAACAAATGAAACGATTTTACCTAAAACGCTCTTAAACATGGAATTTACAAAAGAACGGGTAATATAAAGTCATAAGCGAACCATATATGATATCATAACAATAAATATGATCATGTAATAAGTCAATGAACTTATTTAAATCATTATACCGGATGTTCGGATACGTATGAAGCATATCGGACCTAAGGTAAGGGAAAAATTTTCCAATCTTGTTCTTATCTGAGATTGTTTATTCGTAAGTATTTACTGGGGTTATTGTTATCATCCATGTCCATGTTTCCTAAAAATGGTTTCATGTATTTTTAATTTCCTTTTTACCCATTTCTGACTTTTACTACATGGTATGTATGGAATCTTTCTTTTACGAGGTACTTTTTGACTTTTCCAGCAAAAGTACGAGAAGAATGTTTTTTTTAACTTATACGGCATGAATGGATTTTTACAGTTTTATAAAGCCTTATTTTCATGAAGCTTCCACCAAAATATTTCATGACTATTTTCAACAAAATCTCTTTCTTTTAAAATTGCATGAATTTTTGTGAAAAGAAATTGATTTTGAAGAAGAAAGGATATTTTCCCCAAGAATTCGTTTCAAGTGTTTTATCAAAACCATTTTTTCATCTAAGATGACTTTATTTCATATGTTTATGTTTCAAGTATAATGTCTATATGATTTAAATGGTTTCACTTTTCTTATTCTGAAATGATATCCATTTCTTTTATATGGATTAAGTGATGATAGGATGATGTTTATGAAACCCATTTTATTTATTGGGTTATTATGAATGATGTATGTTTATTTTGTGGCACATGTAATAATGATTTCATTATGAGATGGGTGGGACCTATATCTCCCTCCAATGCATTGGGTAAAGATTTATATATCATGAGATAGACATGGAAGGAATGGTAAGTTAATTCGGTTCAGTGTTACAGGACTGAAACGAGGAGTGAACTCGATTCAGAATGGGACTTTGTCCACTAAGATGGTCCTCGCAGCAATGCCTTGACTACTATGGAAATCATAACATGTGCTTAATGGTTTCCACAATTAAATGTTTTATTCCCATGATATTTTATCATGATTGATGTTCCCTTATGATATATGCCTTACGTACTTACAAGATTCATGTCTTTGCTCAAGATTTTGATGTTTAGATTTTATGTTCAAGTTTTTTCATTCAAATGTTTATGGATTGTTTTATGTTCTCTATGTTTACCCTTACTGGGCATTTGAGCTCACCCCTTTTATGTTTTCTTTTCCCCAGGATATAAAGAAAGATTTTAGGTAAGAAAAAAAAGGGGGAAGATCTTTATGGGATATGTTGAATATCTTTCACCGCGATTAGAAGATTATATTCCGACTTTCTAAAGACACTAAATTATTACGGTCCTTGTGTGTCTATTTTTGTTATGTACTAAGTATTACGCAAAAGTAATCTAATGTCCATGTACATCAAGCTTTGGGTCTCTACACTACAAATGGTCCACAAGTTGACACTTGGATGATTAGGGTATATATATACTCTACCAATATGGTTTGTTCAAGTTTCTGGTCCTTTTTATGGGTATTATGTTTTTAATAAAAACTATATTATTGATTTTTCACTAAATAAATAATTTCTGAATCTTTAACGTATAAGAAATTAAGGTAATTATATATTTCTTAAAAATCACAAATAAATTTAAATCATGAAGAAAATAATTTTATCTTTCAAATGAGTATTTATAATCGAATTTATATTCAGTATAACTTATATTAAAAATACTTTAATTATTAATGTTTGAGTGAGACATATTTAACCTTCCATAAATAAAATAAACTAATGGTCTTTATCACATCCAAGTGGGTTCCAAAAGATACCATTTTGATCCCAAGTATATTTTAGGATGAAATATAATCATCCAATTATATTAATACAAGTGTTATGGTAATTTCATAATATTACTTTTACCCTTAACTACCTGATTTACCTTTAACTGTTGTCAAAAAAATTTACCATAGTTACTATTCATAATGCTGAAAAATAGAAAGTATCCAATTAACATAATTTAGACCTACTGATTCCAAATATGGAACCCATTTTTCCAAATTTAAAACACAGAAGTTTCAGTATTTAATTTAAAATTAATCCCGCTATTGAGAAAACGCATTTTAAAAAGTTAAAACATTGCAAAATATTGAATTGTTTTTACCTATGAATTCAATGTAAAATTAATGATAATGACATAAATAATATTAAATGGTAAAAATATATTATATTTATACTTTAGAACCATTCAATAATATATTTTAACCATATAAATTTTTTTTTGAAAAAAGTTGTTTTCAATTAAAATTTAGCGTATTTTTACTATTCAACAAAATAAGAAACTTATCAGAAAAATATCAAAAATTTATCAAAAGTAAATTATTATATCCTGATTCCAAGGAAGAGGTTTAATTTTTCAAATTGAACTAATAAGAATGTCAAAAAAACTAGATTTAAAGTGGGTGTGCCATCAAAAGGCGGCAAAACTACGTTTTTTGAAAAATACTTATTTTACCTGAAAATTTTATTTTCTTCTCATACCATGTTATAGAATATGTGTAAGATAAATTATAATGTTATAAAATTAAAAATTTGGTTAATATTATTCATAATGGCTAGTTTATAATAATATTATAACAATATATCATCGTTTAGTGAAACTCAATATTGTGTACAACACAAGCTGTCGAGGAAGGTCACTCTTGCATGTAACGCAAGCCAAGTCAATGTTACGTGTAGTGAAAGATTCCTTTGGTGTTTCTTATAACGTAATTAAAACTTATTTCATTTATACATTGAAAAAAATTCTATACTTAATGTTGTGTAGAATAATTTCTACAAAATGAACTTGAAATTGTCTGTAACATGAGCCAAGAATGGTGTTGCATATACTACAAGCTAATACGGTGTTGCGTATAGAAAAATATAATCTTGGTGTAGTGTACAATAGAAGATAAAAAAGAAATTAAAAATAATATATCTCATAAAATCTGGGGGTGTAACACCATCACTGATAGAAGTTTCTTATAAATAAGAGTTTAATGAAATGATCTAGAGTTTTATCATTTCCCTCACGGATAGAAGAGCTCTAACCATCTGCTTCTGATGGTGATTTGACATCCATGCATAATCGGATCGTGATGAAAATGTAGGTGCGAGTATATCATAGTGCAACAAACACAATGGTGGATCCAAAATCAAGGTAGGATTACTATTTTCGATTATGTAGCTACCCAATTTATATTTCACTGTCAAAATACATTTTTGTTTGAATTTGTTACTTTGGAATCCTTTGGTGATTTCCAAACTAACAACATCCACCATCTGATTCGGTTTCTAGTAACTTGTGCATTGTGTTCTTCGTCATTCTTCGATGACAAATTTTTTTCATTCCCAAGTGACATTCAATCTTTGAGTGAGGCATGTATCAGCAATGATCTCATCCCAAGGAGTCTCGATCTATACTCATAGTCTATTTAGGAGCACTGGAGGAGGTTCGATGGTGATCGAAAGATCCTCTAACTTTTCATCACGTTGAAATGTCGACAATTCTTCCAGCGGAGACCATCGCTGTGTAAATTAGGTCCCAAGTATGTCGCATCTAGACTAAGACATGTTTTTAGATCACCCGAGTGATGGTGGTGGTCCATGGAAGGGTTTTTAGTGAGGTGGAAAGTGGAAGAAATCTAGAAAGATGGATCGTGGTCGCTTCGGGTGAGGTGGCAGGCCAGCAAGCGGCGACTTCGGGCCAGGCGGTAGGCTAGTAGACTGCGGGGAGCTAGGAGACGACAATAAACTGGGAGGTGGTGGAGGCTGGGCAGCCAGGATTGAAGCATGGGGTGAGGGAGATGGCCCGCAGGAAACCCAAACAGGGTTAAAAAAATAAAATAAAAACAACAATAAAAAAATATTATTAATATTATTACTAATAGTATTATTATTAATTAGGTAAACCCCTCTAACTACTGCTTTTGGAGATCAATTGACGTTCCGTCAGCGGTAACATGGCCCTATTTGTGATATTTTCTTTTTTAGACCATTTCAAATGTTTTCACTATCCCACAGATAAGGCCCACGAAGTGATCATGATTCAATACATTTAATAAAATATTAAATCTTTGTCCCGTAATAACTCCTACATGGAGGGTCCATTTGATGAGTCGTCTGCGGCCACATGACCCAGTTTTCAAGATAATCATTTCAAGGCAAATGTTGGATGCCTTTATTGTTTTTAAGGATTGGATCCATGAGACGCCCAAATAATAATAATATAATATTATAATTATAACTTTAAACCACTATAATTTCTGCATGTGGCGTTTTATTGATGTATCGTCAGAGGTGTTGTGACCTTGGGGTTGAGGTGGAAATTTCATGACAAATTTCAAGTGCTTAAACAAAATTTGTGGTGTGCGGCCCATGAGGCCCGATTTAGCCTTTTATGGTGGAATCCATCTTTTTCACTGGGTGTTAATTTGGGATTAATGAATAGCCAATACTGTGTGATTTTCAGAGATGATCAAAATGGCCAATCCAATTGATGTGTTTCCAGATCATGGCATGGGTCCCATGAAACATTGTTCTTGTCCAATGCTATGAAATTCCATTTCTTCATCGGGAGTATGATTTGGGTGAATGAATAGTCAATCCTATGCATTTTTCTGCAAGGATTGTTTTGGTGTATTCTGTTTGAATATTTGGGATAGTTTGAAGAGGCATGTTAGTAGAATTACAATCTCTCCCTTTAGATAAACAACAAGCATTGTGCATTCATTATCGATTTAGGCCAGAGGTTCCATGTACTCTAGGAATACGCTGGCACACCTAGGGGCACATGTTCAAATATTTGTACCCAAGTATGGATGGGTACATTGCTAGAAAATAAGGTGGGGAAACACGTCTTGTGGGTCCCACATGCTCCATATACCACACTACCAATCTTCTACATCTTGTATCTCCTTTTTTGGAATTAGATTTTGGCATGCGAGTAGCCTGCCCTAAGTGATTTCTCCATGTAGAATGTGATGGTTACCTCTAAAGTTTCTTTCAAGATATGATGTGAGATGTTCCAGATGGGATTCCTTTTCAGAAAACATACAATAATGGTAGTGACCTAGAGCGGACATATCAATTCTTTCCCGGAGGTACCTCCCATAATGGATGGCCAATGTAGTTCCTAGATACCTTTTGAGTGGAATCAACCTACTTGGTAGGGCTTGGGTCATTGATGTCCTGGAGTGGAATCCCCCATTCGAATGGGTTTGTGTCCTCTATGTTTACTATGAGAGTGTAATCCCCTTGATGCACTAGGGTGTTGGTCCTCTACGACAATGAGAGTTGTATCTCCCATCAACATGGGTGTCGGTCCTCTATCAGCTACTTCCAAGTGGAATACCCCTGACACACTAGGGTGAGGCCCCTCGATGAACAAGAGTGGAGTCCCCCTAACACATCAATGTGTGGGTCATCTATGAGAAGAATTAAAGTGGAATCCTCATGAAACACTATGTTGTGGATCCTCTACTTTGGGTTTAATCTTTCCAACTATGGATCAATGGTGAGACATGCTTTGATGTTACTTTTTGTTCAGGAGTTTGAGGGGCACATTCCCCACCAAGACTCATTCTTGTGACACGACCTCAAACCATTCCGATGAGATATACCCACCCAAAGTGGGTAGTATCATGTTTTGGTGATTGTGTCCCTTTGACATGCATGTTTAGGGATTACGTGAGGGATGATGGTAATTATTGGTTGTTACTTCTAGAACTATTTGAAAAAAAAATCACGGGCTGTGCTATGAGATGTAGATCGCCTTTCTCTCATTCATTTGGGATTATTTGACTGAGAATATATATGTATCCTATTTTAGTACCCACTCCTTGAGGTTTGGTTACTCTCCTTCCTAGAAAAGCAAAGATGCACGGTGTATTCCATGTGCATTCTGGGTTTAGATTCTCATGGTTAGACAATTCTACTATGATATAATAGGTAGATAAGACATGATGATTAGTCTATTTTCTTACTATTTATATCTCCTTGTGTTTTTGATTAGTTTACATCACTCTATTGTTGGGTTGAGATGTATTCTTTTATTATACCTTATTTTATCTACTTATCCCATATTTAGTACATATTTTTCTTCTCCCTTGATCCTTCAGGGAATCCTAGTGAGTATTTTTATACTCACCGCTACAAGATCTTTTCCCACACTTTTTTCCCTTGTAGATGAAAAACAGGTTTATTGTGACATCATAGGAGCTTAGGGATATTGGGTACTTGGACCACGTGTTGTGGTCATAGCTTGGGATCCATGAGTGAGGATCTCACATCTATTTTTCCTTTCCACTGGTTGTTGGTTTGTGGAACTTTTCTGATTGGGCATGTATTTTTCACCTTTTTCCCTTTAATTTTACTTTTTGATATAGTACTATTTATAGGTCGATGCATATTTTTGATTTATATATAGCATTGTTTTTTATTTTCCTTTTCATCTACACTTTTACCCCATGTTGGTGGTGTGCATGTGTACAGGTTCTCAAGAAATTTCCTCCCTCATATTGTTGTTCCTTTGGCACTAGTTTCCACCCCTATCCTATAGAGGTGAGCATGGGTTAGTTGCGGTTCAATCCCCAATGTGGGTCAGGTTGTGACATTATCATTATTATTTATTTATACATAATTTTTCATGAATGTGGTTATTCAGGTGGATCGAGTAGATCCAAATTATCATATTATTATTCTATTATTTTCTATTTTTTCTCCCAAGGTAATATTTTTAATTCTTTTATATTTATTTACTGAATAATTAATCATTCTTCATTTATAATAATATTGTTTTGTTGGTTTCTCCCTATGATGTTCGGGCTTTATACTACATGACATAATTATAAGAAGGTAAATCCCATTGAAAAAATTTGGGATCATTACATTCATCTCCCCTTATGAAATTTCACCCTCGAAATTTCATTTTACATAATCAGGGAGAAATATTCTATTGGTAGTTCTCCTTCATCTCTTGCTTCATTTCTAATTTATCCTCTTTTTATTTATGGTATTCCATTTTACATTGACCAGGCTAGTATTCTTAATGCATATAAATTTATATATATGGTCCAAGATCTTCACTAGTGTATCCTTATAAGAGAGATAAATATCCCACTATACCACCTATGAATTAAGTGAATATGAAGGATCTGGTACATACTTTCTCAAGAGGGATACATAGAATACATCATGTACTTGATACATGGTTGGTGGAAGTGCTAGTTGATAGGCCATAGGTCTAACACGATCAAGAATCTCGAAGGGGACAATATAACTAGGACATATCATTCCCTTATACCCAAATATCATGAATCCATGCCATCTAGATACGTAGATAAAGGTGTTCTACATATTTTCCCATAATGGGTTTCATCTAGATCCATTTGGATTCTAGATTGGAAACTATTATCATAAAAAATTCAACCAAAGGATGATCTTGGTCCCATTATCCTCTGAGCTCAATTGAGAACGCTCTTAACTTATCATCCAATGTCTGAATAGCCCACTTAAAATGGACATCAGTATGTGGGTGATAACCAAAACTAATGTTTATCTCATTTTTAGGGAATGTTAAGGAATTTTCTAGAACATGGAAGTAAATCACTAACCTCGACCTGATACAATAAATAATAGTACTTCGTGTTGCATCACCACTTCTGTAATGTATATCTATGTAAGATGGTCAAGTGACAAGGACAATATAATTACAATAAAGTTTAAAGTATTTGTAAGATGATACATAACAACCCATAAAGAATTATTTCCTTAGGATGTCATTGGATTTATAGTGAAAAGGTGCATGGTGATGTTTTCCCATTTCTATATAGGTATGGGTAATGGTTTAATCATCCCTTAATGAATTTTTCCTTTCATTATTCACAATCTAACATTCTAGAAGCATTGATATATATTCAGCGATATCATTCTTTATATTATCCCACCAATAGTGTTCTCAATGATCTTGATACATCTTTATGAACATTATGTGGATGTAGAAGGTCAAGAAATGTGAATCATTCAAAATCTCCCTCTTTATCTCAGAATTTAATGTTTCACATAATTGTGGACCGAATCTTATGACTCCTTCCTCTTCAGTTTTGAATTATGAGGATTTAACACTTATGATATCTTCCAATTTCATCTTATGCTCTACATCATTTCATTAACCATTATTTATATTCTCTAAAAGTGGATGGATAAAAAATTCATTTACCGAAGAATGATGATATTCTTTCCTTTAAGATCCTAATTTCCATCCTTTGTTTGTCTAAGAATATTGGATCTTTATCAATTTTTATCATTGATAATTTTTCATGATCCTTTATACATATAGTACCTTCCAGTTTATTTACTCTATCAGGATGGTAGTGTATTGAGTAGTTGTAATACTTGATAAGATCTAATTATCTTCACTAGTGCATATTAATCTTGTTATATGTGAAGATATATTTTATGATCATGGGATTGGTATATATCTCATACTTCTCCCCATAAATTAAATATTTCCCTATTTTCAATGTGACTATCACAACCACCAACTTTATATCACATGTGGGAAATATTTTCTCATGTGCTTTTAGCTACCTTGAGGAGTAAGAAATAACATTATCATTTTGCATCAGTATATATACTAAACCCTTATTTGAATCATAATTGTATACCATTAATATTTCCCCACTATTAGGTAGTCTATGTACTAGTGCAATGATAAGCCTCTTTATCATGTCCTTAAAGTAGTCATCAGATTGACTAGAATAGGAAAACTATACTCCCTTCCATGTCATCTTGGGTATTGTGTTTGAAAAACATGATAAATTCATCCCAAATCATTGATAATACCCAGCATTACCAATGGATCAATGGATCTTATTAATATACTCTATTTTGGGCAAATTCTCAATTGTATTTGACATATATGGGTCCACAAATATCTCTTTTTTGGAGATAACATGCCCCAAGAATAATATTTCCTCCATCTTGAACTCACAATTACTATGAATTTCATAAATTATATCCCTTTGTAATGTCTTTTACATAATATTGAAATTTTTTTCATGATCCTCCTTACTCATGGATTATATCATAATATCATCTATAAATACTACCCATTAGATTAAGGTAATATAAATACTCTAGATATTAATTCCAATAAATGTTTTGGAAAATTAGTGAATCAGATGGGCATCACTGTGAACTCATAGTTTCTATAAATAATTCGAAAGACAGTTTTTGGAAGATCATACTTCTTTATCATTAATAAGTGATATATCAACCAAATACATTAGATAAATTCATAGCCCCATAGATTTGATAAAACCAATCATCTCTCCCTGGAAATGGATACTTGTTCATTATCATAGTTTTATTGATCGTATGATAATCAATGCAGTGGTGCCTTGATCATTTTTTATTCATAACAAAGAGAATCGGAACATCAAACGATGAAGAACTCAAGGATAAAAGACCCTTTATTTTGTTATCTTGTAATAGTTTTTTTAGTTTTATTATGTAAAACACCAATATTTTATGGCCTTTTTAAATACATTTAATATCTTGAATAGCTTGTGTTTCAAGAAACACTGATTTCAAATAGACCTCGATGAATTATTTTTTTATCATTATTAATTGGATATTAATTTTTTGAGTATCAATAATATTGAATAATTTTTTTAACAAATATATATCATATAAATTTATATAATCAAATTGATTAGTTATAAATTTATTAGTTATAAAATAATAATAATAATAAAATAATTGTTTTTAAAAAAACTATATTTGTGCATGAAATATGGTGATATTATAATAAATTTAACTAGTAACTATTGGTGATTTATTTTAATGAAATTTATATATTATATATTCAAGAATATTTTGGATATTCATATAAATATTTTACTATGCATGGTATAATAATAAATCATGTATTATTCTTAAAAACATCATTTTCTAAAATGCGATCTTTTTCGCATTTTAAACAATTATTTTAAATTTAATTTTTTCCACATATAGGTATTGAATTATATATTATTAATTATGTATTTGTAATTTTGAGGTCCAAATTTCGTAAATATGTACCCTTTATTTTGGGTTAAAATGAATAGTAGCTATAATAAATTTTGTTACAACTGTATAGGGAAAATCATGTAATTTAGGGTAAAAATAATATGATAAGGACTATAAAATGAGGCTAATCGTTTTTTAAATTTTCTTTTATGTCTTAATTTCATTCGTAGGTATTCATGGTCCAGATATATGGCCATTTGTTCCCTTATGATGTGATTAAGACCCTTGAAATACTTTATTTAATGAAACGTCACAAATGTCACATTCATGATTTTAATAACTATAATATTTTTAATATGGTGTCATCCAAATGATATATTTGAATATTAATATTATTATTAATTATAAAGAAATTATCATCACCATGGTAATTTATTTATAATTTTTTTTCATGAAATAATTACCTTAAATTCTTTCACAACACTGACGCCCTAATTATTTAATTAATGGAGAAATAAAGTAAATGATATTATAAATATTAAAATATATATAATTTGAGATAATAAATATCATAAAATATTTATATATATTTTCTTTACATATTTGGGATGTATTGATAGATTTTATTTCAATTTTATCTTGTTCTATTTATTTTATTAAAGTAATTGTAATTAATAGTGTATAAGATTGATTTTAATAATAATTTTTCAATATAATATATAACTTAATTATTAAAAATAAATAAAAATATTATATTTATTCATTTGAATGTAATTTAGTAGAGAATATAAATATATTCCATTTGTGGATTATTTTTTCATTTATAGTAACATTATTAACCCTTTATGATTAAAATAGTTGTTACCACAGTTAATGTCAAAAACCACTAACCAAAGGGTTAATCAAAATGATATAGTTTAAAATGATGTCAATACTTGTCTAAATTACATTATTTGATGTTATTAAAAATATATTTGATGTTATATTTGATTTCTATTCCATTTTTATTCATTTTGATTGATAAATTAATTTATTATAATTTTGTCTTTTGAGAAATTCCAAAAGTACCCCTCACCTCTATTATAAAAGGGCACCGCCTCTCTCAATTCATCACACCACATAGAGCCTTATAGATTTATAAAACCATAGAAATTTCTCTTTAAAACATAATTATTTATGTTTTTAGGTGCTTCTATTTTCACACCATAGTGTCCCTAATAAGATATGTAATAGTTCTTCGTTGAAGAAGAGATAATTGTATTTATCAACTCTTTCACGTTTATTTCCCCCTCTACTTCATATTCAACAGTCATTTCAATAATAAAATAATAAATCAAAGGTAATATATATACTAAGATGTTATTATAGTCATGAAATAACTGTATAGTTTGTTTTATCAATCCTATGAAAAATGAAAGCACTACCCATGCATATGTACGACTTATTATCACCATATAGAAGTGTAATTCATTTTCCATATTCACATTAAAAGTATAGTTATAATGATGGAAACAATGTATATATATAATAATTATAAAATTATATTTATTATATGAATTTAATATATCATTCGTTTCCCTTCCCATTCACCATTAAGGGAATGATATCATTGCTCGTGCATACATATGGCCTACCATCTCCATCAAAAAATTTGACTCATTTTCCATATCCAAACATAAATAATGGTTAAAAAATGTATAAAATGTGTCAATATTATTTTAATAACACTAATATAATTTTTTATACAATTGGACAATATAATATGTGCATGTACCAGAAATATCATGACAGAACACGTATGAGAAACAAAGAAATTAACAACTGAAATCGTGAAATGATGAAATTATTAGTAATAAAAAAATGGTAAACTGTTATAAAAGAATAATATATGATATAATAAATATTATTATTATTATTTTGTAAGTTAATAACATATTTAAAACCACTATACTTGGGGTTTGGATATGTATGGCAAAAATCAGACCATAAGTAAGGGTTTAATTCATAATCACATTATTAAGAAATATTGATTATGATTAAGTATTAAATGGGAAATATTTCACTTCTATGTTCATGATTTCCAAAAATAATTTCAATTTTTTTTTAAATATTATCCTATGAAAATATAAATTCATTTTAACCATGTTTTTATTTATACAAAATAGGTTTAAATGAAACTTTTTTTTCAAAATGAGGGGTTTTAGGACATTTATTATAGAAATACAAAATGAATGTTTTTTAAACATATAAATATAGTCCATATTATCATAACATCATGAATCCATAATTTTTTAAAGCTTTATTTATAATTTTTAAAGTTTATTTAAAAAAATTATTTTTTAAATAATTGCACATCATTTTAGTCATGTGTGATTTCAATAAAAAAAGAGTATTTTCTTCAAGAATGTTTAAACTATATTAATATAGTATTGTAATCTATGACTACATCCATTATTTAATCTTTTGATTCATTGATATTGAACTCTTATAATACCACCTATCATATCATTTTGAAAATTTAATGATCATTTTGACTGGGAACGTACTATTTTAATATCATTCCCCATATTACTTTGGATTTTTATGATTTTTTTATTGATGGTGGAAAGTTATTAAAATTTCATATAATTGTTTATATTTGAATTTATATTTTTATTATGTTTCACCCCAATCATATTATGAATTCATTAGAGTTAGTATGTAATGGTAGAGGGCTTCTATAACCAATCTATGCACCAGTACATCTCATGAAGCAAACTAGTTTGGGTATTGGATGATGCCTTACCCAGTTTTGTATGGTATCTGGGGTGAAGCCCTGACTTATGTATATGATTACACACATTTTTCATTATCTTGTTATGACATTATTTATTAGTTCCCATATTATTATCGAATTATTTTTTATAACAATGGATAAGTATTTGCTCATGATTTTATGGAATTATTTGATTAAAATTTAATCCTACCATATTGTGCTCAAGTTATTTGTATAATGGTATGTGATTAAATTATTTACCATTCCATAATTTCTATGCTTATTTATGATCACTTCCACTATATTCATACCAATAATAATCATCTATGCTTACCCCTTTCTAATTTTTTATTTTTAACCTTGATGGAAAGAGTTATATTAAGACTAATATACAGGGTTAATCTAGTAGAATAATAATGTTTTAATAGTAGTTACTAGGTTGTATTTTATATTTTTTGTTGTAATATAAGATTCAAGTATGTATATTGTTTTCTAAAACTATTCAACTCTTCAATACATTGGATGAAATCACTTGTACCTATTACCAATTTTATAAAGTGGACACCACGTCTAGTCTACTAGATTCTGAGTCTTTAGAGTGGGTATCAGAGAATTTTTACTAGAAACCTTTGAAATAGAATCACTTAAACATAGATTAGGTATGTATAACCCTATAACAGATTTTTAAAATATTCCTAGAAAACCACATTTATGATTTTGAGATTAGTTAAACCTAAATTTTCAATTTCTGTTAAGTGATTTAATCATTTCAAAATTATACTTTATTCATAATCTAATCTATTGAATGACATTATTTTGAAATGGTTGCTAGAGGAAGGTTTTTAAATTGTATAAGTGAACATAATACATATAGGGAGTACCCAACTATTAAAGATAATGATGTTGGATTTGAAGTAGTAATTAGAGCTGAATAACTTATAACTATACTGGGACAACTAACTCTGGTTGTGAGTAATAACCTTACTCGCATGGAGAAAGATGATCCATAATTTATTGTAATAATGTTAATCCGTTTCATGTGACGAAAACGTCCATAATTAAGTGGGACTAAAAATCCATTTTTAATAGAGAAATGGATAAATTCTTTAGAGAATGTATTTCTCATCATGATAATTAAGGAAATGTATAATCCTATCATGATAGTTTATTATCTCTCTAGAGATGTGGATCAATAATGGAAATTGAATCAAAACATTTTGGTGGAGGAGGAAATAGAAAAATAGTATTGAATGATTTTAAGGAACTTTTCAGAGAATAATATTTTCCCCACAAACAATTAGTGTATATAGATAGATAATTCTTATGTCTAAGACGGAAGGGGGAAAATGATGTTAAGTATGAATCTATATTTACAAGGATAGAAAGGCATAACACGAAGTACATAAATAATCCAAAAAGTTATATTGATAATTTCATCGATTTTATTAAATAAATTATTCAAAGAGAACAAGTCTCCCAATAATTATCATTATACAAGGATATATTATCATGTTTTATCAAGATAGATAATGAAGTTTCCAAATAATATGGCTTATAAGGGAACCAAGATAAGAATAGGGATTCTTGGTACTATTTAAAAGGAAATAAGGAAATATTTTATGAGGTAATAATAGAATTTCAAATATGAAATAAATGTAGAAATAAACATCATGGAACATTACTGTTGGGAATGGAATTTTGTTACATGTTTTGGGGAAAAGATGTTAGGACCGATATTTCAAGGGAAATAAAGAAGTTGATAATGTGCAATGCTTTAAGTTCAAGGATATGGGAAATTAGGCACATGATTTTCCTAAACACCATGGGAATTATCACCAAAAAAGGATAACAGATCAAGGATATGCTTATACAGTCACAATAAATGAGGTAGATGTTCTTAATGATGTTGTGGTAGAAACTATTATCATTCCTCAAATTTATCTAATTCTTTATTTTATTCTATAACACTAAAATATTTTCTACCTTACGAAATTTCTATAAAAATTAGAAATTTAATATTTTCCTTGATAAGGTATGTTTCTGTAAAAAATCATTGTGGAAATATTATTTCAAAAAAGATGTTTTAGGAAGTCCCTATTATGACACATAAACAATATCTATTTTCTATATTTATCATTATATCTATGGTTTATTTTAATATAATCCTTTATACAAACTGAAATTCAAAATATAATTGAAAAAATATATTACATAGATAAATAAATTATGATTCGGGATGAAGACATGACATTTAATGTCTTAGCGAGGAGACATCATCATCTGATTCATTTTTAGAACCACCTTTAACACCTCTTCTAAATGAGATTCATAGAGAAGAAGAGAAAACTAAACATACTGATGTAAAAGATAATCTTGAAAATATGGATTCACCTACCATAATTGAATACATTAACATATTTGGTGACAAATTACATGGATATCCACATGATAGGTATATTGATTTTTCTATTTATTTAATCCATGATGAAAGACCTATATTAAACACTCTCTATAGAATGGATGTTATGGAGTTAAAATAGTTGAAGAAACAATAAGAGGATTTGATTGGTAGGGTATTTATATTCTATATTGTATCACCAGGGGGAGAACCTATTCTTTTTGTTAATAAAAAAAGGGACCTATGAGGTTTTTCATTGATTATAGGTAAACCGGTGCTATTATAATAAAGATTAATTACCCTCTTCCTCAAATTAATGAATTATTCGACCAACTTTATAGAGATAAATATTTTCCAAATATTGGTCTCCATTCTAGATATCATGAATTATGAGTAAAAAAGAAATATATTCTAAAGATATCATTCAAAACAAGGTATAGAAATTATGAATTTATAGTAATTCCATTTTGATTGAGTAATTCAGTAACTATTTTTATGTATCTAATGAATAGAGTATTCAATGAGTATGTAGATAATTTTTTTGTGGTATTTATTGATGATATATTTGTATAATCCAATAACTATGAGGTCTATGAAAATCAATTCTAAATCCTTCTTGAGACTATTATAAGAAAAGATTCGTATGGTAAATTTAGATAGTGTGAATTATGGCTCTAAAAATATTCTTTTATTTTACATATTATCTCAAAGAATGGAATATCAGTTTACCATTTGAAGATCATGGAAGTCCAAGAATTCCATACACAAAAAACATAACCAAGGTATGTAGTTTCATTGGTGTGGATGGTTACTATTGGTGATTTTTTCCAAAATTTTCCAGATCAGCTAACCCATTAACCATGATTTCTTGTGAAGGGGTTAATTTTATTTGGAAAAAGGAATGTGATTTTTTTTTTAAATTAAAATTTGAGATTGTTGAAAGCATCAATTTTAAATATACTATTAGAAAATTGTGGTAATGTGATTTATATTGATTCATTTAGGAAGATACATTGTTTTTTCCTTGTTCATAATGATTGAGTTATTGCCTATGAATCAAGATAGTCAAAAACATATTAATAGAACTATACAACTAATAATCTTGAGTTAGAAGCCATAAATTTTTCCTTGAATATATAGAGATATTATATCTATGGTGAATGATTCGAGATATATAATGATTATAAGAGTTTGAATAATATTTTCTCACAAAAATAACTCATAATGATTCAAGGTAGATGGTTTGAGCTACTTAAGGATTATAATTGTTAAATACACTACCCTCCAATGAAGGAAAATAAGGTAGGAGATGCTTTGAATAGGAAGGAACATGGAGTTCTAAAAAAAATAAGCATTAATAGGGACCCTTTGTTTTTGTATCTTATAAATATGGATATGGGAATTATTTGGGAAGGTATAAAATCAATGACTTTTAAAATTATTTCTAACCCATTATTAGTAGAAAATTAATTAAATTATTAGTTTGATGATGTGAAATTTCAAATTAGAATTAACGTTATAAATTATTAGAAATTGGAAGACTTCATATATGGATATGGAATTATAAAATTTTCAATGAGGCATTGTATTCCTATTATACCCAATATAAAATATTTATTGTTGGATGATTTTCATATCTAAAATTTCGTTATACACCCTGGTAGCACCACGATGTATATGAATTTATAGTAACATTTTTGGTGGGAAAATATGAACTAAGAATATGTGGACTATGTGTCAAGATGTTTAGTTTTTCAATAGGTAAAGGCTGAAAGACAGCATCCTAGAGGTGTCATGAATCCTCAATATATTCCTATATGGAAAGTGGATGACATTACTATGGACATTTTCAATGTATTGCCAAAGACTCTAAGAAAGAATTATGTAATATGGGTAATTTATGTTAGACTTAACAAATATTCATATTTCCCCGCTATAAGGGACGATTTTCCACTAGTGCACCTTGAAAAAAAATAAATTAATTACATTTTAAGACTTCATGGTGAACTTATTTCAATTTTTTTATCATGATCCATGATTTACATCCATGTTATGGAAAATTATTAAGAATGAATTTATACAGAGCATTATTTGAGCACCTCTTATCACCCTTACATGGATGGGAAGTCAAAATGGACTATCCCAAATTTAAAAAACATCTTGAGGTACTACTCACTTGACATTCAAGGTATGTGGTATCATTATTTACCATTGGTAAAAGTTTAAAATAATATTAGCTACTACTCAAGTATTCATATGTCACCATTTGAAGCATTATATGTCAGGAGATTTCATACAAAAACATGTTGGGACAAAGTTGCTGAAAGGAATCTTGTATGACCAAAACCTATTGAAAAAACATTAAAAAGCAAAAGATTATTCAAACCTGTATCTAAGCTGGTAAAAGTAAGAAAAATAGTTATTTCAATAACCAGAAAAATGATTTTGAATATAAATTGTGATATTATGTTTTCATAGAGGTATCTCCCTAAAAAGGTGTTATAGGATTCACTAAGAAATTTAAAAATTATTCCCCTAGAATATCATACATTTTGAAATCTTAGAAATAATTTTAGTTTTGTCTTACCATTTGGAAATTACACAAATCCTTTCTAAAGTGCGTGATGTGTTTTATATCTCTTTTTTATGAAAGTATATATGAGACTGGATTCCTATTCATACTTATGAAGAAATATAATTAGAACATGATTTATAAAAACCAAGGACTTGCACTCCCAGATCCTATACTGAAATTGATAACATTACATTCCTATTTATGATGCCAATAATTGTGACCACATATTTTTTCAAAAAAATACTAAAACATTAAAAGGAAAACTTATATCACTTTAATTGTGGATGAACTTTTAGTCTTAGAGTTTTAGATAATTAGGAAAACTCCTTTATAAATAATACCCAGGTTGTAAAATGAGAATTTATACTATTAAACCCAAAATTTAAAATATAACATTAGTTCATCAACATAATCCTTATAAACTAGATTATAGAAATAAATAATTCAATACTATTATTTATAAACTAGTGAAAAGGTAACATAAGAAGGTTAATCTCAAATGATCAGTAAAGGAAAACATAAGCATTAACAATTAAATTTCTTCAATGAGAATATGAGTGAATAAGAGTATTCTAAAATAATCAAAGTGCATGTGCGAATCATAAAGGCACTCATAACCATTAATAACTGTATAATTAAAATTGAAAATATGGAAAAGGAAACAGTCGTCAGAATAAAAAATCATGTGCTATATAAAATAAATATTGATCCAGAGAATCATTATTTACCATATCAACAATAATGAAACCATGTACATAAATTGGGATAAAAAATTCACTTCACTCTTACAATAAATCATAAAAATGGAATAACCATATAGTTAACTTCCATACAGAATGCATTATAGATATATCACAGATCCTCTTATCCTTGGTTTATCATGGAACCACCCTTCATTGGTTTATCACAGAACCACCCATCAAATGACCAAGAATAATTATAGAAACATAACAAATATTATTCAAAATTTCATCATTAACTCATATGAAAAACCATTATCCCTTTAATAAAATGATTAAATTATGAAAATTAAATTAGTTCGATCATACTCTCTTTGAATAATGTTTAAATCATAGAAACAAAATGGGTTCTATAAAAATATCTTTGAAACATGACTGACTTGTGGAATGGAAATGGGTTCTATAAAAAATCCTTGAAACAATATTAATACATCTAGAAGAGAATGAGTATGGTATCAAAAAAAATATCCCTAGTGGAGGATAAGTAATAGAAAGTTTGGTTGACATTGATGAAAGGAAATTACATTAAAATATGAGTAAACATACTCTTGAGTAAAATATACTTTTCATTTTTGAAAACACTTTTTAAATCATTAAACATTTTAAAAATCATTTTAATTTAAAATAACCATGTAATGTTATAAAGTAACATTTATTATTCATTTAAAAACATTTCTTGGGGAAAATATATCTTTTTATTTTAATTTTAAATTTTATAACATTTTTCAAAAACAATACTCTTAAAGAAAAAAAAATTAAACTGAAAGGATGATTTTTCATAAAAAAACTATTTTGAAATCTTGGATACATAGAGAAAGGAAAATTAATGGAAAAATTTTATTCTTATAACATAAAAATAGGACAGGAAAATTCATCATAATTATTTAGAATAATATCGTAAAATATCAACTTTTAGAGAATTAATCACAAACAATCCCAATAAATTATGAGATTGTATCATGAAACTCTTACCACTTTGGTAATATTGAATTGAAAGCCCCATGAGAGAATAAAATTAAGGGAAACACGTATTATCAAGTATTAAGTACATTAATTATATAACATGTCAAAGGTCTAGTATATACATCCCATAAAATATATAGCTGTATAAATAAAACAAATGTCACAAATATGAAACTTTGAGATAAAACCCCCTTACCGCTTTGATTACTTTGAAATTCTAAAACCCATGGAAGGGATATCATAAAATTGATATATAAATCCCCAGAAATTTAAGTATAATAATTATAAAAATTATGCATAGGTATTATATATTCTACACAACAAAAATAAGTGGTAAATATGTCATGTATCGCACAGATGTAAATGTGAGATCATAAAAAACCTCACCTTGAGTCGGATTCATCGTTCATGTCCTTTATCATCCTGAATAATAAACCTATTTTCATTTTTTAATTTATTTATAAATTTTTAATGGTTTATTATTAATTTTATTTCACTTATAAATAATTTATGTACAATTAGATAATTGATTAATTTTTATTCGGATCTTTTGACCATGTTCAGCATATGTGTCAGAAATGAATTTGGTAGGTTGACTATGGTCAAGAGGAAATCATTTAAATATCCCCATAATAATGATAATAATATAATTATCATATTAATTCTTTATTTATTCATATGTATATCATTATTTTTGATGTGGTGATGAAAATAAGATTAATCACATCACATTGAGAAGATGACAGTCCACACCTCCACAAACGACGTTATCAATTTTTCAGTGCATGAAAAGGTAAGAAATACAGTGATATATTAAATTTATAGAAATTTAATTATTTAATGAATATAACAAGGATACCATGTGTCTCACATATCATTGTTAGACCCATAATTGATGCATTACATGTAAAGCGTGAACGAATCACATCGCTTTGAGTATGTAGTAGTCCATATGTTCAAAATCAATGTTATCTTTTGGCTGAAAGGGGAAAGAATTAAAGTATGTATTATATAATATTAAATAAGAGTAAAAAAATCATAAACAATATATATGTAATAAAAAAATATGTCTATCATTATTACCAACCTTGATAGGTGGAAACAAAATAATGAATAACATCAATTCGTGAGGCTATAGTTCACCGTACACATGAATGATGATAGTGGATCCCATTTGATTGAAGTGTGTGAAGTTGTAGGCCATACCCAAAATATAATATAATTATTTGGGTATTTATTATACATATAATATTATATAATCAAGTAATAATAACAATTTAAGGGGTTAAAGATGTAAATATAATAAAAACTCTTTTAGAAGAACATTACCTCTTCTTCAGGTATCATCCTTATATTTTCACTGAAACCTTGGAAGGTTTATGTTATACCCAAAATAATGATTTTCCATTGGGGGAGAGAAAATTTGATGCGCATTTTAAAGTTTTTTTATGATACAAATGGATTTACATGTGTGAGGGGAGGGGGAGAGGTGGTGGCCATTTATAATTGATGGAGAGGGCACAAATGGAATTTTGGAAAATAAGTTAGAGGAACCCACGTTTTTACTTATCAAGAGTCTTCCATAGCATAAAATATTAGATACAAGAGGAATAATATTCTAAATATATACATAAAATGGGGTTTTTAAAAGTTTATATTTCATTTTTCTCATTAATATTAATGTTTAAAAAAAAGTAACGTCGTTTTTACCTTAATCGCTACAACTAATTTTAATTTATTTCATTTATATTTTTGGCCAAAAGAAATTTTACCCTAAAATAAATTATAAACTATTTTTTTTCCAATCATTTAATCCAATTTTTAAAATTTAATTCAAAATAGTGGAGGAAAAAATTTAAAAATTAATCCTTCAGACGAGACAAAACAACATGTTTTTAATGTAAAAATGTTCAAATGATGGAAATGTTTTCATATCCAGTTTCAATGTAAAAGTGATTCCAATGAACATAATTTGATTTATTTATTTATAATTTTTCTAATTATACTTTAAATCCAATTTCAAATATAATTTACCTACATAAATAAATTATATGAAACTGTAGTTTTTAATTAAAATTCAGTGTTATTCACTATTCATCAAAAGATGAAACTTCTTAGAAAAATAAAAAAACAACCCAAGGTATATTTTTATATTATGTTTCAAAATTTATTTTTATTTTTCATATAAAACTTATAAAAAATCTTAAAAACATAGTTCTAAAACAGTAGTTCCATTAAAATTGACATAAAATAGTTTTTAAAACAAATATTATATTATTAATTTTTATTTTATTCCTAAAAATATAAGGTTCAGAAAAATGACTTAGATAAGGTTATCTATATTAATAATAAACAACTTGGGGATATTTTGGCTTGTTATAGTAAGTTTATTAACATTATAGTGTAAGAAAACAAGAAGACACGGTGAAAGAAAAATTATTTAACTTAAAGTTAAATCTAAATGATAAGGTTAAAATAGAAACCTAAACTTGTCTAAATTGTATTGGATGAGAGTATTTAGACCCATCCCCACATTAGCTTCAAAATAACTCAATTTGGAGCTATTAAAAACCGAATATGACTTTATAATAAAATAATATTTTTTGTTATTCCAAAGGTGCCCCTCTCCTCCCTTATAAAAGGGAACCTCCTCTCTCTCTTCCTCACACCACATTGAGCCTTAAATCTCGGCCAAATCCTGACCATTTCTCTTCTCAACTTCCCTAGAAATATTATAGAGGTCCTGGTCTTCTTAAAATACCAATTTTAGTGCCCTAAGAGGAGGTTTCAAAGAGGCGTGTCGAAGAAGAGGTAATATCCGTTACTGATTCTTTCAAATTTATTTCTTCTTCTACTTCCTCTTCTTTAGTTGTTTCATTATGATGTAATAACATCAGTATCACTCATATACTGATATTTTATTATAAATATGAAACAACCCTATTTCACCTTCTATCCATCCTATGGAAAACAAAATCATCGTGCGTGCGTACGTACGGAATACCATCTCCACGCCGTGGTGTAATCTATTTTTCCACCAACACCTTACAAGGATGGGTATAATATAACTATATATGGTTATTATAACATCATAATGATTCTGATATATTATACCATCCACTCCAATTCTATTCAATAATTATGGGAACGATATCATCGCTCGTGCGTACGTACGGACTACCGTATCCACGACGCGATGAGATTCATTCTCCATGTTAACCATTAATGAATGATTATAAAGTATATATACTGAATAATAATGAAATATATGACATAATAATGATACTGGATTTATGTATATATGTATTTCATCTACTTAATTCCATTCAATTCAATAAGCAAACGAAAACAGCGTTCATGCGTACGTACGGCCTACCGTCTCCATGAATGGTGTATTTCATTCCATTTATCAATCTATTATATATATGTGTATTTTGAATATATATTATATATAAATCATGTTTTATATTCTGGAATTAAGTAATCATGATCTAAGTAATCAGATGAATAATAACAAGTCAAAACACGGACGACAAATGAAACGATTTTACCTAAAACGCTCTTAAACATGGAATTTACAAAAGAACGGGTAATATAAAGTCATAAGTAAACCATATATGATATCATAAAAATAATTATGATTCTGTAATAGGTAAATTACATTATTTAAATCATTATATAGGAGGTTCGGATACGTACTAAGCATATCGGACCTAAGGTAAGGGATAACTTTTCCAATCTCGTTCTTATCCGAGATTGTTTATTCGTAAGTATTTACTGGGGATATTGTTCTCATCCATGTCCATGTTTCCTAAAAATGGTTTAATGTATGTTTAATGTCCTTTTTACCCATTTCTGACTTTTACTACATGGTATGTATGGAATCTTTCTTTTACGAGGTACTTTTTGACTTTTCCAGCAAAAGTACTAGAAGAATGTTTTTTTTAACTTATATAGCACGAACGGATTTTTACGGTTTTATAAAGCCTTATTTTCATGAAGCTTCCTCCAAAATATTTCATGACTATTTTCAAAAAAATCTATTTCTTTTAAAATTTCATGACTTTTTGTGAAAAGAAATTGATTTTGAAGAAGAAAGGATATTTTCCTCAAGAATTCGTTTCAAGTGTTTTATCAAAACCATTTTTTCATCTAAGATGACATTATTTCATATGTTTATGTTTCAAGTATAATGTCTCTATGATTTACATGGTTTCATTTTTCTTATTCTGAAATGATATCCATTTCTTTTATATGGATTAAGTGATGATGGGATGATGTTTATGAAACCCATTTTATTTATTGGTTTATTATGAATGATGTATGTTTATTTTGTGGCACAAGTAAGAATGATTTCATTATGAGATGGGTGGGACCTATATCTCCCTCCAATGCATTGGGTAAAGATTTATATCTCATGAGATAGACATGGCTAGAATGGTAAGTTAATCTGGTTCAGTGTTACAGGACTAAAACGAGGAGTGAACTCGATTCAGAAAGGGACTTTGTCCACTAAGATGGTCTTGGCAGCAATGCCTTGGCTACTATGGAAATCATAACATGTGCTTAATGGTAGCCACAATTACATGTTTTATTCCCATGCTATTTTATCATGATTGATGTTCCCTTGTGATATATGCCTTACGTACTTCCAATATTCATTTCTTTGCTCAAGATTTTGATGTTTAGATTTTATGTTCAAGTTTTTGCATTCAAATGTTTATGGATTGATTTATGTTCTCTATGTTTACCCTTACTGGGAATTTGAGCTCACCCCTTTTATGTTTTCTTTTCCCCAGGATATAAAGAAAGGTTTTAGGTAATAAAAAAAGGGGAAGATCTTTATTGGAAATGTTGAATATCTTTCACCATGATTAGAAGATTATATTCCAATTTTCCAAAGACACTAAACTATTATGGTCCTTGTGTGTCTATTTTTGTTATGTACTAAGTATTCTGCAAAAGTAATGTAATGTCCATGTACGTCAAGCTTCGGGTCTCTACACTCCAAATGGTCCACAATTTGACACTTGAATGATTAGGGTATATATATACTCTACCAATATGGTTTGGTAAAGTTTCTGGTCCTTTTTATGGGTATTATGTTTTTAATAAAAACTATATTATTAATTTTTCACTAAATAAATAATTTCTGAATCTTTAACGTATAAGAAATTAAGGTAATTATATATTTATTAAAAATCATAAATAAATTGAAATCATGAAGAAAATAATTTTATCTTTTAAATGATTATTTATAATCGAATTTATATTCAGTATAACTTATAATAAAAATACTTTAATTATTAAAGTTTGAGTGAGACATATTTAACTTTCCTTAAATAAAATAAACTAATGGTCTTTATCACATCCAAGTGGGTTCCAAAAGATACCATTTCCACCCAAGTATATTTTAGGATGAAATATAATCATCCAATTATATTAATACATGTGTTATGGTAATTTCATAATATTACTGTTACCCTTAACTACCTGATTTACCTTTAACTGTTGTCAATAAAATTTACCATAGTTACTATTCATAATGCTGAAAAATAGAAAGTATCCAATTAACATAATTTGGACCTACTGATTCCAAATATGGAACCCATTTTTTCAAATTTAAAACACATAAGTTGTAGTATTTAATTTAAAATTAATCTCGCTGTTGAGAAAACGGGTTTTAAAAAGTTAAAACATTGCAAAAGATGGAATTGTTTTTACCTATAAATTCAATGTAATTATAAGAACCCGGTTTTTGCGGAGAAAAACTTTGGAATATTCTTGATAATATTCCAGGGCAGCGCCTTCAGACGGCGTGCGATTCCGAGCCCAGGAGTGGCCGAAATTAAATTTTCAGTGCGTTCACACTAGAAATGCTAAATAAATGGGATAACTCTTAAACGGAGCTTCAGATCAGATATCTGAGTGCACGGATGGGTCCGGAATGGGGTGTTTACACTAGGAATGACATAAAACATGTCAGCGCGGGAGGTTTGGATCCCTCGCCCGCTTCCGGAACGTTAAATGGATAAATTAATTAATTAATTTATTCGTTTAATGGTGAAACTCGAGTATCTTTTAAACGGTGGCTCGGACTGGAAAACCGAGGGCACCGTTGAGTTTGGAATGTTCCGTTTACCATAGGAGGGGTATAATTTTCGCGGGCGTGGGTCGTTTGTGAAAAAAGGCCCCATGGGTGTTTTCGTAATTTAGCAGCTTCGGACGTTAAATTTTATAACATTTGAACGGGGTCTTGGATTAAAATTTTGAGACCACCATTGTGCTCGGGAGGTGGTGCTTACCCTATGAGAGGTTTAATTTTGACCTCGCCAAAGGGTTCGGATGCGGGGAAAATTATGGGTTTAATTAATTAAAATTCTTTTTAATTTTATTTAAACCCTCCCCCTCCCCCTTCTCCCTTGAACGCCCTGGCAGCCCCTCATATCCCTCTCCTCCTCCACCTCTGGCAAGGCGGCTCCGGCGAGGCAGCTCCGGTATGGCAGTGGATCGTGCGGCGAAGCTTCGGGCGAAGCCCACGAGGTAGGATGTTGCGGTTTCATTTTCTATTTCCTGACCCTACTTCGAGCCCGAATTTTTGTATCAAATCACTATAGATTTATCAAACAAAGCCCATGAATGCGAAGTGTATTTTATTCTCTTTCTGATGCTTCTTTCGTATTTGGTTTTGGAGTTTGGAGGAACCCGCAATCATTCGCCGAAGATTGCGGGTTTGTGGAGGAGGTGTGGGGCGTTCCGGCGGGTAGGCGCGGCAGCCGGCCATGCCAGGCGGCGGTGCAGCAAGCCGAGCGGAAGCTTCTGGCGACTGGGTGGGCGAGGGCGACGGCGGGCTGGCTTCGGCAGGCCGCAGGCGGCGGGCGGCTCCGGCGTAGGGCAGAGGGGGGAACCGCGGGGTGTGCGACCCCATGTGCGGCGCGACCGCGACCCGCATGTCGCGGGTCACTACTGGAAAAAGGAGACCAGTCTTGACGGCCGGTCGAGGGATTTGGCCGCGGCCAGCTGGCCGCGGAGGACTGAACCGGGCCTAGGAAGTGCCCCCCCCCCCCCTTCTTTGAAATTCCGACGCTCGTAACTTTCGTTACGGGCATCCGTTTTGCGCACCGTCAGTGGAAACGCGGACCTTGAGTCGTGGGGAACGTTTTGAGATGGTTTAGGAAATTTTTAATTCCCGAAACTAGGGGCCTCGGAGGCGCGACGCGTCTTTTAGTGAACGAGCGTTTTTCCTGGAATCTTGTTTTGAGCGGCGCGGACGCATACGATGTCCGCTTTGAGTGTCATCAGTTGCGTTGGGAACCTGGCGCAAGGGCGAAGGTTTCCATGGCGGTTTCGGGCATTGAGGCCAAAGTTGAGGCGTGGGCCCCACGGCCCGTATTTTGAGCTGCGTGCAGCTTTTAGCGACTTTTTCCTCGGACGTCCATTCGGGGCATGCGAGTAGTCGATGTTGGGTGTTTTTCCGAGGGCAACGCGTTGGCGCAGTCTGCCCGCTGTAATTCCACACGATGGTGCGGGCCCCGTGAGGGTCGTTTCGGGAGTTGGCGGTGATTTCCAGCTTTATCACTGGTCGACTGTTTTGGACAAGTGAGTAGTCCATTTCGTGTACTCTTTCGAGAGGATCGCAACGGTGCAATCTGTTCATTGAGTTTCGGAACCGGGTTGCGGGTCCTATGTGTCACCGCTCGTGTGTGGTGCACCGGGATGCATCTTTTTCTCTGGATATCCTTTGCACTCAAGTGAGTAGTGCTTTTGATGTGTTTTCCCGAGGGGATCGCAATGGTGCGATGCGCCTGACAGTTTTCGTGGCCGAGGCTCGGGATCACGGGACGTCGTTCGGGCGTGAGGCGGTGTTGGTGACTTTTCCGTCGGATTTCCGTTGGAGGCGAGTAAGTAGTCGATCTCGTGTGTTTTTTCGCGAGGATTACAACGGTGCAATCTGTTTGGTTGTGCGGATCCTCTTGCGTGATCTTGTTAAATGTGGAGCATGAAGGGTGCCCTGGTGGTGGTTCTTCTACCGTGTTTGTAGCGGACCCTGGGCGCGTGATCACGTGCACACCAATGTGAGTGATGTAAGTGCTTGAATAGATGTGGTTGGTCATGCCTGGGCCTTTGAGGTGGAGTTGTTATATCACGCCTTCGTGTTGACGCTGGGTGTCGTGTGCACGATAGACTTTGGGCTAGAATGAGGTACTCAGGGAGTATACGAGAGCCCTTGGAGGTATGTGTGGTTCGTACCTGAGACGTTCGTGCGCTTGGTTGGGGTTGACTTGGGGCCACACGTCGTGTGGGCCCCACGTGCGTGTCGTGGTCTGCTTTGCGTACTTGGACCTCTCGCAGCGTAGAGGGTCCCTTTGTGCTCGTTTGTTTAGCCAGCAGGGTGGAGTTTTTCCCCTAGCTCGGTGCTCGTTTGTTGACCAGCAGGGTTGAGTGGTATCCCCCTGGTTTCGTTCTCGATGGATCAGCCGGTAGCGGTGTTAGTGACACCTAGTGATGGAACAGGTGCTGAACCTCTTTTGGGAGAGTTGTTCTAGAGTTGGGTGGTTGCGCGACACCCACTACGTGTTCGGTTGGCCAGTGTTGTACCCTCCGGTAGAGATGGCCAGAGCAGTTCTGAGTTTTACCCTCCAATGGGGTTGGGCAGTGGGTTACTCATCGACTTCTTCGGGTTTACCCTCCAGAAGGGCTGGGCAGTGGGTTGCTCACTGAATTTTAGGGTCTACCCTCCAGCAGAGACTGGGCAGTGGGTCACCCGGCGAACTTAGGGTCTACCCTCTAGCAGAGACTGGGCAGTGGGTCACCTGACGACCTCTTAGGGTCTACCCTCCAGTAGGGTTGGGCAGTGGGTCGCCCGTCGTCTAGTTCCAGGTCTACCCTCCAGCACGGCTGGACAGTGGGTCGCCTGTCGACTTATTGTAGGTCTACCCTCCAGCGGGGCCGGGTAGTGGGTCACCTGATGATGTATTAAGGTCTACCCTCCAGCGGGGCTGGGCAGTGGGTCGCCGGATGATGTGTTATGGTTTACCCTCCAGCAGGGCTGGGCAGTGGGTCACCCAGTATCTTAATATGGTTTACCCTCCAGTGGGCTGGGCAGTGGGTCACCTGATATCTGGTTATGAGTTACCCTCCAGTAGGGCTGGGCAGTGGGACACTCTTTGGCATTCCAGACTCAGTACTTTCGACTAGGCTAGTATGTGGCTTTCCTCCGTGATTACCGAAGCGGGACCCTTGGTTGTACGGGTCGGTGATAGAACGACTTTGGCATTGAGGAGACCTCTCGACTGCGGTGTAGTGACGAGTTGTGGTTTGATGTTCCCCCAGAACTCTCAAGTACAAGGGCCGCTTTCCCCACCGAGACGCGTTCTTGTGACGCGATAAAAAACCGTGCGGGCGAGTCAGTGCCGCCCAAAGCGGATAGTGTCAAGGTGTGGTGATTGAGCCCTTGGCTTGGGGTTCGGGGCATACATGCGGGATGCTGGGCATCGATGGTGTTACCTCTGGGACTATTGACTACTCTTTCTTGGGCTGAGCTACGGGACGGAGATCCCCTTACGAGTTTGTTCAGGCTTCTTGTTGAGAATATGTGCTTGTATATACCTTGTTCTAGTACCCACTTCTTGGGTTTGGTTACTCTCCTTCCAGGAGAGGCGAAGACGCGTGGGGTATGCCATGTGCTTTCTGTGTCTAGCTTCTCGTGGTTGGATGAGTCTACTCTCCTTCTATAGGTAGCGAAGACTCGATGGGAAGTTCATCTTCTCACCGTTTCCATCTCTTGCGCCTGGACGAGTCCCCCTTCTTTCCTCCTGTTGGGTTGAGCTGGACTCTTTACCGTACTCTTACTGCACTTTCAGTTGTACTCCTCTACTTTTCTATTCGCTCTACCGCTCACCCTTCGGTACCTCCTTTGTTTCTCTCTCGAGCCTTCAGGTTATCTTACTGAGTATTTTTATACTCACCCCTGCTTGGGCTTTTCCCGCACTTGGTGTGCCCTTGCAGATGACAGACAGGTGGAGTGTGACGTCAGACGAGCTTAGGAACCAAGAGCTTGGACCACGTGCGGTGGTCGGATTCGGGTTCCAGGTGGGGGACCCTACCAGCTATTTTCTTTTGTTTACCTGTTGCCGGGTTGTGGCACTTTTTGGTTGGGCGCATGTTTTTCCCCTTTTCTTTTCAGTTGACTTTCAGCTTGTACTTTGTACTATTTAGAGGTCGATGCACATCTGTGGGTTATATTTATAGCAGTTTCCCTTTACTTCTCCTTTTTACTCTGCACTGTTGCATTGATTTTGCTGCGTGTGTGTGTACAGGTGCTTAGGCAAAGGCCTCCACGAGTTATTGTGCCTTTGGCGCTGGTCGCCAGCCCCTGGCCTATGGAGGTGGGCTTGGGGTAGTTGCGGCTCAAGCTCGGGTAGGGTCGGGTCGTGGCAAAGTGGTATCAGAGGTGGTTCGTTCCTTGGGATGCTGTTCGGACGTCCCTAAAAGAGGAATTGGTTGGGATTTAGGGCAACAATGTTAATGTGTCTCGAGAGTGGCTCTCAGGCCAGGGAGTCCAGTGATGGTGTGGCAGCCGACGTATCCATTCACCAGGACCTTGATAACCCGCTTGTCGACTCAGCATGCCAAGACACTTGTTGCAGGGAAAATTTGTTTTTGCATCACATAGGACTGATTCTTGACTGTCCTTCTTGAGTCATCTCCCCATCGTTGTTGTTGTTGGTATATACATGTATGCTCATCTGACCGCGGCACTCCTTGATAATATTCAGGATGCCTCCGCGAGGACAACCAGCCAGGATACCATCTTTGGTTCGTGAAGATGACCATGTGAGATACGAGGCCATAGTTCAGGACCCATCATGCGAGCCCCTTCCTCCGGGTGGGCTGGTAGCAGCACCCCCACCTGTTGAGCAGCAGGCAGTTTCAGTAGAGCAGGCTGAGCTTGAGTGCAGGTTGAGCGCGCTCCGTGAGTTCCAGCGGCAGAGACCGCTGTGGTTCAGTGGTGAGCCAGATCCTCAGGCAGTAGAGGTTTGGCTCGAGTCAGTGGTTAGCCTTTTTAGGCTTGTGCAGATGCCGACAGATCAGAGAGTGGCTTTGACAGCCAGCCTTTTTTCGTGGATCAGCTCGGAGTTGGTGGAGTCTGGTGACTCAGTTTCTTGACGATTCGTCACTTTCATGGGGTGACTTCCAGTTGTTGTTTCATGAGGAGTTTTTCCCCTCCTTCTTGTGCTCCATTCGGATTCAGGAGCTTCTGAAGTTTCAGAAGGGAGGGATGATGGTGGCCGAGTACGCGGCTAGTTTTGCAGACCGTGCACGCTTTTACTCGGACTTGGTCCATGACGACAACCTCCGAGCATGAAAGTTTGAGCAGGGTCTCCGCTGAAAGATTTGTGTTGTTATAGTACCCTTGGGCATTTCCACATATGTCGGGGTGTTAGAGCAGGAGCTGGTGACAGAGGGCTTCCTGTCACATTCTGGAGTTGGTAGTGGCAGCAGGCACGTTAGAGCTGAGACATCTACCGCGGCTAGTGGGTGTCGGCAAGCAGGACCTCGACGCAGGTGGATTTCTGAAAACCGGACTCAGGGGCGTGGTCGTACACCACATTGGAACCGGAGGGCACCAGTGTAGACCAAAGAGAGTCGGTGCTATGCTTGTGACGGGCGAGGTCACTTGGCATGAGACTACCCGACCCGAGTTGCTGAGTGCTTCGGGCAGGCAGCAGGTGCCCCACCACGACAGAGGCAGCGTCGTGATCGGAGTAGTAACCAGAGATGTGGTGCTAGGAGAGGAGCGGGAGGAGCTAGTAGTGGGGGATGACATTACGAGGTCTTCCCATCACCACTAGGTGGTCCACGTCAGGCTCCGGGAGCTGACAGTTGGGACCGAGGATAGCCGCGATCTTTGGATGTCTACTATCCTGCAGAGTATGAGGTGATAAGAGGTATGCTCTACATCTGTTCTACCTTTTTGCAGTAAAATTGATAGACTCTGTGTGTGATCTTCTTTCCTCCCTGCTCCTTGTTTGATGTGTTACCAGGGTGACGCGGGGCCTCGGGTGTAACCCTGTGTTGGTAAGGTAAAAGGTGTAAGACCTTTTTTTTAGTCGATGGTGTTGACTCCTTCGCCTTTTGAGCGTGTAGGAGAACATCGACTGTGGAACCTTGCATGACCAGATATCCTTGGGTGTTTCACCATATGGATATTCTGAAGGAGGGAATCACCAGGCCTTGTTTCAGGTGCGGGCAGTGATTCCAGTCGTGGCGTGCGACGTAGAGGTTCGTTCGGGGAGGTGAGATACCCCTGAGGGCCTTCGGGCCGTTTGAGACCGTGAAAAGGGATGGCGAGGTACCCTACTGCCTTGACCTAACCCCAAATTCTAGAGTGGGTTCAAGACATCGGCAAGGGCCGACCTAGCATGGAAATATCAATCCCTTGGTCTGTGTGCAGTGACGCAGAGCTGTGCGTGGGTTCTTCTGGGTATGTGGAAGCCAGGTGTGGGATTCGTACCCTGTGTTGCTCCCTAATTTTGCTTTTCAAGGACAAAAATCTTGAAGGATGGAATGATGTAAGAACCTGGTTTTTACGGAGAAAGACTTTGGAATATTCTTGATAATATTCCAGGGCAGCGCCTTCAGACGGCGTGCGATTCCGAGCCCCAGAGTGGCCAGAATTAAATTTTCAGTGCGTTCACACTAGAAATGCTAAATAAATGGGATAACTCCTAAACGGAGCTTCAGATCAGAGATCCGAGTGTAAGGATGGGTCTGGAATGGTGTGTTTACCCTAGGAATGACATAAAACATGTTGGCGCGGGACGTTTGGACCCCTCACCCACTTCCGGAACGTTAAACGGATAAATTAATCAATTAATTTATTCGTTTAATGGTGAAACTCGAGTATCTTTTAAACGGTGGCTCGGACCGGAAAACTGAGGGCACCGTTGAGTTCGGAATGTGCCGTTTACCCTAGGAGGGGTATAAGTTTCACGGGTGAGGGTCGTTTGTGAAAAATGACCCCAGGGGCGTTTTCATAATTTAGCGGCTTCGGACGTTAAATTTTATAACTTTTGAAAGTGGTCTCGGATTAAAATTTCAAGACCACCGTTGTGCTCGGGAGGTGGTGTTTACCCTAGGAGAGGTTTAATTTTGACCTCGCCAAAGGGTTTGGATGCGGGGAAAATTATGGGTTTAATTAATTAAAATTCTTTTTAATTTTATTTAGACCCTCCCCCTCCCCCTTCCCCCTTGAACCCCCTGGAAGCCACTCCTCTCCCTATTCTCCTCCACCTCCGGCAAGGCGGATCCGGTGAAGCAGCTCCGGCAAGGTGGCGGATCGTGCGGCGAAGCTTCGGGCGAAGCCCACGAGGTAGGATGTTGCGGTTGCATTTTCTATTTCCTGTACCTACTTCGAGTCCGAATTTTTGTATCAAATCTCTGTCGATTTATCAAACAAATCCCATTAATCTGAAGTGTATTTTATTCTCTTTCTGATGCTTCTTTCGGATTTGGTTTTGGAGTTCGGAGAAACCCGCAATCATTCGCCGAAGATTGCGGGTTTTCGGAGGAGGTGTGGGGCGTTCCGACGGGTAGGCGCGGCGGCCAGCCATGCCAGGCGGTGGCGCGGTGAGCCGGGTGGCGGCTTGTGGCGGCTGGGTGTGCGAGGGTGACGGTGGGATGGCTTTAGTAGGTGGAAGGCGGCGGGCGGCAGGCGGCCGGGCGGCTCTGGCGTAGGGCAGAGGGGGGAACCGCAGGGTGCGCGACCCCGCGTGCGGCGCGACCGCGACCCGCATATCGCGGGTCGCTGTTGGGGAAAGGAGACCGGCCTTGACGGCTGGTCGAGGGATTTGGCCCCGGCCAGCTGGCCGCGGTGGACTGAACCGGGCCCGCGGCCGGGCCGCGGGCCGGCTGAGGGCGGACCGGGCCGGTCCGGGACTAGGAAGTGCCCCCCCCCCCCTCTTTGAAATTCTGACGCCCGAAACTTTCGTTACGGGCGTCCGTTTTGCGCACCGTCAGCGGCAGCGCGGACCTTGAGTCGTGGGGAACGTTTTGAGATGGTTTTGGAAATTTTTAATTCCCGAGACGAGGGGCCTCGGAGGCGCGACGCGTCTTTAAGTGAACGAGCGTTTTTCCTGGAATTTTGTTTTGAGCGGCACGGATGCATGCGACGTCCGCTTTGAGTGCCGTCAGTTGCATTGGGAACCTAGCGCAAGGGCGAAGGTTTCCAGGGCGGTTCCGGGCGTTGAGGCTGAAGTTGAGGCACGAGCCCTACGGCCCGTCTTTTGAGCTACGTGCAGCTTTTAGCAACTTTTTCCTCAGACGTCCGTTCGGGGCGTGCAAGCAGTCGATGTTGGGTGTTTTTCCGAGAGCAACGCGTTGGCGCAGTCTGCCCGCTGTAATTCCGCACGATGGTGCGGGCCCCACGAGGGCCGTTTCGTGAGTTGACGGTGATTTCTAGCTTTATCACCAGTCGACCGTTTTGGACAAGTGAGTGGTCCATTTCGTGTACTTTTTCGAGAGGATCGCAATTGTGCGATCCGTTCGTTGAGTTTCGGAACCGGTTTGCGGGTCCCACATGGTACCGCTCGTGTGCGGTGCGCCGGGATGCATCTTTTTCTCCGGATATCCGTTGCACTCAAGTGAGTAGTGCTTTTGACATGTTTTCCCGAGGGGATCGCAATGGTGCGATGCACCCGACAGTTTTGGGGGCCGAGGCTCGGGATCACGGGACGTCGTTCAGGCGTGAGGTGGTGTTGGTGAATTTTCCATCGGATATCCATTGGAGGTGAGTAAGTAGTCGATCTAGGGTGTTTTTCCACGAGGATTACAACGGTGCAATCTGTTTGGTTGTGCGGATCCTCTTGCACAATCTTGTTAAATGTGGAGCATGAAGGGTGCCCTGGTGGCAGTTCTTCTGCCGTGTTTATAGCGGACCCAGGGCGCGTGATCGCGTGCACACCAATGTGAGTGATGTAAGTGCTTGAATAGATGTGGTTGGTCATGCCTGGGCCTTTGAGGTGGAGTTGTTACGTCACGCCTTCGCGTTGACGCTGGGTGCCGTGTGCACTATAGCCTTTGGGCTAGAACGAGGTACTTAGGGAGTATACAAGAGCCCTTGGAGGTACGTGTGCTTCGTACCTGAGACGTTTGTGCGCTTGGTTGGGGTTGACTTGGGGCCACACGTCGTGTGGGCCCCACGTGCATGTCGTGATCTGCTTTGCGTACTTGGACCTCTCACGGCGTAGAGGGTCCCTTTGTGCTCGTTTGTTTGGTCAGCAGGGTGGAGTTTTTCCCCTGGCTCGGTGCTCGTTTGTTGACCAGTAGGGTTCAGTGGTCTCCCCATGGTTTCGCTCTCGATGGATCAACCGGTAGCGGTGTTAGTGACACCTAGTGATGGAACAGGTGCTGAACCTCTTTTGGGAGAGTTGTTCTAGAGTTGGGTGGTTACGCGACACCCACTCCGTGTTCGGTTGGCCAGCGTTGTACCCTCCGGTAGAGATGGCCAGAGCAGTTCTGAGTTTTATCCTCCAGCGGGGCTGGGTAGTGGGTTACTCCTCGACTTCTTTGGGTTTACCCTCCAGCAGGGTTGGGTAGTGGGTTGCTCTCTGAATTTTAGGGTCTACCCTCTAGCAGAGACTGGGCAGTGGGTCACCCGGCGCACTTAGGGTCTACCCTCCAGCAGAGACTGGGCAGTGGGTCACCCGACGACCTCTTAGGGTCTACCCTCCAGTAGGGCTGGGCAGTGGGTCGCCCGTCGTCTAGTTCTAGGTCTACCCTACAGCACGGCTGGGCAGTGGGTCGCCTGTCGACTTATTCCAGGTCTACCCACCAGCGGGGCTGGGCAGTGGGTCGCCAGATGATGTGTTATGGTTTACCCTCCAACAGGGCTGGGTAGTGGGTCACCCAGTATCTTAATATGGTTTACCCTCTAGCGGGCTGGGTAGTGGGTCACCTGATATCTGGTTATGAGTTACCCTCCAGCAGGGCTGGGCAGTGGGACACTCGTTGGCATTCTAGACTTAGTCCTTTCGACTAGGCTAGTCTGTGGCTTTCCTCCGTGATTACCGGAGCGGGACCCTTGGTTGTACAGGTCGGTGATGGAACGACTTTGGCTTTGAGGAGACCTCTCAACTGCGGGGCAGTGACGAGTTGTGGTTTGACGTTCCCCCAGAACTCTCAAGTACGAGGGGCACATTCCCCACTAAGAGGCGTTCTTGTGACGCGATCTAAAACCGTGTGGGTGAGTCAGTGCCGCCCAAAGAGGATAGTGTCGAGGTGTGGTGATTGAGCCCTTGGCTTGGGGTTCGGGTCAGACGTGCGAGATCCTGGGCATCGATGGTGTTACCTCTGGGACTATTGTCTACTCTTTCTTGGGCTGAGCTACGGGACGGAGATCCCCTTACGAGTTTTTTCGGGCTTCTTGTTGAGCATATGGGATTTTATATACCTTGTTCTAGTACCCACTTCTTGGGTTTGGTTACTCTCCTTCCAGGAGAGGCGAAGACGCGCGGGGTATGCCACGTTCTTTCTGTGTCTAGCTTCTCATGGTTGGACGAGTCTACTCTCCTGCTATAGGTAGCGAAGACTCGACGGGAAGTTCATCTTCTCACTGTTTCCAGCTCCTTGCGCCTGGACGAGTCCCCCTTCTTTCCTCTTGTTGGGTTGAGCTGGACTCTTTACCGTACTCTTACTGCACTTTCAGTTGTACTCCTCTACTTTTCTATTCGCTCTACCGCTCACCCTTCAGTACCTCCTTTGTTGCTCCCTCGATCCTTCGGGGTATCTTACTGAGTATTTTTATACTCACCCCTGCTTGGGCTTTGCCCGCACTTGGTGTGCCCTTGCAGACGACGGACAGGTGGAGCGTGACGTCAGAGGAGCTTAGGAGCCAGGAGCTTGGACTGCGTGCGGTGGTCGGAGTCGGGTTCCGGGTGGGGGACCCTACCAGTTGTTTTCTTTTGTTTACCTGTTTCCGGGTTGTGGCACTTTTTGGTTGGGCGCGTGTTTTGCCCCTTTTCTTTTTAGTTGACTTTCAGCTTGTACTTTGTACTGTTTAGAGGTCGATGCATATCTATGGGTTATATTTATAGCAGTTTCCCTTTACTTCTCCTTTTTACTCTGCACTGTTGCATTTAGTTTGCTATATGTGTGTGTACATGTGCTTAGGAAAAGGCCTCCCCGAGTTATTGTGCCTTCAGCGCTGGTCGCCAGCCCCTGGCCTATGGAGGCGGGCTTGGGGTAGTTGCGGCTCGAGCCCAGGTAGGGTTGGGTCGTGATAGTAAAATTAATGATAATGACATAAATAATATTAAATGGTAAAAATATATCTATTTATACTTTAAAACAATTCAATAATATATTTTAACCATATAAATTTTTTTTTATGAAAAAAGTTTTTTTCAATTAAAATTTAGCGTATTTTTACTATTCATCAAAATAAGAAACTTATCAAAAAAATATAAAAAATTTATCCAAAGTAAATTATTATATCCTGATTCTAAGGAAGAGGTTTAATTTTTCAAATTTAACTAATAATAATTTCAAAAAAACTAGATTTAAAGTGGGTGCTCCATCAAAAGGCGACAAAACTACATTTTTTGAAAAATAATTATTTTACCTGAAAATTTTATTTTCTTCTCATACCATGTTATAGAATATGTGTAAGATAAATGATAATGTTATAAAATTCAAAATTTGGTTAATATTATTCATAACGGCTAGTTTATAATAATATTATAACAATATATCATCATTTAGTGAAACTCAATATTACGTACAACACAAGCTATCGAGGAAGGTCACTCTTGCGTGTAACGCAAGCCAAGTAAATGTTGCATGTAGTGAAAGATTCCTTTGGTGTTGCGTATAAAGTAATTAAAACTTATTTCATTTATACATTAAAAAAAATTATACTTAATTTTTTGTAGAATAATTTCTACAAAACAAACTTGAAATTGTCTGTAACAGGAGCCAAGAATGGTGTTGCGTATACTGCAAGCTAAAACGGTGTTGCATATAGAACAAGATAATCTTGGTGTAGTGTAAAATAGAAGATAACAATGAAATTAAAAATAATATATCTCATAAAATCTGGGGGTGTTACACCATCACTGATAGAAGTTTCTTATAAATAAAAGTTTAATGGAATGATCTAGAGTTTTCTCATTTCCCTCACGGATAGAAGAGCTCTAACCATCTGCTTCTGATGGTGATTTGACATTTATGAATAATCGGATCGTGATGAAAATGTAGGCGCAAGTATATCATAGTGAAACAAACACAATGGTGGATCAAAAATCAAGGTAGGATTACTATTTTCGATTCTGTAGCTACCCAATTTAAATTTCACTGTCAAAATACATTTTTGTTTGAATTCGTTACTTTGGAATCCTTTGGTGATTTCCAAACTAACAACAGCCACCATCCGATTCGGTTTCTAGTAACTTGTTCATTGTTTTCTTCGTCATTCTTCGATGACAAATTTTTTTCATGCCCAAGTGACGTTCAATCTTTGAGTGAGGCATGTATCAGCAATGATCTTGTCCCAAGGAGTCTCAATCTATGCTCATGGTCTATTTATGAGCACTGGAAGAGGTTCGATGGTGATCGGAAGATCCTATAACTTTTCATCACGTTTAAATGTCGACAATTCTTCAAGCGGAGACCACCGCTGTGTAAATTAGGTCCCAAGGATGTCTCATCTAGACTAAGACATGTTTTTAGATCACCCGAGTTATATTGGTGGTCCATGGAAGGTTTTTTAGTGAGGTGGACAGTGGAAGAAATCTTGAAAGATGGATCGTGATAGCTTCGGGTGAGGTGGCAGGCCAGCAAGCAGCAGCTTTGGGCCAGGGGGTAGGCTAGTAGACTATGGGGAGCTAGGCGACGATAATAAACTGGGAGGTGGTGGAGGCTGGGCAGCTAGGATTGAAGCATGGGGTGAGGGAGATGGCCCGTAGGAAACCCAAACAAGGTTAAAAAAATAAAATAAAAACAACAATAAAAAATATTATTAATATTATTACTAATAGTATTATTATTAATTAGGTAAACCCCTCTAACTCCTGCTTTTGGAGATCAATTGACGTTCTGTCAGCGGTAACATGGCCCTATTTGTGATATTTTCTTTTTTAGACCATTTCAAATGTTTTCACTATCCCACATCTAAGGCCCACGAAGTGCTCGTGATTCAATACATATACTAAAATATTAAATCTTTGTCCCATAATAACTCCTACATGGAGGGTCCATTTGATGAGCTGTCTGCGGCCACATGACCCAGTTTTCAAGATAATAATTTCAAGGAAAATGTTGGATTCCTTTATTGTTTTTAAGGATTGGATCCATGAGACGCCCAAATAATAATAATATAATATTATAATTATAACTTTAACCCACTATAATTTCTGCATGTGGCGTTTTATTGATGTATCGCCAGAGGTGTTGTGACCTTGGGGTTGAGGTAGACATTTCACGACGAATTTCAAGTGCTTAAACGAAATTTGTGGTGTGGGGCCCATGAGGCCCGATTTAGCCTTTTATGGTAGAATGCATCTTTTTTACCGGGTGTTAATTTGGGATTAATGAATATCCAATACTCTGTGAATTTCAGAGATGATCAAAATGGCCAATCCAATTGATGTGTTTCCAGATCAGGGCATGGGTCCCATGAAACGTTGTTCTTGTCCAATGCTGTGAAATGTCATTTCTTCATCAGGAGTCTGATTTGGGTGAATGAATAGTCAATCCTATGCATTTTTCTGTAAGGATTGTTTTGGTGTATTCTATTTGATTATTTGGGATAGTTTGAAGAGGCATGTTAGTATAATTACAATCTCTCCCTTTAGATAAACAACAAGCATTGTGCATTCGTTATCCATTTAGGCCAGAGGTTCCATGTCCTCTAGGAATACGTTGGCACACCTAGGGGTATATGTTCAAATATTAGTACCCAAGTATGGATGGGTACATTTCCAGAAAATAAGGTGGGGAAACATGCCTTGTGGGTCCCACATGCTCCATATACCACACTACCAATCTTCTATATCTTGTATCTCCTTTTTTGGAATTAGATTTTGGCATGTGAATAGCCTTCCCTAAGTGTTTTCTCCATGTAGAATGTGATGGTTCCCTCCAAATTTTCTTTCAAGATATGATGTGAGATGTTCAAGATAGGATGCCTTTTCAGAAAACATACAATAATGGTAGTGACGTAGCGCGGACATATCAATTCTTTCCCGGAGGTACCTCCCATCAAGGATGGCCAATGTAGTTCCTAGATACCTTTTGAGTGGAATCAACCTACTTGGTAGGGCTTGGGTCATTGATGGCCTAGATTGCAATCCCCCATTAGAATGGGTTTGTGTCCTCTATGTTTACTATGAGAGTGTAATCCCCTTGATGCACTAGGGCGTCGGTCCTCTACGACAATGAGAGTGGTATCTCCCATCAGCATGGGTGTCGGTCCTCTATCACCTGCTTCCAAGTGGAATACCCCTGACACACTAGGGAGAGGACTCTCGATGAACAAGAGTGGAGTCCCCCTAACACATCAAGGTGTGGGTCATCTATGAGGAGAATTAAAGTGGAATCCTCATGAAACACTATGTTGTGGATCCTCTACTTTGGTTTTAATCTTTCCAACTATGGATCAGTGGTGAGACATGCTTTGATGTTACTTTTTGATCATGAGTTAGAGGGTCACATTCCCCACCAAGAAGAATTCTTGTGACACGACCTCAAACCATTCTGATGAGATAGACCCACCCAAAGTGGGTAGTATCATGTTTTGGTGATTATGTCCCTTTGACATGCATGTTTAGGGATGACGTGAGGGATGATGGTAATTATTGGTTGTTACTTCTAGAACTATTTGAAAAAAAATCATGGGCTATGCTATGCGATGTAGATCGCATTTCCCTCATTCATTTGGGATTATTTGACTGAGAATTTATATGTATCCTATTTTAGTACCCACTCCTTGGGGTTTGGTTACTCTCCTTCCTAGATAAGAAAAGATTCATGGGGTATTCCATGTGCATTCTAGGTTTATATTATCATGGTTAGACGATTATACTATGCTATAATAGGTAGATAAGACATGATGAGTAGTTCATTTTCTTACTATTTATATCTCCTTGTGTTTTTGATAATTTTACATCACTCTATTGTTGGGTTGAGATGTACTCTTTTATTATACCTTATTCTATCTACTTATCCCATATTTAGTACATATTTTTATTCTCCCTTGATCCTTCAGGGAATCCTAGTGAGTATTTTTATACTCACCCCTACAAGATCTTTTCCCACACTTTTTGTTCCCTTATAGATGAAAAACAGGTCTATTGTGACATCATAGGAGCTTAGGGATATGGGGTGCTTGGACCACGTGTTGTGGTCGTAGCTTGGGTCCATGAGTGGGGCTCTCACATCTATTTTTCTTTTCCACTGGTTGTTGGTTTGTGGAACTTTTCTGATTGGGTATGTATTTTTCACATTTTTCACTTTAATTTTACTTTTTTGAAATAGTACTATTTATGGGTCGATGCATATTTGTGATTTATATATAGCATTGTTTTTTATTTTCCTTTTCCTCTACACTTTTACCCCATGTTGGTGGTGTGCATGTGTACAGGTTATCAAGAAATTTCCTCCCTCAAATTGTTGTTCATTTGGCACTAGTTTCCACCCCTATCCTATATAGGTGAGCATGGGTTAGTTGTGGCTCAATCCCCAATGTGGGTCAGGTTGTGACATTATCATTATGATTTATTTATACAAAATTTTTCATGAGTGTGGTTATTCAGGTGGATCGAGTAGATCCAAATTATCAAATTATTATTCTATTATTTTCAATTTTTTCTCCCATGGTAATATTTTTAATTATTTTATATTTATTTACTGAATAATTTATCATTATTCATTTATAATAATATTGTTTTGTTGGTTTCTCTCTATGATGTTTGGGCTTTATACTACATGACATAATTATAAGAAGGTAAATCCCATTGAAAAAATTTGGGATCATTACATTCATCTCCCCTTATGAAATTTCACCCTCGAAATTTCATTTTACATAATCAGGGGAAATATGCTATGGGTAGTTCTCCTTCATCTCTTCCTTCAGTTCTAATTTCTCCTCTTTTTATTTATGGTATTCCATTTTATATTGACCAGGATAGTATTCTTAATGCATATAAATTTATATATATGGTCCAAGATCTTCACTAGTGTATCCTTATAAGAGAGATCATTATCCCACTATACCACCTATGAATTAAGTGAATATGAAAGATCTGGTATATACTTTCTCAAGAGGGATACATAGAATACATCATGTACTTGATACTTGGTTGGTGGAAGTGCTATTTGATAGGCCACAGGTCTAACACGATCAAGAATCTCAAATGGGATAATATAACTAGGACATATCATTCCCTTATACCAAAATATCATGAATCCATGCCATCTAGATATGTAGATAAATATTTTTTCTCCATCATCAAACTCTAGGTCACTTTGACGATTCATTATTTAGATATTTTTTCAACTTTGGGATTCCCTGATGTTCTTATTAATAGTCCTCACATTTTTACCATTTCCTAGAATATTTTTGGTCTCATTAGCTTATTTTAACCGAATTAATACTAGAATAAAGGTGTTCTACATATTTTCCCATAATGGGTTTCATCTAGATCCTTTTGGATTATATATTGGAAACTATTATCATAAAAAAATTCAACCAAAGGATGATCTTGGTCCCATTTTCTTTTGAGCTCAATTGAGAATGCTCTTAACTTATCATCCAATCTCTGGATAGCCCACTAAAATGGCCATCATTATGTGCGTGATAACCAGAACTAATGTTTAGCTCATTTTTAGGGAATGTTAGATAATTTTCTAGAACATTGAAGTAAATCACTGACCTCGACTTGATACAATAAATAATGGTACTTCGTGTAGCATCACCACTTCTGTAATGTATATCTATGTAAGTTGGTCAAGTGACAAGGCCAATAAAATTACAATAAAGTTTAAAGTATTTGTAAGATGATCCATAACAACCCGTAAAGAATTATTTCCTCAGGATGTCATTAAATTTATAGTTAAAAAGTGCATGGTGATGTTTTCCCATTTCTATATAGGTATGGGTAATGGTTTAATCATCCCTTAATGAATTTTTCCTTTCATTATTCACAATCTAACATTCCAGAATCATTGATATATATTCAGCGATATCATTCTTCGTATTATCCCACCAATAGTGTTCTCAATGATCTTGATACATCTTTATGAACATTATGTGGATGCATAAGGTCAAGAAATGTGAATCATTCAAAATATCCCTCTTTATCTCAGAATTTAATGTTTCACATAATTGTGGACCGAATATTATAACTCCTTCCTCTTCAGTTTTGAATTATGAGGATTTAACACTTATGATAGCTTCAACTTTCATCTTATTCTCCACATCATTTCATTGACCATTATTTATATTCACTAAAAGTGGATGGATAAAAAATTCATTTACGGAAGAATATTGATATTCTTTCCTTTAAGATCCTAATTCCCATCCTTTGTTTGTCTAAGAGTATTGGATCTTTATCAATTTTTATCATTGATAATTTTTCATGATTCTTTATACATATAGTACCTTCCAGTTTATTTACTCTATCAGGATGGTAGTGTATTGAGTAGTCGTAATACTTGATAATCTCTAACTATCTTCACTAGTGCGTATTAATCTCGTTATATGTGAAGATATATTTTATGATCATGGGATTGGTATATATATCATACTTCTCCCCATAAATATAATATTTCCCTATTTTAAATGTGACTATCACAACAACCAACTTTATATCACATGTGGGAAATATTTTCTCATGTGCTTTTAGCTACCTTGAGGAGTAAGAAATAACATTATCATTTTGCATCAGTATATATACTAAACCCTTCTTTGAATCATAATTGTATACCATTAATATTTCCCCACTATTAGGTAGTCTATGTACTAGTGAAATGATAAGCCTCTTTATCATGTCTTTAAAGTAGTCATCAGATTGAATAGAATAGGAAAACTATACTCCCTTCCATGTCATCTTGGGTATTGTGTTTGAAAAACATGATAAATTCATCCCAAATCATTGATAATACCCAGCATTACCAATGGATCAATGGATATTAGTAATATACTCTAGTTTGGTCAAATTCTCAATTGTATTTGACATAGATGGGTCCACAAATATCCCTTTTTTGGAGATAACATGTCCCAAGAATGATATTTCCTCCATCTTGAACTCACATTTACTATGCATTTCATAAATTATATCCCTTTGTAATGTATTTTACATAATATTGAAATTCTTTTCATGATCCTCCTTACTCATGGATTATATCATAATATAATCTATAAATACTACCCATTCTTTTAAGGTAATCTAAATACTCTAGATATTAATTCCATTAAATGTTTTGGAAAATTAGTGAGTCAGATGGGCATCATTGTGAACTCATAGTTTCTATAAATAATTCAAAAGACAGTTTTTGGAAGATCTACTTCTTTATCATTAATAATTGATATATCAACCAAATACATTAGATAAATTCATATCCCCATAGATTTGATCAAACCAATCATCTCTCCCTGGAAGTGGATACTTGTTTATTATCATGATTTTATCAATCTTATGATAATCAATACAGTGGTGCCTTGATCCTTTTTTATTCTTAACAAAGAGAATCCGAACATCAAACGATGAAGAACTCAGGGATAAAAGACCCTTTATTTTGTTCTCTTGTAATATTTTTTTCAGTTTTATTATGTGAAACACCAATATTTTATGGCCTTTTTAAATACATTTAATATCTTCAATATCTTGTGTTTCAAGAAACACTACATTCAAATAGACCTCGATGAATTATTTTTTTATCATTATTAATTGGATATTAATTTTTTGAGTATCAATAATATTGAATAATGTTTTTAACAAATATATATCCTATAAATTTATATAATCAAATTGATTAGCTATAAATTTATTAGTTATAAAATAATAATAATAATAAAAGAACTGTTTTTAAAAAAACTATATTTGTGCATGAAATATGGTGATATTATAATAAATTTAACTAGTCACTATTGGTGAATGATTTTGATGATATTTATATATTATATATTCAAGAATATTTTTTATATTCATATAATTTTTTTACTATGCATGGTATAATAATAAATCATGTATTATTCTTAAAAACAACATTTTCAAAAATGCGATCTTTTTCACATTTTACACACTTATTTTAAATTTAATTTATGACACATATAGGTATTGAATTTTATAATATTAATTATGTATTTGGAATTTGGAGGTCTAAATTTCGTAAATAGGTACCCTTTATTTTGGGTTAAAATGAATAGTAGCTATAATAAATTTTGTTAAAACTGTATAGGAAAAATCATGTAATTTAGGGTGAAAATAATATGATAAGGACTATAAAATGAGGCTAATGGTTTTTTAAATTTGATTTTATGTCTTAATTTCATTCATAAGTATTCATGGTCTAGATATATGGCCATTTGTTTCCTTAGGATGTGATTAAGACCCTTGAAATACTTTATTTAATGAAACATCACAGATGTCACATTCATGATTTTAATAACTATAATATTTTTAATATGGTGTCATCAAAATGATATATTTGACTCTTAATATTATTATTAATTATAAAAAAAATATCTTCACCATGTTAATTTATTTATAATTTTTAGTCATGAAATAATTACCTTAAATTCTTTCACAACACTGACGCCCTAATTATTTAATTAATGGAGAAATAAAGTAAATGATATTATAAATATTAAAATATATATAATTTGAGATAATAAATATCATAAAATATTTATATATATTTTCTTGACATATTTTGGATGTTTTGATAGATTTTATTTAAATGTTGTCTTGTTCTATTTATTTTATAAAAGTCATTGTAATTAATAGTGTATAAGATTGATGTTAATGATAATTTTTCAATATAATATATAACTTAATTATTAAAAATGAATAAAAATATTATATTCATTCATTCTAATGTAATTTAGTAGATAATATAAATATATTCCATTTTTGGAGTATTTTTTCATTTATAGTAACATTATTAACCCTTTATGATTAAAATAGTTGTTACCACAGTTAATGTCAAAAACCACTAACCAAAGGCTTAATCAAAATGATGTAGTTTAAAATAATGTCAATACTTGTCTAAATTACATTATTTGAAGTTATAAAAAATCTATTTTATGTTATCTTTGATTTCTATTCCATTTTTATTCATTTTTATTGATAAATTAATTTATTATAATTTTGTCTTTTGAGAAATTCCAAAAGTACCCCTCACCTCTATTATAAAAGGGCACCGCCTCTCTCAATTCATCACACCACATAGAGCCTTATAGATTTATAAAACCATAGAAATTTATCTTTAAAACATAATTATCCATGTTTTTAGGTGCTTCTATTTTCACACCATAGTGTCCCTAATAAGATATGTAATAGTTCTTCGTTGAAGAAGAGATAATTGTATTTATCAACTCTTTCACGTCTCTACTTCCTATTCAACAGTTATTTCAATAATAAAATAATAAATCCAAGGTAATATATATACTAAGATGTTATTATAGTCATGAAATAACTGTATAGTTTGTTTTATCAATCCTATGAAAAATGAAAGCACTTCCCATGCGTATGTACGACTTATTATCACCATATAGAAGTGTAATTCATTTTCCATATTCACTTTACAAGTATAGTTATAATGATGGAAACAATGTATATATATAATAATTATAAAATTATATTTATTATATGAATTTAATATATCATTCGTTTCCCTTCCCATTCACCATTAAGGGAATGATATCATTGCTCGTGCATACATATGGCCTACCATCTCCATGAAGAAATATGACTCATTTTCCATATCCAAACATAAATAATGGTTAAAATGTATAAAATGTGTCAATATTATTTTAATAACACTAATATAATTTTTTAGACGATTGGACAATATAATATGTGCATGTACCAGAAATATCATGACAGAACAGGTATGAGAAACAAAGAAATTAACAACTGAAATCATGAAATGATGAAATTATTAGTAATAAAAAAATGGTAAACTGTTATAAACGAATAATATATGATATAATAAATATTATTATTATTATTTTGTAAGTTAATAACATATTTAAAACCACTATACTTGGGGTTTGGATATGTAAGGAGAAAATCAGACCATAAGTTCGGGTTTATTTCATAATCACGTTATTAAGCAAGATTGATTATGATTAAGTATTAAATGGGAACTATTTCACTTCTATGTTCATGATTTCCAAATATAATTTCAAATTTGTTTTAAATATTATCCTATGAATATATAAATTCATTTTAACCATGTTTTTCTTTATAAAAAATAAGTTTAAATGAAACTTTTTTTTTCAAAATGAGGTGCTTTAGGACTTTTATAATAGAAATACAAAATGAATGTTTTTTAAACATATACATATTTTCCATATTATCATAACATCATGAATCCATAATTTTTTGAAGCTTTATTTATAATTTTTAAAGGTTATTTAAAAAAAGTATTTTTTAAATAATTGCACATCATTTTAGTCATGTGTGATTTCAATAAAAAAAGAGTATTTTGTTCAAGAATGTTTAAACTATATTAATATAGTATTGTAATCTATGACTACATCCATTATTTAATCTTTTTATTCATTGATATTTAACTCTTATAATACCACCTATCATATCATTTTGAAAATTTTATGATCATTTTGACTGGGAACGTACTATTTTAATATCATTCCTCATATTACTTTGGATGGTTTATGATTTTTTTATTGATGGTGGAAAGTTATTAAAGTTTAATATAATTGTTTATATTTGAATTTATATGTTTATTATGTTTCACCCCAATCATATGATGAATTCATTAGAGTTAGTATGTAATGGGAGATGGATTCTATAACCACTCTATGCACCAGTACGTCTCATGAAGCAAACTAGTGTGGGTATTGGATGATGCCTTACCCATTTTTGTATGGTATCTTGGGTGAAGCCCTGACTTTATGTATATTATTACAAACATTTTTCATTCTCTCGTTATGATATTATTTATTAGTTACCATATTATTATCGAATTATTTTTTATAATAATGGATAAGTTTTAGCTCATGATATTATGGAATTATTTGATTAAAATTTAATCTTTCCATATTATGCTCAAGTTATTTGTATAATGGTATGTGATTAAATTATTTAACATTCCATAATTTTTATGCTTATTTATGATCACTTCCACTATATTAATACCAATAATAGTTATCTATGCTTACCCCTTTCTAATTTTTCATTTTTAACCTTTATGGAAAGATTTATATTAAGACTTATATACAGGGTTAATCTAGTAGAATAATAATGTTTTAATAGTAGTTACTAGGTTGTATTTTATATTTTTTGTTGTAATATAAGATTCAAGTATGTATATTGTTTTCTAAAACTATTCAACTCTTCAATACATTGGATGAAATCACTTGTACCTATTACCAATTTTATAAAGTGGACACCACGTCTAGTCTACTAGAGTCTGGGTCTTTAGAGTGGGTATCATAGAATGTTTACTAGAAACCTTTGAAATAGAATTACTTAAACATAGATTAGGTAATCATAACCCTATAACAGATTTTTAAAATATTCCTAGAAAACCACATTTATGATTTTGAGATTAGTAAAACCTAAATTTTCAATTTCTGTTAAGTGATTTAATCATTTCAAAATTATAATTTATTCATAATCTAATCTATTGAATGAAATTATTTAGAAATGGTTGCTATAGGATGGTTTTTAAATTGTATCAGTGAATATAATACATATAGGGAGTACCCTACTATTAAAGATAATGATATTGGATTTGAAGTAGTAATTAGAGGTGAATAAATTATAACTATACTGGGACAACTAACTCTGGTTGTGAGTAATAATCTTACTCCCATGGAGAAAGATGATCCATAATTTATTGTAATAATTTTAATTTGGTTCATGTGACAAAAACCTCCATAATTAAGTGGGAATAAAAATCCATTTTTAATAGAGAAATGGATAATTTCTTTAGAGAATGTTTTTCTCATCATGATAATTAAGGAAATGTAGAAGCCTATCATGATAGTTTATTATCTCTCTAGAGATGCAGATCAGTGGTGGAAATTGAATCAAAACATTTTGGTGGAGGAGAAAATAGAAAAATGGAATTGAATGATTTTAAGGAACTTTTCATAGAATAATATTTTCCCCACAAACAATTAGTGGATATGGATAGATAATTCTTATGTCTAAGACAGAAGGGGGGGAAATGTTGTTAAGTATGAATCTATATTTACAAGGATATAAAGGCATAACATGAAGTACATAAATAATACAAAAACTTATATTGATAATTTCATCGATTTTATTAAATAAATTATTCAAAGAGAAGAACTCTCCCAATAATTATCATTATACAAGGATATATTATCATGTTCCATCAAGATAGAGAATGAATTTTCCAAATAATATGGCTTATAAGGGAACCAAGATAAGAATAGGGCTTCTTGGTACTATTTAAAAGGAAATAAGGAAATAAGTTATGAGGTAATAATAGAATTTCCAATATGAAATAAATGTAGAAATAAACATCATGGAACATTCCTATTGGGAATGGAAGTTTGTTACATGTTTTGGGGAAAAGATGTTAGGACCGATATTTTAAGGGAAACAAAGAAGTCGATAATGTGCAATGCTTTAAATTCAAGGATATGGGAAATTAGGCACATGATTTTCCTAAACACCTTGGGAATTATCACCAAAAAAGTATAACAGATCAAGGATATTCTTATACAGTCACAATAAATGAGGTAGATGTTTTTAATGATGCTATGGTAGGAACTATTATCATCTCCTCAAATTTAGCTAATTCTTTATTTTATTTTATAACACCACAATATTTTATACCGTACAAAAATTCTATACAAATTAGACATTTAATATTTTCCTTAATAAGGGATGTTTCTGAAAAAAATCATTGTAGAAATACTATTGCAACAAAGATGTTTTAGGAAGTCCCTATTATGACACATAAACGATATCTATTTTCTATATTTATCATCATATATATGGTTTATTTTAATATAACCCTTTATACAAACTGAAATTCAAAATATAATTGAAAAAAATATATTACATAGATAAATAAATTATGATTCGAGATGAAGACATGACATTTACTGTCTTAGCGAGGAGACATCATCATCTGATTCATTTTTAGAACAACCTTTAACACCTCTTCTAAATGAGATTCATAGAGAAGAAGAGAAAACTAAACATACTGATGTAAAAGATAATCTTGAAAATATAGATTCACCTACCATAATTGAATACATTAACATATTTTGTGAGGAATTACATGGATATCCACATGATAGGTATATTTATTTTTCTATTTATTTAATCCATGATGAAAGACCTATATTAAACACTCTCTATAGAATGGATGTTATGGAGTTAAAAGAGTTGAAGAAACAATAAGAGGATTTTATTGGTAGGGTATTTATATGCCATATTGTATCACCGGGGGGAGAACCTATTCTTTTTGTTAATAAAAAAAGGGACCTATGAGGTTTTGCATTGATTATAGGGAAACCACTGCTATTATAATAAAGATTAATTACCCTCTTCCTCGCATTAATGAATTATTCGACCAAACTTATAGAGATAAATATTTTCCAAATATTGGTCTCTATTCTAGATATCATGAATTATGAGTAAAAAAGAAATATATTCTAAAGATATCATTCAAAACAAGGTATAGAAATTATGAATTTATAGTAATTCCATTTTGATTGAGTAATTCAGTAACTATTTTTATGTATCTAATGAATAGAGTATTCAATGAGTATGTAGATAATTTTTTTTTTGGTATTTATTGATGATATATTGGTATAATCCAAGAACTATGAGGTCTATGAAAATCACTTCTCAATCATTCTTGAGACTCTTATAAGAAAAGATTCATGTGGTAAATTTAGATAGTGTGAATTATGACTCTAAAAATATTCTTTTATTTTCCATATTATCTCAAAGAATGGAATATCAGTTTACCATTTAAAGATCATGGAAGTTCAAGAATTCCATACACAAAAAAACATAACCAAGGTATGTAGTTTCATTGGTTTGGATAGTTACTATTGGTGATTTTTTCCAAAATTTTCCCGATCAGCTAACCCATTAACCATGATTTTTTGTGATGGGGTTAATTTTATTTGGAAAAATAAATGTGAATTTTTTTTAAAAATTAAAATATTCGATTGTTGAAATCATCAATGTTAAATATACTATTATGAAATTGTGGTTATGTGATTTATATTGATTCATTGAGGAAGATACATTGTTTTTTCCTCGTTCATAATGATTGATTTATTGCCTATGCATCAAGATAGTTAAAAACATATTAATAGAACTATATGACTAATAATCTTGAGTTAGTAGCCATTACTTTTTCCTTGAATATATAGAGATATTATATCTATGGTGAATGATTCGAGATATATAATGATTATAAGATTTTGAAAAATATTTTCTCACAAAAATAACTCATAATGATTCAAGGTATATAGTTTGATCTACTTAAGGATTATAATTGTTAAATACATTACCCTCCAATGAAGTAAAATAAGGTAGGAGATGCTTTGAACAGTAAGAAACATGGATTTCTAAAAAAATAAGCATTAATAGGGACCCTCTGTTTATGTATCTTATAAATATGGATATGGGAATTATTTGGGAAGATATAACATCAATAACTTTTAAAATTATTTCCAACCCATTATTAGTAGAAAATAAATAAAATTATTAGTTTGATGATGTGAATTTTCAAAATAGAATTAATGTTATAAATTATTGGAAATTGGAAGACTTCATATATGGATATGGAATTCTAAAATTTTCAATGAGGCATTGTATTCCCATTATACCCGATATAAAATAGTTATTGTGGGATGATTGTCATATCTTAAATTTCTTTATACACCCAGGTAGCACCAAGATGTATATGAATTTATAGTAACATTTTTGGTGGGAAAATATGAACTAAGAATATAAGGATTATGTGTCAAGATGTTTAGTTTTTCAATAGGTAAAGGCTGAAAGACATCATCCTAGAGGTGTCATAAATCCTCAATATATTCCTATATGGAAAAGGGATGACATTACTATAAAAATTTTCAATGTATTTCCAAAGACTCTAAGAAAGAATTATGTAATATGGGTAATTTTTGTTCTACTTAACAAATATTCATATTTCCCCACTATAAGGGACGATTTTCCACTAGTGCACCTTGAAAAACAATAAATTAATTACATTTTAAGACTTCATGGTGAACCTATTTCAATTTTTTTTATCATGATCCATGATTTACATCCATGTTATGGAAAATTATTAAGAATGAATTTATACAGAGAATTATTTGAGCACCTCTTATCACTATTACATGGATGGGAAGTCAAAATGGACTATCAGAAATTTAAAAGACATCTTGCGGTACTGCTCACTTGACATTCAAGGTATGTGGTATCATTATTTACCATTGGTAAAAGTTTACAATAATATTAGCTACTACTCAAGTATTCATATGTCACCATTTGAAGCATTATATGTCAGGAGATTTCATACAAACACATGTTGGGACAAAGTTGCTGAAAGGAATCTTGTAAGACCAAAACCTGTTGAAAAAACATTAAAAAGCTAAAGACTATTCAAACCTGTATCTAAGCTGGTAAAAGTAAGAAAAACAGTTATGTCAATAACCAGAGGAATGATTTTGAATTTAAAGTGTGATATTATGTTTTCATAAAGGTATCTCCATGAAAAGTTGTTATAGGATTCAATAAGAAGTGAAAAATTGTTCCCCAAGAATATCATACATTTTGAAATCTTAGAAATAATTTTAGTTTTGTATTACCATTTGGAAATTACACAAATCCTTTCTAAAGTACGTGATGTGTTTTATATCTCCTTTTTACGGAAGTATATATGATACTGGATTCCTATTCACACTTATGAAGAAATATAATTGGAACATGATTTATAAAAACCAAGGACTTGCACTCCCGGATCCTGTACTGAAATTCATAACATTACATTCCTGTTTATGATGCCAATAATTTTGACCATATATTTTTTCAAAAAAATCCTAAAACATTAAAAGGAAAACTTATATCACTTTCATTATGGATGAACATTTAGTCTTAGAGTTTTAGATAATTAGGAAAACTCCTTTATAAATAATACCCAGGTTGTAAAATGAGAATTTATACTATTTAACCCAAAATTTAAAATATAACATTAGTTCATCAACATAATACTTATAAACTAGATTATAGAAATAAATAATTCAACACTATTATTTATAAACTAGTGAAAAGGTAACATAAGAAGGTTAATCTCAAATGATCAGTAAAGGAAAACATAAGCATTAACAATTGAATTTCTTCGATGAGAATAAGAGTGAATACGAGTATTCTAAAATAATCAAAGTGCATGTGCGAATCATAAAGGCACTCATAACCATTAATAAATGTATTATTAAAATTGAAAATATGGAAAAGGAAACAGTCGCCAGAATAAAAAATCATGTCCCATGTCAAATAAATATTGATCCAGAGAATCATTATTCACCATATCCACAGTAAAGAAACCATGTACATAAATTGGGATAAAATCTCCACTTCACTCTAACAATAAATCATAAAAATGGAATAACCATATAGTTAACTTCCATACAGAATGAATTATAGATATATCACAGATCCTCTTATCCTTGGTTTATCATGGAACCACCCTTCATTGGTTTATCACAGAACCACCCATCAAATGACCAAGTATAATTATAGAAACATAACAAATAATATTCAAAATTTCATCATTAACTCATATGAAAAACCATTATCCCTTTAATAAAATGATTAAATTATGAAAATTAAATTAGTTCTATCACACTCTCTTTGAATAATTTTTAAATCATAGAAACAAAATGGGTTTTATAAAAATATCTTTGAAACATGACTGACTTGTGGAATGGAAATGGGTTCTATAACAAAATCCTTCAAACAATATTAATACATCTAGAAAATAATGAGTATGGTATCAAAAAAAATATCCCTAGTGGAGGATAAGTAACAGAAAGTTTGGTTGACATTGATGAAAGGAAATTACATTAAAATATGACTAAACATACTCTTGAGTAAAATATACTTTTCATTTTTGAAAACACTTTTTAAATCATTAAACATTTTAAAAATCATTTTAATTGAAAATCAACCATGTAATCTTATAAAGTAACATTTATTATTCATTTAAAAATATTTCTTGGGGAAAATATATCTTCTTATTTTAATTTAAATTTTATAACATTTTTCAAAAACAATACTCTTAAAGAAAAAAAAATTCAACTGAAAGGATGATTTTTCATAAAAAAAAAACTATTTTAAAATCTTGGATACATAGAGAAAGGAAAATTAATGGAAAAAATTTATTCTTATAACATAATAATAGGATAGGAAAATTCATCATAATTATTTAGAAGAATATCATAAAATTTAAACTTTTAGAGAATTAATCACAAACAATCCCAATAAATTATGAGATTGTATCATGAAACTCTTACCACTTTGGTAATATTGAATTGAAAGCCCCATGAGAGAATAAAATTAAGAGAAACACGTATTATCAAGAAAATATGTACATTAATTATAAAACATGTCAAAGGTCTAGTATATACGTCCCATAAAATATATAGCTGTATAAATAAAACAAATATCACAGAGATGAAACTTTGAGATAAAACCCCCTTACCGCTTTGATTACATTGAAATTGTAAAACCCATGGAAGGGATATCATAAAATTGATATATAAATCCCCAAAAATTTAGGTATAATAATTATAAAATTTATGTATAGGTATTATATATTCTACACAACAAAAATAAGTGGTAAATATGTCATGTATCTCACAGATGTAAATGTGAAATCATAAAAAACCTTACCTTGAGTCTGATTAATCGTTCTTGTCCTTTATCATCCTGAATAATAAACTTATTTTCATTTTTTAATTTATTTATAAATTTTTAATGGTTTATTATTAATTTTATTTCACTTATAAATAATATATGTACAATTAGATAATTGATTAATTTTTATTTGGATCTTTTGACCATATTCAGCTTATGTGTCAGAAATGAATTTAGTAGGTAGACTATGGCCAAGAGTCCATCATTTAAATATCCCCATAATAATAATAAAAATATAATTATCATATTAATTATTTATTTATTCATATGAATATCATTATTTTTTATGTGGTGATGAAAAGAATATTAATCACATCACTTTGAGAAGATGACAGTCCACACCTCCACAAACGACGTTATCAATTTTTCAGTGCATAAAAAGTTAAGAAATATAGTGATATATTAAATTTATAGAAATTTAATTATTTAATGAATATCACAAAGATAACATGTGTCTCACATATCATTTTTAGACCCATAATTGATACATTCCATGTAAAGTGTGAACGAATCACATCGCTTTGAGTATGCATTAGTCCACATGTCCAAAATCAATGTTATCTTTTGGCTGAAAGGGGAAAGAATTAAAGTATGTATTATATAATATTAAATAAGAATAAAAAAATCATAAAAGATATATATGTAATAAAAAAATATGTCTATCATTATTACCAACCTTGATAGGTGGTAAAAAAATAATGAATAACATCAATTCGTGAGGCTGTAGTCCACCATACACATGAATGATGATGGTGGATCCCATTTGATTGATGTGTGTGAAGTTTTAGGCCATACCCACAATATAATATAAGTATTGGGGTATTTATTATACATATAATATTATATAATCAAGTAATAATAACTATTTAAGGTGTTAAAGATGTAAATATAATAAAAACTCTTTTAGAAGAACATTACCTCTTCTTCAGGTATCATCCTTATATTATCACTAAAACCTTGGAAGGTTTAAGTTATACCCAAAATAATGATTTTCCATTGGGGGAGAGAAACTTTAATGTGCATTTTGAAGTTTTTTGATGATAAAAATGGATTTACATGTGTGAGGGGAGGGGGAGAGGTGGTGGCCATTTATAATTGATGGAGAGGGCACAAATGGAATTTTTGAAAATAAGTTAGAAGAACCCACGTTTTTACTTATCAAGAGTCTTCCATAGCATAAAATATTAGACACTAGAGGAATAATATTCTAAATATATACATAAAATGGGGTTTTTACAAGTTTATATTTCATTTTTCTCTTTAATATTAATGTTTAAGAAAAAAGTAATGCCATTTTTACCTTAATCGCTACAACTAATTTTAATCTATTTTGTTTATATTTTTGGCAAAAAGAAATTTTACCATAAAATAAATTATAAAATGTTTTTATTCTAATAATTTAATCCAATTTTTAAAATTTAATTCAAAATAGTGGAGGAAAAAATTTAAAAATTAATCCTTCAGACGGGACAAAACAACATGTTTTTAATGTAAAAATGTTCAAATGATGGAAATGTTTTTATATCCAGTTTCAATGTAAAATTGATTCCAATGAACATAATTTGATTTATTTATTTATAATTTTTCTAATTATACTTTAAATTCAATTTCAAATATAATTTACCTACATAAATAAATTATATGAAACTGTTGTTTTCAATTAAAATTCAGTGTTATTCACTATTCATCAAAAGATGAAACTTCTTAGAAAAATACAAAAAATCAACCCAAGGTATATTTTTATATTATGTTTCAAAATGTATTTTTATTTTTCATATAAAATTTATAAAATCTTAAAAACATAGTTCTAAAACAGTAGTTCCATTAAAAGTTAATAAATTTAGTTTTTTGAAAAAATACAATTTTATGTATAAAACCAAATATATTCTTATCTCAGTCCTATCAAATCTATTAGATGAATTTAAACAAACTTTGTAGAGTATAAAAAATATAATATAAATTAATATAATTCAATAATATTTATTCAATTAATTAATTATGATAAAATTCCTTTATGGTCCTAAAATTAGTTTTTTCTTAAAAGCACGTCATTTATAATCAATTGGTTTTTATTTTATTTTATAATTTAATGGTATCTAATGAATTAATTCAATAAATATGTTTCAAACATATATTAATCATTAAGTAGTTATTATTTATTCCCATCATTCCAATATTTAGGTGACAACAATCATGTTAAATAATAATATTAATAATATATTGTAGTTCGGTAATACTTGACATTACATGTAACAAAGTTATCAATGAAAAGTAAGGTTATGTGAAACAAAATATAAATATTGTGTTTTCTTTAACAATATATAAACAATTCATTTCATGTAACAAAAGATATCAATGAATTTAAATTAATTTAAAATAATATGTTCATAAAATCTCAGTATTTTATAATATTTGTCTTACTTTGAAGAGACTGTCTATATTCCAGACACAAGGTAATATATTTTAGTGAATTATATTACTTATAGGGTTAAGGTACTTTGAAAAAAATCATAAAATAGAAGTGGTGATGTGTGAACCTAAAGAAATCATGGTAAAGAACGACCAAAATCAATTTATGAGTTGAAATTATGGAAATTTCATTGATTAAAATTTTTTAAATGTGGGAAGAATATAACACCCCAATATTTTATGTTATGTATCATTTTAAATAAATTTAATCCCTTCATAATTTTGGCTATATAAAAAATCGATTTTGAACAATCCACGATCTACTATTATTTCTTACTTGTATCATAGACATTAATTTGCCTTGAATAAATATGGATAACTATTTTTTTTAAAATATCTGGTTCATAAATTTATAGAATAAAATTTTTTGTTTGTCAATTTATTGGATATAGAAATAATAATAAAATAGTAAAAGAAGTGTTTTGTGAAAAAATATTTTTGTGCATGAAGTATAGTTATTTTTTAACGTTTTTTAAGGATTTTATTGAAATTTATATAATATATCTTGAATAAAATGTTTTAAAATTCCTATAATGTTTTTACTATGTTTGGTATAATAATAAATAATGTTTTATTCTTAAAAACAATATTTTCTAAAATGTGATTTTTATGGAATTTTTCAAACTTATTTAAAATTTAATTTCATATACTTATAGGTATTTAATTTGATAAGGATAATTCCATATTTTGAATATGGAAGTCCAAATTTAGTAAATAGTTCCCGTTTATTTTTTATCAAAATGAATAGTAACCATAGAATATTTTGTTACCATGGTAATGGGTAAATCAAGTAATTAGAAGTAAAAAAAATATGATAAAGACTAAAAAATGACTGTAAAACATTACCCAATTTAATTATATGAGTTAACATAATCCATAAGTACTCTATATTCTGATATATGATCATTTTATTTCGTAATAAAGTGATTATGACCCTTATAATATTTTAATTATAGGAAATCCAAAGATGTCACATTCAAGATTTTAATAATCATAACATTTTTAAAATGGTGTTATATCAAATTTATCATAAAAAATATATAATTTTGTAAAAATGAGGTAATTATATTATTCATGATAATTTATTATTAATTTTTTGTAAATAAATCGTACCCTTAATTTATTACACAACACTGACGTAATAATTATTTAATTAATGAAAAATTTAGGAAATGGTTTTGAAAATATTAAAATATATATAATTTGATATAATTTATGTCATCCAAGAATTTTATGGAATTCCTTGAAATATTATGGATGTATTAGAAGTTTTTTGGAAGTAATCTTATTTTATTTTTTTAAGTGAACATAAAAAATTGTCTCGAAATTTAACATTTATGATAACTTATCAAAATAATATACTTTAAAATTGATAACAATTCATAAAAATATTACCATTGTAAATTTTAATAGAATATAGTTTATAAAATTTTACATATTTCATTCATCAGTTATTTTTCACTTATGGTGACATTAGTAACAATTTATGTTAAAAATAGTTGTTACTACTGTTTAGGTCAAAAATAACTAACCAAAGTGTTAATTAAAATGATAAGGTTTAAAATGATACCAAAAATTATATAATTTTTATTGGTTGATATTATTACATCCCTATGATATCTTATCTTAAAATAACATTCCATATATCAGCTTTTGGTATGATAAATTAGTTTATTATAATTTAATCATTTAAGAAATTCCAAAAGTGTCGTTCACCTCAATTATAAATGTGAACCACTTTGATTATTCAAGATCAACCAAAACATTCTAATTTCATTTCCTAACCTCCATATACATGTTCTTTTGGTTATTTTTATCTTAAAATAACAACACTAATGTGTTAATATGATATCTAAAGGAATTTCATCAAAGAAGAGGTAATTGTCATTTGTAATTCTTTCATATTTATTTATTCTTCAACTTTGACTGCATCTATTTTATATGAATAAAAAATATATATAGTGTCATATTTATACTGAGATGTTATTATGATTATTAAACAACCATTTTATACCTTTAGTACGTCCTATGAATAATTAAATCATTGTACATGTGTACATACAGCTTATGATCTCCACGTAGTGGTGTAATTCAATTTACATCATCACTTTAATTAGATGGTAATAATGATGTAAAAATGGATATATATAATAATTATGATACAATATTGGTAATATAAAATTAACATATCATTCATTTCTTTACCCATTTACTATTATGGGAAAGATATCATCGCTCATGTGTACGTACGACATACCATCTCCACATAACAATGTAATTCATTTTCCACATGGAAATGTCAAGAATGAATCCAAAAATGGATATAATGAGTCTATATTATTTTTAGGACATTAATATAAATCTGGATATTATTTTACTATATAATATGTGAATATAAAAAAATAATGACAAAATAGGTTTTAACTAACACCTGAATCAGTGAAATGAATAAAACATTATTAGTAAAAGAATGGTAAAATGTTATAAGGGAAACATATACTATATAATAAATATTAATTTGATTCTTTTATATGTTAATATCTTGTTTAAACCCATTATATATGAGTTTTAGATATATACGGAAGAAATACAACCTAAGGTAATTGTTTATTTCACAATCTTATTATTATTTGAGTTCGTTTATTTTTAAGTCTCTATATGGGAATAGTTCAATAAATTATCTATATTCTATAATATATTTTTGAAATATTTTGAATACTATCCTATGAATATTGAAATCCATTTTCAATCATGATTTTCATTTAATAAAATGGGTTGATGGGAATCTTTTTTTATATTCCAAACAAGGTGTTTTAGGACTTTTCTGACAAAAAAATGACTGATATTTTAAATGTATAGGAATGATTATATCATCACAAAATCATTACACCATAATATTTGGAAGCATAATTTACAATTTTACAAGTTTATTTTTGAAGAAACTATTTTCTTTTATAATTTCACTATGTTTTAAACATAAGTGATTTCAAAGTAAAAAAGACTATTTTCCCCATGAATTTTTCAATGATCATCATAATGTATTTTCCTCCATGTCAACATTATTTTTTAATATTATTAGTCATTATATTTTAAATTCTATAATACCACATATCCTAATTTATGGAATGGTTTATGATCAGTGTGACTTTGAATGTAACATTATCATACCACTCACCATATTACTTTGGATGGATTATAATTATGTTTTTTATTGTGTAAATTTATAAATATTTCACATAATATTTTCAATATGAATATTTATGTTGATTATGTTTCACCCCTTCCATATGAGGAATTCATTGTACATAGTACATTGTGAAAATGGCCTTCTATAATCGCTTGATAAATTGTTAGGTCCCATGATACAAACTATTTTGGGTATTGGATTATGACTTTCCCATTTATGTTTTATGCCTTATATGAATCCTTGAAATTATATTTTTAATGTCTCTAATTATTAATTCTATCCTTATGATATTAGTTACCATTTACCTTGTGATTATATAATTATTTTTTATATCTGTGGATAAGTTTTAACTCATGTTATTACGGAATTATTTGATTTACATTTATTCATAGCAGATTATTCTCATGTTATTTGTTTAATGGAATGTGAATTTGTTTTTTACATTGACATAATTGTTTATGCTTATTTATGATAGTATCCACTATATTCATACTCTTAATGAGCATCTAAGATCACCATTTTTCTATGTTTCATTTTTCTCAAATATTCTAAGAAGTATATTATGACTAATATGTAGGTTTAATAGTGTAGAATAGTATTGTTTTAATTATATTTAATATGTTTCATTTTATATTTTTAGTTTTATTGTTAGATTCAAGTATTTATTAATTCTTGCAAACCTACTAAACTATCCATTCATTTGGGATGAGATCGTTTGTACATAGTTCCAATTTAAAAATTTAACCATCAAATATGGGCTACTAGGGTAGAAATATTTACATTATATCTAAAAGGTTTCTATCTAATAATAATTATTTTATATGGGAATATATCTAGGTATAAGTTCAACTAAGAACTCAACCTATCAGTTTGGATAAAGACTGAGAAATTCTTTATGGAACACATGTATATAGTCCCTCAAAATGGGAATTTTTTCATTTAAAATTATATCATTTTTATAAATCATTTGATCTAGATATTATTTCTCATAAGGAAATAAAATACACACTTGATTTTGTGATTCTGAAAGAGATTCAATGTGAAGAGTGATCTCCCTCTCCCAACTATTGATGTTGGATTTATGTAATGATAGACAATCCAAGCCAAATATTTCCCAATTGAAGGATGTATGGTGAGATTTTTTAGGATTTTTAGTCCTAAACAATTACCAGGAAAATTTATACACTATTGATGCAATAATTTCCCCACTTTTTTTCTCATGGATAACTCAACCTTTATATTTTGAGGTGGTGTTTAAATAATTCTACTAAAAATTCAGGATATGAATGAATGTGTATATTTAAAATAAAAGTTATTGTTTTCTATTCATTAATGAATAACAAATTTATCAGTCACCATGACATTTTTAGAATCCACCTCGGTAATAGTGATAACAAATGAACTTAATTACTCCCTTAGAGGTTGTTGTTGTTGATTGTCTCTGACATCCCTTTAATTTCGGAAATGGATCACATAATTACCATGTTCATTATAGCTGAAACACATTACTATACGATGAGTTTTGATCGAGACCTTCTTTTATTCTTCCATCATAGTGGGATTCATCATATCTCATCAAAAATGATAATCATTGTGCAATTATTTCCTACATTTGAAGCATATTTGAGTTCCATTTAGATAGTTCTTGGGAAGAATCTTCCAACACTATTGACACGTGGTATATTAGGTTATATTTACCCCATTAGATTTATCTAATGAAAAACCTATATTAAACACAATTTTCTTCTTCTTATCTCTAAGACCATGATACCACTAAGAGCCTCCAATCATCATCTCAACCATAAGGGAATAACATAAAATATTCTCAAAATTGAAGAAGTCTTGAATCACCAAGGATTTTCATAGACCCGTCATTAATCTACTAAATAAGTGATCTACCTTAAATTTGTTGTTCATTAAAAATCCATAGGCCTATCATGGAGTCTTTATGAATTTTTCATCATACACCTCAATAGACTCACATTCCTTTTTCATCAATTTGTGTAACTCCCTCCCATATTATGATGGAGAGTTGGGGGAATATATTTATTGGAAAATATTTTCCTGAATCCTTATAATTCTAGGAAATTAGTTTTCCTCTTTATAATTTTTGTTTATTGTCATTTTTCACCGTATATTACCTTCCCCATAAAAATGATAGACCTCAACTATTAATTTTTATTCTTCAAATTACTTTAGGAAAAATAATATCTTTTCAATCGAGTTAATACATCATTTCACGATGATAGGATCAGAAGATCCACTAAAGGGAGGAGGCCTTATTCATATATATTATTAGACTATAACATGATATTCCTTAGGATAAGGATGTTGTTACACATGATTCAATTTATTATTCATAACTTGAGCCAGTTGTTCTAGTACATTCAATAATTTTTGAGCTTCCATTCCTATCAAGTTTAGAATCTCATTAGAAAAATAATCACGTATCTTATTACATGTGTTGTTGGTATGGGTTCTCCTATTTACTTCTATTAAATAAAATTGAAAAAAAATTAGGGGGATTGAATAATTATATAATGATCATATAAAAAGGAAAATATTAACAAAAGAGGATAAAATTATAATTGAAATGTTAATTCAAATATCTGATTCCATGTGTATCAGTATTTGTTTTCCATGGTTACATATTCATACCTATGGTTCTTACTAAGGTTTTATAGTCCCAATTTCCACAAAAATATATTCTGATCTGATACCAGCTACAGATAACCTAGCCTTTTACTTATAACATTACATGATTTTAAGATTAATTATCCATTAAATAAATCAAAGGATTAAAAATTATAGTGTAATTAGAAGACTAGGAATATAATTAGAACATGTTAAACTGGATGAAAACACCATTTTATTTAATCTCCATAATGGGATCCTAGCTCACATTGAGCTTATATAACTACATAGGATAACCTGGGGAATAAATTCAAAAAAGGGGTGAGCTAGAAAGCCTGGTAAGGGAATAATAATGGAATGAAGCATGAAGCATGAGTCATAAGGCTAAATAAGATAACATAAAATTAATGGATCATGAATGAACATATAGAGTAATAATATATATTTTTTCTAATAATAAAAACATGGAAATAATAATGGGTAAAAATAATTCCATAATTTAATTCCAAAACATAATTATATAATATTATAGACATATATTAATTCAAAACATAATTTCATTTTATACATAATTATATAATTATTAACAATTAAAATAAATTTAACCCTTACATAATTTTATTCCATATATTTTATACATAATTATATAATTATTAACAATTAAAATAATTTTAACCCTTACATGGAAATAATAATGGGTAAAAATAACTCATCTTCCATGAAAGGAGTAAACCGACAGATCAGAGATGCTCTTTTCATTTTTTAGAATAAAAGGAGAAGAGAAGAGATTCGATGAATGATATTCAATTAAAAAAATAAAAATATACTATATATATTTAATTTAGTAATCATTCCACTTTGGGTAGGGGTGTGGGTAAGGTGACAAAAGAAATAATTTAAAAGATGAAAATGAAGGATTTTACATTATGAATGTCATCTCTTTGAGGACCTCTTTAAGGCACATGGAATGGGTCTTTTGGTGAGACCATAAAAACTATTACATGTGGAAGAGTCTTATTAAGGTAATTGGAAAAAATAATTGTAATATACAATTCTTATATGGTGTGAGTATAAGGTATGGTGAGGGGTGGTATTTATATGGGGAATAGAAGGGTGTTTTGATTATTATATTCATTAGTTTATTATTCTAGCTATAGATTATCAATATTATCGATTATTATGAATCTATAATGACTCTATTTCATGAAATTTTAAATTAATGCATTATTATATAATCCATGTAACAAGAATTCATGTATTTGGATTATAATGTTAAATACCATCAATTACTAAATTTCACTAATCACCAAAAATACAACTATTTTAGAGAAATTCAAACAAAATTGGACACCACATCTAGTATACTAGAGTCTGGGTATTTATAGTGGGTATCATAGAATGTTTACTAGAAATCTTTGAAATAGAATTATTTAAAAATATATTATGTAAGCATAACCCTATAACATATTTTGAAAATATTCATAGAAAACCACATTTATGATTTTGAGATTAGTTGAACCTAAATTTTCAATTTCTGTTAAGTGATTTAATAATTTAAAAATTATAATTTATTCATAATGTAATATAGTGTATGAAATTATTTTAAATGGTTTCTAGAGGAAGGTTTTAAAATTTTATTAGTGAACATAATCCATATAGGGGGTACCCTACTAGTAAAGATGAAGATGTTGGATTTGAAGTAGTAATTAGAACTAAAAAACTTATAACTATACTGGGACAACTGACTCTGGTTGTGAGTAATAACCTTACTCGCATGGAGAAATCCGATCCATAATGTATTGTAATAAGGTTAATCCGGTTCATGTGACAAAAACCTTCATAATTCAGTGGGACTAAAAATCCATTTTTAATAGAGAAATGGATAAGTTCTTTAGAGAATGTATTTATCATCATGAGAATTAAAGAAATGTAGAAGCATTTCATGATAGTTTATTATCTCTCTAGAGATGCGGATCAATGGTGGCAATTGAATCAAAACATTTTGGTGGAGTAGAAAATAGAAAAATAGAATAGAATGATTTTAAGGAAACTTTCTTAGAAAAATATTTTCCTCACAAACAATTAGTGGATATGGATAGATAATTCTTATGTCTAAGACAGAAGGGGGATAAACTGTTTTTAAGTATGAATATATATTTACAAGGATAGAAAGTCATAACACGAAGTACATACATAATCCAAAAAGTTACATTGATAATTTCATCGATTGTATTAAATAAATTATTCAAAGAGAACAAGTCTCTCAATAATTATCATTATACGAGGATATATTATCATGTTACATCAAGATAGAGAATGAATTTTCCAAATAATATGTCTTATAAGGTAACCAAGATAAGAAGAGGGCTTCTTGGTACTATTTAAAAGGAAATAAGGAAATAAGGTATGAGGTAATAATAGAATTTCCAATATGAAATAAATGTAAAAATAAATATCATGGAACTTTCCTGTTGGGAATGGAAGTTTGTTACATGTTTTGGGGAAAAGATGTTAGGATCTATATTGCAAGGAAAATAAAGAAGTCAATAATGTGCAATGATTTAAATTCGTGGATATGGGAAATTATGCACATGATTTCCTAAACACCATGGGAATTATCACCAAAAAAGGGTAACAGATCAATGATATGCTTATGTAGTCATAATAAATGAGGTAGATTTTTTTAATGATTTTGTGGTAGGAACTATTATCATCTCCCCAAATTTCGCTAATTCTTTATTTTATTCTAGAACACCACAATATTTTATACCTTAACAAATTTCTATACAAATTAGACATTTAATATTTTCCTTAATAAGGGATGTTTCTGTAAAAAAATCCTTCTGGAAATCTTATTGCAACAAAGATGTTTTATGAAGTCCCTATTATGACACATAAATGATGTCTATTTTCTATATTTATCATCATATCTATTGTTTATTTTAATATAATCCTTTATACAAACTGAAATTCAAAATATAATTGAAAAAAATATATTACATAGATAAATAAATTATGATTCATGATGATGACATGACATTTACTATCTTAGAGAGAAGACATCATCATCTAATTCATTTTTGGAACCAACTCTAACACCTCTTCTAAATGAGATTAATAGAGAAGAATAGAAAACTAAACATACTGATGTGAAAGATAATATTTAAAATGTGGATTCACCTACCATAATTGAATACATTAACATATTTGGTGAGGAATTACATGGATATCCACATGATAGGTATATGGATTTTTCTATTTATTTAATCCATGATGAAAGTCCTATATTAAACACTCCCTATATAATGTCTATTATAGAGTTAAAATATTTTAAGAAACAATAAGAGGATTTTAGTGGTAGGGTATTTATATGCCATATTTTTTCACCGAGGGGAGAACCTATTCATTTTTTTAAGAAAAAAAAGGGACCTATGAGATTTTTCATTGATTATAGGGAAACCAGTGCTATTATAATACTGATTAATTACCCTCTACCTCGCATTAATGAATTATTTGACAAACATTATGGAGATAAATATTTTCCAGATAATGTCCTCCATTCTAGATATCATTAATTATGAGTAAAGAAGGAAGATATTCTAAAGATAACATTCAAAATAAGGTATAGAAATTATGAATTTATAGTAATTCCCTTTTGATTGAAGAATTCAGTAACTATTTTCATGGATCTAATGAATAGACTATTCAATTAGTATGTAGATAATTTTTGTGTGGTATTTATTGATGATATATTGTTATAATCCAAGAACTATGAGGTCTATTAAAATCACTTCTGAATCATTCTTGAGACTCTTATAAGAAAATAGTCATATGGTAAATTTAGATAGTGTGAATTCTGGATCTAAAAATATTCTTTTCTTTGACATATTATCTCAAAGAATGGAATATCAGTTTACCATTTGAATATCATGGAAGGCCAAGAATTCCATACAAAAAAACATAACCAAGGTATGTAGTTTCATTGGTTTGGATGGTTAATATTGGTGATTTTTTCCAAAATTTTCCCGATCAGGTAACCCATTAACCATGATTTCTTTTGAAGGGGTTGATTTTATTTGGAAAAAGGAATGTTAATTTTTTTTTTGAAAAAAAAATATGAGATTTTTGAAAGCATAAATTTTAAATATACTATTAAGAAATTGTGGATATGTGATTTATATTGATTCATTGAGTAAGAGACATGGTTTTGTCCTTGTTCATAATGATTTATTTATTGCATATGCATCAAGATAGTTAAAAACTGATTAATAGAACTATACAACTAAAAATCTTGAGTTAGGAGCCATAACTTTTTCCATGAATATATAAAGATACTATATCTACGGTGAATGATTCGAGATATATAATGAATATAAGAATTTGAAAAATATTTTCTCACAAAAATAATGTATAATGATTCAAGGTAGATGGTTTTATCTACTTAAGGATTGTAATTGTTAAATACACTACCCTCTAATGAAAGAAAATAAGGTAGGAGATTCTTTGAATAGGAAGGAACATAGAGTTCTAAATAAAATAAGCATTAATAGGGACCCTCTGTTTATATATCTTACAAATATGGATATTAGAATTACTTGGGAAGGTATAACATCAATAATTTTTAAAATTATTTCCAACCCATCATTAGTAGAAAATAGAAAAAAATTATTAGTTTGATTATTTGAATTTTCAAAATAAAATTAACGTTATAAATGATGGGAAATTTGAAGACTTTATATATGGATATGGAATTCTAAAATTTTCAAAGAGGCATTGTGTTTTCATTATACCCAATATAAAATAGTTATTATTGGATGATTTTCATATCTAAAATTTCTTTATACACCCTGGTAGCACCAAGATGTATATGGATTTATTGTAACATTTTCGGTGGAAAAATATGAACTAAGAATATAAGGATTATTTGTCAAGATGTTTATTTTTTCAATAGGTAAAGGCTGAAAGACATCATCCAAGAGGTGTCATGAAACCTCAACAAATTCCTATATGGAAAGGGGATGACATTACTATGAACATTTTCAATGTATTTCCAAAGACTCTAAGAAATAATTATGTAATATGGGTAAATTTATTTCGATAGAACAAATATTTATATTTCCCCGCTATAAGGGATAATTTTCCACAAGTGCACCTTGAAAAACTATAAATTAATTACATTTTAAGACTTCATAGTGAACCTATTTCAATTTTTTTACCATTATCTATGATTTACATCCATGTTTTGGAAAATTATTAAGAAGGAATTGATACCGAACATTATTTGAGCACCTCTTATCACCCTCACATGGACGAGAGATCAAAATAGACAATCCAAAATTTAAAAGACATCTTGAGGTCCTACTCACTTGAGTTTCAAGGGATGTGGTATTATTATTTACCATTGGTAAAAGTTTACAATAATATTAGCTTCCACTCAAGTATTCATATGGCACCATTTGAAGTATTATATGTCAATAGATTGCATACAAAAACGTGTTGGGACAAAGTTACTGAAAGGAATATTGTATAACCAAAACCTGTTGAAAAAAATTAAAAATCTAAATACTATTAAAACCTATATCTAAGCTCGTAAAAGTAAGAAAAATATTTATGTCAATAACCATGGGAATGATTTTGAATTTAAAGTGTGAGATTATTTTTTCATAAAGGTATCTCTATAAAAAGGTGTTATAAGATTCACTATGAAATGAAAAATTGTTCCCCAGGAATATCATACATTTTCAAATCTTATAAATAATAGTAGTTTTGACTTACCATTTATAAATTACACAAATCCTTTATAAATTATGTGATGTGTTTTATATCTACTTTTTACAGAAGTATATATGAGACTGGATTCCTATTCTCACTTATGAAGAAATATAATTGGAACATGATTTATAAAAACCAAGGACTTGCACTCTCGGATCCTGTACTGAAATTCATAACATTACATTCCTAGTTATGATGCCAATAATTGTGACCATATAGTTTTTCAAAAAATCCTAAAACATCAAAAGGAAAACTTATATCACTTTCAATATGGATTACCTTTTAGTCTTAGAGTTTTAGATAATTAGGAAAACTTCTTTATAAATAATACCCAGGTTGTAAAATGAGAATTTCTACTATTTAACCCAAAATTTAAAATATTACATTAGTTCATCAACATAATCCTTATAAACTAGATTACAGAAATAAATAACTCAACACTATTATTTATAAACTAGTGAAAAGGTAACATAAGAAGGTTAATCACAAATGATCAGTAAGGGAAAACATAAGCATTACCAATTGAATTTATTCAATGAGAATAAGAGTGAATATGAGTATTTTGAAATAATCAAAGTGCATGAGCGAATCATAAAGTAACTTATAACCATTAATAAATATATAATTAAAAATGAAAAAATGGAAAAGTAAACAGTCATCAGAATCAAAAATCATGTTCCATGTAATATAAATATCTATCCAGAGAATCATTATTTACCATATCAACAATAAAGAAACCATGTACATAAATTGGGATAAAATATTCACTTCACTCTTACAATCAATCATACAAATGGAATAAACATATAGTTGACTTCCATATAGAATGCATTATAGAGATATCACAGATCCACCTATCCTTGGTTTATCATGGAACCACCCTTCATTTGTTTATCAAAGAACGTCCCATCAAATGACCAAGTATAATTATAGAATCATAACAAATAATATTCTAAATTTCATCATTAAATCATATAAAAACCCATTATCCCTTTAATAAAACTATTAAACTATCAAAATTAAATTAGTTCTATCACACTCTCTTTGAATAATTTATAAATCATAGAAACAAAATGGATTCTTTAAAAATATCTTTGAAACATGACTGACTTGTAGAATGGAAATGGGTTCTATAACAAAATCATTGAAACAATATTAATAAATCTTTAAAAGAATGAGTATGGTATCAAAAAAAATATCCCTAGTGGAGGATAAGTAACAGAAAGTTTGGTTGACATTGATGAAAGTAAATACCATTAAAATATGACTAAAAAGACTCTTGAGTAAAATATCCTTTTCATTTTTGAAAATACTTTTTAAATAATTATTCATTTTGAAAATCATTTTAATTAAAAATAACCATGTAATGTTATAAAGTAAAATTAATTATTCATTTAAAAAAATTCCTTGGGGAAAATATCTCATTTTATTTTAATTTAAATTTTAAAACATTTTTCAAAAACAATACTCTTAATGAAAAAGTTTTTTCAACTGAAAGGATGATTTTTCATAAAAAACTATTTTGAAATCTTGGTTACATAGAGAAAGGAAAATTAGTTTAAATATTTTATTATTATAACATAAAAATAGGATAGGAAAATTCATCATAATTATTTAGAATAATATCATAAAATTTCAAATTTTGGAGAATTAATCACAAACAATCCCATTAAATTATGAGATTGTTTCATGAAACTCTTACCATTTTAGTAATATTGAATTGAAATCCCCATTAGAGAATAAAATTAAGAGAAACCTGTATTATCATGAAAATAAGTACATTAATTATATAACATGTAAAAGGTATAGTATATAAATCCCATAAAATATATAGATGTATAAATAAAACAATGTCACAAAGATGAAACTTTGAGATAAAAACCCCTTATCGCTTTGATTACTCTAAAATTGTAAAACCCATGGAAGGGATATCATAAAATTTATATATAAACCCCCATAATTTAAGTATAATAATCATAAAATTTATCCATAGGTATTATATATTCTACACAACAAAAATAAGTAGTAAATATGTCATGTATCTCACAGATGTAAATGTGAGATCATAAAAAACCTTACCTTGAGTATGATTCATTGTTCTTGTCCTTTATCATCCTGAATAATAAACTTATTTTCATTTTTTATTTTATTTATAAATTTTTAAAGTTTTATTATTAATTTTATTTCACTTATAAATAATTTATGTACAATTAGATAATTGTTTAATTTTTATTCGGATGTTTTGACCTTATTCAACTTATGTGTCAGAAATGAATTTGTTAGGTTGACTATGCTGAAGAGGTCATCATTTAAATATCCCCATAATAATAATAATAATATAATCATCATATTAATTCTTTAATTATTCATCTGTATATCATTCTTTTTTATGTGGTGATGAAAATAAGATGAATCACATCACTTTGAGAAGACGACAGTCCGCACGTCCACAAACAACGTTATCAATTTTTCAGTGCATGAAAACGTAAGAAATATAGTGATATATTAAATTTATAGAAATATAATTATTTAATCAATATCACATAGATACCATGTGTCTCACATATCATTGTTAGACCCATACTTGATACATTCCATTTAAAGTGTGAACGAATCACATCGCTTGGACTATGCAGTAGTCCACATGTCCAAAATCAACGTTATTTTTTGGCAAAAAATGGAAAGAATTAAGGTATGTATTATAGAATATTAAATAAGTATAAAAAATCATAAAAAATATATATGTAATAAAAAAATTATGTCTATCATTATTCCCAACCTTGATAGGTCGTAACAGAATAATGAATAACATCAATTTGTGAGGCTATAGTCCACCATACACATGAATGATGGTGGTGGATCCCATTTGATTGAATTGTGTGAATTTGTAGGCCATACCCACAATATAATATAAGTATTGGTGTATTAAATATACATATGATATTATATAATCAAGTAATAATAATAATTTAAGGGGTTAAAGATGTAAATATAATAAAAACTCTTTTAGAAGAACATTACCTCTTCTTTAGGTATCATCCGTATGTTTTCACTGAAACCTCGGAAGGATTAAGTTATACCCAAAAATAATGATTTTCTATTGGGGGAGAGAAAATTTTAGGAGTATTTTGAAGTTTTTGGATGATACAATTGGATTTAAAAGTGTGAGGGGATGGGGAGAGGTTGTGGCCATTTATAATTGATGGAGAGGACACAAATGGAATTTTTGAAAATAAGTTAGAAGAACCCACATTTTTACTTATCAAGAGTCTTCAATAGAATAAAAATTAGATACTATAGGAATAATATTCTAAATATATACATAAAATGGGGGTTTTACAAGTTTATAGGTCATTTTTCTCCTTAATATTAATTTTTAACAAAAAAAGTAACGTCTTTTTTACCTTAATCGCTACAACTAATTTTGATTTATTTAATTTATATTTTTGAACAAAATAAAGTTCACCATAAAATAAATTATAAATTATTTTTATTCCAATTATTTAATCCAATTTAATGTTATCTAATGAATTAATTCAATAAACATGTTTCAAACATATATTAATCGTTAAGTAGTTATTATTTATTCCCATTATTCCAATATTTAGGGGACTACAATCATGTTAAATAATAATATTAATAATATATTGTTGTTTGGTAATACTTGACATTACATGTAACAAAAGTTATCAATGAAATGTAAGGTTATGTGAAACAAAATATAAATATGGTGTGTTGTTTAACAAGATCTAAACAATTCATTTCATGTAACGAAAGATATCAATGAATTTAAATTAATTTGAAAGAATATGTTCATAAAATCTCATTATTTTACAATATTTGTATTACTTTGAAGAGACTATCTATATTCTTGACACAAGGTAACATATTCTAGTGAATTATATTACTTGGAAGGTTAAGGTACTTTGAAAAAAATCATAAAATATAAGTGTTGATGTGTGAACCTAAACAAATCATGGTAAAGAACAACCAAAATCAATTTATGAGTTGAAATTATGGAAGTTTCATTGATTAAAATTTTTTAAATGTGGTAAGAATATAACACCCAAATATTTTATGTTATGTATCATTTTAAATAAATTTAATCCCTTCAGAAATTTGGCTATATAAAAAACTGAGTTCGAACAAACCACGATCTACTATTATTTCTTAGTTGTATCATAGACATTAATTTGTCTGGAATAAATATGACTAACTATTTTTGTTTAAAAATATGTGGTTCATAAATTTATAGAATAAAATTTTTTGGTTGACAATTTATTGGATATAGAAATAATAATAAAACAGTAAAACAAGTGTTTATGTGAAAATTTATTTTTTTGCATGAAGTATAGTTATTTTCTAACTTTTGTTAAGAATTTTATTGAAATTTATATAATATATCTTCAAAATAATGTTTTAAAATTCCTATAATATTTTTACAATGTATGGTATAATATTTAATAATGTTTTATTCTTAAAAGAATATTTTCTAAAATGTGACTTTTATGGAATTTTTCTAACTTATTTAAAATTTAATTTCATATACTTATAGGTATTTAATTTGATAAGAATAATTCCATATATTGAATATAGAAGTCCCAATTTAGTAAATAGTTCCCCTTTATTTTTTATCAAATTGAATAGTAACTATAAAATATTCTGTTACCACGGTAATGGGTGAATCAAGTAATTATAGGTAAAAAATATGATAAAGACTATAAAATGACTATAAAACATTCCCCAATTTAATTATATCAGTTAACATAATCCATAAGTACTCTATATTTCGATATATGACCATTTTGTTTCATAATGAAGTGATTATGACCCTTATAATATTTTAATTATAGGAAATCTAAAGATGTAACATTCAAGATTTTAATGATCATAACATTTTTAAAATGGTGTTATATCGAATTTATCATAATTAATATATAATTTTGTAAAAATGAGGTAATTATATTATTCATGATAATTTATTATTAAATTTTCGTGAATAAATAGTAACCTTAAATTATTACACAACACTGATGTAGTAATTATTTAATTAATGAAAAATTTAGGAAATGGTTTTGAAAATATTAAAATATATATAATTTGACATAATTTATGTCATCCAAGAATTTTATGGAATGACTTGAAATATTATGGATGTATTAGAAGTTTTTTTGGAAGTTATCTTATTAGATTTTTTTTAAATGAACGTCAAAAATTTTCTTAAAAATTTACATTTATGGTAACTTACCAAAATAATATACTTTAAAATTGATAAATATTCATAAAAATATTACCATTGTAAATTTTAATAGAATATAGTTTATAAAATTTTACATATTTCATTCAATAGTTGTTTTCACTTATAGTGACATTATTTACAATTTATGTTAAAAATAGTTGTTACTACTGTTTAGGTCAAAAATAACTAACCAAAGTGTTAATTAAAATGATAAGGTTTAAAATGTTACCAGAAATTGTATAATTTTTATTGGTTGATATTATTACATCCATATACTATCTTATCTTAAAATAACATTCCATATATAGACTTTTGGTATGATAAATTAGTTTATTATAATTTTATCATTTAAGAAATTCCAAAAGTGTTGTTCACCTTAATTATAAATGGGAACCACTTTCATTATTCAAGATCAAAAAAACATTCTGATTTCTCTTCTTAACCTCTGTATACATGTTCTTCAGGTTATTTATATCTTAAGAAAACAACACTAATGTGCTAATATGATATCTAAAGGAATTTCATCAAAGAAGAGGTAATTATCATTAACAACTCTTTCAAGTTTATTTATTCTTCAACTTCCACTATAGGTCTTTTTTTATGAATAAAAAATATATATTGTGTCATATTTGTATTGAGAAATTATTATGATTATGAAACAACCATTTTATACCTTTATTACTTCCCATGAATAATTAAATCATTGTACATGTGTACATATAGCTTACGATCTCCACGTAGGGGTGTAATTCAATTTACATAATCACGTTAATTGGATGCTAATAATGATATAAGAATGGATATATATAATAATTATGATATGATATTGGTTATATAAAATTAACATATCATTCATTTCCATACCCATTTACTATTATGGGAAAGATATCATCACTCGTGTGTACGTACGACATACCATCTCCACATAACGTTGTAATTCATTTTCCACATGGAAATGTCAAGAATGAATTCAAAAATGTATATAATGAGTATATATTATGTTTAGGACATTAATATAAATCTGGATATGATTTTACTATATAATATGTGAATATAAAAAAATAATGACAAAACATGTTTTAGAAAATAAGGAAACTAACACCTGAATTAGTGAAATGAATAAAACATTATTAGTAAAAGAATGGTAAAATGTTATAAGGGAAACATATATGATATAATAAATATTAATTTGATTCTATTATAAGTTAATATCTTGTTTAAACCCATTATATAGGATGTTTATATACATATGGAGGAAATCCAACCTAAGGTAATTGTTTATTTCATAATCTTATTATTATTTAAGTTCGTTTATATTTAAGTCTCAGTATGGGAATAGTTCAATCAATTATCTATATTTTGTAATATATTTTTGAAATATTGTCAATACTATCCTATAAATATTGAAATCCATTTTCAATCATGTTTTTCATTTAATAAAATGGGTTGATGGGAATCTTTTTTTATATTATAAACAAGGAGTTTTAAGACTTTTCTGACAAAAAAAACAGAACGAATGCTATTTTAAATGTATATGGAATGATCATATCATCACAAAATCATTAAACCATAATATTTGGAAGCATACTTTACAATTTTACAGGTTTATTTTTGAAGAAACTATTTTCTTTTATAATTTCACTATTTTTTAAACATAAGTGATTTCAAAGTAAAAAGCGTATTTTCCCCAAGAATTTTTCAATGATCATCATAATGTATTTTCCTCCATGTCAACATTATTTATTAATATTATTATTAATTATAATTTAAATCCTATAATACCACATATCCTATTTTATGAAATGGTTTATGATCAGTGTGACTTTGAATGTAATATTATCATACCGCTCACCATATTACTTTGGATGGATTATTATTATGTTCTTTTGTTATGTAAATTTATAAATATTTAACATAATATTTTCAATATGAATAGGTATGTTGATTATGTTTCAGCCCTTCCATATGAGGAATTTATTGGACATAGTACGTTGTGAAAATTCCCTTCTATAACCACTTGATGCATTGGTAGGTCTCATGATATAAACTATTTTGGCTATTGGATTATGACTTTCCCATTTATTTTTGATGCCTTATATGAATCCTTGAAATTATATTTTTAATGTCTCTCGTTATGAATTCTATCCTTAAGAGATTAGTTACCATTTCCCTTGTGATTATATAATTATTTTTTATATCTGTGGATATGTTTTAACTCGTGTTATTATGGAAGTATTTGATTTACATTTATTCATACAATATTATTCTCATGTTATTTGTTTAATGGAATGTGATTTTTTTTACATTAACATACTTTTTTATGGTTATTTAAGATAGAATTCACTATAGGCATACTCTTACTGAGCATCTAAGATCACCATTTTCCTATGTTTCATTTTTCTCAAATATTCTAAGAATTATATTACGACTAATATGTAGGTTTAATAGTGTAGAACAGTATTGTTTTAATTAGAGTTAATATTTTTTATTTTTTATTTTTAGTTTTATTATTAGATTCAAGTATTTATCAATTCTTCCAAACCTACTAAACTATCCATTCATTTGGGATAAGATCGCTTGTACATAGTTCCAATTTAAAAATGTAACCACCAAATCTGGGATACTAGGGTAGAAATATTTAAATTATATCTAAATGGTTTCTATCCAATAATGAGTATTTTATATGGGAATATATCTAGGTATAAGTTCAATTGAGAACTCAACATCTCAGTTTGGATAAAGACTGATAAATTCTTTATGGAACAAAAGTATATAGTCCCTCAAAATAGGAATTTAATTCATTTATAATTATTTCATTTTTATAAATCATATTATCTAGATATTATTTATCTTATAGAAATAATATACACACTTGATTTTGTGATTCTGGAAGAGATTCATAATCCTCCATAAAGTTATGTAAAATTCATGGATACCTTTGGATGTGAAGAGTGATCTCCCTCTCCCGACTATTGATGTTGGATTTATGTAATGATAGATAATCCATGCCCAATATTTTCCTATTGAAGGATATATGGTGAGATTTTTTAGGATTTTTAGTCCTAAAACAATTACCATGAAGGATTTATAACACTATAGATGCAATAATTTCCCCACTTTTTATTCTCATGGATAACTCAATCTCCATACTTTGAGGTGGTGTTTGAATAATTCTACTAAAACTTAAGGATATGAATGAATGTGTATATTCAAAATAAAAATTATTTTTTTATATTATTGAATAAGTAACAAATGTATCATTCACCACAACATTTTTAGAATCCACCTCAGTAATAGTGATAACAAATTAACTTCATTACTCCCTTAGATGTTGTTGTTGTTGATTGTCTCTGACATCCCTTTAATTTTTGAATTGGATCACATAATTACCATGTTCATTATAGCTGAAACATTTTACTATAGGATGAGTGTTGACCAAGACCTTCTTTTATTCTTCCATCACAGTGGTCTTAATCATATCTCTTCAACAATGATTATCATGATGCTATTATTTTCTACATTTGAAGAATATTTTAGTTCCATTTAGATATCTCTTGGGAAGAATCTTCCAACACTTTTACAACGTGGTATATTATGTTATATTTCAACCATTAGATTTATCTAATGAAAAACCCATATTAAACACAATTTTCCTCTTCTTATCTCCAAGACCATGATACCACTAAGAGCCTGCAATCATCATCTCAACCTTAAGGGAATAACATAAAATATTCTCAAAATTGAAGAAGTCTTGAATCACCAAGGATTTTCATAGACTCGTCATTAATATACTAAAGAATTGATCCACCTTGAATTTGGTGTTCATGAAAAATCCATAGGCCTGTCATGGAGTCCTTATGAATTTTTTTTCATACACCTCAAAAGACTCACATTCCTTTTTTCATCAATTTGAGTAACTCCCTCCCATATTATGATAGAGAGTTGGTGGAAGATATTTATTGGAAAATATTTTCCTGAATCCTTAGAATTCTAGGGAATTAATTTTCCTCTTTATAATTTGTGTTTATTATAATTTTTTCATCGCATATTACCTTACCCATAAAAATGATATACCTCAATTTTTACTTTTTATTCTTCTAATCACTTTAGGAAAAATAATATCTTCTCAATCGAGTTAATACATCATTTCACGATGATAGGATCAAAAGATCCACTAAAGGGAGGAGGCCTTCGTCATATAGAGTATTAGACTATAACAAGATATTACTTAGGATAAGGATGTTATTACACGTGATTCAATTTATTATTCATAACATGAGCCATTTGTTCCAGTACATTCATGAATTTTTGACCTCCCATTCCTATCAAGTTTGGAATCTCCTTAGAAAAATAATCACGTATCTTATTACATGGGTTGTTGGTATGGGTTCTTCTATTTATTTCCATTAAATAAAAATGAAAAATAAAATTAGCGGGATTGAATAATTATCTAATGATCATGTAAAAAGAAAAATATGAACAAAAGAGGATAAAATTATAAGTGAAATGTTAATCCAAATATCTGATTCCATATGTATCAGTATTTGTTTTCCATGGTTACATATTCATCCCTATAGTTTTTAATAAGGTTTTATAATCCCAATTTCCCCAAAAATATATTGTGATCTGATACCAGCTACAGATAACCTAGCCTTTTACATGTAACGTTACATAATTTTAATATTAATTATCCATTAAAAAAAATCAAAGGATTAAAAATTATAGTGTAATTAGAAGACTGGAAATATAATTAAAACACGTTAAACTGGATGAAAACACTATTTTATTTAATCTCCATAATGGTATCCTAGCTCACATTGAGCTTATATAACTACATAGGATAACCTAGGTAATTCATTCAAAAAAGGGGTGAGCTAAAAAGCCTAATAAGGGAATAATAATGGAACAAAGCATGAAGCATGAGTCATAAGGCTAAATAAGATAACATAAAATTTATGGCTCATGAATGAACATATAGAGTAATAATATATATATTTTCGAATAATAAAAACAGGGAAATATAATAATGTGAAAGAAAAATATATCATTATATAAACATGAGTCAAGGATAACATCCATGATGATAAAACAAGGTTAGAAAAGTCCCATAATGGATTAGGTTTACTCTCTATTCCAATACATAACATCTCAATAGACTACAAAATTAACAAATGAATTGGAATGATATCTGGACTCACCCATCACAACATGTAGATGAGGTTTTTTCTATATAAATAAATCAAACTTAAGGATTAAACATAATGGTTACCCATGGAATGAAATCGGTTTGGTAATCGTGTCACAAAGAATAACGAAAGGATGGATCATAATGGTATCCATAAAAAAATAAATTTAAATTAGTATTGTACATTAATAAAGGAATTATATGAATATATCATGAATAATAAGGTTCAAATAAAGTGAAAACGTGAAAATTTGGCTGGGGATGTTTAGAAATGTGCTAGATATGTAATGTTTTAGGGAAAAGAACAAAGTTTATTTAAAGGGTATGAGGGGATAATTATTTCCATAAAACAAAAAATGAACAAATATATATTTTTTCATTATAAAATTAATTATTTTAGAAAAATATGGTTCATTAAATAATTTTGTGTAGTGCACATGAAAATGTGTAAGAAACCGAGAAGTTTTCTTTTAATCTGGTTGGCTTAACAAGAGGGATTTAGAAGGGGACCTTAAAAACATGTATTTCACCATAAAAAAGATGAATTAATAATTTTAAATATGTTAGGAACATATTCAATTAATAGAGGATATTTTTCTATGAATAACTAATAGGTAAATTAAGGAAAATAGAAAAAAAAAATCATAACCCAAATAAAATATGGATGTTTAGAGAGATCCCTTACCTTATGTTTGAATGTGTTACGTACTTTCAATTAATATCAGGGATAATAAAATTAGATCCATTAATAATTAAATTCATAAACTATTAAAAATATATATCATTTATTAAAATATTAATTTTTTTATTTATGGAAATTTTGATGAGTTCTAATGGTCAATTTCATTATTCAGGGAGCATTTGTTTCATAGTGTCATGATCGAATCATTTGTGGATAATTATAGATGTCCTTTTCAAATGGGACTAAAACTACATAAGTTTAATAAAAGAGTATTCATGTCATCAAAAAAAATTAATGTTCCCAGATAATATTTTATATTAAGATCTAGGGATTATTCTTTATGAAAAAATGTTAACATTATTTTGGTTTTTATTATGGTGGTTTTACCGAATATCCAAAACATATTTCATTTTATATAATATTATGGACATATATTAATTCCAGAATGTGAGTCCATATATTTTATACATAATTATATCATTATTAATAATTAAAATAAATTTAACCCTTCCATGGAAATAATAATGGGTAAAAATAACTCATTTTCCCTGAACGCAGTAAACTGACAGATTAGAGATGCTCTTTTCATTTTTTAGAATAATAGGAGAAGAGAAGAGATTTGATGAATGATATTCAATTAAAAAAATAAAAATATAGTATATATATTTAACTTAGTAATCATTCCACTTTGGGTAGGGATGTGGGTAAGGGGACAAAAGAAATAATTTAAAAGAGGAAGATGAAGGATTTTACATTATGAATGTCATCTCCTTGAGGACCTCTTTAAGGCACATGGAATGGGTCTTTTGTTGAGACCATAAAAACTAATACATGTGGAAGACTCTTAAGAAGGTAATTGGAAAAAATAATTGTAATATCCAATTCTTAGATGGTGTGAGTAGAAGGGATGGTGAGGGGTGGTATTTATAAGGGGAACAAAAGGGTGTTTTGATTATTATATTCATTTGTTTATTATTCTAGCAGAAGAATATAAATATTATTGATTATTATGAATCTATAATTACTATATTTCATGAAATTTTAAATTAATGTGTTCTTATATAATCCACGTAATAAGAATTCATGTATTTGGATTATAATGTTAAATACCATCAATTACTATATTTCACTAATCACCAAAAATACAACTATTTTAGAGAAATCCAAACAAAACCCTAATAGTTTTCGATCAGTTGATTTCAAAAATTTAATCCATTTTATGAAAATAATTTTCTATATATGATAAATTTAATTTATAAATAAAATTATGATTTATTATAAAAATACATATTTAATATTATAATCGATTATATAACCCATTGAAAAATTATTTATGGTCTCATAAAATTATCTTATCACTATAATACAACTTATTATTAATTTAAGAATTCAGTTTAGGAATATAAATTTTATTTTATATCATTATATTCATTATAAACATGTAAATAAAATATTTTCATTTTTAGAAAATGCCAACTGTTGATTTATTATTTTAAAACATTTATTTTCATGTATGATAAAAATTTCATATTTACATTTTACAAGGAAATTAAATATTATTTTACATTTCTATATGTGAGGATGCTATTATAATTGTTAGATTACTATTCCTAATGGTCAAATTACTATTCTAATGGTCATGTTACAATTCTAATGATCATATTTTTAATGATCATATGGGATCCATACTTAAAATAAATACCTCTTATTTCATTCATTCATCATTCAATTCCATTTTCTCTCAATATTACATATATTATAATATAAAAAATTAATATTTTATTATCAAAATTATGTTTATTTCTATATATTTTTTTATGAGTGTGGTCAATAAAGAGGATCAGTTGATCCAAATTATCTTATTCATATTATCTTTTTTCTATTTAATGCTTAGTTTTAATATTTTAAATTATTATTGGTTTATTTTCTCACTAATTTATAATTACTCATTTATGAGAATAATTTTTTGTTAGTTCTCCATATATTAGACGTAATTTATACTACATGAAATAATTATAAGAAGGTAAATTACTTTGATAAAATTATGCATTGTTACACACTTAGTAATATCTACTATCCAAAGACTTGTTCTGTCATGCCCAATGCCCTACCAAACTGGGCTCATTCCCTCACATCTTAGGATCCATCCACTACTACACACAATGTATGGATGTGACTATCTCTATCATATATGATCACTGATATTAAACACCAATTATCACGTGTTCTCAAACAAAAGAAACATCATCCTTAGAAACTTCTAAAATTCCAATCATAATGATTGTCAAATGATCATACATCCAATGGTGCCCTCCAAAAGATATAGATTACCTTATAGTTATCCTTGAGTGCCACCTCAATATTTTCAATCATTATATGCATCTCACTCCTCTTGATCCAAACACCTCATCCTATCAATATCTTACCAGGATTGATTCGGACTACTCATGCAACCACAACCAATCAATTTTATAGGTTCTGTCCATCATAAAGGGAAATTTAAAATCGTTATCCATATCTCCAAGAAACCACACACACAAAAATTTAAGTATCCTCTATCTTCCCTAAGCTTATGTATGATCATAACTTATTTTAATTTCAATTGGTTTTAAATAAGAATAGTCTATGTTATGTAGATCTATTTTAAACATAATGGGTGTATACTCCAGTACCCCTCGACTGCTAAAAACAACTCATACTCTAATGGGTTCCAAAAAACCAAACTAGGTTGGCATTCCAAATAATAGAAAATGCTTTACATCATGTAATTTCATCAATCCAACCATATACATAGCCTTTACTTGGTTCTATTCCTAGTGAAAAGTGTCTAAAAATTCTCTCCCTAAGCATAGAAGGGAATTCTAAACCAATTGGGTCAGGAAATCGATTGGTCCTTCTATAAAAATTCTTCCACTATACCAAATTCAAAAGAACTCTGTGTGATTTACCACCCATGCAGAAGGTATCACTCAATAACATAATAAAATCATTCAAATGATGATTGTATACTTAGGAAAATCATGTATTATCCAAAATAAATCCTACTGGACAAACTTGCTTTCTTAAACACAATCAAGGAATCATCATTATGAAAACATATAACAACTACATTTCTCGTGAATCAGTCTCCAAACAAGCATGTAGCCATAATTTCTGCCTATATGGAAAACATAAACATGAGTTAACCCTTCTCATAGGTTACCATTATATATAACTAGGCACTAGCCCTATATGGTCTTTTTGATATAAGGGTCTCCTTGTATCCCATATTTCACAAAAGCATAGTCTTGCAAAAGGTCACGTCTCGCAGGATGTCATTTATGATCCCATCCTGAACAACCATAGAATCCAACATGCTAAGGAACAACTCCCTACTCTTGAGAACACATTATCACCAAGCATCCAAATACGGTATTTCTCCAAATAGAAAAATGATCTCATCATCCACAGTCTATATATATAGCTATTATATCCTAGACAATCCACATTATGTGAATCACATTTACTGGATCAGTTAAGTATAATACCATTCCATGATATATGGGAAAACTCCTTATAGGTTGTTACTAGAACATTATGTAACTGAACTAAAATACTAATGACAGATAAGGGGTTTCTATGTAAAGAATCTCATGCCTTACTAACCTACTAGGGTTACCTCATGTCACATACCTTGAGTGACTATGTTGTCCTCATCGTCAAATGCCTCATTATGGATCTACATGAACATCCATCCGATGAATATATATATATGTTAGCCCAGAACATTATATTTCTACATAGTAATTATATGATAAAACTCTATATAAATAGTTTTTAGAACTTTAAATAACTTGTCCCCGATCATCAGTGATAAAAATCACACTAGCAAACCCCTACATGTCATGTGAATCTCATGTGCCTGATATGATGCATGTGATGCCAGTTACCATTATGGGACAAGTTTTAAATCCAGATTATGTCTCCTTCCAATGGGACACGATCTAAAAATCCATAGTATATAATAAATCAAAACATCATGTGCATCACATAAGGTGAATATCACGTCAATCATAATATCACATATTAAGAGAATTAACCCCATCACTTATAGCATAGACTTCATTCTAAATCATTTGTTCATGGGACTCTATCCTGGTATCTATCACAGGCTCTGGAAAATTCTTATATCTCATGGATACCATATCCCAAATAGTAAGGCAAAATAAAACCACTTTGATACAACTTTGAAGTTCTCTAACCTGGTTTAAGCTGAATAGCAATCAGACCTGATCACCAAATGACCTCACGCATTCCTCCCTGTACTCTATAAAGTTTTGAATAGTAGTGTCGGCCTATAGAGGTACTATTAGGTTAATAAAACCCATATATCAAATTGTGCATTAATAAAAGATATAACTAAATAATAATTTATGTAGGAAATAAATCATTAAGAGAATGTTAAAACAAAATGTAACTACGAACAAAAACTCAAATTTCCATTCTCACATAATATTAAAGTCATTAAGTTTAAAATTCCAATATTTTAAGACAATTTTCTCTTTAAATAATTTTATGTGTCCAATATCTTTCTTAACATGAAACATCGAGCTTTAAGCAGATTGGTATATAATAAAAAAAATTATTATTTAAATTTGATTACCTAGATGTTGAATGTTCATGTATGAAAATGAGTAACCACATTATAGAATATATTTATAATAGTCCTAATGAACAATAAATTATTCATTAATTCTTAGGAGGTAACAAATCAATTTTTTTGTGTCATTTTATACATTAAAATTTATTTTTCAACAAATTTTTTTTCCCATTTAATGTGATTAAATTACAATTAATTTACTCTTATTTTTTAAATTTAATTTTATAAATTCAAATAATTCTTAAAATTTTAATATCAAAATTAACATAGGGTAAAAGTTTGGGTTTTTTCGGAAATTATAGATTTTTCATTGAATAATGAAAAATAGAAATTTTTAAAATATCATCCTTTTTAAATAAATTAATATAAAAGTACCATTATATTTTGAATTTGGTCATAAATTTACATATGAATCATTTTATTTATAACTATCTAATTATTTACAATTTAATCAAAAATATTCATTATTTTGATATATGTTAATTTTTTTGTTTAAAAACACATTCTTCTGAAAACTATTTTTCATTTCCTTTTAAAAATTTATATTAAAATTGATTTCTACCACTTATATAGATTGAATCATTAAGAATGGATTCCATATTTATAATTATTATGATCAATTTTTTTAATATTTTCTTTTTGTTTTTGGTCATTATGAATAATAACCATGGTAAATATTTGTGAACTCAGTAAGGGTAAAAGGGGTGAAATGGGGTTAAAACATTGGGATATGTCTCTAAAATTTATCTAAAACATTTGTTTATAAAATTTTATTAGTTTAGTTTGGGAATTTTCATCCATGTATCAAATATATGGAAACTTGGTGTAAATTTTCATTGATAATAACCGTTATTTTTTTAAAATAAAGTATTTAATACAATATATCACTCTATCGAATTTTATATCTCTAAAATTTTTTCATTAGTATTAAAATAATAAAATTTAGGTTTAAAATATTTATTTTATAGATAAATTTTTATTTTTATCGTGTTAATTTATTTTAAATTTTTAGTGATTGAGTAATAACCTTAAATTCTCATGTGATGTCGATAGATTATTTAATTAATTAATATAAAAATAAAATAAATTCTATTAATAATATTAATTGTAACAAAATTTAGATAAATTATTAGATTCCATTATTTTTATATAAATAAAACCAATTAGGGATTTTTTAAAGCTTTATATTATAATTCTATATTTTTTATGATGTCCTTAAAGTCATATTAATTGAATAGTGTAAAAAATTGATATGAATGATATTTATTGAAAATAATATATTATTAAATTATATAAAAAACATAAAAATTTTAAAAAAGGACAAGGGAATAATATATGGTCTAAAATTACCTCCCTTGGACATTTATGATCCAATTTTAACCTTATATGTAAAATTACAACCCTTTAATATTGAAATAGTTTTTACTATTGTTATGGTTTAAAATTATAAGTGAATGGGTTAAACAAAAATATAAAGTTTTAAATGAAACCAAAACCTATCTAAATTTCATTGGATGTTTATATTTAAACTATAATTCCTTTTTATTTAAATTTGTGGCTATTTAGAACCATTATACAACATAAATACATTAATTATATTTTTATGTTTTTTATAATATGATGGATGTTATTTCCCACCCTTAAAAAATGAAACCTCTTTTCTCTCTTCTTAACACCACATTGAGAAACCTAGTGTTTGTAAAATATATTTCAAGGTAACGTTATGTTGCTTTTGATATGAGTGTATTTGTTGAAAGATAAGGTTTCTATGAAAATCTGTGGAGTTTCAAATATATTGTTGACAAGGTATGTTGACAAAGATATAAGAATAATGAATGGATGCTCTAGAGGTGGTAAAAAATTCTACATACAATGTGGGGTTGTTTCATAGTGTTTGTTAGATTTTTGTGCCCAAAATTCCGGGAATGGAGATATTTGTTTTTGGAAAAGCATGGTGCGTTCAAGAATAATGTTGAATTGATATCTTACGAGCACAGTATGTTTTAGGATCATCTCATCAAAATATGGAAAAGGGAAAAGCCATGTGCATGATTTTTTTTTCATGAAAGACGGTTGGCATGGAAAGAAGTTTTTTGTGCATAAAAAATGATTTGTAAGTATCTTACATTGAAATTGTGACATCAAAATAGAGTTCCACACATGTGTATTTCAAAAATCTACACATAAAAATATGGTAAAATCATGAGTTGTGCACAAAAAGGTGAAATTTTGTGAAAGGGGTTTATGCACCAAATACGACATTAAAATCTGTCTTATGAACCCGGTAAAATATTATGCCTGAAGGGGGACGTGTGTAAGGATCTTTCACACAAGTTCATTCGGGTCTATAAATTTTTGGCTACCTCCCCTCATTTAACTTGATTAACCCTTAGAGAAAATTATAGCTCTGAATCACATTAGTGTTGTGTAAAACGATGTAAAACTGCTTATAAAGAGATTTGTGTGAAGCAATGAAAGAAATATTTTTTGTGTATAAAAAGAGTAATTCAGTATGAATGACCAAGGGGGTTTCATTAAAAGAAGAATATTTTTTTTGAAAGATATAATTTTGTGAAAAATTTGAAATATTGTGTGCAATGTGATAAATGTTTGCACAATAAATTCAAATTTAACAGGAAATACAAAGTGTGAACCAGAAGATATTTCCCTATAAATATGTGGTTAATTGGTATTCATATTGTGGATGAAGTGGAACTTAATGATACAATAAATTTGTTATGAAATAAATTAGTGTTCATGCGTACGTATGACCTATCATCTCTATGAACAGTGTAATTAATTTTTCTAACTCTAACTTTTATGGATGATTATAAATATTTATATATATATATAATTAATAAATTTGATATTTATATGATGAATAAAAATTTAGATGATGTAATCACGATAATAGTACAAGGATCAGAACAATAGAACCCAAATTCTCATGAAAAAATGAAATAGTTAACACATAGAAATGATGATTTTAATAAATATTTATAAATAAAAGAGTGTTGAAATTTTATAAATGAATAATATATGATATTATAATTAATTATATGGTAATTAAATATAATTTTAATAAATTAATTTTTATTATGAAGGAGGATAGAATCACTTACAAATAATATCAGACTAAGGTAATGGTTTTCTTGTCTCGCTTTTATTCTAATGATATATATGTCATATTAACTAATTGTTTCCTTCATTCAGTGTATATACTATGCCTTTTATTTGTTATAATAGGAATAAAATTATTTTATTTTTATCTAATGTTTTACATGAATTTATTTATTTCAGGTGTTAAGATTCAAAAGATACCAAAGTGGTAAGGGATTACATCTACAATCTCAATTTATTTCAGGATTATTTATTCTTGATTTTCCATTGAGGGAAATTATCTGATACTTATCTAATAAAATTATTCAATTTTATTCTATTATGTTTATTCATGTAATTATAAAGTAATTTTACCATTTTTCTATCTTGGGTACTTAAAATTATCAATAATATTTTTTAATAAAAATAGACATTATTTCATATTTTATTAGGAATCTTTTCTTCAATGTCCATGTTTTTAAAAAATCTTTTCATGAATGTTTTCAATATTTTAAAATTATTTTTTATTGTAATTTTTATAAAAGATCTAGTTTTAAAAATTATTAAAATTATTATTCTCTTAAATTTTTAAATGATATGATTTTTAATTTTTAAGAAAATAATTAAAGGGAATATTTATTTAATGTATACGACATGAATAGAATTTCTCATTATTATGACAACATAATTCATTAAGGATTCCTTTAAAACATTAAAATTTTATTTTCAATGAATTGTTTTTCTGTTATATGTGGAAAAAATTAGATTTTAATAAGTGATTTCAAATTGAAAATGGTATTTTCCTAATGAAACATTACAGTGATATTTTAAATGTATTTTCAACTATGAAAACACCCATTAGTGTTTCTACGGATATGATCCAATGATACTATTATTGTTTATAATCCGTATTTTTTCTGAGGAATATGTATAAATGTTATGTATTCTTGATTCAATATATAAATTTATTGATTTATAAGGTATTTTGAGAAAGAAATATATTGATCTTTCAAAATATGAGGAATTCATTAGACATGTAAGTAATTGGTGGACATAAGTTATATATATAACCTTAATGAACCTATTTGTCTCATTACACAAAATAGGTTAGCATTATTTATTGAATGAGGCCATAATATTATGTCATAATAATTGGTTATTTGGTGTATTCCATCCCATAAAATAATAATTTCATGGTTGTGAGACCTTAATGGAATTATAATTTCTTTGTTGAGAGGCCTTGATGGTAAGATTATTGATTTTGTGGTTGAGATTCCTCGATCAAGAAAATAATAAATTATGAATTTAATTTTATAATATTTTACTTTATATTATTCTTATGATTAATATGTTGATATTTTCCATGGATACTCATTGGACTCAACTTTATGATTAAAAGGAATGTGTTTTTACTATCCACTTTTCTAGATTAATTATTTCTTATTTACCCATAATAGATTCTTCTGTATGTATCTCTTACAGATCATCTTATCTCACCCTTAATTTTTCATTTCATTATGATATGAAGAAGGATATTATTAATCATATCAAAGATTAAAGACCATTTGTTTTGATATGTTTCTATTTTTCCAATGTATTATGGTAATATTGTATATATATAGTATACCAAGGGTATTAAACAATTCAGTTCTTTTGGATGTGATCCATTGTATATTGAGCCCATTTAATAATGTAACCACCAACTTTGGACTACTAGGGTTGAGTTTTTATATTTGGTTTTCAAGGAAGTTTCTTTGAAACCTTGGAATCTATATTTTAAATGAATATATCCAATATGAGAATTATAATAACACTGTATCATAATTTAAAAGTGTTAAAATATAGAGGTTTTTAATTTATGGCTCGATCTTCATATGATTATGAGATAAATTATAGTGTGTCATTTATTAGTGATGGTACCTAATAGAATAAATAGATTAAACATTCATAGTCAGTGTAGGTACTGTCTTTTTGAATAATCAATTATATATAGTGAAGGAATTGTGTAGATAATGGACATATTAGGGATATTGAATCAGGTTATGATGAATAACCTTGACTGTAAGGAATAATATGTTTCTCCATAGTGTAATTAACCTATGTTGGATAGAATAATGTGAAAAAATCCTCTTTATATTAATTAAACTACTAATCCATTGGTACCTAAACAATTGATTGTGTCCCTTGAGAAAATATGGCTTGCATTGGGATGTAATAAAAGAGATAAGGTTATTATTGTAGTTTAATATTTGAAAAGAGATGATGATCAATAATAGTAATTGATCTGGAACAAAAAAAATTATTATGAAACAGAATGAAATTAATGGATAACTTTTAAAGTGATATTATTCATGAAATAATTTTCTCATGAGAAATGAAAAAATATCTAACGGAAATTCCGCAGTATAGGATAGCAAGAAGAGGAGACTCTTGATGAGTATGAGTAAAACATTAAAAGATTAGAAAGGCCTATTATAAACTATACATGTAATCAAAAAATTAATATTCATCATTTAATTTATGGGATTATGCTAATCTACTAAAGTGAACTAGTGTATCAAACATTTTGGTAATATGATGATATGGTCTTAAGTGACATTAAAATGGGTAATGATTTCTACAATATTATATTTTCAAATTAAATTAAGAGTAGAAGAGGATGATTGAGAACCACAAAAAAATAAACGAGGTCAATGAAAATAATGGAATCCCATATGTGATAATTGTAGAAGGAAACACCTTAGTATTTTATAAATTAGAATAGTATTTTGTTTTAAGTACTGGAAAAGGGGTTGTAAGGCTCTTTAATGAATAGAAAATAAAGAAACCATTATTTTCCAATTCTCTATATTTATATAGATGGGTTATTATCCAAACCAATGTCCCAATCATCGAGGAAACATACCATAGAAGAGTCCAAGAGGAGAAGTCCATGATTGTGCAGTTATTATAACTAAAGATAAAATCCATTTAGTTGTAACAATAGGTATCGTAAAATCATGATTTATTTGATTCTAGATATATGAAATCTTTTAATAGATATAAAATCAGACTTTAACACTATGAGTAAATAATTATCAATCAAGACACTTAGTAGGAATATGGTTATTGAGAATATTCTGTTAATCTGAACTAATATTCAATAGTTGCAGAAATGGTTGTTATATTTATGTTTGGATTTTAAATAAACCAGATTTTTTGGATTTATTTAATTTTTAGGAATAAAAATTTTAACATGATGAATAAAATTATATAGACAAAGGATCTTTATATCATTGTTTTATTCTTTTACCTTTAATTATAATAAATTGTTGGTAATTTCACCCTTTATTAATTTATTGTTTTATAGTCATTAACTTTCTAAATAATATGTTATCTATCACTATTCATTAGTCATTGGATGCTAGTATTATATTTAATGTCTATATTTAACCATCCCAGTAATTATCTCCTTGTATAGGGACTTGTATATGTGATATTCGAGGATAAATTTATGTTTCCCACATTCACATTTCGAATGATGTTTCATTATTCCCCAGTAGGATGTGGGTTTTAAAAAAGGTTTACCCTTTTATGATTGAGAAAAAATTGTGAGGGTGAATTTTATTTAAGTGGGTGTAACATAATATCCAAATATTTTAAGATATATATTTATTAAATAATTTGAAGTGTCAAATATCTTTCTTAACACACAATATAGATCTTTAAATGAATTGATATATATTAACAAAAAGATTAGTCATTAAATGTGATAAACTATTTATTGAATTGAAATGTGTGAATATGAGTAACCACATTATAAATAAATATGTATATATATAAGGTCCCTATAAAATAAAAATTCATCAAAAAATTCGTTGGAAATACTCACTCAATTTTCAGTGATATCAAGTGGTACTTCATAAATTCATTTTCTTAAAAAAATATTTTATTGCACATTGTTCATGGATATTCATATTAATATCAGAAAATTTTAGAAATTTTATTTTATTAGAATATTTTCATTGTAAATTATCACATAGAAATTATTTTATAATGAAATTTTGGTATTTTTTGGAAATGAAGGATTTTTCAATGAATAATGAAAAATAATGCTTTTCAAATACCCTCATTTATTATACCAAGTAATATAAAATCCCCATAATATTCTTGATTTTTTTCATAAAGTTACTTATGATACATTTGGTCAATAAAAATCTATTTAATTAAATTTTGAACATAAATATCCATTATGTTGATATAAGTTTATTTTTAAGTTTAAAACGCATTTTTCTAAAAACTATTTTCTTTTGCATTTTATACATACATATTAATATTTATTTATTACCATTCACGATATTTAATTATAAAAATTGGATTAATACTTATAATCAAAAGGATAAAATTTATATATATACCTTTTATTTTTTGTAATTGTGAATAATAACCTTTGTAAATATTTATCACCACGGTAAGGGTAAAAAGTGTAAAATATGGTTAAAACATAGGGATAAAGATTTATAATTAACTAGAACCTGCCTATATCTTATTGGATGAGTGGATTTTGGATATTTACATTAAATTATTGAATATATGGCCACATTTTGTAATTATTATTTGATCATGACCATTATGTTATTTTCTGAAAAGGATAAATGCAAAATGTCATTCCCTAGACTTTAATAACTTCAATTATTTTACTAGGATAAAAATAGGTAATATTTAGTTATAAATGATTATATAATTTATATATTGATTTTTTAGCAGGGTAATTTACTTTTAATATTTATTTATTGAATAATTACCTATAATGCTAATGCGACGCTGACAATATATTTATTCAATTTGTAGAAAAATAAAATCAGTGACATTAAAAATATTAAAAGTGAAACAATTTTGATGATTTATTGTATACTAATAATACTTTTAAAAAATATATCATATTATGGATTTTTAATGACTTATATTCAAATTTTATACTTTTATTTTGGTCTTTAAAGTCAAATTAAATGAATAGTGTCACAAATTAAATTAATGATATTTTATGAAAAACATATATTATTAAATTTCTTAAAATTCATAAAAATATTGAAATATGACAATAGGGAAAATATATGGTCCAAAATTTCTTCCCTTTGAAATTTATGAGCCAATTTCCACCTTCAAAGAAAAATTATATCCCTTTAATATTGAAATAGTTGTTACCACAGTTAAGGTAAAAAATGGTTAATGAAGGGGTTAAATTAGATGATGTGATTTAAAATGATACCAAAACCAATATAAATTTCCATGTATGATGATATTTATACCATATTTATATATATTAAAAAATGGATATTTTGAAGTATTATACTTTATAAATTCATTAATTGTATTTTAATATTTTTATTAATTCAATTAGTGTATTGTTCCTCCCTTATAAAAGGACACCCCATCCATCTCTTATTTACACCAATTTGAGAATCCTAGCTAGAAAAAACTTAACCATTTGTCTTTTAAACTTACCTATACACAAATTAGAGGTTATTTTCTTCTTAAAATTCCTTTCCAAATATAATTATGAAGGAATATAAAGGAAGTCTACTGGATAAGAAATAATTTTCATTAGAGACTCTTTCAAATTTTTTCTTCTTATTCGACCCCTAAATATATTTTAAATATCCCAAAATAAAAAATTATGTTTCATAAATATAATAATATCTTATTATTCTTATAATAAAACCATTTTTTATCTCTTTTCCATCCTAATAAAAGTGAAAACATCACTCGTGTTCATGCATGACTTATCGTCTCCACGTAGCGGTGTAATTCATTTTTCATAAAAAATTTATTTGTATGGTTATAAAATGTAAATAATAAATATATATGATATTTATGACATTATCAGTATTCTTGAATTATAATATCATATCTACATTATTACCTTCAATTCAATTAGAAAACGATAACATCACTTCGGCGTACCTGTGGACTACCACCTTGACAAAGAGATGTGATCTTTTTTCTTTTCTTGTTTACATGGATAGAAAGAAGGTCATATTTAATGAATATATATGATATAGTAATTATTTTTTAAAATTGAATTGTTTTTTTTAATTTTCGTTCATTCCATCCATCAAAAGTGAAAACAACTTTTCTGTTTATGTACAACATGTCGTCTATATGAACGGTGTAATTAATTTTCCTATATCTACATTTTATATATAACTATAAATACAAAAAAACAGACACACACACACACATATATATATATATATAATATTTTATTCATATCATGAATATAATTTTCATTGTGACGGAACCATGATAAAATTAAAAGGATTGGAAGATCCAATCCAAAATTCTCATAAAAAAATGAAGTAGTTAACACTCAGAAATGACTTTTTTTAAAATGAATTATTAATAGAAGAATATTTAGATGTCATAAGTGTATCATATATTTTATTATAAGTATGTATATGTTTTTTTATTTATAATTAAAATAAATTTAAATATAATAAATAGTAAGATAAAATAACTTAAAAATCATGTCAAATCTAATTTAAGGGTTTTCCTACCTCACTTTTGATTCCATGAGACTTATGAAATATTAACCACTAGTTTCCTTATTGTTGTTTATATAATATCTAGATGATATATTATATCATTAATACCTTTATATTTATGGTATTAATTTTACAATTGAAGTTATTTTTTTCGTGAGGGTTATAATTGGAAGGATACCAAAGTGGTAAGGGTTTTCTTTTACAATATCAGTTTATTTCTTGATTTTTTGTGATTGAATTTCCATTAAGAGAAATTATTTGATAATTATCTTATAAAACCATTTCATTTTATTCTCATATATTTATTAATGGAATTTTTTTAATATTACCATTTTTATCTCTTAGGTACTTAAAAATTTTGATAAAATATTTTTAAGAAAAACATATTGAATTTCTTATATTGTTGGGAATATTTTAATCCACGCCTATGTATTTGAAAATGTATTAAATTATATTTTTAAATATTCCCCTATGTTTTTTAAAACAATTATTACCCATTAATGAAATTTTACGAAATTTTCTAAAAGTAATCTTCTTATCATTTTCCAAATGTTAAACTTTGGATTTTTTACCCAAAATGTAAAAGGAATATTTGTTTTAACACACATGAAATGAATGTAATTTCCATTTTTTGTGAACTAACCACTCATTGAATCATCCATTAAAAATTTAAAAATTTATTTTAGAATAAAATAATTTCTTTAATATTTTTCAAATTTCTTAGATTTTAATAATTCATTTCGAAGTGAAAATGGTATTTTCCTCATGAAATGTTCCAACAATATTTTAAAGGTATTTTAAATTATAAAAACACCCATAGATGTTACACAATATATTATCCAATGATTCCATATATATAATTTATCTAGATGGTTTATGATAATGAGTTTTTAATTTTCTATATTATTTATTCAATACAGATAATTGTGGACTTATAGGTAATTTCAAGAATGAATTTTTAATATCCTGACCCCACTTACCACTAGACCGGTTGCTGGATCGGTCAACACATTAACTCAAGCGTGTCTCCCTGTATACATAAGGTTTCTGACTAGGAGAAAGGGTGTAAGGATAGTGAGTGGGGAGACTATACCATCATTTTAGAGTGCACGATAGAAAATAGACAAAAATGGTAAGCAACAAATATAAGTAGAAGCGGTTTAAATAAATAAATCAAAAGGCAACTGTAATCACAAATGAATATAGAAATATGGAATATTCCAATTTACAATGTATGAATTCCAATGATAATACATAATTAAAAAATATTAAACAGTTCAACATGCTTTACATGTCATTTCATAAATAAAGAAAAATCCCAAAGCCCCAGGCAAACTCCAGGAGCATCTCAAGCTCCAGCTCGGTAATTTACTCCTAACTCTCAGGTACAAGGAAACAACATAGCCAAAATTCCATGGTCCTACAATAATAAGTATCTACATGGGTACCCGTGGTACCTGAGCAGGTTGTGACATAACATCTCAGCAGGGAGGCACCCATGGAATCATGCCCACCAATATGGGCAGTATTTAAACAAGTAGTGTTCTGGTAAACCCTAAAGCTGTAATATGAATAACAAATTCCCATAGAATGTTATCTACTGACAATAATACAACAAATATCCCCATAGGTCTCCCTAAAAAATATATTCATTCTCTATTAATAAGGAATCTATAAAAAGTTCACAAAATTGATAACTAATAACATGACCTCATTGTACATCCAAATAAATTATACCATTATGGTGTTTCCATACAACATCATGTCAAAATTTACCACATCCAAGACATATATTCAAACATATCACATACCACAAGATCATGCCATATAAATATGTGTAGACCCTAAAAGGATAGATCCAAGGTGTCATGTACCGAGGAATCAATCTAGAAAATATAGACCCCAAAGGGCTGAATCCAATGAAATCATCCAAGTCAACCACATCGAGTCCCATGGGCGTCCCAATGGAAACACAATCTTGGCACTGGTTGGAGTCCCAATAGAATTTATACTGACACGTATAATGCGGTTATATAAAGCTGGATCCATAGGGTAGTAAGGCCTCAGGCATCCCACAAAATCAACACCCAAGGGGCATAATCAAGCTTATGTGTCCACCACTATGTTCCATACCCATGGCGAGAAGTCCATGGAATCTATCCACCCATTCATTCAATTAAAATCATTTAGAAAATTAGACCTTATGAGTATACCCACTCACAAAATCTATTCCATTATAATCTATCTAGTTACCCACCCATTCAACCCAATTCAAAATAAGGATTGACATAAGAATGTGGGTGTACCCACCCACATAACTATATAATTTCATTTAGCGAGTATATCCACTCACTACATCACCCATAACATGATTATACCCACACATATGTCCATTTACCTTCAATCAAGTTATATGGGTATACCTACCCATATATAACCATTTCTTAATTAAATATATCACAAGTCAAACAATTAGCATACCCCCTCACATTGACATTTCATGTTTAAGTACCTCCAACATGTTTATACACTCATTTACCCATTTTCTATTCAAGTCATATTTGGAGTATACCCAATCATAGTCCATAATTGTTTAATTTACCCTTTAAACAATCCAAGCCACCCAATTGAGTATTCCCACTCAATTAACCGATTACCCCCAAGTATACCACATGGGTTAACCCACTCTTATCTCCCCATATAGCTCACTAGAACCATTTAAATTAAGTGTGTCATCATTGAAATGATGCAATACCTCTCCAATATTAACAACCCATATCTCTTTTATTTCAACTACTTCCTCTAACTAGGAAATCATAGGCAAAACAAACGTCAACAAGATGAGAAACATAAACACTCTACTCAGTATTTCTTTTGCTTGATGGCAGCGCACTGCAATTGAGGTGTTTTATTAAAAAATGATTTTGTATTATAATAAATCATTCAACACAAAATAGGTGGTTTATTCCATAAATTCAGTTCAAATTATGAAATTCATAAATTAAAACACTACTAGATTTTTAAGTTAAACCAAGGTTGAGGACCCTACCTTAAATAATGGACTAGGAAATCTTTCTAACTCAAGGTCGTTGCTTGCCCGCCCAAACGGAATTCCATATAAACACACACACACACACACATATATATATATATATATATCCTTAATACAATGTTTAGGTTTCCCACTCCGTGTGGGAACCCACACATGGAAGATATATATATATCAATATATATTCAAACCTTGGAAAAAATGAATGCGCGCACATATAAAATGATCACAAAAGCCTAAAAAATTATATCGTTCATAATAACACCTCTAAACCCATAATATAGGGTGTGAAGAAAATTATGGGTACAAATCCTTACCTCAAATTAATGTTAGTTGTCTAAATCTTCCTAAACCACCTCACCTTCTGTAGTGGTTGCTGGAACATGGGTCAACGGGTCCCGAGACACCGTTTTCAAAACCTAGAACCGGAATAAACAAGAAATCAGATCAAACCTCAACCCTAGGGTTGAGTCCAAACTCATTTGGGTGATGTAGAGGCCGCGAAATTTCTAGAAACAAGGAGAGAAGGGAGTAAAGAGTCTTACCTCCAAGCACCGAATGAAGAACCGGTTGAAATGGTGGAGAAAAAAGTTAGGACGAAGGGAGTAAGTGGAGGTTTCTGTCATGCCTCAAAGGGGGAGGCCCCCTGCCATGGGTCATGCGAGTGAGGGTGAGGGAGAGGTAGGTTTAGGTTTTAGTTTTTTTTATTTTAATTTATTTTAAATTAAATTAATTATTTAAATAAACCCATCCACATTGTTTGGAAAACCATATGACAACCATGTGGAACCCCTATCTAAGAAACTCACCTCACATTTTTGGTTGTGCACTATCTTACTAACCATGCACATACTGTGTGAATGACTTTGTCTCGCTATCTTAAGGCTGCACAATCACTAATATGGGAAACACGGTTTTTAGAAAAACCCTACGCCCACTGAAACCATTTTAAAAGCTGAGTTTCTGGGTCTGATGATCCCAAAACCCATAGAGCCACTTGGTAAAATCCTTGGGCCTTTACTCATGCCCCAAAACAACACTTTATATGGTCCCAACCTACATAAATTCATTCCAACTCTCAGTTTTAAATTTGAATTATCCAAAAATTTCCAAATATTCAAAAACCCTCTTAGAAACTGCCCTGTCCAAAACATGGGTTCTTACAATCTACCCACCATAAAAATTCCAATTTCTGAGAAGATTTCAGAACCTACATAAACATCACCAAACCCATGTAGGTTTTTTGGTTACATTCAATAAAACTCATTGAATTTCCAAATTCTAAATTCACCTTTTACCATTCATAATCCAAAGGTGCCTACTCCTTTAAAACCTGATCCAAAGATCACGATCCAACCTAAAACTCCAAAAAAACATTTAACTGAGCCACATAACCAAGGAAATGATATCATCACCATATCTTTATTCATATGCCCATTGGTGCTTCCCACCAAGGGTATTATCATTTAATGGAGAATTCCAAATCACGGCACTCCTATAGTTGGAATTTCCTAAAAAGATACATCTTAAGCACTATCGTAATGCTTCTCATGTGATTTCTTAAACTGGGTGAACCCAATTACATCAGAGGTCATAACATAGACCTCTTCGAAGGAAATTATCGAAACAAAAACAACCTACTAAAACTGACCACACATGCTTCCCACGAAAGACATCATCAACCCAAAAACCACACTCGTCCTTAAAATGGTGACTTTCTCTTTAAATAAAGTTCAATCTCCAACAGCATACAATAAGAAAAAGGGTAAAAAAACAAGCCACATTTGGCTAACCATTGTTTAAGGTACCCAATATTGATGGTCGACATGTCCTAAACAGAACTGAAATCCTTCCTCCCCAAGGTATTCACTTGCTAACATAAGCATGCACACCAATTTTCTTACCCAACTACCAGTGAAATTCCCAGATCAAGCCATCTCTATTATATTTTAAAACTATTGTGCCTCATCGCAATCATATGTGTAACCCAAAGGACTATGAATCCCTCTTACAACCCAGGAATAGATCAAGAAATAAACCCACAACTTTTAAAATTCATAGCGATGTATAATTGACACTCTCCTACTGCATCTAAAATGACATTAAGATATGGGACATGATCGTCTAATTCAGAAGTGTACACTAAGAGTAAACCTAGAAGGTTAGTCGAACCACTACTGGTTGACTCCATACAAAAACCAGACATTGCCAGCTAGCTGATCATCAACTAAACCTAGATTCCTATACCACCCAAGGAATCATGGTCTTCCAAAGCTTTCCACTAAATCTCCTTCCAAACTAGCAGAGTTTCTAAATAGTACCACATACCACCAACCTTGTCTAAGTCATTCTACCAAGCATCCACTGACACATACACCTAATCTGATGCAACACTACCCACCTTGGGAGTGTCCTTATCAACGAAAGAAAAGAGTAGCCACTTATAAGAATGATATCTCAGAACACCTTCAATGTACGTGTAACGTTCAATAAACAAATATCACCACATCTAGCAATTGGAAATTAATCTATAATTAAAATGACTGGCATGTCAAAAAACCAAAGTCCCAAAAGTCCTACCGAGAATTGAGAAGAAATTTTTTTCCTTAATACCTCGATCACTCTTCTCCAGAGTTATCCTGAGAATGTCCTCAATATCAAAGTACCCATGATCACACCAAACTAAACCAGTCTGTCACACCTCTAAACACTGGAAGGTTACCGTGTCTATCAACACATACCACCCTAAGTTCAAAAAAACCAACGACAAAAAATATCACACAACCATTATCTCAGATGATGATGTACAGAGTCATCCATCACTAATGAAAAGAGAGGTTCACGAGACCTCTTAATAAACTGACCATGCTTGAGGCATGTCTAACCTATGGAACCAGACATTTCGCGATGTATGTTCCCACATCAAGAGTTAAGGTACTAGGACCACCCCTCTGAACAAGGATATCTATTTAGAATGAAAAGGTCCTAATAGGGACAATGCCGCTGAACAATAGTAAACTTCATAAATGTTTCAATGGAAGTTAAGAAATCATTTTCTAAGGGTGATACCTAGAAAAATATATCCCCTTAAAACAATACATATTTACCTCATCCCTTGGTCATGAAAATAGGTTTTTCTAGGCATAAGAGCCCCTTCATTAGGGAAATTATAAAAAGGAACCTCCTATGGATGATCGCTCGCATATTAATTCCAAGTTGTATCATAAAAACATTTAAAACTACCCATCTATGAGGGTTCAAAAAAGGGACATCACTACAGTTTCTAATCTAAAACCATTTAATTAATTCATTTCAACAATAAAACATTTGAAATAATTTTAAACAAAACCACATGTACCATTTCACAACCAAGGAACATAATTTTAAACAACACCCCATGGGAAAACATTCATGTTATAACAAATTCCTTTTTTAACATTTAACATTGAAATATATTCCACTATAAATAGGCAATTTAGCATCTAAATCCATTTTTAACCAAGATGGTTACCTCCGAGGGTCCCATTTATTTAACTTGAGTTCCTTAGAAAGAACCCCCAAGAGCATTCAGAAAACATGAAAATATTTAAAACACCCTCAAAGGGCTATTCCATAAAAACATGCCCCAAATGACCTACATGGGTCCTGTTGATAATTTTGAATAATTTAAAAAACGCTTTCACAATATAACATTCTCACAATCATGCTAATCCGGTAACTTTAGTGTCCATCTACCAATCCATAAAGCACCCATATACTTTACATACGGAATTTGGCTCCCATTTAGTAAAATCATTTCATTTAAGATCAAAACATAAAAGCCTTCACATTACACCATTTCTAATTTAGACTCAAATGGTTTAAATTTATAAGAATTCCCAAATACACCATAGTTATAAAATGGCTCAATAACATTGGTGGCCATCTAAAAATATTTAGGGTGCCCATACACCTTACTGCTGGAATTTGGCTCCCATTAATCTCACTCATTCCCATTTAACATTTTAAATTTTTGTAGCACATTATCAATGGTTTGAATACACTGTCACCCTTTTCCTAGTTATAAGGTACCCATATACCTTATAATTGAAACTATATCACTTCTGAAACTCAAAAACAAAAATTCATCCCATGCAACCATTTACACATCAAGACACCTCTAGCATGTTATCATATGTAGTAACACAATATAATGATATAACAAAGAAGCATAGAATAACATAAAAACATTCTAAAAACAGTGGTATCAAGGAATATAATATATAAGCATATACAACACAATCATGGAATGCTATATAAATAGGCATGATAACATATTACCTCAACACATACAAATTAAGCATGATGTCACTTAAGACACACATTCATACTTAGAAGGCAACCTACTATTGTAGCTATATTGCATAGAATATATGCATGGAAAGTGAATTTCTATGTGCATAATATGATTTATGTCATGTCAATTTCTTTACATTCTAACGAAGGTAAATTTACCAAAATTCTGTAAATCCATAATACAAGTAAAATACAACATTCACACAAGGTGAAATCACATCAACTGTAAAACCGAAGAACATAAAAAGAAATTACCAACCCTGGACACTTTTCCACTTCCCGTACATGGGGTGATTAATCCCAGGTACAACTATCTACCAAGTGCCGATACATTCCTAGCCTCTTGTGTACCAACCCCAAATAGTAAGACAAAGGAAAAACAACCTCTCATACCACTTTTTGACATCTCGGCCTGACTTAACACTTAACCAGTAGCCAGACCAGTCACTATAGGACCTCAAGTGAATCTCCACGTATTCAAGGGGATTCTGATTAGTAGTGATGGTGTATGTATAGTTACTGTGGTGACTATACCCTCATTTTAGAGTGCACAATGATAAACATACATATGTGGTTAGCACAAAATATCAATAGAAGCAGTACAAATCAATAAAAAATCAACTAAAGAAAAATTTAATCACAGACTAATATAGAAATATGGCCAATTATAATTTACAATGCATTCATGCCTATGATGATACATAATTCAAAAATATTAAATAGTTCAACATGATTTACATCTCATTACATAAATAACAAAAATACCAAAAGCCTTAGGGGCGATCTCCACAGGCATCCTGAGCTCCTACATGGTCCTTTTCTCCAGACTCCCAGGTACAAGGAAACAACATAGTCAAAAGTCTATGGTCTTGGAACAAGAAGAGTATACTCGAGTACCAATGGTACATGATCAGGGTGTGAGATAACATTTCAGTAGGGTGGCACCCAAGGAATCACTCCCACTAATTTGTGTAATATGTAAGAAATAAGTGTGCAGGTAAACCATAAAAGAGTAAAAATGAATAAAAAATGACCATGGAATTTAAACTACTAATAGTAATACCAAAATTCCGCCTCAAGGATCTCTACCCCCATATAGTCAAGATCCTCTTAAAATGAAGATATAATAAGTGTACAAAATAGATAAATAAATAACATTACCTCACCATACATCCAAACTTGTCAGACCATCACGACCTTTCTGTACAACCTCATGTAAAAATTTACCATGTCCAAGATGTATATTCGAGTGTATTTCATACCTCATAGCCATGACATATAATGAAGTGTAGATCCCAAAAATCTAGATCCAACGTGTAATGTACCAAGGCATCCATGTAAGAAATCTAGACCACAAAGGGGAGGATCTATAGAACTTGTCCAAGGTGTCCCTATCGAGTCCCATGGGCATCCTAGTGGAAACTCAGTCTAGGCACTAGTTATAGTCTAAGGAGCATGTATACCAACATGTCTTGTGAGATTCCATGAAATAAAGATCCAAGAGGTATTATGTTTTATGGAATCCCATGGAAGCAAGACCCATGGGGAATAATCAACCCAAGGCATCCATTACCATGTTTCAGACCCATATAGAGCAGTTCATGGAATCTATCAACTCGTTCATGCATTTCAAATCATTTATAAAATTATACCTTATGAGTATACCAACTCACATAAACCATTACATTACAATCCATGTGTTTACCCACCCATTCATCCTAATTCAAAACTAGGCTTGACATAAGCATATGGGTGTACCCACACACAAAACTATAGAAATTCATTTAGCGAGTATTCCCACTCACTATATAACCGATAACATAAGTATACCCACTCATGTTTCCATTTCCTTTTATTCAATTCATAAGGGTATACCTGCCATATATCACCATTTCCTAGTTAAATACATCACAAGTTAACCAATGAGAATACCCTCTCATATAAACATTTCATGTTTAAGTACATCCTATAGGTTTACCCAAACATTTACACATTTTCCATTCATGGAATATAAGGAGTATACCCACACAAATCGGTAGTTGTTTAATTAACCTGTTAAACAATACAATCCATCCAATTAAGTATTTCCACTCAATTAACCGATTACCCCCAAGCATACAACATGGTTTCACCCACCCTTATCCCCACTTCTAGCTCACTAAAATCATATAGCTCAAGTGTTTCATCACGCAAAAGAGTTAATAACTCTCCTAGATATGCAACCCATATCCCTTTAATTTCAAAAACTTCATCTAAATAGAAAAGCATAGGAAAAACGCAAATCAACAAGATGAGAAACGTAAACAATCTACCCGCTATTTTTTTAGCTTGAAGGCAGTGCACCTCGATTGAGGAGTTTTATTTACAAAAACATGATTTTTTATTCTAAAAAATTATTGAACACAAAATAGGATATTCATTCCCAAAATTCAGTTCAAATTATCCAATGGAGAAATTAAACAGATACTGTATTTTAATGTTAAATCAAGGTTGAGGACCCTATCTCAAAGGATGTCCCAGCCAAGCTTTCCAACTCAAGGTCGTTGCTCTCTCACCCACACACACTTACACACACTCACACACAAATATATATATATATATATATCCTTAAATTGTTGTATGTTTTCCCACTCCATGAGGCAACCCACACATGGAATTTATATATATATATATATATATATATATATATATATATATATATATATCCTTTCATAACATGGAACTAATGCATGCATGCATATGGAAAACGATCGCAACACCCTACAACAAATTCTTCGGGTATTAATAACACCTCTAAACCAATAATAGAGGGTGAGAGGAAAATTATGGGTAAAAAATCTTACCTCAAATTGATGGAGGTGGACTAAATCAACCTGAATCGCCTCGACTTCAGTGGAGGTTTCCAGAGCACTGACCAATAGGCCCCCGAGACACTATTTACACAACCTAAAACTGGAAGAAACAAGAAATCAGATGAAACCTCAGCACTAAGGTTCTGGCTGATCTCATTAGGGTGATAGAGAGTTTGGGAAATCACTAGAAACAAAGACATAAGGGAGTGGAGAGGATTTCCTCAATGCTTTGGATGAAGATCTATAAGAATATATAGAGAAAATAGTGAGGAAGAGGGTATCTAGGAGGGGGTTGTGTCGTGCCTCAAATGGGGAGGCCCCCTGCCTTGAATCGTGCACGTGAGGATAAGGAAGAGATAGGTTTAGGTTTCAAATTTTAAATTTTAAATTTATTTTAAATTAATTTAGTTCTTTAAACAGACCTGTTTCCATGGTTTGAACCACAAGATTTAGAAAACTGTGCGCCAACTTGGCAGAACCCCATGTTTGAGAAACTCACCTCACACGGTCTATTTGGAACGATTTTCCTAACCATGTTCAAACTTTGTGAATTCCTCTGTCTCACCTTCTTAAGGCCTCATGATCAATACATTAGACTACATGGTTTTTAGACAAATCACACGCCCTATAAAACCCTTTTAAAAGATGAGTTTCTAAGTCTGAGGCTCTTGAAAACCATCGAGCCACCTAGTAAACACCTCAAGCCTTTTCCCAAGCCCCAAAACAACACTATAAATGGTCCCAACTCACATAAAATCATTCAAAATATCAGTTTAAAATTCATCTTATCCAGTAATTTCTAAAAATTCAAAAATCCTCATAAAAACAACCTGGTCCAAAACACAGGTTCTTACAGAATTGTGTTGATCATTCCAAATATAAGGAATTCATATGACGTGCATGTTATGGGTGAGGACCGGATATAGATATCCCCTTCATGCAACAATATGATTCATGATAATTTTTCTCTTAATGTATAGAGTCATCTTGTAAGATCATGTCACAATAGTTGGTTATTTGGAGTAATCTAACACATACAATGAAAATGTCTTGGTAGAGATGCTCTAATGGTAATATTCATGATTTATTGGTTCAAAGTCCTTGATCATGAATGTAAAAAAATTATTTATTTCCTATATTATGAATTATTTTTACTTTATCCACGTTATTGATATGTTGATATTATCCCTAGATGTCCATTGAATTCTATTTATTGATTGAATGGAATGTGTTTGGAATATTCATGTTGCCATGTTATTTATTTCTTATTTACTCATGATAGCTTCTAATATACGTAAACCATACTAATAATTTGATATCACCATTTTTTTCCATTCCCATGTATATGAATATGGATATTATAAGTTATTTCAATGATGAAAGAATTTCTTATATGCTACATTCTTATAATTCCAAAGTAATATAGGAATCATGTTCATATCTATATTAACAAGAATAAAAAACTATTTTGTCCTTTGGGATGAAATCACTTATAAATAATTTTAGTGTAATAATGTAACCAACTACTATAGGATACTAGGGTTGTGGTGTATCCATTGAGGCTCTATAAATACCTCATCCCAGTCTCCTTACCAACTGAGCTACCACAGTCAATCAAGAAATACAAGGCTGTATCCCGACCTATAACTACTAAAAGTGAGAGTCTTCTCAGGTACCCTATTCTATGGCTAGATTGAGTAGGGTGTGAGTACATTATTTGGTATGGAAACTTCAATTTTTTCCTATACATAATATATAATTCAGTGCTATGTGCATCTAGCATGCTCAACTAAAATAAATTAATGAACTATTGAAAAAAAAATTAAAACTACAACATCAATACCTACTTCAGACTCATGTAAAACTATAACTAAGAAAATCATGATGATCATTCCTACAAGTATCCCAACCACCACAAGGAATATACACATAACTCAGGCCAATCCAACTAACAAACATCAATCCTTAGGTCTAAACCCCCGATCAATAGTGACTCCTTCATCAAGAGTTGGGGTGTCACTGAGCATGAGTTTTAGCTTATGGGAACCTTTTTCCATGCCAGGGGGACCCCACATTCACACCCCCATTAGGATGAATAGTATACACTAGGGAATCATCATTAATTTCTCATCCTCCATCCATATGGCTAATGAATATAGTTATACATGTGCATCCTTAGTGTTAGGATGATGTTTGATTCCTTAGAGGGGGAGGCTCTAGGAAATCCTATATATCTAAGCATGACTAATTTCAAGGAAACCTTGGAAATAAAAATCAATACACTCCCAAGATCCCATGGTCAATATCCTAGGCATCATATATCTTGTGTCTCCTAATCTGAATAATCAATGGTGTGTCCACCCAATCTGAGGGGTACCCTACTCATAGAATAATGGGATACAACTATCACCCCAAATATGTCCAGCATCTATAGTCTAGGATATATGCCCACCCAGAACCACATACAACCATTCAAATCTGAGGATTCATGGGTATTAATAATGGTCTAAAAATATTTAAATTTGATTCCTATATCCCCAGGATTTCATAATGGTCTCACTATATTGGAGTAATATCTGGCATCATAAGCATTCAAGCATGCATTTTATCATATACTATGATGATGGATCCAAGGAACCACCACTAGGAATCCACCAAAAATAATCTGTAATGGATTCTATTCAAACTTGGAATCCACTACTAAATACAGTGAGATAGGATCCCAGCCATCTTAGGCTTCCCATGGCCCCATCCATCTCAATAGTTGATTTATAGGCATTCCGATCAATCGCAATAGATCTAGTCACATCGGAAAATTATCAAGAATCCTAGGAAATAACATTACATATCAAAAATTAAACAAAAACATAATAGGGGTTTGAAGAAATCCCAACCCCATCAATATCATCATAGCCCCTTCAAGCCTACAAGTTTTTTTAAGTTCAATGTGACACTTCTAACCATAACTAACAAAGGTCACATCCTCTATAGGGATAGTATGCAATGGGGTGCCCTTCGAGGACCCCTAGTTCTAAATATAATATAAGCAACCTATATGGTGTCTGAGAGGTTAATCTCATCTCATCGGCCAATTCCCAAAACATAGAGGTCATCTCATACCCTAAAATCACTAGAATCACCCCATGAACTCATGGGTCAACCAATGTATACCTCCTATAAAGACCACATAAGCGATGGAATAAAATCACATCTCAAACATCCAGGTCATTCAAAATTGGTCACACACCCAACCCATCTCTAATCTACCTAAGGTTTATCTACCAATGACTGATCCGTCTTAGGGTATCAACAATACTACTAGGTCATCCATATTATGTTATATAACACTAACCCCTCTTGGAAGTCTCCATGTGTTTTGGAATCTACATAGTCCTGACCTTAGCCTTCAGCAGCTGAGGATTCAAGATAGTACACTAGATCAATAGTGACCCAATCACCTTGCCCCATTAATTTCGGTTGATTATAACATTTAAAAAATTAAATTAAATAAAATTACTGAAACCAATTGTATAATTCAATTATAATAGGGCCATTTCCATACAAGTGATCCCACACATCCACATCCATATAAACATCATACATAAAGCCATATTTCTAGTACCATTACCATATACCACATTGTGTAGCCTTTTCATTTATTAAATATAGGACGAAAGAAACTTCCATGGATGCCACATAACCTAGGCACCTATCACAATCCATGATTCCAAAAACTAATTATACTAAAGGTAGACCTAATTAATTTAAACAAAAAACATTCCATTTTTATTCAATATGGAATAACTTCTAATCACTCACTTATCCCTTATTCATCATTGGAAACTCCCATAACCATCCACTAATATTTCATGCAATGCCCCCAGCATAAGTCCCATAAAAACTGCTAACCAAAATTTCTGATTCCATAACAAAATTAAATAAAATTTATGGAAAAATCATAATAAATTTTGTGGAACACATTACATTTTTCAACTTGATTAACAATAATTTACATTTGTTTTATCGAGAAGTATTCTAACTAGGTAGGGTGGAAGCCCCTTGATAATATGTCATTTCAACCAAGAACTTGGGGAATTCACACTAAATCCCTAAACCTGAATACTAAATCTAAATATGAATGAAGGAGAAGAAAGGGAGATACAAATAGAGGAAAGACTATACATTATATCACCCGAGAAACTACTCTAAAACTCCCCCTATAGAGGGGGTTAAAGGGGAGATAAAGGGGGGAGCCCTAGTCCATAAAAAATAAAATAATGGAGATAAAGGGGATGGACACCCTAAAAATTCAAGGAGTGAAATATTTCATTTTACCCTATTTAACCCCATCAGTTATCCAGTACTTGTTAACTTGATAACCGATATCACCAATACTGGTATTAGGATACTAGAAACACTATTGGTTAGTTTGTGGGATAGTACCATCTAGTTAGTGGATGAAAAATACATCCTAGGTAGACCAACTCCCTTTCTATGCACCTATGAAAGAGAAAAGAATGGAAAGAAGGGTGATAGACCCCCTAAAAATTCAAGGAATGAAATATTACTTTTTACCCAATTTAACCCCATCAGTAATCCGGTACTTGGGAACTAGATAACTAATAGAACCTATACTGGAATTAAGATACTAGAAACACCATCGGTTAGTCGATGGGATTATACCATCTCGTTAGTGGCTACAAAATACATCCTAGGTATACTAACTCCCTTTCTATGCACTCTTCATTCTCCAAAACAACATCTAACTTCTATTCTCATTCTAAAATATCCCCTTATAGTGATTTGTAATATTTTTTACTTTAAATATTATACCCAGTTCAAAATCCTACCATTTCCTAATTCAGAATTCAATATTACACTTAATTTGGAAACTTTTCCATACTCTTAGTAATTGATAATATCAAATTAATCAATTACTCCAAAATTAAAAATTTTGAAGGGGGGTATTCCTTTATAAAATCTTTTAACTTTTTAAAAAAATTATTTCATATAAGATAAAAATTTATCTTATACTCATCATCCTTCTATTTCTCATATTTTATTTAATTAGTGTCATTATCATATGGTTTTAATTTTTTAAGCATCATTATAAATTCTAAGTTAATATCCAACTTGATCATGTTTTTTAATTATCAATGTTTTCCCCTTATAAAAACTCATAAGTACGTTATGGTGTTCAATAATATATAATTTTTCTCTATTTAGTAATATCGATAATTTAGGATCATACCTATCAAAGAAGTTTCCTATAAAATTCTTGATAATAGTTGAATATTCCCAAGTGTCTCCCAAACCAATTATGTTTCTAAAAATCTCATTTACTCTTTTGAATCATTCATCAATTATCTCTTCAGTAATTATCCCCCCATGTTAAAATTTACTTCTCTATATCTTAATATATGATTCCATTAATTTTTCATTTCATTCAATGATGTTTTCAAGGATTCCCCAAGTTTCTTTTGTTTTTTGGAGAAGCATGAAATTCATATAAAAATTTCTAAATAACCTTACTGATTCTCTTATAATAAAATTTCAAGGGAGGATATCTTGATAAAGGTTGAAATCCCATAATAATAGCCTAAAATACTTTTAGTATAAAAGAGATAAAATAGGATATCATCCAATTATTTAGTTCATGAAAATTTCTTCAGCTAACTTATTATATATAATTTGTCTACAGAATTGAAATTTTCTATATTCACCGATGTGTGTGTATTTTATAAGGATTTTTGGTGAATTTAACACCAACTGAAGTTTAAAGGAATATGATATACTAATAAGAAGGAGGTGAATTTGTATTATTATTTTAAAAATAACATCAACATAAAATAAACCATTCTATATTATTTATGTATTAGTACTCTCAACTTCAAATATCACCCTTATCTATATATAGTACAAATAGAGATAAAATTAAGGCATGTTTTTATAAGGATCAGCCCCACTGTGGGTTGCTACTCAATATTATGTTCAATTATGAAGAAACAAAAGGTTTTTTTATTGAAGTTATTTTCATTAATCTTGATACTAGGTCAAAGATAGGTCAATATATAAGTTTTTAAATTGAGTTTGAATCTGCCCAAAGGAGATGATGGGGTTTCCCATGTATTGTGTTAAAAAACAATAAAGTGTTATTTTCCTAAAATATCTAAATAGATATATTCATGACTAGAGATATTAAATAAAATTATTTTTAAGTTTTTAGTTATATGAAAGACATTTTCTAATGTTTTAGAAGTACTTTTAATAGTATTTTATGATGTTTGGATATGTTGCGAGTGTTCCTTCCTGGTGAACTAACTGATAGAAAATTTTATAGTTGTGATTAAATAGATTAAAATCATGTTTAATGTTTTATAGTAAGTTGGACGATGTTATGGGGAAACCAACCAATAAAGTTTACTATTTATGGTGTTTAAAATCACTTGTATGAAGAATAAATTGATGATGAACTTATTTAGGCAGTGGAGCTACATTGAAAAACTTGAAGAAGAGCTTATATTCTTTAATAAACCATTGGGATGATGTGGAAGATGTTTTAACAGTTATGATAGATTATCAAAAGATTTATGTGTTTATTTTAAGAGTTTGAGAGACCCTTATATAATGTGCAGAAGTTTTATGATTTAGTAAGGATGTCGAGAATTCATTGTTTAAATCTAGAAAATTGGTTTTGAATTACTTCATAAGACATTGACTGATTTAATAATAAATTTTTGTAAATTATAATACATTATATAGGTCATTTTTAGACTTTAAGTAATTTTTTAATAATTTTATACCACTTGATAAGACTATGGTTGAGATATTAAGAATTTATTGTGAGCTCACATTACATCATTAGTTCATAAGAATTTAATTGATACTTCATAAGACTTCCTTAGAACATTGTAAGACTTCTCAATTTTCCAAATTTCATAAAGTCGTGAATATACAAGGATTTCTTAAGACATTTTAAGTCACAAAAAATATATGTATTGTTCAAAAATAAAAAAACAATGAAAATTAAGAGACTGAAATTCGGTTATATTTGACATCATAAGTCAATATATAATCATAATTTTGGAGGAAATTTAATAAATTCTATAATTTTATATTCTAAGGAATAATATTAAATATGTAGTTGAATAAATTTTTTAAATATCAAAAATATCAAATGACATTTGAATAAAATTATATTATGAGAATCAAATTTTTTGGATTGTAGAAAGGAAGTTCAAAGAAAAAGAGAATATGGGAAAATAAATGAACTTTAAAATGAATGTTTTTTATAATTGTATACGATAATGAAGATTAAATCATATGATTATTATGATGTGATTCAAGATTAAAAAATTCATGATACTTTTTTTATCCATTATTCAAGTAATGGTTAGAGGAATATAAAGGGAGATCATATTAAATTTATCACTATTATTTTAAGTTATGATTTTTAAATGAAGATATTTGAAAATGAATATTAGTAATTAAATATAAATTAAATATTAAGATGAATGTATTTTTTTAATCAATAAAATATCATAAATAGGTTTTTGATTATTGATGATAATTAATGAAATTCAAAATGGTTTGAGTTATATAATAAAAAACATTAAGTAATGATCTTATATTATTTTTCATACAATGAAATGACATTGAAGATATTAGACACACCATAGTACATGTACTTCTATATGATTTTCATATGGAAATTAATATTTCTTTATTTTCATATGTTTTGAAAATTTTGTGATAAGAATATTATTAATCATATGGGGATGTTAATGGAATTTTATTATTGCTGAAATAAAATGATAAAATTAAAAGTAAAATAAAGAAATATTTATTCGTAGAATATTTTTAGAGAAAATTAGTTTTAGGGTAAAATAATATTACTTGATTATGGGAACACACCCACATATTATCCTTAACAAATATAATTGGAGATCTTGTGATTAGACCCACGTAATTGTTTTGAAGAAAATTACTAGAGATTCCCTATATAAATTTCTCATATATTACCAATATCAAAAAATATTGAAATAAATTCCAGTAACCTATAAATAAAAAATTTGATAAAAAAATAAACATAGTGTTTAGAAGTGAAACCTCTCAATAAAACATTTGAATAAGATGTTGGTGAGAAGAATAAGAATAATATGGATATGATACTTAATGGAAAAAGTGTTCATATAGTGCATTGAAGAAGATGATTCTTGAGATAGAGAGAAATATCAGAACTAAAATTTCTATTCTTATCTTGGTGTCAAACCCTTTCTATTGGAGGATAAAATAGTTCTTGAAGATCAGTGTTTCTTGTATGATAGATAAGGATGCTTATAGTCATTGAATAACAACTAGAATAAAGACAAAAAATAATGACTTAGTTTTATACTAATGTTCTTGAAGCTTTAAATGATATAAAGGACTCTATTGTGAGGAAGAATATCTGACTATGTTGATGTGGTGATAAGATTTAAAAATTTAGATACTAGTTTTATAATGTTATAATGAATCTTGAAATTATAAACTATATATTGAACACTACGGGATACAAAATAATCACATCACTTGTTTAGTATTTTGAACATTTTATTTAGTCAAAAACATCCCATGGTTATGGAATTATAACTACACAAACCAATTATAATCTATGATGTATAGTAGTAAAATTAAATTTAATTTTACGATACCAATAATAACAAAGAGTTGGTTTCCTAGTAGGGTCCAAACCATATAAAAACATCATGTGTTGGATTTTATTTATTTCCTACATTATTGTTATGTATGTGATTGTGTAAACATAAATATATCACTTGTTTATTAATAGGAAATATATTTTCAATGATTAAAGGGGGTTAAATAATTAAGGAACACTTATAATATTAGAATGAGTTAGAAACATTTGATTCACCCAGCTTCGCATGTATCTCTTTTAAAATAAATAGTAATTTATACTTGTGTTAGAAAGATATTGTAAATTGAAACAATGTAGATGATTGGAGTTCCTAGATGTTAATATTAGTTATATTTTTCTTGAATACCTTAAACTAGTTTACATGCACTCATATCAATAGTAATTATTTTTCCATCTCTAGCTAATTGATGATACATGTAAAGGTTAAAGGATTTCTCATCTTTATAAATATCATAAATTTATGGGAATATTGACATTCCATTATGATTTATTACCATTATTAGTTGTCTCCCCATTATTATTAGCATCATTATTTGACGTACTTATCTCTAGTAATGAATTGTACATCTATATTACTCTATTATATTTTACCTTCAGTTGAGTATCTTCTACATTTGATGAGACTTGATAGAGATTTTTTGATTCATTGATCACCACCATGATACTTTTTTTAAACACAACATTCTCACAAATCACACATTGATATTATTCATCAATAAAATAAAATAATTTACTACAAAGGGATAAATAGTCTTCCTTTTCCTTCATATGATTTGTTATAATTCTATACATTTTTAACTTCTAAGCCAATGTATCATCTATGGAATTAACCTCCAACTCCAGCTGTGACTTTTCCACATGAAGTCCCCTGATGTATGTAAATATATACAAGAAAACAATTATAGGATCATTCATTATATAATATATGATTTCTAGATATAAATTATTATGTGACTCATCAAATCCCTCTTAATCACGTCTAATAATTTATTCCTTATAATAATCATAATAAATAGATTTATTATAATTTTTACCACTCTAACTAACATTATCTAGTAGAAATTATTATTTTACATTTCATGATTTTCTATGTTTATTGGAAAATATATTGTTTAAATTTCTTAATGTATTATCTAAAATTACTATTTTATAATTAATCAGGATGCATCCAAAATTATCCATCTGATAATTTTTAAGAAACTCAAAAAGTATACACTTTATATGTTTAAAAAACCAAGGTAAGAAAAATAAATTATTACAATTAGAGTGAATTATGAATTTCATACCAATTGAAATTCCCTAATTATGGGTGTAGACACCCGAGAGGGGGTGATTCTAGTGTTTAAAAATTTTAACCAAAATTACAAATTTTCTTTAATTGTATTACACCTTCTGGTATTTGATTTTTTTGTTGATTAATACACATGTAGATAAAAAAAATTACCCAATCACTTATTCCGCATACAATGTAGAAAATTAAAAATTACAAGAAAACATTTTTTATGAGGTTCAAACTCTCATGGAAAACATAATCATTGATGTGTTGAGAATCATATGATTCATAGATTCTATACTAATATCTATCACATATTTTAAGTTGTTTGAGAAGGTATCACCATTAACCTAGGGGATATTTTTTGAAATAACCCAATAATTATTATATTACATGAGTTAAGTGATTATATTTTATCTCATAATCCTCTTTCTTTTCTCTATAATTATAATATTCCTTCCAAAATACTAATATAAATCTCTAAATATATTTAAAATTTCACTACATCAATATAGCTATATCAGCTTCCTCAATATTGAGTCTTTTACTACCATTGATTCTTCCAGAAATATAACATGAAACACGGTCTCTATTTATAGTATTAATTTATGTTATTTATTATGTAAATTCTCATTTTCTTCTATCTAACTTGAGAAACTATGATCGTCACAAACCAGTATATCCTCAAATAGAAATGGATCTTCATACAAATAAGAATAACATTAACAATTTTGGTTCCTCATTAATTATTATTATTCAATAATACAATATATCCTGATTTATGTTTAATATCTTTCATATTATTCTCACCAAGAGCTTTTTTACATGTTATCTTGAGCGGTTTCTCTTTAACATACTCATTTTTGTCTTACTTGTATTTTTTATCTGTAGGTCACCAAATTTTATTTTCAATATTTTTTTATATAAAATATCTAAAAAATAATTATGGTAATACTCTTATCATTTTACACAATGTAGTTTCATGGGTTTTCTCCCATGATATTCATTACTTTTTCAATGAAATAATGTTGGTGTTTCCCATGATGTTGGGATACTCTTTTTTCCTCAGTAATTTACCCCCCAATAAAATTCTAGGATTACCCATTCATTTTTTCCTTGTCATTTTCTAATTTTATATCCACTATATAATCCTTCCATTTAATCTTCCATCAGGATAAAAAGTATTCATCATGAGATATTTCCACAACATTAGCAAATAAATGAATCTATATTTATTTATGAAAATCATAGAGTGGTACTTGTACTATGGTGTGGCTGATATCCTCAAGGAAAATGGAAGTTTCTAAAAAAATTATAAGCACTTACTTCAATTTTTAATATCATATAAATTCATCCTTTTTTATTTCCTTAATTATTAATAATAATAAAAAATGGGTCTATGATATTTTATATATTAAATTGTAGTAGAATAATCCTAAGATTTAATTCAAAATTTACTACCTTCCTTGATTTTCAAATATCGAAATTTGATAATATTAGCTTAACAAAATGGTGATATCCTCAATCACAAATCCATCTTTTTCCTCAAATAATACCTTGAACCATATCTAAACAAGGCATCATCATGTTTTTTAACATGAATAATATCATAACAATTATCAAATTTAATATCCATCAAAATGTAATGTTCTAAAAATAATTTTTTTAAACATCATTTAATTTATTAGATAGTTTTTTATATTTATCTTACATTAAAAATTCATAAAGGTCGTATTCCCTTTATCCATTTGAATAAAATGTCATTTGTGATGTTTCAATCTATGAAAAGTAACTCAAGAATAGTCTAATTCATTCTTCCTTAGAATATAAAACTCAATAATTTCTCAAATTTTATACAAAAATATTCCAAAAAAAAACATATAAATTCAGTGGTAACACCTTTCATAAGAATCCTAATTTTCATGACATTATAATTTTAAGCAAACAATAATATTATATAGGAATTATAAAGTCTTACAAATTCACTCTATATTCATTCCTTTCTCAAAGTTTGAAAATTGATATGTCATACGAAGTTATAGGGAAGACATCATAATATCAATCAATGTCTTATGAACTCATGAAATATTATGAACATGGAATAGTGTCTTATTATCTCAAATCTAGTCTTACAATGATATGAATAATGACTTAAGAAATTCTCCGAATTATTAAGAAACCATATATAAACTCTTATCATTTCCTCCAAATATTTATGAAGTAACTCAATTCCTTATGAAGTAAGACTTAGATAATTTTACAACTTTAAAGATGAAATTTTATGGTTCTTCATTAAATCATATATATTCTCCACTTCATTTTAGGGTTTCTCAAACTATTTAAATCAACAAAAATAACTTTTGGGATTTATCAAACCTATTAGAAAATCGTAATCACAATTCTCAAGGTTTCTTATAGTATATAAACTTCTCTTAGATTTATTCAATGTTTCTCTATAGGATAAACCACTTTAGTTTAATTTTTTACTTCATCTATGCTATTTTAAATATTTTAATTATTAACCATCATTTTATATAATGCTAGTATGTATTCTCCACAAGTTCAAAAACCTTCCCTAAAAACATTAAACATGTTTTAATAAATTTAATCATATATATAAAAGTAATCCAATGGTCATTTCAACATTAAAAAATGCACCCAGATTCTCTAAACATTGAATACTATTGTATAAAATACTTCTCCAACATTTTAACGTGAGTTTAATATTAATAATAGCTCATCAATCACCATATTTAATATATACATCCAGAAATATGTCCATCATACTATTACAGGACAATGACACTTCATTATTGTTTACACGAATAATTGGGAAACACCTTCATCTTCATTTAGTGGGTTCTTCTTCTATTGGTTATCATGCATATTAAAATCTCATTTCCCTATTTATATACCTATTAAAAACAATTAAAACCACAAATACATTTGGGAACATTATTATCCCCTTTATGTTTGGTGTCAACACAATGAATTACTTCACATAAATAAATTTCAATAATAGTTCTCAGGTTTATTAATCCAAATAATTCATAATAAATAAAAAGTGGATGATTTAACCCTATTATTGATACCATGAATGTAATTGTATTTCTTATCATCTCTTTTTTCACTTAATTTTATAAGACCACCTTATCTTATTTTTCATCTATTTTCATTGTCATTTCCATTATATACAGTGATGATTAATCCCATTTTAGGGGGTGACATCAAATTTTTCATAGTAAAGTTCCATAAAACAATCAACTCTATATATATATGGTATAACTTAGTGAAGAAAACAATATTTATTAATTTATATAACAAAATTTCCCAATTTAATTCCTTAGTGTGATATGAGATCTATTTTTTCTCAAAGGGGTTGATCAAACATGTTTTCAAGAGACTTTATGAGACACCCACAACACCAACTAATACGTCAAAAAAATCTAAGTACATGATTATAATTTCATCCATTTTTGTTAGATATTCACTCCACCTTAATAACTTAGATCAACATAAATCTAAATAGTATTAGTAGAGTGAATGTAAAACCTCAACATTCAGTGTTCTAGGGTCAATCCAGTATTCTATTTTTGATAAGAAACAATAATTATATAGAATAATTTTCTTTTATGTTATCCCTCAAGGGATCCTATCCAATTTTTATTATCATGATTTTTTTCTTAAAAAATAATCTCCAATCATCTATGATACCAATTTATGTTTGATACCAGTTGAGATATGTCATGTTATATGTTTCAAGGATTCAACATAACCTTAATTTAATTATTCAATGATGGATTTTTCTTTTTCCATTTTATTAATGAAAAATTTCTTCATTCGTCATATTACGTTTCACCTAAAATTACTAGTTCAATAAATACTACTGAAATGATAACTAAAAATAGTGATTCTCCATCATCTCTTCAATGTAAGAAACATGGCTGAGATTTGTTTCTCATCCTAGAAACATTTTTATTTTCTAATCTAAAATGGTAAGAAAAAATAATGATAACTTTAACCTTGATTTTATAAATCTATGTATCTTGGGGAAGTATGGATTTAATTTTTTCTTTATTTGTATTGTTTGTTTTAATAACTTTATTTACTTTAGAAATCATATCAAATTCATTATTTTGAGTTATCTTTATATTTTTAATCATTTCTAACAAGTCTAGCCATATAATTAATCATTGTTATTTAGTATAAAGGAAATTTATTTTCATTATAGACTTCGTCTTTGTAGTATCACTCTTAATTCATAGATTAATTGGTTCATTCCCTTTACATTTCAATATCTTCTCTTATTCAAGAATCCATGTGATACATTTGAATTCAATATGTCCAGTCTATTTACATATTCCACAAACTTATTTACTTGTATGCCAGTCTTCTTGGGAAGCCTCTCCAAAGTTTCCTCAATAGTGTAAATCAAAAAAAATCCTTATATAGCTTTCGTAGATTGATTTTATTTTTTAATTTTGTTTTAGGCCATGTTTTATGGAAATCATGTCTATCCTATAGTGTTCCATGATGTTTAATTTAATTTTATGGTAGCCACATATTCACATTATAAAGAAATCCTAATCAACATTATTTACTAACTTCATATGGGTAGTTAACTAAACATTTTTCTTTTGTTTACTCCTTAAGGTAGACTTGTATTATTTTAACACATGATTTATTTTTTATTGTAGTCTTATTTTTTCATTAGAATTTGATTTGTGAATGGTTGGTACATACCATCACACTTAATAATAGTGACCAACCTTTTATTCAAATAATCCCTTTATTTCGTTGTTTTAAAAATATCAATACATGTCACCTAATCATTAATTAACTTGAGATTTGTTTTAGTTATTTTTTTATGTGGAATAAATTTATGGTACCTGAAATTATAGATAAATAAATAAATATTGTTATAATATGATTTCTTAAACCTTACTAATAAATTAAACTCAATGTATTTAGAGGATTACAGTGGTTCATGGTTAAATCATCTGTAGATAAATAATAACTATATGATCATCAAGATATGAATATTTTTACTAGTATAGTTAAAAATTGCTACTTGATTTTTGGAATTTAACCATTGAATTTTTTATAATACCATCTATAAATATAGCCAGATATAGAATTTCAAAATAAAAATAGTACATGTGATTTATAAATTTTTTTCCCATTTTATAGATGTGAAATAGCTTATTTCTAAGAGAGATTCTAATCAATATAATAATTTTCATTCTATGTGTTCCTACTAAGAGCTATGTTTTGAAAGGCCTTATAATAAGAATTTTAATATTTATATTATATTAATTAATAAATTTATATCACATGATTAAGGACTTATAAGGGTATTAAGATAGTGTATTTACTGATTCAGTATGATCAAGGGCTTCTAGAGAATGGAAGATAGTTTGTTCATTTAATATACCTCGATCCAAAACATTCTCATGTAGCCAAATCAGGTTAGTTATGGGACATAAAGTGCACCTCCCCATATTCCAGATGATATTGACTATCATTGGGGGTGTGAATAATATAGTGGAGAGACTATACCCTTAGGTACATATTTATAATATATCAGAAATAAATAGTAATAATAAATATTTTTTTGACAAAAGACGTAATCATTAAAAGTAAAGATCCTTGGAAGAACAATCACTTAACCATGGAGGAAAGTGATCCAGCCAGAGCTGGTCATTTTCATGAGAACCAGAGGCCGCCACCTGATGGGCGGCCTTATTTCCTTCCCGTTTGACAAAGGAGAAGGTGCAAATTGTGAAGGACTGGTGGAGGGAAAGGATTTTACTGATGAAAGAGCCAAAAGGTTGCAAGCCGCCATCATTGAGGTTGATAGCCTTGATAATGGTGAGATAGTATGATTCTAGTTGGATTACGTCCCAGCCATGATCTTTAGCGAACATCATCTCGGCGAGGATAGCGGTGGCTTCAGCAACCACGGGTTCCCATAGAATGTGATGTGAATCAAGTTTGGCTGCGATGGTCTTTCCAAGATGATCTCGGTCCACAAGACCAAGACCAACAGGTCTATCCTTGGTAAGAGATGCATCCACATTAATCTTGAGAATACCTTCCAGTGTAGGGCACCAATGTGAAGAAGAGGAGGGGTTCCCAAGGGGCTTTTACTGTCCACTGTGATGCTTCCATCCCGCAATCCATGAAACCGCACAATCAATCCATAATCTGGGGGGCTTGATGATGTGGTTGAAAATGGCATCGTTGCGATGCACCCAGATGATCCAGGACAAAATGCAAATTGAACCCACTTTGTCTATTGAAAAGGAGGAGAACCATCGCATCAGGAGAGAGGGGAGGTCTGAGACCACGTCCAGAGAGAGATTTGTATAGGAGCCCCATGTGTGCCAGACCTCTTTTTCCCCCAGGCATTGGGTTAAATCATAGAGGGGGACTTTGTGGTGTGCACGTAAAGGGTGCACAATAAGTCTCTAGAAATATAACGGTGGACGATAAATTCCTTGGTCGGGAGGATGCCAATGCACACCTGCCACCAGAAGTAGCGGATTCTAGGAGGGACATTAAACTTCCACAATAGTTCCCAGGGCCTCCCATCACCTCCGTTTGTCTGGGTACAGAGGGCGAGCCGATAGCCAGACATCACCGTATAGGTTCTCGAGATGAAGTTGGTCTATAAGAGATGGTCAGGGCATGCATCCGGAACACAGGGGATACTCAAGATAATCCTTTTGTCCCTTTCGTTGAACCATGAGTGAAGTTTTTCCATGCACCACCCATTCCCATTATCAGTAAAAAGGCAAAGGAAAGTGGCCCCTTCAAAACCTGGTTGAGCAGGGGAAGTAACCCACATGTTGTCCTTATTAATCAGCCAAAGATTTGTCCAAACATTAACAGTTGATCCATTCCCAATCCTCCAACCCAACCCTTTATTCAGCAGACTTCGTGATCCCCAGATACTTCTCCATAGGAAGCTAGGATAGGGGCCTAGAGAGGAATCCTGGAAATCCTTGTGGGGTAAGTATTTAGCTCAGAGTACTCACGCATAGAGAGAGGATGGGTGGACAATAAGGCGCCATCCTTGATTAGCCAGCAGTGCATCATTAATGTGAGAGAGGTCCCGGAATCACATACCTCCCTCTGATTTTGGTTGGAAAAGTTTATTCCAGGTGATCCAGTGGGTTTTATTCCTTCCATTGTTTTTTCCCCACTAGAAATTGTAAGTGCACGAGTGAATCTGGTTAACAACAACAATAGGAAGTTTGAATAGGGACATGAAATAGCTAGGGATAGACTGAAGAGTAGCTTTTATGAGTGTTTCCTTGCCGGCTTTGGAGATTCTACTTGGGGTCCATCCAAGGATTTTTTTTCTCAATCCTGTCCAATATAGATGCAAAGACTTATTTTTTGGACCGTCTAATCATTGTGGGTAGCCCAAGGTACTTATGATGCTTCTCTACCATATGAATACCTGCAGTGACACAGAGTTCTTCCCTTTTGGATGGTGGAACCCCTGAGCTGAAAGAGACTTCCAACTTTCCATGGTTAATTGTTTTCCCTGAAGCCCTCTCATACTGGTGGATCACATGGCCTATAGCAAGGCACTCATTATGGGTGGCTCTGGAGAAAAGAAGACAATCATTGGTGAAAAAGATATGTGACACCAGTGGGATTTCACAGCACACCTTTTCCCCATGAATTGTATGTGAGGACGCTGCCCGAGAAATAAGGTTAGAGAAAACATCGGCCACCAAGATGAAAAGAAACGGGGAAAGAGGGTCTCCCTGGTGAAGGCCTCGGGTAGGGGAGAAGCCTCGGGTAAGCACCCCATTGACATTAATACGAAAGGAGACTGACGAGACACATTGCATGATCATATCTATCCATTTTGAATAGAAGCCCATTTTTAGCATCACGAATCTGAGAAAATGCCATTCCAATTTTTCATAGGCCTTGGTCATATCCAATTTTCATACCATGGTTCCTCTTTTCGTAGTGGAGTGTGTTTTCATAGAGTGGAACACTTCATGGGCCACAATATCATTATCAGTGATCAGTCTCTTGGCCACGAAAGCACTCTGATTTTATGAGATGATTTCAGGTAACCAAGTACGTAGTAGATTAACTAGAATCTTTGAGAAGATCTTGTAAGAGACATTGCAGAGGCTGATAGGTCTGAAGTCGGAGACTGCGAGAGGTTTCTTGATCTTAGGGATTAGGATGAGGATAGTTTGGTTTATGACGGAAAGGTTTGTTCTCCCCAACCAAATGTTATTTATTAGAATGCATATGTGTGGACCAATAATGTGCCAATATTGTTTAAAGAAGAGGGCGTGGAAGTCGTCCGGCCCCGGGGCCTTGGTGGGGTGAATTTGTTTCAGAGCTAGAAGAATCTCGTCATCCGTAACATCTTTGGTAAGTTGTCTGTTCATATCCTCGGTGATCACGTGTCTGATGAATCCTCCACCTCAGCCGAGATGTTAAGGCTTCCTACAGTAAAGAGATTCTGGAAAAAACTAGAAAAAACATTATGGATTCCGTCTGTGTCGTAGACCTTGCTCCCATATGGGTGTGAGATGCAAGAGATAACATTTTTCTGTCGCCTATCTGATGCTTTATGATGAAAATAGCAAGTGTTTGCATCACCTTATGCAATGTAGGTGTCATGTGCCCGCATAGCCCAGAATCTTTCCTTGATACGTAGGGCAGAATCAAGGTCTCATTGGGTGGATCTGATTCTGGAAAGAGTGCAATTGGATGGGGGTTGGTTGAGAAGGTTAACCGTTTTTCTTTCAAGAACATCACAGTGCCTGTCAGGTTGACGGAATTTTTTATTGCTCCATGACCTCAGATCGGATGCCACCTATTAGAGGTTGGACCCAATGTCTGATTGTCCGCACTTCCAACCTGATTGGATAACATCTTCGCATTCACGGTCTTTTGACTAGAAGCTTTCAAATATGAAAGGTTTAATGACTTTAGTGATGCGGTCACCTCGGCAACATTCAATGACAATCGAGAAGTGGTCCGAGAAATTGAGGGTCAGGTGTTGGATGTGAAACATTCTGAAATAATTCGTCCAATCCGATGATCCCAGAAATCTATCAAGGCGCTCATCAATACGGGCGTCATCCATATTACCTCGAAACCATGTGAAAGGGTAACCCGCGTAACCCAGATCAACCAATTCCTCCCTATAAATTGCCTCCTTGAATTCTGACATCGACTTAGCAGAACAAAGAGCCCCGCCTCTTTTTTCCTTCTGATACAAGATCTTGTTAAAGTCCCCAATGAAGAGAATAGGGCTTGTCAGCTCGCACCGCAGGTTGTAGAGCAGATACCAAGATTTCCACTTCTCATTATGGGATGACCAACATTAAAAATCCAAGAACGTCAATGGCGGGGTTTGGGTCTCATGGATTTCCGCCTCCACATGGTGTAAAGAGAATGATAAGATCCTGATGTCAAAATTATCCTTCCAAATGAGATAGAGCCCCACTGAGTGGCCTTGTCGGGAAACTGGGAGGTAACCCTAGAAGCCACATTTCTGAGCAAGAGCAGTAGTGTCCTTGTTTTCCAATATGGTTTCGGACAGGAAAACCATATCAGGGCGACTTTTAGCGCAATGGCGCTGGAACATGAAAACCGTTCGTGGGTTGACAAGACCACGACAGTTCCAACATAATATAATCATTGCTCTAGGCGGGGCTGGGACATACCCGCCTCCGCCTTTGGGATATTCGAGATCGTTGTGTCACCCACCGCTTTCCATTTTTTGGGGAGCTTTCAACTGACCGACTTCTTTCAATTCGCCGTTTAAGTTCCCCAGGTTTTGGTTTATCTATTTTCCCATCCCTGTTAGCACAGTGCGCCCTTTTCCAAGTTCGACGAGTAATTGGGTCTGGTGATGTTATTCCTGTCATCTCTGAATCACTGTGTGGACAGATGTCTGGTGTGGCCATATTAGGATCAGGGTCAGGATCAAATGGTTCGATTCCCATTTTCTTTGGCTTTGGACATTGATCCGGTGGGTTTAAATCTTTTGGAAATGGTTCTGTTGATGGTAAGATAGTGTTTTTCAGGAGGGTAATAACTATGTCTGAGTCGGTTAAAAGCTTCTTCGTACGGATCTCATGTCTTTCTTCAATATTGCTCGTGGAGATTATGTCCTGGGGGGACCCTCCAGCCGCCCTCTGATCTGTTGGTCTATCCTTAGGGAACGATGGTGGTCCAAGCATTATGATATTGTCAAGTTCTGGTTCCTCCTGTTTAGTGTGAGCCATCGTGAGACGGTCTCGATCCCTTACTTTTTTCGCCTCAGGGATGAATATATTTCTTGACGTTTTGGATCGAAGCCACGGACCATATTATAGAACTATTTTGCCTGAATCATTCTTTTTCTTTTCTTCACACGTTCTCTCCATATGGTCGATATGCCCGCAGAAGAAGCAGAAAATTGAGAGTTTCTCGAACTCAAATGAGATCCAAGTGTTAGAGTTGTCGATTTTCAAGAACATTCCCCTCATCAGAGGCTCTGCTATGTCGACCTCGACTTTTATCCGCACCATGGGTCCCCATTGGATTAGGTCGGAGCAGTCTCATTCAAGGAAATGACCAATGCGATCTCCAATTTCTCTCATAACCCGTTCTATTCTCCCATGAAAGGGGATTCTTTTGATGTGTATCCAGAATGGGGAACGGGTGAGGTTAGTATGCAGGATATCATCCTGACCTTTGAATTCTTCTATGATGAGTAGATGATTGTCAAAGGACCATGACCTCCCTTTGAGGATTTTGCCCCTATCTTTTTCATTGAAGAACTCAAAAACCAGGAGGTTATTCTCCACTTCCCGAATCGCCACTCCAGCTTCTAGTTTCTATAGATTCTAAAGGGTGCTTTTGAGGGCCCACTGATTGACTCGGGTTTTCTCCACAAATTTTCTAACACCAGCTACATATGTTTTTCAAGAAGTGTATCTCAATTCCTCTGTAGTGCTTTTTCTTTGTCCGTCAAATAAAACTTCTTCCATTGCTCCATTAAGTCGGCTTCTATGGTGCAGTACACTTTGTTTTTGTAAATTTTCCCTTATAATTTTTTTCAAGTTCCCCACACCTTGAATCTGTGGTCAGAATGCCGACTCACGACCCTTGAACGGTCCAGGCCTGGCCCACGTATCCTCCGATCCCACCGTGGGATTCCTTCAGCCACTCACTTCCCTTCGCGATCTGCACCAACACGAGCAGTCTTCGTGGTAGGAAAAAGTGAACCCTTCAGCCCCCGCCCTCCCTTCGCGATCAGTGCTTCGTGAGCAGTTCTCGTGACTGAGCAGCTGCGAACCGACCCTCATGATCAACGCGACCCCGATCTTTGTTCTTTATGAACCGGGGGAGACACGCTCCTCGTGACCATCCTTTCACGAACCTGGAGAAAACCGAACAGGCGCACAGCCAGTAGTCGTCAAGTGCGGAACGAACAAGGAAACATCTGAAACCCTAGCGTAAGGTCAACGTGAACCATTTCATCATCGTGTAGAAGATTGAAACGCAAAAGTCACCTCAGAATCAATAACAAAAACCGCCGACTTGCATAAATTAGATCTGCAGATGTATGCCTCCGCGAATCAGCTCCACCGCCTGAGATCTCCACAGATCGGGGATAATCTAAGCAGAATCTAACGTTGAGGTCCAGAACCCAGCCATTATGAGGCGGATCGCCGCCGAAGCCTTCACGATGAAGCAGTTGAGGAAACCACCCCGAATGTTGCCGGATGCTGCCCTAAGAAGGGGGAACCGAGCGAAGGTCCAGGTCTCAGACAGAAGGGAGAAGCGAATCTCACCTCGCACAAACTATGGGGAGAAGGAAGAGCTAGCCACGATCCACCGGGAGGGATCCACCGGGAGGAGCAAAGCTCTCTCTTCAAAACTGGGATGGAGCTGGCATCCAGTCGTCAAAAGACCGGGGTAGAAAACCTAGGAAAACCCAGGACGGAGCACTCACCGTGCGGGAGAGACTATTATATAATAAATATTAGTATAAGGAATATATCATAAATAGAAAAACATACAACTAGAAGGTATAAGATGAACCAAATAAACAAAATAATCATCGTTCATATATCAGGATGGAGTGTATCTAAATATAAAATTGAATAAATATAGATAAAAGGTAAATTTGACACAAATAAACTCTAAAGACCCAAGTCTTGAACCCCATGTCAATCCCCTCTCCAAGCTCTAACCCATCCAGCAATCAATAATCATCTCTAGGTCATTTTCCCTTGTCCAAACCTACATCAATGTAATCTTTTGAGGTATTAGATGGTGGGCTAAATGGGGTGTGAATAAAACATAGTAGGTCAAAACCACCATGTCTACACAAAACCACCTAATAAATAATATCATGCGATAAATAGATAAAGTTGTGTATTAATTAATCCATTAATATAATATATAAATCTACTTGCTTCACACCCAGTTGGAATATCTCAATTAATTTTGGAAAAACATGCCAACCATATCCACAAGTTGATGGTATAATCTCATAACTTGGAAAATCCCTCTGTATAAGCATTTCATCATAACCGGGCCAATACCTCTATATAAAAATTTAAGAGTCCCTTCTCATCCCTCTATATAATAATTTTAGCATAACCCTACCAACACCTCTATATAATCATCTCAACATAACCAATAACATCACTCTATATAAAAATTTCATTATAACTACAAAAAAATAATGCTTGAAAAAAGAATCATAATATCCCAAAAAATAATGTTTAATTCATCCAATTACCATTTGAAATTCAATTTCACGTTCATTTGTAAAATTATATCTTTATTCATTTCCATTCCAATTTTCACACCGATTTTATATCAAACAATAACCATTCATTCCATAATAAATTAAGACATTTTACAATGTGAATCTATCATAAGAAATCACATGAGATTTCATATCACGCTAAAGCATGCTTTATGGAATTAGTCAGTTCTTTATTATTCAAGGTTGTACTCATCATATATGTTTCTGCAAGCCAGGTCTCAATACCATTGAATCCAAAGGGATCCAAGGAATAGTCCAATGCTTTATTTATCATCACCAATTATTAAATTCATGAATAAAAACATTATTTAAGAACAATTTCATATTATTTTACATAAATAATTATTTAAAAATAGACCATAAGATTTGGTTATAGACCACCTACCATTATCTGTATATAAAAAATGATTCCAATAAGAAACATCAACAAATAACGAAGGAAAAGTGATCACAAGATGAAATTAGATCACATAAGATCAATATCAAAATGCAAAAAAAAAACTCTCTATTAAGATATTCCACTACTATAATGGATGGAAATGAAATAGAGGGGGAAATCATAGAAAAATAACTCACTGGGGATAAGATGCTTGATCGGCATGTCTAGAAGGGAATAATACACTCCAGAATCACCTGGAGTTTCTCTAGGGTTCAAGGGAGAGGTATTCATGGTGGATGAAGAATTAGTCAAATTCACATAGAGGATTTAAAACCACTAATCCTAAGAAATTCATGGTGTGTAATACTTTCATGTCATTAAGGTCTCAATTTCGGTGTCATGCCAAAAAATGCATCCCCTTGGCTTAAAATAACCGCGATCAAACATTAAAATATGTTAACCAATTTCACAATGTGTAGAAATTTCATGCCTTAAACCAATTCATGAAATATTCCGATATACATTTACTTGTCTTCTTATAAGATCCTGGAATGTAAATTTCCAATAGGAATCTCTCGGCCTAGCTTCTTCAAGAAAATCAGAAATGAAATCTGAAGCCTTACAAATATTTGAAATCCCACATAATTCCATTTGACAAGTTTATACATGGAATCCATTAATTCAAAAAAAATTAAAATGCCGAACATTATGTCATTTTACATAGAAAATGATCTCCATCCACAAAGTAGCTTGATCATTAAGGTTTAATAAAAATGAAAATACAACAAAAGAGGCTCAACAGAAAACTCAAAGAGGGACATACCTGAAAAAAGATGGTATCTTACAACCTCACTATCATATAATAGATCATCTATGAGCTGCTCAAAGAATCACTATGGGGTGTCAATGAACAAGTCTAGACACTATTCACATATATTTTATTCCCTTTACTGAGTTTCCTCTTTAACATGATCATGTTATCACTATTCTCAAACTATAGATATTGTCTTTCCCTTCTAATAATTTTCAACACAGTCCAAAATCTATATCAGATGATCTTAAAAGGACACAACTCCAACAAGACCAATTTTCTCAACATATACCACATTATAATGGTTAGGATGATATCTTTGAAACTATGACATGTTAAAAACATCATGCATGGCAGTGTAGTGTAGTGGAGGGCCAATTGGTATGTTAATGGACCAAATTGTTCCAATATCTCAAAGGGACTAAAAAAACAAGCATGCTAAATTCCCCTATTTCTTTTTAGGGAATTTCCCAAACCTAGGTGAAACTTATAGAAAATTATGATGACCAACCTCGTACTCCATATTTTATCTCTATTGATCAGAAAAATATTTCTTCCTCCTCTTTGTGGTCACCAAACACCTCCCTATCAATCGAACCTACTCAGATATCTCCTACATGAGACTAAGTTCTAGAATAGATGACTCACCTACCATAAAACCAAAATAAGGAGAACAGAATGACCTTCTATATAAATCCATTAATGGTTCCATTTGGATCAATTCTAAGAAAATGTTATTATAAGCGAGCTCCATGAGTGCTAATTGCCAATCCCATAACCCACCTAAATCCTAAACATTGTCTATTAACATATCCTCTAGAATATAAATAGTATGTTAATATTTTACATAAATAATTGGATGATAGGATATACTATAATGAACCAGTGATCCTTGAGAATTTTTAATCCCCTAACATAACTGAGACATGAGATAATGATCTCTATCATAAATTATACTCCTCATAACACCAAGAATATACATTATCACTCGGACATACAGACTACTGAAATCATCAATGTGAAGTTCTCATTGAAACATTTTTCAATAAATCTAGGATCACACACACTAAATCATTATTTCATGGATTCCTAAGTAATCCTAACACAAAATTCATAATGAAATCATCCCATTTCCATTCTGGAATGGTCAAAGCCTACAATAACCCAGCAAACCATTAATGCTTGCATTCCACCTGCTGATAGGTGAAACATCTCTCCATAAATCCTTATACCTACATCTACTTTCCTAAAGACCAGAAATATATATGGATGTCATGATATATCATAGTAATAACTAGATATACCTCCCATTTAGAAGGACAAAACTCCCTAATTATACCCTCAAGTAAGTCCATAAGAAACCATAATCTTCCATGAAAAACAAGAGAATTGTAATTTCTCAGAGAATATCCTGATGTTAGATCCCCCATATATAAAATATAACTCATTAATAATCCCTCCAAACCATATAACTACTCTTTCATGATCTATTCCAAAAGAATGAGTATAACAGTTGTCGAAGTTAGAGCTACTCAACACTGGGAATCCTGAACAACCAATGCATGTCAGAAAAGAGTGTCATCATTTGCCACATATCACAAGACTCCCGCAATTCCTCTTTATATGTATTACAACTCAAGTAATCAGTAATTACATTTCATTTTCTTGTTTTATAAGACAATATGATGAAAACATACTGCATATACTCAACCGATCCCCCTACTGAAGGTTTAGGACCCACTGAGAAAAGATATGCCTAATGTTGTAATGGTTCAAGTAAACCCCAAACATCACCCATAAAAGATATTGTATCTATCAACATAGGTAATGCTCCACTAATGATAACTCTATATCATGATTGGGAAAATTAATTTCATGTGGTCTCAGTTGTCTAGAGCCATAAGCAATCACTCTGTCCTCCTATATCAGAATGGCCTTGAGCCAAACATTGGATGCACCACAATACATACTATATAGATTATCCTACATAGTTAGGGGGAGGTTTGGTGCTAAGGTTAACTTTTTTATCATCTATTTCAATGCTCCACCACCAACATCTATCCAACAAGCATCACCCCATTCTTGGTCTTCTTAAATATCAATGCTACCATCTAAGACAAGTCTGTGATAACATGGAAACAATAACCTGCTAATCCCAAAAAACTCGAAATATAAAAGAAATTCTTGGGTCACTCCCAAGATACCATGATTGTAACATTCTCTATTTTCACTAGCACTATAGCCTATAAGATGAAGTTACCCATGAATTGATGTTTATCAATTCTAAAACATCATTGGGTTAGCATGGCATAAATTTGATGCTCTCTCAATATACTAAAGATACTATCAAGATGTTAGAAATGATAATCTTATAAATGATAGTACACTAAGATTTCATCATAAAAACACTTAAAAATGGTCTATAAATGGATTAAAAACCGATTCATCAAGTCCATGAATGCTACATGCGTATTATTCAGTCCGAACGACATCAGCAAAAAATCACACAAGTGATACACTCCCCTAAAATAATTTCGAGGTATGACAGATGTTCTCCCTCTTAAATAATGATATCATAATATAAGAATAAATCATTGATAATATATTAGTCAATATCGGTTGATAGAAGATATCATCAACATGTATAAGGGGATATCAGTTCTAGACCATCGTCTAATTCAATCTCTGATAATTCACAGATAAGCACAATGTCCCATCATCCTTCTTGGTAAAATTAAATATAAAACCCCATGAAGATGTACTATTCTATATGAAACCATTAGCTTCCATATCTTATAACTAAACCTTAAAATCCCAAAGCTCTATTGGTTTCATCGTATAAGGTTTAATTAAAATTTTCCCTACTCCCGACACCAACTCGATCATAAGCTTGATCTCCTTCTTAGGTGGCCAGCTATTGAAATAATTAGAGAAAATAATCATGAAAACAATATAACACTATAGTAAAAGTATCCTATTGTATTCCTCCATCATACAGAATAAAAAATTCTATCTAATCCATGAGGAAATCCAATCTGTACTCTATTAAAACTATATGACTAGCCTAAAGATCCCACTCATATTTGGGGAAATCAATGCTTCCTTCATGATACATAAAGAAAAATATCCTCTCGTAACTTTCAACATTATCTAGGTATATAATAAACCAAATAATATGCATAATAAAACTAAAACCTTTCATTTCAAACATAAATAATTCTAAAATGTAATGGTAACCACCAATTTCTATAGAAGAAGCATTAAAATGTTTGATATTCTCTGATCGAACTTCCAACCGTGTCAAGATTCTCAAAATAAAATCCAAAATTTCTACAACCAAAACAATTTTTTAAAAGGTCATGATATAAATAAATGTGATTCCCCTATATCAAAAAATGCAAGAAAGGGTAGATGATATAAGAATAGTTTTTATTACAGTAAAAGGTGTTTAATCCAAACTACATGTTGTAGACTACATAACAAGAATTTGACATTCCCCTTTTACTTGAGCTCCATTATGAATCTCGTGTGTTTTTCCCTCCACCTATTTCTATTGACCCTACACTGGGATTCCGCAGTCCCTACCTCAACCTAAAAATTCTATGGAACATCAATACATATCTACTGAGTGGTAATTATTTCAATTCAAGACTTTGATACATATCCTGATCCCTTACCACTTCTCTATAAATATATTCCACTTATAAAACCACTATAGGTGGACCAACCTACCATAAAAAATTAACTCCAATGTGTGGTACAGACATAGAGGCCATTTTTTCAATCATTAAAAAATGGTAGCAGTGCAATGAAACATGGTCTTTAGATGGCTTCCCATAGATTTGACTGCTCTTCCCATTGAGCCCTTAACAATAATTGTCATAGCAGCACATCTTTCCACCATAAGTAGAGCTACCAGTTGGCCCTACAGAAACATCTAGGCTACTTCTTAGGGATACTCTCATATTCCCTTCTATGATGTGTGTCAGATTCATTACAACTAAAAAGATACTAAAGAAAAATATGTTCAACTTTGACATGATATCATAGAAAATACCATCATATAAATGTCCTATCCTAGATATCTCATAAGTATCTAATTATGTTACAAGGAAATACAAGACAGTGAAATATCCGGTGTGTTATATCATATACATTCCCTCTTATGTCATATTTAAATACTCATGATTCTTCTCATCTCTCAACATATCAAGATATAATTGGATCTAGAACATTTCTAATGATAACACCTCTTGTTGTCCATATTACTATAAAATGCCCCACCAACACATGGAAGGTCCTCTATGAATGTATGATGTAAACATAAAAATAAAATTATTTAGTGTCTTCAGGTGCTTGAAGATCGTTTTGATTGCATCAATTAAGAACTCACCTTCCATGGGGTCTCCCTCCACAGTGAACATAGGTAGATGATCCAGCTGAAAGGCACTCACCGGCCAGACATCAAAGGCATAATGTGAACAATCTACATTTCCATGTATAAAATGACCCTCATGAAGATATTAGGAATCTAGAATACATATAATCCTTAGGATATCCATGTTGCTTCAGTTTAGATACTTTATGGGCATGTTAAATTCCACTCTCCAATTTCTAATTTGAAGAATATGGTGAGGCATTTTCTCTATAAGACCAACATACTTCTTATAACACTGGATAAAAACAAGGTGAACCTCAACCAGTGAAAAAAAGAGAACCATTTAGTCATGTTCTCTCTAAACATAGCATAACATGTGAATTATCATGACAAAATAGTTCTTTCTTTCCTTTTATCAGATATAATGGGTATCTTATTTCACAGTTCATAAAGGATAATGTATCATGTCGAATATATATGAACCTATCATTAATAATCCATTTCCATATATATTTTAACATTCCAATCATGATTATTATTTCACATATTATTCCATAATGGTCTACAAGTATAAATATCAATAAACAATAACATAATAAAACATGTGAATCACCCAAGTTGAAATAACATCAAACTATAATAGGAAAATATCATAAAAAAATATTACCCCTGAGAAATCAGATTTTCCCATACACGGATCAGCTACATTTATGCATAATATCAATACCATATCCCAAAACATGCTAGTCTCATTTCTACCTTTCCTAAATAGTAAAGTAATATAAATGAAAACCCGAATCAACTAATAAAACATTGTAACATACCTTGATCTAGCACTCTCTAATGTGACCAAATCAGGTTAGTTATGGGACCTCAGGGGAACCTCTCCATACGTGAAATACTACCGACTAGTCACTGGGGTGTAATGAATATAGCAGGGAGACTATACCCCCTAGTATAGAGTTAATAATAAATATCAATGTAATGGATGTAGTGGAAATAGTTTAATGTACAACTGGAATGTAAATTATGAACCAAGTAAATCACATAATAATATATATAATGTCTAGTCAGAATGTATTTGAATTTCAAACTGATGGAATACAGATAAAATACCCTAATAAAACAAATAAACTCAAAATACCCAAGTCTTGAACCCCATTTAAATATTATATCTATGATTCAACCCATACAGCAATAAACAATCATCAAAAAGGTCCTTTTCCCTTACCCAAACCTGTATCCATATAATATACTCAAGTACCAAATAACATCCCATATAGGGTTGAGAAAAACTGAGTAGGTCAACAACACCATGTCTAAACAAAATCAGTATGATAAATAAGAGCATACAATAAAGGGATAAATAGAAGTATTAGTAATCAATTAATAAAATACATAAATCAACTTATTTTGGCACAATGCTGCAATTTCATTGAGCATATACCACAACTATTCAAACCATAACGAAAAGTCCATGGAATAATAACATAACCAGGAAAGTCCCTCTATATAATAATTTCACCATAACCTAGCCAATCCCTCTATATAATCGTTTCAACATCTGTGTAAAACCCTATATATAAGATTTTCATCATAACAAGGATAATCCCACTCTATAATAATTTCAGTATAACCAAGCATTTCCAACTATATAATCATTTCATCATAACCAAAACACAATTCAATATGGAAATAAAAACACATCAAAATATCACAAACCATAATGAGTAATTCTTCTGATTATAATTTTTATTTAAATTACCCAATCATTTAGTAAATTATATCTCAATCTCATTCCATGATGATTTTTACACCCATTTTATATCAAATAATCACTGACTATTCAATAATCTATGAATCCATTTTCAAAGTTTAATCTATCACAATCAATCACCTGATATTTCATGTAATGCTAAAACATACTTTATACCCTCAACAAGTTTCTTGTTTTTCAAGGGTATGATCACCCTCTAGGATGTCATAATCTTTGTCTCTACACCATTTAATCCAAAGGGAATGAAACAATAATCTAATACAAGATTTATCATAACCCATTATTCAATTATTTAATGTGTACATTATATCAGCGTAATCGCATAAAATCTCACATAATTAAACAATTAGAAAATGAGAATATGTTATTATTTTGTAATACTTACCTCTAACTGGAAATCAATACAAATCTATTAGTATGAAATACCAATAAATAATGAGGGTGGGGAGATCATGATAATAACCTAGATTACACAAGATCAAGATCAAATCCCCAAAACCACCATGATTAATAGATTCCACATATTCAACATAGAGAAATATAAGAAAGGGAAAAAATATAAAAATAACTCAACATGGATCATACACATGATTGGGATTCCCAGAAAAGAAGAAATTGCTCCAAAATAACTTGTAGTTTCTCTAGGGATCAAGAGAGAGGGATTCACGGTGGATGAATAATGAATCAAACACACAACATGGATTTTAAATTAAAGATCACAAGAAATTCATGGTGCATAATCCTTTTACTTCGTATGATTATGAATTTATAAGTTTTATAAAAAACACATCACCGCAAGTTAAAATTACCTCAATCGAAAATTACATGACATGAACCATTTTCTCGTTGTATAAAAACATCACACCCAAAAATAATTTATGATGTATTCCAAGAAACATTCACATGTTGATTAACATGTTCTTGACATGTAAATGTACAAAAATAATATCGCAACTAGATTTTGTTGGAAAATATAGACCCACCTTTGAAGCCTTAGAAACCATGGAAAACCCACATCATTCCCTTTGACACATTTAAACCTAAACACCATTAATTCATGGAATCATAAATCCTCGAAATTTATGCTATTCTCCCCCCCCCCCCCCGAAAATTCCATCCATCCCCAAAGGAACTTGACCACAAATTTTCAAAGAAGAATAAAAAAACCCTAATAAAATTGGATCTGTGAAAAAATAAAAGATGGATATACTTAGAAAAAGACAATATCTTATAGTTCAAGTCTTGAATACTTTACCCACTGATAAGTTCATTCTATTCCATCTAGGGATAGAAATACATTTCACATTATGATAGGTATAAATTTATGGAAACCATGGATCTATTCTAAATATACATCATAATTTTTTTTAAAAGTGAGATTTAAAATATCTTCTTTAAAAGGATTACTTGTTTTTTTTACAAATAATTCCTTCATTCTTTTAAAATATTTTCTATTAAAATTTTAAAATAAAACTATGCATAAATTTTAATGTCACACTGCTTTATTTTAACTACTAGATTTTTATAATCTTTTGATGAATTTATTTTTGTTGTGATTAAAGTATTTACTATAGTTTTGATTTCAATTTCATGCACTTTTCTAATATTATTTTTTATCTAGTCATGATTTTTTGAAATCAGTCGACATAAAACATACAGATTGGAAAAATTTTATATTTTTTGTTAAACTAAAAACCACCCCACCCTTTATAGACTTCAAGTATTAAATTATTTGGATAATAATTGTTATCATAGGTAGTTTATAATTTATTTTGAGCATATATTAAATTTCCATTTGTAAATTAGAATCTCATCACAATTTCCATACACTAAATGTTTTGGTTGATGGAATATTTTTTTTAATAGAAGTGTTTCTAGTTAGAACACTTGACATTTAAATGTTACTATACCACCTATTTGTTTTGTGGAAAATATCATGAATACTAGATTGATTGAATGAATTATTTTATCATTATCACTGGATATAAAAAAATATTATGATGAATTCAATTTAAGAGGTTCTAGATAAATAAATTGTGCATTTCTCCCATGATGAAAAACAAGAATATCAGGTAAATTTAAAATTTCATAATAATTTGTTATGTTATATGGATAAAAAAAATTATATCCAGATATCCTATTGCTAAAAAGAAATTATACTTTTCTAAAAGAAATATATTACTCATTTTTAAACTTCCATGATTTTGGAAACACTCGTAGGTATTTTGGGACTATAATTTTAAGATTTTTGATTTCCTACCTAGAGAAATGGAATAAAAATCCATCTACATTTTATGAAAATTATAAATAGTATATAATATTTTTGTGATAAAGATATATCATAATATTGGGTTATCAAAAATATTAATGATATAATGTTGAAATAATGGGAGTGAAAGAGGATATCTGTAAATTACACTATGAAATTGATTATATATATTATAAATTACGTAATTAGAAAATTATTATAGTATAAAAGAATAATAAATAGATATATGAAGAAATAAATGAATAAAATTGATCATAATTTTCTTCAAATTATGGAAATTCTACTTCTTATGCTTTTACATCTTGTGCTAACGATACTAAATAAAAATATCCAAAGAAAAAGTGTAAACATTTATATCATAATAGTTTTTATAAAGGACAAAATAATCTTTTTCAACTCCCTATAAGGATGATTAATTTGGTTAGTAAAAAGAATTTTTGGTACACTCACCAAAAATATAAAAATGGAACAAATAACTAGGATTATTATAAATTAATATTTTAGGAATATAATATTTTTTTTCATATCTGACCAAATTATCCTAACCTGAAGAGGAAATAAAAAGCATAAAATTAGTATTTTAAGTGTAACGGGAATAAGATCATGAATTCTTTGGAAAAAAGGTGTGTATATAGGGCTAATTCATCGCCAGATACTTTATCAAAATATAGTGTAAATGATAGTCATAAAATTATTAAAAATTATAAGATTTTATACATGTTTCTTAAATAATGAAAAATTACCCCTAGCCAAGGTTGCTGGTAGATATGTAACAAATTTAAATCTTGATTATATTTTTAGATTCACTCATAATAATTACTATCCAACATCATCAGACTAAAATAAATCATCAAATGTTGAAATGGATAATTTATTGGAAGATGGGGATGGTTTACATACTTTTTATGAAATGGTTGAATTTATTAATCTCATTAAAAAATAATATAAAAAATAAAATATAACTATAATTTTTTAGAAAATAGTAAAATTAATTATAATAATATAATTTCATATTTAATACAATAAGATTCAAAACATTCATCAAAATTTGTTTCTAAATCTAATTTTGAATTAAATTCAGGTGATTGGAATTTCATTATTAAGAATAAATCCAATTTTAGTTACTTGAGGTCACATATATTTGACTTTACATATGGTAAATAAATTTTGGATAAAATTTATTGACTAATTAGACCTTCTAGAACTTATAATATATATTTTTTACTATTAATAAACCTCATTTTCAATAAAATTATGTTCTTCCTAAAAGTTCACCATTTACAATAAATGTCAAAGGCTTATGACCCCGATGATAGTAGCCCAATATCAGCCCCTTACTTTATTACATTAGAATAGGTAAAAAATCCAAATCCAAATATACCATAAGGTTTATCATTTTTGGAATCCATATATATACATATAATCTTTTTACATTAGAAAATGAAATATAATACGTAACAGATGAAAATTATTACAATCCATGAATACTCATTCCAAGAATTCATATTCATATCATGGGAAAAGAAAAAAAATAAATGTGAGAAGAAATTATCATTAAGGGTTATGTATAGTTGAATATATCATAAATCAATAGATATTAATCATAATAGAAAGTTAAATGACTGAAACGCATGTTAATTAATCAATAACTTAAGAAATATATGGATGTAATAAAATATTATCAATAATTCCTTATAGATAATTACATGAGACTGAAACATGATAATGAATATTCTAGCAAACCAAATAATAACATGTAATAACAAAAATATTTTAATGCATAATAATGGATTTCAGAACTATCTGGATATATCCTCATGACAATTTAAGTATGTGGGAAGAAAACTGTGTGATTTGGACAATTGATTCTTCCCGTGTATCTATTGATGTATTAGGGGAACTAAATTAGCAGATCCCTAACTCATTTAATAAATTTCCAAATCATTCCTCATATATCAATTTAATTTATAAATAATTTTCCCCATCAAATATCTATATTGAATAAATGATAGGAATTTATTAATATTTACCCAATAAATCATTTAAGTAAACACCATATATAAAAATCATGTATGGTTTAGGATATGATAATGTCCCTCATATAAGAATATGGGTATTTAAAGGAAATATAATTTATAATTAAACATTATTATAAGCAGGTGATTGTTTCAAAAAAAAATTAACGATCACAAATGGAATTGACATTCTATAATAATATTTTCCACTTGGTAATTTTCAAGTAAAATCCCCCTGGATGTGATAATTAAATGTGAATCATGACATAACATTAAGTATTAATGTATAATGATATTAAATGTAAAAGGGTTATTATATCAACCACATAAAAGTGAATTGGTGAATAAATAAATAAGTCTTTTTGGAATGTAAATTGAGACAAAAACCTTTATCATACGCTTCCTTTTGGTAGAATTCCCTTTAACCTCATGTATTGTAGTTTTAAGTTAGTTAATAACTTATTCCAAAACCATATTAATATTTATAATATCATATATGACACTTTTATAACATCTTATCACTATATTGTTAATAATATTTTATTATTATAATTATTTCGGGTGTTAATAGACTTTTTTTCAAGTATGTTTTGACGTGTTATTTTTTTCCTATAAATTTGATCATGATTTCACATTTTTCATAATTTAATACATGATTAAATTAACATATGTATTAATTATATATTTATTTATAGTATTCCATAAAATTTTTTGGTAGGAAATGAAATACATTGTTAATTGGGATGGTAGGTCTTACGTATGCATGAACATTATTTCCTTTTTATTATCATATTGAAGGAAAGAAATTAAATGATATATATATATATATATTATCATTAATGTAAAATATTTATGTCATATAAATCACATATTTTTATTAAACCCTTCTGTAATATATTATATATAAAGCGTGAATGAATAACATCACTTCGTGAGGTGGTAGTCTACCTTAAAAAAAATAATTCTATCATATTCCCACAAAATGGGAAGCATGATGGTATGTGTAATATTATATTTAAATAAGAATAAATACATAATAAATATCATATATATCATATATAAATATAATTTCCTTCATTACTCCCAATATTGTGAGGTGGTAATGGAAATAATGAGTTCGGTTCACGAGGCGGTAGTCCGTCATACACATGAACGATGTTTGTGTAACCCATTTGGTGGAATTTTTTTGAAGTTTTACGTTATAAATTAAGCATAAAAACACATTAGTGTATTTAAGATTATAATTTTATTATATAATCAGGATATAATAATAATTTAATGAGGTGTTTAAGGAAGTAAAATAAAAATTATTTTAGAAACATATTACCTCTACATTGGGTTTCCTTCTTTGTTTTCACTAAAACCATGTAAGATTCTCTTTATACCAAAAATATTTCTTCTTGGGTAAGGATCAAGATTTTGGGGAGTGATTTTGGAAGATCATGGTCATGAAAAATGGAATGATATGTATGAATAAGGGGAATACTGGGTTTCCTTTTATAGTTGAGGAGGAGTGGAATTCTGGTAAATACTCAAAAGTATTTACTATTGGGAGGTCTCCCTTAACTCATGTGACTCCAAAAGTAAAATATAATGGGTTTTATAGAAATTATTGTCAGTCCACACCTCCACCACCTAAAAATAAACACACATTTATTATTTTTCCCCTTAATTACTTCGTTTCTTTATATTACCATTTTGGATTTTCATTATGACAATTGGTTTTCTATCCTAGGTAATTTATCCATATCAATAAAATAAAAGGATAAATAGTATATAATTTATATTAAATTATTCTAAATATTATTTAAAATATATAAAATAAATCTCATATGTGTGTTGGAAATTTATTTTAACATTAGAGAAAATAATGTACAGAAACACTGTTTAAACAATAACTGGAAAACATAGTTTTTTTACTATTTAATGGTCAATATAATCAATATAACAGAAAAATTGCAGGATTAATGCAACATATTTTATATTAATTAACATTTAAATATAACTTTATGTAATATAAAATTTTTAGTAATTTTAAATCAATTAAAAAAATTATTTCATTATAAAATATCATTAATTTAAATTTTGAAATTATTTATTTAATTTAAACATAAATAATATAATTAAAATAATGGAATTTGAATACTTATTGTTTTCATATGTTTAAAATGGTGTAAATTTATAGAAATAAGGGATCATAATAATTCAATCCATTTTATTCACTTTTAATATTTTTAGTATCATTTATCTTAGTTAATTCTCTACTAAATAATTAATATGTCGGGGTTTCTTAAGAACTTAAAGTAATTAATTAATCTAAAAAATTAATTATAATGATATAAACAACTAATTTATGTTTAAAAAGGATATACATTACTGTATATCTGTTATTTTTCTCGTATACCAAAGTTTTCTAAAAATTAAAATTATGGAAAGAATTTTTTTGTCTATTTCTATACTAAACATATTATATGTGTAAATTTCTTGTAATATATCAAAAAACATATAAAAATATATCTTATGGTGATAATAGAGGAAATATGTCCATAAAATTGGTTTTGGACATTTTGGTAGGTCATTTTACACCTTATACTCTAGGTTTAATCACTAATTAAACTCGTTTTTACCTTAATCACAAATAAAAATTTTATAAATTTGTACTAATAATTTTTGTAAAAAATTAAATTAGACTTTATAGAAATTATAAATTATTCCAATTCCAAATATTAATTCTATCATTACAAATTAAATTCATATAATTGTAAAAAAACTAATTTAAAATTAATCTCACATATGGGATGAGAAAATATATTTTTAAAAGGGAAAACTTTCAAATGATTACTATGTTTTTATATATAAAATCAATGAAAAAGTTATTCCAACACACTAAATTGGACATATGGATCTATAATTTATCTAATTTTAATTAAAAAAAAATAAAACATAATTTAACATTATAAATTAATAACATGATAAGTAATTTTTCAATAAAAATTTAGTGATTTCACAATTTCTCAAAAAATTATACTTCTCAGAAAATTAACAAAAATTCAACATCAGATAATTTGACATTATTCCTTCAAAATTTAATTATATTTTTTAAAAAAAAATTAAAGTGTAATAATTTAGTTTTAAGAAATGTGTCCCATTAAAATTTGAGAAAACCACCTTTAAAAAAACAGCTTTTTATTCATAAAATCTAATTAGTTTTTATATTATTCCTATCAAATAAATGGTAAAAATGTAAAAAAAAATTATTTAGTATATAATATATATATATTTTATCAATTTCATACAATAATAGAAATTAATTTAATTTATTATGATTATACACCTTCTGCACATAATATAGTTTTTTTATAAAAACATTTATTTTCTATTCATTTAGTTTTTATATTCATTTTTAATTAATTAGTAACCAATAAATTCAACCATATAATTTAATAAATTATTTAGTCAAATTTACTAATACCAAATTTATTATTTGGAAATAATTTTTAATTTAAATAATAATATTAATAGCATTCGGTGAAACTTAGTCTTTTGTGTAATGCAATATATCAAAGGATATCACTATTGAGTATAAAAAAATATAAACATAGCATTTCATGTAATGAAATCTAGCTTATTGTGTTGTGAAACACATGATATTGAATAAAATTTTATTCTTTTAAAATTATTATGGTGTTTTATTTTCCCCATAAACAAATATGTTCTACCCTTGCAATTTAAATTTGATCTCGCTACTCTAGGGTTTTACCTTTTCAAATACCATTGTTGAAGACCCCACATCATTAACAAAGTATATAAAATATCATCTTAATAAGAAATAAAATTGAGTATAAAATTTAGCTAGAATAAAATAAAAGTAAGATTCTATGTAAAATAACATTAGTGGAAATTAAAGATATGGATATGGAGGAAAATAATAAATAATTATTGAGTGTGATTGAGGTAATTGATAACAAATAAGTGAATGATCAAGGGAATGTTCATGGAATAAAATAAATAAATATTTGAGGATTTTAAATACCACAAGATCAATAAAAATGAAGGTATTAGGATAACATTTTTTTCCAATTATCATTTTCCTATAGTAGAAGAATACTTATACTCTCTAAGAATATAATAAAATATACTTGATGTGTTTCTATTTCATAAACCCAGCATTATCCTTTATATTTGTTTCTATCAATTTCTAACTTATCCCTTACTCCATGAAAATAGTATTTTAAAATGAACTTGTATTACTGAATTACTAAAATTACCCTTTAATAGATAATATGATCCATAAAATAGTAACAAGATACACCTTCTATCTTAACTTAAACTAAAATTATAGAAAAATGTTAGCTCATAACTTCTAAAGTTAAACAAAATTCATTCCTCAAATAGATAACCTTATGTCACATTCAAAATATATATGACCAAATTTAGAATAAATATTACTAAATAAATATTATATTTTCCAAAAAAATATATAGTGGAACTTAACCATCACATAATAAACATTTGAATACCTTGATCATGTATTCTCTTAAAAATGAGAATAACCTACATTACGATGAAACACTATTGAAAATATTTATGCTTCCTTATTCCTAATTTAAAACATATGTTATTAGATATATTCTATAAATCAAAAAATGTGGTAGACTCCATCAATGATACAATAACCACTTTTCCAATAAGTAATTAATCATTTCTAGGGTAGTCAGTAATATCCAATATACATTTCCCATACCATTCATCCCTTCATTCAACCATCATTATCTCGGTACAAGGTACATATTAATTGTTCTATTTCCCTCGATAATATGTTTTCCAAGAATTTCTACATGTCTATTAATCATTATTCTTTATTATTTTTATTGTCCAACATGTTCTCTCAAATCCTTAGTCAAATATTATTGTAGTGAAATCCTTATATATAATTCTTATGATGATAATATCATTAATAAAATAATTATACAAAATATTTCATTTTCAAAATACACAATAATATTATTTATCCCACTTCAGTTGTATCAATAGAATAATCTTGACCTTGATCCCTTCCCAATTTCTAAGGTATATTCCATTGAAGTTTGAATCAATTTTTTCAGAGTTCCTCATTTAAATATAGGTAAAACACTGAAAAGAAGCCTTTTATTCCATACATTTGAATTATTTTTCTTAGTGTCCCTTTTATATACACTTATAAAAAAAATCCAAATGCTTTCCATAATTTCCTAGTGAGATTATTTCCATAGTTATCACTTGTTGGAAAATAATTCTTTCCCTTATTCCCTTTATCTATTATCAGTTATGTCACCATTTTCTTCTCTTTAGTCTCTTTAAATCCGTAAGACTTAGAGAATTATTTCTATGTATTGGTAAAACATAAAACTATTTCATCATATGAATAAAATGTTTGAGATACCATTACCCTTTGAAGATTTTTCTTAATCCCTTTAAAGAAATATTCAGTCTTGTATTTCATGTTTCATTTGAAAGTAATAGAATACCTTTTTATCCATGTTAAGGTATATTCATACTCTACAAAAATTTCTTCGTACTATTGAATTAAACTAAGGAACTTTCTCTTCATATCAAATTTTTCCTTAATAGATAAATATTTTTCCAAAAATGTATTATTAAATTATTTCAATTCCATGAGTTCTATTTCACATTCCACCCTAGTATACAGGATCAATAACCACCATTGATCAACATCACCATTGAGATAATAAACTACAAGTGTCACATTTTCCTTTTAACCACATCCCAATTCCATAAATATATTATACAAAGAATTAATCCATTGCTTAACATCCGTTGGATATGTAGTCCCACTAAATGAAGTGGACCTATATCACATAAATCAATCCAAAATCAGATAATTTAACTGTAGAACATGTTGCTCTATCCAGGAAATGTTATATCTTAGAAATTCATTAGGCCACCCTAATATATCTATAGTATGCTAAGTTCCAATACCCACTATATTAGCTTCCTCTATTGGGAAACCTTTACACTTCCCATGATAACGGACACCCTTATTCCTTCTAGGATCCATTTCAAAATATAGTCATATTCTGGATTATCTCATAGAATTATAAAATTTGTATAATTAAAAATATAGCATAACAGATAACATATATTGAAAGGTGTATGCATAGCTAATATCAAAATCATAATAATGGTTTTTTGGGGGTATCATAATATTCATATCCTTCATGATGTTTTGTAAATAAATTATGAATTATCTTTAGCATATCCTATTAGAGTGTCGAAACAAGTGCGCAGTAAGGATCAATTTCGTGTACTTACACTCAAGTCAATCCCAATGCACCCTTTTCATAGTAATTACCCATAGGTTTATTCATTCCACAACCATATCATCATGTAGTATCTAGAATGGGATGTATTTATAGGAAGACCCACATAATCACTACCTTACCAAAATTTTTTGATATTCTTCTGTACTTATCCCCAAATTTTTTTCATAGGGTTTTTTTCCCATATATATGTTTTCCAAAATCTAGTTTCAATTTCTTCTACTAAACTTTATCTGGTACTAAGTGTAACAACTCCAACCCGAGTAGCTTGGAGCTCATGCCTTAATTTATTACACTATCATAGATACAAGACTCAAATCCCAAATAACAAAATATTTTATTAGTTTTGGTAACCAAAAAAAATATGAATCCCATTTTACATTCAGAATATAAAATTAAACATAATACATAATAAAGTAAAATGATTATCATCTTAGGAAACTCATTACAAGAATCTATCTTCATGCCTTGGTGAAAGAAAACAAAATAAGGGTGATATAAAATGATCATTAAGGGTCAATTACAGTGGAAGCTATCATAAATAAATAATAAATAATCATCATGGTAAAATAAATGATTGAAATAAATGACAATTAATCAATAACATGAGTATAATATGGTATGAATAAATAATTATCAATAATTCCATATAAATATTCATATGATCTAGAAACTTTTTATGGATATTATAACTAATCAAATAATCTCAATGAATAAAAATAATGATGCAATTCATATTGGTGGGAAAATAGTCTATCAATATCTATCCTCAAGATAGTTGTTATAAAGTTCTATCCTCAAGAGAGTTTAAGTTCATGGGTAGAAACCCAAATTATTCGGCAAAATGATGTGTCTCATGAGATTAATGATGCTTTAGGGGGATTAAATTAACCTATCCCCAATGAATTTACTAAATTTACAAATCATTCCACACATATTTATTTAATTTATAAACAATGTTCCTACTAAAATATCCTTACTGAATAAAGGATACATATTTATCAACATTTCCCCAATAAATCATATAACTTTCAAAGTAAACACATTATGTAAAAAACATATAAAGTTCATGAAATAATCATTTTTATCATACAGGAATATGGATATTTAATATAAATATAATTTCTTGTGAAAAATGATTATAATAAAGTGATTGCTTCGTGAGAAAGTTAACAATCGAAAAAGAAATTTAGATTTTGTGATAAATTTTACCATTTGGTAATTTCCATGTCAAGTCCCCTTAGATGTAATAATTAAAAGTAAAACATAAAATAACATGAATTAGGAGTGTATATAGATTTTAAATTTAAAATTTATAGTATATAAACCACTTAAAAGTGTTATGCTGTATAAAATCAAATATGTCATCAATGAAATGTAAATTAAGAGGAAATCCATTACCTTAAGGTCCCTTTTGGTTGAATGTTATTTAACCCCAGGTATAATAGTTTTAAGAATGTTATTAAATTATAATATAATCATATTAATATATATAATATCTTATATTATCCATTTATAACATCTTCTTAGCTGATTTTTAATAATCTTTCATTATTTTCATTGTTTTAGGTGTTAATTACCTTGTTTTCGATTATGTTTTGACTTGTAATTTTTTATTTTTCATACATTGATCATGACATAAAAAATATATGAAATTTAAATCCTGATGTAAATATAATATATATTCTATATTTATTTATTTATAGTAATCCATAAAATTTGGTGATTGGGCGTTAATTTCATCGTTCATGGAGATGGTAGGTCGTACGTACACATGAATGTTGGGTCTTATTTTTTGTCATAATGAAAGAAAGAAAATTAAATTATATATATTTATATTATAATCCTAAAATAATATGTTTTCCCCATATATCACATATATTTATTAACCTCATCCTTAATAAATTCCATGTAAAGTGTGAATGAATCGCATCGCTTCGCTAGGCGGTAGTCCTCCGTACACATGGTTGAAGTTATCTTATTCAAAAAAAATGGAAAGAAAGAGGGTAGGAATTGTATAATAATTAAATAAGCATAAAAAATAATAAATATCATATATAAATATTATTTCCATCATTATTCCCAACCATGAATGGTGGGAATCGAAACATGAACGACATTGGTTCCTGAGGCCGTAGTCTAATTTACATATGGACGATGATTTTGTAAACCATTTGATCAATGTGTGGGAAATTTTTGGTAATAAAAATAGAATATAATCATCTCATTATATTTATGTTAATGAGTTTATTATATAATAATTATATAATAAGAATTTATGGAGGTGGAGAAGGAAATAAAATAAAAATTCTTTTTGAATAACAAGTCTTGTTCTTCGAGTTTTGTAACGACCCAAAAATTTATTAATAAAAATTCCTATTGGCCTATTTAAATTTTTTCTTATGGTTATGTAAAATTTATGCAATTATTTTGTTCTATGTTTTTTATTTTAAAATGATGTTAATAATTGTGACTATTTCTAATATAGTCGTTGAATAGTGATCAGATGATTAGTTTAAATATAGGGCTTTAACAAATCCAATTTACTCAGACAAAGGAAGCGATGACATCATCCAGTAGACATGCCCCATATGAAGCCCATTTTTCAGAGCTCTGAAAGGATGTGGTATCATTGGTATTCTCTCTTGACCAAGGCCAAGCCGAGCTTGAAGACGTTAAGTTCGAGCGGAACCACCTACGAGAGTATTGAAAGTTGATAGAGATTATCACTCGAGCAATGTTATCTGAGCCATCCCAAAATTATATCACCATTTCACACCTTAACCTAAGGTCTTATGCTGGTTTTTTAAGGGGTTATGTAACAATACCATAGTACTACGACTATGTACATTATTCTTCTATAGAGAATATACTCTCTTTTTATTATTGTTACTTTGTAAATAGTTTTTAAAGCACAAATAGTATTTTTAGTTAATATTCAACTAAAAAATATATTTTTATGAATTAATGGATTTTTTAATTAAATAATATCTTAATAAAATATTATTATTATTATTAAATTCCTTTTTATTAAATATAAATGATTATCTAATTTTATGAATGCAGTTTTAATTTTTATTAAGGATTGAAAGTTATTTCTGTAAAAACCCATTAATTTTTGATAAATGTCGGTTTTTATTTTAAAAGTAAAAATTAAAATATTTATAAAATTATTTAGATAAAATGAATATTAGTTTTTAAATCAGGACTTCAAAAATATCTGATGGTGATTTTTTCATAATTTTCTGAGACAGTCGAATTTTTGGGTAAAAATTAAATACTGTTTAAATATATAATGTGTTTTATAACATCATAATGACCCAATAGTGATGTAATAAAATACTATAAACATTATTTTCGTCCAATATATGTTTTACCATTAAAATAATTTTATTTTTGGTTTGTTTGATTTATTTTACAAAGCATTAGTGGACCCTTCAAGACTTATAAAATATTTTTTCTTTTTGAATTGTTGTCCTTGAGAGTGTGACTCACCTCCACATAAGTAACCCTATTATTTTAAGAATTTATGCCATTTTCCTTATAAAATATTTTTTTCTTCTCTCCTTTTGGAAAAACGATGGGAAAAAACCATGAGCTGGTTTGTGGTTTTTATTAGTTTAATGTGAGGTGTCCCAAACCTAAATAATAAAGAATTACTTCTCATTTCCTAAATAAACCCACCCAAGCTCCAACTTCCTCTTAACTAAAAGCCTTTGGAGTTCTACAAACCCCTCCCCTACTCTATCTAGAATCCACCCAAGGTTCCCCAAGCTCCCAATAATCCACTCTCAATCCTCTCTCAAGATTTTGGGATCATACTTCCAAGTAAGAGATTCTCACTTTCTTTATTTACGTCCAAGTTTCCTTATATTGTTATGCCCTTTTATTTTAAATTATAAATGTTGGGGTATGATTTTTCACTTCCCCCATACATACCTATTCATGTTTGAATATTGAGAGATCCCCTTTCTATCTCATTAATTCCTTTTATGTATACCCATTTCCATATCGAAATTCTGTAAGGAATTTCTCTCTCCTCATTTACATTCAAGTAATTATTTTTTATCATGAATCTATATTCCATTAAAATTTTAGGTACATGTATCTATATGAATCCATTACTTTCCATTTCATGTAAATATTATGAGACACCATTTTCTATCTCATAAACCATTTTTATGAGTTATTATGTCACATTGTTACGCTACCAAAATTGCACCACAATTTTCCATGCCAAAGTCATTGTGTTGTGAATACCATGCCCACTTCTCTATCAATGGTATTCACCTTTATGGACATTTACTTATTGTTTAAAGAGCTTAATGTATGATTTCCACACTCCATTATCATTTAAAAAATGATTATGTTTAATGAATCCATGTTTTATGATCCATGTGATACACTTATGCATTAAATGAAATGTTCAGAAGGGTGTGCCCCAATAGCGCTCCAATGCATTTGGTAAAGTATAGTATCATGACACATCATGTAAAATGGGTGTTGAATCATGCTAATTCAGGTTAAATGAGGGTTTACTCATGCTTCATGTTCAATGAGGGTTCACTCATGCCCCATGTTCAATGATCCTTGGCTCAGGCTAATTCCATGTTAAGTGTTGTTGTCACATTTCCATGTTATGATTATCATGATTTATCATGACTTTATGTTCATGTTTCTCTTCTTCTCCATGTATATGCCTATTGTCTAATATGAATTGTATTCTTCATGTTATTCAATGTTTATTCCCTTATAGGGCTTTATAGCTTTCCCATTTTTATTCATGTCCTCAGGTTGTCCTATGTAATTGTAAGTACGAGGGAATGTAGTGGTCATGTAAAGGAAGTTTTCAATAATATGTTGCATTTTATGATTAAAGTTGTTATGTAATGTTTATAATCCCTAAAGACACTAGACCTCTCTATCTTATATGTTATATCAAGTGAAGGTTTTATGTAATAAATCATGTTTAATTATGTGATAAAGAGCACGGTTTTTACATTTGGTATCGTAGGTGGTACCCAGCCTTAAGTGCGGTGCACTGCCTAGGATGAGATTTAGAGCCCACAAAGAAGACGTTGTGCTCTAATGGGGTGATTGTAACACCCTATAATGATAAAGGGTTAAATTACTACATGATATGACTTATGTCAACAAGGTGCACCTTCCTTTTTGGGAGCCTACCTGATTAGAACTCCACAATTAAGCGTGTTTGGCCTAGAGTAGTGATCAGGATGGTTGACCTTCTAGGAAGTTTCCTGGGGTGTGTGTGAGTGAGTAAAAGCACATTGAAAATGACATGTGTTGGCATGTGGAGACTGTCATTAGTCAGATGACACATTCAGGCACGTGGGTGGGCCCTAGAGTGGGGACCACATGTCTGTGGGGAAATTAGTGGTACTTTACGGGCCAGGACCTGACGACCATGTTTAGGCAGGGTGTATGTGTTGTCACCGAGACCTAGTTGTTAAATTTGGTATCATAGGATAGGTTTAGTTATTTTTGGGATTAGGATTATAAAACCCTAGATAAGTCTTAGAGACAAGGAAAAGTATAATAAAAACATCCCTAAGATTTGGTGGGTATTGAGTAAGTGGTTTATCAAAAAAATACATCCATGTCTGGATATGAGTAGGTATTGGCATCTATGAAATAGATGTACGTAGGGGTGAAAACCTTGACAAGGAGTTTCGGGATTGACCCGGGGTATCCTGGTACACGACAACGGTCCTTGCTTCACTCTTGGTTATGACACTCCCGGGGTATATGATTTGGTAAATTAACAAGCTTAGTATGAACCATTATTAAGGGAATTTAAAAAAATATGACTCTAAGAATACATGTTAGAAATTAGATCATGGATAACATATATTGAAGCTTATAGATTCATAAGTTAAGGAAATAAATGTAATTTATAAGCCATCTGTTTTTGTCTTTGGATTACCCTTTATGTGTTACCCCTAACATTCCTTTTATTCCATCCAATGGATGGTAATAGGAGGACTCAGGCTAACAACCGATGTGAAGATCAATGTTATGATTGTGCTAATGAGATTCACAATCTGATGGGAACAGGAATCATGAAATTTGTCACGATTCATTCTAATTTAACTCATGATTTGAATAGAGACATGGTTCAAGAGGACCATTTAACCCCCCCCCCCCAAGAAAGAAGAAGTCGCTATCGAGAGCTTAATGAGACAAAGGCCTTTGACTTTTAATGGATCATTTGATCCCTCAATCTCCAAACAATGGATGAAATCCTTTGAAAATATCTTCTCCATCCCTCAATGTTCCGAAAAAGAGATGGTTCTCATGGCTGTTTATCGTATGGAGGGGGAAACATATCAATGGTGGAAATTGTTCAAAAATAAGAATCCCGAGGAGGAGATCGAGGCATTGGAATGAAAGGATTTTAGGAATATTTTTTCGATAAATATTTTACACGCACCATTTGGCTTAAGATGGAAAAAGACTTCCTTGCTCTCAAGGAAAAAGATGAAGAATCCGTTCGAGAGTACGAGGAAAAATTCTCAAGACTTTCATGATATGCCTCTAGATTTTTGTTACCCCTGAATGCAAGGTTGACCACTTATTTGGTGGGCTGAAACCTATCTTTCAGAAAGCCCTGAGAATCCATGACTTCAACAGCTATGAGTAAATTTTCTGATGTTCCCTCATGGTTGAAATGAAGATTGGTGAATATCATGGGTACTATAGGGATAAGAAACATAAGGTGGATTTCAATGCTGGTAGTACGATGGATAAATCAAATAGTGATAAGATAATCCAACACCCCAATTGCAAAATTTGCATAAAGAAGCACCCTAGAAATTTCCTAACGGGGACGAGGAAATTCTTTAGGTGTGGAATAGAAGGGCACCTGACTATTAATTTTCAGCAAGATAAACCAGCGGCTACGACCGAGGAGAGGAACGCTCCGTTCGACTCTCAACGCATTGTTCATTGCTTCAATGCCAAGAACCAGGGCACCTTGCAAATTAGTGCCATAATCCAAGGGTTTTTTGAGGTAAACAAAAACCTCCAAGACAGCAAGGGTGACCTTTATCCATCACTACCGCCGAAGTGAACCCAGACAATGAATTGGTGACAGGAAAGCTAGTTATTCATTCAAGAAAATAGAATGTAATTTTTTATTCAGGTTTTACGCATTCTTTTATATCCCAAAAGTTTAGTAGAAAAATACCAACACCACCACAAATAATGGAAGTAAAGATGTCGGTGAGTACAGAAAATGGGGAATCATTGAATCCCATGAATATAACTCCTCCCCTATCAAAATCAGTGGATTGAACTTCCCGGTGATCCTCATCATACTAACTCTGGTGAAATTTGATTTAATTATTGACATGGATTGGTTTTCCTTATATAGTGAAAACAAAAATTTCTGTGAGAGGGAAATCACTCTCCATATGGAGAATCAACCGTCGATTTTGTACAAGTGGAAGGAGAAAGATGAATCTTATTTAGCTCCATCATCTCAAGCGTGGATAATACTACACTATGATCACATGTATCTGGCTCAAATGATTGAGTCTATGGAGGTAACCATCCTTGAAGACATGTCTATTATGAGGTAATTCACTGAAGTGTTTCTGGAGGAATTGTCTGGTCTTCCTCCAAGATGAGATTTTGAATTCTCAATTGATCTTATACCTGGGGTGATGCCAATTCCAAGACTCTATATAGAATGGTTGTTTTGGAGCTTGAGGGGATGAAGAAACAACTACATGAGAATCTGGATAAAGGGTTTATATGCCCAAGTTCTTCACCATGGGGTACACCAGTCCTCTTCATCAAGAAGAAGGATGGGTCAACGCGTCTTTGCATCGATTATCATGAGCTTAACAAAATCATTATAAAGAAAAAGTATACTCTCCATCAAATTGATGACTCTTTTGATCAGCTGCGTGGAGCACAATACTTCTCCAAGGTAGATTTTCGGTCGGGATATTATCAAGTACGGGTGAATAAGGAAAATATCCCCAAGACTGCTTTTAGTACAATATACAAGAACATTAAATTCATAGTAACACCATTCAGGCTCACTAATTCTCCTGCAATATTCATGTACTTGATGAATAGATTCTAGAGAGATTACCTCAACAAATATTTGGTAGTATTTATAGAAAATATTCTAATATACTCCAAAACCAAGGAGGAACATGGGGAGAATCTAAGAACTATACTAGATACCTTGAGAAAGGAGAAGCTCTATGAAATGTACAACAACTGTGAGTTTTGGTTGTAGGAGGTCTCATTCGTGGTCCATATCATCACAAGAAATGGGATATCTGTGGATCCCTCCAAGACAACTACAATAGAGGGATGGCTGAGGCCAACATCGGTAACGGATATATGTATATTCTTGGGGTTAGCTGGATATTATCGACGATTTGTGAGAAATTTCTCATGATGGTCCAACCCTCTTACCAAGAAAACTCGGAAGTGAGTAATGTTTTCTTAGAGTGATGAATGCGAAGAAAGTTTCAAGTAGTTGAAAAGGAGGCTTCTCACTATGCCCATGCTCACTTTACCCACAAGTGGAGAATGTACTGTGGTATTCAGTCATACTTCGAATAAGGTCATGGGTTGTGTGTTAAAGCAAAATGACAAAGTCATTGCCTATGCTTCAAGGCATTTGAATGTTCATGAGTTGAATTATCCATCACATGATCTGGAGCTGGTTTTGGTGATCTTCTCTTTAAAAATTTGGTGGAATTATCTATTTGGGGATAAGGGTGAAATATATAAGGACCATAAAATCCTCAAGTATATATTCACACAGAAAGAGTTGAACATGTGCCAACAAATATAGTTAGAGCTGATCAAAGACTATGACTACTCAATCCATTACCACCCTGGGAAAGCAAACAAGGTGGAAGATGCTCTAAGTAGAAAGGACCCAGTGATTCTATCATTGATGACAATTTCAAATGATCAAATCTTCATAGATTTGATGAAGATAAACATTGGAATCCTAAAGAAGGGAACATCATAAATCTGTTCACAAATGATTGCTCAATCGTATCTTTTGGAAAGGTTAATGGATGCTCAAAACGATGATGTGGGAATTCAGAAGAAAGTGGAAGCTATCAGAAAAGGTAAATACTTGGATTTCAATGTTAATGAAGAAGGAATTGTGAGATTTAGGAAATGACTATGTGTTCCATCAAGTCCGGAGCTGAAGAAGGAACTTCTGGATGATTCATATAGTTCAAATTTCTCTATTCTCCCAGGAAACACAAAGATGTATCGAGAACTCTGAGAGAATTATTAGTGGGATAATATGAAGAAGGATATCATTGAGTATACATAAAAGTGTCTGGTGTGTCATTGAGTGAAGTCATAGAGGCATAATTCTAAGAGGATGATGCAACCATTGACCATGCTAGAATAGAAATGGGACAACATCACCATGGACTTTGTCACCAGACTTCCTAAGACATCTAAAGGAAACAATGCAATATGGGTTGATGTGGATCATCTTACATTGTCTTCACACTTCATTACAATTCGGGAGGATTTCTCATTGGATCAACTGGAACAGATATACATCAGGGAAGTGGTAAGGCTACATGGAGTACCACTATCTATTGTATCTAATCTAGATCCAAGATTCACCTCTATATTTTGGAAGAGTCTTCAACATGCTCTAGATGCCAAACTGAACTTTTGTATGACCTATCATCCTAAAACTGATGGCCAATCTGAGAAAACTATTTAGAAACTGGAAGATATGTTAAGATCATATTTAATGTATTTTAATGTAGGTTTTGAGCAACGTCTTCCTCTTGTTTAATTATCCTTTAATAATAGTTTCCACTCGAGCATCTAAATGTCACCTTATAAATCCATTTATGGGAAGAGTTTTAGAACACCGACATGTTGGGTAGAAGTTAGTGATCATAAGCTGCTAGGACTAGAAATGGTTGAAGAAATGGTGGAGAAGGTGAAAACCATTCAGCATCATATCAAGGTAGCCCAATGTCAACAGAAGAGTTATTCAGATAACCGTCGATGAGACCTTGAGTTAAAAGTTGGAGATATTGTGTTTCTACGCATATCTCTATGGAATAAGGTCATGAGGTTTGTAAATAAATAGAAGTTAAGTCCTAGTTACATCGGCCCCTTCGAGATTCTTGATCATGTCGTTTATGTGGCCTATCGACTGGTACTTCCACATACTATGGTCAAAGTACATGATGTATTTCATGTAACCCTCTTAAGGAAGTACATACTAGACCCTTCACATGTACTCTCTTTAGAGGTAGTACAGTTAGAGGATGATCTTTATTATGAGGAGAAACCAGTGAAGATCATAGATCGTAGAGTGAAATTTCTACGAAATAATACAATGCCCCTCATCAAGGTGTTGTGGTGAAACAACATGTTTGAAGAACTGACATGGGAATCAGAGGAAGTGATGAAGTAGAGTTACCCACATCTGTTTTAGTGTGGGAAAATGAAATTTCGAGGGAAAATGAAATTTTGAGGGAAAAATTTCTTAACGGGGGATGATTGTAATGACCTGAATATTTATTAATGAAAATTACTCTTAGTCTAATTAAATTTTTTCTTATGGTTATTTAAAACGTATGAAATTATTTGGTTCTATGTTATTGGATTTTAAAATACTATTAAAAATTGTGAGGATTGAAAATATAGCCATTGAACAGTGATCACATGATTAGTATAAATATAGGTCTTTAACAAATCCAATTTACTTAGATAAATGAAGTGATGGCCTCATCCAGCAGACTTACCCCATTGGATACCCATTTTTCAGAGCTCAGAAAGCAGTTGGCATCATTGGGCTTTTCTCTTGACCAAGCCCAAGTAGATCTTGAATACTTTAAGCTCGATCAAAACTGCCTACGAGAGAAGTGGAAGTTGATAGAGATTACCACTCGAGCAATGTTATCTGAGCCACCCCAAGAGTATGTCACCATCACGCACCTTACCCTAAAGTCTTATGAGAGTGTTTCAAGGGGTTATGTAACAAGACCCTAGTACTACAATTATGTAAATTATTCTTGTATAGTGAATGAACATTCTTTTAATTATTGTTACTTTGTAAATAGTTATTAAAGCACAAATAGTATTTTTAGTTAATATTCTACTAAGAAATCTATTTTTATGAATTAATGGATTTTTGAATTAAATAATATTTTAATAAAATATGATTATTAATAATAAATTACAATATATTAAATATAAATGATCTTATAATTTAATGAATGAAATTTTAATTTTTATTAAGGTTTAAAGTTGTTTTTGTCAAAACCCATGAATTTTTTATAAATGTAGGTTTTTATTTTAAAAGTAAAAATTCACAAATTTAGAAAATTGTTTAGATAAAATGAATTTTTGTTTGGAATCATCATGTCAAAATTATCTAACAGTGAATTTTTTATTATTTTCTCAAACAGCAGAAGTTTTGGGTAAAAATTAAATACCGTTTAAATATATTATATGTTTTATGGCATCATAATGACCAAATAGTGATGTAATAAAATACTATAAACATTATTCTCGGCCAATATATGTTTTAAAATTAAAATAATGTTATTTTGGGTTTGTTTGATTTATTTTACAAAGCTTTAGAGGACCCTTCAATATATATATAACATTTTTCTTTTTTAAATTGTTTTCCTTGAGAGTGTGAATCACCTCCACATGTGCAACCCTATTATTTTAAGAAGTTAGGCCATTGACATTATAAAATATTACTTTCCACTCCCCTTTGGCTAAAAAAATGTGCAAAAATCATATTCTGGTTTGTGGTTTTGATTAGTTTAATGTGAGGTGTCCCCAACCTAAATAATAAATAATTTCTCCTCATTTCCTATATAATCCCACCCAAGCTCCCACTTCCTCTTCACTCAAATCCTTTGAAGTTTGACCAAACCCTACCCGGTTCTCTCTAGAATCCTCCCAAGGTTCCCCAATCTCCCAAGAAGCCTCTCTTAAGCCTCTCCCAAGATTTTTGGATAACACATCCATGTAAGGGATTCTCACTTTCCTTATTTATGTCCAAGTTTCCTTATATTGTTTTGCCCTTTTATTTTCAATTATAAATGTTGGGGTATGATTTATAACCTCACCCATACCTCTATATTCATTTTTGAATAATGATATATCCTCTTTCTCTCTCATTAAATCCTTCCATATATACCTGTTACCATGCCGAAATTCCCTAAGGAATTTCTCTCTCCTCATTTACATTCAAGTAATTCTTTTGTATCATGAATGTGAATTCCATTATAATTGATGGGAAATGTATCTATATGACCCCATTATTGTACATTTTATGTACATATTATGAGACACCCCTTTCTCTCTCATTATCCATTTTTATGAGTTCTTATGTCATGTTGTTACGCTGCAATAATTGCATCGTGATTTCCCATGACAAAGTCATTGTGTAGTGAATACCATGCCCACTTCTCTATCAAGGGTATTCACCATTATGCACATTTAATTATTGTTTAAAGTGTGTCATGTATGAATTACATGCTTCTTTATCATGTAATAAATGATGATGTTTAATGAATCCATGTTTTATGATCCATGTGGCACACTTATACATGAAATGAAATGTTTAAGAAGGGTGCGCCCTAATAGCGCTCCCATGCATTGGGCAATGTATAGTATTGTGATACGTCATGTGAAATGGGTGTTGAATCATGATAATATAAGTGCAACGAGGGTTTAATCGTGCTTTATTTTCAATGAGGGTTTACTCATGGTCCTTGTGCAATGAGCTTTGTCTCATACTAATTCCATGTTAAGTGTTGTTTCCACATTTCCATGTTATGATTATCGTGCTTTATCATGCCTTTATGTTCATGTTTCTCTTATGCTCAATTTATATGCCTATTGTCTAAAAAGTATTGTATTACTCATTTTATTACATGTTTTTTCACTTACTGGGATTTATAGCTCACCTTTTTTTATGCATGTCCTCAGGTTATCCTATGCAATGTTAAGTACGAGGGAATGTAGTGGTCATGTAAAGGATATTTTCAATATGATGTTGTGTTATATGATTTAAGTTGTTATGTAATGTTCCTAATACCCAAAGACACTATACCTCTCAATCTTCTATGTTTTATCAAGTGAAAGTTTTATGTAATAAATCATGTTTAAGTATGTAATAAAGAGCAGGGTTGTTATCAGTTTCTTTCTTAGGTTTACACTAAAACCATGAAAGTTTTTATATATGTCCAAACTCAGGATTCTAGGATGACATGGGGGATTTTGGATAGTTATTTTGGTAGATCTTGTTCGACCCAAATGGATTTATAGGTGTTAAAAATATGGATATTTTGTTCCCTTTTATAGTTGAGGAGGAATGGCATTCTTGCAAATACTCAAATATATTTACAATTAGAAAGTCTACCTTACCTTATGTGCCTCCAAAAGTAAAAAATAATGAATTTTAGTGAAATTAAGGTCGATCCACGCCTAAAAAACAAAAAAAAAAGAATCATTTTTTTATTTTGATCCTTATTTCTGATGTTTCTTTATTTTACCCTTTTGTCTTTTCATTATGGTAACTAGTTTTCTAACATAGTTAATTTATCCATTAAAATTGAAATAAAATTATTTGTAATAAATAATTTTGACTCAATGATTCTAAATATGATATATAATTTATAAAATATTAATAATATGTGTGTTCTAATTTTATTTTAATATAAACTCGAGTAATGTGTAAAACATCATGCTAATAGAGTTATTTACAATTTACCAATCAATATAGTCATTAAAATAGAAATATTTTCAATTAATGGACTATATTATACATTAATTATCATTAGAAAATCACTTGAAATAATATAGGATGTCTACTAATCTTAAATTAACAAATAAAATATCATTTATTATAGAATAGCATTAATGTCAATTTTGACATCATTCATATAATCTGAATTTTAGAATATCAAGGAATTAGTGGAAATCGAATATTTTAAGTTCAAAGTTTTTTAAAATGAAATATTCATCTAAAAATTAAGGTAACAAAATAATTAAATTTTATTCTTTCACTTTTAATATTTTTAGTTTCATTCATCATAGATTATTATTAAATAAATAATTACTACATTGGCATTTCTTAGGCTTTTAAAATAATTAATTCAACTACAAAAATATGGAAATAAATTATCATGATATTAAAAACTAATTTATATTTAAAAATTATATACATATCCAAACATATGATATTTTTCCATTATACTAATGATTTATATAAATTAAAAATAAGAAAAAAATATTTTTTTTCTTTTTTTTTACTTAATATATTATTTCAGTCACATTCATGGAATCATTTTCCAAAAACTCATAACATTTAATCCTAAGGTGTTATTTTGAAATATGGCCAAAAATGTTTTTTAGGATAAAATGGTATGATATTTTACCCATTATATTTTATGTTTAACCACTATATAAACTTGTTTTTACAATAATCGTTATCATTGATTTTGACTATTTTCACTAATCACATTGGAAAAAAAATTATGTTGGAATTATTATAGAAAATAAATTATGATTATTCTAAATATGGAATCCATTTTTCTGAATTAAATTAACATAAGCGAAAAATATTAATTTAAAATCAATCTCGCAGACACGATGAGAAAGCGGTGTTTTAAAGTGAAAATGTTAAAAATTTTACTATGTTTTTTATCTTAATTCAATATAAAATTATTCAAATGAACTATGTTGGATTAATATATGTATAATTTTTCTAATTTTAAATTATAAATAATTGAAAATATAATATAACACTATAAATTATTTAGATGAAACATTATTTTTTTATTAAAATTCATTAGTTTTTACTATTTATCTAAAAATGAAACTTCTCAGAAAATTTCCAAAAAACCGCCCTAAGAAAATTTTGAAATTACCATTTCGAAAATGAATTTTATATTTTCAAATACAATTTTTAAATGTGATCAAATTTACTTTTAAAATAATCAGACAATTGAAAGGTGACAAAACCATCATTAGAAAAATACAAATTTTTATGCATAAAATTGGATTTGTTATTATCTAATTCCTATAAAAAATATTCTATTAATTTCATAAAATATTAATGAATATAATATATATATATATATATCATTAAGACTACCCCCTAATAAAAATTAATTTAATTTAATAATAGTATGTTCCTTTGGTGCATAAAAATATTTTTCTTTTTAAAAACATTTCCTTCTTTTTCAATTGGTTTTCATATTCATTTCTAATTAACTGGTTCCAATTAATTAAACCATATATATTCATAAAATCTTTAATCCAATTAAAAAATTCAAATTTAATATTTTTATCATTCAGTAAAACTTGGTCTTATGTGAATGCAAGATATCGAGGGAACTCATTATTGTGTTTAAAGAAATATAAACTAATCATTGAGTGTAATGAAAGTTGGCTCAGTGTTTCATGTAACATATTCTATAAAATAAATTATTATTATTTTAAAATTTTTGGGGTATTATAAATTGGGAGGTAACTAGAATATTTTCTCCCATTTATCTATGTTCAATCATATGGATTTCAAAAAGTGTTTACTTCTAAATAAATATAATTTTTTCAGCATAGAAGAGTTATGCAGTATGACTTCCAAAAATATTGTTTTATAACATAATTGCACCTACTAAATTTTCGAAACCAAGATAATAGTTTTATTATTTTTGGTAAAAGTTGTGGGGTAACTAAACATGAATAATGTTATATAGAAAATAGTTTTTCTTGAATAATGATAAGATAAAATTCTAAATTCTAAAATTTGAAAAAGTTGAATGTAGGATGAGTCTCTTTCGGAGGCAATTCACTTGGTGAAATCATAAAAATTAGACATGTTAATTTTCTGTAAAAAACATTAATTTCAAATTTTTTATATAGTTTAGGGAATAATCATAGCCCTTTCATCATTATTCAACTATGTGATGAGGGTTCTCTTATGGCCATTAAGAATCATATACGTATTATTCAATGATCAGAAGTTAAATTAATTATATCTAATAATAGATATGATAATGATTACACACTTGACTTATAATATATAACTCATTGGAATTTACCTTATTTATGTGAAAGTAATGATTTACATTGGTTTGGGCATCTGAGATAATTCACTGTATCTTTTGGAATTTCCTCAAACATTCTTGGAAAGGACTTGTTAGGGATCTACTAGAGCTAATTTTTATTTCATCAATAATATGTTATACATTTAAATTTGTTAAAAAAACAAACCTATATTTAAAAATTAAATATAAATATTAACTTCTAAATATTAATTGTTTGTGAACAATTGTAACATCCCGGTTCCGGGTGCCACTCAACGGGTGCCCCGAGCCCGGTTCGCCACGTGACCTCAAGTGCATTTCCCTAAATGCCAGAGGCTGCCGACTAGCAGCAAGGGCCCATGTCTGATAGTAGGGAAACTATGCCCTCATTTGTCAAAGTATAGCACAACGGAATAGAAATAAAACATACAACAAACAGTGGAAGTAGTAAACCATACACAACTGAAATAAACAACAGTATATAAATAATGATGCTACATGTCTCAAGTACTAAGAAAATAGCCAGAACATGTTATACATCAATACAGTACAACAAAATGCAGAGTACAACAAAACAAAGCAAAACAACTGGCAGCGGCATTGCGAGCCTATGCTCGGTCCCATGCCCTCCTACTCCTCAGCAACAGTCAAGTACTTGTATATGGACTCTTGCCCCTATATATACCTGCAGAAACGTAATCTGTTTGGGCTGAAAAGCATGACCCAAATAGGGTGTGAGAAATATATATCAGTAGGCACCCACCAAATTCCCAGTTGTGTGTAAGCATGAAACAACAGTGTGAAGTAGTAAAATGCAATAAAGTAAGCAGTACTCAAAAGTAACTAACTACCAGCTATATTGCCATTTTATTATTCATTTAATCATTTAAGAAAAACACCACAGTGAATTTCTAAGCAGTCAGCGTCCTCAGACAACCAAAATCTCACACTCAGGTAATCAGAATCCAATCTGTAGTTATATCCCACAGGAGTAATATAAATTAACCTTAGGCGTATGAAGTTTCTCCCTCAGGCACAGAAGTCAAGCCCTCGAGAACTAAAGGTTGGCCTCAGGTGAAATAACTACAGCCCTCGGGCTAAACAGTGTAGTGCCCTCAGGCTAACCACAACAATTCCATCAGGCTAAACAGGTAACCAGGGAATTCCCAACATGTAAACAAGCAGTAAACAAGAAATTCCTCTCAAGGAAATTCTACAATTACTACTTTAAAGGCATACCCTCAGGTATCCTGGCCAAACGGCTAAACAGTGGAACACACCCTTGGGGTGGTTCCGGATCCAAGCAACGATCCCAACCAGCATTCTAATATCATATTTAGATACCTAATCAATTCTAGATGTTTAAATATAGCAACGGCCTCAGCCACACGACACCCCAACATGGGTTCATGGCACAAAATGCACAAAACACACGATAGTTGGAAAAACAAACACCAAACCACCTACCTTATACACCAACGAGCGTTATACATGAACGCCGATCCAAGAAACGCCCAAAGACGAGGTAGATCTGATGAAGAAGATAAATCGTTCAACCAGAAATAACTCTCCAATGGGAAACAATTTTTAAGAACCACACCAGGAGGAGGAAGAACTCACCTGTGCAGTTCCAGGGAGATCGACGGTGCAGAAATCGGATTCCCGACGGGCGCTCGGCGGATCTCCGAAGCTCCGGCCTCCCTCTCCCACTCCTCCTTCTCGTTCTAAGACTTCCCTATGAACAGGGGAGTCTACTACCAATTTAATCGGAAAAAACAATGTACACAGCATGTACTTATGAGTACACGACACGTACTTCATTCATTTAACTGTTCTCCTGGCGGCACCGCCACACTGTTCATCTGTCGACATGAGTACATGGCATGTACTCTCGACTACACGGTGTCTACTGCCACCCAGATGGCGGCTGCTCCACTGCCTTACTGTTTTGGCCTGCCGACTGACTACATGGCGTGTAAAGGACCACTACACGGCGTGTAGTCGGTTCCTACACCCTTCATCCCCAGCATGGCCACGCACCCCATGTACCCATCCCACACGGCCAAAGTACACGGCGTGTGGAAAAAGTATATGGCGTGTAATTTCCAAAATTTAGGATTTTTCCCATTTTCCATATTTTCTCAAAAACACTTAAGGAAAAGAGAAAAGAAGAAGCTTGTACCTAAAAAATAAGAACTGGGTTCTTACAAACTTCCCCCCTTATAGAAATTCATCCCCGAATTTCCCTTCCAAGGTGGTGAAGATATAGCTCAGAACAGCTCTGGCCACTAAGCACGCACATCGGTTTCCTGCTCCCAAGTTTCGTCCTGCACTCAGCCATGCTTCCATAGCACCCGTACGAGAGGAACTGACCGACCTCAAAGAACCTTCATGCTCCTATCAACGATACGAATCAGATGCTCCTCAAAGGATGCATATGCCTCTAGATCAACCTCCTTAGGCTGAAAGACATGAGACGGGTCTAAATGATAGCGACGAAACTGAGACACGTGGAAGACATCGTGCATGGTTTGGTACCGCTGCGGTAACTGTAACCAATAGGCAACCAGCCCGACTCTATCCAGAATCTCGAATGGACCCACATTCCTCGGTGAAAGCTTTCCCTGTCTGCTGGTCTACTTGTGTCCCAGCCTTGGCGAAACACGCAAGAAAACCTGATCCCCGACCACGAACTCCAAAGGTTATCTGCGGTGATCAGCATATGAATTTTGTCAAGACTGCGTGGTATCCATCCACTTTCGAATCAACTGGACCTGCTTAGAAGTCTCCTGCACGAGATGTGGTCCTAGTGAAGCTGCCTCACCTGCCTCTAACCAGCACAAAGGTGAACAGAATGGCCTACCATATAAAGCCTCGTATGGTGTCATCTCAATAGTCGTCTGAAAACTATTGTTATAGGCAAACTCGACTAGGGGTATATTCTTCTCCCAAGAGCCCCCAAAGTTTAGGATGCATGCACGTAGCATGTCCTCTAGCACCTGTATCATACGCTCTAACTAGCCATCGGTCTGAGGGTGGTATGATGTGCTCAGAATCACCTGTGTACCTAACACCCTCTGAAAGCTCTTCTAGAAACGAGACGTAAAGTTGGAATCCCTATCAAAAACGATAGAACAAGGGACCCCATGAAGACGTACGATCTCTTGGATATACAGCCTTCCGAGATCGTCAACTCCGAAGGTCTCCTTGATCGAAAAAAAGTGAGCTACCTTCGTGAGTCTATCCAAAACAACCCACATGGCGACATTGCCATGAGGTGACCTCGGAAATCCCGTTATGAAATCCATCGCGACATCATCCCATTTCCACTCTAGAATGGGTAACTGTTGTAACAGCCCAGCTAGCCTCTGGTGCTCTGCCTTCACCTGCTGACAGGTGGAACACCTCGTAACAAAACCAGCTATTTCTCTCTTCATACCCGGCCACCAGTACTGACGCCTCAAGTCACGGTACATCTTGGTAACCCCGAGATGAACTGCCCAAGCTGAAGCATGAAACTCCCGCATCATCTCCTCGCGTATATCCCCTAGAACCCACACTCGTTCATGGAAACGCAAAACCTCATCACTGCCTATCGTCCAACCAGGAGGAGGGTCCCCACTTGCCACCGACTCCCGTATAACTAGGCCTTCTGAATCCAATAGCTGTCTCATCCTCACTATGTCCAAGAGGTTTGAAGTCACAGCTAAAGAGGAAAGATAAGTCTGCCCCTGACTGTCGTGCACCTCAAGATGCATCTCAGAGAACAAGGCCATGAGCTCCCACTCACCACTAGCCTCGTGCACCGCCTGTATCTGAGTCTTCTTGCTCAGTGCATCAGCTACTGCATTACCTTTAGCAGGTGTATAGGCAAGCTCAAAATCTAAGGACTGTAGGTACAAAACCCACCTCCTCTGCCTCAGATTCAGGTCACACTGAGTAAAGATATACTTGAGGCTTTTATGGTCGGTGAAAACCACAAAATTCTCTCCCAAAAGATAATGTATCCAATAGTGTAATTCATGAACAACTGCAGCTAACTCGAGATCATGAATCTGGTAATTCCTCTCATGTGGCCTCAAATGCCGAGACCCATACGCAACGACTCAATCGTCCTGCATTAACACTGATCCCAGCCCAATACCTGATAAATCACAGTAAATTGTATAGCTCTTCCCCTTCTCTAGGAGTATCAGGATCGGTGCTGAAGTCAACCTTACCTTCAGGTTCTGAAAATATGTCTCGCAAGATTCTGACCAAACGAACTTCACACCCTTCTTAGTCAGACCTGTCAACGGTGTTTCTAAGCAGGAGAAGTCATGTATGAAGCATCTGTAGTAACCAGCCAACCCTAAGAAACTACATATCTCAAACACATTCTTAGGATACTCCCAGGAAACTACTGCTCTCACCTTCTCTGGGTCTACTGCAACTCCTACCTTTGAGATGATATGACCCAAGAAGTGAATCTGGTCAATCCAAAAGTGGCACTTTGGGAGCTTAGCATATAGTCGATGCTCTCTTAGTGTACTCAAAATGATCTCAAGATGGGTGGCATGGTCGTTTCGAGTGCGAGAGTACACCAAGATGTCATCCATGAATACTACCACAAAATAATCAATATACGGATGGAACACACGACTTATCAGATCCATGAAAACTACTGGCACATTCGTGAGTCCGAACGGCATGACCAAGTACTCTTACAGACAATATCTACTATGAAAAGCTGTAAGCGGTATATCCGATGGTCTCACACATAGCTGATGATATCTGGATCTCAAGTCAATCTTCATGAACACTTGTGCTCCATGAAGCTGATAAAACAGATCATATATCCTCGGAAAGGGATATCAGTTCTTAACTGTCAACTGGTTCAGCTTCCAATAATCCACACATAGTCTAAGGGTATTGTCTGCCTTCTTCGCAAAAAGGACCAGAGAACCCCAAGAAGATGTATTAGGTCGGATAAAACCCTTCACATGTAACTCCTCTAACTGCCTCTTGAGCTCCTGCAGCTCAGGTGTAGCTATCCTATAAGGAGGAATGGACACCAGTGCTACTCCTGGCACGAGCTCAATCGAGAAATCCACCTCTCACTCTAGAGGTAGACCTGAAAAGTCTTCTGTGAAAACATCCCTGAAACGATCAACAACTAGAGGGAAATCCATTTGACAAGTCCCCTGATCATCCAGATATAAACTCACAATCTAGTCTGTGACTCCATCTTGCCCATGATGCTCTGGTCCATCTCGACTCGCCTGAACATCCCATTCGCCCTTGTATAGAAACCTCTTCCCTCTGATGATGTGAAACGCACCCTACGACGATAGCAGTCTACAAAGGCTCAATATGGAACCAACCAGTCCATCCCAAGAATGACGTCATAAGATAACATCTCTAAGACATAGAGGTCCCATAGAAAGTGACACCCACCAACCTCAAGGGGGCACTCCTTGCACCGACACACACCAGCCGTTCTAGTCCCCAATGGAGTGTCTAGCATCATGATATCCGAAGAAGTAGAAACACAGATCCCAAGGCTCTACACAATGAGTACAGATATGAAACTATGCGTAGCACCCGTATCAAAAAGTACTGAAGATAATACAGAAGCTACTAGAACAGTACCTCTGACTATAGAAGGTCCGGGATCCTGCTCCTACTGGGTTTGCTGCATTGCATAAGCATGCCCAGTGCCGCGACCCTGCGACATAGCCTGACTACCCTGAGTTGTCACGCCCTGCTACCTCTGAGATCTTGGTGTCTGGCTACCAGGGCCACGACCACCATCTCTGTCTGCACGCCCTGACGTATTCCAGTTCCCCGACTGGTAAGAAGCCACTGGTCCTGCTCCCGCACACGGAGTCTGCACAGAACCCCTCTCACTAGCCGCTGGTGGAAACGCCCTGCAAAAGCACTGCAGATGACCCATCTTACCGCAAGCTCGGCACTCCACTGGATCTCGTGGACACTGCGGTATCTTGTGCCCCTCTCTTCCACATTGGTAGCACCTGATCAGGCCACCTGAAGAAGTCGCCTAGCTGGTACTGCCACCCTGAGAGAAGTCCATCTGTCTCTTTCTCTTGCCAGCAGAAATAGTACCAGTAACTGGTGCTAAATTTCCCTGGACCACACCACTAGATTCCCACAGGTTCCTCTTTGTAATCAGTGTCTGATTCACGATAAAATGTATTGAAGGTAACCTGAAAACATTCACCAGCGCTCGGATTTCATACTGAATACCATCCTCAAAACGTCTGGCTCTCAACGTCTCATCACCCACCAGCACGGGTGCAAAACGTTGAAGTTCCATAAAACGAGCAGAATAGTCCATCACTGACATTGCGCCCTGTTGTAGATTCATGAACTCTTGAGCTCTATCTGCTCTTAGTGTCTCTGGGAAGAAAAAGTAAAAGAATACTGTCTGAAAGTTTTCCCACGCCATGTCCCTGTGATGCTCTGACTAGGTGGTAACATCCCACCACCTCTTGGAGGAATCACGCAGCATATATGTCGCGAGCTTGACCCTCTGCCCTGGAGGCATATCAAGATGATTGAAAATAGTCTACATCAACCCCAACCAAGACTCTGCAGCCTGTGGTCCACCATCCCCTGAAAACGCAGGCGGATGCTGCTACTGGAAAATTCGCGTCAGCTCGGCCATAGATGTGGCAGCCTGCGGTGCTCCCTGAAAGGTCTACATGAACCGCATAAAGCCTTCACGGAACTGTGCATCTGCGCCTGTGTCCGGTATAACAGTTGGCGCCGCATCTGGCTCTGCTGGAGGATCCACTATTAGCCCATGGCCCACCATTTTTGGAGTATATTCGTCGCCGCTCTTCTGGCGAACAACGCACGGTCGTCTAGGCGGCATGAAAAGGTCAAAATAATGCCTTAGATTCATGATTATTAAGACTGAAAAGCGAAGGAACCAAAAAGGAAACAAGAGGAAGAAGGAATTTCAGAATTTACAAAACAAGACTACACGGCGTGTACAATGACTACACGACATGTACCTGACTTCCCTTCCCCTGCCCGAGTCCTTCTACACGGCTAAGCCACACGACTTCCATTGAACAAAAACTACACGGTGTGTATATAATCAACACGGCATGTATGGTGTTATTTTCCAACTTCCTGTGTCATCTATGACACGGCTGACTACTCGGATTACAACTACACAGTGTGTTACACCTGCACACGGCATGTACACCACCTCGTTTCCCCGCCACACGGCTAAACCACATGGTCTGTCCTCGGACAAGACTACACGGAGTGTCCCACAGGTACACGGCGTGTTTAAGGAGAGGTGACACCGGCCCGTGTTGTTAGTTACACGGCTGAGTCCCCAGGTCACACTACACGGCGTGTGTATCATTGACATGACGTGTTCTGTGAAAGAGTTCACCGACCCGTGTTGTTAGTTACATGGCCAGACTCCGGGTCAACACTACACAGCGTGTACAAAAACTACACGGCGTGTTTTACCCAAGCCTTTCCCTACCCCGTGTCGCCGCCCACACGGTTTGTGACACGGGAAGAGACTACACGGCGTGTACTCAGGATACATGGTGTGTATTCAAAAAGTTCATTTTTCTTCCCGAACAGAAGAAGATACACAGTGTGTATAAGGTACTACATGGCGTGTATACTGGGTTTCAGGACATTATGCCTCAAAAACTTCCTCGGAACCCAGAAAATACTAAAAACCAACACCTAAGTGTCAAATTCTAATCCGTGAGGGCCCATACTCCCCATGAATCAATGTTTGACATCTTATCTGTGTTATAACAAATAAACAGTCAATGATCCACAAAATTCTGGTCGATGGGGGACCATACTCTCCAAAAACCGAAGTTTGGTGTCCATTCTATAAATAGGATCAAACATAAATACCATATCATAAAGCAGGTGTTTAACAAGCAGTTATCACAACATCATGCTTTATTAGCACAAAAACTATCACAACAACATGAAATTTCTAATGCACCTACATGGCATGGAAACTATGCATGGTATGTGATATCTAGCATGTGCCTATATGATGCATGAGATGGCATACCATCATCTCATCGGGTTGTAACTAAATAGAACCCACAGATAAATTAAAAAAAACACAATCTCAAGTGAGTCACCCAACGGTGAAAACATATCAACCCTAAATTGCAAAATCAGTAAAATTGCAACACGAGGTAAATTGGCTTTTCCCTGTACACGGGTCAGCTATGCCCGGGAACAGCTTATTACCAACTATCATTCATCCTATCCCTGACTATTTCTCCAAATAGTAAATCAAGGAAAAGAACCCCTCTGATACCACTTTGTAACGTCCCGGTTCTGGGTGCCACTCAACGGGTGCCCCAAACCCGGTTCGCCGCGTGACCTCAAGCGCATTTCCCCAAACTCCAGAGGCTTCCGACTAGCACTGAGGGCCCTGGTCTGATAGTGGGGAAACTATGACCTCATTTGTCAAAGTGTAGCACAGCGAAATGGAAATAAAACCTACAATAAACAGGGGAATTAGTAAACCATGCACAACTGAAATAAACAACAGTATATAAATAATGATGCTACATGTCTCAAGTACTAAGAAAACAGCCAGAACATTTTATACATAAATATTGTACATAAAAATACAGAGTACAACAAAACATAGCAAAACAACTAGCAGTGGCATCGTGAGCCTAGGATCGGTCCCATGCCCTCTTACTCCTCAGCAACAGTCAAGTACCTGTATAGGGACTCTTTCCCCTATCTACACCTACAGAAATGTAATCTGTTTGGTCCGAAAAGCGTGACCCAAACAGGGTGTGAGAAATATATCTTAGTAGGCACCCACCAAAGGCATGTGCCCAACTACGTGTAAGCATGCAACAACAGTGTGCAGTAGTAAAATTCAATAAAGTAAGAAGTACTCAAAAGTAACTAACTACCAGTTATATTGCCATTTTATTATTCATTTATTCATTTAAGAAAAACACCACAGTGAATTTCTAAGTAGTCAGTGTCCTCAGACAACCAAAATCTCACCCTCAGGTAATCAGAATCCAACCCGCAGGTATAGCCCTCAGGCGTAACAGAAATTTCCCTCAGGCGTACGAAGTGTCACCCTCAGGCATAGAATTCAAGCCCTCAGGCATGAAAGGTTTCCCTCAGGCGAAATAACTACAGCCCTTGGGCTAAACAGTGAAGTTCCCTCAGGCTAATCAAAACAATTCCCTTAGGCTAAACAAGTAACTGAGACATTCCCAACATGTAAAAAAGCAGTAAACAACCAATTCCTCTCAAGGAAATTCTACAATTACTACTTTAAAGGGGTTCCCTTGGGTATCCTTGCCAAACGGCTAAACAGTGGAACACACCCCCAGGGTGGTTCCGGATCCAAGAAACGATCCCAACCAGCGTTTTAATATCATATTTAGATACCTAATCAATTCTAGGTGTTTAATATAGCAACGGCCTTAGCTACACAACACCCCAACATGGGTTTGTGGAAAAAAATGCACAAAACACACGACAGTTGGAAAAACAAACACCTAGCCACCTACCTTATACACCAACGAGCGTTATACACGAACGACGATCTAAGAAATGCCCAAAAAGGACGTAGATCTGACAAATAAGATAAACCATTCAACCATAAATAACTCTCCAATGGAAAAGAATTGGTAAGAACTACACCAGGAGGAGGAAGAACTCACCCGTGCGGTTCCAGGGAGATCGATGGTGCAGAAATCGGATTCCCGATGGGATCTCAGCGGATCTCTGAAGCTCCAGCCTCCCTCTCCCTCTCCTCCTTCCCATTCTAAGCCTTCCCTATGAACAGGGGAGGCTACTGCCAATTTAAGCAAAAAAAAAAAGTACATGGTATGTACTTCTGAGTACACGGTGTGTACTTCCTTCATTTAACTGTTCCCCTGGCAGCATCGCCACACTGTTCATCCGTCGACATGAGTACACGGCATGTACTCCCGACTACACGGCGTGTACTGCCGCCCAGCTGGCGGCTGCTCCACCGCCTTACTTTTTTGGCCTGCCGACTGACTACACGGCGTGTAAAGGACCACTACACGGCGTGTAGTCGGTTACTACAACCTTCATCCCTGGGATGGCCACACACCCCATGTACCCATCCCACACGGCTAAAAGTACACAGTGTGTGGACAAAGTACACGGTGTGTACTTTCCAAAATTTATGATTTTTTCCATTTTCCATATTTTCTCAAAAACACTTAAGGAAAAGAGAAAAGAAGAAGCTCATACCTCAAAAATAAGAACCGGGTTCTTATAACAATGATTTATTTCGCTGTACATAAATAGGAGTATTAGGGGAAAACTATGTGTATGTATTGGATAATGACTACACTAGATTTACTTGGAATTATTTTTTCATATGAAAATATAATGATATTAATTATGTAATGGTTTTAATAACTCTATTTTAAATGAAAAAAATATATCTTTTATTTCTAGCTAGAGTGATCATAGGTGTGAGTTTGTCAACATAGATTTTGTAACATATTAGTATGAAAGGTATTAATCATAATTTTTTCATCACCTATAACTCCACAACAAGATATAGTATTTTAATGATGAAATAAAATTACTCATGAAATTAATAAAAAAAATTATAAGTGAGTAATTTATTGCAAAATCGTTTAGAATTGGGATGTGAGTACTTCTTGTTATTCTATTAATCTATTTTTACCCAGACCCTTTCTTAATAAAAATGTCATTACTTATGGATCTGATGAAAACCAAATCTTAATTACAAAAGAGTATTTGTATGTTATGTATTCATACAAAATAATAAATGTACATTATAAAATTTTGAAAAAAAATATGATGAATTATTTCTTTGGGTATTCCACAACTAGTATGTCTTATAGAATTTTCAATGAAAAAATAAATGTTATTGAAGAAATGGTTCATCTGGAGTTTTATGAAAATAATAATTTTATTTCTTAATAACATTTATAATATAATCCTCAAAAAAATGTTTAAAAAATCATATTGTTCTACCAAACCTTTAATCACAACTATCGATATTATATCCTCTAGAAATTATACCATCAGATTTTCAATATTTAGATATTACTTTACTAAAAGATATGCATTTTTCAGTTGAAGATCATCTTACATATTTACCTAAAAACTATTTTATCTTAATATATCAAATTACCAATAATATTATTTATGATTTATGTAAATTTTTTAAAACTAAAAGTTCCTTTATAACTAAATTTATTATTATACATTTTTGTCATAATTTGAAAATAAAACGGATAATGTTCCCTTGGTTGATTAAAGTTGGATAAGTTCAATGAAGAATATATTAATAAATTTGAAAGAAATCATGTTTAGAAATTATTTTAATGAACTAAATAACATATGATAATTGGAGTATAATGGGTTTTTATAAACATAATTTATAAAAATTGAACAATTTTTTGGAATGAATCTAAAAATTTTTTAATAGTCATTTTCAAGATAAAAGAATATATTATGATGAAAACTTAACTATAGTAGAAATATTATAATCGATCTAAATATTACTATCCATGATAGAACATCTGAATTTCAAAATATTTTAAATGGATTTTAATAGTTATTCTCTTAATGGATATATTTAAGAGGGTTTTTTTGTTGAATAACCTCATGGTTTTGAAGATATTAAATTTTTGTAATATATATTTAAACTTACTAAAGAACACTATGGACTTAAACAACCTCTGATAGTTTGGTATGGTTAAATTTCCAAATATTTACTTTAAAATAATTTAGTTAAAATAGTGTTGATGGAACCCTTTTTTGAAATAATTATTTTAAAGATACTGTCATTTTTTAAATATATGTTGATAAAATTAATTTTTCTTCCAATATAAAATTACTTTATGATAGTTTTTTGTATCTTCTGAAAAATGAGTATGAAATGAGAATGATGGTTGAGCTCAAATTTTTTATCCATTATAAAAATTTCCAAAAACCAGAAGGAAATATTTTAACTCAACATAAATGTATTAATGATTTACATAAACTTTTTGATATTGATAAGGAAATGATTTTGAGAACTCTGGTAGAAACATCTATCAATATTGATCTTAATGAATTCGGAAAATTGGTCGATCAATTTTTTTATAAAAGTATGAATGGATGTTTACTATATCTCAAAAAAATTCAAAGGTACACTATTTTTTTAGTATGTGGATGTTTGTGGTTTCAAGGAAATTTTATGGAATCACATATATATGATGTAAAAACAATTTTACATTACATTGATGGATCTTTAGAAAATGATTCATTTTATTCTCCTGAAAAATATTTTATTCTATAAAGTAACTCATATGGTATCTTTGGGGTATGTAGATTAGATATTAAAAATTACTTTCATAAAATTTAATTTTAAAGGATAATTTCATGTTTCATAGATTATAAGGAATAAATTTTCAATTTCACTTTCCAATCCCGAATCTAAATATGTAACAACTAGAAATTTGGGTGCTCAAGTGTTGTGGATACAACACACACTCATGGATTTAGTCTTGACATTCACTCAAATCGTAATCCTTTATGATAATACAAGTTCTATATCTTTTTCTAGTAACCCATAACTTAACTCAAGAGAAAAACACACACACATATATATAAGACACTATTTTATTAGAGATGACATAGAAAAAGGATATAAAATTCTTAACAATATTGGAACTGAAAACCAACTTACTTATATTTTTAAAAACCCATTCAATTCTGATAGATTCGAATACATTAAAAAAATATTGGAATGATCAACATAAATTTATCTTTCTTCACTTATTTTTCAACCAATCTTTTTATATTGATAAACTTCTCATTTAAAAGGTATTAAATCTTTTATTTCATCATTTTTTAATTTCATTGCTTTATCATTTCATCAGTTTTTCATTTCAGTAGTTTTTTATATAAATGTTTTTTCATTATTTTCATAAGATTTTTATTTCATCATTTTTATATCTAATTAATGTAATGAGTTAACTATAGAAATTTTATTAATCTATTAATTATTATAAAATTCATTATTAGAAGATAAGTAAATTTCTAAAATATGTGGAATATTTTCATGTATTTAATAGAATAAAAATTAAAATCTTATAATTTAATACCCATAAATTATTATTTATTTGGTTTAATATAATTTTATAAGGGTGTTTATCAAAAAAATTGAAACTTAATTTATTTTTTCATATGAATAAATTTTAAATTTAATACTTTAATATAATTTTTATGATATATATTTTGGCCACATATTTTAAGATAAATAATTATAAACCACTCATATATCAAAGGCCAAATATTGGGATGATAGTATTTCAAATTTAAATATAATTATTTCATTTTAAATTTTTTTAATTGAAATAAAATTCCCATCCTACTAAATCAATATTCTATTAAGATAATGGTCAATGGAATCATTTCTTGGATAATTTATCAAAATAATCCCAAAAGACCATTTATGAAGCCCAAAGTTCATTCTTACAAAATAGTCAAATCATTGGATCTAGTTAAAGAACTATCATGGATCATTAGTGAAGAAGGTGAATTTTTGAAAATGATAATGCTCAAGTATTTCTATTATTAATAATAAAATCTTGATATGATCCAAAATCTGAGTAGAGAAGATTAAGTTCAATATAAGAACTCATCATACAAGAAGAACTTATTATATCTGAAATCATAGTCGAACTTGAATTGAGGATAATAAATTTGATTACTAAGAAATATAAATAGGATTTATTGAAAATTAAAATAACTGAGTAAGTATATAAAGTAGATAAAATATATAAACATACAATTGTTGATAGAAGTGAATTTCTAATTTCTGATGGTATTTTTCATTTTTTTTCTATATCATTCTTTAATATACTCTTTTATTTGTAATTTTATTGGTTATCACCTCTATGTTTCATTTTAAAATTTTCAAAGGGGGATAAATTAATGAAATATTTATAAATTTAAAGTATCTATGTTTCTATTAAACAGGAACATTCTTGAAGGGGGAAGGATTTATAAGGTATTTATCTTTTATAATATATATTTCATGATTAGTGAGTTTATTCTAATGTGACCTAAAAAAAGAAAGATAAATTCACTCTTTTAAGATTCACATGGGAATTTTCTTCATAATTCTCTTGAACTTTTCAATTTTTTATTTCTTTATTACAAAAGGGGATATTGCTTATTCAAAGACTCAATTTCTTTCATTTTTTTTGAAATGAAACACATTTATTATGAACTTGATTTAAATTTAGATGTGATACAGTTATTTTTTATGGAGAATGAATTGTTTTAACTGACATTATAGGAAATTGAAAATATTCTTCTGAAAATATAATATTATAGACCATCATAACCTATTATATTTACTTGATATAAATCAATGTAGCATTTTTTTTAATAAATCATCACTAGATAAAGAAAATGGTAAAATCATCAAATGATGACAATGTTATTTTGGATTCAATTAAAACTGCCTTTGATATTTTAGAAATATGAAAATTGAATTTTGTTGCTACATCATCTTTAAATGGAGTCACATATCAATCATTGAATGAGCTATAGTAATATATGATTATAAATTTTTTTGATTTTTTTTATGTTTTTCTACTGCTTGTTTCAAAGATATATTTCAATATGTTAATTAATTTTATTTCTAAATGTTCTTATAATGAGTGAATTTTTTTAGGATTTACTATAAAGATATTATTAGTTTTATTAAATTAATTTATCCACTAATAATTTAGGATTAAATAATTTTGGTGATATGAAGAAAGAAAATTTATAAATACTATGTGATTATGGGATTCTGAGGTTTGTAGTAAAAAGTATTCTAGTTTATAACATCATACCTCCTGATTAGTTAAGTCAAGGGATTTCTAGGATTGGAAGACAGAGAACCTAATGGAAGGCTTAATTTCATGGATACCTTCAATATGGTTTAAATATACACCTTTCATTATATATTGAATGTGAGGCTTATAATTTCTTTTTTAAAAGGAGTTTTCGGTTTCCAAACCAATACCCAATGCATTGTTTTAAAATTCCATTGAATTCAGTTTTAGAAGTACTACTTTGTTAAAATTATAAAGTGAAGTATTTGATTTTATTTTTAATATTTTCATAAACATTCAATATATTTGTTTTCTTTGTGCTTACTATACTTACTATAGTTTTTATTTCCACTGTATACACTTTTCTATTCTTGCGAAATTAAGTAAAACTGGTCAACAAAAAACATGAGGATTATAAAATTGTTATCTTATTTTTTAAAACTATAATTCAACACCCCCTCTTATATATTTCCTACATTATATTATATTGAAAACAAAAAAAAAATTGTAATAATAATGTAAGTTTTCTAGAAAATCAAATTTCTTCTTTATAGAAAGATTAAGCATTTTATGTGGAATTTCTATCTTTCTAACAGTTTTTATTTTAAATTAAACATTAATCCCCTTGAATTTTGGACCTATATAATTTTTATTTACTAATATTTTGTGATATAAATCAATGACCTTTTGTTCAAACCGCTTACAATACCAATAGTATCCAAAAAATATATATTTTTAATATAGTAGTAGTCTATCAAGATTTATTAACATGAAATATTTGTTCATAATCCTCATTAATTTGTTCCTTCATTATGGATATTAAATTCTTAAAATTTAACACATCAACCATTTACCAATTTGTGGGGTTTTAGTGTTTTCCACATCCACATTTCTCTATATTTTAATTTATTTCTTTTACTAGTATATGAGACTGTATTAATAGAAAAAACATTGTTTGGATATTGGGATACTATTCTCCATGACCTTACATTATATGGATCTTTATATGATCTCAGTAGATTTTTGGGAAGCCTGAAGAATGGATATAATCATCAAATACATGAGCCTTACTTCATTCAAAATTCATATCCTATAGTATATTTTCCTTATAGAATTTCAATTATCGATATTTCTTGCCTTATCTTAGTGTATTAGAATTATGAACCCCACTACACCCAATTCACAGCATATAAAATGCAAAACATATATAAACATAAACTAAAACTAATGAAAAATAAACTAGAAAAACAAATTGACCAACAATATTATGTGGTATGAAATTTCCACCTACATGTGTGGGAGAATAATAAAAAATATTTTATTTGGGGAAGTAAAATGATAAGAATCAATGAGATTAATTATCTAGTGAGTACAATTATAGTAAAAAGAATAAGTAACATAATTATTTGGTTTGGAATCTATATTATAGATTCAATAAACTATTAGAATCTTCTTTACCAACCCATAAAAACCATGTTCAACCATCCATTGACATCCCCTCTCTATAGTATCCAACATCAACTCAACCCTATCATCCAATACATTATTCATTTCTCTAATTTGGTAAACATATACTAGAATTATTAATCCTTTTATGTTTTTGAATATTATATTAAAATTGTCTGCATTTATAATGTTTTTGATTCCATAACCTTTCCAAGCCTAATGTTATTTACCTTAGTTCCACTAACTGGTAAATGATCATCTGATGACTTGAAAAATGTCACTTTCCATTTAATATTAGACATGAATAATTCTTCAAGGAATCTCTCTATTATCCCCAAATAATTTGCTAAAATAACTTCCTCATTCCATTTATATACTATGTTCTCTATCCTCCTTCCATTTAATCGATCCCATATCAGGCACATTGTTGCCTCAATATTTATTGGACTAACACCTATGTGGCCATATCTAATATATATTTCTTCATCGAAATGTTTCAATGATCTAACACAATTTCATTTAGTAGATTTCATATGAAATTGAATTTTTGGTTAATTATTTTTGTTCTTACATGAAATTCTAGATTCTAGGAATGGTGGATTTCCCTCATACCATCACGAAATAACATGCATTATAATTATTTTTTGATCTTCTTCATTAAAAACTTTAACCTAATAAACTCCTTTCATGATTTTTTAGTGGATATATATTCTGATTTATTTGTAAAAAGGTAACTATTAATTATATAAGAGACATCCACAAGATTATCATTCTTCTGAATATCAACACAAAACTCACTATGCTTTTCTGACTATTGGATTAACCAATAAAATACACATCCATAAATCCTTATAAAGGATCATCTTCCTCGAATTACAATGTTATATATACCTATAAATTCAAGTATCGTATGATCTTCTTAACAACATCCCAATACTCCTCGGGTTTGGACATAAACTGAATTAATACTCCCACTATTAATGAGATATCTAGTTTCATACATATAATCACATAAATGACGATCTCGATCGCAGAAACGTGTAATAATTTCACTATGTTCTAGACCTCATCTTATATTAAAGGTTTATGTTACATCGATAATTTGTAGTGTCTATTCATATATTTTTCAATAATTTTATGTCCATTCATATCACATTTCTCAATGATCATCTAATTTATTCTTTATAGGGTAACACTAAATTATAGGATTTTTGATCCCCTTCAATCCCCATCCCCATGATTTTCATATCTTGACCTAGATACTTTATTTAAAATAAATTTAAAACTTACAATTCCTCTCCAAAAACAATTGAATGTTTTGACCAATCATCAATATATAATCCATATAGTGTAGATGTAAAATTTAATTATCTTAATTGAACACGTTTTTATGTCATAATGATCATAGTTGCTCCATGTGAAACCTAATTTTTCAATGAAATGATTGAATATTCAGTTCTACTACTATGGTTACCATTTCAAGCCCTAAAGACTTTGATTCAATTTACAAACAAGGTCCTCCTTATAATGTTCTTCAAACACCTAGGATGATTTATGTAGATATATTCATGTAAGTCTCCATAAAGAAAATCTGTTTTAATATCCATATGGTCTAAGTATAAACCATTAGAAGAAAATGTTCTTCTAATATTCTAGATAGTAGTATGATTTACTATCGGTGAAAATATTTTTAAAGAGATTGATTCCAATCTTTTATTGGAATCCTTTCACTACCAATTATGCCTTTTTTCCTTCTAATTATTCCAACTTTTTCTTTTAAATGGTATACTAATATTCTATATAGTTATCATTTATATTCTATATGTTCGGTTTGCTCCGCTGTTCTCTTAAACATTAAGGAATTAATTACTTCCTCCAGATATGACTCCCACTACTTTGTGTCACTGAGTGTTGATGCCTCTTATAGACTCTTGGTTTCTCTCATATCCATTATAAGTAAGAATATCATCTCAATTTCATGATTATGGATAGGTCTTCCAATATTAAAATTGATTCTCATAGAAGTTGTTTAACCCCCAAAAAAACTTTTTGATGCTTGGACTTCTAGTCACCCTACTGTAGATTTGTTTACTAAAGGATCTTTACCTTAGGATTATGTAGTTCTTGATAATTCTATCACATATATCAATGGTCAAAATTATAGTGTCTTTATATTGATATCATGTATCCCCAAAATTTTTGATCTACTAGTAATATAATCCTAATTGACTAGTACCTCAACAGTTAACCCCTATTTCTCATCTTCTGATTCACACATCTTATGGCCTTTAAATAGAATATTTTCATTGAATATTAAATATCAAATTATGATTATTTTTCATTGACCATAACTATATATTCAATAGAAAAAATCTACATTTCCATAGAAAAAATTTAAATAGGATTTGGGTTTTAACCATAGCCCATGTCTTTCTTTTGCATCAACATGAGCATAAGAAATGAAACCAAAGACAGTAAGGTATGAATATGCTAGTAACATAAAATAAAAAAAAATTGGTAAAAATTTTCCCACTATAGAGGTTAATATTAGGTTGACTAGTTATTCATCTGTGTTAATTGCATTCTTTTAGATAGCCTTAGGCGTACCAAAATTCACACACACGCATCTAGTCATATTTTTTATAGTATAGTTCATCCTCTCTACTAATCTATTATATTATAGATTTCAGGGAAATGTTTTACCAATATTGTTCCCCTTCTACTAATAGAATTTTTCGGAAATTTACATAGTTGTATTCACCACCATTATCAGATCTAGGGCATTTCAATTTCTGACCAATTTCCAACTCCACCAAGGTGTTCCACAAAATTTCTAAAAACATTAGATTTTTTTTTTTTAAATAAAACCATATCTTTATCATGAATTCATAAATAAATCATACAATATATAGTCATACTCTATGATATGACAATGAGGAAGGTCCCTAGACATATTTATGAACAAGATCTAGATTTCAAGCATCATGCTTCCTGTAAGAACATGGATCTTCATTTCATTTATGGATCATGATTTCAGGTGTTTTCAGAAAAAGGGGAGAATTTGGAAAATTTATGAGTACACACCATTTACTTAGGAGTATACATCGTGTACCCGGTTGTTGTGGGTAGTTGTGTTCTAACCATGTAATGGTCGAGTATATGGCCGTGTGGGTTGACCAGGAGAACGCCTAAAGTAGGGGAAAATTAAAGCATGTACACGGCTGGTATATTAAATGAACATGAAGTGTACTTTTTTTATTTGACTAATCATACCAGGGTCATATCTAATCCCAAGAAATGTATTCATCTAAACTCATTTCTTCAAGGAGCAACTAAGAGTATTGAATCTTCTCTGAGCCACCGATTTTTCATCCCTTCTCTGAATAAAACAACATTAGTTTCATTGGAATTGCATCAATGAGTCCTTCTTTATTATGGGGTATCTCCCCTTGATTTCTCTTCTTTCATGATTTTTTCTAGTTTTATCATTTTTAACGTTTTTGTATATCAATTATGTTCTATGCTGATTCATGGGCCGACATTCAAGATTGTTCTTTGTATAATGTTGAGGTAGGTCATTTGTGCCTCTACCTAGTTGTAATTGAATTATATGTGCGAAAAAGTGTTGAATACCCTAGTTTAGGGTATTGCATGTTTTGGAAATTTAACCCTTACTGATGCCTTCTATGGTTTTTTTGCTTGAGAAAGTGGTTTTTGATGAGGAATAAGGTTATTACCTTGTTTATGGATGTGTTTTCCCATGTTTGATTGATATTTTCCATTAGGTCTAGAACTTCCTGTTAGGATGTTTTTCCCATGCCTAGTGCTTTTAGGATGGAGATGATATTATATGAGATTCCTGAGTTATTCTTTATAAATGCTTATAATTGAAGTTGTTTAGATGAATTTAACTACTAGATATCATTTGTGCATGATTTTATTACATGGGTATGTGATAACATGGTGTAGTTAGACCATAGGGGGAATAGATGTTAAGAACTTCCCAGATTGTATGTTATACTTTTCGCATTGCAAGACCATAAGGGGGATTGATGGTGAGTTCTCTCTCAGAGTGTCTATAGTATACCATTATGAGACCATAGAGGGGAATTGAAATTGAGTGATTCCTTAGAGATTATATATTATACTATTAAAATACCACATGAGAAATTGATGTTGAGTGCTTCCTTATAGAGTCTCTGTCTTTGTGAGACCAATGGATTAGAGCGTGTGAGCTTTCCCATAGGGTCTTTATATTTTTATTGATTTAATGATAAGTTAAAACAGAGGGGTCAGACTATGAGAACATTCCCAAAGGGTTTCTTTTGAATGATTGGTTTAATAATTAATAAATGTAAATGAATGTAGTTTGAAACAATATGATTGTTTACTTTTAAGTACTTCCTTGTTTATTACTTCATTTTTTATATTTACTACTATATACATTCACTGACAGTTAGGCATGGATATTTTGGTGGTTTCCTATTGGGATTTGTCTCATAACCTATTTGGGCCATGCTTTTTGTCCCAAATAGATTATATGGTTGCAGTTATAGATAAGGGAAAGCGTCCTTCGTCATTAGGTACTTGATTATTGTATAGATGGAGTGCATGGGACCCAGCTGAGGCTTACGATGCTGTGGGAGTTTAGTTTTTTATTTTGTACTCTATTTTTGAAGTGTATTTCCAGCATTGTGAATTGTTTGGATACTTTCCTAGACATATGCGACATGAATCATTTATATATGTTCTCTAGTTGTTATTTACTTTTATTCATCTATTGATTAATTGTTGTATCATATTAATGCTTCTGTTGTTGCATAATATTGGTATTCCGTTGTGTTACTCATCCAATGGGGGCATAGTTTCCCCATTACCACACCAAAGGTCCTCACTACTATTCAGTATCCCCTAGCGTTTGGGGAAATTCACTTGAGTCCATGTGGCCAACTTGGTATGGGAAAGCTTTGGGAATCACCTAGAATTGGGACATTGCAAAGTGGTATCAGAGAGATTATTTTTCTCTTTGACTTAATATTTGGATAGTTATAGGAAGGAATAGGTAGTTGGTAATACGTTGTGTCCAGGAGTAGCTATCTTGTATATAGGGAAAAGCCAATATCCCTCGAATATTGAAATTTTTATGATTTTGTAGTTATTATAGTTGATTTGATTTCACATTTGGGTGATTCAAGTGTTTTTTGAAATTATCGTTGATATTAATGATGTTATACTTCTATTTAAACTCAATTAGATGAGGGTATTCCATCTCAAGCATCATATAGGAACTTTCTAGAGATCAATATTTCATGAATTCTTACTATGCCATTTAGGGTACATTCCTGTTTTCTTGTTGTTGTGATAAATGTTCTACTTGATATGCATGTTGTTGTGATAGATGACGTGATAGAATAACTGTTATTTTGATAGTTTATTGAAAAATTTAATTTTTCATTTGAATGGGTGCCAAAATTTGGTCCCTCAGGTGTTATGGGCCCTGTTGGATTGTAAATTGGTGGATCATATTAATTTTTAACTAAATTATTCTATGATATGACATGAATATAATGCCAAGATTTGATTCGCGGGGGAGTTTGTGCCCCCACGGATTAGAATTTGGAACTTTAATGTTTGTTTCAATGTTTTTTAGGGGTTTCGAATTAGTTTAATGGATTACTATCCGAAAAATCCCAGAATACATTGTGTGTGATGATGAGTACATTCCATGTATCCTTCTGTTCGAGAAGATAATGTTTTTCTTAAGTACACACTGTGTACTATATATATACGCCATGTATTCCATGACCATGTGATTGACTATGTGGGAAAAATACACAGGTTTGGGAATTTTATGGTGGAACACTCCATATACTAGGAGTACATATAGTGTTATAGAGACCATGTTTCCAGTCGTGTGACTAATGACAAGGAACGGTGAAATATTTCTAGTACACGCCATTTCTGGCATAAAAATTCCATGTAGTATTGTTCTAATAGAACCGTGTGTTTTATACATGTAGAGGAACTCGTGCAGGGGGTAATGACTCAAGTACATGTCAGTCAAAGGAGAACACACCATGTGTATGGTGTGTTACACGACCAGGGTTGGAATAAGTACGTTCCCATGAAAAGGCTTAAGAGAACACATCATGTAGGGGTCGTACACCTTGTGTATCTATGTTTAAAAAAAATATTTCTCTTATTCCTTTCTTACCCTTAAGAGTTTCATTTCTTGATAATATTGAACTAAGTCATGTGCTTGAACTTTCAAAGTCATGCCACTGAGACCCCCTCCAGTTGTACGCCAAATACATGGCAACGATATAACAATAGACATGGTAGATCAGGGACAACCAGCAGATCCTCTCATTGTTCTTGTCTTGGAACCAGTTGTTATACCGTACATAGGTGCTAATTCACAGTTCTAATAAGGCTTCATGAGATTTATGAAGACCTTCTGGGGAGTACCTCACCCTATCCCATCTATGGAAGAGTTAACATGGGTTTTTCACCAGCAACATCCTCCCACATTCTCAGGGGAGGGAGGACCTCAGGTTGCAAAGTCATAGTGAGAAGCCATTATGTTTATCTTTGAGCATTTCAAAATGCCTCCAGAGTGGAGGGTGAAGCTCACTACATACATGCTTTGGGATTCCTCCAAGAGATGGTGGTATGTGATATCACAGGCGGGATGCCAGCAGGTTATGGCTTGGGATGAGTTCAAGTGTACCTTCTCTGACAACTTTTACCCAGAGACATTGAGGGTCAACTGAGCCCAAGATTTCATGAGTTTAGATTCGGGTAATCTTTTAGTCATGGATTATTCTTCTTGTTTCATAGAGTTGCAGCGCTTCACATCCATCCTAGGCGTGATGAGATATTTTTGGTGAGGAAGTTTGAGTATGGTCTCAATTATTACATTTGATCTCATGTGAACATCTTCAGGATGAATTCCATATCTTCTATAGTCAACCAGGTGATGATCACTGAGTGCATCCTAAGGTATTTTAGAGCTTTGAGCCAGGGAGTCTTGGCATCCATAGTTATTATTCCTCTATCTGATAGTAGGAAGCGCCATAAGGAGTCTGCGCATGGATATCTGAGTAGTCGGGATACTTTTTCAGGTTTTTAGGTGGTATGATACCAATGCGGGAAGAGCGGTAATATGAGGCCACATTTCCCTAGAGTCCTAGTTGAGTGCTGATATTGTGGCAGGATTGGTCATATTTAGCATTTCTATCAGTTTTTCTCACCAGCATTTGGTGATATGGGTTCTTCTATGACTCCACGTTCAAGAGTAGGACCTCCAGTTTCTCATCTATCAGGGAACTAGAGTTCTTCAGGACATTCTGGCCGAAGTGGTGGTCATGGACATAGTGGTCAGACATAGGGTTATCGACAGTCATAGGGTGGATCATCTCAGTGATCTAAGATAGCTTCACAGGGTCGCAGCACAGGTCATGATTTTTCACTAGAGAATACCCCGAAGTTGTAGGATATCGGACCCTCTATGGTTAGAGGTACGATTTTTGTTGCCTCAGTTTTAGCTTATGCTCTTTTCAATATATGGTATTCCCATATATTTATATCTATTCTTATTGTGGAGAGCCTTGGCATCTATATCTATACTTCTACTTATATCCTAATGATGGACACTCCATTGGGGACTTGAACGGCTAGTGTACATCAGTTCAAGGAGTTCCCTCTTGAGTTTGGTGGGTTTCACTTCTTATGAGACCTTTATGTCTTATAGATGACGGGCTATGACGTCATTCTTGGAATGGAATACTTATTTTCCTTTCAAGATTTTGTTGATTTCAATATCTATAGGGTGAGTTTCACATCATCGTAGGGTGGATTGTTTCTACATAAGGGAAAATGGGATGTCCAGGAGAGACAAGATAAACATGAGCATCATGGTTTGAAAGGTGTTACAATACATATTTTTAGAGGATCATAGTAGCAGTAGCAGTCACCAGAAGCAGAGCTAACCAGATTGGAAGAATGAGAGGGTATGGAAACCTCCATCGGGACCAGGCACCATGAAACTTTGTACAGGGCAATGCTAGCCGATCAGCAATGCAAGGTGGGTAGCTAAAGGCGATCAATGATGCAGAAGTTGGGGAGGGTCAGTTCTTGTGGGCTGGGCCTACGGGTCATGTTACGGGAATGGTATGCCTCTGGCCTATCGGGTCATGTATTTCAAGTCGTGTCGGGCCTTGTGCCTTGGGCCTATGGGTCATGTACGGGTTCCCCTTCAACCCTTAAAAGGTTTATTATCCTTAAATAAAATAAAAAAGAAGGCCTTCGGTTCATTCGGGCTATATAGATGACCAGGGGACTTCATAGATGGATTTTCCTCCAGTGGTGGATCACTTTAGAAATTTCTTTTCAGATGACTTTTTAGGTTTTCCTCCAGAGTGTGGGGTAAACATTTCTATTGATATTGTTCCAAGAGTGGCACTGGTGTCTATTCCCCATTATAGGATGGCTACACCAGAGTTACATGAGATCAAGAAGTAGTTAGAGGAGTTATAGGCAAAGGGATTCATCTAACCCAATACATCCCCTTGGGGTTCACCTGTCCTGGTTGCAAAGAAGGTGAACAGTACCCCCAGACTTTGTGTGGATTATCAGAAGTTGAACTAGTTGATGGTTAATAACTGATATCCCTTGACAAGGATTGATGAACTCTTTGATCAATTTCAAGGAGCCCATGTGTTCTTAAAGATTGAATTGATATCTGGTAATCATCTTTTGTGCGTTAGACCATCAGATATACTTCTTACTACCTTTCAGAGCAGGTATGGTCTATACGAGTATGTGTTTATGCAGTTTGGTCACATGAATGTTTTTCTGTTTTTACGACACTGATGAACCGAATGTTACATCCATATTTGGATTATTTTATTGTAGTCTTCATGGATGATATCATGGTGGACTCCCACACTCTACACGACCATGACACACATCTTGAGATTGGTTTTCAGTATACTAAGAGAGCATCATTTATATGCAAAACTCACAAAATGACACTTTTGGATGGGCCAAATTCACATCTTGGGTCATGTTATCTCAATAAAAGGAGTATCTGTAGACCTAGAGAAAGTGAGAGTAGTAGTTTCTTTAGAGAATCCGAAGAATGTATTTGAGGTGTAGTGTTTTCTAGGGCTAGCTAGTTTCTAAAGTCATTTTATACAGGACTTTTCACACTTAGCAACACCACTGATGGGCTTGAATAAGAATGATGTTATGTACCGGTGGATAGATTCCTACGATTTAGCCTTTTAGGAACTGAAAGGGAGGTTGAATTCGGTAGAATACTAGTTTTCCCAGATCCGAGAAAGAGTTATACTGTTTAATGTGATGCATCAAGTATTGGTCTAAGAGCAGTGATTATACAGGGGGAAGGAATCATTGCATATGGGTCTTGGCAGTTGAGGCCACATGAGAGGAATTACCCAATGCACGATCTAGATTTGGCTACAGTTGCTCATGCCTTGATCTGTTACAGACATTACCTTTGGGGATATAATTTTGTTGTGTAAACTGACCACAAAAGTCTCAAGTATATCTTTAACCAGTGTGACCTATATTTGAGACAACGTAGGAGGGTTGAGTACCTTCAATCCTTTGATATTGAGTTCACCTATATGCTTGGGAAAGGCAACGTCGTGGCTGATGTGTTGAGAAGGAGGACTCGAATACAAGTAGTTCATGCGGCCAGTAGTGAGTGGCATCTTATGACTCTATTCTCTGAGATGCATTTGGAGGTGTACAACAGATAGGGGTAAACGTTTCTTTCTTCTGTAACTATTACCTCTACTCTACTTGATCAAGTATGAATGAGGTAGCTATCAGATTCTAGAGGCCTAGTTTTATAGGAGAGTGTGTAAGGAGAGGACCCTATTCCTGGATGAACTGTAGGCAAGGATGAGATCATGAATTTTCTTAGATGAATGTGGGTGTCAGCAGACATATACGAGGAGATTTTGTAGGATTTTCATTCCTCGGTTTGGGGAGTTCATCCTGGTGTCACCAAGATGTATCAAGATCTACACCATCAGTATTGGTGGCCCAGTATGAAGAGAGATGTAGTAGGTTTTGTGATGAGGTTTTCTACCTATCTGTAGTTGAAGGTGGAGCATCATCGACCAGTAGGGATTTTACAGTAGTTACCCATTCCCGAGTAGAAGAGGAATGATGTCGTGATTGATTTCGTGATGGGGTTTGCGAGGTCACCTCAAGGGAATGATGCAGTTTGGGTTGTTATTGAAAAACTCACAAAGGTTTGACATTTCTTACCAATCAAGGAAACCTTCAATGATAATAATCTTGGATGTTTGTACATATGATTTACATTTTCATGGGGTTCCTCACACTAATATTTCAGATAGGTATGTTCATTTTACTTCTCTCGTCTGTAGGGACTACAGAGGGCTCTGGGTACACAGGTACTTCTGATTATAGCTTACCATCCCCTAATTTATGGCCAGTCCGAGCATACAATTCAGGTTCTAGAGAACATGATTCTATCCTACGTCCAAGATTTTGGAGGATCTTGGGATAATCACATACATATGGTGGAGTTTTCCTATAATAATAGTTTTCATGAAACTATTCTGATGGAACCTTATGAGTATTTGTATGGTAGTCCATGCCAATCAACCCTATATTGGTTGGAGGAAGGAGAGGCAACTATAATGGGACCTTAATCTTGTCCAGGAGACCACAGAGCAGGTGGAGTTAATTTGAAATAGGATGGATGATGCACAGCCACGATAGAAGTCTTTTGCAGATCAACGGAGACGGCCTATAGAGTTCGAGGTCGGAGATCAGGTTTTCTTACGTGTCACACCAAGGTTGGGACACATGAGAATTATGAGACAGGGAATGCTTTCACAGAGATATGTTAGGTCATTGAGGTTTTGGAGAGAGTCGGGATGGTTTCCTATCGATTGAAGTTACCTCAAAGGTACCAGGATATGCACAATGTCTTCCATGTTTGTCAGTTGCAGCATTACTTCTCAGACCCATCTCATGTTTTTCAACCCCAGGAGCTTGAGTTGGTGGTGGAAGCATCGTTAGAGGATAATCCTATCTGGATTATTGATCGTAACGCAAAGGTTCCCTATGGCCGGTCTTTTCTTATGGTATGAGTGTTGTGGCAGCATGGCTGAGTGCAAGACGAGACATGGGAGAGGGAGATCAATGTGTGATCACAGTGGTCGGAGTTGTTCGAGGATTATTTTGCACCACCTAGTTAGAAAAATTCATGGATTAATTTCTTTAAGGGGGAGTTTGTAAGAACCTCAATATTCATTTCATGTATGGATCTTGATTTCATGTGTTTTTGTGAAAAGGGGGAGAATTTATAAAATTTATGAGTACACACCATGTACTTTGGAGTACACACTGTGTACCCGATTGCTACAGGTAGCCGTGTACTGGCCGTATAACAGCTGAGTACATGGATGTATGAGGTGACCTGGAGATTGCCGAATGCAAGGGATGGTTAAGGCATGTACACGGCGTGTACATTAAAAGAACATGTCCTATATTTTTCTTTTTTATTTGACAAATCAGATCGGGGTCGTGTATAATCCCCAGAAACGTCTTCTTCTAACCTCATTTTGTCCAGGAGCATCCGAGAGAGATGATTCTTCTCTGATCCACTGATTCATCAACTGTTCTCTAAATCAGACACCATCATTTGTGTTAGAATCGCATCGATGATTCCTTCCTTCTTCTAGATCCTCTCCTCTTGATTTATCTTTTTTCCTGAGTTTTTTGAGGTTGAGAGTTTTTAACATTTTTGTAGATCTACAACGTTCTAGGACAATTCAATGGTCGGCGATTGAGATTTTTCTTCAAACAATGACGAGGTAGGTGGTTTGTGCATTTCTGTAGTTGTATTTGGATTATATGTGTGAAATGTGAAAAATACCCTAGTTTAGGGTATTGCATGTTTTGTAAATTTAACCCTATTTGATGCCTGTTATGGTTTTTTTGCTTGAGAAAGGGGTTTTGGATTATGAATATTTTTATTATGTTTTTTATAGATGTGTTTTCCAATGATTGTTTGATATTGTTCGTTGGGCCTAGGACAGCCAGTTAGGTTGTTTTGTTTCCCATGCCTAGTGTTGTTAGGATGGATTTGATATTATATGAGGTGCATGTGTTATGCTTTATAGTTGCTTCGCCTTGTAGTAGTTGAGATTACATTGGCTGTTGGATATCGTTTGTGCATGATTGTATTACACGGGGCTATGAGAACTTGGCATTATTAGACCATTGGAGGAATTGATGTTGAGGGCTTCCGCAGAGTATTTGTAATACTTTTCACATTGAAAGACCATATGGGGGATTAATGGTCACGGATCTCTCAGAGTGTCTATAGTGTACCATTATGAGACTACAGGGGGAATTGACGTTGAGGGCTTTCTCATAGAGTCTATAGTATACCGTTAAAAACCACAAGAGTAATTTATGTTGAGTGCTTCCTCATAGAGTATTTGTTTTTATAAGACAAAGGGGTTAGACCATGTGAGCATTCCCATAGGGTCTTTATATTTGTATAGATTTAATGATAAGTTGAACCAGAGGAGTTAGACTATGAGAAAATTCCCAAAGGGTTTCTTGAGAATGATTGGTTGAATAATTAATAAATGTAAATGAATGTACTTCGAAACTATAGGATTATTTTCTTTTTAGTACTTCCTTGTTTAATACATCATTTTTCATATTGCCTACTATATAAATTCACTGATAGTTAGGCTCAAATATTTTGGTTCTTTCCTACTGGGATTCATCTCACACCCTTTTTGGGTTATTCTTTTGGGCCAAAACAGATTATATGGTTGCAGGTATAGATAAGGGCATGCACCCTTTATCATCAGGTACTTGATTGTTGTGGAGCTGGAGAGAATGGGACCATATTGAGGCTTGAGATGCTACTGTAGTATACTTATTTAATTTTTTTCATTGTTTTTATTCTGTATTTTAATCATTGTGATTTTTTTGGATGCTTTCCTAGTAATATGTGTCATGCATCATTTATATATGTACTCCAGTTGTTATTTACTTTTAGTCTTCCACTATTTACTTATTGTATGGTATTACTGCTTCCATAGTTGTATACTATTGGTATTCTGATGTGTTACTCTACCAATGAGGGAATAGTTTCCCCATTACCACACCCAATTCCCTCGCTTCTAGTTGGTATCCTCTATCATTCAAGGAAATCCACTTTATTCCATGTGACCAACCAGGTACGGGGCACCTTTGGGAGGCACCAGGAACTGGGATGTTACACATCCCACTATACAACATGAATGAAAATCTATTTTTCTTTCTAATATAAGATAACTAATAACTCTCAATATTTGTTTCATCAATCAATATAGTATCCATATATTCTATAATCATCATTTACTTCATATTGAGGTTTCCATGTCTGTTATTCCAAACCGTTGGATTTGTAGAAGATATTATTTCATCCACTTCACTTCCACCTAAATTTCATGTAATGTAAAATGTGTCATCCTTTACATATTACACTACTATTGAGGATCCCCAATTTTCTATATTGTCTTAATTTTTTAATGTTTTATTAAATCATTCATCATCAAATTACCCCAATAAAATGAGATTCATCTAAAGATAGACAATGTGTCTCACTCCGTTCAATCAAAGAATACTCTCATTGTACATATGGATATATAAATATATATTTTAAAAAATATCTTAAGCTATCCATATACTAATGAAATCCCCTAAATCTTTCAGATGTCTGGTACAACATACTCCAATTATCTTCTACTGAGAGGAATGGTGCACTATAGTTAACCACCCATGACTCGATTGAATTATAAATAGTGAGAAGAATATTTTCAACTCCATCCATTGAACTAATGGAATATGAAATTATAGAAGTTCCCCATTGGGTACTATCATTGTTAATTCCTTTAATTCCTCAAAATATTTCCTCTTTTATCCCAATTCTAGTAGGTAGGTCCTGGGGAAATCAAATATTCATAACTCTTATCCCTATGCTTTTCTTCTAATTGTTGGTGATTCTTTAGATGAGTTAAATAAAACCTTATATTAGTATTCAATGAACTACATTAAGGTATTTTGAACTATATTATATATAATTACTTTTTGAGGATAAATTTGTAGACATATTCAAACACCATATCAATAATTCCATAATATTTACTCACTATAGTAACTATGTTATCTCAAGATTCTAGTGAAGATAATAGTAGTAATATAATATACACATCATCTATGAATATAACTTTCACCACACTGACCTAAATCTAGATCATGATAATTTCATCCACATGATCTTCCACTAACCACCCTTATGATAACCAGAATCTAATTAAACACCTCATCAATATTTTTTTTTGTATTTTTCTCTATTTTCTACATGTTTTTTAGGGATTCCATCAACTTAGTTGGGTTCTCCTTCCCCAGATGTTGAAGGCCACATTTCATGAAAATGTTATCCTCAACATGAAAGACTCTTTCTTTTCCATATTTTCCCTATCACTTTTATCCATATTTTTAGGTTTCTATCCATCAAATGGAAGTTCTAGTTCCTTCTAGATGATATGGAATTCTACCTACATCCTCCAAAATCCACAGTTAGCTCTATTGAACTGACCAATCATAACCATATATTTTTGTATTTTTATATCCAATGATATTTTTAAAAACCATATAAAATCAATATGATTATAAATAAAATTAAAAATATACATAATTTTTTGAGAATCTACAACCTCACTCTAATATTAATTCTTAGGAAGCCTATGTAAGTGAAACAATCATTGGAAACATGAACAATAGTTCACTGGAAAATCATATCCACTAGTATTTTTAGGTTATGGAATTCCAAATACAAATATTTCTTATATTTTCATATATCACCAAAATTCAGATGCATGTTATACCATTATCACTATTTCTATGATTCACACCATTAACCCACATTAACTCAAAGTGAAGGAAGATCAACAGGAAAAGTAAATGGACATATAAGATTAAGCAGTTTTGAAATTTTTCCAATATCCATGAGAGAACACTGAAAACCCTTTTTCATAAGTATAAGGATGGGAATATATGTATTAAATTAGTCAATGATTACACTTTGAGTACAATAAACATTTAAAAATAGTAGTTGGTTCCACCTCTCTTTCATAGATGTAATCACCTAGTAAAATTGGCTTCCCTAACTCCGTATAATCATGGTCAACTATCTATTAACATCACCTCTTTATAATAGCCAATACTGACTGAACCATATCAGTTGGTACACTATTCACTACTCCCATTTGGTAAATTTAGACCAACATACTCAACCATTGGATATTTATGAACTTCTGGTAAATTCATCTTCATGAAAAATTTTGTTGTTGCCACTACCTTGACAAGATCGCAGTGATTTACCAGAGTTACTCATATCAGTAAATTTAATTTTGATGACTTAAAGGAACATCACATTACAAAAAATATATTTTATCTACCATTTTGAGTCATTTTGAAAAAATTATCATTTCATATACATTCATGGAAGAACTTATTTTCTCAATTGTTTGGGATGATTCTTCTTTAATTGATTCCAAATTTCTCAACATTACTTCTAGTTCAAGTCACTTTGTACTAGGAGTATTTTTCCTTCCAAAATTTAATTTAACCAATATTTTAGTTCATTCTTTTATTTTATTCTAATCACCATTAAATTTAAATTTCTATAGTAAATAATTGTCATTCTCTCTTTCTCTCTTGGATTTTACCACCATTGATCAATTTTATACATATCTTTCCACCCCTAAAACCACTTTGGAATCCCACCTCATATATTAGAAAGTAATCATGATGGGGGAGACCTCTAATATGTTAATTATATGAAGCATAGAACTCTCCCTCCCTATATGTGGTAATTAAGGTTTATCTCCAAACCAAGACATTTTAGTGTACCATCTTATGGATTTGAGTCCAATATATAGGGGAGTTAAGCCCATTTCAAGAACCACATGGAGCATTGGACAACCCTAGGTCCAACAATATACCCCCATCATTACTAATTGGTTTAAACCTTCCCCATATTATTTGATTTAAGTTACAGGTCCTTCCATCCCTCACACCATGATATTGTCCACTTTGGAATCAATCCTAAAGTATTTAAATGACCTCATGATGGGGGAGATCTACCATTTCATATTAATATGATCTATGGAAATCCTCAAAAACTCATTTTGGACTTGAGTTATAGCACCATGCCTAGACCTATTAAAGTTCCAATGCGTCACTTGATAGTTGAGTAAGTGGATTCTTAATCACGTGTCATGAGCCATGTAGAGAATTAGAAAATATTGGATCTAACAAGTTGTTATCCTAATTAAAATATATTCACTATATAAAAAATGAATACAATAGTAAATCTTCTGAAACATCTCTTCCATCTCTTAATGGAAACTGTAATTACTTAATTGATTTTTTATATTGACTCCAACTAGTTATAGTTGAAGACCAAATTAGATGAGAAAGTTATCGTTACCTTATACCTTCTTCAATAACATGTTTTATCTTCTTATAATCCATTTAATTCTCTAATATCAATTTTACTCAGAATATTTCTTTCCAAAACATAAAATCTAGAAAATTGATTACTGAAACTCCAACTTCTGGTCTTCTAAATACAATAGTATTTATAAATTTATATTATTTATATATTGATCTAAAATTATCTAAATCCCCCTAATCAACCTCATGAGTCATCCATAACATATAGGTTAATCTCTCTATGATCCCTTATTTGATGATTATCAGTATATAGTTCTAAATAAAAATGATCATTATATAACCCTCCTTTCTCTGATAAAATCATTTTCTGAGCTTTCTAAAATCATAAATATTTTTCAAATTTTCTTAATAAATATAATTATATTAGATATTTACTTCAACATATCCTCCCACAAATATCAGCACAAACTATCATCAAGGATTAACAAGTCTCTTTTAAAATCATGAATTTTATTTTTTGAATGTTGTATCTTATCCATCATTCTCAGCATCAATGCTTTCATAAAGAATTTATATTTTTTTATATCAAATCCTTATCACATATTGAGGTCTGATAACTTATTTTTCAATAGGTCATAGTTATACCACTCCTCCACTCAACTCAATAAACCAAAATAAATTCACAAAGCCTTTGGATCTTTGAACATGAATATAAAAATATCATAAACTCTCAGTTTTCAGATTCTACTTCCATAATTCTTGGATTGATCTTTGGTAAACTATATCCTATATCTGATTACATTTTCTTCCAATCATCTAAAATTCAGCTAAGCTCATGTTAATACCTTCTAAAGGTTTGATGCATAAGTGAGTACTTCAAACATAATTTTCCTCTCCTTTTTTCAAATATCTTGAACATTATCACCTTTTTTTAGAATAATTATCTGATCTAATAGACTTGGGCTTATTATTATCTTGAAATTTAAAAAATTATGGATCCTTATTTATCACTAATTTTTTTCCTTTTATAAATTCTCAAATATTTTATTGGATACTATTATGAAAGAATTATTTATTTTTACATACCTTACTAAAGTTTCTTCTTTTTATAATTCATGGATCATGATAAATTCTATTTCTCAATATTATCTAGCTTAACCTTATTTGCATCGACTTTTGGATTTGTCATCTAAACACTTCCAAGATTAGTCTTTTGACTCATATAGATCCATCAAATCAATAAATATTAAACAATAGTTCATTCTCAAACTAGGGTGAATTATCATACATTGATATATAATGGTATAATTTTCTAACTTATATGTGAAACTATTTTGATAGTTCGATCTTCACATCTCTCTTGGTTTCCCTGTCTTCTAGTAGTGCATCATCTTTTAGAACAACTTCTGATAGAATGAATTTTTAGTTATTCAAAACTCAACATTTTCCTAATTATATAGTTCCATCTCAAAAGTCAACTCAAAGATACATTCACTTATGAGTAAATGACTCTTAAGTTTTACTCTTGAGTAATTTTACATAACATTAGGATGTTCTATATTTTTTCAAAATAATATTTCACTCTGAATTTTTCTAATCTCGTAATCATTTTATATTTTTACATAGATAATCATTCAATAGGAAATCAACTCCACTCGTGTGACTTTTAGTTCTCTATCTTAGATAACATTCATCTATATAAAAGTTATATAAAATTTTATTAATGTCTATATATAGAATGAAATCACTTTATACTTCTGGTTACAGACCACTATAAATTAAAATCTCTAATAAAAATTATTTTTAATCATAATGTCCAAAAATATAATACTCTCAACCATTGTAATATTTGGGTTCCTAAAATACATATAAAATATTAAAATTCATTTAAATTATTTATAATGGTCCTCCCATTAATACTCATAATCCTATTTGTAAACGTAATCACTTATGAACATACATCGATGAGGGGGTGTACTAAAATCCTAGTAAGAGTAGGGATAATGTGGAGGAACATGACACATGAATCAATATATGTAACTCCCCCTGATCTAGAACTCTCTCATTTGGATGATATAGGTTAGTTATGAGACCTCAAGTGTGACTCCATGTATGCCAGAGGCATCTGACTAGCTGTAGGGGCGTGATAAGTATAGAGGGGAGACTGTACCACTTGGTTATAGAGATACAACATAATCAAATAATCAAGTAGTAATAATAAATATAAGAGTATCCAAAATAATGGAAAAAATATAATAATTTAAAACCCAACTATAAAATTCAACTGAATAATCCAATAAGTAATAAAGGAATAAGTTTATGACATGATGAAATGTAACAAAATCTCATGTAATAAGTAATACAAATGAAAGAATAGAATACTCAAATAAAGACTCAAAATTCCCAGGTCCCAAACCCCATGTAATTCCCATCTATAAACTACAACACATCGAGAGAAAAAATCAACAACAAGGCCCTTTCCCTTGTCCAATCCTTCATCCATGAAATCTTCTTGGTTACCAAATGGCGGGATGAATAGGGTGTGAGTATAACAAACTAGGTCTACACCACCATGTCTAAATAGAAATAGTATGAAAATATGTGTAAGCAATAATACAATAAAGAGGCATGTTAATTAATTAAATATGTTAATTAATAACCCATCAACTTGGTTTGAACCCATGCCTGAGTATCTTTCAGCATGTCTCACAACCATGCCACCCAAAACCATTACCACGGTAGAGTATAAGCTTCCTCGGATCCATTCCAAAATATATATGAGCATCCCTCACAACTATTCCCACCATAACCATATTAACATGGTAAAAAATAACCTTATAAAAAATATAAAAATCACACAATTCAAGATTAAAACATTCTATATAATAATTTCATCATTTAATTTGGCCCAATCCACAATCCTAGAATATATGAATTTCAGAATTTATTAGGGTTAAAAAGGGATTATAAGAATTTCAATACGTGTCACTGGGCATAGCCCACTATATAATAATTTCAGCATGTCTCAGGGTATATCCTAGTATATAAGAATTTCTGTAAAGATCCATAAAATTCAAGGGAAATTTTTTCTTAATTTTCTTTGGGATTTTACAAAAACGCAGTTTCAGACGGCACTTGACTCTGAGACCCGGTGTGCTCGGAATTTCTATCCGAAGTTTAGCTCGGGTACGTTCAGTGAACGAATGAGCGTGAATTTCTAACTTTTGAACCGGTGCTCGGAATCAATTTCTGAGGGCACCGATGGAACCGTAGCGCCGATAATTTATTAGGAACGCCTTTTCTGGAGTTGCGTTTGCTCGTTATGAATTGTTTAAATTTGTGGATTAAGTGTTAGTGAAATAAAATTTTCATTAAGAATTTTATTTCACTTCTCCATGAGTTAGAACCTAAGTGTAGGAGTTAGGGTGGGACCCACTTTTTGTTAGTTTATCTTGAGTGGATTAAAGGTGAGGTGGGGCCCACAAGATCCCCCACCTTTTCAAATCCCTTAACTCCCTAACTCTTCTTAACCCCCACTTAAGTTGTGTAACCCTTTTGACTTTACCTCTCCTCTCATTAAGTATGCCAACACCCAATTCAATTAATTAATTTAAGTTTTGAATATTTTTGAATTGTGGCTTGAGTTAATAAAATAAGAATGAGCCTTATTTTATTTGGGTTGGTTGTTGTGTGTGGACATTGGAGGAGAGAACTCTTGGGTATTTTCATCTTCATCACGAAGAACACCAAGACACGATGAAGAACGCCAAGACTTCGACGAAGAAAGTCGTCACCTTAGAAGAGATTGATGTGCCGTCTCTTCTCCTCTACGCAGCCGGTGTGTGACCCATTTTTCCGAGGATCGACGATGCACTATTTTTCGATCTTCTTCCCGTGTCAAAGAAAAGGAGACGCCACTTCCTCCTCAGACGTTCACCGTCAACATACGGAGCATCACCTCATGACGTCGTTTTCCGCAGCAAACCCCCGTTCTAGCTACGCTCAAGGTAGGGGTTTAAATTATTTAATTATTTTCATTCATGATTTCTAGTTTGTCGTTCTTCGTGGTTATACGACTAAATGCTATCGATTAATGAGAGGGGGGCGGACCGCACAAACACGGCCGACCCTCCTCCCTTATCCGTGTGTTGTTTCTTTGTGGTTTGAAACGAGTATGACGCGGTGCCATCGCACCGCGTGTGATCGTGCGACAAGGAATGTGTGGTGCCATCACGCAACGCCATGGAAACGAACAAGGACACGACGTCGTCGCGTCACGCCGTGAAGTTGAACCAAGTCGCGATGCCGTCGCGCCGCGTCGGAGAAAACCAAAGACACCACGGCCGGAGCGGGGCCACGGTGGAGGGGCGCGGTGCCATCGCACCACGCCGGACGAACCAAGCCGTGGCCGGTTCCGGGCCGCGGTGGAGCAGGGTGACCGACGGCCGGTTCCGGGCCGCCGGTGTCGGCGAAGGAGGAAGGACCCGCCGTCGCCGGTCCTTGTTGGCAGAACCGGCCGGACGGACAAAGGGAAACCGGGGGAATTAATTCCCCCGGCCGACTAGCACAAAACGGCCCCCATAATTAGGGGGTCGCGGTTACACCAGGGGGGCAGCCCCCCCTGCCAAACGGCTCGGCCGGTTGGCCGAGCGCCTGGCCAGCGCGCTGTGCCCAGGCCGGGCCGCACCCAGGCCGGGCTACGCCATGCCGCGCCGACCAGGCCGGGCCGCACCCAAGCGGGCTGGACCCGGACCCGGATCGGGTCGACCCCGGGGGTATCGGGTCGGGTCGGACCGGGCCTGAACCCCTTAATACCGAACCTTTTTCGGTCGGACACCCATAACTTGTGCTACGGGTCTCCAATCGACGCACCGTCAATTGAGATGTGATCCTTGGATCGAGACGGTCGTTTCGGTATATAACACTAAAGGTTTCATAATACTTTTTGTTAGGCCGGGTTGGTTCGTACACGAAACCAACCGGGCCCTCGGAGCGGAAACGCTCATATCTTGAGCTTCGGACGTCCGATTGACGTGTCGTCGACTTTGTTGAATTACTATAAGTGAGACAGATCTTTTGGCTTACTCCGCACGAGGTTTGGACGCAGGTGTAGTACGGTTGGGTTGGTTTTTCCTTAAAAACCAACCGGGCCCCTGGGACGAAAAGGCCAATAACTCTCAGACTGGGCGTCTGATTGACGTGCTGTCTGCGACGTTGAGTTCCTGTTGACAATACAAAACTTTTGGATAAATAAACTCTGGACTATGTGTCAGTTGATTTATCAGCCTCTCGGCTCATGGAGCGGACCCTCTCGAACGAGCTTGCTGTGTGCGGGAACCCTAGAGCTGGCTGCGACTGCTACTATGACGACGACGAATGTACAGAGATCCTCAGTGGATTCAATGGCGACGACTACAACACTCAGCGATCCTACGTGGATCAGTGCTACCGATCCTATGTGGGTCTGATCCTGTGTGGGTCAGCGCTCAGCGATTTTGTGTGAGCCAGTGCCTACAGATCCTGTGTGTTTCCGATCCTGTGTGGGTCATTGCGGGGGTTAGTACCTATCGATCCTTTGTGGGTCCGACAACTTAGATGGATCAGTGATCATCTCTATCGTCTTTCGAAGAAGTATACCTGTGTGAGCTGAATCATGTTTTTCTTTCCTATGTGGATTGTGTTGTGCTATCCTATGTGGATTACGTTTTTCTTTCCTGTGTGGAATACTCTTTCTTTCCTGTGTGGACTGGGTTGTACTTGGGCTCGGAGGTTGGAGCGTGTTGGAATTGATGACTTAGGTATATGTATGGGCATATACCTAAGCTATGCCGGATGTTACTTCATGATTGTATCATTACTTTGTGGATTATCCTTTGTGGATTCTGGGAGACCTTCGGGGGTCTCGGTATGACAACCCTGCTTTTTATTACAACTTAAACATGCTTTATTACATAAAACTTCACTTGATACAACAAAGAAGATCGAGAGGTTTAGTGTCTTTAGGGCTTAGGATCATTACATAAAAACTTTAAACTTGAAATACAACATCTTTATTGAAAACTTCCTTTACATGACCACTACATTCCTTCGTACTTAGCATTGCATGGCATAACCTGAAGACATGCATAAAAAATGGGTGAGCTGTAAAGCCCAGTAAGGGAGTACACATGGAATAACATGAGGAGTAAAATACATGTTAGGAAATAGGCATATCAATAGATAATAAAAGAAACATGAACATAAAGGCATGATAAAGCATGGTAATCATAACATGGAAATGTGGTAATAACACTTAACATTGAATTAGCATGAGCCAAGGCTCATTGCACATGGAGCATGAGTAAACCCTCATTGCACTTGAAGCACGAGTAAACCCTCATTGCACTTGAATTAGAATGATTCAACACTCATTGCACTTGACGTATCATGATACTATACTTTACCCAATGCATTGGAGCGCTATAAGGGCGCACCCTTCTTAAACATTTCATTTCATGCATAAGTGTGCCACATGGATCATAAAACATGGATTCATAAAACATAATCATTTATTACACGATAAAGGAATGTGGAATTCATACATGAAACATTATAATAAATAAGTAAATGTGCATAAAGGTGAATACCCTTGATGGAGAAATGGGCATTGTATTCACTACACAATGACATTGGCTTAGAAAATCGGTGTGATTTCGGCAGCGTAACGGCGTGACATAAGAATTCATAAAAAAGGTTGATGAGAGAGAAAGGGGTTACTCATCATATTTAAATGTAATGGACAGTAAGTAAGTCAAATAGATACATGTCCCAATAATTTTAATGGAATTTAGATTCATGATACAAATGTATTGCTTGAATGTAAAAGAGGAGAGAGAAGTTCCTTTCGGAATTTCAGCATAGTAACGGGTGTACATGGGAGGCATTTAATGAGATAGAAATGGGTCTCCCATCATTCAAAAAATAAGAGGTAAGTATGGGGGAGGTTCGAAACCATACCCCAGCATTCATAATTGAAATTAAAAGGGCAACACGACTTAATGAAAATTGACAGAAATGAGAAAGGAAGGAAAAACCCTTACTTGGAAGTGTGCTTCCAAAGGTTAGAGAGAGGCTTGTGAGAGGCTTCTTGGGAGCTTGGGGAACCTTGAGAGGATTCTAGAGAGAGTAGGGTAGAGTTTGGACGAACTCCAAGGGCTTTGAGTGAGGAGGAAGTGGGAGCTTGGGTGGGTTTATATAGGAAAGGTGAGAGAATTATTTATTATTTAGGTTTGGGACCCCTTATATTAAAATAATCCAAACCACAAACAATCCCATGGTATTTTCCCATGGTTTCTGGAAAAGGAAATATAAAAATAATATTTTACAAGGCCAAGGTCCGAACTTATTAAAAAATTAGGGTTTCTTATGTGGAGGTGAGTCACACTCCCATGGAAATTAATTTAAAAAGGCAAAGTGTTGAATAAGTTTTGAGGGATCCATTAATGCTTTGAAAAGTAAGTCAAACAAACCAAAAATCACATTATTTTATTGATAAAACACATATTGGCCGAACATAAGGATTATGGTATTTTATTACATCACCATTGGGTCATTATGATGTCATAAAACACATTATATATTTAAATGGTATTTAATTTTTACCCAAAAATTTGACTGTCACAGAAAATTATGAAAAATTCACCATTGGATAATTTCAACGTCCTGATTCCAAAAATAATATTTATTTTATCTAAATAATTTTCTAAATATGTGAATTTTCACTTTTAAAATAAAAACCGACATTTATAAAAAATTCGCGGGTTTTGACAGAAATGGATTTCAAACCTTAATAAAAATTTTAATTGCATTCATAAAATTATAAGGTAATTTATATTTAATAAAAATTAATTTAATATTAATAATAATATTTTATTAAAATATTATTTAATTCAAAAAATCCCTTAATTTAATAAAATATAATTCTTAATTAAATAATAACCAAAAACACCATTTGTACTTTAAAAACTATTTACAATGTATCAAAAATGACTAGAAATTATATTCATTATTATATAAAAAAATAATGTACATGAACATAGTACTACTTATTTGTTACATAACCCCTTAAAATAGCCGCGTAAGACCTAAGGGTAAGGTGTGTGATGGTGATAGACTCTTGGGGCGGCTCGGATAACATCGCTCGAGTGGTAATCTCTATCAACTTCCACTTTTCCCGTAGACGGTCCCATTCGAGCTTGACATAATGAAGCTCAGCTTGGGTTTGGTCAAGGGCGAAGCCCAAAGATGCCACCTATTTTCCGAGCTCCGACAAATGGGCTTCGTATGGGGCAATTCTAGTGGATGAGGCCATCGCTTCCTTTGTCTGAGTAAAATTGGGTTCGTTAAAGCCATATATTTATACTACTCAAGTGATCACTGTTCAACAGCTATAAAAGTAACGGTCACAAATCTTAACATAAAACTAAAGAAGTTGACATCTTATAAAAACATTTTTCATAAAGAAACTTTTAAGTGGATCAAGAGGTATTTTCCATTAATGAAACTTTGGGTCGTTACAATATTCCCCCTTAAGAAATTTCACCCTCGAAATTTTCCTTTTCCCACACTAAAACAAATGTGGGTAACTCAGCTTCATCATATCCTCCAACTCCCAAGTTGCTTCTTCAAACTTGTGGTTTCTCCACAACACCTTCACGAGGGGCATTGTCTTATTTCGTAGAACTTTTTCTCTACGATCTAAGATCTTCACTGGTTGCTCCTCATAAGAAAGATAATCTTCCAATTGTACCACCTCGGAAGAGAGTACATGTGAAGGGTCTGGTATGTACTTCCTTAAGAGGGATACATGAAAGACATCATGCACCTTGGCCATAGTAGGTGGAAGTGCTATTCGATAGGCCACAGCCCCAACACGATCAATAATCTCGAAGGGGCTGATGTACCTTGGACTTAACTTCCCTTTCTTTCCAAACCTCATGACCTTCTTCCACTGAGATATGCGTCAAAACACCATATCTCCGACTTTAAACTCAAGGTCTCATCGACGATTATCTGCATAACTCTTCTGTCGACTTTGGGCTGCCTTGATATGCTTCTGAATGGTTTTCACCTTCTCCACCATTTCTTCAACCATTTCTGGTCCAAGAAGCTTACGTTCACTGACCTCATCCCAACATGCCGGTGTTCTACACCTTTTCCCATACAGGGCTTCATATGGTGCCATTTGGATGCTCGAGTGGAAACTATTATTATAAGAGAACTCAAACAGAAGAATATGTTGATCCCATCCTCCTTTAAAGTCCATTGAGCATGCTCTCAACATGTCCTCAAGTGTTTGGACTGTCCGCTCGGATTGGCCATCAGTTTGAGGATGATAGGTCATACTGAAGTTCAGTTCATTATTCAGATCATGTTGTAGACTCTTCCAAAACATAGAGGTGAATATTGGATCTCGATCAAACACAATAGATAGTGGTACTCCATGCAACCGTACCACATCCCTGATATATATCTGTGCCAGTTGATCCAAAGAGAAATCCTCTCGAATAGCAATGAAGTGTACAGTCTTTGTAAGATGATCCACAACAACCCAGATTGCATTGTTGCCTTTGGATGTCCTTGGAAGTCTGGTGACAAAGTCCATGGTGATGTTCTCCCATTTCCATTCTGGTATGGGCAATGGTTGCATCATCCCCTTAGACTTCTGCCTCTCTGCCTTCACTTGCTGACACACCAGGCACTTTGATGTATATTCAGCGATCTCCTTCCTCATATTATCCCACCAAAAGTTTTCTCGGAGATCTTGATACATCTTTGTGCTCCCTGGGTGAATAGAGAAAGTTTAACTATCTGCATCATCCAAAATTTCCTTCTTCAGCTCCAGACTTGATGGAACACATAGTCTTTTCCCAAACCGCACAGTTCCTTCTTCATTAACACTAAACTCTGAGGATTTCCCCTTTTTGATAGCTTCCACTTTTTCTTGAATTCCCACATCATCCTTTTGAGCATCCTTTAACCTTTTCAAAAGAGATGGTTGATCAATCATTTGTGAAAGGATTGATGATGTTCCCTTCTTTATGATTCCCACGTCCATCTTCATCAAGTCTAAGAAGATTGGATCCTTCTCAATTCTCATCATTGATAGAATCGCTGGATCCTTTCTATTTAGGGCATCTGCCACCTTGTTCTCCTTCCCAGGGTGGTAATGTATTGAATAGTCATAATCCTTGATGAGCTCTATCCATCTTCTCTGGTGCATATTATGCTCTTTTTGTGTGAATATATATTTAAGACTCTTGTGGTCAGTATATATCTCACATTTCTCTCCATAGAGATAATGCCGCCAGATTTTCAAGGCAAAGATCACAGCCGCCAACTCTAGATCATGCGTTGGATAGTTTCGCTCATGGATTTTCAACTGCCTTGAGGCATAGGATATCTCTTTATCATTCTGCATCAGCACACATCCTAAGCCCTTTTTCAAAGCATCACTGAATACCACAAAAAGCTCCCCACTTGTGGGTAAAGTGAACACGGGTGTAGTGATAAGCCTCCTTTTCAACTCCTTGAAGCTTTCTTCGCATTCATCACTCTAAGAAAACTTTACTCCTTTTCGAGTTAGCTTGGTAAGAGGGTTGGACAATCGTGAGAAATTTCTCACAAATCATCGATAATATCTAGCTAACCCCAAGAAGCTACGGATATCAGTTACCGATGTTGGCCTCGGCCATCCCTCAATTGCATCTGTTTTGGAGGGGTCCACAGATATCCCATTGCTTGTGATGATATGTCCCAATAATGAGACTTCCTTCAACCAAAACTCACACTTGCTGTAATTTGCATAGAGATTCTCCTTGCACAAAGTCTCTAGTACAGTTTTTAAATGCTCCTCATGGTCCTCCTTGGTTTTGGAGTATATTAGAATATCATCTATAAAGACTACCACAAATTTTTCAAGGTAATCTCTAAAGTCTCTATTCATCAAGTCCATGAATATTATTGGAGCATTGGTGAGTCCGAAAGGCATTACTATGAATTCATAGTGCCCGTAACTTGTACGAAAATCAGTCTTGGGGATATCTTCCTTCTTCACCCTTACTTGATGATATCCCGACCGCAAGTCCACCATGGAGAAGTATTGTGCTCCATGCAGCTGATCAAACAAGTCATCAATTCTTGGGAGATGATTCTTGTTATTTATCGTGATTTTGTTAAGTTCACGATAATCGATGCAAAGCCGCATTGACCCATCCTTCTTCTTGACGAAGAGGACTGGTTCACCCCATGGTGATGCACTTGGGCGTATAAACCCTTTATCTAGGTTCTCCTGTAGTTGTTTCTTCATCTCTTCAAGCTCAAAAACAGCCATTCTATATGGATTCTTGGATATTGGTAGCGCCCCAAGTATAAGTTCAATTCAGAACTCAACATCTCTTCTTAGAGGAAGACCAAGATGTTCCTCGGGAAATACTTCAGCGAATTCCCTCACAATAGGAATTTATTCAAGGGTGGTTTCTTCCTTGGACTCAATCATATGATCCAGATAAGCCTGCTCATAAGGCAGTAATATCCATGCTTGAGATGATGGAGATAAAGGAGATTCATCTTCCTCCTGAAACTTGTAAAGAATCGGGGGTCAATTCTCCATATGGAGTGTGATTTCCCTCTCCCGACAATTTATGTTGGCTCTATATAAGGAAATCCAATCCATGCCAAGAATTGCATCAAATTCCACCAGAGGGAGTATGATGAGGTTCTCCAGGAAATTCAATCCACATATTATAATAGGGGAGGACTTATACTCATGGGATGCAATGACTGCCCCATTTTCCATACTCACCGACATCTTTACTTCCATGATTTGTGGTGGTGCTGGGATTGTTCTACTAAACTTTTGAGATATAAAAGAATGCGTAGAACCTGAATCAAAAAGTACGTTCTCTATTCTTGAATGAATAACTAGCGTACATGTCACCACTTCGTTGTCGGGGTTCACTTCGGCAGAAGTGATGGAAAAAGCTATTCCTTTCTGTCTTGGAGGTTTTTTGTTGCCTCCGAAAACCCTTGTATTAGGGCACTGATTTGCAAAATGACCCGGTTCTTTGCACTTTTAGCATTGAACAATGCGTTGAGGTTCGGATGGAGCGTTCCTCTCCTCTTTTGCAGTTGCGGGTCCTTCTTGCCGACAGTTAATAGCTAGGTGCCCTTCCCTTCCACACTTGAAGCATTTTCTCGTCCCCCTAAGGCAATTTCCAGGGTGCTTCTTTCCGCACTTTTGGAAAGTGGGGTGCTGGAACTTCTTAGCGCCGTTGGATTTATCCATCGGCCCACAAACATTGAAGTCCACCTTACACTTCTTTTCCCCATGATACCCCTGTGATTCTCTGATCTCCATTTCAACCTTGAGGGCACATCGAACAATTTTCTCATAGCTGTCGAAGTCACGGATCGCTAATGCTTTCCGCAAGCTAGGCTTCAGCCCACCAAAGAAGCGGTCAACCTTGCATTCGGGGGTAACGACAAAGCCGAAAGCGTATTGTGCAAGCCTTGTGAAGTTTGCCTCGTACGCTCCCACAGATTCTTCATCTTTTTGCTTGAGGGAAAGGAAGTCCCTTTCCATCTTAAGATGGAGGGTGCGCGGAAAATATTTATCAAAAAACATCTTCTGGAATTCCTTCAATTCCAAAGCCTCGATCTCCTCCTCAGGCTTCGTATTTTTGATCAACGTCCACCATTGATCAGCTTCACCCTCCATACGATAAGCCACCAGGAGAACCTTCTCTTGTTCAGAACATTGGAGGATGGAGAATATCTTTTCAATAGAGTTGATCCATTGCTCAGCAATCGTGGGATAAGATGATCCACTAAAAGTAGGGGGCCTTTGTCTCATGAAGCTTTCAATAGCGACTTGTTCTTTCTTAGAGGGGGTTGAACGTTCCTCTTGACCCGTGTTTCTATTCAAAACTTGAGTTAGCTGAGAGAGAAGCATGACAAAGTTCGCGATTCCCGCTCCCATTGGATTGGGCATCTCATTAGTACAATCATCACACTGATCTTCACAACGGTTGTTAGCCCGAGTTCTCCTATTACCAGCCATTGGCTGGAATAAAAGGAAAGTTAGGGGTAACACATAAAGGGTAATCCAAATACAAAATTTGATGACTTATAAATACACTTTAATCTCTTTAACTCATGGGTCTATAGGATTCAATCCGGGCTTTTCATGATCTACCTTCTAACATATATTCTTAGGGGCATTTTTCCCTTAATAAGGGTTCATACTAAGCCTGTGAATTTATCAAAACATATCCCCCGGGAGTGTCGTAACCAATAGTGCAGCAAGGACCGTTGTCGTGCACCAGTTCCCGTTCGAGTCTAGCTCAAAGCGGTGTTTTCGGGTTTTACCCCTAGGATACATCTGTGCTAGAGCCGCATCTACCTGCTCGTATCCAGACAGGGATGTATTTGCTTGATAAACCACTTACTCAATACTTAAAAAAACATAGGGATATTTTTGCTATAGTTATTCTTGTATCTAAGGCTTTACTAGGGTTTCCTAATCCCAAAAATAACTAAACCTATCCTCTGATACCAACTATGACAACCCTGCTTTTTATTACAACTTAAACATGCTTTATTACATAAAACTTTACTTGATACAACAAAGAAGATTGAGAGGTTTAGTGTCTTTGGGGCTTAGGATCATTACATAAAAACTTTAAACTTGAAATACAACATCTTTATTGAAAACTCCCTTTACATGACCACTACATTCCTTCGTACTTAGCATTGCATGGGATAACCTGAGGACATGCATAAAAAAGGGTGAGCTGTAAAGCCCAGTAAGGGAGTACACATGGAATAACATGAGGAGTACAATACATTTTAGGAAATAGGAATATCAATATAGCATAAAAGAAACATGAACATAAAGGCATGATAATGCATGGTAATCATAACATGGAAATGTGGCAACAACACTTAACATTGAATTAGCATGAGCCAAGGCTCATTGCACATGGATCATGAGTAAACCCTGATTGCACTTGAAGCACGAGTAAACCCTCATTGCACTTGAATTAGAATGAGTCAACACTCATTGCACTTGACGTATCATGATACTATACTTTACCCAATGCATTGGAGCGCTATAAGGGTGCACCCTTCTTAAACATTTCATTTCATGCATAAGTGTGCCACATGGATCATAAAACATGGATTCATAAAACATAATCATTTATTCCACGATAAAGGAATGTGGAATTCATACATAAAACTTTATAATCAATAAGTAAATGTGAATAAAGGTGAATACCCTTAATGGAGAAATGGGCATGGTATTCACTACACAATGACATTGGCTTAGAAAATCGGTGTGATTTCGCCAGCGTAACGGCGTGACATAAGAAATCATAAAAAAGGTTGATGAGAGAGAAAGGGGTTACTCATCATATTTATATGTAATGGACAGTAAGGAAGTCAAATAGATACATTTCCCAACAATTTTAATGGAATTTAGATTCATGATACAAATGTATTGCTTGAATGTAAAAGAGGAGAGAGAAGTTCCTTTCGGAATTTCGGCATAGTAACGGGTGTACATGGGAGGCATTTAATGAGAGATAAAGGGGTATCCCATCATTAAAACAATAATAGGGAAGTATGGGGGAGGTTCTAAACCATACCCCAACATTCATAATTGAAATTAAAAGGGCAACACAACTTAATGAAAATTGACAAAAATGAGAAAGGAAGAAAAAACCCTTACTTGGAAGTGTGCTTCCAAAGGCTAGAGAGAGGCTTGTGAGAGGCTTCTTAGGAGCTTGGGGCACCTTGAGAGGATTCTAGAGAGAGTAGGGAAGAGGTTGGACTAACTCCAAGGTCTTTGAGTGAGGAGGAAGTGGGAGCTTGGGTGGGTTTATATAGGAAAGGTGAGAGAATTCTTTATTATTTAGGTTTGGGACCCCTTATATTAAAATAATCCAAACCACAAACCATCCATTGGTATTTGCCCATGGTTTCTGGAAAAGGAAAGAGGAAAACAATATTTTACAAGGCCAAGGTCCGAACTTATTAAAAAATTAGGGTTGCTTATGTGGAGGTGAGTCACACTCCCATGGAAATTAATTTAAAAAGGAAAAGTGTTGAATAAGTCTTGAGGGCTCCATTAATGCTTTGAAAAGTAAGTCAAACAAACCCAAAATCACATTATTTTAATGATAAAACACATATTGTCCGAACATAAGGATTATGTTATTTTATTACATCACCATTGGGTCATTATGATGTCATAAAACACATTATATATTTAAATGGTATTTAATTTTTACCCAAAAATTTGATTGTCTCAGAAAATTATGAAAAATTCACCGTTGGATAATTTCGATGTCCTGATTTCAAAAATAATATTTATTTTATCTAAATAATTTTCTAAATATGTGAATTTTCACTTTTAAAATAAAAACCGACATTTATAAAAAATTCACGGGTTTTGACAGAAATGGATTTCAAACCTTAATAAATATTTTAATTGCATTCATAAAATTATAAGGTCATTTATATTTAATAAAAATTAATTTAATATTAATAATAATATTTTATTAAAATATTATTTAATTCAAAAAATCCCTTAATTTAATAAAATATAATTCTTAATTAAATAATAACCAAAAACACCGTTTGTACTTTAAAAACTATTTACAATGTATCAAAAATGACTAGAAATTATATTCATTATTATATACAAAAATAATGCACATGAACATAGTACTACTTATTTTTTACATAACCCCTTAAAATAGCTGCATAAGACCTAAGGGTAAGGTGTGCGATGGTGATAGACTCTTGGGGCGGCTCGGATAACATCGCTCGAGTGGTAATCTCTATCAACTTCCATTTTTCCCGTAGAAAGTCCCGTTCGAGCTTGACATAATGAAGCTCAGCTTGGGCTTGGTCAAGGGCGAAGCCCAAAGACGCCACCTCTTTTCCGAGCTCTGACAAATGGGCTTCGTATGGGGATATTCTACTGGATGAGGCCATCGCTTCCTTTGTCTAAGTAAAATTGGGTTCGTTAAAGCCATATATTTATACTACTCAAGTGATCACTGTTCAATGGCTATAAAAGTAACGGTCACCAATCTTAACATAAAACTAAAGAAGTTGACATCTTATAAAAACATTTTTCATAAAAAAACTTTTAACTGGATCAAGAGGGATTTTCCATTAATGAAACATTGGGTCGTTACAATATTCCCCCCTTAAGAAATTTCACCCTCGAAATTTTCCTTTTCCCACACTAAAACAAATGTGGGTAACTCAGCTTCATCATATCCTCCGACTCACAAGTTTCTTCTTCAAACTTGTGGTTTCTCCACAACACCTTCACGAGGGGCATTGTCTTATTTCGTAGAACTTTTTCTCTACAATCTAAGATCTTCACTGGTTGCTCCTCATAAGAAAGATCATCTTCCAATTGTACCACCTCGGAAGAGAGTACATGTGAAGGGTCCGGTATGTACTTCCTTAAGAGGGATACATGAAAGACATCATGAACCTTGGCCATAGTAGGTGGAAGTGCTAGTCGATAGGCCACAGCCCCAACACGATCAAGAATCTCGAAGGGGCCGATGTACCTTGGACTTAACTTCCCTTTCTTTCCAAACCTCATGACCTTTTTCCACGGAGATATGCGTAAAAACACCATGTCTCTGACTTTAAACTCAAGGTCTCATCGACGATTATCTGCATAGCTCTTCTGTCGACTTTGGGCTGCCTTGATATGATGCTAAATGGTTTTCACCTTCTCCACCATTTCTTCAACCATTTCTGGTCCAAGAAGCTTACGTTCACCGACCTCATCCCAACATGCCGGTGTTCTACACCTTTTCTCATCAGGGCTTCATATGGTGCCATTTGGATGCTTGAGTGGAAATTATTATTATAAGAAAACTCAACCAGAGGAAGATGTTGATCCCATCCTCCTTTAAAGTACATTGACCATGCTCTCAACATGTCCTCAAGTGTTTGTATAGTCCGCTCGGATTGTCCATCAGTTTGAGGATGATAGGTCGTACTGAAGTTCAGTTCAGTATTTATAGCATGTTGTAGACTCTTCCAAAACATAGAGGTGAATATTGGATCTCGGTCAGACACAATAGATAGCGGTACTCCATGCAACCATACCACATCCCTGATATATATCTGTGCCATTTGATCCAAAGAGAAATCCTCTCGAATATCAATGAAGTGTGCAGTATTTGTAAGACGATCCACAACAACCCAGATTGCATTGTTGCCTTTGGATGTACTTGGAAGTCCGGTGACAAAGTCCATGGTTATGTTCTCCCATTTCCATTCTGGTATGGGCAATGGTTGCATCATCCCCTTAGACTTCTGCCTCTCTGCCTTCACTTCCTGACACACCAGGCACTTTGATGTATATTCAGCGATCTCCTTCCTCATATTATCCCACCAAAAGTTTTCTCGGAGATCTCGATACATCTTTGTGCTCCCTGGGTGAATAGAGAAAGTTGAACTATGTGCATCATCCAAAAGATCCTTCTTCAGCTCCGGACTTGATGGAACACATAGTCTTTTCCCAAACCGCACAATTCCTTCTTCATTAACATTAAACTCCGAGGATTTCCCCTTTTTGATAGCTTCCATTTTTTCTTGAATTCCCACATCATCCTTTTGAGGATCCTTTAACCTTTCCAAAAGAGATGGTTGAGCAATCATTTGTGAAAGGATTGATGATGTTCCCTTCTTTATGATTCCCACGTCCATCTTCATCAAGTCTAAGAAGATTGGATCCTTATCAATTCTCATCATTGATAGAATAGCTGGATCCTTTCTACTTAGGGCATCCGCCACCTTGTTCTCCTTCCCAGGGTGGTAATGTATTGAACAGTCATAATCCTTGATGATCTCTATCCATCTTCTCTGGCGCATATTAAGCTCTTTCTGTGTGAATATATATTTAAGACTCTTGTGGTCAGTATATATCTCACATTTCTCTCCATAGAGATAATGCCGCAAGATTTTCAAGGCAAAGATCACAGCCGCCAACTCTAGATCATGCGTTGGATAGTTTCGCTAATGGATTTTCAACTGCCTTGAGGCATAGGATATCACTTTATTATTCTGCATCAGCACACATCCTAAGCCCTTTTTCGAAGCATCATTGAATTCCACAAAAAGCTCCCCACTTGTGGGTAAAGTGAGCACATGTGCAGTGATAAGCCTCCTTTTCAACTCCTTGAAGCTTTCTTCGTATTCATCACTCCAAGAAAACTTTACTCCCTTTCGAGTTAGCTTGGTAAGAGGGTTGGAAAATCGTGATAAATTTCTCACAAATTGTCGATAATATCCAGTTAACCCCAAGAAGCTACGGATATCAGTTACCGATGTTGGCCTCGGCCATCCCTCAATTGCATCTATTTTGGATGGGTCCATAGATATCCCATTGCTTGTGATGATATGGTCCAAGAATGAGACTTCCTTCATCCAAAACTCACACTTTCTGTACTTTGCATAGAGATTCTCCTTGCGCAAAGTCTCTAGTATAGTTTTTAAATGCTCCTCATGGTCCTCCTTGGTTTTGTAGTATATTAGAATATCATCTATAAAGACTACCAGAAATTTGTCAAGGTAATTTCTAAAGACTCTATTCATCAAGTCCATGAATATTGCTGGAGCATTGGTGAGTCTGAAAGGCATTACTATGAATTCATAGTGCCCGTACCTTGTACGAAAAGCAGTCTTGGGGATATCTTCCTTCTTCACCCTTACTTGATAATATCCCGACCGCAAGTCCACCATGGAGAAGTATTGTGCTCCACGCAGCTGATCAGAAAATTCATCGATTCTTGGAAGAGGATACTTGTTCTTTATCGTGATTTTGTTAAGTTCACGATAATCGATGCAAAGCCGCATTGACCCATCCTTCTTCTTGACGAAGAGGACTGGTACACCCCATGGTGATGCACTTGGGCGTATAAACCCTTTATCCAGGTTCTCCTGTAGTTGTTTCTTCAGCTCTTCAAGCTAAACAACAGCCATTCTATATGGAGTCTTGGATATTGGTTGTGCCCCATGTATAAGTTCAATTGAGAACTCAACATCTCTTCTTGGAGGAAGACCAGGAAGTTCCTCGGGAAACACTTCAGCGAATTCCCTCACAATAGGCATTTCTTCAAGGGTGGTTTCTTCCTTGGACTCAATCATCTGAGCCAGATATGCGTGCTCATAAGGCAGTAATATCCATGCTTGAGATGATGTAAATAAAGGAGATTCATCTTCCTCCTGACACTTGTAAAGAATTGGGGGTCGATTCTCCATATGGAGTGTGATTTCCCTCTCCCGACAATTTATGTTGGCTCTATATAAGGAAAGCCAATCCATGCCAAGAATTGAATCAAATTCCACCAGAGGGAGTATGATGAGGTTCGCCGGGAAATTCAATCCACAGATTATAACAGGGGAGGACTTATACTCATGGGATGCAATGACTGCCCCATTTGTCGTACTCACCGACATCTTTACTTCCATGATTTGTGGTGGTGCTGGGATTGTTCTACTAAACTTTTGAGATATAAAAGAATGCGTAGAACCTGAATCAAAAAGTACATTCGCTATTCTTGAATGAATAACTAGCGTACCTGTCACCACTTCGTTGTTGGGGTTCACTTCGGTAGAAGTGATGGCAAAAGCTCTTCCTTGCTGTCTTGGAGATTGTTGGTTGCCTCTGAAAACCCTTGGATTAGGGCACTGATTTGCAAAATGACCCGGTTCTTTGCATTTGTAGCATTGAACAACGCGTTGAGGTTCGAACAGAGAGTTCCTCTCCTCTGTCACAGCTTCGGGTCCTTCTTGCTGATAGTTAATAGCTAGGTGCCCTTCCCTTCCACACTTGAAGCATTTTCTCATCCCCCTAAGGCAATTTCCAGGGTGCTTCTTTCCAAACTTTTGGCAAGTGGGGTGCTGGAACTTCTTAGCGCCATTGGATTTATCCATCGGCCCACCAGCATTGAAGTACAACTTATGCTTATTATCCCCATGATACCCCTGTGATTCTCCGATCTCCATTTCAACCTTGAGGGCACATCAGACAATTTCCTCATAGCTGTCGAAGTCACGGATCGGTAATGCTTTCCACAAGCTAGGATTCATCCCACCAAAGAAGCGGTCAACCTTGCATTCAGGGGTAATGACAAAGCTAGAAGCGTATCGTGCAAGCCTTTTGAAGTTTTCATCGTACGCTCCCATGGATTCTTCATCTTTTTTCTTGAGGGAAAGGAAGTCTCTTTCCATCTTAAGATGGAGGGTGCGCGGAAAATATTTATCAAAAAACATCTTCCGGAATTCCTTCCTTTCCAAAGCCTCGATCTCCTCCTCATGCTTCGTATTTTTGATCAACGTCCACCATTGATCAGCTTCACCCTCCATACGATAAGCCTCCAGGAGAACCTTCTCTTGTTCAGAACATTGGAGGATGGAGAATATCTTTTCAATGGAGTTGATCCATTGCTCAGCGATCGTGGGATCAGATGATCCACTAAAAGTAGGGGGCCTTTGTCTCATGAAGCTTTCAATAGCGACTTGTTCTTTCTTAGGGGGGGGGGGGGATTGAATGTTCCTCTTGACCCGTGTTTCTATTCAAAACTTGAGTTAGCTGAGAGAGAAGCGTGACAAATTTCGCGATTCCCACTCCCATTGGATTGGGCATCTCATTAGTACAATCATCACACTGATCTTCACAACGGTTGTTAGCCCGAGTTCTCCTATTACCGGCTATTGGCTGGAATAAAAGGAAAGTTAGGGGTAACACATAAAGGGTAATACAAAGACAAAAGTTGATGACTTATAAATACACTTTAATCTCTTTAACTCATGATTCTATAGGATTCAATCTAGGCTTTTCATGATCTACCTTCTAACATATATTCTTAGGGGCATTTTTCCCTTAATAAGGGTTCATAATAAGCTTGTGAATTTATCAAAACATATCCCCCGGGAGTGTCGTAACCAAGAGTTCAGCAAGGCCCATTGTCGTGCACCGGTTCCCAATCGAGTCTAGCTCAAAGCGGTGTTTTCAGGTTTTACCCCTAAGATACATCTGTTCCAGAGCCGCCTCTACCTGCTCGTATCCAGACAGGGATGTATTTGCTTGATAAACCACTTACTCAATACTTACCAAAACATAGGGATGTTTTTGTTATACTTAGTCTTGTATCTAAGGCTTTACTAGGGTTTCCTAATCCCAAAAATAACTAAACCTATCCTCTGATACCAACTATGATAACCCTGCTTTTTATTACAACTTAAACATGCTTTATTACATAAAACTTCACTTGATACAACAAAGAAGATCGAAAGTTTTAGTGTATTTGGGTCTTAGGATCATTACATAAAAACTTTAAACTTTAAATACAACATCTTTATTGAAAACTTCCTTTACATGACCACTACATTCCTTCGTACTTAGCATTGCATGGGATAACCTGAGGACATGCATAAAAAAGGGTGAGCTGTAAAGCCCAGTAAGGGAGTACACATGGAATAACATGAGGAGTACAATACATGTTATGAAATAGGCATATAAATAGAGAATATAAGAAACATGAACATAAATTCATGATAAATCATGGTAATCATAACATGGAAATGTGGCAACAACACTTAACATTGAATTAGCATGAGCCAAAGCTCATTGCACATGGAGCATGAGTAAACCCTCATTGCACTTGAAGCACGAGTAAACCCTCATTGCACTTGAATTAGCATGACTCAACACTCATTGTAATTGACGTATCATGATACTATACTTTACCCAATGCATTAGAGCGCTATAAGGGCGCACCCTTCTTAAACATTTCATTTCATGCATAAGTGTGCCACATGGATCATAAAACATGGATTCATAAAACATAATCATTTATTCCACGATAAAGGAATGTGGAATTCATACATGAAACTTTATAATCAATAAGTAAATGTGCATAAAGGTGAATACCCTTGATGCAGAAATGGGCATGGTATTCCCTACACAATGACATTGGCTTAGAAAATCAGTGTGATTTCGCCAGCGTAACGGCGTGACATAAGAATTCATAAAAAAGGTTGATGAGATAGAAAGGGGTTACTCATCATATTTACATGTAATGGACAGTAAGGAAGTCAAATAGATACATGTCCCAACAATTTTAATGGAATTTATATTCATGATACAAATGTATTGCTTGAATGTAAAAGAGGAGAGAGAAGTTCCTTTTGGAATTTTGGCATAGTAACGGGTGTACATGGGAGGCATTTAATGAGAGAGAAAGTGGTCTACCATCATTAAAACAATAAGAGGGCAGTATGGGGGAGGTGCGAAACCATACCCCAACATTCATAATTGAAATTAAAAGGGCAACACAACTTAATGAAAATTGACAAAAATGAGAAAGGAAGAAAAAACCCTTACTTGGAAGTGTGCTTCCAAAGGCTAGAGAGAGGCTTGTGAGAGGATTCTTGGGAGCTTGGGGCACCTTGAGAGGATTATAGAGAGAGTAGTTCAGAGGTTGGACGAACTCCAAGGGCTTTGAGTGAGGAGGAAGTGGGATCTTGGGTGGGTTTATATAGGAAAGGTGAGAGAATTATTTATTATTTAGGTTTGGGACCACTTATATTAAAATAATCCAAACCACAAACCATCCCATGGTATTTGCCCATGGTTTCTGGAAAAGGAAAGAGGAAAACAATATTTTAAAAGTCCAAGGTCCGAACTTATTAAAAAATTAGGGTTGCTTATGTGGAGGTGAGTCACACTCCCATGGAAATTAATTTAAAAAGGCAAAGTGTTGAATAAGTCTTGAGGGCTCCATTAATGCTTTCAAAAGTAAGTCAAACAAACCCAAAATTACATTATTTTAATGATAAAACACATATTGGCCGAACATAAGGATTATGGTATTTTATTACATCACCATTGGGTCATTATGATGTCATAAAACACATTTTATATTTAAATGGTATTTAATTTTTACCCAAAAATTTGACTGTCTCAGAAAATTATGAAAAATTCACCGTTGGATAATTTCGACATCCTGATTCCAAAAATAATATTTATTTTATCTAAATAATTTTCTAAATATGTGAATTTTCACTTTTAAAATAAAAACCTACATTTATAAAAAATTCACAGGTTTTGACAGAAATGGCTTTCAAACCTTAATAAAAATTTTAATTGCATTCATAAAATTATAAGGTCATTTATATTTAATAAAAATTAATTTAATATTAATAATAATATTTTATTAAAATATTATTTAATTCAAAAAATCCCTTAATTTAATAAAATATAATTCTTAATTAAATAATAACCAAAAACACCATTTGTACTTTAAAAACTATTTACAATGTATCAAAAATGATTAGAAATTATATTCATTATTATATACAAAAAGAATGCACATGAACATAGTACTACTTATTTGTTACATAACCCCTTAAAATAGCCGCATAAGACCTAAGGGTAAGGTGTGCGATGGTGATAGACTCTTGGGGCGGCTCGGATAACATCGCTCGAGTGGTAATCTCTATCAACTTCCACTTTTCCAGTAGACGGTCCCGTTCGAGCTTGACATAATGAAGCTTAGCTTGGGCTTGGTCAAGGGCGAAGCCCAAAGATGCCACCTCTTTTCTGAGCTCCGACAAATGGGCTTCGTATGGGGCAATTCTATTGGATGAGGCCATCTCTTCCTTTGTCTGAGTAAAATTGGGTTCGTTAAAGCCATATATTTATACTACTCAAGTGATCACTGTTCAACGGCTATAAAAGTAACGGTCACAAATATTAACATAAAACTAAAGAAGTTGACATCTTATAAAAACATTTTTCATAAAGAAACTTTTAACTGGATCAAGAGGGATTTTCCATTAATGAAACTTTGGGTCATTACACTCGGGGTCCCTACTGAGTAGCTTATACTCACCGCTGCACAGGCTACGCCCGTACTACGTTGTGTTGGTTACAGACGACGGACAGCGCTGATCATGGTTGAAGCTTGCAGAGCAGGTCGGTACCTGGAGGTGGACCACTAGGTGGGACGTACTCGGAGCAGTCGGCTGGACCCGAGGAGCAGTGGAGGCTATCTGTACCCACCTTTCAGGTGGGACTTCAAGAGGACATCTAGACGTTGCGGCTTTACTTTTCAGTTGCTGTTTTTCCCTTTCGAGTTGTATTTTACTTTCAGTTTGGGTTTGTATTCTGGCCCGCTTACTTTCCGCACTTACTGTTGTACCAGCTTTTACTTAGTGATTGTTTCTTCTTCTTGCTTGCTTTGTGGTGTTTTTTTTACTTTACAAAGGCAATCCCTTCCCTTTTTATCGGGAATTTACGCCTTGGTGCTAGTCGCCAGCCCCTGGCCTATAGAAGGCGGGCTTGGGGTAGTCACGACACGGGCTCCGAGGACGGGTCGTGACAATTTCATCATGTTAACTAAGAAAATCATTCTATGTAATCATTTTTTTATTTCTCAGGTACTAGCCTGATAAATAATTATTTTAGCATGTAAACTAATCCAACACCTTATATCTTCATTAAAACATGTAAGAAAAATACATGCAATAACAACTAGGATATCAAAATATCATATCATCAGGATCAATGGTTAATTATGAAAATTACCATTTATTATTCAATTAGAAATTTCAGTTTTCATTTTGGTCTTAAACCAATAACATGTCAATCGCATTAATGGTCAGGTTGAGCCAAGATGAATCTATATCAAGAAAACACCCAAAATCATGTCATGCTAAACACACTTGATTCCATTTAATAAAATCATTTATAATTAAGGGTTTTCTCACTATAATGGTAGACAAAATCCAAGTTAACAAAAAATTTATCTAAATAGAGTCAAAGTAATTATCAAATTCATCATTTAATTTATTTTATGTAAGAAATATTGGTGCAATTTCAATATTCCACATACCTAACAATTATCAAACCAAAGGGTTAAGGTTTGGACACCTACGTTTAATTGATGAAAAAACAACACTACCTATGAAAAAATACAATGAGGAAGATAATTTAGATGATCACAAGAGGTATCCTATATCAAAACCAATCAAGATCAAGACCAAAAACAACTATAATCATGAATATTACACCACAATGGCTAGAGAACAAAGAGAGAGAATAGAATTATAAACCAAAACCACTTACATGGGTTCAGATTCATGTTCCCGAAGTTTGGAATCAATATTGGGGATCCAAACGCACATGAATGCTTCCTTAGTGTCAATACAAATGAACTACATGCGATGTGAAAGGATAATAAACCGCGTGACACCCTTAAAATTTCTTCTTGGGAAATTACAAAGCTTATAGTATAGTTACACATCTTGAATTTATTTTTAAATGGATATGATGAAAAACATGTCACCTCAGGTGAGTATTTAATTTTCCCAATCATTACATATCATGTAATTGGATTACAATGTGTAACCACTTAACATCATGTATCAGTTTATGAGATTATTCGGGTAGATTTTACAAATCGTGTAACCCCTTATTATGAAGTGTAAAAATAATACAGATAGATTTCGTCCCATTTCCCATTAAAAATCAAACCCACTTTAATTCACCACAACATAACAATAACCCTTGGTAATATTTGATCTAATTTTACCTATAATCCATTAATTTGAAGAAAGATACATAGCTGGACATTGAGTCATTTTCCCTAAAAAAGACTCTCCAAATAGATCCTCTCCGATTTTCTCAAGCTTCCTGGAAACCCAAGTCCATTTTTATTAAAAAGATATATATACATTATGAAACATGGACACCAAGGTTTAATAAAGAGGAAAAAACTCAACAAAAATAAGTTTATTTAAAAACTCAGAGATACGTACATTGAAAAATGTGAGATCATACAACCTCCCAACCATATAACATCTCATCCCTAATCTACAACATGTATCACTATGGGGTGTTGGTAAACAAGTGTGGCCATTATGATTGAATATCAGAATTCTTCTTCTATGTATACACTTGAACTCACCCAATATACCACTACACTCAAACCAAAGGAATCACCCTACCTCAGGGATACTTCTCACTACCATTCGCAATCCTTATCGGATGCTCATTAATGGATGAATCAACACTAAACTTCATTTATACTATGTTTATCACATGATAAGGGAATGAGAATATCTCCAATGTTGTGATATGTAGAACATGTAATGCATGAAACTATAGCGCTATGGAAGGTCTAAATGGAATGATACTAGACCAACTCTTACCACAATCTCAAACAGCCCAGCAAACGTGAGCACTAGTTCCCCATAATTCTTGATATTTTGTTGGCCCAACCTAGGAGACTCCTAAAGGAAAACATGATTATTAATATATAACACTATAGTTCATCTTTGAAGGTTATAATCTGATTTATACCTACTTTTTTTGGTCCCCAACTTCTTCTTAACCAACTGGACCTCCTGAGATGTATCCTTCTTGAGACTAGATCCAAAAAGCACTGACTCACCTACCTCCAACCAAAAAAGAGGTGAACAACATGGCATTCCATCCAAAGACAAGAATAATTCCATCGATATTGATGCTTGGAAGCTATTATTATACAAAAACATCACAAGTTTCATATGATGCTCCCCCAACCCACTGAATTCCAAAACATAAGCTCATTACATATCATCTTGAACCTGAATAGTTTTCTCATCTTGATCATTAGTCCAAGGATGATAGGCTATACTAAAATGAACCTATGATCCTAGATCCTTTTGAATACCCTACCATAATTGTGATGTAAGTCATTTTTCTCTATCTAAAACTATACTACTTGAAACATCATGCAGTTGGACTACCTCGTACACTTAATGACTACCAAGATCATCAACTATGAAGGTCTCCCTAATAGGTAAGAAGTGGGATACCTTCATCAGTTGATTCAAAATCACCCATAATATATAATTCTTATGGATTTTCTTGGGTAATACTATTAAATTATCAATAGTGACATCATCCCATTTCAAATCAGGAATGATAAATGGCAGTAGAATCCTAGCAAGCCTCAGATTCTCAACTTTCACCTGTTGAAAAGTGAAAAATCTCACCACAAAGCCTTCCACCTCATTCTTAATTCCTAACCACCATTATTTTATATAGAGATAATGAAACATATTTTTCAAACCATGATGTATCACCCATATAGAAGTACGATTCTCTCTCATCATCTACTCGCATAAGCCCATAATAACACATACCTATCTATAAAAAATAAGAGAATTTCCACTATCAATAGACCACCCTAATGGTGTCTCCCCACCATATAAGTTCTCCCTCTGAACTAGTCCCTATGGATTGGATAACAACTTGGCCTCGATCAGGACCAAAATCATGGGTATAAAAGATTTCAATGATAGAGATACTAATCCCTAAGACTCTTAAACATCAAGTTGCATGTCTGAAAAGAGGGAAAACACCCACCACTTGTCACAAGACTCTCACACTATGTATGTCTGTGTCTTTTATCTAAATGCATCTGCAACGATGTTTCCCATTCCCGATGTACTTTACAACTCGAATTTAATATAATGTAGATACTAAACTGACCTTCCCTACCAAAGATTCAGGTCCCACATAGAAAATATGTACCCAAGGATCTTCTGGTCCATATATATCAAAAACCTCTCACCCATGAGATAATACGTCAAGTATTACATGGTGTGTACCCCTATTTCATACTCCACATTGTGAGAAGGATAATTACTCTCATGTGGTCTCAACTATATGAATCCAAAAGTAACCATGTGATCCTTATTCTTTATAACTACTCTTAGACCTACATCGGATGCAATAAAGTACATGATACATGCTTTACCCAATATAGGTAGAGTGACGATAGGTGCTGATGTCATCCTGCCTTTAAGAATCTGAAAATCCCTCCCGTAAGGATCTTCCCTAATAAACAACACTTCATTTTTGGTAATCCCTGACATCAGTGCTTCAAAATGGGATAATCCCTAGATAAAAAACAAATAATAACCTGCTTAACCTAGAAATCTTTGAATCTAAAAGTCATTTTTAGGAATCACTGAATATAAAAATTATACAAATTTACCAGGGTCCACCGAAACTCCTTCCCTGGTAATGACATGGCCCAGGATGTTCCCTTCATCAATCTATAAACTTCATTTTTTTATCTTGGAATAAATAATATAATCTATCAATATACTCAAGAGTATGTCATGATGTTGGGAAAGATCGTCTACTGACTAAGAGTACACAATGAAATCATTGAAAAAAACAACCATAAACTAGTCTTGAAAATGATGGAAGATCCTATTCATCGAGGGAATTAATACCACTAGTTCATTATTCAAATAAAATGATAGAACTATGAATTCATTAAAGAAATACCTACTCTTAAATGAAGTTTTTGATATATATCATGGTCTCATAATCAACCGATGGTATCCTAATATCAATTAAATCTTAGAGAATATCATATCACCTCTCATCTCATCGATGAGATCATTGGTGGATAGAACAGGATGTTGGTTCTTGATCATCATCTAGTTCAATATCTGATAATCCACACATAAGAGTAGATACCCATCAACCTTCTTAAAAAATAGTATTAGAGATCCCCAAGGATATTTAATTGCCCATTTGAAACCATTAGCTTCCAGATCTTCTGATTATACATTCAAATCCCAAAACATGACTAGTACTATTTTATAAGGTGGGATATCTTCCCCCCAACACTATCTCGATCATAAAATTGATCTATCGCTTGGGAGGTAAGCCATATAAATTTTCAGGAAAGACATATTGGAAACAGTATACCATTAGAGGAAAATAGTCTTACTGTATTCCACCAGCGTAACACCCTAAGCTTCCACGGTACGTTTCTCTTTGATTAATGCAATAACTTGCGTTGTACGCAACTTCGAGTTCTATCACACCACGCCCAATCAAACTAGCTGTTATGAATAGTAATACCCACTTTTTAAATTTTTATAAATTTTATTTTTCAAAATTGGATTCATTTTTTGATTTAGAATTTCAAAAATAGATTAGGGTGAATTTTTTTATTATTCTGAAAATATTCATTTTTTTGATGAATAGTGAAAAATCACTATGTTATTCTTTAAAACCTACTTTCTATTTAAATAATTATTTATTTTATTTAAATTTATGTTAGGTGAGAATAGATACATATTAAAAATATAAGTTCAATGTAATTCATTGGAGTCATTTTATAATAATATTAGATGTATAAAATTTTATTGAACATTTTAACGTCTTTTACCCAACTTCTAGGCACGTCAGCAAACTTTCATAAAACGTAATTTTACCACTTATGTGAATTGAATTTAAAAAATCCAAGAGACACAGTTGATATCAGTATGTAAAATTTGGTTCAATAAGATGAAAATAATTTTTGGGGAATAGTAACTTTTGAATTTTATTTACCACAGTTAAAAGTAAATTAGGTTATTAAAGGTAAAAATGATATTATAATTACCCTAAAACATGTCCTAATTCAATTGGATATGTGTTTTTTGACCAAAATCAACCTTATTAATAAAATATGATCCTCTTTGATCTACTTGTATTAGATTATGACATTTATTATTACTTTATTTAAAGAAGAGTTAAAAGTGTTAAATTCAAATTTTGATAACTAAAACTTTTTAATATAGGGTTACACATAAGATAAATTAAAAAATAAATATTAATTATAAATATAAAAATATTTCCTACATAATGTTATTTTATTTATAATTTTTAGATATTATATAATTAAATTTATTTATGACTAAATGATGATACAATAATTACATTATTAATGAATGATTAAAATAATCGATATTATAAATATCCAATTAAATGTAAATTGAGACTTTTGAGGAGTTCCAAAAAATTATAGGTTAATATGACATGTTTTAATTGATTTAATTTATTTTTTCTAAGTAATCAAGTTTTTTTACATTAACAAAAACCAAATACTAAATAGTGTCAAAATTTACATAAATTGGTTTTTTAAACAAATACTATTTTATTAATTGATATAATATTCCTAAAAATTTATGTTTCTGAAAAAGGAATTAGATAAGGTTATATATTTCAATAATTAACCACTTTGGGTTATCTTGTATTTTTATTGTAATTTTATTAACCATTTATTATAATAATACAAGAATACATGGTAAAAGTTAAACTATTTAACTAAGAGTTAAATCTAAATGATAATGTTAATATGGTGACCTAAACCAATAAAAAACATACTTGTTGAGAGTTTTTTGACCCATACCATCCTTATCCAAGAAATAAATCCTTTTAGAACCATTATAAACCAAATATGATGGTATAATAAATTAATATTTCAAGCTTTTCCTAAAGTGACCCTCACCTATCTTATAAAAGGGTACATACCCTTCTCTCATAATCACACCTCCAAATCCATTATTCTTAGCAAAAAATTGCTCAAATATCCTCCCATGTACCCTCAAATCAACCTAGTGGCCATAATATGATCATAAATCTAACCTAAGGATCCCTTTTGATCAAATCAAAAGGAAGCACCCAAAGAAGAGGTAATTATTTCATCACCTCTTTCAATGTTCTTTTCTTCTTCCACTTCCTCATTACTTGTTGTTTCCATACCAGAATAATAACTACAGTACATTATACATATTTTGGTTTTATTATAAATCTGGTACATCCTTATTCATTATTCTATCCATCTTATGAATGACAAAGTCACCATACGTGCGTACGTACGGCTTATCGTCTCCACGTCGTGGTGTAGTTTGTTATTCAACACATAATTTTTTGATGCATGTAATAATGAGTATAATTGATGTAAATAATAAATTTAATATGTTAATGACTATTTATATATGATATACCATTCAATTATATATGATTTCACCATCAATAGAATGATATTGTCGCTCATGCGTACGTACGGATTACCGTCTCCACAAACGCGATGAGATTCATTTCCCATCATTACCATTCAAGAATAAATTTCATTTTATGATTAAAAATAATGTTTAAGAACTTAATATCATTCTGGATATTAATAAAATAAATCCTATCCTTACCAAACATGATATACGTATCGAAACATATAAAGGGAAACGAATCAGTTCACACCCGAAAGATTGATACTATTGAAATATCATCAACAAAGAAATATTAGAAGATTATATATGATATCATATTTATGTATGTGGTTATTGTATAATTTAATAACAATTACTTCACCATTATACAAAAGGTTAACCTACCCTCTACTAAGGAAAATTACAAGGTAAGGGTTAATTTTACAATCTCTTTATATATACAAGGTTTTTTATACGTAAGTATATACTGGGACTTATTTATCATCCACATCCGTGTTTCTTAAAAATTTATTCCAAAACATTTTTCCTATTTCCAAGAATATGGATTAAAGTCATTTATACCCTTGTTTGAATTTTTATAAAATGTTTTGAAAGGAATCTTTCCATCTTTTTCCAAACAAGATACTTAATGACCATTTCAAAAAATTAAGGTAATAATGTTTTGTTAACTTATATGGTTGGTGCGGCCATTTTACTCCATTATAACACATTTTAATCTTCCCTTACAAGCCTATAAGATTATTTTATAAATAAATGTTTTACTTTATAATTACGTGACTTTTAAATGATTTTAAAATAGAAAGATATATTTTTCTCAGATAGATTTGATTTCATTTATGTCAACATATTTTGATAGAATTTACACTTGTTTGAAGTTAATTTATCATGATACAATATTCTATATTGTATTGAAGGTTTTTTGATTGTTTGACTATTTATGTGTTATTTTTATACAATTAATGGTTCATGGTTAAAGTATTAACATTTCATATGCTATTTTTAATACGAATTTTTATGTTATATTTCAACCTTTCTATATGAGGAATGCATTGGACTCATTAAATGACAGGTGGAGCCCACTGTAGCTCCCCGATGCATCAGTAGGTCTTATGAGACAAACTAGTGTCTTGGCACAAACCCTTGAAAAAATCTTATTTGTAGTCGTGGCACGAGGCCTTCACTATGTGGTAATGATGTTCAGAATTATGCATTTCATCATTATGAAATTATCTGTTGATATGAAATGTGATTATTCGACTAGTATAATATCTATATGAATAGGTAAATTGCATTATTTGACTTATCTTTGCCATATTATACTGAATTTTAAGTTTAAAATGCTTTCGTTTTATTCTTATACACTGCCATAAATGATTATTCTTATTTATGATAGTTTGTAATATATTATTATCTTTACTGAGCAACTAATCTCACCCTTTTCCTATGTTTTATTTTTCCCATGATGTAAAGAGTTATATTATGATTAAACTACTAGAATAGGCCAAGGGATGTGATTGTGTTCAAAGGGGACACAATTTTTTTGTTTTTCCATTTCATAATGTAATGTAAAACTTATGTATGTGCCTAGTAATTCTAAGGATACTAAACTGATCGGTCATTTAGGACTTGATCCCTTATGATCATGCTAATGTTATGTAATAATGCACCAACTCTAGGTAACTAGGGTCGGGGCATTACAATTAGTATCAGAGGAAGTTTAGTAAAAACCTTGGAAACTAGATTTAGAAAAACTCTGATTATAGATTATTACCCAAAGATAGACCATGAGGATTTTTATAGAATAACTTCCTAGAATTTTGGTAATGTAAGGATTTTTTAAATTTTAGAAGCTATACAGCCTTGTTTGGATATGATTAGGTTGAGGCGGCTCTGGAATAGATGTACCTAGGAGTGAAAACTCTGACAAGGAGTTTCGGTCTTGACCTTGGGTATCCTGGTACATGACAACGGGCATTGTTGAACTCTTGGTTACGACACTCCCAGGGGATATGCTTAGGATAATTCACATTTTCTTTAAAAAACATTATGAAGTATTTATGAGTAAATACCTCCTCAAAAAAAATTATGATTATGGATTATATGCATAAACTCTTCAATATATGATATGTGTTTTACTAGTTGGGAATTATGTATTTCGATTCATAAACCAATCTAGTGTATGCCATTTTCTAGAAATGGAACCTAGTGGAAGGAATGAAAACAGTATCAATGCACGAAATCTATGTAGGGATTTCCCTCCTACTCAAGATAATTATAGTGGAGTTAGTGATGAAACTAGTGTTGAACAATTTATAACCATACTGGGACAACTCACTCAGGTTATGAATAATAACTTTACCCATATGGATCACCCTTATCCACAACATGGTAGATCGATGTTAGACTGCTTCATGAGAAAAAAAACCACAAACATTAAATGGGACTACAAATGAATTTGTAGTTGAGAAAAAGATAAGTTTCTTAGAGAAAATATTTCATGCTTTGGGGTGTAGCGAAAGGGAAAAAGTTTTCATGGAATTTTATCACTTCACGGGAGATGCAGATCAATGGTGGTCATTAATTCAAAACACAAAAGAGGATAAATAAGTATAAATATTCAATGGAAAAATTTTAAAGATATTTTCTTAGAAAAATACTTTCCTCATGCCCATTGAGTAGATATGGAAATAAAATTTCAATGTATGAGTCAAAAGGAGGATGAGAATGTCGCAAAGTATAAGGATTACTTTAAAAGGTTAGAAAGGCATGCAGCCAATTATATACATAACCCAAAGAATAATATTGATAGATTCTTTTTTGGTTAAAACCATTTATCCATTGAGCATTAGTCTCACAATCCTTCTAATCGTATGAATATATTGTCTCTTGTGCAATCAAGACAAAAAAGGAATTCTCTAAGTCTTACGAATTTAAAGCAAAGCAAGAGAAGAAGAGATCTGTTGAACACTCTGGAAATATAAATAAGGGGAAGAAGGGAAAAGTTTAATTTTAATTCTGTAGTAAATGTGGGAAGAAACACCCTGGTACATGCCTGAAGGGAATGAGACTCTGTTACAAGTGTGGTGAAATAGGACACCAAGCTCATGATTACAAGGAAAAGAAAGAGGCTGTCAATGTTGAATGCTAAAATTGTAGGGAAATGGGGAATTATGTAAATTAATTTCTTAAGATCCAATGAAACTTATCTCAGGAAAGGCCAAGGGAGCAAGGCCAAGGGAGAAAGGACAAGGGAGCAAGGCCAAGATTATGCGATCACTACTGCTAAAGTTGAAGCTATAAATGATGTGGTGGAAGGTAATTGAATGGTTTCCACAAATTTAGACAATGCTTTATTTGATTCTGGATCATTTCATTGTTTCATATCTTCCAAGTTTTCTTAGAAAATTAGATATTTCCAATTTGATTTAACAAGGTAGTTGTCAGCTAAAACTCCGAAGGGAAGTATCATTGCAACAATGTTTTGTGAATCAGTTCCCATTATGGAATATAAACATTCTTTATCTTCTGATCTCATCATCATACCCATGATTGAATTTGATATATTCCCCAGTATGGATGGTATTTCGGACCATGATGCAAAAATTTATTGTAATAAGAAGGATGTTACAATTTTCGATGATGATAATGAGTACCTTATCTTAAGAGCAGAAACATCACCATATGATTCTTATCTAGATCCACCCTTAGTATCTCTACTAAATTCAATTATTGGGGAGGAAGATATTGAAATAACTATAGTTGAAGAAATTATTATTCAAATAGGGTACAAACCTATTGTACAAGAGTATGATGATGTGTTTTAAAATATTTACCTAAACATCCTCTAGAACGAGAAATTGAGTTTTCCATTTAATTAATTTTTAGTTCAAGGCCCATATTGAAGACACCTCATAGAATGGCTATTGTGGAATTAGTGGAACCAGAGAAACAACTAGATTAATTGAGTAATAATGGATTTATTCACCTTAGTGTTTCTCCATGGGGAGATCCAGTTTTTTTTGTTATGAAGAACGATGGATCTATGAGGTTGTGTATTGACTATAGGGAGATCAAAGCTATAACAATAAAGAAAAAGTATACCCTACCTCGTATTTATGATTTATTCGATCAACTTCATGGAGCTCAACATTTTTAAAATATTGAACTTCGATCTGGATATCATTAGTTGTGTGTGCAGAAGGAAGACATTCTGAAGACAACATTTTATACCAGGTATGGGCATTACAAGTTTATAGTAATGCCTTTTGGACTGACTAATGCACCCTCTATCTTCATGGATATAATGAATAGAGTTTTCAAGTAAAATCATGATAAATTTTTAGTGGTATTTATTGATGATATCTTGGTTTACTCCAAAATCTATTAAGATCATGAAAATCACTTGTGCACTATTCTAAAGACTCTTAAAATAAATTAATTAAATGGGAAGTTTAGCATGTGTGAATTCTGTCTTTAGGAGATCTCTTTTCTTGTACATATTATCTCTAAGGATAGAATATTTATTGATCCTTATAAGACAAGAGCAATATAAAATGGCCATCACTGACAAGTAAAACTGAGGTATGCAGTTTTATTGGTTTAGCATGTTATTATCAGTGTTTCATTGATAATTTTTCCCGATTGTCTAACCCATTCACCATGCTCACACATTAAGGGGTTAAATTTGTTTGGACAAAAGAGTGTGAAGAATGGATTGAAGAACTGAATAAAATATTATTAAATTCTCTTATCTTGAATCTACCATAAAGGAATGATGTATTTGTTATTTATAGTGATGCTTCAAAGAAAAGACTTGGTTGTTTTCTTATGTAGATTGATAGATTTATTGCCTATGCATCATGATAGATAAAAATTCATTAACAAAACTATCTCACTCATTATATTGAGTTAGAAGATATAATCTTTGATTTGAAGATATGGATACTCTATCTCTATGGTGAAAAATGTGAGATATATACCTATCACAAGAGTTTGAAGTATATTTTATCATAGGAAGAACTCAAAATGAGGAAAAGATGATGGCTTGAACTAATCATTGATTATGATTTCACTATACACTACCACCCTGGGAATGAAAATAATGTGGAATATGATTTGATTAGAAAATATCATGGATTTTTGAACAAGATGAGAGTTTAAAGTGATCCTATGTTCATGGATCTAGTAAAGATGTATATAGGAATAATCATGAAAGATGAAACATAAATACTTTTTCAAATGTTTTCCAAACCATATTTAATATAAAGGATAAAGATGAGGAGTTTCAAAAGAAAATTAAATCTTTGAATGATGGGAGATTGATTAACTTCGTATATGAAGATGGAATTTTGAAATTTGGGAAGAGACTTTGAGTTCCAAACAAACCTGATCTAAAAGGGGAATTGATGGATTATTCTCAAAGCATAAATTTCTCTATAAACACTAGTATCACTAAGATGTATAGATATTTGAAGGAACATTTTTTGTGGGACAACATGAAGAGGGATATTGTTGATTATGTATCAAGATGTTTGGTTTTTCAACAAGTGAAGGCTGTAAGACAACATCCTAGAGAATTCAATCAACCTCTTCCCATACCTGAGTGGAAATTGGATAATATTATGATGGAATTTTTCATGGGGATACCAAATACTCTTATAAGGAATGATGCAATATGGTTAATTGTTGATTGTCTTACCAATTCATCACATTTTCTTGATATAAGAGAATATTTACCACTTGAACATTTAGAAAGATTATATATTAATGAAGTTCTAAGACTTCATGAAGTACCCCTATCGATTGTTTCTGATTTTAATCCCTATTTTACCTCAAGATTCTTGAAAATTATTCAGAAGACCATGGATACTAAACTTTTTTTGAGCACTGCCTACCACCCTCAAACTGATGGACAATCAGAACAAACTATTCAAACCTTATAAGACATGTTGAGATCGTTCTCACATGACTTTCAAGGTATATGGGATAAATATTTACCTCTAGTATAATTTTTCTATAACAATAGCTTCCATTAAAGTATTCAGATGGCACCATATGAAGCGTTATATGGAAAGAGATGTCGCACACCAACATGTTGGGATGATATTGGTGAAAGACAATTCATAGGCCCAGAACTTGTTGAGTAAACAATAGAAAAGGTGAAGATTATCCAAACTCACATCAAAGTACCTAAAAGTAGTGAAAACAGCTAAACTAATAATAGAAGGAAAGATTTGGAATTTCAAGAAGGAGATCATTTTTTCTGGAAGGTATCTCTATGAAATGGTGTTATATGATTCGGTAAGAAGGGTAAATTAAGTCCCATGTACATCAGACCTTTTGAAATTTTAGAATGAATTGGAGTTGTATATTACCGCTTGGAAATGCCTCTAAGTCTCTTCAAAGATCATGATGTGTTCCACGTATTAGTGTTGATAAAATACATGCCTAACCCAACACATGTACTCACCTATGAATAAATATAATTGGAACCCTATTTCTCTTATTGTGAAGAGCCTGTCAAGATTCTTGATACCAGAGAACAAAATATGAGAAACCAAATGACTCGTCTAGTAAAAGTTTTATGGAGAAACCATAAGATGGAAGAGGCAATGTGGGACCCCGAGGAACTTAGGATGAAGAACCACCTAAAAAATTTTAGGCAGTAGTATTCTAGAAATCTCAAGGGAGAAATTATTTGAATAAGGGAAGAATGTAACACCCTAAGATTCCATGGTACGTTTCTCTTTGAATAATATAGTAGCTTGCACTGTATGCAATTCGAGTTCTACCACACCACCACCAATCAAACTAGTCATTATGAATATTAATACCCACTATTTTAAATTTTATAAATTGTATTTTTTTTAAATATACTTCATTTTTGGATTCAGAATATCAAAATTAGCTTAGGGTGAATTTCTGGTATTTTTCAGAAAACATTCAATTTTTGATGAATAGTGAAAAAACACTACGTTATTGTTTAAAACCTACATTCTATTTAATTAATTATATATTTCATTTAAATTTATTTTAGTTAAAAATAGATATATAATACCTATATATGTTTAATGTAATTCATTGGAGTCATTTAATAATAAAATTTGATGTAAAAATTTTATTGAACATTTTAACTTCTTTTACCCAACTTCTAGGCATGTTAGAAAATTTGCATAAAACTTAATTTTACCACTTATTTGAATATAATTTCAAAATTATGAGATTCACTATTTACATCAGTAAGTAAAATGTGGTTCAATAAGATGAAAATAATTTTTTTGTGAATTGAAGCTTTTGAATTTTATTTACCACAGTTAAAAGTAAATTGGGTAATTAAAGATAAAAATTATATTTCAATTACCCTAACAATGTCCTAATTCTATTGGATAAGTGTTTTTCTACAAAAATAACCCTTAGGAATAAAATATGATCCTATTTTATCCACATGTAAAATATTAGGACATTCATTTTTATTTTATTTAAAGAAGAGTTGAAAGTGTTAAATTCAAAATTTCAAAAACTAATACTTTTTTAATATAGTGTTATACATAAGACTAAATAGACTATAAATATTCATTATAAAGATAAAAATATATCCTAAATAAGGGTTTTTTTATATAATTTGTAGACAGTAAATAAATAATTTATTTATGACTCAATGATGATGCATCAATTACATTATTAGTGAAATATTTAAATAATTGATGTTATAAATATCCAAATAAATATAAATTGAGACTTTTGATACATTAAACTAATTTTATAGGTTAATATTACATTTTATTATTTATTTAATTTATTTTTTTTAAAGTAATTGTGTTTTTTTTTACTTTCAAAAAAACAAAAATACTAAATAGTGTCAAAATTGACATAAATGAGTTTTCAAAACAAATACTATATTATTATTTGATATAATATTCCAAAATATCTGAGGTTCTACCAAAGGACTTAGATAAGTTTAGATATGTCAATATTGAGCCACTTGTGTTTCTCTTGGATTTTTATAGTAATTTTATTAACAATTTATTATAATAAGACAAGAATACATGGTAAAAGTTAAACTATTTAACTTAGAGTTAAATCTAAAAGATATGGTTAATTTGGTGACCTAAACCTTTATAAAACCTATTTTTTAAGTGTATTTCAACCCATACCCACCTTATCCTCTAAATAAATCCTTTTGGATCCATTATAAACCGAATATGATTGTATAATAAATTAATATTTCAAGATTTTCCTAAAGTTACCATCACCTCTCTTAAAAAAAGGGTACTTCTGCTTCTCTCAAAATCACAGTTCCAAATCCATTTGGATCATCTAAACCATGATAAAATATTCTACCATGTACCCTCACTTCAACCTAGTGGCCTTACATTGATCTGAAAGTAAACTTATGGAACCATTTTGATCAAATCAAAAAGAAGCACCCGAAGAAGAGGTAATTATTTCATCACCTCTTTCAACGTTCTTTTCTTCTTCCACTTCCTATTTCTTTGTTGTTTCCATACCAGAATAATAACACCAGTACCTTATACATATTTTTATGTTATTATAAATATTGTACAACCATATTCATTATTTTATCCATCCTATGAATGAAAAATTCATCATACATGTGTACGTACGGCTTACTGTCTCCACGTTGTGGTGTAGTTTGTTATTCAACACATCATTTTTTATGGGTATAATAATGAGTATAATTGATGTAAATAATAAATATAATATGTTAATGATTCTGTATATATGATATACCATCTAATTACTTATGATTTCACCATCAATAAAATGATATTGTCGCTCGTGCGTACGTACAGATTACCGTCTCCAAGAACGTGATAAGATTTATTCCCCATCATAACCATTCAATAATAAATTTAATTTTATGATTAAAAATAATGTTTGAGAACTTAATTTTATTCTGGATATGAATCAAATACATCCTATCCATAAAAGAATTTACTTATGTGTCAAAACATATAAAAGAAAATGAATCAGTTAACACCCGAAACGACAATACTACTGAAATCTCATTAACAAAGCAATATTAGAAGAACATATATGATATAATATTTATGTATGTTGTTCTTGTATAATTTAATAAAAATAATTTCACCAATTTACATAAGGTTAACCTACCCTTGACAAAGTAAAAGTACAAGTTAAGGGTTAATTTTATAATCTCTTTATTCATCTGAGGTTGTTTATACGTAAGTATCTACTAGGACTTATTTATCATCCACATCTATGTTTCTTAAAAATTTATTTCAAATCATTTTTACTATTTCCTAGAATATGGGTTAATGTAATTTATAATATTTTCTTCCTTTCTATAAATTTTTTTAAAGGAATCTTTCCTTTGTTTTCCAAACAAGGTACTTTATGACCTTTTCAACAAATGAAGGTAAGAATTTTTTTAAATTTACATGGTAGGTGCGGCCATTTTCCTCCATTATAAAACCTTAGAAACTTCCCTTCAATTATTATAATAATATTTTAAAAATAAATTTTTTCTTTTATAATTACATTTATTTTAAATTATTTCAAAATAATAAGAGATACTTCTCTCAAATATCTTTGATTTCATCTATGTCAACATCCTTTGATTGATTTTACACTTATTGATAATGATTTATTATGATACAATATTCCATATTGTATTGATGGTTTTGTGATATGTTTGACTATGGATGTGTTATTTTTATACCATTCATGGCTTATGGTTAAAATATTAAGATTTTGAAAGCTTGTTTTAATACGAATGTTTATGTTATGTTTCAAAATTTTCATATGAGGAATGTATTGGACTTAGTAAGTGATGGGTGGATCCTACTATATCTCCTCAATGCATCGGTAGGTATCATTAGACAAACTAGTGTCTTGGAAGAAGGCCTTGAAAAAATCTTGTTTTTATTCTAGGCATGAGGCCTTGACTATGTGGTTATGATGTTCGTCGTTAGGAATTCCATCATTAGGAAATTATCTATTGATATGACATGTGATTATTTGAATAGTAGAATATCCATGTGAGTAAGTAAATGGAATTATTTGACACATCTTTTCCGTATTATGATGATTTTTTAGTTTAAATGACTTTTGTTTTAGTCTTATACATTGCCTTAAATGTTTATTCTTATTTTTGATAGTTTCTACTATATTGTTATCCTTACTGAGCATCTGAGCTCACCCCTTTATTATGTTTTATTTGTCCCAGGATGTGAAGAAATATATTATGATTAACCTACAGAAATAGGCTAAGGTATATGAGTGTGTTCAAAGGGAACACAATGTTGTTGTTTTTTATTTTATAATGTAATTTAAAACTTATGTATGTGTCTAGTACTTCCAAATATACTAAACTGATTTTTCTTTTGGGACTTGATACTTTATGATCATGCCAATGTTATATAATAATGCACTGATTCAGGGTAACTAGAGTTGGGGCGTTAAATTTGGTATCAGAGGAAGATAGTACAATCCTTGGAAACTAGATTTAGAAAACCTCTGATTAAGGAAAATTACCCTAAGATAGACTTTTAGGATTTTTATTGAATAACTTCCTAGAATTTTGGTAATGTAGTGATTTTGTGAATTTTACAAGCAATACATCCCTGTCTAGATACGAGCAGGTAGAGGTAGCTTTGGCATAGATGTACCTAGGAGTGAAAACTGCGACAAGGAGTTTCAAGTTTGAACTAGGGTATCCTAGTACACGACAACGGGCCTTTCTGCACTCTTGGTTATGACACTCTTCGAGGATATGCTTAGGATAATTCACATTTTCTTTACAAACCATTATGAAGGATTTATGAGTAAATACCTCCTCAAAGAAAACTTTTTTTATGATTATGGATTATATGCATAAACTGTTCAATTTATGTTAGGTGTTTTACTAGTTTGGAATTATGTATTGCGATTTGTAAACTAATATAGTGTATTCCATTGTTTAGAAATGGTGCCTAGTGGAAGGAATAGAAACCATATCAACACACATAATCCTTGTAGGTATTTCCCTCTTACTAAATATAATTATAGTGGATCTGGTGATATAACCAGTGGTGAATAATTTATAACCATACTAGGACATCTCACTCAGATTATAATTAATAACCTTACCCATATGGAGCACCCTGATCCACAACATGGAGGATCAATGTTAGACCGCTTCATGAGGAAACAACCACCAACAATAAATGGGACTACAAATCCATTTGTATATGATAAATGGATAAGTTCCTTAGAGAAAATATTTTATCCTTTGGGAGTATCAAAAGTGAAAAAGTATTCATGGAAGTTTAAAACTTCATGGGAGATGCAGATCAATGGTGGTCATTAATTCAAAACACAAAAGAGGATGAATAATCATCAAATATAAAATGGAGGGAGTTTAAAGAGATTTTATAAGAAAAATAATTTCCTTGTACCCATCAAGCGGATATGGAATGCCAATTTTTGAGTCTGAGGTAAAAGGAGGATGTGAATGTCACAAAGTATGAGGCTAACTTTACAAGGATAGAAAGCCATAAAACAGATTATATACGTAACCTAAAGAGTAAGATTGATCAATTATTTTATGGTTAAAACCATTTCTCCATCGAGCATTAGTCTCATAATCATTCTCATTGTATGAATATATTTTATCTTGTGCTATCAAAATAGAAAAGGAATTTTCTATGTCTTACAACTTTAAAAAATCAAGAGAAGAAGATATCTATTGAACACTCTAGAAATGGAAATAAGGGGAATAAAGGAAAATTAGAATTTTCATCCTGCAGTAAACGTGGGAAGAAACACCCTGGTACTTTCTTAAAGGGAATAGGAGTCGATTACAAGTGTGGTGAAAAAGGCCACCAAGCTCATGATTGCAAGGAAAGAAAGAGGCTATCAATGTTTATTTCTACAATTATAGAGAAATGGGGCATTATTCAAATGAATGTACAAATCTACAAGTAAACATACCTAACAAAAGTCCAAGGGAGCAAGTCCAAGCTTATACAATTACTACTACTGAGGTTGAATCTCTGAATGATGTGGTGGGAGGTAATTTAATGGTTTCATTTAATTTAGAAAATGATTTATTTGATTCTGTATCATCACATTATTTCATATCTTCCTACTTTGCTATGAAAATTAGATATTTACAATTTGATTTAATAAGGTAGTTGTCTATAAAAACTGCTAAAGGAAGTATCATTGCAAAGATTTTTTGTTAATCAGTTCCCATTAGGGCATATAAACGTTCTTTATCTATTGATCTGATCATCAGACCCATGATTTAATTCTATATAATACTCAGTATGGAATGGATTTCAGGCCATGATGCGAAAATTTATTGTAGGAAGGAGGTTACAATTTCCACTTATGATAAGGAGTACCTAATCTTTAGTGAAGAAAAATCATCATCTGATTCTTATCTAGATCCACCCCTAGTAGCTCTACTAAATTCAATTGTTGGGTAGGAAGAGAGTTAAATAACTATGGGTGAGGAAAGTAATGTTCAAATAGAGGACATAACTATTGTTCAAGAATATGTTGATGTGTTTCTAGAGGATTTTCCTACACATCCTCTAGAAAGAGAAATATAGTTTTCCATTGAATTAATTTCTGGTTCAAGACCCATATCTAAGACCCCTTATAGAATAGACATTGTGGAATTAGTAAAAATAAAGAAACAACTAGAGGAATTGAATAATAGAGGATTTATTCACCCTAGTGTTTCTCCATGGGGATCCCCTATTCTTTTGGTCAAGAAGAAAGATAGATCTATGAGGTTGTGCATTGACTACAGGGAGATCAATGTTATAACAATAAAGAAAAAGTATCCCCTAACTCGCATTGATGACTTATTCGATCAACTTCATGGAGCTCAATATTTTTCCAAGATTTACCTTCGATCTGGATATCATCAGTTCTGTGTGAAGAAGGAATACATTCCAAAGACAGCATTTCTTACCAGGTATGGGCATTACGAGTTTACAGTAATGCCTTTTGGAATGACTAATGCACCCTCTATATTCAGGGATATAATGAATAGAGTTTTCAAGGAATATATTGATGAATTTGTAGTGGTATTTAATGATGATATCTTGGTTTACTTAAAATTCAATGAAGATCATGAAAATCACTTGCGAACTATTCCAATGAATCTTAGAAGAAATGAATTATATGGGATGTTTAGAAAGTGTGAATTCTTTATTCGGTAGATTTATTTTCATGGAAATATTTTCTATAAGGATAGAATCTTTGTTGATTCTTCTAATACACGATCAATACCAAATGGACATCACCAACGAGTATAACTGAGGTACGTAGTTTTATTAGTTTAGTAGGTTATCATTGGTGTTTCATCCAGAATTTTATTCTGATTGGCTAACCCATTAACCAAGCTCACACTTAAAGGGGTAAAAAAAATTTGGAAAAAATAGTGTGAATAATGTTTTGAAGAACTGAAGAGAAGATTAGTCAATGCTTCTATCTTGACTCTACAATCAGGGAATGATGGGTTTTTCATTTATAGTGATGCTACAAAGAATGGACTTAGTTGTTTCCTTATGCAGATTTATGGAGTTATTTTTTATGAATCATGATAGCTAATGATTCATGAACCAAATTATTCCACTCATGATCTTGAGTTAGCATCGGTAATATTTTATTTGAAGATATGGAGACACTCTCTATATGGTGAAAAATAGGATATATATAGCGATCACAATAGTTTGAAGTATATTTTCTTATAGAAATAACTCAACATGAGGCAAAGAAGTTGGCTTGAACTACTAATGGATTATGATTGCACTATACACTACCACCTAGGGAAGGAAAATAAGTTGGAAGATGCTCCGAACAGAAAGGATCATGGATCTTTGAACAATATGAGAGTTTAAAGGAATCCTATGTTCATGGATCTGGTAAATATGGATATGGGAATAATCAGGGAAGGTGAAACATCAATATTTTTAAAATGGTTTCCAAACCATATTTACTAAAAATGATAAAAAGTTATTAGACTAATGATGAGGAGTTTCAAAAGAAAATTAAAGCTGTGAATGATGGGAGATTGATTGACTTCGTATATGAAGATGGAATTTTGAAATTTGGGAAGAGACTTTGTGTTCCTAACATACCTGATCAAAAAATGGAATTTTTGGATGATGATCATAGCTCCAATTTCTCTATACACCATGGTAGCACTAATATGTATAGAGATTTGAAGGAACATTTTAGGTGGGACAACATGAAGAGGTAGATTGATGATTATGTGTCAAGATGTATGGTATGTCAACAAATGAAGGCTGGAAAACAACATCCTAAAGGATTCATGAAACCTCTTCACATACCTAAGAGGAAATGGGATGATATTATGATGGAATTTTCATGGGGCTACCAAAGACTCTTAGAAGGAATGATGTAATATGGGTCATTGTTCATCGTCTTACCAAGTTAGCACATTTTCTTACTATAAGAGAATATTTACCACTTGAACATTTAGATATAATATATATTAATGAAGTTGTAATACTTCATGGAGTACCCCTATAGATTGTTTCTAAACGTAATCCCTGTTTTACATCAAGATTCTAGAAAATTATTCAGAAGGCCCTAGATACTGAACTTCATTTGAGCAATACCTACCACACTCAAACTGATGGAAAATTAGAATGAACTATTAAAACCTTAGAATACATGTTGAGATCTTTCTCACATGACTTTAAAGGTGTGTGGGATCAATATTTACCTCTAGTAGAATTTTCCTATAACAATAGCTTCCATTCAAGTATTCAGATGGCACCATATGAAGCGTTATATGTAAAGAGATGTCACACACCAACTTGTTGGGATGATGTTAGTGAAAGAAAACTTATATGCCCAAAACCTGTTGATGAAATAGTGGAAAAGGTGAAGATTATCCAAACCCACCTCAAAGAATCTCAAAGTAGGAAAAATATTTATGTTGATTACCAAAGGAAGCATTTGGAATTTCAAGTAGGAGATCATGATTTTTTGAAGGTATCTTTATGGAAGGGTGTTATATGATTCGGTAAGAAGGGTAAATTAAGTCCCAGGTACATCGGACCATTTGAAATTCTAGAATGAATTGGGGTTGTAGCTAACCGTTTTCAAGTGCCTCCAAGTCTCTCCAAAGCTCATGATGTGCTCCATGTATCACTATTGAGAAAATACATGTCTGACCCAATGCATGTACTAACCAATGAAGAAATAGAAATGGAATCTGATTTGTCATATTGTGAATATCCTATCAAGATTCTTGATACTAGATAATAAGTACTGAGAAACCGGACAACTCGTCCGGTAAAAGATCTATAGAGAAACCATAAGATGGAAGAGGCAATGTGGGAACCCGAGGAACTTATGATGAAGAACCACCTAAATATTTTTATGTAGTATTATTATAGAGATTTCAAAGATGAAATTATTTGAAGGAGGGAAGAATTTAACACCCCTGAATACCATGGTATGTTTCTCATTGAATAATGCAATTTCTTACATTGTACGAAACTTCGAGTTCTAACACACCATGACCAATCAAAATAGACATTATGAATAGTAATACCAAATTCTTAAAATTTTATAAATTTTATTTTTCAAAATGGACTTTATTTTTGGATTTGGAATATCAAAATTATCTTAGGGTGAAGTTTTGGTATTTTTCTAAAAACATTCAATTTTTTATGAATAGGGAAAAAACACTGCATTATTGATTAAAACCTACATTTTATTTAAATAATTATATATTTTATTTAAATTTATTTTAGTTAAAAATAGATACATAATTCCTATATAAGTTAAATGTAATTCAATGGAATCATTTTTTAATAAAATTAGATGTACAAAATTTTGTTAAACATTTTAACATCTTTTACCCACCTTCTAGGCACATTATCAAATTTGCATAAAATGTAATTTTACCACTTCTATGAATTGAATTTCAAAACTCTGAGAGACACCTTTGACATCAGTATGTAAAATGTGGTTCAATAAGATGAAAATATTTTTTGGTGAATAGTAACTTTTGCATTTTATTTACCACATTTGAAAGTAAATTGGGTAATTAAAGGTAAAAATGATATTATAATAACCATAACACATTTACTAATTCTATTAGATAATTATTTTTATACCAAAATAAACCTTAGGATTAAAATATGATCCTCTTTGATCCACCTGGATTAGATTGGGAAATTTATTATTATTTTATTTAAAGAATAGTTAAAAGTGTTGAATTCAACTTTTCATAACTAAAACATTGTTAATATAGGGTTATACATAAGATAAATTCGACTATAAATATTCATTATAAAACTAAAAATATTTCCGACATAATGGTATTTTATTTATGATCTTTAGACATTAAATAATTAAATGTATTTATGACATAATAATGATGCAGTAATTACCTTATTAATGAAATATTAAAATAAATGATATTATAAATATCCAAATGAATGTATATTGAGAATTTTGATGAATTAAACTAATTTTATAGGTTAATATGACATGTTATGATTGATTTAATTTATTTTATTCGAATTAATCATTTTTTTTTACTTTCACAAAATATAAATACTAAACAGTGTCAAAATTGACATAAATGAGTTTTTAAAACTAATATTATATTAATAATTAGTATAATATTCATAAAAATATATGTTCCAGACAAAGGAATATAGATATTTAAATTATAAACCAATTGGGCTTCTCTTGTATTTTTATAGTTATTTTATTAACAATTTATTATAATAATACAAGAATACATGGTAAAAGTTAAACTATTTAACTAAGAGTTAAATCTAAAATATAAGGTTAAAATAGTGACCTAAACCTATCTAAAACCTATTTTTTGAGAGGTTTTCGACATATACCCACCTTATCCTCGAAATAAATATTTTAGAAGCCATTATAAACCGAATATGATTGTATAATAAATTAATATTTCAATATTTTTCTAAAGTGATCCTCACCTCTCTTATAAAAGTGTACTCCCCCTTATATAAAAATAACACCTCAAAATCCATTTGGCTCAGCCAAAACCTACTCAAATATCCTCCCAAGTACCCTCAATTAAACCTAGAAGCCTTAATTTGATTATAAATCCAACCTAAGGAGCCCATTTGATCAAATCGTAAGGAAGAACACGAAGAAGAGGTAATTATTTCATCACCTCTTTCAATGTTCTTTTCTTCTTCCACATCCCCATTATTTTTTGTTTTCATACCAAACTTATAACTCTAGTACCTTATACATACTTTTTTGTTATTATAAATATGGTACTACAATATTCATTATTCTATCCATCCTCTGAATGACAAAGTCACTATACGTGTGTAAGTACGGCTTACCGTCTCCACATCGTGGTGTAGTTTGTTATTCAACACTTCATTTGTGGATGGGTATAATAATGAGTGTAATTTATGTAAATAATAAATATAATATGTTAATGATTTTATATATATTACATATCATCCAATTACATATGGTTTCACCATCAATAGAATTATATTTTCGCTCGTGTGTACGTATGGATTACCATCTCCACGAACGCGTTGAGATTCATTCGCCATCATAACCATTCAAGAATAAATTTCATTTTATGATTAAAAAAATGTTTAAGGATTTAATATCATTATGGATATGAATAAAATACATCATGTCTTTAACAAACATGACCTACGTATTAAAACACATAAATGAAATCGAATCAATTAACACCTGAAAAGATGATACTACTGAAATATCATTAACAAAGCAATATTAGAATATTATATATGATATCATATTTATGTATATGGTTCTTTTATAATTTAATACTGATTATTTCACCATTATACAGGAGGTTAACCTACCCTTGACTAAGGAAAAGTACAAGGTAAGGTTTAATTTTACAATCTCTTTATTTATCTGAGGTTTTTTATACGTAAGTATATACTGGGACTTCTTTATCATACACATAGGTGTTTCTTAAAAATGTATTCCAAAAAAATAGTATTTTCTAGAATATGGGTTAAATTCATTTAAACCCTTGTTTGACTTTCTATAAAATATTTTGAAAAAATCTTTCCATCGTTTTCCAAACAATGTACTTTATGAACTTTTTGACAAATTAAGGTAAGAATGTTCTTTTAACTTATACGGTAGGTGTGGCCATTTTCTTCTATTATAACACCTTAGAATCATCCCTTACAAGTTTATAAGAATATTTTTTAAATAAATGTTTTCTTTTATAATTACGTGACTTTTAAATGATTTCAAAATAGAAATAGATATTTCTTTCAAATAGTTTTTATTTCATCAATGTCAGCATCCTTTGATGGATTTTACATTTGTTTGAAGTTGATTTATTATGATACAATCTTCCATATTGTGTTGATGATTTTTTGATATGTTTGAATTTGGATGTGTTATTTTTATACCATTCATGGTTTATGGTTAAAGTATTAACATTTTTTATGCTAGTTTTAATACGAATGTTTATGTTATGTTTCAACCTGTTAATATGAGTAATGAATTGAACTTAGTATGTGATGGGTGGAGCACACTATAGCTCCTTTATGAATTGGTAGTTCTCATGAGACAAACTAGTGTCTTAGCACAAGGCCTTGACAAAATCTTATTTGTAGTCCTGGAAGGAGGCCTTGAACATGTTGTTATGATGTATGGAATTATGCATTCCATCATTATGAAATTAGTTATTTATATTACATGTGATTATTTAACTAGTAGAATATCCATGTGAATATGTAAATGGAATTATATGACTTATATTTTCCACATTATGTAGATGTTTAAGTTGAAAAGAATTTTGTTTTCGTCTTAAATATTTCCATAAATGTTTATTCTTATTTATGATAGTTTCTTCTATATTTGTATCCTTACAAAGCATTTAATCTCACCCCTTTCTTATGTTTTCTTTTTCCCAGGATGTGAATAATTATATTAAGATTAACCTGTAGGAATAGGCTAAGGGATATGAGTGTGTTCAATGGGGAAACAATTTTGTTGAATTTCTATTTCATAATGTAGTGTAAAACTTATGTATGTATCTTGTACTTCCAAGGATACAAAACAGATCTATCTTTTAGGACTGATCCCTTGTGATCATGAAAATGTTATTTAATAATGCACCAACTCTGGATAACTAGGGTCGGGGTGTTACAACCATCATCTAGAGGAATATCGGTGATCTGAGCCATGAGATAATCCAATATTCATTGAATTAATATTACATGACCATCCTGAAGATCCCACTCACCCTATTGAGAATAGATTCTTCCTTATAAAGATAGAAATGTGACTCTCCTATGGTAATAGTCGATATGATCCTGGTATAGAACTGAACAATACATACCAAGAATCAAATTAAAACCAATCATTTATAGTATTACTGGTTCCTAAAGGAAATTGTAGACACTAATCTCTAAAGAACACACATTGAAAATTTTGATATTCTTTGAACATACTCCAAATGGTGTGATTATGGAAAAACAACCATCCATGATTTCCACATCCAATCACAATCGTTTTACAAAAATAAAGGATAAAAAATATGATTCTCTTATATAAAAAAACACAATCAAGGGAAAATGATACAAGAATAGTACCTCTGATAGTAGATGGTACTACGTCCACACAAGCTGGAGTTGTTTTTATAATGTGCATCTAACCATACCCTCTTCCATGGGCCCCAGCCTAACTCCCCTTAGCTATACCCTATGCATGGTGCTTTCATTCCTACAATGGGGTTCCATGTCTCCTTCCATGACCAAAATTCCCTATGGAACTCTAGATACCTGTGTGTTGGGGTGTTTTTGAGTCCTTCATAGACTCTATGACATGTTATTTTTCCTTTCCACTTATCTACTACTGCATTCCCCTACAAAAAATCTTTACGTGGAACATTATGCAACAAGCATGAAACTCTAAAGAAGTGTATGTACATTGAGTCTCTTTATATCCCATCTTCCATCACTAATAGAACTATAATCAAACATGATCCTTAGATGGATTCTCACTCACCTAACTGCTCGGACCACTGCTACATTGGAGAAACTATCATAGAGATGCTTCTTTACACTATAAGAAGATATCATCATTTTCCATATACAAACAGCTTATCCATTTTTCAATACCTCTCTCATATTACATTTTGTGATGGTTGTATGACTCATCACATTTACAAAACTACTCAGATGGAATATTTTCACCTATAACCAAATCTCAAAGTAAATTCCATCTTGAAAATTTCTCACCCTGGCGATCTCATTAGCTTCTAAAGATGGCGAAAATCATTATAGGTTCGTGAAACGTTCAGTATATTCCATCACTGACATGCCCTCATGCGTCAGGTGCATGAACTCACAATTCTTCTCATCCCTAAAAATCATTGGATAGAAATACTTCAAGAACATTACCACAATTTCCTTCTATGATAACTCTTCTTTCATCTCATTTTTCTCCAGAATGTCCCACCAATGCTTGGTTGGTCCATGAAATATATAAGCAACAAGATTCACCATCCTATCTGAACGTGTCTTGATATGATTAAATATCATTTGGACAGACTCGATCCTGATCTCATAATACTATGTCCCTACTTACCTATTAAACTTAGGTGGATGTTGGAGCTGGAACTCAATCATTGGAAAAAACATTGAAGGAATAGTGTGAACAATATATCTTTAGATAGATATCATGACCCTCATGAATATTTCATGAAGATGAACCTCTATTGGATCCTTATAAACAATAGGGTGCTCTGGTTTAGCTTCATTAGGAGCATTCTGATTGATACTCTCAGGACACTGAACTCAAAAACAATGAGAATTCATTTTCACTACATGACAAGCCAACTCCATAGAAAACTGAATAAAACAACAGGTTCAAACTCAAAAAAAGTGACAATAACATTGAACCACTGACTCCTGGTCTCCCTAAAAATGCGTTACACATTATTTATCATGATATAAAAGATCATTTATTCCATTTATCAGCTATAAAAGGTGTCGGATATAACAGTTCAATAGGCTCGTATATATCACATTCAAATAAATATGTTCCTATCATGAACAATTCTTATCAATATATATCAACCTGAATGGTCTTAAGGCCTTCATTTTTATTGATTTTCTGATAACCGCCATTTCAAGGGATTAGGGGGAACCCTTACAAGGCCTGTAGGCTCAGAGATTACATGGCTCGTAGGCTTTAGGATATTACATGACCTGAAGGTCTTAAGGAATTCAACCAGACTATCTACAAAGAACTGCCCCTCCCTAGCATTTGCATCATAATAGTAGATATCCACCTTCACATGGTTGTTTGGCTAGGATTCCTATGCAAGCACAGGCTAGTCCCGATGGCATATCCATACCCTCTCATTATGAAAAATCAATTTGGCTCTGCTCTGGTGAGTGCACTTTCTCTGAATCTTCTTCTAGGTCTGTTCCTTTTTTGTAGAGTCTATCTATGGTAACTACATATGGCCCGAAGGCCTTAAAGTGGACCAAAGTCCTTAAAGGTGGCCTAAAATCCCTACTAACCGGAAGTCTTGGGTGGCCCAAAAAACTTATGGACTCCAAGCCCAAACCGGTGGCCCAAGGTGAATAGTCCTGCCTGCTATAGTACCAAACAATGTCTGCTACATTAATTGCTACAGTGTCTGCTATAGTACCTGCATAGTGTACAGTTCTACTATAGCACCTGTATAGTGTACAGTTCTGCTACAGTACCCACATAGTTTACAGTTCGGCTACAGTTCCTACTACAATACTATTGCATTACCCTAACAAATATGCCTCTACCTGGTTTTGAACCTAGGTCTCACGAATACACTTAAGGATACCTCACCAAATGGGATGAGGCTCATGTGCATTGTCAATATATATCCCCATGTGCATATCACGATGAATTTTTACTCCCCTCAAATCACACCAAGACACATGTATAAATTTAAAGAACAAATAACCTCATGAAATAATTACTTCACACAACATGTGAATCACCCAAAGTTAAATAACATCAACTATAACAAGTGAAAATCATGAACAACAATCCAACACAAGGCACCTAGATTTTTCACTATACATGGCTTAGATACTCCCATGCACCGATGCATTACAAAGTCCCAAAACATCATAGTTTCCTTTTTACCATTCCAAAATAGTAATAAAACTAAAAATCAACCTTGTGTGCTCTAATGCCATTGTTTAATATCCCCCGATCCATCACACTCTCTCATGGGTTAAATAGGATGGTTATGAGACCTCAATTTCACCTCTATATATTCTAGATACTACTTACTAGAAGTGGGGGTGTGATAAGTATATTGCGTATAATATACCCCTAGTTACAGAGTTACAACACAATGGAATAATCATTTTGAAATAATAAATATCAAAGTAGTGGAAATAGTTGAAACAATACAATATATTAGATTCTAACTATTAAAGTCAACTGAATAATCCATTAAATAATATATGAATAATGTTATGATGTGTTGGAATGTAACTACAAGTAATGATAGAAGTAATGACAATAATAAACTAGGAGAGTCAAAAAAGACTCAAAAGTCCCCTATCCCAAACCCAATGTCATTTCAATCTCCAAACTCCCACTCATCTAGAAAAGACAATCAATAATAAGGTACTTTTCCCTTAACATATCTGGTATCGATGAAATCTACTCACGTACAAGACAGTGGCCTGAATTGGGTGTGATTATAACTAAGTAGGTCGACACCATTATGTCTAAACATAACCATTTTGATAAAAAGTGAATGCAATAATGAAATATACAATTGTATTAATTAAGTAAACAATTAAATTATCACCATATTAAGCTAATTTGGTTACATGAAAGAGTATCTTCGGGCATGTCTCACAACCATGAAATCCATAACCATAACCATGGTAAAACATAAACTACCTCGAAACCTTGCTCAAATATCTTTGGACATGTCTCACAAACATGCCAACCATAACCATATAAACATGTTAAAACATAACATTATAACCAAGGTAAAAATAACACAAGTCTGGGTCAAAATCCACTATATAATCATTTCAAATTTTAATCAGTGCAAAGTCAAGTATATAAGTATTTCAGCATTTATCATGTCTAAAACCAATATATAAGAGTTTCAACATGTTTCACTGGGCATAGCCCTCTATATAATCATTTTCCCATGTCTCATGGCATATCCCAATATATAAGTAGTTTAGTATGTTAACTAGAAATTTCCCATTAAATAATAATTTCAGTATATCTTAGGGAATAGCATGGTATATTAATATTTCATCATGTAAACTAGGTCAATTCTCTATATAAATATTACAGAAAGTAAACACAATATGTGTCATTACCACAAGGACATCACAATATCACATTATCAAGCTTAGTGGATCATTATTAAAATTACCATTTATCATTAAATTACACATTTCTCTTTTCATTATTCTCTTAAACCAATAACAATTCAACCACATTAATGATCAGTCCAAACCAAGTTGAATATATATCAATAAAATGACCAAAATCCATGTCATGCAAAAAAAAACTTAAAGTCACTTAATTAATTCAATTATAATCAATGGATTACTCACCCGAATGGTATCCAAAATCCATGAAAAAACCAATTAGATCCAAATAAACTCCAATGAATTATTAAATTATCCATTTAATTTATTCGGTGAATGATATGTTTATTAAATTTTAATATCGCACATACCTAAAAATTATCAAACCATATGGTTAGGGGTTATACCCCTATCTTTAACTATTGATCAAACAATGATTCCTATAGTATATGACCACGATAAATACGGTCAAGATAATCTTAAGAAGAATGATAGATCAAAACTAATCAAGATCAGAATCGGAAATGATCATAGTCTAGAATATGACACTGCAATGGCCAGAGAACAAAGAGAGATATGGAAAAAATGAACCAAACCCACTTACTATATATCGGGTGCATGATCAGGATGTTTATAATTAATAGAGGCACACTAAAATTACCTGGAATCTTCCCTAGGGATGATAGGAATGAGCTACATTCAAGTTTAATGGAAATCATCCGAATAGAACCCTTTAAAATTTTGCTCAAGAAATTACATGGAGTGTAATATTGTTACACATCATGTATTTATGTTTAGATGGATATGCTGAAAAAACCATCACCTTAGATAATTATTTAACTATCACAAAAAATACATGGTGTGTAATTGGTTCAAAAAATGTAACCACTTCATGTCATGTATCTATTCATGACATGATTCTAGAGGATTTTACACATAATGTAACCCCTTCAAATGGCTTGTAAATATCCTACAAATAGTTTTTAGTCAATTTTTATTATAAAAACTTGAACCAATTGAAGACTTATGAACATATAAATAACCCTTGGTAACACATGACCCACTTATACCAAGACTCCATTAATTAAAAAAATCATATATCTAGGGAAATTATAACATTTTCATCAATAAAGGATCTCAGAGTGGATCCTCTCCAGTTTCCTCAAGCTTCCCCACACCCCAAGTCCATGTTTATTCAAACAAATATAAATCCATGATGACATGTAATGACCAAGGTTTAAGGAAGAAGATAAAACTCAATCAAAGAAATTAATGAAAAACTCAAAGAGAAACGTACCAAGAATAAGACGAGATCTTAAAATATGACTATATGGGTGAGTATAATCATCATAACACATATTAATAATATTATCATCATATTAATGTAAAAATCATGTCAAGGTGACATCGAATACAAAACAATCATAATAATTAAACATTATAAATATATTTATAATTCTCATTCATAAAATATAAAAAAATCTAGCATCACGTATATGCATATCTTAAGTTTATATAGCTTGTTGAATAAAATTTGTAAATAAAATTATCTTGTTGGAAGATAATACCTTAATGATATGTTTACTTTAACCAATTAATTTTTGGGATATATATTTATATTTTCATTCATAAAATCATAATATACTTATAATCAAACATGCTCTAGAGATCTAAATAATATGTCAATCCCTAACATGAAAAAAACCAATGATAAAAGAATGGGATTCATAGTGATATAATTATTAATAAGTCAAAGAATAAACTTGGAGGCCCAAAATATAATATGGGAAAATATGATTTTGGATTCTCAATAGTATCATTTATAAATAAAAAATTATTTTCCATAAAGATAATAATATTATTCATATAATGATTCTAGGTGAGGCTTCAATAATAAATTTTTTATCAATAATCATAGAATCGTTGCGAAGAGTTAATCCCAATAAAGTAGAATAACTGATATCCCTGAAAAAAAATAAAGTGGAAATTAAATTAAATTAAGATGAAATTTTTTAAGAATCATAGGGAAAATACAGATAGTGGATAAACCCTAAAAGAGACAAGAAGGTTGAGATTCCCCTTATGAACATTATTTGGTTTAACTTGAGAATAATTGTTTGAGAATTAAATAAATAGGAATATAAATCCCATGATAAAAATAATAGTAAAATTAATAAGGTTTTTTGAAAATAAAATAATTAAAAATATTTTAAATTAGTGTTAGATAAGGAGAAAGAATTCATAACAAGAAAGCCATAGAAAGATCCCCAAAAAAATGTTGTATAGTTTAACTTGTCCATAAAAGATTGAGATTTCCAATAATAATTATTTAAATCTCCAAAAAAAGATAAAAATAAACAAAATATTATAATTGATTCATAAAATACATACATATATATATATATATTAAAATGGGTTTAGAAAAATGGAGAGACTCTAAAATAGTATGGTTGAGAGATATTCCCCTTGTCTTAGGTCATGTTTTGTTTCATACCATTTACACCTCCTTTATATTTAAATTATTTTTATTAAACTATAAATTAATATGTTTATAATAGTTTTTTATTTTATTTTTATCAATTATAATCATTATAATTTAATTCGTAATAGTTTGTAAATGATGAAATGGTTAATGACATGTTTCTTTTAATATTACCATTTTTTCCTTTCATGGTTTTAATTCATAATAATTTACTCATTAGTAAAATAACCAAAAAAATATTAAAAACAAATAATATTAAATATTTATACATCATAAATAATTTATTCTAACTATCCTTGAATATATTAATAAGTAAATAATTGACATTGTCCATGTAGGTGGATAAAACCAACCATTGACGGGAATTTTCCAAAGAGGGGTGAGATAATTTGTATTTAAAAAGTATTAAAATAGTTTTACCATATAATAATAATATTTACATTCTATAAGAATAGAAGCCTAACAATTTATGATGTTTAAAAAGGAAAGGAAAGGATATTAATATATTAGAAAGATAAAATTAAAAGAAGATGGTTTCAGAGTTTCTTTTTCCTTTATTCTTTTGTTATGGAACTAAATCCTTAAGGTATTGGAGTATAATGACAAGAGAAAAAACCTATGGATATTAATGAGGATTATGGGAATCTAATTGGGAAAATATTCAAAAATGATAAACTTTTTATAATTTATTTTCTCAGGGGTGAGTGTGTTTGTTTATACTCTCAAAGAGGGGTATATTGTGTTAAAATATCGAATAAAATATTATTTCAAGTCCAAGACTTATATATGGGTCCTATTTTAGAATATAAATTGTTTCTGATTAAAAATTCAATCTTATATGAATATAAATACATTTAAACATAAAATTTATTAGTTTATATGTGTGAAAGGTAAGAAAAATGAAAAACTATTTTTCAATGGAATATTTTATCTTGTTACACTTCAGAAATTTATTTATAGGTTTGTAAAATAATTTTATTATTTTTTAAACTAAATTTTCCATATTATTAATTATATTTTTGGTTGATATAACCATTTAAAAATTTATATGGTCATTATTACATCATTACTATGTTGTAAAAGAAGTGGTATTTGAAAAATTGTTTTTTTACTATTCACCTAAAATTGTTGTTTTGTAGAAAAATAATAAATAACAAATCTTGGGTAAATTTTATGGAATGATTCCAAAAATATATTTATTTAATAAAAATAAAATTCTTAATTGGGTATTTTTAATATTTAATTTTTAACATAAAATACAAAATTTTAAAAAATATACATAATAAAAAAATATACACTTATAGTTTCATTATTTAGATATTTATTTTATGCAACTCAAATATTTATTTATAATTATTTTATTCATATAATAAAATATTTAAATGCTATTATACTATTATATGGGTGGTGTTACAATTCTAAATATCATATTATAATACTAACTATCGTGTTACTTTTTAAACAATAGAGTTAGTTTTCAAATGTCCATATTACTATTCCAATGATTATATTAGGTTTATAATTCTTATAAATATGAATTATTTCCTTCATTAATCATTAATATATTTTTCTATCAAGGATCTCTACTTCTTTTACCCAATTTCCAATAATATTTTTAATGTTTTTTTTCTTTTTAATGTATTGTTCACATGTGTAAAATTTACAGGTGGCCATGACCTAAACAATTTTCAAGTAATATATAAATATAAATATATATATTATATTCCAATTTTTAAATTTTTAATGTTATGGGACAGATTTATTATCTTTATATAATATTTTATATCTATGAAATAAATTATTGTGGGTTTTTATTACATGGTACAAGTGTTATATATTATATTATATTCGTAAATATGAGAGACATATTTTGGGGTCTTTACCCTTCACTTATATGGGTAATCATACCTATATATTCCTTTATCCTTGTCTTATCTTGAGTTTCATCCCCTTTAAGAGATTTTTTGACTCTTTATTCTTAATTAATATCTGGGGGTTCAATATGTCTTTTTATATTTCTTATTTTTGGTTTTATCCCTTTGGTGTTCAGCTTAATCTAGTGGATTGTTTCCATATTAATAATTAAGTACCTTGATTGTTTCCTATTATTAGAAGTACCCAATGGTCAACTTTGTTTCTCAGTTATCCCTGATGGTTCCCCATTCTCCGTTACTTATTTTTCATCTCTGTGTGTACTCATCATCACTCTGTTTACTAATAATTAGTAATTTGTGTGTTTCATTAAATGTGTATCTCTCTAAACTATAATGGAAATTAGAACCTTATTTATCCTTTTAAATTTCTTTCTTAGTTTTATAATAAAGTGTCTCTTGTGTTTTCTCTCCTATTTTATCTATGACAGAGCATGTGTCACCTTGACATGATAGTAACATCGCTTAGAGTTAGTCTTTAGGCTATCTATGATATTAGATTTGGAAGTAGATTAGTTCCATTGAATATATTAATCTATGATGGTTTTTTGTATTTATCCCATGTTTATGTTCTCATTGTAAATTTTATGTGGTAAATGAGGTGTATTAGTGACATTCAATGAGGTATGGTCATCGAAAAGACATATTCTTGGGATGGTGATGTTGTTTTTTATTTGGGAGGTATTTTTTGTGGATATAGGGTCTCTATGATTATATTTAGTGTGAAAACTAGGTTCCTAATCAATGGATATGTAATATATATTTAACCACCTATATCTTTATTTACGATCCAGGCAATTTCGTAATTTATCTAGTCTTTATCCCTCAATTTGTCAAGACTACATTGTGTAAGACTATTTGATTATTGTTTTTTACAATTTTTTTTGGTCTATAATGGGATGAACTTTGGATAAACCTTTTTATTTTCACAAGGGGTGTGTCACTAAAATATTTTTACCTTTATAAAATGAAAAAATAATGGTTTTCATAGAATATAATATTCATAGATACAAAGTTTTAATTTTAAAATTGTGTTGCCTTCCATATATGTGCGGTGATATACCCTTGGTATGGGTGTACAATCCATGGAATATCAGAAGAGAAATTTTGGTGTCACACTCAAACTCATTTCTAATAACATTTAATTCTAATCAATGATTGGTCATAAAAAATGATACTGGAGTGATTTTTTAAGATGGAATTTTGAATAGGCACTGGTAAGGATTTAATAGGAGGTAATTTCAGGACCATCCACCACTAACAGCCCTTCTGAGCTAGAAAGTAAGAAGAGTGTGAACCCTAATACTTGCCTAAAATAGGAAATTTCCATTAAACTATCATCAGGGATATAATAAAAAAATAAAGTAGGCATTATTATAACGACATTGACCGAAACACCCAGATCCGATGATAAAATCATATTCTTTAAATACTAGATTTGATAATAACTATAAAATCCCTATCATTTCCCACACTTATTTATTGGTTTAATAGAAATTAATTTTCTCTCATACATTTCAAGGATATTTTAATTTTATATTTTTATAAAATTTGGAAAAGCATTACATAATAATGTTTATATTTCAACACATTATAGATTTTTTTCTTAAAAACAAAGTTCTTTTGTTTACACCCTTGTTTCATTTATGAATCTTTTTCTTCAATAAAGACTTACAAACATTAAAATTTATATAATTCCAACACATAATTAGGCCCTATTAAAAACATTTATAACTATGGTATGAGAAAAGAAATCACACTAAGGAATATAAAAATAAAATAAAATTGTTGGCCCCATTAAAAACATTAAAAATCTATAAAGAATATTTTTTTTAACAAAATAAACATTGGGATCCAAAAATAATTTAATTTATCGTAAAATAAAATTTATATATTAAATTTTTTCATTAAAAATTATCAATCATTATTAAAAGAAAAATAATAAATATATTATTTCATTTAGAAAGTATGAGAACTCATGAAAACATTTCCTAGAAAAACAAATCATTCACATTTAAAAAATAAATAAAAGGTTCTTCAATAATAATATTGTCTTATTATCTTATGAAATAATAATATTTCCAATAAAACTAATAGAAATAATATAAAACAATAAAGAAATATTGAGACAATATATTTAAAATCACCCTTTTTAAACTCCTTACAGAGGAATAACTATCGCAGTTAATTCCAACTTGTATCCTCTCAAGAAGATATTTGTCATGACCTGTCCCCGGGGCCTGTGTCATGACTACCCCAATCCTGCCTTCCATAGGACAGAGGCTGCTGACTAGCACCAAAGGCGTAAATATCGATAAAAGGGAAGGCATTGCCTTTATATAAGAAAACAAACACCACAGGGTACGCAAGCTGAAGTAAACACTAAGTAAACTGAGTACAAAAGTAAGTGCTGAAAAGTAAACAGGCCAGTATACAAACCCAACTGAAATTGTAGTACAACTGAGAAAAGTAAAGTACAATAGCTGGCAAGTAAAGCAGCCACCAAGACGTCCACCGGAACTCCCACCTGAAGGGTGAGTACAGATAGTCTCGTCGGCTCCTCGAGTCTGGTCGTCCACTCCATGTACATCCTACCTGATATTCCACCTCCGGGTACTGTCCCGCTCCACAAGCCTCAACCACGATCAGCGCTATCCATCGTCTACATCCAACACAAAGTAGTGCGGGCAAAGCCCGTGCAGGGGTGAGTATACGATACTTAGTAGGGACCCTGAGACTCCTGAAGGTCTCCTAAAATCCACAAAGTATAAACCACAAAGAAAAGATACAATCACAAAGTATCAACCAACTCTACTTAGGTATATGCCCATACATATACCTAATTCATCAATTCCAGTTCTTCTCCAACTCACAAGCTCATGTACAACCCAGTCCACACAGGAAAGTATAACTCAATCCACACAGGAAAGAACAACTCAATCCACACCGGATAGCAAGTCAATCATATCGAATATAATGATTGAGAGTCAAGACTCAGCTCACACAGGTATAATATTCATGAAGAGGGGTGGAGATGATTGATGTAGCCTCTGAATTATCTCATTTGTCGAACCCACGTAGGATCCAAGAACAGTAGTCGTCGTTGTCGAACCCACGTAGGATCCTAGTACAGGAACTGTCACTGCTAAACCCACGTAGGATCCAAGTACAGTCATCATCACTACCAAACCCATGGAGGATCCAAGTACAGTCGTCATCACTTCTGAACCCATGGAGGATCCAATTACACTCATCATCGTCGTTGAACCCATAGAGGATCCCAGCACGGTAGTCATCGTAGTCGCAGCCAGCTCTAGGGTTTCTGCACACAGCATGATCGATTCCAGGAGGGTCTGCTCCACGAGCCAAGGGGGGTCGATACATCAACTGTCATAAAGTCCAAATTTGATGTATCACAATGTTCCGTCTCGTCAACAGGAACTCAACGCGACAGACGGCGTGTCAATCAGACGCCCGGTCTGAGAGTTATTGGCTTTTTCATCCCAGGGGCCTCGTTGGTTTTAAAGTTAAAACCAACCCGACTATACTCTAGCTACATCAAAACCCTGATTGGAGTAATCCAAAAGAACCGTCTCACTAAGAGGAATCTAATGATGTCGACGGCACGTCAATTGGACATCCAGAGCTCAAGTTATAAGCGTTTCCACTCCGCGGGCCCAGTTGGTTTTGTGTTCGAACCAACCCGGCCATACCCAAAGTTCTCCGAAACCTTGAGTGTAATATACCTAAACGGCCATCTCGATCCATGTATCTCAACGCAACTGACGGTGCGTCTATATGAGGTCTATAGCCTAAGTTATGGGCATTTGAATGAATCTGTCCGAAATTAGGGGGTTTGGGCCCGGACCGACCCGGCCCAATACCCCCTGGGTCGGCCCGAACCGGGTCGAACCGACCCGGGTCCGGTTCCGGCCCAATTGGGCACAGCCTGGCCAGGTTGGCGCGGCCCGACCCGGCTAGCACGGCCAGGCCCGGTGCGGGCGGCCTGGCCCGCGTGGCCGGCGTCTCGGCTCTCGGCCGAGCGAGATGCAAAGGGGGGGGGGCACTGCCCCCCTTGATTTAGGAAACGGTCAGCCATTAAGGCCAGCCTTTATTGTAACCACAGGACCCGAGGGGGTCCTGCCTCTAGCTGGTGTTGGCGGTTGGCTCAGCCGGCCGCTCCTCTGAACCGCTGCGGCCATAGGCCGTGGCTCTTGCCCGTCCGACACGGCACGACGACATCGCGCCCCTCCACCGCGGCCCGCTCTTGGTTGCGGCCTCACCAGTGTGGTGTTTCGGCACCACGCAACATCGCCGCATCCTGCCTCGGCCGCGGCCCTTTTTCATTCTCATGTGGTGTAATGGCACCGCGCTGTCGTCATCTCAAGCTTCAATGATAAACAACAAGATAAGGGGAGGAGAATCGGTCGTGTTTGTGCGGTCCGACCTCCTCCTGTTATGTTGATAACAAGCGGCCAAAAGAAAGAGTACTCTCAATGACAAAACAAAGCACAATTTTAATTAAATAAAATTGAACTTAAACCCTACCTCAACACAAGTTGTCAAACTATGAGCGTCACGGAATAACGGCATCGCAGGGTGGGGTTCCGTAAACGTCGATGGAGAGCGTCCGAGGAGGAAGCATCGTCTCCCTTCCTTTGACACGGAGAGAAGATTGAATGGCATGACGTCGTTGGCGAGTTCCCGCATCGGTGCCTCCTCCTTTATCGTGGAGGAAGAAGAAGATGGAAAAATCTGGGTTGTCGAGTCGTCTATCCTTGACGAAGTGTTGTCATTCTTCGTTGAGGATTAAGTTCTTCAAGATAACTTAGAGCTCTCTTTCCAATCTCCTCACACAACAAGCCAACCTAATAAAATAAGGTCTCCCCTTATTTTATTCTTTTTTCCATTCTTTTCAAAAACTCAAAAATTCAAAATTGAATTCACTTAATTAATTAATATTGAGTTGTCAAATTAAATGGGGTGTTATGTTGGAAATAGTAATGTGGAAGAGGAGAAGCCACATAATTAAAAACAAGAGAGGTTTAAATGGAGTTTAAGGGGTTATGGGGAATGTGAAAAGATGGGGGCTCTTGTGGGCCCATCCTCTCCTTTATCCTTTCAAGAGAAGTTAGCAACCTAGTGGGTCTCACCCCAACTTCCACACATAGGTTATAACCACTTATAAAAGAAATAAAATTGTAACACATATTTTATTTCACTCTTCAATTAAACCACATTTTTTAAACAAACCCTCCTGAGAAAACGCACCTTCAGAAAAGGTCCTCTTAAGAAAACACTGGTGTTGTGGTTTCATTGGTGCCCTCGGATTTCAATTTCGAGGATCAGATCAAAATCTAGAAAAACCCAGTCGTTCGTTCACTAAACGTACCCGAGATAAACTTTGGAAAAAATTATTCCGGGCACACCGGGCCTCGGAATCAGGTGCCGTCAGAAACTGCGTACTCATAAAATCCCAAATAATTTAAGAAAAAAAATCCTTGAAATTTACGGGTCTTTACATTACTCCCACCTCAGGGATTTACTTCCCCGTAAAGATACATCACAAACTAGGGAAACAAATGAGGGTATTGTGCACGTATCTGAGCCTCCCGCTCCCATGTGCTCTCCTGGAAGTTCCCGTGTTGCCACCTGATGCGCACAAGAGGAATCGATCATCCACATAGGACCCGCTCCTGTCGATCCTCGATCTCCACTGGAACCTCCGCAAAAGTCACCCTGTCAACGATGTCCATCTCCCCATGATCGATGATATGCATCGGGTCGTGCACGTATCTCCTCAGTTGAGATACGTGGAAGACATCGTGCACCCGGTGCAACTGAGGTGGAAGAGCCAGGCGATAAGCCACCTCACCTATCCTACTGAGAACCTGGAATGGTCCAATGAAGCGCAGAGATAACTTACCACCCCGGCCAAATCTCCGTAATCCATGTCAAGGTGAGACCCGTAAGAAAACGTGATCGCTATCCTCTAACTCTAGTGGTCTCCACCTCCTATCAGCATAAGACTTCTGTCGGCTCTGAGCTGTCCTCATCTGCTCCTGGATGACTTGTACCTTCTCCGTCGTGGTATAGACCATCTCTGGTCCTACTAGTACTGATTCCCCAGGGTCAGTCCAGCACAGAGGTGATCTGCAAGGTCCGACGTACAGTTCCTCATATGGTGCCATCCCGATGGTGGAGTGGTAACTATTGTTGTATGCAAATCCACCAAGGGTAGGTGATCCTCTCAGCTACGACCAAAGTCAAGGACACATGCACGGAGCATGTCCTCGAGAGTCTGGATGGTCCTCTCCGTCTGACCATCCGTCTGAGTGCGAAAGGCGGTGCTCAGGTGTAGTTGCGTCCCAAATTCCTCCTGCAACCCCTTCTAGAGCCGGGAAGTAAAGTGAGAATATCGATCAGAGACGATAGAGGATGGTACACCATGAATTTGTACAATCTCATGAACATAGAGGCGTCCCAATCTCTCCACTGAGCCCTGCTCTCTTATAGGTATAAAGTTGGTCGACTTGGTGAGTCAGTCTATAATCACCCAAATAGAGTCATGTCCTCTGGAAGTACGTGGAATCCCAGTCACGAAATACATAGATATCTCATCCCACTTCCAATCTGGGACCTCTAAGGGCTGTACCAAGCCTGCTGGTACCTGGTGCTCTGCCTTCACCTGCTGACAGGTGAGGCATCGAGAAACGAACTCTGCCACAACCTTATTCATACCCGGCCACCAGTGTTGTCGTCTGAGATCCTGATACATCTTCGCTACTCTTTTATATACCTCCAAAGGGGAAGTATGAAACTCCCTAAGCACCTCCTCCTGTAATGCAACTGGTACCATGGTACGTCCTCTGAAAAGGATGACGTGCTCTCCTCCTATAGAGAATCCATCAGGTGCCTGTCCTAAGGATATCTGTGCATGTCGAGTCTCACAGTCAACATCCCCACGTTGTGCCTCTCTGGCCCACTGAATAAGTGGTGGAGTGACTGTGAGTGACTGTAGAAAGGTTTCCCCATCTCTATCTACAAAGGATATCTGCAACGCGGATAGCTGCTCTGTCACCTCTCCAAGTAGTTGAATGCCTGACCTCCTGCTAAGAGCATCAGCTACCACGTTCCCCTTTATAGGAGTATAGACTATCTCAAAGTCATAGTCCTGGAGGAACTCGAGCCATCTCCGTTGTCTCAAGTTCAGGTCCTTCTGTGAGAAGATGTACCTGAGACTCTGGTGGTCATAAAAGACTGTAAAGCGCTCACCCATCAGATAGTTCCACCACATCTTCAGGGCGAAGACCACTACTGATAACTCCAGGTCATGGGTAGCGTAGTTCTGCTCGTGCTACCTCAATTGTCATGATCCGTAAGCGATCACTGCCCACTCCTGCATCAGGAAACACCCAAGTCCAGTCCATGATGCATCGCAGTAAACTACGTACCCTACGCCCTCCTCCGGTAGCCTCAAGATGGGTGCACTGGTCAATCTCTTTCTCATATCTTGGAAGCTCTGCTGACATCTATCTAACCACATGAAGGGTTTCCCCTTATTCATCAAAGCTGAGAGTGGTGCTGAAACTCTGGAGAAGTCTGGCACAAATCTCCGATAGTACCCTGCCAGACCTAGGAAACTCTACACCTCCGTCATGCTCCTAGGTGGCTCCCAAGCTAGCACCTCCTCGATCTTCGCAGGATCCACCGCAACTCCTACCTCAGAGATAACATGCCCCAAGAAGTGGACCTCTCGAATCCAGAACTGGCACTTCAAGAGTTTACCATAAAGTTGGTGCTCTCGAAGTGTATCCAGTATAACTCGCAAGTGGTAGACGTGATCCTCCTCATTAGTCGAGTAAATCAATATGTCGTCGATGAAGACTACGACAAATCGATCGAGGTAAGGCTGAAAGATCATGTTCATGAGACTCATGAACACTGCTGGAGCATTGGTTATGCCGAAAGGCATAACCAAGAACTCATAGTGGCCATACCGACACTTGAAGGTCGTCTTCCACACATCATTGTCTCGAACTTTGAGCTGATGATAGCCTGACCTAAGGTCTATCTTCGAGAACCATCGTGCTCCCTTGAGTTGATCAAAGAGGTTGTCAATCCTTAGAATTGGATACGTGTTCATCACGGTCACCTGGTTCAGGTGACGGTAGTTGAAACACAGTCGCAAGCTCCTGTCTGCCTTCTTGGCGAACAAGATCGGGGAAGCCCATGGTGAAACACTGGGTCAGATGAATCTCTTGCCCTGCAAATCCTCCAGTTGTACCCGTAGCTCTTGAAGCTCAGCGGGAGCCATCCGATATGCTGGAGTAGATATCGGGGCTTTCCCGGGGTATAGGTCAATATAGAAGTCTACCTCTCTATGAGGAGGTAGTCCGAGAAAGTCATCAGGAAAAACGTCCGCATATTGATCCACCACAACAGGAAAACTCAGACTCCACACATCAAGTGCTCCTAGGATGATACTAGCCAACTGATGTGTGATTGGCCATCCTCTCCTCTACGTGAGTCCATCCTTCGCTGCAAAGGATCCTTTCTCATCGGTGAAGGTGAACCTACTCCCATCGGTGTGGACACATCACACCTTGCGCCTAATACAGTCGATATAATCATGGACCGTATATAACCAATCCATGCCCAAGATGATGTCGTAAGGCCTCGACGCCACTATAAGAAGATCCCATCTGAAGCTCTCGCCTCCTATAGTAATCTCACACTGATTGCACCAGTGCGTAATCGTTGAGTCTGCTCCCATAGGAGTCTCTAGATGTAAGGATCGAGCCAACGTCTCCGTCGGAATCTCCGAGATCCAAACAAGGGCAGCAGCAATAAAATAATGACTTGCTCCTGTGTCTATAAGAACTGTAGAAAGGGTGGATTAGAAAGAGATAGTACCTCGAATCATCTCAGGTGCGCCTTAGTCATAGGCCTCCACTGCTTGAAGTTGAGCCTGCCTCTGTCCGCCAGCTCCTTGTGGTCGGGGTGGACCTCCTGGTGGTGGTGGTGGTAGAGCCTCAAAGCGTCACCCACCACCCGCTGCTCGGCCAGCTCCTCTGCCTTGTCCTCCTGCTCCTTGCGGACCGCCACGGTCGAACCTCTTCCTCTTCCTGGGTGGTCCCTCAACTGTCTGTTGCTCCTCTGCATGGCGGGTCGGGAAGTCACAAGCCATGTGTCCCTACCTGCTGCATGCATAGCATTGTCTGCCTCTCGAATGACTGGCTCTACTGCGTGTGCCCCACACCTCCGAACCAGTATCTTGAGGTCATCCACCTGATGGTCTGGTCTGCTTAGACCCCTGAGACATCTGTCGACTGTCAGCTGTAGAAGACTCCGCTACATGCCGCCCTGTAGTAGGTCTCGCTGCTGGTGTAGGCTCAGTAAGAAAGCTCTCCACAAGAAGGGCTCGCTCCAGTACTCCATCCTGTGTTGGAATGCTGAGGGAGATCATCGAAGCCCTAATCTCATGCCTCAGTCCCTGATCGAAGGTCCGGGCCCGGAAGAATGGGTCTCGTACCATGTCTGTGGAGTAGCATGAGAGATCGGTAAATCTCGCTGAGTACTGGGCTACCGTCATGCTTCCCCGCCGCAGCTGCAGTAACTCTTGAATGCACACCGCACGGAGGTGGCTGGAACGAACTCTGAGCGGAAGAGGCTCTCGAAGTTTGACCAAAGAAGAGATGCCTCGTCATGCACCTGGAGCATCAGGCTCCACCATCTACCTGCTTCCACATGCAGGAGACTCACTGCAAGGATCACCATAAGATCTTCTGGTGTCCCTACCAATCTGAAGACTCGAACTACAGCCTCCTACCAATCCTCGAATGTTTGAGGGTCTATCTCCCTACGGAACCTAGGTGGTCTCTGACACTGAAACTCGTGCAGTGCACTCAGGCGACGTCCACTCTCAGCTGCTGGGGATAGTGGCATCGGTGGCTCAGCGGGTAGAGGTACCACCGGTGCCTCCGCTGAAATAGGGCTCTGCACCGAGGCCTCGTCACTCGGTGGGCTGCCGTCTCGCACAAAGCTCGGAACCCTAGATGGCTGCCGTCGTGGGTCCATACTTAAAAAAACAGGTGTGCCACAGTCAATACAGTATACCTGGTGAGCTGAAAGAAGTAATCACAAAGAAAAATTTTAAACACACATGCAATAAATGTTTTCGTGCACTGAGTCGGAAATCAGAAGTCAGGGTCTTAGTGTATGGATACGTCGGCCGCCGCACCAACACTGGACTTCCTGGACTGATAACCACACTCAATACCCTTAACACTATTGATTCACATAGAAGAAAGATCAGATTCCTAAGTTATGCGGTAGAACTGAACTCCTTTGATACCAATTTGTCACAACCCGTCCTCGAGGCCCGTTTTGTGACTACCCCAAGCCCGCCTTCCATAGGCCAGGGACTGGCGACTAGCACCAAAGGCCTAAATCCCGATAAAAGGGAAGGCATTGCCTTTATATAAGAAAACAAACACCACAGGGTACGCAAGATGAAGTAAACACTAAGTAAACTGAGTACAAAAGTAAGTGATGGAAAGTAAACATGCCAGTATACAAACCCAAATGAAAGTGTAGTACAACTGAGAAAAGTAAAGTATAACAGCTGGTAAGTAAAGCATCCACCAATACATCCACTAGAACTCCCACCTGAAGGGTGAGTACAGATAGTCTCATCGGCTCCTCGAGTCCGGCCATCCACTCAATGTACATCCCGCCTGATAGTCCACCTCTGGGTATCGTCCTGCTCCACAAGCCTCAACCACGATCAGTGATGTTCGTCGTCTGCATCCAACACAATGTAGTGCAGGAAAATCCTGTGTAGGGGTGAGTATACGATACTCAGTAGGGACCCCGAGACTCTCGAAGGTCTCCCAGAATCCATAAAGGATAAACCACAAAGAAAAGATACAATCATGAAGTATCAACCAACTCTATTTAGGTATATTACAATACATATACCTAAGTCATCAATTTCAGTTCTTCTCCAACTCACGAGCTCAAGTACAACCCATTCCACATAGGAAAGTATAACTCAATCCACACAGGAAAGCACAACCCAATCCACACAGGATAGCAAGTCAATCATATTGAAGATAATGATTGATAGTCAAGACTCAGCTCACACAGGTATACTATTCACGAAGAGGGGAGGATATGATTGATGTAGCCTCTGAATTATCTCCCCTGCCGAACCCACATAGGATCCAAGAACAGTAGTCGTCACTGCCGAACCCACGTAGGATCCCAGTACAGTAACCATCGCTGTCGAACCCACATAGGATCCAAGTACAGTCATCATCGCTGCCGAACCCAGGGAGGATCTAAGTACATTCATCATCGCTGCCTAACCCATGGAGGATCCAATTACAGTCATCATCATCATCGAACCCATGGAGGATCCCAGCACGGTAGCCGTCGTAGTCGCAGCCAGCTCTAGGTTTTCCGCACACAGCATGCTCGATTCCGAGAGTGTCCGCTCCACGAGGCAAGGGGGTCGATCCATCAACTGTCACAAAGTCCAGAGTTGATGTATCACAAAGTTCGGTCTGGTCAATAGGAACTCAACGCGACAGACGGCGCGTCAATCGGACGCCCTGTCTGAGAGTTATTGGCTTTTTCGTCCCAGGGGCCCGGTTGGTTTTTAAGTTAAAACCAACCCGACCATACTCTAGCTGCATCCAAACCTCAAGAGGAGTAAGCCAAAATAACCATCTCACTAAGAGTAATCCAATGAAGTCGACGGCACATAAATCGGACGTTCGGAGCTCAAGTTATAAGCGTTTCCGCTCCATGGGCCCCGTTGGTTTCGTGTTTGAACCAACCCGGCCGTACCAAAAGTTCTCCAAAACCTTGAGTGTAATATACCAAAACGACAGTCTCGATCCAAGTATGCCAACTCAACTGACGGTGCATCGATCTGAGGTCTGTATCCGAAGTTATGGGCATTTAAATGAATCTGTCCGAAATTAGGGGGTTTGGGCCCGGACCGACCCGGCCCAATACCCCCTGGGTTGGCCCGAACCGGTTCGACCCGACCCAGGTCCGGGTCTGGCCCAATTTGGCATGGCCCAGCCCGGCTGGCGCGGCTCGGCTCTCGGCCGAGCGGGATGCGAAGGGGGGGGGGGGCGCTGCCCCCCTTGATTGAGGAAACGGCCGGCCATTAAGGCCGGCCTTTATTGTAACCGCGGGACCTGAGGTGGTCCCGCCTCCAGCTGGTGTCGGCGGCTGGCTCAGCCGGCTGCTCCTCTGAACCGTCGTGGCCATAGTCTGCGACTCATACCCGTCTGGCGTGGTGCGACGGCGCCGCGCCCCTCCACCGCGGCCCCCTTGGTTCTCCGGCGCGGCGCGACGGTGCCGCACCCCCCTCCGCCATGGCCCGCTCTTGGTCGCGGCCTCCTTCGGCCTCACCGGCGCCACGCACCATCGCTGCGGCCCGCCTCGGTCGCGGCCCTTTTTTGTTCTCGCACGGTACAATGGCACAGCACTGTCATCGTCTCAAGCTTCAACGATAAACAACAAGAGAAGGGTAGGAGACTCGGTCGTGTTTGTGCGGTCCGACCTCCTCCCTTTATGTTGATAACAAGCGGACAAAAGAAACAGTATTCTCAACGACAAAACAAAGCACAATTTTAATTAAATAAAATTGAACCTAACCCCTACCTCAACACAAGTTGTCGAACGATGAGTGTCGCGGAATAACGACGTCGTGGGGTGGGGTTCCGTAAACGTCAACAGAGAGCATCCGAGGAGGAAGTGGTGTCTCCCTTCCTTGTATGCAGAGAGAATATTGAATGGAATGAAGTCATTGGCAAGTTCTCGCATCGGTTCCTCCTCCTTTATTGTGGAGGAAGAAGAAGACGGAAGAATCCGGGTTGCCGAGTCGCCGATCCTTGATGAAGTGTTGTCATTCTTTTTTGAGGATGAAGTTCTTCAAGAGAACTTAGAGCTCTCTTCCCAATCTCCTCACACAACAAGCCAACCTAATAAAATAAGGCCTACTCTTATTTTATTCTTTTTCCATGCTTTTCAAAAACTCAAAAATTCAAAATTGAATTCACTTAATTAATTAATCTTGATTTTTCAAATTAAATGGGGTGTTATGTTGGAAATATTAATGTGGAAGAGGAGAAGCCACATAATTAAAAACAAGAGAGGTTTAAAGGGATTTTAAGGGTTTGTGGGGAATGTGAAAAGATGGGGGCTCGTGTGGGCCCATCCTCTTTTTTATCCTCTCAAGAGAAGTTAGGAACCTAGTGGGTCCCACCCCAACTTCCACACATAGGTTATAACCACTTCAAAAAGAATTAAAATTGTAACACATATTTTATTTCACTCTTCAATTAAACCACATTTTTTTAACCAACTCCTCCCGGGAAAACGCACCTTCAGAAAAGGTCCTCCTAAGCAAAAACGGACACTGCGGTTTCATCGGTGCCCTCGGATTTCAATTCCGAGCACTAGATCAAAATTTAGTAAAACCCGCTCGTTCGTTCACTGAACGTACCTGAGATAAACTTCGGAAAAAATTATTCCGGGCACTCTGGGCCTTAGAATCAGGTGCCGTCAGAAACTGCGTACTCGTAAAATCCCAAATAATTTAAGAAATAAATTTCCTTGAAATTTATGGGTCTTTATAATATTATTTTCCAATGCATGGGATGGTTATATTTGACCCATCCATCAACATATAGAATATTCAAGAACCATATAATTAGAAATACATATAAAGTATTTCATTTATATAATAAAAATAATAATAATTGGTATCAAATACTGTGTGTAAAATAAATTTCAGTTATCTCTTAAAATGAGAATAAATGTCATTTTCTTTTGAAAACATTTTAAAATTATAAATTATAAATTAAAAATACATAGAATATTGGGAATAGTATCTCAATTGAAAAAAATAGAATATTTTATAATAATATTGATAATTATTAGCATTTATGACGAATGGAAAAAATACGTGATGCGGTAAATGTTAAAAAGAACATTTTTTCTTACGTTTGTGAAGATAGTCCAAAGTGACATGTACAGAAAATATTAAAAATATTTCATTATAAACCATTGTAGAGAAGGGTCAAAGATAGTGTAAAATGAATTTTATCACACATTTTATTATAATTATTAACATTCCTAAATCATATTAATGAACATTTATATGGAAGGAAAATATTAAAAAGTATGCTTTAAATCATTTAAAATGAGGTTTAAATGAAAAAACCCTTACCTCAATTCCCAACACACTAACTGAGTCCTTTAATTTCCTAGATAGTAAAATTATATGAAATATTTGGTTCTTAAAGGACCATTTTCATTAAATTATAATTACACTTTTTTCATTTATTACCATGTTTTATTTATTTTATAAATAATTTAAGTTTACATTAGACATTTTGAGGTCATTCGGTTAATAATCTCATAAATAAATTTGGGGAATTAATTTTGGTATAAAGATTCATGGATAAAAAATCACCATCCTCATAAAAATGATATAATTATCATATTTATAAATTCAATATACTTTTAAAGACATACTTCTATGGAAGACATTAAAAATGTAATACATCATTTCATGGAGGCGGTGGTCTGCACATACACAAGATCTATATTTTCATTGTCCAACCAATGGAAGGAAAAGAACATAGATATTAGTTTATATTTATTGAATAATAATTATTTCATAAATATAACATATATTTTTTAAATCCGTATTCATGGCCATTAATGTGAGGGGTGGCGAAAAATAATTACATCAGTTCATGGTGGTTGTAGTCTGGACATATGCAGTAGCAACATTTTCATTCCCCATATGATGGAGTGTAGATAGAAATTAGTTTTTCTATTTCCATAATAAAATTTAATTATATTAAATATACTTATTTGAAATTATTAGTATGTTTATAGTATTTTTGGGTGAAAAGGTTAGAAATATCCATGAAAGAATTCAGTTAATACTTATACCTCCTCCTTTGATATCTCACTTTGTCTTACACATTAGGCATTCTAGGATAGGTTTTTTTGTGAGACCATTACCTATAAGACATGAGTAAGAGATTTAGAGAGGTATTTTGGTTTATCTTTTCCAAGATAATGTGATCAAAATACGTGAATATGTGAGGATATGCGGTTCCCTTTTATAAGTGAGAGGAGTGATGCCCTTGTAAAAATTTATAACATTAAAATATAATAAATTTATTTCTATTCAAAATGGATAAAATTTAGTAATATTTAAAATATAGGATATTTTGAGGTCTAGATACACTAAAAACAATTTAATACATTTTTTATAGATATTTATTTCCTTATCTATTAGTTTAACCCCCCTTGTAATCCCTTTTAACCTTTATAGTGTGAGAAACATTTAACCACAGTAACTATTCATTATGACTAAAAAACATCATCAAATTTACAAATTAGAACATGGAGAACCTAGATATGAAATAAATTTTATAATATATAATTTCTACAGGTGATAAAAAATTAATTTTAAATCAAGTATGCGTAACACAAAAAAATGATTTTGGAAAATTGAAATTTCTATGCATAAAAATGATTTTGTACAAAATTAATATATACTATTGAGTATCATATAATTAATTGGATTATGTTTAATCATATGAGACTTATTTTAATTTAATAGAAACTCAAAACCAAAAGTAAGTTTTTTAATACTTTATTAAAATTGAAGAACCAAAAATTATTTTTACTTAAATAAAAACATTACTTAGATATCCAAATTATCAAACAAAGATTTATATCTTAAAATTTGTTTTTATAAATGAATTATATTAAATATTAAATATATATATGGTCTATAAAAAATTATTCATAAAAATTCATGTCATTCTTTTTTATTTATAATGTCATAAAAGTGACGGTATTTTCAAAAAAAATATTTCTCACTAATCACCCAAAAATCAACCTATTCATATAAAACATTAACATTTATCGTAAGTTAATTATGACATGTTCAACACAAAAAATAATATTAATTTATTCAAATTTAAATTGTAAAATTCATAAAATTATATTTTAAATTAAAATATATAATATAAAGAAAAACTACTTTAATAAGAGATTGACCATTTTAAACATTTAATCGTCCTAATCTCGTTTCTTGTCAATTAAAAATGGGTTTTAATTTTTTTCATATTTTTATATTCATAATGTTTTTTACCATGAATTTAAATATAATATTATTTATATTATTTCACTGTTGCATGTAATATATATTATCGAACATTGTAATATTTAATGGATAATTACATATTTAAATCTCTGGGTGTAATATATTCCACCTAATTTTATTTTATTTTTCCATACCAAAATTAGTCATTGGGACATAGTAATAAAATTTTATGTATATTTTATCATGATAATTACATTCTTTGTAACTTCTAGGAAACTTAGTAATTCTTAAATAAATGTTCCTAAAACCATGTAAGTATCATTATAAGACTCATAATATTAATTAACTTTCCAAAACCATACCTTGATAGTTGAGTGATATTTTCCACATTAGACTTGATAGATTTATCTTAAACTTTTTTGAGTTGAGTAATTATATTACACAAATGATAGAGAATATGAGAAAATATAATTAATTCATTTCTTTCCCTTATATAAGAACAGTTCTATTAGTTGGTGGCACTACACTAAAAACACCATTTAGCTATGATTTATCTGAAACCACACATATACGAGTGTCATCAAATATTTCATGGTTCTTCTTAATATCACCATAGATCATTTAGGGGTAGTTTTTATTAGTATTTTTATTTATTTATTTAATTTTTTATTTATTTATTTATTTATTTCAGTAATTATTTTTTATTATTTACGTATTTATTATTTATTTTTTATCAATTATCATTTATCACTTATCACTTATTAGTTATCGTTTATCATTTATCAATTATCATTTAAATTTTATTATTTATAGTTTATTTATTCTTCAATGAATAAATTGAGAATATATATGTGTAGGGTGGGATTTGAACCTCTTACCTCTCAGTTATTCTGAAACAACTTTACTACCCTACCAAACTCTCCATGTGGAGACTAAATGAACATTAATGAACTTATATATATAGGAATAAATATATGTAAATACACATGCATACGTATATTTAGTTTTTATTTATTAATAATAAATAATAAATAGTAAATAAACAAAAATAAATAAATAAATAAATAAATTATAAAAAATAAATGAATGAATAATAACTGAATAATAAATAAATAATAAATAGTGGATAAATAAATAATAATAATATTAAATAATAAATATTAAATATACACTAAATACATATAAAATAAATATTAAATAATGAATAATTAATACATAATTAATAAATAATAAATAAATAGTTAATTAATAAATTATTAACTAATATAAATATTTAATATATAGATAATAAATATATCGTAAATATATCATAATTTCATAATAAATATGTAATAAAAAAATAAAAATAATAAGAAACAAATAATAAATAAATAAATAGTAAATAATAAATAAGAGATGGATGATGGTAGAGCAAGGGAAAAACCCAGGTGATTCGGAATGTCACGCGCAAGAAGACGTATCGACTGTAGCAAAAATTAATGATACATATCAAAACCCTATTCTTTTGCATAATCCTCCCCATAATGATCTCTTCTAGTGGTTGTTTCCAAGAAACCAAAATGCGAATAATCATCCTTAACCTAAGATATATCGAATAAAGAAGAATTTCATGGACGTGGCCAAATCTTTTTTAAATCCCTCTTTCACTAACATTGATGAGCCTTACCTAGGAATAATTATCAAGAAAGGGTGCACTTCTCATGTCTCAACTATCTATGCTACGGTTGAGGCATGAATTAATCTATTCATGTTTTCTATTATCAAAAGAGTAATAACTCCAAAAGTGAGTGGATGTGGAAGTTCAATGAGCTTCACCAGAGAATTGCAAAGATCCAGGGGTTTGAGGAATTTAATATGATGACTATAAGGAAAGTATTATAAAACATTTTACTCCCATGTTATGATTATAAATGAAGGGTGTGGAAATTTTCTTTAATTGCATTGAAACCAATATTTCTCAGAATTCAAGAGTGGGATGGGAATTTTTACCTGAACAATGTTTGCAATACCCTCATACAAGTTTTAATTCACATCAATAATCTCAACTAGCATTATTAACACCTGATAATTATATTAGGCACTGAATCCTTATTTGTAAACTAGACCATAATGGATAGAAAAAAATAGAATCAATGATTCATGCACTATTCTATGGTGTTTTTGGAAGTGGACATGGACAATACTTTGGTGGATGAGGTTGTGTTAACAAAGTGTGATGATAGAATCGTCCTAGAAACTAAATATAAGTGATGAGCCAAATTCTATAAGAATTATAGGTTTTTGGTCATGAATCATTTGAATTCAATAGAGATGATATTTTAACTTTTTAAAAGGCATTGTTTATGAATACGTATCATAAAGGAAGAGAAAAGGGAAGGGAAACATCATGGTACCAAACCACCCTGAAACTGTAACCCTTGACCCCTCTTCCTTAGGCATCATCTTTAGGTAAATGATCCCCATGAACCTTCCATGATCCCCTAGTTCTCATTTTTTTGGGTATCCCCCAGCCTATTATGATTTGGAACCCATTCTAGACACCGATATTTGTGCCCTTTATTGGAGTAGTATATATGGAAGTGGTTTATAAAACCCTTCAATATAAACTCATTAGAAACTCTTCTAAAGAAAGGTTGTTCATGGATAATAGTCTACTTGTGAGGATTGATCATAAATTTATAGAGATGAATAAATTTTTTTTATTAAAAATATGGATTGGATATGGAAATGGTTTAATCTGTTGATAATGATAGCCACCTGTGACCTAAGTTGCACCCAGGAAAGAAGGCACATGAACACTCCTATGTTGATCCTCTCACCTCTAAAAAGGCTCACACAATAAAATACAATAATTAAGAAGATTAATAACCTCTGGTTCTTTATGTGGATCTTGTCACACAAAATTATAAATATATTGAGACCGCTACTCATAAGAAACATGATCCTCTCATCTATGAAAATGTTCAGACAATAAAATATATCAATGAAAATAGAGGAGACAATCTAATTTATGGTTTGAATAATGTGAACATAGGGTTTCTTACATGTTTATAACCCTTATCCTAAAAAATCTACCTCTATTGGTAATGTGTTTGGGAATAAGGCTTATCATGTTGTGATAGAGAGACCCTTCATATAGGACCACCTTACTAAATCTTCCAGGTGAAGAGAATCTGAGTACACTTCCCTAGAAACTGTTCATTACTAAAACAATTTATTCCCACTCAATAGTCAATTTATTATAGATTATAATGAGGACATAGTCCCTAATTAATCTAACCCATATGTTACTAGAATTCTGGAATAAAATAATTAACAAGTAGGGAATTAAATACATAAATGTAAGAGAAATATAGGAAAAGGCAATGGGATGAAAGCTAATATGAATATGCTTCGACAGCAATGACCTATAATAAGAGTCAAATATCTTTATCAATGAATATATTATACTAGAATTTTCTTTGGATTGGGAACTCTCCCATAGTCACATCCCTCAGACATTACCTTATGGCCTATAAATCAGTTCTAATTGTGATTTCTGAGCTCAAAATGTTGTTTAGTAACCAAAATGCCTTCAAAAACACCTCTCTTGGATACAATATATTCTAGTAGAATTTAAATTACATTGGCATGGATCATATGTGGTTACACAAACATGATAGTATCTGGATTAATGATTATGTACAATTTTATAATCATATAGATATATCCTCTTCCATCCACTACCACACCCTTTCCATATCTTTTGTTTATTCTTCGACCTTTTACATTAAAAGAAGAAAGATATAGAGGGTGATGGATGTGGCATATTATGTTTCAAGCTATACATTGATTATTGTGGGGGACTTGAACTCTATCTTGAGGCTTGATGAGAAAACAATAACCAATTTTAACAACATTTCATCCCACGAGTTATCCTCTTACATTTATTATTGAAACTTTTTTTAATGTCCAATTGTTGGGGATAATTTCACATGGAGTAGATTTACTATAAATGATAGACTGACCAGTAATCTTGACATATGTTTTTTTCAAATGGATTATATAACTTTTTCCATTAGAGTATCTTGCATTAGCATCCCTAAAAATCACTCAAACCATAATTTAAATATTTTTTACCATCACATATAGCTAATAAGGGCATCCCCTATTCCATATCAATTTAAAAATGGATGGATTGCAACTCCTAGTTTTAGGCAGGTTATAATGGAGGCCTGAAAGATGGAATCCTTGATAGATCTTTACAAACAATTGTTGGAAGGATCAAAAATTGAAAAATATTCTTATGAGAGTAGTGTAAAAAATAATTCCCCAAAATTGAGGAGGATATCAAGGATACAAAAAATGATATTTTTTGCTTCCAAATCAGAATTCAGAACCAAGATTCTCCCTCTAGAGAGGAAATACACTCCCTCTCCAGGATTAATGACCTTCTAACAATAATGTAAAGGATGGAAAAAATATTAACAATGTCAAATTTATAATGGAGGGTGATAGGAACTCTAAATTGCTTCATCATTTACAAAGGGGGGAAAGGGTATGGAGAGGAGATAATGATATCAAATTTAGTAGATACACCATCACCTCTTAAAAAGACATCTCCAATGATGTTATTTGTAATTATCAAATACTTCAATTTGATGATGGATCTAGTAACAATAACATGATGGTTAATAAAATTCTTTCATGCATTGAAGATAATAAAAATAAAACAATCACCATAGATCCTTCTAAAGATGAATTTAAAAAAAATTATTTTCTCCCTGAACATTGATAGTTCCCATATACCAGATAGGCTCACAAATAATCTCATTATGTTCTACCGGGATATCTTACAAAATGAGGTAAAAAATTACATCAGTTATTTTTTAAATCATTCATATATTCTATATGGAATAAACTCTAGTTGCATACACCATATACCAAAGATAGAGGTTTCCATTAACATCAGAGGCTTTGGGACAGTTGTTATTGGAAATAAAGTACCTAAAATTATTATCAAAGGCATGATAGCCAAGATATGGGATATCATTAGGGACATCACTACTCCAAATGAGTTTGGATTTTCCCATAGAAGTAGTATTCAAAATTTTTTATTCACTACCTCAGAAAGTATTGATTTAATGACGGAGAAAGTGAAATGTGCAAATTTTCCATTAAAATTGACATCTCAAAATTTATCAATTCTATTAAGTGGAATTTTATTTTCTATCCTCAAGGGGCACAGTTTCTCAAAAAAAATTATTAGACTCATCAACATCATCCTTAGAACTATGAGAATCTTTATTCTCATAAATGGATCCCCCAAATATTTTTTTAAGTGCACATGGGGAGTAAGACAAGGAAACCCTCTTAGTCCTACTCTTTAATATTTTTGAAGACTACATTAGAAAATACATTAATGAGATGACTCAAATTGGACATTACAGATGAATAAAGATTTTTATATATTTTTTCACCCCATCACATCTACTATATGATTATAAAATACTTCTATTTGGGAAGGCCTCTAAATACACTTTGTTTTCCATCAAAATTATTTTCAGTCACTATAAAGAATTAGTATTTTAGGACATTAGATAGAAAAATTAATTCATTTTCATTGGTTATGTAATCACTTTTATCAGGAATAAAAGTAATTTCAATGCAATTGGAGTTAATAGGGGAACATTTTTATTCATCAATCTTGGTGTTCCTATATTTTGGGTAAAAATAAAAAATTGTTGCCTTGAAAACACTTGTTCCAACATCTTCAATCATTTGGCCAGATTGAAAGGAAATATATTTCCCATGATGAATGAATATATTTTTTCAACTAGGTGATCACCTCTATATTTTTACATTCCATCTCCTTATATCAATGGCCAAGGGGTCATCTCAATGATCTAAAAATCCAGATTCAAGTTATTCCCATGAAAAGAAGCTTATAATTTTCTATTGGAAAGAGTGAATAATGCCCATTAATGTGAGGGGAATGGGCATAAATAATCTTAATATCTTTAATAATTCACTTATTGTCACATTTTATTCAAATTTTATTACTTTAAATGACTCATATTTTAATTTATTATGAAATAGTTTCATTTCAAATATGATGAATAGATCCTCTCAATACCTTACATCGTCTATATTTCCCACCCTCATAAGATATTTAAATGATATGATAAGAAATTTAAAATGGATTGTATGAGAAAAATCCATCCTTAACTAATAGATTACACCCTATCTTTACACACCACCAGAAGATATCATGGATGTTCCACCAAACCTAAAAATATGTCTATTAATGAATTCCAATAAAGAAGAAATATCCTGAATGGTTTAATCCCATATCATGTATTCACTGAATTTCAAAGATTTAGTTTTATTAATATGTATTTACTTATCTTGAAATCAAATTGCATTGGAATATTCAACACTAAGCATCACTAAAGACTAAATTGATATGGAAACATTACCACCCCATTATGGTTTTTAAAACTTAAACCTCCCATCATCCATCCCTTTAAATTACATATTATCTAGAGGATTTGATGGGATGACATGACTAATGATAACCATATGCAAGGTACTAGAATTTATCTTTCCTTGTTTAGTAAATTGTGTATTTATAATGTGGAAAAAGCTCAAAATATTTTCATCATATTACAGTTCATGACCATATTCAAGGGATATCAATATGCCCACATTGGCATTACAATCATCATAAATGAGAAGGTGTAGAATCTTCTTAAATATATCATTGGTGTAACCATTAGTGAAATTGTTCATATACTATTTCTGGTAGCCATTGTACATACCATATTTTACATATGGAGAGCTCAGAATGAGCTTTTTTTATATTTAGAATCCTCCCATTCATGTGGGAATGATGATTATACATAGGTATGTATTCACAGCTTCCAAGATACAAAATGTGAGGTGGAAAATAAAATCTTTGATCATATTATTCTAATTTTGTTGGGTGTTATTATTAGGTCTAAAAAACCATAGGTTTCGAAATCCATCTGATGGATTCTCCCAATTCCCTCATGGAAAAAGGTAATTGTAGATGGTTTTGTCTTTGACATTCTAAGACCCTTTGGTTATGGGGGGAATTTTCACACACATCGAGGCTTTGTCAAAGGGCTCTTCTACCATTACATTGGACTTGGAATTGCATATAAAGATGAGTTATTAGACATAGTTAAAGCTATCAGATATGTTTTCCATCATGAATGTAATTATCATTGGATTTTATTATAATTTAATCTTTTTTTTGAATCCATCAATACTAGATCATGTAATGTTCCCTATAGAGTGCTCCCTTAGTGGATTTATTTTCTCTAGTTAATGTTCATCACAACTTAGTTGTCTCACATGTATATAAGGAAGTAAATAAAGTTGAGGATTCCCTATTGAAAAAATGTAATTATAGAACTGGTATTAATGTGGTCATTCTGGATACCTGATTTTTGTAAAACCCTTATGGGTGTAGATATGAAAGGTGAGATTCACTCCCGCCATTGTAAAGCCCTTCATAATATATGATCTGTCTATTTATTATTTTGTATAATAAATTTTAGGATCAAGCTTTCTTAGATCCTAAACCTTTTGGAGTAAATAATAAATAAATAACAATTAACAAATTAATTAATAATTAATAATTAGTAAATATTAAATATTACAAAAATAATAAATAATAATTATGAAATTAATAAAAAATAAATTATAAATTAATACAAACTTAAAAAATATATATGAATATATAATAATTAAATATAAAACATCAAATAAATAAATAAATATAATTACACATATATTTTATCAAATATAGATATATATGTAAACACAAATTCTTTTATATAAATGTATATAAATAAAAACACCATTATATATATATACTAACATAATACATATAAATATATAGAAATATATTTGAATATACATAAATGGATATAAATATCAATAAATATATATGTATAACTAAATTTTCATATATATATATATATACACACAAAAATATATATTAAATAAATTTTTATAAACACGCATGTATATATAATTAAATGTAATTGTATGTAAATATTAATATATAAATAAACACATGTAAATATAAATAAATATAAATATACATAAATACATAAAAATTTAAATATATATATATATAACTACATAACATATATATATATATATAAACATAAATACATGTGACACCATGAGATTTTGTGAATTGTTTTTTTTTAAATTATTTTATCTTATTGATGTTTTAAATTTCAAATGACACTTAAAATAGTTATTTATATATATAAATATATATGAAAACACTATGTAAAACATTTCTTTCACATAGAACTAACTTAGCTTGGGCTACATGGAATATCGACTTGTCGTGTGCTACATGCAACACTGACTTGGCGTACGTTACACACAACACAATTATTTTTATGAATCATTATTTAGTTTTTCTAGTTATTTAAATGATATAATTATAAACTAGTCGTTAAAAATATTTATATGAATAGAAATTACATATTTTAAAAAATTATTTATAATTTTTTTATATAGATAAAACATATTGGTAATGAAGTATATGAATTTTTGTAAAGTCTTTTATATTTAAAAATACTGCTTTTTAGTTAAAAACTAACTTTTTTTTAAATAATTATTAATGATAAATTATATTATTAATTTTATTAAGGTCACATTAGATCAATTATAAACCTATTAACACAATTTAGGTCATTAAAAACAGTTTCACCTTGAAATTTAATATAAAAATTTAATAATATTTTGAACTTCTTCTATATTATAAACATCTAATTTTGTCCAGTTTGTGGGATTAGCAATAATATTAATTTTTAACATTTGTGAATTGAATTTAAAAAAACAAAAATAAACAATTTTAATATTTATTATAATTAGAATATAATTATATCATGTTGATTTTTGACCAAAATTATTAGTAAAAGTTATTAAAATTAATTACATCGATTAAGATAAAATTGAGCTTAATTAGAAACTAAACCATAATATTAGGATCCAAAATGACAAATAAAAATTTTCAATACCCATTTTATTGAAATATTTAACCCATAAACCTTCCATTCAATATTTTTGTCGGTTTTATGGATTTTTTTAGGTTGGAACATCTATACACCTAACTTGTTTTCAAAAATTCCAATTGAGTCCTTTTCCTTCCCTATAAAAGGCCACCACCTCTCCCACATCCTCATACATCTAGAAACACTTAGGTTAAGAAATTATTTTTTGAATACACTTCACAACATCATTACCATCCTCTTAGAATCATTACCTTGGGTAAAAGGTAATCTAAAGAATCCTTTTGGCACAAACCAAAAGGAGTTACCCAATTAAGAGGTAATATCTTCTCTTAGGTACTTCCTTTAATATTATTTATCCATCCCATAAACAATATTTATTTGATGATTTTGTAACAAAAACATATCCTCAATATAATAGTACATTTTTAAACTAATGATTTTAACTACACTTACACACATCTCTATCTAATGGGTAACAAACCTATTGTTTACGTGTTCGGCGAACTACAGCCTTACTAAATGATTATTGTTCAATTTTTATTAGCACCTCTCATGGTGGAATTTTTGATGGAAAACCAATTTATATAAGTTATATATTATATTTATTATTTATTTACTCTAATTTATTCCTTTTACAACGCATATCATTTTAATCTCCTTTGGGTGTTAATATGATAATTTCGTGTGGGGAAGTGTGGACTACCACCCCCTCAAAGCGATGTGATTCATTCAGTCACTACATGGAATATATTGTGGATGGATTTAGTGGATATATATATGATATATATTATATAATTAATATACTATAATAATCATATATATATAAATATATTTGTTTTACTTACTTTCTCTCAACAAGAAAATTAAACAAAAATATTGTTCATGGGTATGCATGGCCAACCGTCTCAATGAACGGTGTATTCTGTTTCATAATTATATATTCTATATATTATTATAAAAAAATTACTATATATAAATTATATTTATATCATGGTTTAAATTATTGAATCATGATATAATTATAAGGACCAACAACATAACAAATTAAGACACATATGAAAAACAAAGAAAATATTAGCTTAAGTGAAACCTCAACATAGAATGGTTAAAAAGCAGGTAATATAAGGTAATAATAAAACCATATATGGTAATAGATATAAGAATATGGGTCTTTATAATATGAATAAGAAATTTATATTTATTATATAGGTGGTTTGAATGAGTACGGTGAGAGTCAACACACAAGGTAAAGGGATTTTATCTCACTTTTTATTTCCATGAGAAACGTGATATGTTTTCCATTCTTTCCTTTTGTGTGGTTCATGCACTTCCCATAATTCTATTCCATGTATATTATACCTGAATTTATTTTTATTCACATAAACATTTTAGGATCTTTCTTTCATGGAGTATAAGTTTAAAAAATTGTCATATCGGTTAAATGGTTTTGTCTCAATTTGTCTTCTTTGAGACTCATGCTTTATTTTGCTCCTAAATTATCATAGAGTTGTGCATAATTACATTTTACATGTTATATAATGAATTTGATTCTTTTAATTATATTTTAATCTTAATTAAATTTCTTTTTCATACATGGAGAGTATGATCCCATGTAACCAAGTTATAAGAGTTTATTGAGACAATATTATCGTTTTTCAAGATTGTTTATATTTATGGTTCCTTTGATGAAATATTATGACCAATATATCAATAAAATTCATGAATTTTATTATCCTATTTTTATTAATGATTTATTCATATATTTGTAACATTTATACATTTTTGGTACAAAATATAGCTAAGAAAGTCTTTTTAGGAAATCCTGACATTACCTTATCTTTGGTCGGAGATTTGTGTCCATTAAATTAATGTTTTACAAAAGGGGTTTACAATAATATTATACTATTCTCCTATAATAATTAGAATACATTTTTACCCTTTTTATCCTTTTTCAATGTTTTAAATGGAATATTCTTATCATCTTCCAAATGAGGCACTTTTCTAACCTTTTTCATGAAAATAGAATGTTCTTTTTTACCTCATATAACACGTATAGATTTATCCACCATCAATCCTTAGAATATTTATTTTCATGTTTAAAGGGAATTTTTTCATAATTTTTTTAAAAAGATATTATACAAAAAATATTCAAAAAATTTCCAAGATTCTTATAAAATTTCATAAGAAAAATTGTTTTCAAAATTTTTTCAAGCTTCATTAATATGTTTTTAAATTATTCTCAAAAAAAATCATCTTAAAATATTTTGAAGATTATTTTATATGATTTATAAAATAAAGGTTTTTGAATTATTTCAAGCCTCATTTATAATTTTTAGAAGTATTTTCAAATAAATGGGTTTAAAAACATTTTTGATCTTCTTCAATATGTTTTCAAGTAAAAATGTTTCAAAACATTTTCAATTGTTCATTATAAGTTTTCAAGGTTTTGTCAAAGAAAATGTTTTTTAAGATCTTATGAATATTTTTTTATAAATTTACAAGGAAAAAGGTTTTCATAATGATTTAAATTATTCTTTATAAGTATTAATTGTATTTTATATTCCAATTATTTTCAAATGGTTTTATGCATTAAGAATCCTTTTTCAGTAAAGAAAGGATATTTTCCAAAAGAAAAGTTTTTGAAAGATATTTCAAAATTACTTTCAATATAAGATGACATATGTTTATGTTACTAATTCCATTCTAAGAAATGATATAATGGTTCTATTAATATTCCTTTTATGAATGGATTATTATTAATGTCATGGTATTTATCAAACATGTATCTCTTTCATGGGTTATATGTTTATGAAATCATTTTCTCCTTCATGGGTTATATGTTTATGAAATCTATTTCTCTCTCATAGGTTATTTTTTACATGAAATGGTTATGAAAAATGTATCTTTTTCAATAGGTTGGGATATGTTTACATGTTTATTATAAAAATATAATTTCATGGGTTATTATTTTATTGTTTTTCATTTTGTGTCACATGTATGAATAATTTCATTATGAGTTGGGTGGGACCTATATCTTCCTCTATTGAATTGGGTAAATATTTAAATATTGTGAGATAGACATGGATGGAATGAGAAATGAAATCAGTTCAGTATTATAGAGCAATAATGGGAAATGAATTTAGTTCAGTAATATAAGGCTGGAATGAGGGGTGAACTTAGTTCAATAATACAGTGTTGGAGTGAGGGGTGAACTCGGTTCATTAATATGGGGTTGGAATGGAGTTTGAACCTGATTCGGTAATGTATTTCTTCCAATATGATGGTCTCATAATCAATACCTTGTCTACTTTAGATATTATTACATAGAAATATGTTTCTTCCACAGTTCCATGTTTTATTCCAATGTTATTAATTCATGGCTTATATTATTTATTTCATTATGATTAATGCTTTATGAACTTACAATAATTATTAAATTATTCATGTATATGATCTTTGATATGTAGGGTATGATCTTATATATCCATGATAATGTTATAATACCCTTATTCTCATGATTATGCTTACATATCTCCCATGTATACCCTTATTGAGAATTTGACCTCACCCCCTTCTTATGTTTCCTATCCCTAGGTTATGAATAAAGGTTTCAGGAAAAAGTACAAAAGGTGGAGATCTTTATTGGAGATGCTGAATATCTTTCACTAGGATAGAATATTTTGTTTCCAAGATTCCAAATACACTAAACTATTATGATCCTCTGGCATGAATGTTTGTAATGTACTAATTATTCATCTAAAATGATTTAATATCCATGAATGTCATGCCCAAGAAATTATAATTGGTATCAAAGGAAAAGTTTAGTCAACCTTTTGAAATAATGATGAGAACACCTTAGTGAGTTCTCTAGGTATATTTCTAAGGATATGTTTAGGGAAGTATCTATGATAAGTAAAGGAAGAGTTAATATTTAGGAAAATATCATTGAATTTTTGTAAATGATATAATATGTTGTTTCCTAGAAATATACCCTTGTCGTGATACTACAAGTGAATGTGGCTATTGAACATATGTACCTAAGAGTAACAACTTAGACAATATTTTCTGGGCTAAACTCGAGGTAATCTGGTACATGAGAATAGTCTTTTCTGCACACCTGGTTTGATAGTACAATAGTATATTCATTGGGAATTCAAAAACCCTTCACAAACCATCATGAAGGATTTAAATATAAGTTGTCAATAAATAACCTATTATGAACAAAGGGTGTTGTAAATTAAGGAAGGTGTCATGATTTAGACATATTATAAGTAAATGATTTCATGAATATGTGTTTTTGTTTCTTTGAAAAGTAATTCCCATACTATGATCCTAGTTTTAGTCAGTCATGAGAACTGAAAGGAACATGATTACTATTAAATTTTATAATGACCGGTCGAGTGGGATGATCACTAGAGTGAGAGATGTTCTGATCATGCTGAATCAATTTTCACATAACATGATTAACAACGTATACATTCACCAACTCTCTGACTCACCAAAAAAAAACCATGAGTTCACTGAGAGTTTGAGTAATGGAAACCATATAGGAAAGAATATTTTGTTTCTATTATGTCATGAATGTGAAAATAAGCACCTAATTTAATGTCTTATAGGAACAATAATATGTTTTTATTATGTAAATGAAGGAAACAAAGTAAGTGACTACAAGATAAAAATGAAGAGTTCGATTAATGTAATGGATGAGAATATAGGACTCCCTAATACCTCTTCAAAGGTTAAGTGTTTTAATTTTTTAGTAAATGATCATTAAAAAATTAAATTCCCCATGATGAAATCTCCTGAAGGGAACCGGCATGGTGGTGCGAGTAACGGTTAAATTGATGATGATGACGACACTATAGATGAAATGTTAAATGAAAGAGGTATTGTATAATAATATGAGGTATCCTTATTAATCAAATAAGGATGAAGTGGATTAATAAAATCTTTTATGTGTTTAGATTCAAGAAGTATGTTATACAAAAGGGGAAATATATAAGGATTGATTAGTTTATGTTTTTGGATACAGATTTACAAGAACACATTGAATGGTTCTGATGGAATATGAAAGTGATAAAATTTCAAGGTTATGTCCATATAAAACACATGATTAAAAGACATATAACCCTTAATATGTTCCTTATGTTATGATAATGTTGTTTGGATAATGATATGTGTGATATGACGAAGTAAATTGGATGGTACTCATTACCTTGGAATGAATTATGGACATGTTGAAAAGTATATAATGATTCATGGATGATGTATAAAACCTATTGGATTTATGTAATATATCCAATAATATATAGAATAAATAACCAGTCATGTTTTCTAAAAGGTATTTATTGTAATTCAGGTCATTACCATGTTCTAATATAATTTACCATGAATGTATTCACATATTTGGAATGTGACAACCAAGAGCTAATTTTTTATATATGGGGGATCAATGTTAATATGTTTTCATAAATTTATATCTATGGTAATGGATTTTCACTTTTCAAAATGGTTAAAAGGTTATCTAATAATGAAAATATCAAGTTAAAATTTAGAGGAAGTATTTATTTATTGAGATTTTATTGAAAACCATGGTTAAAAGGTTGTTTAGTGATTAAGTCTATCTCAAGGATTCCCATCATATTTTTTGAAATTATATTGATCTAGTTTTATAAAAGGACACCATGTATGTGGGTGATAACCAAACATGTTTGACAGGGTTGTGGGTCTTGAACCCATGTTGAAGGACAATAAGGGTTTCATGCCAACCATTGGCCTATGAAATGGCCGGGTTAATATATAATTATTTTTTATGAATAATTATTTACAATGAAATCGTAGTGTTACTTTTTATGTTTAGAGATTAATTCATTAACCATATTCAGACTTAATAACCGTTATAGATAAATATTTATTCTTTTCATTATTTTATGAGCCTTAAGATCTGCTAAAAGTGTATTTAAGCACTTTAGGCATAAATGTTAATTTCATGAAGTCCATTACATAAAGTAATTGATGAATTGGAAATTGATAAAATACAAACTAAATAATTAATTTTTTATAAATAAATATATCAAGTAAGTATATTTTCTTAAATTCTTGGTTAATAAAAGAATTGATAAATGTTAGGATAATGGTAAAGAGAATATTTTATGTCCTAATACCTTAATTTTTTTGAGGCGATGGCCTTTTAAATTATTAAATATTTAAGAAGTTGAGGCCCTCAAATTTTCCTTGATCATTCAGTTGTTGTGATTGGTAACCTCAATAACTCCTTATAAATAGTTACTCTTTTCCTCTATATCCAATTTTCCCTCCCAACCTATGATCTTCTTTGTGGAAACCTAGTTCTATGTTACTTTGTGTAACCGTTATGGCTCCATTATTTCCTTTTTATGGGAAGTTTTAGTATTCATTTTTATGATGTGGGTTTATATGAATAAATCATTCATGTATTAATCCTTTAACAAACTACATTAATTTTGAGGGAGAAATTAATTTTAAGGGGGTAGAATGTAACACCTCAAGATTTTTTAAATTATTTTTTTGAATTAATTTATATTATTGATATTTTTAATTTCACATGACATTAGAAATAGTTATATATATATATATATATATATTAAAACACTAAGTCAAACAATCCTTTCACATGAAACTGACTTGGATTTCACTCAACGCAATATAGACTTGGCTTATGCTACATGCAACATCAATTTAATGTATATTACACACAACACACATGTTTCTACGAAACATCATTTAATTCTTATAATTATTTAAATGAGATAATAATAACCTAGATGTTAAAAAATGTTATATGAATAGTAATAACTAATTTTACAATATTAATTATAATTTTTTAATATAGATAAAACATTTTGGTAATGAAATATATGATTTTTGGTAAAGTCATTTTTTGTTTAAAAATATTTTTTTCCCAAATAAACCGATTTTAATAATAAAATTAATTTTTTAGACATTTTGAAATTTAATTTAATTTTATAAAATTTATTTTTGAATTTATATTTTCAAACATATATTAGGGTTAATTTTCGGGATTTTTCTGAGAAACATTATTTTTTGATGAATTGTGAAAAATACTACTTTGTATCTAAAATATGCCTTTTTGTTTCAATAATTATTAATGTTAAAGTATATTATAAATTTTTTTTACAATTAAATTAGATAAATTATACATCAATTAATAAAATTTAAGATATTAGAATCAATATCTTTTTGAAATTTAATATAAAAACTAAATAATCTTTTTAACTTATTTCTACTTTAAAAACATGTCAGTTCATCCCGTCTGCAGAATTAGCATTAATATTAACATTGTCGCTTATATGAATTGAATTTATAAAAACTAACATAAACCATTTAAATCAGTATAATATCTATATTATAATTATATAATGTTTATTTTTGAGAAAAATTATTAGTAAAAGTGATTAAAATTATTCATAGTGATCAAGGTCAAATTAAGCCTAATTAGAGACTACACCTTAATCTAACGATCCCAAATGACCTATAAACTTGTCTAAACCCCATTTTATAAAAATATTTCTTTCATAAAACTTCCATTATTTATTTATTTTTGGTTTTTGAGTATTTTAGGTAAGAACATGTGTACTCCAAACTTATTTTCAAAAATTCCAACTGAGTCGTTTTCCTTCCATATAAAAGGAAAACACCTCTACCACATCCTCACACCTCTAAAACCTCTTAGGTTCATCCAAGACATTCTCAATAAACTTCCAAAAATCCCTACCTTCCTCATATATATCTTACCTTGGGAAGAAGGAAATCCAAAGAAGCCTTTTGGTACAAACCAAAAGGAGTCACCTGATTAAGAGGTAACATCTTCTCTCAAGTCCTTCCTTTTATTTTCCTTCTCCACCCCCTCCACTCTCTTTATTAAAGGATTTTATAAAAAAACAAGTATAATAAATATACTATGATTTTTTCATTATAATTTTTTACTTAAACTTACTCGCACCTCAATCTAATGGGTAAGAAACATATTATTTACATGTATAGTGAACTACTGCCTCACAAAACAATGATTATTCAATTTTCCTTAACACCTCTCATGGTGAAAATTATGATATAAAATCTATTTATATATGTTATATAATATATTTATTATTTAATTAAGACTAATTTTTCATTTTACAACATATATTTTTTTACTTTCAATTTTTTGTTAATATGATAATTTCTTTGGAGGAAGTGTGGGCTACCACCCCTCAAAGTGATGTGATTTGTTCACATAATACATGGAATGTATTAAGGATGCATTCAGTGAATATATATGTTATATGTGATATAATAAATCTAATATAATAATTATATATATATATATATATATGTATGTATTTTACTTTCTTTCTCTCAACATAACAATTAAACCGAAATAGCGGTCATGCCAAAGTACGGCCTACCATCTCCATGAATAGTGTATTTTGTTTCATACAAATATATTATATAGATTATTATATTACACATATACTGTAAATAAATTATATTTATAACTTGTTTTATATTCTATAATAATTATAGAAGTATAAGTACCAATAATCTGACAAATTAAAACACATAAGAAAAACAAATAGAATATTACCCAAAGTGAATCCTTAACATCGGATGGTTAACAAGAGGGTAATATAAGGTCTTAATAAAAAAATTGTATTGGATATAATAATTTGGTTCTTTAAAATATTTATAATAAATTTATATTTATTATTCATGTGGTTTGAACAAGTATACTAAGAGTCAAGACATATAGTAAGTGGATTTTATCTCACTTCTTATTTCTGTGAGATACATGATTTGTTTGCCACACATTCCTATTATATGGTGTATTTACTACCCATTATTATATTCCATTTATATTATTAAAAATTTATTAGTATTTACTTATATATTTTGTGATATTTATTTCATGGGGTATAAGTTTAAAAAGTAACCAAATCAGGGAAACAGTTTTGTCTCAATTTTCCTTCTTTGAGACTCATGCTTTGTTATGAAAATTAATTATCTTTGAGGAGTATGTACTTCCATTTTACATGTTATATAATGAATATAATTATTTTAATTATATTTTAAGCTTCATGAAATTTATTTTTCTTACATGGAGACTGTGATCCAAAGTTACAATGATATAAGATTTTATGGAGACAATCTTATCGCTTTTCCAGGTTATTTATGTTTATGCTTCCTTTGATGAAATTTTCTAATCCATATCTCAAGAATATTCATTAATTTTATTAACCAATGGTTATTAATTATTTACTCATATATTGGTAACATTTCTTCCAATTCTTTGGTACATGATATAGTTAAGAAAGTTTTTTTAAGAAAGCCCGACTTTTCCTTCTCTTCGATTATAAATTTGTGTTCTTTTAAAAACATGTTTTCCCAAAAGGGTTTCCAAGAATATTATAATATTATACTATGATCATTAAAATAGGTTTTTACCCTTTTTTCTTTTTATAATTTTTTCAAATTAATATTATTATCACATTTCCAAACAATGTATTTTTCTATCTTTTTTATCATGCAAAAGGAACTTTATTTTTACCTCTTATGAATTGTAAAGATTTATCCTTCGTCAATCCATTAAAGATTTAATTTTTTGTATAGAGGTTAATTTTTAACAAAGTTTTTTTATAAGATATTTTCAAATAAATTGTTTTCAAAAAAATTTCAATCTCCTTTAATATTTTTTTAAGAAAACTTGTTTTCAAAATATTTTCAAGATTCTTTTATAACTTTTAAAAGTGTTTTAAAAGAGGATTTAATACTTTTTTGAAGCTTATTTTATAAGTTTTCTTGAAAAATGTTTTTCAAAATTATTTTAATCCTCATTTATAAGTTTTCAATGTATTTTCAAATAAATAGTTTTCAAAACATTTTAATATTTTCCTATAAGTTCTCAATTTTATTTCAAAGAAAAAGTTTTTTGACATGTTTTGAAGCTTATTTTAAATGCTTTCAAGGAAATTTTTTTTCAGAATGACATAATGACTTATTTAAAAAATTTCATGGTATTTTCTAAGAAAATTATTTCATATGGTTTTACGCCTTAAAAATCCCTTTTCAAAAAAGAAAGTATATTTTCCTTAAGAAATATTTTTGAAAGATATGTCAAAATTATTTTCCATATAATATTTCATCCCTTGATGTTACTCATTCGATTATAGAAAATGATATAAAGTTTCTATTCATATTCTTTCCATGAATGGGTTTTGCTTAATTTGATGGTCTTTATCAAACTCGTTTCTCTATCATGGGTTATTTGTAACATCCTAGGTAAATAAAGAATATAACATTTTCATATTTATTAAAAAAATTTAATTAAATATTAATTTTAATTTAAATGGGATGCTATTTTTGATGGCATACCTGATATGCAATAATGGGTTTCTTTGAAATCTTATGTTGCGCACAATGCGGAGTCATACTAAAAGATAATATTATAATATTATTTTAAATGGTAGTTAACGCTTAGTCATTTTATTGGCGATAATGGACAGAACAAACTAAAATATGAATATACATGTTTGTTAAATGTTTTAAAATTTACCCAATAAATTTTAGAGGCTGAAAATAAGAAAGAAACTTATTTTAAGCATAAATATTCTAGTATTCTTTAAAAGGTAGATTTATCACCTTTTAATGGTGAACCTTTTTTAAATCTTGTTTTTGTCACTTTTATATGTTATATTTTACAAAATAAAATTTTTATTTAGAATCAGAGCATAAAAAATTACTTTGGATAAAATTTTGGTATTTTTCTGATAAAGTTCATTTTTTTATGAATACTGAAAAATACAGTATTTTAATTCGAAACAGCCTTTTAATCTAATTTATTTAGATGGTTATATTATATTTATAAATGGTTTTAAAGTGTAATTAGATTATATTTTTACTATTTAATCAAATTTTGGTCATTGGAAGTAATTTAACTTTGAAATTGGGCATAAATAAGTGTCAATCTTTTAATAGTTATTATTTCTTAAAAACACACTTTTTGTTTTGATAGTAGGAATTAATTTTAAATTAATTTATGCCACTTATGTGTTTTGAATTTTAAAAAAATTGGATGCCATATTTGTAATAAATAGTTACAAATTGTGTAAATAAGTAACTTTTTTTAGACATTATGAATATTTACTTCAGTAAAAAATTTATTTACCATGGTTAAAGGGTAAATCTGGTAAATAAGGGTAAAAAAATATTATAATAATAATATTAAATTACCATAAAATGTGTCATAATCCTATTTTTTGATACATATCTTACCATGGTCATCCTTAGGTCTATTTTGGGACCTCATGTAGCAACTTTGGAGTGATAATGACACTTTATATTAATTAATTTAAAGTAAAGACAAAAATTACATAGACATATATCTTTTAGTAAATCAATTATTATATGGGGTTATATATGTTATCTATTCAAATATAAATATTCATTTGAAAGATAAAAATATTTCCTACATCATGATTTTTTTTATACTTTTTAGACATCAAATAAATAAAAATATTTATGACACAATAATGATGTAGTGTTTGCCTCATTAATGAATGATTTAAATAAATAAGATTATAATGATAAAAAAAATTTCCAAAACCTTTCAAATTCTTATTGGATGATTTTATTTAGAACATGAGTCATATTATATTTTACTTCAATAAGTTTTGGACCTTTAGAAAAATAAAATCATTATATAATAAAATAATATTTTTAAACATTCCTAAAGAGCCCCCCCCCCTTATAAAAATCCCTCACTTCTAACACATTCCTCACACTTCTCAAGCCCATTGTCTTGTCCAACCTCTACCCAATTAAGCTACCTACAGCCATCGCCTCCTCTTAGAATCATTCCCCTAGGCAGAAGGAAATTAAATTAAACCTTTTAGTTAAAACAAAAGGGAGATACCTGATTTAAAGGAAGAACAAGGAACAAATGAGTCAAGTCGGACACGAGGTAAGGGGTTTCTTATCTCACTTTTAATTTTGTGAGATTTCCATTGTTCACCACTTATTTATTGAATTTGGGGTATTTTTTACTTTCATTTGATATATATTATCAGTATTCTCTTTATATTCGTGGTATTTTGTGATTCATTTTGTGGTTATTAACTTTTGTTTATACGACTCGATTGATTACAATGTGGTAAGAGGTTTTCATCTCACTTTTTATTCTCGTGAGATTCATTCTATATTTTCCACTACTTCCTTTTGTGTAGTGTATTTACTTCCAATGATTGTATTCTTTGTGTATTATAATTTAATTTATGGATATTTACATCTTTATTGTGTGATCCTTCCTTCAATGGTTGTATGTTTCGTAAGTTACCATATCGGTAAGGAAACCTTTCACCGTACACTTTTAGTCAAAGATTTATTTTATGTCATGTATTTTAATTTCATTTTTCTTATGTTGGGATATATTCATCTATATTGTTATTGCTGTAAATTTTATGTCCATTTGAAGAGAGACCCTTTCCTCTCTCATCAACTCATTTACCGAATTTTAATGTGACGTCATTAGGCTGTCGAATTTCTGTAAGGGAACTTCTTAACCCAATTTCAATTATTTGGGTTAAACTTAAAATTCTTGATTGTGTCTTGATATAAATATATGTAAATGTCTTCTGATTGTTTTACAGTTAATATCCACTTATATTGGGTGTATTTATATTTTTCACACATAATTATTTCATTGATTTATCCTTAATCTAATGGTACAATCATTGTAATGGATTCCATATCAATTTACATTCCATTGATACTTATTTGTTGTTATGCACCAACTCATTTTTATATGGAGTATATACTACCCTTTGAAATATTATATCATAAATATCCTTATTTTCATGATATTATAAGTTTTTCTTTATTTTATTCTTTAATTATATTTAGTCAAGTTTTTCTCATGTGTTACGAGAATCTTTAACTAAAACATCATTTTATAAGATTCAAAGATTTATTCTCCTAAATTTTTCTCATTAATGTCCATGTTTTCAAAATGGTTTTAAGGATTTATTTATATAGACATTAATTTTTAAATATTTTAATTCCTGTAAAAGCTTCAAAGTGGTATGGGACCCTTTTATTCCAAAAATCAATTTATTAGATGTTTTTTAAAATGGTTTGATAAATCATTATTTATTTCAATATCCTGATATGATATATTATGATTTAAATGTGTAAATTTTATATTTCTTTTATTCTTGTGTTATGTGTTATGATTATGTTATGGTTATTAGGCATTGTTTATGTATACGGGTGGTTCCGGGATAATCCTAGGGTAAGTGAGCTCGAGATAGCTCTCTAATGCATTGGGTAATGTAAAATAGGATAACATTAATGTTTCTCCTAAGAGATTTAGGGAATATACTGTGAGGGTTATTCCAACGTAACTCCCTATGGTGCAGTGATAGCTATAATGTAAGTATGATATAAATGCCACAAGTTACATTTATGATTTATTATTTCTATGTGTTATTCATAAATATTATGATTTCATAAGGAAAGTTATGATTGAAATGTATGGTTTCATTGTTTTGTATTTATAGATGGGCTAATTTTTTCATTCCTTATCTTATGACCCTTACTGAGCATTTTATTCTCATCCCAAGTTTTTGAAAATTTTTCCACAAGACTTAAAGATGAATAAGGGTCAAGGATGGGATCAAGGAAAATTCATGTTGTCTAAAACATGTAACTAGACATGTTTCTTTTTAAGAGATTTTATTTTATAAAAAAAATGGGTACTGAGTAGTAGTGTCTAGATGTAATATTCAAGATGATATGTAATAGTTATGGTCAAATTCTCTAAAACTCTAAACCTGAAAAGATCCTCAATGTGAATTATCCATTTAATTCAATATTATGTAATGGTTAATGTCAGGTCCTTATAGTTGGTATCAGAGGTCGGTTTAGACAACTTTAGGGATTAGGAGTTTTAGTTAAACACATGGTTAGTCCCTATGTATATTATTTCAGTTAATTCTTTGTTTTATAAATTTTTTAGATCAAGGAATTTCAGTTATAAATGAAAGGAGGAGGATCTCAAACAACATTCCTATCTCATCCCGATGACATGCTTGTAATAATTAATGCAATTTCATGTTCAGATGAGGGTGAAACGTTTTCTAGTATAAAACTCACTTTCAATCAGTTGTTTGAGATATCATACACCTCCACTATACCTCGATATCATTGTGGATCATGGGTTGTGTAATGGCCCGGACCCTCCTGGCCCATTACTTTGCCAAAATTAAGGTTCCACCAAAACGGTGGCACCGTGAGGGTGACACCGTGACGGTGGCACCGTGACGGTGGCACCGTGAGAGTGGCACCATGACGGTGGCACCGTGACGGTGGCACCGTGAGGGTGACACCGTGTCCCCTCGTCGAGCCTTTCGTTCTCCTTCCAGTACCTGACTTTTCCACTCCCACAACGTAAGTTTCGACGTAAATTATTTCTTTTACTCTTTTTAAAACCATTAAAAGCCCATAATTAATTCCTAAAAATCCCAACAGACCTTCATGTGTAACTTCCCCAGCCGCGTGGCCAACCCACGACCCCCGCGCCTCACGCGGTTACGCATTCTCACCTCAACTGTCTGCGGCTCTTATAAACTAAGGGTTAGTCGTGGTTTGTCCTTTCCTCGATCGTGGCTTTTCACAAACAGCTTCTGGTGCATCGGGCACATTGTTATCCATAAAGTTCCGCGCCTGGCCTAAGCATTGATAGACGAAGCGATTTTTTTTCAGGCAAGCCGAATCTCTATCCGTGAACTTCCTCCCCCGGCCTCAGTGTATATCATTGATCCAACAGGTAGGGAATTTCTCCTTCATCTCTCTCTTTTGGTGTATCATGCGGGTTGGGCGTGCTTTTGTTCTGTAGAATTAGATAAACCAGACCTAATTAAAGATAATGAACGAATTCTATAAAGAAAAGAGGGGGGGTTGTGATCGTTGATGTTGTCTTATATTTTGTTGCTATTTCTTTTATGATCATCTTGTTGAGTTTTTCTGGCTTATGCCTCCTGAAAATCGAGGTCGTTGGTGGTCGTTGTTTGTACACTAATGAACCCTGCTGATGTTTTAAATGGCTTGTTGTAAATGTGAACTCCTGCTGTGAAATTGGTTAATCACGTACATCCGGATGAATAAATTGAAAGCACCAAGATCAATCCCTTCTGTGCTAACCCCGGTCAAAATGGAATTTAAATCATGGAACGTGTAAAATCTTTTAAATCTGAAAATATAGGCTTGGCCTTGCTTAGTGTTGGTGGCAATGTTTTGGTGGTTTTATTTTACGAGTCGATTACTGGAGACGTGGGAGGGGATGGGATCCCCTTTTCTTTTATGCTTTAGGTGGTTATGAAACTGGGTATGGGATCCCTTGTTGGTATGGATTCGATGGTTGTGAGTTTTAAGACCGGGTGGATACTTGTTTATATCACGAATTGGGGTGGAATCCTCTGTTGTTGAGAACCGGGTATAGGCGTTATGGTTGTTTCTTGATTGTTTACCTTCCTGGACTTATGCCTATGCCTACTATTTTCCTAGTAGTGCTTAAACATAAACATTATTACTGAACGTGAAATAAGAAAGGGGACAAATGGGTTGTTAGCGTGAGTCATGACTCGGACTTGAGTGATGTTGTGATCTGTAGGCTGTCTGAAGAAAAACCTAGCTTGGGTGAGTGCTTGTTACCTATATATATATACTTTTAGCTTTGTGTTTCTTATTCGCGCCCCACCCAAGTTGAGCACTTAGTGCCGAACACCCCCATTTCATGGGGGAGGGTGTTTTTCCCAACACTATTCTTAGTGGCTGGTTATTAGCTCCTTTTCTGCTCCCTTTCCCGGATAGCCCAAGTATCTTCGGGCAGGCTGTGATGGCCTGAGGTCCATTATTAGCCCAAGAACCTTCGGGCGGGTGGTGTGGTGGTTGGCCAGGTGTGTGCGGCAGGTGGTTTCCCAAGTGTCTTCGGGATAAGGCCCAGGTGTCTTCGGGCGTGGCAGTGGATCCTTTATCCCAGGTGTCTTCGGGCGTGGTGGTGGTTGTTCTGGCCTAGGTGTTTGCAGGCGTGGTTACATGTGATAGTTGTGGCCTAGGTGTGTGCGGGTGGGATTCGGCAGTGGGACTGCATGTGGTTGTGGCCCAGGTGTGTGCGGGCGGGTGTGGCAGTGGGACTGCGGTGAGAATGGCGGGATTGGTCCGATGCATAGGATGTCTCAATAACCAGTGGCAAATTGGCACGGGGTACCCAAACATTGATGTTCTCTTAATATATATATTACTTGACTTGCGTTATTTGGGGAGTGTTCCTTGGTGAGGCTTGGGTGGATAGTTTACCCTGTTAGGTGTTTGGTTTACTCTTTTTCTCACGGGACTTTAGTACGTTCCCCCACTTGTGCATGAGAGTCTTTGGTTTTCCCTACTGAGTGTACTTGTATGCTCACCCTATGTATATAAAATTGCTTTAGAGTTTCCAGGAGGACTTCGGGGATCGTGCGGGACCATACTAGCTCGGATCCTTGGAGCAGTTGCAGTTGTCATTTTTCTTTCTTTGGTAATTACCCTTGTAGACACCTTTTTCACCTTGTGGATTTTACTTTTGAAACATTCATGTGGGAATGGTTTACTTTTGGATTTACTTTTCTTTTTACCTTGGTGTTGTTGGGTTTTCTTCTTCTTATCTCTCGATACTATAAAATAAAAATGGTAATGCCTTCCATTTGTGTGAAATTTCCATACCCTTGGTGCTAGTCGCCACTCTGGGACCTATTGAAGGCGGGTTTCGGGGGTCATTATCTCTCCTTCAACTTAAAGAAGAAAGGGCATGGAAATCTGATGACCCTTCCCTCCTTTTGGTGAAGGCAGGTTGTGATAGAATGGTATCAAAGGAGATGGTTGAGAGATAGGATGGAGTCTGGAGTTAGGCACAGTGAGGATTGCATGGGATGGTAAGGAAACAGTGTTGGGTGACCTTGGTGCGTGAATTAGGCCAGGGAAGACCGGCTAGGACACGGGATTTTAGGGCCCCCTGTGATCCGATGCAAGGACTCTAGACTTACCTAACGACCAATTGAGGCCACACTGATTGCAGGGTAGAGACCCTAGGAAAGGTACATGCATCATAAATGACTTGTGTTCTTGTGTTTCTGGGATGTCTTGGGTATTAAGAATAAATTAAATTTTAAGAAGTTTTAAGAACAATATTCTGCACTACTTGGGCTTAGGCATTCCTTGTTTACCTTGCAGCTATGGAACCTGGGAGGCGACCACGTGTGGTACAGGCGATCAAGGACCCGGAGAATACTTTGGCCGATCGGCAGAGAGCTGATCGAGAAGAAGAGGACGACCAGTGGCAGAAGTCTCTTCGAGCCTTCCAGCGACAGGCCCTTGAGAAGTATAAGGGCAGCACCTCCGATATGAAGACGGAAGGCTGGCTAGAGGATCTAGTTATAGCCTTCGGCCTGATTCGGGCCCCGACCAAGTACTGGGTTCCTCTGGCCATTAGCCAGATGCGGGGAGCGTCACGTTAGTGGTGGATGCTTTACTTGGGGGAGAAGAGAGAGTCTGAGGTGGCTTGGGTGGATTTCGAGAGGGAGTTCCGGGTGGAATTCCTCTCCTCGACGATGAAGGAAGAAAAGAGGCAGGAACTACTCTCCATCCAGTAGGGGAGTATGTCCGTGAGGGAGATAGGGATCAAGTTCAAGGACCTCCTATGTTTTGCTCCGGACCTCTTTCCCGACGAGGAGTCTCGGGAAAGAGGTTTAGAGGAGGCACTCTGACCCTCCCTCCAGTATGTTGTTACCCCCTTTACCCTGCCGACGTACTTGGAGGTCCAGAAGAAGGTCGAAGTGGTGGAGAGGATTCGTGATCTAGGAGGAGTATTGCGAGAGGGGATCCAGTTGGGACCATCAAAGGGGAAGGTCGTTAGCACCAGGCCTCCAGTATCAGGACCCTCTAGGTTCCGACCCACAGGGAGCAGGCCGCAGCAGTTTCAGTTTCGATCCCCCATCCCTCGCCCTTTTCCTACGGGCCCGGGACCGCGGTGCTTCATCTGTGGGAGCCTTGGGCATATCCGGAGTCAGTGCCCCGACCGGGTGTAGTACAGTAGTGGTAGTCATCCCCAGCACCCGCCCCAGCAGCAGCAGTAGGGACAGCGATCTCCCGCTCCTCCGAGGGCAGACGTAGGAGGAGGAGGCCAACTTCAGGGCGCTCCACAGGGACCTCGACCAGGGCGTGGTCGGGGGGTGTCCGACAGCCGAGGGGCAGGGGAGATGGGCGTGGATAGTTGCACATCGCAGAGGCAACAGTTCCAGCAGGTCCAGAGGTTGTTCGAGGTACGATCAGTCTGTTTAGCACTCTTGATTATGCTTTGTTCGATACCAGAGCTTCGCACTCCTTTGTTGTACCCAGTCTAGCCCGTGCCTTGGGTCTAGATACCGAGATACTTCTAGTGCCCCTGGTGTTGAGCACACCAGTCGGAGGTCAGACCGACTTGTTGTTCATTTGTCGGGGATGTAGACTGATGTTAGGGCCACATCAGTCGGTTTGGGATCTTATTCTGCTACAGATTCAGCCATACGATGTCATCCTAGGCATCGACTGGTTGTTTTCTGTATGCACCGTCATCGACTGTTTTCGAAGAAGGGTGGTGTTCTCAGACTTGGAAAACCGGTGTGTTACCTTCACTGGCGAGCGGAGAAGTCCGAGGGGAAACAGGAGAGAGGAACCTCTCCTCTCCTTGTTGACCGAGCTGACTGTGGAATCAGTAGATGCTGAAATGGTGGAAGTTCCAAAGATCGTCTGTGAGTTTATGGACATATTTCCTAAGGAGGTGACGACTCTACCCCCTCGACGTGATATCGAGTTCGGGATAGACCTACAGCCCGGTGCTCGTCCAATATCGATGTCTCCTTACTGGATGGTACCTTCAGAGCTACGGGAGTTGCGGATACAGATTGACGATCTGATGAAGAGGGGTTATGTTCGTCTGAGTGCGTCACCGTGGGGTGCTCCGGTCTTGTTTTCAAAGAAGGCAGATGGTGGTCTTAGGTTGTGCATAGACTACAGGAGGCTGAATCAGGTGACGATTAAGAATCGCTACCCTCTTCCAAGGATAGATGATCTTTTCGACCAGCTGAAAGGGGCAGGATGGTTCTCAAAGATCGACCTGCGGTCTGGGTACCAACAGCTGAGGGTGAAAGAGAGGGACATCTCAAAGATAGCGTTCAGGTGCAGGTATGGACACTTCGAGTTCATAGTCATGCCCTTTGGCGTTACAAACCCCCCAGCTATGTTCATGGGGCTTATGAACTCCATCTTCCGGGAATACCTAGATCGGTTCGTGGTTGTGTTCATTGACGACATCCTGGTCTACTCTAGATCAGAGGAGGACCATGCAGAGCACCTGAGGATAGTTTTAAAGGTCCTCCGACAGCACCAGCTCTATGGTAAGTTGTCAAAATGCAAGTTCTGGACATGAGAAGTGCACTTCCTTGGGCACGTGGTGTCCGAGAAGGGGGTAGCGGTGGACCCGTCAAAAGTTGAGGCAGTTGTTTCTTGGGCAACACCCAAGAATGTGGTAGAGGTCTGTAGTTTCCTTGGGCTGGCAGGTTACTACCTGAGATTCGTACCCAACTTCTCCCGATTTGCAGCCCCTTTGACAGCTCTGACCAAGAAGGACCAGGCTTTCGTATGGAGTGAGCAGTGCCAGTCAGCCTTCAGCTATCTGAAGGAGAAGTTGGTTAGTGCCCCAGTGATGGGATTACCAGAAGAAGGGGTGGCCTATGAGGTGTTCTGTGATGCTTCGTGACAGGGCCTGGGATGCGTGTTGATGCAGCGACAAGGGGTGATCTCTTATGGGTCTCGACAGATACGCCCCCATGATCATAATTACGCCACCCACGACCTGGATCTTGCAGCGGTCGTTTTTGTGCTAAAGTTATGGCGGCACTACCTCATCGGGGAACGCTTTGTGGTCTTCACGGATCACAAAAGCTTGAGGTATATCTTCTCCCAGCGGGACTTAAACTTGCGACAGTGGAGATTGGTGGAGTTCCTCTAGGATTACGACTTCGAGATCTCTTATACTAAGGGCAAGGGTAATGTGGTAGTCGATGCCTTTAGAAGGAGGACGCAGAAGGATGCGGTCCGAGAGTCAGCGGACGCCTGGAAGGCAATGGAAGAGTTGGTTGCCTTACACCTGGATGCGAGGATGGATAGCAGCAGAGGCTACCTATATCAGATGATAGTGCAGTCATCCCTGTTTCGACAGGTGGAGGAGTATCAGTGGGGAGACCCGGAGTGCGAAGTGATGCGTGACCGGGTTGACCAGGGCAATGCTCTAGAATGATGGATAGAGGATGGTCAGAACCAGATGCTTTTCCAGAAAAGGTTGTTTGTCCCAGAGGCGATGTGCGGCAAGGTTCTCAGCGAGTTCCACAACTCACCCCTGGCGGTACACCCAGGAGTTTCCAAGATGTACCAGGGTCTAAAGAGGCAGTTCTGGTGGCCCGGAGTTAAGTGAGCGGTGGCAGAGTTTGTCGCCAAGTGCTTAGTGTGTCAGCAAGTGAAGACTGAACACCGAGTTCTGGGCGGCCTAATGCAGCCTCTAGATTTCCCCGAGTGGAAGTGGGATGACATCTCGATGGATTTTGTCATGGAACTACCCAAGGTCCAAGGAGGGTGCGACACCATCTGGGTGGTAGTGGACATGTTGAAGAAATCGGCTCACTTTCTGGAGATCAGGGAGTCGAGTACTGTGGATGCTTTGGCATGAAAGTATGTGGATGATGTGGTGAGGTTGCATGGAGTTCTGAGACCTATAGTCTCGAATAGGGATGCATGGTTTACCTCGCGAGTCTGGAGAGGATTTCAGCATGCGTTTGGAACCCATTTATGCCTTAGCACTGCTTTCCATCCCCAGACAGATGGACAAACAGAGCGCACCATCCAGACCTTGGAGGATATTCTATGGGCATGTGTTCTGGACTCAGGAGGATCATGGGTGTGACACCTGCCCCTGGTAGAGTTCGCTTACAATAATAGTTATCACTCTACCATTGGCATGGCCCCATTTGAAGCCCTGTATGGGATTCCATGTCGTTCACCTATGTGTTGGTCCGAAGAAGGAGAGGCAGGAATCCTCGGCCCGGAGGTGGTGCAGAACACAACAGAGAAGGTTCATCTCATACGGGAAAGGATGAAGGCGGCCCAGGACCGAAATAAGTCGTATGCTGATACCAGGAGGAGGCCCTTGGAGTTTGAGGTTGGGGACCACGTGTTCTTGAAGGTCTCCCCTCGGCGTGGGCAGCGGAGGTTCAGCAAGGGGAGTAAGCTTTCCCCTAGGTTCATCAGACCCTTCGAAGTATTGCGGCGGGTCGGTGAGGTGGCTTACCAGCTAGCATTGTCATCGCAGCTACTGAGGATACATGGTGTCTTCCATGTGTCCTAGCTCCGTCGGTATCTGCACGACGATTCACATGTCCTTGATTAGGGTGAGCTGGACATCGAGGAAGATGTGACCTTTTTGGATAGACCAGTGATGATCGAGGATCGTAAAGAGAAGGTGCTTCGTGGGCGAACCATTCCCTTGGTTCGCGTGTTGTGGAGACATGGTGGGCTTGAGGAGAGTGCGTGGGAGAGGGAAGCACAGATGCGTACCTAGTACCCAGAGTTGTTTTAAGTTTTGTTCCTTGTTGTACCTGTTGTGATAGAACATTTTGTCTTTTGGCTATGAAATGTACTGGTTTTTCTTCCTCTGGATGTGTGTGAAAAGCCCTGTCTATGAGGGAGGAGAGAGCCCTACCCCTAATCAAGACACATTAAGTTGGATGCGATTAAACCCGTGCAGGCGAGTCAGTGCCGCCCAAAGCTGATAATATCTTGACATGGGGGAGGAGACTCCCCAACCCACATGCCTGGGCAGTTTGACATGGAATGTTGTTTGGCTCTTGACAGAGAAGTGTTTTTGGTTAGCATGGGTTCACTTCTAAGAGGTATCTTTCGAGGTGGTTGTTCGGACCCTCTCTTTCCTTCTTGGTTTGTTTTGATTCTCAGGGACGAGAATGGTTTAAGAGGTATCTAATGTAATGGCCCGGACCCTCCTGGCCCATTACTTTGCCAAAAGTAAGGTTCCACCAAAACGGTGGCACCGTGACGGTGGCACCGTGTCCCCTCGCCGAGCCTTTCGTTCTCCTTCCAGTACCATACTTTTCCGCTCCCGCAACGTAAGTTTCGACATAAATTAATTCTTTTACTCCTTTTGAAACCATTAAAAGCCCATAATTAATTCCGAAAAATCCCGAGAGACCTCCGTGTGTAACTGCCCCAGCCGCATGGTCAACCCACGACCCCCGCGCCTCACGTGGTTACACGTTCTCACCTCAACCGTCCTCGGATCTTATAAACTAAGGGTTAGCCGTGGTTTCTCCTTTCCTCGATCGTGGCTTTTCACAAACAGCTTCTGGTGCATCGGGCGCATCGTTATCCGTAAAGTTCCGCGCCCGACCTTAGCATTGATAGATGAAGCAATTTTCGTTCAGGCGAGCCGAATCGCTATCCGTGAACTTCCTCCCCCGACCTCAGCATAGATCGTTGATCCAACAGGTAGGGAATTTCTCCTTCATCTCTCTCTTTTGGTGTATCATGCGGGGTGGACGTGCTTTTGTTCTGTAGAATTGGATAAACCATACCTAATTAAATATAATGAATTAATTTTATAAAGAAAAGAGGGGGGATGTGATCATTGATGATGTATTATATTTTGATGTTGTTTCTTTTATGATCATCTTGTTGAGTTGTTCTGGCTTATGCCTCCTGAAAATCGAGGCCGTTGGTGGTCGTTGTTTGTGCACTAATGAACCTTGCTGATGTTTTAAATGGCTTGTTGTAAATGTGAACTCCTGCTGTGAAATTGGTTAATCACGTACATCCGGATGAATAAATTGAAAGCACCAGGATCAATCCCTTCTATGATAACCCTGGTCAAAATGGAATTGAAATCATGGAACGTGTAAAATCTTTTAAATATGAAAATACAGGCTTGGCCTTGCTTAGTGTTGGTGGCAGTGTTTTAGTGGTTTTCTTTTACGAGTCGATTGCTGGAGACGTGGGAGGGGATGGGATCCCCTGTTCTTTTATGCTTTCGGTGGTTATGAAACTGGGGATGGGATCCCCTGTTGGTATGGATTTGGTGGTTGTGAGTTTTAAGACCGGGTGGATACTTGTTTATATCACGAATTGGGGTGGAATCCTCTGTTGTTGAGAAACGGGTATAAGCGTTATGGTTGTTGCTTGATTGTTTACCTTCCTGAACTTATTCCTATGCCTAATAGTTTCCCAGTAGTGCTTAAACATAAACATTATTACTGAACATGAAATAAGAAAGGGTACAAATGGGTTGTTAGCGTGAGTCGTGACTCGGACTTGAGTGTCGTTGTGATCTGTAGGTTGTCTGAAGAAAAACCTAGCTTGGGTGAGTGCTTGTTACCTATATATATATACTTGTATCTTTGTGTTTCTTATTCGCACCCCACCTAAGTTGAGCACTTAGTGCCGAACACCCCCATTTCATGGGGGAGGGTGTTTTTCCCAACACCATTCTTAGTGACTGGTTATTAGCTCCTTTTCTGCTCCCTTTCCCGGATAGCCCAAGTATCTTCAGGCAGGTTTTGATGGCCTGAGGTCCATTATTGGCCCAAGAACCTTCAGGCGGGGTGGTGTGGTGGTTGGCCAGGTGTGTGCGGCAGGTGGTTTCCCAAGTGTCTTCGGGATGAGGCCCAGGTGTCTTCGGGCGTGGCAGTGGATCCTTTAGCCCAGGTGTCTTCGGGTGTGGTGGTGGTTGTTCTAGACAAGGTGTTTGCAGGCATGGTTACATGTGATAGTTGTGGCTCAGGTGTGTGCGGGCAGGATTCGGCAGTGGGACTGCGTGTGGTTGTGGCCCAGGTGTGTGCGGGCGGGTGTGGCAGTGGGACTGCAATGAGAATGGCGGGATTGGTCCGATGCGTAGGATGTCTCAATAACCAGTGGGAAAGTGGCGCGGGGTACCCAAACATCGATGTGCTCTTAATATATATATTACTTGACTTGCGTTATTTGGGGAGTGTACCTTGGTGAGGCTTGGGTGGATAGTTTACCCTATTAGTTGTTTGGTTTACTCTTTTTCTCACGGGACTTTAGTACGTTCCCCCACTTGTGCAAGAGAGTCTTTGGTTTTCCCTACTGAGTGTACTTGTATGCTCACCCTACGTATATAAAATTGCTTTCAAGTTTCCAGGAGGACTTTAGGGATCGTGCGGGACCATACTAACTCGGATCCTTGGAGCAGTTGCAGTTTTCATTTTTCTTTCTTTGGTACTTACCCTTGTAGACACCTTTTTCACCTTGTGGCTTTTACTTTTGAAACATGCATGTGGGAATGGTTTACTGTTGGCTTTACTTTTATTTTTACCTTGTTGTTGTTGGGTTTTCTTCTTCTTATCTCTCGATCCTATAAAATAAAAAGGGTAATGCCTTCCATTTGTGTGAAATTTCCATACCCTTGGTGCTAGTCACCACTCAAGGACCTATTGAAGGCGGGTTTCAGGAGTCATTATCTCTCCTTCAACTTAAAGAAGGAAGGGCCTGGCAATCTGCTGACCCTTCCCTCTTTTTGGTGAAGGCGGGTCGTGACAGGTTGTATTTAATAAAATATTATTTTCTCAATATTCTCATATTTTCATGAGATGTAAATATTAGCAAGGAATTTTTTAATATTTAACCTTATCAAAAGATTTTGATGCTTATTATGATTTTGAAAAAAGTGATAAAGAAGGAGACCTTTGTGCAACCTATTTATATATTCTTTTACAATATAGTCTCTCATCACATACTTGTGGTATTTTTAAAGGACCATTTATTGAAAGTTTCAACTCAAATTTGGTCTAACTGTTTTATAAAAATCATGTTTTATCAGATGTTTTGAAATTATATGTCATACACGATAATTTTCTGAAACTATTTTTCAGTGAACACCCATATGACCCAAGTTGTACCGGGTGTAATTGGATAATGGAAGAAAATTATTTTGAAGGATCTCTAAATAATTTCTATAATTCATGGACCTTCTGCATACGTGAACACGATGATGATGAAACCATATGGACACCATGATAAAGGTATGATGTTATTTCTATTGAGAATAGTTTTATTTTATCATGTAGAGGTGAAATAAAAAAAGGGAAAATATATATAAGGCTTCATGAATTATGATGTTGAGGTCTTAAGGTATTGGGATGAAAATGAAATTTATAAGAAAACCTTGGAGGTTAAAACATGTTATGGTTATTTTTGAGTTTTATAAAAAGGAAAACCCATAAGATTGGTGACAACTCATCGCATCCAAAAAGTTCATAGGAATCAATCCCACACTGAAGGGTGGCAAGGGTACATCTCCTAGCATTGTCCTACGTGAAGTACCTAGTTAGTATGACTTATTATTTTAAGATAAATGATTTTATGGATCAAGAATAACTTGATTTTGGGAACTTATGTTTTATCAACTTCATATCGTTAATATAGGAAAATGATTTGGTGATTTAGTGATAAAGGTTATTTTAGAATATGTTTGATCTTTTGAAAACATTATATACTTAAAGAAAATAGAATACTATGGGATCCCATTTGAAGAGTAATGGTTGAAATTTTATTTTGGAAAAATATATGTTTTTATTGTGGACATAAAAAGATTTGGTTTATTTATGGAAATGATTAACCCTCATGGAGAATATGTGATTATGTTAATTGATTTTAAGTATGAGACTTTATGATTAACTAATTTTATTTGGAGATAAATTTTAAGATTTATCTTGAAGACTACGTGATTAAATCCTTCTGAGATTTTAGTTACAATCTTAGTTTGGATTTCTTTGAAGAATTTTATGGACAGCTGTTTATTGAATGGTGTTTGTTGATCTTTGGGTATTGTTTTAAAAATTTTGTAGATTAAGAGTAGTTTTTCTTTTTGTAAAAGATTATCCTTTTGGGGGATTATTTGATCTTGTAATTACCATTTTTGTTTTGGTTAATGTCTAAAGACATCGAAAAAATATAGTTCTTCTTTTGTGGATTATGTGATTCTATAGAAGTTGATTATAGTGCTTCCAATGTAAACAAGTCATCTTGAATACTCATCATTTGGAGAAAAGATGAGTTTTTGTTAGAAATCTAGTAAGGGATGAAAGTTTCTATGAAAAGTAAGTATGTTTCCTTATGTTATTATTCAATCTCTTTAATAAATTCCCCAAATTTATGATAAGTAACTTAAAACAAAAACTTTTTTCGTTAAATTTTTCTATTGGGGAATCAAATAACGTTTAACCCATCACAAGTTTGTGATTTTATGGTGGTTAACTTTCTCCTAATCATGTTTTCTACCACTCTCCATCAGAACTTGATGGTTTGTTTCCTCCTCCATATCCATGTTTTCATGGAATCCTAATATCTGTTGTCTCGGGTGACCTTTTTTATTTTATTTATTTCTTTTAAAGTGATAGTTTTATTGACTGTTTTTTTATGTGTGACTTTTAATGAAATTTCCAAGCCCAATTTTAAAATTTTGAGGATGTAATTACCAAAAGGGGGGAAGGATGTAATATCCCAGGTAAATAAAGAATATAACATTTTAATAATTATTAAAATTTATTAATTAAATATTAATTTTACTTTAAAAGAGATTCTATGTTTGATGGCGTACCCGGTACACAACAATGGGTTTCTTTGAAATCTTATGGTGCTCACAATGCAGAGTCATACTGAAAAATAATAATATAATATTATTTTAAATAGTAGCTAACGCCTTACCGTTGTATTGGAAGAAATGGAAAAAAATTACTACAATATGAATATACAAGTTTGTTAAATGTTTTTACATTTACCAAATAAATTTTAGAGGCTTAAAATAATAAAGAATCTGATTTTAAACATAAATACTCTAATATTCTTTAAAAGGTTGATTTACCACCTTTTAATGGAGAACCCTTTTTAAATATAGTTTTTGTCATTTTTATATGTTATATTTTACAAAATAAAATTATACTTTATAATCGGAACATTAAAATTTACTTTGGATAAAAAAATTGTATTTTTCTGATAAAGTTCATTTTTTATGAATAGTGAAAAATACTGTATTTTAATTCAAAAATTCCTTTTAATATAATATATTTATATGGTTATATTATCTTTATAAATGGTTTTAAAGTTTAAATAGATTATATTTTTACCATTTAATCCAATTTTGGTCATTGGAAGTAATTTTACTTTGAAATTGGATATAAATAAGTGTCAATCTTTTGATAGTTATTATTTCTTAAAAACAGGTTTTTTGTTTTGACAGTGGGAATTAATTTCAAATTAATTTATTCCACTTTTTTGTTTTGAATTTGTAAAAATGGATTCCATATTTGGAATCAAGAGGTCCAAATTTTGTAAATAGTTAAATTTTATTTTTAGACATTATAAATATTTACTTCAGTAAAAAAATTAATTACCATGGTTAAAGGGTAAATCTGGTAAATATGGGTAATAAAATATTATTATTATAATATTAAATTGCCCTAACATGTGTCCTAATCCTATAGGTTGATAAGTTTCAGAATATGGTCATTCTTGGGTCAATTTTGGGACCCCATGGAGCCTCATGGGAGTGATAATGACACATTATATTAATTAATTTAAAGTAAAGACAAAAATGGCACAAACATATATCTTTTATGAAATGAATTATTACATAGGGTTATATAAGTTATCTCTTCGACTATAAATATTAATTTGAAAGATAAAAATATTTCCTATATCATGATACTTTTTTTTATTATTTTTATATATCAAATAAATAAATAAAAATTTGACACAATAATGATGCAGTGTTTACCTCATTAATGAATGATTTAAATAAATAAGATTATAATGATTAAAAAAATATCCAAAACCTATCCAATTATTATTTTATGATTTTATTTCGAACAAGAATCACATTATCTTCGACTTTAATAATTTTTGGACCTTTTGAAATGTAAAATCATTATATAATAAAATAATATTTTTAAACATTCCTAAAGAGCCCCTACTCCCCCTTATAAAAAGCCCTCACTTCAAATCCATTCCTCACATTTCTCAAGCCCCTTGTCTCATCAAACCTATGCCCAATTAATCTCCCTATATCCCTATCCTCCTCCTAGAATACTTACCCTAAGAAAAATTAAATTCAATTAAACCTTTTGGTTCAAACCAAATGGGGATATCTGATTTAAAGGATGGACAAGAAACAAACAAGTCAAGTCAGACACGAGGTAAGAGGTTTTTTATCTCACTTTTAATTCTATGATATTTCCATTATTAACCACTTATTTATTTCATGTGTTTTATTGTGTACTTCCATTTGATATATATTATCATTATTATCTTTATATTCATTTTATTCTATGATTCATTTTGTGGTTATTAACTTTTGTTCAAAAGACTTGATTGATTACAACGTGGTAGAAGGTTTTCATCTCAATTTTTTATTCTCATGAGATTCATGATATATTTTCCACTATTTACTTTAGTGTGGTGTATTTACTAACCATGACTGTATTCTTTGTGTAATATACTTTAATTTATGTGCATTTACATCTTCATTGTAAGATCCTTCCTTCATGGGATGTATGTTTCGGAATTTACCAAATCAGTAAGGGAACCTTTCACCATACTCTTTTAGTAAAAGACTTCTTTTATGTCATGTATTTTAATTTCCTTTTTCTTATGTTGGGGTATGTTATTCTATATCTTTATTGCTGTAAATATTATGTCCATGTTATGATAGACTCTTTCCTCTCTTATCAACTCATTTTCTAAATTTTAAAGTGACATCGTTAGGCTGTAGAATTTTTGTAAGGGAACTTCCTAACCCAATTTAAATTACTTGGGTTAAACTTATACTTATTGATTATGTCTTGATATAAATATGTGTTAATTAATTCTGAATGTTTTACACTTAATATCAACTTATATTGGGTGTATTTATATTTTTCACACATAATTATGTCATTGATTTATCCTTAATCTAATGGTACGATCATTGTAAGGTATTTCCTCTAAATTTACATTCCATTAAAACTTATTTGTTGTTATGCACCAATTAACTTTTATATGGTATGTATACTACCCTTTGAAATATTATAAAATGAATATCCTTATATTATTGATATTATAGGTTTTGTTTTATTTTATTCTTTAATTATGTTTAGTAAAGTGTTTCTCAAGTGTTACGAGACTCTTTAACTAAAAAATCATTTTAAAAGATTCAAATATTAATTCTTATAAATATTTCTCATTAATGTACATGTTTCCAAAATGGTTTTAATGATTTATTTATATATACATTAATGTTTTAAAATTTTAATTCCTTAAAAAGATTCAAATTGGTATGGGACACTTTGATTCCAAAAATATCTTTATTAAATGTTTTTGAAAATGGTTTGATAAAGCATTGTTTATTTCAATAGCTTGATATGATATATTGTGATTTTAATATGGAAATGTTATATTTAATTTATGATGATTTTATGTGTTATGATTATTTTATGGTTATTGGGGATTGTTAATGTATACGGGTGCTTCTTTAATAAACCTATGGCGGGTGATCCTGAGATAGCACTCCAATGCATTGGGTAACATGATGGAGGTAAACGTTAATGTTTCTCCTAAGAGATTTAGGGAATATACTATGATGGGTATTCCAACATAACTCCCTAAGTAGTTTTGATAGCTACAATGTAAGTATGATATCTATGCCACAAGTTACCTTTATGATTTATGATTTCTATGTGTTTTTCATAAATCTTACGATTTCTTAAGGAATGTTATGTTTGAAAAGTATGGTTTTATTATTTTGTATTTATTGATGGGTTGATGTTTTAATTCCTTATTTTAAAACCCTTACTAAGATTTTTATTCTCATACCATGATTTTGAAATGTTTTCCACATGACTTAAAGATGAATAAGGGTCAAGGATGGGACCAAGGAAAAGTTATGTTATCTAAAACCTGGAACTAGACATGTTTCTTTTTAAGACTTTTTATTTTATAAAAAAAAATCAGTATTGAGTAGTAATGTATACATGTAATATTCAAGTTGATATGTAATATTTATGGCCTAATTCTCTAAAACTCTAAACCTCAAAAAATTCTCAATGTGAATTATTCATTTAATTCAATATTATGTAATATTTAAGGCCTGGTCTGTATATTTTCTTTTTATGAATTCCATTTCTCTTTCATGGCTTATATGTTTATGAAATTATTTTCTATTTCACAGGTTATAATTTAGATAAAATCGATCTAAAACATATATCTTTTTCCATAGGATATGATATGTTTACATGTTTATGATACCCATTTAAAAACATTAGTTATGATATGATTGTTTATGATTTTTTGGCACATGTATGTAAGATTTAATTATGAGATGGGTGGGACTTATATCTCCCTCCAACTCATTAGTTAATGATTTATATATCATGAGATACATATGGATGGAAATGTAAATGAACTTGGATTAGTATTAAATAGATGTAATGGGAAATGAACTCACCTCAGTAATACAGAGATGGAATGAGGGTTGAACTCAGTTTCGTAATATATGGATGGAAGGAGGGGTGAAATAGGTTCAGTAATACTGGGATAGAATGGAGTGTGAACCTAGTTCAGAAAAGGACTTTTTACACTACGATGGTCTTAGTTTTAATTCCCTGAATACTATAGAAATCATTATATATTCTTATGTTCTTGCAAAAATTCCATGTTTTATTCTTATGTTATTCATTCATGGATTATGTTCATTATTTCCTTAATATTCATGGATTGTGAAATTCCAATATTTATGTAATTATTTATTTATATGATATTTAATATGTAGGGCATGATCTCTATTTTTAATTATAATGTTCTCATACCCTTATTCTCATGATTATGCTTACAAATCTACCTTGTTTACCCTTAGTGAGCATTTGAGCTCACCCCTTTCTTATTTTTTCTTTCCCTAAGTTATGAAGAAATAATTTAGGTAGAAGTAATAAATGTGAAGATATTTATGGGTTATGTTGAATAACTTTCACCAGGATAGAAGATTTTGTTTCCATGCATCCAAAGACACTAAAATATTATGGTCCTCAGGCGGGTATTTCTGTAATTTGCTGAATATTCATATAAAATGACATAATATCCATGTATGTCAATCCTGGGTTGTTATAATGCATATATATATTTATAAATATTTATAAATATATAAAAATATATATAAATATCTTTAATATCTATAAATATATACAATTATATTCATTTACAACTAAATATACATAAATATATAAAAATATACACACACTTATATTAATATGAAATAAATAAGGACTCACCAAAAAAGGAAGACCCTTATAATTGTAAAACCATAATATCAAAATGAATGTACAAATATTAAATAAAATCATATATAACCAATCAAGAATAATATGGCCTTCATAAATGAAACATAAATTACATTAAATGTTCATAAATCAAGTTATTTCAACTAAAAACATTGTTTTATAGGAATTCAAAGACTTTTTTCTATAAATATAGGGTTCCCATAGGTCTATATGATGTATAGAAAAATAGAATCATTGATTTAACATCTCATAGAGCTCAAACAAACACCTAAGTAAAGGTTATGGTAGTTTGAATGTGGAGATTCATTATCAACTTCTCTTAGAACATTGTTGAAATTTTATTATTAGTTACTAAAAAATTATTATATAATTTCAATGTATTTCTTTTTTTAATATTTTATTTGAATAGTCATAGAATGTAAATAGACACATAGAAAAAAAAATTATAGTCATTTGATGTTGAAGTCTAATTTTCATCATCTCTTATAACATTAAAATGAAATAATTAATATTTAACAATGAATAATTATTAAATTTTAAATTGTAATTATTTATAGAATATAAATTTATATATAATGTTATTATGATTAGTTTTTTTTTAAATAATATATTTAGAAGTGGTTTGCTATAAAAACAAATCATCGCTAAATATCACAATTATCAGTGATTTTAAAAACCACTGTTAAAATTAAATAAAAAGGAAAATTATTTTTTATCAAGGACTTAGTGGTGGTTTATATAAAACAACACATAAAAATTTTAAATAGAAATATTTAGTGGTGATTTTTAAAACCACCCCTAAAACTCCACATGTAAATTTCATTTCTCTTATAGTGTGGTGTTTCAAGAAGTTTCTACCCCCACTTCATATCATATTCTTGAATAAAAATAACCATGATGATTCTTTTCATTCCAAAATCACTAAAATTAACATTAAACATATCATAATATCCAAAAATGAATTAGATGTTAACAACACTTTCTTTAGACATTAAATAAACCCAAAAATAGTCTACCTAAGTAAAGATAATACCTGAAAAATTTGAATAAACCATCATAATTAAAAGTAATTAATTAATATTAAAAACCTCTAAAATAATACCAAAAGTTCCACATAAATCATTACATAGATAGAAAACAATATAACTATACAAAATATGTCTGAATAAATTAAAAATACTTTGATTATAAAGGTTTGATCACAAATTCTTCCAAAAATATTTATCTCCAAAAAACATTTCATAATGTCACATACCAAATATATGTATACCCTAATCAAATAATCTAAAAAATATAATAATACTTTTAAAAAAATGGTAAATTAATCCAAAATTTAACTCAATATTTTTTCATCAAATAATATAAACTATAAAATCACATAAAAGTCTTTACATTTCATACAGTGTTCCCAAATATATAGTTAACGTTAAAAAACACCAATCACATAGTCACCAAATAACTTTTTATTCCCCAAGTATATTTTTCCTATGCAAAAAATATTCCTAAATAATATGACAACCCTTTATCCTAATTAACTAAAATTACCTCAAAATAAAATAATTTATCAAACTTAAAGGTTATCTATACCTTTTAGCTTATTTCCTACTATTATAATAACATTAATCCCAAAATAACTTTTACAATAAATCGCATGTTAAACCTATGAGTTACATGTAGAAAAATAATTTATTAAAACCTAATAAACATATCCGAAAATATCAGTAATCTCCTTAATATAAATTCACATAAATACACAAAATGGGTACCAATTCATCTGATTTTAGGATAACCATTAAAATATAAATCCTTCAATGAAATAGTACAACATCATAACTATTGAAAAATTATGTGTAAAAAATTAAATAATTCAACTTACATTATAAACTATTAACCAATATTTTAAATTTTATTCCTTAATACCTCCTTTCAACAATAATAAGTATGATTTTAAAAATCTTTTGTATACATACGGTTTGAAATCCATATTAAATTTGAATTCTTAATATTGGTAGATGGTTTTTTTAGAACCATGATCCATATTAAGAATCTGAGAGTTTGAGTAAACTTATTTGACTAATTTGGGAATAGTTGAGGCTCGACAGGTGCTTCGAGTTCTTAAGGGGGTATAAAGAGATTCAAGTTAAGTTTCAAGAATTTTTTTGTGGTTCCTATCTAGGTAGAACAGTTTGGAGTGAGTGGTTTAGGAGAAACCATATTGAATGTTGATCACCTGGACTTTTTTAATACCATTTTTATAGTACCAATTCAATGTGCATGGTTATCACACTGTTTATAGTTAAACATGAAAACCTCAATGAAAATCAAGTGAGGTGGTTTAGGCTATGGGATTGATTTGTGATTTTCATATGGTTTTAGACAAACCCTGGGAAATGTTATAAACATAGATACTATCAATTCACATGGTTTCCGCAAAATTTGGTAAATTGTAAAGAGAAACCATGTGATAAGAAATAACTTGGATAGTTTACACCATGTAGTTGGTGAAAAGTTTGGGAAATCATGTTGTAAAACCATGAATCTCACTAAAAGTGGTATTTTTTCCATTTCCCTATGAAAATTAAATGGGTTGAGCCATCTTTATTCTCCCTCAGACCTACATTGTTGGCCTCTAATTCTCACATCTCCCACCTCTATTTATCATCCATTTTGGGTTGCTTCTTGGGATATTTCTACTGATTGATGATGAGTCACACTCTTAAATGATATTTTTTATTCTTCTTCTTCCTTCATTCTTTTTTTCTACTCTGGTTTAGGTTTTTTGGGTAATTTCATCATATAATAGTGAGATCAACTATTTTTATGGTTTTTTGGGCATCCTAGTTTTAGAATGTCTTGTGACAATATTCTCTCATCATAGTTTATCTTTTTTCCAAAGGAATTCCACCCCAAAAATTTATAGTAGGTTTTTCATAAATTATTTTTAAATTAGTTATTTTTTTCATATCGTAGGTTAGGTATTTGACCCATATTCTTGTCAGTGGTCCACTATGGGCCACTCATAACGTGACGATGTGGTGAGTGCTTTGGTGATTATGAAGCATTGGTTCAAATTAAATAATTAATTGTAATTATTTATAATTAATTAATTATTTAATAAAAATTTAGATAGATTCTCAAGATGTTGGACGATATTAAGGTATATTAGATAGGCCATGGAAAAGTTTTCAGCCTTTGTAAAAATAATGGTAAAGGAATCGAAAGAGGTAGGTTTTCCACATACTTAACCTATGAAACTTATTCTTTGTTATAATTCATGCTCATGTGTTTCCTTACCAATAAGTGGATAACCCTATTTTAATAATTGAATAGTAAATTTAATATGAATATTTTAATTTAAATTTGTTTTTAAAAAATTATTACCACCTAAGAGACAAACTAAAAAAGTGCCTGGGACATTTTGAACCCAGTCCACTAGCATGATGTCGCAGTTATTGATGGTTGATGCCTATAATAAAAGAAAGACCTTGGTATTTGAACCCCTTGAGGGGGTGTGTGGATGATTGTGTGGAATGACCCTAATAGGTCGTCTGGTGAACCTAGGGATATTATGTTCCAAGATTCACTAACCTTGGGTAGGATGGGATTGGGTTGGTTGGGTGGACTGACCTAGGATGACCATGGACCTTTAGATGGGTTTTGATCCAACTGCCTTGACATGTGTTGATGTGGAATTCCTTATGTGTCTTGTGAGGCTATATTTGTTTAAGGAAACTATTGAGGATTTTGATGTCCCCTATGAGTTGGATTGGGGCCCGAGTGACTCTCATAAGACTTATGGGACCCCCTACAGGTGCCTTAGTGATATTGACCCTAGTGGGATGTTGATATAGGTAATTATAGTGTTTTTATCTTTATGTGTTTGTCCAACCCTTGTTCATTATTATCATAATTGGTTTGTGAAATTCTATTGGGGTATTTTTTTATTATTTATGATGGAAGACACCCTTGGAGCAGTTTTGATATGAAATGAAATACACCCTTGGTGTCGCATTTTAATTTGTATGGGAAACACCCTAAGGGAAGTGTTTATATATGTGATACTACCTAGTTGAGAAAAATCACATGGGGGAGATATATGATACCTTGTTGAGAAAACACTTATTTTTTAGGTATGTGATACTATCACTAAGGTTACTATTGATTTGAATCTTGGAGTTGACATGATATTCTAGAATGGATCTTTCTAGGAGAATTATCAAGGTCTATTATACTTATGGAGAATTACATTAGATGAGAAAACAATTATAAGAGAGCTTCATGATATATGAAATGTATACTAGGAGGATATGAGACTATTAAGTTTGGGTGCATAGTCATCATGATGTGATCAGATAAACCTTGAACTGGATGAGGTAGGTATGGTCGATTAGGGTCACTAACCTAAGGATCGACCAAGGTATGTAATTTTAGTTGGCACAGTCCTCATGTCATTTTCAAATAAATTTCAACATCGGGTCGAAGAACATATTTCTTGTGGCTTTATTTATTTATTTAAAAATAATTATGTTATCATAGCTTTTAACATGAAAATATCACTACATTTTTTATATGTACAGTACCAAACTAGTGGTTCCTAGGTATGTTTTTTACTCTCACCCTACTCAATTCACCATTACACTATGGTACACCATCAGAACATAGTGTTTATAGGTTCAATTTCTTAGAGGACCAAGATTGCCTGATCAAGATAGAGAATCTCATAAATGAATTGGATTTTTGCATGATGTGAGGCTTGGGGATTGTGGTATAGCCTCCTATATACTTATTTCAGTATTATATTTTTTTATTATTTATATGTGATCATCCTAGTGTGTGATCAAATTTTGTGTATGAATATATTTCTGTGAATTTCATATTAATATTACTGTATTTTGATTTATTCCTATGTACTCTGATTTATTTACTTATGCAGTTGATGTTTGACTATTTTTTATATTATTATGCACTTTGATACAGGGGTTATAGTGTCCACATGGTACCTCCATAGACCCTCATTTCTAGTCGAAATCCATTTGTGTACAGGTGGCCACACCTAAGGTCATATGGAGAATGATTCTAGCTACTATTCAGAGGGAGCCTTGATGGGACATTGCATGTGGAATCAGGAAATTGTTTTTATTTTTCATATTAATTGGGGTATGGTATATTGGAGAGATATGGATGTGTTAGAGCCAATGATGTATCCTGGTTAGGTGCATTAGGAACACATATTTTGGAAGAATGTATAGGTTTCCATGATTTTAGTATTGTTTTTCATGATATGTGATGTTTCTATTGATATGATTTCACATTATCTGACACACATTTGGTTTGAGGCTTATGGTTTATATAGGATATTTCACTTGACTATTGAGGTAAGTGGAATCACATGATTCATTCTTATAATGTAAGGATTCATAAGAAATATAAGCTTGTTAGTGTGTGATTTATGTCACTAATGAATACTCCCCATTTATTTAATGTTTCAAAAATTTCTCATAGAGTGTTTTACTATATAATTACTTGGTTAAATTTCACTCAGTTGGAATGACATGTATGTGCATTTCTTTTTTATGATAGGTCATGTGGATTTTATGGAGAGACGGATGATGGGAAAAATGGTCATGATGTCCCTCTTGCACACGACGTGTTTTGATCATAATGGGTTTGTAAAGGCACTTGATTCATTTGTGATGAACCCCTTTTGCATGATTGAGAAATATTTCAGTTATTTAATGTGATATTAACAACCTAAATGGGTTTTCCCATATAACATGGAATGGAATTACACTTAACTAAGATAGTGGCCAATATTTTCCTTTTTATGAATCATCTATATTCATTTCATTACAAATATATATATATATATATATATATATACATATATATATATGACACTGACTAAGAAGATCATTATTATTGAGGGGGAAGTCATGTATGAGGATGAATATATAGAATTTGTGCCTTATTAGGCTAATTAATTGGCATAAGGTTCGTGATCTATGAGTATGTGAGACCCTTGAGTGGGTATTTTTTCATTTTTGTTATTATGGGAATTTTATATGGCTATATGGATGATGCCCCATGAGTTGTGTTCATTTTTGATACTCAACTTGCTGGTTCTTCTAGGATTCCTAGAGACATTTATACTAAACATAGACATTAGTGGGATTGTATATAGTGTTACTGGAGGGAATTCCATGAGAGGGGTTAAACTAAAAATGTAGTCATCCTTATGGGGTTTTGAGAATATCCATGTTGGATACCTAGGGATTCTTATGAGGAAAGCATATTTAGTGCATGTGATTTTTGTTTTTAGGATATATTTGAAGACAATAACTATTTTTGTGCCTAAACCTATTATCATACATGAAATTTAACAACATGGTGAGAGAGAAAGTTGATTATTGTGTCCTGAAATGACATTGGATAGAATCTATGAATGTAGTTGGATTTTGGAACAAATATTCAATAGACCATCATCAGTGATGTTGATGCATTAGAATAGTTCTTATGTTGTGTGATTTACAAGATTGTGTGTTAGGATTCAATTTATAGGTATTATTGGAGGATACACCCATTAATTTTCCAATTATATTAAGTTAACATTCACTTTCTCTTTGTGGGCCCTACTGAAGTTGGAATAGTTGAATGCCATGTGTGAACTGAGCATTGATGGGAATCAATGGGATGAGTGTTTAAATTGAATATTGGGGTTTTAATAAGAACTTGAAATTCTCCTCCATGGTGTAAGATACATGGTAAATCAATCGGATTCCATGGGAAGGATGACCCTAGGGTGTCCCTTGACACGTATTGTCAAGGAGACGTGGTGTAAATGGTTGGTAATAAATGATTGTGGTTTAGGATGAGCCCCACATTTAATGTTATGTTCAAACATGATGAGCTCATGCTATTGAGTGTTTTTAGGGTGTGGCCCCCATTATCAATGTAATCATGGTAGGTGTCAAATTATGATGTTCCATGAACAATGAATAGTAGAAAAATGTAGTTTCTCATTGATACTCAGTTATGAATGAGATTGGAAATAAATTTCATTATATTTGAGGATATATGTGGTATGGGATGTGATTATTGGGATTTTAACAAGTGGTGATATCAAAATGACACTCCTATTGTGGGGAGCATCTTATCGATCATAGGTAATATGAAGCCATACGTGTAGTGTCATGGTTATATGAGGTGGAAAGTGGATGGTCATTATGGAATTTTGGAACTAGTGAGATAATGGATCCAAAATTATCTAGATTCCTTAGTGAAAGTAATGTATAGGTTCATATATGATAATGGAATGTTGTGGGGAATGGTTTTGAACTCTGGATGAGTGTGAGTTGACTTAATCATGTGTTGAGTTGGTAGTGCCTTTGTGGTCATGGTTAGAGCACAAAAATGTTTTTGGTTGATTGCGTATTCCACAAAATGATTTCACTCTATGTTGGGAATGGGATTCAGTGAACATGTTCAAGAGATAGTAGGATGCCATTAGGAGTAAATATATCATGTTCAGGTGATTTGGGTGAGGCGTTGATGGGTGCATGTCATCATTTTCAAGATGAGTTAGATGGAGGTGTTTCAACTTGGGTTCTCACCTAGAAATAGATGTGGTGGGATGATAAATGCATCAGGTGTATAATTTAGGAAATGATGAGTTTTACTGGGTATCATATGATCATTTTCAATAAGAATTCGATGAAATCATGTTGTTTTGGGATAGTGTAGGAACATCTGATTTTCCTTTGGAATGGGAAGTGAGAGTTTGTGTTAGCATCTGACCAGAACCCTCATGTGTGTTGAGGTGTGGTGTGTCAATAACCATGTTGAGCATTTCATTGGACCACTAAGAATTTTATTTTTTATGATATTATTAAAAATTAGAGTCATTATGATTGAAACTTGGATTGTGAGCTAAGTTATATGATGGGGAGAACTATAGTCCAGAAGATATGTTGGTTTAAGACAACTGGGTGACTTATGATACATTGACGTTAGGGAGAACCTCCTCGATGTTTAAGTGATGAATTCATGTGGAATATTTTCTTTCATTATATTGACTGACTTATGATGGAATTTCACTCGAGAAGTATATTAAGCTTCCAGGAATGGGATGCGTCCATTTGAAAGAGAATTAGTGACTAATGATCGTAAAGAGATCCAATTAAATAACCTCCGGTACTTCACGCAAATAAGAAGTGTTATAGTTGGAAGTTTGTAATATCCCATGTGTATAGGCGATTTAAATTTCTAAAGAAATTTTAGTTTTTCAGATTGGTGGACGGTTTATTCTAAAAACCAGGATTCAAATTGATTATCGAAGTGTTTTAGAATCCAGATATAATTATCTTTGATATTGTTGAAACTCTATAGGTGCTTCAGGTGCATTAGTAAGTCTCAGAAGCTTGGGAATATTTTTCAAGAGTTTTTGGATTTTCTTATCTATGGAACACTGTTTGTGTATATAGTTTAGGATATAACATTTTTTACCCTGAGCGTGTGGATATTGTCACTTCAATTTTTATAAAACATATTTTATTTGATTTATTATAACACAGTTTTGGGTAAATAATTTTAACATTATAGAAAACTGTGTGATGTGGTTTGGGATGGGGTCTTGGAGTATGGTCTGTAAATAGTTAAAAATCAACCATATGAAATGTTTTAGACTAAGAGAGTTTCAACATTCATGATTGGTTGATGGTTTGGTGAATTTTGTGGACTAACTTTGTGAGAGGGATTCTCTTAGAAAATTCCTTTTACACCGTTGGTGACTAGTTTGGAAAATTGTGGGGAAAAACTATGTGGAACACTAAAAGTGGTATTTTTAACACTTTAACCCTGTGAATTGAAAACCTGGGGAGCCACCTTTCTTCTCTATTTCACACACATGTATGACATAGATTCCTCCCCTCTCCTTACATTATTTCTATACTATTTTGGGATACTTATTGGTAAATTTTTGGCAATTAGTGGTGAGTCACTCCCCCCAAATATATTTCTTATTTTTCTTATTCTTATTTTGTTCTACTTTTTCTTATTTTATGGTTTATGTTTTTATAAATATTTCAATATAAATGGTAAAATTACCAATTTTAAACAAGTTTTTCATGCATCCTAGTAAGAGGAAATCCCATGATGATTCCCACTCATCACCATTCACTGTTTCATCAAATGTACATCACATCGTACACGTATTTCTAATTTATCCTCAAACGTTTTTTAATTAAGCATGTTTTTGGGGTTATATGTTAGGGATTTCAACCAAATTCATAAATTGGGTCCATCAAAATCCTCCCTCAAAAATATAGACTTGATTTCAGTGCAACATGGTGATGTAGTGAGTGTTTCAGTGACTGTACCACATTGGTTAAAATTAAATAAGGAAATATAATTATCTATTATTATTTATTTAGGTTATGTGATTAGAGATAGATTATATAGATAATGGAAGATCTTGAGATATCATGGACATGCCTTGGTAGATCCATCAACCATTGGAAAAAATAATGGAGAAGGCTTAAAAATGGTTTGGTGTTTGGCATAATTTCTATATGACATTTATGATTTTTTTATTATATATATATGTGTGTGTCCTTACCACTAAGGTGATGTACCCATTTTAATAATTATATTGTTTAATTTCATATGAATGGTCTATGTTAAATTTGATTATTAAATAGTATGACTACCAAGAAATAAAGGAACATGTTTCCTTGGCCTTTACGGACCTAGTGCTATAGTTTAATGCCTCAACCACCGATGGTCGGTGCTTAGACTAATAAAGATACCTTATTAATTGTAACCCCTGTGGGGGTGTGTGATTTATTATGTTGAATAAAACTGATGGTTCTCATCATGAACTTGGGGATATGATTAGCCATAGTTGACAGTCCATGGGTGGGATGAGTCTATGTTGGGTGGGCAGACTGACCTATGATGACTATGGAACTTCATATGTGTTGTGATCTATCTCCCTTGACTTTTTTTGATGTGACATTCCCCATTTGGCCTAAGATAATACATGTAGTTTATAACATTGCTAAGGAGTGTGGTGTTCCCCAATAAAGTGGGTTGTGGATTGAGAGAATTTCTTGAGATTTAGGGTACCCCAGTTGGTGTCCTAGTGATGTTGACCCTAGTGGTAGGGTGATGTTGGGATTGGGTGGTGTTGGTAGGTTTAGTCATTTTTCCCACCCTTGTCCTTTTTTACTATGAATTTCTTGGGAAATTACTTTTGGGTGATGATTTTATTATTTATGATTGTGGAAACCCTGGGTGTGATTTTAATATTAAATGTAATCCACTAGTGGGGTGGTATTTTATTATGTATGGGAAAGGTCTCATGGGAGGTTTCTATTTATGTGCTACTACCTAGATGAGAAAACTCATTTTGGGTAGTTCTATGATTTCTAGATGAGAAGACTCTCATAATTGAGGTATATGAAACATTTAGGGATACTTTCATGGATTTTTAGTATGGAGTAGACAAGTATACTAGGATAAATATTTTTAGGATAATTCCATAGGCTTGTGATACTTATGGACTATGACCTTGGCTAAGAAAACTCTCATAGGGGAGGACTATGATATAAATATGTATACCAAGGAGGATCATGTTAATTATATTATGAGGCACTATCATTGTGACATACAAAGAGACATCCCAATACTAGATGACATAGGTTTACTCAATTGGGGTCATGAACCTATGGATGAACAACTTTATGACACAATGGTTGGCATGATCCCCATGACATACTAAGAGATATTCTCGAATCAAGTTGTTGAAGGTATTATTAGTGGTTTTATTCATTTCCTTTTAATTTTTTTATATTTTCTCAGATAATTTCACATGAACATATCACTATATTATATGTGTATAGGACCATGTTTATGGTTCCCTACTAAGTTTTTTACTCACACACTTCTTGGGCCACCAATTCACTATAGTACCTGAATCGACCTCACTGTTTGTATGTTCGGGAGGGTAGAGTCATGGGGTTGCATGATTGAGCTATAGAATCTCAGCTATGATTTGGTGTTCTAGACTAGGTGAGGCTTTTGGATCATTTTAGGGCCTCATATACTTTTAACGAAGTTCACTATTTTTATTATATTATTTTATGTATGTGATATTCCTTATGGGTGGTTAAGTTGTGTGATTGTTTCCATGTATGTGAATTTCATATTTATATTATTGGATTTTGATTAATTCATAAATAATATGATTTATTTACTTTTTAGTTGTTGATTGGATATTTTTTATATTATTGTGAACTCTGATATAGGGGGTATAGTCTTCCCATGGTACCTCTATATACCCTTTCTTTTAGTCGACTGCCTCTAGCGTATATGGAGGCATCCCAGATGTCACATGGAAAATTGGTCCTCCAACTATTTATAGTGATTCGATTCAATTCATTACCATAATCATGTTCCAATATTCATTAATATCAACCTAATCATGTATTCCAACTATAAACATAAGAAAAAAAATTATAATGATTCATACAATTTATATTTTATTCGTAGTTTCATCATCTTTAGATATATTGAATTTGACTTTGTTAAACCTTTATTCATGTGATTTTGATAATAATATTCACAATATTTTCTCCTAGAGAATTGATTTACATAATTCCCATACACCACATATTTGAAAAATTCAATTAATACCTCAAGAAGAACATTATTCCCCTTAGTTTAATTATCCAATCTATATATTTATCCTTGGATGTTTATTATATTATACCTTACCTTTCAACGCATAAAACATTTTCCTATTACACTGGGACAATCCCTTGGGTGCCTCTTCCCATTTTTTTGACATGTAGGAATTTTAATCTTCTTTATCCCATAGTCCTTATCACCTAAACATCCATAAAACTCAATTTTCCCTTATTTCATGTGTTAAGAAACTCACATAGGTTTAGGTTACTAATCATAAATTGAGATAGATGATTAAGAATAACCACATGATTTTTAACTCTAACTTTTATGTTGTTTTATAGAAACCCTCACTTAACAACCATTAACATTACATCATTTTTTTGGAATACTTAATACATTATAAAAATAGATTCCCAACGTCGTATTAGTTTAGTTATTTTGGAAACATGGAAACCAAAACACTGATACATAAGTGATCTAAATTATCTCCCACTAGGTTCTCTATTACTATAACCCTTATTATACACATCATACATAATACATTTCATCATAAAATGGGGAAATTAAACATAAAAAGTGGTGATCTATGATGTTCATCAAGGGTAGAAAAGAGAGATATATAAGAATAAAAATTAGAATAAGGATAGTAGAATGTGATCATAATGTTATATGATCACACCCTATATAAAAAATATCATAAAAATGAATCATGACATAAATATTATAAGTTCATAAGACATTAATCATAAGATAATCTAGAGAAAAATCCATGAAATCATAACATAGGAATAAGACATGTAATTGTGTAAGACATATAAACATATAAAATGATTTACATCATAGTTAAGGAATCACTACCAAGGTTATCTTAGTGGAATGAGTTCACTCTAAAAACCATATTAGTATTCAAGGTTAACTCCCATAACCATCTTTCTAGACATAGTCATTTGCTGATCTAATTTCACTCCTCATTCCAACCATGTCTATCTCATGATATATAAATCTTTTTCCAATTCATTGGATATAGATATAGGTCCCAACCATCTCATAATTAATTCATGTATATGTTTTCCACAAGATCACAAGCATTCATCACATCATAAACCATGAAATGAAATGGGTACATAAACATGAAATCTTATCATAACCTATGGAAAATTGGTAGGTTTCATAATCATTTCATCAAAGTATAACCCATGAAATGATGTAGGTTTCATAAGCATATTACTCATGAAATATAAACATGTTTCATAAACATCATGTCATCAAAATGTAAACCATTCATATAAACAATATGAATGGAAATTTTGAATCATTTTACATGAAAGGAATGAGTAACACCAATAGATTTCATATTATATTCAAAATAATTTTTAACTATATTTTAAAAACATTTCTCAAGTAAAATATTCATTTTACTATGAAAAATGATTTTTTAAAAAGAAAACATTTCTGAAAACGGTTTTCATTGAAATTAGATTTAAAACCCTAAAAAGGAAGCTTTGAAAATCATAAAACTTTTTTATAACACTTTTTACTTGAAAATTATCATATTATATCATTTTAAAAACATTTTTTAAAACATATTTGAAACATTATTATTTTAATAAAATAGATTTCTTACCGAAGAGTGAAATAAGGTCAAATGTTCTTTAAAAAAATTCATATTTATATTTAGTAATAAAGTGTGTAAAATGGTACTAATATATGAATAAATAATGAATAAACATTGGAGAATAAAATACATGAGTGTTCATGATAGATGGATCATAATATTTAATTAGTAGAACCACAATCCTAAACAATCTTAATAAACGATTCGATTGATGGAATAAACTATTACCACATTGGTAACTTTGAATAAAACACCCCATGTAATAATATTAATTTTCATAAAGATTAAAATATCAATAAATTTAGGATATTCATCATATAACATGTTAAATTATATTATATATAGCTCATAAAATAATATAGGTGCATAACAAAACATGTGTCTCAAAGAAGGAATATTGAGACGAAACTATCTTATTGATTTTGTAACTTTTGAAACATAAAAACCAATGAAATAGATATCATTAAATGGGTATTGAAATGCCCATAAATTTATTTATCATAATAATAGAATAGATTCATGTGAAGTATGTACACCACATAAATTAAATGAGTGGCGAATATGGAAAAGACTCACAGAAATAAAAGTGGGACTATAAATCCTCTTACCATATTAATTTAAAATCATCATGCTCATTCAACCCTCCTATATAATAAATATAAGTTTATTATTAAAATATTAAAAAACTATATTTATTTTTTTTAAACTATATATGATTTACAAATGACTTTATATTACCAGTTTATTAACAATTCCATGTTCAAGTTACATTTTGGGTAATTACTTATTTGTTTTCACATGTGTTTTGATCTGTTATATTTTTTCCTCATAAATATATCCTTATATCTAAAATTTAATCCATGATATAAATATCATTTTTATTCAATATATATTTATTTATAGTAATCTATAAAATATAGAAATATAAAATGAAATACATCATTCATAGAGATGGTAGGTCGTACATACGCATGAACATTATTTCCAATTTTTTTCATATTAAATGAAATTAAATGATTCATATATTATAATTATAGTATAATTTTTTTTAATTTATATTATATATGTATATTAAAACCAATTTTTATACATTCCATGTAAAGCGTTACTGAATCACGTCGCTTTGAGGAGTGATATTCCACATGACCACAAATGAAGTTATCATATTTCCACAAAATAGAAAGTATAAAGTTATGTGTTATATTATAATTAAATAAGAATTAATACCTCATAAATATCATATATATCATATAAAAATAAAAATTAAATCATTATTTACAACCTATAAAGTTGGTTGTGGAAGAAAGATTGGCATTAGTTCGCAAGGCGGTAGTCTGATGTACACACGAACGTTGATTGTGTATCCCAATTGATGGAAGTGTATCTGAGTGTAGGTATAATCATCAACACAAAAAAAAAATTATATTTAGGATTATTATTTTATTATATAATATTATAATAAAAATATTTTAGGGGGTGCAGAGTTATAATAAAACAAAAGATCTAATGGAAGGATGTTATATCTTTTTTAGGTATCTCCTTTTGGTTTCCACCAAAGGGCTTCATTGGTTATATTTTACCCCAGAGGTAGGATTATTGTATAAAGGTTCCAATGTTTTTGAGAGATTAATATAGTTTTATTCTATGAAAAAAATGATTTAGAGGTGTGTGGAATTGAGGGGGTGAGTTCCATTTTTATAGTGGAGGAGGAGTGGCGTTCTTGTAAATATAAAAAGGAAAACATTATTGAGGGGACTCCCTTACATCATGTGCCACAAATAATCTTCCAGTTTTGATAATGGAGTGTTATTGGTCTAAATATTTCCATAATATGTCTTGTTTAAATGTTTCTAGGTTATTTAGACCCTAAAATTAATGTTTAACTAAAATGTAATCTTGTTTTTTCATTAATCACTATAATTAATTTTAATTACATTCTATAATATTTTTGGTAAAAAACAAAGTTGAAATAGTTAGAAATTATAAATTATGATTATTTAATATAATGAATCCATTTTTATAATTTATAATTACATAAATTGGTATAAACTAGTTTAATATTAATCTGGCATACACGTCGTGGCAGCCGGTTTTTCAAGAGAAAATGTTTAAAAGTTTGAAATGTTTTTATCCAATTCCAATGTTAAATTGGTTCCAATAAAATAATGTTCATTAATTAATTTAAAATTGGTCATATTTCACTTCAAAAATAAATTAAAGTAGAATTTAAAAATATCAATAAATTAAATGAAATAATAATTTTGAATTAAAAATTAGTATTCTTCACTATTCTTTAAAAAAAAATTTCCAAAAAATACCAAAAACTCTCCCTGAGATATTTTTTAAAATTAAAAATTTAAAAATAAAGTTTATTTTATTAAATTATGTTTCTAAAAGTGTCTAAAGTTATTTTTATTATTTTTCACATAATGACATAAAATGAAGTTCTTTTTGAGAAAATAATATTCTTCAAAAAATATAGACTTTACCAAAAATTATATGTTTTATTATCAATATGTTTTATTTTTAAAAACCAATTATAAATAATATTTAAAAATTAGTTATTAATATTCATATTACTATGTTTAACGACTCTGTTATATCTATCTCATTTGAATAATTATAATAATAAAATTTAGTTTTGTAGATGTTTAATGTTTCATGTAACACAAGACAAGTTGGTGTTTAGTTCATCAAAAGCTTATCTTGGGTTAGATTATAATAAATTTTTAAATTAGTGTAGTGTTAAATGACATGAATCAAATAAAAATAATTTATTCAGAAAAAAACTTCATAAAAACTCAGGGTGTTACATTCTACCCCCCTTAAAATGAATTTCACCTCAAAATTCATCATTTTGTACAAAACAAAAGATACTTATTTGTCATAATATCATCATGTTCCCACATAAATTCCTATAACTGCAGATTTCTACATATAACATTGACTAGGTGAGTGGTCTTACTTCATATAACTTTCTCTGTATGATTCATAATTTCAACTGATTATTCTTTGTAGGAAAGATCCTTCTCTAGATGTATGACCTTTGAGTTTAGTTCATATGAATGGATAGATATGTACTTACTCTAGAGAGATATATGTAACACATCCTAGAAATGAGATTTTTTTTTGAGTATGTTCCATTTGATAGGATACCATCCCAATACGATCATGAATTTCAAAGGTCTTATATACCTAGGGAATATTTTACCTTTTATTATGAATCTCATAACCTTCTTCTAGGGAGAGATTCATAGAAATGAATTATCATCAACTTTAAAATCTAGATCATGCTAATAATTATCATCATAACGTTTCTACCGACTTCGATCTTCCTTGATATACTGCTGAATGTTTATAACCTTCTTAGTCATTTCTTCAGTGATTTGAGGTCCCAATGTCTTTCTTTCTCCATCTTAATCCAGAACATTAGAGCTCTACATTTCTTCCCATATAGGGCTTCATAAGGATCCATATGAATTATTAACTAAATGATATTATTGTAAGAAAAATAAACTAGAGGAAGGTGTTGATACCAACCACCTTTGAAATCCAAAGTAAAATATATCAACATATCCTTTAGGGTTTTATTTGTTGTTTTATACTAACCATCAATCTAAGAATGATATATAGTGCTAAAATAAAATTATGTATTAAGGGCTTACTGAATAATTTTCCAGAACATTGAGCTAAACCTCATATCTGGATCAGATACAATATAATGTGGTTCTCCATGAAACTATTCCACTTCCTTAATGTATATCCTGAAAATTTGATCCATAGAGAAGTATAAATTTATACCAATGAAGTGTGATGAATTAGTAAGGTGGTCTACTACCACTCGTATAGAATTAAACCATTTAGAGGTTTTGCGAAGTCCAATGAAGAAATCCATTATGATGTTCTCCCATATCCATTTTGGAATGGCTAATGGATGCAACATTCCCTTAGAATTTTGATTTTTATCCTTAACTTTTTGGCATAAAATTCTCTCAGATATAAACTCTACAATATCCTTATTCATGTCATCCCAACATAAGTATTATTTCAGGTGTCTATATATCTTTATATTTCCAAGATGATTAGAGAATTATGAACTACGAGCTTACTCCAATATATCCTTCTCCAAATATAATAAGGACATTACACATAATAATTTTTTGACTTTATCATTCCATCATGATCATGGTGAAACTTAGGAACACTTCTGACCTTTTTTTTCAACACTACATCTTCCTTCTGCACCTATTTAATCTTCACTTGGATAGAGGGTTGAACAGTCAATTGAGTAATATTATGTTTTCCCATTCCTTTAACATTTCTTGATCCATCTTTTAAAAATGCAGAAATATTGGATATTTTTTAATCTTCATCATGGATAAGCTAGTGTGATCCATTCGACTCAAATCATCAGTTACCTTGTTCTCTTTACAAGGGTAGTAATATATTAAATAGTCATAATCCTTTATCATATCTAACCATCTTCTATAGAAAAATTTCAACTCTTGCTCTGTGAATATATATTTTACACTTTTAATATATATATATATATATATATCACACTTTTACCTATATAGATAATAACTCCATATCATTAATGAAAAAATTACTATAGCTTACTCCAAATCATGAGTTGGGTAATTTTTCTCATGAATATTCAATTTTCATGAGGCATATACAATAACCATATTATTCTATATAAGATAAAATCCTAATCCCATTTTAGATTCATCAGTATAGATTACAAACCCTTATACACTATAGGGTAATGTATGTATGTGTGTGCTAACTAGACTTATCTTTAGTTCCATAAAATTTTTATTATATTCATCAATCTAGTGGAACTTGGCACCCTTATTAGTAAACATGGTCAGAGGATTGGATTGTCATGAGACATTATCCACAAACTATTGATAATATCCATCTATGCCAATATAACTATGGATCGTAGTCACCACGGTTGGTCAATTAAGATATTCAATACCTTCCATCATTTAGGAATCTACTGTTATACCCTCTCTTGAGGTTACATAACCCACAAATCAAACCTTCTATAGCCAAAATTCACCCTTTGTAAATTTTTCAAAAAAAATATCTTACCATTTGGATTTTAATACAATTCGAAAGTAGTATTCATTCTCTTCATTAATCATTGAATGGGTAATAATATCATCTATAAATACTACCAAAAACTAATCAAAGTAATCTATAAAGACACTTCTCGTCAAATCTATGAACATAGAATGGGAATAAGACCAAAAGTAATCACAATATATTCATATTGACAATACCTTGTATAGATTACTGTCTTGGTTATATCCTCCTTCTTGAACCTCAATTGATGATATCTAGAACAAAGGTTAATCTTGGAAATGTATTGAGGTCTGTTTGTTTGATCAAACAACTCATCAATACAGTGAAGAGGATATATGTTTTTGATTGTGATATTTTCCAACTCTAGATAATAAATATAAATTCAAATTGATCCATCTTTCTATTTACCAAAAAGAATATATGTAACCCAAGGTGACACACATAGCTAAATTAATAAATTATAAAGGATTTCATGGATTTTCTTCCTCAACTCATTCAACTCAATTGAGGACATTCTATAAAGAGTGTATGAAATTAGAGTGGAATCAGGTTTGAGTTCTCTTGAGAACTCAATATCACATTTTGGCGGAAGGCTAAGAAACTCTCCTAGAAATACATCCAAAAATTCCACAAAAATAGGAATAAAATAAATGTCAATTTTATCCCAAACCATTTGAGATAAATACCCTGTCTTAATGGGAATTAAGACCCATACCCTAGATGCAATCTCTATAAGAATTCATACTTATCGTCACATTGATAAAAGAGCATAGGTTTGTTTAAAATATCAATAGTAACTTCCATTCATAGAAAATTGATGTGGTTTATATTGGTATAAATTCAATACATTCTTTATATGACATAAAATTCAACCAGAGGAAGAATGAAAATATTTGAGTAATTTCATTCCCACAAACACGAACAGGAGAGGAATTATAGACATGAGATGTAATCACTATACCATTAGGTTTTTTCACTACTAATTACACATATAATCATTTTAGTGTAATCTTAATACCCTTAAAAACATCTTTATATTTAAAAGAGTGGTTAGATCGAGGATAAAATAATACATTAGCGGTTCTAGAGGGGATGGTAAGTGTGCCTTTCACCATGTCATTATCGCACCCCTCATTAGAAATAGTGATCACATGAGATTTCCCCTTTTCCCTATGCTTATGTGGTTTTTAGAATTGATTGTCATTATTATCCATCTGGTTTGGGAACCAGTTTACATAATTCCCATTATTTGACACTTTTATCACTAAAACGGTGGAGGTGTATTCTATGCTTCTTTCCCTCTATTCACATTTGTATCCAACTTCTTCCCATCGCTTCTATAATCAAATTCCCAATGATCTTCACTTCCACACATAAAAAATTTATTAGAATTCAGAAGAAAATTTCTTCTATTCTTCTTCCCATGATTACAGCATAAAGAAAATATAATCTTTTTCTCCCCATGGTTTTAATATATTCCTTTAAACTCCAACATCATATTCTTTTTAGAACAATGAGTTTGATATGTAACTCCAACATAAATTTCAAACTAAATTTCATAATACACAATCTATTCATATCCATTGAAGTCTCTTATGATTGATTCCCTTCTCATAATTAGCTTCAATCTACTAAAGAACCTATCAACTTTTCTTTTGGTCAGGGTGATAATACAAGAATTGTACATCACAAATCTTGGGTAATTATCATCAAAGGTAGTAACAAATTGATCATATTTTTTCTTTAAATCATGGAACTATTTATCTATATTTGTATTAAAAATATGAGGAAATTAATTATTGAAAAATAAGTTCATGAACTCATCCCATTCCATGGATTCAATTTCAGATTTCTACCTTTTATTCTTGATCAGATTTTACCACTTGTCCAATTATTCTTCTAATCGATAAACAGCCAGAATGATTTTTTCATGTTCTGGAAACTAAATAATGGAGAATATATTTTCTGATGTACTAATCCATTATTTATAAAAAAAGTGGATTATAAGACCAGTTGAAAGATGGTGAATTTTTCCTCAAGAAGAACTTAACAGATTTTTGTTCCCTCCTTTTTTCATTTGTAAGTCCATCATGATTTATATCTTTAGAAAGTTGGGTAAGTATAGAAATGATATTTTTCATTCCATATCCTATGGTATTTGGATTATCAGGTGAAAAATCATTGAATTTCCCTTCACATGTTGCATTGACATAGTTATTTTGGGTTCCAGACATTTAATAAAACCAAAAATCATAGTATAAGATAAAATAATCATAGCGGGGAACCATGTAATCATGAAAACCAACTTATAGGATGTCTAGATTATGACACATTAATTAATAAATGACACATTATATTCATCCAATGTTATTAAAAGATTTATTATATTTAAATACTTCAATATGATTTATGAAATGTTTATGAATTTCCAAAGCTTATCCCCTAGGAGTGTCAAACCAGGTGTGCAGCAAAGCTCATTTTCATGCACAAGTTCCCGATCAAGTCTAATTAAAAACATCTTTTTTGGGGTTGTTAACTCTATGTACATGTGTTTTAGATCCACATCTAGATGTAGTATCAAGATAGTGATGTATTACTATGAAACAATTCACTATATCTATTACCATATTTAAAATACATTTTCTTATATTATGAATCCTCCTGAGACTTATCCTTAGAGAAATTTTCTTGAGGATATCACTATTGTTTTCCAATCATAGTTTCCAAAATATAACAAAAAAAATTCTTGGATACCAACTATAGAGACCCTCACTCACAATAAATTAATATCATATCATTTTTTGTGGAATACATAATACATTACAAAAATAGATGCTAAAATACTATATTATTTTACTACCTTTGGAAACAAGGAAACATAAAAACATTTATATAAGTGAGCTACATTATCTCCCACTATTTTCTACATGACTAGGATCCTTCATAGAAACAACCTATATAATAAATATCATCATAATATAGGTAAATTAAATAGAATAAGGGGTGATATTAGATTCTTAGTAAGGGTGAATAAGGTTCAAGTGTAAGTATAAACAATAGATTAAGGGTATGAGAATTTGATCATAAAATTAGAAGATCATATCATTTATATCAATGATTATAAAAATAAATCATGGAATAAATATTGGATGTTCATAAAACATGAATAAATAATGAATCAAAATTATTATTCATTAATGTATAACATAGGAATATGATATGGAATTGTGGAAACAAAATAAACATATTAACAATTTCTATAGTAGTAATGGAATAACTTATAAGGCTATCTTAGATGAATGGGTTAACTCCCAAAACCATCATAGTAATCAAGGTTCAACCCCAATACCAAATTAGTGGAAATAGTACTTTACTAAACCGAGTTCACTCCCCATTCCAACTATGTATATCTCATTAGACATAAATCTTTAACCAATGGATTGGAGGGAGATATAGGTCATACCCATCTCATAAAAAAATAATACATACATGTTAGAAAAGATCATAAATATTCATCATAGAATAACCCTTGAAATTAAATGGGTATCAGAAACATGTAATCATATCATAACCTATGGAAAAGATATAGGTTTTATAATAGTTTCATTAAAGCATATCATATTAAAAGAAGTAGGTTTCATATGAATATAACCCGTGAAATAGAAACGGGTTTTATAAAAATCATTCCATCAAAACATAAACGATTCTGAGAAATAATATGAATATAACATTTGGATCATTTCCCTATAAATAAATGAGTAACACCTACATATTTCATCTGATATTGTTAATAATTTGGAAAGATCTTTTAAAAATATTTATCGAGGAAAATTTTATTTCTTCTTTGAAAAATAATTTTTAAAATATAAAACATTTTTGGATACATTTTTCTTTGAAAATAGATTTATAAAAATATAAAGGAATATTTGAAAATCATAACAAAAAAAAATAATCCTTTATCCTTAAAAATCATATTAATAGATCATTTTATAAACATTTTTTAATGCATGATTTTTTGAATAAAACTGATTTCTAATCTAAGAGATAAATAAGGTAAATTTTTTATAAAAACATTTTTTAAATTATCTTAACTAAAAAATAGTGGAGAAATGGTAATAATAAATGAAGATATCTTGAATTAAAATAGGAAAAGTGAATTCATAAATTATCTTGAAATATGAATCATAATATTTTATCAATGTAAGCATAATCATAAACAATACTGATAAAAAATGAGATTGTTGCAAAAAACTCTTACCACTTTGGTACTTTTGAATAAAACTACCCATGTAATAAAATGAAATTAAGTGATGTTTAAAATATCATGAAAATTTATATATTCATGATATAAAATGTCAGATGGTAGTATATACACCTCTTAAATGAATATAGGTGTATAACAAAACATGTCCCTCAAAAAAAATTGAGATGAAATTACATTACTGATTTTGTAAATTTTGACCATAAAACATCAGGAAATATAGATCATAAAATTAGTAAAAAAAATACATTTTAATTTAAGGTAAATAATCATCAAATACATCCATAGGCATTATGTAAACCACATAAAAGAAATGATTGGTGAATATGGAATAAGTCTCACAGAAAAAACAGTAAGACTGGAATCCCCTTACATTATTACTTGACTCTAATCATACACATTGAAAAATAATGCATTTTAAATATAGGTTTATTATAAATCTATCACATAACAATATTTATTTATATAATACCATATATAAATTACTTATGAGTTTATATTAACCGTTTATTAAAAATTCCATGTTAAAGTTACATTTCGGGTAATAACCGCTTTGTTTTTTTCATGTGTTTTGATTTGTTATATTTTTTTCATCATATATATATCATTGTACCTAGAATTTAAAACATGATATAAATATCATTTATATTCAGTATATATGGATTTTTAATAATCTATAAAATATAGAAATAGAAAATCAAATACACTGTTCACGGAGACGGTTGGCCTAACAGGTGCATGAACGATGTTTCGATTTTCTTATTTTATTAAAAGAATGAAAATGGTGTGTATATTATAATTCCAGTAAAAATATTATGTTATATATATCATATAAATATAAAAAACCATCCTTATACATTCCACATAATGTGTGACCTAATCACATCACTTTGAAGAGGAGGTAGTCTACATGTCCACAATCAAAGTTATTATATTTCCATAAAATGTAAATAATTAATGTATGTGTTATATAATAATTAAAAAAAATTAATAATTAATTAATATCATATATATCATATAAAAATAGAAATTATATCACTATTTACACCATTAAAGGTTGAAATGGTAGAACGAGCGACATCGGTTCGTGGGGCGGTAGTTTGACGTACATAAGAACAATGATTGTGTATCCCATTTAATGGAAGTGTGAGTGAGGGTAGATATAAACATTACAATAACAACATATATGTATATTTAGGATAATATGGTTAATATATAATCATGTAATTAGAAAATTTAGGAGTGGATAATGAAATAAAATAAAAGATCTTGTGGAAGGATGTTATATCTTCATTAGGTAACTCTTTTTGGTTTGCACCAAAGAGATTCTTTGGTTGTATTTTTTCCTAAAGGGAGGATTCTAGGGATAAAGAGGTGAGTATTTGAGGCATTTTGGTCAGGGTCTAGCTGAGCCAAATGGCTTGAGAGGTGTGAATATGTGAGGGGGAGAGTTCCCTTTTTATAGAGGAGGATGAGTGACTTTCTTGTAAATATAAAAAGAAAACACTATTGGGAGGTCCCCCTTATATCAAATGCCTCCAAAAAAATCGATTTTAGATAAAAACTAGTAAATTATCAAAATAATTCCATCCAATTTCTTTTGGACATGTTTTTATGTTATCTTTCCCACCAAATTAATGGTTTACTATTAAGTAATTTTGTTTTTCCTTAATCATTGTAATTAATTATAATTACATTCACTAATATTTTTGGTAAAAAAAGTTGAAATTTTTATAAATTATAAATTATGTTAATTCCAAATATGGAAAATATTTTTCCAAATTATAATCACATAATTGGCAGAAATTAGATTAAAATTAATCCCACAGACGTGTCCTGATAGTGGGTTTTTTAATCGAAAATGTTTAAAGTTTTAAATGTTCTTATATTCAATTTCAATGTGATATTGGTTCCATTTAACTAAATTGGATTATTTATGTAAAATTTGTATAATTAAAATTTAAAACTAAACTAAAATATAATTTATCAATATTAATTAATTAGATGAAAAATTTATTTTGAATAAAAATTTAGAACTTTTCCAAATTCATCCAAAAAATGAAGTTTTTCAGAAAAATAACAACAATTCATCCTTACATAATTTTTAAATTATAAATTAAAAAAATTATAAAATTAAATTTCTAAATTTTTTAAAATTAATTATATTATTTTTCATAGAAGGACATCAAAAATTATTTATTTTGAGAAAATAGTAATTTTCAAAACATATAGATTTTAACTAAGATTATATGTTTTATTATCCATATGTTTTAATTTTATAAAACCATTATAAATTATATTTAGAAATTATTTATTACTATTCATATTACTATGTTTAATGGATATGTTAAAACTATCTCATTTAAATAATTATAATAATAAAATGTTGTATCATAGAAACTCAGTGTTGCATGTAACACAAGACAAGTCAGTTTTTTATGTAGCGCAAGATTATCTTGCTATAGAATATAATTAATGCTTAACATGGTATAGTTTGAAACACAAAACGTAAAATTAAATTAATTTATTAAAAAATATTCATAAAAACATAGGGTGTTACATGTTTGTTTTCTCATTCGAACAACCACCATAGTGTCCGTCACACCCATTTTTGACTTATTACCTATTATTTCCATCCATTTACTAAAAAATGGTTATTATTAGTATATAATAATAAAAAATATTATTAATAGAATAAATAATAATATTTCCTTAAAAATGACACCATATATTCATCTCTTCTGGCTTGACCCTTGATCCAAGAAAATAATCAAAATTATACATAACTTACTAACCTTTACATTTATATAACACTTCTGACATATGATCCCAAACCAATTTATTAACCCCTAAATTTTTATAATTATTTTGAAATTATGCTCATTCAAAAATAAATTTTCCTCTAAAGTTATCCAAATCATTTCTTTTATAACAACAATAACTCCCTGGACTTGAACACCCATATCTAGTTCAAAAGCCATATTTTTTACATACTAAAATTGATACCAACTATAACAACCTCATCATCACAAACCCATAATTCTGAGTTTAATATAATTGATTTTACTTTATTAAATTTTTATGATCTTCTAGGTTTATAATTTTATATAATTAAAAAAATTATTACATAATAAAGTGAACATATCCACACATTGTACAATTGTTTAGTATAAATTGGTTATTATAATTACACTCATGTTTAATTCATGATACTTTTTAATTTTTCAAAAATTGACATGATTAAACATTCAGTAATTCCTACTCATCCTTAGTCCCTTTTAGAAAAATTAAAATATTGTATAATCAAAATAAAAGTTAGTAAGGGATATAAAAAAAGTAATGAAAATCATTATCCCCTTTGAAAAGCATAAAAATCCATAAGTTTCCCTTTTTAAAGAAATAAAAATTAATCTATAATGAATATTTTATTACTCATGAAAAAAACTTTATTTCCTACAATTTTTCTTAAAAATTTTGAATCAAATATAAATGACAGTTCATAACCAAGATAGTTTATTAAGAAAACATGAGAATCGTGAAATCCTTTCCCTGAAAAACAAATATTTCACCTTTAAAAATTTCCTTAAAATTCCTTTAATCGTAAGCTCGACCTCATATCATATGAAATAAAAACATTCATAATAAAACTTATAAAATAATATAAAAACCATGTAAATATATTATTACATTATCCTTACAATAACACTCACAAAAACCATTACAAAGGAATAACTTTCATGGTTAATTCCAACATGTCTCCTCTAAGGAACATATCATTACCCAATAGAGTGTAAGACAATATTAGAACCATGTATCATCATAAAAATATTACATGAACTATATCATGTTCAAAATATATAAAATCATTAATTTTAATCATAAAACACATAAAATTTGGCATTAGATCCCATAACTGAAAAACTTTTTTTATATCATAAAATGAGAAGAAATAACCTTTTATTTAGAAAAAATTTGAAAATAAATAATTAGAAATTCCAAAAACAAATGGAATAAGATATTCTATGAAAAAATATAGAATATTTTTTATTAATATTGATAGTTAATAATGGATATGATGGAAGAAAAAATCATTCATGTGGTTAACAATAAAAAAAATTCTTACTTTTGTAAAGAGAGTCAAAAGTAACCCATATTGAAAATGTTAAAAAGAGTTATTTTAAAACCATTTTAAAGAAAGATATATATAATTGAAAATGAATTTAATAAAATATTTGTGTATAAATAATGAAATTATTGAATCTCTATAAAGAAAATGGATATTGAAGAAAAATATTTTAAAGGAATACATTAAAACATTTGAAATAAGGTTTTAAAGAAAAATCCCATACCTCAAGTCCAAAATCACCACTTGAATTATCTAAATTCTTGAATAATAAAATTTTATTAATTATATGATTTCTTAATAAATTTCATCATGTTAATTTAATTATAATTATTTCTTTTTCTTCATTTATTATCATGTTTTTTAGTCACTAAATAATTTAGGTTTACATCAGATGTTTTGGGGTTTTCTAGTTCTAATTATCAAAAATAACATTGATGGATTAATTTTGGTCAAAGTGACCATGGTTATATCATCTATAGAATCTTAAACATGTAATATTTTTCATATTTATACATTAAATTCTCTTTTATAATTATCCATGTAAGGTAGTCATGAAAAATGTAAAACATCTTTTCATGGATGTGATAGTCCGCATGTACACATGAGCGAAATTTTATTTTTCCATCATATGGGAGGGAAAGAACATTGAAAATAGGTTGTTTATAAATAATTTTAATAATTTATTAAATATAATATATATTAATTAAATATGTCTCTATAACCATCCATGTGAGCCAGTAATTAAAGACGAATTACATTACATCAAGGAGGGGGTAGTCTACACGTATGCACAAGTGTCATTTTCAATTTCTATAGGATTGAAAGGAAGTGTAAAGTAGTTATTAAATCAAAATAATAAAATTTAATTATATTAAATAATCAAATATCGTATTATTAGGATGGTTATAATATAATTCATTGAGATAGAAGAAGGAATAAACTTGAAATAACTTGGTTAATATTTATACATCCCACTTGGATATCTTTCATTATCTTAAACATAAATCTTTATAAGATTTGTCTTTTGGTGAGATAAAAAACTATGGGATGTGGTTAGGAGAATTAGGTAAGTATTCAGAAATATATTTTTCTAGTTTAGGTGTTAAAATTTTGTGTATAAGTTCCAATAGGGGGTGCCCATTTATAAGTCATTGGAGTGTCACCTGTGTAAATATTATGAATTTTAAAATATAATAAATGTATTTCTCATTGAAAGTGGAAACAATTTATTCCAATTTCTGTTATAGGGTATTTTATGGTCTAAATATAGTCAAAAATTAAATTAAGACATTTTTTAGGGATATTTAAATCCTTATATATTAGTTTAACCCATTAATTAACTCATTTATCCTTTATCATGGTCAAAAAAATTACCATGATAACTATTCATTTTTACTAAAAATATTGAATTCCTTAAAAATTAGAATATGTTGATCTAAAATATAGAATATATTTTCTGTTATTCATTTTACATAGTTTGAAAAAATTAATTTTATAAAAATTATGTGAAACACAATGAAATACAGTTTAAGAAAAATTCCTTTTTAAGAATAAAACTGATTTTATAGAAAAATTGTGAATATTTTTATTATCATGGAATAAATTTGATTATGTGTTATAAAAGGAGACATATTTTACTTTTAAATCAAACGAAAACTTAAATGAACCTTATGAATATTTATTTAAACGAAATAATAAAAATTGTATTTAGTGAATTAAAACATTACTCATATTTCTAAAATGTCAAACATAGATTTATAAGTTCAAAATTATTTTTTAAATACATTATATTACTTATTATATATATATATATTCTCTATAATTGTTTTCAAAAAATTATAATTCATTATTTATTAATTATAATTTTATAAATGTGATAGTACTTTTAAAAAAAGTATTTTTAATGCTCACCTAAAAATTAACCATTATAGGAAAAAGCCCAAAAATTTGTCTTATGCTAATTTTGACATTATGAATTAAAAAAATAAGTTAATTTGATAAAATTAAAAATATAAAAATCATAAAATTTTATTTAAAATTATAATTCAATATATAAATATAAAAATATTTTATATAAGAATGAACCTTTTAACATTATATATTCTTAACCTTTCATATCATTTACCAATGAGTGTTAATTTGTTTTCACATTATATATTCATAATGTGTTAATGTTTAAATTTAATTCTAATTATGTATTATCTACTTCAGTTTGGTGATCCTTATAACATAAACTATCAAACATAGTAGTATTTAAAGGATAATTACCTATTGAAATATCATAGTGTTGCGATTATCCTATTTAATCTCTAAAAATAGACAGGATCAATAATAATCACCAAATCCATAAAGAAAGACATCCAAAAATCCACCCATGATGATAATTCATGTCCTTATAATGTAAAAAATTGAATATGACACCTATAAAGTAATAACATTAAATAAGGTAACTCCTAAGGGATAAAAGAACTTACAAAACCACCTAATCATCATATCGTGATCTAGTAAAGTTGAGAAAATTATCCTAAAATCCTATAAATCTCTAAAAATAGATTACTGAACTAAGGGTTAGCATGCAATTATAATCAGAAGGTTACTCCCCAGAAACATCAATGTTAATGTAGAAGAAACATACTAAAGTGTAATAAAAACATAAAGAAACTAACATGTGTATCATACTTGTTCAATTACAACCCATCTGACTAAAGGTTCAATAACTAAAATCACTTAAAATACTCATATATAGTAAATCATAAAAATATAACAAATGACGTAACCCACACCCACTTCCACACATTTCTTCATACCACCACATCATTATTCCATATTTCTTAGTGTTTCCATTCCTTCCCATATCTATATACCAAAACCACAGTCACCATCTACATACTACATCCAAATACCACAAATTCATTTCACCACCAATTCCACCCATGATAACACCAATATGAATATCTCATAGACATTCTATAATTATTATGGATAGTGTAAGTGGTAATATTTATCCATTTGTATCACTCACATACTAGGTATTTGAGGATAAATCAATACCCAAAACCTCATATGTTCATCGGGAAGGTTACCTAACTTAGGTGGTGGTGTTTAAAAAATAATAAAACATACAATGGTAAATAATAACACACAATCCCATAATAGGTTCCTCACCATATCAACCATCTCTATAACTATATATATTATAATATGATAACAAAGCCCTAATAGAATAACTACCACATATAACCAGTCAATAGAAAACTGACACATAATTGATAATTTACCACATTATGTTTTTCATTAAATAATTCATCTTTAATACCACATTATTCATTACTAATTGTATCACTTAAACCTCATTGGCCATATTAAACATTAATTATAGTATTTGACCACTATTTACAATCCACTATTCACATAATCTACCAAGAATAATAATTTTTTCTCAATAATATTCCTTTACCACCCTTAATATTCACTACACTAGTAAATAAAATTTTCACATTATTTAATTATTTCATTTTCAACACAACCTTTTTATCATTACTCATATTCAATTCATTAATTATTTTCATTACATTTAAGATTCCATATATTGGGAAAATATATCACCATGTACACACCAGCCCCACTATACCACCATATCGACCACCCATAATAAGACCTCATCTACTAAATAATTTATATATAATTATCAAACAACCATATATTACTAAACCTAATAACCCTACTATAACAAAAAAAATAAAAGTCTTATTTAAGACTTTTTAATCATTTACCACTTCTTCAATGTCACTACTATCTTGTAGAAAAACATATACTATAACAATAATGTAACTCAATAATGATAAAACACACATATATGATATACTGAAATAGAGGCCACATAACCCTCGTAAAAGTTTATTTATCTCATATAACTTTTTCAATCCTAATAAATTACTCAAATAACCTAAATAATGTCAATTCCAAAATTATAATGGTAATAAAAAAACTTTTGAAATCATTAACCTTAGAATAAGTTCAATGCATCACAACACCAAGAACAAAATAATTTCAATGATTAAACATCCATTTTACCATAAGGATCCTCAAAAAAATCCTAGACCCCTCCCGCCACACATTAATCATCCATCATAAGAATACATCCACCCCGGACCATTATCCCATGGAAAGGTGAAATATAAGATAGAATAAATTACCTTAGATAATGTGAAATCAATCTCGTTATAAGAAAGACTCAATGATTCATCACCCAAAATCAACATGGAATAGACTCTTCATCACCTAGGGTTTCAAAAATAATGAATAGATCAAAAAATGAACATGGCCACCTAAATTTATATTTAAATTTTTATTGATAAAACCCATTACATGGTTCCAAGAAAACATCATGATTTATATCAGTCATTAATTATTTGAAAACCATTATAACTTAAATTATATGGTCAAAAAATATATCTATAATTTTTCCTTCAAAAAACATAGTGTTGATCAAAACCAAGGTCTGGAAACTCAAGACCATAAAAACTAAAAAATACATTATTATAAAAATATTAAAATCTATATTATATAGATCTCAAATGATTATTTTCCTTAAGAATAAAATATACTATATTGAACGAAACAAGCTCAATGATTTAAACACCTCACAAGATACCACTCAAACAAAAATTCCACCATCACAAAGGCTTAAACACAACATAAAAGGGAAATATTAGTTTATATCATTTTATTTTATAACAAAAAATCAACTTCACAATAAGAATAAGGTTTTAAAACCCCTATGTACTAAGCCTGCATCTATAAATCTTGTTCCCATATGCATTCCTCTAAACCACCATGCCCCAATAAAACATGTACCATAGGAATTACATGTCATCAGGACACCATTACTTCATGATCTAGAATATCATCAATCTATTCCAAAAATCTCTCATCCTCTTCTATATATATATTTCTCTAATCAATGACCTTATTTTCATCATAATGATATATTTTAAGCTATGAAAAGTGAATGAAATTATGAAATCAATCTATATAAGGTAAAAGATTCGACTGATAAACTACCTCAGAAATATCATTTAACACTTAAAAAGGGTTAAAAATTATATAATGAACTTTATAACTCAACCGAATATTAATTTCCCACAATAAAGATAAATTTTACATAATACATAATTAATAACATTGAAAACCAAAGGTCTCCATTCTTTTCTTATAGAATTGATAGATTAAAACATAATAGGGGTGAATTAAGTTGATAAAATTTCATTACATTAAATGAAACTCTTTCTGGTATGCAAGTTCAAATCCTTTTCCTTTAAAATATAGGAAATAGAAATATAAAAACATATCATAAATAGTTTGAAAATAAGACATTTATAGTTTTTCAACAAACAAAAATCCCCTAGTGCACTCAACCAACACTATACTCCATGAGATTAGTGACTATCACAATGAAAGACCTTTTTATGTGGGATCCTAGTAGAATAAAAGTATTTTTTAATTATGGAAAAGGTACAATATAATTCTACCAAGCTCTCCCATTAAAAGATCTATCCACATTCTTAACACACTCACATAGAATTAATGTAAGAAAAATATATATGAATAACCATTTTATGAACTATTAAAGAACATAGTTTCAAGAAACAACTAATATTAGATTATGTTACAACCTAATAAGATGATAATATTCAAATCTCAGCTCTATATGATCTTTTATTGCAATTGATAGACTTTAAATTTCAGCATAAAACCATTTTATATTAACTTTTCTATGAACAAGTACTCTTAGTTACTATTATTAGAGTACATGCACATTTTTGTGTCTACTATTCATATATATGTTTTGGGAAACCAATAACCGTTCCTTTTATATATTTGATTTGGTTTTTAACGTAATCATGTGAAAATTATAATGGTTGATTTGATAATTCATTGTAATGTTGATAATATATCCTATTAATGGAATGTTTCAAATCGTTCCAAACACAGAATAAGATTATACAATAATATTTTTATAGATATTATTCTTAAAAACATTCCATTCCTAGAAAAAAATGATTACACAAATAAATGTTTCCATAAATAGATAATCCCTTTTTTGATATGCTAAAAATCATGAAGTGACTTATCAAGAGATTTTGAAAGTAATCATGAAATTATGTATAAGAGCGACTTCTTCCTAAGATATCCAGCTGGTGGAATTGTTCTTAAAAGATAACTTCCTAAGAGGCATTATATGATAAAACCAATCATTGAATTACATTGTGTGTAAGATAAAAAAAATTAAAAATTGTGTTGTATAATTTTTTAGTGTAAGAAAAACATGTTACTAATATGTGAAACATAACTTTAAAAACTTCTTATAATTATCGTAAGATAATATTTTGATAATATATTTTCATAAGATAATTATTTTTTATAACTACATTCATTCTGAATTATCTGACTTGGAACATGTGGTATCTAGTTCAATCTCTTAGTAAGATAATATCTTACATAGTAAGATATACATTCAACATTGAGTTTTATGATTCTGAGCATATATAAGATAATATTTCAAAAAAAAATTATTCCTATAAGAAAAAATACTTTTTCATTGATTGAAATATTTACTCATTGTAATATAAACACTAATATTCAGTGTAAGATAAATTCATTATAATGAAACGATCATATAAATCACATAAGATAAACTCATTAGAATAAAAATAGGAATTTTGGAATCAACAAAACAAAAAAAATGAGATATATTGGAACAACATAAGAATTTCCAACAATATCACCCACTTGGATGATCAAACAACCCATTTAATTGAAATCAAAAATTTTGTGAAGGGATATTTAAAATAAATTTTTAATTTTTATTTCATCCCCCCCCTTGTTTAAAAATACATTTTTTCTAAATTTGTGTATTCTCATATTTCATCTCCATCATTTTAGGACATCAAAAAGAAGTAGAATATAGAAAAAAAAATACAATCAATATTTCACAAGAACAAGTGTAAATAGATAAGGTCATTGAGTGTCAAAAAAATTTGGTATGAAGTGGTATTAATTAAAATAGTGAGTATAAATCATTCAATAATTAAATAAGATCAATAAAGAGTAAATAAATGGATAAAAAACAATATACAATAAATTCTAATAACAATGTATAAACATACTGATAATATAGATAGAAAAATTCATCAAAAAAAATATAATATGAATGAAAGAAAGAAATTCATTAAAAACATGAAATACACACACCTACAAATTCGAGTTTTTTCTCAAAAAATGATTCAAATGTTTATAAGACACCCATTTAACCAAAAACCCAAACAGTGAATATATATCTTTTATGAGGCATGAAACATATTTTCATAAGGGGTTTCTTGAATTATAGTGGCTAGCTAAAAGGCAGAGAAGATGTTAGAAAGGGAGCATTATCCATCTCTCTAACAACATCACCCAATGTTAGTAAAGCCACTCCAAGTCCTACTTGATCACTTTGACCGATCCATAAAGAGGTGTTGGATGTTCAGAGAAGCTTTTTTATCACTATCCATATCATAATTATCATAAGGTACAAAGTATAGTCTAGAAGATGTTTTATTTAGAGGAAAAGAGACTTTTTCTAAAAACATGATACTTTCGATTACGCACACATCAGTAGGTTCAAATATATCCTTAAGTCATTGAGAGTTAGAGGTAGGGAAATCATCAATATAATTTCCTAACAAACATATCCCTAAAATTTGAAATAGTTCTTTCTAAAATCATCGATTCTTCATATCATTTCTTTCATACATTATTCTAGGAGAGTTTTGAATCCATTCTGAACCTACCAAGAAAAAATTTCAAATAAATCTTGTACATATCCCTTCTTGGTGAAACCAATAACCAACTTCTTCAACACATAAAACATTTTTTCTAACATACAATATCTTTAATAAAAATAAAAAACTTCCATTTAGTTTGTAGATATTTAATATTGTGAAGGTTCAACAAATAGATATGCCACTTCTTCATCATCTTCTTCATTAGAAGATTCTTACTTTAAAAAACCTAGGACCAACTGATGTAAATCCTAAAACATAACTTCCAAAACATCAAAATTATTTTCAAATTCATCATATATTCTTTTTAGTATAGCAATGATAAAACTATATTCATTTTATACTAAAGTTGAGCGATCATAAATTTTAGTTACCTTATCCTTTTACAATGTTCTAATTTCAATTATGTAGTTATCAGTTTATATAATATAACATTGAGTAAACATAGGAAACCTTATAAATTCAGAAATATTTAAAGATCTTAAAATATTTCCCTAGATATAAGTTCACATTAAATTTAATAAATAGTAGAATTAATCATGACTATTTATACAAAAACATATTATAATATTGAAAGTACATATTCTTGATTTTTAGATTCTCTAGAAGTTTGTATTGAACACGTTTTCACATTGACTAAACCAACATCTTTAATTCATTGAAATCATCCTTGTAAACTGAATTCTCATAGAGAGCCCCGATTTCACTTCTCAACTAAGTCAACTAAACATTCAATGATTCTACTTCTGACATTAATTTGGATTAGCTTTATCATTCTCTATCATCAATAGTATCAAGATCTGCTTTAGGAATTTCTGAACATGTATATTATGGGTGAATCGGAGAAAAATTATATTGATGAAATTTTATGCTTTGAGTACCATCAACTTGTTTATTTATATCAACATTAAGTATTTTCACATGTGAATATCCTATTGATTATGATTATTCTATTCTATTTGTAACAATATAAGTTTAATTCACTTCTTCTTGTCCTTCTACACTGGTATCATATTGATAATCATGGTCAATAGATTCAGTTATAACACTTCTACTTGTCTCCCTGGATGGAGAAACTTTAATGAGGTCTATTTCACCTAAAAAGTTTGATATAGTCATACCTTGACCAAAACTCAAAATTCTAGTAATATATGAGGCATATTTTTTCAAAACAAAGGATGTTGGTATAATGTGAGGCTAAACCATCATAGTAATAGGAGGTGAACTGACTTGAGAAGAAATTTCTTCTCCGATTTGAACAAAAAACTCTTACTCATCTTCTCTTTTCGAGAAGTTTTTCATTATGAATAAAACACCTTATATAAACACTTTGTACTAGTATTTCTACTGAAATAGGTACAATGGTTGGAGTTTGAAGAACATCACTAGAAATTACCATTTTAGAGGAATATCTATGATTGGAAGTGGGATATACCCCAATATATTCTAATGATTCTATGGGAAACATTTTATTTGAAAATAAATTCTAATAAAAAATGCATAATATCAAGATGTTTTCATTCAACAAAGTCAGTCCATGATAGTGAGTTGTAGTGTTATTATCCATAAAAATACCAATGTTATGAAAAAATAATTCTAACGTCCATCCAAATAAATAGATTTTTACTGTCATGTTTCAAACATGGAATATATATCTAAAAACATAACATGCCAAATTTATAGTATTTTAAATCATAAAAAAAACACTAATATAATGTCTTGAAAAATAATTTTCAAACTCACCATTGTGTTTTATTTTGGTAGAATAGATGAACATTATAAGAAAATCCTTTTGGGTTCAAAATCATTCATTTTATTTTTCTCAATATCCATGAAGCCAAAAAAAAGTATTCATAATTTATGGCAGACATACATCATTTATAGTGACTAATGAAGTTCTAATATTTGTGTAGACCTCATGAGGACAAATAAAGGCTCCATCCATTTCCAAAGAGGTTATTGAAAAAATAATTTGGTTCACCATTTTTTCACTAAGCCTTCATTGTCACCAAAATGAAAAATCACATTCTTGTTAAACTCATGAATTTATTTCTAAAGAAAAATTTGGTTCATTTTTCATCGAAAAAAAATTATCAACCCTAAATATTTATAACCTTATTAATCAACATGTTTTTGTCATCAACCAAACCAAAATTCACCACTCTTCAACTTAATACTTTCTTTTCCATCCTTGGATAATTGGTCATGCTTGTGGAATTACCATATGTTCTCCTAGGTTTTTCCATACTGAATGAGGTTTGGAAGATTGGAGGGTTAGGACAACAAATTTTGTACAAAAGATAGGGGTTGGAAATATTGTAATGGTTTCATGTCAATAATTTAGTGAATTTTTTTCAGTAATATAATTGTCCTATTGTGATTTCTATAGTAATAATTATAAAAAATTAGGCGACGTGTCCTATTATAATGTGACTAAAATGTAAAATAGAAATTCCAAATCTCAAACTAGAGAATTTAAATGAAATATTTATTCAATTATAAAATTAGGCTAATTATTAAAATTAAAATAAAATCAACTAAAATTAAATTGACCAAATTCAGATTTGATAAAATCAAATATATCAGTAGAAAATGGTTTAGTAAGAATGACTGCTAATTTATTTTTTGTGAAAAACAATTATAAATAGATATCTCTTTTTTCTGCTTAATATCTTAATAAATGATGTCTTAGATCAATGTTTTTTTTCTATAATTGTTAATTGGATTTTTTTTGAAATTTTGATATCATGCATAGTATCATATTGTATTGGAACATGGTTGTAACTTAATCCAATATTCATTAAGGTTTGTTTCATCCACACAACTTGCGTACAAAAACATCTTATGGAAATATATTTAGCTTCAGTAGTTGACATTGCCATGGGGTGATGTTTCTTAATTGGCCATCATACTATGGATTTATCAAGGAAATGGTAGGTTCCTAAGGTTCATTTCCTATATATACTACATTCATCAAATTCAACATCTGACTATGATGTTAAATTGAAATTAGAGTTTTTTTTGAAAAAGTACAGAGAGAGAGATAAAATTCCTTTCAAATGCCTTAAAATTATTTTAGAAGCATTTAAATGTGATTATTTAGGATTGAATTTAAATCTAGCACAAATACCTACAAAAAAAATGTCTAGTCTTAGCATATTAAGATATAAGAAACATACAATTCTTCCTCTATACAACTTGTTTTCAACTAGTTTTCTAGTTTTATCCATGTCAATCTTAACATTGGAGCTAGTAGGATTTGAATAAGTCTTATTGTTTTCATGTACAAACTTTTTAAATAAAAAAAATTACCTTTTTTCATTGGTTTAAAACATTTCAAAATTATTCTTGATAAATTTTAAATCCATGAAAATATTTTAACTCACCCTTCGTACTGATTTCAAATTCCTTTGGTATATGTTTTAAAAAATCATTACCCAAATTTTTATTTGTTGATCAAAAAACTAAATAATAAAAATGTATTTGTAGCAACAAGATATTTGAGGATAAAGTTTTTCTAAATAGTGTAGGGTCTTTAATTCCTAGTGAAAAACAATTTAATAAAATAATTGAGCATAATTTATCATATCATGCTCTTGGTACTTATTTAAGTCCATATAGCACTTTTGTATGTTTCAAAACAGAATTTATAATATGAGGGTATTCAAAACTAGTTTATTGTTCCAAATAAAATTCCTCCATTAAAAATACATTTATAAATTCATATTTATCATCCACATGATATAATTTAAAATTCATATTAGATTTATATGGTAGAATAATTCTGATTTCTTTTAATATAGTTATAGGGGGAATTTCTCTTCATAATCTATTTCTTTTTCTTGATTGTAACCTTTTTCATGTAATATATATCTATTTCATGTGATGAAAATATGATCACCATGTTTCATTCTAAACACCCATTTTTTAAATAATAGGATAGTCAGAGGGGTAACAACTAATTTCTCTACTTTGTTCCTATTGACCTGATTTAACTCATCTTGCATAGAAAAAAACAACTTTCACTAGATAATTCTTCTTATATTGTTTTAGGTTCTATCTAATATAGAAATGATAGAAATTATACAAGGTTCGGTATATTTATTCTACTTCTAAGACTTTTATTTAAGCTTCTTGTAACTGTTTCTAAATGATGGTCCTTGAGATTTCTACATAATCTCAACTTCACACTTTCTATTTCACTAGTAGAAATACTTAACAGATTTGGTTAAAGTTAAAAAAGATCCAAATAATCATCCTTGTTGTTGTTAAATTTATTTTTAGGCTTTATGCCCTTGAGGCAATCACTCAGCTCATTAGCTTGAGTCATTTTGTGATAAAATGGTTTACATACATCAAAATTCACATGGTTTAATACTTAAATAGTCTGAAATTTTTTTGAAAACACTATAATCTTTTTATGAATTATAATATCCTAGAAAAATAACTTCATTGGAAGTTGGATTAAACTTACCAAGATTATCCTTGGTGTTCAAGATGTAATCCTTGCATCCAAATACTTTAAATTGTCATAACATTGGTTTTATATTATTTCATAACTCATAATGTGTTTTATTTAATATAGTCCTTATTAAATCATTTTTAGTGACATAACATACTATATTAACTGCTTTTGCACAAAAATTAGTAGGCATGTAATGTTGGAGTTAGTGCCCCAGAGCCAACTTCTTTTTACTTTATGAAAAACTTGTATCCATTGTTTTTAATATTAATAAACTAATTATCACATCATGGTTTTTCTCCATAATAACATAAAATGTGATAATGTACTAAGAGTATATGTCACACTAAAAGGTCCTAATTGTTCCCAGCTATGATGAGAACCTGAATGTGTTATGACACTATTCTCGAATATATGTTATATACCGAGATGATATCATTTGAGGGACACAATTGATAGAGACTATCAAGAGTAGAGACTAGTAGGACATTGAGGCATTTTCTCACGGTGTACGCCCTTGGTAATATCCAGTATGATATTATGAGAACAAGACTCGCTAGTAGGAAATATACATTTCTATGTGTCATTTGATGTTCCTATCTACAAACGTGTGTAATGGTCCTTATACTTTAATATTATTATTAATGAGTATTATGAGTATCACACTTAGATGTATTAATGAAAACCATGAAGATATATGTTTGCAGTGACATCAGATAAGTTGGGTGCATCACGTGTAACATTGAATTAATGAATAATGTTAGAAATGGTTGATCCCTTATGTTATTTAACAAAAGTTAATATCTTAGGACCTTTGATGGAAATGATATAGCCTAAATAAATCCATGGCCATGGTGATCAATAGGCAAGTCTGACTTCCAAAAAGTCAAAGAAATAGATATCGAACAAATATATTGATAGCACCATCATGCAACCTACTCGATTTGAGATATTGTGATAAAGAGATTATATTACATGGTAAGAATTAGTATGAGGTGCGCGTCATTGTGGCATTAAATTATTTCTATATAGGGGTCTTTTCATGTTTTTAGTTGCTAACCTTGGACTTTAGGTTGCTTTGCCTAATTCCATTGAGAAAGAGGCCTAGTGGGGCACACACTAAGTGTATCCAGAATCTAAATTAAATAATATATTATTATTTCTTATTAAAAATGTTGACTAAATATTATTCTTATATGTGGTTTAATAATTATTCATGTATTTCTAATCGCATTTATTCTATCATAAGTTATTCTATATAATATATTATGAAATTAATATTTAATAAATATTTATTTTCAATTCATTGAATAGTATATTTATTTATTTATTGGTGAATAATGCATTGATATAAATTTAATAAATAAATATATATTATTCAATGCCAAAAAAACATTTTGGAGGAATGGAGGGATGAGTTTAATGGTCTCATGAGAAATGATAATATTTAATATTATTTAGTTAAATTATATTTAATTATAATTTTCAAGTTCAGTGCATGTCGATAAATAATAATATTACTATTATTATTTGTCATGGGGTTTTTCTAGGATCAAATAAATAATTGAGGTCATTTTTTCAAATATTTTATTTTAAGACTAATAATATAAATACCCAATTATGCCATCTTTCTCATGATCCAATTTAGTTGTGCCCAAAAATTCATAGAGAATATTCTCAAGCCTAGTGTTCCCCCTTCTCCAAGAATTTTCTAAAGAATTGAGAGCAACCCTCCTCCAATAGATCAAGGAGAACACTTTGGAAGTGACTATCAAGGCAATCAAGGAAAATGACGTAATTATAAGGATATTCTGTTATAGCACCTGGAGACTCCTTTGATAACATACAGAGATTCATAGAACATGTGTGGATCACTACTAGTGTACATATACACATGGTTTCTAAAATGCATTGATGGTGCACCACATATCTTTATTCAGACTCATCAAAGGTGAAATAATTCCTTAGAGGTAATTATTTATCTAATTAAGTTAATATTAAACAATAACTATCGATCTCCACTCTCTCTAGTCCCAGTGTGATTAATGTTGTCTATATTTTATTAAATTAAACTTATCATGAAAATTAAGCATCATATAGATCATGGATTTATTATCAATTATGGAAAAAAAAGAAAAATTGGGCATCGGCCATCACACACTTCTATTATGCCCAAAACCCACATGTAATATTCACATAACATTGTTTTATAAATTTATTGAAAATTCATATTCCTCTTTCCAATAACACAATCCTATTGAGGTTTCCTAGTGTAAAAAATTTTATGTTTAATACCATTTTTTGAGAATTCTGAATTAAATTCATTTATCACAAATTCTCTTCCATGATCACTTCTCAATGTAATAATTTTATAACCTTTTAAATATTTCATATATTTACATCAATTAAAAAAATAGAAAATGATTAATTCATAAATCTCAAAAAGTAAACCCATGTAAATCTTGAAAAATCATCAACCAACGTATAGATAAATAATTTACCAACAACACATGTAGTCCTAATAGGTATGGATAGATCCAGATAATCATTAGGGTACTAGTTGTGGAAATATATATAAATTATTTAAAATATTACTTGTGTTTATCACCCATTTTACACGCATCACATGGTTTATTTTTATCCAATTTAAGGTAAATAATGTCAAAAATCAAATATTTCATAGAACTTTTTTTAAAGGAGTGAACATTGAAAATTCTAAGCCTTCTATGCATAATCCATGATTCATCAACTTCGTAATTGAAAAAAGATATATTTTTTCTATAAAATAAATTGAGTTCTAATGTGTATAAAATATTTATACAAGTTTCTCTAAACATAAGAGACTTATATTTGAATATTGAACATGCATTGTCAGAAAAATAAACTGAATAACCATCATTAAAATGTTGAGACATACTTATTAGGTTGTGCTTTAAGACTTCAACATATTAAATTTCTTTTATGAGAATAGATTTTTTGTTTCTAACTAATACAATACTAGACATTTTTTATTGAGTATTGTCTCCATATGTAATGTAGCATCCTTTAGTCAGGGATAGTGAGTGAAAATTTGATAGATTTCCACTCATATGTATGAAAAAAACCCACTATCCATAAACCATTATTTATTTTGGTTCATGTGGTTTATTCCCACATCAGAATGTTCTATAAATAATATGTTTTCCTTCTAATTAAGAACATTAGTTTTTGATTATATGATAGTACATTTGGAGAATATTCAAAATAACTCCATGTGGCCTTCATATCCTTCTTGTATTTCTTCATATATCTAATATTATTGAATAAATTTTAGGTATACCTTTTATTGTCATGAAATTGTGGATATTCTAGCTTAATATGTCCCAGATTCTTTCATTCATAGCATCTTACTTGTTTAGATTTATCACCATTCTTATTATACTTGTTCAAGGGTCTTCTAAAACCTTATCACTTGTAATATAAATTTTTGAACTATGAGGAAAACATTTCATGGTAATCATTTGATTTGGAATATATTGAGGAATATTATAATTAATATGTTTCAAATATCTGTATCCATTTTTTCATTATGTCATCTTTAGAAGTGTAAACCTTCAAAGAAGCATTTTATTTCTTCACTATTTTACATTCTCTAGTATCAGCTTCCATTTCAGCTTCATACATCATAAGGGTTCCAGTGAGATATTCTATTTTGAAATTATTGACCTCTAAATATAATATAATTTAGATGATATTTCACTCCACATGGATTAAAAAATCCATAGAAAATTACATACTTTCTCAAGATCTATAATTGGTGTTCGTAGATTAAGAAATTTATTCACAATCTTGGTGAGTATTCCATTCAGCTGTGTGGTGATTTCTCCATCGGCCATTTTTAATGACTCAAACATAATTTTTTAATTATCAAATCTATGTTCCTTCACATTTTCTATACCTTCATACACAACTACTATAGTAGTCTACATTTCTTGAGCTAGTTGACATTGAGAAAATCTATTGAACTCATCTCGTCCTAATCCATATATTATAGTGTTCATAGATTCAGAATTTAGATTACATTATACTTTGGTTGTAGAAAATCATGTTTTGGTTTCTATATTTAGTATTTAATATGGTTTTAATACTTTAAGATAAACCTTTAAGCCAGTATTCTTTAAATTGATGACCCCAAGGTCCTTCCAAAAACCTTAATTTTCACTATTAAAGTAAGGATCTCTAAATATTAACATGACTTCTATGTTACCCCCCATATAATCTAGTACAATTTATATATTTATATATAAAACTTTGAAAAATATTAACTCAAGAGTCATAAGCACTAATATCAATTGTTGTCCCATAGAATTGATAGTTGAAAAATCAATAGGGGAGAATTGAGTTCTAAAATTTTCTATACCTTCAACTACTATATTTTAGGTATGAAAGTTTAAATAATTTTACTTATAAATATAGATATTTGAAATATAAAACATGGTAGGAAAAAATTGTAAAAAATAGATTTATTGTGTATCAAGGAAGACAAATTCACTAATCCACTCCACTAACACTCTATTACATGAGTTTAGTGCTTTTTATATGGTCTCCCTGATGAGTAAAAGATACAGTTACTTATTTCAAAGCTACAATATCTTTCAACTAGGATCTCCATTTACAATACCAAATAATGGCCTTAACACACTCACTTACAACAAGTGTAAAAAAAATACATTTGTATAAACTTTTGAAGAACTATTGCAGCACACAATTGAAAGTAGCAATGGATGTTAGATGAAGAAACGTCCTAAGAAGATGATAATGCTAAAATATCATATCAGGGTGATCTTTTATTGTAATTTATATAATTTAAATAATATTAAATGAGTGTTTTATATGATCTTATCAACATAAAAGTGTTATTTTATAATGTTATCATAGTATGTGCATATATCTGTGTCCATTTTATGCGTCTATTATTCATGCAACAACTAACTCTTACTTTTATATATCCTCTTTTATTTTGAACATAAACTTGGGATAATCATAATGGTTGAGTTCATAATCCATTAAAAAGTTGATAATATAGGCTATTAATAGAATTTGTCCATTATTTCAAAATATGGAATAATCTTATACAATAATATTGTTATAGATCTTCTTTTTTAGATCTTATATTTCATAGAAAAACAAAAATGTACACATATTGACCTTTTCGTAAATAGATAATCCCTTTTATGATAAGATAAAAAAACATAAATCAACTTATCAAGATATTATTAAAGTAATCATTACATTTTTTATAATAGATAATTCTTCATAATATATCTAATTGATAGTACTATTCATGTAATATAACTTACAAAGAGGCTTCATATGATAAAAATAATATTTGACTTATATTGTGTGTAAGATAAACTGAATTCAACATTGCATTGGAAAATTATTAAGTGTATGATAAATATGTTACTGATGTGTGATACTTAACATTCACAACTTCTTTTAACACTCAAAATATAATATTTTTTTAATGTATTTTCTTATGTAAAATAATTTTCATAACTACATTTTTCTTAATTATTTATCATTGAACATGTGGTAGCTAGTCTATTCTCTGTGTAAGATAATATCTTACATATTAAGATAAAATTTCAATATAGAGTTTTTTTTATTATGATCATATAATGGATAATCATTCAAAACATCAATTCTCATGAGATACAATATGAACTGTAGATTTAACACTTTACCCAATGTTAGGTAATCACTTAAATTCCATGTAGGTTAAATTCCTTATAACCTAAATATGTTCTGAAACACTTAAGAAAAACTCAATAGAATAAAAATAGGGATTTTTTTAGTCATGAAGACATACAAAAACTGAGATATGTTTGAAAAAAATAAGTTTTTTTAAACATCCTCCTATGATTAACATAATCTTTTTTAATGGTCTCAAGTATCCTTCATCCATCAAGGATCACCTACTCTTTCTTTTTCATATACTATATAAAATTTTGTCCAATGGTCACTAAATGTCTAATCACAATCCATCACAAAAATGATCTATAAGGATGGCTATAAAATTCATCCAACAATTTAATGTAAATGGATAATTAATAACTATTATTATAATATAAATTTAACTAATGGTACATGATTCATCTAAGAATCTCAATAATCAAGAAAATATTCACATAATATTTCTTATAGTATTTGGATTATCTACTTTTTCTACATTTCCATCTGATGATAAAAGGATATGTTAAGATATAATTGGGAACTAGAAGCATGTTGTAAACACTTACACACTAGGGAGGTAAAATGATAATATTGATCTAAGTTTATCATCCTCATAACTCTATGAATCATTTTAACATATTCTATATATAGACTCAAAAAAGAAACCACTATACACAAAAAAAAATTGACCACTATGAAATGAGGTAAATTCTTTAACTGGTCAAAAACAACACAGATGGTCTAACATCATCCCAAATCTTGAGAAAAACCATTTAATAAATCCATTGATATATCATACTATTTCCACTAAGAAATACTAAGTGGTTTTAATATACCAACAATTACCTAATTCATGACTTTAACCCAATGAAAAATAACACATCGAGATACAAACTCCACTACTAAATTATTTATTAATATTCCACAAAAACTAATTTTTTAGATAATTATACACCTTTTAAATGATAAAATTCACTTACAAAGGTGATCTATGAAACTTACGCAAATCCAACTCTCATGTCATCTATGGATCAAAAAACCTCCTATAAAACGAAACCCAATTTTTTATATCCTTTTTCTATGCCTAAGAGGATCACCATGAATGAACTGATCTCTCCAAACCTCCAACTCAATACTTATAGTGAAAAAAACATTTCATACATAGATATAACATGTTTTTATATGAATATTCATCACATAAAATAACAATCTACCCCAAATCATATAAGTCTAGTGCCTTAAGAAACATGGAAATATATACAATTAGTTCATAAAATTTCTACATCATATCCCAGTATGTTCTCATAACTAGAACTCTTATTTGACATTCCATACTTAGTATTTGTTTTCATAACTTGGGAAAAGGAAACATAAAGAATGGTGATCTAACATTATCAATAATGGTAAAAAAGGTAGACATAAATGTTCACCTGAGTATAACAAGAACGTAAGGGTATAAGAACATGTAAATAAAATTTGAAAATCACACCATTTATATCATAGATCCAAATCATGAAAAATGGAATAAATATGGGTAGTTCATAAGATAATAATCATAAAGGAATCAATGAAAATGTGTCATGATATCATAACATTGGTATAAGTCATAAGTTTTTAGCATACACATAATTATAGAAAATCATTTCTTAGTACTCAATGCTCATTTTGAAGACTATAATTGTGGAATGGGTCCAATACCTCAATCATAATATTAGTCAAGGTTCACTCCGATGTATAGCATAACAGACAAAGTCTCTTAGTGAAATGGGTTCATTCCCCATTATATTCCTTTTTATAACATGAGAAATCGATATTTATACATTGAATTGGAGGGAAATATTGGTACCACACATCCTCAGTTATAATGTGACCACTATCCTTCATTATAACGTAATCATCATCTTGTGTTATAAAATAAAAACCTTCCTTGGTTATAACATAACAATTATCACATAATGAAAAACATAAATATGTTTTCCAAAATATGATAAAACATTTTTCATATCATCACGTCATAAACCATCAAAATAAAATAGGTTATTTAAAAATTTTCATTCATTCACTATAGCATAACACATGGAAAATAAATAGGTTTCATTAATATCTCATCAACATAAACATTAAACATCTAGAGAAATAGTAAGAAAGTTTTATTTGGGTCATATCACTAGTAATGCATAATTAACATAAAATATATCCTCTTAGATGGAAAATTATTATGAAAGATCACTCAAAAAATTATTGAGAAATATATCCAATTTACTATGAAATATCCTTTTAAAAAATTAAAAATTTACTAATTATTTAGGAAAAAGATTTATCTAAATAGAAACTTGAAGACATAAAAAGTAATATTTAAATCATTGATCAGACATAATATTGGAAAATTAATTTCATGTTGTATATTTTAAAATAAATCATTCCTTTAACACTTTTGTAGAAAAAGGTAAAAAAAGTACCTCATTTAGAAACCAAAAAAAACGATTCCACTCAATTAATTTTTTTAAAGTGTAAACATGAATAAAAATGGAATTAATAATAATAGGATGATATTAAAAATCTTCTTTAAATCATTTTTAGAAAACATGGATATCGAAGAAGAAGAAAATTTAACCGAATAGAGAAATAATGTTTATTTTCATTAAAAAACAATTTTCAGTATATTGATTACATAAGATGAAGAAAATGAAAGGAGAAATATTATTTTCAAGATATAACCAAAGTATAAGGAGATTTATGAGTTTATTGATAGGTATATAATAATATTTCAGTATCTAAAATATTACCCTAAACAATCCTGATAAAGAATGAGATTGTAACATACAACTCTTACCACTTTGTTAACTATTGAAAAATATTCCCCATGAATAAAAGAAAAATAGATGGATATTTATATCCCTTAATTTTAATGATATGAATCATAAATTAAATTCTTGCATAGTATATAAACCACAAAAAAGAAACATGTGGTGTATAAGACATTTGTCCCACAAAAGTACAAGTGAGATGAAAATCTCTTACATGAGGTCTGAATTCCATAGTATGCATTAGAAAATACTTATATATATATATATATATTAAAAAAATACAAAAAAAACCATTCTAACATGTCTCATATCATATATCATTTACTTATGAACTTTTATAACATGTTTTTTAACAATTAATTATTAAAATCACTTTTCAATGTGATATCTATTTCCTTTTTCATGTATGTTTTGGATCTTTAGTTATAGTACTTCAATATTGATCATTTTTATATAATGAGAATAATTTTAATAATTATATAAATATCATATATATTCATTATAAACTTGTTTACATCCATTCATAAAAGTATAGATTGAAAAATGAATTACACTATTCATGGAGATGGTAGGTCGGGCATATGCATGAACGTTGTTTTCATTTTTTGATGGATGGAACGAAAGAAAGAAAAATATTAATTCACCTTTAAAAAAATCTTTATTAAATAATATATATCATAAAAATTCATTAAATACACCCTTATAACCATCTATTTAAAATAAAAATGAAAAAATAATCACATTGCTTCATGGAGGCGGTAGTCCACATGTACACATGAACGATGTTATCGTTTTTGAATGATTTGGAATGTAATAAGGTAGAAATTATATTATGATTACAATAGTAAAATTATGTCACATATATTATATATCAACATTAAACCCATTAAAATACCCAACAATGAAATATGGTGTTAGAATTTGAATTTTATCACTATGCGGAGACGATAATGCATATGTACGCATGACTGATAAGTTCACATCCCATTTGATTGAAAGTTAGTGACTAAAGGTGGTTTCATAATCATAATAACATTTCAGTATCTTTAGGTTACTTATGATATTATATCATGAATAATAAAAAATATTTAGATGTAGTAAAATAAGAACTAATAAATAAAGTTATTAGTTAGGGTGATTATGTCTTCTTTGAAGAAAATCTTTTAGAACTCCTCTTAAGGGATATAAACTTGATATTTTGGGAAGAACAAAACCTCAAAAATGTGGAGATGAGACTTTTTAAGATAATTTTTTTGGGTTTTTATGACCTAGAAGGATCAAATTTGTGTGAATAAGAGAAAGGAGGGGTAACCTTTTATAATTAAGGGGAGGGGAACTCTTGGAATTTCATAAAATAATAAATTAATATAAATTGATTTTGATATCCAAATGCTAAAAATTGATATTATTAGTATATAATATGATTATAATTCAAAAACATGTCATCCAATAAAATTTTTACAAGTTTGGATCCAATTTCCATCCTTATCATTTTTTTAACCCTTCATTAACCCTCTTGACAATTATCGTAATATTAATTTTCTCTACCAATTATGGGTTAATAATGTTTAAATAAAATGTTAAAACCCCATAAATGGTTTATGGTTGATCATTATAACCATATACCATTAATTTGGTTAAATCTAATATCCTTTTTAATTTTATATCATTTCATATAATATTATTAATGTATAATTGATACTAGATGTTAAGAGGGAGAAATGGAGTTGTGGATGCCACAAAGACTGAACTTGAGAGATCAATAAAGGAATGAAAATACTAGTTATTGATAATTTTTATATTTTTTTCACAATGGATCTATCTAGCCTAACAAGAAACCTGGTATGGGTGTTACTTTAGATGGTGATTTTTGCATAGAGATGAATCATTTTTTCAACAAAGGTAACTTGATGATTTCACTCTTAGAAAATGAGGTCAATTTTATCACTTTAAATTTTAATTTTTTTATCATTATTATATTCTCCAAGAAAATACCATTATTTATTTTTTAAGGAAATGTCATGGATCAATTCATTTTATGTGTTTCCAATTCGGTCTATTAAATTATTCCAACACAGTGTTTTGTCCCTCTTATGAAAATGAATACTATATACATTGGGAAATACACTCGTGATTGTTTGGGGACCATTTTATGGAATTAAAAAAATGGAACTTATATATTATCCTTACATTGAGTATTCTATTATTCTACTCTAGATCGGTTTTCTTGGGTTATTACTTTACCCATATAAAAAAATTTCCATATTTTCTGATTTCCGGCCTTATTGTCCATCCCTTAATGTTAGACATCATGATAAGAAAACATTCAAGACTTTTTGTTTCTAGGGTTTGGGGTGAGATTGAAATTTCCCAGGAACTTCCATCCCATATCTGGATTCAAAATGTAAATTGTAGGTTCTTTTATGAAATGACATATGAAAACCTTCCCAATTATTACAATGTTCTCATTAATCTTGGACACACTTCAAATTACTATGGAAATAGGGTAGTATATCCATTGTCTTGTAAATTTAAATCATCTGAAATTAGAATATCATGACATAGAAGAATGTAATACTTGAAATAAAGTCAATTGTGGACCTTTTAGAGTTTCTAATTATCTTGGAGGATGGAATGAAACTGATGATATGATTTTTGATGATAAGAAGAAAGATTTGTATAATGATTAGATTAGTAAATTTGTGATACATATAGTTCAGGATAATTATATTTTATGTTTTTTTAATTATATTCTCATTGCAATAGCTACTACCGTATATCCCCCATAACTTTTGGAGGATCAAGAGGATCCCAGTGAATCTCATGGTGCCTTTGAAGATGTACAAGAAAAATCATGTAAATATGGTGAAACTGTTTTCCACTCAAGTGCTAAAAAAAGTTAGAAACCAATGGTGGAGCACTATTGGTTATTTATCCCACATCATAAGAAGACAAGGAAAATGAAATATTATACCAAATCAAAGTGAACTATTTTCACTATATCCATGGGGAGATGTGTTTTTTTGAAACTATACCCTCCTCCATAAGTAGTGGTTTTCAAGGATCATTCCCCAATATTTGATGATGAAAATATTGATGATACTTACAAGATTAAAATTCATTCTAGGATGTTGAGGAAGGGCCTCAATGAATATATTTATCCCATGGTGGAATATAATGATATTATAATCTTCCAAACCTATAAAATGTGTGAGATAACTTCTCATGTGTACTTTCAAACTAGAGGGTTCATGATATCTAAAATTAAACTAGGATTTCAAATGGATTTCGTCTTTTACTACCTTTATATTTCTTGGGAATAACTTATAGTTCAGCGATGTGAGGTTAACCAGTAGAACTGATATTGAAGATGTGCTTCATGGAGTTATCTACTAATCACTCAAATGGTCATTAGTGTATGTTTGTTATTGTGGATAGATGATCTGAGTGAATTTTTGGATTATAACACTAACCTTATAGAATCTTCTAAAAGAAGATTCTAATTTATATTCATGATGAATATTTGAATATGTTAAAAATGGTTATTGTTTGATATGGTTGGGTCAGAAATGAACCTAAATATCATGTATTTTATTGGAATAGTATCGATACCGACCAAAACTCTTGCTCGATAGAATTATTATGAGGTAGTGGAATCAAATTATGAGAGGATAGTTATTTCTTTTAAAGATGGATGAATTAATTTGATTATAATGGTTACCTATTGATTTTTTTCCTTTTTATTCATAAACCATAAATTTTAATCTCTTCAAGAGGAATAATTATTTACAATTCCTCCTAATTTCTAGGACTCTTTAAATGAATCTTTGTATTTGTGTGATCTTGATGCAGGATGGTGGATGTAAATGCTGATTTATGGACTTTTAATGGAGGATATATGGTTCTTATTGTTTATAAAGCCTAAATTATGGTGTTCCCATACTCTAAGAATGAGTTTTGGAGTAAATTATCAGTAGTTTGAGGAGCATATACCGATATTCTAGGAGATGATGTGGGCAGATGATATTACTCATCTAGGATGACCATTAAGATGGGTTTTCTGATGATTCAATGGATATTTCCACATGATTAATGGTTTCTCATTCAACATAAATGATGACATAAAATTGGGGTTTTCTTAAGATTAAAAAAAATTAAGGCTAATAACAAGGTTATTTTATTCAAATAAAAATTTAGATTACTCTTGAGATTTAGAAGCTATGAATATTGATGAGATTTGCTAATCTTTAAATATTTTATGTGAGTTTTTTGGTGTTTTTCTCATTGTTTTCAATGTTGGTGAAAGAATTTTTCAACTAATGTTTTCATTTTTAAACTTTTTATGTTATAATAAAATTGGGGGGGGGGTATGAGTTGGTTCTACAACTCATACCTCAATCCTTTTATGAATAAAATATTATTTATTATAGAATAACATTAATTTCATTTTAACACTATTAATTTAATTTAAATTTAAATAAATTAATGAAAATTAGGATTTCAAATATTATGCTATAAGACCTCCCTAATATACCCTATAGATATATTAATTTTTTTTTACACATTAACGCATTAAAATTATATCACTATTAACATGTTTTAAATCGTTTATTTTATTTTTTTCAATTGAATAAATACTATATTAGCGTTGTAAAATAATTTATTTAATTATATAATTTATTAAAATTATAAATAAGTCTATATCATGAAAATAATTTCACTAAGATTAAAATAGATATTCATATTCCTTCATAACTTTCTTATGTACCTGTATTGACATATAAGATATATTTAAAACTAAGAGAGTGACGTTTTGTAACTTTCATCACTTTAAATATTATATAGGTAATTATCATTTATATGTATCCATTAAAAAATTTATTTTCAATCAAAGGTGATAAGGGTCTAATCCCATTCATCTAATAATAATTAGGTTAAAATATTATGGCCTTATAACTTAGTTTTAACTAAGATTAACATGACTTGCCCTTTACTGAGGGTATAAATTTTACCTCAGTTACTATTTATGTTGACCAAAAATAAGAGAGTCCAATTTACCAAATTTGAAAATCTTGATTCTAAATATGGAATCCATTTTATCAAATTCAACACCTATAATTTTTATAAACTTCTTTTAATATGAAAGCATAGAACGTAATGAAAAATAGTATTTTGATAAATGTGTTTTTTTGCAAAAAAAAGGTACTTATACCAAAAATCATATATAATGATGATTCAAATTATCTTAATTATAATAAATTTAATTAAATTATAATTATGTTACTTTTAGATAAAATTAATATAATAATGAAAAACTTTATTGTAAAATAAAATGATAGTTTTACAAAAACCAATATTTCTCACTATTAACTAAAAAATAAATCTTTTCAAAAAAATACCAAAATTTTACCAAAATATAATTTTTTATGTTTATTTAAAAAATTATATACTTATATAAAATAAAACTTCTCAATATTCAAAAAACTCTAACAAAATTATTTCCTAACAAAATGAAATAAAAAAAAATTGAAGGAAACATGTTTTTGAATGAATCATGTTTTTGATGAATAAAATGACATTAATGTAAAATGATTGATCATTTCCTAGGTATTAATCAATAAATTTATATTGTGTATAAAATTTATATATTTTCCAAAAATTATTTAATCCTATTCATACCCCCATTTTATTGGCATGGTTATAATGATCACATAAAAATATTTTAGTAATATATCACAGTTCATTTAAACATATGGTTGTATGTAATACAAGGAGTTGAAGAAATAAAATTATTTAAATTGAAATATTTTCTAAAATATCGATGTGTTACATTCTCCCCCCCCCCCACCTTGAATAAATTATGTGCTTGCAATTGGATCATGTGCACAGTAATCATTGGTTTCATATTTGAAAATTCATTAATTGAAAATCCACATGTATAAATGGTTAATAAAACATCCTCTAGATAAGATAGAATAGGAAATACGATGGTAATATTGAATAACACAAAATTAGGTCTCCAAATAGTATAACATTAATGGGAAGTAAAAACATGGATTCTAAATATAAAACTAATTCCCATAGACTGATATAGTGATGGATAACATAATTAGTAAAAAGTTAACACCCAAAAACCATAAATATATGATTGGATGAATGACTATTGATCCATAAAAAATTAAGGTAATCGGAAAAAATTATTTCAATATTCTTTTCCTAGAGTTGAGGAATACCTTTACCATATAGTCTAAGAACAGAATGAATATACTTACTTGATAATTATAATTACATCCTTTAATAAATTTTGAACAAAATGTAATATGTTTCTCTCAAACAATTAGAAATAGAGATGATGTTTTTATCCCAAAATCACTAAAATCAACTTATAATAGATCAAAAATTATTATAAATATTTTCATCCTAACATTAGAAATTAATGAAAACAAAAAATGGTTATCATAATGTAAGATAATTCCCAAAATTTAGAAACCATAATATTAATAAATATCACATTAATCAGGAAATAATTGATAATAAAATACAAGGTTAGACTTAATCAATAATTATACTTCCAAAATTACCTTAAGAACCTCAACATTAAAGAATGTTTTAACCTCAAAGATTATGTCATATCCTTCAAATTACATGTTAAAATTTTTTAATTACATTTTTCCAAAAAAATATTCATGATAAATAACATTTTAAACCTCATCCCAATGAAAAACCTCCCAAAATATCATTAATAATCATTAAAATCAGCAATATGATCTTATAATATTGTGATCTTCACCCAAAATATATTGAATCAAATTTAGATATTAACCTTAATGGTAATCCTTAGCCTAACCTTAAATATCTACAAAAATATTTCCCTTTCAAGGAATCACTTTTTAACCATCAAAATTATCTATATACCACTATCATATATACCATAATTAACTTAACTTCGAATATTCTAATAGAAAGCTTTATTTGAACCTGAATAGAGAATTCTTCCTGAAAATTTTCATGTCACCACAAAATCTCAACACTTACAAAATCAAAAAGGGTTTTTGATTACTTTGAACTTATAATCCACTATAAACATATAAATTGATAATGGTTTCCATAACATTTAGGTTAACCTCACATGAATATATATATATACTTCAAAAAATTAACACAATCGTTATTACATAAATATTTTCAAAAAATAATAAAAAATATTACATAAATCAAAAAATGAAATAAATAACATCAAATATGACCTAAATCACTCTTTCATCACCTAATTACTTTCATGGTCACCAACACTATCCTACCTTTGTTAATCCTCTCTTTATCCCCACTAAAAATAAGTTTTCAAATTCTATTATGGAGTAATCCTTACTTGTTTCAGGATCCTGATATCCAAAATATCATTGATATAACTCTTCTAAAACATTTTTCTTGTCTTATATTGAATGAAAACTTAAATCATTTTACGTAATAGGTATTTCTTTGGTATAGGAGATAACTCTTGTATTATGTAATTTTTCTGGATCATGCCCACATTCCCAAAATTGGATACATTGAACTATAAATTTTTCCAATAGATGGACTTAATTTGCTTCCAATGAATCCTTTATTATTACTTAGTAATTACATGATCTTTAACCTTCATCTCTAAATAGAAAAATTATTTTTATTCCTCTATGAAATTCAATTTAGTGATTCTTCCAACAATTTATATATATAGAAAGCTAAATATTCTTTATTTCTTAGTCTCCACCACCTAAGCAATTAGTGAACTCTGTCTTTATCTTATTTTGTGAGTCTAAGAGTTTGTTATGGTGCATGTTGTAAATCATGTATTAAGATAAATACTTAATAAGATTCATAATTTTTCCCAACTCCCCTTTTATTTCTATTCTCAAGAGTAAAATCATTCCATTATACGTCATTGTTAACCAGAATCCTCCTCGTTCCACCTATTGACTAAAACTAAAAGGCATAGTCTGAGAAACAATGGTCAAAGTGAGGATTCATGAAAATTAATTTATAGGATTCCTATATCAAGAAAAATTCTATTTAATATATGACACCATAGGTTTGTCCATGTTAATCCATGATTGTTACCAAAAACATAGGATGTTATCCAACACATGGAATTTTACCTATGGTTCTCACTAAGGTTTTCCCATCATAATTTCAAAACATTAACTAAAACTTACAATGATACCAAAATTAGTGACTTGATGTTTTATGGAATCCCTACTGGAATTTTTAATTCATTCTAGGTTACTGAATTTTGAAATATATAACAAGGAGAAAACAAAACACTAAACTATAGGGTAGTATAGGAAATTAAAGTCCGAGGTCGAACCCACCGAGATAGGGTTGGAAAATTTTATTAATTAAATAAAATAAACTTATTCTATTTTCTATTTTCTAAAATTAAATCTAAATTATAGAGCATTTGATTGATGTAGAATGAGGGAGAAGACAATATAAACATGTTCCAGGCAGTAATAATTCTAGGTTCATGGGTTGAAAGGTATGACATAATAAAATAACAATCATGCAGTCATCATAATCAAGTCATAGAGAGTTCAATGGTAATGATAAACACTCTCTATCTTAAGATCTCTTTTTCTTATAGTCAGGTACTTCTAATTACAATGGATTTGTATCCTAGAACCTTATTTAAACATAGGTAATGGACAACCCCAATGGCCATGGTGGATTTATAGTCCCTATATCACATACTAAACAAATATATCCATTCATGATAATAGTTATACACAATAAAAGAAATTATACCCAATATCGAACCCCGCTAACAGTGTTCATGCAAGAGGAATTGCGAATGAGGTAGAATTGAAGAGAAAATATGAAATCCTGACATGAATTGAAATTAATTATAAAATAGAACATGAATTCAATTCCCATTAATCACACTTGAACTTGCAAAAATAAATTACCTGCTCATTCTAGCCACGAGTGGGTGTAGGAAAATAATAAAGGAAAAATCTAACAGAAAGTGGCAGCACAGGTGGTTGTGCCTTATTCCAGTGGTGGATTCTCATCAATCTCCATCCAAAAGATTTTTTGAAATGGGGTGGCTGGGGGATTTATTTATAGGTTCTCATTAATATCTTCCTGATCTGGTACACGACGTGTACTAAAGTTACACATCGTATACTCCTAGCCTGCATTATCTCCGTGTGTGTGTAGATCTTTCACATGTCATATTCATTAATTTTTAATTTTTACCGTCATAATGAGTTTTCTACAGCATTTTATGAACTGGTACTACACATCGTGTACCTGTTCTGCACCATAATTTCCATCTTCAAACTTCCTCAAAAAACATGTGTCACGCCGCGAGTGAAGAGAAGTGATTCAAAGGGTCTTTTTTCTCATTTTTTATCCTATTCTTATTACATTCTCAAAAATCCTTAATTTCATACCAATAATGTAAAAGAACTCAAATTAATCACAAAATATGAAAGATAAATCAATTAAATAAAAAAAATCAATACCTGAGAACATCTTAAAATTCATACATGAAATACACTAATCCAATCTCAACACACTTGAATTTAGCCTTATCCCCAAGTAGGGAATCTCAACATACTACAAAGTAATTTCACCTTACCATGATTTAAATTAAATTTCAATAAAAACAATTGATCAAATGGGAAACTAAATTTTTGATCATCTCATAGTAAAATTCTTCAATGCTTCATTTTTCAATGAAACATAACAATCTTGTATTTTACTTTTCCTATTTTTAATCAACCATGCCTTTTTCAATCATCCATTCACTTTTTCAATCCATTATCAGTATGCATTCTATTTGGAATCTACCTCACATGAAATTTTCTACTCATTATTAGGGTAAAAATGTAAATATCATGATGCACACACCTCAAAAACATGTAACTTACCATGGGATTGCAAGGCATTTAACATCTAAACCGCATAAAGATAGGGATCACAATTAATCATGAGGGATTCACCATTTAGGATCAATTTAAATTGAGTCTTAAGGGTAGGTAGGTAAATGATATACAAATTAAATCTCAAAAATGAGGTTTTACTCTAAAGTACTTTTCATGATATTCAAAAATAGCTCAAAAAATATCTCCCTTTACAGATTTCATTTCTCTCTTCCCAAATAAATATCAAAGTAGGATCATGATACATTTAATAAAAATTGTTGAATCATCCTCTCTTGATTTTTTTTCTTTTTATATATTTGTTCTTTTTAAAAATCTATGCTTAGGACAAATCTCACATCCATCACCTAACCACATATGATCGATAATCGTCAGTCTGGAAAATGGAGATTTTTTATCATCTCCAAGACACAACCCAATTTTTTTTCAAATTTCTTTAGAAGTTGAGGTGAATAATGAAATAAAATTAAAGATTTCATGGACTCTTCCAATATATATAATCCCCCAACAAAATATCAATAATAAATTATATTCTGGTACACCCAAATGTTCCTCCCCCACACATATTCATTTCAATGTCATGAAAAACATTTTGAGGAAGGTAAGAATACCTAAAATATTATTCTAACATGGATCATTTATTAAAAAGGAAATTCATGGTTTCTATGTGATTAAAAAAATTAATGTTAGGTGGGTCTCAGGATAAGGGTTAACAAAAATAATGCTTCAATCATATTAAAAGTGATTCTGTTCATTCATAACTTCAATAATATGTAGTGCATATTCCATATGAAAACATGCCCAGGTTTCTCAAGAAATATACTATTGAAATAATGGAAAATATTGGCTCAGTGGATCTCTAGGGAATGAGTTGAATGGTTTGGTCAATTACTCATGGCAATACATACCAATAACTAAATAAATTAATGCAATTTTTAGAAATTCAAAACATGATCAATTCACACAAAAAACTCATTTAAAATGATTAACATACTCCCTTAAATACCAATTTTTAAAATCCTAATCCACATTATTATCTTTACTAATCTTTTTCACCAATTTTCTCATTAAAATTTATTGACAGAGAAATCTAAATACAAGGCACGATAATTTTCCTAAATAGTTTATGTCTTTTAGATCGTTTTATTAAAGAATGAATCGTGTTAGGGGAATGTAATTTCAATTAAATATCTAAAAACTAAAATATGGGGAATATAATAGAAAAATTCTGAATTTAAACTCTTACTTGCCTTATAAATGGTGGTTCAAAGTTGGCTTCATCGATTCTTCCTACTACTATTCGGCACTTGTGCCTTTGATAGACCTGAAAATAAATAGAAACAAGTGAAAGTATAGGAACTTTCAATATTCCCAAATAATATAAGGTGAATTTAAACCAAATACTAATATAAAATTAAATTATATTAAAGGAATGAATATAAATTCCTAGAAAGTGATAAAAACTCATGTTTCCTCCCGAAAGTTTCTCTTTTTTAACAGGTCGTTTAGCTCGACCATACCTGGGTTAGATGATTAGAGTGTGATATAAAGATAACCATATTGTTTTCACCCAATAATGGCTTTGAAATCCTCCCAGCTCAGCTTGAAACATCCTCGATTGAATTGGCATGTACCTCAGAGGTGGTGAACACAATCTGAATAGCATGAGTACAACCAAAAGAATCTCAACATTTTCTAAACTCAGTAAAATTCATCTCTTTACTCTTTGTATGGATACATGTTATAGAAACCCAAAGATTTATGTTTATATACATTACATTAATTTTACGGAATACTTAATATATAACAAAAACAGATGCCCAAAGACTGTATTATTTTAGTTTCTTTGGAAACTCGGAACAAAATCTTCTAATTATGGTGAAAGATCTTCAAATCTCCCATAAAGATCTTACCCTTTTGTTTTCTTAACTAAAACCTTTATTTATATCATGGGGAAAAGAAAACATAAAAAGGGTGAGCTCCAATACTCAGTAAGGGTAAACATGGAGAACATAAAATAACCCATAAACATTTGAACATAAAATCATGAACATAAAACATCAAAATCATGAGTAATGACATAAATCTTGGCAGTACATAATGAATAGATCATAAATAAACATTAATCATGATAAAATAGCATGGGAATAAAACATTTAATTGTGGAAAACCATTAATCACATGATATTATTTCCATAGTATCCAAGACATTGCAGCCAAGACCATCATAGTAGACAAAGTCCATTACTGAACTAGGTTTACTTGTCGTTTCAGCCCTATAATACGAAACCAGATTTACTTTTCGTTCCATACATGTCTATATCATGAGATATAAATCTTTACCCAATGAATTGGAGGGAGATATAGGTCCCACCCATATCATAATGAAATCATTCTTTCATGTGCCATAAAATAAACATAAATCATTCATCATAACCAAATGAATAAAATTGGTTTCGTATACATCATCCCATCATAACATAATATATATAAAACAATGGATATAATTTTATCATAAACAAAATAAAACCATGTAAATAATAGGGACATTATACATGAAACATATCCATATTAAAGAATGTCATCTTAGATGGAAAATAGTTTTGATAAAACACTTGAAATGAATTCTTGAGGAAAATATCCTTTCTTCTTCAAAATCATTTTATTTTATCAAAATATTGTGCAATTTTAAAAGAAAATAATTTCATTGAAAATAATCATAAAATATAGTAGAGGAAGCTTCATGGAAATAAGACATTATGAAACTGTAAAAATATATTCATGATGTATAAGTTAAAAAACATTCTCCTCATACTTTTTCTGAAAAATTCAAAAAGTACCTTGTCTGGTAAACAAAATAAAGATTTATTCCACATAATGTGGTAAAAGTAAAAAAGTACCATGTATGGTAAACAAAAGAAATATTCCTTCCACACAATGTGGTAAAAGTCAGAAAAGGGTAAAATGGCTTTAAAAATACATGGAAGAATAGTAAACATTTTATGAAAATATTTTTAGAAAACATGGACATGGATGATAAATGAAACCCTAGTAAATACTTACATATAAGCAATCTCATGTAAAAATGAGATTGAAAAATTATCCCTTACCATTTATAATTGGTGGAATAATATATGTCATAAAATAAATAAAATTACATGAATATGTAAATATCATATCCTTCATAAAAAAATCATAAAAAATTCATGGGAATCATAAACACCATACAAAATAAATAGATGGTTATTAAGGCATATGTCTCACAGAAATAGAAGTGAGACGAAATAATCCCTTACCTTAGGTCCAATTTCTTCCGTATGTGTTCAAAACTTCTGTATAGTGGGTTTAAACATATTATTAACTAATAACATAACCATAATAATATTTATTATATCATATATGATTCACTTATGAATTTATATTTCCCGTTCATTTGTCAATTCCATGTTAAAGTAGCGTTTTGGGTAAAATTGTTTCATTTATCGTACGTGTTTTGACTTGTAATTTTCCATATGATTACTTATATCATGATTAATTAATTCTATAATATAAAACATGATTTATATATCATATATTTTCAATATATAAATATATATAATTGATCGATAAATGTAATGAAATACACCGTTCATGGAGACTGTAGGTCGTACATACGAATGAACACTATTTTCGTTTGCTTATTAAATTGAATGAAAGTAAGTAAATGACATATAAATAAACCCAGTATCATTATTATATCATATATTTCATTATTATTTATTATATATACTTTATAATCATTCTTGAATGTTTAACATGGAGAATGAATCTCATCGCGTCGTGGAGACGGTAAGTCATACGTACGCACAAGCGACGATATCATTCCCATGATTGTGGAATTGTATTGAAGTGTATGGTGTATAATATTTCAGAATAAATATAATTTTAAAATAATCATATATATTTATTTCTTCCATTATTATACCCATCCAATTAGTTTGGTGATGAAAAACAGATTACACCGCGGTGTGGAAACGGTAGGCCGTACGTACGCACGCGTGGTGATTTCATTTTTCATAGGATGGATATAAGATGGAATATGGTTATTTAATATTCCTAATAACATATAATTATACAAGTGATAATTTATTTATTACTTAATAATTAAAAAACTCATATAGATTAAGTAGAAGAAGAAATAAGTTTGAAAGGATTGGTAAAGGATATTACCTCTTCTTCGGCGTGCCTCTTTTAAAGCTTCTCTTAGAGAACTAAATTTGGTCTTTTAAGAAGACAAAGACCTATAGTATGTATCTAGGGAAGTCTATAATATAAATTTTCAAGTTTTGGCTGAGTTTTAAAGCTCAAAATAGAGTTAAGAGAAGAGGTAGGAGGTTCCCTTTTATAAGAGAGGAGAGGGGCACTTTTGGAAACCTCTAAAATATTAATTTATAATAAACTCAAACCCCACATAAAATCCTTATAAAATGACTCAAATTAGAATATGAGATGATATAGGGTTGTAATATCATTAAAAAATAAAATTTATACATTTTTGGAATTTATTTTAAACCTTATTATTTTGATTTATCATTATTTAATCTATTTAAGTTTATTTGTTGTAATAATATTCTTAATTTTAAGTTGTTATAAATACTTAATTATGTGTTGTGAATTGTCCATAATTAGATATATAATGACATTTTAGACCATATAATTTTCAATTTGTAATTTTTAAATATTTTTGTGATTTTTAAACAATTTAATATTATGTTATTTTTATAAAATATCAATAGTGTCAATTTTGACACTATTCGTTTATTTGAATTTGAATAAAATCTAAACAGAAATTATATTCGAAACAAAATATTTAATAGATTCCTAAAATGACATATTAATATAAAAAATTCATGGACCACATTAATTATGTCATATAATACTTATTTTAATATTTTTAAAACTATTTATTTGATATTCTTCTTAATAAAATAATTACTACAACATTTTTGTATAATTAATTAATATACTTATATGTTGCATAAGAATTACAAATAAAATACTATGATTAAGATAAATATAATATATTTCATAATAATACTTTTAATAGAATTTATCATCTTAATATCACAACATTTAAATTGTTATATTCATTAAATTATGAAGGTGACAACTTTGATATCATTTAAAATTAAATAATATAAGTGTCATAATCACTTTTATAAGACTCTAAATGGTCAAAAATTTGACCATTGTATGATTATGTTCTATATATACACGAATAATAAGTTTTGGTCAGGTGTTTGGGCCTTTTGATGGGTATTATTATTTTAATAAAAACTATATTAATGATTTTTCACTAAATAAATAATTTCTGCATCATTAATGTATAAGCTATTAAGGTAATTAAATATTTCTTAAAAATTACCAATAAATTAACATAATAAATAAATAAAATTATATTTAAAATGATTATTTATAATCTAATTTATATTATGTATAACCTTATATTAAAAATACTTTAATTATTAAAGTTTGAGTGAGACATATTTCACTTTCCTTTAAATAAAATAAATTAAAGGTCTTAATCAAATCCAAGTGGGTACCAATAGATTCCATTTCTACACAAGTATGTTTTAGGGAGAAATATTATCAACTAGTTATATCAAGTCAAGTGTTAGGGTAATTTTATAATATTTTTTTACCCTTAATTACATGATTTACCTTTAACTGTGATAAATAAAATTTACCGTAGTTACTATTCATAATGCCTAAAAATAAAATTTATATATTTAAACAATTTGAACCTCTTGATTCCAAATATAGAATCCATTTTTAAAAATTCAAAACACATATTATGTAGTAATTAATTTAAAATTAATCACGTTGTCAAAAAAATGGGTTTTGGTTTAAAACATTGCAAAAGATTGAAATGATTTTACCTATGAATTAAATGTAGAATGAATGCTAATTACATAAATTATATTAAATGGTAAAAATATATATTATATTTATACTTTAAAACCATTAAATATTATAATTTAACCATATAAATTATCTTGATGAAAAAAGTTGTTTTTAATTAAAATTTAGCGTATTTTTACTGTTCATCAAAATATGAAAGTTATCATAAAAATATTAAAAAATTGTCCAAAGTAAAATTTTATATCCTGATTTCAATGAATAAGTTTATTTTTTAAAATTTAAATTATAAACTTTTCAAAAACTATATTTACTGTGGGTGCGCCATTAAAAGGCGACGAAACTACATTTTTTGAAAAATACTTATTTTATCTGAAAAAATTATTTTGTTCTAATACCATATTCTAGAAATGTGTAAGATGAATGATAATGTAATAAAATTAAAAATTCAGTAAATAATATTCATAAAGGCTATTTTATAATAATATATCATTATTTAGTGAAACTCGGTATTGTGTACCACGCAAGCTTTCGAGGAAGGTCGCTCTTGCGTGTAACGCAAGCCAAGTCAATGTTGCGTGTAGAGAAAGATTACTTTAGTGTTACATATAACATAATAAAAACCTATTTAATTTATAAATTGAACAAAATCTATACTTAATGTTGTGTAGAATAATTTCTACCAAGTGAAATTGAAATTGTGTGTAACATGAGGAAAGAATAGTGTTGCGTATACTGCAAGCTAATACAGTGTTGCGTATAGCACAAGCTAATCATGGTGTAGCATAAAACACAAGACATCAAAGATATTAAAAAGAATATATCTCATAAAATCTCTGGGTGTTACACATGTTTTGAGTTTCTTTAATTATTTCTTCATGATCATCCTCCATCTCTTTAACTTTTCTTTTGGTACTTTTTTTTGTTCTTATGTGCAGTTAGTGAAGGTTTCATCTTTTTCTTTTTCTTCCTCTTCATACGGTGCACTTAAACTTTGTAAATAATTCATCATTAATGTGGTGACCAACATCTCCTCTTCCTATTCTTCATCATCTTCTTCTTTGGTCGACTGTTATTTTCTAAATTGTTCTTTGGCCCACTTTATATTAACAGGAATGTCACCCTCTTTATTGTCTTCAAATCCTACAAAGTCAAGCGCATCATGATCAGTATAAAAATAATCATTGGATGTGCTAGTTACCTCATCTTCATTTTCATGGTTCTCCTTGTGGAATTCTTGCTCCAAGCTATGGTGTGCGATGTATTCAGCGCTTTGGTATAGTTGTGGGCACTCATAGGGTTGAATTCTCATCGCTTTAATTTCATCGATTAGTTACACCATGTCATCTTGTAGTAAGGTAAACCTCTTATCAATAGTCATCATACTTTTTAGCCCTTCCATCACAACTCAAAAAACCTAGTTCAGTAAAAATGATACAAATAAATTAATATAAAACCAATTCTAAAATTAGGAAATAGAATATATGAGAAAATACTTCATCTAAATTATTTAACTAATAAATTCTCCGCTCCTATCCCCGGAAACAGCACCCAAAATTTGGTATCCCTATAGGCATAATTAATTCCCTCCAAGTTACCGAATTTAGAAATTTATAACAAGGAGAAAATAAAACACTAAACTTCAAGGTAGTATAATAAATGCAAGTCTGAGGTCAAACCCACATGGATAGGGTTGGAGGAATTTATTAATTAAATAAAATAAACTTATGATATTTTCAATTTTCTGAAATTAAATCTAAACTATCGAGCATATGATTGATTTAGAATAAGGGATAAGACAATATAAACATGGGATGGGCAGTAATGATTGTAGGTTCTTGGGATGAGAGGTATGACATAATCAAATAACCATCATACAGTTGTCAAAATCAGTTCCTAGAGAGTTCAATGGTCATGATAAACGCTCTATATCTAAAGTTATCCTTTTCACATGGTCAGGTACTTAGGATTACAATGGATTGGTAAACTAAAACCTTATTTAAACATAGGTAATGGAAAAACCTAATGGTCATTGTGTATTTCTAGTCCCTATATCACATATTAAACAAATATATCAATTCTTGTCAATGGCCATGCACAAGAAAATAAATTAAACCCAATCCTTAACTCCGCTCACAATGGTCATGCAAGAAGAATTATGAATAAGGTATAATTGAAGAGTAAATATACAATTCATACATGAATTGAAATTAATTATAAAATTCCACATAAATTCAATTCCCCTTCATCATTCCTTCACCCGCACAAAGAAATCACCCACTCATGCTAAGAATGTGTAGAAAATAACAAAGGAAAAATCCTATAAAAAGTGGTGGTGCAGATGGTTGTGCCTTCTTCTAGTGGTGGATCCTCATCACGCTCTGTCTAGAAGATTCTTTAAATGGGGTGGCCAGTGTATCTATTTATATGTGCTCGTTGAGATCTTCTTAACCCGGTACGGGACGTGTACTGAAGGTACATGTCGTGTACTCCTATTCCGCGTTTCCTCCGTGTCTGTGTGGATATTTCACATGATGAATGCATTAATTTTGAATTTTTACCTTCTTTGTGACTTGTCTACAACTTGTCATAAACTAGTACTACATGTTGTGTACTTGCATTACACGACGTGTACCTATTCTGCACCATAATTTCCCAGTTCAAACTTCCTCAAAAATCATGTGTCGTCCCACGAGCAAAGTGAAACAATGTGAAGGGTATTTTTTCTCATTTTTTTCTCCTATTCTCATTCCTTTCTCATAAATCCTTAAATTCCTGCCAACAATGTAAAAAAACTCAAATTACTCAAAAATGTGTATGATTAATCAATTAAATACCTAAATCAATACATGAGAACATCTTAAACAACATGAATGATGTAGACTTATCATTTTTATAAATATATATAATATCATTTTAAATTAATATTCATTACATAACATAACGATCTACGCCAGAATCTTATAGTTCTAGTACCTTTGGAAACATGGATATATAAACAAATGGTTCATAAAATATTTACATCATCTCCCACTAGGTTCTTCATAACTGGAAACCTTCTTCAAAATATAAAAAATTATACTTTTTCTCATAACATGGGGAAAGGAAACTTAAGAAAGGGTGATCTCATATACCCAGTAATGGTATAATAGGGAGATATTTATGATCAATTTTTCATAAAATGAACATAATCATATTATAACATGAGCATAACATTCAAAAAATATACCCTGCATATCATAGATTAAAATCTCAAGTCATCGAATAAATCATGGAATTTAATAATACATGAATCATAATAGAATCAAATAAAATGTTCCTTGAGAGAATAATATTGGTATAATACATATGTTTTTGAAATACACATAAACATATAAAATTATATCATTTGTATTCAAGGATCATTGCTAAGACTAGCATTTTGGAAAGGGTTTACTCCCCAAACCAACTTAGTGGTCAGAGTTCACTCCCAAGACTATCATAATAGACTATTTCCCTTACTGAATAGGGTTTAATTCCCATTTTGGTCCTATTTATCTCATAATATATTAATCATTACCCAACGTATTAAAGGGAGATATAGGTACCACCCATCCTTGGTTATAATGTGACCACCATTTTTGGTAATAACATAGATGACGTCCTTGGTTATAACATAACCACCATCCTTGGTTATAACATAATATCTCTTACATAAGTAAAACCGTATATATGTGATCCACATGATCAAAAAACATTAATTATATCATCACATAATAACTCATTCAAAAAATGGTTTCTTGAACATTTCATCAATTCAATATAGTATAACCCATAGAAAATAAATGAGTTTCATAAAAATATCATAATCATAAACTTAAATATCCATAGAAAGAATAAGAATGTTATCATTGGGTTGTATCCCCAGTAAAGAATAATTGACCTAAAATATGATAACTTATAATGAAAATGATTTTGGAAGGTCCCTTGAAGCATTTCTTGAGAAAAAAATATCATTTTCCATTTGAAGTAACTTTTTCAAAAAATTAAAATTTCCCAATTATTAATGGAAATATCATCTATGAAATGAGACTTGAAAACATATAATTTATTTTTCAAAGAATTTATCATTTATAAATTATGGAAATTTCGTTCATGTTTTATATGTAAATATAAAACATTCTTTTCACACTTTTGTAGAAAAATTCAAAAATTCCTCATCTAGAAATTGATAAGAATATTCCTTTTAGAAAATTTTATAAAAAAGTTAGCATGGTTAGAAATGAAATTAAAAATTAATAATAGGATAATAAAAACCTTTTAAAAAAAAATTAATAGAACTTGGATATTGAATAAAATGGTTGTTTCGTCCAAAGGGAGAAATAAAGTCGATTTTATTTTAAAAAAAACATTTTAGGTATCTTAAGTATGTAAGGTGAGGAAAATTAAGGGGAAATATTTATTTACATGAAATAATAATATTAGAATAAAATTCATGAGTTTATTAAGAGGCGTATTAAAAATTGTTATCATGATAAAAATAATCATAAACAATCCGGATACATAATGATATTGTAACAAAGAGCCCTTACAACTTTGGTAACTTTTCAATCATACGCCCCATGAAAGAAATAACCATAGATAGATATGTATATCCCAAAACATTCATGAGATAAATTTTAAAAAAAACATTCATGGTAATTATATACACTACACAAAATAAACAAGTGGTGTATAATCCATGTGTCCAACATAAGTAAAATTGAGACAAAAATACTTTCACTTAGGTCCAACTTATTTTATACATGTTGGGACCTCCTGTATAATTAATATATATTTATTTTATATATATTAATGAACCATGATCATATTTATCAAACCATATATGATTTAATATACCATTTTATTGCCCTTTTGTTAATAATTATATATTAAAATCATTATTCTGGGTGATATTTGTTTCCTTTTTTCATGTATGATTTGGTTATGTGGATTTGGTCCTCATACATTCATCATGGTTACATAACCTCCATAGTGTTAATAATTATATAAATATCAAATATATTAATAATATAAATTTTTAGACTCATTCATAAAATTAGATACATAAAAATGAATTACACCATTTTTGGAGAAGATAATTCATACATACACATGAACTTTGTTTTCATTTTTTGATAGATGGAATGAATGATTGAAAATATTAACATCATGGAGGGGGTATTCTACACATATGAACAAACAATGTTTTAATTTTCTGATAGCTTATAAGGTAATAATGTAGATATGATATTATCATTAAAAAAGTTTAATTATTTCATAATTTTTATATATAAACATTAAACCCTTCAAAATACCCATCCATAAATGTTGCTGAAGGAATATGAATTGTATCACTGTGTAGAGACTGTAATCCATACGTACACATGAGCGATACATTCACTTCAATTTTTATGTAAAAATAATGATTAAATGTAGTTCTATAATCATAATAACAATTTAGTAAATTTGGAATAATTATTTTATTATTTTATGAATAATATAACATATTTATAAGAGGTAAAAGAATAATTATAAAGAAATTGATTGTTTAATTTGATTACCTATTCTTTGAAAAGAATAATGTATATATTTCTTTAAAGGCTATATAGATAATATTTTGGGAAGAATAAAACCTCTAGAATGTTTCTAGGGAGTTTAGAAGAGAATATTTCAGTGTTTTTTTCAAAAATAAGGCTGAAATTGGTGTAAATGTGATAAAGGAGGGGTTCCCATTTATAATTGAGGGAGGGACACTCTTGGAATATCATAAAATATTAAATTAATATAAATTAATTTTGATGTGAAAATGGCTCCAAAATTATAATTTAGAATATAATATGAATATGAGTCTATATCCTCTGATCCATAAAAATTTGGACAAGTTTGGATCCCATTTTTAACCTTATGGTTTTGTTTTAACCCTTTTTAAACTATTGGAGACATACCATGATCTCAATGTTTTCTAACATTTAAGGGTTAATAATGTTATTATAAAATGAAAAGAGACCCATAAATGGACCATGGTTTATTTTTAAAATCATTTCTCATTATTTTTTATTATTTAACAATTTTATGAATTTTATGTCATTTAATGAAATATTATATATTATGTAATATCATCAATGTCATATTTAATATCATTCATTTAATATGACATAAAATAAAATGATAAAAAGTTTTATTACAAATATAATGAATTTTAACCACCCTAATATGTCATATAGATCTATAAAATTCTTGGTACATGCTAAATCATTCAAATTATATCACTTTTAGTATTTTTAAAATAATTATTTAGATTCTTCTCTTAATTTAATAAATATAGTATTTTCATTGCACATGTATTTAAAGTAATTATATAATTTATAAAAATTAGAAATTAATTTATATTAAGAAATTAATTTCATTAAGCTCAAAATAGACATTTATATTCATTCATAACTTTCTTTTGTACCTTTGTAGACATATAATAGATATTTAAAACCAAGAGAGTGGCATTTTGTAACTTTTCTTGCTTTAAATATTATATAAGTAATTTCCATGGCCAAGTTTACATTAAAAGACTCGATTTAGAGCCCAAGGTGATAAGGGTAGAATTAAATTCTTCTAATAATAAGTATTATTAAATGTTATGGCCTTATCACTATATTTTATGTTAGATTAACCCAACTCACCCTTTACTAAGGTGATAAATTTTCACACATTTACTTTCCATATTGACAAAAAAGGGTCCTATATAGAAAATTTTAACATAAGGATTCCAAATATGGAATTAATTTTATCAAATTCAAAACCAGTAAGTTGAAAAAACTATTTTCAATATATGTTTGTAAAACAAAGTGAAAAATAGTTTTTAGAAAAATCTGCTATTAATCACAAAAAAGTACTTATAAAAAATAAGATATAATTATGATTAAAATGAATTTAGTTATATTATATATAAATAACTAATATTTATGATACTTTGAGATAAAATTTAGAGCATAATAAAATTTTTATAAAAATTGATATTTTTCATTATTCATAAAAAAATTAATCTTTTTACAAAAATATCAATATTTCACAAAAATAAAATATTGATATTTTGATTTCAGAAATTATATCCTTTTTATCAAATAAGATATCTAAAATTTCAATAAATGTAAATAACATTTTTTTCTAAAAAAAATTAATAAAACCCATTTTTGAAGAAAATGTGTTTTCGAATAATAAAATAGATTTAATAAAAATTGAGTTCTCATTTCCTAATAATTAATCAATAAATTTTTATTGCATAAAAAAATTATATTCATTTAATAAATTATTCAATCCTATTCATACTAAATAATTTTAATGTATAGTTTATAATGATCATATAAAAATATTTTAATAAAATATTTTATAGTTCATTTAAAATCGATGTTACATTTAATGAATTTTATCAAATAAATAAAATTAATCAATTAAAAACATTTTATAGAATATTTAGGTGTTACATATTCCCCATAAAGAATATTTTCCTCGCAATTTAAAAATGTTATCATTAATAAAATGGATGATATTTGAAAATTCATTTATTAAAAATTTGCATCATAAAAAGTGTTAATAAAACATCCCCTTGAGAAGAGAGAATGGGAAATACAAAGGCCATATTTAATAACAAAAAATAGGTCTCTAAATAAGATAGAATTAGTGGGAATTTAAAACATGCATATGGAAGATAAAATTAACATCCAAGGACAAATATGGATTAACAGAAGTCATGGTTTGGGGAAAGTTAACTACCAAAAAACCAAAAATCTATAATGGGTAAAAAGAACATTGATTTATCCTAAATAAAGGATATAGGGAAATATTTTTTATTCAGTATAATTTTCATATGTTTTATTAATACCTTTACCTTCTATACTGAGAACATGTGTAATATAAAAACATGACAAGTATAATTTCATGCTTTAATCAATTTTCACCACAATATAATCTGTTTTTTTTTTTCAAACAATGAGTATTGAAGATGCATTTTTATTCACGAATAACTAAAATCGACTTCAAATATTTATAATAATTATATAAATATTTCTTCTAAACATTAGTAATTAATCCAAAATAAATGTTTAGTTCATGGTAAGATAATTCTCATAATGTATAAACCTTCATATGAATAAATATAAGATTAATTTTTTTTTAAAAGGTTGGGGCCAAAGCCTCAATTTATTATTTAAAGTAAATACCTCTTTAGATTGGGTAGAGGGTGACCCATTACATAACTCGAAAGCATAAGACCAAGTGACCTGAATACAAGGCTTGAAAGCCCATTTTTTTGCCCAAATGTTTGAAATCACCACAAAATCCCATCATTTAAAACATTAAAAATGGGTGTTGATTCCTTTTAACTTCTTATCAACCTTAAAATTATAAACCCATACTTCTATCCATAACATTTAAGTTAACCTTACATGAAAAAATAAATATATTTACTTCCAAAAATTAATACAATCCTTATTCCAAAAATAAGTTCACGCATAAATGAACATATTACATAAATACAAAATTGAAATAAACCTGATCAAAGATGTCCTAAATCAATTTGTCCTAAACTAATCAATTTCAACATAACCAATACTATCTTACCAATTTCAATCATCTCTTTATCCAAACTAAACATATGTTTTCAAAATCTATTGTGCAACAATCCTTAGTTGTTTCAGGATCCTTATATCCAAAATATCCTTTATATTACTATTTTAAAACATATTTATTGAATCATAATACATAAACATGTAAATAATTTCACATCATAGGAATTTACTTGTTCAATGATTTAACTCTTTTATTAGGAAATTGTTTTGGATAATGCCCATATTATTATCACATGAGACATTGGACTATTAATGGTGCCATATGATAGACTTCATCTTCATTCAGTGAATTATTCATCATTAATTAGAAATTTATTTCTTTATAACCTTTATTTCCAAATAGAAAACATCTTCTTTTACCTCTAAGACATCCAATTGGGTGGTTCTACATTATCTATATATAGGTAGATGAATCTTATTTCATTCATAGTCTCCACTATCCTCAGTGAACTATATATTCCACTTATTTGGTGTGACTAAGAGTTAGTTAAATTAAAATTTGTTAATAATATATTGTGATAAATGATTTGGAGTAATCATAATGTTTTTCATTCTACATCCCATTTTATTTGGTTAGTCATGAGGAAAATCATTCCATTGTTCATCAGTATTAACGTGAAACCTCCCAATTCCATCCATAGACTAAAACAAATATTATAGTGTAGGAAATAATAGTCATAGTGAGTAATCATGAAAAATTATTTATAGTATATCTATATCTCAAAACTACTAATTTAATCAATGAAATAATAGTTTTAACAAAAGTTGTCCAGGATCATTACGAAAAATTCAAGATGTTTTCCAATACTTAGATTTTTCCCTAGGGTTTTCAATAATGTTTTCAAATCCAACTTTCCAATAGTTACCTAAACCTTATTCTGATACCAACAATAGTGTCCCAGAATTGTCACATATAGATATAAAATCATTTTAAATGAATATTAATTACATAATAAATCATTATATTCTAGAATCATATAGTTTTAGTTCTGTTGTAATCTTATACATATAAAAAATTGGTTCATAAAAGATTTACATTATCCTCCACTAGGTTGTTTATAACTAGAACTATTCTTATGCATGTCATTATTAACACTTTTCTTCATAACCTGGGGAATTGAAAAATAAGAAAGGGTGATCTCAAATGTTTGGTAAGGTTAGAATAGAGATATATTAAGGATAATTTGATCATAACATTAACATATGGGTATAAAAACATGAGCATAATATTTAAAAATCATACCCTAAATATCTTATATCAAAATATTATGTCTTGGAATAAATATTTTTAACTCATAAAAAATTAACCATAAAGGAATCAAGGAAAATGATAGATGAGAACATAACATTAGTATAATACTTAATTTTTTTCATACATATAATCCTAGAAAATAATTTCATTAGTAGTCAAGGATCATTTCCAAGAATATCGTATCTGAATGGTCCCACTCCCCAAACCATCTTATCAATCAAGGTTTACTCCTAAGATTATCATGTTGGACAAATTCCCTTAATAAATTAGTTCCACTCACCATTTATGTCATTTTTATCTCATGAGATACCAATATTTAAAAAAATTCATTGGGGGAAGATATAGGTCTCAACCATCCTTGGTTATAACGTGACCACCGCCCTTAGTTATAACATAACCACCATCCTCGGTTATAACATAACAACCATCATTGATTATAACATGACCCTCATTAAATAATGGAAACCATACACATGTGCACCACAAGATCATAAAATATCCATCATATCATCACATCATAACACATTCAAAGAAAATGGGTTTCTTAAACATTTCATCAGTTCGCTATAGCATAACCCATAGAGAACAAATTGGTTTCTTAAACATCTCATTACCATAAACATTAACCATTATGGTAAATATTAATAGTGGTATCATTGGATAATATCCCTAATAAAGAATAATTAATATTAATGATGTAATCTTAGAAGTAAATTTATTTTTAAAGATCCCATTGAACATTTCTTGAGAAAAATATTTTTCACTTTGAAATAACCTTTTATTAAACATAAAATTTCATAATTATTAAGGAAAACTTTTTCATTGAAAATAACCTTGAAAAAATATAATTAAATCTTCAAATAATTGATCATTCATTATGGTGGGAAGTTATTTTCATGTCATGTATACTATAATAAAATTTTCATTTCACACTTTTTTAGAAAAAAATAAAAATTATCTAATTTAAAAAATTATAAGAATATTCCTTTTAATATTTTTTTTGAAAAAAGTCAACATCTATTGAAATGAATTTAAAAATTAATGGGATAATAGTAAAATTTTTATTTAAAACATTTTTATAAAACATGGATATAGAATGAAATTGTTTTTAGGGAGAAGAGAGAAATAAAGTTGATTTTGTTAAAAAAACCAATTTTTAGTTTCCTTATTACATTAGAAGAGTAAAATTCAAGGATAACATGTATTATAATGAAAAAATAGAGAAAAATAAAATTAATTAGTTTTATGATAGGTTTATATTAATATTCTATCATTGAAAACATAATCATAATCATTCCTGATAAACAATGTGATTTTAACAAAAAAATATTACCAATTTTTTATCTTTTGAATCGTTATCCACATGTAATAAATAAATAGAGATAGATATGTATGTCCAAAAAATTTCATAATATGAATCATAAAATTAATTCTTGGGAGGTATGGAAAACACAAATAAAATTGACTGGTGTATAAGGCATGTTTCCCTTGGAAGTAAACGTGATAAAAAAATCCATTACTTAAGGTATAACTTTCCTTTATGCACATTGGAACCTCCAGAATTATAATTATATATTTATTATAAATATATTACATAACCATGATCATAATTATCATACCATATATCATTTACTTATAACCTTCTATCACCCATTTTTTAACACTTCATTATTAAAATCTATATTTTGGGTAAAATCTCATTAATTTTTTCAATTATGTTTTGGTTTAGTGGTTTTGGGTCCTTTTAAGTTGATCATTGATTAATCATCTCTATAATTTGAATAATTATATAAATATCATATATTTTCATTATATACATGTTTATAGTCATTCATAAATTTATAGAGAGAAAAATTAATTACACCATTTATGGAGATGGTGGGTTGTACATACACGTGAACCTTGTATTAATTTTTCAATAGATTATTTTTTTTTGGGAAAATATTAATCAAAAATTTTAGAGTAATTATTATATCATATATATCATATTTATTAATTAAATACTACCTTATTACCATCCATGTAAAATATTAATGAAAAAAACGAATCACATTGCTTCGTGGAGGTGGTAGTCCACACGTACGAATGAACAACATTATCATTTTCCAATGATTTGGAAGGTAATAAGATATATATGATATCATAATTACATAATTATAATTATTTCATAATTATTATATATAAAAATTAAAATCATCAAATTAATCATCCATAAAATATGGAGATGGAAAATGAATTGTATCGCTATGTGGATATGGTAATCCATACGTACGCATGATCGATACTTTCAATTCCCATTTGATGGAAGGAGGGTGAATAAAGTTGGTTTAATATTAATAATAATATCATTTAAATATATTTATGAGACTTAATTTATTATTTTATGAACTATATAAAATATTTATAGGAGGTAAAATAATAACTAAAAAGAAAGCGTTCAGTTAAGGTGATTACCTCTTCTTTGAGACAACTCATTTAGATCTCCTCTTAAGAGATATAGGGTTGGTATTTTGGGAATAACATAAACAATATAATTTTTATAGGGGGTTGTAAAGATAACTTTTAAGATCTTTTGACCAAAATTGGTTTGAATAAGAGAAAGGATGAGTTCCCTTTTATAATTGACGGGAGCAAAACTCTTGGAATTTCATAAAATGTTAAATTAGTATAAATCCATTTGGATTAAAAAAATTCATAAAATTGATAATATTATAATTTAATATGATTATGAGTCTAAATAATATCATAAAATAATTTTTTACAAGTTTGTATTGCATCTTTATCCTTATCTTTTTTTAACCCTTTGTTAACCCTTTTGACAACTACAATAATATTAAATTTTTCTAACCATTAAGGGTTAATAATGTTACTATAAAATGATTGGGACACGTAAATAGACCATGTATGATTTTTAAAATCATATCCCATTAATTCGGAAGATTATTATATTGTATTTAATTTTATATCAATTAATAAAATATTATTTATTATAAAGTATCCTTAATTTCATATTTAACTCTATTAATTTAATTTGACATTAAATACATCAATACAAAGTGATATATTGAATATAATTCTTATAAAACCCCCTAATATGTAACAAATATATATTAAATATGTGGGACATAATAAATCATTAAAATTATATCATTTTAAATATTTTTAAAATTAATTTATTATATTTTTTTGTTAATTAAATAAATATTATATGAGCATTGCACAAGAATTTAATGTAGTTATATAATTTATAAAAATTATAAATATATTTTTATAAGGAAAATAATTTAATTATTCTCAAAATATTCATTTATATTCAATCATAACATTCTTGTTTACCTATGTTGGAATGTAAGAAGTATTTAGAACTAAGAGAGTGATATTTTGTAGCGTTCTTTGCTTTAAATACTATATAGGTCATTTTCATTGAAAAGTGACCATTAAACAACTCCAATTCAATAATAAGTTGGAAATTGTAGAATTAACATACTAAAATAAGAATTATGATGATAAATTAGGTCCTTATCACTTAATTTTATCCTATATTATCCTGTTTTATCCTTTACTAAGGGGATAAATTTTACAACTCTTACTATTCATATTGACCAAAAAAATGGATCCTATTTAAAAAATTTGAACCTACTATTTTCAAATATTTAATACATTTTAACATTTTCAAATCATATAATTGGAATAAATTTCTTTTAATATAAATGTATAAAAGGTAATGAAATGCAATTTTTAGGAAAACGTGTTTTTAAGCCAAAAAATGTACTTTTACCAAAATAATATATAATGATGATTAAAATGAAGTTAATTAGAATGAATATAATTAAATAATACTTATGTTAATTTTAGAAAAAAAATCATAGAATAATTATACTTTTTAATTAAAATAAATTGGAAGTTTTACTAAAGTCGTTGTTTTTTACTATTTACTGAAAAATCATTCTTTTCAGAAAAATACCAAAATTTCACCCAAAGAGAATTTGGATATGCTAATTTCAAAACTGATATAATTTTTAAAAAAGAAAATTTTTAAAATCTCAAGAAGTTTAAATATAATTATTTTCTAACCAAATTTAATAAAACCAATTTTTGAAGAAAACTTGTTTTTGAAGAATAAAATGGCTTTAATAAAAAATGAGTTCTGGTCACAAATGAATTAATCAATAAATTTATATTTTGTAAGAAAATCATATGTATTTCATATATTAATTAATCATGTTTATACATACTAATTTTAATCACTGTATTATAATGATCAGATAATGATATTTTAATAATATATCATAGTTCATTTAAACTCAATGTTGTGTGTAACACAATATATTGAAAAAATAAAATTATTTAGATAGAAATATTTTCTAAAATCTCAGCTTGTTGAAATATCTCCCATTTATGTCCCCTCCACCAATTTACATAGGGGAGTGTGTGTCTTCATCTAATATAAACAAACTAAACTATTGACCTTCTCCATATCCAGTTGAAAATCTACAGAAACCTCCATCATCCTCCATTCATCTCTAGACTCAAGAGAATAATTTATAAATTAATTATAAATTAATTAATTATACACTACATTACATTTCCATAGAGTTCAATAGATCTCAAATTTAAATTCCTATAAGAAATATTCCCTTCTCTATTGATGAAAATTAATATATCATTGAGGATAATCCACATGCCTTTATGATATTTGAAGATCATAAATCACACTCCAATAAGATAATTATTCCATATATTCAGTGAAAATAATACTAGCACAATTTTAAGATCATGTTTAACATATTTATGCACATAATAATTTAATTATTGATACTTATAAGGGATCAATTCTCATTCCATTATCAATACTTAAACAAAACACTATGAAATAAAACATAATAAACATTTAAAATAACATAATCTTGGGAATATAAAAGGATAATATCAATAATAAGATTCTCTATTGGACACTCAAATTCTATATGAAACTGATTTTTCCAAAAAAAATCTTAGTTTTCCCAGTCAGTGTAGTCAAAGGTTTCAGGATATGAAAAGAAAATCAAACATTAGCTTCCCATAATAGCTGAAAAGAATAATGAAAATTCATACATTTATTATGTTCTTGAGAATATCCCATGGAAAAACTAACTCATTCATTAAGGGATCAAAATCTATACCCAATTAAGGCCTATAATTCCAAAGAAAATACACCTCATGTATCCTAAAATTGTTCATAGATAACTTATATATAGTTGATATCCCTAGTGGATCTACATGATAGCCATTAAATAATAAACATGATCCCCCTATATACTCAATAACCCCAAGATATCCACAATGTACACTACCTTGAACTAGATAAGAACTCATAAAACATAAAGTTCATCAATATCATGAATAATTTCTATCTGTTCATAACATCGAAAAGAATTACTATGAACCAAAAGTGCCTACAATGACACTTGATTGTGTTCTTATAAACATATTAATCCTTTATCCACATCTAGTCATATCATAATCATAAATAAATGTTGAAAAATCCACTATATCCCTTCAAATGATATAAAAATTCATTAACCATTGGGAGTGTGTAGTAGTTCTTACATATTTCTTCATTCAACCACTAAAAATATGTGCATAGCCACAAAATATCATCTTCCTTATAAGGGATTAGATCCACGTGGATTGACTATTTTTATGTTTCCAAAGACCGAGGTGCTCATATGAGTATCAAAGGAAGTCTATATGAGTTTGGATGTGAATTTATAGAAATATGAAGAATTACACATCATGTAAGAATTACAAATCATGTACTAATTACACATCATGTATGTTAAGTTCACAACATGTACATTTTTTAGGTTAAATAAAATTAGAAGGTGTGGAATTTTTTAGTGGAACTGAACATTAAGTATTGTATTACATGAATTGGGATTACATGTTGTGTAAATCCATGATGTTGTAAGTTTTAAATAATTTCTTCCACTTGGGTTTTTCAAACCCTATGGTTTCAATGCCTCTCTCCCTATTCTAGGTGACCTAGTGACCCCATATTTTATTTTTTTGGGATCTTATTGTCAAGGATCGATCTATAGATTCAATCATTTGATCCATCTTCGATCCAAGGTATTTTCTACTTCCTTTCATGTGTCTTGTTCAATTTTTTACCTCTCATCCCTCTTTTCCATGTGGTGGAACTTGATCTATGTGTTTCTAACAGATCTTTATTTTTTGTTTGATTATGAGGTTGTGGCACGACATCCTCAGGTGGATGTAGTTCTTGCGAGAGAGGCGACTAGGATCTGCATCATTGGTCTATTATCATGCTAACAATGTTGACACCCTTTTGAGGCAGGGTATTCTTTGATTCTCTATTTATTTACGTTAAATCATAAAGTTATCATGATTTATCCCTTTTGATTGAAATTTAATTAACCTTATAATTACATGAAAAAGATTAAATAATTGGTATTGATTGCATGGAGATGTTGTTGTTTGTACCATGATAGCAGGTTGCCTCTTGATTTTCTAGATAGTGTGATATCTATGTTTTGATTTTTGTTATTGTTTTAGCATTTGAAATCGGAAACCAATGTAATTCAGAAAATAATTGATAATTAATTTGAAAGAAGATTAAAAAGGCATGTTTAATGAATCTGGTTATTGTTGTTGTTGTAATTTTATGATAATAAAATTGATGCAAGTATGAAAGTTTTATTTAATTGGTTAATGAACCTAAATCATGATGACTCTAGATAAAAAAAATAATTAAAGTAATGTTAAATTAATTATTTAAATAATTTATGATATCTTGAGATAGCTTGTTGCTTAGGTTTCTCATAGTTGGGACCTATCATTAATAAATCAATTAACTCAATATAGAATAAGAATTGGTTTTTTGATAAAAGATTATTCCATTATAATAAATATTTTTCCTTCTTTCATGAAAAGGGTGAGTGCATTATGCTCTAGATATGTTATAGATCATTGTGTATGATGTATGAATGCCTTGTTTTAGGGCCAATTTCCCAGTTACTATAATTTGATTTCTATATCTTGGATGTGATGTGAACCTAGGATGGCTAATCCTCGAGGGTTATTGTTGTTTTTAGGGTGAAGAGTTCGGGATGTGATGTGATCTTGGGATGGATGATCCTAGAGGCCTTTTGTGGTATGAGGGGAGGGAGGCCCTATTTTTGTGGTAGCAGTTGACACATGGATTAGTGAAATGCATCAAGACATCCATGTGGGTGTCAGGGAGCACATGAGAGATGATAGAGTGGATTGAAGATGGGAATACCCATTGGTAGAAAATATTGGTTCCTTCTTGAATCCTTTGTTTGGATGATGGATAGGTTGTTTGTTTATCTGCTTTCCTTTCCCCACTGCTCGAGGAAGATGTGTGTTCCTAGTTGCTTTCCTTATTTGGTAGTATAGGATGTTTTCCTAGAGTACATGGTAATATGGAATGTAATAATGTTTGTTACAGAATAAATGTTTAACCCATGGGGTTGGAGCTTGCTGGGATGAAAGGTTCAGGTTATAATTCTGAGAAGCTGTGGAATCATTTTTCTTATTCTTGGAGGGAATGGAACATTTTTGTAATGCTAATGTAATGTAATGTGTGGATGTTAATGGTTAAATAATTTTCAATGAATTAATTAATGTAAATTTAAACTGATGAAAATGAATAAAGTAATTTAATGTTTCTTTTTATATGTTTGTGTGGTTATAGGATATCTAGTCTTAACAGAATTAGTCGGAAGTCTGAGAGACATTAGCTGTAGTTGAATATGATACTAGGTTATACCCATAGTGCAGCTAAAAAATATATTATATCATATAGTTTTTTTGTTTCTATATGTTAATCCATCATGTCAGTTAGGATGACTGAAACCCCAGAGATTATAATCCTCGAGGGTATTTTCCCCAACATCCTGGTGGTAGGATGGATAGCTAACTACCCCCATTGGCCCCACTCTCTTCTCTTGGTAGTTACTTGTGATGGTATGAATGACAGCTAGTTTTCCCCATATATGTGTGTAGAGGTATGTAATAGCTTGTGGTTATTTCACAAACATATATTATGGATATATATTTTTACAGACCACTACAGGTATAAAGTTTATAAGATGTGTTGGTTTGAGGTTCTTTACTCGGTGTATGGGTTGTGATGGCTTGAGGTATAATACCCAATGTATGATACACATTATATGAGTTTTTTTGGATCCCAGAAACATCCAAGTTACTTTTGGTTATGTGTTCTTGGTGGTGTGTTTCATGAGATGCATGTTGTGGTTCTTTGCCCAGCTGTCTGTGGGCTAGGATTTGGACGTGTGATGTTGGGTCAGAGAGAAAAACCCATGGTGAATTAGTAGGAGGGTATCATTGATATTATTCATTATATTATAAACTATTTTATGCAATAATTGGTGAGAATAGAAATGGTGAGTCTGTGAACATAGTATGCCTATTTAGGTGATGAGTTCGTTTCACTTGTTTTTTACAGTGCTTTAGCATGCATTCTTAATCTTTTCAACGAGAGGCTCTAGGGAGGATCCAGCTAAGTGTACTATTATACTAACCCTATGTATATATAATATGTTTTTAGGTCAGTTGGATCAAGTTAGATATCATGCTTTTTACTGTTATCTTAGGGTTTAGTAGGGGTTGTTTGGACTTCGTGGTTGCTGTTGTCTTTACTTATATTATGGTACTTGCAGTTTTAATTTCTGTTGTAGTAGTTCTTATATGACCTTACATATGTGCACTTTGTATTTTATTCTATATTAGATATTAAGAAGGATTTGGTTGATTCCTATCTTATGTATCTCTTTCTTATGTATTCTCTTAGAGTATAATGTCTCCCATATGCGTGTTTATTATACCCCCAATGCTAGTCGCCAACCTGGGGCCTACTATAGGTGGGACTCAGGTGTCACTATCTATCTTCTCTCATTTCTATCCTATGATGGCAACACCATATGGGGAGGGTTCTTGATAGAGTGGTATCATTTTTCTGGTTTAGGGATAGGATGGAGTTTGGAGTAAGGCACCTGTAAGTATTTATGGGTTGGTAGTGAAACAGTGTTAGATATGTTTTGAAACCACTGTAAACATGGGATAATGGCTAAGACACGTGTATTTATCCCCCCTTTGTGATCTGATTCATGGATTTTTAAGCTTATAATGGAAACTAAATGAGGTGGTACTGGTTTCCGGATAGATACCTAGGATAGAATTGTGAATCATTCTTTTTTTCATCTGTGTTTGAAAGGGTGGAACTTGGGATAGGTTAACCTAAAATGAATAAATGAAAAAAAAATTAATGTTATCATCATCTATATTCCATGTTTATGAGCTCTAATGTTTTTTTCTTTTGTAGGCATGGCTCCAGGTCTATGTCCTCCTCATGTTCGCAAAAAATATGTTCACCAGGATATGAAAACAGATCTCCATAGAGTAAAGGTTGACAACAAAGAAACTTAGAGGAGGAAACTCTAAGAGATTTAGTGCTAGAGTCTACAGATGTATGAGGACTCTATTTCTAATATAGTCATGGATTATTGGTTGGATTATTTCGTTATATCCTTTAGTTCGACCCATGATTGGAAGGATAACTAGGTGTCATTGGTTGTGATGATGTTGTGTGGGGTATTGAGGTAGTTGTGGTTCTTATTCCCCAAGGGTAGTGAGGAATTGACAGTCTTGGGGGAGGAGTTCCAAGTCTATTTCAGATCTAAGTTTCTTTCTTTATCCATGATGGTGACCATTCACAATGAGATTATTACCCTCTGACATGGGAGCTATAGATTGTTAGTGTTCGAGATCTGTTTAAGTAACCTTCTGCGACATTCTTCAAACTTGTTTCAAAATTATGAGGCAAGGGAAAGGCATGTCGTGGTGGTTTTTCATCTAGATATCCAGTCCCAGGTCACCTTGTTTATGTTAAAGATGTACCTCAAGGTGTTGGATAGAGAAAAGGTCATCGAGAGGACATTATCCAAACCTAGATCATTATGATAAGGGATTCATTAAGATTCCTTATGAAGCAGAGTTATGGTCTTTGGTACCTAGTTATAAGTAAAAAAGGTATTTTGATCATATGGGGGTAGGTCCCATTCTTTATTGTCTCATTTATCTAGGGTTATCATCTCTTAGGACTATTCCAAGGGATAATATGGATGTTTTTCTTATGGAGGATGAGGTCATCATGTAGAGAGAGTGTCCAAACATTCTAAGTAATCAGTATGCATTAGTTATTCCACATTAGGTTCCCCCACAGGTCAGTTCTAGATGATATTGTAGTAATAGTTTACTCTAGTTTGGGATCATCATATTGTAGTTGGGGAATGCAAAGGATTTCCCTAAGATTCTCCCCATCCTCATAGAGAAAATCATGGCCATTGAGATGGTAGTTAGTAGGGTTAGGGAGGTCATAGAGTAGGTCATTGTTAGTTTCATGATTTAGTGTTTCCATCACCAAGTGAGATAGACATCATTTGAGGTACCCTTTTCTTTTTCCTACAAGGGTTGATTCCTTTTTTGATCCAAGAGAGACGCACTCCTTCATATCACATACCATTTTCCAAACTTTGGTACATTAAGTAGAGAGGCTTCCAATGCCCTTGGAATTGACTATTCTATTTGTAGATTGATCTGACTTGTTTGATGTATGTATAAACTATAATCTAGTGCTGGGTTAGAACCTCTCTTCGGGATATTTCCTATGTTTACATATACAACCATATGACATAATCCTCATCATTTATTGGTTGTATTTAGTGCTAGCTATCGTGGATTTCATAAGGAGGTGGGTTGTGTTCTTTGATGTTGTTGGAGAGGTAGAAAATTTTGTCGGTGAACAAGACCCTTAGATGGGTTAGAGGTGTGTTCTATCTTTATCATCCTTGATGGTTGAGATGATGCTGAGTTATTCAAAGTTTTAGTAGTTGGTGTTTCCTAGAGTCATGGGAGAGTACCCAGATGTATTTTTTGAGGTGTTCGTAGCATTACCACCTTAACGAGAGATCAAGTTCCGAATCGAACTATAGCCAGGAGTGTATCCTATCTCAATGTCTCTGTAAAGGATGGTGCCTTTTGAGTTGTAAGAGTTGGTTATATAGCTCGATGGTTTGTTGTGGTGTAGTTTTGTTCTGTTCTTTTTGTCACCATGGGGTGCACTGGTCTTGTCTGTAAAAAATGATGTTAGCATTTTACGATTGCCTATCGATTATCATCACTTGAACCAAGTGATAATGAAGAAACACTATCATCTTCCAAGGATTGATGATTTATTTGATCAGTGGAAGGGTTCATGTTAGTTCTCGAAGAATTATTTGTGGTCAATATATCATCTGATGCATTTGGAGGATGCAGATATTCTGAAGACTACTTTCTATTTTTATCATGGGAATTGTGAGTTTTTATGTCATTTTGAGTGATGAATTCTATTCACAGTTCATAGGGTTAATGAATGTTTTGTTTCATGAGTCCCTATATAAGTTCATGGTGGTTTTCATCAATAAAATCCTTGTGTATTTCACATCCAATGATGAACATTAAGAGTATCTATGTGCCATTTTGGGAGTTCTTCATCATGAGAAACTATTTGGGAAGTTGACAAAGTGTGAGTTTTGGGCTCAATAAATCCATTTCATAGTGTATGTTGTATCCCAGTATGGAGTCGTTAGGGATCCGTTGAAGGTAGAAGAAGTTGTGTCATGGGAATCCCCCAATATAGTGGCATGGGTGTGAATTTTCCATGGTATTTTAATCTATTATAAGAGGTTTAAAGATGATTTATCTTGGGTTTTGACTCCTCTGACAGTGTTAATTGGAATGGATTATGCGCTCTTGTGTATTGATCAGTTTCAAATGGATTTTGAGTATATAAAGAATAATATGTTCAGTGATCTAGTTCTTTGACTGCCAGTGGAAAGAGTTTTGTTTGGCAATTTCTGTGATGCTTTGTGTCTTGGGTTGGGCTGTGTTCTGATGCAGTAGAGATCGATTATTTCTTATGGGTCTCGGTAGTTACTCTCTGAAAAAAATAACTATTCACTCATGATCTTGATATAGTCTAAGTATTATTTCCTTAAAGTTGGGGTGACATTACCTCAGCGGTGATCATTTTGTGGTTTTCACCGATCACAGGAGCCTGAGGTATGTTTTCACCCAATGTGACTTGAACTTGCATCAACATCAGTGGATGTAGTTATTATAATATTACAATTTTGAGATTTCATGTACACCTAAAAAGGGGAATGTTTTGTATAATGTGTTGAGTATGAAGTCATGTAGTGATGCAGTGTGTGAATCAAGATATTCTTATAGAGTTATGGAACAACTTTCACCATTTCATTTATATGTGGGAGAAGTTAGTGGAAAAGGTTTTCTTTTTCATATGGTGGTGATGTAATCTCTAGTGTATTAGGTGTATGAGTCCTAGTTAGTGGATCTTGAGGTGGAGAATTGGAGAGACCAAGCTATTTTTGGTGAGGCCCCTGATGGTTGGTCTGAAGATGAACAACATTGGGTGTTGTTCCAATGAAGGATTTTCATTCCTTTGGCGATGCATGAGATGTTTCTCAGAGAGTTCCATAGTCTGACTTTAGTGGTAAAAATTTTAAGTAATAATATGTATCAAGCATTGAGAATTCATTTTTGGGGGGCCTAGTTTTAAGTATGCACTTGCAGAGTTTGTGTCTCGATATATGGTGTTCTAGAAGTTGAAGGTCGAGCACTATGTTCTATGTGGTATACTCCAGCCATTAGATGTTCCTTGGTGGATGTGGGTGGACACCTTAATAGAATTTCATACTGATTTACCTTGATATAAAGGAGGATATGATGTTATATGGGTGGTAGTGTACCGTTTTACAATTCAAACCCCTTTTTAGTGATAAAGGAGTTGAGTTCAGTGGAGGTTTTATGGAGGCAGTATCGGGAAGAGGAGGTGGGACCCCACTAGGTCCAGAAGATGGTCATTTATGATTTATATACTTGTTTTACCTCTATGGAATGGAGAGGTATCCATCATTATTTTGGTTCCCAACTATTATTTAGAACTACATTTCATCTATAGATGGAAGGTTAGATAGAGAAGACTATACAGACTCTTGAAGACATGTTGCAATATTACGTCTTGGATTTTGTAGGACTGTGGATGATTCACCTACCCTTTCTAGAGTTCATTTATAATAATAGTTTTCACTCCAACATCATTGTGGATCCATTTTAATCTTTACATGTCCAAATATTCCATTATCCACTATGATGGACTGGGTTCAGAGATTCTGCAATTCTTGGGCCGAAACCGGTACATAATAAGATTGAGATGATTCCGGTGATTAGCGAGAGGATGAACGCAACACGCGGTCATTATAAATCCTATATCTATCATATGAGGAGACCAATGGAGTTCAATTTTGGTGATCATGTGTTCTAGAAGGAGACTCCCCACCATGGGCAGTGAAGGTATGGTCATGGGAGTAATATTTCTCCCCAGTTTTTTGGGCCTTTTGAGGTATTGGCTCATGTAAGATTTGTGACATATCATAAAGCACTTCTCCTGTAGATGAGCCAAATACAAAATGTTTTTCACATGTCACAGCTCCATCATTATGTTCAGTATGACTCTCACATCATTTATTGGGGTGTGATCTATGTGGATGATTATGTGTATTCAATGAGTAGCCTATAGAGATCTAGGAGCACTAGGAGAAGGTGTTGTGTGGGAATTCTATCCCCTTGGTTTATATATTTCGGTGATATGATAGCATGGATGAGAGTACCTGGAAATTTGATTCGTAGATATGTGCTCAGTGTCCTAAGCTATTTGGTGTTTAGCTCTTATCATGTAACTCTATTCATTTTTTAGTTTAAGAACATTTCGGATTTGTGATATGGCTTTCTCTTGTTTTTTTTTTGTGGATTACACTCTTTCCATGGGAGGATAAGATTCATGTGGTATGACACAATATTTCCATGATTAAATTTATGTGGTTGGAAAATTAAACACTCCTACTATAGGTGGTTAAGACTCGATGAGTAGTTGATCTACTCACCATGTTGAGCCCCTTGTGCTTAGGTGAAGTGGCTAAGCCCCTATGGTGACAAGAGCCGTGAGAGGTATCTCATGGGGTGGCTCTTCAGATGAACGTTTTCTGTTTCCTCTATGGGTTTGTTTTGGATTCTCAAGGATGGTAATGTTTTTAGAGTTATCTAATATAAGTGTGAAGATCCATATGGGTTGACCCTTTGCGTGTTTCCAAAGACCAAGGTACTCAGAGGAGGCTTGAGGAAATTCTACAAGGGTTTAGCTGTGAATTTCAAGAAACAGGAAGAATTACACATCATGTAATAATTACACATCATGTAAGAATTACACATTGTGCTTCTTAGTTTCATGACATGTATGTTTTTCTATTTAAATAAAATAAGAACTTGATGTGCTTTTCAGCAGAGCTGAACCCTAAGGATTACACAATGTGAAAGGGTATTACACATCATGTAAATCTCATATGTTGTATGTTTTAAATGTTTTGATCCACTTAGGTATTTCAAACCCTAAAGTTTCAGTGCCTCTCTCGACTCTAGGATACCTAGCAACCCTATTGTCTACTTTTTGGGGATTCATTTATCTAGGATCAATCTATAGCTTCCATTATTTGATACATATTTGATCCAAGGTATGTTATACATCCATTCATGAAGTTTCATCTATTTGTTACCTCATGTTCCTCTTTTCCATGTGGTGGAATTTTATCTCTGTGTTTCTAAATTATCATTGTCGGTTTTTTCTTGGGGCGGTTGTGTCACAGCATCAATGGTTTGATACAGTTCTTGTGATAGAGTTGATCAGGATCTACAACGTTGGTCCATTCTCAGGCAAAGAAAATTGACACCCTTTTGAGGTAGGGGATTATTTACTTCTCTATTTATTTACATGAAATCATAGAGTCCACATGATTTATACCCATGGATAGAAATAAAATTAACTTAATAATTACATGATACGTATTAAGAAGTTGGTATCGATGGCATGGAAATGTTGTTATTTATAATGTGATAACTGGTTGCCTCTTTATTTTATAGATAGTGTGATTTTTATATTGTGATTTTTGTTCATAGTTTAGCACGTGAAATTGGTAAATAAAGTAAAACCAAAATTAATTGATAACTAATTAGTCAAAAGATTAAAAAATAAATTTTTAACAAATATGATTGTTGTTGTTGTAATTTGATGATAATCAAATTGATGTAAGTATTAATTTTTAATTTAATTTGTTAATGAACCTGAAGCATTATGATAGTTGTTGATAATATAATTAAAGGCATGTTAAATTAGTTGTTTAATTAATTTATTATAGTTTGAGATAGCTTGGTTCTTAGGTTTCCTGTAGTTGGAAACTATGATAAATGAATTGGTCAATTAAATATGGAATAAGATCTGGTTTGGTGGTAAATTATAATGCCTTCATAGGGCCTAAGATTCCCACTTTCTTATAAAGGTTGTGTTCCTTGTACTTTGGATTTGTGAGAGCTCGTTCTGTGTCAATGATGAATGCTTTGTTTTAGGTCAAGGAGCCTTGTTAATATGATTTTTTCCTACTTCTTAGATGTGACGTGACCTTGGGATGTCTAATCCTAGAGGTATGTTTTAGGATTTGGGGAGAAGATGCCTGGATGTGACGTGATAATGAGATGGTTGATCCTAGAGGGTTGTTTTGGTATGAGGGGTAGGGAGGCCCAATTTTTGTGGTAGTAGTTGAATCTTAGAGTTTTGAGATGCATTTAAACATGTATGTGGGGGTTGGGGAGGAAATTTATGATGACATAATGGGTTGAAGATGGTCTTACCCATTGATATGAAAGTTTGATTCTTGTTTGAATCAGTTTTTTGGATAATGGCTAGGTTGTTTGTTTATATTCTTTCCTTTCTCTACTACTTGAGTCAAATGGATGTGCTTGGTTTCTTGACTTTTTATCATACCTTAAGATGTTTTCCTATATTACCTAGTAATATGGAATGTAATTATGATCATTAATAAATAAATTTTTATCCCATGGGGTTGGAGCATTCTAGGTTGCAATGATGAGGTTATAAAACTCAGAAGTCGTGGATGCAGTTTCTTTATTCTTGGAGGTAATGAAACTTTTTTTAATGATAATATAATATAATATGGATATATTAATGGTTAATTAATGGTTAATGAATTAATTAATGTAAATTTGAACTAATGAAAAGGAATAAAGTAATTTCAAGTATCTCTTTAAATGGTTGTGTGCTTATAGGATATCTAGTCTTAATAGAGGCGGTCGGGAGTTTGAGAGATGTTCACGACAATTGATTCTAAAACTAGGTTATGCCCATAGGGTGGTTGTGAGTTATATTATATCATGTAATTTCTATATTTCTATACAATACTCCACCATATTAGTTAAGGTGACTGACACCCTGAGGATTCTGATCCTTGAGGAAGGGGGTGTTTTCCCCAACATCCTGGTAAGAGGATGGATGGCTGACTACCACCTCTTCCCCACTCTCTTCTCTTGGTAGACACATGTGTTGGTGTGCACAACATTTATTTTTTCCTGCATATATCTATAGACATATTTAATAGATTATGGTTATTTCACACACATGTACTCTAGATATATTTTCCTATGGAATACTATAGGTATAATGTGTATAAGATGTGATGGATTGAGGTTCCTTACTCTATGTATGGGTTGTGATGGATTGAGGTATAATAATGGTTATATGATACACATTATATGGTCCATGGTGGCTCCCAAAAACTACCTAGTTACTTTTGGTTACAAGGATGTGATGGTGTGTTTCATGAGGTTCATGTTGTGGTGCATTGCCCAAGTGTCTATGGGAAAGGATTTTTGAGATATATTCTCAGGACATGTGACGTTGGGGAAGATCAAAAAACTAGTGGGGAAGTGATAGCGAGGTACCCATGATATTATTTATTATATTATATTCTCTTATAAGTTATACTTGGTGAAAATACCCATGGGGAGGCTAAAACATAGCATACTTGTTTGGGTGATGATTTAATTTCACCTATTGTTCACAGTGCTTTAGCATGATTTCTTTACCTTTTTCATGAGAGGCTCCCGGGAGGATGATACTATGTATAATATTATACTCACCCTATATATATATAAACCATTTTTTAGGTCAGTTGTATAAGGTTGGAGATTAGGCTAGTCACTACTAGCTTGAGGTTTAACAGGATCTTTTTGGGATTCATGGTCACTATCATCTTTAATTTTCATTTAGTACTTGCAATTTTCCTTTCAACTGTAGTAGTTATTGCATGACAATACATATGTGAATTTTGAATTTTCCTCTAAATTAGAGTATTATGAGTAGTTGGTATGTATTTCTTATCTCTCTCTTTTGAATGTGTTCTCTTAAAGGGTAATTCCTCCCATCTGCGTGTTTTTTATACCCTTAGTGCTAGTTGCCAACTTGGGGCCTACTAGAGGAGGGACTCGAGTGTCACTCTTTTACTTCTCCCATTGTCGGTCAAGGAGGGATACACCTTATAGGGAGGGGTAATAAAATTCCATCCATGAAAAAACAGGGGAAATTCATATGGAAATACATTTATATGGATAAAAATATTCTATAATATATCATTAATATAAATTTTCAGATATTGTAGCTCCAAAGGAGCTATACTATAATGTGAAATTGAATGAAAGGAGAGATCAGGATATAACTACATCCCAAATTTTATCTCATGTTGATAGAGTAGTGATGCAACCACTTCAATATAAACATATGAAAACTCTTATAAATCTCTCAAAAAATCCTTCACTTCAACATTAATCGATCTCAGCATTGATCTTATCATCTATATTATTTTATGCTCAAGATGTATACAATCCATTAGATGATCCCACTAACCAACAAACATCACATTATCACCATTCACACCAGATAAATTCATACATCTATGAGATAAATTATTGAAGTATTTCATATAATAAAACCAATATATTTTGAGAATGACATTTTATGGTAATATTCTCTATATTAAGATCTCACCAATCAACTAATGTCACCCCATTATCAGATAACACCCATGGAAAACCACTACCAAACTCGAATGACCTCCAATTGACATAAAGGACACCAAGAACAAAGGAAGTCTATCAACCTTAAATATCCATAATTGAAATAACTTAGATGAAATGAGAGAGTATTAAGATTTTATATGTATATATATAAGCATAAAACATTGAATAATATTGAAAAATAGTTCCCAAAATGATCTCAGATCCTCCTAGTGATGGAATCTCCATCACATGAAATTATCTAAGTCATGCACCCCTACCTCAACTACTTTAATATAAACCTCTATATTTAACTTTTATTTAACATAAAAAACATCACATGCATACAAAAGATTACCCAATCACCAAAATAAAAAAATAGAAAAGACGAAGTACACCTTCATACAAAATTAAAAATCTCACTGCCACTCTAGGATGCCTCAGGACATAGATCATAGATCCGTGATCTTCCTCAAGCCACACCCCCAACATCAAAACACATCTCATCATCTCCCCAGTCAAAATCCATCGTCAACATCGTCACACTGTCATCGCCCGTAACACCATAACGAGTAAGACAGATCGAACAATAAAGTGTACCATAAAGACCATAATCGAAACTCACTGCTTCATCAAACCACCATCAAAGAAGTACCAACCACATCAAATAGAACCATCATCAACTCCTCATAGAAGATAACCCGAAAGGCCTCCACCAAATCCAGAAACAAGAGAGATCCAAGACTATGACGCCAAAACAAGCCACCTCCATCGATACCCTAAACCGGCCACTCAATCTCACAACCCAAAGAAACAAGACGACCATCGTGCTGCTCCACCTCAGAGAGATTAGGGGAGTCCCGAAACCGGAGAAGAGAAACAAACGAACTGAGACAGGATAAAATGTCGGCGTAACCTCGTCTCAACACTGTCACATCTCCATCACCTTCAACACAACATCACAAACATCACCTACATAAAACAAATCTTATACGAAGAAAAAAACCCTAAAAACATGAAAAATGGCATCGATGAAGAGTTGCGTTAGGCATGCTGACGACCACTACACCCCAAATCCCAAAGTCTCTAAATTCCCACCACTCTCGATCTGCCTTGGAGGGGTGCAGAAAAATGACAGACCAGATTAGGGAAGGAGCGGTCGAGGGCTTCGAGCGCCAGCACCGTCAGTGAGGCAGAAGAGTAGATATAGACAAGCCATAAATAGAAGAACAATACCCAAGCGAGAGGAAGAAGGAGAAGCGAGAAGAATGGGAGAGGGGGAATATCTTAATGGTGTATTATTCTAACTATATATAATATCAGAGGTATAAATTTTTAAGGAACTTATTATCAGTGATAAGGTATATGAGTTAATTAATGATGACGGTGTATATGAAACTAATGACACGCATACATTACTACTCCAATAACTCCATGTTGAATAATAAGAAAATATAAATACATGATCTATCAATCTTCACGTTTATAGTATTAATAAAGCATAATTCTACAATTATTAGAAGATTCATAAAATATACTAACCCTAGTGAATCGAGAGAATGATTGGTGAGTGAAACTCTATGCTAGTTTGAACCTTAAATACTCTAAGAAACAAGAGCATATATATTCACCTCTGATCTTTGAAAAAATCTAATAACTTCCCTCTCATGTAGAGTCAATTCAATATAAATATTTCTCAAGCACAATAACCTTTTAGGTCACCTTAATATATATTCCAAATAATAAAGGACTAATATGATTTTAAATATATGGGCATAAATCCCATTATAAATGTTGATCTCTAACCTAATTTCATAGTAAAAGATCTGGAGAATATATGATGAGGTTCAGAAACCTTACTCTAAATTTTCACACAATACAGTTCCCCTTTCTGATGGTGAGAAACTCTTATCATCATCCCACATTTGGTGTCAATGATATGAACTTCCACATCACATATGAATTTTCATAATCACCAATACAAATTACCCATGACTATTGAGATAAAATTCTCAATAAGATAACCAAAAATGAAATATAACACACTACCATTATGTGGTTCATAATAAAAGAGCTATCAATCTCCTCCAGACACCGCACTATCTCAATATCATAAACAAATACGTCTTACATCAGCAGACCCTATCGATGAGATTCCTATACAGAAATATTCTATGAATCATGATCCTCAAAATAAATCCATCTATAATGAATAAAAGTATCCTGCTATACCTCACAAACCTAAACCACATGAATTAATTTTCTTCTAACCATATAAATAAATAAAAACATACTATTACATGTAGAATATAGATTACATGCCAAATATTTTAATTAAACTTATTTTAATTACCAAAATATATATTCCAAATTAAACACAAGAATAAAAAATTATCACTCATAGACCACACCTAGGTCTCAACCAAATAATTACTATACACTCAGTTAAGCATGTGAGATAGACTATCAGGGCCTCAAAAAATTTTCATTGTCCCCCTCTACAATCTAGTAATACACCTAGTATTAAATGACATACAAATCTCAATTGTAGTGTTTCCAAATCAAAATAATTCAATCCTCACTAATGAATATGAAAAAATATATCCCATATGAAACTCTATTTATAAAGGATTAAATAATCCTAGTGCTCTAGTTTGTGTTTTATAGTCACTTTAAATAATAGAAGTGAATTTATAGGTGAATTTTGGTTGATGAGATGAGGTCATCACTCTTAAAAGTTTTTTCTATGATCCCCATGGTTGTGGATTTGGTCATGGTAGTGTTTTATTTTTTAAAAATATAAAATTAGAGTTAATGATTTATATTTTTTAAGTAGAAGTATATTTTCATTGAAAACCCTGACATGTACTGCTCTAAATATACCCTTTAAAAACATGAAAAATAGACATTAATAGTGTTAAAAAGCATTGTTTTCCCTAGTTCCATTATTTTGGGTCCCCTTTATCAGTGATAAAAAGAACTGATAAAGGGGAACCTTTATCATCACTATAAAAAAGTACTGATAAAGGCCACCCTTTACCATTACTGACAAACAAATCCCTTTATAAGTGATATTTCTAGCATAGTTAAAATACATGCCTTCTCGAGTGTTCTATTTATATAATAGAACACTTCATCAATTACCAAACCGGTATGAAAAAAAAATTAATTGAAATAAATTTTACATCATGAATACAAAAAAAAATATACACTTCAAAAAATGTTTTTTATATTTATATTTACAATTAATATCAACAAACATTTAAAAACATTAATGTTTCATCAACATTGGTTCCCAGGATCCACTCTAAAAAAAGTCTTCACATGATATCGGTTTCTAAAAAAATCACCTCAAACCTACGAAAAAAATCCACCTATATAAGAAAACAAATCTTATGTTACTAATAATATATTGAAATAAATTGTCACACCCAATTTTTTCCATGTCTTGGTTTTGATCCCGTTATTTTGAAATACTTATCCTTTTCTTGGTTTTTGGGTGAGATTAATGTTGAGTTTTGAACTATCATCTATTTCTAATCATCCTACCATGGTTTCCCTATAGATTTTTTGTGATTTTTTGGAGAAAAGGGTGGTTACTTTATCATTTGGGCTAATCATGAGCCCATTTTCATATTTAAAAAAAATAATTTGTTTATTTTATAACTCCTTCATTTTTTTAACATTCATCACACATTACACATCCCAATTGGCCAAAACTGGCCTATTAAAACCAATATATCCTTCTGGTCCCCCTTAGGAATTCAAAATCATAGTGGATTTGGGTTATTTATTTAGGTATTGGGCCAGCCCGTGAGTCCATTTCCAGTTTTCAAAAATATAATTTTTCTATTTTATATATTAATACTTTTTTGGTATTTTTCAGTTATTCCACCTCTAACTTGATCCCAAGAACCCTATACTTACCCATCATGTTCCATTTTCACTCTTTGGAGGTCATCTTAGTCACGTATTAGAGATAAATTTCTCAAGTGTTCTCAAATCATCCAGATTTTGTAAGGTAATTTGTTTCTTTCATGAATCATTTAGTTTTTCTATTTTCCCCCTAAATATTATTTCACGGGTTCTTCCAAACACAAGGAGCCTCTCCAAGAAGTTCCATTCCATTCCCTTTCCTCTAATGGTGTAGATCTAGGGGAAGATGAAGAGTTATGTAGTTTCCAAGGTGAGATTCATTCTCTGCTCTCCTCCCTCTACCTTATCCATATACTTTATTTTTGTTTTCTATTCTACCCTGGTAATTAATGACCAAGTTTTATGTTTTACAATTATTTTTTATCGGGTTTTGGTTTTTCTTAGGGATGGACTTCATAGATCTAGACGGTTGGGAACTACGGCGGGTGATATCAGGTGTGCGGTTCCTTTCCGCCTTGGTTTTGAGGTACGATGTCCCCTGAACATGACTTTATCATTTAAATTTCATAATTTTCTTGTATTTATCTCATGATATATATGTTTATTATTATTTTTCAGATTTTTTATAATTTTCTTGGTGTTAATAAATGGTTGTTTAAGCCTTTTTTTGTGAAAAGTAGTGTTATTTTGTTATAAACATGTACACTACTTGATTACTTAAATGTTTTGTTAGCTTACGCACTTGGTTTATGTTATTTTGAACATGGTTCAGTAGATTTTATAAATTTATGGCATGAAAATGGTCTTTTATCCCTTTTAAAGTGCTTAAAATAAGTTGTTTGGTTAAAAGTGCATGCCATGTGTTCTTTAAATTTCCCGGTTGGATTTTTATGTGATTAGTGTAATATAAAATTATTTGTTTGGATTTATAAATACATTTGAAACATGAAAAATGGTATTACGGGTTCTTTTTATGGATTTCTAAATTATTTTTGGTTTTATAAACAAATGGATTTTTGGTGGTAAAAATGTTTTGGCCCGAGTTGCCGGAAAATGGCCCGTTTGTCCTCTTTATAAAAATTTTCATTCTTTGGATGAATAACCTGAATTTTTTAAGGAATTTATGAAAGTATTTTTCTTCTATAAATTGTTTTTATACGTATATTTATTAAAACATAAATTTTTATCTTTCGAAAATGTTATTTTTGAGAAATTCTTAAAGGCTCGTTTGATATTTTTCTTATAAAAATGGTTTCCATGTGTATTTCATGTTGTATCATTTGGGGCCTTTTTATGGTCCATAAAATTGATTTATTAAATAGTTTTGTGGGTTCTAAATATATTTTTATATGGTATTGGTGGTTTTTTGGCCTTAAAATATCATTTTTAATGGATTTTATGTGCAAGGCCTCGTTATATTTCTTTAAATTGTTTTTTGAAAATTTAGGAGGTTTATTGATCTATGAAAGAAATGTGAGACATGTGTGTGGGATGTTTGATGTTTTTATGATTTTTAAATGTAATATTATTGATAAAATGGTATTTTATAGATGTGTAACTTTTTTTATCACAAAAATGGAAAACTCATGTGTCTCGGTGTGCAGATGTGTACTAGTATGCTAGTTATCTAGAGGGGTTTTGTCACTGTTTCACGTAGCAAGATTGATGATGAAAACACTAACTAAACTATGATGATGATGATGTTGGGAAAAACTATATTTTGGATGATTCTCCTACTAGTGGATCATTTTCATGAGAACATATTCATTTTTATGGTTACTTTTACACCGAGATATGAGGTACTTGGTGCCTATAATGAACTAGTGCCCAGGGGTGTTCCTGTGACTTGCGCTCATTGGCTATTTTTGTACTCACCATAGGCATACGATGTGTTTAGTTGGTAAATTCAGAAGTGTGTGTGTTTTATTTAAAAAATTTAATTCTTTAAATAATCCCTCTTGAAAACTATTTTCATTTTGATGTTCCACCTCTTTGAAAAATTGTTACAAGCATTCTTGTTTATAAAATTTTCAAGTTTTTGTTCGATAATTTTTATAGCATGGAATATCATTTATAAAACCTATTTTTATATATTGTATCTCAAACATGAAATTTTTGTTTCTTTTATTTTAAAGTATGTGCATTGGAAATAGAATATCGGGCTAACCTACTTAGTTTCAATACTCACGCCTATAGTTTTCTTTTATTTTTAGCCCTTGTGAAGGTTTTAGCTTTCATTTGGTCGCTTTGGGTGACAAGTATTCGTTATGTTGTAGAGTGACCAGTTGGGTCACATGATGTTAGTTTGGTTATCAGGGTTGTTTGGTTGGATTTATTTTTTAGTTGTAATTTCAGTTTCTTGTATAAATAATGTTCAGTTCAATTTTATATAAATGTATATCAGGTTATCTGTTTCTTTCCGCTACTTAGTTATTGATTATATTAGGGAGAAATTGTACCCTATAGTACTCTATTGATACACAACACATGTTTCTAACCTATGGGGGTCGGGAATGCCCTTCGGGCAATGCAAAGGATCGGTTCGGATGCCCGGTTCGAGGTCAACTCGGGTTGGTTCATGATATAAATTAAACATGAATATAAAAGAATACATAAATAAAATGTCAATTTTATATAAAAATACAATCATAGAGTTATACCAGTCACACCATGCATCATATTGAGGCAGTTTTAATTCATAATCTTCAAAAATTAGTTATGGATTATTTTCCTAATGTATCAAAACAATCTAAATGTGTTTTCTCATTTTTCAGTATATAACTTATTCTATTTACTAAAATTAAAGTAAATTTGAAATAAAGACACACATGGAATTATAATAGTAACATATTTCATTGGAATGAGGTTTAGATGATTTTTACATGTCAAAAATTACATATGGATCAATTTTATAAAGTTTCAAAGCAATCTGAATTCGTTTTCTTAGTTTTTAGTATGTAACATTTTCTTTTAACTAAAAGGAGATTTCAAACAAGAAAGATGTATTTTGAGTCATATCGATCACATCATGTGTTGGTTTAACATGAGACTACTTCTTACACATCAATAATGACTTGTGACTCATAGTCCTAAATTCTCAAGATAATTAGAGTGTATTTTCATGCTTTTTGGTGAGTGACGCACGTTTTGAACTAAAATGCCAATTTTAAACTCATAACAGCCAAATTGAGTCGTACCGGTCACAATGTGAGTCTTATTGTGATTCGGTTGATTTATATACATTACAATGCCTCATGGGTCATTTTTCTAAATTATAAAAACAATAAAAATTCCTTTTCACTATTTTCAATATGTCACAAATTTATTTAAATAAAATTAACGTAAATTTTAAATAAAAATACATACATGGAGTCATATCAATCACATCGTGCATCAAATTGATTTTTAGTCGATTCCTAAATTTCACAAATGAATTATGTATTTTTTTATGAATGTATAAAAATAATAAAAATGTTTTTGCTTAGTTTTTAGTATGTAACTTGTGCTTTTTACTAAAATTAATTTCATTTTTAATAAAAAAAGACACATTTAGAGTTATACGGGTCACACCATGAATTATATTGAGGTTTGGTTTATTCATACATGTTATAAATGACTTGTGAATATTTTTCCCAAAGTTTGAAACAAATACGAATGAGTTTCCTCCATTTTTAGTATGTCATGTGTTCTTTTTACTAAAATTAATGTCAATTTTAAATAAATAGACCCACATGGAATTATACCAGTGAAATTGTGTATCTTATTGAGGTACGAATAATTACTACACATCAAAAATGAAATATTTATAGTTTTCTAAAGTATCAATTTAGTCTGAATGTTCTTTCTTAGTTTTGAGTATGTCACTTGTGTTTCTTATTAAAATGTTATTTAAAACTAGATACATGCACATTGAGTCAGACCTGTCACATCGTGTGTTGGTTTGATGTGATATTACATCCTACATATCATAACTAACATAAAAATAATTTTCAAAATAATAAAGAAAATTGGAGAGAGTTTTCTTGGTTTTCATAAAGTGATATGATTTGGATTAAAGTGTCAATTTCAAATTGATAACGGGAATTTTGAGACATACCGATCACACCATGTGTCGTATTGAGGTGTGTTTGATTACTTCATGTCAAAAATGACATATGGGTCATTTTCATAAAGTATCAAAACAAAAGGAATGTGTTTTTTTTTTTGTTTTCAGTATGTCACTTGTTATTTTTACAAAAAATAAATGTCAATTTTAAATAAAAAGACACACTTTGAGTTATACTTGTCACACCTTGTTTTGGATTGATGTTAGTTTTAATACTACACATTCAAAATGTCTTATTAATCAATTTCCTAAAGTATCAAAACAATCCGAGTTTGTTTTATCTATTTTGAGTATGTCACTTGTTCTTTTTACTAAAATTAATGTCAATTTAAAATAAAGAAACACATGGGGTTATATCAGTCACACTTTGCATCCTATTGAAGTGCAGATGATTCCTACACATCACAGATTGCATATGGATCATTGTAAAATGTATAAAAATAATCCAAATTTGTTTTCTTAGTTTTCTGTATGTCACTTGTGTTTCTTACTAAAATATCATTTTTAAATAGAAACATGAGTTTTGTTTCATATTGGATACATTGTGTGTTGGTTTGATATGAGACCGCTACCTACACATCGCAAATAACATATGAATATATTTCCTAAATTATCAAGGTAACAAGAGTGTGTTTTCTTGATTTTTAGGGAGTGACACACATTTTGAACTAAAATGTCAATTTTAAACTGATAATGGACACTTTTAGTCAACCGGTCACACCGTACATCTGATTGAGATGTGGTTGATTCCTAAACATCAAAAATTAATCATTAGTAATTTTACTAAATTATCAAAACATTCTAAATGTGGTTTTTCATTTTCAGTATGTTAGTTTTTCTTTAACTAAAATTGTTGTCAATTTTATTTACAAATCACACTTTGAGTCATATTGGTCACTCCTTGCATCAAATTAAGGTGGATTTTATTTCTACACATCAAAATGACTTATGGATTATTTTACTAAATTATCAAAATAATTGAAACTTTTTTTCTCATTTTTTAGTATGTCACTTTTTCTTTTTACTAAAATTAATGTCAATTTTAAATAAAAAAACTCACTTAGAGTTATACTGGTCAAAATGTGCATGGGATTAAGGTTTGGTTTATTCCTACATGTTATAAATGAATTATGAAACATTTTCCAAAATTATCAAAACAATCAAAATGTGTTTTATTTGTTTCCAATATGACACATGTTCTTTTCACTAAAATTAATGTCAATTTTAAATAAATAGACACACTAAGAATTATTCTGTTCACACCATGTATCATATTACATTGTTCTTAATTAAAACACATCACAAATGATTTAGGTATTGTTTTAATATAGTATAAAAATAATGTGAATGTGTTTTCTCGGTTTTGATTATGTCATTTTTGTTTTTTCTTAAAATGTTATTTGAAACTAGAAACACTCACTTTGAGTAGTACCGGTCACATATTGTGTTAATTTGATGTGATACTGCTTCCTACATGTCATAACTAACGCATGAATTGTTTTTCTAAATAATCAATCCTATAAGAGTGTATTTTCTTATTTTTTATAGAGTGACACTTTTTGAACTAAAATGACAATTTTAAACTAATAACAGACATTTTGAGTCATACTAGTCTCTAGGTGTGTATGATTTAGGTGTAGTTGATTCCTACATATCATAAATGTCTTATGGATTGTTTTACAAAATTACCAAAACAATGAGAATTCATTTTATTGTATTTCAATATGTCACATGTTCTTTTTACTAAAATTAATGCCAATTTTAAATAAAAACACAAACATGGAGTTATAACGGTCACACCATGCATCGTATTGAGGTTTGGTTGATACCTACATATTATAAATGACTTATGAATTATTTTCTAAAATTATAAATACCTATGAATGTGTTTTAACAGTTTTCAGTATGTCACTTATTATTTCTACTAAAATTAATGTCAATTTTAAATATATATACACACTTTGAATTATATCGGCCACATCGTGTATCATATTGAGGTACAACTGATTCTTATATGTCACAAATGATATATGGATCATTTTCCTAATGTATCAAAACAATTCAATTTTTTTTCTTAATTTTGAGCATATCACTTGTTTTTTTAATAAAATGATACTTGAAACAGGAAAAAACTCTTTGAGTCTTATCGGTCACATCATGTGTTATTTTCATGTGATCCTACTTCCAATAAATTCTAAATGAATTATTAATAACTTCCCTAAATTATCAAGACAATAAGAGTAAATTTTCTTTGTTTTCATAGATCGACACATGTTTGGAACTAAAATGTCAATTTTTAACTGATAACAGACACTTTGAGTCATACCAGTCACAACATGCATCGGATTGAGGTTCAGTTGAGTCACGCCCTTCAAAAATGGCTCATGAGTCATTTTCCGAGAGTATAAAATCAATTTGAATGTGATTTCCCAATTTTCAGTATGTCTCTTTGTCTTTTTACTAATACTAATATCAATTTTAAATAAAACTACACAATTGGAGCCATATTAGTCACACAGATGCATCTAATTGAGGTTTAGTTGATCCCTACACATCCAAAATGGATTTCAGACCATTTTCTTAAATTATAAAAATAAAAAAAAAGTTTTCTTGGTTTTCAGTATGTCAGTTTATCATTATACTAAAATTAATTTTAATTTTAAATAAAAAGAAACACTTGGAGTCATACCAGTGACACCATGCATCATATTGAGGTGTAGTTGATTCTGACACATCACAAATGACTTATGGATCATCTTTTAAAAGTATCAAAATATTCTGAATTTTTTTTCTAGGTTTTTATAATTTCACATGTTCTTTTTAATAAAACTAATGTCAATTTTAAAACAAATTGACATAGATGGAATTATACCAGTCACACCATGTGTAAGATTGAAGTGAAACTAATTCCCACAAATCACAAATGACTTGTGGATCATTTTCCTAAAGTTTCAAAACAATTTGAATTCATTTAATTGGTTTTGACCATGAAACTTGTGTTTTTTACTAAAATTAATTTCAATTTTAAATAAAAATATGTACTTGGAATCATACCAAACACATCATCCCATTGAATTTCTTAGTCGAACTGCCTATACCACATATTGAGTTGATGTTCGTAGCTGATAAACCTTCCTCTACATTTTTGGTTTTCCACAACGAGAATGGGTTTTGGATAAGAAAATGGACTCAATGTTCCGTGTTGTAAAATCGATAAAGAAATAAAATGGAAATAATTGTGACATTGGCAGTAAGAAACATGTTATCTATTTTGTGGCTTGTTGTAGATATTTGAAAGTAAAATATGAATTCCCAAAATATCTATGAAGAAAACTAAATAAGTATTAGATAAAAGTATATGGAAATGAAAATAAAAATAATAGATAAAATAATGAAAAAATTTATTTAAAAAGTTATTGTAATTTAAATTTTTATTATAGTTTAATTCATTCTTTACCCATTTCCTTGTTTTCATTAACTCGGTGTTGCCTTGAAGTCTAATCTATCATGATCATCTACTGCTTCAAAAAAACCACCCCAACTTGAAAAAAAGAATCCACCAATATTAGAAAACAATTAATATGTGATTAATACTAAAATGGCACAAGTTAAACATAAATATGCAATAATATTTTACTTATATTTAAGTCACATATTCATGATATATGTGTACAGTTTTCCATCAGTTTTGTTTCCCATTTGTTCCTAAACAAAGCATTATCATCTTGTGAATATGATAGTTTTTTACAGTCATTGTAGTACACTAAAAATATAAATGAACAAATGATTAACAAATATTTTAAATGAAGTAGTAATTATCTTCAAAAATACTTATTTTAGGATTCTATTTTGTTGATGTAATATGGTAAATCTCACAAATTTACAAAAATAATACACACAATCTTTTATATTTTTTGGAAACTATATAAACAATGAGAAAAATAAGTAATTTTCTTTGATATGTGTTTGGATAGTGAAATATTATTATATATAGCCTGATAATTGTCCACTTATGGAACTTGTCAGGTTCCTTGTACACATGGGCTTTCCTCATGCCATAATTTTCAGAATATTTATAAAACTCCCTATAATAAATTAATTCTTATTAAAACATAAAATAATGTATACAACATGATGTTATGTTCTAAAAAATTGATGTAGTGTATTAAAAATTGAAAACATTCATCATGTTTGGTTGGTTTTTTGGGTATTCATGTAGTGAATCCTTGGAATAGGTCTTTTTTGTATCAAAATTCACCAAAATGAGCATCCAATGTTGCCTAAAAACCCAAAAAGTAATAAGTAACTAATTAAATGAAAATATATTTGATATGATTAAATTTTCGAGTTTTACCTCTATATCATTAGTATTAAGAAGATTCTGTGTAATGACCTGAACTGTTATAAATAAAATTTACCTTTTTTATTTAATTAAATGTATTTTTGTTATAGAAAACACATGAAATTATTTTGTTTTGTTATATCCAATTGTATTGAAATAACCATTAGGTATCATTACCATTGATAATATAGATGTTTAATAGTGATCATATTACTAGTATAAATATTGGTTTTTAACAAATACTTTTGACACAAACAAAGGAAGTGATGGCCTCAAACAGTAAGATCATACCCTATGAAACCCATTTATCAAAGCTTTTGAGGGATATATAATTTTTGGGATTTTCATAAGACTATGTCAAAGCTGATATCGAACAACTTAAGCATGAGAAAAACTATTTATGGGGAAATTTAAAGCTTTTCAAGAGATAGAATTTAAATCTAATTTACCAAAAAATAGATTTAAATACTATCCAAGATCAACTATCAAGGTAAAACTTATTTTTATGAAATATTATTGAAAAAAGAGTAAACTAAATTTGAAATGGCACAGTAGAATAAAAAAGTTGTTCAATATCAACGTTAGGCATAATCCGCTCCAATTGGTGATCACCTCCAACCAAGTAGTTTAAATTAATAATCATTAATCTACACCATAGATCTGGGTTTACAATAGAATATAGTGCTTTCTAGGTTAAGCTACACTTCTACCATAGTGATTTGTGGGAAAAAGATTACAACTAGATCAAACAGAGACCTCTTCCATAGTTTTTCGTGGGAGAAATATGGTGTAAGGTGATGGTAGTGTGAGGATATCTTATATTCTTCAGCTAAGCATAATAGAAAGGATGTGTTTATACAATATATACACACACTTCTTGAAAAGTAATAAAATTTAACACAATAAAGCAAAAATAATGAGAGAAGGTTTGGAATGCTCTGAGTGATGTGATTAAATCTTAGGGACTTTTAGAAAATAGAAAGAGTGAAGCTCGGGTCCTTTTTTAGAAACAGACACCAAAACAAAGTGTTATGGAAGCTCTATGTTTTGGTTTCCTAGAAAATGAGATATTCTTTGAAGGTTTTCCTCTCAAGAGTTTTTTTTTCTGCAAGGGTTATTGGAACATTAATGCACATCAATTTCTTCTTTGTTTTTAGTCATCTATGAGGTCTATCCTTCTTGATTTTCTTTACGAGTTCTCTTGATATGGTTGCTCGTGTGTGTGTGTTGCACTTTTTTACTCAAGTGATTCCCTTTTTTATATTCTATAGGTCTGAAATTAGGAATGATTGGGAGAGGTGATGTACCTTATACCTCTGACATTGAAGTTAATGTTGTCTTCAAAAAGATATAAAAGTAAATTTATAGCATTAAATAACCCAATGTGACTGTTGGATAAAAAGTTTGAATTTATAAAGTAAAGAAATTTTGAATAGTCTGTCTACAGGTCACACTGTCAGTGACTCCGTCTGTCAGTAGGTTAGTGCATCAGTGACTCCTTCTATCAGTGAGTCATGTTTTCAGTATGTTCATCCATCGGTAGGTGAGTTGGGATGTTGGTGAGTCATTTGGTTTTTAGTCACTCAATTGATATGTCAGTCATTCAGACTATCAGTGAGTCATTTATTCTATCAGTGACCCATTTGTTCTATCAGTGATTCCTTTGTACTGTCGGTGAGTCATATTATCAGTGAGTCAGTCTATCAGTGACTCAATTGTTTTTTCATAGACTCATTTGTTTTTTCAACGACTCATTTGTTCTATCAGTGATTCAAACTATCGGTGAGTCAGTCTATTAGTGACTCAAACATACAACGGTAACTGACTCATACTTAGACAATTTTTCTGTCTTTCTTTCATATAATATAAACATGTATAGAATATGTTAAACTTATAATTGAATCATATATAATCATAATTAATCATCTTTAAACATAATTAAACATGATCTAACATAAATTAACATGATTGAATATGATTGAACATGATTTGTGATTATTAAAACCAGAGAGTGACAAAAAATATCTTCCTTTTTTATGATCATAAATCATGGAATTATAATGTACAATCAATTGATGATCAAATTAGTCATTCTTCTTATTATCTCCCTATTACTGATTTTCTTAAAATAAATTTTCCATTTAAATATTTTCATATAAATAAATCCTTATCTATTCCCAAAATTAATCATAGTTAATCATAGGGAAAATATGTAATGCCTTTTCATTATACCCCTTTTGGGATTATCAAAAAGATTAAAGATATTAATAAGATAAGAAGAACAGAAAGAGAAAAATGTAATAACATTGAATTCCATAATCAATGTAAGGTATAGAGTATTAAAAAATTACATTGGATTCCAACAATTTTTCATCAAATGAGACCTATAAAAGTGCTAACCACACTACTTTTTGTTTTTCAATGAAGGGTAATTCACTTACTTGCCTTTGGAAGAAGGATCAACGGTAGGAGCAAGAGAGGTAGAAGTAGTGGCTGGTGAATGTTCAGAACGAATTTTGAGAGAGCGAAGAGTAATTACATTAAACAGTGACGGTTCCAGGCTTAGACAAGTAGAGGAAGGAGTGCCAAAGATGATAGGTCGAATCTGTATGAGGGCCTAAGCAGGATTCATTTCCAGAGAGGTAGTGGTTGGAGGTTCCAGAGATGGTCTGATAGCTGCTGCTTTTGGCTCAATAATTGATGTACTTTGAACATGAAAATAGGGATTTAGGAAATTTATGAAGTCCATAATTATCTCCCCACCACACTACATAGCCTTTTTGAAATATTCCTTATTCCCAATGAAATTTTAAATTGTAGTAGTAAACTCCTTGAGCTTCTTTTCTTGATCCCTGAAGGCCTAAGTCACAGGTGGGATTCTGAGTCTCTCAACCCAATACATAAAATGACTATCCAACTCAAACCTAGAGTAAAATATCTTGAATTAATAATCTACCATTTTTGTTATCTCCTTCTGAGAAACCATAGCCTTATCTGAATAAAATATAACTATATCATATATATATATATATAATCATTATTCAGCCTGATTTTTGATAGACTCTACTGATCAGTTCCACCCATCATAGTGTTCAGTTCTTCTCTAATGACATTTTTTATAGCCTCAATGTTTGGGGAATGAGATACAGGGGTAGACGAGGTTGAAGCATCTTATAAAATTTCTCTAACATACTGTCTCAACTGGGTAAAATCAAGAACATGAAAGTGGGAAATAATATCCTCATGTCCATTCATGATGCTTTATATGGTTGTCCTGTACTCAAAAGTCAAACTATTAACAGTGGAAACCAATTCAGTCAACTCATTTCTCGGCTTCTAATTATCTTTCACAATAGCTTCGATGAGTTCAATCATTCTAGGTTCCACTTGAGAAAAAATAGTTCCAAAGAGTAGATTTTCATAACTTTCACTCAATCTCAACATGGGAATAGGAAAGGAAAAAATTATAATGGTGGAGAAAATTTCTTCCTTGAAATTATCAAAATCATCTCTAGTGACATAGCCACCTAGGATTTGAACTACTGAAGGTTAAAGAGTAGAATAAGATTCACCTATAGGAAGTGTCTCAGACTATATAGGATCCTCCACCATTGGTCTCTTTGGAACTACTCTATAATCTTTAGCATTAGAATCAGAATATTCCAAGCATAGGAAAACATAACCAAGATTCCATTTCTATTCAGACAACATCGAGGATTCCAAAAGAGTGACTATGTTAAATTTCACTCTTCCAACTTGAGGCTCCCCCTCAAGTTGAGCTCTAATATTTTGAATCTCCCCCTCTGTAAGAACCTAGATCTTCTTTTCAGGTATGTTTTCTTTTTGGGTTTTTTTTAGAGAAAAAAGACATTTCTGAAAATTTCTGGAGTACACGTTGTGTACTTATGTACACGATGTGTACTAAGTTATCGTACATAGCCCTATATTGTCCATGTAACGGCTGAGCACACATCCGTGTGTGGTGGCCTGGAGACCACCTAAAGTGGAGGCTGGAAAAGGCAATTATACCCCGTGTAATTTTAAAAAACACGTCGTGTACTTTCTTTTTTTTTCATTAAACGGACCGGGGTAGTGTATAATCGACAGAACCCTATCTTTCATCATCCATCTTATCCAGGAGAAACCATATGGCTGTGGATCTTCTCCGAGCCCTTGACTCACCGTCCAATATCTGAATCGACTGTCATCGATTGCATTGGAATCGCATCGGTGAGTTCTCCATTCTTCTTGAACATCATATCCTGATTTCTTCTCTCTCATGAGTTATCCTCGATTGAAATTTTTAGCGTTTTTTTAGATATACGGAATTATTCGGTGATTCAAGGCCTAAGATTCATGTATATCGACCTCACGATGCCAAGGTAGGTGGTTTGTGCCTTTCTGTAGTTAGTCTTTGGGTTATGTGTGCAAAAGTTCCCAATACCCTCATTCGGGGTATTGTGTGTTTATGGTTTTAGCCCTGTTATTACCTACTATGAATTTTTTGTTTGGATAGAGGTTAATTATTTGTGAATAGGGTTATCTTTGCCAATATATGGATGTTTTTCTCATGTTTGCTTGTTTTTTACCATTTGGTCTAGCTTTTCCTGTTAGGCTTCTACTTTTCTTTCCATACCTAGTATTGTAGGATGGAGTGATTTTATTTGATATGTTGTGATATGTTGTAGACTATTTAGCCAAGTAGTTATTGAGGTTTACTTTGGATGTTATATATCATTGTGCTCGATTGACTTACATAGGATTGTGGGAACCTGGTGTAGTAGACCGTAGGGGGAATGGGCGTTGAGGGCTTCCCCAAAGTGTCTGTTTACTTTTACGTTGTGAGACCATAGGGGGGATGGACGTTGAGTGCTCCCTCAAAGTGTCTATAGGTCCTCGATACGGGCCACAGAGGGAATTGGACATTGAGTGCTTCCTCAGAGTGCCTATTAGTTACCAATAAGAGACTAAAGGGGGAATTGACGGTGAGTGCTTCCTCAGAGAGTCTGTGCTAAAGCTGAACCAGAGGGGTTAGACTATGTGTACTTCCCAGAGGGTTTCTTATGTTTTTTTTGGTAAAACTAGAGGGGTTAGGATATGATTACATCCCATAGGGTTATCTTCTTTTGATTATCTACTTACTTGACATATGAAAATTAATGCAATTGAATTTCTAGGATTGTTAATATGTGTACTTCCTTGTTTACTGCTTCATTGTGTTATAACCGACTATATATATTCACTGACTGTTAGGAATAGATCTTTGGGTGGTTGCCTACTGGGATTAGTCTCACACCCTATTTGGGTCATACTTTTGGGCCCAAAAAGATTATATTATTGTAGGTATAGATAAGGGAAAGTGCCCTTTTACATCAGGTACATGATTTCTATGGAGCTGGGGAGCATGGGACCAAGCTGAGGCTTGCGATGTTGTGGAGTTGTTTACTTCTTTTCTTTTTTACTTTGATTTAGTACTTTATTCCAGCATTGTGATTTGTTTGTATGCTTTCCAAGACATATGTATCATGAATCATTTATATATGTGTTCTCTAGTTGTTTATTTCTTCTGTCATTCGCTATTTACTTTGGTATGGTATTAGTACTGCTTTCGATATGGTTATCTGTTGTACTTCCACTATGTTACTCTGCCAATGAGGGAATAGTTTCTCCACTATCACACCCAAGGCCCTCATTGCTAGTCGGCAGCCTCTGGTGTTCTGGGAAATGCACTTGAGGCCATGTGACCAATCGGGCATGGGGCGCCTCTGGGCAGCTTCCGGAACTGGGACGTTACAAAGTGGTATCAGAGGAATTTTTTTCTTCTTGACTTACTGTTTGGATCCTATAGCTATGGATAGGAAGGAAATAGGTACATGGTAATTTTTTGTGCCTAGGAGTAGCAAACCCGTGTACAGGTAAAAGCCAATTTACCTCGTTATTGGAATTTTTCTGATATTGAAATTTTTACTATTGATTTGATTTCACCATTGGGTGATTCACATGTTTTCTGTTGTTATTGTTGATATTATTGAGGTTATATTCTGTTGAAACCTAATTAGATGAGGGTATTCCATCTCATACATCATATAGGCACTTGCTATAAAACACATGTCATGCATTCTTGTCATACCATTTAGAGTGCATAGGTGATTGCATGTTGTTGTGATAGATGTTGTGTAAGATATGAATTCTGTTGTGATAGATTCCTTGATAGAATATTTTATTTTTGATAAGGTATTGGTTTGTGTAAGGTTTTGTTTGAATGGATGCCAAACTTTGGTTCTTGAGGTGTTATGGAACCTTGTGGATCAGAAATTGGTGGATCATTGTATTGTTATTCCTTGTGTATGACATGTATAAGATTCCAACCATTGATTTGTAGGGAGTATGGGCCCTCACATATTAGAATTTGGCACTTTAATGTTTGTTTTAGTGTTTTCTTGGGTTCCGGAGTAGTTTCTAAGGCTTACTATCCAAAAAACCCAGAATACACGGCGTGTAATGATAAATACATGCCATGTGTCCTTCTATTCAGGAAGGAACTATTTTTTTAAGTACACGCTGTGTACTGTATGTACACACCGTGTAGTCTCTAACCATGTCACTGGCTATGTGGGCAGAGACACGGGGTTGGGAAATCTTTGGTGGAACACGCCATGTTATTGATGTACACATCGTGTTGTGAAGACCATGTGTCCACCCATGTGACTAACGACACGGATGAATAAAAACTTAAGTTATACACTCCGTCTCAAGCTTGAACATGTTGTGTAGTGCAACTCTTATACCCGACCGTGTAACGAACAACACGTGATGGTGGAAACCTTCTTGTACACGCTGTGTCTGGGATAAACACGCCGTGTATAGTCAGATGTGTGTTCACTCGTGTGACTAACAACACAGGTAGTTAAAATCCTTATAGTATACACAGTGTCCATCTGAAACACGCCATGTAGAGTGAGACATGTAACCGGTCGTGTGACGAACAACATGGGTCATTGAAGTTCGTCTAGTATACGCCATGTCTGGAACTAACAAGCCATGTAGTCTTGTTCTTGGGAAACCATGTGGCCTAGCCATGTAGAAGAACTCGGGAAGGGGAAGAGGATTCAAGTACATGCCATGTGTTAGGACAACACATTGTGTGTATGGGGTGTTACACGGCCTGAGTTTGTAGAAGTACACGCCCATGTGAAGGCTTAAGGAAACACGCCGTGTAGTCATTATACACATCGTGTATCCATTCTTTGAAAAACTTGAATGCATTTTTTCTCTTGTTCCCTTCTTACACTTCCATGTTTCAGTCCCTATTAATCTTGATATAAGGTGTGCGCTTGACCTTGGAAAGTCATGCCATCGAGATGACCTCCAGTTGTCCGCCAGTTACAGAGGAGTGATTAGATACCGGATATGAATGGTTAGGGACTACCAATAGATCCTCCAGTTGTTCCAGTCTTGGCACCAGCCATCATTCCAGACACAGGTGTTGACGCACAGTTCCAAGAGGGATTTATGAGTTTTATGCAGACCTTCCGAGGAGTACTGCATCCTGCCCATTTTATGGCAGAGTTGACACAGGTTTTCTAGCAGTAGCATCATCCCACCTTCATAGGGGAAGAATGACCTCAGGCTACAGATTCATGGTTAGAATCCATGCTTTCTATATTCGATCATCTGGAGATGCCTCCAGAGAGGAGGGTGAAGCTCGCTATGTATATGCTTCGGGACTCTGCCAAGAGATGGTGGGATGTGATATCACATGCGGGATGCCAACAAGATATGGCTTGGGATGAATTATAGCGTAACTTTTATGACTAATTCTACCCGGAGACTTTGAGAGTTGATCAAGCCCGAGAGTTCATGAGTCTGGAGGAGGGTACTCTTTATGTTATGGAGTATTCTCCTCTCTTTACAGAGCCACAACGCATCACGCCTATTCCAAGAGGTAATGAGTTATTTATGGAAAGGAAGTTTGAGTATGGTCTTAGGCACAACATCCGATCTTAGGTGAACCTCTTCAGGTTGACTTCAATCACTTTTATAGTCAACTAGGTGCTAATCACATAGCGTAATCTGAGGGACTCTGAGGTTTTGTACAAGGGAGGCTTGACATCCGGAGTTGGTATCCCTTCTACTGACAACAGGAAGCTCCGTAGGGAGTCTACATGCAGAGATTGTAGTAGGTGAGAGACATCTTCTGGTATCCAGGTGGTGTGCTACCAGTGCGGGAAGAGCAGGCATACGAGTCCACATTACCCGAGAGACCTAGTGGAGTGCCGATCATGTGGAAAAATGTGTCATATTTAGTTTTTCTGTCATTTATTCTCACCAGCAGCTGATGATAGGGGTTCTTCTATGACTCCTCGTTCAAGAGCAGCACCACCAGTTTCTCACCAGTCTGGGAACTGGAGCTCTTCCAGTCATTCAGGCCGAGGTGGAGGTCATAGTCGTGGTAGCCAGTCACCAAGCTTTCAGTGATAGCAGGGTGGATCAGCTCTGGGTGGTCAAGTAGGGTCACAGGTCCATGGTACATGTCATACTTTTGCAGTGGAGCAGACCCAATAGGACCAGGATCCCAGACCCTCTATAGTTTGAGGTGCAATCCAAGTTGCCTCAGTTTTAGATTTTTCTCTTTTCAATATAAGGGAATCCCATATCTTTATATCTGTTACTATTGTGGATATCCTTGGGCTCTATATCTTTTATTTTGTTGAGATCTTGATGTTAGATACTCCGTTGGGGACTTGAATGGCTATTGTACGTTAGTGCAAAGAGTGACCTCTAGAGGTTGGTGGGTTTCACTTTGTATGGGACCTTTATTTCCTAGAGATGACCGGCTATGATTAAATTCTCATAATGGACTAGTTAGCTCCCTTCCATGAAGTTTTCGATTGATATCGTCATAGGGTGAGTTTCACATCACCAGAGGGTGGATCGTTTCTTCATAAGGGTGAATGGGATGTCCAGGTGAGCAGAGTGGGACCCAAGCATCATGGGTTGGGATGAGTTACAACCCATTTTTTTGGTCTATATCTGGATGACCAGGGGACTTCACAGATAGACTTCCCACCAGTAGTGGATCATTTCAGATATGTCTTTCCAGATAACTTTTCATGTTTTCCTTCCAAGAGAGAGGTAGAATTTTCTATTGATCTTGTGCCAAGAGCGGCACAGGTGTCTATTCTTCCTTATAGGATGGCTACACTTGAGTTGCAGGAGCTCAATAAGCAGTTGGAGGAGTTGCAGGTTAAGGGGTTCATCTGACCCAGTACTTCTCCTTAGGGTTTTCATGTCCTGTTTGCGAAGAAGGTGGACGGTACCCTCCGAATTTTTGTGGATTATCGGAAGTTGAACCAGTTGACGGTCAAGAACCGATATCCCTTATCAAGGATTGATGATCTCTTTGATTAGCTTCGAGGAGACTGGGTGTTCTTGAAGATCGACTTGAGGTCCGGTTATCATCAGTTGCACATTATACCATCTGATATACCTCTTACATTCTTTTAGAGTAGGTATGGTCTATAAGAGTATGTGGTTATGTCATTTGGTCTCATAAACACACCAATAGTTTTCATGGAACTGATGAACTGAGTGTTTCATCCGTACTTGGATTCGTTTTTGGTAGTCTTCGTGGATGATATCTTGGAGTACTCTCACGCTCGACACGACCATGCTACAAATCTTGAGATCGTTTTGATTACACTGAGAGAGCATCAGTTATATGCTAATCTCTTAAAATGAAACTTTTGGATGGACCAAATTCACTTCTTGGGTCATGTTATCTCAGAGACAGAAGTATCAGTAGACCTAGATAAAGTGAGAGCAGTAGTTTCCTAGGAGCTTCTGAAGAATTTAATTGAGGTATAGAGTTTTCTTGGGCTGGCTGGTTACTACTGACATTTTATATGGGACTTCTCACGCTTAGTAGCACCACTGACGGGCCTGACTAAGAAGGGTGCGAAATACTTTTGGTCATATTCTTGTGAGTCATCCATTCAGGAGTAGAAAGGGAGGTTGACTTCATCACTGATACTAGTTTTGATACAGCTGGGAAAGAGACATATTGTTTACTATGATGCATCAGGTATCGGGCTAGGAGCTGTGCTTATGCAGGGAGAAGGATTTATTGCATACGGGTCTCGGTAGTTGAGGCCACATGAGAGGAACTACCCAACGCACGATCACGAGTTGGCTGTTGTTGTCCATGCTTTACGTTGTTGGAGACACTACCTGTTGGGAGATCATTTTGTGGTTTTCACCAACCACAAAAGTCTCAAGTATATCTTCACTCAGCGTGAGCTGAATTTGAGACAGTGAAGGTGGGTTGAGTACCTTCAGTCTTTTGAAATTGAGCTTTCCTACATGCCTAGGAAGCGCAACACAATGGCTGATGAGTTGAGCAATAGGACTCAGATACAGGCAGTTCTGGAGGCCATCTGTGAGTGTAAGCTTATGGCCATGTTCTCTAAAATTCATTTGGAGGTACACGACAGACAGGGGAAGACATTTCTTTCTTCTGTAGTTGTTACCTATACTCTTCTTGATCAAGTGCGAATGAGGCAACTATTAGATTCATAAGGCCTAGTCCTACAGGAGAGTGTGTCAGGAGAGGACCCTATTCCTGGATGGACAGTAGGCAGGGATGAGATCTTTTGTTTTCATGGGCGCGTATGGGTTCCAGTAGACATACACGAGGAGATGATGCGGGGCTTTCATTCCTCAGTTTGGGCAGTTCATCCTGGTATCACCAAAATGTATCACGATATACACCATCAGTATTGGTGGCCAGGTATGAAGAGAGATTTTGTTGGGTTTTTCATGAGGTGTTCCACCTGTCAGCAAGTGAAGGCAGAACATTAGCGAGCAGTAGGGATTTTGCAGTAGTTACCCATTCTCGAGTGGAAATGGAACGATGTCGCGATGGACTTCGTGACAGGTTTGGCAAGGTCGCCTCGGGGGAATGATGCAGTTTGGATTGTCATTAACAGACCCATGATAGTTGCTCACTTATTGTTGATCAAAGAGACCTTCGGTGTTGATGAGCTGATAAGGTTGTACATCTGAGAGATTATACATCTACATGGGGTTTCACACTCCATTTTTCAGACAGGGATGCATGTTTTACTTCTCGAGTCTGGCAGGGACTTCAGAAGGCTTTGGGTACGCATGTACTTTTGAGTACAACTTACCATCCCCATACAGATGGCCAGTCTGAGCGTACAATTTAGGTGCTTGAGGACATGCTTCGAGCATGCATCCTAGATTTTAGAGGTTCTTGGGAGAAGCACGTACCACTTGTGGAATTTTCCTACAATAATAGTTTTCAAGAAACTATTCATATGGAACCTTATGAGGCTTTGTATAGTAGGTCATGCTGATCACCCTTATGTTGTTTGGAGGCAGAATAGGCAACTATGATGGGACCTCATCTTGTCCAGAAGATCAAAGAGTAAATAGAGTTGATTCTGAAGAGGATGGCTACTGCAGAATCTCATAAGATGTCTTATGTAGATCGACAGAGATTACCTCTAGAGTTAGAGGTCGGAGATCAGGTTTTCCTGCATGTCACACCGAGGATGGGACACAGGTGGATTATGAGGCAGGGCAAGCTTTCACCGAGGTATGTCAGACTGTTTGATATTTTGGAGAGAGTCGGACCAGTGGACTTTTGGCTACAGTTACCTAAGAGGTACCGATCTATGCATGATGTCTTCTATGTTTCTCAGCTTCAATGTTACTTTTCAGACCCATCTCATGTTTTTCAACTTGAGGAGGTTGAGTTAGAGGTGTACGCCTCATTCGAGGAGTATCATATCCAGATTTTTGATCGAAGTGTGAAGGTTCTATGTGGTCGGTCTGTTCTCTAGTACGATATCTATGGCAACACAGGTGAGTACAAGATGACACTTGGGAGAGGGAGGTCGATGTATGATCGTAGTGGTTAGAGATGTTCGAGGATTCTTCTTCTACGCCACCTTGCTAGGGAAATTTGGGGATGGATTTCTTTAAGGGGGAATATTGTAAGAACCTGGATCAAATTTCCAGGTATGTTTTCTTTTCGGGTTGTTTTTTAGGGAAAAAGAGAAGTTTTTGGAAATTTTTGGAGTACACGACGTGTACTTATAAGTACGCATTGTGTACTCAGTTGACGCAGGTAGCCATGTATTGGTCATGTAATGGTTGAGCACACAGTCGTGTGTGGTGACCTGGAGACCGCCTAAAGTGGAAGCTGGAAAAGGAAAGTACATGTCATGTACTTTTAAAGAATACGTCGTGTACTTTTTTTTATTAAATAGACCGGGGTCATGTCTAATCGACAGAACCCTATTATTCTTCGTCTGTCTCATCCAGAAGTGACCATATGACCACAAATCTTCTCTAAGCCCCTGACTCAATATCTGTTCTCCGAATCAACTTCTGTCGATTGCGTTGGAATTGCATCAGCGAGTTCTCCATTCTTTTTGAACATCATCTCTTGATTTCTCCTCTCTGATGAGTTATCCTCGGTCATAAGTTTTAACTTTTTTGTAGATCTATGGCATTCTAGGGAAATTCAAGGCATGGGATTCATGTATATAGATCTCACAACACTGAGGTGGGTGGTTTGTGCCTTTCCGTTGTTAGTGATTGGGTTATATGTTCAAAAGCTCCTAATACCCTCGTTCGGGGTATTGTGTGTTTATAGTTTTAGCCCTATTATTTCCTATTATGCCATGTTTGTTTTGATAGAGGTTAATTGTTTGTGAATAGGGTTATCTTTTCCAAGCTATGGATGTTTTCCCATGTTTTCTTGTTTTTGATCGTTTGGTCTAGCTTCACTTGTTAGGCTGCTGCTTTTCTTTCCATACCATGTATTGTAGGATGGAGTTATTTTATCTAACATGTTGTGATATGTCATAGACTATTTAGCCAAGTATTTCTTGAGGTTTAATTTGGATGCTATATATCGTTGTGCTCTATTGACTTACATAGGAATGTGAGAACCTGGTGTAGTAGACCATATGGGGAATGGACATTGAGGGATTCCCTAGAGTATCTGTTTAATTTTACGTTATGAGACCATAGGGGGGATGTATGTTTAGTGCTCCCTCAGAATGTTTGTAGTTCCTTGATTTGGGTCACAGGGGGAATTGGATGTTGAGTGCTTCCTTAGAGTGCCTATTAGTTACCAATATGAGACTAAAGGGGGAATTGACGGTGAGTGCTTCCTCAGAGAGTTTGTGTTAAAGCTGAACCAGAGGGTTTAGACTGTATGTACTTCCTAGAGTGTTGCTTGTGTTTGTTTTGGTTGAACCAGAAGGGTTAGGCTATGAGTACTTCCCAGAGGCTTAACTAATTTTGATTAGCTACTTACTTAATATATGAAAATGAATTCAATTGAATTTTTAGGATTGTTTCTATGTGTACTTCCTTGTTTACTGCTTCATTTTATTATAGTCTACTATATATATTCACTAATTGTTAGGCATAGATATTTGGGTGGTTTCCTACTGGGATTAGTCTCACAACCTATTTGTGTCATGATTTTGGGCCCAAACAGATTATATTTTTGCGGGTATAGATAAGGGAAATCACCCTTCTACTTCAGGTACATAATTTCTATGGAGATGGGGAGCATGGGACCAAGCTAAGGCTTGCGATGTTGTGGAGTTGTTTACTACTTTTCTTTTGTACTTTGGTTTAGTACTATATTTTAGTATTGTGATTTTTTTGGATTCTTTCTTAGACATATGTATCATGAATCATTTATATATGTGTGCTCTAGTTGTTTATTTCTTCAGTCTTCCATTTTTTACTTTGGTATGGTATTAGTACTACTTCTGTTATTGATATATGTTGTACTTATGCTATGTTACTCTACCAATGAGGGCATAGTTTCCCCACTACCACAGACAAGGCCCTCGTTGCTAGTCAGCAGCCTCTGGCATTCAAGGAAATGTGTTTGAGGCCATGTGACCAACTAGGTATGGGGCACCCTTGGGCGGCTTCTGGAACCGGGACATTACACCCTTAACTGGATCTCCTCTTACTTGTTTATCCCCCTCATGTTGAGATCTTCTTCAAGTAAAACCCTACTATGGTACAGGGGATATCTGATCTCCCATTTCATCACCAAATTCAATTCTTTCTTCTAATTCTCCAGCAGCAGCTTCTACCAAATCAGGGGGTTCTACAATCTTCTCTTGATCCGCATTATCAGTATGCTCTCATCTATCACCTTGATCATCACAAGGATTATCATATCCACTATCACTTCCACTTCTTCTTCATTCTTATCATATCCATCATTTCCATCATCATCATCTTCTCCTTCATCCTCTTCTCCACTACCAGAGCCACTTCCATTCTCCTCTCCTTCTATATCTTCTTCTTCTTCATTAATAAAATCCTTATTTCAACCATTTGATCTTCTCACATACTCAACACTATCAGATTATTTAATTACTTCATCATCGTATAAAATTGGTTCTTTTGAATGAAGAGCGATAGGTGGATTGGGTGGTCCAAAGGTCATTCTCCTTGGGAATTCATCCATGTATGGATCACTCCTATCATATATTGGAGATCCTTCCTCTATAGTGGGTCTGGATTCCTCTCCTATATCCTCATCATCAAAATATTCAGCCACTTCATCTAGTCCTAGACCAGGATGTGCCACATCTCTAGGACTTACAGGATTCTCAACATGATTGAAATTCTCATATAACTTCTCTTTATCTCCAAACCACCCCCTCTTCCAAGGATTCCAGCATATGTTCATCCTTTTCTAAATCTCCTTATTTATGCATTCACTACTACAGACAGAAACTATCTCATCACTCTATCTTACACATCCCCTTTCCTTTATCATAGTAGAAATCATCCTCAGATAAAACAATTATGTGTTCATACAGTATGTCTTAATCATTTCCCAGATGTGAAAAATTAAATACTCAGACCATTTCACCATGTGCCCTTTATTCAAAAAATATAACATGTACACGTCTTGGTACTTCATAGAGTCAAATTTCACTTTTTTGGGACATGGTTGATGTTGAATAAAATTAAATAAAAGTATACTTTTCTTATCCAACTCTGAGGCTAAGGCCTTCTATTATCCCTTTTTCCAATCAACTCCTCCAGTGTTCTCTCATCAAAAAATATGTCAGAGGTAGGTGGAGTACATACTTGGTAGACATCAAAGACTCACTTATGTGGAACTTTCAGGCATTCTACCCAATTCGTTGAGGAAAAGGAAACTTTTCTTCCATTCATTACAGATTTAATCCAGTACATCTCACTACCTTCCAGAATGAACTCCACATAAAGATAAAACTCATGGAGAAGATTAGGGTAATACATTCTTTCATTATTTGAAAACCAATCTAAATAACTTTGCATTTCTAGAACTCTCAAAAAAGTGACTTACTAGTGATTAAGAATTCTATTAATACCTCCTTCTCAGTAGTTACCACATGATTTGCAAGAGCTAGATTGACAGGCTGATATTTTCTCAACTCTCCTTTCTACCTCTTAGTTGGATGTGACTTGTCTTAATATCCTTTAAGATGCACTTTTCTCTAACCATTTGGAAGGTTCAGACAAAGGGTTGGAAGTTAAGAGGTCTAAGGGTTAAAATAGACAAGGTAGGAGTGTGAGAAAGAAAGTCCAAGAGTAAGAAATAGGGTGGATCGATATGATATTATCAATTAGGTCTTTAGAAATCACAAATGAGTAGACCGGGTTTAATTAAAATAGAAAAAGTAAAACTGCATCATTTTGGTTAAAAAAATATACAAAAAATCAGACTCTATCGGTAGGTGGCCATTAGTGAGACATCATCGGTGTCATAAAGAAATTTTCAGTGTCAGTGAGACATCACCAGTTTTTTCAATCAACAAGACAAGCACACTATGTTTTAATAAAGTATAAATATAATATTCTCATAAATTAATCATCCCTAATTCATGTTTTATGTAATTCATTTTTTTAGAGTTTAGTGGATTATTAAATATGTCATTAAACTGATATTCAGTGCCAATAAACTCAGGGGTTATATAACATTTTTTATAATAATATCTCAAAAAGTGATGTCATACATCAAAATTCATTGTTCTGGAATGAGAAAAAGGATTATTTGAAATGTTAATAGCACTTATATTGTCACAATTTATAGGGATATGTATAAACTGATATCCATAATCTAGTAATGTGTTTTTCATCCACAAAATCTATGCACAATAACTACCAATAGTTATGTATTCAGCTTCGATAGTAGATAGTGCAATAGAGTTTTGCTTCTTACTACACCATGAAACTATAAACTTTCCCAAAAAGTGACATGTTCTAGTGGTGCTTTTTCTATCGAACTTACACCCACAAAAATCAGCATCAGAATAACTAACGAAATCAAATGCTTTTCCTCTAGGGTAGAACAATCATAAGTTAGTAATATACTTGAGGTATTTGAAAATTCATTCAACAGTATTTAAATGAGATTCTATAGGGTTTTCTTAAAAATGATCACACATACCCACACTAAACATAATGTCAGACCTACTAGTGGTTAGGTGGAGTAAACTCCCAATCATTCCTATGTATGTGGTTTGATGAACAAATTTACCATTTTTATTAAGATCCAACTTATAGTTCGTATTCATTGGAGTATTACAACTTTTTTTCCACAAAATTCAAACCGTTTTCAAATATCATTAGTATATTTACTTTGATATAAAATAAAACCTTCTTTATTTTGATAAATTTTAAATCCAAGAAATAATTTGAGCTCCCCCATTAAACTCATTTTAAATTCACTTTGCATCATTTTTTAAAAATCAATACATAGATAATTTCTTCAAGATCACAAAATAATATCATCAACATAGATATGAAATAATAAAACACCTTTTAATTTTTTTTTATAAAAATAGTAGTATCAACTATACCTTTTATAAAACATTTTGAAATAATAAAAGTACTGAGTCTAGAATACCAACTTCTTGGAGCTTGTTTTAAACTATATAAAGCCTTTTTCAATTTAAAAACAAGATTTGGAAAATGAGGGTTTGTAAAACTAGGGGATATTCAATAAAAACATCTTCAACTATATACCCATTTAGGAATGCAGTCTTAACATCCATTTAAGTTGCCTCCGCATTTCCCTTGTTATGATAATCATGTTATATTTTTCCTTATTATTCATGTTCCTTTTATGGTCCATTGATATGACTATTTTATAAAAAGTATTTTCTTCTTCATGTTATTCCTTTTTTATTCCATTATTGATCTTTATAGCTCACCCCTTTTTATGTATGTCCACAGGTTGTCCCATGTAGTGTTAAGTATGAAATAACATTTCAATCATGTTAAATAAGTTTTCAATGAAGATGTTGTTTTTTATGATCTATATTGTTATGTAATGTACCTAATTTCTTAATGAAACTAGAACTCTCAATATTCAAGGTTTTATTAAGTGTAATTTAATATAATGAATCATGTTTAAATGTTAAATAAAGGGGAGGGTTGTTGTAATTGCTATCAAAGGATTGGTTTAGTTATTTTTGGGATTAGGATTTGAAAATAATAGGGAACGACATAGCTATAAGAATATGTATAAGAAAATATACACAAATTTAGGTTAGTATAGAGTAAGTGTATTATCAAGACAAACATCCCTATCTGGATACTAATAGTGGATGTGGTTCTGGAAAAGATGTACCTAGGGGTAACAACTCTAACAAGATGTTCTGGGCCAGACTTAGGGAAATATGGTACACAAAAATGGGTCTTACTGCGCAACTGGTTTGACACTCCTAGGGAATATTCATTAGTAAATTCATAAGCTCATTATGAACCTTTATTAAGGGAACAAAAAGATTCTCATAAGAATATTTGTTAGGAAATAGACCATGGATAACACAGATTAAAGCCTAGAAACTCATAAGTTAAGGAGATAAATGTAATATATAAGTTATAACTTTAATTTCATTAGATTCCCCTTTATGTGTTTAATATTTTAAATTACTCATCTATAATTTTTCCTTTATTATAGAAAATGGTTGGTAATATGAAGAATTAGGTTAACAATGAATGTGGAGGGCAATGTGAGGACTACCCCCAATGAGATGTCGAAGCCAATGGGAGCATGAATCATAAACGTTGACAAAATACTCTCTCAGATAACTCAAGTTCTTAATAAAAACATGGATCAAGAGGATAACCCTAACCCCCTTAAGAGAGAACAATATGAAACCAGGAGTTTCATGTGACAAATACCACTTACTTTTAATGGATCATGTAATCCCTTAATCATGGAATAATGGATCAATTACATTGAGAAGATCATCTATATCAGTTAATGTTCTGAACAAGAGAACGATCATCTAGATGTTTATCATATGAAGGGAGAATCTAATCAGTAGTGGAAATTGATCAAGAATATTAAGCCTGAGGAATAGATTGAAATAATGGAGTGGAAGGAATTATGGGAAAAAATTTGAAAAATATTTTCCTCACACTCTCCATATTAAAATGGAAAGGGATTTCCTTACACTTAACAAAAAAAAGATGATGAATATTTCAACGTGTATGATGAAAAACTTCACAAGAATTGAGTGATAAGACTCCATATTTTCCATTACTTCCGAAAGTAAGCTTGACTACTTCTTTGGTGGGATAAATCCCTACCTATGAAAATCTCTGGTGATCTGCGACTTTGATGGCTATGAGGAAATTATCTGATGTGCCCTCAAAGATGAAATAGAAATCAGAGAAAATGAAGGTCATTATGCATATACGAAGTGTAAGGTGATGTTTAATTATGGTAGTATGATGGATAAATACAATGGTGCTAATAGATTTTAGCATCCCACTTGTCAAAGGTGTGGAAAGAAGTATCCTGGAAATTTCTTAAGGGGAGAAAGGAAATGCTTTAAGTGTGGAAGAGTAGGGAACCTATCCAATGAGTTCAGAAAGGACAGGCCCACTGATCTAATAGAGGGTAGTCATTCTCTAATAAACCCTCAATGCATTGTTCACTATATCAACTGCCAGGATATAGGAAACTTTGTGAACCAGTTCACTAATCCAAGGGTTTTCAGAGGAAACCAACAACCTCTGAGGCAGAAAGGGATATATTTTTCTATCATGACCGCTGAGGTGGATCCCAAAAACAATGTGGTGACATGTACACTAGTTATTCAATAAATAATATTGAATTTACTTTTGTATTCTAGTTTTATGAATTACTTCATATCACAAAAGTTTAGTGCAACTATTAAGACACCACCACAAACCATGGAAGTAGAGATGTTTGTGAAAATGGAAAATTGGACAATTATTGACACCCATGTATATAACCCCGCTTATCAACATTTGTGGGGTAATATTATAGGTAAACCTTTTTTTACTTCCCTTAGTGGAATTCAATTCAATTTTAGGCATGGATTGGCTATCCCTATAAAGAGCCCACATAAATTTCCAAGAGAAGGAAATCAATCTTTGTATGGAAAATCATCCCTTGGTTCTGCAAAAGTGAAAGGAGGTGGATGAATCTTCTTTAACACCATCATCTCAAGCATGGGTATTATTTATGTATGAGAAAGTGTATCTAGCATAAATGATAGAGTCTACAGAAAGAACCATCCTCGAGGACATGCCTATTGTGAGGGAATACACTAATGTGTTTCCTGAGAAATTTCTAGGTCTTCCTCCTAATTGAGAGGTTAAATTTTCCATCAATCTTATACCTGCATTTCTAATATCTGAGACTCCATATAGAATCTATGCTGTGGAACATTAGGAGCTGTAGAAAATACTATAGGAGAAAATGGATAAATGATTCATACGCCCAAGTGCTTCTCCATGGGGTGGACCAGTACTCTTCATTAAGAATATGGGTGCATCAATGTATCTTTCCATCGATTATCGTGATCTCAACAAGATCACGGTAAAGAACAAGTATCCTATGCCTCATATTGATGACTTGTTTGATCAGCTATGTGGAGCACAATACTTCTCCAAGGTGGATCTTTGGTAAGGATATTATCAAGTAAGTATGAAGAAGGAATATATCCCCAAAATCATTTTTGTACAAGGTACGGGCACTATGAGTTGACAGTGATTCCATTTTGTCTCACTAATGCTCCAGTAATCTTCATGGACATGATAAATAGAGTGTTTAGAGATTACCTTGACAAATTTTTGGTAGTTTTTATAGACGATATTATTATATACTCCCAAAGCAAGGAGGAGTATGAGGAGCATCTCTACACTGTGCAAAAGACCATTTGAAAAGAGAATATCTATGCCAAGTATAACAAGTGTGTGTTCTGGTTAAAGGAAGTCTCGTTATTGGGGAATATCATCACAATCAATGGGATATATTTTGATCCTTTAAATAAAAAAGAAATCAAAGGATGGTCGAGGCCAACATCTGTGATAGATATCCATAGTTTCAATGGGTTATCTCGGTATTATCGCCGATTTGTAATAAATTTCTCATGATTTTCGAACCCTCTTCATAAGATAACTCAAAAGGGAGTCAAGTTTTCTTGAAATGATGAATACGAAGAAAGCTTTATAGAGCTGAAAATAAGGCTTATTGCTCCCCTTATGCTCACACTACCCACTAGTGGAGAACCTTTTGTGGTATTCAGCGATGCTTCGAAGAAGAGATTATGTAACAGCCCAGAAATCCTAAACATATTTTTATTAAAAATATATTTTATTAAATGGATTTATTTGTAATTAATACCCACAAAAAAAATATTTTTCTAAAACAATTTTCCTTAAAAATAATAATTAGAATTTAGTGTTTTAATTATTTTGATTTTTATGATTTAATTATTATAAAATTATAAACATTATTTATAGTTTTCAAATTTATTTTATTGAAATGAATATTTGAAAATAATGTAGGTTCCGGGCGCAGCGGAAGTGCGTGGGTGGATGTGCCCACTTGGCTTTTTGTCATTAGCAATGATCAATCCGGGATCAATACGACGATAAACGCCAGTCTCCACGGATCGAATCACAGAAAAAGACAAAGAAGATGGTTTGTCCCGAAACCACAAACAAGGATCGTTACAGGTTCATTATAATTAATTTAATTAATTATAAAGAAATACTTTTTGGGTGTTCTTTCTTCGTTGATGTTCTTGATCACGTTGTCGATGTGATCCGTCGTTGCGTCGCAGAAGCCAAGTGTAGACTCCCTCTAGCGGTGATCCACACGTGTACCTCGTATCTCTGGACGTCGCCAAAGGATTCTCCGGGTGCTAGCGTGGAGAAGCCTTTGCTTGCGTTGTCTGCCTTAGATCGTCTTGATCTGATGGAAGAGGATCTCTCTCGGTCTTGAGAGCGTTCTTGGAGGAAGAGGTTCTTTCGGCCTTGAAAGAATTCTCGAGAGATGTTGTGCACAACGATTCTCTTGTGTAGGAAAAGAGTTGGGGTTGTGAGGATATTTATAATCGAGTTTGAGGTTGTAGAGTTATGACAATAAATAAACGCGTTACGCGTTTTATTTATTTCATTAACTCTTATTAAAAACCCTCATGTCGAATAATTAATTCTTTGACATGCGCTCACGCTGATTATAATAAATATCATTTAATAAAACGATATTATATCCTCAAAATCCCGACTAGAAAAACTACACGGTGTGTAATAATAAATACACGGTGTGTACTTGTTTTTCATTGAAAACTACACGGCGTGTACATTAAATATACACGGCGTGTATATCTTGTTTTCATTTATTCATTTCCTTTCCAAAATAAAACTACACGGTGTGTATATTTAATAATACACGGCGTGTACTTGTTTTATTTTATTTTTCCTCCATCATTTAAAACAACTTAGGCTTCCTTGAATAATTATTAAACCACGTGCGGGAATAATCTTTATTCAACTTGAGATACTTAGATACACTTAGTGTGTGACCCTCTAGGCCTCTTTCTCGTTGGCATTAGGCGGGCTTACCTAAAGTCCAAGATTACTGTCTAGCAACGGGTCAAGACACCCAAGAGAAAGAAGTTGACGTTGTATTGACGTATCACCTCATACGAATGCTTACTGTGTAATTTAATCCTTTTGTCTCAATATCTCATCAAGCAGGTTTCATGGAAGTGTCATAAACCTATATGTTTGATCTGTCGTTCTTTGACTACCTGAAATAAACTCGTCGTTTACACCATGGCCATGGAATTTAATGTGACAGTTCTATTTCAATCAAAGGGCCGAAATATCAACTTCCATAAAATGGAAGGGACGAATCCTTCATCGACTTATTCATTAACAACATGTCACTCGTGACGCACCCAACGTACCCTACTTTTCGCCAACTGTCTGCGTGACTGTTTTCGTTAGTAAATCTAAGTGCGCGAGTCATGACACGAGTTAATGATAATCTTCCAGTCTAAGGACCATTATACACGCTCGCAGATAGCAATATCCGATGACACCAAGACATGCGGAATTACTACTGGCGGGTCTGTTCTCATAATCTCCCATCTTGGAGATTACCAAGTGCGAACTCCATAAGAGAGAGTCTTGTCTTCTTACGAGTACTCGCACATGACGGTCTGTATACTATGTGTCCTATCATAGTATGTCATCCAACCGCAGAACTTTATTTAAGAATATTGTTATATCATTTTAAGGTTCTCATCATAGCGGAGATCTGCTATGACCTTATTAATGCAACAAATATTCCAGGACATTATTATATTATAGTCATGCAGAACAATGAACAATATATAATAAGTGAACATTCATGTAATCAAAGTATAAAACAGTTGGTTCTGAGGACACCAACCCTTACAAATAACTATATTAATTTAATTATTTTTTCCAAATATTATTTAATAAAATATTTTAGATGAATAATTCCTAAATTTTAAAGACACTATATTTCACAAATGTCTTATAATTATTATGATTTATAAATATATTAAAATTCTGAAATAATATATTTATATGTTACGAACCTAATTAATTGTAATTACTAAAATTTTATCTAAATAATTAATATACAAATACAATTATTTTGTTTATGCATTTTTATTTTTAAAATAGGATATATATATATATGTATAATAATTATAAATTATGAATAAATTATTTTTATAAAACTATTACCTTATAAAGTTTTGTTTTATAATTAAATTATTTTTATAACTATTACTTTCATAAATAATGAATGATGAAAAATTAGTTTAAATAAATATATAATAATTATTAGTTTCAAATTGTAAAATATATTTAGATTATAAAAAATATATTTTTGTTTTATAAAAATGAAATTATAATTTCTTTCATTAATATTAAAGTTAAATATAAAATAATATACATATAATCTTTATATAAAAAATATTTGTTAAAGAAATTAAATATATAATTATATAATAATTAAAATAAAAAAAAGGGAATTTGGTTTAGGGGTTTCGCTCCGCTGCAAACAAGAGGGGGGATAGTCTGAGTCCAGAGGATATGACTATCCTCCGAGTCCAGGAGGAGCCTATAGCTTCGAGCGGTAGTCTGAGTCCAGTTGAGCAGGTCGGGGAATCGATGGCTTCGGGGGGGGTCGTGTTGTGCCGAGTCGAGTCGGGGGGTCGTGGCCGGCCGACAATAGAGGCTTCGACCTCGTGCGAGGAGTCGCATTCTTGATCTGAGGGTTCCGAGTCTTCTTAGGATTTTTCTACACAAGATCTAATGGTAGGAATCTGAATCTTCACGAAACCAGCCAAACAATGACCTACTATCTCGATCTGCTTCTTTTTCCTCCATCCGTCGATGTCTGATCTCCCAGGTTTGTGTTTTAATATCTTAATTTCCATGTAAGTTTTATCATCGATTTTGATTTTTCATCAGGATCGATTCTTAGGGTTTTTCTACACAATATCTAATGATAGGAATCTGAATCTTCATGAAACCAGCCAAACAATGTCCTACTATCTCGATCTGCTTCTTTTTCCTCCATCCGTCGATGTCTGATCTCCCAGGTTTGTGTTTTAATATCTTAATTTCCATGTAAGTTTTATCATCGATTTTGATTTTTCATCTAATGTAAAATTTTAAAACAGGATCGATTCTTAGGGTTTTTCTACACAATATCTAATGATAGGAATCTGAATCTTCATGAAATCAGCCAAACAATGACCTACTATGTCGATCTGCTTCTTTTTCCTCCATCCGTCGATGTCTGATCTCCCAGGTTTGTGTTTTAATATCTTAATTTCCATGTAAGTTTTATCATCGAATTTGATTTTTCATCTAATGTAAAATTTTAAAACAGGATCGATTCTTATCTCTAATTATTTGTATCGGTTTGTCAACGATTCATGTTGTATTCTTCCCTTAATCCGTCACCAGAACAAAACAAACTTGTATTTATTTTCTATCTCGTTTAACGCTTTCACTGCAAGAGATGGAAATTCTCTCCACCTATTCTTCATTTCAAAACTGTAAGACACAATATAATTTATAACATCAATTTCCATTTTTATCAAAGTAGGGATTCGATTAGATTTGCATTTATCCATGTTAAAGCAAAACTGTCCATTTTCCTGTGTGGGTATCTTCTTTGATACTCAATTGCACCCACTTTGCAATTATTTTAAGCGTAATAGAACTGCAATATAAAGCAGTTTGGCCTCATTGGTTGTCGAAGGAAATGTCACACAGGAAAGAGAGGCATTGGATCATGACCTGCTCTTCCTTTCTTTTTATTTTCTACTTCAGTGTTTTTTTCTATATAGTGTAAGGGAAACGAGACACCTGCAATGGGAAGAAAGCCTGCACATGATTTTTGGAAAGTGAATTTTGTTTATTTATTTAAAATTTTAAACATCTTTTTTTTTTTTTTTTTTGTGTAAGGGAATGTTTATTTTTTTCAAATCTATATTTCATGAGAAAACAATTACAATTAGGTTTTCTTATTTTGCTTAGGAATATATTTATATTCCTTGATTTCAAATTATGTTCCTTTTGAATCAGTGAGAATATTTATTTATTTATGTTTAAGACAAATTTGATTTTTATGTAAATGTATTTTTGTTTTTAATATTTATATAGTCAAAATTCTATCATTTTTACAAAAACAAAATTTTATTTATGTTAATTTAAACTCTTTCTTTTGGGTAATGTAATTTATTTTAAACAATGTTTTTATTTTGTTATGGAAAATTAATTCTATGATATATATCATTCAATAGGATTTATTTTTTTGAAAATTATAAATCATTAGACATAATAAATTTCTTCAATTTAGTATTTATTATTATAAATTTTAAAAATTACGATTTCATAAAATTAAGATAATTCAAGCAGATGCAAACCAGACGACCTACGAGGAACAAACTCTACAAGGAGGATGAACAAAAAGCTTTCACCACAGCAGAAGCTAAACAGATTGTAAGAATGAGAGGACATGACACCTGCCATCGGGACAAGCCTGTGCATGCATGCGAATGCCTAGCCGAACAGTCATGCGAAGGTGGAGAGCTGATTTCATGATGAAGATGCTGGGGAGGAGCAGTTTCAAGTAATTAGTCTGAGTTGTATGTAATGTTTGAAGCTTATGGGCAAATGAATTCCTCTAAGGCCTACGGGCCATGTAATACTTACGCCTACAGGTCTTGTAAGGGTTTCACCTCATCCATTGAAAGGTGGATTATCAAAATCAATAAAAAATGAAGGCATTCGGGCCATTGGAGGAGATAATTCAATATCATTACATGATTTTCTATGATAGAAAGTATGTCAAAAAATAACTTTCTTATCTAAATGGATTTGTGTGTTTTTTTATATTTAAAAATATTATTTATATCTTGTTCATTATTTAATGTAAGACAAAAATAATTAAACCATCATTTTATATGTGCAATTTCATGCATGGACATGAATGTCATTTTCATTACGAGATATGGCCATCATCTTATTCAATGAAATGTCATGCTTTTATATTATATGCATCAGTTTTATTGTTCACACACACACACATATATATTTGTGTGTGTAATTCAATATATAAAAATGGTTTTAAGAGTTTGATAGATGAAATATTATTTCATGAATGTTAATAATTTTTTTATTAACATTTCATGTACTTAAGAAAATGGTTGAAAATGGTAATATTCAGTTGTTCAGAATCAAGAAAATGATGTCATATAAATTGTGTATATAAATTTATATATACATATGTATATTAATATAATTCGATGAATTTGAAAGCATAAAACGTAGTGAGAAATGTATATAATAGTAAAGAAAGCTTAAAATGTTTTCAGAAAATTAGCACTTGAACATATTAAATAGAGTAAGGAATTGGGGAGTGAACTCATCCCTCATAAATTGGGTAGGCCCAAGAAATCCTTCGATTTCTTAAGTTCCCACAATGTTTCTGTTTTCAAAAGATTGCGCAATGGTTTCTAAAAATCACTAGATTATATTTAGAACAATTTTTGTACTATGTAATTTCAAAAGTGATGCATTATTTTCAACGTAAGTTCAGTTGAGTTTTAAAAATGGTATTTTGAATAGTATTTTCATTTAAATATTTAAAGAGTCTTCGAAAGTATTTCTAAAAGTAATTTTGAATGAAATATTTTCTAAAAACTACTTCGACGATTTCAAAAACTTCTTATTGGGCAATTGAATGCTCACCCTTTTTTGAAAAATGATTTCTCAGAGGTATCATAGATGTTCAATTACAGATGTAATCACTTTTGGAGTTCGCACGTGCGGAAGCGTAGTGAGAAGTTATTTTATTTTTGTTCAAATCTGATAAATGTAAGGTTTTTTTTTTAATTCTCCAGAATCTAGACCGGTAAAAGGTCTTAATTTTGGTATTAATTTGTGTTATTATTCAGTTTATTTTTTTCAAAAAAATAATTACATAGCATTTTCATGCACAGAGTCCGGAAGCGCTGACTCAGGGTGTTATATATTAGGCTGTCAGTTGATGAAAAATAAAAAATTCATTTCCTACTCAAGGTAGTAGAAAATTCCAGAGAAAAACTATCCCACACATGATATGAAGTTGGTAGAGGTGATATTCACTTTGAAAATTTGATGAAATTATCTCTTTGGGGAGACGTGTGAAATATATATTGTTCACAAAAGTCCTAAATATATATTCACACAGAAAGAGATGAATATGTTCCAAAGAAAATGGTTAGAGATCATCAGAGATTATTACTACTCAATCCACTACTATCCTATTAAATAAAATAACGTGGTGGATTATCTATGTAGAAAGGATCAAGAAATTATATCATTGATGATAATTGAGTAGGGTTTAATCTTCTTGGATTTGAAGAGGTTGGACATGAGAATCATAATGAAAGGAACATCATCAATCCTTTCACAATTTTTTTTGTCAACCATCTCTTTTGCAAACGTTAAAGGATGCTCAAAAAGGTGATGTAGGAATTTAGAAGAGGGTGTAAACTATAAGGAAAGGTAAATCCTCTAAGTTTAAAGTTAATGAAGGAATTGTGAGATTTGGGTCAAGACAATGTGTTCCATCAAATCATGAGTTAAAGAAGTAACTATATGACAATTCACATAGATTGACTTTCTCCATTCAACTGGGAAACACTATGATATATCGAGATCTTTGAGAGCACTATTAGTGAGGAAACATGAAGAATGAGATCACTGAATATACATCAAATTGCTTGGTATGTCAGTAAGTGAAGGCTGAATGGAAGAAGCCTATGAGGATGATGCAACCATTACCAATACCATCATGGAAATGGGAAAACATTACCATGCACTTTGTCACCGGACATATGAAGACATACAAAGGAAACAATACTATCTGGGTTATTGTGGAGAGTCTTACAAACACTAGACACTTCATTGCGATTTGAGAGGATTTCTCACTGGACCAAATTTCATGGATAGACATTAGAGAATTGGTGATGCTTCATGGAGTACCACTATCGATTGTTTCCGATCGAGATCTAAGATTCACCTCCAAGTTTTGAAAAAGTATCCAAAATGCTCTAAACACATATCTAAACATTAGTATGACTTATCATCCTCAAACCGATGACCAATATGAGTAGTTTATCCAAAAGATTAGAAGACATGTTGTGATCATGTTCTATGGACATTAAAGGCTGATGGGAACAACATCATCCTTTAGTCATGTTCTTTTACAACAACAGTTTCAAATCATGCATCCAAATGGCTCCCTATGAATCCCTTTATGGGAATAGGTGAAGAACACGTACATGTTGGGATGAAGTTGGGGAACAAAAACTTCTAGGTCTTAAAATGATAGAGGAAATGATGAAGAAGGTTAAGATCATTCAATATCACATAAAGGCTACTCAGAGTCGACAGAAGAGCTATGCTAAAAATCAACGATGAGACCTAGAGTTTGATATTGGATACATGGTATTCCTCTTCATATCACCATGGAAGAAATTTATGAGATTTGAGAAGAATAGAAAGCTTAGTCCAAGGTACATTGTCCCTTTTGAGATCTTTGATCACATCAGAGTAGTGACATATTTACTAGCACTCCCACTAATACTATCTAAAATACATGATCTATTCCATGTATCCATTTTGCGAAAGTACATACCAAACCCCTCAAATTTACTCAATCCAGAGGTGGTACCCCTTCAGAATGATGTTTCTTATGACGAGCAGCCGGTGAAGATTTTAGATCGTAGAGAAAAATTTCTACAAAATAAGACAACCCCCCTCATAAAATTGTTGTAGTGAAACCACAAGTTTGAAGAAGAAACATGAGAACTAAAGGAGGTGATGAAGTAGATTTACCCTCATCTATTTTAGAGTGGGGAAAGAAAATTTTGGGGGATAAATTTCTAAATGGGGAGATGATAATGACCTGATATGTTATGAATAAAATTACAGTTTTTTATTTAATAAAATATCTTATGGTTATAGAAAAAATGGGATTATTTTGTATTATTATATCTAAATATATTTAAATGATATTTAGGTATCATTAACATTGATAATATAGCCATTGAACAGTGACCACATGGCTAGTATAAATATTGGGGGTTTAACAAATCCTTTTGACACAGAAAAAGGATGTGATGACCTCAACTAGTAGGATCATACCCTACAAAGCCCATTTATCATCGCATCCATGAGAGATATCATTTCTGGCATTTTCCCTTGACCAAGCCTTAGTTGAGATCTAATAACTTATGCGTGAGAGAAATCATTTGCGGGGAGAAGTTGAAGCTCATCGAGATCATGTCCCAAACCATGTACACCGAACGACACCATTAATGCCCCAACATCACGCACCTCACCTCTTAGAGTGTATACTAGTGTATTAAAGGGATATGTATCAAAAACCTAGAAATAGTAATATGTAAATTATTTTTTATAAAATATTGAATATATTTTAATCCTATTATTGTTACTTTGTAAATGATTTTTAAAGAAAAAGTTATATTTTTAGTTAATATTCAAATTCAATTAATGAATTTTTGAATTAATTTTTTTTTGAAACAATTAATATTTTAACAAAATATTATTATTCAACAATTTTTATCAAATATAAATGATCATATAATTTTTATGAACTCATATGTAATTTTTTATAAGGGTTCAAAAAACGTTTTTGTAAAAAAACCCTTCGATTTCAATAAATGTCAATTTGTATTTTCAAAGAAATAAATTCACATACTTAGAAAATTATTTATCTAAAATGAATATTATTTTTGGAATTTGGATGTTTAAATTATCCAAAAGTTATTTTTTCATAATTTTTTGAGGTAGTTGAATTTTTGGGAAAAAATTAAATACCGTATATATATACTTTGAATATTATGACTTCCCAATGAATCAAAAGTGATGTAATAAGTAATATAAATAGGATCTAAGACCAAATATAATTTTTACCTTTGAAATAATTTGATTTTATGTTTATTTGATTTATTTTGAAAATCCATTAGGAATCCTCCAAGAGTTATAATATATTTTATTATTTTAAAATAATTTTATTAAGCATATGAATCACCTCCACCTAACCAATGGTAATATTTTAATTATTTCAGACCATTTACTTATAAAAAAATGTAAACCAATCCAATTTGGTAGAAATAATGGGAAAAACTATGGTATGATTTGTGGTTTTGGATATTTTATTATGTACAGTCCAAAACCTAAATAGTAATGAAATTCTCCTGATTTCCTATATAAACCCACACAAACCTCCATTTATCTGCACTAAAACTCCTTGGATAACATATAAAATCTTCCTTCCACTCCCTAGAGTCCTCCCATTGTTCCCCCAAGTTTCCAATAATCCCCTCCCAATCCATTGGAGTCACACATTCAAGTAATGGTAGTTTCCTTTCTCCTCTTTATTCAAGTTTCTTTATTATGTTATGACTTATTTTTTCAATTATATATATTGGGACATACATTTACATTACCATATTACTATACATTTAATATCTAAATGATTAGATACCCCTTTCCATATCATCAACCCATTTTATAAAATTTTATGTGACGTGGTTATGCTACCGAAATTGCACCGCGATTTTCCATTCCAAAACAATTGTGTTGTGAATACCATGCCCATTTTCTATAATGGGTATTAACCTTTATTCACATATACTTATTTTATTGAGGACATATATATTTATTCCACACTCTTTTATCATGGAATAAATTATGACGATGAATGAATCCATGTTCATTGATCTATGTGGCACATTTAAGCCTGAGAATGATATGAATGTGATGAGTGCGCTCAGAATTATATAGTGCTCCAATGCATTAGGTAATGGTTTGTATCATAATATGTCACATTGGAATCAGGGGTTTACCTAATTCCATTATGTTATGTTTTCCACCATGATTTTTTGGCGGGTTTTTCCCTGACCTATGTTTATGATGCAGTGTTTTTAGTTATTATAACATTTCTCATGTTATGATTATGATGTTATATCATGCCTTATTACTAATGTCTCTTTTATGATCCATTGATATACCTATTGTCTAAAATGTATTGTATTCTTCATGTTATGACTTGTTTATTCCTTTACTATTCTTTATATCTCACCCCTTTTTGTATGCCCTCAAGTTATCCCATGTAGTGTTAAGTATGAAGGAACATTTTGATCAAGATAAATAAGTTTTCAATAAAGATGTTCTTTTTAATGTATTAAGTTGTTTTTTAATGTAACTAATTTACCAAAGAAACTATACCTCTTAATCTTAAATGTTTTATTAAGTGTAATTATATGTAATAAAACATGTTTAAATTTCAAATAAAGAGCAGAGTTGTTATAGTCTTTCATCTGTATGTTTTTTTCATAAGATTTTGTCAGTTTTCCACTATTTCATTCATTTTATTTTATCTATTTCATTTATCTATATAAGTAATATGAGAAATAATGATTCCTAATTTATGTTCATGGTTTAATCCCTTCAATTGGTATTGATATATTTTCCTTAAAAAAAATATGAAATTTATTTATTCATAATTAACATAGTGTATTTTCTATTGGAAAACAAGTCTTGAAAGCACGACTCATTTATACATTTACAACTAAGACTCATATCCATTCATATTTGAGGATTTCATTTACATTCTTAAGATAAATATACACTATAACTTCCTATCCATATAGTTATTCTTCAAAATCAACTATGTTATTATTACCACTTTGTAATTTTTTTTCTACATGAACATTCAATGTTTGTAAATGTGGATATTGAATGGGCAGGGTAAAGGTGCTTTCTAAAGATCTTTTAGAATAGTTGGTTGATATTTCAGATGGTTTTAATTTGACCTTTCATTTCACCCCCTTCCCTCTATCTGTCTGTAATAACATTCATCACTTCAGACCCCTTTTCATTAATTGTTAATGTTTTAACATGAAAAAGAAGTTGGAAATGAATATATCATTGTCTTCATATTTCATTACAAGATCTGATATCCATGCCATGAATGTTCCAATATCTGGGAAGACCATATGAATATCTACATCATCAAGTAGATTATGAAGCTCAACGCTTGGCTCATGAGCTATGCTAATCCCTATTCTAACATGACCTGTTGGGAGTGTTCTGTTGTGTGGACTGTATTTTTGGATACTGAACATAGTAACCCTTAGAATAAGGCGATGGGTGGTGTTGATAGATATAAATCACGGTCATTTTCACCATGTACCATATTGGTATAGGAAAGATATTTCTGGCTATCTAATTCAAATTTCATAGAAACAATTATTAAAATATTGATTACCTCATCTACGATATCTATTTGAGGGGAATGACTTACCTCAAAGATGGTGGGGGTGGGGGTGCTGGATATTCATGCAATGGTTGTTCGTGAGTTGTTTCATCCCTTTGGTTCCCCCATAACATTTTCTATCAACTCTATCTTCCAATGAAATTTTTCTTCAAGGGAAGCAAATCTTTCTTTCATCTCTGCCATTTCTATATCTTTATCCTTATGTTGTAATTTTCTCTCAAAATATTTCCAGGGTGTCACCCTAAAACCCACACCTCTGATGCATCCATATTTTTATGGCTTCTTCAGGGCCACTTATTATAGGTGGTCATCTGATACAATTTTTTATGATTCCTTTGTCTAATTTTGATAGAAAGAATATGAGAATTATTAATCACTGTTATGTAATAGCGATTTAAAACAAAACAAATTTTAATTATGTCATGGTTACACATGTTTCTCACACTTTTTGTGCGTTTTCATCTGTTAGTATCTCATATTTATTCATATATGCCTCCTTCCATAACACATGAAATGAGATGGATTTGGATTTGGATTCAAATTCATCAATCTTCAAATAAATAGAGAAAAATGATTATGTTGTGGTTTCACATCACCTAACAGTATTACTGTATATTTAAAATATATACAATTTTTTCATGTAAAGAGTACCACATCCTTTGTTTACAATAGGGATATGTCAGTTTTGATGCTTGTTCCTTATTTTCATCACTCAGTTTTTTTGTTTCATAAATAAAATATTTTCAATCAATGTGATGAATACATATATTTTCAAACAATGTATTACAATACACAATGTAGCTAAAAATATATCTCCATAAGATATCCAGTAAATACATCCCATGTTGTTTAGATTATTAGGTATGTATACATAAGCAGTGGGTGGGAGTCATCTTTAAGATAAAATCTCATTATAATTGTTTGAAATCCTCTTTGAATCCCTCCATCAAGCATTAATACATGTTTCTTATGGGATTCATCTACATTAAATGATCTTTGCAAGGGATAATGAAGAGTAAGTCAATGTTTTATTTTATTTTATTTTCTAGTAAAATAAATAAGGAATATCATAGTGATACCCTAATCTCTTCCCAAATTAATGCCTATGGTGTGGTCACAATAAGGTTCCAAGAATCTACATCAATCGACATGCGTTTCCATGTGATTTTACCAATGTAACTACTAAACATAGCCTTATTGAGGTTAATAGGATGACAACATTTATTCCATTCGACCATGAATTTGATGCCTTTTCATTTTGCCTTAATAATTTTGTTATAACACCATCACACTATGGTGTTTATGTTTTTTCTACAATATTGATTCATCTCCATATACTATTTCTTCAGATTCAACATCATCAATATGTAGTTCCTCTAGATTGGTGGCATCATCATGTATAGAAGGTCATTATTCCTCTGTTTTGGGAGAAGAAACAGGTTAAGAAACCTATTGTTCCTCAGGATTGAGAGCATCAGCACATGTAGAAGTCATTTCTATAGAAGTGGAATAACATTTAATTTAGATTACATAAATTTAGTAGAAAATAGATAATAACATGGGATAATGGGGTAATACAATGTATATTACAAAAAATGTATAACATAATTATTGAACTATTTTTTTTAATGTTTTAATGTATTTGGCCCCTCTATCGAGTATCCACATATCACATTATGGTCTCCTATGACATACAAAACCCCATCTATGTTGGGATTACTGCAAAATTATTATGACATCCCAATTAATGGGTTATCATTAATTGAATTTTCATTTGACCCTTCATTGGTTTTGGTCAATAAAAGAACAACTGACCACCTTTTGATTTTGGGATATAGAACATAAAATATGTGTACTTACTATGATGTCATTATAAATGGTTTGTCTTTTAACCGTTCCTTACTAAAATCTACTTTGTCAAATCCAAATTCATATATTTTAAAATCACTCCTGCTATCAACCAACTTGAATTGAAAAATCGGCACTTGGAATGTTTTATAATCCAACTCCCAAATTTTTTTGATGATGCCAAAGTATTACATGTTCACATAAACTGAGTTTATGTCCTTGGTACCACAAACTTTCATAACTTCATCCACAAATGTAACTCCACTATTTTCATGGTATTACCTTCATCATTTATATATATATATATATATATAGAATGTATAACCATTGTAAGATAATACATACACACTTGGTTATCTATCTAGCCATTAAATTAGTTCTAAAATCGAATCCTTACTTTCAATTGACTCCTTAAAAAATGGTCATGAAACCATCATATAAGCAATTGATTATGTGTATTTGAAATCCATATTTCATCCCTTTATTTATTCAAATTTCTAAGAATTTCATTGTGGGTTTCAACATATAGGGAAACCTCTAAACTATTATGAAAAATGTAAACGTTATACTGCTCCCTATCATTAATATTGATTGGTACAACATCTCATACAAAAAATAGTTCACCCAAAATCCACCCAGTGTGATGATATTTTGGTAGACCAAATATTTCCACATCGGACAAGTAGTCAGTATATAATTCAATGGATTTTCAACAATATATCATTCCATAATACACCCCTACGGATGAATTTGATTTTTTTGTCATACTCTTTCAAAATATTCATATATCATTCAATGGGGTACATGTTTCTATAATGAACATGGCCACATAGTTGAATATCTCTAACCAATTGAACCATAGAGTAAACCATCATATCAAAGAATGTTGGTGGGAAGAACATTTCTAATTCATAGAGTACGTCAAAAATTTCCTTTTCCATAGTTATTAGTTTCTCTTAGTCTATAAATTCACTGCATATAGGTTTGAAAAAGGTAAAAATAGTGGTTAATGTGTGAAATACATTCTTGGAAAAAATTCAACCTAAAGCTATAAGAATTATATCTTGGATCAAAAAATTAAATTTATGTGATTTTAGAGAATTTAACTTTAAATCAATCATTGAAATGATATTCTTAATATTCAAATAATACCCCTATAGATCCTCTATATCATCCAAGAAGTTGAAAAACTATTATCTCTCTTGATTAGAAAGAGTGTAAGGAGCTGGAGGAAGAAAATCTCATTTTTTAACCTTCACTGGCACCAACTCTTCCTATATTCACATGTCAATCATTTCCAACTTATCCTTAATTCCATAATTTTTTCCGAGTGCATAGAGTAACATGCTAGTGACACAATCATATAATTTTTTTCAACATGCATAACATCATGAAAATTTATGACATACAGACAATTCCAATATGATAATTCAATAATGATGATCACATTTTCCAACTGGTTTTTGTAAGGTTTTTTGAAAAGGGTTTAGAAATACTACATCCACATCTTTTACTTTATCAAATAGTTGATCACCTATTAGTGGAGAAATTGTTGTACATTCTTATGAATTTATATCGAATGATTTCATCCAACATTGATACTTATGTTGTCAAGGTAGAAATATGTGATGTCCTATAAACACAGTTTTTGATGAATGATTCAACCTAATTGATTGTGTACTGTGTTTGCAAATGAGACACCCTTGATATCCTTTAATGATATATCCTTAAAAATTTTCATAAAAATGAAAGTGATTTATCCTTCTGTACAACATGGATCGTAGTGTGAAGTCTTCAATTCTGTAAGAATCATACAACATAACACCTAAATTACATAATAATTTCAAATCTTCGATCAATGGAGCCAAATAAACATCAATATCATTACCTAATTGTTTTGGTCCTGATATAATCTTAGATAACATAATGTATTTTTGTTTCATGCATAACCACACATGCAAGTTATAATTTACATTCATAAAGAGGCATGTACTTTGGGTGCTTCTTTGAAAACCAAAAGGACTCGCTCCATCTATATATTTCACAATATGAAGGTTTCATGGCTCGTTTCCAATTTCAAGATATTCATGATCAATTACATTCCACTAAAGAGAGTCTTCTAGGTAATGAATCGTCCCATATTTATATCTTGTATCTACATTCTATGTCAATTACCTTGTAGTATCCTCACTTCAATATAGGAACCTAAACCTTGGAATGACCGGAAAGTACCATACACATTTTGAGGACATGATTCATCTTTCTTGTTTCAAGAAGCACCATACTTTTGGAATTATTTCAGTGATTTGTGGTCCTTTTGAAATAGTATGAATTCCTTTGTACATGCATGTATTCTTTAAGAGATCATACCCATAAAACATTGCATTTGTTTAGAAACATATATTCAGCTACGGAGTTCATTATATTCTGGGATCATATCATTCAAGAGATCAAGTAGTTCAGTAAAACGACCATCACTCCATTTGTTGTCTTATTTTAAATTATATAGATTTAGTATGACTAACAATGTTTTATATTTAGTGCAGCATGAATACAATGAAACCTTTTCGAAACTCATTAACTTCTCATTTTTTTTACAATCACAAAGTTCATCTTAAACTGTCATTATCATTTCCTCAATATGATGTTTTTCGTCATTCATACCTGTAATCACATCCTTGTTATAGTCTTCTTCATTGTCCATAAATTAAATTATATCAAATGAACTATAAAACATATTTTTCTATCTTAGTTACTAGCTACATTATGATTTTCCCTATGTATATTAAAATATTTTTAACTTTAATCAATTTTATGAAAAATCAAGTGTTCTTCCATCTCCTTTGGACAATTATTCTTGAATAAGAATAGTGTACACACTAAAAAAATATTTTATAAGGGCCATATGCATGATATTTTTCAAACCTAATGAACTCTTACACCCCATTTTCATAATCATTTTTTATAAGATTGGCATCCATCAAATATCTGTTCATATTAAACCAATTTAATTTGAAAATATTAATATTTAATAAAATAAATATAGAAAATATTTTCAATTGAATATAGATCTCATGAATTTCATGAATGAAAATGGAATTAATAAAAATTATTTTATCATCCCACATGATCAAAAATAAAAACTCATTGAAGGGAATTTATAAATATAATAGAGGATGCTTAATTTTTAAAAACTATTTTTCACTTAAATTGAATGGTTTAGGAATCACTAAAATTATATTGAAGAATTTTGGATCAAATGATGTTCTATTTGTTTATGGATTAAGACACAATCCCTTCAGTACATATAAAATTTTTGATAGTGGGAATAAATATGTTTCATTAATCACCACCGATTTTATACTATAAACATTTTCACTTTTCCTCATATTCATAATCAAAACCCACTATCTATTTACTTCATCTTTAAAATTCTAAATTGATATCCATTTCTTAAAAACTTTCTAATCAGGGTAACCCAAATGGTTAGAGTGAATTTCCACATGAATGAATCTATGATGAGTTGTTTCCTACGTAGAATTTTTGGGAGTTTGAAATAGTTCATTTATCACCTTTTGAGATTAGCTAAATAAATTTCTTATTACAATATATTGCTTTGAAAACTCCAAAATATTTCTCTATATAGAAAATTCTTCAAAAAACAATCTTTTATATGATTCCCTATGGAAATGGAAAACAAAAGGAGGAAAATCAAATTAATTGCATGGTAGGACATATAAATGTCTTATAAATTTTTTAGATCAAAATCAAATGAGAAAAAAGAGTAGGGAAGAAATATCATATTAAAATTAAAATGAAATCCTAATATATTTCTATAAATAACTTACGATGTTCATAAAACCTGAAGAGATCAAAAATATGCCATGTAATAAAATTTTAAAGACCTGTGATAATAATTATGAACCTTGGAGAATAACATAAACGTGTCTCATAACATTGAAATTTGGAGAAGAAAATGTGGCACATACAAAATTAAAGGAAATAATAGCATATGTCAATTTTATCTAGGAATACCATCATAACATTGGGTATCAAGAACCAAAACCTATTTCTCATATTTTATTGATCACTATAACTCATTTATTATATTGTATTGATCATCACAACTCCTTTCTCAAAGTCGACTAAGCATCAAAAATTGTTTCCCCTTGTGGATCAAGCATCACAACTTGTTTCCCATAGTAATATCATGAAATATTATACTTTAATCAATACATTAGGGGTATATTCACATAAATCATATAATTATAAACCATACATACATGTTTCATATAAATTTAATTATATATCACATTATAAAATACTATAGAAAAAATGGGGTACATAACATTTTCCAATGACATTAGGAATGTGATCATTTGATACTAAAATCACAATTTCATAGAATAATTGTATCAAATTATAATTTATATGTAAAAATCATGAATCAACACTCCTTATGAGATATATCCATTAGATATAGAGGAAAATACTAAATTTAAATCATAATTTTTTTTCATAAAACAATTTTAACATTGTCATAAAAAGGAAATGTTAAAAGTAACTTTCAAACATCATTTATGAGATCATGATGAGAATAAATATACATAATTTATAAATGTATATATATTTTAAATATATATACATCATTTATAAATGTATATGTATTTATAAAACTATATAAAATTACAATTAGATTATAAAAGAGTACATAATTTATAGAAGTTTATAGCATTAAACTTTTATAAAACATTAAAATTATGATATATAAAAGAAAAATTTATTAATGTAAAAATGTATAATAGTTTATAATGAATAAAACAACAATTATATATTAATTTATAAATCTAGAAAAATATAAAATTATAGATAATTATTAAATTTTTAAATATAAACTATATATGTATAATGTGATATACTATAAAATTTATAAAAGTATAAAAATTTAAAAATGAATAAAAATATAAAACTAAAAAGATTTAATAAAAATTATTATTAAATTATATTAGTATAATATGATATAATATAAAATTTATAATTGTATATAAATTAAAAAATATAAAAATCTATAAAATGACAATCTTTAAACACTTTGAATATTCCAAAAAAAAAATTCATACCATGCATTTTAAGTGCATCTTGTAATTTTTTTAAAAGAAATATCTAATATAGAGTCTATAGAATAATTATTAACATTTTACATTATTAAATTCATATAAAATACTTTAATAGAAAACGTGTTTTTCTTTTAAATTCTAGGATAAGATTCAGTATCAAAGACAAACATCCCCTCACACGCTATCGTCCATGGTAAAAAAAGGGTAGGACTACATTTAAGAGAAAAAAATAGATTTGAAGTGGGGATGGTCCCACACACCACTCTCTAAGACCATAAACTTTCACTTCAAGAAGAAAATCATTACCCATCGATCTCCAAGATGAAAAATCAAACCATCCACAACTAAAAACTCAGCACGAACCACTGAATGAAAAATAATGTCATAGTAGGAGGATGAAAATGCATAGATGGAAGGTGTGAAAATAAGGAGTGACACTACAAAGGGGTTCAACATGTTGTGGTCTAGGAGTTCGGTTTTCTGGGCTATGATGATCACAACCTATATAAAGGGGAGACTAAGAAAGAGTTGATGATGTTGGGTTTCCCAGGTTTGTGGTGTGCAACATGAAGAGGGATGGAGGATGACGCTATTATGATGCATAGATGGTGGAAACTGAAAAACTAGTGTTATAGGTGCTAACAATATAAATTGATACATACCTTAGATAGATTCATTGAGAATGTATAATGGTGGTAGTGATGGTGGTGGAGGCAGATTTCTCATTCCACAAAAGCATGCAGGTTGAGTAGTGGAAGGGTTATGTTATGGTTCAATTTATAAGAACCCGTATTGATTTTATCAGCACCTTTAAAAAATAACTAATAAAGGTCATTTTTATCAGCACTAAAATAGAAACCACTGATTAACATATACTTGTTTAAATATATATATATTTATTTGTAAATATAATTATAAATAAATATATATATAAATATTAGTATATACTTACATATATATATATATATATATATCCAATGAGTTTGTACTCTAGTGGTGGAGGCTCCATCTTGGAGACCGAAAGACCCCGAATCAAAATCTGATGGGGGGAATTTTTGGGTTACAATAGTAGTATTGTAGAAGTTACTATAGTAGCTACTATATGGTATTGTAGAAAACAGAACAATTCATCTAATTTTGTCTTTCAGGCTACCAGTTTGGGCCTACGGTTCTCAAGGTGATTGGGCTACCAAAGGCCTTCTAGCGATGGGGTCTTCAGGCCACCATAGGACTTTGGGATAATGGGCCTCCGGGCCACTAAAGGATCAGAAGCATCCTGGGAATATCACACATGAGCAAGCCCTAGATGAGGATTTAGAGAAAGTATCATCCACTAAAGCAAATCTAAACATATTGGAATGATGAGAGGGTATGATAATTTCTATCGGTACCAGGCACCGTGCTACACTGCACGTGGAAATGCTAACTGATTAGTCATGCGAGGTGGGGATCTAGACACCTTTAATGTTGTAGATGTTGGTGAGGGGATGTTTCTGTGCTATCAGTTCTTGGGCCTTCCGGTCTTATAATGGGCCTTGTACCACTGGGAATACGAGTCATGTAAGGGTTCCCCCTCAACTAACAAAAGGGGCATTATCCAAAAATAAATAAATATCCCGAAGGCCTTCATGTTGGGTTGACCCCCATATAATTATTAATATATAAATATTTAATTTTATAAAATTAGAATAAATTAATTTATTATAATTTTTTTAATTATTTAAATATATATATATAATTATAATTATATATACATATATTTTAAAGTATTTACATATAATTAAAAATTATAATTAAAAATATATTTATTATTTATATTTATTTATTTTAATTTTATAATTATTTGTGATGTAGTGTCCCCTTAAAAGTGCCACTAAACAATGCCCTAAGACGGTGGTCCACAAGACCTCAAGAATGCCTCCCCGAATGGCAAAGGCTTTCGATGAGTAGTAATAGCCTAGGGTGTATCTGTGGGGAGACAATTACCACATAGATCTGAGTATGTCTAGAGGTAACTAATGGATAATAAATAGTAGAAGCAATATTAATAACAAATAGTAGTGAAAGATAATTTAAAAACCCATGAAATATAAATAAACAACTTACATAACTAAATTGAAAATATGGATACGAAATGATGATCATGGTGTCATGTGTCTATAAAAAATCTAAGTACAAGGAGAAGGGGATACAAGAATATACTACATGCTAGAAAAAATATACAAAAAGGTAAAATATGCTACAATAATAATCTCGATCATTGGCTCAGTCCTCTACCCCATGCTCCATCCAAAGGTGGTAAATCACTCAAGCATCAGAAGCTGCATGCATCCCTTTACCCATACCTATGATTATAAAGTCGAATTAGGTACCAAATGGAACCCAAGGAGGGTGTGATATATATTCTCAGTAGGCTAGAACCCATGGTGTCCAGGCCAATCCATTTTGTGAAATAAATAAATTACAATGTGACCTAATGAATAAATACGGTGTATTAAAAAAAACAAACACCTCTGCCCGGGTCCTAAATGGGCACTGGACCAATACCTCCTTCTTCAGCATAAGTTGGATGTCTGGAGGAGGTACCTTTAAAATTCATAATATGTATGCAAGGGCCAATAAAAAGAATCAACCAATTCAGAAGAAAACACCAACCTTGTGCTTTATCTTGGAGTCCATGTTGTTTTGACAGCACATAAGCATGCTCATAATATAAAAGGAAGACATCACATGAGCACGAGAAATCAATCCATCCTTCAAATCCATGGGTGTATCCCGATTCCATCCAAGGAGATCTAAACAGAATTCCAAGGTTCACTATGGGTGTCTCTAATAGAACCAATACCTCTGTGTTTGTCCACGAAATCCTATACAACATCTGTTTTATCACATAAGGTATGGTGAAGTCTGAGTCTGTACCAAGTAACTCACCTAGGGGACCAGGCATCACCTATGGCATCACATATCCATCTTTCCAACTAGTCCATCCTCTGTTTCTCCCCTATAGAAACTGTGTCGCTCATGAGTATAAGTAAAAAACCCAGAGATCCCATACCAAGTCAACCAATGCATCAAGTAGTAACCAACCAAGCACAACGATTCAATCCATGGAATCCTTAAATCGAGATCCATGTTCCCTCTCAACTCATAGAAAATGAGCCATGGTAACTAAGAACATATCACAAGGAACAACATACACAATCACAAGTCAACAATATGGAAGGTAATTAACTCATTCAAATAAGCTAGCCAAACAATACAATTCAAGACATTAATCATTTCATAAGTAATTAAGCACAATGTGAGATAAAGGGTCCAAGACATGATTTCTAGGAAACATGCAATAAGCATAATAATTATATTACAAAAATATGAAAAAGGCATTGGTATAGTATATATATAATGTAATGGAATATGTAATGAAAAAGGGTATTCAACTCGAATGCATAAACAATTAAATGTAAGGCATACACAATTCAAGGTGAAGTGTCATGAATATGAATTTAATATAAAGTGAAAATCATGAGGCTAAAAGGACAATAACATGAACAACCATTTATTTGACCCAATTTTTAAAATAATTCAATGGAAATAGGCCATTTAGGATGGTCACACACCAAGGGGTGGACAATGTTGATTTGAAAGAACCTGGATGGGTTTCACCGTGAGGTAAGGTCAGATAGATCATGGAAAACCACTTTAATTAATTTATTAATAAAGAATGAAGCACTTTCAGGATGGTCTGGCATGTGGAACAATAGTACGTCAATTAAAATGCATCAAAATGAGTGGAAATGACCTAGACCACCTACCTCAATGTAGTATCACTCCATGTATCTATTTTCGATGATTAATTCGACCTAGAACAGATGAAATTGAAGGATTTTTCAAATGTTCAGAAAATAGGAAAAAAGTAATCACAAAAAAATAGTGCAATAGATGGAAGAGGAACCCAAAAATAGATAAGTGTATAAGGAGGAGCTTACTAAGAGCATTCTATTGTTTTTTACGGTGAAGGATTTGGACCAAATATGAAAGAGTTGGGTCAAAAACCCATGGAGAGGGGTGGATAAGGCCATGAAATAAGGGGAGGAGGAAAATATCACTAGAAATAGAGAGGAGGCTAAAATAAAATATTAAAAAATTTAATGAAGGGTAAAATGGGTGTATCTCACCCAAAAAATACACTGCACATTTTTTGGCCGCATGGTTTGGCCAAACGGTATGCCAAACCTACCCTATTCATAGCTATAAGGGGCATATCACATGGTTAGTTACATGGTTTAACTAATAGTGTGAATACTCTTGGTCCAAAAACTGCAGATGATTGCACGACCAGGTTCCCTAGGCCAAACATTTGTAGAAAAATCATGCGGCCCCAAGGTTCCCATGACCAGCTGCCACATGGTTTAGAGGAACCATGTGGGATGGGTGTCATGGTACACTCTAACCATGTGGCCAACTATTCTCTTTAATTTTTTGGGGGCTCTAGGCTCTAAATGAGCCCCTGAACACCCTCGTGACCCCTTTTCACCCTTAAAAACCACTATTATGGTCGTTTATAGGAATATAGAACCAAAATTTAGTGGTCCATACCTTTGAGGAAATCTGGGATGTTACAACATCTCCTCCATTAAACTACTCAGCCCTAAGATTCCCTTTCAATGATGGCACATCATCGTGTGATAAATGTTCCAGCCTCTATGCACATACATTTTTCTCCCACCCCTAGGTCTCATCCTATACACATCTATGCTTCCATAGAACCTAGACTAGAGGAATTGACCATCCATGGAGAACCTTTATGCTAAGATAAATGATGTGTATTAGTTGATCCTCTAAGTATGCATATATATCCAGCTTGATACCCTTGCAGTCAAACAAATGAGATGGTTCTGGATGATACTATCAATGATGAAATAAGTGGAAGATTTTATGCATGGCATGGTACCTCTAAGGTAACAGGAACCAATTGGATATTGTACCATCCCTCTCCACTATCTTGAAAGGGCCAACTTACCGAAGTGGCAACATTCTATATCTCATGATTCATCTCTATCCTAATCTAGGAGAAACGTGTAAAATGAACTGATGTCCCACCTCAAACTTCAGAGTCCTATAATAATGATTGGTATATGAATTATTACTAGATTGAGATATAACCATACACTTCTGGATAATCTGAACATGCTATGAAATCTTCTGAATGAGATTAGGACCCAAAAGAATTGCCTCACCTACCTCTATCCAGCATAGAGGTGAGTGACACAATATACCACATAGGAACTAAAACAGAGACATCTAAATTGTTTCCAAAAATCTATTGTTGTAGGAAAACTCAACCAAAGGATTATTTTTTTCCTAGAAACCACTAAAATCAAGAATACATACTTGTTACATATCCTCTAACACACATATGGTATACTCATATTACTCGTCGGTCTGAGGGTGATATGAAGTATTCAAGAGATCCTATGAACCAATTTCCTTTTTCAACCCTTTCCAAAACCATGATTTAAAAAATGGAGTCCTGGACCAAAATGATAGAATGGAATACACCATGATGTCATACTATCTCCCAGATGAATATCTTTCCTAGCTCATCAATAGATAATTTCTCTTTTAATTGGTAGGAAGTGAGTGACTTTGGTTAAACTTTTTAATATCACCTATTCTACAACATTTCTTCAAGGGTATCTCATCAAACCCATCATGAAATACATAGTTTCATCAATCAATTTCCATTTAGAAATAGAGAGAGTATATAGAAGTCTATAAGGTCTTTTGTTCTCTTCCTTCACCTGTATACAACTGGAGAATTGTTTAATGAAACATGTTATCTACCTCTTCATACCTAGCTACCAATACTAATGATGAATGTCTTGATACATCTTCTTGAGACCAAAATGAACTACCCATAAAGAGCCATGCAATTCTTTCACCAGCACTTTATGTATGTCTGAAGGAACCCATACACGACCACAGAAGAGTAGAGTTTCACTTCCATCCACAACCCAACTAAGAGGAGGGTTCTATATTATGATGGTCTCCCTAAAAATGATACATTTGGAATATGATAACCACCTCATCAAAACATGTTCCTAGAGAGATTAAATCTCTCATAGAACTACTAGAACTAGTTTTATGTGTTTCACCTGAACCTTAAGATGCATCTCAAAAAACATATCCATCATCTATCACACACTACTATCACCCTTGATAGCTTGCATCTGATTCTTCTGGCTCAATGATTTAGTCATGGAATTTCCTTTTACAGGTGTTTAAACAAGCTCAAAATAAAATTATTATAGGTATTTCAACCTCATGTGCTTCCTCATATTCAAGTCTTGCTTTGTGGATATGTATTTGAGACTTTTATGATCTATGTAAATGAAAAATCATTATCCCAATAAATAATGACTCCAAGATCATAGATAACGAGTGATTACTACTAGCTCAAGTTCATGCATAGGATAGTTTTGTGCTTGAGACATTAGCTAGCGATATCCATATACCACGAATCAAATCCCCAAACATAAGAACTTAACCAAGCCCGATTCCTAAATCATTATAATACAATGTATAACTACTTCCTTTGATAGGAATAATTATAATCAGCATTGACGTGAGTCTTTCCTTTAACACTTGAAAAGTTTTTTCACAATCTTTAGACTCTAGGAACTGCACACCCTTCTTAGTTAGAGTTGTAAGATGCTATACTAATCAGGAGAAGTCCTGAATAAATTTCCTATAATAGCCAGGTAGACCTAGGAATCTATGTATCTAAAATAAATTCTTGGGATGATTGTAGGAAACCACTGTCCTTAACTTCTCTGAGCCAACTGATACTCCAGACTCCAAAATGATAAGACCCAAGAAGTGAACCTTACTAATCCAAAAGTGGAATCTCTTGAGCTTTGTATAGATCCAGTTCTCTCTGAGTGTACTCAGAATAACCTAAATATGGTTTTCATGGTTTTTTTGGTGTGAGAGTATGATAAGATTGCATCCATGAAGGAATTGAGATATGGGTATAAAACCCGATTCATCAAATACATGAATACTATCGACACATCCGTCAGACCGAACTGCATAACCAAACACTCCTACAGGTCATACCTTCTCTGGAATATTGTATCTGGTATATCCAATGTCCTCACATGAACCTTATGGTATCCTAACCTAAAATCAATCTTGGAAAAAATGTTTTATCCCTAGATTTTGTTGAAGAAGTCATTTATAGGGGAAAATGGATAACGATTCATCATCATAAGCAGGTTTGATAATCTTTAATGCATACACAATCTGAGTGTACCATCTTCCTTCTTGTAGAAATGACTCGTGAACCCCATAGAAAGTTTTTGTATTTGATAAAACCCTTAACATCATGTTCCTCATGCTTCTTTTTGAGTTTCTATAGATCTGTTGATTCCATCCTATATAGAGGAATGGAAACTGGTTATGCACCAAGAAAATTCACTATAGTGAACTCAACCACTCTCTCAGGAGGTAAGACAGAGAAATCGTCATGGAATACATCTCAGAAACAATCCACTATAGGAGGGAACTCTATCAACAACATTCCTTGATCACTTATAAAGCGACTCGCCAACTGAGTTTTCACTCTTCCATGACCAGTATTCATGGGTTGTGCTCAGTATTCATGTACATCCCATTCACCATTTTGAATATTCATTTTGGCCTTTGGTGATGTGAAGGACACTCAATGGTGATTGCAATACACATGGGAATGATAAGGAAGAAGTGGAGAATGACTGCCTCGACCATGTACACTACTACCTCGACCTGATCGGCCAATAGAAGACCAAATCCTAGCCTAACATGGAGTCATAGATCCCATATGTGATATAGTTTTTGGTTTAAATCCACTGTCACTGGAAGTTAGAGGAATAAAATGGAAAAAGTGCTAAAGGTGACCCATCATTCCAAAATCATGGCATTTGATTGGGTTCGTCATGCACTGGGGATCCTTATGCATTGGGATTCCACATAGGTGACACACTATAGAGTCATTTTATATCACCTGGCTAGGACCACCCCCACATGCACCCTCAAATTGATGCTTTTGAATTTCAGAATAACTTTCTCCCTCTCTCGGAAATGAACTACCATGGCTCACACTTACAGCCTCTCTGAGATCTCATTATATAACTAGGACCTAGTTTACTATATAGTTAATGTTTATCAAATAAATGATGATGATCTATGAGAAGACAATATGTCCAAGACTATCCCCAAACAAACCTACAGTCTTCAATTCATCACTGGTTAGAGAAGGGGAAAAAATTGGAGCTCGATGAAATGAGAAAAATACTTTAGCACCATCATGGAGCTCTGTAGAAGATGTTTGAATTCTCAAGCTTGATTAGCTCTTAGATTCTACAGAAATAAGTGATCATAGAAGGCCATCTGAAAGTCTGTACAGACTATACCTTGATGATGCTCAAACTTAGATGTGACCTCCCACCAGTGCTTGACGAAGTTGTGTAACATATAGGTAGTGACAATTACCCTCAACTCTAGAGTTATCTAACGTTGATCAAAGATGAATACATTGTCCACTATCCATGACATTGAAGAATGTGTTCCACCATCCCCCAAGAAAGATTAAGGGAAATGCTGCTAGAAGTCTCAAGTCTGTTTTTCCATAGTAGGGGCCAATTGAGGGGGGCCATGAATATGCTATATAAATCTAAGAAATATCTCACAAAACTGATTGTTGGTGCCCAATATAAGATAAAAAATATGTACCTCAGGCGACACTATTGGAGGTCTCATGGGTGGCTCATGGACCACCACCTCTGGAGCATGCACATAGCCACTCTTCTGGTGTATGTCACGAGGACAACGCGATGTCATAGCTCTATAATTTCCAAGAGCACACCTTAGACATGATTTATAGCATATAGAGTTAGAAGATACGGAAAGTAAGAAAAAAGGGTAGGTACAAGGAATCCCTGAAACACAACACAACCCATAGCCATCTCCAGGTTCCAGGTCTAAGTAAGAAGGATAATTTCATGGAAGGATCACTGAGACATGGCCTACTGCCCATTACCAAGGTCGGGTCAAATAAAAGTCTCATAATTCTCATGTTTGAAGTGACCATTTCATTTTTAAAATTTGATATTCATTTTAATTTAATCACACATTTAATACCTTTTTAATTTGGATGAATTAGGTGGATCACCATCCCAATTTATAAGGACATATATACATTATAAATTGAAAATGGAAATCCACTTATCCCGAACCATAACATGTTCCTGCGCATCGACTTGAAACATTTCTATAAATACTAAAACTCAAGAACTACAAGGATTAAAAGAAAATACACAACAAAAATCACATGTAACCAGGAAATGGATGTTGAATATAGATATGGCATAGCATAATATATTATGTTTAATTTCCTATAGTGCCTAGTATGATGCATGTAATGAAACACCCTCATTTCATCAGGATAAAGTAATAGAAATAGTTATTCCAATAGAATCAATATAATAACACTGTTAAACAAGTCCTTTACTAAATGGTGAAATCATATTAATTGTAAATGACAAAATCAATAACTAGAATTTCCCAACCCATGTAATTTGGGTTTTCCCAATACATGGGTTAACTATGTCTATGCATAGGGTAAGGTCCAAATTCCAAAGTCCTAGTTTCCATTATAACCCAAACACTAAGAAAAAAAGGAAAAATCAGATCTGATACCACTTTGTAGCATCTCGCCCCATGTTTCAGTCAATAGTTTCATAAGACGGTGGGACCCAAGACCTCAAGAGCGCCTCCCCAAATTCCAGAAGTTGCTGACAAGAAATGAGGGCCTAGGGTATGTATTTGGGGAGACTATTCCCTCATATATGGGAGTTTGAATAGTGTAAAACAATGGATAATAAATGGTGTATGTAATATTAATAATACATAACAGTGGAATATAATGTAAATAAAACACACAATATAAATAAATAACTTACATAAATTTAATAGAAAATATGGATAAATGATGATGATCATGATTTCATGTCACTACAAAAAATGTGATTATAGGGAACTAGGGATACAGGAATATACCACATGCTGGAAAAATATAAAAAAGTAGAAAAATATATTACAACAAGCATCTCGAGCATATGATCGATCCTCTACCATGTGCTCCATCCCAAAGTGGTAAATCACTCAATCATTGGAAATCTCACACTTTCATTTATCCATATATGTGATCATAAAGTCTAATCGGGTTCCAAACGATGCATGAGTAGAGTGTTTGTTATAACATACTTGGTATAAGAATCATCAATTGTCAGTGAAGAAGAAACAATCTCAAGTGAAGTAAAATGTTTTTTTAGAAGAAGAGTTATTTTGGAAAACATTTAATTTTTCATAAACATATGTAGAAAACATTTATATGCCATAAATGAAAAGGTAAGGAAAAATAAATGTTATTAAAGGAACATCAAAACTAAAAATAGAGTGAAGGAGAGAAATCCCAAGTAAATGGAGTTGAGTTCATGAATCCCATTACCTTATGTATGAACACTTTATTATCTTTAGTATCCTAGATAATCGATTTAAATTCATTAATTAAGAAATATATAACATTTTATACATACATTTTATTCATTATTGTTTTATTAAGGTTATTTATTGGATTTATGATGAGTTATAGAGTTTATTTTCCACGTTCAGAAGTATTCATTTTCTTGGTTTCTAGGATCAGTTTACTTGTATACCTACATGGAAGATTGGGTAAAGTTGTGGTAATTTATGGGAAATTATTATGGGGAGAGTGTTTATAACTAACTTATTTTTAAAATCAGCAACCATGGTTCCTTAAGTATTATTGTTTTAAATGTTATATGATAAAATTTTATATGATAAGAAAATTTTTATGATGATTTCAATAAGTATGAGGTGAGTCACAGCCAACCAGGAGATACCGCTGAGTATGAGTTACCACCAGGTAGGAGTCTCTGCTAAGGGTGAGCTACCACCAGCCTTGTTACTTCAAGGAAGGATTCATTACTATGGGTGAGCTAATTCCATATTTTTCACTGCCAGGCTTATCACTACCAAGGATCTACCACCAGGATGAGTTTCCACTAGATAAGGCTCCACCAATGTCATACCGCCACCATAAAATTTTGGCTAAGAATGAGGTACCTCCATAATGAGATACCTCTAGACTCTGAGTCATCATTGGACTCTCGGGTATTTCTAGTATGAGATACCTCCAGATGTTAAGTCACTATTAGCTTTATGCTACCCTTGTTTTTTGAAGACATTGATATGAATGGCTCAACAACTATTTCTATTCAATGATAAATTGACCATGTATTAATGAAATAGTCAAATAATATCCACATATTGTAGATCGCCTTAAACAATTTTTGATATATCTATTGGAATGAAAATATCTCCATAACTATCTCTTTAAAAAACGATTACTAACTGCCAATTCTATGTGTGATTGAATCTGTGAACCTATAAAATCTTACAAATACATCTACAATAAAGACAAATTAGGCTAAATTATATAATTAATTATAGATATTGGTTGAGATACTGGTAGAGATCAATTGGAACATTCCTACAAATTCCTATCATCCTCTATTTTTTAGAAACCTTCAAGAAGGATGCTCAAACTCGTCACGAAATATAATATGAAGACTTTGAACATTATAAGGATACCAAACCAAGCATAAATATTCTCTTTATATTCTTTTTATTACTCTTTCTAGTTTTTGAGAAGTGTGTTCTTACTTTGTTTCTCAAACACATAGTGTATCTTCCACCTAACTGGATAACACTTCTTATTCTCTCCTAAACTTAAATCTTGTTCCCATGTTGTTTCTAGAAGCGGTCCTTGTGTGGATTGAACTTTCTTTAATTACCATGTATAACTATATAAGAGTCTCTATATCTTGGATAGCTTGATGTTGTTTGTTTACATGATCCTTGTTTTGTATTTTTTTGATTATTATTATAATATTCTTGGTAGTGGGTGACTTCTAAGTGGAGGGGTTTAAGTCTCATCTTTAGACTGAACATCTTATTTATTCCATTATGTTATTATATTTTGTTTTATTACCAAAGAATAGATTTTTTTAATCTCTAAACAAAATTATAATTCTGATATTAAATCTTAACAAGTGTTTATATATGTTTTTTCTAAGTAAATTTATTTCAAAAGATAAGTTAATTCTAAATATGATTTTAACTAATAAATAATCATTGATTGATAAATCTTTTAAAATGATAGATCTTATATTGATATGTTATTTTTATTAACTATCTAGTTTGTTTTATTAAGCATATTTTATTTTAAATTCATTTTTAATAGAAAGTTTTAATGAGAAATCAATTCACCTTCCCTCTTGAGTTACTCACTCTAACCAAAATTTGGTATCTGATTCTTTTGAATTATCTATTAAATTGTGATTTTAGTTAAATACTGAATACCTCAAATTTTTTTCAACTCTAAATTTTATTTCTTTACAGATAATATACAAGAAGGATCTACAACCAAAAGACCACCGTATTTTAATGGTAAAAATTATGATCAATGGAAAATCAGAATAAAAATGAATTTATAAATTACAAGATTTGACATTTTGAAGGTAATAGTAGATCAATATGAAATACTAGGAATTCCTAGAGTTATATGGAGTTTTTATATAAAAAAATCACACAATAATAATTATAAAGCTTTGAATTCTTTTTTTGAGCCTTCGGTGATGATGATTTCAATAGAATATCTACTTGGAAATATTCTTTTGAAATATAGGATACTTTATATTTTTCTCATGAAAGAACATAAAATGATAAGAAAATGAGACTAAAAATATATAGAATTAAATAAGACACCTCTAAAATGACATTTGATGAACCTATTTATGATATGTATCTCAGGTTCAATGAGATCGTCGATACTATGCACTCACTTGGAAAACAAGTGATAAACATCAATCAAGTTATGAGATTTTTCATATTATTACTAGATAGATGAAGAGGAACATCTATGTCAATTATATAATCTTATGATTTATGTAAGCTACCTATCAAGTAATTGATGGGAAAATTCGTGATGTATTAAGAATATCTTAAAATACAACAAGGATATCATTGAAGATGCACAAAAAATAAAATCTATATCCTTCAAGACTATTACCTCTAAACAAAGAGAAAAGATACAAACTGAAAATACCAGTGAAGACAAATCTCTTGATGATAATGATGAATAGAAGGCCCTTATGGAAAGAAGATTTAAGAAATCTTATAGGAAAAAAGAAGTTCTTCAAGAAATAAAATTTCATAGGAAATTATAAAAACAAGGGAATGTTTAAAAAGGAGTATAAAAAGGATTATACTCAAAATGAAATCACATTCTATGAATGTAAGATAAAATGATATATTAAAGATGACAATCCAAAATCAAATATAAAAAAAGATATGTGGATAAAGATAGAAGATTGAAAAATGATATGAAATCTATATGGAGTGTTTTTGAAGATTGCTCAAGATATTCAAACAATGATCAAGGAGATAAATATGATAGGGAAAATATGTTCTTTGTAACAAGAACCTCATAGGTACAAAATATTCTTCCAGTGTCTCCTACTAATAATTCAAACTATTTGGAAAATTAAAATAGTAATGATATTAAGGAAAACATATCAAACAATTATTTGTAAGAACACTATAACATGATGAAAGATACCTTTCACGGACTGAAATATAAATATAAATCTCTTCAAAAACCACATGTTTTGACAGTAAATATTAAAATTAATCTTACTATAGAAAAATAGAAAAATATTCCATTTTTAAAAGAAAACAATGAATTAAAATTTTTAAATTAAAAGTTAGATAAATAAATATAAATCTTTACCAATGGTAATTAAACTTTAACTCAAATAGTTGGAAATAAAGTTTCTCCCAAGTATGTAACTATAATAGGTTATCGAACTTGATAGAGAAAAATTGTAAAAATTATATTTTTTCACAATACCACTTTGGAAAACTCTTATAATGACATTACTTACTCAACCACACCTATAATGTATTTATTTCTAGATGATTACAAACTATTTATAAGAAACCCATTAGATAATTATGGGTACCAAAATCACTTATAACTAACATAAGTGTAACCAAGAAGGTTTGGGTACCAAAGTAATTTTTGGTATAAAATTTTTTTTGTAGGAAAACTTTTTGAAAATCTCTATCAAAAGACTATAGTATTTGAAAAGTGGGTGTTCTAGAAATATGAATGGTTAGTATTCAAATTTCAAAAATTCTATCAATGTTGATAGTGAAAGAACCCAGAACACCCTGAGAGGGGAGGGTTAAATCAGGGTGTCAACTTTTTCTTTTAAACTGATAGATCTTGTTCCCTTGTTAGTAAGAACCCATTAAACCTGTTTGAAGAGGATGTACAGAAAATAAAAAATCACATGCAAAGAAATGACACAACAATTTTACTTGGTTCCCCACTAAGGGATATATCCAAAGAGCATACGCTGACAATGTTTCCGTCGTACCAAAGCCACTAATCTTAAAAAGTTGTGGATTATAATTGTTTAGCACAGTCACTCTGTGCCATACACACTACCTTTACAAAGTTTTAGGGATAACACATTGTGTCCCTCAGATCACTTCCGCTGACTCTCTCTTGATCACTGCATTGGAAGAATCTTTACTCAGTTAAACGACTTGAAGGCCGCTTCAGTTGTTTAGCATCAAATCATGCATCCGCAACTATAAATAGATGTTCTGTTGAAGTCCTTTAATCACCCATAGATGTAATTTAATTTCTTGTACACTAATATGTTATGGAAATTAATTTTGCAAACTGAGTTGGTCAATTTTCAGGCTTCCTTGGTTATTCCATGTAATGCTGATGTTTTTGCGTACTGTCCAGCTCCTCCGCATACCATCCAACTCCTCCACAAACCGTCCAACTCCACCATGAACATCATTTCTTGGTGTACTTTCCTTCACCGCGTACTAATCCACTCCTTCGCGTACCATCCTTCTCTGCATATTTCCTTACTCTGCCGCATACTGAGAGAGCTACCTGAACGAACCACACTCTCTTATGCATACTATTTCCTTATGAAGATGATTCTCTCTGCATACCATCTTCTCCAATGTGTACCACTTCGGACTTCATCGAATTTCTTCCCAAAATTTTAATTTCCAATATCATCCCTTAACGAAGGGGATTATTGTTCTTTAAATAGGCACGTATATGGAATCCCGCCTTTTTATAACATAACTTTTCATTACATTTTACAAAACTAAGGATCTTTAAGGTTTAGTGTCTTGGAAACCAGGAACTTAAAACATGAAAACATAAAACATTATTCTTAAACACTTGAAAGGATTCTCCTTATGTTCATCCTAGGTTCATTACTGCATCTCATAACCTGGGGACATACATCAAAAGAAAGGGTGAACAGAAGGCCCAGTAAAGGAAACAAGGGTAAACATTTAACATGTGAACTTGAGATACATCAACAATGTCATGAAAAAGAACTTTAAGGCATGAGAAAGAAATCATGAGGCATATCATAATAAAAATAATGTATTTCATAACCTGAAGATGTGGCTAAAACATTTAATATTGACAATCATTTCCGTTTCACCAAGGTCCATCCCCAAGGTGTCATTAAAAATTACCAAGGTTATTCACCAAGGCGTCGTAAAAAATGGTCATCTCTAGAGATTAAGTCTTTACCCAATGCATTGAAGCGCTATCAGGGTGCACCCTTAATTTGTCTTTATTATTATGTGAGCCACATATATCATCATCAATCATTTCATAAACAACCCATATAGCATCAAAGAAATGGGTTTCATTTCATAATCATAATGTTTTAAAAACCGCTTTAAAGACATGATCTTTATGTCACTTTAAACCCACAGAAAATAAAAGCGGGTCTCATCTATGTAAATCCCATAATTTAAAATAGAACATTTTGGTATATATGTGAATACCCCTTTAGAAGGAATATCTTTGAGTATTCACTTAATAAAATAAAATAATTTGACAAAAAGAGAGAGACATTTGAGATGGAAATTCTGCAGCATAGCGGCTATGCATCAGGGTTTTAGAAAACATTGAAAAGAGAGGGGACATAGGTCACCCGCTCATAAATGATCCAAAGAACAGTAGAGAGACAGAATATAATGGATATAAGAACATGGTAATGAAATTTTAAAGACATACCATATGAAATGAAAAATATGGAGGGAAGACAAAAATAAGATTTCTCTTATGAAAATTCGGCAGACTAATGGCGTCACTTAAACTTCAACAAAATGAATTGAAGAGATCAAATAGAATATCTCATCATATGAAAATAGAAGATCATTATGATAGATATAGAGATCATACCCCAATATAATAAAAAGGAACTTGAAAGACTTGACATGAAAGTAGAACTTCGAAAAATGAGAAAGGTGAAAGAATCCCTTAAAAATTCAGCAGCCTAACGGGCGCCACTTAAACTTCAACAAAAATGAATTGACGAGATCAAATAGGGTATCTCATCATATGAACATAGAAGATCAGTATGATAGATATAGATATCATACCCCAACATAATAAAAAGGAACTTGAAAGACTTGACATGAAAGTAGAACTTTGAAAAATGAGAAAGGTGAAAGAATCCCTTAAAAATTCGGCAGCCTAACGACGCCACTTAAACTTCAACAAAAATGAATTGAAGAGATAAAATGGGGTTTCTCACCATATGAAAATAGAAGATCAGTATGATAGATATAGATATAATACCCCAACATAATAAAAATTAACTTGAAAGACTTGACATGAAAGTAGAACTTTGAAAAATTAGAAAGGTTAAAGAATCCCTTAAAAATTCGGCAGCCTAACGGCGCCACTTAAACATTCTTAAAACGAATTGATGAGAGAAAGAAGCGGATATCTCATCATATTAAAATGAAAAGTTCAGTAAGAGAAATATAAAAGAACATACTCCAACATAAGAGCATGAAGCATAAAAGAAATGACATAAAAGAGATTACTTGAAAAGAAAGAGAGAGGTAGGATCCCTTACCTTAAACGTAACTCTTAAAACTCGAAGGTTGGGTCCATGAGGGCTTGGGGACACCTTGGGAGGACTCCTTGGGAGGTAATGAGACTAGAGATTCATTGTGGGAGAGTTGGGAGTGAAAACTAAAGGAGGGAAGGGTGGGTATTTATAGGGAAAGTGAGGGGACAAGGCATTAATGGCCAAGGGACACCTCATTGGTGGTTTTGGCAAAACCATGGGCTTGCCCATGGTATTGGCCACTTGGGACACTTCATACCTTATCTTACTATTCATAAGTCAAACATATTGATTACATACTTAACACATCATTTAATGATGTCACTAAACACCCGTAACTTAAGAACTGTATTTTCACTATTCATCGAAAATTCAACTTTTTCAGAAAAATCCCAAAATTTCACCTTAACCAAATATCAATACTCTGATTTCAAAAATGAACTACATTTTATAAAAATAATTTTCTAAATATTTTTAATTTATTTTTTAAATAAATATACTATTCACCGAAAATTCATTTTTTTTTCAGAAAATTCCCCAAAAATTACCTTTGCATAATATCGATGTTCTAAATTCAAAAATAAAGTCCATTTTATAAAAATAATTTTCTAAATATTTTTAATTAAATTTTTAATTAAAAACACTATTCACCCGAACAAACTAATACTTGACTAATAATTTATGAAACCGTTATTTAACCATTTTATTGAATCACATTACTTAATCAAGGTGCCTAGATTATATTAATAATTTCTTTAAGTGAGATTACTAATCCATTTGGTCACATTACTAATCCTAAGCATAAAATCACTATTCATAATTTACTATTCATCAAAAATTAAGTTGATCTTATTAGACTCTAAATTTCGTACTGAACATAATTTTAGAAGACCATTTTTTGAAAATCATTACACATTTTTAATTATTTAAAGTTTACATAAACATTTTTAAAATATCCTTTCTCTAAAATTCATAAAAAATATGCATACTATATTTATCCGGACATTTGAAAATTCATAAACTTCATCATAAGAAGAAATCAAATTTTTTATTTAAAACAAAGGATTACACAAGGTAGTTACGGTCTCCTTAAATAGCCCCTTATAACCCCAGCATAGGACCTAAGTGTAAGGTGTGCTAAGGTGAGAGAATCTGAGGGCGGCTTAGCCAACATTGCATGAGTAGTAATTTCTATCAGTTTGAACTTATCGCGAAGGCGATTCCATTCTAGCTTCACACGATGAAGTTCGGATTGGGTTTGGTCCAGAGCAAAGCCCAGTGGTGCTACCTCCTTCACAAGTTCCGTTAGATGGGCTTCGATTGACCCGAGACTACCGGATGAGGCCATAAAATCTTCTTTCTATATTAATTAACCAAGATCACTTGTATTTAGAGACAATAATCAAAACGTTTAGTTTCTAGTGCTCATATTGACCAATGGTCATATAACAATCAAAACCCAACGGTCTCATTTTAATTATACTCATGTTATCAAATGAAACAGTTTTGTTGAGTATAAAAATAAAATAACACACAACATTAGGAAACAAGATTTATTCAAAATTTCAGGTCGTTACAATCTCCCCCCTTAAGAAATTGCGTCCTCGTAAGTTTTAAAATTGGGTTTTGAAATTTCATTGAAAGTCGCACATTAGAAAAGGAGTCGGTAAAACTATTACTTTAAAAGAAAAAAGGGAAGTACAAAGGTCACCTGAGTTAACCCACACTAGGATTAAATGTAGGAAAACATGGACATGGAGGAGAAAACAAAGAGTCAAGTTCTGAGTGAGAGTGATAGAAAACATGATTAGGGGAAAGTTAACTAAAGAAAATCACAAACTTATGATGTGTGTAAACGGTCTTTGATTACCTAGTAGGAAACGTAAACCAACAACATTTTTTTTACGTTCCTTTTCATAATTTTTAGGAATTCATTTACTATATAGAATAAAAACACAAGGAAATATATTTACCTTCAAGTATAGTTTCATCATTTAATAAGTTTCTACCAAAACTAATCTTTTCTCCAAACGATGAGCATTCAAAAACACTTGGTCTCATCAAAACACAAGAATCATCTTCTTGAGAGTCACGTAATCCACAAAAGATTAACTATCAATTTCTTCTATCTTTAAACATTATCCCAAAAACATAAAGGGTAAGATAAAACAACTCTTCAAAAAGAAAGAATCCCATGGGAAGGGAAACTACTTTTAAATCTTCAAAGTTCCATGGTACTACCCAAAGTTCATCATAGACCATTCCATAAATAACTGTCCTTAAAATTCCTCAAAATATTCCAAACTAAGATTGAAACCCAATTATAAGAACGATGTCATAACATAGTCTTCCAAGATAGACTTTATCGTTCATCTCCAAACAAAATCAACCACCCTTATCATCTTATAACAAAAGTAACTAACCTAATCACATTTCCCCCAAGATAGGTTAATAATTTCCATATGTAACCTAAATTACTATAAGTTCGCCTTAAATTCATCGATTCTTCAAAATATAATTCAACCTTTACTCCTCAAAGAAAATACCGTAGTAATCTATTTACCTCGATCAAATAGGGTTCTCAAAATAGTGAACATCTTCCAAAATAATAATCATCTTTTAATCCCCTAATCACCTTTTTTTAAGAAGAACAACTTCACTACATCAACATGTGGTACATAACAATAGATGTTTTCCTTAATGATATAAAATCATCTTAGGTAGTAACTTGATGATCATAGAAAACATAAAAGATATGCTCATAGAGCACGAACTAAAATACAACATGAAATAGACAATTATTGTGAATAAGTTACATGTACTTCAGTCATCATGATCCATCTCAGCATAGGACTTGCATTGTTCCCTTGTCCTCGAAGATTGTTGATGCTCATCATGCTTCTCACCCCTTCCAAGAAAGCATTGCCTTGGATAATGTCTAACTTCTCTACATTTACAACATCGAAATGTATAAGGTACATTAGATCGAACCTTATCTCCATTCATCACATTATCCATTTTTTAAAGCAATTGGCTACTTTATGCCCTATCTTCCCACACTTAAAACATCTCCCGGTTCCTTTGTGAAATTCTCCTTGGTGCCTCTTCTCACACCATTTTCAAAAAAGAAATTGGGTCTTCTTTCCCTTATCAACTTTATCAGATGAACATCCTTGAGATTTTGTCTTCTTCTTCCTTGATGAATTTGGGCATTCAACTAGGTACCAATTATTAATTGTGATTTTTGATAGCTGGTTTGGAATAATCACAATATGTTCAACCTGATCTTTCGTCATATCTATCACATTAATAGGGCAATCGTCACATTTCCTATCACATTGGTTGTTGGGACATGCTCTTCCATTTCCCACCATTAACTAAGAAAAGAACGTATAATTAGGGGGCTTAAATACTTAGCCAATAATCATGAAAAGGAAACATTAAGAATAAAAGGATAAAATTGTAGAAGAAAATTATATCCTAACTTGTGATCCCCTAAGTTCCAATCTAGGTTATCCATGATCATATGCTTTTATGTGAATCTTTATTTTATTTTATCTTTGTTCCTTTAATAATGGTTCATACTAAGCTTATGAATTTACCAAAGCATATCCCCCGGGAGTGTCGTAACCAAGAGTGAATCAAGACCCATTGTCGTGTACCACTTCCCGTTCGAGTCTAGCTCAAAGCGGTGTTTTCGGGTTTTACCTCTATGTACATCTGTGCCAGAGCCACCTCTACCTGCTCGTATCTAGACAAGGATGTATTTGTTTGGAAACCCCTTACTCAATACTCACCAAAATACCAGGAATATTTCATATATTTAAACATTTCTAGAGGGTTCTTCCTAAAGTTTTCATATCCTAATTTCCACAAATAACTAAGCCATCCTTTGATACCAACTATGGCATCCCGCCTTTTTATAACATAACTTTTCATTACATTTTACAAAACTGAGGATCTTTAAGGTTTAGTGTCTTGGAAACCAGGAACTTAAAACATAAAAACATAAAACATTATTCTTAAACACTTTAAAGGCTTCTCCTTATGTTCATCCTAGGTTCATTACTGCATCTCATAACCTGGGGACATACATCAAAGTAAGGGTGAGCAGAAGTCCCAGTAAGGGAAACAATGGTAAACATTTAACATGTGAACTTGAGATACATCAACAATGCCATGAAAAAGAACTTTAAGGCATGAGAAAGAAATCATGAGGTATATCATAATAAAAATAACTTATTTCATAACTTGAAGATGTGGCTACAACATTTAATATTGACAATCATTTCTGTTTCACCAAGGTCCATCCCCAAGGTGTCATTAAAAATTACCAAGGTTATTCACCAAGACGTCGTTAAAAATGGTCATCTCTAGAGATTAATTCTTTACCCAATGTATTGGAGCGCTATCAGGGCGCACCCTTAATTTTTCTTTATAATCATGTGAGCCACATATATCATCATCAATAATTTCATAAACAACCCATATAGCATAAAATAAATGAGTTTCATTTCATAATTATAACGTTTTAAAAACTAATTTAAATACATGATCTTTATGTCACTTTAAACCCACGGAAAAGGAAAGCGGGTCTCATCTATGTAAATCCCAGAATTTAAAATAGAAAATTTTGGTATATATGTGAATACCCCTATATAAGGAATATATTTGAGTATTCACTTAATAAAATAAAATAATTTGAGAAAAAGAGAGAGACATTTGAGATCGAAATTCTGCAGCATAACAACTATGCATCGGGGTTTTAGAAAACATTGAAAAGAGAAGGGACATAGGTCACCCACTCATAAATGATCCAAAGAAAAGTATAGGGACAGAATATAATGGATATAAGAACATGGTAATGAAATTTGAAAGACATACCATATGAAATGAAAAACATGGAGGGAAGACAAAAATAAGAATTCTCTTATGAAAATTCGGCAGCCTAACGACGTCACTTAAAATTAAACAAAATGAATTGAAGAGATCAAATAGGTTCTCTCATCATATGAACATAGAAGATCAGTATGATAGATATAGAGATCATACCCCAACATAATAAAAAGGAACTTGAAAGACTTGACATGAAAGTAGAACTTTGAAAAATAAGAAAGGTGAAAGAATCCCTTAAAAATTCGGCAGCCTAACGACGCCACTTAAACTTCAACAAAAATGAATTGATGAGATCAAATATGGTCTCTAATCATATGAACATAGAAGATCAGTATGATAGATATAGATATCATGCCCCAAAATAATAAAAAGGAACTTTAAAGACTTGACATGAAAGTAGAACTTTGAAAAATGAGAAAGGTGAAAGAATCCCTTAAAAATTCGGCATCCTAACGGCGCCACTTAAACTTCAAAAAAAATGAATTGAAGAGATCAAATAGGGTCTCTAATCATATGAAAATATAATATCAGTATGATAGATATAGAGATCATACCCCAAAATAATAAAAAGGAACTTGAAAGACTTGACATGAAAGTAGAACTTTGAAAAATGAGAAAGGTGAAAGAATCCCTTAAAAATTTTGGCAGCCTAACAACGCCACTTAAACATTATTAAAAAGAATTGATGAGAGCAAGAGGGGGTATCTCATAATATGAACATGAAAATGGCAGTAAGAGGAATATAAACAAACATCCTCCAACATAAGAGCATGGAGCATAAAAGAAATAACAGAAAAGAGATTACTTGAAAAGAAAGAGAGGTAGGATCCCTTACCTTAAACGTAACTCTTAAAACTCAAAGGTTGGGACCTTGAGGGATTGGGGGAACCTTGGGAGGACTCCTTGGGAGGTAATGAGACCAGAGATTTGTTGGGGGAGAGTTGGGAGTGAAAACGAAAGGAGGGAAGGGTGGGTATTTATTGGGAAAGTGAGGGGACAAGACATTAATGGCCAAGAGACACCTCATTGGTGGTTTTGGCAAAACCATGGGCTTGCCCATGGTATTTGCCCATGGTATTGGCCACTTGGGACACCTCATACCTTATATTACTATTCATAAGTCGACCATATTGATTACATACTTAACACATCATTTAATGATGTCATTAAACACCCATAACTTAAAAACTGTATTTTCACTATTCATCGAAAATTCAACTTTCTCAGAAAAATCCCAAAATTTCACCTTAACCAAATATCGATACTATGATTTCAAAAATGAACTCCATTTTATAAAAAAAAATTCTAAATATTTTTAGTTTAATTTTTAAATAAATACACTATTCACCAAAAATTCATTTTTTTCAGAAAATTCCCCAAAAATTACCTTTGCATATTATCGATGTTCTGAATTCAAAAATAAAGTCCATTTTATAAAAATAATTTTCTAAATATTTTTAATTTAATTTTTAATGAAAAACACTATTCAACTGAAAAAACTAATACTTGACTAATAATTTATGAAACCGTTATTTAACCATTTTATTGAATCACATTACTTAATCAAGGTTCCTAGATTATATTAATAATTTCTTTAAGTAAGATTACTAATCCATTCGGTCACATTACTAATCCTAAGCATAAAATCACTATTCATAATTTACTATTCATCAAAAATTAAGTTGATCTTATTAGACTCTAAATTTTTTACTGAACATAATTTTAGAAGACCATTTTTTGAAAATAATTACACATTTTTAATTATTTAAGGTTTACATAAACATTTTTAAAATATCCTTTCTCTAAAATTCATCAAAAATATGCATACTGTATTTATCCGGACATTTGAAAATTCATAAACTTCATCATAAGAAGAAATCAAAATTTTTATTTAAAACAAAGGATTACACAAGGCAGTTACGGTCTCCTTAAATAGCCCCTTATAACCCCAGCATATGACCTAAGTGTAAGGTGTGCTAAGGTGAGAGAATCTGAGGGCGGCTCAGCCAACATTGCACGAGTAGTAATTTCTATCAGTTTGAACTTCTCGTGAAGGCGATTCCGTTCTAGCTTCACACGATGAAGTTCAGATTGAGTTTGGTCCAAAGCAAAGCCTAGATGTGCTACCTCCTTCCCAAGTTCTGTTAGATGGGTTTCAATTGGCCCGAGACTATTGGATGAGGCCATGAAATCTTTTTTCTATATTAATTAACCATGATCACTTGTATTTAGAGACAATAATCGAAACGTTTAGTTTCCAGCGGTCATATTGACCAATGGTCATATAACAGTCAAAACCCAACGGCCTCATTTTAATTATACTCATGTTATCAAATGAAACAGTTTTGTTGAGTATAAAAATAAAATAACACACAAAATTAGGAAACAAGTTTTATTCAAAATTTCGGGTCATTACAACGTATCTCCGCAAATTTTGGTAATCTGATTTACCAAAATTTTCAATGTAGGAAAATTTGTAAACTGAAATCCATTCATGTGCTATTAGGCTCTACCGCGTACCACTCCTTTTTCACGAACCGCAAAAATCCTACCAAAGTTCAACATCCTGCATACCTCATGTCTTCACCGCATACTGCCTCTACGCACCGCTCTGCATACCGCTCCCACTTCTTGGAATGCGGCCGCAAACCATTCCCAGAACATGGTACATGGTTCATGTTTCAAGGTACGTGGTTCCCTTATTTTTCTGATTTTCTTTGTAATTTCACATACCATTCACTCTTATATGAAAACCCTTTGTTTGCCAACACTAGATTCCCGATTTTGAGGCCCAAAAATTTGGAAAACACTAGGAACTTGTACCACCATGAATACTGATTTAAGCCTCAAACGTATGACCTCATTCCATGAAAAATCCATATTTATCCATGTGCAGATTGACAAAAAACATAAACCAAACTCCATTATTATCAACGAACATCCTTTGTTCCAAGAGATGGTGGTCATGCCACATTTGATTAAAATTCTAAAGGGAATATCATCATACTTGGCCAGATCGGTAATGCTAATTCAATATTAATTTCGAAAGTTATATATGTAGATGGTTTAAAAAAAAATATGGTTTGGATTCCTCAATTATGTGATGATGGTTTTTATGTCATGTTTGAAAACAATTCTTTTCACTTTTTTATGATAAAAATGATTTAATTTTTACCGATTTAATAAATGGTAATATTTACTCTTGTGATTTAAATTCTTTATCTTATAACAATATTTCATACATAAGTGCCTTTCACAATGAATATTTTCTTTAGTATAGGAGACTAGGCCACTAAAAAATTCCTTCACATAGAATTAAAACTCAGAAATGGTTGTTTAAGGATCTACCAAAGCTTGAATTATCAAATGATAAAGTGTGTAACACCTATCAAAAAGGGAAAATTTATAAAATTTATTTTAAAACTAGGAAAGAAGAATCAACCTCTAGATTTAGTTCATATGAAACTATTTGAACCTTCTAGATTTTTTAGTTTGAACAGAAAATGTTATGTTTATGTTCTTGTAGATAATTTTTTTAAGTACACTTTGGTATTATTTTTAACTCAAAAAAGTGAAGCATATTCTTAGTTTATTAATCATGAAAAATCCATAGGGAATCTAAGTGGAATTAGGATTATGTCCTTAAGAAGTGATCATGAGAGAGAATTTGAAAATCAAGAATTTAAATAATTTTGTTCACAAAATGTTTATAAGCACAATTTTTATGCACCTAGGACATGGCAAAAAAACATTGTGGTATAAAGAATAAATATAAATCTTCAAGAGATATCCGAAAATATGTTGAACGAGTATGAATTACCTTTCTACTTTTGAGAAGAGGCTATAACATAGCCTATTATGAACTAATTAGAGTATTAATTTAACCTCTCTTAAAAAGAACTCCTTATGAGTTATGGAATAATAAAAAACCAAAGGTTAATTATTTTAGTGTTTTTTTGATTCATAGTCTTTATTCTAAATACAAAGGATAATTTAGAAAGTTTCCTCCCAAGAGTGATGAAGGAATGTTTATTGGTTACTCAACTTCCAGTAAATCTTATAGAGTATTTAATAAAATAACCAAAATAACAGAAGGGTTTTTTCACATTAAATTTGATGAAACTAGCTCTAATGAACAAAAAACTATATTAGAGAACTTTGAGGATGATCTGTCAAATCTGAATCTTAATTCTAATCATTTTGAAAGTTTAGTTAAAAAACAAAAATTCTTCCAGTGAGATTTTAGAAACCAAACCTGTAGAAAATCTTTAGACAACCACCCATATTTTCAAAGAGCTGTTAGGAATCATAGAAACCACCCTTTAGACTTTGTAATAGGAAACCTTGATAGAGTTATATAAATAAGAGTATCCCATAGTATTCAAATTGAAAACCTGAATTTCTTGTCACAGATTAAACTAAATAACACCAATGATGCTATCAATGATGAATTATGGGTAATATCTAAGAAATAGTATTATAATAATTTTTAAATAAACAGTGTTTGGGAAATTCTTGATTGACCTAAAGACACCTCAACTATTGGCATTAAGTGGGGGTTTAGAAACAATATTGATGAATCAGGAACCATAGAAAGAAATAAGTCATGATTAGTTGCACATGGGTATAATCAAGAAGAAAGTATTGATTATGAAGAAACTTTTTCACTAATAGGTAGACATGAATCCATTATGATACTATTTTTCTATGCTACACATCTAAATTTTAGACTATGTCAAATGGATGTTAAAATTTCACTCTTAAATGGGTTTATAATTGAGGATGTTTTTGTTGAAGAACCCCCTATATTTCAAAATCCACATTTTCCAAATCATAATTTTAAATTAACAGAAACATTATATGGTTTAAAATAATCTCCTAGAGCTTTGTATGATATTCTTAACTCTTTTATTATTTCAAAAATATTTTCAAAAGGTATAGTTGATCCAACTCATTTTATAAAAATAATTTCAATGGATGTTTTGATAGAATAAATATATGTTGGTGATATTAATTTTAGATATACTAAGAATTATATATTTATTGTTTTTTTAAAACAAATGAAAAATGAATTTTGAATGGGTTTAATGGGTGAACTCACATTATTTCTTGGATTTCATATTTTTAAAAATAATTAAGGAATCATTTTAAATCAGGGTAAATATAATAAATATCATTTAAAATGTTTTTTATTAGACTACACTTAAAGTAGTGATACTCCAATGAGTACCGCCTGTAAACTACATCTTCATAAAGATGTGAAATAAGTAGATTAAACTAGTAACATGGGTCTGTTTGGAAGCCTATTATATTTGACCACTAGTTAGCCTGATATTATGTTTATTGCGTGTGTTTATGCTCACTTTTAATAAAATACCAGAGACTCACTTAATTAGCTATTAAAATAATTTTTAAATACCTAAAATATAAAACTAATTTATGATAGTTCTATACAAGAGGGAAAATAATTTGATCTATTAAGTTATTCAGATGCTGATTTTGGTGGCTATATGTTAGATAGAAAAACCACATCAAGAACATGTCATCTTTTAGGAAAATATCTACTATCATGGTGTATTATGAAACAAAATTCTTTCACTGTCTACTAATGATGTTTAATACATAGATATAGGTTGTTTTTAGTCTCTAATCATGTGGATAAAATATACCTTACTAGAATTTGGGTACCAATTTAGACATGTACCTATAAATTTTGATAACACAAGTGTGATAAACATTTATAAAAATCTATCACCTCACACTATGAAAATGCACGTTGATGTAAGACCTCACTTTTGAGAGATCAGTATCAAAAAGGTGATATAACTTTAGAATTTATTAGAACAAAGCATCATATTACTGATATCTTCACAAATCCTTTGAATTCAACAAGATTAAATTATATTAAACATGAATTAGGAATTATTAGTTTTGGATGATGAGACACTTTTGATAAGTCACATTTGACAATTCACCATTAATGAGTCACTGTTGGCTAAGTCACCATTGGCAAGTCACTGATTTCAAGAACCCATTTTGAATGAGTCACCATTCCAAAGGGGTATATTTAATGGGAATTTATTTATTATAGGGGGAGTAAATAGAAAATATAAATATTCTTTGAAATACTAATTCTATATTTCAAATTTTTATTTATTTTATCTCTTTTATGATCTTAATATTTCTTTATTGAAAAATGTTAAAATTTTTTAGATATTAAATTTCAATGATATTATAGTTGTTTATATGACTCGTATATCTTCTAAAATGGTAATCAAGTTGTTTCAATGTTTTGACTTCAATACATCTACAATTATTTATGTTTAATTTTTACATGACCAATAAAATTCCATGCTTTGTGATCATCCAAAAGGGGGAGAATGTTGGCACCTTCTTATGAGGAGAGTGTTTATCACTTCTTTATTTTAATGATCAAAAACCATGATTCCTTTAGTAATAAATGTTGACATGTTATATGATAGGATTTTATGTGATAAGGTAGTTTTTATGATAATTTATTCCTATGTGAGGCAATTCACTGCTAACCATGTGCTACCACAGAGTATGAGTTTACACTAGGTATGAGTCACCACTAAGGGTGAGTTATCACCAGTTGAGTTACCTCTAGACTTGTTACCACCAGGTAGGAGTCACCAATAAGGGTGAGCTACAACCCCAAAGGCAATACTGCTAGGACAAGATACCGCTAGATCAGGCACCACCAATGTCATACATCAACCAAATTTTTTTGCAACCTATGAGGTAATATTGGTATGAGATACTGCTAGACACTGATTCACCAATGGACTTTGAGGTACCACCAGTATGAGATATCGCCATATGTAGAGTCATCATGAGATTTATGCTACCATTGTTGTCCAAATAAATTGACATGAATAGATCAATGGATATTTATATTCAAAGATAAATTGACCATGTATTAATGACATACTCAAATCTGATCTGAGGATTGTGGATCACCTTCAACAATTGTTGCTGTATTTTTGGGAAGGACCATATCTCCATAACTATCAGTGTAACAAATGATTACTAACTGCCAAGTCAATGTGAGATTGAATATGTGAACCTGTACAAGCTTACCGAATCATTTGTTGTGATCATGGATTTTCACCCACAGATAGATGGTCAGACTGAGCAGACTATCTAAACCATGGAGGACATGTTTTGTGCATGTGTCCTAGATTTTGCTCACAGTTGGGAGGACCACCTACCCTTATTGGAGTTCGCGTACAACAACAGCTATCACTCCACCATTGGTATAGCCCCTTTTGAGGCGTTGTATGGATGACCATGTGGATTTTCTATGTGCTGGATAGATTCAGAAGAGCCAACACTCATGGGCCCAGAGATGGTACATGCTACCACTGAGAAGGTGCTGGTCATCCAAGAGCGGATGAAGACTGCACAGAGCCAACAGAAGTCCTATGCTGATAGGCGACGACGACCACTGGAGTTCTAGGAAGGGGACCACGCATTCCTATGAGTCCCCCCTTGATGAGGACTACGGTGATTTGGTTGAGGTGAAAAACTCTCATCAAGGTTTATCAGACAATTCCTGATACTTCAGAGGATTGGTGAGGTGGCGTACCACTTGGCAATGCCACCACAGTTGGAGAGGGTTCACAACATCTTTCACGTATCCCAGCTGAGGATATATGTGCATGACCCATCTCACGTCAATGGCCATGTAAAGCTAGTGATTGACAAAGGGGAGAATTTTGTGGACCTCCCAGTGGAGATAGAGGATCGACAGGAGCGAGTCCTTCATGGGCGATCGATTCCTCTAGCGCGAGTTTGTTGGTATCACGGGAACCTCAATGAGAGCACATGGGAGCGAGATGCTCATATGTGTACCCAGTACCCCTCTTTGTTTGTGTAGCTTTGTTTGGCTTTTGGGGACGTAAATCCCCAAGGTGGGGAGAATGTAAAGACACGAAAAATTACATGTATTTTTTTAATTATTTGGGTTTTTTACGAGCGTGTGAAAATTAACAAGGCATAATTACGAGGTCCGGTGTGCCCAGAATGAATTTATGAACTTTTTTTTTGCGTACATACAGTAAATGCACGGGCAGCGTTTTCTATCTTTTGAACCAGTGCCCAGATTAAAAATATGAGGGCACCGTTGAATCTGCTGCACCGAGATTCTCTGAAGGGAAGCTTCACTTTTACAGCATTCGGTCAGGAGAAAAAAAATTGTTTTTGGACTTTTTAAAGAATAATAAAACAACAATTTTATTGTTATTTTATTTTTATTTTCTCTAATGGATTAGAGGCATTGGTAGGACTGATGACAAGTCAATCCATTAAGTGTCTTGACTCATCAATTGCATAACCACACCATTGTGAATTAAATGAAGTTCATTAATTACTCATTTAATGGACCTCATTAAATTCATTCGTGTGTTACTCACACTTTCCTCCCATATATATATGAGGCTCATGGATGAGTTTTGACACGGCTTCACCAAGAAAAGAATCTCTGGTAAAGTAAAGTAATGTTATCCACCAACGGAGGATGGAAGCTTGGGCGAAAATGATTTGGGATCGACGAACACCGACGAATCCATACAATGAGGACACTCCTTCCGCCGCACACCCTCGAACGTGGAAGTACTGCCTTCCGCAGCGGTCACAAACAATATTCAAGGTAGGGGGTTTATTTTGAAGTTGTCTTTGATGAATTAATTTATTTATCGCTTGTCATAATGCTAACGCAGAGGGTGCAGACCAAATGAACAAGGCACAGACCTTACGCCGCTTCACTCATGTTGCATTATTCAGGGACGATTTCCTCAACTCAACGGAAATGCAAAATAGGGGGTCACGCTATGACGACGACATTGTGGGAGAGCCTTAGGCATAAATGGAAACATGAACAAACCACCATAACACGTCTGGTGGCCCATTGAATGTACTCGCACCACGCTATGTCTGTGGCAGCCGGTGGTGGTCGGGGAAGGCCCGTGGCAAACGGCCACGGGCGGTGCGAAGACAACGCACCGTTGTGTGCCATGGTGGAAAGAGGCGGACGACCCGAGCCCGCTGTACGGGAGGAAGGCGGCACCCGCAGGCGCCACCGGTGGCAGCAGCCTCGACAGAAGGGGGCGTCACGGACCCCGCACCATGCCACGAACCCTCCATCGTGCCGTGGACTCTGCACCGTGCCATGTCACGCCAGATGAAATGACCCCACATCCATGGGGCCAGCTGGGAGGTGCGGTTCACCTTTAGGCGGACGCATGCCAGTCATAGGCCAACCAAACGGGCTGGACCCGCCCAGTGGGCCAGCACGGGTGTGCTGAGCCCCACCTAGCGGGCTGGGCCAACCGCGGCCCGGGCTGACCCCGACGGGTCGTACCAAATGAACTGGGCCAACCCCTAATGGGCCAGACCTAATCGGGGTTAGGAAGATCCTAGGACCCGTTACGTTGGGCCAACCTGACTAAGTCGGACCGAGCCCAGACCCAACCGGCCCCTGAAAAAAGAAATGCCCGTAATTGAAAAACCATGTGTCCATTTTACACGCCGTCAGTTTCATTGGGACCCCTATTGGGAAGCGGTACCTTTGGCATATTCTGGTGGGCCTGATCAATCCAGGAAGGATTGAGGTGTGATCACCACCATTTCACAGAATGTGGTGTAACTAACAGATCGAGCATCCGATTGAAGCACCATCTGTGACATAAGGACACTTGTAACAAGGCGGTGCTTTGGAGATACTCTAAGTGAGTTTTGACATAGTTTGATGTGCAAAATGGGTTGGATCAGACTTGAATCCAATCAGGCCCTTTTTATAAACGTGTTCATATCTCACAGACCGAGCGTCTGGTCAACACGCCATCTATCACGTTGGGACCCCTATGATAGGGCGGTCCCTTGGGTATAATTTTGTCTGGACTTTGTACCAGTTGAAATATGACTGATGGCTTGAGGATCAGATTCTTTTGAGGATCAGGCATGCTTCATGCAGGAATCCAGTGGCTGGCTGTGACATGAAGATGAAGAGCGACCAAGGCAGGTCACCATATGAAACTATAGAGTGGGATGATCTATTTGTACGACTAATCATCCTTACCTCTGCAACAGCGACCAATACGGGTCAGCACCAGCGACCAATATGGTTCACCACCACCGAACGATACGGGTCAGCACCAGCGACCAATACCGTTCAGCACCAGTGACCAATATGGGTCAGCACCCACGACCAATATGAGTCAACACTAGTGACCTATACAGGTCAGTATATAGTGACTAGTATGGGTCAACATACAGTGACCTATACGGGTCAGTAGTAGAGTTACTACAGATAGGATGATCTGTCTTTACGACTAGTCATCCTTATCATAGTAACCTTGAAGTTATACCGTTAGAGTGAGCTGTATCTTTTTATTTGTGCTTCATTATTTAGATCATTCTTGTGATATTACCTTTGTGGTATTTATTGTGATGTTTTCCTTTGTGAATTACTGAGAGACCATCAGGGGTCTCGGGGTCCCTACTAGGTATTGTTATACTCACCCCTGCATAGGCTCTGCCCGCACGTGTGTGTTTGATGAATGCTACTGACGGTCAAATGAAGAATTTGGAGGTTTGGGACATTGCGGAGCTTGGTGCGATGGGATCAGTCGAGATCCACTTCTTCGAGTTCATAATTATAGCTACTACCATCCAGGTAGAGATCTAGGGAATATGCGATAGCTGTTTACCTTCTTTTCAGTTTCTAGGGCTTGTATTCTGGCCCACTGTTTTTAGTTTATAGTTGTACTTGTGGTTGTACTTTACTCTTGTGGTTATACCATACTTTTGTTGGTTTTTTACTTCAGATTCCCTTTTGAGCGTGTACAGATCTATAAAGAAATGCCTTCCCTATTTGGGAAAATCCTTCAGGCACTAGTCACCAACCCCTCGCCTATGGAAGGTAGGCTTAGGGTAGTCTTGTCCGGGCGATGTTGGACGGGTTGTGACAAAGTGGTATCAGAGGGCAGTCGGTTCTACCAGAAGAAATTATAGTTTAATTTTGATGAGGCAATGGTGTAAAGTGTCTTGAGTTTAGTTTTTAGTATAGGGAGTCCAGTGTTGGTATGATGATCGACGTATCCATACAACAGGATCCTAAATTCTATTTTCCGACTCGGTACATGAAAACACTGGTTGCTAGTGTTTGAAAAGTTTTCTTGATCTTTCTTGAGTCATCTCACTAGGTATAACTTATTGACTATGGTGCATCTATTTCTTATAGGATACCTCCATGAAGACATCCAGCCAGTATTTCGGTAAGATATTGTGACAGTGTTCCACTGAGGGACGAGGCGTCGGTACAAGGACTACTCATAATGATGGCACCTTCGGGTGGTGTACCAGCAACACCACCACCACCCATTGAGTAGAACATGCTACTAGTGGATCATTCATGACAGATGAGTGTGTTTCATGAGTTTCAGTGGCAGAGGCCTTCAAGGTTTCGAGGCAAGATGGACCCCCAGGTAGCAGAGGACTAGATTGATGTGGTTTCGTGGGACTTTCTCTTAGTAAAGACACCCGCTGTGCAGATGGCGATCTTAGCCGCTAGCCTTCTTTAGGGCTTGTCAGGATGATGGTGGAGCTCGATGCTCCAGGTGCATGAGGAGACGACTCTCACATAGACATACTTTGAGAACCTTTTCAGGGATGAATTTGCACCAACGACACTATGCTCTATGTGTATTCATGAGTTACTTCATCTGTAGCCGGGTAGCCAGACTGTGAATTAGTACTCAGTGAGATTTACTGACCTCTCCCGATACTTGACTGACATGGTACGAGACCCTTACTTCCGAGTCTAGACCTTTGAGCAGGGGATCCAATGAGAGATCATAGCTGGGATAGTTTATCTCAGCATTTTGACGTAGTCTGGGGTGCTAGAGCAAGCTTTAATGATAGAGAGATTCCTTGTCGTGAATGTACTGACAGTGAGCTCCCTTACCAGACAAAATGTATCAGAATCATCTGCAGCTAGAAGTAGACAGACGATGCAGATTCCCAAGAGGGATTGACCTTCCAGAGGGTGACCCAGAGATGCAAGGTCAGAGGTGAGAGGCTTGAGAGGTCGAGGGAACCACCAGCGAGGCATGATCTTTTTTTCCTATGGGGGGTAGGGTCACAAAGCTCTTGACTGTCCGACTCCCCACGCGGATGATTGGTAGATGGTGGAGGGGCCACCGAGGTAGTGGAAATGGTAGGAACATGAGTGTCATCTAGTCCACAGACAAGGCAGGGGAGCATGACGTGCAGCAGGAGGTGGTCGGGGTCACCAGGCTTTACCACCACCACCTAGAGGTGGTCCACCACGAGATCAGGGAGGAGGTGGATGGGGACATACACAGCTACAGTCATTAGAGACTCACGATCAAGACACCCCTGAGGTGATATGAGGTACAATCTATATCTTCTCTACTTTAGCAGCAGTGTTTATCGAAATAGGTGCTAGCCATTATTTCCTTATCCCGAACTTTGTTCAGGACTCTGAGAATATGACTGAGATTTTAGCTCAACCTTTTCATTTGGATACATCTATGGGGGTAGAATAAACGGTCACTCACTGGTGCCGATAGTGTGATCTTAATCTTGGAGGAAAGAGTTTCTGGTGGGATCTTCTAGTATCAGCATTGAATCCCTATGACGTCATTCTAGGCATGGACTTGCTATCAGTAGTTCATGCACAGATTGACTGCTTGAGACATATAGTGCGATGTATGTGCAGAGATGGAGGCCAGTTTTCCTTTGTGTGTGAGAAGGAAAACAGAGCAGCATGAGATGGAATTGCGTTCAGGAGGGTGCAACCAATTAAATATGAACTGGCTTACATAACCTTTGACATGGTGGATGAGGCGATCCCACAGTTTCCAGCTATGGTGGATGAGTATGAGGACGTCTTTCTAGAATATGTCCCAGGACTACCCCCTCGTAGAGAGGTAGACTTCCGCATTGAATTATACCCAGGAACAACACCGATATCTACACCAGCATATCGGATGAACCCTGCGGAGCTCTGGGAGCTGAGGGTACAGTTGGAGGACTTGCGTAGTAAGGGATTCATAAGGCCCATTATTTCTCCATGGGCATCCCTAGTGTTTTTTTCCAGAAGTAAGATGGATGTTTGAGGCTATGCATGGAATTCCGGTTCCTAAACTAGGTGACTGTGAAGAACAAGTATCCTATGCTGAGGATTAATGATCAATTTGATCAGTTGAAATGAACGAAGAGGTTCTTGAAGATAGACCTTGGACCAGGTTATCACCAGCTTAGGGTACGAGACGAGGATGTACCAAAGACAGCCTTTAGATGTTGGTATGACCATTACGAGTTCTTAGTGATTCCTTTCGGCATGACCAACACTCTAGAAGTGTTCATGGGGCTCATGAACAAGATCTTCCATCCATACCTTGATCGCTTCGTGGTGGTCTTCATCTATGAAATCTTGGTGTACTCAGCGACTGAGGAAGAGCATGTTTTACACTTGAGGATAGTTATGGACACACTTCGGGAGAAACTGTTATTTGGGAAGCTTTCGAAGTGTGAGTTCTGGATACGGAAGTTCCACTTCTTGGGAAATGTCATCTTTGAGGCTGGAGTTTCCGTGCATCCAGTGAAGATTAAGGCAGTACTTTCTTGGGATCCACCTAGGAATGTTACTGAGGTGCAGAGCTTCATTGGATTTTCCAGATAATATTAGAGGTTCATACCTAATTTCTCCAGAGTAGAAACACCTATTACTGCCTTGAAGAAGAAGGGGAAACCCTTCCTGTGGTCATAGACATGCCATCAGAGCTTTCAATAGCTGAGCTAGAGCTTGACAAGTGGTCCCATCCTAAGGTTTCCGGAGAAGGGCACTGACTACGTGGTTTACTGTGATGCATCTGGGACCAGACTCTATTGCATCCTAATTCCGTATGATGTAGTGATTGCTTATGGACCACGACCGATGAGGCCTCAAGAGCAGAATTATGTGGTTCATGACTTGGAGTTGGAAGCAGTAGTCTTTGCACTAAATATGTGGTGACACTACTTGATGGGTGAGAGGTTCATTGTTTACTTAGACCACAAGAGCCTCAGATATATCTTTACACAGAAATATCTGAATATGAGATAGTGACGTTGGCTAGAGTTCCTCCAGGACTATGACTTTGAGATAGTATATTCTTCTGGGAAGGGGAATGTGGTGGCAGATGCACATAGCCATAAATCAAGTTTTCAACTACTGAACGAGGCTTCAAAGCAGTTAGCCTTGCTTTAGATATCCTACATGGATAGAGATGAGACAGTCTACCTCTAGTTGATAGTAGTTTCCCCTCCACTCCTTTAGAGAGTTAGGGAGGCATAACTTGGAGACTGTAGCTACGAGACTACACTTTCTTAGATATCCTCAGGTCGTGCACCTAACAGATATTCTGAAGTGGGGAGCACACTACCTTTTCAGAGGACGTACTATTGTACCAGTGGTGCTACGAGAGGTGGTGCTGAGGGAGTTCCATATGTCCCCCTTGGTAGTGCATCAAGGTGTGATGAAGATGTATCAGGACCTCTAACATCAGTACTGGTGTCCAGGGATGAATAAAGTTGTGGCAGAGTTTGTTTCTAAATGCCTCACTTTCCAAAAAGTGAAGGTTGAGCACCAGGTACCAGCAAGATTGACCCAACCCCTCGAGATACCAAATTTGAAGTGGGAAGGGATGTCGATGGACTTCGTGACAGGGTTACAAAGTACGTCAAGAGGACATGATTCCATCTGGGTGATCATTGAATGAATCACCCAGTCGTCCCAATTCCTTTCTATTCGAGAGAAGGGTTCGTTAGAGAGATTGGGACATCTATACATTAAGAAGATCATGAAACTTCACGGGGTTCCCTAGATGATAGTATCAGACCATGACATACACTTCACATCTTGGTTGTGGAAAGGATTGCAGGAGGCTTTCGAGACTCATCTTTGCTTGAGCACAACTTTTCACCCACAGACAGATGGTCAGACTTAGCGGACCATCCAAACCATGGAGGACATGGTTCGTGCAGGTGTCCTAGATTTTGGTTTTAGTTGGAAGGACCAACTACCCTTGGTGAAGTTTGCGTACAACAACAGTTATCACTCCACCATTGGTATAACCCCTTTTGAGGTGTTGTATGGACGACCGTTTACATCTACCTTGTGCTTGATGGATCCAGGAGAGCCAGTACTTGTGGGCCCAGAGATGGTACATGTTACCACTGAGAAGGTGCAGACCATCCAAGAGCAGATGAAGACTGTACAGATCCGACATAAGTCCTATGATGATAAGCGAAGGAGAACACTAGAGTTCCAGGAGGTGGACCACATATTCTTGGGAGTCTCTCCTAGATGGGGACTATGAAGACTTGGCCGAGGTAGCAAAATCTCACCGAGGTTTATCAGAACATTCCAGATACTTCAGAGGATTGGTGAGGTGGAGTACTGCTTGGCACTGCAGTCACAGTTGGAGAGGGTGTATGAAATCTTCCACGCATCCCAGATGAAGAGATATGTGCATGACCCATATCACATCATCGACCATGGAGAGATGAAGATTGATGACGTGGAGACTTTTGTGGAGCTCCTGGTGGATATAGAGGATCGACTGGAGCAGGTCTTTCATGGGTGGTCAATTCCCCTGGTGTGAGTTTGTTGGCAACATGGGAACCTCCAGGAGAGCACATGGGAGAGAAAGGCTCATATGCATGCCCAATACCCCTCTTTGTTTGTATAGCATTATTTGGATTTCAGGGACGTAAATCCCCAAGGTGGAGATAATGTAAAGACCCAAAAAATTCCATGTAATTTTCTTTAATTATTTAGGATTTTTACAAGCCAGCAAAAATTGACAGTGTATAATTCTGAGGCCTAGTGTGCCCAGAATGAATTTCTGAACTTTTTTTCGGGTATGTTCAGTAATCACATGAGAGAAATTTTCTATCCTTTGAACCGGTGCTTGGATTAAAAATCCAAGAGTACTGTGGAATCTGCAAGGCTGAGATTTTCTTAAGGGATGCTTCACTTAGACTGCAGTCGTTCGGGAGAAAAAGATAGTTTTTGGAATTTTTAAAAAAGAATAAAATAACAAATTTATTGTTATTTTATTTTTCTTTTCTCCAACAGAAGAGCGGAGTTGGAAGGACCAACGACATGTCAATCCATTAAGTGGATTGACTCATCAATTGCGTAACCACACAATTTTGAATTAAATGAGGTTCATTAATTACTCATTTAATGAACCTCATTAAATTCTTTTGTGTGTTACTCACCATTTACTCCTCCTATATATATGTGGCCTAGGGATGAGTTTTGACACAACTTTACCAAGTGAGGAATCTTTGGAAAAGTATTGTGACTCCATCCACTGACGGAAGATGAAAGCTCAAGCGGCATCAATATGAGATTGACGAACACTGACGACTCCATCCAATGAGGACACTCCTCCCGCCGCACACCCTCGAATGTGTATGTACCGCCATCCGCAGCGGTCACCAACAATCTTTGAAGTAGGGGGTTAATTTTGAAGTTTTCTTTGATGAATTAATTTCTTTACCGCTTGTTATAATGCTAACACGGAGGGCAAGGGCCAAACAAACAAGGCCCGAACCCTCCGTCGCTTCGCTCATGTTGCATTCTTTGGGGACGGTTTCCTCTACTCGAGGGAAATGCTAAATAGGGGGTCATGATATGACGATGACATCAAGGGAGAGCTGTATGAACAAATGGCACCATGAACGGACTACCAGAGCAAGTCCGATGGCCTACGGAAAGAACCGCCGATACGCCATGCTGGCCAGCGGTGGTCGAAGAAGGCCTGCGGAAACTGGTCGATGGCAGTGGGAAGGCGGCATGCCGTCGCGCGCTGCGGTGTCCAGTGGAGGCTGGCCCGAGCCGGCCGTGCGTGAGAAGACCGATGCCCATAGGTGTCGCTGGCGGCAGCAACTGCGGCCAGCGGGCCGCCACAGAAGGGGGCGGTGCAGACCCTGCACCGCGCCGCATCGTACCAGAAGAAATGGTCCCACATCTGTGGGGCCAGCTGGGAGGAGTGGTCCACCTTCATGCAGATGCGGGCCGACCGAATGGGTCGGACACGCCCAGCAGGCCATACCCACCTAGTGGGCCCATGCGGGTGGGCCAAGCCCCACCCTACGGGCCGAGCCAACCACAGACTGGGCCCTCAAACTAGCCGGGTCGACCCAAATAGGGCAGACCCAGTGAACCACGCTGATCCTAAACGGGCCAGACCCGAGCAGGGTCAGGAAGACCCTGGGACCCATTGCGTCAGGTCGGCCTGACCGAGTCAGACCGGGCCCAGACCCCACTGGCCCCCAAATAAAGAAATTCACATAACTAAAAAACCGAGTGTCCGTTTGACATGTCGTCAGTGGTTTTGGGACCCCATTGGGGATGCAGTACCTTTGGCATATTTCGGCGAGCCCGAATGAGCTTAGAAGGACTAAGCTGTGATCACCCCCATTTCACGAAAAGGGGCATAACTAATATACCAGGAATACGATCGACGTGCCATATATGGAATATGGACCCTTGTGACACGACAGTCCTTTGAATATATTCTAAGTGAGTTCTGACAGAGTTTGATGTGTGACCTTGGTTGGATCAGACTTGATTTCAACCGGGGAATTTTTACAAAAGTGACCATATCTCACAGACCGGGCATTCGATCGATACACTGTCTATCACATTGGGACCCCCTATGACAGGTTAGTCCCTTGGGTAGAATTTTTACGGCACTTAGTATCATTTTAAATATGACTAATGGCTCTATGAGCAAAGTCTTATGAATATTAGGCATGATTTGTGCGGGAATCCAGTGGCTGGCTGTGACATGAAGATGAAGAGCGACCAAGGCGGGTCAACATCAAAAAACAACAGAGTGGGATGATCTTGATGTACGACTAACCATACCTACCTCTACACCAGTGACCAATTTAGGTTAGCACCAGTGACCAATATGGGTCAGCACCAGCGACCAATACGGGTGAGCACCAGCGACCAATACAGGTCAGCAGCAGCGAACAATACAGGTCAGTATCTAGAAACCAATATGGGTAAGTATACAGTGACCTAAATGGGTTAGTATTAGAGTTACTACAGATTGGATGATAAGTATTTTTGACTAGTCATCCCTGCCCTTGTAACCTTGATGTTATACCATTAGAGTGAGCTGTCTCTTTTGCTTTGTGCTTCATGATTTAGATCAAGCTTGTGATATTATCTTTGTGGTATTTCTTATGATGTTTTCCTTTTTGGATTATTGAGAGAACTTTAGGGGTCTTGGGGTCCATACTGGGTATTGTTATACTCACCCATGCACGGGCTCTGCCCGCACATATGTGTCTGGTGCAGACTACTGAAGCTTCAAGACAGGCTTTGCAGGTTCGGGAATTTTTGGAGCTTGGTGCGATGGGAGTAGTCGATATCCTCTTCTTATACGTCAAAATTACAGCTACTACACTTCATGTAGAGCTCCGGGGCAGATGTGACAGCTATTTATCTTTTTTTCAGTTTCAAGGGATTGTATTCCGGCCCACTGTTTTCAGTTTAAAGTTGTACTTGTGGTTACACTTTACTCTCGTGGTTATACCATAATTTTTTTGGTTGTTTACTTCTATTTCCCTTTTGAGTGTGTACATATATCTTAGGAAATTCCTTCCCAGTTCGGGAAAAGCCTTCAGGTGCTAGTCACCAACCCCTGGCCTATAGAAGGCGGGCTTAGAGTAGTCGCGTTCATGCCATGTGGGACGAGTTTTGACAGCAATCACCGGTGGAGTCTTCGTCTGCCTTGTTACCACTAGGCAAGAGTCATTACTAAGGGTGAGATACTACCTTGCTTGTTAACCCAAAGGCACCACTACTAGGAAAAGATACTGCTAGATGAGGCACCACCAATTTCATACATCCACCAAAAAAAATAGCAATGTATGAGGTACTATTGGTATGAGATACTGCCAGACAATGATTCACCACTGGACTTTGAGGTACCACCAGTATGAGATATTTCCAGATGAAAAGTTATCATGAGAATTATGCTACCATTGTTGTCTAAATAAATTGACATGAATGGATCAATAGATATTTATATTCAAATATAAATTGACCATGTCTTAATGACATACTCAAATCTGATCTGAGGATTGTGGATCTCCTTCAACCATTGCTGTTGTATATTTGGGAAGAACCATATCTCCATAACTATCTGTGAAAAAAATGATTACCAACTACCAAGTCTATGTGCGATTGAATATGAGAACCTGTACAAGCTTACCAAATCATCTGTTTTAAAGATTAATGAAATATAAGCACATAATTTATTATAAGGATTGATTGAGATACTGACAATAACCAATTGGAACTTTCCTACGAATTCTTACGATCCTCTATTTTTCTGAAAACATTATGAAGGTAGATAAAACATCTAACCAAATCTAATCTGAGTACTTTGATCATTCTAATCATACCAGAATGAGCATCACTATTCTCTTAATATCATTTTTATTTCTCTTTCTATTTTTCAACCAGTGTGTTGTTAATTTATTTCTAAACACATATTGCCTCTTTCACCTAACTTAATAATAATTTTAATTCATTAATTCCATTACATATGTTTTCCCATGGTGTTTATGGAAGTGGTACTTGTGTGGAATGCTCTATCTTTACTTCAAAAGTGTAAATGTGGAAGAGGATCTATATCTTTCATATCTTTTTGTTATTATTATTTTTACCTAATCCAAGTTGTGTATTTGATTGATTATTATTATAATCTACTTTGCAGCATGTCATTTACAAGTGTTGGGGATTAAGCCTCATCTTGATACTAAAACTCTTGTTTATTTGTCTGTGTTCTTATATTTATTTGTTACAAAATATTTTTTATTTAAGATATATACGAAACTATAACTTTGATAGTTAATCTTAACTAGTGTTTATATATGTTTTTATCTAAGTAAATTGATTTCAAAAGATAAGGTAACTCTAATTTTTTTTAACCAAGACATAATATCTTTTTGATAAATATTATAAACTGATAGATATTATATCAATCTACTATTTTTATTAACTGGACAGTTTTTTTATTAAGGGTATTTTATTTTAACTTTATTTTTAACAGAAATTTTTATTGGGAACTCAATTCACACCCTCTTGAGTTACTCACTCTGACCAACAATAATTTTACAGAATTGAAATTATATGTTATTAAGGATCATACAGATTTTCAATTGGTCTTATATATCATTTGGTTATATGGAATGAGGATTAATCAATGGATAAATAGTTAGTGATAATTGTTTCGGTTAATTTTGATAGTTTTGAATAACAACAAAATCGATTGGTTTAATCATTTATTATTATGTAAATATTTTAGTTTCAGAATATAAAAAAGGGTTAAAAATAAATTTTTCTCTGTTTATCAACAATTATAGTGGTTTTATGGACATCCTTAAGGTTTTAAAGGAAAAGGAAAACACATCATCCATGATGTCGTTAAATTGACACATCACTGGCGATGATTGAATTTTTAGAATAAGAGAGAGAGAGAGATGATTTTGATGATGGATATTAAATTAACATTATATAATTATAGAATATAAATGATACTGGAGTTATCATGAATATTTCATTGGAGGAGGTGAGGATAGAATAAGAAAATAAAAAGAAAGAAAAATAAATTAAAATAAAATGAAAGAGGATTTACCTCTTGAATTCTCCTCATTGAGAACCTTTTTAAGGTGCCTAGGTTTGATATTTTGTTGAGTCCAGAGCCTCTAGGACATTGTAAAGGATATTAGGAAGATATTTTATTTGAATTTGGAAAGGTATAAAAGCATCAGAGGTGTGAGGAGAAGATGTAACACCCCAAGGTTTTGAAAATAAATATAGAATTCAATTTTATAATCTGACCATTAAACACTACTTTGTCTCTTCTATGTTTTTAATTTCAGGAAATGGTCATATAGAGTTGTGTTCAATAAGTCATTTGGAGTCTGATAGAACAAAATTGATTTTTGGTGAATAGTAACATACCCTTATGAATAGTAATATGACCCTTATGAATAGTAAATAATAATATTATTTTATTTTCTTAAGGAGATATGATAATGAGATCTTAATTAATTTTTCAATGTCACATAAAAGTAATTGCACTTCAAGATTGTTATTTTTTAAATTAACTATGACCTTATTTAAAAATTAAATTAATAATATTTAGGAAATTATTTATGAAAAACAGATTTCACTTATGAATTCTACACGTCGAAAAATGGTAGAAGTGAATTTTTGGGATTTTTCTGAAATTCTTGAATTTTTGATGAATAATGAAATATGATAAAATACCGTATATACAAATTATCAGTTAAATACACTATTTATGACATCACAAGTGATGCAATGCCACTTGGTTCGAACTCACATTCACTTATTACTATTAGGGGTCACATGAAACTACACTATTGGTTTTCTTGAGGGAAATAATAAAATAATGAATTAAATATTCAAAATTTACTCCTCTCCTCCACTATAAAAACCCTCACCACTCCCTCTTCTATTCAATCCTCTACGCCTTGAATCTCCTCAACGTTCTTCCCAATTACCCGTCCCTAGTCTCTCCCTATGTCCAAGAAGCTTCTGGTCTTCCCAAAAGACCAAAACCCCTTCCCTTAAGGAATTTTTCAAGGAGGTTATTTCAAGAGGTAAAGCACCCTTCTTTTTCATTTGATTTCATTTCAATTTATCTTCTTTTGCTATCCTCTCCTCACCTCATCTATCCAAATTACCATGATAACTCCAATAACATCTATATATTGGATTTATATCATGTGAATGGAAGAATCATCATAAATATTCTTACTCCCTCCCTTTTATTTTTATAAATGAAATCGACGTCCATGAGGTTCCGATTTATAACCTTCGTGGACGACGATGTTTCATTCTTCAATTTATTCTTTATTACTGGTCATGAAACCATATTCATGGTTGAAATATACTATAATATATTTATTATAACCTAATCAATATTCAAAAACCAGAATATGTACATATAAATAAGTTATATGAAAAAACTAGTTCATAATTATCCAAATACCGCCAAATAATCGAAGTGGTTATCATCTAATGATTCATCCTCATTCCATGTAACCAAATGAAATAAATAACCATTATAAATTCTGTATATTCATAAATAATTTTTAATTTCAATCCTGGAGATTTATAACCATTCCACATGAACTTCATTACTTTAAAACAAGTGAACTGATTATGAAAATAAAGAAAATGAACACCCCAGAACAATGAAATTCAATACAACAACATATAAATAAGGATATAAATGAACTAAAAAGAATTATGATAAACTAAATACATGTCTTATAGTTTCTTAAAAAAGTTATTAATAAGTATAATTTTATATTCCATGAGCTTAAGTACAAGAGAGGAACACGTTTGGAGTTAAGGTAAGGGTTTTTCCACCCGAACATCCACTTTCATTCAAGATACTTTAATTGTCTAATTACCTTGATGTAAATCTTATGTATTGTTATGTACTCATCATATGTTCTATGTGAGTATCATATATATGTTTACAAACCATAATCCTTCCTTATTTTATGGATATTTACACGTTTTAAAAGGAGCATTCAAAATTGTTTAAAAAATACAAGCCCGATTCAAGAGAATTTCTCAAATTATTACATATTTTCAAGGGCACTCTATAATATATTTTTGAAAACCAATATATTTATATAATCACTCATTTTATTATAAAAATACAATATTACTTCACTTCTGGTTTTATACAAAGATTTTCCAAAATAACTATTCTTTTCAAAATAAAAGAGTATTTATCTCCAGAATTGCTTAATGATTTTATAAGAGTGTTTTCATCTAATTCAACACTCTTTTTGATTCCATGGTATTATTGGGTTTAATAATTTATGAATTCATATACCATATTTGATTTAATGGTATATGAATAACTCTATTTTGGATGATCTATCCTAAAACCATTCACCATATTATTCTGAATGGTTAGTGTTTTATATTTAATGATTGGGGAAAGATGGTTACATTTCATATGATAGTTTCAATATGAATGTATTTGTTGTTTATGTTTATCCCCACTCATATGAGGAATGCATTGGACTTATTATGTGACGGGTGGGGCCCTCTATAGCCCCTCGATGCATCGGTAGGTCTCATGAGACAACTAGACGTAGAATTGGCCGAGGCCTTTCCCAATGTGATATGGATTTTGGCCGAGGCCTTAATCACTAGACACCTTGGCCGAGGACATGAAAAAATGTTTCAGAATGTCCAGCATATGCAGTTCCCTCATTATGAAGCTATTAGTTGAAAGTTCATGTGGTTATTTGACTATTAGAATACCCATGATTATGTTTTATTATGACATTATTTACTCAGCTCATATTCCTGCCATAATGTGTTCAAGTTTATTATTAAAGGCATGTGTTTTCAATTATTCACCATATCTAATGTTTATATTATCTTCCACTATATTTCTTACTCTTACTGAGCATTTCATCTCACCCATTTCTTATGTTTCATTTTCTTAGGACATGAAGAAGTAATTTATGAATGACTTGCAAGCATAGTCTAGGATACATGATGACTCTAGTGGAATAAATTAGTGTTTTTTTCCTTTCCATATGTAAAGTTGAAATTATGTATGTATCTTGTTTCCAATAATACTAAACTACTTGGTCCTTTTGGATTCGTATTCCTTGTATGTATTCCAATGTAATCAAATAAGGTATAGACTCTGGGCAACTGGGGTCGGGTCCTTATAGTTGGTATCAGAGAAAGTTTAGTAGAAAATTTAGAAACTAGATTTAGAAAACGTAGAATTAGGGAAGAGTATCTAAGTTAGTCTTTGAGTAAATACATACAATAACATCCTGGTATTTTGGTAAGGAATAGATTATGTGTATATTTCAAGCAATACATCCATGTCTAGATACGAGCAGGTAGAGGCGGCTCAGGCACAAATGTATCTAGGGGTAAAACTCAAAAACACCACTTTGAGCTAGACTCGAACGGGAACTGGTGCACGACAACGGGCCTTGCTACACTCTTGGTTACGACACTCCTGAGGGATATGATTAGGATAATTCACATTTTATTTACAAGACATTATAAAGGATTGAAATGTAAAATATTTCTCAAAGAAACCATTTTTGTGAATAAGGGATTATCCATGTGTAGGATCTCAATTTTTCTGAGTATTTTTAAGTTAAGATTATACATTATGATTCATAACCTAATATAGTGTATGCCATTACTAGATATGGCGCCTAGTAGACGAAATGGAAATCGCACGAATGCACGTGTACCCTGTAGGGATTTTCCTCCAACGCAAGATAATGATGTTGGCTCTGGTGCTGTGACTGGTGCTAAGAAAATCATAACTATACTGGGAAAACTTACTCATGTTATGAATAATAACCTTACCCGTATGGAGAATCCAGATCCACCATGTGGAGGAGCCATGATAGATCGCTTTATGTGACAACAACCTCCATCATTCAATGGGACTACAAACCTGTTTGTGGTAGAGCAGTGGATATGTTCCCTTGAGAAGATATTTCTTGTTTTGGGATGTAATGAAAGATAGAATGTTGTCATGGAAGTATATCATCTATCGGGAGATGCAGATCAGTGGTGGTCATTAATCCAAAACACAAAGGAGGAGGAAGAGATAGAAGAGATGGAATAGAGGGTTTTTAAGGAAATCTTCTTAGAAAAATATTTCCCTCATGAGCAGCAAGTAGATATGGAGAGACAATTCTTGAATCTGAGGTAGAAGGAAGATGAGAATGTTGGAAGGTACGAAGCTAACTTCACAATATTAGAAAGACATGCTTTAGACTATATACGAGATCCACGGAGCAAAATTGATCGATTCTTTGATGGCCTAAAGCCATTCCTCCAGCAGGCACTGGTCTCCCAAAGTTTTTCATTATATGAGGATATAGTTTCATGTTCCATCAAGACAGAAAAATAATTTGCTAAGTCTTATGAATTTAAGGGAAAGAAAGAAAAGAAGAGGGCTACTGAAAACCCTGGGAAAGAAAATAAGGAAACGGGGAAGAAGGGAAGAGTTGAATTTCCACCATGTGACAATTGTGGAAAGAAACACCCTGGAGCATGCTTAAAAGGGAAAAGAGTATGCTACAAATGTGGTCAGAAAATGCCATCTTGATGGTGATTGAAAAGGGAAGAAGGAAGCCAATGATGTTCAATTCTATAGTTGTCAGGATATGGGACACTATGCTAATGATTGTCCAAAACGTCAAGGAAATATGCAACAGAAAAGGCCAAGGGATCAGGTACAATCTTATGCAATAACAACTGTAGAGGTTGAAGTTCTTAATGACATGGTGACGGGTACTTTAATTGTTTCCTCAAGTTTAGCCAATGATTTATTTGATTCTGGATCATCACATTGTTTCATATCTTCCCAGTTTTCTAAGAAAATTAGATATTTCCAATTTGATTTAACAAGGGAGTTTTCATTCAAAACTCATAAGGGAAGTATCATTGCTGCAAAGTTCTATGAATCAGTTCCCATTAGGGCATTTAAATGTTCTTTATCTGCTGATCTCATCGTCATACCCATGATTTAATTTGATATAATCCTCAGTATGGATTGAATTTTGGACCATGATGAAAAAATTTATTGTAAGAAGAAGGAGGTTACGATTTTTGATGATGATGATAAAGAACACCTTATCTTTAGATCAGAATCATCACCACCTGATTCTTATCTAGATCAACCCCTAGTAGCTCAACTAAATTCAATTATCGGGGAGGAAGAGAATGAAATAACTGTGGGTGAGGAAAGGAATGTTCAAATAGAGGATGTATATATTGTGAGAGAATATGTTGATGTGTTTCCAGAATATTTACCTGGACATCCTCTAGAATGAGAAATTGAGTTTTCTATTGATTTAATTCATGGTTCAAGGCCCATATCGAAGACCCCTTATAGAATGGCCACTGTGGAATTAGTGGAACTAAAGAAACAACTAGAGGAATTGAGTAATAAGGTATTTATTCGCCTTAGTGTTTCTCCATGGGGAGCCCCTACCCTCTTTGTTAAGAAGAAATATGGATCTATGAGGTTATACATCGACTACAGGGAGATCAATGCTATAACAATAAAGAACAAGTATCCCCTACCTCGCATTGATGATTTATTTGACCAAATTCATGAAGCTTAATACTTTTCAAAGATTGACCTTCGATCTGGATATCATCATTTGTGTGTGAAGGAAGACATTCCGAAAACAACATTTTGAACCAGGTATGGGCATTACGAGTTTACAGTGATACCTTTTGGATTGACTAATGCACCTTCTGTCTTCATGGATCTAATGAACAGAGTTTTCAAGGAATATCTCGATGATTTTGTAGTGGTATTTATTGATGATATCTTGATATACTCCAAAATCTATGATGATCATGAAAATCACTTGCGCATTATCTTGAAGACTCTTAGAAGATATGAATTATATGAGAAGTTTAGAACGTTTGAATTCTGGATTCATGATATTTCTTTTCTTGGCCATATTGTCTCTAAGGATGGAATCCTAATTGATCCTACGAAGATAAAGGAAATCCAAGATTGGCCCACGCCAACAAATATAACTGAGGTACACAGTTTTATTGGCTTAGCATGTTATTATCGACGTTTCGTGCAGAATTTTACCTGACTGGATAACCCGATAACGAAGATCACACGTAAATGAGTTAAATTTGTTTGGAAAAAATATTGTGAAGAATGTTTCGAAGAACTGAAGAGAATATTAGTCAATGCTCCTATATTGACTCTACCATCGGGGAATGATGGGTTTGTTATTTATAGTGATGCTTCAAAGAAAGGACTTCGTTGTATCCTTATGCAAAATGATAGAGTTATTACTTATGCATCACTACAACTACAAATTCATGAGCAAAACTATCCTACTCATGATCTTGAGTTAGCTTCTATAATCTTTTCTTTGAAAATATGGAGACATTATCTCTATGGTAAAAAATGTGAGATTTATACTGATCACAAGAGTTTGAAGTATATTTTCTCATAGAAAGAATTTAACATGAGCCAAAAGAGATGGATTGAACTACTCAAGGATTATGATTGCATGATACAGTACCACCCTGGGAAGGCAAATAAGGTGGAAGATGCCTTGAGCAGAAAGGATCATGGAGTTTTGAACAAGATGAGAGTTTAAAGGGATCCTATTTTCATGGATCTAGTAAAGATGGATATGGGAATAACCATGGAAGGTGAAAAATCAATGCTTTTTCAAATGGTTGCAAAACTATCTTTACTAGAAAGGATAAAAAGTTCTCAGGCTGATGATGAGAAGTTTCAAAAAAAGATTAAAGCTATGAATGATGGGATATTGAGTGACTTCGTATATGAAGATGGAATTTTGAAATTTGGGAAGAGAATTTGTGTTCCCGATATACCTAATCTAAAAAGGGAATTTTTGGATGATGCTCATATTCCAATTTCTCTATACACCCTGGTAGCACTAAGATGTATAAAGATTTTAACGAACATTTTTGGTGGGATAACATGAAGAGGGAGATTTTTGATTTAGTGTCAAGATGTATGGTTTGTCAACAAGTGAAAGCTGGAAGGCAACATCCTGGAGGAGTATTGAAACCTCTTCCCATACCTGAGTGGAAATGGGATAATATCATGATGGACCTGGTTATGAGACTACTAAAGACTCCTAGAAGGAACGATGCAATATGGGTCACTGTTGACCGTCTTATCAAGTTAGCACATTTTCTTGCTATAAGAGAAGATCAACCACTTGAACGTCTAGCAAGAATATATATTAATAAAGTTGTGAGACTTCATGGAGTACCCCTATCGATTGTTTCTGATCGTGATCCACATTTTACATCAAGATTCTGAAAAAGTCTTCAGAAGGCCCTAGATACTGATCTTCGTTTGAGCACTGCCTACCACCCATAAACTGATGGACAATCAGAATGGACTATTCAAACATTGGAAGAAATGTTGAGGTCTTGTTCACTTGATTTTCAAGGCATGTGGGATCAGTATTTACCTCTCGTAGAATTTTCCTATAATAATAGATTCCATTCAAGTATACAGATGGAACCCTATAAAGAATTATATGGGAGGTGATGTCGTACACCAACTTGTTGGGATGATGTTGGTGAAAAAAAGCTCGTGGGCCCAGAACTTGTTGAAGAAACAATGGAAAAGGTGAAGATTATCCAGAACCATATCAAAATAGCTCAAAGTAGGAAAAAGAGGTATGCTGATAACCGAAGGAAGGATTTGGAATTTCAAGAAGGTGATCATGTTTTCTTAAAGGTATCTCCATGGAAGGGTATTATACGATTCAGTAGGAAGGGAAAATTAAGTCCCAGGTACATCGGACCTTTTGAAATTCTAGACCGAATTGGAGCCGTAGCTTACCGTTTTGGCAATGCCACCAAGCCTCTCCAAAGTTTACAATGTGTTCCACATGTCAATGTTAACAAAGTACATGCCAGACCCAACACATGTATTCACTTATGAAGAAGTGGAACTTGAGCCCGATATATCTTACTGTGAAGATCCTATCAAGATTCTTGATACTAGAGAACAAGTATTGAGAAATTGGATGACTCGTCTGGTAAAGGTTCTATGGAGGAACCATAAGATGGAGGAAGAAACATGGGATCCTAAAGAGCTTATGTTAAAGACATACCCAAATCTTTTTAGGTAATATTCTGTGAATTTTGAGGATGAAATTTTTTTAAGGAGTAGAATGTAACACCCCAAGGTTTTGAAAATAAATATAGAATGCAATTTTATAATCTAACCATTAAACACAATTTTTCCTCTTCTATGTTTTGAATTTCAAGAAATGGTCATCTAGAGTTGTGTTCAGTAAGTCATTTGGAGTCTGATAGAACAAAATTGATTTTTGGTGAATAGTAACATACCCTTATGAATAGTAATATGAATAGTAATATGACCTTTGTGAATATTAAATAATAATATTATTTTATTTTCTTAAGGCAATATGATAATGGGATCTTAATTAATTTTTCAATGTCACATAAAACTAATTGCACTTCATGATTTTTATTTTTTGAATTAACTATGAACTTATTTAAAAATTAAATTAATAATTTTTAGAAAATTATTTTTCAAAAATGGATTTCACTTTTTAATTATACACATCGAAAAATGGTAGGAGTGAATTTTTGGGATTTTTCTGAAATTCTTGAATTTTTGATGAATAGTGAAATATGATAAAATACCGTATATACAAATTATCAGTTAAATACACTATTTATGACATCACAAGTGATGCAATGCCACTTGGTTTGAACTCACATGCTCTCATTACTATTAGGGGTCACATGAAACCACACTATTCGTTGTCTTGAGGGAAATAATAAAATAATGAATTAAATATTCAAAATTTACTCCTCTCCTCCACTATAAAAACCCCTCACCACTCTCTCTTCTATTAACTCATCTAAGCCTTGAATCTCCTCAAAGTTCTGCCCAATTACCCTTCCCTAGTCTCTCCCCACGTCCAAGAAGCTTCTGTTCTTCCCAAAAGACCAAAACCCCTTCTCTTAAGGAGTTTTTCAAGGAGGTTATTTCAAGAGGTAAAACACCCTTCTTTTCATTTGGTTTCATTTCAATTTATCTTCTTTTGCTATCCTCTCCTCACATCATCTGTCCAAATGACCATGATAACTCTAGTAACATCTATATACTGGATTTATATCATGTGAATAGAAGAACCATCATAAATATTTTTACTCCCTCCCTTTTATTTTTATAAATGAAATCGATGTCCATGAGGTTCCGATTTATAACCTTCGCGGACGACGAAGTTTCGTTCTTCAATTTATTCTTCATTAATGGTCATGAAACCATATTAATTGTTGAACCAGACTATAATATATATATTATAACCTAATCAATATTCAAAAACCAGAATATATAAATAAGTTATATGACAAAACTATTTCATAATAATCCAAATACTGCCAAATAATCGAAGTGGTTGTCATCTAATGATTCATCCTCATTCCATGTAACCAAATGAAATAAATAACCATTATCAATTCTGTATTTTCATAAATAATGTGTGATTTTAATCCTAGAGATTTATTACCATTCTACATGAACTTCATTACTTAAAAACAAGTGAAGTGATTATGAAAATAAAGAAAATGAACACCCTGGAACAACGAAATTCAATACAACAACTTATCAATAAGGATATAAATTAACTAAAAAGAATTATGATAAACTAAATAAATGACTAATAGGTTCTTAAATAAGTTATTAATAAATATAATTTCATATTACAGGAGATTAAGTACAAGAACGGAAGGAGTTAAGGTAAGGGTTTTTCCACCCGAACTTCCACTTTCATTCAAGATACTTTCATTGTCTAATTACCTTGATGTAATTCTTATGTATTGTTATGCACTCATAATATGTTCTGTGTGAGTATCATATATATGTTTAAAAACCATAATCCTTCCTTATTTTGTGGATAGTTACACGTTTTAAAAGGAACTTTCAAAATTGTTTAAAAAATACAAGCCCGATTCAAGGGAATTTCTCAAATTCTTACATATTTTCAAGGGCACTCTATAATCTATTTTTGGAAACCATTATCTTTATAAAGTCACTCATTTTATTATGAAAATACTATCTTACTTCACTTATGGTTTTATACAAATATTTTCCAAAAGAACTCTTCTTTTCAAAATAAAAGAGTATTTATCTCTAGAATTGCTTAATGATTTTATAAGAGTGTTTTCATCTAATTCAGAACTCTTGTTGATTCCATGGTATTATTAGATTTAATCATTTATCAAGTCATATACCATATTTGATTTAATGGTTTATGAATAACTCTATTGTATATGATCTATCCTAAAACCATTCACCATATTATTCCGAATGGTTAGTGTTTTATGTTTAATGATTGGGGAAAGATAGTTACATTTCATATGATAGTTTCAATATGAATGTATTTTTTGTTTATGTTTATCACCGCTCATATGAGGAATGCATTGAACTTATTATGTGATGGGTGGTGCCCTCTATAGCCCCTAGATGCATCAGTAGGTCTCATGAGACAACTAGACGTGGAATTGGCCGAGGCCTTTCCCAATGTGATATGGATTTTGGCCGAGGCCTTAATCACTAGACATCTTGGACGAGGCCATGAAAAACTGTTTCAGAATTTCCGACATATGAACTTCCCTCATTATTAAGCTATTAGTTTAAAGTTCATGTGGTTATTCGACTAGTATAATACCCACTATTATGTTTTATTGTGGCATTATTTACTCAGCTCATATTCCTGCCATAATGTGTTCAAGTTTATTATTAAACGCATGTGTTTTCAATTATTCACCATGTCTAATGTTTATATTATCTTCCGCTATATTGCTTACTCTTACTGAGCATTTCAGATCACCCATTTCTTATATTTCATTTTCTCAGGACATGAAGAAGTAATTTTTAAATGACTAGCAAGCATAGTCTAGGAGATGTGATGATTCTAGTGGAATAAATTAGTGTTGTTTTTTCCTTTCCATAAGTAAAGTTGAACTCATGTATGTATCTTGTTTCCAATAATACTAAACTACTTGGTACTTCGGGATTCTTATTCCTTGTATGTATGCCAACGTAATCAAATAAGGCACCGGCTCTGGGCAACTGGGGTCGGGTTCTTACCAAAGATGTGGTGAGGGTGGTATTTATAGTGGAGGAGAGGGGTGTTTTCTCATTATTTTATTCCATAGTTTAATATTTTGGCTCAAGACTATGAATAGTTTTAGAATTATCAATAAATTAATTAAAATAATGAATGAGGGTTTTTTATTTTATAATTACATTATCCATGACTCCATAATTTCTGTATTTACCTTTTATCGTAAATTATCATATTTTACTATTCACCAAAATTTGAAGTATTTTAGAAAAATCCCAATAATTAAGCATAAACATCTTTTGATGTGTAGAATTAAAAAATGAACTTCATATAATGAAATTAATTTTATAAATATGAGAAATTTAATTTTCATTTAGAATAATCATTTATTAAAAAAATTGAGATTTTAAAATTATAACTGATTTTATAACACATTGAAAAATTAATTATTGTCTCCTAAAATTGTCTTATAATCATAAAAAACAAAATATTATTTTATGAATACATTTGGGAAAGTAAATTTCTTTTTAAATAATTAAAAAAATTATAAAATTTTAATTACATATTTATGACTTATAAAAATACCACTACTTATTTTATCATTTATAGAACACTTATATATTTATCCCATGAAAAAATATATAATGTTTTTATTCATAAGATACATAAACTTTATTTATACTTTCATAGGTGATATTACTATTATATTGGACATATTATTATTCCTAAAGGTCATCTTACTATTCCAAAGTTCATGTTACTATTCCATTGGTATAGGTTCTTTAATTTCTAAAAAACCTCATATTTCATTAATTTTCATTTATAAAGTTTGTATTGTGGTCTATATGTGATTTTATGTGATTTATACTATAGGAAATTATTATAATAATGTATAAATTCAAATGATAAAATTTTGGTACATTTCAATCTTCCCCCCTTTTGAGATTTCACAATTGAAATTTTCTTTTACATAAATATGCGAGGGTACATATCCTTCATCACCTCCTCCAGTTCCCAACCCACATCTTTATACTTTTGGTTCCTCCATTAAAAATTAACAAGGAGGGTTGTCTTGTTGCATGGAACGTTATCTCTCTGATATAAAATCTTTACCGGTTTCTCCTCAAAAGAGAGAACAACTTTCAACTATACCACATTTGAGTTTAGTAAATATGAGGGATCATGTATATAATTTATTTAAGAGAAACATGGAACAGATCATGATTTGAGCCATACTTGGTGGATGTTAATGCTGATAAGAAACTTCTCCTATGTGATCAACAATCTCAAAAGGGGTAGTGTACCTTGGTCTAAGCATTAATTTCTTTCCAAACCACATTACGATCTTCCATGGTGATATTCAAATAAAGACTTTATCTCCAATGTCGAAATCCAATTCCATTCAACGGTTATCAGTATAACCTTTTTCTTGATCTCTGGGAATCATTGATATGTTATTGGATGGAATTAACCTTCTCTTCCATCACTAACACATGATTAGGTCAAAGTAGATTTCATTTGCCAACACCATCCTAATAGGATGGAATTATACACCTCTTTCCATAAAGAGCTTCATATGGAGCCATATTAATACTCGAGTGGAATTTTTTATTCTACTATAACTCAACCAATGGAAGATTCTGATCCAATACTCATTTAAATTCCATTGATAAGTCTCTTAACATGTCCTCAAGTGTGTGAATAGTCTTTTTAGATTGTCCATAAATTTGTGAGGGATACATCATGCTGAAATTCAATTTAGTAATCAGAGCATATAGAAGACCCCTATAGAATTTAGATGTGAACATTGAATCAAAATCATATAAAATCAAGAGTGCATCCCCATGAAATATCAACACTTTCTTCACATATATATTAGATTATTTTTCAAATGAAAAGTCTTCCCTAATAGTGATAAAGTGGGTAGTCTTGGTGAGTCGGTCCACCACAACAAATGTCACATGGTTTCCGTGTGATATCTTCAAGGGACTAATGGAAAAATCAATAGTGACATTCTTGCATTTCCACATGGTTATAAGAAATGGTTTTGTTATCCCATTGGAATTTTTCACTCTTCTTTAACTTGATGACATATCAAGCACCTTGATATATACTCCTTAATATCTTTCTTCATGTTGTCCCACTAGAAGTGTTCTCAAATATCATGGTACATCTTGGTACTCCCAATATGGATAGAGAATTTTCAGTTATGTGAATTATCCAATAGATCCTTCTTTATACCAGGCAATGAAGTCACACGGAGCTTTATTCCAAACCGAATCACACCATCATAATCAATTTTGAACTCTTGTAACTTCCCTTACTTTACTACATTCACCTTTTTTTGTAACCCTAGATCATTTCATTATACCTCCATAATCTTATCTTCGATAGATGGTTGGGAAATCATTTGGGAAAGGTATGATATATTTCCTTCTGTCATGATTTCTATATACATCCTTTGAATATCCATGAATATAGGGTCTTTCTCAATCTAATACATGGATAGTGTTGTAGTTTATTTTCTATTAAGATCATCTGCTACCTTGTTTACCCTACAAGTATGACAGTTAATAGAGAAATATTAGTCCATGATTATCTCTAACCCTATACTTTGAAACATATTGATCTCCTTTTGTGTGAATATATATTTTAGGCTCTTTTGATCGGTATATATTCCACACTTCTCACCATAGAGGTAGTAACTCCATATTTTCAAGGAAAAAATCACAAATACTAGATCCACACCATGTGTCGGGTAGTTCCACTCATGGATCTTCAACTGTCGTGATGCATAGGCTATCACATTATCATTTTTCATGAGTACACAACCCAATCCATTCTTCAAATCATCACTTTATATCACAAAAATATCTCCAATTTTTAGTAATGTGAGTACAAGTGTAGTGATCGACCTCTTCTTTAGCTCCTTGAAGCATTCATCACATTCTTTTATCCAGAAAAACATTACCCCATTCTATTTTAACTTAGTTATAGGGATAGAAAATCATGATAAAATTCTCACAAAATGTCAGCAGTACCCTGCTAATATAAGAAAACTAAAAATTTTCATGACACTAGAGGTTATAGAACATTCCTTAATTTCTTTTTTTTGAAGGGTCCATAGAAATTTCCTCACCTGTGATCACGTGTCCTAAGAATGTGACATAATGCATCCAAAAGTTAGACTTTATGAACATGGAGTACAACTTATACTTCCTTAACATTTACAACACAAACATTTTATGTTCCTCATGATCCTCCTTTCTCTTGAGTATATGATAATATCATTTATAAAAACTGCCAAAAAATTTCCAAGGTAATTTCTAAAGACTCTATTCACAAAGTCCATGAAGACTATTAGGGAATTAGTATGTTCAAAGGGAATTACTAGAAACTCATAGTCCCTATACCTTATACAGAAGGTTGTCTTCTTAATATCGTCATTCTTCACCTTTAACAGATGATATCTTGAATTAAGATCCACCTTTGATAAGTACTGATCTACTCATATTAGATCGAACAAGTCATAAATATTTGGAATAGGATACTTGTTCTTTATGATGATCTTGTTGAGCTCTTGGTAGTCGATACACAGCCACACTGATCCATACTTTTTCTTTACAAAGAGCACTAGAGCACCCCAAGGTGATGTACTAAGGAATATGAACCCATTGTCCAAATTATCTAGCATCTGCTTCTTTAACTCCACCTATTCCATTAGGGCCATCCTGTAGGGACATTTTGAGATAATAGTATCTCCAGGTTCAAGTTCTATTGAGGAATATACCTCACAATCTAGGTGATGTGCGGGTAACTCATTTGGAAATACATCAATGTATTCTCACAAAATGGGTATATACCCTAGGTTTATACATTCCTTTGACTTAACCATCTTATTGAGGTATGATTATTCATAGGAAATAAACATCCACACTATTGGGAGGATTTTCCAAATTAGATTCATGATCTTCATTGAATTTTTAGAGGATCATGGGATGGTTCTAAATTTGAAAAGATATTTCCTTTTTCTGACAGTTGATGTGTGCTCTATATAACAGGATCCAATCCATCCCTAGTATAGCATCTAATTCCTATAAGGGAAGTATCATGAGATTTAATGGGATAATATTCCCACATATGCCAATAGGAGAAGAGTTCAACACATGGGTTTCAATGATAACTCCACTTGGTGTTTTTATAAATATCTCTATATAATGATTTTGGGGATTTGATTCAATAGTTCTAGAAAAATTAAAGATATAAAGGATTTCATTGAACTAGAATAAAATAAGGCTTTTTTCCATTCCTAACTAAATTGGAAGTTTACCTTGTATGAGTTGATTTTATTGTTCCACAACAACAGTAGTGATGGAATGAACCTTCCCTTGTTGCTCTTTTGGCATTGGTGTATGATGACACTTATTACCCTCAAGGACTAAGGGTTTAGTGCACTATATTTCATAGTTCCTTTACTCCCTATAGTTTTAGAATTGGACCATTGGTGGTTCTCTCCATTCCTCTATAGTATCAATAGACTTTTTTACTCTCTTCCACATTCATGAGCTTAGTGATGTTCTCTCCCACACATATAAAATTTCTATACCCCTTTAAGGCAGTTCTCATGGTTATTCTTCCCATATTTTTGGCATGTTATGGGTTGATATTTCTTCCCACCTCTTTCATGGGATCCTAAATCTAGAAACTCCATATTTATTTTCCTATCACCATATCCACAAAACCATTCTCTAGAATCCATCTCCATTTTGATATCACATCAAACGAAATGCTCATAATTCCAAAAGTATCCAATTGAATGATCCTTTTAAAGTGGTTGTTTTAACCCACTAAAGAATCTATCTATTTTTATATTATTGTTGATAACAAAACCTGAAGGGTACCTTGAATTCCTTGTGAAATTTTCTTCATATTCCATAATAGATTCACCTTCATTTTGCTTTAGATCTACGAATTATCTCTCTATATTTTTTTTGAAAATTTTGAAGGAAATAATTTTTAAAAAACATTATCAGAAAGTCTTCCCACTCAATCTCTTCAATTTCTTCCTTTGGATTATTGTTCTTAATCAATTACTGTAACGAACCAGCCTGGGTCGACCCTGAACCGGTCACCCGATCCAGCCCGAGACATGGCCCGAGGGGCGTTCCCGATCCCCACAGGCTGGCAACAAGTGCCGGGCATCAAAGTTAAAACGTTGGGAATGATTTGGCCCATAAAAGATAAATAAGTAATTAAGAATAAACAGAACAAAAGCACTAAACTCTAGTAATGGAAAGAAATAAAACCAAACAACAGACGTACCTCCATGTGACCCTTTGGTCACCTCCCAACCAAGGCCAACATTTCTCCCAAAATGAGCAACTCATCCAAGAAAACTTGAACAAGGGAAACCTATGACTGAAAAGATAAAATAGGTGTGAGCATTAAAAATGCTCAGTAGGGATGCCAAAGTAAACCACAGAATCCAACCAAGACCACTTTCTAGAAACAATCCCAAAGACACTAGTTTGCACATACACAGATAGAAAATAGGGTTTTTCAAATTTTAAAGGAAAAAGGATCCTGATTTACCATTTCAAAAACCAACACATGCTATAACCCATTTTCCCCAAAACAATGCATTTCTTGAAAACTGAATTTCAAATCCATGTTTATCACACTTGTGGAAAAGAAGAACATGTAAAAAGAGAATGCTAGAAACCAAGTGCAAGTAAAAGTAAACAAGAAGGTATAAGCAATAACCATGTGTGATCCTAAACATCCCTAGAAAACCCCTGGATGCACTCCGTTTCAGACTACCTACTGGAATTGTACTCCATAGTCAATAACCAACTGGCTGCCCTAATAGCCAACCAATGGAACGCCCCACAAGGCCTATCTACCAAGGGGGAACCAACCCGTCTAATCGGGGCTGGCTAGCAACCGTCACTCGATAATCTATAAGACGCCCAGAAACCCATGGTGATTTCGATAATACTGTGTAAGTAGGAGGCCCTCACATGCATGACTCATCTCATCGCACTTTCCAACCCCTTACACGGACACCACTACACGACAACCCTTGAAGGAAAGTCCCCTTGTAGAGATGCCCATAAATATGTATATATGAAATTCTTTCACATTCAACTAGGTTCCAACCGGGCCTTCACAACATGTGCAGTTTCAAAACATTTTGTAAATGAGTTAAGTTGCCAATCAGGAACACACACTTTTCCCAAAAGTCAGTACAAACACCCCATTCAAAACCCAATACCAAACGAGGCTTCAAACCGAACAACCATTCAACTCACGCTAAAGGCCAATCAGGCCAACTTCTTTTCATCCCTCCTTGAAATACAAAACCATTTCATCAAAAACCTATCTTTAAGAAAATATAGTTTTTATGTGTCATTTTCATTTGGAGGCACATCCATGTGAGCACCTAGTGCTCCCATGGATGTTCCAACATCCAACTACACATCTAGTTTTTAGAAGAATCACCTTAGAAACCAATTTCATAAAAAACTTAGCATTGAAACCAAACCCAATTCTTTCACAACACTTTATAAAAGAAAATTGCATCTTTCAAACCAACCACCATTTCCAAAACTTTTTTAAAACAACCTATTGGTTCATCATTTTGTCAAACAAACACACCAAACCAAATCTTACATTTCCAAAACACAATCACTATCAATTACAACCAAACACATCACAAGGCACTCAATCTAACTTTACCAAGAACCTATGCATTTCATATAAACCAACACCAAAAGCCACTTTCAGAAATTTAAAACAACAGTATAACTATGTCAGATGCTTTTTATAAACACAACAGAAATGAAACAATATAAAAGAATTAATTGAAAACATTCAAGTGCTCATGGTTTGAATCAAAAAGGGAAATGGTTGGAAACACCTACCTCAAAGAATTGGCCAAGCCAATGCTTTCAAACTCACATGGACACCTGTTCACGTACCCGCACTCTCACAAAAGCGCACACACTAGAAAAGTAACATCACCACACCTTAACAAAACAGTCAACACCCAAAGTTAGTGCGATGAAGACCAACACACGACCAAATAAATACCAGGGGCTCAAAAACAATATAAGATACCAAAATAAAATTAATCCAAACAAAGGAATCAAGATACGATTCAAAAAACAACTCAATATAAATCACCAAGTTCACAAGTAAAACTCAAATGACATCTTCAACATTTTTATAATGCAAAACTAAAGGAAAAACCCCCAAAATCACATCAATTTACTTTAACATATACATAATTAAATAATCGCAACAAAGAACAAATTTACCAATTCCACCAATGCCAAAGCATCAAAAAAGATGTAAAAGGATACCATAGGGATGCGAATCACATTTTAAAAATCGACAAAATAAAATTCACCACTTAAACAAGCAAATCAACATAGACACATATTGACATAAACCAGGAACCAACTCAGAACATATTCTTAACCAAATAAAAAAAGGAATTAAGAACTCTATAGCAAGATAATTAAGTGCATAAAAAAGATGAGAAACAAGTTTTAAAACTAAAATATAGAGCACAGACATTAGCGAAGTAATTTAAAAATAAAATATGCGAATTCATCTACCTCGGAGGTGCGTGAATACAACTACGCATCAACGGAAGGTAAAGAAGAAATTTACGGACCCTTCACAGACCCTAAAATTTAAGAAACACGCACAAATAAAACCCCTCAATTAGGGTTTTTCCAAATCAAAGAAAACCCTAAGAAAACATGAAAAAGAAGGACACCAGAGAGGGGAGGAGGAGTCACACCGGTTGAGGGTGGTGCAGCCGGAGCTGGCTGGGTCGACCGGAGCAGGAAGGGTCTGCCGGAGCAGGCGGAGTCGGCCAGAGATGGCGGAGGCCGGATCGGTGAGGGGAAGAGGCGGCCAGATGGGGGAGGTGGCTGGACGGCAAGGCGGCGGGGCCGGACGGGGCGACGAGGTCGGACGGGGGGAGATGGGTCGTCGGCTCGCGCATAGAGAGCCAAAGGGGGGGGGGGTCTGGTTCGCGATTTCAAGAGGGGGGTGGGGTGCCTAGGTAGATAGGTTTCCATTTTTTTTAATCTTAATAATAATAATAATAATAATAATAATAATTATTGTTATAAACATATATGCATATATAAATATATATAAACATATATAAACCTACTTATATAAACATAGATACATATATACACACATATATATATATAAACATATATATAACATATATAAACATATAAACATATATGAACATATATATAAACATATATATACATAAGCATATAACGTTAAAACATATTTATTTATAAACATATGTGTATATATATATACACCTATAAACATATATACACATACACATATATATACACACACACACATAACGTTAAAACATAAACATGTACAAACGTAGATACACGTATATATACACATATATAAAAATATAAACATACATATACATATATTTACACAAATAACGTTAAAACTGGGTGACTGTGTGGTATTTGTGCACCGTACGGTACCCAAGCAGACAACGCGTCTTAAACGTACGGTGTTCGTGCACTAACCCAAACCATAAACTCATCCCAACATTAAAATTTTAAACTGTGACTCACCCGCACTTACGCAAAATCACCCGACGCCAAGAGAAATAAAATAAATAAAATGACTAAAAAAATGGGTGTGACAATTACAACCATTGGTTAGCCTCCCCATCTTGATGATAAATGGACAACGTAACCATCTCCATCTCAAAATATTGAAGCATGAAAAAAATCTTCTCTATTTTTTTACCCACTGTTCTACGACTAGTGTATCAAAAGATCCACTAAATATAAATGGTATTTAATGTATAAATAAATCGATATCAAGTTTCTCCCTCTTAAGTGATGAAGGATGTTCCACATTGTAAATATTCTTGTTCATAGGCGGAGAGAGATAAGAAATCATCCTCATGAAATTTTGAACTCCACCTCCCAAGGCATTGGGGATGTTGTTCAGGAAATCACTACATTATCCCATGCATGGTTTGTTGGTCTAGTTTCTCCTGGTTCACACCATTTTCAAAAATAAAAAATGTTAGAACAAAACACAAGTCAACAAGTCATGAGTAATTTATTCCTTTTTAAAAATAACTCAAAAGACATATCTTGTGGGATCCATATGTTTATCATTTTTTTAAAACATTGCTTCTTGGTTTCATTAATTTTCTTAGTTTCATACTGTCGGTTGTCACTAAGCTTCTCTAATCCTAATTCCCAAATTTACTAAACCATGATCTGATACTAACTATGGAGACCCTAATTTTTTTAACAACTTATCACATCATTTTAAAGAAAAAAACATAAAGTCATTACATATTCCAGATCATAAGATTTAGTGTCTTGGGAAAATTAGGACCATACATACCTTTAAAAAAATAAAAAATAAAAAATTATTTAACTCCTTCTGTAGCTTCTTATTGACCCTCATGTTCTACTTAATACAAATAATATCTTAAGGGTACACATCAAATGAATGTGTGATCTAGAAGCCCAGTAAGAGGATAAATAAGAGACATGAAAAATGGGTGAGAATAGTCACTATCATCATAAAACTTTAAAAGGATCGTCATCATAATAATGATAGGATACATTAAATAAAGTCATGGAATATAGAAATTCATAAAAATAAAACATCATGTCTTAGTGGTCAGACAACACACATAGTTTTGAAAAAATATAGCATCATTTTCACACATATTTCAATTTATATCATGTTATTAATCACATTAACCAATGCATTAGAGTGCGATATAATTTTGAGCACACCCTTCACATCATAACATTTACATTATCATGCATGCCACATAGAACATATATCAATCCTGGACATAAAAAAACCCAAGGAAGGGAAATGGGTTTCATAAATAATACACTCCTAGATAAACATTGGGGATCCCAAAAGAACGAGGAAATAACATACTTGGTGTAAGAATCGTCAATCATGAGTGAAAAAGAAATGATCTCAGGATAGGAAAAAGGTTTGTTTTTAGAAAGAATAGTTCTTTTGGAAAACATTTAATTTTTCATAAACACATATAGAAAAAATTTATATCCAAGAAATGAAAATGGACGGATAAATAAATTTTATTTAAGGAACATCCATACTAAAAAGGGAGTTAAAGAGGAAAACCCTAAGGAAATGGAGTTGGGTTTAAGAATCCCCTTACCTCATGTCTAAACACTTTCTTCACTTTAATATCTTGGAAAATAATATCAAATTCATTAATTAACAAATATAGAACCTTTTAAAATTGAATTATATTCATTATAGTTTTATTAAGTACATCTATGGGATTTTCTATGAGTTATATAGTCTAGTTTCATCATTCAAGAGTGTTCGTTTTCTTGGTTTTCATGATCGGCTTACTTTTATACATGAATGGAAGGTCATGTAAAGTGGGGGTAATTATTAAGAATTGAAATTCATATGATATTAATGATAATACAGAGGTTAAATTGTTCTTATATATCATTTTGTTATATTTAATGAGTATGAACCATTAGATAAATAGTTAATGATAATCGTTTGGGTTACTTTTGGTGGTTTTTGATCACAACGAACTCGATTTGTTTTATCATTTACTATCACGTAAATATATATGTTTCAGAACAAAAAAATGGTTATAACATAAATTTTACATTATGTATCAACCATTATAGTGGTTATATGAATATCCTTTAAGGCGTTACTATAAAATGAAAATGCATTGTCCACAATTTCATTAAATTGACACATCACAGGAGATGATTTTATTTTTATAATAAAAAAGAGAGTGACAGTAGTTTAATGATGGATATTACATTAACATCATTGAATTAAGGTGTATAAAATATAATAGAGTTATAATTTACATTTTTATGGAATGGGAGATGAGATAATAAGAAATTAAAATTGTATTTAAAAGAAAATAAAATAAAAAGCAAGAGGATTTACCTCTTGAATTCTCCTCTTTGAGAACCTCCTTAAGTCACCTAGGTTTGGTATTTTGTTGATAATAAAACCTTATTGATGTGGGTAAGTGGATTAGGAAGATATTTTAAAATAATTTGGGTAATTATTAAATCATTAGAGGTGTGATGAGAATAGGCGGTGATGGGTGGTATTTATACTATAGGAGAGGAGTGTTTTCTCATTATTTTATACATTAGTTTAATATTTTGGCTCAAGAATATGAATACTTTTATAATAAATACTAAATATTTTAAAATAATTAAGTAGAGTTCTCTATTTTGGGTTTACATTATCCATACATATTTCATGACTATAATTCTTTTATTTAGTTTTTATCGTAAATTATCATATTTTACTATTCACCAAAATTTCATGTATTTTAGAAAAAAACCAAAAATTAACCCTATCCATTTTTTGAAGTGTAGAATTAAAAAATGAACTCCATTTTACAAAAATAGTTTTCTAAATATGTTAAATTTAATTTCTAATTAAAATTACAATTTATTCAAAAAATACAAATTTTAAAATTATAACTCATTTCATAACACTTTGAAAAAATAATTTAGGTCTCATAAAATTATATTATAATCATAAGATGAAAAATATTAATTATTTTATACATTTTCTAGAAATGAATTTTCTTTAAACATATTAAATTAATTGTAAAATTTTAATTAATTTTTTATAACTTATAAAAATACCAACACTTAATTAATCATTTTGAATACATTTATTTACTTATTTAATTAATAAATATATCATATTTTAATCCATAATACTCTTAAATTTTATTTATACTTTCATATATAAAGTTACTATTCTATTTGATAGATTATTATTCCTAAAGGCCATGTTACTATTTTAATGGTCATGTTACAATACCATCAGTATAGGTTCCTTAATTTATGAAAAATCTTTTAATTTCCTTCATTATTCATTTATAAAGAATGTATTATTGTCTCTTTGTGATTTTATGTAATTTATACTATATCACATTATTATAAGAAAAGTTAAATTCTTTTGATAAAAGTTTTGGTCGTTATAATAAACACCTATAAAATGGTGAGAGTCTCCACTGGTAGACAATTTCCTAGACAATAAATATATTTTTGCAAGATCCCTATACGTGGAAAGATATATCAGATACATTAGTGAGGCCACCACAAGTGGATATCTATTTGGAGACATTACAATTAGGTCCTGATGAGTGAAAAATTGAAAAAAAAATCAGGTAAGGATCGAAGGTTAATTTTCATTAAGGGAAGTTGAATAACATTTTGTGTGATGGGAACTATTTAGATTATATGTAATGAGATGAAATTAGTTTATATTTTTGGCTATGTGGGATGAATAATTTATTGTTTTGTTTTGTTTATTCCTTTAAAAGATTATTTATCATTCTTCTTTCACATAGACACATGACAATATTAGGGAGAAATCAACTAAGTATATTTATATTCCCACTCATTCTATATACGTATAATTTTTTCATATTATCTAGATAAAGTTATAAGAGGTTTCAGAAAACTATAGTTATATGCATTGAGTATTTTTTAAAGGAATCATTTTTATTAATTCTTCGCTATATATATACATGAGATGATAGTTTATGATTTTTCCCACTTTTACTTGGATTTTAATGATATAAAATGCATTTGATATACATTTTTAATATATTGTAGTTATGAAATACATTCCTATTATTCATTTTGGTGTATTTTTCACTTAAAAATAATAATTTATTCCATATATGTTTGATTATATAACCTTAGAGATATTATCCAACTCATGGAATATTGAAGATGAGATTTAGGGTCACATAGAAACTCATTTATTCTACAGGTGGAGTTCGAGTAGGGTATGTCATGACATATCCAATATGTTCTACACTTTTTCACTATTCTTAACTCAACTTAATATACCTATATCATTCCATAATGTATTCATGAGAACCCTATACAATCTATCCATCTCTCTCTTTTAATTTCCACTAAAAATAAGATGTTTATAATATGCCTCTCCTTTCATTTATAGAGTAAATATCATATTTATATTCTCAAGAAAGATAAATTACCCTTTAATCAATTTTTGGAACCTAAAATTATGAATAACTTATTTATAAAAGATTACCAAGTATTTACCAAAAGATTTCATATTTTTCACATCAATTGATTCTCTTAAAAAACTACACCAAAATTATAGAGATCATCACATGGGTTAATCCCCCCAATCAACACCAGGATCACTAGATGACCTTGCATTAATTTTTTTGCATGCCATGTGTCCTGTAATCATGTTGATATTTGATCATAAATCATATATCCATGAATCCTTAAAGTATATCTAACCTATGTAATTTTAGCATTTTCATGCCAAAATGGGATTGTGATGGTGCTCCAACACATTTGACCTATCTAATTTATTGGGAGGTTTCACCCATCATTTTCTAGGAAATATTTTTTTTACACAAGGCATTGGACACATTTGAGATATCTCAATAACACTTTACTCACACCATTTTAGTTCCATTAATATTATTTCCTAGTTGATTGAAATTTTAATTTTCATTTCATGATTAAACATATATATTTGTTAACCCTATCATTTTTATATTTCCTTAATCAAGTTAAGGTCAACATAAAACCAACCAATTCATTAATCAAGCATGGGACTAAAAAATTCATTCATTAATCATGCATTGAAGAAAAACTAAGGACTAATTTGTTTACATTTTTATTCCAAATACCATCCCATTTATTAATTAATACATGAAATATAACTAATATATATATTTAATCATTATTTTAAAATAATAAACATATTTCATTATAGAAATTTAAAAAATAATATTATAATATTACATTATTGAGTGGGATGAGTCACATGTCGGTCCACTAATTAAAGACTGAGTCAAACCTGAATATTAACCATTCTTTAAATAGTGTTTCTTTTATTATTCAGTTTTAAAAAATTAGGAATAATAATACATTTTATCAAGAAGGCCTTATCAGGCTTGGTGGATCCTTAAGCCTAGGTACACCTCTACTAATAATGAATCAATCATTTCTAGTTATATCTCATGCTTATTTCTCAAAAACGACACAGTTGATTGTATTTAATTTTTTCTGAATGGGCAATATATGTTTGAAAAAAATATTATGCCATCACATGAATATTACTATATAGTCACTTTTTCATATCAGGAAGATTGTTTCCACTAAAAAATATTTTCACAACTTATTCATGCATCTATTAGACTTTGATCTATATGAAACACTAGATAGTTATGAATGTTATAACACATATAGTATTATTTCACTTAGTAACTACACTATGGGATATTGTCACATGAAAATCTATATAATTTAACACTATTATGCTCATGATGTACTCTATTTTATGCTATTACAAGAAATTAATTCCACATCTACCCATCTTAGAAAACAAAAACACATTCCCTAACATATGAAAAATTATTACACTAAGAAATTAATTAATGTAATGATGTGTATTATCCTTTATCATAGTTATTTACTTTCCACTAATATATACAATTCATTTTACTCATGTTGTAGCATGACATGACATTTTACTCAATATAGTATATCATATACTTCCACTAAACCTTATTAATTTTGATTTTCTACTCAATATCATACAACATGATTCATATACTCTATATAGTGTGGCCTTCAACTCATTATAACACAGTATTTTACTCTATGAAACATAGTGAAATCTTATACTCACCATAGAATAGAATACTTGACATAGTCACAATACATCCTTCTACTCTATACATATACAATGGAACCTTTTACTCCACACAATATGGTATTTTCTCCTACTTTCTTCATTTTTATCACCATAAATCCATATTCAAAACATTTCCATCATTTCCATGCAAAATTAGCATGGTGTATCTTTAACTTTTCCACATCATGATATAAAAATCAAAACAATATCTCCGTTAATATCTTCTAAAAAACATTATATTCACATGTAGGTCCTGACATTAATTCCATAATGTTATATACTAATGTGCATTATTTCACTCAATATTTCTATAATATACTATGATATAGGAATATTTTACTAATTATATTCTTCATAATGTTCTTCACTAGTAATCTTCTATAAATTTCTCCATATTCATATACTCCACTAACTCATCGCATCTCTTCTCATTTCACTAGCGATATTGTGAACATTCTCCAACAAATTATATATAACATTATTACACCATATCTATAATAACATTCTTCAATCATTCTGTTTAATTAAAATCAATCTTCATCAAGTCATTTTTTATTAAAAGTATAATATCATGATATTATTTTATGATTGAAAATAATTCATTTTATTAATAAGTCACATTTTATAAAATAAAATAATAACTTCACTCATTATTTATTATATTCCCCAATGGATGAAAAAAATACAAAACAAGATAATTTTTTATTATAACAATCAACTCTTTTTATTTTTTTATCAAAGAAATAGTATATCCATTTTCTAAACAGCTACATTAATTTCAGTTAACTTTTCCTCTATAGATTTGTGGGTCTTCTTCTCCCAATTTAACACTAAATCCAAAGTAATAATTTTTAAAAATAAATATTATACTTGAGATAAATAAGAAAAAATATTAACAATTATCAATTATAGGACTAGTGATAGGAATAAAATATTAAAAAATTTGAATCCAAAATTTTTATTAAAATTCATACAACAATCTATACCTTCAATTATTTTATTGATGTAAAATTTATAGAAAAACCTATCTCTAATTTCAAAAAACTGACAATGATGTCTTATTTTTAATGTAAATATAGATTTTTAAAAGAAATCCACATAATTAACATCATTAAAAAAATTCAAAATATTGAAATTTATTCTCTTTTAATGTAAAAAACTACAAACACCTTTAAGAAGATAATGAAAATTTATCCCCTTTTATCCTTACAATATGATCTACCAATGATAACTTCCAAAATAGATAAACAAAGATATATCAATTTTTACTTTTGAAATAAAATATTAAATTATGTGATTATTATCCTTTTCATTAAATTATCCCCTACTATAACATCTTCATTTTGAAAACATTATAGTGTTATGATAACTTCTTCTCTTACCAAATATTTTATCAAAAGATTATTTTCCTATAACAACCAACCATTAATTTGTTTTTTCTTTGTGTATATATATATATATATATATATATTAATTTTTAGTTTTTTGACATACATTACAAGAAATTTTATCCCCCTTAATGTGGAAGTTCATGCATTTCAAACTCTTATACCATTCAAATTTCCCATTCATATTATATCAATTCATATTGTTGAATCTCTTCTAAAGTCCATAGTTACCACTCTAGATTGATCTTTCTGAGTTCCATGAACATTTTATATATTATTCACATATTATTCTCCGCAGATCATATTTTCCACTGTCACCTTTATCTATTATCTTTTAAAAAAATATTATCTCCTCTTTTATAAATGATACAAAAGTTGAATTATCCCCACAATTCTCAATAGTTGATAAAAAAATAAATACAATGAGGATTTGGTACTTTTTCAACCTTCTTACATTAAGGGTTTATTAAAAATATTAATGCCTTTTTTATTTTATTCTTCCTCCAAACTCTTACTTTTTTTTTATTTTTTTTCTTAATATGTATCTTAATATTTTTCTTTTCCAATAACATAAATTTTCCACTCATTACATTGTGTGCTAATTTCAATTTCATTGTTTATTTTCTTCTTTTTTCAACAAGATTTAGAATTTTACACAATCATTTGATGATATAATCTAATTCTCCCCATTTATATACACGTAGTGAGTACTATTTCTACATTTTCTACCTTATAACATTTCATTATTAGTCTCCAATATAGATGTTTCTGGTTGAAAATATTAAATTATTCCAGTAAATCCATTTTCTGTTAAACCACTCTTAATTAAAGTCATTTTATTTGTTATTTAAAATAATTGATTTTTCTATCATTAAAAAAAATTCATGATAAATGTAACCCTCCATCATGATCTATCATAATCAATATTATCACAATATATTATTATATTTCCACACTTTGAACATTTAAATCTTCTATTATATAGAGTTTTAAATATATTAAGAATTTTTTTTAGTTCAAGGCGTTAAGAAAGAACGTGATTATGGGGCCCGATGTTCTTGGAATTAATTTTAAAAAAAATATTAAATAAATTTTATGTCATGTGATTGAAATTTTCTAGAAAAAATGGAAAAAAATTAATAGAATCTCATATTGTAATTTTGAGACCATTGTTGAGTTCGGAATATTGGGCTTACCCTAGCAATGACCTAAGCTTGGTCAACATGGGATTTATAGTAAAAGTAGTTGTTTTCGGGTGCATTCAATTAAAAAAAAATATTTATTAGTTTTCTTAAATGACCCAATTAAACTCTATATAAATACCCTATTTTTAATATTTTCTAAGTATTATCCATATAACACTTTCTAGACCTAAGAGGACTATGAGAGTGTTCTTCATTGGAAGATTGAGATCAGAGAATGACGGATGATCAGATCGAGGATAATCATGAGATAAACAATGAATGTTGCAAGGTAAACAAATTTATCTCTAGTGAATGTGTTCATCACTAATGATCAATCCATAATCGAGGTAGGACTCATCAATTTTTGTTTTATACCTTTTTATTAAAATATTTATCGTTGGTTCATATCTTCTTTGATTGATCTACGATTATCTTCCCTTTTCATGAGACCATTCAATAATTTCATTTGATTATATAAATTATTTATTTTTTATGTCTTTCTATCACCCATGATTCAACACCTATCTATAACTGGTCAATATTTCATCATCTAATGATGATTATCACCTTTGTGTCTTGTGCATTTCTCCCTTTATTCTTAGTAATTTCCATTGATAATTTATTGACTAGTAATTAAATGATATCAGAGAACACCGAACATTTTGTGTTCATTATTTTTCACAATAGATCATGATAAAGAGTTTGTATTTTGATTTCAGAGATGCAACATAGGTGGGATGATTACGAAAAGAACCCAAATGTGGATTGGGTATTAGTTGTTTCCAATATAGATTGAGTGGATCTCTATAAAGGTGAAACAAATGATGTTTCAAAGTAATGAGTGCTTGGAATTCATCCACTGACAATGATGGAGTCTGGTGATGGTGTGGATAGGTCGGTTACCATGTCACGATTTGTACATTTTACAAGGATAAAAATGATGGATATTTATTTGGTAAAGAACTGACAGAATCCAATTTCTAGACAACCATAGAAGGGAGATGTGAATTATTATTATTTTAAATAATTATATCATCAGATAGTTATTATTATTTTTAATAACGTATTTGTGATGATAATAATAATAATTATTAGTATTAATCCATGAATAGTTATTATTGTTTTTAATAATAATCAATTGTTCTATTTATTTATTATTATTGTTAATAACAAAAAAAAAAGATATACAAGGATTAAATAAAAGGGGGGGGGGGCACCTAGATAGAGCCCCGATGTAAGAAATTAGGGGGCATGGTTCCTCAATTCATTAACATATTATTATTATTATTATTATATTGATAATAATGATAAAATAACATAAAAGGGAATGGGGTGGTTCCTGGAGGACATGAGATAAGGGGGTAGATTGTGAGTGCCCCTCTACCTTTGAGTTGATGTTTTAAAAAATAATAATTCTATGAATTATTATTATTATTTTCAAATCTTGAATCTGTCATAACTTCTTCGTGCGATGTCAGATTGGTGATCTATATGTGGAATTATGATCATGGTATTGAGAAGATCAATTCAATCCTATTGTTTGGTTATTAATTCTAAGTCATGGATCTAGTCCACAAACCACCTGATAATAATAATAATTATAGTAATAATATTATTGTTTTTGTTATTGTTGTTTTTATAGAATCTAGTATCTAATGTAACATTTTATTTTGGTTTCATAATGAGAACTGTTTGAGGCATATAGACTCTGATATTGATGTAGACATTATAAGACCAATATTGGGTGTTTTGTTTAGAATTTTGGATTAATCCCATGAAGAGACGTATGTACATGTTACAGTGAAATAAGTTTTTTTCATCGGGTTTCTGATTTGGGAAAGTGAATCACCAATCAAAATTTTTATTCCATATTGATCACAATGATGTTATCTGTTTTTTCCATTCTTGGATTTTTGTGATGACGTATCACTGGTTTGATGTTTTAGACATATGAGCCAATGACAAGCCTCTTGCACATGTTGTTTTTAATCCAGACATGGATTTTAGCCTGTGAGTAGCATATCCTGAGTGATTTTTCATATAGAACATGACAGAGAACTTGATAGTTTGTTTTGAGATACAAAGTAGGATATTCTAAGTATGATGCTTCCTTTGGTGATTCATGGTGATGACAGTGATCATGAATGACCATTTTAGATATTCCAGATATAGTGGTGACACTCCCCTATCACACCAGGGAATGATTCATCTATCCATAGAGTTAGTATTCGCCTACCGCACCAGGGAATTAATCCTCTATACTCATTGTGTAGATACATAGGTGGAAATTCCTTGTCTCACCAAGAATTTTTTCCTCTATCCATGGATATGGTACTCCCCTATCGCACTAGGGCGTGGTTCCTCTATATTTTATGCTTGAATATAGAGATGTTACTTCCATATCATACTAGGGAATTAGTCTTATATACTTGGATGTTACACCCATTCGGATGTGAAGTAGCGGGAGACTTCGCTTATTCTATAGTGAGTTGTCTCAGTTTGGTTCCACCAATCCCCCAATGTCTTGGAGAATGTATCCATCTGAGAGGCTCGGAGTGATCCTCATGTACTTAGTGTATTCTCTAGGTAGGGTGTTGGTGAGATCAACATTTAATTGGGCATTTATCCCCTATAAAGAAAGATATTTCCAATAAGGTATGGTGTCCCCCAGTGATCCCTAGGTGTTGACCCCCTATCTGCATGTCGTAGTCCTCATTTCCTTTATGTTTTCCCAATGTAGGTTTTGTAATTTTTGTGACATAAACATACATGGGAATCGATCCCCTATCTAGAAGGATGTTTCCAGTATAATTTTTTGTACCCCTAGTGGTCCCTTTCCATTGACCCCTTATATGTGTATCGAGGTATGATCCCTATGAAAGGCCCAACATGATTATTCATTCTAATTGGGTATTTGTTTGATGGAGTGTGTATCTCAAATGAATCATCTTAGTTTCCTATGTTCTTATTCTTGTCTATAATTTAAGAGAATAACCTCTAGGATTAACATCATCCGTAATAGTATAGCTTGGGGAGTGGTTCCTCATAGACATGCATGACTACTGGGGTAGCAGGGATGTTTCATCAGCTTAGCGATACCCAATGAGGGTTATCTCATAGTTGAGTGACATCAAGGACATTAGGGCTTGTGGAGTGAGATATCTTGGATTATCATTACCTTAAAAACTCACAATGGATCTATGGCTGGCATTGGTTGATACCTTTTGAAAATCATAGTCATTTATGAGTATATCTGGGACATCTTAAGTTATCATTATATCTCATATATTTTTGAAGTACCTATGTTTGATGAGATGAATAATATGAATTCTCTATGTTATGTTATTTTGGGGTTTCCTACTGGGTATTGTTATACTCACCCCTCTATGGAATCTTCCCACACATGTCACGTCTTATGAAGATGACATGCCTTTTAATTGAGTCCTTGGAGGACTAGGATCCAGTGGAGGTTAGTATGGGATAGAAATATCAAGGTTTATATTGGTGTTGTATCAAAAATTATTCCCCTCCTTCTGAGTAGGTCGGAATTTATTTTCTATTTTTTGGATGGGATTGTATTTCTCCCCTTTTTATGCTTTCTAGTACATTATGTCTTACTCTAATGTGGGAAAGATGTTATGCATGAATTTATAGTATCATATATTTTTAGTATCTCTAAATTGTATGGTATTGGATATGTGTTTATGCATACATGTACATTTGGAAAAGAATTCCCATTTTAGATATGACTTGTCAACCCTTATCACTAGCCCTTGGGCTATAGAGGCGGGCTTAGGGTAGTTATGGGTCGACTTTCTGCCAACTTGGAAATTCCCAACAGGTCAAGTCATGATAGAGAATTATTAGAGGGAGTACTTAGACAAAAGTTTTATGACACTTACTAGGTTGATATATAGGGTCCATAAGTAATTCCATCCTAGTAATGGAGTTTTGGGTATATTTTTGATAGATGTGAGGTTTGGTTTGGGAACTAGGGAAACAATGTTAAATTGTTTCATGTTTGGATTTTAGGCTAGGGAATCCAATATAGGTGCACCAGCTAACATATTCATTCACAAGACTCTAATAAACAACTTTTTGACTAGGTATATATTGGAATTTTTTAAAAGGAAAACATTGTACATGCATCATATATGAATCAGTTCTTGTTTCCATGTCCTTCTTTAGTCATCTCACCAGGTACACTAATTGATTGTGGTACATCATGTCATATTTCAAGATGTATTCATGATGATAGTAGAAATATTTTTTGTAGAAAAGTAGATTTTATGCCTCAATGAGTGATGAGGCCCCCATAAAGGGGGTTAGTCAGAAAGTAGTTATTATTCTGGATGGTCAACATGCAGTTCTTTCTCTTGTTGATTAGTTCTTAAACCCACCTTCAGTGGTTTAGTTGGATATGGAAAGTCATAATGTGTCATTGATGGTTATTTTGGTGCTGGATGAGGGTGAATAGTTTGTTTTATCATGTATCATGAACTAACAAGGTAGGGATTATCTAGGGTTTATGGTTAACAAGACTCAAATATAGCAATAATGTGACATAGGGCTTATTTCATGAGGCACCGTCATTCCTGGAGACCTAAAGGATAACACATTCCACCAAGGAATGATTGTTTCTATGATTATGATATGTATGATCATATCACATGGTATTTTCTTTCATTTCATGTAGTTTTCAGATATCTGGTTGATGAACCACCTAGATAGAGCTAGCAGTTAGAGAAAATAGGTTTGTTGGGTTGTGGACGTGATAGAGGAGTTGGGGGAGAAGTAGGAGGTAGTAGATGCTTTATTTTTATTCTACCAAAACCAACCCCAGGTGGGACACTCCATAAAAAGTATTCTAGATTATATAATCTTAGATATCCTGAGGAAATGGAGGTATTGTACCCATAGGATCACTAAGTGTTTTGAGGCTCGACCTGTGTTCCTTTAACTTTTGTTGTAGTAATGTTAGACATAGGTGAGAGCCCCTATTTTTCATAATTTTTTCAATTATATTCTAGGGAGACATGGGACTTTGGTAGATCCTTTGTTAGAGATGTTAGTAATGGCTTTTTATGTGGAAGGAAGAGGGAAACATCCCCCATCGATACACATTCTTGGAACACGACCCAAAACCGTGTAGATGATTTAGTGTTGTCTAAAGAAGATAATGTTGATGTGTGGGGGACCATTTCCCAAGAATTATGTATTTAAGGTTATTTATTTTTCTATTATTTTTTAGTAATTCTTAGTTGTGGTAAACAAGAGGGAAAGGGAAATAATGTGTTCCAAGCAGTTGGAGATTGTAGAGTCTTTTAGTGTAGTTCAATGTATGGAATGTGTCTTCACTTCCCTAACTATAGTTTTACCTAGAGTAATGATCCCCATTATCCTTGAGAATATACCATGTTTGAGACCTAGTGATACTAGTAGACCCCTTTTAGTCAAATCTTGTGTTTTAGGATCCTACAGAGAGGATTAGTGATCACACTCCTCTACAAATAATGTGACCTGACTCTGGTCGGATAGATAGAGCTTCATGGGGAATTTATTCATAGTGGTTGTGTGACCCTAATATTATTTCCAAATATGGAATAGTTTCCTACAATACATGATTAGTTTATTTATACAAATAAGTGTAGATGTGTTTCTGGTTTCATGGGATACTGTTTTCTTATTTGAAAAGGAGTGATCTTGAGTAGAGTAGGATAAGATCATGTGCACGAGGTTATGATTGTATTATTATAAGTTGGCTAGTAATAACATTGGATGAGGGGATTCTATGAATTTTTTTTCTTGTACTGGTGGTAGACAATGAGTATGTATTTCCTAGGTATGTTTTGGGTTAAACACCACACCAAAAGTTAGGATTCTATAAGTAAGATAACCAGGGATCAACCCTGATTATTTTGCAACAACATATCATATAAAACCATAGGCTCTTTAGAAGATTAAGTCACAGTCTTGAGTTTTTAGAGAAATGGTTCTTTTAAAACATAATGTGTTCACCTAGGAAACATATTGTTTTTCACCTAATAGGTGAATTATTTCATGATGTTGGGTGTGAATTTTTGTTACTTGAACCAAGATAAACGAGGAAGAGTATACACTCTCAAGAATCATTGAGTTCTTCAACCAATGGTTTATAGAAAATTTGTTCTGATATTTTGACCTCAGGATGGGTTATCACAAGATCTAGGTTTAAGAGTTGGATGTACAAAGCATGGATTACTAGAGACACTACTATTATTTGAGTTCTTGGTGATACCCTTTGGCATAATGAATGCCCCAACATAGTTTGAATGACTCATGATCTGAATCCTTAACATTTTTTTGTTCTGTTTATGGTTGTATTTTGTGTTGATACCCTCATGTCCTCAACATCAGAGTTGGAGAACGTGAGACACGAGTGGTTGGTTCTAGTGATGGTTTTGAAAGGGGTGTAGTTCATCCAAGGGAGGATGAGAAGTTCCAAAAAAATGTCAGGAGTCCTCTACAGATTGATAACAGTGGCCTTTGGAGTTTGATGAGGAGATATTCTATTTCAACATATCTCTCCATGTATAGGATCATGAATATTTAGAAAGGAAGGTAGGCTATATCTAAATATTATAGTCCCTTTTTGTTATTTTTGTGTTGGGTTATTGAGGGGGTGTACTTCTTAACCTCATAACCATAATAGTTTTGGTTTCTTATGTTCTCCAAATTTCATACGTAAGAATTTATATACACTAATAGTTGTATGATGTTGACTTGGTTAATTTTGGACATGAGAGTGGATTTTCATTTTTCAAGTATTCATTTCCATTGAGAACTGATAGAGAAATACCCTTGGTGGGTATGTGTTTTCCTTTGGTGTTTTTTTTGTAGCAAGGGAAACCATAGGAGGAGCTCATGGGAGTGGGAGACCAAGTTGTGAGCTTAGTATCCCCACATTTTAACTTAGTTTGTTCCATTTTAGAAAAAAAATCTTTAAATAAGGTAATAACGTAGAGACATTGTTTTCAATTTGAAATACTTTGAAATATATTATGAAATATTTTCAAATCCAGACATTGAGACAATATATGATTTCAAGTCCTGGTGATTCTAGTTTTAATTTTTTAAAAATATTAGAAATATTTTATATATCATGCACAATTTTTTCCTAAAAAAGTGGATTAAATCCCAAATAGAGTCTCATATAAAAAATTAGAGACCATCTTGATTTCAAAATGCATGGTTTAACCTTAGTGTTCTCTAAGGTTGTTCGGCATGGAGTGTTTGGTAGAGGCATCTGTTGGAGAGTGTGTTTAATTAAAATAAATAAATAATTTTTTTACTTGTTGTATTAAATGACATAATTAAAATCTTTATAAATACCATCATATTGTAGTTTTACAATTATTATCTATCTAAATAATTCTAGATCTAAAAGTATAGAAGATCATTCTTCATTGGTGGATTGGGATTAGAGAACGATGGATGATCAGAATAGGAATAATCATGAGAGGAATGATGAGCGTAGTGGTATCATCACATTTATCACTAGAAGATGAATTCTTCACTAATGATCGTCCCATAGTCAAGGTAGGACTCATAAATTTTGGTATTTTTCTTTTCATTAAATTATGGACCATGGGTTGATATTTTCTTTCATTGATCTGACATTATTTAACCTTCACATGAGTCAATTCAATATTTTTATTTGTTTAAATCAATTATTTTATTATTTTATGTCATGATATCACCCATGATTAAACACCTATTGACCGTTGGTTAGGACCGCATTGGCCAGTTATGATTATCACATTTGGGGATTTTGTATTTCTCCCTATGTTCTTGGAATTTTTATTTGGTAATTAATTGATCTATAATTAAATGATACATGGGATTACCAATCATTGTCTATTAATTAATTATCAAAATGGATCACCATCATACATATAGATTTGGATTTTAGAAATACGATTAAGACATTGAAATTATTACAGGAACCCAACTTTGGATTGGCCATTGGTGGGTTCTAGGATGGATTCAGCATATCACTCTAGAGGTGCATTAAATGATGTTTTCGAGCATTGAGTGGATGAAATCTTGTAACTGGCGATGTTGGTGTCTAATTTTTGTGTGTAGGGTTGGGTTCCCATGACCCAGGAGGTGTAGTTTCTATCTATAAAAATGTTAAATGGTTTTCTAACAATGAATACAAGGAATATGATTTTAGACCAACCATGGATGGGCGATGTGTGTTAATATTATTTTTATTAATAAAAACATATGATATTTATTATTAATTTTAACAACAATACACTTTTTATAGTTATTATTGTTTTTAAAAATAGTAAATTCTGTTATTTATTCATTATTACAGTTAATAATAATAACAAAGTAGAAAAAGAAATCTAATAGGAAGGGTAGGGACCTCTTGGATGGAACCATGACATGAGAAATGGGGGGGGGGGGTGGTTCCTCCTTTCATTAACATATTATTGATATTATTATAATATTGATAATAATGTTAAAAAAATTTAATGGTAAGGGGATGGAAAATAGAACATATGAGAGAAGGAGGAGAAAAAATAATAACATAAATTATTATTATTATTATTATTATTATTATTATTATTATTTTTGTTGTTCTTGTTCTAGTTACCAAATGTTTAATTCATCATAACTTTATCATACGACGTCAAATTGGTGATCCGTCTATGAAATCATGATTTTGGTACTAATATGGTCAATTCAAGACCAATTTTGGAATTATATTTTGGACTCATGGATCCAGTACTTGAATCACACAATAATAATAATAATAATAATAATAATATTATTATTATTATTATTATTGTTATTATAATTATTACTATTGTTATTGTTATTATTATGAAATCTAGTATCTGATGTAACATTTTCATATGGTGTTATAATGACAAACCTTCTGAGATATAACATCCATGATATTAAGGAATATATTTTAGGAATAGTATTTAGTGTTTAATTTAGAATTATGGCTCGAGTCCATGAAGAGACCTATGTACATGTTATGGAGAAATAGGTTGTTTTCACTAAGTGTCTGATTTGAGAAATTGAATATCCAATACCAAGTGTTTTTTCATGAGGATCAAAATGGTGTTATCTGTTTGGAAATTCATGGATTTTTTCTATGAATTATTTTAACTTTGATGTTTTATCCCAAAAGATTGATGATGAACCACATCCACCCATCAGGTTCTTGGCCAGACTCATATTTTCCACTATGAGTAACCCATCATGAGTGTTTTTCCCTGTAAAACATGATGGTGTAATTTATAGTGGATTTTAAGATATGATGTGATATTTTCTAAGAATGAAACTTTTATAGGTGAAGCTTGATGATGGAAGTGTTTGGGAAGGATCATCAGAGAGATCCCAAATAAAGAGGCAACACTCCCCTATCACACCAGGGTGTGGGTCCTCTATCCATTGAGGTTGTAATACTCTATCACACCATGGTGAAGATCCTCCATAATCATTATGATAATATGGAGTTGGTACTCCCCTATCTCACCAGGGTTCATGTCCTTTATCGACATATACGGTACTCCCATATTACAACAGGGGGTAGTTCCTCTGTATTCTGTGTTTAGGTATAGATATAATACTTCTCTATCATACTAGCTTATGGTTATTATAACATTTAGATATTATACCCCATTAGGATGTGAATTAGTGTGGGAGAGTCCCTTTATTCTGTAGTGAGTAGTCTCAGTCCACTTTGACAGATACCTCAGTATCTTGGAGCATGTATCCCTCCAAGAGTCCTGGAGAGATCTTCATATCCATGATGTGTTCCCTTAGTAAGGTTTTATCATGAACAACACTTACACTAGAGTAATACCCAATATAAGAGGATTTTTTATTAGGTTCTATTGTCCCCTAGTGATCCATGGGAATTGAACCCCTCTCTGTATATCAATATCCTCATTTACTTCATGTTTTCCCTCGGTTGGGTTCAAAATTGGCATGACTAACATTTACACAAGAATCAATCCCCTATCTATAAGGATATTTATAGTAGGTTCTATTGTTCCCCAAGTGATCTAGGGAATTGAACCCCTATTTTTGTATTGATAATTGATCCCTATGAGATTCCTAGATCAATACTTCTTTACAATTGGGTATTAGTTTGATGGAATGTGTATCATAGATGAAACCCTTTAGTTTTCTATATGGTTCTTTTTTGATAGACCTGATGAGCATGACCTCTGGGATGTGTTTATTAAGTGGCACTAAATCTTGGGGAATGGTTCCTCCCAAAAGATCATGACACCTATGATGGAGGTTATGTTCCATCATCTTAGTGATACCCAGTGTGAGATATGTCTCAGTTGAGTTCCATTAGGGATAACATGGATCATGTTGTGGGACCAACTAGAGAAGCATTACCTTAATACCTCACAAGGGATATATGGCTGGTAGTGGATGAGACCTTTTGTAACATAGAGTAATTTATGATTATAACATGGATATATTTGGTAATTATTATCTCTCATATCTAGAGTACATACATATGTTTGATGAGGTGACTACTCTTGATGCCTTATGTTTGGTTATTTCTAGGTGTCCTACTGGGTATTGTTTTACTCATCTTTGTATGAGAAATTCCTACACATTTCATGTATTATGAAGATAAATAAAATTTTTATAGGGTACTTGGAAAAATAGAGTGGGTCGATCATATTTTGTTCTTGACAAACCTAAGTGTATTCTGGTATTTCACCTAAGAGTAGTCCCCTCCTTCAAATAAGGTTTGACTTTATCTTCTAGTTTTTTATGGTCTTGTATTTGGCCCCTTTTTTACATTTTCTATTATTTGATTTTGTAATCAGATGTGGGATATATTGTATGCATGAATTTATAGTATCATATATTTTTTACTTTCTCTCATCATTATATGTTCTTGGAGATGTGTGGATTTGTACATGTACATTAGGAAAATCCATCACATTTTAGATATTCTTTCTTGACAATTTTCACTGTTCACTGGCCTATGGAGGAAAGCTTGGGGTAGTTATAACTCAAATTTCTGATGGTGATGTGGATCCCTATGGGTTGGATCATGACTTCTAAATTAAAAAATCATACATTTTTTATAATTTTATGAAACATTAAACGTATTTATATTTTCTTCATTTGATATTATTTGTGTCTACTTTCTAAACATTCATGGCTTGTTAGATGATTCTATACAATTTATATTTCTTTTTCAATCTATTATATTGAATTTTATGTTTAAATTTACCAAGAAATCTTTTCTATTTAATATATTTTATTACTTAACCTTCATATTCACGTTTAATTGAAATATTTATGAGTGGGTCTTCATTAAATAAAATACTAACTTTTATCATGTTATATGTTTTTTTTACATGAGGCACTTATCATTTTTTTATGTTTTTTACATATATTTGTTCTAATAATTTTTCCATAATCATCATCCCAAAATTATGTTTCTTGGGCAAGGAAATTTCATATAACTTCTATAAGCATGGATAATAATGAAATAAATTTATTGAATCCTTATATTAATCATCATGATTATATTTAAAAATTTTACTTTGTTTTTTTCATATCAACACCTTTTCGTACTCTATATTCCTCATATTATTCTCCTTCAATTTTGTATTCATATTCTCCATTTTAGTGTTCCTTTCATCAATCGTATGTTTGATTTTATCTAAAAACTGATTCGTAAGAGAAACTATATCAACTTCAAGTTTATTTTATATTTTGATATTTTATTTTTTTTGGGAAATTTCCTTCCTCAACTTAACTTATTCTTTATTTTTTGAATTCATCCCTGTAATTTAATCTCTTGATACCATATCTTCTTACATTGTTCTTTCCTTCTCTAAACATAATTCTATTATCATTACTAAATTATCTTCCTTTAAGCTTCTAGTTTTAGAAATTATTCTTTTAGACTTATGAGTTTATATTCTCTCTCATTACTGATGTTTTTTCATTCACATATTTGTTTTCACATTATTTTCATCACCCTTATAATTCCACTCAAAATTTCAAGAAGATACTGAAAATATAAATTAAAAACTATAACACCTTCTACATATTAATTAATTTCATAATTTTCACTAATACATATATTAAATATTTTTTTTTTGTTTTGAATTTAAATTAAATCATCAAAAATCATACCTAGGTTATTGATAAAATACCAAGGGTGTCTCAAATATGGTCAGGGTTAAAATCGTGTATACCTCTAAAAAATATATATTTCCTCAAATTCTATATGTGATTTGGTTTTAGGTCACACTTACCATAGGTGGGTCAGTATTAATCATGGATAAGGCTCAAAATCTCATGTATTGACAAGGTAGTTACACACTAGATATTTTCTAATGGTGGACGGTCTATCACATAAGTGTTTTATCTAGTACACGAGTGATTTCTCGAAGGTCATCCTGTTAATTTTGAAAGTGGTCTGGAATTCCATATGAGCGACATCTCTATCTCTCTCTCAAAACTATTGTTTCACATATCACATTGGGTAATTATTACCCTCCAAATGTATTTTTTTATCTTCATTTGGATCGTTTCTCATAGGTCACTTCATCTTCATGAAAGATATTTCTTTAAACTATACCTATTGAATATTTATCTAATAACTCTAGTAGTACTCCAGACATGAACAACATCTCTCAAATTGGTGGTTTCACTTATCAGATATTTTATATCTCTCTCATGTACCCTAATAATATAATAATCCCCATAAGATAATTTAAAAAAACCACCACATACTTAGACTTTCTATTCCATCATTTTTAAACAAGACACATTATCTCTTTAATGACTTCTAATAAAACACAATCAAGTTATTCATCTTACTCTAATTATTTTTCTTTATAGTTTATTGAGAAAAACACGATTTATTATTATTTTGTGGACTAATATTTTTATAATTTAATATATATATTTCATGTTTCTATAAAATATCCATAATTTTTTTATGATTCATGATTCTTCTATTCACCCCATATATCAGTTCATCCTTTAAACATTTATTGGGAATTAAATCAAATTATAGCTTCTTTTAATATATTTCATTAACAAATTATCATCTCATATCAACAAAAGTAGTACTTTAAAATATCCATATATGATACATCATTATGAATTTCCAAGATAAATAAAAAAAATTCCTCCCATGTCACATAATTTTTTTTATGAAATATTAATATTTTCATATTTTGTGTTATAAAAACTATTGAGAGATTGAATTCAAAATTAAAATATCAAAAAAATTAATTATAATATAAAATTTAATAATTAATACCAATTATTCATACTGAGGTCTAAATTATATGAAATCATCATAATTAGGAGTGAATCATGGTAATTAATGTTATTAAATTATTCATTAAATGTCAATTTTTTGATCCTATTCCATTGTTAGAAATAAATCATGTTCATAGTGCCAAATAAAATTCATAATCAAAAAAAGACAACCAATTTACTTATACCACCTCTAATGTGGATTCAAATTCCATATTAACATATAAAAACTGCTATTATAAATGAGATGTTATTGTATTGTTGTGATCACAATGTTTAGGATAGGCCTACTAATAAGTTAAAAGAAAATTTGTCTCCATAATATCATCCCACTACTTCAACAAGGGATACAATAAATGGTTCAACTACCCATAAATGAAAATAACATAGATCTACAACAAATCCAGACAAAACTCACATATATATATATATATATGTATATCAATAATTTCATATGTGGTGAACTTTTTTATTATATGGAATCTTTAATACTCAATCCAAATATATAATATAAAACTTAATAATACCAAAAACAAACATAATCCATCATAAACCATATAATAATAATTATCTATTAGTATAATTTATTTTCTTCTTATCTTCTTCCTCCAAGTATAGGTAGGTTTCGAGTCTTCAATATGATCCACCCTCTTATCTCTTTATAACTATGTTGGATATGTTTATTTCACTAGAGAATTAATCCATAAGAACTCTTTATGCTTCTTATTTGTTCTTAAATAAAAAACATATGAATATTATGTGACTCTCCTTTCATTGATAAATTTAATATCATATTTTTATTCTTCATGATGAAATGATAAACTTTGATCAATGATTTAAATTTAAACTATTAAATTACCTCTTCATAATATTTGGTCATGTTTATTCCAAAATATTATAAAATTTTAACCTCATCACATTCTTGAAAAAACTTCTACCTAAAGATGATGTAGAATTATAAAGCTGGATAACCCATAATAAACTTTACTATCCTGTAATAACCTTAAAATAATTATTTTTATGTTTTTTACCCCCAAGATCACCTTTATAATGGACCGTGTCATCATAGGTCAGTGAAATATTGGAAAATTATATTTTTTGGATTTCAGATCCCCAGTGAGTTAAAATTGGTAAAACTAAATGGGATACAAGGTGGTTGTTAAGAAAATAGATATATTTTTGGATGTGTTCAAAGGTTTTAGAGTTGGTAACATGGGAGGTAATGCCTGGGTTAAAATTTAGGGGGTTCGATAAGTGGTCAAGACCTAGTGGGAACTACATGTACCCAATATACTTCTAGTAGAATCCTATAAAAATAATTATAGGATATGAAATGGGATAGCCCTACTATTTCTGCCATCGAGAATCTAGTGGTGGTACATGAAACTCCCAATGACTAGAAAACATCTAGTGAGAGACCACCGAAATCCTGGTATGACTTCCAACCACAAATTTTAGGTAGGGGAATTTTGGTATTTTGGTGGATTTTAAGAGAAAAAACTTCAGAGATATTTCTTCTTGGATATTCATATAGAGGGGGATATATCTTCTTTTATTTATATCCTCATGTCTATACCTTTTATGATCCATAGAGGTTTGGGATGGTTCCATTCAGTGTTGGACATTGATATGAATCTTTGTCTTCCCCTCTTCTTCCTCTCCTTCCTATTAATCTAATTTTAGTGCTTTATCTCTATGAATTTATAGATTATTCTACTAAACCATGCAAGAATTGTCTCTAAATAATAGGGACTTATAATTGTATGTAGATTGGATGTTGAAATCTGGTGAACACAACCATTACTCACCGTTATGATGGAAGTACATTAAATAGTAATTTTTTTTATGTATTTTTCACTAGTGGGAATTATTTTAGAGATAAATTTAGTAGAAAGTCATGGGTACTCTTATAGTTTTGGTTAAATAGGACTGGTGAGGGTCTTAAGTACACATTTTTTTCACAATTTTTGTGGAATAGTGACACTCTATGTGTTTTTAATGGTTAAGACAATGTTGTTAAATTAGTATAATTAATTATAACTATTTATAATTAATTATTTGGGTGTTAGGGTATGGAATTTTGGATATAGAGTTTACATGGTTGGTAATAATAATTTTCAAGAGAATACACCAATAGATCACTATAAATTAACCATAATAAGATACATTTTAGTGTAATAGACCATCTATATATTCATTGATAGGAAGTTATTCCCTCAAGGTTCAGTGTACTATAATATAAGATTAGAGCCTCACCCTACTCATTGCACTATATTGGACATCACACAATCTCTAACATAAACCCCACAAACATTAAAGAAAAATTTTATTAAAGGAAAAATAACACCTGGTTTTATGTGGTTTATAAATTACGTCATGGATCCATAGGAGAATCACTATTTCATTTAATTGCTATCATATTTTATAAGGAATTACAATCACTTTTACTAGGAAAAATAATTTGATAACTTATTTCATGTAATATTTATGTGTATATGTGGGACCACATACTTAAACTAGGTAGTCTCTATTCATCCAATTGAACAAACTTTTGAAATTTTTGAAGTCCCACTATATTCCTTAGGGACTATTCATACCCAATAATAATTAGAGATCTGACTGATGACATTTATTGTAAGTGAAATCAATAATTTTGTTCTATCATTTACTATAAAAATGTGCTAATATTTCATTAGTGTAACTTCCATTGAACAAATATCAGACACCTGACCACTGCACATCCGATCAGAAGACAATATATTTTCATTAACCTATATTCACTAGAAATTATTCACTATCAATTCTTGAACCCCAAACCTATGACATCTTCTGATATTTCTCCTTCTGATCAAACTCAAATAGAACTAATGAAGTCTTCATTTTTAATAATATCTCAATTGAAGAATACTTCAAGGAAACCATGGAAAATCTATAAATCTTTTTCACATCTAGTAATCCTTCCACACCAATAAAATAACAATTTCTCTCTAATAAATTCCATTCAACTAATACCCACTATAGAAAAATTCTACCTCATACTATCCTAGAATAAATCAGCAGTGAAATTGTATAATAGATTATATATCTAGGATTTTTTTTGAATTCCCAACACTTTTCCTCCATAAAATTCTAAATAAATTGATATTTCATGTAAATGTGTATCATCCTTCCACGAGACACTAGATACAAAGCTGATTGAATTTTACTCTAGATAGAATAATATAGTAATTAAATATCATAGAGTCTTTTCAATTCCTATATCAATATCATCAACCATACAAGTTCCTTCTGGATTCTATTTCTAATAGGTTCTTATCTTTCATTATGGAAAAAGTAACCACCAGTTGCAGTCACAACATATAGTTCATGGTCATTCCTTTATAGGTGAACAAAAATTACATAGTACTATTATAGATGTATGAATCCCTATAAATTTATACATCAATGTAAACTTGTAATGGATCATCCATCCAAAAACACAACAATGTATCTTTTGATCCCTTCATGTACTAGATGATCCACTTCACAACCTCCCAATCCCCCCTGCTTGGATTTGACATGAATCAGATAACAAATCCCATTGAAAATACAACTTCCAATCAAGTATATATAATAGCGTACATCAGTATACCGAGTGTAGATGAAAATGGATCTTTCACCTTGTATGTGAAATAATCTTCCACTTTAGACAACTTATCTTTTGGTAAATTTGATGTGTCTAACTAATAGAGTTGATAATAGCATACATTAAGTTCTTTAAAACCTTTCTATCACCTTATACTCATAGTCCCAAAGATATAGAACCAAAATACTAGCTTATATATCTCCCTCAAAATTGATTCGCAAATTTGTTTAGCCAAACTGTGATCTTTCATCTAAAATACTTTAGAAATGTGATGCATTATCTCGAAAATCATATTAATTACTAGAACATTTAATAACATATCATCCACTTATAAGATAGTAATGATGAAAATTCCACCATCTTTCACCTTTTAATAGAAATAGTGATCCACATTTCACCAATTGAAAATTTTTTAGCTATGAATACATCAAATTTCTAATCCCACTACCTTTATTACTACTTTAAATCATAGAGACTTCTTTTCAGTTTACACACCCAATATTTTTTTCTAATTATCATTGAAAATGACTAATTCATTCATTTAAATATCTTCATTCAAGCCATTTTGAATAAAGGTTGTCTTTATATCCATATAATCTATGTTTGGATTATTAAAAGTTACTAGGATTTTATTATTTGGATAGTATAATGCTTAACTTATGGTAAGAAGTTTTCAAAGAAATCAATCCCCTCCTACTGTTAGAATCCCCTTAGTGCCAGCTATGCATTATACCGCTTCCTTATTTCTACAACCTCCTTAAAATATAAATCCAATTTTCTTTCAAGTTCCCATTTCCATTATCTTAAAATAGTCATATCCCATGTTCCATTAGAATATAAAAATGGGATTTCTTCATTCATCACTGGCATCCACTAGTGCCGAAAACATTATTTATGTCACCATTTTTTACGTCGGTTATATATAACCGATGTGATAATCTGTGAAACGTGGTTTTTTTACGTCGGATATTTTATAACCGACGTAAAAAATGTGGTGAGTAAATTTTTAACATCGGTTATTTTAATAACCAATATTACAAATCGCGCGCATTCGTTTTTTACATCGGTTATAAATTAACCGACATAAAAAACCAAAGCGTGGGGTTTTTTATGTCGGTTATTTTATAACCGACGTAAAAAACGAGATATCACCGACGCAAAAAAAACAACACACGGATTTTTTTACGTTGGTTATAAAATAATCGACGTAAAAAAACTGTATATGATACATTTATAAGGTCGGTTATTATAATAACCGACGTTATAAATGTCAAAAAATTGTTTATAACGTCGGTTCTTAAATAATCGACGTTATAAAACATTTTAAAAATTAACAAGCCCCGTGGATTGTCATTTATGATTTTTCGATCGACAGTACGGCGACTCGTCTCTCTCGTGCGGTAAACCCTAATCAGCTCGTCGATCTCGCTGCGTTAAACTCGTTTTGCCTTCATCATTTATCATCTTTACTCTCCTTGGATCTATCATCTCAACTCGTAACACTCAAGTAAGCCTTTCGTGAATTTATTTCGTTCGTTTTTTTCCCGGATAGTCTATATTTATGTTTTGTGATTTTTGTGTTTAAACTAGGTAAGATTCTTCGATTTCAAACCCTCTTACCTCCTTTTTCCATCATCATCTTATTTATCATTCCCAGATCTATTAAATCAACTCGAAATATTCACGTAAGCCTCAACTACTTCTATTTAGTTTGTTTTTGTTTCGTGAATGCCCGACATTGATGGTAATTTTTGTTTTCATTGACAACTAATGATCTCATTCACCTATATTACTGTATAGAATGGTTATTGATTAAATGTAAGAATTCAAAAATGATATTTTATGTGTTGTTTTTGCTTATGTTTATCCTCTTTTATATGAGAATCTATTAGACATATAATGTAATGGCTGTTGACCTCTATGGCCCTTCGATGCATCGGTATATCTCATGATTCCAAATAAAAATGGGTTATGCTGAGGGCTTACCCTAGTATTTTTTGAGGCCTTGGCCAAGGCCTTGAAAATATGTTTAAGATTTCTCGAATTATCCATTATCTCATTATGATATTAGTTATCAAGAAAACTTGTGATCATTTGACTAGTTGAATATCAATGGTTATTTTTAATTATCATACGATCATTTAAGTAGCCATATTTAATAATATTTAATTCTATCTATTTCATGCTGAAGTATATATTAAATGCATGTGTTTTTAGTTGTTCACCATTCCTAGTTTTTATATGTAAACCATTGTTTGGGGGGTTGTCCGGGGGGGTGGGGGCTGTTCAGAGGGTTGGGGGGTGTCCAGGGGGGTGTCCAAGGGGGTAGGTGGGTGTGGGGGGATGTCCAAGGGGGTGGAGGCCTTTCCAGAGGGTTTTGGGGGTTGTCCGGAGGGGGGGAGGTGGGGGGATGTCCAGAGGGTTGGGGGGTGTCCAAGGGTGTGTCCAAGGGGGTCGGGGGTGGGGGGGTGGTGTCCAGGAGGGGTGGGGGGTGCTGTCTGGAGGGGTGGGGTGCTGTCTAGGGTGTGGGGGGCTGTCCAAAGGGTCAGGGGTTGTCCAACGGGGTGTCCAAGGGGTAGGGGGTGGGGGGTGGTGTCTAGGAGGGGTGGGGGGTGCTGCCGAGAGGGGTGGGGGGCTGTCCAGTGGGTTGGGGGGTGTCCAGGGGGGTGTCCAAGGGGGTGGGTGGGTGCGGGGGGCTGTCCAAGGGGGTGGGGGCCTGCCCAGAGGGTTTTGGGGGTTGGCCGGGGGTGGGGGGGCTGTCCAGAGGGTTGGGGGGTGTCCAGGGGGGGGGGGTGTCCAAGGGGGTGGGTGTGTGTGTGTGGGGGGGGGGGGCTGTCCAAGGGGGTGAGGGCCTGTCCAGAGGGTTTTGGGGGTTGTTTGGGGGGTGGGGGGCTGTCCAAAGGATTGGGGGGTGTTCAGGGGGGTGTCCAAGGGGGTAGGGGGTGGGGGTGGTGTCCAAGAGGGGTGGGGGGTGCTGCCTAGAGGGGTGGGGGGTAGTCCAGGGGGTGGGGGGGATGTCCAAAGTGTTGGGGGGTGTTTGGGGGGGGGGTGTCCAAGGGGGTGGGTGGGTGTGGGTGGCTATTCACGGGGGTGGGGGCCTGTCCAGAGGGTTTTGGGGGTTGTCCGGGGGGTGGGGGGTGGGGGCTATCCAGAGGGTTGGGGGTGTCCAGGGGGATTGACTACTACATCGTGGTTTCTGAGATTATGACATGATGATTGTGCCATGATGATTATCTTTACATTGTGATTTTCTCCATCTGAATTTTTATTTTAAATATCATTTGATTCTCAGGTTTACTCCATTTTCTCCAATTTTCTATCAACCATGTAGGCGCCATGGTTTTCTTTTATTCAATGGAATTTAAAACTGTTATATCTGACTATATTTTGTTTTAAAAATAATATTCAAGCATATTTTTTTAAATACGCATAGATTTGTTTTATATTTCAAAATTGTTTTACATTCAAATTATGATTTTTTTCATATAAACATATATTTGTCTTATCTTAAAAATATATATATTTTTGATATTTTTTATAGGTAATAATGAGTCGAAGTTGGATTACGGCACATCGAATGAGAAATGAATATAAGGAAGGTGTTGTTGCCTTTTTGGAATTTGCTAAACGAAATGTTCCAAGTAGTGAAATTTTTTTCTGTCCATGCCTGAAATGTTTGAATATGAAGAAGTTGAAAAGTAGAGAGATAAAAGATCATCAAATTTGTCATGGTTTTAATCCGAGTTACAGCCCTTGGATTTGGCATGGTAAAACTGGACGGAATGTTACTGATGATGATGATTCACAAGATGGTAACTCCGATGGAATTGAAGAAATGATTCGTGATATTGTAGCAGAAAAAATTGAGATAGAAACGACAGTTGCACATCTATATGGTGATGCTGAAAAACCATTATATCCTAGTTGTACCGATTTTACGGTTTTGATTAACCTGAAGGTGAAACATGGATGGAGTGATAGAAGTTTTACAGAGCTGCTAGAATTGATGAAAGACATTCTTCCAAAAGATAACGATCTTCCAGATTCACATTACAAGGCCAAGAAAATATTATGCCCGATGGGATTAGGATACAAGAAAATACCTGCCTGTCCAAATGACTTCATTATATATAGGAAGAAATATGAATTTTTGTCAGAGTGTCCTGAATGTGGGACATCATGGTATAAGGTGAAAGAAAAATCATAGGTTTATGTAGAGATTACAAAGATCCCTTCAAAGTTATTTTGGTATCTTCCTACAATTCATCATTTCAAACGTTTATTTTCTAATTCCCATGATGAAAAAAGGTTAAAATGGCATGATTATGAGCAGGTATGTGATGGAAAAATACGTCATCCAGCTGATTGTCCGCAATGGAAGAAAATTGATGGGCAGTATTCTACATTTGGAAATGAAATTAGAAATCTCAGACTAGGGTTGTGCACAGATGGAATGAATCCATACCAAAACCTCAGTAGCACACATAGTTCATGACCTATTTTATTGGTAATTTACAACCTCTCTCCTGAAGTTTGTATGAAGCGCAAATATGTCATGTTGAGTATAATGATCTCTGGTCCAAAGAAAACCGAAAATGATATTGATGTTTACTTGTCACCGTTGATTGATGATTTGAAACTGTTATGGGCTGATGGTATTAGGGTGTATGATTCTTATAAAATGGAATATTTTCAACTGCATGCAGTACTTCTGTTCACTATAAATGACTTCCCAGTGTATGGAAATTTGGCTGGATACAATGTTAAAGGTCATAAAGCATGTCCAATTTGCGAACAACAGACGTCATATTGTCAATTGCATCATGGGAGGAAAACAGTGTACATGGGTCATCAAAAGTTTTTGCCTATGGATCACCCTTATAGAAAACTAAAAAAGGAATTCAATGGCTCACAAGAATTTGATACTGCTCCAAAACCTTTATCCCCTGATCTGTATTTTTAGAGGGTGAAAAACCTTGATGTGACATTGGGAAAGACACAGAAATCTGGTAATGATAGACATATTTGGAAGAAAAGGTCAATATTTTTTGAGCTACCATATTGGAGGTATCATGAAGTTAAACATAATATTGATGTCATGCACGTGGAGAAGAATATCTATGATTGTTTGATTGGAACATTGTTAGATATTAAAGGAAAGACAAAATATGGGTTGAATGTAAGATTAGACTTACTATCAATGGGAATACGTTTGGAGTTAGCTCCCACTCTTAAAGGAAGACGAACATTTCTTCCATCGGCTTGTCATACATTATCGAAGAGGGAGAAAATTAGCTTTTTTCAGTGTCTTCATGATATCAAAGTTCCTCAAGGTTATTCTTCAAGTGTAAATTTTTTTGTCTCATTGAAGGACTTGAAGTTGATAGGTATGAAATCACATGATTGTCATGTCATGATGCAAAAAAATTCTACCAGTTGCATTGCGTGGAATATTGACCATTCGTGTCAGAAAGACTATAATGAAGTTGTGTTATTTTTTCAATTCAATTTTTAACAAGGGGATTGACGTGAATGATTTGAACATTTTGGAAAAGGATGCAATATTTATACTTTTTCAATTGGAAATGTATTTTCCTCTAACTCTTTTGATATAATGGTGCATTTAATGATTCATATGGTTCGAGAAATAAAGCTTTGTGGACCTGTATATCTTCGTTGGATGTATCCTTTTGAAAGGTATATGAAAATATTAAAGGGGTATGTTAAAAATCCATATCGACCTCAAGCCTCCATTATTGAAAAGTATATTTCTGAGGAGGTAGAAGAGTTTTGTACGAGCTACTTGCCTGCGGCGCAACACATAGGTTTGCCTCCATCTCTCCATGAAAGAGTTAATAATGAGGGAAAGGGGATTCATGGCTTGAAGGTCAAATCATTGTTAGCTGAACAGATGAAGAAGTTAGAATCATACATCTTGAATAACATAGCTGATGCTCAACCGTATATCACATTGCATATTAATGAGTTGAAACAATGTCATCCAAAGAAGAAAGAAATGTGGATTTTGAATGAGCACAACAATTTTTTTTTTCATGGATTAAAAAGACTTTTCTTGGTAGATCAGATGTATTAGAAACATTAAAATGGATAGTGGTTGGTCCATGTTTAAATGTGATAACATGGTCCGGTTATGACATTAATGGATATACATTTCATACGAAAGCTCAGGACAACAGAAGTGCAATTCAGAATAGTGGTGTATTGGTGTTTGCAGAAGCAATGCATTTTTTGAGTGCTAAGGACAAAAACCCAATTTCTGCATCAAGTGCATATTATGGAGTGATTGAAGACATATGGGAGGTTGATTACTTTAAAATTAAAGTTCATGTTTTTAACTATAAATGGTTTATCGGTAACAATAGTGTCAGGCACGATGAATTTGGAATGACACTTGTTAATCTGAATAGATTAGAAGACACAACTGATTCTTTTATAATGGCAACACATGAAAAATAAATTTTCTATATAGTAGATCAATCAAATATGCAGTGGGCTGTTGTTTTATAAGAGAAAAAAATATGTTGGTGAGGATGAACTTGATGAAGATGCTGATTTATGTGAGATCCCTACTTCTATGGAAAGATTAACAGAACATAATGATGAGAATGTTGAAGACATGGTTTGTTACATAAGGAATGATCACGATGAAGGAATTTGGGAAAACAATCCATTTGTACATTCCTAAAACTACAGGTAACATATGTTTATTTCTTGTTTACATTTATTTTTTTTCATAAATGTTAGATATTGTAATTTTTTTATTTGTTTAGTTTACTTTATCATGTTTACCATTACATGAATTATATATCTATTATTTTTGTTCAGTGACAATTACTTTACCATGTTTACCAGGTTTACCATTTTTACCATCTTGACCATCTTTACCATCTTTACCATTTTTAACATGCTTACCATATTACCAATGTTTACTATTACGTAACTTAGTACACTTTTCTATTTTCTGATTATAGTAGTATTAAAATATTTGAATTTGTATATTTTTGAACTAACATTTGTTTTTTTGATTTGAAGGATAATGAAAGATCATTCAGTTGATCAAATACATGATTCTGGAGATGAGCATATTGGTCATACCTCTGGGGAGGAACATTCACATGCTCCTATTATGACAAAGAGTTCAAAGGTTGGTAAACGTGGGTGCACACGTTTACCAAAATTATCACTTGCCCGTACGCAGGTTCAAAGGATAGTTGTTGAGTTTGATGATGATGATATTCCTAGAGGTCCAAATGAATTTTTTTTAAGAGTTTTGTAGTAACTCAGGCTAAGAGAAAAGTAAGCATTCTGTATGATGACTGGAGAAGTGTGGATAAAGAGATAATCTCTCAATTGTGGGAGACGATTTTGGTAAGATCTTTTGCTATTATTTTACTATTCCATAAATGTTTTTAGTATATATAATATATTTAACCTCTTCTTTATTAGATGAAATTTGATATTCCTGACACTGGAAGAGTCAGGAAGAAATGCTTATCGTTGGCTGCCAGGAGATGGAGGGATTTCAAATCAACCCTCTCATCTGATTTCATTTATGGTCATAGGAGTCATGACAATCCATGTCGTATATATCCTTTTATATATGAAGACACATGGAGACAATTTTTTGAAAGTAGAAGAAAAGAGTCATTTTTGGTAAGGGAAATGTAAACTTTTATAAGCTTTCTTATATAAATGATCTTATTAATGTTTTGTTAATGATTTTTTATTCTTAATTTATAGCAAAAAAGGAAAGATCATCAGGAGATCTAATCTAAAAATTTATACCCTCATAGTTTTTCTCGGGGAGGGTATGCATTTTTGGAAGAACAAATGATGGTGGAAAATTTTCAACAACTAAGAGATGAGTCTTCAAGTTCTGGAGAGGTGGCCCCTCCATCCCCTCCATCTAGACATGAAAAATAAAACAGAGCTCGTAAGGGAAAAAAAGGGAAATATATTTCAGAAGAATCGAGAATCATAGCTGAGAGGATTGTAAGATATCTATTTTATTTATTTAAGTTAACTATTTTCTTCATATAATTTCAATCATTACAGAAATGTTCAATTATTAATATAGGAATATCTTGAGGAGAAGAGTTCACAGGGGACATTTAAAGCTATTGGGAGGGAAGATATTTTATCTGTAGCATTGGGAAGGCCCGAACATCCTGGTCATTTAAGAGGATATCCAGCAGGTGTATCGGTAAGAAAAGTGTTTCCACGTTCTTCAACTTCTAACGTCGAGGGGGTTTATAAAAAAAATAGAATCCTTGGAGGATGAAGTTCATAATATTAATGCGATGATGGAGGAAAAGATTAGAGCGTCGGTGCAGTCTATGTTTGAAGACATTCAAAGACAATTTCAGACTGCAGCTCCCACTCCTTCACCTCCCCCTGCAGACCCCATTATTTATCCTCCACCTCCACCAGTAGCTCCCACTACCCCGCCTCAGCCTTGAGACCCCATTTTTTATCGTACTCCTCCACCACAACTTCCTACTTATTGCGAGTTGTATGTTGATGATTCTCAACATTATATAGTATCATATGGGTTGGTATATTGTATAGGAGATACAATTCATCATCAATAATTAGAGGTAGAGAATCAAAGGGTCACTGTACATGATATTATAGATAGATCAGCTCAGGTACCATTACCTATAGATGAGGTGGAGATAGTTGGACATAATATTGGCCATTTTTTAATTTGGATATCCAGACTTCTTAGACTCATTACCATAGAGGTATGAATGTTATATATTTTATTTTATTTTTTTATTAAAGTTGTTTTATCATTTGAAAACTAATATATTTTTCAATTTATTTTTACAGGAATACTTCAAAGGTAAAGAAATACTGTATAGACAACAACAAAGACAAATGGATATGAAATCAGATACATATTCTAGTAATCTTGATAGATTGTCAAGATATTCAAATTTTTTGGTGGGTCATTATGAGTTTCCAATGGAAGCTCATGTTTGTGGATGTGAAATAAGTGTGGGGATTATGAAAACTGATATCATAGAGCTTGTTACTGGAGATAAGTTGGGCATCAACGTGGTGAAATTTTTTTCCATGTAAATCTTAACACCTTTTACCTATGTCATATTTATTAAAAATGTATACTTATGTCTATTTTGTATTAGGTATCTTTATAAAATTTGTGAGAGGAATGAGCTGATAGATGTATATAGATTCATGGACCCGCAATTGATTTCCCCTGAAGCATGTGCATTGGATGAGGAACAAAGAATGGTTTATATTTCTAAAAGACTTGAAAAGAATATAGTCACACAATATTGTATGATGCCTTTTTGTGATAGGTATGAAACACATCTCTCTCAAAGAGTTAATTATCTTTTAACATAAAAAACCACTAACATTAAATTTCCTTTTATCAGTGATCATTAGATGTTAGGGGTTTTTTGCCCAAGGGAGAAAGTACTTTATTGGATATGCTCTATCCATGATGATGTGCGTGGAAGTTTTAAGAATATATTGGAAAAGTAAGTTTCAATTTCTCAATAGTTTTATATATTATAATGAATTTTAAATTTACCCCATTTGTATTATTTTCTAACAGGGCATGGGCCTACTTTTGAAAAAACACAAAGAAAAGGAGTGAAAAGATCAAATATGTAAATGCGATGGTAAATATCAATTTATAATTTTTACTTTTTGATTTATTACATAAAAATAATATATTGAATTTACACTCATTCAAATATAATTGTCATGAAAAACAAGGCATCATTGAATGCGGATATTATATGTTAATATTTATGTATGAAATAATAACAACTGGGACAGTTGTAAATTTTGACCTGGTAATATTTCCTCTTAAACTTTTCCATAATATTTCAATTTGATTTATTCATTATACACGTTAACTAATATCCTTTTCATTTGTAGCTTTTTGATGACCCTCAACCCTATACTGATGAAGACATCAAACACTTACAAGTGGGGTGGTCAAATTATTTTACAGGTTTGATTGAATTTTAGTTGTTTGTAATGTAAAATGTAATTTTGAATATTGTCGTTGTAATTGTGTATTTGGAAGTCGTTTAGGTTGGATTTAGTTTTTTTTGAAGTTGAAAATGTACGTTTTGAATGTTATATATGTGAATGTTTAATTTTGCTCTACTTCTTGTTTTGGTCTACTTATGATGGTTTTTCTGGTATGGATTCTGTTCTGGGGGGGAGGGGTTCCAAGGGTGTGGGGGGTGTTCAGTGGAGTTGGGGGGTGTCCAGGGGTCTGGGAGGGCTGTCCGGTGGGGTGGGGGGGCAGTCCAGGGTGGTGGGAGGGATGTCCAGGGGTGTGGGAGGGTTTTCCAGGGGCGTGGAAGTGCTGTCCAGGGGGTGGAGGGTATACATGAGGGTGGGGGGGTGTAACACCCCAAGATTTCATAGTGTGTTATTTCTTCAAAATAATTCAATAACTTGCACTACATGCAACACCGAGTTCAATCACACCATGACTTACAAAAAAAAAATCCATTCAAAAGAGGTTATGAATAGTATTATCTAAATTTTAAACTTTATATAATCCTTATAATTTTAGAATCCATATTATGAGTTTCTTAGATATAATGCAAGAACAAATTCATTTTTAGTATTGCACTTTTATCAACTTTTAATAGTGAACCCTTTTTAAATACAATATTTTAAGCTTTTTGACTAAATGGGGACATCAAAAAATTTAAAATGAAACATCTCAAGCTTCCACGGTATGCTTTCCTTTGAATAATACAATAGTGTGTGTTGTACGCAACACCGAGTTCTAACAACCAATCAAACTAGCCGTTATGAATAGTAATACCTATTTTTTAAAATTATATATATTTTATATTTCAAAATGGACTTCATTTTTGGATTCGTAATATCTAATTTAGCCTAAGGTGAAATTTTGGTACTTTTCGGATAACTTTCATATTTTGATGAATAGTGAAAATACTAAATTTTAATTAAAAACCACTTTTTTAATCAAAATACTTAATAGTGATAAATTATGAATTTTAGTAGTTTTAAAGTATATTTAGAATATATTTTTACCATTTAATATAATGTTGGTCATTGGACATAATTCTACAATTAAACCGAACATAAACAAGTGTCAATCTTTTGATAGTTATTATCTCTTAAAAACACGCTTTTTGTTTTGACAGCGGGAATTAATTTTAAATTAATTTATGCCACTTCTGTGTTTTGAATTTAGGAAAATGGATTCCATATTTGGAATCAGGATGTTCAAATTGTGTAAATAGGTAACTTTTATTTTTAGACATTTTGAATAATTACTGCGGTAAATATTTTATTTACCATGGTTAAGGGTAAATCCGGTAAATAAGGGTTAAAACATAATATTATAATAATACTAAATTACCCTAAAACGTGTCTTAACCCTATTTGTTGATACATGGTCGACCATGGGCATCTTTGGGTCGATTTTGGGACCCCATGGATCCACTTGTAAGTGATAATGACATTTTATTTTAATTAAGTTAAAATGAATACAAAAATGACACAAGCATATATCTTTTAGAAAAACAATTGTTACATAGGGTTATATATGTTGGATTTTAGATTATAAATATTCATTAGAAATATAAAACGATTTCCTACATAATGATATTTTATTTATAATTTTTAGACATTAAATAAGTTATTTTATTTATGACACAATGATGATGCAGTAATTACTATAATAGTGAAAAATTAAAATAATTGATATTATAAATACCCAAATAAATACAATATGAAACTTTTAATGAATTAAACTAATTTTATAGGATAATATGATATATTAGGATTGATTTAATTGACTTTTTTCTAAGTAATAAATCTGTTATGAGTTTCACAAAAATCAACTATTGAATAGTGTCAAAATTGACATAAAAGAGTTCTTAAAACAAATATTATATTATTAATTGATATTAAATTACTAAAAATCTAAGGTTCGGCCAAGAGACTTATATCATGATAGGTTCATCATTAATGGACAAATTGGGGGTCTCTTGGATGTATATAGTAAGTTTATTAACCATATTATATAAAAATACAAAGAGACATTGTAAAAGTGAAACTAATTAACTTAGAGTTAATACTTAAAGATAAGGTTAATATAAGTACCCAAACCTCTCTAAATTATATTGGTTGAGTGGTTTTCGACCTATTACCACCTTAAACTTTGAATAATCAACTTTGGAGCCATTAGAAACCGAATATGAATTTATTATAAATTAATATTTCTAGCTTTTCCAAAGGTGCCCCTCACCCCTCTTATAAAAGGGCACTCCTCCTTCTCATTTATTCACACCTTAAAAGCCTTTTGGTTCGGCCAAACTCTGCCCAAATACTCTCCCAACATCCCTCACTACAACCTAGATGCCTTAGTTTGATCAGAAAGCCAAGCTAAGGAGCCCTTTTGATCAAATCAAAAGGAAGAACCCGAAGAAGAGGTAATGTTTTCACCACCCCTTTTCAAGTTCCTTTTTTCTTCCACTTTTTCTTTCTTCGTTCTTACCTTTCTAAAATAATAACTCCAGTATCTTACATATACTGTGATGTTATTATAAATATGGTACAAACATATTCAGTATTCTATCCACCCTTTGAATAACATGTCACCATACGTGCGTACGTACGGCTTACCGTCTCCACGTCGTGGTGTAATTGTTATTCAATATATTATTATTTGGATAGGTATAATAATGATGTGTAACTCATGTAAATAATAAATATAACATGTTAATGATTCTTTATATATGATATACCATCCATTTATATATTATTTTAATATCAAAAGAATGATATTGTCGCTCGTGCGTACGTACGGACTACCGTCTCCACGAACGCGATGAGATTCATTCTCCATCGTATCCATTCAAGTATAATTATCATTTGATGATTTAAAAATGATGTTTAAGGACTTTATATCATTCTGGATATGAATAAGATACAACAAACATGGCTTATTTAACAAAACATATAAAATAAAATGAGTAAGTTAACACCCGAAACGACGATAATTCTAAGATATTATTAACAAATCAATGTTAAAAGATCATATATGATATCATATTAATATATATGATTCTTGTATAATTTAATAACAATTATTTCACCATTATACAGGAGGTTAACTTACCCCAACCAAGGAAAAGTACAAGGTAAGGGGTTTTCATCTCACTCCTTATTCCCGTGAGATTCATGCCATATTGCCACCATTACCTTTTGTGTGGTGTATGTACTGCCAATAATTATATTCTTTGTGTAATACACTCTAATTTATGTGTACATACATATTCATTGTATGATACCTCTTTCATGGGTTGTATGTTTCATAAGTTACCAAATTGGTAAGGGTTATTTCACAATCTCTTCATTATCCGAGGTTGTTTATACGTAATAATCTACTGGGATCTCTTTATCATCCACATCCATGTTTCTTAATAATGTATTTCAAAACATTTTTACTATTTACAAGAATATGGGTTAAAGTCATTTATACCCTTATGTGTTTTGAAAGGAATCATTCCGTTATTTTCCAAACAAGGCACTTTTAACCTTTTCGACAAATTTAAGGTAAGAATGTTTTTTTAACTTATACGGCGGGTGCGGGTATTTACCGCCGTAATAAAATCATCAAAGTTTTCCTTACAAGATTATAAGAATATTTTCAAATTGAATGTATTATTTTATAATTATGTTACTTTTAAAATTATTTAAAAAAAGATATATTTCTCTAAAATAGTTTTGATTTCATCTATGTCAACATTCTTTGATGGCTTTTAAGCTTATTTGAAGTTGATTTATTATGATACAAAACATCCATATTTTATTGAAGGTTTTGTGCTATTTTTGACTATGGATAAGTTATTCTTATGTCACTCATGGTTTTTGTTTAGAGTATTGACATTTCATAAGTTATTTGTAATCCGAATGTTTATGTTATATTTCAACCTTTCATTCAGATGAATGTGTTAGACAAGTATGTTCCGGGTTGGGGACCGGTAAAAGTAAGCCCTCCGGTTTGGTCTCCGGTTATTAGAGGAACTCCGTTTTGGTCTCCGGTTATTAGAGGAACTCCGGGTTGGTGTCCGGTTATTAGAGGCACTCCGGGTTGGTGTCCGGTTATTAGAGGCACTCCGGGTTGGTGTCCGGTTATTAGAGGCACTCCGGGTTGGGTTCCGGTTACAGTTAGCCCCAAGGTCTTGGGACGAGGCCTTGACAAAGAAATTAAAGTTCATCATTATGCATTCCAACATTATGAAAGTGGTTATTGATTTTTGCATGTGATTATTCGATTAGTAGAATATCCATGTGAATAAGTAAATGGAATTATTTCATTTTATTTATGCCATACCATGTTGAAAGTTCATGTTTGAAAGGCTTTTGTTTTAGTTATACATTGCCTTAAATGTTTATTCTTATTTATGAAAGTTTCCGCTATATTGTTATCCTTACTGGGCATTTGAGCTCACCCCTTTTCTATGTTTTATTTTTCCCAGGAAGTGAAGAAGTAAATTATGAATGACCTGCAGGGATATTATGTGGGGATATGAGTGTGGATTATGGAGACATTATGTTGTTGTAGTAGTTTTTCATTTTATGATGTAATGTAAAACTTATGAATATATCTAGTGTTTCCAAGGCTACTAAACCAATCGATCTTTCGAGATTTGATCTTTCTTGTGATCATGCCAATGTTATGTAATAATGCACCGACTCTGGGTAACTAGGGTCGGGGCGTTACAGTTGGTATCAGAGGAAGTTTAGTACAAACCTTGGAAGCTAGATTTAGATAAACTCTGATTAGAGAACGTAGACCTAAGATGAACTTTGAGGATTAGTGTATAAGAACTTCCTAGAATTTTGGTATTGTAGAGATTTTGTGAGTTTTCCGAGCAATACATCCCTGTCTGGATACGAGCAGGTAGAGGCGGCTCTGGCACAGATGTACCTAGGGGTAAAACCCGAAAACACCGCTTTGAGCTAGACTCAAACGGGAACTGGTGCATGACAACGGGCCTTGCTGCACTCTTGGTTACGACACTCCCGGGGGATATGCTTAGGATAATTCTCATTTTCTTTACAAACCATTATGAAGGGTTTATGAGTATATACATCCTCAAAGGAGGCATTTTTATGATTATGGATTATATCCATAAATAGTTCAATTTATGTTAAGTGTTTTATAAGTATGAGATTATGTATTTTGATTCATAAACTGATCTAGTGTATGCCATTGTTTAGAAATGGTGCCCAGTAGATGGAATGAGAACTCCAGAAATGCACATGATCCAAAGAGAAGGAAGGATCAAATCTTTCATGGTCTTAAGCTAGAATTTATAAGTGAAATAGTCTCCCATGTATTATCATCATATGAAGAAATAATATCATGTGTTGATAAGATAAGTAAAGAGTTTACTGAGTCCTATGGCTTTGAAGGGAAGCAAGAGAAGAAAAGGATGGAAGAGAGAAAGATGGATAAAGGGAAGAGGGAAAAGAAAAATTTTCCCATATGTGGTAACTGTGGAAAGAAACACCCTGGAACTTGCCTGAAAGGAATGAGAGTTTGTTATAAGTGTGGAGGAAAAGGGCACAAAGTACGTGACTGCAAGGGTAAGAAAATGGTTTCAAATGTACAATGCTTCATTTGCAAGGAGTTTGGACACTACGCGAACCTATGTCCCAGTCATCAGACTATGCCGCAAATGATGTTATTGGATAATAATCAAGTTATGATACTACCAAAGATGAAGAGGAATGATTAGAGTTCTTATGTTGATTATGTCAATTGAGTGTTATATCAACAATGTACTTGTTATAATAATTATGGAGTATATAAGGATTGTACTACAGTACTATTTCATTAAGGACTTGAGATTGTGTGGAACAAAGAAAAGTGACTCAATAATAGGATAAAATTTTGGAAAATATATGGTTGAGAGAATGATAAACCATAATATAGTTCTGATACCGAGGTAGTGATTTTGGAATAATACATGATTGCTTTGGGTAAATTGTATTGGATATTCATGACTACCTTGGAACTGATTAATGATTTTTATATTCCATCATTGTTGGGGTTTAAAACATTTTTGGATTGATGAAGTATATCCAGCATTCTATATGGAATAAGGGAGCATGAATGTAATCAATAAGGAATATGGTAATTTAGGATGTTTCAGTGTATTAAAAGAATACATGATGAAGGTATTCATATGCTATTACGGGGTAAAAAGTATCTACATTATGTTTACCTTCCTTATAAATGTTGGACTGTGAGTTTGGACAGAAGTATTTTGGATAGTTCTAGTTTGGATTATTTTGGATTGCCATAAAAGGACAACCCGGAGGTCGGGCAGCAACCTGTCACGTCCGGCAAGGCTGCGAGACTTGAACCCGAAACCGAAGGGCGACAAGGGTGTATCACCTACCACTGGCCCACGAGATGCCCTGGATTAAATAATTTAGTTTTTATTAAAAGATCTTGTAGATGAATTATAAATTCGTTTATTTTGGAACCCTATACGAATGGTGTAAATAGAATTTTTTACGTTCTATTATCTTTTAGAGTGAAAGATAAGTTTGTGGTAGAAATTTATTAATGGATAAAACTCTAATTATAAAGTAATTATATCTCCTTATGATATTAGCCAATATCATAAATAAATTCCTCAACATTAAGAAAAGGAACTTAGAACAAAAATGTTGTCCTAGATGGTACCTTAAATCATCACTAATTTATGGCTTTGGGATTGTTGGCCTTTTCATAGCCATGTTCTCTTCCACTCTCCATCAGATAATTGATGGTTATATTTTTCTTCCATATCCATATTTTCCTACATGGAACCCTAGTATGTGTTATTTTCGGTAATCTTCATACTTTCCACTTTTTGTTTTAAATAGAGGCCTCATTAATTCATTTTTCGATGTGGGATTTCAACTAAGATATTTTGAAACGTCAAAAATGTGTTATCCCAATACCCTATGTGTTGTTGAACCGATGGTATTTCAAATCATCATAGATTGATGAGTTTAAGGACCTCAATTTTATACTTGTTTGTGATTTATGACCTCAATCACTACCTATAAATATTTACGTTTTTCCTCCAATTATATGTCTCTAATTTCCACCAATGTTCTCCTAATCGAGATCATAATTTGGTGGTGACCCTTTCATTTCTCTTTTCCTCATATTAAGACTAAATTTTAGTAACCCAATTTCCGATGTGGGTTTTCCCACAAATATATTTTCTATTTTCAACCTTTTATTTTCGAAGAACAATTTCAAATTGCGAGGACGCAATTTATTGAAGGAGGGGAGAATGTAACACCCCAAGATTTCATAGTGTGTTATTTCTTCAAAATAATTCAATAACTTGCACTACACGCAACACCGAGTTCAATCACACCATGACTTACAAAAAAAAATCCATTCAAAAGAGGTTATGAATAGTATTATCTAAATTTTAAACTTTATATAATCCTTATAATTTTAGAATCCATATTATGAGTTTCTTAGATATAATGCAAGAACAAATTCATTTTCAGTATTGCACTTTTATCAACTTTTAATAGTGAACCCTTTTTAAATACAATATTTTAAGCTTTTTGACTAAATGGGGACATCAAAAAATTTAAAATGAAACATCTCAAGCTTCCACGGTACGCTTTCTTTTGAATAATACAATAGTGTGTGTTGTACGCAACACCGAGTTCTAACAACCAATCAAACTAGCCGTTATGAATAGTAATACCTATTTTTTAAAATTATATATATTTTATACTTCAAAATGGACTTCATTTTTGGATTCGTAATATCTAATTTAGCCTAAGGTGAAATTTTGGTACTTTTCGGATAACTTTCATATTTTGATGAATAGTGAAAATTACTAAATTTTAATTAAAAACCACTTTTTTAATCAAAATACTTAATAGTGATAAATTATAAATTTTAGTAGTTTTAAAGTATATTTAGAATATATTTTTACCATTTAATATAATGTTGGTCATTGGACATAATTTTACAATTAAACCGAACATAAACAAGTGTCAATCTTTTGATAGTTATTATCTCTTAAAAACACGCTTTTTGTTTTGACAGCGGGAATTAATTTTAAATTAATTTCTGCCACTTCTGTGTTTTGAATTTAGGAAAATGGATTCCATATTTGGAATCAGGATGTTCAAATTGTGTAAATAGGTAACTTTTATTTTTAGACATTTTGAATAATTACTGCGGTAAATATTTTATTTACCATGGTTAAGGGTAAATCCGGTAAATAAGGGTTAAAAAATAATATTATAATAATACTAAATTACCCTAAAACGTGTCTTAACCCTATTGGTTGATACATGGTCGACCATGGGCGTCTTTGAGTCGATTTTGGGACCCCATGGATCCACTTGTAAGTGATAATGACATTTTATTTTAATTAAGTTAAAATGAATACAAAAATGACACAAGCATATATCTTTTAGAAAAACAATTGTTACATAGGGTTATATATGTTGGATTTTAGATTATAAATATTAATTAGAAAGATAAAAAGATTTCCTACATAATTATATTTTATTTATAATTTTTAAACATTAAATAATTTATTTTATTTATGACACAATGATGATGCTGTAATTACTATAATAGTGAAAAATTAAAATAATTGATATTATAAATACCCAAATAAATATAATATGAAACTTTTAATGAATTAAACTAATTTTATAGTATAATATGATATATTAGTATTTCTTTAATTGACTTTTTTCTAAGTAATAAGTCTGTTATGAGTTTCACAAAAATCAACTATTGAATAGTGTCAAAATTGACATAAAAGAGTTCTTAAAACAAATATTATATTATTAATTGATATTAAATTCCTAAAAATCTAAGGTTCGGCCAAGAGACTTATATCATGATATGTTCATCATTAATGGACAAATTGGGGGTCTCTTGGATGTATATAGTAAGTTTATTAACCATATTATATAAAAATACAAAGAGACATTGTAAAAGTGAAACTAATTAACTTAGAGTTAATACTTAAAGATAAGGTTAATATAAGTACCCAAACCTGTCTAAATTCTATTGGTTGAGTTGTTTTAGACATATCCCCACCTTAACCGTTGAATAATAAACTTTGGAGCCATTAGAAACCGAATATGAATTTATTATAAATTAATATTTCTAGCTTTTCCAAAGGTGCCCCTCACCCCTCTTATAAAAGGGCACTCCTCCTTCTCATTTCTTCACACCTTAAAAGCCTTTTGGTTTGGCCAAAATCTGCCCAAATACTCTCCCAACATCCCTGACTACAACATAGAGGCCTTAGTTTGATCAGAAAGCCAAGATAAGGATCCCTTTTGATCAAATCAAAAGGAAGAACCCGAAGAAGAGGTAATGTTTTCACCACCCCTTTTCAAGTTCCTTTTTTCTTCCACTTCTTCTTTCTTCGTTCTTACCATTATAAAATAATAACTCCAGTATCTTACATATACTTTGATGTTGTTATAAATATGGTACAACCATATTCAGTATTCTATCCACCCTTTGAATAACATGTCACCATACGTGCGTACGTACGGCTTACCGTCTCCACGTCGTGGTGTAATTGTTATTCAATATATTATTATTTGGATGGGTATAATAATTATGTGTAACTCATGTAAATAATAAATATAACATTTTAATGATTCTGTATATATGATATACCATCCATTTATATATTATTTTAATATCAAAAGAATGATATTGTCGCTCGTGCGTACGTACGGACTACCGTCTCCACGAACGCGATGAGATTCATTCTCCATCGTATCCATTCAAGTATAATTATCATTTGATGATTTAAAAATGATGTTTAAGGACTTTATATCATTCTGGATATGAATAAGATACAACAAACATGGCTTATGTAACAAAACATATAAAAGAAAATGAGTAAGTTAACACCCGAAACGACGATAATTCTAAGATATTATTAACAAATCAATGTTAAAAGATCATATATGATATCATATTAATATATATGATTCTTGTATAATTTAATAACAATTATTTCACCATTATACAGGAGGTTAACCTACCCCAACCAAGGAAAAGTACAAGGTAAGGGGTTTTCATCTCACTCCTTATTCCCATGAGATTCATGCCATATTGCCACCATTACCTTTTGTGTGGTGTATGTACTGCCCATAATTATATTCTTTGTGTAATACACTCTAATTTATGTGTACATACATATTCATTGTATGATACCTCTTTCATGGGTTGTATGTTTCATAAGTTACCAAATTGGTAAGGGTTATTTCACAATCTCTTCATTATCCGAGGTTGTTTATACGTAATAATCTACTGGGATCTCTTTATCATCCACATCCATGTTTCTTAATAATGTATTTCAAAACATTTTTACTATTTACAAGAATATGGGTTAAAGTCATTTATACCCTTATGTGTTTCGAAAGGAATCATTCCGTCATTTTCCAAACAAGGCACTTTTAACCTTTTCGACAAATTTAAGGTAAGAATGTTTTTTAACTTATACGGCGGGTGCGGCTATTTACCGCCGTTATAAAATCATCAAAGTTTTCCTTACAAGCTTATAAGAATATTTTCAAATTGAATGTATTATTTTATAATTATGTTACTTTTAAAATGATTTAAAAAAAGATATATTTCTCTAAAATAGTTTTGATTTCATCTATGTCAACATTCTTTGATGGATTTTAAGCTTATTTGAAGTTGATTTATTATGATACAAAACATCCATATTTTATTGAAGGTTTTGTGCTATTTTTGACTATAGATAAGTTATTCTTATGTCACTCATGGTTTTTGTTTAGAGTATTGACATTTCATAAGTTATTTGTAATCCGAATGTTTATGTTATATTTCAACCTTTCATTCAGATGAATGTGTTAGACAAGTATGTTTCGGGTTGGGGACCGGTAAAAGTAAGCCCTCCGGTTTGGTCTCCGGTTATTAGAGGAACTCCGGTTTGGTATCCGGTTATTAGAGGAACTCCGGGTTGGTGTCCGGTTATTAGAGGTACTCCGGGTTGGTGTCCGGTTATTAGAGGCACTCCGGGTTGGTGTCCGGTTATTAGAGGCACTCCGGGTTGGGTTCCGGTTACAGTTAGCCCCAAGGTCTTGGGACGAGGCCTTGACAAAGAAATTAAAGTTCATCATTATGCATTCCAACATTATGAAAGTGGTTATTGATTTTTTCATGTGATTATTCGATTAGTAGAATATCCATGTGAATAAGTAAATGACATTATTTCATTTTATTTATGCCATACCATGTTGAAAGTTCATGTTTGAAAGGCTTTTGTTTTAGTTATACGTTGCCTTAAATGTTTATTCTTATTTATGAAAGTTTCCGCTATATTGTTATCCTTACTGGGCATTTGATCTCACCCCTTTTCTATGTTTTATTTTTCCCAGGAAGTGAAGAAGTAAATTATGAATGACCTGCAGGGATATTATGTGGGGATATGAGTGTGGATTATGGAGACATTATGTTGTTGTAGTAGTTTTTCATTTTATGATGTAATGTAAAACTTATGAATATATCTAGTGTTTCCAAGGCTACTAAACCAATCGATCTTTCGAGATTTGATCTTTCTTGTGATCATGCCAATGTTATGTAATAATGCACCGACTCTGGGTAACTAGGGTCGGGGCGTTACAGGGGGGGGGGTTATCCAGGGGTGTTTGGGGCTGTCCAGGGGGTCGGGGGGCAGTCCGGGGGTGTGGTGGGGGCTTCAATGGGGTGGGAGAGGGCTGTCTAGGGTGTGGGGGGTATACATGAGGGTGGGGGGTTGTCCTGGGGTGTTTGGTGCTGTCCAGGGGGTCGAGGGGCAGTCTAGGGGTGTGGTGGGGGCTGTCAAGTGGGGTAAGGGGTGAGGGGGTGCTGTTCAGGAGGGTTGGGGGTTGTCGAGGGGTGTTTGGGGATGTCCAGGGGGTCGGGGGGCAGTCCAGGGGTGTGGTGGGGGATCCAATGGGGTGAGGGATGTCAAGTGGGGTGAGGGGGTGCTGTTCAGGAGGGTGGGGGGGGGAGTCCGGGGGTATGGTGGGGGGATCCAATGGGGTGGGGGAGGGATGTCCAGGGTGTGGGGGGTATACATGAGGGTGGGGGGGGGGGGGGGGTAGTCCAGGGGTATGGTGGGGGGATCCAATGGGGTGGGGGAGGGCTGTCCAGGGTGTGGGGTGTATACATGAGGGTGGGGGGTTGTCCCGGGGTGTTTGGAGCTATCCAGGGGGTCGGGGGGGGGGGGCAGTCCAGGGGTGTGGTGAGGGCTGTCAAGTGGGGTGAGGGGGTGCTGTTCAGGAGGGTGGGGGGGTTGTTGAGGGGTGTTTGGGGCTGTCCAGGGGGTCGGGGGGTAGTCCAGGGGTGTGGTGGGGGATCCAATGGGGTGGGGGCTGTCAAGTGGGGTGAGGGGGCGAGGGGGTGATGTTCAGGAGGGTGGGGGGGGGGGGGGGGTTATCAAGGGGTGTTTGGGGGCTGTCCAGGGGGTTGGGGGGTAGTCCAGGGGTGTGGTGGGGGCTCCAATGGGGTGGGGGAGGGCTGCCCAGGGGGTATACATGAGGGTGGAGGCTGTCTAGTGGGGAAATTTTTATATGTTATCAATGTAAATGCTTAAATTTTCTTTAGTTCATGATTTGATCTCCTTCTATTTTGTGGTACGGATTATTGATTTGGTTTCGGGTTAATTATGGGGAAGAGCAGAGGACTGGAGTCGATTTTTTTTAAAAACATTTGTCTTCCACGTCGGTTATTTTATAACCGACCTGATAAAGAAATCGGGAAGGGTTTATCACGTCAGTTTTTTTAATAACCGACGTGATAAACACCTGTGTCATGGTTTATCACATTGGTTATTTAATAACCGACGTGATAAGGGACCTGGGAAATGATTTATCAGGTCGGTTAATAAATAACCGATGCGATAAAAGGCCTCAGAAATGGTTTATCACATCGGTTATTTAATAACCGACATGATAAATCATTTCCCAGGACTTTTATCCCATCAGTTATTTATTAACCGACGTGATAACCCCCCCCAGACTGGTTTAGCACGTCAGTTATTATATAAACGACGTGATAAACCATCGCCCGAGAGTTTACCATGTCAGTTATTTAATAACCGATGTGATAAACTCCCCCGCACGTGTTTATAACATCGGTTATTATATAACCTACTTGATAAACCCCCTCGGTTTATCACGGCGGTTATATAATAACCGACGTTATAAACCCCGCCCACCCCGGTTTTTCACATTGGTTATTAATTAATCGACGTGATAAACACATCGATGTTATGTTTGTTACATCAGTTTTTAAATAACCGACGTAAAAAATGTTATTTATAACGTAGTCCGTATTAACATCGTCTAAAAACCGACGTAAAAAATGAAAAATAACCGATGTAAATAACGTTTTCTGCACTAGTGATCCACTTTTAGATTCACTGAGAGTGGATATATCTTCTAGATTTTCAATTTAACCTTCAACTATTAGATGTAAGGTATTCATGTTGAATAAAAAACCTTTAGAGTGGCCTCCAGAATATAGAAGATATTCAAATTTGAATATGTTCTTATACTATTTAATGTAATGCATCTTCCAATTCTCTATCTTCTAGAGAAGAAACTTCTTGATATATACTTATAGACTCTATAATTTTAGATAATTTAGGTACATGTTTTTATGTTTTTATCTACCATAATTCCCGTGCTTCCATGTGATCCTTACAGAACATTTTTTTTTCATTTGGTACTCCCAATAAAATCAACTTGATTTTTTTAAATTTATTATCCACTCTAAAATTTCATCTCATATAAGTTCATTTCATTTTATAAAATCATATTATTTAAGGGAACAATGTATATTATAATGGATTATCTCTTATCATCAACCCAAAGCTATAATACAAAATATTAATTTCCATATCCCACAAAGAAACATTTCGTTGACTTCACCTCAATTTTGCCTATGCCTTCAGAATCAACATGGATATATTTGGTGCTTCTAGAAATTTTGAGGTTTCCAATGTATTTTGATTTATTGAACTATATATTCTCTAGAATCTACTATCTCAATAGAGAAAATTTATTTATATTAACCTTGGGTGTTGTCATTTTAACTAATTCTAACCAAATTTACTTGGTCATTCCAGAGTGTACTCATATAATCAATACATTTTCTATTACTGTAGGTTTTATTTTATTTGGCACAAAATTATATTGTGCTATTCTAGGCATAGTATTCTCTAACTCAATTTTCTTTTGTGATAGAAAATCCAAAATTATCTTCTATAATACTCAATACCATTACATGATCTTAAGTATTTTAGATTCTGAACAGTTTCTCTCTCCATAATGGATATTGATTGAGTAAAGTATCTTTAGAAATTAGACATGTGATTTAAAATGTAAACCTATACATTCCTTGTCACATAATCAATTAAATTCTCAAAGTATAGTGAACCTCTGTGAGATTGGAATGGGGTTGTCCCATATAAATTTGAGAGAATAAAATACATTTTTTTCTTAGATATTTTGATCATTAAAGTTAAACGATACCCTTTTATACATCCTAATAACAGAAATCTAAAAAATTAGAAACTCAATGTGATGAATATTTGGTGTTCCTTTTATCATTAAAACCATCATGTTCTTCTAACTATGGGTTTTATTCTGTAAATTCCATAACTCCAAAATTTTGAAAGTTATTGCTTTGAAAATTTTCATTACATCTGATCTTATTATCCTATATAGATTAGGTGATTCCATAGCCTCGACATGTGTCTAACTTATTTAAACATCAATAATATTTTTATACACATCCATATAATATCATCACATTTCCCAAAGACTTTTAAAGCCTCATCATCCAAAAAAATGATTTTTTTGAAATTTTTTGATACGTAATTGACCATGAGTCCTTTATTTATCATAGAATGGAATGGTTATATAAATTCAATCAACCATTACTCAACAAGAATATTCAAACAACATATCATGTTTTTAATTCCCTCATCCAAATTTTTGGAATTTTAACTTCTTGATGTTTTTCTTCTAGGATTTCCTAAAAAAATATTACAATCCTTCTCAATATGTCCTCTCCTCACAAAAATCCATCATATAGGTCTAGGACCACACGATTATCCTTGAATCCTTTATTTTGATTTATATTAGAATTTTCACTGACTTCTCAATTACAAGTAATTTTCGCTTCTGTTAACCTTTAGTTATTTTTTTGGATGCTTCCTGGAACTCCTTATATATATATTATTCATTCAGGATTAATTTCCTAATATTGTAAAACACTAAGTTGGTCTTACCACAATAATTAATAAATTTCATTACTATCATATACCAAAACTTTGGTTTTTAATAAAATAGTTGAAAAGTATAAAATTAAACTAAAAACATCACCATCGCTAATTTAAGATTCCCTATTATCATGTTGAGATCATTAGCAAGATCATCTATTGTTCAACCTTCTAATATAATCTTGTTGGAAAACATTCTCATCATGAAACATTTATTAGGTGCCATTAAATTATCATAAATGTTTTATAGGAGCTTAATTAGATTAACCAGGGTACTTGCATCATGGATGTCAAAGGCTATATTTAATCTAATGAAATCATGAGAAAACCCAATCACTTTTATATCCATCCATCCCTGTTCCTCTTGATACATATTCTCCAATTTAATTTTATCCAATATAAATGCCATGTAATTTTGAATAAGATAGCCTTATATATATATTCTATAGAAACTGAAATTCATTCCATAAAACTTATCTATCTAGAACATACCTTCTTCTGATGCCATACCTTTTGATAAATGTAAACTCACACTAAATAAAAAACATACAAGGTAAGATAATGTTACTTGATTATTTTGAGTGTGAATTTTCTGAGTCTAGAACCAAGATTTGATGCCACATGTCAGGATTATGAACCACCCATCAACTAAAAATTAACCAGAATAAGATACAATAGAATGAGACGAAACCTCCAGAACTTCCATGACTGAAAGTTACGCGCCCGACATTCAGTATAAAAAAGGATATAAAAAGAGACTCACCCTACTTACAACATTATAAAAAAACTCAAAAACACTATCACACATGAAAAACATATAAATTATATATAAAAATATTAAAGGAAATGAAATATTTTATTTTATTTTATTCGGACACTATGTCCTACATCCATGAGAGAAACACTATTGCAATCCATTACTATTTGAAGTTATAAGGAATTGTAATCACTTTAGCCAGGTAATATAATTAGATAACTAATTACAAGTAATATTCAATCGCATCACTACATGTGTATATGTGGTCCCATTTACCTATAGAAGGTCTAATTCGTTCATCCAATTACATTGATTTTCAATATTGGCAGAAGTCTCATTGGTTTCCTTAGTGACTGTAAATCCCATATAACAATCAGACTATTGATTATAAGAATTCACTTAAAGTGAAATAAACACTTACACACAATCTTTCTACATAAAAAAATTAGGTTGTATTTTTTATAACATACTTTGAACACTTTATATATTCTTGGTCACAACATATTTGATTAGAAGACAACATCACCCAATCAACCTACCTTCGCTGGAGACATCTCATTTCCCCTGCCTGAACCCATAGATCTATCCTTCTTATAGATATTTTACTTCTAATTGAACTATAATGGAACAAAATTATGCTTCATTACTAATAATTCTATCCATAAATGAGTACAACATGGATTGGGGGGCATAACTCTATATTGAGGAAGGTAGTCACTATGATACTTAACTATATGATTTTTTATGTTTTATTTTTCATTTATAAATGTGGTTATATGTGATTTGGTTAGGAATAAAAAGTTCCCCAATTTATAATTCTGTTTCATAGATCCTCCTACACTTAGAGTGAGTGTTCCACCATTTATAAAGTAATTTAGTATTTCTTAGTGACATTGTTTTCATGGGGTGAGGATGCTAGTGAGTAGTGAGGGGCATCAATTAGGTCTTTGGGATTGGAATGAGTTTTTATATCCCATGTTTCATATCCTATATCTATCATGTTAGGTGTACTAGGCATAATTCTAATGGAAGGGTTGGATATTCATTGTCTTAAAATTATTTGAGAGAACTTTTAAGGGTTGATTGGGTTACTAGTGTTTGGAGTGAATATGATAGGTCATACATGGATTATTATGGGGTAACAAGGAGTGTTTCCTTTAAATAGTGGTATCAAGATCTCTCCTATAAGATAAGTTATTTTGGACCAAATATTATTTTGTGGTAATTATTTCTGATATCTTGGTGGTGAGTTTTTAGGGGTTTTGTTTATTCATGGATAAGGATAACCCTTCGTATCATGGATAAGATGGTAATGTGGGAATTTTAATAGGTATTGGATTAGACTTTGATGTTAAGGTTTGGATTGACCTTTGGTATGTGTTTCATCATATAGTGTTGGATGCTGGTTGGTATTAATGAGTGGTGTCTGAGATAGGTATGAGCAACCATGCAGTTTCACTCATTGGGGTAGGATGGGTATCTTAATTGAAAAAGTAATGAGTTAAATGAGTTACTTTCTACATGATGGGTCTATGAAGGTATTGGTTACTTAGAAATTTTGGGCGTTAATTATATTTTTATAGAGTTTCAGGGCTAGTTCATGTGTAAATCATTTATGGATTATGAGTTTGGTATGAGGTATTATTGTTGTGAGAGAGGCTTGCAGAAGGCTAAGTATTAGGCTGTGTGATCATTGGAATGTTTTACAGTGACCTTATCTCAAGTTATAAGGTGGTGATCAAGAAATAATACATAGCCTCCCCCTGAGTGATGGCCTGTTGGTTTAGTCATTATGTAATATCTCACCCAAAGTTTTATTTTTGTGGTTGATACGTAATGCATGACCTCACCCTGAGTGATAGGGTAGTGGTCAAGGAGTTATATGAGATCTCAACCTAGTGATATGATAGTGAATTAGGAACCATGTGATAGTGATTGGGTGATGATCGATATGTGATACATGACCTTACCTTAAGTAATATGGCAGTTATTGAGAGATGACATGAGACCTCACCTTGGGTGATAGAGTGGTGGTAAATTCATGGTATTTTACCTCATCCTTAGTGATATATTAATGGTCAAGGTGTCATATGATACCTTACCCAAATTGATAAGGTGTTGGATGAGATGTGATATGAGACCCCACTATGTGGGATATTGTTGTTATAGACATTATATGATGCCTCACCCGGAGAGATAGGGTGAAAGTATGTGATTTGGTTATGAGACCCACCCTATGTATGAGATTTGGTTTATGAATGAAATATTTTCATAAAATGTGTTTTTTACATGTCTCTAGGCCATTTGGACCCCTATGATTAAGGTTTAGTCCCTAATTAAGCTTAATTTAACCTTAATTGATGTGATTATATTTTCACTCTTTTAATAATAATTTTGGTCAAAAATTAACATAATCTATTTATACTCTAAATATTATACTAATTGTAATGGTTTTTTATTGTTTTTTCAAAATAAAATTCACAGAAGTGTAAAAATTAAGATTAATGCTAATTTAGCATATGAGATGAAATTATGGGTCTTTAATGTAGAAAAAAATTCAAAAATTTATTATGTTTTTATATTCAATTTCAAAGTCAAAATTATTATAATCAAATAAATTGAATTAATATATGTAGAATTGATATAATGTGAACTTAAAACAATTTTAAAATATAATTTATCATTAATAATTATTTAAACAAAAATGTAGTTTTTAACCTAAAATTAGTATTTTTCACTACTCATCCAAAAATTATGTTTCTCAAAAAATACCAAAAATTCACCCTAATCTAATTTCGACATTATAAAATAAAAAAAATATTTTGTAAAATTAAATTTATAAATTTGTCTAAAATTAATTTTTATTTTATTTCACAGAAGCATATGAAAAGAAGTTCATTCGAAAAAACTATATCTTTAAACATAAAAAGACTTTACCAAAAATTATATCATTCATTATCAGTAAGTTTTATTTATATAAAACAATTATAAAAAATATTTTAAAAATATTTAATTATTTTTATATTAATAAGTTTAACTAAAAGGTTATAATTATCTCATTTAAATAATTATGACAATAAAATGATGTTTCTTAGAAACATTGGTGTTGTGTGTAATGTATGCCAAGTTGATGTTTCATGTAACATACACCAAGTGGATGTTCTGTCTAACATATTCCAATTTAGTGCTACATGAAAGGAATGTTTTAAATCTTTCATTTCATGACATAAATAAAAAATTAATTTATTTGAAGAAAATGATCCATGAAAATATGGGGTGTTATAATATAGAAAGGGACATGAAGACAATAATTTTTTTCTATCTTAGTATGAGAATGCCTGAAAGGTAATAAAAATATTATAAATTATTTATTATAAGATTATGATAACTACCATGGATAGAAACATCGTATTATATAAGGATGATTTACCTAGAATAGAATATAATGTTGCATTTATTGTGTGGGTTCCATATATATCAGTGGTCAAAATCATGACATAGGTCATGGTTTATGGAAGGATTTAAATTTCAACTGTGGTAAAAGTTATCATCAGATTCATAGAAAATTTTAATTAGGAAGACTTGTAAATGGTGAATTGAATTATATAATATATCAAATGGTTATTAGATATGTGTCTCTATTATATAATGGTTTATTCATTATAGGTGCTTTCAGATTCCTAATTTAGAGATAATACGTGTAACACCCTGAGATTTTGTGAATTGTTTTTTGAATTAATTTATTCTTTTTGATATTTTTTATTTCATAAAACACTGAAGATATGTCATTTAATATTAATTCACTATGTTTGTCTTGTGATATACACATAACCATGTTAATAATGTAATACGTGACATATAAACTATGGCCTACTCAACACGGAACACCGATGCTAGCTTGTGTTAAACACAACAATGATTTTCCTCAATGAATTGTGAAACACACAAAACTGAGGTTTACCAAACAATAATGTATTATTAAAATACAATTATTCAATATAATAACATAAAAACTTAATGTTAATTTAGAGTTTATGATGGTTATTAAGTTATTTATGAAAATATATGGTTTATACAATATATTATGAATTCATAGGTTAACAATTAATTATAAATGAATATGAAAAACAATTGAATATAAAAAGAAATATTATCATGGTCATAATGTTTTTTTACCATAATAAAATAAATTATCATTTATGTCTTTCAATTCACCAATTCAAACATTCCTTCCACACAGACATCAACTTGGCGTATGTTATGTGCAATACCAAGTTTCTTCGAACCATTATTTTATTTTTATAATTATGTAAACACGTTATTTATAACATATCCATTAAAAAATTGTAATAATAATAGTAATAATGTAACACCCCAAGATTTCATAGTGTGTTATTTCTTCAAAATAATTCAATAACTTGCACTACACGCAACACCGAGTTCAATCACACCATGAATTAAAAAAAAAATCCATTCAAAAGAGGTTATGAATAGTGTTAACTAAATTTTAAACTTTATATAATCCTTATAATTTTAGAATTCATATTATGAGTTTCTTAGACATAATGTAAAAACAAATTCATTTTCAGTAGTGCACTTTTACCAAATTTTAATAGTGAACCCTTTTTAGATACTATATTTTAAACTTTTTGACTAAATGGGGACATCAAAAATTTAAAATGAAACATCCCAAGCTTCCACGGTACGCTAGCGTGTGTTGTACGCAACACCGAGTTCTAACACACCGTAACCAATCAAACTAGCTGTTATGAATAGTAATACCTACTTTTTGAAGTTATATATATTTTATATTTCAAAATAGACTTCATTTTTGGATTAGGAATATCTAATTTAGCCTAAGGTGAAATTTTGGTACTTTTCGGATAACTTGCATATTTTGATGAATAGTGAAAATTACTAAATTTTAATTAAAAACAACTTTTTTAATCAAAATAATTAATAGTGATAAATTGTGAATTTGAGTGGTTTTAAAGTATATTTAGAATATATTTTTACCATTTAATATAATGTTGGTCATTGGACATAATTTTACAATTAAACCGAACATAAACAAGTGTCAATCTTTTGATAGTTATTACCTCTTAAAAACACGCTTTTTGTTTTGACAGCGGGAATTAATTTTAAATTAATTTCTGCCACTTCTGTGTTTTGAATTTAGAAAAATGGATTCCATATTTGGAATCAGGATGTCCAAATTATTTAAATAGGTAACTTTTATTTTTAGACATTTTGAATAATTACTGTGGTAAATATTTTATTTACCATGGTTAAGGGTAAATCCGGTAAATAAGGGTTAAAAAATAATATTATAATAATACAAAATTACCCTAAAACGTGTCCTAACCTTATTGGTGGACACATACCCGACCATGATCATCCTTTTGTCAATTTGGGGACCCCTTGGAGCCACTTGTATGTGGTAGAGACACTTTATATTAATAAAGTTAAAATAAAAATAAAAATGGCATAAGCTTACATCTTTTATAAGAACAACTTTTACATAGGGTTATACATGTTGGATTTTCGATTATAAATATTCATTAGAAATCTAAACAGATTTCATACATAATGATATTTTATTTATAATTTTTAGACATTAAATAAGTTATTTTATTTATGACACAATGATGATGCGGTAATTACTATAATAGTGAAAAATTAAAATAATTGATATTATAAATACCAAAATAAATATAATATGAAACTTTTAATGAATTAAACTAATTTTATAGGATAATATGATATATTAGGATTGATTGGATTGACTTTTTTCGAAGTAATCAATCTGTTATGAGTTTCAAAAAAATCAACTATTGAATAGTGTCAAAATTGACATAAAAGAGTTCTTAAAACAAATATTATATTATTAATTGATATTAAATTCCTAAAAATCTAAGGTTCGGCCAAGAGACTTATATCATGATAGGTTAATCATTAATGGACCACTTGGGGGTCGCTTGGATGTATATAGTAAGTTTATTAACCATATTATATAAAACTACAAAGAGACATTGTAAAAGTGAAACTAATTAACTTAGAGTTAATAATTAAAGATAAGGTTAATATAAGTACCCAAACCTGTATAACTTCTATTGGTTGAGTTGTTTTCGACATATCCCCACCTTAACATTTAAATAATCAACTTTGGAGCCATTAGAAACCGAATATGAATTTATTATACATTAATATTTCTAGCTTTTCCAAAGGTGCCCCTCACCCCTCTTATAAAAGGGCACTCCTCCTTCTCATTTCTTAACACCTCTAAAGCCTTTTGGTTCGGCCAAACTCTGCCCAAATACTCTCCCAACATCCTGTACTACAACCTAGAGGCCTTAGTTTGATCAGAAAGCCAACCTAAGGAGCCCTTTTGATCAAATCAAAAGGAAGAACCCGAAGAAGAGGTAATGGTTTCACCACCCTTTTCTAAGTTCATTTCTTCATCCACTTCTTCTTCCTTTGTTCTTACCATTCTAAAATAATAACTCCAGTATCTCACATATACTGTGATGTTATTATAAGTATGGTACAACCATATTCAGTATTCTATCCACCCTTTGAATAACATGTCACCATACGTGCGTACGTACGGCTTACCGTCTCCACGTCGTGGTGTAATTGTTATTCAATATAATATTATTTGGATGGTTATAATAATGATGTGTAACTCATGTAAATAATAAATATAACATGTTAATGATTCTTTATATATGATATACCATTCATTTATATATTATTTTAATATCAAAAGAATGATATTGTCGCTCGTGCGTACGTACAGACTACCGTCTCCACGAACGCGATGAGATTCATTCTCCATCGTAACCATTCAAGTATAATTATCATTTGATGATTTAAAAATGATTTTTAAGGACTAGATATCATTCTGGATATGAATAAGATACAACAACCATGGCTTATGTAACAAAACATATAAATAAATGAGTAAGTTAACACCCGAAACGACGATAATTCTAAGATATTATTAACAAATCAATGTTAAAAGATCATATATGATATCATATTAATATATATGATTCTTGTATAATTTAATAACAATTATTTCACCATTATACAGGAGGTTAACCTACCCCAACAAAGGAAAAGTACAAGGTAAGGGTTATTTCACAATCTCTTCATTATCCGAGGTTGTTTATACGTAATAATCTACTGGGATCTCTTTATCATCCACATCCATGTTTTCTTAAAAATGTATTTCAAAACATTTTTACTATTTACAAGAATATGGGTTAAAGTCATTTATACCCTTGTTTGATTTTTTTATAAGAGGTTTATAAAGGAATCTTTCCGTCGTTTTCAAAACAATGTCCTTTTTAACCTTTTCGACAGAATTGAGGTAAGAATGTTTTTTTTAACTTATACGGCGGGTGCGGTTATTTTCCGCCGTTATAAAATCGTCGAAGCTTTCCATACAAGCTTATAAGAATATTTTCAAAGAAAATGTTTTATTTTATATGGATCTTAAATGATTTCAAAATAAAAGGAGATACTTCTTTAAAAAGAATTTTGATTTCATCTATGTCAACATCCTTTGATGGATTTTAAGATTATTTGAAGTTGATTTATTATGATACAAAACTTCTATATTGTATTGAAGGTTTTGTGATATGTTTGACTGTGGATGTGCTATTTTTATACCATTCATAGTTTATGGTGAAATTATTGACATTTCGTATGCTAGTTTTAATACGAATGTTTATGTTATGTTTAAACCTTTTCATATGGGAATGCATTGGACTTAATAAGTGACGGGTGGAGCCCGCTATAACTCCTCGATGCATCGGTAGGTCTCATGAGACAAACTAGTTTCTTGGCACAAGGCCTTGAGAAAATCTTATTTGTAGTCTTGGCACGAGGCCTTGGCTATGTGGTTATGATAGTCTGGCATTATGCATTCCAACATTATGAAAGTGGTTATTGATTTTTGCATGTGATTATTCGATTAGTAGAATATACATGTGAATAAGTAAATGGCATTATTTCATTTTATTTATGCCATACCATGTTGAAAGTTCATATTTAAAAGGCTTTTGTTTTAGTTATACATTTCCTTAAATGTTTATTCTTATTTATGAAAGTTTCCGCTATATTTTTATCCTTACTGGGCATTTGAGCTCACCCCTTTTCTATGTTTTATTTTTCCCAGGATGTGAAGAAGTAAGTTATGAATGACCTGCAGGGATTTTATGAGGGGTTAATAGTGTGGATTGTGGAAACATTATGTTGTTGTAGTAGTTTTTCATTTTATGATGTAATGTAAAACTTATGAATATATCTAGTGTTTCCAAGGCTACTAAACCAATCGGTCTTTCGAGATTTTATCTTTCTTGTGATCTTGCCAATGTTACGAAGTAATGCACCGACTCTGGGTAGCTGGGGTCGGGGCGTTACAGTTGGTATCAGAGGAAGTTTAGTACAAACCTTGGAAACTAGATTTAGATAAACTCTGATTAGAGCACGTAGACCTAAGATGAACTTTGAGGATTAGTATAGAAGAACTTCCTAGAATTTTGGTATTGTAGAGATTTTGTGAGTTTTTCGAGCAATACATCCCTGTCTGGATACGAGCAGGTAGAGGCGGCTCTGGCACAGATGTACCTAGGGGTAAAACCCGAAAACACCGCTTTGAGCTAGACTCGAACGGGAACTGGTGCACGACAACGGGCCTTGCTGCACTCTTGGTTACGACACTCCCGGGGGATATGCTTAGGATAACTCTCATTTTCTTTACAAATCATTTTGAAGGTATTATGAGTATATACTTCCTCAAAGAAAACATTCTTATGATTATGGATTATATCCATAAATAGTTCAATTTATGTTAAGTGTTTTATAAGTATGGGATTATGTATTTTGATTCATAAACTGATCTAGTTTATGCCATTGTTTAGAAATGGCGCCCAGTAGAAGGAATGAGAACTCCGGAAATGCACATGATCCAAAGAGAAGGAAGGATCATATCTTTCATGGTCTTAAGCTAGAATTTATAAGAGAAATAGTCTCCCATGTATTATCATCATATGAAGAAATAATATCATGTATTGATAAGATAAGTAAAGAGTTTACTGAGTCCTATGGCTTTGAAGGGAAGCAAGAGAAGAAAAGGATAGAAGAGAAAAAGATGGATAAAGGGAAGAGGGAAAAGAAGAATTTTCCCATATGTGGTAACTGTGGAAAGAAACACCCTGGAACTTGCCTGAAAGGAATGGGAGTTTGTTATAAGTGTGGAGGAAAAGGGAACAAAGTACGTGACTGCAAGGGTAAGAAAATGGTTTCAAATGTACAATGCTTCATTTGCAAGGAGTTTGGACACTACGCGAACCTATGTCCCAGTCATCAGACTATGCCGCAAATGATGTTATTGGATAATAATCAAGTTATGATACTACCACAGATGAAGAGGAATGATTAAAGTTCTTATGTTGATTATGTCAATTGAGTGTTGTATCAACAATGTACTTGTTATAATAATTATGGAGTATATAAGGATTGTACTGCAGTACTATTTCATTAAGGACTTGAGATTGTGTGGAACAAAGAAAAGTGACTCAATAGCAGGATAGATTTTTGGAAAATATATGGTTGAGAGAATGATAAACCATAATATAGTTCTGATACTGAGGTAGTGATTTTGGAATAATATGTGATTGTTTTGGATAAATTATATTGGATATTCTTGACTACCTTGGAACTGATTAATGATTTGTATATTCCATCATTGTTGGGGTTTAAAACATTTTTGGATTAATGAAGTATATCCAGCATTCTATATGGAATAAGGGAGCATGAATGTAATCAATAAGGAATATGGTAATACATGATGAAGGTATTCATATGCTATTACGGGGTAAAAAGGATCTATATTATGTTTACCTTTTTTATGAATGTTGGAATGTGAGTTTGGACAGAAGTATTTTGGATAGTTCTAGTTTGGATTATTTTGGATTTCCATAAAAGGACAACCCGGAGGTCGGATGACAACCCGTCGCGTCCGGCAAGGCTGCGAGACTTGAACCCGCAACCGAAGGGAGACAAGGGTGTATCACCTACCACTATCCCACGAGATGTCCTGGATTAAATAAAGTAGTTTTTTAAAAGATCTGGTAGATGAATTATAAATTCGTTTATTTTGGAACCCTCTATGAATAGTATAAATAGAATTTTTTTTACGAGTGAATGATGAGTTTTTGGTAGAAATTTATTAATGGATAAAACTCTAATTATAAACTAAGTATATCTCCTTATGATCTTAGCCAATCTCATAAATAAATTCCTCATCATTAATAAAAGGAACTTAGAAAAAAAATGTTGTCCTAGATGGTACCTTAAATCATCACTAATTTATGGCTTTTGGATTGTTGGCCTTTTCATAGCCATGTTCTCTACCACTCTCCATCAGATAATTGATGGCTAGATTTTTCTTCCATATCCATATTTTCTTACATGGAACCCTAGTATGTGTTATTTTCGGTAATCTTCATACTTTCCACTCTTTATTTAAAATAGAGGCCTCATTAATTAATTTTTCAATGTGGGATTTCAACTAAGATATTTTGAAACGTCAAAAATGTGTTATCCCAATACCCTATGTTTTGTTGAACCGATGGTATTTCAAATCATCATAGATTGATGATTTTAAAGACCTCAATTTTATACTTGTTTGTGATTGATGACCTCAATCACTACCTATAAATATTTACGTTTTTCCTCCAATTATATGTCTCTAATTTCCACCAATGTTCTCCTAATCGAGATCATAATTTAGTGGTGACCCTTTCATTTCTCTTTTCCTCATATTAAGAATAAATTTTAGTAACCCAATTTCCGATGTGGGTTTTCCCATAAAGATATTTTTTATTTTCAACCTTTTATTTTCAAAGAACAATTTCAAATTGCGAGGACGCAATTTATTGAAGGAGGGGAGAATGTAACACCCCAAGATTTCATAGTGTGTTATTTCTTTAAAATAATTCAATAACTTGCACTACACGCAACACCGAGTTAAATCACACCATGACTTAAAAAAAAAATCCATTCAAAAGAGGTTATGAATAGTGTTAACTAAATTTTAAACTTTATATAATCCTTATAATTTTAGAATTCATATTATGAGTTTCTTAGACATAATGTAAGAACAAATTCATTTTCAGTATTGCACTTTTACCAAATTTTAATAGTGAACCCTTTTTAGATACTATATTTTAAACTTTTTGACTAAATGGGGACATCAAAAATTTAAAATGAAACATCCCAAGCTTCCACGGTACGCTAGCGTGTGTTGTACGCAACACCGAGTTCTAACACACCGTAACCAATCAAACTAGCTGTTATGAATAGTAATACCTACTTTTTGAAGTTATATATATTTTATATTTCAAAATAGACTTCATTTTTGGATTAGGAATATCTAATTTAGCCTAAGGTGAAATTTTGGTACTTTTCGGATAACTTTCATATTTTGATGAATAGTGAAAATTACTAAATTTTAATTAAAAACAACTTTTTTAATCAAAATAATTAATAGTGATAAATTGTGAATTTGAGTGGTTTTAAAGTATATTTAGAATATATTTTTACCATTTAATATAATGTTGGTCATTGGACATAATTTTACAATTAAACCGAACATAAACAAGTGTCAATCTTTTGATAGTTATTACCTCTTAAAAACACGCTTTTTGTTTTGACAGCGGGAATTAATTTTAAATTAATTTCTGCCACTTCTGTGTTTTGAATTTAGAAAAATGGATTCCATATTTGGAATCAGGATGTCCAAATTGTGTAAATAGGTAACTTTTATTTTTAGACATTTTGAATAATTACTGTGGTAAATATTTTATTTACCATGGTTAAGGGTAAATCCGGTAAATAAGGGTTAAAAAATAATATTATAATAATACAAAATTACCCTAAAACGTGTCCTAACCTTATTGGTGGACACATACCCGACCATGAGAATCCTTGGGTCAATTTGGGGACCCCTTGGAGCCACTTGTATGTGGTAGGGACACTTTATATTAATAAAGTTAAAATAAAAATAAAAATGGCATAAGCTTACATCTTTTAGAAGAACAACTTTTACATAGGGTTATACATGCTGGATTTTCGATTATAAATATTCATTAGAAATCTAAAAATATTTCCTACATAATGATATTTTATTTATAATTTTTAGACATTAAATAAGTTATTTTATTTATGACACAATGATGATGCGGTAATTACTATAATAGTGAAAAATTAAAATAATTGATATTATAAATACCAAAATAAATATAATATGAAACTTTTAATGAATTAAACTAATTTTATAGGATAATATGATATATTAGGATTGATTGGATTGACTTTTTTCGAAGTAATCAATCTGTTATGAGTTTCAAAAAAATCAACTATTGAATAGTGTCAAAATTGACATAAAAGAGTTCTTAAAACAAATATTATATTATTAATTGATATTAAATTCCTAAAAATATAAGGTTCGGCCAAGAGACTTATATCATGATAGGTTAATCATTAATTGACCACTTGGGGGTCGCTTGGATGTATATAGTAAGTTTATTAACCATATTATATAAAACTACAAAGAGACATTGTAAAAGTGAAACTAATTAACTTAGAGTTAATACTTAAAGATAAGGTTAATATAAGTACCCAAACCTGTCTAACTTCTATTGGTTGAGTTGTTTTCGACCTATCCCCACCTTAACATTTAAATAATAAACTTTGGAGCCATTAGAAACCGAATATGAATTTATTATAAATTAATATTTCTAGCTTTTCCAAAGGTGCCCCTCACCCCTCTTATAAAAGGGAACTCCTCCTTCTCATTTCTTAACACCTCTAAAGCCTTTTGGTTCGGCCAAACTCTGCCCAAATACTCTCCCAACATCCCACACTACAACCTAGAGGCCTTAGTTTGATCAGAAAGCCAACCTAAGGAGCCCTTTTGATCAAATCAAAAGGAAGAACCCGAAGAAGAGGTAATGATTTCACCACCCTTTTCTAAGTTCATTTCTTGATCCACTTCTTCTTCCTTTGTTCTTACCATTCTAAAATAATAACTCCAGTATCTCACATATACTGTGATGTTATTATAAGTATGATACAACCATATTCAGTATTCTATCCTCCCTTTGAATAACATGTCACCATACGTGCGTACGTACGGCTTACCGTCTCCACGTCGTGGTGTAATTGTTATTCAATATAATATTATTTGGATGGGTATAATAATGATGTGTAACTCATGTAAATAATAAATATAACATGTTAATGATTCTGTATATATGATATACCATTCATTTATATATTATTTTAATATCAAAAGAATGATATTGTCGCTCGTGCGTACGTACGGACTACCGTCTCCACGAACGCGATGAGATTCATTCTCCATCGTAACCATTCAAGTATAATTATCATTTGATGATTTAAAAATGATTTTTAAGGACTAGATATCATTCTGGATATGAATAAGATACAACAACCATGGCTTATGTAACAAAACATATAAATAAATGAGTAATTTAACACCCGAAACGACGATAATTCTAAGATATTATTAACAAATCAATGTTAAAAGATCATATATGATATCATATTAATATATACGATTCTTGTATAATTTAATAACAATTATTTCACCATTATACAGGAGTTTAACCTACCCCAACAAAGGAAAAGTACAAGGTAAGGGTTATTTCACAATCTCTTCATTATCCGAGGTTGTTTATACGTAATAATCTACTGGGATCTCTTTATCATCCACATCCATGTTTTCTTAAAAATGTATTTCAAAACATTTTTACTATTTACAAGAATATGGGTTAAAGTCATTTATACCCTTGTTTGATTTTTTTATAAGAGGTTTATAAAGGAATCTTTCCGTCATTTTCAAAACAATGTCCTTTTTAACCTTTTCGACAGAATTGAGGTAAGAATGTTTTTTTTAACTTATACGGCGGGTGCGGTTATTTTCCGCCGTTATAAAATCGTCGAAGATTTCCATACAAGCTTATAAGAATATTTTCAAAGAAAATGTTTTATTTTATATGGATCTTAAATGATTTCAAAATAAAAGGAGATACTTTTTTAAAAAGAATTTTGATTTCATCTATGTCAACATCCTTTGATGGATTTTAAGATTATTTGAAGTTGATTTATTATGATACAAAACTTCTATATTGTATTGAAGGTTTTGTGATATTTTTGACTGTGGATGTGCTATTTTTATACCATTCATAGTTTATGGTGAAATTATTGACATTTCGTATGCTAGTTTTAATACGAATGTTTATGTTATGTTTAAACCTTTTCATATGGGAATGCATTGGACTTAATAAGTGACGGGTGGAGCCCGCTATAGCTCCTCGATGCATCGGTAGGTCTCATGAGACAAACTAGTGTCTTGGCACAAGGCCTTGACAAAATCTTATTTGTAGTCTTGGCACGAGGCCTTGGCTATGTGGTTATGATAGTCTGGCATTATGCATTCCAACATTATGAAAGTGGTTATTGATTTTTGCATGTGATTATTCGATTAGTAGAATATCCATGTGAATAAGTAAATGGCATTATTTCATTTTATTTATGCCATACCATGTTGAAAGTTCATATTTAAAAGGCTTTTGTTTTAGTTATACATTGCCTTAAATGTTTATTCTTATTTATGAAAGTTTCCGCTATATTGTTATCCTTACTGGGCATTTGAGCTCACCCCTTTTCTATGTTTTATTTTTCCCAGGATGTGAAGAAGTAAGTTATGAATGACCTGCAGGGATTTTATGAGGGGTTAATAGTGTGGATTGTGGAAACATTATGTTGTTGTAGTAGTTTTTCATTTTATGATGTAATGTAAAACTTATGAATATATCTAGTGTTTCCAAGGCTACTAAACCAATCGGTCTTTCGAGATTTGATCTTTCTTGTGATCTTGCCAATGTTATGTAATAATGCACCGACTCTGGGTAACTGGGGTCGGGGCGTTACAAATAAATACTTAACAAATATTTTTACAATGATTTTATATAAATAAATCATATTTATAATGAAAAATAAATTTTTTATTAAAGCATTTATATATTTAAAAAATATTATTTTTTCAAATGTACTACTTTTCATGTCCATCTAAGAAAAACCATAAAAATAATTTAAACAATTTTATAAATTTAATATGGTAAAACAAAATTCATTTTTTAATTCATAATGTCAAAAATATCCTATGTTAATGTTTTTGGATTTTTTTGAAAAACTTATTTTTTTTGATAAATAGAGAAAACTATTGTGTTTTAGTTAAAAATGTTTTTTTGTTTAAATAATTATTAATGTTAAGTTATACTTTAATTTTTTTTTTAATTTTACATTAGATCAATTATAAATCTATTAATATAATTTATATCATTATAAAATATTTCACTTTCAAATTGAATTTACAAATATAAGAAAAGGTTGAACATTTTTCTACTTTAAAAACTCATAATTTCATCTCTTCTCTGGGATTAGTATTAATCTTAATTTTCCCGATACTGTGGATTGAATTTATAAAAACCAAAATAAATAATTTTATTTAGTATAATATTTAGATTCTATTAATATCAACATTATTTTTGACAAAAAATATTATTAAAAGTGATTAAAATTAATCATAGTCATTACAGTCAAATTAAGCTTAATTAGGGACTAAACCTTAAAATTACGCACCCAAATGACCTATCTACTTTCCAGACACCCATTTAATGTCCATAATACAGACAAAAATCTTCCATTATTGAATTTTATTGGTTGGTTATGACTTTGTTTTGGTAAGAACATGTGTACACCTAACTTATTTTCAAAAATTCTATGTGTGTCCTTTTCCTTCCCTATAAAAGGCCACCACCTCTCCCACTTCATCACACCTATAAAACCAATTAAGTTAAACCAATACCAGATTTATAAACATCCCATAAATCCTGCCTTCCTTATAAAATACTTACCTTGGGTATAAGTCAATCCAAGGAAGCCTTTTTGCAGAAACCAAAAGGAGTTACTCGATTAAGAGGTAACATCTTCTCTCAAGTCCTTTCTTTTATTTTATTTCTCCACCCTTACAAATATATTTATTCAATGATTATATAAAAAAACCAGTGTCCAAAATATACTAGGATTTTTTTTCTATAAATTGATAAACTTACACTTATAGAAACATCCACCTAATGGTTAATGAACATATTATTTCTATGTACGGTGAACTACTACCTCACGAAATGATGATCGTTCATTTTTCAATTACCACATAACATGGTGGAAATTATGATGGAAACTATTATTATATGTTTCATATATTAAATATATTATTTATTTAACCTTATTTATTCATTTTTACAAAACATATATTTTTTACATTCCATTTTGTCTTAATGCGATAATTCCTTTTGAGGAATTGTGGACTACCTCCCCATCAAAGAGATTTGATTTGTTCATACACCATATGAATTGTATTAAGGATGTTTTTAATGAATATATAAGATATATATGAAATAATAAATCTATTATAACAATGGTATATATATATATAAACATATTTATTTTAATTTCATTCTATCAACATGAAAATTAATTGAAAATAGCGTTCATGCATACATACGTCCTACAGTCTCCATGAATGGTGTATTTTGTTTAATAATTATTTTTTATATAGATTATTATAATAAACATATAATTTATATAAATGATATTTATATCATTGTTTAAATTATGGTAATTAGGATATTAAGTACAAATACCAAAGATATAAAAAATTAAGACACATGAAAATAATAAAATGAATATTACCCAAAGTGAAAGCTTAACATATGATTGTTAACAAGATGGTAATAAAAGGTCATAATCAAACCATATATGGTATTATATATAATAATATGGTTATTTAAAATATTTATAATAGATTTTTTTACTATATAGGTGGTTTTAATGAGTACGATGAGAGTCAAGACTTAAGGTATGGAGATTTCATCTCCCTTTTCATTCATGTGAGATACAAGATATCTTCATCACTATTTCCTTTTGTGTGGTGTAAGTACGTACCATGATTTTATTCAATTTATCTTATACGTAAATTTATGGTTATTAATGTATCCTTTTTAATAACTTTAAATCATGGGTTTTATGTTTCAAAAGTTACTAAATAAAAAAAAAATGTTTTGTCTCAATTTTCCTTCTTTGAGGCTCATATTTTGTTATGAACCTAAACTATTTTTTGTGGTGTATATACTTACATTTTAAATTTACTATCATGAATATAATTATTTTAATTAAATTTTAATCTTCATGTATTTTCATTTTCTTAAATGGATATTATGATCCCAAGTTACTAAATTATAATATTTTATTGAGACAATCTCATCGCTTTTCAAGATTTTTTAAATTTATGCTTCCATTGATGAATTATTATGTTATACATCTCAATAAATTCATGAATTTTTTTACTGTGGTTATTAATGATATATTCATGTAGTGGTACCATTTTTTAAACTTTTTACATAATATAGTTAAGAATGTTTTTAAGAAATCCTGACTTTACCCACTCTTCAGTCAGAAATATATGTTCCTTCGAAACCATGTCTTTTCAAAAGGGTTTACAAGAATATTATACTAATCTATTATGATAATTAGAATAACTTTTACCATTTTTTTATTTTACCAATGATTTCAAAGGAATATTATTTTTACTTTCCCAAAGAGAAAACTTTCTATGCTTTTTATCATGAAAAATGAATGTTCTTTTTACCTCATATGACATGTATGGATTTATCCATCATTAATACTTAGGATATTTCATTTCATGATTAATAGTTAAATGTGAAGAATTTTATTAAAATATATTTTCATATAAAATGGTTTTCAAAACATTTTCAAGCTTATTTTATAATTTTTCCTGAAAAATGGTATTCAATTTTTTTCAATCTTCTTTTATATATTTTCAAGAAAAATGGTTTTAAAATTTTATTCAAGCTTCTTTTATAAGTTTTCAAGAAAAATGGTTTTCAAGATTTATTTATAAGTTTTCAAAGTATTTTCAAGAAATATGGTTTTCAAAACGTTTTCAAGATCTATTTATCAGTTTTCAAAGTATTTTTAGAGAAATGGTTGTCAAAATATTTTCAGTATTTCTTTATATGTTTTCCAAGTGTTTTAAAAGAAAATGGTTTTTAAAATGTTTCTAAGATTATTTTATGTTTTAAAGGAAAAGGTTTTTCAAATGATTTCATGTCTTATTTAAAATATTTAAAGGTATTTTATATGAAATTGATTTTCAAATGGTATTATATACTAACAAACCTTTTTCAAAGAAGAAAAGATATTTCAAAATTATTTTCCATCTAAGATGACATCTATTTATGTTACTCATTCCATTTTAAGAAATGATATAATGGTTCCAATAATATTATTTCTATTAATGGGTTATGCTAAATTTCATGGTCTCTATGAAGCATGATTCCCTTTAAAGGGTTATATGTTTATGAAATCTATTTATTTTTCATGGTTTATATGTTTTTGAAATCTGTTTCTCTTTCATGGGTTATTATTTTGGTGAAATGTTTATGAAACTTATATCTTTTTTCCATAGGTTATGACATGTTTACATGTTTATGACACCCATTTAAATTCATGGGTTAAATTGTGATTTTTTTTATTTCATGGAACATGTATATATGATTTCATTATGAGATGGATGGGGCATATATCTCCCTCCAATTAATTGTGTAAAGATTTATATCTAATTATATAGACTAATATTTTCATGGGAATGAACCTTGAATATTAAGCTGGACATGGGAGTGAACCATGACTACCAAGATGGTATTATGAGTGAACTCATGCTACTAATATGACCATGGGTGTAAACCATAACTACCAAGATGGTATGGGGTTTCAACCCATACTACTAATATGATCTTGGAATTGATTCCTTCTATACTCTAGAAATCATATTATATACTTATTTTTCAGCCAAAATTCCATGTTTCTTCCTTCGTTATACTTTCTTGCCTTATGTTAATTTTTTCCTTATGATTCTTATATTATTAACTTACATGAATTATTCCATGATTGATGTATATGATCTTTGGTATGAAGTGTATGATCTTCTATTTTCATGATCATGTTCTCATACCCTTGTGATAATAATTATTATTACACATCTCCATTATTTTTCCTAACTGAGAATTTGAGCTCACAACTTTCTTACATTTCCATTCCCTAGGTTATAAAGAAAAATTTTATGTTGGACTAATAAAGGTTGAGATATTTATAGGAGATTTTCAAGATCATTCACCATGATAGAATATTTTTTTTACAGGTTTCCAAAGACAATAAACTATTACGGTCCTTAGGAATTTATTTTTGTAATGTATAGATTATTCATCTAAAATGATGTAATATACATGTATGATGAGCCTGAGTTGGTATAGATAGTATCAATGTAAAGTTATTTTCAACCATTGGAAATTGATATGAGAAAACATTAGGGATATCCATATATATAATTATAAAGATATTTCTAGGAATGTATCTAAGGATAAGTACAAGGATGAGTCAATGTTTTGGAAAATATACTGAAATTTTGGTAAAGGTTAAAGTGAGTGGTTTACTAGAAATACATCCCTATCTTGATACTACAAGTTGATTTGGATTTGTAATTGATTTAACTAAGGTTAAAAACTCTAACACGATGTTCTGGGCCTTACTCAAGGTAATCTGGCACACGAAAATGAGCCTTCCTACACACCTGATTTGACAATATTGGGGGGATATGCTATAGAAATTCAAAAATTCTTGATGAAACATAATGAAGGATTTAAATATAAGTTTTCTAGGAATATCTAAGGATGAATATAGGGTGTCATATATTAGGGAAGGTTTTATGATTTAGATATCCTTTATGTAAATATTTTCATGACTATGTGGTTTTCTACTATGATAAGTAACACTCACACTGTGATCTAGTTTTCATCAATGGTGGGTATCAGAAGAAACTATATTGATGTTTAATGTGATGGGTGATTTTTTTTATGAGAAGTCAAGTGGGTTGATCATTATAGTGAAATATGTTGGGATCATAACTAATTAGTTTTCAAGGAACATTTTTAACAATGTGTACCCTGAACAACTCTCGGTCACACGAAGGAAGAGAAAGAAGGAGTTTGCTAAGAGTTCAGGTAATGGAGACCATGAAAGAAAGAAGATTAGGTTTCTTTTGTTTCAATAATGTTTAAGTAATAACATAAGTGAATGTATTAGATTAATAGGAAAATGTTTTTAATTTTGAAAATAAATACACAATTAAAGTGATTGCATGGGGAAAATGTAGAGTTCGCTTAATGGAATGGATGTGAATATTTGCCTCCCTAAGATATCATTGATGGTTAAGTGATTTAAATATGGAATAAAAAGTCATTATTAAACTCAATTTCCTAAGAGGAAAGATTATGAAGAGTATCGGCAAGGTGGTGTGAGTAATGGTTACATTTTTTATGATGATGATACTATAGATGAAATGTAAAATGGAAGGGTTATTGTGTAATAGGATGATTTATCCCTGTTAATGGAATAAGGGTAAAGTGGAATAATAAATTTTTATATATATTTGGATTCAAAAAATTAAGTTATATGAATTATGAAATATACAAGCATTGTTCTATATATGTTTTTTTTCTCAGTATTAACAAGTTTATGTAGAATGTTCTTTATGGACTAGTGGAGTGATTTAATAATAATTTGATGCTTTGAATAAGAAAAGTTAATCCTTAATATGTTCTTTATGTTAATATAATTTTGTTATGAACAAGTAAATTTGATGGTACTCCTTAAAATGGAACTAAGTAAGGACTTGTTAATAGGTGGGTTATGCTACCATTGATGAAGTTTATAGGATTTTTGGATTTATAAAATATATCTTGTATACTTTAGAATAAGGAAGAATTCATGATTTCCAAATGGATTTATGGTAATTAAGGTAATTACCATGTTTCAAGGGAATATACGATAAGGGTATTCAAATGTTTGGAATGTGACAAAATATTGGTACTTTGTGATATATGGGGGATCAATGTTAAGAAGATTTCCAGAATTTATTTCTAAAGAATTGTATTTTCATATTTTGGAAGGGTTATAAGGTTAACAATTCATGAAAAATTTATTTTAAACTTTGAATGATGTATTTATGTATTGAGTTTGAATTAAAAACCTTAGATAAAAGATTATTTGGTGATTAACCTTATTTCAAGGATACCCATAATATTTATTTTTGAGATTATATTAGTGTGGTTTTAGAAAAGGACATCATGTATGTCAGGTGAAAACCAATCATGTCTGACAAAGCTGCGGGTCGTGAACCCAAGACCAAAGGACAATAAGTGTTTAATGCCTACCACTGGCCTACATGTTGTCTTGAATTATGAAGAAATAGAATTGTTACTTTTTATGTTTATATATTAATTTATAAACAATTTTTATGTTTAAGAATATTTATAGATAAATAGTTATACTTTTCATTCTTTTAAGTGCCTTAATATCTGATAAATGATTTTTTAGTGCTTTAGCCGTCAAAGTTAATTTATAGAAATCCATTTCTGAAATTCATGGATGAATTGGAAATAGATTAAATCACTACAAAATAATAAAAATTGTGTTTTATTTTTTTTCAACAAAATAATTACTCAATGATAGGATAATTATCAAAAAGGAAAATGTGTTGTCTTAATACCTTAATTTTTGTTGAACCGATGGCCTTTTAAATCATCACATATTTATGAATTTTTGGACATAAAATTTAGTTTGATAATTCACTTATTTTTTATTGATGACCTCAATAACTCTCTCTCTCTATATATAAACTTTTCCTATATGTCCAATCTTCACTCCCAACCTATGTTCTCCTATGTGGAAACCTAGTTACATGTTACTTTAGGTAACTATTATGGTTCAAACTTTCCCTTTTTAAAGTAAGAGTTAGTATTAATTTTTATGATTTGAGTTTATATTAATGAAACTTTCAAGTATTAAACCTTTGATAAACCATATTAATTCCTAGGGTGAAATTCATTTTAAGGGGGTAGGATGTAACAACATGAGATGTTATTAATATTTTTCAAATTAATTTAACCATTTTTATATTATTAATTTCATGAAACACTGAATATAATCCATTTTATATTAAGTCACTATGTTTGGATTTTGTTATACTAAAAACCAAGTCAATTGTGAACTATATGCAACATAAACTTTGGATTTTACACGGAACACTGATGTTAGCTTTCATTATACACGACAATGACTTTCGTTGATAACTTTTGTAACACATAAGACCAAGGTTTACCAAACAATAATATATTTTTAAAATATTATAGTTTAATATAATAAGATAAAACATTGATGTTATTAAATTTATTAACTAATTTATGAAAATATATGGTTTATACAATATAATAAGAATTCATAGGTTACCAACTAAATAAAAATGAATATGAAAACCTATTGAATATAAAGGGAAATATTATTATGGTCACAAAGATATTTTACCCTAATAAATTAAATTTTCATTTATTTCTTTAAATTCACTATGTCAAACATTCCTTTAACATTGAAAATCAACTTGGAATACATTACATGCAATACAAAGTTTCTTCAAAACATCATTTTGTTGTTTTAATTATTTAAAAGAGTTAGTTGTAACCTAGATATTAAGAATTAGTAATATGAATAGTAATTACTAATTCTAAAATAATGTTATGATGGTTTTATATAAATAAGAACATATTTATAATAAAAAATAAAATTTTTACTAAAGCCTTTATATGTTTAAAAAAATATTATTTTCTCAAATGAACTACTATTCATGTCCATATATGAAAAACAATAAAATTAATTTTAGACCCTTTAATAAGTTGAATTTTATAAAATAAAATTAATTTTTTAATTCATAATATTTAAATTATCCTAGGGAAAGTTTTTGAGATTTTTTTTAGAAACATTATTTTTTGATAAATAGTGAAAACTACTACATTTTAGTTAAAAACTGGCTATTTGTTTAAATAATTATTAATGTTAATCTGTAATTTAAATTATTTTTAAGGTCAAATTAGATCAAATAAGAATGTATTAATTCATTTTAGGTCATTATAAATAATTTCACTTTGATATTGAATATAAAAACCTAACAAACTTTTGAATATTTTTCAACTTTAAATTACCGTAATTTCATCCCGTCTACAGGATTAGCCTTAATCTTAATTTTATCGATACCATGAATTGAATTTAAAAAAACCAACATAAAACATTTAATTCATTATAATATTTAGATTATAATAATTTCAACTTAATTTATAACCAAAAATATTATTAAAAGTGATTAAAATTAATCAAACTGATTAAGGTCAAATTAAGCTTAATTAGGGACTAAACCATAAAATTAATAGACCAAATGACCTATATACTTGTAAAATACCCATTTTATGTCCATATTTTGGTCACACACTTTCCATTATTTATTTAGTTTGTTTTTTACGATTTTTTTATAGTAAGAACATTTGTACACCTAACTTGTTTTCACTAATTCCAAGTGAGTCATTTTCATTCCCTATAAAAGGCCACCAACTCTCCCTCTTCCTCACACCTATAAAACCTCTTAATCTCATCCAATACCAAACCAATACACATCACAAAAATAATTACTTCCTCCTAGAATCCTTAACTTATGAATAAGTAAACCCAAGAAATCCTATTGGCACAAACCAAAAGGAGTTACCTGATTAAGATGTAATGTCTTCTCTCAAGTCCTTTATTTTATTTTACTTATCCACCACCAAAAACTCTATTTATTATATAATTTTAAAAAAATACAATATAACCAATATATTATGATATTTTTATATAAATTTTTAGACCTTAAATTAGAAAACCTACATCTAATGGGAAACAAACATACTGTTTCTTTATACGGAGAACTACTGCCTCACGAAACGACAATTGTTCATTTTTATGTTAACACATACCATGATGGTCATTATGATGTAAAATATATTTATATATGTAATATATTAAATTTATTTTTTCATTAATATTATTTATTCCTTTTTATAACACATATCTTTTGTAATTTCCATTTTATTTAAATACGATAGTTTTTTTTGAGGAAGTGTGGACTATCGCCCCCTTAAAGCGATATGATTCATTCATACACAACATGGATTTTATTAAGGGTGGTTTTATTGAATATATAAAATATATATATGATATTACAAATCTAATTTAATAATTATATATATATATATCTATATCTATATGTATTTTACTTTTATTATATCAACATGAAAAATAAACGGAAATAACATTCATACATACTTACAGCCTACCGTCTCCATGAACAAGGTATTCCATTTCATACTTATATATTATATAGATTATTATAATAAAAATATAATGTATATAAATGATATTTATATCATGGTTTTAATTCTGTAAATAATGATATAAACATTAAATATCAAAGATATAAAAATTAAGACACATGCGAATAATCAATTGAATATTACCCGAAGTGAAACCTTAACATAGGATTGTTATGAAGGGGGTAATATAAGGTCATAATAAAACCATATAAGGTATTATATATAATAATATGGTTCTATAAACTATTTATAATAAATTTATATTTACTATATTTTATTTTAACGAGTACGATGCGAGTCAAGACATAAGGTAAGGGGATTTCATCTCACTTTTCATTCCTGTGAGATACATGATATGTTCACCACTCTTTCCTTTTGTGTTGTGTAAGTAATGAACATGATTGTATTCTATTAATATTATACCTAAATTTATAGTTATTAATATATCCTTTTTATGAACATTCATTCATGGGTTTTAATTTTCAAAAGTTACCAAATTGTAAAAAATGTTTTGTCTCAATTTTCACTCTTTGAGACTCATATTTTGTTATGCACCTAAACTATTTTACGAGGGGTATATACTTAAATTTTAAATTTTCTATCAGGAATGTAATTATTTTAATGATATTCTAATCTTAATTTAATTTTATTTTTTACATGGATAGTATGATCCCTTGTTACCAAATTATAAGTCGCGTTTCGAGATTGTTTATGATTATGCTTTCTTTGATTAATTCTTATGTTCCATCTCTAAAAACATTAATGAATTTTCTATACTCTATTTATTAATTCTATATTCATTTATTGGTACAATTTTATACACTTTCGTATATAGGATTTTAAATAAATTTTTTAGAATGTCTGAATTTACCATCTTATTAGTCGTAAATCAATGTTCCTTAAAAATCATGTTTTCTAAAAAGGGTTTCCAAGAATATTCTACAACTCTATTATGCTCGTTAAATTTAATTTTTAGCATTTTTTTCTTTTACCAAAATTTTTAATGGAATATTCTTGTATCTTTCCAAACAAGGGTTTTTTATATCCTTTTTACCCTCCAAAAAAAGGTTCTTTTTACCTCGTATGACATGTATGGATTTATCCATCATCAATCCTTTGTAGATTTGTTTTCAAGTTTAATGGTTAATTTTTAAAAAAATGTTTTTAAAAGATATTTTCAATGAAAATGTTTTTCAAAATATTTCAATCTAATTTTATAATTTTTCAAGAAAAATGGGTTTCAAAATAGTTTCAAGCTTCTTTTATAAATATTCAATAATTTTTTTTTTCAAAATGTTTTCAAGATTTTTTATATGTTTTCAAGAATTTTTTTTCAAAACGTTTTCAATATTTATTTATAATTTTTAAAACTATTTTCAAGAAAAATGGTTTTCAAAACTTTTTCAATCTCTATTTATAAGTTTTCAATGTATTTTCAAATAAATGGTTTTAAAATAATTTCAATCATTATTTATAAGTTTTAAAAATGTTTTCAAAGAAAAAGGTTTTTAAAAGGTTTTGATTTTTATTTTAAGTTTAAAGGGAAATGATTTTCAGATGATTTCAAGTATTCTTTATATGTTTTAAAGGTATTTTCTATGAAAATTATTTTCAAATGGTTTTATATACTAATAAACATTTTTCAAATAAGAAATGGCATTGTCATCAAGAAACATTTTCAAAATATATCTAAAAATTACTTTCCATCTAAGATGATATCCATTAATGTTACTCATTCCCTTTTATAAAATGGTATAAAGGATCTATTCATGTTCTTTATATGAATGGGTTATTCTTAATTTCATGGTTTTTATAAAACCAATTTCTTTTTCATGTGTTATATGTTTATGAAATGTGTTTCTTTTTCATTAGTTATATGTTTATGAAATACATTTCTCCTTCACCAATTATGCTTTTGATGAAATGTTTATGAAACCTATATCTTTTTCTATAGGTTATAATATGTTTACATGTTTATTATACCCATTTCATTTCATGGGTTAATACATTATTGCTTATGATTTTGTGGCGCATGTGTGTATGATTTAATTATGGGATAGGTGGGACCTATATATACCTCCAATGCATTGGGTAAAGATTTATACGGTATTGGGAATGAACCTTGACTACTAATATGGACATTGGAGTGAACCATGACAATCCAGATGGTATGAGGAGTGAACTTATGCTTCTAATATGGCTATGGGGGTGAATCATGACTACCAAGATTGTATGGGGGGTGAACCCATACTACCATGATGGTCTTGGCAGTGATAACTTGGATAAAATGGAAATAATACTATATAATTATTGGTTTTCCATAATTCTTAGCTTTATTCTTATGTTACGCTTTCATGGTTTATGTTATTTATTTTATTATAATTCTTATCTTATGATCTGCCATTATTTATGACATGATTCATGTATATGATCTTTTATATGAAGGGTATGATCTTATATTTTTGTGATAATGTTCCCAAACCCTTATGCTCATAATTATTCCTACATATCTACCTTATTTACCCATTCTTACCATTTTAGTTCACCAATTTCTTGTGTATCCTTTCCCAAGGTTAGGAGAAAGGTTTTATATAGGAATAATAATAGTGGATATCTTTATGGGATATGTTGAAGATCTTTCACTAGGATAGAAGATGTTGTTTCCATGTTTCCAGAGACACAAAACTATTACAATCCTCAGGCGTGTATTTTGGTAATGTATGAAACACTCATATAAAATGATGTAATATTCATATATGAAAAGTCGGGGGGTCAATATAATACAAAAAAATATAAGAGTACTATATGATTTTTGATTACTTATGAATGGAATTTTAAGATAAGGATGTCTCGACTATAACTTGTAGTGGCACTGTTAACCAAGGATGTTGAGTATAATTCAATTAAAAATCAACGAAGGAGTGAATTTTGTTGAATGGGTTGTTATATGGACATAGAAGAAGGAAACAAAATGAATCATTTTTTGTGATCCTTAGTGTATGGAACATCTTTTGAATAATATATTGCTCAATGTACTTTCGATATTTGTGGTTATCCATCACTCAATCAAGGATACCACCATTTTCTCTCTAAATGATAAAACTCCAGCTAGATCCTCTAGTGAATAGTTCCAACATATGAAACTCATTTATCTAAAATCATAAGACAATTATTACTCTAGGACTTATGGTTCCTCTACATCTACAACCATATTATTCAATTTCATTAGTTTTGAATTCTATCCATCCAAATATTATAATACTTAACCATAAAATATATTCTCAAACAAAAAATTCTAAAAATTTCCCACATGAGAACTAATTTTCTATGTTTCCACTGGGTCCTCTAGGCCACTTCTATGGTTTTATTCATTGTGTGTTCTATTTATTTATATACTCATGTATGAACATGTATACTATGGAATATATTATAGGAAATTGGGGAGACCATATAGATATGTATTCCTTACACCCATCATACGAACCTTGGTCTGTGTATAGTACTCATGCCTATCGTATATGTTTGATCATAGGTTTCATTGGGATTTCAGTTGGAGAATCATGAAATAGATTTATGATGGTTTTAAGGTGAGTATTAGGGTTGGTGGAGGGTAATATTTTATATTTTGTTATTTTGTTTATTTTGTACATGTGATAGGGCCAATGAATGGTCTATTAGGATATCAAACTCTATAATGGTGTCACTCACTATTATAAAATGGGTTTATACTTTTTTTATTGTTTTATTTGGTTTTAATTTCATAGATATGTACAACTATAAAAGGTTTTAGATTATATTTTGTTATGTATTATTGATCATTGTTATAATTTTGATAGATGAGACTCCCAAACATTAATCATAGAATCACTTGTATTTAGTAGCCCCTAATATATGGAGGCATGATTGAGTCCTTGAAGTATATATGGATAAGATACCATTATGGTTTTTTATAAAAGGTTGTATATAATGTTATTATATCCATGTTTATTTTATTTGACTATTTTTTGACTTCATAGTTAGAGTTTTGAATTTGTAATATATTGAGATAAACTTTGTTTTGATGTGTCATGAACACAAATTCAGTGGAAATTATAAGTTTCTAGGTTTATGGGATTGTGTTTTTTGATTTTTTGTTGTTAAATTTGAGTTATTAAATCAATTATGGCATATTTTTCAATTATTTTTATCTTTAGTTTTACTATTTTCTAAATGTGGAAAGAGGTATAAGTTCATATGTCTTATCTGGAATAAAGGTTTCCTAGAACTGCATGTCATTTCCCATGATTGTAAAAATGGTTTTAAAAAGGAAAATAATTTTGGGAAAACAAGTTTTAGAGAAAATATAATTCATTAAAAAGATATTTCAAAGGGTTTTAATAAATTAAAATTTCAAAAATATGTTAATTAGTTTTTATTTGAATAACCAATTGTTGATGTATTAATTAATTAAAAATAAAAATAATAGTTTATATATTTTATTTGATTATGATTATATAATCCCTAATTGTAAATAGTGTATGGTAACCATTTGTGGATGGGACTAAGAATTTAATGACTAGTAATTGATATTTTATGGCATATGAAGGTTATACGTGAGAGGTAGTTTGGAATGGGAACTGGTTTCCTTTGTTATTTTGATGTACTATGTGGGTAAAGAGAGTCATTTGGGATGACATGGGATCATTGGATATAAATAAAATTCAATTCTTGTGGTATAATGGTTTTTCATAGAATGAAGGATTGAAGGGATTACTATCATAGTTGGTATCATTAATAGATTTATATGGGATAGTGTGAGGCGATCATAGAGATTTGGGTCTAGATTGTATAGGTAATATATTGATTTAATGGGGTTTGGAAGAGATTCCTATGTGGCATGTGTGATGCGACTAAGTTAGTTTTGGTGATATACCTTAGGTTCTTGGGAATGAGAGCACTGGTGGTAAAATAAAAATCTTTACATACTAGCTTTAATACAAATTGAAGTGACTCAAACATAAACTACCATTATTATAATCCCAAAAACAAAAAATGAGTCACTTTTATACCCAATAATTTATATGTTTATTGTAGATATCCAAACATAACATACATGGGTATTACATCATTTTAGATGAATATTTAGTACATCACAAAATTTTATGCTCGAGGACCATAAAAGTTTTGTCTCTTTGGAAGTTTAGAAAAAAAATCTTTTATCCTGGTAAAATATATTCAGTATATCCCATAAAAATCTCCAACATTATTACTTATACCATAAACCTTTCTCCATAACCAAGGGAAAGGAAACATAAGAAAGGGTTTAGTTAAAATGCTCACTAAGGGTAAACATGGGAGATATGTAGGCATAATCATGATCAAAAGGGTATGAGAACATGACTGTGAAAGTAAAAGATAATTCTCTGCATATCAAAGATCATATACATGAATCCTAGAATAGAGATTGGTAGTTTATAAGGAATGAATCTTAATAAAATAAAGAGTATAAGAAATAAAAGCGTAACATAGTAATAAAACATGTAATTATGGAAGACACATAGGTATATATAATGATTTCCGTAGTAGTCAAGAAATTTATAATGAGACCATCTTAGTGGAAAAAGTTTTTTAGTGAACCGAGTTCACACCCCATTCTAGCCCTATATTATTGAACCAATTTCACCCCTCATTCCATCCATATATTAATGAATTGATTTCAGTTCCTATTCCATCCTAGTTATACTGAACCAAGTTCATTTCCCATTCCAGCCCTATAATACTAAACCGAATTGATTTCCCGTTCCATCCCTATCATACTGAACCGATTTAATTTGTCGATTCAGCTTCTTTATACTAAACCAAGTTCATTTCTATTCTATCCATTCCTATCTCATGATATATAAATCATTACCCAATACATTGGAGGGAGATATAGATCCCACCCATCTCATAGAAAAATCACACATACATTTTCCATAAAATCATAAAAATCATATCTTAACCCATGAAATAAAATGGGCATCATAAAAGTATAGACATATCATAACATTTGGAAAAATATATTGGTTTCATAATCATTTCATTAAAATCATAACCTGTTAAAGAGAATTGAATTTCATAAAAATATATCCTATGTAAGAGAAATATGTTTCATAGAGGCCATTATATCAATCATAACCTATTCATTGAAAGAATATGAATGGAACATTTTGATTATTTCCTAAAAGGAAATGAGTTACATCAATAGATTTCATCTTAGATGGAAAAATAAAATTTTAAATATATTACAAAAACATTTATCGAGGAAAATATCCTTTCTTATTTGGAAATGAATTTTTAAAACATAAAACCATTTGAAAATAATTTTCATATAAAATACCTTGAATTCATATAAATAAGACTTGATATCTTTTTAAAACCTTTTTCCTTTAAAGCATATAAAATGAGCTTCAAAATATTTCAAAAACTCTTTTATTTGAAATACTATTGAAAACATATTAAGATAGCTTGAAATTTTTTTAAAATCTTTTTTTAATTAAGAAAATATGAATAAATCTTGAAAAAGTTTTGAAAACCATTTATTTTTTAATACTTTTAAAACTTATAAATTAGGAATAAAATCATTTTTAAAACAATTTTCCTTGAATACTTATAAAATAATATTGAAAATATTTTAAAATCATTATTATTTAAAAACACTTGGAAAACATATAAAGAAATATTGAAATAGTTTTGAAAACAATTTTTATTGAAATATAATTTTAAAACTAGTTTCTTAAAAATTACCCTTGTAAAAATTCAAAGTAATATTCAAGTAAATGACGATGGATAGACACATACATGTCATACGAGGTAAAAAAGAAAATTCCTTTTGAATTTTAAAAAGATTAGAAAAATACCCCATTCAGAAAGATATTAGAAGATTACTTTTAAATAATTGGTAAAATAAAGAAAGGTAAAAATGGATTTTAATTATATAGGATATTATTATAATATACATATAAAATCTTTTTATAGAACATGGTTTTCTGACCAAAAGGAGGGTAAAGTCGGGATTTCTCAAAAAATATTTCTTAACAATATTATTTTCCAAAGAGTAGAAATTTGGTACCAATACATTATTATAGAATTAATAACTATTAGAGAAGAAAATTCATAAACTTCTTGATAAATGGGTTGTAAGTTTTTATTAAAGGAAGCATAAACATAAACAATCTTGAAAATCGATGAGATTATCCTAATAAACTCTTATAACAAGGTAAAATGGGATCATACTCCCCATGTAAGAAAAGGAAATTACATGAATATTAAAATATCATGAAAATAAGTAAGTTTATTATATAATATGTAAAATAGATATATATACACCTCAAAGTAGAATTTTGGTGTATAACAAAACATGAGTCTCAAAGAAGGGAAATTGAGACAAAACTATTTTACTGATTCGATAAATTTTGAAACATAAACCCAATGAAGGAAAGATGGTAAAATGGATATGTGGATACACAAAAATTTAATTATAATATACATATAATAGAATCATGGAAACTACTCCCACCACATAAAAGGAAAGAGTGGTGAACATAGCACGTATCTCAGGGAAATTAAAAGTTAGATGAAATCCCTTTACCTTGTGTCTTGACTCTCATTGTAATCATTAAAAACAAATTTATAATAAATATAAATTTATTATAAATATTTATATAACCATATTATTATATCTAATATGATATATGGTTTGATAACGACCTTATATTAACTTCCTGTTAACCATCCTATGTTAAGGTTTTACTTCATGTAATATTCGATTTGTTTTTCACATGTGTCTAAATTTGTTATATTGTTGGTCTTTATAATTATATAATGAATAAAGAATGAAAAAAATTATATGAATATCATTTATATACATTATATGATTATTATAATAAACTATAGAGTATATATGCATGAAACTGAATACATCGTTTAAGGAGATGTTAGGTCGTACGTACGCATGAACGCTATTTCCAATTAATTTTTGTGTTGAAAGAAAGAAAGTAAAAGACATATATGAATATATATATATATATATAATAGTTAAATTAACTTTAACATATCAAATATATTCACTAATATCATCCTTAATACAATCCATGTAGTAAATGAATGAATTATCTCATTTTGAGGGAGCGGTAGTCCACACTTCTTTAAACAAAATTACTATATTTACATAAGACAGAAAGCTGAAACATTTGATCTAAATAAAAATTATAGATAAATAAATACATTATAAATATAATATATATATAATATATAATATATTCTCCATAATAATTTCCATAATGGTAGGTGGAAATGGAAAAATTAACAATCATCATTACCTGAGGTAGTAGTTCATCATACATAGAAACAATATGTTCGTTACCCATTAGATGGAGGTGTGTAAAAGTGTAGGTCGAATAATTTACATAAAAACATAATTTTATATTTATGATAATATTTTTTTTATATAATAATATAATAAAGATAGTTGGATGGGGTGTTTATGGAAAATAAATGAAAGAACTTGAGATAATACATCACCTCTGAATCAGGTAACTCCTTTTGGTTTGTTCCAAAAGGCTTCTTTGGTTTTCCTTATTCCTAAGGAAAGGAATCATGGGGGAAGTTATGGATTTTGGGAATTATATTTATCATATATTTACTGAACCTAATATGTTTTATATGTGTGATAATGTGGGAGAGGTGGTAGCCTTTTATAGGGAAGGAAAAGACTCACTTTGAATTTTTGAAAACAATTTAGGTGTACACATGTTCATACCTAAAAAAAGTCATAAAAATGTAAATTAGTAATTTAATATTTATTAATTTAATATTTCCTTAAAAATGGTTTTTGACAAGTTTCTAGGTCATTTGGGTCCCTAAGATTAATGTTTAGTCCCTAGTTAAGCTCAATTTGACCTTAATCGCTATGATTAATTTTAATCAATTTAATTAATCATTTGGGAAAAAATAAACATGACCTAATTAGACTATAAATATTACACTCATTACGTTTTTTTATGTTAGTGTCTCAAAATTCAATTCACAAAATCAGAAAAAATAAGATAAATTCTAATCCCACAGATTGGATGAAATTACGGGTTTTTAACGTATAAAGACGTTCAAAAGTTTATTAAGTTTTTCTATTCAGTTTTAAATCGAAATTGATTATAATGACATAAATTGTATTAATATATGTATAATGGATCCAATTTTACAGTAAAAACAATTTAGAATATAATTTCACATTAATATGTAAATAAATGAATATGTAGTTTTTAATTTAAAAGTAGTATTTTTCAGTATTCATTAAAAAATGAATTTTCTTAGAAAAATACCAAAAAATAACTCTAAGCTAATTTAAACATTATAAATTATAAAATAATGTTTATCATATTGAATTAAATTTTTATATATGTCTAAAATTAATTTTATTATTAATTTTTTTTTATTTTATGAAATGGTATTTTTAAACTTAAAAGGATTACCCAAAATTATATCTTTCATTACCAATATGACTTCTCAGTATAAAAAATAAAAAAAAAATATTTGAGAATTAGTTATTACTATTCATATAACTATTTTTAATGGATAGATTGTAATTATCTAATTTAAATAAAAATAAAAATAAAATGATGTCTCATAGAAATATATGGGTTGAGTGTAACGTATTACAATTCGATGTTGCCTGTAGCGTAAGACAAGTTGGTATTATTTATAGTAGAAGCTAAGTCTGTATTTCATATCGCATAAGACAAGTCAGTGCCATGACAAAAAAATGTTTGAATTAGTTTCTTTTTAAAAAATATATATATATTTTTATAAAGAACTGTTTGTAGTGTCACATGAAATGAAAATGATATCACAAAGATAAATTAATTCAAAAAATAATTCACAAAATATTAGGGTGTTAAATTATAGAAACCCCCTTAAAATGATTTTCTCACTTGAAATTTTTTAGGGTTATTAAAGGTTTAATACGTGAAGGTTTCATTCATAGGAACCCTAATCATAAAAATGAATACTAAAACTTACCTTATGAAGGGAAAGTTAGAACAACAACTTTTACCCAAAGTAACATATAACTAGGTTTCCACAAAGAATAACATAGGTTGGGAGTGAATATTGGACACTGAGGAAAAACATAAATATTTATAGGGAGTGATTGAGGTCATCTATCACAAACTAGTGAATAATAAAAGAATATTTGAGGGCTTCAATGTCATAAATTTGTGAAGATTTATAAGGCCATTCATTCAAAGAGATTAAGGTATTCAAACAACACATTTTATTTTGATTGTTATCCTAACATTAAGAAATTATTTTCTTTACCAATAATATAAGGATATAAACTTACATGATATATTTCAATAAAAAAAATTTATTCTTTATTTTTTCCTTATAAATTTTTAATTCATCCATTATTTCATGGAATGGAAATCTAGAAATTAACATTGATGCCTGAAATGATAAAATAAAATTTTAGCCGTTCTTAAGACCCATAAAATAATGAAAATCATTTATAGTTATCTATAACTATTCTTAAAAATAAATATGGTTAATACATTGATATCTAAACATAAAAAATCAAAAAAATATTCCATCATAAATAATTATTCATAAAAAATAATTATACATTAATCAGGACATCGTGTAGGCCAGTGGTAGACATAAAACCCTTATCATCCTTCGATCATGGGTTCAACACCCATGGCCTTGACGGACTTGATTGGTTTTCACCCGACATACATGGTGCCCTTTTATAAAACAATATGAATATAATTTTCAAAATATGATGGAAATATTTGAAATATGTTTAATAACTAATTATCCTCACTACTAAAAAACAGGCCTTTGACATTTATAAAAATGGTTTTTATCAGCTCTAGAGAAAACTGGCTACTAGAGAAATGTTAAAATTCATAGTCATTTATCAGTGCTAAAAAATTGATGCTAAATGGAAATACTATAGTCTATTGTTACAAAACACCGCAACAAAAAACATTCCAAAAAATAAAAAAAAAATAAAGTATGAATATAGAATCTAAATAAAGAGAAAACAATATAGTCTTGTTTGCTCGGTTTGCGTGATATGGTGTGCATTTTAAACTAAAATGATAACTATATATTTAGAAAATGAACTTGGAGTCACACCAGTACCACCATGTATTGGATTGAGGTGCGGCTGATTCATACACTTCTCAAATGACTTATGGATCATTTTCCTAAAGTATCAAAATAATTGGATTGTGTTTGCATGATTTTGAGTACGTCGCATGTATTTTTTAAAAAAAATTCATTTTAAACTGAAACATGCACATTGAATCATATCAGTCATATCATGTGTCTTTTTGATGTGATACTAATTCTTACACATTAGAAATTACTTATGAATCATTGTACTAAATTATGAAGAAAATCTTAGGGTGTTCTCTCAGTTTTTAGTGAGTGAATTGTTTTGAACTACAATGTTGATTTTAAACTGATAACAGACACATTGAGTCATACTAGACACATATTCTATGATATAGAGGATCAAATTATTCCAAAACATCAAAAATTAATTATAGATCATTTTTATAAATTATAAAAATAATCCAAATGTGTTTTTATAGTGTTAAGTAGGTGAGTTGTCATTTTTACTAAAATTGATGACAATTTAAATTAAAAGATGAAATTTAAGTCATATTGGTCACACAATGCATCAGATTGAGGTGGTGCTAATTATAACATGTCACAAATGTCTTAATTATATTTTTCATAAATTATCAAAATAATCTGATTGTTTTTACTTAGTTTTGAGTACATCACATGTCTTTTTTATTGAAATGTAAATTTAGAATAGAAACATGTACTTTGACTCATACCAATCACATTTGGTATCCGTTTGATGTGATAATGATTCCTACAAGTCACAAATGACATATGAATCAATTTCATATATTATCAAGAAAATATGAGTTCATTTGATCAGTTTTTTTGTGGGTGAATTTTTTTGAACTAAATTGTCGATTTTAAAATGATAATGGACACATTGAGTCATACCGGGAATATCGTGCATCAGATTGAGGTGAAAATGATTTTTACATGTCAAAAATGACTTATGGATAGTTTCCTTGAAGTATCAAAACAATCTTAAGATATTTTCATAGTTTTGAGTTGGTAATTTTTCTATTAAAATTGATGTCATTTTTAAATTAGAATACGCACTTAGAATCATACAAGTCACACCATGCATCGGATTGTGGTGTGGATGATTCACACACATCAAAAATTACTTATGGATTATTTTCCAAAATTATCAAAACAATCAGAATGTGTTTTTATGATTTTGAGTAGGTGAGTTTTCCTTTTTACTAAAATTGTTTTCAAATTTAAATGAAATGATGCACTTGGATTCATATTGATCAAATTGTGCTTTGGATTGAGGATAATATAATTCTTAAACATCCTAATTGTATTATGGATCGTTTTTATAAAGAATAAAATTAATATGAATGTTTTTACTTGGTTATCAGTACATCTCATATCTTTTTTACTAAAATTCTATTTTAAACAGGAAACACACACATTGAATCATACCTTTCACATCACATGTCAGTTTGATGTGAGATTGATTCTTACAAATCAGAAATGACTTATGAATCAATATCATAAATTATCACTAAAATATAAGATAGTTTTATCGGTTTTCATTGAATAACATTTTTTGAACTAAACTATCAATTTCAAACTGATAACTAACACATTGAGTCATACCAGACACATCGTGCACCTAATTGAGTTGAATCTAATTCCTACATATCAAAAATGAAATACAAACCATTTCCCTAAAGTATAAAACTAGTATAAAGAAATTTTATCAATTTTTAGTAGGTCAATTGTCTTTTTTTATAAAATTGATTTCATTTAAAAATAAAAAAACACACATGAAGTCATACTGGACACACCATGTGACGTATTGGGGTGTTTTTTATTCCCACACATCAAAAATGAATTATGGATCATTTTACTTAAGTATCAAGACAATATTAATGTGTTTTATTGGTTTTGAGTATGTGAGTTGTTCTTTTTACTAAAATTGATGTCAATTTTAAATAAAAAGATGCACTTTGAGTCATATTGGTCATGCCATGTGTTAGATTGATTTGAGGTGAATTCTACCTATCCCAAATGACTTATACATAATTTTCATAAAGTATGAAAATAATATGAATGTGTTTACTCAGTTTCCAGTACATGACATGTTTGTTTTACTAAAATGTCTTTTTAAACAGGAAAAATGAAATTTGACTCATACCGATCAAATCATATATCAGTTTGACGTGATACTGATTCCTAAAAATCAAAAATAAATTACGAATTAATGTATTAATTTATAATGAAAATCCGATCATTTTTTCTTAGTTTTCAGTGAGTGACATTTTTTTAAACTAAACTATAAATTTTAAACTGATAACGGAAACATTAAGGTATATCAGACACATTGTGCATCAGATTGAGGTAAAGTTTATTTAGACACATTGAAAATGACTAATGGATCCTTTTCCTATATAATCAAAACAATATGAATTTTTGTATTGGTTTTGAGTTGGTCCATTATATTTTTTATTAAAATTGACGTAATTTTTAACTAAAAGGATACACTTGGAGTCATATCGATCACACTGTGCATAGAATTGAGGTGAAGCTAATTTCCACATATCAAATATAACTTATGGATCATTTTTCTAAATTATAAAAACAATCAAAATGCGTTTTATTTGTTTTGAGTAGGTGATTTGTCCTTTTTACTAAAATTGATTTCAATATTAAATAAAAATACACACTTTGACTCATATCGGTCACATCGTGTGTTGTATTGAGGTGAGGATAATTATTACACATAAAAAATGTCTTATGGATTGTTTTTATAATGTATCAAAACAATATGAATGTGTTTAATCAATGTTGAGTATGTCAAATGTATTTTTTACTAAAATTTAATTTTAAACTAAAAACACAAACCTTGACTCATTATGATCACGTCATGTATTAGTTTGATGTGATACCAATTCCTATACATCAAAAATGACTAATGAACCAATTTCCTAAATTATAAATAAAATCTGACCGTGTTTTCTTGGTTTTAGTGAGTGTCATTTTTTGAACTAGACTATAAATTCTAAACTAATAACAGACAAATTGAATCATACTGGGCACACCATGTGTTATATTGAGGTGAAGAAAATTCTTGAACATCTAAAATGAATTATAGATCATTTCCCAGAAGTAACAAAACAATACAAATTCGTATTCTCAGTTTTGAGTAGTTTAGTTGTCTTTTAAAAAAAAATGATGTAATTTTTAAATTAAAAGATGCATATGGAGTCATACTGGTCACAATGTACATCATATTGAGGTTCTTCTAATTCTCAAATGTCAAAAATGGCTTATGGATCGTTTTTCCAAATTATCCAATCAGTCTGAATATGTTTACTCAGTTTTGAGAAGGTGAGTTTTCCTTTTTACTAAAATGTAATTTTAAACTTGAAACACATACTTTGATCTATATCGATCACATTGTGTATCAGTTTGATGTGATACGGATTTCTACACATCACAAAATACTTATGAAATTGATGTCATAAATTATAAAGACAATCTAAGAATGTTTTAATTGTTTTCTACGAGTGACATTTTTTGAAAAAAACTATCAATTTTAAACTGATAATGGACCCAATTACCTAGAATAATAAATAGTTATAATTAATATAATGTAAAAATTTATATTATTAGTATTTTTTAGATTCAATAGAAAATTTATTATTATATATATATTGTATAATATATTGTATATTTAAATAAATTTAAATATGATGAATAACATATATATATATATATATAATTATAATCAAATACAATTACTAATATAATAAATATTTATATATAACATATATATAAAATATTTAGGTAGATTCACTTCATTTATCTATGTATTGATTGATGAGTGACCTCCATTTTATTGTTATAACGGTGGAAGGCATGAACCCCATTCAGGTTTATTACCTAACGAGGTAAGTGTGCATGAATTAAACACCTCCATTGACATGATTTTCCAATCATATAAAACCCTATAATTTTTAATAAAATAAAAACCATTAAAAAGGACATGTTTTATAAAAAAATCAATAAGAAAATTCTCAACCAATTATTAAATTAATGTTTTATATGGATCTTTTTGGATAATTTCAAGGATAAAAATGAAATTAATTCATCATTAACTCTACCTCCAAATAAAATAAAATAAATTAATCTTAGTATCATAAAATTATTAGAAAAAAATTTCACTATATAAAACCAAGACCACCAGGATGAGCAACATTGCAGTTGTGTATTCTGATTCTTCAGTATCCACCCTATCCATTTCTTTCCCAACCTTCACCCTATCATTTCTCTGGTTGTGTTGATATTTTCTCTAGAAAGATTTGGATACAATGGAGGTGCTGAGTTAATAACTAGTTTCAATGGTGTAATTATCCCAAATGGGAGGCATTTACCCTTTTAGAGAAAACAATAAAGTATAATTTTCATCCTCACTGGCTCATCTCTCAAACAATTATCATTCCATTTTGTTGGTTGACACGCATTATCAATATATTATGGACATGTGTTTCCAGAAATACTAAAATTAATAGTCATCCATGGGATAAATAATGCTTAGAGTAGTACAAGAAACTTAGGTTCATGTCCATAAGAGATAGGGGATGAGACTCAAGGTAAAAAAAATGGAATAATAATTTATTAGTATAGGAAATTGATGAGAATAAATATTGTACTTCATTGTGTTTTCTAAATGGGTAAATGCCTCCAATTTGTGATAATTACACCATTAAAACTTGTTTTTAACTCAACACCTCCATTTCAACCAACTATTTATAGAGAAAATATCCACAAAACTAGAGAAACAATGGGGTGAAGGGTAGGAAAGAAATAGAGAGGGTTGGGACTGATGAATCATAATACACAACTAGAGTACTGCGCAACCCAAGAGTCTTGGGTTTCGATGGTTTAATTTCATCTAATGAGTGTTTTCTACTGAAATTAATTTATTTTATTTTAAGTGGATGTAGAGTTAATGATTAATTACTTTCATTTTTATACTTAAAATTATCCCAAGGATCCAAATAAATATTTAATAAAATAATTGGTTAAGAATTTTTATAATGTTTTTTATAAAAATTGGCCTTTTAATAGGTTTAATTTTATTAAAAAATGATAGGATTATATATCAATGGAAAAATATGTCAATGGAGGCATGTACTTAATTCACACTTACCTTGACAGGCAATAGACCCGAATGGGGTTCACACCTTCCACCGTAAAAAACAATAAAATGGAGGTCATTACCCATTTGATACATAGATAAATAAAGTGAATCTACCTAAATATTATATATATATATTTGTTATACATATTTGTATTATATTAATAACTTTAATTGAATATAATTATATAAATATGCACATTATTTATCATATTTAAATTTACTTAAATATATTATTCGATATATATATATAATATTATTTTTTCTAATGAAACTAAAAATATACTATTAATAATAATTTTAAAATTATATTAATTATATATAATTATTATTATGGTTAATTTTTTATAAAATATAATTATTTAAATTTTGGAATGTTTAATTATTTCAAAAAAATTCATATATAGTTGCCAAATTTTATTATTTTGAAAGTAACATGAGTTTAAAATATTTTATTGGTTATTTAAGTATAAATTATATTACTATTAATTAAATGTATATATAGACCTAAAATATATATACATACCTAAAATGAGGAATACGAAAAAATAATTTCTAATATATATAATTTGATAGCTTCCATTCACCAAGGATATGCGCCCCCTCAGACTCTCATTGAATAGCCTTTTCATTGCATGGTTCAATAGAATTTTCCAACAGACTCTTCCCCACCGACCATTCAACAATACAAGGATTGAATCCCTTTATATTTGTCTCTAGAAACCACAATAGTCCTTGGTCCCTCACCTATAAGAAGATGTAGAATGACCAAAATTTTTATAGGAAACAGAGAAATCGACCCACAATTCAAACCACACAACCTTCTTGCATCCAAATTCTTCCCATACTGTAATCCAAATATAATCTGTATGAACTCTCGTAGCATGAACTTCCATGAAAATGTGAAGAGAAACAAGGTGATAAACTGACCAGGTTCTAATATCAAAACAAAAATATCTACCAATGAGATTCCATCACATGAGTATAATCACTAGATTTTGAAAAGGTAAAGGGAGGTTGGAGAATCTAACCCAAATTGTTGTTGTTGGAATGTCATGATTTATATGGAAGTCATATGAACACCTAAAGATATATAACCAAAATTCATTGCAGCTATGGTGGGATCTAGACCAAGTCATGACCATATCTTCCTCTGAAGTAAACAAAATCCTGACGTCCCTTTTGTTAAGAAGACCTATCATTGCTTGATCTTGCAACCCCCAAGACTTGAAGATTAACCTATCGAGAAGATCCAATGTCACGTTATATTCTGAGGTCGAGATAGAAAGATTCAGAACACCACTGAACAGATTTGGGACCCTAGGGTGATTTGATTTAGGGAAAGGTGGGAGAAAATTAGGTTTGGAGAAAGGGGAGAATGAATGAGAAGTTCTCTTGAAGGGTTCACAACAATTTTTTTTCCTGATATCGCAACTGTTTCATGACAGGTTAGGTTTTTTTAATTATATAAGGAAACTTTTATAAGTTCTTTTAAAAACTAATGATAATAAGACCTTTTATCAGAGATTAACATTTAGAGGCAGATAAAAGGAATATTTAACAACACTTTTGTTGTGTTGATAAATATTACTTTAATCAGTGCTTTTTTTAGCAATGGTAAAGGATTTATAATTATAATTATAAATTAAAAACCTGTAAATATATATATATATATACTTAATAAATATATATAAATAGAAATATATTAAATATATTCCTTATATTTTTATAATAATTTAAATATATAATTATTTATTGATAATTATATAAATATTTTTTAAAAAGAATATTTATATCATTATTTATATTTATATTTATATATATATAATTATATATTTATATAATAACTATGTATAAATATAAATATAGTAAATATATTCATTATTTAAGTCAATTTATTATAAATTTAATAATAATTTAAATATATTTAAATATTTATTAATATTTATTTAAATATATATAATTCTTTATTTATAATTATATAAATACCTTTTTAAAAATAATTGTTGATTTATAATAATAAATATATAATTTTATAAATATAATATGTTAATTTTCAAATATATTTGTTTATAACTATTTTTTATAAATATTTTTTTACATATATTTTTTTAACATTATTAATGAATATCTAGTTTTAAGTGAATGCTTGTTAAAAATGAGTAAAATTGAATAAATTTTAAAAAAAGTACACTATAATAATATTGATAAATTGGATATGTTTTTTTGTGTACATTGTATATAAAAATTCTTTAATTATGTATATGTAAAATCAATATATCATAGATTGTTTCTAGGTTATATTGAAAAATCAAATGACATTAAATTATAATTTAATTACTCTATGAAATTAGTAAGTATTTTGAATTCATATTAATTTTTAATTATTAACCAATATTAACTAAATATAGTGCCTAAATATTTTTTAATATATAAATCATATAAATATACACTAATAGACACATATATATTTAAGATATAATATTTATTAACATTAAAAATAATCATATAATTAATAATTTTTTAATATTTTTCTCAATTTACTTATTTTTAATTTTAATTGGTTTAATTTTCATTTTTCATATCTATATATTTAATACATACTATTTATTAGTATTTCTAATTTATATATAGTATAATCAATTTATTTTTTATTATCAATAAATATTTATTTAATAAAATTTAAAATAGTTTTTTAGAAAAATAAATTTTTATTTTTTAGTTATTTAATTATTTCATTTTATTTATTCAGTCCTTTATCAGTGCTAAAAATGCTGATAAAGGACTCCTTTATGAGTGCTACAAATATAGTGCTGATAAAGGGTAACCTTTATCAGTGATAAAGTTAAAGCTCTAATTAAATATATTCTTTATTAGTGCTAAAACTAAAGTGTTGGTAAATGGTTAAATTTATCATCACTTTCTCTAGCACTAATAAAGATTCCATATATCAGCTCTTTTTTCTAGTGATCATAAATACCATCATTGTTCAACATGGGTTTTGTAGTGGTGCATTTTAACCAAGGTTTTCTATACAATCTCAATACATAAATACTACCTCCAAAGTTTAACATAACCTTTTCATGAATGGAAAACATTATAACCCTTATTAAAGATAAAAATCCAAAACTATTGAAATAATTTCATGAAACCAACATAATATCGATCCCCCATATATCAAAAAGTAGTCATTTGTTTTCACATTGGAAACATGTGAATACCCTTGTAGTAAATTATCTTGGAACATGGTAACAACCAAAATTACCAAAAATCCCTTTTGGAAAATAAGAAAGCTTACTTATTCCATATATTACTAGAAATATTCCATAAATCCAATAATTTTTAAACTTCATACATGATGGCATGACCAAATTATCAACATGTCCATAATTTGTTCCAAGGTAATCAATACCTTATAATTTACTTATTTATACCCCATATATATTTATCCAAAAAACATTACCAAAACATAAGGAACATAGTAAGGTTTATCTTTCCCTTAATCATGCATTTTTTATGGACATCATCTTTCCATTATATCACTTTTCTATTACATGAGAACCATTCAACATGTTCTTGTAAATCCATAGAGAAAAACATAAACTGAACAATCCTTATATAATTCACATTTTATATAACATACTACTTTAATCCAAATACATAAAAAATTTATTATCCCACTTCATCCTAATACCAATAACAAGGATACCTCATCCTATTATACAATACCTATTTCCTTTCACATTTCATATGTAGTCTCTTCATCATCATCAATGCAACCATTGCTTTCACCACCTTGTTGGTTCCCTTAAAGAGCTCTAATCTTGGGAAATTTTAGTTGAATAGGGATCTTTTTCTCCAAACATAAAACACATAACCTTTGATGAAGTCTTAGGGAGTCCAGTATTATTATACATTTCACTAATCAAACTCTTCATTTCTCACTTTTAGTCATATTCTTTTTTTCCTTATTTACCATAGACAAAACATATTATAATTCATCTAAGACATTTACTTAGGTGATTATTTCCACATTCTTGACATAGATGAAACCAAATATTCTTTCTTCCATGGTATCCATTATCTAAAATCTCAGCAAAATTCTTCTTTCTCTTCCTTGGAGAGTTTAAGAGTTGGTGAAGGTTTATGTTTTTAATCATGTTATATGAAAACTGATTATGTATGATCAAAATATTTCTCACTATAGTGATCATCCCACCTGACTTCTCATCAGAAAATAATCCATCACATTCAACATTAATATAGTTCCTTCTAGTTCCCATAATTGACTAAAACCAAAACCATAGTGTAAGCATTACTTATCAAATAAGAAAATCACATGGTCATAAAAATAATTACTTATATTATGTCTAAATCATGACAGATTCCTTAATCTATTAAAACATAGGTTCATCCAAAGTTATTCTCATACAAATTATATTTAAATCATTCATGATGGATCTTGAAGAGTTTTTGTATTTCCAAAGCATATCCCCCGAGAGCCTCAAACCAGTTGTGTAGTAAGGCAAATTATTATGTACTAGATTGACCTGAGTCTTTTTCAGAACATCTTTTTAGAGTTGTCACCCCTAATTATATTTTTACTATATCCACATCCACTTGTAGTATCAAGATAGGGATGTATTTCTAGAAAACCACTCACTCTATCCAATACCAAAATTCTAGTACATTTTCCTAAATATTAACTAATCCTTATACATATCCTTAGAGATATCCCAAGAAATGTCCTTTGAAATATACCTATGGATCTCACTAATGTTTTATCATCCTAGTTTCAAAAATTTGACTAATAATTTCCTTTGATACCAACTATAGAGAAACAAGATTAACATATATAGATATTACATAATTTTAGATGTATATTCAGTACATTACAAAAATATAGGCACAAGGACCATAATTGTTTAGTGTCTTTGGAAACTTGAAAACAAAATCTTTTATCCTAGTGAAATATCTTCAACATCTCCCATAAATATCTCTACCTTTAGTACTTCTACCTAAAACCATTAATCATAACTGGGGGAATGGAAACATAATAAATGGGTGAGCTCAAATTCTCAGTATGGGTAAACAAGGGAGATTTGTATGCATAATCATGAACATAAGGGTATAATAACCTGATCATGAAAATAGGAGATCATAAACTACATATCAAATATCATATACATGAATCATGGCATGATGATTTGTAGTTCATTAGGCATTAATCTGAAGAAAATAAAGAACATAATCCATCAAATCATTACATAGGAATAAAACATGGAATTCTGGCAGACACATAGGCATATATAATTATTTTCAAAGTGGTCAAGGAATTTCTGTCGAGACTATATTGAAGGAAAAACTTCTTTACTGAACCGAGTTCACACCCAGTTCCATCCCTATATTACTGAACCAATTTCACCCCTCATTCCAGCCCTGTATTACTGAACTGAGAACATTTCCCATTCTAACCCTATAAAACTGAACCAAGTTTTTTTCCCATTCTAGCTCTGTAATACTGAACTGAGTTCATTTCCTGTTCTATCCCTGTAATACTGAACCAAGTTCATTTCCTATTCCAGCACAATAAGACTGAATTGAGTTTATTTATCATTCATATCATGTTTATCACTTTAGATAAAAATCTTTACCCAATGTGTTGGAGGGACATATAGGTCCCACCTATCTCATAGTGAGATCATACATAAATGTTCCACAAAATCATAAACAATCATATCTTAACCCATGAAATGAAATGGGTATCATAAACATATAAACATATCATAACCTATAAAAATAGATATAGGCTTCATAATCATTTCATCAAAAGAATAACCCATGAAAGAGAAACAAAATTCATAATAATATAACCAAAATAAGAGAAACAGGTTTCATAAATTCCATGACATTAGGAATAACCCATTCATAGAAATGATATGAGTTGATATTTTTGATCATTTCATAGAGGGGAATGAGTAACATAAACATATTTTATCTTAGATAGAAAATAAATTTTGAAATAAATTTTAAAAACATTTCTTAAGGAAAATACCCTCTCTTCTTTGAAAATTGATTTTTTAATACATAAAACCATTTAAAAATAATTTTCATAGAAAATAAGTTTAATTATTATATTGAATAATTGATATTATTTTAAAATCATTTTTTCATTGAAAACTTATAAAAAGATCATCAAAATATTTGAAAACCCATTTTCTTTGAAAATAATTTATTAAATTATAAAGACAGCTTAAAAATATTTTAATTTTTTTACTTGAAAACATATAAAAGAAGATTGAAAAAATTTTGAAAACCATTTATTTGAAAATACACTAAAAATATTAAAATAAGTCTTTAAATCATTTTGAAAATACTTTTTATGGAAAACTTATAAAAGAAGCATGAAATTATTATAAAATATTTTTTCTTTGAATTTTTTTTGAAAACTTATGAAGAAATCATGAAATTTTTTTGAAATTTTTTTCTTGAAAATTAAATTTAAAAAAACTTTACTAAAAATTGTCCTTTTAAAATTTCAAAGGATGCTTAAAAAAAGATTATGGGTAAATCCGTACATGTCGTACGAGGTAAAAAGAACATTCCTTTTTTACGGTAAAAAGGTTAGGAAAATGCCTCATTTGAAAAGTGAAAAAAATATTTCTTTGAAATTATCAGTAAAATAAAAATAAGTTAAGAATTTAATTTAATGATCATAGGATATTAGTATAATATACTTGGAAAAACTTTTTAGAAAACATGGTTTTCCGACCAAAGAGAGGGTTAAGTCGGGCTTTCTTAAAAACACTTTATTAACTATATTATCCACCAAAGAGTATAAATATTGTACCAATACATTATTATAACATGAATATATAAAGGGGAAGAAAATTCATGAATTTATGGATATATGGGTTGTAATGATTCATCAAAGTATGCATAACTATAAACATTCTTGTAAATCGATGAGATTGTCTCAATAAGCTCTTATAACGTGGTAACTTAGGATCATGATCTCCATATAATAAAATGAAATTACAAGAATCTTAAAGTATCATTAAAACAATTATATTAATTATATAATATATAAAATTGAAATATATACACATTGAAATAGAATTTAGGTGCATAACAAAACATGAGTCCCAAAAAGGAAAATTAAGACAAAACTATTTTACTGATTCAGTAGATTTTAAAACATAAACCCCATGAAAAAAATATCATAAAATAGATATTTTAATACCCATAAATTTAATTATAAGATATATATAATAAAATCATGGTCATTAGATACACCACACAAAATGAAATTGTAGCTAACATATCATGCATCTCATGGAAATAAAAAGTGAGATGGAATCCTCTTACATTGTGTCATGACTCATAATATACTTCTTAAAAACACCATTATAGAAAATTTAAATTTACTTTAAATATTTTAAATAACCACATTATTATATATAATACTATATATTGTTTTATTATTACCTTATATTACACTTCTGGTAACCATCTTGTGTTAAGGTTTCACATCAGGTAATATTCGCTTTGTTTTTCATGTGTCTTAATTTGTTATATTATTAGATATTAAACTTATATTATGATCCCATAGTATAATACATGATATAAATATCATGTATATACATTATATGTGTCTTAAAATTATCTATATAATAAATATTTATGATATAGAATACACCATTCATAGAGACTGTGGGTCATATGTATGCATGAATGCTATTTCCATTTAACTGTCATGTTGAGGGAAAGAAAATAGAAGAAATAAATGTATATATATATATATATTTATTAAAGTATCTTTAGGATATCATATATTTCATATATATTCTCTAAAACCATCCTTAATACAATCCATGTAGTAAATAAATGAATCATATCTCTTTGAGGGGGCGGTAGTCCACACTTCCTCAAACGAAATTATCGTATTTACATAAGATGGAAAGAATAAAAGTATGATATAAATAAAAATTACAAAAGCATAAAAAAATTATAAATATAAAATATATTATTTATAAACATAGTTTCCATCATAATGGCTCCCTTGTAATTTGTTAGTGAAAAAATGAACAATCATCATTTCGTGAGGCAGTAGTTCGTCGTACACAGAAATAGTATGTTTGTTTCTCATTATATAGATGTGTGTGAAAGTGTAGGTTGAACCATTTACATAAAAAACCTATTATATTTATGATTATTTTTTATATAATCATATAATAAAGATAGTTTTATGGGTGGATATTGAAAATAAATGAAAGGACTTGAGAGAAGATGTTACCTCTTAATTGGGTAACTCCTTTTGGTTTGTGACACAAGGCTTATTTGGATTACCTTCTTCCCAAGGGAATGATAATAGAAGGAAGGTAGGATTGTTGGAAATTTAATTTGGTTGATCCTGTGTTATCCTAATAGGTTTTAGAGGTGTGAGGATGTGGGATAGGTTGTTGCCTTTTATAGGGATGGAAAAGGACTCGCTGTGAATTTTTGAAAACAAATTAGGTGTACGCATGTTCTTACCTAAAAAAATTCACAAAAAAACATAAATAAATAATATAAGGTTTATGGACTAAATATTTCCTTAAATTGTTTTTTGGACAAGTTTCAATGTCATTTCCCCCCTACAATTAAGGTTTAGTCCCTAATTAATCACAATTTGACCTTGATCGGTGTGATTAATTTTAATCACTTTTAGTAATCATTTTGGTCAAAAATCAATATGATATAATTAGACTATAAATATTATACTAATTAAAATATTTTATGTTAGTTTTTTAAAAATTTAGTTCATAGAATTGGAAAAATTAAGATTAATGATAATCCCAGAGACGGGATGAAATTACTGGTTTTTAATGTAGAAATAAATTCAAAAGTTTATTAAGGTTTTATATTCAATTTAAAAGTGAAATTGATTTAAATAACCTAAATTGTATTAATATATTTATAATTTATCTGATTTCACATTAAAACCAATTTATAATATAATTTAACATTAATATTTATTTAAACGGAATAGTAGTTTTTAACTACAAAACAACATTTTTCACTATTCATCAAAAAATAAAGTTTCTCAAAAAAATACAAAAAAGTCACCCAACCTAATTTTGAAATTATTAATTAAAAAATAATATTTACTTTATTAGATTAAATTTATAAATTTTTATAAAATTTATTTTATTATTAATAACGGTTTATTTGAGGAAATTGTATTTTTAAACATAAAAGGACTTTACCAAAAAACATATCTTTAATTACCAAAACGTTTTATCTCTATAAATAATTTATAAGTAATTTTTGAAAATTATATATTACTATTCATATAAATATTTTTAATTTATATGTTATAATTATCTCATTTAAATAATAATAACAATAAAATGATTTTTTGTAGAAACATCTGTGCAACGTGTAACATACGTCAAGTCAGTGTTGCATGTAGTTCAAGACAAGTCGGTATTTCCTATAGCACCAACCAATTTAGTATTGAGTGTAGAAAAATCCAATTCAGTTCCATAGGAAATGACTTTTTGAATTAATTTTTTAATATATATATATATAACTATTTCCAATGTCACATAAAATGAAAAATTCCTAACATGTGAATACCCTCATGGTAGATTATCTTAGAACATGGTAAAAACCTAAACTATCATAAATCCCTTTTGGAAAACATGCATGCTTCATTATTACATATATTAAGAGATATATTCTAGAAATCCAATATATTTTAAACTTCATCCAAGATATAATGAAAATTTTTCCAACATATCCTTAATTATTTCCAAGCTAATAAGTACCTTCCAATTTCCTTATTCAGATCCCACATATCATTATCCAAAAAACATTATCATAACATAAGTAACCTATTAAGGGTTATATTTCCATTAGTCATGTGTTTTTCATGGACATCACCTTGCCATCATATCAATTTTTTATTCCATCATAACCAGTCAATGTGTTCTTGTAAATCTTTAGCGAAAAATATAAACTAAACAATCCTTATATATTTTACCTTTTATATAACATACTTATTTAATAAAAATACATAAAAATTTTATTATCCCACAACATCCTTATGAAACTAACAAGGATACCTCATCCAATCATGTAATACCTCTTTCCTTTCAGATTTCATCTATAGTCACGCCATCATCAACAATGTAACCATTTCTCACACCACCTTGCTAGTTCCCTTCAAGAGCTTTCATCTTGAGACATTGAGTTTCATGATGATCATTTACTCCTGGCTTAAAACACTTAACATTTTATGATGCCTTAAGGAGGCCAATATTCTCATCATTTTTTAATAAAACTCTTCATTTTCCCTTACAGTCACTTGCTTTGTGTCATTATTTACCAAAGTTAATGAATCTCATCATTAATATAATACATTCACTTAGGTGATTATTTCCTCATTCTTAACATAGAGGAAACTGAATATTATTTTCTCCATGGTCTCCATTACCCAAAATCTTAGTTAACTTCTTTTTTCTCTTCCTTGGTGAGTCTGAGTGTTGGTGAAGGTATATGTTGTTTATCATGTTCTGTGAAAACTGATTACGAATGATCACAACATATCTCACTCCAATGATCATATCACTTGAATAGTCTTTAAAAAATCATCCCTCACATTAAAAATTAATTCCGTTCCTTCCAGTTCTTACCATTGAATAAAACCAGAAGAATTGTGTGATAATTACTTATCATAGCAAAAAATCACAAAGTCATGAAAATAATTGCTTATAGGATGTTTCAATTTTGACACCATATTTAATATATGAAATAATTTTTCCATCCTAATTTATTCATATAAAATGTATATTTAAATCCATCATGAAGGTTCATTAAGAGTTTGTTTATTCCAAACCATATCCCCCAAGAGTGTCAAACCAGGTGTGCGACAAGGTCTATTTTTTTGTACCAGATTACTTTCAGTCAAGATCAGAACATATTTCCAGAGTTGTTACCCCTAGGTATATTTGTGCCAGATCCACATCCACTTTTAGTATCTAGACATGGATTTATTTATAGGAAACAATCACTAAATCCTTTACCAAAATTCTGAGACATTTTCCTAAACGTTAAATCAACCTTATACTTGTCCTTAGAGACATCGCTAGAGATATACTTAGAAATATACCTAGGGATATCACTAATGTTTTGTTATCCTAGTTTCCAAAGGTTGAATAAACCCTTCCTTTGATACCAACTATAGATAATGAGGCTTAATTTACATGGATATTAAAACATTTTAGATGAATATTTAGTATATTACAAAAATACCTACTTGAGGACTGTAATATTTTAGCATATTTGGAAACTTGGAAACAATATCTTCTATCCTTTGGAAATACCTTAAAGATCTCCCATAAATATCTACACCTTTTAAATTCTACCTAAAACCATTAATCATAACCTAGGGAAAAATACTAAGAAAGGGGTGATCTCAGATGCTCAGTGAGGGTAAAAAATGGATATATGTAATTATAACCATGAAAATAAAGGTATGAAAACATGATCATGAAAATAAAAGATCATACCATGCATATAAAAGATCATATACATGAATCATGGCATAATGATTAGCAGTTCATAAGGCATGAATCTTAAGGAAATAAAGAACAAAATCCATAAAAGAATAACATAGGAATAAAATATGGAATTATGGAAGACACATAGGAATATATAATGATTTCCATAGTAGTAAAGAAATTTCTGTCAAGAACATATTACTGGACAAATTCCTTTTTTGAACTGGGTACACACCCCATTCCATCCCAGTACTACTGAACTGGGTTCACCACTCATTCCGGCCCTGTATTTCTAAACTAAGTTAGTTTCTAGTTCCAGCCCTATAATACTGAACCCAGTTGATTTCCCATTCCATCCATGTATTATTGAACCACTTTTATTTCCCATTCCAACCCTATAATACTAAATTGAGTTTATTTCCTGTTCCAATCCCTTAATACTGAACTGAGATCATTTCTCCTTTCAGTTGTGTCTATCTTATGAGATATAAATCATTATCCATTTCATTGGACATAGATATTGTTCCCACCCATATCATAGTAAAATCATACAAACATGATCCAAATAATCATAAACAATCATATCTTAACCCATAAAATGAAATGTGTATCATACACATATAAACATATCCTAACCTCTGAAAAAAGATACATGTTTCATAATCATTTCATAAAAATCCTAACCTACGTAAGAGAAATGGATTTCCTAAATATATAACTCGTGGAAGAGAAACTGGTTTTATAAAGACCACAATATTAAACATAACCCTTTCATATAAAGAATACTAATGGAACAATTAGATCATTTCCTTGAAGAGAATGAGTAAGATCAAAGGATGTCATATTCTATGGAAAATAAATTTTGAAATATCTTTCAAAAATGTTTCTTGAGGAAAATATCTTTTCTTATTAAAAAAATCATTTTTCAACACATAAAAAAATTTTAAAATCATTTTCTTAGAAGATAACTTGAATTATTATAAATAAGACCATTATCATTTTAAAAACATTTTTCCTTGAAAACTTATCAAATGAATATCAAAATATTTTAAAACCCCTTTTCTTCGAAAAAAGTTTGAAAACATATGAAGATAATAAGAAAATATTTTAAAAACTTTTTTACTTGAAAACATATGAATGAAGCTTGGAAATTTTTTAAAAACCATTTATTTAAAAATAATATGAAAACTTATAAATAATGAATAAAAACATTTTGAAAATAATTTTCCTTAAATACTTATAAAATAATATTGAAAATATATTAAAAAACTTTTTCTTTGAAAACACTTTGAAAACATATAAAGAAATATTGAAAATGTTTCAAAAATAAATTTTCAGAAAAATTACTTTTAAAAACATTTTCATATAAATTAAACTTTTAAAAATGAAAATTAATATTCAAGTAAATGATGGTTGATAAATTTATACACATTGTATGAGGTAAGAAGAACATTCCTTTTTCATGGTTAAAATATTAGAAAATGGATCTTTTAAAAGGTGATAAAAATATTCCTTTTAAATCATTGGTAAAAGAAAAAAAGGTTAAAAATTTCTTTTAATGATCATATGAGATTAATATAATATAATTAGAAACCCTTTTTAGAGAACATGGTTTTCTGATCGAAGAGAGGGTAAAGACGGGATTTCTTGAAAACACTTTCTTAATTATCTTTTGTACCAAAGAGTAGACATATGGAACCAATACATGATTATATCATGGTTAACCACAAGGAAATAAAATTTATGAATTTTTTGAGAGATTGGTTTTAATATTTCATCAAAGGAAGCATAAACATAAATAATCTTGAGAAGTGATGAGATTGTCTCAATAAAATCTTTCAACATGGTAACATGGGATCATAAAAACCATGTAAGAAAATTAAATTACACGAATCTTAAAATATCATGAAAATAAGTATGTTCAATAAATAAAATTGTAAATGGAAGTTTATAAACCTCAAAAAATAATTTAGATGCATACCAAAACATGACTCTTAAAGAAGGAAAATGGAGACAGTACTATTTTACCGATTTGGTAACTTTAAAAACATTAAACCCATGAAAGAATATAATAAAATGGATATATTAATACCCATAAATTTATTTTTAGGATAAATAGAATACAATAATTTTTAGTACATACACCACACAAATGGAAAGAGTGGCGAACATAGCATTTATTTCACGAAAATAAAATGTGAGATGAAATCCCATAACCTTGTGTCTTGACTCTCTCCATACTTGTCCAAACCACCATTATAATAAATATAAAATTATTATAAATATTTTAAAGAATAATATTGTTATATGTAATACCATATATGTTATGATTATGACCTTATATTACCCTCTTGTTAACCATCACATGTTAAGGTTTCACATCATGTAATATTTGTTTTGTTTTTCATATGTGTCTTAATTTGTTATATTGTTCGTCCTTATACATATATCATGATTCAAAAATATAAACCATTATATAAATACAATTTATATATAGTATATTTATATAATAATAATCTATATTATATATAACTATGAAACATAATACACCGTTCATGGAGACGGTAGGTCGTACGTACGCATGAACACTATTTCCATTTTATTGTAGTGTTGAGAGAAATAAAGTAAAGATATATATATATATATACACATATATATATAATTATTAAATTACTTTTATGATATCTTATATATCATATATATTCACTAAAACCATCCTTACTACAATCCATGTAGTGTATGAACGATTTATATCACTTTGAGGGGGTGGTAGTCCACACTTTCTCAAACAAAATTATCGTATTTACATAAGATGGAAAGCATAATGGTATGATATAAATAAAAATTACAGAAGAATAAAGAAATTATAAGTATAATATATATCATATATAAATATATTTTCCATCATAATTTCCACCATTATAGGTGGTAATATAAAAATGAACAATCATCATTTCGTGAGGCAGTAGTTCGCCATACATAGAAACAGTATGTTTGTTACCCATTAAATGGAGGTGTGTGTAAGTTTTGGTAGAAACATTTAAATAAAAATAACCTTATATATTTAGGATAATTTTTTATATAATAATATAATAAATTTATTTTTCTCATTGGATAAAGAAAATCAATGAAATAACAAGAGAGAATATGTTACCTCTTAATCGAGTAACTCATTTTGGTTTGTGCCAAAAGGCTTCTTTGGATTGGCTTATTCAAAAGGTAAGGATTATAGGATGAAGGTATGGATTTTGGAATGTGTATTTTGTATATATCTTCCAAAACATAAGAGGTTTTATAGGTGTGAGGATGTGGGAGATGTAGTGGCCGTTTATAGGGATGGAAAAGGACTCACTTGGAATTTTTTTAAAACAAGTTAGGTGTACACATGTTATTTCATAAAAAAGTCATTAAAAAACAAAATAAGTCAATAAATTAAGGTTTAGGGATTAAATATTTCCAAAAATTGGTTTTTGAAAAGTTTCCAAGTCATTTGGGTCCCTAAGATTGAGGTTTAGTCCCTAATTAAGCTCAGTTTGACCTTAATTAATGTGATTAATTTTAATTAATTTTACTAATCATTTTCATAAAAAATCAACATGATATAATTTTAATATAAATATTATACTGATTAAAATGTTTTATTTAATTTTTTCTAAATCCAATTCACAGAAGTGGTGAAATTAAGATTAATGCTAATCCTGCCAACATAACGAAATTATAGGTTTTTAAAGTAGCAAGGAGTTTAAAAGTTTATTATGTTTTTATATTAAATTTCAAATTAAAATTGATTCTAATGAGATAAATTGTTTTAATTGATCTATAATTGATCAAATTTTACATTAAAAAAAATTTAAAATATAATTTATCATTAATAATTATTTAAATGAAAAAGAAGTTTTTAACTAAAAAGAACTATTTTTTTTACTATTTATAAAAAAATGATGATTCTTAGAAAAATCCAAAACATTCACCCTAATCTAATTTAAAAATTGAAAATTCAAAAATAATTTTTATTTTATCAAATTCTATTTCTAAATGTGTCTAAAATTAATTTTATTTTTAAAATTGCTTCATTCAAGAAAATGATATTTTCAATCAAAAAAGGACATTATCGAAAATCATATCTTTCATTAATAATTTTTTTATCTATATAAAATAATTGTAAATAATATTTGAAAATTAGTCATTACTGTTTATATAACTATGTTTAACGGCTAGGTTATAATTATCTCAATTAAATAATTGTAACAATAAATTGATTTTCCATAGAAACATCTGTGTTGCATATAACGTACGCCAAGTCGGTGTTGCGTGTAGCTCAATCCAAATCTGTATTTCTTATAGTGCAATCCAAGTCAATATTACGTATAGAAAAAGACAATTTTGGGCCTTGAGAAATTAATTATTGACTTATTATCTTACTATATATATATATATAAAGAACTATTTTTAGTGTCACGTGAAATGTAAAAAGTTAAAAAGATTAATTATTTCAAAAAATAATTCACAAAATCATGTGGTGTTACATTTAGAGTTTTAGAGAATTAAGAAAAAGGTTTAACTAAGAAAAAACATATCTTTCACATCCATTTGAAATTTTGACCACTATATATGGAATTTATTATTCAATAATTAGTATTAAACATCTCTCAAAAAATTATCCAAACATGATACCCATTTAGAAATTTCTTACATAATATCATTATTTATTACTAGGGAAATGAAAACATAAGAATAAGTGATCTAAAATTATTATTAAGGGTAAATTTATCAATGATTCATAAAGGTATGAATCATAATCTTGTGGTAGGACATGAATAATGGGAGAAAATACGATTAAAATAACATTGAATCATAATAAATAATCATATACAATGATAAAACATCATTGGCCATGTAATTAGATCATATGATCACAATAGGACCATCATGGGAACATAAAAAAATACCATATCTTAGAAAAATGTGATAATAATTATAAACTAAGGATTCATAACATTAGAGCATTACATAAACATAATCATAGGAAATCAAAACATTATGGATAAAGCTAACTATAACCAGATCCATGCACAAAGTTGTGAACATAACAAAAATAAACATCCATTATATTGTGAAAATAAAAACAATAAACACACATCAAATTCTAAACATAATAAAAAGTGACATTCACAAACATCATCATCACATGATACATAAAAAATTTCCCAATTTAGGGGAGGTTTATAATAGGCTCACCATTCACATAATGATAAACCATACTTATGTTTTTTTAATTTGTGGTCAAAGACTCTTATTATTATGAAAGAAAAAATTTATTCTAATACGTTTGTAGGGAGAACTATTATATAGCTCATAAGCCCAAGGCCAGGTGGCCCATGAACTTGGATTGAAGGCCTAGTGCTGTGATAGGACCGCATCATCCTGCCTCCACCACCGCCTATCATTCATGCTTGTGTCACTACTTTCTTGTGTCATTCCCACCTCATCACATATTCCGTAAATCCACAAAAGGGATTTCTAGTATTTTAACCCTAGTATTTTTTGGTGTAGGATTATGGGGATTACCATTCTAGCTACACCCCAACTACAGCCATACTTATTTATGCCACATACACATGAGATAATTCATCATTTCATTATAGATTAGTTAATGTATAAATAAGAAACATGTTTCCTGAAAACTTACTTGAAATATCACATAACCCATACCAAGAAATTTTTTTGGATAATATCATTGGAAAATATCTCTATTGAATCCTAAAAAAAATAAAATATGTTAATATAGATGAAAAATAATCTTATAAAATCTTTAGAAATGTTATTTGAAAATATGAAGAAATGTCTCTTTCTTTTGAATTTTTTTTAAAAAAATCATTGAACAATGGTAATAGTATTATCATAGAAAATACATCAAATTATATAATTAAATATTAATATTGGATAATGGTCATTATGATGGGAAAATGTGGTCAATCAGTAAGCATTAAAAAACATTTTTTACACTTTTGTAAAGAAATTCAAATGTGTCCCATATAGAAAATGTTAAGAAGGTTATGTTTAAAACTCTGTAAAAAGACAAGGTTTGATTAAAATGACCTTAAACAATCATTTAAGTATAGAGAAGAATATTTTTGAACCAATATAAAGAATAAGGATATTTAATATAAAGATTTGGGTAAAATATGTCAATACGTTTAATGAAATGATATTGAATGAAACACCGTATGGATTTTAAAATAAAAACCCCTTTGAAATAAGTAGTTGGTGATAGAAATTATAATAAATGGATTATAAATAAGTTCAGGATATAGTTTTCAAAATCGGTAGTATATATATTATATAAATTAAAAAAGGTGCATATTATGAAACATGTCTCAATGAAGTGAAATTGAGATGAAAAAACCTCATTAATAGCATAACAAGTGATGAAGGAATATAACACCAAAGATATTATGATAATGAAAATTATATACACCTAAAATGAGTGTAAAAAACATAATGGAATAATTTTATATAATTCACATGATCATATAGTAACATAATAAACTAAGGAAGTAAATATATCAATGAATGTAAATTGAGTTAAGAATCCCTTTATAGGTTTGGTAATGAATCAAAATATCATGTAAATAGAACACTAAATTTAAATTTAAATCAAATTAAAAAGGTTTATTTATGGTAAAATAATTCAATGGATAATAATTAAATTATTACAAATAATAATAGATTCATAATTTGAAATATTTCTTAAAAAAAGATATTATGACAAATAACCCTTTTAGATTTTATAACACTTGAATCAAACTACATTAAAAAAATAATAATATTTTCCTTTTTAAATAACATGAATTAAATGAAAAACAATTATCATATTCATAGGGAATTTAATGATAATAACTATATATAAAATTGAACAGGGTGCACAAAATGAAACATGTATCAAGGAATTGAAATTCAAACCAAAAGGCCTTACCTAAAAGTTTCACTAAGTCAAATACACTCCAATGACCATGTATAATAATTTTTTTATTAGTATAAATATTAAAATTATTAATATTTATTTTACATTATACTATCCATATTCAATTATTTATTACCCATGTATTAATTATTTATTGTTAAAATTAACATTTGTGTGTTCATAATTATACTTCCCTTCCATTATTTGGATTTTCAGCTCCAATACATGAATCTTGTTCATAAATTAATCACCTATAGAATGTTCATTATAAGATCAAATATGTGTTTGATATATTTTTTGAGTTACATAGTAATTTTTTGAACTTATAGTGATGTTTCTTTTGAAATGATTAAAAATACATTTTCTATGATTATTTATTTAAATATAGGATTATTTATTTAAATATAGTATTGAATTTATTGGTAAATATGATTTTTTATATTTCAAATCATTAATTATAAAATCATGTTAAATTAATAATTAGTATACCTTATTACCATTAATTATGTTTTCTTAGTCACTTATGATATGAAAATTATAATTATTTCCATGTAGGTGGTAAATCAACCAAAAAAAGAACACACTATAATAGTTGAATGAGTAATACCATGTTATTTTATAGTGAAAATATAAATGTTAAATAATATTAATGGTTTAAAAAAAATTAAAGTGAAAAATAAAAATAAAAAATAGGTGTCTGAAGAAGAATAACCAAGGAGAATATATCATTTACATTGAGATTTTGAATCTCCTCTTGAAGTACCTCTTAGAAATGAGATGTTTAAGAATTATTTTAGGGATTCGAAACTCAAGAATGTGGGAGTAGATTATTAGGGAATGAAATATGTAAGATTAATGAGGTGAATTAAAAAATTTTGTGTATATTTAATGGGGAGGAGGAAGGATCCTTTTATAAGTTATAGGAGTCACCCTTTTTTAATATCAATTCCTTAATATGAAAAGGGTAAGTCATTTTAATGGATAATGGATTAAAAAATTAAACTAATTAGAAATAGATAAGTGGGAGGTCGATCAAGACTATATAAACCCATTTAAAGATAAATTGTTTTGTGATATTTTGTGACCTTATGCCCCTATTTGACTATTTTACCATATTTAACCCTTACTAAGGTGACAAACTATTATTATGGTATGTTATTTTTATGAATAAAAAATGGAAAATATTACCATATTTGAAAATATAGACTCCAAATTTGAAAACCATTTTTAAAGATTCGATTCATATAGGTGGTAAAATATAAATTTAATAAATGTATGATTAATGATGCAGAACTATTTTTAGAAAAAACACCTTTTTAAGCCTAAAAATGAATTTAAATAAAATTTGTAATGACTTAGATTTTCCATGTATTGTTTATTATTATTGAATGGATTATTTTTTATACCAATCACTAAGATAACATGTGATTTTGAGGCATGGTGTTCCAAAAATAAATGTTTAAAATATAATAAAAATATTAAATATCACTCACGTGTAGTTTTCCAAAAAATTAAGAAAAATATTTAAATGGTGGCCCAAATTAGAAATATGTTGAAACTATTGATTTCAAAATAATGTTTTTATAATATGAGAAAAAAAACCTTATTCATCATTGGGAATTTGTGAAAACGTTATTGCGGACGTTAAATGAACCAAATAATTAAATAAACCATTTTATTTTTATTTTGTTGAATTAGTGATTGATGTGTCTTTAAATAGACAATTATTATGTAATTTCAGGGTTATATGTATAACCATGAAGCCATTGGAAATTATAAGAGTGATAACATGAGGATCTCTCTTGGGTGAATATCAACTGAATCAATGATTGGTGATCGATGTGAAACGAGATTCAAAGATCTACTAATGATAATGATATTGAATCATTATTCATATGTAATTGATCCACCTTCAGGTAGGATATTTCTTGACTTGGTTTCTTTCCCCATTTTATATTTATATGATGAACTCATATCAATAAACCAATATATTGATATGTGGATTGGTCATTTGTGGGATGGTATTTGTTATAGGGATTTTATTGGGAGAATTTATTTGATATTGTTTGATTATTTATTATCATTCTAATAGAAATAGATCAAGTCCAAAACAATCATCGAATGAGTTTCATTCCTCATTTTTCTGGTTATTCATTTCTCCCCGTTTTCTCCTTCCATCACAGGTGTTATTCATTTTCTCATGGTTTGATTTATAGTGGAAAAAAATTAAACATTATGCTCCCACTTCTTGGTGTAATGTTTTGAAATCGAAGATCCGAGATCAGAACAACATGATGGCGATGTGAAGATAGGATCAGTAGTGGATTAAATTATGTAGATACACAATATTCATGTTCTTCTATTCAAAAAAAAAACAGCTTAGAGATCCATTTTCCAAGTAAAATCAAAGGCTAAATCCTATTTCTCATCAAAAGTGAGGATCAAATGACATGGTACTTTGTTTTTCTGGTGAAGTGTAACAAGATCGGTGGATAGAGTAAGGGAGAAGACATGAAGAAAACAATTATGGGATACTAAGAAATCCCAATCCACCTGGAATGTAATCCATGATTACATGGTGTGTGGGGACCTCTTAGTAGTGGTAGGGTTTCAGGAAGAAGATAAGTATCACACGATGTCTGACCTTGTCACGCGACATGTGACTAGGGATCGGTGAGTACCTTGGTGCGTACACAGACCCGGGTTGGATTACATAGGAATGGGCATGTCATGTACTTCTACATAGACACGGCTTGGCCATGTGTATTTGGCTATACCCATGTACTAGTACACTGGATGAATTACACAAGAATCTTCATGATATATACTATTACATTTACATGAACATGGACCATTTTTCCCTGGTAGGACCGAGGGTTGAAGGAAAACGGTGTGTACCCAAACATCACACCTTTAATTCTTAAATATTGTATTAGATCTCTTTACCTCTATAACATGGAAATTTTTTATTATGGTATGTTCCCCATATCATTTCCTTGAGGTTTAGTATGGAGTCACCTTCTATATAGATGATAGTGATCCCTTCAGCAGGAATTCTTGGATAGAGTTCTTGTAATCCTTCCATGAGTGATAGAGTGAGATACTCTATTCATCTTTGTTCCCTAGGTAGAGTTATTGGTATCTTAATGACCAATGTTTTTCATGAGTCATACCACTAATTAGTGGGATAATCCAAATAGAGTTGTTGTTCTACCCCATTACCTTGGTAATTCTCCCCATATGTGTATCGTATCTCTTTAGGCTTTCAATGTGTACTTCCTATGGCAAGAACCAATGAGAACTTCCTCTGAGAAAAACTTTATCACTTTTATCAGTTTCATGGAGTATGTTCTCTCAGATGAGTTCTTTGTAGAATCTTTACGATGGAATACTAGGTTTGAATTAAGGATGTGAATTACCATTAGACTATGTGTCTTTGTTGAGTATTTTTGGATATTGATGATATATGTGTTATAGACATATACCTATGTAGACCTGGATGTTATTCCTTTATTGTATGATTTGTGATTTTGGGGTGTCTTATTGGGTGTTTTTATACTCACCCCATCATGAGATATTCCCACACATGTTGTGTATTGTGAATATGATCGACATTTTTCCAAATTCATAGAAGAACCAGGACCACATGGTATTTAGTGAGATAGAAAAAAACTGAATTGTGTTTCTATAGTATCTTGACAGAAATCCTAGTTTACCTTCAGGTTGGAATTTTTTTCATACTTCTTCATGGTGGGATTTTATATTTCCCTTTTAAATTTATATTACTCTATGTTTTACTCTGGTTGTGCGATTTAAATTTATGCATACATTGCTACTATTTTTTTACATTTTAGCATTGTATGGGCTTGGAGATGTGTGCGTGTGTGTGTACATGCACTTAGGATAAGGCCTCTAATGTTAGTGATATGCCAACTCAGTGCTATTCTTTATCCCCTAACCTATTGGAGGTAGGATTTAGGAGTCATGAAATGGTACCCTTTAGGACAGTTCATGATAGTGTGTTATCAGAGTAGTCAGTTCTACCTTAGGACTAGAATCTTAGAGATTGGTTTGGGGAAATAATGTTAAGTGTTTAGAGTTGGATTTTGGGACATGGACCTCGGTGTTGGTGCAGTGGCTAATGTATCTATACACCAGGGCTCTAATCACCTTATTTTTATCAATATACTTTAGAAAATTGGTTTAATGGAAAACAATGGTACATGCATCATATATAAATGCTTTGTGGTTTCCATATCCTTATTGAGTAGGCTATCCAGATATACTCATTGATTGTGGTATATATTATTTACATTCAGGATTCCTATATGACGTATTCCAGGTGGGATTCAGTGTCTGGATACTAGGTATTATTCCCTCAATTATGAGGTATTGATACCGGTACTAGTTCCAAATGTGTTACCTCTAGGTGGTGCAATATCTATACCACCACCGGCAGAGCAGTAGTTGGTACCCGCAATATCGGCAAATGAGGTGCACATGCTGATTTCACTTCACAAGTTTATGTAATATAGATCCCTTGGGTGCTAAGGTGAGATCAACCCATAAGTATCCAAGGAATATATTGAGTATGTGACACAATTTTTTCATCTGGTTGGGAAACCATCATATCTGATGGTTGTCACGACCCGTCCTCGGGGCCCGTGCCGTGACTACCCCAAGCCCGCCTTCCATAGGCCAGGGGCTGGCGACTAGCACCAAGGCGTAAAATCCCAGTAAACAGGGAAGGCATTGCCTTTGTAAGTAACAACCACACAGAGTCAGCAAGCGGAAAGTAAAGTGCAGAAAAGTAAAGGGGGCCGGAAATACAAGCCCAACTGTAAAGTACAACTGAAAAATAAAGTACAGTAACTGTAGAAAAGACGGCGGCCTCGTGTCGTCCACTGGCAATCCCACCTGAAGGGTGGGTACAGATAGCCTCCAGGCTCCTCGGGTCCCACGTCCGCTTCGAGCACGTCCCGCCCAGTGGTCCACCTCCAGGTACCGTCCTGCTCCACGCCCCAACCGTGATCAGCGCTGTCCGTCGTCTGCAACCAACACAACAAGGTGCGGGCATAGCCCGTGTAGGGGTGAGTACAACTACTCAGTAAGGACCCCGAGACCCCCGAAGGTCTCCCGAAATCCACAAAGGATATAGCACAAAAGAAAGATACAATCACGAAGTAACATCTGACTCGACTTAGGTATATGCCCATACACATACCTAAGTCCCCAATTCTAGCTCTGCTCACGAGCTCAAGAACAACTCAATCCACAAAGGAAGCAAGACTCAAATCCACAAGGAGAGTAACAGTAAATCCACATAGGATAGTTCAACACAATCCACAAAGGAGAGTAACAGTAAATCCACATAGGATAGTTCAACACAATCCACAAAGGAGAGTAACAGTAAATCCACATAGGATAGTTCAACACAATCCACAAAGGAGAGTAACATAAGATTCAGCTCAACCAGGATTTTCATTATCGAAACCGTAAATGTTGAAGAGCCCCATCTCTGAAGTGTACAGTGGTCCTGTCACGACTCCGAGGTACTGCTCACTAACCTAAGACTGCTTAAGTACTCCTCCTGTCGAGTACCGCGGGTCTGCTGCCAACTACCGGGCGCTCCGTCCGCTGAGGGTCTGCTGCCAAATACCGGGCGCTCACCCAGTTAGCCTACTGAGGTACTCCTCCTGTCGAGTACCGCGGGTTTGCCGCCAACTACCAGGCGCTCCGTCCGCCGTGGGTCTTCTGCCAACTACTGGGCGCTCCGTCCACTGGGCTAGTCGACTCACTCCAAGTCGAGTCGGTCAAGCAGTCGTCAGGTCTCAGTCATCTACACGGTCTCCGTACTCCGCACGCACGTCTCCACCGTCGCGGGTCTGTCGCTACAACCAAGCGCACACACTCCGTAGAGTATCGCGGGTCTGCCGCTACAACCAAGCGCTCCACCGCCAAGGGTCTGTTGCTGCATCCAAGCGCACCACCACTGTCAAGTACCACGGGTCCGCCGCTACACCCAAGCGCTCCACCGCTCAAGGTAAAAAGAAGATTCAGCTCACACAGGTTCGGTAGCACTGTTCCACGTAGGATCGCTGAGTGCAGTAGTCGACACAGTCCACGGAGGATCTCTGCACAGTCGTCGCCGCAGTCCACGAAGGATCTCTGCTCTGCCGTCGTCGCAGTCCACGGAGGATCTCTGCTCTGCCGTCGTCGCAGTCCACGGAGGATCTCTGCTCTGCCGTCGAAGTCACAGCCAGCACTAGGGTTCCCGCACATAGCGAGCTCGTTAGGAGGGTCCGCTCCACGAGCCGAGAGGCTGATACATCAACTGACACGTAGTCCGAAGTTGATGTATCCAAAAGTTCCGTATCGACAACAGGATCTCAACGCAACAGACGGCGCGTCAATCGGACGCCCGGTCTGAGAGTTATTGGCATTTTCGTCCCAGGGGCCCGGTTGGTTTTTAGGGCAAAACCAACCCGACCGTACTCCGCCTGTGTCCGATCCTCGGGCAGGGTATGCCAAAAGTTCCGTCTCACTTAGAGGAAACTACCACAGCTGACGGTGCGTCGATCGGACGTCCGTAGCTCAAGTTATGAGCGTTTCCGCTCCGAGGGCCCGGTTGGTTTCGTGTACGAACCAACCCGGCCGAACCCAAAGTCTTCCGAAACCTTGAGTGTAATATACCGAAACGACCGTCTCGATCCAAGGATCGCGTAGCCGCTGACGGTTCGTCAATCGGAGGTCCCTGGCCCAAGATATGGGCGAAAGACCGAAGAAGGCCCGAAACGGGGGTTCTGGGCCCGGGGCGACCCGGCCCGAACCCCCCCCCCCCCCCCTGGGTCGGCCGAACCGGGTCGGCCCGACCCGGGTCGGCCCGACCCGGGTCGGCCCGCACCGGCCCGAACCGGCTCGGCCGGGTCCGGTCCGGCCTGGGCGCGGCCCGGCCGACCGGACCGGCCGGCTCGGCTTCGGCCGAGCGGCCGAGCAGGCCGCCGCCGCGGGTTTGACCCGCGGCATTTGGAGAAACGCGGCCCCCGCGGGGGGCCGCCTGTCACGCGGACGCGGCCGGGCCGCCGCGTCCGTTCCCGGTTCCGCGCGGCCGCGGAACCGGCCGCCGCCGCCGCGGCTTCAGCCGCGGCGGGAGATCTCCACGGCGGCGCGCCGGGCGCCGCCGCCTCCGGTCGCCGGCGCCGCCGCGCCGGCGACCCGCGCCGCCGCCTCCTTCCGCGGGCCGCCGGAGTTGCTCCGGTGGCCCGTTTTGCCTCCCGTCTGCGCCATTGTTCCTCCCGGGACGCGTCCTCCACTGCGGAATCAACAAATGGCCCTTGCGTCGTGCTTTTGCCATCGCCCGCCAAATCCGCACAAAAAGGAAGATCGGCGGAGGGTTGCCGGGTCTTGTTCGTTAGACCCGCTCCCTCCGCGTTAATCATAAACAACGGGAGAAAAGAATAAGATGATCAACACATGATCCAACAATTTTATTTAAAGATAAAATTGTTCGCTTGAAACCGGCTTTTTAAATTTTCAAGAACGTTCACGAGAAAATTTAAAAGGGGTAACTTTTCCAAAATAAATCCCTACCTCGAAGTCGTCGTCGGACGAGAGGTCATCGCGGAATCGCTCGTCGCGGAAGAAGGAGATCGTCGCGTCGTCGCGGTATCCGGCGTCGCGTCGCCAATCTCCGGATCAAGAACAAACGGATTTAATTAATTAAATCCGTTGTTATTGAAAATTAAGAAGGGAGAATTTAGAAGTTTCGATTCTCACCTTTAACCGCCGATCGCAGGTTCGCCGCGGAAGAAGAGGCACCGAAGAAGAAGAAGGTCGCGGAAAAGCTGTTGACGTCGCGGATCGTGCGTCGTCGGATTCCGGTTCCGGCGTTCTTCGCGTTCTTCGCGTTCTTCGCGTTCTTCGCGTTCTTCGCGGAGAGGGTGGAGGAACGAAGATTCTCTCAAATCCTTTCCAAGGATTTTTAGGTTGGTCTTATTTTATAAACATGCCAACACGAAACCGGTTAAGAAACGATCCATCAATTCGAAAGAAACGACCCATTTAATTCACGAAGAAACAGTCCATTTAATTTACGAAATAAACCGCCCAATTAAATGGTCTGTTAAGAATTAAAGAAAACGCGTCGGTTGACTTTTCAGTTACTTTGACGGGTTTTCGCGGGTGCGTTACTTAGCGAAAGAAACGGCGGGGCTCGTGCGGGTCCCACCGCACAAATATCCTACCAAGGGGTAGGATATTTCTGGATAGCATCCTATCCAGTTCAACTCAGTTCAAGCCGCCTTTAAGTGACTTTAAGTGGCTTCCAAGCAGTTTAAGTGAAATAAAATAAAGTTGTCGCACAACTTTATTTTATTCTGACTTAAAGCCGCAAAATTTAAAAACCACGTCTTGAGCAAACGCAACTCCGGAAGAGGCGTTTCTAAGCAAATACCGGCGCTGCGATTTCATCGGTGCCCTCAGAATTCGATTCCGGGCACCGGTTCAAAAGATAGAAAAACCCGCTCGTCCGTTCACTGAACGTACCCGAGCCAAACTTCGGAAATTGATTCCGGGCACACCGGGCCTCGGAATCAGGTGCCGTCTGAAGCTGCGCTCTTGTAAAATTCCAAAGAAAATTAAGAAAAAAATTTCCTTGAAATTTGTGGGTCTTTACATTACTCCCACCTCAGGGCTTTACGTCCCCGTAAAGATACATCAAAAACTAGGGGAACAAATGGGGGTACTGAGCACGCATCTGAGCCTCCCGCTCCCAAGTGCTCTCCTGGAGGTTCCCGTGCTGCCATCTGACGCGCACAAGAGGAATCGACCGCCCACGTAGGACCCGCTCCTGTCGATCCTCGATCTCCACTGGGACCTCCGCAAAAGTCGCCCCATCGTCCACGTCCAGCTCCCCAAAGTCGATGATGTGCGTCGGGTCGTGCACGTATCTCCTCAGCTGAGACACGTGAAAGACATCGTGCACCCGGTGCAACTGAGGTGGTAGAGCCAGGCGATAAGCCACCTCTCCTATCCTGCTGAGGACCTGGAAAGGCCCATCGAACTTCGGAGATAACCTGCCGCCTCGGCCACATCTCCGAAACCTCATCGGGTTGAGACCGTATAAGAACGTGTTCGTCCCCCTCGAATTCAAGAGGTTTCCCTTTTTAGGTTAGAACTGAAACTCAAAACTCCTGCTGCCACAAGGGTAGGGTTGACCAACTCAAGAGTGATCGGCCACACCCTCTTATGCCTGAGTTTAACATGTGCTGCCCAGGGTTTCCTTTTCGCCGACCAAGGAAAACCCATTCCGACGTTTGCCTAAAACAGTCAACCGGGGTATGATTGGTGAATCATACCCAGATCAACGTCGTAAGGCCTCTACGCTGCCACCAAGAGATTCCAACTGAAACTCTCGCCTCGAGGTCAAATCACACCGTCGGCGTAAGTGTGATTATCGAGTCTCCTCCCAAAGGTATCTCCAGACGTGAGGGTCAAGTCTACGGCTTACCCGGAACCTCTAGGTCTGGGACATGATTCGTGGAAGGGTTGAATGATCGGTTCCTATGTCTATAGATATGGCAGCTCGTAGTAGACATAATTCGTACCCCGAATCATTCTTAGAGTTCCTGGGTCACACTCCTTGACCGCAATGCAGCTACTCTCCTCCCCAGCCCTCCTGCTCCCTGAGCCTGGCGGGGACTACTAAGTCGGGTGGTCGTAACATGTCGAAATGTACACCACCACATGCTGCTCTCTAAGCTCCGCTTCCACGTCTGCTACCCTGCAGATTCATCTGTCCTTAGCACTTCCTCCTCCTGAAACATTTTACATGCCCGAGTCTCTGAGACTGGCGCTAGTTTCCTGCCTTTCACTGCTAACGTTCACAACCACAAAGGTTCTCTCTAGCATCCTAGCATAGGTAGAAATGCATAGAGGAAAAGTAATGGTTCGGATTTCCCTTAGACACACTTCGCTCAGAAGTTCGAGTCTAAGGAAATGATCACAACGTAACCAACGAGTACTACGATTGATTGGTAAGCCACGATGAGTGCTCTGCTTCCGACATGTCGTACTGTCGAAGCTGTATTAGCTCCAGAAAACTCACAACCACCTCCTCAAGCCAGTCCTCAGCCGCCTACGAGTCAGGCTCACCTCGAAACTTGAGGGATATCTGGTGCTAAAACATATGTAAGGCACTAAGCCTGTGATTCTCTGCTACCGGTACCGCCGGTAGTGTCTACTGACCAACAGGTAGTGACATAGCTGGCGCACTACCCGTAGGTACTATCCCAGGTATCGGTTCGCGTACCGAAGCCTCATTACTATAAGAACCAACCTCATGGTCACTCACTGGAAACAACAGAAGCTAAGATCATCATTCGCTCTACTAGTATCCAAGCTAGGCGTAGAACTCTAGCAACCGCCTCCATCCAGTCCACTGCTGCCTGGGAAATCTGTCTCGCCTCGTATCCTCAGAGGCCTCTACTGCTGGAACTCGTGCATCGCGCTCTGCTAGCGTGCACTGTCAGCTAGTGGCATCCTCTGCCTAACGGGTGGTGGTGCTGCTGGTACACCACCCGAAGGTGCCAACACTGAAAAAGGGCCCTGCACCGGAGTCTCGCTGCTCGGTGGGCCATCATCGAGAACTCTCTCGGAACTCCAGCTAACTATCTGCATGGTGACATCCTGAACAGTTGTGTCACGGTCAACGATTTATACCTGGTGAGCTGACCTGGTTTGAGCTGACTTTAAACTTTTTGGGAAACACACACGCAATCAGTGTTTTCGTGCATTAAGTTGGAAATCAGAAGTCAGGGTCCTGGTGTACGGATACGTCGGCCGTCGCACCAACACTGGGCTCCCTGAACTGATAACCACACTCAATACACTAAACACTATTGCTTCACATAGAAAGAAAGGACGATCAGAGTCCGCGGTAGAACCGACCACCTCTGATACCAATTTGTCACGACCCGTCCTCGGGGCCCGTGCCGTGACTACCCCAAGCCCGCCTTCCATAGGCCAGGGGCTGGCGACTAGCACCAAGGCGTAAAATCCCAGTAAACAGGGAAGGCATTGCCTTTGTAAGTAACAACCACACAGAGTCAGCAAGCGGAAAGTAAAGTGCAGAAAAGTAAAGGGGGCCGGAAATACAAGCCCAACTGTAAAGTACAACTGAAAAATAAAGTACAGTAACTGTAGAAAAGACGGCGGCCTCGTGTCGTCCACTGGCAATCCCACCTGAAGGGTGGGTACAGATAGCCTCCAGGCTCCTCGGGTCCCACGTCCGCTCCGAGCACGTCCCGCCCAGTGGTCCACCTCCAGGTACTGTCCTGCTCCACGCCCCAACCGTGATCAGCGCTGTCCGTCGTCTGCAACCAACACAACAAGGTGCGGGCATAGCCCGTGCAGGGGTGAGTACAACTACTCAGTAAGGACCCCGAGACCCCCGAAGGTCTCCCGAAATCCACAAAGGATATAGCACAAAAGAAAGATGCAATCACGAAGTAACATCTGACTCGACTTAGGTATATGCCCATACACATACCTAAGTCCCCAATTCTAGCTCTGCTCACGAGCTCAAGAACAACTCAATCCACAAAGGAAGCAAGACTCAAATCCACAAGGAGAGTAACAGTAAATCCACATAGGATAGTTCAACACAATCCACAAAGGAGAGTAACAGTAAATCCACATAGGATAGTTCAACACAATCCACAAAGGAGAGTAACATAAGATTCAGCTCAACCAGGATTTTCATTATCGAAACCGTAAATGTTGAAGAGCCCCATCTCTGAAGTGTACAGTGGTCCTGTCACGACTCCGAGGTACTGCTCACTAACCTAAGACTGCTGAAGTACTCCTCCTGTCGAGTACCGCGGGTCTGCTGCCAACTACCGGGCGCTCCGTCCGCTGAGGGTCTGCTGCCAAATACCGGGCGCTCACCCAGTTAGCCTACTGAGGTACTCCTCCTGTCGAGTACCGCGGGTTTGCCGCCAACTACCAGGCGCTCCGTCCGCCGTGGGTCTGCTGCCAACTACTGGGCGCTCCATCCACTGGGCTAGTCGACTCACTCCAAGTCGAGTCGGTCAAGAAGTCGTCAGGTCTCAGTCATCTACACGGTCTCCGTACTCCGCACGCACGTCTCCACCGTCGCGGGTCTGTCGCTACAACCAAGCGCACACACTCCGTAGAGTATCGCGGGTCTGCCGCTACAACCAAGCGCTCCACCACCAAGGGTCTGTTGCTGCATCCAAGCGCACCACCACTGTCAAGTACCACGGGTCCGCCGCTACACCCAAGCGCTCCACCGCTCAAGGTAAAAAGAAGATTCAGCTCACACAGGTTCGGTAGCACTGTTCCACGTAGGATCGCTGAGTGCAGTAGTCGACGCAGTCCACGGAGGATCTCTGCACAGTCGTCGCCGCAGTCCACGAAGGATCTCTGCTCTGCCGTCGTCGCAGTCCACGGAGGATCTCTGCTCTGCCGTCGTCGCAGTCCACGGAGGATCTCTGCTCTGCCGTCGAAGTCACAGCCAGCACTAGGGTTCCCGCACATAGCGAGCTCGTTAGGAGGGTCCGCTCCACGAGCCGAGAGGCTGATACATCAACTGACACGTAGTCCGAAGTTGATGTATCCAAAAGTTCCGTATCGACAACAGGATCTCAACGCAACAGACGGCGCGTCAATCGGACGCCCGGTCTGAGAGTTATTGGCATTTTCGTCCCAGGGGCCCGGTTGGTTTTTAGGGCAAAACCAACCCGACCGTACTCCGCCTGTGTCCGATCCTCGGGCGGGGTATGCCAAAAGTTCCGTCTCACTTAGAGGAAACTACCACAGCTGACGGTACGTCGATCGGACGTCCGTAGCTCAAGTTATGAGCGTTTCCGCTCCGAGGGCCCGGTTGGTTTCGTGTACGAACCAACCCGGCCGAACCCAAAGTCTTCCGAAACCTTGAGTGTAATATACCGAAACGACCGTCTCGATCCAAGGATCGCGTAGCCGCTGACGGTTCGTCAATCGGAGGTCCCTGGCCCAAGATATGGGCGAAAGACCGAAGAAGGCCCGAAACGGGGGTTCTGGGCCCGGGGCGACCCGGCCCGAACCCCCCCCCCCCCTTGGGTCGGCCCGACCCGGGTCGGCCCGAACCGGCCCGAACCGGCTCGGCCGGGTCCGGTCCGGCCTGGGCACGGCCCGGCCGACCGGACCGGCCGGCTCGGCTTCGGCCGAGCAGGCTGCCGCCGCGGGTTTGACCCGCGACATTTGGAGAAACGCGGCCCCCGCGGGGGGCCGCCTGTCACGCGGACGCGGCCGGGCCGCCGCGTCCGTTCCCGGTTCCGCGCGGCCGCGGAACCGGCCGCCGCCGCCGCGGCTTCAGCCGCGGCGGGAGATCTCCACGGCGGCGCGCCAGGCGCCGCCGCCTCCGGTCGCCGGCGCCGCCGCGCCGGCGACCCGCGCCGCCGCCTCCTTCCGCGGGCCGCCGGAGTTGCTCCGGTGGCCCGTTTTGCCTCCCGTCTGCGCCATTGTTCCTGCCGGGACGCGTCCTCCACTGCGGAATCAACAAATGGCCCTTGCGTCGTGCTTTTGCCGTCGCCCGCCAAATCCGCACAAAAAGGAAGATCGGCGGAGGGTTGCCGGGTCTTGTTCGTTAGACCCGCTCCCTCCGCGTTAATCATAAACAACGGGAGAAAAGAATAAGATGATCAACACATGATCCAACAATTTTATTTAAAGATAAAATTGTTCGCTTGAAACCGGCTTTTTAAATTTTCAAGAACGTTCACGAGAAAATTTAAAAGGGGTAACTTTTCCAAAATAAATCCCTACCTCGAAGTCGTCGTCGGACGAGAGGTCGTCGCGGAATCGCTCGTCGCGGAAGAAGGAGATCGTCGCATCGTCGCGGTATCCGGCGTCGCGTCGCCAATCTCCGGATCAAGAACAAACGGATTTAATTAATTAAATCCGTTGTTATTGAAATTAAGAAGGGAGAATTTAGAAGTTTCGATTCTCACCTTTAACCGCCGATCGCAGGTTCGCCGCGGAAGAAGAGGCACCGAAGAAGAAGAAGGTCACGGAAAAGCTGTTGACGTCGCGGATCGTGCGTCGTCGGATTCCGGTTCCGGCGTTCTTCGCGTTCTTCGCGTTCTTCGCGTTCTTCGCGTTCTTCGCGGAGAGGGTGGAGGAACGAAGATTCTCTCAAATCCTTTCCAAGGATTTTTAGGTTGGTCTTATTTTATAAACATGCCAACACGAAACCGGTTAAGAAACGATCCATCAATTCGAAAGAAACGACCCATTTAATTCACGAAGAAACAGTCCATTTAATTTACGAAATAAACCGCCCAATTAAATGGTCTGTTAAGAATTAAAGAAAACGCGTCGGTTGACTTTTCAGTTACTTTGACGGGTTTTCGCGGGTGCGTTACTTAGCGAAAGAAACGGCGGGGCTCGTGCGGGTCCCACCGCACAAATATCCTACCAAGGGGTAGGATATTTCTGGATAGCATCCTATCCAGTTCAACTCAGTTCAAGCCGCCTTTAAGTGACTTTAAGTGGCTTCCAAGCAGTTTAAGTGAAATAAAATAAAGTTGTCGCACAACTTTATTTTATTCTGACTTAAAGCCGCAAAATTTAAAAACCACGTCTTGAGCAAACGCAACTCCGGAAGAGGCGTTTCTAAGCAAATACCGGCGCTGCGATTTCATCGGTGCCCTCAGAATTCGATTCCGGGCACCGGTTTAAAAGATAGAAAAACCCGCTCGTCCGTTCACTGAACGTACCCGAGCCAAACTTCGGAAATTGATTCCGGGCACACCGGGCCTCGGAATCAGGTGCCGTCTGAAGCTGCGCTCTTTTAAAATTCCAAAGAAAATTAAGAAAAAAATTTCCTTGAAATTTGCGGGTCTTTACAATAGTGGTCCAAGGGTGATCGTTATTCATGATTTAGCATGACAATATTGGGGTTTTAGTGACATAGTCTTATGATGAGGCAACTCTAGCATGGTCATATATTGAGAACATTTTAAAATAGGAGTTATATCCAACTATACTAAGGGTTGTACGTATCTAAGAGTTTCTGCAGCTCTAGAAGGTGATCATGACAGTATCTGAGTATTCATCAAGATTTAAAATCCTCTCTTGGTACTCCATGTATATGGTTTAGGATTAGTTATTTTAGGCTTTGAGATTTAAGAGAGAACTGTGTAGAGATATCTGAGTCGGTGTTATCCCTATTTGTATCCCTACTTATATTGGGATTATAGAGTGATCTTTGGTGGTTGAGAGTTTCTTGGATGAGCAGACATAGCTAGTGGTTTCTGGTAGTGGGAAAGGAGAAAAAAACTTGGTGGCAGGGACCTGACATCATCATTAAGTAATTGGATGTGTGAGATGTATTGGGAGGACATCATAGGATAGAGTTTTTGTGGTTCAAGGATCACAGGATGGGTACAATCATCCCAGGGAGAGGTGGTACTACTCATGTTGTTGTAGGGGACATATTACCAGAGATTTTTCAACTTGTAGTGTAGCTGTAGAGAGACCATGTATGGGACACCAAGGCAGGGGTTACGGTAGGAGCAGACATGTCTATTAGGCGGTGGATGTGAAAAGGGATCTGAGAGATTGGTTGGTGGTGGTAGACACTTTTACTTGTTACCACCACCACCACCCCATGTGGTCCATGTCTAACTTATGGAGCTTCAGGACTGGGGTAGGGGCAACTATTGGCAGTCATGGATTATGAACAAGTGGCTCCAAAAATGATTCAAGGTATAATATTTATCTTTTATACCTTAGTTTTAATATTTATAGACATATATTCATGTCTTTCCTTTCTTACTACCTGTCTGGTTTGAGACTTAGAGATTACGGTTGAGCCCTTGGCTTGAACCTTGTATATGGAGACTCCTACTAGAGATTTTTCATTGATGACACACTTTTGTCTATTGTGTGACCTGAATCTTAGAGGGAAGAGTATATGTTGGGATATCTTAGTGGTGGTGATGAGTCCTCACAACATCGTTACAGGTATGGACTGGTTATCTACAATTCATGCTTATATTGATTGATTCATGTGGAGGATGTGGTGTATCCATAGTGATGGGTCTAGGATCTACTTTGTCTACGAAAAGGAAACCCATGTAGCACAGGATGGACTCATGCAAAGGAGGGTGTAGAATACTACTCATTAGTTGACTAGAATAAGTCTTGGTGTAGTGGATTTTATGAGTTTTTAATTCCCTACAGTGGTGGTAGAGTATAAGGACATCTTCTATAAGGATGTTCCTAGAATTCTTCCCAACCGTTAGATAGGATTTTCATTGATCTACACCTTAGGATGGAACCAATATCTATGCCAGTATATTGGATGGATATCGTAGAGCTTCCAGACTCTATGGTGAAGTTGGGGGACTTACAGAGGAAGTGTTTTTAGACCCATTTTTTCACTCTTGACAACCCTACTTTTGTTCTCTGGGATGGAAGATGAGAGGTTAATGTTATGTGTGGGATAGTTGTTCTTAAACTAGGTTACCATGAAACAAAAGTTTCCACTAACGATGATGGATGACCCCCTTCAAATGTTGAGAGGGTCACAACGAATCTCGAAGGTTGACCAAAGTTTAGCATATCACCAGTTGCGATTACGGGACAAGGATATACATAAGATGGAATTCAGATGTCATTATGGTAACTATGAGAACTAGGTGATTTACTTTGGCATAAATAAACCCAATGTATTTTTCATGGGACTCATGAACAAGATATTTCATCCCTTATTAGACCGGTTCATGGTAGTATTCATAAATGTTATTTTAGTGTACTTGGCCTTCGAGGAGGAGAATTAAAGGAACATTAGGCTGGGTTAAGATGTAATTTGAGAGCACTAGATTTATATAAATCTATCAAAGTATTAGTTATAAATTCAAGAGGTTAAAATTTTGGTACACATTATCTCATCACATGGAGTGGCAGTGAACCCAACCTTGTTCTAGGTAGTGTTAGAATGGGATTTACCCAAGAGCATGAAATAGGTATGAAGCTTCCTTTGGTTGGCAAGATACTACAAGAGTTTCATACCAAATTAATTCAGTACATCAACACCCATGATAGATTTTCCCTGAAAGGGGTAGCCTTTCATGTAGACATAGATGAGATATCATGATTTTTAGGATTTTATACAGATATTTATGAGTTACCCCATCTTGAGATTACCATAGGATGGTGTTGAGTAATTGGTGTTCTACAATGCATCATGAACCGAGATTGGTTGTGTTCTGACACAGAGGAAGGAGTTGATTGCCTATGGTCCACATCAGGTGACACAACACAAGAATAACTATGTGAACCACAATCTTGAGTTAGGAGTGGTAATACTCACACTAAAAATGTGGAAACACTACCTAATGGGCGAGTGGTTTATAATCTTTTAGGATCAAAAGATTCTCAAGTATATCTTATTTCAAAGGGATTTCAACTTGAGATGAAGGTGATCACTAGATTTATGCTAGGATTATGAATTTATGACTTTCTATAATCTTGCAAAATGAAATTGGTAAAAGATTCTATCAATAGGTGATCTTGTATGCAGTTGCTGAATGAGGTATCAGAGCAGTTGGCCACATTGTAGTTATCCTTTTTGGATGGAGATAAAGAAAACCACCTCCAATTGATGGGTTTTTTACCTTCTTATCATGTAGTGAGTCAAGGAAGAATAACCTGGGGAAACTAATTGTGAGACCCTATATGCTCAAATATCCACTGGACATGCTCCTGGTGGAATTTTTGAAGTTTGGGAGCATGTCATTCTTTTCATAAGACACATGATGGTACCCGTGACATCGATGGAGGGCATTCTGAGAGAGGTTTTACATCTTATTTGGAGGTATATACAGGTGAGGAAATAATATACCAAAACGTTCAACATGAATTTTAGTGTCCAGGGATGATGAAGGGACTTGTTGAGTTTTTCTCTTGATGACTTACTTCTTAGAAAATGAATGCTTAACACCATGTTTTAGTGGGTTTAACTCAATCCCTTGAGGTGCTAGAATGGAAGTGGTATGACATTTCCATAGACTTTGTGATAGGCTTAACAAGTATCTCAAGGGGAAACAAATATATTTGGGTGATCATATACGTTCTCACAAATCCAGCCTACTTACTAGTAATTTGCGAGAAAATTTTGATAAGGATCTTCAGATGCCTCAACATATAGGAGATAGTCCAACTCCTTAGAGCTCCATCAATGATCATTTATAAATATTATTCTCATATAAAATCCCAGTTATGGAAGGGATTTCAAGAGGAGTTTGGGACTCAATTATGCTTAGGTATGGTGTTTCACCCCCATACTAATGGCTATATTGAGCATATAATTTAGGTTCTAGAGGAAATGAAGTGAGCTTTTATGTTGGACTTTGGATAAAGTTGAGATGATCACTTACCACTAGTGGATTTTGAATCCAAAAGAAGATACCATCACACCATTAGTATAACACCATTCAAATGTTTGTATAGAATACCTAGTAGGTAACTAATTTGATGGATTGACCAAGGAGTGTCAGTAATTTTGGTCCTAGAGTTAATACGAGAAACTACTAATATGGTGCAGATCATATAGGAGCAGATGAACATTGCACAAAGCTATCATATGTATTATGCATACAATCGGTAGAAGCCTTTGGAGTTTTAGGAGGGACATCATGTGTTCCTATAGATTTCATCTTGATGGGGATTAGAGAAATTTTCTAGGGTGAAAAGTTATATCTAAGATTCATTGTCCCTTTATAGATACTGCATGGAGTTTGAAAGGTGGTGTATTTCTTAGCTCTACCACCACAGTTAGTCCAGGTACACAACGTCTTCCACACATCACAACTGAATAGGTATGTGCATGACCCATCATAGGTTATTGATGGGAGTGATTAGGACATCAAGGATTGAAATACCTTTGTTGAGTACCCATTAGAGATTGAAAATCAGTAGGATATGATTCTTCATCGGTGAGAGACTCCTTTAGTGTGTTTCTGATTGTAGCACAAGAATCTTAAAGAGAGAACCAAGGAGCGGGAGTCTCAAATATATGCTTAGTACCAACATCACTTTGTGTATACACTTACATTTGAATTTTGGGGACATAAATCCCCAAGGTGGGTAGAATGTAATTAATTGGATTTTCTATGTATTTTTTTTCATATGTTATAGATTATTTTCGATACCAAGTGATGATAGGGTGTGTCATTATGAGGCACAGTGTGCCTGAAATAAATGTATGAAATATAATAAAAATATTAATTAGCACATGAGCATTTTTTTCTTGAAAAATTGGAATAATATTAAAACAGGGGCTCTGATCTAAAGTCTGAGGGAAATATTGAGTTCAAAATGTGGGTTTTATACTAGGTGTCAAATAACATTTTATGATGTGAGGATTTTGTGGAAAATTCTTTAGGGGTGTTAAGTGAATAAAATAATAAAATAAATTATTTTAATTTTATTTCATTGACATAGGGACATATGTGTCTTTAAATAGACTAATATGATGTAATTATAGGGTTAGCTGCATAAACCTTAAGGTATTGGAGAAATATTAGAGAGAGAATTGGATGATCACTCTCAGGAGAAAATCAATCGAATCAAAGATCAATGATTAGTGTGTAATGGTATTCAAATATATCACCAGCAACGATAATGATGGCTCGTTTTTCATCAGAGATAGATCAATATTGAGGTATGAAATTTTTATTTGATTTATTTACCCATTTTTTATTTCTAAAATAAATAATAATCAATTAACAAATAGATTCATTCATAGATATATCATTTTCGGGATGAGTTTTATTACTGGGATTTTATTAGGATATTTTCATTGAGATTATTTGAATATTCATTATCATTATAATAATAATGGATTGAGGCCAAAATGTACATTGAATGAAGTTTTTTACTCAGGTTTTGGTGGTACATTTCTCCCCTTTTCACTATTAATCACATGCATTCTTTGCTGGCCAGCAGTTTGATGTATACTGAAAAAAATCAAATGTTTCACACCTTATTCATAGCGCAACGGTTCAAAATAATATATCTGGTCTAATAATGACACGATGGTGGTGTGATGATGGATACATCAGTGGATCGGATTATATAAATACTTGTTAATAATGTTCTTAGGAATGCAATGAATATTGATGTACATATCTCTTTTACAAGTGGATTCAAATTACAAACCCCATTGCTCATTGACTAAAAGTATTGGCCATCATGGTTCCTCTTTTTTGGTGAGGAGTAGACGGATTGGTGGCCAAAGCAGTAGATAAGATATGAGGAAAATATATAGGGGATTCTAGAAAATACTGATCCATAAAGCATGTAATCCGAGATAACAAGGTCCGTGGGGCCCTCCTAGGAGAAACTATAGTTTCGGAAAAAAGATAAGTATTATACGATGTGTAACATTATCAAATAAAATATGACCCCTCCCTGAAGGATCAACTTATGCCTTGGTAGGTACACATACACTGAATAGAGTACAGAGGCACATGAACACCATTTATTCATTACATGGAAAATAATTGGCCATGATTACATGGGAATACATGTGTACAGATACGCGATATGAAGTAAACAAGAAGCTACACACTGTGTACTATTACATGGATGCTGACACTAGCTTTATTACATGGGAAGGACCTAGGGTCAAATGGAAATGGAATATACCACTAAAACATAATGTGTACTCCATAAATATTGCCTTAGTGAACTTTTCATCTATATCATGGACATGTTTTGTTAAGGTAGGATCCCCATATCCTTTCCCTGATGGTTAGTGTGGAATCACCTCCAACACAAATTATAACAATCCCTTCAACATGAATTCTTAAATAGAGTTTTGGAATACATCTATTTAGCCTTCAGTGAGATCGTCTATTCATCTACATGCCTTAGGTGGATTATTGGTGTCATTATGACCAATACTACACAGGTGTTGATCCTTTACTTATTGGGTTAATCTAGATTAAGTTTTTGGAATACCCCATGGCCTTGGGATTGATCCTCTTCTATGTATCATATCTCTTCATACTTTCATCATGTACTTCCTATAGTGAGACCCGATGAGAAATACCTCCCAAATGGATGAAATAAGCATTAATAGACTCATGGAGTGTGTTCTATAGAATGAATTTTATGTGAAATCTTCAATAAGGAATCCTAGGATAGTGTTATTGTTGTGAATTACCTTTAGAATACGTGTATTTTTTTTATATCAGAATATTGTTGTTAATTTTTTTGTAGAAATATACCTATGTAGAGCTAGATGTTACTCCTTTATTATATGATTTGTGGGTTTAGGTTTCCCTACTATGTATTTTTATACTCACCCATGAATGGTATTTTCCTTCACATGTCGTGTCTTGTTTAGATGATCAACCTTTTGAAAATGTCCTAGACGGATCAGGACCAGATGGTGGTTAGTGTGACCGGATAGATCAAGTTGTCTTCTTGAAGTATCTTGATGGAATTAACTACCCCAGTTTACCTTTAGGATGGACTTTTTTTTAAACCTCTTTGTTGTGGGAATGAATTTGGCCACGTTTACTTTCCTTTACTTCATGTGGTACTTTGGTTGTGGGATTTAGATTTATGCATGCATGACTATTTAGTTTTTTATTTAATTTCATCATTGTATATGATTGTAGATATGTTCATGTGAATGGGTATTTAGGATAAATACTCCCATGTTAGTGATATGTCTACTCAGCGCTAGTCGCCAAACCATGACCTATTGGAAGCGGGCTTCGAGAGTACTGATATGGGACATTTTAGGATGGGTTGTGAAAAAAATCAAGTATGGGATTTATTGTCCTGATATTTATTGAATTGTGATTAAAAAAATAATATATTTGGGACTTTAAAAGTAAGAAAAAACTGAATGGAATCTTTTTAATACTTAATTAAAATAAAAGTACTAATTTTTTTTATTATAATAAAATATCACTTGAGTTCTATATTATCAAAAATAGGTTTCTAAATTCAACATAATATTTTTAAATGATTTATTTTATACAATAAAGAATATTATATTGATTCAAATGTTTTATAAATTTTTAAATAATGTTTGTATCATGATGATATCATAAAAGTTATGGTATTGGTAAAAACAAAATTAACTATTCACCTAAAAATACAACTTTTCAGAAAAATACCAAAATTTCACCCTATGATAATTTTTACATTGTGCATACAAAAATGAATATAATTTTATCAAATTTAATTTATAAAAAATTAAACTTTTTTTTAAATAAAAATAAAAAAATGAAAAGAAAAACACTTTTTATAGAAACAAATATTTTTTAAAAACTTTAAGTATTATTAATCTTATTTCATATCAATTTATAATTAAATGAGTGTTAATATTTTTTTTACTATGTAAAATTAAATATTTTCATAAAAATATTTTAAAATTGATCAATCTAATTTATTTAGACAAAATACATAACAGATTAAAAAAACCATTCTTTTGAAAAAAATTACCATTTTACATTGAAAGATTTTAATCATATGGAATTGATTATTTATCTTATAATCATTAAATATTATCAATTCAATATTATTATAACATATAAAATAATTATTTAAAAATATTTGTAATATATGAAGAATTGCAATAATTTTTTCATAATAAATCATTTTAAATGATTATTATATTTTTATATACTTGAGGTTTTACATTTCTTGTAATTTTCTTAATGATGTTACACATTGTATGTCAATGTTTGTTTTAGTTTGGTGTTGTGTAAGATAATAGATTCAAAAAAAATTATTTATTTAAAAGAAGACACATACTAAAATATTACGGTGTTATATTCTATCCCCTTAAAATAAATAATGTCCTCACAATTTTGATTTCTATAAATATTGAAACCATAGTAGGTAATTATTAATATAGTCATAAATCATGATATAAGACTTATTAGTTTCATGATACGTACCATTACTAGCCATACTTTCATGATCCTCCACTCAACCAAATACTAAACCCAAATGGTTAGGATAATAATAGCTAAATATTATAAAATTAATTTTAAATATCTTTTCCTTTCTCACCTTCATTTCTATCAAAGATATATCTCATTAAACTATTGATTCAATCTATAAATCTTTTAGTTCAACCCATATTTACTTAGGGTTCATCCTATTAATATCAATAATATAATCCAAAAAAATAACTAACTAAAAATTATTATTATCTATCATACAATATTCTAATACCAAAAATCAATAAAAACCTATACACCAAAAGTTTGGCTTAAACATTCTCCCAAATAAACATTAACCATTTTCCAATAAACTAATACATTAATCATATATACTCCTAAAATAACTTTAATTTCATTTTCACCAAATCACTTTTCATCTCACATTTTAATCTATACTAATTAACTTATATTACCAACATCAATTAGAAAACTATCCCAATTAAACATAATTACCACAACATCAAATCATATATCAACCCAAATATCGATTTGTACCTCAATTGGTTATTGTTATTAATACATAATTAGCTCTCCAAATATACAATCGACTTAAAATATAACAACATAATACCTCAAAAGGTATATATAAACCTTTAAACATATTATAAAACATAAACTTATAAATACTTAATGGAATGTATAACTTTTAAATTAACCTCATATGATAATATATCAACATATTGATATGATGCCAATTGAGACACTCTAGATCTACACACCCAAATCTGGTGTAAAAACCATTCTCTTTAAAAACTATATTTGATACCAAATAATGTGACTAAAACATAAAAATCTATAATTATGATTTAAATAATAGAAAATCAATCACTTAAATAACCAAGACTTATTAGTTTTATAGTTTTAGAGAATTATAAAAATAAAATAAAAAACTAAGAAACCCACATATATCTCATTTTATTGACATTTTTTCATTATGAATAGAATTTATTATTATATAATAGTTCTTAAAAATATCCCAAAATATTATCCACCAACGATAACTATGTTGACATTTCATATATAATATCACTCTTTATAACCTGGGGAAATGGAAATATAAGGATTGAGCTCAAACACACAGTAAGGGAAAACATACCCATGATTTATAAAGTGGTATATCATAATAATGCGAGAGGAAATGAATTATGTGAGAAAATATAATCGTAATAGATAACCAAAAGTAATGTTATAACATCATTGATCATGAAATGATATTATTGGATAAAAAAATAACCATCATGGGAGCATAAAACATATAAAACGTCTTAGAAACATTTGATAATAATCATAAACCAATGAAAATTTAATTAGAGTGTGGAATAAAACCAATCATAGGAAAAAATAATATTTTGGAAACACATAACTATAACCAGGTTCATGAATAAAGTTTTTAACCTAACAATAACGTACATACATAATGTTGTGATCATAACAGTAATGCCCATGCATCAAATTATGAATATAAAAAAATTCCCAAGTATAAAAATCATTATCCCATGAGATATAAAATATTATTCAATGAATTAATGGTATATAAAGATCCCAACCCTCACATAATGATAAAAAATACTTATATATACCACATGAGCATGAAAAAATTCATATTCCAACATAGATCAATTAACCCTTGGAAAACAAAAGGGTTTCGATGAAACATATTTAAAATGTCAACATAAGACATCCATATAAATAATTCGGACGGCTTCATTAATGAATAATCTTAGTGAAACATATAAATATTTAAAGGTTTTTTACATAGATGAAAAATAATCTTATAAAATCATTTGAAATACAATTAAAAATAAGAATAAATATTCCATTATTTTGGTAAATCCTAATAAAAAAAATTAATTGAAAAGGGAATATAATTTACCTTTAAAAAATATGGAAACTTGTAAAGTAATCTTAATAAAAGAGAATAGTCATGACTTATAAAAAATGTGGTCGGGTAGTAAATGTTAAAAAACATTCTTTTCACACTTTTTTATGTAAATACAAATGCGACCTATGTGAAAAATGGAAAGAATATTCTATTTAAAACATTTTATATATAGTAAATGATATTTTAAAATTCACTAAACTATCATTTATTTATAGTGAATAACATTATTTAAAAATCATAAAATATATGGATATAGAAGATAAAGATATGGGTAAAATACTTTAATACTTTTAAAGTAATGATTTATTATAAAACCACTTGATAGTTTTTTATTTGAATCCCTGGTGGAAGAAGGAAAATATAAAAGAGCATAAAATACCAGAAGTATAAATAGTGTCATGATATAGTTTTTAAAAAATATAGTATATAAAATATATAAATTAAAATATATTCATATTATGAAACATCTCTCAATGAAGTGAAATTGGGATGAAAGAACCTTATCAAGAGTGTAACAAGTAAAGTAGAAATATTTCAATAAAGAGATTATGGGAAATAAAAATATACCCATATAAAAGGAGTTGTTAAAACATTAAATAATTAGTTATTATAGTTCACATAATCATTGAGTGACACAATAAAATAAGGGTGTAAAAAACATAATTATTATAAACTAGGGTAAGATTCCCATTACGGTTCTAGTAATGAATCAAAAGAACATTGAAAGAGAGTTTCAAAATTAATTTTAAATCAAAATTATAAAAATATGATAAAATAAGTCAATGTATTGAAATTAAATCATTTCAAATAATAATTGGTGCATAATTTTAAATATGTATCAATAAAGGGAACATAGACAAACAACCCTTATGAATTTTATAACACTTGAATCAAAATCCATTAAAAGAATGAAATTGATTTAGATATTTAAATCACATGAATTACATACGAAATATAACATAATATATTCATATGGTAGTGAATCAAAATAATAATATATAAAAGTAACCATTGGTTATAAAATCAAACATGTATCATGGAATTGATATTGAGTCCAAGAACCGTTACCTCAGATATTCTATTTTTTGGACATGACCTAACATAACATTAAAATAAATTTATATTTATTATAATTATCAATAATAAGCTTATTAATAGTTATTTTACTCTATAACATCCATTTATAATTCCATATTTTCAATATATTAATTTTTTTGTGTTAAAATTAATATTTGGTGTTCATAGTTATACATCCCTTACATTTTATTGTTTTCATGATCCAATCCTTGAGTATTTTTCTTGGGTTTATAACCTATATAATTATTATTCTAGGTTAATACATGTTTTTTATTTATTTATAGAGTCTCATAGTCATTTCATGGAACTTACAATGATGGTTCTTATGAAACTCTTAAAATTTCCATTTTTGGTGACTATTCAATTAACAAAATAATTGAATTTGTTTGAAAATACTATTTTTAATATTAAAATTAAATAATTATGAAAAAATATTAAATCAATATTTTTACATCTTAATTATATTTATAAATTTTCTTATTCATTTTGAACATAAACATTATAACAATTTACATATAGGTGGTAAAAATGACCAAATAAAGAACACGTTATAATGGTTTAATTGTTAAGAACATGAAATTTTATAGTGAAAATATAACTTTAATAGAATGTTATTCATTTTGAATCATTTTTTTAAAATTGATAAATAAAATTAAATAATATATGGGTGGAGAAGAATAATCAAGGAGAAGATTTTGCTTACATTGAGAGCTTGAATCTCCTCTTAAAAAACCTCTTTGAATTGATAGGTTTTAAAATTCTTCCTGGGAAAAAATATTTAAAAAATATTATGGGATTTTTAGGGAAGTAAATATATCAGAGTAATGATAGAAAATGTATTTTCGGTATATATTTTAAGGGGAGTATGATGAATCCTTATATAAGTGAGAGGAGTTCCATTTTTGCAATATTATTTTCGTAATATAAAAAGTCGAAGTAAATATCAAGGAAATAACCTTAAATATTGATAATAATTGAAAATATATTAGGTTTATATATTAAAATAATCTATCCACAAATTTTAAGATAATATTTATGTCGTATTTTGTGATCTTACCCCTTAATTTAACCTTTTTACTATATTTAATTCTTATCATGTTGAAAAACAACTACAATGGAAAATTAATTTTATGAATAAAAATAAAATAGACCTTATTACATAATTAGAACATAAAAATTAAAAATTTGAAAACCATTTATAATGATTCAATTCATATAGGTGGTTAAAATTAATTTTAATAAAAGTAAACTTAACATAACAAAAAAGTTCTTATAAAAAAATGCCTTTTAAGCATAAAAGTAAATTTACATCAAAATATTATATATTATTGATTCACATAGTATTTATTGGTTTATGATTAAACATGTTATATTTTTGGGGATTTAAAATAAATCCTAAACTAAATGGAACCTTTTTAATACTAATTCAAATAAAAAATTCCAAAAATAGTTTTTCATTAGAATAAAATATTACTTAGGTTCAAAAAATATAAAAAACATGTTAAAAATTTTAATATAATTTTTTAAAAGATTTATTTTAATCCATAAATACATTTTTTTATCCGATGGTTTTATATATTTTTAATAAATTCTTATATCATAATGACACTATAAAAGTTATGGTATTTGTAAAAATTATTTTCTTCACTATTTTCTTAAATATTCAACTTTTCAGAAAAATACAAAAATTTCAACCTATGATTGTATTTACATGATGGATATAAAAAGGTAGTTCATTTATCAAATTTTAATTCTAAAATTTTTAAATTTATATTTTCCATGAAAATAAAAATTATAAAGAAAAACTTTTTTTATAGAATGAATGAGTTTTTTTAGAAACATTAATGTTATTTATATTACATGATATAAATTTATAATTAAATATTTGTTAATGTATTAGTTTATATATTGAACCATTACATATTTTTTGAATCCTATTTTAAAATTTCATTAATTTAATTTATAAGGATAAAATACACCACAATTTAAATAATAGTTCTTTGAAAAATATATCTTTTATCATTGAATGATTTTATTCATATCTCATTAATTAATTACCCTCTAATAAATAAATTTCACCGATTAATTTTATTTATAATATATACAATCATTCTTTAAGAATAATAATAATAATATGTAAGGAATTATAAAACCTGATTTTATAATAAATAATTTTAATTAATTATTATCTTTTAATTTATTTGAGTTTTTATACTTCTTGTAATTTTCATAATGATATTTTACAATTAATATCATGGTTCATTTTAGTTCATTGTTTTTTCTAATATAAGATAATAAATAAATTATTTATTTTAATGGAAAAAAATTCTAAAATATTAGGATGTTACAGTTTGTTCATATGATTTGGTGATATAGAAGGGCATGCCTTTTTTTTTGTTTTTATGAGATAAAAATGGGTAGTTGGTGGGAAATTATGAGATGGTTCATATGATGTTCAATCTATCCTTCAAAAATGGAGGATGATTGATGTGTGGTCCCTTGGGAAAGGGAGTCATGATGTGTGAAGGAATATGCATTTTGGTTACATGTGATGAATTTTTAGTATGTGGATTGTTGGAGTGGGATACATACGAACCCTTTGAGAATTATTTCTATTCCAAGAGAACATTATATATGATGTAATGATGTTATAGTGGTGAGTACCCATTAATTATAGACTACATTGAGGCGATTCAATGGGATTTAATGGTTTTTGAGTAGGTTTCCACATTAGGGGTGTTCCACCTATGGTAATATAGAACATTAAGGGGGATTTGGGGTGCAGTAAGACTAGAGAAGGTTCTCTATGGGTGGAAGAATTAGAATGAGGTTGATGGTGATGAAATTTATTAGTTTAGGAAACATATTCCAAGATTTTATAGATTATTAAGGTGTGAGTTCTATATTTGTAAGGAAATAGTTTAGGGTATCCTGATATCTTAGATTTGGGAATCTGGAATGAAAATAGTTTTCTGGGATGGGATGAGCGAGGCTCAGCAAAAACAACATGCAAGTTATGTTAAAGATTTTATAAAAATATTTTTGGGAAGTGGTATGAGGTAATTCATATGTTATGAAGTAAACCATTTATTCTTTGAGGGTGTGATCATCATTTATAGGGATTTTTGTTGAATATCAAGTGTGATATTCCTAGTAATCACAATATTTCTATCAGTTATTGTTTCTTATCAGCACTCAGCCATAAGCAGGTTTATTTCATCTAGTAATTACATTTAGTATTCCGTATGTCTTGGATTATGGAGATTTAGTATGTAATTTTTTTACGATAATGATAATGATACTCCTATAATGGGGAGTATCTTATCAGTCACTTCATGTATGATCGTTGATTTAGCTAGATCTAGGTGTAGTGGAATATTAAGGTGGGTGGTTGAGATATCGTCTTGGATACCAAGGTGTAGGTAGAAAAAATTCATCTAGCTCTCTGTTAAACACTATATTTAAAATTCAAGTGTAGTTTTTCAGAAGATTCATACTATCGATAACTGAAGCAGGGTTGAATTTCATGGTTTATTTTGGAGGGGCTTAGATAGGTTGTTCATTGGTTCTCATTGAGAAAGTAAAAAAATTGTATCCAGCTATCTTGAGGATTCGGTCATTAAATTACACCAAGAGTTGAGGTATAAATATAATGTAGGGTTTATGGTTATTTTATGATGTCTTTAAAAGTTAATACATCATGATCTGGTTGATGTGATAGTGCATTCATATAACAGTCGATGTGTTTTCAAGAAGATTTAGCAAATTGATGATTGACAAGTATTTTCATATGTGAATCGGTATAGTGGCTTTGAATTGGTGTATGGTGAATCATATCAATATGAAATATATTTTTTGATAATAAAAATGGGGGTTTTAGAGAAAATATTTTGTTTATAGGTTTATTTTGAAGGTAGTTTGGCTCCACCCATTTTGATTTATAATTATGATCAAGGAGTGGTATTAGGTTTCAATAGATGGATTTAAGGTCATGAGATAATATTGGCAGATTATGATGCATGGGATTCATATATTAGGGATTTGGTAATGACCCACACTATTAAAGGTCATTGAAATTTGGGGAATTTTGAATTTTTTATACTGAATCATGATTTAGAGTTTGAATTGGTAGATTTGGATGGGATCCTTGGTGGGTTTTCAATGAAAGTGGGATGTTATTAGATGTTCTTATTGGTTTTAGATGAGATAGCATGAGGAAGTCCTGGGTCAAAACCTGGTGGATTTCGTATGGGGTTTGGACCAAGTGGGTATAATAGGTACCCACAAAATTTATAGTGTAAGACCATCTAATGTATGATAGGAATCCCTAGAGCTACTTTTATGTGGGGGAATTTTGGCCTTTTATAGGGTTTAGGAGAATATCCTTTAATGTTCTTTATACAGGGATGCACCCTTGGAGGGGGAGAGATCTCCCATGATTTATCTCCTCATCCCTTTTACTTTGAAGACCGATGGGTGTTTGTGGGGGTCTTTTATCTTTTAAGGTTGGTATTCTTCCATCTCATCCCCCTCTTCTACGCCACCTTCCAATTTATCTAATTTTATAGTTTTTTCCCATGGTATTTATTAATGACTCTATAGGATCATGGTGAAATATTCTTTTATTCATGAGGATTCTTAGTGTAATTGGGGGAGAATACTAATAGATGATTAATCCCACTCATTATTCATAGTTTTGATGGAGGTACACCCCCCAATGAATTGTTTTAGAGATTTTACCAAGGTGGCATTTATTTTGGGAATTAATTGAATGGTGAATCAGGGAGATTTTTCTAGATGTAATTCTAGAGGAATGTTGTGGGTCTTCATCATACTTTTTGTCATTATTTTTGTATCATGGGTATTCTTAGTGATTTTTTAGTGGTTATTCATTTTTGATTAAATTTTTAGAATTGATTATAAATTTTTATAAATGTTTGGGTGTTATGGTATGAGATAAGGCCTTGAGAGTAAATATGGCTTTGTGAAAATTTGGATATAAATGTGTAGAGCATGGATTGAGGATCATAAATATATATTTAGGTAGGTGGTTCTTATGATACATAATTATATTCCTATTTATATATGATTATGTATTCCATTATAGGGTCTTTAGGTTTGGGTATTTTGGATAGGTACTAAGAAATCTCTATGTGTATAATTAGGTGGCATATATCCTTGAATCAAATCATATACTCTTCCATAAATAGAGTAATATAGTATCACCTAGTGATGATTCTAATGCGCATGTGAGGATCTTGGTTTCCATATTTGGGTTTATAATGGGTTTCAATAGCCTATGTTATATCTCTTATTGTCAATAAGGAATGAATGTTAGGAATACACCTAGAGGAAGGGTTGGATGGTCATTGTCTTATGAGTGGTTGGGAGAACCCTCTTTAGGATGGATTGGTGTCTTGGTGTGTGGGGTGAACATGATAGGTCCTATGGGGACTGTTATGGTGTGATGAGGAGGGTTTTATCTAGATGAAGGTCTTGAAATATCTTCTATAGAAGACATGATATGGGACCTAATAATGGGTTGTGGTAATTTTTTAATATCATGGTGATTTATATATAATGGGGCTTAGGAGTGTATTCCGAGTTTTAGCCTTTGATATCATGGTTGGGATGGTGATGTGGTAAATGGAAAGGGATATGTATTGACTATTGAGGCTAGATTCAAGTAGGTACTTCAGGATGTTTTCCAATTTGGGGTGTTGGATATAGGATAATATCAAGGAGTAGAGTCTATGATGGGTTTGAGGAACCTAGTATAATTTCTCATGGGGGCAGGATGAGTGTGTTAATTGAAATATTGATGAGTTCAATGTGTCATGTCCCACATGATGGGACTAGGATAGGATATTTTAGCCTAAGAGTTTAGGTATCAATGAGACAAGTCTTGGGTTTTAGAGAAACTTTCACAGGATAATTGTGACTAGATTGTAATTTACATCTAAGGTATGATTGTGATGAAAGAGGCTAAAGGAGAACATGGGCCAAGGCTATGTCAGCCTTTATATGTGTGAGAGTGACATCCCCATGAGTGATTGGGTGGTATTTGAGGCATGATACATGACCTCACCATGATTAATATTGTGGTAGGTGAGTGTGATGCAAAACCTCAGCCTGAGTGATAAGGAGGTGGTCGAGATGTGATATACGACCTCACCCTAAGTGATAGGTTGGTGGTTGAGACGTGATACAATACCTCACACAGAGTGATAGGGTGGTGGATGAGGTTGGATGAATGACCTCACCCTAAGTGATAGGGTGATAGCCTAGACATGATCTATGACCTCACCCTAAGTGATACACTATTCCAAAAATTATATCTACTAGTGGTTTTTGTGTGTTTAGCAATGGCTTCTTAAAATTTTCATAGAATCCTATATCGGTGGTTATTTTACAAAACATTAAAAAAATATTTCAAATCATTTCATGATGATTTTTAAATGAATATTTCTAATGTTTAGCGATGATTTTCTATTTCTATTTTTTTACAAAAGATATCAAAAAATACATATTTAGTGGTGATTTTATTATTTGATTTTTAAAAAGGATATTTGTTTATTTTTTATGGGATCCCCATGTTGAAATAATCTTATATACGTGTAGGTTAATATTTGAATATCTTACCTCTTGGTTATTCTATAAAGCCTATACCACTCCAGAAAACCCTACATGTGGTGATTAAATAGTCTTTAATATACTTATATATATAGATAAATACTTGTAAATACACTCACAAACACACACACACAGATATATATATATATATATATGTGTGTGTGTGTGTGTGTACATATATTTACTCATAATTTATAAATACATACATATAAAAATTTAATTATATATGAATTTATATAATGATTATTTTTCTGAAAATGAATTATACAAAATTATATATAAATATATATAAATATAAATAAATTTACATAAATATATATAAATACATACATATTTATATAACTAAATATAATTACACATATATATATATATATATATATATATATATATATAAAGACACATATAAATATGCTTATATATACCCACATAATATATATAAATATAAATAAATATAAATACAAATAATTATATGTAAAGATACATAAATACTTATATATATATATAAATTTTCATAAATATTTATAAATACATATATATTTATATTTATATTTATATATAATTATATAGATAAACACATATAAATATACATAAATATATATATATATATATACATATAAACATCTATATATTTATCCACATAATATATAAAAACATATATAAATATAATTACATATAAATATACATAAATATATAAAAAGTATAAATAAATATACTTAAAAATATATAAATTACTCTATATATATAATAACATATAATTATATATATCAACACATAAATATACACATATATATACATATACATATATTTGTATACACACACAAAATATATATATAAATATAAATACATATAAATATTTATAAATACACATAAATACACACACACACACACACATATATATATACAAAAACATATATCTAAAAACATACACACACACATATATAGTTATATATATATATATATAAACACACATAAATATACTTAAATATACACACACACACACACCCATTCAATACATTTAAGTACAAATAAATAAATATATATATGCATAAATATAAATAAATATCTATAAATATATATAACTATAAATAAAATTTTCATAAATATATATAAACACACACACATATATATACACATAATTGAATATAATTATATATATATAAACCTATAAAAATACATACACACACACACACACACATAAATATATATATACACACACCCACAAAATATATATAAATATAAATACATGTAAATATACATAAATATATATAAATACATGTAAATATACATATATATATATATATATATATATATATATATATATAAATATAAATAATTATAAATAAATTGAAATACATAAATATAAATACACACATGCATATATATATATATATATATATAATTATACACGCACACACACATAAAGATATTCATAATTAAAAATAAATATATAAATAAATATACTTAAATTGATACACATATAATTATCTAAAAATAAACAATCACACATTCTATTCATAAACATGAACTTCCCACCATAATGAATGTCCAGGACCACTAAGGTTTAACCCTGAATTCCATCCAAATTCAAGACTTGGCATTCCCATGAGAGAAGTATCTTGGATTAACCGAGCCAATGCAATGTTTGACATATAAGACATGTCAGAAAAATAAATCTCTAAATGGGGAAGACCACTAAAATTTCAATATCATCATTTTAAAAAGAATTTAAACCTATATAATAAATTTATACACCACCCAAAAGGACAAGAATACTCTCTTAAACAGAATAAAAATTCATCAAAAGAACTAAAATTCAGGTCCCTTAGATCAACAAAAATTTTTGAGGCATTATGGGAATATTTTAAAAAATAAAAATGGGGTATCATACCCTCCCTAGATTAAATATCATTGATCATGTCACAAAATTTGATTTTATAGGTCATGAATCTCAAACGAACACTCAAACCAAAATTTATGGTCACTAGAAGTTGAATTCTAATTTCAAACATCTCTTAGAACATTAAAAAATTATTATTATTTATTACGTAATTATAATATAATAATATTTTATTTCTCTTTTTATGCTTTTATTTGATTATTCTCATTACATACATAGATTTTCAGATCAAAAGTTATGTTTATTTAAAACTAAAGGTCAATTTTCAACATCTCTTATAACATTAGTAAGTGATGATGTTTTAGGAATGGTTTTAATATATTTTTGTGTGTGTTGTTTTGAGTTTATATATAGATATATACATATATGAATTATAATATTTAATAATTACTGATTAATAAATAATAATTAATTTAGTTTTTAAATAATTACAAATAATTACAATTAATTATTCTTTTAGATTATAAGTAATAATTTTTTATAACTAATTAATAATAATTATTAAATACAGTAAAATGATAATTAATAAATTATTAATTACTAAAAAATAACTTAAAATTTAATTAATTATTAATTATCAATAATTTTGTAGTAGTTTTTAATAAAATAACATTAATTGGTGATAGTTTTTTTAAAAATCACCATTAAATTTAAATAAATAGTAAATAAAGGAAAATTTCAGATTTAATGATGATTTTCAAAAACCACCAATAAAAATAAAAAATATATTTAAAAAATACTTTTAAAAAAAAATCATTAAATGAACTTTTTTCTAGTGGTGATAGGGCCTTTAAGCGATAAGGAGGTAATAAAGATGTCATATGTGGCCTCACCCTGCATGATAAGGTGGTGGTTGAGGCTCGATATGAGACCTCACCCAGAGTGATGGGGCGGTTGGCTAGACGTGATACAATACCTCATCTTATGGGATAGTGTGGTGGTTGATATGTGATATAACACCTCACCCTGAGCAATAGAGTGCAGGTGGGATTTGGTTATGAGACCCACCCGAAGTGGTAGGCTGTTAGTATGAGCATTGCTTGCAGACCTCACCCTAAGAGATATGGTTTTGGTAATTTTTTGTGTGAGGATTCCCATATGTTCTGCATGCCCAAGTTGAGATGTGTTTCACCATTCCCTTGATAGGATTCTTAGGATATGTATAGTAATGAACGTGGTTCACTGGAGATGATAAAACAATGTATGGTTGGTTGGCATGGTTCCTTAGATAATACATGATGACCTCACTAAGAATTTAATATTTTATCAAAGGTGAAAATGTCAAGCTAAGAATCACGAAGGTATAGAATAGTAGAAACCAAGGGAATCCCCATGAATAATAAACCTATAATCAAGTGAGATAGATATAGTAATAGAGTATATTTTTATATTTTTATCCTTATTACATTTGGATTCTAGGATATTGGATTCTTTTTGGCCTCATACCATGTGTGCTCGATATCCACTTTTTGATTCAGTAAGTGATTACATGCTCGGATTTGGTAAGAAATTGACTTGGGGTATGGAGTTTCCCAAAGAGAAACTAAAAAAATGGTGTGGAGTCTATTTTCACTAATTACAAGATGACAGTGTATAACTTTTGATGTATATGCAATTAAAACCAGGTGAGTCGTATCTTAAACCTACCAAGAATCATAATGGGTGATATTCATGAGATTCATATCACACCAAACGTTTTGTTCATATCATAAGAAAGGAAAGTGATTCCTTTACTACCTATATCGTATTATACGATAGGTATAAAGATATCAAAATTGAGATGAAATTACTTATTATTAGTCTCCTAAATTTTGTCCTTCAGTTTTAATCCATGAGATAGATTATTTAATGCATGTATAAAATTTATTAAAGGAGTTCAATTAATGAACTCTAACTGGATGTAATGTTTGATGCTAGGATTTAGAACCTAAGAGTCAATCCATTTCATTAAATAGCAAAAATTAGGAATCCACTATATAAAGGGAGGATATCCCTTTATTTTACAGACCATGTTTCATGCATACTAAAAAAGCACTCTCTTCTTTCTCATAGAATCATTCATCATAACCCATTGAAGATTTTAACACCCCTCTTGGCATATGGGAATCCTCATGTTGAGAACCAGGATCTAAAGGCTAGTGAATTGTCTATGGAGGCATGAATCGTTAGTTTAATTCTTCTTCTTGATCTTCATCAAACATTTTCTATCAAATCCTGAATATGGTTGCAGTTATTATTATATTACTGGTACACCATGGGTTTTTTATTCTTAAATTCCATGCGTATCTGATTCTTGAAGATATATCGGGCTTGTTTTTATTGTCTTCTACATCCAATGATCATGAAATGATTCCTTAAAAACCCATCAATGGTATGAGAATGTTTTTATTTAATAATTAAATATGTTAAATTAGATATTTTTTTAAACAAAAACTAAAGGACACTCCATGGAATTACTTCTCCCTATCTATTTCAAGCAGAAAATTTCTCCACACACCATAGCATGTTCCACATTATAGGACTCCTATTGGGTCTATAAAAAATGGTAACCATATTCAAACCATGGTGTGGCAGAATCTATTTTGGTCCCTGGGTTTCTTAAAAATAGAGTTTCATTACTTATTTATGATATCTAATATACCATAGAATACGATTGGAGTATTAAGATAGAATCTATTGTAAATAAAAATATGGATCACAACATACAATTCATGCCTATATCATTGAGTATGATAAATATGCATAAAACCCTATATCTAATATTAGTTGTATTTTATGACTAATTTTCAGTGGTAAAATATGACATGTACAAAAAATGTTAGAATTTTGTTTTTTATATTTTAATTATTTTTTTATAATTTTTCTATAAATTTTGATTCTTAGGCCTTATAAAATTTTATTTTAATTCCTAAATTAAATATAAAATATTTATATTTATTTCTCATATTGAATTAATATAGTGATTATTTATGAATTTATTTCTTTATATTATTCATGTTTATACAACAAAATATATTATAAATATTATGTGTTCTTTATTTATGTGATTTAATTCCTTATAAGGGACATAAACCTACATTAAATGATATGTTCAATATCATAAGGTTTAGTTTTCATCTACATTGACCTAAGTTTTCTATTTGAGTAATGATATTAAGAATAATTGTTAAATATATTTTGTGTATATTATCTATGATATATATCATTAATTGAATTATACGTTGATTAAAGCCTCCCTTAGGAGAGGGAGATTTGGTTGGACTACCCACTAACTAAGATGATTATTCCTTTCTCTATAAAGGTGATGTGTTAGAAATCTGTCGCTATTGGCTTACACATTTCAAAATTTTCAATCTTATATAACTCTATAAAATTACATGAAAAATTCATGTACATTATACAATACATGAATTCATATATTTATGAATATATTTAGATTCTATTTTAGGATTAGAAACCCAAACATATGGGTTGTGTAAAGATTTATACATTAATGTTGTGTGAGAATGTTAATTTGGTGGATGGAATAACGTTTCAAAACTAAATGGTTAAAAGAATACAAACACAAAAGAGTAAAATATTGTGATTTTTTTTTTCATGAGATGCAAAGAGTTTAATATGAATGTGATGTATATTAAAATAATAAAACATTTATGAAATCCCTTAAAATAATTATTATGGCACTCCTACCAAATATGAACTTTTCAGAACCTTGATCATCTAACTTAGTAGTTTTGTGCCTTGTCAGGTTCCCCTACACAATCTTTTATAATGTAAAAGAGTTATAAGATTTATCTAATGGTTTGATCATTGTGCTTAGTGTCTGATTTTTTAAGCATAATTGAGAAACTCTAAGGGTCAGGAGATGACAGGAATATAGTTGAGTGAACCCATTATTGGTTTTTTATAAAGAGTGAATCCACCCATCTGACCATGAATTATAATTTTTATTATTGGTATAATGCCCTACCTAAATAATAATTGGTGATACTAAAGACCTATAATACAAATTACTTATTTAAAGATGGTTATTAACTCACTAAATAGATATGATGTACGAGGTCTTCAATTTTAGTGGCAGTTTGTACATTAAAAGTCTTTGATGAAAAGATATAAAATATAATACTCACCCATAGATATGTCTTTGTTGTAAATTGTGGATTATTACATGATAATAATATTGATATCACTTATAGGTAAATATTATAGAATAATTAAAAATTATTATCTAATTATGAGAAACATTCTCAAACAAGAGAATCATTTTGGGCATCTAAATATTGATTTTATAGATTTCAATTTCACTAAATATGATTATTGGGTATTAGCTAGCAAGGGTGAACTAAACATTTGTAATAATAAACATAGACTTTGATATGGGAAGGAATTTAAAACAAAGGTTAAGTAAGTCTTCATTCCAATAATATAGAAAGACTTTATGCATTAAAAAATGGATCATATTATCTAACTTTTCTAAGTATATTAGTCCAATAATTATAGAACTATTATTATGTTTCACCATAAACCTAGATTTTATTTCTATATATTGTTTGTAAATGAAGGTATTATCATATAATATTTAGAACTATATATGTTCTCAATATATGAATGGGATTTTTTATGGAATCTGTAATATAATACATAATTTATATATTATAGTTATGGGTAATAATGTTTAAAGAATTCATAAAAAATGTACAAGGATGATTCCAATCCCACCTATCTTTTTCATTGTTTTATTGGGAATATAAATGAGAAGCACATATAGAAACTCCATAGATATATATTATTGGAATAATTTTATTTTGAATTGTTTAAGGATTGTGAATATTTTTTCTTAAGTAAGATAGCCAAAACATCTTTTTTTAGAAATGGTAAAAGTGATAGTGAAATATTAAATTGAATGCATATTAATGTATTTGGACTAATGAGTACTCAATAAATATGTGGTTTTAGGTACATTATTTTCATAGATGAGTTTAGCTTCTATGGGTAACTGTTTTTGATGAGACACAAGTATGAAACTTTTAAAAAGTTCAAAGGGTTTCAAAAATAATTACAAAGTAATCTTGGAAGAAAGTATTTAGATCCTATGATCATATTGGGGAGGTGAATACTTGAGCGAAGAATTAATTGATCATCTGAGGGTTTTTGGAATTTTTTACAACTCACTCATCCAGGAACACCAAAATGGAATGGTGTGTCTAAGTGGAAGAGTCATACCCTATTATACATGGTTCTTTCAATGACGAGTCAGTGTGACCATCTTATTTCATTCAACAGTTGTGCTTGGGATACTACAATATTCCTACTAAATCATGTTTCATCTAAATCATTATCAAATACACCATATGAGATATGGTATAGGAATCATCCTAGTTTATATTTTATGAATATTTGGGAATACGAATCCCTCATACAACAATTAATTTTTTATAAGACTATCCAGAAGTTTGATAACTTTTTTATTTATTGGTTTTCCCAAGGAAACAAGAGGAAATTATTTCTACAACCCTATTAAAGAAAAAGTGTTATTGATTAACATGATACTTTCTAAGAAAAGTAAATAATAATTTTGTGGCTTTATTAAGAATAAAGATAAACCTTAAGAAGTTCAAGGTGAAAAAATGGAAAATTTCCCTCAGATAGAGGTTGAGTCAGATCCATATAGTGTTTTAGAGGAAGAAACAACTCAGAGGTTGGGTGGGATTTTTCTAAAAACTGAGAGTTATGGATTTCACATGGCTAATTATAAAGAATTAATATTCATAAATAAGGATCATAATTCCTACTTTAAAGCTATAGAAATTATAATTATGATAAATTGTTAAAAAAATGGAATCTAAAATGGACTCCATTTACAGAAACCATGTTTGGAGAATGGTAGATACAACTGAAGGGGTGATACACATAGGGTGAAAATGGTTTCCCATAAGAAAATGACATGGATTGTAAAGTTTTTACCTATAAAACATTTTTGGTCAAAGAAGGTTACAAGAAAATTCAATTTATTGACTGTGGATAAACCTATTCACCTATTGTAATGCAAAAGTCCATTCAAATATTTCTCTCCATAGTAGCATACTTTAATTGTGAGATATATCAAATGGAATTCAAAAAAAAACCTAATGATAATTTATTAAATGACATGTATATGATACATCTTGATGCATTTTAAGTGAAAATGAAATTGGTAAGGAATGAAAGTAGAAATGGTCTGTATCTGGTTTGAACTAGGGTTCTCAGAGTTATAATATTCAATTCGATGATACAAAAAAGAGTTGGATTCATAAAAAACATAGGTTATTTTTGTCTATACAAGATATCTAATGGGATTATAGTGGTGTTTCTAATAATATATGTGGATGGAATACTACTTACCATAAATGAAATCCTGACACTTCACTCTGTGAATCTATGGTTGGGTAAATACTTCTCTATGAATGTCATTAGTGAAGCATCCAATATATAGGGTATGGAGATATTTGGAGATAAATCTAAGAGGTTTATTAGACTTTTTCAGGACACTTACATAAGAAAAGTGTCAATAGGTTTATCATAGATAACTCCAAAAGGGGTATTTATTACTATTACATGGAAATAATATTTGTGAGATGTAGTATAATTTTGAGGATTTATAAATTGTGGAAAAAATACCTATGTATCTACCTAAGTTTCTGTCATATATTCCATGTTATGTACTCAACCTAATGTCACCTACGGTATTATAATTACATATAGATTCCAATCCAATCCTCTTGAGAGTTAATGGATTTCTAGGAAGAACATCCTTAATTGCTTGGGATATATAAAGGATATGTTCTTGATCTTTGAAGGTGAGGGGGTTGATTTTTTAAAGTGTTAGATGAATAAAAGATTCCAATAAAATAGATTGATATGAAATCTCAATATAGTTTCCTGTTTTTTTAATGGTGAAGAAATTATTAAGAAGAGTTTGAGACATGCCATTATAGAATAATAAAAAATAGAGGTAGAGTACATCACTTCATCATAATAAAGGAATGAGATGCATTTGTTGCATGTATCATATCATATGTCGGACATTAAAAAATCATTCATGGGAATAATGCATATAGTAAAATTTGATTTTAGTATATATTCTACTTTAAATAAATTTATTGCGACTAATAGCCTATTTCACATGTAATAGGAAACTAAAATGAAAAGTGACATATTATTGAGATAAAATTATTAAATATAGTCTTTATTACATAGTTTTTAAATTGGAAGGTATAAATAAAATTACTAGATTATCTAATCTGTGTAGAAAGGAGAAAAAAAATTAAAGAAGGAGGATAATTCTTTATAAATATCATTTTACAAGCTTGGAAAGGAGGTGGCATCACTTGGGTTTTCCTCAGACCAAACCCAAGTTGAACATCAACAAGTATGGATAGAGAGGAATCATCAACAAGAGAATTATATACTTGTGGAAATCACTATGATATCCATGTTAGCTAAATCACTAACTACAATTTCTACCATTTCTTATTATACCCTTAGATCATTTTCAGAGGTATTGTGGGTTTTTTTTGTATATGTTAGAGTGATAAAATATGTAATTATTAATTTAATAATTTTTTTATATGATCTCATTATTTTATTTATATTTTTTATAAAATTTAATTTTAAAATAAATATAAAAGTTTTTATTCAATATTTTTTTTAATTATTTCATCGAAAATAAGTAATAAATTTTAAAAATTGTGAAGTCATTTAATGTTAAAAAGAAATATTTTGAAAATAAATTTAGTTTTATATATATTATGTATTTTTATCTTAGTAAACTAAATTTATCAATATTGAATAGTTAATTTAATGAAATTTATTGATGTATATAAACAAAACATTTATCATTTATACAATGATTTTTTTACTTGGAGAAGAATAAGAATAAATTCATTTTTTTCTTAAAATGCATTTTTTTCTAATTTTTTTTCTGTATTATGTGGTTTAATATTAAAATTAATTTTTATTTATTTTAAAAATACAAAAAAACTAAATGGATATAATATTTATAATTATAATTTTTAAATTATTCAATAAGGTCAATTTCATTTTTATACATAAAAATAAGTTACCAAGGTAAAACTTAGTCACCATGGTAAAAACTAAAATTAGGTAGATGTGTTAAATCAAGAGGTAAAGACATAAAAAATCATTAAAACTAATATTTAAATGTGCTTATGAGGGATTTATCAGCCTCCCATCATATTATCTTTTTTATTTTTCAAATTAGGATCATCTAACCTTGAAAATGACTTTTCCTTTTAAATTAAGGAATAAGTATTTACAAAAATGTAACATATCTCACTTATAAAAGAACCCTTCAACCACCCCTTCTTGTAAACACATAACATAATAATTATCCTCCATATTATAAAATATTTAATTCACTAATAATCTTATCTCATATCAGATAGATTATCATACAAATATTTTGTCTAAACTTTTTCAAAACCAAAAAGGTCTCCAAGAAGAGATATGATTTTTCTTTGTATTTAATATCTTCTTATCATTTTTTCCATTATCTTATTAATCCACATATTATCAATTTTTTTATATTTAATAAAAATATAAGTAATATAATTAACCTTCTTTAATGTTGATTTTACAATAAAATCCTTTCATAATCATACTCTTCCATTGATTATATCATGTTTCTATTTAGGTCGATTTAACCCCTGCATAAACGATGCAATAAATTTCTATCATGAATGGTTATGTGAACTTAATTAATGGAATAATATTATACTAATAATAAAATAATTCTTTTAATTGAATGGTAATATTAATATTTGACAAATTATTAATATACCACCTTTTATTTATTAAAAATTACCGAAATAATAATGTAATATATTTCATCTAGGAGAAATTTACCTGAAACTCCCATGGAATATAACAACCCTACTCTTTATTACACTTTATTTCATGATTTATTATATAGTATTATACATAATACAAACTAGAAGATCAAGTGGTCTAGTTCCATAGGGAATTACATAAATTACATATAAAAATAAAATAAGGAATGAATCAACTTTATTAAAAACCTCCATAACAAATTAATAATATTCATTTTTTACATAAAACTACATGGGACAACATAGGGATATTTATAAGGAAGGGGTGACTTATAAAGCCAAGTAAGTGAATAAATGTGGTATAACATGAAGAATGTAATACATGTTAGGTAACAAGTATATAAATGGGGAATAAAAGGAGTGAGATTCATAAACATGAACATTAAGGCATGATATAACATGATCACATAATGTCACCATGGAAAATTTGGAAACAACTTAAAACACTACATAATGAACATAGGTTAAGTATAACTTCCAAAACAACATGATAGTAAAAGTACTATGATAGATTAGGTTTACTCCCTAATCCCATTTATTATGTCTCATGAGACTAAAAAATTATCCAACAAATTATAGTGAAATATAATTTAGGGTACAACCATCACATTCATTTAATTCTCATTTTTAAGTATTACACATTGATCATAAAACATGGAATCATTTATCATCACATTTTATTCCATGATCATGGAGTGTAGAATACATATATGTAAGTCCATAATAAAAGAATTATATGTTTATAAAGATTAACACCCTTGATATAGAAATGGTATGGGTATTCACTATACATTTGTTTGTCATGGAAAATCATGATGAATTTTCTAGAGCATAACAACGTTACATAAAAATACATAAAATGTTTTTTATGGGAGAGAAAGAGGTATATAATCATTTGGATATCAAATTAAAAGTAATAGGGACATGTAAAAACATATCCAAACATTAATAATTGTAAATAAAATAAATAATATAATTAATAAACTTTAATAAAGAAGAGAAATAATGAATCCATTACTAAACATCGACATAGTAATAGGTGTACATAAATGTTCATGGGAGGTCATAATGAGATTTAAAGGTGTATATAATAATTTATATATCAGAGTAAAGGTAATGGGGGTATGGAAAAACACATCCTCACATAATAAATGAAACTTAAGATGCATATCATAAAAGAGGTGCTTGAATTAAAAAGATAGTGGGGGATCACTTATTAAATTTTAGCATGGTAATAGGTGTACATATATGTTCATGGGTGGTATTAATGATATTTTAATGGGTATGTAATAATTTTAACACAAAATGTAATGTGAATGAGGTATGAAAGAACATATCACAACCAGAACAAAAGGAAATTAGGTAGCATAACATGAAATAAGTGCTTTAATTGAAATTTGAAGACAAAAATCACTTAAAAAGTTTCAAAATAATAATGAATTAGGTAAGGGACAAAATGATATAGGTTCAATTTTATATAATTCAAATAAAATAAATTTGATAATTAGGGTATGTCTATAAATAAATGATAATATAACTAATTGAAATTAAAAATACTATTTTCAAAGTAGTTTCATGAATTAAAACAAGGAGAAGAAGGTCCCTTACCTTGAGATTGTGATTCCAAATTCTTGGGAGGTGCTTCTTGAGAACATTTAAAAAAATTATTAGAATAATAGAGAGTGGATTTAATGGCAATAACATGATCTATTGTTCTCAAGTGAATAGAAATGGGATCTTAGGCGGGTTTATATAGGAAATGATTGGGGAATTATTTATAATTTCTCAAACATAGGTTTTTTACACTATATAATAAAATAACCAAAACCAAAAAACATCCCCTGGATTCAACCAAATAGGGGTTGTTTTCATTATTTTATAAGGCTATGTTTCTAACATTTCAAAATAATACCCTTGCTAATGTGGCAGTGAGTCAGGTCCTTAATGAATTTCTTTTGAAACCATAAAATATATTATATGTTTTGGAGGATTCACAAAGCATTTATAAAATTTATAAAATAAAACTAAAAGAAAATTATTTTAAATTTAAAATATATATTTGGTCATGTATACCCATTACAGTATTTATTACATCATTTTGGGTCATTATGATTTCATAATAAACACTGTATATTTATACCGTATTTATTTTTTTATCCAAAAATTAGACTCTCTAAGAAAATTATGAATAATTTTATTTGTATAATTTAGATGTTCTTATTATAAAATTAATATTAATTTTGTCAAAACAATTTTATAAATAAAATAATATTCACTTTTAAAATAGAATCGAAATTTATTATGAATTGATGTGTTTTTTTGACAATAACAATTTTTAAACCCTCATAAAAATTACATTTGAATTCATAAAAATGATATTATCATTTTTATCTAATAAAAATATTTAATGATAATATATTATTAAAATATAATTTATTTCAATAATATTTTAAATTCTCAAAAGGAATTTATTAATTGAAATTTCATATTACATAAAAATACAATTTGTGTTATATCTTATCAAAATATAATTTTTAACAAACTGATTAACTAATAAGAAATAGATATAATCATCAATTTAATTAAAATTGAATATAAATATTCATAATATTATGTTTACTTTGTTTCTAGTATCTTTTAAATTTTTTTTACCCTTAATTAACTTATTTTCGTTTTCACTATGGTAATGAATATTAACTACACTTACTATTCATATTGTTCAAAAATTAAGTTAAACGTATTAAATAATATTTATTATGTTGATTAAAAATATGGAATACATTTTACCAAAATAAATTTAGATTTTGAATAATGTAATTTAATACAAAATCCACAAGCATGATAGAAAGTGATTTTCCTGAAAAAAATATATTTTTTAATTAAAGGGTGATTTTACTTTAACTACATAACTAATAATCTTTATTATATAAATTTAAATACATAAATATAGATATAAAATATTAAAATTTAATTTAAATTATTTCTCATTATGGTTTATTTTAATTAATTATAATGGAGAAACATTATGCAATTTAAAACATTTTTCAGAAAAAATGTGTTTTGAAGCCTAAGAAAAAACTTATAATTAAATCTTGTACAAAGATGATTTGCATTTAATTAATTAAATTAAAAATAACTAAATAATAATTATTTTATTTTTTTATATAAATAAAATAATAATTGGACTTTCAAATTTATTAATTTATAAAAACAATTTATAATTTTACTTAAGAATTGTATTTTTCACTATTTGTTGAAAAATCTATATTTTTAAAATATACCAAATTTTAACCGTAAGTTATTTTTTATATTATGATATAAAAAATGGGTATAATTTTATCAAATATATTATATAAAGGTTTTATAAAATAATTATAATATATTTTTCATAGAAAATATTAAAAATAATTTTTGAAGAAAACATATTTTGAAGAAGAAAAAGGAATTACAAAACATTGATTGATTATATAATAATAATTTATAAATACATAGATCACACACACACACACATATATATTTCATAATATAGTCGATATTACTCATATATGAAAATTTAATAGAAAGGATAAAATAGTCATATTTAAATAATCATTGTTTGTGTGGGTTTGGTGTTGTGTATCACAAATGCTACTAAACATAGTTTTCAATTTTATAAAATTTAAGTGTTACATTATTACCCTATTTAATAATTTGCATCCTCATAATTGACATGATAATATGGTAAGAAATTTTTTTGACACTTGAATATATCTTTATTATAAACCCACATTTTACATAGGGTTGATAAAATATCCACTTTAGAAGAGAGAAAGACAAGTACAATGTTAATATCATAACTATGATTCCATGTAGAAGAAAATTTGTGGGAAGTAAAAACATAGACATAGAAGAGAAAACAAGCACCAAAGTACTGATATAGAGTGATAAAGAACATATTCAAGAGAAATTCAATTACTACAAAACCATAAATATGTGATGTATAAAACAACCATCAATTCATCAGAAATGATCATAATATGGAAAAAATTTGGTTTTAACATTACTTTCTTAGTGTTAAGGAATTCCATTACCATCTGAACTATGGGAATAAAGAAATATAATTTCTTGAAAATTATAATTTTATTCTTTAATAAATTTTCAGTATAATAACATATTTTCTCTAAATGAGGAGAACTCAAAAAAAAAAATTATCCCTGAAGGAAAAGAATAAACTTATAATGAATCATATAATCCATTAAAGAATATCGAGAAATACATATTCTCTTTTCTAAATACAAAATTTTTAGCATAAAGTAAGATGATACAGAAAATAAATAATCCTAAATAGATTAATCTCCAAAAATCCATAAATAATCTCAATGTTTTAACTTAGATCATTCCTTAAATAAATACCCATATATAACACTAATAACCAGAAAATTAATGAATTTATTTTTTCCTTAAATTTTTCTTCATACCCTTCACCATAAAACATAAAAAACATAATATAGTCTTCATAAAATAATCAAAATTGGTATATATACATTATCCAAAAAAGAATCCTCAATAAATATCATCAATCAACTCAAAATTAGAAATATTTGATCTTGAAATATTTTTCCCCAAATATTATTATTAAACATCATCACATAAATCTACAAAAAATTGTATTAATGATATTAAAAATAAATTTATCCTTAGAAATATAATCCCAATAATATTTAGCTTTTTCCAAACATTAATCACCTATTACGGTTTATCAATCCCTTAATCATGTGTTTTCTAAGTATCCATTTATCACTAAATCCCTTTTATAGGTTTTCAATACCATTCAAAATAAATCTCACGTCCTTAAAGAAAAAATACTATGGAAAATTCATTATATATTTCATGATTATTATATTCATAATGTAATAAATCATAATTCACTAATACCCATACATAAACACTTTAATCTTTACATATCAAAAATTTCCATATCATATGTCATTTATTAGTCCAAAAAATTTGAGATAGATACACTTTCATGTAGTGAGATAATATCCATACTAAAGAATATTCATCCTCATCATTTTAATATTATATAATCTAATGGTGATTCATGGTATGGATGGTGAATTCCTTCTCCCAGAAATTTATAATGGCTTTATAAGAGGAAAAATATTACAAAACTAGGATAACATAAAATTACACTAAAGGAATACTGATAATATTTTCAATAAGAACATTACCCTAAACATCAACATGTTATACATAGTCATATATGTTTTTTATGATGTCAAATCATTTTGGATGGAGACTCGATGGTTTTAGATTACATAAAAGAATTATAATAGGGAATGAATTGAAATACAACATGAGATACATTACTATGGAGTAGAGATTAAATATACATCACTCGTCATGATCCATATCAGCATTAGACTTTCCTTGTTCCCTTTTTTCCTTCTTCATGGAGATTATTGATGGTGATCATTATTCTTATCCCTTAGAATAGATCATTGGATTGGATAATTCCTAACTTCACCACATTCACAATATTGAATTGTATAAGTCTCTTTAGATTGACCTTTATTTCCATTTATCACATTATCCATTTTTTAATTGAAATTATATACCATATTCCCCATCTTCCCACACGTAAAACATCTCTAAATCCCTTTGTGACATTTCCTTTGGTTCCTCTTTCCATACTTGTTTCAAAAAGGTAATTAGGTCTTTTTTCCCTTACTACCTTTATGAGATATACTATCTTCCACTTCATTGAATTATTTATGAATTAAAAAATATTTTAGTCATTAATTGTGTTTTTATAACTATTTTGGAATAATCACAATATGTCCTACTTGATATCCCATCTGATTTGGCATCTTATTTGGGCAGTTATCACATTTTCCATCACATTGGTTGTTTACTCGGTAACTCTTATTTCCATCCATTGGATAGAATTAAGTGAAAAATTCAGGATGATTATTTTTAAATGCATAAATGTGATTACAATGACATTAATGTGATAACATATAAATTACATATATTTCCTTAACTTATGTATTTATTAGTTTCAATTTATGTTATCCACGAATTATTTTATAACATTGAAACTTATGGGAATTTTTTCATTAATAATGGTTCATAATGATCTTGAGAATTTATAAATGGATATAATCTATGAGGGTCAAACCAAGCATGCACCAAGGCCCGTTGTCATGCACCAGTGCCTGATCTAGTCTATCCAAATGTGGTGTTTTTGGGTTTCACCCAAGGGTACTCTTGTACCATATCCACATCCACTTATATTATCGAGATTGGAATTTATTTTCACAGAAACTAGTTAATCTATACTTTAACAAAATTTAGAGATATATTCTTATGTTTAGTCTTATCCCTAAGTCTTTCGATATATTTTTCTAATCCTAATCCCAATAATATCTAATCTTTTCCTCTGATACAAACTATAATAACCCTACTCTCTATTACCCTTTATTTCATGATTTAGTACATAAGATTACACATAATACAACCTAAAAGCTTAAGAAGCATAGTGTATTTTGGAATTAGTTATTTTATATAACAATATAAAAACAAGAATACATCATATTTATTGGAAACCTACTTAACATGTTTGTAATATTCCTTCATACTTAAAACTACATGGGACAACCTGGGGGCATACATGATATTGGGGTGAGCTACAAAGCCCAGTAAGGGAATAAACATAGAATAACATGAATAAAGTAATTTTTTTTGAAAATAGGCATATAAACTGGGAATAAAATGAGTCATAATCATAAACATGAACAATGAGGCATGATATACCCTAACAACATTAATGCAACATGGAAAATACGGTAACAACTTGAAACACTGCCTCATAAAAAAGGTCAAGGAAAAATTACAAGACATCATCATGGGAAAACTCCCATGATGGATTATGTTCACTACATAATCCATTGAATGATGTCTCACGAGACTAAAACATTACCCAATGCATTGGATCCCTATATAATTTTGGGCACATCCATCACATTAATTTCATTCTTATTCTTAAGTGTAACACGTAGATCAGAAAACATGGAATCAGTTATCAAAATATTTTATTCCAGAATCATGGAATATGGAGTATATACATTTAATTCAATATTAAAATAAGTATAATTGAATAAAGGTTAAAATACTTGATATGAAAAGTGTATGGGTATTCACTATACATTTGTTTGACCTGAAAAAATGTGGTGAAAATTCCACAGCATTATAGCGTTACATAAATTTTTTAAAATGGTTTCATGAGAGAGAAATGGTTATATCATCCTTTGAAACTAAAATGGAAAGTAATAGGTACATGGAATAAAATATCCCAAAAATAGGAATTGGAAATTGAAGGCATAAGATAATTAAGAAACTTGAATTAAGAAGAGAAGGAAAGGATCCATTACTAAATTTTAGTATGGTAATGGGTGTACATAAAGGTTAATGTGAGGTCTTAATGAGAGTGAAATGGGTATCCCATCATTTATTAATAAAATTTAAATTTATAGGGGTATTGAATAACATATCTCAATATTAAAAAATGGAACTTTATATCCATATCATAAACGAGGTTCTTGAATTTAAAAGGAGTGTAGGAGATCCCTTACTAAATTTCAACATGGTAACTAGTGTACATAAGGGTTATAAGGTGGGATTAATGAGAGTGGAAGGAATATATATTAATTTATACATGAAATTTACATTAATGGGGATATGAAAGAACATATTCCAACATGAACACAAGGGAATTAAGAATTATAACATGAAAGAGGTGCTTGAATTGAAATGAGAAGAGAGAAATCCCTTACTAAATTTCGGCATTGTAACAGCTTAGGTAGGGGTCAAAATGAGAGAGGATAAATGGTATATATTCAAATAACATCATTTTTATAGTAATGTTATTTTAATAAATTAATTAAAATATTAAAAATTGAAATTAAAAAGATCAATTTCAAAGAGGGTTCTTGAATTAAAAAGAGGAGACGAGGGTCCCTTACCTTGAGAGTGTGACATGAAATGCTTGGGAGTTACTTCTTGAGTGCTTGGGGGAACCATGGGAGGAATATATAAATTTTATTTAAGAGTAATTAAATGCTCCAAGGTTTTTAAGTGAACATAAATGTAAGGATCTGGCCTTAAAACATTACATAATCTTCAATTAAATGAATAATTCACATTGATGATCTTTTTAGGTTTATAGTTTTAGAGAATTAGGTTATAATTATTACATTATGTCTCAAAAGTTACAAAGTAGACACTTCTACTCAGTTTCCATTTTTTCACAAAATAAAATCTCTTAAAAAAGACTAATGTCTAGTCCCATGTTTTAGACAACATGACTTTTACTTGAACCCATCATTGACCCTATTCATCTTTAAGTCCTATGAAAAACATTTAAAAACTTGGGATGAGCATGAAAAGATCAGTAAGGGTTAAAAAACAAATAATGAAAACATTAGTTCATCAATACATACATAACATAAGCTCTTTAGCATACATCATGAAATCATAAGATTTATGAAGCACACATGGAAAACATAAAACATAAAGGTAACTTGTGGCATCCATATCATACATACATTGTAGCTATCACAACTACATAGGTAGATAAATTTGGAATACCCGTCATAGTATATTCTCTAAATCTCTTAGGAGAAACATTCACGTTTACCTCTATCATGTTACCCAATGCATTGGAGAGCTATCTCGGGCTCACCCACCCTAGGTTTTTCAGGGAACCACCCGTATTCGTAAACAATGACGAAGAACCATAATGTAGTCATAACATATAAAATAAACCTAAAGTAAAGATAAAATTTCCCCATTGCTATCTCAATATATTAATTAAATATATTGACATAATAAATTCTTTATTAAACCATTTTCAAAAATCATTTAAAACAATTAATAAAGGGATTTTTGAATCAAAGTGTCCCATAACAATTTGAAACTTTTAAATGAATTATCATTTAAAAACAATAATTTCTATATAAAAAATCCTAGAAACCATTTTTAAAGCATGAACATCAATGACAAATATTTAGAAGAATAAACATTTAAAAAATTTAAAATTAAATTTTAGTTAAAGAGTTTTTTACAAAATGAGAGGCGCTTGAATAAAAATAATTGAGGAATAACATTTAATCATAATTTTATAATATCATGAGAATAAAGGGATTCATGATATAATATGCCAAAGGAATGTATATACACCAAAGGAATATATATACACCATATATGAGTGAATTGGTACATAACAACATTTTTGTCTCAATGGAATGTAAATTGAGAATAAATCCATTATAAAAAGGTATTCATGATATAATATTACAAAGGAATGTATATACACCATATAAGAGTGAATTGATGCATAACAACATTTATGTCTCAATGGAATGTAAATTGAGATGAAATCCATTATAAAAACCGTATCCTTAGATTAAGGATAAATAAATTACATAATAATGTGTGACAACTATAAATACACTTAATATGATTGGATATTCAGTTTAAATCAATCAGAGAACATTCAAACATATTTTTTTAAAAACAACACCAATGACTTGGATGTTTAACTCAATTAATGGAAGTTGAGTTAAAATTACTCTTATCAAGTTCATATCAATGACTTGATAATTTATCAATGGAGTGATTGTGTGTATCAAAAGTATATCCACAGAAAGGGTAATGGAAATTACAACATAAATAAATAAGCAGTGATTCTACACATAATCATAGCATTCCATAATTAAGAATTAAAGATTAACACAAGGAATGGAAATTGGCTTAAAAAGCTCCGTTATCGATTTGGTAACTTACAAAACACACACAACATGAAAGAAGGATCATAAAATGAAGATTTAAATACCCATAAATTAAATTATATCAAATAAGGAATACAATCATGGGTATTATATACACCAAATAAAAGGAAATAGTTGAAAACATAGCATGAATCTCATGGGAATAAAAAGTGAGATGAAAACCCCTTACCACATTGTAATCAATCGAGTCATATGACCAAAAGATAATAACCACCAAATTAATCACATAATACCATGAATATAAAGATAATCATGATAATATATATCAAATTTCAGTACACAATACACCACATGCCGGAAATAAGTGGCGAACAATAGAAATAACACGGAATTAAAAGTGAGACAAGAAATCCCTTACCTCGTGTTCGTCTTTACCCATTCATTCTTTAATCTCCAAAATAATAATCTAAAGTTAATTTCTACTTGCTTAAGAACCTTTTTCAAGTTTATTATTACTTTTATATCACTTATTACCATGTTATAAACATTATTCAATCATTTAAATTAATAATGGTTATTTTGTCGATATTTGGTACAAGAGTCATCAATGAACTACTTATAATTACAAGTTGTTCATGTTTTCAAAATTACATTATCTCCATAATTATATTAATGATTTAGATATAATATATATCCAGTATGTGTATGTATTTATAATAGTACATAACATTTGGAGACAAGAAATGAAATGCACCATTCATGGAGACGGTAAGTCGTACGTACGCATGAACACTACTTTCCTTTCTATTTCATAATTATTGGAATGAAAACATAATGATACATAGGTATATTATAATTCTAGTATAATATCATATGATATATATGTTACATAATTTCATTAACTCTATCCTTTATATGTTCCATGTATGTCAGGAATAAATCATATCACCTTGAGGGGGCGGTAGTCTGCACTTCCTCAAATGAAATTATCATATATACACATATTGGAAAGAATAATGGTATGTTTTTAAATAAAAATTACAGAAGAATAGAGAAAAAATAAAAATAATATATATAATATATAAATATAGTTCCATCATAATGGCCACCATAAGAGGTGGTAGGAGAATATTGAACAATCATCGTTTTGTGAGGCGTTAGTTTGCCGTCCACAGAAACAGTACGTTATTTACCCATTAGATGGAGGTGTGGGTAAGTGTAGTTTGAATCCTTCTCATAAAAACAACCTAGTATATTGAGGATACATGTGTTTTTATAAAATAGAAAAGTAAAAATAGTTTAGGGGGTTGGAGAAGTAAAATAGAACAAAAGAACTTAAGAAAAGACATTACCTTTAAATCGGATAACTCCCTTTGGTTTGAACCGAAATAGATTCTTGAAGTGCCTTATGACTAAGTTAAGGCATCTAAGAGGAAGAGAGGTATATATAGAGCTTATTTGGGCAGAGGTTGAATGAGCCATGGGGCTTGATAGGTGTGAGTAATGGGTTATAGATGAGGGATTTTTATAAGGGGGAGGAGGGGCTCTTTAAGAAAGTGTGAAAATATTATTTTATTATATAATGATTTTCGGTTTTTAAGGGTCCAAAAAATTTTAAAGTTAATGATAAGATGACTCATGGTAGAAATAAAATCATCCAATAAGAATTGTACAGGTTTTAGATATTATTTTAATCATTATAATCATATTTATTTAAATCATTTATTAATGAGGTAAACAATGCATCATTATTATGTCATAAATAATTTAACTTATATGATGTCTTAAAATTATAAAAAATACCATAATGTAGGAAATAGTTTTATATTTATAATGAATATTTATACTAAAATATTTAAATTATATAACCCCAAATTAAAATTGTTTTAGCAAAACAATACATGTTTATGATATTTTTATTTTAACTTTTAAAAAATGTTATTAATATCATTATCTTACCCCAGTGGCTTTAAAAGGAAAAAAGTCTCACCAATGTATTTTATTGGTCAGACATTACTCATTAAATAAATTTAGTACAAGTGTTATGGTAATTTTATATTATTAGAATATTGTTTTTACATTGAATTACCCTATTTACCTTTAACCGCTGTAAATAAAAGTCAAAAGTTATGATTCACCAAAAAAATATTTTCATCTTATTGAACCAAATTTTCCTTAATAATAACAACCATGTATGTCATATTTTCAAAATTAAATTCATAGAATTGATAAATTTTCATTTAAATGAAAAATTTATCTTTTTAACTACTACTTAGTGTTTTCACTATTCATCAAAAATTGATGTTTTTAAGAAAAATACCAAAAATTCTGCCTAAGATATTTGTGATATTCCGAATTCAAAAATTATGTATATTTTACCAAATTCAATACATAGATATTTCATTAATTAATTTAAAATTAATTCCTGTTGTCAAAACAAAAAGCGTGTTTATAAGAAATAATAACTATCAAAAGATTGACACTTGTTTATGTCTAATTTCGAAGTTAAATTACTTCAAATGAACAAAATTGGATTACATGGTAAAAATATAATCTAATTACAACTTAAAACCAATTAAAAAGATAATCTATCCACATAAATAAATTAGATTAAAAGGCATTTTTGAATAAAAATACATTATTTTTCACTATTCATTAAAAAAATGAATTTTATCAAAAAAATACCAAAAATTTACCCAAAGTAAATTTTGATGCCCCGGTTCTAAATAAGAATTTTATTTTTTCAAATATAACATATAAAAGTGACCAAAACTAGATTTAAAGAGGGTTCTCCATTAAAAGGTGATAAATCAACCATTTAAATAATATTATAGTATTTATGCTTAAAATTAGACTAATTCACATTTTAAGCCTCTAAAATTTATTGGATTAATGTAAAAATATTTAACAAACATGTATAATCATATTGTAGTTAGTTTTTTTCATTCATACCATTACTATGGCTAGGCGTTAACTACCATTTAAAATAATAATATTATATATATATTTTTTAGTATGACTCAGCCTTGTGTGCAACATAAAATTTCAATGTAACCCGTTAATGAATATCAGGTACGCCATCGAACATAGAAACCCCTTTAATGTAAAATTAATATTTAATTCACAAATATTAACAATTATGAAAATGTATTATTCTTTATTTACTCAGGATGTTACAATAAATGGGATCTTGTGTGGGTTTGTATAGGAAATTAGTGGGGGATTTTTTATAGTTTCTCAAACTTAGGTATTAGAATATATATAATAAAATTATCAAGTCCAAAAAAAAACCCATGGTTGTTTCCCATGTTTTCTAAAAAATAGGGTTGGTTTTAATTATTTTATAAGGCTAAATGGAGAACTTATTAAAAAATATCCATGATGACGTGGGAGTGAGTCTTGTCCTTAATGAAATGATTTTAAAACCTTAAAATATATTATAGGTTTTGTAGGATTTATAAAGGATTTATAAAATGAATCAAATAAATATATAATCACATTATTTTATAAGGAAAACATATATATTTCCGTATATGACCATTATAGTATTAATTTCATCATTTTTGGGTCATTATAATGTTATAATACACTTTGTATATTTATGCCATATTTAATTTTTTAACAGAAAATTCGGTTGTCTCAAAAAATTATGAAAAATTCACTATTATATAATTTTGATTTTATGATAACAAAAATAATATTCATTTTATCAAAATAATTTTCTGAATATTTTAATTTTCTATTTTAAAATATAATAGATATTTATTGAGAAATGCTGGGTTTTTTTGACAATAACAGTTTTCAAACCCTATAAAAATTACCTTTGACTGCATAAAAACTATTTAATAATTTGTGTTAATAATAATATCTTTTTAAAATATAATTTATATAAATTTTCTTTAATTCACCAAAATTAAGAACTTAATTGAAATTTCATATTACTTAAAAAACAATTTATGTTTTATTGTATCAAAATATAATTTTTATCAAACTGATTAATTAATAAGGAATAAATATAATCATAATTTTATTGAAAAGGAAATATAAATATTATTACTATTATTATTTCTTTGTTTCTATTATTTTTAAAATTATTTTTACCCTTAACTAACTTAATTTCTTCTTTACCGTGGTATTTAATATTACTACAATCACTATTCATATTATTTAAAAATTAAGTTCACCTAATTAGAAAATATTAAATAAGATGGTTCTAAATATGGAATCAATTTTTATAAAATAAATTCATAGAGGTAGAATGATTTAATTTAATATAAAATCCACAATCATTATGGAAAGAGGTTTCTCTGAAAAAATGCATTTTTTTAGTTAAAGGATGATTTTACTTTAACTATATAACTAGTAATATTCATTATATGAATTTCAATTTATATATATATATATATAATCTAATAATTTAATATAAGTAATTTCTCCATTGTATTAATTTTAATTTGTCACGACCCGTCCTCGGGGCCCGTGCCATGACTACCCCAAGCCCGCCTTCCATAGGCCAGGGGCTGGAGACTAGCACCAAAGACATAAATCCCTAAGCTGGGAAGGCAATGAATTATATAAAGTAAACACACACAACCAGAGTACAAGTGAAAGAAAACACTAAGTAAAAATGGTATACAAAAGTAATGCTGAAAAGTAAAGGGGTCAGAAATACAAGCCCAACTGTAATGTAAAAGGAATAGACAAAATAGGTACATCTAAAAGACAAACAGTTGGAAGGTCTCTAACAGCTCCTGGATCATCCACCATGGATCCTACCTGTAGGGTAGGTACAGATAGCCTCCTCAGAGCTCCACATTCGTCCGTCTCCGCCAGGTACCGACTCATCGTGAGGTCCACCTCCAAGCACTGTCCAGTCCTGGTACTCTCGGCCTCCGTCAGTGCTGTCCGTCGTCTACATCCAACACAATGAGGTGCGGGAATAGACCGTGTAGGGGTGAGTATAACGTTACTCATTAGGGACCCCAAGACCCTCAAGGTCTCACAAAATCCAACAAGGATAAACCACAAAGTAAGAAATCAATGGATAACCAATACTTAGGTATATGCCCATACATATACCTATGTTATCAAGTAACCCATCCTAATCATGAGGAAAACACAAGGGTCAATGACTCAGCTCAAACCAAGATTTTATTATTATTGAAACCATGGCTAGTGAAGTATAGAAGTACAAATGATTAGTCGCAAATATATATCATCTTATTCTGTCAAGAGGCACTGATTCTGACCATACGGAGTCTGACCCACACAGGATCGATAATTACTAACCCCCGGAATGACCCACACAGGATCTGACCCACACATGATCAGTATGCGCTGACCCACATAGGATCGCTGAGCGTTGACCCACACAGGATCTGACCCACACAGGATCGGTAAGCACTGACCCACATAGGATTACTGAGTGCTGACCCACACAGGATCTTACCCACATAGGATCGCTCAGTACTAACCTCCGTATGTTCCGTCTTCAACCTCCGCCTCACTGCCAGCTACTAGGTTTCCATACACTTTCCACTCGCCACTTGAAGGATCCGCTCTATTAGCTACTAGTCGAACTCCATCTATCACAAAGTCTCGAGTAGAAGTATCTCAAAGGTCCGCCTTGTCATATGGGTCTCAACGCAACAGACAGCGCGTCAATCGGATGCCCGGTCTATGAGTTATTAGGATTTTAGTCCCAGGGGCCCAGTTGGATTCATGTATGAACCAACCTGACCGTGACTCAGCTATACCCCGAACTCCAGTGGGGTATACTCAAAGGGACGACTATGCTCCAAGAATACTGGCGCTATGGATGGTTCTTCAAACTGATGTCTGGTGCAAAAGATATGGCCCAAGAAGGTAAAGGGTCAGTAATGGGCCCGGGTCCGGTCCGACCCGATCGGACCAACACGGCCCAACCAGTCTAGGCTGACCCGGTCAGACTTGCTGGGTCTAACCCGACCCATTTGGCGGGTCAGCCCGCTAAGTTTTGACCCGGTCCGCTTGGCCCCATCCAGCTGACCGTGAGGGTGGTTCGGCCCGATAGTTGCCACGTAGGCGGATCGGTAACTCGGCCCAGAAGACTAGGCCGGTTCGGCCAGCGACATCACGGGGGACGCCACGGGCCGGGTCGGGAGGCCAGCAGGAAGGCCGCACGGGGCGTGGGCTGGCCGGATGGTCTTCGGCAGGCTCCAGGCGCACCAAGCTGGCCGCGGAAGGTGCCAGGTAGGCGGGCAGCGCACCGGCAGGGGGCGTGGGGCGTGGGGTGCCGGGTGCGCGTCGGCAGGGGCGCGGGGGTGCGAGTTGCGCACCGGGGCGCCGCGGGGGCAACGCAGTTCATGGAGGTCGCGGGTAGCGTGGACTTTGTTCACCTCCTTCATCTTCGTCGCCACATATACTACCTTCATCGTCACCAAAAAAGAACAAACAAGGTGAGGGTCGGACCGTGTTTGTGCGGCCTAAACCCTCCTCGTTACGGGGACAGAAAACGACGATTCTCATACCATAACTTGATTGACGAAGAACAAGGGTATATTCTCATAATTAAAATAACACAAAAAAATCCCCAACCTTTTGATTAACGGGCGATCGTTTGTTGACATCGCGGTAGGTTGGTCATTGATCCGTGATAGACGATCACGTCCCACGCCGAAGGGGTCTGAGGAAGAAGGCCAGAGAAGAAGATCGTCACCGGCATTCTTCGCGTTCTTCATGTTATTCGTTGGGAGGGACGTAATCCTCCAAGTGTTGGGAGATGCATCTCTTTTCTAGCATTTCTCCGCTTGATGAAGCTGTCCCAAAACCTTCCCCCAAGCTTCCTTTATATAGGAGAGGGGGGGTTTCTCTAAAATCACTTTGGCATGTAATTCAAATGGTAGAATTAATTAACCCGGCTCCACCAAATTAACTGCACGAGGGGTGTCACAATTAATTTGGAGGATGTCAAGTGGCTCCCCTTAATTAATTCACACGCATTGGCGCAATTAATTAACAGAGATGCCACAAATTCGAAGATAAGGTTTTGGCCATTAAAAGGGGAGGTGGTGGCACCATTAATAGGAGGAGTTGAGAGGTTATGGTCTCCTCCCATTAATAGGGGTCGGGTGGTCTCATGTGGTCCCCACCACATTTAACCTCACATGGGAGATTGGGTTAGGGTGGGCCCCACCTCCATAACCTCTCATGGGAGGTTAGGGTGTGGCGGTCCCACCACTAACTCCCAAGTGGAGGTTCCAACTACCCACACTCACATGGCAGCTAGAATAAAATAAAGTGTGGCTACACTTTATTTTATCATTTAAAAAAAATCCAAAAACTAACTTTTATTCTCGACCATCCACCGTTGAGGTGAAAGTTTTCTTAAGAAAATATCGGCATTGCGAGTTCAATGGTGCCCTAGGATTTCAATTCTGAGCAAAATTTCAAATGTTATAAAACTCCGTTCACACGTTTACTGAATGTACCCAAAAAAAGTTCAGAAAATTATTATCAGTCATCCTCGACCCACTGCGGTCAAGGTTTGGATCTGCCGAGGTAAAACACGCCCCAAAGAACCCAATGGTACTCTCAGATTTTCAATCCCAGTTACCGTTTAGATGTTATAAATTTTATAATAAAATAATTGTCACTTAATTATTTTATTTGCGGCCAAAAACTAACTTTCTCTGGTGGCCCCTGACGACCCAGGTTAGTATGTACTTAAAGAAAGCCTACCCTAACGAGTTCATCGGTGGTCTCATATTTTTAATCCAAGTTACCTTTTGTGAGTTATAAGCATTTGAAAAATAAATTAACTTTATTTAATTATTTTATTTATGGTTATTCCATTTTTGGGATTTTTCACAGGAGGCTTGTGACGACTAAACTTAAGTCACACCTAGGGTGAAACCGCAATTTTGGGTGCAACGGTGGCTTCATATTTTTGATCTGAGTAACCATTTAAGAGTTATTCAACTTTTTCAGGAAAATTGCTTACACACGTTAATTTAATCTTAACAAAACTCCAGAAATTGATTCCAGGCACACCGGGCCTCATAATGAAGTGCTGTTAGAAACTGCGGACTCGTAAAATTCCCATAAATTTAAGAAAAAAAATTTCCAAGGAATTTATGGGTCTTTAAATTCTCCCCACCTCAGGGATTTACGTCCCCGTAATCCACAACTCAAAACTAGGTAAACAAGTGGGGGGTACTAAGAACGCATCTGAGCCTCCTACCTCCACGTGCTTTCCTGGAGGTTCCCATGCTACCAGCGAACGCGCACTAGAGGTATCGACCATCCATGAAGGACCCACTCCTATCAATCCTCATTCTACACTGCAACCTTTGTAGAAGTCTCCCCATCGTCGACATCCAGCTCACCATGGTCAATGACATGGGAAGGGTCATGCAAGTATCTCCTCAGCTGGGATAGGTGGAACATGTCATGCACCCGAAGCAACTAGGGTGGAAGATCTAAGAGGTAATTCACCTCGCCAACTTTTCCCGGGACCTGAAAAGGTCCAATTAACCTTGGAGATAACTTTCCGTCTCGGCCTAATCTCCATAAACCTCATCGAGGTGAGACCTGTAGAAAGATGTGGTCGCCATCCTCGAATTCTAGAGGTCTCTGTCTACTGTCGGCATATGACTTCTATCTGCTCTATGTAGTCTCCATCCACTCCTGGATGTACCATAAGAGGGGATGTGGAACTCTCTCAACACTTCCCCAGGATGTGACATTGGTACTATGGTACGTCCTCTGAAGAGGATGACATGCTCCCCACCTTCAGAAAATCCATCAGGTGCCTGCCCTGTGGATATCTGAGCACGTCACGTCTCATAGTCAGCGTCTCTATGTTGTGCCTCCCTGACTCTATAAAGAAGTGGGGGAGTGATTGTAAGAGACTGAAGAAAGGATACTCCATCTCTATCCACAAGGGATATCTGTAAAGCAGCCAGATGCTCTGTCGCCTCTCTTAGAAGTTGTATACCATACCTGCTACTGATTTCATCTACAACAACATTACCCTTACCATGAGTATAGACTATCTCGAACTCATAGTACTAGAGGAACTCAAGCCATCGCCGCTGTCTCAGGTTTAGGTTCTTCTGAGAGAAGATACACCTAGGACTCTTGTGATCAGAGCACACGGTAAAACATTCTCCCATAAGATAGTGTCTCCACATATTCAAGGTGAAGACCACTACTGTTATCTCTAGGTCATGGGTAGCATAGTTCTTCTCGTGTTGTCATAGCTGCCGAGAACCATACACGATCACTGCTCTCTCCCACATCAGGACATACCCGAGTCTGGTCCCTGATGCGTTGTGGTAGACTACGTACCCTACAACTTCCTCTGGAAGCCTCAAGATGGGGGCACTAGTAAAACTCTTCCTCGGATCATGAAAGATCTTATAACATCACTCCGACCACACAAAGGGTTTACCCTTCTTCGTCAAGGCTGATAGTGGTGCTGCAATTCTGGGGGTGTCTGGAACGAATCTTCGGTAGTATCCAGCCAATGAAGAAGTGCCTACCCCTTCGGGGAGGTAATCTTAGTGACATATTTTGAAAAGATGTTCCAACATTCTGCTACTACTGTTGGGAACTTGTAACTCAAAACTTCTGTTGTCATAAGGGTAAGGCCAGATGACTCAAGAGTGATCAACTGTACCCTCACATGCATGAGTTGATCCTGTGCTTCCTGTGTTTCCTCTTTTGCCGACCAAGGAAAACCCTACTCCAACCTTGTAGATAAACCACAACCTTGTGGCCTAATACAGTCAATCTGAGTATGAACTGTGAATGTACAATCCATACCTAAACCAATGTCATAAGGCCTCGATGCTGCCACCAAGAGATTCCAACCGAAAATCTCACTTTGAGAGCGAGATCACATCGTTGACGTAAGTGTGATTATCGAGTCTCATCTGAAAGGTATCTCCAGACGTGAGGTTCAAGTCAATGGTTTAACCAGAAACTCTAGGTCTAGGACAAGATTTGTGGAAGGAAGGAATGATTGGTACCTATGTCTGTTGATAAAACAATTAGTAGTAAACACAGACCGTACCTCAAATCATTCCTAGATCCCTTGGGTCACACTCCTTGACCACATGCAGCTACATTCTTCCTATTCCCTCCAGCTCCCTATTCCTGGCGGGGACTACAAAGGCGGTTGGTTGTAACATGTCGAAATTTACACCGCCTCATACTGCTCTACTAGCTCTACTTCCACATCTGCTGCCTTGAAGATTCATCTGTCCTTAACACTTCCTCTTCTAGAAAAATTTTTACATGCTCAAGTCTCTGAGACTGGCGCCGGTTTCCTGGTTTCCCACTACTATTATTCACTTGTTGTATCCACTCAGCCAATGAAAATTCAATCCACAAAGGTTCTCTCTATCACCCTGACATGAGTAGGAGTGCATAGAGGAATAGTGATGGATCATATGTCCTTAAACATGCCTCGCTCGGAAGTCCGATCCCAGAACACTAATCGTATCGTATTCTTCGAGTATCAGGAAAGACCGATACATCTCGATGATCACTCAGATACTGACATGTCGTCCTGCCAAAACAGTAGAATCTGTATGGAACTCTCAGCCACCTCCTCAAGACAGTCTTTAGCCACTTGTGAGTTGGGATCGCCTCAGAACTTGAGGGATATCTGATGCTGAAACACATGTAAGTCACTAAGCCTACAAGTGTTCTCTACCGGTACCGCCGGTAGTGTCTGCTGACCAACAAGCAGTGATATAGTTGGAACACTTTCTGAAGGTACCATCTCGGAAAACAATCCAAGTATCGAAACCTCATCACTATGCGGACCATCCTCATGGTCACTCACTAAAAAAGAATAGTATCTAAGATCAACATCTACTCTAATAGTGTCTCAACTTGGCAGAAAAATACAGTAATCGCCTCCATCCAGTCCTCTGCTGTCTGGGAATCTACCTCGCCTCGAAACCTCGGAGGCCTCTGCCATTGGGACTTGTGCAACTCGTTCAGTCGGCGTGCACCATCCGCCAGTGCGGCTGGTGGTATCTTCTACCCAATGGGTGGTGGTGCTGCTGGTACACCACCCGAATGTGCCAACATAGTAAGAGGGCCCTGCACTGGAGCATCGTCCCTCGGTGGGCTGTCATCGTGTAATCTCTCAAAACTCTAACTGGCTGTTTGTGTGGAGGCATCCTGAACAGATGTGACATGGTCAAAAAACTATACTTGGTGAGCTGACCTGGTTTGATTTGACTTAAAGAAAACTTTTGAAAACACACACGCAATCATTGTTTTCGTGTAATAAGTCGGAAATTAGTAGTCATGGTCCTGGTGTATCGATACGTCGGTCGCCGCACCAACAATGGACTCCCTGAACTGAAAACCACACTCGGTACCCTTAACACTATTTCTTCACAGAAAATAAATATCAGAGTCCTAAGTTCTGTGGTAGAACTGACTCCTCTGATACTAATTTGTCACGACCCATCCTCGGGGCCCGTGCCGTGACTACCCCAAGCCCACCTTCCATAGGCCAGGGGCTGAAGACTATCACCAAAGGAATAAATCCCTAAGCTGGGAAGGAATTTCCTTATATAAAGTAAACACACACAACCAGAGTACAAGTAGTAGCCAACACTAAGTAAAATCTGTATACAAAAGTAGTGCTGAAAAGTAAAGGGGCCGGAAATACATGCCCAACTGTAAAGTACAAGGAAAATACAAAACATGTACATCTAAAAGACAAAGAGCTGGAAGGTGTCTAGAAGCTCCTGAATCGTCTACCACAGATCGTACCTGAAGGGTAGGTATAGATAGCCTCCTCAGCGCTCCACGTTCGTCCGTCTCTACCAGGTACCGACTCGTCGTGAGGTCCACCACTAAGTACCGTCCAACCCTGGTACTCTCGGCCTCCATCAGCACTGTCCGTCGTCTAAATCCAATACAACGAGGTGCGGGCATAGCCCGTGCATGGGTAAGTATAACGATACTCAGTAGGGACCTAGAGACCCTAAAGGTCTCAAAAAATCCAAAAAGGATAAAACAAAAAGTAATAAATCAACAGATAACCAATACTTAGGTATATTCCCATAAATATACCTAAGTTATCAAGTAACCCATCTCAATCATGAAGAAAACACAAGGGTCAATGACTCTGCTCAAACCAAGATTTTTTTATTATCGAAACCATGGCTGGTGAAGTATAGAAGTACTGATGATTAGTTGCGAAGATATGTCATCTTATTCTGTCAATAGGAACTGCTTCTGACCAAACGGAGTCTGAACCACACAGGATCGATAGGTACTAACCCCCGCAATGACCCACACAGGATCGGTATGCGCTGACCCACACAGGATCGCTGAGCGCTGACCCACACAGGATCTAACCCACACAGGATTAGTATGCACTGACCAAGACAAGATCGCTAAGTGCTGAACCACACAGTATCTTACCCACATAGGATCTCTTGGTACTAACCTCTCTATGTTCTGTCTCCAACCTCTGCCTCACTGCCAGCTACTAGGTTTCCCTACACTGTCTGCTTGCCTGTGGAAGGATCCGCTCCTTGAGCTACTAGTCGAACTCCATATGTCATGAAGTACTGATTAGAAGTATCTCAAAGGTCCTCCTCGTCATAGGGGTCTCAACGCAAAAGGCGACGCGTCATTCGGACGCCCGGTATATGAGTTATTAGTTTTCTAGTCCCGGGGGCCAGGTTGGATTCGTGTATGAACCAACCTGACCATGACTCAACTATACCCCGAACTCCAGTGGGGTATACTCAAAGGGACTACTATACTCAAAGAATACCAGCTCCATTGACGGTTCATCAAACGGACGTCCGGTGCCAAAGATATGGCCCAAGAAGGTAAAGGGTCAGTAATGGGCCCGGGTTCGGTTCGACTCGGTCGGACCGACTCGGCCCAACCAGTCTGGGCCGACCTAGTCTGGGTCAACCTGGTCAGACTCGCTGGGTCTGACCTGGCCTAGCGGACTGTGAGGGCAGTTCGGCCCGATAGTCTCCACATAGGTGGCTCAGTAACTCGGCCAAGGAGACCGGGCTGGTTCGGCCAGCGACATTATGGGGGATGCTGCAGGTCGGCTCGGGAGGCCAGAAGGCTCTGGGTGCACTAGGCAGGCCGCGGCTAGAGCCGGGCAGGTGGGCAGCGCACCGGCAGGGGGCGCGTTGCACCGGGTAGGGCACCGGCAGGGGCGCTAGGAAGCGCACTGGTAGGGGAACGGGGCGCCGGCAGTGCGCCAGCAAGGGCGTGGGGCGCCGGGTGCACACCGGCCGGGGGGCGGGGGTGCGGGTAGCACACCAGGGCACCATGGGGGCATCGCAGTTCACAGAGGCCGCAGGTAGCGCGAACTTTGTTCACCTCCTTCGTCACCATCGCCGCGTGTACCATCTTCTTTGTCACCAAACAAGAACAAATAAGTGAAGGGTCAGAATGTGTTCTTGCGGCCCGAACCCTCCCCGTTACGATGATAGAAAACGACGATTGTCATACTATAACTTTATTGACGAATAACGGGGGTTTATTCTCATAATTAAAATAACACAAAAAATCACCTACCTTTTGATTAACGGGAGATCATTCGTTGACGTCGCAGTAGGTTGGCCGTCGATCCATGGTAGTCGATCACATCCCACTTCGAAGGGGTCTGAGGAAGAAATTCAGAGAAGAAGATCGTCGCTAGCGTTCTTCGCGTTCTTCATTGGGAGGGGCGTAATCCTCCAAGTGTTGGGCGACGCGTCTCTTTGCCAGCATTTCTCCGCTTGATGAAGCTGTCCCAAAACCTTTCTCCAAGCTTCCTTTATATAGGATAGAGAGGGTTTGTCTAAAATCACTTTGGAATGTAATTCAAATGGTAGAATTAATTAACCCGACTCAAACAAATTAATTGCACGAGGGGTGTCCCAATTAATTTGGAGGATGTCAAGAGGTTCCCCTTAATTAATTCACACGCGTTGGCGCAATTAATTAAGGGAGATGCCACAAATTCAAAGAAGAGGTGTTGTCCATTAAAATGGGTGGTGGTGGCACCATTAATAGGGGGAGTTGAGGGGTTATAGTCTCCTCCCATTAATAGGGGTCAGGTGGCCTCGTGTGGTCCCCACCACATTTAACCTCACATGGGAGATTTGGTTCGGGTGGGCACCACCACCATAACCTCTCATGGGAAGTTAGGATGTGGCGGTCCCACCACCAACTCCCAAGTGGAGGTTCCAACTACCCGCACCCACATGGAGGCTGGAATAAAATAAAGTGTGGCTACACTTTATTTTATCATTTTTTAAAAAAAATCCAAAAACTAACTTTTATTCCCGACCATCCGTCGTCGAGGTGAAAGTCTTATTAAGTAAATATTGGAACTATGAGTTCAATGGTTCCCTCAGATTTCAATTCTGAGAAATGATTAAAAAGTTATAAAACTCCGTTCGCACGTTTACTGAACGTACCCGAAAAAAAGTTCAAAAAATTATTATCAGTCACCCTCGACCCACTACGGTCAAGGTTAGGCTCTATCTAGGTGAAACACGCCTCAAAGAACCCAACAATACTCTCGGATTTTCAATTTGAGTTACCATTTATAAGTTATGAATTTTACAATAAAATAGTTGTCACTTAATTATTTTATTTGCGGCCAAAAACTAACTTTCTCTAGTGGCCCTCGATGACCCAATTTTGAATCTACTTAAAGAAAGCCTACCATCACGAGTTTAGCGGTGGTCTCTGATTTTTAATCCGAGTTATAGTTTGTGAGTTATAATAATTTGAAAAATAAAATAACTTTATTTAATTATTTTATTTACGGTTATGCCATTTTTGGGATTTTTTACAGGAGGCCCGTGCCGACTAAACTTAAGTCACGCCTAGGATAAAACCACCATTTTGAGCACAACGATGGACTCAAATTTCTTATCCAAGTTACGGTTTAAGAATTATTCTACTTTTTAAGGAAAATTTCCTACGTGCGTTAATTTAAGCTTAACAAAACTCCAGAAATTGATTCTGGGCACACCGGGCCTCGGAATCAAGCGCCGTCCGAAACTGCGGACTTATAAATTTCCATGAATTTAAGAAAAAAATTTCCATGGAATTTTTGGGTCGTTAAATAATTAACTCTAGTACATAAAATTTTTTCAATTTAAAACATTTTTCAGAAAAAACTAAATGTGTTTTTAGCCAAAAAATGATCTTATAATAAAATAATGCACAAAAATGATTTAAATATACTTAATTGAATTAAATATAACTAAAAAATACTTAGGTTACCATATAATAAAACTAAAATAATAATTTTACATTTAAATTAATTAATTTAATGATAGAAATGATAATTTTACATAAAAATTATGTTTTTCACTATTCATAGAAAAAATCTACATTTTCTAAAAAAGCCTAAAATTTTACCTTGAGTTAATTTTGATATAATGATATAAAAAATAGATTTAGTTTTATCAAATAAATTCTCTAAATTTTATAAAAACTAATTATAATTTATTTTTTCATAAAAATAAATAAAAATCATTTTTGAAGAAAACATATATTGAAGAACAAAACGACATTACAAAATATTGATTGATTATTTAAGAATAATTTAACAATATATATTGGCCAAATATATATTTCATAAAGTCTTTAATCCTATTCATACCCAAAAATTTAATAGAAAGGATAAAATATTCATATTTAAATCATCATTGTTTGTTTGGGTTTAGTGTTGCATATCACATATGCTATTAAACATAGTTTTCTCATTTAAAAACACATGGAGTTACAAGGAACTTGATAAATAGGTATTTAAATTATAATAAAGTTCCTTAAATAATATATATATGATTAAATAAATAACATGTAATGATAAAAAAAACTATTATGCCGAAAAAAGGTAAAGTTAAAACTATTAAAACTGATGATCAATATTTACTAAAAATAAGTAATACTTATGTCATAATTGATTCTAAGTGATTAATATAAAATTTTAAAAATATGATCAAAGTTATGAAATAGATATTTAATGAGTCTATGATTATTATAATGGAGGTTAGAGCATGTCTGATCAAGTGGGAATCTAAGGTAAGGCTTTTGTCGATTCATTCCTTTTCATTGGGTCATAAATTTTTTTCCTTGAATATGATCTTATAGGATTATTTTATTCTACCATTTTCTATTATATATGGAATTTTATATTTATATATAGTTAAATTGTATATTTATATCAAAATATTCTTTTTGGTGGATTTATTTCCCTATAAACATATGACATTGTTAAGAATAATTTTCAAACTTTCTAATGGCTATTTCCTCCATGTCAATATTTGTTTCCACAAAACATGTTTTATTTTATTAATATGAATTAAAAATATTAATTTTATTATATATTACTCATAATTCTATTTATCATGTATAAAAAAGAAATTTTTTCAACTCTATCTTCATTGTAGGTTATTCTTTAAAACAACTATAAAGATAAAAAAGAATTTTTATTCACGATCACGTATTTTTTATCTTTCTATACAAATTTATTTATATAGAAAATGTTTATTTTCATAGTTATATTATTATTCATTATATAAAAGTTATTTTCTATAAATAATTCCTTTACCTTTCAAGGAACTAAATTTTTAAAGAGACTTGTATCTTTAAATTTTACAACAGTGATAAAAATGATTTCTAAAAACTCTTTTTCATGGATTCACTTTAAATTTTATATCTATCTAAAAATGTTTTATATATTATTTATTAATGTTCTTGATAACTATCCCTGTTATTTTATGATGTAATATTTTTGGGGGATTGAATTTGGAAATCAAATGGATTGGTCTTACGGTCTTGTTGTGTGATACCTTTTGAAAATGATATGAAACCCATTTTCATCCCATGGGGTTTCATGATATTATATATGATTAATTTCATGTGGCACACATGTTTATAGTTTGAAATTTTGTGTTTATTTTGTCCATAATAGACCTTCAATGTATTTTAAAGCTTCATATCTCATGATATAATGATGTTATGTTTGTAAATTATTGGGTTTGTTAATAATTTAATGAGAGGGAATGATTGGGTTTGTTCAAAATATAATGTGCGGATTTGATTGTGTTTATTCAAAAATAAATATGTGGGATATCTCAGTTTTCTCACAATGTTATTATTTCATATTCTTATACATGTTTCACTTTTATATGTTATGTTATATTCCTAAGTTATTATTATATTGTTAATGATTACGATTACATGTTTTTAAGAAATGGTATAACTGTTATGTTTACATGACGATCATTTTGTGATCTTATGTTATTATATCATGATCTATGACACACATTGATATATTATGATCATCACTAAAGATATTATTCTCATTTTAATTAGATATTTATCCCAGATTCATGCCTTAACTAAATTTTATTATCAAACCTGTTATGACTCATCGATATGCTTTTATAATTACCTAGGCTTGTCATACATGGATAATAAATCTTTTTATATTAATATTCATTACATTACACAAACACATTGTTGAGTAATGTAATAGTTTAATACCATTGGAAACATGGAACACAATATTATAATATGGTGAAATATATTCAATTTTTTCCACAACAAACTTCCCATTTAGTACTCTTTATAGACATACCCTAAACGAAACCATTTTTCATAACTTGTGGAAAGGAATCATAATAAAGGTTTATCGTAGATTCTCAATATGGTAAAAAATATATATTCAATCTATGATCTTATGAAATCATAATATAAGTATAAGGGTACATGATAATGATCATAACTTATAATGTTTATACCCAACCCTTCATAGATCATAAACATGATTCATAGCATAAAGACTGGTGGTTTATAAGACATGAATCACAAGGGAATCAAAGAAAATTAGCCATGGAAGCATAAAATTATCATAAGACATTGATTTTTGTAATATTAATAAGCATAGGAAATATTATGTCAAGGATACCCACCAATACATTCATAACATGTTAGTCTTGGGATAACCACCCATGTACCTACTTCAGGCTTGTAATAAACTCTCGTGTAACCTCTTTTGGGCTTGGGATAACTACTCATGTACCCTCCTTTTGGGGGTTAATCTATCCACCTATTTACCCTACTTTTTAAGATTGATATAACCACTCATATAACCTCTTTTTTAGTCTAACCACAATTGTACCCTCTATTTCAAGCAAGGGATAACCACTAGTTTACCTTTTGAGCTCATAGAATATTTATCATTACACAATGCATTAGGTGGAAACATAGGTCCCACCTTTCTCATAATTAAAACCATATTTATATGTTATAAGATATGATAAATAATTAATAATATCATAACCCATAAAATGAAATGGGTTTCATTAATGTTTCATCATAATCAGTGGAAAAGAGATAGGTTTCATAATAATTTCATCATTAATCATAGAATAACCTATAATAATAAGTGGGATAAATAATAGTTCTATTATGATATAACCCATGGAAGAGAAATAGGTTTCATAAAAATCATGTCATCATACAAATAATCCATTCAAAGAAAGAATAAGAATTATATTCTTAGATTATATCCCTATTATAAAGTATGAGTAACATCTAAGTATTTCATCTTATATGGAAAATAATTTTGAAATATTACTTGAATCATTTTATACATAAAATATATTTTCTTTGAAAATAAATTTTAAAAAATTAAAACATTTTGAAAACCCTTTTATTTGAAAATAAACATGAAAAATTATAAAATAAATTTTAAATATCATTTAAAAATTTTCTTTAGGAAATTATCCTTTCAACTTTGAAAACATTTTTTAAAACATAATTTTTTTTTCAAAATCCTACTTATTTTGAAATTCTTTATTTAAAATCATGAAATTTAAAAAATATTAATAAAAAACTTTTATTTGAAAATATCTTTTTCGAACATATAAGGGAATCTTGGTATCATTGAATAGTAATGATAGTGGTAAATATTATTCATTTTATGCATGAAAAAATTAATATTCTTTTAACATTTATGATAAAAGAAAAAGAAAAATTATTTTTTTGAAAAATACATGAAAATTCCATTAAATATTTTTTAAAAAAGTAATACATGGGTAAAAATTTATTTAATAAATAATTTGAAAATTTTAAAAAATGTTTTTGAAAATATTTTTAGAAAACCTAGTTTTGGAAAAAAATTATTTTTCAACCGAAAAGATGATTTTTTATAAAAATATTATTTTGATATATGGAGTAAATAATGAGATTAAAATGAAGGTAAAACATGTATTTTCATGAAATAACCATAAGAGAAGAAAATTTATGTGTTTATTGAGAGATATATCAGAATATTTCTTCTTTGGAAACACAATCATAAATAGTTTATAAAACTTATGAAATTATAACATAAAACTATTACCACTTTGGTAACATTGAATCGTAAGCCCCACGAAAGAATAAAGTTAAATTAATATTAAAATTTCATGAAAATAAGGATACTTATGATATAAAATGTCAAAGGGGTAGTATATACACCTCATAGAAGAAGATAGTTTCATAAAATAACTTATGCCCAAAAGAAGGGAAATTGAGACAGAAAATTCCCTTTATAAATTTATTAACTCTTGAATTTTAAATCCCTTAAAAGATATATATTAAAATTTATACTTAATTCCCAATATTATTTACTTATAATCATAATAAAATACATTCATGGTAATTATATACACCATAGAAATAAAATAAGTGGTGCATATGGCATATGTCTCATGTAAAAAGTGTGACGAAAATCACTTAACTTAAGTATTTAATTCTATTATACTAATTAAAACGTAATATATAATAAAAATAAGATTTTTATACATATATTAAAAAACCATATTCTTATATATCCTATGATATTTAATTTTATTATAACCTTTTATTTCTCATTTATTAAAAATTCTATTTTAAAGTCATGTTTTTGGAAATAACTGCTTTGTTTTCCATATATGTCTTGACTTTTTTATCTTAATTTGATCATAGTTTAATCAAATATATAATTTTAACCATGATATAAATATACTATAAAATCATTATTTATTTATTTTTAGTAACTCATGGAATTTAGTGATATAAAATGAAATACACCTGTGATAGAGACAGTAGGTCATACGTACACATGAACATTGTTTATATTTTCTTATTAGATTAAAATAAATAAAATAAATAAAATAAATAAAATTAAACAATATATAATATTTCTAAAAACATTATATATTTAATATATATCACATGTGTTTATTAAACACATACTTAATTCCTTCTATGTAAAGCGTGAATGAATCACATTGTTTCACGAGGAGGTAGTCTGCCGTACACACGAGCGACATTAATGTATTCCCAAAAAATAGGAAGAATGAAGGTATTCATGATGTAAAAATTATATATTCATAATTATATCATTAAATTAATATATTACAAATAAACCAATCATTATGTCTAACCATGAGAGGTGGTAATGGAAAAACGAATGACAACGGTTCATAAGGTGGTCTAATATACATAAGAATAATGATTTTGTAACCCATTTTATAGAAGTGGAGATGTTTGTATGTAATGACCATAAAACAAGAAAATATCATTATATGGTATATAATTATGTAATTATATATTAATGTTAAAATAATAATTTAATGGTGGGAAGAAATGAAATAAAAATACGCGTCGATGGACGTTACCTCTTCTTCGAGTATCCTCCTTAGGTTTTCACCAAAAGCCATCATAGGACGGATTTATATGAAAAATAAGGATTATAAGATTATATGTGGGATTTATGAATTTTTTTTAGGTATTTACTGAATTAAAGGGTTCTGAAAGTGTTAGTAATAGAATAGAGGGTATGCCTTTTATAATTGAGGTGACTGGAAAACTTGTGAATTCTTGAAAAGATTCAATCAAACCCATGTTTTTATTATTCCATAAGCATATAAAATGGTAAATTATCTATCCAAGAAGATATAAGGTGTAAATATATCCATAAAATGTTTTATGGGAAATTTTTTAGGTCATTTTACCCCTATATTATTAGTTTAGCGACATGGAAAATCCATTTTTTACCTTAATCGTGGTAATTATTTTTTTATTAATTTCACTATTCATTTTGGTCAAAAAATAAGTTGAATATTTATAAATTATAAATTATTATGATTAAAAATATGGAATACATTTTTCTATATACAATTCACATAAATCATAAAATTTAATTCAAAATTAATCTTTTATACACAATGAGAAGCGAGTTCTTAAAAAAAGTCCAAAAGTTTACAATGTTTTTATTTTAAAATTCAATATTTAAATGATTATAATGAACTAAATTGTATTAATTGATATAAAATTGAACTAATTTTAAATTAAAATCATTTAAAAGTATAATTTTATATTATAAATTATCTAAATGATTTGGTGGTTTTCAATTAAAATTCAGTATTTTCACTATTCATAAAAAAATGATATATTTCAGAAAAATACAAAAAATCCACCCTAAGATATTTGTTTCATTATGATTAAAAAATGAATTTTATTTTATCAAATTAATTTTCTAAAATTGGTATAAATTATTTTCAAATTATTTTCACAAAGTGTGCCTAAACCGCCTTTTAGAAAAAATACAGTGTTTTAGAAAACATTTGTTTTAATTTTAAATGTTTCGAATTTTATTTATATTAAATAGATATAAAAAAATATGTGTAAAATATATATTTTTAAAAGTTATTTAATCCTATTCATACCCTCCATTCAAATAGTTAGACAATATATTAAATAATAATGTTGATAGTATATTATTGTTCTGTACAACTCAGTGTTGCGTGTAACACAAGCTGTTGAGGAAACTCATTGTTATGTGTAATGAAAGCTAAATAAGTGTTCTGTATAATTAATGTTGTTAAAGAATATTATTTTATTTTATAATTATAACTCATAAGATCTTGGGGTGTTACATTCTATCTTCTTACAATGAATTTCTCCCTCAAAATTCGTTTCTCTAATACAAAAAATGTGATACTTTTACCTCATCATATCCTCAGGTTCCCACATAGCTTCCTAAAAATGGTGATTTTAGCACAAAAATATGACCATGTGAGTTGTTTTTTCATAGAAATTTCTCTTTATGATCTAGAATCTTCATCATTTGTTTCCCATAAGAATTATCATTCTCTAGTAGTACAACCACTCAGTTTATTATATGTGATGGATCATGTATGAAAATTTATTAGGAGAGATATGTGGAATACATCATGGAAATGATAGAAGCGTGATGGAGTCATGATGAGATAATCTATAGTCCTGATGAAATAAATTATTTTAATTAGATCAATATATTCCCTTCTTTATTCCACAATGAAATTCATAGAAGGACCTTCTGACCAACATCAAATTCTAGATCATGTCATTGATTATCAACATAAGATTTATATAAAAATTGTATAGTCCTCACATGTTTCGGAATGGATCTAACCTTCTATACCATCACATAAATATTTTCATGTCTCAATATCTTTCTTTCTACAACTTCATTCTAATACGTTGGAGTTCTATAATTCCTTTTATAAAGGGATTCATAAGGATCCATCTGAATGATCAGTTGAAATATATTAATGTAAGAAAACTAAAATTGATGAAGGTGTTAATTCTAAAAACTTTTGAAATCCATAGGAAAAGATATTAGAGTAACATTTAATATTCTTTCTATAAAGTTTTAAGGAATTACTCTTAATGTAACATTGTCACTATATAAAACTAATGCATTTTATTTACATAAATGACTCTTAAAATATATTTAATCTTGATTAAATACCATCACATAAAACCTCAGGAGGAGTGTCAATGACTTTAAACTTATGATAAATCTTAAACTCATAAACTCATGATTTTATCTGTAACTCATATGTTAATATTACCTAATACATATATTCTTCTAAAATATAATCACTCTTTATTTATTAAATAAGCACTTATCTTGTAAAAAACATTTCCATTAGAGTCTTCAGTTCAATGTTTCACTAATAAAATATAAAATTTTATTTCATTATTATAGAATTTATATAGATGGAGATAATCACAAAAAATCACTAAAGGATGAACAATAATATTTTTATTGGTCTTTTTCATATAAAATCATATATGAAATTCCAATCTAAGGAGGGGAGGATCAGTGTGACCTAATTATCATGATTCACTTCAACCATTTTGATTGCATAATATTTCCCTCATTCGATTGTCTAGAGATTTTTTTGGAATTTATCTCAATCATTAACCCTCATATTTGGGTACTTATTATCATATTAACAGAACTCATTTCTATTAAATCTATGAAGTGTGGTAGATTTATTTGGTGGTGATTTCTCATTATTTACATCATTATCTAACATTTTACCATCACATAATAATTCAACCACATTATTACCTTCATCCACACACTTAAATAATTTACTAGTCCCATTAAGACAATTCCCCTAAGTTTTTCCCACACTTTGTATATAAAGTAAATCCCATATTCTTCTCTCCATGGCTCTTATATTATCCTATGAATTACAGTTTTTTCTTCTTATCAAAACCATGATATTGTTATTTGACTCCAACCTCCATTTCCACCTTAATATCACATTGAACAATCTCTTAATATTACCCAAATTCCCTTATGGATAATTCCCATCAGAGATTTGGTTTTAAGATACTGTAGAATATGTGATCCTTACTTTAAAGTTGAATGATAATATCCAATGTGTACCTTGAAAGTCTTGTAAAATTTTCTTCATATGAACCAATAAATTCATCACCCTTATACTTAAATTCTATGAATTTGATCTCCTTTTTTAATGAATAATACAGGGAATGTGCTTATTTATAAAAATAAGTTTTTAAACATATCCCACTTCATGGAGTCAAGTTCTTCCCACTACCTCATAATCATAATAAGATTTCACCATTGATCTACCTCACCTTATTGATGGTATAAAACTAAAGTGTATTTTTCATGCTCTGAACACTAGAAGATTGAAAATAACTTTTCATTAGAACAAATCCATTTCTCATAAACTAACAGATTAGAAAAACAACTGAAATCATGTAGGAATTTCCTCATGAGGGACTCAATGTAATGTTTTACCCTTCTTTTCTTGTATGTATATTCACCATGATTTATAAAATTAGAATTTTATGTGATCATATCAACAAGGATTTTCATTTCAGATCCTAGAACATTTGCTTACATGGAGGATAATCATTTCATTTTCCATTTCAATCCTCATTAACACGGTTCCTTTAGGTTTCAAACACTGACTAAAACCAAAAATATATTGTGAGAAACACAAATCATAGTGGCGAACCACATAATCATGGAAATAAATTATAGGATGTCAAAATCATGAAACCATATTTAAATTTTACAAAACCTTAGGTTTATCTTAGTTTATTCATAGTCATATTCTATTTAAATTATTCATGATGGTTTGTTTGTAAAAATATTTTAAATTTCCAAAGAATATCCTCTAGGAGTATCAAACTGGGTGTGCAGCAATGACCATTTTTTGTGCACCAGTTCTTCATTGATTCTATCTCAATAAAGTGTTTTTGGGTTATTACTCCAAGGTATATTTGTGCTCAAGCCACATCCACTTGTAGTATTTATAGAATTATTTAATTTCATTAAAACCACTTTCTCTATCCTTTACCAAGAATCCAATAATTGTTTATAAATTTTAACTCATCCATTGACTTATCCTTAGATAAATCAATAGATATATCCATATAAATATCCCTTGGTATCCCACTAATGTTTTATCATTCATGTCTAAAAATGTTAAATAATATTTTCTCTGATACCAACTTTAATGAACCAAGATTCTTATTCATGGATATTACATATTTTTAGATTAATATTCATTACATTATATAAACAAACACATGAGAACTATAATAGTTTAGTGACTTTGGAAACATGAAATATAATATTCTAATCTAGTGAAATATCTTCAATGTTTCCTAAAAATATCTTGTCATTTAGTACTCTTCATTGTCATGTCGTAAAAAATGATTTCTTCATAACCTGGGGAAAAGAAATTTAATAAATGGTGTTATCAGATTCTTGGTAGGGGATAATAGAAGATATATCAATCTATGATTGTATGAAAGAATAAGATAAGTATAAAGGTACATGATAATGAAACTAAATTATGATATTCATACCCAACCTATCATAGATCATAAAAATTATTCATGAATTAAAGATTGGTAGTTCATAAGACAAGAATAATATGGGAATAAAAGACATTATCCATGAAATCATAACATTTTAATAAGACATAGATTTGTGGAAAACATATAAAAATATAAAATATCATATTAAGGCATCCCACCCAGACATTCATAACATATTAGTCTTGGAATAACCACATGTATACCTACTTTAGGATTGAGATGGCCTCCCATGAACCTCTTTCAATATTGTTCTAACCACCTATGTACACTCCTTTTAGGGAATGGGATAACCACCCATGTACCATTCTTTTCCGACTTGGGGAAACACCCTTGTACCCTCCTTTTCAGGCTTATGCTAACCACACACGTACCTTCTTTTTCAGGCTTGGAATAACCACATATGTACCCTTTGAGATATTCAAAAAATAATTATAACCCAATGCATTGGAGGGAGATATAGGTCCTACCCATCTCATCATGATCCCCCATTTAAGTTATCAATGAGATCATAAAACATTCGACATATCAAAACCCCTGAAATAAAACTGGTTTCATTAACATTTCATCATAAACTATGGAAAATAGATTGGTTTCATAATTGTTTTCATCATTCATAAAATCATAACCCATGAAAAGAAGTGGGTTTCATAAGAGTTATTATAACACCGTAAAATTTTATGGTATGTTTCTTCTTAAATAATTTCTATTCATTAGATGTATTATTATACATGAAACAATGAGTCTCTATGAAACATGCCATTATTATTGGAGATAGTTATAACATAGCCATTAGAATTAATTTTTACACTTTTGTTATTCGAATTTCTATAAAAAACATACTCTATTGCATTCAGTAAGATATTTAGAGTCCGATAGAATCAACATAATAATTTGGTTAATAGTAACTTACCCTTGTGAATAGTAATGCTACCCTTATGAATATTAATGTACCATTATAAATAGTAATATGATCTGTGTGAATAGTAATCTCACCCATGAAAGTATAAATAAAATTTAGGCACCTTATAAATGAAAGTGAATATTTTAAAAATTTACAATTATTTATTGGTATTTTTGTGAGTAATAAATATTTAATTACAATTTTATAATTAATAAATTTATTAAAAATAAAAATAATTTTCAAAAAATTTATCCCTAAATCTATATTTATTTTTCCTATGATTTTAAGATAATCAAATGAGACCTTAGATAATTTTTCAAGGTGTTATAAAATCAGTTATGATTTTAAAATCTATATTTTTTAAATAAATAATTATTTTAAGTCAAAAATTAATTTCTCATATTTAGAAAATTAGTTGTGTAGAATAGAGTTCATTTTTTTATTCTACACATTCAAAATGGTTAGGGTAATTTTTTGGTATTTTTATGAAATACTCGAATTTTGTGAATAGTAAAATACGATAATTTACATTATAATAAATTATAAGATAAATACACCATTTCTTGCAAAATGGTGGATGTAAATGGACATTTGTTTTAACTCACATACACTAATTTTTATTTTTGGTCATAATAATCAATACTATAGCTTTTCATGAGAAAAATAATAAAATAGTGAATAAAATATTGAGAAATCACTGCTCTTCTCCACTATAAACCCCCCATTCTCATCACTCCTCTAAGCTATGAAACTTCTCAAAGATCATCCAAAATACTCTTACCTAGTCCCTAATTACTTCGAGGAGCCCTGTTTCTTTCCAAAATATCAATACCCTTTCCCTTATGAGGTTCTCAAGCATATTATTTCTAGAGGTAAACCCTCTTCCTTTTTCACTTAATTTCCTTTCAATTTATTTTCTTTTATTATTATCTCCTAACCTAATCAATCCAATTTATCATGATAAATCTAGTATCATATATATACTATAATTATATCATGTTAATGTAATAACCATTTTCAATCTTCTTACTTTCCCTCTTATATTTCATAAATTAAATCATCGTCTGGGAGGTTCTAATTGACAAGCTTCATGGACGACAAAGTTTAATTCTTCAAATTTTATTTAAAGATGTTCATGAAACCATTTTAATGGTTGAGAAATATTTTAAAATTTATTCTATAACCCTTTTTATGTTTTTTATGTAACATATTTACACAATACTAAATAATAAATCACAATGAGTTCATTATGATCAATAACTGTCCTAATAATATAATCGATTATCAATAAATGACTTATCTTATGATTCATCCACATACCATGTAAATAAATGATATATATAACTATTTAAACTTATATATTTTCATTAATAGTATATAAATTCAATCGTGTAAAATTATATCCATTCCATATGAACATCTATACCCATACACAAGTATGCTGATCATGAAAAGAAAAGAAAAAAAATGCTCTCGAGTGATAAATTTGTATCATATAACTCATCCAAAAGGCCATAAATGAACTTAATAAAATTGTAATAAATAAAATACATATATGTAAGGTTATTAATTAGTTAATTAATGGATTTAATCATATTATTCAGGTCATTAAGATCAATTGAAGAAGACATTCGGTTATAAGGTAAGGGGTTTCTCTTCTCAGTGTTATTTCCAGGCGATTTCCATTGTTTTCCACATATTTTTTTGTATGGGGTGTTTTTATGCTTCCAATTGATATATAATATCATTATTATATTTATATTAATGTTATTAAATTATCCATTTTATTATTCATAATTTTTTATCATGCTATTTGATTTATTATGATATGGTAAGGGACTTCATCTCAATTTTCATTTCATTGAGACTTACTTGGTATTCTACACCTTTCATTGAGACTTACTTGGTATTCTATACCTAATCATTTTTATGTGGTTTATCTACTACCCCTTTGAGATATATTATAATTTTAAATTAATTAATATTAAATATTCATATTCTAGTATAATTTATATGATTATTTTTTTAGTCGTATACCCTTTTACATAAGGTGTTTATTTTGAATGATGTTTTAACTGTGAAAATATTGATAAGTATGTATCCTCTACTCAAATGAAAATTGATAAGTCATATTGTTATGGAATTAAATCATTGTATTCGAATTATTTAGACATTAAATGGAGGTTAGGGATCTCTATAGCACATAGATGCATCGACAAGTCTAATGAGACAAAATAGTTTGCTAAATACCCTTTGAGTTTGTTTCCAAAACATAATCAGATGAGTTTCTACCCCTAGACTTAAACAGTTTCAATGGTATGATGGTTCATATTCCACATATATAATTTCCAAATAATAAATATTCTTTTTATTCATAATTCAATTATTATATTCCATGATGTTTTAATTATGAAAAAATCTAAGGTTTCATTCTCATTCTTAGTTTATTGATGGTGTGTTTTTTTTCAATTATTCACCATGCCATATTGATTATGTATAATTGATTATGATTTAATTATTATTGTTTCATTATTAAACTATATATAACCCTTAAAAATAATTTTATATCACCGCTTTCATTTTTCATCCTTCCCCAGGTTATGAAGAAGAGATCATTTATTGGTTTTTCAAGGATGTAGTTTATTAGATTTTGTTATGTATTATATGTTTTTTTCTTCTCCCAATGTAAAATGGATTCCATGTACCCTTCTGGTTTCCTCAAGACTACTAAAATGATTAGTATTTTAGTATTTTATTTATTTTAATTATTCCAATTTAATAAAATAATGCACCGACTCTAGGTTTCATGGGTCGGGGCATTATAGTTGGTATCATATAAAGTTTAGTTGAATGCTTGGGAACTAGATTATGAAATCATAGATTAGGGATCACAACCCTAGGATATACAACAGGGATATGTATATAAGAACATCATAGAAGTTTCATAAGGTAGGGATTATGTGGGTATTCTTAGAAATATGTCTATATCTAGATACTACAAGTGGACGTGGTTCTGGAACATATATACCTAGGAGAAACAACTCTGAAAAGGTGTTTTGGGCTAGATTCGGGGTAACCACGTACATGGAAATTAACCTTACTACACACGTAGTTTGACACTCAAAGGGGTATTATTATGATAATACATATTTTCTTTACAAACCATTATTAAAGATTTAAAATTAAATAGAAATCATGTTTATGATTATAAGATTAGCTGGGAATACATTTTCAAATTATGTTAAGTGTTTTTCTAGTTTGAAATTATCCATTATGACTTATAACCTAATATAGTGTATGCTATTGTTTAGTGATGTCACCTAATAGTTGAAATGGAATGAATACCCATGGACAATGTAGGTATTTCCCCACTGAGTAATTCAAACTATTTAGGGTTGAAGCTGAGAAGATCATGATCATATTAGGAAAATATAATTAGGTTGTGATGAATAACCGTGCTACACCTATGTTGGATCATTTCATGTGATAGATGCCCCCCATATTGTAGTGGGACTACCAATCCAGTTGTAGCTAAGTAGTGGATCAAGTCCCTTGAAAATATAATTCTGGAATTAAGATGCAATGAAAATGAAATGGTAGTACTGGCAGTATATTTTCTAAAGAGAAATGATGATCAATAGTGGTATTTGATAAAAAATACCATGGAGGAATATGAAATAAAATATATGGAATAGAGAAATTTCAAGGAAGTATTCTTTGAAAAATATTTCCCTTATGAGCAACATACTAAAATATAGAGAAAATTCCTTAGGTTAAAAAAATGTATGAATAGAGTGTTGCAAGGTATGTGTATACTTTCACAAGAATAGCCAGGAATTCTATAAATTAAATATGTGATTCGAAAGAAAATTTTGATCTTTCATTGAAGGTCTTATGAAAAGTCTTCAAAGGGCAATGAATTCTCAAAAATTTTCATCATATGATGAAATAGTTTTACATGCCATCAAAATAGAGAAATAATTTTCTAGATTGAATTCGATCGAAGGAAGTCAAGAGAAGTAGATTTATTCTAATAATAATTGAAAATTTGAATCTACAAAGAATAATAAGGGAATGAATAAATTCCAATTATGAAAGAATTTTGGAAATAACTATCCTGGGAAATTATTAAAAGTCATGGTAGTTTATTATAAGTGTGGAGAAAAGGGACACTGATCTAATGAATGAAAAGGGAAGATACAAACAATGAATTCCAATTCTATAATTTAGTGATATGGGATACTATGTAAATTATTTTCCTAAATGTCATGTAAAATTGCCTAAAAAAGGCCATGGGAGCAAGGGTAGGCTTATGTGATCACAACTATAGAGGTTCATGTTTTTAATGATGTGGTGGCTGGTACTATAATAGTTTCCTTGATTCTAGGAAATTCTTTTTTTGATTTTGGTTCATCCTATTATTTTATATCTTCCCAGTTTTCCAAAAAAATTAGAAATTTCCAATTTGATTTAATAATTTTTTTCTTATTCAAATCTCTTAAGGGATGTATTATTGAAACAAAGATGCGTCAGTAATTACCATTTGTGAAACATAAAAATAAATTAGTTTCTGACCTTATCATCATACCTATGATTAAATTTTACATTATTCTTGATAATAATTAGATTTAAAATTATGATTAAAAAATCTATTTCAATAATATGGAAGTTACAATTTTTTAGATGATGTTGAATCCCTTATCTTAAGAGTAGAAACATCATCATCTAGATCTTATCTAGATCCACCTTCAGAAGATATTCTAAATAAAAATATAGGGGTGGAAGATAGTGCATCATTTATGGATCTTCAAATTGAATATGTACCTACTGTGCAAAAAATACGTTGATGTATTTATAGAGGATTTACCTAGACATCATCCAGAGTGGGAAGTTGAGTTTTCTATTGATTTAATTCTCGGTGAAAGACCTCTATCAAAGACTCCCTATAAAATGGACACAATATCATTAGTAAAGCTTAAAAAACAAATAGAGGAATTTATTGACAAGGGATTTATTCTTCCTAGTGTTTCTCTATAGGGAGCCTCTACTCTCTTTATCAAGAAGAATGATGGATCTATGAGGCTGTGCATTGATTATAGAGAAATAAATGTTATTAAAAATAAATAAAAAGTATCATATTACTTATATTTATGATCTATTTGAGTATCTTCACAAGGATTAATATTTTTTGAATATTGAACTTCAGTATGGATATCATTAGTTTTTTGAGATAAAGGAAGATATTATAAAGACATCATTTTGAACAAGGTATGGGTATTATGAGTTTCTAGTAATTCCATTTGGACAGACAAATATATGCTCTTTTTTCATGGACCTAATGAATATATTTTTCATGGAATATCTTCATGATATTTTTGTGGTATTTATTAATGAAATATTGATATATTATAAAGTCTATGGGGACTATGAGAAACAATTTTGGGTGGTTCTAGATACCCTAAGAAGAAAAGAGTTATATTATATGTTTAGTAAATGTTAATTCTAGATTCATAAAATCTATTTTCATGGGAATATTATCTCTATGGATGGAATCTTGGATGATCCTAAAAAAACAAAGTCAATCCAAGAATAACCTCCTCCAAAAAACATAACTGAGGTATGTGGTTTTATTGGCATAGTAAGTTACTATTGGCACTTCATACATAATTTTTCTGGATTAGATACCCACTAAACAAGGTCACACGTAAAGGGGTTTAGTTCAACTTGAAAAAATATTGTAATAAATATTTTGAAGAATTGAAAAGAAGATTGCTCAATTCTCCAATTTTGACTCTTCCATATAGAAATTAGGGTTTTGTGTTATATTTTTATGCATCAAAGAATGTACTAGACTGTGTCCTTATGAAAAATAATAATTTTATTTATTATGGATCAATGAATTTTAAGACTTGTGAAAATAATTGGCCAACTCATGATCTTGAGTTAGCGGCTGTAATATTTTCTCAAAAAATATGGAGAAACTATCTCTATGGTTAAATATGTGACATATAAATGGATCACTAGAGTTTGAAATATATTTTTACACAAAAAGAACTCAAAATGAGGCCAAGGATATGGATTGAGTTACTCAAATATTATTATTATTCAATACACCATCACCCAGTAAAGGCTAATAAGAACGAAGATGCATTAAGAAGAAAATATCATGGACTTTTGGACCAAATGAAGATTAAGAGAGATCCTATATTCATGGATCTAGTAAATTTGGATATGGGAATTATTGAGGGAAAACATCTTTACTTTTTCAAATAATTACTAAACCATATTTCTTAGAGAAGATAAAAATATCTCAATCTAATGATGAGAACCTTAAAAAGAAATTTAAAGCTTTTAAGGATAGAATAATTGAAGACTTTTTGTGTGAGGATGGAGTTCAAAAATTTGGAAAGAGGTAATGTGTTCCATTAACACCTTATCTAAAAAGGGAAATATTAGAGGATTCTCATAGACTGAATGTCCCAGTACACCCGGATAGCACCAAGATTTTTAGAGATCTGAAGGAATATTTTTGGTCAGATAACATGAAGCCATAAATTTCTGACTATGTGTCAAGGTGTCTGGTTTTTCAACAAGTGAAGGCTGAGATAAGACATCCTATAGGAGTCATGAAACCTCTACCAATTACTATGTGGAAGTGGGATGACATTACGATGGTATTTTTCAAAAGACTACCAAGGATACCTAGAATGAATGATGTAATATGGGTAATTTTTGATCGTCATATAGAATAGGAACATTTCCTTGCTATAAGAAAAGATTTACCACTTGAGCCCCTAGAATGACTCTATATTAATGATGTTTTAAGGCTTCATGGTGCACCTATATCGATTGTGTCTGTTCAAGATCCCCGTTTTACTTCAAAATTCAGGAAAAGTATTAAAAAACTTTTAGATACTAAGCTTCATATGAGTATTTATTATCACCCCCAAAGTGATAGAAAATATGAAATAACCATTCAAACATTCGAAAAAATTTGAGACCATGACAACAGGAATTTCAAGGTATGTGGAATCAGTACATACCTTTGGTGGAGTATTTTTATAATAATATTTTCCATTATAATATTCAAATGGTGTCATATGAAGCATTATATGGAAAGATTTGTCAAACTCTATCTTTTTGGGATGAAGTTGGTGAGAGGAAACTTATTGTCCCATAACATATTGAAGAGACAACAACAAAGGTAAAGACAATTGAGGCCCATATTAATGTATCCCAAATAAAAAAAGAGTTATACTGATAACCATATAAAGTTTTTGTAATTTCAAATGGGAGATCATATCTTTATAAAAGTGTCTACCTAGAAGGGTGTCATAAGGTTCGGTAAGAATAGGAAACTAAGCCCCAGGTACATCAGACCATTTCAAATTCTGGAAATAATTGGAGCTATAGCTTACCATTTATCTATTACACCAAGTTTATCCAATGCTAATGATGTGTTCCATGTGTCCTTATTAAAGAAGTGCATGACAAACCCAACACATGTAATCAACTATGAAGAAATATAATTTGAACCTCATTTTCCATACAGTGAAGAGCCTATCGAGATTCTCAACACAAGAGATAAAGTATTTAGAAATCGGACAACATGACTGGTAAAGGTTCTTTAGAGAAACCATAAAACTGTGGAATAAACATGGGAACCTAAAGATGTTATAAATAAGAACCACCCACATCTTTTTAGAGGGACATATACATGAAAAATTTCAAGGATGATATTTCTAATTGAGGTAAGAATATAACACCCCAAGATTTTATAGTATGTTTATTCTTAAATAATTTCAATTCATTAGGTATATTATTATTCATGAAACACCGAGTCTCTAGGAAAAAAACATTTTTATAAGATATTGTTATAACATAGCCATTAAACTTATTTTTACCACGTCTAGGATTTGAATTTCAAAAAACAGACATACTTGATTGCGTTCAGTAAGATATTTAGAGTTTGAAAGGATCAACTTAATTTTTGGGGAATATTAACTTACCCTTCTGAATAGTAATGTTACCCTTATGAATAGTAATGAAACTCTTATGAATAGTAACCTCACCCATGAAAGTATAAATAAAATTTAGGCACCTTATAAATGAACAAGAATATTTTAAAAATTAAAAATTAAGTGTTGGTATTTTTTGTGAGAAATATATAATTAATTATAATTTTATAATAAATAAATTTATTTAAAAGAAATATAATTTTCTTAAAATTAATTCCTAAATCAATATTTTATTGTCTTGTGATTTTTAGATAATCTAATAAGACCTTAGATAATTTTCTAGGGTGTTATAAAATCAGTATTTTCTGAGTAAATAATGATTTTAATTAAAAAATAAATTTGTCATATTTAGAACATTATTTTCATAAAATTGATTTCATTTTTTGGTATTCAAAATGTTGATAAATATTTAGAGTTATTTTTTTAATTTTTTGAAATACACTAATTTTGGGTGAATTGTAAAATACTGTCATTTACGGTACCTCATATTATAAGACAAATACACTACACGTTGCATCATGGATGATGTAAATGGACATTGGTTTGAACTCATATGAACTTATTACTATTTTTTTTCATAATAATCAATAATATTTCTTATCTTGAACAAAATAATAATATATTGAATAAAAAATTGAGAAATCACTCCTCTCCTCCACTATAAAACCCCCCTTACCTCCGTCTTCTCGTCAGTCCCCTAAGCCTTTAATATTCTAAAATTTCCACCGAAATACTATTCCCTTGTATCTACACACGTAAAAGAGACCTTGTTCTAGAAAAAAGACCAAAAACCTTTCCCTTAAGGAGGTTCTCAAGGAGGTTATTTCAATAGGTAAACCCTATTCCTTTTTCATTTTATTTCATTTCAATTTATCTTCTTCTCTTATTCTCTCCTAGCCTCCTCACTCCAATTGATCATGGTTACTCTCATATAATTTATATAAAGGAATTATATCATGTTAATGTTACATCCATTATCAATCTCATTACTCTCCCGCTATTATTTTATAAATGAAATCATCGTCTCAGAGGTTCCAATTTATAACCTTCGTAGATGAAAAATTTTCATTCTTCAAATTATTCTTCAAATATGTTCATGAAACTATTTTAATGGTTGATAAAGATTTTAAAATTTATAATATAACCCTTTTATGTTCAGAAATTAAATATTTACATAATAGTAAACAATAAAACAAAATGAGTTGGTTATGATCAACAATCATCATAATAATCTAAACGATTATCACTAAATGACTTATCTAATGATACTTCATCATACCATGTAACCAAATGATATATATAACCATTTACAATTATATATCCTCATTAATAACATATAATTTCAATAACAGATAATTATATTCATTCCACATTAACTTCTATAATCATACACAAGTATGTCGATCATGAAAACCAAAGAAATAAATGCTCTTGAGCGATAAATTTGTATCTTATAACTCATCCAAAAGGCCATAAATATGATTAATAAAATTATACTAAATCAAATAAAAATATATAAGATGATTAATTAATTAATTAATGGATTTAATCATATTATTCTGGTCATTAAGATCATCGGAAGAACACATTCATGCATAAGGTAAGAGGTTTCTCGTCTCACTTCCGTTTTTATGAAATTTCCATTATTCGCCACATATTTCTTGTATGTGGTGTATGTATGCTTCCAATTTATATATAATATCATTATTCTCTTTATATTCATGATATTAAATGATCCATTTTATGATTATTAATTTCTGGTTATGTGATTCGATTGATTATGATGCGGCAAGGGACTTCAAATTAATTTTCCTTTCGTTGAGACTTACATTGTATTGTGAACCTAATCATTTTTATGTGGTGTATCTAATAAACCTTTGAGATCATTTTTCATTTGATATTACATTATATTAAATATAAATATTCTTTTATAATGAATTTTATTATTGACTTAGTCATATACCCTTTTACATATGGTGTTTTTTTAATGTTGTTTTAAATGTTGAAATATTGATGAATCTGTAACCTCTACTCTAATGGAAATTGATAAGGAATATTGTTATCGAATTAAATAATTGTATAAGAAATATTTATACTTTTAGTGAATGGTCAGGTCCCATTATATCCTCTTGATGCATCGATAGGTCTCATGAAAAAAAAACAACAAGTGACAGACCCTTCGAGTTTGTTTCCAAAACATAATGAGATGGGTTTCTACCCATAGACATAAAATGTCTCGATGGTATGTTGGTTCATGTGCTAGATACATTATGGACAAATAATAATCATTATTTTTATTCAGAATTCAATTATTACATTCCATTAGGTTTTCACTATGACAAAATCTATGGATAAATTTTCATTCTTAGTTTGTTGATGGTGTGTGTTTTTCAATTGTTCACAATGCCATATTGATTATTTATAGCTGATTATGATTAAATTATTATTGTTTTATTATTCCACTATATGTAACCCTTAATTAGAATTTGATATCACCCCTTCAATTTTTTTCCTTCCCCAGTTTATGAATAATATATCATTTATTGAGTTTTCAAGGGTGTAGTTTATTAACTTTTCTTATGTATTATATGTAGTTTTATTCTCCTAATGTAAAATGGGATCGATGTTTGCATCTGGTTTCATAAAACCCACTAAAATAATCTTTCCTTCAGGAGTTGATTCTTTGTAATAATGAAAATGTAATAAAATAATGCACTGGCTTCTGGGTGAGGGTGTTACAGTTGGTGTTAGAGGAAGTTTAGAAGAAAACTTGGGAACTGGATTTAAAAAACATAGATTAGGGAGAAAAATACTAAGATAGAATTTTATGATAAGTATAGAAGAACATGCTATAATTTTGGTAAGGTAGAGATTATGTGGGTATTCCTAGAAATACATCCCTTTTTGGACACTACTAGTGGACATGGTTCTAGCATACATGTACCTATAAGTAACAACTTCGAAATGGTGTTTTGGGATTGACTTGAGTTAACATGGTACATGAAAATGGGACTTACTATGCACCTAGTTTGACATTTCTGAGGGATATTCTTAGGATAATCTATATTTTCTTTACAACCCATTATGAAGTATTTAAAAGTAAATAGAAATCCTGATTATGATTATGAGAGTAGCTATACATAAATTTTCAGATTATGTTAAGTGTTTTACTAGTTCCAAATTTGTAATTATGATTTATAACCTAATTAAGTGTATTCCATTGTTTAGTGATTTCTCTTAATAGAATAATGTTAATCAACACTCACAATCAATGTAGGTATTTCCCTAATGATCAAGTAAATAGAGTTAGTTTTGGATCTGTGAAGATCATAACCATATTTGGATAAATTACTTAGGCTATGATGAATAACCATGATAAACCTATGTTGGATAATTTCATGCAATAGACTCCCCCATATTTTAGTGGAACTACTAATCCTGTGGTAGTTGAGAAATGGATCAAGTCCCTTGAAAACACATTTTTGGCATTAAGATGCAATGAAAATGAAAATGTAGTACTGGTGGTATATTGTCCCAAGAGAGATTCTGATCAATGGTGGTCCTTGAGCCAGAATACCATGGAGGAAGATGAAATAGAATATATGTAATGGAGAACTTTTAAGGAAGTATTCTTCAAAAAATATTATAAGGACCCATCCACAAACACTGAATATTCTTGAATTAAGTTAATAATTCATATTGAGGATCTTTTCAGGTTTAGAGATTTAGAAAATTATGTCATAACATATACATAACAACTTGAATATTACATGTAGACAAATCTACCCATTTTCCTTTTTTTCACAAACTAAAAATTCTTGAAAAAAAGAGTCATGTATAGTTCCATGATTTGGATAACATGACTTTTCCTTGATACCATCCTTGACCCTATTTTAATTTATGTCTTGTGAAAAACATTTCCAAAACTTGTTATGAGCATAAAAAGCTCAGTAAGGGATACAGAAAAATGAAAACCGTTAGTTTTTTTCAAAATAACAAGTAAACCATGAATAATTTATCATAAGTAATACTTTTCACCTTTATGAAGTAGTAAATATTATTCACTAAATAAAAGATCATTGCTTACTCTTTTGTAACCAAAAGATTACTATAAAACCCATATAAAGAACACATAACATATAAAGGTAACTTGGGACATAAACATACATAAATGGAATAACCATGTGGTCTACTTCCACACATATCACTGAATTGAAGAGCTATACGACCGACTTGCATACCCAATGCATGTAGGTTATAATGTAACCACCCATCCTGGTTTATCACGGCACCACCCGTCATTTGGTTTATCACATAAACACCCATAAAATGTCTAAGTACCATTATAAAATCCTAACACTTACAAAAAATATAAAGGAAAGAAAACACTTCAACATTTCAATCATAATATATCACTTAAATATATTGACATAAAAAATCCATTATCAAAACAATTTTCAATAAAAAAATACATAAAATAGTATATGGTTTTTATTTACCTTTTAAAAACATTATGGCTTGTTAAGGAAGCCAAAGAGAAAACAATACTCGTGGTGGCGGAAAGGTTGTTGTCACCGCTCATGTTAAAAGAAACATTCCATTTTGTCGTTTAGTAAAATGATTCATAGAAAAAGATTCCCTTTGAATGAAATGAAAAGTCAAAGGTTTTTATACAGTGTATAAAAGAAAGTCGTTTATTAAAAAAATATTCCTCAATGAAAGGAGATTGAGACGAAGTCCCTTACCTCCTGTCTGACTTGACCCATTCGTTCTTCAATATCCTGAATAATAAACTAAAGTTTATTTCTACTTTCTTAAGAAGCATTTTCAAGTTTATTATTAATTTTATATCAATTATTACCATGGTATAAACATTATGTAATTATTTAAGTTAATAATGGTCATTTTGATGATATTTGGTACTTGAGTCAAAAATGGACTTCTTATAATTACAAGTTGTTCATGTGGTCAAAAGTTCATTATATTCATAATTATATTCAGAATTTAGATATCTTATATATCATATATATCCAGTATATACATGTATTTATAATAGTACATAACATTTGGATATAATAAATTAAATGCACCTTTCATGGAGACAGTAAGCCGTACGTACTCATGAACACTACTTCCATTTCTATTTCATATTTTTAATGGAATGAAAACTTAATGATACATTAGTATATTATAATTCTAGTATAATATCATATATAGTTTAATTAACTCTACCCTTCATACATTCCACATAATGCATGGACGAGTCATATAACTTTGAGGGGGAAGTAACCCACACTTCCTCAAATTAAAAATAAATAAGAATAGAATCAATATAAATATAATATATATCATATATAAATACAGTTCCTTCTTAATGGCCACCATGAGAGGTGGTTGGAGATATTTGACCAATCATCGTTTCGTGAGGCAGTAGTTCATCGTCCATTGAAATAGTATGTTCTTTACCCATTAGACGGAGGTGTGTGTATGTTTAGTTATAATCCTTCTCATAAAAACAACCTAGTGTATTGAGGATACTTGTGTTGTTATAAAATAGAGGAATAAAAAGAGTTTAAGTGGTTTTAGAAGTAAAATAAAACAAAATAAAACAAAATATTTTAAGAGAAACTATTACATTTAATTCAGGTAACTCCCTTTGGTTTTAACCAAAATGACTTATTAAAGTTCCTTATGTCTAAGGTAAGTCTTCTAAGAGGAGGATAGGGATATATAGAGCTTAATTGGAAATATTTTGGATGAGACAAGGGGCTTGAGAGATGTGAGGAATGGGTTAGAGGTGAGGGATTTTTATAAGGGGGAGGAAGGGCTCTTTAGGAAAGTGTGAAAATATTATTTTATTATATAATGATTTTCGATTTCTAACAGCCCAAAACTAATTAAAGTCTAATATAATATGACTCCTGACCTAAATAAAACCATCCAATAAGAATTGGATAGGTTTTGGATATTATTTTAATCTTTATAATCTTATTTATTTAAATCATTTATTAATGTGGTAAACACTACATCATTATTCTGTCATAAATATTTTTTTAGTTGATGTCTAAAAATTAAAAAAAAAATACAATGATATAGAAAATATATTTAGATTTCCAAAGAATATTTATAGTCAAAAAATAACTTATATAACCGTACATAAAAATTAATTTACTAAAAGATGTTTGTATATGTCATTTTTATCTTTACATTAAGTTAATTAAAATAGAGTCTCATTATAACTCTTAAGTGGCTCTATGTGGTCCCAAAATAGACCCAAGGATTCCCATGGTCGGCCATGACTCATATAATATGGTTAGGACAAGTGTTAAGATAATTTTTGATTATTATGATATTCGTTTTACCTTGAATTACCCTATTTACCTTTAACCACGGTAAATAAGTCTAAAGTTACTATTCACCAAAAAATATTTTCATCTTATTTAACTACATTTTACTTACTAATAACAACCATGTATGTATTATTTTTGAAATTCAATTCACAGAAGTGGTAAAATTTCATTTAAGTGAAAAATTCATCTTTTTAACTACTACTCAGTGTTTTCACTATTCATCAAAAATTGAAGTTTTTCAGAAAAATAACAAAAATTCATCATAATATATATTTTATATTCAAAATTCAAAACATATGAGTTGTATAAATTAATTTAAAATTAATTCTCGTTTGAAAAACAAAATGCGTGTTTTTAAGAAATATTAACAATCAAAAGATTGACACTTGTTTATGTACAATTTAAAAATGAAATTAATTCCAATGACCAAAATTGGTTTAAATGGTAAAAATATAATATAATTAAACTTTAAAACCAATTAAAAATATAATCTAACCATATAAATAAAATAGATTGAAAGGTAGTTTTGAATTAAAATACAACATTTTTCACTATTCATTAAAAAATGAATTTTATCAGAAAAATTCCAAAAATTTACCCAAAGAAAATTTTTATGCCCCGATTCTAAAGAAGAAATTTATTTTGTCAAATAGAACATATAAAAGTGACCAATACTATATTTTAATAGAGTTCTCCATTAAAAGGTGGTAAATCAACAATTTAATGTAAATTATGCTTAAAATTAGATTCATTTACATTTTAAGCCTCTAACTTTTATTGGATAAAAGTAAAAACATTTAAAAAACATGTATAATCATATTATAGTTAGTTCTATTCATTCCCACCCATACAATGTCTAGGCGTTAACTACCATTTAAAATAATAATATTATTTTGTCAGTGTGCAACGTAAGATTTCAAAGAAACCCGTTGTTGCGTATAGGGTACGCCATTGAACATAACAAACCCTTTAAATTAAAATTAATATTTAATTCACAAATATTAATAAATATAAAAATGTCATATTTCTTTATTTACCTGAGATGTTACATCCTTCCCACTTTTGGAAATTGTGTCCTCGCAATTTTATTCAGTTATCAAATAAATGGAGGTATTTATCCCACATAGCATTTTCAGATTCCCACATTGCGTCTTCAACCATATGGTTTTTTTCACGAAATCTTTACCTAGTGAATTAACTTATTCCACCAAACTTGCTCTCTACGATCAAGAATCTGGACTGGTTTTTCCTCACAAGAGACATTCTCTTCTAACTGAACTACCTCTAGACTTAAAACATGATACTGATCTAGAATATACTTTCTAAACATTGAATCAGGAAAAACATTATGTACCTGGGACAAACTTGTAGGTAAATCCACTCTGTACGCAACTAATCCAACTTTATATAGGATTTTAGAAGGTCCAATGAACCTTAGACTCAACTTTCTCTTCTTACCAAAACCCATCACACTTTTCCACGGATTTTTTTTAGAAAGACATGATCCCCTACTTCAAAATAAACATCCTTACTCCGATTATCCGCATAACTTTTCTTCCTACATTGAGCTATTCTCATGTGCTTCTAAATCAAATAAACTTTTTTTTCATTCTCTTATACCAATTATGGTCCCATTAGATTCCTCTCACTTACTTCATCCCAAAAAGCTGGATTTCGACATCACTTCCCATATAATGCCACAAAAGGAGCCATATGTATACTAGAATGAAAGCTGTTATTATATGAAAATTCATCCAAAGAAAGATGTTGGTCCAAACATCCCTGGTAATCCATCGAGAAAGAACGTAACATATCCTCCAAGGTCTGTATTGTTCGTTCTGACTTCCCATCTGATTGTGGTTGATAAGTTGTACTAAAATTTAATTCTCCACCAAGTAACTTCAGAAGGCCTTTCCAAAAGTTAGAAGTAAACATAGGATCACGATTAGATACAATGGAGAGGGGAACACCATGTAACCTAACTATCTAATTACATACAACTGAGAAAGTTAATATAGAGACAAAGTATCTCGAATAGGAAGGAAATGAGTATATTTAGTCAATCGATAAACAATAACCCAGATTGCATTATTTCCTTGAGATGTCTTCGGTAATCCTACAAATAAGTCCATGGATATATTTTACCATTTCTACTCTGGAACCGGTAAACACTGAATCATCACTTTCAGAAACTACCACTTTGCTTTAACCTGCTGACAAGTCAAACACTTCACAGTAAAATCAAAAATATATCTTTTCATTCCATCCCACCAGTAATACTCCCAAAGATCTCTGTACATCTTAGTACTACCAAGATAAACTGAAAACGGGGAACAATGATCTTCATATAACATCTCATTCTTCAACTGTGAATCACAAGGCACACATAATCTCTTACAAAACCTCAAAACACAGTCATTATCAAAGTTAAAATCAGGAAACATACCCTTCTAAACCAACTCTATCTTTTTCTGCAACTCACTGTCTCCCTTCTGCACTTGCTTAATTCTCTATGATAGGGATGATCTCACTAACACCTGAAACAAAATAGAGGAATTTTTTTCACCATCAACTTCTATGCCAAATTTTATCAAATCAATAACCAAAGGATCTCATTCTAAAAATAGCATGGTTAATGAAGCATTACTTTTTCGACTCAATGAATCAGTCACTTTATTTTATTTTCCCCGATGGTAAAGGATTGTGAAATCATAATAATTTATTAATTAAAACCATCTCCTCTGTATCATGTTCAATTCTTTTTGAGTGAATATATACTTTAAATGTTTTTGGTCAGTTTATATTTCAAATTTTATTCCATACAAATTATGCCTCCAAATTTTTAAAGAAAAAACAACATAAGCTAATTCAAAATCATGTGTGGGGTAATTTAACTCATGAGATTTCAACTGACGTGAAGCATAAACAATTACCTGATCATTCTGTATAAGGACACATCCAAGTCCTTTTAACAAAGCATCACTGTAGATAAAAAACTCACCATTTCTGGAAGGCAGTGCCAAAACTAGAGCATTCACCAATCTTCTTTTCAATTCCTGAAAATAATCATCACATTATTTTGTCCAAATGAACTTAACACCTTTTCAAGTTAACTTAGTCATTGGTCTAGATAAACGTGAAAAATTCTCAAAAAACCTCTAGTAATAAACTTCCAAACCAAGAAAACTATGGATCTTGGTTATATTTGTGGGTCTTGTCCATTCTATAACAACTTTTTTTTAGTAGGATCAACAATTATGAATTTTTTTGAAACAATGTTACCAAAGAAAGAAATTTGTTTTAACCAAAACTCACACTTGTTGAATTTCCCAAATAGTTTCTTTTCTTTTAAGGTTTGAAAGACAACCCTTAAATGACTTTCATGTTCTACATTACTTTTAGAATAAACCAAAATATTATCAATGAACACAACTACAAACTTATCCAAGAACTCACGGAAAATTCTATTCATAAGATCCATGAATACATCAGGTGAATTGGTTAACCCAAAAGGCATAACTAAAAACTCATAATGGACATGTCTAGTATGAAACTCAGTCTTCGGAATGTCTGTTTCCTTTACATTCAACTGATGGTACCCCAACCTCAAGTCAATCTTTGAAAAATACTGAGCTCCCTGGAGCTGATCAAACTAATCATCGATATGAGGAAAAGGACACTTGTTCTTAACTGTGATGTTATTCAATGGTCTATAATCAATGAAAAGTCTCATTGATCCATATTTATTTTTAAAAAACAATATAGGATCACCCAATGGTGATGTTCTAGGTCGAATAAAACCTTTATCTAATAACTCCTGTAATTGTTTCTTTAACTCTAAAAGTTCAATTTGATCCATTCGATAAGGGGGTTTTGAAAATGGCTTATCCTGAGGAACTAAGTCAACAGTAAATTCAACTTCCAAATCAGGTATAATACCAGGAAACTCATCAAAAAAACATAAATATACACATTTACTACTGGAACATCATTAATTTTAACAGTTCCTTTGTTTTCAACAATATGCGCAAGGTAACATTCATTTCCTTATTTTACTAGTTTCTTATATTCATGATATGTTATCAAATTTAACTATTCATTCTTGTACAAAAAATGAAAATATTTCTAAAAAAAAACCTCTTTATCTCTGTAGTCAATCATAGCATGATAAATAGACATCCAATCCATGCCCAAAATAACATCAAACTCTACTAGAGGTAAAACAATAAGGTTTGCAGGTTGAATCTTTCCGCACACAAGGATAAGAAGGTTATTATAATTTCTTTTTGTCTCAACATTTTCTCTAGGTGTTTTTACTATATGTTCAAGATTCATATATTGATATGGAATTCCCAATTTACTTGAAAACTTCTCAATAATGAACGACTGTGTAGACCCCGTATCAAACAACAAATTATCATAATCTGAACAAACAAATAGTGTACCGGATACTAATTCATTTGATGGCCCAACATCTGCTAAAATAATTGCAAAGGAATTCACCACCCCTTTCTGCTTATATTATGGTTGCTTTCCCTCAGTTGAGTTCTTCACCAGACACTCATTTTCATAATTACACATTTCATTTCACTTAAAAAATATTTCCGCTGGCTTTTAATTTTCTTCTTGATCATATTTCTTACAGTTACGAGCAATATGACCAGACTTACCACACCCGAAGCACTCTCCAGACTTTGATAAACATTCTCTAGGATGATTTTTTCCACACTTATCACAAGATGGATATTTATTTTTCTTACCTCCAGGCTTCTTTGATAAGTTCTTTACCTTTGCCTTCCAACTGGACCTCTTATTCTATTGTATGTAAAAGAACACCTGATCATCGGAAAACTCGATTTCCACCTTCTCCAAACATTGAAAAAGTTTTTCATAACTTTTGAACTCACAAGAGGCTAATGATCTTCGATATCGCGACTTTAGTCCTGATTAAAATTGATTTATCTTACTATCAAGATCTCAGATGAAATTTGGAGCATAGCTTTCCAGTTGAGTGAACTTTCATTCGTAAGCAGCCACTAAGTCATCCTCTTGCCTTAATTCCAAGAATTATTTTTCAATAATAAGTCAAAAAACCTTTGGAAAATATTTCTCATGAAACATACCTTTGAATTCATCCCAATCAAGATCATTAATCTCTTCACAATCCCTGATATTTTTCACCATCGACCACTGCTGATCAACTTCACCTTCAAAATGGTAAATAGTGAGACTAACCTTTTGATGTTATAAACACCCCAAGACATCAAAAATTTTCTCCAGTGCTTTAATCCACCATTTAGCTAGCACATGGTCAGATGATCCTCTGAATGATGGGGTATGTTACCTCATGAAATGCTCTACTATTGACATGTTCCTCTATGGTAGATCTGGCTGATCTCATGCATAGATACCACCACAATTTATATCCTGAGTCAAATGTGCCATCACTTCAACAAACTATTCGGTTCCGATTCCGACCATCTCAGGTTGCAAATTTTGAAGGTTGTCTTCCTATTGATGGCATCCCATCATACCTTCCATGTTTCCTCTGTGAAAAACCATTCTAAACATAGAAATATCTTAGGCAAAGAAACATTGTAATATGTAAATTCTATTTCATTTCAATATTAATATAAATTACTTTATGGATATCAATTTAACAATACCCTAACTCCAAAAGTTATCTAAACCGACCTTTGATACAAACTATAAGGACCCGACCTTAAACATTGCATATTCTTGAATTAAGTTAATAATTCAAATTGTGGATTGTTTTAGGCTTATAACTTTAGTTAATTAGGTCATAACATATACATAACAACTTCAATATTACATGTAGACACATCTACCCAGTTTTCATTTTTTCACAAAATAAAAATTCTTGAAAAAAAGAGTCATGTTTAATTCCATGATTTAGATAGCATGACTTTTCCTTGATACCATCCTTGACCCTATTCCACTTTATGTCCTATGAAAAACATTTCAAAAACTTGGTATGAGCATAAAAATATCAGTAAGTGATACATAAAAAGGAAAACTGTTACTTTATTTCAAAACAACAAGTAAACCATGAATACTTTATCATAAGTAATAATTTTCACCTTTATGAAGTAGTAAATACTCTTCAGTAAATAAAATATCATTACTTACCCTTTTGTAACAAAAATATTACCATAAAACCCATATAAAGAAAACATTACATATAAAGGAAACTTGTGATATAAACATACATAAATGGAATAACCATACATTTGACACACACACAAATCACTAAATGGAATAACTATACAACCGACATCCATACCCAATTCATTGGAGGTTATAACGTAACCAACCATTCCATTTTATCATGACACCACCCGTTATTTGGTTTATCATATAACCACCCGTCAAATGTCCATGTACCATTATAAAATCATAACACATACAACAAATATAAAGGAAAGAAAACATTTCTACAATTCAATCACAATAAATCAAATAAATATATTGACATAACAAATCCATTATCAAAACCATTTTCAATACCAAAATACATAAAAGATTATATGGTATTTATTTTCCTTTTAAAAACATTACAGATTGTTAAGGAAACCAAAGAGAAAATAATACTCTCGACGGTGGAAAGGTCATTGTCACCGCTTATGTTAAAAGAAAAATTCCTTTTTTTGTTTAGTAAAATGATTCGTAGAAAAATATTACATTTAGTGAAATGAAAAGTCAAAGTTGTTTATATAGTGTATAGAAGAAAGTCGCGTATTAAAACAAAATATGCCTCCATGAAAGGAGAGTGAGACGATGTCTCTTACCTCATGTACGACTTGACCCGTTCGTCCTTTAATCTCCTGAATAATAACCTAAAGTTAATTTCTACTTGCTTAAGAACCTTTTTCAAGTTTATTATTCCTTTTATACAAATTATTAACATTTTATAAACATTATGTAATCATTTAAGTTAATAATGGTCATTTTTTCGATATTTGGTACTTGAGTCAAAAATGGACTTCTTATAATTACAAGTTGTTCATGTGGTCAAAAGTTCATTATATTCCGAATGATATTCATGATTTAGATATCATATATATAATATATATCCAGTATATACATGTATTTATAATAGTGCATAACATTTGGATATAAGAAATGAAATGCACCGTTCATGGAGACAGTAAGCCATACGTACGCATGAATGCTACTTCCATTTCTATTTCATATTGTAATGGAATGAAAAATTAATGATTCATAAGTATATAATAATTCCATTATAATATCATATATAATTTCATTAACACTACCCTCTATACTTTCTACATAATTCATGAATGAGTCATATCACTTTGAGGGGGCGGTAGTCCGCACTTCCTCAAATGAGATTATCGTATTACCCACTGTGGAAACCATAAATGTATTCTATAAATGAAAAATACAGAAGCAAAGAAACAATATATATATATAATATATATCATATATAAATACATTTTCATCATAATTTCCACCTTGAGAGGCGTTTGGAGATATTTGAACAATCATCGTTTCGTGAGGTAGTAGTTCACCATCCACAGAAATAGTATATTCTTTACCCATTAGATGGAGGTGTGTGTAAGTTTAGTTTCAAATAATTCTCATAAAAACAACCTAGTATATTTAGGATACTTGTTTTTTTATAAAATAAAGGAATAAAAATAGTTTAGTGTGTTGGAGAAGTAAAAGAAAACAAAATAAAACAAAAGAATTTAAGAGAAATTGTTACCTTTAATTCGGGTAACTCCCTTTGGTTTTAACCAAAAGTAATTATTGAAGTGCCTTATGCCTATTTTAAAACTTATATTATAAGGATAGGTATGTAGGGAGATTAATTTTGAAGAGTTTGGATGATCCAAGGGTCTTGGGAGGTGTGACGAAGGAGTTGTAAGTGAGTGCTTTTTATTTGGGGGGGGGGAGGGGCTCTTTAGGAAAGTATGAAAATATTATTTTATTATATTATGATTTTCAGTTTCTAAAGGTCCAAAACTAATTAAAGTCAAAGATAAGATGATTCATGGTCGAAATGAAATAATCCAATAAAAATTGGAGAGGTTTTGGATATTATATTAATCTTTATAATCTTATTTATTTAAATCATTTATTAATGAGGTAAACACTACATCATTATTGTGTCATAAATAATCTTATTTAAACGATGTCTAAAAATTATAAAAAATACCATAATTTAGGAAACTTTTTTATCTTTCCAAATAATACTTATATTAGAAATTATAACTTATATAACTCCATGTAAAAATTAATTTACTAAAATATGTTTGTTTATGTCATTTTTGTCTTTACTTTAAGTTAATTAAAACAGAGTATCATTATAACTCTTAAGTGGCTCCATGTGGTCCCAAAATAGACCCATGTATAAAAATGGTCGGCCATGACTCATCCAATTAGGTTAGGACAACTGTTAAGGTAATGTTTTATTATTATGATATTCTTTTTACCTTGAATTACCATATTTACCTTTAACCGCAGTAAATAAAAGTCAAAAGTTTCTATTCACCCAAAAAAATATTTTCATATTATTAAACCAAATTTTACTTCCTAATAACAAAAATTTATGTCAGATTTTGTAAATTCAGTCCACATAAGTGGTAAAATTTCATTTTAGTGAAAACGTCAGCTTTTGAACTACTACTCGGTGTTTTCACTATTCATCAAAAATTGATGTTTTTCAGAAAAATACCAAAAATTAATCTTAAGGTATATTTGATATTATGAATTAAAAAATTATTTCTATTTAAAAAAATTCAAAACATATATGTTGGATTAATTAATTTAAAATTAATTCTCGTTGTCAAAACAAAAGGCGTGTTTTTAAGAAATATTAACTATCAAAAGATTGACACTTGTTTATGTCCAATTCCAAAATGAAATTAATTCCAATGACCAAAATTGGATTAAATGGTAAAAATATAATATAATTAAACTGTAAAACCAATTTAAAATATAATCTAACCATATAAATAGATTAGATTAAAAGGCAGTTTTAAATTAAAATACAGTATTTTTCATTAATCATTAAAAAATGAATTTTATCAAATAAATAACAAATATTTACCCAATGTAAATTTTTAAGTCCTCATTCTAAAGAAGAATTTTACTTTGTCATATAGAATATATAAAAGTGACCAAAACTATATTTAAGAGAGTTCGCCATTAAAAGGTGGTAAATCAACCATTTAAAGTAAATTAGGCTTAAAATTAGATTCATTTACATTTTAAGATTCTATATTTTATTGGATAAATGTAAAAAAATTTAACAAACATGTATAATCATATTTTAGTTAGTTCTGTTCATTCCCGCCAATACAATGACGAGGCGTTATGTAATGGCCCGGACCTCTCCAATCCATTACTTTGTAAAAATTTGATGTGGTCAAACACAATGCATGCTATAATAATAATTTTTTATAATAATAATTGATAATGGTGGTGTGAAAATATTTGGTGTTAATTAGATTAAATGGATTTAATTTAATCATTTTAAAATAAATGAAATAAAATTGAATGTATTTAATTCAATGAGGGGAGGCGCATGGTTTCATTTTGATATATTTAAATTTTAATAAATAAGAAATTGTGTGTGTAATGACTATATAATGGGAGGTGCATGGAATAAATTATAAAAAAATAAATTATAATAAATGAGGCGCAAACCCTTATGGGTGAATCCAACTTGTATTTTGGAATATTAAAATAATTATAATAATATTCACTTAATAGATTACAAAAAATAATAAATTGATTATGAAGAATGGAAGGGGTTCCTAACCCGTGTGTGAATATTATCTGATGGGAGATAGGGAGTAATTATAATATAATAATGGGTGTCAATAATAATAATAATTATTAATGATAATGATGGTGACCCGTTGATGAAATTGAAAGAGGATTTATTACTATTGTATTAAATAATAATGATAATGGTGACACAAATATGTGTGTGATTGGTAAATTAAATTAAATGGGTTTAATTTTTGGTTAGTAAATTAAATGATTTGAATTTAATTAAATGGAATGGTTTCAATTTAATATGAGAATAACCATGGTAAACTAATTTAATGGGATTGAATTAGAACATTAATGATGGGTGTTATTATTATTAATTTTATTAATAATAACATTGATTTGAAAAAGAAAATATGGGGCATGTTGGGCATGGAGTATAGGCAAGGCACTACTTTTAGTGGAGTGAGGGAATTGTGGAAGGGAATAAATGATATTGGAGAGAGGGAAGAATTATAAGGTAATAGTTGGAATAAAATTAAATGAGAAATAAATGATAAATTGGAGATTTGATGAAGAATTCTATAGTTAAAGGGAGCCCAAATTGTGAATGATTTTGGAGTTAGAAAAACAAACAAACAAATAAATAAATAAATAATAATAAAATGTTGTTAATATTAATTTTGATGATAAAACACTATTTTCACTATAACGTCTTCATGCGACCTCGGTTTTACGAACCGTCAATGGAAATATAACCCTGAAATTATGACGGTCATTTTAAGACCAATTATGAATACCCTTTTTATGACTCATGTCTCGGGTCAACAAAACACCTATTATTAATTGAATTTATTATTATCATTAAACGCATGCAAACCGCGTGACATGTCGTGTGTTGACCAGTCAAACAAAGTAACAGTTCTACGGTCACGTCGTGTATTTATTAATACATGCTGCATACCATTTTACCTTTTCTTTTCCTATATAAGATAGGGTTACAAGTTATTTATGGACCCCTCTTCTTCCCTACACGACGACGCTCCCAGATGACCCAGAATCCTTCCTCCTATCTTCTTCATCTGGACTCCGATCGTCGATCTGTCGGTGGCTGTGGGATCATTTAAACGAGGCGAATATCATGAACCTCATTCCATTATTTCTTCTTCGACTTCCTCTTCATAGTTTCCTATTGAGGAGATTACTGATATTTGATGGGAATGACGCTCTTCGATGAACGTCATCTTAATGGTACGTTCTACCCCATTCTTATTCCTTCCTCGATCTCCTCTTTCTGTTCCTCCTTGCTATGCTATGGAAAGTGACACATTAAACCTTAATGGAGTCTCTCTTGGTTGTTAGTGTGGTTGTACCGCAGCGTCCACAGGAGGACGTAGTCATTGGGAGGAGTGATCGAAATCATTGTGGTGGTTGTTCACGCAGAAGGACATAAAAACCTGTTCAGGTAGGGATATTACCTTTGTCTCTCTCTCTTTTAGGCATCATGTGGGGTGCGTATCCTCTTGTTTTCATGAGATATGGTTGAACCAGTAAATAAAGATAATTACTGGTTAAAGAATGGGTTTGAAGAATTTTGATGTTATTGTTGTTTTATTTCCATCAATTCTTACCCTTTATTGTGTTGTGAATTGTATAAGATTATTCCTACTGAAAATCATGGTTGTTGGGGGCCTTTGCTTGTGCAATTAAATGTTGCCCTGTTTTTTTGGATTGTTTTGTGGATGAAATTTCATAGAATGCGTAAATTGGTTAATCATGTAAATTTGGATGATTAATTGAATACCTGGAACCCTTGTATGATCACCCTAGTTAAACTAAATTAAAGAATGAATTTTGTGGGTGCTGGTTGGGGTTTAATTATGTGAAGGGGTGTTTCGTGGTGTGTTTCGGAACAGGTGATCAACGGGGCTGTGGTTGGCTTGGTTGTGGGTTGGCGTGTATGATATGGTTGTGATGGGAAATAGAGCTACGATAAATGGTATCAAAGGGATGATGATGTGGTATGGGTATTGTTTTAGATGTGTTTGTGGTTATGGTGGTTGGAAGTAGGGCTGCAGGGATGGGTTTTGCATATGAATAAAAGTGGAAGAGTTAAATAATTAATTGTGGGGCATGGTAGTTGATTAAATATGGGAAATCAATGGAATTGATTGGATGATAAAAGAAAATGGTATTGTGTTTCTTGTGTTTTCCCTAACTTTATTTGTGGTTAGTAGGGATATGTTTTATGAATGATTGATCTGGTTTGGTTGTTGTTAGTTGCTCGGTAGTTAAGGAACTGATAAACTAAAGCTGTTGAAACATGAAAATCTTAATGGGGTTTGGGGATATTTATTGTGTGCATACTTTCGAGGTATTAGTTCTGAGGCATGTGCTCAGATCTTTTGTGTAGAAGCCTTAGGATGGGCTGAGTGGTTGATATAATTATATAAATCTGTACGTTTTATGTTTCTTTATGCACCCCAACCATGTTGAGTACTAAGTTATGATCACCCGTGGGATGGGGGGGGGGTGAGATTCTAAAAAATCTAAAGGATGGATGGTTATTGTTCTTCCCTATGCTCCCTCTTCTAGGTTCTATATCCCAAGATCCTTCTGGCAGGTTACGATAGATGTTTCCCAAGAGTCTTCGGGATGAGGATGTGATATGTTCCCAGGTGTCTTCAGGATGAGATTTTATGTGGTTCCTAGGTGTCTTCGGGATGAGATGTGGTTATGACCAAGGATTGAGTGCAAGCGAGATACTATGAGCTTCGTATGGCCAGGTTTCGGCACTAGCTCGAGCTTCGTATGGACAGGTTGCGGCACTAGCTCAGGAAGAGGGGGAAGCATCAGAGCGTTAGGCATGAGGGCTTGAGCTATATTCAGTGGGAAGGTGGTGCGGTTTACCCATACATTGATAATATTACTATACTAATCTATTGACTTGCGATATTTGGTGAGTGTGGCTTGTGATGTTGGGTAGATAGATTCCTTGCTAGGCTTTGGTTCCTTCTGTTTTCTCCCAGGGCATTAGGATGTCTCCCCACCTGTGCATGAGAGCTTTAGGTTTTCTTACTGAGTATACTTGTATTCTCACCATACATTTACTTTTAGGTTTTCAGGAGGACTTTAGGGACCATGCGATACCTTGCTAGTTGGGCGTTGGAGTTTTGCTGGTTGCAGTTTTTGCTTTCTTTTTTTGGTATCGAACTTTGGAGATTTTCTTGTACTTGTAATTTTGTTTTATTATTGTATAAAACATGCATATGGGTTTGGGTTTGGGTTTATTTTCATTTACTTGTTCCTTTTTCTTCTGGTGTTTGACTCATCCTATTTCCCGATCTTAAATAATAAAAGGGTAATGCCTCCCATATTTGTGAAAACTCATACCCTTGGTGCTAGTCGCCACTCCGGGGCCTACTGATGGTGGGACTCGGGGTTCATTATCTCCCTTTCACCATTTCCAACTCAGGAGGGGCATCTTTGGTGGGAGGGGGTTGTGAAATAATGGTATCAGAGGCTTATGGTTGAGATATAGGATGGAGTATGGAGTTAGGAACAGTGAGGATTGCATGGGATGGTAGGGCAACAATGTTGGATGATCTTGGTGCAGAACATAGGCCAGGGAAAACTGGCTAGGACATGGGATTTTAGGGCCCCCCGTGATCCGATGCAAGGACTCTGAGCTTACCGAATTACCAAGTAATACTACATTGATTGCAGGGTAGAGACCCTAGGAAAGGTACATGCATCATCATGATTTGAGTTTTACTTGATTTGGGTGTTCTGGGAAATAAATCTTAATAAAATGATAAAATGAAACCTTGAGAAAATTTCCTTACTACTTGGGCTTAGGCGTTCTTTGTTTACTGTATAGCTATGGCACCAATATGTCAACAGAGAGGCAGAGGATTGGGACACAGATAGTTTCAGGCAACAGAATTGGCAACCCTAGCAAGGCCATATACCGAGAGAGATGTTTTCGGTTTTACTTAAATGATATCGTTTGTGTTTTGTTTAAATTCACCAGCATCACACTCCTTTGTAGAAACTCATTCATGCCCATGCTTTGGGAATGGACCCTATTTTTCATGAGTCTATAATGCTAAGTTGTTTTCCTCTTTCCTTTAAATGTGTGTGAAGAGTCCTAACATGTGGGGAGAGGAGGACCTGATCCCTAATCAAGATGCATTAATGTGGATGCGGTTAAACCCATGCGGGCGAGTCAGTGCCGCCCAAAAAAGATAGTATCTTGACATGGGAGAAGGAATTCCCCAATACATGTGTTGGGGAAGCGTGTTTCTAGTTTTGTACGGTGTTGGGGGCAGTGTGGGTATGAGAAATCCTAAATTATATGGGTGAAAGGACCTAATACCTAATCGAGATGCATTAATGTGGATGCGATTAAACCCGTGCATGAGAGTCAGTGCCGCCTAAAGAGGATAATATCTCAACATGGGGGAAGGAATTCCCTGACTCATATAATTAGGATAGTGGTTGGATTCCTATTATGACAAGAGCCCTGCGAGGTATCTTGCGGGGTGGTTGTTCAGACCTTTACCTTTTTTATGGGTTGGTTTTTAATTCTTGAGGATGAGAATGTTTTGAGAGGTATCTGATGTAATGGCCCAGACCTCTCTAGTCCATTACTTTGTAAAAATTTGATGTGGTCAAGCCTGACGCATGTTATAATAATAATTTTTTATAATAATAGTTGATAATGGGGGCATGAAATATTTGGTGTTAATTAGATTAAATGGTTTTAATTTAATCATTGTGACATAAAATAAATAAAATTGAATGTATTTAATTCAATGATGGGAAGTTCATGGTTTCATTTTGATATATTTAAATTTTAATAAATAATAAATTGTGTGTGTAATGAGTATATAATGGGAGGTGCATGGAATAAATTAAAAAGGAATAAATTATAATAAATGAGGCGTAACCCCTTATGGGTGAATCCAACTTGTATTTTGGAATATTAAAATAATTATAATAATATTCATTTAATAGATTATAAAAAATAATAAAATGATAATGAAGAATGGAAGGGGTTCCCAACCCGTGCATGAATATCATGTGCTGGGAGAGAGGTAGTAATTATAAGATAATAATGGGTGTCAATAATAATAATAATTATTAATGATAATGATGGCGACCTGTTGATGAAATTGAAAGAGGATTTATTACTATTGTATTAAATAATAATGATAATGGTGACAAAAATATGTGTGTGATTGGTAAATGAAATTAAATGGGTTTAATTTTTGGTTAGTAAATTAAATGATTTTAATTTAATTAAATAGAATGGTTTTAATTTAATATGAGAATAACCATGGTAAACTAATTTAATGGGATTGAGTTAGAACATTAATTATGGGTGTTATAATTATTAATTTTATTAATAATAACATTTATTTGAGAAAGAAAATATGGGGTGTGTTGGGCATAGAGTATAGGAAAGGCACCACTTTTGGTGGAGTGAGGGAATTGTGGAAGATAATAAATGAGATTGGAGAGAGGGAAGAATTATAAGGTAATAGTGGGAATAAAATTAAATGAGAAATAAATGATAAATTGGAGATTTGATGAAGAATTCAAGCGTTAAAGGGAGTCCAAATCGTGATTTATTTTAGATTTAGAAAAATAAATAAATAAGTAATTAATAATAATAATAAAATATTGTTAATATTAATTTTGATGATAAAACACTATTTTCACTATAACTTCTTCGTGCGACCTCGGTTTTACGAACCGTCAGTGGCAGCGTAACCCTGAAATTATGAAGGTCATTTTAAGACCAATAATGAATACCCTTTTTATGACTCATGTCTTGGGTCAATAAAACAACTATTATTAATTGAAGTTATTATTATCATTAAACACATAGAAACTGTGTGACATGTCATGTGTTGACCAGTCAAACAACATAACAGTTGTACGGTCACATCATGTATTTATTAATACACGATACATACCATTTTACCATTTCATTTCCTATATAAGAGAGGTTCACGTGTTATTTATGAACCCCTCTTATTCCCCGCACGACGACGCTCCTGGATGACCCAGAAGCCTTCCTCTTATCTTCTTCATCCGGACTCCGATCGTCGATCTGTCGGTGGCTGCGGGATCATGTCGATGAGGCAAACATCGTTCACCTTATTCCATTCCTTCTTCTTAGACTTCCTATTCGCAGTTTCCTACTGAGGAGATTGCTGATATTTGATGGGAACACCGCTCTTCGACGAACATCATCTTAATGGTATGTTATACCCCATTCTTATTCCTTCCTCAATCTCCTCTTTCTGTTCCTCCTTGACATGCTATGACAAGTGACACCTTAAAACTTAATGTAGTCTCTATTAGTTGTTAGTGCGGTTGTGCCGTAGTGTCCATGGGAGGATGTAGTCATCGGGATGAGTGATCAAAATCCTCGTGGTGGTTTTTCTCGCAGAAGGACATCAAAAACTGTCCAGGTAGGGATCTTACCTTTGTCTCTCTCTCTTTTGTGCATCATGTGGGGTGGGTATCCTCTTTTTTTTCGTGAGATACGGTTGAACCAATAAATAAATATAATAACTGGTTAAAGAAAGGGTTTACGTAATTTTGTTGTTATTATTGTTTTATTTCCATCGATGCTTACCCTTTGATTGTGTTGTGAATTGAATAGGCTTATGCCTACTAAAAATCACGATAGTTGGGGGCCATTGCTTGCGCAATTAAACGTTGCCCTATTTTTCTAGATTGTTTTGTGGATGAAATTTCTTAGAATGTGTAAATTGGTTAATCATGTAATGTTGGCTGATTAAATTAATACCTCGAACCCTTGTATGATCACCCATGTTAAACTAAATGAAAGAATTCATTTTGTGGGTGCTGGTTGGGGTTTAATTATGTGAAGGGGTGTTTCATGGGTTGTTGTGGAATGGGTGAGCAGCGGGGATGCGGTTGGCTTGGTTGTGGGTTGGCGTGTATGATATGGTTGTGATGGGCAGCAGAGCTGTGGTAAATGGTATCAAAGGGATGATGATGTGGTATGGGTATTGTTTCTGATGTGTTTGTGATTATGATGGTTGGCAGCAGGGCTGCAAGGATGGTTTGTGCATATGAATAAAAGTGGAAGAGTTAACTAATGAATTGTGGGGCATGGTGGTTGATTAAATATTGAAAATCAATGGAATTGATTGGCTGATAAAAGAAAATGGTATTGTGTTGCTTGTGTTTTTCCTAACTTTATTTGTGGTTGGTAGGGATATGTTTTACGAACTATTGATCTAGTTTGGTTGTTGTTAGTTGCTCAGTAGTTAATGAACTAATAAACTAAAACTATTGAAACATGAAAAGCTTAATGGGGTTTGGGGCTGTTTATTATGTGCATACTTTGGAGGTAGTAGTGCCAAGGAATGTGCTTAAATCGTTTGTGTAGAAGCCTTAGGATGTGCTGAGTGGTTGATATAATTATATAAATCTGTACATTTTATGTTTCTTTACGCACATCACCCATGTTGAGAACTATGTGCCAAACACCCGTGGGATGAGGGGGGGGGGGTTGAGATTCTCAAACATCTAAAGGATGGCTGGTTACTGTTCTTCCCTATGCCCCCTCTTACAGGTTCTATAGCCCAAGATCCTTCGGGCAGGGTACAACAGATGTTTCCCAAGAGTCTTTGGGATGAGAATATGATATGTTCCCAGGTGTCTTCAGGATGAGATGTGATGTGGTTCCCAGTTGTCTTCGGGATGAGATTTGGTTATGGACAAGGATTGAGTGCCGGTGGGATACTATGAGCTTCGTATGGCCAGGTTGCGTCACTAGATCAAGCTTCATATGGACATGTTGTGGCTCTAGCTCAGAAATAGGGGGAAGTATCAAAGTGTTAGGCATGAGGGCTTGAGCAGTATTCAGTGGGAAGGTGTTGTGGGGTACCCATACTTTGATAATATTACTATACTAATCTATTGACTTGCGATATTTGGTGAGTGTGTCTTGTGAGGTTGGGTGGATATATTCCTTGCTAGGCTTTGGTTCCTTTTGTTTTCTCACAGGGTATTAGGATGTCTCCCCACTTGTGCACGAGAGCTTTAGGTTTTACTACTGAGTATACTTTTATGATCACCCTACGTTTACATTCAGGATTTCAAGAGGAATTCAGGGACTGTGTGGGACCTTGCTAGTTGGGCGTTGGAGTTTTGTTGGTTGCAGTTTTTACTTTCTTTTTTTGGTATCAAACTTTGGAGCTTTTCTTGTACTTGTACTTTTGTTTCAGTATTGTATAAATCATGCATATGGGTTTGGTTTTGGGTTTATTTTCATTTATTTGTTCCTTTTTCTTTTTGTGTTTGACTCATCCTATTTCCTGATCTTAAATAATAAAAAAGGTAATGCCTCTTATCTTTGTGAAAACTCATACCCTTGGTGCTAGTCGCCACTCCGGGGCCTACTGGAGATGGGACTCGGAGGTCATTATATCCCTTTCACCATTTCCAGCTCAGGAGGGGCATCTTTGGTGGGAGGGGGTCATGACACATTAACTATCATTTAAAATAATAATATTATATTGTTATTGTGCAATGTAATATTAGAAAGAAACCCGTTGTTGTGTATTAGGTACACCATCGAACATTGAAACCCCTTTAAAGTAAAATTAATATTTAATACACAAATATTAATGAATATAAAAATGTCATATTTCTTTATTTACCTGGGATGTTACAAATATTTCCCTCATGAGCAATGAAATAAAATCAAGAGAATAATCATTTTCTTGAAATAATGGGATGGAGGGAGTGTTGTGGAGTATGCGGCTACTTTCCCTAGACTAGATACGTATGTTATAGATTACATACATGATTCGGAAGAAAATATTGATCATTTTAAGGTCTTAAGCCATGTATTTGATGGGAACTAGCTTTTCAAAAAAATTCATTATACGATGAAATAGTTTTATGTGCCATCAAAACAGATAAATAAATTTCTAGATCGAATTTTTTCAAGGGAAATCAAGAGAAGAATATGTCTTCTCAAAATCATGGAAAAGGTGAATCTCCAATGAAGAATAAGGGAACAAATCAATTCTCATTATAAGAGAACTATGGAAAGAACCATCCTAAAATATTATTGAAAGGAATGGGAGTATGTTATAAGTGTGGAGAAAAGGTTCATTGATCTAATGAATGCAAAGGTAAGAGAAAAATAAATGAATTTCAATGCTATAATTGTAGTTATGTGGGATAATATACAAATTATTGTCTTAAACATCACATAAAATTTCCTCAAAAAAGTCCATGGGAGAAAGGGTAGGCTTATGTGGCCACAACTATGGAGGTTGAAGTTCCTAATGATGTTTTGGTAGGTACTTTAACAGTTTCCTCGAATTTAGCCAATGATTTATTGGATTCTGGATCATCACATTTTTTTATATATCTTCATAGTTTTCCAAAAATATTAGAAATTTCCAATTTTATTTAATAATGTTGTTTCCATTCAATTCTCCTAAGGTATGTATCATTGCAAGAAAGATGTGTCAGTCAGTCCCCTTTGTAACACATAGTCATAATTTAGTTGTTGACCTTATAATAATACCTATGATTGACTTTGACATAATTCTTAGTATAAATTGCCTTTCAAATTATCAAGTGAAAATATATTTCAAGAATTTTGAAGTTATAACTTCTTATAATGATATTGAATCCCTTATGTTTAGAGTAGAAACATCATTAGATGTATCTTATCCAGATCCACCTTCAGCAGCTCTTCTAAATAAAATTATTGGGGTGGAATAGAAAAAATTATCTATGAATCTTGAAATTGATTATGTACCTATTGTGCAAGAATAAATTGATGTATTTCTAGAGGATTTACCTATACATCCTCATAAGTGGGATGTTGATTTCTCTATTGATTTAATTCCTTATTAAAGACATATATCAATGAATCTCTATATAATCGCCATTGTGGAATTAGTTGAGTTGAAGAAACAACTAGATGAATTGGGTGATAAGGGATTTATTCTCCCTAGTGTTTCTTCATGGCGAGCCCCTATTCTATTTTAAATAAAAAAGATAGATCTATGAGGCTGTTCATTTATCATAGAGAAATCAATGCTATTACAATAAAGAACAATTATCTTATGCCTCGTATTTATGATCTATTTGATCAGCATCACAGAGCTCAATATTTTTCAAATATTGACCATCGGTCCTAATATCATCGGTAGCATGTGAGAAAGGAAGATATTCCAAAGATAGTATTTTGAAACAGTTTTGGTCAGTATGAGTTTATAGTAGTTCCATTTGGACTGACTTATTCACCCTCCATTTTCATGGACCTAATGAATAGAGTTATCATGTAATATCTTGAGGAATTTTTGTGGTATTTATTAGTGAAATCTTGATATATTCCAAAGGTTATGAGGACATTGAGAACCAATTGTAGGTTGTCCTAGAGACCCATAGATGAAAAGAGTTATATGAAAAGTTTATTAAATGTGAATTCTGGCTTCAATCAATCTCTTTTATTGGCCATATTGTCTCTATGGATGGAATCTCAGTTGATTATGTGAAGAAAAAGGAAATACAAGAGTGGCATAATTTGATGAACAAAACTGAGGTATCTAGTTTTATTGTCTTATCATGTCATTATCGGCATTTTGTACAGAATTTTTCCTGATAGGATATCCTGTTAACCAACCTAACAGGTAAATGGGCTATGATGGTCTAGAAAAAGAATGTATAGAATTTTTTGAAGTATTGAGAAGAATATTAGTCAATGATCTAATTTAAACTCTTGTATATGGAAATTATAGGTTTCTGATATACAGTGGTGCATCAAAGAATGGATTGGGTTGTGTTGTCATGCAAAATGATAATGTTATTTCTTATAAATCAAGGAAGTTGAAGTCTCATGACCAAAATTATCCAAATCATGATCTTGAGTTACCAACCACAATAATTTCTCTAAAAATATGGAAACACTATCTATATGGTCAATGATGTGAGATATATACAGATTATAGGAGTTTGAAATAAATTTTCACATAGAAATAACTCAACATGAAGCAATTTATATGGCACAAGTTACTCAAAGATTACAATTTTTTAATACACTACCACCCAATAAAGGAAAATAAGAAAGTAGTTTCATTAAGTATGAACGATTATGGACTTCTGACCCAAATAAGGATTGAGATGTATCCTATTTTCATGGATATAGTAATGATGGATATGAGAATTTTTAAGGAAGGGGGAACATCTTTTCTTTTTCAAATGACTACTAAACTATCTTTGTTGGAGAATATAAAAAGCTCTCAACCTGATGATGAGAACCAACAAAATAAAATTAATGCTGTTAAGGATGGATGATTGGAAGACTTCATGTGTGAGGATAAATTTCTAAAATTGGTAAAGAGGTTATGTGTTCCATCGGTACCTGATCTAAAAAAGGGAACTATTGGAGGATGGTCATACCTCAAATTACTCTATAAACCCTAGTAGCACCAAGATGTATAGAGATCTAAAGGAACATTTTTGGTGGGATAACATGAGTGAGAAATTTATGACTATATCAAGGCGTCTAGTTTTTCAACAAGTGAAGGTTGAGAGAGAACATTCTAGAGGATTCATGCAACATCTAACTATTCTTATGTGGAAGTGAGATGTCATTAATATGTAATTTTTTACTAGACTACCAAGGACACTAAGAAGTAATGATGAAATATGGGTAATTGTTGACATTCTTACAGAATCGACACATTTCCTTGCTATAAGAGAAGATTTACCACTTGAGAACTTATAAAGACTCTATATTAATGAAGTAGTAAGACTTAATGGTGCACCTGAATCTATTGTGTCAGATCAAGATCTGAAATTTACCTCAAAATTCTAGAAAATTCTTCATAAGTATTTGGATACAGAGCTTCATATGAGTATTGCTTATCACCCCCAAACTGATAGACAATCTAAAAGAACTATTCAAACACTAGAAGTCATTTTTAGATCATGATAACTTGACTATCAAGGTATGTGGTATAATTACTTACCTTTGGTGGAATTTTAATGTAATATTACTTTCCATTCTAGTATTTAAATGGTGAATTATGAAGCATTATATGAAAAGATATGTTGAACTCCAACTTGTAGGGATGAAGTTGGTGAGAGGAAACTTATTGGCCTATACCTTATTGAAGAGAAAACAATAAAGCTAAAGAAAATTCTGGCTCAAATTAAAATATCCCAAAGTAGGAAAAAGTGTTATGTTGACAACATTAGAAAGGATTTCGAATTTAAAATGAGATATAATGTCTTAAGAAAAGTATCTGTAGGGAAGTCTGTATTATGGCTCGGTATGAAAGGAAAACTGATCCCTAGTTATATTAGACCATTTGAAATTCTAAAAAGAATAGGAGTTATAGCTTACAGTTTAGAGTTTCCCCCAAGTCTCTCCAAATTTTATGATGTGTTCCACGTGGACTTGTTAAAAAATTACAGGCTAGAACCAATGCATGTACTCACCTATAGAGAAATAGAACTTTAACCAAATTTTTCATACTGTGAAGAGCCTATCATGATTCTTGACACAATAGAGAAAGTATTGGAAAATCAGACAAATAAACAGGAAAAGGTTCTTTGGAGAAACCATAAAATGGAGGAAGTAATGTGGGGACCTGAGGATGTTATAAAGCGGAACCACCAATAACTTTATAGAGGGATATAAATGAAAATTTTCGAAGATGAAATTTATGAAGGAGGGAAGAATATAACACTCTAAGGTTTTTTGGTATGTTTATTCTTAAATAATTTTAATTAATTATATATCTTATTATGCATGAAATTTTGAGTCTCTACAAAACAAAACTTTTTTATAGGATATAGTTTTAACCTAGTCATTAAACATAATCTATCCACTTCTATAATTTGAATTTCAAAAAAAGGACATACTCGATTGCGTTCAGTAAGATATTTAAATTCCAATAAGATCAACTTAATTTTTGGTGAATAGTAACTTGCACTTATGAATAGTAATGTACCATTATGAATAGTAATATGACCCTTATGAATAGTAACCTCAACCATGAAAGTATAAATAAAATTTAGGCACTTTATAAATAAAAGTGAATAATTTTAAAATTAAAATTTAGTGTTGGTATTTTGTGAGAAATAAATATTTAACTATAATTTTAAAATTAATAAAAATATTTAAAATAAAATTAATTTTCATAAAATGTATTTCTAAATCAATATTTTGTTTTCCTATGATTTTAGGACAATCTTATGAGACCTTAGATAATGTTTCAAGGTGTTATAAAATAAATTATAATTTTAAAATCTGTATTTTTTGAGTAAATAAAGATTTTTATTAAAAATTAAATTTATCATATATAAAAAATTATGTTCATAAATTGGAGTTCATTTTTTGATTCTATATGTAAAAAAATCTTAGGGTGAATTTTTGGAATTTTTCTAAAATACATGAAATTTTGTGAATAGTAAAATACGGTAATTTACAATATAATACAATATAAGATAAATACACCTTTCCTTGCATAATGGATGATGTAAATGTAAATTGGTTCAAACTAAAATGAACTTATTGCTGTTTTTGGACACAATAATCAATATTATTACTTGTCTTGATCAAAATAATAAAATAATAAATAAAATATTAAGAAATCACTCCTCTCCTCGACTATAAAAACCAGCCCTCACCTCCTCTTATCCACACTCCTCTAAGCGTTGAAGCTTCTCAACGTTCTTCCTAAATACTCTTACGTAGTCCCTCCCCATTTCCCTAAGTCCTTGGTCTTACAAAATACCAAAACCCCTTTCCATAAGGAGGGTCTTAAAGAGGTAATTTCAAGAGGTAAACCTTATTCCTGTTTCATTTAATTTTATTTCAATTTATCATTTTTCTTATTCACTCTTAACCACGTCTGTCCAATTGATCATGGTAACTCTAGTATCATATATATATACTGTAATTATATCATGTTAATTAATTAAACATTATCAATCTCCTTCCTCTCCCTCTTTTAATTTATAAACAAAATCATCATCCATGAGGTGCCAATTTATAGCCTTCATGGATGACGAAGTTCCATACATCAAATTATTCTTCAAATATATTCCTAAAACCATTTTAATGGTTGAGACATATTGAAAAATTTATAAGATATCACATTTTATGTTCTGAAAGTAACATATTTACATAATACGAAATGATAAAACAAAATGAGTTTGTTATGATCAATAATCGTCGTATTAATCTAAACGATTATCACGAAATGACTTATCTAATGATTCATCATCATAACATGTAACAAAATGATATATATAACCATTTAAAATTATTTATGTTAATTAATAATATAAAAATTCCATTCTGGATAATTATTTCCACTCCACATGAACTTCTATATGCATACACCAGTATGCAGATCGTGAAAACCAAGAAAATAAACGCTCTTGAGTGATAAATTTGTGTCTTATAACTCATCAAAAAGGCCATAAATGAACTTAATAAAATTAAAATAAATAAAATACATATATATAAGTTTATAAATTAATGAATTAATTGATTTCATCATGATTATTCAATAAATTAAGATCTAGTGAAGAACACATTCGGGCATAAGGTAAGAGGTGTCTCCTCTCACTTTTATTTCCATGAGATTACCATTATTCGCCACTTATTTCTTGTATGTGGTGTCTGTATATTTTCAGTTGATAAATAATATCATTATTATCTTTATATTAATGGTATTAAATTATCCATTTTATGATTATTAATTTTGGGTCATGCGATTTGATTGATTACGACGTGGTAAGGGACTTCATCTCGATTTCCATTTCTTTGAGACTTACTTGGTATGATGCAATAGATAATTTTTATGTGGTGTATCTAATTCCCTTGTGATATCATTTTTCATTTGAAATTAAATTCTTATTAAATTCCTATATTCTTTTATAATGGATATTATTATTTTCTTATCCGTATACCCTTTTACATACAGTGTTTATTTTGAATGTTATTTTAACTATGAAAATATTGATGAATATATATCATCTACTAAAACAGAAATTGATAAGGCATATTGTTCTAGAATTAAATATTTTTATAAGGATTATTTGGACTTGCAGTGATAGGTGGGATCCGTTAGAGCCCCTCTATGAATCAACAGGTCTCATGAAAAAATAGTTGGCAATAGACCCTTTGAGTTTGTTTCCAAAACATAATCAGAAAAGTTTCTACCCATTGACACAAACCATCTGAACGGTATGATAGTTCATGTTACAAATCCATGACATACAAATAAAAAGTATTTTCTTTATTCAAAATTCAGTTATTACTTTCCCTGAGGTTTCACTATGATAAAATCTATGGATTAATTTTCATTATCAGTTTATTGATGGCATGTATTTTTCAATTATTCACTATCCCATATTAATTATATCTAATTGATTATGATTAAATTATTATTGTTTCATGATACCACTCTATGTAAACATTACTTGTCATTTTATCTCACCCCATTCATTTATTTTCCTTCACTAGGTTATGATTAAGAGATCATTTATTGAGTTTTCAAGGATGCAGTTTGTAAGCTTTTGATATATATTATATATTGTATTCTTCTCTCAATGTAAATTGGGTTCCATGTATGAATCTGGTTTCTTAAATATTACTAAACTAATTGATCCTTTGAGTTTCTATTCCTTGTAATCATTCTAATGTAATAAAATAATTCACCAACTCCAAGATTCTGTGGTCGGGGTGTTATAGTTGATATCAGAGAAAGTTTATTAGAACCCTTGGGAAGTAGATTGAGAAAAAATAAATTAGGGAAAACATCCATAAGATATTAATTGAGGATAAGTATATAAGAAAATTCTATAATTTTGGTGATTTAGCGATTATGTGGGTATTCCTAGCAATATAACCATATCTGGATACTACTATTAGACATTGATCTAGAAAAATAATTCCTAGGAGTAATAACTCTTAAAATGTGTTTCAAGCTTGACTTAGGGTAACCTGGTACATGACAACGAGCCTTACTACGAACCTGTATTGACACTCCTGGGGGATATGCTTAGGATAAATCACATTTTCTTTACAAACCATTATGATGGATTTAAAAGTAAATAGAAATCATGTTTGTGATTATGATATTAGTTGTGCATAGATTTTTAGATTATGTTAAGTGTTTTTCTAATCCAAAATTATGAATTATGATTTATAACCTAATTTAGTGCATTCCATTTTTCAGTGATGGTGCCTAATGGAATAAATGGAATCAATACTCGTAGACAATTTAGAGATTTACCCACTGAGCAAGTCAACACAGTTAGTGTTGGAACTGGGCATATCATGACCATATTAGGAAAACTTACATAGGCTCGGACAAATAACCATGCTACACCTTTGTAGGATTAGTTCATGCGATAGAATCCCCAATATTTTAGGGGGACTACTAATCTAGTGGTAGCTGAGTTGTGGATCTAGTCGCTTGAAATTATATATCTAAAATTAAGATGAAATGAAAATTAGAAGATATTACTAGAAATATATTTTCTCAAGGGATATCCTGATCAATGGTGTTCCTTGATCTAGAATACAATGGGGGAAGACAAAATAGAATATATCGAATATAGAGCTTTTAAGGAAGTATTCTTCAAAAAATATTTCCCTCATGAGCAATGGACTGAAATGAAGAGAAAATTCCTTAGCTTGAAACATAGGGAAGAAGAGAGTGTTATAGAGTATGAGGATACTTTCATAGGACTATATTGGTATGTTATAGAATACATATGTGATTTTAAAGACAAGATTGATCATTTATTTAAAGGTCTTAAGCCAATTATTTGGAGGGAACTGACATCTCAAATATTTTCATCATATGATGAAATAGTATAAATTTCCATCAAAATGGATAAATAATTTTTTAGATAGAATTTGGTCAAAGTAAATCAAGAGATGAATAATCCTTCTGATAGTTATAGAAAATGTGAATCTCCAAATAAGAACAATGGAATGAAGAAAATCTAATTATGAGAGAACTATGGAAAGAACCATCATGGAAAATGCTTGAAAGGTATGGGAGTTTTTTTAAGTGTGGATAAAAGGGTCATTGATCTAATGAATATAATGGGAAGGGATAAATCAATTATTATAAATTCTATAATTGTATGGAGATGGGACACCATGAAAATGATTTTTCTAAACGTCAAAGAAATTTGCCTCCAAAAGGCCACAGGATCAAGGGCAGTCTTATACGATCACAACTATGGAGGAAGAAGTTACTAATGATGTGGTGGAAGGTAATTTAATAATTTTCTTGAATTTATCCTTTGATTTATTTGTTTTGGATCATCACATTATTTTATATATTCCCAGTTTTCCCAGAAAATTAGGCATTTTAAAATTGATTTAATAAAGGAGTTATCGGCCAAATCTCTAAAGTCATGTATCATTGCAATAAAGATGTGTCAGTCAGTCCCTTTTGTGACAAAAAAATGTACTTTAGTTTTTCACTTTATCATCATACCTATGATTTACTTTGACATAATTATTGGTATGAATTGTGTTTCAAATTATGATTCGAAAATATATTGTAGGAAGAAGGAAGTCACAATTTTTCAGAATGATGTAGAATCCCCTATCTTTAGAGTAGAAACATAATCATCTAGATCTTATATAGATTGAACATTAGTTTCTCTTCTAAATGAAATTCTTGGGGTAGAAGAGAAAACAACATTTATGGATCTTTAAATTGAAGATGTACCTATTCTGTAGGAATGCATTGATGATTTCCAAAGGATTTACCTAGACATCCTCTAGAGAAGGTAGTTGAGTTATCTATTGATTTAATTCATAGTGTTAGAATTATATCAAGGACTCCATATATAATGACCACTATGTAATTAGTAGAACTAAAGAAACAACTAGAGGAATTGAGTGAAATGGGATTTATTAATCATAGTGTTTCTCAATTGGGAGACCATATTCTCTTTATCAAAAAGAAATATGGATCCTTGAGGTTGTGAATTTATAGATAAATCAAGGATATTAAAATAAAGAACAAGAATCATCTTCTTCACGTTGATGATCTATTTTATCATCTTCACAGAGTTCAATATTTTTCAAAGATTGACCTTCGGTTCGGATATCATCCATTGCATGTGATAAATGAAAATATTCCAAAGACATCATTTCGAACCAGGTATGGGAAATATGATAATATAGTAATTCCATTGGGATTGAATAATTCTCTATATGTTTTCATGAACGTAATGAATAGAGTTTTCAAGGAATATCTTGATGTTTTTGTTGTGGTATTTATTAATGAAATCTTGATATATTCTAAACGCTATGAGGACCATGAGAACCACTTGTAGGATGTTTTTGATACCCTTATAAGAAAAGAGTTGTATGGTATGTTTAATAAATGTGAATTCTAGCATCAAGAAGTCTCTTTTCTTGGCCATATTGTTATAATGATGGAATCCCAATTGATCCTATGAAGGCAAAGGAAATCCAAGAATGGAATACTCCAATGAATATAACTGAGGTATGTAGTTTTATAGGATTAGTAGGTAACTATCATCATTTTGTATAGAATTTTTCATAATTGGATAGCCTACTAACAAAGCATACATATAAAGGGGTTAAGTTCGTATAGAAAAAGGACTGTACACAATTTTTTGAATAATTGAAATGAAGATTAGTCAATGCTCAAATTTTGACACTTCCTTCTAGAAATTATGGGTTTTTATATATAGTGATGCATCAAATAATGGATTGGGTTTTGTCCTTATGAAAAATGATCAAGTTATTGTTTATGCTTCAAGGTAGTTGAAGTCTCATGAAAAAAATTATCCAAATCATGATCTTGAGTTAACAGCTGTAATATTTTCCTTGAGAATATGAAGATACTATCTCTATGGTGAAAGATGTGAGATATATACGGATCATAAGATTCTAAAATACATTTGTACATACAAATAACTCAACATGAGGAAAAGGAGATGGATATATTTACCCAAAGATTACAATTTTTCACTACATTACCACCTTAGAAACAAAAATATGGTTTCATACGAATTAAGTTGGAAATACCATTGTATTATAACCCCAAATGAGGATTAAGAGAGAACCTATGTTCATAGATCATATAAATATGGATATGAGAAATTTTAAGGAAGGAGAAACATCTTTCCTTTTGCAAATGATTTCTAAACCATATATACTAGAGATTATAAAAAGCTCTCAATATGATGATGAGAACCTTCAATAGAATATTAAAGCCGTTAAGGATGGATGATTGGAAGACTTCATATGTGAAAATAGTGTTCTGAAATTTGGAAAGAGGTTATGTGTTCCATCAATACATTAGCTAAAAAGGGAACTATTAGAGGATTATCCTATCTCAAATTTATCTATACACCATGGTAGAACCAAGATTTACATAGATCTAGAAGTTTATTTTTTGGAGGATAACATGAAGAGAGAAAGTTTTGATTATGTGTCAAGGTGTCTAGTTTGTCAAGAGGTGAAGACTGAGAGTCAAAATCCTCGAGGATTCATGTAACCTCTACCTATTCCTATGGGGAAGTGGGATGAAATTATGATGAAATTTTTCAAAGGACTTCCAAAGACACATAGAAGAAATGATGAAATGTGGGTAATTGTTGATCATATTACAAAATCCGCACATTTATATGCTATAAGAGAAGATTTACCACTTGAGCACCATGAAATACTCAATATTAAAGAAGTTTTACAACTCTATGGTGAAACTCTATTTATTATTCCTGATCGAGAACCCTAATTTACATAGAAATTATGGAAAATTCTTCATAAGTATTTGGATACGGAGCTTCATATGGGTACAACTTATCATCTCAAAATCAGTAGAAATTCTAAAAGGACTATTCAAACACTGTAAGATATGTTGAGATCATGCTCACATGGATTTCATGGTATGTGGGACCAATATTTACCTTTTTTGTATTTTTATTATAATAATAGTTTCCATTATAATATTAAAATGGCACCGTTTGAAGAATTATATGAAAATAGATATCGATATCAAAATTTTTGGGATAGAGTTGGTGAGAGGAAACTTATTGGTCCAGAACTTATTGAAGAGACAAAAAAAAAGGTAAAGACAATTCTGGTCTATATTATAGTAGACCAAATTAGGAAAAAGAGTTATACTGACAACTGTAGATATGATTTGAAATTTCAATTTTTAGATCATGACATTCTAAAATTATATCCACGAAAGGATGTATAAAGGTTCAATAAGAAAGGGAAATTGTGCCCCAGGTACATCGAACCATTTGAAATTATGGAAATAATTGGATTTATAGCTTACTATTTAGTGATTCCACCATGTTTATCCAATGTTCAATATGTGTTTTATGTTTCACTGTTAAAGAAGTACATGCCAGACCCAACTCATGTACTCCCATATGAATAAATAGAACTTGAACTTGATTTATCATACTACGAAGAGAATATTAAGATTCTAGACATAAGAGAGAAATTATTGAGAAATAGGAAAACTCTACTGGTAAAGGTTCATTGAAGAAATAATAAAATTAAGGAAGAAATGTGGAACCTGAGGATGTTATGAAGAGGAACCACCCACATCTTTTTAGAGGGCTATATACATGAAACATTTCAAGGAAAAAATTTATGAAAGGGATAAGAATATAACACCCCAATATTTTATGATATGTTTCTTCTTAAATAATTTCAATCCTTAGATAAAATATTATTCATGCAACGTTGAGTCTTTATAAAACAAAAAATTGTTAAAGGAGAAAGATATAACCAAGCTGTTAAAATTAATTTTTTCACTTACATGATTTGAATTTCAAAAAATGCACATACTTGATTACATTCAGTAAGATATTTAGATTCCGATAGGATTAACTTAATTTTTGATGAATAGTAACTTACTCTTATGAATAACAATATTACTCTTAAGAAAAGTAATGTGCCCTTATGAATAGTAATATGACCCTTATGGATAGTAACCTCACCCATGAATGTATAAATAAAATTTAGGCACCTTATAAAAGAAAGTGAATATTTTTAAAATTAACAATTAAGTGTTGGTATTTTATTGAGCAATAAATATTTATTTACAATTTTATAATTACTAAAATTATTTAAAACAAAATTAATTTTCTTAAAATTTATTCCAAAAATTAATATTTTGTTCCTATTATTTTAGGATAATCTAATGATACCTTAGATAATTTTTCAGGGTGTTATAAAATCAGTTATAATTTTAAAATCTGTATTTTTGGAGTAAATAATGATTTAGTTAAATATTAAATTTCTCATATTTATAATTTTTTTATATAAAGTGGAGTTCATTTTTTGATTCTTCAAATCTAAAAATGGTTAGGGTGGATTTTTGGTATTTTTTTGAAATACATGAATTTTTCGTGAATAATAAAATAGGTTAATTTACTATATAATACATTGTTTGATAAATTCACTATTCCTTGCATCATGGATGATGTAAATGAAAATTGTATCTAAATCACATGTACTTATTACTTTTTTTTCACAATAATCAATACTATTTCTTTTCTTGAGAAAAATAATAAAATAATGAATAAAATATTGAGAAATCACTCCTCTCCTCCAGTATAAAAACCACCCTCACCCCCCATCTTCTCCTCACCTCTCTAGCCCTTGAAGCTTCTCAATGTTATGACCAAATAATATTAAATATTCCCTCCCCACTTCCATGATCCTTTGTTCATTCCAAAATACTAAAATCCTTTCCCTTAAGTAGGTTCTCATGGAGGTTAATTAAAGAGGTAAACCCTCTTCCTTTTTCATTTAATTTCATTTTAATTTTCCTTTTTTCACATTATCTACTAACCGCCTATGTCCAATTGATCATGATAACTTTAGTATCATATATATACTAGAATTATATCATGTTAATGTAATAAAAATTATCATTCTCCTTACTCTCCCTCTTTTCTTTTATAAACTAAATCATTGTCAGGGAGGTGCTAATTTATAACCTTTGTGGATGAAAAAGTTTCATTCTTCAAATTTATCTTCGAAGCTATTCATGAAACCATTTTAATGGTAATTACATATTTTAAAATGTATAATATAACCTTTTTTTATGTTTTTTGAGTAACATATTTACATAATACTAAATGATAAATAAAAATGACTTCGTTATGATCAATAAATGCTGTAATAATCTAAACGATTATCACTAAATGACTTATCAAATGATTCAACCTCATACCATGTAAAAAATGATATATATATATATATATATATATCCATTTCCAATTATGTATTTTAACTAATAATATACAAATTAAATTATATTGAATTATATCCATTCCACATGAACTTCTATACTCATACACAAGTCTGATGATTTTGAAAACCAATTAAAAAAACACTCTCGAGTGATACATTTGTATCTTATAACTTTTAAAATAGGCCATAAATGAACATAATAAAATTATAATAAAATAAATACATGTATATAAGGTTATTAATTAATTAATTAATGGATTTAATCTGATTATTTAGGAAATAAGGATCAAGTGAAGAACACATTCGGTCATAAGCTAAGGGGTTTCCCATCTAACTTTTATTTCTGTAAGATTTCCATTACTAGCCACTTATTTATTTTATGTGGTGTTTGTATGCTTCCACTTTATATATAATATTATGATTATATTTATATTCATGGTATAAAATGATCAATTTTATGATTTTTTTGAATTGATTGATTATGATGTGGTAAGAGACATTATCTCAATTTTCATTTCTTTGGGACTTACTTGGTATTGTGCAACAAATTATTTTTATGTCATGTATATAATTCCCCTATGAGATAATTTTTCATTTTAAATTACATTCCTATTAAATATTCATATTCTTTTATAATTGATATGATTATTGTTTTAGTTGTATACCTATCATGAACCAACCCGAGTACCTTGGTAACCGGATGACTGAGTCCCCGCTAACAAAGCCCAAAGGGAATTTCTGATCCCCATGGGTTTCCGAATAGCACCTAGAATCATTTAAATATAAAGTGGAAATGATTTTTCATCTAATAATGTTGAATTAAAAGAATAAAAGTCAGTATGCATATTATTGGAATAATCCTTAGAGAGTAAAGTACCAGAAGTTAAACAGGAACAACCACCAAAGTACTACTACCAATGTAAAAAAAGGGGAAAAAACCCAAAGTCCCTAATGAAACCACTCACTAAGACCAAAGTACAACAACAGGATCCACCACCAAGAGACCCTTTTCATTTTCTCGAATGTGGAAGGAGATAATATAAAAACACCCGAAGGAACAAGTAGGGTGTGAGCCAAATCCTAGTATAATTTCACCTAAATATTACATAATAGAAGCCAATATTAATTTAACAAAAAATTTCTACCAATTTTTAAAACAAACAGGTTTGTAAAGATAATAATATTTAAAAAAATCATGATTTACATCCTAAAAGGTGGTAATACATTTAGCAATTTTTGCTTCACATCTCAAATGATGGAAAACATTTCAAAGGATTGAATTAAACTTTAAATAAAAAGATACTTTGCATAAAAGTAATCTTTCACAAAAGATAGCTTAAATAAACACTTTATATAAAACAGTTTATATAAATTATCAATGCATGTGAAAGAATTCATAATAATAGAATATAAACAGATTCTAAAATGAAAAAAAAGCAAGAAACATGGCCATGTGCCTAATAGGTATGATAGTATAGGCTATAGGTTTCCAAAATTATTAACAAGTATAGGTGTATACATACACCCCATTAGGCCTGAGGTAAAGGGATCTCACCACCATAACCTAACAAATTGGATATGCTGATATGATGTTCTAGAACAATGTAGAATCGTAAACTACCACCCAAAAAACTCACTAACTACCTATGGATTTCATGTGATCATGCAAAAATAAATTATGGGTAATTAATTTTATAACACAAAATGAAACTCATCCCATTCATCATTTCAAATATTCCAATTTTCTCTTTAAAAAATCATAACAGTTTTCTAATGAAAAACATTCCTTTTCACCAAGATAAAACTATAAGGCCCCCATCAAAATATTTTAATCCACATTTCACAAAAATGGGGATTTAAAACCAATCAATTCAATTTCCAAATCCATTTCACATTTCAATCCTACAATTCAATTTTCAAAACAATTCCATCATGTTCAATTCGTAATCAAAAACACATTTTCCCTCAAAAACCCCAATTCATCGGAATTTGGTATTTTCCAAAAAAAAAATAAAATAAATTGAAATCCTTTTTATTCAAAAAACCAAAAAATTAAAATTCATTAAAAAAAATTGAAATTTAAACAAATAAATTAGGTTTAATAAAAATTGAACATTGTAACAAAACCACATACTAAAAACAATGGATCTCGCAATGCCAAACCCTAACCAAGATTTGTCCATGAAGAAACAATATCACACAAACAAGGATCAAACCAAGGTTTAAGATATAAAAAAAAGATTTTTAGAATCAAAAATCAATACCAAGATCCATGGGACTCTAAGGAGAAAGAGAGATAACGTGGGAGGAAGAGAACTGGAGGAGAAAACTAACAGGATTGAGATCAAATTCATTCCACAAGTTTTGGATTACATCCGAGAGGGGTTCGAGGAACCAAAAATCACCCTTGGGAGCTCTGAGGAAGGGGAAATGGATTAGGGTCGAAGGAGGTTCGTCTGATACTAAAAATGGTGGCTCGTGAAATTTTAATAAAAATCTCGGATATGGAAAACGCCGTCTGCATGGTTTCCTGAGAAGCTGGACACGGTAAGGTCAAACAGCGTGAAGGTTATCTAGAGCCTACTGTCCAACCATGTCCATGGAACATGGTTTTCCCTAACTATGTGCAGGCCGTGTTAAAACCATGCCCCTACCCAAACCTTCAAAATTCTCATAAATTAACTCAGAATGACCCCAGAAGAAACACAACCAATGCTCAAACAAGAGGGGTGGTTTAGGAATACATGAATGCATTAATGAGATGTTATAACCTCCCCAAAAAAGAAACATTATCTCTCCAGAGAGCCTATGAAGAAGGCTCCCTGCCAAAAATATGAGGCCACTTATCTCTCATCAGTGCCTCTCTTTCCCACATCTCATGAGAATCAAAACTATGTTGTCATAGCACACAAACCAAAAGTGTTGTTCTCCCACAAAGTACCTTAGTCTCAGAATCAAATGTCCCAGATGGCCATTCAGTCACAGATAAATTATGTTTCACTTCAAGATCATGTCAACTAAGAACATGATATGGGTCAGATGGATACCTTCGAATCCATGATACATGAAACATGTTACGTATTGACTTTAGAAGTAGTAGTAGTGATAACTGGTACACGACTCTTCCTACCTGGTCAACAATCTCAAAAGGTCCAAAAAATGAGGATAATGATTCCCTTGCCTCCCAATCCATCGGTGACCCAACCACAGTGAAACTTTCAAGAACATCTGGTCACCAATTGAGAACTCCAAAGGTCTATGATGACGATCAACATAAGACCTATATTAGCTCTGAGTTTTCAACATTATCTGATGAATAAAATGAATAATTTTTGGTGTCTCTTGGACCTAGCTTGGTCCAGCCAAGGAACACTCACTAATATTTGACCAAAACAATAGAGATTTAAAAGTCCAACCATACAGGGCCTAAAAGGAATTCATTCTGATCACAGACTGGAAAATATTGTTATATGAATACACAACTAGTCCCAAATGGTCATCCCATACTCCACCAAATTTGAGAACACAAACATGGATCATATCATCAGAAATCTGTATAACTCTTTCTATCTAGAAATCCGAATGCGGATGGTATATCGTGCTCAAATGGATGTGAGATCCCAACACCTCTTAAATTATTCTCCTAAAGAGATAATTAAACTGAGGGTCTCTATCCGAGGATATAGAAGATGAAACTCTATGCAATTGAACAATATCATTCACATAGAGACTTCAAAACTCTTCAACTTTGGTTGTATCACGAATGGGAATAAATTGAGCCAATTTTTTCAGCATATTGACCACCACCCAAATCACATTATTCTTCCCTTTGGTATATGTCAACCTGAACAAAAAGTTTATAGTGATCTCATCCCACTTCCAATAAGGTACTAGAAGTGGCTGAAGAAACCCTAAAGGTTTCTGGTGCTTATCTTTCACTTGTTGGCATGTATAAAAATGAAAGAAAAACTTTGCAATGCCTTGCCTCATACCTAGACACCAGGATTGTTTCCTCATGTCGTAGAACATCTCAGTGGTTCCTGGGTTCACAACCCACTAAGAGTTATGGAAATACCCTATCACATTGTTCCTTACCAAAAATGGTACCACAAAATGATTCTGATAACATAGAATTACCTATTTGGAGAATGACCACTGGGAAACTATCTCCCCACCATTAAGAGAGTCTCCAATGCTACATAATTCTTCATCTAGATATTGGTCTCGAAGAATAATTTATAGATGATAGGATTTAAACTAAACACTGGAAAAAATAAACCTTAGCCCCTGAATCCTAAACTCTAGTATGAAACTATGTAATGAGATCCATCAAGTTCCACACTTCTGAAGATTCTCTCATAGCTTGGGTAGAAATCTTCTTGCTCAAAGATTCTATAATCACATTCCCTTTCCTTGGGGTATAGGTGATTCCAATGTAAAAATACTATAGCTATTCCACCCAACACCTTGGGTGGAGATTCAAATATTTTTTAGAGAGATATAACTCAAGATTTTGTTGTCTGAGAACAGAGTAAACCTTTTTCCACAAATGTAATGTCACCAAATCTTTGGAGTGTGCATTACAACTTCTAGTTCAAGGTCTTGGGTCGAATAATTATTCTCATGTGGACTAAGCTAATGAGATACATAGGTAACAACATGATCACCCTGTATAAGAATGCAACCCAAACCTGAACCTAATTCATCACAAGAGACCATATAGATTTTACCAGCCTCTAGAAGAGTTACAACCAGTGCAGTACTCAAAAAAATTTCATCTCACTAAATGATCTCTGAAATTTCTCACTCCACAAAAACTTTACTCCATTATGAGTAAGATAAATCATCAGAGAAACCAATATTGAGAATCCCTTCATGAATTGGTGGTAGTATCTAGCTAAACCCAAGAAGCTTCAAATATTGAAGAAATTTAGTGGTCGTTACCATGTCATAACCACTTTCAGCTTTTTAGGATCAACTAATATCCCATGTTCTAACACTACGTTTCCCAATAACATGACTTCTCGAATCCAAAATTCACACTTTGAAAGAATGACATAAATTCGGTGATTTCTTAGCAAACTCATAAATGTCCTTAGATGAGGCTCATGATCCTCCTCAAATTTAGAGTATAAAAGGATATCACCCACAAATACCACCAAAAAGGTATTGAGTTACTCATGGAAAACCCTGTTTATTAATGAAATGAAAACTTTAATTGAATTGGTTAAACCAAATGGAATGACAAGGTACTCATAATGTTCATACCTACTCTAAAAGTCTATTTTCTTAATGTCAGTTTTTTATCCTCAATTGATGGTAACCCAAGAAAAGATCAATATTCGAGAACAACATAGCCCCCTTCAACTCATCAAATAGATCATCAATCTATAGCAATAGATACATATTCTTTACCATTACTCGATTGAACTTTCGATAATCAAAATAAAGGCAAAGTGAACCATCATCCTTCTTGGAAAAGAGAACCAGTGCCACATAGGGTGACACACTTGGGCGTATAAAGACTTTCTCAAGAAGATCAACCAACTGTGACTTTAGCTCTTTAAATTCATCTAGTTCCATGAGGTAAGAGGCAATAGATACTAGTTGAGTACTAGTAATCAAGTCAATAGAAAACTCAACCTCTCTTACTGGTGGTAAACAAGAGAAGTCGGAAGGAAACACATCGTAAAACTCCACGACGAATGGAGGAAGATCCCCGCTCAAATATTCTTGTTCCAAGTCAAAGGAAAAGTCTTATATTACTTTAATCAACTATGGATAAGAAGGTTCATCCCTGCTTGACCTCAGGTCACATTCTCCTTGAAAAAAAAGACCCACTACTAGGTGTAGTGAAGGATACCCGTCGAAGATAGAAATAAATCCAGGATTTATTAGAAATGATCCAATCCATCTCAAAGATTATGTCAAAATATTTCATATGGTGAACCAAAAAGGTCCAAGATAACTCATCATCTGATAGAGATAAAACATAATATGGACTAAGCAAACCCTTCCCTCTCTTTATACCAATGGGTGTTGTAATATCCATTAATCAAGACAAAATCTCCATAGGAAGATTAAGCAGATTAAAAACATTGGTTTAAATAAATGAATGAGATATAAGGGTATCAAATAAAGTAGTATCTAATGACGAATCTATAGTAATGGTACCTCTCACGGTCACTGGACCTATTTCAGATTCCTCTAAATACTCTTCCACTATGTGAATAAGATTCATTTCAGATTCTTATGGTAGGAATTCTTTTTCAGATGAAATATCTCATTTACGTGCAGTTTTAGGAGGATCTGATGATCATTTCCCACTATGTGGAGTGGAATAAATATAGAAGAACCTCTAAAATTTCCCTGAATGCCCGTAGAAGCCACAATTATGGGGATCCTCAATGAAAATAATCTAAGAATACCCTATCATTCCACACTGGTATCAAACCAAAGAACCTATACCTGGTACTGTAGGAGGTTTGGAAAAACACTTCCGTTGTGAGCTTCCATGAGAAAGATCACACTTACTTTTTCCCTTGAAGGAACTCACACTAAAACTGGGATAAAAAGAAATTCCTAAAAACCCTGACCTGCTATCCAAGTCCATCTTGACCATCAGTTCTATATCCAGAACATCATCATAAGAAATAAAAATAAGCAGGAAAATATGATAACGGATATGCAGACGAAGTCCCACCTTGAACCTTCAAGCCTTCATCCTCTCATTCAACACAATATCAGGTGATAAGTGAACAAGCTCAGAAAAATGGGTTGCATACTCTGGCACAGACCTATCGGCCTTTTCGAGTCTAAAAAAATCTATATACTTGGCCAGCATCATCAAATCTGTATTGAATTGGTTGGTCAAAAAAACTTTGAACTCTTTTCACTCTAATCGCTCATGTTTCTTCACTGTCACCATAGTGTCTCACTATCTTCTGCTTAGTCCTTCCAACATGAATGTGTCGCAATTTAATTTTATCTTTTTGGTTGTGTCTAAAAACCCAAATAAGGATTCAAAAATTCTCAACCACTCCTCAGCCTCTTGATGGTCATTTGATCCCCTAATCAATGCTGGTTCCTAGAAAATGAACTCTTGAAAACTAATCTTGAGGAGATCCCTTTGAGGTTACACAATGGGATCCTGAATGAGAACTAGAGGTGGTTCCTGTCCCAGAGCTTAGATAGTGCGCACGATCACCTCAATTAGATTCAGATCCACAATAGGATTCACTCTCTATGGTTTAGATACAACTTCCTATATGGTCTGATTCGTATGACTTTTCATAGGCATGATGCAACAAAACATCAATAGAAAATAAGGAAGACTTTAGAAAATTCTCAAACTGAGCAATGAGTGAAATTAATCCCAATAGATAGGATGTACAAGATTTATATTTCAATCTATCGAAATAAAAATAGGGAAAAGTCAATAACTAATAAACAAGATGTATTTACCTTACCACCCATGGTGACTTAAGTTTTGTTGTGGTGAGAACTGGCCAGACAATCAATTGTAACTACCTCCTAAGTCCTAAAAATATTTCATAATGCATATAGACTTCAACCCAAAAACTATAAGCCACCTTCTGATACAAATTTGTCACGATCCAAACAAGTTACCCTGGTAACCTAATAATTGATTCAATCTTAACATATCTAGAAGGGTGATACTGATCCCCATGGTTTAGTGACTAGTAGATGGCATCATAAAAACTGAAAGTGGGAACGATTTTTCCACTAACAATACAGAAAGAAAAGAAGTAAATTCAGTATGTATATCAAAGGAAAACTCCACCAGGAGTGATGTACTAGAATTCAAACAGGCACAACACCAAATTACTACAACCTAAGTACAAAAATGGAAAAAATATCACAAATTCCCTAAGGAAACCACTCAACAAGACCAAAGTTTAGTAGCTGGATCCACCTCCAAGAGAACCTTTTCCTTTGTTGGAACTTGAAGGAGATAATATACAAACACCTGAAGGCACAAGTAGGGTGTGGGCCAAAGACCAGTATGATTTAACCCAAATATTCCATAACAGATGCCAATATAAATTTAACCAAAAATAACTTTGAAATTTTAAAACAAACTAGTTTGGAATAATAAAAATATTTAAACAAATAATTCTTTACAGTCTAAAAGGTGGGAATACATTTATCCATTTGTGCTTCATATCTCAAATAATGGAAATCATTTCAAAGGATGGAATTAAACTTTAAATCAAAGGATACTTGTCATAATAGAATTTTTTCCAAAGGATGGCTTAAATAAATACTTTATATAAAATAGTTTATATAAATTCTCAAGGCATGTGAAACAGTTTATAACAATGGTATATAAATGTATTCCAAAATGAAAACAAACGAGAAACATGGTCATGTACCTAATAGGTATGATAGTCTAGGTTATAGGGTTCCAACACTATGAACACATAAAGGTATGTACATATTCCCCTATTATACTAAGGTAATGGGATCGCATCACCATCACCTAAGGAATGGGATGTGTTTTTTTGACTAAATCCATATTTTTTTTATTTTCAAATGAGACTTTTAAGGGAAAGTGTGAACCCAAATACAACCACATGATCCCACATATTCCACACCCACAAAAGACCACAATAAACACTTTCAAGACCACTATTCAGAATTCAAAATTCAAAAAACCAAAATAACTGCCATTCATCACCTAGACCCTTGAGTCGCACGCCCCCCAAGATCCACGACCCATAATCCATCACCCTCCGCCCGAGAAAACAGCCCTCGAACACCTCGCCGCCATTGAACACCTCACCGCCATCATCGCCTCGTCAGCTTCAATCGCATCAACGCCAACCACCTTCACCATCTCACTAGAGCTGAACACAACCATGCCTTAGACGGTCAAAATTTCATCACTGCCCTCTTCCTGATGTTTACCATCTTGAATCAGATCCCATAAATCCTTGAAGGCCACCACGCATCACCACCTCAGAGATAATGGTGGAATCTGGATCTAGAGTAGAGAACAGAGCAGGAAAACAAAGAAGAGGAAGAGACTGGAACCGCCGAAGACCGTCAAAGACCATCAACCCACCGTAAAACTTTAATGTCATTTTCCAAAAATTACCACACCAGAAACATAGAACACCAAAAAAAACACAAACTTCACCGAACAAGCATCAAACACCGATTTAAGCCACGCCTGAAGCACCAACAGCCACTGATACTCACATCCCAAAGCCTTAATAAACCACCTCTCTAGGTTAGACTTAGAAAGGTGTGGGGGAAAGTGAGGCTAGAGCAGATCTTTGAGCGACTGTGGACTCCGAATCACTTTCATCAACAAAGAAGCAAAAAACCTGAAGCATATTGAAAAAAAAACAATCCAAATCCGGTAGTTCCAGGAAACTAATCGACCGCTAATCCTCATAACCCAAAGCCACATCGTTACCACTTCTCCTACTTCAACCAGGATAGACTTAGAGGAACTTGAGGCCAGATTGAGGATTGAGCAGTCGAGGGCTTCCACAGAATGCATCCTTAGATGATAAGACCAAAAGAAATGAAGAACAAAATCCACAACATCGAGCACCAAAATAGAGAGAGATAAAACTATGAGTAGAAAGAACTGCCACATAGGAGGATAAGAAATATCCATCTCCACTGGGGAGTGCTTCAGAAACCCTAAGAGGGAAGACTATAGGGGATAGGGGATCCAAGTGATTCGGGAGCCATGGGATGTGTTGATATGATGTTTCAAGACATTGTATAATTGTAATTTACCACTAAAGAAACTCACTAACTACAAAAGGATTGAATATTTTCAAGTAATAATCAATGATGGGAAATTCATTTTATAACAAAAAATTCAATTCATCCCTTTCTTCATTTAAAATATGCCAATTTTCTCTTTAAAAACCACAATGGGTTTCAAATAAAAATCATGTATTTTCACCATGATATAACCCTAAGATACCCATAAAAAAGATTAAGGAACTTTTCACAAAAACAAGGATTTGAATCAAATTCATGAAATTTCACAATCCATTTCACATTTTAATTCAACAATTAAATTTTCATAACAATTCCAACCAGTACAATTCCCATCCAAACACCCTTTTTTCCTTTAAAAACCTGAATTCATTAGAATTCGGTATTTTCCTACAAAAATCAATTAAAATACTTTTTATTAAAAGAAAAAAACAATTGCATTTGATTTAAACAGTTTAAATTTAAACAATGAAATTAAGTTTAATAAAATTGAGAATCCTAACAGAACCACCTACCAAAAACAACAGATCTCGCAATGTGAAACCCTGATTGGGATTTATCCATGAAGAATGAATATCACACATATGGGGATCAAACATAGGTTTAAGATCCCAAAAAAGATATTATATCCACAAATAAATACCAATATCCTTAAAACCTAAAGAAGAAAGGGAGATAATGTAGGAGGAAGAGAACATGAGGAAGAATCAAACCGGATTGAGATCAAGGGTCGTTCCTCAAGCTTAGGATGTCATCCTTAAGAAGTTAGAGGAACCAAAAATAACCCTTAGGAGCTCTAAGGAATAGAGAAGTAGATTAGGGTTGAAGGAGGTCCATCCAATACTAAAAAGGGGGGCTCAATTTTTTTAATAAAAATCATGGATCAAGAAAATGCCTTCTACTCAGTTTCCTAGGAAGCTCTGCACGGTTATGTCAAACTATGGATAGGCAATGCAGACCCTACTATCCAACCATGGACCTAGCATACAATTTTACCAAACTGTGTGTAGGGTGTGCAGAAATCGTTCCCCTACATAGAAACCGTTATAATTCTAAAAAAATAACCCGGAACGAACCCAAAATAAACCAACCCAAATATCAAACAATAGGGGGTTCTTAGGAATACTTGAGAATAGTAATGGGATGTTACAATACCCTTTTACATATGTTGTTTATTTTGAATGTTGTTTTAAATGTAGAAATATTGATGAATTTGTATCCTATACTCAAATGGATATTGATAAGGAATTTGTTTCTCAAATTAAATCTTTGTATAAAAATTATTTGGACTTTTAGTGATGGGTGGGGCCTACTATAGCACCTTGATGCATTGAAAGGTCTCATGAGACAAAATATTTGGTGATATACCCTTTGATTTTGTTTCCAAAACATAATCAGAAGGTTTTATAACCATAGAATTAAACCATCTCAACAGTATGGTGGTTTAGGTTCCCGACACATTTCATCCAAATAATAAGAATTATATTTATTCATAATTCAATTATTACTTTCCATAAGGTTTTCATTATGAAAAAATATATGGATTCATTTTCATTATTTTTTTATTGATGGCGTGTGTTTTTCAGTTATTCACCCTGACATATTGATTATGTATAATTTAATATGATTAAATTTTTGTTGTTTCTTGCTTCTAATACATGTAACCCTTACTAAGAATTTGATCTCACACATTTTATTTGTTTTCCTTCCCCAGGTTATAAAAAACATATCATTTATTGAGATTTAAAGGATGCAGTTTATCACCTTTTGTCATGTATTATACATAGTTATCTTCTCCCAATATAAAATAAGTTCCATGTATGTATTTGGTTTCATCAAGACTACTAAACTGATCGGTCCTTCAGGATTTGACTCTTTTTAATCATGCCAATATAATAGAATAATGCACCGATTCTGGTTTTATGGGGTTGGGGTGTTACAGTTCTATCATGGTATAACTTGTGGGAGAGAAACAGATTTCATAAACATCAGATCACATTATCATAAAAATAAACCATTTAGATAAATAATAAGAATAATATCCTCGGATTATATCCCTATTAAATCAGGAGTAACATCAAATAATGTCATATTAGATAGAAAATTATTTTGAAAGATTACTTGGGATATTTCTTGTAAAAAATATATTTTCTTTGAAAATAAAATTTTAAAACGTAAAAAATTATGAAAATATTTTACATTGAAAATAACCTTGAAGACATATAAATGACACTTTAAAAATAATTTAAAACATTTCCTAATGAAAATATACTTTCCTATTTGAAAAAACATTTTAAAACATAAAACATTTTCAAATTCCTTCTCATTTGAAAATAATTTATTTAAAATATAGAAATTTATAAAATATTAAGGACAAAGTTTATTTAAAAAGAGCTTTGAAAACTTTTAATAGATGATTGAAATTTTCGAAAGGTAATGGAACCAGGACATATTTTTATGACATGCATTTAAAAACCATTATTCTTACCACATTTATAGTAAAATCCAGAAGAGAATTTTTTGGAAAAATAAATGAATATTTCTTTAATAAAAATTGTTTAAAGTCAGAAATGGGTAAAAAAGTTTCAAAAAATCATCCGAAAAATGCTAAAAAAATGAAAATATTTTTAGAAATCTTAGTTTTGGAAGGAAAATATTTTTTGACCGAAAATGGCGGTTTTTTCTAAAGAAATTATTTTGATATATTAACTAAATAAGGTGATTAAAATGAATAGAAAACATGTATTCTCATGAAATAATCGGAGGATAATAAAGTTCATGAGGTTCTTGAGAGATAGTTCATAATATTTCATCATTGGAAGCATAATCATAATGAATCCTAAAAAATGATAAGTTTGTGTCATAAAACTCTTACCAATTTTGTAACTTTGAATCGTAAGACCCATTAAAGAATAACATTAAATGAAACATAAAATATAATGAAAATAATTATATTCATTATATATCATTTCAAATGGGTAGTATATACACCTCATATAAGAAGATTGGTGCATAATATAACTTATGTCCCAAACAAGGAAAACTGATATAAAAAAACCCCATATCTATTTGTTAAATTTTGAACCATAAACCTCCTAAAAGAGATATCCTAAAATGGTTATATAAATAACAATAATTTTAATGATATTAATCATAAAATAAATTCATCGTTAGTATATACCCCACATAAAATAAACAGTTGGTGAATATAACATGTGTCTCATTGAAATAAAAAGTGAGATTGAAATTACTTACCTTAATTATGAGCTTATGTCATACTCATTCAAACCTCCTATATAATAAATATAAGTTTATTATAAATATATATAATGAATAATATTTATATATATAAAACCATATATTATTTTATTATGACCTTTCATTACCTGTTTATTAATAATTCCATGATAAATTCATTTTTCAAGTAATAACTGCTTTGTTTTTCGTATATGTATTGATTTGTTATTTTATCCCTCTTTATCTGATCATGGATAAATAATACCAATAGTTTTAAACATTATATAAATATCATATATATTCATTATGTATTTATTTAGAATAACTCATGATATTTAGTTATAGAAAATGTAATTCACTATTCATTGAGACGGTAGGTGGTACATACACATAAACACTGTTTCCATTTTCTTTTCAGATTAAAAGAAAACAATTAAATGATAAATAATTATTATAAAATCGTTTTTATATCATATGTGTCACATTTTTTATTTAAACAATCCTTAATACCTTTCATGTAAATACGAAATGAATTACATCACATCACAAGTCATTAGTCCAATGTATACATGAGCGACGTTGTCTTATTCCCACATAATAAAAAAAAATTAAGGTATATGGGATATATTAATTATATAAGAATAATAATATCATAAATATAATATATAAACAAAAAAAATCATCATTAAGTTCAACTTTGAGAGGTGGTAATGGAAAAATGAGTGACATTGGTTCGTGAGGCTGTAGTTCGTTGTACACACGAACGATGATTTCCCAACACATTTAATGGAAGTGTATATGGTTATAAGTCGTGAAATTTACTCCAAAACATATTATTATATGTTAGATACTTATTTTATGGAATAATAATGGTATAATAATAATTTAATGGGGTGGATGAAGAAGTAAAACAAATATGCTTGTTGATGAATGTTACCTCTTCTTCAGGTATCCTACTTAGGTTTATAAAAAAAGCCTTCCTAGGATGGATTATTTCTAAAATAAGGAATATATTGTTAGATTACAGAATTTGGAAATTTATTTTTATTGGTATTGACCAAACCAAATGTGTTTGAAGTTTTGAGTAAGAGAGGAGAGGGGTGTCTTTTTATAAGAGAGGTGTGTGGAAAACTTGTACATTTTTGAAAAAAATCAATCATACCCAAATTTTTATCATGATCAGATCATCTAAAATGGTCCATTATAATACCTATAATATATGGTGTGGAAATATTTCCATTCAATTTTTGGTGGATAGTTTTTTAGTCCATTCTTAACCATATCTTTGTTTTATAACTCCATGGTAAATCCATTTTTTACGTTAATCATGTTAATTAATTTTAATATTTTAACTATTCATTTTATTCAAAAATAATGTTGAAATTATTATAAATTTAAAATTATTATAATTCCAATTATTGATTCCATTTTTATAGATTCAGTTCACATAAATTTAATATTTAAAATTAAAATAAATCTCACAAAGGTGATGAGAAAGCGTGTTTTTTAAGAGAAAAGGTCTAAGAGATTACAATGTTTTTATATACATATTCAATATGAAAATGATTAAAATTACATAAATTATAATAATTGATATAAAATTTAACTAATTTAACTTTAAAACCAATTGAAAATATAATTTAACGTTATAAATTATTTTTTTAAAAATCATTTTTCAATTAAAATTCTGTATTTTTTTCTATTCATCGAACAAATGAAATATTTTAGGAAAATCCAAAACAATTCCCGATATTATTTTTCCATGACTATTAAAAATAAAAATTTTATTTTATAAAATTAATTTTCTAATATTTTTAAAAAATTAATTTTAAATTATGTGTGAAAAAAGTGACTAAAGTGTCTTTTAGAAAAAAATGTTGTTTTTCAGAAAACATCGATTTTCTTTTATATTATTCTTATTTTATTTTTAATAAATATATTAATAATAAATTTGGGTAAAATATATATTTTCATAATATATTTAATTCTATTCATACATACCATTCGAATATCTATGATATGTATTCAGCAATAATGTTAATAGTATATTATTATTTGGTAAAAATCGGTTTTGTGTTTAACAAAAGATATCATGGAAACTTGTTGTTCTATGTACTGAAATATAACTCAATGTTGTTTGTAACTATTTATTTAAAATATATTTAATATATTTAAGAAATAATAATTCATAAAAACATAGGTTCTTACAGTTTTACAATATAAAACATTTGAGCTCAACCCTTCTTTTGTTTCCCATTTCAATGGAATTATATATAGGATTATGTGTATAAGGAAGACTTATATAGAGATTATTTTAGGATATGTTGAAGTAATAGTGTGTAATAATATTTTCATGTGGACTATCTCTAAATAAAGTAAAACTTTAGGTTCTAGTGTGGTGAGATTATTTTTCATTTGTAATGTTTACATTCTTAAAATGATATAAAATATCTATGTATTTAGATTGGGTAATATCAGTTGGTATCATAGTGGGGATTATTTTTTTTGTATTATATTATGAAATATTATTTAACCCAACATAAATAAACATATATTCTACTGAATGTATCACAGGTTAAAATAGATGTGTTATACAGTAAGACATCATAATATGAACTTTTCAAATTCATATAGTCGTTTACTCTATTTTTATAAAGATGTTATTATTTATTAATCATGTTAATTTTATTGTTAATGTAATGGTTGCAACATGGTGGAAATGATTTAAAAATGGGTGTGGATTTAAATTCAATTGTTATCCCAATAAACAACTAGATGGTATGGGTATTAGAGTAAAAAATTACATTGTGATGATCACTTAACTTTCTAAGCCCATAAATAATAACACAATAATTCTAAACTCCCAAATATTCCAAGGAAGTAAGAATAATCCATTGATTTCTTCATAAAAAACATCCAACCTACATTATTGGGTCTTCCTATCCACTTATTTCCAACCAATTGATCAACATAATAGAAAATATATTTTCCAATATCCAATTCTCTTAGAATAAATATATTTTCTTAATTATTTTTCATTTGGATTGAGAAGCTAACCAAACTGTAATATCATTAATAATTTTCATAAAAATAAGATATAGACTCTATATAATGGGAGGATTTTAAGACAATATTCATCAACAAATATTCTCCAAAAACTCTTTAAAAAAATTGAGAGATAATTAATTATGTAAAAGAAAAATAAGTTGAACTGATTGGTTTATATGAATAAAACTCTATGGGACTCACATTTTTCACATCCAGTTATATTATTTACCCATAAAGAAATTTTATTTTTTCTTTAGTGTCTTATAATCAAGTCTTCTAAAATAATTATCTATAAGAAACTTTGGTAGCTAAAAATAAATTGTTTTATTTCCACATAAGGTGGATTTAGAAACTAGAGACTCTCGTTAATATCATGAATCTAGAGATAAGGAAATTAAAATGGATTTTATTGTAAACTCGAATGAAAAATCCCATGGATGGAAGAAAAATGAATCATATACATGCAAAAAACGTGTTTAGAAGAACCTAGGAAATTACTAATCGAGTAATTTGTTTATATATGATAAATTGGGTCACCAAACTCACAATTTTTGAAGAAATATGAAAAGGGAAATTAACACAAGATATGTGAATAAGGACCCAACTAATGGATCACCAACAATTTAATGTTTAAAAATAATGGAATTTGGGAATTATAAAAATAATTTCCTAAATCCAAGGGATAGTAAGGAAAATTGACATTTGAAACCTTTGAGACTAAAGTAATAAGAAATAAATAATGAAATCACTACTAATGAAGTGAACCATGATATTGAAGTAGTTAAAGCTACACTTATTCTCCACTCTAGATCAGTGAATGTTTTATTTGATCTTGGTTCATCATATTCTTTCACATCATGCAAGTTTCTAATATTGTTGATTCACCAATTAAATATTTTGATACTGAATTATGGGTTAAAACACTTGGTGGTGTGATTATTTCATACAAGTTATATAAGTTCTCTCTGATCAAGAATTATAAGATACTTCCCACATATCTGGTTCTTCTTCACATGGTGTAATCCAATGTGATATTGAGAATGTATTGGCTCTACCTACATAGAGATCATATCAAAAAATATTAAAAGAAAATCTAATTTCATATCCTAAATCATTATATTATCAAATATAAATTCAAGGGTGATTATTAAACCCATTAAAAAAATATCTTTAATATGGGTCTTGATACACAATAATGAGGGATACATGACTCAAATGGTTGGGGAGAAACAAAACATTAGATACATTCCAATAATATGGGATTATATTGATATATTCCATAAAGAAATACAATATTTTCTTCTAAAATAAAATATTTATTTTTCAATCGAACTCATATTAGGCTATATACCAATATCAAATTGTCCTTACATAATGACCCTTGTTAAATTAGAATAATTTAAAAAGAAACTTCAGAAGAATCTAGTTAAGGATTTTATATTCCTAGGAGCTTCACCATGTGGTAAAACAATACTCTTTATTAAGAATAATAATTAATAAATGTTTCTTCACATTAATTATCATGAACTTAACAATATCACAATGAAGAACATGTATCCTCTACCTCATATTGGTGATCTTTTTGATCAAATTAGTGGGGATTGATACTTATAAAAGGTGGATCTTCGATCTAGATAACATCAATTAATGGAAAATAGAGAATATATAACCAAAACATATTTTTACACAATATACAGACACTATGGATTCCTAGTGATTCCTTTAGGAATTAAAAATGACCATTAAATTTTCATGGATCTGATGAATAGAGTATTTATATATTACCTTGAAAAATTCATGGTTGTCTTTGTTGGTGATGTTTTCATACATTCTGAGTGAATGTGAGAACATGAAGATCATTTTAGGATTTATCTAAATACATCATGGTAAGGAAAATCAAATTCCATGTTGAATAAGTGTGCATTTTAGCTTCAAAAAGTATCATTCTTGGATTATGTAATCATAAGAGGGTATATTTGTGAATCCTTCAAAAAAAGGTTAATGGAGAATGGCCTAGACCAACCATTATGATAGATATATTAAGTTTTCTTTATTTATCTAGACATTATCGATACATTTTGAGACATTTCTTATGATTTTCAAATCCTTTCATCAAGTTACCATAAAGGCGAGTGAAGTTCCTCTTGATAGATGAATGTGATGCATGCTTCAAGAAATGAAAGAAGAGGTTGTTCATTGCACCTATACTCATATTACCATATAATGGAAAATGTTTTTGATATGAAATGTTTCTTCTAGGAAGGTAGTGGGATTTTTTCTTATGAAAAATGAAAATTTAATGGATTATTCCTCACATCAATTAGAGTTCCATGAGAAAAATTATCTAATGCATTCTCTAGAGTGAGAATTAACCATCCATGCATTAAATATTTTTAAAAACATTCTCTATGGTAAAAAGTGATAATTATACCCATCAAAAAATATTAAAGAACATATTCATATATAAGGAATTTAACATGCACCAAAGGAGATTGTTAGAGTTAATTAAATATTATAATAGGTTAATACATTACCATCTTGGGAAGATAAACAAGGTGGTGGATTATCTTTGTAGAAAAGATTGTGATAACTTATCCTTGATGAGGATTTAAAGGGACCTAATATTCTTGTATATTCGAAGGATTAATATGTAAATAATATGTTAAGGGATAAAATCCAACATTTCCAAAATTATAGCTCAATTACCCATCTATGTGGAGATCAAGAATAACCAAAAGATGATATAATGATACAAATGAAGGTAAGAAGTATTCTAGAGATCAAATTTAAAAATGGTGGTATAATTAGATTCAAGAAACAAATAAGTGTGCCTTAAAAACAAAAATTGTAGTTTTTATATGATGAACACAACTCAAACTTATTTATTCATGAAATAATCACAAATATGTAAAGAGATATTAAGAAAAAATCTGGTGGACAACATGAAGTGAGAGAGATTGTGGAGTATATATCATGATTCTTAGTAAACCAACAAGTAAAGATTAAATTATATATATCTAAGGGTATTTTGATACCATTTCATATAATAGTATAGAAATGGGTGAAAATAAAAATGTATTTTTTCACCGGTATTCCAAAGACTTATAAAGGAAATAATTCAATTTAGGTATTAAGGGATTGACTTTTAAAGTCAGCACACTTCATTATTATTTGATAGGATTTTTCACTCATTGAATTTTCCAAATTATAAATAAATAAATTTTTAAGTATTCATAGATTATCATTTATGAACATATAATTTTGGGAATCTCACCAAAACAAATTTCAAAGAGGAAAAAATGTAGTAGTGGTTAATTCGGGTTGTCTTCTAAGAGGAAAGTATTATGGATGCATTATTCTTTTGTTTTTTGGGTTTGGTGTGTGAAAACAGTTTAGGAAATTGAAATTGATTGGTTTTAAACTAAATTTGAAAAGAATTGGTTTATCTTATGATATCTCAATAAATTTCCTCTTAAATCAATATTCTAATTTTTAATCTCCTATTTTCTCTCTAATAAAGTGAAATCTCACATTATTACCCTCAACTAGAAATATCATTTTATTCATTGGGTTGCAATATGAAATGTAACATATAGTATCCCATATACTAGTAATTATAAATCTCTAATTACCATTAAGTCAACCCACTTCCCACGATCACAAATAGTAGATATTTCCTAAGTGGCCTTTGTGTGAGATTCTGTGAAGAAGGGAAGATGAATTAAAAAATCATATAATAAGAAGATCTCATAATGTCTCAATAGTTTGAATGAATCTAGAGCGATTTAATAGAATATAATGAAATATTGAAATGTTAAGTTCACTAAAAAATGGATAAGGATAATCTTATTAGATCAAATACTAGTGGCTTAGTGTGTCGTCATTGTAGTTATTGTTGAAAAAAGAAATTAAATAAAGAAACTAAATAGTAGATGTAGCTTGAATTAGGGATTGTGTAATTATACAGTGAGAGAAAGTGAGTGGAACAAGTTAATAGTTATAAATTTATATAATAATGTTGGTTAATTATTGTAATGCTTCACAATTAACCACATGAGAAGTAGTTTTTCTTTCAACTCCTTCATGGTACTCTACAAAGATCCATCAATTTTAGTGTTGAGTTGTGTATTCTTCTTCATTTTATAATCTATATGTGTCAAGTGTCTAGGGAATGTATGTATATATATGGGGTTATCTTGAAAAGTTTTTCAAACATGGAAATTTCTCCCACGATCGGGATTTTACTCCTTAAATAAAAAATCCATGAACAAAATGCTTGGCTACCTCATAGCGTAATGAAATCCATGCTCTATTTTGAGTCATTGTGTAGATTATGATGTACCTTTAGGATTCTAGAAATAAATATAATATAATCTTGAAAATATAGTGGGGCCAAGAGAAACAAGATTGAGCCTTTTTTTCAAATTATTTTGGGCTAGATCATCTACTCGATCTTGGATATCACTGAATTTCTATGAAAAAAATATTATTTTATGTTTTCTTAGACTAGGGTGGTCTTCACTTTCCATCGATGTGTTCAGGCTTGTGAACAAGTGAAACACACCAATTATGCAGGGAGGACTTAAGCTCAGAGTTACAATGATAAAACATGGAGGCTAGGCATGGTTGGGTTATAGTGTTTCGATACATTGGCTCAGATCGAATTTTTTTTATGTTTTTAAATAGTTGGGATGTTAGGTAGAGGCTAGCCTATACTTCATATTTCCTAGATATAGGTGGTAATATATGACTTTTTAGAATGTGAAATGATGCTTCTAGTGTCTCCATGTTAGTCATATGGTTTTACCTCACTTAGGTACACCCTTAAATAGACTACAAGTGCTTGACGTCAATCCTTTAGTGGGTGCAGAGATTTATAATTTTTCATAATGGTGCAGTACTTGGTTTTGGAATTATATCAAGCACTACATGTTCATCCTCTTCAAATTCTATATTCGGTGAGTGGGGAAGAGACTATAGCCCCTTATATATTTTATCTTATAGGAAAACAGATAGAAAAATATAACTTTTTTCATATCAAAAATTAGTATTTGATGGATACATGAGTGTTAGGTCAGTTTGACTCCTTAATTTATCTTCAAGATTCAGTTCTATCTTGCATTGATCATCATGAATTAATTTTATTCCACAAGAATAAATTATTCTAATGTTGGAATCAATTCAACCTTACTTTCAATTATCAAATATCAAATTATATCTTTCATAGCTTCTTAGTGGTTGTTAACAGTGGGCATGGTCATCTTGTGTTATCTTCCTCGGTGAAGCTCTGTGCTTCTTCATCTACTAGAATGAGAGGAATCAAGATTCAATTGTGGCTTGGGATTGATGGTGGAAATTTTCATGGGGGATTTTGATGGATTTTTTGGGTACCTTCAAGATCATATTTAGTTCATCATTCAACTGACCATGCCTCTATTATATCTTAGTCCAGATTAGTGTGCTTCAGGTTCAGTTGATTCTTTTTCTGTGTAATATAGTCAATTGAAAGTGGGGAAGCACAGAATCAGTGATTCAATTGTGCTCAAAATCTATTCAACTTCTTTATCCTTTTATTTCTTTAATTCCTTCAAACTAACATGGTTGAATGAAGACATGGTATCTTTAGATGGGGTGGTGTTCTCATGGAGAGGGTTTATAGGGATAATGGAATGGAATGATAGAAAAAAATTGAACCAGGGAACATAGAGAAAAGGTCATTTTGATAGAATAATATTTTTATCCATGATTTCAAGGATGAGGGTATATGGGCATAACCATAGAACATTATTTTTTCCCCACAAAGGTATATTTCTTTCCATTTCACAGTAATAATGAGGGCATAATAGTAGGAATTTTTCCCACATAGTAGCAGGGTCCTGAAAGAATATTGGATTCACTATATATTCCTGTAATGGTAGTATATTTTCATGGTAAAAATGGTATTAATAGTCATATAATGGGTTTATGATAAGATACACTCTTAGATTCAGACCTTTTACATCATTCCAACCTATATTTCAAAAATCATTTTTTATTACATACATTTTTTCCAATTAAGAACAAAAACAATAAAATAATTAAAAAATATGCTTTTGTATAATGTTATTCCAAATTGATTTCAAATTCATTTTAATCAACCAATTTAAAATTATATTTAATTAATTATAAATTATCAAAGATCATATTTAAGTAATCAATTTTAACAAATTTTAAAAACAAAATACATTTTCAGTGTATCCTTTTAAAAACACATTTAAAAATATAGAGTTAGATTAATATATTTATATATAAAATATTTTATAAAATATTTATAATATTCAGAAACTTTTCATCAATTAAAATTCCAAAATTATGGATTTTTTCAATTAAGTATAATAATTGACTAAAATAATTAAATTCCATGATTTTACCCATTTAGCAGTTTATGTCCTAGTTTAAAATTAAGCAGACCAAAAAATTAAAATTTCAAACTTAGTGCATGGATTCAAAATTGAATCTAAAAAAAGAAAAAATTGTTAAACATCAACATTTAAAGCCATGTTTCAATAATGACATGATTCTCAAAAATCACAAAAACAAAACATTTTCACATGATTTAATTGAATTGGGGGGGGGGGGGGTTAATTTCTATAAAAATAAGACAATATGTTTTCAAAGTTTCAGCTCACATCACTCTCCCACACTTTAACTATTTCACTACTATTAAATTTCATGAATTTAAAAGTTAATAAAATAAAAAATGGAATTTATCTTTCCTAGATATAAATATACAATCTATAGAATATGTAAACATAAATTCATCAAAGGGAAGATTATTCATGCCACTTATATTATTTTAATCCACTACATCTATTAATTTAAATCAATGTTCCATGTCCATGAGAGGAACAAGTTATATTTAACTGGAATCAAATTTTTAATAAGAAGAACTTTTATTTATCCCTCTATCGAAAGTGTCTTAAAAGAATGTTTGAATTTTCACTTCATTGATATAACTATAATGAATTTATTAGATATTAATTTCCCCTTTCTTCATTTGGGTTCAATATTCACCTCACCTAAATGAATTCATTTTTAACTATTAGCCACATTATTGATTTTTTTGAATTTTTTTATGAACCTTTTTTGTGAAAAGTAACTTATTGAAAATTTAGAAATGACATTATCCATGCACCTAGTGGATAATGTATCAGATATTCATTGGGGGATATAAATTTCCCATTTTACTCCGGATTATAAGGAATTATATCAACTTCTTTTGATCTAGATTCTGAAGGTGTTTTTTTTCACAGAGGCCAAGTTACCTTATATTATGTTCAAATGTATAGTGACCTCATGTAATAATTCAGATTCCCGGAAAATACTTTCATTCCCAATGTATTTACTGTCTCTAAAAACAAATTATCCATGAAGGAATATTTAAAACTCACTCAATAAAATGTTATTTTTGAAAATTTTAAAACCTAATGATTCCTAGAAAATAAGATTTTATTTGAACTAGGAAATTTGGAAATGAAGTTAAATATTTATTTACAATAAAAAAATTATAACAAAAACATGTAAAAACTAAGTGACGATTTCTAAAATGGATTTGTATATATATATATATTGACTAGGATAGAGAAAAAAATTAAAATAGGAAAAATGTATTAATATTCTAAACTACTTTTTCCCTCTCCCATACACTTATCTATGACACCATTCCATTAAATTTTAATAGGTATTCTTTTGGGAAAGTCAAAATTAAAAAATAAGTATCCATACAAATGTAAAGAAAATAGGTAACCTGTGTTTTCATTATTTGACACCATTATTAAGAGTTTGGACTCATCTATTAGACATCTCTATAAAAATTCTTGAAAATAATTTAGTTTTTCCCATTCACTCTAAAGAGGCTCTATGAATCTTCTATTTTGATCTCAACTGCACCAAATGTAAAAAAGTTAGTAACTATATATGGTCTAGTAGACTTGTAATTATTTTTAATCGACATACACTTCCTTTCTGAAGGGTTAAATAGTCATTTATCTCCTAATTCAAAGTGTATTTTTTAAATGAGTTTTACAAGGATATGTTTCTCCATATTCTTGTATAGTTGGTGTTATTATAAACATACCTCTTTAATTGCTCATGTTTCACCCTCATAAACATTATCTTCTCTCCATCCTCTCTAAACTTTGGGTTAAATCTTTTGATAGGTAAACTATTTTCATTATAGAGCTCAAGAGATAATTTAATGTTTTCCATAAGGGATCCATATCCAAATTTTGATGGCTACAACATCAATTCTAATTTAGTTTATTTTTCTATTGTTGATTTTCACTTAATTTTATCTATACTTTCACCATTAACAGGTAAGGTAGAGGTTTTGATATCAAATTAGAGTAAATTATCAGAATATTTATCACAAATATCATCAATATATTCATCACATAAAATATATTCCAGATTAATATCAGTTAAAAATTTATATTTTGAAGTAAAATTTTTGATTAAAAATAATTTATTAGTATAATGTTATCATATAAAATTCCAATTTATTCATTATAACAACATGGAAACTCAAAATGGTTCATAGTAAAAACAAATTTTCCCTCAAGGGGGTATTTCAATGTATCAGGTATATTAAAACACAGGTTTCTCACCAAAATTCATTGAAAGAGTCTATTCATTAACATTAATGATTATTTTGGAAGTATTCAGAAATGGTATGCCTATATTTATGGGTTATAAGTGTTATATTTTTCACCTACATGTTTAGAATGTAGAAATTTGTAGGGAATAATAAATCCTTTTACACTCACCAAAAAATATTCTAAAAATCCTACTGGGTAGGTATTCGATTTTTTGGTACACTATACACCACTCGGGTCGGTTTGAGTTCTCCAATATGCATATATGAAGAAGATGAAGAAGGAATTAAATTAATTGTATGTTCACAATTATTATTCATTTGAAACATTAATCTCACCAATAGTTTAAGGGATTGAGAAGACACCAAGATATTATAATTTTTGAGGTGTTTTTAGTGTTAAAAATATAGAAAAATGTTTACTTAAAATTTACTTTTCATTAACTCTCAACATTTTTCTATCAGTGCACATGTATATAACCAATTTCACAAACATTAAAATCTAATTTATGGTAGAAAATGGAGGTATTTTTATCACTTATTTCATGAAAACCTCTATGATCATATATTTTAATGATTCATCACTTGTTTTCTTGGGTGATTTCATCCTTTTAGGGAAGGGATGATGGGGTTGATGTGGATATTAAATTTTAGTTATCTCTTTTCCTTTATTGATAGGGGTATTTACATAAACATTTATTCTTATCCAGGTTATTTTCCAATGGTAAATTATTCAATATTTGTGGGTTATCCAACTTTAAACTCTTCTTTATATGGTGATAATTCTCAACATCCTAACATTGATACACTCCTGAATGTAAGGGATATGGACTTTCCTTTGAGGTTAGTAGTGGATTGGGTATGAATATTACGTTGGACTTGATTTTTTAATTTATTAATGGTAGTTGGGATCTAGCTGTTGGGAATTACAAGATCTTTCATTAGGTCCTCCACTGAGGGTTCCTAATCTTGCCTCAATTGATAGCTTCTAGAATGTTGAGATTTCTATCCTTGAAATGGTGGTGGATGGAAAGATTGTTGGACACCTAACTAAAAGGGTGATCTCTGGTGTTGTTTCTTTCCAATTCCATATTTAATTCTAGAATACTCTATTCATCCCTGATCATCAATTTTCTATTTCTGGTATTATCTTTGGAACCTAGATTCACAATTTTCTTAAACTCTATGACTACCATTTGTGTAGTATTCTATTGATATATAGGGTTGGAAAAATTGAGGGGGGGGGGTGTATAAGGTTATGTTTCAAGTACCCTATTCAAATTTATATTTCATATAAGAGAGTTTATTTAATCTATTTTTAAATAAAGTAAAGTTAAAATCATTCCCCTCATGTACTCCCATTATTGTAGTTCTTATGTTGAATTTCTGAAAATTATGGAAGATTATTATGATCCACTCTTTGACATAAATTGGCGACTTTTCATTTAGTGATCATCTAAAGGAAGAATCCAAATGGATTAGGTTATTAATCATCAATCCTTGTTAAAATAATATCAGTAAATGAATCAATTTATAGAGTTGGAGTGGTTAGGATTTTTTTAATCACTTGAATCCCTCTGAAAATACATAAGTGATATCTCCACTTACTTTTTTGATTGAATATTTCTATTTCCTCATCTTTAAACTCCTTGATTAACGTAAATAATTCTATAGGAAGGATTTGTGAATTTCATCCCAGATAGTGTTCTCTCTAGGTTAGATGTAATATATCCACTCTTTGGAAGATCTTTTAAGAGAGAAGGTAAATTCATTCCAACTATTTTGAGAATCTATGACTCATGTATATATGAATATATTATAGAGTTATCCAAATTATCATTGATTAAAATTTGGTTATTCTCCTAAAAACACATGAAACTTATGTAAGTGACCTTATATTCCTATTTTATACTTTCAATCATGTTGATCATTCATTTGTAACTACTAGTTTTTATTATTAAAATTATTTTCATTATGTTATCTTAAGTTTTTATTCAATTGATCATTGTTATCTAGAATATTTTCTTTTCATAAACGGAATTAGGTGGAAGAATTATAAGTGGATGGGTATTTGGTCAATGGGAAAGTAAAAAAACTCCCTTTCTTTTTTCCTCTGTGATTCTCAAAGTTCTATGTCTCACAAGAAAATTTTGTTTAACCTCTGGATCAAAACCAATGGGGTGAGATGAATTAGATCTGGTGATTTGTTGAAATCATTTTTAAAACAATATTAAAACAAAAACATTGGCCTCACCAACAATTACTCCATATTTTATGAGCATGTTATCATGTGAACACAAAAAAACAAATTTTTAACTCAAATAAATATAGCTGTAGTTGACAAGGTTTACCTCTAAAGTGGAATGTATTGTGAAAGTGTTATGATTTTGTTTGGTGGGTTCAATGCTTGGAATAGTTTTTCAAAAAAAACTTTATTGGTTTCAAAAATAAATTTTAGAAGAAGTTTATGAACCTTGTATGTACCATAAAATTTATTATAGTAACGTTTTCCAAATTTTACACTCTTCATTTCTGAATAATCAAGTGAAATCTCACTTGATTACCCCCACATGGGAATTTTAGTTTAATCATTGGGATTCAATAACAACTGAAACCTCTAATATCTACTATAATATTAATTGGAAATCTCTAATTACCCATAAGTTGACTCAATACTTTGATTTTAGGAAATAGAGAGTACCTAAATGTCATGTGTGTGTGACACACTAAATAAGGGATGATGAATTAAAAAAAATAATGACATTTCCTATGGTCTAAAAAATTTGAATGAATATGGAAATATTTAACAGAAGAGATTGGAATATTGAAAATTTGAATTTATTAGTAGGGGATAAAGATAATATTCTTAGCTCACCCACTAATGTCTTGATATTCCATCACCAAAGTTAATACCAAAAAATAAAATAAAGTAGAGAAAATAAAATAAAATAGTAGTATCAACTTGATTCAGTGAATGAAGAATCTTTATCTGATATATAGTGAGTGTCACTAGTGTATAGTTCTCAATTCATAGAATAATTCTTGTAGATTATTCGAATGTTTCTCAATTGTAAACTTGAGTATCATGGATTAATTTAACTCCTTTGGGTGACTCTTAGAGTATCCCTAAACTTTAATTTTGATAAATGTATTCTTCTTCACTGAATGATTGACATGTATCATGTTTCTAGGGCATGGATGTATTTAGTTGATGTTATATTCTAAAATTCTTATAACTTGTAAATTAATCTGATGATCAATATTATACTCCTTAAATAAAAAATATTTGTATGAAATGTTTTACTAGCTCACATCATAAATAATTCCATGCCCACATTAAAGATATCAAACATAAAATAGAATCTTGGCTTGAAAACATAGTGGGACTATCATTACCCGCCTTCTTCAAGATGAGGGAAGGGATGGAATAGTGCCCCACCCATCATTCCTCAAGATGAAGGGGAGGTAATGACCTTATATTACCACCCTCTATAGGCCTCAGAGTAGTGAATAGAAACAAGGGTAGAGAATATCACAAAAAAGGGAATGCATTACCCTTTTTAAGGAAAAACCTGATTGAGAGATAAGACGATAAAATCCAAAACAACCCTAAAGTAATGGTAAAAGAAAAGTGAAAAACCATTCACATATTCATGTTCAAATGTAAAATACGACAAAAGTACAATGGAAGTACTAAAACAAGTACCAAAATAGAAGAAACTAAATAGCAGCACAACAAATATCCCAATTCCTGAGCTAGTAAAGTCTAGAATGTTCCTCAAAGACCTCCTAGAAACATTAAAATAGGTTTACATAATAGGGTGAGTATACAATTATACCTAGTAGGAAAACCAAATCCACCCATGCACAACTGGAGGAATATACTAATTACCCTATAGAAAAATAGTAAAACCTCAAAGAAACTATGATGGAATAATAAATAGCCCATCCTCAATAAGGAACACTCATAAAATAAGGAAAGTCAAGTAAAGTAGCAGTATAAGAACATAGACATTTGGGTACCCCACACCACTTTCCCACTGGTTAAATTCTCATTACTAAAGGATAACGTCTTGATGCTTCCACTCTTCTAAAAACACTATCCCACTACCACAACCCACCCACACACACCTAGGACTCAACCATACCACATATCTCACACATAGACATCTAGGCCACAAAAATCACACCTCTTGCCCAGAGACATATGGGCCTCATCCTAAAGAAACTTTGGAAAACAATCCTAGCTTGCAGAAACCTAAGCCCCTCATCCAAAACAAACCACCCCAAAGAATATTGGACTATGGTAAGCCTCAATCCATTATAGCCTACTCAGGTATGCTCGAGCAGTAAGAATTTGGAAGAGGGTGTGAAAAATAAAGTCAACAACCATCCATCCATCCTCTCATCGGGATGTTGGCAAAGACACCCTCCCCCATGAATGGGGGTGTTTGGAACATGGTTCTAAACAAGGGTGGGGTGCATATAGATATCAAAAGGAACTATTATTTATATATATTGGTAAGGATACACTCAACCCCATCCTACAGATCCCAAAACAATCAATCAGCCCCCCAAAACCACTTCTATTGCTACCCTTTAATGCACAACAATTCAAACAACCACTGCCAAAGTGTAAACCCCACACGTTTTTCATTCAATAATTTACCTGTAAATTATTAAGGGGTTCAATTTAATTTGTTCCTACATTACACGGGTAAAATAACAAGCATGATATCTGCAACCGCCTTAAAAGGTGAAGATCCTGATTGAAATAACACACAACAACCAACCTAATATGAACTAACATTATTCAAAGATATACCACACAATCCTTCCCTCACAGCCAAACCTGCAGCCCTACTGCAAAAAAAATTACCAGATGCAGTCCCACTGCACAAAAATCCCATAACTACATTGAATTCCTACTACCAAACGTTGTTTGATAACCACCACACAAAAAAGGCAGTCCCACTACCTACAAGTCCATCAATTCCATAGTGAATCAGTCTCTCAAAATAGGATACCAACATATCTCCTATAAATCCCAACACACAAATCCTATAGTAACTACCATTAAAACACAACCCCACTGCACACACATACCACACCCTTATCACAGAACCAACTCCTCTACCCAGCCCTATACCTGTTACCTACACAAGGCTAGAACCCCACAAAACGTAGCCACAACTATCAAATGTGATATATTTAGATTTGCAAAACACTATTATTTAATCAAATTTGATAAACATGGGTGATCACACAAGGGTTTTTATCCTGGGGAATCCATTTCATTTAACTAGGTATACATGATTAAGAAGATTTCATGTTACAGCCAATTATAAAACATCATAACGAAAACCAACAGAACACCACCAGTGTGAAATCAAGGAAAACTAAAGGCCATGACTTTTAGATGGATTACGACTACAAAAACTAAGAAATAATCAAATATCATAAATAAAAAAGGCGATCAACATCAAACCACTCTCATCCCATTTTTTCATTGACCCCTTATATTTTGATCATATTCCATTCCCTTCATTTATTACTTGTTAAGAAAAAGGATTCAACCATTCTTAATGAGGAATAATTGGTACTCCCATCCCACATGATACAAAATTTAAGATAGGTAGATGAAATCCCAACTTGAAACAATAGGTTACCAAAGCTTCTCTTTGTGTCAAGAATATGAGATCACACGAGTAGCACAAAACTCTAAGAAAGATGATCAGGAGGGGAACTAGCATAGGTGAATGAATCTTCAAAGGAGTTACACGTTAGGAACTCCAAGAGGAAATGGAAAAAAAATTGGGAAGAGAAGACCCTGGCTTTGAAGAGGCAGATCCTATATTAAAGGAAGAATAGTTTCAAAAGACATTAATCATGGGATCACAAACAAGATCACACAGTTTGAGTATCTCAAAGACCCAATAGTGTCTAGATATTAAATATATACTTAATATACTTCAAAAATATCTTAAAAACGTCAAAAAAGTATTCAAACTTGGTCTATGTCAAATAAGATGTAATAGGGGTGAAACTGGAAAATTGGGAAAAATTGGGAAAACTGCAAATGAGTCACTGATGGGTGAGTCACCGATGTTGATCCACTAATGGGTGAGCTACCGATGTTGATCCACTAATGAGTGAGCTACCGATGTTGAGACACTGATGGGTGAGCTACCAAAGGGTGATCTACATACACGACCAATCGATGCAATGACCTACTGATGCCTTGACAGACCGACGCCCTGACCTACCGACACCTCAACCTACCAACACCATGACCTACTGACACCTCAATTTTCCAATGACATAACCTACCAATGCCCTAACATACTAATGCTCTGACATCGATGACTTGAAACTAATTCCTTGGAAACAACACCCTGGCACTGATGATCTCGACTCACCGACACCAACTCCCTCAACTCACCGATGCACTAACATGCTGATATTGACACCCTAAGTCATTGATGAAAAAACTAGAAAAATTAGAAATTGGACATCTCTTAAAACAAGTTATTATTGCATCCCAGAACATCCTAGACACTGTATTTTCAAAAATGAATGTCCTAGGGAATTATAGGTCATTACTTAAAATACCTCTCAAAATATTCTGATCCTCGAGAATTCATAACTATCCGAAAAGAAAAGATGTTCGAACAACCATCCCATATGATACCTCTCCGGAACAAACCACCCTGTGTTATTCCAAAACTGGAGTGAAAACCCTAACATACAAGAACACATCTTTTTCATCTATCTTTTAAACAACTATAGAAACAATAAAGCCCCACTACCCTAAAAAACCATGAAAACTTCAATGTCACATTGTCCAGACACATGTATTAGGGAGATCCTTCCTCCATATCAAGATATTATCTGCTTTGGAAAGCATTGTTTCTCCCACATGGGTTTAATCGCATCCTTATTATTGTGTCATGATTAGGGATTAAGTTCTCCCCTACCCATGGTCAAGACATTTTCACACACATTCATAGAATAGGGAAACAACACATCTAATAACGAGAAAGTCCAAGCATTAAATCATTAAATAAAGAACAAATGTAAAACACAGAAACAAAAATCAAAACAGCTCTAGGTACCAGGAAAAAATCTGTGAACTTCACTCCTATGTACTCTCCTTAAGGCCAACATGCCTGCATAAAACACGAACCAATGGAATGGTCCATCCATGAAGAACCTTCTCCTTATAAACCTCAATTTTTACCCATCACTCCATGAATATCGTGTCTTCCCCAATATCAAACCATCCCCAATCAATGAAGTGGGAGTCATCGTGTAGATACTAATGGAGCTGAGATACATGGAATATGTTGCGGATCCTCTCCAACCACGGTGGTAACACTAGTTGATATGCGACCTTGCCAACTCATCCCAACAAATCAAAAGCTCCGATGAATCTTGGATAAATCTTGCTTTTTTAACAAACCTATGCTACCCACGTCGAGGGGAAACCTTCAAGAAAACATGGTCCCCCACCACACACTCTAAAGGTCTCTTGAATAATATTATTTTATTAATGTTTTACTTTATTTATAACCATTTTAATATTAATTACCTGGTTTTTATTCTTTTTATTTAATTTATTACCATGTTTTCTACAGATATAAAATCTATTAAGTTTACGTCAGATGTTTTAGGGTCATTCATTTCATAATCATCAAAACAACTTTAGTAGGTTGAAAATGGTCAAAAGTTAATGGTTTCATAATCACCTAAATAATAATAATTTCTTAATTATTATTTTTATACATTAAATATATTTTTATAACCATATATTTAAGTCATTCATGAAAAATTAAATAAATCATTTCACAAAGGTGGTAGTCTACATGTACACATGAGCAATGTTTCCATTTTAAACAGATTATATGGAAGGAAAGTAAATAATTGTTTATATTTTAAAAATAATAATTCTGTAATAAATATAATATATACACATTAATACCTTATATATAACCAATCATGTGATGTGGTGATTAAAAATGAGGTACATCACTTCATGGAAGCAGTAGTCCGCATGTACGCACAAGCAACCATTCCATTTTCCATTAAAAGTAAAAGATGTGGAAAATATTATTTCCATAAATATAATAACACTTAAATACATATTTGATTCTTATATAATTATATTACAATGTTTATAAAATATTTTAGTGATGTGGAAGAAGAAATAAATTTGAAAGAGTTTGGTTACACAATTACCTCTTCCATGGGTATCCTCCCTAAGATTTGTCATTAATCCTTCTTAGATTGGTATTTTTGGATGAATAATGACATATAGTATATGAGAATGAGATTTTATAAGGTATTTGAATAGATATTGGTTGATATAATGTACTCAATTTGTGTGGATTTGTGAGGGGTGAATGGATCCTTTTATAAGTGAGGGGACTATCACCCTTGTAAATATTCAAAGTTTTAAAATAATATTAATGCATAATTAAAATAGAATTGGTCCAAAATGTCCAAATTTTGAGTATTTTATAATTTTAGACAAAATTAACTCATCCAATAATATTAAAGATAATATATATGGACTTTATCTCATGGTTTTAACCCTTTTACCTCATTTAATCCTCTACCATAGCGACAAATATTTTACCATAGTAATTTATTTTATTGAAAAAAATAAAATAAACACATTAAAAAATTTAAATATGATGATAAAAAATAAAGAATTTTTTTTTATGATTCAATTTTTTGAGGTGGTGAAATTTAATTTTAAAACTAGTAAGTGTAACTTAATGAAAACAAGTTTTTACAATAATGGATTTTAAAACATAAAAATGACTTCACACTTAAATATTATGTATTGTTTATTCCCCCTAAATTTATTGGTTTATAATGGAATAAAGGATATATATGATTAATTAAAACTAAACAAAAACTTAATAAAACATTATAATTACTTCATTAAAATAAAAGAACCAAAAACAGTTTTTATTAGAATAAAACATCACTTTAGTTCCAAAATTGAAAATATAGGTTTTATAAACTGAAAACAATATTTTAAATGATTCATTTTACTCCATAAATCTATATTTTATCTAAAAAATATTTTATAAACTTTTAATTCATTCTTACGTCATGATGATGTCATAATAATGATAGTATTTGTAAAAATGGTATTTTCACTATTCACCAAAAATTAAAATATTATTAAAAAATCCCAAAAAAATAAACCTTAGGTAATTTTAACCTGATTAATTAAATAATAAATTAAATTATATAAAATTAAAAATCTGATATTTATAAATTTAAATTTTAAATAAAATAATATAATTCATTGAAAAAAATTATTTAGAATAAATTTATTTCTTTTTTGATTGAAAATCATACTGAATTATTATATTGAAAATGAATACATAAAATATAATTATGAACATTAATAATTTGTGAAATTAATTTGTTATTAACATTACCTAGGTTTTCACATTATTTCCAATTAATTAAATTATATCATTATAATTTTATTCACTGATAAACATGTGAAAATATATTTATTTCATATTATTTTCATATTATTATGTTTCTTATTCGATCATATGGTTTTTACATGAATATTTAACCAGTTGATTCACCTAATTCCACAAAACCTAATCTATTTTATGTATAATATTATCTATTTTTTCCTTATAAGAGCGATTTTCCTCCAATAGATCAACTTGAGGCAAAAAACATGAGATGTGTCAGGTATATATTTCTATAATAATGAGACATGAAACACATAAAGTATCTTATATAACTCATATGTAAGGATACTAGGTATGTAACTAATACCAATTTCTCTCGAATTTCATATGGTCCAGTAAACAACCAACATATTTTCCCCTTTTTACCAAAACACATAACACCTTTCCATGGAGATATTTTAAGAAAAACATGATCTATTACCTCAAACAAGAGATATTTCCTCGAGTTATTTTAATAACTTTTCTACCTATTTTGAGATTCCCTCATATGATGATGAATCATATTTATATTTTCAACCATCTCATCTACCAATTCTGGTACCAAAAACATTATTTCCCCATATACATCCCAACAAGCTATGTCTGACACATATTTTTGTTCAATACCTTGAAATGTTTTATTTTTATAATGGAATGAAAACTATTATTCTAATAAAATTCAAATGATGTAAAAAATGATACAAACTTCCTTGGTAATATATTGAAAAATAACAGAGTATATCCTCCAAAATATGAATTTTCTTCTCCAACTATCCATCATATTGAGGGAGAAAAGTAATAATGAAACTTAAATTGGTACCCAATGAATTATAAAGTTCATACTAAAATTTTATGTAAATATGAGATCACAATCAGATAGACTAGATAGAGGAACTCCATTTAACATGAATGTCTCTTTAAGATAGAACCCTTCAAGCCAATCCAAAGTCACATTATCTTTAATGGGAAGAAAATGTGAATATTTAATAAAATGATAAAAAATATCCCAAATCACTTTATTTCCATGATATTTATTTGGTAATCCGACCACAAGATCCATTTATATATTCTCTCATTTAAATTCATGTACTAGTAAGGGTTGGATAATCCCTTTTAATAGTTTTCAATTATCTGTAACCAAACAAGTCTAAAATTTCATAGTAAAATCATCAATATATTTATTCATTCTTTCATAGCAATAATAATCCTGAAGGTCTCTATAAATATTGGTGATACCAAGATGAATGGAATATAGATATTTGTGAGCTTCATTCAATAATTCCTTTTTAAATAAAAATTAATTTGTAATAAAGACTATTTTTTAATCATATGACACATTCTTTATCAACAATAAAATAAAAATGCATTCTTTACTTAACCAATTCTACCATTCATTCAAAACCATGACCTCTTTTCCAAGACTTCTTAATTCTTTCTGAAAAAGATGATTGTATAGATGCATGATCCAAAAGATAATGTTTTTCAAATGAACAACTTCTCATCCCATATTTATTGAATCATTAACTATTAGACTTTGTTATAAATGGATCATGGTTACAAATGAATTTTACATATGAGTCAATCTATCTACTAACTTACTTTGATGATAGTGAATCATGCAATCATAATCCTTTATCAGTTCCCACTATCTTATTTACTGCATGTTCAACTATTTTTGAATGAATATATATTTAAAGCTATTATTATTCATATATATTTCAAATTTCTCCCCACATAAATGATGCCTCCAAAATTTTAAAGAAAAAACTATTATATCCATATCAAGTTCATTCGTAACCTAACTTTACTCATGGGGTTTCAATTGGAACCATGCATACATGATTACACAATCATTATATGTCAAAACACAACAAATTCCCTTTAATAATGCATCACTATAAATAAAAACTCTCCATTTATTTATGGAAAGTATAATATTGAATCATTCACTAGTATTATCGTTAATTTCTAAAAAAATCATCCCACTCACTTATCCAAATGAATTTACCTCCCATTCAAGTTAACTTGGTTTGTGGTTCAGCTGACCGAGAAAATATTTCATCAAAGTGATGATAATAACTTTATATTCCAAGAAAACTATGAATCTCAATGACATTATTAGGTTTTAGACATTCTTTCAAAACTTTAGTTTTATTAGGATCCACTTTTATTCCATCTTTAGTCACAATATTCCCATGAAATGAAATATATTGTAACCCAAATTCATATTTTCTAAAATTATCATAGAACTAATTTCATTTTATTCTCAATTAAATAATCCTTTGATATTTCTCATTGTCATATTAACTTTTATAATATATAAGAAAATAATCAATAAACATAGCCACATATTTATTCAAATGATCATGGAAACATTATTCATAAAATCTATAAATACAGTGGGTGAGTTTGTTAATCTGAATGGTGTCATGACCTAACACACAGGGGCCTTCCCATCCCACAATAATCTGAGAATGAAACCCCAAGTATTCCTCTAATAGTCTAGGTGTTGTAGATAATCACTTATTAGAAACAAAACATACATGGGAGGCATTATCCCAAGGAACATGTACCCAATCATATATCTCCAGTCTTTTAATGCCATGCTAGAAGATAAGAAAATACTATTGAAACTCAAATAAAGGCATACGACTTTATCCCACAATCACAATATCAAAAAATAATATAAATCCTAAAGGGCCAAATACAAGACCATAAAAAACTATAAATTATTCCAACTTACTAAGAATGTAGGGGATTTCTACCAAATGAAACACCCAGTATAAACTACGATCTATCAAAATCAACTATACTCTATCTTCTCCTGGTCCACCTAAGAATTCATCAATAATCATGTCATCTATATAATACATGACATGTGTGGTTATATCCTATACAAGGGTGAGTATAACAATACCTATTGGGATATACCAAAATCACAAAACATAACACATCAAGATAGTAGCCATATCATCATCATAAAGGAATGAAAATCAGAATTTGATACCTAAAAATAAAAACCATGAAATAATCAAGTCTCAATGTAAGTCCACATCCTTACTTCCATCCTATGTTTCTTGATTGAGTTTTCAAGGTAATACTAACCCAGGAGAACTCACACCATGATTCTGATAACACTAATGGAACTCATCTAAGAGGTCATACTCATCAAGATTCACCATGAAGAATTACACACCGGAACTCTGAAGAGATCGATAAATAGATAGAGGATCTATCCCATGGCCTATGGGGTATACCAGACACTATATGTATTAAACTTATAATTAGGGGATCTAACTCCACGGTATATTGTTTATGATGATTCATAAAACCCCTCATAGGAAAGAAGATAATGATAGAGGATCACACTCTGGGATATATAAAGGTATTCTGTAACTCTGTCTAAGAATAATCCCATAGAGGAGATCATGTCCTATGCTTAGGATATGATTCCTCATTATACCATATAGTGGATGGAGCAAGGTAAAATTCTTTAATAAAACTAGTCTACACTGAAGTGAATGTGGGCCTCAACCTAACTTGTAAAATTACAAGGCCTGTATAGTGTACAGTAGCATTTCTTATCTACTACAGGTCTGCATGTGTACTTCATTTTGTACTCGGGTACTCAGGTAGTGCCTATATACCTGTATATGTCTGAGTACCTGGTCATGTCTGAGTACCATTATGTTCCCATGTACTATGGAAGTTCTCATGTACTATGGATGCTCCCATGTACCAGGATGTGTTCATGTCTATGTACCCCAGGGGTACATGTCGAGTAATCATTTATAGTTCCCATGGTGTGTGGTGGGTACCACAGAGCATGTGATATTTTATTTTGTATGAAACCCTATCTACTATATACAAGTTCCCACATGGAATGTGATCCTTATAATACATAACATATATATTAGGATTTTCTATAAACTGAGGGGTTTTTATGTGGTTTTGTTCGCTCCTCAACTACTGCTAAATCCAGCAAAAACATCTTCACTATAATTTGTGAATCTAGTATGATCAGACTCTGATCTATTCTATTGGCTAGATTTTGGCCATCTAATCCAATCAAGAATCTCATGTCATCACACCACATCACTGGAATTCCAAAAACAAACAAACAGCCTCCTCCGATCCATCACTAGTTCATCTATCATCATTGTCAAATCTCAATTTCACCAATGATCCCAAACCTAATCCTATTATGATTATCCATTTCACCATAGAACTATTTCACAATGATTTTTCACTAGGTATTTTTTTAAACCATTTAAAAAATGGAATACTTTTGATGAACGTACAATGAACGATGTAAGAAATGAACAAAACAAAACAATAGGAACAAACCTCAACCATTATTCCTATTTTTCTCAATCCATTTCAATTATATTGATGAAAAAAATAATAAAAGTCATATATTATCCAAATAAATATCAATTCCTAATTTTTAATAAGCTAAAGTAATACTCATAGATTAACGATCAACCCATGAATCAATTTTTTTGGAAAAATTGATTCACATTTGATCAAGAGAAAAAAAATACAGGGCTAAAATCCTAAAAAAAATTCCCTACCTCAAGATCGTTTTAATCGATAATGAAGAATTATTGCATGTCGATCTCATTGGTGAGATCCATAAACACCTTTAATACACCGATCACTAAATCATGATATTTTATTCATCATACAAGAACTCGTCTCCAATCGCTCCTCTCTCAATTCCTAAGGTTATGTGACTAAGATCATGTATTTTATATAATATTACTTTTATAAATTATGATAAGTTCATAGTTTTCAAATAATAAACAAGTTAATTTATAAATTTATTTTATAATTTATACCTGTGGTAGCGCTGCAACAAAACACCAAACTTTGACAAAGATCACGATTCACCTATGGTAAAATCTGCATTTTGGATTTAATGGATGTCCCAAATTTTTCATCTGAGAATTTTTTTTGAGAGTTATACCATAATTTGAGAAACATTAATGCACCTGATAAAATATATTTATATATCAAAATAGAGCATACTGTTCCCTAGAATCACATGTTGACTCTTCACCTGGCCTTGAAAATATTCTGTTATATATTATAATGTTTTAAAATGAAAAATTGATTCATTAAATTCTCCCCAAATATAGTATTTTCACCCTAAAAATAAAAAAACTAATAACAAATATGAGGATATTATGACCACATCTGGTTCTCCCACTATCTGGTGCTCTCTTGAATATTCTTATGCTAGCATTGGACACGCACTAAGGGAATTTCTAAAGAATAAATGATATTCTCCTTACAATCCTTGATATTCACTGGGTACTCAGTAAAGGTCTATTCATATTTGATGTCCTTCTCACCTTAGTAGATAATATGTGATATTTCATGCACATATCTCCATAGTTGCAACATGTGGAATACATCATGTTCCCAGTCTAACTATAGTGGCAGTACCAATGGGTATGCCACATCGCTGATCTTATGCAGTATCTGAATAGGTAAGATGAACCTCAGAGATATATTTTCTCCCTAATAAAATCTCTACAATCATTTTTGGGGTGAGACAATCAGGAACACATGGTCTCCATCATCAAACCCTAGAGGCCCCAATCGTCATTCCACATAATACTTCTAATGGATCTTGGTTGTCTTCATCCACTCTTTGATAATCTTCACATTCATTATCATTTCTCACACTAACTCTGGAACTATAATTGTATAATACCATACATCAATCAAGTATAGTGGTGACCTATAATGTCACACGTACAAGGCCTCAAATTGTTCCACATTGATGGTTTAATGGTCGATTTTGTTTTATAATAACTCCACCAATGTTAGGTGATCATCCCAACTATAACCAAAATCTAACATACAATCCTAAATCATATCCTCTAGAACGTCAATAGTCTATTCAGTCATTATATTAGTTTCAGGGTGGAATGCCATGATAAAATGCACTTAATTACTAATGGACCCCTGAAATATACTCCAAAATCATGACATGAATCAAGTATCATGGTTTGAAATGTTCATCAAAGGAACATTGTGATGGCATACTATCTCTTTCATGTAAAGGAATCCCAAGTTCTCCATTTTACTCTAATATTAGATAGCTATAAAGTGGTTTTAAGTGGTGATTAGATCAATAATCACCCATATGTCATTGTATCCTCCAGACATTCATGGGATATTTTTCATTAAGTCCATAGATATATAATCCCACATACACTCCAGCATATCAAGGGGTAGATCTAAACCCACTAGAACCTGGTGCTCAACATTCAATTACTAACAACTGATTCATATAGATACAAACTCCACAACACAATTCATTATCCATAGATATTAGAACTAATTTAAAAGGTACTCAAATATTTTTTACACACCTATATGTAACTCTAAGGGGGTGTATGAAACTCCCTAAAATCATCCTATTGCAACATCCATGCTACCATGGTTCACCCTTAGAAAGGATGAAATTATATCCACCTTAAAAAATCCATCATAAGCACATTCAGTGGATATCATATCATGAAATTTCTCACAGTAAGTATCTCAAAGACGAGTCTCCCAAAAATTCTATAAAAGTGGTAGGGTAACGACCACTAATTGGAGGTAAGCCACACTATTCATGTACACAATGTGAAATGGTAATAAGTCCAACTGCTTCAATGCCCTACTAAAAAACTATTAATAAGATCTCATGTTAAGATCAACTTCTACTATGTTACCCTTCTTGGGAGTATAGACTATATTGAAGTCATAATCCTAGAAGAACTCTAGCCATATCCTCTCTCTCAAGTTAATATCTTTCTGTGAAAATATATACTTGGTACTCTTCTAGTTGGAATGGATGATTAACCACTCACCCATAATAGAGTGTCGCCATATATTTTCTCTAAAAAACACCTCTTCCTGCTCTAGATCAAGGGTCAAATTATTCTTCTAATGAGGTATCAAAGGTAGGGACCCATAGGCTATCATTTTCCACCTATGCATCAGAAAATATCCATTACCAATTCAAGAGGAATCATAGAACACTATGTACTCAACACCCACCTCTAGCAGTCTCAAGATGGGGGTGCTCGTCAACCTCTTCGATAACTCCTAAAAGGCCTCTAAGAACCCCTTAGTACAAACAAAAGGATGTCCATTCCTACTCAAAGAAATCAAGGGTCCTATAATCATAGATAAATCGAGTATGAATCTCCAATATTATCTTACCTAACTAAGGAATCATTGCACCCAAGTCACACTGTTGGGTGGCTACCATGTTTGAACTACCTTAACCATCATCGGGTCCACTACTACTCCCTCCTGCAAGATGTCATGTCTCAAAAATTGGAAATATTATATCCAAAATTAAAACTTCAGGAGATTTCCATAAAGTTGGTGCTCTCAAATTTCATTTAGAACCATCCTCAAGTGTCTCATGTGCTCCCCCTAATTATAAATAAACCAGGATTTCATCGATGAAGACTATCATGAATTGATCTAGGAAGTTAAGTAAGAGTCCATTAATGAGTCTATTGAACACTGTTAGGGAGTTCATTATTCCAAAAAGAATCACCACGCACTCGTAGTGGCCATAGAAACATAAGAATTTCATCTACGGTATATCCTCTTCCTGAACATGGATTTTCTGATAGCTAGACCTGAGGTCAATCTTCGAGAACCATATCATATCATTCAGTTTAATGATAATTTAATCTACCCTTGGTAGTGGATACATATTCATGAATGTCACTTATTTTAAACAATGTTAGTCTACACGTAACCTCAAACTCCCTTTTTCTTTCTTGGAAAACAATATTGGGGATACCTAGGGTGACACTCTAGGTCTAAGAAAGCCCTTCATATAAAAATACTCCAAATGAATCTTCAACTTATGAATCTCAACATAATACATCCTATATATTGGAGTAGATATCATCTTAGTCCTTGGGTGAAAGTATATATAGAATTCTATCTCTCAATGGGGAGGTAAGCCCGGTATGCCTGCAGGGAATATGTACTCATACTCTACTACATGGAAGGAAGATGGAATCCCATATAATTTTCTACTCCAAGGATCATATTAGGCAACTATTGGGTATTAGATGTACCCTCTTGTGTATGAATCCATTTCTCTTTACCTAGGTTTCCTTATCACTAACAAATGAAAAAATCATTGCATCTACATAGACACACTACATCCTGTACTTGAAATAGTCAAATGTTTTATGAACTATAGATATCAATTCCATACTTAAGATAAGATCAAAATTAATCATAATTTCTAAGAATAAATCTCATTTGAAGATATATCCTCTAATTGTTAGGTCACATTATTGGTAGAAGTGTGTGATAACTGAATCTCTTGTAGTAGGGGTTTTAGACACAAGTGTTGATCCAAAGGATCAACTGGAATCTCTAGGTCTCAAACAAGGAAAGGTAGAAATCAAATAGTGGATCATGCCTATTTCTATTAGTACTATAGCTAAATTATAAAAGAAATAGATCATACCTTTAATCATCTCTATAGTCTCCGAGTCATAGGAATGTACTACCTACAACTGTCATCATCCCTAACCACAAGATTTATGATCTTTTTGTGGACCACCCAGGGGTGGTGGTGGAAACATATCAAAGAGTAATCTACCTTCTGTTTCTATCCCTACTCATATGGAATGCATTATACCCTTTGAACCTTCCTACTCCAGCTACAAACTCCTCTTAGGTGGTCCATAGACTCTATCTCTCAATTATATATACGATGGGTTAAACAATCCCATAAGAGATTTCCATGACCATCAAAAAAGTATAATCGCCTCTCTATCTATTGATTAGAACCATCTTGAGAGCCCAGAACTACAGACCCTCTATCATGTGACAGTCATTGGAAATTATTAGCTCACCAAGATACCTATGTATGATGTTGACTACAAGTTGTAGAATTCATAGCTCCAGAGTTCCTGTTACTAGAACCAAATATTAGTTACTTCTCTTATAAGAATCTATGCACTACCAAAGTTCACTGATTCACTCCAACATAAGTGGGGATGAAAACATATATCACACCTATAACACCTAAAGTTTTTATGGATCTCTTTTTTCTCAAATAAATTAAATTTTAATTTATGTCTTTCAATGTACTAAGTCCAAAATTCTATTCACATAGCACCGACTTGGCATACTTTATATAAAACCAACTTGTAATATGATACATGTAACGCCGACTCAGTATATAATACATGCCGCACTGATATGGCATATGTTACATGCAACACCATTTTTCTATGAAACGTCATTTTATTGTTACAACTACTTAATTGAGATAATTATAACATATACATTAATCATAGTTATATTAATTGTAACAAGTACTTTTCAAATATTTTTTATAATTTGTTATATAAATAAAACATATTGATAATGAAATGTATGATTTTTGGTAAATTATTTTTATGTTTAAAAATATTATCTTCTCAAACAAACTAATTTTCATTCCCTCTAGTGAAAAAAAGACAAAATTAATTTTAGACACATTTAGAAATTGAATTTGATAAAATAAACTTCATTTTTTAATTTATAATGTTGAATTTTTCTTAGAGATAATTTTTGGTATTTTTCTGAGAAACTTCATTTTTTTATGAATAGTGAATAATATCAGATTTTAATTCAAAAATATGTTTTCATATAATTTAATTATATGGCTAAATTATATTTTAATTTGGTTTAAAATTTTAATTAGATTAAATTTTTATCAATTAATCCAATTTTGTTAATTGCAAACAATTTCATATTGAAATTGAATATAATAAACTGAACAAACTTTTGATTATTTTTACTTTGAAAACCTACATTTTTAACCCAACTACGACATTAATTTTAATTTAATTTATTCCACTTATGTGATTGGTGAAGTTACCTAGTTAGTATCTAAGTATCGCAGAGAGGGGGAGGGGAGAATCAGTGATATATTTTTCTTTTATATTTATTTAATTATGAATCATCCTTCACCTACCATTAAATATTTCTTTCCTAGCTGAACAAAAATCAACCACACAACCATATGAACACAAGAATTTATATGGTTAACTACTCTATAAGAGTAGATAAGTCCTTGGTATGGTTTAGAAACAATCTATCACCACACAATCCACCAGAAAACAATCCTTTGATGTGGAATACAATGAGTATGATGTTATCTTTCACTCATCTAGCACTATGAAAATAATCCAATGGAACATGTTCTTATTCACGAAAAAATTGATAAAAATCAATATTTAGGTTTGTCTTGATCGGATTTTAAAATTTTGATCTTTCAAAATAACTCTTCTCTATCATACTTAGAAGTAGGTAGGATTTTTATTGAGTCCTTCACAAATTGTCCTAATTCCTTCATAAACTACCACTATCCTCCAAAAACTGAGTTTCATTGCATAATATGAGTTCTTCATGAAACACCACTTTTTTCCTTGAACTATATCTACTCCATGTACAACTGATTCTCCATGTACTCTCTCCATAAACCACTTCCATGTACTACCTCTGTGTACGTCCTCTACGTACCGCCTCTGCTTATGCACAATTATTTCTTTCAAAGACTACCTATTCCTATTCCTAAAACCTTTTATTATTACACTATAGGCTTCATCCTAAATGGAATCTCTCTTTCACTAACTTCTTCCCTTTAAGAAATTATCCCTCATAAACTCTTCCAAACATCGATAAATTATTCCTCAGAGCGAAGATGTTATTTTATGAAAATAACTCTCACTTATTAATGAAGGAATTAGAACTCCTTTTATAGGAAAATAGATTTGAAAATATTTATAATATGAATATATTAAATATTTTATGCGGCATATATTTTATTGCATACTAATTATCTCACGAAAACCACAATTGTCCGGCGAACCATTTTCATCCATGAACTATTACTGTTTGTGGTCCACATACCACCATTATTCCATTGAGGTGACCAAAATCACCACCTCCATTCCGTGAATGACACCCTTGGCTATGAAATATTCCCCTCTCGCGAAACTGGAAGCCTCCTATGAACCGTGATCCACCCATGAACCGTTTCTCATACGTGGTCCACATACCATCCATGTACTACGCTTCACGGTCTGCATAGCACTGCTATGCGTGATCCATCCATTGTGGATTTTCATTTTTTGTTCCATGTACCACATATGAATTCCATGAACTACCCTTAATGGTCTTCATACTGCACTCCATGGACTCCTTTTTAAAACATCTTCCTTTTCCAAAATAACAAACTCTCGATTTTGAGGCCCAAATTTTTTGAAAACACAAGGAAACGAAGCCACATTAAAACTGATTCAGAAAAATCCCACCATAATGATACATGGTCAACTGATTTCAGCCCAAAATTATTATATTGTGATTTTTAACCTTTGATTGATCATTTTTAGCATCGTTAGATTTCTGAGGAAAGTATTGAAACTTCCCATTCTTCCAGCAAAATCATTCTTTCCAATCAAAACTGAATATGAATGTAAAACACCTTTACTCCCCCTTTCCTTCATACATCATCCATCAAAAGTTATCTAAAAATTATTATATTTGTTAAATAAAAATCATCAAAAAATTATCATATTTTTAAAATCCTTGTACAAAGTGAATTGATTTATCCTCTTTGACAACAAAAGACAATACTCTTAAAATGAAAACTCTTCTTGCATCCTTCTCCATCAAGCTTGGTCCCAACAATTGGAATTTGGAAAAATGGATTCCATATTATGAATCAACATAAATTTTAATTTTTAATATGATCAACATATTTTTTGACCAAAAATATTAGTAAATGTGATTAAAATTAATTACAACAATTATGGTTAAATTAAGATTAAAAAAGGACTAAACCTTAAATTTAAGATTCAAAATGACTTAGAAACTTGTCCAAACCCCATTTTCTAAACATTATTTGGCCATTAAACTTCTATTATTTTGTTGTTTTTGGTTTTATATGACTTTTATTAGGTAAAAACATGGTTATACGTAACTTTTTTTCAAAAATACCAAGTGAGTCATTTCCCTTCGCTGTAGAAGGCCATCATATCCCCCTCTTCTTAACACCTCTCAAACCACTTAGGCTCATCCAAGCTCTGCCAAATATAATTACCAATATCCCTAATTTCCTCTTTTAATCCTCCCTTTTCTCATAAAGTTTTCGATGGAATCCTTTTGTAATAAACCAAAAGGAGTTACATGATTAAGAGGAAATTCCTTCTCTCAAGATCCTTTATTTTATTTTCCTTCTCCACCCCTCCTCTACGTTTATTACATTTTTGTTCAAAAACATAATTATCCTAAATATATTAGTAAGTTTTTATGATAAGGTTTCAACATACACATACAAACGCATCCATCTAATGGGTAATTAACATACTGTTTACGTGTACGGAAAACTACCGCCTCACTAAATGATAATTGTTCATTTTTCCATTACCGCCTCTCATGGTGGAAATTATGATAGACATAGTGTTTATATATATATATATATATATTATATTATATTAATTGTGTTCTTAATATTATTTATGCATTTTACAATAAATATCTATTTTACTTTCCATTTGGTATAAATAAGATAATTTTGTTTTTGGAAGTGTGAACTACCACCCACTCAAAGCAATGTGATTCGGTTATACACTACATGGAATGTGTTAAGGATGGATTTAGTAAAATTATATGATATATATAACATTATAATACTAATTTAATGATATTATACACATATATACATATATTTCATTTTCTATATTTCTTTCAATATGATAATAAAAACGGAAATAGCATTTAAGATTATGTACGACTTACCATCTCTATGAATGGTGTATTACATTTAATACTTCTATATTATATATATTCTTATCATACAAATATCTAGAATATAAATTATATTTTTATAATTTTTTAAATTTTGGAATCATGATATACATATAAGGGACAAATATATAACATATTCAGACACATGCGAAGAACAACAAGAATATTATCCGAAGTGAAACCATAACATAGGATGGTTAACAAGCATAAAATATAAGGTCATAATAAAAACATATATGGTATTAGATATAATAATATGGTTCTTTAAAATAATTATAATAAATTTATGTTTATTATATAGGTGGTTTGAAAGAGTACGATAAGAGTCAGGACACAAGGTAAGGGAATCTCATCTCACTCTTATTTCTGTGAGTTACATGCCTTAACCACAACTAACATATTTTGTGTTGTGTGTGTACTACCGATTATTTTATTCTATGTATATTGTAATTAAATTTAGGGGTATTAACATATCCATTTTATGATCTTTATTTCATGGGGTTTAATTTTCAGAAGTTACCAAATCAGTAAAATAGTTTTGTCTCAATTTTCCGTCTTTGAGACTCATGTTTTGTTATGAACCTAACTTCTTTTAGGTGTATATAAATCCATTTTACATGTTATATCTTGAATCAAATTAATTTCGTGATATTTTAAGCATATTTTAGTTTATTTTTCTTGCATGTAGAGTATTATCCCAAGCTACCTAGTGATAAGATTTTATTTAAATAATCTCATCGCTTTTCAAGATTGTTTATAATTATTCATAAATTAATGGAAACAAATGATACATCACTCAAGAACAGTCTTGAATTTTCTTCTCTGTATGTTATTCCATATATCCTAATGTATTAGTTCCATTGTCCAATCTTTGGTACTTAATATAATGTTTTTATGTAAAATATGACCGTCTCTTTCTTCAGTCATAAATCTATTGTATTCAAAAACCATGTTTTCAAAAAATGCTTTAAAAATGATTTCAACAGATCTTTGAAGACCATTTTCAAGGAAAATAGATTTTAAAAATGTTATATAGTTTTCAATGATTCCTTTATAATTTTTCAAATCTATTTTAAAATAAAATGTTTTTCAAAATGGTTGTATGTTTTAAAAATAATTTTCAATGTTGAGAGGATATTTTCCTCAAGAAATTTTTTTGAAAGATATTTCAAAATTGTTTCCCATCTAAGATATTATCCATTTGTGTTACTTATGAGTTTTGGGGAAATTATTCAATGTTTCCATTCATATTATTTCTCTGAATAGATTATGTTTTTATGGCATGATGTTTATGAAATTGTTTCTCTTTCATGGGTTATATGATTTTCAAACCCACTTCATTTCACGAGTTATGTTTATGATGAAATGATTATAAAAATGATCTCTTTATATAGGTTATGATATGATTACATGTTTATAATACTCATTTAATTTCATGGATTATGACATGATTACATGTTTACAATACCCATTTCATTTCATGGGTAATGATATGGTTATTTAAGATCTTGTGTCACATGTATGAATGATTTAACAATTAGATGAGTGGTAACTATATCTTCATCCACTGTGTTGGGTAAATATTTATATTTCATGAGATAAACAAAACTGTGTTGGGAAATAAACTCTATTTAGTATTACAAATCTAGAACAGGAAATGAAGCCAGTTTAGTATTATAGTGCTGGAATGGGGAGTGAACAAGGTTCACTAATACAGAGCCGAAATGGGGTGTGAATGAGATTTAGTAATGGACTTCGTACAGAAATATGGTGTTAATAGAAATACCTTGGATATTATGAAAATAATATTATATGTTTATTTGTCTTCCAAAATTATTTTTTTATTCATATTTTATTGATTCATGCCTTATGTTCTTTATTTTCTTTATGATTCATGTCTTTTGAAATTACATGATTTATACCATGATTCATGTATATGATCTTTTATATGCAGGGTATGATATTTTATTTTCATGATCATGTTCCCATACCATTATTCTCAATTTTATTCTTACATATATTTCTTTTTTACCCTTACTAAGCATTTGAGATCACCCATTTTTATGTTTCCCTCCCTAGGTTATGAAGATATGTATTATGTTTTATGTGTCTATGAAAGGTTCTAGTCAAGAAGGACATGGTGGGAAATAATGTAGCACAATTATGTATCAGTGTTTATGTTTCCATGTTTCCAAAGGTAATAGACTAATATGGTTGTTGGAGATATGTTTATATAATGTTTTAAGTATTCCACAAATGTTATGTAATGTTAATGTATATAAACCTAGGTTCTCTATAGTTAGTATTAGAGAAAAATTTAATTTATCCCTTAGAAGCTTGGATGAGAAAACCATGATGAGAACCCTATGTACATGTATAGTTATAAGTATAAGTATAAGGAAAAGTATAGAAAAAAGTCTTGGAATTTTGATAAATTATAGAGTGAGTGGTTTATTAGAAATACATCCTTGTATATATGCTACAAGTGGATGTGGATCTAGTACAAATTTTCCCAAGGTTAACAACTCTGAAAAGATGTTCTATGCCTAGCTCAGGGTAATCTGGTACATAACAACAGGCCTTATTGTACACTTGGTTTGAAACTCCCATTGGGTATGCTTTATAAATTCACAAACACTTCAATAACCATCATGATAGATTTAAATAGAGTCTACCTATGAATAGCCTAGGATAAACCAATGGTTTCATAAATTAATGAAGGGGTCATAATTTATACATCCTATAAGTTTATTCTCATGATTATTTGGTTCCTCGATATGATATCTATCTCTTAATCTATGCTTTTTGGTTTTATTCAAAGGTTGGAACTCGAAGGAACTGTGTTAATGCTAATTGCGATGGAAAACACAATGATTGTTCTCCTGAGCAATATAATACTATGGGAGTTGGAATGAAAAGACTCATTCATATAATCACACATCTATATCAATCTATGAATCATTATGGAATTCCAAATGAGAAAAAGGGAACAACATTTTGTTGAATCTTTAATGAGGCAACAACCACCTTCTTTTAGAGGGAATTATGACACAATTTTTGATAAATAATGGATCAGTATTACTGGAAATATATTCTCCATTATTCATTGTTTACAGCATGAGATAGTCATTTTGGATTTTTATTGGTTATAAGGTGAATCAGATTAGTGGTGAACTCTAATCAACAATATGAGGCAGTAAGATGAGATTTATTCCATGGATTGGAATGAGTTCAAGGACTTTTTTTCAATAAGTACATTCCTTGGATTCTTCATACCAATTTGGAGAAATAGTTCCTTGAGTTTAAGAAAAGGGATGATGAATCATTGGGTACCTATAAGGATAATTTAACGAGAAATGTTAGGTACGCTTCAAGAATTATCATCCAACCAGAAGGTAAAATTGATAGGTTCTTTAATGGATTAAAGACAAGTATCAGAAGGGCACTTACCATAAGAGTCTTCAGTATCTATAAAGAGATTGTGTGTTGTGAAATCAAGATTTAAATGGAGGTTGTAATCACGTATCAAACTCATGGTTTTGATAAGAAAAATTATATAGAGTTCAAATAAAACTCTAAAAACCATGGAAAAGAATATGAGTTATCCTTTATAATATAAACATGGGAATGATCATTGGGTAAATTTCCTTAAGGGGTCTAATAATTTTTTTAGTGTGGAAGGTAAGGACACCGGACAATTGATTATCAAAATTATGTGAAGAAATTATCTCAAAATTCTAATAGAGAGAAAATTGGAATTAATGAACCTCCCATGATTCAATGCTAAAAGTTTAAGGAGAATGTGAATTATTTTACCCACAACCCAAACCTAAGGGCTGGTATTGATGATCGATGTCAATAACCTCTTAAGTAGAGGGATAAGGGAAAATCTTTTGTGGTCATTATTTCTGATGAGGGGCGCAATAATGATTGATGAGAGGTACACTTATCATCTAATCTATAAATACTATTATCATATTTAATTCTGGATCTACCCACTCTTTCATATCTAAAGAATTTGGTAAGGGTGTTAAGATTCCACCAAAACATTTAGATGTGCAATTATCAGTGAAACAACCTAATGGTACGATGATTGCATCTCAAGTCTATGATTCCCATCCATTTGACTTTTGTGGAAATTTGCTTCCTACAAATTTTACCATTCATCATTTGGTAGAATTTGATGTCATCATAAGCATGGATTGATTTTCTCTACATAAATCCCTCATCAATTATCAAGGGATAGAATTTATATTTGATATTTAAAACCCTCCTATGATCATCCATCAATGTGACAATAATCATGAACTTACATTGAATATTACATCTAGTGTATGGGTCTTAATTCCCATTAAAAAGTGTTGTTTATCTCAAATGGTTTTGGAGAAAACAAACATTGATGATATGCCTATTGTTCGGTATTTTATGGATGTATTTCTGGAAGATTTTTCAATCCATCCACAAAAACGTGAAGTTGAGTTCTCAATAGAACTCATACCTAGTTCCACACCAATTTCAAAGACAACATATAGAATGGCTCTAATTGAGTTGCATGAATTGAAAAAGAAAATCCATGAAAACCTTGATGGGGGATTCATTCATCCAACTCTATCACCTTGGGGTTCATCCATTCTTTTTGTGAAAAAGAAAGATGGATCAATGAGACTCTTCATTGATTAGTGTGAGTTTAAGAAAATCATAATCAAGACTAGGTTTCTTATTCCTTATATGGATGACTTTATTGATCAACTATGCGGAGCTCAATAATTTTCCAAGATTGACCTTCATTCTGGATATCATCAATTGCGGGTCAAAAAGAAGGATATACCCAAGACAACATTTCATACAGGGTATGGACACTATGAATTTATAGTGATTCCTTTTGGTCTTATTAATTCCCCAACTACCATCATGGATTTAATGAATAGATTATTTAGAGATTACCTTTATAAAATTAGGGTAATCTTTATATATGGTATTCTTATCTATTCAAAGATCAAGGAAGAGCATTAAGATCACTTGATAATTATACTCAAGACCCTATTCAAGGAGAATATATATGAAAATTTTTAAAAGAGTAAATTTTGGCTACTAAAGGTTTCTTTTTTGGGTCATATAATCTTAATAGATGGTATAACAGTAAATAAATCAAAGACAGAGGCTATTGAATGATGGCATAGACTAACCATGGTGACTAAGATCTATATATTTATTAGTTTAGTTGGATATTATCAACAGTTTGTGGAAATTTTTTCATGAATATCAAATCCTCTAACCATGTTAACTCATAAGGGTTTCAAGTTACTCTGTACAAATGAATGTGAGGAAAATTTCAAGGAACTGAAGAGAAGGTTAGTTAGTGCACCTATGCTTATATTACCCAATATTGGAGAGGGGTTTGTAATCTTTAGCAATGCATCCAAGAAGGGATTGAGATGTTTTCTTATTCATAATAACATGGTTATTTTTTATTCCTCAGGGAAGTTTAATTTTCATTATCAAAATTACCCAACTCATTATTTATATTTTTCATCAGTAATTTTTTCATTAAATATATTAAGGCATTATCATTATGGAGAAAAGTGTGATATATACTCATCATAAAAGTATAAAATGTAAATTCACAGAGAATGAGTCAAATATGAACTAGAGAATATGGTTAGAGTTGATAAAGGATTATGACTACTCAATACATTACCACCCTGAGAAAGTGAAGAAGGTGGACGATGATTTGAATCGAAAGGGTCATGTTATCTTATCCATGATAAGGATCACAAAAGATCAAATATTTAAATATTTAAAAAGGATAGACCTAGAAATACCGATGGAATGGGAAATTTTTTATCTTTCTCAAATTAATGTTCAATCCTCTATCCAAGTTAAGATTAAGGAGGTATATAAAGAAGATAAAGAGCTATAAAATAAATTAAATTTTTTTCCTGAGTTTAACCTTGATCAAGATGGAATGAAAAGGTTTAGGAACCGTGTATGTGTTCCTTCCATACAAAATTTTAAGGAGTTTTTAGAGGAAGATCATAGTCATTAATTATCTATTAATCCTTGATGTATGAAAATGTATATGGACTTGAAACAATACTTTTGGTGATATGGCATGAGAGAGATATCATAGAGTTGGTATCTTGGTTCTTGGTATGCCAACAAGTTAAAGATAAAAGAAAAAATTCTAAAGGGTTGTTTCATCCATTACTCACACCAGAATGGAAATGGTAGAACATCACTATGGATTTTTTCATTGTACTACCCAAAACCTATAAAGATTTTAATTATATATGGGTGGTATTTGATCTCATTACTAGGTCATAAAATAGTATCACTATTATAAAAGACTTGTCTCTGGATTATCTTGCTAGGATATACATTAAGAAAGTGGAATGATTTCATGGAGTACGACATTATACTGTATCAAATCAGGATCTGAGTTTTACCTCAAAGTTTTAGTGAATTCTTAAGTAATAACATGATATAGAATTTGGTTTTATCACAACTTATCATCCCCATATATATTTTTCATTTGAAATAAAAATTCAAACCCTAAAGTATATAATGAGATCATGTTCTATGGATTTCAAATGAGTTTGGGATCAATAACTTCCTATATTTGAGTTTTCTTACAAAAATATATTTCACTCATGAAATCATATTGATACATATAATTCCCTCTATATGAAGAAATGTAGAGTTCCAATGTTCTGGGATGAGTTTGGAGAAAGAAATCTATTGGGAGATCACTGAAGAAATGATCGATAAGGTTAGAACCATTTAGAAGCATATTAAGTCAGCTCAAAGATGGAAAAAAATTAAGATAATAAACATTGGTGTGATTTTGAATTTTATGTTGGTGAAAAGGGGTTTCTATGAATGTCTCTATAGAATATGTCATGAGATTTGGGACGAAATGAAAACAGATCCCAAGATATATCATTCCTTTTGAGATTATTGATCATATCAGGATGGTAGCCTATCACTTGGAACTTCATCCAAATATCTCTCAAGTCCATGATGTGTTCCATGAATCTCTCCTAAAGAATTACATACCGGGACCTTCACATGTACTAAAATCAGATTTCATACTATTGGAGTAGGATCTTTCTTATGAGGAACAACTAGTTGAAATTTTAGATCATACAGAGAAAGTTATACAGAAAAAGACCACTCACCTAGTCAATGTTTTGTGGAGAATTCACTAGTTAGAAGAATCTACGTGGGAACTTGAGGATATGATGAAGTATAATTATACTCATTTTTTACCCAAGTGATTAATTTTGATGGAGAAATTCATTTTAAGGGGGTAGAATGTAACAGACTGAGTTTTTATGGACCTTTTTCTATAAAATAAATTAAATTTTCATTTATGTCTTACAATGGACTGAGTCAAAAATTCCTTTCACATGGAATCAATATGGAATATGTTACATGACACCAACATGGTGTATTATATTTATAATATCGACTCGGGATACATTACATGAAACACCGACTTTGTGTATGTCATATGAAACATAAATGTTTCTACATAATACCATTTTATTATTATAACTATTTAAAGGAGATAATTATAACCTATCCATTAAAAATAGTTATATTAATATTAATAAATAATTTTAAAATAATTTTTTTTTAATTTTTTTATATAAATTAAACATTTTGATAATGAAATATATGATTTTTTCTAATGTCTGTATATGTTTAAAAATTCAATTTTCTCCAACAAACTACTTTTCATGTACTTCTATGACAAAAAATATAATTAATTTTATAAAAATTTAGAAATTAAATTTGATAAAATAAAATTTAAATTTAAATTTATAATTTTGAAATTATCTTATGGTGAATTTTTGGTATTTTTCTAAGAAACATCATTTTTTTGATGAATAATGAAGAATACCGGATTTTAATTGAAAACTGGTTTTTCATATAATTATTTATTTGGGTTAAATTATATTTTACTTTTGTTTAAAAATTTAATTAGATAATATTTTGATCTATTAATCCAATTTATGTAGTTATTACTGATTTCACATTGAAATTTTATATATAAAACTTAGAAAACCTTAATCATTTTTACTTTAAAAACATACATTGTTGACGTGACTAAGAGATTAATTTTAAATTAATTTCTTCCATATATGTGATTGGAATTTATAAAAATGGATTCCATATTTTTAATCATTATAATTTATAGTTTCTAATAATTTTAACTTAGTTTTTGACCAAAAATATTAGGGAAATTGATTAAAATTAATTACAACGATTAATATTAAATTAAGCTTAACTAAATACTAAACCTTAAATTTAAGACCCAAATGACCTATAAACATGTACAAAACCCATTTTATGGACATTATTAGTACATTAACCTTCAATTATTGATTTTTATTGGGTTTTTATATCTTTTTTTAGGTAAATATGTCTTTACACCTAACTTGTTTTAAAAAATACTAAGTGAGTCATTTCCCTTCGCTATAAAAGGCCACCAACTATCCCTCTTATTAACACATCTAAAACAACATAGATTCCAACAATATCTACCCAAACCACTTTAAAACATACATCCATTCCTCCTTGAAGCCTCCCTTTGGTCATAAAGTCTTCTAAATAATTCATTTGGAACAAATCAAAAGGAGTTACTCGATTAAGAGGCAACACTTTATCTCAAGATCCCTTCTTTTTTTCCTTATCCACCCTATAAACTCTCTTTATTCCATTATTTTATGACAAAAAAATGTAAAAAATATTATCGGATGTATTTATGATAATTTTTAAACATAAATTTACTCACACCTCCATCTAATGGGTAATAAACATACTATTTACGTGTAAGGCGAACTATAACCTCGCTAAATATTGATTGTTCATTTTTTTTCTTTACCTCCTATCAGGGTGGAAATTATGATGGAAAATATATTTATATATGTTATATATTATAATTATTATTTCATAAATATTATTTATTCATTATATAACAAACACATTTTTACTTTTTATTTTCTGTAAATATGGTAATTTTGTTTGAGAAAGTACCCTCAAAGTAATGTGATTTATTCACACACAAAATTAAATGTGTTAAGGATGGGTTAAGTGAAATTATATAATATATATAACATTATAATGATACTTTAATGATATTATATACATTTATACATATAGTTCATTTTCTTTATTTCTTTCAATACGACAATAAAAAAGAAAATAGCATTCATGCGTACGTACGACTTACCGTCTCCATGAATGAGGTATTACATTTCATACTTATATATTATATAGATTATTATAATAAAAATATAATGAATATAAATTATATTTATATCATGGTTTAAATTATTGAATCATTATATAATTATAAGTACCAAAGATATAAAAAATTAATATAGATGTGAAGAACAAATCGAATATTATCCAAAGTGAAACCATAACATATGATGGTTAACAAGAGGGTAACATAAGATTGTAATAAAACCATATATTGTATTATATATAATAATATGGTTCTTTAAAATATATATATAATAAATATATATTTATTATATAGGTGGTTTGAACGAGTGTGATGAGATTCAAGACACAAGGTAAGGGAATGTCATCTCACTTTAATTTGAGTGAGATACATACCATAACCACCACTACTTATTTTATATGGAATATATACTACACATTAATGTATTATATATATTTTTTATATAAAATTATGGGTATTAAAATATCTATTTTATTATCTCTCTTTCATGGGTTTTATGTTTCAAAATTTACCAAATCGATAAAATGGTTTTGTCTCAATTTATCTTCTTTGAGACTCATGTTTTGTTATGCAACAAAATTATTATTAAGGTGTATATAATTTCATTTTAAATGTTATATCATTAATATCATTATTTTCATGATATTTTAAGCTTAATTTAATTTTATTTTCTTACATTAAGAGTATGATCCCAAGTTACCAAGTGATAAGAGTTTATAGAAACAGTCTCATCACTTTTTGAGATTGTTTAGGATTATGCTTCAATTAATGAAATATTATGATCCACCTCTCAATAACGTTCATTAATTTTATTATCCTATGATTATTCAGGATATCCTCACTTATTAGTCCCATTTTTCTAATCTTTTGGTACTTAAGATAATGTTTTTATGTAATATATGACTGTCTCTATCTTCGGTCAGAAATTTATTATATTCAAAAAATATGTTTTAAAAAAAACATCAAAAATGTTTTTGAGAGATATTTGAAGTCTTTTTAAAAGGGAAAAATAATTTTAAAAACTTTTAAAAGTTTTAAATTATTTCATTATCAATTTACAAAGCTATTTTCAATGAAATTTTTTTTCAAAATGGTTTTATGTTTTGAATATTATTTTCAATGTAGAAAGGATATTTTCAGCAAGATTTTTTTTAAAAGATCTTTCAAAATTATTTCCCATATAAGATAACTTCTATTGGTGTTACTCATGCCTTTTTGTGGAAATAATTCAATTTTTCAATTAATATTATTTCTATGAATGGATTATGTTTTGATGGCATGATGTTTATGAAACCCGTTTCTCTTTCTTGGGTTATATAAAATTTGAAACTCACTTTTTTTCATTGCTAATGTTTATGATGAAATGATTATCAAACCTATCTCTTTCCATATGTTATGGTATGATTACATTTTCATAATACCCATTTTATTTTATGGGTTATGATATACTTATTTATGATCTTATTGCACATGTTTGTATAATTTCACTATGAGATTGGTGGTACCTATATATCCCTCCATTGCATTGGGTAAAGATTTATATCTCATGAGATAGAAATGGTTAGAATAGGAAATAAAATTACTTCAATATTAGAGGGCTAGAACAAAAAAATGAACTCATTTCAGTATTAAAGTGTTTTAATGGGGAAATGAACTCGGTTTAGTAATACACGGTTAGAATAGGGTGTGAACCTATTTTAGTAAAGGACGTTTTCCACTAAGATGGTCTCGACAAAAATTCCTTGGATACAATGGAAACCATATTATATGATTATGTTTCTAACTCAATTCAATGTTTTATTCATTTGTTATTCATTCATGTATTATGCTCTTTATTTCTTTATGACTCATGTCTTATGAACATCCAAGATTTATTCCATGATTCAGGTATATGATCTTTGATATGCAGGGTATGATCTTACATTTTCATGATTATGTTCTAATACCATTATGATCATGATTATGATTATATATTTCATTTGTTTACCCTTATTGATCATTTGTTCTCTCCCTTTTTTATGTTTGCTTCCCCAGATTATAAAGATGTGTTTTATGTTTTATGTTTCTAATAAGGGTTCTCATCAAGAAGAACCTAGTGGGAGATAATGTAGTACTCTTATAGATCAGTGTTTATGATTCCATATTTCCAAAGTAACTAGACTAGTTCGGTTGTTCGGTGTCTGTTGGAATAATATTTTATATATTTCTCAAATTTTATGTAATTTTAATTTATGTAAATCAAGGGTTACTAAAACACCTACAAATATATCTCTATAGAGACCATTAATAAAGGTGTGTGTTTAGAAGAATTCATCTCTAACCATATCCATGGATTATCATAAAAAGTTAGTGAACATCAATGAATACTTTTCTATAGTTCTACCAATGATGCAGAACATCTTTGATGTGCACCCCTCATAGCGCAACTAGATATAAATCTTCTCTGAAATGGTTCTAAAAATATATCCATGAAATATTTTCTTCACCATACATTATAGATGAAAAAATCCACTATCCCCCTTTTGATACATGAAAAAGGCTCAACATTAGGACCTTCCATCTATTCCGGGGGTGTCCTAACAAGATGGAAAACTATTGTAATTTTCTTAATCCAGTACTTATATTCATGGAGGTCTAGATCACCTTAAAACATAAGGGTTCATTATCTCTAAAAATAATTAATATGATCATCCTGCACACCTCATCTTTTCAAACTATTGGTGAAACCTTCTACTCAATGTGTGGTGGAAAAAATAGAAAATCACATGGAGGTACAACCTTTTGAATAGGTCCATATATATAATACTCATCACTAGGTGGATCATCCTTATGATCATGTTACATAATCCTAGATGTAAATAATCATGGACTAATCCAAAAAATGATATGATGTACCATAGTCAAGATTATATTTGAGGAGATGACTTCAGAAGGACATGGAAACTAAAACCAATTACTATTTGATACATTTAACAATGTTTTCCCTACAACTAGTACCAAAATTTTCATAGTCAAAAATCATTTTATTAAAGTCTTGGGGAATAGATACATCATCCTAGACACCAATAATAGATTCCCTAACCTAAGAGATGAACTTAAAACACATTATCCTGATTTTCCCATCACCCAAACCAAACCTCATAGTTAGAAAATCTCTAAGCTCTGGTACTAGGATGAAACATATCTAATACCACTCTATCGTGAGTAAACCCATTAGGGCCCACCTATCTAGTTATAAGCTAAGATTGATACCTCTATCGTGCCTCTAATAGGCTAGGTATAGCAATGAGAACTGAGTAGACACAACAAACACATTGGAGGCCTTAGCCTAAGGTATATTTATTCATGCACACATCTCTAATCCACCAACACTATGGTCAAAGATAAAAAATACAAATAAAACCCAAATTAATAAATATATCTATATCCCACAAGAAGAGTATGAAAAAATTATTAGAAAGCATAAAGGTCCAAATACAAGCCCACAAAGAACTATAAAACTGTCCAACCTTCTAGGAACTGAGAGGACTAATATAAAACACAACACCTAGTATAAACAATGGTCTGTCAATATCAAAGATGTTTTGTCTAATCCTACTCTACCTAGGACTCTATTGAATGGTCTATCATATTCATAATACATGACATGTGCAAGTAGAGCCCATGAAGGATTGAGTATAACAATACCCATTAAGAAACCCCAAAATTACCAATCATAAGGAATCCAGAGAGTATTCATCTCATCATCATAAAGTCATGTAAATCAGAATATGATACATAATAAGAATAATCTAAATATAATCAAGTCTTAATGTATGTTCAGAACTATATGTCTATCCTAGGATTCATGCTTAAGGATTCAAGGTAATTCTCACCTAGTAGAACTCACTCTGTGAGTCTGATAAATTTGATGGCGCTCATCCAATAGGTCATGTTGGTCGATCCTCTCTATTAATAATTATACACTGGAACAAATAATATATCAATACATGTATAGGGGGTCTCACCCTGGGCCAGTGGGGTATACCATACCCTATTTGTAATTACATGGTAACTTGGGGATTGAATCCTTATGTATGTTTGTCATGAAGATTCTTAAAAACCCACCTAGGGAATATGAGAATGATAGAATAACACACTTTGGGCCACATATAGGGATTCCATAACTCAATATGAGACTAATCCTATTGGGGGTATCATGTCCTATACTAAATACATGATACCTCGATGTACCCTCATGAGGATGAACTAAAGGAACATAACCTAAGGAATTCATTCTCCACTGAAGATAATGAGGTCCTCAACCTACCTTGAAAAAAGTATGTGGCATATATATGGTATGAACAACATGCCTTCTTGAACCCGGGTCTTCCCATTTACTCTATATCATTCCATTGTATTTTAGGCCATGCCTATGTACTCTCATCATTCCCATGTACCGAGTTATGTCTGGGTACATAGCTGTGTTCGAGTACTGGTTCTTTCCCATGTATAATGTACATGCCCGTTTACCTACCCATTTCCAAGTACTAGGTCATGTCCATGTACTCTAGATGTTCCTTTGTGCCTGGTCATGTTTTTACCTACGTTCCCCATGGATACATGTCATGTCAACAGTCATGGGTCACATGATATGTGGTTAGTCTCACATTGTGTGTGATATTTTATTTTCTCTAAAACCCTAGCTACCATATCTAGGGTCCTACGAGGTGTATGTTCTCTAGAATACATACCATGTATATCAAAATTTTCCAAAAATCACTAGTTTTCCATGAGGTTTCAGTCACACCTCCCCTACCACTGGATCTGCTGAAAATATCTCCCATGATTTTCATATATGATTTTTTGGACTCAAATCATCATTAGTATATCAATTCCACCTACCCAATATACTCAGGAATCACTATCCATCATTTCGTATCACTAGAATACCCAAAACCCATGAATAGACTCCTCTAATTGATCACTAGATCATCCTTCATCATCATCAATCCGAGATTTCACCATCGATCCTAAACACGTACCCAGGGTGATGATATTTTCTACTAAATAATGATTATTAAATGATCTTTCACATGGTATTTGTTGAACCTCTGATCAAATGGATTACCAGTGATGAATGCATGAATAAAAATGGAAGCAATGCGTGAAACACAATAAGCAGAATAAACCTTATCCATTTTAGGTCATCCTAAATCTATTTTCGTTTGAATGATGAAAAAATAAAAATAATAAAACATTATATAAATCATAATCAATTCCTAATTTCTAGGGAGATAAAACAATACTTTTCAATTAATGGTCTACCCACAAATCAACTTATTAGAATAATTGATTATCAATAAATCTAGGGATAAATAATATGGAGATTGAAAACACAAAAAAACAATACCATAACTTGAGTTTGGAACAATCACTAACGAATAATGGTCGCACTTTGATCTCATTGTTGAGGTCCTCAAACTCATTTGGCACAACGATCACTAAATCAGGATCCATTATAGATCATCTAAGAACTCACCTCCAAAAGATTCTCTCTAAATCCTTGGGTTTATATAGTAACCATAGGTATTTTAAAAAATATGGATTTTATAAGTTAGGATAATGTCATATCATTTAGATAAAAAATAAATAAATAAATAAATTTATTTTATTATTTTCCCTCCTGACTTCACTTCAAAAAAAACCTCATACTGACAAATATTATTTCATGCCTAGGCTAAAAACTGCATTAAAAATTTACCAATGGTCTCAGGATTCCCATTCAAGACTCCATTTGTGAGCTATTCCAATATTTCATAAAAACTATTCGTGTGTGATATAATATATTTAATACTTTATTAAATCAAAATAGAGCCTTTATGGTCCCCAAAATCTCACATTAACTTAACACCTAGCTTTGAAAATATTAATTTAAATAATCCAAAGTATTACAAGGAGAAAATAGATTTATTGAAAATGTAATAACCATTATCTCATAATAGTCATACCTAGTTCATAACACCGTCCACATATTTTCTTCCTCCTTTAAATTAAGTTGATAACCAAAACTGAGGTTAATCCTTGAAAAATATTATGATCAATAGATATGATAAAATATGTCACGAATAGGAGGTGAAGTATAATTATTTTATAATTAATGTTATTAAGTTCTCTACAATCAATAAAAAGGCTTATATAAACATCATTCCTTTTAATAAACGAAATAGGAGAACCCTAAGTTGAATTTCTTGGATGAATTAAACCCTTATCAAGAAACTATTTAAATTTCTTTTTTAACTCTAACAACTCTAATAGATCCATTAAATAAGGGGGGTTTTTAAATTTTCACAGCATTAAGCTCTACATAAATATAAAATTTAGCCTCTTGATTGAGAATAACACTAGGAAAATCATTAGAATATAAATCCCAATATACATTTTTCATAGGCATGTCACTATGATAAATAGTTCCTTTTTTAATAAAATATTGAAGATATCATTCACCCTAATATTTAATTTGTTTCCCTTATTCTTGATATATTATCACATGTATAGAATCATTATTATATATGAATCTAAACTCACTCTGAAAATTTAATATGACTTCTTTATCTCGATAATCTATTTTATCTTGATAAATCAAAATTCATTCCCTGACCAAAATAACATGAAACTCTATTATGGGTAAGATAATAATATTGTTAAAAAAATCCATTAGAAAAATAATAATCAAAATATTCCTATAATTATTTCTTTTAATAATTCCACCATGATGTTTTACCGAAAGTTTTGTATCTATCTATTATGATCATATTTTCATTTTATTGGTACATTTTTAGAAATAAATGAATGAAAATATATTTAATCAAATAATACATTTCCATACTAGGAGTAAACATGAAATGTATATTTCACCACTTCATTTTATGTTATAAAATATACTAAGCCCGTAGAAAATTAATTTTCCAAACCCTTATACTTACTGTCTTAATGACCACTCTCCTTCTTACTTTTATTCAGACGTACACTTATATAATGGCCCATATCATTATAATTAAAAAAACATCACTTTCATCTTTTCATTATTGGTATTATGAGTACCATTTCTTTATTCTTTGTTTTAATGAGTGAAATGTCTCAACATACCTAACTAAAAATACATTCCAAATCTCATATAACACTTCCCAGAATTCCTTTTACCACATCTATCACTAGAGGGTAATTTAATTTTCTTACTTTAATATTTCACTGATGAATATTTCCACATTACTTCCCACATGGATTTTTTCTCATATTTATTGTTGTAAAATTATACAAACTCCATCTTTAATTTCTCAGAACATAATCTAATATCCTCATAACATCCAAAATAATGAGTAATAAAATCCCTTTTAAAATTTAAATTCAGTCCTATGTAAAATCTATCAATTTAACTATCATTTTAAAAAATAAAATTTCGTTCATACCTATCCATTATGGTAAAATTTTCATTATGGGTGGTAAATAAATCCTCTTAATTTTTCTTCAGATCCAAGAATTTCTGTTCCATTCAAATTTGAAAAACATAAGGAATGTATTTCTAAATGAAATGATATTTAAAAGTTATCAATTATATGGAATAAATATCATCCAATTACATGGTGTTCTTAATTAGATACCACCATTTATAAGCTTCACATTCAACATGACAAATAAGAAGAGTTTCCTTCTAATTATCCAATCATAAAAAACACTTCAAATATATTTACCAAATCATTAATAAATCATTCAACTTTCATATTTGTTTGAGGTTCCACAAAAAAATTTAGGGTGATGTTTCATGAAATTATCAATTATAGACATGTTCATTGTTAGATAATTTAGTCACTCTCTTTCTCTGGTACCATAGAAAATATCCTACATCAATTGATTTGACTTTACCACAATCTATTTACCTCAAAATCTAACCATTCCATGTTACTTTTCATAAGTACATTATCCTCATGTTTCATTTATACATAATTTACCTTGTTTTATCAATGGAAAAACATTCTAAATAATACATAGATTAAAAAAATCAAAAAATTAAACCCTCAAAGACCATCTCATTAGAATATAATAACAAATATATCAAAAAAAATATTTTCTTGATAACATCCTAACTAATAAATTCATCTAACCCTTTATTTAATACCAACTATGACAAAATTTAACATGAATAAACTATAAATAAGAGGTTAGTATAAATTATTTTACTCTCTTACATTCCCATGATATTTTAGGTTTAGGGTTTTAAAAAATTATGAAGATTGTTTGATAAAAAAGTGGAAACTTCTAAATAGTGTACATTTTTTTAAAAAAGGGTTCTTAAGTGTGCACTCATATATCATTCGTGAAACTTATTCTGTTTAAGATAATTAGTCATAGTAGAAATATTAAATTCACTGTAATTTATAATCATCCTAATATCCATGAAAAAAATTTAAAAATTGGGATAAGCACAAAAATATCATTAACGGATATAAAAAATAAAATAAACTCTTTAACCCATAGGAAAGTCATGAAAACTCAAAATAAATTTTTTCATTTTAATTAATAAAATTTATGACCAAAAATCATTTAATTACTCATAAAATAAAATATATTTCACAATTTTTATAAAAAACATCATGTAAGAAAACATAATGGAAAAAACCTAATCATGAATATTTCTTGGAAAACACGAGAATTCATGAAAACTTTTCATTGAAAAACTAAAATTTTACATTTAAATTATTATAATCATTTCTCTAATAATAAACCCATTTTCATAGCTTGTGAAATGAAAAAATTTCCATAAAAACCCATATGAAGCATAGAATAAATCATGTAAACATATTGGGACATTTTCTTCATATCACCCTTACAATAACCCTTTCACATGGAATAACATACCTAGTTAATTAAATTGTATCTCCTCTAGAGAGAATATCTTTACATAATGAATTTAAGGGTTATATCAGACCCACCCATAATTATATAAATTTCACAAGTTCCAAAACATGAATAAAGGAACATAAAATCTTTAATTTATATCATAAATCTAATAAAAAATTCATTTAAACCCTAAATCATAAGCACTTATAGTTATCCCATAAAAATAAAAGAAAATATCTTTTTATTTAATAAGTATTTAAAATGGAAAATTCAATCAAAATGGGAATTGAATTTACTTTGAAAAACCTTTTAAGACAAAAGTATATGATTCATAAAAAATATCAGAAATGATGGTTGGAAAATGTGTTCATATAGTGAATATTAAAAAATATTCTTTTGAAACATTTATATAAATATAAAAAATGACCCATATAGAAACTATTAAAAGGATTCATTTTTAAAGCTTTCTAAATAAAGTAAAATATAGTTGAAAATGGAATTTAAAAATCATTTTATTGTAGATAATAACATTAATGAATTAATTTAATGAATGTGTAAATAGATTAAAATTATTTAGAATAAAAAAATTTAAGCTTTTAAAATAAGGTTTTAAAGAAAATCTCATACCTTGAGTCCCAAATCACTTTTTAAAACATCTAAATTCATAGATAATAAAATTATATTAATTATTTAATTAATAAAAAAATATTGTTCATTCCCTTAATATTTTTCTTTTCATTTAATTTATTACCATGTTTTATTTAGTTACTAAATCACTTAGGTTTATATCAGATGTTTTGGTGTCATTTGATTCATAATCTGAAAAAAAAAACATTGGTTTGTTGAACATGGTCAAATGGATCATGGTTACATTCTCACCAAAATCTTAATAATTTAATAATAATAATTTTTATAAATATAATATACTTTTATAACAATCAATTTAAGGTGGTCATGGATAATGAAATAAGTCATTTTGTGGATGCGATTGTATACACATACACACTGGTGACGTTTTCATTTTACAATGGATGGGAGTGTAAAAATATAGATACAATTTTATCTTTTTAGAACCATAATTATTTCATAAATATCATATGATTTTATTAAATCCACTTATACAACTAATCATGTCATGTGATGGTGAAAAATGATTTATGTTGCTTCAAGGATGTGGTATTCTCCAGATACGAATGAGTGGAATTTTCATTTTCCATTGGATGTAAATTATGTATAAAATTATTTATCAATTATAATAATAAATTTTTAGTATATTAATGATACTTAGGAAAGTATATTATGATGTTTATATGGGATTTCAAGTAAATGGAAGAAAAAAATAAACATGAAATTTTTTGGTTACATGATTACCTCTTCCTTGTGTATCCTCCCTTAGATCTCTCCTTTAGCCTTATAATATTGGTAATTAGGGAAAAACATATAAGATATGGTAAATATAATTTTTTAGATATTTTGGTAGATCTTGTTTGATATAAAGTGCTCAAAGTGTGTATACAAGTGAGGTGTGAAGCACTCCTTTTATAAGTGAGGGAGTGGCATTGTTTGTAAATATTATATGTTTCAAAATAATATTAATATATCATTAAAAGATAATTAGTCCAAAATTGAAAAATTTAGAGTATAATATAATTATGGTAAATATAAACTCATCCAATAATATTATAGATATGATTTTAGGACCTTATCTCATGGTTTCAACCCTTTTACCTCATTGACCCCTCTATCGTGGTAACTAAATTTTTTCCATGGTATCTTATTCTAATGAAAAAAAATGAAATGGAACTCAATAAAAATTTTAAACATGATAATCCAAAATATGGAATAAATTTTATGAGATTAAATTTATAGTGGTGGTACAAATTGATTTTAAAACATGTACGTGTGACACAATGAAAATAGTTTCTTGAAAAAGGAATTTTTAAATATAAAGATGAATTTACAAAAAATATATTGTATAGCATCGATTACCATAACCTTTACTAGATTATGATTATATTAATGAGAGTTATTTGTCATTAAAAATAAAACATAACTTAATGTAACCTTATTATTGTAAGACCATAGATTATGAAACAATAAAAAATAAATTCACAATTTTGTTAGACCCTAAAGGGTTGAGTTGGATTTGTTGACAAGAAGTGTAGTTGTTGACAAAAAGATATTTTTTAACAATAAGTAGTGATTCTCATACAGTTTTATACAATTATATTTATTTCATTATGTTTTACTTATTCAAAAAATTTACGGTTGTTGTGATGGATTCATTGTCCACTCCAAGGGAATGAAGTCCAGAATTCATTCAGAAATGGACATCATTGAAGGGAATGTTACAAGAGTAAAAAATGGATGACCAGTTAACAATAAGTCATGTATAGTAGTCATAGTGAATATATATAAGGTTTCTAAATACATATATAAGGGTCACCACAAATGTACAATGAGGAGTAGGTGAAGACCATTCCATAATACATGGTTTTTTTATTAAAGATGGCCAAAATAGAAAAACTGGAAAGGACCACACCATAGTGGTACCTATGGTGGAGTTCCATTTCACCTAGCAAAAATAGTTAATCTCATAAATTTGTGTTTATATGGTTCCATGAATTTTCATTGGACTTTATTAAAGGTGTGAAACACGTTGAATATTTGAATGCTAAAATGGACAGTTAAAGGCAACCACACTATGGAGCTCAGTGTGGTGCATTGGTGGAGAACCTGTGAAAAAAGGACAAGCCCAAAATAGTTTTTGTAGTTCTTATGGTTTATGTGTAACCTTATTTTGAATAATTTAAGATCTTAATGGAGATAATATATAAGGATAGAGGGCCACACAGTTTCACTATGCGAGGTTGAAGAGAATAATCATTGTGTAAAATAGGAAAGTCCAGTGAAAGAGTAGAGGTGAGCACGGGGATCTTAAAAAGGATGGATTCTTAAGAAGACCTAAACACTATCTTGATTAATAATGATTCATTTCAATGGGAGTTTCAATTTTATGGTCTACTAGTGAGAAACAATGAGCCCAAAATAGATGTGCTAGTCCACATGGTGGTTTGTGTTACAGACATTGTATGTGATGTTTGGAATTATATTGTGATAGGAAAAATGGATAATAGTCCTTCTATCTAGCTATTTTTAATGGTATTTCAACCAAATATTTATCATTCCATGGGATAGTGTCTAAAATCAATGTGTTTTGGGGAGTTTTTAGCTATTGATGCACCTAAATTGAAGATGTTGACTAATACGATGCATAAATAGTTATTTAATGATTCAATTATCATGTGCCTCGATTTTAGGCCATGATTCAAGCTAAAATCAAAGGGAGATGACAAAAATTCAATAGTATATTAAATATAATTTAAATACACACATCAAAGATATATAAATGGTACCATGGAATAGTTATTTATTTGATTGTTGGAGTTAAGGAAATCATATATGTGTTATAGGTTGTTTGAAGACCTATAATGGCACTGATAGGTGGAGACATGATTATTCATGATCCCATTATTTTCTAAAGGGGGTTGAGTTTTTCATGTTTTAAGATAAGATGAAATATGGTGTCTCTACAAAATACATTGAAATATCTAATTGTAGAGGAAGAAAGAACATGTATGAATTTGATGATCTGATTCTAGAAGAGGAGAGATTAGAAGGTGACTTGTATCTTGTTTAAGATCTATCCAATGGGAAGGAGGAATTCCTTGTTTTTCCTAGAAAGTGAATTTTTTTCTAAAAGTGGAAGAGATAATAGAAATATTGTTAAGGGTATAAATGAAATATCAATAGAGAATCTAATCACATATGACGATGAATATTTCTAATAAAGTGATGTGGTTTGATGGACCTACATGTTCATAAACTATGTGGACATCCTACCCTATAAGAGTGAGAAAATGAGGATGATGAAGTCACTAATTTAACAGTGATCCTTGGGAGATAGTAAGTAGACACAAAACATTGTAGTATATTTATCCCATTAAATGATTTTTCTATACTAAACCCCACCAATGTTTAGTGAGGATACTGGATTTTGGTTCATGGTACGCTGTTGATGCATGCTCTATAGAGTATCTTAGTGAAGGTAAACCAAGTAAATTCTATATATACAATTTAATTTCTATATGCACACCAAAAAGTGGTTCAATCAACTTACTAAATATCTGGTAATTTTTTTGGCTAATTTAATTCTAATTAGATTAGCCTCAATGAAAATATCATAATAATTTACCATTAAGATTAAGAGGTAATGATCTGATAAGGAACTTCCCATAGTGAAATTTCCTTTGTCTTATAAAATTTAGTTCAATATTTAAAAAAAGGATTTCATTGGATACATGGAATACTCTCTTGGAATCTCTCAATAATTGGTCTTGGATGGAAATTTTCTGCTATGTTTACATGGAGTTATCCTTGAGATAGATCAAAAAAATATATAAACTAATGCTTCAATAACAAATTCATTAAAGGATGTTATAAAAAATTGTTTGAGAATTTTTTTACTATAGGTTCTAAAAGGATATGTAGATATTTCAAAAAGAATTATTTGGTAAAGAACCCATATTGAATGAAAACTTCATTATGTCAAAACAAAAAAATTTAAGTGAAAGAAATATTGCGGAGTTCTATATTGTGGAACTGTTTATGGAAAAAGTGACATATTTTTAAATGAATACAATATCGCATATAAGGAATGTGTGATTGATTTTTAATATTCATGTGTTTATATATTTAATTATACTTTATTAATGAATGAAAAATATGATATTCCAATTTAATTTGGGGCCACTGATGATAAGAAATTCTTAAGAAGGCCAATAGTGTAAGTTTTCTACTCATAAAAGGAGTTGAGTAAGTAGTTTAGAGAATATAATATAAAGCTTAAAGAAGATAAAAATCCTCAAGAAATAAAAATCAAAAGTTCTGGGAATCAAATTTGAAAATTTGAAAATCCAAAAATATAAGGATTTTGGAAGTTGAAACTAATTTTTAAAGGAAATAATGACTCTAAAACTGATGAATGAAAGGTAATATTAAAAAAGGTTAGAAGGAATATAAAATCAGTAAAAATTTAAATTTTCAATTCCATGAATGATGGTATTTTTATACGCTTTATTAACCTTGGTTAATATAAAAAATGGTTGCAACATGATAAGGTATGTTTTTAAGACTCTGTTTCTCAAATGAATAAGAATATAGAGGAACAATGAGACATGCTAGAAAAACATTATCATGAATTAGGAAATGAGATATCTAGTGGAAAGACTATCAAGAAATACATTGATGATCAAAGAAAGAAGATCTAAATATTAGAGGAGGAATTGGTTTTGGCCAAGAATAAAATATAGTAATTCAATTTCACATGTAAGAATAAGCTCAAAGATGATTTATGTTGGTTGTTTAATTATACTTTATAAGGTCATTGTGAAAAAAATGATAAGTCTTCTAATAAGATATGCATCAAAATATTATAATTACCCAAAATCCATTCAATATCAGAAGAACTGGTATTGTATATTATGAACCATATACCATATATGAGAGGAGGAAACATATAGAGAATCCCCCAGAAAGGGAAGGTCTGGGAGGTGCTTCAAACAACCCTAAAAGTGTTTTAATAATAGAAAATGCCATATGGATAAGTTCTACAAAAAGGTTTGGAAACAAGTGATATTTTTCTAGGATGCATATAAAAATTTCTATTTTTTGATGAATGGTAATACATTAAATGATATAAAGATAGTGAGAATCATAAAATATAAAGCTTCCAAGAACAATATAAAAGGTATGATTATCATTCTAAAAATTCATATCATATTAACCATGCATTAGGTAGAAATTTCATAGGGAATTCAATATGTATTAGTAGAATAAATCAACATGCATACAATGATAAATTATTCCTTGTGAGAAATATATTTTAGGGATTGTATGAAAAAGATCATTGTTCTAAAATTATTTTTAAAAGAAGCTCTAAGTATTCATCTGAATCAAAAACCTCTTAAAGAGACAAGAAAAGAACAAGTAAACCTAATAAAATTCTACATGTTACCAAAATCAAAAATTAAAATAGGAAAGGGATGTCCTAATACAAGGTCCATTCAGAATAATTTAATAGTTTTGCAAGGATAGATTGAGTTGCAAGAAGGTGTGGAAAATAAAAATTCAATTTGTTTTGAAGAAGGAAATTCTTTGTGGAAAAGTAATCCCAATGAAAAAATATGTGTTTTGGGTTTTTAAGATGGAAAAAATCCAAATAGTTATAGAAATTTTTTCCCATTAAATTTGATTTGAATATGAAAATGGACTCCAAAATGAGGGATAAAGGAAATTTTGTGGTCCATAGTGACTCACCAACCTCCTTAACTTGAGGAAAATAGAATTTACACATACCCTCATATAATTTATTATTACTAATTTCTTAAAATAGGTGTATAATTAAGGTGGATATATGATCTATGGTATGATTGTGCTAGAAAAGAACATGCTTGTCAAGTTTAGTTAAAGTAAGTTCAATCTTGAAAGATGAATGAAATAATGGAATTAAAAAATTTCCAAAATATATTTTGTATCATATTTGGTATCAATTTTAAGGTCTTGAAAGTGGATATATTTTGTGAATAAAAGATCATATAAAAGTGAATTAATATTATAAGAAAGTTTTTCAAATCCATACCTGATGTTAACCATCAGTATCATACAAAATTATGAATATATATATATATTGGTATCAGGATGAAAACACAATGGTATCAGGCCACTATAAGGAAGAGAGACATTGGAAACATCAACACACGAATTTAATAATAATATAATTTTTCATTCTATCATTTGGTATCATTTGTGATGATGTACATTATTTTAAACACTTCTATGATAGATGTGGTATTCCCACAAGTAGTTTCCCCAATTTGAGCATCAAAGTTTTGTGTCAAGAGCTAATGTCTTAGTGGGAGTTGTAATAAGAATTCAATGTTTGTTAAGTCTCATCAGATATTTTTGAATCCTATGAAATATTGAATGAGGATTTTGAATAATAAATTGGTATTAGTGGATTCTACATGTATTATACCTTATAACCTATGTGTTTTAAAGGTTTATGCACTAACTATTTTTTTAGAATGTGATTAAGTTCACATGTGTTTTTAAATAATAATACAAATATATTATAAGTTTCATTACTATTATTTACTGACATGGAAATCCTTGGTGTGGTCTATAAAACTCATATTTCCAATATTTATCCCTAGCATTGAAGGCATAGAGGGTTTTTTGACATCTCTAGTTCTATGTGGTAAATTCACTTAATTAATTTCTTGAGAAATTTTAGCTATATGGAAAGTGCATATTTTTTATTTGGAATTATAACCAGAAATTTTTACTTTAACAATGTTAATTAATTAATTTTTATAATAAAAATATGGATAAATAAAAATCATGAAGTTAAGAAGATTATATTCTATAATTGTGAGGTTTAACTAGAAATTTTCATGAAAATTTTATCATTGTTCTTAAATTACTCAGTAAATTTGTAAGTTGTTACAAAAAATAAAGGTGTGTTAATAGGGGTATAGAAATAGTCAAGGGATTCCTCTATTTATATAAAGGGGGACTTAAATTCTATGAAAAAACCCCTATTTTTATAAAAATATGAAGAGGGAAAATTATATCATTAGATTTATTCCCATACATAAAGGATTGAAAAATATTTAAATCAAAAATAGGAAAGAGATGTCACCATTCAAAGGGGGAGCATGAGCCGACAATAGAGAACCCTATTCATGAAGAGGGGATGGTTCTAATTTCACCCATTAGGGAAGAGGAAATATAGATAATCTCAATTGTGATTTTCCCCTTCACATTTTATTTTCATAAAGTGGGATATAAATTTTGAAATAAAAAAGTCATATTGTCAAAAATATCTAATAGGTGGATTGTTAAACCCCAAAAGGTTGAGTTATATTTTACATTAAGAAGTATTGTTGTTGAAAAAAAGATATTTCTTTATATGAAGTAGTGATTCATGAATAACTATTGAAAAAGATCTTTATTTCATTATCATGGATTTATTAATAAGTTTGAAGGATATTTTGATGGATTCATTTTCAACTCAAAGGGAATAAAGTCAATAAGTGATCTAGAAATGGATATCATATAAGGGAATTAAGAAGGAGTGAAATAATGCTAATTGGTGATCACTACACCATGGATAGTGGTCATGGTATTTCATATAAGGTATATCAATAACTAAATGAGGGTTATCACTAGTTCGAAATAAGGATTTGGTGAAGACCATGCTATAATATATGAAATTTCTAGTTAAAGTTTCCCAAAATAGAAAAACTGGAAAGGACCATGTCAGGGTGGTCCCCATGCTAGAGTTATAGTACACCAGGGAAAATCAGGAGGTCCATTTGTGTTTTTTAATGTGGTGCTAGGAGTTTTCAGTGGTCATGGTTGAAGGCTTGAATCACATTGTGGATTTTATGTCCAAAGAAATCACCTGATGGAATCCATGCTATATAGATTGGTGTGGTTCATTGGAGGAGTTCCTATGAAAAACATTAGAGACCAAAATAGATATTGTGGTGTATGCGGTTTTCATTGAACATTTTGTTGAATACTTGAGGATCTTAATGGGATACCTAGTTAAGGATATTGAACCATGCCATTTCACTAGGAATTATGGATGGGGATGATATTTATATAAAATAAGGATGTATAATGAATGTGTGGAGTTAAATGAGTTTATCTCATGTTGAAAATATGTTGATGAAGGATTCCACACCTTTTTTATGAGGAATCATATATTTCACTGGGCATTTCAAGTTGAATTTCTGCCTGTATGAAATAGTGATCCCAAAATGGGCATGGTAGTTCCTTTGGTGGTGGTTTTTTTACAGACATTGGAAGTGACATTTAGAATTATATTAAAAAAGGAGAAATGGAAAACAAGTCATGGTGTTGGGAATTTTGAGGGAAATTTTGTGTTTAGATTGATCAAGCCACATCAGGGTGTTTAGAAGCAAGGTGTTTATTAAGATTTTTTTCTAGAGTTGTACCAAAATTGAAGATGGTGACTCATAATAAGATTGATTGGTTATTTAATTATTTAATAACCATGTGCCTTGAATTTATTCCATGATTAAAGACAAAATAAAAGGTAGATTGCATCAATTAAATGGTGTCTTAAATTTAAATTAAACCCACACTACAATGAGAGATAAATGTACACACAAAGAAATTACATGTTTTAATATAGAAGTTATGGAAATCATGGAGGAGTTATGAGCCATTTTGAATACCCATAATGTAATTTATAGGTAGATAATTGACATCTCATGATACCATTAATTTATAAATGGGGATTTACATTAACATGAGGTAATCGAAAACAAAAGATAAGGGATTTGTAGAATATCTCAATAACTCTATGTTCAAGGGAAGAAGGAACCCATATAAAGTTGAATAGTTGATTATAGATGAGGTTATGAGAGAATATGACTTGTCACTCATTTAAGACACAAATAGAGTGAAGAAGTAGGAATTCCATGTCTGTACTAAAAATAGAGAAAAGTGCTATAAGTGGGTGACATCATATCAAGACTGTGAATAGGAGAAATTGAAGATAAATGAATCATCTACTCAATTATGAATATGTACACTAATAATAAATTTATTCTATTCATAGGACCTACATGTCTATAAATTGGGATGATATCCAACCATTGAGTGGTGATAAAAGGTGGATAATGGTAGTAAGAAATAAGTGATAGTATGTTTACCCAAAATATTATAGTGTAATTAGCCTAGGAAAAGAGAGACTAATTCCAAAACCCACTATTTTTCAGGGTGTATAATGGATTTTGGGTTATTTCACATTGTCATTCAATTGTTCTTGGAGTTACCTAGTTATGGTGAACAATTAATGTCTATATTTTCTATTTTTTTTCCATAGACACCAAAACGTGGGTCGGGAGATTTAATCAATATCCTGAAAAATTGTTGTTCAATGTAACTGAAATCATATCAACATCCCAGAAAAGAGCATAACAATTTACGGCTAAGGATAAGAGGTCAATATCTAATAGGTAATTGATAGGTTTGATGAAAATTTTATAAAATTGGAATAATGCTTTAAACCCTAATTCACCCCTATCAAGGTATCACTCCTCTAAGACCCTTGTGGGACCTAAAAATGTGCATTCAATTATTTATTAATAATTTTTCAGCACATAGTATATCCCAAAACTTGGTAATTATGTTCATGATAATTGTTGCAACTAGTTCAATGGAACACATAGTAATATAAGGCACTTCCACAATCTTCAACCTCATAGGATCATACACAAAAAAGAATGAAAAATATAAAATATTCATTTTTATTATAAATAAAAGAATAATTTATGGATTGAGCAAGGTATAAGAACTAAGAGAAGGATATGAATCAATTTAGGATGTTAGAATGTAGTGTGTATATTGGATAATATGACTATTGAAATATGAGTATTGTAATATTAATGAAACAGTTATTCATGAGAGTTTCTAATAAAATGAATAAAATCATTTGATAATATTAAAATTTATAGTTATTAAAATTTATATTAACCAATTAATATTAATATAATTATACACATATGAGTTATAAAATAACACGACTTACTAGAAGAAAGATGTTTTAAAATTTTTTCCCTGAAATGCATGGTTTCCAAATACACCAAGATATTTATATAATAATTAAAATTATAATATATTGAAAATTATTTTCATTAAAATGAATTTAAATTTGAAATCAATATTTCAAAATTGACCATGGTTATTTTTTCATAATTTTTTTGATTTTATAATTACTTCTATAAAATCAAAATATAGTATAAATATACGGTAAATATTATAGCATCATAATGATTCAAAAATTATTTACTAAATTATTTAAAATCTGACTCAAAAAAATAATTTATATTATCAATATAATATATTTTAATGAATTAAAATCAATTTCCAAACTTATAAATAATATTCTAAACCGAAAACTATGTTTTAATATTTTTAAAAGAAATTATTTATGAAGAGGAATGTTGTGTACAAGTAAAATAATATATTTTAATAGGGGTTAAGTTATTAATCAATTAAAATTAAAAATCCTTGCCTCAAATGTCAAAACCCATTGGCTAAAACCATGGTAAGGCTAATGGTTTATTATTCTTAATAACCTAGAGTCTAAGAGAAATTTTTAGAAATTAATAAAAAATCTCCCAAATAATCTATAATTACCCATATAGTCTCTCATTCCTCTCCAATTTAAATCCATTGAGCTTTAATTTCCTCTCATTATCTCCCTCATGAAATTATTCAAGAAGGTTTAATGGTTATATGGTTACCTTATTAGTCTTTAATAATTTATTCTTCATGGTAAGAGTTCTAAATCCTTTTCTTTCTATTTAAATTACAATCCTTTTCTCATCATGTCATTTAAAAATATTTTTCTTATACTTAAATGCTTAGAATTCTTCTGGTATTATAATTCATTTGATATATTTTTAAAGATATATTACTTATTCCCTCTCATTGTATTCTTTTCCCAAGAACTTATTATACTAAAGTAAGGATTCTAAATCTTCCCCTTTTGTTATCAATTGTAATGATTTTGTTAAAATTTCATTTTGAATTATTTTTCTTATAATTCCATTTTAATGAACCAAACTTTTATAAATTAAATTTCCATTTTAAATAAGATAATGAATTTTTATGAAATGGAATTATAGAAAAAAAATGCACTTCATTGGTTATTTTGGACGATTGTTTGGTCTGTAAATTTTAAAAGACCATTGATAATTATAACCATTTATAATATAGTAATTATATAGTGACCATTAAGATTAGAATATTAAACATTATGATAAATTATATTTAAAAACGATAAAGGAAGGGATAACCTTGACCTGTAGGATTGTACACTATAAAGCCCAATTATTATACCTTTCAAGGGGTATAACATCACTTGGATTTTCACTTTACCAATACCAATCCCAAGACAGATTCAAAAACTGAATCTTGAGTAAAACTATTTATAAGATTATTTCACTCTCATCAACTTCACAACCCAAACCATGTTAATCAAACCACCCCATGAAAATCTCACCATAACACACTTTACCCTTAGGAAATTCACTGGTGTAATAAAAGGCTATTTATCTAGACCAAAAAATATGAGGTTTTATATTTTCTTTTTAATAAAACAATGATTAAATTTATCACTTTTTAATATAACTTTTTAAATAATTACAAAATGATTTTGATAGAAAATGGATTTTGATATGATGAAACAGAAATTGTATTTTTTGGAAATATATAGTTTCAATCAAGTCACTCCATTTAATGAATTTTATAATTTTTTAAAGAAAATTCAATTTAATAAAATATTATTATAATATAATATTTATTTAAATATAAATGATAATATAATTTTATAAAGTCAAAATGTAATTTTTATAAGATTTAAAATCTATTATTGTAAAAAATATAGTATTTTTCAATAAATGTGTTTTATTGTTTTAAATGTATGAAGTATCCTACATAGAGAATTACTTGGATAAAATATATATTATTTTATAAATAAATATGCTAAAATTATCCAATTTTTTTTTCATAATTTTTTAGAAAAAAATTGATATGGTATAACTATATGGTGTGTATTATGAGATCATAAATCCCCAAAGTGATGTAATAAATACAATAAATATAATACATAACCAAAATTATGTTTTACCTTTAAAATAATGTTTTTTGAGGCTGTTTTATTAATTTTATAAATACTTAATGATTTCTCCAAAATCTATATTATATTTTAAGGTTTAATATCAATTTTTTATAAAAATAACTCACTTCCATGTCACCAAGGGTATTATTTTATTGTTTTTTATTATTATACGTATAAAATAATTAAAATCACTTCTATTTGGAATAATCCATGGGAAAAAACCATGTAATGGCTTGTGGTATTGATTACATTAACATATAGATTTCAAAACCTATGTTTGAAAATTAACAAAGAACAATCCTCTTTTTTTTCTATATAACCCCCCCCCCCAAATTCCCATTACTAGTCACTTAAAACTCTTATATAACTACTTTAATCTACCATTATTTCTCTATATACCTCTAATGGTTTTTCTAATATCTCATGAATCTCTTCATGGTATTTTAGAACCGCCCTATCAAGGTAAGGGATCCCCTCCTTCTCCTCTTTATTCAAGCACTTTATTTTTCTTATGCCCTTTAATTTAAGATTGTTCATGTTGGGTTATGTTCTTTCATACCCCTATTACATTACTTATAATTTCAAAATTATTATAAACCCCTTTCACTTTCATTAATCACTTCTATGAGTCTTTATCTACCACTGTTATGTGGCCAAAATTATCCTATAATTTTTCAGGTCAAACAATATTATACAGTGAATTCCCATCCTTATTTTCACTCATGTTTATTCACCTAGATATACATATCCTTCATTTATTGGGTAATTAAATTTATATACCTGACACTCCTTACTAATGGGATTATAAGTGATAAAATATATATTTATGTTGTATGATCTTTGTGGCACACTTATATATGTACTTGATATGAAAGTGACAGATGAGCCTGAAATTATACAGCCCTCCAATACATTCGGTAATGATTTTATCTCATGATTATCCATGTATGGTTAATGGGAGGTTATCCAAGAATCATTGAGTTATGTTTTCTTGGTGCCTATCCTTGACTTATGTTTTTGATATCATGTTTTATTTTACTGTCACATTCTCATGTAGCCTTTTTGATATCAAGTTATATCATGCCTCATTGTTAATGATTATGGTTCTCATCCTCTTATTTTATGTTGATATGACTCTTGGATCACATTTACAACTTTACCTTATTCTTTCTTTTTTATTACCTTACTAGGATTTATAGTTCACTGGTTTCTTATGTATTTCCATAGGTAATCCTGTGTTGTTTTATAGGAATGATAGAATTTTAGGATAATATAAGGAAGTTTTCAATAATATCATTGTATTATTATAACATGTTTTTATGCTATGTTCTTAATTTTCCAAATACACTAGTATTTATAATATTTTGGGATTTTATTTTTTGTACATTTATCTAATAAACCATGAAATAAATTGTATGAAAAATATGTGTTTTCATAGTTGATATCAAAGATAAGTCTTATTATTTTTAGGCATTGAAACTATATTGAAAGGTTTAGGTATAATAATAAACAAAGGAAAACATCCATAAATTTTTCTTAAGCCTATATTATGTTTTTTCAAAGAAAATGAATCCCTTTATGGATACTAGAAGTGGATGTGTATCAGGCTCAAATGTACATAGGGGTAACAACCCTAAAAATGTAGCATTGAGTAAGACTCAATTATCACTTCGTGCATGAAAATAAGCCTTTCTACACACATTGTTTGACACTCACAAAGGGAATAATTTATAAAATTCACAATCCCTTTATGAACCATTAATAAGGGAAACAAAGTTCCCGTAATATTTTTTTTATAAAATTGATCACGGACAACTTAGATTGAAACCTATAAATTCATAGGTTAGGGAATATATATCATTTCTGAGTTATCACATTAATGTTCATGGTTTCCCATTTATGTTCTTAATAGTTTAAAAATACCCATCCCTAATTTTCGCATTATTCTATTAAATGGCTGGAAATAGTAGGAACTGAGTTCATAAACAATGTGTAGAGCAATGTGATGGCTACCCAAATAAGACGCCCAACCCAATGGGAGTATGAGTACAAAATTTATGAAAATATTTTCTTAGTTAACTTAATTTTTGAAATGAAACATCAATCAAGATTAATTCTTGAATCCTACTAAGAAATATAAAGTTTCAATTAAGAATTATATGTAGTAAAGTCCGCTAAATTTCAATGGATATTAAGATCCCATAATCACATAGAAATGGATTATCTAAATTGTAAAGTTATTCTCTATATTTCAATTATCTGGGAAATATATGTTCATTATTAAAATTTATTTTATAGGAGGAGAAGTTAATAAATGGTGGAAATTTATAAAAATAAAAATTCTAAGGAGGATATCAAAGTCATGGAGTGGAAGGAATTCCAAAAAATGTTTTCCAAAAATGTTTTCCTCGCACTCTTTGATTGAAAATGGAGATGGATTTCCTTAGCCTCAACAAAAAGGATAACCAATCTATTAGGGAGTATAAGGTAAATTTTAAAATGATTTCATGAAATTTTGTTCAGTTTTTTCATTCCCCTCAAAAGTAAACATGGCCACTTTACTTGTGAGATATATCTAAATCTATGAAATGCAAGATCCATTTGGGAATTTAAAAATTATAAGTAAATTGACTGATGTCCCCTTAAAGTTGGAATGGGTATCATTGAATCTCATGGGTCTATTTGGCTTAGTGAAAAGAAGTAGATAATGGATATTAATTTTTCCAGTGCGATGAACATATCTCATGGGGGTAAGAAAGTAAATCATCCCACATATTAAAATTTTGGGAAGAAAAATCCATGAAATTTCTTAAAGGGGACAAGTAAATGCTTTAGGTGTTGTAAGGAACCACACCTAGCTATCATTTTTCTGAGGGGAGAAATCCACCAATGTAATGGAAGAAATAAATTCTTTAGTCAACCCTCATTCTATTATCAAATGTTTAAATAGAAAGGAAGATGGACATTCTATGAATCAATTCCATAATCCAAGGTTTATCTATGATAACCAATGAGAACGACCTCAAATACCTAGAGTTAAAGTCCTATAATTTTACATTAGAAATTCTTATGTGGAACTTGACAATGAATTGGTGATAGGTATTCTAGTAATTCATTTAATCATAGAAAATTTACTCTTTGATTCTAGTTATACACATTATTTCCTATCACAAATGTTTTATTGAACTATTGAAACACAACCTATAAACATGGATGGATCTTACATGATTTGGAAGATAAGATGGGGTGGTTTTCTTAGGGATTCAAATTGGTTGGTTCTTATTTCCTTCAAATATTTTTATGGTCTGGGGAACTCCTTGAGTTCATAGGTGAGATATTTTCACACTGAAATCATGTTATGCAAGAGGTATGGCTTGTAAATTTACAAGGTTGAGTCAGTCTCTGAGGATTTTGTGCATTATCTACACGGGAAAGTTGATATCCCATGGAATATGATTCATTTTATTATAATATGTTCAATGGATTCTAATCATGGGTGCAATGTTCACTATGTTTTAAGAGAAGATAATTTTTGTAGCAATTCTCTTTCTGATGGATTAAGGGTAGAGGAACCCCTGATTCTTTATTCCATTTTGGGTTTTCTCCTTCATGAATGTAATATTTTCATCCAAGGTGATTACCTTGTGCTTCACCACTTTGGGAGCCCTTGAGTTTTCATGTTTTATTTATTAATGTATTTCTTTTATACCTTACATTAATAAAAAGTAAATTTTAAATCAATAGATGCAATTATGAGTATGGATTAGATTTCCTTTCATAGAGCCAACATAAGTTTCCAATAGAAGGAAATAACACTCGGTATCATGAATCAACCTTATATTATATACAAGTTCTTATAGGTGGATGAATCTTATTTGGTACCAACATCTAAACTATGGATATAATTTCCTTGTGAGAAACAATATCTAGATAAAATGATTGAGATTAAATAAATTATCATCTTTGATGAAAATCCCATTGTTAGAGAATCCACTATTGTTTCTCCTAAAGAATTTTCTCATCTTCCTCTTAGTTATGGGGTTGAGTTATCAATCAAGATCATACCTGGAGAATTTCCAATATCAAAGACATAAAAAATAATTGTCATTTATGAAATTTTGGTGGTGAATAAACAATTATAGGAGAATATAGATTAAGTGTTTATACACCCAAGTGCTTCACCATGGGGTGAACTAGTCCTCTACATCAAGAAGAAGGACGGGTTAGTGTACCTACAAATTGATTATCGTGAGATCAGAAAGATCATGATAGTGAATAATTATCCTCAACTATGGATTGAAGACTTATTAGATCAGATATGAGGAGCCTGGTATTTCTCTATGGTGGATCTCCAGTCTGGATATTATCACATAAAGGTGAAGGAGGAGGAAATCCCCAAGACTACTTTTCATACAAGTTATCGACACTATGAGTTCATAGTGAAGCCATTTTGACTCAATAATTCTCTATTAATATTAATGTACTTAATGAATAGAGTCTTTAGATATTGACCTGGAAAAAAATTAGTAGTATTTATAGATGATATTATTATATAATCCTAAAGTAAGGAGGAACATGGGAAGCATTTAAATACTACACTGAAGACCATTTTGATGGAAATTTTATATTAAAAGTATATTAAATGTGAGTTTTTGTTGGAGAAAGTAACTTTATTATGGAATATTTTCACTAAAAAATGTATATTTGTAGTTCTTTTTAAAATAGAGGCAATAGAATGATGGCCCCAGCCAATATCTATGACAAAAATCTATAGTTTACATAGATTATCTAGGTTCTATAATCAATTATTAAAAACTTATTAGGATTTTTAAGTCCACAAACTGACCTTACATGTAAGGGAGACAAGTTTTTTTGAACTGATGAATGTGAAGATAGCATTAAATAGATAAAGAAGTGGTTAATCACTAAACCAATTCTCACATTACCCACTAGCGGGAACAGATTTTTTATCTATAGTGATGCATCAAAAAAAGGATTGGGTTATATACTTATGAAAGATGAAAAATTGATAGGCCATGCCTCCCACTAATTAAATATGCATGAGAATCACTACTTAACCCATGATCTAGAATTAGAATCAGTGATCTTCAGGTCAATGATTTGGTGACATTATCACTACTATGATAATTGTATATATATATATGGATCATAAATGACTCAAGTATATTTCAACACAAAAAAATGTAATATGTGTTAATGAAGGTAGTGAGATATGATAAAGTATTATGACATTTCAATCTATTTCCATCCTATAAAGGAAAACCAAGTGGCATATGCTTTGAGTAGAATGATCATAAAAACCTATCCATTATGAGGATTATAAGGGAACCAGTCTTTTTGGACATATAGAGAATGGAAATGGTATTAAAAAAGGATTTTCATATTATATTTCTTAGGTAACTACTTGGATATCTATTCTTGATAGGTTGAAGGAGGCCCTGAAAGATGATGAGTTTCTACAAAATAAAGTATTAAATATTTCAGAGTTCAACTTTGTTTAACATGGAGTTATATGGGTTTTTACCTGGATATGGGTCCATTTAAAACCAAAACTAAAGAGGGAACTTCCAGATGATGCACATAACTCATAATTCTCTATTAATTAGGAATCACTAATATTTATAGATATTTGAAGAAAAAAATCTAGTGGAATAACATGAAGAGGAATATTTCTTAGTTTGTATCTTAATTCTTGGCATGTCAATAAGTCAAGGTGTAATGAGATAATTATAAGGGTATGATTAAACCATTTCACCTAATAAAATAAAAATGGGAAAACATAACTATATATTTAACCATAGGTCACTCCTAGACCCCTATAGAAAATAAAACCCTCTAGGTGGAAGTTGATCACTAAACCAAGTTAACACATTTCATTTCTGTCAAAGAATATTTCTCTCTCCACCAACTCATAATGATATACAAATGGGAAGTGGAAAGACTGCATGGAGTTCTACTCTATATTGTATCTGATCAAGATCCAAGGTTTACCTGAAGGTTTTGGAGAATCATTCAGTAAGAACTAGACATATAACTGAGCTTCAACACTATTTCTCACCCTTATATGGATGAACAATCTAAAAAAACCAAAAACAATTTGAGGGATATGCTGAAATCTTGTTCAATGAATTTATATGGATATTAGGATCAACACCTTCCCCTAGTGAAGTTGTCATATAATAATAGTTTCTATTATAGAATTAAAATGGCACATTATGAGGATCTGTAAGGGAAGCGGTGTTGGACTCTAACATGTTGTTATAACGTAGGAGTGAAAAGTTGATGGGACCTAATCTTATCCAAGAAATGACATAGAAGGTTCTAATAATTTAGTAACATATGAAATTCACAAAAATTTAATATAAAAACTATATAGGAAATCTTTGATGATATCTAGAGTTTTCAGTTAGTGATAAATTGATCCTTTGTATATCATTGTGGAAGTGAGGTTTGCAATGAAGGGAAAGCTTAGTCCTAGATATATCAACACCTTTGAGATCCTTGATCTCATCAGAGCATAGTCCTATCTAATAGAACTCCCACCTAACATATCTCAATTGCATGATGTGTCCCATATATCCCGCCTGAGGAAGTATATAGAAAACCCTTTACATGAACTAGATCTAGAGGTGGTACCATTGGAGAGTGATCTTTTATACGAGGAGCAACCAGTGAAGATATTAGATTATAGAGAAAAGGTCCAATGAAACAATATAACTCACCTAGTCAAAGTGTTGAGGTGGAACCACAAGTTTGATGAGGTGACATGGGAACTGGGAGAGATAATGAATCATAAGTACCCTAATCTATTTTAGTGTATGAAATTAAAATTTTTATGGTGAAATTTTTGAAGGGTTAATAATGTAATGATCTAAACTTTTTTAAATGAAACTACCTTTTTAAATGAGTTAATGTCTTATTAAAAAATGTATTTATAGAAAACACATGCACTCCACTGGTTATTCTCAACTGTTATATGGCATAAAATATGAAAATTTCCATTAGTAATCATAACTGTTGATAATATAATCATTGTATAATGACAATTAATATCAGCATATTAAGGGCTATACTAAATTCCATCTGATGAACACAAATGATGTGATGGCCTTGACCAATAGGATTGTACCATATGAATCCCATTCATTATAGATCCTAAAGGGGATAAAATCATGGGTATTTTTCCTTGACCATGACCAAGTTGATATTAAACAACTGAATCATGAGAAAACTCATTTATGGAATAAGTTCAAGCTCATTGAGACCATGTCCCAAACCATGTTTGTTGAACTATCCCATGAAAATTTAACCAACACACACCTTACCCTTAGGTAATTCACTAGTGTAAAAAGGATTATGTATATAGACCCTAATATTATGAATTTTTATATTTTACAATTAATAAAACAATTATTATATTTTTCTATTTTTAATATTACTTTTTAAATTATTAAATAATGGCTTTGATAAAAATTATTCTAGATACAATGAAACACAAATTGTATTTTTTTGAAATATATAGTTTCAATCAAGACACTCCTTTAGATGAATTTAAGAATTTTTGAAATAAAATATATTTTAATAAAATATTATTATTAAATAATATTTATTTAAATATAAATGATAATATAATTTAATGAATTTGAAATGAATTTTTTATAAGGTTTAGCAAGATGTTATTGTAAATAAAATAGTATTTTTTCAATGGATTTGTAATTTTGTATTATATTTATATAACAGTTTTGATGAAATAATTACTTTTTTAAATAATTGTGTTGAAATTATCCACTGGTGATTTTTCATGATTTTTAGATATAGTCGATTTTTTGGGTCACAATTAAATACAGTATAAATATAGGGTGTGTATTATAATATCATCAAATCCCCAAAGTGATGTAATGAATACTATAAAGAGTATTCACAAAAAAAATATGTTTTCCCTTTAAAATAATGTGTTTTTTAGGTTGTAATATTTATTTTAAGTCCTAATAAATCCTCTAAAATCTATATTATATTTTGAGGTTTTAAATCATTTATTTAAAAACGTTACTCACTTAAACATCACCAAGGGTGTTATTTTAATGTGTTCAGTTATTAGAATTATAAAATGATGAAAACCACTCCTATTTGGTACAAAAATGGGAATAACACATAGTAAAGTTTATGTTTTTTTTATTACTTTATCTTATAGATTTCATAACCTATGTTTGGAAATTAATAAAGAACTATCCTCTCATTTTATATAAAAATCCACCCAAACTCTCATTCATCTTCACTTAAAACCCTTGGATCATGAAATTACTATAACTTTCCCTCTCTATATCCCTCCCAAGGTTCCCCCAAGCTCTCAAGAAGCTCCTAGAAAGATTTTAAAAGAACTCGCTCAAGGAAATATATCCTTTCCTTCCCCAATTTATTCAAGAACCTTCTTTGTATAATTCCATTTAATTTAAAATTGTTCAAGTTGGGTTATGTCCTTAAATGCCCTTCATATTTTTATTATTATTTCCAAGTAATGATATACCTATTTCACTCTCATTAAACCCTTAAATGAATCTTTATGTACCATAATTATACTATCAAAATTATCCAAAAATTTTTCATGCTAAACAATTTTGTAGTGGATACCCATCCTCGTTTCAAATCAAGGGTATTCACCCATATGTATCTATACTTCATTTTTTGGACTCCAATTTATTTATCCCACACTCTAGAATCCTGGGATTAAAATTTATAAAAAGGATTACTTATATTTTATGATCTCTGTGACACACTTATGCATGTACATGATATAAATGTAATGGGTGGGCCTGGTATTATATTTCCATCCAAAGCATTGGGTAATTTTTTTACCTTGTTATATGACATATATTGTTCATGGGAGGTTACCCTAGGAACCCTATGTTTTTTTCTTGGAGGTTATCCTTGACTTATGTTTATAATTTCATTTTTATATTGTTGGAACATTCCCATGTTTCTTTTTTATTCTATCATGTTATATCATACCTCAATGTTCATGATCATGATTCTAAAACGTATTATGTTACCTTGATATGAATCTTGGATTACATGTACTAATTTAACTCATTAAATGATATTTTTATTTCCTTTTTGGAATTTATACCTCACCCATTTCTTGGGTATGTACATGGGTTATCCCATGAAATTTTTGAAGAATGATGGAATTTTAGGTGCATTTTAAGGAAGTTTTCAATAATCTCATTGTATTCATATCACTAGTTTTTATTCTATACACTTAATTTCCCAAATACACTAGGATTAATGATTTTTTGTCAGTGTGTTATGTGTAAATTTATATAATAAATCATGAAACTAATTTTATTAACGATCTGGGTTATCTTAGCAATGCTTATAATTTTACGGTATTAAGAGTCATTTGATATATTTTTAATGAGAGATTACTTATTCCCTATCATAATATAATTTTCTCAAGAAATTATTTTTTCATGTAATGGGTTTTTAATCCTCCTCTATCCATTTCAATTTAAATCCTTTTGTTGTAATTTAATTTAAAATTCTTTTTCCTATACTTACCTGATTTTAATTCCATGATATTATAGTCTTTTTGATATATTGTAAATTAGAGATTACTCATTTCCTCTCATTACATCCTTTTCCCAAACCAATATTATGATGAAGTAAGGGTTTATAACATTTCCCTCTATTTTTACAATATTCCAATTCTTTGTCTTTTCAATGAAATTTTTTGTTATAATTCATTATTGTAAATATTTTCATTCAATATCAATGAGATTTCACCATTCCCTCTAATTTTAATATCTTCATAATACATTATAATTCTAAAATATTCTTATAAACATAAAACATTATTATATTTTAGTAAATAAATATTTTATGGTTTTTTATCCATCACATCACTGTTTGGATGCAAAAAAGTGGATACAATCTCTAGATGAGATGCACATCGGGGTAATATCTCTGAAAAGTTTGGTTGGGTAATAAATCAACCTTTACTCTATACCAAACAGGTGGTCCTAACTACACACCAAGTTTGAAAATCCCAATGGGTATTATTTGGATAATTTATACTCTCTTTATAAACCATAATAAAGGATAATTTTCTATTCATATCCTTACACCAATATATTACCCCTCACAACTACCTTATTATCATTCCTTTGATAATGGTACTTTATATTTCATTATGACTATTTATATAGTTTTATATTCACTTAATTATCCACATTATTCTATTGCATTTTTTAATCCTGATCATTCATATATCTATTATTTATATACAGAAAACTAATGATTACTTAGCCACGATTATGTAATAGGTTCTTTAAGTAACATTAAGATATGTATTTTTTATTCAGTTTATTCATGTGATGGGTGAATTGGACTTATTATCTGATGGGTGGCACCCATAATTATATGATCCCTCAATTCATTGGTAGGACTCATAAGGTAAATTATCTTGGGAATTTTGTGTATTAGTTACCTATTTTTCTGTGATGTATTGGAAGAATGAATTTATGATATGTATATGATTTCTATAATTATGCATTCCATAATTATGATATTAGTTACTGATATTCATGTTTTCTATTGTCACGTTATATATAGATATATTATGATCATAGTTTATTTTTTATATCATAATTAGATTCATTTTTTATTTCTATATTTATTTATGCCATTCTTATGCTATGATAGCTTCTACTATATGATACCCCTTACTAAGCATCTATGATCAACCATTTATATTGTTTCCCATTTCTCAAGGAAACTATGAATATTACTATATGCGAGATAAGGTGTTGCAAGAAGAAGTGAATAAATATTTATGTATTCAGTTAATGTATCTTAGTATTTCAATGTTATATAACATTAATTTATGTATCTAGTACTTGAGACTGTTAAACTGAAGGATCCTTTATAATGTGATCTTTGTGTTCTATACTATTTTAATAAAATCACAACCAACTCTTGGTTACTGGAGTCAGGGTATTATAGTTGGTATTAGATCATGTTTATTAGAAACTATATAAACTATATTTAATAGAATATATTTACAAAACATAACCCTATGAAAAAACCCATAGGATATTCTAGACACATTTCAAGAATACATGACATGTATGAATTCATAGTAATTATATACTATGATTCAGGGTAGTTAACTCGGGTTATGAAAAATTAACGTTTCTATATGGAAAACCCATTGATCCTCAATATAGTGTACCAATTTTGGGTCCCATTATATGAAAAAACCTCCATATTTCAATGGAACTACTAATACATTAGTGTAAGAGTAGTGGATTAATTATTTAAATATGATACTTCATAATTTAGGTTTGGTGAAATGGAAAATTTTATCATGGCTATAAATTATCTAAGGGGAGATGCATATCAGTTGTGGACATCAAAATAATCCCCAATGTTGATTATCTCTCCAAGTATAATGAAAGAATTTATTCTCATGAGAATTAGATTAAAATATAAAAGTATAGAATAGTATCCCTTATTTTCAAAGGAGAGACATCGGTATCTGAGTATTTTTTGAAACCACAACTTGTGGCTCATCTTAATGAACTGCTTAGAGAAGACATGTCTATAAATCAGTAGGGTATTATTATAATAAAGGATGAATCTATTTTGAAGGATTATATTTAGTGAGGAAATATCTAGATATCCACCTGACCATGAATTTTAGTTCTCTATTTACCATATCCCTGATGAGAAACTCATATCTACGCCTCTCTATATAACATGTCTGGTGGAATTGGTGCAATTTAATAAAAAGATTCAAGAGTTGTGTGATAAGGGATTCATATTCCCTAGTCTTTCACCTTGTGGAGAACATATCTTATTTTTGAAAAATAAGGACAAGTATATGATATTTTTCATTAATTATAATGAAATCAATGCCATTACTATATATAAAAAAATCATTTACCATGTATTGATGATTTTCTAGAAAAACATAAAGGAGATTAAACCTTCTCAAAAATTTATATTTTTTATAACTTTCATTAATTAAAAGTCTAGAAGGATGATATAGAAAAGATATATTTTTTAGAGGTTATGTGCATTATGAGTTCACATTAATGAACTTTGGGTTAAAAAATATACCTTTGATGTTAATTGATTTGATGAATAAATTATTTAAGGTTTTTCTTGATAATTTTTTTTATTTTATATTTATTATATCATGATATAATATAAGAAATATAAAGATAATGGAGACCATTTTTGGTTGTCCTTCAGAATATATGGGGAATGATCTATATGGTAAATTTAGTAAGTGTAAATTTTGGCTTTAGATAATCTCTTTTTTGGCCATACTGTCCCCAATGATGGAATATTTTTTGATTCCATAAACACAAAGGTAGTAAAAAAATACCCCATGCTAATGATTATAATTGAGATATATAGTTTCCTTTTCTTATCTGGTCACTATTAGTGGATTTTTGAAAAAAATTCCTATATAGTTAATCTATTAACCAAGTTAACATGTAAATTGGTCAAAATCATATGTTCAAAAGAGTGTGATGACATATTTGTGTAAATAATGAAAATATAGATCAATACACCAACATTGACCTTACCATTTAGAAAAGAATGATTTTTTATATATAGTGATGTAATGAATAAAGGAATTAGATTTTTACTTATGAAGAATGGTAGAGTTTTTTCTTATGATTCAAGGAATTTGATAACCCATGAGAAAAATTAACCAACTCATGAACTTGAGTTGGAAACTATAGTCATTACTTTAAAGATATATAGGCACTATATTTGTAGGTAAACATGTAACATATATATTGATCCCAAAATTTTGAAGTATATATTTACTCAAAAATGTCACAATAATAGACAAAGAAGATGGTGGTAACTACTTATATTATATGACTATTAAATAGACTACCACCCTAGGAAGGCCAAGAAGGCGATAGATGCATTGAGTGGGAAGTGTCATGGAGTTTTATCCATGATGAGTTTGAAAAATGATCCTATATTCCTAGATTATTTAAATTTGGATATATAATTTATTAAGGAAGGCGAACAATCATTTTTATTCCATGTAATTTCCCAATAATATTTAATATAAAATACAAATAGGTCTCAATAGATGATAAGGGTTTACAAAAGTGGATTAAATCCATAGATGATGGGAGATTGAAAGAATTCATCTTGGAGGATGGTGTGTTTATGTTTTTAAAGAGATAATGTGCAAGATAAATACCTAAGATAGAAGGAAAGTATTGAATAAATATCATAACTCAATCTTTTGTATACACCCTAGTTGTTCCAAGATGATTAGTAACCAAAAAGATCACTTCTAGTGAGAAAACATGAAGTGGGAAATTATTTAATATGTGTCTATTTTCTTGGTATATCAGAAGTAAATAATGAGAGATAAATCCAAAAGAGTTGGATACATCATCCCTCTATACCCAAGTGAAAGCGGTACATGTTCAGAATGAATTTTTTATTGGTCCACCTAGGACATATAATTGTAAGGATTCCATATGGGTCATTGTGGATCATCATACCATGTCTGCATGTTTCCTAGCAATATGGGGGGGAGCGTCCCATTAAATTTATTTCCTGGTTATATATCAATGAATTTTTACATCATGGTGCCTATTTGTCAATTATATATAATCATGCCCTTTTTCACATCATAATTTTGGAGGATTATTCATAAGGCTCTCAACATTGAGGTAAATTTGAGCACCACTTATTATCCACAAAGTAATAGGTGGTATTAAAGGAATATTAAAACCCTTATAAGATATGTTTGGTTCATTATATATTTATTTATTAGGAACATTGGACTTTTACCTAACTATAGTATAATTTTTATATTACAATATCTTCTATTTTAGTATAAAAATAGAACCATATGGGGCCTCGTATGGAAAAATATTTATTACTTTAACATATTTGGGTGAATTTAGAGAATGGGGGATAGTTGGTCCATAACACATTGGGGATACAATTGAGAAGTTGTGAGCTATCTATGACCATATGAAGATAGCTTAGAGCAATGAGATAATATTTATGGATAATCAGATGAAGGATGTATAATTTGAAGTAGGAGATCATGTATTATATAAAGTATCTCTTAGGAATGGAATCATAATGTTTATAAAGAAGGGGAAGCCAATCCGGATGTACATTTGTGATTTTGAGATTTTAGATAGAATTTGAGTTGTGTCTTATCATTTGAATTTTACACCAAAACTCTCTAAATTACATTGTATCTTCCATGTTTCAATGATGAAAAAGTACTTTTCATACCCAACAAATGAACTCACTATTAATGAAATAGAGTTGGAACCTGAAAAATAATATAATTTAGATTATATCCTTATTCATGACACTGGAGTGAAAGTTTTACATAATCAGAAAAATCCACTATCAAGAGTTTTCTATAGTAATCATATGTTTTGAGAGGCAACATGGGATTAAAAGGAAGAAATTATGAAGTATTTCCCATGTTTTTTTATATATTAACAAAAAACCCCGAATTTTGATAAATAAATTATTTAAGGGGGAGAATATAAGACCTGATATTCTTCTATAGTAAATAAAAACTTTGAAATGAATTTTTTATTATTTCATCATAATGGTATAAGACATAGTGCATCAAAACAATTAAAAGTTAAATTCATAATAATTAATTAAACAAGTGTGACTAAACACAAAGTAATATAAGGCACTTCCATAATCTTGACCGAGAAAGGATCATACTCTAAAATGAATGAAAATATATAAGATACAATGTTGTTATAAAGAAAATAATAAGTAATGGAATATAAATGGTATAATGACTAATATAAGGATGTTAATTATTTAGTATTTTAGAATGAAGTGTATATATAAGAAATGATATAACAATTGAAATCTGACTACAAGGACTCTGACCATTGTAATATTAATTAAATAGTTATTCATGAATGTTTCTAATAATTTAATAAAATAATATGATAATAATATGATTAATAATTAATAAAAATGTATATTAACTAATAAATTTTAATATAAATTCACACATATGACATAGAAAAAAATAATATTAACTAGAATTAAGAGTTTTTAATTTATTTTGTGCCAATTGAAAGGTTTTCAAATAAGCCAATGATTTTACCTAATAACTAAAATTATCAAATATGGAAAATTATTTTCATAAAATTTCTTTCATTTTTTAAATTAGCTTATTAAAATTTTCCAATGGTGTATTTTGCATAATTTTCTAATACAGATGAATTTTTTTTGTAAATAATAAAATAAAGTATAAAAAAATAGTATATATTATGACATCACAATGATTTAAAAATGATTTAATAAATAATTTAAAGGATTCCTTGACAAAACAAGTTATTTTTTTGATATAATATATTTTAATGAATTAAAATCAATTTCGAAACCTATAAAAAATCATCGAAAATGTAAAGTATATTTTAAGAGTTTAAAAGAAATTATTTATAAACAATAATATTTTCCATATCCTAAATAAAATATTTTAAAGGTCTTTAAATTATTAAATAATTAATATTCAAAAACCATTCCTTAAATTTCAAGAACCATGGAAAAATGGTAAGGTCGATTATTTATTATTTTATTATATCCTAGAGTCTAAGGCATATTTTTAGAAATTAATAAATAAATCCCTTTTTATTTACTATAAATACCCACCCTTTTCACATTCCTCTACAATCAAAATACATTGACCATTAGTTACCTCTCATATTTTCTCTCTAGATTCACTCTATAGAGGTTATAATGTTCTACAATCCTTTTATTATAAAGTAATTTTATCTTTTTTTATTATACTACTATACTTGTTATATCATGTCATTATCATCCATTTAATATATTTCTAATGATATATTTCTTATTCCACATCATTATTATAACACCCAAGACACCAGAAGCCCATATTTAGTATTTATTTTTCATTATTGGTATAAATTACAAGATTTACCAGAGTTTTGATAATTTTAGTAGTCATATAAGACTAATTACGTACATAAATTATATGTGAAAATAAAACATACAACATTAACATATTTCAAGAACATGATTTAACATTCCATCATATCCCCAAAAATTTCACAAAGTCCTCCTCTAGGTTTGTTGGGTAAATGAAAAAAAGGTTGATACCAAATTATCATTAAGGATTAGTATATAATGTTATCATATATATTATAAACATGTCATAAGTGATATGGAAATTATTAATTAACAATATTAATCCATAATCAAATGAAACTGATGAAATTATATATCCATTAAAATAAATGAAAATGTGGATGGAAATAGTTATTAATCACATACTAAAGTAATGCAGAATTTCGGACATCACAAACATGATTTCAAGGACATGTTACAATACACTTTCCTATCGTGGGAAGAGATATTCACCAAGACCCAAAATGTTTTTTCTCAAGAAACATACTGATGCATGGATGAGATATATAATGTTGGGACCAACCTATCACCTGATTAATACCAATTAATTCACCGTAAGTGTCATAAATACCTTTCACACTATTCCATAAAGAAACTATTACTATATAAAATTTGGTTACATGGATAGAAAATACTACCCCATTAAATATAATAATGTCGATGACAAGGATAACATCCCTTAATCAACTTAGAATCGATGGGGGTATCATAAAAGTAAAATGAAGTACACTTATCAATGAAATATAATAGAGATGGCAATTAAAAGGTAATATATTATCCATGGAATATATAAAATAGATTAAATAGATTTTACTGGTATGAGACAAAGTAAATGATAGGGAAAACCATTCATCATGATTCATTAAGATCATGTGAATATTCTAAAGAATATTCCCTATGAGTGTATCGCTAGGTGTGAAGTATTAGGCCCTCTCATCATGAATTTGGGTTATTCTTCATACAATGAAAAACTAAACCTTTTAGGGGTTATTAACAATTTGTGCATTTTTGAAAAAATTGTATCCACTTTCCAGTATCCAGATAGGGAAGTATTTTCTATGAAATTATGCATAGTTTTACTTTACCAAAATATAACATGATTTTTCTACAATGGAAAAGGTAACTCTTGAATAAAAATAATAGATATAGATAAAAATATTGATTTTTGAATCTATTTTATTTCATGAGTTACATGGAAAAACATAATTTATGTCAATAAATGCACCAGATAAAATAAAATATTTGGTGATTACAATCTGAGTCCCAAACAATGGAAATTAAGACGGAATCCCCAACTTATGGATAGGGTAAAAATTAAATCATAACCTAAAGAAATATAGGGCTAAAAATTGGTCTTAAAATACCATGAATAAATTCATTTCATGATATAAAATCTAAAATAGTAATTATATAAACCACATAATAGAAATCAGGTTTATAATACAAAATATGTCTCAAAGAGAGAAATTTGAGACAGAAAACCCTTACATATTATCCTGAATTATAAAAAAATAATTTAAAAACATATATAAAAAATTTATATATATTAATAAATCAATTCATAACCTTAATCATATCCATTTTAATTCATACTCTTCATAAATATTCATCCTCTACATGAATTATTTGGATTTTCTACCTTAGTGTTTATAGTTTTTATTGTTTTTAAAAGTTTCATGATAATGGTGTTCATATTAATTATTTTTCACAATTAAATTATTATCAGGTCATTAAATCTACTATTAGGGATTATTTATAATATTTTTTCTGTTTTAAATTCCTTTCATGAGTGTTTTAGACCTTATCTATAAAGTTGAATTCAATAATAATCATGTTTTTGTGATTTTTGACGATATAAAAGTGTTTCCTTAATTGATGAATTAGATATTGATATAATATATCAAGAAAAAAACAAATAATTATTTTCAAATTTATATCATATTATAACAATAAATATTTTTTTGTAGTCATTTGTGATATAAATGCATAGTATTGTTCGAGTTGGTGGTTAAAGCGACCCAAACATGAACACACCCTAATTTATGAATGATTATGAGGTGGTTTTGTTATAATATAATTATAAAAGGATAATAATGATATTATTTTGTATTTATTATTTTTATTAATCCAAATTATAATGAATTATAATAATAATTAGTGGATATATAAATATTACACAATTTGAATAAATTGTTATCCTCTTAGTACACTTATTTTAAATAATAAAATGCACGATGATCATTTTTTGATCATATCATTAATAGGTTCTATAATTTTTTATAATATAATCTCAATTATTTAATAAAATCATATTTATATATTAATAATATCATTATATTCATACTTGTAAGGGATTGAGGGAAAACAAAATGCGTTACGTCGTGGAGGTGGTAGTTCACACAACGCACGAAAAATTGTTTGGTTTTTCTTAATGAATGGGGTATATGAATAAATAATGATGATACCAATAGTATAGTAACATTAATTTATATAAATTATTATAATATAATTATATTAGTCTTTTTAGAATAAATTTTAAAGAATATAGTTAAGAAGAAAACAAATTAGTTGATAATACTCACAACATGGACTTTAATTTTCCTTGGAAGTCTCCTTGAATTTAATTATAGTATAAAAATAAAGAGTAAAAAGGGGATTATGTTAGTTCTATAGGGTTATAGGGAGAGAAAAAATGTAATAGTTTCATACTAAAAATATAATTATAGGTGATTCTTGAAGTGGTGAAGATGTTACCCTTTTATAAGTGAAGGGAAGGGTACTTCTGGGAGTGACCCTAACATTTTCAATAATGTAAGGTTACTATAAAAGTTTCAAATAAAAAATGTAACTTTTATAGGGAACACAGGTATTGGTATATAAAATATCAAACACTAAATTCAAGGCCCAACATTTAAATGGTTTACAATATTGCACTTGAAAAAACAATATTTTACACATTTTACTTTTACCATGATAATTAATCTTTAACCATAGTAGTTAATTTTAATGAAGAAGAAAAGGATTGAAAGTTTTAAATAATAAGATACTAATAATTATAAATTTAAATAAAATTTTATCAAAAAAATTCAAAAATGTATGAAAATATTATTTTAAAATAAATTCACTTAATAATGTAAAAATAGTTTTAGAGAAATAACATTTTCAAGCATTAAATTTATATGTAAGATAAAAATAGCTTGGATGGTGATTTTAACAACATAAATTGTTTTTTTAGGAAGAAATAAAGATTATTATTCTTAAAATATAATCCCAAACTTAATCTCCATTTAAAATAATTATTTTAAAGGAATGATTGAAAGTAGTTTTTTATTAAAGAATCCTTTTAATTAGTTCTAAAAAAATCGGAATATGATTTATAAATTAAAATAATATTTTAAAAAGAATATTTTTATTAATTAAATTAATATATTATTACTTAAAATGTTTTATATACTTTTAGTTTATTCTTATATAAAGGTAATGTCATAAAAATTATAAGTTTCATGAAAACTGTATTTTTCAACTAAAAAATGACCTTTTCATAAAAAACTAAAAAAATATTACATATTAAGATAATTTCAATATGAGGAATTAAAAAATCTATATTATTCAATTAAAAATTATTAAATTAATTTATCAAATAAAATAAAGGATAATGGTACTTTAAAGGGCCCATTTCTTGACTGTTTAAGATTTGGTGTTTTCCTACTAAAATAGTGTCCCAGTTGTTACATTCTCCCCTATTAAATAATTTCATCCTTGAAATTTGGGTATATATATCAGATATTTCAAAAACATAGATAAACTTTCCTTATAACTTCTTTAGGCTCCAAGGATGCCTCCAAAAAAAATTTATTTCTATAAAGGACTTTCACCAATCGAGTTGTTCGATTATGCTACACATGCTCTCTACTGTCAAGAATTTGGATAGGATATTTATTATAGGACAATTCGTGATATAAATCTATTCCATGATATGTGAGAAAATGTTTTGGATATATTATGTATTTCCTTAGTAATGAATTATGTAAATTTTAGTGTACTTTAGAAAGGTTGGATGGCATAGCCAATTTGTAAGCTACAACACAAATTCTTTCTAGTATTTCAAAAGACCCAATATACCATAGGCTTAAATTCCCATTTTTACAAAATATAATAATTCCCTTACACTGTGAAATTTTCAAGAATACATGATCCATAACATGAAATTATAATTATTTCCTTTTTTATCATTATACTACATTTTATACTTTGGGATGTTTTAATGTTATTATCAATAGTCAGCACTATAACAGTTGTCTTCTATAAGTGTAAAGTACCTGTTCTGGGTCCCACTCAACGGGTGCACCGAACTCGGTTCGCCACATGACTTCAAGTGCATTTCCCCAAATGCCAGAGGCTACCGACTAGTAGTGAGGACCTAGGTCTGATAGTGGGGAAACTATGCCCTCATTTGTCAAAGTGTAGCACAACGGAAATACGAAATAAAACATACAATGACAGCAGAAGAAATAACCATTCATATATAACTGAAAGGGATAACAGATAAAAAGAAACCAAAAGTCATACATATATGAAGATGTAGTATTTCACTATTTTATAAAATAGCCATAACATGTTACACTACAATACAATACATCACAATTTAAGTACAAGTACAGAAAGAAAAACAGAACAGCCTGCAGCATCACGATCCAATGCTCTGTCCCAGGCTCTCCTACACCCCAGAAGAAATCAATAACCTGTATAAAGACCCTTTCCCTTATCTACACATGCATAAACGTAATTTTTTTGCGCCGAAAAGCATGGCCCAAATAGGGTGTGAGAAATATATCTTAGTAGGCACCCACCAAAGGCCCATGCCCAACTGTGTGTAAACATGCATCAACATTGTGCAGTAGAAAAAATGAAATAAACTAACCAGTACTCAAAAGTTACTAACTTAACAGTTATATTTCCATTTAATTATCTATTTAATCATTTAATTTAGTAACATTCTGTGCTCAACAACACCAAGCCCTCAGGCCAACCAAAACCTTTCCCTTAGGCTAATATAGTAAACCATGCCCTCAGGCTTACCCTCAGGCTATACAGAATCTTTCCCTCAGGGATTTCCCTCAAGTATATCAGAATCTCACCCTCAGGCATACAATGTGTCCCCCTCAGGCACAGAAGTCAAGCCCTCAGTCACGAAAGGTTGCCCTCAAGCGAAATAGTATGTTTTCCTTAGGCTAATACCATCACGCCCTCAGGCTATAGTAAAACACCACCCTCAGTCATAAGTAACTGGGCCATGCCCAACATATAAACATGCACTTTACAAACAATTCCTCTCAAGGAAAAAGTAATGCATAATTTAAACATGGCATACCATCGGGTATCCTAGCCAAACGACTAAACAGAGGAACGCACCCCCGGGGTGGTCCTGGATCCAAGCACTGATCCCAAACAACATTTTAATATCACATTTAATTACGTATACAATTCTAGGTATTAAAATAGTCACGTCCTCAGCCACACGACACCCCAAATATGGGTTCGTAGCTCAAAAAAATACAAACGCACGATAGTTGGAAAATAAACACCAAGCCACCTACCTTATATGCCAACGAGTGCTATACACGAACGTCGATTCCAGAAATGCCCAATTACGACGCAGATATGATGAAGAAGAAAAGCTTCTTAAACTCAAAGAACTCTTGTTAGGAGAATAATTGGTAAGCAACACACTAGGAGAAGAGATGGATTACCTGCATGGTTCCAACGTGATCGACAAAAGCAGGATCGGATTCCCGGTGCTCGATCGGCGGATCTCCCAAGGTTTGGCCTCTATCTTTCACTCCTCTTGTCCGGTTCTAAGCCTTCCCTATGAACAGGAGAGGCTAATACCCATTTAAGAGAAAAAACAAAGTACACGGTGTGTACTTCCAAGTACACGGTGTGTACTTCCTTCATTTAACTGTTCCTCTGGCGGCACCACCAAACTGTTTATCCGTCGACATGAGTACACGACATGTACTCATGAGTACACGACGTGTACCGTCGCCTAGCTGGCGGCTGCTCCACCACCTTACTATTTTGGCCTACCAACTGACTACATGGCGTGTAAAGGACCAGTACACGACGTGTAGTCGGTTCCTGCACCCTTCGTCACCGACATGGCTACACACCTCGTGTACTCTTTCCACACGGCCAAAAGTACAATGCGTGTGGAAAAGTACATGGCGTGTACTTCCAAAATTTGGGATTTCCCCTCATTTCCCATATTTTCTCCAAAAACACTTAAGGAAAAGAGAAAAGAATAAACTCGTACCTCAAAAGTAGAAAAGGGTTCTTACAAACTTCCCCCTTAATGTAATTCGTCCCCGAATTTACCTTCCAAGGGTGGCGAAGATAAAGTCGTGAACAGCTCTGGCCACTGAGCACGTACGTCGGTATCCTGCTCCTAGGTTTTTTCCAGCACTCGGACATGCTGCCATAACACCTGTACAAGAGGAACTGACCGGCCTCGTAGAACCTTCGGGATCTTATCAATAGTATGAATCAGATGCTCCTCAAAGGACGCATCTGCTTCCAGCTCAACCTCCTCAGGCTGAAAGATGTGAGATGGGTCTGAATGATATCGACGCAAATGAGACACATGGAAGATGTCGTGCATGGCTTAGTACCACTGCGGTAACTGCAACCGATAGGCAACCTGCCTGAATCTCTCCAGAATATCAAATGGATCGACATACCTCAGTGAAAGTTTACCCTGTCTCCTGATCCGTTTGTGTCCCAACCTCGGCGAAACACGCAAGAAAATATAATCACTGACCACGAACTCCAAAGGTCCTCTGCGGTGATCAACATAAGATTTATGACGAGAATGCATAGTAGCCATTCACTTCTGAATCAACTGGACCTGCTCATAAGTCTCCTGCATGAGACGTGGTCCCAATAAAGCTGCCTCACCTGCCTCTGACCAACACAAAGGTGATCAGCATGTCCTACCATATAAAACCTCATATGGTTCCATCTCAATAGTCTCCTGAAAAATATTGTATTAGGAAAACTCGACTAGGGGTATATGCTTCTCCCAAGAGCCCCCAAAGTCTAGGACGCATGCACGTAACATGTCCTCTAGCACATGTATCGTACGCTCTGATTGGACATCTTCTTGAGGGTGGTATGCTGTGTTCAGAAGCACCCGTGTACCAAATGACCTATGAAAACTATTCCAGAAACGAGACGTAAAGCGGGAGTCCCTATCGGAAATGATAGAACAAGGGACCCCATGAAGACGTACGATCTCTCAGATATACAGCCTTCTAAGATCGTCTACACCGAAGGTCTCCTTGATCGATAAGAAGTGAGATACCTTCGTGAGTCTGTCCACAACAACCCACATGACATCATTGCCTCTAGGTGACCTTGTCATCCCTATCAAGAAGTCCATCGTGACATCATCCCATGTCCACTCTGGAATGGGTAACTGCTGTAACATTCTGGCTGGTCTCTGGTGCTCTGCCTTCACCTGCTGATAGGAGGAACATCTTGTAACAAAACCAGCTACATCTCTCTTCATACCTGGCCACCAGTACTGACGTCTCAAGGCACGGTACATCTTGGTAACCCCGGGATGAACTGCCCAATCTGAAGCAGGAAACTCCCACATCATCTCCACGTGTATATCCCCTGGAACCCATACTTGTCCATGGAAAAAAAGAACCTCATCATCACCTATTGTCCAACAGGGAGGAGGGTCCTCACTTGCCACCAACTCCCATAGAACTAGGCCTTCTGAATCAGATAGCTATCTCATCCTCACTATATCCAGGAGGGTAGAAGTCACAGCTAGAGATGAAATATAAGTCTACCCCTGACTGTCATGCACCTCTAGATGCATCTCTGAGAACAATGCCATAAGCTGCCACTCACCACTGGCCTCCTGTACTGCCTGTACATGAGTCTTCCTTCTCAGTGAATCTGCTACTGCATTACCTTTACCAGGTGTATAGGCAAGCTCAAAATCGAAGGACCGTAGGTACTCAACCCACCTCCTCTACCTCATATTCAAGTCACGCTGAGTAAAGATATACTTAAGACTTTTTTGGTCGGTGAAAACCACAAAAAAGTCTCCCAATAGATAATGTATCCAACAGCGTAACACATGCACAACTGCAGCCAACTCGAGATCATGCGTCGAGTAATTCCTCTAATGTGTCCTCAACTGCTGAGACCTATACACAACAACTTGATCGCCCTGCATCAACACTGCTCCCAGCCCAATACCTGATGTGTCATAGTAAACTATATAGCTCTTCCCCTGCTCTAGGAGTATCAGGATCGGTGATGATGTCAACCTTCCTTTCAGGTCCTTAAAGGATTCCTCTCAATCTTAAGACCAAACTAACTTCACACCCTTCTTAGTTAGAACCGTTAACAGTGCTTCTATATGGGAGAAGTCCTGGATGAAACGTCTGTAATAACCATCTAGCCCTAAGAAACTTCGTATCTCAAACATGTTCTTAGGTTGCTCCCAGGAAACTACTACTCTCACCTTCTCCGGGTCTACTAAAACTCTTGCCTCTAAAATGATATGACCCAGGAAGTGAATTTGGTACATCCAAAAGTGGCACTTTGAGAGCATAGAATATAGCCGATGATCTCTCAGTGTACATAATATGATCTCAAGATGGGTGGAATGGTCGTGTCGAGTGTGAGAGTACACCAAGATGTCATCCATCAATAGCACCACAAAAGAATCCAGATAAGGATGGAACACACGATTCATCCGAGCCATGAAAACTGCTGGCACGTTTGTGAGTCTGAACGACATAACCAAGTACTCGTACAGACTATATCTGCTTCGAAAAGCCATAAGCGGTATATCTGATGGTCTCACGTGCATCTGATGATATCCGGATCTCAAGTCAATCTTCGAGAACACTAGTGCTCCTTGAAGTTTACCAAAAAGATCATCTATCCTCATCAAAAGATATCAGTTCTTAATCGTCAACTGGTTCAACTTCCGATAATCCACACAGAGTCTGAGGGTATCGTCCGCCTTCTTCGCAAAAAATACCAGAGAACCCCATGAAGAAGTACTAGGTCGGATGAATCCCTTCACCTATAACTCCTCTAACTTCCTCTTGAGCTCCTGAAACTCAGGTGTAGCCATCCTATAAGGAGGAATGGACACCGGTGCTGCCCCTGGCGTAAGCTCAATAGAAAAATCCACCTCTCGCTCCGGAGGTAGACCTGATAAGTCATCCAGGAAGACATCCCTGAAACGATCAACCACTGGAGGAAAATCTGTCTGAAAATTCCCTAGATCTTACAGATACAAACTCACAATCTGGGTTGTGACTCCACCTCACCCATGATGCTCTGGTCTAGCTCAACTCGCCTGAACATCGCATTCGCCCTTTCATAGAAACTCTCCACCCTCTGGTGACGTGCAACGTACCCTGCGACAATAGTAGTCTAAAAAGGATCGAAAGGGAATCAACCAGTCCATCCTGAGAATGACGTCATAACTCATTATCTCTAAGACATAGATGTCCTAAAGGAAGTGACACCCACCAACCTCAAGGGGGCACTCCTTGCACTCACACACACCAGCCGTTCTATTCCCAAACGGAGTGTCTAGCATCATGATATCAGAAGAAGTAGAAACACAGAGACCGAGGCTCTCCACAACGGGTAAAGATATGATACTATGTGTAGAAACCGTATAGAAAAGTACTGAAGATAAGGCAGAAGCTGCTAGAATAGTAAATCTGACTGTAGAAGGTCCGACATCCTACTCCTATTGGGTCTATTGCACTATATATGCCTGCCCAGTGCCGTGGCCCTACGGTACAGCCTGGCTACCGTGAGTTATCCCACCCTACTGCCTCTAAGATCTTGGTTTCTGGCTACCATGGCCATGACCACCATCTCTGCTTGCACGCCCTATCGTATTCACGTTCCCTGACTGGTAAGAAGTAAATGGTCCTTCCCCCGCATGCGGAGTCTGTACAGAACCCCTCTCACTAGTCACTAGTAGAAATTACCTAAAAAGCACTACAGATGACCCATCTTGCTGCAAGCTCAGCACTCCACTGGATCATGTGGATAATGTGGCCTCTTGTGCCCCTCTCTACCACACTGGTAGCACCTGATCAGGCCACCTAAAGAAACTGTCTGACTGGTACTGCCTCCCTGAGAGAAATCCATATGTCTCTTCCTCTTTCCAATAGAAGTAGTACCAGTAACTGGTGTTGATACGCCCTGGCCCACACCACTAGCTTCCCACAGGTTCCTCTCTATAATCAGCACCTGGTTCACAATAGCATGTATTGAAGGCAACCTGAAAACATTCACCAGCACTCAGATGTCATAACTAAGACCATCCTCAAAATGTCTAGATCTCAACGTCTCATCACCCACCAGAACGGGTGAAAAACGCTGAAGCTTGGTAAAATGAGCAGAATAGTCCATCACCAACATAGCGCCCTACTACAAATTCATGAACTCTCGAGCTCTATCTTCCCTCAGCGTCTCTGTAGAGAAGAAGTCATAGAAGGCTGCCTGAAAATCTTCCCACGTCATGTCTCTGTGATGCTCTAACTAGGTGGTAACATCCCACCACCTATTGGAGGAATCACACAGCATATATGTCGTGAGCTTGAACCTCCGCCCTGGAGGCATCTCAAGATTCTTGAAAATAGTCTGCATTGACCCTAGCAAAGACTCTACAGCCTGTGGTCTGCCATACCCTGAAAACGTTGGAGGATGCTGTTGCTGGAAGATACGCGTTATCTCAGCCATATATTTAGAGTCCTAAAGTGCTCCCTGAAAGGTCTGCATGAACTGCATGAAGCCTTCACGGAACTGCGCCTTCGCTCCTGTGTCCGGTATAATAGCTGACGCCACATCTGGCTCTGTTGGAGGATCTACTGGTAGCCCATGTCCCACCATCTCTGGAGTATTCTCATTGCTACTCTCCCAGCGAACAATGCATTGTTGTCTAGGCGGCATGACACTACAAGGTCAAAAGAACGCCTTAGATTCAAGATTATCAAGACTGAAAGCGAAGGAAACAAAAAGGGAACAGGAGGAAGATGGCATTTCAAGATTTGAAAAACAAGACTACACGGCGTGTACAATGACTACACGGTGTGTACTTGACTGCCCTTCCCCTGCCCGGGTCCTTCTACACGGCTAAGCCACATGGGTCCCGTTGAAAAACAACTACACGGCATGTATATAATCTACACGGCGTGTATGGTGTTATTTTCCAACTGCTCGTGTCATTTGTGACACGGCCGACTACTCGGATTGACACTACACGGCGTGTTACACCCGCACACAGCGTGTACATCACCCCGTTTCCCATCCACACAGTTAAGTCCACACGGTCTGTCCTTAGACAAGACTACACGGCGTGTCCCATAGGTACAAGGCGTGTTCAGGGAGAGGTGACACTGACCCGTGTTGTTAGTTACATAGCCGAGTCCCCAGGAAACACTACATTGTGTGTACATAATTGACACGGCGTGTATGTCTTATAGTCTACTCCGTCCATGTTGTTGGTTACACGGGCGGACTCCGGGTCAACACTACACGGCGTGTATATCACATACACGGCGGGTTTTACCCAAGCTCTCCCCTTCCCCATGTCACCGCCTACATGGTTTGTGACACGGTAAGAGACTACATGGCATGTACTCTGAGTACATGGCATGTAATCAAAAAGTTTATTTTTCTTCCTGAACAGAAGACCATACACGACGTGTTTAAAGATACTACATTGCGTGTATACTGGGTTTCTGGACATTATGCCTCAGAAACTTCCCTGGAACCCAAAATATACCGAAAAAAACACCTAAGTGTCAAATTCCGACCTGTGAGGGCCCATAATCTCCACAAATAAAAGTTTGACATCTTATCTGTGTTATAAAAAAATAAACAGTCAATGTGACACCAAATTCCGGTCAATGAGGGCCCATACTCCCTAAATACCAAAGTTTGGCATTCATTCTATAAACTGGATCAAATAAAATTACCCTATCACACCGCATGTATTTTATCAGAGCAGCTATCACAACAGCATGCTTTACTAGCACAACAACTATCACAACAACATGCAATTTCTAATGCACCTACATGGCACAAAAACTATTCATGGAATGTGATATCTAGAATGTGCCTATATGATGCATGAGACGGCATACCCTCATCTCATCAGGTTGAAACTAAATAGAACCCACAGATAAATATAACAACACAATCTCAAGTACATCACCCAACGGTGAAAAAAATCAACAGTAAATTGCAAAATCAGTAAAATTGCAACATGAGGTAAATTGGATTTTCCCTGTACATGGGTTAGATATTCCCAGGCACAACTTATTACCAACTACCGTTCATCCTATACCTGACTATAGCTCGAAATAGTAATTGAAAGAAAAGAACTCATCTAATACCACTTTGTAACGTCCCGGTTCCGGGTGCCACTCAACGGTTGCCCCGAACCCGGTTCACCACGTGACCTCAATCGCATTTACCCAAACGCCAGAGGCTTCCGACTAGCAGCGAGGGCCCGGGTCTGATAGTGGGGAAACTATTCAATAATTTTTCAAAGTGTAGCGTAGCGGAAATATGAAATAAAACATACAACGATAGTGGAAGCAATAACCATTCATATATAACTGAAAGGGATGACGGATAAAAAGAAACTAGTAGTCATAGATATATGAAGATGCAGTATGTCACTATTCTATAAAATATCCAAAACATGTTACACTACAATACAATACATCACAACTCAATTACATGTATAGAAAGAAAAACAGAACAACCCGCAACATCACGAGCCAATGCTTGGTTCCATGCTCTCCTACACCCCAGCAACAATCAAGAACCTATATAAGGACCCTTTCCCTTATCTAAACCTGAAGAACTGTAATCTGTTTGGTCCGAAAAGCATTGACCAAACAGGGTGTGAGAAATATATCTCAGTAGGCACCCACCAAAGGCCCGTGCCCAACTGTGTATAAACATGCATTAAAAATGTGCAGTAGAGAAAATGCAATAAACTAAGTATTACTCAAAAGTAACTAACTGAATAGTTATATTTCCATTTAATTATTCATTTAATCATTTAATTTAGTAACATTCTGTGCTCAACAGCACCAAGCCCTCAGGCCAACCAAAACCTTGCCCTCATGCTAATATAGTAAACCACGCCCTCAGGCTTACCCTCAGGCTATACAGATTCTCGCCCTCAGGAATTGCCCTCAAGCGTATCAGAATCTTGCCCTCAGGAATACGAAGTGTCTCCCTCAGGCGCAGAAGTCCATCCCTCAAGCACGAAAGGTTTCCCTCAGGCGAAATAGTATGTCACCCTTAGGCTAATACAGTCACTCCCTCATGCTATAGTAAAACACCGCCCTCAGGAATAAGTAACCAGGCCATGCCCAACATAGAAACATGAACTGTACAAACAATTCCTCTCAAGGAAAAAGTAATGAATAGTTTAAACATGGCATACCCTCGGGTATCCTGGCCAAATGGCTAAATAGAGGAACGCACCCCCGGGGTGGTCCTGGATGCAAGCACTGATCCCAAACAGCATTTTAATATCACATTTAATTACCTATACAATTCTAGGTATTAAAATAGTCACGAACTCAGCCACACGACACCCCAAATATGGGTTTGTAGCTCAAAAACATGCAAAAACGCACGAAAATTGGAAAATAAACACCAAACCACCTGCCTTATATGCCAACGAGTGCTATACACGAACGTAGATTCCAAAAATTCCCAATTACGACGCTGATCTGACGAAGAAGAAAAGTCTCTTAACCTCAAATAACTCCCGTTAGGAGAAGAATTCATAAGCAACATGCTAGGAGAAGAGAGGGCTTACCCGCTCAGTTCTAACGTGATCGACAGAAGCGGGATCAGATTCTTGGTGCTCGATTAGCGGATCTCCCAAAGTTCGACCTTCCTCTTCCACTCCTCTCGTCCGGTTCTAAGCCTTCCCTGTGAACAGGGGAGGCTAATGCCCATTTAATCGAAAAAAGTACATGATGTGTACTTCCAAGTACACTGTGTGTACTTCTTTCATTTAACTGTTCGTCTGGCGGCACTGCCAAACTGTTTATCCATCGACATGAGTACACGACATGTACTCATGAGTACACGGCGTGTACCATCTCCTAGCTGGCGGCTGCTCCACCGCCTTACTGTTTTGGCTTGCCGACTAACTACACAGCGTGTAAAGGACAACTACACGACGTGTAGTTGGTTCATACACCCTTCGTCATTGACATGGCTACATGCCCCGTGTACTCATTCCACATGGCCAAAAGTACACGGTGTGTGCTTCCAAAATTTGGGATTTTCCCCATTTCCCATATTTTCTCAAAAACACTTAAGGAAAAGAGAGAAGAAGAAACCCATACCTCAAAATTAGAATCGGGTTCTTATAATAAGATATGTGAAAACAATATTTCTTCTTAAAATTCCTCCCAAAAGGTTGGAGTATAAAACCAATTTCCATATAATTCTTTGTATCATGTCATATGAACTATAATGGAAAATATTATTGTATGAAAATTACACCAAAGGTAGAAACCAGTCCAACATACAATGGAAGTTAAGAGAATATGATATCATCATGTCGTACAAAGTGTGAATAGTCCTTTTAGTCTACCCATTATTCTATGGATGATAAAAGGTGATTAAATGTATCTTAGTGTTAAGAGACTATTGAACACTCTGCCAAAATTTTGTTTTGAACTGAGGGTCATGAACCGATAAAATTGATAGAGGTTCCCCATAAAGCCTTATAAATTTATTGATATGGAAATGGTCAAGGTGATAAAGGAGTATATATTCTCTTATTACTAATAAATGAGAATAATTAGTAATACAGTAAACTATGAATCATATAGAATTCTTTTTCCTTGAATTATTTTGGAGTTTAATGAAAAATTCAATTATAACATTATCCGACTTCCATACCTGTATAGGAATAGTTTGGATGACTCCATTAGGATGTTGTCTTTCATCCTTTACCTAATGGAATATTAATAATCTAGACACATATTCAATAATTTCCTACTTCATTCAATCCCACCAAAAATGTTCTCTTAAATACCTATATGTCATTTTTCTCTCATAGTGTATCGATATATTTGATCAATGTGCTTCATCAAATAGGTACCTCCTCAACTATGGTATAGATAAAACATATAATATCTTTCTAAAATTCAACAATCCATATCTATAGATAAATTATTTCAATTTCCCATCATTCACTACTTTAATATTCTGTTTTATGTCCTCATCATCCTAATGATACTTTTTTGTTCTTTCCAATATGGATGATTTAGTAATTTCTTAGAAATTAATGATGGCTCCCCATTCAAATAAATATCTATATCTATATTTACTAGATATTTGTATATTGAATCTTTGTTATTCTTAATCACAATTAGATCTCTATAGTTTCTCATTATCAACACGTCAGGAACCTTTTTTTCCTTCCCTGGATGGTAGTGTATCGAGAAATCATAGTCATTTAGTAGTTCCAACCATCTTATTTGCGTCATGTTGAGTTCCATCTAAAAGAAGATATTATTCATGAACTTTTGGTTTGTATATATCTTTCAACATTTACTATATAGGTAGTGTCTCTATATTTTCAAAAAGAATGTTACAGCTACAAGATCAAGGTAATGATTTAGATGGTTTTATTCATATATATTCAAGTGTCTTTATAGAAAATAACCCTATCATTATTCATAAGAACATTACTAATTACATTATTTGGTTCACCATTATAAATTTAAAATTCTTCCTCTCCTGATGATAGATTCAAAATAGGTGAAACAATTAGTCTCCTCTACAGATCTTAAAAACATTCCTCCCATACCCTTTACAATGTGAATTTAACACCTTTTCATGTTAAATTGGTCAAAAAATTGTCCAACTGAGTGAAATATCAAATAAATGCCTGATAGTAACCTAATAATCCCATGAAACTTTTGATCTCAGTTATGTTTTTTAGGGTCATCCATTCTTTGACTACCTTTTTTAAGGGTTAACGAATATTTTATCTTTGTAGATAATATAGACAATAAAAGAAACTTCATTGATCAAAAAATCACACTTACAATACTTCCAATATAATTATTGTTTCTAAGGATATCCAAATTTATTTGCATATGAATCTCATACTCTTCCTAAATATTATTTTATATCAAGATATCATCAATAAATACCACCATAAATTTATCAAGATACTCCTTGAATACTCTATTCATTAGATCTATAAATACAGAATGTGCATTAGTCAATAAAAAATGATTTTTTATAAATTCATAATTTCCATACCATGTTCAAAATGTTTTCTTCATTATATCATAATTATTAACCCTTAGTTGATGATAACTTGAGTAAATATCTTCCTTTATAAAGAATTGGGATCCTTAATATTGATAAAATTAGTAATAAATTCATGAAAAACGATACTTATTATTTATCATAAAGGAATTGATCTCTCTATAATATATGAATAGTCATATTGACCCATCCTTCTTTTTCACAAATAAAATAAGGGCTCCCCATTGTGAAATGATAGGGCATATAAATATTTTATCACTTAACTCCTACAAAATTTTCTTCAATGCCACCAACTCTTCAGATTCCATTTTGTAAGGAGTTTTAGATATAAGACTTGCATTAGGGATGAGTTCAATATAAAACTATACTTCACTCTATGGTTTATGAATAAGTAATTCACCAATAAATACATCAGTAAAATTTTATACCATCAATATATCCTCTATTCTTAGGACACATTACTCATCTATAGATTTTTCTTTATCTTCCTCTTTAACCAGAACATTATTAAGAAGATCTATTAGGGGGTGATCCAGAGATGATTTAGATGATGAATTTTCCCCTTTAAAAAAAGATATTACACTTCAACTTATCCAATAAAAATCTCATTCTCCTAGTAATATTTTTTTCATTATACATTGAAATCTAATCTATACCAAAGATCTTATAACAAACATTGTTATGATAAAAAAATTGAAAATAGGGTACACCCATGCTTCATAATTATAAATTCCTAAAATATATTTGTTTCCATAATAATACCACTTAGGGTCTAAATTGATAAATCCATTACTAGGGTTATAGGGAAATACATAATGTTTTTTGAAAAATTCAAATTTAGTTACGGTAATCACGTAATAATGGAATTTATCCCTAGAATTTTATAAGGTAAATTACCTTGGCATTTGGGGAATTGGTTTTCATAAAAAAATTACTCCCAATAATTAATGCATTGAATTTTAATATCTCATGAATTACCCTTTCATTGGTGAGCTTTATGTACTTTTTCTATTTACATGTAATAAACTTATCTTCCCTTATTGATAAATTATATTTATTCTGGCATTTTCACATGTGGAAAATCTCATCCTTACTTTATTCGACTTACCATCATTTTTCATCCCATGATGCTCTATTGGCCTCTTCTTCTCCTAATTTTCTTTAAATACATACATTCTGTATAAATACTTGTTTCTCTTTATGGAGATTGAGACTATGCCCTCATTTGATGAAAAGTTCGATGTGACTAGAACCCTTAAAAGAATTGGTCTTAACCCATAAAATAATAAATAAATATTTTCTTAGTCTATGTGAATAGTCTGCCGCATGCCTAGGTAACCTTGAAAAGTTATCCTCATACATAGAAACATTTCCCTCATCCTTTTGGATAAGATTGAGAAACTGACTTTCCATTTCTGATCTTTTCTAATGAGGAAATTATTTTTCAAAGAATTTATCCTTGAATGATCACCATTCCATGCACTTGATCTCATCTTTCTCTTTATTGTTTTGAATTAGCATCCTTGGTAGGTCTGTATCTCCCTTAAGATGATAAACGACCATGAAAACTTTTTTTATTTCAGCACTTCTCAAGGTGAGAAAGATATTCTTAGGGGAATTGATCCATTATTTATCTACCAATGGATTAGTGGTTACATTAAATTATAGAGGTTGTTATTTCATGATGTTATCTAGTATAGTTACACTATCTTTGGGATCAACTTGTATCTCGGTGTGGGAAAGATAACCTAGTTCACCTACCATATTATAGTTATAAATAGATTAACCTCAAATATAGCTTCATTAACTTATTTAGGGGGAATATCCTAACATTGATTAAATTTATTGATATGGTTCTCATTCCTCTCATTATTTGTCATATTTTTATAGTGGAATAAACATAATTAGATCATTATATTGAATTGTAAAATAAAATTATTACTATGTTTTCTATAGTGTTCCTTAGAAATATTGAGGAGTTTTCTTATTACATATAATATATTAATTATTTTTTCTAAATATAATTCCTAAGGATTATATTAAACTTAATTTTATTCCAATTATAACATCATAGACTTATGAAACCTAGATATTGTAGTTATATTACATTATTTGTACAAAGTACTAGAGTTATTGAAGGATCAAATAGTTTAGTTATCTTGGAAGACCATTTACCTATATACATTTCACTTGGAAATATAATATTTAAAATGAACCTATTATGAAATCATGATTATACATTCATTATATCCCAAAAAAATACACATTATCCTCTAGGTTTTCTGGGGAAAAGAAAACAAATAAGGGTGACCTCAAATACTCCGTCAAGAGTAGCATACATCTAAATATTACATAATAAAAACATGGAATAATTAATATGGAAAGAATAAAAGAACAACATGAATCATTAATAAATTTAAATTGATGGAATACTATATATATGACAATAAGTGGAAAAATAGATGACAATAGTCATTGGTATCATACTAATGGAATACATAATTCCGGACATCACAAACTTACTATCAAGACCTTATGCCAGGACAATTTCCTATATTGGGAATAGGTATACACCAATACCCAACATATATTTTCCCGTGAGACATGTCGATGCATCAAGAGGATATATATCTTCCAGACCAACCTATCTCCTATTTAAGTCCAATTCATTCATCATAAGAGTAATCAAGACCTTTCATATCATTCCCTGATGAACCACTGATTTAATAAAACTTTTCTATCCAAATATTGAGAAACATGAACATAAAATAATTATATTTTTTATATAATATTGTGTATTTCTTGGATACCATCCCTAAATCTACATGGAAGAAAATAGGTATTGTAAAATAAATATGAAGTACAATATCCAAAAAATCTAACTATGTGGTTACTTACAATATATTGGTTTATACATGGAAGATAGAAATTGGATTCAATATATTTTATTGGTTGGTAACCAATTCAATGGTAGGAAAAATCTTTTATTATGCTTCATTATGAGTTTTTGAATATTCTAAAGCCTATTCAATTGGATTTTCTCTCTAAGAGTGAAATATTAGGCCCACTCATAATGCATCTTGGTAATGATTGATTAAACTCTCAACCAACTATTTTTGGGAGATTACCCCTAGTTTAATATATGTTATAGTCTCATTCACCTTCCAATATCCATATCAGGATAAATTTTAGCAAAAATTATACACAATTTTACTTTACTAAAACATAGTATAATATTTCCACTTTGAAAATGTAACTCTTAAATCAAATGAATATGAGAGTGGGATAAAAATTTATATTTTAAAATAGATTAAATCTCAAGTGTGACATGTTAAAATGGATTTTATGGAAATCAATGCACCACACAAGAGAAAATATTTGGTGATTATAATCTGAGTCTCAAATAATGAAAATTGGGATGGAAAACCTCCACTTATGGTTTTGGTATAAATTCAATCATAACTTCTTGAAATATAGGAACTAAAATTTATCTTAAAATACCATTAAAAAAATTATTTCATGATATATCATCTCAACAAGGCATTATGTACCCCACATAAAGTAAATTAGGTTCGTAATACTAAATTTTTCTCAAAGAGATTAATTTGATATGGAAATCCCTCACCTCTTATCTTGAATTCGAAAAGTTTACTTTAACATCATGTTTCATAAACATTTCTATCTTAAAAACTTAATTAAAAACCTTTCTCAGATTAATTTTTATTCATACTCTTTATAAATATCCATTCTCTATATTAAATATTCTAATTTTCTATATCGGTGATTATAGTTTTTATTGTTTGTACTAGTTTCATAATAGTAGTGTTCAAATTGATTCTTCTATAAAAGTTCATTATCATAGGGTCATTAAATTTACTATTATGGATTATTTATAATAATTTATTATGTTTCAAATTCCTTTCATGAGAGTTTTAGACCTTATCCTATATGTTTAAGTTGATAATATGCATGTTTTTATTATTTTTTACTAATAGAGGATGTTTCCTTAATTGATTAATTATATAATGATATAATATCTCTAAAAAAAGAAAAAATTTATTTACAAATATATATAATATTATACCAATAAATAATTTTTCATATTTATTCATGAGATAAATTCATTGTATTTTTCAATTAGATGTTTAAACTGACGTAAACATGAATAAACCTTGATTTAATGAATGATTATATGGTTGTTTTGTTGTAATATCATTATACTAGAAGAATAATGACATTATTTAGTGATTATTAGAGTGATAAATCATAATTAAAAGTAATTATAAAAATAATTAATGGATATAAAAATATTATACAATTTGAATAAATGGTTATCCTCTTAGTACACTTATTTTAAATGATAAAATTAAAAATGATCATTTATTGATCACATCATTAATAGGTTCTATAATTTTTCATACTAAAAACATAATGATATCAGAAAAATAATATTTATCAATTAATACCATCCTTATATACATCCTTATAATGTGTTGAATAAAAATGAAACATCTTATGTCGTGAAGGTGGTTGTTGAACAACACACGGACAATGATTTTTTTTTCTTAATGGATGGTGGATATGAATAAACAATGATAACACCATTAATATAGTAACATTATATTATTTAAATGATAATAAAATTATTATAATATTGTGGATTAAATACATTTGAAATATTATAATTCAGAATAAAACTAAGTTGTTGATAACACTCACATCAGGGACTTGAATTTTCCTTTGACGCCTTTTTGAATTACTGTGATTATGTTAACTATGAGTAAACAAAGGATTATGTTTGTGGGATAGGGTTATAGGTAGAAAAAAATTTATATTTTGGATAAACTTGAATTATTTTTGTGTGTTGAAGTGGTGAAGATGTTACCCTTTTATACGTGAATGGAAGGGTTGTTTTGGGAGTAACCCTTACATTTTTAATAAAGTAAGGTCACTATTAAAGTTTAAAAGGAAACAAAATTGACAAAGGCATATAGAGAACACATATTAGTCATTTAAAAGCTCAAAAATTAAATTCAAGGAATGTTTTTTAAATTTTCCTGGTCTTTTCTCTTTGTAATACTCAATTTTACCCCTTTTACTTTTACTGTGATAATTAATCTTTAACATTAGTAATTAATTATAATTAAAAAGATTAATATTGAACTTTTTATGTAATTTTATAATTTTAATTTAAATTCTAAGTATAATTTTATAAAATAAAATTACTAAATGTGTGAAAAAATTATTTGAAAATAAATACACTTAATCGTGTAAAAACTTTTATTAGAGAAATAACATTTTTAAGCATTTGAATCATATATAAGATAAAATTACATTAGATACTAAATTTATGGATATAAATTTATTTACTAGGAAAAATAAAGTTTATGAGGCTTTAAATATAATTCAATATCAAATCTCCATTGAACATACTTGTTTTAAAGAAAATACCGAAAGTAGTTTTATATTAAAGTAGCATTTTGATTAGTTCTAAAAACATTTAGAATGGGATTTATAAATTCAAAGAATATTTTAAAGTGAGTATTTTTTTTCTTAAATTCATATTTTATTACTTAAAAGGTTTTCTAATCTTCTAGTTCATTATTATATAATAGTAAATTTATACAAATTATAAATTTCATGAAAACAATATTTTTTATCTAAAATTAACATTTTCTTAAAAAATAATAAATTCACACTAATCTATTTTTGATATGATGAATTCAAAAATGAAGTTAGTTTAGTAAATTTAAAATAATTAAATTTATATATTAAATAAATTTATTAATAAAGTCACTTTAAAGAGTGAATTTCATGATAGTTCAAGATATTGTGTTTTCCAACTATAGTTGAGTCCTGAGTGTAGCAAGTATACCCTTTCCCCAAGATATTATTATATCTATGTAAGGTTCCTCAATACTCATCATTCCATTTTAATTGAAATAATTTTATTAAAATTTCATTTAAAATTATTTTTCTTACACATACATTTTTTAATTAAATTGAATTATCATCCATTTGATATAATGTTAATGAGAGATTACTTACTCCCTAAAATTATATATTTTTACCATGTTGTTATTATGCTAACATAAGGATTCATAATCATATTCATTCATTTTTAATTGAAATACATTTGTTATAATTTCATTTAAATTTATTTTTCTTACATTTACATCTTTAAATTCAATTTATTATCATCCATTTGATATATTTTAAATAATATATTACTTATTCTCACTCATTGTAGATTTTTTATAAGACATTATTATACTGAAGTAAGGATTCCTAACCATTCTCTTCCTTTATTTTCTAAATCTTCCTAATTATTTTTTTTAAAATGAGAAATTTTTTTTCTACTCCATTTTTTTAAAATCATTATTTTATTATCAATTAGTGATCTTAATTGTCTATAATTATACTAACTTCATAAGAAATTATAATCTCAAACACTCTCATTACCGTAAAATGTTTTGAAGTTTTTATCAATAAAAAGTGTGTGGTTTCAATAACTTGAAATCACTATCTAGATACATACATGTGGATTTTTGATTTGGTAATGATGTGCATAATGTTAATATCCCTAAAAAGTTTGGTTGGGTAATAATGTGATCTTCACTCTGTGCAAAAGAAGTGGGCCTAACTACACACCTTTTTTAACACTCTTAGGGAATTTGTTTTAGATGATTCACATGAACTTTCTGAACCTTAATAAAGGACAAGTTTATATGAAATACATACACCAAAAAATTACCCCTTAAAACTACCTTGTTCTCATTACATTGATAAAGGTACTTTTCATTTCATTATGAATATTACTATAGTTGTACATTCACCTAGTTATCCACATTATTCCATTGAATGGGAATACTTTTATAATCCATATATCTAATATTTATCTATGGATAAGTAATGATTACCTATCCATGATTATGTATGAGGTTTCTTAGGTAACATTAAGATATATATTTTTAGTTACTTTCATCATATTATGGATGCATTAGTCTTACAATGTGATGGGTAGGTATCAGAATTATGTATCCCCTTAATGCATCAGTAGGTTTCATGGGATAAATTAGCTTGGTTATTTAGTGTATTCCATAACCATTTAAGGTTTTTTTCTTAGCATGAGGCCTTGATGGAATTTTAATGATTTCTGGAATTATTAATACCATTATTATGAGATAATTTATTGATATAAATTTGTTTATTTATTTTCATGTCTTCCATGGATATATGAGGTTCACGATTTCATTATTATTCCATTATTCTATTTATTTATTTCTATCATATTTATTTATGTCGTCCTTATGCTATAAAAGATTAAGTTTTACATTAAACCTTAAAGATAATCTTAGATTATCCATTTATATTTTTTCTCATTTCCCTAAAAAACCATGAATATTACTATGCATGACATAATCTCTTGCAAGGAGAAAAAAATAAATTTTCTTGTATTAAGTTCATGTGTATTAATATTTCAATGTATTGTAATGTTTATTTATTTTTCTAGTTTCTGAGAATACTATACTACTAGATATTATGCAATGTGATATATAAATTTTGTACCATTGTAATAAAATAACCACATGATCCATGTTACTTGAGTCGAGGTGTTACAATTATTATTGGGTTAAAATAAAAGAATAAAAAATATTTGTTATTATAATAAAACATCATTTTGGTTCCAAAATGTATGAAAATAGGTTTTATAAATTTATTATAACATTTTAAAATGATTTATTTTACTATGTAAATATATTTTCAGTCTTTAATAAAGGCTTTATAAACTTTCAATTCATTATTATATCATGATGATGTCGTAATATTGATAATGTTTGTAAAAATGGTATTTTTCACAATTCCAGTAAAAAACATTTTCTAGAAATCCAAAAAAATCCTTCTATGATAATTTTGACATGATTAATTTAAAAAACATATCCATTTAATCAAATTCAAATTATAAAATTTATAAATTTCACTTTTAAATATAACCATATGATTCATGGAAAATAATTTAGTTAGAATAATGCTATTTTTTATTGAAAAAACATATAATATTATTGTATTGAAAATTAATCCATTGAATATAATTATTAACATTAATAAGGCATGAAATTTAAGTATTTTTAATATTACTTGGTTTATAAAAATTGGTTTTATTCACAACTTAATGTGTGTGCATGATTGAATTTTCTCACAATATAATGTAGGGACATGATTGGGATTTTTCACAGCTTAATGCATGAGGATGGTTGGGTTTTCTAAATATTTTATGATTTTATATGCTAATTATTATGCCAAATTTCTATGTAATTCCATATTCATATTTTATGATTCCATCGGTTCATGATTATTTTTACATGTTTCTATTATATGGTATAACAGTTATGCTTCCAGGATGATATTTTTGTGGTATTATGTTTTTATGCCATGATCTATGATATTCATTCATATATAATGATTATCACTTATGATCTTATTATATTTTTAATCATATATTTCCCCCATGTATGTTCCTTCTCACATGTTTATGATCAAAACAATTATGACTCATGAGTAAGTTTTCCATTAATGAGTAGTTAAGCTCACCCATTCTTTTGTTTCCCATTTCCATTGAATTATATATAATATTATGTGTAGAATGAAGTATTATATAGAGGTTCATGTGATAGATGTTTGATAAATAGTGTGTAATGATATTTTTAAATAACTTATCTCTAAATACACTAAAACATTAGGTTCTGGGATTGTGAGATTATTTGTGAGAGGTAATATTTAAATTATAAAAATGATGTAAAATATATGCATTTTTGTTAGAATCAGTTTAATGCACCAATTATATCCCTCTAGAATTGTTTTTGTTCAATTACAATCCTTGATATAGATTATTTAAAAAATATGTAAAATTAATTTAATTAGTTTAATTAATGAACTCAAATGGACAATAACATTTGATGCTTATATTTTTCACATGATTTTCATTTCCCTTCACTAAATGAAGAGAATTAGTGGTTGCCTATATAAAGGTAAGAGTTCTATAAGAACCTAGGAAACCCTAAGAGTGGATTGAATAAGGGTTTCAATAAATTTTAATATACTTTTAAATATTTTCTATGGGACCATATGGATCTTTTTCTCATGTTAGTTGGAACACATTCAATCTCACATTATCTTTTGTTTCTTTCCCAAAAAAGTAAAAATAGTAGAATGGAAAGTATTGGATGTAGTGATTTTACATGATTCATACTTAAGGGATACTAAAACGATTATACTCATAGAATTATGCTATTATACCATATATTGACATTTATCATTGTGGAGTCATAATAGATTCATAAATTCTCACTTTCGATCAAGGGGAACACCCTCTTCTTGTCAACTAGAGAACTTATTTGTGAAATGGATATGACAATTTATTTAATTTTACATCTTTTAAATTGTTTATAGATATTTTGGTATACCCCATTCAGAATAGGTCACTGAGAAATGACATTTGTTTTTTCTTCCAAATTGATGCTCAGTTTTCCTCTAATTCACTGTGTTATTCATTCCTCAACTTCAGATAGGATCAATACCTCGCTGTTAAGGCTCAATATTTTTCTTATATAAATCAAAAAAACAACAATTTATTATTCCAAGTGAGTATATTTCCAAACTATAATTATCATGTATTCTTACCATATTTCAAACTGGATATGGATATGTAACCCATATTCTTCCTCTTAAAATAGATTTGTCAATGTTCTCAGGCTCCCTTATTTCCCCCTCTAAAATTTTGATATTTAATATTCTATAAACCACTCTCATTCTACACTTTTAAATTCATATATTCAATGGTTTTCATCTATCCTATTTTTTCATGAAATTCTATAGAAATTTATACAGAATCTCCATAATCAACCCCTCTAATTTTTAGGTTGAGATTAATTACCTTCATCAATGTCACAAAAGAAATTCTCGATGATACACATGATTTTAATGTGGTCATTAAGTGATTACTAATAAAAATAAATCCCTAAAATATTTATCCATTTATCCTCTATTAATTTCCCATCAAAACTTCTATATATTTAGTAACCATTTGATCATATCTCAGTCCCCCACATGGTGGCATGACAGTCTTGGAAACTCTCAAATTATGGTGTTGTTTCATATGTGGTGTCATGTTCACCTTCATTTGACCAGATCTATATTTCTCAACCATAAATCCACCAATAATCTATGGATTGGCCTACTGCTTCATGATTTAGGGCCTTATATACTCTTAAAAACTCATTTAATTCAATCTTATATATACACGTCCCTCGTGGAATAGTCAATATGATGTTTCATGCTATTAAAAAAACTCATGATAGGTTATGGTATAATCATTTTATCTATAGAAAGGAGCTCCAAAATATTCTTGATCCATCAAAATCATTACATTTTCCTTTCTCATGACAGCCATCATCTTGCATAATTATTCATTTACTATTATGACTGTTGCGATATGGAATATTTTCCAGGGTGCATGTACCTTTAATATTCCAAAACTACTTAAATTCACTGATTGTGAGTCGTATCTTGGCCACCCATGTTGTGATTTGTTAACCCAAAACACTTATATACATTGGGTACTTTTATGATTTTTCTAGTTTTAGATCATTCAGAATCATGGATTGGTATATGAAATTTTTTCATGGATTTTTCCTTATCACATCCTGAACTCCTCCAACCATCTTACACATACCACCATATTATTCATATTAAAATCTAACTTTTTAACCAAAAAAAATTTACAAACCTAAGGAAATATTTCTTTTGTCACGCTAGAACTTCTACCTTCGTCAAACCAGTGCACATCATTTCCATGTCCTTAATAGTTATATCAAGGTGTCTATTTTCATATCTCTTATAGTGTTTCAAGTGAAAACTCTCCAAATATTCTATGAACATTAAAAATTACCAATATTTCAGTATGATCAGTTATACATCATCTTCGGCTAATTCCAAATGACATAAATTCATTATCTTGTATCAACTACCCATTCGTCAACACAAAACATCATTATATCTTATTGACTATCTTAGTTGATTATTTTCAACAAATAAATCACATACAACATCTTGATTGGAAAACATTAACATCATTAGAGAGATTTCATGGCATGCATACCTTCTAAACACTCACTCTTTTCTTGTAGCACCATTTGCCACTATACATTGAAGGTGAAAGAACCCTTATTAGTGTATGAGAGTCATCAGGTTGTAAAACAATATCTAAAGGATTATGGATCACCTAATAAGGAAGTGAGATTTATTTTTCTACTTCTTGATCATCATGAAACATTCAAAATCAAAGCTTGAATATGGAGGTGGTTATTTTTTCATTACATGTATGCCACATTAGTTTTTTTATTCATAAATTCCATCCATATTTTATTCTTAATGATTGATTGATCCTATTTCTTGGGTTCTCCCACTACCAATGATTGTGAGATGATCTCCTAAAACTCATCAAATTTCATCGAGATATTCCATTAAGAATAGATCTTACTTCGACTACAAGGGAATTTTCAAGCATGTTGTGTGCACTAAATGCTATTAAAAAATCTCCCTACATTTAACAGATGATGCCACCTCCTCTCATGAATCCTTGATCACAAAATGACCTTACATTTATTTTTGTATATATTTTGTTCTATGTTTATTTATTTTATCACAAAGAAAAAATTATATGATGATGTATATATTGAGTGGATCCTTGATTCTGCCTATTTATTTTTTATTTCATAATTAAAATTAACCCGTTATTTGTGTAATTATAATTTCTCATAGTACCTTTATGTTTTTTCTTGCTAAATATTAAATTTTTTAATAAGATAATATAATTTTAAAATAATTTTATTCATTTTTAAAATTACTTTTAATTGAATTTATTTTATTCATGGTCTATTCATATTATTTTTTAATATTATATTTTTCATAAACTCATTACCCTTTCAAGTAAAAAAATGGTAACAAATCTTTGAATTATGGTTATATAGCTCAAAATTATGTTTCCATAGATTATGATCATGTTTATGTAGCACAAGAAAATCATGGATATATATAATTATTCTTACACACCATAAGATAATACTTATTCATGTTATGTTTGCAGTTAGATGATGTTTCCATTGTATATACAATTTTTTTTGTTTGATGATGTTTATAGAACACTCAAAAAATTATGCTTACATAAAATTCATGTTTGCAAAAAAAATGTTTATATAGAAGTAAAAAATTATGATTACACATGTTTTGAATAGTTTTTTTTAAATCATGATGTATTTTATGTTTTATATTTTTTTGCATTTTGATTTTCTGCATGTTTTTGTTTATTATTTCCATTGATTTATTTATTTATCAAATAATTATTAATTAATATGATACTAAATATATATATATATATATATATGGAATTATTTTATTTATTTTTACATCATTATCATGTGGGATAGATATCTCTGCTTCGCTATTTGAAAATTACAAGTTTAAAATTTGAAATGTTGGAGATATGAAGAGTTTGTCCCGTATGTCTTATGGGACTATTCTAGGTAATTTAATATTACTTATTATGGAATATTAAATATTAATTTTTTATTCAAAAAAATTGTGTTCTATTTTTATATTAAGTTTACAAATTTTCAAAGCATCGATCAATAGTTAATAAAAGATAAATGAAAAGATAAAATTACTTCATTTTATTTTAAAACAAAAAAGTTTAAATTCATTGGGAAAGATACAAGTACAATGATTGTGCATGAAGTTATCAATTTTTGAAAGGATAATGTTCATGAAGGAACACTATGTATAGAGTTCAATAGAACCAATGAAAAATAAAACATAATGATTTTGAGGATACTTTTACTGTATTATGCTACTCACATTGGTGATCATCACTACAACACTTCTTATTGAAGCTGTATCATTTTTATCATTACTTATAAATAGATCATTTATACCTCAACACTCATGATTTCATTATTCAACTAGAATATATGGTTATTCATTATTTATATATTTATTTTGTGTAAAATTTTATTGGTTATACTTCCATTTAAAAGGTAGTATTCTCAAGTTTTATCACCCCAAAAGAATGTTTTTGTAGGTTATGCCATAATAATTAAAACGTAAGAAGATTTCCTATATGGGTTGGTATAGATAAAGGAAGGTTGGTTCATTCCTCCATATTAAAATAAATTTACTTGGGTTGTGCCTATAGTGGTTAAAAAAGAATTCTTGGGATGTGCCTTGAGGTGTTAAAAAGGGGGGTTTTAAGGGTTGTGACTCCCTATAAAAAGTTAGAGGAACAATTTTAGTGGGCATAATTCCTCACATCAATTGAGAGGAGTGAAGAGTAAATTTAGGATAAATTTATCTAAACTACTATAAATATTCTCTTGTATTTATTATTTTTTATTTATGTAGCATTAATATATTACTCAAAAAAAATATTTAAAAAATATTCAGAATGGTCAATTCACCCCTGACCATTTTTCCATCTTTTTTTGTGACTTAATAATTGGTATTAAATCTTTTCTCTAGTAATGATGTATTTTGTTTCATTTTATTTTTAACATAATTTTTGTACACCCTTTTATCCAAGTCCTTAAAAAGACTAGTGGAAGTTTCATTTTACATGTTTGGATGAATAATATGTTTGATGGGTAAAGATTCAATAGGTTATGCTAAGTTAAAAAAACTTGTATTCTTTAACTGTAAAAAAACTATACACTTTAGGCTATATTTTACCAAGAATAATGAAATGAGTAGACAAATACAAAGGAGTAATAATAAATGTTATGAACGTTCATATTCATCATCCAAAGAAACAAAACACTATGGTAACATGTTATTCATGGTTAAATCTACCATGGTTAGTAATTCTAATTCATATTTCGATTATTCTCATTCTTATTCTGGTAATTCAAATATTTATCGAATAAAAAATATACATGATTATTATAATAAAATGATTGAAAATATATATGTTAATATTTTGAAACTCAATAATAAATAAATTAAAGTTTTCATAGAAAATAAATTTTTTTATTCTAAGATTGAAAAGTTAATAAATATAAATATTTATTTATAAATTCTAAATTTTAAAGATAAAAATGATAGGAATAATAATTTTATCTTTTTAAAAATTTAGATCAGTAATGTAAATTTAATTTTTTGTTGAATGGTAATTTTAATATTGAGGAATACTATAAGATGATTAAAGAGTAAAATAAAATACTAATAGATATAGATTTATCCACACATGAAAAGGTTTGTGATTATTTGGAATTTTTTCAAAAAGAAAATGAAAGGATAAAAAGTAAATTAGATAAAGTTCAAAAAGAAAAACTTACTTTAAAAACGAAATTTTATAATAAATTTTCTTAAAATGATAATTTTGGGAAAAAATATATTTAAATAAATGTAATGATGCAAGGAATGGACTAGATTTTTATTCTTTCATTCTTATAATTTTTAGAAATACATATTTAAAAGGTAAATTTTAATTTTTTTGTTAACAAGATTAAATATGGATTTTATGGTGAATATTCCTGTAATTTTCCTTTGGGGTTCACTCAAATTTTTGGCTATAAAATTACATTCTTATCTCAAAATACATTGAATATTAGATTATCTAAGCAATCCATTACTTGGGTGCCTAAATTTATGTATTCTATTTCACCAGAAGTTAAACCTGCATTTGTAACTTTTTTTATATGTATTTAATCTCATATTTATTATGGATAACATGTAAATTATTCTAATTTTATCCTTATAACGATGCATTGAGATTTATAAATTCCATTTATTATTTCAATATTGTTAAATCACTTATTTTTTATCATTTGGAATGCACATGTTCTTCTCTATTTATTGGTTTCTATTTTGGGTCAGTAAGAATTAATAAATTTATATTTATTTTATGGTTTGAGGACATGAATTTAAATATTTTTTAATATTTCATGTGAAAATGAAATATTTTAAATTGTGTATTTTGTAATGTCTCTAATAGTTTGTAATTCATTATAAATCCTTTATAAATTATTTGAATATCATCTAATATATTTTCTAGATCCTTGTTCCTTTAAATTATTTTTATAGAAGAAATTATCATCCTGTTGTAATTCAAATTATATATAAATGTGATTTTTTTTAAAATTAAGGTATATAAAATTAAGGCGGATCCAACCATGTCTTAATTCTAAAATTTTCCTAGAGTGATAAACTTGTATTAAATATTTTTCAAGCATGTTGAAATTTAAATTATTTTATTTTTAATAGGCATGATGAAACTGAAGAGTAATACTTTTAGTAAAAATAATTATGATTATGTGATTATTATTGATACATTTAATGGAAAAATTTATTATTTTATTCATGTTAAAAAATGTCTTATTTATTTAGTGTAAGTTATAGTTATTTCAATTTTTCGACAGAAGCATGTGGATTTTTACTATTGGATATTATGATTTAATTTAGGATGAGTTATTATTATTTTAATTATAAATTTATCGTTCATATATAAAATTTTAAAACTTATTCTAAATATTTTGATATATGATGTGTTTAAAACATTAAATCTTCTTTAAATAATAAATATGTAAAGATTTTATTTCTAAAATTCTAAAATATTCTGGTATATACTTTAGAAATCATAGTTTTATATCATTAAAAAATACAGATTTTTCTTATCTAAAATAAAATTTAATGTTTGAAATAAATTTATGGAAGAAATATTCCTTTTAATATATTAAAATTTAATATTTATAAATCTAATTACATGTGTAGTTTCTATTTAAAGATCTTAAGTTTTTTTAATGTTCAATATATACAATTCTCGAATCTTCTATTCTATACTTTATTCTTAAAATTTTAAAATATAAATTCTTTTAAATCTATTTTGTATGATTAAATTCAGTGGATTTTATTAGTTTAAAATATATAAAATATAAATAGTAAAAATAATATTCAAATATTTTTATCTATTTGGGAATCATAAATCACTATTTTGGAAGTTGTATATAACTTAAGTCGTGTTATTTTTGAGTTTCTCATTACAATTAATGTTATAGTATTGGTGTTTTAAAAAATACCAAGGCTAATAAAATGTTATAAAAAAATGTGTAAGATCAAATCAATGAAATTCTATAATGTCAATATTTTATTCATTTTTCCCCACCAATCATTTAATCTATTTATACTATTAAATTTAATGCATGGCCAATTGAAATGTTTTAAACTTAACATTTATATTTCAAACATAATGAAATGTTTTAAATTTTCTTTAATGTTCTAAATATATTTAGTAATTTTAAATCTCACAAGAATTGTTGAAATTATAATTAATATACTTTATATGTGTGGTTTTGGTATTCTAATAATCAATATAGTAAGTGAGAGTACAAAATAGATGTTAAATATATATGGGTTAGTTTCTTCCCCAATTGAGATCATATGTTTTGTTATTTATCTATAAGGAAACAATTTTATACTAAAACTAATCCTTTTTTATTAATTCCAAAAAATGAGATAAAAGTTTGGAATTTAAATTAATTATCAAAACAGGGGAAATTATTGAGACTATCCTTGATCCAGCCTATTTATTTCGGTTCCAATAATGATAAATACCTCATTATTTTTAAAATTATAATTTTTGATGGAACTTTTTAAGTCATTTATTATTAAAGATTACATTTTTAGGAAGAAAAAATGATGTTAAAATAATTTTTATTCAATATTAAAATTATTCTTTAATTTCTTTTAATCTATTCTTCATCAATTCAAATTATTCATTACTATTATAGTATGTGTAAACTAATTACCCATATGAGGTTAAAATGATGGTTTCATAGGTTATAATTATGGTTATGTATTTTAGAATGATGTTAAGGTATCTTAAATCTTGTTTACAAAACTTAGGAAAGTGGTTATGTAATACAAAAAAATCATGGTTATATAGAATAATGGTTATGAACCATAATATGATTCTTATACAAGTTATGTTAGTAGTAAGATTATGTTTACATAATACATAGAGTTTATGTTTATGGAAAAATGATGTTTACATAGAACTGAAAATTCATGCTTACATATAATTGATGTCTACACAAAAATCATGTTTACGCATAAGAAAAAACGATGCTTATGCATTTTTTAAATAGCTTGTTTTTAAAAATTGTTAAATATGCCTTATTTTGTATATTACTTTATATTTATTTTATCTATATGTTTTAGTTTATTTTTTATTAATTTAATTTGTTATTATATAATAATTATTTATTTTTATAATATATAATTATATTTAGAATTATTTTAAGCATATTTAAATCATCAGTATGTGGGATAGATTTCATGATATATTACTTGAAAATAAAGAGTTTTAAATTTGAATTATTTGAAATATGAAGAGTCGGTATCACATTTTTATGGGGGTAATCTAAGAGATTTAAAAATACTTATTGTGTAATACTAAATTTTATATTAATAATTTTAACAAATTTATATGTACTTGTATTAAGTTTAAAAATTATCAATACATCAATCAACTCTAAAGTAGTTAGTTAAATTTGAAATAGAAACATGTAGCTTCAAAGAAAGAGATAAAACTACAATGGATATGCATTAATTTATCAATTTTTGAAAGATGATATGTATAATGTAACTCTTTATATAGAGTTTGGTGGAACTATTGAAAAAAACGAACATGGTAAAGGATACATTAAATGTATTATGTTGCACACCTTTGTGATCATCATTACAACACTTTCATTCAAAGCTATATCATTTTGATCTTTGTTGTTAAGGGGATCATGGTATCCTCAATACATGATATTTCTTTTTCAAATTGTATTATGTGGTTATTATTTATTTATATACTATCTATATTAATAATTTTATGGCTTATAATACCCTTTAAAAGGATATATTTTTGGGTTATACCACCCAAAAAAAAGTTTTGTGTGGGTTATTCCATATCAAGTAAAAGGAAAGAGGATTTTTTTTTGTGATTTGGTTTGAATAAAGGTAGGATGGTTCCTTCCTCCACCTTAAAATAAATCTAGATGGGTTGAGCCTCTCGAGTTTAAAAAGGAAGTCTTGGGATATGCATTCTAGGGTTAAGATGGAATTTTTAAAGGGTTTTGACTCTCCATAAAATGTAAAAGATTCTATTCTAGTTGGTTTTAATCCTATCAACATTTGAAAGAAGTGAAGTGTAGATATATGAACAATTGGTCTGAGCTACTATAAAAATTCTCTTATTTTTATTTATTTTTATTTTTTCTAAAAAATTAATATATGACTTGGAAAAAAATATTTAAAAATATTCTAAAAGGTCAATTCATCACCCAACCCCTCATGAGAATTTTTCTATCTCTTATAAAGGACAAATAATATTTTAGGGTCACATGGTGAGACCCTACTAAGATATAACATTCACACCCTGTATGGGCATCCATATGTGCCTGAAATACCCATTTATGTTATGTAGGTAAGACCAAAGGTTTCCTTGGATTTTTGACTAGATAAACCCAACATCGATTATAAATAGGGTTGAGGTAATTCTTGACGTTTTTAGAGGAGTCTCTTGTATATGTTATTCTCTAATTTTTATTACATGTGATTGGACCGATGGTTCATCTTTTGGGATGTGTGATTGTATAATTATGTCCTTCATTGTAATATCAAGGGTGCCTATAAATTTTATTATGGTTTTTTTCTATAATTACATACATGTGTAATTTGATATAGGGTTTTGGATTATATTTGGTTATTTTTATTTTTATTTTGATGGTTATGATATTGATATTATAGTCTCCCTAATGTTGATTACAGACATTCCCTGCTAGTCAGAAACCTCTAGTGTATGAAGGGATGTGTGAGAGGCTTTGTAGTACTAACCACTAAGATACCATTATAGTGATTTTAACTATATTGTTTCAATATTAATGTTTAATAAACTATCATCTCTCCATGAATCATAATTAAGTCGTGGGATCTTTCTAACTATTATTTTTTAAGAAATATATTTTCCAATGCAAACCATTTTTTACGTGTGAATATTCTCATTAAAAATATTACTCACCATCAATAACATGTTAGATAATTAACAAACAATTGAATTTTTTAAAATTTTCACCCCATGGTCAATCAAAAATTTCAATATATTTCCTACATTTGATTCCCCATAAAAGAATATTTCATTTCCTTTGTAAATTTCACCACACATTAAATCGAGTTTTATAAATTACATTTCAAGATCACTTAACCATAAACACCTAGTATATTTTCCTTATCAATATGGGTTTTTATCATTTAAAAAGCACACTTAGAAGATAATTCATCTGTTTATGAGCTTAGATCTTCTGGACACACTAGATAGTTACAATTTCTTTAATATTTATAGTATTGTTGAACTCAGAATCTACTCTATGGAACATGTTCTCACTAGGGTACTTGATTTAACTTGGGATGTACTTGACATATCTAGACCTATACATGGGTTAGGGGACCTGCCCGACCTGATAAGGCCAAACTAATAAAAAGGAATTACTAGGCCCAATTTGTTTAAATTATTAAATAGACCTATTTTTAAATCCCAGTTAATAATAGGGTTAAGCACGAGATTTAATAAGTGACCCAGTACATGGACCGCCTGGACCTATTAAGATATATTAAAATGATATTTAAGAAAATAATGTATTTATAATTTCACATTAAATATTATTATAAATATAATTTATTTAATATAATAATATGTTAAGATAATATAAATAAATGGGCCTATAATTTGGTTTTTCTGAGGCCCAGTTAATAAACGAGTTGAGTTAGGGTTGATATGGCTATTCCTAATAAATAAATGGATAAGTCTTTTTCTGTCCCAAATCCAGTAGGACTAACAAATGTATTGGTCTAGAAATATTTCTTCCACACCCCCACAAAACATTACTTTTACCAGACATAATGAAAAAATAAGTATTCTCAAACATAAACAACTTTATTTCCCCCAAAAGTTACTTGATGTGATGTTGTGTAGACTTTATACACAACACAACCCATCCCAATAATATTCTCTATGGAACTTTATTTTCTACCCAATGTGGTACAACATAGCCCTTTACCTAACATAATGTATCATGACCTTATATTCAACAATGTGTGGTATTCTACTCGATTCAATGCAATGTAATTATTACTTTATTCAATGTGAACTTATACATTACATGGTGGTCTTATATTCCATGAAACATGGTATAATAATTTACTTCAAAAAGTGTCTCCATATACCAGATGTAATAAAAATGTATCCTTATACTCTATATACACAATACAACAATCTATTCTACATGACATGGATTTCTTTTACTAAAATATTTTTTATCTTCAAAACACATTACATCACAACCATAACATATTTGTGTGGATTATATTATGCTTCAAAATATTTTAATATCATTTTTATCCTAGTACCATTATTATACTAGGTGATCATAGAACAGAGGTGTTACAAGATATTTCTTGACTAGATAGTCTACATTAAAGTAGAAATGTCTATTTTCTTTATGGTGATAATAAACTTTATAAGAAGGTGAGTCGAGGGTGCTATAAATTTCAGTACACTGGGCATGGGTTAGATGATATTTTATGCATAAATATCATGGGTTACCTAGGCATGGGTATAACAAGATGGACGTGTGTAGTTGTAAATAATAAAAATGTCATGTTGAAAGAATTGGGAAAGATGGGGGCCTGGGAACATGAAAACCATAAAAGTTGGTCATGCAGAAGATGTCACCAACACTATCTTTAATAACCAACAAAAACTGGTATATGACATCCTTACATGATCTCTTTGGTAGCTTTATCCAATCATCCATATGGATTTAAACCAATCTTTACCAAGTCATTTTTCATTCCAAGTATACTAATGGTGTTTTAAATTTTCATTATTATAAATACTTGGTGAGAACATATTTCATTTGAGAGTGGATCCTCTCTGTACTAGTCACTGGTATTTAGCCTATCAAAAGAAAAGAACAGGAACACACTCCTAGTTCACATGGTTCTAGTTTTCTCTATATAGGATTATGTTATATTGAAAAACACCAAGGATCCGTGATTGTATATGATTGATGAAATTTGTGGATATGTTTATAGAAGTGACATGATGTGTCTTTATAGATCTAAATAAAATTACTTTATATCAATAAATTAGAAATTAAGGTTATATAAAAAATTCATGATCTATCTCTCATGTCCAATCATGAAGTCAAAGAAAGAGGTAAACATTTAAAAAATATAAGGTTATATTGGATTACTTGATTCATTCATGACCTTGAAAACAATTATTAATTCATATAAATTTCATCTTAATTATTATTTTGAATAATATTTTTTATCATTTTAAACAGAACCATAAGCCCACAATAAAATATCCTAACAGATATGGATTTAATGGACTAAGATTTTTTGATCCATTATCTATGAAATTAAATTATCATATTCAATATGATGATTTAATTAATTAAATTTACTATTAATTTAATTAACTAATATAATCCAATGAATTTGTTATTAATCATTATGATTTTTTACTTTAATAAAATTGATCTTAGTCTCAATTTGATTGAGTAATGTGATGAAATCAACACCATGAATATGTGTAATTAAATTTTTTCATGTTGTTTTATTTGTGAAAGTGTTTATAAATGTATGAATGGAAATATAAATACATACATACATACATACCTACATCCATGAATGAATACATACATACATAAATACACACACACACACACACACACACATATATATATATACTCATATGAGGTTTATGGGTTGCAGAGTATACATATTAATGAATAAAGAAGTGATATATAGGTATATGCATGTATAAAATAGGTACATGTGTGAAACTAAAATAGAAAAATATGTAATCACCTAACATTATGATTGGTAATATTTAATTCATCTCCCTAATCCAAGTGGTAAAGGAACACCAATCTTTTTTCCATGTTTTAAGTGAAACTGAAATGAGCGAGAAATTTCATTCCAATATAGATAAACTCATAAAAATTAAGTATAATTAAAATAAATAAAAATGAAATTGGTTGTTTAACCTCAAATTCAAATAGAGTGATAAAATTTTATAAACATCCTTTTATGTTAAATCATCCTCATCAAATTTTTCTATAGAAAAATATCATCACAAGGAAATTTATAAAAAGGAGAAGAAGAAGAAAAATAGATGATAAAATACAAGTATCAGTGAGGATATGATTAATATTTTATAATGTTGAAGGTTTTAAGAGATTTGTGTCATTTTTATCTCTTTTTGTCCTATTAAGGTATGTATATTTCACTAGATACAATAAAAAAAATTAAATCTTAATTCCTAGTACAATTATGGTGATTTAGAATAATTTCTAGTGGATATCATTGAGGCTCAAATACTCGAGATGATCTCACATTCAACTACTAGCGTTTCCATTTCAAATATTGGAGGTATAAATGCATTTAATTTATTATATGTACTGGTCTTAAGGGTGTAAGGGATTAGCAGAACCTACCAAAACTAACCAAATAGAACTAACATAAACTCATAAAGTTTTTTTTAAATTGATTAATGTATTCAAGTTGTTTGATGAAAAATATATAATTCATTTTTTTCATTATATTTTATTTTGATAACATTAACCATTATTAAATAATAATAAAAAATGAAGTATATAAATCATTAATGAAAGTGATAGTGTTGATTATTTTTCAAGGAGTATATTTTAATATTATATAATTTTATTATCCATTATAATGAGACATGATGAAAATATGCGATTTTTAGGTAAATATAAATAAATATAATTCATCAAACCATATTGTATGTTTCCCACCATATTTTGAAGTACTTTTAAATATTTGACATGTTTTTGGATTGGTTATTTATAAAATTATTTTATTAATATTGATCTAATCATTTTTAGAGATATTCTCTTACTATTATTTATTTTATTTTAATATTCACATTATCTTGGATACCTTTCTTATGAATGTTTAGGGTTTTACCCTTTTTGATGAATCACTCTTGAATCATGTAATTTGTATCTATATCTCCATATTAAATAAAAATTAGTTATACTATATATAAACTATTTTTTTAGATTATTTTCATTATATACTAATCATTGGTTTGTTTGGGTTTTCAATTAAGGTAAATTTTTCAACTATTTTATTTAAACTAGTATCTTTAATAGATTTAACATGAACATGCACACCTCTAATTTGTTTGACATTATTACTAATTGATTTGGTTTTTCATTTAGACACCGCTGAATCTCAAAAATTATTGTATTTAATAACAATATTCAATCTATATTGTGTTGTTTTGAAAAGGTGTGATTCAAATTTTTTTGATGATATAAATATCTTGTTATTGGAAATTAATTTGATCATAGAAAATTATGGGCATGAAGTACATAATGGTTGAGATTTATAACTAAATAACCTCCCTAGAAAAATTTATCCAAACATTAAAACATCCAAGAATGTACTTAGAAAACCAAAGTAATAGGGGAAACTTGAAACAATCTATTGGGAAACTAAAAAGTTTTAATAAATTCGATAATAAATTTAGGGTATTTAGGATTAAATGTACGAATTATGGTCTAATAGTAGATTATGTTAATAATCACAGAAAAATTAAACAAATAAAAGTAATAAAAATATATCCTTTAAATAATATAAATCACATGTATAAGGATTCAATATTATGGATTTTTAAGTTAACATTATTTAGTAAAAAAATAATTTGATACCAATATTTTCTAGATCCAATGTTGAAAGAGGTCCTCGTAATCAAAGCTTGTGAGTGACAACTATGATGTCTTAGAATTCATAAAAATATTAATAATAGACAAATAACTTTTATGGATAATTTTATAGATAAAATTATTCACAGTGATAACATAAAAGTTACAATATAACCATTATTTATAAATTTTTTATTTATTTGTTTCCTAAAACATAATTTACTTATCATTTATTAATTGTGTGATGATGAGTATAATGTTAAATTTTTTAATAGTGTGCCCAGTTTTTATATCCCTAAAATAATCAGGAATTCCCTATAAAATGGTAAATAACATCAATATTATAAATATAATACTACTTAATGGTACAATTTTATAAAATTATGACACCAAGTTAGAGTCTTTATTGTAGAATACATAATTAAGATACTAAAACATTGACTACTTGTCTAGGTTAAATGAAATAGGCTTGATTAAAATATTTTAATTACTAAAATTTCATTGGGAAACGATCATGATCCCCACCATTTAAGAAAACAATCTAGATCAATCTTCAAATTAATAAACAAAGACCCAGAGAAGAGGTCTCTATATCAAGAATATATAAAGAATAAAGTATCAGTGATGAGGTAACTCTATCTATAATTTACCGTTGATTTGGTTTATCTAAAGTAATGAGTTTGGGTGAAAAAGAAATCTTAGTAATTTTATATAACTATTTTTAAATATACCTAGAATTATTTTCCATCTCATAAAATTGAGGAACTTTCCCATTTTATAAAATTTTTCAAATAGGTTCAAAATGAAAATGGTTTTTAAACTCTCACACTTAAAAGTGATAATGATCAATAATTTGATATTCATGATTTCTATACCTTTTACACCCACCATGGTCATAACTAAATCATATCACCTCCTATGAAATAACAAAATTATAGAGTGGTTAAATGATAAAATCATTCTTCATAATATATTTCAAATACTATGTTTGATAAATATTTTTTTACCATTAATATGGTAATTATTTTCCCAAATATTGAGAAAACACCCTATAATTTTTTTAAAAAATATTTTTTAAATTATTAATAGAGTTATTTTATCCTAACTATTACAAAAATTACTTACTGTTATGAAGAAAGCCAATATTTCATCCTATCTGGCACCCAAACCGAACCAATACAAGGCCCGAAGGGCATTCATGATACCCACAGGCTGGAAACTAGTGCCATGGAATCAAAATTGTAACCAAGGGAATGATTTATCCCAATATAAATGAATAAAATAAATAGAAGAAGATAAAAATATCATCCCATATATATATAGGTAATCAGCTTTTATAAAGCTAGGAAATACAACCAAACTAAACAACAAAACCAAACTAGACTAGACAACTACAACGTCTCCATGTGACCCCGAGGGTTACTCTCTAATACCAAGAAAAAAAAATCACTCAAGGCAACAAATACCAAGATGAGACCCCAACCAAAATCTAAAAACAATAATAGAATACAGGTGTTAGTATTAAAAAATTTTAGGAACATCGGAATAAATCTCTTCCCAATGCACTTCCATTAAAATAAAAGAAACATCAACCTCAAGTTTTAATTACAATATACAAAGTACGAAATTTCATGCATTCTGTATTTAAAAAAAATCATGGTACATTTACATTTTTTCATTTCAGAAACCAGGTTCATTTTAATTAAATAAACATTAACATTTTCAAGGGGAAAGTGATTCTTTCATTTTAAAGTGGAATAAGAGAGTATAAAATATATTTATTTTAAAATATTTTTTTCCAAAAACCTTTGGCATACAACCCATCACTTTCTAAGAAAGACACCACACATGAGAGCACTAAAATAACCACATGATAAGGGAAACATAAATTAACACACTTTAGTAACCAAGCATCTCAATCATTTATTCTAAGTAACTAAGTTCCAACATACGTGGGAGAACCTAGAAGATCGTGAATAATCCAGAACCTAATAATACATGAGACCTATACCCAAAAGAATGCCTCACATGATGAATTAAAAATAATCTTAAATACTCCCATCCACCCTAACTCAATATAGGATGTGGGTAGAATCCCATAGTAATAAACCCAATATATCCACCTTCTATGGGTCAACAAGAAGTGCTTAGTATAGCCAGTGCAACAATCGCTCTCAGAAAATTCTCTCACAATGATAGGTTCCCATGTCTCTTTTATAAAAATGGGTGAGCTAACCTATGTTAACCGAGAATCCAATCACATTCACATATATCATATATAATAATTAACACAATATAAATCACCTTGAATCACTCCAAGCATCAATCTCTTTACCTTATAATTCATAAATGAGTAAATTCGTCTTGAGGATTCCACAATGAGTGAATCCTTCAAATTCACATAAATTATGAAAGAGAATTATCCAAATTGATTTTTCATGATAAAAATTCCACACTTTAACAAATGTTTCAAACGGGCTTCAAGTTTCTCTAAAAAATCACCTCATCTATCAAAGATCCAAATAATTATTTTAAAAAGGTGCCAGAAAAAACATTCCATTTCACAATAATTCATAAAAGAATTCCATTTAATCACTCACCCAAAATTCACAAGCTCTAAATGTTTTCATCAACATGCCAAGTGGGCCATTATCCAACATGGCATGCCAAATCATTTTGAATATTCAAACACATCTTTCATTAAATCTAAAATACTTGTTAACCCTTCTGAGAAACCCAAATAATTATTTCGAATTTCACATGTATATTAACAAATATAAACCATGATTTGAATATTATAAAACACTCACAAAGTCCAAAAGAACATTTTATAAAACACTTGGTTTGACACCTTAAACAAAACAATTATATTTATGACTAAACAATAAGGAAATCACTACTTTTTACACCAAAAAAGTATTTTTAAAAGATCAAACATAAATATTTAATATTAAGTGTGGTTCAAAAATCATGAAATCAATTATTCTTAAATCAAAAATTAAAGTGAAATGGAAACCTAACTCAAACACTTGATGCTTCTACAATGCACACCCAAAACCACACAATAAGGGTTCGAGAAGGTAAGAAGATCCAAGAGGATCCTTAAAACCCCAAGATCACTAACATAAATCAAGGGAAAACACAAAACCTAGGTCCAAATGACCAAGGGGGAAGACGAACTCAAGAAGAAATGCAAGAAGAAGTAAAGGAAAATGAGGAGAGAATTTTACCTTGAGAGATCTAGCCCCAAACTTGAAGAAAACCTTAGATTCACTCTAAGGGAAGATAAGGGAAGTATGGAGATCCAAAGAGAGGCATCCCTAGGGTTGTACGAACCAAGTGGGGGAGGATTAGGGTGGATTTGGGTTTAAAATCATGAGAGGTAAATATGGTAAATTATATATTTTTACGTTTTAGGAAACTCACACAGTTTGGCCGCACGATTTGGTAAACCATGCACGAACCTTGCAGGATGGTTCACACACAAGAAAGTGGTTGACCACACACTTACTGCACAACTTTTATAACCATTCATAGGCCATTCATCATCATCTATAAGCACCATAATTCATGTATAGTTTCCAAGATCATGCCGTGTGGTTTCCTCTAACTGTGCACAGGCTAGGACCAAGCCTAAAAAATACAACTTTTCTCCAAGAACTCACAAATGAAAAAATTAATAACCATGGGGTTAAAAAAAATCCATGAAACAATTCAAAATTTAAACTGAACCCACCCATGTCTCTAAATTAAAATTGAGATCCCCAAACTATTTATGATAGAGTATGATAAAAAAAACTAGGTGTGACAATTCTCCCCACTATTAACACTTTTCCCCCCAGAAATCCACAACATCTCTAGTTTATTGATCATAAACTATGGATTCCACAACCACATGATCCAACCTCTCAAACCTTAAACACCTCAACCACAACCAAACAGAACTCACACCTCTTTCCCTAAATGGAAAAACAAACTGAAACCACTTCCTAGGGATCAATGGGAAATTGTATCCACAACCTTCACAACCACACCTTGAACAGAACCATTAGGAACACACTGAAAAAACCAAAATTTACCTAAAATGAAAAGGAAAATTAGAAATAATTTTTTTTTTCAAAGAAATCCACATCAACCAGACTAACACCATAACCAAACCAAAATAGGTCCCCAATAGGGGGAAGCCTGAATAGACTCCCCAACATTTGAAACAACCAAGAACTAATTTCTCATAATAGTGATTTCAACAAGACCCAAGGTTTGTCTCCCCACCATTAATAACTAACTTGGACTAATCAATTGAAAATTCAACATGAGCCAACACAGGGCCTTTCCCACACAGTCTAACCAAAACTCTTCCACATCGGCCTACCAACCACAGCGAAGAAGAAAACAATAATTGCACGTTGACCTCCCATTCCAAAATAGAGGGGAAAATAACTGATCCAAAGCTCTCCATACCCCCAGAGGTTTCCTGACTGCATGAAAAGATTTACTCCAAAACCTATGTATGGAGATATAATTTTTTAAGAATCTATTGCACTGAAATTAGGAGTTGACAACCCCGATGAGAAACAAGAATCTTTCATTATGATTAAAAGAAAAAACAATATTTCCAAAATTGTAACCACACTTCCATAGAAAACAAGAGTTAAATGAAAGAATCAAAGAATTCCCTTATATTTAAAAAGAAATAAAACACCATAGTTGCAACTTCCACACAAAAATAATAACCTTTACAACTATAAGGACACTCACTGTAAGAAACATTATATGAAGACCCCAAACTGCACATCACTTCTGCGAATTGGCTCTATGAATATTTCTAGAAACACCCTGAAGAAAACACAACAAGTGACCTAAGAATACACAAGCAAAGAAGTTCATTGGATCAAATTTATATGATGGATTTTAGTTACCCTTGTTTCCACACTAATAATACACCAAGAACGCATTCCTAGAAGAGGTTCACAGAAGATACTAAGGCCTTTTGAATCCACGACTAGAAAAAAAACTTCATGTCACTTCCCTATTTCTATAAAGAAACTCCCATCACCACGCATAGAGACTAGAGGAAGGTTAGCATAATAAAACACTCTGATTATTATAGATTTGGCATAGATATATTGCTTCACCTCTTTGGTAGACGAAGTTATTTTGAGCTCCAACACCTTCTATTACAGACCAGGATGAATTCCACACTCAAAATGCTGAGCCTCCAGGAAATCATCTGCAAAATACTCTGGAATTTAAGGAACTAGGACTACAAAAATACATAAGTATTCCAACACTGATCCATTACCTTACTATAAACAAAACATCTTTATCCACTTATAACCCTTTCTTTCTCAAAAAAATACTGACAGATGAATGAAGCCTTGAAGAACTCCCAAGTAAGATGTTCATGGTTCCTATTCTGGGACACCAACTTCCACTACATGCACATCGATCTTTCAATCATAAAAGTATAAAATTTTCCTTTAATGACTCAGTCAACTCAATGGGTCTAAATATTATTTCAATTCTATGAATCTACTCTTCCACTTTTAGAGAACCTACTTGACTATAAAATAGAGGTCTATTTAACATACAGAACTCCAGAAGTAAATCCTTAGGTTGATAAAATAGGAAGCCTACTAATGGAGAATCACCCATATCAGCACCATAAATATCAATCGAATCTATGTGGGGGTGAAAAAAATGAATCAAGAAAACAAAAATCTAAATCAAAACTAACTTATCAAAAGAGTTTTCAAACTCAAAATATAGAACAAAAAAACATCCCAAAACATAAGGAAAAAACTCCACATGACCATTGCCTAACAAACACACCACAATTTTCTGCATAAAACAATTTAAAAAATAAAAAAAAGACTTGTTGGATTTTCACAATCACCAATGGTATTGTATAGAGTCTCACTCTCATTCACATTCATGTGATAATCCAAGCACATATCAACTCATTCCATATCGAGCACCCATATGCACATCCATATATAACCATGCATGTCATAACATGTGAGAATACCAAAGGCCATATAAAATCATACCACTTCATATTTCAAAAAAAATTTAAAATTCCACCAACTTCCATGTCAAAAACCATTTTCATCATCCATATTTCAATCCATTTCATCATGTTCAAAAATTAATTTCTATGGTTTTCCATCCAAAAATCCATTACATTTCATTCAAAACATATCCCAATAGCTCGAAAAATCTCATTCTAAAAAAACCATTTGATTAAAAATATAATCCTTTTAATTTAAAACAAATTTGAAAACAAACATCCACTTTCAAACAACCGTTTTCCATAGAATCTAGGTTTTTATTATAAAAATCCAATCTTGTTACGTTATTTCCATTTTACCACAAAAGGCTGTTTTATAAAAATTCATTTTTCTAAAGTTTTCCACATGGTTAATTCTAAAAATCATTTTTCCAACTTTCCAAAATCCAACCATGACCAATAAAACCACGTTTTCATAATTCCATCACCAGGGTTTTCAAAACAATTTTCAGAATCAAAGGAGACTCAAAGAAACTCACAAGAGAAACTAGTTTCAATGAGTTACTTAGACATATGGTTGGTGGCCATATGCCAAACACACCATCATCACATATAGTCTTATATTACCATTTAGATATCTCCACATGTATTTCTAGGCCCTAAGATCTCATTGAGACCACTAGCTCAACTCCCTTTTCATATCCCAACACCAAATAATCCACAAGAACCAAAAAACCCAAAAAACTGGATATCCAATGGGAACCCAAATATCAGAATGATCAAGGGTTTATGAAATCCTTATTATTCTTACCTATAAAGTCTCTATAGTCATACATTATCTTCCTTGACATCCCCATGTAACAAAATGTTTCTTTGAAAAGAAAGGTCCCATAATGATCCAACCTCCCTCTAATACTATTTTGTCATAATCCAAGTCAGGATTCCATCCAATCTAACACATGAACCCACCCAAGATAAGGCCCAAAGAGAATTCTAGATCCCCATGGGTTGGTAACTAATGTCCGGGCATCAACATTGTAACCAAGTGAATTATTTCTCCCAACATAAATGAATAAAAGAAATAGAGGAAGATAAAAAGAGTATCCCACGTATATAAGTAATCATATTTTACAAAGATAGAAAATACAACCAAACTAAACAAAAAAACCAAACAGGACCTGAAGACTACAATATCTATATGTGACCCTAAGGGTCACTCTTCGATACCAAGAAAAAATATCACCCACATCAATCAATACCAATATGAAACCTGCACCACAAGATAAAAACAAGAAAAGACTATAGGAATCAGTATTATAATTTAGTAGGCATTCTCAAAAAAGTCTATTCCCAATGAACTATCAATAAAATAAAACAAACATAAACCTCAAGTTTTAAATAAAATATACAAAATATTATTTTTCATGCATTCTTCATTTAAAAAAAACATGGACCATTATTGTCTTTCTATTCCAGAAATCGGGTTCATTTCAATTAAATAAACATTAATTTTTTCAATGGTAAAGTGATAATTTCATTTCAAAATGGCACAAAAGATTATAAATTATTTTTATTTTAAAAAATTTTTATATTAAAAAAATAATAATTATTTGGAAGCCCACCATCACTATCCAATAAAGACACCATACATAAGAGCGCTATAATAACCACATAATTAGGGAAATAGAAATAAACATGCAAGAGTAACCAAGTATCTCAATCATCCATCACAAGTAACTAAGTTCCAATATACATGGAAAAACCTTGGAGATCGTGAATAATCCAGAACATAATAATATATGAGATCCATCCTTGAAAACATGCCTCACATGATGAAATAAAAAGTGCCCCAAATTCTCCCAACCCCCAAACTTAGGAAAGAACAAGGGGAAAATCCCATAGAAAAAAACCTAATATATCCTCATACTATTGGACACCGGCTAGTGCATAATCTAGCCAATGTATCAATGATTCTCAAAAAACTCTCTCACTATGCTAGGTTCCCATTTCTCATGAATAAAAAGGGTTTGAGCCAACTAATTCCAAGAAAGAATCTAATCACACTCACATATGTCATATATAATAATTTACATAATAAGTATCACCCCAAATCACTCCAAGGATCAATCTATTTTCCTTGCAATGCATAAATGAGTAGATGGGTCTTAAGGATTCCACATCAAGTACATCTCTCCCATTCACATAAACTAGGTAAGAGAATTATCCTAGGAGGGTTTTCATGATAAAAATTCACAACTTTCATAAAGGTACCGAACATGCCTCAAGTTCCTCTTACAAAAACCATCATTTACCAAAGATCCAAATCAAGATTTTAAAAAGGTGAAGGAACACTTCTTTTTATTTCAGAATCATTTATAAAATGATTCCTTTAAATAACTCACCCCACATTTACATTCTAAAACATTTTTCATCAAGATTTCAATCGGGCCATTATCCAACATGAAATTCCAAATCAATTTTCAAGATCCAAAAACATGTTTCTTTTAAATCTAAAATTATTGATAACCCTTTTATGAAACTCAAATTGTTATTTTTCATGTCACACATTTATTAAAATATCTAAACCATGCTTTGAATATTCCACAACACTCGCAAATTCCAAAAAAACATTTTATCAAACTATTGGTGTGACACATTTAACAAAAAAAATTTATTTATCATAAAACAATAAGGAAACAACTAATTTTCACAAAAAAACAATCATTTCAAAGATAAAAAATCAATATATCATTTTAAATGGAGGTGAGAAAAGAAAGAAATCAATAATTCATAAATTGAAAATGCAAATGAAAGGGAACCCTACCTCAAATGCTTGGATCTTCAAGAATGCACACCCAAAAGCACACCATAAGTGTTTGAGAAGGCAAGTAAATCAAAGATGAACCTTAAACAACAAAAATACTGATCATAAATCGATGGAACCCCAAAATATAGTTCCACATGACCAAGGAAAAAGAGTAACTATAGAATAAATGTAAGAATAAGGAATAAGGGGTGAGGAAAGAAGTTTATCTTGAGATATCTAACCCCAAACTTGAATAAAACCTTAGCTTCACACCAAGGGATGAATAAAAAAGAATGAAGAGAAAAGGATAGGCCTCCCTGGGGCTGTACGAACTAGGTGGGGAAAAATTGGGTGGATTTGGGTCTAAAATTACATAGGGGAAAAGGGTAAAATCAAAATAATTAATTTCTATGAAATTCACATGGTTTGGACACATAGTTTGGTAGACAGTGTTCCAACCGTGTGGGGTGGTTATTTTATAAGACAGTGGCTCCCTGTATTTTTACCGTATGGTTTTTCTAACCATTCATAGGTCATGCATCCTTAACCATATGCACTATAAGGCCAGTATGGTTTCTCAGAGCATGTTACATAGATTCCTCTAACTACACAAAAACTATAAATAAGCTATTTCCAATCCTAACAATATAAATTTTCTCCGAGAAATCTAAAATGAACAAAGAAATAACCATGAGGTTAAAAATAAATAGAGAAATGTTTCAAAATTTAACCCATGTTACACATGGAACTGAAGAAAAAAACTAAGATCCCAAACAAATCGGGACAGAAGAGGAAAAATAAAAATTGATTGTGACACTTATAATATTTAGTGTAATAAAAAATCCTATAGTTTGTGATCAAAATTTATTTGGATACAAGATTTTATTAAATTGAGGGTAAATTTGGTAAGTTAGATTTGAAAACTAATGAATAAATATTTTTATGATAACCATGACCAATGGAGTATAAAAATATTCAATAAATAAACCAAGGGTGTAAAGGTACCCATGAATATATAGTATGATGAGACCATATCTTTTAGTATAGAAGTGAGGTAAAGATCTATATTCTATATTAATAATCCAATTTAAGTTCTGGATTTATTTAATCAAAATGAGGAACTCTAGAAGGGCCATTGATATTAAGAATAAAATGGTGGAAATGGTTCCATGTTAAAAAATGGTGTGTTCAGAAGGATCCATATTTGGATGGATGGATGTGTGTGGTGGTTGAGCTAGTTTAATAGAAGGGAAGTTGTGTTGGTGCCATTTCACTAAAATGTGGATTTTTTATCTATATGAATCACTCCAGTCATGGTTTTGTGTAAAAGGAGTGATGTGATGGTGAACTATTATTCTATCAATTATTGGTGTCTAGGACATGGAGATTTATAGTATATAGATAGTTATCTAGATCCTATGGTTGGAACCCCATCAAAGTCAGTGGTTAGTGTAACTAATTGACCAACTAGGAACCACTATAAACAGGTGGTTTAGACCACATATTGGGGTGTCATGTGATTTATTAGTTTAGTGATCTATCTTGTTCTAATTCATGGTGATTATTAACCATTATACTTATAATGAAATGAAAATTTTGTATACTTCTTTAGTGTATATAGTATGAAAGTCTAAAACATGTAAAATAACTTACATCTTAACTTATTTTTCATTTATTCTTTTTAATTTATTTTTTGCGAACTGTGAGTGAATGGGATTGAGTAAGTTTAATTTAGTGTGGTGATTATGGTATGGGTTTTGTTCATATTTTTTGTACACTAACTCTTATAGAGTTCCTTATGGAGCATATTTTCAGGTTTCTGGTTCTAGTGACCATAATTCTTCTGGTTAGAGTTTAAGGTGAGATTCTCAAAAATTGGTATCAGAGTCGAGGTTCTCAAGGGCTCAATATATCACTCAATAACAACACAAGTATCAGTCTCTAGTACTCAGAAGTTTTTTCATTTTTAGTGGGACTTAAAATTATCGAAAGGATGGAATATGTATTCTAGTTCATAAAAATAATATGATCTTAGTTGGATAGCTAGATGAAATGGGTTATATAACTAAATTTTCAGATTGAGTGTGGAAAATCACTCAAGGATCCATTATTATACCTAGATATGTTATGTATGGAACACTTTATTTAACTAGAAGGGTATAAGGAGAAAGTATTATCATTGCATAAACTTACATAGGTTTAAAATTGTTCTACTCCCATATTGGGAACCTCAGGAGAATAGTATAAAGATTTTAGTGGAAAAGAGATTATTTAAGTTAAAATATTTAAAATTAATTTTTTTAAACTTTTATACTTGGTAAGTAAAATAATCGGTCTTTTAATTTTAGTAGAACACTAAAATATTAGAATCTATAGTATGTACATATTGATGTCTATAAACCTTCCCCAATCAAATCTCAGGGGGGATCATTAATATTTTATGAAATTCATAGATGAATCCATGAGGAAAGTGTGGATATACTTCTTGAAAAATAAATTATAATTGTTTTGAGTGTTTTTATGTGGAAATATATGGTTTAAAGGGAAACTATAAGTAATTTGAAGATCCCGAGGCTAGACAATAGTGGTGATTTTATCAGAATTTTTTTTCAAAACTTCTGTTAGCACTAGAGTTTTAGGCCTAAAAATGTTTTACAAGGGAAATATAAAACCATGGCCCTTTTCAAGGTATGTAATATTTACAATTTTCATTGAACAGAAGTATATTACTTAGATATGAAGGTTTAACTGTTCATGGGTTTCTTGGGACCATGTTCAAGATTATCAGGCATGCCTACTTTTCAAAAAATGTAGGTTGGATCCATTCATGGTGTAAATGAATTATTTGTGCCATGAATGTGTCACATATGGGGAGGATTAACCTGGCCCTAAAACTCATGGAATGACACTTCATATAACACCATTAAACCCTCTTGAATGGGTTTTTTTAGTTTTTATTTAATTTAATTTTATGGGGGTTTAAAATAATGAGGGATTCCTCTTTTTATTTTCATGTGATGGAGCCACATTCCCCTTATTATTCTTCCTCCATTAAGAAGATATATTCACCATTCATACAATTTTTTCTCCCATCATTCATTACATTTGGAATCTATAGTTATGGTTAACCTTCTACATCCTTTTTTGTTTTTTATTTCATTTTTAAGATAGTTCTCATCATTTACATTTGTTTTTCTTGATTTATAGGGTACTCATATTTTTTTTAGTTTCTACAAGATAATCTTGAATAAAATCCTAGTTTTTTATAAGTGAACATCTATGTGTATGATGTAGGTGGTTTATAAGTTATCCTACAGTTTTCCACCATTTTATTGAAGTGTATGGTGTGTAATCATTCTGATATTACCACACGTTCATCATAAGGATTAAAAAATTAATATTTAATCCATACTTCACGAAATTGAACTTATCATTGAGAAACTAACAGCCCGTTAGAGGTAAACTAGAATTTTAGCAATCCTCGAGTTATTAACAACTATGGAAATAAATTGGAAAAAATAAATAGGTGACTCTATGGGTGTATTAGACTTAAAAGGTGATATAAGGTGTTTGAATAGAATGTTAACCACCACGTTTTTGTGTTAAACTTGAGATATGATGTATTTATATTTTAATTTATGACCTTATGTGTTTCATGACATATATATATATATATATGACTGTGGATGAGTGAATGGGGATGCATAGGATGTGCTCTGGGATTTGGGTTCTGTGTTTATTATATGAATCTTAGAGCTTCTAAATTAAATAAATTTAATTTAATTGATATATGGATTTTACCTTAGGTCTTGAATTGGGAAAATTTAATGGGAAATGAAATGGGTAAACCGAGGGGTGCTCGAAAAGGAGACCCATGTGTATTTAATTAAATGAACTTATTAATTAAATTCTTATGGTATTAAATGATAATAAATGTTTGGAACCCCATGGGTGATACCCCTTGGGTTAGATGATGGTGGATGAGACTTTGGAACACTATGGGTTATACCCCTTAGGTAAAATGATGATGTATAATACCTTGGAATTCCAAGGTTTATACCCATTGGGTTCGATACTAGTGCATTATTACTTGAATTTCCAAGGATCATCCTCCTTGGAATCAATAGAGCTTCCAGAGACAATGGAACACCAAGGGTGATTCCCCTTATGTTTGTAAATGATGCATGATGACTTGGAATAACAAGGGTGATTCCCTTTGGGTTTGGAACATATAACTAGTTACTTTTATTTTCTAGGTTCTCCACTTAAGAATTGATAGTTTTTCCTAATGCTTTGGAATGCCATGAGTGATACCCCTTGGGATCGGTAGTGGCACATGATGTTTTAGAATTCCATGGGTAGATTACTCATTGGGTTCAGTAATGAATCCAAATCACTTTGAATTCATTGGTTTATACCCTTGGGTATGATGATATTTTTTAATGTAATATTATGGATAGAGATATCTAATTTAGGTCAAATTAGGTATTGTTGATCCCTAGTTCCATTTTAGAACCCAAGGATTGACGATGGTTTATTTATTTTTATTTTTCCTTTAATCTATTAAACACAATAGTATAAACATTATTATATTAGACTAAATATCCTTATAAATGTTGTTAGAGGTGTCCTACTGTGTCGTACTCAAAACCTTCTCAACCATTTGGTCTGTACCCAAGTAGAAATTCATTTTGTGGTCTAGGGAAATCTCTATATGGATTATTCATGTTGGGGGTTCTAGTACGGAGTATGGGAGTTGATACTATGTTAGTACTAAAGATTTTTTTGATGGTTTTTCTCTCTTTTGACTTATAATATTATATATTTTGATGTATATGTTATTCTTCTGATGTATGACTACCTATTTTTGATACAGTTCATTTGATATAACATGGGATATTATTATTATTAATTGAAACTTGTTGAGATTTATATTTAATGAAGGTTCCAGGAGTATAAAAAATTCTAATCCAGGTTGGGATTGACTCATTTATTTTTGAATTCAATAGATATTTCATGATTTACATGATGTTGAATCCATGACCAGTGATTTTTTTTCCCATGAAGCTTGACTAACATGTCATAACCAAGAGGATCTTTCAGGTTTAATTTATAATTAATTTAAATGTAAAGATAGAAATAATACCTAGGTATTGAGATCTCTCTTTGATAAAGAGGTTGGTAATTCAAAACCCTTTTGTTCTACCATCATATCAAATGAAGTATCTATGTATAGAATCCCTATATTGGTGATATACACCTAGTACATCGATCTCTAAAAAACATTTAGGGATGGTTAGGTTTTAGATTCGCAGAATGATTGTCTTTTAATGTTTTCCATGATCATTGTGATGATTCCTTTAGTTTTTAGGAATCATCCTTTCACTCTCATTATTGAGAATATAGGGTTTGGAGGTTATTCTCTCAATATTGAGAAAATAAACTCTAGAGTGTTCATTGGTCTTGAGAGAGAGAACTCTAGATTTTGTTGTGTGCAACTATTCATTAATTCCACTAACCCTAGAAAGATAGACATAGTAGTTTATTTATAGATTTATAGGTTAGGGTTAAATATAATTTAATTAAACAAAGGCCCAAAATAATATATTAAACCTTTAAATGACCACATGACATGTAATAATATTATTCTTATTTTTTAATGTCGGGTTCTCATTGGTGTAATGATAAATATTATTTTACCATCTTAAAAAATTAATATTTATCATTGAACCTCATCATGATATACTTTTCCTCATTTTCATTTATTGAATACTTGAATAAATATTTTATTAAAAATTTTATTCATTAAATATATAAATATATAAATATTTTATTCCTTGTAATTAAATAATTACCTTTTGAATAAATATTTATTTAATTTATGTGTTTAATAAATCCTAAATAAAATTATTCCTTGAACTTGAGAATAACATTTATTACATTACTTAAATTTAAAAAAATAATTTAATTTAGATTAATAAAAATATTTAGTTTTTGGCCTTCTAGGATTCTTCTTCATTGGAATTAGGAAGGATTTCCTAAATTCAAAGATTACTATCTAGAAACAGGTCATGTAACCCAATAATAAGAGTTCAATGTTGCCACATAGACAACCATATATAAGCATAGACTATGTAATATAATCCATTTTTCTTGATATCTCATCAAGTAGATTGCATACTTGTGTCATCAACATAAATTCTTTATATATCTTTCTTTTATTGTCCATAATTAACATTTTTATGTCACCATGGACCTATAATTTATTTTTATGGTTATATTTAAATAAAAGTGATTAGATATTAACATCAATAAATAGAAGGGATAAATCCTTCCTCTACTAATTCATTAATAAAATAACAAACGAGATGTGCCCAAAATATCCTACTGAGCATAAAGATAGTGCATCATAAGTTTTGTAATTACATATGGGTATGTAAATCATGATATATATTAAAAAAATCATAAATCCTAAAGACAATTATAAACACTTGAAGATAGGAATATCTGATGGCACAAAAAAAGGTGAAATTCATATGGGTGGATCTATCCTCATAATCTCCAATAATGGAGATCACCAAGTATGAACTTCATGAGATGAAGTATCATACACTTATGAACACTAAAAGTTATAAGTTTAAAAAACTATTTTCCCCATCATAGTTCATTGTCCTAACCATGGGATAAACTTTTAAGAGATATCATCATAGTATATCAAGGTTCTCATCATAGAGGGGAACTATTATGGACTATTTTAATGTGATAGAAACCCTAGGGAATTATCACATCAAATTAATGAATAATAAAGATCAATATGAGATAATATATATTAAATATTCAATTATTTAAATATATTCGATAATCTAAAGTAAAAACTAGTTAGTTCTACGTAACTTAATCTAAAAAACTCCCACTTGGCCTTGAGTAAACTTCTAATTAAATTTAGTCTGCTGGATCTCACATGAAGATCATATTTTTACAAATATTGGGGTTTTCTTAAGGGGTACATCATATTTTCTTCTATGGAAATACAACTCACTACAACTTCACCTCTCTAAAAAATATCTTAACATAAAATAATTTCATAGTATGTTCTTCATCCATAGATGTGACCTTGGTTCTCAGAAAATATCCACTACTATATTATTATCATAGTAAACTATGACAGGTTCGTTACTACTTGGTACCACATTTGGCTCTTAGAAAACCTTGTGTATCCACATCAATTCTTTAGTTGAATCAGAAGCCTCAATATACCCTGACTCCACTATAGAATTAGTAACCATTTATTATTTTAGATCTTTTATCTCATTGTTCCTCCATTGATAATGAAAATGCATCTCAACTAATAATTCTAATCATCTTGATATGTTTAGAAACTGGAATCTATATATCCCCTACTAACTAGCCCCTCATCTACATCATATATCAAAAACATATCCTTAATTCACCTCATATACTTAAGTATAGTTTTGAAAGGCATCTAATGGTGGTCTCCTAGATAGACATGATATCTTCTTACTACACTTAAATTATAATAAACATCTACCCCGATACACAACATGTCATGCATCACTGACCCAATTTTTGATTCATACAGAATCCTTATCAATATTTGCCTCTTCTCATGGGTTTGAGGGAACATTTTATTTGAAATATGAATACCATGTGATATAGGAAATAATCCCCTTATTGTATTGTTTCATACGAAATCACCTTAGTATATTTTCAATATGTGTTCCTTGACTTAGACTGAGTAGTCTCTCGGATTTATGATGATGTATCTTGATCCAAAGGACATATTTTTTTCACATAATCCTTTAATGGATAATCATGTATTTAACCATGTCTTAATGGATAGTAATACTGGTATCTCCTTTCTAATATGTCAAATGTAATCAACGTATACTATTAGAAAAATGACTACAATCCCATAAAACAATCTATAAATACAAGGCCCACATTTGTTTATTATGAAACCAAATTATATTATGGCTTCATCCAAATGAATATTCCATGAACTAGATTCTTGATTTAACCCATATATATATCTCTACAACTTGAATAAATTTTTAGAATTACATGGAGTCAGAACCTCTTTTTGGGTTTTTCATATATACATCACCCTGAAGGTCCCTGTTAGGGAAGGTTTTTCTAAAATATATATAACAAATATCATAGTCATGGTATAATATTGTATCGAGTAGAATTATAAATGATTAAATAATTTTTTTTCTGATTAAAATGTTTCATTGTAGACTATACCTTGACAATATTTATACCATTTTGCAACTGTATGTGCCTTATAGATACTGACTTCACCATCCATATCCAGTTTCCACTTGAATGGTGATTTAGAACCAACAGACTTTACATCAATTAGAGGATCCATTAAAATATATACTTTTTTTGTTACATGGGTTCCGTTTCATAATCCATTTCCTCTTTCCATCTAAAAGAATCTATGAAATCTACTGCTTCCTTTTTCGTTATAGGGTCATTATTATCAACTAACAATTATTCACCATTCTTATTAATTAGAAAACTATATTTTTTAGGTTATCTAATCATTATTTTACGCCAATGTAGTACTTGTGTCTCTGGAAAAAAATTCTATGGGTATTTGTGGGTCTCTTTACTGTACAAACTCATGTGTATCCTAATATTGGACTTTATCAAATTATATCTCTCTACCACATTCTATTTTAGATATTTTACCCCTTTAAAGGAACATGGATTATCTTAGAACTGTTAATTTTTTATCTGAGGGGTCATATAGTTAACATAACCATGTTTCCTTGGGGTATCCTATGAAGATAAAATTTGTACCTCATGCTATAATTTTTTTACCTAATGAGGAAAAACAAATTATTTTCATCCCCAAACATGTATGTTTGAAAAAATGAATTTATTTCCACTCCATAATTTGTATAGTATACCATGTTACTCTTTAGCTGGTTCTTGGAATAGTATGTGTGTTGATTTCTGTAATGTGTATCCCAAAAATTATAGTGGAAGGATTTCATGACTTATTACTATCCTTACCAGGTCTAAAAAGCTGAAGTTACTCCTTTTACTTACACCATTCCAATGGGGTGTATAGGGAGGAGTGAGTTGGGATGAAATCCCATACTCCCATAAATAGTCAATGAATTATTTATTATGATATTATCTATAATATAGTACGTGTATTTTATTAATTTTATTACCAAGATGGATCTCAACCTCATTCTTTAATTATTTGAATTTATCAAAGGATTCTAACATGAACCTCATTATGTAAAAATATCAATACCTAAAAAATTCTTTTGTAAAAATTTTGAAGTATGATTACCCACCACATTCTTCAACTGGGAGGAGTCCACACACATCAGTGTGAACCAACTCTAGAAGATTTGTGGCCCTTTCACATTTTCCACTGAAGGGATCTTTAGTCATTTTACCATATAAACAATATTGAAGAGTGAAAAGTGGTTATATTTCAAATTAATCTAGATAACAATCTGATGTAAATTAGTTAATCATTTCTATTTTACATACCCTGAGAAGTGATACCATATCTAGGTGTGGTATGAGTCAGAAAATATGGATTCATTATCTATTTTCAATAGTTTATTCTCATAATTTAACACATAAATACCATTATGTAAATGTTTCATACCATATCATAGAAAAGAAGTAACATTCAACTATGAAATTGAAAATAATTCCTTCCATATCTAATATATATATATATTTTTTATTTTTTATACCTGGTACATAATAACAATTATAAAGAACAAATATCATTCTCATTGGAAATGTGAGGTGTTAGTAGCCAATGGATAGTGATGCCAACTTATTTCCATTTATAGCCTATAAATCCATCTCATCCCCCATAATATTTAGTAATATACTAGGATTATAGAGTTTTATAATAATTTGAGAACCACATGTGGTATCCAATATCCAATTCATAGAAATTTAAATGTTATACACAATAAATAACATACATGAATCGTCTCTTTTATTCCTTCCCACTATATAGTTTTTCTTCTAATGTACCTTCTTACCACATCAGATATAGATAGAATCCATTTCCTTTGATTCCCCTTTGATCTCCCTCTTCTTAAAAGGGTCTTGTGTAGAATCTTTAGACTTGGACTTAGTCTTTGTGCTCTTTGTCTTTCCTTTCCACTTATTCACCTAAATTACAGAATACTTTTAAGTCTTTAGTTCCTTAATAATATTTCAAATTAGAGTGAGTATATATAAGAGTGGATTCTCTATGTGGAAATTCATAATAAAGATAGGGAATCTCTGAGGTAGTGAGCTAAGTATGAGATATGTGCACAATTCATCAGGTAGTTTAAACCCTAGAATTTCCAAATTATCAATGTATCTAATCAATTTGGCTACATGGGTTCCATATTGTTCACCTTATCTAATATTTCATTTGAAGAGTGCCTTGGAGACCTCAAAATTTTATTATTATTCTCTCTCCTAATAAAGATCTTAGAGATGAATGATCATTACATATGCATCCATGGTCTGAAGTGATTTTTTTAGTTCATTGAACATTGATGATAGAATTAGACACTAGATAGAAACCAAATCATCCAATTGTTTCTCATAGGAAAGTTAATTTTCGTCACTCATCTCCATATCAAAAGGATCAGGAAGCAGGGACTCCAACACATATAACTTCCATTCCTAGCGTATTAATATCTTCAAGAACCTATACCATATTTGAATGTTTATATTAGTAAAGATATTGTATTTATCCATGATATTTCTTGGGGATAGTGTAGTGGTTTTTTACCATTCCACTTGATTCTATAACAATTTTGAGTAGATTATCAGTTCTTAATCTCATTACCAAAAGTGGCATGAAATAAATTTTATTAGATGTCTCTCACCATTTTATCGATTACCAAAAACCCTCACCATTGGAATCAGAATGTCTTGTTTCTATGAAATTCTATTGTAAAGGATCCATATGTCCATTATCATTAACAAATTAAGGAATTGGAAAATTACTTAAATGTATTTATATAGGAAAGTCTTTTATTAATGAAGGCATGCAACTCATTGATTTTGTGGAGTGGACTCCCCAATCTATAAACCAATGATTGGGTTTTATCAACACTTTCCTCTAAGTTACATAAATTTTGTAAAACCTCTATTAGGTTTCCTATATTTAACATAAATCATTTATTCATAATAAATTTACTTCAATTACATGTTTCATATTGGTCTATTTATTTATGTAATCATTATTTTCCATCTATAAAATAAAACATGTAATTGATTGAAATAAAATAAATAAATAAAAAATGTGATCATGATATTTTTCCCATGGTTTATTTATTAAGAATACAATAAATAAACTTATGGACCTATGGGAAAACTCCTTGTGTTAGTCTTAGCATGTGTTGATGTATCCCACTTGTGCACCTATGTATTTCCCAAGTTGGTTTCATCTAAGTTCCCTCTTAAATTGCCTCAACATCATATCTGCCTTGAAGGAACTTAATGCACCTTTGGATACCATTTTTTAAATTTTTTATAACTCACAATCATTATTGGGGAGACAGAGGATTGGTTAAATTAAATTGCATAAAACAACCTTGGACACACAGATTCAACAAAATAAAGGATGGAGGGATGATATGCAAGGAATTATATTTAATTTAATAATAAATAATTACAAACCCATACAATAAAATTAAATTAAATGAAACTAAGACAAAAATAGTTCTATCCATAGTTCATGATCAGTCACACACATTCAAAAAACACACATTTAAAATAAGGTTCTACCATTCATTTCAATTCATTCTTCTATAATATAAAATGTGAAAAAGTAATTGTGTTAATTATCATATAAATAAATAAATCAATTTTATCTTATTTCATATAATAAAACATTATATTTTCATCCTATATGATTTTAAATAAAATTATTATTATAATTTAATTAAAATTTAATAAAAAATTTACACAGCTTTATAATTAGAAGCAACTCAGTGAGAAACTATTTAATCCACTCAATATGGTCCTTATTGTATACAATATACTCATATGAAATATTGTTTGCATTGTATGTGTCATAATTTTACAGAATTTATTGTAAAATTAGTGACACATGTAACACATGAAAATTACATTTTCTATAAAATTTCATATACACTGAATCTTTTTTATGAAATGATCATACATGACTTGTAGTTTTGAATATTACACAGAATTAATTATGAATTTAATATTATATAAATAATAAAAATCGATGTGTACTGATAATTTAATGACTCACAGAACTCAAGTCGATGATATTTAATGTAGTAGTTAATTAAGATTAATATTTCTATGTAAACATGTAATTTACACAGTGTTTGAAAGCTAGATGCATGACCTCTACTTTGTTTCCCCAGATATCCAAAGTACATGCCAAGGGACTCAGCATATACTTCTTGTAGACATTTATAAGGTAAACTATATGTAGGAATGATATATGGCATGTACTTAATATGGTATATCTATCACCCTATATGTGTCGTGTTTTAAATACGTGTGGTGCATTAATTACACGATTCATCTTGACTAGCGTTTTCCACCTCAAAAACACATGGACAACATGTTGTCTACACACGGTGCATTTCATACAACATTTTTCACCCTATATGGTTTACACATGATGAATTTAATGCACATGGAATGTATTCATTACATAAAGACTCATATTCTACATGAGTGCCATGGTGCAATTAACAAGTATACATATTATTGACAAGGGAGTATACATCGTGTAACCTATTATTATCTTTCCAAAGTTCTTGGCACCTCTAAATGGGTTCTTAAAATGTTTTCTTCATCAATTATTAACTGATCATGGTAATGTGAGATATAAATGATGGTGAGGAATGAGATATTTCAATGAAATATTAAGAATGTATTAAAATAGGAAATTAAATTTAACTTTCAAAAGTGTAATGGTCAAAACAAAAATAAATAATTATAAATTTGGATGTGATTTAATGGCTCAGACCTATATTTTATATTTATTTGTCAAAATCTAGTGTTTGAGGTGTTCTGGTGGTCAAAGTGACATATCCCCAACACATTTCCAAATTTCCAATTAGGTGAACAGTTCCACCGGTGAGACCGATGTGAATAGTTCCATCGGTGAGACCACTGTGAATAGTTCCAACGGTAGACCATTGTGAACAGTTCCAACAGTAGCCTTGTGAGCAGTTCCACTGGTAGGATTATGTGAATAGTTCCAACGGTAGCATTTTGAACAGTTCCAACCGTAGGCTTATGTGAACAGTTCCTACAATAGCCTTGTGAACAATTCCAATGGTGGGCTTAGGAGAACAGTTCCAACGGTTGCCTTGTGAACTATTCCAACATTAGGCTTATGTGAACAGTTACAATAGTAGCCTTGTGAACAGTTCCAACAGTAGGCTTATGTGAACAGTTCCAACGGCAGTCTTGTGAACAGTTTAAATGGTAGGCATAGGTGAACAGTTCCAACGGTAGCCTGGTGAACAGTTCCAACAGTAGGCTTATGTGAACAGTTCCAACAGTAGCCTTATGAATAGTTCTAACAGTAGCCTTATGGGAACAGTTTTTTCATAATGGTGAGGTTCCCATAGTAGCCTCTATTTCCTTTTCCAAATTTTGAGTCCATGGACAGTGTTTCTAGAACAGTGAGGTTCCAATAGTAGCATCTATTTCTTTTTCCAAATTTCGAGTTCTTGAACAATGTTTCCAGAACTGTGAGTTTCTAATGGTAGCCTTTATTCCCTTTTCCAAATTTTGAGTTCATGAATAGTGTTTCCATAATGGTGAGGATCCAATGGTAGCCTCTATTTCCTTTTCCAAATTTTGAGTTCATGAAATGTGTTTCTAGAACGGTGAGGTTCCAACGATAGCCTTTATTTCCTTTTCCAAAATTTGAGTTCATGAACAGTGTTTTCAAAACGGTGAGGTTCCAACGGTAGCCTTTATTTCCTTTTCCAAATTTTTATTTCATGAACAGTGTTTCTAGAAAAGTGAGGTTCCAATGGTAGCCTCTATTTCCTTTGACAAATTTTGAGTTCATGACCAGTGTTTCCAAAACGGTGAGGTTCCAATGGTAGCCTATATTCCCTTTTCCAAATTTCATGTTTGGTGTATATTGTTTTCAGCTTCTTATAGTTTCTCCCCTTTGACATTTCCTTTGACTTAAAATGCATTTAAATCATCGTTTTAAGGACTCTATGTCTGATTCAAATTCCATAACTCCTATATAAATTTTCTAATTATTGGGATGCTTTTACATAGTCAAACCATGTGATTTAATGCGATCCAATTTTAATGGAAAATATAGCATATCATAAACCGCTACTCCATTAAATATTCTAAAGGGATGAGATATCTTCCTCCCTAGTTCTTCCTCCTTGTTCTCTGGTGTGAAACGATCGAACCTTTCTTTCCTTCCCACAGTATTTGTGTGATCAAACTTTCCTCCATGTATTTTTTCCCTCTGTTTTTATTCAACCAAGCATTATCGATTAATCTTTAATATAAGGTATGATTTATCGTCATTCTTTTGGGTTCATCTCCTTCTATTTCTCCTTTCCCTTTTTTGGAATGTTATCTCCATATTACAAATGGACTTTTCTTGGGTGTTGACCAGTTTGGTGGTGCCTCTGCATCCTCAGGTGAATATAGTTGTCATGGGGGAAGAGATCGTAACCTGTTTTGTGGCTCGTTCTCATATAATGAATTTAAATAAGCATTTGAGGTAGGGGATTCATTGCTTCTCTATTCTTTTATGTTCAACTATAGAGTTATCATGTTTTATCCCCCTTTATCATAATGGAATTTAAATATTAAATATTTTAACCGGATAAATAAATTGATATTGATCGTATGTTATTGTCTCCTGTTTTGATAGATAGTGTTATATATATGCTTTCTTTATTATCTTTTCATTAATTATGGAAATTATTAATGAATGTCGTGATAGAATTAATTGATAATTGTTTGTCTAAAGATAGAGGCATGTAAATTAATCTATTGGTTGTTGTTGTAATTTTATGTTAATCAAGTTGATTCAGTAATCATGTTTAATTAAGTTGTGATAGCTTACTATTTAGGTTTCCTGAAGTTGGAACCTACGAATAATTAATCAGTTAATTCAAGATGGATTAAAGAACTAGTTGTTTGATACTAGATAATTTCTTGTAGGGTTCTGAGTTACCCTATTTCTTGTTTAAGGTCCAAGAGCCCAGTTGATATTATATTTGTTTTCCTCTTTATTGTGTTTTGATTTGATCCTAGAAGGCTGTTGTGATATGTGGGGCAGGTATGCCTATTGATTGTGGTAGCAGTTGATACCTAGAGTTGTGAGACGCATCGGTTTATGCATGTGGGTGTCAGGAAGGACACTAGAGATGATGGAATGGGTTAGATATGAATGTTTGGATGCTTGCTGTTTCTTGTTGGTTGTTTATCTACTTTACTTTCCCCATTCCTCAAGGAAGCTGGTCTTGTTTACCCATCTTCCAAAAGGGGAAAATAGGTGCAGGGTATGCCACATTATTTCTGTGTTTAGCTTCTCGAGGAAGGATGGGTCTATGCTCTTGTTATAGGTGAAAAAAAATCGATGGGTAGTTCAATTACTCACCGTGTTGAGCCTCTTGTGTTTAGTAGCTTAGAATGTTTTTCTAGAATGTCTGGGAATATGGGAGAGTAATTTTTTAATAAATTATTTAATAAATGATGTTAACCCATGGGGTTGGAACTTGCTGGCATTCAATGCTGAGGTTGAAATTTAAAGTAAAGGTAGTCATTGGGTGTGATTCTAATGAACTATAATGTGAAATTTTGTTAATAATTAATTAATGTTAAATAATTAACAATCGTAAAGTGAAACTGATAAAAAGATAATGATGTAATGTAAACAATGATCCTTAAAAGGTTGTGTGATTATAGGATACCTTGTCTTAGAAGTGGTAGTTGGGAGTCCGAGAGACATTAGATGCAGTTGAGTCTATGACTAGGTTATGCCCATAGTGTGGTTGTAAGCTATAGTATATTCTGTACTTTTTGTGTATCTATACGCTACTCCACCCTATTAGTTAGGGAAATAGATAACTTGAGGATTCAAAGCCCTAGGGGGTGTTTTCCCTAACATTCTAGTGGGAGGATCGATAGCTGACAACCCCCTTCAGCCATGCTCTCTTCTTTTGGTAGTTACTTGTACTGGTAGGCACAACAGTTAGTTTTCCCCATATATTTGGGTAGAGGGTTGTAATGGATTGTGGTTATTCACACACACAGATTCTAGATATAGTTTTCTATGGAATACTATAGGTGTAACGTGTATGGGCTGTGATGGATTGAGGATCCTTACTCGGTTTGTGGGATATAATGGCTTGGGGTATAATTCTAGATGTATGATACACATTATGAGAGATGTAGTGGCTCCCATAAACTACCTGTTTACTTTTATTGCTTGGACGTGGTGGTTTTTTTTCACTATTTTCATGTTCTAGTGCTTCTCCCAAGTGTCTGTAGGCAAGCCTTTTTGAAAAGAGATGCTTAGGACGTGTGACGTTGGGGAAAAGTAGCAAACCAGTGGGGAAGTAGTTACAGGGAACCCTTGATGTACTTTATGATATTATATACTCTTGTATGTGATACTTGGTGAGAGTATCCATAGTGAGGTTTGGAACAAAGTATACCTATTTAGGTGAAGAGTTAGTTTCACTTGTTGTTCACTGTACTTTATCATGCTTTCCTTACTTTATCATGAGAGGATCCAGGGAGATCCTACTGAGTATACTGTTATACTCACCCTATGTCTATATAAACTTTTTTTTAGGTCACTTGGAGAAGGTTTGAGATCAGTCTGGTTTCATCTAGCTTGGGGTTACAGGAGTTGTTTGGGCTTCATGGTTTCTATTTTTTTTCTTTCTTTTGGGTATTTATAGTTATTCCCCATTCATTTGTTGTATTTTTTCAGGACATTACATATGTGTACTTGGGATTTATTTTATATTGTTTTCTGAGTTGTAGTTGGTTGGTGTATGTCTTATCTCTCTCTTCCGCATGTGTTCTCTTAGAGGTTAATGCCTCCCATTTGTGTGGTTACTATACCCTCAGTGCTATTCGCCATCCTGGGGCCTATTGGAGGCGAGAATCAGGAGTCATTATATCTCTTCTCACATTTTCGGCCTTGGAGGGCTACACCTTGTGGGGAGGGGGTCATGATAGAGTAGTATCAGAGGCTCTGGTTGATGGATAGGATAGAGTTTTGTGTTAGGAACAGGTGAGTTTTCATGGGTTTGTAGGTCAATAGTGTTAGTCATGTTTAGAAATTGATTTAAACACATGATACCGGATGAGACATAGGAATTTAGGCCCCCCTGTGATCTGATTCACAGACCTTTAAGTTTACAATGGATAATAAATGAGGTGATACTAGATGTAGGGTAGAGACTGAGGAAAGGATCATGCATCATTATTCTTTGTGCCTGTGTTTAAATGGGTAGACATTGGGATAGGATAACAAAAAATGAATAAAAGAAAAAAATTAATTAATTAATGTTGAGTCTTCCATGTTCCATGTTTAGGATCTATACCTATTTTTTATTTTTCAGGTATCACTCCTGATCAACATCCTCATCAGGTTTGCGTAGAAGACATCCAGTAGGATGTGCCAGCAGATCGACTCATGGTATAGGTTGATGATGATGACACGTGGAGAAGGACACTCCATGAGTTTCGACGCCAGAGTCTGTAGAAGTATGAGGTTTACGTTTCGGATGCAGTCACAGAAGACTGGTTGGAGGAGGTCGAGATAGGCTTTAGTTCAATCTGTGTTTGAAAGGAGCACTGGGTGCCCTTGGTTGTGACAATGATATGTGGACAATATAGGTATAAATGGTTCTTGTTCCTCATGGATTTCTAGGAGCTGGTGATTTCATGGAAGGAGTTGTGAGACAAGTTTAGAGTTGAGTTTCTTTCTTCAACAGCGAAGGTGTCCAGTCACCAGGAGATTCTTACCCTTCTATAGGGGAGCTCTTGTGTGCGAGACTGTGGAATTCATTTCAGGAACCTATTATGAAATGCTTTGGACCTATTTCTAGATGATGAGGCCATGATGAGGGATTTTGAGGAGTCTTTGCATCCAGAGATCCAGCACCATGTCACATCATTTATGCTGATGACATATCATGAGGTTCTGGAAAGGGAAGAGGTCGTCGAGAGGACATTGACCCGAACTGGATCATCATAAGAGGGGATTCTTCATGATTCTTCACGAAGCAGAGCTCTGGTGGATCTCAGGCCTATGCGAAAAGGACCAGGTTACTGTTTTTTTTATGGTGTTCGAGGTCATCAATAGTGATATTGCAAGACCTTTCAGAGCAGTCATCATGCACTAGGTGTTCCGCTCCATGTTTCTCCGTTGAGGCAGTTCCAACAGAGGCAACAACAATAGGTTGCACTAGATTTGGATCAGTAGAGGGTAGATGGGGAAGGTACATGACAACCTTGTGATACTCTCCATCCTCCGAGAGAATAGCACGGTCGTGGTGGTGGTCGGCATCAAGGTCAGAGAGGTTGTGGAGGAGGTCGTGGTCAGCTTCATGATTTAGCATTGCATGCTCCAGGCAAGCCAGACATCATTCGAGGTACCCTTGGCTTGTTTTATACTTTGGTGTATGCCTTGTTTGATTTATGAGTGACACACTCCTTCATATCACCTACCATTGCATGTGCTTTGGGACTAGAGGTATAGAGGCTTCAAGTGCCCTTGGCATTGACTACACCCATTGGAGGTCGAGCTAACTTGTTTGAAGTATGTAGAGACTATGAGCTAGTGGTAGGGAAACACAGCTCTTGGGGAGATTTTTTATTTTTATGGATAAAACCATATGATATCATCCTCAGCATGGATTGTTTGTATTCGGTATAGGATATCAGGGATTGCTTCATGAGGTGGGTTGTGTTCTTCGATGCGGATGGAGAGACAATGGTGTTTGTTGGAGAGCGAGACACTTGTATGGGTCAGATGTGCATTCCATCATTATTATCCATGATGTTTTAGGTAATGATGAGTCCTTCAGAGGTTCAGTAGTTGGCATTTCCTAAGGTCACAGAATAGTGGAATGATATTTTTCCAGAAGAGGTTGTAACATTACCCCCTTGATGAGAGATCGAGTATTGTATTGAGCTAAAACCAGGAGTTTCTATTATCTCTATATATCCATATAGGATGGCCCCTTTTGAGTTACGATATCTACGTATACATCTTGATGGTCTGTTATAGTGTGGATTTTTTCGGCTGAGTGTGTCACTGTGGTGTGCACTAGTTTTTTCATGAAGAAGGTTGATGGAAGTTTGCGGTTGTGTATCGATTATCGTCATTTAAGCAAAGTGATAGTAAAGAATCTCTATCCTATTCCATAGATAGATGATTTTTTCAATCCAATTAAGGGTTAAAGTTGGTTCTCAAATATCGACTTGCAGTCAATATATCATTATATGCATGTAAAGGATGAGGATATCCCGAAGACTACTTTCCATTGTCTTCATGGGCATTACGAGTTCGTTGTAATGTCATTTTGTGTGACAAATGCTCCAGATGTGTTCATGGGATTGATGAATGTGGTGTTCCATGAGTTCCTGGATATGTTCATGGCCATTTTTATCGATGAAATCCTTATGTACTACATGTCTAAGGAGGATCATATAGAGAATCTACATGTTGTTTTGTGATTTCTTCATCAACATAAACTATTTGGGAAGTTTTCAATGTGTGAATTTTGGGATCAGGAATAATATTTATTGGGAAATGTTGTGTCCCAACAAGGAAGAGTTTTGGATCTATCGAATATATAATTAGTTGTGTCTTGGGCAGCCCCCAAGATAGTGGTAGAGGTGTGAAGTTTCCTTATTCTTTCAGGCTACTATAGGAGGTTCCTAGCTGATTTCTCTTAGGTTGCGACTCCTCTAAAAGAATTAATAGGGAAGCATCATGTGTGCTTATAGACTGATTAGTGTGAGAAATCTTTCAAGTATCTGAATGAGATGTTAGTAAGTGCTCTAGTTCTCTGTCTTCTTGGAGAGGGAGTTTAGTTAGATGTTTTCTACGATGCATTGAATCTAGGGATAGGATGTGTTCTAATATAGAAAATATCAGTTGTTTGTTATGGGTATCAGCAGTTACTTCCCCATGAATGTAACTATGCCACCCATGATCTCGAGTTGGAAGTTGTGGTGTTTTCTCTGATGTTATGGATAAATTACCTCATTGGTGAGTGTTTTTGGTTTTCACTGATCATAAGAGCCTGAGGTATTTTTTTCTCCCAACGTAGCATAAACTTGAAACATCATCGGAGGATGGAGTTCTTGAAATAATATGACTTTGAAATATAGTATACCCTTGGAAAGGGAAATTTTGAAGTTGATGTGCTGAGTAGGATGTCACGTGGTGATGCAGTGCATGAATTTGGAAATTTCGGGAGAGTTATGGAAGAATTTCCAGCATTACCTCTCTATGTGGGAGAATTTGGGGCATAGGTTGTCTTTTCTAGATTATGGTGCATTTATCTCTAGTGCAGCTGGTGGAAGAGTCCCGGTTGGGGGATCTTGAGGTGGAGGTCTGGAGAGACCGAGTTGTTTGTGGCATGGCCCCTGATGGTTGGTCTAAGGATGAACAACACTGAGTGTTGTATCACAGAAGGAAATTTGTTCATTTGAAAATACGCGAGGCTGTTCTAATAGAGTTCTATAGTTCACCTTTAGCGGTGCATCTAGGCGTGAAAAAGATTTATCGATCCTTGAGGAGTCAGTTTTCTTGTCCTGGGTTGAAGCATGTGGTTTCGGAGTTTGTGTCTCGATGTTTGGTCTGCCATAAGGTCAAGGCTGAGCACTGTGTCCCTAGTGGTTTTCTCCATCCATTAGATATTCCTTAGTGGAAGTGGGAGGACATATTAATAGAATTTATTACTAGTTTACCTCATGATCTAGGAGTACATGATGCTATTTGGGTGGTAGTGGACCGTTTAATGAAATCATCCCACTTTATAGCAATCAAGGATTCGAGCTCAGTTGAAGTTTTGTCGAGGTAGTATCTAGAGGAGGTGGTCAGACATCATGGAGTCCCAAGGATGATCATTTCTGATCAAGATCCTTTTCTTACCTCTAGGGTTTGGAGAGTTCTCCAGCATGATTTTGGTTCTTAGTTATGCCTTACCACTACTTTTCATCCGCAAATAGACGGTCAGCCAGAGTGAACCATCCAGACCCTTGAATACATGTTACGATCTTATGTCCTAGATTTTGGAGGTTTGTGGATGAGTCATTTACCCTTGTTGGAGTTCTCTTAAAACAATAGTTTTCACTCCACCATTGGTATGGTGACATTTGAAGACTTGTATGGCCGACCTTTTCATTCTCCATTATATTAGACTGGGGTCGGAGATTCAGAAATTATCAAACCGGAACTAGTGTAGAATATGATAGAGATGGTTTGGGTGATTCGTGAGAGGATGAAAGCAGCACATGATCATTGGAAATTGTATGAAGATCAATGGTGGATACCCTTAGAATTTTATTTTGGGGATCCCGTGTTTCTGAAGGTGACTCCCCATTGTGGGAAGTGAAGGTTCGGTTGCAGGAGTAAGCTTTCCCCTCAATTTTTTGGTCTTTTCAAGGTTTGGGATCGTGTTGGAGCTATGGGATATCAGATAGAACTTCCCTCACAGATGATCCAGAACCACGATATTTTTCATGTGTCATTGTTCTGTATTTATCTTCATGATGACTCTCATGTCATCGATTGAGGAGAGATCGATGTTGATGATGATGTGGCCTTCGAGGAGCAGCCGGTAGAGATCCAGGACTAAAAGAAGAGGGTGTTTCATGGGAATTCTATTCCCTTGGTTCGTGTCTTGTGGAAACATGGTGGTGTTGAGGGGAGTACTTTGGAAAATGATTCATAGATACGTGCTCAGTACCTCAAGTTTTTTTATTTTCAAGTCTTTTCATGTTAAAAAAATGTTTGTTTTGTGGTTGTAGACCTTTCGTGTTTACCAGATGGATTTCTTTGGTTGATTCTCGTAGATTTCTCTCTTTGGAGAGTTATCTCGATGGGGGATTATTCAGACCCCGTTTTTTTCCCTTTAGGTAGGTTTTAAATTCTCAAGGTTGATAATGTTTTGAGATGTATATGATGTAATGGATCGGACCTCTCTGGTCCATTCCCTTGTGAAAATCATGTGTTTTTGGTGTTCTGTTGGTCAAGGTGACTTATCCCCCAACACATTTCCAAATTTCCGATTAAGTGAACAGTTCCACCAGTGAGACTAGTGTGAATAGTTCCACTGGTGAGACCACTGTGAACATTTCCAACGGTAGACCGCTGTGAATAGTTCTAACGGTAGCCTTGTGAACAGTTCCAATGGTAGTCTTATGTGAACAGTTCCAATTGTATCCTTTTGAACAGTTCCAAGGTTAGGCTTATGTGAACAGTTCCAACAGTAGCCTCGTGAACAGTTCTAATGGTAGGCTTAGGTGAACAGTTCCAACGGTAGGCTTATATGAATAGTTCCAATGGTAGCCTTGTGAACAGTTCAAACAGTAGGCTTATGTGAACAGTTCCAATGGTAGCCTTGTGAACAATTCCAATGGTAGGATTAGGTGAACAGTTCCAATGGTAGCCTTGTGAACAGTTCCAATGGTAGGATTATGTGAACAGTTCCAACGGTAACCTTATGAACAGTTCAAATGATAGGCTTATATGAACAGTTCCAATGGTAGCCTTGTGAACAGTTCTAATGGTAGCCTTATGTGAGCTGTGTTTCTAGAATGGTGAGGTTCCAATGGTAGCCTCTATTTTATTTGACAAATTTCATGTTCATGAACAATGTTTCTAGAATAGTGAGGTTCCAATGGTAGCCTCTATTTCCTTTGCCAAATTCTAAGTTCAAGAATAGTGTTTCTGGAATGGTGAGATTCCAACAGTGGACTCGATTTCCTTTTCCAAATTTTGAGTTCATAAACATTGTTTCTAAAATGGTGAGGTTCCAACAGTAGCCTTTATTTCCTTTTCCAAATTTGGAGTTCATAAACAGTGTTTCCAGAACTGTGAGGTTCCAAAGGTAGCCTCTATTTCCTTTTCCAAATTTCGAGTTCCTGAATAGTGTTTCCAGAATGGTGAGGTTCCAATGGTAGCCTCTATTTCCTTTTCCAAATTTTCAGTTCATGAACAGTGTTTCCAAAACGATGAGCTTCCAACGGTAGCCTCTATTTCCTTTGCCAACTTTCATGTTTGGTGTACAGTGTTTCCATCTTCCTACAATTTCACCCCTTTGACGTAAAATGCCATTAAAGACTCTTTTTATGGAATCTAAGGATGATTCAAAGGCTATAACTTCAATCTTTATTTTCTTATGGCTCGGGATGCTTTTAAATGGCCAAACTGCGTAGTTTAATGTGATCCACTTTTAATGTAAAATCCATCATTTCTTAAACTGCAACTCCGTTAAATATTCTAAAGGGACGAGACATCTTTATCCCTAGTTCTTACCCCTTGTTCTCTAGTATGAAACGCTTGAAACTTTCTTTCCTTATATTAGGAGATTTACAATCAAAATTTCCTCCTTGGATTGGTTCCCCTCTATTTTGGATGCAATCAAGAAGTATTGATCAATCTTCGATATAAGGTATGATATATCATCATTATTTTGGGTTCATCTTCTTCTGTTTCTCATTTCCCTTTTATGGAATGATCTCTCCATGTTCGTAATGGAATTTTCTTGGGTGTTGATCGGTGTGGTGGTGTCTCTACATCCTTGGGTTGATACAGTTGTCATGGGGGGAGGAGATCATAACCTATTGTGTGGATCATTCTCATATAAAGAATGTGAAGAACCATTTGAGGTAGGGGATTCATTGCTTCTCTGTTCATTTATGTTCAACTATAGAGTTAGCATGTTTTATCCCACTAGATCACAATGGAATTGAAATATTAAATATTTGAATAGGATAAATAAATTTATATTGATCATATGTTATTACCTCTTTTTCTTCTAGATAGTTTTATATATATTCTTTTTTTGTTAGATTTTAGTTATTGATGGAAATTGGTAATGAACTTTAAGCAAGAATTAATTGATAATTGTTTAGATAAAGATAAAGAGGCATGTAAATGAATCTAGTTGTTGTTGTTGTAATTTTATGTTAGTCAAATTGATGTAGTATGCATGTTTAATCAGTTTATGATAGCTTATTGTTTAGGTTTTCCAAAGTTGGAACCTACGAATAATAAACCGGTTAATTCAAGATGGATTAAAGAACTGTTTTTTGATACTATATAATTCCTTTTAGGGTTCTGAGTTACCCTACTGCTTGTTTAAGGTCCAAGATCCTAGTTGATATAATGTTTTTTCTCTTACTGCTTGTGTTTTGATGTGAGCCTAGAAGGCTATTTTGATATGTAGGGAAGGGAGGCCTATTGACTGTGGAAGAAGTTGGCACCAAGAGTGGTGATATGCATCCATTTATGCATGTGTGTGTTGAGGAGGACATTGGAGATGATGGAACGGGTTGGATTTGAATGTTTGGATTATTTCTACTTCTTTTTGGTTTTTCATCTGATTTATGTTCCCCACTTCTCAAGGTAGCTGGTCTTGCTTACCCTTCTTCCAAAAGGGGTAAATATGTGCAGGGTATGCCACATGATTTCCGTGTTTAGTTTCTCATGGGAGGATGGGTCTATGCTCTTGTTATAGGTGGAAAAGACTCGATGGGTAGTTCACTTACTCACCGTGATGATCCCCTTATGTTTAGTAGCTTAGAATTCTTTTCTAGAATTCCTGGGAATATGGTAAAGTAATTTTTTAATAAATTATTGAATAAATTATGTTAACCCATGGGGTTGGAGCTTGTTGGGATGCAATGATGAGGTTGAAATTTAAAGGAAAAGTGGACTTTGGGTGTGATGCTAATGAAATATAATGTGAAATTTTGTTAATAGTTAATTAATGTTAAATAATTAATGAACATAATGTGAAACTGATAAAAAGGGAATGATGGAATGTAAAAAATGATCTTTAAATGGTTTTGTTCTTATTGTATACCTTGTCTTAGAAGTGGAAACCGGGAGTCCAAGAGACGTTAGTTGCAGCTGAGTCTAAGACTAGGTTATGCCCATAGTGTAGTTGTGAGCTGTAGTATATTATGTATTTTTGTGTTTCTATACACTACTCCATCCCATCAGTTAGGGAAACTGACACACTAGGGTTTTTGAGTCCTGGGGGTGTTTTTACCAACATTTATGTGGGAGGATCAATGGTTGACTACCCCCCTTGGGCCATTCTCTCTTTTCTTGGTAGTTACTTGTCCTGGTAGGCACAACGATTAGTTTTCCCCATATATGTGTGTAGAGGTATGTAATGTCTTGTGGTTATTCACACACATATATTCTGAATATAGTTTCCTATGGAATACTATAGGTGTAACGTGTATGGGACGTGATGGCTTGAGTATCCTTACTTTGTGTGAGGTCTTTAACGGATTGAGGTATAATTCCCAACATATGATACACGTTATGCGAGCTATGGTGGCTCCCAGAAACTACCCGGTTACTTTTTTTGCATGGACGTGGTGGTTTTGTGCATGAGGTTCATGTTGTGGTGCTTCGACCAGGTGTTTGCGGGCAAGAATTTTTGGAGAGAGATGCTTAGGACGTGCGACATTGGGGAAAAGAGGCAAAACAATATGGATGTGGTAGTGGGGTACCCTTGATAATCTTTATTATATTATATACTCTTATATGCGATACATGGTGAGAGTAGCCATGGTGAGGATGGGAACTTAGTATACCTATTTAGGTGACGAGTTATTTTCAATTGTTGTTAATTGGGATTTATCATGATTTATTTACTTTTTCCCGATAGGCTATAGGGAGGATCCCACTTATTATACTGTTATACTCACCCTTTGTCTATATTAACTATTTTCAGGTCACTTTGAGCAGGTTAGAGATCATGTTAGTTTCTACTAGCTTAGGTTTGCAGGATCTTTTTGGGCTTCATGGTTGCTGTTGTTTTTAATTTCTTTTGGGTATTTTTAGTTATTCCCCTTTCATTTGTAGTATTTTTTTCATGAAATTACATATGTATACTTGGGATTTATTTTATATTAATGTCTCAGTTAGAGTTAGTTGGTGTCTATCATATCTCTCTCTTTCACATGGTCCCATTAGAGGGTAATGCCTCCCATTTATGTGCTTACTATACCCTCAGTTCTAGTTTCCAACTCGGGGCCTACTGGAGGCGGGACTTGGGGGGGGGCATTATCTCTCTTCTCACATTTTTGGCCCTAGAGGGGTACACATTGTGAGGAGGGGGTCATGACACGCGACCACTTTGATACCAGTAGAAGGTTTCGGGCATTGTGTAATTGGTTTTTTGGGCCGATCTTAACTTTTTAATTGTTGGATTCAAAGGATATTCCATAGTGTACATGACATTGAATCTGTTACTAATGAAATTTATCCAATGAAACATGATAGACACATCAGAACCAAGATGATAATCCAGGTTAAGTTTATCATTAATTTAAATGGAAAGGAAGAAAGAATACCTCAATCTTGGGATTCTTCTTCAATGAGGATGTTTATCATTTAAAACCCATTTAATCAACTATATTTATGCTTGTAGGATCTGAGTGAAGAATATTTATAGTGATGATCAACAAAAACTACTTTAATCTATGAACAAACATTGATGGATTGTTGGGTGCTAGCAAAGAGAATCAATCATCTTACATTTTTATCCTTGATTTCTATGATGAGTCATTTTTTTAATAATCATATTTTCACATTAATTCTTGAGAAGATAGAGGATAGAGGAGAATCTCCTGATATTGAGATAAGAAACTCAAGTGAGTTCTTCAGTCCTTAGAGAGAGAGGTCCTAATTTTTTGTGTACAAATATTCTCCAATTTGATTAAACCTAGTACAATATATATAAAATTCTATTTATAGTTTTATGGGTTAGGGTTAAATATTATTTAATTTCATATAGTCCCTTAATAATATATTAAACCCTTAAATGACACAATTGCATGTAATAATAATAATATTATTATTTTCTCAAGGGGTTAACTTACTGGTACAATGAAAAATATTATTTTACCGTCATAAAAATTTATATTTATCACTAGACATCATCAGGGTCTACTTTTTATCCTCAGAATTTATTTGAATACATGAAAAAAATATTAATTTAAATATTTTATTCATTCAATAAAAAATATTCTCTATTTTCATAATTAAATAATTACATTGCAAACAAATATTTATTTAATTTAAGAAATAAATAAATACTAGAGTAAATTATTCCTCGAACTTTAGAATAATATTTATTCCAATAATTAAATTAAAATAGAATTTAAATAAGATCAATAGAAAACATAATGTGGAACCCTATGGGCTTTACTCTCATTATAATTAGGTGGAATTTCCTAAATCTCATGATTAGTGTCGAGTAATTGGTCAAGGAACCCAATAGGAAGAAGTTAATATCACAATGTCTAAAACCACATACAAGTGTGTACTATGTAATATAATCTCTTTGTATCAATATCTTATAGTGATTTTTTTATACTTGTGTCATAAACCTTAATGATTAATACATATTTATTTGATTATACAAAATGAACATGTCTACATAATCGTGCCAATGGAATTTATTTTGAAAGTTCCATTCTAATCAAAAGTACAAGATATTATCTTCCATAAATGGAAGGGAAAAATCATTCATTGACTTATTCATTAATTATATACCGATCATGACATACCCAACATATAATACTTAGAATTAACATTGTGAGAAAAATGTTTCATAAATACATCTAAGTAGATGATTCACAGTATGTTTTAATAATAATACTAAAGTCAAAGGACCATTGCACATGATCAAAAATAGGAATATCTAATGAAACGAAAGCATGCAGAATTCCTATTGGTGGCACTATCCTCATAATATCCTATATTATAGATCACCAAGTGATAAAATCCACAGATAAAGCATCATCATCTTACAAGAACTCACACTTGATGGTATAAAAAATATGTTCCCCATCATAGTACTCGATCATGACTATAAGACAAAATATTTAAAATATATCATTATGGCATCTTAAGGTTATCATCATAGACGTGAAACTGATCTAACCTATTTTGATGCCTCATATACCCTAATACATTATCACATTAAATTTATATAGAATAAAAATAAATATCTGATAAGATATATTTAATATTAACTTATTTTAATATAATTGAAATCTAAAGTACAAATCAGTTGGTTCAAGGACACCAAGTCCATGATTTACTGCTTCCTTATTCTTAATGTATTTGATTTCTATTACATCTGATATTTTTTCCACTATAATAATAAAGTTATATTCCTCCCATAATACCATCTTAGACTATTTCTACTTGTAGACAACTTCTAGTATTTGGAGAGGCACACCTGAGGTCACATTTAAAACTAGTTCAGGCACTAGTCAAGTGGCCTATGAACCAGGACATTACAAAGTGGTATATGAGCCTTTTCTTTTTCACTAACTATTTGGTCATGGTAGAAATTATTTAGGGTGTTTTTTGAACATGTTATGGAATATGTTCCTAGTAATGGCCACCCCACATATGAGGGAAGTCCATGTTTCTTGGGATAGTATTGATGTTATTGTTTTTTATTTTTCTATTGACATGATTTCACCTTCAATGATACATGTGATTATGAGGTTATTTATTTATGAAATTGTATCTCTTTTTTACAATGGAAAGAGTGTATGTATTCATGAATCATTTAAGACATTTATGATTCACATGTTTTTTGTGTGATGTCCTATTACTGTTCACTTGGACTGTGATATGGGTCAGTTATTTAAAGTGTATAAATCCATATATATAGTGTTTCCTTATATATGTTTATGGAGATATATTACAGAACTGATCCTCTAAATGGATAAAAAAATGTTATGTGATAACTTGAATTAATTATTATGAGGATTAAACTAAATAAAATTTCAATAGAAACAAATCATCTTCCTCTATAACTTGTAATTAACATTTGATTTAACTATACCGAATTGTGAAAAGTTTTGGTCGAAGTAAATGTTTGAAACTGCATTACATGATCACATATTCATATTATTATGTAGAATGGGAAAAATAAAATTTCAATTACAACTTATAATGTTATTTTCCTTATAAAATATAGTTGAAATTTTATTTAACTAGTCCCCTAATTATGAAAATTCAATTTAAAGTGAAAATGGAAATGTATAAAATTTTGAATCCTATCTATATGATGTGGACTATATGTGCTTTTGATGTTTACCCTATGTATAAGTATTTGGGGATATTGAGAGTGTCTTATTTATATTATTCTTATGATATGATATGTTGGGAATAGTGAGGTGTTGGGCCAATTAACACTTTCTATAAACTATAATATTTAAAAATTTAATGGAAGTGCGTTCTGATGAGGGTCATATTGTGCATGATAATTCTTTGAATTGAGTATATGGGGCTAGATAAAGAGCTTGATTTGTTAACCATTAAGATGGGTGGTGTATGGGATAGTGGGATATTATACCTATTATGAATTTACATAATGGTGACTTGATATTTATGACAAGTTGTGACTGTCTGTGACCCTTTTAAGTTTATTACTAACCCAAGAGTGGGTTGAATATTATGCACTCAAACCTGTATGTGATACCCTTATTTTTTAGGGCTTTAAAAGAGTAAAAATACATATTTTCTATCATTATTTTCCTCTAATGTGTATGATGTGAGTTCAAGATAACCATGAAGTGGATAGTTGTCTTAATTATGGGGTTTTTATTATGTGTATGTGTATGAGAACCCTAATGTGTGTATGTTGGTAGTGTGTTTCCTTGAAATGTCAGGATGTAGAATAGGATATTTTTTATGTGAGCATTGTGGATTTGTAGTAGGGTTCCTTCTTGTTGTTGTTGGAGGTAGAGGTGAGGTATGAGGGTAACCCAAGATATGGGTTAGCTGAGGAACAATTATTTATTAGAGATGACAAGAATTGTGGGTGATTTACATTTAGATTGTTATATAGTAAGTTCTAAAATGTTTTTAGGATAGGTGTATAGATTCCTTGTGTGTAATGGATATAGTTCCTCATCCTTGATATCATGGGATATGTCTAGTTTTTGAAGGGTAGGATCAGTTTCATGTTTATCCTAATTTGTGAGATGATCCTAGAAGATTAGATCAATAATGGGAAAAGAGTGGGTAGATAGTCTTAGTTTTTTGGTGATGCTCAAGGTGGATGATGATCACATGGTTGGACTTGGAATGAGTGAGGTTCCCTAGGCTTGTTGGAAGAAAGAACCTAATGAGATTATTTCAGATAGATGAATTCACATATAGAGATCATGGTCAGTTGGGTTATTAGTGACGTGGTCCTAGGATCTATGGGGTAAAACATGACATGGTTTTGTTAGGAGGCATAATAGAGATATTATATGATTTTTTCTTTCTATGTATGTCTGGATGGTAATGTGAGTAGTTGAACACTATTGTGAAAGGATAAAAATTACTAATTTATTATGTAATTAATGAGTGGGTATTATTGGACTACAATGTTGATGGTTTGGTAAAATATAATATTGTCTTTATAAAGGAATTCTTGGTGTATGGAATAATTTGGTTGGACTTTTATGGCACGTGAGACGTGTTTAGGGCCTATTTTTGATGAATCTCTAGGATATTGAGTTTGAGTTGGTTAAGTTATGTGGCACCTAAGTTAAGGTAACAATAATGGATAAAAATTCATGGTGGATGCTTTTGGTTTTCTTAGTGTTTTTATAGACCATTTTGGGAAGTATTTTTTTGGTCCCTAAATACCTATTTCAGTTAAAATTTTATGAGGTGATGGTGTATTTAATGGGGTCTAAGAGACCTCAGCTTTCCCATCCTTGAGGAGTAAGGTTATAGGTTTCCAATGTTATCATTGGATGGTCAAACCCTTGAGGATATGGAATAGATTGGTTAGAGTAAGATCTAATATAGGTTATAACCAGGTGAATATTTTTATGGAAATGAATGCATCAAGGTATGAACGATGCATGAGATGGGGTCTATATAAGTGTTCATAAACTGGCCATGGGGTTATGAGGTCTATGATGTTGATATGATCAACTCATATAAAGTATGAGTTGTGAAATTTTATGAAAAGTGAGTTGTAGTTTGATTATTATTGAATCTTGTTAAATGTCGATTGTCTCAACATGGTCAAAAAAGAATCTGGAAGTGCCTCAACTATAGTGAGATGTTCTCTAACTTGTTCCTGAGTTGTAAGTAGGTTTATGCAGGGACCACAAAAGATTAGTTAGTGGGAGTAATGTTATTATGAGAAAGTTTATGGACCTTGAGTTGGATCTTTTAGGACAAAGTGTATAGTAATGGTTGTGGATAGAATTAGAAATTGGTTATATGGAGAACCCCTATGTTATTAAAGTATCATTTAGGGCTCAAGATGATAGTTTATGCAAGTTATGTGAGCAAAGATAGAGAATTACAAGGCTTGGATGATGGTGAATATTAGGTAGGATCATACTTATAATTAAGTGATAAGGGATTCCAAAGGTGGGGATAAAGCCTTAGATAATGGAAAGTGTGACACTCATTTTGAGTAGTTTCTAGTAAATTTCAGGTGTGGGGTGTTGATTAACCATGCCTAGAGGTTGTTGTGGTATTGTGGAATCTCTTTAGTATAAGTGACCGAGTTAGATGTATGGAATGTAACACACCATATTATAGATGCCAATTGATAAAATTTGATGGATTTGATATGATCATTTTTTTGGAAAATTGTTGGATAAGGGATAATGATCATGTGGTATGATCATGTATGGTTATCAAGAAATTGGTTGGTAAGGATTATCATCCTACTAAACCTCAATGATCAGGGATGAATTACTAACATGGACAATGATGCAAGGCCTTATGTAATAAATAGTCTCAAAAGTGAGAATGTGGATTCTAATGATATAGTTAGGTTAGAAATAGACCGGATTAGATGATTGGAATCAACTAGAGAGGACTAATGTAGTGTTTTGGTGATTCGTGAATACCAAAATGTGGAATATAATGTTGTATTTAGTTATAATAATCAATGTTGTTGTGTGTGAACCATTGAGATTGTGAGAAGTGGAGCTAGTTTGGGTACAGTTTTGGCACAACCACAATCAGAAAGTGGCATATTGTTTTGTTCATAAATCATAGATTAGTGATTGGATAGACTGAGAAGACATTTTAGATATTATAGGACTTACTGTGAGAATATGCACTAAGGTCTAATAGTTTCAAGGGGAAAAACATGAATTTGGTGTCGTTGTCCTCTATATTGATTAATGTAAGAGTTAGTGATGATCGAGCCCAATCTCATATAAGATATTTTAGGGATTATTCATGTGATATATAAATGGTTTTTGGATACCTGGAGCATTTCATTACACGATTCATGGGGTTAACCCTACTTCATGTCATGATTCATAGAGTGAAACCTTATTCCATGATTTAGTTTAGACTATAAATCTATTTCATCACTTATTTTAGGGGGTGAAACCTCATTTTGTTATATGATTCAAGGGGTGAGTCATGTGAAGGAATCTAGTGAATTTTCATTTTTAGGGATTAGTTCTCATAAAAAAATAAGTTGGTTCCATGGATTGTGCGTATGAGCGAGACCCGAAATGTGGGGCTGTTATTGAGATATTGGGATTTTTGGTTGGTGTGTCCTTTGTGGATTAACTTGTTGGTATGGTTGATCATACTGACAGTGATACCCATGAAAAGATAGTTCATGTAGTGTTTGTGTTGTGGTAGCATATACATGTCTAGGTGGATACATGAGAGTGGAAGTTGGTTATGAAGACTCAGTGGCTAGTATTAGTTGTCACTGAGGCTTGGTGTTGTTTTATATAGAACCTCAAGGATGAAATACTTTAATATGAGTATCTGGTAAAACCTTGACTCTTTTCCAAGGTATGTAATGTCTCAAGTTTTCACTAAATTCATGTATCTTACCTATATTTGAAAGTTTAAGGGTTCAGTAGTGCCTCGAGATCATTTGTGGGAATATCAGGTGAGCTAGTAATTAAAAAACTATGGGATGGAGTCCTTCAAAGTGTGAAATGTATATTAACACCATGACTAGGCCAAACAGAGAGGATGATCCACCTACCACAAAAACTCATAGAGTGACACTTCATGTCAAAATATGAAAACATCAAGCCTTTTTTTAATTTTTTTTGGTATTAATTGTGTGACGGGGATTTAAAATAATAAGTGCTTTCTCCATGGATAAATTCATGATGGAGTCCCCTCCTCTTGGTGTTTTTCCTAGTTATAAAGAAGATATTCCTTATTCATACACAATTTTTACCTATTCATTCCATTTGGAAGCTATATTGAAGGATAACCTTCCACCACCTTTCTTTATGTTTTTTATTTACTATCTAGGAATTTCTTATCATTTTTGTGTATTATACCCAATTTCTAGTTAATTAGTCTACCTTTTCAATTTTTACTAGTTTGGATTTAATTTAAGGATGATATTGGATGTGTGAGAATATATGTGTACGATTTTGTTGGTTTATAATCTATCCCATAATATTTTTTAATTTTATTGATGTCTGTATTTTTCTGTCATGCTGACATTATAATACATTTGACTTAAGATTTGTAGATTAAGTATTGTGGCCCATATTCATGAAATTGAACCTCTCAACATGGAAATAACAGTATTTTGGAGAGAAGAACAATATTTTTTTCCACACACAGGGTGTGTGCATCCTTATAAATAAATTGGGAAAATTAAATAGGAAACCCTATAGGAACCTTGGAATTAAAATATGACCATATATATGTGACCGGGATGTTAAACACTGCTTTTGTGTTTTAATTGGAAGATAAAGTATTAATATTTAAATTGGTGACCCTTGGGGTGTTATGAATTAAGTATATGACCTTGGGTGAGTGACCAGGGATACCTAGTATGTGCTCTAGGATCTGAGGTCTGTGATTATTATTTGAGAATAGTGCTTCTAAATTAAACAAATTTAATTGAATCAATATATAGATCCTTCCATAAGGCTTGAAATGGAAAAAATAAATGGGAAATAAATTTATTGATGAATTTTCTATTGGATTAAATGATAATAAATGTTTGGAATTTGAAGGGTGATACCCCTTGGGTTGGACGATGATGTCTGAGACTTGGGAACGCCAAGGGTGATACCCCCTAGGTTCGGCATTGGTTCTTGATACCATGTATTTCTAAGAGAGATACCACTTCGGTTTGAAAATTATTCCTCCTTAAATGGATTTCATTCAGTAATGATTTTTGATTACATGGATTTCCTAGGATCTTTCTCCCTATAATTGCCAATGTTTTCTCATAATTTTGAAGTCTAAGGGTGATACCCCTTAGGTTTAACAATGATCCTTAGTGTTTTAGAATTCCATAGGGTGATTCCCCCTTGGGTTTGATGATGAGGCTTAATCACTTATAACACCTTAGGTTATTCCCTTAGGTTACATAGTATTTCATGATAACATATTATGGACAAAGACATCCATATTAGGCCAAATAAGGTATGGTGAATCCTGAGTGTCATTTTAGAACCCAAGGATCAAGAATGGTTTATTTATTTTTATTTTGACTTTATTCAATTATACACATCAGTATAAACTTTATTGTGTTTGAATATATATTATTATATAATTAATTTGTGGTGGACTACTGAGTTATACTCACACACTTCTAGGGTCATCATTTGTAACCTGATCAAACATTCATAATGTAGGACAAGCCTAGGGTAAGCACCATGTGGCTAATTCTTGTAAGGGTTGCGATGAAGAAGAATGTAGGAGTTGGGACTCGGCCAAGACTTAGGATTGTTTTGTTGTATTTTCCCTATTTTTTCTAGTATTTTGGGTTTTGTTGTATGTGATCTATTTTTGAAATATGAGTTCCTTTTTTTATAAATTCATTTGATATAGCAGGGGTATGTTTTATTATTTATTAGCACTTGATGATATATATATTTACTACTTACTTATTCATGACGTATTGGGATGATATTATTTATTCTATTCCTTATACTCAAATAAAGGTGTTATAATGTTGTAACACCTTGATATTTTGTGTAAAATGTTTTTCAAATAAATTTAATCTTTTTGAAAATTTTTACAACACCAAGCTTAAATAGAACATGACATCCTATTAAAATATTGTTGTTTAATATGATAGTTATCACCTAGTAATTCAAATGGACGATATGAATAGAATTAAATAAATTATGAAAATATATGCTTTACACATTTATATAAAATTAACTCATTGGAGACCAATTAATGGTAAATTAAAAAAAACTATTTAAAAATAAAGGAAATCTTTTTCTAAAAACATTTTTTTAAAAAAAATGAATCTTACCACAATAAATTAAATAAACCAATTTTAGTGAATTATTTTAATGAAATTTATATATTAGAAATTAAATAAATTTTTTTACATTCATATTATTTGTTTTCTAGACAAGAGATAAGCATAAATCCAATTTTATGTTTAAAATTGTATATTTATTAAAAGCATATTTTTCACCATTTTACAACCTTATTTTAAAAATAATTTTAGAAAATTTTGGAAATTTTATTTGAAAAAATGAATTTTATTTTTAAAATCATCATGTAAAAATTATCTTGGGTGAAGTTTTTATAATTTTCTGAGAAGATAATTTTTTGAGGAATGGTGAAAAATACTATTTTAAAAAGAATTTTAAATTCTTTTAAAGATTTTAAAATAATTATAAAATTTAATATAGGTTTAAAAGAAAATATAATTCAATTATATATCTATTAATCCAATTTATTTTATTAGAATTATTTTCAAATGTGATTTTTACATAAAAACATTTTATGATTTTGAACATTTTCTCTTTGAAAACTCATGTTCTCGTCGAGTCTGTGGGTTTAATTTTAAATTAATTTTTTCCACTTATATAAATGGAATTTGGAAAAATAGAATCATTATTTTGAATCATCATTATTTATATTATCTAATAATTTTAACGGAATTTTTTATCATAATGAATAGTAAAAATTGTAAAAATTATTTACTACAGTTAAGGTAAAAATGGGTTTACCGGGGGTTAAACTAAAGTGATAAGGGTTAAAATGGCCAAACACTTATCCAAAACCCATTTTATGGGAATATTTTGTCTGTATATCATATCTTTTATATAATTTACCATTTTTAATCCTTGTTTCATATGAAAAACTTGGGTATACCTTTTTCTTTAAAAAACTTTGAAGTGTGTCTGTCACCTCACATATAAAAGGCCACACCTTTTCCTCTACTCTTCACACCTCCAAAACTATTTTCATAATTCAATAACTACCCAAATAAATTTTTTAATTACCTCCTATAAGACTATAATTGTTTTTTTCATAAATCTAACTTAATAATCATTTTGGTGGAAACCAAAAGAAGTTGTTCGATGAAGAGGCAACATCAATGATCAAGCGTTTTATTTTAGTTATTACTCTACCTCCTTAAATTGTTATTAAGAATGGTTATATAATAACCTCAATATATTATATTTACTTATTTTTTTATGTTAATTTAATAACCTAAATTCTTCTCCTCTTCCATCAAATGGGATATAAAATAATTAATTGTGTATACGGCGTACTACCACCTCATAAACCAATGTTATTCATTTTCCATGACCACCTATCACGACTGGATATAATGATTTATTTATTGTTTATATGTTATATTTATAATATTATTATTCTTCTTTAATCATTATATTACATATTTATTCTTAATTTCCATTTTTTTTAATATGATAACGTCATTCGTGTGTACAACTGATTACCACCTCGCGAAGTAATGTGTTTCATTCACGCTTTACATAAAAGGAAATAAGGATGGCTTTAATGAATATATGTGATATATATGAAATAATTTTTTTTTTGTAATTTTAATATATTATTTACCTAAGATTCTTTATTTATATCTGGAAAATGGAAATAGCATTAATCCATACATATTAGCTACCATATATATGAACGGTGTATTTCAATTTCTATATCTAAATTTTACGGATCACTATATATATAATGAATATATATTATATTTATATCATGGTTAAAATTATAGATATGATGTAACCATGACCAGTAGTAAGAAAAAAATAACAAATCAAAATGTATATGAAAAGCAAAGTAGTTATTGCCCGAAATGTGACTTTAACATTGAATTGTTAATAAAAAATTAACAAAAGGTCATAAGTTAGTCATATATTATATGAAATATATATAAATGGTTATTTAAAAAAATTATAATAAAAATATATTTGTTATAAAATATTTTTGAACATGTATAAAGGAAGTGGAGACTTATGGTAATGGATTTTCATCTCACTTTTATTTTTTGTTAGACACAAGCCATATTCACCATGTGTTTCTTTTATTTAGTTTATATAATTACCATGAATTAATTTTATGATTATTATCATTAGAATTATGGGGATTTACATATCTATTTTTTGATCTCCCTTTCAGGTAATTTACTATTTAAAAATTAACAAAGCGGTAAAGGATTTTTGTCTCAAATTGCCTCCTAGGGGACCTATGTTATGTTAGGAACCAATAATCTTCTATTAAGTGTATATACCACCCCTTTGACATGATATATCATGAATATTATTATTTTTCTAATATTATATGTTTTATTTAATTTTATTATTTCTTGTGTATTACGATTCAATGTTACCAAAGTAGTATGAGTTTTATGTAACAATCTCATCTTTTATCAAGATAATTTATAATTATCATTTAAATAATGAAATATTACAATATATCTCTCATGAAACTCTTGAATATTATTATACACTAGTTATTTCATGAGAATAAATATTTTCCCTTAATTTTCCTCTCTTTATGTGCTCAATAGTTCAAAATATTTATTTTAAGGAGAATCGTCTTTATTTCTCTCTTCGGTCGAAAATAATTTTTCTTAAAAAGCCATATTTTCTAATAAAAATATTTTTTAAAAATTATTAAAATTATTTATTAAAGAAATGTCTTACACATGTTTGAATTTTTTTTTAAAAAAATAAAAATAATATTCATTTCATTTTCCAAAAAATAACTATTTGGCTTTTATCAATATTATTAATGGAATCTTTGTTTTAACATGCATGACATAAACAACATTTCAATCATCAAGACAATTATTTTCTTTAAAGCTTTCATTTTATGTTTTCAAGGTTATTTTCAAAGAAAAATATTTTTATAGTGTTTAATATTTTGAAAAGAGTTTTTTGAAGAAGAAAATATATTTTCCTCAGGATATATTTTAAATTATATTTAGAGAGTCCTTTATATGTTTCAAAGTTTATTTTCAATGAAAATGATCTCCAAAATGTTATAAGAATTACTAGTTTTAAAATTTTATTTTCATTGAAAAGTTAATTTCCTCAAGAAACATATTAAGTGTCTTTTGAAAATCACTTGTCTTTCTAAGATGACATCCTTTGATATTATTTTCACTTTACAGGAGATATGATCCAAGAATATCATTCATAATCTTTGTATAAAAGGTTTATTTTTATGATGAAAATATGTTTTTGAAACTCATTTCTCTTCAAGGGGTTATACCATGGTAAAATTTGAATGAAACCCTCTTATTTTTTCTTGAGTTATTCTTTGAAGAAATGATGAAAAGATTATGAGGCCTATTTATTTTCCACTAGTTATGTTATGATGAAATGTTTATGAAACCCATTTCATTTCATGGGTTCTGATATAGTGAATATTCTATGATCTTATGGTACACATATGTATGATTTTTATTATGTTATGAATGATACTTATATATCCTTCAAATTCATTCAGGAAATATTTATATATCATGATATAATAATGGGAAACAGGTCTATGGGCTTGATCTAATATGGGAAAAGGTACACCCTGGTCCACTGTGGGAAAAAAGTGTGTTCTGATCTACAATAGAAAATATGTGACGATTCTTGATCTATTATACTAATGGTCTTGGTATTTAACCTTGACATATTAAATGGTTTTAAATATTTATGATGATTCCACACTTTTATGACATGAGATTATGGTTTGTGATGGATTTATAATAATTTATCAATATTACGGTTCATGTTTTCAAAAATGATAACGTTTTTTCCATGACTCATGTTTATGATCTATAAAAGGCTGGTTATATAATTTTTAAGTTATACTCACGATCAAAAAGCCTTATGATTATATTATTCTTTCATATGATCATATATTGATATATCTTTTATTTACACTTACTGAGCATATAACCTCACCATTTTTTTTGTTTCCCTTCCAAGGTTATGAAGAATGTTTTATATCGGGTATTCCTAATAGGATTACTATGTGAGATTATCATTGTGGGGGATGTGTAATATCTTTCATGAAATAAGAATATTTTTTTTAGTCTCAAAATATACTAAATTATTATGGTCCTCATGTTTCTATGAAATGTATTCAAAATGAATCCAAAAAGATGTGATATATATATATGAAATGTTTGGGTTGTTATAGTTAGTATCATAGTATAGGTTTAGTTAACCATAGAAAATTAAAATGAGAAACATTTAGTAATATATCTATGTATAAGTCTATGGATGAGTCAATTTTTAGGAAAATTTCCTTGAATTTTTGTAAAGGTTTGATTGAGTGGTTTCTAAGAAATTACATCATTCTATGGATAATAGAAGTTGATGTAGCCTTGAAAGAGAGGTACCAATGTATAATAACTATAAAAATTTTGCATTGGTAAAAACTCACTCATCGCCTAGTGCATGTTAACGGGTCTTGTTGCACACCTAGTTTGACACTCCCCAAGGGTATTCTTTGGAAATTTACAAACTCTTTATGAACCATAATGAGCAATTTAAAAAGATAATGACCATGAATATTATATTTTAATCTTAAGGTTTCATAGATTAAAGAAAAAGGTTTCATGAATTAGAAATCATATAAATTATTATTCATGATTATGTGGTTTCCCACTATAAATATTGTTACTCAATCTATACCTTTTCATTTTAATCGATGGAAAAAAATAGACGAAACAGGGTTAACATTGATTGTGGTAGAAAATATTTTAATGTGAAACTAAATGGGAAGGTGACTGGAGTGGAGGATATTGTGATTATACCCAAATAATTACCATGATATGTGATTAACAACATACACCTCAACTAACTCTCGAACTCACCAAAAAAGAGAATGATAGAGTTCATTGGGAGATCAAATGGTGGAGACCATAAAGGAAAGAAGTCTTAGTTTCCTATATGTCAAGAATGTGGAGAGAAGCATATAAGGAAATGTATCAGAGTAACAAGAATATGTTTTGAGTGAAGAAAAGATGGACACAAAGCAAGTAATTTATGAGTAAAAATGGAATATTTAGTTAATGGAGTGTATGGGAATAATGGTTTCACTAAGATATCATCAATAGTTGAATGTTTCAAATGGGGGAAGTATGTACATTATGAAAGCCAATTTCCTGAGGGAAAATATGATGAATAAAATTTTCTAGGTGGTATGATAAATGGTTATACTATTTATTATTTGGAGAATAAAAATGGAATATGAAAGTTATCGGTTGTTCTAGTAGTATTTTTTATGTTAAAAATTAGAAGAATATTTAAATTGAGGTTACGTAATGTTAATGCATGATTCATATTGCATATTATAGGAAATATGTAGTAAGGTGAAATATGAGTAATCCTTGTTAATGGTTTGAGAAGGTAGTGGGATGATTGAAGTGTTTATCTTTTAGAATTCAAGAATTATGTTATATGAATCATGAAATATATAAGGATTGTTCATTACATGTTTTTTATTTAGTATTTTCAAAAATATTTTGAATGATTCTGATGAACTAGAAAAGTGATTTAAAATTAAGGTGATATTTTTATGGTGGTAATATAACACTTAATAAACTTTTTATGTTTATAAAATGGTATTTAGTTTGGATAAAAATATTACTAATAGGAATAAATTAAATTGGATAGTATTGATGACTATGGAATTTATTAATTATTTGTGTACAAAGTTGTTTATGTTATCTTTTATTTATCTTACATCATTATTGGATTTGTGGAAAATATTTAATAATATTTTTTTATATTCAAGTAATGAGTAATTATGTATGTTTTCATTAATGCTTTATGGTAAATCTAGTTATTAAAATTATTCAAGAAAATATATGACTAAGTTATTCACATATTTGGTATGCTGAAATCAAGATAACATTATGATATTTGGGGTATTAATGTAAATTTTATTTTCAGAAATTTAGTGACATTATTTATAAATTAGAATTTTGGAAGGGTTATAAGATTAACCATTTATGGAATGGTTTAAGTTGAATGTAAAATGAGGTTTTAGAGATTAATGTATTATTTCACCATATAAAAATTTATACTATAATTTTTATAACTATTTTTATTATAATAATTAGAGATAGAAGGAATGAATTATCATTCTTTTATAGACTTATTTATTGCTTTAGACAATAAAAAATTATCTATTAGAGTAATAGATGAAGTAGGAATTAATAAAGAACAACAAAAGGATGATATTATGCTTTTGAGATGGAATGATATCCAGTAAGTATATTTTTACATGAAAATTCCACAACATTAGTGAAAGGATACTGAAATAAAATGTTTTTCAATTATTATATTTTTGGACTATATCAATGGCCTTTTTTACACCTCTTTGTTTTATGGATTTTTTGTCGTTAACATTCTCCTAACCATGTTCTCTATCACTCTCTATCAGTATTTGGGTATTATTTTTCTTATTAATATATATATTTTCACTTCCAACCTATTTTATTCTATTTTTAAACCTATTATTTGTTATTCCAGATGACCTTCACGCATCCCTTTATCTATTTTCAAGAGGAAGTTTTGTTAACCCTTTTTACGATTTTGGTTTCCCATAAAGATATTTTAGAATACTAAATCCTTTTTTCCAATCACATGTTCAAATTTATAGGCTACAATTTATTTATATAGATGTGATGTAACACCTTGAGATTTTTGAAAATATATTTTTCCAAATAAATTTAACCTTTTTGATATTTTGTGAAACAATTAGTTTAAATGAAACATGATATACTATTAAAATATTATTATTTAATGTGATAGTTATCATATAGGCATTGGAATGGTGGGTATAAATAATATTAAATAAATTTTGAATTTTTTACACATGTATATAAAATGAATTATTTTGTGGAAAATTAATTATAAATGAAAATAAAAACTATTTGAAAATAGAGGAAATCTTTTTTTGAAAAATTATTTTTATAAAAACAATCACGTTTTACCTATATAAATAAGAAAACAACTTTTATAGATGATTTTAATTAAATTTATCTATTATATATTCAATCATATTTTTAACATTCATTTTATGTGATTTCTAGACAAGATATAATAATTAATCAAATTTAATGCTTAAAGCTATATTTTTATAAAATGTTGTCTTTTCAACTTTTTTCCCATGTATTTTAAAAAAAGTTTTATAAAATTTATATGAAAAAATAAATTTAATTTTTTAAATAATCATTTAAAAATTATCTTAGGGTTAATTCATGATACTTTTATAAAAAGTTAAATTTTTCGATGAATAATGAAAATTACAACTTTTTATTAAGAATAGTCATTTAATTTAAAGATTTTATAAAAAATTTGATGGTTTTAAAGGAAAAATTATTAAATTTATATATATATTAAACCAATTTACATTACTAGAATCATTATCATATTGAATTTTTGTATAAAAACTTTTTAAAATTTTGAACATTTTCTCTTTAAAAACTCATTTTCTCATCATGTCTATGGGATTAATTTTAAATTAAATTTTTTTAACTATGAAAATGGAATTTATAAAAATTGGTTAAATATCATTAATTACCCTAATTTATATTATCTAATATTTTTAACTTAATTTTTGACCATAACAAATAGTAAAAATAGTAAAAACTATTTACCATGGTTAAGGTGAAAATTGGTTTATCAGGGTTTAAACTAAAGTGATAATTGTTAAAAAAATGACCCAAAACATATCCAACACCCATTTACTAGAAATATTTAAAAACAATATCTTATATGTAATATAATGTACCATTTTAAAATATTTTTCATGTGAAAAATTTGGTTACACCTTTTTCTTTTCAAAAATTACAAGTGTTCCACTCACCTCACTTGTAAAAGGACACTCATTCACCTCTCTTCACCCCTCAAAAACCCTTTGGGTTAGAAAATAATTTATCAATTAACTTAAATAATTCTCTATTATCAATATATAAGCTTTATTTTTTTCATAAATCTAATCTAAGAATCCTTTTGGTGCAAACCAAAAGAAGTTCTCTGAAGAAGAGGTAATGTCCCTAATCAAGTGTTTTATTTTATTTCTTCCTCCTCATCATTCAATTATTATAAAACAATCCTTATATAATAACCTAATAATATTAAATATACTTATATTTTATTATTTTAATGTAATAACCTAAATATTTATCATAATCCATCAAAATGGTTCATGAAATCATCATTTGTTTGTACGGTGGACTACCGCCTAGTGAACCAATGTTATTCATTTTCTATCACCACCCAGACCACTAGATATAATGATAAATTTATTATTTATATATGATATTTATGATATTATTATTACTTTTTAATAATGATATCACATGTTCTTTCTTACTTTCCATTCCTGGGGAATATGATAACATCATTCCAGTATATAGCGGATTACCGCATTGCAAAGCGATGTGATTCATTCACAATTTACATGGATGGTAATAAGGATGATTTTAATAAAATATGTGATATATATGATATAATAATGATATTTTAAAGGTAATATATTATTTACCTTTCTTTCTTTCAATTTTGAAATTGGAAAAATGTTCATGCATACGTACGGCATACCGTCTCCATGAACCGTGTGTTTCATTTTCTATATATAACTTTTGTGGATCCCTTTAAATACATGCATAATGAATATATATTATATTTATATCATGTTTAAAATATATATAAATATATATATATGATAAAACAAAGATAAAATTAGGAGTATCAAATATAAAAAATCAAAACATACATGAAAAACAAAACGGGTATTTCCCAAAATGTGATTTTAACATTGAATTGTTAATAAACATGTAATAAATTTTCATAATTAAATAATATATATCATGATATATATATATTTATTCAAAATATGAGTAATAAACTTATATTTATTATAAATTTTGTTCAAAAATGATCAAAGGAAATTGGGACTTATGGTAAGGGATTCCGATATAACTTTTACTTTCTATAAGACGCAATCCATATTCACCATTTGTTTCTTTCATATAGTGTAAATAATACCCATGAATTTATTTTTTGATTATTATAATTTAAATTATGGTTATTTACATATAAATTTTTGGATCTATCTTTCATAAGGTTTATATTTCAAAAGTTACCAAAGCGATGAGGGATTTTTGTCTCAAATTGCCTTATTAGTTACTTAAGTTATGTTATGCACCTGAATTCTTGTATAAGGTGTATATAATATCCCTTTTACATGTTATATATATTCCTATATAAATCATCAATAATAACCTGCTAGACCCAGAAAGTTCTAAATCTCAATGAAATTCCTTGGATGCTTCCAAGATACCATGGATGTAGTCTTCTCTAGGTCCACTAATACTCCTACCTCTAAGATGACATGTCCCATTAAGTGTACTTTATCGATCAAGAAACTACATTAAGATAGATTAGTATAAAGAAAATTCACTCTTAATGTACTCAAGATGATTTCATGATATTGGGCATGATAATCTACAAACTGGGGGTACACTTAAGATTACTTCGACGAAACCCACCACAAGATGATTTAGGAAAGGATAAAAGATCATATTCATCAAGTCCATGAATATCGCTAGTGCATTTTTCAAACCCAATGGAATCACTATAAACTCAGACAAGCCATACCTACTCTTAAAAGTAGTACAAGGTATGTCTGTTATCCTCACTCTCAATTGGTGGTATATAGATCTCAAAATAATCTTCGAATATATATTCACACATCTCAACTGATTTAAGATATCATCGATGTTTGGAAGATGATATTGGATCTGGAAAGTCATATCATTTAGTCTCTGATAATCCACACATAATTTCAAATTCCCATAAAACAACTTAAAAAAGATAGCTGGAGAACCCCAAGGAGATGTGTTAGGTTGTATGAAACATTTACCTTATATTCATTCCCACTTAACTTTTAACTCCTAAAGATTAGGTGGTTCCATCCTATAAGGAGAGATATAAATTGGCTCTAATCCCAACATCAACTTGATCTTAAACTCGATCTATCTACATTATGACCTGGACCTAGATGCCACTTAACAGGTGCCCTGATCCTAGTGGGCCACATAGCCTCAAGCGCATCTTACTATTCGCCAAAGACTACCGACTAGTAGCGAGGGCCTAGGGTGTGTCTGTGGGAAGAATATTCCATCATTAGCAGAGTGTAGCATAGAGAAAGAGATATAAATGAATAGTAAATAGCGGAATCAATATAAATAAATAGTGGAATCGAACTAATGAAATATATAAGAAAGAATAACAATAAATGAATCAACTGGAAAAGTGATGATGTAATATCATGCCAATAGAAAACTAGAAAGCATGGATACAAGACAATAAGCATAACATGTTACACAAGGTAAAGGAAAACAAAGTCTACTCCAAGCATCCTGAGATCCTACTCGGTCATCTGCTATCAAGATCCATCCTATCAGCACACAATCATGTATTGGAAGCTGCATTCTTCCCTTTTTTTAATACCTGCAACCATGTAATCTACTCCGGGTACCAAACAATGCCTGGAGAGGGTGTAAGATAAATCTCAGTGGGCCACCACCAATGGTATCTATAACATATGGATTCTATAATGGAATATAGCAATGTGCAGGAATGCATATTTAAATTAAAGAAAATAGTACAGTATAACTAAATAACCAGGTACCTTTTTCAGCCTTCGTCTGGTGTCTAAACATGTAACCAGTTCATTAATTAATCATTTACTGTTTAATCTTAATAGGTCACATGAGGCCTAGCAAACACTGACATCAGCTTATGATAGTACAAGTAGTGAAGGTCCCAAGACATAACAAGTCAACCAAGTAATTATATCAAGTGAGATAGTTCCAGGGTAAAAACCAAGGTAATTTTAACTCATGGAAAGCTGAATCAATAGTATCTGAGTATAGATAAGGGGTAAGAGTGTAATACAAATAGTGTAATCCAAGGCATTCCACAATAATTTGACTACCAAGACCAATATGACCGACTAAGGTAAAATAGGGCTAAGCAAAGATAGAGCTCTTTGGGATTTCACTATGGAACCTACTAGTCAATGTGGGATCCAAGGATTGTATCTGAGGCATCCTATAATAAAGAAAGTGACTCAACGGTAATATATTGGGAATCCAATGAATATACAAGAACTGGAGTCTAGTTGGGTATCAACCGAAGCAAACTATATCCTTGAATCAGAATCGGGTTCTTGAGACCCAATGTATTCTCCTCTTAGAATATAAGGCAAGCTTGAGTTCGTCCATTTCTATTTGATATTGGAATCATGTATTAATTCATTTGGTTCAATTCTTTCCTTCCATTAGTGTGGATAGGTCAGGTATATTTGAAACCAGTGGTCCAAGCCCTGTCTTCCATTGGTGTGGAAAGGACAAGTAACATTGTAACCATTTAATCAGGTCTTAGTTATCCATTTAGTCAGATTCAATTATTGAGGTTCACTCCACTACCTTCAATCAACAAGGAAAGGGGTTCTTCGGACATGTAACCTTTATTCAAATTCATTAAATAAGTCCAAGTTATATACTTAGTATACTTTCCATTTTACATTTCACATTCCACTTTAAATAACCATTTGAAAGTACTTACCTTAGGCGGGTTAAGAGGTGAGCATACATGGTACATGCCATTATGAAATTATCTGTAATAACAAGTCATTTATAATAAAAGACTCAACTTTAGAAAGATAAAATTAAGGAACACCCGAATGGTGGCTCAAACATTTCAAAACAATAAAAACCCAATTATGGCATAACCTTCAACATGAGGCAGATTGAGTTGTGGGTCAAACTACTAAAAAAATCACATATTTGGAATGATCATAACCATATGATCCTAAAGACTACAACCTTGACATGTTAATTTAAGAAAAAAATTCCAACGAAACTGGTGGGGCCCACACACACATTCCAAAATCAATGATCTTTAGGGAAGAGTTATAGACCACCCACCTTAGGGTTGTACTAACCTTCTAATCCGGTATTGGCCCTTGATTTGCCTCGGATTGCAGTAGATCTAAGAAAATGTGATAAATGCGCACATGGAGACATTTAGATCAAGAGTAAAAGAGAAGAAGTATGGCTAAATAGGACTTGATTAATTACCATTGTGCATCCAACGTGATGAATGAAAGCCCGATCGGATACCAGACGAAAGAGATCTCTAGATTCCAAGTTTGGATCTTCAAAATGCTCCAAAATGAGAGAGAACTAGTTCAATCCTACATAAACTCAGATTAGGGAGGAAGGAGTGGATTAATAGATCGTTAAAGGCATTTTAGACCTTTTACACATGTTTTTAGCCTGTGCACGGTTTGTCAAACTGTGTGAAAACCATGAGAGATGGTGTGTTCAAAGGATTTTTCAAACCATGTGAAAACCATGCGAGATGGTTATTTTTGAACCTATGAAAAAGGGTTGTTCACACAGTTTGGTTGCATGGACATGTTCAATCCATGTGAGGTGCCACTGTCCAGGAAAACATAATCTACATGGTTAGGAAAACAGTGCGCTAATCTTGTGCAAAGCATGTGACTTGTCATTTTTTCAAAAAGAGGTGTTTTGAGCTCCAAACAAGCCTCAGACACCCTCATAACCTTTTCTTACTCATTAGGCATGTAGATTAGATCCAGAGTAAAGATTTAGACTAAAAATTAAAGGATCTATACCTGAGTGAAAAAGTAGTTTCTTACAGTCTTCCCCCCATAAAAGAACTCACCCTCATGTTCTACTTCCAAGGGTAAGGAAACACTATCTTAGAATAGTTCTAGCCATTAGGCATGTACATCAGATTCCCTTTCGTAATTCTCATCTTGTACTCTGCCATTCTACTATAGAACTCGTACGAGAGGGAGAGAGTTTCTTAGGAGATCCTTCATGCTTCTGTTAATGATGCGTATTAGATATTCCTGAATGGTAGCATCAGCATCTAACTCAAATTCCTTGGGATCAAAGGTATGAGATGGTTCAACATGATATTGGTGAAGTTATGAGACATGAAATACTTCGTGCATGGAACGGTTCCTCTGAGGTAGTAGCAACTGATAAGCTACCGGCCCAACTCTCTCTAGAATATTGAACGGCCTGACGTAATGAGCTGAAAACTTCACCTGCTTTTGTAACCATTTATTCCCTATCCTGGGTGATACCCAGAGAAAAACACGATCCCCAACCTCAAATTCAAGTGGTCATCGACGAAGATTAGCATAAGATTTATGTCTAGACTAAGAAGTATTCATACACTTCTTGATCAGCTGAAGATGTTCTAAAGTCTCCTGAACAATATGAAGACCTATTAGGGCTGCCTCACATGCTTCTAACTAGCACAAGGGTGAACGGAGTGGCCGGCCATATAAGGCCTCAAAAGGATCCATCTGAATTGTCTGTTGGAAATTGTTATTATACATGAACTCGATGATAGGTATATGCTTCTCCCAAGAACCACCAAAATCAGGTATGCATGCTCAGAGAAGATCCACTGAAACTTGTATTGTCTGTTCTGATTTCCCATCAGTCTATGGGTGAAAAGATATTATTATAAGCACCTGAGTTCCCATAGCTTTTTGAAAACCCTTCTAGAATCGTTAAGTGAAATGAGGATCCCTGTATGAAAAAATAGTACGTGGAACCCCGTGTAGTTGTATGATCTCACAGACATACATTATTCCCAATTCATCAACTAAGAAAGTATCCCAAATAGGAATGAAGTGGGCTGATTTCATTAGTCGGTCAATGACTACCTAGATAGCATCGCTACCCCTCAGCGACCTAGGTAAGCCGACTAAAAAATCCATAGCATCATCCTCCCATTTAAATTTTGGGATTGGAAGTGGTTGTAACAAGCCTATAGGTCTCTGGTGCTCAACCTTTGCCTACTGACTAGTGGAACACCTAGTGATGAAGCCTACAATCTGATGTTTCATCCCAGGTCACCCATACTAGCATCGCATATCTCGATACATATTCGAGATTACTAGATGAATTTCCCACTAGGAAGTGTGGGACTATTTCATAAACTCCTCTCTCAAATTTGAAGGAACCCATAGATGTCCACATAGATGTAGGACGTCATCTCTCTCTACAGACCAATCTGGAGGTGGGTTATCTCCTGATATACTCTCACAGAGAACCAAACCATCTGGATCCAAAACCTACCTACTCTTCACCTTCTTAAGGAGGGAAGAGGTAACTATTAAGGATGATAGGTAAGACTACTGATGAATATCATGAAACTCTAGATGAAGCTTATAAAATAGGGCCATTAACTTCCATTCATCATTGGATTCATGTACGTCAAGCGTTTGAGTCTTTTGACTCAGTGCATCTGCAACCATATTGCCTTTTCCAAGTGTATAGGCAAGATAAAAATCAAAGGATTTTAGATATTCAACCAATATTCACTGTCAGAGGTTCAATTCGCACTAAGAAAATATATACTTGAGGCTTTTTTGATCTGTATACACCACAAAGTGCTCACCCAAGAGATAATGTCTCCAGCAATGTAAGGCATGGACAACTGCTGCTAGCTCGAGGTCATGCGTTGGGTAATTTCTCTCATAAGGCCTCAAATGCTAAGATCTGTATGCAATAACTTTGTCTTCCTGCATCAACACTACTTCATGACCAATTCCTGATGCATTGTAGAAGACGATATAACCTTTTTCTGGTTCTGGAAAAATCTGAATCGGTGTTGAGACAAGCCTCCCTTTAATCTCCTGAATGGATTTCTCGCATTCTTATAACCACAGGAACTTAACTCCTTTATTTGTAAGCCCAGTAAGAGGTGAAGAAAGACATCGGAAGTTATTTATGAAATTCCTATAATATCGAGCAATCCCTAAGAAACTTTTGATATCAAACACGTTCTTAGGCTTCTCCTAGGAGATTATAGCACTAACCTTTTTAGGGTCAACAGATACTTCTGATTCTGAAATAATATGGCCCAAGAAATTTACCTTTTCGATCCAGAAGTCACATTTAGAAATCTTGACATAAATCTTATGCTTTCTTAGTGTACTCAAAATATTCTCACAATGTTTTTCATAGTCATTATGAATGCACAAATACACCAAGATTTCGTCCACAAAGACTATGACAAAAGAGTCCAAATAGGGATGGAAACTCATATTAATCAAATCCATTAAAACAGAAGGTACGTTCATAAGATCCAATGGAATAACAAGATACTCATATAGATCATACCTTCTACAGAATGTTGTACGAGGTATTTCTGATGGTCTGACTCACACCTAAGGATAACCTAATCTCAGGTCAATCATATAGAACACCTTTTCTCCTCAGATCTGATCAAAGAGATCATCTATTCGAGAAAGTGGATTCCGGTTCTTGACCATAAGATGGTTCAACCTTATTTAATGTATGCATAGACGCATGTTTCCATCCACATTCTTGGTGAAAAGCATAGGTGAACCCCAAGAAGATGTATTGGGATGAATAAAACCTTTGGCCTCTAAGTCCTCTATCTACTACTTGATCTCTTGAAGCTCAGAAGGATCCATCCTGTATGGAGGAATATATACTGGAGCTGATCCTAGAACAAGATCAATTATAAACTCTACCTCTCTCTTAGTAGGTAAGCCAGAAAAGTCATCCGGAAATACTTCCCTGAAATAATCAACTATTAGAGGGAAATCAGTTTGACGAAAACCCAGATCCTCCATGAAAATATTTTCAATCTAGGTGGTCACTCCATCAAACCCATGATGCTTCAGTCCCGATCTCCCAACCTGTACATCCCACTCGCCTTTGAAAATATAACTGCTTCCATCTGGTGATGTAAAAGAAACCCTTTTGTGATAACAGTCTATAAAGGAATTATAGTGCACTAAACAATCCATTCCAAAAATGACATCGAAGCCCATCATCTCTAGAACAAATAGATTACCCATGAAGGGGTAAATTCTTACCTCAAGGGGATAGTCCATGCACTGGCATATTCCCTCCATCCGTATTCCCAATGGTGTATCGAGGTTTATTACACCACAGTGATATTGTCACTCAATTTTGAGACTTTCCAAGAAAGATACATAAATAAAATAATTTCAAGCACCTGTATCAAACACAGAAGAGACAACATTAGAGGCTACAAGAATAGTACCTCGTACTGTATATGGTCCGACAGCCTGGCCATCAGGTATCGACCGTAAGGCATGAAACTAACCTGATCCATGGCCTTGTGCAACAGATAGAATACCACGATCATGAATGCTCTGCTAGAATGGCTGGTCATCAGGGATCGAACTACCATGGCCACAACCTCCTCCTTGTCTAGACCTTCCAGTTATATTCCAACTCCCCACCTGGAACAATGCAAAATAACTCACTCCTAAAGGTGGAGCTGAAGATGATCCTTTTCCACTCAAAGCTGGTGGAAAGGACCTGAAAAAGTGCTGAAGATGAACCATACGACCACAAGATCAGCACTCCATAGGTTCTTCTATCAAATGTGGGCTTCTTATGCCCTAGTTTTCCACACTAATGACACACAATAGATCTATCAAACAAGATACTATGGATACCACTTCCCTGACGATAAACCTCAATGGAACGTTTCCTACCACCAGAAGAACTATTGTCTTAACACGGCACTGATCCTTTAAACCCAGTACTCGCTTTTTCCCTCATATTACAATCATTTATTAGGGTCCGATATACTATTTAAAAGAATTTATGGAGGAGAAATACATTCACCTAAGTTTGGATGGCATACTAAATCCCATCCTCCAAATGTATATCACGTGAAAGTTCATCACCAGCTAGAAGTGGTGAAAAGAACTATAATTCCATGAAACATGCTGAATAATCCATAACAAACATAGAACCCTACTTGATATGCATGAACTATCTGGAATTATCATCTATTAGTGATAGAGGAATGAACTTATAATTCAAGGTAGTATGGAAGTCAACCCATAACATACCCTGATGATATTCGGCCTGGGTAACGACATCCCACCAACGCTTGGTCGAATCCCATAGCATATATGTATCAAGATTGACTGTCCACTTTGGAGGTGTTTCCGGATGATCAAAGATAGATAGAATGGCCTCTAGTCAAGACTCTGCAGCCTAAGATCTACCATCCCTTGAAAAAGTAGGAGGAATGGCTCTGCATTTTCCTAGAATTTTTAGCTCTCCTATAACTCCTTCTTCTTCCACTCCCACCTAGGGTTTTGTTCGATTCTGTCTGGTGTGATGGTTCTCCTGATTCACTGGGATTTGACTTCTCCTCCTTGCCTCTTTTCTTCCTTCCCATTCTTTACTTGGATGTTCGCTGGGGTGGATTTTGGATGTCCCTCACTACCCCTCTTTCAGCCTACCCCTACTCATCGTACCTCTATACTGGGTCTGGGTGTCGTTGCTTTAGGAAGCTTGGTTTGGCTTCAGTGGTGGAATCTAGTGTTCATTCTTCTCTTCTGACCTTGCTGACCAACCCATCGTGCTCGAACCCATCTTGGTCGTTCTCGATGAAGGTTTCAGTTCATCTTGGGATGGTGTTGGAGGAGGGATGGTGGTGGTTTCGTTCTTACCCTTTCTTGTCATTGGATTCTTTTCTCCCCTCATTTCTTTTTTCTTCAATTGTTCAGGGTTATTTTCTTGATCATTATTTCGAGTTAGTAGACATTCTTCTGGGTGTAATTATCTTCTATCTGTGGTTTTATCTTGTTATTTTGTGATGGTTCGGTATTCTGACAATGGTGTTCCGGTGATCCCTTTGGTTCTCTTCCATGAATATGAAGTTGTTACTTTAGATTCCACTGATATATTCTCATGGTTATGATGTTCCTGGATTTTTGGTTCAGTATACTATTTTTCCACCTTTGTGTTCTATTGGTCTTAAACTTTTCTGTGGTTGTAGTTATTCGTCCACTGGTTGTTCTTGTGAATTTTGCAGGGTGTTTTTAGAGGTCCCACAATAGCGAAGTTGGATTCTGGTGTGCTCTCAACGGGTGTCTAGTGTGACAGAGGTATGCTACGGGTCATGGTGCATGATGTGAGGCAACTCATCTACCAAGGTAGTGATGATCAGTTTCTATTTAAAAGATGAAATTTTAAAATTAAAATCTATCTACCTAGGTAGTGATGATGGGTGTGCGATGTGGATGGTGGGTTCGCATGCTGAGGAAATAGGCTCGAGGAGGTGATGATGGTCTTTCTTTTGGAATTTTTAAATTTGAAATTTGTAACAGGTGACGTGTCAGTATGCACATACTGAGGCTATGATGATGGATCTCATTTGAATTTTGTATTAGTGTGTGGAATGTCAGTTCGTGGAATAGTGTTGATCTCCTTGGTATTTTTGAAATGTGAATCCTATAATGTTAACTTTGTGGTTTTTATGTAGGTTCTCACTTTTCCTAAAAGTGGTTTTTCAAGAAAATAAAAAATATATATTGGTGGCTGAAAAGGTAGGAGGATGTTGTTGGAACTTGTGGGTCAGATCAGCCATCGTAGGTACAAACCATAGAGCACCAATCATGGACGTCATCATAAGTAATAAACTATTACAAACTTGGACATCAGTTCCAGGATTAGGTACAGAAGGAGGTTCCTCAAGTGTCACTCCTGGAAGTAAGACTAGCGGCTCGGGTCTCATCATGTCTGGAGCATGGTCATCACCCCCTCCTGGCGAACGATACGGGGACATCGTGGTGGCATTGGTCTACAAGTTCCAAGCACACACCTTAAAACAAGCATAGAAGCAAGGAGATAGCATCACTAGAAGAAAAATATCATATGAAAACTCGCTACCCAAGGAATAATTTCCAAACTACCCAATTAGATGGTCAGGTATCGACAAGTGCTCAAGTATAAGTTTTATGTCATTTTGCAGTTAATTATTAGGTTCTCTCCTTTACCTTTCATAAACATGGTAAGTCAGGATAAGTATGTGCAACAAATTAATTTTTTTTATTTCAGGATTCACTTTATAATGTATATTCATTTTCGATGAATTAGTTCCCATACACCTATCACCAAAAACGACACCCATTTACTTATAGCAAAATGTATTGACTCTGAGAATTACTCATTCCAACCCATGAGGGCCCATACACCTCATGAATTGAGATAAAATATCACTCAATTAAATCCAAAGTAATACAAGAATAAGAAACTATCACTACATCGGTCAACAATCACAGGCATATCAACCAATGCAAAGCAGTGAAATGCGCCTATATGGCAAGACAATATGCATGACATGTGAATTACAGGTGCCTATAATGATGCATGTAGAAATAATCCATTCACTCATATCATCAGACCAATGATGAATAAAATTCCAAAAAAGTAATAATCAACAATAAAACACAACATGTGAGTCACCCAATAGTGAAATAATATCAATTGTAATAGACAAAATAGAACAACAATTGCATTATGGGTAACTTGGATTTTACCACGAACATGGGTTCACGCCACCCAAGAAAGGATTATGACCATGTCCCAAGCGTTCCTACACTCCAATATATTGTCTCCAAATCGTAAAGAAAGAAAATAAACCACCTTTGATACCACTTTGTGACGACCCAGACCTGGATGCCACATAACGGGTGCCCTGGGCCCGGTGGGCCACATAGCCTCAAGTGAATCTTCTAAAATGCCAGAGGCTTCCGACTAGTAGCGAGGGCCTAGGGTGTGTCCATTGGAAGACTATGACCTCATTAGCAGGGTTTAGAACAATGGAAGTGATATAAATGAATAGTAAATAGCATAAGCAATATAAATAAATAGCGGAAGCAAACTAATGCAATAGATGAGAAAGAATAACAATAATTGTATCGACTGGAGAAGTGATGATGTAATTTCATGCCACTATAAAACTAGAAATCATGGACACAATACAATAAGTATAACATGCTCCAAAAATTAAAATAAATCAAATTCTACTCCAAGCATCCCGAGAAATAACTCAGTCATCTGCTATTAAGCTTCATCCTATCAGCACAAAATAAAGTATTGGAAGCAGTATGCTTTCCTTTGTCAACAACTACAAACATGTAATCTACTCTGGGTACCAAACGACACCTGGATTAGGTGTAATATAAATCTTTGGGGGCCACCACCAATAGTGTCTATAACATCTGGCCCATGTAACGGACTATAGCAGTGTGCAGGCATGCATATATAATGTAAAGAAAATAGTAAAAAATAACTAAATAACTAGGTACTTGCTTCATCCCTTTGTTGGTGTCTAAATATTTAATTAGTTCATTAATTAATCATTTACCATTTAATGTTAATAGGTCATGTGGGTCATATACAACATCGACATCACCTCGTGATAGTATAAGTAGTGAAGGTCCCAAGAAGTAACAAGGAAACCAGACGATGATATCCAGTGAAGGAGTTCCAGGGTAAAAACCAAGGTAACATTAACTCATGGAAAGATAACTCAGTAGTATCCGAGTATAGGTAAGGGGTAAGAGTGAAATCCAAAGAGTTTAATCCGTGTAATTCCACAATAAGGAACCTACTGAGTCCAGTGTGATCATCCAAGGTAAAACGTGGCTAATTAAACACAGGGCTCTATGGGATTTCACCCTGTCACCTACTAGTCAATGATATATCCAAGGAGTTTGTCCGAGTTATCCTATAATAAAGAAAGGGACCCAACGGTATCATACCGGGCATCCAAGGAATAGATAAGAACTAGAGTATATGTGGGTATCAACCGACGCAAATTGTATCCTTAAATCAGAATGAGGTTCCCAAGACCCAAGGTATTCCCCTCTCAGAATCCAAGGCGAGCTTGAGTCAGTTTATTCCTATTTGATATTGTAATCACATATTATTTTATTTTGTTCAAGTCTTTCCTTCCATAATTGTGTATAAGTCAAGTAGATTTGAAACCATTGGTCTAATACTTATTTTTCATTAGTGTGGATAGACCATGTAGAGTTGCAACCATTTAATCAAGTCTTAGTTAGCCATTAAGGTATATTCCTTTATTGAGGTTCACTCTGCTACCATCCATAAACATGGAAAGGGGTGCTACAAACATGTAACCTTTATTCGATTTCTTTAAATAAGGCCAAGTTATATACTTACTATACTTTCCATTTTACATTTCACATTTCTCTTTAAATAACCATTTGGAAGATCTTACCCTAGTCAGGTCAAGTTTTGAGCATACATGGGACATTCCATTATGAAATTCTCAGTAATAACAAGCCATTTATGAAAATACTCTCCCTTAGAAAGGTCATGTTAAGGCAGACCCGAATACTGGCTCAAACGTGTCAAAACACTAAAAACCAAATTATAGCATAACCTTCGACATGAGGTGGATTGACTTGTGGGTGAGACCACTAACAAGTAATCACATATTTGGAATCAGCATAACCATAAAATTTTAATGAGTATAATCATGACATGTTAGTTTAAGAAATAGTTTGCAACGAAATCGGTGGGCCCCACACGAACATTCAAAAAACAACAATCTTTAGGGATGAGTTATAGGCCACCCACCTTAGGGTTGTACGAGCCTTCTCCAACAGTATCGGCCCTTGATTTTCCTCGGATCAGAGTATATCTATGAAAAGATGATAAACTCTCACATGTCGCTATATAGGTCGATAGTGAAAGATAATAATTATGGCTAAAGAGGACTCGAGTACTTACTGTTGCGCATCCAACGCGATGAACGGAATCTCGATCGGATACCGGAAAAGGAGATCTCTTGATTCCAATTTTGGATCTTCAAAATGCTCCAAAATGAGATAAAACTAGATCAATCCCACCTAAACTCAGATTAGGGAGGAAGGAGTGGATTAATAAATCATTAAGGGTGTTTTAGACATTTTTCCCAGGTTTTTAGTCTATGCACAGTTTGTCTGCATGGTTTGTCAAACCATGCACAAACCATGCGAGATGGTTCTTCCCAAACCTGGGACCAAGGGACATTCACACAGTCTGGTTCCATGATTGTGCGCAAGCATTACGAGGTTCCACTGTCCGTAAAAACACAATCCACACAGTTAGGCAAATCGTTCTCTAACCGTGCACAAACCGTGTGACTTGGACTGTTTTAATAAAAAGTGGTGTTCCAAGCACCAAACAAGACTCAGACACCTTCATAACCTTTACTAACTCATTAGGCATCTTTATTAGGTCCAAATAAAATATTTAGACTGAAAATTAAAGGATCCATACCTGAGTGAAAAATCGGGTTCTTATAATCTATCAAGTGGTAAACCATAGAAATAATTAAGAAAAACACCCTTAAAATGGTATAAAACTATAAGAAAACAATCCTACTTCATTCCACGATCATCTATAGAAATACCGGATATCTAATCCATGAGATAATCCAATCTACACTGAATTGGTTCTCCACAACCAACCTAAATATCCCACTCACCCTTGTGGGAATAAGAACCTCCTTCTAGAGATAGAAAGGTGACTCTACTCTGGTAACATTCAATATGATCCTTCTATAAAACTATCCAATCCATACCAAAAATACAATATAGGCCTTTAATTTCTATAAAAATGATTCCTAGAAGAAAAGGTAACCACCAATCTCCAGAGAATACACCTTACAACTTTTTCAATAGAAAATACATGACCTGGAAACCCTCATCTTCCAAATAAAATGGTTTGATGAGAACGGTTCAATCTATCCTTTTTATGTTGTGAATTATATTTCATTATTAAATAATTTCACTTTAGGTTTACAACTATTTTATATAAAATAGGTGGTCGATGTTAATTTAGTTTGGCCTGACAGTTTATTTTTGGGGGTTTTCTTGGTTTCAAAATCATTGAAATTGGATCACCATTGACATTATTATTGAAAAATACAAATGGTTCTCATATCCATAACTAGGTATAGACTTTATTTCCAAAGTTAGGTGGTCAGTTGTGGTTTCAGACTTAATGACACTTAGGGACTCACATTAGTCGAGAGTATGGGAGGCCGGTCTCATCATACCCTTTTGGTGGGAGTTGTTGTGTTATTACCCGCAAATTCTCATTGGCTTGAGTGTACAATGAGTCATTACTTGTCCTTAAGCTACATCCAAAATATTATAAAGGATAGAAATAAATTCCAAAGGGTTTCAAATACAAGTGGGGGATGATTTTCTCTTTATGAAATAAACTACTAACCAATCAAACATTAACCAAACATCTCACTATATGATTCATCAATAAAATCAAGATAACTCAACTACATTATTCATATCATACCACTCTAAAGTTTGCAACAGTAGAAGACCAAACAAGTATCAAGTAAATAGAAAAAGGAAAACTAAAGACTCTAAGAAGACAATAAGACACCATAATTCCCTATCTCCATTCTCCAAGATCACCAAACAGACCATGTATCGCAGAGTGGTGCTAAATATTTGTGATATGTTACCTTTAACCCTTTCTCGAAAGATAGCATCTAAAAAAGCACCAAATTTCCAAAGCAAGGGTGAGTATAAAACTGAGTAGGATTTCCTCAAAGACTTACCTACTTATTCCACTAGGATTGAATATTTTTCATCATTTATATAAAACAATTTATATAAAAAAAATCAAAAAACAATTTATAACTAAATATAAATAAGTTTTCAAAACTATTTGCAACCAAAATCCTACAAAAGAAATTGAAACCAATTTTCTTGAAATTTATTTTTCTTGAAAAATAACTTAAAAAATATTTAAAATCATTTCTCAATATTCCTTTTTCATACCCAAACCATTCCACACATCCACACAACCAACAATGCATTCTTCACTATGATACTTCCATACTAATGAGCGGTTTCTTGTCGATCTACGAAGTCATCACAAGGTAATTATATCTAGTCTTCCACTCGACCTTTGGAACTAATCACAAGGTTATATTTCATCCAATCCCTAGAAATTAAATATGAACTCACACACCAATATTACCAAGGGTCATGCCAAAATACTTTTTCAATAAAACCCCTTTTTTATTGAAAACAAATTTTCCATAAAAACCATTTCAAAGACAAACCATTTCAATAAAATGGAATTTTTTATTGAAAACCCCATTCCCAAAAACCTATGTTAAAACTTCCAAAAATACACAATTTAAAATCTCTTTTTTAAATTCAATAAACTAAAACAATTTTAAAAACAATTCACCAAAATTATACAATATCACAAAAATGATAAATCATCACTAAAAAATATTTGTTCCATGAATTGAACCAATATTTCATAATCAATTTCATTAAATTTAATATATTTGAAACTAAGACAATAAATTATAGTAATAAGAGATGAGAGTTAAGCCACATACCTCAATGGTTTTTAAGAAAACTGACAACGATCGAAGAACGCTCTAGCAACCAGGTTGATTCTCCACAAAAACGGCCACAGATCACTTCCCCTATCACAAACAAGACCAAATATCATCATATTTGTGTCCACCATATTATATATACCCATAAAAAGTGTATATATGTGAAATAAATAGAATAATATAATTATATCTAAGTATATAGAAAGAAACGTGGCAAGAATGAAGACAAACGTCACTTAGTATGAGAATCGGGGATGAAAATGCCATGGGAGGGATCCGAATCAGTTCCTCAATGCTTGGGAGAGGTTCCCAAACCTTCAATGGAGAGAAATATCAAATTAGATCCATTTAGAAAAAAACAAGCATGTAGGAGTAAAAATGAGCAAGTCTCTAAAAAATACAATCTTACTTTTTCCCTATGCACGGTTAGTCTACACAGTTAGATAAACCACACGCTAACAGTGAATTAGTTATTTCTTTAAGGGGGAACTTAACATAGCCTCCTCGTATAGTCTCCCTAACCATGTGCACATAATGCCGAAGCCACTATCCAGAATTGGAAACTTCTCATGGTTTATACTAGGATTACCAAAATGTTTGTCCAAACTGTGCACAGCTCGTGCGCATCTCCATTGGCCCCAAAAACATGTTTAAAGTTCACCCAACTCTCCCATACTTTACCCTTAAACTTTATAAACATAAAAAGTTTCAATTAAAGGTTACATAATAGAATCCGGGGGTATCAAATTCTCCCCTCCATTGGTCTTTCCATCCTCAGAAAGTAGAAAACCCTCACTACCCTAAAAAAGTTCTGGTCAATGATCTTTCATTTCCTTCTCACATTCCCAAGTCTATTCCTGAATCTAACCATACTTCCATAAAACTTGCACTAAACTGACTCTCTTTCCACACGATACTCTCTCTTACCTATCTAAAATCCTCACTGGGATATATACCAATGAGGCATCTAGATCTTGGTCAACAGGATCCCATCTGATCACATGGTCAGGATCAGGATGATACTTTTTCAACAAAGATACATGGAACACATTATGCACAGAACTGAACCGTGATGGTAATGGAAGTCAATATGCCACCAATCTAACCCATTACAATATATTGAAAGGGCATATGTATCAATGAGATAACTTTCCCTACTTCCCAAAATGATGATGTCTAATCCTTGGAATAATCCTTAAGAACACTTGATCACTCACTATGAATGATAGAAGTCTTCAAAAATGATCGACATATGATTTCTGACAGCTCTGAGCTATCTAAATTTTATTTATGATCAACTAAATCTTCTCTTTTTTTATTGGACAAATCTCTTCCCAACTAAGGATGTTTCACCTATTTCCACACAAAAATGTGGAGAACGATAAGGACGCCCATAAAATGCTTCAAACAGATCCATATATATTAAGTATTGATAGATGTTATTAAAAGATAACTCTACTAATGGTATATGATCTTCCCATGAGCCACTAAAATCCATTACACAAGCCCGTATCATTTCTTACAATGTATGTATCATTATTTCAGATTTTCCATCCATATAGGGATGATACGCCGTACACATAGTCAATTGAGTCCCAAAGGATTTCTATAAGGATTTAAAAAATGAGACGTGAACCTCGTATCTCTATCTGAAATGATCAAAACAGGTACACTATGTCTATTTACCACTTCTTGGATATAGATTTTAGACAAATCCTTCACTTTATGAGTTTCAAAAATAAGGATGAAATGGGATGACTTTGTGAGCTGATATACTATCACCCATATGGAATCTTGTTTCTGAACCATTCTTGGGATACCTGTAATAAAATAAATTACTATATGCTCTCATTTACAGAGTAGGATAGATAAAGACTGCAACATACCTACTAGTCACTGATGATCTTCCTTAACTTGTTGACAAGTTAAGAACTTTGAAATGAACTCAACCAATTTCCTTTTCAAGACACCACCATAATTATGCCTTCAATGTCTTATTCATCTTCTATATACCCATATGTACATATCATCTCGAATGGTGGTAATAATGAAGATGTTTTTTCTGACAAGCCATGGGTATAACCATTCGATCTCTGAACCACAGGACCAAACTTCTATCCATTTTCCATCCCTTAATGGTCTCCCCACCATTGATTTTTGAACTCATAAGATAGAAATTTGAATCAGATATTTGTTCATACTTAACCATATTTACCAAATTAGAAACCTTGAATAATGAAAAAAACTGCAAAATCACCTTAGTCTTTACATTCCACATGCATATCGGCTAGGACCGACATCAAATATCATTCATCTGAATCTTCTTTTTTCAAACTGAGCTTATGAATTTCAACTCAATGCATCTACCACTAAATTTCCTTTTCTCAGTATATAACTCAAGTCAAAGTGAAACATTTAGAGATACTCTATCCATCTCCATTTCCTCATATTTAAATCTCACTTTGAGAAAATTTGTTTCAGTATTTTATGATCCATACACATAGTGAATTTATCACCAAAGAGATAACATCTCCAAGTATTCAATGCATGAATGACTGATGCTAACTCCAAGTCAAGTGCTGGGTAGTACTTCTCATGAACTATGAACTGCCACGAACCCTAAGAAACCACATGGGCTCCTTTCATGAGACCACAGCCCAACCCTGATCCCAAAGCCTCACAGTACACCACATATTTTTGTCCTAATTCTAGACAAATCAAGATATGTTCTAATGTAAGACGAAATTTTAACTATTGGAAATGCTTCTAGCATTCCCCAGTCCATTGGAATGGAGTATTCTTCTTTTTCAAGGTTTTCATTGGTGAAGCTAGGTTGAAAATTCACGCAAAAAGCATCAATAGTTCTAGACCAAGAAAATTTTGTATCTCAAATACATTAATTGGTGGTTTCCAGAAGGTAACTAATTCTATCTTTTTAGGATACAATGAAACAAATTTTTCATAAATCACATGGCCAAAAAGAATACCTCTTGTATCCAAAAAATAACACTTAGATAATTTGGAATATAAACAGTGATCTCTCAAGATTCCCAACACTGTTTCCATGTGTTGCTCATGTTCATACCTTCCCTTTGAATGCCCCCAGATGTCATCCACAAACATAACAAAAAAAGAATTAAAATATCAATGAAATATCTGATTCATCAAAGCCATGAAGACCGTTGGTGCATTTTTTAGACCCCAATCCAGGACTACATATTCATAGTGTTCATATCTACTTTTGAAGGTTGTCTTTAAAATATATTATTTCTGAATTCTCAATTGGAGATATCCTGATCATAAGTAAGTTTTAGAGAACCACTAGGATCCCCTCAATTGATCGAATAGGTCATCAATTCATGGATTTGTATACCTATTCAGTATTGTAACTTGGTTAAGTTAATGATAATTGACACACATCCAAAGAGTTCCCTCTGATTTCTTCATGAACAAGATCGGTGTTACCCCATTAGATATGCCTAGTTGAATGAAACCCTTAAATTATATATCTTGAAACTACACTTTAAATTTTCTTAACTCTGTTGGTTCCATCCTATAAGATGGAAGGGAAATAAGACTAGTCCCTGGAAGGAGATCAATCACAAACTCCACTTCCCTTATAGGTGGTAATCATGATAAGTTCCTAGGAAATACATCTGGAAATTTATCCCCAACCTATGGAAAATTGTTTTCTTTAGTCTCTTCCATTGATTCCACAGTTAAAACCACCAAATAGTAATATATCATCCCTATATCTAGTACCAACAAGCCTGTTGCACCTTTCTTTACAACCCTCTCTCTTATGAAGAGATACTCAACACCGTCCTCGGTCGCAAAACTCATTGTCCTTCTATAATAGTCGATGTGAGCCTTAGACATTTTCAACCAATATGTACCTAGGATTAAATCATAGACATCCATCTCCAACATTGAGAAGTCCCACTTTAGCTCAGATCCATCAACAGTTATAGAATAATCTCTACACACGAAGTCTCGACATTCAATTTTATCAAGTGGAGTTTGTAGTTTTAACAGAAAAGGAATTATTTCCTGTTTTAAATATAGCAAGTCAACATCATGAGAAGAAATGAAGGAGTATGATTCACTAGTATCAAAAAAACTTTCACAAAGGTAGAATTCAAATAATTGTACCTCTCGATGTAGATGGTCTAATCTGATCATTGACAATCATCTACTCAACTCCATACAATTACTTTTTCGCTGCACTCTGATTTTTATTCCCTTATTGTGACTACCCTTTCTGACGAGTCATGGTATTCTGAGAATCACCATGGCAAGCTCTACTCTGTTGAAGAGTCTAATTATACTTTCATTTCCCTGATGAAGAATAATATACTTGTGACACCTGAGAAGTGTCTTGAGCACCCAACCTCAAAGCACTATGAAAAATGTACATAAGGGGTCCCATCTTGTTATAATTATGGAATGCTCTTGGTGGTGATGTACACTCCTGCTTCATTTGGTCAAATTAACCACATTGGTAGCATCCCTCTTTGATCTTTGGTCTTGGAAGAAAATTTAATAATACAGTTATCTGATTTGGATTCCCACTCCCACCCTAGAAATATGTGTCCCTCTTTCACTTTCTACCAACATTAGAGTTTCCACTATTTCTGGTTGGTATCATCATAGTTCCTCCTCCCATATCTCTTGAGATGTCCTGCTTATCCACTGCCACTCAGTTCACCATCTCTATATAATCAGTAATATAGATCACCACAATATTTAATTGAATTTATTTTCTTATCCCTGATTCAAAGATGTAGGTAGAGACCCGAATCTTGACGTACATGAACATTACATTACATTTGCGGAACACTTAGTACATAACGAAAACACACACACAAGTATCGTAATAGTTTAGTGTCTTTGGAAACTCGGAACGTAATCTTCTAATCGTGGTGAAAGATCTCCAATATCTCCCATAAAGATCTTCCCTTTATTTTACCTAAAACCTTTCTTTATATCCTGGGGAAAAGAAAACATAAAGGGGTGAGCTCAAATGCTCAGTAAAGGTAAACAAAAGAAATATCAATCACATCGTGTACACAAGCGCATAACTTTTCGAAATCTTAACCTGAAAAAGAGATCATAATTTCATAACATGGGATAAATCATGGCAGTGAAAAGTAATCACAATAATCATAACATAAAACATGAAACTTTGTGGCATACACACATAATCATATAGAATCATTTCTTGTTAGTCAAGACTCATTTCCAAGACTATCTTAGTGGACAAAGTCCCTTTCTGAACCGAGTGACCCTCGTTTCAGTCCTGTTTCACTGAACCGGTATAACCTACCGTTCCAGCCATGTCTATATCATGAGATATAAAATATTTACCCAATGAATTGGAGGGAGATATAGGTCCCACCCATCTCATAATGATACCATTATTATGTGTACCACAAAATCATAAACCATACATCATTGAATAACCCATGTAATAAAAATGGGAATCTTAAACATCGTGAAATCATAAAACAATTCATATAAGATAAAGGAATTCATAAAAATATTTCCATCACTATATAATCAAGTCAATGTAATAATAGGGATAAAAACAGAACCCTTTATTATCTTAGATGGAAAATAATTTTGATAAAACACGTGAACTTTATTCTTGAGGAAAATATCCTTTCTACTTCAAAAACACTTTTCCTTTCTTAACATGTCATAAAATTCTAAGTAAAAGAATTTGATTAAAAATAAACTTGAAAACTTGTAAGGGAATATTCTTGGAAATAATGTTTTAAAAACCCATTCATTCTATATAAGTTAAAAAAACATTCTTCGTACTTTTGTCGGAAAATCCAAAAAGTACCTCGTACAAAAAAACGACAAAAGATTCATTTCATATCCTTTACTAAAAACTCACCGAAGGGTAAAATTGGATTTAAAAAAATTGTAGGTGAATGGAAATAATATTAAATATTGAGGAAACATGGATGTGGATGATAAAATACACCCCAGTAAATTCCAAAGTATAAACAATCTCGGATAAAAATGAGATTGTGATATTTCCCTTACCTTAGGTCCGACTTGCTTTGTAAGTGTCCGAACCTCCTGTATAATGATTTAAATCATGTTATTGACTTATTTCAGAATCATATTCATTGTTATTATATCATATATGGTCCACTTATGACTTTATATTACCCGTTCTTTTGTAAATTCATGTTAAAGTAGCGTTTTGGGTAAAATCGTCTCATTTGTCGTTCGTGTTTTTAACTTGTAATTATTAATATGATTACTTGGATCATGATTACTTATATCTAGAATGTAAAACATGATTTATATATAATATATATTCAGAATATATATATATATATATATAATATCGATAAATGGAATGAAATACACCGTTCATGGAGACGGTAGTCCGTACGTACGAATGAACGCTGTTTTCGTTTCCTTATTGAAGTGAATGGAATTAAGTAGATAACATACATATAAATTTACATAAATCCAGTATCATTATTATGTCATATATTTCATTAGTACTTATTATATATATTTTATAATCATTCATGAATGGTTAATCATTGAGAATGAATCTCATCGCGTCGTGGAGACGGTAGTCCGTACGTACGCACGAGCGATGATATCATTTCCATGGTCGTGGAATTGTGTTGAAGTGTATGTAGAATATTTCAGTATCAATATCACTTTATAATAATCATATATAGTTACTAATTACACCATTATACCCATCCTATTAAGGTGGTGGTGGAAAATAGATTACACCACGGCGTGGAGACGGTATTCCGTACGTACGCACGCGCGGTGATTTCATTTTTCCGTAGGATGGATAGAAGGTGAATTAGGGTTGTTTCATATTTATAATAACATATAAGTATGTAATTAATACTTATGTTATTACTTTGTCATGAAACAACTAAAGAAGAATAAGTTGAAGAAGAAAGAAATTGAAAAGATCGGTAATGGATATTACCTTTTCTTTGAAACGCCTCTTTGAATCCTCCACTTAGGGAACTAAGATTGGTCTTTGAAGGAGACCATGACCTATATTATTATTCTAGGGAAGTGGAGAAGGGATTTTGGCAGGGGTTGGCCGAGCTTGAGTGCTCAAATTGGTGTGAGGAGGAGGAGGAGGAGGTGTCCTTTTATAAGGGAGGAGAGGGGCACCTTAGGAATATCTCAAAATATTATTTTATATTAAAGTCAAAATTGGTTTATAATGGTTCCAAAGGGTATTATTTCGAATCTAAAGTGGGGATGGGTCGAAATCCTATCAAACAATAGGATTTATACAAGTTTAGGTTATTATTTTAACCTTATCAATTCGATTTAACTCTAAGTTAAATAATTTAACTTTTACCGTGTCTTTTTGTTTTCTTACAATATATGGTTAATACGCTTACTATAACATGCCAAACGAACCCCAAATTGTTTATTATTAATATATATATCCTTATCTAAGTCTCTTGGCCGAACCTTAGATTTTTAGGAATAAAATAACAATTAATAATATAATATTTGATTTAAAAACTATTTTGTGTCAATTTTGACACTATTTGATATATGATTTTTGTGAAAGTCATAAAAGAATTATATGTTCGAACCAAGTTGATTAAATCAACACTAATATATCATAGTAACCTATAAAATTAGTGTAATTTATAAAAAGTCTCAAATTACATTTATTTTGGTGTTTATAACATCAATTATGTCAATATTTCATTAATAAGATAAGCATCATCATTGTGTCATAAATAAATTAAATTATTTAATGTCTAAAAATTATAAATAAAATACCATTATATAGGAAATATTTTTATCTTTCTAAAGAATATTTATAGTCGAATTTATCTTATGTATAACCCCATATTAAAAATGATTTACTTATTAAACTTTGATTTTAACTATTTTAACTATTCATTAAATAAAATAATATTAAATGTCATAATCTAATCCAAGTGGACCTAAATGGTCATATTATATTCATAAGGTTGTTTTTGGTCTAATTACACTTATCCAATAGAATTAGGACATGTGTTAGGGTAATAGTAATATCATATTTACCCTTAGTTACCCTATTTACTATTAACCGCGGTAAAAAAAAGTAAAAAGTTACTATTCACCAAAAAAATTATTTTTATCTCATTGAACCACATTTTACTTACTGATATCAACCGTGTCTGTCGAATTTTCGAAATTCCATTCACAGAAGCGGTAAAATTAAATTTTATGCAAAATTCAGTTTTTAACCTACCACTTAGTGGTTTCACTATTCATCAAAAATTGATGTTTTTCAGAAAAATACCAAAAATTAGGCCAAATCTATATTTGATATTATGAACTCAAAAATGATTTCTATTTTACCAAATTAAAAACATATCAGTTGCATTAATTAATTTAAAAATTAATTCTCGTCGTCAAAACAAAAGGCGTGTTTTTAAGAGATAATAACTATCAAAAGATTGACACTTGTTTATAACTGGTTTAAATGTGAAATTACATCCAATGACCAACATTATATTCTAAATATACTTTAAAACCACTCAAATTAATAATTTATCACTATTAATTATTTCGATTGAAAAAGTTGTTTTTAATTAAAATTTAGTAATTTTCACTATTCATCAAAAATTGAAAGTTATCCGAAAATCACCAAAATTTCACCCTAAGCTAATTTCGATATTCCGAATCCAAAAATGAAGTCCATTTTGAAAAATAGAAATTAAAAAATTTGAAAAAGTGGTTATTACTATTCATAACGTCTAGTTTTAATAATATTTTAATAGCATATCGTTGTTTAGCGAAACTTGGTGTTGCGTACAACACACGCTATCGTGGAAGTTCGCGATTGCGTGTAATTCAAGCCAGGTCAGTGATGTGTGTTGTGAAAGCTCTTTTTGGTTTAGCGTATAACACAAGACATTAATGAAATTAAAAAGAATATTTTTCATAAAATCTCGGGGTGTTACAATGTATGCCTTCAAGGATGCACTTGCCACAACTTCTGCTAAAAATCAGACTAAATTCACGAATTTAGTAACATATTCCCAAATATAGAGATTATACTGCTTCAGGATAAAGAAGTTTGTTGGCCTTTTAATCATGAGTGTATGAGAATAGAATTTTTTGTTAAACTATTCCTTAAAATACTCTAGACTAAGACTGTGATCCAATTTAGCCTGCACTGCCAAATCCCACCACTGACATGCGAGATCTTAGAGAATGTAAGTTTCAAGCTTTAAATTCAACTCCAATGGTGTGAATATGAAATAAAAGATATGATTCATCCTGTTCAGACACACTTTTACTTTTCTTGTTCAGAATCACCCAATAATATGGGTGGATTGTGCTTCATGAACTAAATGGAATAATCCACATGTCTTGGCTCATCCATCCAGTTCCCCATATCCACAGATTAAAACACTTGGATGATACTTTTAACTTTCTCTTGGTTCACCTATAGTTCAGTTTCAACTACATTATTCACAGATTCTTCCATTTGGTTTCTACAACACCTACTGGGTTTCATTTTCTAAACAAATAACAAAGTCGGTAAGTCTCACTCCCTAGAAACCGATAGTTTAGTATTTAAAATTCTATCACCTAAACTATCAGAACATTGTTTTCCAAAAACAAACTTTTTCATGTTCAACCATTTTTGAAAACCCATTATTTCTTTTCAAAATCAAAGCATTTTAAAAATACACCAAGTATCCTCTTTTCAAAATCATTCATTTGAAAAACAAATCTGCATTTTTCAAAAATTTACACCTTTGAACAAAATCATAAATAATTACTCCAAAATAAATTTACAATACTAGTGGTAATTCATTACTATACAATGTATTACATGCTCATATCATTGGATAAACCCATGAAAATGATATTTCAAGATCCTATAAGTGTCTCTAAAACACTTATGTACCCAACTCCCTGGTAACTTGAAGTTTAGCATAAAAGATTTAGATGTGTCCTTTTATGCTATGAATTTCAAGTCCCAAAAATTCTTCTCCTTTCTAAGATTCCAACCCAAGAAATAGAAAATAATGAATTCAACTCAAAGACCAAGTAACTGAAGACTACTTGTTAGGAAAGGACCAAACAAGTTGATACCATTTGTGATGACCCACTAATACTCATTGACTTGAGTGCACAACGAGTCACTACTTGGCATTCAGTGACATAACCAAGATGAAAGTGTCTAGAAATAAATGAAAAAGGGTTTCAAATACAAGTGGGGGTGATTTAACCTTTAATAAATAAACCACTAACCAAAAAAACCATAACCAAACACCTCACTATATGATGCATGAATAAAGGAAAGATAACTCAACTACATTATTCATATGAAACCACTCCAAAGTGTGCAACAAAATAAGAACACACAAGTATCATGTAAATAGATAAAGGAAAAATAAAGACTCTAATAAGACTATAAGACTCCATGATCCCCTAGCTCCATACTCCAAGATCACCAAACATCCCATGTATCATGAAGTGGTGCTAAAAACATGTGATATATTACCTTTTCACCTACCTCAGAAGATAACATCTTTAAACACCCCAAAGTTCCAAATCATGGGTGATTATAAAACTCATTAGGTTTTCCCCAATGAATTCTTTACTCACACCACTAGGATAGAAGAGTTAGCATCATTTATATAAAAAAAATTATATAAATAAATTTCTCAAAATAGTTTATAACTAAATATAATCACGTTTCCAAAACCATTTTCAACCAAAATCATACAAATGAAATTGAAACCATTTTTTCAGAAATTTATTTTTCTACAAATTAAACTAAACAAATCTTTAAGACCATTTCTCAATATTCCTCTAGAATACCCAAACCATTCCACACATCCACTCAACCAACCATGCATTCTTCACTATGACAGTTCCATACTCTTGAGCGGTTTCTCATCAATCTACCAAGTCATCAGAGGATAATTATATCTTATTTCCCATTTTACCTTTTGAACTAAGAAAAAGGTCATATTTAAACTAGGCCCTAGAAATTAAATATGAAATAGCACATCAATATTACCAAGTATCATGCCAAAAGGCCTTTTTAATAAAACCCCCTTTTTATTGAAAACCACTTTTCCATCAAAACCATTTCAAATCAAAACCATTTCAATAAAATTTCCTTTTTTATTGATAGAACCATTTTCAAAAACCCATTTAGATACTCCAAAAAATCCAAAATTTAAAATCACCATTTTAAATTCAATAAACTAAAACAATTTTCAAAATAATTTACCAAAATTGCACAATATCACAAAAATGATAAATCGTCACTAAAAGAATATGTATTCCATGAATTGAATCAATATTTCACAATAAATTTCATTCAATTTAATATATTTAAAACTAATCCAATAAATTCTAGAAAAAAGAGATGGGAGTGAATACACCTACCTCGAAGCTTCTGACAAAAACTGACAACGATCGAAGAATGCTCTAGCAACCAGGTTGATTCTCCATAAACAAATGCCTTAGATAAATTCTCTTATCACAAACAAGAAGAAATGTCATAATATTTGTCATCCACAATATTATATCTAACCGTCAAAGGAATATATCTCCAAAATAAAGAGAAGAGGGAAAGTGGCTCTAAGTAGATCTAAAGAAACGTGATGAGAACGAATAAGAAGGTCACTTACAGTGAGAATCAGGCTTGAAAATGTTCAGGGAGGGATCTGGATCAGCTCTTCAATGCTTGGGAGAGGTTCCCCAACCTTCAATAGAGAGGAATATCGAATTAAGGACACATAGAATCAAAAAACGAGCAAGTAGGAGCAAAAATGTGTAAGATCCTAAAAAATAGGATCTTACTTTTACCATGTTCACAGTTATTCTACACGGTTAGACAAACGATGTGATAACCATTAGTTGGCTACATCGTTAAGGGGGCACTTCACATGGCCTCCTCCAATAGTCTCTATATCTATGTGCACACCATGCTGAAGGTACTATCTAGAATCTGCTACATCGTATGGTTTATACTAGGATTACCTTACGGTTTGGAAAAACCATGTGCAGCCCATGCACTTATCTTTTAGCCCCAAAAACGTTTTTAAATTTCACCCAACTCTTACATAATTCATCATTACAATTTATAACCATAAAAAAAATCAAGTAAGGGTTATATAATAGAAACTAGTGGTATTACATGTTTACTACTCTAGGAATCTCTTATAGATTTAATATATGTTCCCAAACCTATTCTTAATCCTGATGTAGGACTGGTTAACCCAACAGAATAATCATAGGTTAATCTATTTTATGTGAATAAGAAAGGGATATAATTTGGGAATCTATATGTATGTATTAGAGATTATTTGTCTATTTTCCAATAATGATTAAATGCTTATATGCTGAAGTCGCATAACCAGGTACTTTGGAATTTTCTCCAATGCTGGGAGGCGGTTAATATTCCAAGTAGGGTATTGATCCATTATGATTCATCCTACATATCCTATTTATAGTAGGAATAAAAACCAACATAGTTCATTAAACCTTTTCATTTTAACAAAATGTGGGAAGGGAATATTTGTGGGCACTTAAGCACAAGGTATTCAAGCTCGAGTCTTGAGTAGATGTCCTACGTATCCCAATTGTTGATAGAGTCAGTGTTTTCATAGTTCATTTGGTTTTTTAGTCCACTTACGGATGAGGTATAATGATCATACCATGGTAATGATTGGGTTTATATGTTTTAAATTTTAAGGACATGGTGGGTATTACACAAAGGTGGATTCCCATTAAATATCAAACCTTATAAAGGTGTCCTACATATCTTGGTTATTGTATGAATCATATTTCTCATAGTTTAGTTAAAACCCTTGGGACTGGCCCTAAGTTATATACCCATATATAGAGAAGATCATATCATTCCACTCATTAGGGCTCACACATTGAGGTTTCCCTGGATGGTGGATATTAATGATGCCAATCATATGACCATTGAAACTCCCTAAGCCCACATGATTCATTATAAATGTGAGAAATAAGGGATAGAATGTAATTATCCTCACTGTGTATGGATATGGGATATATGCACTAGGATAGCCCTTTGGATATTTGATATGGATCTCGAGACATTAGAAAGGTATCCTACGTATCCTAGTTATAGCGGGAATTAGATTCATCATAGTTCAATTGATTGGGTCTTACACACTGAGATTTCCCTTCTGGCCATGGCTTACACACTGAGGATGGACAGGTTTATCAAGTCCTAGGATGCCCGATTGACCCATCCTTCTTGTCAACCTGCAATGCATTGATTTTACACCCGACATGCCTTTATTTTATGCTTCACATGTTAGAGGTTGCATTCCTAACATGTCCAAATACAATTACATGATCAGTATGACTTGTCTGAGGGTATTCACATAGTCTGGATGGCATGTCCAAAGGTTTTTTAATGATCAAGTTTGACTTGTTCAGGGGACATCACAAGACCCAATCAGCTTATCCTAGAATCCATTTCATGATCTAGGCTGGCCTGTCTAGAGGTAATCTCATGATCCAACTTACTTTTCCCAGATTCCATCATGAAATATGGCTAACACTGTTGGAGGGAATCATGAGATCCAATGAAAAATATCTGGAGGTTGATACATGACCCATTCTTACTTGTATGGTTGTCATCATGAAATCTGACTGACATGTCCAAGGATTGTCACGAGTGCCAGCTGACATACCTTGGTGCTACCACGAGACTCAAATGGCATGTATCAGTTCTACTATATAATCTTAGTGACATGTCTGGAGTACATTGTTATGCTTTGATGGCTAGCCCTGAGGGTTTCACAAAACTTGGGAAGCATGTTCGAGCGACTCCATGTGACTTGCTTTGAAATTTCTAAGAGACTTTTCATAATCTAAATAGTATACCAAATGATCATCATGTGATCTAGGCAACATGACCTAGTATTTTCACATAACACAAGTGGTTCATTAGAAGAGAATGAGGATCATAATATATGTACTTCGCATAATTATCCCTCCTTTAAATCTTTGATCTAGACTTTTATTGAAAATTCATTAAATATATTCAGTGTTAGCTTGTTTTAAATCTCACATGATTTAGAAAATATCTAGGATGTTCTTTGCGTGCTCCACCAGATTTCCTTCGCGTGATCTATAAGTGATCATGAAAAGTACCTATACATGGTGAATGATTGTTCTGTTTGTCCATTGGATCTTACATGATGAAAAACATTCCCGGTCGCAAGATCATCCACTCCAAGAAATCTACTCTGATGCATGGGTGTGAGGGTGCGAGGTTCTACGGAAAATTCAATCTTCCTTCAGCTTAGGCCTACATTTTAATCTTGGGGTGGGGGGGGGGGGTTTATAAGCCCCTCCACCCCAATTATTCACCAATTTTCATGGCGTGTATCATGTTAATATAGGATGGAGTTAGTGGAGGGCTTTGGCAACATGTGTTTCACAAGTTACCATTATAATTCATTCTGGGGGCGTTGCATGATTTTCAGCAACCATAAGATCATATTATCAATTCATCATTTATTGGATTACTTCCAACTAATGGGAACATCCTAAATCATATGGACATTCCAAAGGGCTTTTATATTGTTCGGAGGACATGTCCAAGTGCCTTTGTGAGATTAGGACACCTATTAGAAGGTCTTTTCATTATCTTAGATGAATTGTTTGGAATCTTTCACAAGACAATGATCGATTTTTAGGGGGGGATTCATGAAATCAGGTTGTCACACTAAATGGTTTTTCCAGACCAATTTGGGGACAACTTAGACATATTTCAAGGGTTTTACAACTGCGATAGGCTCCCTTAATGTCCCTATTTTATTTTCTTTGTTTATTTTACAAAGGTTGGGGATCTATCGAGGTAGTATGAGTGTTTTTTAAGACAAGAACTATACCTCTTAGTGATGCGTTGCATGAATAATAAAAGGTTCTATGAATATTCATGATCATTTCTTGGGAAATTCCATTTGTTTGTCCTTATGGAGACAAAATGAGGAGCATGAGTTCACTTATACATGTTCAAGTACCTTCGTGTGATAGGGATGACATACCAGTGGGCTTTCTTGAGATGAGGAGGAAATTTACTTGGGTTGTTGTAGTGAATTTATGATCACTAGGGTAACATCGTATGATGTTTATGACTTCAGGAGAATCCCACCTTCTCCCCTTTTTATTTTATTTGTTTATTTTACAAAGGTCAAGGGGTTTCATGACTTTTCTTGAGAATTTATTAGGACAATCACTCACGCCATCAGTGATGTTTCATGTGAGTTTTATGAACACAAGTGGCTTCCACATTTTGGATATTTTCCTCCTATTTTCCAAGGATTTCTGGATGGTTTTTCAAGCATCCTCTGGTTGACAAGTTGCATGACCTGGGGACTTATCTGGATGTCTCTATGTGGTCAGCGATTGTTCGGGGTGCCTTTGAAAAAGTAAAAGGACATGTATAAGGGACTTCACACGGCCTTTTATAGTCTATATGTTGTATGTGACCATCTATAAGAACTTATTCTAGTCATGAGATCATATTCCTCATGGGGGTTCACACGATCCGCATGATCAAGGCCACCTTCCTCTTATGCAGGTTTGTGGGGAAAATAATTCCCATATTCAGGTATTTATTCCTTTTTGAATTTTTCAATTCTTATTTTTGGGGTGTTAATAAATGACCCCCCTTAGGAGTGACATCAATGGGTAAAAGGGCTTAGTTATGAGGAAAGTAAATTCCCAGCCAAGGATTCTGAGTTGTCATTAATTAGTGTCTTGGGTGATGCTTATTCTACCGGGAAATGTTCGGTATTCCATATAATGACCCATAAATAGGGAACATAGGGGTATTAATTCACTATCTACTTATTTTCTCCAAATATCTCTCAACCTTCTTCCATCATGTAACCTTATTATGAGACCTTCCCACAAGAACCCATCATGAGAACTTGTCATATGTCAATTCTGTGATAAATTTATCACAATATCTCCTTTTACTAGGGGATCACTTGAATCAATTCATGGAATTGTCTTTAGTAATTGTTTGAAATTTGGCCATGGGGATGCATGATCATATTGAGGGTTTCACAGGATCTGATGAATTGATTGCATGATCCTTAAACTATCACGCGACTCATGTGACCATGTTAAGGTCATGCGATTGTGAGTATTTTGAGGGAATATGTAGTTATGCAATTACTTTTGAGTTTATGAGACTAACAAGATCTTTAGGAATTAGGTGGTTTTTGAGTCTTTTATGTGAATCATGAATGACTTTACTGATTCATACGATGTAAAAAATGCTACAAAAATTTTATGTATTTCCATTTCGAAAATTTTATTTATCTTTCTGACATATTCCACTAATGTTTGTTCAGATTGATTCTAGTTCACATCAAGGTTCCTCTTCTATAACTAATCAATGGACCATGGACACTAGATACCATAATGTTGGCCCCTAATACCACATTAGTTCTGATAACGATGTTCTGAAATGGATTCTTCTATTACAGATTCAAAATTACCCTAACTTAAGAATATTTTTCCTCTAATGATAAGGGTTTCATGATTTTGAAGGTGAGGATCCCCTTACTAAATAGATGAAGGAGGATTTGGAGGCACTGGATAAGATTCCTTAGTTTATATTTAATTCTTAGGACTATATAGATGTTTTGGACCATGAAGACATTGAGATATGATAGAATCATATCTCACTAGAAGTATGGACTATCAAAATAATAATATTCATTAGAAACTACTCAAAAGAGATTTTAGGAGCTAACTACTTTAGTCAGGACTCTCTATCCTGAGGAAGAAGAGAAGGAGGTGGGGATAGCTACACTTTAGCGTTCAATTAATCCTTCTCACTAGACTCTTTCCAACTTGGCTATCTCAATGGATTGAATCTTACGATTGTTCAATGTAATCATTTTTTATGATATTCCTGGAGAGACTCTAAAATATAGAAATTCCACCTATTTTAATGTTATCAATGAATGGATTTTCTAAAACTATCATGTTTCTATCTATTTTTTCTTTCAGTCATGATGTTCATGACATTTAGATGGTCCGATATTATATGAATATCCAATGATATCCTTCTTTTTTATAATATCAAGGAATCTTGAATGCCAAGATTTTAATGATTAAATTATAATATATTCTTCTTGAAAAATATTCATGAATTTCCACCAACATGAGATTCTTCATTGCTATGTCTATTCTAGTTATCTTGAGATTTTACATTTCCAAAAAGTAAAATTGGTTAAAATATATATCCTAGAGGGAGAGTGATATTTCTTTTTCCAAAGCTGATAGGCTTGGTGAGCATGGGTTGATTTTTTCTAAGGATATATAGTGAGACATGAGAACTTTTTCATTATTTAAAACTAAATCATTATTATGCTATAGTATAGAGTATTTTAGCTCAAACCTTCTATCACTATATTTTTGAGTATTTTAGATCATATCTTATATCAATTTATTTTAGGGTCTTTTAGATCAAACCTTCTATTATAGTATTTTTTGGTCTTTTAGCTCGAACCTTTTCTCACTATAGTTTAGGGTATTTTAGCTCAAACCTTAGGATGCTATTCAGTTTAAAGTCTTACTACTAGGAATTTATCAATGATCATGGAATATGGTGCAGACTTCCCAAGAATGACCCAAAACATACTAAGATGTTGTGTTCTATCGTGGTGTTGTTGAGGCTCATGAGGATTGGATCTCCTTTCTTGTAAGTAGGAGATTCCTCTAGTTGGTAGGTAAAATCCCTTATTATATCAATGCCTCTTATTGATAACATTTTCAAATATATATGTCTCCACTATTTTACTAGGTTTATGGAAGATTTATGGGGGTAATATTGGTTGAGGGTGAAATAATAGGGAATCTAAGCCTACCTGGATAGTTGGAATGTAGATGATGTAAATCATGTGACCAGGATCTTGAATCAATGAATCATGGATTGTGGCATACATACTAGGAATGACCCAAGATACCCTAAGGTTCTAAGTTTTTTTGTGGTTCCATTGAGTCTCATGAAGATTGAATTTCCTTTTTTTATAAGGAGGGGATTCCTATGGTTGGTAGGTATAAGTGATTTATGCATTAATATAATTTTCAAACAGAGGTATCCCTACTATTTTTCCAACGTACATGTATGATTTTTGAAGACTCAATCATATAGCCAATGAAGTTGGGTATAAAGGAAAAGCTATCTAGGAAGGGTTCTGGGACCTTAGGGTAATTTAGCTTCTAATTCATGAAACTCAATACGTACACAATATGGTTTTGACTTATGAATTATGGGCCATAAAAAGGTTTGGGAATGGATTTATTCATCCCTAATTTGAGAAAGGGTGCAAAATTTGATGACGTAACATTGAGGATATTGAATGAACTTGAATAGTATGGTTATAGGGAATGTGAATCATGTTCGAGGAATTTATAGGTTAACTGGAGATGGGAACCGGTGGGTATAGGTCAAGTATTGAACATGGTACAAGAATCTACTATTACAATAGGTCTAAAGGATAACTCTTGAATTTAACGGGGCCTTCCTAGGATCTGATGGTCTTTTCGAAAGAGTAAGTCCTTGTTACCAGTCTGCTATGGGGAATTCGTGTCAGCTCATACTTTAAATGAATGCAGTTAGTTCATGAAATTTTTAAAATTCTGGAAGGGTTTGATCATCCTAAAAGTTTTTCACTTCATAATGAACATGTTATCATAGAAATTAGATGTTAAAAACCATTACTCTAACAATTTCCTATACTAGGGGGTACAACGAGAATATCTTTCATTTTAATAGGGATAAAAAGTAGGTCCTATGAGATTTATTACTTATTTATTTGCACCCTGATTTTTTCCTAAACTCCAAAGATGAATATTCAGAAAGAGAATACTTGACTTTTGTTCATACTACCCTTTGAAAGTTTTCAACCTAGAAAGTTTTGTGTCACTTTCGCTAAAATTTTAAGGTCTAGTGATTTGGACCATTATAGGATAGAGTTTAAGGTCATACAACTTTGACCAGAGTGAAGAAATTTTAATTTCATAATGCACATGGATCTAATATGTGGAAGAGCCAAATTAGGATACCCAAGGTCAAGAGCAGTCCAACATCCTTCTGAGAGGAAGGTGAAAATTTCATAAATCACAGATCATGGTTCTTAGCTCACGAGTAATGATATGGAACAATCATTCTGAAGATGTCTTAGAACAGCCTCAGGTGTTGGGATATTCCATGATGACTTTAGTCACACAAGGATTAGAAATCATTACTTATAGAGACAAGATATATCTGATTGGTAGGTATCATCCCTTATGCTTTGATAGAATGGTGAAATAGATAGATCTATTTTACTATCCAATGGACTTTGAAAGGTTTGTGGGAACCCAAGATGATCAAGGCATGAAGTGTGGTATATGGATCGAGTTATTTAAAAGATGGTGTAAGCACCCCGTACTCTAGTTCACTAAGGTTAGGCTCACATGGTCCTTTAATAAGGGATGATAATAAAATATGTCCTACATAGTTTAACATCATGTAGTAGGTATGTACTTTATTATATGTTTTTTAATGTCATATGATAAGGATATATTTATTTATTATAGTTTAAATTCATGTGGTAAGGACATTTTTGTTGTTTAGTTTTAATGTCATATGACCAAGACATTTGTCTTACAATTTAACATCATGTGTTAAAGACGTGGGAACTGATGTGAAAAATTGTGCATGATATATTATATGAACAAGTAGGTCGTATGAATATTTAACTTGTATGTAGGAGAAATGAGCTTGTAGGACTTAGATCATGAGTAGTTGGGGAGAATTTATTTATTGGTTTCTATAGATGGATCTTAGATTGGGGATCCAGACATCACTACATATCATATGATGATAGGAATAAATCCACATGTAGTTCCTCAATGGGAAACTCTCTATGCAAGTCTAACCCATATGAAGATGTGGGAATTGTTTCCATTGATTTTTGTAGTTGGGCTCAAGATTGTATATCTATGTGTCACTACATATCTTTTGATTATAGGAATCAATCCACATGTATTTCTTGGGATACCATGAATTTTATTGTCATGTTTCAAGGAATTAATCCACAATATGTGACAAGGGGTATTACTACTGGACCCAAAGATGGAAATATATACATCATTATGTATTCCGTGATGATAAGAATCAAGACACATGTAGTTCTTGAGGAAGGAACATCCGGTGAAAGTATGACATATATATATGGATAGGGAGTTTTTATTCTTATTTCTTGTGAATACACTTGGGGATAGAGATTTGGATGTCACTACATCTCATTTGATGTTAGGAAGCAAGTAACATGTAGTTCCTAAATGAAGGTGTGGTGGGAGACCAACACTAAAAATAGTGGTCCTCTCAGGAAAGGTCCATAGGAATGTGAAATTTTTTGTTGTGAAAGGTACATCAACTATGTAGTTTAATGTAATGCGTTGAGGAATAATGGTATGACTTTTAATATCTTTCATTCAGGACCAAAATTAACCTACCATGTGCTATTATTAATTGTATATGTAGGGAATACCTTACTAAAATTCCTAAGATCATGTGAGCTATGCTCAGTATAAGAAACTAGGAATGGAAATGGTTCATCACACCATGAAGAGGTGGTTAAGGATGGTCTAGGGTAATTTTCTATTATGCAATTTCTATAACAAGATATAAGATTGAGGCATCCCTATGTATCTCATTGAGATGATAATCAAGCCATACATAGTTCTAGAAAACCCGTACAGTTTAGCACCATGTGTAAAAGATTTTTTTCATGCAGTTTAATGTCATGCAATAAGAACAAGGGTCATGTAATGTGAAAGGAAAGGAATCCTTTGGTTGGGCCCAATAATAGAGGTTTGGGCGTCACTACATGTCCTATGACAGTAGGAATCAAGTCATACGTAGTTCGAGAGAACCATTAATTTTAGTGTCAAGTGGAAGGGACATTTTCCATGCAATTTAATGTCATACGGTAAGGACAAGGACATATAATGTAGTTTAAATTCTTACTATTAGAACATTGGATATTTTTCAGTTTAGAATCTTTCTTCCAGGTTGAGATATTTTTTGTAGTTTAAAGTATTTATTCCATGACTTTATATGTTGTGTAGTTTAGTGTCTTTCTTCCAAGATAAGATGTGTTGTGTAGTTTAACATCTTGCTTCCAGAACGAGGGGTGCTTGATGACTGCTATGAAAATTATTTCTTGAGAAATATCACATTGGGGTGGGGTGTGACATGATTCCCATCCATTGTGTCCAATGAGTAGGTGAAATTATTATAGAACTTATGTATGATGTAAGGACCTTCCCATTTGGTTTCTAGATTTAGAAGCTTCTTCCTTGATATCACTCGGGTTCTGGAAGCCAATACCAGTTCTCATTTGAGGAATGAAAAGAGGAAAGCCATTTTTTAAATTCTCTTCTGATCCAATTATGATGGAATTAAATTTTTTTCAATTTACATAACCTCTTCTCATCTAGCCACTCTAATTCATCCAACCGCTTTTTCAATTGCTCATCATCTGAGAGCTATCCACAAATGGATATTCAGAGTGATGGTAGTTGGACATATATGGGTAACACTTCCTCAGTCCCATACACTAATGACTATGGTGTTTCTTATGTATAAATACATGTGGTTGTATGGTAGGCCCATACTGTATAGAGGATCTTGTCTGAACATGACTTATTATCCTTATTCCCCATATTCTTGAGTATATTTGACATAATTTTATTAAAGGCCTCTATCATTCCATGTATTTCTTCATGATATTGAGATGAGTGATTGGGCTTGATATTTTAATCCTGTTATAGTTTCTCCAACTCTGTATAACATAATTTGGTGCCAATTTCCTTCAATATTATGTGAGGGACCTCAAACATGGTGATTATATGGGACTTCAAGAATTTGATGATATTCTTCACACTGACTTCCTTAAAGGGTATTTACTCATCCCATTTGGAAAGAAAATTTGGTAGTAGTAAATATATACTTGAAATTATTATTTGTGGTTGGGGATATATCACCACGACATCCATTACCCAAACATTGAACGACCAGGAATATCAAGATGTATATAGAAATTTTGGGGGTTGATGGATGAAATATTCATTGACATTTCATGCATAAAATTTCTTGGTGAACTCCACATAGTCTTGTATCATTGTTGTATAGTAGTAAACTATCCTATGGAATTTGCAGGAGAGACTGGTCCTAGACTAATGATCATTGTAGGAGCCTACATGGACTTCTTCCATAATAGTGGGAAACTATTTTTATGCTATGAATCTGAGAAGGATTCCATCAAATCCTCACTTGTAGATGTATTTTTTTATTTGGACCATCCTACATGTTAATTTTTACTACATTTCATCAAATCTATTCCCTTATGGCTCTATCTATCGAGATAGATCCATTTGGGAGATAACCAATTATGGGATCCATCCCTCCAGGGGTTGATATTGGTTCATCATACTCTAGGGAGGTGTTGACCTCATTGATTTATTCCATATCATATATGATGATTTAAAATACCATTATTTAGTGCATGGTATGGAATACTCCTTCCTCCTGATTAGGGTTAGCTAAGATTGTGGCTGCATTAGCCAATTCATTTATGAAAGCATTCTATGATTGGGGAACATGATGTAATGTGGGCTCAAAAGTGAACTTTCCCATCAATCCCATAACATAGCCAATGAGAGGGTCTATTTATTCCTTTTTTATGGCATATTCACTATTGATCTTCGTTAGCAATAGTTATAAATCCCCTTTGACATCCAGGTAGGCTATTTATAGTAATAAGAATAGATCCAACCCAGTGATGAGGACTTGGTATTTTACCTTATTATTCGTGTAGCCTTATGATAGTGAGAAATAGTAGGGGAAAACTATTTTTCTTGGAGAGAAAAATAAAATCCCTAGGAAAACCTAATTTAGCTTTGTGTTTTCCATCCTTTTTCTAGTAGGACTCTGGGAGGCATAATAAAAATAAATCTACCATGTTTGAGGAGTTTCGTGGGCATAGAAGTCCTCCTAATCTAGGAGCTCGGTGTCTATTAGTGTATTCTCTATGGTAGGATGTGTTGTGTGATAGGTATTTCCCATTCACCGATTTCCATGACATGAAATATATGTAATATTATTTCAAAATGACCTCCCATTAGTAAATATGACTAGTTAATATAGGATGGACAAGAATTTACTTGAGTAGATCAATATTAGAGACATTATGGAATTAATTTTGTGGCAAGTAATGCCTTGTATTTTTTCTATGAAGATTGGTGTAAGGCGGTTCTTCTCAATATCACAGTATAGTGTCTCAATACCTAACATCATTAAGATAAGGTAGTAGATATTTTTATCACTTCCCGCATCATTTTTATATGTCATGAGGGTGCCCAATGAGCGTTCCATGGTGACCACATAAATGATTAGTGGAGTCCCTTCCATTAGAGGCATCAGAACTAGTGAGTGAAATAGGTACTACTAGATTCATTTAAAGGCTCCCTGACAGTAATCATAACTATGATATGTAATCCCCTTCATCATTAGTCTGGTGAAGGGGAGAGGTTTTCAAGTAAATTTGGCAATGAAACACCAAATATTGGTGATGTTACTTTATATCCCCCTCAGTTTTTTGATATTTCTGGGGGTGACATTACTAAGATAGAACTAGTCATTTCTAGGTCCACCTTGATATTGTAGTGTCATATCACAAAGCCAAGTAACTTACATGATGTCACCTCAAAAGCGCATTTTAGTGGATTTACCTTCAAATTGTGTTTTCATAACTTTCCAAAGATTATTTGAAGATCCATGAAGTGATCACATTTCTTTCAATATTTGAAAACTAGGTATTAGATGTAACATTCGATTAACCTTCCTAAGAATGGATTAGAGGTAAGATACATGATGTGTTGATATGTGGAATCAGCATTCTTTAAGTCAAATGGAATGAAATTATAGAAAAAGATCCCATGGGGGACTCTTAAGGTAGTGGATTATTTATCCTTCTGGGATATATTTATTTTATTGTACCCTAAATACTCATCCATGAAGGAAATGGATTCGAATCCAATAGTTTCATTGATCAAGAGTTTTGTGGTTGAAAATAAGAAATAGTTCTTTGGGAAGTGCTAGTTAATGTCTCTAAATAGATGGAGACCCTGATAATCCTATTATTTTTATTTACAAAGATGATGTTGGAAAGCTGTCTTGGGTATTTTACTTCTTAGAAAAAGTTGTATTTGATCAATTTGTCAACTTCTGCCTCTTCATTGGTGGAATGAGAGGGGTGCATTATCCTAGATGCCTCCATGAAGCCTCGATGCTCATGGGGTAAGATGAGATGGTTTTTATCTACATCTATGTTCAGTCCAGTAATTTATGTATAGTTCCAAGTGAACACATATCAATATCTCTTTAGAAATGTGATGCACATATCATTCCCTTTCAGGGGCATGGTGGAACTAGTTATTGTAGGTCATATGTCTTATTATGTTCCTAGATTTACCTATTTGGGCTCATCAATGGGGGTGGAAGCACCTTCCTTGAATGTAGGAGGAGTGTTCTTGAGGTTATCCTCAACATTCTCCATTTTTGAGTATGTGGAGACACTTTCAATAAAAAATTTCAATCTATGGGATTATCTATCACAATTAATGTGATAGAGGTCATAAGAAGAGACGTTATCATCCCCTACTTCCTGATTCATTGTAGAGAGATGTCAGAGTTGATTGTATTTTATACTATCATTGGGAGAAGGAGGATCTTGGATCTCTGGGAATAGGTCTATCACCTTAACTAGATTTATGGGGAGCACATGGTCATTGTCGATAATATTTCATGGTTTTTTAGGGGTGGTCCCTAAAGACATTGTGATCTGCAACCTATATATCATCATCCACCATTGGTTGTTTGCCTCCCTTTTTGTAGAAACTTTACTCAAAATATATGGATTCATAGGTATGAAAAGGTGAACTATCACCATGTAATATTATAGACTTTACATTAATGGGATATTTCATAAATTGATAGAATGTTTAATGTACCACCATGCAGATATGAATCTAAGGCCTTATGAGTATGAAATTTTATGTAGTGTCCTGCTGGATAACCATATAATCAATTTTAGATGTGATAACACCAAACTGAGTTTTGAGATTCATCTTCTCAATAGGTATTTGTTCATGCTTATCATGCCCTTGAATGGTCATCATAATGAGATATAAATCCCATTATCAATATCCCAAACATTGGGGGGATTGAATTAGGATAATATTGATCCAAGATCCATTGATAATTAGAGCCCTTCAGATGTAGAAATTATCGATTATTCCTGAAACATATATGGGTTTGATGTGTCTCTAGATGACCACTTCCTGGTCATGCTCTGTGAATGAGATGGTGACATGGAATTCTATTGAAATCCTCTCCATTCGATAGACCTAAACTACAAAAACATTTGTCTCAAATTATTATGGGATTTAGAGGGATTTAATGAGTGCCTCTCTGAGTTATTTTGAAATATGGAGCACATCATGGATTGATAGATTTTCTGGGAAAACCTCCAGTTGCTTTAGAATTTCATAATTTTTGTGCTAGAGGATGGTACTTCTGAAGGTGGGGTTTTTTTGGACATGTGGCATAGGAATGGAGGAATTTAAGGTAGACTAACCTAATACTTATGAAGGTGTTGTGGGAGAATCTTCTTTTAGCGGTGTGAGTCATGGGATAATTCCCCATTTCCTAGGATTCTTAGATAATAATACCCCCACTAGGCATTCATGCAAGACAACTTGGTGTGGAAAACCTCTGGAAGGTTCTATGATACCTCTATGTTTTTTTGGGCTCACTAGAGTGATTTTCCATGGGTCTTAGCTGCATATATGTCCTCTATGGGGATATGGAAAAAAAATATTGGGTCAAACAATGCCTGTTTTGTCTACTGTATCCTCGATTCTTATGCATGTGGCCTCCTATTCCTTGGTTTGGTGTAGGAAACTCATACTCTTAGGAATATTCTTCATCAGAGAAGTGGTCTTCCAAGTGTATCACATTTAAAAAACCAATGATGATCATTTCACTTGATGGGGGTTCTGTTTTGTAAGGCGGTTCTCGTTATTTGAATTTTTTAGGAAGAAGTCTGTAACACTAATAGCCAACATTGAATAAGAATATCACTCCTCCTCCTCTGTTTTTTCCTCTTTTTATGGTCACTCCCACCTTTGGGATACATATCCAATCACACCTTCTTATGTGGTAGGTCTATTGTGGGTCTATGCAGTTATGTTCTTAGGGTGGCATGAGCTTGGTCAATTGTTTTCCAAGTCAACAAGTTATTGAAATTTCATTCAAATATGGTCGTAAAATTCTATCAATAAACCTCTTCTTCTAAATGGGAAATATTTATATAGGCCACCAACTCTAAAGAGTTATCTAACACCACCTTTCTTGAATTGACCATTCCTTAAAGGATGTCTTTGAAGAAAAAATAATCATGGATATTATAACTCAACCTTATATAGAAAGGGAGGTAGTTCGGAAATTTGGTGAGGTTAACCTCATTGGGCTTCCTAGGCTATGGAAGCTTGAGCAGGTTATTGTCCATGGAAGATAATAAATAAGTGAGGACTTTTTAATTCTAAAAGGAGTATGCTTTATTCATCCATTCCTCAAATCTAGGGTGACCCTAATTTCTATTTTCTTCTTTCCAATTGTAATTTTATCATTATTTATTCTTGACATGAGGTGATGAGTAGTTCAAGACCTTCCTAGGTACTTGGATGGGCTCTAAAACTAGCTTTAGAGTGACAGTTATAGCTTCGTCTTTGCCTATACTTTTCCCCTATGATGGGGGAATGAGCTAATATTTGGATCAGGTTCACTGAATTTCATATTTCAATCATTGTTACATCTTTTTGATCTCACAGAACCCCTCTCAATACTCTATTGGGATCAGAGGTTCCTGCATCTCATTTTGGATATTTTCAACACAAATTTCCAAAAATTGTTCTTACAAGAGATTGTTGCTGGGTGAATAGTTTAAACCCTCCCACCAGGATATGAAGTCATACACCCTCTAATTTTTTTCATTTCTTGTAATTAGTTAGGTCAAAAATAATCATTTACCTTGGAATTGAACTAAATTGATAAATGAATTGATGATGAAGGTCTTCCCATCCTATAATGGATCCTACTGGTGGACTATAGTACCAAACAAATGTTGGCCCTATCAGATTATATAAAAAAACCCAACATTTTTCCCTCCAATTGATCTAGAGAGTTCATCATTAGTCCAAATCTGGATGCGATGTGTGTGAGATGTTGTTCGGGGTCACATGCACTGTCAAAGGTATAGAATGTAGGACTAAAAAATTGGGTGGGGGAATAGTTTCATCCACCCACTATAGAGATGACTTATTCTTAGGATTCATAGGTGTGTTTATACCTTCCATGGATTCTATTTTAGTATCCAAGGACTTGATGAGGTTAAGAACCTATCGAGGTACTGCTTTCTGAGACACCTCCCTTATACATGGATTGAGTTGGGGTCGAAAATGTGTCTCTATCCTCATCTCCCCCTGATTCTCGATTTTTTCAAATACTAAATGATCCCCCTACAAAGGGAGAGTTTGTTTCCACAATAGAGTGAAGTCATGATAATTTATAACTTCCTCATTTATATAGACTAACTTCTTGGATCTAGAGCCATCAAAATTCTCAAATTCCTCTCTTGTTGGTGGATTGGATTTTTCCATATGTATGGGAGGACAGATATTTTATTCACCCTAAACATGATACCCAATGGGAATATTTCCCCTAATTAGTACCTATTTTAGTTGCCTAAGAGTTCTTATTTAATTCTCATATTGCGACAATTATTCCTCTATGGAAGGAATTTTGAGTCTTTGGGATAGTTATTGGGATATAGCTATACCTTTCCCTTTTTCATCGATAGTGATCTAATTTTTTTTGGGATGATTTGGAGCTCTACTCGAGACATGGAAGCTTGATATTTAGAGGTTCCATGTTTGGGAACCTCCTCTGGTTCTGGTTGTGTGATACCTCGTTTGGTGCATCTAGATCACCCTTATCTTAGGATAGGTTCTCCGTGTTGTGGCCCTCTGCATTTTCATCTTGATCCACAATGTCTTTCATGTTGAAAGTGACAACACTTATAGAGTTGTATTAATAATGTTAATTTTCCCATTACTCACAGTGAAATAAGATGATTATGCACTACCTTTATCAATGTTGTTCTTTGAACCCCTATCCATATTTGATCGTGTTTACTTACAAACCCATTGGTGTATGGTTGCCTTTGTTGTACGTTACTCCAATCCCAAATATTAGAGGTTTTTCTTGTGGTAGGAGGAATGTATGGGATATCGACCGTAGATAGTTACCTCCCAACCTGGACAAGACTGGTTCTCTCTATGATGACAACAATGATGAAAGTTCCCCCTATCCTATGGACTAGAAGTTATCCATGGCCAAAATTGGAATTGATTTATTCTTTTGTTGTGGATATGATGATTTTAGTTGGGGATTTTATGATTTACAGGAAATACAATGAGATATAAATTCCCCTAGCCTAGTGGGATGGGGTTGATCTAGAATCACTGTTGATTTCCTCAAGACCTTATCAGGGGGTGATGAACCTTGTGATGGTGATTGAGATATAAATTCGTTCATCCTAGTAGACTAGGGTTTGTTTGAAACTACTGATGATATATCCTAGATCCCCTCAGGAATTAATGATCTGAGAGGTGGAGGTAGTGGTAGATATCCACCAAGCCTGATGAGCAGGTTCTGCTCCTGGATACCTATTCTAGTAGCTATTACTATGGCCTTTTTTATGTGTTGTAGTTGTGTTCACGAGGGATTTGTGTGCAATGGAGGCCCATGATAGGAGTTAGTTTCTATAGGATGTCATCAAGTTGATTGCAACCATGGATTCTATGTCTAAAATGCATTCCCATTACTTTTAGGGGACTAGTTGAAATAATTTTTGGCTATCTTATACCTCTATTTGTGATGTATGGGCACTATTACAATGGTGGGATTCTATTGTAGTGACAAACTAGATCACATGTTATCCATTCCTCTGATTTCTCTAAAGGCTATGACACTACAGGACACTGTATCTAAATGGCTCTATTGTTTTGGGGACATAGTGAAGTGAAATGCTCTATATTTCTCCCATCCTCATATATGAATGTATGAAGATGCTCTAGAAATTAGTCGGTAAAAAGTTGTCATGGTGCAGAGACAAACACCGTGTAGGAATTTGTCATGCTCCTCCATTCCTAGGTTCCATACTATTGAAAAGGCAGTCATATCCATTTGACAACATAGTGTTTTGATGAGATGAAGTTGATACTCATATCTTAGATAAGTAATATTTCTAGCATTTAGTCTCTAATGAGTTTCCCACATATTTTGCTGTAGATAATGTATTCACTCCTTTTCTAGCTCATCTGGGATCTCATAGTCAAATGTGGAGAGAGGCTAGAACATGAGGGGTGTTATTTTTTGGATAAATCTCCCCATATATCAATTTAGAACCCCCCTTCATCAGACTTACACATCTCCATCCAATCAGACCATAGAATATGCTTCTTGGGGTCACCTACTGACTAGAGTGGAGGGATACAGAAAGTTGATTGGGAATTATATACGGTTGAACCTGATATTTTTAGCACCTCTCTATACAAAGGTGTCTGATTTTTGAACACCTATCTATATGGAGGTGTCTGTGAAAGGGAATTATTTCCTTATCCATGTGATATATCATCATGGGGACGTTTACCATGATGTATTTTAGGATTATATTCCCTATGATTCATCTTCACACTACCATGAGGTGTACTATCATGGTAATGGTCATCTTATGCTTTGTTTGAAGAGTTGGAGGACACTTAGGGTGTTGAGAATGTGTATCAAACAACCTCAAGGACACTAAAATTGAGTATATTAGGGATATGAGCCTCATTTTACATCATGGTTGGAATATATCAAACTGCCTCTTGGAATGGTTTAGGGATATGATCCTATTGTATGATTATTTCCAGACCTTGTTTATAACTATTTGGTGTTATGAGAATATGATCCCACTACTGAGAAGTTAATAGAATATTCCAATGATCATCCTTATTATTGAAAATAATATAATTGGTCCTGAAGCATGTGTCATTATCACTTGGTGAGCCTCAGTCATAACAGAAGTATGATCCTAATCCTAATCCTTTGGAATATGTTTATGGTCTTTCATGGAAGGTATATGATCCTTCTCCAAGTCAAGTGTCTCTCTCACACGGTGATCCCTGATTGGAAGAGGAATATGATCCTGGTATAAATATATATTCACGACCAAAATATGTTGATGGACCACTAGAATGGGGGAAGGGATATAAGACTCCTTCTATATTTCTTAGGAACGATACTGGTGTAGTCATTCATCGGTGAAAGTAGGAATTTGTCACTGGCTTCTGTGATCTACTTTAATATGCCATGAAAATTATCTTACAATAATATGAGTCTATCTAGAGGCATGTTCCACTCTCACTTGGTGACACCGGCTAGAATGAGGACATGATCTTGATCCTATACCTTCAAAGTATGCCACAGGTCTTCTTCAATAGGAATATGAGTATTCCTTGAAGAATGTTCCCCTATCACTTGGTTATCCATAGATAGAATAGGGATATGATCCTAATATTAGTGCTTTGGAATATGTCTTCAGACTTTTTGACAGGATTTTTCCTCTATCCCGAGGCATGTTCCACTCTCACTTGGTGATCCTTGGTTGGAACATGAATATGAGCCTGATCCAACACCTCAAATTTTATCAGAATATGCTGATAATCCTTCTAGATGGGAGCAAGAATGTGTTATTTCTCCAGAGAAACCACTTTTTCATAATGATTAGAGTTTTTAACTATCCTGGAAGTTGTGATAGAAATATGTATCTATCCATGTATTTTTACCAGTGATAGAATATGTTGGAGGAGTTCTTTAGTTATGTCTATGTTGTAATGGAACTTTAGAAAAGTGTGTGAAGGGATATAATTATGCACATTTTATATCTCTACTATGTAATAGAATTTATCTTCAGTTAAACTGAGGATATGAACCCACTTATTCCATCGTTATGCCAAAATAATTTACTGATGGGATTCATGCATGAGGGTAGGGATATATGCCTCCCCCATGCCTCCTGTAGGAATATACCGGAAGGATAGCTCTGAGTGAGAAGTGATATGATCCATCTTCCTGGTTACAGCCGTAATATTCTAGTAGACTTTTTCAGGGAGAGAAGGGATATGATCCCACTCACGGTTATCCAGATCCTTCTTCGCCTGAAGTGTCTTCCTTCCTGCCTATACATGGTAATCATAGGTGGAAATGTGTTAGGTGGTACCCTTAGCAAGAAATTTATGCGTACCAGTGGGATGGTTCTGGTTGTAACGCCCTGACCCTAGTTACCCAGAGTCGGTGCATTATTACATAACATTGTCATGATCACAAGAAAGATCAAATATCGAAAGACCGATTGGTTTAGTATCCTTGGAAACACTAGATATATTCATAAAGTTTTACATTACATCATAAAAATGAAAACTACAACAATATGGTCTCCATATTCCACACTAATATCCCCACATACTATCCCTGCAGGTCATTCATAAATTACTTCTTCACATCCTGTGAAAAATAAAACATAGAAAAGGGGTGAGCTCAAATGCCCAGTAAGGATAACAATATAGCGGAAACTTTCATAAATAAGAATAAACATTTAAGGCAGTATATAAATAAAACAAAATCCTTTTAAACTTTAACTTCAACATAGTATGAAAAAAATAAAATGAAATAATGTCATTTACTTAATCACATGGATATTCTACTAATCGAATAATCACATGCAATATCAATAACCACTTTCATAATGATGGAATGCATAATGCCAGACTATCATAACCACATAGCCAAGGCCACGTACTAAGACTACAAATAAGATTTTTCCAAGGCCTTGTGCCAAGACACTAGTTTGTCTCATGAGACCTACCGATGCATCGATGAGCTATAGCGGGCTCCACCCGTCACATATTAAGTCCAATGCATTCCCATATGAAAAGGTTTAAACATAACATAAAAATTCGTATTAAAACTAGCATATGAAATGTCAATACTTTCACCATAAACAATGAATGGTATAAAAATATAACATCCATAGTCAAACATATCACAAAACCTTCAATACAATATAGAAGTTTTGTATCATAATAAATCAACTTCAAATAAGCGTAAAATCCATCAAAGGATGTTGACATAGATGAAATCAAAACTCTTTTTAGATAAATATCTCTTTCTATTTTGAAATCATTTAAGAGTCATATATTTATAAAATAAAACATTTTCTATGAAAATATTATTATAATCTTGTAAGGGAAGCTTCGACGATTTTATAACGACAGAAAAAAACCACACCCACCGTATAAGTTAAAAAAACATTCTAACCTTAATTCTGTCGAAAAGGTTAAAAGCACCTTGTTTGGAAAACGACAGAAATATTCCTTTATAAAAATATTATAAAAAGTAAAAAAAGGGTATAAATGACTTTAACCCATATTCTTTTAAATAGTAAAATTGTTTTGAAATACATTTTTAAGAAACATGGATGTGGATGATAAAGAGATCCCAGTAAATTATTACGTATAAACAACCTTGGATAATGAAGAGATTGTGAAATAAACCTTACCTGGTACATTTCCTTGGTGGGGGTAGGTTAACCTCCTGTATAATTGTGAAATAATTTTTATTAAATTATACAAGAATCATATACATTAATATGATATCATATATCATCTTTTAACATTGATTTGTTAATAATATCTTAGTATTATCGTTGTTTCGGGTGTTAACTTACTCATTTTATTTAATATGTTTTGTTACGTAAGACATGTTTGTAATGGATAGGTTGTATATTAATCATATCTAGAATTATATCAAGTCCTTAGATACTATTATTAAATCATCAAATGATAATTCTACTTGAATGGTATGATGGATAATGAATCTCATCACGTTCGTGGAGATGGTAGTCTGTACGTACGCACGAGCGACAATATCATTCTCTTGATATTAAAATAATATATAATTTGATGGTATATCATATATACATAATAATTATAATTTTATATTTATTATTTACATGAGTTACACATCATTATTATACCCATCCAAATAATAATATATTGAATAACAATCACACCCCGACATGGAGATGGTAAGCCGTACGTACGCATGTATGGTGAAATGTTATTCAAAGGGTGGATATAATACTGAATATGGTTGTACCATATTTATAATAACATCACATTATATATATGATACTTGAGTTATTATTTTATAATGGTAATAACAAAGAAAGAAGAAGTGGAAGAAGAAAGGAACTTGAAAAGGGGTGGTGAAAACATTACCTCTTCTTCAGGTTCTTCCTTTTGATTTGATCAAAAGGGATCCTTAGGATGGATTTTTGATCAAAATAAGGCATCTAGGTTGTAGTGAGGGAATTTTAGAGAGTATTTGGTTAGGGTTTAGCCTAACCAAAAGGCTTTGAAGGTGTGAAGAAATGATAAGGAGGAGTGCCCTTTTATAAGAGGGGTGAGGGGTACCTTTGGAAAATCTAGAAATATTAATTTATAATAAATTCATATTCGGTTTCTAATGGCCCAAAAGTTTATTATTTAAAGTTTAATGTGGGGATAGGTATAAAACCATTCAACCAATATAATTTAGACAGGTTTGGATTACTATATTAACCTTATCTTTAAGTATTAACTCTAAGTTAATTTGTTTCACTTTTACAATGTCTCTTTGTATTTTTATATTATATGGTTAATAAACTTACCATATACATCCAAGAGACCCCCAAGTTGTCCATTAATAATACACCTATCATTATATAAGTCTCGTGGACGAAATATACATTTTTATGAATTTAATATCAATTAATAATATAATATGTGTTTTAAAAACTCTTTTATGTCAATTTTGACACTATTCAATAGTTGATTTTTTTGAAACTCATAACAGAATGATTATTTCTAAAAACGTTAATTAAATAAATCCTAATATGTCATATTAACCTATAAAATTAGTTTAATTCAATAAAAGTCTAAAATTATATTTATTTGGGTATTTATAATATCAATTAGTTTAATTTTTCACTATTATGGTAATTACTATATCATCATTGTGTCATAAATAATTTAAATTATTTAATGTCTAAAAATTATAAATAAAATATCATTATGTAGGAAATATTTTTATATTTCTAATGAATATTTATAATCTAAAATCCATCATATATAACCCTATGTAAAAATTGGTTTTCTAAAAGATATATGCTTGTGTCATTTTTGTATTCATTTTAACTTAATTAAAATAAAGTGTCCCTATCACCTACAAGTGGCTCCATGGGCTCCCAAAATCGACCCAAAGATACCCACGGTCGTACATGTATCCACAAATAAGGTTAGGACACGTTTTAGGGTAATTTAGTATTATTATAATATTATTTTATTTAACCCATATTTACCGGATTTACCCATAACCATGGTAAATAAAATATTTACCGCAGTAATTATTCAAAATGTCTAAAACTAAAAGTTACCTATTTACACAATTTGAACATCCTGATTCAAAATATGGAATCCATTTTTCCAAATTCAAAACACAGAAGTGACAGAAATTAATTTAAAATTAATTCCTGTTGTTAAAACAAAAAACGTGTTTTTAAGAGATAATAACTATTTAAAGATTGACACTTGTTTATGTCCGGTTTAATTGTAAAATTATGTACAATGACCAAAATTATATTAAATGGTAAAAATATATTCTAAATATACTTTAAAACCAGTAAAATTCCTAATTTATCAATATAAATTATTTCGATTAAAAAAATTGTTTTTAATTAAAATTTAGTAATTTTCACTATTCACCAAAATATAAGTGTTATCCAAAAAGTTCCAAAATTTCACCCTAGGATAAATTTGATATTCCGAATCCAAAAATGAAGTCTATTTTGAAATATAAAATATATATAATTTCAAAAAGAACGTATTACTATTCATAACGGCTAGTTTGATCGGTTATGGTGTGTTAGAACTCGGTGTTGCGTACAACACACACTATCACATTATTCAAAGAGAAGCGTAACGTAAAAGCTTGGGGTTTTACATTCTCCCCTCCTTCAAATAATTTTTTCCTCGAAATTTCTAGAATACTTATCACATGAAAAGACTCGGGTGGTTCTTCATCATAAGTTCCTCGGGTTCCCACGTTGCCTCTTCCATCTTATGGTTTCTCCACAAGACTTTTACCAGACGAGTCGTTCGGTTTCTCAGTACTTTTTCTCTTGTATCAAGAATCCAAATGGGCTCTTCGCAATAAGACAGATCAGGTTCCAGTTCTAATTCCTCATAGGTGAGTACATGCATTGGGTCAGGCATATATTCCCTCAATAGAGATACGTGGAACACATCGTGAACTTTGGAGAGACTTGGCGGTATTGCCAATCGGTAAGCTACAGCCCCAATTCGTTCTAGAATTTCGAAAGGTCCGATGTACCTGGGACTCAATTTACCTTTCTTACCAAAACGTATGACTCCCTTCCATGGAGATACCTTCAGTAATACATGATCACCAACTTGAAATTCCAAATCCTTCCTTCGATTATCGGCATAGCTCTTCTGCCTACTTTGAGCTGGTTTGATGTGATTTTGGATTACCTTCACCTTTTCCATTGTTTCCTCTACCAGTTCTGGACCTACAAGTTTTCTTTCACCAACGTCATCCCAACAGGTTGGTGTGCGACATCTCTTTCTGTATAACGCTTCATATGGTGCCATCTGAATACTCGTATGGAAGCTATTGTTATAGGAAAATTCTACGAGAGAAAAATATTGATCCCACATACCCTGAAAGTCAAGTGGGCAAGATCTCAACATGTCTTATAAGGTTTGAATAGTCCATTCTGATTGTCCGTCTGTCTGAGGGTGGTAGGCAGTTCTCAAATGAAGTTCAGTATCCAGGTATTTCTGAAGACACTTCCAGAATATTGAAGTAAAATGGGGATCACGATCAGAAACAATTGATAGGGGTACTCCATGAAGTCTCACAACTTCATTAATATATAGTCTTTCTAGACGTTCCAGTGGTAGATCTTCTCTTATAGAAAGAAAATGTGTTGACTTGGTAAGAGGATCAACAATAACCCATATTCCATCGTTTCTTCTAGGAGTCTTTGGTAGCCCCATGACAAATTCCATCATAATATTGTCCCATTTCCACTCTGGTATGGGAAGAGGTTGCATGACTCCTCCAGGGTGTTGCCTTCCATCTTTCACTTATTGACAAACCATACATCTTGACACAAAATCAGAAATCTCCCTCTTCATATTGTTCCACCAAAAATGTTCCTTCAAATCTCTATACATTTTGGTGCTCCTAGGGTGTATAGAGAAATTGGAACTATGAGCATCATCCAGAAATTCCCTTTTTATATCAGGTATATTGGGAACACAAAGACTCTTCCCAAATTTCAAAATTCCATCTTCATACACAAAGTCTCTCAATCTCCCATCATTCACAGCTTTAATCTTCTTTTGAAATTCTTCATCATCGGTCTGAGAACTCTTAATCCTTTCTAGTAAAGATGGTTTGGCAACCATTTGAAAAAGCATTGATGCTTCACATTCCCTGGTTATTCCCATGTCCATCTTCACTAGATCCATGAAAATTGGATCCCTTTCAATTCTCATCATGTTCAAAACTCCATGGTCTTTTCTGCTCAAAGCATCTGCCACCTTTTTTGCTTTCCCCGAGTGGTATTGTATCATACAATCATAATCCTTGAGTAATTCAAGTAATCTCCTTTTCCTCATGTTGAGTTCTTTTTGTGAGAAAATATACTTCAAACTCTTGTGATCAGTATAAATCTCACATTTTTCACCATAGAGGTAGTGACTCCATATCTTTAAAGCAAATATCACAGCTGCTAACTCAAGATCATGAGTAGGATAGTTTTGTTCATGAATTTTCAACTGTCGTGATGCATAGGCAATAACCCTATCATTCTGCATAAGGACACAACCAAGTCCTTTCTTCGATGCATCGCTATAAATAACGAACCCATCATTCCCTGATGATAGAGTCAACATAGGAGCATTGAATAATCTTCTCTTCAGTTATTCGAAACATTCTTCACACTCTTTTGTCCAAACAAATTTAACCCCTTTACGTGTGAGCTTCGTTAATGGGTTAGCCAATCGGGCAAAATTCTGGACGAAACGTCGATAATAACCTGTTAAACCAATAAAACTACGTACCTCAGTTATACTCATTGGTGATGTCCATTCTTGGATTGCCTTGGTCTTAGAAGGATCAACAAAGATTCCATCTTTATAGAAAATATGGCCAAGAAAAGAAATCTCCTGAAGCCATAATTCACACTTGCTAAACTTCCTATACAATTCATGTCTTCTCAGAGTCTTCAGGATAATGTGAAAGTGATTTTCATGATCTTCGTAGCTTTTGGATTATACCAAGAAATCATCAATAAATACCACCAAAAATTCATCGAGATACTCCTTGAAAACTCTATTCATCAGATCCATGAATACAGAGGGTGCATTAGTCAATCCAAAAGGTATTACTGTAAACTCGTAATGCCCGTACCTGGTTCGAAATGTTGTATTAGGAATGTCTTCCTTCTTCACACACAACTGATGGTATCCAGATCGAAGGTCAATCTTTGAAAAGTATTGAGCACCATGCATTTGGTCAAATAAATCATCAATGCGAGGTAGGGGATACTTTTTATTTATTGTTATAGCATTTATCTCCCTGTAGTCGATACATAACCTCATAGATCCATATTTCTTTTTAACAAAAAGAACAGGGGATCCCCATGGAGAATCACTAGGGAGAATAAATCCCTTATTACTCAATTCCTCTAGTTGTTTCTTTAGTTCAACTAATTCTACAGTGGCCATTCTATAAGGGGTATTCGATATAGGCCTTGATCCAGGAATTAAATCAATGGAAAACTCAACTTCTTGTTCTGGAGGATGTCCAGGTAAATCATCCGGAAATACATCTACATATTCTTTCACAATAGGTACATCCTCTATTTGAACATTCCTTTCCTCACCCATAGTCATTTCATTATCTTCCTCCCCAATAATTGAATTTAGTTGAGCTACTGGGGTGGATCTAGATAAGAATTAGGTGGTGACGATTCTGCTCTAAAGATAAGGTGTTCCTTATCATCATCATCAAGAATCATGACCTCTTTCTTCTTACAATAAATCTTCGCATCATAGTCTGAAAGCCAGTCCATACCGAGTATTATATCAAACTCAATCATAGGTATGACTATGAGATCAGCTGATAAAGAACATTTATGTGCTCTAATGGGGACTGATTCACAAAACAATGTTGCAATGATACTTCCTTTAGGAGTTTTAACTGACAACTCCCTTATTAAATCAAATTGGAAATATCTAATTTTCTTAGCAAACTGGGAAGATATGAAACAATGCAATGATCCAGAATCAAATAACCCATTTGATAAACTTGAGGAAACCATTAAATTACCTGCCACCACGTCTTTCGGAGCTTCTACCTCAACAGTAGTGATAGCATAAGATTGGACTTGATCCCTTGGCCTTTTCTGAGGTAAGTTCTCCTGACGCTTAGGACATTCATTTGCATAATGCCCCATCTCCCTGCAATTGTAGCACTAAACATTGGTAGCTTCCTTCTTCCCCTTGCAATCACGAGCTTGGTGGCCTTTTTCACCACACTTGTAATAGACACCCATTCCCTTAAAGCAAGTACCAGGGTGTTTCTTCCCACATTTACCACAGGAAGGATATTCAACCTTTCCCTTCTTCCCCTTATTTCCATTACTAGATTGATCAGCAGATCTCTTATTCTCTTGCTTTGCTTTAAAGTCATAAGACTTAGAGAATTTCTTTTCTGTCTTGATATCACATGAGACAATGTCTTCGTATGACGAGAAGGATTGTGAGACTAATGCTCGACGGAGAAATGGTTTTAACCCATCAAAGAATCGATCAATCTTACTTCTTGGGTTACGTATATAATCTCCAGCATACCTTTCTAACCTTGTAAAGTTAGCCTCATACTTTGAGACATTCTCATCCTCCTTCTATATCAGACTCTGAAATTGTCTTTCCATATCTGCTCGATGGTCGCGAGGAAAGTATTTTTCTAAAAACAGATCTTTGAACTCCCTCCATTCCATATTTAATACTTCATTATCTTCCTTCATATTTTGAATCAATGACCACCATTGATCAGCATCTCCAGTGAGGCGGTAAACTTCCATGATAACTTTTTCCCGTTCACTGCTCCCCAATGCCTGAAATATTTTCTCTAGAGAAAATATCCATTGCTCAGCTACTAAGGGATTTTTACTCCCATTGAACGTTGGTGGTTGTTTCCTCATGAATCGATCTAACATTGATCCTCCACGCTGCGGATCAGGGTGCTCCATATGGGTAAGGTTATTATTCATAACCTGAGTGAGTTGTCCTAGTATGGTGATTAGCTGATCGGCACCAGTTGCATCACCAGCTCCACTATAATTATATTGAGCAGGAGGGAAATCCCTACATGGAGTGCGTGCATTGATACGGTTTCTATTTATTCCACTAGGCGCCATTTCTAAACAATGGCATAAACTAGATCAGTTTACGAATCAAAATACATAATCCCATACTTATAAAACACTTAACATAAATTGAACTATTTATAGATATAATCCATAATCATAAGACTGTTTTCTCTGAGGAAGTATATACTCATAAACCCTTCATAATGATTTGTAAATAATATGAGAGTTATCCTAAGCATATCCCCCGGGAGTGTCGTAACCCAGAGTGCAGCAAGGCCCATTGTCGTGCACCAGTTCTCGTTCGAGTCTAGCTCAAAGCGGTGTTTTTAGGTTTTACCCCTAGGTACATCTGTGCCAGAGCCGCCTCTACCTGCTCGTATCCATATAGGGATGTATTTCTCGGAAAACTCACAAAATCTCTACAATACCAAAATTCTAGGAAGTTCTTCAATACTAATCCTCAAAGTTCATTTTAGGTCTACGTGCTCTAATCAGAGTTTATTTAAATCTAGATTCCAAGGTTTGTACTAGAATTCCTCTGATACCAACTGTAATGCCCCAACCCTAGTTACCCAGAGTCGGTGCATTATTAAATAACATTGGCATGATCCCAAGAAAGATCAAATCTCGAAAGACCAATTGGTTTAGTAGCCTTGGAAACACTAGATATATTCATAAAGTTTTACATTACATCATAAAAATGAAAACTACAATAATATAGTCTCCATATTCTACACTTATATCCCCACATACTATCCCTGCAGGTCACTCATAAATTACTGCTTCACATCCTAGGAAAAATAAAACATAGAAAAGGGGTGAGCTCAAATGCCTAGTAAGGAAAACAATATAGTGGAAACTTTCATAAATAAGAATAAACATTTAAGGCAGTATATAACTAAAACAAAAGCCTTTTAAACTTGAAATTCAACATAGTATGGAAAAAATAAAATGAAATAATTCCATTTACTTATTCACATGGATATTCTACTAATCGAATAATCACATGCAATATCAATAACCACTTTCATAATGATGGAATGCATAATGCCAGACTATCATAACCACATAGCCAAGGCCTCGTGCCAAGACTACAAATAATATTTTGCCAAGGCCTTGTGCCAAGAAACTAGTTTGTCTCATGATACCTACTGATGCATCTAGGAGCTATAGTGAGCTCCACCCTTTACATATTAAGTCCAATGCATTCCCATATGAAAAGGTTCAAACAAAACATAAAAATTCGTATTAAAACTAGCATACGAAATGTCAATACTTTCACCATAAACTATGAATGGTATAAAAATAGCACATCCACAGTCAAACATATCACAAAACCATCAATATAATATAGAATTTTTGTATCATAATAAATCAACTTCAAATAAGCGTAAAATCCATCAAAGGATGTTGACATAGATGAAATCAAAACTCTTTTTAGAGAAATATCTCTTTCTATTTTGAAATAATTTAGGAGTCATATATTTATAAAATAAAACATTTTCTTTTAAAATATTCTTATAATCTTGTAAGGGAAGCTTTGACGATTTTATAACGGCGGAAAATAACCTCACCCGCCGTATAAGTTAAAAAAACATTCTTACCTTAATTCTGTCGAAAAGGTTAAAAACACCTTGTTTGGAAAATGATGGAAAGATTCCTTTATAAAACTCTTATAAAAAGTAAAACAAGGGTATAAATGACTTTAACCCATATTCTTTTAAATAGTAAAAATGTTTTGAAATACATTTTTAAGAAACATGGATGTGGATGATAAAGAGATCCCAGTAGATTATTACGTATAAACAACCTCGGATAATGAAGAGATTGTGAAATAACCCTTACCTTGTACTTTTACTTGGTTGGGGTAGGTTAACCTCATTTATAATGGTGAAATAATTGTTATTAAATTATAAAAGAATCATATACATTAATATTATATCATATATGATCTTTTAACATTGATTTGTTAATAATATCTTAGTATTATCATTGTTTCGGGTGTTAACTTACTCGTTTTCTTTTATATGTTTTGTTACGTAAGCCATGTTTTTAATGGATAAGTTGTATCTTAATCATATCAATAATTCTATCAAGTCCTTAGATACTATTTTTAAATCATCAAATGATAATTCTACTTGAATGGATATTATAGAGAATGAATCTCATCGCGTTTGTGGAGACGGTAGTCCGTACGTACGCACGAGCGACAATATCATTCTTTTGATATTAAAATAATATATAATTGGATGCTATATCATATATAAAGATTCATTATAATTTTATATTTATTATTTACATGAGATAAAAATCATTATTATACCCATCCAAATAATAATATATTGAATAACAATCACACCACGACGTGGAGACGGTAAGCCGTACGTACGCACGTATGGTGACATGTTATTCAAAGGGTGGATAGAATACTGAATATGGTTGTACCATATTTATAATAAAATTACATTATATATATTATACTGTAGTTATTATTTTAGAATGGTAATAACAAATAAAGAAGAAGTGGAAGAAGAAAGGAACTTGAAAAGGGGTGGTGAAAACATTACCTCTTCTTCGGGTTCTTCCTTTTGATTTGACCAAAAGGGCTCCTTAGGATGGCTTTTTTATCAAACTAAGGCCTCTAGGTTGTATTTAGGGAAGTTTAGAGAGTATTTGGGCAGGGTTTGGCCGAACCAAAAGGCTTTTAAGGTGTGAAGAAATGAGAAGGAGGGGTGCCCTTTTATAAGAGGGGTGAGGGGCACCTTTGGAAAATCTAGAAATATTAATTTATAATAAATTCATATTCGGTTTATAATGGCTCCAAAGTTTATTATTTAAAGGTTAAAGTGGGGATAGGTCTAAAACCATTCAACTAATAGAATTTAGACAGGTTTGTGTTACTATATTAACTTTATCTTTAAGTATTAACTCTAAGTTAATTTGTTTCACTTTTACAATATCTCTTTGTATTTTTATATTATATGGTTAATAAACTTACCATATACATCCAAGAAACCCCCAAGTGGTCCATTAATGATACCAATATCATGATATAAGTCTCTTGGCAGAACATTAAATTTTTAGGAATTTAATATCAATTAATAATATAATATTTGTTTTAAAAACTTTTTTATGTCAATTTTGACACTATTCAATAGTGGATTTTTGTGAAACTAATAACAGAATTATTACTTCAAAAAAAGATAATTAAATCAATCCTAATATGTCATATTAACCTATAAAATTAGTGCAATTCAATAAAAGTCTCAAATTATATTTATTTTGGTATTTATAATATCAATTATTTTAATTTTTTACTATTATGGTAATTACTGCATCATCATTGTGTCATAAATAAATTATATTATCTAATGTCTAAAAATTATAAATAAAATATCATCATGTATTAAATCTTTTTATATTTCCAATGAATATTTACAGTCGAAAATCCAACATATATAACCCTATGTAAAAATTGTTTTTGTAAAAGATATATGCTTGTGTCATTTTTGTATTCATTTTAACTTAATTAAAATAAAGTGTCCCTATCACCTACAAGCTGCTCCATGGGGTCCCAAAATCTACCCAAAGATGCCCATGGTCGGACATGTATCCACCAATAAGGTTAGGACACGTTTTAGGGTAATTTAGAATTATTATAATATTTTTTTTAACCCTTATTTACCGGATTTACCCTTAACCGTGGTAAATAAAATATTTACCGCAGTAATTATTCAAAATGTCTAAAAATAAAAGTTACCTATTTACTCAATTTTAACATCCAGATTCAAAATATGGAATCCATTTTTCCAAATTCAAAACACATAAGTGGCAGAAATTAATTTAAAATTAATTCCCGTTGTTAAAACAAAAAACGTGTTTTTAAGAGATAATAACTATCAAAAGATTGACTCTTGTTTATGTCCGGTTTAATTGTAAACTTATGTACAATGAACAAAATTATATTAAATGGTAAAAATATATTCTAAATATACTTTAAAACCACTCAAATTCATAATTTATCAATATAAATTATTTCGATTAAAAAAGTTGTTTTTAATTAAAATTTAGTAATTTTCACTATTCATCAAAATATAAGTGTTATCCGAAAAGTTCCAAAATTTCACCCTAGGCTAAATTCGATATTCTGAATCCAAAAATGAAGTCTATTTTGAAATATAAAATATATATAATTTCAAAAAGTAGGTATTACTATTCATAACGGCTAGTTTGATCGGTTATGGTGTGTTAGAACTCGGTGTTGCGTACAACACACGCTATCACATTATTCAAAGAGAAGCGTACCATAGAAGCTTGGGGTGTTCTAATGGTAATGTTAGTTGATAAGATCCCTCTTCAATAGCCCCTGAACTGTAAGGGGTTATTATTTGACTCCCTGGTCATCCTTCATCAAAGACTGAAGGTGGTGATTTTCTCACTCTAGGGATAAGCTCTTAAATTATTTGTTTATGGAAGCGAAGACCACTGGATTAGCTGAAGCTTTACCTAGATGATTCGAACTCATCAATTTTAGTACATTGATACCTTATTGAGAAACTCCAAGGGTTGGGATTGCACTACATCATTGATATTCCCAAACCATTGTGTTCACTTCCAAACGTTGAAGTTTTCAGGTAGGGGAGATCATTTTGTGACCCGCTGGGGTTGCATCCATAGGTGATTTTCCAGAATGTTCTATGGTTGAAGAAATTATCTTGGATTGAGATATTGTTGATGATATAAGTATTTATAGTCATGCCGACAATAAGGAACAAGGTTACCAATTAATGTAATATCATAGGCATGATGCGTGCTCAATCAGATATTCTTGGTTAACATAATTGTCCTTTTATTTCCTATCTGACCATTCTGCTTGTGTGGAATTTTCAAAGTGAGGATGCACTTATTTCATAGAAAACTCAATTATAGATGATTAGATATAAGATTTATGTCAGTCCTATCATCTTTTTTTGATATTCCAAAAAGGCACCCTAACACATGATAAGCCAACTATCCTTTTATTTGATGATTTTACATCAAGTTCTTTACTTTCATAAAATATTCAAAGAAACATTTTCTAATTCATGATTAACTGATCATTATGTTATTTGAGAGACTCACACCGGTTTCACCATTTTTGTTTTAACGAAAAATACATGACCTATAGACCCTCATATGATGAATGAAATGGTTTGATATAGACTAGGTATTCTATCATTTTTATTTTGTGAAGGAGATTCTGCGATTAAATAAGTTCATGATGGTTTCACCATTTTTTCTATGAAAAATAGGTGACCGAGGTGAATTTTGGTTGTCTTGATGGATGATTGTGGGGGGTTTTCTTTCTTTCACAATCATGACGTCGGATCACCGTGTTTTTTAATAGAAAATCTTAATGGTTCCCATATTCATAACTGGGTATGTACCTTCTTTCCTAATTTAGGTGGTCAGTTAGGGTTTCATACCCAATGACACATAGGGACCCACATTAGTGGAGAGGATGAGAGATCAGGCATATCTAACCATTTTGGGGGGAGTTGTTGCCTACTTTGGGACTCTCTTATAGATTTAAGATATTTTCTCAAATATCTTCCTAATATTGATGTTGGACCAGTTACCCTAATAGAATAATCATAGGTTAACCCCTTTATGTGAAGAATAATGGGATCTGATTAGTGAATCCATCTATATGTATCTGAGGTTCTTCATCCATTTCTTAGTAATGAGTAGCTGCTTATATATTGAATATGTATAACCAGACACTTTGAAATTTTCTTCCATGTAGATAAGAGGTTAATATTATGGGAAGGGAATTCATCCATTATGATCCATCCTACATATCCTATTTATAGTAAGAATCAAAGCCCATGTAGTTTGTTATACCCATGTAGTTTAAAATCATATAAAAAAGATATATGTGTGGGAACATAGGCACCAGTTATTCAAAATCAAGTCTTTAGAATACGTCATATGTATCTCTATTATGATAAGAATCAAAGTTTTTTTATTTCATTTGGTTTCTCATTCCATTTGAGGATAATGTAGAATGATCATCTCATGGGAATGATTGGGTCCTGATGGTAGAAATGTAGGAGACATGGTGGGAATTACAGGGAGGTGGATGCACATTCGATCTTGGACCTTAGAAAGGAGTCCTACATATCCTGGTTATTGAAGGAATCAGAGTTCATATAGTTCAATTCATTCCTTTGGGACTAGCCCTAAGGTAGAGGACCTTATATGGAGGCCATCATATCATGACACTCATTGGGGATTATACACTAAGGTTTGCCTGGAAGGTGGAGATTCATTATGCGAATGATATGACTATTGCAACTCCCTAAGACCATGTGATCGATGTTTTGGGTGAGAAGAAAGGGATAGAAATTAATTAGTCACACTGCATATTGATGGGGAACTTATGCACTGGTACATACCTTAGATATTTTATATTGATCCCATACCTTTAGAAAGTCATATTACATATCTTGGTTATAATAGGAATCAAATTCATCATAGTTCGAATGAATGGGGCTTGCACACTGGGGTTTCCCTTCTATTAAGGGTTTACACACTAAGGATGGACAAGGTTATCATTTCCTAGGATTCCAAATTGACCTTTCTTTATTTTTCATCCTAACATTCATTGATTGTGCACTCATTATGCATTAATTGATTGCTTGATATGTCAGAGGGTGTCTACCTAATATGTCCAGAGACTATTACATGATCCGGTTGATTTTTTGAGTGACTTCACATAATCTGGATGGCATGTATGAAGGTTATTACATGATTAAGGCTGAATTGACAATAGGACATCGCAAGGCTTGACCATCATGTCCTGGAAGCCATCCCATGAACTCAGTTGTCTTGTCTAGAGGTCATCGCATAATCCAACTGACTTTCCCTGGTTCCATCAGGGAAGATGTCTAACACTCTTGGAGGGCATTGTGAGAGTCAATACGACAAGTCTAGAGGGTGATGCATGACCCAGGATGACATGTATGGGTGTCATCGTGAAAGTAGGCTAACATGTCTGAGGTATGTCACAATAACCAGCTGATATACCCTAGTGCTACCATGAGACTCAACTTACATCTATCGATTCCACCATATGATCTGGGTGACATGTCTAGAGTAAATTGGGTGGATTGTATGGATATCCTGGAGGGTTTTTTTATGACTTGGGAGGAATGCGCGGGGGATTCCATGTGACTTGCTTTGACATGTCCAATGGACTTTTCATGAGCCAAATAATATACCAAAGGAGCATCGCATGATCTGGGTGACATTTCCTGGTGTTTTCACATGACCCAAGTGGTTTATGAAAAGCACATGAGGATCAATGAACATGTACTTCGCTTAATTCTCTCATATTTTAGTCTTTTTTCTTGCCTTTTATTGAAAATGCCTTTGATTTTTGTATTGTTATCTTGTTTTAAATATCATGTGATTTAAAAGATATGCATGTTGTTCTTTGTGTGCTCTGTTAGAAGTCATTCGTATGATCTATGAGTGATCACACGAAATTCCTACGCATGATGCATGGTTTCTATGGTTTTTTTCACTAGATCTTACCTTGCAAAAATCTTTCCCGATCATGATATCATCCATTCTGATAATTTTTCTCTGATGCTTGGGTGTGTTGGTGTAAGGTTCTGAGGAAAATTCCATCTGTGTGTGTCTTAGGCCTAAATTTTCCATGCTTGTTTGGGGGATTTTTAGACCTTACCACCCTAATTATTCACTATTTTTTGTGACATGTATTTCGAAGATCTATTATAGAGTCGGTGGAGGGGTTCAACACCATGCATTTCATGATTTCCCGCTATAAGTTATTCTGATGGAATCACACTATTTTCAGTGACTATGATGTCATCCCTCCAACACCTTATTTTTTGGATTATTTACAATTAATGGGGTCTTTTTAAATCATATGGACATGCCAATAGACTTTAATATTGTTTTTCTAACACGTCCTTCTACCTTGACGAGATCAGGACCCCCTTTAGAAGGCCTTCGCTTGATCATAGGTGGATTTCCTATAAATTTTCATGAGACAAGGATGGATTATTAGGGGGAATTTGTGGAATCAATTCATCATGTTGAAGTATTTTGTGAGACCACACTATGGATGGATTAGGCGCATCACAAGAGTTTTACGACCAAGAGAGGCTCCTTTCATGTCTCTATTTTATTTCTATTGATTATTTTACAAAGTTTGGGGATCTTGTTAGGTCATATGAGTGTTTTATAAGATAATCACATTACCTAGTAGTGATTTTTTGTGTGACCAATACAAGGTTTTGTGGAGATGCATGATCATTTCATCGACAATTCCATATTTTTACCCTTATGGTTCCAAAAGGGGGAGTGTGAGATCACCTGGACATGTCTGAGTCCCTTTGCATAGTGAGGATGATAAGCCAGCAGGCTTTCAAAAGATAAGATGGTCATGTAGTTGGGTTATCGTAGTGTATTTATGATCATCAAGGGTGTATCATATAATGTCTATGACTTCAAGACCCTCCCTCCTTCTCCCCTTTTTATTTCCTTTGTTTATTTTGAAAAATTCTTGGGATTTCACAAGTTTTCTTGAGCGTTGTTGAGGATAATCACTCTCCCCATAGGTGATGTGTCAAATGAGTTTTATGACCATAAGTGGATCCTTCCATTTAGATATTTTCCTTATAATTTCCACGGATTTCTAGATAGTCTGTCAGAAATATTTTGATTGATAAGTGTGACCTGGGGGATCTTATCTTACAGCATAATCAGTTATTGTTTGGGGCGCCTTCAAAAAATTATATGGACTTGTCGGAGGGACTTCATGGGGCCTCCCAAAGTCTATGTGATATGTGTGGCTGTCTGTGTGACCTTTTTTATCATTATATCACCTATATCCTAGGGATTCATGTTATATGTGTGTTCATGTCCTCCTTCCTCTTCATTTTCTTTGTGGGAAAAATAATAACCATATTTTGGTATTTCTTCCTTTTTTAATTTGTTGATTCTCATTTACCAGGCATCAATAGAAATGTTTGATGTCATTCCACCAAACTCCCAAAGGTGTATCAATGGTCAAAGCACCATCCATGTTTTTTACATCTATACTAAAACCATTTAGAAAATGAGTGGATAAAAAGAAATGTGATGCTCCTATATAAAAAAACAAAAGGAAGGGGAGATTTTATGAGAATTATACCTCTAAAAATAAAAGTTCCTACATCCAAAATAGTTAGAGTAGACTGCATAACATGCAGGTAACTAGCCTTTCTACCCTAGGATTTAGTCTAAATCCCCTAAGATATTCCCTATTTTTGTTATTAACCTTGATGCACTAGGGTTCCAAGCCCCATGTCTCGACCATAACGTCTTGTGGAACTCCAACAACCTATGTTATGAGGAGTAGTTGATTAATTCCTAGACTCAAGTACCTATCCTAATCCCTTGATACTGCTCTGCTGATTTATAACCCTACAAAACCTTTTTAGATTTCATATCCTTCCAGAAGCATGAAACTCCAAAGCGAGGTATGGACATTTATGTTTTTTTGTCCCATCTTTCCACACTGATATCTCTACAATTAAACACAATCCAAATATGTCTTCTCACTACCCTAACTTCTCTGAACACTATTTACTTGAATAAAGTATTATATAAATGATTCTTTCCACTAGAAGATGTGTTCCCAGTTAACCCTATTGAAACAGCCTAGCCACTGCTTAGGGCGTCTCTATAATTCTCTCATGTGATGAGTTCTTGATTCATCACTTCTAAAATACTACTCATACAGAACATTTTCACCTTTGAACTGATCTCATAGATAATCCCATCTTGAAAAATTTCTTTCCTTGGAGATATTTTTAATAGTTAAAGGCTGTGCGAAGCACTAGAGGATGGGGAAGTTTCCTGTGTAGTCCAACACTAACATGACCTCCTGTGTCAGGTGTATGAACTCATGATCCTACTCATCCCTAAATGTCTCATGACAGAAGTGGCTCAAGAAATTTTATTTAAATTCCTTCCAAGATAGTTCATCCTACTTCCCAGCCTACTCTAAAATGTCCCACCAACACTTTGTAGGTCCATAATGTTAGAACCATGGTTGTTCTTTGCATGAATTGGAGTATGGTTTGTGTTTGTTGTCAATCCTCAGTGAAAGTTCAGAATGTGTACCAGTAAAATGATCATGCCGTTCAAGCAGACAACAGTATTGAAGGTGGCGCCGTTTTCCAGTGTTTGCCAAATTTTTGGGCATGAAAATCGAAAAATGAAGACATGGATTGTTGGTAAAAGGAGGTGCGCTCAAAGAATATGTGGTGCACAAAAAACGAGGGTTGTGTGTGAAATAGTGGATCGATCTTTTTTCATGAAAATAGTGTTTCAGAATTAGAATGTCAAAAATGGAAAAGGAATGGGCTACGTGAAAAATTTGGAGATGTGCGCGAAAAACCGTACCTGCGTGAAATATTACCCACCAAATGAGAAGTTTTTCGTGCCATAGGGGGTTTTGAGTGTGGGTGTAATATTCTTATAAAAAATAGATGACCCCCTCATTTCGTATGGTTGAAGACTTAAAGAAGATCTGAGGTCTAATGCGCGTAAAAGGTTCACGTAAAGGGATTGCGTGAAAAATTCTGAGTTGCGCGAAAAATTCTGGGTTGCGCAATAAATTCTGTGTTGTGCAAAATATTTAGTCTTGTACAAAAAATCTGGGCTGTATGAAAAAGGTAGAGTTGTGCATAAAAATTGAGGTGGCGCGTAAAATATTCAATTGCATGAAAAAGGGTGTTGTTGAAAAAAATATTTCTCCACATGAAAAGGAAATATTGCACACAATTGTAAGGTCTTGCGCGCAAAGGGTTGGTGTTGCGCACAATTGTTAGTGAAACTTGTTTGTGAGTTCTGGTTATCTGGTTCAGTGGTTCAGTGCATACAAGTGCATCATTACCAGACTTCGATGCAAGAAGATTGTCGTGCTAAGCAGAGGCAAAGACTTCAATGTGAATCTAGTGAAAAGACTTTCACGTCTATAAACTGATTGGGACTTCACCAAGGGCAGTGAGCCAGAGGGAGTCAATGGGAGTGACCTGAGGGGCGTAGTGGGCTATCTCTGAACAGTTGTAAAGGCAGTGAGCTTCAAATAGAGTGACTATTCTCGAACCTTCATAATCCATGACTAGTGAAGAATAGTGGAATTTGGTACGACCGAAAACCTGTCGGCGTATGCTCCTTGGACATAGCCCTTAGTGGTGAACCAAGTAAAAAGTGACATGTTTTGTATTTTCATTTGAATGTTTGATTGCTTCTCATATCCATCATACAGGTTATACTAGTTCCTACCAACGTGGTAATAAGATCCATCAGTTTAAAAGAAAAATGTGACACCCTGATTCACCCCTCCCCTCTCAAGGTGTCCCGGGAAACTACACATAAAACATATATGCAGTAATATTCACACTCCTATCTATGGGTGTCTCAATATTCTTAAATATTATCTGGACTGACTCAATCCAAAAAATAGCTACCTATGGGCCTCCCTCTCTAATTAACGTATGTATATTTTGTAGCTAGAACTCTCTGTTTATCTCATACATCAAAGGCATGGTTCAAACAGTATCTCTTTTCATGGATTGCATGACCCTCAGGAAGCTATCAGGAAGATTAACATCTATATAATCCTAAGGAGCTACAGGAAGCTCCAAATCAGTTTCATTAGGTGCATGATGATTTCCACTCTACTGATGCTCAACTCAAAGATGATGAGGAGACATTTTTTGTCCAATACAGACACACTCCATAGAATATTGGCTATCAACAAGGTCAACATCAACATGTGACAACAACATAGAACCACAGAATTGGGTCTCTCTAAACATGGATTACAAGTATTTTAGCATGAAGTATCAATTTATTTATTTTATTTATCAAACATTGAAGGTGTCTTATATCATAGTTCAAACATTCAAGTAGATATCACATGCATTAAATATGATGCTATCATGAACAATGTATGTAAATATATATCCCTACATTCCTATCATGATAAATGCATACTCATCTCATTCCATATCGGACCATGTGTAGAAATATAAAGAAAAAATAACATCATGAAATAATAACCTCACAGCACATTTGAATCACCCTAGTTGTAATAATATAAATTATATCAATAAAAAATCATAATGAAAATCCCATCTATAGGAACTCAGATTTTCCTTTATACATGGGTTAGATACTCTAATTAACAAGTTCATTACCATGTCTGGCCACATCTTAGTCGTATTTCCACCTTTCCCAAATTGTAAAGTTACATAAAATAAACCTAGTGTTCTCTGATACCAATTTATAAATTCCCTCAATCTAGAACTCTCTCTCACGGCCTAACCGAGTTGGTTACAGGACCTCAAGTATGCTTACTCATACACCAAAGGTTTCCAACTAATAGCATAGGTGTGATAAGTATAGTGGGGAAACTATACCCCCTAGTTAAAGAGTTAAAATATAGCAGAATAATCATATAATAATAAATATTAGAGTAATGAAAATATTGGAAATGATACAATATAGAGAAAAAATCAAATAATAAAATCCAACTGAATAATCCAATAAATAATAAATAAATAATTTAATAGCAAGATAAAATGTAACTAAATTTCATTCTAGAATTAATACAAACAAAAGAGAAAACATGTCCAATAAATACTCAAAATTCTCTATTCCTAAACTCCATGTAGGTCTTGTCTCCAAACTCAGGACCATCCAATAGGAAATAATCAATATCAAGGTACCTTTCCCTTATAAAATCCAACAGCCATGTAATCTTCTCAGGTAAAAAACGGTTTCCTGAATAGGGTGTGAGTATAACTTGGTAGGTTAACGCCACTATGTCTAAACATATATTGTCTGATAATAAGTTCATGCAGTAATGAAATAAAAATGTATATTAATTAATTAAAGAATTAAATTAGTACCACATCAACCTACTTAGGGACCATGTTGGGATATCTCTGAGCATGTATCGTGATCATGCCAACTATAACCATATATCCATGGAAAATCATATCCTCCTTTAGTGCCATGCTGAATGTATTTGAGCATTTCTTACAACCATGCCAACCATAACCATATATCTATGGGGTAGATCACAAAAATATGGTTCAATCTTGATATATAATCATTTCATCAATAAATTAGGGTGTATCTTGATGTATAATCATCATAGTATGTATCAAGTCCATGCCTGATATATAATCATTACAACATGTATCAGGGCCAATCTCGGTATATGAGCATTATAGCATATATCGGGGTCAATACCATTATATAATAACTTTATCATGTATCAGGGATAATCCCAGTATATAATCATTAAAGAATTTATAACTAGGCATGGCATCAAGGATATCATTATATCACATCATAAGTCTCAATGGTTAATTATGAAAATTACCATTTACCTTTCACTTACACATTTAGTTTATCATTTTGTCATAAAACAAAGATATGCTAGTCATTTCAATAATCAATGCAAGCCAAGGTGAATCTATATTAAGCAATCACCCAAATATCATGTCATTCTAAACACAATTTAAGACATTAGTCAATTCATTTATAATCAAGAGTTTTCTCACCCAAATGAAAACCATAAGATAGGTCATAAATACTTGGATCCAAAGGAATTCTAAGGAATAAATCCAATTCATCATTTTATTAACTTAGTTATATGTTATGTTGGTGCAATTTCAATATTACAGATACATTGTAATTAAATAGACCATAGGGTTAAGGTTTATAATCCTATGTTTAACCGGAAATTAACGCAGCACTTACAAAGGGTAACATAAAAAAAGAAGAAGGTGAAAAAGAGTGAAAAAGAACCTTGTTCAAATCAGATCAATATTAACATCAAACCCAAATGCGGTTCAAAGGTTCCACTTCCCTAATGAGAAATGATGTAAGAGGTTATGAAAAACAAATCCAAATACTTAACAGGGATTGATCGCACAAATGGGATGTCTAAAATTGATTAAAGTATCCCAAAATATCCTAGAGAACAGTCCTAGGTCATGTGGAGAAGGCTTCACATTAGGGGGAATGATAAATGAGCCACATGGAATATTTAAGACTGTTTCACTGGATATTACATGGTGTGTAACTAATTTACATGTCATGTATTTATTTTAGAGCGATATGCTGAAAACCCAATAAACTTAGTTGAATTTTTATTTTTCCTCAAAAATACATGATGTGAATTGGGTTCACGACATGTAACCACTTCATGTCATAAACCATTTCATAACATGTGTCTGGTGGAATTTACACATCATGTAAGACATTTACATGGTGTATAATTGTTCTACGGATAGTTTTTCATCCCAAGTTCAACAAAAGAACTTGAAACACCTCTAAAGCCTTCCAAAACATGGAAACCCTCATAAAACATTTAACACATTTATATCCAGACACAGTTAATTCAAATAAACACACATCCCTAATCTTTTGGTCATTTTACCTGATAAATTCTCTCTATGTCTAAACAAAATTGGTCTACATTGGCTCAAACAAAATAGTCAAGGAGGGATGTTCCTCAAAAAAGATAGGATATTACAACTATACTTTTTTATTTACCATAACTTAGTATATTATCTTATACATAGTATTATACTAATGTTCTCACAAAATTTTTCTCATCCTATTTTCCAAAGGTAATGAAACCTTTCTTTAATACCAACTATAGTGACCCATACTTTTCATACATAAATATTACATCTTTTTTAGTGAATATTTATTACATAACATTATGACACATGCCATAACCATATGGGATTATTATATTTGGAAACATAGATACCTAATAAACTTATTTATTAGGGTTATACGTCATCCCCCACTTAGTTCTTCACAAATAGAACCTTTTTTAGACATATATTACTTAAAACCGTTCTTCATCATTAGGGGAAATGAAACATAAGAAAGTGTGATCTCAGATGCTCATTAAGGGTAAACAAGAGATATATCATTGATCACTTAATCATAACATGATCATATGGGTATTATAACATGTTCTTAATATTTGAAATCTATACCCTACATATAATAGATCATAATCTTGATTCATGAAAAGAAAGTGTGGAAATTCATAAGACATGAATAATGAAGGGGTCAAAAAACATGGTTCATGAGAACATAACAATTTCATAATATCATTTCATAAACAAGTGGAAAAAATTATTTCATAATCATAATCATAAGGTTACCCACCAATACATTCATAACATGTTAGGCTTGGGATAATCACATGTGTACCTGCTTTGGTCTTGGGATAACATTATGTGTACCCTTTATTCCAGTTTGGGAAAACCTTTTATGTTCCCTTTGTGCTTATAGAACATTAATCTTTACATAATGCATTGTAGGGATATATAATATAGGTTCCATCCATTACATTATTGTAAATCCATTAATATATATACCACATGATCATAAAAAAGATTCATCATAACTTAACCCATGGAAAATAAAATGGATTTAATTGATATCACATCATCATAACCATAAACCATATAAAGAAATAATAAATATGGAACCATTAGATCATATCCCCATCAAAGTGTAAGTAACATTAATAAATGTTATCAATGATTAAAATTTAATTTAAAAGATCACTAGAATATTTATTAAGAAAAATACACTTTTAATTTTTAAATAACATATTTAAAATATAAAAATTTACCAAATATTAGGGAGAAAATTTTATTTGAAAATAACCTGGAAAGATTATAAAGGAATATTCAAATTATTTATTGGTCATGACAGTCGGAAATTCTGTTTATGTCATGCATGTTAAATAAAATATTCATTTTACATTTTTGCTAAAAAGAAAAAAGTACCTCATTCAGAAATTGAAAAGATGATTCCTTTTAAACCATTTGAAAAAAATTAAAAAATGGGTAGAACTGAATTTAAACAATAATAGGATAATTTTAAAAACATTATTGATAATTATTTTAGAAAACATAGATATAAAAAATTATTTTCTACCAGAGAGAAATAAACTAGGTTTTTACTAAAATAACCATTGGAAAATAAAATTAAAGAAATTATTTATAAATATATCATGAAATTTCATCATTTGAAACTTAATCATAAAAATAATATTGTAACATAAATCTTGTATCTCGATTTTGGCTTTCTTAAAAAGTGCTTTAATCTCTTGTATAATAATTTTCATTTTATTATAATTTTATACCAGAGTCACTATCACGACCCCCTTACTCCAAAGATACCCCTTCTGATTTGGAAATAAAGGAAGAGAGATAATGACCCCTAAGTGCCGCCTCCAGTAGGCCCCGGGGTGGATACCAGCACCAAGGGTATAGAAATCTCACAAATGGGAGGCATTACACATTTTTATAGTAACCAAGATCGGGAGATAAGATATACCAACCTAAAAAACTCCAAGAAATATATATATATAGATAAATGAAAAATCCAAAACATCCCACACACATGTTCAAAATAAATACCGATACAAATACAAAAGTCTCCAAAACAAGTACCAAAAGTAAAGATAAGCAGTGACACATATACTATCAAGATCAAAGCTTGTAAGGTACAGCACAGTCCATATAATTCTCCTAGAAACCTGAAAAAAGTTATATATACATAGGGTGAGAATATAATTATACTCAGTAGGGAAATCAAAAGTCATTCATGCACAAGTGGGAGAAGCATACAAATTCCCCTGTGAGAAAACAGGAGAAACCAATAGCACCTAACAAGGTATGCTAACAATCCCAATCTCACCAAGGCACACTCGTCAAAAAATGCAGATCAAGTAAAGTAATATAGTAATCACATAAATATTTGGTTACCCAACACCACTTACCACTAGTTAACTTCTCATACCCTAATGGAAAATGTCCCAACACTTCCACACTCTTCCAAAATCCCCATTTCACAACACCCCTGCACACACCTGGGCCTCAGAGCTAGTCCCACAACCTGGGAAAACAAAGCTCACCACATCTCACCTGCACACACTTGGGCCACATACCACATCACATCTCGTCCATAGAAACCTAGTCTGCATACCACATCACATCTCACCAGCGGACACCTAGGCCACAATTGCACCTCATCCCGAAGATAGCTATGAAATCAAATCACACCTCATCCCGATGACACCTAGGAAAGCACACCTCACCCACAGACACTCGGGCCTCATAATCATACCACAACCTACCCAAAGATTCTTGGGATAAAAATTCTTATAAGAGGGATTAGGGAAAATTCAATAACGATCCATCCATCCTCCCACTAAGACACTAGGAAAGGACACCCTCCTTGTGATAGTGGGGGTTTTTGGTACATAGTGCTCAACTATGTTAGGGTGCATATAGAAAATCACAAAAAGTAAAAGTATATATATATATATCAAACACTCCACCCAACCTATGGTATTTTCTAATAAACAACCATCCCACAAAACCTCCTTTACTGATACCTCTAAATTTATTATTTAACACCAGTAACAGTTACTTCAGAAGTTAAAAAATGAAAGTAATTTACAACAATCCATAACTCACACATACCCCCAGCCAACTCATTTAACAAGTTATCATTAATTATTAAGGAGAATATTTATTCATTTTATCCCTACCTAGTAAACTACCAATAACAGCACACAACGAACCCCATGCCAAGGTCACATAGAGGAACAAACAACGATAGTAAAATTACCCCACTTTGTATTCCTCTCCATATAACACCCATACCAACCACTTCCATCATCTTTATTCAAAGTCATACTACTCTATCTTTCCTCTCAACAAGAATACCCACAACTTACTGACAAACCCAATAATACACCTCATCAAAACCAACCTGACAACTCTGCGGTATAACATCACCACACCCCTCACACCCAGTAATATAAACATAGCATAATTCAAACCTATAGCCCCATTTCTATAACATTGTACATCCATTCCAAAATCAATCAATCTCTCAGCCTGATTTTCCACTACACCATTCGGACTACCCCAACTATAGCCAATCCCTCAACAGAAACACCACACATCCTTATAAGTAAAAAAGTAGAATAAAACCATACACAACACATAGCCACACCAATTAAGGAAAAGTTTATTCAAATTTAGAAAACACTCATTATTTAATTACCCTTTGAAAAATAGGGGTTATCACAGAATGTAACACCCAAAATTCCACAGTACGTTTCCCTTTGAATTATTCCATAGCGTGTGTTGTACGCAACTTCGAGTTCTAACACACACCACAATCAATCAAACTAGTCGTTATGAATAGTAATACCCACTTTTGAAATTTTATAAATTTTATCTTTAAAAATGGACTTCATTTTTGGATTCGGAATATCAAAATTATCATAGGGTGAATTTTTGGTATTTTTCTGAAAACTTTCAATTTTTGATGAATAGTGAAAAAACACTGAGTTATAGTTTAAAAACAAATTTTTATTTAAATAATTATTTATTTTATTTAAATTTAATTAAGGTCGAAATAGAAACATAATACCTATATAATTTCAATGTAATTCATTGGAGTTAGTTTAGAATAATTTTAGATATATAAAAAAAATTTATGGAACTTTTCACCGTCTTTTACCCACCTCCTAGGAGAATTTGGAAATTCACGTAAAACTTAATTTTACCGCTTCTGTGAGTGGAATTTCTAAAATCCAAGAGACATGGTTAACATCAAGGAGTAAAATTTGGTTCAATAAGATAAAAATAATTTTTTGTGAATAGTAACTTTTTACTTTTATTTACCACGGTTAAAAGTAAATAGGGTAATTAAGGGTAAAAATGATATTAATATTACCCTAACACATGTCCAAATTCTATTGTAAAAGAGTATCTAGACCAAAAAATACCTTAGTAATAAAATATTATCATTTAGTTCCACTTGTATTAGATTAGGACATTTATTATTATTTAATTCAAAGAAGAGTTAAAAGAGTTAAAATCAAAGTTTAATTACTAAAACATTTTTAATATAGGGTTATACATAAGCTAAATTTTATTGTAAATATTAATTAGAAATATAAAAAAATTTCCTACATAATGGTATTTTATTTATAATTTTTATACATTAAATAATTTAATTTATTTATGACACAATGGTGATGCAGTAATTACCAAATTAATGAAATATTAAAATAATTGATATTATAAATATCCAAATAAATGTAATTTGAGACTTTTTATGAATTAAAATAATTTTATAGGTTAATATGACATATTATTACTGGTTATATTAATTTTATTCGAAGTAATAATGCTGTTATGAATTTATCAAAAACAAAATACCCAATAAAGTCAAAATTGACATAAAAGAGTTTTTAAAACAAATATTATATTATTAATTGATATTATATTTCTAAAAATCTATGGTTTGGAAAAATTACTTATATAATGATATTTTTATCATTAATGGACCACTTGGAGGGTATCTTGGAAGTATATAGTAAGTTTATTAACTATATAATATAAAAATACAAAGAGACATGGTAAATGTCAAACTATTTAACTAAGAGTTAAATCTAAAATATAGGGTTACTATAGTGACCCAAACCTATCTAAAATCTTTTGGTTGAGTTATTTTCGTCCAATACCCACCTTATACATTGAATAATCCACTTTGGAGCCATTAGAAACCAAATATGAATTTATTATAAATTAATACTTTATGTTTTTTCTAAAGAGCCCCTCCTCCCCCTTATACAAGGGCACCACTTCTAACCAATTACTCACACCTCTCAAGCCTTTTGGCTCGGCCAAACTCTACAGAAATATCCTCCCAACTTCCATCACTTCAATATAGAGTCCTTAGTTTGATCATAAATCCAACCTAAGGATCCCTTTTTATCAAATCAAAAGGAAGAACTCGAAGAAGAGGTAATGTTTTCACCACCCTCTTTCAAGTTCCTTTCTTCTTCATCTTATTCTTTATTTGTTATTTCCATTATAAAATAATAACTCCAGTATATTCTATATACTGTGATGTTATTATAAAAATGGTACAACCATATTCAGTATTCTATCCAACCTTTGAATGACATGTCACCATACGTGCGTACGTACGGCTTACCGTCTCCACGTCGTGGTATAATTGTTATTAAAAACATTATTATTTAGATGGGTATAATAATGATGTGTAATTCATGTAAATAATAAATATAAAATGATAATGATTTTTTATATATGATATACCATCCAATTATATATGATTTTAATATCAAAATAATGATATTATCGCTCGTGCGTACGTACGGACTACCGTCTCCACGAACGCGATGAGATTCATTCCCCATCGTATCTATACAAGTATAATTCCCATTTTAGGATTAAAAATAATGTTTAAGGACTTAATATAATTCTTTATATGAATAAGATACAACCTATCCATAACAAATATGACTTATGTAACAAAACATATAAAAGAAAACGAGTAAGTTAACACCCGAAACGACGATAATACTAAGATATTATTAACAAAGAAAAGTTAAAAGATCATATATGATATCATATTAATGTATATTATTCTTGTATAATTCAATAAAAATTATTTAAATATTATACAGGAGGAAAACCTACCCTTGACCAAGGAAAATGTACAAAGTAAGGGGTTTCTTATCTCACTTTTAATTATGTGAGATTTCCATTATTCACCACTTATTTATTGCATGTGGTGTATCTACTGCCCATGATTGTATTAATTGTGTAATATGCTTTAATTTATGTATATTTACATCATCATTGTATGATCCTTCTTTATGGGTGTATGTTTCTTAAGTTACCAAATTGATAAGGGAATTTGAAATTACAATTTCCATTCATTCGGCTTTACACATACTTCATTGATTATTTTACTCCAAGATTATGTGTGGAATAACTATTCATTTTATTGTGTCATAATTTACACTCCCCTTTTTGTGGATATAATTTTTATACACATAATCACTCCATTGATAAATTCTCATGTCATCGGTATGAACTTGATAAGAGTAATTTTTACTAAATCTCGATTTCTTGAGTTAAACATCCAATTCATTTGTGTTATTTTTACAAGAATATGTGTGAATGTACTTTGATTGTTTTACACTTAATATCTAATCATTTTGAGTGTATTTATATTTTCCACACATAATTATGTCGTCGATTTATCCTTAACCTAAGGATACAGTCTTTATAAGATACTTAATCTCAATTTACATCCCATTGAGACTTCTTTGTTGTTATACAATAAATCACTTTTATATGCTGTATATAATGTAAATTGACAAAGTATATCATGAATCCATTTATTCTCATGATATTACAAAGTTTTGATTACCTCAATTATTTATATTCAATTTACTCTCTTTTGGTTAGAAACTCTAACTAAAATATCATTTTTAAATCTTTTAAAGATTTATTATTCTAAATCTATCTCATTAATGTCCATGTTTTAAAAATGGTTTTAAGGATTTATTTATATGGACATTAAAGTTTTAAAATTAAAATTCCTTTTAAAAGTTTCAAAGTGGTATGGGACACTTTGATTTAAAAATCTATTTTAAATGGATTCTTGAAAAATAGTGTGACTTTTAAATGTTTTCAAGAAAAAGGGGGATATTTCTCTCAATATTTTGATGATTATTTTAATCTATGTCAATATCATTCATCATTGTCAATTGAGGTTAATCTGATACAATACAATCTTCTATATTGTATCGAATGAGTTATGTTTGACTCTGGATGTGTTATTTTTATACCATTCATGGTTTGTGGATAAAGTATTGACATTTCATATGCTAGTTTTAATATGAATGTTTATGTTATGTTTCAAACTTTTCATATGAGGAATGAATTGGAATTAGAAAGTGACGGGTGGAGCCCGCTATAGCTCCTCGATGCATCGGTAGGTCTCATGAGAAAAACCAGTGTCTTGGAATGAGGCCTTGACAAAATCTTATTTGTAGTCTTGGAACGAGGCCTTAGCTATGTGGTTATGATAGTCTGGAATTATGCATTCCATCATTATGAAAGTGGTTATTGATATTGCATGTGGTTATTCGACTAGTATAATATCCATGTAAATAATTAAATTGAATTATTTCATTTTATCTTTGCCATATTATGTTGAAGTTCAAGTTTAAAAGGATTTTGTTTTAGTTATAAATTGCATTAAATGTTCATGCTTATCTATGAAAGTTTCCGCTATATTGTTATCCTTACTGAGCATCTGAGCTCACCCCTTTCAATATTTTATTTTTCCCAGGATGTCAAGAAGTAATTTATGAATGACCTGCAGGGATAGTATGAGGGGATATGAAGACAAGATGTTTTTGTAGTTTTTTTAATTTATGATGTAATGTAAGACTTATGAATATATATAGGGTTTCTAAGACTACTAAACTAATCGGTCTTTTGAGACTTGATCTTTTGTGATCATGCCAATGTTATGTAATAATGCACCGACTCTGGGTAACTGGGGTCAGGGTGTTACACAGAACAAGTTCGTTCCTAGAAAATCCATTTATTTAACCGAATATAAGTGGTTAATCAATTGCATATGTACAGATTTTCAGTCATGAAATCAATAACATGTATTCATAATCCATACAAGTGCGCAAATAGAGACCACCAGTGGCCATAATTTTTAGAAGGCATACGGCCAATACCAATCACAACATGGAATAAAGATAACATATAAAAAAATACGATCATTATCATCATCTTCCCATCGATTCATTTAACTTTGTTCAAATTGGTTTCATTTATACCCACAAGAATAAATTAGTACACCCACCCTACGTGATACACAAAATAAGAGAGATGGAGGGATCCCTACCTTGAGAAATAGATGATCAGAAACTCCTCCTATCTCCAAAATAGGGGGTGTGCATGGCTCTAGGGAAACATGATCCATGAGTCCAACATGGACTCACCGCTGCTTGGGGAAGAAAGTTTATGGGTGCCTTGGTATCAATAGAAAAAGAAACACATAAGGGAGGAAAGGGTCTTGACTTTATAAAGGCCAGACCCTAATTCTATAGGGAAAATGATTTCAAAGGCCAGTAATTAAGATCATGATAAAGACCATATATTTTGACTATTAAAAGTTTTGAGGAATTATAAAATTAAAGATGTATTTTACATCCTTTGAAATGGATTTAAAAACACTTAAATATGGTTTTAAACTCATTTTACAAAAAATAAAAGGTTAAGTGGGTGAAATACGGAAAATTGTAATTTTGAAAAAAAATTGGGAGAGTCACTGGTGGGATCTACCAATGGTGGGTCACCGATACAACTCACTGATGGTTGAGTCACCGACATGATTCACTAATGGATGAGTCACCAATGTGAGCTACTGATGGTGATTCGTCGATGGCTAAGTCACAAATGTGAGCTACCGATGGCGAGTCACTAATGGCTGATTCACCGATGGCTGAGTCACCAATTTGATTCTCTGATGGATGAGTTACCAACATGAGATACTCATGGTGAGTTGTCCATGGTTGAGTCACCAACATAATCTATCGATGGTGAGTCACCAACGCGACTCACAGATGGCTAAGTCACTAATGCGAGTCACCGACACAAGTCACTGATGGCCGAGTTACGATGCGAGCTACTGATGATGGGTCACCAATGGCTGAGCCACTGATTCAAGATACCAATGTTGATTAACTAATGTGACTCATTGACGCCACCTACCGACACTACCTACAAATGCAACCTACCGACACGACCTACCGATGAAACCTTTAAACGCGACCTACTGACATGAACTACTGAAAAAAACCTACTGATGTGACCTAACGACATGACCTACCAACACAACCTACTAATGTGACATAGAGACATTACCTACCAATCCTGACACACCATTGGAAAAACTATATTTTTGGAAAACTCTTGAAATGAGCTACCGTTGCATCCCAGAACTCCCCAAACACTGTATTTTTAAAAGGAATAGACCAGAGAGGTTTTTTCCATTACATGTACATACTTATAATATCATATATGATCTAACTATAACATTTCAACACTAATTTATTAATAATTACTTATTAAAATAGTCATTTTTGGGTGTTAATTGTTTCATTTTTCATGAGGATTTTGGTTCAATAATTCTGGTCCTTATACTTTGATCATGGTTACATAATCTCCATAATTTTTATCATGATATAAATATAATATATATTCATTATATATATATATATTTATATTCATCTATAAAATATTGAGATAAAAAATGTATTGCACCATTCATGGAGATAATAGGCCAAACGTATGCATGAACTTTGTTTTTACTTTTCGATGTATGAAAAAAAAATTAAATAATAATTAAACTTTATAGAATCATTATTATATCATTTATATCATATTTATTCATTAAAATTTTCCATATTACCATTCATGTAAGGTGTGAATGAAAAACAGACCACATCGATTTGTAGAGGTGGTAGCCCACGAGTGCATGAGCGATGTTATCATTTTGTAATTAATAGGAAGGTGAGAAGGTAGATATGATATTATAACTAAAAAATTATAATTATATCATAAATATAAAATATAAACTTTAAACCCGTCATAATGACCTCCCATGGAATATGGTTATGGAAAATGAATTGTCTCGCTGCATGGAGGTGGTAGTCCACATATACGCACGAGCAATAATTTTACTTCCCATTTGATGTAATTGAGGGTGGATATTTGTGGTTACATAATCATAATAACATTTAAGTATATTAAGGATATTAATATTTTATTTTATCATGAATATCACATAATTATAGGACGTATAAGAAGAAATAAATTAAAAGAGGTCGGGTAAGATGATTACCACTTCTTCGGTATGCCTCTTTTAGATCCTTTCTTAAGGACCCTTTTAAAGGTCTTTCAAGAATAAAATCACCTCTAATTAATGTATATTTAATTTTAGAAGATTATTATTTATGGTTTTGTTGAGCTATATGACCCTAATTAGTGTAAATAAGAGAGATAAGTGGTATCCTTTTATAACAGTGGGAAATGACATACTTTGAATTACAACAAAGATTAAAATATAATTAAGTTATTCTTAAGAAAAATGATTCCAAATGAATATAGATTAGAATAAATATAATAAAAGGTATAAATATAATTATAAAATGAAACTTATATAGGTTTTGGTTTCATTTTAAAACTTATCATTTGGTTTAACCTCTTCTTTAATTGATTTAAACCTTAACTGCGGTGATGACTTTTCAATCTTAAAGGGTTATCATTTTACTTATAAATTAAAAATTAGTTCATAAATGGAAACATGATGAAATTTTTAAGAATTTCTCATCCTAATTTTCCACTTTAAATATTTTTATAATTTTTAAATAATTTATTAAAATATTATTTTTCATAAAATATCATTAATGTCATTTTTGGAACTATTCACTTAATTTGACTTTGAAAATAACTTTACATTAAATGAATTTGAATATAAACCTTTAAAAATTCCCTAATATGTTATATTTATATTAAATATTAATATAACACAAGAGTTAATCCAAATTTTATTACCTTTAATATTTTTAAAATCATTAATTTTATTTTCTATTAATTGAATAAATAGTGTTTTGGGGTTGCGTAAGAATTTAGAAAAATTATTCAATCACTAAAAAACAAAAAAACCTTAATAAAAAAAATTAATTCATCTTTCAAATAAATATTTAAAACCGAACTTAACCTAATTTTATCCTTATGTAAAAATATTGGAGATATTAAAGTCAAGTGAGTGGTATTTTTTAATTTTTTTCTTAGATTTATATAATGGTTATAATAAAAGAAAAGTGGAACCAAGTGGCCATGTATTCAATACATGGTTTTAAATTTATTAACTCCAATCATTCAATAGGATAAAGGAAAGTTTTAGAGAAATTTTAAAGTTGTATCCCAATGTTTTAAACAAATTTTACCCATTTTACCCTTACTGAGGTGACAAAAATATACCAAGATTACAATTAATAATGAACAAAAATAAAGTGGACCAATTTAGTAAATTTGAATATCATGATTCCAAATATGGGATAAATTTTTGGGATTATATTTCTGTAAGTGGAAAAATTAATTTTAAAATAAGTGTGAAAAAGTCGACGAAAACTGTTTTTTAGAAAAATACATTTTTAAGCATAAAACTGCATTTATTCTTATCTCATGCCTATTAAAAACATTAGATGAATTTTAAAAAAATTTATTGAATATATTATTTATAAATTTCATTAAAATCATTCATTGATAGTGATTAATTTAATTTATTAAGACAAAAAGATATTGTGTTCATGATAATAGTATTTCAGAAGAAAAAAACATTTTTTTACTTTTAAATGATTTTTATTTTCCTTTATAATTAATTTATAATAAATTTATTCCTTTTATAAATTTTTAAAACATACATTTTTCATAATTTAGTTAGTCCTATTCATATTCTCTAATACAATGTCTACACTGTAACAATCAAATTAAATAATAATATTTCAATAGTATATCACATTTCATTTAAACTCAGTGTTTCATATATCACAAGATATCAAAGAAATTAAATTTATTTGAAAATAAATATATCATAAAATATAAAGGTGTTACAAAAAATAATCTAATGGATGTTTTCACTAAGAATTTAATCCAACAGTGTTTATGGAAGCATTGTTCCTTAATCAGAATTGGGTGAATAAAAGGAAGTGGAGAAGAATTACAAGAAGTGGAAATGGAAGCATGATGTTATACCAAAGTGTTGAAGGATGCTATATAACTCTTTAAATTAGTCTTAAAGTGGGAGATTTTTGGGATTTTTTTAGCCTCTTCAAGTGTCAGGTTAAGTCGACCGAAAGGAGAAACTACATAAGTCCCTTCGGTCTTGTGAACGTAGTGGTAGCAAGAATTTAATGATCAGTAATGATGCGGTTGGAAGGTTACACATTATAATAGATGCACGCATGTGGTGGTGGAGTCAGTTCAATAGAAGGGAATCTACACTGGTGTTAGCTTATCAGGAGGAGGATGTGTTATTCAATTGAATCACTTCCAAAAAGGTTTCTCAATAAAGGAGTGGGGTGATGGTGCATTTTTTCTACCATTGATTGGTAGTCAGACCATGGATATCTATAGGATATCAACAGTTACCCAAATCTTATGTATGGACCCCTTTGAATTTCAATGGTAATTGCAACTGATTTATTAGTCGAGACTCACTAAAAATAGGTGGATAGAAGTGCTTGTTGAGATTTCATGTGATCATTGAGTTTGTTAATATATGTGGTTCAAATTCATAGTGATTATAAACATTTTTACTAATGATGAAATGAAAAGTTTTTATTTTTATTCCATATAAATAGGATGAAAGTCTAAACCAATTAAAACTACTTACATATTTACTTGATTTTAATTTCTTCTTTTACATTGAATATTTGTGAGTTTTTATTCAATAGTCATGAGTAACTTGAACTCAATTCAGTTATTTGGGTGAGGTTTTTCTTCCTAGTTATAGTATACTGACATTTAGAGGGTTCCTTCCAGTGCTTATTTCTATATCACTAGTTTTGGTGACCTTAATTTCAAATGTTAAAGTTGGATGTGGGATTATCAACACTGTTATATAAAATTACATTAGTTAACTTGATCAAAAGATTGAACCCATTGAATATCAATGACTATAAATTTACTATTAATATGCCTTACCTAAAACATGGAAAACACTCATATGTAATATTGTAGAATGTTTTATTCGAAATTTTTTGGATATAAAACAAACCTATATTTCATGAAGAATTAATATTTAATATTGTAATTTTTTCTCAACTATGACCTAAAACTATTAAAGAACATCTAAATGATAAAACTTGTGTTTTAACTATGCATGATGAATTATTTCAATTTTAAAAGAATAATGTATAAATTTTGGTAGAGAAATCCAATCATTATTCTTTTATTAACACAAATGGATACTTAGAAATAAACTAAATGGTCAAATAATAGTAACTAGAAATAAGGTTATGTTTATTTCCAAAGGTTACAATCATGAAAAATGAATTGACTACAAATAAACCTTGGTTAAATTGGCTAGTATAAAATCTATTAGAATCTTACATTACTATTTTAATTATCTAACATTAAACATGAACAAATGGATATAGAATATAAATCTAAAAATGATTTTATACCAGATAAATTTTACATTAAATAAACTATATTTTTTAAATATTACGTTTATAAATGATATTTTGAAACTAACTAAAGCCTTATATTCTTTGAAAAATTCCTTTGATATTGGTGATATTTGGTAAGTATATTTATTTTAAAAAATGGATTGACTATAGGGAATATCATTAATGGCTTATTTACTAAAATAATTTCATAATGACTTAAATATATCAAGATGATATTATATATGGATCAAGTAAAAAACTATTTAAGGTTATTGTTTCCCAAAAGGATAAAAAACTTGAAGAAATTAAAATTTATAAAAAAATATAAAAATATAAAATTTTAAATCTAATATATATATTAAAATATTTGAAAATGTGTATTATAGAAAATATCTTGATTCTTGGTACACCTATGTCTATATCATGCGTGTTAGATTTTTTTGACATAAAAAGTTATAATTATTAAATTCAATAAATTTAAAAACAATAAAGTAAATAGTTGTTTCATTGGTAATATACTTTAATTGATGAATCCTGAGCTAAAATGATTTTTTAGGGTGTGTAAGCATGATTTCATCCAAATACCAATGAATGTAATTTAAAAAATATAAAAATAGTATTATATAATCTAGAAGGAAGCATAAAATTTGTATAGTTATATATAAAAAGGATTGAGATTTGATTTATTAATATATTTAAATGCAGATTATGGTATTTTTAAGATTGATATAAAAATTCTTAATGATGCCTAATTTACTTGAAAAATCCATAATTTCTTAGTGTATTAAGAGACACCACATTTTTGGGTAATTTATAGGGAAAGTTAAGAGGATAGAAATTGGTAGATTTTCGATTCATGTGCAGCAGATTTAATAAACTCTTATGGAATTGGTTTTACATTAAAAAATATTCAAATAATACATAAAAAAAGTTATTAATATATCTATAAATTTTTATAACCATTTATAATTAAGTTTAAAGACATTGGATATAATTCCCTAAGTAAATTAATTTAATGAGGGATGTCACTCTTAAATTTATTGACATTAAAAGTCAACTAGTTGATATATTTAAAAAGGCTCTAAATCCTTTAAGAATTGACTTTATCTTACAAGAATTTTGAATAATAGAACATGATAAAATCATTAAAATTGGGTATCTCATTTCATGTGCTTTATGTTTTTTGGATAAAATATTTATATGTTACAGTGCTATGAATTATTATTATTGGTTGAAAAGATTGAATAATTGTTCCAAAAGTCTTCAATTTTGGTTATTATAAAACATAACTTTAGATTTAACTTGTTGTGATCAATACATATAAGGATTAAAGATATTTATGAAGTCTTGTGTCTCTTAGTCAAATATGGAATCAATGTAATGTAATATAAATTCCAGTGGTCCATGAAAACCGTAAGGTTATATATAAAGGGCCAAATTAAAAAAATTAGGATCAAAGTACACTGTTTGGAAGACAATATCAGATAGAGTTAGAGACTAAACAAGATGATTTTCACTAAATGAGAAAACTAAAACCAGTTATAACAACTCTAAAGGATTTTTAGAATTTTCATGTTGAATATATGAACATAATACAACATTGGATTAGAGTAATAGACGCTCATTGATTGAAGAACTGATATTCATAATATTGTATGGAACTTTAATTATTGTAATTCCTAGTAACTTAAATACAACCATACAAATCCCTAAAAAAGGATGATAAATTAATCTTAGTAGGTTGTAACTCTTTCTTGCACAATCTACATATAGAAAATTTTATATTGAAGTAAAAGGGGCACAACATACTTTATATAGTTTATCATTAGAGATAAAAAAATGAAAAAATAGTTTTAGATATCATGAAAAGGTATGCCTTGACTCTATGATAGATAAAACGATTCTACCAAAAAATAGTTGAAGAAAATATGTTTGAATAGAAGTCAATATGAGCCAAAAAACTATAGTTAAACAGGAAAATTTTCAAAGGAAACAGTGAACCTTAAAAATTATAAAATTGAACTTGTATGATTGGTTGAGGATTATGTTTATAAAATATTAGGTATAAAACTAATATACAAGTCCATATTAATAAATTTTACTTCTACATAACTATAATAACTTACATGGTTTACAAACTAAAAAACTTCCAATTCATTATAACATTACGATGGAAGATAATAAAAACATATTTTATCTCTTAAACCAATATTCTATGAAGACTATTCAGATAATTACAACAAATGAAAGTGATAATTCCAACATATTAAAAAGGAAACATGTTACTTGTATTGAAAAAATAATTATTTTATGCATTATTCCCTCCTTGGACTATCATATGAAAAATCAATAATATCAAAAAATTCAACGAAATTATAGTCAATTTATGCTCTATTTTCTCCTCTAAATAAAAAATAATATTGAATAAAATCAAAAAAAAATAAAAAATTCAAGTTAATTGAGGTCACTGAAAACAAAAAAAATAAAGTTCAAAGATAATGAAATAATAAAACAATTGTAACTCTAATACAAGGCATACCTATCCATGAGTGAAAATAATATTATACCTCAAGTCATCATAAATCCAAAATCCCCACAAAAAAACCAATAAGAAAAAAAGGAGAATAATAAATAAAACAAAAAATATTTCAACTAAGAAATAAATCAAATAATAAATAAACAATGACATAAAAGAGCATCAAAAATTAAAATTTTGTGTCTTTTTTATTTATTTTTTTCACAATCACAACATATTCGATATACCATTAAATAATTTTTGAAGTATTAGTATTTATAAATTTAGATATTTAGGTTATGATTGGCTGGGTTAGCCATATCTCATGTATTTTAAATTTCAAATATCACGCATATCATTTTTATTAATTTCCTTATAAAGAAAGTCACTAACTTCATTCATAGGTGCAGATTATAAGGACTCTCTTTCTATATAGTATTAGAGTGTGTTCCAACCTTAACCACCACTATCATATTTATTTTATCATAGATAGAAAACCTAATAATTTCCCCTATGGGATGGCGTCTTACAAGAAAAATCAATAATAACAACATTTCCCCCCGTATCACCTACCCCATTCCATCCCATCATTGTTCCCCCTCCCTAAATTATCAAACCTCTTCCTTCTATGTCACCCTACTCTATCATGTTCTCCCATATAACAATCCACCCACCACGAATCTTGTTCTTATTTATTCCTTTACTTTCCACACCTTCTACATTGTACCACCAATTGTGCATCCCCTACCTAGTCACGTACAACCCCACCATCTCTGGTCATTATTATGGTTAAGAATCCTCTTTAATTATTCAGTTTCAATTCACTAAAATTTTAGGATTTAGTTCAACACAAAATGGTTTAGGTGTAGAGACATCAAAAAATGATAAATTGATTGGGATGAAGTTTTGGTTAGTTCAATAGAAATTGGATCACATGGTGAGGTTGAGTATCTAATAGATTGTAATATATTGAGTCTACCAAAAGCAGATAGTCAATTTTAGTATTCTTATAGGTGATCTGTGGTTACTTTTATGAATGAATAAAGAATCATGATTATAGAAGGTTGGTGTAACCAAGAGAATTTTTGACCCCATTATAAATATAGGGTGGGACCACCAGATGAAGTGTATTGTGACTTATAATGTTATCATTTTCAAAAGTGATCAATGTGGATTAAATGTCACTTAGATGTGATATTTATGATTCTAGAGAAATAAAACTATTACAATGTTCTCCCATGGATATAGGATGAAAATACGAACCACATAAATCAATTTTTCTTTACTTTGGTTATTTATTTTTACTTATGTGTATGCATGTGTGTAGTTTTTTCATATCTCACTCTATTTGGTGATTTACTGTGCAATCAAGCTTCCTAAGTTCCAGATCACTTATTCAAGGAGGTGTGGCATGCTAATGCATGAGATTTCAAGAGGGAGATTAACTTCTGGCTGCTTGAATATCTTGTTTCTAGTGGTTGAACTTCCATTTCATTCACATTTTTGTTGTATTCTCCAAAAATATTATATCAAATCTTGGTTGAGACAAACTTAGTATACTTAGGTATCATCACTCTATTTCATCCTTGATGTTATTTGATTATATGGGAGTTATTGTATCAGTTTCATAAAATAAAAATAAGCTAAAATCAATATTGATAAGTTTGATGAAAATGATTATGGATTCTAGATGATGAAAACAGAAGTCTATCTCATCCAAAAAAACCTAGTTGTTCCATTAACTAGATTCAAATTAGATGATATGAAAAATTATTAATTGGATTTATTGGATCATAAGTCACTTTTATTCATAAGTATTTTATTGATAATGAATATATATTCGAAATCTAGGAGAAGAAAACAATTATTAAAATTATGACATCCCTGATAGAAATGTATGAAAAAATGATAACTTTAAACAAAGTGTTATGATGTGTAGGTTGTATTATATGATATTTTTTAAATGAAAACCATATACAAACCTTTATATGAATTTAATATGTTTGAGAGTCGTCTTGAGTTTTTGAAATTAATTTTCAAGTATGATGAGTGGGAATTTATTTTTTTATTATTTTTATTTTTTTCTATTGGATAGTTGGGAGATAATGGTCACTAGTGCTTGTAATTACACCAGAAAAACCAAAATTGATCTTTTATGATGTCAATAATTTAATATTTAAAAAATATCTCAAGTGTTGGAAAGTATAAGTACCTTCCAGAAATAAATTTAATGTATAAGGTTGAGTATGTTCACCCAATGGGAATTTTAGTAAGAAGAAAGATAAGATATCCAGATATAATATTAAAGGTGAATCTAGTAGAACTGGACCTACTTTTTTCCATTGTGGTAAGAGAGGAAATCTCAAGAAATATTGAAAAAAATTAATAATGAGTTTTGTAAGATCAGTATCTAGAAGTTTTAGTAATTTATATTTAGTGGAATATACGAATGTTTTGTTATTAAGTGTCTCTGTTCTAGTAGAATCATTGGCTATTAATTTAGTGAATCATTCTATTCTATATAATATCATAGGTGCATGAAGAAATATGCATCTATAAGATTTAGTGAAGTTAATTTTATATATGATGAAGCTCTTGATGTATTAAAAAGGTTTATTTGAAAGTTAGGATATATAATAGAAACTTCCTTATATTTAAAGAAGTGAGGAACATCCCAGGTTTATAAAAAATCCTATTTTTATGGGATGGTTATATGAATAAGGTTATGGAATGATATTTGCTATTGATTTCTGGAAAATTCAATAAGGATAAATGGTTGTTTCAATAGAGTTAAAGGATGGTACATTGTATCTAACTCTAAGTTCGTATGGAATGTCCATGGATGAAACTACATCTATTGGAATTCCATAGTTATGGAAAAATCAGCTTGTTCATATCAGTCAGAAGAACATGAATGTTCTTGTGGTAAAGGGTGTGTTAAAGATTTCTCATGCTAATTTAGAAACTTTTGAGAGCTGGATAATCAAGAAATAGAAGAAAGTTTCATTTAATTTGAACAAAAGGAATCTTAGGTTTTAGAAGATTGAACCTGTCCATACTAATGTTTTAGGACTAGCCCCAGTTCAATCACATGGAAGGTCCTTATACATTTCATGAATATTGATGATATTATAAGAATAGTTTGGGTATATTCATTAAAATACAAATAAAATGTGTTTATAGTTTTCACTCAGTATAAAACCATGGTCAAAATGGATAATGGAAGAAGACACAAATTCCTTAGGTTATATAATGTTGGTGAATATAGTGGAAGGGACATCAAGAAGTACTATCAAAATAAGGGAATCAGACATGAGAAAATTGTTTTTGGTACACCAAGAAAAAACTATTTTGGTGAAAAAGTGAATAGAATAATAAATAAGAAAGAATATATCATAGATTTTCATTCTAATATATCTAAATAAATTTGGGTGGAAGCATTGAATAGTATTTTTTACATATTCAACTGAATTCCATTGGCACTACTGGGGATGGATATTTTGGTGTAGATTTTATCTGATAAACCACTGAAAATTAATCATCTTAATGTTTTTGAAAGTCTATCATATTTCCATGTTGATGATTAGTATAAGAAAATTTTTGAGGCTAAGTCCCATTTTATTTCTTTATAGGACACGGAGATAAGAACTTTGGTAATTTACTCCTAGATGACAATCATCAAAAGATCACTAAAGCTCAAAACATTTTCTTTAATGAGATGTTATTATATAAATATAGAGATTTTTAAGAGGCTGAAGTTTAGTTCAAATAATAAATAGGTAACAATCAGGTTGATCTGGATGATGTCATCAAAATTTCATCAATTCTAGTGAGTTTAGAAATTTGGATTTTTTTAAAAATAGGCTGGTGTAAGATATGATGGAATTCACAAGGGTTTTGGAGGTGTGAGGTAGAGCTTCAGAATATTATACATTGAAAGTTTTTGTACAGAAAAATTTAGTACCAAAAAGATCAGATTCAATGATATAATTGTGATGTTCTTGAAAATTCAGACAATTGATAGAATGATATGGTCATGACATGAATTATTTACTTCTAAGGGATACAGGAGGTCCTGAAATCCTTGAAGAAGTGGTGTCACTCAACAATTACAATAAGTGGAAGTTATCCATCAAGGAAGAAATGGATTCATTTTATTCCAATAAAAACTAGGAGAAAATATATTTATCACATGGAAAGAAAGACCTTAATAATAGATGGGTTTTTTAGTTGAAAGAAGAATTTGATGGTATCATGAGGTATAAAGCTAGGCTAGTGGTGAAAGGATTTCAAAATAAAGATGGATTGGATATCTCAGAGATATTTTCACTAGTAATAAAATACACTACAATCCAAAAAGTCTTATAGTTGTCTAATTCTAATGATTTTTTAGAACAAATAGTTTTAAATACTACATTGCTTCATGGTAACTTAGGGGAATACATCTAAATGAAGAACCCAATTGGTTTTGAGGTTAATTGGAATAAAGACATGGTGTGTAAGCTTAAACATAGTCTTTATGGATTGAAAACAACAACTATGTTAATGGAACCAGAATTTCAACTCTTTCATGGTTAAAAAGGGTTTCATGTGAAACAACTCAAATTATTATTTCTATCTGAATATATAGAATGATAGTTTTTAATCATCTTTATCTTATATATTAATGATATACTTCTGTTGGTTCCATTCATTCAAAGGATCCAGAAATTAAAGTGTGAGTTTTCCAAAACTATTGAAATGAATTATCTTTATATTTATAAGAAAAATCTTGGTATGAGTATTTAAAGAGACAGAATCACTAGGATTTTTGTGTTATCTCAATGGGAGCGCATATGGAAGGTTGTCTATCAGTTTTTAATTCATATATGTAAATTTGTTCCAAATACACTATATAGTCACTATATGTTTTCAAATGGGTAAGAACCACTGATGGAATATGAGATGAGATACATGGAAAAAGTTATATTTTCTTTGGTAGTTAGAAATTTAATGTATGTGATGGTATGGAATCTTCCTGACAATGCATTTGTAGTGGGGTTAGTTAACTTGTTTATGGTAAATCTGAGAAAAGAACACTGGTATATTGTAAATTTAATCATAATATATCTAAAATCTATGGAATATATTTCCTTATGTTTCAATATATTTTAACCATTACAAGGGTATATGGATTCTAATTTTGTAGGTGGTTATGATAATCCAAAATTACAATGGTTTCTGTGTTTATATTTGGTGAAATTGAAATAAGTTGTATGTAAAATTTATATTTAGTAGTTTCACTCTCTAATACAGAGGATAAATATTTATTTTTAATGAAATAAGTAAATGATATGGTTTGGTTGAACTTTTTATTGGTGGAACTTGAATGAAATTAGAAAATTAGGGTGCTTTACTATGACATACAAAGTGAAATTCACTTAGATAAAAATTTGGTGCTTCATTACAGGAAAAAACACACCAAACCAAAATATCATTATATACAAAGTATTCTTAAGTATGGAGAGTAAAATCTAAGAAATTTTTTTGGTAGAAAAAATATGGATGGAATGTTCACTAAGGTTCGGATCCAAGACAGTTTGAGGTAGTATTGTTCTTTAGTGAGTTTGGGGTAATTGAAAGGTGGGAGGAGAGTATTGTATGTATATAAAAGGTTGATGAGAAGAATGATTTTTTCTAAGTATTAGATGTTTCCCATGTATAATTCAAGTAGGATACTATTAGGATTTTGAAGCCACTTCAAGGCTCCAGTTTTAATTAATCAAAAGTTTAAGATTTAGTTCATTGAAAGATTCATTAGGCAGTGTGACACCAATAGAAGGTAAATTTATCAAGAATAGGTTTTGATGAGTTTAGTATAATTTGGATCACATAGTGAGGTTGGGTATCTAAGAAACTATGATAAAATTTTCCTAATGAAACTATCCAACCTATTTTATGCTTGATACAGAAGATTGACAATTACTTTTATAAATTGATGGAGGCTTGTGATTGTAGGAGGTCTATAAAACGAAAATACTAGCTATAATCCATTATATATATGGGGTGGACTACTGAATAAAGTGTACTATGACTAGTAATGTGATAATTTTCCAAATTGATCCATGTGGGTTTTAGGTTACTTATTTTTAATCTGGTTATATCCATAGAAATAAAACTATTGTAGTGCTATCCCAAGATGTAGGATGAAAATTCAAACCATGTAAATCAAAAAAAAATATTTGAAACTTTATTTTCACTTATTTGAATTCATGTGTTTATATTTTTTATAAGACTCAGTCTGTGTTTATTTAGGGTGAATTCAATTTCTTATGTTTTAATGAACTATGTCAGGGAGGTGTGGTATTCTATTGAGTATAAATTCTAGATAGAGATAGATTTTTTGTGGATTTAGGATCTATTTTTTTGGTAGTTTAACTTTCAGTGGTTTCATATTTTCACATGTCTTCTCATAATATTCACATCAATATCATGATCTAAATCATCTTCAATAGGCATTGTCCCATTTATATCTATGCTTGACATCATGATGAGCCACCTCCAAGTGCACCACCCATCAGGCCATGTCCACAGTCTACTATCATGACACGCACATTCCTAGACTCCCCCTTATAACCACTAACTAGATTACTCTCCCTCATAATTATATCATCCAGGTTGTTTCCTCCCCTTTCTCACATGTTTCTATAGAAAATACTTTACCCTCTTGCATGCCTTATTTTCTTACAGTGAGCTACATATATGTGTTAGTCCAAGTATTCGTAAATTCTATTAGAGCTTGAAATATTCATTTTCAGAACTTATCTACTAATGAATAAATCATCTTCGGGCCTATTTTTGTTGGTCAAAACACCATCAAGTTACCTTTATAACATTCAATATTATTTACTATTTTACAACTCAATATCAAGCTTCATTATTGATTAAAACTAGTCTTTTATACATCTAAAGTTCAGTAACCATTTCACCCATCCACTCTGGGTCTTCTATTCAGGTATTGTTTCACCTATAATCTTTAAGGGGGGTGTTAAGGTATTTAGATATTTTGGTTAGGTTTGATTAAATTATACTTATCTCATTTATTTTAAATTTCAAATATACAACTTATCATTAGTTTTGGTTTCCCTATAAATAAATTCACTGATGTCACTGATAAATATCGATTTTAGGACCTATATTTCTAAAAGAATATTATAATTAGAAATAAAAAATAAATATCCTATAGAAAAAACGATGTCTCATGATAGTGCACATCATAAAATTTGAATAAACATTTAGGAAAAATAAATGGGTGTAGGGAAACAACAATTAGGGCACAACTATATTCCAAAATATGACACTCTCTAATATTTAGGTGAATTTAATTCCCATAGAATAAATGGTCATCATGAATCGAACAACGATTGCATCACTAAATTTAAAATCATTTACACTAATCAGAGAACAAAAAATGATAATAGTTTAATTCTCAAAAAATATCATAGGAATTTGTTTTGAAATATCAAAAAGGAATATCATATGTTAGAGAAAATCAATAAACTTTATAGTTTATTTTAAAATAATTATAATGATTATCAATAATGATAATTAATTTATATAGGTGATTTTAGATTTATTTATTAAAAATTTATTTTTTACACTTATTTAAACAATTTTCTACTGGAATTTATGTATAAATAATTATTTATAAGAATAACACTATTATTAGTTTTAAAGACTATTTTTTGAAGTCTACTGGGATTCACCAGAAGGAGAAACTATAGGAAGTTCATTCAACCTTGATGCCTTATCTAGTAGCAGAGGAACACCTTGTAGTGGAGAGTTGATGAACAATTACTAATTCTTGATGATGACGTATAGAAAGGTTTATTCATTGGAAAGTTGGGATATGTGAGTGGAATATTTGGATGGTATGGGTGATGAGTTCTTCTATTATATATTATTGGCTGAGCTAAATAATCCTATAGGAGATCGACAGTCATCTGAGTTCAATGGAAAGTCCCCCATAGAAGTTAGAGGTCAATGTTACTGATTGACTGGATGAACCTCTCTATAAATGTAAGGTGGGAAAACCTTCACATAATGTTATTTAAGACTATATGTTTAGTGATCTACATAAAGGTATATTAAAATTTATTATAAACTCTTGTATCTTCTATAAAAGTAATAAAATGCAATAGTTTGATCTAATGGATGTAGGATATAATGTTTGAACTATGTAAAATCAAAGTGTTCTTTAATTTTATTGTTTTCCCTTGGATTAATGGTTGTGTGTGTATGTAATGTCAACAAACATATTGCACTAATTTTGGGTGATTTCAATTTCTTATTTTTTGGTACACTAATCTCAGTAGATGTGGTTCGTGTTTCACTATGTGTGACTTATAGTGATTGATGTTCTAATGGATATACGGATCATGGTTCTGATGAATCAATTTCCAATGTTTTCATAGGTTTATATCCTTTCTCCGTAACAAGTGGTGTCATATATCTAGTTCAAGACATAGGGAGACTGGCATCATACTAAGGTATATTCATTCACTCTTTCCTTAGTATTACTTCATTTTCAATGGTAGTTTATTGTTATTAGAATGAATGATGTCGGATGATGGTAAGGTTTGGGTTGACAATTTCAATAGAATATTATTTAGTTTTTGGATGATGGAGTTGGAGGGTTATCTAATTGAAAAGAATATAGAGTTTTTGATGACTAGAATTAATCCAAGGAATATGGATCAAAATGGGAATAGTTATATCACAAGTCACTTTGGCTGGTCAAGATGTATTTGGTAAGGAATGTTTCTTATAACATCATGTAAAATAATACTATAGTTGAGAAAATTAAGGCCCTAATAAACCTATTTGAGAAATATTATTATTTTAAAAATGTTTTCAATATGATGAGGTTATTTGGTAGGATTTTATTAGTAGGAAGACTAGTGGAAGTCTATGTTAAAATTTTCAACATGATATGAATCCATCTTGAGTAAGTTAATGTAAAGTTCATAGAATATATTGGGGAATTTATTTTACTGGTATCACTACTAGGGAGTTGGGAGGTGATGGTAATTGTTGTCAACAATTTTCAATAAAATCAAACTTTGTATTTGAGTATGTCATGAACATAATCGTAAATAAGGATATTAAATGTTGTGAAGTTCATTAACCTACCGTAAATGCATTGAATTTGGAAGGTATAGGAATGTCACCCAATATGAAAACAAGTAGGAATAAAATGGAAGATAAGTACAGATATAGGAGTGGAGGTAAGTCTATTAGACCTAGATCTATTTGATGACATTTTAGTAAGAAAGGGAAAATCAGGTAGGAAAATATATATCATAGGCTGAACTCTAGAAGGACATATTCAAAACGTACAACCTCTATTAAATTATTAGAGGGGAGTATTATCTTGTAATTAATTTTCCATGTTTTGGTAGAATCATGGGTGGATAATTATGGTTCTTTGTTTCATTAAATGATAGAGTAAGGGTTCTTGTAGAATTATGTACTTAGAATATTTATTAATCTCCACTTGGAACATGAAAAGGATCTTAAAATTTTAAAAAAGATTTATTTTAATCTCTAGATTCTAAATGGATGTTTCCTAAAGTTGACGAAAGTTTGACACATCCTGTGATTATGGAAAAATATTATTTTTATTGGATAACATGACATATAATATTTATAGAAAGTTACCCATGGATACATGGTGGTGTAAATAGGAGTAAAGTATGGGACCTTGTATTTCATAAGAAGTTCATATGGTTTGATGATGGTTGGAATGAAAAATTTTGAAATTCCAAAGTTATGGAACTATCAACTTGGTCATCTTAATGGGAATAATTTAAAGGCTATTGTAATAAAGGGTGTACTTAATCTTGATCATAATAACGTAAAATTCATTAAAAATTAAATACATGAGAAGGAGAAAAAAATTTATTTAATTTTAATGTAAGGAATCCTCAAATCCAAATTTTAAAACGTGTTCACTCAGATATCTAGGGAATATCTGCAGTTCGTTCACATGGAGGATCCCTATACTTTATCGTATTTATGGATGAATAAACAAGTAAGGTTTGGGTATAGTCCCTAAAATAATAATTAATTTTTTTGTTGTATTAATTCAGTGTTAATTCATTGTGAAAAGGGAATTTAGGTGGAAGATAAAATGTTTAAGGACTGATACTGAAAGTGAATACAACAAAAGGGACTTTTAAAACTACTTCCAGAAGAAGGGAATCAACATGGAAAAGAATATACCTGGAACACAGGAATAAAATGGTATGGATAAAAGGATTAATATAGAATTAAGTAATAAGTCATGAATCATGAGGTTACACTATAAAATGTTCCAATAAATTTGGGAAGAAGAAATTAATTTCATAGTATACCTAGTTAATCAAATTCCATTTGAACTAGTGGGGAAATATATTCTTAAACAACCATGGTCTGGTAAAACAATGGAAATTAATCACCTGAAATTTTTTAGAAGTTTGAAATATTTCCACATTAATGCAAAATATAAGAACAATATCATATCTAAGTCGTGGCTATGTTTATCTGGGTTTATTGGGATGAAAACTTTAGATTTTATCTCTAGGATGAAGATCACCAGACGATAGTTAGATCATGTAATTCTATATTCAATTATAAGATCTTATACAAATATTGGAACATGGAAGAGGTTGATATTGATAATAGAAAATCAGGATGACGTTTTCAAGTTGATTTAGAAGGAATATTTAGAATTTGACATTTTCTATAAGGTTCAAATGTTGGAATAGCTTGTTTAGAGATCATGACAGTGGAAGATATACCATAATGTTCAATAACTATAGAGTAATGAGGTGGAGTTCTATAAGATATGACACTAGAAGAAAGAAATTGAAAAATGTAGTACCAAAAAGAGAAAAATTTCAGGTTGAGTTATAAAGATATTATAGAATCATAAAATTGGTGAAAATATTAATTCATGATTTTCATTAACTTTTTATGAATAGAGAAAACCAAAAGGCATATAAGAAGAATATACACTCATCAATTATGTAAATTGTGAGTTAATTATGAAAAATAAATTATATTCATTGCATTCCAATGATACTAATATCTATTAAATTTACCATATGGGAAGAAATAATTTACGAATAAGTGGGTTTTGTAGAGCCTTGATCCCATTATGGTACCACTATGAGGGGTGAATTACTAGTACTTATTTCTATTACAAAATCGTATTTATGGATTTAACCCATGTGATAGGTTAAGTTCTTGGTTCACTCTCTTGAATCACTTCTACACCCATATGCAAAAAATATAAAGAAGAAGCGTCTCACTGGAACTTTTATAATGTTTGACCTTGGTGTGAAATTATACTTCATATTGTGTTTTATTTTTTTAAATTAAACATATGTTCTTATCACTATAAAATTGAAATGATAAAAAATTCATAGAATTGGTGCATAATTTTTAAGTAGGTTTCATCCACTTCTCTCTATAGAAAGGTATCATCCACTTCCCACTATAATTTTTATTGAATTATTTATACTGGTGCCACTATTAAATCCTAATTTCTTTTATTCTATTGTGTATGGATCAAATATTTAAATTATAAATGGATGCTTCAACACCAAAGGATATATCTTAATCAAGAAAGTGTTCTACTTACATATAGATAATAGTTTAGTAAAAGTCTAGTCTTTCTCTCACCTTTCTTTATAATAATCATCTAATGCATGAGATCATGAATGCATCAGATGGCCTTCTTCCTTCTCAATAGAAAGTTCCTAGATCAAAAAAAATTAAATATGATTACCTTTTCCTCCTTATGAATAAAAAATGAAGTAAAAGTCGATATTATTCATCTTATCTCTCTTTAATATTGCAGATCATTATGATCTTTCTTTAAAATTAATGAACACACATTTATTGTTTATTTTCAAGCTTTTTAAAATCTTAGATACCCCAAAAAATCATTTACCTGATTTTTTATATAAAAATATTCTATAAATTTGGTCTCCATATTTAAATTCAAGTAAATAATATTTAAAATATACTTAAGACTCAAAAATAACTCTATAAAATATTTGACATATCATGTCCTTATTATCTCAATAGATCACATTATAATAATATTAATTAAAATCTCTTATAACTTGGCATTGAATTCCTCATGCGGTATATAAATAATTAGGACACCATCATCTTCTCAAATCTCTCTATCCTAAAATGATCCTAAATCTTCATGAAACTTATAGAAATACCTCTTAAACTACGGATTAGAGTGAGTCTCCATTTCCTATAGGTAATCATCTTTATTAACAACCACAAAAATAGCCACAAAAAAATAAACCACAACATGGTGAGATCTTCTTCCAATTTTACATGCACTATGACCTTCATTATGGAATGGACACTTAGTTTCTTCCTTACATAGGAGTATCTTGATTTTAATGTTGTGAAGGATTCTCATTTAAATTTTGGTTTGAATCACAATTTCAAAAATTATTATGATGTATATTTCCAAGAAGATCATCTCATATACATCATCTAATTTTACTTCTTTATTCTCTATTTATTCAGTATAAATATTCTAAATTCTCATTTTTTTACCCTTATATAGGTTTTAAACTTCAATTTGACCATTACATAGCATCTGGTACCATTATGTAGCTCACATATTTTCTTTCTTAACTTACATAGATATCCACCTACCTTTATGCAGGTAGTGAATTACTTTTGTGTAGCTCAAGAGTGTACACAAACCTTACACAAAAAAGTGAAGTGTACCATTATATATCTTGGAACTTATATTTACATAGATATGAAAAAGACTTATGCTTGTGGGATAATACTTATGTGATGAAATACTTACACTCTGTACTTCAAAATAATTATGATCACTAAAGACTTATGCTTGGGAAAAAATACTTATACTCAACTCTTGAATTTATATGATGAATGTGAATTCATATGATGAAGACTTATAAAACATAAGACATATGATGAAATATTATAATCCCGCTGAAGTATTATAAAATCCTAAAATTATTATGATCATAAAAAGTCATATGATAGAGTCATATGATCAGACAAAAATATAAAATCGATGACCATTACAATTTTCTAATTCTAGTTTGAAAATTTCATGCTTATTAAAATGAACATGAATCACCCAAACACATATCAAGTATCTTAATAACTATCTCATATAGTTTTGACACTAAATACAACATCTCTAATAATTATAAGGGAACTTCAATCTCCTCCTTTTAATTTTTTTCAACACATGAAACTCTCACAAAATCATCTAAAAACCCAACATCTCATACAAGAGATACAAAATCATATCCTTTTTCATATTAATAACATCTTAACACCATACCATAGGTTAGAGTAGTGTTTTTGATAGAACCCTATCTCTCGGTGAAAAGAAAAATTTCATCCAAGTGAAAAGATCCCTCCCCCTCAATTATGGAAGTCACTTCTATAAAAAAATTGTCCCCTTTTTACAATAACCACATCCACTTAATTAAAATATAAGGATATAAAATTATCTTATTCTCTATTATATGCTCAACCAATAAAAGAGTTGTGCATTACTTATCCCCCTTTGAAAAAAAATCCATAACACAATGGGGGGACCCTCTCAAATATTCTTAATGATGTGGGAGGGGATGAACACTCATGTTCAGCCTCAAGACCTCAAATCTATAATAAAGGAAAACCTTGCTGAAAATATCATCCAATTGGTCATGGGTAGGAACAAATTCTTGATTGATGTATCTTTTTTAAACTAGTTATTTAATGAAACGATATAAAATATCTAGGAAATTGGACCTTGAGTATTGCATGGTATTTTTAGAGAGATCAATAGCACTTTGATTATCATAATTTATTATGAGAGGTTTTTCAACTTTAACCCTAAAGTCCTCCATCTACTCCTTTATCTAAATAATTTGAGTACAAGAACTAGTATCAAAAATATATTCAACTTATATTGTAATCATTGTATGTAAATTATGTTTCTTATAGTGATATATTACACAACTGTATCCCAAGAAGAAAATTACACCTGAGGTGGACCTTCTATCACCACTTCCACCTACCCCATCATCATCGGTAAGCCTGGATAGATTGATATTATTCAACTTCTTAAAGATCATCCCATAGCTCATAGTCCCTTTGATGTTTATTAGAACTCTTTTTCTATCCATAACATGTGACTCATTTGGGCCACTTTGATATCTAAAAAATACTCATAGTATATACAATATCTAGTCTTGAAGTTGTGATATAAAGTAGACTCAAAATCATAATTATGAAATTTCTATGATTTAAACTCACACCTTCAACATATTTAGATAATTTTAGTCACACTTGAAGGGTGGTAGATATAGGTTTTTACTCTTCTATCACAAATTTCTTGAAAAATTATTTATAGTACACTTCTTAGGATAAATAGATATAATTATTTCTTGTATGACTATTAATCCCAAGAATTATCTGAGCTCATCAAGTGGGGACATATCAATTTTTTTCTTCATTTTATTTGAAAAATATTGACATGAACTCTCATGAGCTCCTAAAAAAACAATATCATCAACATATACAATTATAATAAGTGTAACCATATTAATTTCTTTTATATATAGGTTGTTTTACACTTTTCCTTTGAATAATATTAATTCTTTCAAGTAGTTTTCCAGCCCTGAATACTAGTCTTGTGGGGGTAGTTTTAAGCGATATAGATCCTTCTTCAATTTGAACACTCTTGTGGCATATTTATCAAGAAAAAAATCATTTTACTACTCAAAATAAAATTCATATTCTAGATCACCATTCAAAAAGGAATAATTCAAATCCATCTAATTTATTTTATATTGTATGTAAGCTACCATAGTAAAGAACATCCAAATTTCTTCAAACATAACAAGAGGTGAAAAGGTGTCTTCAAAATTAATCCCATAAACCTAGGAATAACCCTTTAAAACATGTCTATTATTGTTCTTTATCACTTTAAATATTTTATTTAATTTTTTTCTAAATACCTACTTGGTTAGAATGACATTTTTGTCAGTAGGTCTTAGAACAAGGTCCCAAGTGGAATTCCTCTCAATCTGGTTTAGCTTATCATTCATAGCGTCAATCCACTATTTATGTGAAAAATTATTCTCTTAATAATTTTGGTTTAAATTTATAGATGATTGAATTCTAATTTTAAAACCTCAACCATATTCTTGTTGGGTCCACTATATAGTTATCATATTTCATATTTTTTATGTTTTCATAGGTGAAAATTATTCTCTAATGATATTCTCTATCTCCAAATGTTTCTTTAACTTTTTATACTTTTATTTTTTTTAAGGTATCCTTCTCCTCATCACTAGTATGATATAACTCAAATTTGAAAACATTTGGTTCAGATTCATCCTATTAAACACCTTCTTTCCTAAAATTTTGTTTGTTATCTTTAATACCACCTTTAAAAATAGCTATATATGAAGCATTAATTTTTATTTTTATTTCAATAATTTTGACATCATAACAATCTACCACCTTGTGATGTATTTTATTCCAGAATTTTTATACATTCCCATTTGATAAGTATCTAATAAATATATCATCCACGTCTCTTTCATAAAATAATCCCTGAATTGAGTCTTTGATTTTAGTGATTCAAGGATTATGGAATACTGTAAAATTACTCACTGTATGATTATTTTTATACCAAATTTCTTATGAAGTTTGATTTTATTTCGGAATAAAAAAATAATCTATTCTGAATATGTATATCTTTAAAGATAGCTTCTATATAGAAGAACTATGATCTTTCAAACTCAGCAAGCATTATTATCTTTATCTTCACAATGGTTTTATTTATTCCCTCGGTAACTTTATTTTCTATTGAGGTGTATAGGGGGTTCTATATTGATGTTTAATCTCATAATTTCAAATATAATATTCAAAATCAATTTTATTTTACTCCTTCCCATTATCAATTATCAATATATTGATGTAAATAACAAGCTCTCTTTCAACTTCTCTTCTATAAATCTTGAACATCTTTTCTTACTATGAATTGTTATTAATAAACAACAGTCTATTACTCCTTGTATAATAATTAGTAAATATGATAAAATAAAATCCTACTCTAATTTATGTGTGTCTCATGGTTCCACACAAATATAAAAGGATTAATTCAATTAGCCTTACTAATTTTGTCTCCACTCTTTTTCACTTACCATTAACTATTTATCACTTTTCATAGGTTGAAAAAACCTAATCTTTGTCTTGGTTTAATTGAGGTAGATCCATTACCACATATTTTTTATATATTTTAACCAAATTCTTTTAACCAATTTGTAAAAGTGTTATATGCTATATATTTGTCTCTTCTTTAGCATTGAGATAGCATGAATTACTTGGATCTATGATATTAAACAAATTCCCACAAGTAATTTTTCTTATTGTAACAATATATCCCTAATATAATATTTTAATGAGAGAAATATTCTTATTGAATATTAATTTATTACCATCATCACATTACTAAAAAAAATAAACAGTTTTTTTTGATCCATTAATAAATAAAACTTTATATGAGTTCATACTAAACATTTCAATTTTAGTAAAAAAAAATTCTTTGATTTTAAAATAGATCTCATTCTTGAAGGTCAAAAAACCTCCATCATGTTCCTCATTATTTTTTAGGATCACGGTATCTCTTTTAATATGTGAATATCATCCACTATCAAGAATACAAGGTCAATTCATCTTGTTTTCTCTCAAAGAAACCTCCACAATAAATTATTTCTCATCCTTGCTTCTCTATTGAATCTTATTAATTTTAGAATTTTTTTTTACCTAGAATCAGGGTCAAACACTCATCGGTATAGTGACCTTTCTATTCTTTCCTTCAAAAAATCTCCTTAATCCCTTCAAATATTTTTTTTGATTGGCATGACATATGATTTTTCATTTTCAATCTTCCTTCTTACATGTATGTTTCCTTTGTTATCTGATAATATCCCCCTAAATTATGTTATTTTTTATTCTAATGGAAATAAATATTACTCCATAAATCATATGTTTTATATTCATAGGTTCTTTGGAATCAATAGTATCCTCTGAAACAAATTGTTTTAGAAATTTTTTGATTATATACCTAAAAAATTTGTTTATTTTTTATCATTGAACCAATATTACTTTACTTGGTATTTGAGAAATTTGTTTTCTTATGATAATTATAAACTATATTTGATATAGAACATTAATTATAAAGTTTTTATCTATCCAAACTTGTTTATTTTGATATTTATGACCTTCCCTATTAGTAGATAGAAGTTTCATGTTTTCATAATTTACAAATGGAAATTTTAATTATTCTAAGGTACAGTTCTTAAAGTTTTGTGATGAATTATCCCTAACATCCATATATTTTTCATAGTCATGATTCATTTTTACAAGGGTTTTTTAATCCTTGAAACACCTCGACTCATACTCATCAAGTTCTTATTCTAAAGTATCCATCCCTTTTAATGATTCCTCTATAAATATTTCTTATTAAAACTCTTTCTTATTAAAACTCTTTCACCTTAAGACATTTTATCTACTTAGTGTAATAATTTTATTTTCTATGAAACCCATCTTCAACTTTATTCAATATTTCAACCACCTTCTTAAAATTTTTTACTTTATTCTTGAATACAATGTTCCATTTAAGAAATACTTTAATCTTTATCCTAAATGTGTGAATCATGTAGGATTCGTATTCTTTTTATTATTCACTAATGGAGGTGTATTATTTGCTTTTAATATGTTTCATGAAGTTAGTGAATTTTCTAGAATATTTATAATATGACTCATCACATTAGGATGAGTTTTCTTCTTCCACGTTTTTCAGAATTCTTATCTTTTAATTTTTAAATGTTTTCATTATTTTTATCAAATGTCCTATAGCTTTTAGTGTAATTTCATTTAAAATTTCATTCTTGGTTTTCTTCTTCTTATTTGTCATTTAAATCTAAATTTTCTTATTTTTAAGAAAATATATAGAAAAAATTCTAATTCCTCTATATTTAAATTATTTAATTAGAAGTTTTCATTTCTATTTACCTTTTCCTATCATGAGGTTTTTAGATAAGTGGGCTATGAGTTCCATATGTTTCTCAACACTCTCATAATCTTCATTTGTGTCACTTGAATAATCATCTTTCTTGCCCTTAATATTAAAATTATCAATTTATTTAAATTCATCTCTAATTTATAATTTTTATTGAAAATTGATGATTTTATCATCTAATTATTCAAAATTTTATTTTGAAACTCGTCAATTAACATATCATAAATTGTTTCTAAAGATAATTTTTTTGGTAAAAACTATTAGTAAGATTCCTCATTATGATTTTAACCATAGATAAATCATTCATATTGTCACTAAGCCTCTAAAATTACTGACTTTTTAAATAGTCTCCAATATTACCATCTTCTTATATTCATATATATTTTAGTTTTTAACTCAATATTTGCAAAAAAAATTAATTTATCTTGATTTTTCCCTCATACATGTTCTCAGTATTATTCTATGTTCCCTTGCCTATTTGTAGTCCCATCACCTTGTTATATACATTATCAAATCCATATGATAATAATGCAATTTTTTGTATTTCCCATAAATCTCAATATAACTTTTGTCTACAAATGTCATATCAGCATCCCTTGAAATTGGTGGGTAGCCTATAATAACAGAATCATTCAATTATAGATCTCATGATAATAGAAATGTTATCATTAAATTCTTCCCCCCATGAAAAAAAAATCATAAAAAAGGAAACACCTCTATTATTCAAATAATCTAGATTTTCCATGATAAAATTTCAAAGAGCATAATCCTAGGTGAAACATTGGCTCTGATATCACTTATATGGTACATATCCTATTAGGGTACCAGTAAGAGGGGTAGTAAATCAATGGTACCTATTTATTTAAAAAATTATTCTTTTTGAATTTAACCCCTATGATTGGTTAATGACCTAATTCACTCTATTGATGCACTTCCTCACCCGTATATAAGAAATATAAAGTAGAAGCATCACAAATAAATTTTTAAAAGGTTTGGCCTTGATGTGAGAGCCTGGTCATTTTCGTGTCCAACTTTTATCAAGTACATAGATTCTCTGATCATTATAAAATTTTTATGATTAAAAACACCTAAAATTATCAAAAAAATTAGCAGGTTTTTCCACTTATCTCTGTGGTAAGGTATCGTCCACATCCCACTGTAATCTACATGGAATTATTTAAACGAGTACCACCATTAGATCAAAATTTCTTATATGCCCTTGTGTATGAATGATATTTTCAAATTATCATTATATTCTTCAACACCAAAGGATATATCTTCTTAAATAAATACTTTGACTACTAAATAGATAATAGTTCAACAATAGACCAATATTCCTGACACATTTCTTCATAATAATAATTTCATGAATGAGAGAATGCATACATGGGATGAACATGTTGCATCTCAATAGAAATCTCCGGGATTAAAAAAATATATTTTATTGACTTGACCTCCTCAAGAGTAAAAAATTTATCACATGTTAATATTATTCAGTTTCTATGTATTGGATATAGCTGAGAAATAGGATCTCTTTTCAAATTTGTCAAAAACACTTGAATTTTTCATTTTCCTATTTTTTAAAATCGTAGATTCCACACCAAAAAATTCTATGACTTGTCATATTAAAATATCATACATCTTTTTTCACCATATTTAAATTCAAATAGATCTTGTAAAAAAAATCCTAAACACTCGACAAAAACTCCACATGATATTTGAAATAATGTGTCATTATTATATTAATAGATTCTACTATAATAATATTATTTTAAATCATCTAGAAATTAGATTCCAATTCCACGCATTGTATATAAATAACTGAAACATCATTTTCTCCTCAAATCACATTATTTTTAAATTATTCCACATTTATATGAAACATGTAGCAACACGGTTTATCTTACGACATGGATTGAGTCTATATTTTCGACATGTAATCATATCACTTGAAAACCCCACAAAAATAGCCATAGAAAATACACCACAGAGTAGTGAGAGTTTTATTACTATTTTTCATGCACTACAACCTTTACTATAGCATGGTTCCTCTCAACTTCATCCTTACACAACGTCGTCTTGATCTTTATATTATAAAGGATTGTCATTTAAATTTCAACTTGAATTAAAATTAATCTAATAACTACGATGAATAATTCCATGAATATAATCTTTTTCACATCATGTACTTCTTAGATATTTTAAAATAATACTATGTTTAGTAGTGTATACAACACACAACACCAAGCTTAAATGAAACATGAAATAATATTATTTTTAATATGACCATCATAACCTAGTCAATGAATTGGAGGGTATGAATAGGACTGACTAAATTATGAAATATATGTATAATGTTCCTACTCAAAAAAATTATCAATTAAATATTTGGAAATAATCACTCAATTTTTAGTGAAGTTGTTTTATGGTTCAAAGATACATTTTCTTCAAAAATGGTTTTCATTGCTTTTTTTGATAAAATATTATAATTAATTTATATAACTTTTAGAAATTGAATTTAAAAAATCATATGATTTTTTAAATCAGTATATAAAAATTATATTAAGGTTAAATTTATATAATTTTTAAAAAAGATTAATTTTTCAGTGAATAGTGAAGAAATACCGATTTTATGGAAAACTGTGTCTTCAATTCAAATATTTACAAATTAACTTTATTTTGAAATAATTTTAAAATTTAATTGGTTAATTTTTATTAAACATGATCTAATTAAGGTCATTTTAATATAAATTATTCATAATTTTGGTATAAAAATATTTTATTATTTAAAAATAAATTTTTCTAGAAAACATTTTTTCATCCCATTTTGAGGGTTAATTATAAAAATAATTTATGAAAATTATATTGATTGAATTTAATAAAATGGATTAAATATTTTTAATAAGTATTTATACATTTTTTAAATAGTCCAAATTTATTGATGTTCATAATAAATAGAAACCTTGGTAAAAATTTTATCACCACAATAAGGTTAAAATAGGTAGAATAAGGTTAAAACTAGAAATAATGCTTCCAAATTGTCCATAAGCTTACCTATATTTCATTTTATGAGTACAATTTTACAACCAATAAATAAATCATAAAATATTTCATTTTGGTTCCATTTATCTTCGATAAATACCTTTATATTATTTTTCATTAATGGAAAATTCCAAAATGTATATTTTTTTCTTCTAATATCTATAAAATTTTATGACTGGGATAAAAACTAGTTATTAATGGTTATAAAATATTATTACTAATATAAATAAATTTATTCTATAATGTTAATTCATTTTAAATTTTTTGTGATGATATAATTACCTTAAATACATATACAACACAAATACAGTGTATGTGCAAGTAGTAGAAAAATCAAGTAAATGATTTTAAAACCTCTAAAAGTAATATTTTTTCAATAATTTATGTTGTTAAAAGAAATTTTTAGAAAAATATAATGTATATATGATATTTTAAAATTTTATATTTGAATTACATTACTTTCATTATATTTTTTAAATTCAAATTATGTGAATAGTCTGGAAAAATGACTTTAATGGTATTTTATGTTAAATAATATTTTATTAAATTATTTAATATTTGTAAAAATATAATATTTCGAAAATTGAATGAAATATGGCTTATAATATCAAAAAAATTATATTCATGGGTCATTATTTCTTATATAGTGACTTTCTTGACCTATAACGAGTAAAAAACATTGTTATTACAGTAATCATTAAAATGTGTTACTAGGGGTTAAACTAAGAGATAAGGGTTAAAAAATTACATTAAACTGTTTAAATTTTATTGTATAATATTATTTAGTCTTATATACATCATATATTATAAATTTATCAATTTCAATCCACTTTAAAATAAAAATTAATTTATATTAATTTAATACTTTAAGTAATTCCAAGGGTTTCCCTATCCACTCCTATATAAGGATACCACCTCTCAACTCTTCCTCATGCATATTCATCAACTAATATCATCAAAAACCAACTCAAACACCTTAATAACTTCCTTATATACATTATTTAGTTTATTTTGTTCCTAAAATACCATCCATAGGGTTCTTAAGGAGAGATCCATAAGAGGTTCTTCAAAGAGGAGGTAATCATCTCAACCGAACATTTTCATTTTACTTCTTCTTCTACCTAATTCAATTATATAATTACAATTCCAATAAAATAAAATCAGTATCTATAATATAATTATATGTTATGATGTTAATTTAAAAACCTTATTCATCACCTTTTCCATCAAATAGTAAATAAAACCATCGTTCGTGTGTATGTGTCGACTACCACCTCGTAAACCGATGTATTTCATTTCTCATCACCTCATTTCATGGTAAGTTATTATGATGGATTTAATATATATATATATATATATATATATATTAACAAAATAATTATTATTATTTGAATATAATATATCATATATCTTTTTAGAATTCTAATTGTTAAAAATGGAACCATCATATGTGTGTATGTATGGACTATCATCTCCACGTAGCGATGTACTTCATTTTTCAAAAAAATGACTCTCATGGGTAGTCATGGGGATGGATTTAATGAAATTATTTTATTTTTAAAACATGAAAATGATTTTTGAAATATAATATTCTGTTTATTTATTTATTTTCCATCCAACAAAAAGAGAAAAACATCACTTTTGGGTATGTAAGGACTACCACCTCACAATCTGATGTATTTTGTTTTTCATAACAACTTTTCATAGATTAATCTAAAATTTTATTTTATGTATAAAAATTATAATTATTTTAATAATATAATTCTATATATTATTTCATAATTACCCCTTTAACCATGACCAATCTACCAAATTCATTTTTCAATTATGAACTGAATGTCTTCGGAGCACCCGATGTGGAATTAACTGATTAAGTTATTAAATATTTCATCGAAATAAATGAAATAAATGATTTAATGATAAATTAATAAACCCATAAAAGGTTATTAAACAAGTAAATAATTAATATAATTTTATTATATAGGTGTTAATGTGCATACATAGAAAGCCTCTACTCGAGGTATGGTGTTTCATAACTTAATTTCCATATATTGGATTGTTTTACTTCTCCATTCACTTTGTTATTCCATTATTGTGTGTGAATTTATATCTAAATTATTTTATTCTTTTTTTACACATTTTTTTTTTCGGATATACATATTTTCACATAATAAATTCATATATTAACTATCACTTCAAATGTTATAATCTTTTCAAGAGTTTTCTTTTCCTAAATCTTGTTTTATTGATATAGGTTTCATATCCTGGACCATGGTTTCTTTGTACAATGTAATTACATCTAAATGAATTAATTTTTATATATTAATTCATGTAATTAATTTTATTTATATATCCATATAATATTATTTCTTTCTATGGGAGCCTCAAAGCGGCTTCTCCTTTCTCTCCTACAGCGTCTAGGGTTTCTCCTCCATACTCACACTCCTCCCCTCTCTGGCCATATCGCACCGGTTCTCCTCTCTTTTAATCATCTCCTCCCCATGGATAGGTTGGCTCGGCATGACTATTTCATCGTGTGTAGGGATCGGTTTGTGTGGAGGTGACCTCGTTTCATTGAGGTTGACGATGGGTTTGGAGTGGCCTGGGGAGGGGGGGTTTCGTTCCCTATTTTCCTTGAATTGTTTTTAGTGTTGATGATTTTCTCTTGGTGGTTTCTTCTTGAATCTGTAAGTGCTAAGGTTTATCTCTCTGTCACCTCATCCCTATGGTGGACCTTCTTCAGATGACTTGTGTGTTCTCCTCGGTGATCTTGTGATTCATCCTCCTTTCTGTGGCGGAATTCTTCAGGCTTCTACGACTCTACTAGTCTGATCCACGAGCGTAAGACCAGTTTGCGACGATTGTCGTGTTTGTTCACTGGCATACTCTACGGAGAGTTCATGGGTTTTCTCTAGAATCTGAGTTGTAGTCCTGTGGCGGTCTCTCAGCATGTGGAGGTCGTCACCTGATTTGCGGCGGCTGAGTACTTTGAGGGTCTGTGAGGGTTTTCTTCGGCGGTTGGGGTGGTTGCAGTGGGGTTTCCTTTGGTTGATTTTCAATGTTTTGTTTGATTCTTGTTGTGAAATGGTGATTCCGACCAGTATCTGTGTTGGTGTTTGTTGATGGCAGCAAGGGCGAGGAACACCGGTGAATGTGGTGTGCGGTCGACAGTTTGACGCTGATGGTGGTGACAGGGAAGCGGTGCAAGGAATGTTGGTCGGGTTCCTGTGTTCCGAAAAGGTTTGTGATGACGGTGGCTAGTTCGGATTGTCTCACCAGTAGCATGATGTTGTATTTCGCATTGAATGGTGGCATGTGGTGATGATTCTTGAATTGAGGCATGTCATGTTGGTTGGTGCGCGGTCAGATGAGCAGATAGGTGGGTGGTACGGTGGATGGTGCGCGGATCGAGGACATGTCTCTCTGCATTGATTTTTTGAAATTTGAAATTTGAATGTTTTGGATACTTAGTTGTGGTGTTTTGGTTGCGTTGATGTTCTATATCGGGTAGCTTCAACCCTTAAACCATCCATTAGAAATTAAAAAAAATGATTAGCATCTTTCTATGACTTTTTAATTGAAATTTACTAAAGTGGTAATGGCTTTATATTACAATCTCATTTCTTTTCTAGATTATTAATGTTCAAGGAGACTTTGGGGGGAATTTTTTGATATTAATTTACTATATATATATTCATATAAAAATTGGTTATTTATAATCTATACATGATTTATTTTCATTTTCATCTCTTTGGTACTTAACAAGATCAAAAGAATATTATAAACTAAAACTAACCTTATTTCTATTTTTGGTGAGGAATATTTTCTCTTATATATTCATGATCTTTAAATTGTTTTAAATAATGTTATTTTATATGAATAAATTATTTTTTAATTCAATTTAAAATATATTTTAATTTCTTTAAAAAAATTTAAAAATAATATTTCTTCATTTTCCAAACAGGGTATTTTTGGTTTTTTCCGAAAGTGTAAAATGTATCTTTGCCTTAAAATTTACCAAAATAATGGATTTTACCACCATAATAACTATTATTTTATTTTAAATTTCCTTTAAAAGTTTACATGGTTATTTCCAATGAAAATATTTTTCTCAATATTCTTGTAATTTTTACTTAAAATGATATAAAAAGGGATATATTCCATGTTTTCAAAGAAATGTCTTAAAGTTTATTTTATATTTATTTTTCATTTTTTGAGATATATTTTATTATTTTCCTATAATAAAATGAGTAAATATTATAAATAACCATACTTATTAATTCTATGGGTGTATTATAATTTTTTTAACAAGATTTTCATGGAACCTATTTCTTTTCCATGAGTTAATCATGTTAAAAAGGAATGGTGGTTTTTTTCAAGGGTGTTATGTGGAGAAGGGAAATCTTATAAATGTTTTTTTAATATATAGTACTTTTAAATATATATATATATATATATATATATATTATTGAAGGGTGGTTATATTATAAACCAAGGATGGGTGGTCATGTTATAAACCATGGATGGGTGGTTACATTATAAACCAAGGATTAGTGGGTCTGTTATAGTCGTTCAATGGATTGGGTAAAGTGATGAATATAAATGATTATAATTTACCCCTAATAGATAACAGAGTTTACCAATTGTAGTTTACTTCTATAAGATATTAGAATTATTTGGTTCGGTGATTCCATGATTAATGTTTGATATTCCAAGATACCTAAATATTTTTTTAATGCTTTCTAAGAATTCAAATGGATCCTTTGTTCAATTTATTTTAAATGGATCAATATTATTTATTTATATGAACATTATCTTATATTAAATCTTTATTACATGTCTATAAAGCTTTTAATCATAGAGGAAATGTCTTTAGGGCATTTAAAACATGGATTGTTTTCATAATTAATGATTAATATGACATGTACATCAAAAAAGAACTTCATGGGAAAAGAAATTGAATAAAATATTAATTGAATTAAAAATGTAGAAAATTAACTTAAGATATTCACATAATGATATATAATTAATTTAATCAGTTAAATAATTACATTATGATGAATTATTTCTTCATTGATAAATATGAAAATGTCTCTACAACATACCATTATTACATCATATGAATCAAGTCTAGATTTCATCCATTGGTGATCCATGTGTGTACCCTGAACCTAAAAGTGTCACCATAGGAATATCCAACTACTAGTTTGAAATATCCTAATGTTTTCATCATTCATATTTGATCACCATGAAAATTTCATACAAGAAGTATTCTCATTGATCTCACTATAATTAAGAGGGGTAGAGGAGAAGGATATCTCTCCATTATTAAGATAGTTATTGAAGAGATTATCTCTATATATTGAGAATATTCTCTGAAGTTGTTGTGAATAACCAAAAACAATTCCTAAACTTAGGGTTGAAAATAATATAATTGTGTTTAAATCATTCGAGGGTTAAAAAATAATAATTTCCATGCACCCTTATTGTTTTCTTAATCCATGAGAAATCCTATATCTATAATAATATTATTATTATTATTTATCAAAATGATCAAAACTTGTGAATTAATTAAATATTATTTCTTGAATAAATTTTTTAAAATTTATTCAAAAAAAATATTTAATATATATTATTTCTTGCCATAATTTTAAACTGGATTTGTCATTTATCCACAATATTCATCGATATGTGAATAATAACTATTTAATTAAATAAAAAATATCAGTATATTATTCATCAAAAAATATTAATTATATTAAATAAATGGAACCTAAACATTTATTAAATATTTTTCTCATAAATATTCTCTTGAATAACTAGTGACTGAATATATATAACCAATAAAATATTAATAACTACTAAACCATGTATTGGAATAATATTTATTCAACATGTAAATAATAAATAATATTTGATAGTTAACTGAGGTTCTGATACACTTATTGTGGACCCTCTAGGCCTATTTTTTAGTGGAATTAGGCGGAGCCACCCAAAGTCAAAGGTTAGAGTCTAGAAGCAAGACAAGGTACCCATAAAGAGAGAATTTAATGTCACAACATAAAAACCCATATATATTCTTACTATGTAATATAATACCTTTATTACAATATATATAATCAAGAAAGTTTCATGTTGGTGTCATAAACCTATGGGTTTGATGTCTCTTTCTTTGAATTTCTATAAATGAGTCTTCCCATAAAACATCAGGGACGTGGATTTATTTATATAGTTTTATTCACCTAAAAGGGCCTAATATATCAAAAAAATAACTGAAGGAGAAATACCTTCTCTCATTATTCATTAATGCAATATTACTCATTATGTACCCAATGTATCCTACTTCACCATGAACATATAACGTCAATATTTTCATCAATAAATTAAAGTAAGGGGCTAATAATATCCATTAATAATAATATTAAATTCTAAGGATAAAAACTCATGTCCCTAGATAGAAAAATCTAACGACAAGTATAAATTTTGATTTCCTTTTGGTGGTTCATGCTCTCATAATATCTTACACAAGAAATCACCAATGGTGTAAACCATGAGAAGGTTCCCCAAAGTCATATTATCATCTAACCCTGATAGAATATACCATTGTTGTCATATCAAATGATGTCATCTTAATATAGAAAATATATTTAAGAATATATTCATGTAACTTTTGGGTGATCATCATAGTTGGGAACTGCTATGACCTTTCAGTACGACAGTTACTCTTAAAACATTATCACATACTTTTTCATGTATAATAATAATCATGATGTGATAAGAAGTTTATTAATATTCAAAAAAATGAATACAGGTAATAATAAATTAAACTGAATTTGGTTCTAGGGTACCTACTCTAACAGACTCTCACTTTCATAACACAAAACTAGAAAAGTAACCTATTTCCATGCACTTATTTCCATAGTTTATTAAAACAATGGAAATGGGGTATCTGATGCCATGGTTTATTTGAAACCATGGATACATCCGGATTTCTATCTCCGAGATCATTCTATCTCACCCCATTCCTTCTTTTTGATCGATATTGCCTCTATAGGTGCTCCAAGACAGCACTTCCCTTCTTCATGGTTTAGCCCCAACCTCTACAGATTTGCTTCCAGTGATCCTACTCTAATGTGGATCTAACATTTTTGTCCCATATACCAACTGAAATATATCTTACATGGCCTCCGAACATCCCTATTGATGTTGATTTTATGTATCCTCTCCACCTCCCACAATCCTCCTCCTCTAACATGGCTTGATGTGGCCACTCCACCTCCCTTAGACCACCACCTCCCCTCAATCACAATTTTGATCTACTTGTTCAAATATGGTTTTATGCACCTCATATATATTCTATCACACTAGAAAATTTGTATCAAAGAACATAAACTTCCCAATATTTGATTTTGGAACCTTCTCATAGCATTAAAATTTATGTAAGAAATTAAAGTCATGGTAAGTTTGGAATCTCTCTCATATTCCTTTTATTATTTCATACTATTTTTGAATTCCTATTTTATAGGAACTCTCCATTTTGAAAAAAATCCTTCTTACCAATACCTTATTATCTTAGTATACCAAATTTCAAAATCAATATGTGACTTCTCTCTCAATTTTGGCTCTTCAACACCCTGACAGGTTCAATTAATTCATTTTTCTTTTTACTGCAATGTTAATTAACCGTAACCCTAATGGGTATCTATATTTCCTCACTATGATAGGTTTGTGTTTCCAATTAAATCGAAGGGGTATCCACATCACCAAAACTCTAGGTTTTTTCTAGAACTCTTAAAGTTTATGATTCAACTATAATAGAAGGTTTGTCTCTATTATAAGTGACTTCATAAAGCATTTATCCTGATTATGATCTTCAATTCACTAAATTATAATAAATATGCTTTTCTCTAAATATTTCACTCACTTAATATTTATTTTATAGAATCCATTTCTATATTAATTATTTAAACTTAATTTAAAATATAGTTACCCCTTCAAATACTATTACATACATTGATTTTACTACACCTCTTATGGATACATTACAAAGATGTGATAGATAAATTTCCAATCAAAATCAACATAAAAAGAAGAAATTAACTATAGAATATTAATAACGATCCAAAAGGAAACTTTTTTCCCTATAAAACATAATCATCAAACATAGGTTTAAATTATTATTTTTTATTGTGAATAAAAGAAAAGAAATATAATTTCCATAATTATTAGTTGATTTTTTTTATTTTTTATCTTTTAAGTTATATATTTGAATAGTATAATTATTATTTATAATTATTTGAAAAGATCTGGACTCATATTATTGATATGATACTTCATCAATATATTCAAATAAAATAGTTTTTTATCCCTTTATTACTCTACAATTACTTCCTTTTTAGAGAAATTATTTTTCATATTGGATTTTCTAATTGTGTTTTCATCCCTATTTTATTCGAGTGGTTTATTTTTTTACTTTATAAATACATGGGAGATATGTTTCATTGCATACACTAATGTAGTGTTCATGATGCATTTAATATTTTTTATTTTTGTATAGGATTTTTTCCTACTAAATATTTCACTTTTATGAAATTTAGAAGGGATACAATTTTTTGGTTGTCGTGTGTTCTCAAGAAGGGGGACCATTTTTTCCATGAATATATATTTTACTTTTAGTTTAATGCACTCTCAATTTATACATATAAAATGAACTTTCACTATAATGTACTTTTAATTTTTAATCTTCAGTAATGGAATTTAATTTTATACATGTATATTGAAATTTCAATGTAATGAACTTTAAATTTCTATACATATTTACTGAACTATCAGTTTACTACATGTTTAGTTTAATGCACTTTAATTTTAGCAAAACATTCAATGTTTGTTTAATTTTTTATCTACATTACAATATTTTATATGTTCATTCATTATACTATGTTTTAATACATGTATAATTTACTTTAAGTTTAATATTTTTTTACATTCATATATTAATTTTTATTCATTTGTATCCAACATTATGTTCTGTGTTTGAAGATTTCTTATTTCATATAATGCCTTTATTGTAGTTTACTAAGTTTATATAAATATACAATTCACATTAAAATAAATTCAATTTATGTTTATTTACATTTATAATGCACTTTTTGTTTAATACACTTTTAGTTTCTATACATGTAATATAAAATGGTCACATCCATTTTTTATGAGGCCCTATAGGTATTCCTTACCCTAATTTATTTTTTAAGTCGTAAAAATTTATGATGTTTAATTTGTTCCATCCACCTGCATTGTTATTAAATTATTTTCATATTTCCAATATTTCTATTATTCTGTGAAACAATTACTCTTAAATATTTTCACAATAAAATTTATTCCTAATTTATTCTTTAAAATACATTTAATAACCTATAAAAATGTCAATGATAAATAACCTTCAAGTATTTTAAATAATGAATTTCATTCATATATTAACATGAAAATTGGTATTAAATGTTATTATAGTAATATAAAGCATAAAAAATACGTTTTTAAATGTAATATACATAACAGTAAAAACTATAAGATATTATAAATAAATTGTTGAATATATTAAACATGAATATAACAGTGCACTAAATATTATTCAATTAATGTACTAAATATGATTGCAACATGAAAAAATCCATCATGTGATTTTGTATTTAGTATTATGCACTAAAAATGAATTTTATTTCCAATATGTATGAAATTTCATTTCTTAAATATATATGAAATTTCTCTAAATGCATTTAGTCTCATATTTTTTGATATAATTACAATTTCTTCTTGAAATAATGTTATTACCATGTTTACAAAATAGTTTCTTTCTGTAAGTAGTATCATTCATTCAAATTGAAGTTTATATTGAATATGCTTCAAGTTTCATTTATTTAATATACATGGAGTCTCATTTTCTTCATATACATGTAATTTATGAATGAATTTTTAGTTTAAATCATTATCCATGAAATTTTAGTCACTTAATATACATGATGTTTTTTCATTATCATTAACTACATTATGTACATGTAATTTATATTGTAGTTTATATTAATATACATTTCAATTCATTGTGAAAAACACAATTTCCTTTTTTATGCTTTATCACGATCTAAAACTGTTATTTATATAGTCATTTATATCACAATTTATATTGAAATTAATATTACATTTTACATTTTACTAAAATTTCAGTTTGTGTTCCTATTTATATCATCTTCTAAATAACACTTTTTACCATTTTTTATATTTAATTTTAAATTTCATTATCATGTACTAACATTGAAATTACTTTTTCTACATAGTAGTATATATTGTATTATATATTAATATACCTATAGATTTTTGGGGTTGAATTAAATTTCTTTATTTAGGCATTATCATATACCAAAAGTGAATCTTATATTCAATATGCATGAAATTTAATTTACTTAAAATACATATTTTTTTATAGATATATGTGGTCTAATTTACTAAATATGTAATAAATATCATCAACGATGTCTACTTTCATCACAAAATATATAGGTTCTTCGAAATTTTGTAATCATGTAAAGGTATTGAAGGTATGTTCTTGAATATTCTCTCACTACTCTATGTAGAAGTCCCTTCGATTATTTTTATTTTATATATTAATCAATGTCTCAAATTAATAATCACCCCAAAAATTTAAATTTTATCTTATTTTCCCATGAATTATCTATTTGTGTCATTATTTATGAAATAATTTTCAAAATCACTAGTTGTAATAATAAACCCCTACCATTTATTAAATTCAAAGATGAATAGTCCCATGCATTTGCATGGTTGAAGTACTGGTGCTTTAAATGGATTGATAAATGGCAAGAAAAATATTTAAGAGGAATATGGTATTGATTTTAATGGGGGTAAGCATGTCAGATTTATGTTAAACTAGAATTTGTGATGTTCCCTAAACAGGTTTGTTAAGGTGTGAGTCACATGTGAAATTTATATGTAATGAAGCTAGAAACTCATCCGTAAATGGTTACATGGGAAGAATAATTAGGGAATAGCTGGGTAATCAACCTTGACATGAAATATGGGATATTGAGACCTTTTTTTACCAAAGTATAATATTTTTTTGTTTTAAATGGTTTTATAAATGATATGGAAAATTTTTAAGAGGAATATGGTAATTATTTTAAGGGGGAAAACATGTCTAGTGAATGTTAAACGAGAATGTTTGATGTTCCTCAACTGGGTTTATTAAGCTGTGATTTACATAATGAATTTATATTTAATGAAGCTATAAATTAATCCTAAAATGGTTAAATAGGAAGAACAATTGGGTAATTTTTGGGTAATTAACCTTGACATGAAATATGGGATGTTGAAACCATGTTTTACCAAAGTGTAAGATTGGTACGATTTTAATGGTTCACTAAATTCTTGGAAAATTTTTTAAGAGAAGTATGGTATTGATTTAAAGGGGGGAAATCATTTTCAATGTATGTTAAAAAAGAATGTTTTTTTATATTTCTTAATCAAGTTTGATAAGGTGTGAGTTACATTCTAAATTTATATGTAATGATGCTAGAAATGAATCCTTAAATGGTAACATAGGAATAATAATTGGGTAATGGTTGAGTAATTAAACTTGATATGAAATATGATATATTTAGACCTTTTTAGAGCTTATTTATGTTTTTTGGGTTGTAGAAATTATGATTATTCATATAGAGAATGTATTTTTATTTATATGATGATTTCACATGCTATGTAAAGGAGATAAAATGAAAAAATTACTTTTCATGGGAAAAGAATGTTGTAATATGTTTTGTTTTTAGTGATGTATATGATTTTTATCACTAACCATGTTATTTTTTGTTTGAGTTATGGTAATGGTTACTTGTAGTTGGATTATGATAGGATGACATATGAAATTTCATGTTATGAAAAAAATTTCCCTGATGGTAATTGAACATTTTTGGCATTACATGATTATTTATATATTCATATACTAGATTCTTAAGTTAACAGAGGTTTTTTTTAAATAATTATTTTTTCCACACTCTATACATAAATATTTTTTTGTGTAAAAATTGAATACATGATGTTTCAGGTAATTAAAAGTTTCCTTTATTACTGAGTGTTGATTTCTAGTGATAGTTTGAAGCATAATATTAAATATAATATATTATTAAAGAGTGTGTTGTCAAAAATTCCATTATCTATTTAAATTTCATTTCTTATGTATTGATATGTATGAATTAACTTTGAGTTTAGTTTGGATACTTAACATTTTTGGATGTTTCAGTATATTATCTCTAGAATTCTTCAGTTAAAGTGAGTGACTAATGGAATAATACAATAAATCTCATAACACAATAAGATTTATAGTTTAATTTCATGTTACATAATTCCAATAACATGAACGGTTGAATCATGATTTGTATAATGACTTATAATACCTGATATTCTATAGAATAATTTCCTTTCATCCATTTTAAGTTATCATAAAATAGTTAAACATTATTTTATGATTAATTAAAGGTATTTTAAATGGTTATGAAAATCATTTAAATTATAAATGATTTTTTTATGGTGGCTTGAGGATATGATTCCTTCTATAAGCTACAACATCTAGAGGATATGAGTTCTAGAAGTTATAGGTTATTGGGTAAGAGTTTTTTTTCTTCCATCTAGAGGATATATCTATGGTTCAAACCATGGAAGTATGAATTTTTTTCTATGTCTATAATATATAGCCATGTTTCGAATTGTGGTTTTATATTTTGATTTACATGGTTTTAAATATGGTATAAGTGATAATTCCTATGGTTAAATTGTGTTTGTAGATAAAAATTACCACAATTTAAATTGTGGTTATAGTCTTCAATTTCTACGGTTTTAACCATGGTATTATGGGCCAATTTCCATAGTTAAAACATGGATATAAAGAGATGATTTCATGGTTTAAACCACGGATATACATGGCCTACTTCTATGGTTTAAGCTGTTTCAGTTGAAAAATCCTATTGTAATGGATTTAATAGCCATGATTTTTTGGCCTACTACCATGGTTCCAAACTCTGGTTGTAGGTAACTTTTCTAGTCATGAGTTGTTACTACTAAAAACCTTTAGTTCTCTAACTCTCACATTATACTCATTATTCTAATGAGATAATAATTTTTTCAATGTTTTGTCTACATTTTGTATCATGTAAACTCTTATCACCACAACATCACCCCTCTGAGAAAAATACATCAAGAGGTGATACTTCTATAGTATTTTATTTTTTCATTAGTGTGATCTTAGATCCTTTATAAGATCTGTTGTTATGGTATTATCAAAATATAATGTGATATGTTCTTTACTAATATATACCACATCAAGCTATTAGATAAATTTTCATATCTAATTGTATTCATTGGCTATAAATGAAGATGTTATATAATCAGTATCTATTGTAGAATCAGTGAAAAATAAATACTTTGAGATCTTCAAGCTCACTGCTCCTCTGTTGATATTGAAAACATATCATAACTTTGACATCAGGTCATTATGATCTATTTGAAAGCTATAATCAATAAAGACATTGATTACTAACTCCTCATATCCCCAATACACTAGGAATATGTCCTTAGTTATTCTAATATACATAAGGATAAACTTAACAGATGGACAATATTTTACATCTGAATTATCTTGAAATCTTCATATCGTGCTAGAGGTGTAGGCAACATTAATCCGAGTATATAACATGGCATACATGATTTATCCTATCACGGAAGAATATGGGATATTACTCATTCTATCTTTCTCCTCTTATGTATGAGGAAATATTTTATTTGGAAAATGTATACCGTGTGAGACTAAAACCAATACCCTCTTGGATTGTTCTATACTAAATCTATTTGGTATATATTCAATGTATGTACATTTACTTAGACCAAGAATCCCCGTTAATCTATCATAAATTATCTTGATCCCTAGAATGTGTGATATTTCAACAAATCATGGATAAGAACTTATTTAAATAATCATTAACTATCTATAAGACTAGTACATCATTTATGATAAGTAATATGTCAACGAAATATACTACTAGGATAACGAATGCACTCTCATTAAACCTCTGGAAAACACATGGCTCATATTCATTCTTAATGAATCCAAATTATTTTAGAGCTTCATCGAACCAATTATTTTATGACCTAGATTATTTATTCAATCTACAAATGGATCTACTCAACTTTCATATCTTTTTGGAATTTTCTTGAGTCACAAACTCTTCTAGTTTTTTCATATAAACACATTCTTGAAGGTTCCCATTAAGGAAAATAATTCCAAAATCGATCTTCCCAATTTCATAGTCATGGTAAGTTTTTATAGAAAGTATAATAATAATTTATTTAAACATAGTAACTAGAGAAAGGTTTTCATCATAATTAATTTATTGACATTTTTTAAACTCTTTAGGAATTATTCATGCTTTGTAGGAATTTACATTACCTTCCATGTCCATTTTTCTCATAAATACCCATTTACACCCAAAAGGGATAAAATCAGATGGAGGATAAACTATGACCTAAACTTGTTTATGGTTGATGGAATATATCACATAATTCTTGATTTTTTCCATATTTCAGTCTATAAGATCTCTACTACTTCTTTATAGGAGATAGGTTAATTATTGTCAAACACTAAAGAATCACAATATTCAGTAAATAGAAAACTATATATTTTTGTTCTCTTACCTCTCTGATGATATTATATAGTAATTTTTTATCAAGAACAACATCTTCCATGGTGACCTATGGAATTTGTTTCTCTACCAACTTTTTTCTATATTGATCATAAACTTAATAAAAGTTGATCTTTATCTCACAATCCTTCTTGAGGTTTTTCTCCCTCTCAAGAAAGATGTCTTGTCTTGAAACATTCAATTTCTTATCTAAGGGATTGAATAGGTTTTCTACCCCTGTTTTTTATGATACCCTATAAACATAAACTTTGTTCCTTAGGGTGATAGTTTTTTTCCTAACATGTCCTTAACAAATGCCTCACAACCCCATATATAAGTTTGTGATAACACATATTTATTTTTCATAAATTAAATCATATAGTATTCTATTTTCCACATTAGTTGGTACTCAGTTTAGAATGTGTGATTCAACCTGAAATTAATATCCTCAAAAGGATAATGGAATATCTTCATGACTCAACATCATCCTTACCATGTCAAGAAAGGTACAGTTCCACCTTTCACTGAAACCATTCCACTATGGTGTATAAGGTGGAGTGAGTTGGGATTGAATCCCAAACTCCCATAAAAATTCAATAATGTATTGGTTAATATATTCTCTACCTCAATCATATTAAACATTATTTATCTTATTACTAAGAGTATTCTCTACTTCATTCATGAATTCTTTAAATTTCTCGAAGGACTTGGACTTATACCTCCTCAAGAAATCATACCAATATCTACTCAAGTCATCATTAAATGTTATGATGTGAGGATATCCACCTCATTATTCTACCATAAAAAGTCTAAAAACATTAGTTTGTACCAATCATAGAATATCTATATCCCTTTCACCCTATCCACTAAATGGTGGTTTGTTTATTTTTTCCTTACAAACAAGCATAACATATTTCAAGTGTTTTTAGATCAAAAGATTATAAATAACCATTTTGATATATTTTTATCAGAAACTTCATATTTATGTGACCGAGATGATGATTCCACATTTGGGTGTTATATTATTAATTTGAACATGATTTTTTTATCTATTTCCTAAACTTAGTTTTCATACTTCAATACATAAAGACTATTATTTAATTGTTTCATACTATAAAAAATGTTGTCTTTGTAAAAGTGGTATTCTTTATTTTAAAATTTGAAAATAAATTCATCTATGTCATATCAAGAAAAATAGATTATGTTATTAGTTACACTTGGAACAAAATAAATATTATTTAAAACCAAAATCATCTTAGTTGGAAATGGTAGGTGGTAGTATCTTATAAAAAATGTAGAAGGTTGTGCTCTATTGGATACATGAAGTTCAACATATCCTCTTTAAATATTATGAAATAAAATTGGTTCCTACATTTAGATAAATATGTGAGAACCATAATAAATAGATAATACCCAATGTGTAAATATAGAAATATTTTAATCAATGAAGAATTCACATTTAGCATCCCTATTCTTTTTGGTGCAGTTCTTTTTTCAATGGCCTAGATTACCACATGAAAAACATATTGCATATTTTCCTTCACCTTCCTTTAGATAATATTATTCTTGGAAGGATGGTTCTTGTAAGCTTTAGAATTAGTATGATACTTTATCCCATTTTCCTTATTATTCCTTTTCTTATTAACCATAAGGATTGTCATCTTTTCACACCCCATGTCCTTGTCAACTTAATCAATTAGAGTAAGAAGTTATGAAAGAGAATTCCCATTATTTCTCATGTTGTAATTCACAATGAAACTGGAGAATTATTAAGGTAGGGGGTATGAGATATACGTATATCTCATTAGGTAATTTAATGCCCAAGATGTCTAAGAAATCTATGTATTCAATCACCTTGACTACATGAGGCCCAGAAAGTGTAAAATCTCTAAGATTGCATGTCAATAGTGTATTAGAGATCCCATATATTACTTTCTTTCCTTATATTGATATAGATCATAAAGTTGATACATCATGGTATATTCATTCATATCCTCATGTTTCTTTATAATCTCATTTAACATGGATGGTGGCATGAAACATTGGACATCTGTGGCATCATCCAAATGTTTATCATATAGAGATAATTCCTACTTACTAACCTTTATCCAAGTTATTTTTGAATGTTATTTTAAAGAACATATAATTTCCTTTCATGGTGTAGAATAATGTGCAATTACCTTTTCTATTCTTGAAAATTACTAACAATGAGAAGGTTATCCTTATAAAGTATGAATCATAGTGGTCTGGTTGAAATCATGTGTATTTTAATTTCTACAATTAGGAAGAGTAAAAGTTTATTAATTTATCAAATTTATAAAATTATATGATAAATATTAAATTTTTTAATCTCGTGATATTTTATTGAAACCCAATATCGCTCACTGTTGTCTTAGAATTATCTCATTGCTTATATATTCTAGTAGAAAGGATCCATATTCCCTTTATTATACCCCATAGGGAGTTCTTTCAAGATATTTGAACGTATTTAGGTATATGTAACCTTCCAACTATATTAACACACAGTTCCTTGATCTGTTGAGTGGACTCCCTAATCCTAAAATCATGAATTTGGATTTTCTCAATACATTTCCTACTAGTTACACTAAGTATCACAAAGGTGATAAACCCTTAATTAAAACTAGTTTAATTCAAACCAAAACTCAAGATATAAATTCTATAGTAACTTAAATCACCCTAATGAAGTTTTCTCAATCACTTTATACTATATAAACCTAATCCTTTTACACATATTATTACATGATTTCTAATATAAATATCTATTAAATACAACCAGTGGATCGAAAGTAATAGTGTATTTTCAAGAATAGGTACATAAAAATAGCATGAAACTAAAATAAAGTTTCTTTATTTTAATCTCTATAATGAGCTATTAAATACCTTTGATCTTATAAAACTGTATAGGATAACCTGGGGAATACACAAAAGAAAGTGGTAAGCTATAAAGTTTAGTAATAGAATAAACGCGGTAATGATTCATAACTTGTGAGTCAAATGGAATAAAATAATATTACAAAAGATAAGTATCATGAATAATAACATGGGATAATAACATAAAGAACATGGTATCATAAGATCATGGAAACATAGGAAAGTGGCGGAAACATAAAACATATCATAAGTATAAGTCAAGGATAACCACCAATTTAAAATTACATGGTGGAAAGAGTCTAGTAATAGATTATGTTCACATTTTAGTCCCATATATAACACCTTATGAGACAAAATCATTACTCAATGCATTGGAATGCTATATGGGCATGCACCTATCATAACATGTACATGTTCATGTGTCCTATAAAAGGGAATCAATCATAAGGAATAATCATAAGGCATTTGAGTAATGAACTTTAAGGCATGTATTAAACCATAAAAAATGCATAATAAGCTAGTTATATATGTGAGAGACATATATATATATAATTTATAATCATTACATAACATTAAAGTGTGAGAGAAAGTGAGTTATATAGAGACATGTCATAACCCAAAGAAAAAACGGTGGTTCGGATAGATACCTTACCTTATATTCCATAATCATTCTACACTTTCCCTTAATGTCCTGAATAAAAAAATTAGATTAAATAATTACTTAACTAAAAACCACTTCCATAAATATTTTATTTATTATAATTTTATTATGTTCATTTATAACCAATTCAATAAGATATAGTGTTTAATTTCATTGTTACAAGGGCGTTTATTTCATAGTTTCAAGGTTAGATCACTTGTGGATCACTATTAAATTTCTTTCAAAATGGGACTAAATTTAACACCCCTAGATTTTGGGAAAAAAATTCAATTAATTTAATCTTTTTCATATTTTTCATTTCATGCAACACTGAATATAGTTTTTTATATTAAATTACTACATTTGGATTGTGTTATACGCAACACCAAGTTAATTAGGGACTACAAAAAACACATAGATTATATTTTGGTACATGTAACACTATGTTCTAATTTTATTACACACAATACTAAGTCCCTTCGATAGCTTTTGATGCATGCAATGACCTTTTTTTACAGAACTACAATATACTATTAATAATATTATTAAAATATTACTATAGATACCACCTAGCCGTTAGAATAAAAGTTAAAAATAAAATTAACTAAATTTTGAAAATATGATTTACACATTTATATAAAATTAATCCTTTGGTTATAAATCAATAGAATTGAATGTAATAACTATTTAAAAATAATGAAATTACTCTTCTAAGAAAGCTATTTTTCTATGTACCAACACAATTTTATCTCAAAAAATTAAACAACCCACTTTTGATTAATGTTTTCAATAAAATTTATATAACATATATTCAATAAATATTTTTTACACTCATCCAATAGATTTTATAGGTATAAGATTAGAATAAATCCAATTTTGTGAATAAAAAGATGTATTCTTCTAAAAATTAATTTTACCACCTTTTAATGGAAAAACAATTATAAATATAATTTTTGAAAAAAATTAGTATTTATATGAAAAAATAAACTTAGTTTTTTTAATAGTAACATAAAAATTAATTTACGGTGTATTTTTGGTATTTTTTATGAAGTTTTATTTTTTGATGAAAAGTGAATATTATTGAATTTTAATTCAAAACTGCTTTTTATTCTAATTTATTTATAAGGTTAAATAATTTTTTATTGGATTTAAAGTTAAATTAGATAAACTATATATCAAGTAATAAAATATAGTTAATTTTAATCAATTTCACTTTGAAATTGTATATAAAAACTAACCAAACATTTGAACTTTTTTACTTTCAAAACTCGTTCTGTCATCCCATCTGTGGGATTAAATTTAAATTAATTTCTGCCACTTATCTTATTAGAATTTGAAATAATTTAATCCATATTTGGAATCATAATAATATATAATTTCAAATAAGGTCAACATAGTTTTTGAAAAAAAATAGTGAAAGTAATTAAAATTAAGTACAACGATTAAGATGAAAATTAGCATAACTAGGGACTAAACCTTACACTTAAGGGCCAAAATGTCCTAGAAACTTGTCCAAAATCCATTTTATTACCATATTTATACCCTATCCTCCCTTTTATATATTTATTTCATTATTAGAGCCACTTTTAATTGGAAAAATGTGGGTGGAATTCCTTTTTCCAAAATGTACAAGAATGTCACTCCACCTTCACTATAAAAAGTCACTCACCCCTCCCACTTATTCACACCACTAAAGACCTATTTATCACCCAAAATATACTCAAATAATCTCCAAAAATACCTCCCCTCAAACTATAATAATACCTTTGGGAATAAATCCATCCAAGGAATCCCTTTTGTGAAAACCAAAAAGAGCTACCCAAAGAAGAGGAAACTTCTTTCCTCAAGCTCTTTTGTTTTATTTTCATTATACACCCCCTAAAATAGTATTATTATGTGATTATATAATAAATTAAATATCCTAAATATACTGAAATTTTTTTATGATATGGTTTTGAACTACTCTTAAACACACTTCCATCTAATTGGTAACGAGCTTCCCATTCTTCTGTACGGTGAACTACCACCTCACAAAATGATGTTGTTCATTTTTCCTTTACCACCTCTCGTGGTTTGGAATTATGATGAAAAACCTTTTTTTAGATGATATATATTATATTTATGATTTCATTATTCTTATTTAATTATTATTTAAAACATATCTTCATGATTTATATTTTGTGTAAATATGATAACTTCGTTTGTGGATGTGTTGACTACCACCTACTCAAAGTGATGTGATTCATTTAAACTTTAGATGGAATTTATTAAGGATGAATTTAGTGAAATTATATGATATATATTAAATAATATTTATAATATAATTATATTATATATAAAAATAAATTTAATTCAATTTCTTTCTTTCTATGCAAAAATAAAACTGAAACAGTGTTCATGCTTACGTACAGTCTACCGTCTCCATGAATGGTGTATTCCATTTCATCTTTCTATATTTTATAGATTATTATAAATACATATATAATAAGTATATATGATATTTATATAATTTTTTAAATTCTATAAATAATTAAATCATGATCAATGTAAGATGATCAAGAATAATAAGTCAAAACATGTACGATGAACAAAGTAGATATTACCCAAAGAAAAACCTTAACATTGAATTATTAATAAGCAAGTAAAATAAAGTCATAATAATATAATATATGGTATTATATACAATAATATGGTTCATTAAAATATTTATAATAAACATATATTTATTATACCATAGTTGTTATGAGTATAATGAGTGTCAATACATAAGTTAAGGGAATTTCATATCACTTTTTATTTCTATGAGATACATGCCTAATTAACCACTCAATTATCTTGTGTGGTGTGTATAATAACCATGGATATAATATATTATTATTATACTTATATTTATGGGTATTCACATATCCATTTTAGGATCTTTATTTCTTGGGGTTTATGTTTCAAAAGTAAGAAGATCGCTAATGTAATTTTGTCTCAATTTTCCTTCCTTGAGACACATGTCATGTTATGAACCTATATTTTTATATTATGTATACATACTAACTTTTATATGTTATATAATGAATCTAATTATTTTAATGATATTTTAATATTCATTTAATTTTATTATTTCTATTGTATTATGATTCAAAGTTACCAAAGTGGTAATAGTTTATTGTAAATATCTCATCATTTAGCAATATTATTTATTATTATGCTTCAATTAATGATATATTATGATCCATATCTCAATAAATATCATTAATTTTCTTATACTATGATTATTAATATTATATCCATGTAATGGTTCCATTTTTTCACTCTTTTATTATTAAGATAATAAAGAATATGTTTTTATTAAAATATGACTTTATTTCTCCTTTCGGTCGGAAATTTGTGTTCTTTTAAAACCATGTTTCTAAAAAAATAAAAATGTTCTACTATTATCCTATGATGTTTAAAGGAAATTTTTACCAATTTATTACCTTTTAAAAAAAATTTAAAGGTATATTTTTTATTTTCTATTGATCAAAGAACTTTTCTAAATTTTTAAGGTGAAAAAGAAATGTCCTGCATGTACGGACTTACCCATCGTCATGACCATCATTTTCTTGATGATTAATTTTTAATTTTACAAGGTGATTTTTTTAAAGAAAATTTCTTTCCTAATATTATGTATTTTTTTATTTTAAAATGGTTTTTAAAAAGGGTTTTTTAAAAATGTTTTATGTTTAAAGACTATTTTAAATGATTTCCAAAGATTCCCTTATATAATTTCAAAAGTTTTTTTTAAAATAAAATGATTTCAATTATTTCAAAGATTCTTTTATAATTTTTCAAATTATTTTTAAAGAAAAAGGTTTTTAAAATGTTTTTAAGCTTATTTATAAGTTTTCAATGTTAATTTCAAGGAAAATGGTCTTCAAAATATTTTATGTTTTAAAAAAAAATCAAAGCATAAAGGATATTTTCCTCAAGAAATGTTTCAAAATATTTTTCATGGTTTCTTTATATTTTTTCAAATTATTTTCAAGGAAAAGGATTTTGAAAATTCTATATGTTTTAAAATTTTATTTTCAAAGAAAATTTATGTACTAATTGATCTTCCATAATCCTTCTCTATATAAGTTGATATCCTTTTTTATATATTACGTTTTACTAGGGATAGATCCAAGAATACAATTCATATTATTTATCTGAATGGTATATATTTTGATGGATTTATGTTTATAAAACATGTTTCTCTTAAAAGGGTTTGTTGTCCTCCTCTGATTTTAATGCTCACAAATCATGCTTAACTGTGTTAATTCTAATTTATTAAGATAGATTGTGTTCAATCATGTTCAAGTATAATTTTAACCTATGGTGTTAGTTTTTACATCATAAGATATAATTATATATTTTTGTTAAGTATGAGCTATCGATACTTGTACTACTAATACACAAGCCACTGATACATGAGCAACTGACAAAATAAGCTACTGATAAGCTGAGTCACTGATAGAGTGATTCCAAAATTTCACAAAGTATGAGTCACTGATAGCTTGAACTACCGACATTCGACCTACCGAGAGAATTACTAGCCAACACTCATAATTTTTCTAAGAAATATCTATCTAAGGTCAAGCTACTGGTGCATCACCTACCAATAGTCGGTCTACTGACGCATCATCTATCGATAGCTCAATTGAACGATGAAAGTTTGACCTACCAAAAGAAATGATCTACTGATAGAATGATCCACCGATAGAATGATCTACCAACAAGATGAGACACTTATAGTCTGAGCTACCGAAAGACTGAGTCACCGATGATCTATCTATTAAATTCTAACTTACCACTAATAGTCATATTTAGGAAATTTGGTACTTCTTATTATATTAGGGAGCATGTCTATCTTTTTTAGGAAAAAAATTTAATGGTGTGAGAGACTAGTATCAGGTACGAGGTACTAGTGAACATGCTTCTTGTGTGTATAAAATGAATATCTAGATCAATAATAAAGTAAACGAAAAATAAGTTACCTAGGATAAATACACAGAGCTATTCGCACACCTTATATAAAAACACAAGAGCTCCCTACCATGCTTACATGAAGATACTACTAAGAACCAAAAAACCTTAAATATATATAGTAATGACTTAGAAGAAAACAATACTTTGAGTCTCACTAGGAAAAAAAAGATAGAAGTAAACAATGACTCTTTATTTTTTTGTCTGTTTATAGAAGATGACTTCAGCATCACTTCTATCATTCTGAAGGAGTCCAAAAACATCATAGAATATCACATAGAGCATTATAACTCTTCTTATCTCTTTTCTCTGCCTGTGCATATTATTTACATTTAAAGTAGTGTGTGTATCTCTCTTTTATAAAAACACACTGACTCATGTACCAAAATGGGACATATAAATATATCTTCATCAACTAATAATTTTACACTTTACATTCCCATGAATGATAGTGGAAGAGGTCCATGTGTGGCATGTTTTTTTGTCTATATTTTACTCCCACTTATATTGTTAAAGAGTTATAGTTGACCTGGATAGTTTATATAATATTGTTACCTCGATCTAGGGTGTGGATCAATATTATTTTATATAAACTTCTTGGGGGCTGGTGATCACCATGTTGAGAGGATTGGGTCTCATATTGAAACTGAACCACTTGTTTACTTCTATTATGTTATTTCAAGTTTTTTCTATGTTCTTATAACTATTTTAGAAAACTTAACTCTAATTTGATAGTTAATATCAAACATTGTTTATATTTGAAATTTTTTAGTATAATTATTTAAAAACATAGAATAATAAGGTATATTGTTTTAACTAAGAATTAATCAATCTTTAAGAAATATTTGGAACAAAAAAATCTTTTATAAATATGCTACTTTGGTTAACTAGCCAGTATTTTTTCTGAAATTAGTTGATTTTTAAATAAGCATTTTATAGAGGAATTTTTATAGGAACTCAATTCACCCACTCTTAAGTGTCCTACATTAACCAACATTTGGAATCATAAATTGTTTTTAATCTTATGTTTTCAAAGTTTTAAAATTTTCAAATCTATTTCAACTATGATTTTAGTTTTGTTTTAAAGATCCCTAAATTTCAATTATTTCTAAATTTTGTAGTTATTTAAAACTAGTTTTTTATATTTTAATATGAACAATCGGATGGAAGGTTATGCTACCAACATATTTCCCTACATTAATGGGACAAATTATACTTAATGAGAAATTAAGATGAAAATGAATTTCGAAAGTATGGGTTTTGAAATCTGGTCTTCAATTGTAGATGAATATAATATTCATGCAACTACTAGGAACTCATGGTATAATTCCACTAAGGAATATTATAATAATAACAATAAATATGTGAATACATTATACTTCTCCTTAGGGGATGAAGAATTTAATAGGATTTCTATATGTAAAATAGAAATGAAATTTAGGATACACTGGTTGTTTCGTAGGAAGGAGTCACTAGTGTTAAAGAAATTATACTTAATACCTATACTATTAAATATGATAAATTTAGGATAAATCTTCACAAACCCATTTCTGATATGTATCTCAGGTTCAATGAAATTTTAAACACAATGGTCTCTCTAGGAAAGACAATCACATCCAAGGAACAAGTAATGTGAATTATCATATGTTTACCAGAAGGATGTAGAGGAACCTCAATATCAATAAGGGAATTAGGTGATATCAATAATTTATCTGTAATCGAAATGATAGGTAAGTTGATGATGTATTAAGAAGAGATGGAGGTAAACAGAGAAGAAAATGATGAATCAAAGAGAAATTAAATGTATTTCAAAACCACTGCCTCTAAAAAAAGAGAAAGTGAAATTTAATGATGAAATTTCTAGTAATGGAGAATCATCAGGTGAAAATTATGAAGAGATGGATCTATTGGATGGGATATTTAAAAAGCTATATAGAAGCAATAAGTTCTTTAAGAATCCTAGTTACAAATGGAAATATGACAAAAAGGAAACTGGAAAAAGGTCTAGAAGAGAAATAAAAATACAAATAAAATAGTCTTCTATGAGTATAAGATAAGAGGACATGTAAAGGCTGACTATCCTAAATTACTGTTCAAAAGGAAATATGAAGAAAATGATAGAAATTAAAAAAAGGAAATGAAGGCCACCTAGAGTGATTCTAAGGATAGCACTAGTGAATCTAAATCTTCACATGATGAGAAGGCTGAAAATCCAATATGTGTTTTATAAAAATCACATCTGAGGTAACTCTAGAATCCCCTGTATAGAATTATTATTATTCTGGAGATGAATCTGATTCTGAAAATATGAAAAATGAAGAAATGTTTGAATATTGTAAAATGATTGAGGATATAAAAGATTAATTGAAAGATAAATATAATTATCTTAAGAAACAACATGCACTTACTATTTCTATTTAATCTGAACTTACTATTAAAAATTAAAAGAATGCTCAACAACTTAATGAGAATAATGAACATAAACTATCTAATGATAAATTAAATAAATTTTTAGAAATATTTACAAATGGTAAAGATAACTTAGTCTAAATTATTAGAAAAAAAATTTCTCCAAAGTATACTATTATTATTGGTTATCAACCAGAAAAAATAAATTTTGTTAAAAAGGATCTTGTTTCAAAATCTAGAAAATTTGGTTTTACTAGATTTGAAAAATATGCTACAACTTATAGTATTATAAAATCTTCTACTACATAAAGTTTTTCTAGACTAAATAAAGTTTATTTTTCAAATACTTTGCAAACTATTTATATAAAATCCATGAAGTAAATGTCGGTTCTCGAATATTTAATTACTAATGTTATTATACCCAAGAAAGTCTGGATACCATAATATTTCCTGGTCTAATTCATTTTTATATGAAATCTATTTGAAAAGTTCTTATAAGAGATTATGGTTCTTAGACAGTGGGTGTTCAAGACATATGATAGGGGACTATTCAAGCTTCAATAAACTAATCAGGATTGATGGTGGGCATGTCACCTTTGGTGACAATGAAAAATTAAAAATAATTGGCCTTGGACAAATTGGTAATATTAACTCAATTTTAATTTCTAAAGTTATTTTTGTTTATGGTCTTAAGTACAATCTTCTTAGCATCTCACAATTATGTGATGACGAATTTCGGTTTAAATTTGAAAATGATGCTTGTAATTTTTTCAATTATAAAAATAATTTAGTATTCAATACTTTTAGAAATGAAAATGTTTATGCTTTGAATTTAGATTCTTTAGTTCCTCAAAATGATTCTTACTTGAGTTATTTTTATAATTATTCTTGGATATTGCATAATAGATTAGGACACTATAATATTTACTCCCTCAAAATGATTACTATAATAGGACTAGAAGGATCTACCTACACTTGAGTTTCTAAATGAAAAAGTCTGCAATACTTATTAAAAAGTAAAATGGCATAAAATATCTTTCAATACAAAGAAAGAAGTTTCAACTTCTCAACCTCTTTATTAGGTTCACATGGTTTTTTTGGACCATATAGAGTTTCTAGTTTAAATGGGAAGCATTATGTCTTTGGTCTAGTAAATTACTTTTCTAGGTATACTTGGACTTTCTTTTTATCTCACAAGAGTGAAGCTTGTTCCTACATTACCAAGTATGCTAGAACTGTAGAAAACTTAAGTGGTCTTATAATTAAAACCATAAGAAGTGTACATGGCTGTGAGTTTAAAAACAAAGAGTTTGAATATTTTTTATCACAAAATGGATATAGGAAAAACTTATGTGCTCTTAGGACACCTCAGCAGAATGTAGTTATAGAAAGAAACAATATAACCTTACAAGAAATTGCCCAAACTATTCTCAATGAGTATGACTTACCAGTTTATTTTTGGGAAGAATCTATGATATTGCCTATTATATAATTAATAGAATTTTAATTAGACCTATTCTTAAGAAAAATCTATATGATTTTTGTAACCATAAGAAACCTATGGTTAATTAATTTAATGTTTTTGGTTATAAAGTCTTTATCCTTAATACAAAAGATAATCTTGACAAGTTTGACTCCAAAAGTGATGAATGGATTTTCCTAGGTTATTCAACCTCAAGTAAATATTATAGTGTATTCCATAAAAAACTAAGTTTTTGGAAGAATTTTTACATATCAAATTTGATGAAATAGATCCACATAAACCTAAAACCTCCCTGTAAAATATTGAGGATGATTTGTCCAATCTGGATATAAATTTTAATCCTTCAGACTATACTTTTAAGAAAGTATAAAAATCCTCCAGTTCTGGAAAATCTCCAGACTCTGATCATAGTGTAACCGATCATGTAGATAAACCTGAAGTAATTAGTCCTTCTTTTTCAAGATCTATAAGAACCCTTAAGAACCATCCTTTAGATATTTTAGTTGCAGACTTAGATAAAGGGATATATAATAGAGCTTATCTAAATAAATAAGTTGAATATCAAGATTTCATGTCATATATTGAACCTAATAACATCAATGATGAAATAAATGATGAATTTTGTGTAATGGATATGCAAGAAGAGTTGAATCAGTTTGAAAGAAATAATGTTTTGAAACTTGTTGATAGACCCAAAGACACCTTAACTATAGGTACTAAATTTATGTTTATAAATAAAGTAGATAAATATGGTATCATAGTAAAAAATAAGGCCATACTTGTTGCATAAGGATATAGTCAAGAAGAAGGGATTGACTATGAAGAAACTTTTTCACCAGTTTCTGGACTTGAAGACATTAGAATTCTTCTATCATATGTAGCACATATCAACTTAAAACTATATCTAATGGATGTTAAAATTGAATTCATAAATGGGTATATATTTGATGATGTTTTTTTAACAACCCCCTAGTTTTATAAACCGTCATTTTCCAAATCATGTTTTCAAATTTTCAAAATATTTTTATGGTTTAAAATAGGCTCCAAGAGCTTGGTATGATAGGCTCAACAATTTTCTAATTTAAAAATGTTTTACAAAAGGTATAGTTGATCCTACTCCTTTTATAAAAATAATATCTAAAGATGATTTAGTTAATATATATGTTGATGAAATTATATTTGGATCTTCTAACAATTCTCTATGTATTTATTTTTCAAAAATGATGCAATGAAAATTTGATATGAGTTTAATGGGTGAACTCAGATTATTTCTTGGATTTCAAATTTTTCAAAATAAAGAAGGAATTAATTAAAATCAAAGTAAGTACACTAAAGATATTTTTAAATGATTAGGATTTTATAGTATAAAAATAGTGATAATCCAATGATTACCACCTATAAATTGGATTTTCATGAAAATGGAAAATCTTTTGACAAAACCAATTATAGAGGGATGATTGGAAGTCTAATCTACTTGACTTCTAGCTGGCCTGGTAGTATGTTTATTGTGTGTATTTGTACACATTTTCAAGAAAACCCTAAATATTCTCATTTAACTACTGTTAAAATAATCCTCAAAATACCTCAAGTGTACTACCAACTTAGGATTGTTCTATCCTAGAGGAAAATTTTTTGATTTAGTTAGTTATTCAGATACTGATTTTGGTGGCTGCAAGATAGATATAAAAAGATCCTCTATAACATGTAATTTTTTGGAAAGTCTCTAGTATCATGGTGTAGTAAAAAGAAAAATTTTATTGTATTATATACTGTCGAAGATGAATAAAAAGTTACTAGTAGTGTTGTGCTCAAATTTTTTAGATAAAACAATCATTACTAGATTATGGATATCAATTTAGGCATATCCCTATAAACTATGACAATACAAGTGCTATTAACATTTTTAAAAATCCAGTTTATCATTATAGAACCAAAAAATTGGATGTAAGGCATCACTTTTTGAGAGATCATTATCAAAAAGGTGATATAACTCTTAAATTAATTAGCATTGAACATCATCATGTTGATATTTTTACTAAGGATTTAAATTCTGAGAGGATGAGTTACATCAAACATGAGTTAGACATGATCAATTTCTGAGAACTCAATGATGACGTCTCACTGACGTGAGTCACCAATGATGTATCGCCGATGTGACTCACTGATGATGTCTCACTGACTTAACTCACCGATGGTGTCTCACTGACAGGACTTGCTGATGGTGACTTACTGATGGCACTCACAAATATGTCTCACTGACTGATATTTAATTAGTTCTCTTTATAGAATTTGAAACATCATTTTTTTATTTGTTTTATTTTATTTTAACCTTAATTTTTTATTTTATGTTTTCAAATCCCAAAGTGATAAAATTAAGGGTCGATCTGATACTTTTTACCCTCACACTCTTACTCTCATAATCTTATCCTTGAAACTTTCTCTCCTAATATGATATCTTTCTCTCTTCAACCAATTCATTAAAACCTCTCTCAATGGCTCATGTCAGGCGCATCCTTCAAGGATCTGTGGATGAGTCACATCTGTCCAATAAGAAAAAAGGTGAATATAGTCATCCTAAGCCGAAGCCTAAACTTGTTTATCTAGAACTCATCAACCGTATTTTAACCTCTGAGAAGGAAGTGCATTCATAATGGATGTTGTCCAGTAAGTCCCTTTTACTAATTGTGTTGCAAACCCAAGGGTGGTTGGATTGGTTCTCAAATAATAAGAGTCCATATTATCTAAGGCTAGTGCATGATTTTTATAAGTATGTTGAGATTATACTAGAATTATCTGATGTATTTAGGATAAATTCGATAGTGGATAAAAGGAGAGTGTATTTTTCATCCAAGCAATGGGGAAAATGCTTGAAGGAACCCCATGAGGGTGTTTGTAATGACCATCATGTAAGTGCTCCTCCAAAAAGTGACCTATTTAATTATTAGGCAGCTTTAACTGAGTTGATAGGAAATGGAGATTAGAGGAGGCTTATAGCTAGAGAGCTCCATTCTGAGTATAGTATTTTGTTTAAATTCATCATGTATCAGTTATGTCCTAGTAATAGGGACTTTTTTTCTCTTAAGTTTCAAGATGATTTCCTATTGTATCTATTGAAGAAATTCTATAAGGTAAATTTTTAAAAAGATCTTATATTTCATATTATTGAAATGATCAAGCCCTATTACAATAAAAACTCTTTATTTTATCCTATAATTATCTCTACCAAGTTGAAGGATAAGGGATTTTTAAATGAATGTAAAGAGACAATCTCTACTTGTGATGGTTTCTGTCTGAACAAAGCTATCTATAAGAGGATGAAAATAAATTGGAATACCTGGAAGAAGATGTGGGTTGAGTATAATGACAAACTGTATGATAAATTTGATCCTATTAAGCATCCCTCAAGGCCTAGGAACATGGTTGATCCTGGTCTAGGACCAGATGAAGCTGGTGAGTACTCTGATGATGATGTAGCTGATGAAGGTCAAGTAAATGAATCTCCTATAGATGACAGGAGTGATCTTGACATTGATGACAGTCTAGCGAGGATGTATTATGATTTTTCAAGTCCACCTAGACCTCTAAATTTTAAATAATCACTCCTACCTATGAATGATAGTGATGAGACATAAGAGTCAAAAAATGTTGAGTATGAGATCATATCTGATAGTGAAAAAAGAATATGGTGATGAATAAGGAAGTGGAAGTGGATAAGTTAATGAAACTGAGGATGATGATGGAGGTGAGGAAAAAGGAGGAGAATCTATAGAGGATAATGTAGAAGATAGAATTGATAGACAAGATGTAGAAAGTGATGTTTTAGACAGTGAATCGGACCATGGTAATGATGACCAAGGTCCTGGTGAAGATATTATTGATCTAACTATAGATCTTGTTGAACATGAAAATCCTACTGGTCCTATATTAATAGAAAAAGAACCTATTGTGGAATACCATGAGGTTTCTGAACAAATTTTGATTAAGGAAAGGACTCCTGATGCTCATGTTGAACCAGTTATGGTTGAAGGTAGAGCTCATGTTGTTCATATTCAAGAAGAAGTTTAGGCTATAAGGTTTTTTTATATGACTCTAGTTAGGGAGATGGTTTATTAATGAAAGATACTATCATTTGAGGGGGAGAGACAAGCTAAAATAACTAAAGTTGTTGTGCTTTCTCCCTTGTATGACATTATTGTATCTATCTGGAAGAAGGGCCCAGGGTATGTGACTCTAGGTTTAGACTACCCTGATAAAAAGGATAGGGATCCTACTCTTACTTCTATAGTTGGTTCATAACCTATTGATTATATCACTAAATCTGATTTTAATGCCTTCAAGGAAGAGTTTTTGGCTGCTATCCGATCAAATCCTTCACAACCACAAACTCTAGTTTCCAGAATTAGTGAAAGAGATACTAATTTGATTGCTCAAAGTATTGTATCTCAAGTTGAGCCAAGGTTGATCTCATTGTTGGAATCCATTGTCACATAAAATAATAAAATGATAAATGAATTGGTTTCTACGATCTCGGTCATTAACAATTTGACAAATGAATATAAAGAATATTTGGATAGGGTTATGAAACTATTTTAAGATTCCCCTTTAGAGTATTCTGAGGATGATTCTCCTCCTCATCCAACTCTTGATCTAACCATTTTGAAGTCTGTTGTCAAAGATGTTATGAATGATTCTTTCACATCAGTTACTCCTTCATCTCCAACTCTTGATTTAACTCAATTGAGATCAAATGTCATAGATATAGTGCAAGGTGCCTCAATCTCGGCTACTCTTATTTCTCGCTCTCCAGATATTGAGATAGTTGGACATGTGATTAGAGAGGAACTTAAGACTATGATGGGTAGCACAGACTAGGAGAGTATCTCAAAAATCAGACATAGTTGTGATCATATTTATGATATGGTTAAGTTTTATTATAATAGTGCTACAAAGGAACAAGTATAAATTATACAGAAAGTAGATTTTTATTTCAACAAAATTTACACTAAACACAAGTTGACTAGCCACTTCAAATATTCGATGGAAAATTTTCAGTTACCTTCATTGAATTAGGAATTCAAAGAGTAATTTAGTTAGTTGAAATAGTTTACTCCTGCTTTTTGAGAATTTCATGGAAAATAAGGATGATTTTGGAAATTCCATGACATATGATGGTGAGATTATCAAAGACTTCATCAATCTTCTCAAACCATATCTACATCATCAGAGCACATCTATTATTTCTCCTCTTGTTGCTCCTATCAGACCAGTCTTACCTCCTCCTTCTTCCTATTATTCTACCCTTATCTCACCTTTAACCATGAACCCTTATCAAGCTCTTATATAAATTTTACCTATAATCTGATAGGAACTTACTGGACTGGCTTCCTCTTCTAGACCCAACCTTGCTCCTTCAATCTTCACAAGATTGCCTCTTCCTTCCCTTATTATTGGCTTTGTGCCTTCCAAAACTACTACCTTTGAACCTTATACTCCTCCCTCCTTATATTTTGATAATTTAAAGGAATTTACAGACTCTATTATGCCCAAGAAGTAGTTGGATCACTTTTTGATGAGGGTTTCATGTACTCTTTGTTGTACTATTTGTGTTATACCTTTTAATGCTTGATTAATGGAATTCCCTTTGAAATTTCATCTCCTTGTTCTTTGTGTTATTTATTTTTTGTTTACTATTTCTTTTTTGATAATCCCAAAAGGGGGAGATATGATATGGAATCTCTCTCTAGGGGATCATAAAATTAAGCTTGAGAGTAAAAGGGAACATATAATTGATAAAGACTATTTAACAAATAATATGATTTATCAAGTAATATGTACTTATGTTTCTTTTAAAATTTCATCTCAATAATCTATTTACTATATTAAGCATATTTTTTCTCGGATCATTATAGATCAATTCAATTATTGTGGTATATAATGCCATGATTTTTATTTTCAAAAAGGGGGATATTTTTTTACTTCTCTAGTTTTAATTCTCACAAATCATGCATAATTGTGATAATTCTAATTTATTAAGATACATTGTGTTTAATCATGTTCATGTACAATTTTAACCTTTGGTATTAGTGTTCATATCATAAGACAAAATTACATATTTTTGTTAAGTATGTGCTACTGATACTTGTCCTACCGATAGATAAGCCACTGATACATGAGCTACCGATGATATAAGCTAACGATAATTTGAGTCATCGACAGAGAAACTTAGAAATTTGGATAAGTATAAGTTACTGATAGTTGGACCTACCGACATATGACCTACCAAAAGAGTGACTAACTTCCACTTATAATTTTTCTAAGCAAGATCTACCTACAGTAGAGCTACTGACGCATCACCTACCGACAGTCGAGCTACCGATACATTGTCTACCGACAACTCAATTGACAGATGCAAGTTTGACCTACCGGCAGAAATGATATACTGATAGAATGATCTACAGATAGAATAATTTACCGACATCATGAGACACACATAGTATGATCTACTGATATACTAAGTCCCTGATGATCTATCTATTAAATTCAAACTTACCTATAATGGTCATATTTATGAAATTTAGTATTGGTTATTATATTAATGAGCATGTCTGTCTTTTGTAGAAAAAATTTAATTTTTTCACAGACCAGTATGAGGTGTGATGTACTAGAGAACATATTTCTTGTCTGTAAAAAAGGAATATCTAGATTAATAAGAAATTAAGTGAGGAAGCATCGACTTTGAATAAATACACAGAGTTGTTTGTGCACCTTAGAAAAAAACACAATACCTCCCTACTATGCTTACATGAAGATACTACTAAGAAAAAAAAGACAAAAATCTCTACAATAATGACTTAGAAGAAAAGATTACTTTGAGCCTCACTGGGAACAGAAGACAGAAGCAAACAATGACTCTCTTTTTTGTTGTTTGTTTATAGAAGATGACTCCAACTTCACTTATATCATTCTGAAGGAGTCCATAATCTTCATAGAACATCGTATAGAGCATTATAAACTATTACTATCTCTTTTATTTACCATTTAATATTATTTACATTTTGAGTAGTGTGTGTATATCTGTTTTATAAACATACACTAACTCTTATGCCAAATCGGAAGATAAAAAAGATATCTTCACCAACTCATCCTTTTATACTTTACATTCCCATGGATAACAATGGAAGAGGTCCCTGTATGGAAATTTTTTTTGTCTATTTTGTACTCCCAATTATATTGTGGAAGAGGTCTAGAAGACATGGATAGTTTATTTACTATTGTTAACCTGATCCAAGGTGTGGATAAAGTTTATTTTATATAAACTTCTTGGTGGAAGGTGATCACCAAGTGGAGAGTATTGGGTCTCGACTTGAGATTGAACCTCTTTTTTACTTTTTCTACGTGATTTCAAGTTTTTTTTCTCTATTATTATAACTATTTTAGAAAACATAACTCTACATTGATAGTTAATCTCAAATAGTATTTATATTTTAATGTTTTAGTATACTGATTTAAAAAGTTAGAATAATAACGTATGTTATTTTTATTGAGAATTAATCAATCTTTGAGAAATATTTGGAACCAAAATTTTTTTATAAATCTACTACTTTGGTTAAATAGCCAGTAATTTTTTTTTTAAATCAGGGGATTTTTAAATAATAATTTTTATATAGGAATTTTTATAGGAACTCAATTCACCCCCTCCCCCCCCCCCTCTTGAGTGTCCTACTCCAACCAACATGGTTATACCATGATAAATTATTATGAATTCCTCTTACATAAATGGGTTATTATTAGATAAAATGATTATGAAACCTATATATATTTTACATAGGTTATGATATGATTATATTTTTATGATACCCATTTCATTTCATGGGTTATGATATGATGTTTATGAAACTCATCACTTTATATGGGTCTTGATATGATGAAGGATTTATTATCTTGTGGAACATGTATGAATGATTTTATTATGTGAAATGTGAGACCTATATCTCCCTCTAATGCATTAGGTAAAGATTTATATCTCATGAGATAATGATTGGAATCAAGTCAACCGGCATGATCTGCTATGGTAGATATGGAAACTCGATCCATTATGAGAATATGGGAAAAATTGATCCCTTATAATGAAAGGACTATGACTGGGGATGGTATTACAACCTTCCCAATAGGTTTATTCCCCATGAGGTGTCCTAAAAAGGTTTGGTAAATGAGACTTAACTTATAGGGAATGATGTTACATTTTTTATGTGTCTTCCACAAATTCTATGTCTTATGCCTTTGATATGCTATCATGGTTCATGTTCTTGATTATATTATGATTTATGTCTTATGAACTACCAATATTTATGTAATGTTTCATGATTATGATATTTTTATATATGGTGTGATCTTAAAATGTTACATTCATGTTATCATACCCTTATGCAAATGTTATTCTTACGTATTTCCTTTATTTCCCCTTATTGAGCATTTGAGCTCATCCCTTTCTTATGTTTCCTTTCCCCAGGTTATAAAGAAAGGTTTTAAGAAGGATTACTAAATGGAAAGATCTTTAAGGGATATGTTGAATATATTTCACCAAACTAGAATAATTTATTCTAAGTTTCCAATTACACTAAACTATTATACTCCTTGAGAATATATTTTTTAATGTGTTAAATATTCATCTAAAATGATGTAATATCCATGTATGTTAAGCCTGGGTTGTTGTAGTTGGTATCAAAGGAATGATTTATTCAACCTTTGGAAACTAGGATAAGAAAACTTTAGTAAAATCCCTAGGGATATATCTAAGGATGTGACTAGGGATGACTATAAGGATAAGTCTATTTATGAGTTAAAGTATAGGAAAATTTCCTATAATTTTGGTAAAGGATAGAGTGAGTGGTTTCCTAGAAATACATCCCTATTTGGATATTTTAAGTGGATGTGGCTCTGGCACAGATATAAATAGGGGTATTAACCCCAGAAACAATGTATTGATCTATACATGATTAGAAACTAGTGCATGACAGTAGGTCTTGATGCACACCTAGTTTGACACTCATGGGGGATATGCTTTGGGAATTCACAAACTCATTATGAAACATCATGAAATATTTAAATATAAGATGAATATTATTAAACTAGGATAAACCTAAGGTTTCATAGATTAAATTAGTATATGTCATTTTTTAAACATCCTATAAGTAATTTTACTTGATTATGTGGCTTTTTTCTATGATAATTATTTATCACCCTATGATTTTTTGTTTTATTCAATAGAGGGAACATTAAAAAACATGGTTAACATAGAATTGTTATATTTGGAATGTATGGTAATGATGAAAATTGATTTCCTACATGGAAATATCATGAAGATAATTAGTAAGGTCCATGATTATTAGATATATTACATAAAATAAAGAGATCAAAAAATGACATGTGAAAGGTATGGGATGTTCGTCTAATATTATTTATATTAAACATAATAATAATGATTGGATTTAGGTTAAGAAACCATAATATATGATTCTTATTTAATATTCAATGAAAAGTGTATTAAGGGATAATATGATGAATTCTAGGTAATGGTTTAAGAATAAATTTGGATGATTGAATTGCATATGTATAGGAATTCAAGAGTTATGTTATGTGAATCATGAAGTATGTGTTTTAAATTAAGGATTTGAAGAAAAAAATATTCAATGGTGTTTATGAACTAGAAAATTAATTTAATTGAAGGATGATATTTTGATTAAGGGAAGGTAACTCTTAATGTGTCACTAACGTTGAGAAAATTGTGTTTAGAATGGATAAATAGATGATTGATTTGGATAGTACTGATTACCCTAGAACTGATTATTGATTTGTTGAAAATTTTTTCTATATAATCAATGATAAATTTTAAAACTTCTTAGATTTAAGGAATATATCTACTAATCATTAGAATAAGGAAGCATTCTTGTTTATTAAAAAGATTTATAGTAATTCAGGCGATTATGATGTTTAAAGAGAATATATGATGAGGGTATTCATATGTTTGGAATGTGAAAACCAAGATCTACTTTTTGATATATGGGGGATCAATATTAAGCTAATTTCATGACCTTCTTTCTAAAGTTTTGGATTTTCATCTTTTGAAAGGGTTGTAATGTTAACCCTTTATGGAAAGTTTATATTAAACTTCAGATAACGTTTGTGAGATTAAAGTATTATCTCACCCCATGAGGATTTTTTCATATTGGATAACCTATTTTAATAACTTTTTGTTAATGGTTACTAATTATATATGAGATTGATTATCATGGATATCATGATATGTTAGTGCTTCAAGAATGAAAAATTCACCTTCCTTTATGGATAAAGAGGTGAAGTGGAAATCTATCATGGCACAATAAAGGGTGATATTGTACTGACTCAAGTAAGTATATCTTCCCATGAAAAATCACCAACTATAGGGAAAGGATCTTGAAAGTTAAAATTTTATCCTGGTACTCTATTTTCCAATGAATCAAATTTCCCTAGATACCATCATAGATTTATAGATTTTTTATTGTTAAATTTCTCCTAATGTTGTTCTCTATCACTCTCCATCAGAACATGATGGTTAGAATTCTCTTTCATCTCCATGTTTTCACTTTACACCAATGTTCTCCCATGAGGAAGCCTAGTTATGAGTTAATTTGGGTAACCTTCATGTTTCTAACATTCCATTTTTAAAGGAAGTTTTAGTATTCATTTTTAGGATGTGGGTTTCTATGAATAGAACTCTCAAGTATTAATCCTTTAATAACCCAGATGAATTTCAAGGGATAAATTCATTTTAAGGGGGGTATAATGTAACAACATTATATTTTGTTACTTTTTTAATTAATTTAATATTTTTTATTTTTTTCATTTCACGCAACACTAAATATAAATTTTTTATATTAAAGCACTATTTTGGATTGTTTTATACGCAGACCCAAGTTAATCATGCACTACAAACAATACTTATCTTATCTTTTATTACATTAAAAACTATGTTTTTCTTGTGTTACACACAATATTGGATCCTTTCAATAGCTTTCATTACACAAAAGACTGAGTTTTTTCTGAACTACAATATACTATTAATAGGATTATTAAAATATTATTATAGATACCACCTAACTGTTGGAAGGGAAGTTATGAATAATATTAACTTGATTTTGAAGATATTATTTACACATGTATATAAAATTAATACTTTAGTTATCATTTACTAAAAGTTAATGTAAGAATAATTTGAAGACAACGAAATTACTTTTCTATGAAAATTATTTTTCTATGTACAAACAAAATTTTATCTCAATAAATTAAACAAACCAACTTTGATTAATTTTCTCAATAAAATTTATATATTATATATTTAATAAATATTTTTTATACTCATCTAATATATTCAATAGAATTAAGATAAGAATAAATCCAATTTTATAAATAAATAGATGTATTCCTATAAAAAGTAATTTTACCTCCTTTTAATGGAGTACCCATTTTAAATATGATTTTTGACACTTTTATAATTATTTTTTACAAAATATAATTCATTTTTTAAATCATAACATAAAATTTATATTAGGGTGAATTTTTTGTATTAATATGTGAAGTTTCATTTTTTTGATTAATAGTAAATAATTCAACATTTTAATTCAAAACTTGTAATAACCCAAATTTTCCATAGGCCCTTCCTTTGTGAAAATCCAGTGTTGAGATGTTTAGGGACCATCAATGGCTCATTTAAAAGAGTTTTCCAATGTTTTTCTAGTTTTTCCATTGGCATGTCATTGCATCGGCATATCAGTGCGTTGGTATGTCAGTTTGTTGGCATGTCAGTGTGTCGGCATGTTAGTGTGTCGGCATCAAAGTGAATCGGTGATTCAAGGGACATCAGCATCAATAAGTCAATGGGGAATCAGCATCGGTGAGTCAAGGGGCATTGGAATTTGTGATCCAAGGGAGCATCGACATTGGTGAGTTAAGGGGCATCAGCATTAGTGAGTCGAGGACATCGATGTTGTTAAGTCAGGGAATCAGTAGGTTAGAGAATCGGTAGGTCGAGGCATTGGTAGTTCCTTCGATAGCTCACCCATCGGTAGCTCAGCATCGGTGACTCACCCATCGGTGACTCATTTCTTGTTTTTCCAGTTTCACCCTTGTTACATGTTTTTCTATGTTTAAAGTTAATCAATAAACTCACAGACATATGAAGGTATATCTACATAGTTTTTTAGGGGAATTATTAAATCTCAATTAATTACAACTTGTGGAATTTCTAATCCACTTAGTCTAGCCACGATCCGACTTTTAAGTACTTCGAAATGGTCTCCCTGATTTTAGGATCTGGCCATTTTTAAGCTGAGATCCTCTCTTCATTCTTCCTTTCATTTTCCCTTGGTGCGCCTACATACTTCCCTTAGAGATGAGTCGTGTGCCTATAATGGACCCCTTCCCACTCATCTTTGGAGATCTTCATACAATTCGCGTCATCCCCTATTCTTGGCTCAAGAAGGAACATAGATCCTTGATCATACAATTAGTGACTTTCTTTTGTTTTTCTTCAATTTTGCATATTGTGGGGTGGGTATATTAATGATTCCTTATGAGGAACAGTTGGATACTATTCTCAAAAGGAGAATTAAACAAGAATTTTATATTATTAAAAGATAACTCACATAGATAAAATAATGGGTGGGGAGTGTTTTGATGTTGGTTGCATGTTTTATTTTGTTATATTTGATTCTTTTATTACTATTATGGTTGTACGCCTTCTAAAAATAACGACTGTTGGTGGTCTTTGATTGTTCACTAATGTTTGGTTTTGTTGTGATGTTTTGATGCACAGATGTAACATGAAATCTGATTAATCATGTACACTTGGTTAAATAAACGGATTCCCCAGGATCAAACTTGTTCTACGATCAGCCCAATTATATTAAAGTGTAAATAAAAGAACTCCTTTTTAGTTAAATTTCAATATTCTTGGTTCTATGATTTTGGTTATGTGTTGTGTGTTCTGGTCTGGGTTTTGTGGGATTAGTGTATAAGGTCGTACCTGGGGGGTGTTGGTGTCTCAGTCTGAGATATTGATTGATTATGGAATGGATAAAATTGTAGGCAGTGAGACTATCCTTTGTGTATTGGTGTCTCAGTCTAAGAGATTGATTGATTATGGAACGGATGAACTTTTAGGAAGATGAACTTTATTTATGTTGTCTTGTGGTCGTGAAGCGATGTTGAGCAGTGGGACTGAGGTATGGTTGTGGACTCGATATACAGTGGTGCTATATTGGGGATTTGTTTGGGCAGCGGGGCTGTAGGGAGGGGTTGTGAGAGAAATAAAGGTTTGTGTTACTTTAAATAATGATAGTTGGTATTATTTTAGTGGTGATGTGTAGTGGTACTACGATTCTAGTTTTGTGATGTTGTTTTGTGTTGTTTTATAGTGGGACTTGGTTTGGTTTTGTTGGTCTCTTGGTGTGGTTACAGTTTTTAGCTACCTAGTAGTGTTGGAATAATTTAATTGAGTCCCCTTAAATAAATAAATGAATAGAAATTTAATGAAAAGAGGGATGGTCTATGCTTTGGTAGTGGTTTTTGTGTGGTTGTTCTTATAGGGGTAGTAGCAAAAGCGGTGCTAGTGTAGGCTTGTTGGTTTTCTGTGTTTGAAACCCATAGGTTTGGGCTGAGTGTTTGTTTTCATATATATATATATATATATATATATATTAGTTCCTTTTGATTTCTATACGCACCCCACCCTAGTTGATAACTACATTCTGAACACCTCCATTTCATAGGGGAGGGTGTCTTTCCCAACATCCCAGTTGGAGGATGGATAGCTGGTTACTGATTTTCTTCCTCACACCCTCTTCCAGATCTTGCTATTCGGGCTTATCTGGGCGATCTCTAATAGATTGAGTCTTACCATGGTCCAAGATTCTTTGATAAAGGGTTTTTTTGGAAGAGGGTATCGGGTGTTTTTGGGTTGGGTATGTTTTTCCAAAGTATCTTCGGGATGAGGCTCTGGTGTCTTTAGGCATGGTGTGTGGTTGTTCTGGCCCAAGTGTCTTCAGGCGTGGTAGTGGTTGTCGTGGCCCAAGTTTCTTCGGGCATGGTTTTCGGTGGTTTGAGGCCCAAGTGTGTGTGGGTAGGTTACGGTAGTGGGAATATGTGTGGGAAGAGTGGCATCATCAAAACATCAGATCTTTAGGAATGAGTAGTTAACTAGTGGGAAAAGTGGTGTGCAGGGTACCCAAATCTCAACATGCTTACATAATTATTTTACTTGACTTGTGTTACTTGGGTGAGTGTGCCTTGGTGAGTTTGGTATGTTTAGTATACCTTGGTAGGTTCTTGAGGCTCTACTATTTTCTCAGAGGGGAATTAGTATGTTCCCTCACTTGGGAATGAGTATTTTTAGTTCTCCTTAATGAGTATACTTTTATGATCACCCTACGTATGTAAAACTTTTTTCATGTTTTCAGGAGGAACTTGAGTACCATTCTAAACTTTACTAGCTCAAGCGTAAGAATATTTGTTTTTTCTTCTTAGTTTCATTTATTTTGGTACATTACTTGGGATTCTTTCCTTACTTTGTATCAGTTTTACTTTTAAACATGCATGCGGGAAAGGATTATTGGCTTTACTTTTCCTTTAGTCTTTGGTGTTTCTAGGATTTACCATCATATCTCCCGATATTGTTCTATAAAAATGGTAATACCTTCCATTTATGTGAAATTTTATACCCTTGGTGCTAGTCGCCACACTAGGGTTTACTAAATGCGGGACTCGGGGGTCATTATCTGTCCTTCACCTTGATGAAGGAAGGGAAGGGAACTTTGTCATCCCTTCCCCCATCTTGGAAAAGTTGGATCATGATAGAATGGTATTAGAGGGATGGTTGAGATATAGGATGTATTTTGGGGTTAGGTGCAGTGAATATTACATGGGATGGTAGGGAAACAGTTTTAGGTAATCTTGTTGCATCAAATAGGCCAGGGAAGATCAGCTAGGACACAAGATTTTAGGGCCCCCCATGATCCGATGCAAGGAATATGGACCTACTAAATGACCAGGTGAGGATACACTGATAGTAGGGTAGAGACCCTAGGAAAGGTATATGCATCATAATGACTTGTATTATTATGTTTCTTGTATTTTTTGGGAATTTAAAATAAATAAAGAGTTCAAACAAAATTTAAATTTCACTACTTGGGCTTAGGATTTCTTTTTTTCTTTTTAGCTGTGGCACCCGGACATTATCCATGAGTGGTATGAGTAGGTGAGGAATAGTAGGTTGATCTGTTTGATCATTGGGGGTCTGATCGATAGGAGGATGATGACCAGTGGTAGAATATGCTATGTGCCTTCCAGTAGCACACCCTTGGAAAGTACAAGGGAAACATCTCGTACATTGAGACGGAGAGCTAGGTCGAGGATCTAGTGATCAGTTTCTGATAGATCTGTGCTCTAACTGAGTACTGGTTTTTTCTGGCAATGAGCCAAATGTGAGGAGCGGTGTGTCAGTGGTGGATTCTTTACCTCAGGGAGAATAAGGAAACTGAGGTTTCATGGACTGACTTTAAAAAGTAGTTCCAGGCGGAATTCCATTCTTCCACGATAAAGGATGAGAAGAGGCAGGAGTTGCTCTCCCTTTAGAAAAGGATTATTTTGGTAAGGGATTTGGTGATCAGGTTCAAGGATCTCCTTCATTTTGATCTGGATCTCTTTCTAGATGAGGATTCACGGACAAGACGCTTAGAGGAGGCACTCTGACTTTCTCCTTAGTATGTTGTTACTCCCTTCACTCTACCGATATAATTGGAGGTTAAAAAGAAGGATAAATTATTGGAGATTATGCGCACACTGGTACGTGTACCGTGAGGGGGGATCTAGCCAATCTCTTTAGAAGGTAAGGTTGTCAGCAGCAGGCCTCCAGCGTCAGGGCCTTCGAGGTTTCGTCCAGCGGGGAGTAGGCCTCAGTAGTTCTTGTTTTGATCCCATGGTCCTATCCCTTTCTCCATGGGCCTGGGACTGAGGTGCTTTATATGTGGTATTTCTGGTCATATTTGGAATTAGTTTCCTATCCAAGTGAAATACAGTTGGGGTGGGAAGGTTCAACGCCCACCTCTGCAGCAGCTGTTTCCAGCCAGGCCCTTCCAGCAGTTGGGGCAGCGAGCTCCTACTCCACCGAGGGAGGATGGTGCCGAAGGAGGCTGACCTTAGGGCGCTCCTCAAGGACCTCAACCAGAGCATGGTCAGGGATGCAGTAGACAGCCGAGTGGAAAAGGGGTTGGGCGTGGGCAGTTTCATGCTGCAGAGGTAGCAGTTAGAGTGGGGCCAGAAGTTGTTCGAGGTACGGTCAGTCTGTTTAGTACTCTTGTCTGTGATTTGTTTGATTAAATAGCTTCACACTCTTTTGTTGCACCCAGTATAGCACATGCCTTGGGTCTATATGTATAGAGACTTTCCAGGGCCCTGGTGTTGAGTACACTAGTTGGAGGTTAGACCATCATGTTTGATGTTTGTCGAGGATGTAGACCGATGTTGTGGCTGCATCAGTCTAGTGGGGACCTCCTTCTGCTATAGATGAAGTCCTATGATGTAATCCTAGGTATCCAATGGTTTTTTTCTATGTACACTGATATAAACTACTTCCATATAAGGGTCATGTTCTCATATATGGGTGGCCAGTGTGTAGCTTTCATTGGCGAGCGAAGTTACCATGAGGGCAGCCGGTGTGTGGATCCCCTTCTTTCATTGTTAGTAGAGTTGTCAATGGAATAAACAGACTCGGAGATGGAGGAAGTTCCATGAATTTTTAGTGAGTTCCTGGAGTTCTTCCCCAAATAGGTTGTGGATCTACCCCCTCTACATGATTTTGAGTTTAGAATAGGTTTAGAACCCACTGTCTATCCGATTTCGATGGATCCCTATCGGATGGCACCTTCTGAGTTGTGATAGTTTTGTATTCAAGTTGGTGACCTTGTGAATAAGGTGTTTATATAACCAAGTGTTTCTTCATGGGGTGCTCCATTATTATTTGCAAATAAGGAATACAGTGTTCTTGGGTTGTGTATAGACTACCAGAGACTGAAACAAGTAACAGTCAAGAACCATTACCCCCTCCCGAGGATCGATGACCTTTTTACCAGTTGAATGGAGTAGGTTGGTTTTCTAAGAATGAAATGTGGTCTGGATATCACTAATTGAGGGTGAGGGAGGGTGAAATCCCAAAGACTACTTTCAGTTGAGGGTATGGTAACTTTGAGTTCGTGGTCATGTTATTTTTCCTTAAGAATGAACTAGCTGTGTTCATGGGGTTCATGAACTCTATTTTCCATGAGTATCTAGACCAGTTTGTAATTGCCTTCATTAATGACATCCTCATTTACTCAAGATCAGAGGAGGGTCACACTGAGCATCTAAGGATAGTTTTGGAAGTCCTCTGACACCACCAGCTGTACTGGAAGTTTTCTATGTCCAAGTTCTAGACACGAGATGTGACTTTTGTGTCAGTAGGTGAAGGATAAACATTGTGTTCCCAGTAGTCCGTTGTAGCCATTAGATGTTCTCGAGTGGAAGTGAGATGACGTCTCAATGTATTTTGTCATAGGACTACCTAGGTTTGAGGGAGCATGTGATTCCATCTGGGTAGTGGTGGACGGATTGACGAAATTATCTCACTTCTTAGTGGTCAAAGAGACGAGCACAGTGGATGCCTTGGCACAGAGGTATGTGGGTGAAGTGGTACGACTATGTGGAGTTCCAAGATCCATCATTTTGAATCCATATACATGCTTTACATTACAAGTCTGTAAGGGATTACAGTGTGATTTTGGCACCTACCTAGACCTTATCTCTTCTTTCTACCCTCAGAAGGATGGGAAGACAGAAAGAACCACTTAGACATTGGAGTAAATGTTGTGATAATGTGTTCTAGACTTCAGGGGATTGTGGGTATGACACTTTCCCCTGGTGTAGATTTCCTAAAATAATAGTTATCACTCTACCATTGGCATGGTACCATAAAAATCCTTGTACGGAAGACTGTGTCATTCGCCTGTGTTCTGGACAGAGGTTGGGGAGGCAATTTTTCTTGACCCATAAGTGGTGCAGAGAATGACGGAGAAGTTTTAGCTTGTGTGTGATAGGCTAAAGGTAGATCAGGAATGATAGAAGTCGTATTCTGATCATAGGAGGAGACCCTTGTAGTTTGAGGTTGGGGGCCATGTGTTCTTGAAGGTCTCCCCTCAGCGTGGATAGTGGATGTTTGGTAGGGGTAGTAAGCTTTCTCATAGGTTCATCGGACCCTTCTAGGTGTTGGGATGAGTCAGTGAGGTGGCATATCAGCTGGTGTTGCCACCACGGTTGGAAAGGATCCAAAGAATCTTTCAAGTCTCTCAGATCCTTCGGTATCTACACAATGACTCCCACATCCCCAATTAGGGAGATTTGGATATCAAGGATGATGTGACATTCATGGAGCGACTGGTAATAATCTAAGACTATGAGAAGAAGGTGATGTGTGGATATACCATTCCCTTGGTTTGTGTGCTCTGGAGGCATGGTAGTCTCAAGGAGAGTACCTAGGAATAGGAGGAAAATATGTGTTCCTAGTACCCAGAGTTGTTTTGATATTTTCCCTTATGTTTTGTTTGTGTTCCTTGGTTATGATGTAATGTTTGACCACTCTTGTTATATGATAAGTTATTTCCCTATTCTCTGATTTTGTATGAAAATTACTATCTATGGGGAGGGGAGGACCAGATCCCTAATCAATACTCATTAATGTGGATGTGATTAAACACTTTTGGGTGAGTTAGTTCCACCCAAAGCAGGTAGTATCTTGACATGGAGGAAGGATCTCCCTGATCCATGTGTCTGGATAGTGTGACCCTTGGTGTTTGTATGGTTACATGAGGGAGCAGGTAATTAGTGTTTCTACAGTTGTTTAGGAGTTATATGAGAGAGGTGTTCCTGGATGTTGAGGTTTCCCCTCCATTTTTCAACATATGGTGGTTTATCCCTAATAGGTATCTTCATAAGTAGTTGTTCAGAATCTCTCTCTCTCTCTCTTCTGGTTTAGATTTGGGATTCTCAGGGATGACAATACTTTAAGAGGTATCTGATATAATAACCCAGATTTTACCTAGGCCCTTCCTTTGTGAAAATATAGTGTTGAGATGTTTAGGGACCATCGATGGCTCATTTCAAAGAGTTTTCCAAAGTTTTTCCTGTTTTTCCATCGGTATGTCAATGTGTCAGCATTTCATTGCATCAGCATCTTAGTGCATCATCATGTTAGTGCATCGGCATGAAAGTGCATCATTGAGTTAAGGTGCATCGGTATTGGTGATTCAAAGGGGTGTAGACATTTGTGAGTCAAGGGGTGTCGGCACCAATGAGTTAGGGGGCATCAACATCAGTGAGTCAAGAAGCTTTGGCATTAGTGAGTTGAGGTCATTGGCATCGGTGATTCGAGGGCATCAGTGTCAGTAGGTTAGGGTGTCGTTAGGTCAGGGTGTTGGTAGGTTAGTGTGTTGGTAGGTCAAGGTCTTAGTAGGTCGTGTCGGTAGTTCACCTATCGGTATCTCAGCATCGATGACTCACCCATCAGTGAATCATTTCCAATTTTTCCAGTTTCACCCCTATTACGTGTTTTTGATCGTTTAAAGTTAATATATCAACTCACAGCTATATACTGTTATATCTCCACCGTTTTCAATGGGAATTGTTAAATCTAAATTAATTCCAATGTGTGAAACCACCGAGCTGAGTGGTCCATCCACGATCCAACTTTTAATTACTTTGAAATGGTCTCCCAGATTTTAGGATCTTGCCTCTTCTTAAGCTGAGATCCTTTTTTCCTTATTCCTTTCATTTTCCCTTGGTGCATCTAGAGACTTCCCCCAAAGATGAACCATGTTACCATACTGGACCCCTTCTTGTACAGCCTTGGATTTCTTCCTACAAGTCTCATCATCCTCTGTTCTTAGTGCAAGAAGGAACTTTGATCCTTGATCATCCAAGTAGGGACTTTATTTTTCTTCTCTTCAATTGTGCATCATGCAGGGTGGGTATATTAATGATTCCTTATGAGTAATGGTTGGATACTCTCATCAAAATGATAATTGAACAATAATTTAATATGATCAAAAGATAACTCACATTGATAAAATAATGGGTGGGGAGTGTTTTGATGTTGGTTTCCTGTTTTATTTTGTTATCTTTGATTCTAATATGACTATTGTGGTTGTACGCCTTCTGAAAATCATGGGAATTGGTGGTCTTTGCTTCTTCATAGTTTTTTGGTTTCATTGTGATGTTTTGATTCACATATGTAACATGAAATTTGATTAATCACGTACACTCAGTTAAATAAAGGGATTACCTAGGATCAAACTTATTATGTGATCACCCCAGTTATATTAAAGTGAAAATTAAAGAACCCCTTTGTTAGTTAAATTTGAATATGCTTGGTTCGATGGTTGTGGTTATGTGTTGTGTGTTTTGGTTCGGGTTCTATGGGCTTGGTATGTAGGGTGGTACCCGGGGGTGTTTGTGTCTCAGTATGAGAGATTGATTGATGCAGAATGGAGAAACTTGTAGGCAGTGGAACTCTATTTTTTGTGTTGGTGTCTCAGTCTAATATATTGATTGATTGTGGAATGGATGAACTTGTAGGCAGCCGAAGTTCCTTTATGTTGTGTTGTGGTCATGAAGAGACATCGAGTAGTGGGACTGCGGTATGGTTGTAGACTCGATATGTAGTGTGGATGTATTGGGGATTTTTTTGGCCAGGAGGGATGTAGGTTTGGGTTGTGAGATAAATAAAGGGCAGTGTTACTTTAAAGAATGATAGTTGATAGTATTTGAGCGGGGATGTGTAGTGTTTTTTCATGTCTAATTTTATGTTGTTGTTTTGTGTTGTTTTATAGTGGGACTTGGTTTGGTTTTAATGGTTTCTTGGTGTGGTTACAGTTTTTATTTGCCCAGTAGTGTTGGAATAATTTAAGTGAATACCCTTAAATAAATAAATGAATAGAAATTGAATGAAAAGGGGGATAAGAAATTCTTTGGCAGTGGTTGTTGTGTGGTTGTGCCTATAGGGGTAGCAGCAAAAGTAGTGTTGGTGTGGGATTTTTGGTTGTCTATGTATGAAACACGTAGGTTGGGGATGAGTGTTTGTTTACCAATATATATATATATATATATATATATATATATATTGTAGTTCCTTGGTATTTCTATATGTACCCCACCCTAGTTGAGAACTACATGTCGAACACCTCCATTCCATGGGGGAGGGTGTCTTTCCCAACATCCTGGTAGGAGGATAGATGGTTGGTTACTAATTTTATTCCTCACACCCTCTTCCGGATCTTACAACTTGGGCATATCTGGATAAGCTGTAATGGCTTGAGGATTACCATGGTACAAGATTCATTTGGAAAGGGTTTTTTTGGATGAGGGGATCAAATGTTTGCATTCAAGGTATGATTTTCTTAATTATATTTGGGATGAGGCCCAGGTGTCTTCAAGTGTGGTGTGTGGTTGTTCTGGCACAAGTGTCTTCGGGCGTGGTGGTTGTTGTTGTGGTCGAGGTGTCTACAGGTGTGGTTGTGTGTGGTTTGAGGCCCAGGTGTGTGTGGGCAGGTTGTGGTAGTGGGACTGCATGTGGGGAGAGTGGCAGCGTCAAGACGTCAGATCATTAGGAATTAGAATTTAACCAGTGGTAAAATTAGTGTGCAGGGTACCCAAATCTCAATGTGCTTACATTATTACTTTACTGGACTTGCATTACTTGGGTGAGTGTGCCTTGGTGAGGTTCAGTTAGTTAGTATTCCTTGGTAGGTGCTTGAGGATCTACTATTTTCTCATAGGTGCAATAGTATATTCCCTCATTTGTACATGAGTAGATTTAGTTTTCCTTACAAAGTATACTTATATTATCACCCCACATATGTAAAACTACTTTCAGGTTTCCAGGAGGACCTCGAGGACCATGATAGAATTTACTATTTTGGGCGTCGAAATAGTTGATGTTGCTGATTAGTTTCCTTTATTTTGGTACATTACTAGGGAGTTTTGTCTTACTTTTTATTAGTTTTACTTTTTAACATGCATGTGGGAATGGATTCTTGGGTTTACTTTTTCTTTAGTCTTTGGTGTTGCTAGGATTTACCATTTAATATCCTAATCTTGTTCTATAAAAAGGGTAATGACTTCCATTTATTTGAGATTTTATACCCTTGGTTCTAGTTTACACTCTGGGGCCTACTGAAGGTGGGACTCTTGGGGTCATTATCTCTCCTTCACCATAATGAAGAAAGGGCAGGGCACTTTGTTGTCCATTCCCTCATCTTGGAGAAGGCAGTTCATGACAAAACTTCTTTTTCATTTAATTTATTTACAGGGTTAAATTATTTTTTTATTAGTTTAAAATTTCAATTAGATCAATTATATATAAAGTTATCCTATTTAGGTCATTGGTACCAATTTTACTTTTAAATTATATATAAAAATGTACCAAAATTTGGAATATTTTTTATTTGAAAACTCGCTTTGTCGTCCCATCTACAAGATTAAATTTGAATTAATTTATGACACTTAGGGGATTAGAATTTGGAAAAATAGATTTAATATTTTTAATAATCATAATATATATTTTCAAATGATTTCAACTTATTTTTTGACAAATAATTATTATTTAAATTAATTAAAATTAATTATAATGATTAAGAGGAAAATTAGCATAACAAGGGACTAAACCATGTACTTAAGGACCAAAATTTCCTATAAACTTATACAAAAGCAATTGAATAGAAATATTTAGATCCTATAATCCCTTTAATCTAATTTGGTTCATTATATTTTCCTCTTTTCCAAGGAAAAACATGGGTGGAATTCCATTTTCAAAAATTTACAAGAATTCCACTCCTCCTCCACTATAAAAAGGAACTCACCCCTCCCACTTATTCACACAAATATAGCCACTTGGATCCCAAAAAATATTATCAAATAATCTCCCAAAATCCATACCTATATCTTAGAATCCTCCCTTTGGTAATAAATCCATCCACAGAAGCCCTTTAGTTCAAACCAAAAGGAGTTACCCAAAGAAGAGGTAACATCCTTCCTCATGCTCCTTTTTTTATTTTCATTCTAAAACCCCTAAAATATTATTATTAAAAGATTATGTAATATAATAAGTATACTAAATATACTTATATGTTATTATTCTATGGGTTTGAACTACAAATACACACACTTCCATCTAATGGGTTGAGAACTTATCATTCTTGTGTACAACAAACTGCCACCTCACGAAACGATGTTGTTTGTTTTTCCTTTACCACCTCTTATCATTTTAAATTATGATAGAAACCATATTTATAAATCATATATATGAAATTTATGATTCCATTATGTTTCTAGAATTATTATATAAAATATACCTTCATGCTTTCAATTCTGTGTAAATATAATAACTTCGTTTGTGCATGTGTGGAGTACCGCCTCCTCAAAGAGATGTGATTCATTCGCACTTTTCATGGAATGTATTAAGTATGGGTTTAGTAAAATTATATGATATATATTAATTAATAATTATAATGGTATGATATTATATATGTACATATATTCCATTTACTTTCTTTCAATCTGACAATAAAATGGAAACAACATTCATGTGTACGTACGACCTACCATCTCCATGAACGGTGTATTCCATTTCATATTTTTATATTTTATAGATTATTATAAATACATATATAATGAATATATATTATATTTGTATCATGTTTTATATTAATAAAATAATTAAATAATGATCTAATTAAGATGATCAATAATAATAATCCAAAACATGTATGAAGAAGATATTACCCAAAGCGAACCCTTAACATGGAATTATTAATAAGAGGATAAATTAAAGTAATAATAAAATAATAAATAGTATTATATATAAGAATATGGTTATGTAAAAAATTTATAATAAACTTATATTTATTATATATGATTTTTTTATGATTATAATGAGAATCAATACATAAGGTAAGGGAATTTCACCTCACTTTTTATTTCTATAAGATACATGCCTTATTCACCACTCATTTATTTAGTGTGGGGTGTATGCTGCCCATGGATGTATTATATAATTATTATAACTAAATTTATAGGTATTTAAATATCCATTTGATGATATTTCTTTCATATGGTTTTTGTTTCAAAATTTACCAAATCGGTAAAGTAATTTTATCTCAATTTTCCTTCTTTGAGACACATGTCGTGTTATGCACCTATATTTTTCTATGAGGTTTATGTACAACCTTTGACAATGTTATATAATGAATATAATTATTTTAATTATATTTTAATCTTCATTAAATTTTATTCTTTTTATTTTATTATGATTCAAAGTCACCAAATTGGTAATGGTTTATTGCTACAATCTCATCATTTTTCGAGATTATTTATGATTATGCTTCCATTGATGAAATATTATGATCCATCTCTCAATAAATCTCATGAATTTTATTAAACTCTATTTATTCATGTTATATCAAATTAATGGTACCATTTTTACACTAATTTATACTTAATATAATTAATAAAATGTTTTTATGAAAATATGACATTATTTATTCTTTTGGTCATAAATCTGGGATCTTTCAAAATTGTGTTCGCTAAAAAAATTCAAAATTTTTTACTATTATCATATGATGTTTAAAAGAATTACCCATGAATTACCTTTTTAAAAAAACTTAAAAGTAATATTCTTGTCATTTTCTGATCGAGGTACTTTTATAAATTTTTATGGTTTAAAGGGAATGTTCGTCATGTAGGACTTACCCACCATGATGCTTCATTTGTAATTTTACAAGGTTATTTTTTAAAAGAAATTTTTTTCATAATATTCTGAATATTTATTTATTTTAAAATGGTTTCTGAAGAAAAAGGGTTTTAAAAAATTTGTTTTATTTTTAAAATGTTTTTAAAATTATTTTCAATGCTTATTTTATATGTTTTAGAAGGTTGTTTTCAAAGAAAAGGGTTTTAATGATTTCAAATATTATTTTATAAGTTTTCAAATTATTTTCAAAGAAAAAGTTTTTCAAAATGTTTTCAATCCTGTTTATATTTTTTTGAAGGTTATTTTAATGGAAAATGGTCATTAAAATTTTTTATGTTTTAAAACCCGTTTTTTAAAGAATAAAGGATATTTTCCTCAATAAATTTTTATACTATTTTTCATGATTACTTTATATGTTTCCAAATTGTTTCAAGTAAAACAATTTTAAAAATATTATATGTTCTAAAAAGTAATTTTCAAATAAAATTTATATTCTAAGGGATGTTTCAAAATCCTTATCCCTCTAATATGACATTCTTGGTTATAGTTTTTTCTTTATTATGGATATAATATAAGGATACCATTCATATTATTTCTCTGAATGGTCTATTTTTTTGTCTTGATGTTTATAAAACTTGTTTCTTTTCAATAGGTTATACCATGAAAAATGATTATGAAACCTACTTCCTTTCATGGCTTACTCTAGGATGAAATGATTATAAAACCTATATATATTATCCATAGATTATTATATGATTAAATTTTTATGATTCTCATTTCATTTTATGGGTTATGATATGATGTTTATGAAACCTATCTCATTTTATAGGTCACGATATGATGTCAGTTTTATTATCTTATGGAACATGTATGAATGATTTTATTATGTTATGGGTCACACCTATATCTCCCTCCAACGCATTGGGTAAAGATTTATATCTCATGAGATAAAGATAAGAATCAAGTCGACAAGCTTGATCCACTATTAAAGATAGGGAAATCCAATCCACTATGGGAAGATGGGGAAACCCGATCCACTATGGGAATATGGGGAAACCCAATCCCTTACAAGGAAAGGAATGTGACTAATGATAGTGGTGAATCCCTCCCATTTTGTTTATTCCCCGTGAATTTTCTTGATATTTTTTGGCAATGAACCTTGACTTATAAGGAATGATGTTGCATGTTTATATGTCTTCTAAAAATTCTATGTCTTATGCCTTTGATATGACCATATGGTTTATGTTCATTATTATATTATGATTCGCGTCTTATGAAGTTCCAATATTTATTCAATGTTTCATTATTATTATCTTTTTATATAGGTTGTGATCTTGAAATGTTATTCTCATGCTGGCATATCCTTATTCTCATGTTATTCTTGTGTATTTCCTTTATTTACCCTTACTAAGCATTCAATGTCACCCATTTATTATGTTTTCTGTCCCTGGGTTATAAAAAAAGGTTTTAAGTAGGAGTAAAAAAGGGTTATACATTTAAAGGATATGTTGAATATCTTTCACCAAACTAGAAGGATATGTTCCACGTTTCCAAAGACACTAAATTATTACGGTCCTCAGGTATTTATTTTTGTAATGTGCTCAATATTAAACTAAAATGATGTAATATACATGTATATTGAGCATGGGTAGCTATAAAAAACTAAATATGTGAAATTAAATGGAATTAATTTACTTCGAGGAATTGAAATGGCCCTAAATATCCTTTTTTTATATAGGGATGATTCCTTTTTAAAAAATATTAACTTTATTCAGTTATTTCATTTAGGAATATTTACCGACCATAGGGAACTAAATTTGTTTTATTTAATTAAAATATTATTAAATAATTACATAACTTGAAATAAGTTATATTATACTTATTATAATAATAATAATATTTTTATAACCATTCTTGAAGGCAGTGGAGAAAAATTAAGTATGTTGCTCGTAGAGGTGGTGAACCAACCATATTGTAATCAATGTTTTCATTTAAGAATCAATTGATGGGAGGGTAAAAGATAGATATTCCATTAAAATAATAAAATTTTAGTATATTTATAATACTAGATTCATCATTTCATATTGTATTTGGGGTTTGAGGATGTGGTATAAGAATAAATTAATTTAATATAGGGTAATTGAGAATATTACCACTTAAATTTTGTCTCCTTGAAATAATCCTTAAGGAACCTTGAAATATTATTTTAATGAAACCATAATCACTAATTTGTGTGAGATAAAAATAGTAAGGTAATTGGGAATAAATTCTTTAAGCTCCAAGGATTAGGAGTTGTGAGGAAAAGGGGTGGCGAGAGTGGTTTTTATAATGGGAGGAGAGGGGATGTTTTTTAATATTATACACATTTTTTATTTATTTTGGGTTAAGAGTATCAGTAATATAGATTATTGGGACTATATATAATAAAATTTGTATGTGTTTTTTAACTAATTGGTTATTACATCATCAATTACTCAAAAAAACCCCATTTATTAGAAAAATAGCAATTTTAATATTATGATCAATTTTTAGACCTTTTGAAAAAATAATTAAGGTCTCATAAAATTATATTACCATTATAATATAATTTAATATTAATTTATAAATCCATTTTATGAAAATTAACAGTATTTTAAAAAACTATATTTATTATAAAAGTAAAATTAAAACATTTATGTTTTACAGAAATACAAACACTTAATTTATCATTTTTTCGAATATTTAGTTATTTGTAAAATAGTATAAATATATCATATTTTCATTTTATAACATAAATAAATATTATTTTACACTTCCATGGGTGAGTATATTATTATAATTGTCATGTTACTATTATTAACAGTCAGATTACTATTCCAATTGTCATTTTACTATACTAGTGGTCGGATTGTTATTCTGATGGTCTGATTTATAATGAACATATAGGTTCCATAATTTCTATATATACCTCATATCTAATTAATTATTCATTAAATTATATTTATATCAATTTTATATGTTTTTATTTTCAAAATTTATAATTCACTACTAATATTCTATTTCATTTCTATAGTGTTTTTTGTGAGTGCATTTATACTAGAGGATTGAGAAAATCCAAATTTTCATATTTTAGTTATATTATTTTATATTTTTTATCCCATTGTAATATTTTCAATTATTATGAAAAATTTTATCTTATAAATTTAATTTTTAAATTAATATAAAAAAAATTTGTTGCTTTCATCATGCGGTGCATGTGATTTATAGTACATAACTAAATGTGACATAATTATAAGATGGAAAATTACATTGTTAGAAATTTGGATAGTTACATCACATATGGTTCATTTACAACCTAAGTAGTCGAAATATATACCTACTTAAAATATATAGTTGGTGTATTTTAGCATTATGAAAAAATAGATTATTTTATCTTCATTACATGATTGTTAATATTTAGTGGATTTACTTAAGTGATTAACCTTGTCTTAGATAAATTTTACACAAACCCAATTTATTTTAGTTCAATATTTCATGATTCTTAATTCATTAATTCATGTGATCATGAAAAAACATCCATTTTGAAGTTAACCATTCATCTTGAATGAAATAAAATAATAAGAGTGACATGATCGTGATATTTTTATAAATGGTTAGTTAATATAGTGGGTGATAAACTAATCATTGTCCTAGGGGAAAAAACCTTGAAAATTACTCAGTTTGTGTTGAATATTTCCACATATCCTCTCACATATCTCTTGTATTGGTTTAACCATAGCTCTAAACATAAATCACCTCCTATTTTATGGGAGATCCATCCGTTTTATAATCTTTTAATCTCATATAGGTTAGAGGAACCAAAGGATTGGTTAAGGGTGTTTACATAAAAGGAATTTTTGGGAGCACAGGCCCTTACATAGTGAGAGGATGGAAGTCACACATACCATAAATTAAATTTAATATTATATAAAAAGTAAAAAGTCACATGCAAATATCTAGTCTATGATCATGATAATCAACATACATGTAATGAATCATACATTTAATAAACTATCATTCATTCCCAATCATTATTATTTAAGATAAATCATGCTGAAATCAATTAATTATCTTCTTTAATTAATCAATTATTTTATCTTAATTCTCATCAATACTTTCTTGAGATTCTCATTCATAATTATTTTAAATAAATTAAATAATTTATTTAAAATTGAATAAGTAGAAAATATGTACCTTGGGGGAAACACGGAAAGTACCTGTCTAAACTACTTAGAATGTATAATATTCATATATTATTTACTCAGGTGACATTTAGCAAACACATATCGTAACATAATTTCATGGTGTCTATTGTCTAATGAATGACACATTGAGAGATGTTATTTACATACCACTTTATGTTTTAATGTAGGTATATTGATCATAGTATAACAAATTATACAAGATATATAGTTATAAATATTACATAAAAATTAATTATATATTTAATATATATATATATATATAAACTCATCACATGGTGTGCACAAGTCAAATAAATGACACATGGAACACGTGTTAATAAATTTTAATCATTATAATATATTAATTTTGTATTTTGTTTAATCATATAATATACATGATGTATACTATCCAGCTACATATCATATATAGTTATTCACTTTCTATTTGTGGCACACGCCTAGGGATTGGGTGTGTTGGAATTCGACATACATTAATGAATTACATGATGTGTGCCTAGGATACACATCATGTGGTCTCTATGTTACATGGTTACTGGTCACATGGGTTGTTTAAGAATTCGTATCTCATCTTTCACTAATAGACTAAACATCATGTATGAAGGTTAAATTTCATGTAGTCTAACTAAGGTGAACTAGGATGGCATGTTCAACACACGGTGTGTTAAATAAACATCATGTGTAATAAATGAACATACTTTGAATTAATTCATGGGTTTTCCTAGAATATTAAACATAGGTGCACAGTGTGTACCAATGGGATATATGTTGTTTACTCTTTTTCTATTCATCCAAAATCCTTATCACATCCAGATAAGTTCTTTGAATTTTATTCATCCAAAATTAAACCATTTATTGATTATATTTTCTATAATGAAGAGGAAGAAGAGAATATCTTGTGATTTGGATTAAATAATGATTAAATTAAAATTGAAAACTAATGATAAATTCATAAATAAATCAATGATCTTTAAATAATTATTAATTATTATGTGACCACTCTGATACCACTTGAAAGATTTTAGGCATAGTGGAAGCACCAGTAGGGCATTCCCAACTCATATTTTTTTCATAATCGATGATTAATTTGAAATTTACATTGATGAATAACTTCATGGAAAGTGGAATTGAATAAAATATTAATTGACATGAGAATTATAGAACCAAACACAAAATTGTCACATAATGATTTATAATTAATTTATGTAGTTAAAGAATTGCCTTAAAATGAATTCTTTCTTCATTGATGAATATGACAACATCTCTACATCATATAATTGTTGTGTCATAGGAATCAAGAGTATATTCCCTCTAGAAGCGATCCATGCATGTACCATAAACCTTCAAGTGTCGTTGTAGGATTCTCAATGTGATAGCATGGAAGATCCAAACGCTTTAATTGTTCATCTTTTCTAGCCATGATAATCGCTTCTAAGAAGAATTCTCCTTGATCTATCTAGAATAAAGAGGGTGGTGGAAGAGGATTTATCTCCATTCTTGAGAGTGTTATTAGAGAGGTTCTCTCTAGGGATTGATAGGATTCTCCAGATTTATTGTGCCCAACCAAAAAACGATGGTTATTATTAAGTTTGGAAATAATATAATTGGGTTTAAATAGTTCTAGGATTAGAAAATAATAATTTCACATGTACCCTTATTATTTTTTAATTTCTACGGAACCCCATGTCTATAATAATAATATTATTATTATTATTATTATTTCTTAATATGAGCCAAACCAATGATCTATTTAAATTTTATTTCTTGAATAAATTATTGAAATTTATTCAAATAATATTTAATATATATTATTTCTCACCAGACTATTAAACTTCGTCCTCCATTCATCCTCAATATTTATTGGTCCTTGAATAATTACTATTTATTTTAACAAATAAATTTCAACACATTATTTTCTAATAAATAAATATTATATTAACTAAATAGAAAATAAATATTTATTAAATATTCTATTCAAAAATATTCTCTCAAATAAATAGTGATTGAATATATGAGATCAATCAAACATAGAAAACTATTAAACCACATTTGGGAATAATATTTATTCAAATTTTTAAATAATAAATAATATTTAATATTTAACTAAGGTTCTGGATACACTTAGTGTGTGAATATATGTGCCTCTTTATGAATGGCCTTAGGCAGAGCCTCCCAAAGTCCAAGGTTAGCATATAGCAATACACCAAGGAACCCATAGAGAAATAAGTTAACATCATAATAACATACAACCTCATACTTATGCTTAATGTCTAATATAATCTCTTTATCATGATATCTCTAATCAAGCAAGTTGCATGTTGGTTTCATAAACCTATGTGTTCGATGTATCTTTCTTTGACTTTAAGGGAATGAACATACCCATATAATAGCATGGAAATGGATTTATTTAGGTTATATAATTCTAATAAAACGGTTTAATATATCAACTTATATTAAATAAAATAAGGGAAAAATCTTTTCTCATGTTATTCAATAACACAATATTACTCATGACGCACTCAATGTATCATATTTCACCACAAACATAAGTCTTCGTTGTTTTTTTCAATACATAAAAGTACACGACTAATAATATACAATAATAATAATCATAAAATCTAAGTATTAAAACACATTTCCACAAATAGAAACATCTAATTACACATATAAATGTGAATTTACTACTGGTGGATTGTGTTCTCTTAATCTCCTACACTAGAAATAACCAAGCAAGTACACCATGTGAAGGTTCCTCAAAGTCATATGAACCTACATCTCTGATATCCTATATCATTTGTGTCCCATAAAATGATATCATCTGACAATAAAACATATATTTAAGAATACCAACATGGAACTTTTGGTTTCTCTTCATAATGGGGAACTGTTAGGACTTTTTAGTGTGAAAGTTGATCTTAGGACATTATCACATACTATATCTTATAAAATAACAACCATGATATGATAATAAGTTTATTAATATTAAAAAAATGAATCTTGGTAATCATAAAGTATAAAAAGTTTAGTTCTAGGGAACATACTCTAATAGTCTTGTGCTTTATGATCCATGTTCTAAATGGTATGAATTCTCTTATATTATGATCATAAATTTTGATTATAATATCATACCCTTATACTCATCTTATTCTCACTAATGAAATTAAATTTTTAATTATTATTTTTACCCTTACTGATCATTTGATCTCACCCTTCTTATATTTTTCATTTTTCATGTAATAAAGAATGATTTAAAATGAATTATGTCTATAAAGGTCTTATGTGTGAAGAATTTTGTTAGAGATTTTGAAAAATTATTGTGTAATAATAAAATGGTGGGTATAGTACGAAAAATGATCACTTAAATACATGGGTATTGATATGTAAAAGTTTTTCTTAATTATCTAAAACTCTAAACATAAAATGTCTTTGGATATTTAATTGATCCAATATTTCCATTTAATATTGTATGTTTTGGATGGTTAGAATTGGGTCGTGTTTATTTTTATCAAATAAAAAAATGTAACGATTATGTTTTTAGCACAGATCTAGGAGTTCAAGTTTAAAGTAATTATAGTTTGTATCAGTGTGGGGTTTAGATAACTTTGAAAATTATGTTGTTTTTATGCGAGGTTAACTTTAGAGTTCTGGATGTCATCATGGGTTTATAAGCTTAAGTTTGATCATAAGTTAAAAAAAATAGATACACTTTTTGTGTTTTTAAGAAATGGGATCATAAATAGATTTCTGACATTTTGGGATAAACATTATTTGGTTGAGGCATAAGTAACCCTTAGGTGTATCATGTGATTTAACATGAAGGATTATTTTATAAGAATGTTATTTTATTTTTGGGGATGTATGTTGAAATGTATGAGATAAACTTTTAAGCTAAAACATTCTTTAATGTTGAGGTTCTTGAGGTTAATTGTAATATAGAATTATATATTTATGGAATGATCTAAGTTGAACCCTTGGTGTTATTATTGAAATTTTAGAGTTAAAGGTATTATTTATTTATATGAAGGTTTTTTCACTTTGTCTATTATATTAACTTGTGCTAACCATTTTCTATTTACTAAATACTATAGGATTATATTTTTATCCTTTCTTATATCCTATTATCTATTAATATTTTATGGTTTATGCATAAAAAATATTCATTATGGATACTCATCACATATAATATGGGATGAGATGATGGTCAAACTTGTTAAAACATGCAACCAAATGATGAAATTTTGTTTTTAGATTTAAAGAAAATCAAGTATATTTTTAAATTTTCTTAGTCTAGATAATAAAATAATCCCACATAAATTAAAAATTTTATCTTTTTATGATCATTTCTGGTGAATTAATGGTCTTCCTGATCACTAATATCTTTCTGATTTTGTGGTCATCAACTTCCTCTTGATCGCATTCTCTATCACTTTACATCATTATTTGGATATTAATTTTCTTCTCCGTGTCCATATTTTCACTCCCCATGAATGTTATCCTATTTAGAAACCTATTTATGTGTTATTCCATATGAACGTTATACTTACTTTTCCCTCATTTCAAAATTCTGCTTTACTAACCATGTTATGATTTAGGTTTTCATAAAATGGATTTTCAAAAAATAAATTCTTTAAATACCAATATCAATATAAAATTTTGAGGAATAAAATTCTTTAATAGGGAATAATTTAATACCCTAATATTTTAAAATAATATTATGTTCAATATAGTATATGATAAGAAACACCAAGCTTAAACGAACTGTGAAATAAAATAATTTTAAATATGATCATTATAACCTAGTCATTGAAATATAACGTTTGAATAGGAGTAACCAAATAATTAAATATATTTCTAAAGTTCCTACTAAATAAAAATAAATTTATTAATTATTATTAAATAATCACTCAGTTTTTATTGAAGTCATTTTGTGCTTCAAAAATATCTTTTTTAAATGGTTTTTATTGATTTTTGTGAGAAAATATTATTATTAGTTTCAGAAAAAAATTTAAATTTTATTTTATAAAAATGATTTTATATTTTAAATAATCATATCAAATTTATCTTAAGGTAAAATTTTGGTATTTTTTTGAAAAGATTAAATTTTCAAGGAATAGTGAAAAATGTTGATTTCATAGAAAATTATATTTTACATTCATATATTTAAAAAATCAAATTTTATTTTTAATTGATTTTAAAATTTCATTTTTTTATTAAAAATAATCCAATTAAGATCATTTTAATTTAAATTATTCTTAATTTTGGTATAAAAATATTTTTATACTTAAAAATTCATTTTTTTAGAAAACGGTTTTTCATCACATTTTGAAGGATTATATTAAAAGTAATTTATTACACTTATAGGGATTGAATATGATAAAATAGATTCATGTTTTGAATCATCATGTCTAAATTTTGTAAATATTTAAACATTATTTTTTGTCATAATGAATAATAACCATTGTTGCACCCAAGGCTATTCGTTGCTAATAATGGAGTTTGGGTTGGGTTTTTTGTCAATTTGAACATCGATGACTAGGGAGTTTGCAAGGAATGAGGTTATACGTTTGAGGTCGAAAGCAGTATTAAAGGTGGTGTAGTTTCCCAATGTTTGCCAAATTTTTGGGCTTCAAAATCGGGAGTTTGGTGTTGGCAAACAAAAGGTTTTCAGATAAGAGTGAATGGTATGAAAAATGAAAAAGAAAAACTAAAAAATAAGGGAACCACATACCTAGAAACATGTACCATGTACCATGTTCCAATAATGGTGCATAGCTGCATTCCAGGCAATAGGAGTAGTATGCGGAGTGGTGTGCGTTGTGGTGCCTGGAGCGGTGCGCGGAGCGGTGCGCAGAGCGGTGCACGGATCGGTGCGTGGACCTAAAAGAAATTTTTAGAAATAGTATGTGGTGAAAGAATTAAGTACCTAGAATGTTGAAGGAATAAATAGAAAACGGTTCGCTGTAATGGTACTTAGTGATGGCATACAGTATAAGAAGTGTCTAAGGATGGCGAGATTGTTGCAGTTCGAGAAACATGAGAGGTATGCAGTGGATCCTAATAGTATGTGGATGAAGTTATGTTTACAGTTAATATTTTCTCACATTGAAAATTTGGGTAAATCAGATTACCAAAATTTGCGGAGTTACATTCCTATTTAGGTAACAGTAATCTCTTTTGTTAAGAGAGGAGATTAAAGATTAAAATTTTAGGAATAAATTTGGTGAATTTTGAAGTGGTACATGGTGGAGAAGATAGTACGCGAAGAGATTCATCCGTGTTAGGAAAAAAGTAGACAGAAGAGAGTGTGGTTCACATAGGTAGTTCTCGCAGTATACAGCAGATCAAGGGAGTATGCGGCGGAGTAAGGCAGTACGTAGAGAAGGATGCTACGCAGAGGAGTGGAGCATTACGCGAAGCAGGGCAGTACACTGAGAGGGGCAGTTCCCAGGGGAGCTAGATAGTACATGGAGGAGCTGAATAGTACACAAAAATAGTAGTGGTACACAGAAATAACAGTAGTACTTGTAACACCCAAGGAAGCCTAAAAATTAACCAAATTAGTTTGAGAAATTAATTTCCATAACATATCAGTGTACGGGAAATAAATTACATCTCTGGGTGATTAAGTGACTTCAATAGAGCATCCATTTACAGTTGAGGAATCATGATTTAATTCTAAACCAATGAATTGACCTTCAATTTGTTAAACTGGTTGAAGATTCTTCCAACTTATTGAGTAAGGGGGAGTCAGCAGAAGTGATCTGAGGGACGTAGTGTGCTATCCATAAAACATTGTAAAGCCAGTGTGGCTGGCACATAGTGACTGTGCTAAACATTTGTAATCTAAAACTTGTAAAGATTAGTGGTTTTGGTACAACTAACACATTATTGGCGTATTCTCATTAGACATAGCCCTTAGTGGTGAACCAAGTAAAATTATTGTGCCTTTGCTTTGCATGTGATTGTTTATTTTCTGCACATCATCTTCAGGTAGGTTTAATAGGTTCTTACCAATGTGGGAACAAGATCCATCAGTTTAAAAGAAAAAAAATCACCCTAATTCACCCCTCCCCTCTCATGGTGTTCCAGGGTCCTTCAACCATTGTAAAAATGTTGTCATCATGGTATGGGTAAAATAGGTAGAATAAGGTTAAAACTATGAAATAAAGATTCAAAATTATACTTACACCTGCCTATATTTTCCTGTATGATTTTAATTTTACCACACCCTTTATATATTAAAAATATGTTATTTTGGTTTCATTTTTCTTTGATAAATACTTTTATATTATTTTTAGTAAAGGAAAACTCCAAAATGTCTCTTTCTTTCTTTTAGTTTCTATAGTATTTTGTGATAGGGGTAAAAAACGTTATTAATGGTTATAATTTTTTTTTAAATCAATAAATTTATTTTTATGATAGTAATTTATTTTATAATTTTTATTGATGAAATAATTACCTTAAATACTTATGAAACATCAACACAATGCTTGTGTAAGAAATAGAAAATTCAAGTAAATGGTCTTAAAAACTATAAAAGTAATATTCTTTAGGTAATTTATGTTGTTGCAATAATTTTGTAGATAAATATAATTTATTAGTTATGTGTTAAAATTTTATATTCAAATTACATTATATTCTTGAAATTTTTGTAAATTCAAAATATGTGAATAGTACTGAAAATGACTTTAATGGTGTTTTATGTTAAATAATATTTTATTAGATGATTCAAATTTCATAAAAAAATTATAATTGGATAATTTAAAGAGATATGTTCAATAATATAAACCATTTTCCTTTTATAGGTCACTTTTCCTTATATTATAACTTTCTTGACCCCCTACAGAAATAAAAACATAATTATCATGGTAATCATTAAAATGGTTAACAGGGGTTAAAAATAAGATATAAGTGTTAAATAATAACATAAAATTATAAAAAAATTGTTTTATGAGATTATTTAAACTTATCCCCATCATATACTTAAAATATATCAATTTTTTACCACTTGAATATGAAAATTAATTTATATTAATTTAATACTCTAAATAATTCCAGGGGTGCCCCTCTCCTCTATTACTCACACTTGTTGAGCCTCTTATCTCAACCAAACCCTTACAAAAACTATTATTAACTTAATTATATACATTCTAGAGGTTTTGGTCTTTCTAAAAGACTATCCCTAGGGTCTTTAAGGAGAGATACAAAGGAGTTTCTTCAAAGATGAGGTAATCCACTCAACCGAGTGTTTTCATTTTACTTCTTCTTCTACCACATACCATTTTATCCTAACCATTACAATATAATAGAATAAGTATCCCTAATATATAGAGATTTTATTATGTTAATTTAATAACCTTATTCATCTATTTTTTCCATTAAATGGTTAATGAAACCATCATTCGTGAATATATACGAACTACTACCTCGAGAACCGATGTATTTTGTTTCTCATCGCAAATTTTCATAGATGGTTATTATGATAGATTTAATGAATATATATGATGATAATGAAATAATTTTGATTCTATAAATATAAAATATCATCTATTTTTACACCATTCTGATTGTTAATAACAAAAATATCACATGTGTGTATGTACGAACTACTGTCTCTAGGTAACAATGTAGTTCATTTATCAAAAAAAAATCTATTTTTGATGGTCATGGGGATGGATTTAAAGAAGTTATTTGATTTTTATAACATGATAATTATTATGTAAATATAATACCTTATTTTATTTCTTTATTTTTCATCCAATAAAAAGTAAAAGCATCACTTGTGTGTACGTGCAGACAACAACCTTACGAGGTGATGCATATTGTTTCTAATAACTGATTTTCATTGATGAATATAGAATAGTATTTTCTATGTAAAAATATTAATTATTTAATGATTTAAATTATTTTCATGATATAATAATGAACTCTTTGACCATGATCAATCTACTAAAGTCTTTTTTCAATTTTGAATAGAATATCCTCAAAACCCCCAATGTGGACTTAACCGATTAAGTAATTAAATATTTCATTGAAATAAATGGTTTAATGATAAAGTAATAAATATTTAAAATATTATTAAATAATTGATATAATTTTATTGTATATGAGATCAAGGAAATACATATAAATTTGGACTTAGGGTAAGCGTTTTCTTAACTCAATTTCCTTCAATAGGTTATAACACTTGTTTATTGACTTTGTTATGCCATGATTATATGTGAAATAATATCTAAATTGTTTTATTATGTATTTATAATTTTTATTTATATTTACATACGTTAATATAATCACATCATGTATTAATTATCACTTCAAATTTTATGATCTTTGTAAGGGTTTTCTTTGCCTCAATCTTATTTTCTTGAGACATGTTTCATGTTGTGAACCATGATTTCTTTGTATGGTGTAATTAATTCCTCGTGAATTAATTTTGAAATATTAATTCATGTAATTCATGGGATTTTTATATACATATCATGTTCTTTATTTCAATTACTTTTTATTCAAAATTTACCAAATCAATAAAGGTTTTATGTTATGATCGTGTTTCTTTTTAGGATTATTTATGTTCAAGGTTCCTTTGAGAGAAATTATAAGATCTTAGTTTCCTAAATCACATATATATTATTATCCTCTAGATATTTATGAGTTTTAAATTATTTCCTTTTATATTCCTCTCTTTCATACTTAAGAAGATCAAAATAGTGTTTTTAAGTAAACCCCAACCTTATTTCTATTTTTAGTGAGGAATATTTTCTCTTCTATATCCATGATATTTAAAAAACAAGAACTGTATTTTATATACAGAATTTGTTTTTAATTTAATTTTAAAATATATTTTGTTTTCTTTAAAAAAAATTAAAAGGAATATTTTTTTCATTTTTCAAAAATATTACTTTTGGTTTTTACTGGAAATGTGAAAGGGATATTTGTTTTTGGATTTACCAAATGAATGGGTTTTACTACCATCATAAATATAATTTTCTTATAAGTTTCATTTAAAAATTTCTATTTTAATTTTCAATGAAAATATTTTTTTCAATATTCTTGTAATTTTTACTTAAAATGATATCAAAAGTAAATGATATTTTCCATGTTTTCAAATAAATTCCTTAAATATTCCTTTAAATGTGTTTTTTATCTATGGAAATATAATTTTTTTCTATTTTCCAATGAGGATTTATTCTAATGAAACCATCCTTAATCATTCTATATATGGATTATGGTTATTTTAAAAATATTATCATGGAACCCATTTATGTTCCATGGGTTAATCAAGCTAAAAATGAATGATCTATTTTTTCAAGGGTGTTATATTGAAAAGTGAAAGCTTATAAATTTTTTCTTCATTATATGGTACTTGTACATATGTATGGATGATTTACATGAGGTGACATTATAATAGAATGATGGTTGGTTGTGTTACAAACTAAGGATGGGTGGTTACCTTATAAACCAATGAATGGTGGGTATATTATATCCCTCCAATGTATTGGGTAAAGTGATGGATTTTACGAATTGTAAATTACTCTTATGTGACTGTGGAGTTTACTAATTATAGGTTACTCTTAAGAGATATTATAATTATCTATTAAGGTGATTCCATGATGAATTTTTGATGTTCCAAGATAGATACATAGTTATTTAATGTTTTTGTGAGTTCTAATGGATCCTTTTCTCAAGGATTGTTTTCACATAGCTCATGATTGTTGAATTATATGAATATTATCTTATGTTAAATATTTATTCCATGTATCATGATTTATCATCTATGTTTTAATGGGTATGAATTATCTTATGTTATATGAATTCACTGTGATTATGTCATCATACCTTTATACTCATATTATTCTCACTGGAGAAATTAAATTTTTATTGATTATGTTTACACTTACTTACCATCTTATCTCACCCTTCTTATGTTATTAATTTCCCTGAGTTATGAATAATGATGTTAAATAAATTTTTTATAGAAATGATTAATGTATGAATAAAATTAAAGGATATTTTAAAGACTTATTATAAAATAAAAAAAATTGGTTAAAGTAGAAAAAATGATAACTTAAAGACATGGGTATTATTTTGTAAGAGTTTTTCCTAATTCTCTAAAACTATAAACCTAAAATTTCATTGGGTATGTAAGTGATCCAATATTTTTTTAATGTTTTATTTTTTTTATGGATGAAATTGGGTCATGTTTATTGGTATCAAATCCAAAAATATAAAGACTATATTTTTAGAACTGGATCTGGGAGTATGGGTTTAAGTCTATTATAAATAATCTAATTTAGAATCTTTAATTTTCCATTTATTTAGAATAAATATTTTTTAATTCTAATTTTTTACCCTTAAATAGGTATTAAAGTTCAATATGAAATTTACACAGCATCAAGTACATTTATGTATCACTTATATTTTCACACCAACTTTTATGTAGCTAGTATATTTTCAAGGTTACATTTACATATATATACACCTAACTTTATACAGGTAGTTAGTTATATTTATGTTTCTCAAGAGTACACACTACCCTTACATGGAAATTGTAATGTACCCATACATAGCATAGAACTTAACTTTATGAAGAAATTTAAAAAAAAATCACTCATAAGAAAATACTTAATTAGGGAAACACTTACTATCAGTACTTAAAAAGACCTACACTCAACAAAAGATTGTATTAGGGATCAAAAGACTTATGATGAAACCTTTAAGTTATAATATGGAAACAAAGTTATACAATGAATACTTAGGTAATATACATCATACAGGGAAGACTTAAAATCCTACTGAAGTCTTATGAAATCATCAAAGTCTTATGATTAAGAAAATACATATGATGGAGTCATATGATCAAACAAAAACATATGATTAGGGAATTTTAAAATATTATAGTTCTATTGAAAGATTTTAAGAATTACTAAAATGAATAATAATCACCCAAAAACTTCTCAAATACCTCAATAATTATCCCATATAGGGTTGAAATCAAAGATAACTTCTACAAAAATTATAAGGGAACATCAGGTTTTCGGGTTAAAAGAAGAACTTGAAAAAAGTAAAAGAGACATGGCTAGGATAGTGGTAAAAGTATTCTAATATAAGGAGGGAATAGATTGATTAGTGACATGTATTTTTTTGAAACGTTCCAAAGTTTAATTATTCATAAAACTTCTATTTACTACTGTATAGTTGTTTGTAGGGTTTTAACCAAGGGAAGGTTATAAAAAATGTTTGAGTAACAAAATTTCAAAACAAGTCCACTTTAAGAAGTGGACTAATTTTCTATTTTTTTACCTTTTTAAATTTTTATGAATACAATATGATGAAACAATGTTTTTTTAGTATAACTAATTGATAATGGAGGAAAGTTGAAGAAGCAGTGAAGCAGTAAAGAACATTTTGAATGAGGAAAACTATTCGAGAAAAATGCCCAGGGAATTAACACTATTGGTTTAAAAATGAATATATTAATCATGGAATTATGATTGATTTCACAACCTAAAAAATTGGATCAATACCCCTTTATAGGAGATTGATCATGAGAAAAATTAATCCTAGAGTTTTCCACTCCAAGAAACATCAAATTTCAATTGAATTTTAAGAAAAATAATTAGAGACAATTTCACCAATTGTTTCTAATGTTTTTTAAATTAAAATTCGAAGAATTTCATCCATGACCAATCTTGCTGAAAGATCATAGGGTTTTTAAATATAATACAATAGTTGAAAATCAATTTATGTTTTAAGAATCATAATCAACTTTGCAAATTTAATCTAATATTCTGATGAAAGAATTAGGAGAATAAGATTAAGAAAATAACTAGTAGAATTAAAATCCCCTGAGAAAAATAGTTTAACAAGAGATCATATTAAATAACCAGAATAATAAAATATAGTATGAAAATTATGGAAGAAAATACAATGATAAGTAATCTCCTTGAAGAAAAATGGAATAGTGCTTCTCTACTTCCTATTATGCTCTATCTCTACCTCTGGGTCTTTCCTGCTCCTCTTAATTGGTCTCTTGATGAAAGTTGTGTCAAATAAATGAGATGTTGAAGATGTGAATAAATAGATCCTTTAATATTAGCAACTATCTCAATATTTAAAATATGTCATCATACTCTTTTTTGTTCCAAACAGTAATCATTGAATTCAATCAGTCTTTTCTGAGTCACGAAATATATGTATTCATTTATTGACATGCCTATCAGGTTAGAAATACCCTTGTAAGAGTCTGAAACCTGGTGGTTCGGATGAACCTAGATGCAACTCTGACTTTGGTTTGAATCTTCAACATAAAAAATATTTAGATGTTACGATGTTTATAATATTATTTTTATAAATTTTTAATTATTTAACTAGTTATTATTGCAATTACTAGATAATTGTAAAAATTAAATTACTATGTAAATTAATTTATATTAATTTAAAATTATTTTTTATTATAGTTATTAATTTATTAATTATTATTTTAATTGATTATTTTAATTATTTTAAATTATTTAAAACTTTTATTAATTATTATTATTAATTAAATTATTTAATTGTTATAATTATTATTCTTATTGTTTTAATATATTTATAAAAGATAATAAATTTAATTATTTTTAAAGATTATTAATTATTATTATTTTATAAAATAGTTTTTTTTAATATTTATCTTATTTAAATATTATTAATATTTTATTTATTAATTTATTTATAATTTTTATTTATAATTGTTATTATTAGATTGATATAAACATTAAATTATTAAGGTTAATATTATGTATTTATTTATTCCATTAAATTTTATTATTTTAATTATTAATTTTATTAATTATTAATTATTATATTTTAATTACTATTATTATTATTTTAGTTTTATTATTTTATTAATTATTTTCTATTTAAATTTTTATTTTTATATCTTCCCTTTCCCTTATCCAGAATCACGTAGTTGGGGATTCATCTCCACCAAGCAAAGGGGCTTGGATGATCCTGTCATCCACGGCTCTCATCCACAGCGAATCCCCTCCACGAGCGGTGACCGACTCTTTCTCTAATGGTAGAAAGTGCCTCCTCCCTTCTCATAGTAGTGTCCTAGTGACTCAGGGTTTTAGATCTCTGTCAAAAAATGATAGTGGTGATGGTTTAGGCCTGGGGTTAATAGAAAACAATGGCCAACTTCGACAGAATCTTCCTCGATTCACCGAACTTCGGTGGTGGCCTCGAAAACGACAAGCTCTGGTGGTAGTACGGCCCTATATCCTATAGATTTGGGATCAATTTCATAATATCTAGATGTGTTAAAGGTGATCTTGATGGAATCAATGGCTTCGTTGCATATTGGTTCAATGTTGGCTTTAAATTCGGGCAGAATCAGATCTGCAACGGCGGCTAGTTTTTTGTTTTACTGCAAGTGGAAAGTTCACGTTAAATGCGATAATGGAAATCTAGAAGAAGATTTTTTTGTGGCATTGAGTGGATCTTTGGTGGTGATAAGATTCAACAGTGATTAGTTGATGTGTAGAATTGGCAGAATATCAAAAGTGGCAGTGAGAAATGAATGCTAAAGTTTCCAGTGAGAAATGGGTCCCACTACTGGAAGCAATAGCAGTGAGAAATGGTAGACTCTTCCTAGTGATGAGTCATGAGAGATCTGAAGGTGATTCGTGACAGATTGGCGGTGAAACATCTCACCATTAGGTTCTGTGTTATGGTGATAAATGACTCACTGGTAGAAAATATATTAATGACAAAGAGTGAAAAAGAGGCATCGGTCCACTGCTAGTGGTGAGACATTTTTTATTCTACAAACATAAAAAAATAAAAAATAATTAACAAATAAAAAAATAAAACATTTAATAATTAATGTAATTAAAAATTAAAAATTACATAAATTAATTAAATAAGATAAACAAAAATTAAAAAGTAAATTAATATAAATTTAAAACAATTGAACAATTACTAAAATCACAATTGAAAAATAAAAAATAAAAACTTAACTAAAATTAAAAAAAAAAGCTAACTTCAAAAAGTAGAGTAGTTAGATAATTTGATGCTGGAATATTATATTAAATTAAAACATTAAATTTAAAATATTTAAATTAATTAATGAAATCAAATTAAATGATAAAATTGATAATTAAAGTTGCATAATAATAATGAGAGACTCAAATGAAATTAAATATTAAAAATAATTAAATTAATACATGATGAAATAATGTTTAATTAATAGAAAACAAACATGACATAAAATTAAAAATTCAATAAGAATTAACATTTAAAAAGTATATAGAAAAATAATAAGTAAACATAATTAATCATTTTAGAAGTCAATAAAATAAAACAAAATAGAAAAATGATTAATTAATAAATGTAATTATAAAATTACAAAAGTTTAATTATTTAACAAAAAAACATAAATAACTAATTGTATTGTTAAAAAATAAATAAAAATATGTGGAAAATAATTATATTTTAAGGATACATAAAATTCTCACACACTTAATCATTGATTTTCCTCAATAAATTCCATGCTTTTGTCTTTTGAAATAGATATTTGTGTTTTTTTACATGTAGGTCAAAATGATGCATGTTAAGCAGTTTAAAATCAAGAGGATCACAAATTGTAAGGATTTTCAAATTAAATGTTCAAAAAAGGCCCTTCCTAAATTCAAATACCCACTAGAAGATCAAGGGAGAAAAGAATCATTCACAAATGAGGATGGCATGCCTCTTATATGTAGTCACCTATTGACTTACTTTAATTCAATTACATGTTCTTATTCTAAAAGTGATAACAGGTTAAAAATAAGTGTAAATAAAATCTTAACAAAATTCACCTTCTACTTTGACTTACTCCCCAGTTCCAAAAAAGAAGTTTTAATTATTATTTTTTTGAATCACTTCATTGATAAAACATAAATTATTTTCATATAAGTCAATTGTCTACTTCTTCATCTGGCGTTCAAAATTCACATCACCTTAATGAACTCGTTTTTAAAAACTAGGAACTATGGTTTATTTAATATTATTATTATTATTATCTTAAATTTTACCCAACCATATAACTTATACAAATCACTATGCATATGTACTTATTAGAAATTTACATAGGGCTTACACACACACACTTAGTGCCTAGTGACTCAAAGGTTCACTGTGGGTTCCCATTTTCTCATTTACACCAGTTTCAAATGACTTATAAGACTACCATTTTAAGTTGGCTCTCAAAGGTGATTAATTTTTTTAATTAAATAAAAATGAGTCTCATAGGTTTAAGTTCAAACTTCCGGTTTCCTAATGTTTTGATCATAATTCCACAAATATATATCTTATATCACTCTCATACTTAGTTCTTAAACATAATATTCATAAAAATAGTATGAAACTTCACTCGGCAATCATTCATCCTCAAAATTTTCAGATTCAAAGAAAACCCCAACAACTGGTAAGTAATTATACTTTAGGAAAGACTGAATTTAAGTATAAACTATAGCCTAACAAAACTCATATTTTGAAAGAATTTTGAAATAAAAATTGACCATTTTTTATAAAAAAATTAGATTAATTTGATAAGATTACTTCAAATCATAGATTAGATCAAAATATGAAGACCCTCTCCCCTATACTTAAAACCTAACGTTTTCCCCAAATTTGAATTTAAAGGTGGAGAAAAAACAGTTTTATTTTTAAATCTCAAAAAAAAAATTCAATTCAGCATATTAATGACATGTACAGAAGTCACATGTAAGTCCACACAAAATGTTTACCACAAAAAATGTTTTTCAATAAATTCATTAAAACTCATGTACAATCATTTAATCCAGTGATAAAGATTTTTTGATTATGTTAATGTAGTATCATATGAAAAAATTGAATCACACAGTGACACGGGTGTAAAAATATTTAATAGATTAGATTCAAACAAAATTTTCATCATTACAGAACAAGTGTATGCTAAACACCCAGTAGTGACAACGTCAATCACTTAAGAGTTGATAGCCAAGGGTAATACCCCCCCCCCCCCCCCCAAACGCAATTAAATTCAAAATGTGAATAAATTTTCAACAAATTAATCATAGTTTCCAATAATGAATTATCATGAACTATAGTTTCCAACAGTAGCAAGTAACAACAACTAAAATAATGATTAGAGTAGAAATGTAGAGATAAAAATAAGGAACTTACCTGGTTAATTTTATCTTATGGGGCTCCAATAAGTATCTCCTTTTGATTTTAAGAGAGCCGGTAACTATTTAACTCTTTTAATCACCTTATTGGAATCCTTATGAAATTATAAAGAGTAGGAATACCAAGAACTTGTATCTAATCGGAAGAGAGAAGACAGTGACATAGCAACAGAAATAATAACACTTTATTCCTAACTAAACAAAAAAAATTAAAGAAAAATAAACATTATGGTTTTACTCTCATGAAGTATTGAATTTTAAGTATTCAATTATACTTGTTGAGATTCTAAAAATCAAAATAAAATGTTTTATTTAGAGAAATAAAGTCATGGGTTTCCTCCCATTCAGTGCTAGTTTTAAATTCCCCAGCTAGACTCCCCTAGAAACTAACCAATGTCACTAGATGGGTGTGGGTTATTTTCCATTAACCACCACAAGTATTTCTCCCATTTATTGTTAATAGAGAAATAAAATTTGTGGGAACTTATAATCCTAAGGGAAAACTTGACTCCATTACAAGATAAAAATATGCCTTGCTACCACCAATTTTCAGTTGAGGATAGGTTGTTTTCCACTTCTAGATTCAATTGAATTGTGACACTATTAAGGTTATCTTGAAGGGATAGATGAGAAATCTACTATTTAATGGGTGTATCATTATTTTCAAAGCTATTAAGTTCATTAACAGTAACCGCAAGATCAAAATTAGGGTTTCTAGAGAATGAGTTCTGCATAACAGATTCATAAAGAGGGTTTTCAAGAGAAAAATGTGCACTTTACCAATTAAAAATCAAAAATAGTTCCTCTTACCATTGAATCAAAGTCCCATAGAAAGTATTATCACCTAAGTAAATAGAGTAATAGTTAGAAAAATAGGGAACAATTAATTTTTTTCATCTAAAACCTCAGGTTTCATAATATTAAAAATATCTTCCAAAAGTTCCTCATCAAAAAATAAAAAATTAACATCAACTACTTTTGAAGAATTAATTTTTCATGAATCGACTATTTTGTGTTCAATATATCCTCAAAGTTCACATTAAAAAAGTTCATTTTATAAAATAGTGTGAGTTGAGTGAATAAATTAAATTTTATGGAAAAAAAATTTATTTCAGCTTCAATAAATTCAGATTCCATAATTTTTGAATTTAAACAATTTTCCCCAGATTGTTCAATAATGTTTTCCATTTCATTAAATCAATATTTATACAAATTATTAATCTTATAACATGGAATTGAAATCTCATTAGTTAATATTTCTTCAAATAACATTCCCTCATACTCTTTATGAGAATTCATTTCAATGATTGTTGTGTTTACACTTTGAAAATTAGGGAGATCACATTTATTAATAGTTTCAAAATTATCCCGTCAGTGAATTAACTTTTTTTATTCTCACTCAAAGTATACCCAATTTAAAGTTTAGGTTCATTATTAAAAAATTTAGGAAGATGGAATGAAGAATTTTTAATATTCAAGTTCTCATTTTTTGAATTATCCTCAACCCAAGCAATCACTCTTTCAAAAATCTTATAATAGTAAACTTTTTCAAAGGTAGGAACCATGTATAGAATGGGGGAATCCTCTTCAATCGATATTATTTCTTTCAAAAAAAATTCAAACTCAACCACCTTTAAATTGTTTAAATATTCATCAAAATAAATTCTTTTTTATGTGTGTTGGTTATTTCCATATTCTTTTCTTCATGAGTTTCAGATATTCAGAATAAAAATTGTGTTGCTCAGTTTAAGCTACACTCTCCTTCACAATTTATATATCTAATTTTCCAAATTAATTTTCTTCATCACTAAATTCACATTTTTTTTATATTTAATATTTTATTTTGATTCAAAAAATAAATTTTTTTAATTTTTTCATTCTCTCATTGTGTGCTTTATCAAATTCATCAAATTTGGCTAAAAAAATTTGACATCATTTGTTACACTTTTGAATAATATTTGGTTTAATGTTCATGATATTTAATTTTTTATACATATTATTCATATTTTTGTTGTACATTATAGACACATTGTCAAGCAGTGTGCCCATAATAACCACTAAAAAATATCACGTTTTTATTCAAATCCCTTTGATATTCAATTTTTAAATATAAATTCAAAACAAAAAAAACGAAAATATAAAATAATAGTTTTTAATAACACTACTCAAATAATATAAATGTAGTGAATCAAATTAAACACACATGTTCAAGAAAAACTAGAAGAATTTTTTATATTGAGATCATGCAGTAGATTCTTTGAACAATTTTTTTAAACAAAAATTTTCAAATTTTCAAATGAAATATTTAATATATATATATATATGTATATATATGTATATATATATATATATATCTGTGTGTGTGTGTGTTTTGAAAGATTATTTGCATGCAAATTTCCCTGGAAAATGTGCCAAAAACTTGACACATTCGTCATTTAAATTTGTCATAGATTAATTATTTATAAAACTCTTATTTACTACTATATATTAGTTTGTATGTTCAAACCTAAGGGAAGGATATAAAAATTTTTGAATAAAAAAATTTTCAAAACAAGTCCCCTATAAGGAGTGGACTAATTTTTAAAATTCCATTTTACCTTTTTTTTATTTTTGATGAAAGAAATTTGATTTTGGGAACTTAGAATTTTAAGGGAAAACTTGACTCCATTACTAATTGAAAAGATCCCTTGGTACCAAAAATTTTCAGTTGAGGGTAGGTTGTTTTCCACTTCTAGATTCAATTGAATTTTGACACTTTAAATGTTCTCTTGATGGGGAAAATGAGAAGTGGATGCTTCAAGGGGTGTGGCATTATTTTAAAATCTATAAAGTTCATTAATGGTAATATAAAGATAAAAATAAGGGGTTCTAGGGGATGATTTTAACATAAAATATTCATGAATATGGTTTGAAGGAGATACAGGTGTAGTTTCCCAATTAACACTCAAAAGTGGTTCCTCTTCCAATCACCTCAAAGTCCCACATAAAGGTTCAGCACAAAACTCAATTGAATATGGCTTAGAAAAATAAGTAAGTGTTAATTTTTGTTCATCTAAAACCATAGGTTTTACAATGTTAAAAATATCTTCCAAAATTTCCTTATTATAAAATAAAAAAATAATATCAACTTCTTATGAATAATTAATTTTTATTGAATTAACAAGTGTGTGTTCAACCTCTCCACCAATTTAACATTAAAAATGTCCATTTTCTAAAATAGTGTCAGTTGAGTGATGAAATTTAGTTTTAGGGGAAATTTTTTTCAATTTGTCTTAAATAAATTCAGATTCCATAATTTTTAAATTTAAACAATACGGAATACTACATATATATTACATAACCTTTCATTACATTTTACAAACAGATGATCTTTTAAAGTTTAGTGTCATAGAAAAAAGTTAAATAATACATAAAAACTATAAAAATTATTCTATTACACTTTAAAGGCTCATTAAATATTCATACTAAGTGAATTTATTACATCTCGTAACCTATAGACATACATTAAAGGAAAGGGTAATCATAAGGCTCAATAAGGTAAAATAAGGGAAATAGTTTTCTTGTGATCTTGAGGAATATCAATAAGAACTTCAGGAATTTCATAAAGTCATGAGAAATGGAAAAGAAGGAATATAATAATAAAAATAACATTATTCAAAACATTTAAAGGTGAAAACAACATTTAATTGAGTCATTAATAATCATATTATCAAGGTTTGTCACTGAGGTGTCATAAAAATTATCAAGATTATTCACCAAGGTACTGTAAAACTTGTTATCTATAGAGATTAAATTATTTACCCAATACATTGAAGTGATATCAGGGTGCACCATACATATGTCTTAATTAATTTGATACACATATATCTTAATAAGAACATCTCATAAATAACCCATGGATAAAAAGAGAAATGGGTTTTATTTCAACATCATGGTGTTTTATAAAGTGCTTAAAAGCAAGATCCTTTGGTCATTTTAAACCCATAGAAAAGGAAGGAATGTTTCATGTATTTTAATCCCAGAATTAAATGGATAATTTTTAAATATATGAGAATTTAACTTGAGTATAAATAGTTTTTGGTATTCACAAAAGAAAATAAAATATTTTCTTGAAAAAAGATAATTTTTGAGATGAAAATTCGGCAGCATAACGGGTATGAACCATGGTTTTAGAAAACATTAAAAAGATATGGGACAAGGGTATCATGTTCATAAATGACTCTTAATACAGTAAAGATATGGAATAAAATGTGAAGAATAACATGTTATGAAAATTTTAAATACATACCACATAAAAATAAAACATGAAAGGAAAAGATTAGATGAGAGTTCCCATACCTTGAAGAGTGGCTCCTAAAACTCGAAGATCGGGACCTTGGGTATTGATAACATCCTGGAAGGACTCATTGGGAGGTAAAAATATCATGACTCCATGGTGTATGAATTTTTAATGAATGTAAATTAATTACTGGGTGCATATTTATAGAGAAAGTGAGGGAGTTTTTTATTAATTTCTAAGGACACCTTAGTAGTGGTATTGGAAAAACCATGGGTTTGCCCATGGTATTGGCACACGGTATTGTAAAATATTATATTATTATAATATAAAAGAGTTGAATATAATTTTATATTCCTCATTACATTATTATGACATATTTATGATGTTATTAAACATACCAAAAACTCAAAACTGTAAGTTTACTATTCACCAAAAATTCAACTATTTCAGAAAAATCCCAAAAACACCCCATAACCATTTTTAGATTTGTAGAATTCAAAAATGAAATCCATTTTATAAAAATAAATTTTCTTTTAAATAATTATATTAATTATAAATTTTTAAATAAACATTTATGTTTTATAAAAAATCTAATACTTATCTAATAATTTCTAAAACATTTATTTACATATACTATGATATAATTATATCACATTACCATTTAAGATTCCTAAATTATATTTATACTTCCTTATGTGAGGTTACTCTTCCATTTTTCATATTACTATTCATAAGGGTAACATTACTATTACAAAGGGTCAAGTTACTATTCGCTAAAAAATTAAGTTGATCTCATTAAACTCTAAATATATTACTAGTCACAGCCGTATATATCTGTTTTTCAAAAATAATTTCACATAATCAATTATTTAAAGTATAATAATTATATAAATAGAAAAAATGCATTATTTTTTACTATTCATCAAAATATGAAACTTAGAAAAATACTAAAAATTAACCCTAGATTAATTTTATCATTTGAAATTCAAAAATGATGTTTATTTTACCATAATAATTCTATAACTATAAGAAAACTCTAAAAAGTAAAATTTTTACATGTAAAATCAATTTATAAAATTTTTCTCAATTAAACATATATTTAATTAAGAAAAACAATTCTTAAAACATAAATGATAAAATAAAAATTTTATTAAAACAAAGGGATTAAAATTTTAGTGACTAAGGCCCTGACACATAACCCCTTATAACACCCACATATGACCTAAGGGTAAGGTCTCTGATTGTGATAGACTCTTAGGGAGGCTCAGATAATATCACCTAAGTGGTAATCTCAACTAACTAGAACTTCTACTGTATACGATTTTTTTCAAGCTTAACATATTGAAGCTCAGCTTGGGATTGGTCCAGAGCAAAGCCCGGTGATGCTACTCCTTCCCAAGCTCTAACAAATGGGATTCATAAAACCTGATTCTACTAAATGAGGCTACTAACTCTTATTTCTACATTAATTAACTATTATCATTTCTAATTATAAACAATAATCATAATGTTAAGTGTATAGTTTCCAACGGTCATATTGAACAACAGTGATATAACTATCAAAATCGGATAGTCACATTAAAATATAATTACTTCATCATTAATGATATATAGCTTTGCTTTTGAAAATAATATAATGCACATTTTCTAGAAAAAATTATTATTAAAAAATTTGGGTCATTACATTATTCCCCCTTAAGAAATTTCATCGTCAAATTTTCAACTCGTTCTCTCAGTTGAGAAAAGATGATGGTACTTCCTCATTGTTTCCTCTGGTTCCCACAGCGTTTATTCATATTTTTGGTTCCTCCACAACATTTTAACGAGTTGGGAAGTCTTGTTGTGTATAACCTTATCTCTATAGTACAATATCCCCACTAGCTGCTCCTCAAAAGAGAGTTCATGTTCCATTTGTACCGCCTCACGATTTGGTACATGTGAAGGGTCAAGTATGTACTTCCTTAATAGAGATATATCGAAAACATCATGAAATTTTATTATATTTGGAGGAAGTGCAAGAAAATATTCCACTACTCCTATACGATCAAGGATTTCATTGGATCCAATGTACCTAGGATTGAGCTTCCCTTTCTTCACAAACCTTATGAATCTCTTCTAAGGTGAGATTCAAATGAAGACTTTATCACCAACATCAAACTCTAAGTCCCTTCAACGGTTGTCATCATAACTCTTCTACCGACTCTGAGCAGTCTTTATGTGTTGTTGTATAGAATGGACCTTTTTTTCATCTCTTGCACAAGATCAAGCCCAAGAATCTTTCTATCACCAGCTTCATCCCAAAAAGTAGGAGTTCTGCATCACATCCCATATAGAGCTTCATAGGGTCACATTTTAATGATCGAATAGAAGCTGTTATTGTACGAGAACTAAACTAATGGGAGATGTTGATCTCATCCATCCTTAAAGCCCATTGATCATGTTCTTAGCAATTCCTTGAGTGTCTTAATAGTCCTTTTAGATTGGCTATCTGTTTTGGGATGATCGGTCGTACTAAAATTCAATTCGTTACTCATATCATGTTGAAGACTTTTCCAGAATTTGGATGTGAACCTTGTATCATGATCAAATATGATAGAAAGTGGAACTCCATGCAGCCTTACCACTTCCATCATGTATATATCATAGATTTGGTTAAGAGATAAATCTTCCCAAATAGAGATAAAGTGGGTAGTCTTGGTGAGATAGTCCATTATAACCCATATCACATTGTTTCCTTTTGATATTTTTGGGATACCAGTGAAAAATACATATTGATATTGTCCTGCTTCCATGGAGGTATGGGTAGTGATTGTAATACCCCTTTAATAATTTGTCGTTCTTCCTTCACTTATTGACTCTCTAGGAACCTTTTATTGTAGGCATCAATCTTTCTTTTCATGTTATCCTGCCAATAATGATCATAAAGGTCCCTATAAATTTTAATTCTTCTAGAATGTATAAAGAATATATAGTTATGAGCTTCTTCTATCAAATCCTTCTATATTTCTGTAATAGATGGAACACATAGCCCTATATAAAATTTCATTACACATTCTTGATCAATATTGAACTCATGAAACTTTCCATTCTTCACAACCTCTATATTTTTCTGCAACAAAGGATCTTCTCTTTGAGATTTATTGATATTATCTAGTAATGATGGTTAATAAATCATTTTGGATAGGGTTGATGATATCCCTTACCTTATGATTCCCATGTCCAGTTTTACTAGGTCTTTAATCAGAGGATCTCTTTGAATCCTCATCATTTCCATAACAAGAGGGTATTTCCTACTTAATGCATTAGTGACTTTATTTTCTCTTCTGGGATGATAATGAATTTAACAATAAAAGTCTTTAATAAGTTCCAACCATCTCCTCAATCTCATTTTCAATTCATTTTGTGTGAAAATATGCTTCGAACTTTGATGGTCTAAGTATATATCACATTTCTCCCCATAAATATAGTGCCTCTATATCTTCATAGAAAAAACATCTGTATCCAACTCTAGATCATGTGTTGGATAGTTCTTCTCATGAGTCTTAAACTATTGAGATTCATAAGAAATCACCTTTTCATTTTTCATGAGGATTCACCCAATCCCTTCTATAGATTCATCACTAAAAATAATGAATCGTTCTCCGATAGAGGGTATAGTTAACACGGGTGCAGTAACCAATCTCTTATTCCACTCTTAGAAACTTTCCTCACACTCTTTTTTCTAGATTAACTTAACCTATTTTCGAGTTAACTTTGTTAGTGGATAAGAAATTCATGAAAATAATTTAACAAAACTCATATGATATCCTTCTATACCAAGGAAAATACAAATCTTAGTTACCAATTAGAATGATTCCACTCCTCCATAACCTTTTTCTTGGCAGGGTTAACTGAGATTCCTTCATTGGTAACAATGTGCCCCAAGAAAGAAACTTGTTGAAACCAATACTCACACTTTCTAAACTTTCCAAATAACCTCTAATTCCTCATAGTTTTTAGTATCACCCTTATATGATCCTCATGCTCCCCACTACTTTTGTAATATATCAGAATATCAAAAATAAAAACTACCATAATGTTATCAAGGTATTCTTTAAAGAATATATTTACCAAATCCATAAAAATAGCTAGTGAATTAGTCAATCTGAAGTGAATAAAAACTCATAAGGCTTATATATTTATCAGAAGGTGGCCTTTGGAATATCTTATTTCTTCACCCTCAATTGATGATAACCAGATCGAAGATCAATCTTGGAGAATAATTGATCCACACAAAGCTAGTCAAATAACATAAATTCTTGAAAGAGGGTATTAGTTCTTCATTGTGATCCCATTAAGTTCTTTTTAATCAATGCATAGACACATTTATCCATCCTTATTCTTTGAAAAGAAAACAATTTATCCTCAAGGAGAAACACTTCATCAGATAAACCCCTTCTCCAAAAAATCTTGGAGTTGTTTCTTTAATTCCTCTAACTCCACATTTTCCATTCTATATAGAGTTTTTTATATCAACTTGGAACCTAGCATGAGTTCAACGAATAAATATACCTCTATTTTTTGGGGGAGGTCTAGAAAACTCCTCGGTAAATACATCAATGTATTCCTGAACAATGGGAACATTTTCTATTCTTATACTTCCATCCACTTCTTAATATTCCCCAATTAACTCTATAAAGAGGATATTGGTGGTGCATCTAGACAATTACTTGGTTAATATATCTCTCCTTAAACGAATATTATAAGTCTTCCAATCAAGACTACTGAGATTTCATTTCTTATTAATTTTATCTTAACATTATACTTTGATATCTTGTTCATCCCTAGTATAGTGTCAAATTCTATCATGGGAATGACTATGAGATTTTATATCATATTGTGCTCTCCAAAGTGAATAATAGAGTTTCTATACACTATTCATTTTTGGATAATCCCTCCAGAAGTCTTTAATGATAACTATACTTTTATAATTTCAGGTACTAATTCTATATTCTTTGAAAAATTGGAGTAAATAAAGGAATGCATAGAACCAAAATAAAAAAAATTACTTACTAGCTTTTAAAGAACAACAAGAGTAACTAACACCACATCATTTAGAGCTTCAACTTCAACTTTACTCATATAAAAAGCATGAAATTTTTCCCTTGTCCTATTCTGAGGTTGATGGTGCTTCCCTTCTACTACCCTCAGATTTGGATAGTGATTTGAAAAGTGACCAAGCTGTCCAAACTTGAAGCATTAGACTTCAGGTAGGGAATTCATGATCTTACATTTGTCGTTAGAGTTAAGAAGTTAAAGCTTCACCTCACTATGACAGTTCCAAAAAATATAGCCTACTCTTCCACACTTTTAACACTTCACACTTCTAAGTAGGAAATTCCATGAATTCTTCTTCCCACATTTGTTTCATATGGAAAGTTTAACTTACTTTACTCCTTTTATTTGGTCAAATATCCCCCCCCCCAATTTTGTTTCCAAATTTATCTTCTTTTCATTAAATTTTTGATACCAATGCATCTCACCAAACTTTATTTTGACCTTTATATCACTCTATATGATTTCATCATAGCTATCACAGTCTTGGTTGGATAAATTATTTTGTAGATGAGGTCTTAGTTCATCAAATAATCTATCAACCTTCTTATTAGTATCCATGAAAAATATAGAGGTATAATGGGAAATTATTATGATGTTAATCTCATAGATTCTAAAAGATTCATTCTCCTTCTGCATCAGTTTGGGGAATTCCTTCTCCATTTTCGTTCTCATAAAATGAGGTGAATACTTATTGAAGAAGATTCTCATAAACTCTTCCAACTCCATAACTTCAATCTACCCTCTCGGCCTCATGTTTTTAATCAGTACCCACCAATGATCAGATTCTCCCTCTACATAGTACACAGTTAGAGTGACTTTCTCTTGTTGTGGACAATGAAGTACAGAAAAGATCTTTTCTATTGAGATTATTCACTATTCCATAATCAATGGGTAGTATATAAATTGAAAGATGGTGGTAATTGATGAATAAAGGACTTAATAGAAAGTTGTTCCCTTTATGGTAAAACTGGTCTCTTAGCTTGATTCAAGTTATTTCCCAAAACTTGAGTTAGTTGATTTATAATTCTCATAAAGGTTTTCATTCCAGCTTCCATCGGAGGGTTGTTAGCACATGGTCTGTTGCACTTAGTATTTACACGATTCCTCCTATTTCCCACCATTTTCTAAAAGAAGAAAACCATAGTTATAAACATGTTTCATTTAATAATCTTATAAATCTAAAGTCACTTTTATGTCATATAACATTATACTTAAACATTTTATTCATTAAAAACAATAAACGTTTCTATAAATACTTCATAATGATTCATAAATAGTTTGTGATTAACCAAATATATCCTCCATGAGTGAAGAAAGGCTTGTTATTGTGCACTAGTTCCCTTTCAAGTCTAACTCAAAGTGGTGTTTTTGGGTTTACCCATAGATATTTCTGTGCCAGAGCTGCATCCACTTGTTTGTACCCAGATAGGGATTTGTTTGATCGTAAACTGATTACTTAATATTTCACAAAAATACCAGGAAGGTTTCATATATTTAAAAATTTCTCTAGGGTTCTTCCTAATGTTTTAAAATCAAAATTTACTAAAATAACTAAACCATCCTTGGATACCAACTATGACATCTTGCCTTTTATTACATAATTTTTCATTATATTTTACAAATAGATGATCTTTTAAAGTTTAGTGTCTTGGAAAAAAGGTACATAATACATGAAAACATAAAGAATTATTCATTTCCAATAGAAATGAATATTCAAGGTTTTTCCTAAATTCATTTATTTCATCTTATAACCTTGGTAAATGCATCAACGGAAAGGGTGAGCACAAGTCCTAAGGGAAAATAAGGGAAATAGTTTACTTATGATCTTGGGGAATATCAATAAGAACTTGAGGAATAACATAAAGGATTTAGCAATGAAAAAATAGTCATATAATAATAAAAATAACCTTATTCATAACATGGAAATACGGATATACCATTTAATTGAGTCATTCATAAGAATATCACCAAGTTCTATCACAAGGTGTCATAAAAATTACCAAGGTTATTCTCCAAGGTATCATAAAACTTGTCATCTCTAGAGATTAAATTCTTTACCCAATTCAATGGAGTGCTATTAGGGAACACCCATCATATGTATTAATTAATATGATCCATATAGATCTTAATAAAACCATCTCATAAATAACATGTAGAGAATAAAAAATGGGTTTCATTTCAAAATCACAGTTCTTTAGAAAGTGCATAAAATAAAGATCCTTTTGTCATTTTAAACCCACAAAAAACGAAGGTGGGTTTCATGTATATTAATCCTATAATTAAATAGATAATTTTTAAATCTTCATGAATAACCCAAGAGAATAAATATTTTTTGTTATTTACAAAATGAAATAAAATATTTTCTTAATAAAAAGAGATAAATTTTGAGATAAAAATACAGCAGCGTACTTGTATGAAACATGGTTTTAGAAAAAATTAAAAAGAGAGGGGATAAGGGTCTCATATTCATATATGAATCTTAATACAATAATGGTATGGAATAAAATGGAAAGAATAACAAGGTCTGGAAATTTGAAATATATGCCACATAAAAAAAGAAACATTAAAGGAAAAAATAAGTTGAGAGTTCCCTTACCTTGAAGAGTGACTCCTAAAACTTGAAGATTGAGACCTGGGGGACTTGAGGACACCTTGGGAGGACTCCTTGGGAGGTAAAACTAACAGAACTTCTTGGTGGATGGATTTTGAATGAAATGAAACGAATTAATGGGTGGGTATTTATAAAAAAGTGAGGGAGTTTTTTATTAATTGTTTAGGACACCTTAGTATTGGTATTAGAAACACTGTGGGATTTCCCATGGTATTTTCCCAGGGTACTAGCCACTTGGGACACATATTACATTATTATAATACAAAATAGTTGACCAGAATTTTATATTACTCATTACATCATTATGACATAGTTATGATGTCATTAAACATATCAAAAACTCAAAATTGTAAGTTTACTATTCACCAAAAATCAATTATTTCAAAATATCCTAAAAATTCACCCTAACTATTTTTTGACATGTAGAATTCAAAAATGAACTCCATTTTTTGAAAATGAATTTTTTTTAAATCATTATATTAATAATAAATTTTTAAATAAACATTTATGTTTTATAAAAATACTAATTCTTAACTAATAATTTGTGAAACGTTTATTTACTTATACTATGATATAATTATACCACATTTCCATTTAAGATTCTTAAATTATATTTATACTTCCTTAGGTGAGTTTACTCTTCCATTGGTCATATTAATATTTATAAGAGTAACATTACTATTCCAAAGGTTCAAGTTACCATTCACCAAAAAATTAAGTTGATCTTATCAGACTCTAAATATCTTACTGATTATAGTCGTGTATTTCTATTTTTGAAAACAATTTCATATAATAAATTATTTAAAGTATAATAATTATTTAAATGAGAAAATGCAGTATTTTTCATTATTCATCAAGATATTAAACTTCTTAGAAAAATACTAAAAATTCCCCCTAGATTAATTTTGAAATTTGAAATTTAAAAATGATGTTTATTTTACCATAAAAATTATCTAAGTATGATAAATCTTTTAAAAGTTCAATTTTTACATGTAAAATCAATTTAGGAAATTTTTCTCAATTAAAAATATATTTTATTAAGAAAAACTATTCTTAAAACGAAAATGATGAAATAAAAATTTTATTAAAAAAAGGGATTACAATTTAAGTGACTAAAGGCTTAACACATAATCTCTTATAACACCCACATATGACATAAGGGTAAGGTGTGAGATGATGATAGACTCTTGGGGTGGCTTGGATAACATCTCTCGAGTGGTAATCTCCACTAACTTGAACTTCTCCCATAGGAGATTTTGTTCAAGCTTAACATGTTGAAGCTCATCTTGGGTTTGGTTCAGATCAAAGCCCGGTGATGCTACCTCCTTCCCAAGCTCTAAACAATGGGCCTTGTATAGCCCAATTCTACTAGATGAGTTCATCGACTCTTCTTTCTGCATTAATTAACCATTATCATTTATATTTATAAACAATAATCATCATGTTAAGAGTATCGTTTCCAATGGTCATATTGACTAGTGATCATATAATGATCGAAAACCAATGGTCACATTAATATATAATTAATTAATCATTCATGAGATATAGTTTTGTTGTGTAAAATATTATAACACACATTTTCTAGAAACAATTATTATTAAAAATCTCAGGTCGTTACAAACAATTTTCCCCATATTGGTTAATATTATTTTCCATTTCAGTAAATCGGCCTTTAGATAAATGATTAATCTTATAATGGAGAATTGAAAGTTTATTAGTTAATATTTCTTCATATAACATTACCTCGTCCATTTTTTTATAATTAAATTCAATTATTGTTTGGTTTTCACTTTGAAAAGCACAGAGATCACATTTATTAACAGTTTCAAAATTATCCTAGTCAGTGAATTCAAGTTTTTCATTATCTCCCAAAGTATACCCAATTTTAAGTTTAGGTTAATTATTAAAAATTTCAGGAATATGGGATGAATAATTTTTAACATTCAAGTTCTCATTTTCTAAATTATCCTCAACTAGAGAAACCACTCTTTCAAAACTCTTATTACAGTAAACTTTTTTGAAGTTAAGAACCTTGTATAGAAGGAGGGAATCCTCTCCAATCTCTTTTAGTTCTTTCTAAAAAATTTAAAACTCAACCCCATTTAATTTCTTGACATATTCATCAAAAAAATTCTTCATATAGTGAGTTGGTTATTTCCTTATTTTGTTCTTCATCGGTTTCAGATTCTTAAAAATAAAAATTTTATTACTCAGTTTTATACACACTCTCCTTCACAATTTATTTATCAAAATTTTCAAATTTATTTTCCTTATCACTAAATTCACATTTTTTTATATTTAATATTGTCTTGTGATTCCCATGTTTCATTTTTTATTTTTTATATTTTTCTCATTATTTTATTTATCAAATTCATCAAATTTTGCATTAAATTTTGACATCATGTGTTCCAATTTTGAATAATCTTTAGATTAGGGTTCATGATAGTTAATGTTTTCTTCATAATGTTCATGTTGTTGTGGAAAATTATAGACACACTAGAAAGTAGTGTGCTTATAATAACCACAAAAGAAATAAAAATATCACTTTATTGATTCAAATCCCTTTGATATTCTATTTTTAAAAAGAAATTCAAAAAAATGAAAATCTAAAATCATAGTAATGAATAACACCACTCAAATAGATTAGATGTATTAAATCAAATAAAACATGAACATTCAAAAAATGGTAGAATTTTTGATATTGAGCTCATTCGGTGGATTCTTTGAACAATTTTTTTAAAAAATAAAATTTCTAAATTAATTTTTTTAATATATATATATATATATATTGAAAGATTAGTCGCACAAATCCTTCATCAGTAATGGTTACAAAAATTTGAAACATTCATTATTGAAACATTAAAAAGCTTAATTATTTATAAAACTCATACTTACTACTGTATAGTGGTTTGTATGGTCGAACCTTAGGGAAGGTTATAAAAAATGTTTGAGTAACCAAATTTTCAAAACAAGTACACTGTAAGTAGTGGACTAATTTTATAATTTTTTTTTACCATTTTTTAATTTTGATGAAGAAAATATGATAAAACAATGTTTCTTTAATAAAACTAATATATAATGGAGAAAAGATGAACTAGCAGTGAAGTAGTAAAGAAAATAATGAATGAGGAAGACAATTTAAGAAAAATATATGGGGAATTAACACTAATGGTTTAAAAATGAATATCTTCTTCACATAATTCTTATTGACTTCACAAACTAGAAAATTTGGATCACTATCCCTCACCAGGAGATTGATCACATAGAAAAATGAATCTTATACTTCGACACTCTAAGAAACATCAAACTAAAGTTGAATTTAAGGAAAAATTAATCAGAGAAAATTTTTTCCAATTATTTCTGGTGTTTTTTAAATTACAATTTAAATTATTGCATCCATGATAAATCTCATAGAAATATCATGGAGTTTTTAAATTTGGTATAAGAGGTTAAAAATCAATTTATGTTTTAATAATTAGAATCAACATTTCCAGTTTAATATGATTTTTTGATGAAATAATTAAGTGAAGAATCTTAATAAAATAACTAGCATAGTTAAAATCCCTTGAGAAAAAGAGTTAAGCTAGAAATCATATTCTATAACTAGAAGAAAAATTTACTATACAAAAATAATGGAAGAAAATACATGGAGAAGTAATCTCCCTAAAGAAAAATAGCGTAGTGCTACTCAAATTCCTGTTATGCTCTTTCTCTACCTCTGGGTCTCTCCTACTCCTACTCCTCTCGATTGGTCTTTAATAAAAGTTGAGTCAAATTAATGAGACGTTCAAGACGTGAAGGAATATACATTTAATATTAGCTATTATATCAATATTTAAAATCCTCTATCATACTCTGTTTTGTCACCAACAATAATCACCAACTTCATTCGGTCTTTTCTGAGTCACCAAACATCTGTCTTGATTTACTGTCATTCTTCTCAGGTTAGCAACACCCTTTTAACTACCTACAACCTAGTGGTTCGGATGAACCTGTATGAGACTTTGTCTTTGGTTTGAATCTGCAACATAAAAAAAAATTAGACGTTATGATGTTTATAATATTACTTCTATAAATATTTAATTATTTAATTAATTATTATTATAATTACAAGATAATAGTAAAAATGAAATCATTATGTAAATTAATTTATATTTATTTATAATTATGTATTATTATAATTAATATTAATTTATTAATTATTATTTCAATTGATTATTTTAATTATTTTATTTTGTTTAAAAAAATTATCAATTATTATTATCAATTAAATAATTTAATTATTATTACTATTGTTAATCTTCTAATATCTTTATAAAAGATAATCAATTTAATTTTTTTAAAAGATTATTAATTATTATTATTTTATTAAATATTTTATTATAATATTTATTTTAATTAAATATTATTATTTTATATATTAATGTATTTATAATGTTTATTTATAATGTTTATTTATAATAATTATTGTTATATTAATATAAATATTAAATTATTAATGTTAATATTTTATATTCATATATTCAATTAAATTTTTTATTTTTTATTTAAATTTTATTAATTATTAATTGTTATATTTTAATTACTATTATTATTATTTTAGTTTTATTATTTTATTAATTATTATTTTATTAATTATTATTTTTATTTCTTGCCTTTTCCTTATCCAGATCTATTCAGTTGGGGATTCTTCTCCACCAAACGAAGGGGCTCGATTTAGAATGTCATCCATGACTCCCCTCTAAAGTGGATCTCCTCTATGAATAGTGACTGGCTCTTTCTCTAGCAGCAGCAAGCGCCTCCTCCCTTCTCATAGTGGCGTCTTGGTGACTTTAGGTTTCAGATCTTGGTTGAAAACCGGAAACGATAACGACATAAGCTCAGGGCTAGTAGAAAATGGCGGTCGGCTTTGATGGACTCGTCCTCGCTTCACCGAACTCTAGTGGTGGCTCAAAATGAGGAGCTCTAGTGGTGGGATAGCCTCAAATACTACATATCTAGGCTCGGTTTCATCATATCCAGATGCAGTGAAGGCAATCATGATGGAAGAGAAGGATTTATTGAATATTGGTTCATTATTGGTTTCAAATTCGGGTAGAAGGATATCTAAAATGGTGTCTTGTTTTTCTATTTTACTACTAGAAGAGAGTTTGTGCTAAAGGCAATGGTTCTAATCTGGTAGGAGAGATCTATGTGGTGGTGAGTGGATCTTCAGTGGTGAGAAGATTCTACGGGGAGTAGTTGATGTGCAGAACCGATGGAAGATAGAAAGTGACAGTGATAAATGAATCCTGAATCTGGCGATGAGAAATACGTCTCACCATTGGAATCAATGAAAGTGAGAAATGGTGAGTCGTGAGAGATGGAGGTGTGTCATGATGGAGTGGCAGTGAAACATATCACTTTTAGGTTCTATCTAGCGGTGAGAAATGACCCACCATTGGAAAATGGATTAATGGGAAAGAGTTAAAAAGATTCACCAATACACTACCGGCAGTGAGACATTTTTTTATTCTACAAACATAAAAAAATGTATTAAAAATAAAAAAAATAAAAAAATTAAGAATTAAAGGAATTAAAAATTAAAAACTACATTAATTAATTAAATAAAAGAAACTAAAATTAAAAACTAAATTAATATAAATTTAAACCAATTGAATAATTAATAAATTCACAACTGAAAACTAATAAATAAAAAATTAAATAAAATTAAAAATTGAAAAACTTGAAAAAGAAGAGTATTTAGATAATTTGATACTTGAATATTATATTTAATTAAAACATTAAATTTAAAAGATTTAAATTAATTAATGAAATAAAATTAAATAATAAAATTGATAATTAAAGTTAAATAATAATAATGAAATACTCAAATGAAAATAAAAATTAAAAATAATAAAATGAATACATAATGAAATAATGTTTAATTAATAAAAAACAAACATGACATAAAATTAATTGGTCAAGAAGAATTAATATTTAGAAAGTAAATAGAAAAATAATAATAAGACACAATTTATCATTTTATAAGCCAATAAAAAAATTAAATATAAAAATGGTTAATTAATAAATTTAATTATAAAATTTTAAAAAGTGAAATTATTTAAAAAATCATAAAAAATTAATTAAATGATTAAAAACTAATTAAAAATATGTGGAAAACAATGCATTTTAAGTCCATGTCAATTAGAAATATGTTCACTATTATTTAAACACACTATTATCTAGATCTTGATATGTATGGTTGTTACTGATGGTTTGTACTTGGAACAAATGGATATAGAAATTTTACTCCTTCATGCTAATTTCAAGGAGTGAATTTACATGACGCAACCATTGAGTTTTGAGGTTTATCAGAATAAGGAATTGGTGTGTAAGTTAAAACATAGTCTTTATGGATTAAATTAATCACCAAGAAAATGGAACTAGAATTTCGATGCCTTTATGGTTGATAAGGGTTTCATGCATAGAATCTATAACTAGTATTTATACTGAAAGGTATTTGAGGATGAGGACTCTGTCATCCTACTATTATATTTTGATGACATGTTATTGGTGGGTCTAGACATTCAATGGATTCAATGACTAAAATGTGAGTTGTCTAGAAATTTTATAATGAAATATCTCATAATAACCAAAAACAATTATTAGAATGAGGGTTCAAAGAGATAGGGAATTTGGAAGTTGAGTTTTTCCTTAAGGGGATTACATTTTAAAGGTCATCAAGTAGTTTTATATTATTAGATATAAAGCTATTTTAAATCCTCTATTTGTACACTTCAAATTATCAAAGGGGTGAACAATGGGAATAGAATATGAGATGAAATTAATATGATTTCTATTAATTAATAGTAAGATGTATGAAATGGTACCCTCTCACTCTGGAATTGCCTATTCAGTGGGAGTCTCCAGCTAGTACATCTGGGGAACGAATGTTGGGAAGCTATAAAATGGAATATTCATTATCTATAAGGAATAAAAGATGTATCCTTATGCTTTGATTTGTCTAAACCATTGAAAGGGTAAGTGGATGTTGAATTTGGGGGTGATTCTGATACTCATAAGAGTACAATGGTCTATGTGTTTTTATTTGGATGGATGGTGGTCTTCTAGATGTCAAGGCTACAACTGATGGTTATCGTAACACCCCAGGTTTTAGGAAATGTTTTAATTTATTAAACATTATGACCATGTTTCTTAAATTTGTTTTATATCCTTTTAAAATAATTTAAATTGAGTAGAAATTTAGTTATAAAATATATGAATCAAACTAATAACACTTTATTCATTAATGGTGGAAAATTACAACAAAGTACATGAAACTAAGAATTACATACCATGTATTATTACATACCATGGACAATTACATCCATTAGAAGTGCATAAATTATAATAGGATCAAATAGAAAATAATAATATCTTTAAAACTAGAAAATTCCTTAGATCATCATCTCCCTTGAGGATCACCATTATTATAACTAAACCTATAATGAGAAACAACAACATAAAAGGAAAAAATCATGTTGTTAAATATAAAATGAAAATTTGGTGAATGAGAAGTGTAATTTAAGAGGTAAGAATGGAATGAATTAACAGGGAGTAATAGTGGTAATATAGATGTTATAAAGAAAAGTATGGTCAATGGAAATATGTTCATAAAAAATATGGTCATTGGATATACCTGTATCTGATAGTTATAGTAAATTTATTTATTGTTTGTAATAAATTTGAAGTAATATAATTCATAAATAATAAATAATGAAAAAAAAATTAATAGTTAATTAAAATATTTATGTATAAAAATATTTTTATCCATTATATGTTATTATTATTAAAGTATGATATGATGTATTCAATTTTATAAGAGATTGAAAAGAAAAGGAGAAAGGTAGGCGATGATGGAGCTCAGGTACGAGATGAACCATTGATGATTAATCATGTAGAAGATCAGACCCAACTATGAATCAGAAATATCTTGTTGGGAATAAAGATTTATTTCACCTCTTTTCTCCTCAAAAATATGATCACTCAAGTCATAGGGTGTCATCAAGGTTGCTTGATCCAAAGAGGAAATTTGCAGATGTTGTCAAGGTTTCCAAAAATACTTATTTCTTTAAATTTGGAATTCCCCCTTCAATGAGAGTTATAAAAAAAATTCTGAGTTTCACATGTTATGTCCAACTAGGATGTGGTGGAAGAAAGAATCAATTTTTTCAAATAATTCATTATTGCACGTTCCCTAACCCCAAGGGGGGAAAGATGTTAAGATTAAATGATCTTTCTATTATAATCATGGAAATTTTGGGCTTTGATGAATGGAGGATGACTGTCATAGTAAGGGGTTACTTTCACATATTCTTTCCCATTGATGATCTCAAGAGGAAATCATGCATCATTGGTTCTATTCCTTTGAAGCTTATAATTATTAGGATACAAGAGTGGGAACACAATTTTGATCCCAAAAATGTAATTAATACCCACACTCATATTTTTATTTGAGTTTGTAAAATTAATTGGCTATACTAGAATCCTCGTATTTTGTGGGACATTTCCTCATCAGTTGAAAACCCAATCAGAGTGGATAGGAAAACTGATAATTCAAGATTTGGTCACTTTGCAAGAGTATTGGTTGAGGTTGATATTTCTACAACCATTTTTTTAAGAATTAGTTCTCACCACCAAGTAGGATAACCTCACTCTAGAAATACTTTATGAATGAAAACCGAAGTTTTGTAAGGAATGTATTTTTTTAGCATCTTTCTTCTGAATGTAATATATCCAAAAAAATTAACTTATGTAATATGAAGTGTTGTGATATCTATTTTTATAGGAGGGTTAATGAAAAATGGAAGAATAATTTGGAAAACCCATTCACTTCCAATGTCATACCCACTATCATGCATCAAAAGGACCCTCATACTTTCATGGATGAGGGAAAAGAGATGAATATTGGATTGGAAAATGATCCAGTTTCCCTTCTTGGAATTATGAAGGTGGAGGAGGTAGCCAGAGTGCTTCTCTTGAGTCAAATAATGGAAGTTATAATTGAAATTAGGCAGGAGTAATTTTTAGAGAATCATCATTAAGCTGAAGATGTGATGGTTTTAACTGGTGATATATATTATGGGGTTTGTATTCCTATTAATCTGGGACAAGATGTTGGCCAGATCACATAGGGTGGAAGCTAGACACTCCTCAGTAGAAAATTCCACCATGGATGACTCTCGGTCTAAGAATTTGGTGATTCTAAAGGATTAATTTTAGAAGAATCCTAAAGAATATAATGGAACCCAACATTTCCAATATGAAGAAAAATAGGTGACCCCTCTAATAAACAACTCACATGGGAATGAGGATTTTCATAAAGGAATGCAATAGGAATCAATGTGGTAACCTCATGAGCTTGGTTCTGAAAAGTTAGTAATTGTTGTGATTTCAAATTAGTAATATGATTTCCCTATCACTCTGGAAATTTCCTTTGTTCCAGATTCACAATAAAGAAATAAGTAGATCTATCATCGATAGGAAAGAACTATAGAGGGTCCTCGGGATGAGAAGATTACTTATCCCAGCACTACATAGGGTCCTCAGGATGAGAAGATAACTCACCCTGAGAAGGATGAACCCTTCTTACAAGTTCCCCCAGTGAAATATGACAAGAGGAAACTGACTGTGGATCCTCCCATGGTAATTAATCACTCCCCCAATAATTTCACTCCCCTTGGTGGTTTCAATGAGCATGTTGGGAACAATAAGGATGATGTTGGGAAATGTGATGGAAAAATAAAATTTAGAGGAAAGGGAATGAAATAAAAAAAATAGAATTATAAAAGGAATAGGGGCCCCAAACCAAAGGTATATTATCCCTTAATAAATGAATATCCACTTTTGGAATTGTTGATAGCTAGAGAACACCCCCACATTCACAACCCTTAGACACTTCATTATGACCAACAAGACTATGTTAATTGGTCTTGCTGAACCAAAAAATGAGGTTTGATAAATTGAAATCCATCAAGTGGGATTACCTTGGCTACTACTTTTTAAAAAAAACATGAATAAAAATGGTGTGGAAACCCTCTAGATTCTTAATAATGATATTATCTTACTTCACTCTTGTATTAGTGGACAGTAATCTATCACTATCACTATTTACATGCATGGTAATGACATTTCATTGTCCTTTTTCTATGACTAAAATTACTACATAGGGAGAAGAGACCTTTAGAGGGTCCTGGAGATCATATCTGAGTAGATGTCTCAAAGATGTGTCATCCTGGGTGATTTATATACTATATTGAATCCAAAGGATAAGACTAGTATAAACATCAGCACGTTGGAAGCTCGTGAATTATCATCTTACAAAGATAAATGAAACCTAGTTAAAGTCCCTATGGATGGAGATGATTTAAATTATATTTGATACACCCTTAATCGGTAATAATCCAAAAAACTGGATAGATTCTTGGTTCAAGTGGATGTTATGATTGATGTTACAGACATCTATGGAAATACTCTCTATAAGATCAATTTTGATCAAAATCCTCTTCTGGTTGACATTTTTTAATAAAATAATGTCACTACGCCTCCCTTTTAAGTTCAATAATGCATTTCTTATTGTTACTAGGTGTAGGGAAATTATTTTGAATGCTTGGAAGATAGAAACAACTATAATCCCCCTATAGATGCAGGAAGACAAGCTAAAAACACAAAATAAAATATGCACAAAGAATGGAGTAAGAGATCCTTCTCCAAAATTGATGATTACATTAAGGTTATTGAATAGAATTTATCACTCTGTCAATGAAGAAATCAGAATCAATATGTACCCACTCATGATGAGATGAAATCTCTTTAAACTTGATGAATTATTGGCTCTTAAGGATAATTTTTCATGTAATCAGTACAATGTCAGATAGAAAAAAAGGGAGATATAAATTCAAATTTAGTCCACTATATGAATAGGTAAAAGAAGGAAAAGATAGGGTTTACGTATCTTAAGATAAATGGTAACTTACTCACATTAGAAAATGAGATCTCCAATATTGTAACAGGTTACTTTGAATAACTTTACTTAGATAAAGTGGGTGGTAACACCTATAAAATGGTTGCTGATATTAATCATAGTATTAACGTTGTTCAAAACAAGAGGCTATTTAAACCACCTAATGAGAAGTAAATCAAGGTATCCTTATTCTCCTTAAACATTTATATCATTTAAGGTCTGGATGGCTTTACCAACAATTTATTTATGTTCAACTAAGAAATTGTGCATGTTGAGGTCACTAAGACTATGAAAGAATTATTTAAGCATGCATTCGTACCTTATGGTGTTAATTTCAACATCATTTACCTGATACAAAAAAAGTAAAATTCCATTGATATCAAGTATTTTAGGTCATTTTCCATTTGGAACATGATTCCAAAATTTATCAGCAGAATTATGGCTCTTGATTTGGGATAGATTTCCCAGGGCCTCACCACCCCAAACCTGTTTGGGTTTTTCCCTGAAAGTAGCATTTAATATATCCTTTACACTACCTATAAATGCATAAAAATCTTTATTAATAAGGTGAATTATGGGAATATTTAAAAAATGATATTTCAAAGGCCTTTGATACAATCAATTGAACTTCTTCTTTGAAATACTCTGAATGCATGGTTTCTCCAACATTTTCATCAATCTGGTGAGAACCATTCTCAAGAGCTCCTAGCATTCTATTCTCATTGATAAAACACAATTTTTTTGTATATTTTATTTATAATAAATAAAAAAATCCTCACATTGTATTAAATTTATTTATTTATAAAATATTTTTGATTAGATCATTTATTTGAAAATTTGATTAAAATTACATTTTTACCATTTAAAAACTCATTGTAGTGTTTCAAACATAAATAATTTTATCTGAATTATTTAAACATAAATTTTTTTTAAATTTGTTCCTGACTTAATGGGATACAACTTTCATTCAGGACATATGAGCTAAACCATGCATTTGATTGGACTTAATGGGCCATAAAGTCAAATTTGGGTTGGACTCGCCAGATTGGACATTAGTTATGTATTTGGGTCATAACATCTTATCTATGCTTGGATTAGGCCCAAATTTGGAGAGGATATTGAGGACCCATTTTCTCACAAATAATAATTCTATAAGGACAAATTTTTATCATGTTTTTGTGGTTAAATAGGCAGTACAAGTTGTATTAATTTATTTGGCCGAATTTCCCCATTCACACTTGAAATTTCTTGAAACCTAGCCTCCTCTCTACTCTATAAAATGATGTTTTTATCATTTGTATGTTTTGAGACATGAATTGGGAGATTTAAAGTAGAGGATAATTCATTTCACTCTATTTATCTAGTAATTTCAAGAGGGAGATCTTTTGAATCTAGGATCCCTTCATCGAAGCCTTCTTCTTCTTTTTCATTTTGTAATATTGTTGTGATTTCAATATTCTCTTAGTTTATCTTCATTTTCTTATTTTATTTTAAATTTTATTAATCTATTAATCTTCCTATTTGATCTAGAATTCAATAGTAGAAATTATATTTGGTTTTACCCTTTCTAAACCTTTGCACAAGAAAAACGTTTCTACAATGACTACACCACCCATGGAAGAGTAGTTACTTTTAGTAATCGATCTACCTCTTACCTTATTCATTCATTTATTTTGAATCAATGAGATAATGTAATTCACTTAATATGATACATGAATTTATTTTTTTAATTAGAAGAAACTATCTAACCAATTGAACAATTAACACAAAAACATGTGAGGTCGATATTTGTGTAAATTGTGAGAGTGAAAACTTAACTAGTGAAACCAAAGCACAGAGGATAAATTTGTAAAGTTCAAATATAATATATAAAATCAATTAATCGTTATTTAAAGAATGGATTTAGTCCCTAATTTACCAATGACCATAATCTAGTCTTATAATGACTGTAACACCCCAATATTTCATAGTACGTTATCTCATTAAATTAATTTAATAGCTTGCGTTACACGCAACACCGAGTTCGAGCGTACCACAACTTACCAAACTAACCATTCAAAAATAAGTTATGAATAGTATTAACTTCATTTTAAATATTATATACTATATATAATTTTAACATCCATATTATGTGTTTCTTAAACATAATATTAGAAAAAAATCATTTTTTCAGATAAAAGAAGTATTTTTAAAAAAATAAAATTTTACCACCTTTTAATGGAGAACTCTTTTTAAAACCAATATTTGACACTTTAATATATTAAATTTAATGAAATTAAATTATTATTTAGAATTATGACATAAAAATTTAGTTTGGATAAATTTTTTGTACTTTTCTGATAACTTTCATATTTTGATGAATAGTGAAAAATACTATGTTTTAATTGAAAACAAAATTTTTAATCAAAATAATTTATAGTGTTAAATTATGCATTTGAATAGTTTTGAAGTATAATTATATTATATTTTTATCATTTAATACAATTTAGGTCATTATAAGTAACTTCACATTTAAATTTGACATAACCACATGTTAATCTTTTGATAGTTTTTACTTTTTAAAAACCTACTTTTTTGTTTTGATAACGGGAATTAATTTTAAATTAATTAATGAAACTTCTATGTTTTTAATTTGGTAAAATATAATTAATTTTTTAATTCGGAATATCAAAATTATCTTAGGGTGAATTTTTGGTATTTTTCCAAGAAACATTCATTTTTTGATGAATAGTGAAAAACATTGTGTTATTGTTTAAAACCGAATTTTTATTTAAATAATTATTTATTTTATTTAAATTTATTTTAAGTTAAAATAGATATATAATATCTATATAATTTCAATGTAATTCATTGGAGTCATTTTATAATAAAATTATATGTATAAAATTTTATTGAACTTTTTACCGTCGTTTACCCACCTTCTTGGTTCATTTGAAAATTTGCATAAAACTAAATTTTACCACATCTGTGAGTTGAATTCTAAAAATCCGAGAGACATGGTCGATATCAGTAAGTAAAATTTGGTTCAATAAGTTGAAAATAATTTTTGGTGAATAGTAACTTTTGACTTTTATTTACCACGGTTAAAAGTAAATAAGGTAATTAAAGGTAAAAATGATATTATAATTACCCTAACACATGTCCTAATTCTATTGGATAAGTTTATTTTGACCAAAAATAACCTTAGGAATAAAATATGATTCTTTAGGTCCACTTGGATTAGATTAGGACATTTATTATTATTTTATTTAAGGAATAGTTAAAAGTGTTAAATTCAAAGTTTATTAACTAAACCATTTTTAATATAGGGTTATACATAAGATAAATTCGACTATAAATATTCATTATAAATATAAAAATATTTCATATATAATGGTATTTTATTTATAATTTTTAGATATTAAATAATTAAATTTATTTATGACATGATGATGATGAAGTAATTACTTTCTTAATGAAATATTAAAATAATTTATATTATAAATATTAAAATAAATAGAATTTAAAAGTTTTGATGCCATCTGCGAATTTTAGAGGTTAATATGACATGTTAGGGTTGATTAAATAAATTCTGTTTGAAGTGAGAAGGTTTTTATGACTTTCAGAAAAACAAAATACAAAATAGTATCAAAATTGACATAAATTAAATTTTTTTTAAACAATATTATATTATTGGTTGATATAATATTCCAAAAAATCTAAGGTTTTTAAAAAGGTATTAAATAATATTATATATGTCATTAATGAACCACTTGATGTTCTCTTGGAAGTTTAGAGTAAGTTTATTAACCATATAGTGTAAGAATACAAGAAGACACGGTAAAAGTTAAACTATTTAACTAAGAGTTAAATCGAAAATATAAGATTAAAATGGTAACCTAAACTTGTCTAAACCTATTTTCTGATATTATTTCGACCCATAACCACCTAAGTCTTGAAATAAATTTATTTGGATCCATTATGATCTGAATATGATTCTATAATAAATTAGTATTTTAATCTTTTCCTAAAGTGACCCTCACCCATCTTATAAAAGGGCACTTCCCCTTCTCTCAAAATCACACCTCCAAAGCCATTTAGATCCACCAAACCCTACCCAAATATCCTCCCAACTTCCCTCACATAAACCTAGAGTTTTTACTTTTATCATAAATCCAACCTAAGGAACCGTTTTGATCAACTCCAAAGGAAACACCCAAAGAAGAGGTAATAATTTCACCACCCTCTTTCAAGTTCTTTTCTTCTTCCACTTTCTATTTATTTGTTGTTTCCAAACCAAAATAATAACTCCAATACCTTCTACATAATTTTATGTCATTATAAATATAGTACAACCATATTTGTTATTCTATCCATCCTATAAATGACAAAGTCACCATACGTGCATATGTGTGGATTACCGTCTCCACAACGTGGTGTAGTTTGTTATTCAAACACTTCGTTGTTTGGATGGGTATAAAAATGAGTATAAATGATGTAAATAATAAATATAACATGTTAATGATTCTTTATATTTGATATACCATCCAATTACATATGAATTTACCATCAATATAATGATATTGTTGCTCATGCGTACGTACGGATTACCGTCTCCACGACGCGATGAGATTCATTCCGACGTTCACTATTCAACGATGATTATAAAAATATATATTATTAATAAGTATGTAATATATGACATAATAATTCTACTAGATATATATATATATATATTTACTTATATATATCTTATTCACTTACTTACGTACAATACGATATGAAAACGGAAACAACGTTTATGCGTACGTACGGCCTATCGTCTCCATAAACAGTGCCTTCCATTTCATATATCTATCTATTATAAATATTTATATTATAAATAAATATGATATATAATTAAAGGTTTATATTATGGAAGTATTTAAATCATGATCTAAATGATACAAGTTAAAACATGTACGATAAATAAAGCGATTATTACCCAAAATGTTAATTTAACATGGAAATCATTATTAAATGGGAATTATAAAGTCATAAATGAATCATGTATGATATAATAAATATCAATATGGTTATATTATAATTTAATAACATACTATGGTCATTATAAAGGTTGTTAAATGTACCCTCAACCAAAGGAAAGTGCAAGGTAAGGGTGTATTTCACAATCCCTTTATTATCTGAGGTTGTTTATACGTAAGTATCAATCGGGACATATTTATTATCCATGTCCATGGTTCATAAAAGAGTTTTCAAAGGGATTATTTTTAAGGGACTATTTTACTAAAACATCATTTTAAATGTTTTAAATATTTATTCTTCTAAACCTTTCCCATTAATGTCCATGTTTTTAAAATGGTTTTAAGGATTTATATATATGGACATGAATATTTTAAAATGTTAATTCCTTTAAAAAGTTTCAAAGTGGTATGGGACAATTTGATTCAAAACTATATTTTAAATGACTTCCTTTATAAATTATGTGAATTTTAAATGATTTCATGAAAATAGGATATTTCTCTCAAAGATTTTTACTGATCATTTTCAATTATGTGAACATCCTTTATGGGATATTATTCTTGATCGAGGTTGATTTATTATGATACAAATCTTTTATATAGTATTGAATTTTTTTTGATATGTTTGACTGTGGATGTGTTCTTTTTATACCATCCATGGTTTATGGATAATGTATTGACATTTCATATGCTAGTTTTAATACAAATATTTATGTTATGTTTAAACCTTTTCATATGAGGAATGAATTGGAATTAGTAAGTGACGGGTGCAGCCCGCTATACCTCCTCGATGCATCGGTAGGTCTCATGAGACAAACTAGTGTCTTGGAATAAGTCCTTGACAAAATCTTATTTGTAGTCTTGGCATAAGGCCTTGACTATGTGGTTATTAAGTATGGCATTAAGTATTACATCATTATGAAAGTGGCTATTGATATTGCATGTGATTATTCGACTAGTAGAATATCCATGTGAATAAGTAAATGGAATTATTTGATTTATATTGGCCATATTATGCAGAATTTTATGTTTTAAAGGCTTATGTTTTAGTCTTATACATTGCCTTAAATGTTTATTCATATTTATAAAAGTTTTCACTATATTTTTATCCTTACTGAGGATCTGAGATCACACCTTTATATGTTTTATTTTTTCCAGGATGTGAAGAAGTATATTATGACTGACTTGTAGGGATAGTCTAAGGGATATGAATGTGGTCAATTGATACAATGTTGTTGTTGTTTTTCATTTTATAATGTAATGTAATGTTCATGTATGTAATCCATTTTCCAAGACTGCTAAACTGATCTATACTTTAGGACTTGATTCCTTGTAATCATTCCAATGTATTAAAATAATTAACCGACTCTGGGTAACTAGGGTCTGGGTGTTACAATGACAATCAAAATAGGGTGTTGTGATTGCATGTTCTGAAGCTAGCCTAGGGTTTAATTCACTTCATCTTTGTGGTAAAGTTATTTCTCACAGGGTATGGGAATTAACATATTAGGAGATCATAAATAAGAAGGTATTAATTAAAATGATAGTTTTTAATAATTAATTGATTATTTAGAGTTATATCGATTACTCCTTTTAAAATATTTTCTAAAAAACATCTTCTTGTTGAATTTTCTTAATCTCATTTTCAAAAATAAAAAAAATAAAAACAATCAATATTCTTCTAGAATACTTAATATACCTTTATAAAGGGTAAAAAACCCCCCATACTTTTTAAGTAGTGTGTTTATTTTCTTTTCTTTTATTTTTTAGAATATCTTTAATATGTTGTTTAATTTACTTCCTCCTGTGAGAGACAACCTTGGTCAACCACTCTGCTATATCTAAGTGCCAAAAAATCAAAATTCATTTGAGGGTGCTGATGACAGTGACCTTTCAAATTGTAACCATTTTCGGGGAAGAAAATAATTTATTCAACCAATTAGTGGTATTAATTTTATTTTTCATTTTATTCTTTTTATATCCTCTTTCTTTATTCTTTCCCATTTCTCATGTTTTTTCTCTTTTCTTTTATTTTTATCAAACCAACTCAAACTTCTTTTCTTTTTATTATGGTCCAATTATCCTCTTTTCTTTTTTATCTGATTTATAACATGAACTAACCTCAAGGATATCTTAGATCTTGTCCCTGAGATTGACGTAGCCTTCGAGATCGAATCAGAAAGTCTTAGTCTATATGAAGTATCAACATTCAACCAGTTGGAAAATTCATCCATTCTGGTAACACTAAAATAGGAAATAATTCTAAACCAAACATAAAACAATAACAAATTTCTTCAAATAATAACAATGAACTTAATAGAACCATTTAAGAATTGGATGCACCAAAAATTAACTATCAACCAAATTGTTACCCAAATCTCGAATTGGACTTTGAAGTAAAATATGGGTTAATTCACCTGCTTCCAAAATTCTCATGCCCTCTCTGGTGGGGATCCCAATAAACATCTAAAATAATTTAATGTGGTTTTATCAACCTTAAAACCTAGAAATGTATCTAATGATCAAATAAAACTAAGATCATTCCCATTTTCACTTGATGGAGCTTCAAAGGATTGGATATATTATTTACAACCTAAAGATGTAACATGTTGGAAATATTTGAAACATCCTCTATTAAAGAGATTTTTTCTAGCATCAAGGACCACTTTTACTCATAAAGAGTTATCGGGGGTCAAGTAAGAACAAGGGGAGTCAATGTATTGGTACTGGGAACGATTCAAGAAGTTGTGTGAAAGCTGCCCACATCACCTAATCAGTGAGAAACTACTCATCCAATACTTCTATGAAGGAATCACACCTATGGAGAGAAGCATGGTGGATGCCGCAGCTCGAGGGGAATTGGTCGAAAAAACACTAGAAACTGCACATTCTTTGATCGAAAAGATTGAACAAAAGTCCCAACAATTTTGTGATCAAGGTACACAACATGTTAGAGGAGTACATCAGGTAAGTCATTCCTCTCTTGAAAATCGTTTGATTAATACTATGTTAGAATAATTGAACAATATGGTGAGGAATATTTCTTTGATTCAAAAGACATCCCAACCCACTCCTATTAATCCATGTGGAATTTTTACTAAAATATACCACCCAACTAACTATTTACCCAAATTACAAGAGTCATAAAATTGTGTAGCAGTATTCCCTATGAGACAATATCAGCAGCAAAAATAACCACATCCCAAAAAGAAGCATGATTCTTTTGTACTAACATATAACCAAGGTTGGAAGGATAAATTGGACATGAGTTGTGGCTCTGGACAACAACAAAGTACCTCTATTCAATAAAACATATAGAAACCTATACCTTTCCAACAAGGTTTCCAACAACCCCAAATAAGATTTGAAGCCCAAGAATTAACAAAAAACAACTAGAAAATCCCCCACCCAAGGTAAATTCTATCACTAATGACCTTTTGAAACAAATTTTTCTTAATCAAAAGAATGAGTTGAAGGATCAAGGTTTAAAGTTTAGAGAGTTAAAGACTCAAATGAGATAGATTTCCACTGCCCTCCGTAAACAGGTATGTAATAATTCCAAAAATCTACCTTCCCAAAATATTCCAAATCCTAATTGGAATTTCAGTACCATCCCATTGAGAAGTGGGAATCAAACAACTAATACATCTTCACCTTTTTTCCCACCAGGATTCAACTCAGCTCTGGAGAAGCCCCATTTATGAACCACTGATGAGAAGCCTAAGGATAAAGACGAAGGTAAGAAAAAGATTGATTATTTTCCTCCTAAACCCCTTCCATTTTCAAACAAAGTTTTACAAACCAAGAAGATGGTCGAAGATCCAATGCAAAAATAATTTTGGGATACATTCATGTATGTGGAGATCAACATCCCTCTACTTGAATCCATTAAGAAAATCCCAAGGTATGACAAATTCTTAAAATAAATTTGTATCAATTGAAGAGGGATCAAGGGAAATGAGAGGATCAATCTTGGAAGGAATGTTTCAACAGTCATTACACCAACTCTAACAATTACAACAAAGTGAAGGGATCTTAGGACATTCACCATACCATGAACTATAGAATAGTTACACTTTTATTATTCTTTATTTGATTTAGTAGCTTCCATAAATGTGATGCCTCACTCTATATTCTCTTCTTTATAGGTTGTTGAGTTGAAGTCGACGATAGTAGTGGTGTAGTTGGTGAGTAGAGTTACATAATATTCAATAGGATTCCATAAGGATTTACTTGTTTGGGTAAGATACATGATCTTCCCAACATATTTATACATGCTTGACATGGAGAATGATCCGATAAGTTCTCATGATCCCATTATCTTAGGTAGGACCTTCCTCAAAACTTCAAAAACTATCATAAATTTCAATCAAGGTATATTGTCCAAGGATTTTGGGGATGAAGTTGTGATATTTAATGTTATAGACTCCATGAAGTACCCCTTAGAGGACCATTCTACTTTTCTTATCTCCCATTTTGAACCACCAAATAAAAACCCCATAAAATTTGATTATCCTATTCTTAGGGAGATTATGAGTATTGGTTCTAGTTTTATGTCTAAGATAACTTCCACACCTGTTTCTAATACAAAAAACTCTATTAGATTTGATTTTAAAATGGATTTATATTCTAATTTTGATCATGTTCACTCTGATTATGACATGGCTATTTAGTATGCTGATGGATTTGATGCATTATTCTATGATTTTGATGTCTATTATAATATTGATGTTCATTGTGAATATATTTCATCTCCTTCAATGTCTCCATCCATAAATCACCCCTTACATTGGAACTCAATCCACTTCCACCAAATCTCAAAAAATCATACTTGTTAAGTGGTGAGAAATTAGTTGTTATAATTACTAACAATATCTCTATTGAACATGAAGAAAAACTTTTGAATATTTTAAGGGATAATAATAGGGAAATCGAGGGGACCTTGTCTAACATATTAGGTATTATCCCCTCTATTTTCATGCATAATATTATTTTGGATGATGGGGATAAACCTGTTAGGTAGCCACAAAGGAGAGTGAATCCAAATCTTCTGGAAGTAGTTAAAAACGAAGTTAAAAAATTTCTCGAGGAACGTATAATTTATCCCATTTCAGATTCTCAGTGGGTGAGTCCTATTCAGGTTGTGCCTAATAAACGTGGTGTTACTATTGTTAAAAATGATAAAGATTAGTTATTTCCAATGAGGGTACCAAACAATTGGCGTGTGTGTATTGATTATAGGAAACTAAATCAGTATACTCACAAGGACCATTTCCCCCTCCCATTTATTCATCGAATGATTGAGAGACTAGATGGGAAGCCTCATTATTGTTTCTTGGATGGATTTTCAGGATATTTTTAGGTTCCTATAGCCCTAGAGGATCAGGAGAACACAATATTCACTTTTCCATTTGGCATATTTTCCTACCGGAGGATTCCATTTGGACTTTTTAATTCCCCATGTACCTTCCAGAGATGAATGGTGAGTATTTTTCTAATTTTTTTGAGACCTGAATGGGGGTATTTATGGATGATTTTACATTGTATGGGTCTTTATTTGATGATTTTATCTCCCATTTGGGAAAGGTTTTGAATTGTTGTATTGAGAACAATTTGGTCTTAACCTTTGAAAAGTATCATTTCATGGTATAGCATGACATTGTCTTAGATCATGTAGTGTAAAAACATGGGATAGAGGTTGATAGATCTAAGGTAGATATTATTTTATCCTTTCCCTATCCTTCATGTGTGTGTGATGTTAGATCTTTCCTAGGGCATGCAGGATTTTATCGGTTCTTTATCAAATATTTTAGTAATATTCCCCTTACTATGTTTTAATTACTTCAAAAGGATTCAAATTTTGTGTTTGATGATTCTTATAGGACTTCCTTTGATGAGTTAAATAAGTGCTTTACCACTCCACTGATCATGTATCCCCCATAGTGGGATCTTTCTTTTGAGCTTATATGTGATGCCTCCAACTTTGTAGTTGGAGCTGTCTTATCTTAGAGGGTTTAGGGACGTTCACATGTGATTTATTATTCATAAAGGACATTGGATTCAGCCCAATCAAACTTTAAAACCATAGAAAAATAGTTTCTTGCTATCATATTTGATTTAGATAAATTCCGTTCATATTAATTTGGCTCTAAAATTGTTGTTTTTTTCTGACCATGTAGCTATGAGGTACCTCTTGAAGAAGTTAGATTCAAATTCCAAACTCATCTGATGGATGATCCTTCTTCAATAATTTTATATCATGATAAAGGATAAGAAGGGTTCAGAAAATTTGGTGGTGGACCGCATGAGTAGGCTTACTCACACATTAGAGGCTAACACCTTGGACCAGGTACCACATCTGGACACTTTCCCCAATGAGAATCTTTATGCCATATCATGTATGAATCCATGGTATACAGATTTAGTTAACTACCTTTTTTCCATTGAAATCCCTGTAAATTTAATGAAACATCAAGTCCAAAAATTAAATAGTGAGTCTATATTTTATGTGTTTGATGATCCCTACCTATGGTGAATTTTTAGTGACCAATTTATTTAGAGGTGTGTTCTTGATCACGAGTTTGAGTTTGTTTTACATTTTTGTCATGCAATTTCTTGTGGTGGACACTTTTGACCCCAACAGATAGCTAGGAAATTCTTAGACTCTATATTATATTGGCCTAGCTTATTCCATGATGCTCATGTTTCCAACACACTGGGAACATTTCTAGGAGACACGAGATGCCCCAACAACCCATATTATTCTTTGATATTTTTGATAGTTGGGGAATTTATTTTATGGTTCCTTTTACTAATTCATTTGGTTTTTTGTATATTTAGGTTTTTTTTGATTACGTGAGTAAATGGTAGGAGGATAAGGCCACCATGACTTATGATTCTCATGTTGTAGTACAATTTTTCAAGACATATATTTTCTGTAGGTTTGGTGTACCAAAGGTCATCATCAGTGACCAAGGAACACACTTATACAATTGGAATTTGGCTTCCCTAATTTGTAAATATGAGGTGACACATAAAACATCAACACCATACCACCCCCAAACAAATGGCCAGGCTGAGGTTTCAAATTGTGAGTTGAAAAAAAAATTGAAGAAAATTGTGTAGCCAAATAGGAAGGATTGTAGCAAGAACTTGGATGATTCATTGTGGGCTTATAGGACAAAATACAATACCCCCATAAGTATGTCTCAATTTCAGATTGTTTTTGGGAAATCTTTTCATCTCCCTATGGAAGTCAAGCATCGAGCATATTTGGCAATAAATAAATGCAACATAGATTTGGCCCAAGATGGAATCCAAAGGAAGCTACAAATTCAAGAGCTTGAGAAGATTTGATTGTAATCATATGAGAACTCAAGGCTCTACAAGAAAATATCAAAATTATCTCATGATATAATTATTCAACAAAGGGAGTTTCATGTAAGAGATAAAGTTATACTCTATAGTTCACAACTAAAGCTAATGCCTAGTAAGTTGTGTTAAATATGGTTAGGTCCTTATGTTGTGTCTAATGTTTTTCCTTACTGGGCAGTGTAGATCACACAAGAGGACACATGAAAGAGATTTACAATCAATAGAAGATGTTTAAAGAAATAAATTTAGGGACATTCTACTAATTAATTGGATTTCATCACACTGCATAACCCCATCATCACTTGAGAATATGAATTTGTTCCTAACCCTTTCACTTTTATATTCTTTTTCCTATTTATAATTATGCATTTCATGTGCACATGTCATTTCATAATTTCGCTTTGAGGACAATGAAATATTTTAAGTGTGGGGGAGGGGAAAAAATTTGGGGTAGATATTTAGGATTTTCTGTGTTTTTTGTGTATTTTCTAGGTTTTTGGTTAAAATTTTCAAAAAAATAAATAAAAAACAAAGATATCATGTAACATTATCATGTGAACAATATAGAAAATTCATATTTTCAAAACTCATTGGTAGAATGATAAGAATGAGTAAGATTTTATCATCAAGGGTTGAGTTTTATAAAAATTGAAGTCATAGATGATATGATTAGTTGTTTCATTATAAAACCTTTTATATTTTGACATCATTATTTATGATATTTGTTCATGGTAAATTGTTTCATTTATTTATCCACGCAAATTTTCACTCAACCCTAACTTATGAAATTTTTCCTAATAAATTGAAGGTATATTCAGGTTAGGTAAAAAAATAATTGGTTGATATATATGTTCATTTCTCTTCCAATCAGTTTAATTACTGTATCGAATTGACCTATGCGTGTGTACCTGTTATCCGACTATTGTACTCCCTAAAAAAATATGGGTTGTGTCTTGGGAAGGTTAAAAACCACACTTCCTCAACCTTTGATCTTGTTATAACTATTATAATTAGTGTCGTGAGGAGATCAAACATGATATTAGAGTTGAGTGTGAGATTTTTTTCAAGTACAACTTAAAAAAACAAAAAATAAATGAGGGGAGTGATGAAATGTACAACATATGGGGATATCTAGGTCGGGAGATTAAGGTTTGACTTTCAGGAAGGATTAAGTGGTGGGTCTGTAAATTATATTGTAAATGAATGTAGAATAGGATCAGTGAATTAAACTAGGTAAGAAGAATTGTTTTACTTGACTAGAATATACCGAATAAAGGGTGGATTTATGAGCTTGGAATGGTTGGCACACACCCACGAGGAGAATTATTGGCATGGTACACCCATGACCTGTTTTGATATGATTTGTGTTATGAATCTCACTAGATTTTGTTTTGAAACAATTTATGAGGTAATGAATTTAAAATTTATTGATATTGACTCTTTATGGGATTCTTAATTTGCTTATATTTCCACTGTGGATTGAGAAATATGAACATGCATATCTTGTCACAATTTTTTTGAATAATTGATTGAAGGTTTTTTCCAGGAGTTAAAAAGGGTAAGTGTGGGGAAATTGATAAAAACAATTTTTTTGAATATTTTATTGATAATAAATTAAAAAAAAATTCCTTAAATTGTGTTAAATATGTTTATTTATAAAATATTTGGGATTAGATCATTCATTTGAAAATTTGATGAAAATTCTAGTTTTCCCCTTTATAAATTAACTTTAGTATTTCAAACATAAATAATTTTTTTCAATTATTTAAACTTAAATTTTTTTTAACTATTTTACTAACTTAATGGTATACAACTTTAATTTATGACATATGATCTAAATGATGCATTTGATTGAACTAAATTGTCCATGAAGTCAAAGTTGGGATAGACTCGCCATATTGCACATTAGTTGTGTATTTGGGCCATAACTTATTCATTATTTCTTGGATTAGGACCAACTTTGGAGAGGATCTCAAAGACCCATTTTCAAAAAAATAATCCTTCTGTAAGGACAGCTGGTTCATGTGTTTTGGTGGTCAAACATGAGGTGTAATTCGGATTAATCTATTTGGATGAATTTCCCCATTCACACTTGAAACCTCTTAAAACCTAGCCTCCCGTCCACTCTATAAATTGGTGTTTTTATAATTTTGAGGGGTTTTATATGTGAATTAAGAGATTTATGCTAGATTATAATTTGTTTCACTCAATTTCTCCAAGAATATCAAGAGGGGGAGATTTTGAAGCTAGGATCCCTTCATCGAAGCCTTCTTCTTCTTTTTCACTTTATAATATCATTGTGATTTTAATAATATATTAGTTTCTCTTCTATTTCTTTTGTTATTTTAAATTTTATTATTATATTAATATTCCTATTTGTGATGGAAATCAAAAGTAGAAATGATATTGGGTTCTACCCTTTCTAAACATTTGCACATACAAAATGTTTCTACGATGACTACATTGACCATGGAAGAGTAGTTCTTTTTAGTAATTGATCTACCTCTTACCTTATTCATTAATTTATTTTTAATCAATGAGATACTATAATTTACTTAATATGATCCATTAATTGTGTTTTTGAATTATAATAAACTATGTAAGCAATTTAACAATTAACACAGAAACACGTGAGGTCATGATTTTTGTAAATTGTGAGAGTAAAAAACATAACTGATGAAACAAAAGTACACGGGATAAATTTGTAGAGTTAAAATATAATATCTAAAATCAATTCATCCTTATTTCCTAGATGGATTTATTCCCTAATTTACCATTGACCATAATCTACTATTATAATGATAATCAAAGCAGGGTGTTGTGATGCATGTTCTGAAGCTAGCATGCAGTTTAATTCACTTCATCTTTGGGGTAAAGTTATTTTTGATAGGCTTTGAGAATTAAAAAATTAGGGGATCATAAATAAGTGGGTATTAATTTAAATGATAATTATTAATAAGTAATTGAAGAGGTATATTTATATCGATTATTACTTTTAAAATATTTTCTAAAAAAACATCTTCCCATTGTGTTTTCTTGAAATTGAATATAATAAAATAGTTTTCATATTTTTAATAATAATGTTAAAGTTTTTCCCTAAAACAATATTCATTTTTAACATAAAAATAAGTTACCAAAGTAAATATTAGTTACCATGATAAAATATTTATTTTTCAAAGAATTGTTTTTATAAATATTATGAGATTTTTATATAAATAAAATGATATATTTTTTGATAGTATAATATTATTTTTAAAATTAAACAAAAATATATTAACACTAATTTAATTATTAATTGATAATAAATACAAATAAAAACACTTAATGTATAAAAAGACATTTTTCTACAAAAATATTTTTTTTATATCTTATATTTTAATATATAAGTTTATTTCACATATTTAAAAATTAAATTAGATTAAATTTATTCTAAATTTGGATTAAAAACTTCAAAATTTGGTAAGATATATCATCTTATGTTTTAATAAAAAAATATAATTATCATAGTAAATATTTAATTAAGGTTAAAGGGTAAAAGCAAGGTAATATTCCATGGCTTGAATTTTACTAAATAAATTGAAACTTGGACATTATAGAAGACCTTTATTAGGTAGTAAATTCAATATCACATATATTACCATAATTTATTCACCTAACTCATCTAACTTCCTTATGATTCCATCTTTACCCTTCAAATAACTTTAGTTTCCACGGAAATGTCCCTCTTTTCAACTATAAAAGGAGATCACTTCCACCCAATTCAAGCTACACTTATCCTTAAAATTTCCATTTGAAATATAACCATTTTACTTCTACTAAATCCATATTCTAAATTTTTCATCCCCTAGTAGAAATAAAGTTTCCCAAGTCCTCTATTTCCAATAGGTCTTTCAAGAGAATATTTGAGTCCTCAACATGAGTATATACACTCTTTAACCTTTTCTTCTTTATCTTTCTCAACCAACCCATTATGAACCTATTATAAATATACTAATATATTTAAATAAGTATCATTTGTATAATAAAATTTTATTATATTTATGTAACAACGATTATCTATCTCCATTTCATCCATTGGAAGATGAAAATGTTACTCATGTTATGTTTGGACTACTACCTATATGAATAATGTATTTTATTTTTCATAACCTCCTTAAATGGATGATTATAATAATGTATTTAATGAATAAAAATTTCATTTATGACATTATTAATATTCTATAAAGATAAATTGGGAATTTTATTAATATCTAAACCATTATTAAAATGCAACCTTTTGTTCGTTAAAATTCACTAAAACAAGCTCATCACTGATTTTATATTCATGAATTGTAAAAAATGATCTTGGAATGAAATTATATTTTTAAATAATTATAGAAGATATATCCAAATACATTAAATATTCTAGTAATTTTGAACTTGGTGTCAAAGTACATGCATCGACATCGACATTACAAAGCCTGTGCAATCAAAATCACTAACATCTGATGATGAAAATAAAAAATAAATAACTAATAAATCTATAATGAATGATCACAATTAAAAATTATAAAAGAAACTATATTTCAAAAATATTCTCAAATAATTAATTAATATGGTTATGTTCATCATTCAAGAGTTTAGAGCACATTTGATTAATCCATGATCCAATGTAAGGGTTTCATCTCAATTTCCCTTCATTGATGCATGTTTTCATATTATGCACCTGTTATCATTTTATATGATGTAAAAATGACCCCATTTAGATTATATAATTATTATTAAAGTTTATTTCATATAATTTATAATACATTTAATTAATCTCTTCTTCAAATTATTTTGATTCAATTGTTACCAAATTCATAAGGGTTTTTGTCTCAATTTCAATTCTTTGATACAAGCATCTTATTATGAACAAGTTTACTTTTATATAGTGTAAATATTGTATGATTGACTTCTGTATCTTAAATAATTTGTTTTTTAGTGGTATTTTACTTATATTTATTCTCTCCCTTTTTCCTTGACCTTTAATTCATACATCACATAAGTTACAAATGTTAGGTCTCAAAAGGGGATGGACAAATGGTTAAGAGGGGGAGAATTGATCTATTTAAAATATTTTTAATGATTATTATCATAGTTAAATATTAAATAATAATAACCTAAGACTAGCCTTTTTTACATTTTTGGTTGAACCTAATACCTTTCCTTTTTCACAGCTGGAGGCCCAACCCAACCAGCTTCCTTTTAAGGTTGATGAGGGAACCAATATTTCTTTATCTAGACCATGGCATAACCAAAATCCCATTTACTTTTTCTATTATGGAAAAAAACCACATGTACCTTTTGTTAGGGTGGTATATCCTGAAATATTATTCCTTTTAAAGGGTATTATAATCCACAAAATTATGTACACAAATAAAATATAAATAATTAAGAACCATTGAAACTAGATGAATAGTGAGAGCTCGAGTGTTAAGTAAATAATGATCTCTTCAGCAGTAAGGATCATAATGATATAGATTAACTAAAATTACTATGATTATAATGACAAATATGATTATAATAGTATAGTTAAAGTATCTTTGACCAAATGTTATCTTATACATTGGTTCTCTTTAACTCTATATATAGTGTTCCTTCATGCACATCATCATTAAAAAATTGATAAATGAGATCATAGCTGTTGAAGATTTATCTTTTCCATGCAGTAATAATATTTTCTTTCAATGATAACAAACTACTTTATAGTTAATAAATGTTTTGATAATATTCAACCTTAATACAATTGTATAACAAAACTCATTATAACAATTGATATACCAGTTAATATTATATAAAAAGTAATATTAAAGATCTTGTAATACTCTCATAAAACAGACAAGACAGACCCTTCATATTTTAAATATTTCAAATATGAAACTTGTGATTTTCAAATAATGCAGCTTGAATATATATCCCACTTTATTATAATTTAAATCTATATAAAATACTTACAAATATATTTTTCTAGTGTCAAAATAAATAATAATAATTTAAGAAAAAAATAAAATAATAAAAATAATAAAAAAACATATAGAAAATTGAAATATAAAAGAATATATATATATATATATATAAGAGTATATTACATGATTTTGAAAAAAAAAATGTTTCAAAGCATCAATTTTTCCTTCATATTAAACATGATTTTTGTGTAGTCGTCAATTCTATGTACACATTAATTTTGAGTGTAGCATAAAAATCATCAAACATTAAACATAAATTTTGTGTACTACATAAACATCATCTAACTACAACCCATGGATTGTATATACTATGTAAACATCATCATATAGTGGGTAAGTATAATTATATATAACCATTTATTTTTTATGTTGTGTAACCATAATTCTAAGTAGTGTAACCATCATTATCAGATACATAAACATCATTCTATATTTCTTAACCAAGATCCTAAATATTTAAGAAATATTCCATTGTATATATCAAAATACTTAAGGATGATTTAAGCAATAAATATTATTTTGAGAAATCATAATTATTCATTTTATTATCAAATCATTAAGACTTAAAATACTCATGTTAGAAGAAATAACCAATGACGTTTTTCAATTATCAAAAACATAAAGTGCATCAAGGATCCACTAACATTCTCCCTTTTTTGATAATTACAAAATCAGACAATATTTACCAAAAAAATATCCCCCCATTTTGAAGTTATCAAAAAGATAAAAAAAATTAAAATAATTTTTCATCTATAAAGAATATATGTCCCATTAATAGAATCCCCCTAAGTTAGGTAATCATTATTGGGAAAGAAACTAACTATAAAAGTATCATCAAACAAAAAAATTAACATCCCCCTAGATATAATGAATTTTTATAATACCAAAAACAAATTTAATAAACTTAATCGAATTGTAGAACATAAAGTCAAAAGATGTAGAAAATTACCAAAAAGATTAAGTTTCAATATGAAATTAATGACTCATAGTTAAATAACTAAATATGTGATATTAACTGGGAAAGAAAGGAACTCTTCTAAATTTAAAAATGAAAAAAATATCCCCCTAAAAATAGAAATTTTTAGAATATATTTAACAAATTAAAACAAATTACATAATAATATAAACTAAAATTGTATAAAAATGAATAAAAAAGTTATAGAAAACATTCAAAATTCATCAGATTTTAAAACATGTGTCAAGGAGACACTATAAAACGATAATTTACGAAAACCTTAAGTTGTAAACCAGAATTTATAAATTAGATTTAAAAACTCTAGATTCATAAATTTCATATTTAAAATTCATACTCCTCCTAAATACATGAAAAGAACTAAATAATTATACTTATATCATGCCATGCTAAAATTTAATTTTCTTAAATTTGGAAAAATCTAAAGGCTATGTAAGAATATCAGAAAGTTTTTTTTATAGGAATATATTCCAGAATAATATTTCCATTTTGAAATTGATCCCTAAGAAAATGAATTCTAACATCAATATTTTTAGTTCTAAACATTGTAAGGGATTTTTATAGATTTCAATAACATAAATTTTATCACAATAAATATAGATATTTTCAAAACTAAATAAAAAATACTTAAAGTTTACTTAATCTACAAAGATTGGGAGTAATAAGATACAGGAAAAGCATATTCGATTTCAATAGTAGATAAAGTAATTGAATTTTGTTCCTTTGAACTATAAGAGACTAAACATTTAACAAGTAAATTATTCATATCTAATGTATTTGTTTTATCTATCTTACATCCACCAAAATTAAAATCATAATATATATTCAAATCAAAATAAGTTTTAGAATGGAAAAATAAACCAAGATTCAAAAGACCTTTTAATATATCTTATAATCCTTTCAATATAATTCAAATGAATTTCTTTTAGATTACTTTGAAACCTAGAACACATATAAATAGAAAATGTAAAATCAAGCCTTGAAGTGGTTAAATATAATAAACTACCAATCATACCACAAAAATTTTTAATATCAATAGATTTTTCAAATTCATCCTTATCATGTTTATATAAAGTATTCATAATAGTATTTTAACTTTTATATGAATCTAAGAAAAAAATTTGAACTGATTATTTAGAATACTTGGATTGATTAAAAGAAATATCATCATCTCAATGAAATTTTTTAATTCCAAGGAAGAATTTTATTTCTTCTATCATGATCATATCAAATTCAGAAGTCGTCAATTTTGAAAACTCCTTATAAATTTTTTCACTTGAATATCCAAAAATAATATCATCAATATATATTTGAACAATCAAAATATCACTAAAATTCTTCTTAATAAAAAAATTTGGATCAAGCTTTCCTTTCTCAAAACTATTTTTCAAAATAAGATTTTATAACCTCTCATACCAAGCTTGATGAGATTTTTTAAATCCATATAAATCCTTAGAAAGTTTTAAAACATGGTTAAAATTTTCATTTTCAAATATGGGTGGTTTTTTATATGTACTTCTTCAGAAAAATAAATATATAGAAAATAAATTTTAACATCTATTTGAAATAATATAAAACCATGAAAATTTCATAAGCTAATAATATTCCAATATCTTCTAACCTTTCTACAGGTGAAAAAAACTTCAAAATCAATACATTCTTCTTGAGAATATCCTTGAGTAACTAATCTAGATTTATTTTCAATGAATTGAACATATTCATCAAGCTTGTTTCTAAAGATCCATTTAGTTATAATAATATTAGAATAAATAGGTGGAATAACTAAAGTTCATATATTATTTCTGGTAAATTGTTTTAACTCATCTTACATTTCCAAAATTTAATTTTAATCAGTTAAATATTCTTCAACATTATTTATAAAAAAATAAAAAATAAAAGCATGATAAGAATAAATAATCATAGAAAATATCTTAGTTTGAAAATTATATTCAATATTTCCAATGATAGTATCCATTTAATGATCTTTATGAGTTTCCCAACTCATAGGTTTAGGTTTAGAAGGTAAGTGTTCATGATCCCCCTCAATAGGTGTATTAGTTTCATTAATTTAATCTTCATTGAAATTAAAGTCTCCAAAATCGTCTTCAATTGGATCCAAATCAATATTATTCTATTTTAAAGAACATTCATCATATTTAACATGAAAAGTTTCCTCAATAACCAAGGTTCATTTGTTATAAAAACTTATAATCCTTTCTTACATTTTAATATCCTAAAAATATATCTTCATAAAATTTTGCATCAAATTTATCCAAGGAAATATTTGTATTAAGAATTAAAAATTTTCAACCAAAGACTCTAAAATATCCAATTTTAGGTTTCCTTCCCTTACAAAGTTAATAAGGGGTATTTTTCAATATTTTCCTTAAAATAATTTTTTTTGAGGTATAACAAAAAATATTTACATATCCAACCCAAAACAATTTAGGTATACCATATTCATTTAATATTGTTCTGTCCATAGTGTTCTATTTTTCCTTTCCACAACACCATTTTTTTGTGGTTTCCTAGATGATGATAAATTATTAAAATAACCATTTTCATCAAAAAACTATTAAAATTACGAATTTATAAATTCTCCACCTTTATCACTTCTAATTGATTGAATTAAGTGCCCCTTTTCATTTTGAACCAATTTGAAATAAGTTGTAACATCCCAAGTAAATAAAGAATAATACATTTTCATAATTATTAATATTTGTGAATTAAATATTAATTTTACTTTAAATTGGTTTCTATGTTCGATGCAATACATGATACGCAACAACAGGTTTCTTTGAAATATTACGTTGCACACAAGGCTGAGTCATACTAAAAAAAATAATATAATATTATTATTTTAAATGGTAGTTAACGCCTAGCTGTTGTTATGGAGGGAATGAACAGAACTAACTAAAATATGATGATACATTATTTTAAATGTTTTTAATTTTATCCAACAAATTTTAGAGGCTTAAAATGTGAATTAATCAAATTTTAAGAATAAATACTGTAATATTCTTTAAAAGGTTGATTTACCACCTTATAATGGTGAACCCTCTTTAAATCTAGTTTTAGTCACTTTTATATGTTATAATTGACAAAATAAAATTATTCTTTATAATTGGGACACCAAAAATTACTTTGGGTAAATTTTTGGTATTTTTCTGATAAAATTCATTCTATAATGAAAAGTGAAAAATATTGTATTTTAATTCAAAACTGCCTTTTAATATAATTTATTTATATGGTTAGATTACCTTTTTAATTATTTTTAAGGTTTAATTATATTATATTTTTACCAAGTAATCCAATTTTGGTCATTAAAAGTAATTTCACTTTGAAATTGGATATAAACAAGTGTCAATCTTTTCATAGTTATTATTTCTTAAAAACACGCTTTTTGTTTTGGCAATGGGAATTAATTTTAAATTAATTAATGAAACTTCTATATATTTAATTTGATAAAATAGACATATTTTTTGAATTCGTAAAATCAAATATATCTTAGGATGAATTTTTTGTATTTTTCTGAAAAACATCAATTTTTGATGAATAGGGAAAACACTGAGTAGTAGTTAAAAGCTGACTTTTTCATTTAAATGAAATTTTACCACTTCTGTGAATTGAATTTCCAAAATACTATATACATGGTTCTTATTATTAAGTAAAATTTGGTTCAATCAGATGAAAATATATTTTTGTGAATAGTAACTTTTGATTTTTATTTACCACGGTTAAAGGTAAATAGGGTAATTCAAAGTAAAAACAATATTATAATAATATAAAATTACCTTAAAACTTGTCCTGAACTTATTATATGAGTAACTTCCGACCAATACAATACTTGGGTGAGACTTTTGGCCTTTTAAAGCCACTTGGGTAAGATAATGATATTAATAACTTTTTATTTAAAGTAAAAATAAAAATATCATAAACATGTATTGTTTTGCTAAAACAATTTTAATGTGAGGTTATATAATTGATATATTTGACTATAAATATTAATTATAAATCTAAAAATATTTTCTACATTATGGTATTTTTTTATAATTTTTAGACAACAAATAAATTAAATTATTTATGACACAATAATGATGCAGTGTTTACCTCATTTATAAATGATTTAAATAAATATGCTTATAAAGATTAAAATGATATCTAAAATCTGTAAAATTCTTATTAAATAATTTTATTTCGACCATGAGTCATCTTAGCTTCAACATTAATAAATTTTTTACCTTTAGAAACTGAAAATCATTATATAACAAAATAGTATTTTCACACTTTTCTAAAGAGCCCAACATCCCCCTTATAAAAAGCCCTCATCTCTAACCCATTACTCACACCTATAAAGCCCCTTGTCTCATCCAAAATCTGAAAAAATAAGCTCTAAATATCCCTCTATTCCTTCTACAAGACTTATCTTAGGCAGAAGTCACTTCAAGAAACTCTTTTGGTTCAAACCAAAGGGAGTTACCCGATTTAAAGGTAATGTCTTCTCTTAAGTTATTTTGTTTTATTTTACTTCTACAACCCCCTAAAAAAAATTTATTCCTTTATTTTATGAAAAAAAAATATCCTCAATATACTAGGTTGTTTTTATGAGAAGGATTCGAACTACACTTACAAACACCACCATCTAATGGGTAAAAGCATATTGTTTTTATGGATGGAAAACTAACGCCTCACGAAACAATGATTGTTCAATCTTCTCCTACCACCTCTTATGGTGGCCATTATGATGGAACTGTATTTATATATGATATATATTATGTTTATGTTTTATCTATTCTTATTTAATTTTTATTTACAAACATACCATTATGCTTTCCAATATGTGTATATACGATAATTTCATTTGAGAAAGTGCGGACTACCACCCCCCAAGGGGATATGATTCGTTCATGACGTACATGGAATGTATAAAGGATGGAGTTAATGAAATTATGTTACATATATATCATATTATATTATACTTTAATTATAATATACCTATGTATCATTAAGTTTTCATTCCATTAAATATGAAATAGAAATGAAAGTAGCGTTCATGCGTACGTACGGCTTATTGTCTCCATGAATGGTGCATTTCATTTATTATCTCCAAATATTTTGTAATATTATAAATACATACATATACTGTATATATATGATATATATGATATATAAATCATAAATATCATTCTGGAGATAATTTAAGTTTGACCACATGAACAACTTGTAATTATAAGAAGTTCATTTTTGACTCATGTACCAAATATCGACAAAACGACCATTATTAACTTAAATGATTGAATAATGTTTATAACATGGTAATAAGTTATATAAAAGGAATAATAAACTTTAAAAAGGTTCTTATGAAAGTATAAATTAACTTTATTTTATTATTCAGTAGATTAAAGAATGAATGGGTCAATTCGGACACGATGTAAGGGATTTCTTATCTCACATTTAATTTTGTGAGATTTCCATTGTTCACCACTTATTTATTGAATGTGGTGTATTTTGTACTGCCATTTGATATATATTATATTTATTATATTTATATTCATGGAATTAAGTGATACATTTTGTGGTTATTAACTTTTGGTCAAACAACTTGATTGATTTCAACGTGGTAAGGGGTTTTCATCTCACTTGTTATACCCGTGAGATTCGTGTTATGTTTGCCACTATTTCCTTTTATGTGGTGTATGTACTACCCATAATTGTATTATTTGTTTTATATAATTTAATCTATGGGTATTTTCATATTCATTGTATGATCCTTCTTTCATGTGGTGTATGTTTCGTAAGTTACCAAATCGGTAAGGGAACTTTTTAACCCAATTTTCATTCCTTGGGTTAATCTTCTAATTCTTAACTATGTCATGATATGATTATGTGTGTAATAATTGTTTATTTATTTATGTTGTAATATGTACTACCTTTTTTGTGAATATAATTTTTATACACATAATCACTCCATTAATAAATTCTCAAGTCATCGATATGAACTTGATAAGAGAAATTTTAACTCAATTTCCATTCATTGAGTTAAACATCCCTGTCATTGGTGTTTTTTTACAAAAATATGTGTGAATGTTCTCTGATTGATTTACACTGAATATTCAATCATATTTATTGTATTTATATTTGTCAGACATTATTATGTTATTGATTTATCCTTAATATAAGGATACAGTTTTTATAATGGATTTCGTCTCAATTTACATTCCATTGAGACTTCATTGTTGTTATGCACCAATTCACTCTTATATGGTTTATATAATGTCCTTTGGAATATTATATCATGAAACCCTTTATTCTCATGATATTATAAGGTTTTGATTAAATGTTATTCCTCAATTAAATGTATTCAAGCGTCTCTCATTTTGTTAAAAACAATTTAACTAAAATATCATTTTAAATGTTTTAAAGATTTATTCTTCTAAATATTTCTCATTAATGTCCATGTTTCCAAAATAGTTTTTAGGATTTATTTATATGTACATTAATGTTTTCAAATGATGACTCATTTAAAATATTCAAAGTGGTATGGGACACTTTGATTCAAAATCTCTTTATTAAATGTTTTAAATAGTTTTTAAAAATGGTTTAATAAAGAATTGATTATGTCAATATCTTGAAATAATATATTGTGATAGTAATGTGAAAATGTTATCTTTCCTTTATACTTGTTTTATATTTTATGACAATGTTATTTTTCTTTGTCATTGTTTACAAATATTGGTGGTTTCATGATAAACCTAGAGCGGGTGAGCCCGAGATATCTCTCCAATGCATTGGATAACGTGATAGAGGTAAACATGAATGTTTCTCCTACGAGATTTAGGGAATATACTGTGACGGGTTTTCCAAATATAACTCCCTAAGTAGTTGTTATAGCTAAAATGTAAGTATGATGTGGATTCTACAAGTTACCATTATGATTTATGTTTTCTATGTGTGATTCATAAATCTTATGTTTTCATGAGGTATGTTAAAGAGATTATTTTATGTATGTATTGATGAACTAATGTTTTCTTTCTTTGTTTTATAACCCTTAATGAGCTTTTTATGCTCATCCCAAGTTGTGAAATGTTTTTCATAGGACTTAAAGATGAATAGGGTCAAGGATGAGATCAAGGAAAAGTCATGTTGTCTAAAACATAGGACTAGACATGACTCTTTTTTTAAGAGTTTTTTATTTTGTGAAAAAATGGGAACTGAGTAAAAGTGTCTAATTTGTAACTTTTGAGATGTAATGTAATATTTATGACCTAATTCCCTAAAACTATAAACCTAAAAATATCCTCAATGTTAATTATTCATTTAATTCAAGATTATTTAATGTTTTAAGGATGGGTCATTACAGTTAGTATTAGAGGTCGGTTTAGACAACTTTATGGATTATGAGTTTTCATTAAACACATGGTTAGTCCCTATGTCTATTATTTCAGTTAAATCCTTATTTTATAAATTTTTTAGATCAAGGAAAGTCATTTACAAATGTAAGAAGGAGTATCTCAAACGACATTCCTATCTCTTCCTGATGAAATTCTTGCAATAATTATTGCAAAGTCATGTTCAGATGATTGAGATACTTTTTCTAGTATACAACTAACTTGCAAGAAATTGTTTGAGATATCAAACACCTCCACTATACATCGATATCATCGTGGATCATGGGTTGTATTTAATCAAATCCTATTTTCTCAATATTCTCATATTTTCAAGAAAGGTAAATATTATCAAGGTATTTTAAAATATTTACCTTATCATGAGATTTTGAAGCATATTTTATTTTGAAAAAGGTTCCGAAGAAGAAGACCCTTACACAACCTATTTATATTTTTTACAATATATTCTCTCAGCACATACTTATGGTATTTTAAAAGGACCATTGATTTAATGTTTAAACTAAAATTCGGTCCGACATTTTTATAAAAATAATGTTTTATCAGATGTTTTGAAATTATATGTCACACATGATTATTTTCCAAAACTATTTTCCTAAGAACACCCATATGACCCAAGTTGTACAAGGTTTATTTGGATAAAGGAAGGAAATGATTTTGAAGAATCTATAAATCATTGTTGAAATGAATGGACCTTCTACCTATGTGAACAAGATTATGATGAAACCATATGGACACCATGATAAAGGTATAATGTTCTTTATATTGAGAATAGTTTTATTTTATCATATGGAGGTGAAAAAATGACAATATATAAGATATAGAGGGATTAATGTATTGGGATGAAAATTAAATGTATAAGAAAACCTTTGAGGTTAAAATATGTTAGAGTTATTTTTTATTTTTATAAAAAGGACAATCTGTAAGATTGGTGACAACCCGTCATGTTCGGAAAGTCCGCAGGAATCAATCCCACAACTGAAGGGAAACAAGGGCGCATCTCCAACCATTGTCCTACGTGAAGTCCCTGGTTAGTATGAATTATTATTTTAAGTTAAATGATTTTATGGATCAAGAATAAGTTTATTTTGGGAACTTATGTTTTATCAAATAGATATCTTTAATATAGGAAAATGATTTGGTGATTAAGTGATAGAGGTTATTTTAGAATATATTTTCTCATTTGGAAACATTATATTCTTAAGGGAAATAGAATACTATGGGATCTCATTTGTGGAGTAATGGTTGAAATTTTATTTTGGAAGAATATATGTTTTTATTGAATGCATGTGATGATTTGGTTTATTTATGGAAATGATTAACCTATCATGGAGAATATTTTATTAGGTTAATTACTTGTTAGTATGAAACTTTAAGAGTAACTGATGTTATTTGGAGATAAATGTTAAGATTTATCTTGGAAGACTATGTGATTAAATTTTTCTGAGATTTGGGTTTCAATCTTAGTTTGGATTACTTTGAAGAACATTATGGATAGTTGTTTATTGAATGTTCTTTGTTTAACTTTGGGTATTTTTTGACAAATTTTGGAGTTTAAGAGTAGTTTTTCTTGTTTGTAAAAGATTATCCTTTTGGGGGGTTATCTGATCTTGTACTAACCATTTTGGTTTTGGTTAATGTCTAAAGACATGGGGAAAAAATAGTTCATCTTTTGTGGATTATGTGATTCTGTAGAAGTTGATTATAGCAATTTCAATGTGAAAAATTCATCTTGAATACTCATCGTTTAGAGAAAAGATGAGTTTGTGGTAGAAATCTAGTAAAGGATGAAAGTCTGCATGAAAAGTAAGTATGTTTCCTTATGTTCTTATTCAAGTTCTTAAATAAATTCCTAAACATTATGAAAAGTAACTTAAAACAAAAACATTGTATGTTAACTTTTCCTACTAGGGAATCAAAGACCGTTTATCCCATCACAAGTTTGTGATTTTATGGTGGTTAACTTTCTTCTAATCATGTTTTCTACCACTTTCCATCAAACCTTAATGGTTTTTTTCTCTTCCATATCCATGTTTTCCTACATGCAATCCTAGTATGGGCTATCTCGAGTGACCTTTGTATTTCTATTTCTTTCTTTTAAAGTGATATTTTTTTTACTCTTTTTTCGATATGGGACTTTTATTAAAGTTTTCAATCTCAATTTCAAAATTGTGAGGACGCAATTTCCAAAAGGGGGAAGGATGTACCATCCAAAGTAAATAAAGAATAATACATTTTTATAATTATTAATATTTGTGAATTAAATATTAATTTTAAATTAAATGGGTTTCTATGTTCGATGACGTACCTGATACGCAACAACGGATTTCTTTGAAATCTTATGTTGCACACAAGGCTGAGTCATACTAAAAAATAATAATATTATATTATTATATTAAATGGTAGTTAACGCCTAGTCGTTGTAATGACAGGAATGAACAAAAATAACAAAAATATGATGATAAATATTTGTTAAATGTTTTTACATTTATTCAATTAATGTTAGAGGCTTAGAATGTGAATTAATCTAATTTTAAGCATAAATACTCTAATATTCTTTAAAAGGTCGATTTATCGCCTTTTAATGGTGAACCCTCTTTAAATATAGATTTTGTTAATTATATATGTTCTATTTGACATAATAAAATTACTCTTTAGAATCGGGATATCAAATTTTACTTTGGGTAAATTTTTGGTATTTTTTTGATAAAATTAATTTTTTAATGAATAGTGAAAAATACTGTATTTTAATTCAAAACTGCCTTTTAATATAATTTATTTATATGGTTATATTATATTTTTAATTGTTTTTAAGGTATAATTAGATTATATTTTTACCATTTAATCCAATTTTGGTCATTGGAAGAAATTTCACTTTGAAATTGGACATAAAAAAGTGTAAATCTTTTGATAGTTATTATTTCTTAAAAACATGCTTTTTGTTTTGAAAACGGGAATTAATTTTAAATTAATTAATGAAACTTTTATGTATTTAATTTGGTAAAATATATATATTTTTTGAATTTGGAATATCAAATATTTCATAGGTGGAATTTTTGGTATTTTTCTAAAAAACTTCAATTTTTGATGAATAGTGAAAACACTGAGTAGTGGTTAAAAAGGTGACTTTTTCATTTAAATGAAATTCTACCACATCGGTGTATTTAATTTCTAAAATTTTACATACAATGTTCTTATCAATAAGTAAAATGTGGTTCAATAAGATAAAAATATTTTTTTATGAATAGTAACTTTTGACTTTTATTTACCACGATTAAAGTTAAATAGGGTAATTCAAGGTAAAAACAATATTATAATAATATAAAATTACCTTAACACTTGTCCTGAACTCATTGGATGAGTAATGGCCTCCCAATACAATCCTTGTGTGAGAATTTTGGCCTTTTAAATCCACTTGGGTAAGATAATGATATTAATAACATTTTATTTAAAGTAAAAATAAAAATATCATAAACATGTATTATTTTGCTAAAACAATTTTAATGTGGGGTTATATAATTGATATATTTGACTATAAATATTCATTATAAATATAAAAATATTTCCTAATTTATGGTATTTTTTTATAAATTTTATACATCAAATAAATTAAATTATTTATGACACAATAATGATGTAGTGTTTACCTCATTAATAAATGATTTAAATAAATATGATTATAAAGATTAAAATAATATCCAAAACCTGTCTAATTATTATTTGATTATTTTATTTTCACATGAGTCATATTATCTTCTACTTTAATAAGTCTTGGACCTTTAGAAACCTAAAATCATTATATAATAAAATAATATTTTCACACTTTCCTAAAGAGCCCCACCTCCCCCTTATAAAAAGCCCTCATCTATAACCCATTACTCACACCTCTAAAACCCCTAGGATCATCCAATATATGAAAAAATAAGCTCTAAAGATCCCTCTATTCCTCCTAGAAGCCTTACTTTAGGCATAAGGCACTTCAAGAAACCCTTTTGGTTCAAACCAAAGGGAGTTACCCGATTTAAAGGTAACATCTTCTCTTAAATTATTTTGTTTTATTTTACTTCTCCGACCCCCTAAACTATTTTTATTCCTTTATTTTCTAACAAAAACAATATCCTCAATATAATATGTTGTTTTCATGAGATTTATTTGAAATACACTTACAAACACCTCCATCTAATGGGTAAAGAACATACTGTTTTGTGGATGGAAAACTAACGCCTCACGAAACGATGATTATTCAATCTTCTCCTACCACCTCTTATGGTGGAAATTATGATGGAACTGTATTTATATATGATATATATCATTTTTATGTTTTATCTATTCTTATTTAATTTTTATTTACAAACATACCATTATGCTTTCCAATATGTGTATATACGATAATTTCATTTGAGAAAGTGCGGACGACCACCCCTCAAAGTGATATGATTCATTCATGACATACATGGAACGTATAAAGGATGGAGTTAATGAAATTATGTAAAATTTATATCATATGATATTATACTGTAATTACAATATACTCATGTATCATTAAGTTTTCATTCCATTAAGTATGAAATAGAAATGAAAGTAGCGTTCATGCGTACGTACGGCTTACCATCTCCATGAACGGTGCATTTCATTTCTTATCTCCAAATGTTATGTAATATTAAAAATACATAAATATAATAGATATATATTATATATATGATATCTAAATCATGAATATAATTCTGAAGATAATGTAATTTTGACCACATGAACAACTTGTAATTATAAGAACTTCATTTTTGACTCATGTACCAAATATCGACAAAATGGCCATTATTAACTTAAATGGTTGCATAATGTTTATAACATGATAATAAGTGATATAAAAGGGATAATAAACTTAAAAAATGTTCTTAATAAAGTATAAATTATCTTTAGTTTATTTTCCAGGAGATTAAAGAACGAACGGGTTAGGTCAGACCCGAGGTAAGTGATTTCTTATCTCACTTTTAATTCTGTGATATTTCCATTGTTCAACACTTATTTCTTATATGTGGTATATTGTGTACTAAAATTTGATATATATTATCATGATTATATTTATATTCATGGAAGTTTGTTATTCATTTGGTGGTTATTAACTTTTGGTCATACGACTCGATTGATTACAATGTGGTAAGGGGTTTTCATCTCACTTTTTATTCCCCTGAGATTCATGCTATGTTTTCCACTATTTCCTTTTATTTGGTTTATGTACGGCCCATGGTTGTATTATTTATTTTATATAATTTAATTTACGTATATTTAAATCTTCATTGTATGATCCTTCTTTTATGTGGTTTATGTTTCGTAATTTACCAAATCGGTAAGGGAGCTTTTTAACCCAATTTCTATTCCTTGGGTTAATCTTCTAATTCTTAATTATGTCATGCTATGATTATGTGTGGAATCACTTTTTATTTATTTATTTTGTAATTTCCACTCCCCTTTTCATAGATATAGTTTTTATATACATAATCACTCTATTGATAAATTCTCAAGTCATCGATATGAACTTGATAAGTGTAATTTTAACTCAATTTCCATTAATTGAGTTAAACATCCAAGTCATTGGTGTTGTTTTTACAAAAAAATGTGTGAATATTATTTGATTGATTTACACTAAATATCCAATCATATTGAGTGCATTTATATTTGTCATGCATTATTATATAATTTATTTATCCTTAATCTAATGATATAGTTTTTATAAGGTATTTCGTCTCAATTTACATTCCATTGAGACTTCATTGTTGTTATGAACCAATTCACTATTATATAGTGTATTTAATATCTTTTGGCATATTATATCATGAATCCCTTTATTCTCATGATATTATAAATTTCTTATTATATGTTATTCATCAATTATTTGTATTCAAACGTCTCTTATTTTGGTAAAAACTATTTAACTAAAATATAGTTTTAAATGTTTTAAAGATTTATTCTTCTAAATATTTCTCATTAATGTCCATGTTTCCAAAATGATTTTTAGGATTTATTTATATGGACATTAATGTTTCAAATGATAATTCATTTAAAAGTTTCAAAGTTGTATGGGACACTTTGATTCAAAATTATCTTTATTAAATGTTTTAAATGGTTTTTGAAAATGGTTTGATAAAGAATTGATTATGTCAATATCTTGAAATAATATATTGTGATATAAATGTTGAAATTTTATCTTTCGTTTATGCTTGTTTTATATGTTATGACTGCGTTATGGTTATTCGTCACTGTTTATGAATTCGGGTGGTTCCGTGATAAACCTAGGGTGGGTGAGCCCGAGGTAGCTCTCCAATGCATTGAGTAACGTAAAGGAGGTAAATGTGAATGTTTATCCTAAGAGATTTAGGGAATATACTATGATGGGTATTCCAAATGTAACTCCCTACATAGTTGTGATAGCTACAATTTAAGTATGATATGGATGCCACAAGTTACCTTTATGATTTATGTTTTCTATATGTGATTCATAAATCTTATGATTTCATGAGGTATGTTAAAGAGCTTATGTTATGTATGTATTGATGAACTAATGTTTTCTTTCTTTGTTTTATAACACTTACTGAGCTTTTTATGCTCATCCCAAGTTTTGAAATGTTTTTCACAGGACTAAAAGATAAATAGGTTCAAGGATGGGATCAAGGAAAAGTCATGATGTCTAAAACATGGGACTAGACATGACTCTTTTTTAAGAGTTTTTATTTTGTATAAAAAATGGGAACTGGGTAGAATTGTCTACTTTGTAACTTTCGAGATGTAATTTAATAGTTATGAACTGATTCTCTAAAACTCTAAACCTGGAAGATCCTCAGTGTGAATTATTCATTTAATTCAATATTATGTCATGTTTTAAGGCTGATTCCTCATATGAATACTACACTTAGACAATGTTTTGTACTTATAATATAGGAAATAAACCCATGTAGATCTTATAAAATCATATATTAAAACTAAAAAAATATTTATTTCCACCTATATTAACAGGTTTAATAGGTCCAAAAATATCCAAAGGAATAAGTTGAATATGATTTACAATGTTTACTTGCTTGATAGGTTTGAAATAAGTTTTTTGTTGACCTTTTAAAAATGAATCACAAACATGTGAGTTTTCCTCTTTAAGATCAGGTAACTATAGAATATATTTATTCTTGTATATCTTGTGAAGAAACTGGAAATTAACATTTCCTAATCTTGTATGGCATAGAATTTCATCAAATTTAATAACATTAAAACATTTAAAATTTTGATTATTTAATCCAACAAAATTTATAGTCTAAATATTTTCATTTCTATTTTCATAGAATAGGAAAGATTCATTTTTAAAAAAATAAATTTATCATTTTGAAGTTTAAAAAACATTATATCTTCAAATAAATAATAAATTATTATTAAATTATTCTTTAAAATTTTAAAAAAAATAACACATAAAATAATGACAGAATTTGAAATTGCAGCTTCTCTAAAACCATTTACCTTTCCATTTAAGTTATCTCTAAATGTAACAATAACACAATCACATTTATTAAAATATATGAATTTTGATATATCACTGATAATATATCTTGATAATCCACTATCAATACACCATATATACTTTTTTGATTCTCTTAATACATGTTTCTTATATAAATAGTTTTATGATAGTTGTAGTACTCATGCATATTTGGGTCCAATTGGGTTAGAAAAATAATTGTTGGGAACCCAAACTAATTTCAAACACTTATTCATAGGTTATCTATAGGATAATGATTTAGAAATAAAATTATTTTTGTTCTCAAGAGATTATGTAAATCTCAAGGAACACTCATTTTCTTAATGAACCTTAATTTCAAATCTAAAACATGTAATAGTTTATGCACTTCCATTTGAACTATTAACAAATAAATTATTATGCGTCTATGGTAAAATATTATCATTTCAAAGACCAATATTCATTTTATATATTTTATTCATTTTATCACAATTTTACCTTCCTTGAAAAAATCTAGACAAATCATCATTTAAACTTTAAACTTTATTTTTTAGCTTATCATTCTCTTCTATAACACCATTAAACTTCATTTATTTATCCCCGTTATTTTTAGACATAAAATAAAACATCATTTAATTTTCTTCCTTAAGTTTTTCAATTTTATAATATGTATATTTCAGTTTAGTGTGAGAATAATTTAAATTTATACAAGCATATTTCAAATAATATTTTAATTCATTAACACTCTCGTTATTACAATATAAAGCATCTTTCATTATATTTTCATTTTTATAAACTACCACCTTATATTTCCCTTTAATATTTTATATATTCCAAAAATAATTTCAATTTTATTATTGAGTCTTTTAATAACCTTATAGATTTCATATTTAGTTGGGTTTTCATAATCAAATTAAAAAAATAAGGATGATTATAATTACTTAATTATTTCACCGAATCCATTAGAAATAGATTAGAAACTTCATTATCATAACCATATTCACTAATAATTTATAATTCTAAAGTGTAACTCCAATTGGGTTCTATTGATTTATTTTCCTTCTTATACTACTTCCTTTAATTTTAATAATTCTCTAATCTTTAGAATTTAGGTTTGATTTTTCCTTTCATTTTTCTTTCATGGAAAATAATATCAAAGGAATCATTAGACATTTCAATACCTTTATTAAATATTTTATTTTCCTCTCATGGGTACTTATTTTTTATTTTTCAAGGGTAGAATTTTTTCTTTCTATATCCTCCATTTGAAACGTGAGTAGCATCATCTCTTTCACTAGTCTGTAGATTAGAGTCAGAAAAGTATGTTATAACATTTGACTTAAAGTAAATTTATTTCCATTTCAAAATATCACCTTGATAAATATTTTTATATTATAGATCATATTTTAAAAAATATCCAATAATCTTATCAATAGTGTATACCTTAAATTTTTTACTTTTATAAATTTCAACATTCTTGGCATGTTATTTTTTAGGTAAATCTCTTAAAAATATTTTAAAAAATATAAATTATCTAGAGTTTCTCTCAAAACACTCATGACATTTATAATAATATTAAATATATAAATATTTTTATTGGATTTTATTATTATCCTATCTTAAAATATTAACATTCATTCCTTATAATACAAATTTTTGTTCTGATTATCTTATTTGAGTCCAAATGAGTAACTTGTAAAATTATTCATATTTCATGAGTAGTTTTACAAGAAGATATAAAACTAAACACAATTCTATTACTTGAATAGTATAAAATATTAATTACCATGTAGTTAAAAACATTTCTACTTAAATCATTATTAATTAATGTATTTAGTTCATCCATATATACTTTTTATGGCTTGATTGTGATAATCCAACTATCAATGATCAGATATTTAAGATAAGATTACTTGTGTGATTGTTAATATCCACAATCTATTTCACCAAATAATTAAGGTATTTTAGGTGTACAAGCATCATTTTCAATTTATTATTCTATCTCAAAAAGATATTTTCCCCTTGATGGTTATGTTGGGAATTAAAAAACACAAACACACACACACACACACCAAAAATAGAGTTAAAGCTCTAATACCAATTGTTAGATCTCAAAAGGATATGGATAAACACAATGTCTTTCATTTTATACACCTGGATTCATAGCCTAACTAGATTCCTTTTAAGTTGGAGTAAGTAACCAACCTTTCTTTATCCAGACCAACACAATACTGAAATCCCATTTCCATTCACATGTTATAGTATAACCCACATGTTCCTTTTGTTGGGGTGGTAAAAACCAGAAATCCTACGTTTTAAATGGTAGTATAACCCACAAAATTACACACACATAAATATATAAATAATTAAGAACTGAAAAACCCCCATGAATAATGAAATATTGAGAGTTAAGGTAGTAGTGATCTCTTCGGCATCAAGAATCAGAATGATTTAGCTCAACCAAACATATTGTAGTGATGATTGTAATTATGAGTAAAACAATATAGTAAAAGTATATTATACCTACTTAAATATCATATATTTAGTATTTAAACTTTATATATATATATTTCCTTCAATCCCACACATGCATAACTATTTTATATTAATCTTTTTTATGCATCCATAAATTTCTCTTTCAATGATGACATACTTAAAAGTTAATATATTCTTTGAGAATCTATAAATTTAATATATTTTAACAACATATCTCATTATAATAATTCATATAACATTTAATATTAAATAAAAATTAATATTAAATATCTTGTAATACTTCTATAAACCATGTGAGATAGACTCTTCATATTTCAAACAATTCAAATTTGAAACTTTTGATTTTCAAATAATGCAGTATGAATATCTATTCACATGATGATGATTTAAATATATATAAAATACTCAAAAATATTTTTTTTCTAATATATAAATAATTAACTAGTATTTTAGAAATAATTAAATCAATAAAAAAATAAAAAACACATGCAAAAATAGAAATATAAAAGAATATATAAAATAAAGAATATTTCAGGATTTTAAAAAACAATCTATTTATGTGTAAGAATAATTTTTTCCTTTTGTGTAAATATGATTTTTGTGTAGACATAAATTCCATGTAATAATGAATTTTTAGTGTTTAATAAAAACCATACAATTGTAAACATAAAATTTTTGTACTGTATAAGCATCATATAACCACAAACCATAAATTATATGTATTGCTTAAACATCATCCTATGGTGTTTAATCATAATTCTATATAACCATGTATTTTTTCTAGGTAACTATGATCCTAAGCCACATAAACATGATTTTAAGATGCATAAACATAATTATAAGATGTATAACCATCATTATATCATGTGTAACCATGATCCTAAGTCTGTAAGAAACATTCCATTATATGAATCAAAATAATTAAGGATGACTTAAGAAATAAATAATGCTATGAGAAATTATAATTATTTATTTTGTTATCATTACATTAAAACTTGTAAAATAATAATGTTATATGGAATAAAAAATAAAGTTTATAATTATCAAAAGTATAAAGTGGATCAATGAGCCATTAATAGTAAGGGTTTTTTTATAACTCAATTTCCTTTTTTAAGTTATAATGCTTTTTCTTGGGATTTGTTATTATATATTTGGTTTATTTCACCCTATTATTATATTATATTGTAATTATTCAATAATTTCTAAATATTTACATTTATCTCTTAAAAACTAATTTCTAAGTTATTCCTATTTCAAAAAAAAATTGGTAAGAGTTTTGTTAACTCGGACTCCTTTTCATCGAGTCATAGTTTTTCCCTATGAATATGTTATTATAAGATTATTATATTCTTAAATTTATTTAATTAATATGTTACTTTCTATTTCTCTCTACGGAATTAACATTTTCTCATCAAAATTTTCTTTTTTGATGCATCTCTTTATTTTATAAAAAAAATGTTATTTCTAAGAATAATTCTCTTCCTCTTTAAAATATTTTTATCTTCAATGTTCATATTATTTATTTGAATAAGTTTTTTCCTTTATTATTTTGAAATAAAAATATTTATTGTCTAATTTTATCTTTATACTTATCTTTTAATCTCAAAATTAAACTTTTTTACTCTTTTAACAATTTGGATTTCAATAAAAACATTTTGAAATATTAATGAGGCATTTAATTTCATGTTCATATATTTTATCTTCCAATGCAAATTTTTTGAATTAATATTTATTTAATTTCAAGGTTAAATTATTGGGGTTTATTTATAAATAATGTTTTAAAATTTCTTCATATCACCTTCTTGAAATTGAATTTTTAAAGTGACTTATAACTTCATCTTTTTATGACATTTTTAAAAATGTTTTATGAAATCGCTTTTTATAATTTTGAACCAATTTTAATCTATATCCACAAAATATCTATCTCCTATGGATTTATGTATGAATAACCCTCTTGATGAAATAATTAAATAATATTTTTTCGTGACTGAACTTTCATTATCTACCAATCTAATTCTTGAAATTATTTTATGTGATACCACTTGGAAATGTTACGAAACTTTTTTTGTTTCCATGGGTTTTCCATGATATATTGTATGGTTGATTTCATATAGCACTCATATTTATGGTATTTCATTATGTGATGGTTGGGATCCTATATATACCTCAAATTTATTATTTAAGCTTTTATATCTCATGAGAAAATGATGTTATATGTGCACCTGTTTGTGTTTGGAAATGTTAACAATTATATGCATGGACCTGATTTTATGTCCATATATTTTTGTGTGGACCTATTTTTCTTTAGACATGTTCACAATTTTAGGATTTATTATAATTTTTTAAAACTTATGTGTTATAATTCTATGTTATTCTAAATGTCTCATGATGATTATATCATGATTAAATGCTCTTATATCATGGTATATGTTTGATCATTTTAGGTGGCATGTCATTATATCATGCCATATGGACAAATATTATTATTCCATGTTCATTTTTAATTAGACATTTCTCCCATGATCATGTTCTTTATATTATTATAATGTAACCTTTTATAAATCATTGATAATGTTTTCCCTTACTAAGAATTTGAGATTTCTTATGTTTTCCATTCCCCAAATTATAAAGAAGAGTATAACATATGAGATGTTTGGAAGGAGTTCTGTAATAGTGTGATTATAAATAAATGTTCATAATAATATTTTTATATATATAATCTTCAAATACACTAAACCTCTGGTTTCTTAATTTGTGAGATTAATTTTGATATGTAATATCTAAAATTATGGAATTATTATATTTTTTTCATGGTTTGTCTAACTTAGTATCAAATCTAGTATGTAAAGTTTGTGTTTTTATAACTAGAATCGATAATGTGGTTCTAGGGTATCTCAGTTGGTATCAGAGTAGGATTTAATTATTTTTAGATACTGGGACTAGAGAAATTTATCAAAAAACCTAAATATAAGTACAAATATATATATGAAAATATCCAAGAATTTGGGTAAATTAGAGTGTGTAGCTTACTAGAAATGGAATCCCTAGATAGATACAAGCAAGTGGATCTATCTATTATCTTAGATACACCTAGGGGTAATAACCCTGAAAATTGTTGGTTGAGTATTTAATCTTTCTATACTTGGTGCACAATTAATGGGTTTAACTGCACACTTGGTTTGACACTCCCAAGGGAAATGTTTTAGGTGATTCACATAATATTTTTTAACCATTATAAAGGATTTAAAGGGAATTCAAGGATGTAATATATAACTAGTCAAGTTAGAGAACCCAGTAGAAAAATAACCATGGATAACCTAATTTTAAACATAAATATTCATAAGTTAGGTTATGAATGTCATTTATGAGTTACTTCCTCGAATTTTATTATTTCCTTTTATAAATTTATTAATTTTCTTATACATAAAATTTCATTTATTTAAATTAATGGTTTGATCCCAGAGAAATCGAGCTAATAATAGGGGTGATGGAAAATGTGGTAATTGTACCAAAAAAACAAATTGGATAGGATTTTGAGTGAAAAATATTATGTTTATTCCTAACTAGATACCTTGAGTTATGATTAATAACTTGAACCTAGAAAATTTTCCAAAAACAAAAAATAAGATAAAAATAGAGTTTCATGAAAGTTAAGGTGATAAAACCATGAAGGAAAGAAGATTCAATATTATACCTGTCAAAAATGTGGGAAGAAACACCCTGGTGAGTTTCTAAAAGGAATAGGAAAATTTCTCAAGTTTGGAGGATTGTACACTAAGCTTATAATTTTCAAAGAGAGATAAAGAGGTTGGTAAATAAAATAGAGGGAAAATGAGTCTTAGCTAATTCTCCACCCACACTTCAATGCTTCAAATGTAAGGAGTTTGGGAATTAAGAAAATTAATGGCCTAACCTAAGTGATAATAAGGATAATAAACCCCAACAACCTATAAGACCAAGGTAATAAGGAAGAACATATGTAATGAGTATTGTTGAAGTGGATCATGATAATTAAGGTTCACTTATCATCTGATCTATATTTGTGAATTTCTTATTGTATTTTGGTTCTATCTACTCCACTATATCAAGGATATTTTCTAATAGCATCAAATCACAACCCTAATGAATTTATATTGAATTATCGGTTGTATGATTATTATATCCCTAGTTTGAATTATATGGTAAAGTGCTTCGTGGAAATCGTATTATTCATTATTTAAATGAATTTTATGTGATTTTGGAAATGTATTGGTCATATCCAAATAGCTTCTATATTAATTACTAAAATAGGTAAATCACATTTCATGTTTCAAATCAATCGATGATCATCTATAATTTTAAGGATAACTATGAACTCTATAGGAAAATTAATTCCATTGTATATGTTTTAATACCCAACCATGAGTGTTATTTATCTCCAATGATTAAAGATAAAATAAATATTCAGGATATGTTTATTATAATGGAAACGATGTGTTTCCTAGTCTTACTTGAGATGTTAAGGTAAATATCTCATTCGAAATTATATCTTAATTAATTTATATATTTTATATACTCTTAGATATTTTTATTAGTAAGTGATAATTAAAATTGTAAGGAAGAAATTTATTAAAGGGGTAGAGAATATAACACCTATGGTTTTAGAAAATGTTTCATTCATTAAACTATTTGTACATAATTCTTAAATATGTTTTATATCCTTTTAAATGAATATAAATAGAGTATAAATTAATTCATACAAGATATGAATCAAACTAACAACACTTTATTCATTCACAGTATAACATTAAAAAAATTACATGAAGCTAAGAATTTCATACCATGGAATATTAAAAATCAAGGATGATTACATCCATTAAAAGTGAATAAATTAAAATGAGATAATAAATAGAAAATAATAATATCTTTATAGCTAGAAAATCCCATGGATTATCTATGCCCATGAGGATCACTATTAGTAAAAATAAACCTACAATGAGAAAGAACAACATCAAAGGAGAAATAATGTTGTGAAATATAAAATGAAAATTTAGGGAATGAGAATTGTTATGTAAGAGGTGATAATGAAATGAATTTATAGGTAGTATGTAACACCTTGAAATTCTAAAATAAGAAAATTGTATTCAAGAGTTTGCATAACATTAAATACCATGCTTAAAAGAAAATATAACACCCCGAGGCTTTAAGATATATTTATTTTTAAATATATTAAATCTCTTCGATAGATTTAATTACACACAACAATGATTTTAACTTACATTACATGCAACACTAATTTTATCTTGTATTACACACAACGCTCAGTTTAGTTTGCATTACATGCAAGATCAAGTTTTACCGAACAATAATATACTATTAATATTATTATATGATAGCAAACGGCTAGCTGTAATAATGGAGAGTATAAATTGAATTAACTAAATTATTAAATATATATATATTACACATGTTTATTAGTTATCTATTTATTAGTAATAAAATAAGAATCATTTGAAAGAAAAATAAGGGTTTTCTAAAATAATAGTATTTTTTCTAAAAGATGGTTTAATAATGATTTGAAAATATAATTTAAAATTAATTTTATCACACCCCACCCCAACACTTATCTTTTATTTTATTTATATTTTTTATTGTAGTTTTTATGGACATATGAGGTATTTTCAGAAAAAAAAATGGTGGTTTTTTGGTGAACAAAAGAAGGCATATGGTTGGCACACATTTAAGAGGTTCCAACCAAGTAAAAACCATATAGCCTAAATAATGGAACTATATAATGAACATTTCTAGGTGAATATGCATGTGCCCCTCCCTAGGAGACTATTAATTTCCTACACCTTAGGAAAGACGCAGCCACACAATTGGCACATGGTCTGGAAGACCATGCGGTCAAACCATGCAATCTACCCAGGTTTAAAAAAATAAAAAGAAAAGAAAATTTATTATTATTATTATTATTTATGTTATTATTATTAATTATTATTATTATTATTATTATCTTTTAACCCTTCCCCTGCCTAATTATCTAAATTTTCCCCTCTTCCATGGGTCGTACGACACCCTTTCCCCAAAGGGCACCCGGCTGTATGCCTCATCCTCCTCCTCTCCCTCCGGTGGGCCATTTTCCCAGCTTATTTTTCATTTGATCATATCTGGTGAATCTATATATTCCTCTTCTTCCTTACCCTCCCTATATTTCATGGTTTTATTTCTATTTCATGTGGTGCACGCACCTAGGGAAAACTTCAACCTGTTTTGGGGTGTTTTTTTGGTTTTCTATTGGTTCCTAAGGTTTTTTACAACTGATTAAGGCCTATTCTAGCCACAGTTGTCAAAGTCAGTGGGTTCTCCTTTGATTTTGGGTAGTTTTTATTTCATTTTAATTCCTTGGATGGATTTTAATAATGGATTTTTTAACTTTTGGATTCATTATAATTTTATAGTCAATCTCAGACCTGCTTGAGGTGGTTTTGGACTAACATTGTTGAATGTGACTTGCACAGGTATACATAGGTAAGCACACATATATATATATATCCTCCTTGTATATATTCCCTCATGATGAGGATAATATGTACATTGGGTCAAAGGGTACATATAAATATGTTAAAGTGTATGTGTGTGTAAGTGTGAAGTGGTCATCACTAAAGGCGTTGTGTTTTGGGGTAGGTTACCTATGTCTAAGCCTTTAATTTTAATTCCCTGATTTCTTGAGTATTTTAATAATTTGTTTTTATTATTATTTAGTATGTTCACACAATAAAAGTTTATTGTGGACTTTAAGAATAGTTTTTCATTTATTTTTCTTAATTTAACTAAGATTCTAACATAGATTTTTCTTATTTAAACATGTTTTCAGCCTTATTTGAAAATGTGTCGTATCTTAATTTCTCTATTTGTTATCTAAATGATTTCTAAATTAGAAGGTATAAATGTTCAAATATTTTTTCTTAAATTGATGAGGCATGGTTAACACTTTCAATTCTTTTATGAAATTGGAAAACCCCTCTTAAGGCATTCCCCCTTGGGTTGGAAATGTGATATTTATGTGTGGTGAAAAATGTGTGCCCAGTGATGGGATTGTACTTTGTTTATGTTACATGGAAATAGGTTTCTCTTAAGGTGAGAGTCTAGAGGTGAGATAGTGAATTTATTCTTTTATGTGAAATGTATGTTTTGTATGTGTATTTTAGTTTAATAAGAATCACCTCCATTTTAATTGTCATGGTAAGCCTTCAGTAGTTAAGTGGGAGCCTTATGTACACATGCTGCACTAGTTGAGATTACTCACTAGCAAGTGGCCCTAAGTAGATAACCTAACTGCTTTTGGGATGTGCCCTTTGGTCAACCCAGTGAGGGTGTCACCGAATGTTAGGGAAGTGTTTAATGATATTCAATAAAAGTAGAGATTTATTTTATAATATATATTATTTTTTTTATCCATCTAGACCAACACCCTAGAATCCCTAACACTAATTTACATGTCAGCTACTTCCCTCTATTTTCTAGTATTTTTATAAAGTGACACCATTAATTTGTATTCAGTATTAAGATTACTATTTAAGTATTAGTTACCTTTTGAAGTAATTTATTGAAATGTATTTTCATACTTTGGAAACTATTTTTTAAATGTAATGAAATGTGGTTTTTATTAAAAAATAGAAGGTTGATACTTTTTTTAATAATGGAAAACCATATTTTTACATGTATTTTTTTCAAACTAGCATGATCATACTTCACTTTAAAGGTAATGAATAGGGTTTTTTATCCTTGGAATCACTACTAAGAATCTCAGTGCTAAAACCAACTTTATTTATCATTTTTTAGCTTCAAGTTCTTGCAGTTCTAGATCACTCATGTACTGAACATGGTTCTTTGGTGGGAGGTGACCCATGAGGTCACATAGAGGCATGTTCCATTTTTATTTCTTTTTCTATGCTAGTTATACCTTTATTTTTTTATTTATTTCCAGTTTATGGGATAAAATATTCTTATTTAAGTCACTTTTATGCTCGACACAAGTTTCTAACCTGGGAGGATCAGGAACACCTATCGGGCCTTGTTGTGGACTGACTCTGGTGACAAGTTTGGGGTCAACCCAAGTTGGTTTGTGACAAAATGGTATCAAATAAGGTTAACCCTTATTATTTGAGTATTTCTGGTAGTTCTAAGCTAGGATTTTTATAATTCAAGTGGTAGGTCATGGGTAGGTGCTTGATCACCACCTATTCAAAGGGATTCTTGAATTTATAAGGTGGTTTGTGATGGTTATTCCTTAAAATCTGATCTTGGATTTAGAATTTTTTCTTTATTTTTTATGGAGTTTTTTGTTTGGATTTTAGAATTTGAGGGTTATTTTGAGAAACTCCAAGGCTTAGTGTGGTTGTTTTAAAGGAATTAAAAAGGGTGTATGGTTTTTGTGAACGGTCAAGCAAACCATTCACAAACCATGTATCTACCTCTGATGGCCCCTAGTGTCCTCACAAAATTAGCGCACGGTTTTCCAAACTGTGTGACCATGCTATGTGTAGCATATTTGTTTCTATGTTTTTAAAATTTTGATATGTTGAGTGTTGAGTTTCTTTTCTTTATTCTTGGAATGGTTTTAAGTTTTTTTTTATCTATTAACCTTATGTTTAAATATAATTTTTGGTTTATAAAAGTTATATTTCTAAAATATAAAACTTTGGGTTGTTTTGAAAATAGAAGGGGGATTTTTTTCATTTTGAAAAGTTTTGTAAAAAGTGAATCAAAAATGGTTTTAGAAAGAATTTTTGGGGTCTTTGGATTTTTTTGTGAAATGTAAAGTGGAAGTTTCTTATGAATTCATAAATTTTTTTATTTAATGATAAGGGTCAACTTTTAAATTTTGTTGGGAATCTAAAAATAGGGTTAAATGTCTTGTTTTGGAAATGGGAATATATTGTTTTGACCTTTGGTATTCTAATGAATACTCACATATATGGATAGGGTGTGGTATGTGTGGATGGGAACCTGAGTTAAAATGTTTAGGTATATGTGTGGGGATTTATAGGGTACCGCTGGTCAGGACCCAAACCTTCTGGGTTTATCTTGGTTTACCAAAAAGATATTATTTTTTGTTGTTTAGTGTTTATTTTGAGTGCTTTAGGATTCCATTTTTTGTCTATTTAGTTTTGTGATACCCGATGTAATGTTGAAGTGGTGTTTGATTTTGGGTTACTAATTCATGATTGATATGTGGATTTTTTTGTTGTGTTGTATTTTAATTTAGTCGTATTCTTCTTCTTTTCAAGGTATTCCCCCACGAAGTTCTATGGGATTCTGAAAATCATTTTCAATTGGTTCTCCCATTTTTTACTTTTTAGTTTATAAACTATTGAAATAGTCATTTAGTTCATTTTTGATATAGAGCTTGGTGGGCCTTAGTACTCAGAATGTTTCCAAAAGTTTCAAGAGTCAAACCAACCTCATTTTTTCGGGTATCCAGAGACTAGGAAAGATGAATAATGGTTGCAAAGAATTGACTAGATATTAATCAAACTTGATCTCCCTAACCCTCTTAAGCCCAAGTTTGAAACATTTGTATTGGAAGGCTCATGTGGGAAGTGGTGGAAGTCAGTTCACCAGTCAAAACCAAAAAAATTCCACTCGTTGGAAATCATTAAGGACTTTTTTATCCAATATTATTTCTCTAAATTCATGAAGTTATCGAAGGAGATGGATTTGTACCATCTCACAAAAGAAGATTCAAAAGTTTTATAGTACGCTAAGAGTTCTATTGATTTGGTTTTTTATCTCCTAGAACTTGCTGAAGATGAAGCCTTGAAGACTTTATTCTTTGAAAAGGGCCTTCGAACAGAATTATTTAAGGTGGTGTCATCTTACCTCGACACCTATAAGGAAGTAGTAAGGTAGGATTTTCAGACTCAAGTAGGCTTAGTATGGGAACCAAAAGTGGTCAATGTATCGCCTATACATGGGAGAAGTGGTGGTATCTCCAATAAAGTTAAAGGTAAATGAGATAAATTTGGCCTGTTGGGAAGTAACATGAAGTAGCCATCATGTTTCTCCTCACCAGAATCATCTGGGGGTAAGCTCTAGGTGTGCCAATAATGTGTAAATATGAGGCATAAGAAGTCATCCTGTCTAGAATTTCTAAGGACCTATTGTATCTGTGGATTCTTGGATCATATAAAATATTTTTTTTGTTTCTAGGTAGTTAAGTAAATCCAAATCCACCCCTTCAAAGGACCGCCAATCCCATTTGGATAAGCATCGTGTTAATGTGGACTCTATTTTGAGTTTATTTTGTTGAAAATGTCTTCTTTTTTTGGGATGTTGAACATAGTGGTGTGGTATTTTGTTTGGAATAGGGGGAGACGTTGAATATATTTGTGAAAGTCCTATTATTAGTGGATATGTATTTTGGAAAATTCCAAATCCTGATGTTGTGGAAAAGTATTGTTTCTTGTTTTTCATCTCGTCTCTCAAAACATTAGTTTTCATTTTAATTTGTGAGATTTTTCTTGTTTGGGTAACCATGGTTTAACTAGGGTTTTTAAAATAGTGGGTATACCACCCTCAGTGAGCTCATGGTGATCCTGGCTCTCTAGTCCTTATTATTTTCTTCTTGGGAATTTTGAACTCCAGTTGCCCATGTGACCCTTTGGTTCCACCCTTCCTGACCCTGAGGGGTTTCATTGGTGATTTCTAAGTTATGTGTTATGATATTCCATGTTTGAGAGTGTGTATGGAGTTTTTATCCTTTTATATTTTTTTAGAGTTTTGGGTAGGAGATGAGTTTTCCTAGTTCTCATCCTTTTGGTGACTGAGGCTTTATTTGGGTGGAGTCTATCATTTCATTGTGTTTTTGTTGGCCTGGTCTTTTTAGAATTTATAGGGAAATAAAGTTTCAATGGTGGGGATAATTTTTACACCCCGACCCAACACATCTCTTCTATTATATTTATTTTTTTCTTAATGTTTTTTATGGACTTCCAGGCTATTTTCAGAAAAAAAAAATGATGGTTTTTTGGTAGATAGAAGAGGGAACATGGTTGGAACATGGTTAAGACAGATCTGGTTCTAGTATAGAAAAAACCATGTGGCCTAGATAGTAGAACTATATAGGGTTCATAGCTAGGAACACAGTCGTGCAACCCTCCCTAGGAGCCCATGTGGTCCCTCCCCCTTAAGATAGAGGCAGCTACATTATTGGCACACGGTCTGGAAGACTGTGCTATCAAACCATGTGGTTTTTTCATGTTTAAAAAAATTAAAATAAAATAAAATAAACGCTATTATTATTATTATCATCATCATATTCTAATCCCCCCACCCACCTTATCATCTAAATACCCCTTATCCCTTTCTTCCCTAGGTCACGCGACACCTACACCACAGAGGGATCCCAGTAGCATGACTCCTCCTATTGCTTATCCTCCCTCTATTTCATTTTTTTCTTTCTCTTACATGTGTTTTTCAAACCTAAGGAAAACCCTAACCCATTTTGGGTGTTGTTTTGGTTTTGTTTTGGTTATTAGGGTTTGTGAAGTCTGATTAAGGCATGTTTTAGCCATGGTTGTCAAAGTCAGTGGGTTCACCTTTGGTTTTGGGTAAGTTTTTTTCAATTTTAATTCCTTAGATTGATTTTGATTAGGTATTTTATAACTTTTGGATTCCTTATATTTTTTGAGTGAATCTCAAACTTGCATGAGGTGGTTTCGGACCACTATTATTGAAGGAGACTTTCGCAGGTATACATAGGTAAGAACATTTATATATATATATATATATATATATCCTCCTTGTACATATTCCCTTATGGTGAGAGTAATATGTACATTGGGTCAAAGGGTACATATATGTGTGTGTGTGTGTGTGTGTGTGTTGAAGGGTATATGCGTGTAAGTGTGAACTGGTCATCACCAAAGGCAGCATTTTTTGAGGTTGGTTCCCTATGTCTAGGTCTTTAATTTGAATTCCTTGATTTCTTAAGTATTATAAAAGTGTGTTTTTATTATTATGTAGTATGTTCATGCTATTAAAGTTGATTTTGGCCTTTTTTAATAGTTTTTCATTTATTTTACTTAATTCACCTTAGCTTCCAACATGGGTTTTTCTTATTTGAACATGTTTTCAACCTTATTTGAAAAATATAAGGTATATTAAATGATAAATTGGTTTTTTTAATAATTTATAACATGGAATTTCTAAATTTACAAATATATTTTCTTAAAGTAATGAGGACTAGTTGGCACTTTAAATTGTTTTATAAAATTAGAAAACCCTACTTAAGGAATGCCCCCTTGGAATGGAAATGTGATATATGTGTGGTATGAAATGTGTGACCAGTGATGGGATTGTACTTTGTTTATGTGACTTGGAAAGTGGTTTCACTTAAGGTGGGATTCCAGATGTGAGATAGTGAATTGCTTATTTTTAGGTGAAATGTATGTTGTGTATGTGTGTGTTAGTTTAATAAAACCCACCTCCATTTTAATTATCATGGGAATCCTTAGGTATTTATGTGGGATCCTTAAGAACACATATTTCACTAGTTGAGATTACGCACTACCTAGTGGTCCTGAGAAGATAACCTGAATGCTTTTGGGATGTGCCCCTTGGTCGAGCCAATGAGGGTGTCACCGAGTGTCAGGGAAATGTTTGATGATATCCTATGTCAATAAAGATTTATTTTTTGAGATTTATTGTATCTTTATCCTAGGCCTTATCAAACAACACCCTATATCCTATGACACCAGTTTACACATACGCTACTTTCCTCTATTTTTTAGCATTTTTATAAAGTGACACCCTTTCTTTGCATTCTGTATTAAGATTCCTGTTCCATCACTTGTTATATTTAAAATTAATTTATTGAAATAAATTTTCATTATTTAGAAACTATTTTTAAAATGTAATGGGAAGTGTTTTTTCTTAAAAATGGAAGGTTGTTACTTGTTTTTTTTAAGAATGGAAAACATTATTTTTATATGTCTTTTTTTAACACTAGCATGATTGGACTTCCCTTTAAAGACAATTTGTGGGGAGTTTTTTAACCTTGAAATCCATAATAATAATATCAGTGCTCAATCCTACTTTCTTTATCAATTTTAAACTTCAGGTTCTCTCAGTTTTGGATTTCTCATGGAGAAAACATGGTTCTTTGGTGGGAGGTGACTCGTGAGGTCACATGGTGATATATTCAGTTTTTATTTCTATATCACTACGATTTATTCATTTATTTTTCTATTTATTTCTCATTTATGGGATAAACCATTCCCATTTAATTCACTTTTATTCCTGACACTACTTTCCAACCCAGGAGGATTAAGAACACCTCTTAGGCCTTGTCACGGGCAGACTCTGGTGATTGGTTCGGGGTCGACTTGAGTTGGTTTGTGACAAATTTTTACCAATTTTTGAAATTTTAATGGGAAAAATAAAATTCATTTTTTAAATATTAATACCAAAATTATCTTAGAGTGAATTTTTCTGATTTTTCTGAGAAGTTGTATTTTTTGATGAATAGTGAAAATTATTGAATTTTAATTGAAAATTGCATTTTCATTTAAATAATTTATAATGTTTAATTATATTTTTAATTGGTTTTAAAGTAAAATTAGTTCAATTTTATATCAATTAGTCCAATTTATTTCATTGTAACGATTTTTATATTTAATTTTGATATAAAAACATTGTAAACTTTTGAACCTTTTCACTTTAAAAACTCGCTTTCTCATCGCATGTGTGGGATATAGTTTAATTTAAATTATTTCACTTAAGTGAATCGAATTGGGAATAATGTATTCTGTATTTAAAATAATAATAATTTATATTATATAATAATTTAGATTAATTTTTTTGAATAATTATTAGTGCAAAATATTATAATTAATTACCATGATTAAGGTTATAACGGGGTTTTTCACGTTGCATGTGTTTGTTTTAAAATTAATTTTACACACACATATGATTTTTATTTAATAAATTGGATTTAATATTTAGAGTGATTATATCTTAATTATCTAATAAATATTATTTTAATTTTATTCTTAAAGGTTTAATTACCTAGGTAAATAAAAAGATACAAGTTACCTTGGTAAAAACTAAAAAGGTAAAATTGAGTAAACTTAAAGACTAAAGAAAAAAATTATAAAAATTTATTTCTATTTGTTTGGTAGAGGTATTCATCAACCACATAAACTCTAACTTCAATTATTAATCTATTTTGGAGTATTTGAGGTAAGATATACCTCCCAATAGTGAATAATTTTGAGTACTTACAAAAATATCACCCCTCCTCAATTATAAGAGGGTAATCACTCCTCTCACTTCTTTACACCTTGAAAACTATTTGGTTTATCCAATCCATACCCAAATCACTTAAAAAAATTCCTCCCTTCATCATATAATCCTTATTTTTTATATAAATCCAACCTATGAATGATTTAGTGCAAACTTAAGGAGAATACCCAAAGAAAAGGTATTGTTCATCAATGAGTGTTTAAATTTTATTTATTTCTCCACCTCCTTAAATTATTATTAAACCATAATAATATAAAAACCTCAGTATCTTTCATATACTAGGATTTTTTTATAATATTTTTATAACCTAAAACCACCTCCACTTCCATCAAATGGGTTACAAAATCATCATTCGTGTATATGGCGGACTACCGCCTCTCAAACTAATGTCATTCATTTTTTCATTTTCTACCACTCAAGGTTCGGTATTATGATGGATATAAATTATATATATGATATTTATAACATAATTATACCTATTGAGTCATTATATCATATATATAACATATTTATTTCCTTTTTTAAGAGAAATGACAACGTCACTCGTGTGTACTACGGACTATCGCCCCGCGAAGAGATGTGATTCATCTTTCACTAATGATTTATATAGAAGGTGGTAAGAAAAAATGTTAATGATTATGTTTTATATACATTACATAATCATTATATTCATTTCATATTAATAATTCATAAAATATAATATATCATTTTATTTTATTTACACTTAAAAAGGATAACATCGTTTGTGTATGTGTGGAGTACCACCTTCACAAAGTGATGTGACACTCTTTTCATCACCACACCACATGGATTATATATATAAGTATATTTAAAGAAATAATATTCTATTTATGATATTATGATAATTATTTAAAGATAAAATATTACTTATCTCCTTTCTATAATGATCACTAAAAAATGGAAATGTAACTCATGCGTGCGTATGGACTACCATCTCCATGATCATAACGTACTTCATTTCTCAAAACCATTATTCATGCTTATTTATAAAATTATAATTGGTGTAGAAATATGATAATTATGCCATTATTATTATTTTTTAGATGATGAAACAATATAATATTTTCAAGAACTTGATCTTTAATGAAAAAACATGCATGAGAAAACAAGGAAACTAACACGAGAAATAATGAAAATATTGAATGATTATTAACAAACAGGTTATAAGATGTTGTAAAAAGATCATATATGATACTATAAATATTAATATAGTTTTTTAATAAGTTAATAACATGTTTAAAACCCATATACGGTAGGTTAATGTCATGACCCGTCCCAGTGGGGCCCGTGTCGCGACTCCCCAAGCCCACCTCCAATAGGAAAGGGGCTGGTTACTATCACCGAATAGGCATATCACTAACATGGGAGGCATTGCCTAAGTACCTTTACACATGAACACATATCCAATACAACAAATGTTGAAATGTAAAAAACCCACTAAGATACAAAATTCATGCATACAACTAAACCCAACCAATAGAGTACAAGATATATTATAGTGCGGAAAGTAAACTGGGACAGAATACAATCCCACCAAAAGGAAGAGTCATAAAACTACAAATTCCAACCTGTAAGAAATAAAAAATAGGTACTAGGACTACTGCTCATAGCCGTAGGAACACATTGGGCTATAAGAAATCTGAAAAAGCTCAGTTTGGACCTAGTCCACCCTGGACTCTGTCAAAATGCCACTCATCTTCACAAGACATGACACGTGCAGGCAAATCCCATGCAGGGGTGAGTATAACAGTACTCAGTAGGGGACCCCAAAAACCACAAAGTAATAAAAAAAGTAAAGGTACAGTCAGATATACAAAGTATATGTCTAAAACAAATATAAAAAGAGAAACATATCCAGATATACTCAAAACCCAGACCTGTAGTCTAGAGGTAAGTCACAAAGACCGCATACCCAAGCTAGGGATTTAGTTCAAAGATTCCATGAACCACTTGTCTGGGATAACTCACTTCATGATTTTGACAGCTCTGATGACATCCATCCAAGAATTATGTTATTCAGTAAGTTTCATGAGAGAGAGATAGAGATGCACTGATAGATCTAAAGAGAGAAAATATAGACTCATTCTGGGAGAACTCACTTCTGAGTAGGGAAAGATCACAATACACAGATGAGGATCACTGCCAGGGACCTGGTGTATACTGAAACACATCCAGATTTACCTACTAAGTAGAGTATCAACATCTTGTAGGATTGTTCTTGTTGTTTCCTAACTCTAATTAGGGTTAATAATGGGTAGGAGATCTCGCTTAGGGCCTCTCGGAGGGATTCTGACTCTATATAGAAAGTCATGCTGAAGGGATCATACTCTTGTGGACGGAAATGATACCTGACCTTCAGGGTAACGAGCAAAGGTTCACTAACCCAAATGAAACCTACATAAGGAAAGGTTGATAAGAATACCCATCCATGTGCAGAAAGGTATATGGTGTGTAGAAAGGTCACACGTCGTGTCATATGACCCTGGGTACTTCCTGTGTACAACATCTTGTGTTGAAGAGCATGTCTTGTCGAAGGAGGTACACACGGAGTGTAAGAGAGTAACACGTTGTTTCCTGATATCTGGGGGTCACTCTATGTATATTGTTTGAGTGTTTTTACATGGTTTTAACCCGTGTAGTCCAACCCATGTACTGGTACATGGGGTAACCCATATAACTAGCCTGGTTTGGCCGTGTGGTAAAGTACATGTCGTGTACTCCACCATGTGTTTGTGCATCGTCTAAGATACACATTGAACATCACATAAGGACCTAAACACTGTGTAATAGTTTCACACTTCATGTCATCACTTCCTATATAGAGAAACCCTATACGCAACCGAGCCAGCCCCACACACCATGTTCTTCGGAGAACACACCGAGTTCCTCAGGATTTTCCAAAATCATAGATTCTTCTCCGTTGTGACTCAGGTGCTCCTTGTATCCCTAATCTAGCCATCTGATCACTATGAAACTCCATATTCTAGTTCTCCATACCATGATAACACCGAAATGGTAGGTTTTGGGCCTTCGATCGTCTCTAAAAATGTGTCTCAATTATCTGTACAAAAAACGTTTGAAGAATGATTTCTTCTAATCCTTGCAGATTCATCGTCCTACATCTTCGTCGCACCTCTTATAGGTCTTCATGATGTCAAATCTTCAATTTGGGATCATTCTGTAGCAAAACGGAAGCACAATGATCTGTTGTTCATAACCCTGTGAAGAACATGAAGAACGTGGGGTAAAAATGGGAAGAAAAATATCCTCACAATAAATTTAGGAACAAAACTTTATCATCATTCATCACATTGTTGATCCTCTCCTATTAGAAGGATCAAATATAGAAAATCAAAATAAATTAAATCATGTATAGATTAATTCCCCAAAACAAACCCGATAAAAACCCTCCCAAAATAACAAATGATATGTGGGTCAACCTATTCATAGTTTGATCTGTGTTCGTCATTTAAATCCAAGAATATGGAAAAGAATAATTAAAATAACAACCCCTACCTTGATCTTCGATGAAGATAGGTAGATTGGTCATCGGTCAGTATTTGATCTCATTTTCCAAAGATCTATGCATCTTCGTTGGTCGGCATTCGTCGAGAATTCCCCAAGGGTGGATTCTCTATAATTTTCTATATAATTTTAGGGAGTTTTCTAGGGTTATGAGCCTAACCTTGGGATTCTTTTTATTTTGAACAAATTAATGAGTCTTTGTGTTAAGGAAACATTTAAAATAAAATAAACTATTAAAATTATTTTATTTCCTTTAAAACGTCTAAAACCTAACTTCTATTGTTTACCTGAATTAGTTGATGTTAGGCCCCACCTAAGGAAAATTTGATGCTCTAAATGCAACGGTGCCATCATACTTCTAATCTGGACACCCATTTAAATTTTATTCCATTTTTTCAGGAAAATATATTGCACGCTATTTAAAATTTTTAAGTTATTTAGAACACTTATTTTAGGAACTCTGAGTCTCAGAATCGCACTCTGTCGTAAAGCTTGGTCTAGTAATAATTCTATATAATATTTAAAATAATATATAGAAAATATAAGACAATACATTACCACCACCTTAGGGATTTTACATCCCCAAAAATCCAAAAAAAGGCCACTCAAACAGATGTGGGAACTGCGCACAAATCTAAGCCTTCCACTCCCACATTCTTCCCTAACAATTCTCGTGCTTCCACCGAACATGAACCAATGGAATCACTCTCCCATGATGTATCCTCTCCTATACATCCTTGATCTCTACTGGGTACTATTTGAAGGTCGCTACATCCTCGATGTCCATCTCACCCCAATCGGTGACATACGATTGGTCATATACATACCTCCTCGGCTACGACATGTGGAAGACATCATGTACCTAGTGAAACTATGACGGTAGAGCTAGGAGGTACACCACCCCGCTAACTCTGTGTGGTATCTAAAAAGGGTTGATGAACCTCAAAGACAACTTGTCACCCCAGCCAAATCTATGTTACCCTCATCGAGGTGAGACCCGAAGGAAAACATGGTCTCCCTCTTCGAACTCCAGAGGTCTCCACCGTCTATCAGCATAAGACTTTTGCTGGATCTATGTAGTATTCATCCGCTCCTGAATAACCTTCACCTTCTCGATGGTAGCTCACACAAACTCTATACCCATGATTGCTGACTCTCTGGGGTCAGTTTAGCGAAGCGGTGACTAGGAGGGTCACCCATATAAATCCTCAAATGGTGTCATACCAATGGTGGAGTGGTAGATGTTGTTGTACATGAACTCCACCAGTGGTAGGTGGTCCTCCCAACTACAACCAAAGTCTAATATATAGGCCCGCAACATATCCTCCAAAACCTGAATGGTTCTCTCCATATGACCATCTATTTGAGGATGGAACGCTATGCTCAATCCTAGATGAGTCTCAAATGCCTCCTGCAATCCCTTCGACAAACGGGATGTGAAATGAGCATCGCGATCTGAGACTATCTCTAAAGAAAATCCATGAAACTTAAATATATATTGTATGTAGAGGTGTCCCAAGATCTCTATGGAACTCTTCTCCCTGATATCTAGGAAGTGGTTCAACTTGGTGAGTCAATCATTGATCACCTAGATGGAACTTATGTCCCCTAGATTTATGTGGTAATCCCATCACAAAGTCCATAGATATTCAATTCCACTACCATTCAGGCACTTCCAGGGGTGAGATAACCCTACTGGAACCTAGTTCCCAGCCTTCACCTTCTGGTACGTAAGGAATCAAGAAACAAACTCTATTATTTCCTTCTTTATACATGTCCACTAGAACTGATGCCGAAGGTCTTGGTACATTTTTTCATCCCCATGATGTACCGCCAAGGGGGATATATGAAACTCTCTAAAAACCTCCTCCTGCAATGCTGCTGGTACAACTGCTCATCTTCTAAAAAGGACGACATGCTCCCCACCTTAAGAATGTCTATCAGGAGCATGTCCTATAGATAATTGATCACATAAACTCTCACAGTCAATGTCCCCTAATTTTTCCTCCCTGACTCACTGTAAGAGTGGAGGGGTGACAACCATCTACTGGAGATAAGCAGTGTCATCTCTATCCATGAAGGATAACTGTAGCGAGTCCAACTAATCTGACGCCTCACTCAACAGTTGTAAACTCAATCTCTGACTAAGATCATCTTCCACAATGTTCCCCTTCCCAGAAGTATAGATGATATCAAAGTCATAGTCCTGGAGGAACACTATCCTTCTCATTTGCCTCAGATTCATGTCCTTTTGCGAGAATATGTACATGAGGCTCTTGTGGTCATAGTAGATGATAAATCGTTTTCCCATCAGGTAGTGTCACCACATATTCAACGCAAAGACTACCCCTACCAACTCAAGATCATGGGTCATGTAGTTCTTCTCATGAGGCCTTAGCTCATGCAAACCATAATCAATCACTGTATGTCTCTGCATCAGGACACAGCCAAGCTCGGTCCCTGATGTGTCATAGAAAACTATATACTTGACACCCTCTTTTGGAAATCTCAATATCGGTGCGCTCGTCATACTCTACCTCAACTTCTGGAAATCTTGTTGGTATTTCTCTATCCATACAAAAGGATACCCCTTCCGGGTCAAGGCTTTCATTATTTTTGATATTCGGGATAAATAAGGGATAAATCTTAGGTAGTATCTCGCCAGTCCAAGGAATCTTCACACCTCCGTCACACTCCAGGGTGGCTCCCATGATAACACTTCCTCGACCATGGCTGGGTCCATTGATACTTCATCTCCTGAGATAACATGTCCTAGAAAGTGGACCTCCTCTATCTATAACTAGAACTTCGAGAGCTTCCCATAAATTTGTTGCTCTCGGAGTACATCTAGAACCATCCACAGGTGTCTCGTGTGCTCCTCATCTAATGCCGAGTACACAAGGATGTATTCGATGAAGACCACTATGAACCGGTCTAAGTATGGTTAGAAGATCTAGTTCATAAATCCCATGAACACTGCAGATGCGTTTGTTGGTCCTAAAGGCATCACCAAGTAATCATAGTGACCGTAGCGGCATTTGAAAGTCGTCTTTGATATATCCTCATCTCGTACTCATAACTGGTGGTAACCTGATCGACGGTCCACCTTCGAGAACCATCATTCCCTTCTCAGTTGATTGAAGAGTTATTCAATCCTCGGTAGTGGATATTTGTTCTTCAGTGTTACCTGATTCATGCATAGGTAATCCACGCATAGTCTCAAACTCTCATTTTCTTTCTTGTAAAACAAAATTGGGGCCACCCTGGGTGAAACACTAGGTTTTACAAATCCCTTACTTTACAATTCCTCTAACTACACCCTCATCTCATGATATTCTGTAGGATCCATCCAATATTCTAACAATGATATTGGTGCCTTCCCGGGGTGTAAGTCGATCAAAAGGTCAATATCTTGGTGGGGAGGTAATCCTAGAACATCTTTTGGAAAGATGTCCTCATACTTTACCACCACTTCTAGGAACTGAAAGCTCACAACATCTGCTGCTCCAAGGGTAAGTCTAGCTAGCTCATGAGTGATCAGTTTCACCCTCCTAAGCATGATCCCATTTTGTGCTGCCTAGGTTTCCTTTTCACTAACATATAAAAACCTTGTTCCATCACTATAGACACACTTCACTCTTCCCCTAAATCAGTTAATCTGGGCATGGAACGAAGATAACCATTTCATACCGAGAATAACGTCGTAAGTCCTCGACAATATCACCAAGAGGTTCCAACCGAAACTCTTGCATCCAAGGGTAATATAACACTGTCAAAAAAGATGTGTGATCATCGAGTCTCCTATTGTATGTGTCTCCAAGAATAAGGTTCGATTCAAAGGCTCCATCAGAATCTTACAGTTTCACACAAGACATGTGGTGAGGAAGTAATGAATGGCACCTGTATATATAAGTATGAAAGTTAAGGTAGAAAAGACACAGATCATACCTCGAATCATCCCTAAAGTCCATGGGTCATACGCCTCGACCGCATATAGTTTCCCCTTCCCTTGTCCCCCAGCTCCCTAAGTCTAGTACAAACCTCCTGGGGGTGGTGTTAGAAATAAATAAAAGCATCTTCCACCTACTACAGCTCACCCCACTCCTCTTCCACGTCCACCATCTGGTGGGTCTACCTGCTCCACTCTTTGCCTCATCCTCAGTGGTCCATCCACTACCTTCCTATCAGCAGCCCGATGAGTTGGACAGTATCTAGAGAGATATACCCTATTATTTCATGATTAGCATCACCTCTCCCTAGGCTAACTGGATCCATACTGAGAACCCTATACCACTTATCCCCTATCTTGGGTCCTCTTGTGACGTCTCCCATATCCCAATCCCTATGCTTGATGTTGGCTCCCTACTGTCAAGGTCTCTACACCTATTTTCCTACTGCTGACTTCCACTAGATGTCTTTGATCCTCCCAGAATCTCTCAATCACCAAGGCTCTCTTGATTAATCCATTATAAGTCTAAATTCATATAGGCACGAAAAAATATCAGATATCCCATTGCATCACCTGCTCGAAGGTCTGATCTGTGAAGTACTAATCCCTGACCATATCCATCGAGTACCTAGAAAGGTTGTTGAACCTCGATGAATAGTCTGACACTATTAAATTGCTCTTCTAGAGATGAAGAAGCTCTTGGATATTCATTTCTCTCAGCATAACCAAAGAGAACTCCTCGCTAAAGAGTCAGTCTAACTTTTTCCAAGAAAGAGTCTTCCTATCATGAGTCTACATAGTCAAACTCCACCAACGTCCCACTGAACCCTGAAGAAGGATCACTCCTAGGATCACCATATGGTTTTCTAGTGTCCTCACTAGACGAAAAAATGTGTTCACCACCTCAAGATAGTCCTCAGCAGCTTGAGGGTCGGGCTCTCCTCGGAACCTGAAGAGTCTATGTCTCTAAAACTCATGGAGCACTCTCAACTTGTGCTCCCCATATGTTGGTACTGTAGGTACCATGTGCTGCTCCCCTGGTGGTGGTATAGTAGGTGCACCACCAGTAGGTAACTCCTAGGGAACTGGTCCCTGTATCTAAGCCTCATCGCTAAGGTGGTCATCCTTGTGATTGAGTCGCTAAATCCTAGAGGGTATGTGTTGAAGAGGCATCTTGTAGGGAAACAAAATGTACCATGGTCAAATAGTATATTTGTATTGTTGAGACAAAAGGATATGGAAAACATAACCCATTCCTACATGATGCATTTACCATTATTTTGTTTCCCTACAACTAGTGTTTTCATGTAGCGAGTCAAAAATCAGGTTATCATAGTCCTGGTGTATGTATACATCGGCCGCCCGCACCAACACTGGAGTCCCTAGCCTAAAATCTGAACTCAAAACCCTTAAAATTGTTGCCCCAAACCAGCCTCATAGACTCTTGGTCCTAAGGTAGGACCGAACACCTTTGATACCACTCTATCATGACCCGTACCAGTGGGTCCATGTCGCGACTCCCCAATCCCACTTCCAATAGGCCAGGGGATAGTGAATAGCACCAAGTAGGCATATCACTAACATGGTAGGAATTTCCTAAGTACCTATACACACACACACACACATCTCTAAGACCATAAATGCTGAAATGTAAAATAAAACTCTAGGGAACAAAATTAATTCAAACAAATAAACTCAACCAATACAGTAAAATGAAAAGTAAATTGTGGAAAGTAAACTGGTCCAGAATACAAGCCCACCAAAAGGAAGAGTCTGCAAACTACAAATTCCAAACTATAAGAAAAAAATAGGTACTGGTACTGATTCATTTATCCATAGAAACACCTACGACAATAAGGAAGCTCTCAAAGATCAGTCCGGTCCTAGTCCTCCCTGGACTCTGTCAAAAGGTCGCTCGTCTACACAAGACACGACACGTGCGGGCAAAGCCCGTAAAGGGGTGAGTATAACAATACTCAGTAGGGGACCCCAAAAACCATAAATAAATGCACAAATTAAAGGTAAATTAATCTCTACACATTATATGTATACATAAAAATAACAAGAAAAAACATATCTAGGTATACACAAAACCCAGACCCATAGTCTAGAGGTAAGTCACAACAACCTCATACCCACACTAGGGATTCAGTTTGAAGATTCCATGAAGAAATCGTCTTGGAGAATTCACTCTATGAGTCTAACAACTCTGATAACTTCCATACGAGAAGTAAATTTGTCAAGAAGTGTCATAAGAGAGAGATATATTCACTGATAGATCTAAAGAGAGAACATATACACTCATTCTGGGAGAACTCGCTCCTGAGTGGGGAATGATCATGATACATAGATGAGGATCACTTCCAGGGACTTGGAGTATACCTTAACTCATCCATATTCACCTGCTAAGTATAGGATCGGCATCCTATAGGATTGGTCATGTCAATTTCTAACTCTAAATAGGGTCAAGAATGGGTATAGGATCTCACTCTGGGCCTCTCGGAGGGATTCTGACTCTATCCAAAAAGTCATGTTAAAGGGATCGTACTCTTGTAGATGGAAATGATACCTGACCTTCAGGGGAATGAGAAAAGGGGAAATAACCTAAATGAAAAATTTCTAAGGAATGGTGGATAAGAAGACTAATCCATGTACCTAAAGGTGCACAATGTGTAGAAAGGTCACACGTCATGTACTATGACCCCCGAGTACTACCCGTGTACAATGGCCCATGTTAAATAGCATGTCATGTAGAAATAGGTACACACGATGTGTAAGAGAGTGACATGTTGTGTCCTACTATATGGGCACCACTCTTTGTATGATGGCCATGTTCTCATACATGGGTTCAACCCATGTATGACAACTCATGTACCGGTACATAGGGTAACCCACATAACTGGCATGTTCTGGCCGTTTGGTTGAGTATATTTCATGTACTTCACCCTATGTTCATGTATCATCTGAGATACAATCTGAGCCCCAAGTAAGGACCCACACACCATGTGATAGTGTTACATTCCATGTCATCACTTCCTGCATCAAGAAACCCTATCTATCATTGAGATGGCCCCACACGCCGTGTTCTTTGGAGAACACGCCCTGTTCCTTGGGATTTCCAGAATCACAGGTTCTTCACCATTGCACCTCGAGTACTCCTACAATCCTTGATCTAGTTTCTGATCACTGTGAAACTCCAGATTCTAGGTCTCCCCACCATTCTAACACCTAAACGGTAGGTTTTGGGCCTTTGATCGGCTCTAAAAATTTGTTTTGATTATCCGTGTGAAAAATGGTCAAAGAACAATATCTTCCAATCCTTTCTGATTCATCATCCTCCATCATTGTCGCACCTCCTCTAGGTATTCATGATGTCGGATCTTCAATTTGGGATTGTTGTATTGTGAAACGTAAGTGAAATGATCTGTTGTTTATAACACTGCGAATAATGCGAAGAACGTGGGGTAAAAAGGGGGAAAATAAAATCCACTCAATGAATTTATGAACAAATATTCACCTTCATTTGTCATGGAATTGATCCACTTCCATTAGAAGGATAAAATAGATAACATCAAAATAAATAAAATCATGTTTGGATTAATTCCCTAAAATAAACCCAATAAAAACCCTCTTGTGAGAACGAATGATCTGCGGGTCAACCTATTTGTGGGTTGATCCACATTTATCATTTAAATCCAAGAACAGGGAAAAGAAGAATTTAAATAACAACCCCAACCTTGATCATCGATGAAGAGAGGGAGATTGGTCATCGGTCGGTATTTGATCTCGCAACGCAATGATCCACGCATTGTCATTCATCAGCGTTCGTCGAGAATTCTCCAATAGTGGATCCTCTCTAGAGTTTTATAGGATTTTAGGGATTTTTCCAGGGTTATGAGCCTAACCTTGGGCTCCTTATTATTTAAAACAAATTAACGATTCACTGCATTGTGGAAATGTTTAAAATAAAATATACTATTAAATTTATTTTATTTCTGTTAAAACTTCTGAAAACTAACTTCTGTTACTGACCTGCATCGGTCTATGTTAGGCTCTACCTAATTGAAAGTATCTGTTTTGAATGCAATGGTGCCAACGGATTTCTGATCCAGGTAACCATTTAAAATTTATTCCATTCTTTTTCAAGAAAACCACTCACGCTCTATTTAAAAGTTTAAAAAAATTAGAACATTTTTTCCAGGTACTTCGGACCTTAGAATAACACATTTCCATAGAGTCTGGTCTCATAATAATTCCATATTATTTTTAAAAATAATATATAAAAAATCTGGGACACTACAGTTAACACATATTTAAGTAAAATTAAGCATGAGGTAGGTTATTTTGTCCCAATTTACATTTCATTGATATTTATTTGTTTTATGCACCAATTCTATTATATATGGTGTATAGATTGAACCTTTGATATGTAATATCATGATTCATTCATAATTTATGGTATTCTAAGTTTCAATTTGTATTATCTCATCCAAGGGGATTTTAATTGAAAATTATTAAGTGGTAAAAGTTATTGTACAGTCTCACTTCTTTTTGTGATCGTTAACTTTCTCTTGAAACAATCACTTTCTTGTAATCATTTTTCATTGTAAATTATATTAATTTTAAATTTTAATATTTTTATATAATGGATATTATTATTTCTTAAACTGTATACATTTTTTACATACATTTTTTACTTTGAAAGTTATTTGATTTATAGGGGACATATTGATAAATCTATATCCTTTATTCAATGTGAATATTTGATGATAAGGGACATTTTTTATAAATTAAATTAATTATTCAATATGTGAGTAATGATTTGGACGTGTAATGGTAGGTGGGACCCAGACTTTATATAGCCCCTTGATACATCGACATGTCTCATGAGACAAATCAGTTGGCCAAATCATATGGGTTTCTACCCACATACTTAAATTATCTTGAGGATAGATCACGATAGTAACTGTCTTGAGGATAGATCTTGATATTTCAGATATCTAGCATTATGAATTCCACCATTATTAATATTCCATGTGATTATTCGATTATTTATAATATCCATGGTCAATTTTAAAGTTCATGTGATTATTTATATGGAATTATTTGATCATCTTTTATTCCTATCATATCATGCTCAAGTTATTCATTAATTGGATTGTGTTTCATTTATTTACCTTTCCATATTGATTATGCCTTATCTATTCATGTAGTCAAGTTATTTAAATGTAATGTGTGTTTAGTTATTTATCTTGAAATATTGATTATTCTTGTTGATTCCTGATATCTTCGGTTATACTTAACCCTTACTGATCATTTGAGATCATCCTTATTTTTTTTCCCTTACCCATGATTCCATGAATTTTACTATAACTAATATGAAGGGATGCACTAGATGGAATAAATTTATTCTTGAAAAAAATGTTGTAATTTGTGCATTCCAATGTAATGTGAGATTCATGTATGTATATAGTTTACCAAGATTATTAAACTATTCAGTTATTTGGGATGTGATTCCTTATATCTTGTGCCAATGTAATAAAGCAGACACTAGCTCTAAGATACTAGGTTCATGGTAACTATAGTTGTTATTATAGAAAGTTTATTAAAAACCTTGGGAACTAGATTTAGAAAAACATAGATTAGGGAACATAACTCTAATATAGACTTTGAGGATAATTATATAAGAACGTCCTAAAATTTTATTAAGGCATATATTATGTGATTTTTCTTACAATACATCCATGTATGGATACTACAAGTGTATGTGGTTCTATAAAAAATGTAACTAGGGATAATAACTCTGAAAAGGTAACATTGGTATTGACTTGATCATCACCTGGTGCATGAAAATGAGTCTTAACATACACCTAGTTTGACACTCCTGGTGGATATTCTTAGGATAATTCACATTTTATTTACAAAACATTATGAAGGATTTGAAAAAAAAATCCCCAAAGAAACCTTGTTTTTTATTGTGAGATTAGCTATGTATAAGTTTTTCAATTTATGTTAAGTATTTTATAAGATTTGGAATTATTCATTATGTATTATAATGATATTATCTAATATAGTGTATTCCATCATTTAGAAATTGTGCTTAGTAGAAGGAATGTGAACCTCAAAAATAAACATGATCCAAAGAGTAAGAATGATCATATATTTTATGGTCTTAAGCCAATATTTTGAAGAGAACTAGTCTCCTAAGAATTATCATCCTATGAGTTCATAGTATCATGTGATAACAAGATAGATAAATAATCATATAATTATTATGGCTTCAAAGTGAAGTAAGATAAAAATAGGATGATTAATATTAATATAGATAAAGGGAAGTGCATAAAGAAATATTTTCCAACGTGTGACATGTGTAGAAAGAAACACCTTGGTACATGATTAAAAGGAAAATGAGTTTTCTTAAAGTGTGAAGAAAAAGTCCACCATGTTAATGATTTTAAGGTAAATAAAAGGTTTCCAATGTTCAATGCTTTAACAGTAAGGAAATGGAGCACTACAAAAATGAATTCCCAAAGTGTTAAAGCAATATACCTCAAAAGATGAGAATGGATCATGGTCAAGATTATGAAATTACCATGGGTGAAGAGGAATAATTAATTTTATTGTGTTTGGATATAATAATTATGTCATTTTATTATTATATCAATGATATACTAGTTGTAAGAATTATAAAATGTATAAGTATTTTAATGTAGTTCTTTTTCATTAAGGATTTTAAAGCGTATGCTGAACAGTACCGAGAACTAAGAAAAATGATTCAGTGGAAAGTTGAAATTCTTGAAAAACATATGATTTAGGTAAATATAACCCTTAACATGTTCGCAATGTTGAGATAATGATGTTGGGATAAAGATATGATTGTTATCGATAAATTAAATAGGATAGTACTAACTCTCTTAGAACTAATTAATTATTTGCTAAAAAAGTGGTATATGTTATCATTGATGGATTTATCATCATTTTTGGATTTAATGAATATATCCAATAATCTATTTTTTACTTTATTAATAATGAATCATGCATGTTTTCAATAAGGTTTTATGGTGATTTAGGTTATTACCATGTTTGAAAAGAATACATGATAAAGGTATTCACATGTTCAGTACGAGGTGATTAAGAACTAATTCATGTTGTTTAAGAGATTAATGATGATATCATTTTTGGAAATTCAATGACCTTATTTAAAAAAATTGTATCTTAATCTTTTGGAAGGGTCATAAGGTTAACTATTTATGAAATGGTTTAGGTTTAACTTTGGATGAGTTATTATATATTAATGTATTACTCACCATATGGAGATTTATACATAAATCTGAATAATAACTAGATATTTAAGTAATGACATATCGTTCAATTATAGATATTATGATATGTTAAAATTTGATTTTAGTGATTCAGGCATAAAAAATATTTTTAGATATTAATTTCTTAGAGTAAGGGATGAATTGAAAAATAACCAAAGGTTGAAATGATGCTAATCAAGTAAGTATATTTCCTTATATTATTAGACTATAAAATAATTCCTAAACTTCAAGAAAAAGGATATTAAAAAAAATTTCATCTTATTACCATAATTTTTGATGATATCAATGTTCTTTTATACTCCTATTTGGTTTATGGTTTTGAGGTCGTTAACCTTCTTTGGATCACCCACTTTCTTATGATCAATGATCTCTATCACTATCCATTGGTATTTGGGTGTTAGTTTTCTCTTTCATGTCCATGTTTTAATTTTCCACATATGTTCTCCAACTCATAAACCTAGTTATGTGAATATTCTAGATGAGCTTTGTACTTCTCTTTCTCCCTTATTAAGAGGATGTTTTATTAACCCTTTTTACGATGTGGGTTTTTCAACAATGGTATTTCCAAATATCAAACCTCTTAATACTAAGATAAAGTTTAAATTTAAAGGATGTAAGGGAGAATGTAATAGCCTGAGGTTTTAAAATAAGAATATTATATTTGATATAGTGTGTGACACGCAACACCAATCTTAGAAGAAAATATAACACCCTTAGAATTTAAAATATATTTATATTTAAATAAATTAAATATATTAAATGGATTGAATTATATACAACACTAATTTTATATTTAATTACACACAACATTGATTTTATCTTTCATTAAACACAACACTTGGTCTAGCTTGCATTACACCTAAGATCGAGTTTTACTAAACAACAATATACTATTAATATTATTATATGATAGTTAATGACTAGACATTGGAATGGAGGGAATGAATAAGATTAAATAAATTATGAAATATATATTTTACACATTTTTATTATTTATCTATTGATTATTAATAAAATAATCATCATTTCAAAGAAAAAATAAATTTTTTCTAAAAAACTGTATTTTTTCTAAAAGACGGTTTTGTCACACTTTGCATACATGATTTAAAATTAATTTATACCAATTTTAGAAAATTTAATGGAAAAAATAAAATTAATTTTTTTAATTTTAAAACCAAAATTATATTTGGGTTTTTTTGGGTTTTTTTTTGAGAAGTATCATTTTTTGATGAATAGTGAAAAATACTGAATTTTAATTGAAAATTGCATTTTCATTTAAATAATTTATAATATTAAATTATAATTTAAAATAGTTTTAAAGTAAAATTAGTTTAATTTAATATCAATTAATCCAATATATTTCATTTTAATAATTTTAATATTTAATTTTTATATAAAAACATTGTAATATTTTGGATATTTTCACTTTAAAAACCATCTTTCTCATCATGTCTACGGGGTTAATTTTAAATTAAATTATTCCAATTATGTGAGTATAATTTTTAAAATGGATTAAATATACCTAATAATAAAAATTTATATTATATAATAGTTTAAAATTAATTTTTTACCATAATGATTAATGAAAATAGTTAAAATTAATTACGTGATTAATGTTAAAACATGGTTTTTCGTGTTACATGTGTTCATATTAAAATTAATTTTACACACACATAGTATTTCTATTTAATAAATAATATTTAATATTTATAATCATTATATATAATTATCTAATAAAATTCATTTAATCATAGTCTTAAAGGATAGACTACCTAGGTAAATAATAAGATAAAAGTTGTCGTGTTAAAAACTAAAAGGGTAAAACTGAATAAACTTAAAGACTAAGGAATAAAATTAAAAAAAAATATTTATTTTTATGTGGTGGAGATTTTTATATACCACATAAACCCTCCCCTCCATTATTAATATATTTTGGAGTCACATGAGGTAAGATATACATCCCAATAGTGAATACTTTTGAGTATTTACAAAAATGTCACCCCTCCTCAATTATAAAAGGTTGCTCACTCCCCTCAATAATTCACACATTAAATCCTTTTGGTTAAAAAAATACCTAAACAAATAACTTTAAAAATTTCCTCCCCTAATCCTATAATCCTTAATTTGAACAAAAATTAAACCTAAGAAGGAATTAGTGCACACCTAAGGAGAATACTTGAAGAAGAAGTAACATTCTTCAACAAACATTTTTATTTTATTTATTTATCCACCTAATTAAATTATTATTATACCATGATGAAATAATAATATCATTATATTCCTTATATTGGTATTTTTTACAATTTAATGACCTACAACCACCTACACATCCAACAAATGGGTTACAAAATCATCATTCATGTATACAGAGGACTACCGCCTCACGAATCGATGTTGTTCGTTTTCCATTTACACCTCTCAAGGTTGGTTATGATGATGTATATAAAGTATATATATGATATTTATAACATAATTATACTTATTGAGTCATTATATCATATATACCTTTTTTATTTTCATTCTGTAGGAGACACGACAATGTCACTCCTGTGTACAGCGGACTACCACCTCACGAAGCGATGTGATTCGTCTTTCTCTAATGCTTTTAATAGAAGGTGAAAAGGAATAATTTTAATGATAATATGTAATATTAAATAAATAATTTTTATATTAATTACATATTCATCATCCTGATAGTGATTATTTTATTTTTTTTACACATAAAGATGACAACATTGTTCGTGTATGTGTGGACTACCACCTTCACAAAGCGATGTGACTCTCTTTTCATCACCACACCACACGGATGATATATATAAGTATAATTAAAGAAATAATATGATATTTATTATATTATGATTATTTTTTAATAATAAAATATTACTTACCACATTTCCATAATTATCATTGAAAAATGGAAATGTTACTCATGCATACGTACGGTCTACCTTCTCCATGATCGTAGCGTGCTTCATTTCTCAAATCCATCATTCATTATTGGTAATAAAAGTGTAATTTATATATAAATATGATAATTATTTCATGATTTTTATTCTAGATATGATGAAACTATATAATATGTGCAAGAACTGGATCTTTAATGACAAAATACACATGAGAAAACAAGGCAATTAACACCTGAAACAATGAAAATAATGAATGATTGTTAATAAACAGGTGATAAGATATTATAGAAGGATAATATGTGATATTATAATTATTAATATGGTTATTTAATAAGTTAATAATATTTTTAAAACCACTATACACGAGTTTAATTCATTTTCAACCAAAAAGAAGTGTGTGGTAAAGTATTTTGTCTCAATTTACATTCCATTGAGGCTTATTTGTTATTACGCATAAATTCACTTTTATGTGATGTATATAATACCCATTTGACATGTGATATAATTATTCATTCATTTTTAATGGTATTATAGGTTTCAATTTGAATTATCTCATCTAAGGATATTTTATTTAAAAATTACCAAGTGGTAAAAGTTATTCTACAATATCACTTCCTTTTGTGGTTGTTAACTTTATATTGAAACAATCACTTTCATGTAATACTTTTTAATTAGAAATTATATTTATTTTAAATATCCATATTATTGTGTGATGTATATGATTATTTCCTAAACTATGTACTATTTTTATATACATTTTTTACTTTGAAAGTTATTTGATTTATTAGGGAAATATTTATAAATCTATTTCTTTTACTCAAAATGGATATTTGATGATAAGGAACATTGTTTATAAATTAAATAGATTATTTTATATATTATTAATTCTTTGGAAATTTAGTGATGGGTGGGTCCCATACTTTATATAGCCCCTTGATGTATCGACAGGTCTCATGAGACAAAACAAATGGGTTTCTACCCACAGACTTAAACTGTCTTGAGGATAGATCTTCATGGTAACTTTCTTGAGGATAGATATTGATAGTTTAGATCTCTAAAAATATTAATTCCATCATTATTGATATTTCATGTGATTATTTGATTATTTATAATATATATGGTTAAGTTTCAAGATCATGTGATTATTTATATGGAATTATTTGATAATATTTTATTCCTTCTATATCATGATCACGTTATGGATTAATTGGCATGTATTTTAGTTATTTATATTTTCATATTAATTATGATTTATCTATACATATATTCAAGTTATTTAAATTTAATTTGTGTTTATTTATTTAATTTTCTATATTTATTATGATTATTGACGCATGATAAATTCTATTATACTTAAACCTTACTAAGTATTTGAGATCACCCTTATTTTTTTCCTTTCCCTAGAATTACATGAAGTTTATTATGACTCATATATAGGGATATACTATATGTAATAAAGTTATTCTCAAAATAATGTTGTGATTTTTGAATTCAAATTTAATATGATACTCATGTATGTATAAATTTTACCAACACTACTAAACTATTCGGTCCTTCGAGATGTGATTCCTTGTATCTTATTCTAATATAATAAATTAGACACTGGCTCTGGACTACTAGGGTTAGAGTTACTACAGAGTAATGGTGGTAATATAGCTAATATAAAGGAAAATATATTCATTGGAAATATGATCATTTTAAATATGGTCATTGGATATAAATGTATTTGATAGGTATATTGAATTTGTGTATTGTTCATAAAAAGTTTAAAATAATATAATTCACATTTAATAAATAATGAAAAAAAATATAATAATAATTAAATTATTTATTTATAAAAATATTTTTATGCATTACATACTATTATTTTTATTAAAGTGTGATGGGATGTATTTATAAAATTTAATGAAAATTTTTTATATCAATGTATTGATAAAATTAAATTTTTATGAAATAAATAATTAATTTTAATGTTAGTGAAGATTATTTAATATAAAGGTGATGTTTTTAAAAGGATTGTTTTTAAATTTTATATATTTTTAATTATTTTCCAATAAATAATGATTTTAAAAAAAATTATTGATAATATACAAAAGAAAATAAATTAACAGTCATATAATATTTATTATTAGGTTATTAATTAGAATAAACTCATTTTATACTTAAAAATGCATTTTTCTTAAAAAATATGTTTATGCATTATGTGTGCTTATATTAAAATTAATTTTTATAAACTATATAAATTGAGTATAATAAAATGGTTTTCATATTTTTAATCATTATATACAAGTTTAGAAATAAGTTCAGTTTCATTTTTAACATAAAAATAAATTACCAAAGTAAACATTAGTTACCATAGCAAAACTATTATTTTTCAAAGAACTGTTTTTATAAGGGTTTTTAAATTTTTATCTAAATAAATTGATCTTTTTTTATCAATATAATGTGATTTTTAAACATATAAACAAATATATTAACACTTATCTAATTAATAATTTATGATAAATAATAATAAAAACACTTAATTTATAAAATGACATTTTTCTATAAAAATGATTTTTTATATATCTTCTATTTTAATTTGAGAGCTAATTTTCTCATATTTAGAAATAAAATTAGATTAAATAGAGTCCAAATTAATATTCATTTTGTAACAAATTTATAATGGATTTTATCTTATATTTTTAGTAAATAAAGATAATTATCATAGTAATTATTTAATCAATGTTGGTAACAAGGAAATAATCTTCCATGGATCTAATTTTACTAAATCAAATAGAAACTTAAAAATTATAAAAAAAAATTATATAGTAAATTAAATCTCACATTTCACTCTAATATTTATTCATATAACTCCCATGTAAATTCATTTTTACCCTTTAGCTAACTTTAGTTTCCAAAGAAATGTCCATTTTTTCACCTATAAAAAGATCTCACTTCTACTCACTTGAAGTAACACTTATCCTTATAACTTCCCTTGAAAATATTCCCATTTTACCTCCCTTGTATACCTATTCTATTATTGGAAAACCCTGGTTATAATAAAGCCTAAATTCATCTATTTCCAAGAGGTCTTTCAATATAATATTTAGTCCCTCATAAAAGTATTATCCATTTCCTAACATTTTCATATATATATTTCTCATCCACCCTATAAAAACATATTCTAAATATACTAATAAAATAAAATAATTATCATTAATATACTGAAATGATATTATATTTATGTAAAAACCATTATCTATCTCCCTCTTATCCATTGGTAAATGAAAATATTACACATGTTATGTGTAGACTACTACCTCTGTGGAAGATGTATTTCATTTTTCATCATCACCATACATGGAAGGTTCAAATAATGTATTTAATGAATAAAAATATATTTATGAGATGTTTAATATTATATAAAGATAAATTATTCAATCTATTAATATATGACCTTTTATTAATATGCCACATTTTGTTCATTAAAAATTACTGAAACAAACTCATAACTGATTTTGTCTTCATGAATCATAACTAAAACTATTATGGAATGAAATTGTAATTTTATAAATAATTATGGAACATAAATTATAATATATTAAATAATATAAGAATTATTAACTTAGTATCAAAGTATAGGGATCAACAATGATATTACAAAGCATGTGTGAAACAACCAAAATCACTAACATTTAATGATGAAAATAAATGATAACTGGAAAATAAATGTACAATGAATTATTATAATTAATTAGTATAAAATATAATATATTTAAATAAGTTTATAAAATAAGTAATTAATTTTTTTATGTTTATCATACATAATTTTATAACATATCTGACTAAGCAGGAATCCAATGTAAGGGTTTCATCTTAATTTCCCTTCATTGAGGCATATTTTCATATTATATGCATATTATTATTTTATATAGATTAATTACTACCAAATTTATATTTTATTATTATTATTAAAATTTATTTCATGGTTTTTATAATTATTTTAATTAATATCTCCTTCATATTCTTTTAATTCAATTTTTACCAAATTCATAAGGGTTCCTTATCTCAATTTCAATTCCTTGAGACAAGCTTCTTATTATGCACCAATTTACTTTTATATGATGTAAAAACCAATATATATACTTTTATATCTTAAATTGTTTTTTATTAATGGGGGTTTCACTTTTATCTAAGCTCTCCAATTTTCCATTAATTCATATGTTACCTAATTTGTAAGGGTTTTTCATAACTCAAATTCCTTTCGTTGAGTTATAATATTTATTTTTGAGATATATTCTTCAAATCTTGGTTTCTTCCACCCTATTTTTGTATTAAATTTTAATTATTATTTAATTTTTGGTGATTTACATTTATATCTCATAAAAAACTTTCTAAATTATTCTTATTTCAAAAAAAAATTGGAAAGGGTTTTGTCGACTCAAACTCATTTTCATTGAATCGTAGTTTTTCTCCCTTGACAATATTCTTCTAAGTTTATTATATTATTCCATATATTTAATTTATATGGTAATTTATATTTCTATATAGGTAATTTAAATTTTCTCATAAAAATAATTTTCTTTGATTCATCTCATTCTTTAATAAAAAAATATTGTTGTTAAGAATAAGTTTTATCCTCTCTAAAAGATTTTTCTCTTCCATGTTCATTTTCTTTTTTTAAAAAAAGGGTTTCTTATATTATTTTGAAAACCAAATATGTATTATCTAACGTGATATTCATAATTCTATTTACTTATTTTAAAAATAAATCTTTATTACTCTTTTGATATTGTGGGTTTCAATAAAGATATTTTGAAATATTTAAAAGGCATTTATTTTCATGTTCATGTATTTTATATTCCACTACAAATTTTTTGAATTAATATTTATTTCATTTCAAGGTTTATTTATTTTTATTTATTTCTAAATAATATTTGATAAATTATTTATATAACCTTGATGAAATTGATTTTTTAAAGTGACTCTTAACTTCATCTTTTTTACGACAATGTTAAAAATTATTTATGAAATATATTTTTATGATTTCGCTTCAATTTTCATCTCTATATCCAAAAGATTTATCTCCTATAAATTTATATTTTTTAAATAATCATATAAATTATATTATTAAATACTCCTTTTGGGTGATTAAACTTTTTATATTTACCAATCTAATTCTTGAAGTCATTTTATGTGATACCATTTGGAAATGTTATGAAACTCATTTTCTATCCATAGGTTTTCATGATATATAGTGTGATTGATTTCATTTGGAAAACATATGTATGGTATATAATTATGTGATGGGAGGGGTAATTTATAGTCTCTCAATATATTGGTTATGTTTTTACATATCATGAGATAATTATTTTATGTGTGGGCCTACTTTAGAGAGGTCCAAAATTCTATGTGTGGACCTAATTTCATGTCCATAACTTTATGTGTAAACTTGTTTGTATTTAGACATGTTCAAAATGTTATGATTTATTATATTTTTTTAGAATTTATATGTCATATACATATTTTATTCACTATGGATCATGATTATTGTCTCATGATTTTGCACTCTTATTTCATGGAATATGTTTAATCATTTAAGGTTACATGACCTTATATCACGCCTTATAGACAACTAGAATTGTTCCATGTTTCTTTTTAATCATATTTTTCTCTAATGATAATTTTACATATATTATAATGATCTAACCCTTTATGACTCTTTAATAATTTTTTCTCATACTAATCATTTGAGATCGCCTCTTTATTATTCTTTTCATTCCCCACTTTAGGAAGAAGAGTGTAACATATGAGAAGTATAAAATGAGGTCTAGTATGGTGTGATTATAGATAAATGTTCATAAGGATATTTTAATGTATCTAATATCCAAATACACTAAACCTTTGGTTTTGGGGTTGTGAGATTAATTTTGAGATATAATTTCAAAAATTATGGAATTATTGTATGTTTAGATTAGATCGTCTCACTTGATATCAAATCTAGTATGTAAAGTACAAAATTTTAGCTCCAATCTAGGAAGTGTAGGTTTGGGGTATCTCGGTTTCACTCTTTACCATATAAGTAGAATATGTGGTACCAAAATAAGTAGAAAAGGAGTTAATATGGCCAAAAAAAATTTGGTAGAAGTTTTAAAGGTCCATAAAAGTGGGCTACTCTACAATGATAGTCAGAGTACTATAAACTTAGAGAAAAATATAGTTTTTCATTCAAGAAAAAAAATATAAACATGAAATATCACTACATCCGGATGATATGTAAACCAAGGTCCTAGTCCAAGGAATCCTAAGGATATATTATGTCTCAGTGGGATTAGGATGACCAAAATTTGGTGGAGAAAACTGAATGTTGTGGAATAATAGTGGATGTTTGAATTTTCCAAAGGGTTGGAGGTTAGTAGAAATCTTTGAAAATAATCTTCAAGTTAGATATTATTAGGTGTTTTGAATATTGTTTAAGAGTTATAATTGGATTCACAATAAAAAGAGGGTCCAAAATTTTAGTCAACCATGAGGATTTAGTTAGTGATAAGGAAACTCTTTATAATGGAAAGTTGATTGGAAGTTACTAATTTTTTATGACGATGTGTGAACGGATCAGTTCACCAAAAGGTTGGGTTGTTCGAGTATATTAGTTAGATGAAATGGGTTATGAGTTATTCTACTAGATTTATATGGTTGAGCTAAGGAATTATACAGGATATTGGCGGTCATTTGAGTTTAAAAAATGGATCCTAGTGTAATTTTGTAGGTAAATTATAGTGACCCTCGCTTTTCAAACATTAACAATATATAAATTTTTTGTAAAACTTAAACACTATACAAATAAATGCCCAAAGACAGTAGTTGGTATAGTTCTTTGGAAACATGGAAACATAAACACTAATACATATATGAGATACATTATATACCACTAGGTTCTCCTTGACTAGCACCCTTCTTAGACACATCAAACATAATACATATCTTTACAAAATAGGGAAGGAAACATAAAAAGGTGTGAGCTCAAATGCTCAGTAAGGGTAAACAAGGGAGAAATTTAAGCGTAAACATGAGAATAAGGGTATAAGAATGTGATCATGAAAATACAAGATCGTACCCTACATATCAAATATAATATACATGAATCGTGGCATAAATCTTGGCAGTTCATAAGACATGAATAAAAAATAAGTAAAGTACATAATCCATGAAAGAATAAAATAGGAGTAAGACATGGAATTATGGGAAAAAAATAAGCATATAATGTTTTCCATGGTATCCAAGGCATTTCTTCTAAGACTATATTAGTATTATGGGTTCACTCCCTATACTATCATAGTAGTCATGGTTCACTCCCAAGGCCATCATAGTAGCATGAGTTCACTCCTCATATCACCTTAGTAGTCGTGGTTCAATCTCATGGACATCATAATAGTCATGGTTCACTCTCATGGACATCATAGTATCCAAGGTTCACTCCTAATACCGTATTATTTTATCTCATGAGGTATAAACTTTACCCAATGCATTAGAGGGAGATATAGGTCCCACCCATCACATAATGAAATCATACACACATGTGTCACAAGATCATAAATAAACATATCATAAAACATGAAATTAAATGGGTATCATAAACATGTAAACATATCATAACCTATGGAAAGATATAGGTTTCATAATCATTTCATCATAATTATAACTCATGAAAAGATTATGGTTTCAAAATCATATAACATGTGAAATAGAAACAGACTTCATAAACATCATTCCATAAAAACATAATCATTTCAAAGAAATAATATGAATGGAAACATGGAATAATTTCCCTATAAAGGAATGAGTAACAGAAATTGATGTTATATTATATGGGAAATAATTTTTAAATATCTTTTAAAAAAATTTCTTGAGGAAAATATCCTTTATTCTTTTAAAAAACATTTTTATAACATAAAACCTTTTAAAAACCTTTTTATTTGAAAATAACTTTGAAAATTATAAAGAAAACTTTCAAAACAATAAAACATTTTTAAAATACTTTTTCCTTGAAAAATTAACTTCAAGGATCTTTTGAAATCATTTTTTAAACCATTTTATAGAACATGGTTTTTGAATAGAATAGATTTTCAAACGAAGAGAGAGATAGTCAGATTTTACATAAAAACATTATATTAAGTACCAAAGAGTTTTAAAATGGTACTAACACATGAGGATATATTGAATAAATAAATTATAAAGAAACTAATGAATATTATTTATAAATTGATCATAATATTTCCTAAAAGGAAATATGTATGATCAAATTTATATGTGAATACCCATAATTTTAAGTATAAGGTACATATAATTCAATTATGTTCAGTACTTACACCACAAAAAATAAAATAGTTGTGATCATAACTTGAATCTCATGGAAATTAAAAAAAATGAGATGAAATCCCCTTACCTTTTGTCTTGACTCTCTCCGTACTCATACAAGATTCTTGCATAATAAATATAAGTTTATTATACATATTTTATAGAATCATATTATTATACATAATACCATATATGTTTTTATTATGACCTTATATTACCCTCTTGTTGACGATCTTATGTTAAGGTTTCACTTCAGGTAATATTTGCTTTGTTCTTCACATGTGTCTTAATTTGTTATATCATTGGTCCTTATACATATATCATGCTTCTAGAATGTATATCATGATATAAATATAAACTATATAAATTATATTTATATTATAATAATCTATAGGTTAATAAATTTTAAAATGGAATACATCGTTCATGGAGACGGAAATCCCTACGTACGCATGAACGTTGTTTCCATTTTTATTGTCGCATTGAAAGAATGTAAATGGCATATATATATGTATGTATGTATGTATGTATGTATGTATGTATGTATGTATGTATGTATGTATGTATGTATGTATGTATGTATGTATGTATGTATGTATATATGTATGTATGTATGTATGTATGTATGTATGTATGTATGTATGTATGTACGTATGTATGTATGTATGTATGTATGTATGTATGTATGTATGTATGTATGTATGTATGTATGTATGTATGTATGTATGTATGTATGTATGTATGTATGTATGTATGTATGTATGTATGTATGTATGTATGTATGTATGTATGTATGTATGTATGTATGTATGTATGTATGTATGTATGTATGTATGTATGTATGTATGTATGTATGTATGTATGTATGTATGTATGTATGTATGTATGTATGTATGTATGTATGTATGTATGTATGTATGTATGTATGTATTTATGTATGTATGTATGTATATAATTATTATATTAGTATGACTATATAATATATATAATATAAGTTCATTAAACCCATCCTTAATACATTCCATGTGTTGTGTGAATGAATCGCATTGCTTTGAGGGGGCGGTAGTCCACACTTCCTCGAACAAGATTATCGTATTAACACCAAATGAAAAGTAAATAGATGTGTGTTGTAAAAGGAATAAAAAATATTAAATACATAATAAATATAATATATGACATATATAAATATATTTCCCATCATAATGGTCACCATTATTTGTGTTAAAGGAGAAATGAACAATCATCGTTTCGTGAGGTAGTAGTTCACCACACACAGAAACAATATGTTCAACATCCATTAGATGGCGGTGTATGTAAGTTTAGGTCAAACCATTTTCATAAAAACATCTTAGTATATTTAGAATAGTTTTTTTCTACATAATAATGGAATAAATAGATTGTATTGGTGAAGAAGTAAAATAAAGGAAAGGAGCTTGAGAAAAGACGTTACCTCTTAATCAAGTAACTTCTTTTGGTTTAGGCTAAAAGGCCTCCTTGAGAGGGTTTCTATCTAAAGGTAGTATTCAAGTTATAAGGGGGGGTTTTGGGAGGCTACATGGGGATATATTGTACATACTTAAAAGGTTTGATAGGTGTGAGGAATGGGTAGATGTGGTGGCCTTTTATAGGAACAGAAAAGGACTCACTTGGAATTTTTAGAAACAAGTTAGGTGTGCACATGTTCTTACCTAAAAAAAGTCATAAAAACCATTAAAACTCTATAATATAAGGTTTATGGTAGAAATATGGATATAAAATGGGTTTTGGACATGTTTCTAGGTTATTTTGGGTCTTAAATTTAATATTTAGTACTTTAGTAACTTAATTTTTCTCTTAACTGATGTAATTAATTTTAATCATCTTCACTAATATTTTTTTCAAAACCAAATTTGAACTTATTAGGCATTATATATTATTATGATTACAAATATGGAATCCATTTTTCAAAATTCTAGTCACACAAGTGGCAGAAATTAATTTAAAAATAATCCCATTGTCGGGACGACACTGCGGGTTTTTATATTAAAAAGGATCAAAAGATTGTTAAGTCTTTATGTCCAATTTAGATGTGGAAATGGTTCTAATGACCAATATTCAATTAATTGATAAAAATATTATCTAATTAAACTTTTAAATACAATTAAAATATATTTTAACCTTATAAATAAATTGAATTAAAAAACAATTTTGAATTAAAACCCGGTATTTTTCACTATTCGTCCAAAAATGAAGTTTCTGAGAAAAATCCCAAAATTTCACCCGAAGATAACTTTAACATTATAAATTAAAAAATTAGTTTTATTTTATAAACTTAAATTTCTAAATGAGCCTAAATTTAATTTTATTAGGACATTAAAACTGGTATTTTTAGACATGTAAGGACTTTACCAAAAATCTTATCTTTTATTATCAATATGTTTTATTTACATAAAAAAATTATAAAAAATATTTGAAAATAGTTATTACTATTCATATAACCATGTTTAATGGCTAGGTTATTATTATCTTATTTAAATAATAAAATGATGTTTCGTAGAAACTCAGTGTTGTGTGTATCGTACTTCAACTCAGTGTTTCATGTAATGTATGACAAGTTGGTGTTGCATGTAACATATGACATGTTGGTTTATTGTGAAAGTAATATTTAAATTATTGCATTTTAGGATAAATTTTTTTAATTTATTCAAGAACAAGGTCCATAAAAACTTAGGGTGTTACGTTATATCCCCCTTAAAATGAATTTCTCCCTCAAAATTTGTCACTCGGGTAAAAACAAATGAGGATACTTATGCTTCATTATATCCTCAAGTTCCCACATAGCTTCCTCAAACTAGTGATTTATTCACAAAACTTTGACCAGGAGAGTGGTCTTGTTTTGTTGAACTTTCTCCGATTGGTCTAGAATTTCAATAGGTAGTTCCTCATGAGAAAGATCTTTCTCTAGTGGTATAACCTCAAAGTTCAGTACATGTGAAGGGTCATGTATGTACTTCTTCAAGAGTGATACTTGGAACACATCATGGACTTGAGAGATATTTGGAGGAAGTGCCAATTGATATGATACCATCCGGATATGATCAATGATTTAAAAGGGGTTGATATACCTAGGGATTAGTATCCCGTTATTCCTGAATCTCATAACTTTATTCTAGGGTGAGATTCATTGAAACACCATTTCACCAACTTCAAATTATAGATCACATCGACAGTTATCAGTATAACTTTTCTTCCATCTTTGAGATGCCTTTGTAAAGAACTGGACCCGAACAACCACCCGAAAAATGCTAAATGGGTCGGGTGCTACTACCATAGGCGCACATCCCCGAACGCCAAAGGCTGCCGACTAGAAGCGAGGGTCTTATAGGTATAGTGGAGAGGTTATAGCCTCTCGGAGGATAATAATAACGGAACTGGTCCAAGTATAATAATAAGATGCAGCGGAAAAAGATGACTCAGTAGACTCGAACCAGAGCCGCAGAGCGGAAGCACATTCAATAACAATAAGCAGCAGAAGCAATAAATATGAACAACATCAGTGGAAAGAATCACAATAGCATGATAATCACTTGTAACTACTATGGAACAACAAAGCATGTAACCAAAGCAGGTCGTGCACATCTAAATAAAAATGGTGCCAATGGATAACCAACTATAGCTACAAAAAAGCATGCTGATACAGAAAATAAAGAAAAACAAAGTAAACTCCATCTAGTCAAGACCTCAAGGTCCATACCATCTCCATGCAATAGCTAAGGCGGCCCATCTTCTGAAGGTGGCCTCTTTCCTGAATGTAAATCCATAAAGTCTGTGCGCATCCCGAAGGGCCCCTACAGGGTGTGATATGAATCTCATTAGGATACCACCCAACGGTGCGTACCTAATATTAGTGTTTAAGTAGTCTTGAATTTATAAGGAAAGTAGTAAATAGAACGATGCACAAATAAACCCAATCTCCACTGGTGCTCAGCAACCACCATGGTGTGTCACCTGCTTCAGCCAATGCCGGAATCTCTGTCATATAACCCGGCACCTTGTGCCCCCTGACACTGCGTGTCTCAAGTACCGACATTCTGAAGGCACGCCCGAGAAACAGTGACCCGGAGGAACATTGATGCCTCTCCTCAATAAGTAACCAGAGAGACAGTGATGTCTACCCTCAAATAACATAGTTGAAGGGATATCGATGTCTGGCCTCAAAGTAAAGTATCAGGAGGGACAGCGATATCTGCCCTCAAATAACGGAGAGCCTTTTCCCCATACCCGATAGCCTCAATACTATCCCCTTAAGGCTCCTCACCTTCCGTGTGGCTTCCTACAGCAAGCACCCACAAACCAAAAGTACCTAAACTGCAACTAACAATGGCCTCTACCCACACAAACGGTCAAACCACCTCATCAAGGAGTCTCTCTGTGTGCACACTACTCATAGTTCTGGGTGAGCAGTAATAACCAAAATAGTACCCAAGCCACAACACCTCTAACACCTTGTGTCCCTGGAACCATGCCGCTCAAGTTTGATGGCCTTGCCATCCCAGTAACTCGGGCCATGCCCAACTTGACAGTCATCCTACCTCAAACCGACATCCATGACGCTCAATCCCGTGGTCAGAACCACCCAACGTAACCAGGTCCAATCCCAACCTATGATCAGCATCACTCAAGAATATCCGAGCCATACCCAACACAATCCAAATGGTTCCAGCATATGCAATTCTGCAATTACATACATAATCAAAAGATTTACTTTTAAATAGGCAAACAACTCAATAGTTGAAATTCACTAACTATGTGTTGTCCCATACCAACACTGAGGTCTCTAAGGTCTCTTAAAATATATATCAATGTTCAATAAACTAAACTCAACAGTTTATAACTACACAATTCAATTAATACCATTTTGGCACCCCTGGCCAAAATGCACCATTTGAGCAACGGCCCCTCGCCCGGCCCTACTCAAGAAAAATAGGTAAAGGGAATACCCAAAGGCATCCCAAAAGTTTATTAAACAGTTTAATATGCAACATCAGATAAAAATGGGTCTTGCTCAAAATACCCGAAAACGCGCTGAAGGCCGCACCACCCAAATGTCTGTGAAAACAAAAAAGAAGGTATGAAACACCTACCTAAGACTCGTATGATGCTACTCCTCTGATAAAATCCTTCAATTAAGTCTAAAACGCGGTATATCTACAAAAGAATCAAAACCTATCAAACCCTTATAACTCGTTCTAGAACAGAAATCAAGAAGAACGAATCAAGAGGAATCAAGGCCTTACCAAGGGGGTTCCAACGTATCTATCGGTGATTGAATTAGGGTTATGATGAAGATTCGGGAAGGAAATTAAGTCTCGGACATCTTGGTTCGCGAAACCTGGTGAAAGAAATGAGGTTCTGCCTCAATACGAGTCTACTGCCCATTTTAACAAAAATAAGAAACTACACAGCATGTACTATATGACTACATGTCGTGTATTATTTTAATGTTCATAAGACGGCTGAAATTCTGCCAACATACTTTCCAGAACCTACTGACATGAGTGCACAGCGTGTACCTAGTGGTACACGACATGTACTTAGTTTTTCTTCTCTTCCTCGTCGACTCACCCACTGGCCATGTATATCCTTCATACACGGATAGACTACACGGCTTGTCCAAGGAGGACATGGCGTGTACTTGTTTAAATGATTCTACCCAGCTAACATGCCCACATTCCATGTATGGCCTTCACACGATCTAGGGTACACGGCGTGTCGATAACTACACTCCATGTAGTAAAAAATTTATACACGGTTAGGACACGTCATGTACTCGGCAAGCACACGTCTGGCACTTTCCTAACACATACACGGTGTGTACTTGAAAGTACATGGTGTGTAGTCTAGAAATTTCTAGAAATTGCTCAGTTTCTCCAGTTTTCTCTGAGACAAGTCAAAAATTTAAACAGGGTCAGGATTTTGACCTGTTCTAAAAACTCAAGTTCTTACAATCTCCCCACCTTAACATAGCTCGTCCCTGAGCTATCAAACAAAACTCGGAGATGGCACCAAACATACCACCCCGATCAAAGTAACCCGAACTTCCCTGATCTCAAAGGTCCTGGATAAATTCCTCAAGGGTTCCCCACCTTAGGAATCGCCTAACTCGGTCTCAATACAACAAAACTCAAAACAACCAAAGGTTCACTAACCTATTTTCCAGACGCATAGTCCTTCCGTGACGCATCTTCACCCTTGCGCCTCATTGGTGCTTCTGTGTCATTCCCGACACCCAACGTATCCCACACCACATCGGTGTCTGCCTCCATGAGGTCCTGCATCCCATGGATGCTCAAAAACGAACCTAGTTCCTAGCACCTCAAGTAACCCACATCCTCGATGCCCCGATGCCCAAGGAAGCTCAAGTAAACCACATCCTCGATGCCTTGATGCCCACGACACCTCAAGTAACTCGCATCATCGATGCCCTGTTTCCCACAGCACCTCAAGTAACCCACATCCTTGATGCCCCTGATGCTATGCATCTCATACATATATATATAAATATATCATGCACCCGGTTTGGTGCCAATCCCACTGACTAGAATCTAGTCAGTCCACATAGATCATGTGCACCTCGTGCACTCAAAACAGACATGCCTCAACAGGTCATTCCAAAAGGAACAAGAAAGTCACAGCCACACCTGCGGTGTACCTCTAACCATCATCGGCTCACCGACCGGCTTAGCCTCTGGAAATTCCACAATGTGAACCTGCCCTGAAGTACGGCTGTCTGATGCCTAACCTCCCTACGGTGCTACTCCAGCCACCGGCCACTGACCCCTCAGCTAGATCCCGCTATCTCTGTCAAGTATCAAAAGTACCTCGGGCCATGCCTGTCCCGACAACCAACGTTTCCTTAAACAGAATACTGAGTCTCCCAATCCTGTTGATTAAAATCACCTCAACCAATAGTACCTACCTACTCTTATAAGAGCTAGTCCAAAATACCATGTCCCATACAATTCTACAAATATATAAATCATGGAATAACACATTGAAATAAACTAAAAATTATATCAGGAATTTCACCTATTCATATTTCAAGAATACAAATCATGTAAATTGATATCATACACATGGCATTATCACTTCACAAATCATATGTGCAGTTATGAAATGGAAATACCCTAAAAATATGCCTATCAAAATCCAAACAAACAAGCCTTGCCATACCGGGCCAAGGTCGGATTCTCCCTTACAGCACCGGGTCAAGGGTCACATATCATAATCAATAACATCACACACCAAGTGATCCACCAAGGTGGAAATCATATAAATTGTAATCTGAGAAAAAGAAAAACAGTAATTCCCACCCATGGTAACTTGGTCCATCCCTCGTACCTGGGTCTGCAGGAACCCAAGAACAAGATAGAAACCCAGTTCCAGTAACAACTTATCTCCAGTCTACCATATCCCAAATATTAAAACTATTACAAATAAAAAAGAAAAGTCTCAATCTCATTAGTATCCAGTAAAACACTGCTACTAAATCCCTATCAAGAACTCCATTGATACCACTTTATAACGACCCAGACCCGAACAGCCACCCGAACAGTGCTAAACAGGTCAGGTGCTACTACCTTAGGCGCACCTCCCCGAATTACAAAGGCTGATGACTAGAAGCGAGGGTATTATAGGTATAGTGGGGAGAATATACCCTTTCAGAGGATAATAATAACAGTATTGGTCCAAGTATAATAATAAGATGCAGCAAAAAAAGATGACTCGGAAAACTCGAACCAGACCCACAGAGCGGAAGCACATTCAATAAAAATAAGCAGCGGAAGCAATAAATATGAACAATAGTAGTGAAAATAAACACAACAGAATGTTGATCACTTATAACTACTACTGAACTACAAAACATGCATCCAAAGCAGGTCATGCACATCTAAATAAAAAGAGCACCAATGGCCAACCAACTATAGATACAAAAAACCATGCTGATATATAAAATAAATCAAAACAAAGTAAACTCCAGTTAGTAAAGACCCCAAGGTCCAAACCATATTCATACAATAGCTAAGGTAGCCCAGCTCCTGAAGCTGGCCTCTTTCCTGCACATAAATCCATAAAGTCTGCACGCGTCTAGAATGGCCCATGTAGGGTGTGAGACGAATCTCAGTAGGATACCACCCAATGGTGCGTACCTAATATTAGTGTTTAAGCAGTCGTGCATTTATAAGGAAAGCAGTAAACAGAACGATGCACAAATAAACCCAAACTCCACTGGTTCTCAGCAGCCACCATGGTGTGTCACCTGCTTCGGTCAATGCCGGAATCTCTGTCATATAACTCGGCACCATGTTCCCCCTGACATCGTGTGTCTCAAGTACCGACGTACTGAAGGCAGGCCTGAGAAACAATGACCCAGAGGAACAGCGATGCTTGTCCTCAATAAGTAACTGGAGGGACAGCGATGTCTTCCCTCAAATAACGTAGCTGGAGGGATAGAAATGTCTTCCCTCAAAGTAAAGTATCCAGAGGGACAGTGATATCTAACCTCAAATAACGGCGATCCTCTGCCCCCAACCTGATAGCCTCAATGATATCCCCTGAAGGCTCCTCATCTTCCACGTGGCTTCCTACAGCAAGCACCCCCAAACCAAAAGTACCTAAACCACAACTAACGGGGGCCTCTACCCACAAGAGTGATCAAACGACCTCATCACGGAGTGTCTCTGTGTGCACACTACACATAGTTTCGGGTGAGCGGTAATCACCAAAATAGTACCCAAGCCACAACACCTCTAACACCCCGTGTCCCTACGACCATGCCGCTCAAGTCTGATGGCCTTTCCATCCTAGTAACCTGGGTCATGCCCAACTTGATGGTCATCCTACCTCAAAATGACGTCCATAGCGCCCAATCCTATGGTCAGAACCACCCAACGTAACCTGGGCCAAGACCAACCTGTGATCAGCATCACTCGAGAATATCTGGCCACGCCCAACATAGCCTGAATGGTTCCAGTATATTAAATTCATCAATTACATACATAATCAAAAGATTTACTTTTAAACAGGAAAACAACTCAACATTTTAAATGCACTAATTATGTGTTGTCCAGACCAACACTGAGTTCTCTAAGGCCTCTTACAATACATATCAATCTTCAATAAACTAAACTCAATAGTTTATAACCACACAATTCAATTAATACCATTTTGGCGCCCCTGGCCAAAATGCCCCATTTGAGCAACGGCCCCTCGCCCGGCCCCATTCAAGCAAAACAGGTAAAGGGAATACCCAAAGGCATCCCATGGGTCTAATAAATAGTTTAATATGAAATATAAAATAAAAATGGGTCCCGCTCAAAATACCCAAAAACGTGTCGAAGGTCGCACCACCCAAATGTCTGCGAAAACACAAAAGAAGGTATGCACTGCCTTCCAAAGACTCGTATGATGCTACTCCTCCGATAACAGTATCCAATTAGGTCTAAAATGCAGTAGATCTACAAAATAATCAAAACTTCTCAAACCCCTATAACTCATTCTATAACAGAAATCAAGAAGAATGGATCAAGAGGAATCAAGGCCTTACCGAGGGGGTTCCAATGTATCTTTCGGCGATTGAATTGGGGTTTGGACGAAGATCTAGGAAGGAAATAAAGTCTCAACTGTCTTGGTTTGCGAAACCCAGTGAAAGAAATGAGGTTCTGCCTCAATACGAGGCTACAGCCCATTTTAACGAGAGAAAAAAAACAAACTACATGGAGTGTACTTTAGGACTACATGCCATGTATCATTTTACTATTCATAAGATGGCTGAAATTCCACCGACTTACATTCCATAACCTGCCGACATGAGTACACAGTGTGTACCTAGTGGTACACGGTGTGTAATTAGTTTTTCTTCTCTTCCTCACCAACTCACACACAGACCATGTATATCCCTCATACACGGCTAGACTACACAGCGTTTCTAAGGAGGACACAGCGTGTACTTTTTTAAACTATTCTACCTGGCCAATAGGCCCACAAGCCATATATGGCCTTCACACGATCTAGGGTACAAGGTGTGTCGATAACTATACGTCGTGTGGTAAGAAATTTCTACACGGTCAGGACACGTTATGTACTCGGCAAGCACATGGTTGGCACTTTCCTAACACATACACGGCATGTAATTGAAAGTACACAGCATGTAGTTTGGAAATTTCCAAAAACTTCCCAGTTTTTCCAGTTTTCTCTGGGACAAGTCAAAATTTCAAACATGGTCGGGATTTTGACCCATTCTAAAAACTCGGGTTCTTACAGCCTTGATATGATTCTGAATTATTCTAACCTTATCTACCATTTATTTAGTGATCTCAGGTCCTAATAGCTTTCATTATCCAACCTCATTCCATAACATTGGATATCTACATTTCTTCCCCTATAGGGATTCACAAGGTGACATCGAAATTCTTGAGTGAAAGATATTATTGTAAGAAAACTCAATTAGAGGAAGGTGTTGATCCCAACCACCTTTGAAGTCCAAGGAACAAGATATCAACATATCCTCTAGTTTTTTAATTGTTCTTTTAAACTGGACATCTATTTGAGGATGATAAGCAGTTATGAAACTCAATTCTATATCAAGTGCTTTCTTAATACTTCTCCATAACTTTGAGGTAAAACTCATATCCTAATCTGATACAATAGAATGTGGTACTCCATGCAATCTTACCACTTCCTTAATGTATATTTTGGAAATATGATCAAGAGATAAATCTTCTCTGATAGAAATAAAGTTTGTAGACTTAGTAAGAAGATCAACTACCACCCATATAGAATTAAACCCTTTAGAGGTTTCGGGTAGTCCAATGAAAAAATCCATAGTGATGTTCTCCCATTTCTATTCTGGTATGGGTAATGGATGAAACATCACTTTATACTTTTGTATTTTAGCCTTAACTTTCATGCATACCAAACATCGAGATACAAACTCCGCGATATCTCTCTTCATGCCATCCCATCAGAAGTATTTTTAAGTCCATATACATCTCTGTACTTCCAAGATGAATAAAGAATAAAGAACTATGAGCTTCCTCTAACAGCTCTTTCTTCAAATCTGGAATGGAAGGAACACATACATGGTTCCTGAACCATATCATTCCATCCTGATCAAGGTTAAACTCAGGAACATTTCTAACCTTCTTGTGTAGTTATTCACCTTCCTTTTGTGCCTCCTTAATCTTCACTTGGATAGAGGGTTGAAAATCATTTGAGAAAGATAATATTTCCCCCATTCCTTCAGGATTTATAGATCTATCCTTTACAAATCTAGAATGTTGGATCTTTTGTGATCCTCATCATAGATAACCTAGCATGATCTTTTTGAATCAAAGCATAGGCCAACTTATTCGCTTTCCCAGGGTGGTAATGTATTGAGCAGTAATAATCCTTTATCAAATCTAACCATATTCTTTGGTACATGTTCAACTCCTTCTATGTGAATATATATTTCAGAATTTTATGATTAGTATATATATCACACTTTTCCCCATGAATATAATGCCTCCATATCTTTAATGAAAAATTTACCACTGCTAACTCCAAATCATGAGTTGGGTGCTTTTTATCATGAATCTTTAATTTTCATGAGGCATAGGATATAATCATGTTATTTTTCATAAGAACAAATCCCAATCCCTTCTTGGATGCATATCTATAGATTACAAACCCTTCTCCACTATAGGGTAATGTAATCACAGGTGCACAGACCAACCTTCTCTTTAGTTAATTGAAATTTTACTCACATTCATCTGTCCATATGAACTTAACACCTTTCTAAGTTAACTTGGCCATAGGATTAGATATTCATGATAAATTCTCCACAAACCATCAATAATATCCATATAAACCAAGAAATCTACAAATATTAGTCACTTTGGTTGGTCTAGGACATCTTTCAATAGCCTTTGTCTTTGATGGATCTATTGTTATACCATCTATTGAGATTATGTGACCCAAAAATGAAAATGTTTATGCCAAAATTCAAACTTTGTAAATTTTTCAATAACTTCTCCTTCCTTAGGGTCTTTAGTACAATTCTCAAGTGATCTTCATGTTGTTCCTTTCTCTTTGAATGGATAATAATATCATCTATAAATACTATCAAAAACTCATCAATGTAATCTATAAAGACTCTATTCATTAAATCCATAAAGATAGTATGGGAATTAGTAAGACCAAAAGTCATCATTATATATTCATAGTGACCATACCTTATACAGAAATTTTTATGGGATATATCCTCCTTCTTAACCCTCAATTGATGATATCCAGAATAAAGGTCAATCTTGGAAAAGTATTGAGATCCATATAGTTGATCAAATAAGTCATCAATACGGGGAAGAGGATACTTTTTCTTGATAGTGATCTTGTTCAACACCTGATAATCAATGTAGAGTCTCATTGATCCATCATTATTTTTCACACAAAGAAAATGGTGCACCCTAAGATGACACAGTTGGCTGAATTAATCCCTTATTAAGGTTTTCTTGGAGTTTCTTCCTCAATTCTTGCAACTCAATCAGGGTCATTCTATAAGAAGTCTTTGAAATTGGTGTGGAACCATGTATAATCTTTATTAAGAACTCAACTTCACGTTTTAGTGGAAGAATAGGAAAATATTTTGGAAATACATCCACAAAATCCCAAACAATATAAATATCATTGATATCAATCTTCTCCCCAACCATTTGAGATAAACAACCCATTTAATGGGAATTAATACCTATACACTAGATGTAATCTCCACAGGAATTTCAGACTTATCATCACATTGATGGATGATCATAGGAGGGTTTCAAATATCGAATGTAACTTCCCTTATTTGATAATTGATGTGGTATTTATGTAGATAAATCCAATCCATGCCTAGGATGACATCAAATTTCACCAAGGGAAGAATAACAAGATTTGAAGGAATCACATTCCCACAAACTTCAACCAAAGAGAAATCATAGACTTGAGATGCAATCATCGTACCATTAGGGGTTTGCACTTCTAATTCCACCTCTAATTTTTTTGGATGAAACTTAAATCCCTTAGAAAATTCTTTAGGTATGAAAGAGTGAGTAGATCTAGAATCAAATATGACATTATCAATTATAGAGTAGATGGTTAGTGTACCTTTCATCACGCTGTTATCACACCCCTCATCAGATATAATGATTTTATGATATTTCCCCTTATCCCTCGACTTAAGAGGTCTTTAATGCTGATCATCATAACTAACCCTTGGGTTTGGGAAGTAGTTAGTATAATTCCCATTCTTATTACACTTGTACCACTGAATCGTGGGAGATGCATTCTGTGCGGCACTTTCTTAATTAGTATTTTGAGCCAAGTTCTTCCCATCACATCAGTAGTCAATTGACCTATAGAATTACTTTCCATAATTAAAACATTTATTAGACCCTTTAATGAAATTTCCTCCATGATTCTTCCCATAATTAGTTCATAAAGTAAAGTTCATCTTCTTTTCTCTATGGTTTTTGGAGCTTCCTTTAAAATCAATCTTCCTCTTCTTGTAAAAGGCATGAGATTGATACGCGACTCCAACCTCTATCTCAACCTTGATTTCCCAAAACACAATTTATTAATAGCTAATAAAGTCTCTTATGGACAATTACCTTATGATACTTGTATTTAATACATCAAAGAACCTATAAACTTTACTTTTGGGTTGGGTGATAATTCTTGAAGTGTACCTCGCAAGTCTCGTGAAATTAGCCTCATAGGTACCAATAGACTCGTCATCACTTTACTTAAACTCAAAGAAATATTTCTCCATATTGGTATAAAGAATTATAGAAAAGTGATTATTGAAAAATAAGTTCTTGAAATCTTCCCAAACCATGGATTCAATCTCATCATGCTTCCTCGTATTCTTGATTAGAGTCCACCACTGATCATCTTCACCTTCTAACCGATAAACAGCCAGAATGACTTTCTCATGCTTCAAACACTAAAGAATGGAGAATATATTTTTAGTGGTACTAATCCATTGTTCAAAAAAATATTGTATCAGGAGACCCTCTGAAATAAGTTGGAAATTTCCTCATGAAAGACTCAATATAATGTTGTTCTCTCCTTTACTTATTTGTAAGTCCACCATGATTCATAGTTTGAGAAAGATGTGTGAGCATAGCAATGAGGTTTTTCATTCCATCTCCCATATAATTCAGTTGTTCAAGGTGAAAATAATTTCATTTTCCATCCTAATCACCATTAGCGTGGTTACTTTGGGTTTCATCCATTTACTAAAACCAAAATCATAGAGTAAGAAATAGTTATCATAATAAGGAACCACATAATCATGAAAAATCACTTTTAGGATGTCTAACTTATGAAACCTTACTTAATATATGACACCATAGTTTTTATAATAGGTTATTAATAGCCAACTTATATTTAAATCTTTCTTAATGGTTCGTGAACTTTTTGTGAATTCCCAAAGCTTGTCCCCTGTGAGTGTCAAGTCAGGTGTGCAGCAGGGCCTGTTATCATGTATCATATTACCCTGAGTCAAGACTGGAACATCTTGTTGGAGTTGTTAGCCCTAGGTATATCTATTACATATCCACATCCACTTGTAGTATACATATAGGGATGTATTACTAGGAAACCACTCACTATATACTTCACCAAAATTTCGTGACATTTTCCTATACATTTCCTTATCCTTAGACTTATCCTTTAGACATGTCCTTAGGGTTCTCACTAAGGTTTTCTCACCCTAGATTCCAAAGGTTAACTATACCTTTGAACTGATACCAAATATACAGACCCTCAATTTTCAAACATTAACATTACATAAATTTTTTTGGAAAACTTAACATTATACAAACAGACACCCAAAGACCATAGTTGGTATAGTTCCTTTGGAAACATGGAAACATAAAACTGATACATATGATCTCCCACTAGGTTCTCCTCGACTAGAACCCTTCTAAGACACAATAAACATAATACATATCTTTAAAACTTGGGGAAGGAAAGATAAAAAGGGGTGAGTTCAAATTCTCAGTAAGGGTAAATAATGGATACATGTAAGCGTAAACATAAGCATAAGGGTATGAGAATGTGATCATGAAAATAGAATATCATACCCTGTATATCAAAGATCATATACATGAATCATGTCATAAATCTTGGTAGTTCATAAGACATGAATAAAAAGGAAGTAAAGGACATAAGACATGAAAGAATAACATCGAAGTAAGACATGGAATTGTGGAAAAACACATAAACATATAATGATTTCTATAGTATCCAGTTCATTTCTTCCAAGACCATCTTAGTAGTATGGGTTCACTCCCCATACCATCATAGTTGTCATGGTTCACTCCCATGTCCATAATAGTAGCATGAGTTTACTACTCATACCATATTAGTAGTCATGGTTCACCCCCATGGTCATCATAGTAGTCAAGTTTCACTCCCAAGACCATCCTATTTTATCTCATAAGATATAAAACTTTACCCAATGCATTGGAGGGGGGTATAGGTCCCACCAGTCACATAGTGAAATCATACATACATGAGACACGAAATCATAAATAAACATATCATAACCCATGAAATGAAATGGGTATCATAAACATGTTAACATATCATAACCTATGGAAAGGGATAGGTTTCATAATCATTTCATAATAATCATAACCCCTTAAAAGAAGTGGTTTTCAAAAGCATATAACCCATGAAAGATAAATTGGCTTCATAAATATGATTCCATCAAAACATAATCCATTCAGAGAAAGAATATGAATGGAAACATGGAATAATTTCCCATAAAGGCATGAGTAACACCAATAAAATATATTTTAAATGGTAAATAATTTTTAAATATCATTTAAAAACATTTCCTGAGTAAAATATCATTTTTTCTTTTAAAAATTATTTTTATTACATAAAACATTTTAAAAACCTTTTTCTTTGAAAATATATTTGAAAAATAATAAATGAAACTTTAAAAACAATAAAACATTTTTAAAATCCTTTTTACCTAAAAAATGAACTTTAAAGATATTTTGAAATAATTTTTGAAAACATTGTTTTTGAATATAATAGATTTTCATCCAAATAGAGAGACAGTCATATTTTACATAAAAAGATTATCTTAAGTACCATAAAGTGTGAAAACGGTACTAACACATAAGGATATCTTGAATAAACAGAAGATAAGGAAACTCATGAATATTCTTGAGATGTGGATTATAACATTTCATCAAAGGAAGCATAAACATAAACAATCTCAAAAAGCGATGAGATTGTCTCAATAAACTCTTATAACTATGTAACTTGGGATCACACTCTCCATGTAAGAAAAGGAAATTATATGAAGGTTAAGATATAATAAAAATAAGTATATTCATTATACAACATGTAAAATGTAAGTATATACACCTCGAAAAATATTTTTGGCTTATAACAAAACATGAATCTCAAAGAAGGAATATTGAGACAAAATTGTTTTACTGATTTGGAAAATTTTGAAAGTTAAACCCTGTGAAATAAGGATCATTAAATGGACATGTGAATACCAATAATTTTAATTATAATATACATATAATTCAATTATGCTCATCACTTACACAACACAAAATTAAAGAGTTGTGATCCTAACATGAATCTCACTAAAATTAAAAAAAAAATGAGATGAAATCCCTTTACCTTGTGTCTTGACTCTCTCCGTACTCATACAAGTTTTCTGTATAATAAATATAAGTTTATTATAAATATTTTATAAAATAATATTATTATACATAATACCATATATGGTTTTATTATGACCTTATATTACCTGCTTGTTAACGATCCTATGTTAAGGTTTCACTTTGGGTAATATTTTCTTTGTTCTTCGCATGTGTCTTAATTTGTTATATCATTGGTCTTATACATATATCATGATTTCAAAATGTAGATCATGATATAAGTATAATTTATATCCATTATATTTATATTATAATAATATATAGAATAATAAAGTATGAAATGAAATACATTGTTCATGGAGACGGTAAGTCGTATGTATGCATGAACGTTGTTTCCATTTTTATTGTCGTATTGAAAGAAAGTATGCAAATGAAATACATACATATATATGTGTGTGTGTGTGTGTGTGTGTATTTATATGTATATATGTATGTATGTATGTATATATATATATAACATTATTATAGTATCATTATTATATCATATATATCATATAATTTCATTAAACTCAACCTTAATACATTCCATGTGGTGTGCGAATGAATCACAGCGCTTTAAGGGGGCTGTAATCCATACTTACTCAAACGAGATTATCATATTAAAACCAAAAGGAAAGTAAATATATGTGTGTTTTAAAAGGAATAAATAATATTAAATAAATAATAAATATAATATATGACATATATAAATGTATTTTCGATCATAATGGCCACCATGATTGGTGGTAAAAGAGAAATGAATAATCATCATTTTGTGAGGTAGTAGTTCTCCGTACACAGAAATAGTATGTTCAACATCCATTAGATGGGGGTGTGTGTAAGTGTAGTTCAAAACCATTACATAAAAACATAATATTATATTTATGATACTAGTTTTTTCACACAATAATGGAATAAAGAGATTTGTGGGGGTTAATAATAAAAATAAAGGAAAGGAGCTTGAGAGAAGACATTGCCTCTTAATCAGGTAACTCCTTTTGGTTTATTATAAAAGGCTTACTTGAGAGGCTTTATGCCCAAAATGAGGATTAAATGTAAAAGGGAGTATTTTTTGGGGGATAATTTGTTAGATATTTTCCAAACATAAAATGTTTGATAGGTGTGAGTAATGGGTAGAAGTGGTGGCCTTTTATAGGGAAGGAAAATTACTCACTTTTAATTTTTAGAAACAAGTCAGGTGTGCACATGTTCTTATATAAAAAGTCATAAAAAACCAATAAAATCTCAATAATTGAAGGTTTATGGCTGAACTATGAACATAAAATGGGTGTTGTACATGTTTATAGGTCATTTTGGGTCTTAAATTAAAGGTTTAGTACTTTATTAACCTATTTTTTCTCTTAACCGATGTAATTAATTTTAATCACCTTCAATAATATTTTTTGTCAAAAACAAATTTTACTATATTAAAATTTATAAATTATTCTGATTACAAATATGAAATCCATTTTACCAAATTATAATCATATAAGTGGTAGAAATTAATTTAAAATTAATCCCGTTGTTGGGATGACACTGCGGGTTTTTATAGTAAAAAGGATCAAAAGTATGTTAAGTCTTTATGTCCAATTTAAATGTGGAAATGGTTCCAATGACCAACATTGGATTACTTGATAAAAATATTATCTAATTAAACTTTGAAATAAAATTAAAATATATTTTAGCTTTATAAATAAATTGAATTAAAAATCAATTTTTAATTAAAAACCTATAGTTTTACTATTCATCCAAAAATGAAGTTTTTCAGAAAAATACCAAAATTTTACCCTATGATAATTTTAACATTATAAATTAAAAAAATAGTTTTATTTCATATTATTAAATTTATAAATGTGTCTAAAATTATTTTTATAATAAGGACATTAAAAACTGTATTTTTAGACATATATGGACATTACCAAAAATCACATCTTTCATTATCAATATGTTTTATTTATATAAAACAATTATAGAAAATATTTGAAAATTAGTTATTACTATTAATATAACTATTTTTAATGGATAGGTTATGATTAACTTATTTACACAATAAAATGATGTTTCATAAAACTCAATGTTGTGTGTATCGTACGCCAACTCAGTGTTGCGTGTAACGTATGACATGTTGGTTTAGTGTGAAAGTAATCTTTGATTTGGTGCATTTCAAGATGAAAATTTTAATTTATTAGAAAAAAAGTTCTATAAAAACTTGGGGATTTACATCAATGCTATTGATTGAAGAGTTTAACCTCTCTATACAAGTAAGGTTAGACCACCTGAACATAGAGTAGGAAAAGACTGGAAGTTTAGTGATCTATATATCAATATAGTCATTGTGAGTTTAAACTCTTATATCTTCCAGATAAGTAATAAAATGTAGTAGTGTTCTCATATAGACATTTGACTTAATGTTCTAACCATATAAAATCAAAGTGTACTTTACTTTTGTTGTTTTTTCCCTTGGTTGTATGTTTGTGTATAAAACCCCGATATTTTTAAATTATATATTCATTTAAGAAATAATATATTTGATAACATGTGATATATAATGAACCAATAAATATTATATAATATTTAAAATATATTCATAGAATTGGAAGATAAAATTTTATGTTACTGAAATATGAAATATATGTAGATATAAAAATAAAGGTCATTATTAATACTAATGCATTGATGAAAATTCAATTAGTGTAGCTAAATAACTAATAGAACAAATTTATGATTTAAAATATAACATTTTAATTTAAGAAACTAAATATATTATGGATGAAATATATTATTGATATTAATAATATATAAACATCAATTTGATTAGTAATTGATAGGAACTATGAATAAGAATAGTTAAATTTTATAAAAGGGTTATTTTCCTATGAAAATAGTTTTCATTATAATTTTATTTAAAAGTTAAATTATCAACATATATAATTTAAATTTTTTAAAAATATTTTTAAATTAATCATGCCAATATTATCTTAAGATTAATTTTTTAAATTTTTCATCAGTAATTGATTTTTATGTGAATAGTGAAAAATATAGTTTTTACCAAAATTGAAAATTATATGACTTTATAAGAAATAAATATAAGTTTATAAAACCATTTAGTTGGTAAAATATTTATTTAAGTTATAAAATAATGCATTTTAAAAATACTATATTGAATTTATAAAACCTATGATTAACATTTTGAGGGATTAAGTAATATTTTCTAATAAAAATGGTTTTTGGTCTATTATTTTAATTAAATATAATTTTTATAAAATGAGGTATTTGATTTATTTTAAAGACACATAAATTTTATTTGATTTATAATAAACCAATTTATATCATTAATTTCAAATACACTGATAATTTTATCATAAAAATAAATTTCAAACTTAAAAATACACTTTTCCTAAAAATGAATTTTTATGTGCCACATGCGCTCATGTTAAATTTGATTTTTATTATATAGTGAATTTTTATCTGATAAAATATATTTCATATTTTTAATTAGTATTTATAAATTAATTAATAATATTCGTTTTATTTTTAGTCATAAAAATGATTTTATTTGGTAAAACCTAGTAACCAGAGTAAAACCAAAAATGGTAAAAGTGAAAATTACAAGAGTAAAAGACTTAAAACATGTTTAAAAATGGGTAAAAATAAATTTTTGTGGGATTTTAGTCATTATATCACCCTCCACTCCATTATTTTCCATTTTTTAGTCTTATTTTCATGTTTATAATGTGCTCTCTTTATATTAAGTTGAAATATATACAAAAATTTTAGTCTCGTCATTTATAAAAGGTGTCTCTCACAACCCCTTCAATACCACTCCCAAAATTTAGTTTTCTAATTAAAATAAAACCTTAATTCTTCCCCTATAATACTCCTCCTTCTCATTTAGTCTTGATTTTATTAATATTTTCATGACTTTTTATATACTCCCTTTAATTATTTTATATGAAATGTGCATAATTTGTGTGAAATATTAATGTTTTAATGCTAAGTATAAATTTTGAGTATTTTTAGAAGTAGTCCAATTGAGTTAGTTTACTATTTTATTTATAACTCTCACCCTACTGATCCAAATTGTGTGTTTCATGTTTTTTAGGATTCCTTATTCAATATAAAACATTTCATTAGAAGGGATCATGGGCTAATTCTTCCATTTGAAGGCCCATATAGACCACACAAGAAGGCCTACAAAATCTATGAAGAAACTGGATCAGCCATGAATATTTAATTTATGGGCTCAATAAAGAAGTAAAAAATTCATTAATTCTCCTCAAACATTATTATAAAAATGTAATGAGTAATGGATAAAAATTGCAGGGCCCAACTCCAAGAACGAGGGGCCAAACTAATGCTTTGAAGTCTAGCACACCATTCTGTCCGAGAAATAAAATCGGTATAGTATTCATGATATATCTCATGATTTAAGCATACAATCAAGATGATATTTTTCATTGTGAAAGAAGAGATATAGGCGGCTGACTTTTTTGAAGAAATAATTCTGATTTGAAGTCATATTCCTATTCAAAAACCCATTCACATTTTAAACCTCAAAAAGTTTGTATTGAAATGGATAGATTAACTTTGTTTAATCAATCGGCCATAAATTTGGATCCTTAAGTCCAATTGACACCAAATTTTCAGAGTAGATAGATAAGATATTTATATACAACTTTTAGGAAGATCATATCTCTATATTTGGCTGTCTAATTTATCAAATTGGCGATGCAGGTAGAGGGGTAGTTTTGGAATGCATACAGCCCACAACATTGGGCTATAAATACATCCCCCTCCTATCCTTGCAAAGATATAGAATTTCAGAACATGGGAGAACATATTGGAACAAAAAAAACTTTCCAATGGATTGGGAGTACCTTCCATACTCAAGTTTTTACTTGAGAGACCATTCCTCTCATTCTTTTCATTTACTTTTGTGTTCTTCTTTGTTGCAATCTTGTAAGTCTTTCTTTTGTAATTTCTATTTTAATGAAAGTTTCTTATTCAATATCTCTTATTCTCATCCACCTTCTGTAGTTTAATATTAATTTTCTTAAAATAGTTTAAATACAGTTTAATCACCTTCCCTTATTTTGATTTCTCATTCAATCTAAAGTCGGTATTTAATTTGCTTCATCGTTTGTGTGTGTGTTCGACGCACTACTCTTTTCTTATCCCTTTCTTTTTATTATCTTCTTAATTTAACATCATAATAATTAAAACTATATTACTAATCATTTAAATGTCTGAGTAAATCTACCATTGGTGTGATTTATAATTTGGGGATATTAAGTGATTGAGATCCTTTGCTCGATGAGTATTCTTTGAGTTAATATTGTGTATGTTGAAATTTATATGTCATGGATTAATGACATGTTTTGTTTAATATGTGGATTCCATGGATAATTGGAACTAAAAATACACTACCATAAACAAGTAATGGTAATTATTAGAACCCTAAGTTAAGTTATGGCTTGGATGAAAGATTTAACACTTAGGAATTCTGATCAAAATCATCTTGTGAAGTGGGTATTAGTTTAATGCAATATAAATCAAAAATCAAGGATATCATAATCTTAAATCCCCAATAATGAACTCACCCCAATATTTATCAATTTTTTAAATCAAACATAATCCATAAATTATTTCATAATCTCTGTAAATAAACCCCCCAATCAAAATACAATTAACTAAAAACAACCGACTATAAAAAGTATCATCGTCGAGGATTTGACCCGAGTGCCGTTATACACATTAGCATAGCATCAGGACTTTGACTAGTCAATAGGCAACAATCGGTCTCACTTTTCAAATGGATTAGTTTACAAGGATGGTTCTTTATGTAGTCATTAGTTTCTGGTTATTGTAAAAAAACAAAAAAAAACAAAATTTTAAAAAAAATTGAAAAAAAAACACAAAAAGAAAAACTCATCTTCCTATTTCTTCTAGAATATTTCTGAATTCCCCATAGCCTCCCAAAAAATCCATCGGATTTGTTTGACCTTGAAATTGAGAAAACACTTCACCCACATAGGAGTAACATAAGAGATAATCAAATAATTCAAGAACCGGTCCTTGTCCAACCAGTTGAATTAGAAATGGCGAATCCTAGGGAACAAACACTTAAAGAACTTCTTGTCCCTGATATGAATTACCAACCTCTTGTTATTTAATATCCAAACATAGAGGATGAATTAGAACTCAAATCAGGTTTGATTCATCTTCTCCCTCATTTATATGGGCTAGTTGGTGAGGATCCACATCTTCATCTTAAAGAGTTCCAAGTGGTGTGCTCTACCATGAAGCCTCCAGGGGTTTTTGAGGAACAAATCAAACTCTGAGAATATCCTTTCTCCCTAGCTGACACTGATAATTCATGGCTCTACTACCTTCCTCCTGGTTCCATAACCACATGGAATGACATGAATCGACTCTTCTTATAGAAATTCTTTCCAGCTTCTCGTACTGCTTCTATCCGAAAAGAAATAAGTGGTATCTGTCAATTCCAAAATGAATCACTCCATAAATACTGGGAGAGGTTCAAAAATATTGTTGCAACATGTCCACATCACCAAATACTTGACCAAATATTGATCCAATACTTCTATGAGGGGTTATTGTCTATGGATAGAACCATCATTGATGTCGTAAGTGGCGGTGCTCTTGTTGATAAAACCCTCACAGCTGTAAGAGATCTCATAAGCAACATGGCTACAAACAGGAAAAAATTCCATACTCGAGCACATGCTCAAGTAAAAAAATCCCAAGATAATGAATCAATAGAGTAGAACAAGATGATAGAGTGGATGAGTGAACTTACAGGTCTTGTGCGACAACTAGCTGTGGTTAGCAAATTCCCAACCTCATCTCCTCCGCAATCAATGTTTCCTAGACCTATCAAAAATTGTGGAATCTGAAACTCTCCAACTCATCCAACTAACACATGTCCACAACTTCAATAGGATCAATCTGATTCATCTGGATCAATGGATCTCAATGCAGCATATGCTCATTGGCACACCAACCCTCAACTATCAGATCAGTTTGTTAGAAACTTCAACCAACCTCACGCTGAGCCCTTCTCTTCTTCCTATAATCAAGGCCTGAGGTATGGTAATCTCATCTCTCATCCCCCTCAATTCCCTTCTCAAAACCCAAACCAATTTCAATATGGTCAAGGTGTTGGTAACTTCCAACAACCTTATCCTTTTGTTCCTCAACAACAAAGAAACAATCCTCCTCCTGGATTCCACTATCCTAGTGAGCCTTCCCAATTCCAAAACCATTATAATCGCTTTCCCAAGAACCAAAATCAAGGTAATCCCAATCAGGGAAAATCATCTTCTTCCAATAAACCATGGGAAATTATAGTGGAATATCTTTCCTCCTTCACCCATTTGAGACTCAAGAACATTGAAACCCAAATTGGTCAACTTGCATCCCACCTGAGCTGGCAACAACAATAAAATTCTTCCCAACTCCCAGCTCAACCATTACCCAACCCCAAGGGTAATGTAATTGCAATTTCACTTAGACCAGGAAAGAAAATTTCTATGCCTCAAGATAAGTCCTCCAACCCCCCTTTAAATATTGACCTAGAAAATGAAAAGAAAAAGAAACTTGAAAAGGAATCTAAAACCATTCCCTCACCTCCTTCCATTCCACTTAGGAACCCAATTCTTTTTCCTCAAGCCATTTATAATCCAAATAAGTCATTTAAACATGATCCTGAAATGCTCGACATGTTTAGATGTGTTGAAGTCAACATTCCCCTCTTAGATTCCATAAAACAGATTCCTAAGTATAACAAGTTTCTTAAGGAATTGTGCACCCATAAGAAGAAACTTAGGACCTTCGAAAATGTTTCCACCCAGCAGTCTATTCCCATAAAGTGAAAAGATCCAGGGACCTTTAAGGTTCCATGCCAAATTGGAAGTTCTAACTTCGATGATGCACTCATAGACCTAGGAGCCTCAATTAATTTCATAACCAAATCCATCTTCTCCAATATTGGTCTAGGTACCTTACACCCAGTGGGTGTTATCATTCAGTTATCCAATCGAAGCACAACCATTCCTGAGGGAATAATCAAGGATGTCCTTGTCTGAGTCAATGATATTATCTTCACAGCTGACTTTTATGTCATTTACATGGAAGGTGAGACAAATTCTTTCCAATCTTCTCTGATTCTAGGAATATATTTCCTTATGACATCTAAAACAAAAATCTATGTCCATCTTGGCATCTTATCCATGGAATTTGGTGACCAACTGGTCAAGTTCAATATTTTTCAATTCATGCGATACCCATCAAAGAATGAATCTACATTCTCTATTCAGTCTTCTGAAACTCTCTCTGAGAGTGTGTTGAATCCCAATCCATCATGTCCTTATTGTTCTACTGATATAGGAGTTTGTGAATATTTCATCCTCATTAACCAATTCATAAATGGAGAAGTTGATGTTAACATTAAAAATGAAAACTCTATTGATCTAAAGGATATTGAAAAATCTTTAGAATCTCATCTTGCCTCTGACCTCCACTTCTCCATCTTGGATGATAATGAGGAAAATGAACTAGAATTCCCATTTGATGATTCAGATCAGTTTATCCAACATTCACCATTTCCTATCTGTGATTCTGAAAATTCTGTTATATGTGAGGTTAACCCTAAACAAATGTGTTTATCTTCTCCCAATGAGAGTAAAGGTTGTGAGATTTGTTCTCTAATTAATAAATCGATCACTGGTGAGGTTGAAATTGACCATTATTTGGTGAAAAACATTGAAATAAAGGCTATTGAAAATTTTATTCAATCTTATAACTCCACTGATCCTCATTACTCTACATCGATAAGTGATGAAATAAATGATTCAAAAGCAATTGGGATTTCATACTCTAGTATCATGTTATCTGAGCCTTACATAAATGAAACATCATAAATGATACATATTCCTAAATTTACAAGCATATAAAACCATCACTTTGTGGATAAAATCATTCCTCACATTGGAGACCAAAGAGAGGATAGTCATATTCTCTTTCCACCACCATTTAATTGCAAGCACACAAACAAAGAAGGGATGAAATTATCCAATGAATCATTCAACGTCCCAAAGGAAAACTTCTTCTAGAAGCACACTGGAGTCAGGAAAATACGGTGGCCACCATCAAACTATGGTTAGTCCCCTGCAACTGTCTAGTTGTGGACAAATAAATGCAGCTCTTCTTGGGAGGCAACCCATGTTTTCTTTTACTTTTATGAAATTTTAATTTCTTTTTAGTTTTTTGTTATACGAATATTGATTTTTCTTTTTTATGTAACATCCCACAATCCTGGAACCACATCAACTTCCATCAAATCCCCAACTTCTACAGTTAACCCACCACTGGATGGAGATGGCAACCCACCAAATCCAAACCAGGGGGCACCTATTTCCCTTTAACTCTCTTTCTTCTTCTTCTTATCTCTTTCATTTTTTAGCACTTTATTCATCAAAACCTTTCTTTTTATCTTTCTCTTTTGTGTGGGTGTGTATTTTAAAAAACACTAAAAAAACTAAAAAATAAAAAAATGTAAAAAAAACCAAAAGAGTCATACTTACACACCTTCAATTTTCAAAATCGGTCCAACCATTTTGGGGATCCAAAAGACATGGTTTAATCTCAAATTTTTTATGTTTTCATCATATATTTGGATAAATAATTTTGTGTCAAGAATAATACATTTTGAATGCTCATTTATTTATTTGTAAAATGATTTTCCTCACCTGTGAGAAACAACATTTACTTTCATGCTAAGGCTACCTATGGCCATCTTTTCAAAATGTGTGTTTTCACCCCCATTTGTGAGTCTTGAGTTTGTGGACCTTCGAGGTGAATTTATTAATTTAGTGTTAATTAATATGATAGATGCATTTTCTGAACCACAAGAGAATTATAATATCCAAATAGGCTCCCATTAACCATACATTAATCCTCATTTTGAAAGCCCCTTCAAGCCTATGAAAACATTTTCTTTGATAACCACATTATAATCCCAATACCTTATCCCACCCATTATCAACATGGATTTTCATTGCATAATTTTTTGAAATTTACATGTGGGGGGATGGATTTGATTTTGGGTACCCTTTATTGATTTCATCATATTATCATATGCTTGAGGGCAAGAATCCATTTCGGTGTGGGGGAGAGGTTGTCATTCAGTGTGTTTTGGGGAATGTAATGTACTTTAATTTATGTAATTTTGTAAATGTTATTGACAAGTGTTCAAAAAATTCAAAAAAAAGAACAAAAAAAATTGGGTTGTTTCTTGGGTAGGTCAAAAATCACTCTTCATCAATTTTTGATCTTTTTATAAATATTAAAATTAGTGTCATGTGGAGATCAATAATGGGTTGGGATATGAGTGTGAGATCTTTTCCAAGTTTAATTTTAAAAAAAGAGAAAAAAGAAGAAGAAAGAAAGAACACTTGCATTATATTCTTATGTCATTGGGATAAGTTTTTTGGTTTTTAAATATTTCATCTTCTCATCCCCTTCAAATTTTCTTCCTCTATTATGTCTTTATTCACACAATCATTCCCTTGTAAATATGTGTTTTTATTTCCTTCCATGTTTCATTTCAAAAAAAAATGTGCATTGCTTTTTCCATGTTGGTATTTTATCCCCTTTTTCCTATCTTTTGGATATCATCTTCCTACCATCCCATAGCCACAGAAAAACCCCTAAAAAGACCTCTGGATTTTTGATCACTTTGGATAGGTATTAGAAGCTAAGATCTCTTACAAACTCTAAGATTTTCACTTTTGGTTGGTGAATGAGAGAAGCTACATAAATTAATTTTATCATCTTGAGAGGAGTAAGTTTTGTGTGCCACCATTTTCCATTTCTAAATTTGAGCATGAAAAAATGAATTGTTTTTAGAACATTGTTTCTGTAACAACTTGTGGTGGAATTCAATATAGATGATTGAAATTTTCTAAACCTCCCATGATTGGGGAAAACAAAATTTTAATATTTGTTGGTGAGTGAAAATGATTTTGTCATGTTTTTATATTTTTTGAACATGAGGACATGCACAAGACTAATTATGGGGGATTTGATGTTATTAATATTTTCATGACTTATTATATACTCCCTTTACTGATTTTATATGAAATGTGCATAATTTGTGTGAAATATTAATGTTTTAATACTAAGTATAATTTTTGAGCATTTTTAGAAGTAGTCCAATTGAGTCAGTTTACTACTTTATTTATAAATCTCACCATACTGATCCAAATTTTGTGGTTCCTATTTTTTAGGATTTCTTATTCATTATAAAACATTTCATTAGAATTTATCATGGGCCAATTCTTCCATTTAAAGGCCCATATGGACTACACAAGAAGGCCTACAGAATCTATGAAGAAACTGGACCAGCCATGAAGATTTAATTTATGTGTTCAATCCAGAAGTGAAAATTTATTAATTCTCCTCAAACATTCTTATAACAATTCAAGTATTAAGGGATAAAACTATTAGGGCCCAACTCCAATAAAAAGGGTCTAAACTAATGATTTAAAGTCCATCCCACCATTCAGTCTAAGAAATAAAATCGGTACAGTACTCATGACATATCTCATGATGTAACCATCCAATCAAGATAATATTTTGCAGTGTGAAATAAGAGATATAGGAGGTAGACTTTTTTGAAGAAATAATTCTAATTTGAAGGAATATTTCTATTAAAAACCCATCCACATTTTAAACTTCAAAAGGTTTGGATTGAAATGGAAATATTAACTTTGTTTAATCAACCGGCCATAACTTTGGATCCTTAAGTCCAATTGATGCCAAATATTCAGAGTAGACAGAGAAGATATCTATCTACAACTTGTAAGAATACCATATCTCAAGATTTGTCTCTCTAATTTATCAAATTGGTGATGTAGTTGAAGGGGTAGTTTTGAAATGCAAACAGCTCACAACATTGGGATATAAATACATGCCCCTTCTTTCCTTACAAAGAGTTGGAATTTCAGAAGATGGGAGAACATATTGGCACGACCAAAACCTTGTCAATGGACTGGTAGGACCTGACATACTCAATTTTTCACTTGAGAGACCTTTCCTCCTCTCATTGTTTTCATTTACTTTTGTGTTCTTCTTTGTTGTAATCTTGTAAGTCTTTCTTTTGTAATTATATTTTAATGTATGTTTTTTATTCAATATCTCTTATTATCATCCACATTATGTAGTTTAATATTAATTTTCTTAAAATATTTTAAATACAGTTGAATCACCTTCCCTTATTTTGCTTTCTCATTTAATCTAAAGTCAGTATTTAATTCCCTTCATCGTTTGTGTGTGTGTTCGACGCACCACTCTTTTCTTATCCCTTTATTTTTATTATCTTATTAATTTATCATCATAATAATTATAACCAGATTAATAATAATTTAAATTTCTGAGTAAATCTACCATTGGGGTGAGTTATAGTATGGGTATATTAATTGATTGAGATCCTTTGCTCTATGAGTATTCTTTAAGTTAATATTGTGTATGTTGAACTTTATATGTCATGGATTAATGACATGTTTTGTTTAATATGTGGATTCCATGGATTATTGGAACCAAAAATACACTACCATAAACAATTAATGGTAATGATTAGAACCCTAAGTTAATTTACAGCTTGGATTAAAGCTTTAACACTTGGGAATTCTGATCAAAATCATCTTGTGAAGTGGGTATTAATTTAATGAAATATAAAGCAAAGCTCAAGGATATCATAAGATTAAATCCCCAATAAAGAACTCACCCCAATATTTATGAATTTTTTAAATCAAACATCATCCATAAATTATTTCATAATCTCTGCAAACAAACCCTCCAATCAGAATGCAATTAACTAAAAACAACCGACTATAAAAAAGTATCATCACCGAGAATTAGACCGAAGTGCCTCTATACACATTATCAGAGAATCATAACTTTGATCGGTCGATAGGTAAAAATCGGTCGTGAGTTTCAAGTCTCTATTCACAATATATTCTCCTAATACCTCTATTTTTTAGGAGTCTTCCAAGGTAAAGTCCAAGTCCTCAACTTGAGTGCTTTTTTTCTAACTTCTTTTCTTTTCTTTATTAGTTTCCCAAATATAATTTTCTAATTAAAATATAATTACATCATAATTGTTTGTATATTTAATTTTATTAGGCTACGTGAATAACTACTAACCATATTTTTCATTTTCTATTATGAAAAATGAAACTAACATTCACGTGTTGTGCATATTACCACCTCCATGAAGCGATGACTTCTATTTTTCATCAATGCCTATATTCAGTGGTTATAAGGGTGAAATTGACACAATATTTTTAATATATACATAATATAATTATTATTAATTATATAAAATTTATAATTCAACTAATTTCCCTCTCATTCTCCAAGAAATGAAAACATTAACCATGCATTGTGCAGGCCACTACCTTTATGAAGTAACGTATCTCATTTTTCATATAGTTTATTAATTATTTATTAAAATATATTAAAATATAATTAACCATATTAAAACTATCTAAATAATATCATTATTCTTATTTAGTATAGTTATTATTCCAAAAAATTCACTTTCATAATCATAATCATCCATTAATTATGGTATTTTCATGTTTGGGTTAGTCTAACCATCTACGTGAACAATGATATAAATTAATATCATGGGTGACAATGAGAACTTAATTACTTATAATTTATGATATAAATAAAATATAAATATATAAATTTTGTTCAAAATGGGAAATATTAATATTAAATTAATTAATTAAGTTGTTATTGTTCATTTGTTAAAAATCATTGAAACATGATTGTCACAAATTTTTTCTATGAGAAAAATAAAAAAAAAATATCATAGAATGAAATTATAACATTATAAAAAATTATAAATCATAATTTATAGTACCTTTTATATTCTAGGAATTATGAATTTTGGAATAAAAATGAAGAACAGCGCAGCTATTATGAAACAAATTTAAAATGATCAAGATTACTTACACGTGATATTAAAAATAAATAATAACTAACTAATATACATATAGTGAATAATTATAAATTAAGTTTATAAAAGTTTATATATTTTAAAAAATTTCTAAAATAGTTGATTTAATGGTAATTTTTTATATGGGGGATTCAATTTCTTTAGTATAAGTAAAGAATTAAGGTTTTGGTTTGGGCTAACTCAATTTTCTTCCATTGAGTTAAAAAAATTCTTATTGAACTTTATTGTTCCAAGTTTGATTTATTTTACCTAATGAATATTTTGTATTTTATTTAAACCTCCTTTCATGAGGTTTTACAATTCTTCCTTATAAATTATTTTCCAAATAATTTTTACCACAAATATTATATTTCTTAAAAGGGGTTTCTTAGTCTCAAATCCTATTTCTTGAGATATACTTTTTATTAAGAACCAATTTTGATTTTATATAGTGTATATGATAACTATTTGTTATATTATATCATTAATTTTATTTAATTGTATTTTAAGCTTATTTTTAATAACTTTATCCTTCAATGGTTTTGATTTAGATGATATTAAATTCGTTAGGGTTTCTTGTCTTAAATTTTCATCCCTTAAGACATATTTCTCATTATACAACTTGTTTTCCTTAGAATGGTGTATCTAATGTCCATTTAATATTTTGTATCATGATCCTATCATTATTCACAGTATTTAATGTTTCATTTTAAATCATATCCTTTAAGGTGTTTTGACTCAAAAGTTTATAAGTTTATAAAGGTTTCTTTGTCTCATTTCTAACTTCATAAGACATGTTTGATATTGTGAATCAAAATTTATTTTATATAGTGTATTCACTTACCTATTTCTTTCATATAATAAAATATCTTTCATTTCATGATATTTTAATGTTCATTTCATGATCTCCCTCTCAACATCTTTTGATCCTTATGTTACCAATACTGTGAGGATTTTATACCCAATCTCATTTTCGAATAGATATTTCTTTTGAAAGATAATCCATCTTGGTGATTTTTGTACTTTTCTATCTAAACATCCTATTATTTTATTCTCTTTTGTTCATTTATGCATTTTTACTAGTCATCTCCTTATTTAATTTTCCCCCTTATCTCATTATTTACCCATTGTAAGGAAGATGAGCCAACCTATTATTTTTTATCAGGAACCTCCTTTATCATGTCCATATTCATTGGATGATTTTTTGGATTTCCTATCTATGCCTCAATAATTTATTAAATTAATTTTATAATAATTGATCTTATTTAAATGTTTTAAATAAATTTTTAGCATTTTCCATATGGTTCTTTTTATTCAAAGTGGGAAAATAATATCTTCTTAACGTTTTTCATGTTAACACATCTTTCCATCACCTTTGACATTTTATATAAATCTATATATATAAATTTTCATGGTTTCTAAAATAAATTATTTTTCTTCTATTTTTATAAATTATTTCTCTTAAAATGATTCAAAATATTGAGGATGTTTCTTATTTCCAAAGTGATTTTTCTAAAACTCCAAAAAAAATCATCTAAGTCATCATTATTTTACATATATTTATCTTGATTGAGGACATTATTCAGATGAAATCGTCTACCTTTTTTCTCTATATAGATCATGTAATGTTCTTTTCTATACAAGAAATGATCCATTACTTCCTTTTTATTTCCAAATCATCCTATGCTACAGGCATAATTTTTATTTTCACTGAATTTCATCTATGAACACTCTATATTTCCTTCCTTTAATTGAAGGGTGTACACCTAGATGTCATACATTGATTGATTAGGGAAATTATTGACTTAATTGTATACCCATTTTCCTTATGGTGTTAGTTTGAGGGGTTCTTACATAGAAATATATTCCATTTATTGATTGGGAAAATATTAACAATCTGTATACTTGTTATCTCAATACATATGTTTATTGATTACTAAAGCATGTAGGTTATGTATTATATAGAATGTTCATTATTTTATATGATGAATGAATTATAATTAATTAGATATGGGTGGAGCTTGGTATATTTATCTCTTTGATGCATTGATAGGTCTCATGAGACAAAATATCTTGGGTATTTTGGAGTATGTCAGCCCATAACAAAATATTGTCTAGAAACATGGCCTTCATAGTAAGATCCTGAATTATAAGATCATGATGTCATGGATTAGGAATATAATTAACTATGTGGGATTATTAATTTCGTCACTAAGAAACTGATTATTTTTATCCATGTGATTTTTTCATTTCCATTGTTATCTATGGATATATTATGCTTTCAGTTTCATTATATTATAACATTATTTTTAGTTATCTATTCATGCCATAATATTTATGCTCATATTATGCTCACTTATGAAGTTTGATTATTATCACTTATGATTACCCTTACTGAGAATTTGAATCACGACCCCTCCCCACAAAGGTACCCCTCCTGGGCCAGCAATATTATAATGGAGATAATGACACCCAAATCCCATCTCTAATAGGCTACGGGTTGGAGATAAGCACCAAGGGTATATCATACACATATGTGGGAGGCATTACCCTCTAAGATATGAAATAAGAGAGAAAATATGGAAACACCCAACATCTCATATTGAAGACACAAGTAAAATATCCCATGTACATGCATTTAATTTCATACAAAACTAAAATAACTTAAAGGGAGACTATAAGTACCAAAAGATAAATTCGGTGGTGGCCTCGAATCCAAATAGCTCATGAAAACTCATGGGATAGTAGTATCCAATCTGATCTTCAACCTTCTCATACTAAACTGAAAAATAGTTTCTATTTATAGGATGATCATAACAAGTGTACTCTGTGGGATCCTCCTCGTATCATCTTGTGCAAAAGATAAAGAAATCATGTTAAAGCCTAGTGAATAACATATGAAGCTAACTCATCACCTAAACTAGTTTGTTCAATTCTCATCTTCACCGTGGATATCTCTCACTAAATATCACATACAACAGATTATATCATATAATAACAAATAAGGTACCCTACTACCACTTCCCCCATTAGTTTTTTGTTCTTCATCAATGTCTCGTGTCCATATTCATCTCTCAGCAAAAGTAATCTAGGACAAAAACACCTAGGATAAATTATCATATCATGCACCATGTGTGTCAAAGCATCTCATTGTCCCATCCACATCTCCAAATAGTAAATGAGTAGTTTTTTAGATCCACCATAGCCTATATGTTGTGTATTATACCTCAATCCATCACATCTCATACACATCATGCCTATAATAACACATAGGATGATATATCTGGAGATTCATGTGTGTGAAATAACCACAAGACATTACATCCCTCTACACACATATATGGGTAAATATAGTCACCATGCATACCAACACATAATACTACTAGGATAATAGAGTGAGGCCAGAGGGGCTAATCATCCATCCATTCCTTACTAACTTGGATGTTAGTAAAAACACTCTCCTAGAGTCCACTGGGTGTCAGTATCCCTACCGACATGGGTGGGGTGTCATATGAAATCAAAAAACATAAAAGATATAATATATCTCACAAACACACTATGGGAATTAACCAACTCCTAGGATCAACTGCAGCTATGGTCTCTCGGACACTCGAATTTCACCACTAAGAACTAAATATCATATAAGCATATAAGCATTCAAGGAGACTTATTTAATTATTTATTTCATTTTAATATTTCAATTTATATTAATTAATTAATTAATTAATCATTAATTAACATTATTCCACTCCACATTTAATTAACTATAAAGTGAAATCCATGCCCTCTAGGTATAATCCAATTGATGCCACAGTTCCTCGAGATTACCAATTTTTTATACCATTCAAACACTAACCCCATGGGTTAAAAAATTTATTAATTCTTATCATTCCATAACTATAGATATTCAAGGAAACAACATAAGATACCATAAAATATATGTATAACCAAGCACAACTAGATACCTTAAGTAGTGGGGAAAGGAAAATATTGGTGATAAAGAAACCTAGATATCCAGACTTTTAGCAGAATATTATCAAGAAACCATCTGGCTTTCATCACAATAATAGGTAAGACTATATCTAACCCATATCATCAATCTTGGTGACATAATAACATCACCATTCATCCTTCCATCACAAGCATCAACTGTCGCCACAAACTTAGGACTCCCACCCATATCTCATCAAAAATCATCCATATTAGGGTCATATCACATTGTATAGTAAGGCTAAAATCTAGATAAAACACATAAGGTGGAAAATTAAAAACATAGTCAACATGGAATTTGGGACCTATAAATAAGGTATCTAACCTTCACATGCAAATAGGATCACTCAGCCTCAAACATTAATATTTATCAAACAACTAATTTTATTTTCATTTTGGATTAACTAATTCATTTATCATAGGTTACAACTATATGAAACTTAAGGCATTAGCTATTACAATCTATTAATTATTAAAACATTTTTTTCAAGTATAAATTCTAGTTTCATTAAACTTTAAGGAATAACATTACATTTAACATGACTTTAATTATTTACAATATTAATCACTTCCAAATTCATATTATTTAGTCAATTCCATTAACATATTGAAGAAAATATTAATTAAACATGCATTAAGCATCAATTTAACTTCCATGAGATTAAAAGAACAATAATTTATAAAATATGTCTTTTTAGTTATTTATCTATCCAAAATTTTCATATTTATGTTATTTAATCATTTTCATCACTTTAATCATTATAAACTATGCATAAAATATAGATATCACACTATCTAGAAAAAATAAGAGGTAATTAGTTATTACGGTGGAAAAAATATGTGGTTACTAAAAGCTATGAACTATTTATTACATTATTACAATTTAAACTTTATTGTAGTTAATTACATGAAAATTAAAAGGATTAAAGCATGATAATTTTAAAATTTTACATAAAATAATAATAAAAGCAATTAATCCCTTATTTGGAAGAATGAATTTTATATTCTATAGAAAAAAGATGATAGAGGAAGATGATAGCAGCCCGAGAAATGTAGGAGAATCCTCGGATGAATTTGTAGTAGGCTTGAAGAACCCATAAGGTGAGGTTTTAACCACCCAAACTCAAGAGGAATGAAGAGAGACTCTAATGAGGGGAAGAAACTAATTTTTTTTAATTAACAGATATCTCTATATGGATAATTCTGAAACTCCATCAAACTTTCCCTATTTTATTCCCCATTTAATTTTCCCAAAAGTTTGTAGATCAGAAATTAATTTTGAATCAATTAAAATATTCTAAAATGAGTTATAGATTATTAAATAGGTCAAAAGAAATTTATTTATTGATTTTAGGAATTTTAGAATGTTGAAATTTCACCTGGGGAGGTATATAGTACTATACAAGGGCTCATGTAGTCGTTTCAACCATGTAGTAGATACATGTAGTCATTTCATCCATGTAGTTGATCCAGTGATATAGGAAATTCACATAGTTGATTCATCCAAATAGCTAATTCATCCACATAGTCGATTCACATAGTCGATTCACATAGTCTATTCATCCATGTATCTAATTAATCCATGTAGTTGATTCAAATAGCCGATTCACTTAGCTGATTCAACAAAATAGGTGATTCACATATCCGATTCATCCATGTAGACAAATATTTTCTTATGTATAGAAAATGAATACAAGGTCTTGAAAACTGTAGACTCACTCCAACTACTTCAGCACTTCCTTAGACTTCACAAAAACAAATCAAACCAGTAGGAAAAATCCTTGAAAGATAAAGGGTTAGCCTAAGAAAAATCAAGACCTTTACATTAGATACCTCTTAAACAATTATCATCCTTGAGAATTAAAACCAAACTCAGAGAGAAAGGGAAAAGGTTCATATGAATAGACACCTCTCAAGATAACTCTCAAGAATATCTTCATCATAGGATATTAACCACCACACTCAAAAGAAGATGGAACAAAACTATGCAACACTAACATTGAAATCCAAAACACACTCCTAGGGGAGATACCTATCAAACAATGGAAAGGCCACAAGAAAGGTATCAAGGAAGAGAAAATCATCTCATAAAATATATAATGGTCAAAAACCACAAAACTAACATCACTATAAGATAATATTTAAACATCAAAGATCTTATGATATTGAGCGTGTATCTGCAACCCACAATCCCAAGTACCCTCTTCCACACCACCATGTCCTCAAAAGACACAAACCAAGGGAATAGAACGTACACACAATACATTCTAATGGTAGTCCTGAATCTCTATAGGTCACTCCTCAATGGTTCATCATCGTCAACATCAATATCACCCCCATAAATGACGTGAGAGTCTTCATGAAGATAATAGGTAAGCTATGATAGATAGAATTTATCATGTATCTAGATCATCTATAGGGAAAGTAATATCTGATATTCCATGAATATAACATAAGCTAACACTTTAAAAGGTCTAACAAACTAGAACCTTTAATTCCCATGATAAGGATTCGCCTTTAAGAACACATGATCTCCAATGGTGAAATCTATAGGTATCCTCATCTGATTGGCATAAGACTTCTGACAACCATGCTCTACCTCCATCCTATCACAAATAACCTGAACTATCTTTATCATGCTCTGAACTGGTTTAGGTCCAATAATTTCTGACACTCTGACCTCAGCCTAGAAAAACCAAGAACGTAAAGTTTGTACATAAAAATATTCATACATTGTCATGATAATGGGGGAGTGAAAACTATTATTGTAAGAAAACTTAATCAAAAACAGGTGCCTCATCCAAAAACCTCCAAAATCCAGTACAAAATCATGAAACATTTCCTCAAGAGTCTGAATATTATACTCTATGTAACCATCCACTTGTAGATGGAAAGTAGTGCTAAGGCATCACTGAGTTCCAAAATCATGTTGGAGACCTCTCCACACCCTAGAGGTAAAACGTTGATTATGATCATATATGATAAACCTTGGGAATCTATGAAGTCTCACCACATCCTCCTAGTATTGTCTTGATAAAACCTTCACTGATCTCAAATCCTTTATCACTATAAAGTAGGATTATTTCATCAAATGGTCCATTATCACCCATATAACATCAAAACCTCAATTATCATGAGGAAAACTGGTAATAAATTCCACCAATATTTCCACCCACTTCCAATTAGGAACATATAATGAACGGAAAAAATCACCAAGAACATGGTGCTTATCCTTCACCTTCTGGTAGAACAAACATCGAGACATAAGCTCTGAAACTAAACTCATTACCCCAGGACACCAAAACTTACCTCTCAAATATCAGTACATCCTTTTCACACCAGGATATACTACTAAAGGTAATCAATGTAAATCATGGAGAACCACCTCGCACTTCCCTGAAGGAAAAAAATCCACCATTAGAACAACACCCAACATTGTTCATATTCATACTAACCATCAATGGAATCACCAAAGAGAGATCGGTATCTCCAAACCACCACCGTAGAATCCCCCAACTAGGACTCCACTACTAATTAAACCAAATATGATTGCACTATCATGTGAAAAAGGTAATCCATGACACAAACCTCTCCTATATCAAGATTCATCACTAATATTTCTTCCATTATTCTCCATAATCTCTATATGCATGCATGGAATCAGTGTGTAACTTCCTTCTCCACATGTCACCTGTAAAATTACACTTTTTTTATGTATATAAAATATCAAATTAATAATCCTATAATAATTTTATCCACCATTATTATTTCAACTTCATGTAATGCTAGGAGAAGGCATATCATAGGCTCTTGTGATTGGTAAAAACTACAAAATTCTCATTGATGAGGTAATGTCGCAACAACCTCAAGGAAAACACAATTGTTAGAAACTTGAGATCATGGGTGGAATAGTTAAGTTCAAAGGTATGTAACTATAAATACCCAAAAGAAGCAATTGATCTCTACTACATCAAAACACATCCCAAACCAAAATATGAAATGTTATATAAAACTTAAAATTGAACTCCCTTTTCTAGAAAATAACTAATTGGAATGTTGAACAACTTTTCCTTAAAATACCCAAAATCTACCTGACACTGGTCAGTCCACAAGAAAATATGATCCTTCCTAGTCAATTCTATCAAAGGAGTTCAAATCCAAGAGAAATCAGGTATAGACCTCATATAATATTCTGCAAGACCAGGGGAACATTTCACCTCAGTAACAGTCTTGGGGGTTGCCCAAGAAACAACTATCTTGATCTTTAAAGTCTCTGAATCTATAAAATGATGGGATATGACATTACATAAAAAATGAACTTCATAATATGAAGAGTCACACTTTTATAGCTTCCCAAATAGGTACTAATGACAAAACCCCCAAAACAGCATGAAGATACCCTACATGATCCTCCTTATATGTGGGGTACATAAGGATTTACTTGATAAAAACCACCATGAACTGATACAATAACTATCTAAATACTACATTCAGAAAACCCATGAACATATTTGGAGCATTCATCACACCAAAATTCATCACAATGAACTCATAATGCTTATAATGACATTAAAAATTAGTCTCTGGGATATCCTTATCTTTCACCCACATCTGATGATATCCTGATTGAAAATCAATCTTTGAGAACCAACTAGACCCTTTTAGATAATCTAATAAATAATCAATATATGGGAGAGGGTAGTGGTTCTTAACTATCACATGATTCAATCAGTGATAATTGATACATAGACATAAACTGTCATCGAACTTATTCATGAACAAGACTAGTTCACCCTAATGTGACATACTTAGTCAAACAAAGTCTCACAGCAATAGATAATATTTTGATTGTACCTGTAACTCTCACAATTTGATTGTATAAATAGATAACACTTAGTCTCACAGCAATCAAGTTATACCTGTAACTCTCACAGATTATAAGTAACATTCTATACAGAGACATCAATATTAGATAAGATTTTTATTATAGCTCTATCCCAAACTTGATCTCCCATATAGGGGGTAATGATAAAACCTCCAAGGGAAAAACATTAGGGTACTCCACCAAAACCGTAGTAAACACCATTTATTGAACTTATGAAAAACTTATCATCATATCGACCATCAAGAAAGAAAAATATGGAACACACCTCTAAACCATCCAAGGGTCTCGCGCACCAAAAAAAATAGTAGACTCTCTATCAACATCATAGAACACAATTTGTTTCCTGGAATAATCCATAGTAACCTACATCGAATATGGCTAGTCCATGTCGAGGATGATGTCATATGGATGTATCAGTAAACATAGGAAGTCTACCTAAGAGTGTTGTTTCCCCAACACTAGCTCATAATCTCTATAAATTTCACATAGATAAGATTGAACTCCAACTAATGTAGTCAGTTCCAAGGGAACTAGAAGCCTCTCAATCTAAAGTCCCAAAGTATGGACGAGGGCAAGTTATATAAAGGAGTGCATAGTTCCTGAGTTAAATAAGGAACATATACAAGTAGAAAACAAGAAAATATTACCTCGAATGATGTCTATCTCAACTAGAAATGGAAACTACAGAGCATACAGCTGGCCACAGTCTACTCCACAACCTCTATAATACTAACAAAGACCACCACCATAGCCACTCTATGAACTCTAAGGGTGGGGATAATCTTGGGGATATCCTCTATATACCTTTCCTCCTCTATGATAGTCCAAGGATAGATCACCTTAATGTTTTTTCCTCGGCAAAAATTTCCTCAATGGTGGAACCTAAAGTGGAACACATGTTTTATGATTCCTGATCATAAAGATTAGGAGATCTCTCCACTGATGACATTGACCTCCATAAGAAAAATATGTGTTTAATCCTTTAACAGGGGCTTGAGATCCCCCTAGATAAATGAGTGGTTGAGGGATGGGACCTACCCCCGACTGTATTAAAGCTCTTATATCAAGGAAATTGGGAGACTCTAACAACAAAATTATCTATGTGATGAATCTTTACAACTCCCCTCTCATGAAAATCCTATCCTAGACAATGTACTCTTAATTACCTATTCTCCCTCCATCACCTCAATATACATCAACAACATAAATGGGGTAACCTGTTGTAAGATCTATGGATGAAAAGAATGCTTGAAATTTCTCTCTCTTGTCTCCTCATTTGGAAATAGGTCTAATGCATAATGGATAAGGGTCCTAAAATGGATCTCAAACTCCCACGTACTGGAACTCCCCTATCAAACGATAAGAATCTACAAGATACTTTCCACCTTCATAGTTGAAGAAATAAACTTGTCTCAAAACTAGTCTCAAAACATCTCCCATGATATAGGTGACTCCTCATGATCCCTAAGTAATGAGAACAACCACTCTCATATTTCTCCAATGATCATTTTCACTGCCAATGACACCCAATGATACCTATGATCATGGGTCGAACTGAAGTCTATCTCTAGCTCCTCCAACCATTCCTATGTCATTGATTCTAAAATGGATCTCTCATACATCTGTAGACTCTGGCACTAAAACTCTCAATATTTCCTCCTACTAGTGTCATCTTTATTGAGCTCTTCTCTGCATAGATCCGTTGTCACATCCTACTGAAAATCCTCATCGCGAATCTAATGGGGAAGTAGACTTGGATCCATACCTACAAAAGAAAAAATTGTTAGAGACTACTAAACCTGTAATATAAAATATTTAATATTAATTGTTTGTTTATTTATTCAAGGTTTACCTTAATCCCAAGGTTTAACCATTTCAAACATCATGATCAATGAAGAATGATCCATGGTCCTTTCCTAGTTCCCTACCCCTAAACTAGAATCACTTATCTTAGTAGGTGTAGTAAACTTAAAATTTTGTGAATTATATCATAGGGGGACCTAAATACCCATGTCTCATCTGGTCTCCATTGTTTACATCATTTAAAAAATCATTGGACACTATTTTCCTACCATATTATGTAGTCCTCACCAATTTCTAAGTTGAAACTTCATCTTATCCCTTAACGTGAACTTTTGATACCACTTTGTCACAACCCTCTCCCCCTAAAGGTTCCCCTCCTAGGCTGGAAATGACAGAAGATATATGATGATGTCTGAGGCCCGCCTCCAATAGTACATGGGTTGTAAACAAACATTGAAGGTATATCGTACACATGGATGAGAGGTATTACCCTTTAATATATAAGATACTAGATATAAGAAATAAACACAAAAAAATCATGCTCAAGATAAATGTAAAACATATTAATTACATGAATGTAATGTTATACGAAACTAATATAGATTAAAAGGAAAATACAAGTGCCAAAACATAAACTCAATAGCATACTTGAAGACCAATAGCTCCTGAATAACTCTCGATCTAGTAGTATCCTACCTGATCTCCAACCTGCTCTTACTGACCAAAAAACAATTTTTTTATACATAGGGTGAGAATAACAGATACACTCGGTAGGATCCTCCTCAAATCCTCTCATGAAAATGATGAAGAAATCATTATAAAGTTCAGTTAATAATAATTAAAGCTAACTCATCACCAAAATAGGTATGCTAAGTTCCCAGCCTCACCATGGTTATCTATTTCCAAATATCATATACAAGATATCATATCATATAATAACAAAGAGGGTACCCAGCTACCACTTCCCACTTGTTTTTTCACTCTACCCCAACATTAAACATCCTAAACCATCTCTCTCCAAAACTAATCCAAACCAAAAATACATGGGATAAAGTATCATATCATGCACCATGAGAATCATATCATTTCATCATACCATCCACATCTCTAAATAGTATCCATGTAGTTTTTAGGAGCCACCAAAGCTCATAGGTTGTGTATTATACCTCAACCCATCACATCCCATACAATTAATAACTATAATAATCCATAGGATTTTATATATGGGGATACATATGTGTGAAATAACCACAAGTAATTACATCCCTCTATATACATATATAGAGAAAGACAACCACCATGGATACCAGAACATAATACTACCAGGATAAGAGATCAGGGCTAGTGGGGTATTCATTGTAAGATCCTGGATTTTCTCTTAATATAAGAACCATTTAATTTTTAGTTTAAACATATATTTTATTTTTATAAATGTTTTTAAGAGTTTAAGGAAGATTTAGGGAGATCTTTAAGCTTTTTCAAATCCTAAAGCTCTGGTTTTTTGATGAATGGGGTGAGGTGCATGGTTAGAACATGGTTAGTGATAATCATAACCCTCAACTATCCATTCCATGGAGGGTGTTTCATGATTTTTCAAATATTACACCCTAGTAAGAACATACAAGAAATAAATTGCATACATGTTGTCAATTGTTATTGCATGTGTTTCACATGGTTAGGCTAACTGTACAAGGGGGTAGCACCCTTGGATAGTGTTGGTGTATAGTTTGGCTAACCATGTGGCCAAACCATACGCCCCTTTAAAGTTGGGTGAAAATTAAATTTTTTCCATTATTTAATTATATTGTATGACTCCCTCTTCTTTTTTATTTCCTTGCATAGCACTCCCTCAAGGAGATCTCTATCCTAAGGATTCACCTAGGATTTAAAACTAATCCTTCATCCAGACTCTAATCTGACTGTCGTCTATCGCGTTGGTTAGCCAATGGTAAGTGATTAAATCCACTTCTATCCTTTCTCAGTTTATCCCTCCATCTTCAGAATTATTTATATGTAGTCTAATATAACCTATTTTCAAATATTTTGTCTATTTCTCTATTTTCTTTCATTATAGCTCAAAACAGAAGTTGATACTAGATGAGGGTTCATCAATTTCCATAAGGTAGGTTTTCTATAACTTTCCCTTAGGTCATGATGTTTATATTTTTCACCATTGTGTTGCGCATTAGTTTTACAACACTTTTTCCCTAAAATAAATTTACCTTAAATTAGTTGCCTAATTTGATATCTAAATACCCTAATAAAACCCACTTCTACCATTAGAGATCAATGATCTCAAAGTGATCCACCCCTTTGGTGTTCCATGTATATGCCTATATAGCCCCTATTTCATTTTATAAACCAAAACAACCATTGGTGTGTTTGGTTTATCTTCTCCAATGGATTTAATTAATTTAAATAGATGAATGGACACTTTATAATTAGGAAAGTATGTTTCACTTGGAATCTATTAAATTATAAAGAAATGTTCTAAATGGTATGTAACCTCTTAAGTACTTTATCATTATAAATGAAAAGGAAGTGTCTTGAAATGAAAATGGTACATTGGAATTATTACATGGCCTTTGGATATCTTATAAAAATAAAGGTGCCTAATATTATTATGGACTTTTTTATGGTTAAAGGAGTGGTCAAACTTGATTCAGACTTGTATTCTTGATAGAATTCCATGAGCACTTAGAGGACACCATCCTAATTCATTGAGACAATTTCTAAGGGAGATATCCACCTTATAATCAGGTCAATGTCTTACTAGTACATGAATGTCATGGTGTATTACTGATTATTAATTTGATTCATTTCTGGATATTAGAATACCTTGGATACTCTCCTTGGATTTTTAGCCAACATCCTCATATAAGAGGAACCTTGGATTCCCCCCTTAGGCCCCAATTGTGATTAGCCTAGTATTTACTATTTTGATGTTCCATAGACTTTGTTAAACATTATTCCAATTGAATTACTTGGGTTTAGGCCTTGTATTACACTGAGACCCCTATATCTAGGCTACATGATTTATTTTTTTGAGCTAGCCTAGCCTTCTATGGTCAAGGGCACCTTGGTTTCACCATGGGTCCTCTTATCATATTATCATTATTTAATTTCCTTGGTTACACCATGGGTAACACTTTATACATATTACTTGTACTTTGATACTATGTTTATATATGTGAGACCCTGACCATTTAAAAGTAACCTATTTAGATGGATCTGTCTTAGGCTGAAGTAGGTATATTCATTCAGGAATCCCATGAGGAGATGAAGACCGACATGGTTATTATTTCATTTATTTTAAATACACTACTTATTAATATACCTACACATTGTTAAATTTATATTAATATGCTGGAATTGTTAAAGAAATCGTTGGTGGTGGCCTACTGAGTATATCTCACACCCTATTTGGGTCGTCGATTAGTACCTAGATAGATTTCATGGATATATTTAGGGACAAAGGAAAGTGATTGATCATGGGTGATTGATTTGATTTTAGCATGGGAGCTTGGAGCACAAGAATGAACCGAGGCTCATGATGCTATTGGAGATAGTTTTGGTGTTTTTATTATTTTAAGATACATTTATTGTATTATATGCCTGCTTCCATGTATGTTTATCCCTTTTTGTATAGCATCATCACATTAATATAATTTTGTATACAATGTTGATTACTATTGTTCAGTAGACTTATCTTATATGGATGATTAATTATTCTACTTCCATAATTGATAAGTATTACACTTTTATTGTTATGGTTATTAGTTTTCATACATTTTCTCTATTAATCTATTTATTATCACTCCATTGTGATACACTCTCACCAGAGGGCCTAGTCTCCTCACAGACACACCTTAGGTCCTCCCTACTAGTTGGCAGCCTCTGGCATATGGGAACACACACTTAATGATGTGTGTCCATAAGTTTGGATATTTTTATCGATTGATTCATATTTAGATGTCATAAAGTGGTATCATAGCTTTTCCCCTTTTTGTATTATTGTTTTAGGTTGGTAGATAAGAGGCTAGAAAAGTATTGGAATTTTTTAATCTGTATGTTCCTGGGAGTAGTTAACCCATGTATGGGGAAAATGATAAATTTTCTAGGATGGGAATTGATGATCTAGATTATGCCTATTATGGTTGTGTTAATTTCACCATTGGGTAATGCACATGGATTGTGAATTTTATTACTATTTTGAAAATTATTTTTATCATTGGCCCGATATGGAAAGGAGGTAGTGTCTCATGAATCATTATAGGAACATGAGGATTGATATGACATGCATTATTTCATTCCATGTTTTAATACTATGTGAATTTCTTATGGCATATTATTTGTGCCTTGATAGTTATATTTGATATTGTGCTAACATTTCTTTCAGGGATAGAATAATTGGAATAATTAAAGTGTCTGCATCAACCTAAATGGTGTTTTCCCATGTATCTTGATGATGGAACCTTAATTATACAATTATACTATGTTTAATCCATGGATCATTGTTCAAAAAATCTAAAACGTTAGTTAGTTTCAATTACATGTAGCATGAGTTCTCTCCTCATATTGCCTTAGTAGTCATGGTTCAATCTCATGGCCATAATAGTAGTCATGGTTCACTCTCATGGACATCATAGTATCCAAGGTTCACTCATAATACCATATTATTTCATCTCATGGGGTATAAACTTTACCCAATGCATTGGAGGGAGATATAGGTCCCACCCATCACATAATGAAATCATACACATATGTGTCACAAGATCATAAATAAACATATCATAAACCATGAAATGAAATGGGTATCATAAACATGTAAACATATCATATCCTGTAGAATGATACAGGTTTCATAATAATTTCATCATAATTATAACCCATGAAAAGAAGTGGGTTTCAAAAGAATACAACCTGTGAAAGAGAAATAGACTCCATAAACATCATTTCATCAAAACATAATCCATTCAAAGAAATAATATGAATGGAAACATGGAATAATTTCCCTATAAAGGAATGAGTAACAGAAATTCATGTTATATTATATGGTAAATAATTTTTAAATATCTTTTAAAAACATTTCTTGAGGAAAATATCCTTTATTTTTTAAAAAAAATATTTTTATAACATAAAACCTTTCAAAAACATTTTTATTTGAAAATAGATTTGAAAATTATAAAGAAAAAATTGAAAACAATAAAAAAATTAAAATAATTTTTCCTTTAAAAATTTACTTCAAGGATCTTTTGAAATCATTTTTGATACCATTTTATAAAACATGGTTTTTGAATAGAATATATTTTTAACCGAAGAGAGAGATAGTCAGATTTTATATAAAAACATTATGTTAAGTATCAAAGAGTGTGAAAATGGTACTAACACATGAGTATATATTGAATAAATAAAGGGTAAGGAAACTCATGAATATTATTTATAAATTAATCATAATATTTCATCAAAAGAAGTATAAACATAAATAATTTAGGAAAGTGATTATATTGTCTCAATAAACTCATATAATTCGGTAACATGGGGTCATACTCTCCATGTAAGAAAAGAAAATTAAATAAAGATTAAGATATCATGAAAATAATTCATGTTATAACATGTAAAATGGAAGTATATACACCTAAAAAAAGACTTTAGGTGCATAAAAAAACATGAATCTCAAAGAATGAAAATTGAGACAAAACTGTTTTACTAATTTGGTAACTTTTGAAAGTTAAACCCCATGAAAGAATTATGATCAAATTTATATGTGAATACCCATAATTTTAAGTATAATATACATATAATTCAATTATGGGTAGTAATTACACCACACAAAATAAAAGAGTGGTGATTATAACACGAATCTCATGGAAATTAAAACAATGAGATGAAATCCCCTTACCTTGTGTCTTGAATCTCTCCTTACTCATACAAGATTCCTACATAATAAATATATGTTTATTATACATATTTTACAGAATAATATTATTATACATAATACCATATATGGTTTTATTATGACCTTATATTACCCGCTTGTTAACGATCTTATGTTATGGTTTCACTTCAGGTAATATTTTATTTGTTCTTCACATGTGTCTTAATTTGTTACATCATTGGTCCTTATACTTATATCATGATTATAGAATATATATCATGATATAAATATAAATTATATAAATTATATTTATATTATAATAATATATAGGATAATAAATTATAAAATGGAATACATTGTTTATGGAGACGGAAATCCCTACGTACGTATGAACGTTGTTTCTATTTTTATTGTCATATTGAAAGATTGTAAATGGCATATAGATATGTATGTATGTATGTATGTATGTATGTATGTATGTATGTATGTATGTATGTATGTATGTATGTATGTATGTATGTATGTATGTATGTATGTATGTATGTATGTATGTATGTATGTATGTATGTATGTATGTATGTATGTATGTATGTATGTATGTATGTATGTATGTATGTATGTATGTATGTATGTATGTATGTATGTATGTATGTATGTATGTATGTATGTATGTATGTATGTATGTATGTATGTATGTATGTATGTATGTATGTATGTATGTATGTATGTATGTATGTATGTATGTATGTATGTATGTATGTATGTATGTATGTATGTATGTATGTATGTATGTATGTATGTATGTATGTATGTATGTATGTATGTATGTATGTATGTATGTATGTATGTATGTATGTATGTATGTATGTATGTATGTATGTATGTATGTATGTATGTATGTATGTATGTATGTATGTATGTATGTATGTATGTATGTATGTATGTATGTATGTATGTATGTATGTATGTATGTATGTATGTATGTATGTATGTATGTATGTATGTATGTATGTATGTATGTATGTATGTATGTATGTATGTATGTATGTATGTATGTATGTATGTATGTATGTATGTATGTATGTATGTATGTATGTATGTATGTATGTATGTATGTATGTATGTATGTATGTATGTATGTATGTATGTATGTATGTATGTATGTATGTATGTATGTATGTATGTATGTATGTATGTATGTATGTATGTATGTATGTATGTATGTATGTATGTATGTATGTATGTATGTATGTCATTATTATATTAGTAGGACTATATAATATATATAATATAAGATCATTAAACTCATCTTTAATACATTCCATGTGTTGTGTGAATGAATCACATCGCTTTGAGGGGGCGGTAGTCCACACTTCCTCAAACAAGATTATCATATTAACACCAAATGAAAAGTAAAGAGATGTGTGTTGTAAAAGGAATAAAAAATATTAAATACATAATAAATATAATATATTACATATATAAATATATTTCCCATCATAATGGCCACCATGATTTGTGGTAAAGGATAAATGAACAATCATCGTTGTGTGAGGCAGTAGTTCACCATACACAGAAAAAGTATTTTTAACATCCATTAGATGGCGATGTGTGTGAGTTTAGGTCAAACCCTTTGAATAAAAACATCCTAGTATATTTAGGATAGTATTTTTTCCATATAATAATAAAATAAATAGAGTATATGGGTGAAGAAGTAAAATAAAGGAAATGATCTTGAGAAAAGACGTTACCTCTTAATCAAGTAACTCCTTTTGGTTTATGCAAAAAGGCTTCCTTGAGCGGGTTTCTATCCAAAGTAAGGCTTCAAGTTATAAGGGGGGATTTTTGTAAGGCTACTTGGGGAGAAATTTTACTTAATTAAAAGTTTTGATAGGTGTGAGGAATGGGTAGATGTGGTGGCCTTTTATAGGAAAGGAAAAGGACTCACTTGGAATTTTTAGAAACAAGTTAGGTGTGCACAAGTTCTTACCTAACAAAAGTCATAAAATACCATCCAAACTCCATAATATAAGTTATATGGTAAAAATATGGATATAAAATGGGTTTTGGACTTGTTTATAGGTAATTTTAGGTCTTAAATTTAAGGTTTAGTACTTTAGTGACCTAGTTTTTCTCTTAACCGATGTAATTAATTGTAATCATCTTCACTAATATTTTTTTTCAAAACCAAATTTGAACTTATTAGGCATTATAAATTATGCTAATTCCAAATATGGAATCCATTTTTCAAAACTATAATCACATAAGGGGTAGAAATTAATTTAAAAATAATCTTGTTGTCAGGATGACATTGTTGGGGTGAGATTCATTGAAACACCTTTTCACCAACTTCAAATTCTAGATCACATTGGCAGTTATCAGTATAACTTTTCTTCCATCTTTGAGCTGCCTTAATATGACTCTAAATGATTCTAACCTTCTATACCATTTCTTCAGTGATATCAGGTCCTAATAGCTTTCTTTATCCAACCTCATCCCAGGACATTGGATATCTACATTTCTTTCCATATAGGGATTCATAAGGTGCCATCGGAATTCTTGAGTGAAAGCTATTATTGTAAGAAAACTCAACTAGAGGAAGGTGTTGATCCCAACCACCTTTGGAGTCCAAGGAAAAAGATATCAACATATCCTCTAGGGTTTGAATTTTTCATTCAAACTATCCATCTATTTGAGGATGATAAGCAGTGATGAAACTCAATTCTATATTAAGTTCTTTATAAATACTTCTCCACAACTTTGAGGTAAACCTCGTATCCTGATCGGATACAATATAATTTGGTACTCCATGAAACCTTACCACTTCCTTAATGTATATTTTAGAAAGATGATCAAGAGATAAATTTTCACTGATAGCAATAAAGTGTGTAGACTTAGTAAGGATATCAAATACCACCCATATAGCATTAAACCCTTTAGAGGTTTTGGGAAGTCCAATGAAAAAATCCATAGTGATGTTATCCTATTTCTATTCTGGTGTGGGTAATGGATGCAACAACCCTTTATAATTTTGTATTTTAGCCTTAACTTTCATGATACCAAACATCAAGATACAAACTCTGAGAAATCTCTCTTCATGACATCCCATCAGAAGTATTCTTTTAAGTCCCTATACATCTTCATACTTCCAAGATGAATAGAAAATAAAGAACTATGAGCTTCCTCTAACAGCTCTTTCTTCAAATCTGGAATGAAAGGAACACATACATGGTTCCTGAACCTTATCATTCCATCCTGATCAAGGTTAAACTCAGGAACATTTCTAACCTTTCTATGTAGTTATTCACCTTCCTTTTGTGCCTCCTTAATCTTCACTTGGATATAGGGTTGAAAATCATTTGCGAAAGATAATATTTTCCCCATTCCTTCAGGATTTATAGATCCATACTTTTCAAATCTAGAAATATTTGATCTTTTTTTATCCTCATTATAGATAAGCTAGCATGATCTTTTTGAATCAAATCATCGGCCAACTTATTCAATTTCCTAGGGTGGTAATGTATTGAGCAGTAATAATCCTTTATCAACTCTAACCATATTCTTTGGTACATGCTCATGTCCTTCTATGTGAATATATATTTTAGAATTTTATGATTAGTATATATATCACACTTTTCCCCATAAATATAATTCCTCCATATCTTTAATGAAAAATTTACCACTGCTAACTCCAAATCATGAGTTGGGTGATTTTTCTCATGAACCTTCAACAGTCATGAGTAATAGGCTATAACCATGTTATCTTTCATAAGAACACATCCCAATCCCTTCTTGGATGCATCTCTATAGATTAAAAACCCTTCTCCACTATAGGGTAATGTAACAATAGGTGCACAGACTAACCTTATCTTCAGTTTATTGAAATTTTCCTCACAATCATTTGTCTAGATGAACTTAACACCTTTCTGAGTTAACTTGGTCAGAGGATTAGATAGTCATGATAAATTATACACAAACCATTGATAATATCCAGATAAACAAAGAAATATACAAATATCAGTCAATGTGGTTGGTATAGAACATCTTTCAATAGCCTCCGTCTTTGATAGATCTACTATTATACTATCTATTGAGATTATGTGACCCAAAAATGAAACTGTTTGCATCCAAAATTCACACTTTGTAAATTTTTCAATAACTTCTCCTTCCTTATGGTCTTTAGTACAATTCTGAAGTGATATTCATGTTGTTCCTTTATCTTTGAATAGATAATAATATCATCTATAAATACTATCAAAAACATATCAAGGTAATCTCTAAAGACTCAATTCATTAAATCCATTAAGATAGTAGGGTCATTAGTAAGACCAAAAGGAATCACTATATATTCATAGTTACCATACCTTATACAGAAAGTTGTCTTGGATATATCTTCCTTATTGACCATTAATTGATGATATCCATGATAAAGGTCAATCTTGGAAAAGTATTGAGCTCCATATAGTTTATTAAACAAGTCATCAATACGAGGAATATGATACTTGTTCTTGATTTTGATCTTGTTCAACTCCTGATATTCAATTTAGAGTCGCATTGATCCATATTTATTTTTTACACAAAGAAAACGGTGCACCCTAAGGTGACACACTTGGCTAAATGAATCCCTTATTAAGGTTTTCTTGGAGTTTCTTCCTCAATTCTTGCAACTCAATTAGGGACATTCTATAATAAGTCTTTGAAATTGGTGTGGAACCATGTATAAGCTTTATTGAGAACTCAACTTCATGTTTTAGTGGAAGAATATGAAAATATTTTGGAGATACATCCACAAAATCCCAAAAATAGGAATATCATCGATATCGATCTTCTCCCCAACCATTTGAGATAAACAACCCTTTTAATGGGAATTAATACCTATACACTAGATGTAATCTCCACAGGACGTTCAGACTTATCGTCACATTGATGGATGATCATAGGAGGGTTTGAAATATCAAATGTAACTTCCCTTCCTTGATAATTTATGTGGTATTTATGTAGAGAAATCCAATCCATGCCTAGTATGACATCAAATTTCACCAAGGGAAGAATAAAAAGTTTTTAAGGAAGCACATTCCCACAAACTTCAACCAAAGAGAAATCATAGACTTGAGATGCAATCATCCTACCATTAGGGGTTTGAACTTATAATTCCACCTCTAATTTTTTTGGAGGAATCTTAACACCCTTAAAAAATTCTTTAGATATGAAAGAGTGAGTAGATCTAGAATAAAATATGACATTATCAATTATAGAGTAGATGGTAAGTGTACCTTTCATCACGTTGTTATCGCACCCCTCATCAGATATAACTATTTCATGATATTTCTCATTGTCCCTCGACTTAAGAGGTTTCTAATGTCAATCATCATCACTAACCCTTGGGTTTGGTAAGTAGTTAGTATAATGCCCATTCTTCTTACACTTGTAGCACTGAATCATGGGAGGTTCATTCTATACGAATCTTTCTCCATTAGCATTTTGAGAGAAGTTCTTCCCATCACATCGGTAGTCAATTGCCCTATGGCCTTCCTTTACACACTTAAAACATTTATTAGACCCTTTAATGAAATTTCCTCCATGATTCTTCCCACACTTAGAGAATAATGGAAAGTTCATCTTCTTTTCTTTATGGTTTTTGGAGCTTCCTTTAAAATCAATCTTCCTCTTCTTTTCAAAGGAATGATATTGATACATGACTCCAACCTCTATCTCAACCTTGATTGCACAAAACACAATTTATTTATAGCTACTAAAGTCTCTTATGTACAATTACCTTCTGATACTTGTATTTAATCCATCAAACAACCTATAGACTTTAATTTTGGGTTGGATGATAATTCTTGAAGTGTACCTCGTAAGTCCTGTGAAATTAGCCTCATAGGTACCAATAGACTCATCATCTCTTTACTTAAACTCAAGGAACTCTTTCTCCATATTGGTATGAAGAATTAGAGAAAAGTGATTATTGAAAAATAAGTTCTTGAAATCCTCCAAAATCAAGGATTCAATCTCATCATGCTGCCTTGTATTCTTGATTAGAGTCCACCACTGATCAGCTTCACCTTCTAACTGATAAACAGTCAGAATGACTTTCTCATGCTTTCAAAACTGAAGAATGGTGAATATATTCTTAGTGGTACTAATCCACTGTTCAAAAAAATATTGGATCAAGAGACCCTCTGAAATAAGGTGTATATTTCCTCATGAAAGACTCAATAGAATGTTGTTCCCTCATTTACTTATTTGTAAGTCCACCATGATTCATAGCTTGAGAAAGTTGTGTGAGCATAGCAATGAGATTTTTCATTCCATCCCCCATAGCATTCGGTTGTTCAAGGGGAAAATCATTTCATTATCTGTCGTAATCTCCATTAACGGGGTTCCTTTGGGTTTCATCCATTGACTAAAACTAAAATCATAGAGTAAGAAATAGTTATCATAATGAAGAACCACATAATCATGAAAAATCACTTTTAGGATGTATAACTTATTAAACCTTCCTTAATCTATGACACCTTAGTTTTATCATAGGTTATTCATATCCAACTTATATTTAAATCCTTCATAATGGTTCGTGAAGATTTTGTGAATTCCCAAATCATATCCCTTGTGAGTGTCAAGTCAGGTGTGCACCAAGGCACGTTATCATGTACCATATTACCCTGATTCAAGACTGGAACATCTTGTTGGAGTTTTTACCCCTAGGTATATCTATTCCAGATCCACATCCACTTTTAGTATCCATATAGGGATGTATTACTAAGAAACCACTCACTTTATACTTCACCAAAATTTTGGGACATTTTTCTATACATTTACTTATACTTAAACTTATCCTTTAGACATGTCCTTAGGGTTATCACTAACGTTTTCTCACCCTAGATTCCAAAGGTTAACTATACCTTTTCACTAATACCAAATATAGAGACCCTTAATTTTCAAACATTAACATTACATAACTTTTTTTGGAAAACTTAAACATTATACAAACAGACACCCAAAGACCATTGTCGGTATAGTTCCTTTGGAAACATGGAAATATAAAAACTGATACATATGATCTCCCACTAGGTTCCCCTTGACAAGCACCCTTCTTAGACACAATAAAAATAATACATATCTTTAAAACATGGGGAAGAAAATATAAAAAGGGGTGAGATCAAATGCTCAGTAAGGGTAAATAAGGGATACATGTAAGTGTAAACATAAGAATAAGGGTATGAGAATGTGATCATGAAAATAGAATATCATACCCTGTATATCAAAGATCATATACATGAATCATGGAATAAAGCTTGGCAGTTCATAAGACATGAATAAAAAGGAAGTAAAGGACATAAGCCATCAAAGAACAATATAGGAGTAAGACATGGAATTGTGGAAAAAAACATAAGCATATAATGATTTTCATAGTATCCAAGTCATTACTTTCAAGACCATCTTATTAGTATGGGTTCACTCCCCATACAATCATAGTTGTCATGGTTCACTCCCATGTCCATAATAGTAGCATGATTTTACTACTCATACCATATTATTAGTCATGGTTCGCTCCCATGGCCATCATAGTAGTCAAGGTTCACTCCCAATACCATCCTATTTTATCTCATAAGATATAAAACTTTACCCAATTCATTGGAGGGGGGTATAGGTCCCACCCGTCACATAGTGAAATCATACATACATGGGACATGAAATCATAAATAAAAATATCATAACCCATGAAATGAAATGGGTATCATAAACATGTTAACATATCATAACATATGGCAAGGGACAGGTTTCATAATCATTTCATAATAATCAAAACCCCTTAAAAGAAGCGGGTTTCAAAAGCATATAACCCATGAAAGATAAACGGGCTTCCTAAATATGATTCCATCAAAACATAATACCTTAAGAGAAATAATATGAATGGAAATATGGAATAATTTCCCTTAAAGGAATGAGTAACACCAATAGAATTTATTTTATATGGTAAATAATTTTTAAATATCATTTAAAAACATTTCCTGAGTAAAATATCATTTTTTCTTTTAAAAATGATTTTTATTACATAAAGACTTTTAAAAAAAAATTTCATTGAAAATATCTTTGAAAAATTATAAAGCAAACTTTAAAAACAATAAAACATTTTTAAAATTATTTTTACCTAAAAAATTAACTTTAAAGATCTTTTGAAATCATTTTTGAAAACATTGTTTTTGAATACAATGGATTTTTGACCAAAGAGAGTGACAGTCATATTTTACATAAAAGGATTATTTTAAGTACCATAAAGTGTGAAAATGGTACTAACACATAAGGATATCTTGAATAAACAGAAGATAAGGAAACTCATGAATATTATTGAGATATAGATCATAACATTTTATCAAATGAAGCATAAACATAAACAATCTCGAAAAGTGATGAGATTGTCTTAATAAACTCTTATAACTATGTAACTTGGGATCATACTCTCCATGTAAGGAAAGGAAATTACATGAATGTTAATATATAATTAAAATAAGTATATTCATGATATAACATGTAAATCATAACTATATAAATCTCAAAAAATATTTTTGTTGTATAACAAAACATAAATCTCAAAGAAGGAAAATTGAGACAAAATTGTTTTACCGATTTGGTAACTTTTGAAAGTTAAACCTCATGAAATAAGGATCATCAAATGGACATGTGAATACCAATAATTTTAAGTATAATATAAATATAATTCAATTATGGTCAATAATTACACCACACTAAAGTAAAGAGTGGTGATCATAATATAAATCTCACTAAAATTAAAAAAATGAGATGAAATCCCCTTACCTTGTGTCTTGACTCTCTCCATACTCGTACAAGTTTTCTGTATAATAAATATAAGTTTATTATAAATATTTTTTAGAATCATATTCTTATACATAATACCATATATGGTTTTATTATGACCTTATATTACATTCTTGTTAACGATCCTATGTTAAGGTTTCACTTTGGGTAATATTTGATTTTTTCTTCGCATGTGTCTTAATTTGTTATATCATTGGTCTTATACATATATCATGATTTAATAATGTATATCATGATATAAATATCATTTATATCCATTATATTTATTATATTATAATAATATATATAATAATAAATTATGAAATGAAATACACTGTTCATGGAGACGGTAAGTCGTACGTATGTAAGAACGTTGTTTCTGTTTTTATTGTCGTATTGAAAGAAAGTATGTAAATGAAATATATATGTGTGTGTGTGTGTTTGTGTGTGTGTGTGTATGTATATGTATATATGTATGTATGTATGTATGTATGTATGTATATATATATCATTATTCTAGTATCATTACTATATCATATATATCATATAATTTCATTAAACTCGTCCTTAATATATTCCATGTAGTGTGTGAATGAATCACATCACTTTGAGGGGGTGGTAGTCCACACTTCCTCAAATGAGAATATCATATTAACACCAAAAGGAAAGTAAATATATCTGTGTTGTAAAAGGAATAAATAATATTAAATAAATAATAAATATAATATATGACGTATATAAATGGATTTTTGATCATAATGGCCACCATGATTGGTGGTAAAGGAGAAATGAACAATCATCGTTTTTTGAGGTAGTAGTTCTCCATACACAGAAATAGTATGTTCAACATACATTAGATGGAGGTGTGTGTAAGTGTAGTTCAGAACCTTTGCATAAAAACATCCTATTATATTTATGATACTAGTTTTTTCAAACAACAATTGAATAAAGAGAGTGTAAGGGGTTAATAATAAAAATAAAGGAAAGGATCTTGAGAGAAGACATTGCCTCTTAATCAGGTAACTCCTTTTGGTTTATTTCAAAAGGATTGCTTGAGAGGATTTATGCCCAAACTGAGGATTCAATGTCAAAGGGAGTATTTTTGGGGGGCTAATTTGGTAGATCTTGGCCAAACATTAAATGTTTGATAGGTGTGAGGAATGGGTAGAGGTGGTGGCCCTTTATAGGGAAGGAAAATGACTCACTTTGAATCTTTAGAAACAAGTTAGGTGTGCACATGTTCTTACCAAAAAAATCATAAAAACCAAAAAACTCTCAATAATGGAAGGTTTATGGCAGAAATATTGACATAAAATGGGTGTTGTACATGTGTATAGGTCATTTTGGGTCTTAAATTTAAGGTTTAGTACTTTATTAACCTAATTTTTCTCTTAACCGATGTAATTAATTTTAATCACCTTCACTAATATTTTTTGTCAAAAAAAAATTTACTTTATTAAAAATTATAAATTATTCTGATTACAAATATGGAATCTATTTTACCAAATTATAATCACATAAGTGGTATAAATTAATTTAAAATTAATCCTGTTGTCGGGACGACACTGTGGGTTTTTATAGTAAAAAGGATCAAAAGTTTGTTAAGTTTTTATGTCTAATTTAAATGTGGAAATGGTTACACTGACCAACATTGGATTACTTGATAAAAATATTATTTAATTAAACTTTGAAATCAAATTAAAATATATTTTAACCTTATAAATAAATTTAATTAAAAAGTAATTTTTAATTAAAAACCTATAGTTTTACTATTCATCCAAAAATGAAGTTTCTCAGAAAAAATACCAAAATTTCACCCTATGATTATTTTATCATTATAAATTAAAAAATTATTTTTATTTTATAAAATTAAATTTATAAATGTGTCTAAAATTAGTTTTATTATAAGGACATTAAAAACAATATTTTTAGACATGTATGGACATTACCAAAAATCATATCTTTCATTATCGATATGTTTTATTTATATAAAACAGTTATATAAAATAAACCAATTTATATCATTAAGTTCAAATACATTGATAATTTTATCATAAAAATAAATTTTAAGCTTAAAAATACGCTTTTCCTAAAAACAAATTTTTATGTGCCACATGCGCTCATGTTAAATTTGATTTTTATTATAAAAAGAATTTTTATCTGATAAAATATATTTCATAATTTTAATTAGTATTTACAAATTATTTAATAATGTTCATTTTATTTTTATGCATAAAAATGATTTTCTTAGGTAAAACCTAGTAACCACAGTAAAACCAAAAATGGTAAAAGTGAAAATTACAAGAGTAAAGGACTTAAAACATGTTTAAAAAGTGGTAAAAATAAATTTTTGTGGGATTTTAGTCATTATATCATCCTCCACTCCATTATTTTTCATTTTTTATTCTTATTTTCATGTGTATCATGTGCTCTCTTTATATTAAGTAGAAATATTTAAAAAAGTTCAGTCTCATCATTTATAAAAGGTGCCTCTCACAACCCATTCAATACCACTCCCAACATTTAGTTTTCTATTGAAAATAAACCCTTATTTCTTCCCCTATAATCCTCCTTCTTCTCATTGAGTCTCTGTTCACAAGATATTCTCCCAATACCTCTATTTATAAGGAGTCTTCCAAGTTAAAGTCCAAGTCTTCAACTTGAGTGCTTCTAACTTATTTTATATTCATTATTAGTTTCCCAAATCTAATTTTCTAATTAATATATAATTACATAATAATTGTTTGTATATTTAATTTTATTAGGCTATATGAATAACTACTAACCATATTTTTCCTTTTCTATTAAGAAAAATGAAACTGAAATTCGCGTGTTGTGCAAATTACCACCTCCATGAAGCGATGACTTCCATTTTTCATGAATGCCTATATTCAGTGGTTATAAGGGTGAAATTGAAACAATATTTTCAATACATATAATATAATTATTATTAATTATATACAAATTATAATCCAACTTATTTCCCTCTCATTCTCGACGAAATGAAAACATTAACCATGCATTGTGCAGGCCACTACCTTCATGAAGTAACGTATCTCATTTTTCATATAGTTTATTAATTATTTATTAAAATATATCAAAATATAATTCACCATATTAAAATTATCTAAATAATATCATTATTCTTATTTATTATGGGTATTATTCCAAAAAATTCACTTTCATAATCATAATCATCCATTAATTATGGTATGTTCATGTTTGGGTTAGTCTAACCATCAATGTGAACAATGATATAAAGTAATATCATGGGTGACTATAAGAACTTAATTACTTATAATTTATGATATAAATAAAATATAAATATATAAATTTAGTATAAAATAAGAAACATTAGTATTAAATTAATTAATTAAGTTGTTATTATTCATTTGTTAAAAATCATTGAAACATGATTGTCACTAATTTTTTTATACAAGAACAATAAACAAAAATATCATAGAATGAAATTATAACATTATAAAAAATTATAAATCATAATTTAGAGTAACTTTTATATTCTAGGAATTATGAATTTTGGAATAAAAATGAAGAACAACACAGCTATTATGAAACAAATTTAAAATGATCAAGATTACTCACACATCATTTTAAAAATAAATAATAACTAACTAATATACATATAGCGAATAATTATAAATAAAGTTTATAAAAGTTTATATATTTTAAAAATTTTCTAAAATAGTATATTTAATGGTAATTTTTTTATATGGGGGATTCAATTGATTTACTATAAGTCAAGAATTAAGGTTTGGGTTTGGGATAACTCAATTTTCTTCCATTGAGTTATAAACTTTCTTATTGAACTTTATTGTTCCATGTTTGATTTATTTTACCTAATGAATATTTTGTATTTTATTTAAACCTCATTTCATGAGGTTTTACAATTCTTCTTTATAACTTATTTTTCAAAAACTTTTTACCACAAATATTATATTTCTTGAAAGGGGTTTCTTAGTCTCAAATCATATTTCTTGAGATATACGTTTTATTAAGAACCAATTTTGATTTTATATGGTTTATATGATACGTATTTGTTATATTATATCAGGAATTGTATTTAATTGTATTTTAAGCTTATTTTTAATCACTATATCCTTCAATGGTTTTGATTTAGATTATACTAAAGTCGTAATGGTTTCTTGTCTTAAATTTTCATCCCTTAAGACATATTTCTCATTATACATCATGTTTTCCTTATAATGGTGTATCTAATGTCCATTTAATATTTTCTATAATGATCCTATCATTATTCATGGTATTTAATGTTTCATTTTAAATCATATACTTCAAGGTGTTTTGAATCATAAGTTTATAAGTTGATAAAGGTTTCTTTGTCTCATTTCAAACTTTATAAGACATGTTTGATATTGTACATCATAATTTATTTTATATAGTGTATTAACTTACCTATTTCATTCATATAATAAAATACATTTCATTTCATGATATTTTAATATTCATTTCATGATCTCCCTCTCAATCTCTTTTGATCCTTATGTTACCAATACCATTAGGATTTTATACCCAATATCATTTTCAAATAGAGATTTATTTTGAAAGATAATCCATCTTGGGGATTTTTTTACTTTTATATCTAAAAAACCTATAATTTTATTCTTATTTTTTCCTTTATGTAGTTTTACTAGTTATATCTTTATTTAATTTTCCCCCTTATCTCATTATTTACCCATTGTACGGAAAATGACCCTACCTATTATTTTGTATTGGGAACCTCATTTTTCATGTCCATATTCATTGGATGATTTTTTGGATGTCCTATCTATGCCTCAATAATTGATTAAATTAATTTTATACTAATTTACATTATTTAAATGTTTTAAATAAATTTTTATCATTTTCCATATGGGTATTTTTATTCAAAGTGTAAAAATAATATCTTCTTAACGTTTTTCATGTTAATTCATCTTTCCATAACCTTTGAAATTTTATATAAAGATATATGTCTTCATTTTTATGGTTTCTAAAATAAATTATTTTTCTTCTATTTTTATAAAATATTTATCTTAAAATGATTTCAAAATATTGAGGATGTTTCTTATTTACAAAGTGATTTTTCTAAAACTACAAAAAAGTGTTTTTCATCTAAGTCATCATTCTTTTACATATATTTATCTTGATTGAGAACATTATTAAAATGAAATCATCTACCTTTTTTCTCTATATAGATCATGTAATGTTCTTTTCTATACAAGAAATGATCCATCACTTCCTTTTTATTTCCAAATCATCCTATGATATAGGCATAATTTTTCTTTTCACTGAATTTCCTCTATGAACACTCTATATTTCCTTCCTTTAATTAAAGGGTGTTCACCTAGATGTCATACATTGATTGATTAGGGAAATTATTGACTTAATTGTATACACCTTTTTATTATGGTGTTATTTTGAGGGGTGCTTACATAGAAATATATTCCATTTATTGATTGGGGAAATGTTAACAATCTGTATACTTGTTATCTCAATACATATGTTTATTGATTACTAAAGCATGTAGGTTATGTATTATATAGTCTATTCATTATTTTATATGATGAATTCATTTTAATTAATTATCGATGGGTGGGGCTTGGTATATTTATCTCCTTGATGCATTGATAGGTCTCATGAGAAAAAATATCTTGGGTATTTTTGAGTATGTCAGCCCATAACAAAATATTGTCTAGACACATGGCCTTTATAGTAAGATCATGAATTATAAGATCATGATGTCATGGATTAGGGAATATAATTAACTATGTGGAATTATGAATTTCATCACTAAGAAACTAATTATTGTTATCCATGTGATCTTTTCATTTCCATTGTTATCTATGAATATATTATGCTTTTAGTTTAATTCTATTATGAAATTATTTTTAGTTATCTATTCATGCCATAATATTTATGCTCATATGATGCTCACTTATGAAGTTTGATTATTATAACTTATGATTAACCTTACTGAGAATTGGAATCATGAACCCCTCCCCTCAAAGGTACCCCTCCTGGTCCAGCAATGAGAGAATGGAGATAATGACACCCAAATCTCATCTCTAATAAGCCACAGGTTGGAGATAATCACCAATGGTATATAATACACATATATGGGAGGAATTATCCTCTAAGATATGAAATAAGAGAGAAAATATAGAAACAACCAACATCTCATATTGAAGATACAAGTAAAATAACTCAGGTACATGCATGTAATTTCATACAAAACTGAAATAACTGAAAGGGTGACTATAAGTACCAAAAGATAAATTTAGTGGTGGCCTCAAATCCCAACAACTCATGAAAAACTCATGGGATAGTAGTATCCAATATGATCTTCAACCTTCTCATGCTAAACTGAAAAATAGTTTCTATATATTGGATGAGCATAAAAAGTGTACTCTGTGGGATCCTCCTCGTAGCATCTCGTGCAAAAGATAAAGAAATAATGTTAAATCCTAGTGAATAACATATGAAGATAACTCATCGCCTAAACCGGTTTGTTCAATTCTCAGCTTCGCCATGGATATATCTCACCAAATATCACATACAATATATTATATCATATAATAACAAATAAGGTACCTTGCTACCACTTCCCCCATTAGTTTTTTTTCTTCCCCAATGTCTCATGTCCATATTCATCTCTCTACAAAAGTTATATAGTGCAAAAACACATAGGATAAAGTATCATATCATACACCATGTGTGTTAAATCATATCATCGTCTCATCCACATCTCCAAATAGTAACCAAGTATTTTTTGAGATCCAACATAGACTATATGTTGTGTATTATACCTCAATCCATCACAGCTCATACACATCATGCCTATAATGACACATAGGATGATATATCTGGAGATACAAGTGTGTGAAATAACCACAAGCCATTATATTATTCTACACACATATATGGGGAAAGATAGTCACCATGAATACCAGCACATAATACTACTAGGATAAGAGAGTGGGTCCATAGGGGCTAATCATCCATCCATTCCTTGCTAACTTGGATGTTAGTAAAAAAACTCTCCTAGAGTCCACTGGGTGTTAGTCTCCCTACCGACAGGAGTATGGTGTCATATGAAATCAAAAAACATAAAAGATATAATATATCTCATAAACACACTATGGTAATTAACCAAGTCTTAGGATCAATTGCGGTTATGGTCTCTCAGACACTCAAATTTCACCACTAAGAACTAGATATCATGTAAGCATATAAGCATTCAAAGAGATTTATTTAATTATTTATTTCAATTTAATATTTCACTTTATATTAATTAATTAATTCATTATTAATTAATTAACATTATTTCACTCCACATTTCATTAACTATAAAGTGAATTTCATGCCCTGTAGGTATAATACAACTGATGCCACAGTTCCTCGAGATTACCAATTTTTTTGTACCATTCAAACACTAACCCCATGGGTTAAAATATTTATTAATTCTTATCATTCCATAATTATAGGTATGCAAGGAAAAATCCTAAGATACCATAAAAGATATTTATAACCAAGAACAACTAGCTACATTAAGTAGTGGGGAAATTAAAATACAGGTAAGAAAGAAACCTAGATATCCAGACTTTTAATGGAATATTATCAAGAAACCATCTGGATTTCATCACAATAATAGGTAAGACTATATCTAACCCATCTCATCAATCTTAGTGACATCCTAACATCACCATGAATCCTTCCATCACAAGCATCAACTGCTGCCACAAACTTAGGACTCCCACCCATATCTCATCAAAAATCATCCATATTAGGGTCATATCACATCGTATAGTAAGGCTAAAATCTAGATAAAACACATAAGGTGGAAAATGAAAAACTGATTCAACATGGAATTTGTGACCTATAAATAAGGCATCTGACCTTCACATGAAAATAGGACCACTCAGACTCAAACATTAATATTTATCAAACAACTGATTTTATTTCTATTTTGGATTAACTGATTCATTTATCATAGGTTACAACTATAAGAAACTTAAGGCATCATCTATTATAATCTATTAATTATTAAAACATTTTTTTCAAGTATAACTTATAGTTTCATTAAACTTTAAGGAATAACATTAAATTTAACATGACTTTAATTTTTTACAATAATAATCACTTCCAACTTCATATTATCTAGTAAATTCCATTAACATATGGAAGAAAATATTAATTAAACATGCATTAAGCATAAATTTAACTTCCATGAGATTAAAAGAACAATAATTTATAAAATATGTCTTTTTACTTATTTATCTATCCAACATTTTCATATTTATATTATTTAACCATTTTCATCAATTTAATCATTATAAACCATGCATAAAATATAGATAGCACACTATCTAGAAAAAATAAGAGGTGAGTAGTTATTACGGTGGAAAAAATATATGGTCGCTAAAATCTATAAACCATTTATTCCATTATTACGATTTAATATTTATTGTAGTTAATTACATGAAAATTCAAAGGATTAAAGAATGTTAAATTTAAAATTTTACATAAAATAATAATAAAATTAGTGAATCCCTTATTTGGAAGAATGAATTTTCTATTATACAGCAAAAATATGAGAGAGGAAGATGATAGAAGCCTGGGAAATGTAGGAGAATCCTCGGATGAATTTGTAGTAGGCTTGAAGAACCTAGAAGGTGAGGTTTTAACCACCCAAACTTGAGAGGAATGAAGAGAGACTCAAATGAGGGGAAGAAACTAATTTTTTTTAATTAACAGATATCTCTCTATGGATAATTCTGAAACTCCATCAAACTTCCCCTATTTTATTCCCCATTTAATTTTCCCAAAAGTTTTTAGATCAGAAATTAATTTTGAATAAATTAAAATCATATAAAATGAGTTATAAATTATTAAATAGGTCAAAAGAAATTAATTTATTGATTTTAGGAATTTGAGAATGTTGAAATTTCACCTGGGGAGGTATACAGTACTATGCAAGGGCTCATGTAGTCATTTCATCCATGTAGCAGATACATGTAGTCATTTCATCCATGTAGTTGATCCAACGATGTTGGAAATTCACATAGTTGATTCATCCAAATAGCTAATTCATCCATATAGTCGATTCACATAGTCGATTTATCCATGTATCTAATTAAGCCATGTAGTTGATTCACATAGCCAATTCACTTTGATGATTCAACAAAATAGGTGATTCACATATCTGATTCATCCATGTAGAAAAATATTTTCTTATGTAGAGAAAATGAATACATGGTCTTAAAAACTGTATACTCGCTCCAATTACTTCAGCACTTCCTTAGACTTCACAAAAACACATCAAACCAGTAGGAAACATCCTTGAAAGACAAAGGGTTAGCCTAAGAAAAATCAATACCTTTACATTAGATGCCTCTTAAAAAAATTATCATCCTTAATAATTAAAACCAAAATCAGAGAGAAAGGGAAAAGGGTCATATGAATAGACACCTCTCAAGATAACTCTCAAGAATATCTTCATCATAGGATCTCAACCACCTCACTCAAAGGAACATGACACAAAACTATGAAACACTAACATTGAAATCCCAAACATGCTCCTAGGGAAGATACCTATCAAACAAGGGAAAGGCCATAAGAAAGGTATCAAGGAAGAGAAAATCATCTCATAAAATAGATAAAGTTTAAAACCACAAAACTAAAATCATTATAAGATAAGATTTAAACATCAAAGATCTCAGGATATTGAGTGTTTATCTGCATCCCGCATTCCCAAGTACCCTCTTCCACACCACCATGTCCTCAAAAGACACAAACCAAGGGAATAGAACATACACACAACACCTTCTCATGGTAGTCCTGAATCTCCATAGGTCACTCCTCAAAGTTCGCATCATCGTCAACATCAATATCACCCCCATAAATGACGTGAGAGTCTTCATGAAGATAACAGGTAAGCTATGATAGATAGAAGATATCATGTAGCTGGTTCATCTATATTGTAAGTAATATCTGATATTCCATGGATCTAACATAAGCTAACACTTTAAAAGGTCTAACAAACTAGGGAGAAATCTTACTCCCATAATTGAACCTTTAATTCCCATGATAAGGATTCCCCTTTAAGAACACATGATCTCTAATGGTGAAATCTAGAGGTATCCTCATTTGATTGGAATAAGACTTCTAACTACCATAAGCTACCTCCATCCTATCACAAATCACTTGAACTATATTAATCATGCTCTACACTGGTTCAGGCCCAATAATTTATGTCTCTCCGACCTCATTCTATCAAAACCAAGAACGTAAAGGTAATACATGCAAAGATTCATACATTTTCATGTTAACGGTGGAGTGAAAACTCTTATTATAAGAAAACTCGATCAAAAACAGGTTCCTGATCCAAAAACCTCCAAAATCTAGTACACAAGAATGAAAAATTTCCTCAAGAGTCTGAATATTATACTCTATGTAACCATCCACTTGTAGATGGAAAGTAGTGTTAAGGCATAACTGAGTTCCAAAATCATGTTGGAGACCTCTACACACCCTAGAGGTAAAAAAATGATTATGATCATATATAATAAACCTCATGACTCTATGGAGTCTCACCACATCCTCCTAGTATTGCCTTGATAAAACCTCCACTGATCTCAAATCCTTGATCACTATAAAGTAGGATTATTTCATCAAATGGTCCACTATGACCCATATAACATCAAAACCTACATGATAATGAGGAAAACTAGTAATAAATTCCACCAATATGTCCACCCACTTCCACTTAGTAACATATAATGAATGTAAAAAATCACCAAGAACACGGTACTTAGCCTTTACCTTCTGGTAGAACAAACATCAAGATACAAGCTCTGAAACTAAACACATTGCCCCAGGACACCGAAACTTACCTCTCAAATATCAGTACATTATTTTAACACCAGGATATAATACTAAAGGTATGAAATGGAAATCATGGAGAACCACCTCGCACTTCACTAAAGGAAAGAGAATCCACCGTTTGAACAACACCTGACATTTTTCATCCTCATACTAACCATCAAGGGAATCACCAAAGACAGATTGGTATCTCCAAACCACCACCGTAGAATCCCCCAACTAGGACTCCTCTACTAATTACACCAAATATGACTGCACTATCATGTGAAAAAGTTAATCCCTTATACAAACCTCTCCTATATCAATATTCATCACTAATATTTCTTCTATTATTCTTCAGAATATTTATATTCATGCATGGAATCAGTGTGTAACTTCTTTCTCCACATGTCACCTACAAAATTACACTTGTTTGATGTATATAAAATATCAAATTCTTAATCCTGTAAGAATTTTATCCACCATTATTATTTCAAATTCATGTAATTCTAGGAGAAGTCATACCACAGGCTCTTGTGATTGGTAAAAACCACAAAATTCTAATTAATGAGGTAATGTCGCAACAACCTTATGGAAAACACAATTTCTAGAAACATGAGATCATGGTTGGAATAGTTACATTCAAAGGGATGTAACAATAAAGACCCATAAGAAACAATTAATCTCTACTAATTCAGAACACAGCCCAAACCAAAATATGAAATGTCATAGAAATCTTAAAATTGAACTCCCTCTTCTATAAAATAAAGAATTGGAATGTTGACCAAATTTTCCTTCAAATACCCAAAATCTGCCTAGAATTGGTCAGTCCACAAGAAAATATGATCCTCCCTAGTCAATTCTATCAAAGGAGTTAAAATCCAAGAGAAATCAGGTATAAACCTCATATAATATTCTACAAGACCAAGGGAACTTTTCACCTTAGTAACAGTCTTGGGGGATACCCAAGAAACAACTATCTTGATCTTTAAAGGATCTGAATCTATAACATGATGGGATATGACATTACATAAAAAAATAACTTCATAATAGAAATAATCACACTTTTATAGCTTCCCAAATAGGTACTAATGACAAAACCCCCCCAAAACAGCATGCAGATACCCTACATGATTCTCCTCAGATGTGGGGTACATAAGGATGTCCTAGATAAAAACCACCATGAACTGATACAATAACTCTCTAAACACTACATTCACAAAACCAATGAACATATTTGGAGCATTCATCACACCAAAATTCATCACAATGAACTCGTAATGCTCATAATGACATTAAAAATTAGTCTCTGGGATATCCTCATCTTTCACCCACATCTGATGATATCCTAACAGAAAATCATTCTTTGATAACCAAGTATATCCTTTTAGATATTCTAATAAATCATCAATATATGGGATAGGGTAGTGGTTCTTAACTATCACATGATTCAATCAGTGATAATCGATACATAGACATAAACTGTCATCAAACTTATTCATGAACAAGATTAGTTCACCCTAAGGTGACATACTTAGTCAAACAAAGTCTCACTGCAATAGATCATCGAGTTATACCCGTAACTCTCACAAATTATAAGTAACATCCTATATAGATACATCAATATTATATAAGATTTTGATTTTAGCTCTATCCCAAACTTTATCTACCATCTAGTGGGTAATGATAAAACCTCCTAGGGAAAAACATTATGGTCCTCCACCAAAACCCTTGTAAACACCATTGATTGAACTTATGAAAAACTTAGCATCATATCGACCATCAATAAAGAAAAATATGGAACACACCTCTAAACCATCCAAGGGTCTCACGCACCAAAAAACATAGTAGACTCTCTGTAAACATCATAGAACACAATTTGTTTCCTATAATAATCCATAGTAACCTACATCAAATATGGATAGTCCATGTCGAGGATGATGTCATATGGATGTATCAGTAAACATAGGAAGTCTACCTAAGATTTTTGTTTCCCAACACTATCTCATAATATATATAAATTTTACATAGATAAGATTGAACTCCAACTAGTTTAGTCAGTTCCAAGTGAACTAGAAGCCTCTCAACCTAAAGTCCCAAAGTATGGACTAGGGAAAGTGATATAAAGGAGTTCATAGCTCCTAATTTAAACAAGGAACAAATCCAAGTAGAAAACAAGAAAATATTACCTCGAATGATGCCTATCTCAAGTAGAAATAGAAACTACAGAGCATACATCTGGCCATAGTCTACTCCACAACCTCTATAATACTAAAAGAGACCACCACCATAGCCACGCTCTGCACTCTAAGGGTGGGGAGAATCTTGGGGATATCCTCTATATACCATGACTCCTCTATGATAGTCCAAGGATAGATCACCTTGATGTTGATGCCTCGGTTGAAATTTCTTAAATGGTGGAACCTAAAGTGGAACACATGTTTTATGATGCCTGATCATAAAGATCAAGATATCTCTCCATTGATGACATTGACCTCCATAAGAAAAATATGTGTCTGATCCCTTAACATGGGCTTGAGATCCCCCCCCCCCCCAATAGAAATGAGTGGCTGAGGGATGGAACCTACCCCCGATAGTCTGAAATATCTTATATCAAGGAAATTGGGATACTCTAACAATAAAACTTTCTATGTGATGAATCTTTACAACTCCCCTCTCATGAAAATTCTATCAAATCCAATGTCCTCTCAATGACATATTCTCCCTTCATCACCTCAATATACATCAACAGCATAAACGGGGTAACCTGTTGCAAGATATATGGATGAAAAGAATGCTTGAAATGTCTCTCTCTTGTCTCTTCATTTGGAAATAGGTCTAATTCATAAAGGATAAGGGCCCTGAAATGGATCTCAAACTCCCACGTTCTGGAACTCCCCTATCAAAGGGTAAGAAACTACAAGAGACTTTCCACATTCATAGTCGAAGAAATAAACTCGGCTCAAAAATAGTCTCAAAACTTCTCTCATGAGGTAGTTGAATCCTCATGATCCCTAAGTAATGAGAACAACCACTTTCATATTTCTCCAATCATCATTTTCACTACTAATGACACTCAATTCTCCTTCTGATCATGGGTCGAACTGAAGTCTATCTCCACCTCCTCCAACCATTCCTCTGTCACTGATTCTAAAATAGATCCCTCATACATCCGTAGACTCTGGCACTAAAACTCTCAATATTTCCTCTTACTAGTGTCATATTCATTGAGCTCTACTCTGCATAGATCTGCTATCACATCCTACTGAAATTCCTCATCGCGAAACTGATGGGGATGTAAACTTGGATCTATACCTACAAAAGAAAAAATTGTTAGAGACTACTAAACATGAAATATAAAATATTTAAGATTATTTATTTATTTATTTATTCAAGGTTTAACTTAATCCCAAGGTTTAACCATTTCAAACATCATGATCAATGAAGAGTGATGCATGGTCATTTCCTAGTTCCATACCCCTAAACTAGTATCACTTATATTAGTAGGTGTAGTAAACTTAAAATTTTGTGAATTAGATCATAGGGGGACCTAAATATCCATGTATCATCAGGTCTCCATTGTTTACATCACTTACTAAACTCATTTGACACTATTTACCTACCATATTATGCATTCCTCACCTATTCCTAAGTCCAAACTTCATCTTATCCCTTAACATGAACTTTTGATACCACTTTGTCACAACCCTCTCCCCCTAAAGGTTCCCCTCCTAGGATGGAAATGACAGAAGAGAGATGATGATGCCCAAGGCCCACCTCCAATAGGCCATGGGTTGTAAACAAACATTGAAGGTATATCATACACATTGATGAGAGGTATTATCCTTTAAGATATAATATACTAGAGATAAGATAGAAATACCAAACAAATCACGCTGAAGATAAATGTAAAAGATATTAATTACATGAATGTAATGTTATACGAAACTAATATAGATTAAAAGGAAAATACAAGTTCCAAAACATAAACTCAATAGCATACATGAAGACGAGTAGCTCCTGAACAAATCTCGATCTAGTAGTATCCTACCTGATCTCCAACCTGCTCTTACTGACCAAAAAAAAATTGTTTATACATAGCTTGAGAATAACAGGTACACTCAGAAGGATCCTCTTCAAAGCCTCTCATGAAAATGATAAAGAAATCATTATAAAGTTCAGTAAATAATAAGTGAAGCTAAATCATCACCAAAATAGGTATGATAAATTCCCAGCCTCACCATGGTTATCTATTTCCAAATATCATATACAAGAGATCATATTATATATTAACAAAGAGGGTACCCTGCTACCACTTCCCACTTGTTTTTTTTCACTACCCAAACATCGCACATCCTAAACCATCTCTCTCCAAAACTAATCCAAACCAAAAATACATGGGATAAAATATCATATCATGCACTATGTGCATCATAGCATTTCATTATACCATCCACATCTCTAAATAGTATCCAAGTAGTTTTTAGGAGCCACCACAGCACACACATTGTGTATTATACCTCAAACCATCACATCCCATACAATTCATAACTATAATAATCCATAGGATTATAAATATGGGGATACATATGTGTGAAATAACTACAAGTAATTACATCCTTCTACATACGTATATAGAGAAAGACAACCACCATGCATACCAGCACATAATACTACCAGGATAAGAGAGCGGGGCTACAGGGGTAGTCATTGTAAGATCCTGGTTTTTCTCTTAATGTAAGAACCCTTTAATTTTTAGTTTAAACCTCTTTTTTATTATTATAAATGTTCTTAATAGTTTAAGGAAGGGTTAGGGAGCTATTGAAGCTTTTTTGAATCCCAAAGCTCTAGTATTTTGATGAATGGGGTGAGGTGCATGGTTAGAACATGGTTAGTGATAACCATGACCCTCAACAATGTGTTCCAAGGAGGGTGTTTCATGATTTTTCAAATATTACACCCCAGTATGAACATACATGCAATAAATTGCATACATGTTGTCTAGTGGTATTGTATGGGTTTTGCATGGTTTGGTTAATCGTGCAAGGGGGTATCACCCTTGGACAGTTTTGGTGCATAGTTTGGCTAACCATGTGTCCAAACCATACGCACCTTTAAAGTTGGGTGAAAATTCAATTTTTTCCATTATTTCATTATATTGTATGAACCCCTCTTCTTTTTTTATTTCCTCACATAGCACTTCCTCGGTGAGATCTCTCTCCTAAGGCTTCACCTAAGATTTGAATCTAATCCTTCATCCAGACTCTAATTAGACTGTCGTCTATCGAGTTGGTTAGCCAATGGTATGTGATTAAATCCACTTCAATCCTTTCTTAGTTTATCCCTCCATCTTCAGAATTATTTATATGTAGTCTAATATTCCCTATTTTAAAATATTTTTTATATTTATCTATTTTCTTTCATTCTAGCTCAAAACAGAAGTTGATATTAGATGAGGGTTCATCAACTTCCATAAGGTAGGTGTTCTATAACTTTCCCTTAGGTCATTATGTTTATATTTTTCACCATTGTGTTTCACATTAGTTTTACAACACTTTTTCCCTAAAATCAATTTACCTTAAATTAGTTTCCTAATTTGAAATCTAAATACCCTAATAAAACCCACTTCTAACATTAGAGATCAATGGTCTCAATGTGATCCACCCCTTTGGTGTTCCATGTATATGCCTATATAGCCCCCATTTCATTTTATAAACCAAAAAAACCATTGGTGTGTTTGGTTCAGCTTATCTAATAGATTTAATTAATTTAAATGGATGAATGGACACTTTTTAATTAGTAAAGTATGTTTCACTTGGAACCTATTAAATTATAAATAAATGTTCTAAATGGTATGTAACCTCTTAAATACTTTATCATTATAAATGAAAAAGAAGTGTCTTGAAATGAGAATGGTACATTGGAATGGTTATTACATGGACTTTGGTTATATTATAAAAATAAAGGTGCCTATTATTATTATGGACCTTTTTTCTGGTGAAAAAAGTGGTCAGACTTGAGTCAGACTTGTATTCCCGATGGAATTCCTTGAGCACTTAGAGGACACCATCCTAATTCATTGGGCCAATTTCCAAGGGAGATATCCACCTTATAATCAGGTCAATGTATTACTAGTACATGAATGTCATGGTGTAGTACTGATGATTAACTTTATTCATTTCTGGATATTATAATACCTTGGATACTCTCCTTGGATTTAGCCAACATCCTCAGATAAGAGGAACCTTGGATTCTCCCCTCAGGACCCAATCATGCTTAGCCCAGTATTTACTGTGGTGATGTTCCATAGATTTGGTTAAACATTATTCCAATAGAATTCCTTGGTTTTACACCTTGTATTACACTGAGACCCCTATAGCTAGGCTACATGATTTATTGTTGTGAGCTAGCCTAGCCTTTTATGGTCAAGGGCACCTTGGTTTCACCATGGGTCATCTTATCATATTATCATTATTTCAATTCCTTGGTTACACCTTGGGTAAAACTTTATAAATATTAATTGTACTTTGATACTATGGTTATATATGTGAGACCCTGACCATTTACAAGTCACCTATTTATATGGATCCGCCTTAGGCTGAAGTTGGTATATTCAGTCGAGAATCCCATGAGGAGACCAAGACCGACATGGTTATTATTTCATTCATTTTAAATCCATTACTTATTAATATACCTACACATTGTTACATTTATATTAATATGATGGACTTGTTATAAACATCATTGGTTGTGTCCTACTGAGTATATCTCACACCCTGTTTGGGTCATCGATTAGTACCTAGATAGATTTCATGGATATAGGTAGGGACAAAGGATAGTGCTTGATCATGGGTGCTTGATTTGATTTTAGCATGGGATCTTGGAGCGCAATAATGAACCGTAGACCATGATGCTATTGGAGATATTTTTGGTGTTTTTATTATTTTAAGATACATTTATTTTATTTTATGCTTTCTTCCATGTATGCTTATCCCTTTTTGTATAACATCATCACATTAACATAATTTTGTATACAATGCTGATTATTATTATTCAGTAGAATTATCTTATATGGATGATTAATTATTCTACTTACATAATTGATAAGTATTACACTTTCATTGTTATGGTTATTAGTTGTTATACATTTTCTCTATTAATCTATTTATTATCACTTCATTGTGATACACTCTGACCAGAGGGAATAGTCTCTTCACAGACACACCTTAGGTCCTCACTACTAGTTAGAAGCTTCTGGCATATGGGGACGCACAGTTAAGGATGTGTGACCATAAGTTTGGGTATTGTTATCGATTGATTCAGATTGAGATGTCATAAAGTGGTATCATAGCTTTTTCGATTTTTGTATTACTGTTTTAGGTTGGTATATAGGAGGCTAGAAAAGTATTGGAATTTGTTAATCAGTATGTTCCTCAGAGTAGTTAACCCATTTATAGGGAAAATGATAAATTTTCTAGGATGTGAATTTATGATCTAGATTATACCTATTATGGTTGTGCTAATTTCACCATTGGGTAATGCACATGGATTGTGAAATTTATTACTATTTTAAAAATTATTTTTATCCTTGGCCCGATATGTCAAGGAGGTAGTGTCTCATGCATCATTATAGGCACATGAGGATTTATAAGTCATGAATTATGTCATTCCATGTTTTCCTACTACGTGAATTTCTTGTGGCATATTATTTGTGCCTTGATAGTTATATTTGATATTGTGCTAACATTTCTTTCAGGGATAGAATAATTGGAATAATTAAAGTGTCTGCATCAACCTAAATGGTGTTTTCCCATGTATATTGTTGATGGAACCTTAATTATACAATTATAATATGTTTAATACATGGACCATTGGTCACACAAGCTAAAACATTAGTTGTTTTCAATTACATGTATTCCAATTTCAATTTAAAGAGTGTGTGCCTCTGTAAATTGGGAATAGTGATCCGTCTAATTGATCCATCATAAAATCTTGGTTGAAGTTACATGTAGTACCATTTTCAACTTGTAAATCATAGGAATTTATAACATGGGAATGATAGAGGTGTATAACTAGATCTTGATGTATATATATATATAGATATACACAATGATGCTCTTATGAACTCTTGATCTCTAAACTTAAATTAAATGGTTGTCATTTAATAGTGATGTCAACTGAAAATTAAAGGGTGTTTTCCTCTATAAATTGAAATTGAATCACTATATATTAGAACCCCTGATATAAAATAGAGAACTTTACCTTGACCCGACCTTAGTATTGGGAAGTATGTAGTATCTCAAGTGACCGTCGTGGTCTTATATATCACCCAAACCTAGATTTAAGAGTAAATAGAGGGGTGTGACTCTTATATAGGAAGGCTTATACCTATAATATTTTTATATATATGATGTTATTATTGTTAAATATTATATCGGTTGTGTGTTTGGAATTTTTAGATCTATTCCACCATGGAATTCTCAGATTGATCACCAGGAAGGTGGTGAAGACCATGTTTCTAAAGTGGTGTGACCTAACCCACCAGTAGTGCCACCTGTGGAACCTCCATTTATTCCTGACTTGGGAATTTATTCCTAGATATGAGAGGATTTCCTACAGAATATTCAGACTATGAAGGGAGTCTCGTGGATTTCCCCTATTATGGTAGTGTATACTCAAGAATTCTAGCAGCATCATCTGCCCACATTTTCAAGGGATAGAGGTTCACAGGTTGTTGATACATGGATAGAGGCCATGTTGTATATATTTAACTATCTTGAGAGGCCTCTAGAGAGGAGGGTCAATCTCACTACTTATATACTTTGGGGTTCTTCCAAGAATTGTTGGAACGTTATTACTTAGGTATACCATCATCGATATATGGTGTGGAGAGACTTCCAAACTACATTCTATGAATTTTTCTTTCTAGATATGTTGAGGGATAGAAAAGCTAGGGAATTAATACACCTAGAGAAAAGATCCCTATCAGTTATGGATTATTTAGATCAATTTATTGAGATTCACCTTTTTTCATCATCCTTCACTACTGATGAAATTTCAAGAATGAGATTCTTTGAGGATGGGATTAGGTATGACATCCAGTCTCTGGTAAATGTATTTTATTTGACTGTTATTTAAAGGGTTGTGAACCAATCATTGATCATATAGATTAATTTAAGGGAATATGAAGATACAAGGCATGGTGTTTTAGTGCCGAGGTAGGTTAGTAGTTCGACCAGTGGAAAGAAACGTTGTTTGAAGGTTTCTTGATAGGGTAGTGGTAGCTATAGTATCCACATTGGTAGTTCTGTTATATTCCACCAGTGTGGTAGGTACAATCATGTAAAACCTCAGTGTGACCAAGACCCAATTGAGTGTCGATCCTTTGGTAGAATGGATAATATTTATAGATTTTTATAGACCTTTCCATATATTCATAGTGGAATAGGATCCACACCAGCTCTGCCTTATGGATCAGTATCTGTAGATCCACACCAAGATGAAATTTATACTACCATTAGTCATACAGGCTGAGGTTGTGGACATGGTCAAGGATACCAGACTTAGGATATGCTTCATTAGATGAGTGGGCCCACTCTATGTGGTTAGGTTGCATCTCAGGGCTTTGGATCAGGCCAGATATATATATAATATCCTATACCTGAGGATCAGGGTGTCGGTCCATCTATAGTACAATGTATTATTTTGGTAGACTCTACTTTAGTATATGACCCTTTTGATATAGGCGCTTCACGTTCTTTAATTTCTATCACTATCATGGAAATAATTGGGCTTAAGATTCAATATTTATATGGTGTGATTAAACTTGATACTCTATTGGGAATTTGATCAGAGAGTGTACACCAGTGCAAGGATAACCCCCTTGATATAGGTGGTTATTGTTTCTTATGGAACCTCTTCATCCTCAAGATGATAGGCTTCGATGTAATTCTCATAATAGAGTGGTTGTTCCCCCATCATGATTATGTGGACTCTTATCACTTAAGGGTATAGTTTAAATCACCATATTATGGTAGCTATATTCATAATGGTGATTGGAATGTCCATGAAATTAGATATGGACCAGATCATCATGGTCTGGGTAGAGTGGTATATGGATAATCAGGGGATATGTCAGGATAATTTCCCTCCTATGGTAGATAATTATAGGGATATTCCCCATAAATAATTTTCTAGTATATCTCCTAAGAGATAAGTAGAATTTACTATTGGGAAAGTTCTAGGAGTAGTATCAGTATTCATTCCTCCTTACAGGATAGCTATTATAGAGTTATAGGAGATTAAGAGGTAGATATAGGACTTAGAAGCTAAGGGTTTTATATGATCTAATACTTCACCTTGGGGTTCACCTATCCTTTTCACCAAAAAGTTAGATGGTACCCTTAGGATTTTCATGGATTACCATCAGTTGAACCAAATTATAATTAAGAAATGGCATCGACTGCCTTGTATGGATGACCTCTTTGACCAGATCTGAGGAGAAAGGGTTTTTCCAAGATTTATTTGAGGTTGGGATACTATCATGTATGAGTTATACATTCACACATACCTCATAAAACATCTTTAAGTAGGTATGGTCTTTATGAGTACCTATTTATGCCACTTTATTTGATGAATGCGCCCACCTTTTTCATGGCTCTAATGAATTGGGTTTTCCACCTTATCTATATTCATTTACGATGGTCTTCATACATGATATATTGTTGTATTCTTGTACTTGATATGACCATTCCAAAAATCATGAGATCATACTAAATACATTAAGAGAGCCCCATTTATTTTATAATCTCACTAAATGCCACTTTTGGATTAACAAGGTATACTTTTTATGTCACATCACCTCAGATATAAGAGTATCCATTGATCTAGATAAGGTTATAGACATGGAACTTGATAGAAACCCAATAATGTTTTTAAAATCCATAGTTTCTTAGGTATGTTTGGCTATTACGGTCACTTTAGTTAGGACTTTTCATTCCTAGAATCACCTCACACAGGCTTGAAAAAAAGGGGAGTTAAGTTTTTATGGTTAGACACATGTGAGGAAGCCTTTCAAGTGTTGAAAGGGAGACTAATTTCAGCACCGATATTGATTCTTCCAAAGATGGGTAGAAGTTATACATTTTATTATGATGCATCAGGCATTGGACTAGGATCATTTCTAATGCATGAAGATCAATTCATGGTGTAAGGGTCTCATAAATTAAGGCCACATGAGAGGAATCACCCAATGCATGATCTCAATATAGAAGTTTTTGGTTCATGCCTTTCATTTTTTGAAGGTATTACTTTATTTGGGAATGGTTTGTGATTTTTACAGACCACAAGAGCCTTAAGTATATATTCACTCCACATGATTTGAATCTTAGAGATAGGATGTGGGTTGAATACCTACAGTGATTTGATTATGAGTCTGCATATATTACTGGGAAAGGTAATGTTGTGGATGATGCTCTGATCTAGAGGACTCAGACACATGAATTTCAAGAGGCCAGTAGTGAGTGGAAGTTGATGGCTTTATTTTCTAAGATTCACTTAGAGGTCCAGAATCATCAGAAAGGCATATAAGAGGATTTTATGTGTGAGTCTCATCCCATTGTTTGGGTAGTATATCCTAGTGTTACCAAGATGTATCTTGAATTATTCCTCCAGTATTGGTGTACAGAAATGGAAATATAAATAGAAGTTTTTATTACTTAGTGTTCCACCTATCAATAGGTGAAGGTGGAACACCAAACTAGTAGGAATTTTATAGTTGTTTCCTATTCTGGGTTGGAAATAGAATGAAATCTCCAAGGATTTTGTGATTGGTTTACTAAGGTCCCCTCAATGTAGTGATATAGTATGGGTAATCGTTGATATGATAATGAAGGTCACTAACTTTCTACCTATCAAGGAGACCTTTTAAGTGGATGATCTCGATAAAATTTGCATACGAAAGATTATACCCCTTCATGGTGTTCCCCATTCTATTATATCAGAAAGAGATTCTCAGTTTATGTCATAATTCTAGAAGGGGTTAAAAAAGGCTCTATTTACATAGGTGCTTCTGAGTGTAGACTTTAACCATAGAATGATGGCAAATCTGAGTATATGATTTGGATATTAGAGAAAATTTTTAGGGCATGCATCCTCAATTATAGAGGTTATTGGGAGAAATACATACCTCTAACTTAGTTCAGTTGCAATAACATATTTTTCATATGGATCCTTATGAGGCCCTATATGGTAGGTTGTGTCATTCACCCCTATTCTGGATAGAGGTAGGAGAGGAAGTACTACTGGGACCTCATCTCATTCATAAGACATTAGAGCTGGTACATCTTATTCAAAAGCATATGGCTATATCTCAATCTAGGAATAATTATTACATTGATCATTGTTGATAAACTATAGTGTTTTGAGGTCATGGATCGGGTCTTCTTTCATGTTTCATCTAGGATAGGATATATACAGTTTCAAATACATGGAAATTTATCACCTCATTATGTAACTTCTTTAGATATATTGGATAGATTTAGGTCAGTATCCTATCAGATATCCTTCCACATAGGTACCAAGATATGCATGAAGACTTCCATGTATCTCATCTTCTTCATTACTATTCAGATATGTCTCATGTTTTAGTCCCTAAGGATGTTGAATTGGGAGTTGATGCTTCCATTGAGGATTATCCCATATGGATAGTTGACCATAGCATGAAGGCTATCTGAGGTAGGTTTGTTCTTTTGGTACGAGTGCTATAGTAGCATGGCTGAATACAGGATGACACCTAGGAGTGAAAGGATAATGTACATGCCTAGTGGTTGGGGCTTTTCTCAGATGATATTTTACCACCCTCAGATGGGAAACTCAAGGATAGGTTGTTTTAAGTAGGTGAGATTGTAAGATCCTTATTTTTCTCTTGAGGTACGAACCCTATAATTTTCAGTTTAAACCTTTTATTTTATTCTAATAAATGTGACTAAGATTTTAAGGGTTTTAGTGAATCTAGGGATTCCTCGGAGCCCAGATCTCTGGCTTTTGGAAGAATAGGGTGAGGCTCATGGTTATTTCATGGTTACGGCTAACTATTCACCTCAACCATACAATCCATGGAGGGAGTTTCATGGTTTTTCAAACCATGCACCCCAAGTCACATGACCATGCAATAAATTGTATAAATTTTGAAGATGGGTATTGCATGGGCTATGCATAGTTAGGATAATTTTTTTCCTAACCATTCAAGGTGGTAACACACTTGGATAGTGTTGGTGCACAGTGGGTGTACGGTTTGGCCAACCATGTGGCCAAACCATGCACCAGTTTAAAGTTGGGTGAAAATTATTTTTTTTTTGTTATGTTCTTATATTTTCTTAACCCCTCTTCCTCCTTTACATTCATAGTAATCCCCTGGTGATAGATCTCTCACAAGGCTTCACCTATGCTTTAAAACCAATCCTCCATCTGAAATCTGATCGAACCACTGTCTATCATGTTGGTTAGCCAACAGTAAGTGCTTCAACCCACTTATATACTTTCTCATTTTATCTCTCTATCTTCATCGTTATGTTCATATAGGATAATATGACCTAGTTTCAAGGATTTTTTATATTTCTACATTATCTTCCATTCTATATCAAATTAAAATTTAATACTATATGAGGGTTTGTCAACCGCCATAAGGTGGGTGGTTTATAACTTTCCCTTAGGTCTTCGTGTTTATAATTTTCATTATTATGTCACACATAGGTTTTATCATGATTTCCCTCTAAAATAAATTTACCTTTCTTATTTGACATCTAAATTCCCTAATAGAACCCCCTTATACCATTTGAGATCAATGATCTCAATGTGAGCCATCGTTTGGGTGTTCTATGTATATGCCTATGTGACACCCTTGCATTTTATTAACCAAAACACCCATTATTGTGTTGGGTTTAGCTTATATAAGGGAATTAATTAATTTAAATAGATGAATGGACACTTTATAATTGGGAAAGTATGTTTCAATTAGAACCTATTAAATTGTAAATAAATGTTCTAAATGGTATGACACCTCTTAAAGAATTTGTCATTATAAATGAAAAGGAAATGGATTGAAATGGAAATGGTAAATTGGCATGGTTATTATAGGGAATTTGGTTGTCTTATTAAAACCAAGGTGCCTAATATTATTACAGACCTTTTTTCTAGTTAAAGGATTGGTCAGACATGATTCATACTTTAATTCCTAAGGGAATGCCTTGAGCACTCAGAGGGTGCTATCCCAATTCATTGGGTAAATTTCCAAGGGAGATACCCACCCCGGAATCAAGTCAATGTATTACTAGTACGTGAATTAATATCCATAGTACCAATGATTCTCTCAATTCATTTTTTTATATTAGAATGCTTATGATACACTCCTTGTATTTATATGACGTACTCAGACAAGAGGCGCCTTAGATTCTCCCCTAGATCCCCGGTCATGCTTAGCCTAGGATTTACTGTGGGGATGTTCCATGTACTTGGTTAAACATTATTCCAGTGGAATGCCTCAAGCATACACCTTGGATTACACTGAGTATCTAGGATGCATAGTTTATAGTTGTGAGATAACCCATCCTTCTAAGTTCAAGGGTTCCTAGGTTTCACCATGGGTCCTCTTATCATATTATCACTACTTGAATGCTTTGGTTGAACCATGGGTCCCACTTTATATATATTATTCTACTTGGCTATTGTGGTTATATTTGTGATACCCTAAAATTTTATATATCACATATTTAGACACATCTAGCTTAGGCCTAAGAAGGTATATTTGGTTGGGCATCCCATGAGGAGTCCGAGCCCGACATGGTTATTATTACACAAAACTTAAATACACTACTTATTCATATACCTTTACACTATTACATTTATATCCACTGATTAGACTTGTTATAGACATTGTTGGTGGTGGCCTACTCAATATATCTCACACCCTGATTGGGACATCGATTGGAACCTAGACAGATTTCATGGATGCAATTTGGGAAAAGGGAAAGTGCCCAATCATGGATGCTTGATTTTCTTCTAGCATGGGATCATGGAGCACAGGACTGAGTTGAATCTTATGATGCTATTGGAGATATTTTTAGTCTTTTTATTCTCTTGAGATACATTTACTGTATTGTATGTCTTCTATTATGTATTCCTTCTCCTTTTTATATAGAATCATGACATTAACATCATTTTGTATATAGTGCTGATTATTATTTTTCATTAAATTTATCTTATATGGATGTTAATTTATTCTTATTCCATAATTAATCAGTATTATTCGTCCACTATTATGGTTATTAGTTGTTATCTATTTTTACTATTTATATATTTATTATCACTATGTTGTGTTATGCTCTAACTATAGAGAATAGTCTCCCCACTAACACGCCCTAGGACCTTTCTTCTAGTTAGTAGCCTCTAGAGTATGGGGAGGCATACTTGAGGTCATGTGTCCATTGGTTCGGCTATTATTATCAAGCTATTCAGTATAGAAAATCAAATTCATCCATTCATTCCTTACTAACCTAGATGTTGGGGAAAACACCTTTTTATAGTCCACTGGGTGTCAGTCGCCCTAAATTCATGGGATGGGTAGCATATGAAATCATAAAACATATAGAATATAATATAGCTTGAAACCATACTATAAGAATTAACCTAGTCTTATAATCAACTATAGTTATCATCTCTTAGACACCCAACTGCCATAAAAAAGAACTATATATCCTATTATAAAACAATCATTCAAGGATCTTCATTTAATTAATTATTTCCTTTTAACATTTCACTTTACGATAATTAATTCTTTAGTAATTAATTAACATTATTCCATTCCATATTTCATTAACCACAAAGTTAATTTCATTCCCTCTGGGAATAATCCAATAGATTACACGATTTCTTAAGAATATCAACATTTTTGTTCCATTCAAACATCAACTCTATAGGTAAAAAAATTATTAACTCTTATCATTCCATATTTATAAGTATTCTATGAAACATCCTATGCTAGTATAAAAGATATGCACAATCAAGCACAACCAATTGACTAAAGTAGTGGGGAAAGGAAAATGTATCTAAGAAAGAAACCTAGCCATCTAGACCTTAATATTATCACGAAAGAATCCAGATTTAAACGCAAAAATGGGCAATCCAACTTCAACCCATCCCATCAATCTTGGTGTCATCCCCGACTCCACCATGCATATCACCATGCATCCTGCCATCATAGGCATAAACTCTTGCCACAAACTCAGGCCTCCCTTCCATATCTCATAAAAAACTAGTAATACCATACCCATATCACATCACATAACAATTCTTATATCTAGATAAAACACAAAACGTAGCAAAAAACAAACAGATTTAACAGGGCATCTAGGCCTTAGAAATAAAGCATCAAGCCTTCACATTCAAATGGGATCACTCAATCTCAAACATTTATCTTTATCAAAAAACCAATTTTATTTTCATCTTCGATTTAATAATTAATTTATAAGAGTTTACAACTATAGGAAACCTAAGGCATTAGCTATTATAAGATAATAATTATTAAAAAATGATTTCTAAGTATAAATTCCAGTTTCATTAAACTTTAAGAGATAATATTTTATTTAACATTTATTTAATCACTTAAACTAATAATCACTTCTATATTCATGTTATTTATCCAATTACATTAATATATGGAAGAATAAATTAATTAATCATCCATTAAGCGTCAATTTAATTTCCATCAAATTAAAAGAACAGTTTAGAAAACAAGTCTCTTTAATTCCTTAGCCATCCCACATTATCATCTCTATGTCATTTAACCATTTTTGTAAAATTAAACATTTTAAACCACACATAAAATATATATATAGCACACTATCTATTAAAAAAAAAAAGGCAAGTCGTTATTACAATGGAAAAACATGTGATTTCCAAAAGTCATAAACCATTTATTCCATTATTTTAGTTTAATATTTATTATGGTTAATTACACAGCCATCCAAAGGATTAAAGTATTATAACATTACAATTTCCCATAAAATAATAAGAGAAGTAGATATTACCCTTCCTGGAAGAATGAATTTTACACACTGTAGCAGATAAAGGAGAGAGGAAGATGACAGCAGGCTGAGAAATGTAGGAAAATCCTTTGATGAATTTGCAGTAGGCTTGAAGATTCTAGGATGTGAGGTTGGACAACCCAAACTTGGGAATGAAGAGAAACTCAAATAAGGGGAAGAAACTAACTTTTTTTATTAATATATATCCCATGGTGGATACTTCAGAAACTCCATCAAAGTTTTCATATTCTATTCCCCATTTAGTTTTCCCAATGGTTTATAGACTAGAACTTGATTGAAGATCAATTAAAATCTTAAAAGGGAGTTATAAATTATTAAGTAGATCAAAATAAATTAATTCCTTGATTTTAGGAATCTAAGAACATTGAAATTATTCCTAGAGATTTGCATAGTACTATGCAAGGGATCATGTAGATTTTTCATCCACATAACCAATTCACATAGTCCTTTCATCCATATAACTAATTCACATATCCAATTTTGCAACATAGGAAATTCATGTAGTTGATTCATCCATGTATTTGATTCACATACACTCTTCATCCATATAGTTGATTCACATATTTGATTCAGCCACATAGTTGATCCAGTCATGTAGATGATTCATGAAGATGATTCGTTGATGTATCTAATTTACATAGTTGATTCAGTGATATAGGAAATTCACATAGCCAATTCAGCCACATAGTTGATTCATGTACCCAATTCATCAACGTAGACAAATATTTTCTTATGTGGATAAAATGTATATGTGTGCTTGAAAAATTGTATACCTCTATCCAACTACTTCATTACATCTTTAGACTTCACATAAACACCTCAAACCACTAGTAAACATCCTTGAAATACAAATGTAATCCCTAATGAAAATTTAAACCTTCAAAGTTTGAGACCACCCCTTAACATGTTTCCATTTCCCCATGTTATGAAGAAATTTAATACACGTGATATTTCTAATGAGATATCTTATGTGGAGAATTTATAGGAGATACTAAAGATTTATTATGGATCAAGTGTTTTCTTATATAGTGGGAAAATTTTCCACTAGTTGAGAAATACGTGGGATTTATTAGTTTATGATTTCTTATAATTATCTAAAACTCTAAACCTAAAATGTCTTGGGAATGTATGTAATGAAATATTTTATTTAAGTCGTGTAATTATGGGATAATTATGTCTAGGAATATATAGTTGGTATTGAGCTAGTATGTAAAGTATGTGTTTTCGATACCGAATCCAAGAGTGCGGTTGTGGGGCTGTTATAGTCGGTATCAGAGAAGGGTTTAGATAACTTTAGAGATTAGGATGTTATTAGTTAAAGGTAATTTATTAGTTATAAATGTATTCAAGAGTTGATAAATTAAGGTTGATAATAATTTCTAAGGTATAGATAACCTTTTAGTATTGATTTAGGTATTATTGAATATTTTATGTTGTTTAGAGATTAAGATAAGAAAACTTTAGTAAAAAAATAGGGGTAATTCTAATGAATTTTTTTAAGTAAAGGATAACAACCTGAAGTTTTGGTAAAATAGATATTGTGTGGTTCTACTAGAAATTACATTTTTTTCTGGATACTAATAAGTGGATGTGAATGTGGCCTAGATGCACCTATGGGTAATCACCCTGAAAATGGTTGGTCATGTATCAACTCAATATTCACTCTAGTGAATGATGAGTAGCCATAATACTACACATCTATCTAGACACTCTCTAGGGATATGCTTTAGTTAATCACATTCTATTTATAAGTTGTTGTGAAGGATTTATTATATTAAGTAATTAGAATAAATAATATTAGAGAACCAACCTAAAGAAAATGAGATAGAACCAAGAGTTATTTAGTTTAAACAGAAATAAAATGTAATAATTTCGAAGAGTGAGACTTTTTGATGTTGAATTTTTCATGAAATTATCATACATTAATTCTCTTACAGTGTTCATTACTCATGATTAACTCCTTTTGGTTTTAGTAATAGTTTAATCACAAAGGAACCCAAGTTAATAATGGATTTAATGGACAATGCAGAGATTTTCCTAATGATAAACCTAATGGGATAAGAGATTGAGTGAGAAATCTTGTGATTATGTCTAATCAGCTATCAAGAATTGTGATTAACAATGGGAACATAGTTGAGTTTCCAAACACATTAAAGAATAGAAGGATGAGTCCTCATGTAATCCAACTGATGAAGATGATGAAGGAAAGAATATTTTCCTTCATGTAAAAAATGTGGTAAGAATCATTAAAGGGAATTATAACACCTATAGATAAGTGAAACTTAAAATACTAAATGTTACTATCCGTGTTAGAAAAATATAGATTTCTATTTTGGATCCTACCTGATTAGAACTCTATGGTTAATCATTCTTGGTCTAGAGTAGTGTCAGTGTGGATGACCTCCTGAGAAGATTCACAGGGTATGTGTGGGTGAGGAAAAATCATGTTATAAGAACATGTATTGGTTGTAACGACCCAAAGTTTCATTAATGGAAATCCCTCTTGATCTAATTAAATTTCTCTTTATGTTTATATAAAATGTCAAATTCTTTGGTTTTATGTTAAGAATTTTGACCGTTGCTAATATAGTTGTTGAACAGTGATCACATGATTAGTATAAATATAGGGCTTTAACACATCCAATTTTACTTAGACAAAGGAAGCGATGGCCTCATCCAGTAGAATTTCCCCATACAAAGACCATTTATCGGAGCTCGGAAAAGAGGTGGCGTCCTTGGGCTTCGCTCTTGACCAAGCCTAAGCTGAGCTTCACCATGTCAAGCTCGAACAGTATCGTCTACAGGAGAAGTGGAAGTTGATAGAAATTACCACTCGAGCGATGTTATCCGAGCCACCCCAAGAGTCTGTCACCATCGCACACCTTACCCTTAGGTCTTATGTGGCTGTTTTAAGGGGTTATGTAACTAATCAATAGTACTGTGTTCATGTACATTATTTTTTTATATAATAATGAATATAATTTCTTGTCATTATTGATACATTGTAAATAGTTTTTAAAGTACAAATGGTGTTTTTAGTTATTATTTAATTAAGAAATATATTTTATTAAATTAAGGGATTTTTGAATTAAATAATATTTTAATAAAATATTATTATTATTATTATTAGATTAATTTTATTATATATAAATGATCATGTAATTGTATGAATGTAATTATAATTTTTATTAAGGTTTGAAAGCCATTTTTGTCAAAACCCTTGAATTTTTTATAAATGTCGGTTTTTATATTAAAAGTGAAAATTAACATATTTATAAAATTATTTAGATAAAATAAATGTTATTTTTGGAATCAGGACGTCGAAATTATCCAATGGTGAATTTTTCATAATTTTCTGAGACAGTCAAATTTTTGAGTAAAAATTAAATATTGTTTAAATATATAATGTGTTTTATGACATCATAATGACCCAATAGTGATGTAATAAAATACTATAATCTTTATGTTCGGAAAATATATTTTTTACCATTAAAATAATGTTATTTTGGGTTTGTTTGGATTACTTTTCAAAGCATTAATGGACCCCTCAAGACTTATTAAACACCTTGTCTTTTTAAATTAATTTCCATGGGAGTGTGACTCACCTCCACATAAGCAACCCTAATATTTTAAGAATATCGGACCTTGGCCTTATAAAATATTATTTTCCTCTTCCCTTTTCCAAAAACCATGGGCAAAAACCATGGGATGGTTTTTGGTTTGGATTAATTTAATATAAGGGGTCCCAAACCTAAATAATAAAGAATTCCCTCACCTTTCCTATATAAACCCACCCAAGCACCCACTTCCTCCTCACTCAAAGCCGTTGGAGTGCGTCCAACCTATGCCCTACTCTCTCTATAATCCTCCCAAGGTTCCCCAATCTCCCAATAAGCCTCTCACAATCCTCTCTCTAGCCTTTGGAAGCACACTTCCATGTAAGGGTTTTTTCTTCCTTTCTCCTTTTTGTCAATTTTCTTTAAGTTGTATTGCCATTTTAATTTCAATTATGAATATTGGGGTATGGTTTCGCACCTCCCCCATACTGACCTCTTATTGTTTGAATTATGGGATACCCATTTTTCTCTCATTAAATGCCTCCCATGTACACCCGTTACTATGCCGAAATTCCGAAAGGAACTTATCTCTCCTCATTTACATTCAAGCAATACTTTTGTATCATGAATCTAAATTCCATTAAAATTTTTGGGACATGTATCTATATTACCTCCTTACTGTCCATTACATGTAAATATGATGAGGAACCCCTTTCTCTCTCATCAACCGTTTTTATGAATTCTTATGTCACGTCGTTACGCTGCCGAAATGGCACCGATTTTCTAAGCCAATGCCATTGTGTAGTGAATATCATGCTCATTTCTCCATCAAGGGTATTCACCTTTATGCACATTTACTTATTGATTATAAAGTTTCATGTATGAATTCCACATTCCTTTATCGTGGAATAAATGAATGTGTTTTATGAATCCATGTTTTATGATCCATGTGGCACACTTATGCATGAAATGAAATGTTTAAGAAGGGTGCGCCCTTATAGCACTCCAATGAATTGGGTAAAGTATAGTATCATGATACGTCATGTGCAATGAGTTTTGACTCATGCTAATTCAAGTGCAACGAAGTTTTACTCGTGATTTATGTGCCATGAGGATTTACTCATGCTCCATGTGTAGAGACCCGAATCTTGACGTACATGGACATTACATTACTTTTGCGGAATACTTAATACATAACAAAAACAGACACACAAGGACCGTAATAGTTTAGTGTCTTTGGAAACTCGGAATAAAATATTCTAATCATGGTGAAAGATCTTCAACATCTCCCAATAAAGATCTTCCCCTTTTTTTCTTACCTAAAACCTTTCTTTATGTCCTGGGGAAAAGAAAACATAAAAGGGGTGAGCTCAAATGCCTAGTAAGGGTAAACATAGAGAACATAAAACAATCCATAAACATTTGAATGCAAAAACTTGAACATAAAATCTAAACATAAAAATCTTGAACAAAGACATGAATCCTGGAACTACGTAAGGAATATATCATAAGGTAACATCAATCATGATAAAATAGCATGGGAATAGAACATGTAATTGTGGAAACCATTAAGCACATGATATGATTTCTATATTATCCAAGGCATTGCTACCAAGACCATCTTAGTGGACAAAGTCCCTTTCTGAATCGAGTTCACTCCTCATTCCAGTCCTGTATTACTGAACCGGTTTAACTTGTCGTTCCAGCCATGTCTATCTCATGAGATATAAATATTTACCGAATGCATTGGAGGGAGATATAGGTCACACCCATATCATAATGAAATCATTCTTACTTGTGCCACAAAATAAACATACATCATTCATAATAACCCAATAAATAAAATGGGTTTCATAAACATCATCCCATCATCACATAATCCATATAAAAGAAATGGATATCATTTCATAATAAGAGAATTGAAACCATGTAAATCATATAGACATTATACTTGAAACATACACATATGAAATAATGCCATATTAGATGAAAAATGGTTTTGATAAAACACTTGAAATGAATTCTTGAGGAAAATATCCTTTCTTCTTCAAAATAAATTTCTTTTCACAAAACGTCATTCAATTTTAAAAGAAAGAGATTTTTTTTTGAAATTAGTCATGGAATATTTTGGAGGAAGATTCATGAAAATAAGGCTTTATAAAACCGTAAAAAATCCTTTCATGCCGTATAAGTTAAAAAAACATTCTCCTCGTACTTTTGTCAGAAAAGTCAAAAAGTACCTCGTAATGTAAAAAAAATATTCCTTACATATCATGTAGTAAAAGACAAAATGGGTAAAAAGGAAATTAAACATACATAAAAACACTTTTAGAAAACATGTACTTGGATTATAACAATAACCCCAGTAAATACTTACGAATAAACAATCTCGGATAAAAATGGGATTGGAAAAGATATCCCTTACCGTACGTCTGATATGATTCGTATGTATCCGAACCTCCTGTATAATGATTTAAATAATGTAATTGACTTATTATAGAATCGTATTCATTGTTATTATATCATATATAGTTCACTTATGACTTTATATTACCCATTCTTTTGCAAATTAATGTTAAAGTAGCGTTTTGGGTAAAATCATCTTATTTATCGTACGTGTTTGGACTTGTTGTTCTTGATGTTATTATTACTTATATCATGATTTACTTACTTACAAAATGTAAATCATGATTTATATATCATATAAATTCATTATATATCCATCATATACAATCATTTATAATAGTACATAACATATGGAGGTAAGAAATGAAACGCACCGTTCATGGAGATGGTAAGCCGTACGTACGCATTAACGCTACTTTCATTTCTATTTCTTATTTTAATGGAATTAAAACATAATGATACATAGGTATATTATAATTCCAGTATAATATCATATATAATATCATTAACCACATCCTTTATACATCCCACATAAGGTATTAACGAATCACATCACTTTGAGGGGGCAGTAGTCCGCACTTCCTCAAATGAGATTATCGTATTTACCGACTATGGAAACCATAAATGCTTGATATAATTGGGAATTAAAGAAGCATAAGTAAATAATAAACATAATATATATTATATATAAATACAGTTCCATCATAATGGACACCATGAGAGGAGGTAGGAGAAAATCGAACAATCATCATTTCATGAGGCGTTAGTTTGCCATCACAGAAACATTATGTTCTTCATCCATTAGATGGAGGTGTGTGTAAGTGTAGTTTGAATACTTCTCATAAAAACATTTTAGTATATTTATGATATTTTTTTTGTTACAAAATAAAGTATTAAAAAGAGTTTAGGGGTTGGAGAAGTAGAATAAAAGAAAACAACTTAAGAGAAACTGTTACCTTTAATTTTGGTAACTTCCTTTGGTTTGAACCAAAAGGAATTCTTGGAGAGTCTTATGCCTAATGTAAGGCTTAAAGGGGGAGGAGAGGGATGTAGGGAGATTAGTTGGTAAGATTTTGGACGAGAAAAAAGGCTTTAGATGTGTGAGTAATTGCATAGAAGTTGTCTCCTTTTATAAGGGAGAGGAGGGGCTCTTTAGGAAAGTGTGAAAACATTATTTTATTATAAACTTATCTTCAGTTTAAAGAGGTCCAAAACACATTAATGTAGAATATAATATGACTAATATTTGAAATAAAATCATCCAATTGTAATTGGATAGGTTTTGGATGATATTTTAATCATTATAATCTTATTTATTTAAATCATTTATTAATGAGGTAAACACTACATCATTATTGTGTCATAAATAATTTAATTCATTTAATGTCTAAAAATTATGAAAAAAATACCATGATGTAGGGAATATTTTTATATTTCCAAAGAATATTTATAGTCAAATATATAACTTATATAACCCCTTATAAAAATTAATTACTAAAATATTTTTGTTAAAGTCAATTTTGTCTTTACATTAAATTAATTAATCCAAATTGTCATTTTCACTACCAAGTGGCTCATTGGGGTCCCAAAATCGGCCCAAGGATGCCCATGGTTGGAAAATAATCATCCAATAAGGTTAGAAAAAGTGTCAAGGTAATTTTTAATTATTATAATATTCTTTTAACCTTTAATTACCCTATTTACCTTTAACCGCAGTAAATAAAAATTATCGTAGTTACTATTCATAATGCCCAAAAATAAAAAGTATCTTATTAAAATAATTTGGACCCACTGATTCCAAATATGGAATCCATTTTTCCAAATTCAATACACAAAAGTTGCATAAATTAAATTAAAATTAATCCCATTGTCGAAACAAAATGGGTTTTTGTTTAAAACATTGCAAAAGATTGAATTGATTTAACCTGCGAATTCAAGGTAAAATCAATGCTAATGACATAAATTATATTAAATGGTAAAAATATATTCTATTGTACTTTAAAACCATTCAATATTATAATTTAACCACATAAATTATTACGATTAAAAAAGTTATTTTTAATTAAAATATAGCGTGTTTTTACTATTCATTAAAATATGAAAGTTATCAGAACAATATGAAAATTTTATCCAAAGTAAATTTTTATATCCAAATTCTAAATAAGAATTTTATTTTGTCAAATTGAACTTATAAACTTGTCAAAAACTAGCTTTAAAGTGGGTGCTCCATCAAAAGGCGGCAAAACTGCATTTTTTGAAAAATACTTATTTTACCCGAAAAATTTATTTTGTTCTTGTACCATGTTCTAGAAAATGTGTAAGATGAATAATAATGTTATAAAATTCAAAATCTAGTTAATAATATTCATAACGGCTAGTTCTTAATAATATTGTAATAATATATCGTTGTTTAGTAAAACTCGGTATTGCATACAACACACGCTATTGAGGAAGGTCGTGATTGCGTGTAATGCAAGCCAAGTCAGGGTTGCGTGTTGTGCAAGACTCTTCCATTGTTTCGTATAACAGAATCCAACCATATTTCATTTATACATTGAATATATATATATATATACTCAATGTTTCTTATAATAACTACTATCAAAATTGTGTGTAACATGATCCAAGAATAGTATTGTGTATATTGCAAGCTCATACGGTGTTGCGTATAGCGCAAGGTAATCTTATTGTAGCTTACAACAGAAGACATCAATGAAATTAAAAGAATATTTTTTCATAAAATCTCGGGGTGTTACACCATGTGCAATGAGCCTTGGATCATGCTAATTCCATGATAAGTGTTGTTTCCACATTTCCATGTTATGATTATCATGTTTTATCATGCCTTTATGTTAATGTTTTTATTATGCTCTATTGATATGCCTATTGTCTAACATGTATTGTACTACTCATGTTATTCCATGTGTACTCCCTTACTGGGCTTTATAGCTCACCCTTTTCTTATGCATGTCCTCAGGTTATCCCATGCAATGCTAAGTACGAGGGAATGTAGTGGTCATATAAAGGAAGTTTTCAATAAAGATGTTGTATTTCATGTTTTAAGATTTTATGTAATGATCCTAAGACCCAAAGACACTAAACCTCTCGATCTTCTTTGTTGTAACAAGTGAAGTTTTATGTAATAATTTTGAATTAAAAGCAGGGTTATCATAGTTGGTATCAAAGGATAGGTTTAGTTATTTTTGGGATTAGGAAACCCTAGTAACGCCTTAGATACAAGACTAATTATAATAAAAACATCCCTAAGTTTTGGTAAGTACTGAGTAAGTGGTTTATCAAAAAAATGCATCCCTATCTGGATACGAGCAGGTAGAGGTGGCTCTGGCAGAGATGTATCCTAGGGGTAAAACCTGAAAACACCACTTTGAGATAGACTCGAATGGGAACTGGTGCATGACAACGGGACTTGCTATACTCTTGGTTACGACACTCCCAGGGGATATGTTTTGATAAATTTAAAAGCTTAGTATGAACCCTTATTAAGGGAATTAAAAAAATGCCCCTATGAATATATGTTAGAGAGTAGATCATGAAAAGCCTATATTGAAGCCTATAGACTCATGAGTAAGGAAATAAAATTTTATTTATAAGTCATCAACTTTTGTATTTGGATTACCCTTTATGTGTTACCCCTAACTTTCCTTTTATTCCAGCCAATGGCTGGTAATAGGAGGACTCGGGCTAACAACCATTATGAAGATCAGTGTGATGACTGTACTAATGAGATGCCCAATCCAATGGGAGTGGGAATCATGAACTTTTTCACGCTTCTCTCTCAGATAACTCAAGTTTTGAATAGAAACACGGGTCAAGAGGAATGTCCAAACCCCCCTAAGAAAGAACAAGTCGCTATCGAGAGATTCATGAGACAAAGGCCTCCTACTTTTGGTGGATCATCCGATCCCATGATCGCTAAACAATGGATCAACTCCATTGAAAAGATATTCTCCATCCTACAATGTTATGAACAAGAGAAGGTTCTCTTGGCGGCTTATCGTATGGAGGGTGAAGCTGATCAATGGTGGACGTTGATCAAAAATACGAAGCCTGAGGAGGATATAGAGGCATTGGAATGGAAGGATTTCCGGAAGATGTTTTTTGATAAATATTTTCCACACACCCTCCAGTTTAAGATGGAAAGGGAATTCCTTTCACTCAAGAAAAAAGTTGAAGAATCTGTTGGAGCGTACGATGCAAACTTCACAAGGCTTGCACGTTATGCTTCCAGCTTTGTTGTTACCCCCGAATGCAAAGTTGACCGCTTCTTTGGTGGGATGAAGCCCAGCCTGCGGAAAGCATTAGTGATCCATGACTTCGACAGCTATGAGGAAATTGTCTGATGTGCCCTCAAGGTTTAAATGGAGATTCGACAATCACAGGGGTATCATGGGGATAAGAAGTGTAAGGTGTACTTCAATGCTGATGGGCCGATGGATAAATCCAATGGTTATAAGAAGATCCAGCACCCCACTTGCCAAAAGTGCGGAAAGAAGCACCCTGGAAATTTCCTTAAGGGGACGAGGAAATGATTCAGGTGTGGAAGAGAAGGGCACCTAGCTATTAACTATTGGCAAGAAAGACCCAAGGCTTCGACAGAGGAGAGGAACGCTCCATTCGAACCTCAACGCGTTGTTCAATGCTACAAATGCAAATAACCGGGTCATTTTTCAAATCAGTTCCCTAATCCAAGGGTTTTCGGAGACAACCAACAACCTCCAAGGCATCAAGGAAGAGCTTTTTCCATCACTTCTAATGAAGTGAACCCCGACAACGAAGTGGTGACAGGTACGCTAGTTATTCATTCAATAATAGCGAACGTACTTTTTGATTCAGGTTCTACGCATTCTTTTATATCTCGAAAGTTTAGTAGAACAATCTCAGCACCACCACAAATCATGGAAGTGAAGATGTCGGTGAGTATGGAAAATGGGGCAATCATTACATCCCATGAGTATAAGTCCTCCCCTGTTATAATCTGTGGATTGAATTTCTCAGAGAACCTCGTCATACTCCCTCTGGTGGAATTTGACGCAATTCTTGGCATGGATTGGCTTTCCTTATATAGAGCCAACATAAATTTTTGGGAGAGAGAAATCACACTCCATATGGAGAATCGACCCCCAAATCTTTACAAGTGTCAGGAGGAAGATGAATCTCCTTTAGCTCCATCATCTCAAGCATGGATATTTCTGCCCTATGATCATGCGTATCTGGCTCAGATGATTGCGTCCTAGGAAGAAACCATCCTTGAAGAAATGCCTATTGTGAGGGAATTCGCTGAAGTGTTTCCCAAGGAACTTCCTAGTCTTCCTCCTATAAGGTATGTTGAATTATCAATTGAACTTATACATGAGGCTTTACCAATATCCAAGACTCCATATAGAATGGTTTTTGTAGAGATTGAAGAGTTGAAGAAACAACTACAGGAGAATCTGGATAAAGGGTTTATACGCCCAAGTGCTTCACCATGGGGTGCACCAGTCCTCTTCGTCAAGAAGAAGGATGGGTCAATGTGGCTTTGCATTGATTATCGTGAACTTAACAAAATCACGATAAAGAAAAAGTATCATCTCCCAAGAATCGATGAATTATTCGATCAGCTGTGTGGAGCACAATTCTTCTCCAAGGTAGATTTTCGGTCGGGATATTATCAAGTAAGGGTGAAGAAGGAAGATGTCCCCAAGACTGCTTTTCGTACAAGATACGGGCACTATGAATTCATAGTAATGCCTTTCGGACTCACCAATGCTCCAAAAATATTCATGGACTTGATGAATAGAGTCTTTAGAGATTACCTAGACAAATTTGTGGTAGTCTTTATAGATTACATTCTAATATACTCCAAAACCAAGGAGGATCATGAGGAGCATTTAAGAACTGTACTAGAGACTTTGCGCAAGGAGAATCTCTATGAAAAGTACATCAAGTGTGAGTTCTGGTTGAATGAGGTCTCATTCTTGGGCCATATCATCACAAGCAATGGGATATCTATGGATCCCTCCAAAACAGATGCAATTGAGGGATGGACGAGGCCAACATTGGAAATAGATATCCGTAGCTTCTTGGGGTTAGCTGGATATTATCGAAGATTTGTGAGGAATTTCTCCCGATTGTCCAACCCTATTACCAAGCTAACTCGGAAGGGAGTAAAGTTTTCTTGGAGTGATGAATACGAAGAAAGCTTCAAGGAGTTTAAAATTAGGCTTATCACTGCGCCCGTGGTCACTTTACCCACAAGTGTGGAACTTTTTGTGGTATTCAGTGATGCTTCGAATAAGGGACTAGGATGTGTGCTGATGCAGAATGATAAAGTAATATCCTATGCCTCAAGGCAGTTGAAAATCCATGAGCGAAACTATCCAACACATGATCTGGAGTTGGCGGTGGTGATCTTTGCCTTGAAAATCTGGCGGCATTATCTCTATGGAGAGAAATGTGAGATATATACTAACCACAAGAGTCTTAAATATATATTCACACAGAAAGAGCTTAATATACTCTAGAGAAGATGGATAGAGCTCATCAAGGATTATGACTGTTCAATCCATTACCACCCTGGGAAAGTGAACAAGGTGGCAGATGCCCTAAGTAGAAAGGACCCAGCGATTCTATCAATGATGAGAATTGAGAAGGATCCAATCTTCTTAGACTTGATGAAGATGGACATGGGAATCATAGAGAAGGGAACATCATCAATCCTTTCACAAATTATTTCTCAACCGTCTCTTTTGGAAAGTTTAAAGGATGTTCAAAAGGATGATGTGGGAATTCAAGAAAAAGTGGAAGCTATCAAAAAGGGAAAATCCTCAGAGTTTAATGTTAATGAAGAAGGAATTGTGCGATTTGGGAAAAGACTATGTGTTCCATCAAGTCTGAAGATGAAGAAGAAACTTTTGGATGACGCACATAGTTTGAATTTCTCTATTCACCCAGGGAGAATAAAGATGTATCGAGATCTCCGAGAAAACTTTTGGTGGGATAATATGAAGAAGGAGATCACTGAATATACATCCAAGTGCCTGGTGTATCAGCAAGTGAAGGAATAGAGGCAGAAGTCTAAGGGGATAATGCAACCATTGCCCATACCAGAATGGAAATGGGAGAACATCACCATGGACTTTGTCACCAGACTTCCGAGGATATCCAAAGGCAACAATGTAATCTGGTTTGTTGTGGATCTTCTTACAAAGACTGCACACTTCATTGCTATTCAGGAGGATTTCTCTTTGGATCAACTAGCATGGATATATATCAGGGAATTGGTAAGGATGCATGGAGTACCACTATCTATTGTGTCTGACCGAGATCCAAGATTCACCTCTAAGTTTTTGAAGAGTCTTCAACATGCTCTGAATACTGAACTGAACTTCAGTACGGCCTATCATCCTCAAAGTGATGGCCAATCCGAGCGGACTATCCAAACACTTGAGGACATGTTGAGAGCATGCTCAATGGACTTTAAAGGAGGATGGGATCAACATCTTCCTCTGGTTTAGTTCTCTTATAATAAAAGTTTCTACTCGAGCATCCAAATGGCACCATATGAAGCCATGTATGGGAAAAGGTGCAGAACACCGGCATGTTGGGATGAGGTCGGGGAACGTAAGATGCTTGGACCAGAAATGGTCAAGGAAAGGGTGAAGAAGGTAAAAACCATTTAGCAGCATATCAAGGCAGCTTAGAGTTGACAGAAGAGTTATGCAGATAATCGTCGACGAGACCTTGAGTTTAAAGTTGGATACATGGTGTTTCTACGCATATCTCCATGGAAGAAGGTCATGAGGTTTGGAAGGAAAGGTAAGTTAAGTACAAGGTACATCGGCCCCTTCGAGATTCTTGATCATGTTGGGGTTGTGGCCTATCGACTAGCACTTCCACCTGCCATTTCCAAAGTACATGATGTCTTTCATGTATCCCTCTTAAGGAAGTACATACTGGACCCTTCACATGTACTCTCTTCTGAGGTGGTACACTTGGAAGATGATCTTTCTTATGAGGATCAACCAGTGAAGATCTTAGATCGTAGAGAAAAAGTTATACGAAATAAGACAATGCCCTTCGTCAAGGTGTTGTGGAGAAACCACAAGTTTGAAGAAGCGACTTGGGAATCAGAGGAAATGATGAAGTTGAGTTACCCACATCTGTTTTAGTGTGGGAAAAGGAAAATTTCGAGGGAGAAATTTCTTAAGGGGGGAATATTGTAACGACCCAAAGTTTAATTAATGGAAATCCCTCTTGATCTAATTAAATGTCTCTTTGTGTTTATATAAAATGTCAACTTCTTTGGTTTTATGTTAAGAATTTTGACCGTTGCTAATATAGTCATTGAACAGTGATCACATGATTAGTATAAATATAGGGCTTTAACACATCCAATTTTACTTAGACAAAGGAAGTGATGGCCTCATCCAGTAGAATTTCCCCATACGAAACCCATTTATTGGAGCTCGGAAAAGAGGTGGCGTCCTTGGGCTTCGCTCTTTACCAAGCCCAAGCTGAGCTTCACCATGTCAAGCTCGAACGGGACCGTCTACGGGAGAAGTAGAAGTTGATAGAAATTACCACTCGAGCGATGTTATCTGAGCCACCCCAAGAGTTTGTCATCATCGCACACTTTACCCTTAGGTATTATGCGGCTGTTTTAAGGGGTTATATAACTAATCGATAGTACTATGTTCATGTACATTATTTTTTTATATAATAATGAATATAATTTCTTGTCATTATTGATACATTGTAAATAGTTTTTAAAGTACAAATGGTGTTTTTAGTTATTATTTAATTAAGAAATATATTTTATTAAATTAAGGGATTTTTGAATTAAATAATATTTTAATAAAATATTATTATTATTATTATTATTATTAGATTAATTTTATTATATATAAATGATCATGTAATTTTATGAATGCAATTATAATTTTTATTAAGGTTTGAAAGCCATTTTTGTTAAAACCTGTGAATTTTTTATAAATGTCAGTTTTATTTTAAAAGTGAAAATTAACATATTTATAAAATTATTTAGATAAAATAAATGTTATTTTTGGAATCAGGACGTTGAAATTATCCAACGGTGAATTTTTTCATAATTTTCTGAGACAGTCAAATTTTTGAGTAAAAATTAAATACCGTTTAAATATATAATGTGTTTTATGACATCATAATGACCCAATAGTGATTTAATAAAATACTATAATCTTTATGTTCGGCCAATATATGTTTTACCATTAAAATAATGTAATTTTGGGTTTGTTTGGCTTACTTTTCAAAGCATTAATGGACCCCTGAAGACTTATTAAACACCTTGTCTTTTTAAATTAATTTCCATGGGAGTGTGACTCACCTCCACATAAGCAACCCTAATATTTTAAGAATTTCGGACCTTGTCCTTATAAAATATTATTTTCATCTTTCCTTTTCCAAAAACCATGGGAAAAAACCATGGGATGGTTTGTGTTTTGGATTAATTTAATATAAGGGGTCCCAAACCTAAATAATAAAGAATTCTCTCACCTTTCCTATATAAACCCACCCAAGCTCCCACTTCCTCATCACTCAAAGCCTTTGGAGTTCGTCCAACCTCTGCCCTACTCTCTCTATAATCCTCCCAAGGTGCCCCAATCTCCCAATAAGCCTCTCATAAGCCTCTCTCTAGCCTTTGGAAGCACACTTCCAAGTAAGGGTTTTTTCTTCCTTTCTCCTTTTTGTCAATTTTCTTTAAGTTGTATTGACCTTTTAATTTCAATTATGAATGTTGGGGTATGGTTTCTCACCTCCCCCATACTTCCCTCTTATTTTTTGAATTATGGGAGACCCTTTTCTCTCTCATTAAATGCCTCCCATGTACACTCGTTACTATGCCCAAATTCCGAAAGGAACTTCTCTCTCCTCATTTACATTCAATCAATACTTTTGTATCATGAATCTAAATTCTATTAAAATTGTTGGTACATGTATCTATATTACCTCCTTACTTTCCATTACATGTAAATATGATGAGGAACCCCTTTCTCTCTCATCAACCATTTTTATGAATTCTTATGTCACGTCGTTACGCTGCCGAAATGGCACCGATTTTCTAAGCCAATGTCATTGTGTAGTGAATACCATGCCCATTTCTCCATCAAGGGTATTCACCTTTATGCACATTTACTTATTGATTATAAAGTTTCATGTATGAATTCCACATTCCTTTATCATGGAATAAATGATTCTGTTTTATGAATCCATGTTTTATGATCCATGTGGCACACTTATGCATGAAATGAAATGTTTAAGATGGGTGTGCCCTTATAGCACTCCAATGCATTGGGTAAAGTATAGTATCATGATACGTCATGTGCAATGAGTGTTGACGCATGCTAATTCAAGTGAAATGAGGGTTTACTCGTGCTTTATGTGCAATGAGGATTTACTCATTCTCCATGTGCAATGAGCCTTGGCTCATGCTAATTCCATGATAAGTGTTGTTTCCAAATTTCCATGTTATGATTATCATGCTTTATCATGCCTTTATTTTCATGTCTCTATTATGCTCTATTAATATGACTATTGTCTAACATGTATTTTACTCTTCATGTTATTCCATGTGTACTCCCTTACTGGGCTTTATAGCTCACCCTTTTCTTATGCATGTCCTCAGGTTATCCCATGCAATGCTAAGTACGAGGGAATGTAGTTGTTATGTAAAGGAAGTTTTCAATAAAGATGTTGTATTTCATGTTTTAAGATTTTATGTAATGATCCTAATCCCCAAAGACACTAAAACTCTCGATCTTCTTTGTTGTAACAAGTGAAGTTTTATGTAATAAGTTTGTATTAAAAGCAGGGTTGTTATATTGGTCTATAAGGACAATAATTAGTCTTATATGTGACCCTAATAGGTAATATCTTTTAATGAGTTGGGAAGGAAACCAAGATATTACATGATACCCATGAGGTTGTATTACTAGGTTCATGTCCCAGTGAGTTTAGATTGTTACAAATGGTATCAGAACAAATACTCAGCTGGAAGTGTAGTGGCACTACTTAGGTTTGGATTATGGGGTCCACAATGAGGGTGTTGTGCTTTAAAGGGGTGTAGATTCTAACACCCATGGAAAAGTGAAGCTTAAAAGACTAAATATTTATATCCATGTCAATAAGTTTAACCTTTATTTTTGAGAGTCTACCTAATTATAATTCCATAATTGATCATGGTTGGCCTAAAGTAATGTCGAGATGGGTGACCTTCTCAAAATTTTCTCAGGGTATGGGTGAGTGAGGACAAATAACACTGGATGAACATGTGTTTTCCTATAGGGATAGTCATTAGTCTAATATGTGACTCTGTTGGTTAATAGTCTGTAGTGTTCTTGGAAGGAAACCAAGGTATTATAGGATACCTACTGTGTCATATTACTAGGTTTATGGACCAGGGAGGTTAGTTCATTATAGGAATGTCTCCAATGAACTGGAATGTTCTTCATTTTTGGAAAATGAGTGCATATAGAAAAAAATTTCAAAGTAAAGATTAAGAAATCTATAGACATGATAGAGGAAAAAGGTGTGTCTCCTAGTCGTACCTGAGATATTACGGTATATAACTCGTTTAAAATTATATCTTGAGTTATGTATATATTTTAGATGTTGTTAACTAATTTTATTAGTGATATATAATTAAAATTATGATGATGAAATTTATTTATGGGGGGTAATTTAACACCCTGTGATTTTAATTTATATATTCCTTTAAGACCTAATATGTTTGATAGTGTGTGATCCAAAACAAATTTTTAAATAGTAGATAATCATTAAAATGTGGTTAGAGAATTTTAATCTAAAAATAAATCTAACTGAATTATGAAATATATGTATAAATAAAAAATAAAGGTCATTATTAATATTAATGCATTGATGAAAATTCAATTATTATAGTTATATAACTAATAAGAATGATTTATGTTTTAAAATGAACCCTTTATAAAAATTTGGTTTTATGTGATTTAAGAAACTAAATATATTGTGGATAAAATATATTTTTTTATTAATAATATATTAACACCAATTTTATTATAAATTGATAGGAAATAGGAATAAAAATAGTTATTATTTTAAAAAAAGTTATTTTCCTATGAAAATGGTTTTCATTGTATTTTTATCATTTTATTTAAAAGTTAAATTATCAATTTTTAGAATATGTATTTAATAAAATAAAATTCATTTTTAGATTCATCATTTCAATATTGGCTTAAGATTATTTTTTGGTATTTTTTTAAATAATTTATTTTTAGGTAAATGGTGAAAAATATAGTTTTTACCAAAAGTATAAATTTTATGAATTTATAAGAAATAACTAGAAGTTTATAAAACCTTTTAGTTGTTCAAATATGTATTTAATATGTAAAATTATACATTTCAAAAATATTATATTTAATTTATAAAACCTATGATTAATATTTTAAGGACTTAAGTAATATTTTATAATAAAAAAATATCCTTTTTATAATTAAATATCATTTTGGTAAAATTATGTTTTATCTTACTTTTAAAGTCAAATAAATTTTATTTTTATAATAATAAACAAATTTATATCATTAAAATCAAATATATTGAAAATTTTATCATACACATAATTTTTAAGCTTAAAATACACTTTTTCTAAAAATGGGTTTTTACACGTTACATGCACTAATGTTAAAGTTGTTTTTTATTACACATGTAATTTTTTTATGATATAATATATTTCATATTTGGAATCAGTGGGTCCAAATTATGTAATTATTTTCATTTTTTTAGTCATAAAATGATTTACTAGGGTAAAAACTAGTTAGCACGATAAAACCAAAAATGATAAAAAAAAATTATAAGAGTAAAGGACATAAAAACATGTTTAAAAAATGTGTTACAATTAATGGTTGAGGTATAATAAAACTTATCTATAATAGATAATTCCTTATCATCCTGTTACTTTTCTATTTTAGTGGTTATAGGTGTTCAAAGTAGGCTTAATCAGGGTTCAATGGAGTTGGGGCTGCAGTTGTGCAGCAGCAGGTGTTTTATGATGTGAAAGGGGAATTCATGTTGTGATTTGGTGATTTGCGGCATGTGAGGTTGGTGAATTCATGGCTTGTGTTTGCGTTAGGTGGGAAGCTGAAACAATTTCATGATGTGAAATGGGAATTTATGATGTGAGTTTATTCAAGCTGAGGCGCCATGATTTTTTGCTTAAGTTTAGATTTTGAGGATTCATGCCTTGAGTTGGATTCATGGCTTGTAATCCAAAAACTCTATGGAATTCATGGAATGAATATATAATAAACACCATGAATAAGGATACTTATAGCCTATTTATTGGTCTATTGTTTTTCCAAATCCCTTTATTCGGTTATTGTTTCCTCTCAAATTTGGGTGAACCCTAGGTGGTTTTGGGAGATCTTCTAGCCCATTTCTCCTTATGTTGATTTATGAGTTTTAGTGGTCGGTTGTTAGTGATCGGTGGTGATTTCTTATCCATTTTCTCTTATTTTCCCTCATTTTTATTTTAGAAATTCACTACGATGTTGTTGCTTTCTTCTAGGGTTAGTTTGGGCTACATTTTTTACAATCCCTTGATATGGATCAGGTTGATCCAGAGTTTCTAAGTGCGGTTATGGTTTTCGGGTTGTTTCTTCTTCTCCTTATTATGTGAAATGAGTTGAAAAGAATCTTGAGGTATTGTATCCTTTTTTTCTTCCTATTTATGTTCTATGTGTGAATATTACATGTTTTTTCATTATTTTTGTGGGTAATAAGGTTTATCTTAATAATGATAATGATTTGGAATAATCCTAAATTGATGGGAATGGGAAGAGATCGCATGATCTTTCTTATTTAATGTTATTGGTGATGAGTTTTTCCATTTTTTTGCCTTATTGAAAATCATAGTTGTTGGGAGCCTTTTATGTGATGTGGTTGATATGTTGTGATAACCCTTATTATGTTGTTGTTTGATCAGAGGATGAATAAAAGGATAAAGAATGTATATATGGATAATGAAATGGATTCCCATGTAAATATAGTTTGTGTGATAATACTCATGCTAAATAAAGAATTAATGTGATGAAATCTCTTGAATTAATTGTGAAAGTTAGGGTGTGTTTTTGTGTGTGATAGTTCCTATTGTGTTTCGTTTTGTGATATGGGTTGTTGTGTGATGGAAATGGTGACTATCTAGGTTGTGTAATGTGTGGGGATATGATGTGGTGGTTGGTCATCATGGATGTGATGTAGGTAGTTTTCTGATGGTTATGGTGTGCAGTGGTAGAGATGTATGATGATGATGAAGTGTGGTTGTGTTGTGTTGTGTGGTGGTGATAGTTGTTGTGAGTTGGGAAAGTTGTTGTGTGGTTTGGTTAAACTAGTTTCCCAGTTATCCATGTAATAATTTATAATGTGAAATGAAATGATTTGGAATGGTAAATGAATAAGTGGGTTGGAAATTGATATGTAGTAAGTGGATTAAATGAATTATATGATAAATTAATAGGCTATGTACATGTGAAGTAAATGTCTTAGTAAATGGGAGTTAGTGGGAAATCATTAAATCTATAAATTATGGATTTTTTAATTGAATGTGGGTTTTTTGGGACTTGTGCGGTGGTTGTGTTGTGATGTATAATGTGGTGATAGTGGTTGTGATGGTTGATGTGTAGTGTGGTTGTGGTGTTGTGGTGTGTGTTAGTGCATTTTTTGTAAACCCATAGATTGGGTATTATGTGATATCTATATGTCATGTATTTTATGTTACTTCCATGTGCACCCCACCCAAGTTGGATAGTCTTACCACTGCCCAAAGGTTTTAGGTTCTGGGTGTTCTCTCAAACATCTTGGATGGTGGTTACACAGATGGTTGGATATCCCATCTTCCCTACTCTTCCTTCAGTAGTGATAGACAAGGTGTTTTTAGGTTTGATGTGATGTGATGAGGCTATGATGATATGTGATGTGATGAGGCTATGATGAGATGTGACATGTGGTGGGGGTTATGCATGGTAGGATAAGGGAAATAGGTTGGTATCTCTTTCATTCTGATACCCTGCAGCTCTAGATATGTGATGAGATATGATGCGATGTTCCATGTTTATTTAGGAAATATGTGATGTGATGGCATAGGTGTCTTCGGGAAATATGTGATATAAAGTTAATAGATGTTAGCACTAGATGATAGACCTTGCAAGGATGGGGTAGGTAGGGATGCATCCCGACCCACATCTGAGATGGATGGTATGTGATATGATATGTATGGAATGAATGGTAGCATAGGATGTATGATGTTGGGGTGTGAGAGTGTAAAATCAGTGTGGAAGTGGTGGTGGGGTGCCTTACTTTTTTTATGTTCTTAATACTATGTCACTATTGGATGCGTGATTTGGCGAGTGAGCCTTGGTGAGGTGAGGATTGGTTAGCTGACCTATTTAGGTTCTTGTTGGTTCTATTGTTTGTTCACTGGAACATTAGTATGCTCTTTTCACATGTTCACTTGATACTTTGGGTATGATCCTACTGAGTATACTTTTTATGATCACCCTACATATATAAACTATTTTTCAGGTTTCCAGGAGGACTTTGGGGACCGAGTTGGACATTGATAGCTTGGGTTTTGGAACTAGTGTTGAGTCACTACTTTAGGACTTGTCTTTTGGTATTTACTTGGAGAGTTATATTGTATCTTTTGACATTGTTTGTGCATTTTGGGATAGTTTTGGGTTTTATTTTATATTATATTATTTATTTTCTTGGTGTTTTTTATCATATCTCTCAATCCAATATTATTATAGGATAATGAATTCCATTTGTTAGATTTTAATAGCTTCAATTATTATCACCAATTTGGGAGCTACTGTTGGTGGGACTCAGGGTTTATCATTGAACTTCCTTCATTTTCAACCCTAGAGTGGTACCTTTGGAGGGAAGGGGTCATGAAAAGTGGTAAAAAAGAGATATTGATAGATAAGATGGATTCTAGAGTTAGGCATGATGAAAATTTCATGGTTGGTTAGGAAATGGTGTTAGTTAATCTTGGTGCATGACATGGGCTAAGGAGAATTACTAGAATATAGGATTTCAAGACCCTGTGTGGTCCAGTGCACGGTCTTTGAGCTTATTGAATGACCAAGTGAGGTGGACTTGTTTTAAAGGTAGAGATCTATGAGTGGTACATGCATCTTGATTGATTATGTTCATGTATGAATATGGTGTTTATAGAAATTAAAATAAACTAACTAAATAAGTTTTTTTAAAATTTAATGATACCAGGATTAAGGTTCTTCCTTGATTTTTAGGAATGTCTCCTGTTCATCATGCATGAGTAGCTCAGGAAGTTGAGGTTTAGTAGGTGAATCTGATTGATTGTCGTAGGATCGACCCAAAAGAGGGGGATGAGGTATAGCATTAGTGTTTTTTTCCTTTTAACAGAAAATTTTTAGGTGTCATTGGAAGTTAGTTAGATATGAGGAGCTACACATCAGTGGTGTACATTATACCTTGGTGGCCACAATGTGGCAGATGTGTTGTGGCCAGGCTTTTAGAAGGATTTCTGTTTAGAATTCCTATCATTGACGATGAGGGAAGTAAAGAGGTATGGTAATATCTAACTTTAACAAGGAAGTTTGAGTGTGTCAGATCTTGGGATCAGTTTCAAGTACCTACTGTACTTTTCCCCAGATGTTTTTCCAGATGAGGAGTCCATAGCACAGTGTCTGGAGGAGGCTTCATGCCCAGTAATCAGGTATGCAGTCACCTCATTTATGCTTTATACGTATCTAGAGGTGAATAAGAAATCATAGGTTATCAAGAAAATTATTTCCTTGGTATTTTATCCTTGAGATAGTGGATAGTAGGTAATCTTGAGGAGTATAGCTTTAGGTAGTGGTCCTCGGGTGTTCAGGCGGTCGAGGTTTCAACCAATGGGTAGCCAACCACGGAAGATCCTTTCTCATGCTTCTAGGATATGTGGCTTCCAACAAAAAGTTAGTGGATTCCCATTTTCATGCTATGTTTTATTATTACATGTCCACCTCCATGATCAATATCCAACCATTCAGGGTTTCTAGTTTCATATGGGTGTTCAGGACCCTTTTTATAGCAGCAGTATTTGCCTCTGATGTAGTTTCAGCAGAAAGGATCTTCAGTGCTTATTCAACAATCGAGGGTGGATAGGGTATATAGGGGATATCCTCTTAATAGTATCCATCCATATGTACCTAGGAAAAATCATGTCCATGGAGGCTAACACCAGAGAGTTAGAGGAGTTGGGCGTGGTTAGATGCATGTATTGGAGGAAGTAGCACCAGTAGGGCTAGAGGTTGTCTGAAGTGTGATTAGTTTATCGTCTACTCTTATGAGTGATTTTCTTGATTCAAGATACTCACACTCATTTTTTTCTCCTATTTTGGTCCATATTTTTGGAATGGATGTGGAGAGACTTTCAATTACCCTGGTGTAATCTATACCAGTTGGTGGTCAGAATTCTTTGTTTGATGCATGTCGAGGGTGTAGATTAGTGATGGGGAAACACCAGTCAGAGATAGATTTATTTGTGTTATAGATACATTCATACAATTTTATCCTCATTATGTATTGGTTTTAATCCATGTTTGTATACATCAACTAATTCTATAGGAGAGTTTCATTTTCTGATGTGGATGGCCAGTGACTGGCATTTGTTGGCAAGAAAGGTTATCAGATGGGAGGTAGGCAAGTGGAGCCTATTTTGTCTAAGTTGGAAGATCTATTAGTGGAAGCTCATATGGGGGATGTTCCCAGATTTTTGTAGGAATACCTATATGTTTTCACATATGGGGTTATGTCACTACCCCCTCAACACGATATAGTGTTTGGGATAGAGTTCAAATTGGGAACATTTTTGATTTCGATGTATCCCTACTAAATGGAACTTATGTAGATTCATAAGTTGAGGATGCAGGTGGATAATTTGATGAATAGGAGTTTCATCTGACTTAGTGTATCTCCTTGTGGTTCTCTAGTGTCATTCACCAAGAAGGTGGAGGTAATCTGAGGTTGTGTATAGACTACCAAAGGTTGAATCAGGTGACGGTCAAGAACCATTTCCCTTTTTGAGAATTGATGATCTATCCAACTAGATAAGTGGATATAGTTGGTCTTCAAATTTTTATTTGTGGTATGGATATCATCATGTGAGGTTGAAAAATGATGATGTCTCGAAGACTACATTCAGGTGCAGGTATGGGTACTTTGAGTTTTTGGTCATACCGTTTAGAGTCACGAATATACCAGCTATGTTTATAGGGCTTGTGAAATCTTTGTTTCATGACTAACTGGACTAACTTTTCATCATGTACATCGATGATATCTTGATCTAATCCAAGTAATAATAGGATCATGTTGAACATCTCATAGTTGTCTTGCAATTCCTTTGACACCACCATCTCTATAGGAAATTGTCTAACTGTAAATTTTGGACATGGGAGGTGAATTTCCTTGTACATGTGGTGTCTCAATACAATATTTAAGAAGACCCTTCAAAGTTTGAGGTATCTATTTCTTAGTAATTTTCCAATAACATGGAATTGGTTTGTAGTTTCCTTGGTATTGAAGGTTTTTAACTGATGTTTGTATCTGATTTCTCTTAGGTTGCAGCCCCATTGAAAACTTTGACTATTAAGAACTAGGATTTTTTGTGGATTAATCAGTGTCAAGAAACATTTGGTTACCTAAAGGATAGGTTTTTTAGTTATATAGTCCTTTAGTTTTATGATTAATGTATGATGTTTGAGGTTTTCTATGATACTTCACACCTGGGCTTGGGATGAATTTTGATGCAACAGAGAGACATGGTCTCTTATGGGTCTAGAAAATTACATCCCCATGAGTGTAACTATGATACCCATGATTTGGAGATATAATTAGTTGTGTTTGTGTCGAGGATATTGAATTATTGCCTCATTAGTAAGAGATTTGTGGTTTTCAGAGACCACAAGAGCCTGAAATATGTTTTCTCTCAGTGTGATTTAAAACTATGCTAGGGGAGGAGGATGGAGTTTCTTCAGGATTAAAATTTTTAGATCTATTACACCTTAGGAAAGGGGAATTTTATTGTTGATTTTTTTGATTCATAAGTCTCAATGAGATGTGGTTTTAGAGTCTATAGATGTTTGGAAAAGGATAGAGGAGCTTGTAGTGATTTATCTTAACATTAGAGAGAGAAATATTCATGGTTGTCTTTATCAGATGACTGTGAAGTCATCCTTGATACAAGAGGTGGAGGAATCTAGGTGGGGATACTTAGAGGAAGAGGTGATTTGTAACCATTTTGGTTATAGTGATCCTTCAAAGGGATGGTCTAAGGATGGTCAATACTTGATGTTGTTTCAGAGGAGATTATTCATTCTACAGGAAATGTGTGAGGGAGATATTTGTGAGTTCCATGACTCACATTTATATATACATCCCAATGTGACTAAGATATATCATGGTTTTAGGAGACAACTTTATTGTCCTAGGATGAAATGACCAATGGTAGATTTTATGGGAAAGTGTATAGTCTTTTAACAAGTGAAAGTGGAGCACCATGTTCCTGGGGAATTTTAGCAGTCCTTAGATGTTCCTAAGTGAAAATGGGAATACATATTGATATATTTTTTCACTGTATCACCATGGGATAAATCTTACTATGATTAATTTTGGGTGATAGTGGACCGACTAATGAAGTTAGATCCTTTTTTGACGATCCATGAGTCAGGTGTCATGGATGTATTTGCAAGGAGATATATGGATGATGTGGTTAGGCTCCACAGGGTACCACAGACCATCACCTCTGATCAGGATCCTCATTTTACCTCATGATTCTATAGGGGATTGTAGCATGATTTTGGCTCTTATTAATGCCTTAGAACTGATTTCCACCCTTATATAGATGGTCAAACAAATAAAACCATCCAAATTCTAGAGGATATATTTCTAGATTGAATCTTGGACCTTGGTAGATCATAGGTAAGGAACATTAATCTGGCCAAGTTTTCATAGAACAATGTCTATCACTCATCCATTGGCATGGCTCCATTTGAGGTGTTTTATGGGCAGTTGTTTCATTCTCAATTATGTTGGAGAAAGGTTGTGGATTCATCTATTATTGGTTCTAATTTAGTGTAGAGCATGAAGGAGAAGATCTAATCAGTTCAAGAGAGGGTGGTACAGGACCATCAAAAGTCCTATGTTGAAAATAGGTGGATTCTCTTGGAGTTTGAGGTTAGTGACCATGTGTTCTTGAGAGTGAGGATAGAAGAGGTTTAGTAGGGGTAAGTTTCCACCTCATTTTATTGAGACCTTGAGGTTTTGGGGTGATTTGACATTGCGGTTTATTAGTTGGTGCTTCCATCATGGTTAAAAAAGATCCAAAATGTCTTCCATGTGACCCATCTTCTTTATTATCTTCACGATTACTCCCACATCACTGACTAGGGATATGTGGATATCAGGGACGATGAAACATTCATGGAGTGACCAATAGAGATCTAGGATCATAAATAGAAAGTGTTGTTTGGATGAACCATTCCCTTGGTTCACATATTATGGAGGCATGGTGTCCTGGAGGAGAATACTTGGGAGTAATATATATATATGTGTGTTCCCCATACCTAGATTTGTTTTGATCTTTTTCATGTTTAGTTTTTCTTGATGATGTGAAGTTTGGATATTGTTTTTTTATGATATGTGTTGTTTCCTTGATGGTGTGATGTGTGATAAGGATTTTGGAATATGTGGAAGGTAAAACCTAATTCCTAATCAAGATTCATTATACCGTGACACTTTTAAAACCATGTGGATGAGTCAGTGTTTCCCAAAGTAGATAATGGAATATAGAAATCCTTTATTTGTGTGTTTGGGATAGTGTTCTATGTTGGTTGTAGTGGGTATTATCTTGGGTTATGTAGAGGTCGATATGGTAGCGTGGATGGTTGTGTGGAAAGGAGGTGGATTGTGGATGGTGTCTAGTAATGTGGTTTTGTTCCTAGTGAGGGATGGTGATGTAGTTGAGCAAGGTATTTGTGGGAGTTTTCATTTTGGTTGGTGTTTGGCTAGTGATCATGTTCGGAGTGTAATGAGATCCTTGAGAGGTGTCTCCTGAGGAGTTCATAATGGTGTGTCATCATATTTGACCATCGGATGAAGAAGATGTGTTGAACCATTTCAAGTGAAGATGAGTTCATCTAAATCCATCACAAAAAACTCCAAAGAATGATGAATATAACTATTAGATAAATGTATATAAATAGATGTTGTATTTGAGGAGGAATATTTTTGCATCATTAACTATCTAAAGTCTCATTAAAGATTTTGTAATATCATGTTACATTGAGAGAACTTCATTGAAAACTTTATAGAGTTTTCTTCTTAATTCATATGTGTGAGGATTTATTGTAAATTTCTTAAGAACTTGTAATGACCTGAACTTTTGAATAATATTTGTTTCCTGAATTTGTGTGTTATTTTATACTCAATAAAACTATATCCTTTAAATTAATGAAGTGAGTATTATTAAAATGAGACCGTTGGGTTTCGACTGTAATATGACTGTTGGTCAATATGACCGTTAGAAACTATAATCTTAATGTTATGATTATTATTTATAAATACAAGTGATCATGGTTTATTAATACAGAAAGAGGAGTTGATGGCCTCATCCAGTAGACTCGGTCCATAAGAAGCCCATCTATCAGAGCTTGGGAAGGAGGTTGCGTCACTAGGATTTTCTTTGGACCAACCCAAGATGAACTTAAACACATTAATCTTGAATGGAATCACCTATTGGAGAAGTTCAAGATGATAGAAATCACCACTCGGGCAATATTGTCCGAACCACCCCAAGATTATATCACCATTTCACACATTACTCTTATGCCATATGCAAGTGTTATAGGGGGATATGTAATGAGGCCTTAGATACTTTGTGTAAAAACTTGGTATAAATAAAATTGTTATTTAATCATTACTATTTTTGGAATATATTTTCTTAATAAAGTATATGTTTAATTAAGAAAAATTTGATAAATTTATTTTAGAAGTAGAAATTCAACTTTTCAAAGACTTCTCATACATAGATAATTATTATGGTAAAATAAACTTTATTTTTGAATTTCAAATGTCAAAATTAATGTAGGATTTTTATAAGTTTTCTAAGAAGTTTCAATTTGATGAAAAGTATTTTATAAATAGTGTTTCTTTGATGAATTGTATTTTATGAATAGTTCTTTTTTGATGAAAAGTAAAAAAATATTTTATTATTAAAGAACTTTTTCTATGAAATGATTTTCAAAAAATTTGACATACATGGTTGTAATCAGGGCGAGAAATGTGGTTTAATAAGATCAAAATAATTTTTAGTGAATAGTAACTTTACCCTTTGTAATAGTAATTTTACCCATATTAATGGTAATTTTACCAATGGAATAGTAACATCACCTAAGGAGGAATAAATATGTTTTGGTCATCTTAAGTGGTAATGTGATATAATTATATCATAGTATAAGTAAGTAAATGTTTTAGAAATTATTAGTCAAGTATTAGTATTTTATTTTTTTAATTTAATTTAAAATGAAATAAATTTTTTTATAAAATGGAGTTAACTTTTGTATTCTACATGTAGAAAAATGGTTAGGGTGAATTTTTGGAATTTTTCTGAAACAGTTGAATTTTTGGTGAATAGTAAAAATACAGTTTTGAGTTTTAGTGTATTTAATGACATCATTAATTATGTAATCATGATGTAATAATTCTGTTTGACTTGTGTATAGTAAGATATGTTATGAGGTGTCCCAATTTTCTAATAACATGGGAAAATACCATGGTAAAGCCCATGGTTTTTCAAATACCACTAATGAGGTGTCCCTTAGAAATTATTAAAATATTCCCCCACTTTAGCTATAAATACCAACCCATTCCTTCATTACTTTCATTAAAAATTCCTTCTCAATAAATATATGGACTCTTTACCTCCCAATGAGTCCTCAAAAGGTTCCCTAAAGCCCCCCAAGGTCCCAACCTTTGAGTTTTTGAAGTTACACTTCAAGGTAAGGGAACCTTTCACCCTCCTCTTTTAGTCATGACTTCCTTTATGTTATGTCTTCTAGTTTCCATTTTATTATGTGAGGGTATGTTATTTTATGTCATTATTTTTTTCCATTTCATGTCCAATTTATTATAGACCCTTTTCTCTCTCATCAACTTATTTTCTGAATTTTTAAGTGACGTCGTTAGGATTCCGAATTTTCATAAAAGAAATTGCATCTTCTCTTTTCTTTCAAGTTTCCTTTTCATGTGTTATGTCATTAAAACACTCATACCATGATATTATTTAAATTTTATTCTATCCCTATACTGTATTATTATTTATTTATGAGTTTGTTTCCCTTTTCCTTTCTCTTTTTAATGTTTTCTAAAACCATGTTATATAGCTGTTATGATGCAAAAAATTAATTTCAAAATCTCTCCCTCTTTTTCTCAAGAAATTATATTATTTTATTTATATGAATAACCAAACCTATTTTGTTTCTAGGTGAATTAATAAAGACATAAAAATGATATATTTTATTCTTGAATTGACATACATGAAACCCTCATTCCTTTTCCATGGGTTATAGATAACATAATGATCAAGTTTTTAATCACTTTTAAAACGTCATGATTTTGAAATGAAACCCATTTATTTTATTCTCTATGGGTTATTTATGAAATGGTTTATTATGATCTATATGGCTCTCATGAAAATAAATAAATATTAAGGGTGCTCCCTGATATCTCTCCAATTCATTGAGTAAAGAATTTAATCTCTATAGATGACAAGTTTTACGATACTTTGGTGAATAACCATGGTAATTTTTATGACACCTTCGGGATGGACCATGGTGATATGTTCATGAATGTATAAATTAAATGTTGTGTCCAAATTTTCAAGTTATTATTCAAGTTATTATTGATATTATATTTCTCTTTATCATCCCTTTATGATATCCCTCATGTTCTTATTGATATCGCTCAAGATCACATGTAAATTGTTTCACTTGTTTTCCTTACTAGGCCTTCTGCTCACCCTTTCTTTTGAGTATGTCTCCTGGTTATGAGATGCAGTAATTGTACTTAGTATGAACTTATGATAAAGCCTTAAAAGTGTATTATAAGAATGTTTTATATTGTTTTCATATATATTGTTCCTGACTTCCAAGAAACTAGACTTTAAAGATCATATGTTTGTAAAATGTAATGAAAAGTTATGTAATAAAAAGGAGAGATGCCATAGTTGGTATAAAATGATAGGTTTAGTTATTTTTTGAAATTAGGCTATGATAAATTTAGTAATAACCCTATATAAAAGTTTTAATATAGGAAAACTACCTGGTATTTTCGTGAAATATTAAGTAAGTGGTTTCTAAACAAATAAATCCATGTCTGGGTATGAATAAGTGGATGTAGATCTGGCACAGGTGTACCTAGGAGTGAAAAATATAATAAGGAGTTTCGGACTTGACCTGGGGTATCATGGTACATGAAAACGGGCCTTAATGCAATCCTTGTTTGAAACTCCCGGGAGATATTTTTGGTTAATCACAATCTTTTAATGAATCATTATGAAGGATTTATATAGAAATGTAATTATTGCTAAATAATATTATGTTTAAGAATAAAGTTTTACGACATAAAAATCCTTTATAGTTAAAATATTAATAAATTAAATAAGCTTCTAACTAAGGTTTTATTCTTTTAGAAAATGGTAGGCAATAGGGGGAACCATGAAAATGGTGACCATAATAGACCATGCACTGACAGTCCTCCGATGGAAGCTAGAATGGAAACATTCATGAGAATTATGAACCAACTGACTCAAGTTATGGGAAATAACTTGAATCAAGCTGAGAGACTAATTTCACCATGAATGGAACAAAATTTTGTTGAGTCATTTATGAATCAATGACCACAAACCTTCAGTGGATCTACCGATCCATTGATTATTGAATAGTGGATCAGCTCTATCGAGAAGATCTTTTCTGTATTCCGTTGTTCGGAACAAGGTCACCCTGGCTATTTACCACTTAGAGGGAGAAGCTGATCAGTGGTAGGAGATTATTAAAAACATGAGGCCAAGAGTGATGGATGAATCTATGGAGTGGGAATAGTTAATAGGGATCTTCTTTAATAAGTATTTCCCTTGTTCTATGAGAACAAAGATGGAGAAGAAATTTCTCAAGATGAAGCAGAAGGAGAATGAATCTTTGGAAATCTACAAGATGAACTTCACAAGGCTTTCACATTACACCTCTAGATTTTTTATAGATCCAAATGGGAAGGTTGAAAGATTATTTGGTGGACTAAAACCACATCTACAAAAGAATCTAGTCAATAGAGACTATAATAGATATGAGGAGATCGTGTGGAGTGCTATGAAAGTCGAACTGGAGTTCGGTGAGATGAAGTGGTCTCATAAATCCAATGATAATAAGATATCAATGGAGCCTATCTTAGGGAGAAACTTTGATCAGGGAAGATGAGGCAAGAAAGTGAAACATCCCATGTATAATAAATGTGTAAAGAAACATTCGGGGAACTGCCTACTTGGGAGCGAGAAGTGCTACAAGTTTGGAAGGGATGGCCATATCGCACGGAATTGTCATTGTGAGGTGAAGCCTAAACTCTAAAACACTAATGAAAAAGGTAATATGGTGTAGGCCTTACCTATTTTCAAATGCTATAAGTGTGGAAAACTTGGGCACTTTTCCAAACACTATCCAAAAACGATGGAAGTGGAGGGGAACCACCATCAATCACAGCAAAGGCCAAGGGAGCATGGTTATGATTTTATTATCACGACAACTGATGTTGAAGATCTGAATGTTGTGGTGGTAGGTACTCTTTTTGTTCTCTCAAAGCTATAAATTACTTTTCTTGATTATTTTTCTACTTATTCCTTTATTTCCTCCAAGTTTTCAAAGAATTTTGAATCAACCTCAGAATTTCTAAAAGTAGAATTATCACTCAGGACTCCTTATGGGATTATCCAAGAATTGTTAGTGTTTAGAAACTCTAGTATTTACTTTAGTGAGAAAAATATTATCACAAATCTAGTAGTCATTCCCATGCTGGAATTCGACATTATACTAGGGATGGACTGGCTCTCAATGTACAATGCTAAGATCAAATGAAGAAGCAAGGAAATCTCAGTAGTATTAAGTGGAAAACCTATAGTTATCTTCTAAGGAGAGATATCTCAACCTGATCTATGTCTATAAGAACCTCCTATATCCTTCTTTATGGAGTTGATCAAGGAAGAAAAAGAAGTAAATGACAGTATAAGGATAGAAAATGTCCCCATCATCCAAGAATACATTGACATGTTTCCTGAGGAGCTACCCGGACCTCCCCCGAAAATAGAGGTATAGTTCTCCATTAAACTCATACCTAGATCTCATCCAATATCAAAGACCCTGTATAAGATGGAAAATGTGGAGCTGGAGGAATTAAATAAACAACTTAAAGATATTTTGGAGAAGGGGTTTATCCGACCGAGTGTGTCTCCTTGGGGAGCACCTGTTCTCTTTGTGAAGAAGAAGGATAGATTAATGCGGTTATGTATTGATTATAGATAACTGAATGGGATCACAGTAAATAACAAATAGCCTCTTACAAGAATTGATAAATTATTTAACCAACTTCATGGGGTTCAATTCTTCTCTATGATTGATCATCATTTAGGTTGTCATTAATTGAGGGTGAATAAAAAATAAATTCTAAAAACAACCTTCTGATCAAGATATGGGCATTATGATTTTGTGGTTATGCCACTGGACTGACTAATGAACCTGCTATTTTTATGGATTTTATGAATATAGTCTTTAAGGACTACCTTGATAACTTTGTGGTAGTTTTTATTGATGATATTCTAATATATTCCAAAAATCATGAGGAGCATGAGGATCATGTAAGGGTTATTTTGAAAACTCTATGGAAGGAGAGGATTTTTGGAAAGTTCAAAAAATGTGAATTTTGGTTACAAAAAGTTGATTTGTTAGGGAACATTGTAACCAATAAAGGAATCAAAGTTGACCCTGCAAAGACAAAGTTTGTAGAGGAGTGGACTCATCACACAACAATAACTGAGATTTGTAATTTCCTTAGATTAGTGGGATATTATAGGAGGTTTGTGAAAAACTTTTCATGACTTTCTAATCCATTAAATAAGTTAACTCGAAAAGGTTTCAAGTTCATCTGGACAAAGGAGTGTGAGGAAAGTTTCCAAGAGATAAAGAAGATATTGTTATTTCACCTGTGTTAACTCTTCCCTCAAGTGGAGAAGGATTATTTATTTTTAGACTTTCATATTTGAAAGGGATTGGTTGCGTCCTCCTGAAAAATAAAAAAAAAATCATTGCTTATGCATCTCGACAGTTAAAGAATCATGAGAAGAACTATCCTAAGCATGTTCTAGAGATGGCATTGGTCGTTTTTGTTCTGAAGATATGTAGGCACTATCTTTATGGGGATAAATGTGATATATACACAGACCATAAAATTTTGAAGTATATTTTCACACAAAAGGAATTGAACATGAGACATAGGAGATGGTTGGAACTTTTTAAAGACTATGATTGTTTAATTCATTATCATCCCAGAAGATCAAACAAATTCACTGCTACATTAAATAGGAAAGACCTAGTTGTTCTTTCCATGATGAGGATTCAAAGAGATACTTTGATCAATGACCTAGTAAAGTTGTACATGGGAATTATAAGGGAAGGGACGTCATCAACCCTAACCCAAATGATTTCTCAATTTTTATTACTAGAGAAGATCAAGAAAGATCATAAATAAGATCCTTTGTTATAGAAGAAGTTTGAGGTTGTGAAGGATGGGACGTTTCCTGGGTTCAATATTGATCAGGAAGGTGTACTGAAATTTCATACAAGACTATGTGTTCCATCTATTCCTGAAATAAAGAAGGAGCTTATGGATGAAGCTCACAGCTCTACTTTCTCTATACATTTGGGAAGAACGAAAATATATAGGGACCTTCGTGATCATTTTTGGTGGTATAATATGAAAAGGGATATTGATGACTATACTAAAAGGTGCCTGGTATGTCAGGAAGTGAAGGCATTGCGACAACTTCCTAAAGGGGTATTACAACCACTACCCATACCAGTATGGAAGTGGGACAATATCACTATGGAATTTTTCACTAGTCTCCTGAGAACTTCCAAAGGAAACAATTCAATATGGGTTATTGTGGACTATCTCACCAAGACTGCCCATTTTATCTCTATTAGGGAAGATTTATCTCTTGATCAACTTTCCATGATTTACTTGAAAGAAGTGGTAAGGCTGCATTGAGTTCAACTTTCTATCATATCTGATCGTGATCCAAGGTTTACATCAAAATTCTGTAGAAGTCTTCAACATTCTCTGAGTAGTGAATTGAATTTCAATATGGCCTATCACCCCCAAATAGATGTCTAATCTGAAAGGACTATTCAAACACTCTAGGAAATGCTGAGAACATGCTCAATGGAATTTAAAGGTGGATGGGATCAACATATCCCTTTAGTTGAGTTCTCTTACAACAATAGATTCCACTCGAGCATTCAAATGGCACAGTATGAATATCTATATGGGAAGAAATGTAGAACTCCTACTTTTTGGGATGAAGTTAGTGAGATAAAGCTTCTTGGGTCTGATCTTGTACAAGAGATGATAGAAAAATTCCATGCCATCCAGCAACGCATTAAGGCTTCTCAAAGTCAGTAAAAGAGCTATGCTGATAACCGATGAAGGGACTTGGAGTTTGATTTTGGTGAAAAAAAAATTCTTTGAATTTCACCTTGCAAGAGATTCATGAGGTTTGGGAAGAAAGGGAATCTCATCCCTAGGTATATTGGCCCCTACGAAATCCTTGATCACATAGGAGCAGTGTCCTATCAGCTTGCACTTCCTCCAAATCTAGCACAAGTTCATGATGTCTTCCACATATCCCTCTTGAAGAAGTGCATACCTGACCCTTCACATGTACTAAATTTATAGGTAGTACAACTGGAACATGACCTCTCTTATGAGGAGAAGCCGATGGAGATCTTGGATCGTAGGTACAAGGTTCTACACAACAAGACAACCCACCTAGTTAAGGAGTTATAGAGGAACCAAAAATGTGAAGAATCCACGTGGGAACTAGAGGAGTCTATGAGGCAGAAGTACCCACACCTTTTATCTTTTGAGGGTACGAGTTGAAATTTTGGGAATGAAATTTCTTAAGGGGGTAAGAATGTAAAGACCTAAACTTTTAAATAATATTATTTTCCTGAATTTGTGTATTATTTTATACTCAACAAAACTATATCCTTTAAATTAATGAAGTGAGTATAATTAAAATGAGATCATTGGGTTTCGACTGTTATATAACCGTTGGTCAATATGAATGTTGAAAACTATAATCTTAACTTTATTATTATTGTTTATGAATACAAGTGATCATGGTTAATTAATATAGGAAAAGGAGTTGATGGCCTCATCCAGTAGACTCGGGCCATACGAAGCCCGTCTGTCAGAGCTTGGGAAAGGAGGTTGCATCACTAGGCTTTTCTCTGGACCAAGCCCAATCTAAACTTCAACACATTAAGCTTGAACGGAATTTCCTATGGGATAAGTTCAAGCTAATATAAATTAAAACTCGAGCAACGTTGTTCGAGCCACCCCAAGATTCTATCACCATTTCACACCTTACTCTTAGGTCCTATGCAGGTGTTATAAGGGGCTATGTAATGAAGCCTAAGATACTTTGTGTAATCCTTTGGTATAAATAAAATTTTTATTTCATCATTCCTATTTTTGGAATAGTTTTTCTTAATAAAGTATATTTTTAATTAAGACAAATTTGATAAATTGATTTTAGGAGTAAAAATTGTACTTTTCAAATATTTTTCATACATAAAAAATTATTATGGTAAAATAAACATCATTTTTGAATTTCAAATGTCAAAATTAACCTAGGCTGAATTTTTAGAGGTTTTTTAAGAAGTTTCAATTTGATGGATAGTATTTTGTGAATAGTGTTTTTATGAATAGTATTTGATGAATAGTGTTTTTTATGAATAGTAAAAAAATATTTTATTATTAAATAGCTTTTTCTTTGAAATGATTTTCAAAAAATCTGACATACATGGTTGTAATTAGGGTGAAAATGTGGTTAAATAAGATCAAAATAATTTTTTGGTGAATAGTAACTTTACCCTTTGGAATATTAATTTTACCCTTATGAATGGTAATTTTACCAATGTAATAGTAACATCACCTAAGGAGGTATAAATATGTTTTGTTCATCTTAAGTGGTAATGTAATATAATTATATCATACTATAAGTAAATAAATGTTTTAGAAATTATTAGTCAAGTATTAGTATTTTATTTAATTAATTTAATTTAAAATGAAATAAATTTTTTTATAAAATGGATTTCACTTTTGGATTCTACACGTCGAAAAATGGTTAGGGTGAATTTTTTGGATTTTTCTAAAATAGTGGAATTTTCGGTGAATAGTAAAAATACAATTTTGAGTTCTAGTGTACTTAATGATATCATTAATGATGTAATCATGATGTAATAATTATGGTCTACTTTTTTATAGTAATATATGTTATTAGGTGTTCCAAGTGTCCAATACCATGGGAAAATACCATGGTAAAGCCCATGGTTTTTCAAATACCACTAATGAGGTGTCCCTTGGAAATTAATAAAATATTCTCCCACTTTTTCTATAAATACCAACCCATTACTTCATTAATTTCATTCCAAATTCCTACTCAACGAAGCTATAGTCTCTTTACCTCCCAAGTATTCCTCCCAAGGTTCCCTCAAGCCCCTAAAGTTTCCAACCATTGAGTTTTTGAAGCTACTCTTCAAGGTAAGAAAACATTTCACCCTCCTATTTTAGTCATGACTTACTTTATGTTATGTCTTCTAGTTTCCATTTTATTATGTGGGGTTATGTTATTTTATATCCTTATTAATATCCATTTTATTTCTAATTTATGAGAGGCACTTTTTTCTCTCATCAACTGGTTTTTTGAATTTTTAACTTACGTTGTTAGGCTGCCGAATTTTCATAAAAGAAATCGCATCTTCTCTTTTCTTTCAAGTTTCTTTTTTCATGTGTTATGTCATTAAAAAATCCATACCATGATATTATTTAAATTTTTTTCTATCCCTATACTATTTTATGAGTTATTTATGAGTGTGTGACCCGTTTCCCCTCTCTTTTTAATGTTTTCTAAAACTATGTTATATAGCTGTTATGCTACAGAAATTTCTACTCAAAATCTCTCTCTATTTTTCTCAAGAAATTATCTTATTTTATTTATATGAATACCCAAACCTATTTATTTTCTAGGTTTATTCATAAAGACATAAAAATGATTCATTTTATTCTAGAATTGATATGCATGAAACCCTCATTCCTATTCCATGGGTTATAAATGACATAACGATCACGTTTTTAAGCACTTTTAAAACGTCACGATTTTGAAATGAAACACATTTATTTTATTCTCTATGGGTTATTTATGAAATAGTTGATTATGATATATCTGTCTCTCATGAAAATAAAAACATATTAAGGGTGCGCCCTGATAGCACTCTAATGCATTGGGTAAAGAACTTAATCTCTATAGATGACCAGTTTTATGATACCTTGGTGAATGACCTTGGTAATTTTTATGACACCTTGGGGATGGACCTTGGTGATATGTTCATGAATGTATAAATTAAATGTTGTAGCCAAATTTTCAAGTTATTATTTCTATTATATTCCTCTTTATCATCCCTATATGATATCCCTCATTTTCTTATTGATATCTCTCGAGATCACATGTAAATTTTTTCACTTATTTTCCTTAATGGGACTTTTTCTCACCCTTTCCTTTGATATATGTCTCCAGGTTATAAGATGCATTAATTATAATTAGGGTAAACTTATTATGAAGCCTTAAAAGTGTATTAGAAGAATGTTTTATGTTGTTTTCATGTATATTGTTCCTGATTTCCAAGATACTAGACTTTAAAGATCTTATATTTGTAAAATGTAATGAAAAGTTATGTAATAAAAAGGTCAGATGCCATAGTTGGTATCAAAGGATAGGTTTAGTTATTTGTGGAAATTAAGATATGAAAAAATTAGGAAGATCCATATGTAAAAGTTTAAATATAGTAAAAATTCTTGGTATTTTGGTGAAATATTAAGTAAGTGGTTTCTGAACAAATAAATCCCTATCTGGATACGAACAAGTGGATGTGGCTCTGGAACAGATGTACCTAGGAGTAAAAACTCGGACAAGGAGTTTTGGGATTGACATGGGGTATCCTGGTACACGACAAAAGGCCTTTCTGCACTCCTGTTTTGACACTCATGGGAGATATGTTTGGTTAATCACAATCTTTTTATGAATCATTATGAAGGATTTATAGAGAAATGTAATTGTTATTAAAGAATACTATGTTTAAGTATAAATTTTTAAGACATAAAAATCCTTTATAGTTAAAATATTAATAAATGAAATAATATTATAACTAAGGTTTTATTCTTTTAGAAAATGGCAGGAAATAGGAGGAACCTTACAAATAGTGACTGAAATGGACCATGGACTAATGGCCCTCTGATGGAAGCTGGAAGGGAAAATTTCATGAGAATGATGAACCAACTGACTCAAGTTATGGGAAATAACTTGAATCAAGATGAGAGACTGATTTCACAATTAAGGTAACAACATTCTGTTGAGTCCTTTATACATCAATGACCACCAACCTTCAATGGATCTACCGACCCATTAATTGTTTAATAGTGGATCAGCTCTATCGAGAAGATATTTTCTGTACTCCACTATTCAGAACAAGAGAAGGTCACTCTGGCTGTTTACCTCTTAGAGGAAGAAGTTTATCAGTGGTTGGATATGATTAAAAACATAAGGAAAAGAGTGGAGGTTTAATCTATGGAGTGGGAAGATTTCAAAGGGATCTTATTTAATAATTATTTCCCTCATTCTATGAGAACAAAGATGGAGAAGGAATTTCTCGAGCTGAGGCAGAAGGAGAATGAATCTACGGGAATCTACAAGATGAACTTCACAAGGCTTTCATGTTATACCTATAGATTTATCATGGATCCAAATGGGAAGGTTGATAGATTCTTTTGTGGACTAGGACCTCATCTATGAAAGAATCTAGTCAATAGAGACTATGATAGCTATGAGGAGATCGTGCGGAGTGTGATGAAAGTCGAACTCGAGTTCAGTGAGATACAGTGGTCTTATAAATCCAATGAAAATAAGAGATAAATGGAGCCCAGCTTAGGTAGGAACTTTTATTTGAGAAGAGGAGGCAAACAAGTGAACTGTCCCACATGTAATAAATGTGGGAAGAAGCATTTGGGGAACTGCCTTCTTGGAAGTGGGAAGTTCTACAAGTGTGGAAGAGATGGCCATATCGCACAGAATTTTTGTAATGAGGTGAAGCCTCAACTCCCAAACACTAATGAAAAATAGAAGATGGTGTAGTCCCAACTTTATGTCCAATTCTATATGTGTGGAAAACTTGGTAACTTTTCCAATCACTATACAAACCTGAGGGAATTGGAGGGGAACCACAATCAGGATCAATAAAGGCCAAGGGATCAAGGTTGTTCTTTTTCTATCATGACAGTTGATGTTGAAGATCTGAAGAATGTGGTGGCATGTACTCTTATTGTTATATCAAATCTAGCAAGTACTTTTTTTATTCTAGTTCTACGCATTCCTTTATTTCCTCCAAGTTTTCATAGAATTTAGAATCAAACCTAGAATTTCTAAAAGTTGAGTTATCAGTCAAGACTCTTGGTGGGATTATCCAAGCATCGTTAGTGTTTAGAAACTCTAGTATTTAATTTAGTGAACACAATATTATCACAAATCTAGTAGTCATTCCTATGCCATAATTCGATATTATACTAGGGATGGACTGGCTCTCAAAGTAAAATGCTAAGATCAAAAGTAGAAGCAAGGAAATCTCAATATTCTTGAGTAGAAAACCTACAGTTATCTTCCAAGGAGAGATATCTCAACCTGATCTATGTCTAGAAGAACCTTCTGTATCCTTCTTTATGGAGTTAATCAGTGAATAAAAAGAAGGAAATGAGAGTATAAGGATAGAAAATTTCCCCATCTTCCAGGAATAAGTTGACATGTTTCCTAAGGAGTTACCCAGACCTCCCTCAAAAAGATAGGTAGAGTTATCCATTGAAATCATACCTGGATCTCATCCAATATCAAAGACCCCCTATAGGATCGAAAATGTGAAGCTGGAGGAATTAAAGAAACAACTCCAAGATCTTTTGGATAAGGGGTTTATTTGACCGAGTGTGTCTCCTTGGAAATCACATGTTCTATTTGTGAAGAAGAAAGATGGATCAATGCGGCTATGCATTGATTATAGAGAACTGAATGGGATCATAGTAAAGAACAAATACCCTCTTCCAAGAATTGATGACTTATTTGTCCAACTTCATGGGGATCAATTATTCTCTAATATTGATATTAATTCTGGTTATCATCAATTGAGGGTGAAGAAAGAATATATTCCAAAAACTACCTTCTGATCAAGATTTGGGAATTATGATTTTGTGGTTATACCCTTCGAACTGACTAATACACCTTCTATTTTTATGGATTTTATGAATAGAGTCTTTAAGGACTACCTTGATAACTTTTTGGTAGTTTTTATTGATGATATTATGATATATTCCAATAGTCACGAGGAGCATGAGGATCATTTAAGGTTTATTTTTCAAACTCTATGGAAGGAGAGGCTATTTGTAAAGTTAAGAAAATGTGAATTTTAGTTACAAAAAGTTACTTTCTTGGGTTATATTGTAACCAATGAAGGAATTATAGTTGACCCAACAAAGACAAAGGTTGTAGAGTAGTGGCCTCAGCCTACAATAATAATTGAGATTCATAGTTTCCTTGGATTAGTGGGATATTATATGAGGTTTGTGAAAAAAAATCACGACTTTCTAATCCATTAACCAAGTTAACTCGAAAAGGGTTCAAGTTTATCTGGACAAAGGAATGTGAGGAAAGTTTCCAAGAGACAAAGAAGACATTGGTTACCACACTCATGTTAACTCTTCCCTCAAGTGGAGAAGGATTCGTTATTTTTAGTGATGCATCTTTGAAAAGGATTGGGTGATTCCTCATGAAAAATGACAAATTCATTACTTATGCATCTCAATAGTTGAAGACTCATGAGGAAAACTATCCTATGCATGATCTATAGATGGAAGTGGTAGTTTTTTTTCTGAAGATATGTAGGAACTATCTTTATGGAAAGAAATGTGATATATACATAGACTATAAAAGTTTAAAGTATATGTTCATAGAAAATGAATTGAACGTGAGATGGAGGAGATGGTTGGAACTTATTAAAGATTGATTGTTCAATTCATTATCATCCCAGAATAGCAAACAAATTCGCTAATTCGTTAAATAGAAAAGACCCAGTTATTCTATCCATGATGAGGATTCAAAGAGATATTTTGATCAATGACCTAGTAAAGTTGGACATGGGAATTATAAGTGAAGGGACATCATCAACCCTAACCCAAATGATTTCTCAACAGTAATTACTAGATAAGATCAAGAAATCTCAGAAAGAATATCCTTTCTTACAGAAGAAGTTTGAGGTTGTGAAGGATGGGAAGTTTCTTGAGTTCAATATTGATCAAGAAGGTGTACTGAAATCTCATACAAGACTATGTATTCCATAAATTCCAGAAATAAATAAGGAGCTGATGGATGAAGCTCATAGCTATGCTTTCTCTATACATTAGAGAAACACGAAAATGTATAGGGACCTTCGTGATCATTTTTGGTGGGATAATATGAAAAGAGATATTGTTGACTATACTATAAGGTTCCTGGTATATCAGCAAGTGAAGGAAGGGAAACAACTTCCTAAAGGGGTATTAAAACCACTACCCATACCAGCATGGAAGTGGGATAATATCAATATGGACTTTTTCATTGGTCTCCCAAGAACTTCCAAAGGAAACAATTTGATATGGGTTATTGTGGACCGTCTCACCAAGACTGCCCATTTTATCTCTATTTGGGAAGATTTCTCTCTTGATCAACTTTCCAAGATTTATGTGAAGGAAGTGTTAAGGTTGTATGGAGTTCCACTTTCTATCTTATCTTATCATGATCCAAGGTTCACATCAAAATTCTGGAGAAGTCTTCAACGTGCTCTGAGTAACGAATTAAATTTCAGTACGACCTATCACCCCCAAACTGATGTCCAATCTAAAAGTACTATTCAAACACTCGAGGATATACTGAGAACATGCTCAATGGAATTTAAAGGTGGATGGGATCAACATCTTTCTTTAGTTGAGTTCTCTTACAACAATAGCTTCCACTTGAGCATTCAAATGGCACAATATGAAGCTATATATGGGAAGTGATTTAGAAATAATACATTTTAGGATGAAGTTGGTGAGAGAAATCTTCTTGGGCCTAATATTGTACAAGATATGATAGAAAACTTTCATGCCATCCAGCAACAAATTAAGGCTATTTAGAGTCAGAAAAAGATCTATTCCGACTACAGACGAAGGGACTTGGAGTTTGATGTTGGTGATAATTTATATCTTAGAATTTCACCTTATAAGAGAGTCATGAGGTTTGGAAAGAAAGGTAAGCTTATCTACAGTTATATCAACCCCTATGAAATCCTTGATCGCGTAGGAGTAGTGTTCTATCGTTTTGCACTTCCTCTAAATTTAGCACAAGTTCATGATGTCTTCAATGTGTCCCTCTTGAGGAAGTGCATACCTAACCCTTCACATGTACTAAATCCAAAGGTGGTACAACTGAAACATGACCTCTCTTATGAGGAGCATCCGGTGGAGATATTGGATTATAGGGAAAAGGTTCTATGAAACAAGACAACCCACCTAGTTAAGTTGTTACGGAGGAACCAAAAATGTGAAGAATCCATGTGGGAACCAGAGGAGTCTATGAGGAAGAAGTACAAACACCTTTTCTCTTCTGAGGGTACGAGTTAAAATTTCAGGGATGAAATTTCTTAAGGGGGGAACAATGTAACAACCCAAAATTTTAATAATATTTTCTTTTTGAATTTGTGTGTTATTTTATACTCAACAAAACTATATACTTTAAATTAATTAAGTGAGTATAATTAAAATGAGACCATTGGGTTTCGATTATTATATGAATGTTGGTGAATATGACCATTGGAAACTATACTCTTAACATTATGATTATTTTTTATAAATAAAATTGATCATGGTTAATTAATATAGAAAGAGGAGTTGATGTCCTAATCCAGTAGATTTGGGCCATACAAATCCCTTTTTTCAAATCTTGGGAAGGAGGTTGCATCATTAGGCTTTTCTCTGACCAAGCCCAAGCTGAACTTCAACACGATAAGCGTGAACAGAATCTTCTACGAGAGAAGTTCAAGCTGATAGAAATCGCCACTTAGGAAATGTTGTTTGAGCTGCCCCAAGATTCTATCACCATTTCACACCTTACTCTTAGGTCCTATGCAGGTGTTATAAGGGGCTATGTAATGAGGCCTTAGATACTTTTTGTAATCCCTTAGTATAAATAAAATTGTTATTTCATCATTCCTATTTTTGGAATAGATTTTCTTAATAAAGTATATGATTAATTAAAACAAATTTGATAAATTGATTTTAGAAGTAAAAAATTTACTTTTCAAATATTTCTCATACATAGAGAATTATTATGGTAAAATAAACATCATTTTTGAATTTCAAATGTCAAAATTAACCTAGGCTGAATTTTTACAATTTTTCTAAGAAATTTCAATTTTATGAACAATGTTTTATGAGTAGTGTTTTTTATGAATATTTTTTGATTAATAGTGTTTTTTGATGAATAGTAAAAACATTTTTTATTATTAAATAACTTTTTCTAGGAAATGATTTTCAAAAAAATCCGACATACATGGTTGTAATCAGGGTGAAAATGTGGTTCAATAAGTTCAAAATAATTTTTTGGTGAATAGTAACTTTACCCTTTATAATAGTAATTTTACCCTTATGAATGGTAATTTTACCAATGTAATAGTAGAATCATCTAAGGAGGTATAAATATTTTTTTGTCATCTTAAGTGGTAATGTGATATAATTATATTATAGTATAAGTAAATAAATGTTTCAGGAATTATTAATAAAGTATTTGTATTTTATTTATTTAATTTTATTTAAAATAAAATTAATTTTTTTATAAAATGGAGTTCTATTTTTGATTATACATGTCGAAAAATGGTTAGGGTGAATTTCTGAAATTTTTCTGAAACAGTTGAATTTTCAGTGAATTGTAAAAATGCAGTTTTGAGTTTCGGTGTGTTTAATAACATCATTAATGATGTAATCATGATTTAATAATTTTGGTAGAGTTTTTTATATTAAGATATGTTATTATTTGTCCCAAGTGTCCAATACCATGGGAAAATACCATGGGAAAGCCCATGGTTTTGCAAATACCACTAATGAGGTGTCCCTTGGAAATTAATAAAATATTCCCCCACTTTTGCTATAAATACCAACCCATTCCTTCATTCCTTTCATTCCAAATTCCTCCTAAAATAATATATGGTTTATTTACCTCCAAATGAGTCCTATCAATGCTCCCTCAAGCCCCACAAGGTCTCAACCTTTGAGTTTTTGAAGTTACTCTTCAAGGTAAGGGAACATTTCACCCTCCTCTTTTAGTCATGACTTCCTTTATGTTATGTCTTCTAGTTTCTATTTATTATATGGGGGTATGTTATTTTATATCCTTATTTCTATCCATTTCATTTCAAATTGATGAGATACCATTTTCTCACTCATCAACTAATTTCTTAATTTTTAAGTGACGGCATTAGGCTGCTGAATTTTTGTAAAAGAAATCGCATCTTCTCTTTTCTTTCAAGTTTCCTTTTCATGTGGTATGTCATTCAAAAATCCATACCATGATCTTATTTAAATTTTATTATGTCTCTATACTTTATTTTGAGTTATTTATTAGTGTGTGACCTTTTTCCCCTCTCTTTTTAATGTTTTCTAAAACTATGTTATATAGTCATTATGCTGCAAAAATTTCATCTCAAAATCTCTCTCTCTTTTTCACAATAAATTCTCTTATTTTATTTATATGAATACCCAAACATATTTTGTTTCTAGGTGTATTAATAAATAAATAAAAATGATATATTTTATTCTGGAATTGACATACATGAAACCCTCATTCCTTTTCCATAGGTTATAAATGACATAACGATCAAGTTTTTAAGCACTTTTAAAACGTCATGATTTTGAAATAAAACCCATTTATTTTATTCTATGTGGGTTATTTATGAAATGTTTTATTATGATCTATGTGTATCTCATGAAAATAAATACATATTAAGATTATTCCCTAGTATCTCTCCAATGTATTGGGTAAATAATTTAATCTCTAGAGATGACAAGTTTTACAATACCTTGGTGAATAACCTTGGTAATTTTTATGATACCTTGGGGATGGACCTTGGTGATATGTTCACGAATGTCTAAATTAAATGTTTTAGACAAATTTTCAAGTTATTATTCAAGTTATTATTTTTATTATATTCCTCTTTATCATCCCTTTGCGATATCCCTCTGGTTTTTATTGATATCGCTCAAGATCACATGTAAACTATTTCACATGTTTTCCTTACTGGGCCTTTTGCTCACCCTTTCCTTTTATGTATGTCTCTAGGTTATGATATTTAGAAATTTTACTTAGGATAAACTTATGATGAAGCCTTACAAGTGTATTATAATAATTTTTTATGTTTTTTTCATGTATATTGTTCCTGATTTCCAATACACTATACTTTAAAGATCCTATGTTTGTAAAATGTAATGAAAAGTTATTTAATAAAAAGGTGGGATGCCATAGAACTTCTGTGATTATAATAGTTTTGTGCCTAATTTAGTGTGATTTAGGGATTCTGAGGTTTTGGAAGATAGAGGTTATTCCAATATTACTAATCAATGGTTTCTTAGGCTAGGGAGATAGAGGTTTTTCTAATCTTAGTATCAAGGGATTCCTTAGTAAAGGAAGAAAAACCTTTATAGTTTGGTTAAAATCATGAATATCTTGAGTTTGATTAAAAATCTCTTTTCACTAAAGGTTAATGTGTGTTAACTTTCTTAGGAATGTTTTTTTAATTTTTATTACAGCCTTTATAAAACTTGTGTTGCTTTTTTTCCTATTAACTACAAGTTTTTACATATTTTATATTGTACGTACTTTAAGGAATGTTTCATACTATATGTTATCAAATTTTATTAACTCTGACAATATTAAGTATCAATATAAATTTTTTATTGATTACTTTATTATAAATGAGAAAAAAAACTTTGTTTGAAATACCTTTATAAATAGGTTGATTAAATTGTAAGTTTTATTTTATATACTACAATCCCCCCTCTTACAGTAAAACTAGTACTTATTACATTTGGTATTATAGAAGGTTCTAGTTTTATAAATTGTTAAACTAATGTTTTTTTGTAGAAAATAGTGTAATTTTTTAATATGGAAGGTTTCTCTATTGGGACATTAGAAAATATAAATCCTGGAAGGCCACCAATTTTTTATAGTGTTAATTATGAATATTGTAGGGATTACATGAAGACCTTCATTATAAACACTGGAGTATAAAACATTGTTATGCTAAAAGGATATTATAAAATTTCCTACAAAGAAGTTACTACTTTTAAGAAATATGAGAAAGATGAATATAAACTCAATTATTGAATCAAAAATTTTGTGTTATGTTCTATGAAAATAAGTATCTATTGTCATATTTATTTCTGTGAAGCTAAAAATAGTTTTTGGAATAAATTTTAAGTAAGACATTTTAGAACATCCAAATTTGTTGAGGCAAAAAGAGAAAATATTAGAGCGAACAATCAAGATTTTGATTTTTTTTACTTGGAGAATCAGTAGCTAAAATGTATCCAAGATTTATAGACATTGTTAGTAGTCTTAAATATCTTGGAGATAAAGGTTTAAATGATTAAAATTTAGTTGAAAAGATTAGAAACATTATTCCTAAAGAATATTAATCTAAGAGGATAGCTATTGATAAGACTAAACATCTTAAAAAGGTAAATTTAGATGATCTTATTGGTACTCTTAGATAGTATGAGGGTAGGTTGAAAAGAGATGCTGAGAAAGAAAATAAAAATAACGGTGTTTCTTTCACTTCTATTCCTATAGTATTCAAGAAAGTTAGATCAGTTGAGAAATTTATTAAGTCTTCTAAAAAGAAGAAATTAAAAGTTGAGACAAAAAGCAGTTATTTTGAGAAAAGTGATAATGAGATTACAAATATTTCTAAAAGGATGAACAATATTTTTGGAAATAAAAAATTTAAAAGAAAAATCCAAGAAAAGTTCAAAATTTATAAGTGATAAGAAAGAAACTTCAAAGATAATTTGTTATTAATGTAAGAAACCTGGTCACATCAAGAAAATTGTCCTAAATTGAAGAAGGATAAGAAAGATATAAATTCTAATAAGTTATATAAGTATAAAGGTTAGAAAATTATAAAGGATGAAAATGCATAGAGTGCTAGTGGTGGAGATATTTCTTTAGAAAATTCTTTAAATAAGAGAAGTGATAGTCAAAATATTATGGGATTATATTATGGAATTCCAAAAACAAATCAATACTTCATAGATAAGGTATCTTTTGAATCCTTAATAAATCTTACTTTAAATAAAATTTTCATGATTTTGATAATGAAAATAGTTTTGTATCTTCAGAAGAATAAAAATCTACTTTATCTGATGAAGATGATACTTTACCTAGTATTGAGGAATTTTCTAGATATGAAACTTTATTAGAAAAAAATAAAAAAGTTTTTAAAAACTATGAAAATTATAAGGAAAAACTTGTCAAAAAAATCTAAAATTTCAAGAATGTACCTATAGATTTCAAATATTACTAAAGAATTAGATAAGAAATATATTTCTACCTCATATATTGATAATAAATATTTAGTTGTAAAACTAAGTTCTGAAATTTTGATTCTGAAAAAATTACTATCAAATTTTACTTCTAGAAAAGAAAATTTAGATAACATATACAAAAAAATGAGACCTCATCAAAATAATTTGGGAATGGGTTTTACAAAATCCAAACATAATTTTCAAAATAACTACCTTATTTATAAAAGTTTTCCCCTTTGTATAAAATGTAAAAGTGGTGGACATTAGAAGAATAAATGTTCCTTAAATTTAGTCCAGTCTTTTGGGTTTTAAAAAGTTTACATTTATAAGGAATTGACAGGTGTACAACATAGTAAAGTTGGACATATGTGGATTCCTAAAGTATTATTTTCTAATAATGTTGGACTCAAGTGAGTTTGGGTACCAAAGGAATAATTTTTTATTTTCGGGAAAATAAGAATAATGTTGACGGAAAAAATATTTGGTACATTACATGAATGGAAACAAACAATTATTTTAGAAAATTATAAAGATAAAAGGTGGTAAAATCACTTTCAGTTAAAATTCTTGAGGAAAGATATATGGTATAGGTAATATTGTTCTTCTTGAAAAACCTTTAATTTCAAATGTTTTATTTTTCGTAGGACTTAAGCACAACCTCATTAGAATAATTCAATTATGTGATGAAGTATGTCTTATAAATTTCAAGAATGATAAATGTACTATTTAAAGTTCAGAAGGTAAATTTATTATTTTTATTGATAGGAAAGAGAATGTATACACATTTAACTTAAAATAACATAGAATCTATGATCTACCTTGACATAGTGAAATGGAAGATCAATATTTCTTGTTTCATAGAATTTTAGGACATTGTGATGTTAGAAATTTAGCCAAATTTTCTATGAAAGGACTAGTTAGAGATTTACCAGAGTTATGGTTTAATTCTTCTAAAGTTTATGACCCTTGTAATTTTGGAAAGCAACATAATTCAAGTTTTAAATATATTATTAAAGTTTCAACTTCAGATTATTTATAGTTAGTGTGCATGGATTTATTCGGTCTAACACAATATGGAAGTATTTGTGAAAAATACTATGTATATGTTTTAGTTGATGACAACACTAGATACACATGGGTCAACTTTATAGAGAAAAAGTCAAAATCCTTTTTCTATTTTAAAACTTTGGAGCCCATGTTAAAAAAGAGAAAATTTTACCCTTGGTAACTATTCATAGTGATCAAGGTGGAGAATTTGTAAATTCTTATTTCTAAACCTTTTATATTAAAAATTATATTACACATAGATTTTCATCACCTAAAACACCATAGAAAAATGGTGTAGTTGAAAAAATAAATAGAATTATTCAAGATATTACTAGAACCATGTTGAGTGAATACTCAATTGCTAAACTTTTTTGGGTTGAATCAGTTAGTATTTTCTTATTTACTATAAATTGATTTTTACTTATAAATTTTATTAATAAAAATACTTATGAGTTATAGATAGGAAGAAATCCAAAACTTTACTACTTCAGAGTTTTTGGATGTAAATTATTTAATATAAATACTAAAGATGATTTATATAAATTTACTCCAAAATATAATGAATAATATTTACTTATATATTCTAAAACTAGTAAGGATTATAGAGTTTTTTACAAAAATACAAGTATTATTGAAGAAATGGTGCATGTGAAATCTAATGAAACTGATCCTTCTGTTTTTAAACAACCTAAAACTACATCTTTATATGATTTTACTAAAACTGATTTTCAACCCATGTTGGAAAATTTTCACATGAGAGAATAACTGGAGAGATTTTTTTTGAATTTATACCTCAAGAAGAAATTCAACTTTTTATTAAAGAATATCATTTAACAAACCTAAGAAATAAAAATATTCTTAGGAATCATCCCACTGATAATTTCATTAGAGATTCATATCAACCAATCAAAACTACAAGTTCCTTAAAAAATGAATGTAAACATTGTGAATTTATATCATAATTTGAACCTAAGACTCCTGATGAGTCTTTAGGTGATGAATATTGGATAAAATCAATGCAGGATGAACTGAATGAGTTTGAGAGGAATTGAGTTTGAACTTTAGTTGAATGCCCTAAATATTTTCCTATAATTGGTGTAAAATGGGTTTTTAAAAACAAATTGATTAAAATTGAATTATAGTTATAAATAAATCAAGACTTGTTACAAAGGGTTATAATCAATAAGAAATAATAGACAATGAATAAAATTTTTCTCTAATAGCTATACTAGAATCTATTCACATTTCTCTATCTTATGCAGCTTTCTTAAATTTCACTCTTTTTTAAATGGATGTGAAGTGTGTTTACTTAAAGGATATGCTCAGGAGGAAGTATATGTAAAATAACCACCAGGTTTTGAAAACACAAAATCTTCATATCATGTTTCTAGACTTAATAAGGAAATTTATGGACTTAAATAAGCCCCAATATCCTGGTATTATAGATTTAATAGATTTTTGTTACAAAAAAATTAAGTTATATTCATATCCAACTCTTTTTGTTAATTTTTTTTAAGGAAACCATCATTGTTTAAATTTATATCGATGACGTCATATTTTCCTCAACTCAAAAAATTCCTTCAGATTCCTTTGTGGATCTTATGAAATCTGAGTTTGAAATGAGAATGATAGATGAACTTACATTTTTCCTTGGTTTTGAAATTTATCAAAAACTAAATGAAACTTTTATATCCCAATAAAAGCATATAAAATATTTACATAAAAATTATAGATTTGAAAATACTTAAAGTATTATTAGTCCTATAGGAACCTCAAAAACTTTAGATCTTGATGAATCTAGGTAACTAGTTAATTAAAAGACTTTATAGGAATTATTGGTAGTTTATTATACCTTATAGCTAGTAAAATAGATTTAATGTTTTTTGTTTGATTATGTGAAATATTTCAAGCTAATCTTAAATATTCTTGTATTAAATCTGTAAAATGAATTTTCTATTACCTTAAGGTAAATATAGAATTTAGACTTTTTTATTCTTCTAAAAATGATTTTGAACTAAATAGTTTTTTTGATTCTAACTTTGGAGTATGTAAAATGGATAGAAAAAGTATATCTAGAACTTTCCATTTCTTATATGAGACTTTAGTTTCTTGTTCTTGTAAAAAAGAAAAAATGGTAGCACTTTCCACTTGTAAATCTGAATATGTGACTACTAGAAGTTTTTGTGTTCAAGTGTTGTGGATGAAACACACACTCACAGAATTTGGCATGAGTTTTAGAAAAAAAATAATTTTATGTGATAGCACGAGTTCCATAGATTTTAGTAAAAACTCAGAACATCACTCATGAGCTCAGAACATAGATATAAGATACCATTTCCTTCAGGATTACACAAAAAAGAGAGATATTATTTTATAATTCATTAGAACACAAGAACAACTTGTTGATACTTTTAAAAAAACCCCTAAATTCTAATATATTTTGATATATTAAACAGATTATTGGAATAGTCAATATAAAATGACCAGTTATCAACTTTGTGTTTAAACCATATCCTTATAGTAATAACACCTCAAAAAAGGGGGAGAATATTTTTTAAATTTTAAAAAAATTACTTTTAAAAAAAGATAAAACAAAAAAATGTTCTCTTTAAAATTATTTCAAATAATTTTTTTCCTAAATATGTTCCAAACAAAAATTTTATTCGAACAAAGATTTTTTATCCAGACAAATATTTTTATCCAGAAAAACAATTTTATATGGATGAAAATAATTTCTTTCTTTTATTTTAGGACTAACATTTTTTTTCGGACAAATAATGTTTAAAGAGAAATTTTCTTTTCATCCAATAATTTCATATTACTTAGACTTTTGTAAGAAAGTTTATAAAAAAATTTCTTCCAGAGGTAAATTTTTTTATTTTCCCAATCAATTATTAAAATTTGTTTTATAATGTTTCTAACTTTTGTGAATTTTAACTTTCTAAATAGTTTCAAAACTTTTATGTTTTATTAGAATTTTCATTTGATAAAACTCATTTCATTAGATTTTATAACTTCAAGATTCCAGATATCCTTTAAACTTTTAAGAAATTTTTCAACCATTGGTCTAAAAGATGATTTCAACCAAAACCATTAGATCTAGAGAAGATAGACTATCTCTCTCTTTATGACTATTTAAATAGGTGTGGATCACCACTCCTTCACTATATGACTTGGAGAAAAAATCTTGCCATCAATATTTCAGTTTATCCATTTATTTATAGTTCATCTATTTTTATTTCATTATATGATTGGAAAGAATGGCTTCGTCAAGTTATTTTTTGATTAGTTTTCCTATGAAAGAAATACTGATAGAAAGAAGTTGATATGATAAGTATGACTTTCTTATTAAACATGTTATTGTTTTATAGGGATGGGAAGATATATATGTTAAGAACACTTTCTTAATATTTTCAGAGAATTTTATGCATCTGTTAATTTCAATGTTGAATAAAATATAAAGTTTGTAACATTTACTCTATTTGGAGAGTTATATAAGTTGAATATCCAACAAGTAGCTAAACTAGTTGGCACATGAGCCTTAGCCCGGTTGGTAAGGACTCTACAAGTGCATCCAGGAGACCCGGGATCAAATCCAGGCAGAGACATTATTTCCGGGGGTACTGTAGCAGTACATTAGCAGTATTGTAGCAGGTACTGTAGCGGAACTATGCAGTACTGTAGCGGGAAAGTACTGTAGCAGGAACTATGTTGTACTGTAGAAAATACTGTAGTGGGAACTGTAGCAGGTACTGTTTGGCACTGTAGCAGCCGGGAATATGCCCCCATTTGGGCCTTCGGGCCACCAATTTGGTCCCCGAGTCCTTTAAGGCCTTCGGGCCACCCAGTCCTTCGGGTCAGTAAGGCCTTCGGGCCACCTCAAGGCCTTCGGGCCACCTCAAGGCCTTCGGTCCACCTTAAGTGCAGATGCAAACCAGACGACCTACGAGGAACAAGCTCTACAAGGAGGATGAGTAAGGAGCTTTCACCATATCAGAAGCTAAACAGATTGTAAGAATGAGTGGGTATGGAACCTACCATCAGGAAAAGTCTGTGCATGCATGGGAATGCCTATCCGAATAGCCATGTGAAGGTGGAGAGTTGATTTCACGATGAAGATGCTAGGGATGAGCAGATCCAAGTAGTTAAATCTGGGTTGTATGTAATGTTTGAAGCCTACGGGCAAATGATTTCCTCTAAGGCCTATGGTCCATCTAATACTTATGCCTACGGGCATTGTAAGGGTTCCACCTCACCCCTTGAAAGGAGGATTATCAAAAATCAATAAAAAATGAAGGCTTTCGGGCCATTGGAGGCTAAAATAGTTGGAATACCTTTGGAAGAAGCGGAAAATTTAGTAACTCATAAGCTTCTTGAAAAGCTATAGAGTTTTGAGAAGTAAAAAATAGAAACCTCCCTTTTTCTTCTTATGAGAAAGTTATAAAAGTTCATCATCTTTCTCAAAATGTGAGGATTATATCCCTTTGGGTATAGAACTTCCTCATTCCAAGGAAAGGGGATAGGGACACCCTCAAACTAAAATACTTTTACATTTTGGATTTCTTTTTTAATATGAGAAAATTCAATCTTGTAAATTATTTTTTACTTTTCATATAGGTAATGAAATGGGGACTTTGAAGTTGAATATTTTACTCTACTTGAGTTTCATAAGAAATTGGTTAACTTCATGGAAGTGAAAAAAATAAAGAAAAAATTAACTCTGGTGATGGAGAAAGATTTTTTTATTGGTGAATAGACAATCAATAAGATGCAACTTTTATATATTTCTTATCTGAAGATGATTGTGGAGAAAACGGAAAAAATTATGTTTGGCGTAGTAACAGAGAAACTTAAAGAAAAAGTTATGGAGAAAAGGAATACAAGTAAAGTTTCCCTTATATTTCCTTAAAAGAAACCCAAGATTATGTCTGAGGAGACATTTGTTTCATTTATAAAAAAAATCTTATGATCTAAGTTTTTTATTTAATAAGGCTAAAAATTTAGCGTTAAGGAATCAGTCTTATAAAACTCTCACAAAATAAAAAAAACGAGGAAAAGGTAATAAAATAAAGATAGAGAATCAAAAATGGATAAAAATTTATAAAAGGAGTTGAGGAATTTCATTCCATAACTAAAGTTTTAAATAAAGAATAAGTTACATTATATTTTCCTCAATTGTGAATTGTTCAATTCAAAAATCCTTAGTCTATTCAATCGAAGGTCAATCATCTCAGGTTTTAGTACAATCTCTGCCTATTGAAAAGGAAAAAGAAAACATTGTTGTTGTTGAAAAAATCCAGTCTAAAGATATTTAAGATAATTTTGAATTTTTTATAAAGAAATTGAATTTTTGAAATTGATAAATAATTAAAAAACTTGAATTTTGAATAGGCATCAGCTGGTACTTTTATTTCATTATCATCATAATCTCAGAAGGATTCTAATATAAATGTATCAGACATAGATAAATCTTTAGAATAAGAGGATCAACATTCTAAGATAAATGGGTTAGGAAAAACTATGTCCGATAAAGAATTTGAAGTTATGTAACTTTCTAAAGATCAGTCTAATGAAAGAAAAAATGAAGCTAAAACTTCTCAGCCTCTTGATCCATGTGTTCCTAAATTTTATTCAGATCCCACTCATTCTTCCCCTAGTACAAGTGCTCAAAGTATAGAAATGAGAATTAACTAATTCAATAAAGTAAATAAAATTCTTAAAGATATATTAAATTTACTTCTAGGTATTCAAGTGATATGTAAGTACATTCAAGAGAATATTGACCTATTGGAGAATTAAAATTATTTAAAATAGATTTAAGAAACAATGATTCATAATGATGTATAGTTTAAATACTTCAAAGGAAAATCAAAAGTAGAGTCAATAAATTTGAATAAAGTCATCAAGTGGATAAAAAATATAGAGGGAAATTTTAAGTTCCATGATGATTAGATTCATGGAATCAAAACATCATCTAAGTTAGTTTTGAATCTTGTAAGAAGTCTAAATGAAGAAGTTTCAGAGAACACAAGATCAATCAACAATATATAATTTTTATAAATATATCAAGATGATTATATTTCATATCAAGGAAAAAGGATTCAATCCCTAGAAGACGAAGTCTTGAAATTGAAAAATAATAATAATAAAATTGAATTTATTGAAGAGGAAGTAAGGAAGATAAAATCTATTATTATTGAGTTAGATAAATACCATGAAGATATGAATAAGATTAAGGTCATAGCGAAAAAGTTATCAAAAAAATATTCATTTATTTTCTTTAAACTCTTTAAATATCTTATATTAAATCAAACATAACTTTTTGGATGCATATGTTTATATGAATGTTCTTCCACATATTTTTTGGATGGTTGTTTTCTCCAATTTATTTGGATGAATGTATTTCATATATACTTTTTTGAATGAATGTTTTGATATTTTTTTTCATAGATTTGGTTTCTAACATTTAAAGTACACTTTTTACCTCCTTAAAACCTTTTCACAAATCACAAAAGGCAAGAAGTGAAAAAAATATATAAACTTTCTAAACTTTTAGAGAAAATATAGATAGGTAACTTCCAAACAAAGGGGGGATCTGAAGAAAGTTCTAAACTTTCATAAAAAATAGGGAAAAGGTTATAGTTATATTAGATAGGGGGAGTAAGTATTTAAATTTTTAAACTTTAGTTTTTTACATTAGAAGTTGTGTTTTGTGATTTTAAAAAAGGGGGAGATTGTTAATTCAAAATTTTACTTTCAACACTTTCTAGCCTTAATTTTGAAAATCATAACTCAATTCCTTAAAGGTTTTACTTTACTAATTTCTATACTTCCCAAGTGAATTAAGAATGATTTTTTAGTAAAAATGTTTAACCAGACATAGAAAGATATTTCCATCAAAAATATCTCTTTCTAAATTATATGTACAAGTATTTTTACATTGAAATAAAAATTAAAGATTCCATAGAACATAGATTTATAGAATTCCAACAATAAAATTTCAATGAATTTCATCAAAAAAATATCTACTAAGACTATCAGGAAAACTTCATCGTATGGAGTATACATTCCTTCTCTATGAGCATCCATAAAATTTACTGAATGAATAATTTCATTCCAATGGATGAAGATACTTTATTCTACTTAACATTACCTTTTAATAATTGTAATGGTGCTTCATCAAAATCAACCATCAAATGAATAATATGTGTTGAACCATTTCAAGTGAATATGAGTTCATGTAAAGTCATTACAACCAAATCCATAAAATATGGAATATGACTATTAGAAAATTTTCTACAAATAAAAGTTTTATTCAAGGAGGAGGAATATTTTTTTCATCATTGACTATTTAAATTTTTTATGAAGGGTTTGTAACACCTTGTTACATTGAGATCACTTCATTGTAATCTTTAGAGATTTTTCTTATTAAGACACCCATGTGACGACTTATTATAAATTCTTAAAGAACTTATTTGATTATAATAATTGTGTGTTTGATCTAGTGGGATCAAGGATTTTTGGGGTTTAGGAAGACAGGGGATACTATTATCTTGTTGGTCAATAGTTCCTGAGGTTAGGGAAATATAATTTGTTTTGATCTTAGTATTGAGTGATTCCTTGGTAAAGGAAGATAGGCCTTTACAGTTTGGTTAAAACCATGTATTTCCTGAGTTTGATTAAAAAACCCTTCAAATTGAAGGTTAAAGTATGGTAAATTTCTTAGGAAAGTTTTTTTATGTTTTATAACACCCTTTATAAAACTTTTGTTACTTTATTTTCCCTATTAACTATAATTTTTAACATATTTTCTACTTTGAATACTTTAAGGAAAGTTTCATATTGTATGATATAAATTTTTCTTAACTCTGATAATATTAATAATTGATACAGAATTTTTTCCGATACTTAATATTATCAGAGTAAAGAAAAGTTTATAAAATGTAGTATGAAACTTTCCTTAAAGTATGAAAAGTGGAAAATATGTAAAAAATTATAGTTAATAGGAAAAAAAGTAACACAAGTTTTATAATATTTGTAAGAAAACTTACAAAAAATTTCCTAAGAAATTTACCACACATTAACCTTTACTGTAAAAGGATTTTTAATCAAAATCATGACATCTAACCAAACTGTAAAGTTCTATTGTGATTTCCTAGAAATGGGTGCCACTCAGAGGTGCCCTAAGCCTGGTTGGACACATGGCCTCAAGTGCACCTCCCCATACGTCAGAGGCTACCGACTATCATCAAGGGCCTAGGGTGTGTATGTGGGGAGACTATGCCCTCATTTTAGAGAGGAGAATAGAAGATAATAAAAAGAAATTAAATAGAAGAAGCATGATATCAAATAAATAAGACTGCCAGCAGAAAATAAGTATAAGCATCCAAGCACTAAATAATAATCGAAATATGGAAACTGGATCGTATACAAAATTATGATAATGTTATGTCAAGTCTCTAAAAAACTAGAAACTAGGTATACATGGTAGGATGAAATAAATGATATACAAAAAATTAAAAAGAAACCAAAAACTATCCAATCATCTTGAGCATTGGAATGATCATCTACTACCAATATCTCATCCTAAAGCAAGCAACCAAGCCAGGTGGCCAAAGCGGGATGCTTCCCCCTGTCAACACCTACATATATATAATCTAGCCAGGTACCAATTCCCACCCAGATAGGGTGTGAGATAAATATCATTAGTCCACCACCAACAGTGTCTATACCATCTATTATGTGAGTATAAACTGATAGTGTACAGGTATATAATAAATGTAAAGCAGTATAAAAAAGTAAACCGCACATGCCTACTTCAGCCTCAGGTGGTGTCTAAACATGTATCATTTAATTATTTATGTTCTAGTTTATAGTAAGCCTCATGATATGTAAATAAAACTAAAAATGTAACATAATAATAACTAAATATTACCCAAGGTATAAACAAGTCATCTTATAATGATGATACTAATGTAAGTGGATCTAAGGTGAAACCAAGGCATCCTTGACCTTAGGGGTCGAGCCATCTTAGTAATAAAATATAGTATAGAAAAAAGTGGGTCTAAGTGTAATTCAAGGGGAATCACCCAAGGCATTCCACTATAAATAGTTCTAACAAAGTCCAAGGATCTCATCCAAGGTAAAATAGGATAATCATGACTAGGCCCAGCGGGGTGAATCCATGGTGCCATGTGTCCAAAGACATCAAGTGAATTCAAGGAGTGTATTTGAGGAACCCTAATATTCATAAAGATAGTGAGAGGATACAAATATCTCATGTTAGGAATCCTCTAGTACATAAGGACCATGTACCAAGGTGGGTATCTCCCTTGGTAATCAGCTCCATGAATCAGAATGGCATCATCTGAGTTCTCAAGGAATTCCCTTGGGAATCCAAGGCAGGCTCAACTCTGACCACTCCTATAAAGATGAAAATTTATATATGCAACAGGCACCTTATACATAATTCATTATTTAATTTAGGCCATATAATAATCATGCATTTTAATAATTTAGTAGATTCATTCCATTGCCTTTCATACTAAGTGACAAGCCTTAAATGACATGAAACCAATCCATTACCTTAATTAAATTTTCAATTATTTTGTTCATTACTTTGCCTTTCATAAAAAGGACATGGTGGGATAAGGACATGTAACCATAATAAATTAATTTATAATGAACTAGGCCAATTGATATCTATAAATGTACTTTCCATTTAACATTTGAAAGGTTCATTAATTAATTGGAATGCTTACCTTAGAAGGGTTGAGTAATAACTATAAGGGTGATATCCATTTGATAATTAATAATTCATTTAGTTTAAGAGGTATTACCATTATCAGGGTCAATCCACACACCCAAATAGTGTCATAGATAAACCCACATGGGTTACTAAGGCATAATTAAGGGAGAACCCTACTAAGGATGGAAGGTGTTGTGGTATTAACCTCCAATGGTGTGGACATAATATATAGAAAGAGTTCTAGAATACTAGGATAAAGATTATAAGCATGGAATATGAATTTAATAAGAAATGTTTGATGAAATCATCATTTTCACAATGAAAGAAGTTTATAAAATGGAGAGACTTAAGGAATGATTCATAGACCACCTACCTCGATCCTATAGAACTCTCTTCATCCAGTATCATCCCTTAGTTTGGCCTGGATCGGAATAAAATAGAATAACATATCAATGCCCAGAAAATAGTTTATATGATCCTGCACTAAAATAGCACAAAATCTGACTAGATAAATGAAGAATGGAAGGTAACGGATTCGATCTCTTACTAAAATTAATCCAAGGAGATGAACGGTATTTTAATCATACTTTAGGAAAAAGATATATCAAGAAGCCTAGGTGGATAGAGCTTGATAGTCTTGAATGGGAGAAAAGGGAGGCCTCTTGTCCACTGTAGGAGAAATGAGAGGAGGTTGAGGTTTAAATGAATTTAAGGGAAAATGGACATTTTACCCAAAAATTACTAGGTCGCATGGTTTGGATACACGGTTGGCCAAATCGTGCACCAACCATGCACCTACCACTGTCCAAGGAGGGACCCTGTATGGTTTCATGTGAACGTTTTGACTAACTATGTTCAAACCATGTTCATGGATATACTATAAATTTTAGAGCTAGTATGGGTGTGCGCCCCCGGCTGCATGTTTTCCTCAAACCATGTGGCCTCCTGAATCCCTCTGTCCAACTCTCACACGGTTAGGGAAATCATTCAGATTGGCTCACATGGTTTCTACTAACCGTGTGGTCCAGCCCTTTCCTCCATCGTTTGGGGTTCCAAATTCAAAACAATCCCTGAACACCCCAAATAAAACTGTGAACTCATTAGGAATCCATAAAAGGTCCAAAATAAGGAATTAAACCAAAATTAAAAAGATCAATACCTGAATGACAAACTAGGTCCTTATAGTTTTCTCCCATTAAAGGAAATCATCCCCAAGTTCAGATTCCAAGGGAAGAAAAACACTGTTTGAGAACAAATCTAGCCATTGATCACGTACGTCAGCCTCCCACTCCTAAGTATCATCTTGTACCTAGCCATGGTTCCATATCACCTATACTAAAGGGATATGCTGGCCTTAGAGAGAATTTTCACTCATTTCAATGATGTGTATAGGATACTCCTCAAAAGAATCATCAATATTTAAGTTATCCTCCTCAGGATCAAAAATATGAGATGGGTTAACATGATAATAGTGAATTTGTGAAACATAGAAGAGGTTGTGCATTTCATGTTACCATTGAGGTAATAGCGATCGGTATGATACTAGCCCGACTCTCTCTAAAATCTCAAAAAGCCCTACAAAATGAGTTGATAGCTTCCATTGACTCTGTATCTATCTATTCCAAAGCCTGGGTGATACCTATAGGAAAACAAATCCCCAACCTCAAACTCTAGAAGTCATTGGCGTTGATCAGCATAAGATTTCATTTAGACTAAGCAATATACATATACTTCCTGGTCAGCTGAACCTACTATGAAGTCTCCTAAACGAGATGAGGACCCAGTAATACTACCTCTCCTGCCTCTATCCAATACAGTGGTGAATGGAATGGTCTACCATATAAGGCCTCATATGGATCCATCTGAATTTTCTCCTGAAATCTATTATTATAGGAAAAATTGATGAGAGGGATATGATTCTCCCAAGAACCGCTGAAATCAAGGAAGCATTCCGGAAGCATATCCTCCAAAACTTGTATCTTCCATTCTGATTGGACATCGATATGAGGGTTAAAATTTGTGCTCATAATCACCTGTGTACCCATAGCTCTCTACAAACCCTACCAAAACCTCAATGTAAAATAATCATCCCTATCTAAAATGATAGTATGAGGGACCCCATGTAGTCTTATGATCTCACAAACATATATTCTTCCCATCTCATCAACTGAGAAAGTCTCCTAGATAGGAAGGAAGTGGGCTACTTTAGTTAGTCGATCCAAGACTACCAAAACTATATCATTGCCTCAAGGTGACCTCAGTAAACCGACTATAAAATACATTGTAACTTCTTCTCGTTTCAATTCTAGGACTGGTAATTGATTTAATAAGCTAACAAGTTTTTGGTGATCTGTCTTCACCTACTGACAGGTAGAAAACCTAGTGATAAAACCTATTATATGGGATTTCATCCTAGGACACCAATACTAGATTTGAATATCTCGATTCATCTTGGAGATTCCTGGATGAACTGACCCCTGAGAAGCATGGGAATCTTTCCTTAGTTCCTCTCTCAAATTTATAGGAACCCAGATATGACCATATATACATAGGATATCATCTCCATTAATAGACTAATCCAAAGGCAGGTCCTCACCAGAAATACTCTCTCGGAGAACCAAACCTTTAGGATCTGAGAACTACCTAATCATTACCCTCCTAAGGAGTAAAAAGGTAACTGTCAAGTCTTTAAGGAAATAATTCTCATGACTCTAGTGAAACTTTAGATACATATCATAAAATAATGCCATCAATTTCCATTCATCACTAGCTTCCTGTATGGCATGTGCCTAAGTTTTCTGACTCAATGCATCCACTAGCACATTGCCCTTTCCTAGCATATAAGTAAGCTCAAAATAAAGGGAATGAAGGTATTCAACCCATCTTCACTATATGAGATTCAATTCATTCTATGAAAATAGATATTTGATTCTCTTTTGGTTCATATACACTATAAATCTCTCACCCATCAGATAGTGTCTCCAAAAACATAAGTCATGTACAACAACTACTAGCTCAAGGTTGTGCATTAGGTAATTTCTCTCATAAGGCCTCAACTACCAAGACCCATAAGTAATAACTATATCCTCCTATATCAGAACTACACCCAGTATGATGCATGATGCATCACAGAACACTATATATCCTCTGGTAGGCTCTGGTAGAATCATAATAGGCACTAAAGTAATCTTTACCTTCAACTCTTTAAAGGATTTTTCACATGTTTATGACCATATAAACTTCAAACCCTTCTTTGTAAGATTAGTAAGAGGTTCAAAAAGGAATGATAATTACTTTATGAAATTTCTATAATATCCATCCAACCCCAAGAAACTCTTCATACCAAACACATTCTTGGGATACTAGTAGGAAACCACAACACTCACCTTATATAGGTCAATAGATACTCCTGATTCTAAAATAATATGACCCAATAAGTACACTTTTTTTATCCAAAAGTGGCACTTGGAAATCTTAGAATACAAATAATTCTCTCTCAAGGTATTCAAAATTATTTCAAGATGTTTAACATGTTTTATATGAGTGTGATAATACACCAAGATATCATCCACAAAAAACCCCGAAAAAGGAATCTAGATAGGGTTGGAAAAACGAATTCATCAAATCCATGAAAATGGAAGGCGTGTTCGTAAGACCAAACTGCATAATGAGATACTCATAAATACCATAACTACTATGAAAAGTTGTATGAGTTATGTCTGAATTCCTGAATCTCACTTGATGATATCTCGGTCTCATTCCAATCTTCGATAATACACTAGCTCCTTGGAACTGGTCAAAGAGATCATCTATAGGAGGCAATGGATATCAATTATTAACAGTAAGCTGGTTCAAAAATTGGTGAACCATGCATAAATTAAGGTTATCATACTTTTTCTTAGAAAAAAGCATGGGTGAACCTGAAGAATAAGTACTAGTCCAGATAAAACTCTTGGCCTCTAAATCCTCCAATTGTATCTTGAGCTCCTGGATCTTAGTAGGTGTCATAATGTATGGAGGAATGGACACTATAGATGATCCAGGAACAAGTTCAATCAATAAATATACCTCTATCTCAAAATGTAAGAACCTATATCAAATAACAAGGATACAGTAGTGGAGGATACTAGAATAGTGCCTCATACTATTAACGGCCCTACACTCTGATTTTCAGGTATCGACTCTCATGCATGCAATTGGAATGATCCACAGCCCTATGTTATTGCTGGAATACCCTGATCAGGTCTGATTAGCTATTGCTAATAATCATAAGTATGGCTACCACAACCAAAACCTCCTCCTCAGCCTATCCTTATGATGCAACTCCAACTCCCCGCCTGATGTGGCACAACTAAACATGCTCATAAGGGTGGAGATGGTGTGGATCCTCTTCCACTAGAATAAGGTGTAAATATACAATAGAATCTCTAAAGATGACCCATACATCTGAAATCACGGCACTCAATAGGTTCTCTATCACACTTAGGATACATATTCCTCTATTTTCCACATTGATGGTATATAACAGAGCTACTAGTGGGGATACTCTAATTTCCACTACTCTTATGAAAAACTTCAAGGCTACACTTCCATCTACTTGAATAACTACTTCCCTACCTCATTATTGAAACTCTTTCCCTGGTACTATCAGCTTATCTCATATTGCGCTCAATGATAAGAGTCTAATTAATGATCTCAAAAAGGTAGGTAGGTGAAATACATACACCTACCAACGGATGGCATACTTAATCCCATCCCTCAAAGAATCTAGCATGCAATAGCTCATCACCGACTAAAAGTGGTGAAAATAATTTCTACTCAGTAAAACACACTGAATAGTTCATAAATGACATATCACCCTACTCCAGGTGCATGAACTTTCTGGTTTAGTCATATATCAACATCTGAGGAAAGAATTAATTATAGAAGGTAGTCTAAAATTCATCCCAGACTATGCCCTGCAGATGACTAGTTTGGGTAATCACATCCCACCAGTTCCTGGCTGAATCACATAGCATATAAGTAGTAATATTGACCCTCCTCTCTAGAGGTATCTCCAGATGATCAAAGATAGATAGAGTTTCCTCTATCCAAGACTCAACACCTTGTGGAATACCATCCCTTGAAAAGATAGGAGGATGTTGTTTCTAGAACTCATGAATTAGATTAGTCATAATAAGTTTAGGTCTTGGATAAACCTACATGGGATACATCATATGTAGAAAACCCTCTCAAAACTGAGTTTCGGTTCCCAGTTTGGGTATAGAAGGAGGTACCTCAGGTGGAACTACAAGATAAATCAATGGTGGCCCAGGTCCCACCACCTTTGGAGTGTGGTCGTCATTTCCCTCCCAGCGCATAACTAGAGGACGTCATGGTGGAATAGCTCTACAAATAACAATCACATGACTCATAAAAATATTTGGTAACAGATATAAGCACTAACGAAATAATATCATACAGATAAGGGATCACTACCCAAGGTACTATCCCAACTACCCACTTAGAAGGATAGGTATTAGTAAGTGTTCAAGTTGAATTATAGAGGTTCTAATAGGTTAAAGTTCAAACATACTTTGCCTCATCATTTATTGGAAACCATATAAATTTTATAAGTCAAGATTTACATTTAAAGTTTTAATTTTATTATATACATATATCAATGTTTGATTAAAATGGATCTTCATTCCTAGTGAATAAGGTCTCATACACCATATCACTGAAATTAACACCCATCTAAATCTATCAACCCCATAAACATTCAGTCTCAACATGTAACGGGTAATATATGATGGATCGACTCGTTAAATTACCCATTTCAACCCACAAGGGAACATACACCTTATGAATTGAAACTAGAAATAACTCAATCATGACCAAAGAGAAACTCATGTAACCAAAGGTACATAGCTTTAATGGGTACAAACCAGCTATTTAAGATGTAACCATGAACCTATACCTGAAAACACTATTTAGATTAATGTTAACACTTTAAAAAATCAATTCCCTACCCTATATAAGATGTTATAAGCACATGAATATATAAAAACCATGGCTCACTCAACAATCACAGGCAACACAAGAAATGAAAGTAGTGAAATGCACCTATATGACATGGCATATGAATATAATGTGAATTCTAGGTGCCTGTAATGATGCATGTAATAATGCTCCTTACCATACCATGCCAAGGTAAAATATCCATAAAGCATATCAAATATAAAAATTCATGTGTATAACTCAACAAATAAAGTATATCAACTGTAATAGGAAAAAAAGAACAAAAATTTCTCATTCCCAGGCAACTTGGTATTTACCCCCAACATGGGTTAGATACTCCCAAGAATGGATTATAACCAAGTTCCATCATGTCCTAATATCCTTTATATATTTCCAAACCATAATACAAAAGAAAAGAATGTTATGATACCACTTTGTGTTGTCCTGGACCTAGGTTCCACTCAGAGGTTCTCTGAGCCCAGTTGGCTATATGGAATCAACCATGCCTCTTTGTATTCCAGAGGCTGCTAACTAGAAGTGAGGGCCTAGGGTGTTTCCATGGGGAGACTATGCCTTCATGTTAGAGTGTATCATAGCAGATAATAATAATTAGTTAAATAGTGGAAGCATGATATCAAATAAATAATACTAAAAGTGAAAAATAACGATAAGCATCCAATCAATAAATAATAATAAAAATATGGAAACTGAATCATATAAAAAATGATGATAATGTCATCTCATGTCTCTACAAAACTAAAAATTGGGTATACATGTAAGAAGGAAATACATGCTATAAAAAGAGTAAAAAGGAAGAAAAACTATATAATAATTCCATGAACTATCCCAGTAATCTGATACCAAGCACCCATCATAAAGAAAGAAAGAAAATCAGGTTTCCAAAGAGGGATTCTTACCCTTTTAAACACCTACATACATATAATCTTCTCAGGTACCAATGGAGGCCCATATAGGGTGTGAGATAAATCTCAATAGGCCACCACAAACGGAATCTATACCATCCAGTCTGTGACTATAAACTAAAATTGTGAAAGTATATAATAAATGTAAATTATTAGAGAAAATTAAATAGCCCATACATGCTTTATCCTCAGTCGGTGTCTGAAAATATATCATTTAATTATTTATGTTCTAGTTTATAGTAAGTCACGTGAGGTGTAAACAGAACTTACAATATAACATAATAATAATAAAATAGGATACAATATATAACCAAGGCATCCTATAATGATGATACTAATGTAAGAGGATTCAAGGTGAAACCAAGGCATCCTTGGCCTCAGGGTCAAGCCAACTCAGTAATAACATGCATCCTGGAAATAAGGGGGTCAAAGTGTAATCCAAGGGGCATCTCCCAAGGTATTCCATTATAAATAGTTCTAAATGAGTCCAAGGATCTCTTACAAGGTAAAATGGGATAAGAATAGTGGGGCCCAATGGGGTGAATCTATGGAACCGTGTGTCTGAATACATCAAGCTCGATCCAAGGAGTATATCTAAGGCATCCTAATATCTAGAAAGATATAGAGAGGATCCTATGGCTTCATACTGGGTATCTTTTAGTAGATAAGGACCATGTTCTAAGGTGGGAATCTCCCTTGGAAATTGGATCATTGAATCAGAATGGCTTCCTATGAGTGCTCAAGGAATTCCCTCGGAAATCCATGGTGGGATAAAGTATGACCATTCCTATAAATATAAAAATTTCCATATGCAATAGGCACCTTATACATAATTCATTATTTAATTTAGGTCATATAATACCCATGCCTTTTAATAATTCGGTAGTTTAATTCCATTTCCTTTCATACTAAGTGACAAGGCTTAAAGGACATGCAACCAATTCATTACCTTAATTACATATTCAATTATTTGGTTCATTCCATTACCTTTCATAAACATGAAAAGGCATACTAAGGACATGCAACCACAATAAGTTCATTTATAATAAACTAGGACAAGTGATATACTTTCCATTTAACATTTGAAAGGTTAATTGATTAATTGGAACACTTAACTTAGAAGGGTTGAGTGATAACTATAGGGGTTATATCCATTTGAAAATTAATAATTCATTTAGTTTAACAGGTCTTACCATTGGCAGGTTTAATCCACACACCTGAACGGTGTCATGGATAAACCCACATGGGTTACCAAGGCATAATTAAGGGAGAACCCTACTTGGGGTGGAAGGTGTTGTGGTATCAACCTCAAACAATGTGGACATATTGTATATAAAGGCCTCTAGATTAAGAGCACAAATATTATAATCATAGCGTATGAATTTAATAAGAAACGCCTGATGAAATTGGCATGCACACAACAACAATAGTTTATAAAGAATCGAGACTTAAGGGATGAGTCATAGACCACCAACCTCAATCCTACTACACTCTTCTCATCTAGTATCGCCCATTAGTTTATCCTGGATCAGAAGAAAATGGAAAATTGGATCAATTTCCTAAAAATATGGCATATGATCCTGCATAAAAATAGCACAAAAGATAAAAAGATAAATGAAGAGTATAAGGTAATGGGTTTGATCTCTTATTGAAAGGAATCCAAGGAGAAAAACGATGCTTTGATCGAACTCCAGATGGAAGTGATATCAAGAATCCTAGGTAGAGGGAGCTTGAGAGCCTTCGATGGGAGAAAAGGGAGGCCTTATGTCCTCTGGAGAATAAATTATAGGAGGGGTGAGGTTTAAAATAATTTAAGGGTAAAATGGTCAATTTACCCAAAAAAATATTAGTTTGTATGGTTTGGCTGCACGGTTGGCTAAATTTTTCGCCAACTATACACCTTCCACTATCTAATGAGGGACCTTGAACGGTTTCATGCGCGCATTTTGACTAACCATGTGCAAACCATTTGCATGGATCTACTAAAAAGTGTAGAGATACCCACACAATCATGAGCCTCTAGATGTAGGATTTCCTCAAATAGTGTGGCCTCTTAAATCCCTATATCTAGCTCTCTCACGGTTAGGGAAACTGTGCAGATTGGATCGTACAATTTCTACTAACCATGCAGCCCAGTCCTTTCCTCCACCGGCCTAGTTTTTGAGCTCTGAACAAGCCCTGAACACCCCTGATACAACTATGAACTCGTTATGAATCCATAAAAGGTACAAAATAAAGAATTGGACTGAAATTAAAAGGATCCATACCTAATGGAAAAACCGGGTTCTTAAATCTATCTTACTTTACCAAGGAAGACCTCGATACTAAGATAGGAACAACTTCTGTTTCCCTGGCCTCAAGAACCATCGATCGGCAAGATTATAATAACTTATTTCTTTCTAAACCTTATAATCCCTCGATCACACCAGATCAGACATGCAACTATTACAATCACATAAATTCTTAAGGTGTTTACAATAAGTCCTCACATTTATGTCTTAAGAAAAAAAATATCTAAAGATTACAACATAGATTTTTCAATGCAACAAGATGTTGCAAACTCTTCATAGCAAATTTAAATATTCATCTTTCTGCTCCTTGAATATAGCTTCTATTTATAGGCATTTCTCTAATGGTCATATTCCAGATTCTTCGAAGTTAGTTGCAACGGCTTCGGATGAACTCACCTTCACTTGAAAAGGTTCATCACATCTTCTTCATCTTATAGTCAATTTTGATAAAGCATTATTATAATGCTTAAAATGTTTCATTCGGTAGAATAAATTTTATTTTTCTGGTGGAATGGAATTCTTCATCCAGTAGGTTTTATATATATATATTCTTCTGGAAGGAATGTATGCTCCCTTTGATGAAGTTTTTCTGGTAGTCTTAGTAGAACTTCATCTGATGGACTTCATTGCACTTTTACTAATGTAATTTTATAAATGTATGTCTGATGGAATATGTAATCATTACTCCAATGTAAAAATACATGTATGTTTGATTTAAAAAGAAATCTTTCTGATGTAAATATCTTTCTACGTCAGGTAAAATAGATTTCCTAAAAAAATATTCTTAATACACTTGGGATGTATAAAAATTAGTAAAGTAAAACCTTTAATGAAGTGATATGTGATTTTGAAAACTAAGGTTAGAAAATGTTGAAAGTAAACTTTCGAATAAACAAGATGGTGATTTAGTTGTGTGAGGTGGTTATGGAAATTTTTCTTTTGGTTGGTGGTTATGTTTGAAGTGTAACGAGGTCCTTGATAAATATCTTGCAGGGTGGTTATTTTGACCTTTTCCTTTCTTTTGGGTTTGGTTTTGATTCTTGAGGATAATAATCATTTAATATTTATCTAATGTAATGACTTGTGTATTCATGACCTATTTTTTGGTTTGTTGGTTGGAAGCATTCAGAGGAGGCTTGAGGCGGGTTTGGTGGAGTTTGAGCTACAATTGTGTAGCAGTAGGTGTTTCACAACATGAAAGCGGGGTTCACATCATGAGTTGGTGATTTTTGGCATGTGAGGTCATTGAATTCATGGATTTTCCTGACCCCTCCCCCCAAAGTTACCCCTCCTGGGATGAAAATGTTATAAGGAGGATGTTGGCCACCCAAATCCCACCTCCAATAGGCCACTGGTTAGTGACAAGCACTGAGGGTATAATGAAGATACAAATGGGAGGTATTGTCCTCTAAGAGAACATGTGGAAGAGAGATATAAGACAGTACACCAAACAACTCCTTTATAGATATAGATAAAATAAATCTAAAGTATATACATGTAATTTCATACAAGACTAAAACAACAGGAAAGGAAAACTACAAGTACTAAAAAGGTAACTCAGCAGCAACCACAAATCCCAAATAGGTCATGAACAACCATGAGCTAACAATATCCAACCTGATCTCCAACCTTCTCCCACTGACCTAAAATAATGTTTATATATATAGGGTGATTGTAAAAAATATACTTATTAGAATCCTCCTCGGAGCATCTCATTCAAAATATAAATAAATCATACTAAAGCTCAGGGAACAACAAGTGAAATTGACTCATCACCTAAATAGGTATACTAAGTTCTCATCCTTACCATGGATATCTCTCACCAAGTATTAAATACAATAGATCATATATTATATTAATAAAACAAGGTTACCCTGCTGACACTTCCCCGCTGATTTTTCATTCTTCCCCAACATCATACATCCTAATTCATCACTCTCCAAAATAATTCAGATCGAAGAAACCTAGGATAAGTATCAGAACACGCATCTTGCGCATCACATCATATCATCATCTCATTTACATCTTCATATAGTAACCGATTAGTTTATGGGATCCACCGCAGCCCACATGTCGTGTATCATACAATGGGTATTATACCTCAAGAAATCACAGATCATACACTGAGTATGTACCTCAAACCATCACATCTCATACACATCATACATATAATAATCCTTATGATATTATATCCAGATATACATGCATATAAAATAACCAAAAGCCATTAAAATACTCTACACACATATATATGGGAAACAAACCACCATGAATACCAGCACATAGTACTACCAAGATAAGTGAGTGTAACCAGATGGGGTAGTCATCCACCTATCCCTCGCCAAACTGGATGTTGGGGAAAACACCCTCCCAAATTCCATAGGGTGTCAGTCACCCTGCCGAAAAGGGTGTGGTAGCATAAAAAATCACAAAACATACAAGGTATAATATATCTCACAACTACACTATGGGAAATAACCTAGTGTCAATCTCAACTACAGTTATCATCACTCGGACACCCGGATATCGCCGCTAAGAGCTAGATATCATATAATCACACGAGCATTTTAAGAAGACTTTCATCAAATTACTTATTTCCTTTAATTTTAGACTTTATGTTAATTAATTCACTATCTATTAATTAACATCATTCTAAATTACATTTCATTAACCATTAATGTTAAGTACATACCCTCTAGGCATAATCCAACTGAGTCCATGGTTCTCAAGACTCTCAACATCTTTGCAATCTAGCAAGCACCAACCCCATGGGTTAAGACATTTATTAAAAATTATTACCATTCCATGATTCTAGGTACTCTATGAAACATCCTAAGCTACCATCAAAGATATGCTTAAACAATCTCATATATCTATGGGTAAATTAATACAGATGAATAAGAAACTCAGCCATCGGGAGATTAAATGGATTTATTATCAAGCAAGCATCCTAGCTTTAAGCACAATAATGGTTATTCCCATCTTCAACACATTCCATAAACTCTTATGTCATCCCTGATACCCTCATGCATATCACCATGAATCTCATCATCACAAACATCAACTACTACCACAAACCCGACCCTCCTCATCCATATCTCATCAGTCATCCCAGGCTCACACCACATCCTATAGAAAGGATCACAACCATAGAAACATAGAAGGAAGAAACAACAATTAAGGTTAAGAGGAAAAATATTCCCTAAAATAAGGCATTTATCTTTTAAATGAAAAAGGGAACTCTCGGACCCAACCATAAAGCATTTATCCTTCACAAAAAATGGTCAATTTTGACCACAAACACAATTCATTTAGCCTTCATAGCAAACAAACAACCTTGGACTAAAACATTTATATTTATCAAACAAATGGTTCTTATTCTATCTTTAATTATCCAATTCAATTATCACAAGTTCCAACTATAGGTAACCTAAGGAATCAGCTATAAAAATCTATCAAATTACTTAAACATGATTTCTAGCATTTTCCATCTTAAACAAGCTTTAAAGAATGACAACTCGTATCATTTACTTATTTATCATTAACAACAAGCATTACCAGATTCATGTTCTTTAGAAAATTCCATTTACACATGGAATAAAAATTACAATTAAACATGAATTTATCATCAATTTGATTTCCATAAAATTATATGAATCTAAGGATTCATTAAACATGCATCTTATTTAATTCTTTAGCTAACCAAAAAATTATTTCTAGATTTACATTATTTAAATTATTTCCATCAAACATGTTAAACCAAGAATAATAAACATTCTAAACAAATCATAACATAAATAACACACTATCTAGAAAAAGAAGAGTTAAATTGTTATCACGGTGGAAACACAAACGATCGCTAACCACAAACTGATTCTTTATTAATTTGGTTTATACTTTATTAGGATTAGTTCTACTGACATCCAAATAATATAAATCATGAAAACTTTTTGATTTCATATAAATGATAAAATATAAGAAACCAATCCCCAACCTCAAAAGAGTCAAGGTTTTTTGACGAGAATGGAACAATGACATGAATCTCTGATCACCTCTCCTGCAAGAAAACTATAATATCCTAAGGACATCATGCCAAAAACACAATGAAAACATCAAAATAAACATCATTATAATTATGAATATAATACTCCATAACATAGAAAGAGATAATGGGAGGAAAAAAAGATAAAATGAAAAAGAACCGCAATAAAACAAGAAGAATTCACCTTGGATCACTAAGAACTGATCATAGGAAGTTAAGGATTAATCCCTATCAAAAGGGGATTTAAATTCCCTCAAAAAGATATTCTGAGGTGCCTAGGGGTCGAGAGGAAAATTTGGATAAAAGTGGTTTTAGAGGGTCTTGGGGGTATTTATAGGAGAACTTAAAACTAAAGTCTACAGTACAACCCCTCACACCACACTACAGAACTACCTGACAGAAAGCATATTACAGCCCAATGTAGGATATTTCACTATATCCCCTAGTCAAAGGAATTTTCGAGAAACATGGAACCTTCCACAATGTAGATCCTATAAAAGGGGAGGAGAGACTATGGTGAAATGCAACCCACTACACTATAGAACACATTTTTAAGAAGGGAACTATGCCACAACCTACTGCCCATGGCGTAGCTACCCCCAATTTGGCAGAACCTCCTAAACCCATATGTCACAGCCTGGATTCTCCATGTCATAGTGCTCAACCACTAGGGAAGTGTCTACACCACATACCCACTCCACGGTGAATCCATTCCAAAATTGGTAGTGGCTTTGTAATCCCCATTCCCAAGACCTTATGCCACAGCCATCCCCACTAAGATGAAATGACTATGATTATAGCACAACCTAAGGCTCCATGGAATATAATCCTCTATTATACTAATATTTTAGCTTAACCACATAATTTCCTCTGAAACTCCCTAGAACCTCCTTCAGACACCTCCAACATCCTGATCTAGCAAAGAAAAGGGCTACTAGGGTCTGGGTCCTTAAATCATATACCTCTCAAACTATTCACATACTTGAGAATTTAAAACCATATTGAAGAGAAAGAATGAAAAAAATTTATCTGAACAACAACCTTGTGAGATACCTCTCAAGGATCTTGTCATCATAGGAGCTTCACCACCTCACTCATAGAAACCAAGTACAAAACCACACAACAGCAACCACCAGCCCCTAAACACTCTCTAGGTTAATATACCTCTCAAAAGAGAGCAAGGTCACCAATAAAACATCAAGAAGAAACCATCTCATAAACTAGAAAAGGTCAATATTCACAAAACTAGAAATTTTAAAAGAGAATAGATAAAAAAACATATCATGATACTAAGTGTGTATCTTCGAATCACATTCCAAGGTGCTCTCATCCACATCATTGTGCTTCCAGATGACATGAACCAAAGGAATATAATGCCTGCACAACACCTTCTCCTGGTGATACAATCTCTATAGGTTGCTCCTCAAAGGTTTCATCATCGTCAACATCGATATCACCCTAATCAATGATGCAAGAGTCATCATGAAGGTAACAGGGGAGCTACTAAAGATGGAAGACATCATGTATCCTACTCATCATTGGGGAAAGTGTTATCTGATGCACCATGACTCCAACACGATCCAACACCTCAAAAGGTCTAACAAACTGAGGATAAAACTTATTCCCATAACTAAAATTTCATTACCCATGAATAGGATCCACCTTTAGAAACAAAAGACTTCCAATTTAAAACTTCATATGTCTCCTCCTATGATTGAAATATGAATTCTGATGATCCTTCACTACTTTCATCCTCTCATGAATTACCTAAACCATGTTTGTTGTGATCTACACTAGTTATGGCCTAAGAATCACTGACTCTCTAGCCCTAGTCCAGTATAACAAATAATGGAAAGGTTGGTCGTAAAAATATTCAAATAGTGTCATACCTATGTTGGAGTGGAAACTATTTTTTTAAGAAAACTCGGCCAAGGGTAGGTGGATCATCCATGAACCACCAAAATATAGGACACAAGAACACAAAATGTCTTTAAGAGTCTGGATGGTATGCTCTATCTGACCATCAATCTATGGATGAAAAGTAGTGTTAAGGCATAAATGAGAGCCAAAATCATGTCAAAGATTCCACACCCTAGATCTAAAATGAGGAATATGATCAGAGATGATCATCCTTGGGATTCCATTAAGTCTCACCACCTCCTCCAAAGACTACCTCTAAGAAACCTCTAATGAGATCAAAAAATTAATCATTATAAAGTGGGTTAATTTTTTCAAATGTTCTAATATCACCCATATAGCATCAAAGCCTTCCTGGTCTTGAGGTAAACCGGTAAAAAAATACATTAATATGTCTTTCCACTTCTACTGAGGAACATCTAATGGGTGGAGAAAACCATCAGGAACACAACATTCAGGCTTCACTTTTTGGCAGACCAAACATCAAGACACAAACTCTGCAACTGTACGCTTCAACCCAGGCCACCAAAGAATACATATCAGAGCTCAGTACATAATTTCACACTAGGGTGTAACACCAAGGGTGATCTATGGAACTCATAGAGAACCATTACATGCATCACCAAAGGAATGAAAATATTTCCCTAGAAAAACACCTGATGTTGATCATCCTCAAACCAACCATCAGAAGAATCACCAAAAATAACTTGGTCACTCCAGACCTCCACCTTAGAATCCCCTAGTCGGGACTCCTCTACCTACTCTACAAAAGATGAATGCACTATCATCTAGAAAAGAAAAATTATTCCTCCAACCTATCCCATATCAAATATACATCACTGAGAGCTTTTCCATCACTCTCTAGGAATCTCTAAATTCATGCACAGCATCTCTATGTGACTTCTACTCAGCGCATTATATACAACATTTCCCTTTCCTGGTGTATATAAAATCTCAAATTCATAATCCTATATAATTTCATCCACCACCATTGTTGAAAGTTCAAGTCACACTGGGAGAATACATACCTCGGGATCTTATAATTGTTAAAAATAAAAAAAAAACTCTTTTCAATGAGGTAATGTATCCACAACTTTAAGGAAAACACAATTGTTTCTAACTCAAGATCATGGGTGGAATAGTTATTCTCATGAGTACATAACTACCAAGACCCATAAGATACTATTGATCTCTACTACATCAAAAAACAAGACAAACCAAGATGTGAAGCATCATAGAAAACCTCAAAGTAAACTCCCCCTGCTAGAAAATAAGGAACTAAAGTGCTAACCAACTTCTATGTCAGGTACTTGAAAGCTATCTGACACTTATTATTCCACAAGAATGCTTGGTCCTTTTTGTTTAAATCTATCATAAGAGTCACAACCTAAGATAAATCATCTATGAACCTCCTTTAATAGCTTGCAAGACGAATGAAAATATGCACCTCTACAACTATCTTAGGGCTTCCCATGAAACCATTGCCTTGATATTTGAAGGATCCACATACACTCCCTAATGGGACACAACATTCCCCAAGAAACAAACTTCAAGATCCTATAACTCACACTTTTACAACTTCTCAATCAGATAATGATGATGAAGAACTCCCAAAATAGCACACATATGATTTTTGTTCTCCTCCCCATACATGGAGTACACAAGGATTTCATCTATGAAAACTACCATGAACTTAATCTAGATCTCCCTAAACATTGTTGTTATCAACCCCATGAACTCATATAGAGATTTCATCATACTGAAATGCATCAAAATTAAATTATAATTCATATAACAACATTAGAAATCACAATTTAGAATATCCTCATCTTTCACCTACATATGATGATATCCCAAACATAAATCGATCTTTGAGAACCAACTTTATCCTTTTAGTTGATTGAATAAATCACCAATCAATGGAATAGGGTAATAGTTATTCACTTTAACCTGATTCAAATGATGATAATATATATAGTGGTGCAAACTATCATCTAACTTCGTCATGAAAAAAATAGTGCACCCCAAGGTGACAAACTCAGCTAAAAACCCCTATTTCAACATATCATTGAGTTTTACTCACAGATCTCTCAAATCATAATGCATCATCATGTACTAAGACATAGAGATGGGAGAAATGATTGGTTATAGATCAATCCCAAACTTGATCTCTCTTTGAGGCGATAAAACTACAACCTCCTCGGGAAAAAAATCAAGTTAATCTTCCACAACCCTAGGAAACATCATCGGTTGAACCTCTAACAAACTCAACATCAGCTCGGCCATCAAGGAATACAAATATGAAACATGCCTCCAACCCATCTGAGCGTCTCACTCACCAAAAAACATTGTTGGATCTTTATCAACATCATAGAACACAACCTATCTCCTAAAGCAATCCACAATAGCTTGCATAGAATACAGTTAGTTCAGGTTGAGGATGATGTCATATGGATATATCTGTAAACATAAAAATCCTCCCAAACAGAGGTGATACCCCAGCACTAGCTCATATTTTCTACATACTTCATACATATAATCACATCCTTCAACTAACGTATTCAAATACAAGGGCACTATAAATATCTCCACTGCAAGTCTGAAATCATAGATTATGATAGGTGATATGAAGGAGTGTGTATCCAATGAATCAAATAAGGCATTCACCCAAGTAAAAAAAACAAGAAAAGGGTGCCTTGAACGATATCTGGCTTGCCCAGTGATAGAAGAGCTAGAGAATGGAGCTGGCCACGACCTCTCTGACCCTAATGACAACCACCTCCATGGATGTGATCTGCTCTCTAAGGATGAGGAGCATCTCATGGTTTTCCTATCCCTACCCCATATCCTCTCAACTAATCCCAAGTTATAGTATCCTATTTTTGTTTTCTTAGTTGAAACTATTTCAATGTAGGAACCTAATGTGGAACACCTGGTGCACATTGTCTGCTCAGAAAGGTCAGGCACTCTCATGGTAGATAATTTCTACCTCCACACACAAAATAAGCATTTAATCCCTTGAAAAAGGCCTGATATTATCCACCCCCTGATAAATGAGATGATGATGGATGAAACCTACCCCCAATTGTCTGAAATCTCTTCTGTCCAAGAAACTGGGAACCTCAAACCACAGATCTACTTCTTGAGGAATCCTGATGACTAACCTATTGTGAAGATCTAGTTTTGGTCAGCATCCTCTCAACAACCTCTACTCTTTACATCACCTCAAGATATGTCAACAACATAAATGGTGTTATATGGTGAGGGATGTCTAGATGAAAAGGCTCCTCTAAATTACACGCTCCGAACACCTCATCTGGAAATAGTTATGAAGCATGTCAGAGAAGAGTCCTAAAATGGATCTCGAACTCCCACATGTTGGATCTCCCCTATCGAAGGGTAAGAAAATCATGAATAATGGATGCCTTATCGGTCAAAGAAAGAAACTCTACTCGAAACTAGTCCTTGAACTTCTCCCATGACACCACTGACTCATTGCGATCTCTAAGGAACAAGACCCACCACTTTCTTATTTTTTCACATAGCATTGTCACAGTCAATGAAACTCAGTGCTCCTTCCAAGCATGGATAGAACTAAAATTTATCTCAACCTCCTCCAACTAGTCTTATTCCATTGATTTTGAAACAGATCCTTCATACTTCTTTAAACTCAGGCACTGAAACTCTTAGATTTTCCCCCTTCAAGTTTCATCGTTATCGACCTCTACTCTATGGAGATCTACTGGCACATCCTGATAAACATATTTGGTGAAAACCAAATGAGGAAATCGACCTACAGCCATACCTAGAAAATAAAAAATAGTTAGAGACTCCTAAACCTAGAATATAGAATATTTAACATTAATTAATTAATTAATTGTTTTATTTATTTAAGGTTTAACTTTTCACAAGGTCTTCCCACTTAAAATATAACTGCAAAGAAGAATTATGCATGATATTTTCCTAGGTATCTACCCTACAACCAATATCACTTTGCTTATTATGATTGGTAAGCATAAAGGTTCATGCCTCATATCACAGGGGGGGACTAAATACTTATTTCTCAGTTGGTCTCCCTTATTGACATTTCTTAGTAAACTTAGCTGATATTGTTTCTCTACCAACCCCTATAGTCCTTATATGTGTCTAACTCTAAACTCCTTCATATCCCTCAACCTAAACCTCTGATACCACTATGTCACAACCCCCTCCCCCCAAAGGTACCCCTTCTGGGCCGGAAATGATAGAATGAAAATTTTTACCACCTAAATCCCACATCCAATAGGCCATGGGTTGGCACCAAGCACTAAGGGTACAATGAACATACAAATGGGAGTCATTAATCTCTAAGAGAACATGCAGAAGAGTGAGATAAGACACTACACCAAATAAATACTTCATAAATATAGATAAAAGAAATATCAAATACATACATGTAATTTCATACAAGACTAAAACAACTGGAAAGAAAAACTAAAAGTATCAAAAAGGTAATTTTCTAGTAACCACGAAGCCTAAATAGATAACAAACAACCACAATCTAGTAATATTTAGCCTGATCTTCAACTTTCTCCTACTAGCCTAAAAACAATTTATATATACATAGGGTGATCATAATAGGTATACTACATAGGATCCTCCCTAAAGCCTCTCATGCAAAAGATAATGCAATCATACTAAAGTCTAGTAAACAAAAAGTGAAACTAACTCGTCACTTAAACATATATACTAAGTTTTTAGTCATACCATAATTATCTCTTATCAAGTATCTCATACAAGAGATCATATATTGTAGTAATAAAACAAGGGTACCCCGCTAGTGTTTCCTCACTAGTTTTTCACTCTTTCCCAATATCGTACGTCATGAGCCATCTATCTCCAAAAGAAGTCAACTCAAAGACACCTGGAATAAGTATCACAACATGAATCTCATGTATCACATCATCTCATCATCTCATCCATATCTCAATATAGTAATAAAATAGTTTCCATGATCCACCACAACCTATATAAAGTGTATCATACAATGGGTATTATACCTCAGGTCATCACAGCCCATACACTGAGTATGTACCTCTATCCATCATAGCCCATACATGTCATACTTATAATAATCCTTAAGGTACTATATCTAGAGATACATGTGTGTGAAATAACCACAAGTCATCACAACCCTCTATACACATATATATGGGAAACTCACCACCATGAATACTATCACAACCAAGAGAAGAGAGAGAATCTAGAGGGGTAGTCAGACATCCATCCCTCACTAGCCTGAATGTTAGGGAAAACACCCTCCTAGATTCTATTGGGTGTCAGTCTCCCTACCTAAAAGGGTGGGGTAGAGTATGAAATCACAAAAAATACATTATATAATATATCTCAAAACCACATTGTGAGAAATAACCTAGTCTCAAGATCAACTGCATCTATCATCATTAAGAAACCCGATTGTCACATCTAAGAGCTAGATATCCTATAAGCATACAATCATTTTAATAAGTCATTCATTAAATTAATTATTTCCTTTTTCATGTTACACTTTACATTAATTAATTCATTATCCATTAATTAACATCATTCCAAAAAAAATTATTAACCATCAATGTGAATTCCATGCCCTCCAAGCATAATCCAACTGAGTCCACGATTCTCAAGATTGTCCATATCTTTTCATTCCAACAAGAAAAACCCCCATGGGTTAATAAATTTATTAAACATTATTACCATTCCATAATTCTAGGTACTCTAGTAAAAATCTTAAGCTACCATCAAAGAGATGCATAACCAGGCACATCTAGTTGCCTCAAGCAGTGGGTAAGGAATGCAAATGAAAAAGCAACCCGACCATCTAGCCATTAAATAGATTTATTATCAAGCATGCATCCCAGCTTTAATCATTACAATGGGTAATCCCAACTTCAACCCGTTCCATAAACTCTGGTGTCATCCCCAACACCCTCATGCATATCACAAATTATCTCATTGTCATAGGCGTCAACTGTCTTCACAAACTCGAGCCTCCCTGCCCATATCTCATCAGTAATCTCAAACTCACATAACATTGTATAGAAAGGCTCATAGCTATAGAAACATAGAAGTTAGAAATAACCATTAAGTTCAATAGGGAAACTATGACCAGAAACGAGGAATTTGGCTTTTACCTGAAAATGGTCACTCTCTACCTCAACTACGAGGCATTTAGCCTTCACAATAAATGGGTAACCATGACCCCAAACATTTATCTTTATCAAACAACCAGTTTTTATTCCAAATTGAATTAACTAATTCAATTATCGTAGGTTTAAACTATGTGTAACCTAAGTCATTAGCTATAATAAGTTATCAAATTACATAAACATGCTTTCTATCATTTTCCAACTTAAACAAGCTTTAAAGAATGACAACTGAAGTCATGAATTTATCTATCATTAACAGAGACAATTATCAGCTTCATGTTCTTTATAACATTCCATTTAAACATGTAATAAAAATTACAATTAAACATGCATTTATCATCAATTTTATTTCCATTGAATTATATGAATCTAAGGATTTATTAAAAAGAATCTTCTTTATTTATTTATCCAACCAAAAAATTATTTCCAAATTTTCATTCTTTAACCAATTTCCATCAAAAATGTTAAACCAAGAATAATGAACATGTTAAACAAATAATAGCATAGATATCATAATATCTAGTAAAACAATAGGAAAATCGTGATCACAGTGGAAACATGTAACGACGCAATGTTTTATCAATGGAAATTTGCGTCTTATAATTATGTTATATAATCACATGAAATCACAACACAATGAACTACTAAGTACTATGTGACCTTTAAACATAATATTGCCACTTCTATGATTTGAATTTCTAAAATCTAACATGCACAGTTGCGATCAGTAAGATGTTTGGAGTCCGATTGAACAAACTTAATTTTTGGTTAATAGTAACCTACCTTTATGAATAGTAAACTACCCTTATGAATAGTAACATAACCTTATGAATAGTAACCTACCCTTATGAATAGAAATATGTACCTTATGAATAATAAATCATCCAAAATAATAGTAACCTCAATCATGGATGTATAAATAAAATGTAGGCATTTTGTAAGTGATAATATGACCATAGTAAAAGTATTCGTATTTTGGTAATTCATAAATAATTAGTTACAATTAATTAATTAATTTAAAAGAAATTTTATTTTCCTAAAAGGTGTTCATAAATTAACAACTATATGTATTCTGGTTTTATGATAATTTTATAAGACCTTATGTAATTTTTTAAAGCATTATAAAATCAATTATAGATTAAAAATATTTATTTTTCAAGTAAATTATGATTTTAGTTAAAAATTAAATTAATCATATTTATAATATTATTTTTTAAAATTGGAGTTTATTTTTGGATTCTACACATTGAAGAATGGTTAGGGTAAATTTTTGGGATTTTTCTAAAATACTTGAATTTTTTATGAATAGTGAAATACGGTAATATACATTATAAGCTAAATGGACTATTCCTAGCATCATGGATGATGTAAGAAATCATATTTTGAATTTACATGCACTTATTACTATTTTTTTTCAATGAATCGTCACTATTTATGGTCTTGAGGAAAATTAATAAACTAAGGAATTAAATATTATGAAAAACCTTCTCCCCTCCACTATAAAAACCACCCACACTCCCCTATTCTCTTCACTCCTCTCAAGCCCTATGCCTTCCCTAAATTCTTCCCAAATATCTCTCCAAGATCCTCCCACAAGTCCAACATCCCTTTTTATCCTCAAAAGACCAAATCCTCTCCCCTTAATAGGCTCTCAAAGAAGATTGATTCAGGAGGTAAATTCCTCTTTTCAATTCTTTTATTTTCTTTCCAAGTTCATTTATTTTCTTTTCTATCCTTAACTCTCTCCATAAAAATGTTATGAAAACTATATTACTTTAAATTTACTTTAATTTTTTATGATAATGGAATAATTTATTATCATCTATCATTTACTCTTCTTTTATACTAGTATTAAAGACACCATCCGAGATGTGTTAATTTACCACATTCAATGACGATGGGTTTTCAATTTCCATTACCATCTTCAATTATGGTCATGAAACCATTTACATGGTTGAACCAGACCATAAAATATGTATTATGTCTCATATATGGTTCTTTAATCCTTTTTTACACATGGTCTTGATTTATAAAACAAAACGTGTTCATTGTGGTCAAAAACCGCCAATTAACCCAAAAGGTTGTCACTAAAGTTTTATATAATGATTCAAATTCACTCAAAGTAACCAAATTAAATTTACAAAAATGTAAACTTATAGATGTTCAAAAATAAAATATAACTCCAATTCTGGATAACCATCCCATTTTTACATGATTCTCCCTTCATGAAAATAACTAAACCAATCGTAAAAACCAAGAAAACAAACGGACCCGAATAATGAAATTGAACCACTTAACCCATAAAAAAGGTCATGAATGAACTTAAAAAAGGTATACTAAATCTATTAAATATATAATAGGTTCTTAAATTATTAATTAATTAACCTAATTTGATTATTCAGGTCATTAATATCAATTGGAGAACATTATCGGACTTAAGGTAAGGGATCCTCTCTATTTCACTCTTATTCAAGAATGTCCTCTATGTTATGCCCTTTTACGTATAATTCATAATGATGGGTATGATTTAAAACCTCCCCAATACTTCTCTCATGATGTATAAGTGATTAGAAACCCCTTTCTCTCTCATTAAGCACTCTTAAGTACACCTGATACCATGCTGATAATCCGTAAGGGATTCTACCCGAACCTCCTTTATTCCTTTGGGTTGCTTCATCTTTCTTATTACCAAAATAAAGTTATATTATATTTTTATGTGAATATTATAAATTTTATGTACATTTACCAAATTCATTTATCAATACCCTTCATCATTCTCTTTCGGGGTATACATGTTATTAAGTGATTCCCTCCTCAATACTTCCCGATAAGCAAACTTGTTTTAAGGGAACTTCCCGAATTCTTGCCCAATTTCAAGTGCACTCTATATTCTGTTTTAATCCACAATTTTCTTTATAAAATCAGTATTTTTATTATGAAAACCTACTTGGTTTACTTCTGGTTTTATATAAAATATTGTTCTCTTTTCAATTTTAAAGGCTCTATAGTATTTTCCTTAAACCCGCACAAAAATGTTTTAATGCTAAAATTTATTAAATACTCTTATTTCATGTTGTAAATTATTTTTGACATCACTTACCATGATATATTCTTATTTTAACTTATTAATTTCCATGTATGTTTTAATTATTTTCTTTCATGGACACTTGTATGATACACCCATTAATTATGATTTATAACATGATTATGATACCCATTTCTTTCCATGGGTACCCTTATGTTTATGTATGATTGATTATGTATGATTCTTAATGTGTAAAACATATTCATGAAAATTTAAGATGGTTGTGCCTAGATATCACTCCAATTCATTGAGTAAAGTTGAGTCTCATGAGACATTATGTGCGATGGTCTTGGCTATTAGGCTTGGCTTGTGCTACCATATGTGACAGTCTTGACGGTTAGCCTTGGTTTGTGCTGCCATGTGCAACAATCTTGGCGGTTAGCCTTGAATAATGCTAAAGTCATGTTTTATGTTTCTTCCACATCACTATGACTCCATGTTTATATGATTCCATGTTTATATGTTATGATTCCATATGTTACATGCCTTTTTATGTCATCATGTTATGCCTTCTAACCCATGTGCTAAAGATTTATTCTTATGTTTATTCCATTGATGGGATTTTTAGATCATCCCTTTGTTTATTTTATTCCCAGGTTATTCTATGAAGATGTATGAGCACAATGGATGTTAGGGGATCTTTTTGAAGATTAAATAAAGAAGTGTTTTTTTAGTCCCGTGTTTTTAGTTTTATGTATCTGGTCTTCAAAGACACTAGACTTCATGATCATTGTCTTTTACTCTGATGTATAATTATGCTTAAAATCATGTAATATTATATGTAAAATGATAGGGTTGATATAGTTGGTATTAGAGGATGGTCTAGTTATTTTTAGAGATTAGTAATAGAGAACTTTAGTAAGAACCTTAAGAATGAGACTAAGTATAAGAAAACACCCCTAAATTTTGATAAGTATAAAGTAAGTGGTTTATCAAGAAAATACATCCCTATCTGGATACAAACAGGTAGAGGTGGCTCTGGTAAAGATGTATCAAGGGGTAACACCTGAAAACATCACTTTGAGCTAGACTCAAATGGGAATCGGTGCATAACAATAGCCCTTGCTGTACTCTTGGTTTGACACTCCTAGGGGATATGCTTTGGTAAATTCATGAGATTGGTACAAACCATTATTAAGGGAATGAAAAAAAATCCCATAAAAATATAAGTTAAGAAATCGATCAAGGAAAACCCAAATTGAAGCATAGAGAATCGCAAGTTAGGATATACTTCTCCTTTACAAGTTTATCCTCTTATGTTAAAAGTTTCCTTTTTATGCTCAATAACTAAGTATTAAATCCCTCTAATTGTATGCTATTTTCCTTAGCTAGTGGAAAGAAATAGAAGAACATGTGCCCACAATCAATGTAATGGGGAATGTAAAGATTAACCTAATGATATTCCTGATATGATGGGAACAGGTGCTCACAACTTCATGACAGTACTTTCTCAGCTGGCTCAAGTTATAAATAATAACTTGAATCATGTGGAACACCCTCATCCTCCAAGGAAAGATCAAGTTTCCATTGAATCCTTCATGTGGAAAATGCCTCCCATGTTTAGTGGATTTTCTGATCCCCTCCTCATGGAACAGTGGATTAACTCCATTAAAAAGATATTCTCTATCCTTCAGTTCTCAGAAGAAGAGAAATTAATATTGGTGGTCTATCGTTTTGATGAGGAAGATAATCAGTGGTGGAAACTGATCAAGAATAAAAATCCCCAGGAGAAAATTGATTCCATGGATTGAGAGGAATTCAATAGAATGTTTTTCAATAAATATTTTTCTCGAACCCTCCATATCAAGATGGAAAGAGAGTTCCTCAGACTCAGGCAGAAGGAAGATGAGTCAATCGAGGCGTATAAAGAAAAATTTACAATGATTGCAAGGTAAGCCTCTGGTTTTTTCATGAACACTGAAATCAAGGTGGATCACTTCTTTAGAAGACTAAATTCAAGTCTACAAAAATCATTAGTTATTCGATATTTCGATAGCTATGAGGAGATTGTCCATTGTGCCCTTAAGGTTGAAATGGAGATCGTAGATTCCCAGTGGTATCGTGGGCCCAATGACAAAAAGAGGAAAACGGAAATTAATTTGGGTGGTTCCGCAAATAAATTCCATGATGGAAAGAATCTATATCATCCCATGTTTAAAAATTATGGGAGAAAGCAACTTGGGAACTGTCTAAAGGGAACCAGGAATTACTTCAAATTTGGAAAATTGGGACATATGGATAAAAATTGTCGATGGGATATGAAGAATCCTGTTAATGTAGAATAAGAAAGGAAGGTTTAGATCAACACTCAGCCTGTAGTACAGTGTTACAACTGTAAAGAGCATGGGCATTATGCGAACAATTTCCCTAAGATGAGGGTTGTCGGAGGCAATCAACAACAACCTCCAAGGCAACAAGGAAGAGATTATGCTATAACTACTTCTAAGGTGGAGCTAGACAATGATGTGGTGATAGTTATGCTAGTTATTTATTCAAGAATAGAGAATGTACTATTTGATTCTGGTTTTACACATTCTTTAATATCTTTCAAGTTTAGTAGAACTATTCAAACACCACCTCAAAATTTAGAGGAAAAGTTATATGTGAGAAGAGTGAATGGGGAAATTATTTCATCCATGGTTTATTACTCCTCCCTAGTAAATGTTTGTGGACTGAACCTCCCAGTAAATCTTTTCATTCTTCTTTTAGTGGAGTTCGATGTTATCTTTGGCATGGATTGGCTATCTTTATACAAAGCCAACATCAACTGTCAGGAAAGGGATATTAGCCTTCACATCCTGAAGAATCCTCTAATTCTTTACAAGTGTAAGGAGGAAGTTGAATCTCCATTAGAATCATCATCTTAAGTGTGGATATTTCTGCCTTATGAGCAAGCATATCTAGCTCAAATGATTGAGACAAAGGATAGAATCATGCTTGAAGACATGCATATCATGAGGGATTACACTGATATATTTCCCAAAGAGTTGTCTGGTCTTCCTCCTGACCAAGAGGTTGAGTTCTCAGTTGAACTTATTCCTAGATCTCTACCTATATCAAAGACGTATTATAGAATGGACACCATAGAGTTGGAAGAGCTAAAGAAATAGTTACAAAAGAATCTGGAGAAGGGTTTTATATGCCCAAGTGCTTCACTATGGGGAGCTCCATTCCTCTTCATCAAGAAGGATGTTTTAATGCACCTCTGTATCGATTATCATGAGCTCAATAAAATCATGATAAAGAACAAATATACCCTACCTCGGATAGATGACTTGTTTGACCAGCTTTGTGGGGCCATTTATTTCTCTAAGGTGGACCTTCAGTCGGGATATCACCAATTAAAGGTGAGGAAGGAAGATATTCCCAAGACTGCCTTTTGAAAAAGGTATGAACACTATGAGTTCATAGTGATGCCCTTCAGACTCACTAATTCTCCATAAATTTTCATGGATTTAATGAATAGAGTCTTTACAGATTACCTCAAAAAAATTTGGTAGTCTTTATTGATGATATTTTGATATGCTCCAAGAGAAAGGAGGAACATGAGGAGCATTTTAATACTGTGTTGAAGACTTTGCGAAGAGAGAATTTGTATGAAAATTATAGTAAATGTGAGTTCTGGATGGAGGAAGTATCATTATTGGGTTATTTTATCACCAGCAAAGGGATATATGTGGACCCTTCCAAGACAAAGGAAATCAAAGAGTGGCCCAGGCCAACATTTGTATCAAAGATAGGCAGCTTTCAAGGTCTAGCCGGGTATTATCGATGATTTGTGAAAAACTTTTCATGATTTTCAAACCCAATTACCAAGATGACATGAGAGGGAGTAAAGTTTTTCTGGACTCATGAATGTGAAGAATGTGTTAAGGAGATGAAAAAGAGGGTAATCAATGCACCATTACTCACACTCCCAACAAGTGGAGAACTCTTTGTGGTGTACAGTGATGCTTCAAAGAAGGTCTTAGGTTTTTGGATAATGAAAAATGATAAATTGATAGTCTATGCCTCAAGGCAGATGAAAATCCATGAGAAAAACTATCCTACGCATGATCTGGAGTTGGCAGTTGTGATCTTTTTGTTAAAAATCTTGAAAAATTATCTCTATGGGGAGAAGTATGATATATATACTGATCACAAGAGTCTCAAATATATATTCACACAGAAATATCTTAATATGCACCATTGAATATGGATAGAGGTCATCAAGGATTATGACTACTCAATCCACTACCATCTCGATAAGGTAAATAAGGTGGTGGATGCTCTGAGTAGAAAGGATCATGCATCTTTATCAATGATGAGAATTAAAAAGGATATGATCTTATTATACTTTTAGTGGATGGAAATGGGAATCATTAAGGGATGAACATCATCAATCATTTTTCAAATGATTTCTCAACCATCCATCATGGAGAAGATAAATGATTCTCAAAGAAAATGTGTGGAAATTTAGAAAAGGGTGGAAGCCATTAAAAATGGGAAATCCTCAGAGTTCAATATTGATAAAGGAGTTATAATATTTGGGTCACAATTATGTGTACCATCCGATATAGAGATAAAGAAGGAGCTTCTGAATGACGCACATAGCTCAACATTCTTTATCCACCCAGGGAGTATAAAGATGTATCGAGATCTCCAAGAGAAATTTTGGTGGGACAATATGAAGAAGGAGGTTGTTGAGTATACATCAAAGTGCCTGGTATGTCAATAAGTGAAGGCTGAAAGACAGAAGTATAATGTGATTATGCAACCACTACCCATACCAACATAGAAGTGTGAGAACATCACTATGAACTTTTTCACTGGACTTCCAAGGACATCTAGAGGAAACAATGTTATATGGTTTATTGTGGATCGTCTTACAAAGATAACTCACTTTATCACAATTTGAGAGGACTTCTCATTGGATCAACTTGCATGGATATATATCAAATAAGTGGTAAGGACCCATAGATTACCACTATCTATTTTATCCAATAGAGATCCAAGATTCACCTCAAAATTCTGGAAAAGTATCCAACATGCTCTAAGCACTGAATTTAACTTCAATACGGCCTATCATCCTCAAACCGATGGCCAATATAAGTGAATTATTCAGACACTAGAAGATATGTTGAGAGCTTGTTCTATGTAATTCAAAGGAGGATGGGACCAACATCTTCCACTAGTTAAATTCTCCTACAATAACAGTTTCCACTCAAGCATCCAAATGGAACCATACAAAGACCTCTATGAAAAAAGGTGCAGAACACCAGTGTGTTGGGATGAAGTTGGTGAGCGTAAGCTGCTAAGACCTGAAATGGTTGAAGAAATGGTGGAGAAGGTGAAAACCATTTAGCAGCACATCAAGGCAGCCCAAAGTCGACAGAAGAGTTATACAGACATTTGTCAATGAGATCTTGAGTTCAAAGTTAGAGACATGGTATTTCTCCACATATCTACATGGATTAAGGTCATGAGGTTTGGGAAGAAAGGAAAGTTAAGTCTCAGGTACATCAGCCCCTTTGAGATTCTTGATCATGTCGGGGTTGTGGCCTATCAACTAGCACTTCCACCTACCATGTCCAAAGTACACAATTTCTTTCATGTGTCCCTCTTAAGGAAGTACATACCAGATCCTTCACATGTACTCTCTTTAGAGGTGGTATAGTTGGAGAGTGATCTTTCTTATGAGGATAATCCAGTGAAGATCTTAGATCATGGAGATAAAGTGCTACGTAACAAGACTACTCACCTAGTCAAAGTACTATGTTGGAACTATAAGTACGAAGAGGCAACATGGGAATTGGAGGAGGCAATGAAGGAAAATTACCTGCACTTGATTATGGCCTAGAATGTAAAATGATATTTTGAGGGTGAAATTTCATAAGGGGGGAATAATGTAATTACCCAATGTTTTATTGATGGAAATTTGTGTCCTATAATTATTTCATATAATAACATGAAATCACAACACAGTGAACTACTAAGTACTATGTGACCTTTAAACATAATATTGTCACTTCTATGATTTGAATTTCAAAAATCTGACATACATGATTGCAATCAGTAAGATGTTTGCAGTCTGATAGAACAAACTTAATTTTTAGTGAATAGTAACATATCCTTATGAATAGTAACTTACCCTTATGAATAGTAATATGAACCTTATGAATAAAAAATCATCCAAAAGAATAGTAACCTCACCCATAAATGTATAAATAAAATGTTGGTATTTTATAATAGATAATATGACCATAGTAAAAGTATTGGTATTTTTATAAGTCATAAATACTTAGTTACAATTAATTAACTAATTTAAAAAGAAAATTTATTTTCCTAAAATGTGTTCATTAATTAACAATTTTATGTCTTTTGGTTTTAAGATAATTTTATAAGACCTTATATAATTTTTGAAAGCATTATAAAATTAGTTATAGTTTAAAAATCTGTATTTTTCAAGTAAATTATGATTTTAGTTAAAAATTAAATTAATAATATTTATAAAATTATTTTTGAAAAACGGAATTCATTTTCGGATTCTACACATCAAAAAATGGTCAGGGTAAATTTTTGGGATCTTTCTAAACTACTTGAATTTTTTATGAATAGTGAAATATTATAATGTACATTATAAGCTAAATGGACTATTCCTAGCATCATGGATGATGTAAGAAACCTTAGTTCGAATTAACATGCACTTATTACTATTTTTGGTCATGTAATAATCAATATTTTTGGTCTTGAGGGAAATTAATAAACTAAGAAATTAAATATTATGAAAACCCTCCTCCCCTCCACTATAAAAACCACCCACACTCCTCTCTTCTCTTCACTCCTCTCAAGACTTTTTCCTTCCCTAAATTATTCCCAAATATCTCCCCAAGCTCCTCCCCCACGTCCAATATCCCTTTTTCTCCTTAAAATACCAGATCCTATCCCCTTAATAGGCTCTCAAGGAAGAATGGTTCAAGAGTTAAATTCCTCTTTTCAATTCTTTTATTTTCTTTTCATGTTCATTTGTTTTCTTTTATATCCTTGCCTCCCCCCATACAAATGTTATGAAAACTCCAGTAATTTACATGTACTGGAATTTTGTTATGATAATGGAATAAGTTATTATCATCTCTCCTTTACTCTTCTTTTATACTAGTATTAAAGACAGCATCTAAGACGTGTTAATTTACCACATTCAAGGACGATGGGTTTTCAATTTCCATTACCATATTCAATTATAGTCATGAAACAATTTCTATGGTTGAACCAGACCATAAAATATGTATTGTGTCTCATATATGGTTCTGGAATCCTTTTTTACACATGGTTTTTATTTATAAAACAAAACCTGTTCATTGTGGTTAAAACCCGCAAATTAACCAAAAAGGTTGTCACTAAAGTTTTATATAATGATTCAACTTCACTCCAAGTAACCAAATTAAATTTACAAACATGTAACAGACAACCATTCCCTTTTTACATGATTCTTTGTTCATGAAAATAAGTAAACCAATCATAAGATCCAAGAAAACAAACAGACCCGAACAACGAAATTGTGCCACTTAACCAATCAAAAAGGTCATGAATGAACTTAAAAATGGTATAATAAATCTTTTAAATATATAATAGGTTATATAATTATTAATTAATGAACCTAATTTTATTATTTTGTTCATTAATATCAAGTGGAGAACACCATCGGACTTAAGTTAAGGGATTCTCTCTATTTCACTCTTATTCAAGAATGTCCTCTATGTTATGCCCTTTTATGTATAATCCCTAATTATGGGGTATAATTTAGCACCTCCCCCATACTTATCTCATGATTTATAAGTGATGAGAAACCCATTTATCTCTCATTAGGCCCTCTTAAGTAACCTGATACCATGCCAATAATCTGTAAGAGATTCTACCCGAACCTCCTTTATTCCTTCGGGTTGCTTCATCTTTCTTATTACCAAAATTAATTTATCTTATCTTTTTATGTGAATATTATAAATTCTATTTACATGTAACAAATTCATTTATCAATACCCTTCATCATTCTCTTTCGAGGTATACATGTTATTAAGTGATTCCCTCCTCAATTCTTGCCCAATTTCAAGTGAACTCTATCTTCTGTTTTAAGCCACCATTGTCTTTACAAAATCAGTCTTTTTATTATGAAAACATTCTTGGTTCACTTTTGGTTTTATATAAAATATTTTTCCCTTTTCTATTTTAAAGGCTCTATATTATTTTTCTTAAAATCGCACAAAAAAATTTAATGCTAAAATTTCTTAAATACTCTTATATAATGTTGTAAATTAATTTTTACATAACTTACCATGATATATGATTATTTTAACTTATTAATTTTCATGTATGTTTTAATTACTTTCTTTCATGGACACGTGTATGATACACCCATTCATTATTCTTTATGACATGATTATGATACTCATTTCTTTCCATATATACCCTTATGTTTATGTATGACTGATTATGTATGAATGATTATGTATGATTCTTAATGTGGAAAACATATTCATGAAAAGTTAAGATGGGTGTGCCCATATAGCTCTCCAATGCATTGGGTGAAGTTGAGTCTCATGAAACGTTATGTGTGACGGTCTTGGCGGTTAGCCTTGGCTTGTGCTACCATGTGCGACAGTCTTGGCGGTTAGTCTTGGCTTGTGCTACCATGTGAAATGGTCTTGTAAATTAGCCTTGAATCATGCTAAAGTCATATTTTATGTTGATTCCACATCACTATGACTCTATGTTTATATGATTCTATGTTTGTATGTTATGATTCCGTATGTTACATTCCTTTTTATGTCATAATGTTATGCCTTCTAACCCATGTGCTAAAGCTTTATTATTATGTTTATTACCTTGATGGGATTTTTAGCTCATCCCATTGTTCATGTTATCCCTAGGTTATACTATGAAGATGTGTGAGCATAATGGATTTTAGGGGATCTTTTTGAAGATTAAATAAAGAAGTGTTTTTTGTAGTCCCGTGTTTTTAGTTTTATGTACTTGGTTTTCAAATACACTAGACTTCACGATACTTGGATTGTACTATGATGTATAATTATGCTTAAAATCATGTAATGTTGTGTGTAAAGGGATAGGTTCACTATAAAACCCAAATGATCGCTAACCATAAACCAATTCTTTATTAATATTCTTTATCCTTTACTAGGGTTAATTCCACCACCACACAAAGAAGCTAAAGCATGATAATTTTATGATTGCACATAAATGATAAAAGAGAAGCAATGAATCTCCTACCTCAAAAGTATCAACATTATTTTATGATAATGTAATGACAACACGGATCTCTAATCACCTCTCCCATAAGGAAAATGCGATATCCTGAGGATTTCGTGCCATGAATTCACTGACAAGCGTCAAAAGAAACCTCATTAGAATGATGTACATCATCTTCCATAACATGTAAATATATAATGGGATGAAAATGAGATCAAATAGAAAAATAACCACAAGAAAACAAGAGGAAATCACCTCTAATTAGCACTAATCTATCAGAGGAAGCAAGGGATTAATCCATATCGAAATGGGCTTAAAAGGCCCTAAAAAATATCTTTCGGATGCCTAGGATTCGAGAGGAAAATTTGGATAAAAGTGGGTTTGAAGGGGCTTGGGATGTTTATAGGAAAACTTTAAACTAAAGACCACAACGTGCCCCCCAAACCACACCGCAAAATTGTCTGAAACATGGTATATTATGGCACAAGGCAGGACACTACGCCGCAAGCCCCCTGGTCAAAGGTACATCTGAGAAACATGACACCTTCCACGATGTAGATCCTATAAAAGGGGAAGAGGGACTATGGCGTAGTGCATCCCACTACACCACAGATCCCATTTTTCAAGAAGGGTATTATGCTGGAGCCTACCACCCATAGCACAGCTACCCCAAATTCAAAAAAACCACCTCAAACCCTTATGTCGCAATCGGGATTCTCCATGCCACAACACTCAACCACTAGGGAAGTGTTTATGCTGTAGACCCGATCCATGTCATAGCCATGCCAAAATTGAAAATGGGTCTGTAATCCCTATTCCCAAGACCCTACGTTGCAGTCAAGCCCAATAAACCATAGCGACCTGGATTATGATGCAACCTAAGGCTCCATGATGTATAATCCTTAGTTATGTTGATATTTCAACTTAACCACCATATTTCCTCCAAAACTCCTTGAAACCTACTCCAGACACCTCCAACACCCTAATCTTTCAAAGTAAAGGGATAATGGGTTTTGGTTACTTACATGGATTGTGTTCAAATGAGGTTTGAATCATGAAATGGGTTCACAATGTGAAATGGGAATTCACGATGTGAGTTTATTCTTTCCAAGGTGCCATGAATTTCAAATTTTGAGGAATTTCATGCCTTGAGTTGGATTCACAGCTTATAATCCATGGACCCTGTGGAATTCACAATGTGAATATGGAATTCACGTCATGAATAAGGTATCTTACAACCTATTTATAGGTCTAATTTTTAGACAAATCCCTTCATTCAACTATTGTTTCCTCAAGTTTTTGGGTGAACCCAAGGTGGTTTTGAGAGATATTCTATCCCATTTATCCCTGCATTAATCTATGAGTTTTGGTGGTTGGTTGTTGGTGATCAGTGGTTAGTTCTTCTCCTTTTTATCTTATTTTCCCTCCTTTCATGAATTCACTATGGTGTTATTGCTTTGGTTTGGGGTGAGTTTGGGATGTGTTTTTTATGATCCATTAATGTTGTTCAAGTGGATTCAGAGTTTCCTAGTGTGGTTGTGGTTTTAGGGTTGTTTCTTTTTTCCCTATTGTCCGCAGCGAGTTGGAAATCTTATTTGATGTAGGGGACCCTCATTCTCTACCTATTTATGTGTTATGTGTGGGGATTTAATTTTTTTCCTTCCTTTTGGTGGATAGTAAGGTTTAGATTAATGAAGATAATGATTTGGAATAATCTAAAACTGATGGGAATGGGGATAGATCGCACTCTTTTACTGCTTTGATGATATTATTGATGATTTTATATCAGGTTTTTGTCTTGCTGAAAATCACAGTTGTTAGGAGCCTTATGTGTGTTGTAGTTGATCTGTTTTGATGAACCTTGTGGTGTTATTGTTTGATCTCACCCTGAATAAAAGGATAAAGAACGTATATATGGCTAATGAAATGGATTCTCATGGAAATTTGGTTTGTGTGATAATACTCATGCTAAATAAAGAAGTAATGTGATGAAATACCTTGAATTAATTATGGAATTCAAGGTGTGTTGTTGTGTGTGGTTGTGCTTGTTGTGTTGCTTTGTGTGATGTAGGTTGTTGTACGGTGGTGGTGGTGATCAGTTGGGTTGTGTAATGTGTGGGGCTATGATGCAGTGGTTGGTTGGCATGGATGTGATGTGGGTAATTGTGTGGTGATTATGGTGCACAATGGTGGAGATGTGTGATGGTAATGAATTGTGGTTATGTTGTGTTGTGAGGTGTTGATGGTTGTTGTGAGTTTGGTGAGCCGTTGTGTGTTGTGGTTATGCTAGTTGCCCGATTATCCATTGAATAAGTTATAATGTAGAATGAAATGTTCTGGGATATTAAACAAAAAAGTGGGATGGAAGATGATATGTGGTCAGTGGATTAAATGAATTTTATGATAGATGAATGGGCTATGTAAATGTGAAGGTAATGGCTTAGTAAATGGGAGTTAGTGGGAACTCATTAAATATGGAAACATTGCAGTTTGTAATTAAAAGTCGGTTTTGTGCAACTTGTGTGGTGTTTGTGTTGTGATGCATATAGTGGTGGTAGTTGTTGTAACGATTGACATATGGAGTGGTGGTGGTGTTTTGGTGTGCTATAGTGCATTTATTATGAACTCATAGGTTAGGTATTGTGTGTTATCTATATATCATGTATTTTATGTTACTTTTATACACACCCCACCCGAGTTGTATAGTCTTACCAATACCCAAATATTTTGGGTTCTGAGTGTTTTTTCCAACACTTAGGATGGCAGTAACACAGATGGATGGCTACTCCCCCCCCTTCCTCGCTCTTCCTTCAACGGTGATAGCCAGGCGTTTTCATGTGAGATTTGATGTGATGAGTCTATGATGATATGTGACATGTGGTGGGGGTCATGTGTGTTAAGAGGGAATGAGATTGATTTCATTAATGTTCATGATACCCTGCTGATATGGATATGTGATGGGATGTGATGTGATGGCCTAGGTGTATTCGAGTGAGATTTAATGTGATGGTCGAGGTGTCTTTGGGTTAGATTTGATTTGATGTTGACTAATGATAATACCAAATTATATAACTTATAAGGGTGGGGTAGGTAGGGATGTGTCTCTACCCACATCAGATATGGATGGTATGTGATGCGATATGTATGGAAGGGATGGGAACACAGGACGTTCGACGTTGGGGAATGAGAGTGGAAAATCAGTGGGGAAGCGGCAGTGGGGAATCTTGCTTTGTTTATATTATTATTACTATGTTACTATCGGATGCATGATTTGGTGAGCGAGTCATGGTGCAGTGGGGATTGGTTAGTTGACATGTTTAGATGCTTGTTGGTTCTTCTATTTATTCACTAGCACATTAGTATGCACTTTTTACATGTTCACTTGATACCTTGGGTATGATCCTAGGGAGTATACCTCTTATGATCACCCTATGTATATAAATTGTTTTTAAAATTTCTAGGAGGACTTTGGGGACGAATCTAGATATTTCTAGCTTGATTTTTGGGGCTGTTGTTGGGTCACAACTTTTAGACTTGTCTTTTTGGTATATATTTGGAAACTTTTATTGTATTTGTTGAAGTTTCTTATGCATTGTGGGGTGGTTTTGGGTATACTTTTGTAAGATACTTGATTTTCCTATGAGGTAAGAATATTTTTAATTTCATTTTAAATGCTTGGATTTGACCTAATGTAAGTTCATAATGAGTTCACAAGAGTTTCGGGGGGTGTCTAGGGATTATTCAGAACATGGAGTCCTGGTTTTTGGAAAGGGTAGCTGGGTCGCATGGTTAGTAGAAACTGTGTGACCCAGGCCGCATGGTTTGAGGAAATTGTGCGGGGAGTTTTACAAGGTAGTAGGGGGCACAAAGTTCTCCCAAACTGTGCGCCCAGGGCTGTACGCCCATGTGTGGCCACCAGAAATTTTTAACAGAGTCCAAACTCATAGTTAGTGCACAATTTGTCTAACTGTGTGCCATGATCATACGAGGGGTGATAGGGGACAAAGGAATATGGCACAGTTTATGCATGGTTTTCTATACAGTGCACATGAACAATGCAGGTTCCCTATTAAGGCAATGATGGGAATACATTTGGTGCACGGTTTGGATAACCGTACGTCCAAACCGTGCAACCCAATTAAAATGTGGGAAATGATAATTTTTTCCTTAATGACTTAAATGTTAACCCTTCTCTCTTATTTTACCAGATTCACCAGTTGTGGATAGCTTTTCTCCTCCCATTGAAGATCCTATGGAATCCTAAGCTATGATTTGAGATAACTCTCTGATTCAGGCTCTGATTCAAACATTTTTCATCTCATTGGATCTACATCGGTAAGTTTTTCATTCATCTTGTGCCTTTATTTGTTAGTATTCGTATCAACGAAATTATTTTGGTGCAAGATAATTTTCCCTATTTCCAGCGTATTTGTTTGTTATTCATTTTTCTTCTAATATGGACTGAATCATAGGTCAATACTGGATGAGATTCTACCATGGACATATGGTAGGTGGTCTATACCTTTCCCTCAATATTTGGTGTTTTATATTCCTAGTTTTCATTGTACCACATGTTGGACCTTATGGTGACGCCCCTAAAATTAACTATATGCCTTGAATGAATTGTTTGGAACCTGTTAGGTTTCCCTTTTAGTACCAATGTGATGGTTGGAGGCCTTTCACCTCAACTCGGACCACCCATGGGGTGTTTCCTTGTATCTTCCCCATATTATACCACCCCGTTGGGTGCATGTGAGCTCTCCAATTTTAGTGAGATCCATAATGATAATTTAATGAATTGTTTAAGGTTGTGAGAACCTTGTTTTAATTGTTCATTTTTAAATGAAATGAATGAATTAAATTGAATTGATAAGAGAAGGTTGTTTCATCCTTTTCATATGATTGCATGTGATTAAAATGGATAAATGGTTTATATGGAAGATGATGAATGGGTTGGAAGAAACCATTGGTTTTGAATGATAAAGTTTTATGAATTGATTATGGTATTGGATTCCAAGAACATTTCTGCTCCTTGTATCCTGATTCCATAGGATGTCATGGACATTTCTACTTCATGGATCTTGATTATGGTAGTGTACTACTTGGACATTTATACTCCTTAGATCCTGATTCCGTAGGATTCTAAGGAAATTTATACCCCTTGGATCTAGATTTCTTAGACTTGTATTGGACATGCTTTGTTGACATGTTCTTTGGACTCCACCCAATTCTTTACCAAGTTTTCATTGAGATGCTCCATGGACTCAATGAGGATGTCTTGGTCTTCTATTCCTTAGATTCATCCATTCGTGGTCAGACATTGGATTACACGGCATAGGTTGTTGTGGATGTTATACACTTGTTTGCACAGTGGGACCGTTGTGGATATTTTTCTTTTCTTTACAAATAGCCCTAGTATGGGCATTTGATTACATTTTTTAGACTTGATAGTATCACACTTTCCTTATTTATGTATTACAGTTTCCCATGTTTATGGAAGCTTGATTATTGTTCACAGGGATCCATGTTTGGCTAGATAGGATCATATCTTCATTTGACACTTTACTTTCATTACTGTTATGTTTGTGATATATTTCACACTTCTTCTGTTTATATTACATAGACTGTACTTGTGATATACACTATTAGTGGTGGCCTACTGAGTGTTATCTTTCACCCTATTCAAGTCATTGTTGGGTACCCAAACAAACCTCATGGATATAGGTAGGGACCGAGATAATCACCCATTGTACAATGCTTGATTGGTTGTGCATAAGAGCAGGGGAGCATAGGACCAAGCTATGCTCGTGATGCTAACTCGAGATAGTTTCTTTTGGATCTTTTTGTATTTTGATACATGTATCGTACTGGATGTTTGTTGTCATGTATTGTCTACCATTTTTTATAGATACATGACATGATCATCATATATTATATAACACTTCTTTTGGATTGTTTATTATTACAATCTTCTAGATGTTTATATCCTATTTAGTTATTTATCTGCTTCTGATATTGATTGGTGTGATTAATGTCATTGTGCTACACTCTGACATGAGGGAATAGTCTCCCCACAAACACACCCTAGACCCTCGCTGCTAGTCAGCACCCTCTGGCATATGGGGAGGCGTGCTTGAGGCCATGTGACCTACCGGCTTGGGGCTCTGTTTAGTGGATCCTGAGTCGGGACATTACAAAGTGGTACCAGAACCTTTCTTTTCTGGATTTTCTATATTGAGACAATAGACAGGATATTATAAAGGTATTGGAATTTGGTAATGAGTTGTTCTTGGGAGTAACTAACCCACATACAGGGAAAATGCCAAATTATCTAGAATGGGGAATTATTATCTTATATTTCTCCTATTACAGTTGAATTTATTCCATAGTTGGGTGATGCACTTGAAGTTTGATGTTTATTATGATTACATATTTTAATACTTGGTCTGATGACATGAGGTCATTCATCTCATTCATCATTTTAGGAACCTGTTAAAAATCACATACCATGAATTATGTCATGCCATATAGGATGCATTATTTGAATGCATGATATTTATTATGTGTGCCTTGAGTGATATACATGTTGTTCGACAAATGATTTATGTGGTAAATTGAGAAACATAGTTGGTACTTAGAGTTTTTGTCGTAACCTAAACAGTGTTTTTCTTCTTAGGCTACAGCAAACACCATAAACAGCCAATTATATCTCATTAAGTCATGGAACATTGGTCGTATGGACTAGAATGTGTTATGGTATGGATTAAGTGGATGCCATATTTTGGTTTATAAGGTGTATGGGCCTTTATAGATTGGAAGCGGTGACCCATTTGGTTTAACCATTTAAAGATAATTGTAAATAAATGTGGATTCAAAATGACTTAAACTTGTGAAATAGAGAACTTTACCTTGACCCGGATTTAGTGTGGGTTGTAGTTAGTGTATTTAGTGCTTTTTACGATTGTTTATATTACCTAGTCATGGACTTAGGAGCAAGAATATGGGTGTGGATTGTTTATAAGAAGGCTTAAACTTATCCTATGTTTTTATATCTGTGACTTGGTTATTACCAAATTCTTTTCTGAGGCATGTGTTTGGAATTATAGAAACATGTCACCACGATGACCTCTAGTCGTATGCCAAGAGGGTGGAGAAGACTATGCTCTAGAGGTGATGGGCCCTGATCTACTAGTAGATAAACCTGTAGTGCCATTTGTGGAACTAGTAGTTGTACCGGATATGGGTGATGACGCACAATTCCATGAGGGTTTCTTGTGCTTTATGCAGACCTTTTAGGGAGCCTCGCAGCCTGCTTTGTCTATAGAAGAGGTGACATGTGTATTCCAGCAGCAACATCCTCCCACGTTTTTGGGGGATGGTGGTCTATAGGTTGTTGATATATGGTTTGAGACGATTCTATCAATTTTAGAGCATTTGGAGACACCTCCTGAGAGGAAAGTGAATCTCGTGAGATATATGCTTCAGGAAGCATCTAAACATTGGTGGGATGTTTTGAACCAATATGATACACTTTGGGATATGGTTTGGAGGGATTTCCAATCCAGTTTTTATGATTAATTCTTTCCTGAGACCCTGAGAGCTGAAAGGGATGGTGATTTTATGTTAATGGAGCAGGGTGCAATGACCATTATAGGGTATTCTGCACTCTTTACAAAACTTCAGCATTTTGCAACGATTTATCTAGATGATGAGCCATCGAGGATGAGAAGCTTCGAGGAAGGTCTCAAGAATGTCATTCAATCATAGGTAAATGTATTTCAGCTGACTAATATTACAAAGACAGTGAATCGTGCACTTATTACTGAGCAGAACATGAGGGAAGCTGGGGGCACAGAGTAGGGAAATTCAGCCTCTCAACCTAGTAGTACAATGTCAACTGGAAGAAAGCATAATTTTGAAGCATCTTGTGAGGGGAATACCATTTATTCTATGAGTGATGGTAGTTTTGTCTCCTTTCATCGGTGTGGGATATGAGAATATATGAGGAACTGGTGTGATAGAGACTTAGTCAAGTGTCGAGCTTGTGGCAAGATGGGTCATATATAGTGATTCTACATGACCTTCCCTCTAGCAGTTAGTGGAAGGAGATCGAAATTGACTCTAGGTTCACGATTGAGATTCAAAAATCCATGTCAGGTTGGGAGCTGGGGTAGTGTCGGTCGTTCAGGCCGAGGTGGTGGTCATGGATGAGGCAGATAGGCACTAGTTGTACTGCGACAGTAGGGTGGGACTGATCTAGGTAGTGAGGTTGTTTCTTAGGGTCGTGGTTTAGGCCAGATATATTCTGTATAGCCTAAACCTGAGGAGCAGAGCGTCGGGCCATCTACGGTGACAAGTACGATCTTAGTATCCTCTACTCTAGTATCATCTCTTTTTAATGCAGGTGCATCTCATACTTTCATATTTGTACCTTTTGTGGAAAGCCTTAGGCTTGTTGTTCAATTTTATAATGGCTCTATGACTTTGGATACTCAATTGGGGATTAGAATGGAAGGTGTAGGCTAGTGTAGGGAGTGCCCCATGGAGATAGGTGGGTGTCACTTCGTATGAGATATTTTTGTCCTCGAGATGATAGGGTTTGACGTCATACTTGGGATGGACTAGCTAGTTTCTTATCATTCTCATATCGATTTTTATCACCGAAGGGTGACCTTCACATCACCAAAAGGTAGATTATTTATTCACAGAGGTAAATGGGATGTCCAGGCAGGCTGAGATGGACCTGGGTATCATGGGTTGGATGGGATAATAGGCCATATTTGTAACAACCCGAAATTTTGAATAAATCTTATTTCCTAATTTTTTGTTTTATTTTATTTTATTTTTATACTCAACAAAAATGTTTCATTTGATAACATGAGTATAATTAAAATGAGACCGTTGGGTTTTGACTGTTATATGACCATTGGTCAATATGACCCCTGGAAACTAAACGTTTTGATTATTGTCTCTAAATACAAGTAATCTTGATTAATTATTATAGAGAGAAGATTTGATGGCCTCACCCATTAGTCTTGGACCGATTGAAGCCCATCTAACAGAACTTGGGAAGGAGGTAGCACCACTGGGCTTTGTTCTGGACCAAATCCAAGCCGAACTTCATCATGTGAAGCTAGAACGGAATCGCCTTTATGAGAAGTTCAAACTGATAGAAATTACTACTCGTGCGATGTTAGCCGAGCCTCCCTCAGATTCTCTCACCTTAGCACACCTTACACTTAGGTCCTATGCTGGTGTGATAAGGGGCTATGTAAGGAGACCGTAACTGCCTTGTGTAATCCTTTGTTTTAAATAAAAATTGGGATTTCTTCTTATGATGAAGTTTATGAATTTTCAAATGACCGGATAAATATAGTATGCATATTTTTTGATGAATTTTAGAAAAAGGATATTTTAAAAATGTTTATGTAAATCTTAAATAATTAAAAATGTGTAATGATATTCAAAAAATGGTCTTCTACAATTATGTTCAGTACGAAATTTAGAGTCTAATAAGATCAACTTAATTTTTGATGAATAGTAAATTATGAATAGTGATTTTATGCTTAGGATTAGTAATGTGACCAAATGGATTAGTAATCTCACTTAAAGAAAGTATTAATATAATCTAGGTACCTTGATTAAGTAATGTGATTCAATAAAATGGTAAAATAACGGTTTCATAAATTATTATTCAAGTATTAGCTTTTTCAGGTGAATAGTGTTTTTTAATTAAAAATTAAATTAAAAATATTAGGAAATTATTTTTATAAAATGAATTTCATTTTTGAACGCAGAGCATCGATATTATGTTAAGGTAATTTTTGGGGTTTTTTCTGAAAAAATGAATTTTCGGTGAATAGTGTATTTATTTAAAAATTAAATTAAAAATATTTAGAAAATTATTTTTATAAAATGGAGTTCATTTTTGAAATAAGAGCATTGATATTTGGTTAATGTGAAATTTTGGGATTTTTCTGAGAAAGTTGAATTTTCAGTGAATAGTAAAAATATAGTTTTAGGGTTTCGGTATGTTTAATGACATCATAACTGTGTAATGATGATTCCATGAGATATTTTAAGGGATGGTCGACCAAAGATTATGAATTATTGTATGGGGGTCCATGTGGCCTAACTCTATGGGAAATACCATGGGAGAGCACATGGTTTTGAGAAAACCACTTTTGAGGTGTCCTTTGGCCATTAATGCCTTGTCCCCTCACTTTCCCTATAAATACCAAGTCATCGTCTCATCCATTTCGACTCCCCACTCTCCCCCAACGAATTTCTGGTCTCATTACCTCCCAAGGAGTCCTCCCAAGGTGCCCTCAATCCCTCAAGGTCCCAACCTTTGAGTTTTAAGAGTTACGTTTTAAGGTAAGGGATCTGACCTCTCTCTTTCTTTTTAAGTAATCTCTTTTATATCATTCCTTTTATGCTCCATGTTCTTATATGGTAGGATGTTCTTTTATATTCCTATTACTGCCCTTTTCATGTTTATATGATGAGAGATCCCCTCTTACTCTCATCATTTCATTTTATGAAGTTTTAAGTGGCGTCGTTAGTCTGTTGAAATTTTTGTAACGGATTCTTTCTCCCTTCTCATTTTTCAAGATCTATTTTCATGTAAAGTATGTCAAGTTACTTTTTATTATGTTGGGGTATGATATCTATATCTATCATACTGATCTTTTATGTTCATATGATTAGATACCCTATTTGATCTCATCAATTCATTTTTGTTGAAGTTTAAGTGGCGTCGTTAGGCTGCCGAATTTCTAAGGGGTTCTTTCACCCTTCTCGTTTTCAAGATCTACTTTCATGTCAAATCTTTCAAGTTCCTTTTTATTATGTTGGGGTATGATCTATAAATCTATCATACTGATCTTTTATGTTCATGTGATGAGAGACCCTATTTGATCTCATCAATTCATTTTTGTTGAAGTTTAAGTGGCACCGTTAGGCTGCCGAATTTCTAAGGGGTTCTTTCACCCTTCTCATTTTCAAGATCTACTTTCATGTCAAGTCTTTCAAGTTCCTTTTTATTATGTTGGGGTATGATCTCTAAATCTATCATACTGATCTTTTATGTTCATATGATGAGAGACCCTATTTGATCTCATCAATTCATTTTTGTTAAAGTTTAAGTGGCGTTGTTAGGCTGCCGAATTTCTAAGGGGTTCTTTCACCCTTCTCGTTTTCAAGATCTACTTTCATGTCAAGTATTTCAAGTTCCTTTTTATTATGTTGGGGTATGATCTCTAAATATATCATACTGATCTTTTATGTTCATATTATGAGAGACCCTATTTAATCTCATAAATTCATTTTTGTTGAAGTTTAAGTGGCGCCGAAATTTCTAAGGGGTTCTTTCACCCTTCTCGTTTTCAAGATCTACTTTCATGTCAAGTCTTTAAAGTTCCTTTTTATTATGTTGGGGTATGATCTCTATATCTATCATACTGATCATTTATTTTTATATGATGAGAGACCCTATTTGATCTCGTCAATCCATTTTTGGAAGTTTTAAGTGACGTCGTTAGGCTGCCGAATTCTCATAAGAGAAATCTTATTTTTGTCTTCCTTTCAAGTTCTTCGTTTCATATGGTATATCATTCAAATTTCATTACCATGTTCTTAAATACTATATATTCTGTTCCCCTACTGTTTTATGTATCATTTTTGAGTGGGTGACTCATGTCCCCTCTCTTTTCAATGTTTTCTAAAACCATGTATCGTAGACGTTATGCTGCATAGTTTTCGTCTCAAAATGACTCCCTCTTTATCTCAAAATTATTTTATGTTATTAAGTGAATACTCAAAGCTCTTATTTCTACAGGGTTATTCACATATATATCAAAATTTTATATTTTATATTCGGGGATTTACATACATGAAACCCGCTTTCCCTTTTCCGTGGGTTTAAAGTGACATAAAGATCATGTCTTTAAAGCAGTTTTTAAAACGTTATGATTATGAAATGAAACCCATTTATTTTATGCTATATGGGTTGTTTATGAAATGATTGATGATGATATATGTGGCTCACATGATAATAAAGACATGTCAAGGGTGCGACCAGATAGCGCTCCAATGCATTGGGTAAAGACTTAATCTCTAGAGATGACTTTTTAGACTGATACCTTGGTGAATAACCTTGGTAATTTTTAATGACACCTTGGGGATGGACCTTGGTGAAACGAAATGATTGTCAATATTAAATGGTGTAGCCACATCTTTAAGTTATGAAAAATGTTATTTTTATTATTATATATCTCATGATTTATTTCTCATGCCTTAAAGTTCTTTTCATGACCTTATTGAAGTATCTCAAGTTCACATGTAAAATGTTTCTCTTGTTTCCCTTACTGGGCCTTTTGCTCACCCTTTCTTTTGATGTATGTCCCCAGGTTATGAGATGCAGTAATGAACCTAGGATGAACATGATGAGAAGCCTTTCAAGTGTTTAAGAAGAATGTTTTATGTTTTCATGTTTTAAGTTCCCAGTTTCCAAGACACTAAACCTTAAAGATCCTCCGTTTTGTAAAATGTAATGAAAGTTTATGTGATAAAAAGGCGGAATGTTATAGTTGGTATCAAAGTATGGTTTAGTTATTTGTGGAAATTAGGATATGAAAACTTTAGTAATAATCCTATAGAAAAGTTTATATATAGGAAATCTTCCTGGTATTTTGGTGAGTATTGAGTAATGGGTTGCCAAGCAAATACATCCCTGTCTGGATACGAGCAGGTAGAGGTGGCTCTGGCATAGATGTACATAGGGGTAAAACCTAAAAACACTGCTTTGAGTTAGACTCAAATGGGAACTGGTACACGACAATGGGCCTTGCTGCACTCTTGGTTACGACACTTCCGGGGGACATGCTTTGGTAAATTCATAAGCTTAGTATGAACCATTATTAAAGGAACAAAGATAAAATAAAATAATGATTCACATAAGAATATATAATCATGGATAACCTAGATTGGAACCTAGGGGATCACAAGTTAGGATATACTTTTATTATACAAGTTTATCCTTTTATGTTTAAAGTTTCCTTTTCATGATTATTGGCTAAGTATTTAAGCCCCTAATTATAGTTTCTTTTCTTAGTTAATAGCGGGAAATGGAAGAACATGTCCCAACAACCAATGTGATAGGAAATACGACGATTGTCGTGTTAATATGACAGATATGATTAGGGGATTAAAAGATTATTATTATTTTGGAAGACGTTCACTATTTTGGGGACTCTATATGATCGACGTAAATAGATTACTACGGTATTTTCATTGAGGAGTAAGGTTGAATTATATTTTGAAGAATCCATGAATTTAATGTGGACTTACAGTAATTTAGGTTACTTATGGGAATGATTAACCTATCTTGGGTAAAATATGTTTAGGTTAGCTACTTTTGTTATAAGATGTTAGGAGTGGTTGATGTTGTTTGGAGATGAACAATGAAGTTTATTTTGGAAGACTATGTTATCAAATCCCTCTTGTATTTGGGTTTCAATCTTAGTTTGGTTTATTTTGAGGAATTTTAAGGACCGTTATTTATGGAATGGTCTATGATGAACTTTGGGTAGTACCATGGAACATTGAAGATTTAAAAGTAGTTTCCATTCCTATGGGATTATTTCTTTTTGAAGAGTTGTTTTACCTTACCCTTTCTGTTTTTGGGATAATGTTTAAAGATAGATGAAATAGATAGTTAATCTTTTGTGGATTATGTGATTCTCTAGAAGATGATTCTTGTGTTTTGATGAGACCAAGTAGTTTTGAATGCTCATCGTTTGGAGAAAATATTAGTTTTGGTAGAAACTTATTAAAGGATAAAACTCTACATGAAGGTAGGTATATTTTCTTATGTTTTTATTCTATGTAGTAAATGAATTCCTCAAAATTATGAAATGGAACGTAAAACAAAAACGTTGTTGGTTTACGTTTCCTACTAGGTAATCAAAGACCGTTTGCACACATCATAAGTTTGGGATTTTCTTATGGTTAACTTTCTCCTAATCATGTTTTCTATCACTCTCTCTCAGAACTTGACCCTTTGTTTTCTCCTCCATGTCCATGTTTTCCTACAAGGAATCCTAGTGTGGGCTAACTCGGGTGACCTTTGTACTTCCCTTTCTTTCTTTTAAACTAATAATTTTATTGACTCCTTTTCTGATATGGGACTTTCAATGAAATTTCAAAACCCAATTTTAAAAATTGCGAGGACGCAATTTCTTAAGGGGGGAAGATTGTAACGACCCGAAATTTTGAATAAATCCTATTTCCTAATTTTTTGTGTTATTTTATTTTATTTTTATACTCAACAAAAATGTTTCATTTGATAACATGAGTATAATTAAAATGAGACTGTTGGGTTTTGACTGTTATATGACCATTGGTCAATATGACCCCTGGAAACTAAACGTTTTGATTATTGTCTCTAAATACAAGTAATCTTGGTTAATTATTATAGAAAGAAGATTCGATGGCCTCACCCAGTAGTCTTGGACCGATCGAAGCCCATCTAACAGAACTTGGGAAGAAGGTAGCACCACTGGGCTTTGCTCTGGACCAAACCCAAGCCGAACTTCATCGTGTGAAGCTAGAACGGAATCGCCTTTACGAGAAGTTCAAACTGATAGAAATTACTACTCGTGCGATGTTAGCCGAGCCTCCCTCAGATTCTCTCACCTTAGCACACCTTACACTTAGATCCTATGCTGGTGTGATAAGGGGCTATGTAAGGAGACCGTAACTGCCTTGTGTAATCCTTTGTTTTAAATAAAAATTGGGATTTCTTCTTATAATGATGTTTATGACTTTTTAAATGTCTGGATAAATATAGTATGCATATTTTTGGTGAATTTTAGAGAAAGGATATTTTAAAAAAAATGTTTATGTAAACCTTAAATAATTAAAAATGTGTAATGATATTCAAAAAATGGTCTTCTACAATTATGTTCAGTACAAAATTTAGAGTCTAATAAGATCAACTTGATTTTTTATGAATAGTAAATTATGAATAGTGATTTTATGCTTAGGATTAGTAATGTGACCAAATGGATTAGTAATCTCACTTAAAGAAAGTATTAATATAATCTAGGCACCTTGATTAAGTAATGTGATTCAATAAAATGGTTAAATAATGGTTTCATAAATTATTATTCAAGTATTAGTTTTTTCAGGTGAATAGTGTTTTTTAATTAAAAATTAAATTAAAAATATTTAGAAAATTATTTTTATAAAATGGATTTCATTTTTGAACGCAGAGCATCGATATTATGTTAAGGTAATTTTTGGGGTTTTTTCTGAAAAATTGAATTTTCGGTGAATAGTGTATTTATTTAAAAATTAAATTAAAAATATTTAGAAAATTATTTTTATAAAATGGAGTTAATTTTTGAAATAAGAGCATTGATATTTGGTTAATGTGAAATTTTGGGATTTTTCTGAGAAAGTTGAATTTTCAGTGAATAGTAAAAATATAGTTTTAGGGTTTCGGTATGTTTAATGACATCATAACTGTGTAATGATGATTCCATGAGATATTTTAAGGGATGGTCGACCAAAGGTGATGAATTATTGTATGGGGGGCCCCATGTGGCCTAACTCCATGGGAAATACCATGGGAGAGCACATGGTTTTGAGAAAACCACTTTTGAGGTGTCCCTTGGCCATTAATGTCTTGTCCCCTCACTTTCCCTATAAATACCAAGCCATCGTCTCATCCATTTCGACTCCCCACTCTCCCCCAACAAATTTCTGGTCTCATTACCTCCCAAAGAGTCCTCCTAAGGTGCCCCCAATCCCTCAAGGTCCCAACCTTTGAGTTTTAAGAGTTACGTTTTAAGGTAAGGGATCTGACCTCTCTCTTTCTTTTTAAGTAATCTCTTTTATATCATTCCTTTTATGCTCCATGTTCTTATGTGGGAGGATGTTCTTTTATATTTCTCTTACTGCCCTTTTCATGTTTATATGATGATAGATCCCCTCTTACTCTCATCATTTCATTTTATGAAGTTTTAAGTGGCGTCGTTAGGCTGCTAAAATTTTTGTAACGGATTCTTTCTCCCTTCTCATTTTTCAAGATCTATTTTCATGTAAAGTATTTCAAGTTCCTTTTTATTATGTTGGGGTATGATATCTATATCTATCATACTGATCTTTTATGTTCATATGATGATATACCCTATTTGATCTCATCAATTCATTTTTGTTGAAGTTTAAGTGGCGTCGTTAGGCTGTCGAATTTTTAAGGGGTTCTTTCACCCTTCTCGTTTTCAAGATCTACTTTCATGTCAAGTCTTTCAAGTTCCTTTTTATTATGTTGGGGTATGATCTCTAAATCTATCATACTGATCTTTTATGTTCATATGATGAGAGACCCTATTTGATCTCATCAATTCATTTTTGTTGAAGTTTAAGTGGCGTCGTTAGGCTGCCGAATTTCTAAGGGGTTCTTTCACCCTTCTCATTTTCAAGATCTACTTTCATGTCAAGTCTTTCAAGTTCCTTTTTATTATGTTGGGGCATGATCTCTAAATATATCATACTGATCTTTTATGGTCATATTATGAGAGACCCTATTTGATCTCATCAATTCATTTTTGTTGAAGTTTAAGTGGCGCTGTTAGGCTGCCGAATTTCTAAGGGGTTCTTTCACCCTTCTCATTTTCAAGATCTACTTTCATGTCAAGTCTTTAAAGTTCCTTTTTATTATGTTGGGGTATGATCTCTATATCTATAATACTGGTCATTTATGTTTATATGATGAGAGACCCTATTTGATCTCGTCAATCCATTTTTGGAAGTTTTAAGTGACGCCGTTAGGCTGCCGAATTCTCATAAGAGAAATCTTATTTTTGTCTTCCTTTCAAGTTCTTCGTTTCATATGGTATATCATTCAAATTTCATTACCATGTTCTTAAATACTATATATTTTGTTCCCCTAATGTTTTATGTATCATTTTTGAGTGGGTGACCCATGTCCCCTCTCTTTTCAATGTTTTCGAAAACCATGTATCATAGACGTTATGCTGCATAGTTTTCGTCTCAAAATGCCTCCCTCTTTATCTCAAAATTATTTTATGTTATTAAGTGAATACTCAAAGCTCTTATTTCTACAGGGGTATTCACATATATATCAAAATGTTCTATTTTATATTCAGGGATTTACATACATGAAACCCGCTTTCCCTTTTCTGTGGGTTTAAAGTGACATAAAGATCATGTCTTTAAAGCAGTTTTTAAAACGTTATGATTATGAAATGAAACCCATTTATTTTATGCTATATGGGTTGTTTATGAAATGATTGATGATGATATATGTGGCTCACATGATAATAAATACATGTCAAGGGTGCGCCCAGATAGCGCTCCAATGCATTGGTTAAAGACTTAATCTCTAGAGATGACTTTTTAGACCGATACCTTGGTGAATAACCTTGGTAATTTTTAATGACACCTTGGGGATGGACCTTGGTGAAACGAAATGATTGTCAATATTAAATGGTGTAGCCACATCTTTAAGTTATGAAAAATGTTATTTTTATTATGATATATCTCGTGATTTATTTCTCATGCCTTAAAGTTCTTTTCATGACCTTATTGAAGTATCTCAAGTTCACATGTAAAATGTTTCTCTTGTTTCCCTTACTGGGCCTTCTGCTCACCCTTTCTTTTGATGTATTTCCCCAGGTTATGAGATGCAGTAATGAACCTAGGATGAACATGAGGAGAAGCCTTTCAAGTGTTTAAGAAGAATGTTTTATGTTTTCATGTTTTAAGTTCCCGGTTTCCAGGACACTAAACCTTAAAGGTCCTCGGTTTTGTAAAATGTAATGAAAGTTTATGTGATAAAAAGGTGGAATGTTATAATATTGTTAGTTTGTATATGGATGATTAGGGAATGCTTCATGCATATTTCCCTCCGGTGGTCGGTCGTTTCAGGGATGTTTTCCTGAATGACTTTTCTGGTATACCTCATGAGTGAGAGGTGGAGTTCTCTATCAAGCTAGTGCCTGAAGTTTCACCGATATCCATTCCTCCTTATAGGATGGCTACTATAGAGTTGAAAGAGATCAAGAGGTAGGTAGAGGAATTGGAGGAAAAGAGGTTTATACGACCCAGTACTTCTTTGTAGGGTTCGTCGGTCCTTTTTGAGAAAAAAGGTAGATGGAACCCTCATAATATGTGTGGATTGCCGAAAATTGAACCAGTTGACAGTTAAGAACCAATATCCCTTACCATGGATAGATGATTTCTTCGACTAGCTCTAAGGAGATCGGGTTTTCTTGAAGATTTATTTGAGGTTGGGTTATCACTGGGTGCGTGTTTGATCCTCATGAATACCTCATGCATCTTTTCGTAGCAGGTATGGTCTATATGAGTATTTTTTATACCGTTTGGTCTCATAAATGAGTCAGCAGTTTTCATGGATCTGATGAACCAAGTTTTCCATCCATATCTGGATTTGTTTGTGGTGGTATTCAAGGATGATATCTTGGTGTATTCTCACAATCTACATGACCATGCCAATAATCTTGAGATCATTTTAGATATACTGAGAGATCATCAGTAATATGTTAATCTCACAAAGTTCCACTTCTGTATGGATAATATTCATTTCCTGGGTCATATTATCTCAAAAATGGGAGTATTAGTTAACCCAGAGAAGGTGAGAGCTGTAGTTTTCTAGGAGAATCCCAAGAACATCTTTGATATATATAGTTTCTTGGGGTAAGTTGGTTATTATAGGTATTTTATACAGAAATTCCCACGCTTAGCAACACCTCTTACTAGCTTGACTAAGAAGGGTGTGAAGCTTGTATGGTCGGATAACTGTGAGACGACCTTTCAGGAGTTGAAAGAGATACTAACTTCAGTTTTGGTCCTGATTCTTCCAAAGCTGGGTAGAAATTATACTGTATATTTTTATGCATTAAGTATTAGGCTTGGAGCAGTTATGATGCAGGTAGAGTGAGTCTTGGCATACGAGACTCGTCAGTTGAGGCCACATGAGAGGAACTACCTGATGCATGATCTCGAGTTGGCTGTTGTGGTACATTTTTTGCGTTGTTGGAGACATTATTTACTAGGAGAGTGTTCTGTGTTGTTCATGAACCAAAAAAATCCTCAAGTACATATTTACACGACGTGACTTTAATTTGAGGCAATGAAGGTGGGTTGAGTAACTACAGTTTTAATCTTGTCTATATGCCTGGAAGGAGAAATGCAGTGGTCGATGCACTGAGCAGGAGGACTCAAATACAGGCAGTTCAAGATGCTCATAGTGAATGGCAGCTTATGGACTTATTTTTAGAGATTCGCTTGGAGGTATGGGATGGTCATGGGTAGACTTTTCTCTCAACCTTGGAAGTGAATTCCACTCTTCTGGATAGAGTGAGGATGAGACAGTTATCTGATGTTGAGGGCCTAGTCCTACGAGAGAGTGTGGTAGGTGCGGACCCGCCTCCTCGTTGGATCATGGGTGTGGATGAAATTATGCGTATTCATGGTCACGTTTGGGTTCCAACGGACATACATTAGGAGATTATGTGGGAATTTTGTGCCTCATCTTGGGAAGTACATCTCGGCGTCACCAAGATGTATTAGTATTTACATAACCAATATTGGTATTCGGGGATTAAATGAGAGGTAGTTAGTTTCATCATGAGGTGTTCCACCTGTCATCGAATGAAGGTAGAACACCAAAAACCAGCTAGGATTTTATATTAGTTACTTATTCCTGATTGGAAATGGGAAGACATTGAGATGGATTTTTTTACCAGGTTTTTGAGGTCACCCCAAGGTAGTGATGCTGCTTGGGTTATTGTGGATAGACTCACAAAGGTTTCTCATTTCCTGCCAATCAGAAAGAAATTCTCAATAGATGAGCTTGGGAGACCTTATGTCTGTGAGATTGTGAGACTTCACAGGTTCCTCATACCATTGTATCAGATAGGGACACCCGGTTTATGTCTCATTTTTGGCAGAGTTTGTAGAGGGTGTTGGGTATACTGGTGCTTCTAAGCATGGAATACCACCCTCGGACTGATGTCCAGTCAGATCACACCATATAGGTTCCAGAGAACATTCTTAGAGAATGTGTCCTTGATTTTGGGGGTTCTTGAGAGAATCATATACTGTTATTTAAGTTCGCCTACAATAATGGTTACCAGGTGACAATACATATGCCACCTTATGAGTCTTTTTATGGTAGGCCATGAAGATCACCCATGTACTAGTTAGAGGAAGGAGAGGCATCACTACTCAGGTTGTGTCTCATGTATGAGACTTCGAAGCTGGTACAGTTGATCAAAAAGTGGATGGCTACTGCATATTCTAGACAGAAATCTCACACTGATCATCATCTATGACCTTTAGAGTTCAAGGTTGGGGATCGGGTCTTTTTACGTATCTCACTGAGGCTAGGACATAGACGTATTAGGAGATAGGGTAAGTTTTCACTACGATATGTCGGGTCGTTCGAGATTATGGAGGGAGTCAGGCATATAGTCTATCGATTATAGTTACCTCAGAGGTACCGAGCCATGAACGATGTCTTCCATGTATCTCAGTTGCGCTGTTATCACTCAAACCCATCTCATACTCTACAACCGGATGAGGTTGAGTGGCAAGTTGATGTGTCTTTCGAGGAACATCATATTCGTATCATTGATAGGAACACTAAGGCTCTCTAATGTCGGTAAGTTCCTCTAGTATGGAATGTTATGGAGGCATGGCCGTTTATAGGATGAGACTTGGGAGCAGGAAGCTGATGTATGTGCTCAGTGGCTGGAGTTATTCTCAAGCGATTCTTGGCCGCCCTTGGAAGGACAATTTGGGGATGAATCGCTTTGAGGGGTGAAGATTTTAAGATCTCAGGTTTTCCTATGAGGTACAGATATTTTTAATTTCATTTTAAATGCTTATTTTTTACCTAATGTAAGTGCCTAATGAGGTCATGGGAGTTTTGGGGGGTTTTGTGGCTTGTTCGAAGCCCGGAGGCCCAATTTTTGGAAAAGGTATATGGGTCGCACAATTAGTAGAAACCATGCAAGTTGTTTTATAAGGAAGCAGGGGTGAACGGTTCACCCTAACCATGCACCCAGGGTCGCACGCCCGTGTGTGTCCACCTTCAATTTTTAGCAGATACCAAACACATGGTTGGCGCACGGTTTGTCTAACTATGTGACATGAGCTTGTGAGGGGTGAAAAGGGACATAGTCATATAGCATGGTTTGTGCACAGTTTTCCAGACCGTGCACATGAACCATGCTGGTTCCCTGTTAAGGCGGTGAGGGGTGCATGGTTTGGCTAACCATGTAGCCAAATCGTGCAACCCAGTTAAAATGTGGGAAATTACTGTTTTTCCCTTAATGACTTAAATGTTAACCCTCCTCTCCTATTTTCCCTTATTCTCCAGCTATGGAGAACTTTTCTACTCCCGTTGAAGATCTTATGGAAGCCTAAGCTAGGCTTTAAGATAACTCTCTGATCTGGACACTGATTCAAACATCGTTCATCTCATTGGATCTGTGCAAGTAAGTTCTTCATTCATCTTGTGTCTTTCATTGTTTGTCTTTGTATCTATGGAGCTATTTTGGTGCAAGCTAATTTTCCCAATTTCTAGGGTATTCGTCCATTATTTTTTTTACTTCCGATCTAGACCGAATCAGAGGTCGATACTGGATGAGTGTTCTACCACAGACATATGGTAGGTAATCTATACCTTTCCCTCAATGTTTAGTGTTTTATATGCCTAGTTGGCATTGTGCTGCACGCCGGACCTTTCGGCGATGCCCCTAAAATTAATTGAATGCCTTGAATGAATTGCTTGGAACCTGTTAGGTTTCCCTTTGAGTACCAATGTGATGGTTGGGGGTCTTTTTCCTCAACTCAGACCACCTGTGGGGTGTGTCCTTGTATATGCCCCATGTTATACCATCCTACTGGGTGCATGTGAGTTCACCAATTTTAGTGGGAACCTTAATGAAAATTTAATGAATTATTTATGGTTGTGAGCACCTTGTTTTAGCTGTTTATTTGTAAATAAAAGGAATGAATTGAATTGAATTGATAGGAGAAGGTTATTGCCTCCTTTTCCTGTGATTGCATGTGATTAAAATTGATAAATGGTTTATATGTAAAATGATGAATGGGTTGGAAGAACCCATTGGTTTTGAATGATAAAGTTTGATGAATTGATTATGGTAGTGGATGTTAAGAACATTTTTATTCCTTGGATCCTAATTTCATAGGATGTCATGGACATTTCTACTCAATGGATATTGATTAGGGTAGTGGATGCCTTGTACATTTATACTCCTTGGATTCTGATTCTTTAGGATTCCAAGGGCATTGATACCACTTGGATCTGTCTTTCTTGGACTCGCATTGGACATGCTCTGTTGACATGCTCATTGGACTCCACCCAAGTTTTTACCAAGTTATCATTGAGATGCTCCATGGACTCGATGAGGATGTTTTGGTCTTCTATACCTTGGATCCAAGTCTTCGTGGTTTGACACTGGATTACATGCAATAGGTCATTGTGGATGATATACACTTGTTTACATGGTGTGTTCGTTGTGGATATTTTTCTTTGCTTTACAGATAACCCTGGTATGGGTATTTGATTTCAGTTGTTAGACTGGATAGTATCACACCTACCTTATTTATGTATTATAGTTTCCCATGTTTATAGGAGATTAACTATTTTTCATAGGGAGACATGTTTGGATAGACAGGATCACATCTACATTTGACACTTTACTTTCATTATTGTTATACTTTGGATATATTGCACATTGCTTCTATTTATATTACATAAACTGGACTTATTATAGACACTATTAGTGGTGGCCTACTAAGTGTTATCTCACACCCTGTTCGAGCCATCGTTGGGTACCTATATAGACCTCATGGATGTAGGTAGGGACCGAGGTAATCACTCGTTGTACGATGCTTAATTGGTTGTGCATAGGAGCAGGGGAGCACAAGATCGAGCTATGCTCGTGATACTAGTTGAAGATAGTTTCTTTTGGGTCTTTTTGTATTTTGATACATGTATTGTATTGTATGTCTATTGTCATGTATTGTTTGTCATTTTGTATAGATACATGACATGATCATCATATAGTACATGACACTGCTTTTGGCTTAATTATTATTACATTCTTCTGGGTGTTTATCTGTTACTCAATTATTTATCTACTTCCGCTATTGATTGTTGTGATTATTACTGTTGTGATACAGTCTGACATGAGGGAATAGTCTCTCCACAGACACACCATAATCCCTCATTGCTAGTCAGTATCCTCTGGCGTATGAGGAGGCGCGCTTAAGGCCATGCGACCTACCAACTCGGGGCATCATTTAGTGCCTCCTGGGTCGAGTCATTGCAACTTTTATATTATATGATGGAGTTTTTTGTGGTTGTTTATCTTTTCATTCGATCCTATATTATTAGAGTATAATTTCTTCCATTTTCAAGATTTTTATACCCTCAGTGCTCGTTGCTGACCTAGGGCCTACTGGAGGCGAGACTCGAGGGTAATCATCTCTCTCTCTTCATTATCAGCCTAGGAGGGGTACCTTTGGAGGGAGGGATTCATAACATTATCACATCCTCCACTCCATTATTGTCCATTTTAAGTCTTCTTGACATGTAAAATGTGTGCTCTATTTATATTAAGTTTAAATATTTATAAAAATATCATTCTCATTATTTATAAAAGGGGTCTCTCACCACCCCTTCAATATCACTCTCAAAATTCGGTTTCCTCTTGAAACAATGCCCTTATTACTTCCCCTAAAATAATTTTCCTTCTCGTTGAGCCTCTGGTCGCAATTAATTGTCCTAAGACCTCCATTTCCAAGGATTCTTCCAAGGGAAAGCTCAAGTCCTCAATGTGATTACTTTTTTTCCTTTTCTTTTCTTTTCATTCTTACTTTCCCAAATCTAATTTTTTTAATTCATATATAATGAAATCAATATTGTTTGTATACTGAATGTTATTATGATATGTGAATAACTATGAACCATTTTTTCTTTTTCTATTAATAAAAATGAAACTGATATTCATACGTTTTGTGGACTATCGCCTCCATGAAGTGATGACTTCCGTTTTTCACTAATGCCTCTCTTCACTAGTTATAAGGGTGAAATTGAAGAATAAATGTGACATATATAATATAATTATTATTATTAAGAGACAAATTATAATCCAAATTTCCCTCTCATTCTTTGAGAAATGAAAATGTTAATCGTACATTGTGCAAACTACCACCTCCACAAAGTAGCGTATCTCATTTTTCATCTAGTTTTTTTCTTATTTTTTAAACTCTCATCAAATCAAATCCAACGCCTTAAAATTATCTAAATAATATCATTATGCTTCTATAATATTGATATTATTTCAAAAGAATCCACTTTCATACTCATAATCATCCATTGATTATTGTATGTTCATGTTTGGATCGGTCTAACCACTTGTGTGAACAATGTTATAAAGTAATATCATGGATAACTATGATAACTTAATTACTAATAATATATAATGTAAATAAGCAAATAAATATTTTATTTTTGTTTTGGAATTGTAACATTAATATTAAACTCATTAATTAAGATATCATTGTTCGTTTGTTAAAAATCATTGAAACATGCTTGTCACCAATTTTGTCTTTAAGAACCGTAACCAAAACTGCCATAAAATGAAATTATAGCATTATAAATAATTATAAAGCATAATTTTGAGCACCTTGTATGATCTAGGAATAATGAACTTTGGGAGAAAAATGCAGAACGACACTCCTATTATGAAACTGATTCAAAACGATCAAGATTACTCATACATGATATTAAAAATCGATAATAACTAACTAATATAAATATAGAGAATAATTATAAATGAAGTTTATAAAAGGCTATATATATGAAAAATGTTCCTAGATAGGTGATTAAGGCAGTTATTTTTGTTTACGGGAGATCAAGCACTTTAGTGGAAGTCAGGAATTAAGGTAAGGATTTGTGCTAACTCAATTTTCTTCTATTGAGTTACAAACCTTCTTATAGAACTCTATTGTTTCAAGTTTAATTTATTTTACCTAATGATGGTGTATATACTGCCTATTTTTTATATTATATCATGAATTATCATTCGTGGTATTTGAAGTTCGGTTTCAAACTCTTTCTCCTTCAAGGGTTTTAATTTAGAAAATACTAAAGTTGTAAGGGTTTCTTGTCTCAAATTTTCACCCCTTGAGACATATTTCTCATTATACATCATGTTTTCCTTGGAATGGTGTATCTATTGTCTCGTTAATATTTTGTATCATGACCCTCTCACTATTCATGGTATTTAATGTTTTATTTGAAATCATATCCTTCAAGGGGTTTTGACTTGAAAGTTTCTAAGGTTATAAGGGTTTCTTTGTCTCATTTTCAACTCCATGAGACATGTTTGATATTGCACATCATCATTTTTTTATACATGGTGTATCCACTACCCTATTGCTTTCATTTATGAAAAAATATTCCATTTCATGAGATTTTAATATTCATTTCATGGTCTCCCTCTCAAACTCTTCTGATGTTTACATTACCAATGTCGTGAGGATTTTATCGTCAATCTCATTTTTCAACTAGAGATTGCTTTTGAAAGATAATCCATCTGGGGAATGTGTATACTTTTCTATCTAAAACCCCCTATCATTTTATTCTCTTCTAGTCATTCATGGAGTTTTACTTGTCTTCTACCTATTTCATTTTCCACATTAACTTGTTATTTAGTCGTTGTAAAGAAACCGACCCTACCTGTTCTTTTTCGGTCAGGAACCTCCTTTTTTCATATTTATATTCATTGAATACTTTTGCGAATATCCTACATATTCCTCAATAATTGATTAAATTCAATTTCTACTACTTAACCTTCATTAAAAGTTTTAAAAAAATAAAGTTTTTTGAATGGATCGTTTTTGTCAAAGTGTGAAAAGCATCTCTTTTTAATGTTTTTCGTATGAACACGCCTTTTCACCGCCTTTGTCATTTTATATGAAGCTTTCTCTCTATGTTTTCATGGTTTCTAAAAGAAATTATTTTTCTTCTATTTTAATAAAATATTTCTCTTAAAATGATTTCAAAAGGTCAAGGATATTTCTTATTTCCAAAGTGATTTTTCTAAAACTCCAAAATGTGTTTTTCAACTAAGTGATTGTTTTTTGACATATCTTATTCTTGATCGAGAACATTCATCAAATGATATCATCCGCCTTTTTTCTATGGATGGTTTATGTAATGTTCTTTTCTACCGAAGAAATGATTCATCGCTGCTTTTGTCTTGCCAAAACATCCTATTTTATAGGTATAATTTTTTCTCTCAATGTCTTTCCTATGTAAGCACTTTATATTTCTTTCATTTGATTAAAGGGTGTTCACATAGATGTCATACATCAATTGATTGAGGAAATTATTGACTTAATTGTATACCTCTTGCTCTATACAGTGTTAGTTTGAAAGATGCTTACATAGAAAGCTATTTCATTTATTAATTGGGGGAATATTAACAATCTGTATACTTGTTATTTCAATACAAATGTTTATTGATTACCAAGGTATGTTAGTTATGTATTGTATAGTTTATCCATTCATTCATATGATAAATGCATTGGACTTAATTATCAACGAGTGAGGCCCGGTATAGATAGCTCCTCGATGCATCGATAGGTCTCATAAGATATACTAGCTTGGGTGTTTTAATGTATGTCTGCTTAGAACAAAATATTGTCTAGACACGGGTTTAACGGAAGATCGTGATGTCTTGGCTTAAGACATGAAATCAACTATCCTGCATTATGCATTTCATCGCAAAAGAAACCAGTTATTGTGGTGTCAATCTCTTGGGCCTTCAAGGGCCATGCATGGGGTTATATATGCCTCTAGGGCCTACGGGTTATGTATGGCCTTTGAGCTTTTAGGCAGGCAGTTATTATTATTCATGTGATTTTTCATTTCCATTGTTATCCACAGATATATTATGTTTTCAGTTTCATTCTATTATGACATTATTTTCGATAATCTATTCTTGACATAATATTTATGTTTATCTTATACTCACTTTTGATCTATTCAGTTTTCTCACACCAACAAACAATTGTTTAATGAAAGTGTTTTCTACCACTCAGTCATTTTCTTCAAAATTTAAATGTAAGTGTTTTTTTTTTCAGAAACGAACTAACACTGCATTTTTTTTTTTCAAATTTATTATCAAAAGTTATAAACGTTGTAAGCACTTTTAAGTGCTGTCAAATGCAGCCTTAGTAATTACATTCGAATTGCTGCATAAACACATATGGCCAACTTCACCGCAACTATAAATCTAGCCAACCAAAACAGGAAGTAATTTACATGGCCCAACAGAACAAGATGTGAAAGCAGCCTTACAAAATGGTTCATTTGGCAAATGTGTTTCCTGGAGCAGACCATCGATGTGGAAGGTAATGATGAGGAAGTCCCTCCTCTCTGCGCTTTTCCTCGAACCATTTTACCACCCTCTTGCGGGGCAGGTTCGTTACATGCACAATACTGCCAACCATGGCTCCCTGCAAATTTAAACCCGCATGGGCATTGAGCAGTAAGCAATGAACTTCTGTTGGTTATAGGAAAAAAAATGGTGTCATTTTCTAAAAGAATATAAAGTGTGAAAAAATATTTTGGTTAGCAAAAGTCTACCATTTCCATTTTCATTTTTTTTTTTTCAAGTTCTCCCTTTATATGATCCATCATATTTTGTTAATACATTTTTTTTAAAATAAAATCAAAAAATATTTTCCACAGCCTAAGAAGACCGTCTAAAATCCATAACAAGTATCTTCATTGAACCAAGGAACAACAATTCACATCAACACAAAAGGCCACTTTCCCACCTCAAGCATCTCTCTTCGACATTGAAATCTGAAGGAACAGTCCATCTTAATTTTAGCAGGCTTGAAAAAGCAATCTGAAAATTTGTTCAAGACCCGAGAAAACTGAAGACTACCTTCTCAAATAATGTACATTTTGAAACCATACTGAAGAAAACATGTTACCCAACTTTTTAGAAAACTATTTTTCAGCTTTTCAAAAGATCTCTAAATCGGCCCCAACATGTGGGGAAGTTAACACCTTTATGTCATTTACAAGAACACCTTGTAATGAATAGATAATAGGTGCATCCATTCACCAATTCAGCAACAATAGAGTTCACAGCATTGAATCAGGATTTACTTACCGTGGGACGCTTTGTGCGCTGATAAACTCTTTCAAGGGTTACAATTTGCATTTTCTTCAGTCTTTTCCTGGCAGACCACTGCTTCTGCAACATGTGAACTGGAAGTTTTTCATTGGCTTTTTCTTTTTGGGCATCCACGTGATTTTTCACCCGAGGTATCTCCTTGAGTTGGGTTTCTTGCGCCTTGATTGTTGGCTCACGTTCATCGGGTAAGGAAGCACTCATGAGTAAAAGATTCGGTGGGGGGTCACGAAGCAGTTTGAGAACAACGGCCCTGTCAAGGCAAACATCTGCAGCGAGGCTTTTAATCTGTAAGACAGAAATTGGGTCTTAGAATTCGAAGGCACAGCAACCAAATGCATTAAGGTTGCATTTGATAATACTTACTGAAAAGTATTTATAAAACTTATCACATATGGTAAGTGCTTCTGTACATATGTTTCCAAATTGCTTGGTAAAAAGTCATTTTTCAGCAACTTATTTAAGTTGTTTTCTTCAGTAATTTAAGTGCAAGTGTTTTTTTTTTTTTTCCAGAAACAAAATAAGCACCAATTAGTTTTTCGAACTGATTATCATAACCAATAAGTGGTGTCAGCGCTTTTCAATAAGTGTTGTCTAGCACAGTCTAAGGCTCTAAGCATGATTAATCGATGACCAAAATCAGATGAACCAAGCAGAACTTAAAAAACATATGCAATCATAGAATGGTTCTAAACTTTTCACAGATTTTTTTTTATTATAACAAACAGTAGATTCATGGATATTTAACCAGAATATTGCTTCAATTTAGTCAATCATTGCTTCCTCGTTTACAATTAGATTGGTAAAGTATTCAATTTTAAGTCTAGGACACAGTGTGAAACAACATCAAGGTACGATGAGCAATTAAAATTGGAGTAACTCGGTTGGATGATACCCATTCTCTAAAAATGCATCCCAAAACAATTTCAGTAGTTAAATGTTTAAAATTGTGATTTAAAAAATCTGCAAATTTAAGACAATCGCGGCATAGACTCTGCACAGCTGCACATCAGACCTTAACCCAATCTAATTGAATGAAAGATCGTGACATGTATAATTGTAGAGATTAGGTATCGGAATCCATCCCTCACGAGTGAGGCTGTCAGCTTTATTTATAGCAAAACAAATACAAGAGATAAGCAGGGGAATAGAATAAGCCAATTCGAACATAATATCTCCAACGCTCCCTCTAAAGCGGGACATATATATTTATTATGCCCAGGGCTTGGTACATAAAAATTGAACACATGCTCCAAGAATCGCCTTTGTGAAGATGTCTTCAAATTGATTAGCAGTGTGAACATGACCAAGAGTGATCATTTTCATTTTTCATCTCATAATTCTCCGGGACGAAATCACAATCAACTTCAATGTGTTTAATCCGCTCATGAAAAACTAGATTTGATAGGAAATGGGGATAGTGGGTTGTCCGGTTGGGGGAGGAATTGTACTTTTCCTTTTATTTGTTTGTGTATTTATTTTGTTAAATATTAATATTACCGAATCAAATAGAATGGATATGAATAAAGAATGGATAGATGTCAATCGTATGATAAAAGAGTATAAAGATGGAGTGAAATAGTTCATCAAGTTTGCAAAAGATCATGCATATGACCCTTCTCAAATCTTTTGTCCGTGTTAACGTTGTTATTTAGGAGTTATTAGTCCAGAGGAGTTGAAAAAACATTTGATCTGTCACAAAATTGATCGAAGTTATAAATGTATGAATAAACACGAGGAAAAAACGAATGTAACTAGTGACTGGGATAACACGGCGTTTTATGGACCATCTGATATGATTACAAGTGTGGACAATGAATAAGACAGTATCAAGACTGTGATTATAGGTGTGAATGATGATGAAGATCGAATTGAAAAAATGACAAAGATAGTTGAAGATGAACTTCATGATTGTCTAAAATTGTTCGAGAAGTTAAAGAGTTGTGCAAAGACGTCGTTATATGTCGGTTGCACTAAATATACAACATTGTCAGTCATACTGAACCTATATAATTTGAAAGCAGACAGCGAATGGAGTGACACCAGTTTTACTGAATTACTTGTTCTCTTGAATGATGTGCTTTAAGAAAATAATAAGCTCCATAGCCAAACATACGACGCTAAACAAATGCTACGCTCGATGGGTATGATCTCTGAGAGAATAAATATTTGTCCAAATGACTATATATTGTTTCGCAAGGACCACAAATCATTTAAAGAATGTCCAAAGTGTGGTGTTTCTCGATACAAGAAAGATGAATCGGGTCCTACGAAAGTTATAAGGTACTTTCCAATCATTCCAAGATTTGAATGCCTATATAGAAGTAAGGAGACTGCAAGGCAATTGACGTGGCACGCAGATACAAAAAATAAATATAGAAAACTTCGTCACCCGGCAAACTATTCTCAATGAAAGAAAATTGATCATGAGTATCTTGAATTTGGAAACGAGCCAAGAAATTTTCGTCTTGCGTTATCTACAAATAGAGTGAATCCTTTTCGTTTTCAAAACAACACTCACAGTACATGGTCGGTTATGTTGGTAAATTACAACTTGTCACCGTGGTTATGTATGAAACGAAAATACATCATGTTATCTATGCTTATATCATGACTAAAATAACCGAGTAATGATATTGATGTTTATTTGGTTTTATTGATCGAGGATTTGAAATTATTGTGGAATTCAAGTGTTACGTTGTATGATGCTTACAGAAAAGAAGATTTCACGTTGAGAGACATGTTATACGGAATGATAAATGACTTTTCTGCTTATAAAAATTTGTCAGGATATAACATTAAAGGAACTCAATGGTGTCCCGTTTGCCAACAAGGTATACGTCAATTAGGTTGAAACATTTATCGAAAACTGTTTCTAGGAAATCGAAGATTTTTACCCGGCGGCATAAGTGTCGATCTTAGACGACATCATTCGATGGTAGTTCAAAAGAACGTACAGTACCGTCTTCACTAACAGGTGATCAACTATTTGATAAAGTAAAAGATGTGGACACTGTTTTTGGTAAACCGTTTTCGAAAAACCTTACGAAAACCGATTGGAAAAAAGAGCAGTTTTTTTGAATTATCATACTGGAATTGTCTCTACGTCAAACATTTTCTTGATGTTATACATGTAGAAAAAAATGTATGTGATAGTGTCATCAGCACGTTATTAAAAGCACCTGGCAAAACACATGATGGAATTAAGGCTAAGTTGAACACGATTACGGGAAGAGTTGGCGCCAGTGAAAGGTGAAAAACGAATTTTTCTTCCCACAACTGCTTATACTCGTTCTAGGCAGGAGAGATATCAATTTTGCAAATTCTTGAATGACGTAAAGGTTCCAAAAGGGTATTCATCGAATATCAAAAATATCGTGTCAATGACCGATTTAAAGTTAAAAGGTCTGAAATCACATGACTGAAATTTTTTGATGCAATATCTAATTTCTGCAGCTTTACGTTGCATTTTGTCCAAGAATGTTCACCATACATTAACCAAACTCTATTTCTTTTTCAAAGCTATATGCGCCAAAGTTATAGACCCAGAGAAATTGCCGACTATGGAAAATAAAATTGTCGTCATATTATGTGAATTGAAATTTTTTTCCCGCCACCATTCTTTGATATGGCGATTCACTTGATGGTTCACTTGGTGTGAGAGATTCGATTATGTGGTCATGTACACTATAGATGGATGTACCCCATTAAACGGTATATGAAAATTTCGAAAGAGTATGTCAAAAATCAACGTCGGACATAGGGTTGTATTGCGGAGCGATATATTGTTGAGGAATGCGTTAAATACTGACTACCTGTCCGGTGTGGAAAGCATTAATCAACCAAAATCTTGTCACACTTGGCGGCTAATGGGTGAAAGAATTTCTGGAAGAAATGTTGTCACAATCAATATTACTGATCGGAAACAGACACACCTTTACGTTTTGCATAACAGTTTGGAGGTTGTCCCATATGTTGAAACCCACAAAGAAATTCTTAGGCATTTGAATCCATCAAAGACTGAAAGATGGATATCAAATACACATAATCAATAATTTATAGGATGGTTTCGAGACCATATTTTTAGGAAGTCAGATGAAAATCCAAATTCAATTTCAGAACGACTTTGATGGCTAGCCAGAGAACCAAGTGTGTGTATTATCTTACAATGGTCATGTAATTAATGGTTATACGTTTTATACAAATGAACATGATGACGGCAGTACCATGCAAAATAGTAGAGTTGCACTTATGACTGAAGCGATGCATGTTTCTGGTATTAAGGAAAGAAATCCAATTTATGCGAATATGTCATATTTTGACACCATAAAACAAATATGGGAGTTGGATTATACAACATTCCAAGTGTCGATTTTTCAATGAAAGTGAGTTGATAACATGAGTGCTAGTAAAATAGATGAATTGAGATTCGTGGAAGTGGATTTTAGTAAGAAAGGGTACAAAGACGAACCGTTTATAATGGCATCACAGGCAGTACAAATATTTTATATTCCAAATCCCGCAAACCGAAAATGATCAATTGTTCTGTTATCGACCAAAATCACTGAAGGGTCAGATGAAAATTCAACTGAGGATGACCCTTTCATTGGGACGTCGCAATCATTTTACAGCGGTACCAATGTAGACAAGGTTTTGTATGTCAAAGGAGACCACAATAAAGAGATGTGGATACTCGATAAAGGGGTAAAATCCCTTCGGCCTTTAAAAAAAAGAGTTCAATAATCAGATTATATTTTTTCTAATATACATTGTGTTACCTCATGTTATTATATGTTCGCTGCTGCATTTATGTAATCTAAATTAAATGTTAAACCACTTCTGCAGATAATGACTTATGCACGTGTTGGTGCTCTCAATCATAAGGAACAATAGGTTTCTCAATCTGTTGTTGCTCCCAGTGCAGAGGTACAACGACCTTCTGCACGTGTTGGTGCTCCCAATCATAAGGAACAACAGGTTTCTCAATCTGTTGTTGCTCCCAGTGCAGAGGTACAACGACCTTCTGCACGTGTCGGTGCTCTCAATCATAAGGAACAACAGGTTTCTCAATCGGTTGTTGCTCCCAGTGCAGAGGTACAACGACCTTCTGCACATGTCAATGATACCGATCCAGAGGAACAACATATTGACGGTGTTGAATCCGAGGAAATGGTAGGCGACGAAGGACCGATGATGCAGAAAAAACAGGAGCATCGTAGTTTGACGGTGTTAGCAAAAATCATTAAGGCGAAAAGCAAAGCATCAAATTCGAGATCGGATGGAATGCACGGGGCCAGCATGTTAACTCCAACAAGGTCATGTTCAGTAGTTACATTGAACTCATCACTCGGCAACGTGTGCCGATTGATGTAGATTCGGGGCACCATGTTGTGCTTACGCTTAAGGCACGGATATGGGAAGAGATTACGGGAACATTATGATATCATTTCTTTATTTTAATAAAAAATAAAATAATGAAACATTGACTTACTCTGCATCATCTCTTGCAGAATGCATTTATAGTAGATGACTCCCACAAGAAATATGTATTAATGTTTGCTGGAATGATTCATAGAGGATTTCGCACAATTCTAAAGAGATATTATCTTAAAGATGCTGAAAGTAAAATAAACTCGCACCCACCACTTATGTATGCACACCTGATAATCCAAGAAGCGTGGGATGCGTTTACTGTCTATCGTGCAGGTAATACAGTGTTTGACAATATGTGTATTCATCACTTTGATTAAAAAAAATTATTTATGAAACAGCAGTGCTGAAAATAAGAAACGGACATCAAAACCAACGTACTACCGTAAAGCAATTACGCTTCACTTGAAAAAAAATTGTACGGATTTTAAATCTACCGTAATATTTTTATGTGACATAAAACAACAGCATAATTATGTTCTATTTATATGCAAATTGATGAATCGAAATCCAAAACCACTTTCATCTCACGTCATGAGTTATGGAAAGAGACGTGTAAATAAAGATGGAATACTAAAAGATAAAAACACATAAAAAGTGTGTGAAACATATGTAAGTATGAAATGATAAAAAAAAAATTGTTTTAAATCGCTATTACATAACAATGATTACTTATTTTCCTATATTTTCTATCCGACATGGTCGCAAAAATCATCAACACCTGTACCGGATGAACACCTACTATCGGTGGCCTTGAAGCGACCAGAACAATATGGTCGCGTCAGAGGTGCGGGTTTTGAGGTGACACCCCAAACATATTTTGAGGGGAAAAACAACAAGAGCATAAAGATAAAGAAATGGCAAAGATGAAAGCAAGATTAGCTGCCCTTGAAGAACAATTTCATTGGTAGACTAAGTTGCTAGCAAATTTATGGGGGGGAAGCAAAGAGAATAAACAACTCGAGCACAACCATTGCGTGATGATCCCCCCATCAACTTTGAGCTGAGTCATTTCTCTCAAAGAGGTGTCTTAGTTGAGGTAATCAATATTCTAATAATTATTTCTGTGAAATGTGAATCAGACAGATACTGATACCTTTCCTGTACTGATATTCTACAGGGTGAAAATGACTGTGATTTATATCTATCAATACTCACTCATCACCTTGTAGCGAGGGCTACGGTATTCAATATCCAAGACGACCGTCTATACAACAGATCACTTCCAACAGGTCATGTCAAAGTGAAGATTAGCGTAGCTCATGAGCCGAGTGCCTACGGTCGACCAAGCTGATGGAACATTCGTCGCATAGCTGTCAGATTTTGTAAAAACACATGTCGACAATGAGGTATTCATTTCCAATTTATTTTTCATGTTAAAATCTTTGACAATTAATGAAAAAAAGTCTGAACCGATGAATGTTATTACAAACAGACAAAGGGAAGGGGGTGAAACGAAAAGTCGACTCAAAACCATCTAAAGAACCAACCAACCGATCGAAAAGATCTTCTGAAAGCACTGTTACCCCGCCCATTCAATATTCACATTTACTAACATTAAAGGTTCATGTGGATACAAAGTTACAAAATGGTATTAATCACATAGTTGATTTTGAAGAATAAATGTACGAAGATGACGTTACAGACTACATTGCTCTTGAAAATGTAAATGAAATCTTAAACTATGAATGGCTAGGAGTCTCAGTTGTACATGTATACAGGTATATTTTCATGATTTGTTTTTCCAAAAGCTAATATACTGTTAATTATGACTAAATACATTTCATATTTTTTGCAAGCATATATATCAATACCAATTGAAGGAATTACCCCGTGAACATAAATTTGGACTCATTAATCCTCAGGATACTTCTACAGAACGGACAAAAATAGATTCAACAAAAATGAATGAAATAGTGGCAAAACTGGCCAAATCGTTTGAAAGAAAACTTATGAATGATAGACACTTCTTAATACCAACGATACAGGGATAAAAATCTACGATTTAATCATATCAAATATATTTTCATTTTTTTCATTACTTTCCTTTTTGTGTTTTTAGGCAACATTGGGTGCTCATTGCGATCAATTTGGATACTCCAAAGATTTATTTCCTGGATTCACTACATGACCCAACAAACCGACCACACATGAACATAAATTTGGACTCATTAATCCTCACGATACTTCTACAGAACGGACAAAAATAGACTCAACAAAAATGAATGAAATAGTGGCAAACTGGCCAAATCGTTTGAAAGAAAACAAAAATCTACAATTTAATCATATCAAATATATTTTCATTTTTTTCATTACTTATTCCTTTTTGTGTTTTTAGGCAACATTGGATGCTCATTGCGATCAATTTAGATACTCCAAAGATTTATTTCCTGAATTCACTGCATGACCGAACAAACCGACCACACATGATGACGTTTGTCAATTTGCAATGCACTACATCCAGCCTTTTAGAACTAAACTTCAAGTTATATAATTTATATTATGTTTTAATGAGAATTATGTTCTGATAGAGCGGTGTATAAATATCATGAAATTCATGGCGTGAGGACAGGCATTAAGCACAAGAAGCTTGACAAGTATCAAGGTATATATAATAAGATTTCACTATCCAAACACATATCAAAACAAATTACTTATTTTTCTCAATGTTTCTGCAGTGTCTAAAACAAACAAATGGAAAATATTGTGGTTATTATGTTTGTAAATTTATGAGAGAGATCATATTTCATCAACAAAGTAGCATCCCCGAATAGGTATTTTTGAAGATAATTACTATTTCATTTAAAATATTTATTAATCCTTTGTGTATTTATATTTTTCCAGTACTACTATGACTATCGAAAATACTCATATTCACAAGACAATATAGATTTGCTTAGAAACGAATAGGCAGAATACTTGATGGCAGAATGTACACAAATAACATGAAGATGTGACTTCCATAAAAGTAATGAATTGTTTCATATTTATGTTTAATTTATTTCTTTTTAGTGTTACTCACATAAGAATTGTTTTCTTACACAGGTAGATTACTTTGTTCGAGTCGGGGTGGTTTGTTTGAAGTTGCTCATGCTCGTAAGAGATTGGACTTTGAGGCTACAACTAAGATAATGACAACCAGGAAATGGGTTAAGAATGTATACAACCAACATAAAAAAGTAAATTCCTACTACTTAATTAATTTTGTCATCATTTTATCTACTATTTGTTATTTTCCCTATCATTTTTATTTAATATTTATTTAGTTGTTTTCACAGATCTTTTGGGAAGTAATATTTTGCTTTCAACTATCTGAAAAAAGCCACAAAAGAGATAACATGTTCCTTTCTGCCAATGTTACCACGATTTCCTTTGATTTTCTTTGTCGACCTACCAACACTGCATATTGAGTTGATGTTCTTAACCGAAAAACATTTCTCGTTGTTGAAAACCGGAAGAGCAAAGGAAGTTTTTGTGCCCATTGTGATGACTTCTCGTGATATAATGGGCAGAAGAGCTTCCTCTACTCTTCTGGTTTTCAACAACGAAAAGGTTTTTCGACTAAGAATATCGACTCAATATGCAGTGTTGGCGGTTCGACAAAGAAAGACAATGGTAATCGTGGTAACATTGACATTTAGGATTGTTTTGAGACTTTGGGATGTGTAGGAATCAACAACACCTCAATTTGACACACGGTGTGACCGGTATGACTCCAGGTGTGTCTTTTTATATAAAATTAACATTAATTTTAGTAAAAAGGATAACTGACATACTCAAAACCGAACAAATGCATTCATATTGTTACGATATTTTAGAACAACGATCCATAAGTCATTTAAGACGTGTAGGAATCAGTCGCACCTCAATTCAACGCACAGTATAACTGATATGACTCAAAGTGTCCATTATTAATTTAAAATTGACATTTTAGTTCAAAATGTGTCACTCACTGAAAACCGAGCAAAAACACTCGGATTGTCTTGATAATTTAGGACATCGATTCATAAATCATTTGTGACGTGAAGAAATCGGTCTCATATCAGTCGCACCTCAATCCGATGCACGGTGTGACCGTTATGACTCAAAGTGCGTCTTTATTTAAAATTGACATCAATTTTAGTAAAAATGATAATCGACCTACTCAAAACCGAGCAAACGCATTCGAATTGTATAGATACTTTAGGGCAACGATCCATAAGTCATTTGAGATGTGTATGAATCAGCCACACTTCAATCTGACGCACGTAGTGACCGGTATGACTCCAAGTGTATCATTTTATTTAAAATTGACATTAATTTTAGCAAAAAAACAAGTGACCGACTCAAAATTGAACAAACACATTCGGATTGTTTTGATACTTTAAGATAACGATTCATGAATCATTTATGACGTGTGGGAATCACCTGCAGCTCAATCTGTTGAGGACGTAAAGCATGAGAAGGTGTCCCCCCCACCCCCGAAGAACTGACAATGGAAGTCGGTTAATGAGATACGTGGCAATCAAAATCGTGTCACTCAAAAATATGGTAAGAACCTTCATTTGAAAGAAAAGGGCCTGAACAATGTCCACCAGATGAAGGTTCTTGTGTTTGGCAACACCATTTTGTTGTGGTGTGTCGAAAGAAGAACATTGTTGTATGATACCATGGTCATTAAGAAAAATCTAAAAAGAGTCAAAAGTATTCACGCTCATTATCAAAACGGAAAGAAGTTTTAAGGGTAGTCGAAAATTGGGTTTTGATTTCCTGATGAAATGAGTGAAATACATAAAAGATTCTGGATCGATGTTTTAACAAATAAACCCCAAGTCATAGAGGGAAATCGTCAATGAAAGTAGCGAAGTGGCAATAACTCAGTTTCCTTGGAATGGGGCTAGGTCCTCATACATCATAATGAACTAAATGAAAAGGCCTTGATACACGCAAGAGCACCCAAGGAACATAGCAAACCCAGTGATGCTTGGTGTAATAACAGGACTTGTAATCAAAAGGAGAAACAGGACCCAACTCAAGATGGACTTTATGAAGAATTAACGCGAAAGGATGGTCGAGGACTGGAGTGGAAAGTACAGAACAGGAAGGCAAGAGATTGAGTAAAACACATACACACCACCACGAAATCGACCACAAGCAAAGCACACAAGTGAAACTGTAATTGGTGAGAAGATGGCATGACACAGTAAATTAGCACTAAGTTTACTGATCGACAGTAAATTAAAAGGGCGGTGTGGAAGAAGAGCCACTGAGAGCGTCAAAGTGAATGTAACCGAGCAACTCTCATAACCATCAATCTAAACTGAGAAACCATCTGCAATAGTGATAGACCAGTCAGTCAAAGTAGACCGGTAAGACTAAAGAATAACTACATTCCCAATAATATACTCAGATGCCCCAAAATCAAAGACTCGGGTAGTAGATTGGAGGGAGAGACGGGCGGTAGGGTTATTTTCATGAGTCGCAACCACGCTGGAGGATGGACAAGTGTGCTAAGACTGGAGGTGTCAACACTCTTCGTCAAAAATATCAACAATATGCCATATTTCAAGCGGTGCCACGGAGTCGGGAAGAACAACCTGAGCAGAACGAGAGCGACCGAGGACTGGAGAGTCGTCGGGGCAACCATAAAGTTGCCAACAGGTGCTGGTAAGATAATTCTTACCACAATGAGTACAGTGCTTGTTGTGGGGGTTGACCATGGCTACTAGAGCATCAACAACCACGAGTGGGGCCACGGAAAACCATCGCAGCACGATCAAAAGGATCAACGGTAACCAGTGGAGGAGGATGACTGGCACGGATGAGTCGGTTATAAACCAGCGAAGGATGTGAAGCAGTAAGGATGGCTAGTATCTCTGTGACAATTGTTGAGGACTCCTGATTACGAACCAGTAAAGAGAATAAAAATAATTGGTCGCACTACACCCAAGCCCCCTCATGGAATTAACCATAAATCGTTAATCTCATCAACAATAGATTTACACTCGTTAGAAAATGGTGGAATTAAGCAAGAACCCTACTGGAGTGAACAGTTGTTAAAACAAATCAAAGATAAGCAAAAAATGTAGTCTAAGAAAACATCAATAAGAAGAAATCCCACAATTCCTTGCAGGTATTGGCATTTTTGGCAACATGCTTGACTAAGCAATCCGTCAAATTAAGCAACAAGGAAAAAAATTTAGTGTCGTGTTCTACCCAGGGCCTAAAAGTGGTATCATTGGGATCTAAAAGAGAGGCAACTTGATGATTATAATGTCACATCCCTTTAAGTGTGATAGTGACCGTCTTCTCCCACATAATGAAATTTGTGTAGACGAGATTCTCATCCACCAGAAGGTTCGAAGCAGTTATCACGGTCGGAAGGGAAGACGATGAGGCCATGTTGCAAACCTAGCGAAAGAGACAAGGTGCGTTGCAATGCAAATCTGGAGGAGAAAAACAGATCTAGGCGGGTGCGTAAGGCTGGACAGTGCAGGAGTGGTGCAGATCTGGAGAAGAAAGACGGATCTGGGTGGGTGCGAAGGGCTGGACGACACAGGGTCTCGTGGTAGGTCGCTATGGCAAAGCAAGGCATGCAACGGCGGCACAAAGCAAGGCGCACGACGACACAGGGCGCAGGGCAACATGAGGCAGCGCGACAGTGCAAGTCACGGGGCGGCGCCGACACACGGGTCGCGAACTCATCGTTCCAACACACGGATCACGAACTCGCCATCCCAACATAGCGGGTCCCCGTCAAAATGTTGGCACGCTGGCTCCCACCACACAAGCACAACCGCTAGCATTTCACAAGCATCAAGAGGCACACTAACTCTAATACCACTTGTCATGGGCCTGTCGATGCCGACACGCGAGCCGTGCAGGGGGGCACAACGGTAGCGCAGAGAAGTGAGTTGCGCAAGGTGCTCAATGGGTGGGGGATGCAACAACTTCAAGAGGCACGGACAAAACCCTAGGCACAAACGAAACCATAGGGTCGGCCGGAATTATTAAAAGAAGATGGGACCCGCTCTAATACCGTGTAGAAGTTAGGTATCAAAATTTTTGAATCTCAAGTGAGGTCGACGGCATTATTTATAAAAAAATAAATACAAGAGATAAGCGGTAAATACAAAATTCAAAATTCAAAAAACAAAGGGACTGGGAATAAGTCTATTCAAACGTGATATCTCCAATAATAATCAATAAGCATCTATATGCCATAATTGCTCCTAAACATACTATGAAAAATAGAGTCAACAAGTGAATGAATACAAATCCCAAATGTCCCTTGTGGTCTGCCAACATGAGCATTGACAATATTTATTATTTTTTTGTAAATTTTCTATGGTTTGATATAATGTTTGTAGCTGTGATGGTTGGACACAAATGACATTGGACATGAGATGATAAATCAACGATAAGATTGGCAAGGTAAAGAAATTTGTTTGGTGTTGTTAGAGGTTAAGTTGTGTAGAGTCTCACATCGGACTTAGGATATCGTGTCATCTTTATTATTCATTATAAATAGACATCAAGGTCTCCCTTAGAGAGACATCTGGGGTATTGGGTTACTTATCCTCCATTTTAACATAGTATCAGAGCAGGTCTAACCCAAACCCTCTCGATCTCGTTTATCTCCTCTTCGACTAGGGTTTCACCCAAGTTTTCCCCTCCCAGAGGGGCGGCGGCCCCCAATGGCCAGCAGGTCCTCGTTTTCTGTCGTCACCCCTTACATACGACGCCCATCGTAGCAATTCCCAGTTGCTCGCCCTACCCCCTACCCTACGCACGTCCCTCCTCGTTGCCTTCCCTGCGCGCGTCCCTCCTTCGCGCTCTGTCCCCCCTACACGTCTCTCCTCTCCCGCCTCTCTCGTTGTCGCGCCGTCATGATCAGGGCAGGCTGCGGCGCCGCTGACATGGGCCTCTACCTCCTCGGCCTCCGCAACGCCATCTTGACCGACATCCCCACCGTCATGTCAGCCCTCAAGCACAACCTAAAGTGCAAACACCCCGACCTCCATCGTTATCGATCGACTGGCCCACCCACGTCCGCCTCCTTCTGTGATGAAACCCAGTCCGCCCTGACACATCGCTGCAACTGCCCCAGCACGCCGACCCTGTTCCCAATCTTCCCTCTTGCAGGGTTTTTCGGGGTTGTTCGTTCGTTCAACTCCTAGAGGTTGGTTTTGTTCTTTCGCCTAGAGAGAACTTAAGAGCCACGATTGTTCAGGCAATTCATTCATACGAGTGTGGTTCTCTAGATCTGCTCCTTGCTCGCACAACCTGCTGCAAAATGAATTCTTTGCCTCCAATCAGGTTCTCTGCTGCTCCTTGTTGTTCCTCAGAACTTTGTTGTCAACCAGTTTTTAGGATCCGCAAAATCAAATGTCATTTCACTTTGGCAATTTGGGTCTGCAAATTCGGACGTCGTTTCACCTCAGAAATTTGGGTCTTCAAAGTCAAGTGTCGTTTCACCCAACTGTTTTGAGGCCGTTTATTGGTCGCCATTTCATCTGACATCTTGAAGCAAGGGTCGTCCTCAACAAGGGAGCATGAGAGTTCTATGCTGGTCATCTTTTCTTTCGCAGCCATGGGCGGGAGCGCAGCAGGTGGAGCACAACCAGTGGGCAGTGCATACGGGCGTTGTTCCTTGGTTGGCATAATCTTTTTCAACGACATCATCCATCAACTTATTGAGGGGGAGCAGCCATAACAGTTTATATTTTCTTATGTTTTGTCTTGTTATGTAATCAAGCTAGATATGTCCGGCTTGAGGGGGAATGTTAGAGGTTAAGTTGTGTCGAGTCCCACATCAGACTTAAGGTATCGTTTCATCTTTATTATTCATTATAAATAGACACCAAGGCCTCCCTTAGAAAGACATCTTGGGTACTGGGTTACTTGATCCTCTATTTTGACAGGTGTTATTTAGCGTATCGCTTGTGGAGAGCTAGGAAAATGGTGGCAGTTAATGATTGCTTTCAATGTATCAAGAGTTACTCTGGAGATATTTTTTTCATCTCAAGATAGCATTCTCACAAATTCAGGTGGTACGGAATCCCACCGGTGTGAGACAGTGGTGTCGAAAGTTTTCAAGAGGATGAATTTGTGGTATTCTACTTTGTTTAATTTTATTAATTCTTTTTATGATATAGTGAAAGCTTGGTGTAAGATTATTTAATTTATGATTGTTTGTACATACCCATTTTATGGTTGAATGAAATTAATCTTTCTTCAAAATTCCATACCATAATATAAAAGGTCCAGTCATTGAGATGCTTACATTAGTTTTACGGCGACCAATTTTCAGAGCTGAACCCAGCCGTCGAAGTTGCCATGTTTTTAGGATCATTGGTTCTTCTTCATCACTGTCATCGTTTTCCACAACGCCAATATCACTCTTGGCATCACTCCCAGCCAAGACAGCTGTTTGTAGCAACTCATCATCCCCAGCAAACTCATTTAATTCATGCTCCAGTTTAACAAGGTCTTCCTCGTTTATCTCCTCTTCACTGTCATCTCTTGAATGATCATCATTTTGAAGATCCACTTCCAACTGCTTAAAGAGTTTCTCAAAAGCGTCTTCTTCGTAATCATCCTCGGTAGCGTCATAGCTTTGCTGAAAATACACATAAAGAATCAGAGTTACAAAAAAAAAATCAAGATCAGTTCAGATAGCTGCTGGCATGATGCAGATTCTAACCCTCAACGAGTTACTTCATAACCCTCAGTGAATGATTGATAAAACAAAAAAATGTAGAGACTTGTACAAGCTTTTAAGCATGCTCAAACAACCTCAAATGACAATCGAGTAAGTCGACAATTAAATAAATTATCATAAATGGTGCACATCGGACAATTTAATCTAAACTGGAACAAGAGTTAAAAATGGAGGGGGGAATCATCCACTGCCATGTCTTCAAGTTCTTCCGTTATCACCTTCACCTAGAGTGCAGTGATGAGTAAGACTGGAACTTCAAAGCTTGATCCCTCTCATCCACATCAAACGTTCACGAGCAGATCGAGGCTTCGGAGACGTTGTGATCAAGGTTTCGCACAAAATAAACTAAAACCTAGTTATCTTGTACGACAAATAGTCTATATAAATTTATAAACAGAGTAAGTTTGCAATCGTTTTCTCTTACCGTGCCCATCTTTGAAGACGTGACTGGATCATGGGTGTTGGGACGGCGAGAGCAAACGATGGTAGAAAGATAGTGAAGATGCGGCGGGAAAGGGTAAAGCTTGGCGGGGCACGCCAATAACGGGTGTTTTGTAGTATGGAGCTGTGAGAACGATCGAACGACTGCCAAGGGATGGGGGGACAGGAAAACCGCCATTTGACTGTTCACAGGTCAAAGCCGAGGGACCTCGCTGGGGGTGTGAGGCTTGCCGAGGAGCGTGCCCCGGCTGTGTTTTTTTCAGGCGTGGCGGACCTGGCTGGAGGCGATGTCTTCATACAGAGTAACGGTGGTTCCGATAACCCAGGTGGCTCAATTTGTTGGAAGCAGTGTTGGGAAAAGGTTAGTCTTGCGGAGATCTGAGGAGATGGCAATTCATTCTGCTTGTTTTGTTATAGAAAATAGAGAAAGATGAAGCACTAGTGTATTCCAAATCATCCAAAAAATAATAATTGATTTGAAAATAAATCATTTATTTATTATTCTGAACTAATTCATTTGTTCAATAAAAACCAATACATCCGAGCAAAATAGGAGACAATTATAATTGTTTCTTTATTTTATATTTACTAATTGTTTTTTCAAATACAATGTTAGTGAGACGAACCTATAAACCTAGGACTACATAGAATGTGATGTAAAAAAAACAATGGCTTGGAAATGGATGAATTGAATAGCGATTCTTAATGGATGCAGTGAAAACATTCGATGTGATTAGGACATGGCACATTTTTTAGTTTTAGAGTCTTGATCCTTTTAAGGGATAAAATAACAATTTTTCCTTAACAAACGACCCCAATTTTTTTTATGATGATTTCATTTATCCCAATGCATGATGTTTACTCTTATGCTGAATTTTAATGAATTTCTGAGCACGTAGAATTTTAAGAGAAATAATATTTATTGATTAAATAATTATTTATCATATGAGCGCAAATATTGATATATCTTAAGTGAAGCTCATCATAGAATTTGTGTGCGACGTCCCGAACCCGGATGCTACTAAAGGTGTCTCGGGCCTGATTGGTCACATGGCCTCAAGCGCATCTTCCCGAACGCCAGAGGCTGCAGGCTAGCAACGAGGGTCTGGAGTGTGTCCGTGGGGAGACTGTGTCCTCATTATCAAAGTGTAGCACAACAGATTAATACAATATAACAGGAGATAAGTAGGGGAAGCAATGCAACAATAAACATAACGTACAACAGAAACAAACTGAAGTAATAAACATCTGAACATCTGATCGAAATATACAACAGCTGCTGATGATATGTCATGTATCTATAAAGGTGGAAAACATGGATACAGAGTAGCATGCAACACATGTTATACAAAAGTATAAAAAAGGAATCCAAAAATTATCTCAACCATCCCGAGCTCCAGCTCAGTCATCTACTACCAGCTCCATCATAACCAATCAAGCAATAAAGTGTCTAAAGTGACACGCTTCCCTTCGTCAACACTTGCATACATATAATCCACCTGGGTGTCATTGGCGGCCCGAATAGTGTATGAGATAAATCTCAGTAGGTCAACACCAACGGTGTCTGTAACATTCAGTCCGTGTAATATAAACTAAAATAGTTTGCAAGCATACATATATATAAAAAACAATACAATAATGTAAATACCGAAGTACCTCCTTCAACCCACAACTGGTGTCCGTCCGAACATGTAACCAGTTCATTAACTAATTAAGTTCCAATTTATATATTTAAGTCACGTGAGACATAGCCAACACCAACATCACCTCGTGATGGTAATAGTGAAGGTTCCATGATGTGATAAGACAACCTGTATTGATATTAATAGTGAAAGGGTTCCAAGGTAATAACCAAAGAAACCAAGACCTTATGGGTCGTCAACTCAGTAGTAACTACACCTAGCAAAGGGCAAGAGTGTAATCTAAGGAGCGTCGTCCAAGACATTCCACAATGATGTAAATCTAATCGAGTCCAAGGAATACTTTCAAGGTAAAACGAGATAAGTTATGGCTAGGCCTAATGATGCAACCAATACACCTCATGTCCGTAGAAGCCACACTGGATCTATGGAGTATATCAAAGGCATCCTATATAGTAAAGGAGGGATCTTACAGTGTCATACCAGACATCCACTGATAAACGAGAATTAGGTTCCAGGGTGGGTCTCAATCAAGCCAACCGAAATCCTTGAATCGAAATGACGTCCATGAGTGCTCAAGGCATTCCCTCAGGAATCCAAAAGCTAACTCGAGTCTGAACACTCCTATAATGATTTCAAGGTCCATATGTTACTAGGCACCTTACAATTGATTTCATTTAATTAATCAAGCCAAGTGATAATCATACCATTTCAATAGTCAAGGTTCAAGCCATTTCCTTTCATTAGTGTGATAAGGTTAAGGTCAAGCAACCATTTAATTCATTTCATATAAGTCATAATCAATTTATTTGGTTCATTCCACCACCTTCCATCATAAGTGGCAAGGGGTGCTATGAACATGCAATCAAACAATCATTTACATTTAATAAGGTCAAGTCATATACTTAGTATACTTGCCAATTATATTTAACATTGATGTATCAATTTGAAGCACTCACCTTGGGTAGGTCAAGTGACACTCAAGGCTAACTATTACAATTCAATAGTCATTTAATGAGGGGGGCTTACCATTAGCAAGGTCAAGTCGAAGCACACCCGAATGGTAGCTCAGACAAACATGTCAAACCACTGAAAGCTTAAATATAGAAAATCACCCTACATGGGGTGGACGTCATTGTGGATGCAACCACCAACGATGGTTAAATTTTTTAGCAAGGGTCTTAGAACACAATTCTAACGACTACAAGCAATGCATATTAATTTAACAGGCGACGCCTGATGAAATTGGCACGACCGCATGACAATTTATAAAATGAAAAAACTTGAGGGATGAGTTATAGATCACCTACCTCGCACTCGTACGACTTTTCTCATCTAGTGTCATCCTTTAGTTTGGCCTGGATTGGAAGAGATCTGAAGAACATATTAATTCCCTAAAAATAGGGCATATGGGTCTGCACCAAAATAGTGAAAAATATATGAAGAGAAATGGTGAACAGAGCCAAAGGAATGAAGGACTTACCAGCACGCTTCCAATGTGACAGACGGATCCAGAATCAGAGTACGGACAGAGGAACGATGGAATAACCTACCTTAGGTATCCTTGGCGTTCTCCTGCATGTGTGAGAGAGAGGAGGGGTGAGCTCTGTCCGAAAAAGGGAGGCCCTGCCTCCTATTTTTAAAAAACCGCTCGGGAATTTACACAACCTGTAAATGCTTTACACGTCGTGTAAAGCTCGGGGTCTTCCCCCTGGGAAAAACCCTCTACACAGCGTGAAAGGTTCTACCCAGACGATTACACATCATGTATTCCAATTATATAGTGTGTAACTTGTTTGCAACCAACCTATACCCCCATGTTCCCTTCTCCTCAAAATCCAACCAACCGGCCCACGACCTGGTTTTAGGGTCTAAGCCAAAAAGAGAAGTTTACATAAGCTTAAGGTAGTGATTAAAAGGATTTATACCTGAAGGAAAAATCATGTTCTTATAGTCTCCCCCCCCCTTAAAGGAACACGTACCCGAGTTCACCTTCCAAGGGTGATGAAACACTATCTGAGAACAACTCTGGCCACTAGGCATGTACGTTGGCCTCCCGCTCCCAGGTCTTATCCTGTACACGACCATACTGCCATAACACCCATACAAAGGGATAGACCGACCCCGGAGAGCCTTAATGCTCCTGTCTAAAATGCGTATAGGATACTCCTCAAAAGAAACATCAAAATCTAACTCAACCTCCTTAGGATCAAAAGTATGAGACAAACCAGCATGATACCAGTGAAGTTGTGAAATGTGGAAGATATCGTGCATGACATGGTACCTCTGAGGTAGTAGCAATTGATAATCTACCGGCCTGACTCTCTCCAGAATCTCAAACGACCCTTTATAATGAGGTGGTGACTTCCCTTGCCTCTGTATCTGTCTATGCCCTAGCTTGGGCGATACCTACAGGAAAACATGATCCCCAACCTCGAACTCCAGAGGTCGTCGAAGACGATCGACATAAGATTTCTGTTTAGACTGAGTAATAGACATATGCTTTCTGATCAGTTGAACCTGCTCCAAAGTCTCCTGTACGAGACGAGGACCTAGTAGGGCTGCCTCTCATGCCTATAACTAGCACAGGGGTGAATGGAACAACATACCGTACAATGCCTCAAAAGGATCCATCTGAATTGTCTCCTAAAAGCTATTATTATAGGCAAACTCGACGAGAAGGACATGCTTCTCACAAGAACCACTGAAATCAAGGATGCATGCTTAGAGTATGTTTTCCAGAACCTATATCGTCCGTTTCGACTGTCCATCGATCTGAGGGTGAAAAGTTGTTCTTAGAAGCACCTGTTTACCCATAACTTTCTACAACCCTTGCCAGAACCGTGATGTGAAATGAGTGTCCCTATCTGAAACAATAATACGAAGGACACTGTGTAGTCGGATGATCTCACAGACATAAAATCTTCCCATCTCATCAAATGAGAAAGTCTCCCGAATATGAATGAAGTGGGCTACTTTTGTTAGTCGGTCAATGACTACCCAAACAGTGTTGCTACCTCTAGGTGACCTTGATAATCCGACTAAAAAATCCATAACAACATCTTCCCATTTCAATTCCATGATTGGAAGTGGCTATAACAAGTCTGCAGGTTTCTGGTGCTCCGACTTCACCTGCCGACAGGTGGAACACCCAATGATAAAGCCTACTATATGACATTTCATCCCAGACCACCAATACTAACATCGCATATCACGATGCATATTGGAGATGCCTGGATAAACTACCCACTGAGAAGTGTGGGACTCACGCATCAACTCTTATCTCATATCTGTAGGAACCCAGACACATCCATGAATATACAGGATGTCATCTCTATCCATAGACCAATCTAGAGGTGGGTCATCCCCTAAAATACTCTCACAGATATCCAAGCCCTCAGGATATGAAAGTTGTATGCTCTTCATCTTCTCAAGGAGGTAAGAGGTAATTGTCAAGGACAAGAGATAAGACTACTCGTGACTATTGTGAAATTCGAGATGTATCTTAGAGAAGAGGGTCATCAATTTTCATTCATCACTGACTTTTCGTATGGCTTATGCCTGAGTTTAATGACTCAGCGCAACTACTACTATATTTCCCTTTCTAGGAAAATATGCAAGCTCAAAATCGAAGGACTGAAGATATTCGAACCATCTTCACTATCCGAGATTCAAGTAACACTATGTAAAGATATATTTGAGACTCTTGTGGTCCGTATACACCACAAAGCGCTCACCTAATAGACAATGTATCCAGCAACATAAGGCATAAACAACTGCTGCTAGCTCAAGGTCGTGTGTCAGGTAATTTCTCTCATGAGGACTCAACTATTGAGATCCATACACAATGACTCTATACTTGTGCATCATCACTACTCCTAGACTGATGCCTCATGCGTTATAAAACACCGTATAACCTCTGTCAGGCTCTGGCAGAATCATAATAGGTGCTGAGACAAACCTCACTTTCAGCTCCTCAAAGGCTTCCTCGCATTCTTCTTACCACAGGAACTTAACACCCTTCTCTGTAAGACCAGTAAGAGGTGAACACTACTACAAAACAAGCCTTTAACAACGCTGCTATTTATCAGCACTGGAAAAAAGCGCTGATAAATGATATCTTTATCAACGCTAAAGAAGGTGTTGATAAATTTAACCTTTTATTAGTACTTGTTTTTAGCACTGATAAAATGTACCCTTTATCAGCGCTTTCTTTTTAGCAATGATAAATATACTATTTATCAGTGCTTTATTTTTAGCGTCGATAAAGGATACCCTTTATCAGCGCTTTATTTTTAACATTGATAAACGAATCATTTATCGGTGATTTTTTAGCACCGATAAAGGTTCGAATAAATAAAATGAAATAATGAAATAAATAAAAAATAAAAAAGGTTTTATTAAAAAAATATTACAAATTTTATTAATTAAATAATTATTGATAAAAATGAATAAAATGATTATACTATATATAAATTATAAATACTAATAAATAGTATGTATTAAATATAAAGATATATGAAAAATGAAAATTAAACAAATAAAAATTAAAAATAAGTAAATTGAGAAAAATATTAAACATTTTATTAATTAAATAATTATTGATAATGTTAATAAATAATATATATTAAATATATAAATATATATGAATGTATGTAAATATGATTTATATATTACAAAATATTTATGCGCTTTATATTAAATAGTAATATATTTAGTGAATACTGGTTTATAATTAAAAATTAATATGAATTAAAAATACTGACTAATTGCATAGAGTAATGGACATATAATTGAATGTCGTTTGATTTTTTAATTTAACATAGATCAAATGTGTGTTATATTGATTTCACATATACGTAATTAATGTATTTTTATATACAATGCACACACATAAAACTTATCCATTTTTTCAATATTGTTAAAGTGTACTTATTTTTAATTTATTCAATTTCACTCATTTTTAACATGCATGCACTTAAAATTAGATATTCATTAATAATGTTAAAAATATATTTGTAAAAATATATTTATAAAAAAATATATTTATAAATGCACATTTACTATATCTATGCAATTATATATTTATAATTATAAATAAATAAATATTTTTTAAAAGTATTTATATAATTATAAATAAATAAGTATATATATTTAAATAATTATTAAATTTATAATAAATTTACTTAAATAGTGAATATATTTACCATATTTATCTATATATATTTATTATATATATATAATTATATAAATATATAATGATATAAATATTATTTTTAAAAAATATTTATATAATTATAAATAAATAGTTATATATTTAAATAATTATAAAATTATATTAAAAATATTTAAATAAAGCATATATTTACTATATTTATATTTATATATATTTATATTTTTTTATAACTATAATTACAAATCCTTTATTAGCACTTAAGTAATAAGTGCTGATAAAAGACATCTTTATCAACGCTTTTTTGGAAGCGCTGATAAAAGTGTCCCGATATATTTAAAAACCCTAACCAGTTGCAAACCCGTCACGATATAAGAAACTTTCCATGGAAGCCACCCACTACTGGCGCTCCTCCTTGGTGAGTCGAAGCTTGAATCAAGGTTCGAATCAAGGCTAAAACAAATCCAAGGCTCAAATTTAAGGCTCAAACGATTCAAGGGTCGAAGGAATTCAAGGCTCAAATGTTAGTCTTTCTCTACTTCTCTCGAATGTAAGTCTTTCTCTACTTTCTCTTGGGGAACTCGAGGTGTAAAACGTCAATGGTTCTAACCGCGGTGGCGAATTTTTTTGCAACTATGAGTGTGGTGAGTTATCCATTTTAGAGATTTGACCGTGGAGATCATCCATTTTGATGCTTGGAATTTTTAGAGTGTGAAACACCTATATTGTGAACCTTCCTAGCTTTGCTACCAGACCATACAAGCATCTCCTTCCTTCTCAATTACAGTTGTGAATTAATGTAGGGGATTTGTGAGCTACTCTTTTATTTATGTGAAAATGTGGATGGATCATGCTTTATTTTTGTTGGATAAATAGTGGAATTAACTATATGGTATAAGTCCCATCCCATTTTTTATTGTCTATATAATTTTGTATGTATCAATTTCCGTGATAGTGGTTAGGTAGCCTATGAGACTGCTTATTGGCATATTAAAATGACTAGTTATTTTTGTATTTGTGTAGTAGATACTTTAGATGGGGAGTGATGTTTTATAGATCTGTTAATTTTCTGATTCCACTTAGATTTCTAAGTGAAGTAAGGGTATTCCCCTTTGAAAATGTGACCTCACGGGAGTCGTTCTGTCTCGACAGAGGCTAGTGTGTATGGGATAGACACTACAAGGGTTGGTGTGTTTTTATCCCTTGTTTGTGATATATCTTGTTGATGTGTATTATTGATTTATGCCAACTTCTTTATAGACCTCCCTAGAATCTCAAGGATGGGTCAATGTGTATTAGGTGACCTCCCTAGAATCCTTTAGATGGGTAGATCCGATGAAATGACCTCCCTAGAATACTTGGGATGGATCAATGTGGTGATATGACATCCCAAGAGTCTTGACATGTTTTCAAATATTTGATATACCATTAATTTTAAATGTAATAATTACTTAGGTTGCTACATCACTTGTTCCAAAAAATAGAATGGAAGTTATCAAATTCTATATATTAGAATTTTTTTTAGGTATTCATCATTTTATGTCTACATGTATTGGTTCCATCCCTAGGAATCTCTGATTACTATCAATGTATATGAAATAAATATTTATTTATTAAAATGTTTTATTAATACATTTTTATATCTTCTAGTTGATTGAATGAGAGTTTATTATTCTTATTTATCAAATTTGGGTTTCTTATTACTCTTTAATTACCTATATTATATTTTAATTTGTTTAAGGGATTTAAGAAAGAATTGATGTGCGTCAAACAACAATTATTATTACAATTTGTTGTTTGAGACTCACCCCCATCCCTTTTATAGATAACTATTATCCTCATAAACTTCATCTCACGAACAATTATTATTGAAATTTGTTGCTTGAAACTCATCCCCCGTCTCTTTTATATTGATTGTACTACTCTGAGCATTAGTCATCCAATGGATGACCACTACTTAGAATATTTCAAGAAACATAGGTGCATGTCCACAAGAGATGGAGAATGTGCGTCAAATAACAAAATACAATGATAAATGTTTGGGAGATGAGTTGATGATGATGACAGTTGTGTATAACTTTCACATTTGAATGAATTCATAGAATAACACCTTCCATAGTGGAGTAATTCTTTTCTTAAATTCAATTACTCATTTTCTTAAACATACTAAAATTCTTTGAAACAATCAAAATTTGAGTTTCCCATATTAGAATTGACTATAAATTTCACCTTTGATAATGAATATCTTATGTGTATTTATTTATTTATTGTACAAAATTAATCTTTTATGAGACCAATATGATGGATATGATTCAAAAATGGATGCACGCTAATCGTTTAACAAAAGAGTATGAATATGAAGTTAAAGAGTTCATCAAGTTTGTAAGAGAACATGAATACGACCCTTCTTAAATCCTTTGTCCATTTTTATATTGTTTTTATTCAAGAAAATTAGTTTAGAAGAGTTTTAAGAACATTTGATTTGTCATGGAATAGATTAGAGCTATAAATGTTGGACTAAACATGAGGAAAAAAGTGAATGTGGACATTGATCAGGATGATACAATGGTTTATGGATCATTTGATATGAATATCGGTGTAAATGATGATGGAGATCGTATGGAAGAAATGACAATGACAATTGAATATGACCTTCGTGATTGTCCAAAGTTGTTTGAGGAGTTAAATAGTTGTACCAAGAAACCATTTTATACCGGTTGTACTAAATACACAACATTTTCAGCTATATTAAAGTTATATAATTTGAAAGTTAGAAGCGGATGAAGTGACACCATCTTTATAGAACTACTTGGTCTCCTGAATGATATGCCATCAGAAGAAAATGAACTACCATGTCAAACATATGACACTAAACGAATGTTATGTTCAATGAGAATGATCTCTAAAAAATACATGCTTTTCTAAATGATTTTATATTGTTTCGTAATGACCATGAATCACTCATAAAATACCCTAAGTGTGGTGCATATTGATAAAAGAAAAATGAATCAAGTCCTTAAAAATATATATGGTACTTTCCTATCATTCCATAGTTTAGAAGACTATATGGATGTCAAGAAACTACGAGACAAATGACATGACATGTAGATATAAGAATTAAAGATGGGAACCTACGTTATCCAACAGATTCTCCTCAGTGGAAGAAAATTGATTATGAGTATCTTGAATTTAGAAATAAGCCGAGGAACTTTCGTCTCGTTTTATCTATAGATGGAATAAATCATTTTGGTGTAAAAAGTAATACTCATAGTACATGGCCTATCATGTTGGTAAATTATAACTTTCCACCATGGTTATACATGAAGCGCAAATACATTATATTTTCTCTGCTTATATCCAGACCAAAGCAACCTGATAATGATATTGATGTCTATTTGGCTTCATTGATCAAAGATCTGAAATTGATGTGGGTTATGGGTGTTACAATGTATGATGCTCATAGAAGTGAATAATTCACATTAATGACCATGTTGTACGGGACGATAAATGACTTTCCTACTTATGGAAATTTATCAGGCTATAACATTAAAGGAATGTTGGGGTGTCCCATTTTTGAAAAACACACATACTCAGTTCAGTTGAAACATTCCTTGAAAACTATGTTTTCAGGACATCAGAAATTTTTACCTCGATGACATAAATACTGATCTTGGACGACAACATTCGATGAGAATATCAGACAAGGTACAACACCATCTCCAGTAATAGGTAATCAACTATACAATAAAGTAAAATATATTTACACTGTTTTTGGTAAACCATTTTTGAAAAACCTTACAAAATCAAGTTGGAAGAAGTGATAAACTTTCTTTGAATTACCATATTGGAATTTTTTGTATTTCAGACATTTTATTGATGTTATGCATGTAGAAAAAAATGTATTTGATAGTTTTATTGACCTATTACTAAATGTTCCCAGAAAAATGAAAGATGACATCAAGGATAAGTTGGACTTGATTGAAATAGGGATAAGGGAAGAGTTGACACCAATGAAGGGTAAAAGGTGTACTTTTCTTCCTCCAACAACTTACACTATCCAGATAGGAAAAATTGAAATTTTCCCTTTTTTTTAATAGTGTAAAAGTTCCACAGGGGTATTCATCAAATATCATTAATGTTGTGTTAATGACTAATTTGAAGTTATAAGGAATAAAATAACACGACTGTCATGTTTTGATGAAAGTTTTAATACCTTTTGCTTTCCGTTGCATTCTTCCTTAAAATGTACAACATACATTAACCAGAATCTTCTTCTTTTTCAAAGCCATATGTAGTAAAGTTATAGACCCGACGAAGTTTCCCATCACAAATAAGAAGGACACAATCATATTATGTGAATTAGATATGTTCTTCCCACCATCATTCTTTGATATAATGGTCCATCTAATGGTTCAATTGGTTAGAGAGGTTCAACTATATGGTCCTATCCATTATAGATATATGTACTCCAATGAATAATATATAAAGATTTTGAAAGGGTATGTCAAGAATCGAATTCGGCCAGAGGGTTGTATTACAGAACGATATATTGTTGAAGAAGCTATTGAATTCTGTACTGATTACCTATCAGATGTTGACAATATCAATCTTTTAAAGTCTCGTCGCAATGAATGCCTTATGGGTGAAGGGATTTCCAGAAGAGATGTTGTTACAATTTCCTTGACAAAGTGGGAGAAAGAAAACCTTTTCATTTTACATAATAGTGAATATGTTGATTCATACATTGAATCCCATAAAGAAATTCTTAGAGATTTGAATCCATCAAGGGTTGAAGGATAGATATCAAATATACATAATCAACAGTTTATAGGATGGTTCTGAGATAAAATTTATAAGGAGTTATTTGAAAATCTGAATTCAATTTCCAAATGACTTCAATGGCTATCCAGGGGACCAAATGTAAATATTATATCTTACACTCATTTTGTAATCAATGGTTATATATTCTATACAAAAGAACATGATAACTGTAGTATGATGTAAAAAAGTGGTGTTACACTTGTGGATGAAGTGATGCACATATCTAGTTCCAAGGATAGAAATCCAATTTATGCAAATATGTCATATTTTGGAATTATCGAATAAATATATGAGTTGAATTATACAACATTTCAAGTACCAATTTTTCATTGCAAATGGGTTGACAATATCAGTGTAGTGAAAGTTGATGAAATGGGATTTATGAAGGTGAATTTTAACATGGAAGGGGAAAAGTATGAGATGTTCATAATGGCATCACAAGTAGTGCAAGTATTTTATGTCTATAATCCAACAAACAAGAATTGGTTGATTTTCCTGCTAGAGACTAAAACAAATTTCAGGTCAGATGAAAATTCAATCGAGGATAACCCTTTCATTGGGAGATCACAATCATTTCATGTTATTACCAATGTAGAAAATGTCTTGTACATTATAGGGGAACACAAATAGGGTATTTTGATTCTTTATAGAGGAACCAAATCCCTGAAGCCTTTAAAAAAATAAAGAGACTTCAATGAGAAGGTAAAAGTGTTTTTTAATATACTATGTTTTTCTCATAATATTATATATTCTCTACTACATTAACATGATATAAATTAAATGTTTTACTACTCATTTATATTATTTTAATACTTTAGGACAACAATCCATAAGTCATTTGAGACTTATAGGAATCGGTCACACCTCAATCAAACGCATGGTGTGACCGGTATGACTCCAAGTGCGTCTTTTTATTTAAAATTGACATCAATTTTAGTAAAAAGGAAAACTAACCTACTCAAAACCAAGACAATACATTTATATTTCTTAAATACTTTAGGAAAATGATCCATAAGTCATTTTTTATGTGTAGGAATTAGTCGCACTTCAATTTGATACACGATGTGCCCAATATGACTCAATGTGTCTGTTATCAGTTTAAATCAAAATTTTAGTTCAAAAAGTGTCACTCACAGAAAACTGAGAAAATGTGATTATATTTTCTTGATAATTTAAAAAATTAATTTATAATTCATTTGGGATGTGTACAAATTGGTCTCACATCAAACCGATACAAGATGTGATCTAAATGAGTCAAAGTGCGTGTTTTAATTTTGAAATGACATTTTAGTAAAAAAAATAAGTAACGTACTCAAAAATGAGAAAACAGATTCATATTATTTTGATAATTTAGGAAAATTATCCATAATTCACTTGGGATGTGTAGGAATTAGCTGCACCTCAATCCGACACACAGTGTGACTGGTATGACTCAAAGTGCATCTTTTTATTTAAAATTGACATTAATTTTAGTAAAATGGACAACTGACCAATTCAAAACTGAGAAAACACATTCATATTGTTTTTATACTTTACAGAAATGATCCATAAGTCATTTTTGATGTTTATGGATCATTTAAACCTCAATCTGATACACGATGTGCCTGATATGACTCAAAGTCTCTATTATTAGTTTAAAATTGATATTTTAGTTCAAAAACTATCACTCACTAAAAACTAATCAAATGAAATCAATTTTTATTGATAATTTAGGAAAAAAATCATAATTTATGTGTGACACTTAGTAATTAGTCTCATGTCAAACTGATACACGATGTGATCAAAATGAGTCAAATTGTGTGTTTCCAGTTTAAAATGACATTTTAGTAAAAAAGACAACTGACATACTCAAAATCGATCAAACACATTAGTATTGTTTTTATATTTTATTAAAACTATCCATAAGTCATTTGAGATGTGTAGGAATCATTCTCACCTCAATCTGACCCACGGTGTGACTGATATGACTCAAAGTGTGTATTTTTATTTAAAATTGGCATCAATTTCAGTAAAATGGACAACTAACATACTCAAAACCAATAAAAAACATTTGTATTATTTTTATACTTTATTAAAATTATTCATAAGTCATTTTTGATGTGTAGGAATCATCCTCACCTCAATCTGATACATGATGTGCCCGGTATGACTCAAAATGTCTATTATTAGTTTAAAAGCATCATTTTAGTTTAAAAAGTGTCACTCACTAAAAACTAATCAAACATGATCATATTTTCTTGATAATTTAGTATAATGATTCATAAGTAATTTATGATGTGTAGGAATTGGTTTCATGCCAAACCGATACATGATGTGTTCAGAATGAGTCAAAGTGCATGTTTCCAGTTTAAAATGATATTTTAGTAAAAAAGACAACTGACGTACTCAAAACTGATCACACACATTCATATTATTTTGATACTTTAGGAAAATGATCCAAAATTCATTTGAGACATGTTGGAATCAACTTCACCTCAATTCTACACACAATATGACTGGTATGACTCCAAGTGCGCCTTTTTTATTTAAAATTGACATCAATTTTAGTAAAATTAACACTTTCTTATTTCTTTATATTATTACTAACATAATAATTGTTTTATTATATAGGTACATTATTTTTATTGAGAATGGGTGGTTTTTTCGATAATATCATGAGTTGGGGTCAGGATTAAAAGACAAAGGAAATTGATGTTTTTGAATGTATGTAATAATTTGTATTTATGTAATTATATAAATCAATGTTTGGAATGTCTATAATATAGTGTTTTTTTCTTGTATTTATGTTGTAAATTTAATTTCATTTAAATTTTGTATTGGTACTTTTTTTTTGATATCTGGTGTGTTTCTGGTGTAGCGATGTGTTGTTATAACACATTACACTGGTGTTGTAGTGTGTTGTTGCAACACACTACAGTATGACCATTTATCAACGATTTTAAAAGCACTGATAAATAAACCATTTATCAGTGATTTTAAAAGTATTGATAAAGAAACCATTTATCAGTGATTTTATAAGCATTGATAAATGGGGAAATTAATGGTGCTAAATAAAAGCACCGATAAATGTGATCCTTTATCAGTGCTTCTAAATGCACTGATAAAGGACCAATTTATTAGCACTGATAAAAGACCAGGGCTTTTAATCTCTCTCAGGTATTTAGTGATTCTCTAGCACTGATAAAGGCCATTTTTATTTCTATTAAAACCCTATTTTGTAGTAGTATGAAGTAAGGCGTGAGAATTCCAATATGAAACTCCTGTAATATCCATCCAGCTCCAAGAACTCCGTATATCAAACACATTCTTGGGTTGTTCCCAGGAAACCACAACACTAAACTTCTTTGAGTCAACATAGAATTCTGATTATGAGATGATATAACCCAAGAAGTGAACTTTTTCAATCCATAAGTTCCACTTAACAAGCTTGGCATAAAGATGATGATCTCTCAGTATACCCAAAATGATCTCAAGGTGCTTAGCATGGTTGTTTCAAGTGTGAGAATACACCAAGATGTCATCCACAAACACTACAACAAAGGGATCTAGGTAGGGGTATAACACCCTATTGATTAAATACATGAAAAAATAGGCATGTTCATAAGACCAGATGACATAACTAGGTACTCATACAGACAATACTTACTATGGAAAGCTATATGAGGTATGTCCGATGGCCTGAATCACGCCTAATGATAGCTCGATCTCAGGTCAATCTTAGAGAAGATCCTAGATCCTTGAATCTGGTCAAAGAGATCATCTATTTGAGGTAGTGGATATTGGTTATTGATCATAAGATGGCTCAACCATTTTTAATCCATGCATAGATAAAGGGTATCATCCACCTTCTTGGCAGAAATCATGGGAAAAACCCAAGAGGAAGTGTTAGGTCATATAAAAAATTTGGAATCTAAATCCTCTAACTGCCACTTGAGCCACTTGAGCTCAGTAGGTGCTATCCTGTATAGAAGAATGGAAACTAGAGCTACTCCTAGAACAAAATTGATAGTGAACTCTACCTCTCTCTCATGAGGTAATCCAGAAAAATCATGGGAAAAACATCCCTGAAATGATCTACTACTGGAGGGAATTCAGCCTGAAGTAAATCCTAATCCTCCATGAAGAGATTGGAAATCTGAGCAGCTACTCCACCTAGCCCAAGATTCTCTAGTCCAGCTCTGCTAGCCTGGACATCCCACTCAGCCTTGTGTAGATAACTACTACCTTTCAGTGATGTAAATGATACCCTATGGAGATATCAGTCTACAAAGGCATGATACGAAACCAACCAATTCATCCCAAGAATGGCGTCAAAACCAGTCATTTCGAGAATAAAGAGGTCCCATGAGAAAGGTTAACTGCCTACCTTAAGGGTAAAATCCCTATACTAGTTTTTTCCCTCTGACCATACCCGCAATGATGTATCCAGGGTCATTACACTGCAGTAATACTGTACCTACAGTCCAAGACTTCGTACGCTAGATAAGGAGATAAAGAAGTGTGAAACACCTATATTAAATAAAGAAGATACTATAGTAGAGGCTACTAGAATATTACCTCATATTGTAGAAGGCCCTAAACTCTGATCCTTGAGTATTAGCTGTAAAGCATGCAACTGGCTTGATCCCTGAACTTGTTCTATAGCTAGACTACCACGATAAAAACTGCTATGCTAGCGTTGCTGGTGATCAAGAGTCTAGCTACCACGGTCATGACCTCATCCTCATCTAGTCCTACCGGTGCTACTCCAACTACCTACCTGATACAATGTAAAAGAACCTACCCTTGAAGGTGGATCTGGCATGGAACCTCTTCCATTAGAAGCTGATGGAAAGGTCTGACCGAATCTTAAAAGATGCCCCATATGGCTGCAAGACTGACACTCCATAGGGTCTCTTTCACACTAAAGATTCAAGTGCACCTATCTTTCATACTGATGACACACCATAGAGATACTGATACAGGTACTACAACTGCCACCACCCTGAAGAAAAACCTCGAGGGAATGTTTTTTGCTACTGGGAGAACTACTCGCCTACCATAATGCTAATCCTCTATTCCTAATACTATCACTGTCCCTCAGGTTGTGCTCAGTGATAATAGGTTGATTGAATATTTTAGAAAAGGTATGTAGGTGAAATACATTCACTTGAGTATGAATGACATACACGATCCCATCCTCAAAGTTCCTAGAATGCGAAATCTCACCACCAGCTATAAGCAGTGTAAAACACTGTAACTCAGTGAAACACGCTGAATACTCCATAAATAACATATAACCCTACTCAAGATACATGGACTCTTTGTATATGTCAACTCTTAGCGTCTGAGGAAAAAAATGATCATAGAGATAAGTCTAGAAATTAGACCATACCATGCCCTGATAGAAACCAGCCTTAGTAATCACATCCCACCAACGCTAGGACAAATCACGAAGCATATGTGTAGCAAGCTTGACCCTTCACTTTGGAGGTGTATCCAGATGATCAAAGATATAAAGGGTGGACTCTAGCCAATAATCAACAACATGTGGACCGCCATCCCTCGAGAATGTGGAAGGATGGTGTTTCTAGAACTCACAGGTCAGATCAACCATCATAGGTGCAGGATGTGAAGCACCTTTCATAGACTGCATCAAATGTAGGAAACTATATCAAACTTGATATTTAGTGCCCAAATTAGGTATAACATATGGTGCCTTAAGGGGCACTCTTAGAGGTAATACTGGAAGCTCAGGGCCCACCATGTCCAGAGTATGGTCATCGCCACCCTCATCGTGCATGACTCGAGGACGTCGTGGTAGTATTGGTTTACAAATGCCAATCACACGCCTCAGAACAAGCTTTAAGAAGATAGATAACAACACCAATAGATTCTGAAAGAATATAAAGGGCTCACTACCCATGGTGTACTACCCCAACTACCTGCTTAGAAGGCCAAGTATCAATAACTGCTCAATTATATGTTATAGGGGTTCCAGTAGATGAAGGGTCAACTATACCTTGCTTCATCATTTACTAGAAACCATTTCATTTTACAATTCATGATTCACTTTTCAAGTTTGAATTTTATTATTTTCATATATTAAGGTTCATCTAAAATGGATCATCATTCCTAGTGAATTAGGGCCTATACTCCTTATCATTGAAAACAACACCCATTTTATTTTTAATTTAATGTCTTGAATTGGTAAATTACCAATTCCAACCCATGAGGGCCCATAACACCTCATGAATTGAAAACAACAATCACTCAATCGTATCCAATAGCGACACAAGTATATCTATAAAAATAAGGCTCACTCAAAATCACAAGCATATCAAACAATTAAAATAGTGAAATTCACCTATATGGAATGACAATATGCATGACATGTGAATTCTAGGTGTCTGTGATGATGCATGTAATAATGCCTCTTTCCCTCATATCATAAAACCAATGATGGAATGAAATCTCAATCAGAATAATAATGAACAACACCACATAGAATGTGTGTAACCCAACAGTGAAATGATATCAACAGTAATAAGAAAAAATAGAATAATAATTATAATTCAGGCAACTCGACATTTACCCCGAACATGGGTTCATGACACCCAAGCACGACTTATGACCAAGTTCCAAGAATTCCTAATATCTAATATATTGTCTCTAAATATTAAATCAAGAAAGGAATTGCTCTGATACTAATTTGTGAAGTCTTGAACCTGGATGCCACTAAAGGTGCCCCGAGCTCGGTTGGCCACATGACCTCAAGCGCATCTCCCTGAACGCCAGAGGCTGCTGACTAGCAGAAAGGGTCTAGTGTGTGTCCATGGTAAGACTATGCCCTCATTACCAGAGTGTAGTATAGTGGATTAATATAATATAACAAGATATAAGTAGTGGAAGAAATGAAATAATAAATAGAACACACAATAGAAGTAGACTGAAGTAATAAACAACTGAACATCTGATCAAAATATACAATAGTTGAGGATGATATTTCATGTATTTATAAAGTTGGAAAACATGGATACAGATCATCATACAACACATGTTATACAAATGTAGCAAAAAATAATCCAAAAACTATCTAAAGCATCCTGAGCTCCAGCTTAGTCATCTGTTACCAGCTCCATCCTAAGCAATCAAGCAGTCAAGTGTCCAAAGTGACACACTTACCTTTATCAACACCTATATACATATAGTCTACTTGGGTGCCAATGGTGTACCAAATAGGTTGTGAGATAAATCTTAGTATGACACCACCAACGATGTATATAACATCCAGTCCGTGTAATATAAACTGAAACAATGTGAAAACATGCATATATAAAAGTAAAGTGGTACAATAATGTAAATAACCAAGTATCTACTTTAGACCATGGATGGTGTCTAAACATGTAACTAGTTCATTAATTAATTAAGTTCCAATTTATATATTTAAGTCACGTGAGGCATAACCATCACTGACATCACCTCGTGATAGTAATATTGAAGGTTCCATGATGTAACAAGGCAACCTGTATTAATATTAAAGATGAAAAGGTTCCAAGGTAATAACCAAGGCAACCAAGACCTCATGGGTCACCAACTCAATAGTAACTATAGTCTAGCTAAGGGAAAGAGTGTAATACAAGGATCGTCATCTGAGGCATTCCACAAGTATGTAAATCTAATTGAGTCTAAGGAATACATCCAAGGTAAAATGAGATAAGCTATGGCTAGGCCTAAGGATGTAACCAAGGCACCTCATGTCTATAGAAGCTACACTAGATCTAAGGAGTGTATCCAAGGAACAATATATAGTAAAGGAGGGATCCTATGGTGTCATATCGGGCATCCAATAATAGACGAGGATTGGGTTCCAAGGTGGGTCTCAACCAAGACAACCGACATCCTTGAATCAGAATGAAATCCATGAGTGATCAAGGCATTCCCTTAGGGATCCAAAAGCTAACTCGAGTTTAACAACTCCTATAATGATGTCAAGGTTTATATGTAATTAGGAACCTTACAATTGATTTAATTTAATTAATTAAGCCAATTGATAATCATACAATTTCAATAGTCAAGGTTCAAGATATTGGCTTTCATTAGTGTGACAATTCCAAGGGCAAACAACCATTTAATTCATTTCATATCAGTCATAATCAATTAATTTGGTTCATTCCACTAAGTTTCATCATAAGTGTCAAGGAGTCCTACGGACATGCAACCAAACACTCATTTACATTTAATAAGGACAATTAATATACTAAGTATACTTTCCAATTATATTTAACATTTATTTATCAATTTTAAGCATTTACCTTAGGTGGGTCGAGTGACACTCAAGGTTAACTATTACAATTAAATAGTCATTTAATGAGGGAGGTTTACCATTATCAAGGTCAAGCCAAAGAACACCCAAATGGTAGCTCATACAAACATGTCAAACCAATAAAATATCAAATATGGAAACCACCCTATATGGGGTGGATGTCATTATGGACACAACCACCAAAGATGGTTAACATTTCTAGAAAGGGTCTTAGAACACAGTTCTAACTAATATAACCAATGAATATTTATTTAACAGGTGACACCTGATGAAATCGGCGCAACCACATGATAATTTATAAAATGATAAAACTTGAGGGATGAGTTATAGAACACCCACCTCATCTCGTACAACTCTCCTCATCCAGTATCAACATCTAGTTTGGCTTGTATTGGAAGAGATCTAAAGAAAGAGTAAATGCCCTATAAATAGATCATAAGGGTGATAAGCCTCATTTATATATATACCCTGTTGTCATTTATTCATAGTTTTTGATTTAATTGTTCGATAATGCATGTGGTATGTGTATAATTTTGCAGGAAAAATCTTCACAAGTTTCCAAGAAAGAAAAGGTAGAAAAAGTGAAAAATCAGCCAAGTACATGTCGTGATGATGAAATTCACATCATGTACCTGAGGATCACAGCCTAACCAAAGTTGTGAAGCCAAGTCGTGACCATGAAGCTAGAAGGAAAAAGCTACTACATGTCGTGATCAGATCAGCCACATCGTGACACCCAGTCAAACTGGTCAGTGAGAAAGGCATGAGGATTCCACACAATAGCTACCACACTAGAGTACATGTCGTAAAACACGTCTACACATCGTGTAACTGGTCAAACATCCTATCTGTGAGAACTGTGTGCCATGCTGGAGATTTGAAGGAAAATGACACGGATCAAGGGTACACGTCGTGTACCATATGTACACGTCGTGACCAAAAAAACCTATATAAGGAATGGAGCATAAAATCATTAAAATATAGAGAGAGAGCTCTTAATTCTCCCCTCTCGATTACCTATGATCCATTCTTACTCTTTCCCCTTTTGAACTCAATTTATTCATAGTTTTTTCACATTTATTTCAATTCAAGAGACATGGTGATTACTTTCTTTAACACCTTCTTTTCCCCATTCTGCGCTTAAATTTCAATTCCAATTTATGTCTCAAGTAAGTAATTTAGTTTAATTCATAATTATCTTATGCATGTTTTATCTTAATAATCCTAGAATATTTTTTTATAAATATTTTAAGCATGATTTATCTAGTTTACTTTATTGTTTCACTATCCCTAATGAGTAGCTACATTTATAAGGGGTAGGGATTAAGCTCGATGTATCTGATTAATTAAATATAACTTTTAATATAAACTTGGAAATCCTAATTGAATTAGTAATTAGGACATGAACCCCCAATCTATCCCATTTGTTTGAACATCCCTGACCACGGGACGGTCAAAAAAACGAACCTATCCTAATTGGATTAGACTAAGATATGACCACTATATTAGGAGACTTTATGCTTATAAATACAAATTTAATGCACCTAGGCTTTCGCTACCTCCTGACCATGGAATAGCTACTTCTTAGTTAGGACTAGGAGGCTGTGACCAAAGTCAACTAGTGACCCTGGTTTGCTTTGTAGACTAAGATATAGGATCTTTCCAAGGTTATAATTAAAAGACATCCTTCACCCAGATACTTGAATTGATACCGAACCCTTGTTTATCATTTAAAATTCATCCCAAAATAGAACTTAGACCAAACTCTCAAACAAAATACTTCTATAAAGGACTCCCTTATAAGTTTAGAAACCAGATACTCTCAAAGTTTAAATAGCATTCTCCCTGTGGATTCGACCCTGTACTCCCACTACACTACGTCTTAGTAGTTGGTGAAAGTTAGGGAAAAATTATAAATTCAAATTTGATTCATGATGGAGGAAGTAAATACACCATCAGGCAAAGGCCATCAAATTTTTAGAGCCATTTCCAGGGAGGCAACGCTGTTTTGTGAAAGAAATTTGGTTTTATAAGACTTAGGATTGCCTTTACCTCACCTTTTTTTCTATCTTTCGTTTCTAGACACCCTTGCATCTTCTCCTTCATCTTCAGTGCATGTACCAAGGTCCCTAGACTCGATCAAGGAACCTTGAAGCATAAGAACCTTTGGCCTTCAATCCTGATATCTAAAGGCATCTTCTTTCACTCCGCCAATCAAAAATGGTCGAGCAACATCAAAATGTGGGATCCAACCTGCCAAATCATCAAATCATACCAGGATAACACTCGATACACCCTGAGACAACCATCATGGACTATAGATTTCCATCAATCCATGGTGTGATTCCAAGCATCGTTATCCCACCAATTCAAGACCATAACTTTGAAATCAATCTTGGACTCATCCATATGATCCATAACATGGGACAATTCAGTAGTCTTCAGAGCAAAGACCCTCATTAACATATTTACAATTTCCTATAGGTTTATGATACCTTTTACAACTAGGGAGTTTCTTTTGACGTAATAAGACTCAGTGTATTTAATTTTTCATTAAGAGATAGAGCTAACAATTGGCTCAAAAGACAAGCTCCTGAGTCAATCATGACTTGGGATGAGCTCACAAAAAAAATTCTCGATAAATACTTTCCACCGATCCGAACCTGGAAACTCTGAAATGACATTCAAAACTTTTCACAAGTAGATGGATAATACATGTGGGAAGCATTGGATAAATTTAAAGAACTCATGAGAAAATGTCCACATAATGGACTTGAAACTTGGATTCAAATGCAAACGTTTTATCAAGGACTCTAGCCAGCAGCACAAACAATTGTCGATACTGCCGCTGATGGAGGTCTGATGTTCAAAACACATGACGAAGGTAGAGCTATTTTGGACAAAGTATCCCACAATTCTAGTCTATGGAAAAGTGACTGTGGACCACCCCAATGTGGAATCCACCAAGTTGATGAAACCATCCAGTTATCAATGCAAGTCGAAGCGTTAACCAAGAAGCTTGAGTCATTTCAAACACCAACCACACAACCCCCTCCTACCCCAATAATGGAGATCCAGTCATGCGAGATGTGTAGTGGATCACACCAATATCAAGACTGCAAAGTAGGATATAAGGAACCACAATATTGTAATTACGTTAATTATAATAAAAAAAGTTAACTGTTTCAGCAGCAACAACAAAAACCATTTTTTCAACAGAGGTATGCTCAGCAACAACCTCAGAACAATCAAGAATATTTTCAGTAGTGTAGTGTTCAAGCTCATTTTTAAAACCAGGGGCCACCAAGGTATCCATCAATGAACCCTATCCCAAGACTACAACAGCTGACATATCCACAATAACCATTTCTGAGGCCCCAAAAACAAAAATTTACACCCACCCAGCCAAGACCACAATAGCCACCTCCACCATTGAAAAGTAACTTAGAGAACCTCCTAATATCCTTCGTTCAAAAATCAGATCAAAGGATGACCACACAGAAGACAAGAATGAAAAATAAGCGAGTAACTTTAAGAAACTTGGAGATGCAAATGGGGAAGATCTCAAAAACCTTATCTAAAAGATTACCAGGTACTCTAACCAGTAACACTGAGACATACCCATGAGAGGAAGTAAAGTATTTAGTGATGAGGAGTGGAAAAGTATTAAATTTACAACAATCAAAGGAAACAAGGCCACAGGAAGAGCCCAAAAAACAACCAACAAAATTAGAAGCAATACCATCCAAGAAAGAGAAAGCCCCAAAAAAACCAAAGGAACCCCTTTATGTAGCCCCACCTCTATAAAAACCACATATTCCATTTCCAAAAAGAGAAAGGCAAGGTAGACAGGAGGACCAGTACAAAAAGTTCCTTGAAATGTTCAAACAATTGAATATCAACATTCCTTTTGCTAAGGCAATCGCTCAAATGCCTGTTTATGCAAAATTTCTCAAAGACTTGCTATCAAACAAAATAAAGATAGAAGATATAGGAGTTATCTCATTAAATGAATAATTCCCTGCTGTTGTACAGTAAAAAATACCACCAAAGATGAGAGTGTTGGATCATGTTATACGAAATATACACAAGAGGGGGGTGAATTGTGTGTTTAAAAACTTCTTGAGAAATCTTGATGATAATCAATTTTGTACTTTTATCTTTATCAGATTGTTTATGCAGAAGAAATAAATAGATATCTAGACGCAAAGATGTATAGTGGTTTGGGGAACAAAAATACCCTAGTTCACTCCACCAACACTCTTCTCCATGAGCTTGGTGATTTTAAATAGTCGTTCCTATTTTCACAAGACCATCCACAACTGAGTGCAGGAAGTTGAAACCTTTATAATTTAAGACTAAAACAAAGCCTTCTGGTTCTAAACATAGAACTCATCAGAACAGATTAGTACAAGAAGCTGGTACTCAAAATAAAAGAGTATTGTTTAGACAAATACTTTCCGATTAATCTTCACAGTCGCAGTAGTACACAACTGATAGTAAATGGACCGTCATCTTTAGAAAGGATGTTATTCAGATAAGGGTAGTTCTAAATCAATCTGGTTGAAACTGATCTTGAAATATATTCAGCAACAAATCAGCAGTAGATTCATGATAGATCTCCAATATAGAACAAGTAAATCTTTAACGTTTCTCTTTTTGATATAAAACAGAAAGGATGTTCTTTGTAGAAGCAGATCTATAAAAGATCTTTTTAAAGAATCAACATATCTCTGTTTTTGAAACTCGAATATCTCCAGATTTGAATTTTGTAATCATCGCGAATTCAAGAGATATCATGTCACCCATGTCATCTACAAAATTCAGATACACAGAATATATAGAATAAAGACGAGTGCCTTATTCATAAATTCAGATCCACAAAATTTGCCTGACAGATCATAATATTCAAAAAGTTTGAATAACAGAGTGGTCATAATTTTCCTTAATAATTGACATGAAATAATCCTATTAAATCGATCATCTGAATCATGTATAAATTACTTTAAATCAGTCTTTGAATCTGGCTTGAAATCAACTTGATAATCCATAAAAGACCATTGCACTATAAAGTCAAAACTTCAAATCTATGACGCTTAAAGAAGTCAAATGTAGGGTTATTTTTAGAATAAATCCAAATATCAAATGTAATGTTGATCACAAACGTAAGGTTGATGATCCATAATTTTCTCTTCTTCAGAACGTAAGGTGCATAATCTATAATTTTGAAAAAACGTAAGGTTTATTACAAAATTAGGGTTGATGATCCTTACTTTTGTGAAGAAAACGTAAGGTTCCATACTTATGTAGGGTTCTTCATCCATACTTTTATCATATAAAAAATGTAAGGTTCTTTCCAAATGTAAGGTTATTTTACCATACTTTTCTATCAATGTAAGGTTGATTAACCATACTTTTCTAAACTCCTATAAAATAAACATAGGATATAATCCTTAAGCTATGCTCTCCAACGTACGATATGAACAGTGTTTCCAAAACACGCTGAATAGCTTTATGAACACTTTGAAAAATATTTCACGTGAATCATATACTTTAATATCATTCCAAAATTGTGAATATAAAGAATATTAATTTCCTGAAATATAATTAAATTAAAATCGTTAGAATAACAAGTAAGGGTATTTGTGAGTATCAAAATCATTATAAAAATATAGATTATTGTTGAAACAATACATGCTCAACAATCTCCTCCTTTTTGATGATCACAAAACCCATAAAATTATGTACATATAATTTAGATTTTTTCAAGGATAAAAACAATATTTAATTTTTTTTACTTTCAAATACCTATTTGAAAATATACAATACTGGTTTATCCAAATTTCTCTTTAAAGGTTCTCTATATAAAAAATTTCCCCCCCAAAAGTATATTTAAAAACTAAGTAAAATGTTGTGTTTATCCAAATTTCTCCCCCTTTTTGTGATGTCAAAAACAATGATAGAATAAGGTATATAACACATGTAATGTAGTAATGAACTTGTAAGAAAATGTTATGATAAACTATTTGTCCATAAAGGAATCTAGATTTTTTTAGGCAGTATAACATAGACATAAACAAAGTAAAACCCATCAAATATGATAAATATAAAATTTCATTGATAAAAAAATATACAACTAAATTAATGAACATGAATCAAGGTTGTTGAGATAGAGGTTTGAAAAAGGGTCTCTCGGTGATTTTGAATAGCATATTTGAACTCTACCAACTGTAATCTTAATCTCTGCATAATACCATCTCTGAGCTGAATTATCAGATCTATTCCTTCTTGAGTCAAATGAATATCTTCAATGAGGTTCACTCTAAAAAACTCATGCAATACTTCTTCCTTCTCTATAAAATGATTGATCTTCTTAGTGAATCTGATCAGTAATTATCTAATACCCAGTTCATTTGAGGTAAGCTAATCAAAAAGATATTTATGATTGTCCAACAGAATAGACAAAGGAGTGCTATTACACTGTAAATCCTACAACCTGTCATTCATGTTGCTCATTACAATGGTAATAGATCGAAATCCCTTGATCAAATCAGGAGAAGTACCTGATTTACTTGATTGAATTACTGTGATAGTTACAAACTGTTACTCCATAAAACTTTCAGTTCTACCAAATCTGATTTCAATACAACATCAGATTTTAATTTTGCAACCTCTTCCAACAATTCTTGTAATTCCCCGAACATTTTATGGTATGATTCTCTTGATTAAATTATATTCACAACCTATAAATCACTATGTTCCTTTGAAACAACACTAGGTTATTTAGGAGATATTCAAAACCTAGCCATTAAATATAAATTTTCCACTTCTATGTTTTGAATTTCGGGAAATGGTCATCTAGAGTTGTGTTCAGTAAGTCATTTGGAGTCTGATAGAACAAACTTGAATTTTTTTGGTGAATAGTAACATACCCTTATGAATAGTAATATGAATAGTAATATGAATATTAATGTGACCCTTGAATATTAAATAATGAAATTGTTTTATTTTATCAAGGTAATAAGATAATGGGATCGTATTTAATTTTTTAATGTCACATAAAACTAATTATACCTCTAAGATTGTTATTTTTCGAATTAAATATGACTTTATTTAAAATTTAAAATTAATAATATTTAGAAAATTATTTTTGAAAAATGGATTTCACTTTTTAATTTGACACGTTGAAAAATGGTTAGGGTGAATTTTGGGATTTTTTCTGAAACAATTGATTTTTCAGTGAATAGTAAAAAATACAGTTTTTAGTTTCAGTGTGTTTATGACATCATTAATGATGAAATAATGATGTCATAAATCTGGTAGACTTGTGTATAGTTAAATAATATGTGAGGTGTCCCAAGTGGCTTATACCATGGGCAAATACCATGGGCAAGCCCATGGTTTTTCAAAAACCACTCATGAGGTGTCCCTTGAAAATTATTAAAATAATCCCTCACTTTTCCTATAAATACCAAATCTTCCCTTAATTGAATTCATTACCAATTCTCCATAAACGAAGTTATGGCCTAATTACCTTCATATTAGTCCTCCCAAGGTTTCCTCAAGCCCCCAAGGTCCCAACCTTCAAGTTCTAAGGGTTATTCTACAAGGTAAGAAAATTCTCAATTTCTTTCTTTTTTCCTTTCAAGTTCTATTTTATGTGGTATATCTTTCAAGTTTCCATACCATGTTCTTATTTTTCTTATTATTCTTGATCTAATATATATTATGATTCATTTATGGATATATAACCCCTTCCCCTCTCTTTTTAATATTTTCTAAAACCATGTTGCGTAGCCGTTAGGCTGCAGAATTTTTGTAAGCGATTTCAAAATTATTCTTTTATTTTGAGTTCTTTATTTATTATTTCTTCATATATTCTTAACCAATAGGAATTAAATCTACAGACTCTTGTATATTCTGGATGTTCTCATGTTCATGATAAATTCATCATCAATATTCTTCTTTTCCCCACTTGTTCAAGAAATTAAAAACATTGTTCATGATGTGTCGAATTACCGACACTGTGGACGATGTGATTTCAATTTGCAATAATTATTTCAAGTCTGGTCATGAAACCATTTATATGGTTGAAACAGGTTATAATATATGTGTTATGACTCACCAATGGTTCTCTAATTCTTTGGTACTCATGGTTCTAATTTATAAAACAAAATGAGGTTGTTATTATCAAAGAACCATTAAAACGATTTAAACGAACATCATTAATGTTTTAACTAATAAATCATCATCATGGTATATAACCCATAATCACTATAAGATCATTTATGTATATTTAATTTTACTAATAATATATTTTAAAAATTCTGAATGTTTAACCATATTTCAAACCAACTTCCATTCAAGAATACAAGTAAACAAAGCATGAAACCAAGTAAGAAAATGCTTCCAAAACAATAAAATTGAATCTCTTAAATCCAACAAAAAGGCCATTAATGAACTTAACAAGGTTATACCATATAAATTAAATATAAAATAAGTTATGTAATTATGAATTAATAATCCTAATTTGTTTATTCAGGACTTTAATAACAAGTCAAAAACACCTTCAAGCATAAGGTAAGGGGTTTCTCATCTCACTTTCATTTCTGTGAGATTTCCATTGTTCACAAATTATTCCTTATATTTGGTATATGTGTACTTCAATTTGATATATAACAAAATTATTCTCTTTATATTCATTTTATTCAATGATTCACTTGATGTTCATTAAGTTCTGGTCATTTGATTCGACTGATTACATTGTGGTAAGGGACTTTGTCTCAACTACCTTTTCGTTGTGACTAACTTTGTATTGTGCACCTAATAATCCTTATGTGGTGTACCTACTACCCATTTGAGATCAATTTTCATTTGAAATTATATTTATATTAAATATCCACAATATCATGTCATGTATATGTTTGTTGTCTAAACCGTATACCGTTTTACATATGGTGTTTATTTGGAAAGTTATTTTAGTTATGGAAATATTGATGAATCTGTACACTCTACTTTATATAGATATTGAAAAAGCATATTTCTATTGTATTGAATCAATTTATAAAGAATTATTTGGACATGCAGTGGTGGGTGGGGCATGCTATAACCCCTCGATGCATCTGTAGGTCTCATGAGACAAAACAGTTTGGAGACAAACCCTTCGAGTTTGTTTCCAAAAATCAGAAGGGTTTCTACCCACAGAACTAAACCGTTTCAACGGTATTATGGTTTCATGTGCCAGATACATGAAATCCAATTAATAAGCATTCTCTTTATTCATTATCAGTTATTATTATTATCCATGAGGTTTTCACTATGACAAAACCTATGGATGCAGTTCATTCTTAGTATATTAATGGCATTAGCTTTCCATTTATTCACTATGACATACTATTTAGGTCAGATTGATTGTGATTCACTTATTATTGTACTCATACTTCCACTATTTTTAACCCTTACTGAGCGTTTGAGTTCACCCCTTTCATTTTCTATCTTCAACAGGTGATGAAGAGAAGGTCTTTTATTGAGTTCATGTGGATGCAATTTTTAGTTTTTGTTTTGTATTGTATTTTTGTAACCTTTCCCAATGTAATTTGAGTTACATCTATGTATCTAGTTTCTTCAAGACTACTGAACTGATCATTCCTTCGGGATTTTCATTCCTTCTAACCATGCCAATATCACAAGTATTGCACTGGCTCCAACCTAGTGGGGTCGGGGTGTTACAGTTGGTATCAGAGGAAGTTTAGTAGGAAACTTGGAAACTAGAGTAGGAAATTTATAGTAGGGAACAAAGCCCTAAGGTACTATTTGAGGATAGACACACAATAACGTCCTAGTATTTTGGTAAGGAATGGATTATGTAGATTTTTTTAAGCAATACGTCCTTATCTGGATATGAGAAGGTAGAGGCGACTCTGACACAGATGTATCCTAGGGGTAAAACCCAAAAACACCTCTTTGAGCTAGACTCGAATGGGAACTGGTGCACGACAAAGGGCCTTGTTGCACTCTTGGTTACGACACTCTTAGGTGATATGCTTAGGATAATTCACATTTTCTTTACAATCCATTATGAAGGAGTTAATGTAATTTTTTCCTTAGAGGAGCCTTGTTTATAAGATTAGCTATGCATAGAATTTCAATCTATGTTGAGTTCTTTTCTATTTGAGATTCATAAACTAATATAGTATATCCCATTATTTAGAAATGGCATATAATGGAAGAAGAGTAATAAATACTCATGGGAAAGGTATGGATCTCCCTACTGATCAAGTCAACACAATCAACGTTGGAGCAGATCAGATCATGACCATATTGGGACAACTTACTCAAGTTGTAATAAATAACCATTCAACACCTATGTTGGATCATTTTATGTGGTAGAATCCCCCATTTTTCAGTGGGACTACTAATCCAGTGGTTGCTGAGCAATGGATCAAGTCCCTTGAAAAGATATTCATAGCGTTAAGATACAATGAAAATGAAAAGGTAGTACTGGCAGTATATTGTCTCAAGGGCGACACTGATCAATGGTGGTCTCTGATTCAAAATACCACGGAGGAAGAAGAGTTAGAGGATATGGAATGGAGGACTTTTAAGGAAATATTCTACGAAAAATATTTCCCTCGTGATCAACGAACTAAAATGAAGAGGAAATTCCTTGGCTTGAAATGAAGGGAAGAAGACAGTGTTGCAGAGTATGAGGCTACCTTCACAAGGATAGCCAGGTATGTCGTGGATTACGTTCGTGAATCAGCAGACAAGATTGATCATTTTTTAAAGGTCTTAAGCCAAGTCTTCGAAGGGCACTGGCTTCTCAATCATTTTCATCATATGATGAAATTGTATCAAGTTCCATCAAAACAGAGAAGGAATTTTCTAGATCAAAATTTTTCAAAGGAAACCAAGATAATAAGAGGAATTATGATAACAAAGGAAAAGGAGAAGCACCAAAGAAGATCAAGGGAACGAATAGTTTCTCATTATGTGAGAACTGTGGAAAGAATAATCCCAGGAAATGCTTGAAAGGCAAGGGAGTCTGCTATAATTGTAGAGAAAAGGGTCATCGATCTGATGAATTCAAGGGGAAGAAACAATTCAATGATGTTCAATGCTACAACTGCAGAGAGATGGGACACTATGAAAATGAGTGTCCTAAGCTCCAAGGAAAGATGACTCAGAAAAAGCCAAGATATCAAGGGAGAGCCTATGTGATTACAACCGCGAAGGTTGATGTTCCTAGTGACGTGGTGGCAGTACTTTAATTGTTTCCTCAAACTTAGCCAACACTTTATTTGATTCTGGATCATAGCATTAATTTATATCCTCTCAGTTTTCCATGAAAATTAGATATGTCCAATTTGATTTAAGAAAGGAGTTATCAGTCAAAACTCCCATGGGATGTATCATTGCAACAAAGGCATGTCGACTAGTCCCCCTCCAAACACCAAAACGTGTTTTAGTTGCTAACCTTATCATCATACCCATGACTGAATTTGATATAATTCTCGGAATGGATTGGCTGTCAAATTATGATGTGAGGATTTATTGCAAGAAAAAGGAAGTTACAATTTTTGAAAATGGTGCAGAATCCCTTGTCTTTAGGGAAGAAACTTCGCCACCTGATTCTTATCTAGAACCACCCCCAATAGCTCTATTGAATGCAATTATTGGAGAGGAAGAGAACCCAATATATATGGGTGAGGAATGAAATCTTCAAATTGAATATGTGCATATAGTGAAAGAATACATTGATGTGTTTCTAGGGGATTTACCTGGATATCCTCCAGAGTGTGAAATTGAGTTTTCTATTGACTTAATTCCTGGTGCAAGACCTATATCAAAGACCCCCTATAGAATAGCCATGGTGGAGTTGGTGGAGCTAAAGAAACAAATAGAAGAGTTGAGTGACAAAGGATTTATTCGACCTAGCGTTTCTCCATGGGGATCCCCGGTCTTGTTTGTCAATAAGAAAGATGGACTCGTGAGGCTATGCATTGATTACAGGGAAATCAATGCTATTACAATAAAGAATAAGTATCCTCTACCACAGATTGATGATTTATTTGATCAACTTCATGGAGTGAATTACTTTTCAAAGATTGACCTTCGATCCGGATATCATCAACTGAGTGTGAGGAAAGAAGATATTCCGAAAACAGCATTTCGAACCAGGTATGGGCATTACGAGTTTACAGTGATGCCTTTTGGACTGACTAATGCACCCTCTGTTTTCATGGATTTAATGAATAGAGTTTTCAAGGAATATCTTGATAACTTTTTTGTGGTATTCATTGATGATATCCTTGTATACTCAAAAAGCCATGAAGACCACAAGAATCACTTGCGAGTTATTCTGAGAACTCTTCGAAGCAATCAATTATACGGGAAGTTTAGTAAGTGTGAATTCTGGCTTCAATCAGTTTCTTTTCTAGGCTATATTGTATCTAAGGATAGAATCCTAGTTGATCTTGCGAAGACAAAGGCAATCCAAGATTGACCCATGCCAACAAACATAACCGAGGTACGCAATTTTATTGGCTTAGCAGGTTAATATCGGCGTTTTGTTCATAACTTTGCCTGAATGGCTAACCCACTAACCAAGATCACACATAAAGGAGTCAAGTTTGTGTGTAAAAAGGAATGTACAAAATGATTTGAAGAATTGAAAAGAATATTGATCAATGCTCCAATTTTGACTCTTCCATCTAGAAGTGGTGGATTTGTAATATACAGCGATGCATCAAAGAATGGGCTGGGTTGCGTCCTTATGAAAAATGATAAAGTTATTGCTTATGCATCAAGACAGTTGAAGACTCATGAGAGAAATTATCCAACTCATGATCTTGAGTTAGCAGCTGTAATCTTTGCTATGAAAATCTGGAGGCATTATCTCTACGAAGAGAGATGTGAGATTTATACAGGCCAAAAGAGTTTGAAATACATTTTCACACAAAAAGAACTCGACATGAGGAAAAGGAGATGGCTTGAGTTACTCAAAGATTACAATTGTTCAATACACTACCACCCGGGAAAGGCGAATAAGGTAGAAGATGAATTAAGTAGGAAATATCATGGACTTCTGACTCAAATAAGGATTGAGATAGATCCTATATTTTTGGACCTACTAAATATGGATATGGTAATTGTTAAGGAAATGGGAACATCTTTCCTCTTTCAAATGATTGCTAAACCATCTTTATTAGAGAAAATAAAAATCTCTCACTCTGATGATGAGAATCTGTGCAAGAAAATAAATGCTGTCAAGGATGGGAGACCGGCTAACTTCGTGTATAAAGAAGGAGTTCTGAAGTTTGGGAAGAGGTTATGCATTCCATCAGTACCTGAGATAAAAAGGGAACTATTAGACGATTATCATAGCTTAAATTTCTCTATACAACCAGGTAGCACTAAGATGTACAGAGATCTGAAGGAATATTTTTGGTGGGATAATATGAAGCGAGAAATTGCTGACTACGTGTCAAGGTGTCTAGTTTGTCAACAAGTGAAGGCAGAGAGACAACATCCCAAAGGAGTGATGCAACCTCTACCTATTACTATGTGGAAGTGGGATAACATTAAGATGGATTTTATCATCGGACTACCGAGGACACCTAGAAGGAATGATGCAATATGGGTAATTGTTGATCGTCTCACAAAATCAGCACATTTCCTTCCTATACGAGAGGATTTACCACTTGAGCGCCTGGAAAGACTATATATTAATGAATTTGTAAGACTTCATGGTGAACCTCTGTCAATTGTGTCCGATCAAGATCCCTGGTTTACATCAAAATTTTGGAAAAGTCTCCAGAAGGCTTTGAATATTGAGCTTCGTATGAGTACTGCATATCACCCCCAAACCGACGGACAGTCTTAAAGGACTATTCAAACTCTGGAAGACATGCTGAGATCATACTCTCTTGACTTCCAAGGTATGTGGGATCAATAATTGCCTTTGTTGTAATTTTCCTATAATAATAGTTTCCATTCTAGTATTCAAATGGCTCCATATGAAGCATTATATGGAAAGAGATGTCGAACTCCAACTTGTTGGGACGAAATTGGTGAGAGGAAACTTATAGGCCCAGAACTTATTGAAGAGACCAGAACAAAGGTGAAGAAAATACAAGACCATATTAAAGCATCCCAAAGTAGGCAGAAGAGTCATGCTGACAATTGGAGAAAATATTTGGAATTCCAAGTGGTAGATCATGTATTTCTAAAAGTATCTCCATGGAAGGGTGTCTTAAGGTTTGGAAAGAAAGGGAAACTGAGCCCCAGGTATATCGGACCATTTGAAATTCTGGAAAGAATCGGAGCTGTAGCTTACCATCTAGCGATGCCGCCACATTTCTCCAGAGTTCATGATGTATTCCACATTTCATTGTTAAGGAAATACACGCCATACCCAACGCATGTACTCACATATGAAGAAATTTAACTGGAACCGGATATGTCATACTGTGAAGAGCCTATCAAGATTCTTGATACAAGGAAACAAGTATTGAGAAATCAGAAAAATCGTCTATTCAAGGTTCTTTGGAGAAATCATAACATGGAGGAAGCAACGTGGGAACCTGAAGATATTATGAAAAAGAAACACCCACATCTTTTTGGTGGTCGTCGTACATGAATTTCGAGGAAGAAATTTCCAAAGGAGGGAATAATGTAATGCCCTGAACATTTTATGGTATGCTTCTCTTGATTACATTCTATTCATAACCTATAAATCACCATGTTTCTTTGAAACAACACTAGGTTATTTAGGAGATAGTCAGAACCTATCCATTAAATATAAATTTTCCACTTCTATGTTTTGAATTTTGGGAAATGGTCATCTAGAGTTGTGTTCAGTAAGTCATTTGAAGTCTGATAGAACAAACTTGATTTTTTTTGGTGAATAGTAACATACCATTATGAATAGTAATATGAATAGTAAATAATGAAATTGTTTTATTTTCTTAAGGTAATAAGATAATGAGATCATATTTAATTTTTCAATGTCACATAAAACTAATTATACCTCTAAGATTGTTATTTTTTGAATTAAATATGACTTTATTTAAAAATTAAATTAATAATATTTAGAAAATTATTTTTGAAAAATGGATTTGACTTTTGAATTCTACACGTTGAAAAATGGTTAGGGTGAATTTTGGGAATTTTTCTGAAACAATTGATTTTTCAGTGAATAGTAAAAAATACAGTTTTTAGTTTCGGTGTGTTTATGACATCATTAATGATGAAATAATGATTTCATAAATCTGGTCAACTTGTGTATTGTTAAATAAGATGTGATGTGTCCCAAGTGGCTTATACCATGGGAAAATACCATGGGCAAGCCCATGGTTTTGCAAAAACCACTCATGAGGTGTCCCTTGAAAGTTATTAAAATAATCCCTCACTTTTCCTATAAATACCAACTATTCCCTTCATTGAATTCATTCCCAATTCTCCCTAAATGAAGTTATGGCATCCTTACCTTCATATTAGTCCTCCCAAGGTTTCCTCAAGCCCCCAAGGTCCCAACCTTCAAGTTCTAATGGTTATTCTACAAGGTAAGAAAATTCTCAATTTCTTTCTTTTTCCTTTCAAGTTCTCTTTTATGTGGTATATCTTTCAAGTTTCCATACCATGTTCTTATTTTTATTCTTATTATTGATATAATCTATATTATGATTCATTTCTGGACAGGTGACCCTTGTATCCTCTCTTTTTAATATTTTCTAAAACCATGTTGTGTAGCCGTTAGGCTGCTGAATTTTTGTAAGCGATTTCAAAATTATTATTTTATTTTGAGTTCTTTATTTATTCTTTCTTCATCTCTTCTTACCCAAGAGGAATGAAATATCCAGAATCTTTTATATTCTATATTTTCTCATGTTCATGATAAATTCATCATCAATCTTCTTCTTTTCCCCACTTTTTCAAGGAATTAAAAACATTGTCCGTGATGTGTCGAATTATCGACATCGTGGACGATGTGATTTCAATTTGCAATAATTCTTTCAAGTATGATCATGAAACCATTTATATGGTTGAAACAGGTTATAATATATGTTTTATGACTCACCCATGGTTCTGTAATTCTTTGGTACTCATGGTTTTAGTTTATAAAACAAAATGAGGTTGTTATTATCAAAGAACCACTAAAACGATCTAAACGAACACCATTAATGTTTTAACTAATGAATCATCATCATGGTATATAACCCAAAATCACTATAAGATTATTTATGTATCTTTAATTTAAATAATAATATATATTAAAAATTCTGGATGTTTAACCATATTTCAAACCAACTTCCATTCAAGAATACAAGTAAACAAAGCATGAAACCAAGTAAGAAAATGCTTCCAAAACAATAAAATTGAATCTCTTAAATCCAACAAAAAGGCCATTAATGAACTTAACAAGGTTATAACATATCAATTAAATATAAAATATGTTATGGACTTATGAATTAATAATCCTAATTTGTTTATTCAGGTCTTTAATAACAAGTCAAGAACACCTTCAAGCATAAGGTAAGAGGTTTCTCATCTCACTTTCATTTCTATGAGATTTCCATTGTTCGCCAATTATTCCTTATATTTGATATATGTGTGCTTAAATTTGATATATAATAACATTATTCTATTTATATTCATGTTATTCAATGATTCACTTGATGTTCATTAAGTTCTGGTCATTTGATTCGACTGATTACATTGTGTTAAGGGACTTTGTCTCAACTACCTTTTCGTTGTGACTAACTTTGTATTGTGCACCTAATAATTCTTATGTGGTGTACCTAATTCCCATTTGAGATCAATTTTCATTTGAAATTATATTTATATTAAATATCCATAATCTCGTGTCATGGATATGTTTTTTTTCTAAACCGTATACCATTTTACATACGGTGATTATTTGGAAAGTTATTTTAGTTATGGAAATATTGATGAATCTGTATACTCTACTCTATACGGATATTGAAAAGGCATATTACTCTTGTATTGAATCAATGTATAAATAATTATTTGGACATGAAGTGGAGGGTGGGGCTCTCTATATCCCCTCGATGCATCGGTAGGTCTCATGAGACAAAACAGTTTGGCGACAAAGCCTTCGAGTTTGTTTCCAAAAATAAGAAGGGTTTCTACCCACAGAACTGAACCGTTTCAACAGTATTATGGTTTCATATGCCATATACATGACATCCAATTAATAAGAATTTTCTTTATTCATTATTAGTTATTATTTTTATCCATGAGGTTTTCACTATGACAAAACCTATGGATGCGGTTCGTTCTCAGTATATTAATGGCATTAGCTTTCCATTTATTCACTATGACATACTATTTAGGTCAGATTGATTATGATCAAATTATTATTGTACTAATGATTCCACTATTTGTAACCCTTACTGAGCATTTGAGCTCACCCCTTTCATTTTCTATCTTCAACAAGTGATGAAGAGAAGGCCTTTTATTGAGTTCATGTGGATGCAGTTTTTAGTTTTTGTTTTGTATTGTATTTTTGTAACCTTTACCAATGTAATTTTAGTTACATCTATGTATCTAGTTTCTTCAAGACTACTAAACTGATCATTCCTTTAGAATTTTCATTCCTTCTAACCATGCCAATATCACAAGTAATGCACTGGCTCCAGCATAGTGGGATCAGGGTGTTACAATTATTTTTTAAAAACATCAACATCTTGCTTTGAAAAAGAACTATCTTTCAGATTTTAAAATCTCTATTTTTCTTTCTCTAACTCTCTTATTAAAGTATCATGTTCTATTTTAGATCTATTAAATTTTCTAACAAGTTCTTGCTTTGAAAAAGAACTATCTTTCAGATTTTAAAATCTCTGTTTTTCTTTCTCTAACTCTCTTATTAAAGTATCATGTTCTATTTTAGATCTATTAAATTTTCTTAAAAGTTCCTCAACATGATCAGACATAGAATCAGAGGCACCCTATTATTTATTCACAACTTGATCTACCAAGATCAGTGGAAAATATTGAGCATCTGAGTTCTCTTCTTCATTTTTCTCAACTGGTTTCTCAACTAATTTTTCTCCTAAAATCTCAACTGAGAATGATTCATTTAGAAATTCTATATGAATTTCAGAGAATTTTTCTTGAATAGGTTATTATTCATTCCCAACTTCTAAAGATAGGTTCTCTTCTTGAGAAATTTATTCTTGAATCATTTATTGAATCATTTCTTGAATCGGACTTTGTTGCACTGGTTCTTTCTAAACATTTTCAATTTGTACAGAGTCAATCTGGTGCACAGATTGATATATAATTTCCATTTCTTGAGATTTTTCAATCTGAGGTATCTTCTTAGTTCTTGTCTCTACCTCACCGTAAGGCAAAACCTCCACTTCTTCTTGAGAATTAGTTTCCTCTTGTCTCTCTTCTTGAATACATTATCTCAAAAACTTATAACTTAAAAGATCTATTGTTTCAAGAATTGTCTCTGGAGCAGGTTCCTGACCAAATATTATTTTACTTGAACTAATAAGTCCTCACTGACTTTCTTTATCATCAGGTTCATCTTTTGTTTCAAATATGATTCTTCTTGATGTTTTTAACACTTTCCCTGTTCTAGATTCATCCATAACTTCTTTATAATTTTCATGTTTCTCCCCCTCAGCAGACACCTAATTCTCTTCAACTCCAGCAATTATAATTTTTCCTTTTACAGTGCTCCAAAAAAATCTAAGCTTTCTTAAAGTTCCAACATTCAACACGTTACTATGGTGGAATTTGATTCTCACATCAATCAGTCTCACCATATCTTTTTTAAAAAACAGTTTTGAAATAAACCATCTATAAGGATAGAAACTCATATGAGCCTCAGGTTGACAAAATTAACTCAAATATCCAATCATGTATCTTGGAAAATTCAGCTTTATATCACTTAAAAAATAGAAACATAATATACATATTAGGAAAAATAATCTTCTCCATCTTAAACATCCTTGGGGCTATTCTGATTTGAATGAATTTAATCAAAATCTTCTGATATGGTTCTAAATATTTGACCAACATTTTCCTTATGTTAGTAGATCCAAACATAAAAGACATGATATCCTCAGACTTATGGTTGCTATCCCCAATTGACTTCAGATCAGAATGAAAAACTCCTTCATGAGGACAGTTTAAGATCCTTGAAATTTCAATAGAAGAGATCGATAAATCTATGTCTTCGATATTCACAATAATCGAATCTTCCATATCTCCCAAACTAAGTTGAACAATTTTAAAGAAACTTCTTAACTAAACTTCATACAGAAATTCAGTGTAGTCCTCATTGAATGTCATTTCAATACCTTGAAAGGATAACGCTTACTTCAACATCAGGTTTGTCTGATACATCCATTCAAGATCGATGACTTTTCCCTAAAGGATTTTCTGTCGAGTTGAACGCTGATGCTTCGCATCACTAGGTTCGCCTTTTTCGATTCTCTTTGTTTTTTCAATTTTTGTCTAAAAGCTCTAAAGGTTTGAGGTTATAGGGTTTCAAAGGTGCGAGCAAAGGAATATGAAGGAGGTGAAGGGTTTCAGTATTTCAAAAGGTTTTGAGAAAATGAGCGGGTTTTGGAATTTGAAACGGGCTCTAACAGAGCCTTGATTACTGTGTCATTACGTACATAATAATCATTATAGAATTAAAAAAATGTAACTTATTTAAAATATAAGAAACTAAATTATTTTAAATAGTGAAAATTTAAAATAAAATAATCAAATAACATTAAGATTAAAATTAAATAAGATTAAAAATAAATAAAATTTAGAATTAAAAATAAAATTTATTTAAAATTAAATAAACCTAACTCCCCCTTAATAAAATTAAAACTTGCAGTGGGAAGTGGTTTAGTAAAAATATTGTCTAATTGAAATTAAGTACTTATAAATTCTAAAAATATATCCCTTTTAAGAACACAATATCTTAGAAAATGATGTTTAATATCAATATGCTTAGTTTTAGAATGAATTATAGGATTTTTTGAAATATTTATAGCACTAGTATTATCACATAAAATAGGTGTATTATCAAAATTTAGTCCAAATTCTATAAGAGTGTTTTTTATCCACGAAAGTTGTACACAACAACTACTTGCAAATACATATTCTGCCTCGACTATTGAAAAAGAAACTGAGTGTTGTTTCTTACTAGACCATGTCACTAAAGATTTTCCTAAAAAGTAATAGGTTCCTAAGGTGATTTTTCTATCAAATATACAACTTTCAAAATCAGCATCTAAATATGAAATTAAATTAAAATCAGAAGTTTTTGGATAAAGAATAGATTGAAAAACAGTTCCTTTTAAATATCTAAAAATTCTTTTGATAGCTGTAAGATGATATTATTTAGGATTTGATTGAAATCTTGCACAAAGAAATACTGAGTACATAATATCTGGTCTACTAGAAGTAAGATATAATAAACTACCAATCATACCTCTATATAACTTTTTTTCTACTGATTTTCCAATTTCATCCAAATCAAGTTTTATATTAGTACACATAGGAGTTGCATATGTCTAGCTTTTTTCAAGACCAATTTTCTTTAGTAAATCAATAATGTATTTACTCTGATTAAAAACATTTCCAAAATCCTTTTGATAGATTTTAAGTACTAAAAAGAAATTTAGTTCTCCCATCATAATCATTTCAAATTCTTTTTGTATTAATTTTGAAAACTCATGACAAATTTTTTTATTTGTTGATCCAAAAATTACACCATCAACATAAATTTGAACCAATAAAATATTAGAATTTATAGTTTTCTTGAAAAGTGTTGGATCTACCATACCAACAGTAAAATTATTTTTCAAAATAAAAGAACTTAATCTTTTATACCAAGCTCTAGGTTCTTGTTTAAGGCCATAAATAGCTTTAGTAAGTTTAAAAATAAAATCTGGTTTTTTAGAATTTTCAAAACCAGGAAGTTGATCTATATAGAATTCCTCTATTAAATAACCATTTAAAAATTAAGACTTAACATCCATCTGAAATAATTTAAAATTCATATGAGATGTATAGGCTAAAAGGATCCTAATGGATTCTAATCTATATACAGAGGAAAAGGTCTCATCATAATCTATACCTTCTTCCTAATTATATCCTTTTGCTACTAGTCTTGCTTTATTTCTAGTTATAACTACTTGATCATATTATTTATTTCTAAAGACCCATTTAGTTCCAATAACAAGATAGTTCTTTGGTCTTTCAAATAATTTCAAAACTTCATTTCTTTTGAATTGGATTAGTTCTTCTTGTATTGATATCATCCAACTTTCATAAACTAAAGCTTCTTCTATTGACTTAGGTTATAATTGGGATAGAAAGGCAGAAAACTCAACTAGATATCCTATATTTTTTCTAGTTTTTATTCCTGTGTCTAGGTCTCCTATAACAGTTTCTAAAGGGTGATTTTTAGAGTTCTTGACTATTTAGGTAAAACATTATTAGGTTTATCAGTGTCATGTTCTTCTGAACTGGACTAATTTTTTTTATATCATTTTCAAAATAATCTTTTAGGTTTTCAAGTCTCCTATTATCATTAGGGTCAGATTCATCAATTTGATATTTCCTTTTGTCAAAAGGGATAGATTCATCAAATTTCACATGAACTGATTCTTCAACAATCCTTGAATTTTTATTAAAAACTCTATAAGATTTGGAGGTAGTAGAATATCCTAAGAAAATTCCTTCATCAGATTTAGATCAAACTTACCAAAATTGTCTTTGGTGTTCAAGATATAAACCTTACATCCAAAAACTTCAAAGTATTTTACTTTAGGTTTTCTATTATTCCAAAGTTCATGGGGTGTCTTTTTGAAAATTAGTCTGATTAAAACTCTATTAATTATATAGCAGGATGTGCTTACAGCTTCTGCCCAAAAATAGGTAGGAAGACTGTATTCATTTACATAGTCCTAGCCGTTTCCTGAATATTTATATTTCTTCTTTCAACAATTCCATTATGTTGAGGTGTTCTTGGTGTAGAGAAAGTTTATTTAATACCTAGATTTGAGCAAAAGGAATTGAATTCCCTCTAAATTATCATTTTTTATTATAGAGTACAATTTTATGGAGAAAGTGTGAAACCATTCAGTAAAACCAAGAACATAACACCATATTGTAGGTGAAAAAATAATAAAGGTTCAACTTTATCATATTAGATGCGTTCTCCCTATATAGTTTATAGGAGAGTTCAGTTACCTTTTTAGCAGGATCAGATCTGATGATTTCTTCAAATTGATAGGCCAGATTTTCCCACATCTACATGAACTCTTCCACCATTATTTTATTGGCATTGAATCCTCTGGTCATGATGAGATGTTGCTTGATGATCCATTCTTCCTGCTCGCTGTTAAGGTCCACTTGAAGTGGTTCACCATTCAACTTTGCTGCGTCCTCTTTAGAAGCATTAAAAAAAGGAACTTCTCTATCATTTCTTCCTCAAAGTGAATAAAAAGGTCTCCTGGCTCCAAACAGATCCATATAGATAAGTTCTAAAGGGTTAAATGTAGAAATTTTGTTAATTGATTTGAAGGATGATTTATATTGCTTGCCAATTTGACATGCATCACAGAATCTTTCACTATCAAATTTAAGACTAGGTAAATCATAAACTAATTGTTTCTTAGAAAACTTATGTAAAACATAGACATTACATTATCCAAGTCTTCTATTAAAAATCCATGATTAATTTATTTTAGTAGTTAAACAATTTACTTTTTGTTTACATAAAGAATTTAAGTCTAGGGTATAAACATTGTCAGTTCTGGGTGCTCTAAATTTAATAAATTTTATCTTTAAAAACAAAACAACAGTTGTTAGAAAAATTGACAAAATAACCATCATCACAATGTTGAGAAATAATTATCAGGTTATGTTTTAATCCGTGTACATAAAGTATTTTATTGATTGAGACAACTTTTGGATCTCCAACAGTTCCAATACCAATGATTTTTCCTTTGGCATTGTCACCAAAGGTGACTAATTCACCATCCTTTTGAGTTAAGGTTTTAAAGTTCGATGAGTTTCCACTCATATACCTGGAGCAGCCACTATCCATGTACCAAATTTTTTTCTACTTCTGTGACCTACTTCCTACAAATTCATTTAAACAATGGTTTGTTTTGGTACCCATATTCTCTTGGGTCTAGTAGTGTTAGCTAGTAGTGATCTGGGAATCCAGATTTGCTTTGTTTTTCTATAATCATTTGAGTCAAATACACTATTTGAAATAAATTCCATTTTAATTCCACTAATTTGGGGAATTCTTAAATAACAGTTTTTAGTTATATGACCTTTTGTTCCACAATAATTGCAAATTACATTTTTTTTAATTTGGAACAAAATAGTTTTTGTATAGTTTAGGTTTCTCACCTTTACTAACTATTCCATATCTTTATTTCTTAATCACATTCTTACTAAGAATTTAATTTAAAGTATTTTCTCCATTTGTAAAAAAGAGAGCTGCACTTTTGTAGGTTTCTACTTCATCTTGCAGTGTTTTGATCTTAGTTTCATGATCTGCACTGTTTGTGTTAGATGAGTTATATTTATCAATTAATTCTTGATGTTGTTTTAGAAAATCATATCTTTCTCTTAAAATTGCATTGTGAATATTTTTTAGTGATTTGTGCTTCTTTAATAAGGAATCATATCTTTCTTCCAGCATATTACAGTAGGCTACTAGTTTGTCATTTAAGCATCTTGGGTCAGAATCAGAATTAGAAGAGTAATAAGATTGTACCTCATTGTCTTTATCCATGAAGCACATGTTTTCTTTTAGATTTGATTCTTCTTTTTCTGATTCAGACTTTGATGAGATGTTAGAGTCTTTAGAAACACTCCATGCAGCTTTCATTGTTTTTTTATCTTTCTTATCATAATTAGTATTTTTGAAAAACTTATTTTTCTTTTATGTTTTTAGCAGAGGATAGTTAGGTATTATGTGGCCCACTTTCTTGAATTCATATCATCTGACTTTTTTTATCTTTATCATATTTATTAAAGGATTTTCTGAATCCTTTCTTCTTATAAAATTTTCTGAATTTTATGTCCATCTGTTCCAGTTCCATTTCTGAATCAAATGAGTTAGAACTTTCTTCCTTTTTGATCCCTGTTTTCATCTTTCTGCTCTTCTTCTAAGATGTAACTTCTAGAGTAATATTTTATCTTTTTATCAAGACTTTATGCTCATTATATTTATCTTATATCTCAGCTTCATACATCATCAGGGTTCCAATCAATTCTCTCATAGTTAGATTTTTAACAGGTGATGATTGCCTAATGGCTACTGATATCCCATTCCATTGGGTTGGTAGTACTCTTAGTACTTTCAAGGCTTGATATGCTTGGGTGATAGGATCTCCCAAGGTAGTAATGTTTTTGACTATATCTATAAGCCTTCCATTCATCTGAGTGATGTTTTCACCATCAATCATTCTAAATGTATCAAATTTTAGCTTTGTTGTAGCATACCTCATTTTTTTGACATTGTGAGTTCCTTCATAAGCAACTGTACTTGTCTACCACATCTCATAAGCAATCGGGCATTGAGATACTCGATTAAATTCATCTAGTCCTAGAACAAAAATGATAGAATTCATAGATTTTGAATTTATATCATACTCTGCTTCAGTAGATGCACTCCATGTTTCAGGTTTCTCAAGAATTTCATAAGGAGTAAGAATTTTTTAGTAGACTCTGTATCCAAGATTCTTCAGGTATATGATCATCCTTTATTTCCAACATCCATATTTTTCTCCATTTAAGTATAGAGATCTAACCATTGACATTCCATCTCGTGTATCATCCATTGAGATCACTGTATAATCCTTTACTTTCAACTTGCTATAGCTTTAACAAAAGAACCATCTATGTTACCAATTGTTGGATCGTGTTATATGAAATATACACAAGAGGGGGGTGAATTGTGTCTTTAAAAACTTTTCAAGAAACATTGATGATAATAAATTTTTTCCTTTTATATTTATCAGATTGTTTATGCAGCGGAAATAAACAGATATCAGGATGCAAAGATTTATAGTGGTTTGGGGCACAAAAATCCCCTAGTCCACTCCACCAACGCTTTTCTCCACAAGATTGGTGATTTTTACTAGTCGTTCCTCTTTTCAAAAGACCATCCACAACTGAGTTTAGGAATTTGACACCTTTAAAATTTAAGACTAAAACAAAGCCTTCTGGTTCTAAACACAAAACCCATCAAAATAGCTTAGTATGAGAAGTCTATACTCAAAATAAAAGAGTATTGTTTTGACAAATACTTTCCAATTATTCTTCACAATTGCAGCAGTACGCAACTAACAGTAAATGGACCATCATCTTTAGAAAGGATGTTCTTTAGATAAGGGAAGTTTTAAATTAATCTAGTTGCAACTGATCTTGAAATATATTCAGCAACAAATTAGCAGTAGATTCATGATATATCTCCAATGTAGAACAATTAAATATTTAACATTTCTTTTTCTAATATAAAATAGAAAGGATGTTCTTTGTAGAAACAGATCTATAAAATATCTTTTTAAAGAATCAACATATCTCTATTTTTGAAACTAGAATATCTCCTGATTTGAATTTTGTAATTGCCGTGAATTCAAGAGATATTGTGTCACCCATTTCATCTATAGAATTCAGATATATAGAATATATAGAATAAAGACGAGCACCTTATTCATAAATTCAGATCCACAAAATTCACCTGACAGATCGCAATATTCAAAAAGTTTGAATAATAGAGTGGTTGTAACTTCCCTTAATAATCAGAACGAAATCCTCATATTAAATCAATCATCTGAATCACGTATAAATGACTTTAAATTAGTCTTTGAATCTGGCTTGAAATTATCCTAAAAATCTGTAAAAGACCATTGCATGATAAAGTCGAAACTTCAAATCTTTGACACTTAAAGAAATCAAATGTAGTGTTATTTTTAAAATCAATCTAAATATCAAACGTAAGGTTGATCACAAATGTAAGGTTGATGATCCATACTTTTCTCTTCTTCAGAACATAAGGTACATGATCTATAATTTTGAAAAAATGTAAGGTTCATTACAAAACTAGGGTTGATGATCCTTACTTTTTTGAAGCAAACACAAGGTTCCATACTTACGTAGGGTTCTTCATCAATACTTTTCTCATATAAAAAATGTAAAGTTCCTTCCAAATGTAAGGTTCTTTTACCATACTTTTCTATTTTTTTAAAGGTAAAGGGGGAAAGCCCCCATTTATTGAAAGAAATAAACTTCTTTTGAAGGGAAGAAGGAGGAACCCATTACAGATACACACAAAGAACCTCAAACAAAACAGGGCACACGACCATACAGAGATCCAAAAGTCAAAAGGAAACAAAAATTAAGCAGGATCAAGCCATAAAGTCTCATCTCCCCCCCAATAGAAAATGAAACAACGAAATCAGGCAAGAGGTTGCGTCACCCCCTCTGCGATGAAATGTGTCGTGCTGGCAACACAGCCAAGGCAGAGCACTCCTCCAACTCACACAGAAAAGTGAGAGGAAGACTGGACGATAGGTGCCAGCACACCTATCTCTCTTTCGAGCCACCCCCCGATGGTGCAAATGAGAGGCTCACTGCACCATCAACCTGATGCGCCACAACATCTTCCAGAGAACACCGTGCAAAAATCAATCAGGGTACCCATCCATCCAAAAGAACAGACGGCAGAATGATGGGTGCCAAGACACCCATCCCTCAATTGAGGTCGCCCACCTGACGCAATCTGCAAAACAGAAAACGCCAACCAAATGCAAAGAGACAAGTAGAAATCTCCCGCCAAAACATCTGCATCCCAGTGATAAACAGAGGGCCACACACGGGGCCTAAAGCAAAAAACCAAGCATCCCAAAATCCATCAAGAAGATGCAATTGTTAAGGCAACAAAGCCTTCCAAACTGGAACAACAAACATCAAATCCCGAGCAAGAAGCAACCAAGGAATGATGGCAAGAATGAAAGAGACCAATTCCCCTCAACATCGGCATCCACACACCCCACCAAAACAATAGGATCCACTGCTCAAAGGGAGCCTGAGCTCTCTTCACCTTTGCGCATAGGAGCATCAAAGACACTGCTCAAAGGAACAACCACCAATGAAGATCAATCCTCATCGGTGATGTTCGGATCTGAAACCAGATCTGAAGGTAGGGAAGAGATATAAATTATGCAAGAAGGAATACATCACTGCTCACGGGCACAGAAACCTTAGAATCATAAGGATGCGAGGTGCTTATTGAAGCAGACGAAGCCACGAATCACTACCGCTGGAAGAAGCCGAGGCCCTATCGAGGAGACAAGGCTCGGGTGGAGGAAAAAAAAACCTCCCCCCTCCAAATGTACGGTATGAATAGTGTTTCCAAAACACACTGAATAACTTTCCAAACACTTTGAAAAATATTTCACGCAAATCATATGCTTTAATATTATTCCAAAATTGGGAATATAAATAATATTAATTTCCTAAAATATACTTAAAGTAAAATCATTAGAATAAAAAGTAAGGGTATTTGTGAGCATCAAAATAATCATAAAAATATAGATTATTGTTGAAACAATACATGGTCAACAGATAGATCTTGGAATCTTTTCAATTCTATGTTCAATAGGAGAGTGAAAATTTGGAAGAGCACTCTGTGATCTTGGAGAAAGAATTAAACTGATGCCGATGAGTGTTTTCCACAAACTCGGACTCTAAGAGCTCAAGGAAACAAGAGTAGCATTGCAGTTTTATGATCATTCAGTTAAGTACCCATTTGGTATTCTTTAAGATATTTTGGTTAAAGTCATCAAATTAATTTTTACAATAGACTTTATAGTTTTAGACATGTAAGAGTAAGGAGATGTCCTGATTATTCTCGGATGACCCTTCCTAGAAATAGGGAATACCTTGATTGATGTTAATCAAGGAAATCTCATCTTCAGAGTTGGAGAAGAACAAGTAGTGTTTAACCTGATAAATACTATTCAACATTCAGATGATACAGTTGACTATCACACCATCTCTCTCACTCAACAAGAAGGGGAGTACATGGATATTGAGGAAGAGACTAATGATTCAGGTTCAAAAAATGAATAAGACTATGACTTAGAGGAAGTCATCTTTATTGAACCACTTACGAGAGACACCGTACCACTATTTATCCCATACATCATTCAACCACCCAATTTGGACTTGAAACCTTTACCTAGTACATTGAATCACTCATACTTAAGAGATTAATTCTCTTTACCAATCATTATCAACACCGAACTATCTCAGGATCAGGAAGAAAAACTGGTTGATGTTCTAAAAAGACATAAGAAATCAATTACCTTGGGGTGACAGATATTAAGGGAATCAATCTTTTAGAGTGCACCCACCAGATTTTACTCGAATAAGACACAAAACCAAAAAGACAACCTCAGAGGCAGCTTACGCTGCCAATGAAGGAGGTTGTTAAGAAGGAAGTGCTGAAGCTTATGGATTCCATAATAATCTTTCCTATCTCAGATAGTGAATTGTTGAGTCCCCTCCAAGTTGTTCCCAATAAGGGAGGACTCACTATAGAAAAGATAGTTGATAATGAACTCATTTCAACATGCACCATCACGGGATGGAGAGTTTCCATGGATTACAGATGTTTGAATGTAGAAACAAGGAAATATCATTTTACCTTAGATTTTATGGATCAAATGCTTGAGAGGCTAGTAGGAAAAAATTTATACTATTTCCTAGATGGCTATCTGGGATACAATCAGATTGCAGTAGACCCCACTGACTGGACCAAAACCACCTTCACCTTCCCCTTTAGTACTTTTGTTTATAGAATCATGTCATTCAGTATGTGCAACACACCATCAACATTCCAAAGATGCATGGAACACATCTTTCATGATATGGATGAAGAATTTATCGAAATATTCATGGACAATTTCTCTGTCTATGGAAGATCATTTGATATCTGTCTAAGCAATCTAGAACTAGTTCTCCAATGTTGTGAGGAGAAATTATTAATGATTAATTGGGAAAAATTTCACTTTATGGTTCAAGGAGGAATTTTTCTGGGACACAAAATCTCTAAAGAAGGCATTGAGGTTGATCCTGCAAAGATAAAGGTCATCAAGGATCTTTCAGAACCATCAACCGTAAAAGGGATCACAAGTTTCCTTAGGAATGATGGACTTTATAGACACTTTTTAAAAGATTTCACCAAAGTCACATGTCCATTGACACACTTGTTATCAAATTACATTCCTTTTTAATTCGATGAGGACTGCCAAAAATATTTTGAAACACTGAAAAATAATCTGATTTCATTTCTGGTTATCATTGCACCAAACTGGGAAAAGGAGTTTGAGCTTATGTGCGATTCCAGCGACCTTACTATTGGAGATTTTCTTAGAAAATGTATTGACAACATCTTATTCCCAATCTATTATACCATCCACATATTGAATGAAGCCCCGATCAATTATACAACTACAAAAAGGAGCTCCTAGCCGTCATATATGCCTTTGGAAAGTTCAGTTCATGCCTCGTTCTATCCAAAGTCATCATACATATATACCATGTTGCCCTTTGATACCTGATGAATAAGAAAGACTCAAAACCAAGATTGATATTCTAGATTCTTTTACTGTAAGAATTCAACATCATAATCAAGGACACCAAAGGGATATAAAATGTCATTGCTGACCACCTCTCACGATTACCCCTAACCATTATTAAAGAAGACAATGAGACTAATATTGAAGTAGATTTTCTAGATGAGACATTGTTCAGTTTCAAAACCCAGCCTTGGTTCTCATACATAGACAACTATCATGCCACATGATATCTCCATCATGACCTATCATACCAGCAATGCAAGAAATTTATGTCTGATACCAAAAAATACTTTTGGGATGAACTATTGCTATTCAAGAGTTGTGCCGATGGACTTTTACAACACTGTATCTTGGAGGAAGAGATAAAAAATGTGATCAAAATGTGCCACACATCTCCAACTGGAGACCATCATGGACCAGAGCACACAGTGACAAAGATCTTACAAAGTGGATTTTTATGGCCCTCATTGCATCACGATGCTAGGGGAGTCTGTCATCAATGTGACAGATGTCAAAGAACGAAGAACATCAGTAAAAGAAAAGAGATTATAAAAAACCCCATTATAGAAGTTTAAGTTTTTGACGTCTGGGGTATTGACTTTATGGGACCATTCCCCTCGTCACATGGCATGAATTGCATTCTAGTTATAGTAGACTATGTTTCTAAGTGGGTTGAAGCCGAAGACACAACATATGAAACATCAAAGGTATTCATGAATGTTATTAAAAATAATGTGTTTAAAAATTATAGATTTCCACGGCTACTCATTAGTGATCACGTAACACATTTCTTAAATCATCCAATATGACAAATGCTTCAAAAATATGATATTTGCTACAACACCGGAACCCCTTATCACCCACAAACAAGAGGGAAAGTTGAATTGTTAAATAGGGAGGTGAAAAAAATGTTAGAAAATATTTTCAATGCTAATATAAGTGATTGGAGCCTAAAATTGGATGATGCATTATAGTCATACCAAACTGCATACAAAACACCCATAGACACCACCCCATTTAGATTGGTTTATGGTAAACCATGTCATATTTTGGTGGAATTGGAACATAATTCATTTGGTGAAATTAAAAATATGAATCTAGATTTAGAAAATGCTGGAGAGGAATTATTATTTCAATTAACTGGATTAGAATAAATCAGGAGTGATGCGTATGAAAACGCAAGGATTTACAATGAAAAAATGAAAAAATGGCACGAGAAATGAATCACAAGACGTACCTTCATTCCAGGGAATAATATTTTACTATTAAATTATAGATTAGGACTATTATAAGGGAATTTGAAGTCATGATAGCCTGGTCCTTTTGATGTTGTATGCATTTTTCATTATGTAAAAATCGAAATTCAATGAGATGGAGAGACACCATTCAAAGTAAATGGTCAAAGGTTGAAGAAATTTCAGGAATCATCCTATGAAGGATGTGTCCTTAGCCTAAAGTTCCACTAAAACTTAAAAATAGTCAAGCTCCCAACTTTAAAAGAAGTGCTTAATGGGAGGAAACCCAGGTTAGGTAATTTAGATTGGGATCGTTGACAATGAATCTGTATTTTCAAGGAAGATAAAGTATGAAAAAAACAAGGAAATTGGGAAAACCATAGGTAAGTACACATTGTATACCTCACAATCACAACGTGTATCTTTTTATCCCAGAAAAAAATAAACAACACTTCAATTCACGACATGACCAAGTTTTACACGTCATGAACTCTTTCGGTTCTGTTTTTAAAAAAAAATTGCAGGCCGCAACCTGCAAATGTCACAACCCACATTTCTTTTACCCCAATGCCTCACCTCCCCCTCCCCCTCTCCCTCATGGTCTTAACACACAAACCCAACCCCTCCCTCTCCCTCACTCTCGCACCCTAACTTCTCCCTATCCCTCACTGTCACACTACCCACACCCCTCCCTCATCTCGCGACACCATTACCTCTTCCTCACTACCGTAGTACACCACCCCTCCTACACCAATGGAACACGCCAAATGGACACAAAAATCCTCCAACACATCTTCCTCCTCCTCATCCTCACTATCCGAGGAACAACCCACATCCAAGAATCTGCAAACTACTGCCGACAAACCTTCTTCACCAGCAATAACCCGTGCGACACTAGCCCCCCAGATGCAGTCTGACACCGCCATGACTTCTAGTGATGTGGAAATGTACTTGCACCCCATCTTATGTTTCTCCAACCCAATGCATATGGTTAATATTATCAGGTTACTATCTAAGCCCATGCGAAAAAATAAGACCTTGGACATGAGGATCCTTGCCTGGCTGAATATTGAAGATGCTATCGCCAACCTCCTTGAGGATCTTCACATTTCTACCATTATCGAGGTCCAAGAGGAGATATAAAAGGAGTTGTTTTTAGAGTTTTTGGACAACTTTGAGATTTTATTTGATAGTCTCTATTACTGCCTTGGGGGCCACCCACACAAGTTAACTTTTGCTGAGTTTAGGGTCAGGCTTGGCATATATACCGAGGAGTTAGTCATTTCATATATTTATCTGACGCTTTAGCTCCAACCACCTGGTGAAATATCCATGTAGTTATGAACTATGATAGATCACGACCCTCAGTCACATCACGACCCACACATCACCAAGTCCACTCAGCAGTGGAGTCAATATTTGTGCATCTTACATCGAGCCATGGTACATGGCTTGTTTTCCCAGGCTGAGAGTCATGGCAGCGTCATCCAGGTGGATGTGATGATTCTTTCAGCAGTAGTGGGTGGCCTAGCCATCAACATGGACACCCAGTTCACTCAGTACTACAGGAACCTAACATAGAGAACACGAGCCACACTCATGGGTGGATCTTTCATCACCCACCTATCCAGGTACCTGGATTTTTTTAATGCTGCGCAGCTCCTCACCTACATTAGACTAATGGAGATGATCGATCTTTCGCTCCTACACAAGATGAGGATGCTGGTGGAGGAGGGATACTTATATTTATGGGAACTAGGCATCCAAGAGCCCGCACCTCAGTAGCAGCTAGGCGGACTAGCTGTAACTGAACCAACCCATCCTCCTCAGACAGCCACACCTACTACACCCATACCCACCACCACCTCCACTATCACCCCTTTGACTACACCACCACCATACTTTCATACCCTCACCAAGATCTAGAATGATATCCAGTGCATCTTGGTGAATCTGTGCCAAATATCGGCCCACCTCCATCTCCCATTCATTGAGCGCACTTAATTTTCCATTTCACTCCCTCCCTCCCTAGTTGGAACTTCTTCCTATACCATTCCACCACCCCCTTCCACCCAGCCGAACCTCCATCCTGATATCACCGAACCTACCTCCTAGTAGTAGTTCCTAGTGGAGCAGGCCTGAAGGGACAATGGGGTGTCGTTGAGGCCATCCCTAAGGTACCCTTCATTGATCCATCTACCAGACCCACAACCCCTGTCCGGATTAGGACTTCACCACCTTCCACACTAGCCTATCCCCATACCTCTTCTGCCACACCACCCACCCACTGCCGTTGCGCCTCCATCCTCAACTGCTGTTGATACTGACACGACTACCCTCGACCAGTTGATCAAGACACCGGGTAGTGGGATGATGCTTGAGGATATTTTTGGTGCAGCTAACTGATCTAACTTTTCTCTATATTTTGGGATTTTTGGGACTTTTCCATGTACTTGGTATGGTTGTATTTTCATCATTTTGTATACCACCCTTGTATGGACTTAATGATATCTATATATACTCGGGCCTTCATTTTTACATTCTGTTGTGTTTTGATTTTCATGTCTTTTATTTATCATGTCAAGATACTCAAAATTATATTCCATACTCGATGGTCTATTCCTACTTGAAGTCATAGAAAAAAGGGTTTTCAAACATGTCCTAGAAATTTCTTGATAGCTTCACAAGCTATATTTCTCCATTCACCAACAGTAGCAACTGCCACGACCAATGATTCCATTCTTACCACACCTCATCCATACTCACGTGGTTACGCCTGAAGTAATAAAACCACCAAAGAGACCACATGAGCTTGAGGACACTGCCTCTAGCAGCTATAAGAGGAAAAGGGGCAACTGAGTCGGTAGACCATCTGATAACAATATCTGTCCACCCGTCTGGCTAGCGACATTTAGATAGAACTTTATGAGAGGCAACCCATAATTCATATCTATTTTTTTCACATTGTCATTATCATATCTAGTTCATTCCCTTTTCATTTTTCATTTCTGTATTTCATGCAAATACATTGTAAACTTATCAACATTTCAATAAAATGACTCTCTCAGTTTTTCACTTTGTGTGCCTTCCCTTTTATCTATTATTCCAACTATTTATACCTGTTGAATAATATTTTTTATCTAGTGTAGGATTTCCTTCTCTAACACTTTTATAGGTAAACTGGATATTCATGTTATGACAACACAAACACCCCCATGGAATACCAATTTTCCCAAGGAGCACTCGATTCCCTCTTATTTTCATTTTATCTTATATGCCATTTCAAAAACCTTTATAAATCATTGCCACACCAATCTTACCTATTTTTCATTTACAATAGGGATATTATCTCATTTTAAGTGTGTGTGTGTGTGGGGGGGGTCTTCTCACAGTTTCACTGATGATACACTTGAATTTTTATTATTCTCAATTGTTTAGGAGACATTTTTCTGAATAATAAGCATGATTTAAACCTGATAATAATTATTCCCTTATAATTTAAGAAAAAGATAAGTAGAAAAGTGTTAAGGACTCTATTTAACTCCTTATTAGATTTTTTTGGAATAATTTCTGAGTTTAGGGAATTAATTCAAATTCAAAATCTTCAAAATAATGACTAATTGACCTTATGTAAAATTTATGGCCTTTGTGATTACCAGTATTTTTGTTGATTCTCACTACCCGAGAGGACTCTAAGCCTTCAATTTCATACTCTTATCTGAGCATATTTCTTGAGAGATACCTGGGGCCAGTAAACCGGGAAGAACTTGCATTGAGATATTATTAAAATTATGACCGAACAAGTATGGATTTAAAATGATTGAGGCATTCTTTGATAATCCACTTTCTCTGAGACCCACATGACATCTATCCTTTTTTAGCCCATATTTACCATGAATGACTATTAGAATGAATCTATTACAATCATATTTCCATTCCTACCTTGTTATGGTACAATTCTCATAGATATCATTAAAAAGTATGGGGGATACATTCAGACAACATGGGATGATTCCACTTTCAGAGATGCACGGTGTGCTCACCCCACTACGAGGTTGTGATCCATATACCATTTTTTTCAACTCATTCAAATTCTATTCCCTTGAAAAAATTAAAAAGAAATAAAAATTGATATGGGTTGTGTAATAGGAAGGTCAAAAATCACCATTTTTTAGACCGATGAATCCCTCGAAGGATCATATGTGGTTTGGTAATGGATGTGAGATCTATCCTAGGCATAAATTTCAAAAAAATAAAAATGAAAAAGAAAAAGAAAAATAAAAGGAAAAAAATCAATTCGTTGTATACATAATTTCCATACATAAGGATCCAACCCGATCTGATGGAGTACGGACTTAACCATCCAGAAGGAAGAACTTCATCACACTTGTCCTTTCACTTGCTGAAATGTAACACCCCAACCCCAATTAACTAGAGTCGGTGCATTATTTTAATACATTGACATGATACAAGGAAATCATGTCCTGAAAGACCGATCAATTTAGCAGTCTTGGAAATAGATTACATATATGAACGTTACATTACATTATAAAATGAAAAACAACAACAAAATTGTCTCTATTGACCACATTCATATCCCTTAGACTATCCCTGCAGGTCAGTCATAATACACTTCTTGGAAATCCTGGGAAAATAAAACATAAGAAAGGGGTGAGCTCAGATTCTCAATAAGGGTAAACAATTTAGTGGAAGATAACATAAACAATTTTCATGGTGAATAATTGAAAACACGTGCCTTTACAAATAATAAACATGAAAAATTTATGAAATAAATATGAACTGAGTAAATAATTCCATAATAAAACATAGTCATGGGTATTATACTAGTAGAATAACCACATGAACCATCAATATTATTTTCATAATGAGGGAATGTATAATGCTAGACATTCTGAAACATTTTGTCAAGGCCTCGTCCAAGACGTCTAAAAATGATTAAGGCATCGACCAAAACCATATATCAAATTGGGAAAGGCCTCGGCCAATTCCACATATAATTGTCTCATGAGACCTACCAATGCATCGAGGAGCTATATAGGGCTCCACTTGTCACTTACTATGTCCAATACGTTCCTCATATGAAAAGGTTGAAACATAACATAAACATAACATAAACATTCTTATTAGAACTAGCATACGAAATGTCAATACTTTAACCATAAACCATGAATGGTATAAAAATAACACATACAAATTCAAACATATCACAAAACCTTAAATACAATATGGAATATTTGTATCATAATAAATCAACTTCAAACAAGTTTAAAATCCATCAAAGGATGTTGACATAGATGAAAATGATTAGAAAACTCTTTGAAAAAAATATCCCTTTTTCATGAAAACATTTAAAAGTCACAAAATTTAGAAAGGAATACATTTAAATACACTTTTGAATAAAAGTGTCCCATACCACTTTGAAACTTTTTAATGGAATTAAAATTTTAAAAACATTCATGTCCATATAAATAAATCATTAACAACCATTTTGAAAATATGGACATTGATTAAAGTATTTAGAAAGATAAATCTTTAAAACATTTAAAATGATGATCTAGATAAAGAGTCCCTTCAATAAAACCTTAAAATATTTCTTTTGAATTTTTTTTATGAAATATGGGTATCGATGATAAATATTTCTCAGTAAATACTTACACATAAACAATCTCAGATAATAATGAGATTGAGGAAATAACCCTTACCTTGCACTTTCCTTTGGTTGAGGGTATGTTTAACCTCCTGTATAATGACTATAGTATGTTATTAAATAATAACAGAACCATATTAATATTTATTATATCATACATGATTCATTTATGACTTTATACTACCCATTTAATAATGATTTCCATGTTAAATTAACATTTTAGGTAATAATCGATTTCTTTATCGTACGTGTTTTAACTTGTTATTATTAATCGTATCATTTAGATCATGATTTAAATACTTAAAAAATATAAAACTTGATTTATATATAATATATATTTATAATATAAATATTTATAATAGATAGATATATAAAATTGAAGGCACCATACATGGAGACGGTAGGCCGTACGTACGCATAAACGCTGTTTCTGTTTTCATATCGTATTGAACGTAAGTAAGTGAATAAGATATATGTAAGTACACACACACACACACACGCAAACACATAAAATATCATTATTATGTCATATATTACATACTTATTAATAATATATATTTTTATAATCATCTTTTAATGGTGAACGTGGGAATGAATCTCATCGTGTCGTGGAGACGGTAATCCGTATGTACGCACGAGCGGCAATATCATTATATTGATGGTGAAGTCGTATGTAATTGGATGGTATATAATATATATATAATAATTAACATGTTATATTTATTATTTATATTATTTATAATCATTATTATATCCATCCAAATAATAAAGTGTTTGAATAACAAACTACACCACGACGTGGAGACGGTAAGCCGTACGTACGCACGTATGGTGACTTTGTCATTTATAGGATGGATATAATAACGAATATGGTTGTACCATATTTATATTAACATCACAGTATATAGGAGGTACTAGATTTATTATTTTGGTATGGAAAAAACAAAGAAATATGAAGTGGAAGAAGAAAATAACTTGAAAGAGGGTGGTGAAATTATTAACTCTTCTTCGGGTGTTTCCTTTTGAGTTGATAAAAAGGGATCCTTAGGTTGGATTTATGATCAAATTAAGAACTCTAGGATTAAGGGAGGAAGTTTGGGAGGATATTTGGGCATGGTTTTTCCGATCCAAATGGATTTGGAGGTGTGAAATTAAGAGAAGGGGAAGTACCCTTTTATAAGAGGGGTGATGGTCACTTTAGGAAAATCTTGAAATATTATTTTATAATAAACTCATTTTCGGTTTCTAATGGCTCAAAAATGATTTATTTATATTATAAGGTGGGTATGGGTCGAATTCCACTCAACCAATAGGTTTTATACAAGTTTAGATCACTATAATAACCTTATCTTTTAGATTTTACTATTAGTTAAATAGTTTAACTTTTACCGTGTCTTCTTGTATTCTTACACTATATGGTTAATAAACTTACTCTAAACTTCCAATAGAACCTCAAGTGGTTAATTAATGACATATATAATATTATTTAATCCATTTGGATAAACCTTATATTTTTATAAATATTATATAATTTAATAATATAATATTTTTTTTTAAAAACTCATTTATGTCAATTTTGGCACTATTTAGTATTTGGTTTTTGTGAAAGTCATCACAACTTAATTACTTCTAAAAATATACATTAAATCAACCATAACATGTCATATTCACCTAGAAAATTTGTTTATGTCATAAAAACTTTGAAATTATATTTATTTTAATATTTATAATACCATTTATTTGATTCTTTCATTAATAAGGTAATTACTGCATCATCATTATGTCATAAATAAATTTAATTATTTAACTTCTAAAAATTATAAATAAAATAACATTATTTAGGAAATATTTTTATATTTCTAATGAATATTTATAGTCGAATTTATATTATGTATAAACCTATATTAAAAATGGTTTAGTTAATAAACTTTGAATTTAATACTTTTAACTATTCTTTGAATAAAATAATAATAAATGTCATAATCTAATTCAAGTGGAACTAAATGATCATATTTTATTCCTAAGGTTGTTTTTGGACTAATTAAATTTATCCAATATAATTAGGACATGTGTTAGGGTAATTATAATATCATTTTTACCCTTAATTACCCAATTTACTTTTAACCGTGATAAATAAAAGTCAAAAGTTATTATTCATCAAAAAATATTTTCATCTTATTGAACAACATTTTACTTAATTATGTCAAACATGTCTCTCTGATTTTTTAAATTCAACTCATAGAAGCGATAAAATTATGTTTTAGGAAAATTTTCAAATGCCCATAGAAGGTGGGTAAAAGGCGGTAAAAAGTTTAATAAAATTTTATATATCTAAACTTATTATAAAATAAATCCAATGAATTACATTGAAATTATATAGGTATTATATATCTATTTTTACTTAAAATAAATTTAAATAAAATAAATAATTATTTAAATAAAAAGTCTGTTTTAAATAATAACGCAGTGTTTTTCACTATTCATAAAAAATTGAACATTTTCAGAAAAATACCAAAAATTCACCCTAAGATAATTTTGATATTAAGAATTTAAAAATGAAGTATATTTTACCAAATTAAAAACATATAAGTAGAATTTATTAATTTAAAATTAATTCCCGTTCTCAAAACCAAAAAGCAGGTTTTTAAAAAGTAAAAACTATCAAAAGGTTGACATGTGTTTATGTCAAATTTAAATGTAAAATTACTTATAATGACCTAAATTGTATTAAATGATAAAAATATAATATAATTATACTTCAAAACCATTCAAATGCATAATTTAACACTATAAATTATTTCTATTAAAAAAGTTGTTTTCAATTAAAACATAGTATTTTTCACTATTTTTCAAAATATGAAAGTTATCAGAAAAGTACCAAAAATTTATACAAACTAAATTTTTATGTCCCTATTCTAAATAAGAATTTAATTTCATTAAATTGAATAAATAAAAGTTTCAAATATTGTTTTTAAAAAGGGATCGCCATTAAAAGGCGGTAAAATTGCATTTTTTGAAAAATACTTCTTTTATCTGAAAAAAATGAATTTGTTCTTATATTATGTCTAATAAACACATAATATGGACGTTAAAATTATATATAGTATATAAGATTCAAAATACAGTTAATACTATTCATAACCACTTTTTGAACGGCTAGTTTGATAAGTTGTGGTGCACTCGAACTCGGTGTTGCATGTAGCGCAAGCTATTGAATTACTTTAATGAGATAACGTACTATGAAATCTTGGGGTGTTACATGAAATGTACTACAGAGATTAACCTACTATTTGAGCATGATTTTTCACATTCTACCAACTTACCCACAACTGTAGAGTTATCAAAACCCGATTGCTTAAAGCCCTCAAGATTAATCTTGTGATTGTCTTTACACAGTAGAGATGATAGAACCAGTGCAAGCCTATGGTTAGGAACAGGTACTCAGGGTATGAGCATACCTCTACTTACATTTTATACCCTGAGTGATGAGAGAAAATAATGGTGAGGTATATTACAATTGGGTATATAACTTAAGTAACTGTTAAGAGGTTATGATTAGAAGACTACAATTTGTTTAAAAAACTAGACTGTGAGGCATGACTAACTTTTTATGCAGGTTTAATTTTGGAAATTGAATTTTCTCTGCTTACACCTAATTGAATTTCATGGAAATAATGAATATTTCTTGCTTTACAGATTGCTTATTCTTTATGAAATCATTGTTGAGATGTATTGCTTGAGGACAAGAAATTGTTCAAGTATGAGGGGATTTGATAATACTCATTTGTATATATACTTTGTTGTCATTTATTCATATTTTTTCAGTTAATTATTTGATAATGCATGTGGTATGTGTCTAATTTTTTAGGAAAAATCTTTAAAGGTTTTCAAGAAAGAAAAGTTAGAAAAAGTGGAAAATCGTCCAAGTACACATCGTGATGATAAAATTCACGCTGTGTATCTCACGATCACAGACTAACCCAAGTTGTGAAGACAAGTCATGACCATGAAGCTAGAAGGAAAAATCTACTACACGTCATGATTAGACCGGCCACATCATGACACCCAGTCAACCCAGTTTGCGAGAAAGCTACGAGGATTCCACACAAAAGCTACCACGCTGAAGTACACATCGTTAAACATGTCTACACACTGTGTACCTGGTCAAACATCCTATCCGAGAGAACCGTGTGCCACACTGGATATTCTAAAGAAAATGAAACAGATCGAGGGTACATGTCGTGTACCATAGGTACACATCGTGTACCATAGGTACACGTCATGACAAAAAATTCCTATATAAGGAATGGAGTGGCAGAGCATTAAAATATATAGAGAGAGCTCTTCCTTCTACCCTATTGATTCCATGTGATCCATTCTTAATCTTTTCCATTTTTTACTCAATTTCTTCATAGTTTTTTTTACATTTCTTTTAATTCAAGATCCGTGGATCTTACTTTATTCAACACCTTCTTTTCCCCGTTCTTCACTTAAATTTCAATTCTGATTTATGTCTCAAGTAAGTAATTTAGTTTAATTCATAATTCTCTTATGCGTGTTTTATATTCTTCATCCTAGAATCTTTTTTTATAAATATATTAAGCATGATTTATCTATTTTAATTTATTGTTCCACTATCCCCAATGAGTATCTAAATTTATTAGGGGTAGGGATTAAGCTCGATGTATCTGCATAATTAAATTTACCTTTTAATCTAAACTTAGAAAGCCTAATTGAATTAGTAACTAGGATATGAACCCCCAGTATATCCCATTTGTGTGAACATCCCTGACCATGAGACGATCAAACAAACAACCCTATCCTAATTGGAGTAGAGTAAGCTATGACCACTAGATTAGAAGACTTTCTACTTAGAAAGCCAAACTTAATGCACCTAGGCTGTCGCTACCTCCTGACCATGGAATAACTACTTTCTAGGTAGGACTAGGAGGCTATGACCAAAGTAAACTAGTGACCCCAGTTTTCTTCACAGACTAAGACATAAGATCTTTCCAAGGTTAGAATTAAAAGATATCCTTCACCCAGATAATTGACTTGATCCCAACCCCTTTCTTATCATTTAAAATTCATCCCAAAATAGAACTTAGACCAAACACCTAAAGAAAATACTTCTATAAAGGACTCCCTTATAAGTTTAGAAACCAGATCCTCTCAAAGTTTAAACAACAGTCTCTATGTGGATTCAAACCTGTACTAAACACTACATCTTATTAGTTGGTGAAAGTTTGGGACAAATTATAAATTCAAATTTGATTCACTCCGAAGGAAGTAACGACACCACCACACAAAGGCCATCAAATCACCTACCCAAAAATAGCACAAAAGATACAAAGAGAAATGGAGAATAAAGCCAAATGAGTGAAGGACCGACCAACATACTCCCAACGTGACATACATATCAGGAATCAGAGTTCAGACAGAGAAATGGTGGAAGAAACTACCTTAGGGATCCTTGGTGTGCTCCTACACATGAGAGAGAAAGGAGGGGTAATCTATGTCTGAAAAGGGAGTCCCTGCCTCTTATTTTTAAAAAACTCCTCAGGAATTTACATGACGTGTAAATGATTTAAACTTAGTTTAAATTTTGGGGTCTTTCCCCTAGGAAAAACCCTTTACACAATGTGAAAGGTTCTGCTTAGACAACTGCATGTTGTGTAATTGATACACATCATGTATTCCAATTACATAGTGTGTAACTTGTTTACATGAAACTTACAACCCCTTGTTCCTTTATCCTAAAAAACCAACCAATTGGCCCATGACCTGACTTTAGGGTCTAATTCAGAAAGGGAACTTTAAAAAATCTTAAGGAATAAATTAAAAGGATCCATACCTGAAGGAAAAAATGGGTTATTATATTTTGGAACTGTGGTTGTGACTCCTTTTCCTTGATTCACTCTAAAGTAACTGGACCAGGTTTCTACTTGAAATTAGACATGTCTCCCCATATTCTAGAACCTACCAACTAAAATCGAAGGTCTAGGGTGAAACCATGTGGAGACTATACCCTAAAATCAGAATGCAATAACAACAAAAATATCCAGATAATATCCACATCAATAATCGAAAAATTTGAGATAAATAAACAAAGCATGTTATTACAAAATGAAATGCAAAAACATAAAAAATCACTGTCATACCAACAAAAAACAAGTGATCATCCACTGGGGAGATCCCAAAAAATAAAATAAAAGAAATGAAATGTATAGAAATGCTCTACTGTCATCATCGAGCCTCACCCTATCCATATCATAACTTTGTCCAAACTATCCAGATGAAAGATCAAATCCAGAGCCTTTTCCCAGCCAGAACCAGTGAATAGTGATGGCTGCTCAGGTACCCAAGTGTTATGGATGCCCGAGAAAGGTATAAGTATAACTCAGTAGATTACTACCAATGGTTTCCCTAACATAACTAGTAAGTAGTGCATGAAAATTTGTTATTTTTAGAATAAATAAAATGGTGTAGAGACATGAATAAATAACCACTATTGATCTTTGGGTTCTAACACGACACTCATGATCGATCATTCCTACTTCAACCAATGCCGATGTGTCTCTGAGCACAATACATCACCTTGGGGGGATATGAGTCCTACCTTAAGATCCCATGTACATGCCTCCACCAGATATAACATTGGACGCCAGGGAGTACCCTGGGTATCCTTGGTATAAGAAATCTAAAACCAAATCCTAGAAATCATCCCATACATCCCAACATATTAGTTCATCACTGGATACTAGGAATCTTAGGATTCTTACTGAATATAATCTCAGGTATGATCATCAGATCCGAGGTATCCCATGTGATATCACAAGTTGTACAATCCATGTCCAAAGCATCCTAGGCATCTCATAATATTATCAGACGTACAAGTTAGATCCCAAGAATCCTGGGAATGTTATGTAATATCATCAGGTGTATAAGCTGGATCCCAAGAATCCCAAGAATCTCATGTAATATCAGATATCATCATCAGATCCTAGGTGTCCTAGGAATCTGATGTGTCCTTAGGCATACAAGCTAGATCCTAGGTATCCTAGACATCTTGTAAAATATTCACATGCATAATCGTTGTATCCTAAGTGTCCTAGGAATCCATAAAATACCCATAGGAATAATTATCAAATCCTAGGTATTACTAGGCATCTCATATAACATCATTAGACATCCCTACAATTTCTAGGCACCTCATAAACCATCAGGCATCTCCAGATCCTAGGCAGAAATCCTAGGCATCTCATAAATCAATTTTGGGGGCCAACATACACCCAGTAGCATCTCATATAATAATAAATAATAATAAAGGGGGTTGGTCATCAACCCAAACCAATCATAGATATCGAAGGTCGACTTCTCAGGTGCAAGACCTATTCCCATCACTTCATCCATATCAGGCCCACACCAAAATCTTTTGAATTTTAAGGTGAAAACTGAGATCTATAACACTTGCCTACTGACACTGCCCCTCTTTAGGGTTAATATGAATATTGGGGTACTCACCATGGTCCCCTGGGTCTCATTATAAGCCGGACACCCTATGTGGGATTCTCAATTTTGATCTCAACTCTTGGGCTTAGCATGTCACTTAGAGGGTACAACGTTCCTCAGACTCTTCATAGTCATATCATAGCCTCATTAGCCTTTAGGGGGAAACCACACTAACGCCACTTTAGAAAGTAGGCATAACACTTGTCACACTTCCCAAGGTCATCCTAGGTTGGTCCAATCACCCGATACATCATAATCTACTTAGGGTACACCCATTCAAGTACTCACATACTAGTGGGGGGGGGGGGCACTACTACAAAACAAGAAATAAGCAGAGACAACCTTTATCAATGCTAAATAAAAGTGCCGATAAAGCTTAGTTTTTATCAGTGCTAAATAAAAGCACTAATAAAGTGTTGACCACATATGTGCGCATCTCACATTGAATTTTGAGATGCTCACCATGCTTCTTTATATGTTAACCCCTGACACCATACTGACAATAAAGTCGGACTGGTGACGGTGATGCATACCGCCACCAATGACCCTTCCTCCCATCATCATGTGGGTCAGACCACCACACACGAGCGTGATGCTCCACCGTGTCGGCTTAACTCCTCTCTCACCATGTGGTGGGTTTGCCCTATGGGTTGTCCTAATCGGTGGACCTACTTTGGGTCTTCTATGTGGAAGGCTACCCAGTGGGTTTAGGGATAGCCCACTGACATATATTTTTACCAAAAAATAGTTAACATTTAAAAAAAATTCTCACACCATTCATGATTTAATTTTAAATATATATAATTAATATACTGTTTATTAATATATATATATATATATTGTTTTTTTATTCTTATTAATAAATATTTCATTAATAATTAACTCTTAAAAAATATTCTCATAGTATTCACAATTAAATTTAAATATATATAATTAATATACTATTTATTACTATATATATATATTAAATTTATTCATTTTTATTAATAATATTTCATTAATATTTTTTAGTATTTTTTAATTTATTATTTTTTAATTTAATAAATAATATACTATTTATTAATATATATATATATTAAATTTATTCATTCTTATTAATAAAATTTTAATTAATATTTTCTTAATTTTTTAACTTTTAATTAAATAATTAATATACTATTTATTATTGTGTATATATTAAATTTATTCATTTTTATTAATAAATTCTCCATTGATACTTTTTTTAATATTTTTGCAATTTATTAATTTTTAATTGAATAATTAATATACTATTTACTAATATATATATATTGACTTTAATAAATTTAATTATAAATGGTTTATTCATTATTTTAATATATATATATATATATATTAAATTTATTTATTTTTATTAATAAACATTTCATTAATGAATTTTTTAATATATTTTTTTTAAATTTAATGTTTTTAATACAGTTGTAATTTACATAATTAATATATATCATGGGCTGGATTGAGCCAACCCCCCAAATTTTTATAATTAAATTTATTAAATTTAATATATATACTTATATAGTAATAAAAAATATATTAATTATATATATATAATCAATATACTATTTATAATTAATAAAAATGAATAAAATTATTAAAAAAAGAATAAATTTAATATATATATAGTAATAAATAGTATATTAATTATTTAATTAGTATATTCAGTATTTAACAATTTTATTCCTTTTTATTAATTATAAACAATATATTAATTATTTAATTATATATATTTATATATAATTATATTTCACTCATTTGTAACATGCATTCATTCAACACAATTTATTCATTGATAATGTTAAGTGTCTCCTTACTTATTTTATAATTTACAGATTTTAAATATTTATTCATTTAATATGTTTGTAATTTATTTATTTTTAGTGTTTTTTATACATAATTATTCATTAATATATTTAATATTTTTTGTAAATTATTCATTTTCAATTTTTCATTGTTCAATATTTTTGTAATTTTTTCCATTTTCTAATATTTATTTATATATGTTTGTTCATTAACATTTAATGTTTTTAATATGGTTATAATTTATATAATTAACATGTATTGATTTTAATTTTAACTTATATAATTTTTTTTCTCAAATTATCTATATAATTAATAACAATTATTCATTTTTTAAATTTATCCATTATTACATTTATTTATTTCATTAATAGATGCTACTTATTATATAATGTCATTGTTCAATTTAACATATATCAAACTTGTATATATATGCACACACACACAAATTTGGAACTTGTACGCTTAATGCTGAATCTAGTTGGAAAATTCAACTTTCTGGCCTTGGTAAAAATAAAAATGCCAATGATTTAAATAAAAGACATTTTTCACTTCAAAAGGATGTTCCTCTAGAGAAAATCATGAAGAAGGGATACACTGACTGTGTTGTTTCAAATAAAGAGGTGATCCTTGAAAAATTTAAAATTTGTCAGTACTCCATCATTTCCAGGCTTGTTCTACGTTGGAGGTAAGCTTTGGAAAAATGTTGATCTTGTTCAGAAGCTAACATCTATATGGGGTTATTCTAACTGGAGATGTATTCCCATGGGTTGGGTATTTTTTCACATAATTTTTCCATAAGAGGATCTGGAGCGAATGGCATGGGGGATCAGTTCAATCGCTTTAAATCTAGGTATGGTTTATTTTCAAGAATGAGATTTTCAGTTCAATCCATTTGCAATTAAAAATACCAGGGCTCACATTTGGATCAAAATTATTGGTCTTAATTATGACATCCTAAAATTCTATTTGATATATCCTATGTTGTGGGAATTCTGATTAAAATGGATAGGACTAATGAGATTGCCAAGTTTGGTCAATTTTCTAGGATCCTGGTGGAAGTTGACCTTAGCTCTTGTTTGATCAATAACATAGTTTTATCATCACTAGATGATGAAATATCTCTGAAAGATGTATATGAAAGATTATCCGACTTCTGTTCAAATTTTCAAATTATTGTTCATGTCATGGATAGCTGCCGTAAGAATGTGGTTTGTTCTTTTTTTTCTCTTTAAAATGGAATCCTGATGCTTCTTGCTGGAACAAATTTAGGAGGTAGGTTGTACAAAATAATGTGATTTCTGCCAGCAATGCTTATGATAAAGGAAATGAGCATGTTAATGCTGCTTCTATCAGTGAAGAGACTTCTCAGAAGATGGCACAAGTGCCTTAAGAGGCCCAGAATAATGTTCAAGGTCCATATGTCTCGGTAGATGAGGGAAACCCTAAACTTAGGGATTATCATGGTTCGCATAGCATCAACCTTAAAACTAAGGGGAATTTTGGGTTTGGAGATGCAGGAGTATGCAATTGTGGCTCTTGTTCAACATGCTGCACCTGAGGATGCTCCTTCACAACATAAAGGGAAAGGCTATATGGCACATCCACTGGGACTAGAGTTCTCAGGGCATGCTTCACATACTGATGGGTCCAGACAAACTGACCTTCACCAGGATATTAATTATCATCAAGATATTCAGAATTCTTTTTTCTCCTCATGTACTATGAAGTGGGGAAACATGTCAGATGATGGAAATGATAAAGAACAATAGTTGGTTTTATTGGACACTGCTCATCTCAAGGTTTTTGGAAGTAGTGTTTCTTTTAAGGATGTTGTCCTTAGAAAGGGAAAGAGTAATCCCCCAAGAAGAAGGCCACAAAAGGATTATTCCAATTTACCAAGGAATGTGTCTACCAAATTTTCATCCAAGGCTTCAAAGGTTACGCTCACTCTAGAGCAAGAAAGGTCCAAGGATGGGATCCTTAGGATTCTCAACCAAGGTAACTCATAGTTGAAGTGCGAAACCACCGATGAATCTGATTATGATTATGGGGATGATCCTTCTTTTTATGAGTACCAAACTGATTTTCTGGATGAGGGCATGTCTCTTTGTTTGACCCATTCACTTCTCTTGTTATCTTTTTATTTCTTTTAATAAATGGTCATGAGCTTTACTTCCAACTAGATCTTTTTGGTACATTTATATTTATTTATAATTACATTTATAAATACATATTTACAATTCTTTAAATAAATTTATAATTATATAAATTTATATTTAAAAAAATTATTAATGAAATATTTACTAATAAAAATGAATAAACTCACTATATATATTAATAAATAATATATTGAGTACATATATTTAAAATTAAATTATGAACACTATGTGATTTTTTTAAGAGTTAATTTTTTTGTAGGTAAAAAAATATGTCAGTGGGCTAGCCCTCAACCCACTGGGCAACCCACCACATAAAAATCCCATAATAGGCCCACCAACCAAGTCAACCCATAGGGAGAGTCCACCACACAGTGAAAGAAGAGGCTTAGCTAACATGCTAGAGCATCATGACAACGTGTAGTGGTCAGGCTCACATGACGATGGGAGGAAGGCGTCACTGGTGTGGGGTGACACTGGTTGCGGTAGGCGTCTTTCGATACCAGTTCGACTTTATTGTGTGTACTGTGTTGGTGATTAACTTATAAAGAAGTGTGAAGCGCATCTCAAAATCCGATGTGGGACACACACATATGCGGTCAAACCTTTATCAACAATTTTATATAATAACTGATAAAAGGTAGCTTTTATTAGTGTTTTTTTTATTTTAGTGTTGAAAACCCCATATCAGTGTTTTTTATAAGAATTGATTAAACTCTTCCTGATATTTTAAACAGAACCCTAATCGAACCGATTTCTCTCATACTATTCAAGCTCTTGAAAAAGTTCAACTCTACCACAAACCCCCTTGACCTTCTCTTGGATGAATCAACCCTCTCAAATCCTAAGGTATGTTATTATTTATACTGCTCTCTCATTTATATTTTTGTGTCCTCTCTCGATATTCATCTTGGTTCCTATTTTCTCATCGTTTGTTTATCTTTTATTTCTCAGACTCTTTATGAATTGGAATTCATTAGTTGCTGCATGATCTTGAGTTCACATAAGGGTATGAAATCTAGAAAAAAAATATATTTTTCTATATTATTCCTTTGTTTCTCTTCGGGTAGTTTAGATCGGTCCATCAATAAGGTGTGAAATCTGATAAAAAATATTTATTTCATTGAAAAAATGATCAAGTATATACACTGTATATATTTAATTATTATCTTTAATGAAATCTCTAAACATGTGTTCATGATCGTCAGACAAATAGAACCTCCTGATTTTTTTGGAAATAATTACCACCTTCCTAATAAAAGTGGCTAATTTATTGAACTCCAAATTTTTTTCTAATATTTTTCATATTTGATTTTTATATTTTTTATGATTTAAGAATAATTTTAATAGATTTTAATGAATAATGAGTGATATGCATGACTCCTTAAAAATAGTGAGAGTGACAGGTTGTCGTGGGCCTCATAAATCATCAATTATTTATAACACCCCAAGGTTTTACAATATGTATCCTCTTAAATAAATTCAATTAATTCGATAGGTTACATTACACAAAAAATTATTTCCTATAGTATAAATCATATAAAATCAAATAGAAAACACAAAAAAACTTTATAAATGTAAAATAAATGAAATAAGAGGTTTTTTTCTAGAAATTAAAGAACATATATCAATGAAATAGTAACTTGAACTTTGGAATAGTAATGTGACCCTTAGAAATAGAAATTCAACCAATAGAATAGTAACCTCACTTATGAAAGTATAAATAAAATTTAGGCATCTTATAAATGGTAATATGATATAATTATATCATAGTACAAGTAAATAAATGTTTTAGAAATTATTAATTAAGTGTTGATATTTTTTATAAACATAAATGTGTATTTTTAATTTTATAATTAATATAATTATTTAAAAGAAAATTTATTTTCGTAAAATGTATTCATAAATTAATATTTTTCTATATTATGATTATAAGATAATTTTATGAGATCTTAATTAATTTTTTAAAGTGTCATGAAATCAGTTATAATTTTAAAATTGGAATTTTTTTGAATAAATGATGATTTTAATTAAAAATTAAACTAATAGTATTTAGATTTTTTTTTTCAAAAATTGATTCCATTTTTAACTCTATACGTTTAAAAATAGTTAGGGTGAATTTTTGGTATTTTTCTAAAATAGTTGAATTTTTGGTGAATAGTAAAATACAATAATGTATGGTATATGTACATTATAAGTTTAATACAATATTCCTTGATTAATCATCAATATAAGCACCATAATATTGAACTATACTTCTCTATTTACTATATTTAGTCATGGAATCATCTCTATTTATTTTCTTGAGCCAAAATAAAAAACTAATGACTAAAATAATAAAAAAACACTCATCTCCTCCACTATAAATACCACCCATCACCATCACTTCTCCTCACACCTATTAAGCCTCTAAGATTGTTCAATTTTCACCCAATACTATTCAAAAACCTCTTCCCAACATCCAGAATGTTTTTTATCAACAAAAGACTAAAACCAACTTCCTAAGAAGGTTCTCAATGAGAAGAATTCAAGAGATAAAACCCTCTTTCACTTTCTTTATTTTCTTTTCACTTTATTTTATTTTTTATACTATCCTCACCTATTCTATAAAAAAATTCATGATAACTTCAGTATCTTATATATACTGAAATGTTATTATGTAAATAGAAAATCCACCACCAAATCTCTTCTCCTCTTTATTTTATTCTAAAAATGAAAACATCATCCGTGAAGTGCCAATTTACTGCCTTCGTGGATGATGTGTTTTTGTTTTTCAATTTCTCCATCAAGGTTGGTCATAGTTTTTTTTATGATTAAACCAGATTATAATATATTTATTAAATATTAATTAATGTTATGGAACCAGTATATATACATAATATAAATTAATAAAACAAAACTAGTTCATGATGATAAAAAAAACGCGAAAATAATCTAAATGATTATCACTAAGGTTTTATCTAATGATTCATCCTCATACCATATGACCGAATGAAATATATAAAAATTTAAAATTATTTAATTTCATTAATAAAATATAATTTAAATTTTGGATAACTATTCTCATTTTACATGATTTTCCATACATGTATATAAGTAAACCAATCATGAAAACCAAGAAAACGAATGCTCTCGAACGATAAAATTGTATCTTATAACTCATAAAAAAGGCCATAAATGAACTTAATAAAATTATAATAAATAAAATACATATATAAAAGGTTATAAATTAATTAATTAATATATTTAATCTGATTATCTAGGACATTAAGATTAAGTGCAGAACACATTTAGACATAAGGTAAGAGATTCTTCCCGAAGATCCATTTTTCATTGGGGTTAAACTTTCTCTCTAATTAACCTAATAAAATCCTTTATTATTTTATATACTTATTATAAATTATGCTTATATGTTCTAAAAACATTTATCTAGATCATTTAATCTTTATTTTATGGGAAAATTAATTTTTATAGGGTTTCCTTTTTTAATTTCTCTCGATAAGCAAACCCGATTAAAGGGAACTTCCCAATTTCTTACCCATTTTCATGTACCACCCATAATATGTTTTAAGTTACCAATTTTTTTATAAAATAAATAATTTTATCATGAAAAACTATATTTTTACATTTATGGTTTTATACAAACAATTATGCATTTTTTTGTTTTAAAGACTCTTTAATATTTTCCTTAAACCGCACTAAAGAGGCTCAATTCTAAAGTCTCTTAAAAATTATTTTTTACATATTGGACACCATTTATGACTAAAACATAATATCATTGTCCTTAACTTTTATTTTTTGGGATATAAATTTTTGAAATATTATTTTATAAAAAATACAAATGATTTTCCAAAAGAACACTTCTTTCCAAAGTAAAAATGGTTTTTCTCGTCTCATTTTTACTTCTGTGAGATATATGACTTATGAACCAATTATTCCTTGCGCGTGGTGTATATAATACCCTTGATATATCATATCATGATTATTCTTATTCTCATGATATTATAAGTTTCTTTTGATGTTATTCCTTCATAGGTATTATGATTTAAATGTTTCAAAGTAGTATGAGACACTTCAGAATGTTTAAAGATTATTTTCCTCTATATTTTTTTAATGGTATCATTTAAAAGTGTATTTATCTATATCAACATAATTTATTGAATATTATACTCAATATAGATATTTTTATAAGTCATATTTTTCATGAATTGAATATGTGTATGAATAATGATTTAGAGTTTTAGTGACACGTGGGGCCTATTATATCCCCTCAATGCATCGACATCTCTCATGAGATGAAAACATTTAGTGAAAAAACCTTCATGTTTATTTGCAAGAATAATAATATAGGTTTTTACCCATATAATTAAACCATAATGATGGTATTATGGTTCATGTGTCATATACATGATGTCCAATAAATAAGAATTTTATTCATTCAATATTCAATCATTACTTTCCACGAGGTTTTCACTATGAAAAAAATATATGGATGAATTTTCATTCTCAGTGTAACGATGTCATGTGATTTTCATATTATTTACCTTTCTATAATTTCTATTCCTTATCGACTTTACTTCACTTATTATTTTTTCATAGAACCCTTACTGAGTATTTGATCTCACCCTTTTATTTGTTTTCCTCCCTCAGGTTGTGAAGATGAAATCTTTGAATACGTGACAAGAAGCAGTTTATTTTCTTCTGTTATGTACTATGTTTAATTACCAATGTAATAAGGTAACCATGTATGTATCTAGTTTTTTCAAGACTATAAAACTGATCGATCATTGGTGATGTGATCTCTTGTATCTATTCTATTATAATAAAATGACCACTGACTCTGGGATACTGGGGTCACGGTTGTTATATTTGGTATCAGAGAAAGTTTAGTAGAAACCTTGTAAAATATATTTAGAAAACATAGATTAGGGAATATAACCCTAAGATAGACTTTTAGGATAATCATAGAAGAACATCCTAATTTTTTTTAAGGTAGATATTATGCGTGTCTTTCTAAAAATACATGTCTGTTTGGATTCTATAAGTGGATGCGGTTCTATCACAGATGTACCTAGGGGTAACAAATCTAACAAGGTGTATTGGGCTTGACTTAGTGTAATTTGGTACATGACAATGGACCTCACTGCACACCTAGTTTGACACTCTCAGGGATATGCTTAGGATAATTCATATTTTTTTACAAACCATAATAAAGGATTTAATAGTAAATATATCCCCAAAGAAACCATGTTTATGATTATTAGATTATCTACACATAAAATTTTCAATTTATATTAAATATTTCACTAGTTTTGGGATTATACATTATGTTTCATAATGTTATGACCTAATCTAGTTTATGTCATTATTTAGAAATGGTGCCTAGCAGAAGGCGTAGTTCCAAAGGATCGAATAAAAATTAAGAATGGGGGGGGGTTGAATCAGTTTTTTAGTTTTATAAGTTTCAATTCTTTTCAAAACTTAACCCTTGAAACCTGTTAAGATTTATATTATTATAAATTTTTTGTAGATACTCATGCATAAAATAGTAGGAAAGTAAGTAAATCACACAAGATTTACAATTTTTGACCTTAGCGTGAGAACCTACATCCTTTACATAGCCACTCCTATGGATATATGGAAATACACTATTAAAAAGAAGTGAATACAACTTGTTCCAACTCCCATTAGATACCTTATATCTTCTGATAGGAATGATTATGCTAACTCCTATCAGTTTACAATGTTTTCTTATAAAACAATCGAGTCAAACAAAAGAATAAAGACTTTATTGAATCTACTCCACAATTTCTCAATCTGAATCCTCAATCCGATTTGGATGGATCTGATTTTCTCAACCCGATGATGCTGGATCCGATTTTCTCAATACAATGATGCTAGATCTTGGATCTAAATTTTTGAGTATGATAATGCTGGATCCTGGATCTGATTTTTCGAGTATGATTATTCTAGATCTGATTTTCTAAATACAATAATGCTAGATCCAATTTTACCAATACGATAATTCAATACAATGAATTCATTCTCAATCTACAAAACTCAAACTTCTATTAGAATTATAAATACAATTCTTCTTCAATAAGATAATAACTTTTTTACTTAAAATTCTCCAAATATCATCCTTTTGTGCATATATAAATTTTTTTAACGAACAAATGATATGAGGAAGTATTTATAGGTGACTCAAAAAACAAAGGTGAGAAACTTGAAAACATTACCCACTTCCTCAAGTCTCAAAATCTCTGAAAATATCTTTCATTTAAAACTTCAAATTTTACTTCTTCAAACCTCCTTAGATTTTTATGAGATTTATGAAAAATTTAATTTCAAGTTTGAATTATTTAACTCTTTATATGTTTCTCATCTCATTATGATCTGTTTCTTTCTCAGCTCATTTTGATATATTTCTTTCTCATATCTTTAAAATTTTTTTCCTTTATCAGATCATTATGATCTATTTCTTTATCATCTCATTATGATCCATTTCTTTTTTAGCTCATTACGATCTATTTATTTCTCAACATGAGTTATTTATTATGAATACTTCAATATAATTTCCTCAATTCGAAAATCTGAGTACGTAAATCTCAGTATGATTTTACCAATACAAAAATACCAGTATGAAAACCTTAGTAAGAAAATATGAGTACAAAAATCTCAGTACGATTTTCCCAATATGAAAATCATAGTATGAAAATCTCAGTACAAAAATCCGAGTACAAAAATCTTAGTACGATTTTCCTAGTATGAAAACCCTAGTATGAAAATCTGAGTACGAAAATCTGAGTATGATTTTCCCAGTATGAAAATACCAGTATGAAAATATGATTATAAAAATATGAGTACGTAAATATGAGTATGATTTTCTTCTTCCTCAGGCTCAACAAAATATTTTTCTTTCTCAACTCATTATGTTGTAATCCCCATTATGATGGAAATCCCATTATGATGGAAATATCATTTTGCAACTATAAAATTCTTCAAACCTCTCCATAATTTATTCAAAAGATTTTATCATGAGAGTTTTCACGATTTGTAAGAACTTCTTGATTAGAAAAGAATCATCTAATTTTTTTTTAGAAAGTATGAAAACTTTCTAACTCCTGACTTCACATTATTCTTTCAAAACTCTCCAACAACTTCATTCTTTCTCTAATTACAAAAAAGATAGACTTACAGCCAAAAATAATTTCTACCCCTGATTCTTTTTGAATATGATGATTTTCAATTGTCAATCCAATGGACCTGAATAAGATAAAGTGTATGATAAATAACTTCATCTTCCTGACTTCTTTTGTGTCTAGTGCAGCTCAATACAAAAATATGGGTCAAAAAACTTGTGACCAGAAAAAAACCTCATTACGATGGACTGGGTCTGATTCATGAGAAACAAAAACATTCTTCAACAAAAGGTTAGTTTTCAAAAAATGAAAAAAATTTGTTAAAAACAATTCACAAAGGTTCTTCAATATCCCCATTTGGATTTGTTAACAACCCTTATTAACAACTTTTCAAACTCTCATAATTTTTTCACAACTCAAAATTTTGACTTTTATCAAAACAAATCCTTTCTCAAAAGAGTGTCCTAAAACCACACTACTGGATAAAGTAATGTTTTTGAAGGAATTCCATACCTCAATGGTAAGAAAATTTTATAGAAATGTAAATATAAACTCTCCTATTGGTGGGGAAAGCTTCTTTATGAGGTTTAGGAAGTCATGGGAGGAGGCTGAACATGAAGTTGTAGTCTCAATTCCATAAACCTTTATTTTGGCATTGATTTTATAAAGATATCACCAATCTGATACTTTATTGAAATGTATTCCAAAAAAAAATATCTTTCAAAAACTTTCTATTTTATAAAGTGAGACTTTATATCAATGTGTTTTGATCTTTAATGTTGGACAAGATTTTTAGAAAGATCAATTTCACTCTGATTATCACAAAGTATCCTCAATGGTTTAGAAACTTTCACTTTCAAGTCATTTAGTTGAACTTTAATCCATAACATTTGAGTATAATCTTAAGTAGCTGCAACATATTTAGATTCATTTGTGCTCAAATTTACTAAAATTTGTTTCTTACTATGCCAACTCACACAAGATTCACCCAAGAAAGATATTCCTCCAGATGTTGATTTTATATCATTACAATCTCCAGCCCAATTAACCTTAGTATAACCATGAAACTTCATCTCACTATTTCTTTTGTATAACAACACATGTGAGATTTTCCTTTTACATATCTCAAAATTCTTTTTGCTGCCAACATATGTGATTCTTTGGGAATACTTTGATACCTGGCACACAAAGTCACAACATAAACAATATCAATCCTTGAGGTTGTAAGGTAAAGAAGACTTCTTATCAGCTTCCAAAAGTTTTTTTAATTTACACTTGTTGTAGATTCATCTTTTATCAAATTTTTGCTCACTGAAATAGGAGTTGAAACTTCTTTGTATTATGCCATCCCAAACTTCTTTAACAATTCCCTGACAAACTTTTCTTGAGATAAGAAAATGTAATTTTCTTTTTGAACTTGTAAGCTAAGAAAGAAAGTTAATTCTGCCAACATTGAAATTTCAAAATTCTTTTTCATTTCCTTAGTAAATGTCTTACAAGAATCTTCTCTATCCCCATAAAATATTATATCATTCACATAAATAATTATAATTAGAGTTCCATAGTCAATATCTTTCACAAACAAGTTGCTATCAACTTTTCCTTCAGAAAAGTTCCACATTCTCAAACAATTTTCAAGATTAGAATACCATGAACGTGGTTCTTGTTTTAGACTATACAAAGCTTTATTCAATTTAAAAACTTTTTTTTCATCTTCATCATGTAGAAATCCACAAGGTTTTTCAATGTAAACTTATACCTTAATATCACCATTTAAGAAAAATGACTTTACATCCATCTAACAAACTTTGTAATTACAATGAGCAGCCACTATAAGAAACATTTGAATAGTTTCTAACCTTGAAATGGGGGAAAAGGTTTTATAAAAATACACACCTTCCACCTGTGCACATCCTTTACAAAAAATTATTTCTTTGTTTCTTGAAACTTCTCCATGCTCATTCAATTTTTTTCTATAAATACACTTTGTTATGATAACATTTTTATTTGATGTCCTTGGAACAAGTTTCCATATTTCATTCTTCTTAATCTGATACAACTCTTCATTCATAGAATCCATCCATTATTTATGTTGAATAACCTTTGAAACTGATTCTGGTTTAACTTTTGAGATAAGTGAAGTTTGATTTTATAATCCCAACCTCCTTCTAGTTTTAACTGGAGCCTTCTGATTCCCAATAATTTTTTCAAACTCAACATGTTTTTGTAAGGTATGAAATTTCAAGGTTTCTCTCCCACTTCACTTTCCTCACCACATGACTCATCTGAATCTTGATAAGGATATTTTGGATAACATTCACTATTGTTGGAATTCTCGAGTGTATCCTCCACAGTATTCTCAACCAATTTTGTTAAGGAACTTTGATTTTCAATTACCTTCACATCATATGAGTCCACCAACTTTTGTAAATGTTTGTTCCAACATTTTTAACTTCTTCCATTTGGTGAATAACTCGAAAAAGTTCCTTCCTCAACTTTCTCATCAAACTTTCCCAAATCTGGATTTTTGATTTTGAGAAAACATGGACTCCCAAAAACTTTTAAGTATTTCAATGAAGGTTTTTTGTTATACCAAATTTCATAAGGAGTCATGTTGGTTTCCAGTATCAACAAACATCTATTTTAAACATGTACAGTAGTACTAACAACTTATCTCCAAATGAACTTTGAAAGTTTGTATTATGCTAACATACTTCTTCCCATTTCCACAAAGATTCTATTCTTTCTTTCTGATACTCTATTTTTTGTGGAGTATAGGGAGAAATATACTGATGTTTGATACCGTGATTTCTCAAATAAGTTTCAAAATTATTTTTTGTGCATTTGGTACCATTATCTATTATCAACATATTTATGGAAACCCCCATTTCTTTATCAACATCTTTCCTAAGGAATTTGAACATTTCAACAACCTCTGACTTGTGCTTCATAAACATGAAGTTTTTCGTCTGATTAAAATCATCAATAAAAGTGATAAAATATAAGTCTCCTTTTTTTGAATAATGTCTCATCGGACCACATAAATCAGAATGAATAATCTCAAGTGGTTTTCTAGATTGAATCTCAACTATTTTATGAATTTTTTTAGTCATATTTTCTTTCTGTAAAGTAATAAAAAAATATTAATTTTTTCTTTTCAATTATAGAAAAGTCCTAACAACATAACCATTAGAAAGTTTATTAATGTTTTCCTACCCAATGTGTCCAAGTATTTGGTGCCACAATTTTTTTCATCTTCAGCACTCAAGTAATATGAGTTATTGAATTATCCTATTTGAAAGAGATTCCCACCAGTTCTTTCTCCTTTTGTAATGACTTTTACTTATTTTACACTTTTGATGATACACAAATATTTTCTAAAAACAAATTATTTTCCATCATCACAAAGTTTTCTTATACTTAGTAAGATATTTTTTAGCCCATAAATAAATAAAACTTCCTCATATTTCAACTTTTCCACTTTAATACCAGCCTTTCTAATTCCTTTGATTTTTAAGGAACTATCACTCCCAAAGGTAACTACGCCTCCATCATGAATTTAAACATGTTTCAAGATTTTTATATCACCTATAATATTTTAAGAACAACTACTATCAAGTATCCATGTTTTGTTCCTTTTACTTTATTTCAAGGCTGTCTCAACAACAAAATCTATTTCCTCAACTTTCTTCTTTTCAGCTTCCTTTTCTTTTCTATTATATGGAATTTGTTCCAGAAGGGGTGTCATGAATCTTTCGGTATGATGAACAGCTTGATCACATCTTCCAAAAATTTCTTCCAAACATTAAAATTGATTTTTTTTTGGAAAGTTTCTAACATCTTAAGAATTCAACTTTTCAACTTTCTGTGAGTAAGGAAAGTTACTCATTCTACTTTCACTATTTCTTCCACTTTTCTCAAACCTTCTTTTGTGTAGAGATAAGTTGTGCTGATAATTATAAGCTCTATGAAAATATATTACAAAACAACAATAATTTCTATCAAATATTGATTTTCTATTCAATAAATATCTTTATCTATAGAAACCTTATTGAGGTTGGAAACTTCTTTCAACACTAACATACTCAGAATGTGGACCATCTTTTATTTTGAATGAGTTTTTTACTTTTGTAGATTTGATAAGTTTCTTATATCCTTTCTCCACCCAAGATTTCACAATAATTTTTCTAAACTTGAAAAGTTAAAAGAATTATATGAAACATTATTTTTGGTAAGAGAATATTTCACCTAATTATCATATTGATCCTTCTCAACAACTTTAGAAGTTTAATCTTTTACTTATAAAGCTTTGTTGAAGTCTTCATTCATCTTAATCAAGGTACTTTTGAACTCAAGAAGTTTTGGTTGAAACTTGTTAACTTTTTCTTCCTTATCTTCCAGCTTCTTACTAAGATCTTCAATCGTTTTTCCATGTTAAACAATTCTAAGTTTGTAACTTAAAATCTCCTTGATGTATTAATCCTCCTGCTTGATGACATATTTTATTCCTTTAGTGTTTTATTTAAAATATTTATTTATCATTCTGATTTATTTCTTGATAGATTTTTTTTCTCAAGACATGTAAGAAGCTCTATTCTGAGATGATACTCTCTATAATATTCTTCACTACCTTCTTCACTCTCCGATGAGTCTTTTGTTTTCTCAACTTTTGAAATGATGGTTCTATTTTTTTTGAACTTTCATCTTCAGAATAATTGTTGTCAGTTGATTTTGATTCAACCTTCTTACTCAATATACTTATTTTGTTTCTAGTAAAATTGTTCTTGTATTTCCTAGATGACCTTTCTTCTTTATCATTTTTTCCACTTCTTCCATCAAAGTTTTTCATCAGAATAATATTGATATTATAAAACTTTCTTCTTGGGGAAATTCATATCTAAGTGTCCGATTCCACCACACTCAAAACATCTGAGAGGAAGTTTTACTCCATACTTTACTCTTCCTATTAGATAGTTATTGGATATAAGAGACATGATTTTTTCATTCAACTCATCATCCTCTTTATATTAGGATTCACAAGGACAACCTTATCCAACATCTTGGATTTTCATCTTTCTCATAGTATCAAAATACATTTCATCTTTCATCTTATTTTTAAACATTAGAAATTTCCTTATTTCATAAGCAATAAGAAATTTATGTAATTTATCAAGAGATAAATCATCCTTATCTTCTAAAGAATAAATTTTTGAATTAAACCTATCCGGAAAGTTTCTTATATGTTTCTTCACAATTGTAGAATCTTCAAGGAAATCTCCAAATACTATGATGTTTCAAACAATTTCATTTACTCTGGTGAAATATTCATCAATTGTTTCTTTATCTCTCTTTTTGATGTCTTCATACTTACTATTCTAGATTTGTAGATTTTCTTCCTTGACTTTAGAATTCCCTTTGAAAACACTTTACAGCTTTTCCCACATACTTTTTGAAGTTTTGAGACCCATTAACTTCTGATAAACATTCTTTGATAAGGACATAAGTATTACATTTCTATCCTTTCCATAAAATTATATATTTATCTTTTCAGCAAACATCATAGGATCATCTTTCTCAATATATGGAAAACCAATAGTAAAAACATCAACAACTTCTAGGCCAAGAGATAGGAGATAAGGAATCATCCTATTTTTTCATCCATAATATTTTTTCCATAAAATGTAAGAATTCCTCTACTATTGATAGAATTGATATTATCCATGATAAGGATTCAATAAGGAAACCTATCTTTGATACCATTTGAAGTTACAAAGGATCAAATAACAACTTAGGGGGGGGGGGTTGAATTAGTTGTTCACTGTTATAAGTTTCAATTATTTTCAAAACATAACGCCTAAAACCTATTAAGATTTATATCCTTATGAACTTTTAGTAGATACTCATTCATACAATATTAGGAAATCAAGTCAACCACACAAGATTTACAAGGTTCAGCCTCAGTGTGAGAACCTACATTCTTTCCATAGCCACTCTCGGGGGTCTATGGAAATACACTATTAAGAAAAAGTGAATACAACTTGTGCAAACTCTCGTTAGACACCTTCTATCTCCCAATAGGAATGATTATACTGACTCCCATCACTTTACAATGTTTTCTTATAAAAAAATTGAGCTAAAAATAATAATAAAGACTTTGTTGAATCTGATCCACAATTTCTCAGTCCGATTTGTATAGATCTGATTTTCTCAATCTGGTGATGTTGCATCCTATTTTCTCAATACAATGATGCTGAATGCTAGATATGAATTTTTAAGTATGATAATGCTGGATCCTGGATCCAATTTTATGAGTATGATGATTCTAGATCTGATTTTCTAAATACAATAATGTTGGATCCTATATCTGATTTTCCTAATATAATGATTCAATATAATGAATTCATTCTCAATCTGAAAAACTCAAACTTCTACCAGAATGCTCAATAAAATTATTCTTCAATCAGATATGAACTTTTTTACTTAAAATTATTTAGAGCTATGTGTTTTCTATATATATAAAATTTGTGAATGAATAAATTATCCGAGGAAGTATTTATTGGTGACTCAAAAAAAAGGTAGGGAACTTGAAAACATTCCCCGCTTCCTCAAATCTCAAAATCTCCAAAAATATCTCTAATTTAAAACTTCAACTTTGAATTCTTCAATCCTCCTTATATTTCTATAAGATTTATGAAAAATTGAATTTCAAGTTTGACTTCTTCAACTATTTATATCTTTCTTAGCTCATTACGATCTTTTTCTTTCTCAACTCATTATGATCTGTTTCTCTCTTATCTCATTATGATCTGTTTCCTTTCTCAGCTCATTACGACCTGTTTCTTTATTATCTCATTATGATCTTTTTCTTTCTGAGCTCATTACAATATTTTTTTTCTTAGTATGATTTCTTCATTACAAATACTTCAGTATGATTTTCTCAGTTCAAAAATTTGAGTATGAAAATTTTAGTACGATTTTCTTAGTACAAAAACCCCAATACAAAAATCTCAATACGAAAATCTGAGTATAAAAATCTCAGTATGATTTTTCCAGTGTGAAAATCCCAGTACAAAAATCCCAGTATGAAAATTTGAGTATGAAAATCTCAATACGATTTCCCAATACAAAAACCCCAATATGAAAATATGAGTATGAAAATCTCAGTATGATTTTCTTCTTCCTTAGGCTTAGTAACATATTTTTCTTTCTCATATCATTATGATGCAATTCCTATTAAGATGGAAATCCCATTATGATGGAAATCCCATTATGATGGAAATATAATATTTCAACTCTGAAATTCTTCAAACATCTCCATCATTTCTTCAAAAAAATTTATCATGAGAGTTTTTCTAATTTGTGAGAACTTATTGATCAGAAAAGAATCGTTTAATTTTTTTTAAAAAGTATAAAAACTTTCTAACTCTGAAATTCACATTATTCTTTCAAAACTCTTCAACAACTTCATTCTTTATCTGATTAAAACTGAGATATAATTCCAGAAAACAATAAATTCCACCCTGATTATTTTTTAATTTTATGATTTTCAATTTTCATGTTGATGGACCTGAATAAGATAAAGTGTATGATCAAAAACTTCATATTCCAGACTTCTTCTATGTCTGGTTCAACTCAGTATGAAAACATGGGTCAAAAAACTTGTGTCTAGAAAACAACCTCATTATAATGTACTGGATCCAATTCCTGAAAAACAAAAACAGTCTTCAAAAAAAAAGTTCAGTTGTTAAAAAATAAAAAAAACCATGTTGAAAATAATTTACAAAGGTTATTTATAAGGAATGGGAATCACATTAATAGACATAATCTAAAGAGTAATAATGATCATTTCTTTTATGGTTTTAAGCTAGTATTTCAAAGGGAAGTAGTCTCACAAATATTCTAATCATGCGAGGAAATAATATAATTTTCTAATAAGATAGAGAAAGAATTATCCAAGTCTTATGGATTCAAATGGAAGTAAGAGAAGAAGAGTAAAGTTGGAAAAAAGATAGACAAAGGGAAGAATATAAAGAAGTATTTTTCCACATGTGATAATTGTGGAAGGAAACACCTTGGTATATTAATAAAAGGAAAAGAATTTTGATTCAAGTGTGGAGAAAAAGGCCACCATGCTCATGATTGTAAGTAAATGAAATAATTTTCCAATGTTCAATGATTTAACTATAATGAAATGGGGTATTATTCAAATAAATGTCCCAAGAGTCAGGGGAATCTACAAAAGAAGAGGACAAGGGGAGATGACCAAGATTATGTGATCACTATAACTGAATTAGAAGTACCCAATGATGTGTTGGTAGGTACATTAATCCTATATTCAAATATAGACAATGCTTTATTTGATTCTGGATCATTACACTCTTTTATATCTACCCAGATTGCTAAGAAAATTATACATTTTTATTTTGATTTAACAAGGGAGTTGTCAGTCGAAAACTTCTAAGGGAAGTCTCATTTCAACAAAAATATGTCAGTCAGTTCCCTTTATAACACATAAATGTGGTTTAGTTGTTGAACTTATTATCATACCTATGGTTGAATTTGATATATTCCTTGGTATGGACTATATTTCAAAATATGATATGAGAATTTATTGCAAGAAGAAGGAAATTATGATTTGCGAGGAAGATGTATAATCCCTTATCTTCAGAGTAGAAAATTAATCATCTTATTCTTATCTAGATCCACCCTTAGTAGCTCTACTGAATGGAATTCTTGGGGAGGAAGAGAAAAAAACATCTAGGGATGAGGAAAGTAATCTTCAAATTGAGGATGTACCAATTATGCAGGAATAAATTGATGTATTTTCTAAGGAATTACCTAGGCACCCCCTAGAGCATAAAGTTAAATTTACCATTGATCTAATCCCTAATACAAGACCAATATAAAAGTATTATTATAGAATAGAAATTGTGGAATTAGTGGAGTCTAATAAACAACTAGATGATTTGAGTAATAAGGGATTTATTCACCATAGTGTTTCTCCACGGAGATTCCATGTTCTCTTTGTGAAGAATAAATATGGATCCTTGAGGATATGAATTGACTATAGAGAAATCAATGATATTATAACAATTAATAAGTACCCTATGCCTCACATTGATGATTTATTTGATCAACTCCACAAAGATCACTATTTTTTGAAGATTTACCTTCATTGTGGGTATCATAAATTGCATGTAAATAAAGAATATATTCCAAAGACAACATTTCAAACTAGGTATGGACATTACGAGTTTACAGTAATTCTATTTGGATTGACTAATTCACCCTCTATTTTTATGGATCTATTGAATAGAGTATTCAAGGAATATCTTGATATTTTTTGTGGTATTTATTGATGATACCTTGATGTACTCCAAAAGCTATGAGGACTACAAGAACCACTTGTGTATTGTTATAAATACTCTTATAAGAAAAGAGTTATATGGTAAGTTTAGCAAGTGTGAATTTTGGATTCAAACAATTTCTTTTCTTAGCCCTATTATCTCTAAGGATATAATCTCAATTGATCCTACAAAGAAAAAGGCAATCCAAGAATAGCCTATGCCAATGAACATAATCGAGGTACATAGTTTTATTGGTTTATTAGGTCACTATCATCATTTAGTTCAAATTTTTTCCCAATTGGCTAACCCATTAACCAAGCTCACAAATAAAGAGGTTAAGTTCATATGGACAAAATAACGTGCATAATGTTTTGAATAATTAAAGAAAAGACTGGTAAATGCTCCAATTTTGACTCTTCCATCAGGAAATGATGGGTTTGTGACATATAATGATGAATCAAAGAATGGACTGGGTTGTGTCCTTATGAAAAATTATAAAGTTATTGCATATGCATCAAGGCAGTTGAAGACTCATGAAAAAAATTATCCAGATCATGATCTTGAGTTAGCAGCTGTAATCTTTGCTCTAAAGATATGAAAACACTGTCTCTATGGTAAAAGATGTTATATATATACAGATCACAAGAGTTTGAAATACATATTTACATATAAAGAACTCAACATGAGTCCAAGGAGATGGTTCGAGTTACTCAAAGATTATGATTTCTCAATACACTACCACCCTAGAAAAGAAAATCAGGTAACAAATGCATTAAGTAGGAAAGATCATGGACTTATAACCCAAATGTGGATCAATAAAGGTCCTATGTTCATGGATTTTGAAAATATGGATACGAGAATTGTTAATTAAGAGTAAAAATCACCCCTTTTTCAAATGATTGAGAAACAAACTTTATTGGAGAAGATAAAAAGCTCTCAATTTGATGATGAAATTTTTTAAAAGAAAATTAAAACCGTTAAGAATGGAAGATTGGAAGAATTCATGTATGAGAATAGAGTTATGAAATTTGTAAAGTGGCTATAAATACCAGAGCTAAAAAGGTAACCATTAGATGAGGCTCATAGCTCAGATTTATCTATACACCATGGTAGTACCAAGATGTATAGAGATCTAAAGGAATATTTTTGGTGGGATAATATGAAGCGGAAAATTGATGACTATGTGTCAAGGTGTCTAGTTTGTCAACAAGTGAAGGATAAGAGACAACATCCTAGAGGATTCATGAAACCTCTACCTATTCCTATGTAGAAGTGGGGTGGAATTATGATGGAATTTATCCCAGGACTACCAAGGAAACCTAGAAATAATGATGCAATATGGGTTATTATTGATTGTCTCACAAAATTAGTATATTTTCTTACTATAAGAGAAGATTTACATCTTGAGTGCATAGAAATAATCTATATTAATGAAGTTTCAATACTTTATGGTGTACCTCTATCGATTGTGTTTGATTGAGATCCCCATTTTACATCAAAATTTTGGAAGAGTCTTCAGAAGGCTCTAGATAATGAGCTTCATTTGAGTACTACTTATCATCCTCAAACTGACAGATAGTCTGAAAAGACTATTCAAATATTATAAGTCATGTTGAGATCATTCTCATTTGACTTTCAAGGTATGTGGGATCATTATTTGCCTTTAGTAGAGTTTTACTATAATAATTTTTTTCATTATAATATTCAAATGGCACCATATAAAGCATTATATGGAAAGATATGTCATAATCCAACTTGTTGGAATGAAGTTGGTGAGAGAAAACTTATAGGACCAGAACTTATTGAGGAGACAATGATGAAGGTAAAGACTATTCATACTCATATTAAAGTGGATCAAAGTAGGAAAAAGATTTATACTGATAATTGGAGAATGGATTTGGAATTTCAAGTGGGAGATCATGTATTTCTAAAAATATCTCCATGGAAGGATGTCTTAAGGTTTGGTAATAAAGGGAAACTAAGCCCCAGGTACATAAGACTATTTAAAATTTTGGAAAGAATTAGATTCATAGCACACCAATTAACAATGTATCCAAGTCTCTCCAAATTGTATGATGTGTTCCACATATCATTATTAAATAAGTATATACCAGACCCAACACATGTACTCACATCACAAGAAATAGAACTGGAATCTAATTTGTCATACTGTGAAGAGCCTATCAAGATTCTTAACATAATAGATAAAGTATTAATAAATCAGAAGACTAGAATGGTAAAGGTTCTTTGGAGAAACTATAAAATGGAAAAATCAATGTGAGAACCTGAAGATGTTATGAAGAAGAACCACCCACATCTGTTTAGAGGGAAATATTCATGAAAAATTTCAAGGATACAATTTCTGAAGGAGGGAAGAATATAACACCTTGAGATTTTATGGTATGAATACTCTTAAATAAATTGAATTCATTAAATAGATTACATTGCACAAAAAATTATTTCATATAGTATAAATCATATAAAATCACTTAAATAATACAAAACAAACTTTGTAAATGAATAATGAATGAAATAAGAGGTTTTTTCTACAAATTAAGGAACATATATCAATGAAATAGTAACTTGAACTTTGGAATAGTAATGTGACCCTTAGTAATAGTAATTCGGCTAATAGAATAGTAACCTAATATATGAAAGTTTAAATAAAATTTAGGTATCTTATAAATGGTAATATGATATAATTATACCATAGTACAAGTAAATAAATGTTTGAGAAATTATTAATCTAGTGTTGATATTTTTTATAAACATAAATGTTTATTTTCAATTTTATAATTAATATAATGATTTAAAAGAAAATTTATTTTCATAAAATTTATTCATAAATTAATATTTTTTTGTCTTATCCTAAGCTAAAATAATAAACTAATTAATAAAATAATCAAAAAACACCCCTCTCCTCCACTATAAATACCACTCCTCACCACCTCTTCTCCTCACACCTCTTAAGCCTTGAAGCTTGTAAAATTTCCATCCAATACTCTTCCCAATAATCTTACCCATATCCATTAGGGTTTGGTATCAACGAAATACTAAAACCAATTTCCCTAAGGAGGTTCTCACGGAGCAGAATTCAAGAGGTAAAAATCCTCTTTTGATTTATTTTCTTTTCACTTTATTTTATTTTTTTATAATCTCCTCACCTAATCTGTAAACACATGCATGATAAATATAGTATCATATATATACGTGAATATTATTATTTTAATATAAAATACACCATCAAGTCTCTTCTCCTATTCATTTTATTCTAAAAATGAAAACATCGTCTGTGAGGTGACGATTTACTGTCTTCATGGATGACGTGTTTTCATTTTTCAATTCCACCTTCAAGGATAGTCATAAAATCATTTTTATGATTAAAATAAATTATTATATATGTATTAAATATTATTTAAAGTTCTAAAACTAGTATATATACACATAATATTAATTAATAAAACAAAACTAGTTTGTGATGATCAAAAAAATGCCAATATAATCTAAATGATTATCTCTAACAATTTATCTAATGATTCATCCTCGTACCATATAAATGAATGAAATATATAACCATTTAATATTATTTAATTTCATTAATAACATATAATTTAAATTCTAAAAAAATATTCTCATTTTACATGATTTTCCATACATGTATACAAGTAAACAGATCATGAAAACCAAGGAAACGAATGCTCCCAAATGATAAAATTCTATCTTATAATTCATCAAAAAGGCCATAAATGAACTTAATAAAATTATAATAAATCAAATAAATGTATAAAAGGTTCTAAATTAATTAATTAATGGATTTAATCTGATTATCCAGGATATTAAGATCAAGTGCAGAATACATTCGAACATAAGGTAAGAAATTCTCCCCAAACATCCATTTTTCATTCGGGTTACACTTTCTCTATCATCAACATAATTTAATCCTTAATTATTTTTATATACTTATTATAAATTCTACTTATATTTTATAAACCCATTTATCCTAATCATTTCATCTTTCTTTAATGGGAAAATACATGTTTTATGAGGTTTCCATTTTAATTCCTCCTGATAAGGAAGCCCGGTTAAATGGAACTTCCCAATTTCTTACCCATTTTCAAGTGCCACCCATAATATTTTTTAAGCTACTAATATTTTTCTAAAATCACTCATTTTATCATGAAAAAATATCATTTTACACTTCTGGTTTTATAAAAACAATTATGCCTTTTTCTGTTTTAAATACTCTTTAATATTTTCCATAAATCGCACTAAAGAGGCTCAATTCTAAAATCTATTAAAAACTCTTTTTACATGTTGGACATAATTTATACCTCAAAAATAATTTCATTGTCCTTATATTTTATTTTCTAGGATATACATGTTTATAATATTATTTTATGACAAATACAAATGATTTACCAAAATAACTCTTCTTTCCAAAGTAAAAAAGGTTTTTCTCGTCTCATTTTTACTTATGTGAGATATATGTCTTGTGCACCACTTATTCCTTGTGTGTAGTGAATTTAATTCCATCGATATATCATATCAAAACTATTATCATGATATTATAATTTTATTTTAATGTTATTACTTTATAGGGATTATGATTTATCTGTTTCAAATTAGTATGAGACAATTTGGGATGTTTAAAGATTATTTTACTCTTGAAATTTTCAATGGTATCATTTAAAAGTATATTTATATATTTAAAAATCATTTTTTGAATATTATAATCAATATGGATATTTTGATAAGTCATATTTTTCATGAATTGAATCTATGTATGAATAATGCTTTGGACTTACAGTGATGGGTGGGGCCTATTATAGCCCCTCGATGCATCAACAGGTCTCATGAGACAAAAAATATTGGCAAAAAACCCTTTGTGTTTATTTAAAAGAAGGATCATATGGTTTTTTACCCACGAACTTAAAATATCATGAGATTATTATGGTTCATGTTCCAAATATGTGGTATCTAATAAATAATAATTTTATTCATTCATTATTCAATCATTACTTTACATGAGGTATTTACTATGAAAAAATATATGGATGCATTTTCATTCTAAATGTATTAATGACATGTGGTTTTTAGATTATTTACCTTTCCATAATGTCTATTCCTTATTGAATTTACTTCACTTATTACTTTTTCATATAACCCTTACTGAGCATTTGAGCTCACTCTTTTATTCATTTTCCTTCCACAGGCTGTGAAGGTGAAATCTTTGAATAAGTGAAAATAAATAGTTTATTTTATTTTGTTATGAACTATGTTTAATTACAAATATAATAAGGGAACCATTTATGTATCTAGTTTTTCAAGACTATTAAATCGATCAATCCTTGGTGACATGATCTATTGTATTTATTCCATTATAATAAAATGATCACTAACTCTGGGCTACTGAGGTTGGGGTTGTTACATTATTTCTAGAACACTAAGAATTTTTATTGGTTTTATGAATAAGGTGATCTCTCAAATATAAAAAAATCACTCCAAATCCTAAGATGATATTATTTATTAACATATTTAATGAATTGAATCAAGGTGAGCAGTGATGATGGTTATTTTTTATGTCCATGTGTACCAAAATTAAATAATTGTAGTAAAACACTATGTTAGCTTAGAATGGTAGTGAAATATAGGTCCAAATAGTAGTATTCATATTTATTTATCAATTCCACTGTCATAAAATTGTTATTTCAATTAAAATCATTTATACATAACCACCATCTATATAAATTATATGTTTATATTAACTTTCAGATACCTCCTAGATAAACAAAATCTCATATCCTATATAATATATATTGAAAATAACACCATGGAAAGGGCATGTTACTAACTCTATCTAACCCATAGTATATTCCTCATGACCCCACTCCTGCAACCTTGGCCTCATAGGAAGCAAAGCGATTTTGAAATTTAGTCCTCAAACCAAAGGCCTTTTCCTTTTCATGGAGTAATTTAAGGCTTGATTTGAATGTTGAAACTATAATGGTTGTCTCAAAATTAGTTCATGTAAGACCATCCATCTAATCCTTATAATGGTTACACTAATCAAGAATCCCCCTATAGGGATCATATTGTTGTTACTAATTTTTTCAACTTTAGACAGAAAACTAAGAAATGTTGTCTGGTGCTTCACCAACACTCTATACTAGGAACATTTAGATTTAAGGAGAAAATTTTCATCATCATAATCTTCATCTTCCAAACTATTATTATTATTTTTTGCCTGAGACTCATCCCCCATCTCTTCTGGACATGAACCTATGTTTCTTGAACTACTCTGAGAAGTAGTCATCCCATATCGGGTACCAGTGATCATTTTGGATGAATTAAGAGGATAAAACCTACAACTAGGGGAGTAATTATTTTATTTAATTCAATTACCCATTTCCTTTAAATCATGTTGAAATTATTTGAAACATTAAAATGTTGGGTTCCCCTTATTAGAATTATCTATAACTTTCTACTTTGATTATGAATATCTTATGTGTATTTATTTATTTTTTATAAAAAACGAATATTTTAAAAACCTAATAGGATAGACATGGATTGAAAATGGATGCATGCTAATAGTATGACAAAATATTATGAATATGGAGTTAAATATTTCATTAAGTTTGTAATAGATCATGCATATAACCCTTCTCAAATCCTTTATCCATGTTTACGTAGTTTTTATTCAAGAAAAATTAGTCCAAAAAAGTTGGAAGAAAATTTTATTTGTCACAAAATAGATCATAGCTATAAATGTTGGACTAAACATGAGTAAAAACTGAATGTACACACCAATTGGGATAATAATTTTCTTTATGGACCATTTGATATGAATACCAGTGTAAACGATGATGGAGATTGTATGTAAGAAATGATAATGGAAATTGAATATGACCTTTGTTATTATCCAAAGTTGTTTGATAAGTTAAATAGCTATGTTAAGAGATCATTGTATATCGTTTGTACAAAATACACAACATTGTCAGCTGTATTGGAGTTATATAGTTTGAAAGTTGGAAAGAGATGGAGTGACACCATCTTTAAAAAACTACTTGGTCTCCTAAATTATATGCTACCAGGATAAAAAAACTTACTTATTGAACATATTATGCTAAATTAATGCTACGTTCAATGGGAATGATCTCTAAAAAATACATGCTTGTCTAAATGATTTCATATTGTTTTGTAAGGAACATGAATCACTCATAAAATGACCTAAGTGCAGTGAAAATTGATAAAATAAAGATGAATCAAGTATTTTGAAAGTTTTATGGTACTTTCCTATCATTCCATGGTTTAGATGACTTTATGGATGTTAAGAAACTATGAGAAAATTGACATGGAATGCAGATGCAATAATTAAATATTGGGAACTACATCATCCAACATACTCTACTCAGTGGAAGAAAATTGATTATGAGTATCCTAAATTTTGAAATGAGCTGATAAACTTCTATCTTGAGTTATATATAGATAGAATAAACCCTTTTGGTGTAAAGTAGTACTTATAGTACATGCCCAGTTATGTTGGTAAATTATAACTTTCCACCATGGTTATGAAAAATTACGAATACATTATGTTGTATCTGCTTATATATAGACCAAAACAACCCGGTAATGATATTGATGTCTATTTGGATCCATTGATCAAAGATTTGAAATTGATGCGGGATAAAGTTGTTACAATGTATGATGCTCATATAAGTAAAAAATTCATATTGAGGGCCATATTTTATAGGATAATAAATAAATTTCCTACTTATGGAAATTTTTTACACTATAAAATTAAAGGAATGTTGGCGTTTCCCACTTGTGAAGAATGCACACACTCAATTTAGTTGAAACATTCCTCAAAGACTATATTTTTAGGACATTAGAAATTTTTACCTCAATGAATTAAATACTGATCCTAAATGATAGTATTTAATGGGAATACCAAACAAGGAACAACACCATCTCCACTAATAAATGATAAACTATTCGATAAAGTAAAATATATCGACATTGTTTTTGGTAAACTATTTTCAAAAAACCATACAAAATCAGGTTGAAAAAAGAGATCAATTTTATTTGAATTACCATACTATAATTTTTTATATTTCATAAATTTTATTAATGTCATACATGTAGAAAAAAATATATTTGATAATGTTATTGGGATGTTACTAAATGTTCCTGAAAAAACAAAATATGGTATCAAGGCTAGGTTGGACATGATTTACATGGGTATAAATGAAGAGTTGGTACCAATGAAGGGTAAAAGACATAATTTTCTTCCTCCAGTAGCCTACACTCTATCTATATAAGAAAAATTACAAATTTTCATTTTCCTTAGTGGTGTTAAATTTCTACAGGGGTATTTATAAAATATCAAGAATGTAATATTAATGGATAATTTGAAGTTATAGGGACTATAATCACATGGATGTCATGTTTTGATGCAATATTTAATGCCCATTACTTTATGTTACATTCTTCTTAAAAATGCATGACATATATTAACTAGACTCTGCTTCTTCTTTTTAAATCTATATGCAGTAAAGTTATAGACCCGGTGAAGATTCCAATCATGAATAAGGAGGTTTCAATCATATTACGTGAATTAGATATATTCTTCCCACAAAAATTCTTTGATATAATGGTCCACTTGATGGTTCACTTATTTAGAGAAGCTTAACTATGTGGTCCTATCCATCATATATGGATGTACCCCATTGAACGATATATGAATATTTTTAAAGGGAATGTCAAGAATCAAAGTTTTCTAGAAGTTTTTATTGTAGAATGATATATTTTTGAATAATATATTGAATTATGTATCGATTAACTATAAGATATTGATATCATTGTTCTCCCAAAGTCTCATCAAATTGGGTGCCTTATAGATGAAGGGATTTCTGAAAGAGATATTGTTACAATTACCATCACAGAGCGGAAGAAATATCACCTTTACATTTTACATAATAGTAAAGATGTTGATCCATATGTTGAATCCCACAAAGAGATTATTAGAAATTTGAATACATTAAGGGATGAAAGATGGATATCAAATACACATAATTAATAGTTTATAGGATGGTTTTGAGATCATATTTATAAGTATTTATCTAAAAATATGAATTCAATTATCTAACGATTTCGATGGATAGCTATAGGACCAAATACAAATATTATATCTTACAATAGTTTTTTGTAATTAATGGTTATACATTTTATACAAAAGAACATGATAACCTCATTATGATGCAAAACAATGAAGTTACACTTGTGGAGAAAGTGATGCACATATCTGGTTACAAGGATAGAAATCCAATTTATGTGAATATGTCATATTTAAGTATTATCAAATAGATATATTAGTTGGATTATACAACATTTCAAGTGTCGATTTTCCATTTCAAATGGAATTATAATAGGATTGTAGTGAAAGTTGATGAAATGGGATTTGTGAAGGTGAATTTCAGCATGGAAGGGTTTAAGGATGAGTTACTCATAATGGAATCACAAAAAGTGCATATATTTTAGGTCTCAAGTTTGGAAAACAAGAATTAGTCAATTGTCTTACTGGTGTCTAAAACAACTGTAGGGTCAGATGAAAATTCAGTCGAGGATGACCCTTTCATTGGGATATCATAATAATTTTATTGAGGTCCCAATATAGACAATGTATTGTATGTTAGAGGGGACCACAAAGAGGGGATTTTGATTCTTGATAGAGGATCCAAATACCTTTAACCTTTAAATAAAAAAAAGAGAGTTCAATGAGAAGTTTAAAATGTTTTTTAATATACTATGCTTTTCCTCATAATATTATGTGTTTTCTACTATATTAACATAATCTAAATTAAATGTTTGACTACTCACATAGACAATGACTTCTACACATGATGATGTTACCAATATGGGAGAAGAAAAAACAGTTGATGTTGAAACTACAGAATTATTAGTGGATCAAAAATATGTTTATGAAAAAAAAGAATGACATAACATCGCTATATTGACTAAAATTATCAATTCAATAAGAAAGGGTATAAAATTTAACATTGTATGGAATCAAAACGACTAACCTATCGGCCCTAATAAGTCAATGTTCATTAGTTATGCTGGTGTCACAATGAGAATGAATGTTCTAATTGATATAGATTCTTGGTTCCATGTATAGACTATAATAAAGGAAACCCTTTGGGAAGATATGAAGGTAATTCTATGATATACTTTCTATAATTTACCAAAAAATTATATAATGAAATGCTGATTTACTTTTCATTATCCCTTGTAGAATTCATCTATTTTAGATTATTTTCTTAAGAAATATGTTTTAATGGCTACTAGAAAAGACCATAGAGGCTTCTAGACACTTCTTACCAATCTTCAACTCAGGGATGTTGAGGGGAAAGTAAATACCCACCCACCAGTTATGTATAAACACATTATAAATAAGTAAATATGGAATGATTTCATTATTCATCATGATGATAAATTATTTTAGGTGTATTTTAGTCGATAATATATTATTTGACATTATTTATTTTATCCAATTTGGTTCAAAATTTTTAATTTAGGAAACAACAAAGGAGTTCTGAAAATAAACAATGTGCATAAAAAACAATATACCCCTATCGTAAAGCAAGGATGGGTTACGCTTCACCAGAGAAGAAAATAGTATGTATTTTAAATATAAAATAATTTTTTTATGTGATATGAAAAAAAATATATTCCTTTTTTTATATTAAGATTAATGAATTAAAATCTGAAGCCACTTCCATCCCATTTCATGTGCTATGGAAGGAGGCCTGTGTAAATAAAGAGGGATAACTAGTTGATAAAAATACACAAATAGTATGGGAAACATGTATAAGTATAACATAATTGTAATTAATTATGATTTATAATAGTATTACATAAAAATATATATATTTATGTTCATATGTTTCTATATAGTTTAGACAAAATAATTGAAAGTGACCATACCTCATAAAAAACTACTTTCAGTAGCTTTGAAGTGGCCAGAACAATATAGTTGTGTTAGAGGTGTAGGTTTTGGAGTATCACCTAAAACTTATTTCGAGAACATAAAGCTTCAAGAATATACATATCATATTATTTAAGGATTACAGGTGAAAATAGATTCTTTTTAAGATATTATTTTCCAGTCTAGTTTGGCAAACCAATATATGTGAAAGGATCAAAGAGAACCGGTAGTTGAAAAAAAGATCATCACATGAAGAGCCAAATAACTCCACTAGATTTGAGGCTAATCATTCCCCTCAACCACATAACTTACCCAAGTTAATTAATTTTTTCAATAATATTTATCTTAAATGTGAATGAAACAACTTATAATAACTTTATATTATTAAAATTATACAGGTTTAAGTTGTATGTAATTTCTATCTATCAACACCCACACACCACCTTGTTATGAGGGGTACAGTCTATAACACCCCATGAGACATTATACACAATAAAAAACACCCAAAATATCACATTAGAGTGAGGATTGAAGTAGCTCAAGACCTGATCACTGAGTTTCCATTTCCACTTGATGATCTATATATTACAATGATCAATGATGCTATTGGAAATTTCATAGCATGACTAAATAATATTATTAATATACATGAGGTATATCCTTAACATTTTTTTTTCAAATGAAATCCTGTAAAAATTGATGAAAAGAGGTCTTAAGTGAGGTATGATATTACATAAGGATAAAATGATGGGCAAATGGAAGTTCAGATGAAGAAAATCCAGTGAATTGATCAAGAAAACAAAAGGACCTTCTGGGAGTAACTTCTCTTCACTAGTTCAACTGTGTAAGGTCCTAGGTTTTCCAATGAGGCATGAATATTTTCTTTTTTGGTATAAATCATTTTGACCTAATTTTAGTTACTAATGGTATTAAGGGATTTTTGTTGGTGTCTATGACTTGTTTGGATCCCAGATCCCAACTTTTGGAGAAAAATAGCTGGGCTGCATGGTTAGGAGAAACCATGCATCCCAATACGCACAATTAGGAGTAACTATGCAGGGATGGATAGTGGGTTGCAGGAGGACGCATAGTTTGAGAAAACCATTCAAATTTAGGTTCACACTCATGTGAAATGTTGTAGACATTTTATAGAGGCTCAACGCCTGGTCAGTGCATGATTTGTATAACTATGAACCATGGCCGTGCGAGGCCCCTTAAGGCATATAAGGGAGCAAAGTTGGCACATAGTTTCACCAACCATGTGTCCAAATCATGAAACCCAATAATTAGAGGTTAAATTACCATTTCACCCTTAAAATGTTTTAAAAACTATTTATTTCTCCTCCTCCTTCCAGCGGACAACACCTTGGCCTTGGGAGCTCCCTTTTGAATCCAAATCATAAGATTTACTCTTGTTTCTTCATATGATAACTGATTCAAACACTATTTGTCTTTCTAGATCCATACTGGTAATTACTTCATTCATCTTGTGTCGTTCTTCATTTTACTTCATATTGACGAAATTATTTTGGTGCAAGCTAATTTTCCCTATTTCCAGGATTTTCGTCTGTTATTAATTTTTCTTTCAATATGAATCGAATCAGAGCTTTATACTAGACAAGTTCTATACCATAGACCTATCTTAGGTGGTATATACTTTTCCCTTAAGGTTTGGTGTTTTATAAGCATACTTTTCAATGTTTCATGTGCTGAACTTTTCATTTTCACCCCTAAAATTAATTGAATTCTTGAAATGAATAACTTGGAACCTATTAGGTTACCCACCAAGTACCTTTTTGATGGTTGGAGAGTGTTATCCTTAACCTAGTCCACCCATGGGGTGTTCCCTTGTATCTTTACTTTGTTTTACCACCCTATTGGATGTGTGTGAGATCACCACTAGTTTTGGGAGCCTTGATAATTTGAATAAGAGTTAAATAAATGATTAGGAGAAGGTTATGACTCTTTTCCATGTTATCACATGATGTGAATTGATTTATTTGTTTAGATAGAAAGTGTTGATATGATTTGGATAGACTCGTGGATTTTGAATGGTTATGAAATGATTAATGAAATGAGATGATGAATTGATTATGGTAATGGATGCCTTGGATGAACTCCTTGGATCTTGATTCCATAGGATTCCATGGATATTTCTACTCCATGGGTCTTGTTTATAGTAGTGGATGTATTAGACCTATTTAATCCATGGATCCTGATTTCGTAGGATTCTAAGGTCCTTGTTACCCCTTGGATTTGTCTTACTTGAGCTCATGTTGGTTATGTTCTATTGAAATGATCCTTGGAATCCACCCAAGTCATTATTGAGTTTCCATCGAGATGATCTTAAGACTCGACATGGATGCCTTGGTATTATATACCTTGGGTCTATCCCTTCATGGTTTGACACTTGATTACATGACATGAATATTATGGATGCTAAACTGGATTACATGGTAAGGTTTTTGTGGATATTACCTTGATTACACAACATGGACGTTGTGGATTAATTTTTTATGCTTACATATAGCCCTGGTATGGGTATTAGTTTACAGTTTCTAGAATGGATAGTATCACACTTACTTTATTTTTACTTTTATAGCTACCCTTGTTTATTGGATCTAAATTGTTGTTTACAGGGAGGCATGTTTGGCTAGATATAATCAACACTTTACTTTCAGTACTTTTATACCTGTGATATACTTCTCACTGCATCTATTTATATTACAAATACTATATTTGTTATAGACACCATTGGTGGTGGCCTATTGAGTGTTATTTGATACCTTGTTTGGGATATTGATGGGTACTCGAACATACTTTGTGGATGCAGGTTGGGACCGGGGTAAGCACCCACTGTTCAATGCTTGATTTGATTGCTTCTTAGAAGAAGGAGAGAACGAGACCGATCTAGGATCTTGATGATGTATGGAGATAGTTATTTTGGACTTTTTTGGTATTTTTATACATGTATTGTACCAATTTTATGTATACCTAATTTTCTGATTTGTAGAGAAATGACACCACACATCATTTTGTATACGAATGCTTTCGAATTATTGATTATTATAGTCTTATGGATGTTCATTTTATATCAGTGATTTATATTATGCTTCCACTATTTACTAATATGTTTACACCACTACATTACACTCTGATATTAGGGAATAATATCCCCACAAACACACCCTATGATCTCAATGTTAGTTAGCAGCCTCTAGCATACGAGGAGGTACGCTTGAGGCCATGTGACCCACTGAATTGAGGCACTGTTTAGTGGCTCCTAGGTCAGGATGTTACAAATAGGTATGAGAACCATTTTTTATTTTACGGATCTAATATTTTGAGATAATATATAGAATATTAGGAAATTGTTGGAATTTGTTAATGAGCTATTCCTAGGAGTGGTTAACCCACATACATGAAAAAAATCCAAATTTCCTAGAATGGAACATGTTTTTCTGGGTTTTTCCTTGATTTGATGCAAGCATTGGGTGATGCATTTGAGGTTTTATGTTTATTATGATTATATATTTTTATATTTTTCCTGATGAGATGAGAGCGTTACATCTCATACATCATTTTGGGAACTTTTTAGAATTCACATACCATGCATTATGCCATGCTATATAGGATGCATAGCTTGATTGTATGAATTTGTGATATGTGCCTTGTGTGATATATTTGTTATCATGTTAGTGTTTTTTATAGGAGTTGAGAAATATAGTTGGTACTTAGATTGCCCACCATAACCTAATTTTTTTCTTGCATATGCTGTATTAGACACCCTAAGTAGTCAAATATGGAATTTTAAGTCATAGATTATTGGTCACATGGACTGGAATGTGTTATGGTATGGATTAAGTGGATGCCACATTTTGTTTTATAAGGTGTATGGTCCCATATAGATCGGTGGTGGTGACCCATTTGGTTCAGCCATTTAAAGACAATTATGATATAAATGTGAAATTAAATGAAATTGAAATTTTGAAATAAATAAATTAACCTAGACCTATCTTTAGAGTGGGAAGTAGAAAATGTCTCTGGTAATTTTTATGGTTGTTTCTATTACCCAGTCCTAGATTTAGGAGTAGGCATAGGGGTATGTCTTATTTTTAGGAAGGATTAGACCTACCCTATGCTTTTAAACTATGATCTTTTCATTATCGATCTTTTCGGAGGTGTGTTTTTGGAATTATAGAGGCATGCCACCATGACGGCCTCCAGTCGTATGCTAGGAGTGTGGAAATGACCATAAGTCAGAGGTGGTGGGTCATATGATACCAGTAGATCCTCCTGTAGTGCCAATTACAAAACCATTAGTTTTATCAGATATGGGTGTTGAGGCACAGTTCTGTGAGAGTTTCATGCATTTTATATAGACCATTTAGGGAGTACCGTAACCCACCTCATCTATAGAAGATCTGATGCATGTGTTCTAGAAGTAGAATACTCCCATGTTTTTAGGGGAATATGGTCCACAGGATGCTAATATGTGGCTATAGAATATCTTTTCAGTCTTCGATCATCTGGAAACACATTCTAAGAGGAGAGTGAAGCTTATGAAATATAAGTTTCAGGGAACAACTAAGAGCTAGTGGGATGTTTTGAACTAGGATGATATGGTCTGAGATATGGTTTGGAGGGATTTACACTACTAGAAAAATTACCTACAACCAAATTTTATAACTATATCTATAGACCTAAAAATCATGGCTATAGGTAATACCCATGATTTTATTGGCCGTGGTTCCAAATGGAATTTCTATAGGGAAAAGCCTATATCTATGGTTATAACAATGGAAATAGGTATATTTCCATGGTTATAAACTGTGACATTAGACACTGCCACATATATTTGTTTCCATGGATTGTAATTGTGGTACTAGGCCAATATCCATGGTTCAAACCTTGGAATTAGGTCTACTACCATGATTTAAAACTATGGTTAAATCCTTCATTTTCTAGAAAAAAACACCATATTATACTACCACGGTTGTAAACTAGGGCCATATCCTCTATATTCCATAAAAAACACCATACACTACACCCCCATTGCATCCCCACTGCACCCCCACTACACTGCAATGTACCCCTACATCATCCCACTGAACACCACTACATACTCATACACCTGAGTGCCCACTCTGTACCTGGATCAATACACTGCTACCCAGATGAATGAAACTAAATCATTCAAGGTGCAGTCTAAAATAAATCACATACCAGGGACTAAATTCAAGGTTAAATAGAGCCTAAGGAAAAAAGTTGAGAACTATAGAGGAATAGTGAATGTTCTGAATAGGCCTCTAACCAAACATACCACCAATTCTAATACTACATGGAATTTGAAAAAATGAACACATACTAAATCCTAGCTAACCTACACAATATCCCACAACTAATAATATACCTATCATGAATAAAGTTTTAAAAGTAGATATTCCTGTAAATGATAATAATTGATTGAAAACATAATCATAAAAGAAAACACATTGAGTCTAATGACTACACTTGAGAATTCATAATGTCTTGGACTAAACATAAGGGGAAGTGGAAAATAAAACCACTAAATTGCACACTATCATGATACTATATCACTTACAACTCAAAAAAAAAACATTTTTTTTGGGTGAGGTGAATTTTACAGATGCACAAAATTCCTCCATGATATTGTTTCCCATGTCAATTTACTAAATAACTCACATATATAAGGTTTTATTCATTTTCAACCTTCACATCTATGGCTTCCCAAGCTTGTCTCAATGAATTGGGCTTGTGAAGCATAAGAAAAGATAGAGGTGGAATTAGTGTAAAACCTCACTCAAGGATGATTTATGGGTTAATTCTTAGTATGGATAATGTTTTGAGATGACAGGGGGATAGAGGATGTTCTATAGGATAGATTGGGTGGTGGTTGGGTAGGCTTGGTCTTGCACTGCTTTGTGTGTTTCCAAATGCATATTTTTTTTGTATTTTCTAAGAACCACTTTATGGTTGAGTGTGAACCACACAAATTTGAAGACAAGACACCCAATACACCCAGTTCAAAATACAAAAAAAAACACCCACCATCACCTTTCAAGTGATCCACACCAGTAATTCAAATTAAAAGCAACATAGACGTCAATTACTCGGGGTGCTAACCACCCAGAGCAGCACACCCTATCACCTTCCCAAGACCGCCTCCATACATCATTTTATTTTTTTATGAATAAACCATTGAAACTCACATATTACCCTCAAACTATGAACTAAATTGAGCCAAAAATCCCAACTCTCATATCCCTATCATTCACCTCCCACCCATAATTCCATCAAGGATCCACTATAACCCTAACAAAAATGTCATAAAAGACCAATGTAACCAGAGAAAAACCACACCAAATGAAGGTCCACTAGAAATTACCATCGTCGCCATGGACAAGCCATCCAACACCATAGTTTACCAACCATTAAGTATTACCACTAGCAGTACAACGATCGAGACTAGAATGAACACTATCAACAAGGCCACACCTCCTGGAACAATGAAGCCTTCACAACCACATCCCTAAACCTCCACTATATCCACCACTCTAGACCGACCTTGAAATGAAAGTGATATACTAGAAAGAAATATCATATTGAAATGGACAGGTCATCTAGTGAGATGTAACCCTTGACATCAAAACACATTCACTGCAAATAAGATAATGAACGCTGGTCAAGCCTCTGAAAAACCTTTATCTCTTGCTCAACACATCTCAAAGACTCCTAGAGAACCATCCTACCAGATCACACTGCGGTGGAGAAATGGAACCTAAGGCTAGAGCAGAGATAAAATTTAAATAGACCTCAATAGGGAGGGATAACCAACCCAGACCAACATCATCTTCCATCAGAATTAAGAACCAATGACTGCAACAAGAAAAAAATAAGTCAAAAAATTTGAACCATCATTAACTTTGGGACCACACCAAACAAATATGAACAACTCTTCAAAAAAAGGAAAAACAATCAGAGTGAAAGAACCCTACAATCAATGGGGGAAAAGAGTAAGGGGTCCATTAAGTAAAAGGGGAATAAGTAGGATAGGGGTAAGCGATGCCAAAGTGGAAGTAAACCAGCCTCCCCTCTCCAAATCATTGTAGAAGAGGAACCCTAGTCGAGTGCGGGGAGGACAATGCCACCCCATACTTTGTGTGTTTAACCAGTAGATTCTTGGTTTTTGGAGGTAGTGTTAATTTTCATTTGGAAGGGTGTTCAACTTGTTTTATATGATCCATGGAAAGGGCAAGGAGTGAGATGTTAGATTGGGGTTTGGGAAAGGGTTATCAAAATTTGTTTGTGTTTGAGAATGGAGGTAATGGTTTGAGGGGATATTGTGGGTTTTGGGGCATTGGTTGGGATATGAGGAAATATATGGCTATAAAGAGATGAAAAGAAGGTTATAAATCAACTCAAGTAGAGTTTGGAGGGGTTACCTGGTCAATTCAAGTTCTTAGTAGTGGATTTGTGTGAGGATTGGGTGGTTTATAGGTGGAACCATGACAGGTAGAGGGGGTGGAGCTCGAGATAAAAACTAGGGTTTATGTTGGGTATTTATATGCATTTAAAATTTTATGACATGACACCATTGGATATGATATAAGGCTATTTTGTTTCCAGATCCATTAATTTTTTAAAATTATTTTCTCTAAAGTGTTGCCTTGAGGGATGATCCATAACGGTGTAACTTTAGTAAGGATTTTTTCACTTTATAGCTTGTGGAAAGGCTTGTAGCATGGGGTGAACCTATGAATGTTTGGTGCCATTATGTTTATCTAATTTTTTTATTGTAGCATGACCAATAACACCACACCATAATTTATCATGGAACAATCAAGCATGGTTTCACAAGGTGCTATTGCAGAGTGAGACTCAATATAATATTGGTCTATCTAATCCACATACTAGAAAGGGTTTATAATTACAATGTTTGTTTATTTAATCCTTTTAGTATAAAAAATTCATTATAAAAAAACAAGTCTATATAATTGAAGTACTAGAATGGAGTATTGGTTACAAAACCAGTTTATTTAATATATAAACTAATAATAAGACCCAACATAATATTGGTCTATCCAATCCTATTTTATGAAGAAATATATAGGTGATAGATCATGGAAAATTATCTAAAGGAAATATATTGTATCCCCTTAGTTTTACATTGTGTTACAAGTATGTGAATCATCATCATATGATCTTCATCATCTCAAAATAATGTTGTATAACAAAACGATTAAGATAGTAATAAAAATAACATATGTAATATAGATCCCAATCCTAGAACTCTACTAGTATTAAGAATATCCATCATTCTAGTATACTAACTGAAATATATCCAATACATGTCATCCTATCATGGTATACATTAGTAATAATAATATAACCTATCACTCACTAATCAACATAGTCTAACCCTTAGATACCATGCTCTGATTTATAATCCATAGTAAAGTGAATAAATTAGCTACCCCACTTCATAAAAAGGAATCTATCACACTTTGTTCCATAAGATCTATTTAAATTCCATACCTATTAAAACAAACTCATTTCCTTCTCATACTTGGTTATTATATAGGTTATAGAACATACCAATTTTCATCTCAAGATAACTATTAATGTACCACACTTAATATAATCAATTCAATACTACTTATATAGTGGTTACAACCTGAAGGTATATTCCCAAAATAAGCTCATTAACCTATGAATGTTAATGATCCCATAAATAAACCAACCCCTCAACCCACCCTTAGGATAATTACTAAACCATCCCCACTGAGACACTAAAGGATTCCCCTCACTAGTCATGCCTTAATGGTAATTTTATCTTTCTAAATTGAGAGATCATCTATCTAGAATCTCATTATTTCAAGATGATATTATCTATTCTACAATGAGATTTAATTTCATGAAATTAGAGGATAGATGGTGAGGAAACAACATAGTTCATTCTATTTCTCACTCAATTCTAAACCCTTTGAACTTTATTCCTTGATCACTTAAACATTGAACCTTCAACCAAGTATGGGGAAATCAAAGAGAACTGATAAAGGTGATTTAAGAAGTTTAAATAAAACTAATTACTTAAGTACTAAGTAGTGAATTCTTCTTAGTAAGGTAGTCAATTTTATATAGTTAAATTTCATAGTGATGTTATAGACGAAAGTATCAAGTTTTCATGGATGGTTGTTTGTGTTTGATGAAAAGAAAACATAGTTTTTCTTTAAGATTTATATTTTTATGAGAATGATCAGTTCATGTTTTGTCAAAATGAGGATACTTTCATCTCTAAAGTGAAGGAAATTTTATTTTCTACTATTGAGTTGGCTGAAATTTTCTACTGACCACATGAAGGGAGATTCATATTTATCCCTAAGATAGAGAATGATGAGTTTTTTATTCCATAGGATGCTATATTCAATCCATTTGAATCCCATACAATCATAAAGAATCTTGTAAAGAACCCAGAACTATAATATAAGGTCCTTTTTATGTTAATTTTGGTAGGGATTTCTTGAAGGGAAGAGGATTTTGAAAAATTCTTGTTTCAAAACATGTATTTTCTTTATTTTCTAATGAAAGAGGAGAAAGTAAACCTGAATTGATATATGTTGATATACATGAATCATTTCTCACATAGATCAGTAAATATAAATTTATATCCTTATGTTTGGGTGTTAATGGTTCTGTTTGAAAAGGTAGATGTAGATTTAAATCATCTATTAAAATGTCATCATAGTTTTATTTTATTAGCCGATAAACTTAGAAGATTTATATTCTTCTTAAATTATTACTTTAAAAAGCTAGTTGTAATTAGAAATAAACTTTTTAAAACAATAAATCAATTATGGAATCAGGTTTTTAAAACAATCAAGCAATTATGGAATTCAAATTAAAGGGTTAGGTATAGGGAACCTATGTCAACCTCAAGGTGCACTGCTTTTGACGACAACAACTCGAATCTTCCTTTTTTTCCCGATTACACACATATGAACCTTTATATATATATAAGGACATCTAGCCCCTATTTAAATATTCACATGGACATATATGCACAAGGGACCCCTTAGATATATGTTTATACTTGCATATACCCCTTTACACTTACACACGTATGAATTTTTCATATCTATATATAATAAAAACTACCCCAAATATATATATTCATACCATCATGAGTGAATATACATAAAGGGGGAACTTATATATGTATATTCCCACCTATGAATACATATTTAAGTCACCTTCGACAATGACGACTCGAATCCACCTTAACGAGATTCAAAACGAACTAAAAAAATATAGGGAACCCAAAAATAAAAAAGCCCTAATTAAAATTGGGACAAAGAATAAAAAATAGAAGAAACATTACCCGAATACAATCTCAAACTCACTACCTTAAATGATGTTGGATATAACCAACCTCTTTATAAGAAACCACATGTAAGGAAATAATGGGAAAAAAGTGAGATATAATGACTTCGTATATGTATGTGATCAGTGTGTCAACTGCACATGATAAATGATACATGAATCCATAAACAACAATAAACAAAGAATATTCATATTGATATGTACATCCCAATACTAAATAACATTATCATTAATAAATGATTTTTATTTAAATGATATCCAATGTCATTCAATATATACACCACAGAGTGGTATCATGAATCACTAGATAACAAAAAACACAACATGATGGATTTTATTACATCATGCCTTATATATTGGTGAATATTTATAATAATCTAATACTTTCAAATATGAATAATTGGTTTTATTAAAATCATTGAAAATCATTGTGAAATAATTCTAACTCTTTTGGATATGATTTTCATATAAACACACTCAAACATTGGGAGAAAACATTGTACCAAAATTTATCCTAATTCTATGCCATGATATATAAAACTAAATGAATTTATAGAATTTAAAAAAATTATAATTACCCAATCAATAATTGTATGAAAAGGGTATCCAATAAAAAAAATCATTTCTACTCAAGATATAAAGGGTTCTATTGTGATCATAATTAAACAAAATCATATCTTCAAATGAAATTTTACACCATAGGATATATCTATATACATCATTTGAATTATTTTATAATATATTTTTTTAAGTAATGGAGTAAAAAATATACATATAAAATGTTAATGTATTATATAACATCTCATATGTTCTCAATTCTCCAAAATAGACTAACTAATTTGAATAAATAAGACACATGTCATTAATCTAAGTAGATCAATTCATCACATGTCACTCAACTAAGATGTGTTCAGTACATTGGTGAGACAAATTTTAATTATCTTGGATGAGATAGTATTTTAAAAAGATGCATTCAGTCCAGTGGGGATAAGGTTTCTAATAACTTGAAGTAGAGAATTTTTTATCTGAAAAAAGGTTAAAGAGAAAAAGAACATAGAATCAAAAATTCTATTAGAGGTATAGGTGAATTTTCTGAGAAAAATAAATCTATCAATTCTGATGTTCAAGTGGTGAATATGAAATTAAAATTACTAGTGATATATCACCTTATAAGTCTTGATATATCATGATTTTAGGGGAAAATGTAAATCTATTTGAACCCAAAAAAACACATGATAATTCATAATCTTCTCACATATGGAAGGATAATTTTTTTGAGAAAATTTATATACTCATCTGAGATATATAGAGAAGTAGAAAAAAATAAGGTTTTGTGGAAACATATTAACACCGACCTAGGAATTAATAGAGATAGAATTATATAAATAAAAAAATACCAAAAAACAAGGTTTTAGGGATACTATGGTCTTGTGGTGTACATGTTTATAAAGCATACAATTTTTGGTATAATTTGTATCTTATTAGTCTAGGGAAATATAATATTGTAAGGGGATGATATTAATAATAAAAAGTGAAGAATTGTTTTTGGTATCAACTACATGAAAGGAATATTGAGATGAAAAATAGTTTTGAATGTCTGCAAGAAAACTATGGATGATGTGGTGGGGATGTAAATATTTCAAATGATTGTATTGAATTCACCCTATCATAATATAATCACAATAATAAAGTGGGTGTATGGAGTGAGTTTAGGAAAAATGAATTTATAATAAATGAGGAAATAATATTCATAAAACTCATAAATATTAAGAGAGGAAATGAATAAATAAAAGGAGTGGCTTGAAAAATGTTTTATTTATGTGTGAATATATTTTGAGTATTTAAAGCATACATAGGAAATTATTGGGAGAAGAGAAAGAAGATCATGATCTTTCAAGTTTGAAGAAGCTCATGATTTTTATTATCGATTTATCTTAAAATGTTACCTATTATTTCTGTTTAACAAGCAATAATGTATACATCTTTAGTTAGTTCCAGTAACTTATAGTCGGTTTAATTTTATACCTTTATTAGTAGCTATAACATAGTAATAAATGCATAGTTGTGTGTGAGTGGGATAATATCCATCGTGCACCAAGGATACAATCATCCTTAGGGAGGAAAAACTTGTTAACAAACATGCTGTGTTCTAAATTTCTATTCAATATGAATTCGATTGATGAGATTACAGTTGAATAAGAATAAGAAAATACATGTTACTAAATTTTTTGAAAATAATAATTCACCCCTCCCCCCTCTTTGTATTTACCATCACTTATTTGAACCTTTTGAGAAACTACTATATGGTATGACAACAGGATATCCCTCAACATGCGTAAAGGTGATACATGGTTCCCAAATTAAAGGATAATCAAGAAATTATCACAATAAAATCCACTCAAAATATAAACATAACATATATATGGACTTACCTAAGTCATACTCTGATTCAATTCCACTGAGGAAGTCCCAAACCTATTCAATATTACCTACACACCAAATTAGAACACAACAATATCCATCCCCTAAAACCATGGTAGAATAATCATATCATAATAATGAGAGTAAAATCATGAAAAACAATAGTATAATAAATAATAAAAATTAAAATTATAGAAAAATAAAAAAATAGAAAGAGTCTCCACCTAAACCCAAAAACACGAATGATCAAATTAACTTTCACCATTGTCTTAAAGCCAAGAAAAAAAAAAAAAACTCCAATTATAGAAAAATATTTATCATATGATATAGGTGTTACTCTAGTAGAAGTGGTCGAAGTAAGACTCTCATTACACAAAAGAGTTAAACCTGTAAAAAATAGTTTATATATTTTATATGAACTGATTGTTTGGCTCCTTTTTGGATAATTATAATTTGTTTATTTTCCAAAAAAAATTATGGTAAGTAAAAATTTAAAATATATATATATGAATCTATAATATGGGAACTACTTGTAGTGTGATAAGGTATGTAACATGATCATGATATTAAAATTAGTTAAGATATAACATATTAGTAAAAAAACCATTATGAGTAATTGAATATTGATATTAAAAAATATCTCAGCATTTGTTTAATTTTTTCAGAAATAAATGAATGGTAGATGAGGATTCATTACGATATGGGTAACTGTCAAAAGATAGATATTTGAAAAAATGAATATGTAATATTCCTGTAGTGGATATGCATCATTCATATAAAACATATGAAAAATTCATATAAAACATATGCAGTTGTTATATACCGAGTATACCAAATATGAGAAACCCAAATATATAGTATGCATTTGGAATAAGAATATATTTTTTTATTAAATGCAAAATGAAATAGTGGTAAAAGGGAATAAAAAAAGGGAAATAAATTATAATAAGAAAACTATTGTTTTGTATAAATTTGCGGAATGAAGACCAAATTAGACTTAATGTTTCATAGTTAGAGAAGTTGGTATCTGTGAAGAAGGGAAATGCGAGGCAATAATTAAGAGAGATGTACTTGATATCTACCTTGGGATTATAATTTAATGTATCACTAAATATAAATCCACTAACTAGAGGTGAAATATATTTTTTTCATTTTATTCAAAGGGAAAGGAGAATTGTGCTTACTTGTAGGAATAAGTGAATCACGATATCAGGGAGACAAAAGGTTTGTTCCCTTATCCGTAAGGTTTTATCTGTGAGATAAGGGAGTGGGTAGGGTTCCTTTGTGTGAGCCAATGTCACTAGATTAGGGAAACAATCAGGTTATTCATGAGAGGAGGTAGGGAAGGATAGTTCGATCATGTAGAGTATGGGGAGCTTGATCGTGAAGAGGGGAAGCACCGAACGATGTACCGAATGGAGGAGGAATGCCCGAAGAAGGGTATAGAGGGGGGGGGGGGATGCGTGAGGGATGTATAAACTGCGAATGGAGAATCTAGTGAGGGAGAAGCTATGAATGGAGGAACCATGATCAGAGAAGCCAGTGAGGGATAGGGGAACCACGAAGGAGAAGCTAGTGAGTATCAGACGAGGGAGAAGCTAGTCGAGAAATGATTGGCTGATGATAAGGGTTTTGAGAGAGGTATCAGGTGAGTGGGCGAGTGGGAGAGGGAAGCCCTGAGGTAGGATAAAAACCAAGGGAAGCCTATTTTCATAAGGGATGATCTTTCTATGGGTATATCTGATCTAAATCCATGGGTTTTAAATAACCATGCCTATATCTTAACCTATATCCAAATAAAAATTAAACCATGGAAATAGGTTCATGGATATAAGTAATTTTTCTAGTAGTGTTCCAATATAGGTTTTATGATTACTTCTTTCTTGAGAACTTGAGAGTAGAAAGGGCCAGTGAGTTTATGTGTCTGGTGTAGGGTGTAATGACTGTTATGGAATATTCAGGACACTTTATAGAGTTACAATGTTTTGCACCTATTTATCTTACTGATGATCCATCAAGGGTGAAACGCTTCAAGGAAGGTATTAAGCATGTCGTTCGATCATAGGTCAATGTGTTTTGGTTGAATTCTGTTATAGAGATAGTGAATTAGGTGCATATTACTAAGTAGAACTTAATAGAAGTTAGGGGAGTTGATCAGGGTATTTTAGCCTCTTGACCCAGTGGTTCATCGACTTCTAGAAAGAAATGTTGTTTTGAGGATTCTCGTGAGGGGAGTACCAGCCAGACTGTGAGTACTATTAGTTATGTCTTCTATCATCTGTGTGGGATACATAGACATATAAGGAACCAATGTGATAATAACCCAGTTGAATTCTGAGCATGCGGTAGGATGAGCCACGTATAATGTTTCTACAAAACCTTCCCTCCACCAGTTTTTGAAAGGGGATCAAATCTAAATCTAGGTTTGGGAGTGGTATTTATAACTTCACGCCAGGCTGGGAACTGGAGTAGTGTTGGTCATTCAGGACAAGGTGGTGGTCATGGCTGAGGTAGCCAGACATTGGTTGTACCTAGACAACAGAGTGGGCCTACTCTAGGTAATGAGGTTGTTCCACAGGCATGCGGTTCAATCCAGATATATTCTATATAGCTTACCCCCGAGAAGAAGAGAACCGGGCCATCTATAGTGAGAGGTATGATCTTAATGGCCTATACTCTTATATATACTCTTTTTGATACAGGTGATTCTCATAGCTTTATATCTATATCTTTTATAGAGATACTTGGGCTTTTTGTTCAGTTTTCTGATGGTGTTATAACTTTGGACACTCCATTAGAGATTATAATGGAGGGCGTATGCTAGTGAAAGGATTTCCCCCTTGATATTAGTGGGTGTCACTCATATAAGATCTTTTCTTCCTTGAGATGACATGGTTCAATGTCCTGAGGATGGAATGACTAATTTCTTATCAATCCCATGTTGAATTCTATCATCAAAGGGTGGCCTTTATATCACCATAGGGAAGAGTTTTTATTCACAAGGGTGAATGGGATGTCTAGGAGAGCTGAGATGGACCCGAGAATCACGTGTTGGGTGATATGACAACCTATATTTTTAGTTTATATCTTGATGATCAGGGAATGCATCATCCAAACTTTCCTCTAGTGGTTGGTCATTTTGGGGAAGTTTTCCCAGATAATTGTTTTGGTCTACCTCTTGAGTGAGAGGTGGAGTTCTATATCAAGATAGTGCCAAGAGCTACACTAGTATCCATTCCTCCTTATAGGATGACTACTACAAAGTTGAAGGTGTTTAAGAGGTAGCTATAAGACTTAGAGACAAAGAGGTTTATGTGACCCAATAATTCTCTATGGGGTTCTCTAGTACTTTTTTCAAAAAGGAGGACAAAATAATAAGGCTATGTGTGGATTATCATAAATTGAACCAGTTGACAGTTAAGAACCGGTATCCCTTACTATAGATAGATGATCTCTTTGACCAACTCCGAAGAGATCAAGCATTCTCAAAGATAGATTTGAGGTCTGGTTATCATCAGGTATGTGTTCAACCTATAGACATACCTTGTACAACTTTTTATATTAGGTATGGTCTATATGAGTATCTGGTTATTCAGTTTGGTCTCAAGAGTGTTCCATTAGTTTTCATGGAACTGATGAACCAAGTTTTCCATCCTTACCTAGATTATTTTGTGATGGTATTTAGGGACGATATCTTGGTGTATTCTCACAATTTACATGACCATACCAAATATCTTTAGATCATTATGGATACACTGAGATAACATCAGTTATATGCTAAGATCACAAAGTTCCACTTCTAGATGGATAATATTCACTTCTTGGGTCATATTATCTTAGAGAAAGGAGTGTTATTTGACCTAGAAAAGGTGAGAGTTGTAGTTTCCTAGGAGAATATTAAAAACATATTTGACATTAAAATTTTCTTAGGGATAGATGGATATTACATGAATTTCATATTGGACTTATCATGCTTAGAATCACCTATTATGAGCTTGAATAAGAATGGTGTAAAGTTTCTATGGTAAGACACCTATGAGACAGACTTTCATGAGGTGAAAGGGAGATTGAATTTAGTGCTAGTAATAATTCTCCCAGAGTCGAATAGAAGTTATAAAATATATTATGATGAACTAGGTATTGGACTAAGAATGGTTTTGATGTAGGAAGAGTGATTCATGGATTATGTGTTTTATTATTTGAGGCCACATGGGAAGAATTACCCAACAAACGATCTTGGGTTAACTATTGTGGTACATTCCTTGCACTGTTGGAGGCATTACTTACCAGGAGATACTTTTTTGGAATAAAAAACCACAAAAGCCTCAAGTACATATTTACATATTATGATACGAATTTGAGGTAATGAAGGTGGGTTGAGTACCTATAGTATTTTAACTTCGAGATTAGCTATATGACTGGTAAATACAATTCATTTTCCATTGCATTGAGCAGGAGGACTCATATACAGGTAGTTCAAGAGGCCAGTAGCAAGTGAAAACTTATAACCTTATTCTCAGAGATGCACTTGGAGGCACATGATAGACAATGGAAGACTTTTATCTCATCCTTGGTAGTGGCATCCACTCTTATGGATAGATTTAGGATGAGACAATTATCAGATACTGAGGGCCTAGTCCTATGAGAGAGTGTGGTAGGTGAGGAACCGCCTCCTAGTTAGATTGTGGGTGAGGATGAAATTCCATGCATTCATGTTCACACTTGGATTCTAGTAGACATACATGATAAGCAGATGAGATAATTTCATGCCTCAGTTTGGGTAGTACATCTCAGTGTTACCAAGATGTATTGTGACTTGTGTTATCAATACTGGTGGATGGGGATGAAATGTGAGGTAGTTGGTAGGTGGAACACTGAATGAAAGTTGGGATTTTATAGCAGTTACCCATTATTAAGTGAAAATGGGAAGATGTCACGATGGATTTCATGACCAGGTTTCTAAGGTCACCTTTAGGTAGTGATGTTGTATGGGTTATTGTGGACATGCTCATGAAGGTCTTTCATTTCCTGCCAACCAGGGAGGCCTTATCAGTAGATTATATTGGGAGATTTTATATCTATGAGATAGTGCAACTTCACAATGTTCCTTAGACCATGGTATTAGATAGGGATGCCTAGTTTTCATCTCATTTCTAGAAAATTTTGCAGAGGTATTTGGGTACACATGTGATGATGATCACAACTTACCGCCCTTAAACTGATGGCCAATCAGAGAACACTATACACATTCTAGAGGACATGTTTCGAGCATGCGTTCTGGATTTTGGGGGCACTTGGGAGAGGCATATACTCCTGGTTGAGTTCTCATAAAACAATATCTATTAGGTGAATATATAGATGGAACCTTATGAGTATTTATATGGTAGGCTATGCTGAATTCCCCTGTACTAGTTAAAGGTAGGAGAGGCAGCTTTACTAGGATTGTGTCTCATGTAGGAGACTTCAGAGCAGGTCAAATTGATCAGGAATCATATGGTTATTATATAATATAGACAAAAATCCTATATTAATCACCATCGATGACCTATAGAGTTCAAGGTTAGGGATCGAGTCTTTTTTATGTATCTCACTGAGGCTAGGACATAGATGGATTGGGAGATAGGGTAAGCTTTCACCGTGATATGTCATGACATTTGAGATTCTGGAGAGAGTCGGGCTGATAGCCTATCTACTATAGTTACCTAAGAGGTACCGAACCATGCATGATGTCTTCCATGTATCTTAGCTGTGACATTATCACTCAGAACCATATCATACTCTGTAGCCAGATGAGGTTGAGATATAGGTAAATATATCCTTTGAGGAACATCCTATTCATATTATTGATATAATCATAAAGGTTCTTAGAGGTTGGTTAGTTCCTATAGTAAGAGTGATATGGAATCACAACCATTTATAAGATGAGACTTGGGAGTGGGAGGCTGATGTATGTGCTCAGTGTCTAGAGTTATTCTCAAAAAATTCTTGACCACTATTTTAAGGGAAATTTAGGGTTGAATAACTTTAATGTGGAAGATTGTAAGATCATAGGATTTACTATGAGGTACATATCTTTTATTTTTTGGTATAACTCCTTAATTTTGACCAAATGTGAGTGAATAATGGGATTAAGGGAGTTTCATGGGTGTTTGGGGCTTGTTTGGAGCCCAAAGACCTACTTTTAGAGAAAAACACTTGGGCCGCATGGTTAAGAGAAACCGTACGACCTAATATGCACGGTTAGGAGTAAATGTGCAGGGTTAGAAAATGGGCTACAGGAGGCTGCAAAGTTTGAGGAAACCATGCAACTAGAGGCACACACTTGTGTGAGATGCTATAGAACTTTGACAGAGGTGAAACACATTATTGGTACACAATTTTTATAATCATATTCCATAACCGTGTGAGGTTCCCCTTAAGGCAAAAAAGGGTCTATAGTTTGGCTAACCAGGTGGACAAACCATGCGACCTAGGAATTAAAGTGTAAATTACCATTTCACCCTTAAAATGTTTTAAAACTTATTTATTTCTCCTCCTCCTTATAGTGGAAAAATCCTTGGCCTCAAGATCTTTATTTTGAATCCAAATCATAGGCTTTACTCCCATTTATTTATCCAAAACCCGATTGAAACACTGTTTGTCTTGTTGGATCCACACCGGTAATTAATCCATTCATATTTTATAGTTATTCATTTTAATTAGTATCAAAAAATTTATTTTGGTGTAAGATGATTTTCCCTATTTCTAGTATTTTCATCCATTCTTCATTTTTCTTCTGATCTAAATTGAATCAGAGCTCGATACTGGATGAGTGCTCTACCATGGACCTGTAGTAGGTGTTCTATACCTTTCCCTTAAGGTTTGGTGTTTTATAAGAATATTTTCTATTATTCTATACAAAGAGCATTCAGAAATTGCCCCTAAAATTAATTGAATGCTTGAAATAAATAAATTTGAACCTGTTAGGCTTCCCACCAAGTACCTTTGTGATGGTTGGAGAGTGTTAGACTCAACCTAGGCCACCCATGGGGCGTTTCCTTGTATCTTCCCTTTTTTGTACCGCCCGGTTGGGTGCATGTGAGATCTCCACTAGTTTTGGGAGCCTTTATAATTTGAATAAGAGTTAAATTAATTATTAGGAGAAGGTTATGCCTCCTTTCCATGTTATCACATGATGTGAATTGATTTAATTGTTTATATGGAAAGTGTTGATATGAGTTGAATGAACTCATGGATTGTGAATGGTTATGAAATGATTAATAAAATGAGATGATGAATTGACCATGGTAGTGGATGACTTAGATGAGCTCCTTGGATCCTGATTCCATAGGACACCATGGAAATTTCTACTCCATGAGTCTTGTTTATAGTAGTGGATGTCTTAGACCTGTTTAATCCTTGGATCCTGATTCTGTAGGATTCTAAGGGCCTTGCTACCCCTTGGATCTAGCTTACTTGGACTCGTACTGGACATGTTCTATTGACATGCTCCTTAGACTCCACCAAAGTCATTACCAAGTTTCCATTGAGATGATCATGGGAATCAATGTGGATTACTTGGTCTTCTATACCTTGGATCCATCCCTTCATGGTCTGACACTTGATTACATGGTGTAGCCATTATGGATGTTACTCCGGATTACATGAAAAGGTTTTTGTAGATGTTACACTTGATTACACAACATGACCATTGTGGATTATTTTTTCTATACTTACAGATATCCCCAGTATGGTTATAGGTTTACATTTTCCAGAATAGATAGTATCACACCTGCCCTTGTTTATGGCAGCTCGAATATTGTTTGTAGAGAGGCATGTTTGGATAGACAGGATCACACTTTACTTTCAGTACTTTTATACCTTTTATAGATTTCTTATTGTATCTGTTTATATTACACAAGATGGATTTGTTATAGAAATTGTTAGTGGTGGCCTACTGAGTGTTATATCACACCCTGTTCGGGCCACCAATGGGTACCTGGACAGACTTCATGGATGCAGGTAGGGATTGAGGCAAGCACCCAATGTTTGATGCTTGATTTGATTATTTTTCAGGAGAAGGAGATAAGAAAACCAAGATAAGTTTGTGATGTTGTTTGGATATAATTATTTTGGTATTTTTGGTATTTTGATACATGTATTTTACTATTTTTATGTATACCTATTTTCCTGCTTTATAGAGACATGTCATGACACATCATTTTGTATATGACTGCATTTAGATTATTGATTATTACAGTCTTCTGGATGTTTATCTTACATTAGTGATTTATATTATATTTACACTATTAACTGATATGTACACATTACTATGTTACAATATGACATGAGGTAATAGTCTCCCCACAAACACACCATAGGACCTCGTTGCAAGTCGACAACCTCTAGCATATGGGGAGGCATGCTTGAGGCCATGTGACCCACTAGCTCAGGGCACTGTTTAGTGTCTCCCAGGTCGGGACATTACACACTACAACATATATTAACATTACAACTTCCTGAAGACACTAAATTCAAAGATGTAGATGTGTACTACATTCAATATGAAGAATAAATCTTTGGACATGTCATTAAATATATGCTTGGTCTCGAGAGTATCAATGAGATTATCAATTTTGAATGGTTAGGAGTCTCAATTATGAATACATAAATGATGTACATTTTAATAATTCTTCTTCCCAAAAAATAATCTACTACGTTCATTAAAATTAAAAGTTATTCATATTTTCTACAGGTGTTTATATTACTACTATATAAAGGGAAAACCCTTCGAAGCATGATTTGGATTCATTAATCCCGACGTTGTTTCTATGGGAAAATATTTTTTGGGGATAAAAGAAATTGATAAGAAAAAATACGATCTAACCAAGGTGTTTGAGAAGAAAATAATAGACAATAGACTCTTATTGATGCCAATAATACAAGAGTAAATCTTCTCAATCTAAAATATCTTTTTATTTTTTTCATTACTTATTTGTTTTTGTTTTTTAGGAAGCATTGGATAATGATAAAAATCAATTTGGATACCAAAAATGTTTATTTATTTTTGGATCCAATGAATGTATTTCCATCAAAATGACCAAACATGATGTCTATTATGAATGTATAATGCACTACAATCAACATTTTATATATAAAATTTGAATTATATGTTTTAGTTTCTATTTTAACAAAAAAAAATTTTATGATAGGGAGATCTATAAATATAGGATAAATCATGGTATGAAGTCAGTGAATGAACATAATAATCCTATGGATTTATTCAAATGGAAACCAATTAAGGTATATATATAAATATTTAACTATCAACACATATTTTAAAACAATTTACTCATTTTGGTCAATGTTTATGCAGTTTATGAAGCAAGATAACAAAAATGACTATGTATATTATATTTTAAAATTTATGAAAGATATCATATACCATCAAAAGACTAGCATCCCTGGATAATTAATTTTTTTAGGTAATTAAAATTTCATTGAAAATATTTCATGATCATTTGTTTATCTATATTTTATTAGTAATACCAATATTTTCAGAAATTTACATACTCAAAAGAAGAATTAAATTTGTTTAGAGATGAGTGGAAAGAGTACATGGTGTTATAATGTTTTTTAAAATCAAATTTAGGTGATTACCTATTATGTTTGTGATCTAGTATGGGATATAACCTTAGAGATACACTTGTAATGTGAAACATTAGTATCATAATTCTTATATATTATTTTTGATATGTTTCTTAAGGAGAATTATAATGGAGAAAATATATTTGTTTTTAAACTAATGGGTAGAGTACATGGTTTCATAATATATATATAGAAATCATGAAGCGGTGACTTCATACTACTTATTTAGTTTATTTTTTAATCTTTTTATCTACTTTTTTTTATTTAATTTCCTTATAATTTTTATCTGACAATTATTTTGTTAAATTTAAACATTAGTTTAAAATACATGTCACATGCTAAAAACCAAGAAAAAAATTCAAATTATTTTGATACTTTAGGATAATGATCTATAAGTCATTTTTGATGTGTATGAATTGATAGTACATCAATCTGACACTCTATGTGGTCAGTATGACTAAGTGTGTGTTTCCAATACAAAAGTTTCATTCTAGTTTAAAACACACATAAAATGACCAAAACTGAGAAAATGAGCTCATATTGTTTTCAAAATTTTGGAAAATAATCTATAATTTATTTGTGATGTGTAAGAATCGACCACACATCAATCTGGCACAAAATGTGACTGATATGAATCAAAGTTCATTTTTTCAATATAAAAGTGTTATTTTAGTTTAAAACTAATTTCACATCATTAAAAATCATCAGACAAGCTCAAATTAGTTTAAAACTTTATGAAAACTATTTATAATTCATTTATGATGTGCAGAAATTGACCGCATGTCAATCCAACACCTGATGTGGTTGGTATGAATCTAAGTATGTGTTTTCAATATAAAAGTGTCATTTTAGTTTAAAACACACGTCACATATCCAAAACCAAAAAAACTATCTTATATTGTTTTCAAACTTTAGAAAAATGATCCATAATTCAGTTTTTAGGTGCAGGAATTGATCACACATAAATATGAAACATGATGTGGTCGTTATGACTCGAAGTGTGTATTTTCAATACAAAAGTGTCATTTTAGTTTAAAACACACATCAAAATAGCCAAAACCAAAAAAATGATCTCATATTATTTTCAAACTTTAAGAAAACTATCCATAATTCAATTTTGATGTGTAGAAATCAACCACACATCAATTCGACACCTGATGTGGTCAGTAAGACTCTAAGTGTGCGTTTTCAATACAAACGTGTTATTTTAGTTTAAAACACACATAAAATATCCAAAATAGATCAAACAAGTTCATATTGTTTTCAAACTTTAGGAAAATGGTCCATAATTAATTTTTTATGTCTAAGAATCAACCAAACGTCAATTCAACACATGATATGACCAATATGACTCAAAGCGTGTGTTTTCAATATAAAAGTGTCATTTTAGTTTAAAACACACATCAAATCACCAAAATTAATAAAATAAGATTTAATTATTTTGAAAATTTAGGAAAATGATCAATAATTTATTTGTGACATATAAGAATGTACTGTACATCAATCTGACACCTGATGTGGTCAATATGACTCAAAGTGTGTGTTTTCAATATAAAAGTGCCATTTTAATTTAAAATGCATGTCACATCATCAAAAATGAGAAAATGAGCTTGGATTATTTTCAAACATTAGAAAAAATATCCATAATTTATTTTTCACATATAGTAATTGACCGCACTCCAATCTGACACATGATATGATCGGTATGACTTGAAGTATGTGTTATCAATATAAAAGTGTTATTTTATTTTGAAACACATCACATAGAAAAACCCAAGAAAAAAATCTTGTATTTTTTTAAAACTTTAGGAAAACAATCCAAAATTCATTTGTGATGTGTTGGAATCGACCATGCATCAATCTGACACCCGATGTGGTCGGTATGACTCAAAGTGCATGTTTTCAATAAAAAAGTGTCATTTTAGTTTAAAACACTCATCAAATATCCAAAACCAAGAAAAAGATCTCGTATGGTTTTCAAATTTTAGGAAAATAATTGATAATTCATTTTTGAGGTGTAGGAATAGACCGCACATCAATCTGACACCTGATGTGATCGGTATGACTCGAAGTATGTGTTTTTAATACAAAAGTTTCATTTTAGTTTAAAACACATGTCACATCACCAAAACTAAGAAAACAAGATCATATTGTTTTCAAAATTTTAGAAAATAATCCATAATTTATTTTTGACATCTAGAAATTGACTGCACATTAATATGACTTAAAATGTGATTGATATGACTCAAAGTGCATGTTTTCAATACAAAAGTGCCATTTTAGTTTAAAACACACATAAAATAGCCAAAACCAAGAAATCAAGTTCATATTATTTTCAAAATTTAGAAAAATAGTCCATAATTAATTTGTGAAATTTAAGAATCAACCACACATCAATCTGAGACATGATGTGACCTATATGAATCAAAGTATGTGTTTTCAATATAAATGTGTCATTTTAGTTTAAAACACATGCCACTAGCCAAAACTAAGAAAAAGAGCTTATATTGTTTTCAAAATCTAGGATAATAATCCATAACTCATTTGTAACATGTATAAATTAACCGCATGTCAATATGAGACATTATGTAGTCAGTATGACTCAAAGTGCATATTTTCAATATATAAGTGTCATTTTAGTTTGAAATATGCATCACATAAGAAAAACTAAGCATAACAAGATCAAATTGTTTTCTAATCATTTTATATACTAATACATAATTAATTTTCTTATAATTTTTATCTTATACTTATTTAGTTAATTTTTATATAGATAATGCTTGAAGATGAACAAGAAATAGTGTGACCGTTGAAGTCTTGTTCTCAAAAATCAAGTGCTCTTGAATTGTCTCACATTCGTAGTGAGTTTTTTATCACCATAGATGTGAGCCAATTTAAGTGAATCTTATTTTGAGAAAAATAATAAATGGTGTGATGTGTAATAATCAATCATAACTCAATCCGATACACGATGCGCCTAGTATGAATCAAATTATATGTTTTTAGTTCAAAAAATGACACTTTGTGTTTACTTTATTTCTTTATAGTATTGCTAACATAAATATTATTTTCTTATATAGGTGCATTATTTTTATTAAGATGATGTGGTTTGTTTGGAAACTAATAGCATGACTGGGGGTTGGGGGCCAAAAACAAAGGAATATTGATGTTTTTAAATGTCTGTGATATTTTTTACTTACTCATGTAATTGTACTAAACAATGTTTGAAATGTCTATAATATAGTTTTTTTATTTTATTTGTGTTTTTAATTTTATTTTAATTAAATTTTTATTTGCTCCTATATTTTCTTCCATACTTTCTCCCTGTTTTTTCTGCTACAGTGTGATATAATTTTAACAACATACTCCAACAGTACTCCCCTTTATCAATGTTAGATAAAGCACTGATAAAGGGATCCTTTATCAGTGCTATGAAAAAAACTGATAAAGGACTATGTATTTTAAGGGTGATCCAATTTTCTAAACTTTTTTTCAATAACAAATCCCTATTATAGAATTGTTAAAGGCCTTATGTATAGTGGTGGGGGGTACACTTTCACAACTCTCTAATCAACTAGCTTGAAGGTTCTAAGACATCTCTCAGGTCTATCATGGCCCACTCAGGCCAATCACTCCAAGTCTATTACTCACCTATGTAAGTAGGGTCTATAGGTGCCTATACCAAGGTCCACTACATTCATTATCATATTACTGGCACCCCTCTAGGTTTTATGTATCCCAAGGTATACATTTGTTATCAAACCCTCGGCCATCTATGACCGAGGCATCAAGCCAATGCTCAAGGGTTCATTATGGCCCTTGACACTTGCATCAATCCATACCCATTTTTAGTAAAAAAAATCATTTAATAAAGGTTTTTATTTTCCATATGTGGTGATACCACATATCACATGATACATGGCCAATATGTATAAACCTTAAGGTAGATTTTCAAGGGTCCACCTACCTCATTCATGTTATTTCATTTATAAAAAATCTCAACTATTGCCCAAGATTATCCAGCCTCACATCACCTCATATCAACTCTTGAACACCTATCTCATGCCATAACATATAAATAAATTAATTATAATAATTATAATAAATTTTACAATTTAATTCAATTAAGAATAAATGCCTAATAACTCACCGAGCGACCTCATTTCACTGAAACTACAAGTAACTGGGTGTGGTCTACTCCTAACACATACCCAAACCTAAGTCATACAAAATCCCCAACATTGAACATCGATTAAATCATCAATTTAATCTAATTAAATAATAAACCCTAGAAAAATATATAGGGAGGTGTTCCTTTAGCGAAACTACGTGTGATGTCTTGTGATCTTCCTCTCAATATGTATTATCACAAAGACACATGAAGTCCCCATTATTCTCAGATCATTTCACCATAATCTGGTGAAATCATCAAAAAAACCACAGCTAAAGAAACCAAAAATCAGTGAGAACAAGAGAAGAGGAAGTATGAAGGAAGAGGAGGAGGAAACTCACCTCAAATCACTAAATAATTCCATTAAAATTGCCCCAAAATCATGGGTATTGAAAGAGAAAGGGAGGATGGAGCTACCCACATGTGAGGGGAAGAATATAGAGCTGGGAGGTTAAAATATCAAGAGATAAAAATGACCATTTTGACCTTTTTAAAGGGTCTCATGGTTGTTTCATGGTTAGATGAACCATGCACCAACTGTATGGTTGGCACTTCCTTAAGCCACCCTTATCACACGATTCACCAAATAATGAACCAACCGTGAAAATTAACTCTAAAATTAAATTTTAGGTTTTGCACGGTTTGTCTATAATTGTGTGTCAACAATGCACCAAGACCCCAACCAACTCCAATTCACATGGTTTAATATAGAATTTTCATGGTTATCCCTAGATTATGCACTGACCATGTAGACCAATCACGCATGAAAAAAATGAAATGGAAAACACCCCACCCTTAGGGAACTTCACGGTTTGTTCTAAATTGTGCACAAAAAATTGTGAACCATGGTAAAACCCCCTAAAAATATCCAACTTGGACCCGAGTCTCATGAGACTCACCCATTCACTCAAGAAACCTCCCAAGATTTAATCTATATAAAAAATATTTTTAAGATGCTCCAACTCTTGGAATTCTAATCCGATTCCAAAATATCAAAACAACCCCTGCCCAAGAGTTGAAAAATTAGAATTATATATAAATTTAATAACCTATATAGACACTGTTTATTACAGAATTTGTATGAAGAATTGGGTGTTTTACCTAGGAGAGGTATAAGTTTTCTACCTAGGTGTCAAGCCTTGGGTTGGGCTGTTTTAGGCTTTTAATTAAAATGCATTGTTGACCTAATTATGGATTATATATTCATATTTTTTTCATTCACATGGGGTGAAATGTTTCTAGAAATTATGGAACCCCATTTTAAAGATAAAATCATGGATTGGATGGTGTTCTTTATGTGTCACTAATTTAATTTGGAGAGGAGAAGGAATAATGAGGTAATGGTGATAAAAAATTCATGGCGATGATAATAAAACTAAATCATTAGTGATTCACTAGTGTGGTAAGACTTATAAAGGTTTTGAATGTGGTGAAAGTACCTATTTGGACTGATCCAAACTTAGATTTTGTCAGATTTAATGGATAATATTCAATATACATGATGATAAGCATCATGACCAATGAATTTTTTCAATGAAAATTAATAAATATGGTCAAAAATAAGAGAGAGGATATTTTTCACATTAAATTTATAATTATAAATTTAATAGAAAGAATAAATACCTTGGTCTTAAAGTATCTATTCAAATAATATATTGATATCATGAACCCTATTCATTTGGTTTTTTCATTTTTGAAGAGGACTCAAAGCAACAACCCTCTAGTGGCAACCCACACATGCTCCTTGATATCAAAGCATCGTTGATGGTACTTTGGGTGTTAGTGTGGTGGTACTCACAATCCTTGGGGATTGAAGGATTGATTATTATTCTATCATTCTTGAGAGGTGGAGGAAGGTGGAAGAGATTCTATCAATGTTGAGAGAAAACCACATAGAATATCTTCATTACAAGATAATTCTCTATGGAGGAGAATGATGTGCACAATGAATGATTGTCAAAATCACCTCTCTCTAAATGAAATGATAGGGTATATATAGAACCAAGGATAGGGTTTAGTATTAATTAATTACACATGGGTCCTTAATAATATATTAATTCCACAATATACCTCATGCCATATAAATTAATAATAATATTACTTTATCTCATGGCGTGCACTAACCCACACAATGATAAATATTATTTTATGGTATTGTAAATAAATATTTATCAACATACCTATAATTTGATATGCTCATCCTCTTAGACATTTATTTAATTCCTAAATAAATATTTAAATAAATATTATTCATTCAATAAATAAATAAATAAATATTATATTCATAGCCTTATGAATAAATATTTATCTCTATATCCAATATCAATAAAACTTGAATAAATAATACTTCTTGGTCTTGAGAATATTATTTATTCAAAATTTTAAATTCAAATAGAATTTGACTGAGATCTTAGATGTACTTTGTGTGTAACCCTTTAGGCCTCTTTCTCAGTGGTATTAGATGTATTTTTCTAAAGTCCAAGATTACTACCTAGAAATGGGTCAAGACACCTATAGATAAAGAAGATATGTTGCAATTACATCAACCACAAATGAACATTCACTCTATAATATAATATCTTTGTCTCAATATCTCATCAAGTAGGATGCATGATCGGGTCATCAACCTATATTATTGATATGTATTTTTTTGAATTCCTAAAATGAACCTGTCAATACACTATGGCCATGTAATTTAATGAGATAGTTCCATTTCAATCAAAGGGTCAAGATATCAACTTCTATAAATATGGAAGGGAAAAATAATTCCTAAAACTATTCATTTAATAGTAAATCACTCATGATGAACCCAACGTACCTAACTTCACCATGAATATATGTTGTCATAGTTTAAGAAAATAAATCTAAGTGTGCAACTCATGATAATTATTAATGATGATATTAAAGTATAAGGATCATTACACATGATTGCAAACAAAAATATCCAATAACACATAAAAATGTGGAATTATTATCAGTGGGTTTGTCCTCATAATCTCTCTTCTTAAAGATTACTAAGTATGAACTTCATGATATAAAGTATCATCTACTTATGAGTAACCACACTTTATAGACAACATACTATGTTTCCCATCATATAATACTATCCTTGTTATTAGACTTATGTTAAAGAAATATCATCATATCACTACAAGGTCCTCATCATAGTGGGGAACTGATATGACCTATTTTGATGTAACAAATACTATAGGACATTATAAAAATTAATATTATGTAGAAGGAAAATTTATATGTGATAATATATTTATTAATATTCACTTATTTGAATATACATGAAATAAAAATTACAATTTTTTTGGTTCTAGGAAACCAAATCCAACAAACTCCCACTTGGACTAGAGTCATCTGCTAGTGACTTTTAGTTTGATAGATCTCACATGACATTCATGGTTCGGCTGAGAGAAGGATTTAGTTAATGGGTCTTCTATGTTGTCTTCCATGGAAACTATTCTTACTATGACCTCATATCCTTAAGAAAAATCCCCCAAGAGATGATACTTTTGGATTATATGATTCATCCACTAATGTGATATTAGCTCTTAAGAAAGATCCACTATTGCAGTATTATCACAATACAATGTGATAAGTCTTTATTTCTTGGTACTATTTCAAGATCTTGGATGAAATTTCATATCCAAATCACTTCTTTAACTACATCAAAAGTTTCAATATACTCATAATTTTCTATAGAATCAGTGACCATGGATTTCTTTAAGCTCTTCCATATCACAACTCCTCCATTGAGAGTGAAGATATATCCCAACCATGACTTCATATAATCTTGATTTATTTGGAAACTAGTATATGTATATCCCCTAATGAATATCTCCTCATTTCCTCTATAAACCAAAGATATGTCCTTAGTATGACTCATATACTTAGGGATGGTCTCAACTACTATCCAATTATGGTCTCTTGGATCAACTTGATATTAACCTATAACACTTAAATCGTAATTGGAATCTTGCTTGGTACACAAAATTTCATACATGACTGACCCATCACTGATGCGTATGGAATCCTTATCATTCTTTGTCTCCCATCATGTGTGTGAGGACACATTTTATTGGAAAGATTAATGTCATGTGACATTGGAAACAATCCACCATTGGACTATTTCATACTAAATCTCTTGAGTATCTTATCAATATATATATACCTTAACTTAGACCAAATAGACTCCTAGATCTATCATGATATATATTGATCCCAAGGATGTATTCCACCTCACTTAATTCCTTCATGGAGAATCACACGTTTAACTAAGTCTTAAAGGATTGAAAAACTAGTATCTAATTTCCAATTAGTATTATGTTATCAACATAAACTATTATGAAAATAACTACACTCCCACTAAAGCTCTTATAGACACTAGTCTCATATTAATTCTTTATGAAACCAAATTCTATTATGGATTCATCAAAGTGATTGTTCTATAACCCAAATGCTTGATTTAATCCATAAATGGATCTCTATGGTTTATAAAACTTTTTGGAATTCTTTATATTCAAAAACCCCTTTGGTTGTGTCATATAGAAATCTTCATGAAGTTTCCCATAAATTGTAGTTATTTTGACATCCATATTCTAAATATCATTTTCATAGTAAGCTGTTATGGAAATCCAAATTCTGATGGATATTATCGTTACAACTGATGAAAAGGTTTAATCATAGTGTATGCCTTGATATTGTTTAAACACTTTTGAAATTAGTCATTCCTTATAGGTATTGACTTGTCCATCCATGTCCATGTTCTTCTTGAATATCGATTCATAACCAATAGGCTTTAGTTCCACTAATAGATCTATCAAAATCAAAACATGGTTATGGTGCATGAAATCTATTTTAGAATTCATTGATTCTTTCCATTTATCATCTTTTGTGTAAGTTTGTTTCCATAGATAACCTTAACAATCACTTAAAAACCCCATACACATATATTTGACAATACAAGTTTCTTCCCACTCTATAATTTGAATGGAACACTATTTTTCACTTTAGTTGGCACTCAATTTAGTGTGTATGCTGCTGTCTATAATACTTATCACCAAAAGGATAATGGAAGACCTATATGACTCATAATTGATCACACCATTTCTAACAAGGTGTGGTTCCACCTTGTACTTACACCACTCCATTGTGGTGTATAAGATTAAGTTAGTGGGGATAGAATCCAAAACTCCCATAGATAATCAATGAACTCCTGGTTAAGATATTCTCCACTATGTTATGATCTAACTTTATTTATATTTTTACTAAGTCAGTTCTCAAATTAATTATTTCATTCCCTGAATTTATCAAAGGAATCTAAGTTATACCTCATTAAGAAAACATATCCATATTTTCTAAAGTTTTCAATAAAAGTTATGAAGAATGAGTATCCACCCCTTGCTTTATTTGGAAATGCTCCACACATATCTATATAAACTAATTCAAGAAGATCTGTGGCCCTTTCACCTTTTCCACTTGTAGTGACTCATGTTTTTCTCTTTTAGAATTTGGAATATTCCTACGAATAGTTCCAAAGATAGACACTGAGGCAGCATATGATTACATGGCCTGGTGTACCCATAATAAATATTATAAAAATATTAAGTATTTTTATACTATGCACATGGAGGAAATAGTTTATCTCTCAAATGGTAGCATGGATCAGAAATATGGGGGCACAGTTGCGTCTGGAGTGTGCCGTTTACCCTAGGTATGGTATAAGTTTGGTGTTCGTGGACCTTCTATGGAAAAATTTATTGAGGGATTTTTTTTAATAAATTAAATTAATTTATTTTGGATGCTGGATCAAATAACTCATGAATAGAGTCTCAGATTGAATTTTTGAGACCGTGGTTGAGTCCAAAACGCCGTGTTTACCCTTGGTGTGACATAATCTTTGTCAGCAATGGGCGTTGGGTCATAAGCGAGTCGGACCGGGATGTTAAGAAGAAATATTTTTTTAATTTAAATAAAACAAATACCCCCTTATTCTTCCCCATTGGTGTTAAAATTTCCCCCTCCCCTTCCTCATCAACGAACGAACCAAGGAGGAGCTGCCGGTAGCCGTTTTTGATGCCGATCATTGCCGGATTGGGAATCAACACATCGCGAGTGTCATTATACACCTAAATCTTCGACATTTTTCCTTCAAGGTAGGAAGTTTGACCTTTTATCCCATTAAACTCAATTTATTCATCTTTTTTTGTGTGAATTATCACTATAGTGATGAAGACCACGCCCCGAGGTTTCCAAAACAGGTTTTAGATCAATTTTCCGACCACCAGAGTGGTATCGGTTGTCCGAGGAAGTTCCGATGGTGCTCTGGCAGAGGGAGATATGGTAGTTTCTAGTGGCAGTGGTGACAGTTTTCAGTGGTGGTATGGCAGTGGCCATAGGGCGGCGTGGGGGAGGGCCGGTCCAACTAGTTTGGTCTGGGGGTGTTTAAACCCCCATAACTCGTAAACCGGGGGTCTGTTTTATGTGCCGCCTATGGTGACATGATCCTTGATTCAAGGTAGACCTTTTGTGTCCATTTTGAGGAAATTTTGTTATAGACTAAAGACATGGTGGCATGAAACACCCATTTGTAATTATAATAATATATTTATTATTATTTGGCGAACCTTGGATTAGATGTATCTCCTGTGTCCGATGTTCATTTGAAATTCCATTAGTGGCATTGAGACCCTATAATTAATTAAGAAATTTTAAGACCAATTTTAGGTGCTGAAAACAAAATTGAGGTGCAATCCCCACAAGGCCCAGTTTGGGCGTTTGCGGTGAAATGCGACTTTTTCACCGGGTGTCCATTTTAGACGAATAAGTAGTCAATCCAATGTGTTTTTCCATGGGGATAAAAATGGATATATTTGTTTTATGTGTTATAGGATCGAGGAATGGGCACCATGAAGACCCGTTCAGGCTTATTGTAGTTAATAATACCCTTTTCACCGGTTGTCCATTTTGGGTGAGAAAATAACCTATCTTGCATGTTTTTCCACATAGAACATGATGGTGGCCACATTTTGGGCCTAGGAGATGTAGTGTATAGGCGATTTCATGTGGGTCTCTTGGTTTAGAGACACTGACTAGCCGGGTTGAGTGGGTCCCCCTAGTCTCTTGGGGGATGTTATTACTAGTTGGGTTGAGTGGTTCCCCCTAGTCTCGAATGTCAGCGTTACGAATAGCTATGTAGAGTGGGTCCCCATGGTCCTTTCACTTTGAGGGTTTTTGTTATCACATTCTCTTCACTGGAATTTGATCCCTCTTTGGCTACTTTGCATACATATAGAATAGTGGTACTCCTCTACCGTGTTAGGAAGTGGGTTCACATTTCATGGAGTGGTGATCCCCTACCATGCTAGAGAAGGGGGGGGGGGAGGGGTTATATTTTCACTTTATAGAGTGAGTTTCCTTATTCCGCTTCGACTACAGACTTAGTATACCTAGAGCACGTATCTCCCCAAGAGTTCCTACGCGATCCTCACATCCCTTCATGTTTAACAGGTGGATTTCTCAGAATCGGTGTGACTAATATTTACATGGGCATCGAACCTATAACTAGGATGTTCTAGTAGGGGATGGAACTCCAATGAGCCATGGGAGATAACCCTCTAGTTGTGTATCGATATCTATTCTTTTGAATTTCTATGGTGTGTTTCCAAAAGTTACAAGGTGGGGTTTGTGGTATTGTCATGGCTAATAGTACACAGGTGATGATCCCCTATCTAAGTGATATGATATCTAAGGTGTCAGATCATGTTAGGGATATTTCTTTAGCAGAGTTATAATTAGCGTGACCAACTCCAAATGGGTGTTGATCCTCTATGAGACGAGTTGTTCCAGATTTGGGTTGTTTCACGATACCCCTTTCTATGTACGGTGTTCCAGATAGGGTTTAGTGTCCCCCATAAGACCTTGGGTGGGATCCCTTACCTGAGGAGTTGGTGGTATTTTAGTCACTGGGTGACTTCTTCTGTGGCACTCTCCATTGATCATGTCCTTGTGGATAGGTATCACGAGGGTTGGCTAGGTGTACCATTTGTTCATTTTAATAATATAGTGACATATCTCAGTTGAGTTCCATCTGGGATGGTGTGGTTGGATCTTTGAATTTGAGCTGTCGATGCTTTCCCCCTTTCGTTGTGTGAGCTATTGAAGATGTCTTGGCTCTTATTTCTATCTATGAGGTCAATACCTCATGAGACTATTGTGAGTGTTTCATTGAAACCTAGAGTTGTTTACCATGGAGAGTATATGGTTGGGACCATGAGACTTGTAGCTAAGTATATTTGGGTATAATCTAGGTGTCCCCAAGGCATGTATCATTTTTTTGACATGTCTGGGATGTCGATCTGACTAATCAGGTATTGCTGAGGACGATCTCGAGATAGAGCTTCTCTCTCATTTAGGTTTCCTTAGGCTTCGTCGATTTAACTGATGTCTTTCAGTTTCTCTATTTTTGGTTTGGGATTTTGGGGTACCTATTGTGTATTCTTATAATCACCCCTGCATGGTATTTTACTGCACATGTCTTGTGTCTTGTGCATACTACAGGTCCTTCGATGAAGTCCCAGTTGGAACCAAAGCAGGCAGAGCATATTAGCTAAACTAACTAGGGTTTTCATCAGATCTTGGATGAGGAGATTATCGGTGGGTGTTTTACAGTGATCCCCTCCTTCAGAGCAGGATGGATGCGTTTTCAGTTTTCTTTTGGTGGACCCTATATTTTACCTTTTTATACTTTTGTTGTACTCTGGTTCAGGATAGAGGTATGCATACAATTTTTTTTCTTGTTTTTGTATATATATCTACACTATTTTATGGAGGTGTATGTGGGTGTGTGAATATAGGTACTTTAGTCTAAGGTCTCCTTGTGTGTGATAGCCTACTCGGTACTTTAGTTTAAGGTCTCCTTGTCCTTAAGATTATCATCCACTATAATTTAAAACAAATTAAATTAATTAATTTTATTTAATATTTATTAAGTACATAGTGTGTACTTGGAGGGAACAAAACATGTTCCCATTCGAACTACCCAACATGATCCTTATCATTCATAGTATACTCACATGAAATGTTTCATTTATGGCATTTCATGTAATTACATAGTGCGTACTTTCAATTAATGACACACAGACACATATAAGTTACACAATGTGTAATACATTTAATGAACACATGGTACATGGCATGTAGGGATGATAAACAATGTGCATTACTAAATTTTATATAGAAATTAATTAATAATTAAATATAATATAAAACCTATCACATGTTGTGTACTATCAATAAAAAAAACAAAAAAAAACATTTTTATTAGGTTTAATAGAGTAATTAATTTTATTTTTTTATATAAATTAATTAATCAGAGTATAATTGGGATTAGAAAGTTCTCTGTATAAACTTGTATGGGTTACATAATGTGTATAGTGGAGTACAAATCATGTAACAACTCCTACCCATATACATGAAACATTCCTAAGGACAAGTTATGTTTGTCAACCATAAACATTTATGAGGTACATGATGCATACACTAACTACACTCTGTGTGATCTTGCTGTCACAAAACTATCAATCATAAGCATCATGTAATAAATACATGACATGTCTTTGAAAATGTGTTTTCTATTTCAAAAATTCATGGGTTACACAACATGGCATGTAGTCTAGAAAACCTTGTGCAAACTTGTTTTGGTCAACATGCAGCATGTAATGACACTGCATATTCATCCACATAACCTGTTGTGTTTTTTGTGACTTATTCTTAGTGCGGTGAATATGGGTACATAATGTATACATATGGGTTACACTTCTAGTTGTCTCATGTTATCTGGTCAAAAATATTAGCTCCTCTGGATGAGTTCTTTGAATGTTCCTCTTGTATTATTAACTGGTTCTTAGTTATATGAAGGTGAACTAAGAAGAGGTACAAGAAATCTTAACATTTGGATTTAAAGAATTAATTTTTCTTGTAATGAAAAACTAACTATAAATTCTTATAATTATCAATGATTAATAAATAATTATAAATTTAAATGTGATCGCTTTTATACCAATTTAAGGTGTTAGGTGCAGTGAAAACACCTATTTGAGTTAGGATAAACTAATTTTTTGTCAGATTCAACATATAATCTGCAATTCACATGACGAAAAATGTCATGACCAATGATTTTTTGATGAAAATTGAAAAATATGGTTAAAACCAAGAGAGATGATCCTTTTTACCTTAAATTTATAATTATAAATTTAATAAAAATATTAAACACTTTGGTGTTTAAGTATTTATTTGAATAAGATTTTGATCTTACAAACCTCATTCACATGGTTTCATCATTTTCAAATAGGACCCAAATTAGATCCCCTATAGTGGTTATCCACATGTGATCCTTGATCTTGAAGTATCATCGATGGTACTATAGGTACTAGCATAGTGGCACTGATCATCTAGTGTCACTTCCTTTGATTTCCACGTAGTCCTTTGGAATTAAAGGATTGATTCTTGTTCTCTTATTCTTGAGAGGGGGAGGAAGGTGGAAGAGATTCTATTGATCTTGAGAGAAAACCCTATAGAAGTTCTTCATTGAGAGAAAATTCTCTATAAAGGAGAATTTGGTTCCCAATAAATGATCTGTGTAGTCATCACTCTCTAAATGACATAATAATGTATATATAGAACCAAGGATAAGGTTTAATGTTAATTTATTACACACATGCCCTTAAGCATATATTAATCCCATGGTATAACCCACACCATGTAAAATAATAATAATAATATTTTATATCATGTCATGTGCTAACTCACCCAATGATAAATATTATTTTATTGCCTTGTAAATAAATATTTATCACCAGACCTATAATTCAGTCCACTAATCCTCCTTAACATTTATTTAATTATCAAATAAATATTTAAATAAATATTATTAAATAAATAAATAAATAAATAAATAAATATTATATTCACAGTATTGTGAATAAATATTTATTTTAATATTTGAGATTAATAAATCCTGAATAAATAATACTTCTTGGTCATGAGAATATTATTTATTCCAACTATTAAATTCAAATAGAATTTAACTGAGAACTTGGATAGTGACCCTCTGAGCCTCTTTCTCAGCAAAATTTTTTAATCTTTCCAAAAGTCCAAGATTACTATCCAGTAATAGGTCAAGTCACCCATAAAGAGATAAGATATGTCATAATGACATCAAACACATACATACACTCACTATATAATATAATCCCTTCATCTTGATATCTCATCAAGAATATTACATACTCATGTCATAAACCTATATGATTGATATGTCTTTCTTTTAATTCTTGAAATGATCCCATCAATACACCATGTCTATGGAATTTAATGGGACAGTTCCATTTCAATCATCAGAGATATCAAATTCCATAAAGATGGATGTGATAAATCCTTCCATGATTTATTCATTAATAACATATCACCCATGATACACCCAACGCACCCAACTTCCCCATGAACATATGTTTTCATGGTTTACAATAATACATCTAAGTGTGTGGCTCATGATATATATTAATACTAATCTTAAAGTCTAAGGAACATTACACATGCTTACAAATAAGAATATTCAATGACACAAAAACATGTTGAATTCCTACTAGGAGGTATTTCTCCTATCTTGGAGATTACCAAGGGAGGACTTCATGAGATAAAGTATCTCCCACTTAAAAGTACTTTCACCTAATAGTCAACATACTATGTGTCCCATAATATAAGTTATATTGGCTATATGACTTTTTTTAAGAAATATTTCCATAACACCTCAAGGTTCTCATCACAGCTGGGAACTTCTATAACCTATTTTGATGAAACATATAATCTAGGACATTATCACATTAATTTTACATAGAATAAAAATAAATATGTAATGATATATTTATTAATATTAACTTAGATTAATATACATGTAACAAAAAACACAATGTCTTTTATTCTAGGGCACCAACTCAAACAATTTCTTTCTTCAATTTTATGCCTCGTTTCTCATTCATCAATGAATGATCAAATTCTTGAATTTGAATTTATTTTGTCATAAAAAAACTTGTGACCTTATGAAAATATATTAAATAATTCTTCCTCATCATCATGAGATCATTACTAATGAATTATTAGAATTAATTAATTTATTCATTATTGCATATCCCCTTTCCTTTATTGTTGATGATGAGTGCATTTGTGAAAATTCTAGGTGGATGAAAATAATATCAACCAAAAATATCTTCCCAATTTTTTTTATTTTTTTTCTCATGATAAATTATTGTCATCAGCTCCCACCATGGTCAATAGTTTGGTGTTGATGGTGTATAATTTTGAATAGGTGGATGAAAACTATATCAACCAAAAATATATTCCCAATTATTTTTATTTATTTTCTCATGATAAATGATTGTCATCATCCCCCACCATGGTAATTAGTTTGTTGTTTATGGTGTATAATTGTGAAAAGAAAATGATAAGATAGAGATAACATCAAATTGAGCATGATAAAAGTGAAAGTGTTCCACAAGGTGCATGACAATAGAAAGTGTAACACCTATTTAATTCCAAAATGTGTTACATTTAAATTTTATTTATTTGGATTCATATTGATGAGTTTTGTCTATTTAGGGTGTTATAAATGGATCAAGAGTGAGTTTTTGGAGATCCAGACCGAGCTGATAGTTGAAATTATATTGCAGGCGGCAGTTATGACACGATTCTTGGGTGTCGTGGCATGAACCCTAGAGTAGAGGTGGATCATGGTATGAAGTCTAGAGATCCACACTATGACTACATGTATATAGGGATGGTCCCTTTGCATGAGATCAGTCACACCATGATGTGGCATGATGGGGGTGTACATCACACCACAACCATGCTATTGTGTGTTTTTTTAAAAATGGGTTGAATTATAATTTGATCATGTACCCTATTTAACTCTTCCCCTACCTCCTCCCAATCCCCAATAAACTTTAAAAAAACACGAGGACTCTTTTTAGGTTATTTTATCTCCTCCATACCATATATTTCTTGTTTTAAGCATCGTTCATTGTAGTGGTTCTCTCTTGTAGAGTCTAATACCATTCAACCTATATATGTATTATTCTTACTTTATTCCTTTATTTTCTTTATCTGAACCCTAAATATGAGGATTTAGGTCTAATATTAGGTTTTTTATGGTTCAGGATTGAATAAAGGAGTTCACCTTGGAAAGTACAATCCATTAAGCTCGAGGTTGGTGGTCCTTACCATGTTGCAACTTTTGTATAAAGTTATATGCCTTTATTTTCATATGGGTGCGCGTGTATCCCTATAAGACTCTTCTTGTGGCATAAAAGTGATCAAGTAGGTTCGTATTAATTTTTTTGTACCATTAGAGTGGAAGTACTGGGTTCATGGAATGGAGAGGGTGGAATCCCACCTCATTCCATAAGGAAAAGTAGGTTTTTCCGTTGGGGAATTAGGGTCTTGTGGAAGTTTTCCAGGATCGGTTGAGGATAGGGTGGCCTAGTATGGTGGTTTTGGGATGAATCCCCTTACTTTTGGAGGTATTTTATTCATGCTTTACTTGTTACATATTGTGTGACTATTGATGTATAAGATAAAATTAAGTGATAAGGTGTGGCTTGTGACATGTTGTGATCCACCTTAACTGATAAGACATGATTGGGATTGTAAAATTTAGGTCCACCTTGAGTGATAATGTGTGTCTTGAGACATGAATGGTCTATCTTGAGAGGGAATACATGGTTGGTGGTTAAGACTAACCTCGAGAGAGAAGGTGATTTGTGTTGTTTTGGTGGCCTCCCTTAAGTGAGAAGGGTTTGGTCTGGTGTTTATGAGGTGGTTATGTATTGAGTGATAAGACTTTGGTCATGTTTTGGGTTACATACATGGTTTTGATAGACATTTCCTTCTGGCATATAGCTGAAGTAGTTATGGATGAAAATTCATGGAAACTTATTTAGCAAACAATGAGCTAACAAGTGTTATTTATATCGCTTTATTTATTCCTTCCATTGCATACACCTTTATACATATACTGTACTTATGTTAAGTACTCATTAGTGGTGTTCTAATAAGTTTATACTCACATCCAGCATGAGCATATTGATTCATGTGTATAATTTATGGTCAAGTCTCTAGCCAAGTGAATGGGCCATATGACAGACTGCTGAGTAGATGGAGGTGGACAGGGTTGAGGTGATGTCGAGACATATTTTAGGATCTTTTGTAGCTATGCATAATTTCTTATTTTATTTTTATTTTTTTTCATTGTGTATATTGACCTGCCGCATGTGGGGGTCTCATTTTCGACTTGATGTACTAGTATTTGTATTCCATTTTGATACTACACGTGATGCTATTTTTCTATTGCTTATACTGTATTTTCTTCTTATTATTATTATGATTATTACTTCCATAATATGTGTTTACTATAATAGTTATCTTATACAAAGGGCATAATCTCCCCATGGTACTATTCAAACCATCATCACCATTTTACAACCACTTGCATATGGGGAGGTGCTTGTGAGGTCATTTTCACCCTAGCTTAGACCTAACGATCTAGGTAAAGGCATTAAAAAGTGTTATAAAATACCATTTTATTTTAACTTGTTATTTGGGGCTTGATATAGTGGAGATAGGATGGTAAAAACTTGGGTAAGAAGCTACACTTATGGCCATAAAATTTCTGTTTAGTGGGAAATCAAGTTTTTAGGGGAATTGGATTGTTTTTATTGGTTGTAATGTTATAATTTTAGGCTATTTCTCCAATTTTTTATGTTGTTATAGTTTATGGAAATTTATCTTGTCTCAATTGGAGAGAGCGGGTGAGTTCATGCATCATGGTTAGGCATATAGGTTCACATTTAATATGCTTGATTTTTTGGGATTGATATAAGTTTAAATTAATCGAATATTATGAATAATATATTTATTGTTTTATCAAATACACCATTGGTGGAATTTAATTAATTTAACATGATAATTCTTATATTTTTGCTTATTATGAATGTGACTAACATGTAAGTAACGAAGAATTAGGCTTAGGTATTGGGTGATTCCCAGGTGGTTAGACTTGATAGATGTGGGTAGACCTCTAGGGTATGTTTCCTAGGACTGCTATATGTGTTTGTTCCTATTAATTACTAAAGTATTATTATCATTATTATTTAAGATATTAAAGGTGTTTCTAAGTATCCATTTTTGGAATTTCAAATAATGTCACCTCACCAATATCCCATGGTTTAACCTAGGGGCCAGGGTGAGGAAGCTCTTGAAGTAGGGAATGTTCTTAGTGTACCTTAAAATGTATATGAGGATCAGTTTGGGAATGCTCTTGATGATGCCTTTGTGGTTTATCTAGTAGAGCCTCTTTATTTGGGAGTCTTCTATATAGTAATAGTAGGAGGTGGATGTTCCCACTAGAGAGGGCTTATGATGGTGTATTTTTCTTGATACTTATAGTTATAACACACTCTTGCCTTTTAGAGCATGGGTTATCCTCAGGATGCTGAGGACATGATTGAGATCCTCAAGGGGATCATCGATATAGTGGATATGCTCGATGACTGATGAGTGGAGTTCATATCTTAAATTCTACAAGGACCTGCTAGAAGGTGGTCGGGCTTGATGATCTAGGCTCATAGACATGAGGTTCTATCATGTGTTGCCTTTTAGAACCTATTTTTTTGAGGAGTTCATCCCTAAGACTCAGAGGCTAGATATATATTAATAGTTTATTAATCTCTAATAAGGTATGATGTTTGTGGATGACTACATGACTCGTTTTATAGAGTTCATCCCTTATGATCCATTGTTGTCTGGAAATGAGGCTAAAAAATATAAGAGATTTGAGATCATCCTTTTTTCTTATATGAGATTCCAAGTCTGGAATTTTGACCTAAATACCTATTCTAATGTGTCTATAAGGCTCTCATTATTGATAAGGGACTAGTATAGGAAAATTTAGTAGGGTTCCTTATTTATTTAGTGGTTTGGGTGGCATCCATATGATTTGAGAAATTGGAGCCTCTTCTAGAAGTAATAATAGAAGTTCCAAGTAGATGATACAATGTAGAAATAGGTAGTTGGTGTAAGGAAAGGGTTCATTTATTCTAGTTTTGGGTGGTACTTCCCTTGTGTGCTTTAAGTTCAAATTGACTAGAAACTTTTTCAGGACATGTGCTAGTCTGCTGAGGGAGTTCCATTCATACAACATGATGGAACATCTGTAACATTTTCATTTGAGGATATCCTAGTTTATTATGGGAATAGGTTTGGGGAATAAGCAAGAGTCATGGAATTAGTTAGGGGGACCTCAGATGAAAAACCAACTTACATAGAGAAGATTGGTCCATGGAGTCAGATAATGTTCTTGGCCATAGTAGCAACACTTTAGGGGTCAGTTCTGTAGGTGAGTTAAGGACCACAAGGTCAAGGCCATGAATTTGAAACAAGTCGAGTGTATTCTTTAGACCAGGTTCTAGATGATGGAGTTTAAGGTCTTTTGATAGTCATGGGTATGATTTTAATTGACTCGATTATTACGAACCATCCTAGAGGGGCTCATGTCATGAATACCCCAAGCCTGCCTCTGATAGGATAGAGGCTGGTAACTTGCACCGACTAGGCATATCCCACAAATAGGAGGAATTTTACTAAGTACCTATACACACACACACCCATATCCAATCTCAAAATGATAAAATTTTAAAAAACTAAGTAAAAAACGAATGCACATGCTAAGATACCAACCACATAGTATGATAGTTGGAAGATTGGAAAGTAAATAGGACCAAATACAAGCCCACCAAAAGAAAGAGTCTACCAAGTGAATGTACAAGTTCCTGATACTCATTCGCAGAAAACCCTACCTGAAGGGTAGGTGTAGGATAAATGTCTAAAGTCATAGGAGCACACCTCTTTTTTCTAAACACTCTAAGAACCACCTAGTGCTGGTCCATCTAGAACTCCGTCAAAGCATCAATTGTCTGTAAAAAACACGACACATGTGGGTAAATCCTTTGTAGGGGTGAGTAAAAAAAATACTCATTAGGACAACTAGAAACCACAAAGAAATACCACTAAGAAATACATAAAGTATACCATGAAGAAATACACAGTATACCACAAAGGAAACACATAAAGTACACCATAAATAAATACACAAAGTATACCATGAAGAAATACATGGTATACCACAAATGAAACACATGAAGTATAGTCAAAACAATCATCTCACATAGGTATAAGTCTAAAGAACAAAGAGAGGGATTTTTAGTTATAGTCCACAGATCTCCCAGTTTCCATGAATCACGGAGTGTTGATGGTTCATAGAGCATCCATGGTGCATAGAGCATCGATGACTCATAGAGTGTTAATAGCGCACAGAGCATCGATGGACCCTGGAGCGTCGATGGTTCCCAAAGCATCGATGGAGCATAGAGCATTAATGGTGCATAGAGCGTCGATGTAACACAGAGCATCGATGGATCATGGAGCATCGATGAGTTCTTCATCCCCCAAGTCACATAGTCACCAAGTCACAACCAACTATAGGATTCCACTCATAACATTATTATATTGGGAGAACCTACTCCTCAAGCCAAAAGGTCATATTACAACTTTAAAAAAGACTCACTTATAGTATCTCCAAAGGAACTTCTTGTCTCAAGGGTCCCAACACCATAAATAGATCATCAAATGGACACCCGGTTTGAAATATATGACCCTTTTTGTAAAACTGTTCAGCCCGGGTCCTGTCCGGGTCCGAACCGACCCGCCGAACCCGGTCCGACTCGGTCTGGTCTGGCCCGAATTAGCCTAGACCACTGGTCCACTAGGTCCAGCCTGATGGTCCACTGGAGCGGCTTGACCACCCTATTTCGACCCGCATACAGTGGGCTGGTTTACTCCGCTGGACGCGGCCCGTTCTGGCTGTGCCCCTTAGTCCACGTGGTCTTCCCTAACCATGTGGCTCCCCCTGTGTTTCCCGGTTAATGTATCACCATAATGTGTTTCATGTGGCTATCCCACCTCCTACGCATGCCCTGTGACTTGTCACCACAGGTTCCTCTGACGCGACTTCGAGGAGCGTCCCAGCTCACTGCTGCGACATCCTACCACGACTCCCAGTCAACACGACTAGCCACATTATGTGGATGCTATCTCCCACTCCAACATAGCTCCACCAAGCCATGTTCCAGCCTCATCAGCCACTACCGGTGGCCCGTCGCCGTCTTTCGCATCCGCACACGGCCGCCACCAGCATCGATCACCGACACTAGAATCCCCTTCCATGGGATACTGGTTTTCCTCTGGTAATTTATTTCTCAAACCAAAGGCATGTCTATGATCCTTGGGTTGTTTAATTCATCGATACGTCCTTCTATTTTCCTTTACACAAATCCAAGGGTTAAATCATGTTTGGAACCTCCTGAAAACTCTAGCCGTGACCACGAGGGTTTAGCAGTGAATAATGAAAAGAATGAGGGAAGGAGAAAGCACAAGAACACCCAGAGTAATGGACCTAAACCTTTTTTCTTGTTGGCCTAGATCCTTTACTATTATAATAAAGAATGAAAAAAATGATAATCAAAAAGATAAATCTCCCCATAATCCTCATAATGATTAACCATCCCATAAGAACGATCAAACTGTAGATCAACCTATTCATTGGTTGGTCCATGTTTGTCATTGAATCTAAAAAAGGGGAAGAAAATCATGAAGATATTAAACACCCTATCTTGTTTTTGTATTAATCGTTGACGAGGAATAAAGGTCTTTGTCGTTATCGATCCTCGATCCGCCAGTGTTCACATCGTTCTTCAGAGTGGTTTCTTTCTCCAAGCTCTCCCTAGCGATTCTATGACATTCCCAGGGTTATACAACTATCCTTGGGGTTTCTGCATAAGGATTATTTTAAAGGAAATCATCGCTTCATCTTTAAAACAATTTATCTTTAAATTATTTAATGATGATTAATTCCTTTTCATGTTTTTCCCTTGAATACCCGCACTGACTAAAGTTAAGTCGTGCCTAGGGAAAATACCACATTACAAACTCAACGGTAGTCTCATATTTCCAATCCAAGTCTCTGTTCATGAGTTATTAAGATTTGAAAATAAAATAATTTTTATTTAATTATTTTATTAATAGTTACATCCAAAAACTATCTTTCATAGTCGGCCCACATCGGCTGATGTTAGGCCTCACCTAAGGTAAAGCCGCTTCTATGATCACAATGATGCCCTTAGATTTCTGATTTGGACACCTGTTTAGGAGTTATTCCACTATTTTAGGAAAACTGCACGTGCGTGCTATTAAAAACTTAACATTTTTTATTGAACTGTTCTGGGCACACCAAGACTCAGAATCGCATTCCATCTTAATGTCTGGTCTCTCAATTTTCCTAAATAATTTCTAAAAAAAATTCAGGAAAATCTAATTCATTAAATCGATGTTGTCAATTGTTGTGTTTTATAATAGAGATTCACATTCCTTCATTTCTACTTGGGTTATTTATGGGTTGGGGTTGACCATGGAGTTTTCCCTAGGGTTTTTAGTGTTTGATACAACTCTTGGGAAGATATTAGTTCATGTTCAGATATGCCTATCATGTTCCGTAGTGGTTACAGGCTATGGGGATTTGTGGGATTTCTTGAGGCTTGATATATTGTGATTCAATTTTTTTTGGGATGGATTGGATGATGCTCTTCCAGGATCGCATTTACTACTACCATAGGTGGGTGTCTTTTACGTCCCTTAGGGAGAGGTGTATGTTATGGTGGGAGAGTGGAATGCAGAGATAGGTATACTTGGAATTTATTTTAGTCAAGTAGTAGTCATTACATCCCAAGTGGTTTGTACAATTCATGAAACTAATCAGGTGATAGTTCTAACCATTTTTCCTGTAGTGGTGGACCAGTTATAGGATTCCTTTTCAGATGATTTCTTAGGACTTCCACCAGATAGGGAGATCAAGTTTGTGAGTGATCTTGTATTGGGTGTAAAAACCATATTGATCCCCCTTATCACATGGCACTGGCCGAGCTAAGGGTGTTGAAGTAATTACTCAAGGAACCTGAGAAAAAGGGCATTATCCATCTAAGTACCTCTCTTTGGGGTGATCTAGTTTTATTCATCAAGATTAAAGATGACGTCCTTAGGTTATTAATGGATTACCAAAAGCCAAACCTTGTTACAATGAAGAACCAATATCTTTTTTTGAGGATTGATGACCTGTTTGAATAGATGAGGGGATATTTATGGTTCTCTAAGATCGACCTATAGTTGGGTTACCATCAGTTGTGAGTCATGGTGGTGGATATAAAAAAGATTACATTTAGGAGAAGGTATGGGTTTTATTATCACCTCATGTTTTTATTCAGTTTAAAAAAAGTGATGACAATGTTCATGGATCTCATGAACCAAAATTTTCATCCCTATCTATACTCTATCATGTTGTTTTCTAATGACATATTGGTATATTAAAAGACCAATAAATCACACACCAAGAACCTTGACATTGTATTGAGCATGACTTAAGCACATCAACTCTATACCAAGTACTCTAAGTGTCAATATTGATTCGAGAGGTGTTATTTATTGGGAATGTTATCTCAGAGGTAGGGATCTCAGTCGATCCAAAGAAAGTGGAGGTGGTGAAATCTTGGGCATGGACCATGAATGTGTTTGATATTGGGAGTTTCCTTAGATTATATGTGTATTATAGGAGGTTTATTTAGAACTTATTTTACTTGGAAGCACCTATTACTAGTCTAACCAAGAAGGGGGTCAATTTAGAGTGGACTAATGGGTGTGAGGAGGGATTCTAGGAGTTAAATAATAGGTTGATGTCTGCTTTGATTCTTATTCTACAAGACCTAGGGATTAGTTTTATGGTCTATTTCAATGCCTCAGGAGTTTCACTAGGAGTTTTTTTGATGTATATGGATTGAGTGGTCACTTATGGGTCTCATCAGCTATGAGAACACTAGTTTAGCTACCCTACCCATGATTTGGATTTAGCAACTATGGTCTATACCTTGAAGTGTCAGTGAAAATATCTCTTTGTTAAGATATTTGTTTCTACACAGACTATAAGATATTTTGGTATACATTCTCTTAGTGAGACATGAATATATTATAGATACATTGGGTTGAGTAAATTCATACATTTTACTTCAAGATGGAATATTCCTTATGAAAGGGGAATATTTTTGTGGATGATCTGAGTATAAATACTTGAGATTTATGAGTACAGACTTATGAGGAGGAGTGGAAGTTAATGAGCTTACTCGTCAACTAGAAGATGGATGCATTGAAGGATCAAGATGTGTTTTTTTGTGCTCCCTTTATTATTAACTTTTCCTTGGTGGATCAAGTGAATGCCAATTGATAGCCTGATTATAATTTTATAGTGACGCGAGAATGACTTATGGGAGATGATTTTGTTCTAGGATGGTCTTTGGATAGTGATAACATATTGTACATCCAGGGTAGGGAAGTGTTCCCTACATAGATAAGGGTGTAACTGATGAGGTAATATAATACTACATGAAGGATAGTTTATTTGGTCTTGAACATGATGTATCATGATATCAAGCATCATTTTTGGTGTCTGAGTATGAAGAAGGATATTTTAGGGTTTTTCACTCATTATCTTACCTGTCAAAGGATAAAGGCAGGGAACCTGTAATCAAGTGGTTTACTCCAACCCCTTATAGTGATGGTGTAGAAGTAGGATAAGGTGACAATTTATTTCATCATGGGACTACCTAGAACCCTAATAGATCATTATACACTATAGGCGGTGTTCTTCCTATTGATGAAGGTCACACATTTCTTTCCCATTTGAAAGAATTAGTTTTTGGATGGGTTGGGAAGGTTGTTTATGTAGAAGATAATGAATTTTTATGGAGTACCTTTGAGAATAGTATTTGATAAATATTAATGTTTCACATTGAGATTCTAGAAAGTCTTGTAGAAGATCATGGGGTCTCAACTAAAGGTGATTATAATATATCACTGCAAAATGACAGTTAGTCAAATAGGACAATCTAGATACCAAAGGATATGCTTTGAGTGTGCATGATTAATTTTGGATGATCTTTGGATTACCATTCATATCTAACATAGTTTGTGTATAATAATGAATTTTAGGCATTGATTTAGATGGATCCCTTTGAGGATCTTTATGAAAGGTCATGTAACTCACTATTGTGTTGATTGGAGGCAGGAAAGTCAGTTGTGATCAGACTGATCTTGGTACAAGATACTACTACGCAGGTGTAGTTGATTTAGAAGTAGTTGATTACCTATCAGATTATATAATTCTCATACACTTATAAAGGGTAGAGACCCTTTTATTTTTCCATGGGCAACAAGGTATTATTATAGGTATCACCTAAGTTATGACATCGACATCTGATGAGGCAAGGGAAGCTAATGCCTTGATTCAATAGTCTTTTTGAGATTATATAATGAATAAAGATGGTGGATTATATATTTAATCTTCCTTAAAAAAATTGAGGTATTCATGATGTGTTTCATGTGGTAGTTATGGAAGTAGGATCCGAATCCTAACATGTGATTGATAGTGATGATGTCGAGTTGGCAACACATAATTTGTTCAAGGATTTCCCAATGTAGATAGTGGAATGGAGTGAGAAGGAATTGTGTGGGATGATAGATCATCTTTTCCAAGTATCTGGCATCATAAATAGATCTAGGAGGAGACTTGGGAGTTATAATCATATGTGTGGGTGTAGTGGCCTAAGTTGTTCATCTATGAACCTAAGAGATGCTTCCCAGGGGTGAGAATCCCTTAGAAGGATATTTTGTAACACTCCTAAAATTTCAAGGTGCATTAAATTTAAATTTAATTTATTTTGATGCATATTAGTAAGTTTTGGATGACTCAGGTATTAGATATGGATTAAGTTTTAGATAACAAAACTATTCCTATAGTAAAAAAATGATTGTAGGTGGTGGTTGTGGTGCGATGCCTGGGCATTATAACATGACACATAGAGTGGGGGGGGTATCACGATGTGAAGGATAAAGAGACACACTATGACTGTGTGGATAGAAGGATGGGACCTCTTCCTGGGATTAGTTTCATTATAACCTAGGGGTCATATCATGATTAGGCCTAGTAGGGATGTGTGTTGCAATGTAACCCCTAATCCATGAAATGACCATAATTCTTGGTGTTTTTTTTAAAAAGGGTCAAAATTTTAATTTGACCTTGTACCCTATTTTACTCTTACTCCTCTTTCCACTTGACCACCACATGAATTGGACAAACTTAGGGTCTCATTTTTGGCGAGTTGATCTCATTTATTCCTATCTCTTCCCTATTTTAAATTTCATTCATTACATGGGTTCTCTCTTGTTGAGTCTAATACCATCCAAGACCTAGATGACTATTTATTATTATATTCATTGGTTTTCTTTTTATGAACCCTAAATATTAGTATTTGGGTCTAATTTTAGGTTTTTATAGGTTTATTCATGAATAAAGGAGTGCATATTGGAAAGTACACTTTGTTAAGCTTGAGGTAGATTGTCCTTACCATGTTCAAATTTTATATAAAATTATATTCCTTAACATGAATGTTGTTGCATGCGCAACCCTATGAGACTCGTTTTTTGGTATCAAAGTGGCCGAGAAGGTTTGTAGTGTTTTGGTTGACCCCTTAGAGGATGAGAAATGGGTTCATGGCATAGAGAGGGTGGAATCCCACCTCATTCCATGAGGAAAGGTAGGGTCGTATACTGAGGTATTGGGGTCTTGAGGAATCCGTTTAGGATCGATTGAGGATAGGGTGTCCTAGTATGGTGGTGCTAGGGTTTGGTTGATGAATCCTATTTCTTGTGGTGGTATTTGGAGTATGTTTTGGTTGTTTCATGTTGTGTGGATACTAATGTCTAGGCCAACCTTAAGTGATAAGGTGTGGCTTGAGAAGTGTTGTGGCTTTCCTTGAGTGAGAAGGAATGGTTGAGATTGTGAATTCCTGGTCTACCTTGAGTGATAAGGTGAATATTGAGATGTGAATGGAATGTATTGAGTTATAATACATGGTAGGGGTTAATAAATACCTTGAGTGAGAAGGTGTTCTATGTTGTATTGTTGACCTCCCTTAAATGAGAAGTTCTTGGCCGTCTGTTGATGAGGAGGTTGTGCCTTGAGTGATAAGACTATGGTCATGTTTTGAGTTATATATGAGGTTTCAATAGACATTTACTTCCAAAATGAAGATAAACTAGGTATGACTAGAATTATAGGTTTCTTAGTTAGCGCATAATGACTCGAAGAGTGTTATTTGTTATCAATTTATTTATCCTTGTCATTGCATAAAACTTCATAAATTTGTTTCACTTATGTTAAGGAACTGTTGGTGGTGTTCTACTGGGGTTATAGTCACACTCTACATGGGAATATCGATACACATGTAGAATTGATGTTTAGGGATCCAACCAAGGGAAAGGGCCCTATGATAGATTGTTGGGCAGATGGAGGTGGATGGGGTTGAGTTGAAGTTGGGACATATTCTAGGATATTTTGTAGTAATTACTTATTTATTATTTTGTTATTTTGTTCATTGTATGTATTGAACCACTATATGTGGGGGTATTATTGTTGAATTGATTTACTGGTGTTTTTATTCAATTTTTATATTATATGTGATGATGTTTTTCTATTGTTTCTTCCATATTTTCTTCTGCTTATTATTTTGATTTTTTACTTCTATCAAATGAATTTACTCTGATAGATATCTAATATTGAGGTCATAGTATACCCATGGTACTATTTAGGGATTCACGATTATTTGATAGCCTCTTTAATATATGGAGGCACACATGAGTTCATGTATTGCACTATCTTGGATCTAGTGATCCAGTGATCCATGATAGGGTGTCACAGAAAGTGCATGAGGTGGACCCATGAGCGATGCCCCAGGCTTCACTTCAATGATAAATAGTGACGATAGTCAAAGAAAGTGTGATGGATTTATAGGGAAGAATTATATCCATCAAGTAACACTATAGGGAATGATTGATGGTGATTATAGTGAAATATTGGAAAAAATAAAATCTAGTATGAATCATAGATAAGAAGAGTCCGTATCGGGAGAATTTACCAACTACATGACATATAGTCTCATGAACACACATCATGTATGGTCCTAGATGTGGTTCAAGGGTTTTTATATAATTATAAATATCACATGACATGTGATTTCAAGGTACATGTTTTGAAGGTTTATTAGTGGTGGCTAGGGTTATCACACCGGTTAAATATTGCACGGTGTGTGTGTGTTGGATTTGGTGCTCTAGAACCAACTGAATTTGTACTTTTGATTACTAGAATATTAATAAATTAATTTTCGCATGTTAGTGTTCTTATATATAACATCAATATGATAATATTATTAGATTATTTGTCACATTGAAAAGTTATAGCAGTTCCACTCTATAATGAGAACCTAGAGATGCTATGAAAATATTCTTAAAAATATATGTTTGGTGGTCTAGATAGAATTTATCTAATAGGATGAAAATGATGTTTGGATATTAGGTATTGGAGGATTATAAGACATTGATAATTTGTCTCACAAAGTCTGTGGTTAATAATTTCCAAGAATAGAGGTTATGAGGAAAGACCGACCAATAGGAATTCCACATGTTATATGTATCATTGGACAATACTATATACGGACATGTGTGTTAGTCCTTATACTTGATATTAATATTAATGTATATCATTAACTACATAATTTGATATATTGATGAAGATAATGATGAAATATACTCATGGAGAGGCACCATATATTGGGTGCATCATAAGTGATATGACATTAATTGAATAAGTCAATAAAGGATTTGTCCCTTTTGAGTTAATGGAGGAAGATATCTCCAACCCTTTGATTGAACTGAAACTATCCGATTAAATCCATGACTATGGTAGTTCATCTCCAAGTTAATTTTTGAGAGTCAAAGAAAGATAAATCAAGCATATAGTATGATGACATAAGTATGCAACTTTCTTGATGAGATATCGAGACAAAGAGATTATATTACACAATAACATTCATAAGAAGGTTATTATTATTGTGATACCAAATTATTTCTCTATGTGTGTATTTATGTGTTGTTAGACATTGATCTTGGAATTTAGGTAAGTTCACCTAATTCCCACTAAGAAAGAGGCTTGGGGGGCCACACACTAAGTATATCCAGAATCTCATTGGATTCTATTGAATTTATTATTAAGAATAGATATTATTCTTGGCTTGTGGAATAATAATTATTCATGTATCATCAATCACATAAATTTAATCACAAGATGTTTGAATTTATAATATGTAAGTTGAATATTAAAATAAATATTTATTCACAAGTTTATTGAATATAATATTTATTTAATCTCTTCTTTATTATTCACAAGTTAATAAATAAATAAATATTTATTCACTAGTTTAGTGAATTAATCAATATAAATATTTATTTAGTTATGTGAATATTAAAATAAATATTTATTAACAAGTTTAGTTAATATAATATTTATTTATTTATTAAAAAAATAATATTTATTCATTTAAATATTTTATTATTCATGGTTTTATAAATTTTTATGAGGATTACTGGGCCAATTTAAGAGCCCAATAGAGATGATTTATCATTCCATGAGTTTACCACATGTCATGAGAATATAATAACAATAATAATAATATTATTTAACATGAGGTTTACTTAGAATAAAAAATTATACAAAGGGGCCTTTTATAACATCCCTGACACCAGTAACCCAGAGACTATTCTTACTTATTACATTAGTATAAGATACAAGATATTACACCACCTAAGATTGATCAGTTTAGAAGTCTTGGAAAATCATACACATACATGAATTCCATATTACATTGGAAATTAAAACATAGCATGAAAAACTTTCTTGAATCCTTGAAAATCATTCAATTATTCCTTCTTTATATCCAAAGGAAAGGAAAAAAATAAAGGGTGAGATCAGAGGCTCAGTAAGGGTTACATACAATAGAATCTATCATGATTAAATAAGGAATAATCAATGTGGTGGAGTGGATAATCAATACTCATTTCATTCAATCAAAAACTTTATTTCAATGAACATACATGGCTAATATCAACATAAAAATCCCATGGATAATGGAAACTGAATTCTCAATAAATGAAATGCATAAATTCGTATATCCATGAACATTCTATCAAGGCATCAAACAAGTTATCATGAATCTTACCATGAAGGAATATTAACTAAGTAATTATTATTGATAAATTGATAGGTTTAAACCAAATACCCATATAATGTGGACACATGTTTTGTCTCATGAGACCCGTCAATGCATTGAGGGGATATTTATAACCAGGCCCTACCCATCACTCGTATGTCCTATATATTCTATAGCAGTCTAGGATTTTCATACAAGGATATTACATATTTTTAGATGAATATTCACTACATTACACAAACAAATGCCCAAGTCCTATAATATTTTAGTATATTTGGAGATAAGGCATGCCAAATTATTATTTCATGAAAGATATTCAATCCATCCTATAAATATTTTACCATTAATTACTCTTCATATAAATAGCATAATTATAACCTTTCTTTATAACCTTGGGAAAGGAAACATAAGAAAGGGTGATATTAGATGCTCAGTAAGGGTAAATAAGGGAAATATTTAAGCATAACATGAACATAAGGGTATAAGAACATGATAATAACTTTTGAAAACCATACCCTGCATATCAAAGATCATAATATTGAGTCATGTCATAAATATTGACAAATCATAAGACATGAATCATAAGGGAATCAAAGAACATGAGGCATGAGATCATAAAATTGGCATAAGACATAAAATTGTGGTATACACATAAGTATAGAAAATCACTTCCATAATAGCCAAGACTAATTTCCCAGGCTGTCATAGTGGAATGAGTTCAATCCCCAAACCATCATAGTAGTCAAGGTTCACTCCCAAGACCATCATAGAAGAAAAATTCCCTTAATGATCCAATTTCACTCCCTATTCCAAACCTGTCTATATCATGAGATATAAATCTTTAATTAATGCATTATAGGGAGATATAGGGACCACCTGTTACATAATGAAAATCATATGTATGAGTTCCAAAATATCATAAAAAATTCATCATATCATAACCCATTAAATGAAATGAGTTCCATAAAAATTTCATCATATCATAACCTATGGAAAAGAAACATGTTTCATAACTATTTATTCATTTAATCGTAGTATAACATATAGAAAAATAAGTGGGTTTCATAAGAATTTATAATGGTAGAAAATTTGGAAGAGAAACAAGTTTCATAAAAATATTTTCATCATAAACCATTCAGTGAAATAACAAGAACGGTATCCTTGGTTCATATCCCTAACAATGCATAAGTCGCATCAAAGTATGTCATCCTTGATAGATAATGGTTTTGAAAGATAAATCACTTTAAAAGTTTCACGAGGAAGATAATTTTTCTTTGAAAATAAAATTTTAAAACTATTTGTTTGAAATAATTTTCTTTGAAAATAATCTTGAAAAACTTAAAAATGAATCTTTAAAAATCATTTAAAACATTTCTTGTGGAAAATAACCTTCCTTCTTTGAAAAAAACTTTTTAAAACATAAAATATTTTGAAAATACCTTTATTTGAAAATAACCTTGAAAACTTATAAAGGAATATTCAAAGAAAATAATTATCATGATGGTGGTAAATTATGTTCATGCCATACACATTAAAAAAAAATTCTTTCACATTTTCGGTAAAATACAAATGGTCATTATTTAGAAAATGACATGAAGATTCCTTTCATTTTTTTTAAACTAAAAAATGGGTAAAAAATTATTTAATAAAATATTTAAAAATTTTTAAAAACATTTTTAGAAAACATGTTTTTGAAAGAAAAATAGTTTTTGATAGAAAAGATGGTTTTTATTAAAAAAATTCTTTTTGAACTCTTGAGTGCCTAAAAAGAGGAAAATTAAGGGAGAAAATTTATTCGCATGACATAACCATAGAAGATGAAAATTCATGAGTTTCTTGAGAGATGGATCATAATATTTTATCATTAGAAACATAGTCATAAACAATCCTGATAAATGATGATATTGTAACGTAAAATATTTACCACTTTGGTAACATTGAAACATAATCCCTATGAAAGAATATCATTAAAATAAACTTAAAATATAACGAGGATAAATAAATTCATGATATTAAATGTAAAAGGGTCTATATTTACACCTCATAAAATAAGATAGTTTCATAACATAATCTTGTGTCCCAAATAAGGAAAATTGAGACAAAAATCCCTTACCGCTTTGGAAAGTTTTGAACCATAAACCCCATGAAAGAGGGATCCTAAAATGGATATGTAAATCCCCATAATTTTAAGGAAATTCATCGTAAAATACATTAATTGGAAGTATATACACAATATAAAAGAAATAGGTGGTGGATATGAAATGTGCCTCACAAAAGTAAAAAGTGAGACAAAATCCCTTATTACTTTAGTAATCTTTTTAATTGTAAGCCCAAATAAAGAATAATATCAAATTAAACATTGAATATCACAAAGATGAGGATATTAAAGATATAAAATGTAAAATTGGAATTATAATCACCTAATAAAATAAGATATGTGCATAACATAACCATATGTCACAAATAAGGAAAATTAATACAAAAATCCCTTACCTCTTTAATAAGTTTTGAACTATAAACCTCATTAAAGAGTGAATAGAAATCCCTTACCTTAAGTCTCGTTTCCTTGGTACATGTTCAGACCTACTATATAATAAATATAAGTTTATTATATGTATATTAAATAAAATTACTTATATGTATCATACCATATATTATTTACTTATGACCTTTTATTACCCATTTATTAACAATTCCTTATTAAAATCACGTTTTAGGTAATAACTGATTTTTTTTGTATATGTTTTGATTTTTGATTTTTGGTATTATTACTTTTATCATGGTTCCATAATATCCAAAATAATAATAATTACATAATTATAATATTTATACATCAATTATACTTTTAAGACCAATCATTAAACATGTTTTTGGGAAATGAATTACGTTACGATCATGGAAATGATATGCCATACGTACGCATGAGTAACATTTCCATTTTTAAAAGATAATTATTGAAAAGAGATAAGTAATATATTATATTTATATAATTATAATAATATCATAAATACCATATTATTTCTTTAAATTTACTTATACATATCATCCATGTGGTGGGGTGATGAAAAAAGAGTCACATCGTTTCGTGAAGGCAGTAGTCCACATGTACACGAACAATGTTATCATATATCAGTGAGTGAAAAGGTAAGAAATAAAATGATATATTATATTTTAATAATAATAAATATTTCATTAATATCATAATTTTAACATGTATATCACATATATATATCCTTACATATAAAGCATTAGTGAAAACGAACCACATCGCTTAGTGAGGTGGTAGTTCACTGTACACATGAACGACGTTATTATAACCCATAAGGAATGGAAATTAAAATGGTGTATATGATATAATGAATAAATAGGCATAATTATGTTATAAATATCATATATATACTTTATATACATCATCATACCCAATCTTTAGTGGTGGTAATGGAAAAACAAATGACATCGGTTCGCGAGGAGGTAGTTCACCGTACACACGAACAATGATTTCATAACCCATTTGATGGAAGTGAAGATGGTTGTAGGTCATGAAATTAATATAAAAACATATCAGTATATGTAATATACTTATTTTATTATATCAACATGTTTTAATAATAATTTAATGAGGTTGAGGAATAAATAAAATAAAAATTCTTGTTGAAGAACGTTACCTCTTTTTTAGGCAACCTCCTTAGGTTTGCACCAAAAGCTTTCATAGGATAGTCTTATTCAAAAAATAAGGAATCTAGGATGAGATTATTTAATTTGGGAAGTGATTTGGGCAGGTATTTTCAAAACCAAAAGGGTTTTAAGGTGTGAATAATAGAGGAGAGAGTGTGGACTTTTATAAGTGAGGTGAGTGACACACAATTTTTTGAAAAGAAAAAGGCATAACCATGTTTTTATCATGAAAAAAGGATAAAAAATAGAGTATTATTGCGACTTAGAAATTATATGGTCTAAATATGAACATATGATATATTTTAGTGAGTTTTTTGGTCATTTTAACCCTTATCCTTTTAGTTTAACCCCTAGTAATCCCATTTTTACCTTAACTGTGGTAAATAATTTTTATTGTTTTCACTATTCATTTTTTGGTAAAAAATTAAGTTGAAATTATTATATAATATAAATTATTCTTATTATAAATATGGAATCTATTTTTATAAATTCAATTCATATAAGTGAAAAAATTTAATTTAAAATTAATCCCGCAGACATAATTAGAAAGCGAGTTTTCAAAGAGAAAATCTTCAAAAGTTTATAAAGTTTTTATATACAATTTCAATATGAAATTGATTCCAATGAAATAAATTATATATATATATATATAATTTAACTAATTTTACTTGAAAAAAAATTAAAATATAATTTATCTTTATAAATAATTTAAATGAAAAATTAATTTTCAATTAAAATTCAATATTTTTCACTATTAATAAAAAATAATCTTTTCAAAAAAATTTAAAAAATTCACCCTAATATAATTTTGAAATTATTATTTAAAAAATTACTTTTATTTTTTTGAATAAAATTTATAAAATTGGAAAAAATTAAATTTAAAACAAAATCCATTTATGTGATGAAAAAATGGTTTTTCAAGAAGTGTATTTTTTTTTCAAGCACATGATGATTTTATATTAACTCTATGTATAATAATAATCATTGTATAAATATAAATTAATTTATTTGATATATAGTCTATATATTTCATTTAAAATATTCTTAATTTGGGATTATTTTAATCAATTAAAATGGGGAAACATTATTCACTTTAAAACAATTTTGAAAAAAACCCTTTTTAAACCAAAAAATAAAATTATACTAAAATCCAATATAAATTTTATTATAAAGTAATTAATTGGATTAAATATAACTAAATAATACTTATATTACTTTAAAACATAATGGGGCATTTAAAATAATTAATTTATTGAAAATAAATGATAATTTTACAAAAATCTGTATTTTTCACTAATCACTGAAAAATCAATATTTTCTAAAAAATCCCAAAATTTAATCATAAGTTAATTTCGATATAATGATTCCAAAAATGAATTTAATTTTATAAAATGAATTTTCTAAAATAAATATAAATTAATTATAATATTTTCTCATAAATAGTAATAAAAATCATTTTTGAAGAAAACATATTTTTGATGAATATAATTACTTTACTAAAAATTGATTGATAATTTACTAATCATTTAGAAATTTATATTTAGTTGGAAATTTAAATTTATATTTCATAAATTAGATAATAATATTAACACTTACCTATTTAAAGACCAGGTTATAACAATCATATTTAAAATAATATTATTTCATGGTTTACTGAAACTCGATGTCGCGTGTCATGCATGCTAACAAAGAAACTCATTATTTCGTGTAATGAAAGCTAAAATTGGTGTTGTTTATAACACAATATATCTAAAAATTTAAATTAATTTTTAAAAAATATTACATAAAATTTTGGGATGTTCCCCTTAAAATTACTTTTTCCCTCAAAATTCATCTCAGTCATAAAAGGTTTAACATTTGAAAATTACATCATAGAAACCCACATCATACAAATGAATAATAAAAATTCCCTTAAAAATGGAAATTTGGAAACATAAAGGTTACCTAAAGTAACTCATAACTAGGTTTCCATATAGGATAACATAGTTGGGAAGTGAAAACATGAACATAAAAGAGAAAACTAACACCCAAATACTGATGAAGAGTGATTAAGAACATGGTCAGGAGAAAGTTAACAACCACAAAGATATAAACCAAAGAGGTGTGAAAGAGGTCATTGATATCATAAAAAATGATACAATAGGATTTTTTATTTCAATATCCTTTTCATAATGTCAGGGAATTTGTTTTCCATTAATACTGAGAACATATGATAATTAAATTACCTGATACATTTCTATTTCATAGGCATAATTTAATCCTTTGGTCACACATTGTTCAATTTACACTTCATCTCTTACTCTAAGAAATTAAGATGTATTTTTTATGAATGAATCACTAATGGATCATAAGATCTATAAATAGAATGATAATCCATTCTATCTATATTTAATTATCATCACAAAAAATGGTTAACACAAGTTATGAATGAATATTTATTTGGGGAAATAATACATTAATCTCTAAAAACTCACCCAAAATTCAACTTAAACCATTCCATAAATGGTTAACCTTATAAACCTTAAAAAATTAAAAAGTAATAAATAATCTCACTAAATTTACAAAATTAAATTATCATTAATCCCCCAAACAAAAAAAATTATCTCTCAATTGTCACATACCAAACATGTGAATAAATTCATCATGTATTTTATTAAAATAAGCTAATAACATAAATTACCATAAAAACTTATTAAAAACATATATTCTTCCTTATTACTTTAATAAAACCACATATTATTGAATATTTTCCATAAATACAATAATTCTATAAAATCCATTGATGATAAGATAAACCACTTTGTCTATAAATCGTTAATCAGTTCCAAGGTCATCAATACTATCCAATTTACTTTTTTTTTCATATAAATCATATCTTTATCCAAACTAAACCATAATTTCTCAACATAAATAATATATTAAGGGTTATCTTACCTTAAATCAAAATATCACCTTTCTATTAAATCACTTTTCTAGGTCATCAACATCATTCAACATATTTTTTAATCCTTAATGAAAAAATTATACTGAACAATCCTTATATATTTTATGATTCATATAACATAATTATTGAATTATAATAAATAAATACTTAAATCATCACACTTCCTTCTCAAAACATTAACTAGGATTCATCATCTTATTCCTTAATACCCCTTCCTTTTATATATCATTTGTAGTCTCTTCATCATCAATAGTAAAACCATTACTCATACAACCTTTCTGATTCTCTTCATGAGATTTCCCCTTAGGACATCGATTTGAATAATGCACCTAATTTCCATATTTTAAAAATTCAACCATCAATTATATATTAGGGAGACCGTTATTCTCATCCATTTTATTAACCAAAATTTTCATTTTTTACTTCATAGTTACATGATTTATGTCCTTTTCCACACCCAAAACATCTTCTCATCCCTTTAAGACATTCCCTTGAGTGCTTCTTCCCACATTATAAACATATAGAAAACTGAATCTTCTTTCTTCCATGGTATCCACTACCCAAACTCTCAGAGAACTCTATACTTCTCTTCTTTGGTGAGTTCAATAATTGGTTAAGGTTCACATTGTTAATCATGTTCCATGATAACTAATTAGGCATAATCACAATATCCTTCACTATAGTCATCATCCAATTTAGATGCTGATCATAAAACTTTCCTTCAAATTCAATGTTAACCCAAGTCCTTTTGGTTCCTACCATTTAATAAAACCAAAAATCATAATGTGATCAATGCTAATAATAATAGAAAACTATATAGTCTAAAAAATAATTTATGAGGTTTAAATTAAGACAAATTATTTTAAATATATGACACCTTATGTTTAACCCAAGTCATACATGATTATCATATTTTTAAATCCTTCATGACGGTTCATAAAGAGTTTGTGAATTTATAAATCATATCCCCTGGGAGTGTCAAACTAGGTGTTCAACAAGGCCTGTTTTCATACACCAGGTGACGATTGATTCCATCTCAATGCACCCTTTTTGGAGTTATTATCCCTAGGTATCTCTGTGCTATAGCCACATCCACTTGTAGTATCCAAAGGGATGTAATTTCTTGGAAAACACTTTCCCTATCCTTCACCAAAGTTCTATTACATTTTACTACACTTTGACTAATCCTTAGACTTATCCTTAGAGACATCCCTAGACATATCCTGAGAAATTTCCCTAGGGATCCCACTAAAGTTTTCTCATCCTAGTTTCTAAAGGTTAACCAAACCTTTCCTCTACTATAGCAGTCGAGACTTTTCATACATGGATATTATATATTTTTAGATGAATATTCATTACATTACATAGACACAAGCCTAAGAACCATAATAGTTTAGTATATTTAGATAATAGGAACATCATATTTTTATTTGATGAATGATATTAAATGTATTCCATAAATATCTTCCCATTAATTACTCTTAATATACACACCATAGTTATAAATTTTCTTCATAACATGGGGGAAAGGAAACATAATAAAGGTGCGCTTAGTTGCTCAGTAAGGGTAAAAAATAGAAATACATAATCATAATATGAACTTAAGGGTATGAGAACATTCACATAACATTTTAAAACCATAACCTCTATATAAAATATCATAATCTTGAGTCATGGAATAAATATTGGCAATTCATATGACATAAATCATAAGGGAATCAAAGAATATGATCCATAAGGGAATAACATTAGCATAAGACATAAAATTGTGGTATACACATAAGAATAGAAAATCATTTAAATAGTAGTCAAGGCACATTTTCAAGGCTATAATATTGGAATGATTTCACTACCCAAAACATCATAGTAGTCAAGGTTCACTCCCAAGACCATCATAGTGGAAAAATTCCCTTAATAAATAGGGTTCACTCCACATTTTAGTCCTATCTATATCATGAGATATAAATCTTTACCAAATATATTGGAGGGAGATATAAATCCCACCCATTAAATAATGAAAATCATATGTACGTGTGCCACAATATCATAAAACATTCATCATACCATAACCCATGCAATAAAATGGGTTTCATAAAAATTTCATCATATCATAACATGTGGAAAAGTGATAGGTTTCATAATCATTTCCTCATTTTATCATAGTATTAACCATGAAAAAAGAAGTAGGTTTCATAAGAATTTTATCATGGTATAAACCATGGAAGAGAAATGGGTTTCATAAACATATTTTCAAAACAAACCATTTAGAGAAAGAATAATAATGGTATCCTTGGTTTATATCCCCAACAAAGAATAAGTTTCATCGAAGGATGTCATCTTAGAGAAGAATGATTTAGAAAGATAAACCACTTGGAATGTTTCTTATGGAAGATAAATTTTCTTTGAAAATAAATTTTTGACACTAAAAATATTTTGTATATCATTTTCTTTGAAATTAAACTTAAAAAACATATAAATGAAGCTTTAAAAGTAATTTAAAACATTTCTTGAGGAAAATAACCTTTTTTATTTGAAAAAAAGTTTTTAAAAGATAATTTTTTTTGAAAATAATTTTCATTGAAAATAACCTTGAAAATATATAAAGGAAGATTAAAATAAAATAATGTTTATGAAGGTGGAAAATTTTATTCATTCCATACATGTTAAAACAAATATTCCTTTTACATTTTTAATAAAATTCAAACAGGAATTTTATGGAAAATTACATGAATATTCCTTTCAAAAAATTTTGTAAATATTAAAAAATGGGTAAAAATGCCTTTAATAAATAATTTGAAAAATTATAAAAACGTTTTTGAAAATATTTTTAGAAAACTTGATTTTGGAAGAAAAAATTATTTTCGACCAAAAATATGATTTTTCTTAAAATTATTGTTTTCGAATTCTCGAGTACACAAAGATAGGAAAATGAAGGGAGAACGTTTATTCTCATGACATAACCATGGGATAATATAAGTCATCAGTTTCTTGAGATATGTATTATAATATTTGATCATCAGAAACATAGTCATAAATAATCTCGATAAAAAATGAGATTATAACATAAAATATTTACCACTTTAGTAACTTTGAAACATAAGCCCCATGAATGAATATCATTAAAGGAAACTTAAAATACCATGAGCATAAATAAATTCATGATATTAAATATCAAAGGGGATATGTATACACCTATTAAAAGAAGATAGGTGGATAACATAACTATATATCTCAAAGAATGAAAATTGAGACAAAAATCCCTTACCTCTTTGGTATGTTTTAAACCATAAACCACACGAAAGAGAATCCTAAAATGGATATTTAATTCACTATAATTTTAATGATAAGAACCATGAAATAAATTAATAGGAAGTATATACACCACATAAAATAAATATTTGGTGAATATGGAATGTGTCATATAGAAATAAAAAGTGAGATGAAATCCCTTACCACTTTAGTATTTTTTTTGAATTGTAAGTTCCAATAAATCATAATATCAAATGAAATTTGAATATCATGAAAATAAGTAGATTCATGATATAATATGTCAAAGGGTTAGTATATACACCTTTTAATATAATATAAGTGCATAAAATAACCATATGCCTCAAAAAAGGCAAATTGAAACAAAAACCCCTTACAGCTTTGGTAAGTTTTGAACCGTAAACTCCATGAAATAGAGAATAGAAATCTCTTACCTTAAGAATCAACTTTGTACACATTTGAACCTAATATATAATAAATATAACTTTATTATACATATATTAAAGAACCATAATTATATATATCATACCATATATGATTAACTTATGACCTTTTATTACCCATTTATTAACAATTACATATTAAAATCATGTTTCAGGTAATAACTGATTTATTTTTCTTATATGTTTTTATTTTTTATTTTTGGTCCTCTTAATTTGATTATGGTTAAATCATATCAAAAATAATAATCAATACATAATTATTATATTTATAAATCAATTATAATTTTAATAACAATCATGAAAGATGGTTTTGAGAAATGAATTATGTTATGATCATGGAGACGGTAGGTCATACATACGCATGAGTAACGTTTCCATTTTTAAATGATCATTATATAAATGAGGTAATTAATATATTATATTGAAATAATGATAATAATATCATAAATACCATATTTTTTTGAAGGTAGTGCCTTGGTCAAAGACCAAATCATAATTTATTGAATAATAAAGCAACAAAGTTACAAAAGATGAAAAGATGGGATTTTCTTACAATCTCTATCAAAAAGATGAAATAAATCAGTTGGCATGGCATCCATCCAAGTTACGTTCTGGTGAACACATTTTTTAGCAAGGGCATCAGCAACAGTATTCACTTCAAAGAAGGCATGAGTAGCAATGTAGTCAATCCCACGAAGCGAATTCAGGAAATTCATCCAAAGAGTGGAAAGCGACCAAGCTAGATGAATCACACCATTCCAAATAGCTTGGAAAATGGTGGTAAAATCACTTTCAGTACAAATCTTTCTCCATCCTCTTTGGAGAGAAAAATCAACAACATGGATGAACCCCAACATTTCCTCTTCCAAAGATGATGCAAAACCACATCCACTGTAGAAACATCCATGGAACTGACCAGAAGCGTCCATATAAATCGCTCCACAGCTGGAAAGACCAGGATTGCCCTTTAAGGCACCATCAACGTTCACTTTGATATGCCCTGGCATCGGGGATTGCCAGAATACTTCAAAGGTACGTCTGGGATGAGGATAAATACCCGCAACACGAATATGGTGAAGAATATCCAAATCACCAACAGAATTGTTGCACCAGTCTTTTTGGATTGAAGCAGCCTCTTGAATCGCTATGAGAATTCGAGATTTTCCTTCATTGAGACTTAATGAGTGTTTATTATGAATAATATCATTTCTGACATACCATATCTCATGTAAGAGCTCCGCCACGACCGCAAGAAAGATGTTTTTAATTTATTGTGAGGTTTTATGGTTAATACACTTTTTCAAAAGCATACAGATCGAGTCAGAAGAGGGACACCTGCAGATAAATAAGTCAAAAATGTAGTTCCATAAAGCAGAGGCCGTAGCACATGACAAGAAAATATGATCAGAATCCTCCCTGTATTAATTGCACAGTTGGAATTTAGAACAGAGTTGAATACCAAAAGTTTGCAGTCCAACTTCAGTGGGTAATATATTATGAGCGATACGCCAAATAAGCATGAGCCTTGACGGTTTGATCCAAGGCTTGTTAAAAGAGCTCACCCATTGAAAGTTGGAGTCAATTCTAGAGAAGTTATGATTGTAAAATTTTTTTGAATCAAGAATTCCATTTGGGGAAAGTTCCCAAACAAGGAAATCCATAGAATTAGAAAAGGGGTACTTTCCAATGATTTGGGTGATGTTGTCATGGAGGTCTTGCCTATAAATTTGAATAACATCTTTAATAGAGTGACTAGTATCCTCAGGGGTATTATTTGGAGGTAACATAGTTATCAAGGGGGTACCAGTCCAATTATCAAGCCAAAAATTGATGTAAGAATCAGCGCTAACCATCCATCTAGAGTTTTTTATAATCTCATGATAATAGTTCCTGATAGATGGTCAAATCGAGGAATTGATGAAATTAAAATTCCCCTTCAAAAGTTTATTGATAAATATATGCTTTAAAAAATTAGTAGCCTTAGAGGTAGTGTTGATTAAGCGCCAAGTGTGTCTAGCTTGAAGAGCATCATTAAACAATTTTAAATTTTTAATACCAATACCTCCTTTGTCAAGAGGTTTACAGTAGGTTGTCTAAAGAATAGTAAAAAGTTTCTTTTAAAAAATACTTCCCATCCAAAGGAATTTTTTTATAAAGGTATTGATTTTTTTAAAGGTACCTATCATCCACTTATAATTCATGAGGGAATAGACCATTTTAGAGATGATGGTCGATTTGACAAGGAAAATTCTACCATCCATGGAAAGGGATTTTCCCTTCCAAGTAGAGAGTTGATTAATAATTTGATCCATTATATTAGAGAAGAAACTAGATTTAGGTCTCCCCTAAAATATTGGAACACCTAGATAACTGAAATGGAACAAACCTTCTTTAATTCCAAGATTATTGGTAATAATAGATTTTCTTCGAGCGGAGAAGTTTTTTCCAAAGAAAATATGTGATTTGTTCCAAGAAATGGATTGACCTGAAATATCCTCATAATGAGCAATAGCTTGCTTGAGGACATGAATATTTTTTGGTCCCCTTTAAGAAACAAGATGATATCATCCGAATATAGAAGGTGAGTGGGGACATTAAGGTTTATGGCAGCCTGGATAGGCTTGAGATTATTTTGATCAACCAGAGTAGTAAGGAGCCTGCTGAAGTAATCTTCAACAATGGAAAAGAGGATGTCCGAAAGAGGGTCTCCCTGCCTAACTCCTTTAGTGCATTTGAAATAGCCCCGAGGGGTGCCATTGATCAAGATGGAGATAGAGGTAGATTGAAACAAAGTTTTAATTCTCCTAAAAAAACTCTCATTGAAACCAAAGTTTTTTACAACTTTAAATATGAAAGTCCAATCAATAGTACCAAAAGATTTTCTTATATCATGTTTAATAGCAACACTACCCCCCCTCGTACGCTTGTTTAAGCTATTGGTACATTCAAAGGCGATACAAATACAATCCTGAATAGACCTTCCTTTAATGAAACCAAATTGATTCCAAGAAACGATTTTATTACATATAGGAACAAGCCTATTAGCTATAATTTTAGTGATATTCTTAAAAAGAGTGTTTATCAGGGCAATAGGTCAAAATTGATTAATCTCTGAAGCATTTTCAACTTTAGGAATTAAAGTAAGAAATTGAGTGTTAATTCCATGGGGGAGGAAGCCATTGGAAAAAAGGACTTTACCAGATTGCAAACATCAAAATGTATAACATCTCAATGCTTTTGGAAGAAACCGTTGTTGAAACCATCTAGACCAGGAGCACTATCTGGTTTTAGACTAAAAACCATGTCTCTAATTTCATGATCTAGAGGAATGGTTAAAAGAGATTCATTATCTTTTTCATCAACCATCAAAGGTATAATATCAGGTCCAAGATCTACATTTATATTAGGACCATTAAAAATGTTATGAAAGTAAGATACAACATGGCTTGAGATGGCCTCTTCAGTGTCAATGATTATATCATTGTGTAAAAGTTTAGTAAGAGGGCGAGTGGATTTCCTAACTCTTTGTAGGGAGTTATAAAATTTAGTATTTTTGTCACCATCAGTAATCCATTTGGTTTTAAATATTTTTTTATGCATATTATCTTTTAAGGTGAGGAAATAATTAAGTTTTAAAGAGAGATTAACCTCAGCTTGAGGGTCTATATTAAAATATGAGTTTGTATTGAGAGTTTGAATTTGGCTTAGCTCTTTTTCAAGAGCCTTAATATCCAAATCCATTTGTGAACTTTGAAATTACACAAACCTTTGAGGGCATGTTTTAAGGTTTTCAACTTGAAAATACAGGAAAATGAGTCATTTTGATGTTTCATAGAATCCCAAATGTTCCTAATAAAAGTGACACAATTGGGATCCGAAGACCAAACATTATCGAGTGACGTTATCATATCCCCTAAGAAATAGAAATTAAAAAGTTATATATGATATAATTAATAAATATATATAATTATGTTATAAATATCATATATATACTTTATATCCATCATTACCCAACATTTAGAGGTGGTAATGGAAAAACAAATGACATCAGTTTGCAAGGCGATAGTTCACCATACACATGAACAATGATTTCATAACCCATTTAATGGAAGTTTAGATGGTTGTAGGTCATATAATTAATATAAAATAATTTATGTATTTTTAATATACTTAGGTTATTTTATAATCATGGTTTAATAATAATTAAAGGAGTGTAGGAAGTAATAAAAAACACTCATTGAAGAAAGTTACCTCTTCTTCGGGTAACCTCCTTAGGTTTATGCCAAAAGGTTTCCTAGGTTGGATTTACACTAAAAATAAGTCTTATAGGATGATATGATGGATTTTTGGAAGTGATTTGTGCAATTATTGGAAAAAATAAAACGTTTTTAAGGTGTGAAGAAGAGATGAGATGGGGTGGCCTTTTATAAGTGAGGTGAGTGGAATGTTTGTAATGTTTTGAAAAGAAAAAGGTGTACCCACATTTTCTCATCCCAACAGGATAAAAAATGGAGTAGTATTGAAAATTATACATTATAGGGTTAAAATATGTCTATATAATATATTTAATACAATTTTTTATGTCATTTTAACCCTTATATTTTTATTTAAACCCCACAGTAAACCCATTTTTACCTTAACCTTGGTAAATAATTTTTACTGTTTTCACTATTCATTTTTGGTAAAAAATTAATTTAAACTTATTAGATAATATAAATTATTATGATACAAAATATTAAATCCATTTTTTCAAATTCAATTCACACAAGTTGAAAATTTTAATTTAAAATTAATCCTGCAAACACGATGAGAAAATGGGTTTTCAAATAGAAAATGTTCAAAGGTTTACAAAGTTTCTATATCCAATTTCAACATGAAATTGATTCCAATGAACTAAATTGGATTAATATACATATATATAATTGAAATAATTTTAATTTGAAAAAAAATTAAAATATAATTTAAAAAAAGGCAGTTTTCAATTAAAATTGAGTATTTTTAACTATTCATCAAAAAATCAGTCTTTTCTAAAAAATATCAATATTTAAACATAATTTTATTTTGATACGATGATTCCAAAAAAGGAATTTAATTTTATCAAATAAAATTTCTAATATATATATAAATTAATTATAATATTTTCTCATGAAAAACAATAAAAATTATTTTTGAAGAAAACATATTTTTGATGAATATAATTGCTTTACTAAAAATTGATTGATTATTTACTAAGAATTTATAAACTTATATTAAGTAGGAAATTTATATGAATATTTCATAAATTAGTTAATAATATTCACTAACACATATTTAACGACTAGGTTATAACGATCATATTTAAAATAATATTATTTCACGATTATTTGAAACTCGGTATTGCGTGTCATGCACATTAATGAATAAACTCATTATTGCATGAAATACAATATAAAATCAATGTTTCATATTATCAAGGCTATATAAAATTTTAAATTAATTTGAAAAAAAATATTTCATAAAATCTCGAGATGTTACACATTCATCATATTTTAAATGATCAATCAATTCATTCTCAAAATGCCTTATAAATAAAAAAATTATCTCTATTGAATAAAGAATACATAATATTTAATTAGTTAATGAAATAAAATTCCTAACAAGATTTATTCAACTGATGTCATATATATAAATGATATATGGTTGAAACATGATTAAATTAGTAGAAATGATTTTTAATTCATCTATGATATTAAAAAATATGGACATTGAGGTGAAAATTAATGTCTATTTAATAATGGAGAGTGATAGTGAACATGATCATAAGAAAGTGAATGATATCAAAATAAGGTATAATAAATTACTAGTAAAGGATGATATATGATCATAGATTCATTATAAATGAAAGTTTTTTACTAAAACTAAGTCTTTTTAAAAGGATATAGAAATATTAAATTAAAAATAACATCATTGTAACTTCATGTAATAATGATGTTATAAATTACATTTCAAAATTCTTTACATTCCTTTAAAAAATAATACCCTTTCCTATTGATATAGTTTTGAATAAAAATTCCAATAAAATTTAGAAAAAAAATTTCTTTGAGAATAACCATGGAAAATTTTAAAATAATATTGATAATGAATAATGTATATGATAGTGGGAAAGGGTATTCAAGCCATATACATTAAAAAAATATTCTTTTTTCACTTTTGTAAAAATTTGAAAATAACCCATACAGAAAATATTGAAAATATTACCTTTTAATATATTGTAAATAAAGTAAAAGATAATTTAAAATTTCCTTTATAAACCTTTTAAGAATAATTAAGAACATTTATTAAACATTTAAAATAACATAGACATGGAAGAAAAATAGTTGGTAGGAAAACTTTAAAATATGAATTTATTTAAAAGAAAGTACCTTACTTGTAACTCACTTGATGATTCCTAATCCAAAAAGAGAAGAATAAAAAATAAATCTAAAAACTCCAAACATAACCATATTATAAGATAATAAATGTGTTTTATTATATTAGGTTCATATAATTTTCCCAAAGGAAATTTGAACTTAAACAATCCCAAAATAAAATGAGATTGAAATAGAAATCCCTTACCACTTTGATAAATTTTGAATTAAAACCCCATAAAGAGAAAACTTGAATAAAAAAATTAATTCTATGAGTAAATAGAAATTAATGATAAAAAATTTAAAAGGGTAAGTATATATACCATGTAAAATAAATTAGGTTCATGATGTAAAACATGTTTCATTGAAGTAGAAATGAGGTGAAATTACCCTTACATTGGGCCTCTTCTTAGTCATACATGTTTGATCCTAATTTATAATGAATTTAAATTTATTAAATAATTTATTGAAAAAATTTTTAATCTATATTACATTTTAGGGACCTTTTATAATTATTTTAAATCTATTCATTGAATAGTTCTTTCTTATATCGACCACTTAAGGCTGTTTGATCAACTTATCCAAAATTACTCTGGTATATTGTCTATGGTTAAAGAAGTTATAAATTGGTCCCATCATGACCAAAATTTTAATAATGTCATGAATATAATTTTTTTTTCATTATATAAAATTTTAAAATCATCCATACGTGGTGTTAATAGAAAAATGAATCACATCGCTTAGTGGAGGTGGTAGTCCACATGTACCCACGAGCGATATTATCATTTCCCAAAAATGGAAGGGTAAGAATGTAAATGATATATTATATTTATAGAATCATAATCATGTCAAAATATCATATATATTTATTAATTCCACCTTTATAACCATCCAAGTAAAATGGTTATGTAAAAAAAATTATATCACTACGTGGAGATGGTAGGCCGTATGTATGCAAGAGTGATGTTTCCCTTTTCCATAGGATGTAAAGGAGATGAATAAGAGCTATAAATCCAGAATAATAACTTTTAAGTATATTTAATATAATTATTTTATTATATGATCATGCATATAGATGATTTTAAGGATGTATAATTGGAAATCAAATGAAAACACTCGGTTAAGAGTTATACCTCTTCTTCGGAAACCACCTTTGGCTTACAACTTAAGACTTATAGGTTTGAACTTTGATGAAAAAAAAAGTATCTAGGTCTTGGGGAGGAATTTTGTGAAGTTATTTGATTAGGTATTGGTTGATATAAGTGGATGAATATGTGTTAATAATAGAGGAGAATTTTTTCCCTTTTATAAGCGAAAAAAAGGAAACACTTAGAATTACTTAAAAGATTTAAATATAATATATATCATAATCCTGTAAAGTGGCACTAAATAGACATAATTTCTAACTTAGGACATGATGAGGTATAAATTAATTCAACTATTAAAATTTATACATGCTTAAGTTGCATTTTAAACCTTATCTTTTAGTTTAACCCCTTGTTAACTCTTTTTAATCTTAACCACAAAACATATTTTTTATCCATTAAGGGTCATAAATTTAATTAAAAGGTGAAAATTCACTAAAAAACATACCATGTATAATATTATAGACCATTAATCATCTGAATTTTCTTATTTTGTTTTTTTTTATTTTTAAATCATTTAATAAAATATTGTTTATCATAAAATATCATTAAAGACATTTTTGTTACTATTCATTTAATTTGACTTCAAATACTTCAAGATAATAATGTAATTAGAATATAAAAAAATTTAAAATTATTTATACTTTATAATTACCTATGAAATTTTATGAATACCAAAATCCTTTTAGAACATATTAATTTTATTATTTTTAAAATCATCTACCTTAAATTTTCTACTGCTTGCACAAGCGCTACATCGACATTGCGTAAGCATTTATGGTAATTATATCATCACTAAAAATTAAAAATAAATTAATATCATAAAATTAATTTATTTATATTACTAATAAATATTTATAACCGATATTAAATTATTTTTATCTTGATTATAAAATATTAGAGATATTTAAAGAGAGTTACATTTTGTACTTATTCTTCACTTAAAATAATATAAATGTCATTATCAAAGTAAAATTGAACCAAAATTTCATATATTATAATTTATGATGGATATGGTTGAAATAATCTCATAAAATTAAATAAAGGTATGTGTTGGATTGATTTTGAGACCTTATCTCATAGATTTAACCTTAATTAACCTATTTTACCCATTACCGTGGAGATAAACTTTTACCATTGTTACTATTCATTATGAGTAAAAATGAAATTGAAATATTTACCAAATTTAAACCTCTCTATACCAAATATGGAATACATTTTTCATGATTCAATTTTTAAAAGTGGCAGAAATCAATTTTAATATAATCATGTAAAATTCAATGAAAAATAGTTTTTAGAAAATTATATTTTCAAGAATAAAAATTAACTTATACCAAAATCGAATATAATATTGATTCCTATGAAATTATTTAGATTAATTTTAATAAAATGAATATTATGTTAATTTAAAACCAAATTAAAAATATAATGAGACATTTAAATTATTTTATTTAAAGAAAATAAGTGAAAGTTCTTCAAAAATCGGCATTTCACTAATCACTCAAAAATCAAATTTTTTAGAAAAATCTAAAAAAATCATCGTATGCCTATTATGAAATTCCAATTTAAAAAATGATGTCCATTTTTTCAAATAAATTTTCTAAAATTAGCAATAATTAATTATAATATCCATGCATAAAATATGGTAAAAACCATTTTTGAAGAAAATGTAACACCCCAAAATTTAAAAAAACATTGCATTTGATAGTCTATGAGATATTCAACACCATGATTAGAAAACCTATAAAATATATTTGTTTAAATTTAATCTCTTTGATAGCTTATGGAACATGTAACCCCGAGTATAAAAGAACCGTAATATAGTATACCGTTATAACCTATAAATTAATTTTTTGGGTATGAAAAATACTAACTAAATTATAAAAATTATAGTTATATATTGATTAGAAATAAAATAGGAAACATTTAAAAGAAAAATAAATATTTTCTGGAAAACTATATTTGTTTCGAAAAGATGGTTTAGTCGTACTTTGCACACATAATTTTAAATTATTATTTTTACCATTTTTAGAAAATTTATTTGATAAAATTAATTTAATTTTTAAATTAATAATATCAAAATTATCTTAGGGTGAATTTTTTGGATTTTTCTGAAATGTTTCATTTTTGGATAAATATCAAAAAATACTGATTTTTATTGAAAACTGTTTTTATTTTAAATAATTCACAAGGTTAAAATACAATTAAAATTGGTTTTAAAGTAAAATTAGTAAAATTATATTATAATTCAACTATTTTAGGTCATTTTAATCAATTTATTACTTAATTTTTATATTAAAACCTTCTATACTTATGAGAATTTTCTCTTTGAAAACCCACATTTTTGTCACGTCTGCAAGTATAATTTTAAATAGGATTCCTGCCACTTATGTGAATTAAATTTTGAAAAATGGATTCAATATTTAGAATAATAATAATTTATATTATCTAATATGTTTAACTTAATTTTTGACCATTATGAATAGTTAAAACAATAAAAATTAATTACCTTAGTTAAGGTAAAAATTGATTTATTGGGGAATTAAACTAAAAATACAAGGGTTAAAATGACCTACCAGACTTTAAAAAACCCATTTTATGGCCATATTTTGATCTTATAACCTCTAAGGGTTGATAATGGGCCATTTTGAGGCTTTTTTCATGATAAAAATGTGTGTGTAATTAAATATTTTCAAAAATTCCATGTGTGTCCTCTCCCCCACTTATAAATGGCCACCCCATACCATCCCCTATTCACACTTCCAAATCCATTTGGTTCAGAAAATCCCAACCCAAATAACCTCCTTAATTCCCTCGCAACATTCTATAGCCTTTTTGTTTCATAAATCCATCCTAGGAAGACTTTTGGTGTAAACCAAAAGAAGTTCCATAAAGAAGAGGCAACGTTCTTAAGTGAGTACTTTCATTTTTTTCTTCTTCCACCTCACTAAAATATTTTTTAATCATGATAATATAATAAAACCAGTATCTAACATATACTAATATATTATTATGTTAATTTCATAACCTATATCCATATCCTCTTTTATCAAACAGGAAATAAAACCGTCGATCATGTGTACGACGGACTACCTCCTTGCAAACCAATATAATTCATTTTCCATCACCACCATTTGAGGATGAATATAATGATGGATTTAAAATGTGTATATTATATTTATTATATTATTATACTTATGGAATTATAATATCACATATACCTTATTACTTTTCATGTCGTTTAAAATACGATAACATCGCTCATGTGTACGACGCACTGCAGCCTCGCTAAGAAATGTGATTCGTTTTTAACTTATGATTTATATGGAAAGTAATAAGGATAAATTTAATTAGTATATGTGAAATATATAAAATTATATTTATTATATAAGATTAATATATCACCCAATTATTTATCCTTTCACCCATTCATGGAATTATATCATTGCTTGTGTGTACGTACGACTTGCCGTCTCCATGAAGCGATGCAATTAATTTCCCATGTAAAACCTTAATAAAGGATTATAAAAATTTATATAATGAGTAAAAATGATATTTATAACATTAATATAATTTTAGATATAATGTAACTATATAATATGCTTAAGAACCAGAACATTCATGAAAAATTATGAACGAGAAAACAAGATAATTAACACCTGAAACAATGAAAATAATGAAATATTATTAACCAATGGATGCTAAAATGTTATAAGGGTATCATATATTATATTATAAATATTAATATGGTTCTTTTATAAATTAAATAATTTCTTAAAACTTTTATATATGTGGTTAAATCACATTCAACTAAAAAGAAGCATGAGGTAAGGGACTTCGTCTCAACCTCCTTTCATTGAGGCATATTGTAATGTTATGCATATAATTTCATTTATATGATGTATATAATTTACATTTTACATTTAATATCATGAATTATTCATAATTAATGTGATTTTAAGATTCAATTTTAATTATTTTATCCAAGGAGATTTGAATTCAAAATTACCAAGTGGTAAAGAATTTCAGAACTCAATTTATTTTCATTGGGTTATCTCACTTATTCATTTTCTTTGATATTATAAGATTATGCGTGTAAATAATTTTGACTATATTATGTTTTATTTCTAATTTTTTATGTGTATTTACATTTTAAACACATAATTTATTCATTTATTAATTCTCACTTCAACATTATGATCTTTTTAAGGGTTTATTTCACAATCTCATTTTAATTAATATTGTTTATACTTGAATTTACATTAAAGTAAATTATTTGATCATTGTATAATAAACCCACTAAATTTTATTCAAATATTGTTATTTATGATTTTTTTGAGTAATATTACCATTTTTCACTGTTTGGTACTTAAAATGATTGAGAAAGTGTTTTTTTTGTAAAATTCAACTTCATTTCTCTCTTTGGTCGAAAATCCATTTTCTCCCAAAACCATGTTTTCTAAAAATGTTTTCAAAAATGTTTTTAAGATTCTATAAAATATTTATTAAAGAAATTTTTATCCATGTTTGACTTTTTTACAATTTTATGAAAGGAATCTTCATGTCATTTTCCAAATAAGGCCCATTTGACTTTTACCAAAAATGTGAAATGAATCTTTGTTTTCATGTGTACGACATCTATAGAATTTTACACCATAATGACCAATAAATATTTTAAATATTACCTTATAATTTAAAAAAATTCAAAGAAATTTATTCTCAAAATATTTTATGAACTTTTAGTTTTAAAAATATTTTCAAAGTCAAAAGGATATTTTATTCAAGATTTTTTTAAAGATATTTTTATGGTATTTCTATCCATCAGTGACAAAAACACTTTATTTTAATTATAATACACTGGAGATATGCTATATTGATACCATAATTATTCTTTATATAGATGGTTTATGATCATTTTGACCAAGGAAAGTTTTATATTCACTATCTTGATTCATTTTTGTAGTCATTAACTTTCCCTTGAAATATTCACTTTAATATGATCATTGTACATTAAATTTCCACTAAATATTCATATTATTTATTATGGATATACTTATTTCTTAAACCATATATAATTTCTATGTATGGTGTTCTATATTGAAATTTATTTTATTGATAGGGGATATATTGATAAATTTGTGTTCTTTACTCAATATTGAAATTTATTGATAAGAAATATTATTCACGAATTAAATCAATTATTAAATATATAAAAAATTATTTGGAAATATAGGTATCGGTGAATAATAGTTATATATATCCCCTTGATTTATCTATATTCTCATGAGATGAACCAATTGGATAGCCTTAGTTAAATGGGTTTCTAGTGTATACATACCCATAAGTTTAAAAGTGTCTTATGAAAGGTCTTGATAGTAGTGGTTCCATAAGCCTGAGATCATGATGTCCAATGATTAAGAATTTATTTCATTAATAATTTAGTTATTATTATCCATGATATTTTCACAATGATATTTTCTCTGGATGCATTTAATCCTTAGTTTATTGATTAAATGGAATGTGTTTTTCAGTTATTTACCTTGACATATTGATTATGGATTATCTAGTTATGATAGTCATGATATTTATTAAATGGATTGTGTTTTATGTAATTTACCATTCCATATTGATTATGATAGTCAAGTTATTTTAATGAAAGGAGAGTTTAGTTATTTACCTTGCCATGTTAATTATGCTTATTGATTCATGATATCTTCCATTGTACTTAACCCTTACTAAGAATTTGAGCTGAAATTTATTTTCCTTCCTTTACTAAGAATCTATAAAGTGTAATATGACTGATATAAAAGGTTATTATAGAGGGAATAAAGTTATTCTTGAAAAAGTTATGTTGTAATTTTTTGTTTTATATTGTAATATGAGAATCATGTATATATCTAGTTTATTAATACTACTAAACTATTCAATCATTTAGGATGAGATTCCTTGTATATTATGCCAATGTAATAAAGTAATACACTAGCTCTGGGTTACTAGATTCAGGGTCATTACAGTTGGTATCAGAGAAAGTTTAGCAGAAAAATTGGAAACTAGATTTAGGAAACCATATAATATGGAATATAACCCTATGATATAATTTGTGGATAAGTATAAAAGAAAATTCTAAAGTTTCGCTAATGTAAATATTATGTAATTTTTTCTGAAAATATACATCTATATTGATACTACAAGTATAATTGGTTCTTGAAAAAATGCATCTAGGGGAAATAACTCCAAAAAGGGAACATTGGGCTTGACCTGATCATCACCTAGTGTACAAAAACCATCCTTACTATGCACTTGGTTTGACACTCCTGGGGGATATTCTTAGGATAATTCATATTTTATTTACAAAATATTATGAAAGATTTTAATAGATGATAAAAATTAATGACCTAGGTTAAACCTAATGTGTCTTAGATTGAAAATAATGTGTTAGGATTTAAAGATCCTATAAATGATCATATGGTTTCCCCACTATTATTATTGGTGCTCACACTATGCATTTTGGTTTTAGTCAATGGTTGAGACCCAAAAAAATCTTGTTGATAGTGAACATGAAGGAAAATGTGGTGATTATGAGCAAAAAAATGGGATGATGATAGGAGTGAAAGATATTATTATTATTCCTAATTTTTTATCCTAGAATATTATTAATAACCTATACCTTAACCAACTCTCAGACTCACTAAAGAAGAGAATGATGAAGTTTTCTAAGAGCTCGAGTGGTGGAGACCATGGAGGAAAGAAGGCTTGATTTATATCATGTGAGAAATATAGAAAGATACACCCAGGAAAGTGTCTTAAAGAAATGAAAAAAATTCTTTATGTGTAGAAAATAAAGGCATAAAAAAATAACCACCGAGGAAAAATAAAAGAGCATGATGAAAGGAAATAAATCTCATCCTAGGGATCCATTTATAGTTCGTTGACTTAAATGTGGGGAAACTAGGTATTATTTGAGTCAATGACCTCTTCTAAAGGTTAATACCTAGACCAAAGATGGACTTAAGTTAAAATAAAATGGATGGAGTATTTATGTATTGATATTCAAGAATTAAATTGTATAAGTTTTTTTTACTAATAGAATTTTGGTTATAAGAATCATGAAACATCTAATGATTGTGTAAAATTTTAGAATCATATATATCTTTATTAATATACGAGTTATGGATACCATCATGGGTTATGAGTTTAAGGATGATCATAAGTTCAAAGTCTTAAATTCCCCTTTTTTGGTTTTATGTGATGGAAGTTTAAAAAGATTAAGGATATTTTAGAAAACATTTATGGGAATAAAACATATTGGTTCAACATATGAAAGAGTTATTTGAGGAAGAATGCCTTTAAATTTTTAGGAATTAATATTAAAGGTATTGGTAACCTTTAAGGATTATATTATCTTTGATGTTGTAGTAATTATGGGTCATCATAATTTTAGAATGTTATAGGAATTATATTAATATAGTTTTAGAAAAATGAAAACCCACATATTGGGTGACAACCCATCATATCTAGAAAGGCCGTAAGGCTTGAACTCACAACTAAAGGAAAATAAGGGTTTAACGCCTACTACTGGACTACATGATGTTTTTGTTAATATTTCATTGTTTTTAGTTAAATTATTTGACAAATAAATATCAATGATGAACCAATTATTTCACTGTTGATGTTTAGAGATTAATGTATTATATTGGATAACTTATTCTAACCATATTGGATTTGGAAAATAGTTATAGATAGATAGAAAGAATTTTCACTCTTTTATGGATATTGTGATATATTAAAAGTGACTTTTAGTACTTAAGGCATAAAAAAATTGATTTTTGGATATTCATTTCTTGGAGTAAGAAATGAATTAAAAATTGATCGAAGCACTACCAAAGGATGAAATTATACTTTTGAAATAGAAATGAATTAAGTAAGTATATTTCCTCATATTCATATATAGTAAAATAATTCCTCAATTTTAAGAAAAGGATATTGAATTTTTTTTATCCTATTACCTTCATATCTAATGAATAAAATGGTCATTGAAATTGTCACAAATTTATGGTTTTTAGGTCCTTAACTTCTGATTTATTATTCAATTTTTTGTAATCAATGACCTCTATAATTCTGTATAATTATTTACATTTATCTTCCATGTCCATATATCACTTACCACCAATGTTCTCCTACTTAGAAACCTAGTTATGTGTTATTCTATATGACTATTTGATAAGTGAATTTATTATATACATTTTTTATATTAAAATACTTTGATTATAATGACTTTATTGTTAATAAATTCCTATACACATGATGTTTTCTTCATATTTTTCAGGATGCTATAAGTTATGTTAAATGAGAAAAAGGAGTATAAAGGATCATGATATCCACTTAAAAGAAGGTTTTCCACAAAGTATGATGGCTATGGAAAAATTCTGAGGCATAGAAATGAAGAACTAAGGAAAATGAGGATTTTAGAGCAAAAAATTGACTTCACATGTCATGTAATCATTACACATTATGAACCAGTACAAGGCATGAAAGAAATACAAGTTGTGAAGTAGAAAAAACTAGCCTAGAGTGAATATAACATGTGTCATAGTGTGACACATATAGTCACACTGTGACACATATTTTCACACTATGACACATATATTCACACTGGGACACATATAGTCACACTGTGACACATATAGTCACACTATGAAACATGTGAAGATGACCCAAAAAGACTACAGGTCATGAATTACTTACACATGGTGAAACATTCACATGTCTTGTAATCATTACATAATGTAAAAACATCAACATGATCCATAAATAGATAGATTCGATGTATCAAGGGGTGATGAACTGTTTTATGACCCCGGGACCACCCATAAATACTTTTTGACCCATCATATTGCCATTTAATTCTACCATACCACATGGAAGTCTATAAATAGAAGCCTGATCCACCACACCAATATGAATTTTAGAGACCAAAGTCTAGGGCAAGAAGCTACACTAATGTAGAATCCTCCACCACTTTCTCTATAGTTTTCATTATACTTTATTTTATTTTTATCTTTCCCTATCACTATCTCATTACTAGTATGAGGGAGTAAACCCACCTTGTGCTAGGATTATATAGTTGAATGGGGAAGGTGTCGTTGGATCTATTTATTTTTTATTCATGTATTTGGATTGTTGTAGTTTTTTCAATAAATTTCAAATCCCTTTCTTTTAATTTTATTATAACTATTAGTATTTGAATCTGAAAGGAAAATTATAATTTCACAATTGGTTACCCTAAATTGAGGCATGACCATTGTCACATTCAGGGAAACCAGGTTTTAAAAAGGTATCGAGAAAAATTCAATTTGGAAAAACCCTAAATTACTGGACCAAGGTAAATAGGGGATTACGACATTGAAGAGGGGATAACATGACCATTGGATACAACTCATATTGACTCTAACACTAAACATGGGTTAATCAATTTTTTTTTTCTAAAATCCAATTTCACCTAAACCCTGAAACTAAAGAACCTTGACATGATTTCAAATCTGAATAAAAAATAACCAATTTACTTTTATTTTATCTTTATCTTTCTTCAAATAAACAAAACCCATATTTTCTTCACCTAATTATTTAATTTAAGTAAATTGTTTTTTTGAAAACCTAATTAAACTAATTCAATATATCTATAGATTCAACCTCAAACTTTCCTAATACTATATTTTAATTAATTAAGTATCATGGTTTGAGTTTTTCTAAATTTTTTATTTTTATTAGATCCATAGGGAAATAATGACACCTTTTGGGCCTATCAAAACTGGTGATGTTTCTAGGGATGGTTAAAAGTTATTTTTTAGCTTTATTTTTTTAATTTAATTTTATTTCTTTATTTATTTTTCCTTTTTTACACAGGGTGTTTTGTGCTTCTATTTTCAAGATTCCAAATTTTAATACACGATCACAGAATGTGCTCAAATGGTAAAGAAAGTTTAGACTTCAATTCCAAACCTGAGAAAAGTATGAGAAAAAATAAAAATATAACCATGGAAAGTGTAGAAATAAACCATGTTTCCAGGGTTATTTAAAGAGATCTAGGACCACATATGCTCTTAGAATATGGATGACCATAAAATATAGTATTGAAACCGATCATCCTAGCACCTCGTATTTCTAAAAATCACTTTGATATCAAAACTTCAATCATTCAGATGATCTCAAACAATATGAAATTCACTAGACTACTACATGAAGATCTGAACAAACATTTGTGAAGTTTCCTTGATCTCTATAACACATTCCAATCCCAAAATGTTTCAAGTGACATAGTAAGGAACCATCTCTTTCAATTTTCATTATGAGAAAGATATCGAGATTGGATCCAAAACCTTCCTATACATTATATCACTACATGGGATGAGATGGCTAGGAACTTACTCAACCGTTTCTTCCCAGCTTCTAAATCTATGGAAATATGAGAAAACATGCCAAACTTCTATCAATTTGAGGATGAATCACTATACTCTACATGAGAATGTTTTAAAGATATGACTCAAAAATTTCCCCATCATGGTATAGATATATGAATACTAATACAAAATTTTTATAAGGGTTTTTCATAGGGAAACATATCAATTATTGATGTTGTTTCTAGAGGATCACTGATGAATAATTTACTTAAAGATAGATAAAAATTGTTGGATGAAATAGCAAGCAATAATTTCCAGTGTCAAGGAGAAGGTACATAATGAAAAGTTTTTCACACAATCAACAACAATGAATGGATGACAAAACATATGGAATTGATGACTAAGAATATGTACATGATGATGGGATAGTAGTAAAAATCCTAAGGTACGTATATAGAAGATGCAAATTATGATAATTATAATTGTGGTAATCAATTTCAGGGTTGGAGTCCACAAAAAAAAACAAGGGAAAGGGTACTAATAAAGAGAACATGGATAACAACAACAAGAACCATAAGGGAACAGAATTAAAAGCTAGGTCCATACATTGGAGGAAACATTGGCTGCATTCATGACCATAACTGGGGCTGTAATCAAGGAAATAAAGGAAGAATCAACAAAGCAAAAATCTAGATTGTGGAATCTGGATCATTAAGTTAGCTAAATTGTTGAATATCTCAAAGAGAGACTTAGATAAGTACTTATAGGATTCCCTAAAGTATTCCCATGTGAAGATTTAAAATATTTACTACTTATAAGTGGAAATAAGATAAAAGGACGTGTTATAGAATTTATAGGACAAAAAGCATTATTAGAAAGTGAAAAATAAGTTGAAAAGAGTAAGGAATAAGAAGCTGAATAAGAACCACCATATTAAAAACCAAGACCTCCATTTCTAGAGTGACTAGTACAAGAGAATAATGACACACAAAAAGGTAAATATATGGAACACTTGAAAATTTTCTTATTAATATCCCTTTTTAAGAGGCTCTCATAAACATTCCAACCTACAAAAAATTCATGAAAGAGCTGGTAACCAATAAAAAGAAGCTGGAGGAAATGGGAACCATTCCACTCACATGAGATTTTTCGATGGTGGTATCAAGGGACCTACCTAAGAAGCACCATGATCCAAGTATATTTTCAATTCCCATATTTATCAGATCTAATAAATGTGTAAAAGTATTTTGTGGCCTAGGTGTGCATGTCAATATCATGTCATACATGAATTTCAAGATTTTGAGACTAGAAGTCCTGAATCCCACAAGAGTTTAACTTTAATTAGAAGGCTCAATAGTGAAGTACCCATGAGGGGTAATAAAGGATATCCTGATTAGAGTTGAAAAATTATACTTCCCCATAAACTTTTTAGTGCTCTATTTGAAAGAGGAGTTAAGTCCACTCATTCTAGGGAGACCATTTTTGGCCACTGGGTGTGCGCTAATTGACGTTCAAAGCATAGAACTCCACCTCAGAGTTAGTCATGGACAAGTAAGCTTAAAAATCCACTGATCAATGAAGAATTTTGGCATGAGAGAGAATAATGATTTTAGAGAAGAAAAAACACCCAAAGTTTAGGGTGTCACTAAAAGTAAATAGGTACACAAGATAGATTCTATTGTGAAAGAGGATGCTTAAATTAAAAAATTGAAAAGAAGAAAGAGAAGTTGAAGGGTCAGACTGATGACACTAGAGGAGCGACTAACTCCACCACATTTGAAAAAGGAAAATAGGTATAGATGGTACATGAACATCTATTTAGTTCATCAGGATTGAGGAAGAAATGGTGGATCGATCAAATGGATATTAAGTAAGTAATATCATCAGAAAGAATTACTATGTTTAGGGAAGAAGGACATGGACCAACCTATATAGACAAGATGCAAATGAGACCATTTATAGATCTTGACGAGGTAAAAAATTTTGAATCATTTGTAACTTGATCTAAATATAAGGTAAGTAAGGTTGATCCAATGACGGTAAACAAAAGTTCTTCCAGGAGGAAACCTGAGTTTTTTGTATTTTTATTTATTTGATTTTTAGGCACACATGATCTCACTCTAAATATTTCAAAATAAATTCTTAATGGCCTGTGATTTCAAATTTTTTATTTTTTATTTTTTTAGGACTATCAATACCAAAGACAGTAGCACATAATAGAAAAATAAGTTCTAGGACCGATACAAATCATGAATCGATACACGTTGTAGATCAAGAGTAGGCAAAACTCATTCAACCAAATTATAAGCATCAATAAAAGAGGAGTAAGCATTTAAATTTATAATTTTTCTAATGTATTCCACACATTTAATTTATTTATAGCTTTTAACTACCAATTGAGTGCCCTGTATTTGATTATTACTTTAATCAACTGAACTAGGAGTCAAAAAATATCTAGGATAATTTCTATTCTACGATTTTTAAATTTCTTTATCAATAATTTTAAATGATAAAAATGGGGGAAAAATTATTAGGGATAAGTATGTGGATTAGGTTTTAGAAAATCATTATTTAGGAGAGAATATTGATTATTTTAAATGAATATTTTCTATTATTTTCACATGCCTTGAGTTTTTGATATTTTCATCAATTGATTTGATTATTCATATGCACTGCCATGAGCAGTTGTCCCAACCATTCATCGCATTCCCGAGACATCCTATGAACTTAATATTTCCCGTTCTTTATTTAATACTTATTTCTTGAGAAACTTAGGAATGTTTTCTTCTAGAAATTGTTTCATATCTTTTCAAAGATATAACTACACATAATAACTTTTAATATAATTTAGGCATATTTTGTTTAACCCTTTATCCTTGGAACCACCATTCATTAATCTCTTTTAATCCTACAGAATCCATGAATAGCCTTATTAGGAAGTGTGAAATGTTACAAGCCTATCTTATCCATTCCTACCTTCCTATAAATTTTTTATAAGATATTTAAAATAATAAGTGTGGGGAATGGATTTTATAGGGTGTACTAGGATATAATTCATTGAAAATATTTCACCGGGATATTTTCCATTATGATTTAGGGAAAGGCCATGTATTTTTTAATTATATTTTATCATTAACCCCTCTTGATAAAAAATGGGTTGTGTCTTGGAAGGATAAAAAATCACCATTACCAGACCAATGATCTTCTGGTTATATGTGGTTAGGTAGTGGATGTTAGATTTTTCTTAAACATAATTTAAAAAAATGATAGAATAAAAAATAAAAAAAAGTGCAAGAGAGGTTGATTCATTCATTGTACTTACATATATATTGATCCCACTTTGAGATTTTTGGGGGTAAGATAGAGATGCCATATATAGAGGGATATTATTAGTAATCTTATCTTTTGACATAATGCATTATAATTTAGAGTCAAACCTAATTTTTGAGATTTACTTTTTGCATCATTTACCTACCTACCCTAAAGCCTCAGAGTCATTTTATCCTAAATGGTAAAGAGACCGTGATTAATTGTGATATCTATCTTTATGTGGAAAATATGTTAAATTCATTATAATCCTATGGTAAGTGACATGTTCTTGAGGTTTGTGCTGAACTCTATTTATATTTATACCTTGATGATGAGAGGAAAAATTCATGTGGGGTAAATTTTAGAATCCATGCATATTAATAATGAATTGGAAAATTAAAATGGATAAATGAAAAAGGTCTACTATTTAAAAATAAGAAAAGTAAAACACTTGATTGATTTGTTTCTTTGAGAAATGAGGCATTAATGAATTTTCCTGTGTGATGCTTGAATATTTAATTTCCTATTTAATCAATTTATTTTTTAACATTCAATTTTAAATAATGGTAGAGTAATAATCCATTATATTATGTTAAAATTCCATCCTTGAGGACAAGTATAAATTCAAGTGTGGGGGAATTTGATAAGTTCATTTATTGTATACATATTTTATACTAAAATTCATTGATTTTGATGATTTTATTGTTAATACATTCCTATATACCTATATGATTCATGATATGGAATATCCTGATCTCATTGGTTGAAACACAATAGAACCCATAATCATATCAATAATAACATCATAATTCAGGTGCATCACCCAACAGTGGAATCAAATCAACTATAATAGTCAAAATCTAGAAAAAAAGAGTTTAATTTAAGGTAATTTTGAATTTTACTTGTACGTAGGTTAGCTACGACTAGGAACAACTCATTACCAAATTCATATTCCTTTCTATATATTTTTTTCTCTCTAAATAATAAATAATACCGAAAAATAATTCCCTCTAATACAACTTTGTAACATCCTGGACCCGGATGCCACTCAACAGTGACCAAAGCCCGGTTGTCCACATGAACTCAAGCACATCTCCCTAAATGCTAGAGTCTGATGACTAGTAACGAGGGACTAAGTGTGTCTATGGGGATACTATGCCCTCATCACTAGAGTATAGCACAATTGAATATAAATAATAGATAAGTAGTGAAAGCAGTGAATCATACAGACAATAGGTAAACAATAGGAATAGATACAATAAAAAATATCAAAAAAGAATATCATATACAATGATGATGATGAATTTCATATGAATATATAAAATAACCAAAATAGGTATACATATAATTAATACAATACATAAGTTAAAAGTATAAAAAGGCCAAAAGTATCCCATCTAGCATCGCGAACCTTAGCTCGGTCCCATGCTCCCCTACTCCTAAGAAACAATCAAGAAGTTGTATCAAGGTGCTTTCCCTTATCCACAATTGCAACCATATATTCTATTTGGATACCCAATATGACCCGAACAGGGTGTGAGACATAATACCAATAGGAAACCACCCAAGTTCAAGTTCCATCTAGTCAGTGAATATATAACAGTCATAGTGTGCAATTAGAAATATAATATGTAAATAAAGTACTAAAAGTAAACATCCTATAAAGTCTAGGTTCTCATTTATAAAAAGTTTATTAAATGATTCAATTCCATGTAATTAATAATCCTCTAGACCCGACACGTATCCTATCACCCCATGGAATGATATGATCAAGGGATGCCTAAACAAGCCATCCATAAAGTGTAAGACTAAGACCAAATCCAAGATTGTGCTTTGTCTTAGCAGACATGTCATGCAAATCATTTAATTCAATATTCATTTATGAACCTGATCATGTCCATGGAATTCCTAATTTTGAATCCAGGTATCACTCTAGGTATAATATAAACAAACACCCTACAAGCCCATCCATGGTAATCTTCTCAAGAACCCAGGTATTTCTCTTGGTGTGGTATAACATCTCTGCCATTCGAATCCATCCTTAGCGATCCACTGAGGGTTCCCAAGTATCACCCATGGAATACATGATCAAATTCCATTTGAACCCATCCTTGGAAAACTATACGAAATTCCAAGTGTCACTCAACATATAATAGTCATCCCATATGAGTATGTCCTTAGAAATCCATATGGAATTCTAAGTATCATTCTAGCATAAGAAAGGTATAATCCAATTGAGTTCATCCATGAAATTTTTCATTTGAATCCATGTGTCACCCAAGGAATATAATCATTTAATCAATTCATTATCATTTAATCAATTTTATTTAAACATGTCAAGGTCATCATCAAGAAAATTTCAATTCAAACTCACCTCAAAAGGTGACTCAAAGCATTGGACAAGCTTAGAAGTCTTGCCTCTTAACTACTCAAGTAGGAAATTCATTATATCAACCATATCATGCTTAAAAAATACATATAAAGTAAATGTCCAAGGGTAATGTAATCCCTTACATTTCCATTATCAATTCAATTAAAATTCACAATTCATATTAAAATTTGATTTACATTTCAATTCACAATTGAATTCATGGATTTAATTCACAATTTAAAATAAACATCCCATGACAGGGGGTAAAGGGAACACCTTAAAGGTATCAAAATTCATATGCCATAATTATGGTAAATTTAATTAAACAACACACCCAAAGTGGTGGTTCAAAATCCAATGTCCAAAACTTATAACCATTCAATGATGGGCCTCTTTAATTACATAGGCCATACATAAAAATTTAATTCAAGGATCTAAATTTATTTCAAGGTGCTGCCTAAGAATTGGGTGTGAGGCATAATAGAATATATATAAACACTTAAATTTTAAACAAAATGCAAGATACCACCTACCATAGGTCTGTAGTGGATAGCTCATCTAGTACCAACTCCATATTTGACTCAGATTAGGAGAAAATCAAAGAATGGAAGAAGAACCAAATAATAGGGAAAATTATATTGTACCTAAATAGAGAAACTAATACCAAATAAAATGAGTAATGACTAAAAAGGAATTGATAAATTACCGATATTGATCCAATAAGATGAATGGTTCTTGAATTGGGAACCAGATAGAAGAGATCTGTCAATTCCTAGATTAATCGCCAAAGAGGGATCTCAAAATAGAGGAGTTTTTGTGCATGAGGATAAGTAAGGAAATAGGTTATAAATAGATTTAATTAGAGTAAATTTAGTAAATTCACCCAATTTATTGGGCTTCATGGTTTTATTACATGGTTGTTCAAACCGTGTACCTTTTGTTGTAGGAAAGGGGCACATTGCACGGTTTGTCGCATGATTTGACTAACCATGTGAAAACCATACAAAATTTTCTGTAAAAACTGAATACATTTTCACATGACCTTGTGGCTGAAGTCTAATGGTCTTCTCTAATCATGTAGCTTATAACTCCCCACTTTCCAACTTCGCATGGTTTCATCTAACTGTGTGGCCTCCCCCTTATGGTTTACACTAACCGTGCGCCATGAATTTTCATTTCAAGAGTTGGGTTCTAGGCTCCAAATGATCCCTAGACACCCCCAATACCTCCATGAACTAAAAGAGAATTCATATTAGGCCATGTTTAAGCACTTAAACTGAAAATTGACGGAAAGTAAAGGATCCATAACTCAAGAAAGAACTGAGTTCTTACACAATATAATGTTTATTACTATGAAATTATTTATATTATGTTTAATAAAATGGATCTTATGTTACTTTAAAACAAAATTCAAAATAGAATTAGTCTTTTAAATTACTTATCTTAAATAAAATAAATGACATTTTTTCAAAAATCTGTATTTTTACTATTCACTCAAAAATCAATATTTTCAGAAGAAACTCAAAAATTCATCATAAGAATTTTATTAAATGATGATTTCAAAAATGATGTACATTTTTTAAATAAATTTTTTAAAATTGTAAGTGATTAATTATAATATCTACACAAAAAACATAATAAAAACCATTTTTGAAGAAAATTTATTTTTGATGAATAAAATGATTTTACTGAAAATTGAGTAATTATTTATTATAAATTAATAAATAAATTTTCATGATATAAAACCATTATACATATTTTTCATAATGTGGTTATTTCTATTCATACCTGTCAACCCAACGACTAGGTTATAACAACCATATTTAAATAATATTATTTCACAGTTTTTTATGCTCGATGTTGCATACACTACACGCTATCAAACATAGTGTTATTTTGATATAAACTAAAATCTATGGGTATTATACCTTGTTTAATTATTAATTGTTTAACCATGAGTATAAAGCCCTGATTATATCATTTTAGAGAATTGGGGTTGTTGTGCATGACGACAAGACTATAGAATTCTCTCAATCCTTAGGGATAAATCCTTCTCCCTCCCACTCATGAATGAAGAGAGAAAAAGAGAAATTACTTATTGTGATCAAGAATGGAAAATGAATTAATCATTAATAAATATATATATTTTTTTTTCATAATTCTTGTTTTTAAATCAATTATAAATTAAATGTTAAGGATTATCTCTATAAGATTTTAGGGTTTCTTTGTCGAGTTCTTTAGATATTATATGTTGAAATAGATGAAAAACCACTTATGGTCACTGTCCTAAGGCTTCTATTGCACCTAAAAATCTTGAAGTAGTATCAGAGCAGTCACATTATAATTTAAATTATTTATTATTTTTTGTATTAGTTTTTTCATTTTTTGTCAATATTTATTTAATATTTTTTCATTTTTTATCCAAAAATAGAGATAACATTGTTGTTTAGTTTCACGTGGCCAATAACATGCCAAAAATAAATAAAAATGATCAAATATCCCTTCTTGAGGTTCCATGGTTGTTGGATATATAATAAAAATAAATGATAGTAAATTACACACCATGTACCGATGGTCAACCACATAAGGTGTGAGCCGCAATAATCATGACACACTATGTGGGGGTTAGTATGTGGCATCATTGGATGCCACGTATTGACTTCCAATCAACATGCGACTTGACAGGGTGTAAATGATGTGTAGTTAGTGTACATGTCATGTAATCATGCACAACATTGAATCTATGTAAACCATAGTAAGTCATATGGTCAACGTATATGGTATCATTACATGTCATGAATTGACTATCAGCCAATCAACACAGCTAGACATGAATTACATGGAATGTAACTAGCTATACGTGCCATGTAACAAGTGATAACATGAATGAGATGCACATTGAGACTTTATGAGCATTCTATGGATTTCCAGAAATGGATAACATGATGTGTAGTTGGTTTTAAATTCCATGTAACATGTGCCAAATCATGCAAGGTACATGTCAAGATAGACATGTCGTGTGAGACAGCATGCAATATAATTAAGCGAGACACAAACCACATGGCATGTAGCTATCTATAAATATAATAAACCATGTTTAGATAGGTTATGAAATTCAGAAGGAATTTTAATTTTCTATTTGGTGGATGGTTCATATTGAGAACCAAGACTCAGAATGAGGTTCCAAGCATTGCAACATCCTGAAATAGTGTTTTTAGATGTGGTTTAAGGCTCAGGTGGTTACCCGGGTGTTAGATAGAGAATTGGAGAAGTGGTTGTGGGCCCAATATATTGAAAAGTGGTAACAATATCCTTTCATGACATGAATAATAATTCACATTGTGAAAGGAATTTTTAAGGGGTGCATTTAGGGAATTAAATGAAGGGGGCATGTTGGGGGAGCGCCCTAAAAATTCACGGTGTGAACCCTAGTTCACACTGTGAAAGGGTGATGGTAGTTTTTAAAAATAATAATAAAATGAGGGTTTTCCCCCCTTTTTCAGGTTGAAAATAACATTCATGGGAGGTCTAATGACCGACCTTCCCCACCCTTATTCCCTCCTCAGTTTTGGGTTGTTTTAGGTGTGTTTTCAAGGCATCAGAGGTAAAATTCTTCCACACAATATCTTCATTATTGTTTAAATTTCAACACCATTTATTTTTTATTTCTATATTTAGGGTTTAAATTCCAATTCCCCTGGATCATGGTGGAATCAACCATTTTTATGGGGATTTTTTTCATCTTATAAAGATGGTGTCCCGAGATGATGTTTAGACACCATTGCACATTGTTTTGATGAGGTATGAAATCATAGTGTTTGTTTTCAAGATTTTTTGATTAAATTAAATTATTTTAGATAATATATCAATGATACATGTTAGTGATTTGGCCTAGAATGGTGTCAGGAGTGCGTCACATACTTCTCATGGGTGTTCAGTTGCAGTTCTGGTGTGATGAGAGAATTCGATGAGATTTTAGGAATTTATGCCTATTTAAATTATTTTTTAATAAATTTTAATCTATTTAATTAATTATTAATTAATTATAATTAATTAAAGTGTATTTTTTTGACTTGATTTAGAAGACCTCGATTACAGGTAGTGGCTAGATGGATTTAGAAAAGCTTAGGTGTGAGTTATTAGGATGCACTTAAATAGGGGAATAAATATGATTGAGGTAAGTGGTCTCTTGTACATACCCCTATGGTATTATGATTTAGTTTCAATGCATGTGATTTTCATTCTTTCCACTGAGGTAAATTTACCTTTCATTTTGAATAATTTTTTTCTTTTGAATGGAATGCCTAGAATTGGACATGTGCTTAGGGGAACGTTAGAACCCTGTGTATTGGTTGGTTTTCCTTGACCATCGATGGTCAAGGAATAAATTATTATTGTGTTTCATGAGGTATATAGACCCCCATGAGGGGTGTAATTAGTTTTTTAAGATTAGTGGACCTTAACATAGGTTCCCTTGGAAACCTACATGTAGAGGGAACTAATGAATTGGGACGTTTGATCCAAGTAGGCTGTGTGAGAACTAAGTGATGCCTTAGGTTCATTTGACTTTTGAGATGACCATGGGGTGAATATTCCTCCCCCGTTTTGATGTGAATACCTAAGTGGGTAGACCCGAGGATACTGATGGATATTATGGGTGTTTTGACTAACCTAGAGTGACTTTGAAAGGGGATGAGCTTGAGTTTATCTCTGCTATGTGACTTGCCTAGGTGTCTAGTGAGGCCTTGATGAGACCTTAAAATTGAAAAGGTATGCTATGACCTTAGAGTGATAGGTTCTAACCTAAGATATGTGTTTGAGATAAGAGGACTCGTGAAGGGTATTCTGGCTATGATTAGACCTAGTGGACCCTGATGGGAGCCTAAATTTTAGGATTTTTTACTCTTATTCATTGAAAATACTCATCACTTTCTATTAAAATCTTGGATAATCATTCATTTTTTATACTTTTTGATAATTTGGACTTCATTAAAAATTGTATTAAATTTTTTAGTAGACTATTGAATTTTTAGTTTCCAGAAAATCCATACATTAATCTATGGATACTTGGAATTTTATTTTTTAAAGGCTATCAATTTTGTTTAAAAATAGTTTTGATCAATTTTGAATCAACTTGGAAAAATTCATTCTTTAATTTTAGAAATATAATTTTTTTTATTTAATTTGGAAGTTAATTTGGAAATTAAATGGATTGAATATGTTTTTTTTATTTATTTATTAATTTTGAACTAATGGTAATCCATAAGTTGTTTTTTAGAAATTTAGGATATCATCGTTAATTTTTAATTTTAATATGGAATTAATTTCTAAAAGGAATTAATTTTTAATTTTAATGGTTTTACTCATTCTTTGAGATATATACTGTAAGTAAACTCAAATTTTGATAAATGTAATTTTAAATTGAATATCATGAAATCAAGATTAAAATTTGTTTTGATTTATGATAAGCAAATATTAAATCATTTTTAAATTGGAAAACTATGTATTTTTATCTTTTTATTAATTTTTTGAATTAAATATAATCAAAAATTGAATTGAAAAAATGAATTTATTTTTTTTTCAGGATAATTTTGACATTATTTTAATTGTTTTCATTAATTTTTAAATGAATTATAAAAATTCCCGCCCTATTTTTTTTTGATTTATACAGTAGAATCAGAAATTTTTCAAAGGCATGAAGCGACCATTCTAGTTCACTAGAAAATGGGTAAAGTCCTTAAGATTCCACATGTTGATAATTTCAAGTGACCTTACCCTGCTTGGAAATTTTCCAAAGGTAAGCTACCATTCCCTCCTCTTATGAAATTAACCATGCTTGCCGCATGAAGTAATTTTTTTTTCAAAGGATTGAAGCCACTATAAGGACAAATTTCAACTGGAAGCACCCCTACATTTAAACCTTTCATGATATATCCGATGGTAAATATGAAAAAGTAAATAATTCGTACTCCCACCTACATCAAAAAAATGATAAAATCTAAACTGAACTTGCTTCCACCTTGATTGACCATAGCCTTCTTCATTTATCTACACCCCCTCCTCTTCATACAGTTGATGTGTCATCCCTTCCACCAACTAAGACTAAAGAAATCCAGATATTGTTTGAGTTGAAGAATATGATTTAAACTGAACACTAACTAAGATTAGGGGAAGTGAAGAAAATATGAATCAAATGTTGAACCCCTTTAGTTTTTCCTCTAATACATCTATAGGAATATTGCATGAACATGTTTTAATCGATACAAAATTGATTTTTCAAATCCATCCATGCCTCTTCTATGAGATTCCATTCAATCATCCTTGCATCCAATTTAACCTATTGCACAACTCAAAATGTTAACCTTAACATAACATGTCACCAGGAACTTGAAGGCTGTTCAAATATGAAATCCAAACATGATGATACAGGGCTCGCCGAGGAAGATGAACATAGATAGAGATGCACCACTATTTCTTGAACTACAATCCAGGATGAATTCAAATGATTTGATTAAGAACTAAGATAAAGATTGATCCTACCTCTATTAAGAGATATAACCAAGGTGCAATGAGAACTAGAAGTGCCAAGTTTGGTTGAGATAGACTTAAAATTTGGAGGAGACGACCATCGCTTGTAGATATTGATAAAGGAGATAGCCTCATGATTCCAAGGTTGAAGATTACCTAAGATCATTGAATTTTTTGAATGTTTAACCCATATAATCAAACAAGAACCAATATTGACAATTATCTTCACTTGGTTTTGATAAATAAGAACACAAATCCAAGATAGAATAAAGATGATCGAGTCATAATGATCATATACATGTAATTTCTATTATCCTGGTTTGTTCTTTGTGCATATAATTGATGATGGGGCTATAGTTCCTTCACATGACACTAATTGTGAATCCATCGAGAGGTGTGTAATAACTATTAAATAATTTTCCCCAATCAGTTCAACTAAAGTAGCTTCACTGGAGTTGACCACCTTTGAATTTGAGCCACAACTCCCTATACAAACCTACCTCTCCACTTCGAGTTTCTAGAACATTTTTGGCTAAATAATCAATTAATTCTAGGACTCTTTTTAACAAGTCCCAACATATTGAAGACCCAAATTTTCCTCAGCTCCACACAAAACTCAAGCACCATCCAGAATCCACAATACCTACATATTTATATTATAGAGCTATCAAAATCCCAAAAATGAGATTGAATAAATAATCATGATTTAAAATCCAATATGCCACCATATTTTTCTAAATTAAAAACCAAATATGATGAAATCTAGGCCCAACATCCAATACCTTCTCATTCAAATACCACATAAAAACCTAGAAACGGATAGACCCACTTGAAAGTTTTAAATCCCATATCTTTTCCCATGCCTATTATCATTGAACCAACCACAATACACATATCTCAAAAATTCTCAAGTGACACTGGGAAACACTCATCATCCACTTCTTTATAACATAGCGACGTGCTTCCACTCAGATTTTTCTTGAAGATGTACAAAGCATGATAATGGGAGGAATTTCCCAGCCAAAAAATGCTCTCAATCATGACCCGTAGCAATGACACATAGAAACCATACAAAGATTAAAAATAATATCACTAAGGATTTACATTTAATTAAATAATGAAGAATAATTTTTCTAATGCTTATAAATATGTTCACCTAACCCTAGTAGATGGGATTCAGTAACTGCTGATCAATAGCATAGGGATCCTTTGCAATTTATACTTTTTAATTCAATATTTCATTCTACTTTCTTTCATTGTGTTGTGTGATTATATTCATACCCCTTATTTATTTGTGTTTTTCCCAAACCTCTATGAAATTTCAGTGATCTATTTAACTATATAATTACAGAGAGCTAACTCAAGGGCTAGGTCCCTGAGGGAGATCACAAAATCATTCAAAATCCCTATTATTCGATTTATTTTATAATTTTAATCCTTAATACAACAATAAATTAGAGATAAACAAATCAATAATAACCACCCACACTTTCCCATGTGCTAATATATTCTCCAATTTTTCAAATAAATCCTCTATCTCTTCTCTCAGATTATAGTGCATACAATTAGAGCACTATAGACCAGGGGATGAAAAACTTACAATAGAGATGGGTATAGAGATAGTGGATGACTTGATTGAGTGTGTTCATTACCTCTTCACTATGGAGGATGTGGAAATAAATATGCGTTGGGAGTTCTTTTTGTGTGTGTTTATAACCACAAATTAAATAGATCTGAGCAATTGATGAATGATATTGATTTGATTGTTCGATGAGAAAAATTATGGATAATGAAGAACCTATATAATTGAAGCTTGATCAGAACCCTTTCAACCTAACTTATTGTGTTTTATACTTATTTTGTTTTAAATTCATAAAATAGAAATTCTAAAAATCTATCTTTGTGTTTATTTAAAAATTTATAAAAAAAAAATGAATAAGTGATAGGATAGTGAAACTACCACACCCCACTCTTTGAGAGACGATGTTAGTTAGCCACTCAACTGCATTAGGAGTTATAAAAATTATATTTTATGAGGCCCTGTGAAAGTAATTTCCATAAACTTGGTGTCATTTCCATGTATTAGGGTCGAGTATTTACTCTCTAATACATCATTGAAATCAGTGTTTTCTTGTTTTTCTTTGTTGTTTTATTTTCTTATTTCTCTATTCACTCTACTCTATGATGATAATTGATAGGGTGGCCATTTTTTTAATAATGGGTCACCAATTATACTATTATTTCAAATTTCCATAGGTTTATTTGGAGGAGAAACACCCACAAAAACAAATGCACAACCATTTTTGTTGGGAAGGAAGTCAAGAAGAAGAAATAACTAGAAGTGAGATGCAAGAATTAATGAAAAAATTGGATCAGATCAATATAGATCCCTCAGTGCATGAAGAAAAAGAGGATAAAATACCTAACATGGAAGAGCTAAAGAAACTACTTGATAAAGTCACATATACTATCCAAAAGAAAAGTTAATAATAAGAAGTTGAATAATTAGTGCATGTATTCTTTACTCAAGAAGATACTCAAGAGGGGGAGGAAGAGTTTTTAGATGTGGAAGATATTCTAATATTTACCATTGATCACATCTTCCCAGAGCTCCTATACCTTGAAAAGAAATTAGAAGATGAAACTATTGAGGGTGACTCTTTTTTGAAATTTTCTTTCTTCAATTTTATTGGAACTCAATTATCAATTAACACCCCTTATACTAGAAATGCTCAGTCATGGGCAAGCCTCTGACCATTTATTAATAAAAGAAAATGAATTTAGCAGATACAAAAAGTCCAAAACAACTACATATCATATAAATCATACTCATCACCACCCCCTTTGGAGATTATTTCCTTTGCAATATTTGTCTCCCACTCTGATCTTTCATAGTATTTAATAACCTTGGAATATTTCCTTCTAAGATTCAACTTCTCCAAGGCCAGAAATTCCTTCGAGGACTGCATACCCCAAATTTCCTTCCCAATTGAAGATCTATTAGACACTGGCCTTGGAAGATAAGAATATTCTTTCTTCGCTCTTCGTCGTGGTGGGTTATTCTTAGTACCTTCATCCCTATGCACCTTCATCCTTCCACCCTGAACAATATTACTATAGGAAGGCCGTACCACGCCACTATCCTTTTCCTTGTCACTATCCGAGATTTCACCCCACTTTCCCAAGATTTTTACATCTTGATAACCATCCTCCAATCCACAATCCAACTGGACCTGACTGTTGACGTTAACTATAGCATGGCATTGTGACCGATCCATCAGGTTCAACATGCCTTCCCTGGTTGTAGCATCCATTGGAGCAATAGAAATCTACAAGAGGCCACCTTCCTACCTCACAACAATCTCCTCATCATGCAATTCCTACTCATTCTAAAGTTCTAGGAAACTATTTCTAGTAGAGATCATGATATCCACTCCCCCATCAACATCATCCTTCCCTTCTAGAGCACAAGCCTCCATAGCCCTCGAGATAGGAATAAATGAGTCCAAAATAGTATCAAACATAGGCTCTGACCGCAAGGAGTTGCAAGCCATATCCTACAATTTGATCTCATGGCCAATATGCCTCACATCCTCAGCCATAGCCTGTCCAGAGGTCACCAGAATAGCAACATCATGGTTCACCCTCTACAAAAGGACTGGATCCGTGTACTCCTCCACCACTGCATAACTAGTACCTCCCACCTGGATGCCCAACATCTCCTCAGAAGAGCATGCATGAACCACAACAACACCATTCTATATTGCCTCCTCCACAATACCTACATTACTTCTGTTTATAGCCCTCTGATCACCAGCCACAATAGACCACTGATCCTTAGAAGAAGTAACCATCTTCAAGTGACATGAACTCCCCTCCCCAGCAGACCGAGACTCCACTTCAAGATCATAATTCATCCTGTCAAAAACTTGCATCACCGAAAGATTCAAAGATGTCGGCACTACCTTCACACCACATGTAAGGCCCGGTACATCAGCAACCAAGCCACCAACTTCAGTGATAGAGGATCCCAACCGGCCTCCCTACCCATATGAACCTTCAGTTATGATACACACATCAAATTCAATAGGTGCACTCATGACTACATCCACACAACTATCTTTCACAACCTCCTGAGCCGGCCTCACAACATCAGGAACAACACATCCCTCTCCACATTGTCCGTCCATCACCTGCGATCTACCACTCATCCCTCCATTATGGAAAACAACCTCAATATTCCCAAACTGTTTACATTTCACATAGAATTTCATCCACAACTCAAATACAACCTATTGCATCCAGCATAATTCCTTCTCATAAATAATCCAAACATGATGCATAGAAGGCCTCGCAACATCAACCTCAACACATATTCACAGTCAAATTGGATGAGACAAAGAACTGTTTTGTTGATTATAACAAATATATTGGCCAATCATATTAACAATTTCACAGATAATCGAAGTATTTTGAAAGGAAAGAGGGAGACCAGGGAGACTTACCCATGTCACGATTGAAGAAGGATCATGCTGCATATGAAATTCAAAACTCCATCGAAAAAAATAAAAGGAGGAACCACCACACCTTCTCGGAGTCCCAAACTAAGAAATAATCATATCCTCCTCTGATCCAAAATGAACCATTAAATGTCTCTTATCAAGTAGACCGATGACCGCATGGTCGCGAAGATCCCAAGATTTAGAAATGAACTGAGAAAAAGCTTCCACAAAAGAAAACATCAAAGTGTAATTACACCTGGAAAATGACCTGTATACTGAAATTGATAAGGGGGATACAACTGATCTAAATTTATTTCATTCTAAATTTATACAATCTGAATTATCCCCCAATTTCCTTTATTTTAATTTTATAGACTCAACTCAATTGATGCCCATATTTGATGAGGATGAAGAAAAACCTAAGTAAACCACCCCATAAGAGAAACTAGAGTAAGAAATTGAATAAGAGACTACCCCGGATGATGAAGAGGCTACCCAAAATGAAGAATAATAACTAGATAAACAATTATTTGAAAATATGTTGAAATATTATATAGAATAAGATAAAATAGTGGCTATAAAACCTAGAACATATTGGAATATGAATTATTTTAAATAAATAAATGCATAACCTACCCTAGATAGTGAATATAAATCCACTCGGAAAGTGGTTGATAAAGAGGAAGGAGATAACAAAACTGTGGTGAAGCAAATACTCCCTCAACATCACTATGAACATCAAATATAGGGCATAAGAATAGAAGAGAAAATCCCATTGGTTTCTCATGAAGAAATAGAGGAACAAACTACAACATATAAAAGGAGATAATTTTGAACTAAATTCAACTTGTTTTGATTTTATTCAATATGAATTATTTACTGACTCTCCTTTGGTTGATGAATATTATGAAGCAATATTAATAGAGCTTCCACTAGATGAAGAAGAGGTCATGACAATTGTGGAAGAGATAGAGGAGACCCCATACATCAACCCGCCACCCCTATTTTATGAAATAAATCACAATGATGAGGGGGCAGAAATAAAGATATCTATCAAAGGGGAATCTAAGTAAAATTTAAGTTGAGTATATTTGGAAGGAATGTGATTTTTTGGTTTTAATCACATAATCTCCACCCTCCCTGAGATTAGGGAAAATCTTGGGACTATCTATCTATGGAAAGATACAACCCCTCTTAGTAGGGATATCCCAATAATATATTCCCTTATATATATATTTTTAATTTTATTTACTTTAGTCTATAATAAAAAAAAATTATGTGCTTATCCTATTTTCTATAGGTTTACTAAAGTGGACAACACTTAGAAGAATATTTCAGGCTATTTACAAAGAACCCAGAGGAGAGCCTCACTCAAACCTGTTGTGAAATGGGCATGAGGTTGTGACTATGATTTTACACATTTTATTCAGTTAAAATTTGGTGTGTTATAATATAAATTAAGAATAAATAGATTAATAAGTGTGGGGTAGGGACTAAAACTGGTTTATACTAGTTTTAAATGTTTTTTAAATAAAAAATATACTCACCGAACTGATGAACTGTTTTAGTAAGTCTCTTTAAAAAACCATCTTTTTTGTAAATATTATACATCGCACTTTTATATAGTTTTTGTTATTATTTTTTTCAAAATTTTCTTTAAGTTTAATTCCACCTTAAATAATGAAAATACCATGCTAAATTTAAGGATATTAATAGTTCTAAAATTATGAAATATAAATGATTGCTGAGTGAATTTTTCATTGTCTTCATGAATAATTTGGTCTTATAACTAGGAAATGGAGTGTGAGTGAAAGATTTATTTTTAAATCGGAATCATAAAATGAGATCACTAAAATTAATGAACCTGATTCAAGGTAACTTGGCCTTTGGAAAAAATAACACCTTAGGGATCCAACTCAAATTAAATTTATATAAGTCCTTCAAAATCAAAGTAAAATAAGAAATTGGAATCCCATGGTGAATATATGATACATTAGGCATCAGGTTAATGAGTATTACATTACAATAAGTGCCTTTTCATAGTGCTTTTCACTGTGATTTCCACATATATAGTTGTGAAAAATTCAAAAAAAAAGAAAAAAGAAAAAAAAATCAATAAAGTACCTAATAATAAAAAATGATTTCATTTAAGCGAGGGGAATATTAAACCTAGATGAATAATGGTGTAATTTACTTATAAAAAATTTAATTGAGTAGAATAAATGAAGTGTAAAATAGAACTTTGGTTTAAGAAACTTAGGAGGAAGAGATAAATTGAAGTGTTTATTTTTAAAACATTGATTCCACTAAAATATAATTTACTCAACTCTTGGACTTGGAACTCTCACTTAAATTAAAGAAATAAAATGAATTAAAATCATATAAAAGTCATGATAATTTAAAAAATTGAGGAACCTATGAATTTATTCTTCTATATCATTTATATTTAGGTCTAGGTAGGAAAATCATTATTTTGAATAAATGCATTCAATGTATTTCTTGAGAATATAATAATTTAAGTATGGGGGAGTGATGAAAGAATAAAATTTTAGGATTTTTGACTACTAGTCATTTAAAATTCACCTCAATTTTCCTTAAAATCCTAAGTAATAATTCATTTTTGATACTTTTTTGAGAATTTGTACTTTATTAAAAATTAGCTTAAATTTTGATTTTTAGTGGATCATTTAATTTTGAGATTTCAGAAAAACCACACATTAATTTGTATATAATTGAAATTTTAATGTTTAAAGGCTATCAATTTTGTTTAAAAATAGTTTTGTTCAATTTTTAATCAACTTGAAAAAATTCATTCTTTGATTTTTGAAATATAATTATTTTATTCAATTTTGAAGTTAATTTTGAAATTAAATAGTTAAATGGTTTGAATCAAGATTTTTCATGGATTTATTAATTTTGAACTAATGGAAATCCATAAAATGTTTTTAAAAAATATGGGATGTCATTGTTAATTTTGAATTTTAATCTGGAATTAATTTATAAATGGATTTAATTTTTAATTTTAATGGTTTTACTCATTCTTTAAGATCCATACTAGAAGTAAAATCAAATTTTGATGAATGTAATTTTAAATTTAATATTATAAAATCTATATTAAATTGTGTTTTGATTTTTTATAAGAAAATATTGAATTAATTTTTAATTATAAAACCTTGAATTTTTAATATTTTATTCATTTTTGAATTAAATAAAATCAAAAATTAATTTGAAAAAAGGAATTTAATTTATCACGGGCTAATTTTGACATTATGTTAATTGTTTTCATTAATTTTGTAATTAATTAGAAAAATTCCCACACTAAATAAAATTATTTTTGCATGTTTTTTACAATGGGAGAAATAATTTTGCAAAGGCATGAAGCTACTATGCCAGTTCACTAGAAAATAGGAAAAGTCTCCGAGCTGTCGCACATTGAGAATTTCATGTGATCCCATCCTGCTTGGAAATTTTCCAAAATCAAGGTACCCTGACCTCTTCCTATTTAATCGACAACACCTACCACATAATTAAAAAAAATTAGTAACCTGAATCCCCCATAAGGGCAAATTTTAACTGGCCACACCCATGTATTTCAACCTATCAGGCCCTATCCCATGGTCGATATGAAAAAGGCAAGCAAGAATAATCACACCTCTATCTATAGTATGAGAAAATATCAACTAGTCATGATTCCACCTCAATCAACCACAACCTTCTTCATTTAGCCACACCACCTCCTATTCATGTATTTGATGCCTCATCCCTTCCACCACCTAAGGTATAAGTGAGCCTAATCTTGGATGAACTGAAGAAAATGATTTAAACTGAACACCAACTGAGATAAGGGTAAATGATGAAAATATGAATAATATTTTTAATCCCTTTAGTTTTGTCTTGAATCTATCCACATGAACCTTACACACACATGTTCAAATTGATACAACATCGATCTTCTAGATCCAGCCACTCCCCCTCTACAAGATTCCCTTTACTTGTCCCTACAACCACTTTAATCTACAACACAACCCTAACTGATAAACTGAATGAAAAATTTCAGTGGGAATTTGAAGCCTATTCAAATATGAAATCCAAAAATGATGAGATAGGTCTCACCAAGGAAGATAACCAAGGATGGAGATGCACCATTATTGATCAAATTTCAATCTAGGTCGATGATGGAAGATTTGATTAAGAACCAAGACAGAGCTAGACCTTACCTCTGATGAATATAGAACTAAGGTGCAACGAGATCCAGAAGTGCCAATCTTGGTTGACTTGGACTTTTAATTTGGAGGATACGAACATCACTTATAGATTCCAAGAAAGGATTTGGTCACACAAGTCTAAGGTTAATGATTATCAGAGCCTATTGGCTGATCTAACTGAACATGAATTGAGATTTAGCAAGTAACCATACTTGTTGTTGATGAAGACAAATGAAAATACAATCCAAGGTGAAGATGAGCGAGTCACAATGATTGAATTAATGTAATTAATATTATTCTAGCTTGTTCTATATATAGATCAATGACAAAAGAGCCCTATTTCCTTCCCAACACACTGACTGTGAACCCGTTAAGAGGCACAACCGAAATGTTCAAAAATTTCCCCCAATCAATTCAACTAAATCACCTTTATTGGAGTCTACCACCTTTGTAACAATTCCACAACTCCCCATACAGATCTAACTCACCACTTCAAGCTTCCAACACATTTTTAGTCTAAGAATCAATTCATTCTAGGCCTATTTTAACAAGGCCAAACATATTAAAGATGCAAATTTTCTTTATCCCCCCACAAAAACCAAACATAGTCCAGACTCCAAAACATCCACATATTTTCATTTGAGATCCATTAAAAACCCAGCCAAAAGATCGACTAAAGACTCATGATGTTAGATCAAAGCTTCCATGACATTTTTCTAAATTAAAAACTAAATATGATGATGTAAAAGCTTGACATACAATGTCCTCTCAGCCAAATCCCCCTTCAAAATATGGAAATATCTAGGCCCTATTGAATGTTTTAAAGGCCATATCTAAGAACTAAGCTTGTTATCATTTAACCATCCCCAGTACATGTGTCCCAAAAATTATTTTGTGATGCGGGGAAACACTCATATTCCACTACTCTATAAAATAGGTAAGTGATTCCACTCATATTATTCTCAAATATGTATGGAGTACAATCATAGAAGGAATTTTCTAGAAAAAAATGATCTCAATCAATAAGGATCAACACTGAATTCAAGGAGGAGGAATAATTTCACCGACAATTATAAATATATTCCCCTCCCCCTAGTAGAATGGATCTGGCACTTTCTGATCAATAGTGTAGACATCCTATGTAATATATACTTCTTAATTCAATGTTTCATTCTATTTTTTTATTCATTATGATACATGTTTATCTTTTCCACCCTTATTTATTCATGTTTTTTTCCTAACCTCCATGCCATTTTAGTGATATATTTAACTCTAATTTTGGAGAGCAATCTTGAGGGTGAGGTCCCCAGGGGACTTCACATGATCATTAAGAATCCCTATTCTTCAATTTATTTTCTAATTTTCATCCTTGATACAATAATAAATTATAGAGAAGTAGATCAATAATAATCACTCAATCTTTCTGATACGATTGTGTATTATCTCATTTATCAAATCAATTCTCCCTCTATTTTCTCATTCTATGGTGTATAAAATTATAATACCATGGAATGGGGGATAAAAAAATTATAATGGGTTTAAGTGAAGATATAGTGGATGTCTTGATTGAGTGTGTTCATTGAATCTTCATTGTGGAAGAGGTGGAACTGGATATACATTGGGAGTTCTTTCTGTGTGTTTTCATAACCACAAATTTGATAGAACATAGTGATTAATTAATGATATTTATTCAATTATTAGATGAAAATAATTATGGATAATAAATAAACTATGTAATCAAACTCGAATATGACCCCTTTCACCCTAACTTATTGTTTTTAATGCTTTTTTTTTAAATTCATAAAATAAAAATTCCAAAAATCTATCTCTATATTTCTTTCAAAATTTAGAAAAACAAAAAAAATACACAAGTTATGGGATATAGAAAATCCCATGCCTCACTCCTTAATAAATGAACCTAGTTATCCACTAGGATGTATTATGAGTTATAAAAATTCTATTTGGTAAGGCTTTGTGATAAGAATTTTTATCAGACCCCAGTGGGTGCCATGGTGACATGTTGACCCTAGTGAGAGGGAATACATGGGAAATGGGTAGAGATGATTTCAAGTTCCACATTAGGACCCAAATAAATAATGTGAGCCTTATATGTATACAATAATAATTATAGGTCGTTTTCTGGAGAGTTTGAACATGATCATGCGAGACGGATTGTGCAGATGGCCAACCCTTACGAGTTATGTTATATGAGAGGTCACAGGAGGAACATACTTCCCTATGAGATGTAATGGATAAATGGGATACCATGGATGATATATTTGGATCCATTCTATAAGCCTACTACTATATAACACCCTATATTATCCCCTATGGTTTTATGTTTGTTTATGACAACTATAAAATTACTAGAAATATCCTTTAGGGTTTAGCAATGATGCTTGGTGACTGTGGATTTCTCTAGATTACCTTATGAGGATCGATGATGATGCCTAATGACTTGATTTCCTAGGGCCACCCCTAGGAATAAGAAATTATTATTAATGTTAATGGATTATATAGGGTCATCCCCTTAGGAATTAGTTATGATTCCTACTAATATTTGATTTCTTAGGGTCATCCCCTATGAATCAAAAGTTTTTCCAAATACTCATGGATACCTTAGACACACTCCTTAGATCTGGTGATGATGTCTGCGACTATGGGATGCCTTGGACACACTCTTTGTATATGGAAGTTATGATTGATACTATGTGGTCATTATGCCAGTTTTGGTTGGAACAATTTTGTGACATGCTCAGAGACACCTTGACACTGGCCGAAGTAGGTTTGGGTCAATCCTGAGTGTTATGTAGGACCTGAGGATTGATAGTGGGTATTTATTTACACTTATGCATTATATATTTATTTATATTATCATCATATAACATGTTTACACACTTTTATTTACTAGTTATGTATCTAACTATATTGGTGGTGACCTACTGAGTTGTACTCACACCTTGCACGGGTCACCATGACACTTGGGTACCTGATCATACTCCACCGATTACAGGATTAGGTTGGGAAAAGACTTGATATTGGATAATTAAGTTTCATAGATTGGATGGTATTATTGTTTGGGATGTAGTGATGCCCAGGGATGTAGCAGAGCCTCTTTTACATTTATTTTATTCTTGTATTTTTTCTATACATGTGGTTAGCATAGTGGGTGACTAGAAAGTCTATATGATTGTATGCTTTAACTTACATATTATTATCAATGGTTATATTTTATTACTTCTACTTAATTTGGTTTATCTTATATATGATCCTTATTTTATTTTACTATTATTCTGAACTATGATATGGGGGTATAGTCTCTACACAATATTACCTTATACCCCTTCCTAGTTAGAAAAATCTAGCATATGGGGAGGTGTTCCTGAGGTATAGAGACCTTCCGATCTAGTTAATTTTCAGAGTGGATCAGGGTGGGGACATTAAAAAGTGATATTAGAGCTTATGTGACTGATATAATGGTATTTTTTTAGAGTTTTATTTTATCTTACTATTTAGGGAGATGGTATATAGGTGACATAGGTATGTGTCAAAACTTGTGATGGATATAATACTGGTGCATTGAGAACACCTTTTTCGATAGGAAATCCAGGTTACCAGGGGTATATGATTACTATTCTTGGATTCTTATTTTATAGATTTATGATTTTCAGAGAGCATGAAAAACTTGAGTTTTGAGGTTTATGATTATTGATTTATCTATTTTTTGGCTCTTGGCCTGATGAAAAAAGGCCAGCGTACATGAATCATGTTTGACACATAGGTTTCATGTAGCGACTCAGGTTTTTGGCCCTGTCAGACTTTGGAATATTTCTAGGAATAATTCCAGAGCTATGCGCGAAGACGGCGTGCGATTCCGTGGCCCGGTGTGCCCGGAATTAATTTTATAAAAAATATTAAGTTTTTTATACTATGCACGTGGCGGGGGTGTGATATCTCCTAAACGGTAGCTCAGAACGGGAATCTGAGGGCACGATTGCATCCGGAATGTGCCGTTTACCTTAGGCGAGGTGTAAACTTTGCGGGCGCGGGCCTGCGGTGAGAAACGCCACCAGGGGCGTTTTCGTAAATAAGTGGCGAAGTTAGTGGGCGAGCGTCGGTTTCAATAACTTCTGAATGGAGTCTCGAAAGGAAAATATGAGTCCACCGTTGCATTCAGAATGGCGCGTTTACCCTAGGGGTGACCTTACTTTTGTTCGCATCGGGCGTCGGGTCCGAGACGGGTTTGGCGCCGGCGGGCAGCTGATATAAATATCAGCGCCCCCCCCTTTATCGTTCCTCTCGGCATTCTTCGCCGTTCTTCGCCGCCGCTCCGCCAAATCGAGCAAACGAAGTGCCCACGAGCTCGGAATTCGACGACGGACGTTCCAGGAGCGCGCAACGGAAGCTCTGGAGCGCGGATCTGAGGCAGAACGTCGGCGTTTCGCCCGCGAGGTAGGCAGTTTGAGTTTTACAATCCCAGATCCCATTTTTGTGTTGTTTTCCTTCAAATTTTTGTAAGGGATGTATAGTTCAGGTCCCAAGCTTTCCAAAACATGTTTCGGATCTGAATTTGGAGCATCGGGGTGCTCCCGGTGGCTCATGGAAGTTTTCCAACGAAAACCCGGTTTTCCGGCGACGACGGGCGGAGGCCATGGCGGAATCCGGCGACGGCAAGGCGGCAGTTTCTGGTGGCGGCGGCAGCGGCGCGGTGGTTTCCGGCGAGGCTGGCGGTGGTCCGACCAGGATTTTCCGGGGGTTCTTTAAACCCCCGTAACTCGCAAACCGTAACTCCGATTTGCGAGCCGTTTGCGGCGACGCGCTCCTTGCGTCGAGACAGAGCTTTTGAACTCACTTTGAGGGTTTAAGGGTTCGGGATCGTGGCCTAGGAGTTAGAAACGTCGTATAAAATAATATTATTTTATTATTTTACGACTTCGGGCCGTTGTAACTTCTACCCAGAGCATCCGATTGACGTGCCATCAGTGGAATTGAGACCCTGATGATACGACGGACTTTTTGAGATGGTTTCCGGGTGTTGGGTCTGAGAACGGGGTGCGGGCCCCACGAGGTCGGGTTTTGGCGTTTGCGGAGAAACACAGCTTTTGCACCAGGAGTCCGATTTTGGAGGATAAATAGTCGATCCTGTGTGTTTTTCTGAGAGGATCACAGTGGTGCGATCCGTTCGATGAGTTTCGGAATCCAGGCGTGGGCCCCACCCGATCTGGCCTTCGGTGAATAGTACCTTTTTCATCGGGTGTCTGTTTTGGACGAGCGAGTAGTCGATTCCGCTTGTTTTTCCGAGGGGATCTCCGTGGTGAGATCCACTCGATGGGTTTCATGATCGTTGTGTGAGCCCCGCACGAGCTAGCTACGGTGAATAGTGCCTTTTTCACCGGTGCTCCGTTTCGGGTGAGTAAACAGCCTATCCTACGTGTTTTTCCGCGTGGAACGCGATGGTGGCCTTGGTTTTGGCTTCGGAGGTGCGCAGTGTGGCGTTGTGGCGGGTCGCTCGGGTTAGCGACGTTTGGACCAGCAGTGGTTGAGGGTTCTCCCTTGGTTCGTTCCTACGAGGGTTCGTGTGGTATCACAACTTTCGTATGGGTTTGTGATCCTCTCGATGGGATGTTTAAACTGTTAGAGTTGTGGTATCCCTCCGGGGGTCCTGGAGTGGATCCTCTAGCATCTTTACCCTAGATCGGGTTCTTGGTATCGCTGTGACCGCTTATTCACGGGCGGCGATCCCCTATCTAGCAGGTTAACCCCGTAGTGTTTGTGGCATCATCAGGAATATGATCCCCTACGCAGTGGGTCGTGCATAGTAGGGTTGTGGCATCGTCGGGTTTACGATCCCCTACTCAGCATGATGTTTATAGTAGGGTTGCGGTTGGTTATACGATCCCCTACTCAGCGCTTGATGTCGGTAGGGTTGCGGTATCGTTGGTTATGCGATCCCCTACTCAGCGCGTGGTTTTGGTAGGGTTGCGACATCGTCGGTTCGATCCCCTACATCGCGAGTTATACCAGATAGGGTTCTGGTATCATCGTGTCCATCTTTATATGGACGATGATCCTCTATCTGAGTGTGGAGCTTCTGTCGAGCGCCAGATCGGGTTATGGTATCCCCCAGTGGATCCTGGGTGTGATCCCCTATCTGTGAGAACTACGTATGCCAGATCGGGTCGTGGTATCCCCCAGCGGACCCTGGGAGTGATCCCCTATCCGTGAGCTACGTATACCGGAGTGGGTCTTGGTATCCCCTAGCAGACCCTAGCGGCGATCCCCTATCCGAGGAGTTTGGTGGTTATGGTGTTTCAGTGATGTTATCCGACGAGTGTGGTCTCTCGGGTGAGCGTCTGGGATGTTGGTTTGGGACCCGATGGAGTGTATCTCTCAGATGAGTGTCATCTGGTATGACAGTGTTCGTGGTGTACTCTCCTGGTTGTGGACAGTTGCTGGTGATGAGGTCGGTACCTCTTGTGGCTTTGTGGCGTGTGATGAGTATATCTGGATTGTTCAAGGTGTATGTATGGGCATACACCTGAGCTGAGCTGAGCTGAGCTGACTTGTTGTGTTTAGCCGAGGATGGTCACGAGATGGAGTTTCTCTCTCGTCTGGGTTCCCTCCGGCTGGGTTGAGCGGACTGTTGCCTTTCAGTTACTCCCTTGGGTTTTGGGTTTTTGGGGTGCCTACTGAGTATGTTTATACTCACCCCTGCACGGGCTTTGCCCGCACATGTTTGTGTCTTGTGCAGACCACATGCCTTTTGACGGAGTCCCAGGAGGACCCGGAGCAGGTGGAGCTTAGTGAGCGAGTTGACCGGGGTGTCTACCGGAGCTGTGCCGAGGGATCTTTCCGGTGGGTGTTTGTGGCAGCGTTCCCCTTCTTCAGAGCAGGTTGGATGCGATTTTGTAGTTTTCTTTGGTGGGCCCTGTTTTTCCCTTTGTACTTTTGTTGTTGCACTCTGGTTTGGGATAGATTGTATACATGCTTTTACTTTTCAGTTTCTATATCTCTGCACTGTTGCATGGAGGTGTTTGTGGGTGCGTGTGTATAGGTACCTTAGGCTAATGCCTCCCATGTGTGTGATAGCCTACTCAGTGCTAGTCGCCAGCCCCTGGCCTATTAGAGGCGGGCTTGGGGAGTCGCAGCTCGAGCCCCGTTGGGTCGGGTCGTGACATTTCACATGAAATTCACATTCCTATGTGTGATTTATATCATTGAATACCAAGTTCGACTATTTAAATTGTCAACAACAACCTAAATGGTGTTTTTTCCATATATCTTGTCGGTGGAAATCTAATCAGTTGAACCACAATATATTATTCTTATGACAAGTATTTGGATCTATAGTGATATTCTTATTGATGAAAATTATATAGTCCCTCAGTGTATGGGATGTATAGTGACCATAGTAGGTCGGTACAATAATTTGATGCTCGGGTGATCAGCCCATTAGAGGTAATCTTGATATTGGTTCTAGACAAGAAAACATGTTTGGTTATTTAAAGTGTTAGTATCAACCTATATGGTGTTTTTCTATATATCTCAGTGGTTTCATTCTACTTAAATGAACCCTAAAGCTATGGCATAATTTACATAGATCATGGTAGGGTTACGCCATTATATACATATGTACTAAAAAATAAGAATGTGACCCTTGGGGGTGACTTCTGTATATAGAGTCCCGGTGAGGATCATACCAAGATCATGATTCCCAAGGTGTAGTCTCGTATCCTGGTTCCCAATGATAATTAGTGCCCTAGTAGGATGATGAGATGGCATGTAATGCCTGAGATAGACATGTGAATCATAGAGTGGGTAGTTTGGCATGTGATTTGTAATGTGATATTCAAGATGGAAACAAGGAGGTGTTTCTTATGAGATATGACCTAGTGAGAAACAATTTATATGATAGTAGGGTGAGCCTAGTGATTGAGATACAGATCATGTTGTTAATGGGATGAGTGGTTGAGATGAGATGTGTTTTATGAGGGTAACTCGAGTGAGGGGTTATCCTGGACCTATGAATTTCCTTAGGGATGACAACGTGGGTAGATGATTCAGGTTGAGATCAATGCACAAAAGGTGCTACCAATTATGAGATACAAACATGGAGATTATTTAGATGCCGCAAACATGTAAGGCATGGGTGGATCAATGTTAGGCCCTTTCAAGCCTCTGAGTGGCAACACGACTCAGAGATCCCTCTTCTAGGGTTTCTTCTCTGCATCCTTCTTCTCCCATCCTTCGGCGTGACTCAGAGTGGATCAACGTCGGCTTCTCATCTTGAGGGTGATCTCAGTGTCATTTATGGCATGACCTTGGCTCTGTCTGGTCTTGATTTGGTGTGGCCTCACATCGACTCTGGTGTCTCCTCGGCTTCCTGGATCTCGGCCTTGTTTCCAGTGCGGCCTCGACACCAGTTTCAGTGGCCTCGACTCCATTTAGATCTGTCTCGACATGGCCTTGGTCTTAGCCCTGGGGTTGTATCCACCTGGTGCTCAGTCTCAGCTTCAGATTTGTCTGGTCTTGATCCGGTGTGGCCTCAGCACTAGCTCCGACGTCTTCTCAGCTTCCTAGTTCTCGACTTCTCGGTTTCGGAGTGGCCTCAGCTTCGTCTGGATCTCGATCGGTATGGACTCAGCTTAGTTGTGGAATCAACTTCAGTTCCGATGTGGGATCATCTTTTGAGATATTGGCCTCGGATTCGGTGTGGGCTTGGATTTGATCCTCAACTTCGTCTTTGAATCGACAGCAGTGTGGACTGGAATTAGTTCCGTCATGTCATTGACATTGTCAGTTGCCTTAATGTGGCCGCAGTGCTGGATGTGGTGTAGCCTCGGCCTCCTGGTTCTGGATTCCATCTCCAGTGTGGCCTTGATGTTAGATCTAGCATGGATTGGTCTCATCTCAGCTTCATCTACTGGATCGATGTTGTTTCTAGCGTGGCCTTGAAGTATCTAGAGTATCTTGGATGGGGGAGGATTGTGGTCTTATTATGAAATTTGGTGGTCCCATGACTTTAATAGGTTCTTTGTTTTTGATGTTTTTGATTCTGAATGGTTTGGTTGTGGTCTTGAGATATCGACGTCGTCAGTGTGAAGAAGATACATTATGAAGGAGGGGTTGTGGTAGGGATTTCATATGACATCAGTTCTATATTTTAGGATGTAGGAATTTGGAATATTTGATGATGTGGAAATTCCTAGACACAACCACATGGATCATTCCCCATAAGAAGATTTAGAGATTGCGGTTCATCTTTGCAGCATTTTACAGATTTGGATGTTTGAGAGGGTATAGTGTCTGCCATCAGATTGGGCCTGTGATTTGACAGAGGACACTTTCTTACCATACAACCATGCAACGATGGAGAGCCTCATCATGATCATATGGTTGGAAGGTGTAGCTTCAAGTTGTTAGTTTAGTTTTACGCTCTTGACCTTTGGGTCATGATTTTTCCTAAGTCATGAAGTTAGTTCAGGTTCCCTCCTTCTTCCATTAAAATGATTTTTATTATAATAAAAAAATTTAAGTCCTTCAGGCCGTTGGATGGATGGAAGGCATGGGTGGGTGCCTTTCCTTGATATTAGTGCATAATAGGTGCTACTGGGGATATGGTATAGGTATGGTGATGCCCAAACCTATGTATTTTGGGTGAATTTTCAAATGGTGATGCAGTAGATCATGGATTAACATTTATAATTTTGGAATTATGACTATATGGAGGGTGATCATGAGATAAACCGTGACATTGGTGAGATGCCTGATTTTGGAGAGGAACACCAAGGGTACTTTTATCTAGCTAAGACTAACATTTCATAGAGCATGGTTAGTTGTTTAGGAATGTGAGCCTAAGTATGATGAGATGTGACTCATTGAGAGCAAGTGAGGTTATGTGATTGTGTGGTACATGAGCATAAACTTATTGATATTTTGATGAGATCAAGGTAGAGCTCATTGAATACACATGGTGATATTGAATTTTGAATGATGAGAAGCCATGTGTGAGATGAGGACTGATGAAATTAATAAATTGATTATGGGATTAGTTTATTAGGTTTTAATAATAGTGATAAATTTCACTCTATGGTTAGAGGTAACCTTGGATTTGAATTAGGTTCTATGGGATGGTCGACCTGAGTGTGGGCCTTGACACGTATTGTCAGGTATGTGTAGTTTCAGAGTTTGATATTGGAAGAGAATGGATTTAGAGGAGAGGTACACTCATAATATTTAAACTTATTGAGGTTGTGCTCAAGGAGAGGTATAAGGGTATCTATATAGTGGGGAGAGCACCATTGGCCGTTTGAGGCTGTGCCCCTCATTATGATTAGAAATTTTGGAAAATGATAAAGATGGATTTTGTATGAGTCAAGAATGAGTAGTGATTAATATTTGTGTTGATTAATGAGTATGAGTGGGATGGCTATGTCTATTCATTACATGTTGTAATGGATGGATCATGTTCCGTGGAAGCATGAACCTCATGCTGGAAGGGTTTTTTGAGTGGTGAGATTATTCATTAGATGGTCGGGGTGGCTTTTGGATGCTGATGAGTAGTAAATCTGATTTATCTGGTACTATTTAAATAAATTATTTTAGATTTAGATGAGATATTGGATGGATTTAGTGTGTTGACATTGATCTCGGGATGACGTTGATGTGATCTGAGATAGTTTGTGAGGTGAAATGTGATTCATGATACGATTCAGGGGGTGAATCATAGTTCTTAAAAAGTTTCAATGGTTAATCCAATTCATCACGTGGTGATTTAGGGGTTGAACCTATTTCATCACATGATTCATGGGAAAATCTATTTCATCGCATGATTTAGGGGGTGAACCCAATTCGTTGCATGATTCAGGGGTCAATCATGTAGAAAAATATAGTGATGGTGTTTTTGTGTGATATTGAATGTGGTGGACTAGATACCACATAGAGTACATCATATTGGGTATGATAGGTGTATTTTGATATTTTTTTGGGTCATTTAAAGAAAGGACATCATATAAAATTCTTGTTTATGGGTGGTAAAGACTCATCTAATTTGGTTCAGAATCAGAGATGAGAGGTAGTACCGAATTTTGACTGGTTTTTCATGCATATTTGGGTACAGTGAGATCTAAGACACACCAATTAGGTCATTGGAATACTAATTTGTGTTTCAATATGTGTTTTTGATGGTGGGGAGTACCATGGATCAATATCAACTATTATAAGTTGAGGCTAATGGTAAGAAGAACCATAGGACAAATAGTTATTTTTTTGATGACACTATGGTGTCTTGTGATAGACGGGTTCATATAAGCACTTCCTCAACATTTTAGTGATGGTATAAAGTGGTGGAAAGACTTTTTATGGATATAGATCCTCATGTTTAGAGTTTCATAGTTGAATCTTGTAACAACCCAAACTTTTATTAATGAAAATTCCTATTGATCTAATTAAATGTCTTATTATGAAAAATGGTTATATAAAATATGCACTTACTTGGTTTTTTATATATATATTTTTGGATTTCAAAATAACTTTAAGAATTATTACCATTTCTAATATAGCTTTTGAACAGTGATCACATGATTAGTATAAATATAGGGCTTTAACAATCCAATTTACTCAGAAAAAGGAAGCGATGGCCTCATCTAGTAGAATTTCCCCATATGAAGCCTATTTTTCAGAGCTCAGAAAGGAGGTTGAATCATTGGGCTTTGATCTTGAACAAGCCTAATCCGAGTTTGAAAATGTTAAGCTCAAGAGGAAACGCCTACGGGAGAAGTGGAAGTTGATAGAGATTACCACCCGAGTGATGTTATCTGAGTCACCCCAAGAGTCTGCCACCATCGCACACCTTACCCTAATGTCTTATGTAGGTGTTATAAGGGGTTATGTAACAATACCTTAGCACTATGATTATTTTCATTATTTTTTTGTATAATAAATAATATACATTAATTTTGTTATTGTTACGTTGTAAATAGTTTTTAAAGCACAAATAGTATTTTTAGTTAATATTAAACTAAGGAATCTATTTTGATAAATTAATGGATTTTTGAATTAAATAATATTTTAATAAAATAATTAAATTAATTTTTAAATATAAATGATCGTATAATTTTTAGGAATAAAATTTTAATATTTATTAAGGTTTAAAAGCCGTTTTTTTCAAAACCCATGAATTTTCGATAAATGTCGGTTTTATTTTAAAAGTAAAAATTCACATATTTAGAAAATTATTTAGATAAAATGAATATTATTTTTGGAATTAGGATGTTAAAATTATCCAATGTTGAATTTTTCATAATTTTCTAAGATAGTTGAATTTTTAGGTAAAAATTAAATACCGTTTGAATATATAATGTGTTTTATGACATCATAAAGACACAATAGTGATGTAATAAAGTAATATAAACATTATTTTCGTCCAATAAATGTTTTAACATTAAAATAATGTGATTTTGGGTTTGTTTTATTTATTTTACAAAGCTTTAGAGGACCCTCCAAGACTTATAAAACATTTTAGCATTTTAAATTGATTTCCTTGAGAGTGTGACTCACCTCCACATAAGCAACACTATTATTTTAATAAGTTCGTCCATTTTCCTTATAACATATTGTTTTACACTACCCTTTAGAAAAAAACATGGGAGAAAACCATGGGTTGGTTTATGGTTTTGATTAATTTAATGTGTGGTGTCCCAAACCTAAATAATAAAGAATTCCCTCTCCTTTCTTATATAAACCCAGCCAAGATCCCACTTTCTCTTCACTAAAAGAATTTTTAGTTCATCAAAACTCTTCCATAATATCTCTATAATAATTCCAAGGTGTCCCAAGCTCTTAATAACCCTCTCTCAAGCCTCTTCCAAGGCTTTGGAAGCACACTTCCAAGTAATGGATTTCTTATTTTTCATTTTTGTCTTAATTTCATAACATTGTTATACCCTATTAATTTCAATTAAAAATGTCGGGGTATGATTTTCACCTCCCCCATAATTTCCTCCTTATGTTTGAGTGATGATATAACCCTTTATCTGTCAATAATTTTTCCCATGTACACCCGTTACCATGCCGAAATTCCGTAAGGAATTTTTCTCTTCTCATTTACATTCAAGCAATTATTTTGTATTATGAATCTAAATTCCATTACATATGTTGGGAAATGTATCTATGTGACCCCCCTTACTATATATTTCATGTAAATATGATTAGATACCACTTTATCTCTCATCAACCATTCTTATTAATTCTTATGTCATGCCGTTATGCTACCGAAATTGCACCACGATTTTCCAAGCCAAAGTCATTATGTAGTGAATACCATGACCATTTTTCTATCAATGGTATTCACATTTATACACATTTAATTATTTATTTTATAGTTTAATGTATGAATTCCACATTGTTTTATCGTGTAATAAATGATGATGTTTTATGTATCCATGTTATATGATCCATGTGGCACACTTATGCATGAAATGAAATGTTTACGAAGGGTGCACCCTAATAGCGATCCAATGCATTGAGTAAAGTATAGTATCATGATACTTCATGTGAAATGGGTGTTTACTCATTCTAATTAAATTTCAATGAGGGTTTTCTCGTTCTTCATGTGCAATGAGTGTTTACTCATGTTTCATGTGCAATGAGCCTTGGTTCATGATAATTCCATGTTAAGTGTTATTGCCAAATCTCCATGTTATGATTATAATTATTTATCATTACTTTATGTTCACGTTTCTATTGTGCTCTACTGATATTCCTATTTACTGACATGTATTCTATTTCTCATGTTATTCAATTTTTATTTCCTTACTGGGCTTTATAGGTCACCCTTTTCTTATGCATGTCCTTAGGTTATCCCATGCAATGCTATGTACGAGGGAATGTAGTGGTCATGTAAAGGAAGTTTTCAATAAGATGTTACATTATATGTTTTAAGTTGTTATGTAATTTTCTTAATCCCCAAATACACTAGACCTATTAATCTTATATGTTGTATAAAGTGAAGGTTTTATGTAATAAATCATGTTTAAGTATGTAATAAAAAGAAAGGTTTCTATAGTTGGTATCAGAGGATAGGTTTAGTTATTTTTGAGATTAGGATTATAAAACTATAGTGAAGCCTTAGATACAATACTATGTAGAATAAAAACATCCCTAAATTGCGGTGAGTATTGAGTAAGTGGTTTATAAAGAAAATACATCCCTTTTTGGATACAAGCAGGTAGAGGCGGCTCTGGAACAAATGTACCTAGGAGTGAAAACTCCGACCAAGAGTTTCGGGCTTGACCTGGGGTATCTTGGTACATGACAATATGCCTTTCTGCACACTTGGTTAGGACAATCCTGGGGGATATGATTTGGTAAATTCACAAGCTTAGTATGAACCATTATTAATAGAATTAAAAAAATTCTCCTAAGAGTATATGTTAGAAAGTAGATCATGGATAACATATACTGATGCCTATAGATTCATAAGTTAAGGAAATAAAAGCAATTTATAAGTCATATATTTTGTAATTGTATTACCCTTTATGTGTTACCCATAAATTTTATTTTATTCCAGCCAATGGATGGTAATAAGAGGACTTGGGCTAACAACTAATGCGAAGATCAATGTGATGACTATTCTAATGAGATGCCCAATCCGACAGGAGAAACAATCACAAAATATGTCATGATAATCTCTTAGTTAACTATATATTTGAATAGAAACATGGGTCAAAAGGAACATTCAACCTCCCTAAGAAAGAACAAGTTGCTATCGAGAGCTTCATGAGGCAAAGGTCTCCTACTTTTTATGGATCATCTGATCCCCCAATCGCCGAACAATGGATCAACTCCATTGAAAATATCTTCTCCATCCTACAATGTTATGAACAAGATAAGGTTATTTTGGATGATTATTATAGGAAGTGTGAAGCCTATCAATGTTGGACATTGATAAAAAATATGAAGCCTGAGGATGATATTGAAGCATTGGAATGGAAGGATTTCTGGATTTTTTTTTCGATAAATATTTTCCTTGCACCCTTCGGCTTAAGATGGAAAGGGACTTCCTTTACCTCAAGAAAAAAGATGAAAAATCCATCAGAGCGTATGAGTTAAACTTCACATGGCTTGTACAATACGCCTTCGGCTTTGTCGTTACCCCATAATACAAGGTTGACCGCTTCTTTGGTGGGCTGAAACATAGCCTATGAAAAGCCTTGGTGATCCGTGACTTCAACAGCTATTAGTAAATTGTCTGATGTGACCTCAAGGTTTAAATGGAGATCGGTGAATCTTAGGGTTATCTTGGGGATAAGAAGCATAAGGTGGAATTCAATTCTTGCAGTCTGATGGATAAATACAATGGTGCTAAGAAAATCCATCACCCTAGTTGCCAAAGGTGTGGAAATAAGCATCCCGAAAATTGCCTAAAGGGGATGAGGAAATGCTTTAGGTGTGGAAGAGAAGGGAACCTAGCCGTTAACTGATGACAAGAAAAACCCATGGATGTGACAGAGGATAGTAACTCTCTGTTCGACTCTTAATTCATTGTTCATTGCTTCAACTACAAAGAACCAATGCATCTTGAAAATTAGTTCCCTAAGACAAGGGTTTTCGGAGGCAACCAACAACCTCCAAGGAAGCAAGGGAGAGATTTTTCCATCACTACTGCTGAAGTGAATCCCGAAAAGAAAGTGGTGACAAGTACGCTATTTATTCATTCAAGAATAGAAAACATACTTTTTGATTTTGGTTCTATGAATTCTTTTATATCCTAAAATTTTAGTAGAACAATCCCAACACCACCAAAAATCAAGGAAGTGAAGATGTCGGTGAGTACGGAAAATGGGGAAATCATTGAATACCATGAATATAACTCCTCCCCTATCATAATTTTTGGATTGAACTTCCAAACGAACCTTTTCATACCCCCTCTGGTGGAATTTAATGCAATTATTGGTATGGATTGGATTTCCCTATATAGAGCCAACATAAATTGCTGTGAGAGGGAAATCAATCTCCATATAGAGAATCGAACCTTGATTCTATATAAGCTCAAGGAGGAAGATGAATCTTAATTAGAACCATCATATAAAGCATGGATATTACTTCCCTATGATCATGTGTATATAGCTCAGATGCTTGGGTCTAAGGAAGAAATCGTCCTTGAAGACATGCCTATTGTGAGGGAATTCGTTGAAGTGTTTGCCGAGGAATTTCTTGGTCTTCCTCCTAGAATAAATGTTGAATTATCAATTGATCTTATACCTAGGGAATTTCTAATATACAAGAATATATATATAATGGATGTTGTGGAGATTGAGGAGCTGAAGAAACAACTACAGGAGAATCTAGATAAAGGGTTTATATGCCCAAGTGCTTCACCATGGGGTGCACCAGTTCTCTTCATCAAGAAGAAGGATGGGTCAATGCACCTTTGCATCGATTATCGCGAGCTTAACAAAATCATGATAAAGAACAAGTATATTATCCCTCAAATTGATGACATGTTTGATCAACTACGTGGAGCACAATACTTCTCTAAGATGGATTTTTGGTTGGGATATTATCAAGTAGGGGTGAAGAAGGAAGATATCCCCAAGACCAATTTTCGTACAAGATACGAGTACTATGAATTCATAGTAATGCATTTCGGACTCACTAATTCTCTAGAAATATTCATGGAATTTATGAATAGTGTATTTAGAGATTACCTTGAGAAATTTGTGGTAGTATTTATAGATGATATTCTAATATACTCCAAAACCAAGGAGGATCATGAGGTGCATCTAATAACTATACTAGAGACCTTGCGAAAGGAGAAGCTCTAAGAAAAGTACAAAAAGTGTGAGTTATTATTGAAGGAGGACTTATTATTGGTTCATATCATTACAAGAAATGGGATATCTGTGGACCCTCCAAGACAACTGCAATTGAGGTATGGCTGAGGCCAACATCATTAATGGATATCTGTAGCTTCTTGGGGTTAACTGGATATTATCACCAATTTGTGAGAAATTTATCAAGATTTTAAAACCCTCTTACCAAGATAACTCGGAAGGGAGTCAAGTTTTCTTGGAGTGATGAATGCAAAGAGAGATTCAAGGAGTTGAAAAGGAGGCTTATCATTGCACCCATGCTCACTTTACCCACAAGTGGAGAACTTTTTGTGGTATTTAGTTATGCTTCGAAGATGGTCATGGGATGTGTGTTGATGTAAAATGAAAAATTTATTGCCTATGATTCAAGGGAATTTAAAGTTCATGAGAAAAACTATCCAACACATGATCTGGAGTTGGTTGCAGTGATCTTCACTTTAAAAATTTGGAAGCATTATCTCTTTGGGGAGAAGTGTGAAATATATACGGACCATAAAAGTATAAAGTATATATTCACATAGAAGGAGTTGAACATGTTCCAATGAATATGTTTAGAGATGATCAAAGACTATGAATTCTCAATCCATTACCACCCTAGAAAAGAAAACAAGGTGGCAGATGCTCTAAGTAGAAAGGATCTAGCAATTATATCATTAATGAGAATTGAAAAGGATCTAATCTTCTTGGATTTGATGAAGATGGAAATGGGATTCATTAAAGGAGGAACATAATCAATCCTGTATCAAATTATTTCTCAACCATCCCTCATGGAGAAAATAAAGGATTCTTAAAGAAAGGATGTGGAAATTATGAAAAGGGTGGAAGCTATCAGAAATGGGAAATCATCAGAGTTTGTGGTTGACAAGGATGGAATTGTGAGATTTGGGTCACGATTATGTGTACCATCCGATCCATAGATAAATAAAGAGATTCTGAATGAAGCATATAGATAAACCTTCTCTATTCACATGGGGAGAAAAAATATGTATCGAGATATTCTTGAAAACTTTTGGCGGGACAATATAAAAAGGGAGATTGCTGAATATACATCAAAGTGCCTAGTATGTCAGCAAATGAAGGCTGAGAGGAAAAATTCTAAGGGGATGATGCAACCACTACCAATACAAACATGGAAGTGGGACAACATTACCATGGACTTTATCACTAGACTTCCAAGGACATGCATAAAAAATAATGCAATATGGGTCATTGTGGATCATCTTACAAAGACATCTCACTTTATCGTGATTCAATAGGACTTCTCATTGGATCAAATTGAACATATTTACATCAAAGAATTGGTAAGGCTGCATGGAGTACCACAATATATTGTATCCGATCGTGATCCGAGATTCACCTTGAAGTTCTGGAAAAGTCTCCAACATGCTCTAAGAACTGAACTAAACTTTAGTACAACATATCATCTTCAAACTGATGGCCAATATGAGTGAACTATTAAGACACTGGAAGATATGTTAAGATCATGTTCTATGGACTTCAAAGGAGGATGAGACCAACATCTTCCACTGGTTGAATTCTCCTACAATAAAAATTTCCACTCGAGCATCCGAATGGCTCCATATGAATCCCTTTATGGGAAAAGGTGTAGAACACTGGCGTATTGGGATGAATTCAGTGATCATAATCTTCTAGGACCTGAAATGGTCGAAGAAATGGTGGTTAAGGTGAAAACCATTCATTAGCATATCAAGGAAGCCTAATGTTGATAGAATAGTTATGCAGAAAACCCTCGACGAGACATTGAATTAAAAGTTGGATACATAGTATTTCTATACATACCTTCGTGAAATAAGGTCATAAGGTTTAGAAATAAAGGGAAGTTAATTCCTAGGTACTTCAGCCCCTTCGAGATTCTTGATCGTGTCGGGGCTGTGGCCTATCGAAAAGCACTTCCACATATATGGTCAAAGTACATGATGTCTTCTATGTATCCCTCTTAAGGAAGTACATACCATAACCTTCACATGTACTCTCTTCAGAGGTAGTACAGTTAGACGATGATCTCTCTTACGAGGAGTAACTAGTGAATATCTTAGATCGTAGAAAAAAGGTTCTATGAAATAATACAATGCCCCTCGTTAAGGTGTTTTAGAGAAACCAAAAGTTTGAGGAAGTGACATGGGAATTAGAGGAAGTGATGAAGTAGAGTTACCCACATATCTTTTAGTGTGGGAAAAGTAAATTTTGAGGGTGAAATTTCTTAAGGGGGGAATATTGTAACAACCCAAATTTTTTTTAATGAAAATTCATCTTGATCTAATTAAATGTATTACTATGAAAAATGGTTATATAAAATATGAACTTCCTTGGTTTTATATTTTTTTCTTGGATTTAAAAATATAGTTAAGAATTGTTACCGTTTCTAATATAATTGTTGAACAGTGATCACATAATTAGTATAAATATAGGGATTTAACAAATCCAATTTACTCAGACAAAATAAGCGATGAACTCATCCAGTAGAGTTTCCCCATAAGAATCCCATTTGTTGGAGCTTGGAAAGGAGGTGGCATAATTGTTATTCTCTCTTGACCAATCCCAAGCTGAGCTTGAATATATTAATCTTGAGTGGAGTTGCCTACGGGAGAAGTGAAATTTGATAGAGATTACCACCTAAGCGATGTTATCCGAGCCATCCAAAGAGTCTGTCACCATCGCACACCTTAACCTAAGGTCTTATGTGGGTGTTATAATGTGTTATGTAACAAGAACTTAGCACTATGATTTTGTGCATTATTTCTGTATATAATAAAGAATATATATTCATTTTATTATTGTTACGTTGTAAATAGTTTTTGAAGCACAAATAGTATTTTTAGTTAATATTCAACTAAGAAATCTATTTTGATAAATTAATGGATTTTTGAATTAAATAATATTTTAATAAAATATTATTAAATTACTTTTTTAATTATAAATTATCATATAATTTTTAGGAATACAATTGTAATATTTATTAAGGTTTGAAAGCCGTTTTTGTCAAAACCCATGATTTTTCGATAAATGTTGGTTTTATTTTAAAAGTAACAATTCAAATATTTAGAAAATTATTTAGATAAAATGAATATTATTTTTGGAATTAGAATTTCGAAATTATCCAATGGTGATTTTTTCACAATTTTTTAAGACAATTGAATTTTTGGGTAAAAATTAAACACTGTTTAAATATATAATGTGTTTTATGACATCATAAAGACATAATAGTGATGTAATAAAGTAATATAAACATTATTTTAGTCCAATATATGTTTTACCATTAAAATAATGAGATTTTAGGTGTTTTTTGATTTATTTTACAAAGCTTTAGTGGACCCTCCAAGACTTAAAAAACATTTTAGCTTTAAAAATTGTTTTCCTTGAGAGTGTGACTCACCTCCACATAAGAAACCCTATTATTTTAAGAAGTTAGGACATTGTAATTATAATTTTTTTCCACCCCCCTTTGGAAAAAACCATGGGAAAAAACCATGGGCTTTTTTGTAGTTTTGATTAGTTTAATGTGTGGTGTCCCAAACCTAAATAATAAAGAATTCCCTCTCCTTTCCTATATAAATCCACCCAAGATCCCACTTCCTCTTAACACAAAGCCTTTTGAGTTCGTCCAACCTCTTCCCTCCTCCCTCTATAATCCTCACAAGGTGTCCCAAGCTCCCAAGAAGCCTCTCTCAAGCCTCTTCCAAGCCTTTGGAAGTACACTTCAAAGTAAGGGATTTCTTCCTTTTCATTTTAGTCTCAATTTCATTATGTTGTTATAACCTTTTAATTTCAATTAAAAATGTTTGGGTATGATTTATAACCTCACCCATACTCCCCTACTTATGTTTTAGTGATTATAGTTACCTTTATCTCTCATTAATTCCTCCCATGTAGACCCGTTACCATGCCTAAATTCCATAAGGAATTTATCTCTCCTCATTTACATTCAAGAAATTATTTTGTATTATGAATATAAATTCCATTAAATATTTTGGGACATGTATCTATGTGACCTCATTAATTTCAATTTCATGTAAATATTATGAGACACCCTTTATCTCTTATCAACCATTCTATTAATTCTTATGTCATGCTGTTATGCAACCGAAATTGCACCACGATTTGCCAAGACAAAGTCATTGTGTAGTGAATACCATGCCCATTTCTCTATAAAGGGTATTCACCTTTATGAACATTTAATTATTGATTATAGAGTTTCATGTATGAATTCCACATTCCTTTATCATGTAATAAATGATGATTTTTTATGTATCCATGTTATATGATCCATATGGCACACTTATACATGAAATGAAATGTTTATGAAGGGTGCGCCGAAATAGCGCTCCAATGCATTGGGTAAAGTATAGTATCATGATATGTCATATGAAATGGGTTTTTACTCATGATAATTCAAGCTAAATAAGGGTTTAATTTTACTTCATGTTCAATGACGGTTTACTTGTTCTCAATGAGCAATGAGCTTTGGCTCATGCTAATTCCATATTAAGTGTTTTTGCCACATCTCCATGTTATGATTATCATGATTTATCTTGCCTTTATATTCATGTTTCTCTTGTGATACATTAATATTCCTATTTACTAACATGTATTTTATTCCTCTTGTTATTCCATTTTTATTCCCTTACTGGGATTTATTGCTCACCCTTTTCTTATGTATGTCCTTAGGTTATCCCATGCAATGCTAAGTACGAGGGAATGTAGTGGTCATGTAAAGGAAGTTTTCAATAAGATATTGATTTATATGTTTTAAGTTGTTATTTAATGTTCCTAAGCCCCAAATACACTATAACTTTTGATTTTATATGTAGTATCAATTGAAGGTTTTATGTAATAAATCATGTTTAAGTATATAATAAAAAGAAGGGTTGTTATAAATCTCATTCGATGTTCAGAGATGGAATGCGATGAGTTGATCATAAATTGGTTTCCCAAGTGGGTCAGGGTTATTGGGTAAATGTTTGGTGAGACTTCTCAGGGATGAGAAGTTCTATAGAGGGGAGATTTTAATATCCCATGTCTATAAAGGTTATGAAATTCAAAAGGAATTTTAATTTTTCATTTTGTGGATGGTTCTTCTTGATAACTAGGACTCGAAATGAGGTTTTGAACTTTGTAATATCCTAAAATAATGTTTTTGGATGTTGTTAAAGGCTTAGGTGGTGACCCTGGCATTTGGGAGAGTGTCAGAGAAGTGTTTTGGGGACTGATCTATTGAAAAGAAACAACAATAGACTTTCACAACATGAATGGAAATTAAAACCATGAAATGGGTTTTTAGGTGGCACATTAAAGTCATGAAAGGAAGGATCTCTTGCAAGGGGAGTGACCTGAAAATTCATGAGTAAAAGGAAGTTATGAATGGGTTGTTTGGATCAAGTGGGCTTTGAGAGAACTAAGTGATGCCTTAAGGTCATTTAACTTGTGAGATGACCACGGGGAGAGTGTTCCTCCCCCATTGAGATGTGATTACCTAGGTGGGTAGACCTAAGGAGACTTATTGATAAGTTGGGAATTTGGACCAACCTATGTTGAATTTAAAATGGGATGGTATGGGATTGAGAAGATCTCCCTTATGAGACATGCCTAGGAGTCCTGCGAGGCCTCGATGAGACCTTTCCAATACCAAGGGACACTATTCCCTCCAAGTGATGGGTATTGAACCAAGAGACACATTTGAGATAAGAGGACCTATGAAGTGTGTCCTAGCTATAATTAGACCTTGGGGACCCTGGTGGGTTTCCCACTGACATGTTGACCCTAGTGATAGGGCATATACGGGAAATGGGTAGTAATTATTATGTGTGTCACCTTAGAACCCAAATCGATGATGTGAGCCTTAAATATTCATAGTGAATATTATAGGTCGTGTACTTGGGAGGCCAACCATGATCATGTTAGATGGGTTGGGTAGATGACCAACCCTTATTTATATGAGAATTCATAAGAGGAATATATTTCCCTCTAAGTTTTATTGGATACATGGGATTCCTTGGATGATCTCCTTGGATCCGACCTGTGATATTTTTACTATGTAATGGACAAGATTATCCTTGGGATTTGACATTTGTTCCTGATGACTATGGAACACCTAGGATTATCCCATGGGGTTTGACGACGATGCCTAATGACTATGAATTACTCAGTAATACCTTTTAGGTATCAATAATGACACATGATGAGTTGATTTCCTAGGGTTAATCACCTAGGAATTGACGATGGCACCTACTAATATTTGATTCCCTAGGGTCACCCCTTAGGAATTGACAGTTGTTCCTGATACTCATGGATGCCTTGGTTATGCTCCTTTAATCTGGTGATGATGTATGATACTATAAGATATCATAGACATGCTCTCTGGACCTGAAAGTTATGCCTGATACTATATGTTTATTGGTACAGTTTTGGGTTGGAACAATTTTTTGATGTGATTAAACACACCCTAACATGGTATGAATTTGGTTTAGGTTGATTCTGAGTGTTATTTAGGACTCTAGGATTGACGATGGGTATTTATTTCCACTTTTTTCACCAAAACTTTATTTATCCCCAAATCATATCACATGTGTAACCTACATTTATTGATTTTTTATAGGACCACATTGGTAGTTTCCTATTGAGTTTTACTCACACCCTTATCAAGTAACCATGACACTTGAGTACCTGGGCATACTTCACTAATTACAGGTTTAAGTTGGGTAGAGGTATGATATTGGATAATTCAACTATATATCTTGGCTGGAATTGGAGTTTGGGATGTGGTGAGGCATAGGAAGATAGTATATCCTCTGGTACATTTATTTTATTCTTGTATTTATTCTGTATATGTGGCCGATTCGGTGAGAGGACAATGAATTTGTTTGACTTATTCTTATGCATTCATATTGTTATTGATGGTTGTATTTTATTGATTTTTATGACTTTAGTTTATGTTATTCATGATGTTTAGTTTATTTTTAGATTATTCCACACTTTTATATGGGGGGTATAGTCTCTCTATAGTGTTACCTTTAACCTTTTTTGTTAGTCGGAAACCTCTGGCATATGGGGTGGTGCACCTGAGGTCTAATGAATCCTCGATCTGATCACTATTCAAAGTGAACATGGGTGGGGACATTATCATACACACAATGTAACATGTGTAATTATAAAACCAGGTATATGTTGAGTGATTTTCAATAATTTGTGTGGGAATAAATTCTTAATAATCATTATCTGTGTAATTATGTAACTACACAACATGTAGGGTCATCGTAGACAACATGTACTTAACATGCACTACCAGAAGTACATGCTGTGTATATTTATGGTGTGTCATGTAGTCATACAAACCACATAAAATACATGGTTTGACTCAAGGAATTATAAACTATGTATATCAAAACACTTCATATGAGCATATATGTCATGTAAGTACACAATACACAATAAGGACCATACACAATGTAAGTCACGTCATGTCAAGTGAAAATACACACTATATAAGTATTAAACTCTAGAAATGGATTTAATGCGATACAAAAAATATACACTTTATGTCACCTCTAGTACATGCCATGTATATATTAAATACCAATATTGAATTTAAACTGACTAAGAGGGTACACTCAACATGACCCCAACAGTACATGCCATGTACTTAATAATTTTAAATTAAAATAAATTTTATTCAATTTATTTAAAATTATATTGTATGGAAATCTCAAGGACTATTTGGATAGATAATTAAGACAATTAATTAATTAATTGATTAATTGATTAATTTATTAATTTGAGTAAATTTATCACAACAATAATGAATTAAAATAAATGTTAGAAAATCTTAATGTGTAGTTGTTTCATATTGTGATTGATCATGAGGATGACCAACCTATGTATGTGTTGAGTTTATTTAATTTAATTATTTATTGTATGAGTTTTCTGATAAATTTATTATTAAATTAAATATGATGATTTGAGTATCATCCCTTCCTATTTTATTAGGCACAAATTTGCATGTACAAGGTTAAATTATATAACCCTAAACCCTTGGTACCCCTCACATGTGAGTGAGTAAGAATTTATAAAAGATGGAGTACCCAACGAGGGGATCCGATTTAGGACCTGATTTGAGGTGAAACCAACCATGGAGATACACTAGTTAATAGTGAAATATTGTAACTTGATCCAGGTATCGACTCAACGAGTTTTCCCCATAAGGCCAAGGTTGGTTTATCTATGCTCGATAAAACAACCAGTAAATAAAAGGATCATTATCATATCACTTATTTGTTTTATTTATCAAGTGCATGATTATTTATTTATTTATGTGATGCATGGTTTATTTGGATGATTAAACATGATCACATAAAGTAAATAAATTAAAAATCATACTATGATGAAATAAAATAAATATATCATGCATAAATTATTTTATCAAACATAGTTAATTGATTATGAAAATCTATATAATATTAAGAAGCATGTGAAGAATAAAACAAAGGGTATTTATGGATAAGTTAACGAAATATCTCAAAGAAAATTATTAAGTTAGATACCAACTTATATCTTCGGTGTTAATATGAAACTATAGTTAAAGTCTTGGTTAAGACATAATTAGGGAAAAGCTTCAATTATTAAGGAGTATTAACAAAGATAATGGGTTTAATTATCCAAATTTATATAAATTTTAATGAACATAGTCTAATTAATACAATTTGGAGGCAAGTGTTGAGGAAATATGAGTTTAATATTTCAGGATTGGAGAGTCTACTCCACAGATCAAGGAATTTTGAGTTAATATAGTTGATAAGAAAAACCAACCTAAATGATTTCAAATAATTTTCATGGAAAAAGTTTGGGTTAAGAGAAGGGGAATATAGATCCTTACTACTAGAATATCCAAGAAGAGAAATATTCTGAATCCAATGGAAAGGGTTGTTGAGATTTGATAATATAGTGGGAGACTAATTAAAATTCATTTATTACATCACAACCAGTAATCAAGATATTGTAATAAAATATGATTTTGTTGTTTATAGAAAATAGAAATCCATTCACCCCCTGACACTATCCATTTGATCTATCATGGAGAAATATAATCACATAACTAGTACTAACTTTTAGAAGTGTTATAGGCACTCACGCATTGTACTGATCCAAGAGTGGAAGTTTTATGCACCAGATCCCTAATTCCTACTGATGCCCTCTAAGGAGGAAAGTGAGGAGGTACTCAATGTATTCTAGAAAAATGTGGATGATGTATTGGATGTATAATTCTTGATGTTATCATCTATTACTAATGATATCCATAAGCTACATGAATACTGTTTTGGTGCGGATGTGCGTCGGGTTACGCTGTTCCGCCAGGACGCGTTCGCGCGTGCACCCGTCAACCCGAGGGGATGGGCGCGCGGCTTGTGGTCCCGCAGTCCCGCTTTCCAAAGGTGGGCGGCATCCGTACCTTATTCAGGGGCGTCTGCTCCTTGATCGAAACCGGGATGATGGGATGTCGGCTCCTCCTTCCTTGGACGTCTCCTCGGAACTCGTCGCCTAATCCGGGTCTCCCTCATAGATTTAAGACATGCTCGTGAATCTCGTTCCCGGCGCCATATCTTCATGGACACCGGTTAATTACGCTGCTTCCGCCCGGACGCTCCAAGGAGTCTGGTCGGGGCAGCAACCTGCGGTGAGGAGGCCGGGTGGCTCTGGGTGCTGGGGGCGTGTCGTAACACTGCGGCTCTGCACGTCTGTCTTCCGTCCCTAATAGGGCTTCTCGAAGGCACGATGACCTGAGGCATCCCGCACTGGGTGCGGGGAACTGTGTCACCTGAGGCTTTCCTCAGCTTCCCATGTTTAACACGGGGTACGCCGCGAGTTTAACGTCCAGCGGGGACGGCATCGGACTGATCAACACGAAGAGTGGATCAGATGACAGAACCCCTTGCGGGGAACCTCCGATGCTGGGGCCAACACATGGGCGGCTTCCCAAGTGATATGGAGTGGAGTGAAGTGGCATGACCCCACCAGGATGTGGCGGCCCAGGTAAGGATCAGGATGGATGATGGAGTGAAGAGCTTGGACCCCGTAGGGGCTTCCTACGTACCGCGCGTTAGCACGGATCAAAGTCGACGTAGTTCGGGTATACAGTTTAACGTCATGCTGGACGTCGGCAAGCCGACTCACGAAGGGGTCGAGGCCGCCGGGCGGAGGATTGAACCGAACCACCTCGCACAGAGGGGGATGGAACGGCCGGGTGGATCACAGTTTCACGTCATGCTGGACGATGGAAAAAAGGGGCTGTGGGGAGGCACAGTGGAGATACACACGGGCAGTCTCCCACAGGGGCAGATTCATAGGTGAATCGACGCAAGCGTGAACCCTGGAGGGGTCCACTGATGGACGAACCGACGTGAATACGACCGGGACGACCAGGTGGTGGGCTTGAACCTCAGGGAGGCTTCCTACGTACCCTATTTAGAAGACAGGGATCAAAGTCCACGTAGTTCATTCTGTCAGGACTTACGCACTTGAGGCAGCCCGGAAACTCAGTTGGAAGGGACTTGGACCGAAAGTAGGAGACACCTCGATCCCAGTCACACCCTCTACTGGCTTCGGCAGTGGGGGAGCACAATGGAGATACACATGTGCAGCCCCCCACAAGAAACTAGGGGTTTGTAATACCCTACCCCCCGTGGGGAAAAGCCGCTCCCATTAAATCGTCCCTAAAGAGGGGCAATCCCGACATCCCTGCAGAGACGAGCGGGTGGGGGCCACATCCAAACCGGGGGGGGGGACCCTGCTTGCGAGGCACGGGATCAGGTGATGCAGACGGTTTAGCGTCTTGCCAGACGAAGTACAGTTTAACGTCGTGTGTTGAGGACGAAGCGGACGGTTTAACGTCTTGCCGGACGAAGTACAGTTTAACGTCGTGTGTTGAGGACGAAGGTGCTTGGCAGTTTAACGTCTTGCAGAACAGACGATAGGGGCTAGGCAGTTTAGCGTCGTGCATCTTGGACGTAGTACAGTTTAACGTCATGTTGGACGGATGCAGTTTAGCGTCATGCGGGACAAACGTGCAGTTTAACGTCATGCTGGACAAATGTGCAGTTTAACGTCATGCTGGACGTATGTGCAGTTTAACGTCATGCTGGACGTATGTGCAGTTTAACGTCATGCTGGACGTATGTGCAGTTTAACGTCATGCTGGACGTATGTGCAGTTTAACGTCATGCTGGACGTTGGTTGCCGCCGATGGGTCCGTGTCACTTCGCGCAAGCCTGGAGGGCCGCACGGGAAGACAACGCACGGTGCGGGCACCCAGGATGAAGATCATCGGGCGCCACGCAGGCGGGTACCCTCAGGGGGTCAAAGGGGGCGACCCTGGCTGATTGCGCGCAAAAGAGAAGCTTTGCGCGCAAAACAGCAGATCGGCGCGCAAAGTGGCGGGCTGGCGCGCAATCGGGCCAGCCCTTTGCGCGCAGATGATTGAGATTGCGCGCACCGGGCTTCGGGTAGCACGCGGGGGCAACGGCTCATTCTCTAACGAATGGCCACTTTGAAAATGGGGGGTGCGCGCAATCGCGCTGGATTGCGCGCACCCGGGGGGCAATTGCGCGCAAGAGGCTTCTTTTGCGCTCAAAGGCCTTCGGGTTAAGGATTATTCAAAGGAAAGGAGCCAAGGGGATTGCGCGCGAAGGCGAACCCCAAGGCTCTATTGCACGAAAGAAAGGAGGTTACCTGAAGATCGGCATTGCGCGCGGAATGGGTTGGATTGCGCGAACGAGCGACGCTTCGGATTCTGGCAACCTTCAAAACGTCGGGGGTCGCCTTATATTTATAGGCAACCCCGGGCGCGGAATCCGGCCTCGGGCGCGGAATTCCCTTCGCGGGCGCGGAATCCGGACCCGTCGCGCAAGGGAGCCGCGCAGGCCACGGGCGCGCAAAATAGCGCGCCGGCCCAGCGCATTGCGCGCATCCCGGGAGGATTGCGCGCCGCGACTCAACTTTGCGCGCGGGCCTCTGAAATTTTGCGCACGTCCTTCGGGCCCTCCGGAACGTGCCTCTGACTCCAAATATCACTTCGCTTTCCGCATCCGGAGCTTCGTTTGGGAACAACGGACTTTTCCGGCGTCTACAAAAGCCCCCCCTCGGAATCTGATCGGCGAGAGGCCTCAACGATCGGGTTCCGAGGGAGACGCTGGAATGCCGAAGTCCTGGGCTGCGCGGGACTTAGGCGCGCAAAAAGGGGCGCCGGGCGCGCAATTCACAGCCACGGTCGCGCAATCGAGCGTTCCGCGCGGCGCGGAATCCCGGCCTCATCTATAAATAGGGGTCCAGGGTTCCGCGTTCCGTACTCAGGCCTTCCGCGCGATAAGCTTCTACGCTCTCGTGCGCGAAATTGCCTTTTCCGGTCGCGAAATTCACCCGATCGGCACGCAAAACCATCCGGAATTCGCCTGTCTTTGCGCAAAAACCCGGAACTTTGCGCGACATTCTTCCCAATTGCGCGCCGTCCACTTGGATTGCGCGCCAACCTTCAAACTTCTCTACCAGCCTCGTCCGATCCCGCACGCTTCATCCCTTAACCCGCACGACTCCCGAAACTTCTGAGATGGCCGCGCACCGAGGAAATGAGGGGGATGCCGCCACTCGCAGAGCTGAGATGGCGACGAACGAGGAGGTCTACGGAGCCAAGGAGATTGTTTCCAACAATCAATCCTTGTTCGACTTGCTGACGCCAGCCCAGAAGACATATCCGCTGTCAGACAACCTACCGCTCTGGAACTTCGGCATCCTAGATGAGGTTCCGGTGCCAGGGTTCGAGGTTGATGCGCCACGGACCTGGGTGACTCGGGAGGACGAGCTTCCCCGCTATAACATCACCAACAATGGGCATCCTGCCAGGGAGACCAGGCACTTAGATGTCTACGTCCTGAACCCGAGGACGCGAACCATTGACGGGGGTGAGCCTACTGCGGAGAATTCTCCAGCCCTCTACTCGAGCACATATCGCCAGAGTGTCACTGACGACACCAAGGGCTGGCTGAAGGACTGGGACTTGCGGTCTGGGGGCAATTTCACCAGCGAGTGGGCCTGGGCGTTCTGGGTATGCCACACTTGCGATCACTTCGCAGAGGAGCTGCGGTACATCGGCCTGTTTGAGGCGGTGTGGACGTCGCAGTTCCACTTCTACCAGCAGTCCGAGCTCGGGCCGGAGCTGTTCACCCGCTGGTCTCCGGATACCAACACCTTCCATCTTCACCATGGGGAGGTCGGCATCGGCCTCTGGGACATCCACTGCATCGGAGGTGTCCCGCTGGAGGGCTACCAGTATGATGAGTTCCTGCCTCCGAGGAACACCTGGGGTGACAGGTCACGGACTCCCATCCTGACGTGGCATCTGCTGGACCTGGCTACAGAGCGGCTCGGGGTCAAAGACTTCCAGAAGGACATAGCCTACAAGGAGTGGTTCGGCCAGTTCTTGGAGCATGACCCAGCGGTCAAGATGCCAGGCAGGGGGAAGCGGTGCCCGACCGCAGCTCAGAGGAGCCGGAACGGGTCGTACTGGCGGGTCCTGGAGACAGGCGACTACCGCTCATGGGGGTACCGCGTCATCGAGGCCCGGGACCCAAATGTCCGGTACGCGGCGTTCCTGGCCGCCTTTCTGAGTGGGTGGCTCCTGCCAGTGCGGGACGCGAGAATGGGCGTTCGCCCGGCGACACTGGCGGTGGCGGGCGCTATGGCCGCCAACAAAAGATACAACCTCGGGGTCCCAGTGCTGGCGAGGCTGTATGCCATCCTGGGACGCATCTCACGAGGGGGGTCGCCACGAAGGATCTGTGGGCCCTTTCAGTTCTTCCACGGCTGGGTGGCTGCTCACCTCGGTGGGTACACGTTTCCGAACGCCATCATTCCTCCGGGCAATGGCCTGCGACCCTCCCTGCTGAATATCGCGGGGGTCGCTCCGATGACCCTAAGTGAGGAGGGCGTGAGGATTCGGATTGGAAATCATGCCAATTTCAACTTCAGTCCGTTCCCCACTCCCGTCGGCCAGATGATCGACAATGGGCAGGGTCCGCTGGAGCAGCATGAATACTTCCTGAACATGCGGGGCGGAGTGCTCGTGGCTCGGATCGACGGGAAGGTGATCTGCGAGCCTTACGTGCCAACCCGGTTCACCAGGCAGTTCGGGTGCCTTCAGCGGATGCCGAAGAGGGTATTCACTGCTGTACGGGAGGAGACGAACCCTTGCGTCCTTCGCCAGATGTGGCTGATGTTTGCCGCTTTCGGCTCTGGCGACGTCATCACTCTCCCTCCTACCGGGGTTGACGCAGGCTTGGCAACCGAGTACGCCGAACACTGGGCCATCGCGTACCCCGAGGGGCTTCTACGGAAGCCAGTTCGGCGGCTCGAGGTCACCCGTGCGGAGACCGGGCGTCAAGGGAGGAGGCGAGGCGCCGCCACACGGGGGAGAACGGAGGCGCGCCAAGCAGCGGAGCCGGCGCGAGCAGGGACTTTGGCGGCGGGCACATTGCAGGCTGCCGCTACGACCTCGGCGCCCAGAGAGGGGGCACGCGCAGTGGTCGAAGAGCGGCCCGGGAAGCAGGTGAGACGTCTGCTCGAACCCTCCCACGATGCAGTCTTCCCGGCACTGTGGTCGGCCTGGATGACCCTGCGGCAGTCACTGGGGACCGACGCCATCTGGCGAAAGATTCTCAGAGAAGGAATCCATCTGCCAGAGGTCGGGCGCCTCCATATTGCCGACAGGGTGGACTTCAACCGGCAATATGCGTATCTGACGGCCATGGACGATTACGCGCGCCAACGTGGTCAGCGTGCGGAGCCATCCCTTCTGGTGAAGGTGATGCTCGGTCTAGAGCCCGCTCCAGAACAGATGCCGCCGGAAGAAGATGACAGTAGCAACGACTCCGAGGAAGAGGAGGAAATGGGGGAGGATGAAGGCTCCGAGGGAAGATCCCATCAGGGGAGTCCGCGGGAGAGCGGCGAGGTGGCCGGCTCTGACAATGTTGATGTCACTGAGCTCCTCGAGGTCCGCTTCTATCCCTAATCAACCTGCTTCATCCATTCCCTTATGCAGCTTCTAACCCATTTCTCCATCTTTCTCAGGAGCGCACGGATATTGGTCAGGCGTCCTCAGCGGGAGTAGGAGGGGCGCCAGCAGGACAAGGCGGGGGCCAGGCACCCATTATCGAATTGACAAGCGCGGAAGGGCCCCCTGCTGCAACTGTTCCTGCGGCGGCCGGGATAGCGGAAGATGACGCTCTGACCTCCCGTAAGTCTCCTTGCTTTACTGCTGGTGCTTGCCCTTGACGATCCGTGACTAACCATGGCATGCCCCGCGCAGTGATCTCAACACTGGAGGCTCGTCGGGTTTCCGAACCCGGGCCATCTACGAGTGGACCAGTGGCAGACATGCCGCCTGCTCCGGAACAGACTTCCCACACCGAGCCGGCCCCTCCAACTACTGATCAGGGGGCTGCGGACGCCGGCGGTGCTGACATCAGAGAGAGGTCGGGGGCTGACGAGGGTGTCAGCGCCGCTGGGGAGAGAGAAGAAGGTCGCCCAGATGTTGGGGAACCTATCCCTCATGAGGACCTCCCAGGGGCGGACCCTACAGCAGACCTGCTGGCTGCCTTCCCTGCCTACCGGCCTGCCGACCCCGAGGAGATGGACGACTCGGACGCGGAGGCGGTCGAGGAGAGCCGGATAACGCGCCGTAGGGGGTGGAAGTGCATCCAGCGCTTCCTCAAGCGAGACCCATCGGAGTGGCTGGGGCGCATGGGATCACTTCAAACCTGGCTGCGCTTCCTGTGTGCCGGGGGAGCTGATGCTCAACGCCTCCATCTGACGGTCCGTGATTTCATGGCCAAAAAGATGCGCGAGAGCTGCCGGCGTGCCGACGTCACACAAAGTCGGGACATGTTGGAGAGCACGCGGGCGCTCCTCGCGGCGGAGCAGGAAGTCCGGCGCCTCGAAGGGCAGGCGGTAGAGAAGGAGGCCTTCGTCGCAACGTGTACCGAGCTTGTGGAGCAACTAGCAACCCAGCTGGTTGACGCCCAGGTACAGCTGACGGAGGCGGGCCAACAGATGGTCACAATTCAGGTCGAGCGGGAGCGTGCACAGGCCAGAATCGACGAACTGCGTGCTGCGACCGCCGACGAAGAGAGGGCACGCAGAGAGCGAGAAGCAGCTCTGGAGGCCACCAGCCAAAGGGTAGCGGCATTAGAAAGACTCATTCAGCACGCTAATCCCTAAGGGATTTGTTTTTACGTTCCCAAAATATTTGCTTCCGCTACTTTGATCCATTTGTATGAACCAATATATTTATCTGCATCTTTTGGCTTAACACGCTCAACCACAATTCACTGTCTTGCGGGAGCGTTAACCAAGCATCAGGCATCCATAATTGGGCCTGGATTTCTGGAGAAAAGAGGGAGGTCATTCCTAGGAAAGGAGACCTCAGACCTAATCAATGTATCATCCCCCCAACTTGTTCCAACACACGAGCGGGACAACGCTAGGGGCGTTGAGATTTTATCCGAACATAGGGAAATGAGAAAGGGTGAATCGTGTGTCCCGAATCCAGACATCCACAACGGTCGGCCTTCCAGGAAATGCCCAAGACGGTAGGCGGACAGTGGATCGACCATAACAACTGCAATAGACGGACCGAAGGTCATCATTCATATTGCAGGAGGCGGACCACATGTCATCACGAATACCGCTTTGGGGGTTCCTTTAGACACAAGGGTGGAAATCCAGATCAACAGGGCATGCGAAGCGTGGGGCGAAGTGACGATTTGTTCGGACAGAATCCAACGCTCTCAGAATTGCGCCACCGTGGGGAAAGCGTATTAGGCGGATGCACTAATCTGGCCATGAGTCACCCCAATCCTCAGACAGCACCTCTTTGACGAGGAAACCGTCGCTTCCCACCATTGCAGTGGGGCATCCCGAGCTGAATCGGGGAGAATATCACAACTGCACCACTCTACCAGAAGCCAGGCCAGACGGCCGGCGACGAGGAGGGGCGGGACTTAACGATCCCTGAGGCTGGACCCGAGTTGAGATGCCCGGGCGTTCCTATGTACTCCATCAGGCTGGAGATCAAGCCACACGTAGTTCTGAAAGTGCAGTTTAACGTCATGCAGGACGTAGAATCCCGTTTAGGGGAGATCTTAGTTTAGGGTCATAGAGCTCGGACCATAAAGAGAGATCTTAGTTTAAGGTCTTAGAGCTCAGACCATAAGGGGAGATCTTAGTTTAAGGTCTTAGAGATCGGACCATAAGGAGAGATCTTAGTTTAAGGTCTTAGAGCTCGGACCATAAGAAGAGATCTTAGTTTAAGGTCTTAGAGCTCGGACCATAAGGAGAGATCTTAGTTTAAGGTCTTAAAGCTCAGACCATAAGAAGAGATCTTAGTTTAAGGTCTTAGAGCTCGGACCATAAGAAGAGATCTTAGTTTAAGGTCTTAGAGCTCGGACCATAAGGAGAGATCTTAGTTTAAGGTCTTAGAGCTCGGACCATAAGAAGAGATCTTAGTTTAAGGTCTTAGAGCTCGGACCATAAGGAGAGATCTTAGTTTAAGGTCTTAGAGCTCGGACCATAAGGAGAGATCTTAGTTTAAGGTCTTAGAGCTCGGACCATAAGAACCTCAAAGTACGCCACATCGTGGTCCTATCCCCTGGGTATGCGAAGATGCACTGAGGGATAGTGTCAAGAGTATCGAGATTTCGCCTGGTCAGAATGGGAGGTGGAAAATGTGAATCATGCGGCCATTCACTCAAGGACTGGGGGCACCGGAGTAACGATATGGGAGTACTGCCGACCGTGGCGGAAAAGCAGCATCAATATCGCACTAACCGTTGGTGGAATGAGGCAGAAAACGAGCATCGACCGCTCAATCGCAGGATTCATATCGATTTGCTGCCCGAGGCCATTGGGGGCACCAACCCGAGTCGGTGGGAGAGCACTGAGGCATTGTGTCCGAACCATTCACGGGGGCTCCACCCAGGGCGTAGACGATGGGTCCGAATGAAAGGGAGCACGAAGTCTAAAAAGTGGAGGAAACCTGACCAAGCGGATCCTGACCCTCCTGGAAATAAACCATAGTACTCTTGACACCGGTGGACCACTGCAAGGGGTCGGGGAACACGCCTTGAGGGTGACCTGAAGGCGGCGGATTCCCCAGAGAAGGGGGAATCTCTAAGAGGTGGGGGGCTGGACCCGAAGTTTCAAACATCCGGGCGTTCCTACGTATCCCATAAGGATGGGAATCAAGCCACACGTAGTTCTTGAAGGGAGGCGCAACACAATCGGTCACCAGCGCGGGGAAGAGTGCGGGTCTGACCCTCGCACACAGAAGGAGCGGCATTTGATATTTCTTGTTTGTCCTTAAAGATGAATGGTTTTTCTTTGTGCGGCGACATGCCTGTGATTGAGAAATCTCTAGCGTCGCCACAATAATCAGGCCATGGAAGGCATTGATGAATGGCGTGGTTATTAACCAGCGCCCAACGTGAGTGCCCCCTGAGGAGGACATCACGATGCAGTGCCGTTTCTCGTCGGGCGGCCAAGACGGTCACAGTTTACGGTCGTGTGGCGGGACCAGACAACACAGTTTAAGGTCGTGTGGTTCGGACCATGGAGGAATCCTCTTATCGCGGTACGGCGGACACGGCGGAGGTGGGAACATACCCAGCCCTGCGGTCACGCACGATTCCAGGAGAAGAGTCTTGGGATAGGGGTCTGCGTATGTCCATCACCCGAGGGGCTGAGATGCTAGCCTCCAGATATACTGGGCCCAGAACGCGATTGTTCGGGCGACTCCTTCCTCCTTATGGGGACGAGGGTCCAGCTACGCATGGACCTTAGGGAGGATATCCGCATATATCCTTGGTGCTCAGATCACGGGAGCCTCGAACGACATCATTACCCTGGTTGGTCTGCCTAACGTGTAGAGGTGTACTGAAGGTCAGTATGAAGAGAGTGTCGAGATTCCACTACAACGCACAAAGGCGGAGTGTGATGAGGACTGCGCAACCAATGTTCAGAGCCTGAAAGAGCCGACATGGCGATCAAGGACGTTGCTGACCATATTCGCAACACAACATCCGATCGCGTCAGCCTAAGACGGGGCAAGAAAACGAGCATCGACCGCTCAATCGCAGGATTCATATCAATTTGCGGCCCAAGACCCGCCGGTAAATCGACCCGGAGCGGTAGGAGAGCACTGAGGCATCGTACCCAAACCGCTAACGAGGATCCCTTTGAGTGAAGGCTCGAACAAGAGGAAGCGCGAGGCCTGACAAGCAACACAGGACTTGTCGGGATTGAATCTGACACTACGAGTCATAGACCGAAGTACCCAAAACATGTTAACAGATCACCGAAAAGGGTCGGATGACTCACCCTGAGATCAACCAAAAGAGGGAAGATCCCCGTGATCAACCAAGAGACGGGGCTGGACCTGAAACACAAGCGTCCAGGCGGTCCTACGTATCCCATAAGGATGGGAATCAAGCCGCACGTAGTTCTTGAAGTGCAGTTTAACGTCATGCAGGATGAGAAAAGAAGGGGGGAGCAGAAGGCATCCCCAAACGTGGGGGGCGTACAGCGTGGCGAGCAAACCGACGTGAATGAGGGCATAGCCCCGCGTTCACACCATACGCCGCACACCCGGAGGCAACTGGGCCAAGGGCCCGAGATGGGATGGAAATTCCCAAAGGATGGGGCTGGGCTTGAAACATGAATGTCCAGACGGTCCTACGTATCCCATAAGGATGGGAATCAAGCCGCACTTAGTTCTTGAAGTGCAGTTTAGCGTCATGCAGGACGAATGCTGAACAGTTTAACGTCTTGTAGCTCGGACATGGTGCAGTTTAACGTCGTGCAGGACGTAGTACAATTTAACGTCATGTTGGACGAAACACTTAACAGTTTAACGTCTTGCAGCGCGGACGATATGCTAGGCAGTTTAACGTCGTGCAGCTTGGACGTATGCAGTTTAACGTCGTGCAGGACGTAACACTTGGCAGTTTAACGTCTTGCAGTGCGGACGATATGCTAGGCAGTTTAACATCGTGCAGCTTGGACGTATGCAGTTTAACGTCGTGCAGGACGTAACACTTGGCAGTTTAACGTCTTGCAGTGCGGATGATATGCTAGGCAGTTTAACATCGTGCAGCTTGGACGTATGCAGTTTAACGTCGTGCAGGACGTTGGCACACTCAGACAAAGTACTGCTTGAGGAACCTAGCGTTGGTGGGAGGAGTGACACGCTCACCATCCATAGTCGCTAGGGAGTACGCGCCATTGGGATAGACCTTGTGGACAACAAAAGGTCCCTCCCACTTGGGCTCCAACTTGGGCGGTTTCCTACCGGGGATCATCGGTGCTCTTAGGGCTAGCACTAGATCACCCTGCAGGAAGGAGCGGAGGCGAACCTTCTTATTGAAAGCTCGAGCCATTCTGCTTTGATGCCTCTCCAAGTTGTGCAAAGCGCGAAGTCTACTCTCATCCAGTGCTTCCAACTCGACTAGACGGGCTTCAGCAACTCTGTCCGGCGCTTGCTGGTCGTAGACCGCAGTGCGCAAGGACGGTAATTGGATCTCGATGGGCAGGACGGCCTCAGCTCCATACACCAGGGAATAAGGGGTCATCTGGGTGGAATTGAGAGTCGTCGTCTGATAAGCCCAGAGGGCGTTGGGGAGCTTGTCCGGCCAACTCTTCTTGTTCTGACCAACCATCTTTTGCAGAATGTTAGAGAGGGTTTTGTTAAACGCCTCGATCTGTCCATTTGCCTGCGCATGATAGCGAGATGTATGGTTCGAGCGAATGTTATACTTGGCGTACAACTTCTTCAACTCGGCTGCCCGAAAATTGGTTCCGTTATCCGTGAGGATAGCGTGAGGCACTCCAAATCGATGAATGATGTTGGAGGTCACGAAGTCAGCGATCGAACAGGATTTGACCTCTCTGAGCGGAATCGCCTCTGCCCATTTGGAGAAGAAGTCCGTGGCGGTCAGAATGAACCGGCACTGGCGAGCTGTCGCCGGTGGGTAAGGTCCCACAACGTCCAGACCCCAGACTGCAAAGGGCCAGGAATACCTAGTGGTATGGAGAGGCTCCGGCGGCCGATGCACAAAGTTCGCATGAACCTGGCACGCATGGCACCTCCTGGCATACTCGATGCAGTCATGGATCATGGAGGGCCAGAAGTATCCCAACCTCCGAATCTGGTGGGACAGCTTCGGCCCAGTCTGGTGGGCACCGCATGAACCGGCATGAACCTCTTGCATGACTCGTGGGATCTCAACTCCCTGAAGGCAACGGAGGAGAACACCATCAAATCCGCGTTTGTAGAGGATCTGCTCCAGGCCGGGGCTGCTCTGGAGGAAAAACTGCGATGCGCGGCGTCGAACTCGCTCGCGCTCGGCCCGATCCGATGGAAGAATGCCATGTTGGAGGTACTCAACCAAAGGCGTCCTCCAATCAGGGGCTGATCCGACTGTCATATCTGGGGTACTCGGGGCTCCGGGCATAGGGGCAACCGTGGTGAGATTACTTACCAACGGGCCGCGATCTTCTTCCGGGATAACGGGAGCAATGAGCCTGTGGTGCGTCACGCGGACGATCAGGTTGTCCTGTTCAGGCTCCGCAAGTGACGCAGCAAGGCTGGCCAAAGCATATGCTCGACCGTTCTGCGACCGGGGAATATGGACAATTTCTGGCCGAGAAGGGAATCGAGCCATCAGAAGGAGGGTGCACTCCAACAATGGCACAAGTTCCGGCTTCCTGACAACATAGTCGCCGTTGATCTGCTTAACGACCAGCTCGGAGTCCCCTTTCACGCACAGACGGGGCACGTCGATCTCGAGAGCCAACTCGAGGCCGGTGATGAGGGCATGGTATTCCGCCTCATTGTTGGTACAGCCCTCTGACAACAGGAAAGAGTATGGCAACACGACTCGCTCCGGGGTAATGAAGACGATGCCCAAGCCCACTCTGTTGAGCTTAGGATTATCGAGTATTCTACCGGTGGGGCTCCGGGAGGCACCGTCAAAGTGCATCTGCCAGCATGGATCGGCTCGATCAACCGAGAGAATGGTCTCATCAGGAAAGCCTAGATCCAGCGGCTGATCCGCGGAGGTTGGGTGAGCTGCCAGAAAGTCTGCCAATGCTTGCCCTTTGATGGCCTTCTGAGACACATACCTGATGTCGAACTGCTGGAGAATCACAGCCCACCGTGCTAGACGGCCAGTCAACATAGGCCGGCTCATGATATATTTCAACGGGTCTACCCGAGAAACCAACTGTACCTCATGGTGCTGCAAGTAGTGCCGTAATTTCTGTACGGCAAATACGAGCGCCATGCAGCTCTTCTCGATGGGGGAATACCTAACTTCCGCATCGAGGAGCATGCGACTCAGGTAATAGAGGCTATTCTCCGTTCCCTCGTTGTTCTTCTGGGTGAGAAGGGCACCCAGGGACCGTTCCAGGGCGGTCACATAGAGGACCAGCGGCTTCCCGGATACAGGCGGCATCAGAACCGGAGGTTGAAGCAGGTACTGCTTGATTTCCTCGAAAGCGGTCTGACACTCTTTATCCCATACATAGGTGGCACCTTTCTTCATGAGCCGAGAAAAGGGCTTACACTTGCCGGCCAGATTCGCGATGAATCGGCGTATATAGGCTAAGTGGCCTTGGAACCCTTGCAGTTCCCGGATGGTACCTGGGGGAGGCATTTGGCTAATCGCCCTGATTTTCTCTGGGTCGATCTCAATACCCCGGTATCTTACCACAAATCCAAGTAACTTTCCGGAGGTGACCCCAAAGGCACACTTCAACGGGTTCATCTTCAGGCAGCGAGACCGGAGGAAGCCGAACACTTTCTCAAGATCTTTGAGATGGTCCCGACGCTGGCGCGATTTGACAACCAAGTCGTCGACGTAGAATTCCACCAGTGTGCCGAGGATTGGCTTGAATATGTGGTGCATCGCCCGTTGATAGATGGCACCTGCATTCTTCAGGCCGAAGGGCATGACCCGGTAGCAAAAGGTACCTTGGGGGGCCCTGAAGGCAGTGAACTCCTCATCCTCAGGGGCCATCCGAATTTGGTTGTATCCGGAGTATCCATCCATGAAGGAGAGGGCTTGGAACCCTGCCGTGGCGTCAATCAACAGCTCTGTCACTGGAAGGGGAAAATCATCCTTCGGACAGTGGCGGTTGAGATCGCGGAAGTCGATGCAGACTCTAATCTGCCCATTCTTCTTCCTGACCGGCACAATGTTGGCCAGCCATTTGGGGTAATGAACTTCCCTCACGAAGTTGGCTTTGATAAGCTTGTCAACTTCGGCCTCAACCATGGCACCGTGGGACGGGTGCATCTTCCTGGGAGGCTGCTTGAACCCGCGATGGTTCGCCGGGAGACCAAGGCGGTGGACGGCTACCTGAGGATCTAGCCCCGGCATCTCGTCATAGCCCCAAGCGAACACATCACGGTGCTGCCTGAGAAAGTCCACGTACTGCTGCCGCTCCTCAGAGGGCATGGCGGCACTGACCAATGTGGGTCTTGGATCGGCCTCGGTTCCAAGGTTCACCTGTATTAACTCATCGACCGTGGCGGGGACGCCCTCCTCAAAGGCTGGGGGTGCATCTTCCACGTCCTCTCCACTCGGGGAGGGATCTTCCACGGGAGAGACTGCATTGGCAACTGCATTGGGGCTACCAGATCCTGCTGGGCCACTGGTGCTGGCGCGGGCGGTCGCGGTCATCTCATCAGGAGACTCGCGGGCCGTCGAGACCATGGCGACGTTCAACCGGTGAATCGGGAGGACGTAAGCGTCATCCAGACTTGCCCAGGGATCACTTGCAACAGCGACAGGCTCAACCTCACCTGCCAGGATCTGCTTATCCTTGCTCTTGTAATAGTCCGCGTCCAGATAGCGGGCTTCACACGAGGCAAAAGGAGAGGAATCTCCTTGAAGCACGCCTACTCGACCATTAAGGGAGTATTTGAGGCATTGGTGGTATGACGAGGGAACCGCCGCGTGAAGGTGGAGCCATGGCCTGCCCATCAATGCGTTGTACGCAGTGTCCTGAGAGACTACCATGAATTCGGTGTTGGCAACCAAGTCACCGAACTGGGTCTTCAAACGTATCTTGCCGACCGGGGTTTGCTCGGTGCGGTCGTACCCCTGGATCCTGAGGTCGGAGGGAATCAAGTCATCCTCAGACAACCCCAATCTTCGGAGCGTCCGAGTTGGAATCAGGTTAATCCCGGACCCCGTGTCGACAAGACAGCACCGGACTTCAAGGCCATTGAACTGGCCAGTGACATACAGCGGACGAATATGTCCCTGTATAGGAGGGTCTTCATCCCTACCAGAGAACGAGATAACTGCCTGACATTCGGCGTCCTCGATCATTTCGGCGTGAAAGGCCTCTGCGGCCGCAACCTCTGTCTCAAACTGGAGGGGGCTTTTCAGGGCTTCAGCGAGTGCCTCGCGCATCTCAGATGACATGCGCAGAGCCTCAAGGATGGAGAGCCTTGCTGGGATGTCAGCCAAGTGCTTCAGGACATCATACTTTTTGGCCAAGCGCGAGCCCCTGGTTGCAGGAGGTTGCTCTGCGGTTGGCGGCATGACGGGCCTTGCCGGTTGGATCGGCGGCCGACTGGTACTTGGCGCATCTCGCTGTTCACTGGCTGCAGTCCGGGAAATGGTCACCGTACTGGGGTCAGGAGGCCGGGATGGACTCGTGGCAGGGCGGAGCTAGTCGCGACGCGGCTGAGGCGGTTCTGCCTGGTCCCACACCACAAACAGCGGCAGAGGCGAATCCGTCATCCCCGAATGGGGGGGGGGGGGGCGGCGCACGTTGTGCTCGGTTTTGAGCCTGCTGCCTAGTCTCAGTGGCGTGCACGGCCTGGCTGGAGGTACCAACGGCTGTGCCCCGACGACTCCTGCTGCTGCGGTTCTTCCGACGGTGGCGACGACCGGGGACACTAGGGAGGTCCACCTGGGGTTCTTCAACGTTGGGAACCGAAAAGGGATTTACCAGCTCAACGGTGTTAACCGAAGCGTACCCAATACCGTCATCGGACGAATCATCCATCACCGGGCGGATCCGAGGAGGGACCCCCATCTCCGGGGGCATGAAATCGCCGAGAGTGCGGGATAGTGGCGGAACCGGCGGGGCGCGCTCTTCCTTCTTGCGCTGCCGCCGTTTGCTCCTCTTGGAAGAGGCAGGCTGGGACGACGATGCCGAAGCAGCACCCGCAGATTCTGGGGGCTCAGGCTGATTCAAGCGCGCACGGATGATTCCATGGGCGCGAATGGTCGTCTTGCGGGCCATCCAGTTATTATACTTCTGGGATCCGCGGTCGGAGACCAGCTTCCATTCGTCCTCGTTGCCACTATCGTCATCTGATCCCACGAACACGCCCGCCACTTGTGCTGGAGCTGGGCCCAACCTGATTACATTGTTGTTAATCTGGTCTTGGAGCCAATCCTTAAACACATAGCACCGCTGGATGGTGTGCCCCAGGGCCCGATGGTAGGGGCAGTAGCGGGGGTTATTCGTAAGATTTGCCTCCTCTGGCCTCCAACACTCAGGCAGTCGCACAATCCTCTGCTCCAGGGCGCTCCGGAAATAACCGGGGACCTGATCCTCGTGGAATGAGTAAGTCAGGTGTCGCGGGCCCCTGGGAGCGTGGTCTTGACGAGGGGCTGGAGGGGCCGGCCGAGGAGGTGGACCCTGATTATCTCGCCTGGGTTGCGGCGGTACATTACGCGGAGGGGCCGGCCGGTTCTGAGGCTGCCGCTGCTGGGCCGGGAACTGAGCCCGTGGAGGCGGATTCCTGTGAGGCTGTGGAGCTGGCCTCGCCGGCAGCAGCTCCAATGGCCTGGGGGCCTCTATCTGGGCGACAGCAGCGGGCTCAGCCCTGCTGACTCTCCTTGCAGGAATCATTGGAGGCAGCGGGTGTGCCTGGCTGGCCTGTTGCAGGGCTTCCTCAAGACGTTGAGCTTTGTCTGAGAAGTCCCTGAACCCTCCGGGGTAATTTTGAGTGATCAGGGAAGGGACCAGCTCGGTCTTGACGTTCCCGACGCACATTGTCAGCAACTGCTCCTGAGTCAATGGCATGTCAAGGGAATACGTGAGACCCTTCCATCGGGCGACGAAGTCCGCGACTCGCTCATCAGGCCTCTGCTTGCACTTGAAGAGGTCTGCGATACTTGTCTTCCGGGTCGTGGAACTGAACTGGTAGAGGAACTGTCTACGGAGGTCCTCCCAGCTGGTTACCGACCCGACGGGGAGCTGGCTGTACCAGACAAATGCTGGCCCTTCCAGTGTCTGAACAAAGCAGCGAAGCTTAGCGGCCTCTTGTTGCGCCGGAGTCCCCAACATAGGCCCGCACCTCGAGTTGAAGTGGGCTAAATGCTGTGGCGGATCTCCAGTCCCGTTGAAGGGAGCGAAAGTGGGATTCCCGAATCCCGGAGGCGCCGGCATGTCATCCACCCATGCTGGGTAGGGCTTGCCGTCCGGTGGGATCGCCACCTGCCGAGTCTCCAAGGCCTCCAAGCGGGCAATGAGTGCCGCCATCGGATCGTCCGGACATGGGTTCCAGTCCTGGCGAGGATCTCTAACCACGAGCACATTACATGGCCCTTCAATCGGGTCGTCGACCGGGTCGTCGAACTCGGCAGCTCGTGGGATGGCGGGCGGAGCGGCCCTTGGGGCAGCGGGAGGAATCCGAGCGGGGTCTCTCAGGTAGTCACGCCGCTCGGGAGGGTGTGGCGAAACATACCGCGCCCTCTTGCCGTAGGCAATGGCCTCTCTCCTGTCGGCGAACACGGCGTAATCACGGTTGCCCGGGAGAGTTTCATCGAGGAGCGGTTGTTCCGGTCCCTGCTGTCCTGGCCTAGGATCACCGTAGTCAGGCCGCCGTTCTGCAGCGCGCTCGGCGAGGAGCTGGTCAACCAGCTTCTTCTGTTCGGCGAGCTGCTGACGTAGCGTAGCCTTCTCGGGATCCTCCTCTGCCCTCTGCATGGAGGCAGATGGGTCGGCGGGCTTTATAGCCTCGCTGTGCTCTTTTCCTTTGCTGACGTTTCGGCTCAACGTCAGTGCTTCAGTGGGTGCGGGGAGCCCCAGGAGGTTCCTCTGATGACGAGTGACTCTCACCGATGGCTCTGACGACGGCTTGTCTTCGGGGGGGAAGCCCCCGTCGAGAAGTTCCAAGTCGTTCCCCTCTCCCGACAGGTCAGCCATATTGACCGTTTCTGTCCCTGGGGATATACCCTCAGGGCCACCTAGCGAATCGGGCTGTCGGTGAATCACACTGAAGCGTAGGGCAGCGTACTGCCCCCATCCACGGATATACACGTGGGGAGTGGCTTCCTCGATAACTTTGCGGAGTACTTGAAAACACTCAACACATCGTTGTTGGAGGGCCTCGTGGTGCTCAAATGACCCGGGGTGCCGAACCGCGGGGAGCATGACCAGGTCAATTTGACGGCACTGCTCACCAATATCCTCCAGGTGCACTTGACTCCTGGGGTATGGCATTTGTAGGCGGTGAAGACAGGAGCGAGTCTCCCGGAGAGTTCGGCGGAAGCATTCGAACTCATCCGGGGTGAGCGATTCGGGTGCATCAAAGCCCGGTCCTGCGACTGGCCAAAACTTCTCAGGGAAGTGGCCCTCTGCAAGGACGGTCCATAAGCTCCACGACTCAAACTCGGGACCCAGATCTCCTTGGTCCTCTTCAATGGCTGGGAACGGACGGGGAACCGGAAGTGGTGCCGAGGCGGGCCGCCGGGCTGACGGGCTGGCCGGCGGTGAATACGGCGAACAGGCCGATTGGCCTCCATATCCCGGGCCGCCCTCTGAGGGTGGCGGTGCCCTGGCTACCACATCATGATAGGACGGGCCGGCGAGCAAACATCCTGCCGTAGCATCGGTGCTCGCCGAGGGTGCACCAGATCGTGGTTCGACCGTCGGTCCCCAGAAAAAGTCTCCGGCTTCTCCGATCGAGACAGAAGGCACTTCCGGAGGGGCCGGTACCAACTGCAAGCTTGATCCTTGGGGGTCTACCAGGCCCTCGTTACTCCGGATATACCTTCGGAGAGAAGTAGGGATCACATCGATCTCGCTCTCGGGGAGCACGAGGCTGACGTGCCGCATTCCTACCCCTGCCCTTGACTGGCAGGATTGGGGAAAGGGCTCTGTCGCCGAATCGTACTCCGCCTCTGAATCAGAGAAGCGAACCGGTCGAATCTCTGTCCGGAATTCCGTAACATTCTTCCCTCGGCGTCGACGCCTTGCCTTCCTGCCCCTGGGTGGTTCTTCGGGGCAGGGCTGATCTCTGTCCTGGCGTCCTCCGGCCGCACTGGTGCTGGGGCCAAGAGGACTGGAAACCAAGGTGCGAGGGGCACCGGGACAGATATCAAAGGGGACGCGGGGAGAGATGATTCCGGGCAGGCCTCCGGGCCGGGATCGGAAGGTGGGATGACCCATGCCTCCTGGATCGGCCCCACGGAGTAGATCCCGCTGGTGAATAGCGCTACCGCGAGGCGGTCCGCGGTGGCTACTGCCTGCACCAGCAACCGGGAGAGTCGACCCAACCTGCCTTTGGGGCGGTCGAGGCCTCGATCCAGGTCGGGCATAGAAGTTCCCCTGATCAGGATGCGCAGGGGCCTGGCGACTGGAGCCAACAGTGGCTTGGGCCAATGCGGCCGCTGTTGCTAGGGCCCCAAGGCGGGCATCCTCTTCCGCTCGTGCCCGACGTTGGCGTCGGGACAGACGAGTCGGGATGAGCGGCGCGGGCAGGTGGAGAGCCCGCTCTTCGACTTGAGAGGCCTGGCGGCGGTGTCGCCGTGGCCTGGCGGGAGTCCTTACCGTGGATCCCTGGAGCGAATCCCGGATAGGGTGATCCCAGGCATCTTCCACCTCATCCGCATAGGGAAGGGAACTGTCAGAGCGCTCTGGGGATAAGCTCCCGAAGCGGTTGGACGTTGAGGTAGGCAGCGGTGCCTCCCTGCGCGGCCCTTGGGGGCGGCGGTGGTGGCGAGGTGCAGCCTCCTCAAGGTCTAGGCGAGCCATGTCCCTAGTGGGGATGACTCCCTCTTCCTCATATCTCCGCACCAGGGTGTTGATCACCCTTCTCTGGATGACCTCCGAGGGGGAGAGAGGGCGTGGTCGTCCCGCAATTGCGGTTGCTGGGACGGCTGTGGAACGGGCGGGACCGCGCGGAGTAGCCGCGTCGGTGTTTCCCCTACCTCTGCGCCAGTGGGCGGGTGGCGATCGGGCACTGGATCGGGCGACCTGATTTCTGAAAGCAGGGAGAAGGACCCATTAACACTGACAGGAAAAAGGAATCGACAACCAACCATTAGCGCCACGACGCCTTCCGTGGGGGGAACCCAGGCCCTCGACGTTGCGAGACGGAGTGCCCGATGTCCCTTCCCCATCCCCTGGCGGGTAAGACTGAATGCTTGGCCGGGCAACATGCCGGTCTTCCAACACCTCTGAAATCCATCGGTCTTCGAGGAGAAGAGATTCACGTCGGGTTCACCATTTTTCTGTTTCGGTGCGGATGTGCGTCGGGTTACGCTGTTCCGCCAGGACGCGTTCGCGCGTGCACCCGTCAACCCGAGGGGATGGGCGCGCGGCTTGTGGTCCCGCAGTCCCGCTTTCCAAAGGCGGGTGGCATCCGTCCCTTATTCAGGGGCGTCTGCTCCTTGATCGAAACCGGGATGATGGGATGTCGGCTCCTCCTTCCTTGTACGTCTCCTCGGAACTCGTCGCCTAATCCGGGTCTCCCTCATAGATTTAAGACATGCTCGTGAATCTCGTTCCCGGCGCCATATCTTCATGGACACCGGTTAATTACGCTGCTTCCGCCCGGACGCTCCAAGGAGTCTGGTCGGGGCAGCAACCTGCGGTGAGGAGGCCGGGTGGCTCTGGGTGCTGGGGGCGTGTCGTAACACTGCGGCTCTGCACGTCTGTCTTCCGTCCCTAATAGGGATTCTCGAAGGCACGATGACCTGAGGCATCCCGCACTGGGTGCGGGGAACTGTGTCACCTGAGGCTTTCCTCAGCTTCCCATGTTTAACACGGGGTACGCCGCGAGTTTAACGTCCAGCAGGGACGGCATCGGACTGATCAACACAAAGAGTGGATCAGATGACAGAACCCCTTGCGGGGAACCTCCGACGCTGGGGCCAACACATGGGCGGCTTCCCAAGTGATATGGAGTGGAGTGAAGTGGCATGACCCCACCGGGATGTGGCGGCCCGGGTAAGGATCGGGATGGATGATGGAGTGAAGAGCTTGGACCCCGTAGGGGCTTCCTACGTACCGCGCGTTAGCACGGATCAAAGTCGACGTAGTTCGAGTATACAGTTTAACGTCATGCTGGACGTCGGCAAGCTGACTCACGAAGGGGTCGAGGCCTCCGGGCGGAGGATTGAACCGAACCACCTCGCACAGAGGGGGATGGAACGGCCGGGTGGATCACAGTTTCACGTCATGCTGGACGATGGAAAAAAGGGGCTGTGGGGAGGCACAGTGGAGATACACACGGGCAGTCTCCCACATGGGCGGATTCATAGGTGAATCGACGCAAGCGTGAATCCTGGAGGGGTCCACTGATGGAAGAACCGACGTGAATACGACCGGGACGACCAGGTGGTGGGATTGAACCTCAGGGAGGCTTCCTACGTACCCTGTTTAGAAGATAGGGATCAAAGTCCACGTAGTTCATTCTGTCAGGACTTACGCACTTGAGGCAGCCCGGAAACTCAGTTGGAAGGGACTTGGACCGAAAGTAGGAGACACCTCGATCCCAGTCACACCCTCTACTGGCTTCGGCAGTGGGGGAGCGCAATGGAGATACACATGTGCAGCCCCCCACAAGAAACTAGGGGTTTGTAATACCCTACCCCCCGTGGGGAAAAGCCGCTCCCATTAAATCGTCCCTAAAGAGGGGCAATCCCGACATCCCTGCAGAGACGAGCGGGTGGGGGCCACATCCAAACCGGGGGGGGGGACCCTGCGTGCGAGGCACGAGATCGGGTGATGCAGACGGTTTAGCGTCTTGCCAGACGAAGTACAGTTTAACGTCGTGTGTTGAGGACGAAGCGGACAGTTTAACGTCTTGCCGGACGAAGTACAGTTTAACGTCGTGTGTTGAGGACGAAGGTGCTTGGCAGTTTAACGTCTTGCATCACGGATGATAGGGGCTAGGTAGTTTAGCGTCGTGCAGCTTGGACGTAGTACAGTTTAACGTCATGTTGGACGGATGCAGTTTAGCGTCATGCAGGACGAACGTGCAGTTTAACGTCATGCTGGACAAATGTGCAGTTTAACGTCATGCTGGACGTATGTGCAGTTTAACGTCATGCTGGACGTATGTGCAGTTTAACGTCATGCTGGACGTATGTGCAGTTTAACGTCATGCTGGACGTATGTGCAGTTTAACGTCATGCTGGACGTATGTGCAGTTTAACGTCATGCTGGACGTATGTGCAGTTTAACGTCATGCTGGACGTATGTGCAGTTTAACGTCATGCTGGACGTTGGTTGCCGCCGATGGGTCCGTGTCACTTCGCGCAAGCCTGGAGGGCCGCACAGGAAGACAACGCACGGTGCGGGCACCCAGGATGAAGATCATCGGGCGCCACGCAGGCGGGTACCCTCAGGGGGTCAAAGGGGGCGACCCTGGCGGATTGCGCGCAAAAGAGAAGCTTTGCGCGCAAAACAGCAGATCGGCGCGCAAAGTGGCGGGCTGGCGCGCAATCGGGCCAGCCCTTTGCGCGCGGATGATTGAGATTGCGCGCACCGGGCTTCGGGTAGCACGCGGGGGCAACGACTCATTCTCTAACGAATGACCACTTTGAAAATGGGGGGTGCGCGCAATCGGGCTGGATTGCGCGCACCCGGGGGGCAATTGCGCGCAAGAGGCTTCTTTTGCGCGCAAAGGCCTTCAGGTTAAGGATTATTCAAAGGAAAGGAGCCAAGGGGATTGCGCGCGAAGGCGAACCCCAAGGCTCTATTGCGCGAAAGAAAGGAGGTTACCTGAAGATCGGCATTGCGCGCGGAATGGGTTGGATTGCGCGAACGAGCGACGCTTCGGATTCTGGCAACCTTCAAAACGTCGGGGGTCGCCTTATATTTATAGGAAACCCCGGGCGCGGAATCCGGCCTCGGGCGCGGAATTCCCTTCGCGGGCGCGGAATCCGGACCCGTCGCGCAAGGGAGCCGCGCAGGCCACGGGCGCGCAAAATAGCGCGCCGGCCCAGCGCATTGCGCGCATCCCGGGAGGATTGCGCGCCGCGACTCAACTTTGCGCGCGGGCCTCTGAAATTTCGCGCACGTCCTCCGGGCCCTCCGGAACGTGCCTCTGACTCCAAATATCACTTCGCTTTCCGCATCCGGAGCTTCGTTTGGGAACAACGGACTTTTCCGGCATCTACAAATACATAGATGCATGCACAATGTTGTCTCATCTCCGTAATCACTATCAAGAGAAAGAAAGACAAGAGAGGTGTGAGATCTCAAAGGCACTATTTACATGTAATAAAGGGGAAGGTGTGGAAACTGGACCTCATGTAGTCATGATGATTAGATACATTAAGTATTTATAAATTCTAGTATTTAATCTATCTAAGGAATTGCACACATATCTCACACTATCCCCAATTCCTTTGAGATTATCAAGTCTTATTATGAATTTTAATATAAAAAATATAGATAAGACACTTCTGGATCTCTTAACTATGATTCACCAAGCTTATAAATGCATGAATCAGGAAAAACCTTATGCCCTTATGGTGAACAAGAAGAAATTCAATGTTAAAAGTTATAAGGATTATTCAAAGTCTAATGAAAATTCACGTCTCCCTTCCAAGAAGAGAAAGATCTAGAGAAAGGATAAATAGTAGGATGTAGTATGTTTTACATGTGGTGAAAAAGGCCACTAATGGAAGAACCATGTCTTAGTAAAGAAGTAAGAGGAAGCTTCGGGTACATTCATTCTCAAGTGTAATATTTTCATTTCTACAAATTGGGTATTAGATATAATTTTTAGTTCTCATATTTTCATCCAAATATAGAAACCAAGTATATTTGGTTATATTATTAGAGAAGATAAATAAAAAAAGCACATCAATGATGGTTATTTGGAAGGAGTTATGCACAATCCCCTCTAAAATGATTTCCATATAAATTAGCGGTGGTTTTGGATGAACCACCGCTAAAATATAACAATTTTTTATATTAAAAAGCGATTATATTTTAGCAGTGATTCCACTAAAACTATCGCTAAATTAATATTCAATGATGGGTTTGGTATAATCTGCAATAAAATATAAAATATTTTTTTTAAAAATAGCAGGAGTTCAAGACCACTGCTAATCTAAGAGATTAGTGGCAGTTTTGAACCCCCTCTATTTTTAATAAAAATTTAATAATATATATATACATATATATATATTTAAATATGTTATATACACACTATTTAAGTGTATTTAAATACATTATATAAAGATATTTATATGAATAAATTATATAAATGTATCTAATTTTATTTATATTATATATATTTTTATACATAAATATAAATGGATAATGTATACATAAATATATAATATATATTTATCTATATAAAATTATATTTAATATAATATAAATTATAATATTAATGTATCTAATATCATAAATGCATAAGATTAATTATAATATAAATATATACGTAAATATATAATATAATTTATTTAATAAATGTATCATATAAAAACCCCTATAATTTTTGTAATTTAAAAAATAGATTTAATAATAATCACAATAATAATAGATACAAAAATACTCACACACACACTCATATAAATAAACATGTATATATAATATATATATATATAAATATAGAATATACTGTATACATATTTATAATATAAAATTATTTAATATGTAATTATATATAGGTATTTAAATACATTATATAAATATTTTATCTAAAAATATTTATAAATACATTATATAAATACATTAAATAAATACATATATACACATTACATAAATAAACATGTATTAAAATATATAAATAATTTACAAAAATATATTTACAAATATATAAATATGTGTATATTTGTATACATAATACAATTGTAATTATAAATATATGTATAGATATATTTATTCTAATATATGCTAATATGTACTTTTTTACAATGGATATTTATTATTTTGACATCTTTAATCTTTTAAAATAAGTTCAAGTAGAAAATATTCGTCTTTTCCTACACATTTTACTTTATCAAATCATTAGAGTATTTATATATTTCCTATTATAAATTAATATAGTGAATATATAAATACATCACATGCACACACAAACACACATAAATAATAATATACAAATAAATATTTAAATAAACATTCATCTGTGTATTGAATATAAATGCATTTCTAGTTAAATTTATATAAACATGTGTGTGCGTGTTATACACAAATATATATTTATATACAAATATATATATATATTCATTTACCTTTTACACCACTCTTACATATTTTATTTTTCATCTGATACCATTAATATTTATTTTACCTCTAAACCTTATCTATATATTGTGAACAATACTCAATAATGGGAGATTATAAGTAGAATGATTTCATTACACATCAAATGATTGTACCAAACAATGAAATGATTTGTGATCATAAAAAAGGGGGAGATTGTTGGACCATAGGAGACTGTTGGTCACCCTCTATTATATTAATGGTTTTAATAATCACAAATCATGCCAGTTACTATTAATCTTGTCTAAACATTTAAATCATGATTATTTAAGTCTAAATTTGTGAAATTATGTTTATCTATGATCAAAAATAAATGTGATACATTTTGATAATATTTATGTAGTAATATATTCCAAGCCAAAATATTTTCTAAGTATAACATACTGACATTGAAAGAAAGAATGAGACACTTATAGTTCAAATGAGTCACTGATAGCTCAATTTACTAACCGACGCATGGTGATACCGACACATGGTGATACCAATGCATGGAGATACCGATTAAATGACTCACTGATAGAGAAATTAACACATTGACATACTTATTGTCTCACTGATAGTGTAATTGACCTACCGACATAAGGACTTACCGATGCAACTGACCAACCGATGCATGGTGCTACCAATACAAGGATTCACTATTAGTTAAGATGAGTCACTAAATCATGGAAAGACCGAAAGATTGAAACAGAAATGAAATGAGACACTAACAGAAGGATATATCAACAGAGGACTCACAAATGTATAGACAGACCGACCTAGGACTCACCGATAGTCTATTTAAAATTTATTTTATTTAAAATTAATTCTAACGGTCATATTTTGAGTATTTTAATACGTCTGATTAATTTAATGATTTTTGCAGACATTTTAAATGAGGTTATTATAAATACAAGGTATGGTATCTACCTAAAAAATTCACATTATTGGGATGCAAGAATATATATACAAAGAAGAGCGTATGAAAGAAAAATACATGTGAATACACACATACACAAGAAGATATGAGAAGAATTCTGCATTGGAAGAATACATAAGGAATTATTCATTCCTACTTACTGTGAACCAGAGAACTTCTATTCATCAAAGTTCCATCATCTCTGTAGCATCCAACTATCCGAAGGAGAAGAACATTTTCACCCTCCTAAAATATAGAAGACAATTCTCCTTGACACTCTATTCTCAATGAATATTTCTAGAAGATGACTCGAGCTTCAACTATAATACATCAAAGAGTCCAGAGTTGAATTTCATAGCACTTAGAGCATTTATAATCCATTGTTATTATATTTTTCTCTATTATGTACAATTTTACTAAACTTTCGAGTAGTGTGTGTGTCATTACTAAAAACACACTGCCTCCTACAATAAACTGAAGGATACTAGATATCATCAAACAACTGTCTTTTTACACTTTTTTATCCCATGAAGAACTATGGAAGTGGTCCTGTGTGACCTGGTTGTTTCTGTTCCCACATAGAACTGTGGTAGTGGTCTTGTGACCTAGACAGTCTGGTGTACTATTTTCAACACTGATCTAGGGTGTGGATCAAAATATTTATCTTTATAGATTTCTTGGTAGTAAGTGATCACCAAGTGAAGAGGAATAAGTCTCTACTTGATACTGAACCTCTTTTTTTATATCCGCTGTGTTTCTCAATTTAGTATTTCTCTATTTTAACTCATATTTCAGAAAAATAAATTTTAATTTGATAGTTAGTCTTGGATAGTAGTTATAACTATTTTTCCATATGAGAGTAGTTAAAAAAGTTGTATCAATATTTAATATTGTTATAAATGAGAATTAATCAATCTTCTGAGAAACTATTTGAAAATCTATGCTATTATAATTTTACTACCTTGGTTAACTGGCCAATTTTATTTTAAATTGGGGAAATCTTTTAAATTAACATTTCAACAGAAATTTTTATATGAACTCAATTCACCCCCCTCTTGAGTGTCATACTATGACCAATAAGATAGAAATGGATTCTATAAAAGAAAATAGTCATGTTTTGTGTGTGTTTTATTGTGGTGTTTCTTGGAAATATTTTATGAATTGTTTGTGGGATGAAAAATGTGTTTTCAAGGGAACTCAAGGTGATAAGGTATTGAGAGAGATTTTTTCAAAGAAAATGGGTTGTTTTGGCATGATGTTTTCTTTGTTGTACACTTTTATTTTGGCTTGTGAATTGTGTAAATGTCGGGACACATGTTTTAAAGTGAAATTGGTTTATGTGTGGATTTAAAAGGGTCTTGGCCAACGAATGTGGTTAAATTTATTATGTGACTTTCTTGTGATAATTTAAAAGGAGTTTCATGAATTTTCCAAGTGCTGGGAAATGTATTTGAAAATGGTTTTGGTGTGTCTAAAATGGAAAGTGGTTTGGTTTATCGAAAATGGTGATTTACAAGTATATTTATAATGCTTAGCATGTGTATATGAATGCGGTGGTTTTTTTAATATGTGAAATGGGATTGAGAATAAGGGAATCTTGGTTGTATAGGTGGAAAGACTAGTTCTTTTACACTAGTTATTCATAAGTGGGTTTTCTTGATTTCAATTATCTAGATTTATGATTACAACACTAACTAAACTATGACGATGATGAAAAACCACTAGAATTTTTGGATGTTTCTCCACTCTAGTGGATCATTCATGGGGAAACTGTACAATGTGGTTATTATACCACTTTTCTCTAAGTTATAAGGTTATAATGTCTCACTCAATATAGATTACCCCTAAGGATTTAACCTCTCTTGGTATTTATGAAATTTGGTACCATCCGTCAGCATATGGTGGACCTTGAGTGCATTTTATCTTAAAGAAAGTTTATCTTAATAACAATTTTCTTTGAAATGTTAACTCTAAAAATGTTTTCCCTAAAAGTTTTATGCTAATTTTTTTTATTTAAAACGTTTTCTTGAATTTTTTTTTAAAGTATTTTACATAAATGAGCATGTTAAGTTGTATTTTTATATTATACCATGGAATATTTTCTTTGGGTGTCATCCTACTGGGCTTTGGATCACACCTTACATACACCTTTGGGTGTATGTGGACTTTATTTGTATGACTCATGTAAAGGAAATGTGTGCTGTGTTGTTGGAACTAGTTTTCTAGAGTTCATCTCATGCAGGTTTTGGTATAGGTGGCTTGAGGGTTACTTCCCTCTTGTCACACAGAGGTTTTTGGGACATTTTAGGTTTCCATTCCTTTATAGTATTTTGGTTTTTGGTTAAAATTGTAATACATTTAATCCAAAAATCGTTGTACCATATTTGGTATTGGCTATTCAGTTATGTATTTTTTATCTTTATTTATTTTTTTATGTTTATATACATGGGTGAAATTGTTCCCAAGGTATAATATTTATACCCAGACACTAGTTTCTAGCCTGTGGGGACTGAGATTTCACTTCAGTCTATACCATATACTAGGTCAAGTGTCGGGTTGGATGTCACTCCGTCCTAGTTAGTGACATATACGATGTTACAAATTTCTATGGTTGGATCTTTAAAAGTGTGTACTTCTGGTGGAATTACATCTAGAACACCCATAGATAAATTTATCTTCAACTTAATCTTTAAATTTTCTATAAAATATTAATAAAAAATAAAATATATCATCATAGTAATCTGTTGGGTACTTCAGTATCCCTATCAGTGAGTCATCTCTCATGATCTATATGTTTGAGATCACCAAGTGAGAACTTCATGAGAATAATTATCAATAATAATGAACCCCAACATTCAATATTCAAATATCATCCGTGTCCCATTATATTGATGTCTCTAGACCGCATGACACGTGTTTAAGATTATTTTCATTACATGTAATTGGTATAACCTTTTGACCCAACAAGTAACTTATGGTCATTACCATATATTGATTTCATAAGTAAAGTCCCTATTTTGTTAAGAATAAATCATCCCCCACACATTATATTATATACATGACATGGAAATCAAAAGTACAAGTTTGAGTTGGGTTTAGAACACCCACTCTAAAAAATCCCCACTTGAACTAGAGATACATACTTGAAACTATCAATCCGTCATATATCACATGAGACCTATTCTTATGGTGAGTTATGAATTTAGTTATTATACCAACCACATTTTACCCCGTGATTATCTTTCTAAATGAAAATTTTCCTCTATAAGTAAAATATCTTAGTAGATGAAACATACAAAGTATACATTTTTTCTTATGGTGTGATCTGAGCTCCTTTTAAAGGACCAACACTATAGTATTATCATAATATATTGTTATATGATCTACATTTATAGGTACAACATAAATATCTAATAGAAAGTTGTGTATCCATATTATTTATTTATTAGTATCAGAATTCACAATATACTTATATTATATTGTTTAATCAATAAACATGGGCTTCTTTGAGCTTCTCCAGCTCTATGTACCTCTATTCAGGTAAAACCATATTTTTATTGTGAATTTATATTATCATTATATTTCTGGAAGCTAACATTAATATATACATTCACTACTAGTTCCTCATATACTCTATAAATCAAGAACACATCCACTCTATGCATCAATTAATTTTAGATAGTTTTTAATGTTGTCTAATGTAGATCTCTTGGATTTTATTAATATCTTCCTAACATTATCAAGTCATAGGAAACATAAATAATAGTACATAGAATTTAATACACAATATATCTATTCACTGAATCATATGAGATTCTAAGCAATATTTTTATCACTTACCGTGTTTTTGTACACATTTTATTGAAAAGATTTAGTCCATGTAATATAAGTAATAATATACTCTTGGATTGTTCCATATTTTATCTTTTGAGTACCTTGTAAATATATTTACTTTGAATTAATCCAAACAACCTCTTAGAACTATCTTGATAGATCTTAATCCCTATAATGTAGATTTCTTTACCCAAGTCTTTCATGGATAATCCTTCATTTAACCTAATCTTAAATGACACTAAGACTTGAATCCTATTTCCCATTTAAAATATGTTATGAAAAAATAAATCAAGGAAAAAATATATCACTCCCACTAACCTTCTTATTGACACATGACTCACTTAAATTTTTAATAAGATAAAATATCTTTATGGATTCATTAAAATGAACATTCAATGATCGTGATGTATACTTCAATCCATAAATGAATTTTCATATATTTCATACCTTATTAGAATCTTTTGGGACCATGTTACACATTTATACCTTGATGGGGGGGGGGGGTGAATTAGGATATTTCCCATTTAAAACTTTTCACTTGATTGTATTCACCCCTTTAATGGATCTTATTCCCTTATCAGAATGAAAAAATTTCAACCTCTTAAAATCTTGATGAAATTATCATAGAATCATTAAATAAAAATGAAAAAATATAAAACCTACACAAGATAAGATAATTTCACTAGGTTCACCACAAAGGGATACATCCAAGGACCACACACTGATGTTTTGTCAATGTGCCAAAATCCACCAATGCACTAGTTTAGTGGATACAAGTTTTAATCTATGGTAACTCTATGAAAAGGCATATCGCCTTTTTATGGTTTAAGAAATAATCACTATCAAACCAAGGGTCACTCCATATCCTCATCCTTCATGCACTAATTATGGGAAGACTTGGTTAGTTTATAGAATTGGGGGGTCTCTTCAATAGTTTATAGACATTAAGGTCTGCTCTAGGTCATCATAGGTTGATGAGATACCTTGAATATTGAAGTATAGAATAGAGTATCTATTAAGATCCTCTTTTCTGAACTTTTAATTCTTAAAAGTTGAAAGAAATCCACTCCATAATTAGTAATATAGATCTTCTTCTTCTACACATGACCACAACAACAAAAATTTGTATTCTAGATGAGGAATAATACAATAAGGGACCTATTCTTCTTTTGATCCTTCTTCAATAGCTAGATATGTCAATAGAAAAAAGCACTCTCTTATTTAATCCATATTTATTTAATAAACTATATATGGGAAATATAACTTCATTTTTGGATCTCCTTTCTTATTTATCTACTAAAAAATGTATCACTCAAGATCTACCTACTTTTTATAATTTCTATGAACAATTTTTATAAAGCCTTTTAAGCATCCAACTCTTGATCTAATAGTTGGGATCAATTATATTTATAAAATATTACATGATAATTCCATGCATCTCATATAATTAAATGCGATCAAACATGTCCAATTGGTTTAAGATAATTCCTTAAATCTGAAGACAAGTATTCATTTTTTTAAATTCAAATCGAATCTTCTAGATATTCTAGAAATATCCTGATCACGACGTGATACTCTTCATTGTGGTGTGATCCACATTAACTTCATCCATGTTGTGGAATGATCTAATATTCTATGACATGATCTCTTATTAAAAATCAGATCCATAAAATTTTTATAATATATCATTTAAAATTAATTTAAAAATTTTATAATGATATTCCAAATCTCATCAAATCTCCTTTGATCTTGAACACATTGTGACATGGAACTTTTCTTCATAGTGAAATTTTTTATTTCCTAATCCAACCTAGATTTTTGTCTTCTTTCTAAAATCAAACATTACATAGTGAAATCATAATTTTGCAACATAGTCCTTCTAAGCTCTTTTCTAGTTTTGGAATGGTTCATAAATCTTGGTGTGATTTCTATGTCTATCAAATTACAAAGTTGTGCTCATTATTACTAGACAATTTCTATGATGTATATTCATTTCATAATAATATATTAACTATATTTATAATATTATATATCTTCCATTATAGTATATTATTCATCTTCACATCACAACAATTATTAATTCTTCTAGGTTTAATCTTACATAACTCCTCTGAATCTCACTAGGTAATATCACACAACTCTCTAACTTTTCACACTATTCTTACATATCAACCTATTGTGGAATGATATTTATATTCATTATACAACCATACATTTGGAAATTACAGATTAATCTAATGTATAATAGATTATAAGATGGCATGTTCCTTTCATGATGTGATCATCCAAATATATTCTGATTTATTCATATGTAGCCTTTATTTAATTTCACACAAGATTGGATTGTAGTGTGGTCACTGTTGTTATGGAATTATTTTCATTCTCCACCAAATCACTTCTATTATTCTTCAAATAATACCATACATTCTCTTTCTTTTCTCAACACCTCTATAGAACATAATAAACAATTTTCACCTTTACCAAATCAAGACCATGGCATGTTCATTCTCCAATTTCCATGTTTATAATATATATATATATATATATCAAGGTATTATTTCATGTCTTCACAACTTTCCTCCATATATCCATTATAGTGGTTCCAATACTTCCACTTTAGATCTATTATGAATATACACATCCTTCACTACCATGTTTTTCAATATAATGCATACTAATATCTATCAATAAATCCAACTCTTACTATTAAAAAATCTAATACACAGCCTCTTGGTTGCAACATTCTCACCCTTTGGTTTTTTTGATAATACTACCATAAATCCTACTCTAACATGTAACTTATAATTATTCAAAGAAGTGAACATGTTTATAACACATTCTTCTCACTACTAGTTTGTCAATAAAATGAAAAGGGTATTCTAATTATAGATTTTTATTTTGATTTCTCCACTTTGTTCATATAAAGTAACATAATTTTATACACCTGATGTTATTCTTTATACCCACTTTATTTTCCTTTAATCTATGAATTTTCCTTTCAAGTGACCACACTTTTTATCATAGAATACCATAGGGGAATCTTTATCAAATTTACCCCTACTTGAAGTAGATTTTCCATGAAATATCACTTACATATCCTCTTGAAACTGGATCCCTTGTTGGGACAAGTAAGAAACCCCCAATTTAGATACTAGGAACCCCCTTTGAATTAAAACATTTTCAAACCCAATTTATGCCACTTGTTTACATCCACGACTCTTGGATATATCAACCACTTGAAATTTATATTCAATAGAATTATTCTCTTTCAACCTCTTACAAGATCATCTAAAGATCCAGAACCTTTGGTTACATATACCATTTATGAATAATAATTTTAGATTTGATTGAAAAACTTATGGAAAACTTTTTATAGATCTTCTTTTAAGCATCAAAATCTTCAAATTATGCCTGCATTTCCATAAAAATTTCACGGAGTGAATTTACTACTTATAAAAGAGTCATAAAAAATAATCTAAGACTACTAAATTAAAAATTGATGTAGGAAAAAAGAGTTTAATTCAATAAAATCAGTGTTATCCATGTCAATATCCTACTTCTAAAATCACATGAAGCTTTTAATTTTAATTCCTTTACCAACACACCCTATGATCTGAATCAAATTTATACAAAACCATCAGTGAATAAATAATAAAGTACCAAGTGTGTGAATCATGAAACATGTTTAATCAATTGGTAACCATTGTTTTGATAAAACCATGTTACCAATTGATATCCAAGTTATTTCTTTATCATAACATTATATTTTTATTTTATATAAGGTAATCATACCTTGAAACTTCAACATTATACTCCCCTTGAATTTCATCAGCTTTGGATACCAATTAAAACCTTTAGTTCCACTTATTGATGTACACCATGGGAATATCCTTTCATAAATCTTTAGTATCCTAAAATAAACAACCAATTGTTTCTATTTTTTAACTCATTAATAAATAAAGCATGGATTTCTCCAAGAATTTCACTATTTATACTAATATTATATTATTCCTTTTAGTGGTCCGATAGCATTTGGAATACAACATGATATTTATTTTTGATCACCAAAATTTATTTTATACCGCTAGATATTTTAGATAATAATATAATGATACTTTAATTATAAACCAAGATATATATTATTTGTACTTATTCATGACAAAATGCAATTCTAGATTCATATTTGATATACAAAGTGGTTGTTTAGAACCACTTTTTTATTTTGATAAGTCCTTGATACCATTAATTTTTTTTGGGACCGAAACCAATTAATAAATCTAATTTATTAGACCCACCTTTTCATACATATCTTCTTTTAGAACAATCACACATCATGGATTGTATCTCTCCCTTAAATTTTCACCAATTTTAATAAACAATTTAAAGTATTTAATCACATGGGGAGAGGGTTAATTTCCAGACTTCCTCAAGTTAAGTAATTGTCTTGGTTTTGGTGAACCAACCCTTTACTTACAATTATCTTCCAATCCTTTATAGTGGTTCTCCTTTGTATGACATCACTTATAAAAAATTTATTCTAGATATGTGGTTTAGAATTATCTATCTTATTTTTCTTAGGATTCACCTCTATTGTGAGAGTAATCCCACTCATACATGTTTCTTTTTTAATGTATTATTGATGAATTATTTATCACGCTTCGTCTTCTATAGGAAATATCTTCCATGAATCTTCACTTATTTCCATGTGGTATAATTATGTTTGTCCTCTTCAACAGCCATTAGAGCCAACTTAGGTTTAATTATCCCTAACAAATCTTTCTTGACATGTTTATCCAACTTTTTCATAGGAGTAGTATCTTTCTTTTTCATACGTATTTTCATTCATTCTATCCATGAGTAATGATATGAATATACCACTATTGGTGCTTGATAAACCCATTATTGAGCTATATCTTTACTTTTATCTAATTAAACAAATCTATTTTCATTTTTTTTTCTTTTAGTGTAAGCTATATTATCATTTATCATAGGAATGACGGATTTATTTATGACGACTTTAATTATAATTTAAATTTCTAAACATATATCCATGGTTAGAAAAATCCAAACATCTCCCATTAATGTCATACAACATATAGTTATTACTTAATTGAGATGTTGTTCCAGGATATTTTATTCCACATTTGAGATATCGGGCTTCTAGACACACACTCATGGTGTGTACCATGATTTAACAATTGTATCACTATGTAACTACCATCCTTTGAGAGACTTATCTTCCATATTTATCATGAATTTTATATTTCTTCACTATTCCAAAATTTGAATTTCCATACCTTCTACTTATAGATGATATCATGATAGGAGTTTCTTCCTTCACCTTTCCTTTCAAGGATTTTAAATTTTATTCAATATCCTTTATCTTCTAATATCTCTCCTTTGATTGGGTATCCATATTATCCAAACTTGAGTTGGATTCCTTTTAAGAATTTATCCTCTCCTAAAGATGAGTTTTTTATAAGAATAATACTATATTTTAGATCTTTATCTATGGAAATTATTTATCCCATATCACACATAATTTCTCTGAGTAAGTCACTTTTAGCCTTCATTTTTTTCACCCATTCTTATAATATCTTCATTCAAGAAACCTCTACCTAAATCTGTATTTTATTCTCCATGGAAAAATATTCTATGAATTCATATTACACTCCACAAACAATCTTTGGTTGATCCAACTTGTCATAAAGAGATTGGATATCATATTGGCTGATGCATGAACATTCTCGAGATTGAAAAATCAATTTAATTACTACTTTTTTCCATTGGATCATCATTCTAATAATTCTTCATGGGTGAATTTTAATTTATAGATTTTTAAGAATATCTTGGAATAATGTTATAAATAGATTTAATATTGATATCAATCCCACTTACCTGAATTAGGGTGTTCTTATTCTCATGATTCTTATTCATATTCCTCATCCTCTTACCTTTTGACGTAAGGAAATATTCCCCCAATTTATTCACCGATTTATCATTACAACCAAGCTTACATTCATATTTTGAGGAAGGATCTAAAAAATTATATACTTCCACTTATTATATATATATTTCTTCTAAAACCACCCAAATATCAAAAATAACTAGAATAATAAATGGGTTTATTTAATACCTCATTGGAGAAACCTTTGTTCAAAATTCTATGTGTATCTAAATTATGGATTAATTTGTTATGATTTCTCAAGTCATAATATTATTAGACATATTCCATAATTTCCTCAATATAAGTATGTATAAACCAACAAACCTCCTTTTCCCATAAAATTTAGTATCACTAAAAATGAGAGGCTTCAATATTGAATCCATATGTGTAATAAATACAAAAATAGATTTTAAAGATTGAATGTTAAATCAATGTAACGTCCCGGTTCCGGAAGCCACCCAGAGGCGCCTAGTACCCGGTTGGTCACATGGACTCAAGCGCATTTCCCCAAATGCCAGAGGTTTCCGACTAGCAGCTGTTGGATCTGAATCTACAAATTATACACAAGAGGGGGGGTAAATTGTGTCTTTCATATTTTTCAGTAACTCTTTGATTAAACGAGTTTTGTCCTCTATGATTTATCATATTTGATCATGCAGAAAAATAAGTAAAAGTAGGGACAAAAAGATGTATTGTGGTTCAGGGAACAGAAATCCCCTATTCCACTCTACCAACGCTCAACTCCACGAGCTTGGTGATTTTCACTATCTGGTCCTCTTTTCCACAGACCGGTTCACAACTGAGTACAGGAAGTTGACACCTTTACAATCTTCAGGCTAACAAAGCCTTCTGGTTCAAACATGAACCTACACATCTTAGAACGAGAAGCTGATTACTCAAGAATAAAAAGAATTTCAGAAAGAATTTTTCTAGTTGATCTTCACAATTGCAACAGAGAGCAATTGACAGCAGATAGATCGAAGTCTCTAGAAATATTGATTTTCAAGTCGAAGCAGTTCTGAGTTGATCCAGTTGCAATAGATATAGAGATATAGTTTACAACATCAGTAGTAGTAGATCCATAGTATATATTAGATGTAGAACAAGTGAATCTTCTATCTAGTTCTTTATTTTTAAACAAACAGAGCTTTGATGCTCCTTTTGAATTAGTAGAACTGGATGCTTTTTTGCAGTCTCAAGTTTCCCCCTTTTTTATAAAAGATTGATCACCATAAATGCTTGTACCTAGTGTTTCAGAGAGAACATATATAATAAGGATAAGCATATCTCTTCCACATTTAGATCCATAAAAGTCACCTTTTTTATTCATGATATTCAAAAATTTGAATTTACAGAGAAGTCGTAACTTCCCTTAAGACTCGGCATAAAAATATCCTTTTAATTCGATCTTAAATCCATTGATAAAATGAATTTTATAAGTCAAAGTCTTAGTTTAAAAACGACTTTAAATCCAGCTTGAAATCTGCCCAATAATCAGCTTGTTGACCGCTGCATAAAAATATCATCTTTTAAAATTTCCGACGCCAAACATAAGTTTGATGACGTGGCCTCCAAACGTAGGCTTGATGACACAGTCTTCAAACGTAAGGTTGACAATGTAAGGTTGAATCATAAATGTAGGGTTGATCATCCATACTTTTTCTTCAACTCTCAAATGTACGGTAAAAGATCCATACTTTTACTTGATCCATACTTTTCCAAGAACGTATGGTTGTTTACAAAAGTAAGGTTGATGAACCATACGTTTAAGAAACAAACGTAACGTTTAGTACTTACGTACGGTTCTCCTTCCATACTTTGCTGATAATCAAAACGTAAGGTTCCTTCCTAACGTAAGGTTCTTCTTCCATACTTTGTTGAAAATGTATGGTTGTTTAACCATACTTTTCTTTTATCTCAAAAAGTATACATGATTTTCATCCTTACGCTACGTTTATCCACGTAGGGTATGAACAGTGATTCCAGAACGTGCTAAAGCAGATTCCACGCTAGTAATAAATTCTCGTTATTTCAAGCGTAAAATAAATTAATAAAATCCTACAAAATACTAAATAAAATCATTAGAAAATAACTAAGGGTATTTGTGAGCATCAAAATTATCATAAAGATACAGAGTATTATTTTCAATAATCTCCCCCTTTAAATAACATTATTATTTATTGTTGAAAACAATACTTTGCTCAATAATATCCCCCTTTTTGATGATCACAAAACCCATAAGATAATAAAATTATTTAAATGAAATTAACTTTCAAAATTAGTTACATAAAGTTTTATAATTTTGAGAGAATGAAACAATATTTAATTTTAGAAAAATTATTTTAATAAAAATAACTCCCCCAGAAAAAAATCTTTAGAAATAAATGGTTAGTTTTATCCAAATTTCTCAGGTAATTATCCCCATAAATAAAAATATATGTATCCAAATTCTCCCCCTTTTTGTGATATAAAAAATAATGATAAATCATGGATTTGAAGACATTTAATGTTGCACTGAACTATAGGTAAATGCTTATTATTAACTGTTTATCAATAATTAAATCTGGTATACTGGCATATATTAACTTAAAAAAGTAATAAACAAATAGAAAAAGAGACAAATAAACAATGAAGGAAATTTTCATTCAAAAACAGCAGTATATACATGACAATGATATACACAGGAATCAAGGTTTGGGTAAGATATGCAACAGGTTCTATCTCCTCTGGATTGCAGACTTGATTTCTGTAAACTGTTCCCGAAGTCTCTTCGTCATCCCATCTCTAAGTTTGATAATGAGCTCTCTATTCTCTTGAGTCATATAAATATCCTCGATTAAATTGACTCTTAAAAACTCATGCATCCTTTCCTCTTTTTCAAAAAACATTGACAGCTTCTCTGACAACTGATTTAACAGGATTCTGATCGATGGATCACTAGATGTCAGTTGATCTACTAAAAACTTCTGATTGTCCCGCAACACTGATAAAGGAGCACTGTTACATTGAAGATCTTGTAACCTGTCATTCATGTTTCTCATCATAGTTGTGATAAATTGAAACCTTCTGATTAAATCAGGTGAAGTACCTGATCTACTAACAGTATTATTCGCAACTTATGCAAATTGGTTCTCCATAAACAAATTTAGATCTGATAAATCTGACTTCATAACCATTTCAGATTTTAATTGTGCAACTGCAGTCAGTATATCCTCTTTAAACATTTCAACTTCTTGCCTTGAGACTGTTCACTCCTTCAGCTTTTGAAACTTCAAAAGTTCTAAGTCTAAGGCATTTCTTAGAATGACATTCTAAGATTCCAACTGAGATACTTTTCTGTACAGTTCTTCAATTTCTTCTTTCCTTGAATCAGATGTACCTTGTTCTTGATTCATATTCACATGCTCTGGTTAATGCAGCAGTACCAAAGGTAATGATTCAGCATTATATTTTTCTTTTTCTCTGTCCTGAGAAGGTTGGTCCACGGATTTTTCCTTAGAGTTTTCAAACTCCTCCACAGAAAAATACTCTTGAAGTACCTCTGTGTGAGCTTCAGAAGCACGCTCACCACAATCATCAGCATATTGCCCTTCCACTGGGTTTTCAAGAACAATATCTTCAGGAGTTTCTTGAGGTCTGGCCACTTCCCTATTAGGCACTGCCTCCTTATCTTGGTTCTGTTGAAGTGTAACTTCAACATCAGCTGCAATATGTTCCTGATTCTCCCTTTGAGCTTCTTCTTGAGCTCCCGATCCCTCTACTGGTGCTGTTATTTCACTAACAACTTCCACGGTCTTAGCAACAACAGCTTCTCTTACAAAAGAATATGAAAATAAAGCTTCTATTTTTTTCCAATGCAGGGGAAGTAACTTCTTCATTAACAGGTCTCTTTATTTTTGATTGAAGTCCCTCTTGACTTCTGTCTTCCTCAACATCTTCCACTTCCAAGCGAATCATTCTTGCTACATTACTGACTCTGGATTCAGCTTGTCCCTCCTTGGACTTAGTAGGTTGAGCCTGAGCACTCTCTGAATCTTCCTCAGCTCCTACTGGTAAGAGTTTTCATTTAATAGTGCTCCATAAATATCCAATCTTCCTTAAAGTTCCATCATTAAACGTATTACTGTGATGAAAGTTTACTCAGACATCCACTAATCTCACCATGTCTTTCATAAATAGTAGTTTAGAAATAAATCGACCAAAAGGGTAGAAATTCATCTGGGAATCACTTTGACAACAGTAATTGAGATAACCTACCATGTACCTTGGGAATTTTAACTTAATATCGCTTAACAAAACAAACATTATATACATATCAGGGTGAAAAATCTTTTCCATTTCTTCCATTCTTGTATCTATTCTAGTCTGAATATATTTGACCAAAATTTTCTAATCAGGCTCCAAATCCTTGATTAAAATTTTCTTTATAGTCTTAGTACCAAAAATAAAAGACATGATGTCCTCAGATTTATTCACATAATCTCCAATATTTTTAAAATCTAAATGAAAAACTCCCTCATGAGGGAAGTTGAGAATCTGACCAATCTCTACTGATGAGATTGAGAAATCCCTTTCCTCTATCTTAGCCATCATACTGTCCTCGGTATCTCCCAGACTAAACTGTACAGATTTGAAGAAGTATCTATGTTCTACCTCATACAAAAATTTCGTATTTTCACTATTGAACATCTGTTCAAGGTTCTGAAATGAGAGTGCTTGCTTCAACATCAGATTTGTCTGAAATAACCAGTCGATATCGATTACCTTTCCCTGTAAGATTTTTCTTCCCTCGGAGCATTGTCTCTTGGAATTTCTTGGCTCGGCTTCACTGACTCTTTTAGTTCTTACCATCTATGCGAGAATCTCTGAAGGTTTGAAGGTTAGGGTTTCAGAGGTTCGAAGATTAGGGTTTAGAACCAGAAGTGCGATTTTAATATTTCGAAAGGGTTTCGATAGAAGTGAAACAGTTTAGAAGTCGAAAAGTCTCTGACAGCCTTGATTCCCATGTAATCACTAATCATTACATATATTTAAAACAAATAAAATTTTCATATGGCGAAAGAAAAAAAAATCTTAAATATTATTCAAAAAACAAAATAAAATTTACAAAAATAAATAAAATTAAATAAAAATAAAATTATTTAAAATTAAATAAACCTATACCCCCTTAATAAAATCAAACATTGCAGTGAGAAGTGGTTTAGTCAAAATATCTGCTAATTGAATTTTAGTATTTATAAATTCTAAAAATATATCTTTTTTAATAACATGATCTCTTAAAAAGTGATTCCTTATATCAATGTGATTAGTTCTAGAATGACTAATAGGATTTTTTGAAATATTAAATGCACTTATATTATCACATAAAATAGGTGTATTATTAAAATTCAATCCAGAGTCCATAAGAGTGTTTTTCATCCACAACACTTGTGCATAGAAACTGCCAGCATACACATATTCTGCTTCGGCTATTGACAGGGCAACTGAATGTTGTTTCTTACTAGACCATGATACTAAAGACTTTCCTAAAAAGTGAAATGTTCCTGATGTTCTTTTTCTATCTAATCTACAACTTCCAAAGTCAGCATCAGAATATGAAATCAAATTGAAATCAGAAGTTTTAGGATAAAGAAGAGATTGAAAAATAGTTCCTTTTAAATACCTAAAAATTCTTTTAATAGCAGTTAGATGATATTATTTAGGATTTTATTGAAATCTAGCATAAAGACATACTGAATACATTATATCTGGACTGCTAGAAATAAGATATAACAAACTACCAATCATAACTCTATATAACTTGTTGTGAACTGATTTCCAAGTTTCATCCAAATCAAGTTTTATATAAGTACACATAGGAGTTGTAAAAGGCTTGCTATTTTCAAGTCCAAATTTCTTAAGTAAATCAGTAATGTATTTGCTTTTATTTAAAACATTTCCAAAATATTTTTGAAATATTTAAAGACCCAAAAAGAAATTTAATTCTCCCATCATACTCATTTAAAATTCTTCTTGCATTAACTTTGAAAAATCACGACAAAGGGTTTTTTTAGTTGATCCAAAAATTACATCATCAACATAAATTTGAACCAATAAAACATTATTTTTTACAGTTTTCTTAAAGAGTGTTGGATCTGCCAATCTAACAGTAAAGTCATTTTTCAAAAGAAAAGAACTTAATATTTCATACCAAGCTCTTGGTGCTTGTTTAAGGCCATAAAGAGCTTTAGTAAGTTTAAAAACAGAATCAGGTTTTTGAGAGTTTTCAAAACCAGGAGGTTTCTCAACATAAACTTCCTCCATTAAATAACTATTTAAAAAGGTAGATTTAACATCCATCTAAAATAATTTAAAATTTATATAAGATGCATAGGCTAAAAGGATTCTAATGGATTCTAACCTAGCTACATGTGAAAAAGTATCATCATAGTCTATTCCTTCTTCTTGATTATATCCTTTAGCTACTAATCTTGCTTTATTTCTAGTTATTGTGCCTTTGTCATCTTGTTTATTTCTAAAGACCCATTTGGTTCCTATTACAGGATAATTCTTAGGTCTTTCCACTAATTCCCAAACTTTATTTATTTTAAACTGGTTTAGTTCATCTTGCATTTCTATTACCCAACTTTCATCATCTAAATCTTCTTCTATAGACTTGAGTTCTTGTTGAGATAGGAAGGCAGAGAATTCCACTAGGTTTCCTAAGTTTCTTCTAGTTTGAACACCAGTTTATAGGTCACCTATTACAGTTTCTAAAGGGCGATTCTTTAGGGTTATAGACTGTCTAGGTAATATATTTAAAGGTTATTCAGTATCATGTTCCTTTGAACTGGACTGAATATCTTTTATTTTATTTTTAAAATCATTCTTTAAGTTCTCAAGTCTCATGTTATCATTAGAGTCAAGTTCATCCATTTGATCTGTCCTTTTCTCAAAGGGATCAGATTCATCAAATTTCACATGAACTGATTCTTCAACAATCCTTGACTTCTTATTATAAACTCTATAAGCTTTGGAGGTAGCAGAATATCCTAAGAAAATACCTTCATCAGATTTTGGATCGAACTTACCAAGATTATCCTTGGTGTTTAATATGTAAACCTTGCATCCAAAAACTTTAAAGTAGTTAACTTTAGGTTTTCTATTATTCCATAGTTCATAGGGTGTATTTTTCAAAATAGGTCCAATAAAAACTCTATTAATTATATAGCAAGCTGTATTCACAGCTTCTGACAAAAAATATATAGGTAGGCTATATTCATTTAACATAGTTCTAGCCATTTCTTGAATTGTTCTATTTCTTCTTTCTACAATCCCATTATGTTGAGGTGTTCTTGGTGCATAGAAGGTGTGTTTAATACCCATATTTGAGCAAAAGGAATTAAACTCTTGATTCTAAAATTCTCCACCATGATCACTCCTCAATGAGATTATATTAAAACTTTTTTCATTCTGAATAGATTTGCAGAAACTTTCAAATAAAGTAAAAGCTTCATTTTTTAATTTCAAAAAGAAAATCCATGTAAATCTAGAATAGTCATAAACTAAAACATATACATATAATTTACCAACTAATATTTCTACTCTTTATGGTATAAACAAATCCATATGAATAAGTTCTATAGGTTTAAATGTAGCAACTTTATTAACAGATTTGAAGGATGATTTGTGTTGCTTTCCAAGTTGACATGCATCACAAAATCTGTTACTTTCAAATTTGAGACTAGGTAAATCAGAAACTAAATGTTTCTTAGATAATTTATGAAAAACATGTACATTGAAATTTCCAAGTCTCTTATGCCCGATCCAGGATTCACTTACTTTAGCAGTCAAGCAGTTTACTTGCTGTTTACACAAGGAATTTAAATCCAAAGTCTAGACATTATCAGTTCTTGGTGCTTTAAATTTAAACAGTTTATCTTTAGAAACAGTACAACAATTGTTAGTAAAATAAACAGTATATACATCATCACAGAGTTGATGGATATTTATCAGATTGTGTTTTAATCCCTATACATAAAGTACTTTGTTGATTGAGACTGTTTTTAGATCTCCAATAGTTCCAATGCCAATGATTTTTTCCTTTGGCATTGTCACAAAATGTGACAAGTCCTCCTTCCTTTTGAGGGAGTGAAGAAAAATTCAATGAGTTTCCACTCATATGTCTTGAGCAGCCACTGTCCATGTACCATATATCTTTTCTTCTCTGGTGGCCTGCTACATGCAAAGACATTCAAAAAAATTGCTTTGGTACCCATATTCTGTTGGGTCTAGGTGTGTTAGCTATCAATGATCTGGGTATCAAGATTTTTTTTGTTCTTTTAAAATCAGTTGAATCATATAAATATTTTGAAACATAGGCTTTCTTAATACCACAAATTTGAGGTTGTCTTAAGAAACAGTTTTTAGCTATATTTCCCTTTGTCCCACAAAAATTACAATTAACCTTTTTAGAGCTAGGAACAAAATAATTTTTATATAGCTTAGGTTTTTCTCCTTTATTGCCAATTCCAAATCTCTCCTTTTCAATGACAGTTTTTCCAAGAATTTCATTTAATGAATTTTCTCCTTTTGTAAAAACCAATGCAGCATGTTTTTAAGATTTTACTTCATCCTGTAGTGTTTTTATTCTTGATTTAAAATTAATATAGTTAGTGTTAATCGAATTTTATTTATCAGTTAATTTATTATGTTGTTTCATCATTGTATCTCTTTCATCTGAAACAAATTTATGTATGTTCTTTAGTGACTTATGTTTTTTAAATAGTGAGTCATATCTTTCTTAAAGAATATTGCAGTAGGCTGAAAGTTTTTCATTTATGTAGCTTGATTCAGAATTTGATTCATTGTTTGAGTCAGAGGAGTAATATGAGTGTACCTCATAAGTTTCTACCATGAAACACATGTTTGCCTTTAGATCGACTTCTTCTTTTTCTGAGCATGATTCAGGAGAGCTACAAGAGTCTTCAGATACACTCCAAGTGGCTTTCATAGCTTTCTTGTCTTTATGCTCAAAGTAATTTCTTTTGAAGAATTTATTCCTCTTTGCATCCTTCAATTGTGGGAAATCTGGTCTGATATGCCCTATCTTCTTGAATTCATAACATCTTACTTCCTTATTATCTCCCTTAAAGGATTTTTTGAAGCCTCTTTTCTTACTGTAGAATTTTCTAAATTTTCTGGCTAGCTGAGCTAGTTCTTCATCTGAGTTTGATGAGTTAGATCTCTCTGATTTAGCTTTGACTTCTATTTTATTTATCTTTCTATTCTTTTATTGTGAAGTTACCTTCAAGGAGGTATCTTCCCTTTTGATAAGCACTTTATATTCATTATCCTCATCTAGAATTTTAGCTTCATACATCATTAGTGTACCAATCAGCTATCTCATGGTTAGATCTTTGACAGGTGTTGATTGTCTGATTGAAGCAGAGATAACATTCCATCGAGTAGGAAGTACCCTTAGAACTTTTAATGCTTGATCTGCCTGCTTGATAGGTTCTCCTAAAGATGTTTTATTATTGACAATTTCTGTCAATCTCCCATTCATTTGGGTAATTCTTTCGCCATCAAACATTCTGAAAGTATCAAATTTAAGTTTTTCAGTTGCATATCTCATTTGTCTCACATTGTCTGTTCCTTCATATGACACAACTATTGTTTTCCACATATCATATGCTGTTGGGCACTGAGATACTCTGTTAAATTCATCTGGTCCTAGACCGCAGATATTTGCATTCATAGCCTTCAAATTCATATCATACTCTGCCTCTATAGTAGCACTTCATGTCTCAGGATTTTCAGGAATTTCATAAGGAGTCAAAATATTTTAATAGACTTTATATCCAAGGTTTTTTAGATATATTATCATGCATGGTTTCTAGAAGCCATAGTTGTCTCCATTAAAATATGGTGCTCTGACCATTGACATCCCTTCTCTTGTATCTGTCATGATTCTCTGTTGTATATAATCTTTAAATTCTTTTTTCTTTCTAAGGATATATCAAAATCTCATCCTCTGATACCAATTGTTTGATCTGAATCTACAGATTATACACAAGAGGGGGGTGAATTGTGTCTTTCAGATTTTTTGGTAACTCTTTGATTAAACAAGTTATGTCCTCTATGCTTTATCAAATTTGAAAATGCAGCGAAATAATTAAAAGCAGGGACACAAAGATGTATAGTGGTTCGGGGAACAGAAATCACCTAGTCCACTTCACCAATGCTCAACTCCACGAGCTTGGTGATTTTCAATATCTGGTCCTCTTTTCCACAGACTGGTTCACAACTGAGTACAGGCAGTTGACAGCTTTACAATCTTCAGGCTAACAAATCCTTCTGGTTCAAACACGAACCTACACATCTTAGAACGAGAAGCTGGTTACTCAAGAATAAAAAGAATTTCAGAAATAAGTTTTCCAGTTGATTTTCACAATTGAAACAGAAAGCAATTGACAGCAGATAGATCGAAGTCTCTAGAAATATTGATTTTCAAGTCGAAGCAGTTCTGAGTTGATCCGGTTGCAATAGATATAGAGATATAGTTTACAACATCAGTAGTAGTAGATCCACAGTATATATTCGATGTAGAACAAGTGAATCTTCTATCGAGTTCTTTCTTCTTAAACAAACAGATCTTTGACGCACCTTTTGAATTAGCAGAACTAGATGATTTTTTGCAGTCTCTATTTTCCACCTTTTTTATAAAAGATTGATCACCATACACGCTTGTACCTGGTGTTTTAGAGAGAACATATATAATAAGGCTGAGCATATCTCCTGTACATTTAGATCCATAAAAGTCACCTTTTTATTCGCGATATTCAAAAATTTGAATTTACAGAGAAGTCGTAACTTCCCTTAAGACTCGGCATAAAAATCTCCTTTTAATTTGATCTTAAATCCATTGATAAAATGGATTTGAATCAGTCAAAGTCGTATTTTAAAAACGAATTCAAATCCGGCTTGAAATCCTCCCAATAATCAGCTTGTTGACCGCTGCATAAAAATATCGTCTTTTAAAATTTTCGATGCCAAACGTAAGGTTGATGACGTGGCCTCCAAACGTAGGGTTGATGACATAGTCTTCAAGCGTAAGGTTGAAAACATAAGGTTGAATCATAAACGTAGGGTTGATCATCCATATTTTTATTCAACTTTCAAACGTATGGTAAAAGATCCATACTTTTACTTGATCCATACTTTTCCAAGAACGTATAGTTGTTTACAAAAGTAAGGTTGATGAACGATACTTTTGAGAAACAAACATAACGCTTAGTACTTATGTACTGTTCTCCTTCCATACTTTGCTGATAATCAAAATGTAAGGTTCCTTCCTAAAGTAAGGTTCTTCTTCCATACTTTGCTGAAAATGTATAGTTGTTTAACCATAATTTTTCTCTTATCTCAAAAAGTATACATGCTTTTTATCCTTACGCTAAGTTTATCCACATAGGGTATGAAAAGTGATTCTAGAATGCGCTAAAGTAGATTCCACACTATATTTCTCCATGTAAGGTATGAACAGTGATTCTAGAATGCGCTAAAGCAGATTCCGTGCTAGTAATAAATTCTTGTTATTTCAAGCGTAAAATAAATTAATAAACTCCTGCAAAATACTAAATAAAATCATTAGAAAATAACTAAGGGTATTTGTGAGAATCAAAATTATCATAAAGAGACAGATTATTATTTTCAATAATCTCCCCCTTTAAATAAAATTATTATGTATTGTTGAAAACAATACTTTTCTCAACAGCAGCGAGGGACTTGGGTGTGATAGTGGGGAAACTATGCCCTCATTGGAAGAGTACACAACGGAAGTAACAACACATACAAAAATGAAAGTGTAAATATACAACAACAATAACAGTGGAAGACCGATAAATAAACAAATGGAGCAGAAATATATGTAAATGATGCAAGATACATATATGTATAGGAAAACAGCCAAACAAGTCACAATTCTGAATATAGTACTAAACCAAATTACAAAAGAAAAAAATATAAGCAACTCCTTAGCATCACAAGACTCGGCTTGGTCCCATGCTCTCCAGCTTCAGTGAAATCAAGAACTTGAAGTAGAAGGGTGCTTGTCCTTATCTATACCTGCAACAATATAATCTATTTGGGCCCAAAAGCATGGCCCAAATAGGGTGTGGGACAAAGTCCCAGTAGGAAACCACCCAATGATCTATGCCTAACAGTCAGTGAATATATGGCAGGTAAAAGTACAGAAAGCAGTAAACAGGGAAGTACTAAACAGAAAACAATCCAAAGTTTCTAGCACATAATTAAAAACAAGTAAATAGTCACTCAAGCAAGTAGAACAAACAGGTAACCTATGGGTAGTTCTCATAGCATAACTTCTATGGTTCAATCTACAAGTACTAGCAACCCTCTGGGAGGCACACATAGTCTCACCCCTCTGGTTCAGCTAAATAATAGACTCTCTGGGGAAGCACTCACCATCAACTCCCCCTATAGTCTCGTATCGTACTAAAGGCACTCTGGGGAAGCACTCAACATCTCATTACCCCTGTGGACCATTTCGAGTAACTACAGACACTCTGAGGAAGCAATCAACATCAATCCCCCCTGTGGTCTCACATCGTAAATTAAAGACACTCTGGAGAAGCCCTTACGTCCATTCTCCCTATGGTCTACTACACAGGGTTATCACAGCCCTGTGTAAAACTAGCAAGTATCGCGTCACATAACGACCAAAGTATCCTCAATAACTACTTGGATAGAATTCTACATCATCTCAGTATGGAAGAATAGCAGTCACACCATCCTATAACTAAGCATGGAACTGTAAATAGCCTAACAGGAAATACTAGACCAAACGGTCATAAACAGACAACACATGCATGGGAAAAACATCCAAAGAACAGTAAATTATCCTATTCACAAACAATAACCTCTACTCAAGCATATAAGCAAATCAGGAAAACAACAATGGAAAAACAAGAAACACGCAATACCCCGTTCAAGGGTATTGGTGGAATTTTCACAAATACTCAAAGACTTCCTATAGAAAGGCACAAACCAACTACCTCGATGTTAGGAGATTGATATACTTGAACCACAAGGCTTGAATCTTCTTAGAACATTGTAGATCTATGAAAACACACAAAAATTTCAACCCATTATAACTTGGAAAAGAGGAGGAATTGGAAAAAATGCTCTAGAAGAAGGAAGAGCTTACCTCTTCTGTTCCAACACAATCGATAAAAAGTCAATTTCGAGAACGGATAGAGGCTCGGGGGATCGGAGGAGATTCATAGCCATACGGGACAACCTAGGTCGAAGATGCTAGAGAAGAATATGGTTCTAGGGTTAAGACGTGACTCTGGTCCATTTAATGAAAAAAAAGAAAGTACACGGCGTGCACTTTTGGAGTACACAACATGTAATTTTGGAGTACACGGTGTGTACTAAGATTTTCCATACTCCACTTTAGGTGGCCTCCATGTCACCCCTACATGGCCGTGTGTGTGGCCATGACACGTCCAACACACGACCTCGAGCGACAACTAAGTACATGGTGTGTACTCCGAAAGTACACAACGTGTTCTTAAAAAATTTCCAGAAACTCCTCTTTTCTCAAAAACTCTAGAAAAAGGAAAAACATACCTGAAAATAAGGTCTGGGTTCTTACAATCAAAACCTATGAAACTGATTTCACATGTTTAACCCAAGTTTAATATGTGTGCCATGATGGGGGGGGGGGGGTAAATTAGTTTATTTACTATTTAAATATTTTCACTTGATCATTTTTTTCCTTTTAATTAATATTTTCCACTCATTGGGATTAATTACATTTATATTGATGATGTTCTCATTGAATCATTCAACAAAAATGTATAAATTAAAATCACAAACTAAATAAGATGATTTTACTTGGTTCAAAACAAATGTCTATATCCAAGGATCACACACCAATGATGTGTTGATGTACCAAAATATAACACTACACTAGTTTAGTGGTTAAAAGTTTTATTCTACTATCACTCTATGATAATTCATACTAACTTTACATGGTTTAGGAAAAAAACACTATCGATCTAAAGGTGACTCCCTCTCATCATCCACTACACACTACTTCTGGGAAGGCTTGGTCAATTTATAGACTTGAGGGTCTCTTAAATAGTTTATAAAAATGTAGTTTTTCTCCGAACCATCATAGGTTTCTAAGATACCTTTCATCTTCATGTCTAGAATAGATACTTTGTTAAGTTACTCTTCCCCGTGCTTCTGATCTTTAAATTCATATGAGATCCACTCTATAATTAGTTATATAGATCTTCTACTTACAAACATGAACATAATAGTAACAATTCTTCCTTCAAATGAAGAATAATTAAATAAGGTAATTATTCTTATTATTCTCCTTCTTCAATATTTGAATCTGTAAATAGAAAACCTATCTTTCTTATTTGAGCCTTATTTATTTAATAAACTATATATGAGCAATGAAACTATATTTTTTTGGATCTCTTAACTTATTTCTCTACTAAAACAAGATGTATTTTTCAATATCTTCATACTTTTTAGAACAATTATAAGAATTTTGTATATAATCTTCCAAAAATATGGCCCTTAGGCCAATGGATGGAATAAATTCTCTTTCTATAATATTCCATGATCATACCATGTGTCTTATATAATTTAATGTGGTAAAAAATTCCCAATTGGGTCATTTAAATTCCTTTAATCTCAATCCAAATATTCATCTTTTTTAAATTCAAAAAAATATTCAAGATATTCTAAAAATATCCCAACCACAGTGTAATTCTCTCCACTATGGCATTGTATAACTCAACTTTAGCTAGGTTCTAGTGTAATATTCTCTTTTATGGTGTGATCTCTAGTCAACATCCAAATCCAAAAAATCTATATAATATATCATTTAAAATTCCTCCAAATATAATGAGATGATCTTCCAAATTTCCCTGAAAGTCCTATGATATTGAATAGGTTGCAACGTGATATTTTTCTTCATGGTGGAAAGACCTACTTCTTCAAAAAACCCAAATTTATGCCTTTATGAAAAAATCAAACTTCACACAGTGCAATCATTAAGTCATGGAATAGTGCTTCTCAGATCTTGATCAGTCACAACATGGTTTATACTCCATGACATGATTTCTCTATTTATCACATTATAGATCCACTCTCATTATTTCCAGCCACTTACTATGGTGTGGATCTATCCACAATCCTATATTCTCAATATTTATAATATTGTTTATCTTCCATTACGACGTGGTCTTAGGTTAAAAAATAAACACTTTTAGCCTTTCTCTTCATAATAAAATCATTTATTCAAAACTTCCAAATTAATGTAACATATAAAATATTACTGTATGGTTTATTATTTTTACATTGAAACCATACATCTAGATATTTATTTATTATTACATAGCCTCTATTTAATCTCATGCAACACTAGATTGTGGCGTGGCCACAATTGTTGTGTCATGATTTACTTTTTTCAACAAATAACTTCCATTCTTCTTAAAATAATACCATGAATGCTCCTACATCTCTCAACATATTAGTAGACCAGAATAAATAATTTTCACCTTCACTAAATCAAGATCAGGCCATATTCATTCTCCAATTCCATGTTCTTGTTATATATGGTAAACTTTCATGTATTCATAGCTTTCCTCGATATAGAAACTATAGTTTCACCAATAATTACATTCCAAATCTATCATGAACATGCACTTTCTTGAATTCCATGTTTTTTACTATCATGTATTCTAATATTTATTAACAAACCCAACACTTATCATAAACAAATCTAACAAAAATTTAACACAAAAACACTTGGTTTTAAAAAAGTCCATTGGTTTCATAAACTCATATGGTTGTTTCATATAGATATCTTCAACTTCTTTCCCATTTCAGAAAGTGTCTTTTGAAATAAATATACCAAATCTCATAATATAGAAATATGATATGATAAGTAAAAATTTAATGGATTTCAATATAATAATTGGAGAATTTTTTTATCATATTCAATGCCTTGATTTTTTTTGGAACCTTTATAAACATGTAAAATTTTACAGGTACTTACTTTACTATTCATGTCCATCTTCCACTTGAATACTCATTTTCATATAATAAGTTTTACTTAAGCTATAAGTTATACTAAAGTCCAAAATTGATTTTGGTATATGGAATCTATTTCAAAATCCATTTCTTATTTCTATTTGATATTTTCTTAACCATTTACTAATTTCTTGTAAGTAAGAGGTTTTCTATCCTCAAGTAATAACATGTCATTAGACTTAATGATAATAAAACCATTCCTATTTGGTTCTATAACCTCCCTAGCCATCCTATAAAATATTTGTGTCTTGGAAACTTCTTCCAATAGTTCTTATAGAGTCTATTCTCATGTAAACTCTTCTAAATCTAGATCTTTAACTTTGTAAAGTTTATTTTTTACTCACTATTTACATTATATATATTCTTCCTCTTTAGAAATATGTTTTGAATTTCGATAATATATTTTCTATATAAAGGGTTATATAGGTAATATCCTTTGGTTTCTGTAAGATATTACATAAATATTCACTTTTTCCCCTATGATAAGATTTTGACATTTAAAATTTTATTGAAAATTATGTACATCCCCATACAAGTATATAGAAAACCCATATTTCATTATATACCATAAATCATATGGAATCCTTTATTTCACATTATTTAGAACCTGATTTGATGTCATTATTTACAAAATATAACCCTGAAAGGATATTATAATACTCACATGAATCACTATCAATATCAACATTTTTATAAAGGTGTTATTTCTCCTTTAAATAACACAATTTCATTAAGGCATGTAAAGTGGAGTGAGTCAGAAGAATATCCCACACTTCTTTAAGTGATCAATGAATGTTTGGTTAAGATTTTTTTTACCACAGTCAGGGAAAAGTTTATTTTTTTATACCGAATCTCTACTTTTTTTTTGAAATTTCTTATACAATATAATTGAATATTACTTATACATTTTTGATAAAACATATCCATATTTACTTAAATCATCAATAAAAGTATAAAGTATGATAATAAACTCATTTATTCTATGATAAATGGTTCACACACATCAATGTGAATTGATTCTAGAAGTTTTTTGGTATTTTACCTTCAAAAATGAAAGGTTCTTTGTTCATTTTACATTTAAACATGTTTGACTTACATCCAAGGGAATTAAATCAAAAGAGTCTAAATATACTTTTTGATTCAATTTATTCAAATAATATTTGTTTACATGTACAAGTCTAAAGTTCCAAAGATGGATGGGATATTAGTTATGCACACTGGATTAATTATTGATTTCCAATAATAGATTTTCAAGTTCAAGTATATATAAACCATTTTTAAAATTAACCATTCCATAACATATGCCATTCTATAAATGAAAAAAAAATTATTTCTAAACTTGAAATAAAATCCATTTATGTCTAAACTTGACATTGAGATTATGTTTTTGGAAACCCTTGGTACATAATAATAGTTTTCTAATATAAGTAACAATCCACTGAGTAATTTAATATGGGATTCTTCTATCACTAATTCTATAAGTCCTGCTCTATTAGTTTCTCAGAGATCTACCAAACCATTTGTAATATTCTTAAATCTACTTGGTTCCTATATTTGTATAAATATGCATGATACATATATTTTATATAATACCCAAATTGTATAAATATAAATATTTAATTTAATGAAAAAAATAATTTAAGTTAAGGATTATAATTTCCTCTTCTTCCTAGAATTTCAATACTTATTCCATTGGAACTTCTTGACACATGTGAAGTAAACACCCACATATTCATTTCTCTCCCTCAATATATTTTTATTTTTAATGGATAATGATAAATTCCTTTGGAATTTATTTTTCCAATATCATCTTACCCTTCCCCTTTCATTTAATATTTTTATAAGTAATAAAGGATTAAATTTATTTATATATTAATATTACTAGAGAATCATAGTCAGAATATTTTGGAGAAACTTCTTAATACCGTTCATGTTATAATTAATGATCAAATGTGAGAAGTTATGAAATAAGGATGATAATATGAGATTAGTGGATAGTTCCTTATATAACATGAACCCTACCATTTATAGTCACTCAATGTACCTAATCATCTTAAGTATATGAGGACTATCTTCGGTACCTTCTTGTAACATCCATGTTTTTGAGATTATTTAATAAAGTGGATTATGGATTCAGTTTATTAGTTGATGTATTAGTGACATATAATGAGATTAAATTTTAATTATTTAATTACTAGATATTAATTTTCTGTCCAATTATTATTTATGAGTTAAATAATTATGTGATTTGAAGAATTAATTAATATGAATTAATATAGATATTTTAAATTTTTACATGGTTAGATTGATGATAATTATGGGAAATTATTGTTGAATTAATGTATTGAGTGAATTTAAATTGATGTGTCCTAGAATTATGATGGCCTTGATTTAAATAGTGGATTGTCCATATGTTATGGTGGATACTAAAAGGGAATTAATTTTTTAGAATTGATATAGAAGAATTATGAATAGGGTTTGACATGGGAATTTAGAGGATTTAATGAGAAATAATTGACTCATTAATAAATCTCCCATGAAGGGTTAAGGAAGGATTTATAAGAGTTATTCTATAAAAAGAGGAGAAAATTGACATTATCTACTCTTTATGATCTTTCTATTTTCTTCATTAATGATAATAGAATTTTGTATGATGAGATAAAAAAAGTGATCAATATTGGAATATATTGGAAAATTATGTTTTGTTGAATAAATTATTGTATATATTTTATTTGACTAATTCAGAGTGTTTGATAATGTTCTAATATCTTAAAAATATATATTTTTATGTTCTCATGTTAGAGGTGTTATATAAGGGTTTATTAAATTTAAGATTACGGCCATTACATTCTTATAATATTTCCCCCTCCAACTATTCTTCTTCTATACTTTTAGAAAAAAGAGTTACATGAGGTCATTCCACTCTTTAGTGGTCATGCAATCCTGTACATAGATTTTTATAATGATGTACAAATTTGGTGTCATCCATTCCAAATTTATATTATTATATGATCAAGTAATCTGATTTTCAAGTGATTATTTATATAGGAATTGTGATGATAGGGATTTGTGTTTCATTCTATTAAAATAATTAACCGTGGAATCATATAAATTTCAAGGAAAACACATCTTGGTAGGTGGCTATGAACTATTCCTATATTGAGAAAGTTTTTATATAAATTTTCAATGGGTTTTAAAATAATTATTTTTTATAATTTTTTCTTCCCAAGTGTGTCATTTTTTTTCACGGATTCAATATGTGAGTGAAGATGAAGTGTTGATGCCTGGATAATTGTTATGAATTCATTTTATAGAATTGGATGTCATGATTGGAAAATTCTCCATATTAACTCTGATGATTGTTGATGTGATATCAAATTTTAATGAAATTTTCTAAGAAGTTTTCAAATTATTTACCACAAGTGAAGTCCATGAAAAAAATGTAATTATATGAAGATAATTAAAGAGGCCCATTCATTGTGTTTTAATGCACGAGGATGTGAAGAGAATGAAATGTAGTACTATGAGTTCATATATATTTTTCCTGAAGTTTTTATGAGGATTAGTTATGGGTATGAATTTTATATGTTGGGAAAGGTTTTGAAATATATTCTATACTTATAATACTTCTAATTATTTTTGTTAAGGACTTACATAAAATATGGAAAACTTATAAGCTGGCTTAGGCTGGGCTCGACCAAGGGAACATGTAGGACAAGGGTATACCATGCCCAAGGGAACCATCCTTATAAATCCCATGGGGAGTAGAGAAGTAGGACCATGTATAAGGCCTATATAGCAGAGTTTTACCAAGTAGATCTCATGGGAGTAGTGTAAAAACCACTATGTGGGGAATCACAATGATAGGAAGAGCTAACATAGGGCGGTGCGAGAAGAGGTTTAGAAGCACACCACAATTTTTGCTTCTGGTGGGATGAAAGCAGTTTTTGATTTATATAACACAGACCATACATATGGGATGTTCTATGTGGGATGGTGTGAAGTGAAATCTATTCATTAACCTTTAAAAAGTTGTACAAACATGGGCCATACGATCTCTTTGATATGAACGATCCGATTGATCTCACGATCATCATCTTCCTCCTTCATTATCAAAGTATTCTACTCAAGTGTGGTTATTCACAAATTTTAAGCCACAAAGATCATAGAAGATACCACATACATGTTTGATATGACCATTGATGATATCATGAATTACAAGAAAGTCTAAACCATTTAATGGCAACCAAGTTCATGCACTATCATGCATGATCAGTTGAACCTTGAGTGTGATGTCCGCCATTGATGAAGTTGATTTTTTTGATGAATATAGAAACTAGATTTTATGAACAGGTAAAATAAAAATGAAATTTTTATGTAGTTAACTTGAATGAATATTCTTTTAATGAAATATGAAGGGATGTGTAATGTAGTGCCATGGGTATTCAAAATGAATGCTCCATGTGAAGAACAGAGAACCCAAAAACTTAGGGTATCTAAATGAGGTGATTCATGGGTGATCATGAGGCTGTGGTGTACGTGTTATCCCTATAATGAATAAAGGTGTCGAGTCTTCTATTTTGAGGATATGTATGAATTCATAAATGAGGAGTGAGTCGCAGAGGCTGTCTTCCACATGATAAAGTAAATACATAAACCCACAAGTATTTTGGACAATATATGCATGAATATATATTCATGTAGGGTGGAATACAACTAGTGGAGTATAATGAGTTGCGGTTGTGAGCCATGCGAGAATAGGAAGTTGATACCTATACCCCTCAAGTATTTGAGATTCATGCATAAATTGAATGTACATGCATGGGAAATGCCCACTATTTATGGGGTATTTCAAATAAGAAATTAGATACCCAACCCATTATTTAGATATTTGATAATGAGCATAAAATAATACCCACAAATAATGGGGTATTCAAAGATTAGGAAATAAATATAATAACCATGGTCATTTGGGTAATATTATTTGAAGAATAAAATTAATTTTTTTTAATTATTAACACATTTAATTGAGGATTTAAATGAAGGAATTTAAATCATGGGATAATTGAGACCCCATGAACCACATTTTTTGTATAAATATTTTCATGTAGGTGATGAGAAATAGGTAAAAAATTACAAGATCATTTCAAGACACATTTCATCCATTGTGCAAGAATAATTTTGAGGGTGATTCAAATTTGAGTAATTATAGAAGAAGGTAATTACATGTAAATGAGAATTTTAAGAAGATAATCCATATTACACCAAATCTAGAAGGAGTCTTAATACCAACACTACTGAAGTTATTGAGGAAGAACATGACAAAGTTAGATCTTACAAGCTCATAGAGGAAGGTAAATGAACATACCATAGTGAATCAAAACCTTCAACAAATTTGAAGCATTCTAATTGGTTCTATGAGGAGTTAAAGTTTTCTGGTTGGATCTAGGAGCAAAAGGAGTCTCTTAGTTTTATCTAAAGTAAGAAGTGTTTTGGTTAGATCTAAAAAAAACAAAGTCTTCTGGTTAGAGTTGGAGTAAAATCCTTTTATTTGGAGTTGAAATAAATTGTATTCACTTATTTTATAGTGAATAATCCTTGTTTGGATGTCTAACCAATATGTCAAGGAGTATTCCTTTTATTGCTGAACCATATAAATATTGTGTGCCTCCCTCTTTTATTTTATTAATACACATGAAGTGAAATGGAGAGATAATTATAGAGTGGATAGATAAACTTAATAGGTTTAAGAGGTTTAATTTTAATGAAAAGGAATTTTTATAAAATAAACCATTTATTATCCCCTCCCCTATCAATTATAAATCCGACCTTGGTCTCTTCAAGTGGTATCAGAGCGTAGGTCACCTCTAAAGTTTCAATAAAGTCTTTATAAAGTGTATACTTTTGGAAATGAATGAGCTACCTTAGATGGATATTTCCACCAAGAATCAAAATAATAGAAATAATATACATAAAAGTATGATGAAAAATAATCCTATAGTAAAGGATAATAAATTTTCAACTAAAGGTAATCAAAATGGTGTATATTGCAACAATTATTTTGATTATGATTATTCTAACAAATACTAGAAAGTTGTGATCACGATGGATCAATTAGTGATCTTCATTAAATATTTAAAGAAAATATAAATAATATCCCTAATTAATTGGTAAAAAATATTGTTAAAGTCATAAAGGGTCTTCAGTATGAAAAATTACAGTTTGAAAAAGAAGATGATGCTATGGAAGAAGAATTACTTAAGAAGGTTGGAATTTACAACACTATCACAAAATATATGGAATAAAAGGATGAACTAATTTCTCCTTACAATTAAATATATGTTGAATTTTTTGAATAACTATAAAGAAATGTTTGTGAGAAGGATTTATTTGAGATTTTTTTGTTGAAGGTCTCTATACATTTGAAAAATTGCACAAAGTTTCTATGGGTGTCAAAACTGATCAATTGGAAGATAAATATAATAGGATAAAGGAGATTTAAAATTCTTTATAAGAGTTAAGAAAAATTCATGATGAACAAATGCATAATTTTAAGGGGTATTGGGAAGACAAGATAAGATCAGTAGAGAATGATAATAACTCTCTCAACATGAAGTGTTTAGAGATGGAGGTGAGATTGAAGAATCACAAATCACCACAAGATGGAACTTCCTAAAAATATATAAGTAGAGATGATACCACTCATGTTTTCATTAAGGATCATAATTCTATAAGTATTATTATATTATCCTCTAATCAAATGGAAACATACTACAAGAAAGAAGGTATCCCATAACCTAGAAACTATATTTTTTACTAATTTTTTTAAGTACTTGTATAGGTTTTAAACCAAACTCTAGGATAGTATGGATGGTGAAAAATAATAATAAACCCACCACATCAAGGGTGGATGTGAAAATAAGTGTGAATATTTGTTACCCAAGAAGTGTCCCAAGAGTGATGGTGCCACTCAAAATCAACAAGGTTCATAATCTATTAAAACTAAAAAAATTACACTATAAAATAAGATAATAAGGCCCATAGGCTATTGTTGGTGTTGCTAGAAATTTGTGCATAAGGAATCAGAGTGTTATAACAACATGTCAATTCATGAAAATAATATAAATCCTCAATAAAGTGGGAGAAAATATATACAAAGTTGAAAACAAAAGAAAATCAAGAGACCCTCTCCTATATCAATGGGATATTCTAGAATTGAGGTGAAAAAATCTATTCGAGATAAAAATGGTGACTTATATGTTAGGTGTGATAAATTTTGATCTACTCCACAAAACTGTATGGAGATTATCCCTAATAAATGAGAGAATTTTAAAATTAAAATGAAATAACCTTAGATCTCATGTACTCAAATGACATGGAAAAGAAGACTTCCCACAAAGGAAAGACTAATACTTAGGGAAAATAATGGCCAAGGTTGAGAGGAAATTATTAGCCTGAATGTTGCTCCATATGAAAAAAATGATACTTCTTATTCCCTATAATTTTATTTGTTTTTAGTCTAATATACAAGGAATTGAAGGAGAAGGTTTAGTCTTCCATTTCTGGATATCATGATGAGTTATCTCATGGTGGTTCATGATTGGAAACTCTCCATGATGTAGAAGATGATTACATCCCTTTATGTGATATTAGATGAGTTTTTAGGTATTCTAATCACACTCTCATCCCTATTTGTTAATTTTATTTATTAAGGGGGAGTGATTGAATAGTGAAAATATGAGACAAAGGGAGAGTTTTTCTTATTCACATGAACTTTTTAATGTTTTTATTAAAGTGTACTGGATTTTTCATTTCATTGAAAATTATGGAATTTGGAAACTTTTTAATTGAAAATTGAGAAACTCTATGCTTGATATCACATGTGAGTATGTGTTATAGATAACATATACAACCTTAGTGATTTAAATCTTATTTTACACACTAGGTTCTCCCACATTGACTTAAATTTGATTAGATAAAGGCTATTTGCTATGTATCACATGATATCATCACTTTCTTTTGAAATATGAGAATATATTCTTGAAAATAAAGATGAGATGAGAAGACACCCAAATTATCCCTTTTAATTTGATTTTCAATAAGGGGAGAATAATTATAGTTTCCATATATTGAATTTAATTATGTGAGAATATATTGAGAAAAAAATAAAAAGGGGGAGATTTTTATGCCCATGTGTTTCATTTGTTGTCAATGAGTCAATATGTGACTGAAGATGAAGTGGAGATTCCTGGATAATTATCATAGATTAATATTATTTCATTTTATGTCATACTTGGAAAATTATCTATGTTAAATTTGATGGTTGTTGAAGTGTTCTCAAATTTCAATGACATGTGCTAAGGAGTTTGCACATTTTTTAACACAAGTGAAGTCCATGAAAGAAGTAATTGCATGAAGAAGAATTAAAGAAGACCATGCATTGTGTTTTAATGCATGAGGATGTAAATAAGAGTTCATGTAGAAATATGAGTTCATATATATTTTTCATGAATTTTTTTTGAGGATGAGTTATGGGTTGGAATTTTATATTTTGGGAAAGGCTTTGAAATATATTCTGTACATAGAATACTTATATGTATTTTTGGTAAGGCCTTATATAAAATATGGCCATCCCACAAGCCTTCCTAGGCTAGGCTTGATCAAGGGAACATGCGGGACAAGGGTCTACCATGCCCTAGGGAACCATATCGGGAAAGAACATGGGTGGTAGAGAAACGGGCCCTTGTATAAGTCCTACAGAGGAGAGCATTCCCTTGAAAAGTTCATGGGAGTAGTGGTAGTACCGCCGTATATGGTGACATGATGAAAAGAAGGTCTAACATAGGGTGATACGAGAAGGGGTTCAGTATTGCACCCCATTAGTCACTTTTTTGTGGGTTGAAGGCTAAATTTTATTGATATACCATGTCCTAGATAAATGGGCTATTATATGTGGGACAATGCTAAGTGTGCATTGTTCATATACCTTTAAAAGTCCATACATAATGCAAGTTATTCGATATCTTCAATCTAGACCATCCAATTGAGTCTGAAATCATCATCTTCCTTCTCTATAATCAAAGTCTTATAATCAAGTGGGGTTATCCTCCATTTTATATCCATGAAGATCATGATCAATACCACATAAATGTTTGATATGGCCACTTATGATCTCCTGAATTCTAGGTGAGTCCAAAGCATTTATTGGAAATGAATTTCATGAATTATCATGAATGATTAGTTGAACCTCGAGTGTGATGTCCACCATTGTTAAATAGGAGTTCCTGGATGAAGGCAAAATATGGATTTTATGCACAGGTAAGAACAAAATGAAATATTCATAAAGTTTCAGTTGCATGAATATTATTTGAATGAAAAATGAATAGACTACATAATGTGGAGCCATGAGTATTCAAAATGAATATTCCACATGAATAACAGAGAACCTGAAACCTTTGGGTATTTAAATGGGGTGAGTCAAGGGTGATCATGAGGCTACAATGTATTTTTTATCCATATATATAACAGAGTTATCAATTCTTCAGGCATCTATTTTGAGGAGATGTATGAATTCATGCATGATGAGTGAGCCATAGAAGTTGTATTACACATAAGAAAGTAAATACCCAAACCCATGAGTTTTTTTGAATCAGATATGCATGAATATACATGCATTCAGTGTGGCATAAAGTTGGTGGAATAGAATGAGTTGCGACTATGAGCTGCGTGAGAAGAGGAAATTGAAACCTGAACTCGTCAGGTATTTGAGATGCACACATAAATTGAATGTGCATGAATGAAATGAAATACCCATTTCTTATGGGGTATTTAAAGTCATAAAGGAAATACCCAACCCATTATATGGGTATTTGATAATGATCATAAAATAATACCCACAAATAACGAGGTATTCAAAGATCATGAAATTAACATAACACCCATAGTCATTCAGGTATTAGTATTTAAAGAATAAAATTAAATTTATTTAATTATTAACACATTTAATTGAGGATTTAACTGTAGTAATTTAAATCATGGAAAAATTGAGACCCAATGCACCACATTATTTTAGTATAAATATGTTCATGAAGGTGATGAGAAATAGGTACAAAATTGCAATATCATTTTGATACACATTGCATCCATTGTGAAAAAATAATTTTGAGAGTGACCCAAAGCTGACTAATTATTGAAGAATTTAATTTCATATGCACAAGAATTTGAAGAATATAATTCAGATTTCACTAAATCTAGAAGGAGTCTCAAGAACAATAATGCTGAAGTTCTTATGGAAGTACATGACCAAGTCAGATCCTACAAGCTCATAGAAGAATATCAAATATCAACGTACTGTGTTTCAAAGCCTTCAACAAAGGTGAAGCCTTATGTTTAGTGACAAAAGTTGTTTAAATATTTTGGTTGAAGTTAGGATTAGAAGGATTCTCTCAGTTAGAGATGGATCAAATATTATTTTGGTTGGATCCAAAAGAAAATGAAGTCTCTTTATTGGATCCAAAGAAGAAGTCTTTCAATTTTAGTTGAAAGAAATTTTATTCACTTGTTTGATAGTTAATAATACATGGTGGGGTGTCTAACCAACATAGCAAGGATTAGTAATTTCATTTCCAAACCATGTAAATACCATGTGCTTCCCTCTATTATTTTATTACTACACAAGAAGTGATATTGAGAGGTAATTACAAAGTGGATCAAGAACCTTAACAAGTTCAAAATGTTGAATTTTAAAGAAAATAATTCATAAAAAAGATACCATTGATTCACCCCTCCCCTATCAGTAGTGAATCTGACCCGGGGCTCTTCATACTCAATTTTTGGTAAATTGTTAATTATGGGTTTGAGTCACTATTTAAATAAAAATGAGATTTTGAGAAAAATGTTTTCTATATATTTATATTATGATTTATCAAATTGATCATTTTTATAAAATACGTTGAAATTATTTTAAATATGGATTTGATAAAATGGTTTCCAATGTTGTGATATGTTATGGATTTTAAATATAAACAAATGTTTTTGGAAGGATATTTTCCTTGGATATTTTTTATGAAACTTATAGGTTTGGGTATACCTGGAGAACAAGGTTTTATGATTATTTTTCTTAATCATGAGTTTAAATCATTACTCTATAAATTATGATATTATGATATGTGAAACTTTATGATAAGGTTCATATTATGCAAGATCTCATATTTATAAAAGGGGGTTGAAGCATGAAAAAAATCATGTGTTATCATGGGGGTTGGATTATGTGAAACCATGTATTAGACTATATGAAACCTCATTATTGAGAATTGGGTTAGGTGAAATTGAAAAAACTCATGTGTTATCATAGAGTGTAGGTTATGTGAAACCATGGGGTTGGAACATACAAAACCTTATGCTTGAGAATCAAGTTAGGCGAAATATAAAAACCTATGATTTAAGTTTTCTATTATTGATATTGAGATATCGAATGATGAAACTTATTATATGTTATATAATTTTCTCATATTTTAAAATAAAATTAATAAGTTGACTATTATTACTTTATGATTAAACTAAAATATGGTTCTTATTTTACTATTTCAATGTTTCCTATTGGAATACAGGGTTTTTATATATAAAGGTTTTAATAAAATATTTTATTATAAATGTTTTAAAAAACTTTCATTGTAAGTACATGTCATGACTATTGGGGAGATTATTGAGTCAATAGACCTTTCTACTATCTTTGGTTTTGGTGAATCACAATACACTTCCTTAAAGTTATGTTTTAAGTTGGATTTTTTTTGTTTTGATGTGCACATTTTTATTGTCTGGATGATATTCTACAATGTAAAAAACTAAACTGACATATAAATCTACTAAAAATAGCTACAATATTATTGCATGTAAACATTTAACACATATGATGATAATGTATGAAGCTATATCCATCATATGATGGATATCTACATCAAATAATATTGAAAATGAGACCAAATAACCTATAATTAAACCAATAGAGTTTTTTACATTGGTAATATATAAATTCAACTCAAGACTTCAAGGAATATAAAATATTACACAAGTGAGATGAAGAGTTTTCAATTGTTTTGAAGATGCAAATCATCTCATTACTACTGATAATTTATGATTGTATTGTATTCATAGGTATTTTATTAGATCATACATGTGTGAGGTTTTAATTATAACTTATCTATGGTTTTCTTATTGTAATAATTTGTTTTCCAATCCTATATTATCGAAGATATTTTTGGTGTGAAATGTGGTTTATCTAATCATTGTGATCAAGGGATTCTAGGGATGTAAAGATTGATCCCTTATAATTGCGTTAAAGTTGATAATCTTAGGGTTCTTGAGCTTAATGAGTCTAATAAGTGTGATTAATATTAATATAAATATTTTTCATTGAGTTTTTAAGTCAAGAATGTTTTGGGTTTGGAACAAGGATACCAAGGATCAAGTTTACCGATCCTCCAACTGCTTTGGATAAAATCATAGGCTTTATTTGAACTGGTAGTAGTTTTCTAATAAGTACCCTTTATAGGAGTATAAGTATTTTCATCCTTAACTCCATGAATTATTGTCACATTAATTCATTTTATTTTTAATTTTCACTTTAAATTTTTTATATTTATCAAAAAGTAGTTAAGCCACCAATTTTTTTTTCCACTACTTTTATATCTTTTTAACTATGATTTGATTAGAAGTAATATCATTTAATCAAACCATTGCTAGAGTGGGATAAAATTTATAGTCATGTGTTAGACTATAATTCAATCTTTTTAGTTCTATAACAACTCAAATTTTGAGACATCAATTGGTATCATATAAAGTCACTTCATTTTGTTTGATACATTTTTTATTAGTTCCTAACACTACTTGGATCTCTATATTTTTCTAATATATTATTTAATAGTCATTGAGATTTTTATTTTATCTTTTTTATTTTTCAGAAATTATTATATAGTTCCTAATAATATAATATAGAACAGGAAATAAATTTTTATCTTGATATAGTATGACTTCCAATTCAAACCCTTTAGAATTTGAATCCTAGCCAATGACTGATCTTTGATGGTTTAGACTATGAATATTTGCATGACAGGATGAATACTTGTTTTATAAACATGGGTGTTGATCATTTTATTATGATGATTGGAAATTATAGAATTAAATATATAAAATTATATTTTTTTCTTATAATGAAAATATGGATTATTAAGAGAACAGTAAAGTATACAATACATTAATTTTCTCGATGAAATAAAATATCTAAATTCAAATTTTATTATGTGAGTCAATAAATAGAATATGTAAATAGTTATAGATTACTCATTTTGGAACATACAAAGTTCTTGAGACTCAAATGGAAATGTTGAGATATTGTTATCAATATTTTGATTTTCTTTTGGTAAAATTAATGGAGAAGATAAACCAATGCTTTATAAGGATCATTATTGAACTTCAATATTTGGGTGAGAATAAAATTTTGACTGAATATTTTGTTGAAAAAGTTATTTATATTATACCAAAGGAATGGGAATCCAAGAAAATGACTGTATATGAAACCAAGAATATGATGAAGCTTAGTCTTGATGATCTTAATGGAACACTTATACAATATGATAATCAATTAAAGAGAGATGCTGAGAAGGAAAAGATAATGAATGGATTCATATTCGCTTATAATTTTTCTATAATAAATTATAGTTAAAAGACTTAGAAATATACTATAATAAAGGAATAAATCTAGAAATAAATTTTATTTGAATAATTCAGAAGATAGTAAAGGAGGACTCACTCAACTTGTGAGTAGGATGAATAAGATTATCAAAAATAAGAAATTTTGGTATAATCATCAAATGAATAGTAAAGATAAGTATGAAAGGAAAGTGTATTTGAACACCATTTTTCATGAGTGAAAAAATTACTGCATATCAAACTTGATTGTTCCCAGTTGAAAAAATAAAGATGGAATTTTTTTAAAATAGAAAACAGATAAAGGATTTCTGAGTAACTAATGGTACGTGGAATATTATCCAAGATATTTATTCTGATAAAAATAGCGATTAAATGGATTATAGTCATAATATTTTTATTTTATCTTAAAATATTCCTTATAACAATCTATTCTTAATGGAAAAGGTAACCACTTCTTCAGTCAAACAACCATCTCTTCATGATAATGTTATTTTTTTAATTAGATGATTAAAGTAGTTCAAATTCATCGAATGATGAGTATGATATTCTAAAAATCAATGAAATAATAAGATATATTATTTTCCTAGAATATAAAAATAAAAAGGTTATGATATATATTAATCTTTCTAAGGTAGATGTTGAAAAGAGGAAGATAATATTTCTAAACTTTCATTTTATATTTTTAAACTTTAGTCTAAGCTAAATTATAAAGATATTTAAATATCTCAGATGAAAAATGATAAGAGTAAAATCATTAATGAGTTGGGTTCAATATAAAATAAAAATATCTAATCCAAATACTGAATTGAATACTAAAACAATTTTAGTGATATCATCAAAATATAATAATGAGAATGTTAATGTAATATCCCATGTCTGGATGAGTAATGAATTTTAGAGAGAATTTATAATTTTGACTCCAGGGTAAGGATCATTTTTAAATTTAATATTTGGATAGAATTTATGAGAGTTTGAGCATACCAAAGGGTTGTTTTTATATGTGGAATGATGCCCAAGTGGTGCCTTAGTGTTTTAGTGAAGTTTGGGAGCTTTTGGTGGAAGATAGAGTTTTTGGGATGTATTTACCCTAGTATACAATTTAGTGTGAATGGTTTAGGGGAAACCATGATAAACCTTGATATTGGGGTGTCTTATAGTTCATTTAGTTTATAAAAAAGTGTTTTTCATGGTTAGAAGATGGTCTAAGCATTACTATATAGATTCAAGATTAAACCATGAAGATTGGTTTTGGATTGGGGGTTGGCACATGGTTGGTGAATGGTTGAAAAAAAGTGATAAAACTTTAATTTCATTTCATTATAAAGTTTAACAGTTGGATCATGGTTAGGTAAACTGTGTGATCAAACTATGTAATGTGTGGTGAGTTGAGATAGTTCCAACTACATGGTTGGTGCATGGTTTAGAAAACTATATGACTGCCATGTAACCCTTTAAAAATGAAAAAATAACTCTTCCACCATTTGATATTTTAACCCCATACCCTTTTATCTCCTTATCCTCACACACACTGTGGAAAACCGACCCAAATACCCTCAGAAACATGTACCCGATCTGACCCATCACATACCTGAAGGGAATTACTAATCTCCCTGGGCTGGTGACTAGAATCTGGGCATCAAAAACAACTAGAGGGAATAATTTCTACCATTCTGAAGTTTAAAATATAACACACACATATATACTTTACAAGAAGATACAACAGAAGAGTAAAATAAGAAATATATTTTATAACAAAAAGGAAACAGTCGAAGTAATACACCTGAAAAGTAGATAAATAATCTACAAGGTACAAGTCCAACAATAAAGGAAAACTAAAAACAAAATAGCTACTTCATGTGATAGAATGGGAAAAATCCAATCATATCACCACCATCTACCCAAACACATCTAATAAAAACCTCACCACCTAACCATGGAACCCGTCTTTCCCTACATTGAAATACATAACAAGGTCTACACATAGCCAAAGGGGTGCATGGGGTGTGAGATAAATAGGTTTAGTAGGATTCCAACTAGGTGTTTTATAATAAGTCTCTGTACAATAATTAAAAAATGATCAAATTTAATGAAAATAAGTCATGATAATTAGTTAAATAGTTTTTATATTAAAAGAATAGTAAATAAATCCCTATTTTCCAAATTTCTAAATAATTTACCAAAATAGTTTCAAATTATATAACATACGTCAAAGTAGTCAAATCATTTATCACATATCATATCAAGTACAAAGCAACACACACCAAAGAATAGGTAAATCACACCAATGATCACTACAGGCCATGATAACTAGAATAATCATACCCAAATATAAATAATCATACACATCAAGTCTCTATAAATATACAACAAATCTAGAGAGCATAGGAACACCCCAACAAGTGAACCTCCCAACTAGTCTAACAAGTCCCAAGAACAATGAGCATAGGGAGTATGGGAACATACCATGAGTTAACCCCCTATAATATCAACAGATGAGGCCTATTACTACACCTTATATCTAAGTACCCAAGGATTACCATGTGAAACATTTTATAAACCATTTCATCAAAACCATGATTTGAAAACCATTTCATAAATTCATTTCACAATTCTTTGAAAATACATTTTCCTTTTACCCAAAAAGGGGAAAATATATTTTCTAAAAATATTTTTTGTAAATGCACCCAAATAAACCAACCAATCATGCCATTTTATTTATAATTTTTTTTATCAAAACTAGATCAATCAAGGTTCATCCAACATAAGCTAGATATGATACCACCAACTAAAACTCAGGTAACACATGCTTACAATGGGATACACCAAAATAGAAGGATGCAAAGAAAAAAATAGAGGCCATATAATAAATACTTACATCTCAGAATAAATTCAATAAGAAAAATGGTTGGTGTAGAAGATAAAACAATGTGTACCTCATGTAAACTACACAATTCACCCTAACCAACACAAAAGTCATCATCTAGAGGAAGATTTCACAATGGATCTAGAAGGGATAAAGATGAATCAGGACCACAATACCAAAAGATATGAAAACATAGCACAATGACGCTACCATGACCAATGAAAATGAAGAAGCAAAAAGATCACTTACCTAGAGGGACGTAGTGCAACTACAATGAAGATTAAACATTAAATTAAATGATCTGTAAGGAGTGGATATTTCCAAAATCATTTCGGATAGCTTATAGGTTTTATGACAGGATATTTCACATAGAATGAAACATAATAAGATTCGTGGTGCATAAAAACCTACAATTCACACACAATACATTTCATGAATCCTAGGTTCACAACATGAAATCCATGCAATGAATAAATACCAAAAATTTCATCAACTATAACGGTCTAGACTATTATAAATAAAACCCCCATGTATTTTTATTAAATGTTTTATTATATAATATGGTTATAGAAAATACTTGGACTTATTTTGTCTTATTATGACAATTATATTTAATTGACCATTAAGAATAATTATCATTGATAATATATCTGTTTAACAGTGATCACATGATTTGTATAAATATAGGTGTTTTAAAAAACCCAATTTTCATAGAAAAAGGAAATGATGGCCTCAACTAGTAGTATCATACCCTTTGAATCCCATTTATCAGAGATTCTGATAGATAAATCATTTATAACCTTTTATCTTAACTAAAACCAAGGTTATATCCAACAACTTAATAATGACCAAAAACTTTTATGAGATAAGTTAAAGCTCATTGAGATCATGGCCTAAAACATGTTCACCAAACCGCCCCATGAAAGTCTAACCATCACATACCTTACCCTTAGGGCGTTTTCTGGTGTATTAAAGGGATATGTAATGAGACCCTAGAAATATGAGTATTTATATTATTTTTTATAGAATAATGAAAATATTTCCATCCTATTATTAATACTTTATAAATGATTTTTATTTTGTTTCAATAAAAAACAAATAGTATTTTCGATTGATATTAAAATTAAATAAAGATATCTATTTTCAGGAATTAATGGATTTTCGAAATAAATAATATTTCAATAAAATATTATTATAAAATAATTTTTATTAAATATAAATTATCATATAATTTTTATGAAGTCAAACATAATTTATTATAAGGGTTTGAAAGCTCTTATTGTCAAAACAGAACATTTATTAAAACTTGTTTATTTAATTTTAAAAGTAATAATTAACATAATTATAAAATTATTTAGATAAAATGAGTATTATTTTCTAGAATCCGGATGTTGAAATTATCTAACAGTGAATTTTTCATAATTTTCTGAGACATTCGAATTTTCGGGTAAAAATTAAATACCGTATAAATATAATTGGTGTTTTAAAAAATAAAAATGAATAAAAAATGATTTATTAAGTAATATAAATAGTATAAATAACCAAATATATGTTTTAAATTTAAAATAATGTGATTTTAAGTTTATTTTATTTATTTTTTAAAGTGATGATGAATCCTACAAGACTTATAATATATTTTAATATTTTAAAATCATTTCTTTAAGAGTGTGACTCACCTCCACATCCCCAAGGGTAATATTTTAATAATTTCAGAAATTAGACTTATAAAAAAAATCTCCTCTTAGGCAAAAACAATGGGAAAAACCATGGAATGGTTTTTTTTTGATATTTTATTATATAGAATCCAAAAGCAAAATAATAAATAAATCTCCCCCTTTTCATATATAAACCCACCCAGACTCCCATTTATATTCACTAAAACTCCTTGGAGAACATCCTTACTCTTCCCTACACTTCTTATAGTCCTCGTAAGGTTCCTCCAAGATTTCATTAATCCCATCCCAAGCGTTTGAAGTCACACACTCAAATAAGGGATCCTCACTTTCCTCTCCTTTCAATTCAAGCACCTTCTTTAGAATTTTTCTTCTTAAATGAAATTTTTTATATTTTAATTTATTTATAAACATTAAATTGATGTAAAATTGATATTATTTTAATGATATATCATTTATACTCTCTCATTTAACCCTTACCTATGTCGTTACTATGTTGAAAGTTTGTAAGGGATTTATCTCTTCTCATTTCCATTCAAGAACTTATTTTATGTTATGTATTTAAATTCCATTTGATTATGTTGGAATATATTCTTCCATATTCCCATTAATTTTAGTATAATTTATAAATTATGAGATCCCATTTCCCTCTCATTAAGCCTCCCATGATTCTTTTTGTACTCCTGTTACTATGCCAAAATATAGTTTTGATTCTTTTCTCTATCCAAGTTTCTTCATTAATTTATACATTCTATTTCCAATTTATAATGCCAGGATATGTTTATCCATGTATCTTTTACTTTCCATTTGATTTCTATATGATTAGAGACACATTTCTCTCTCATAAAGTAATTTTATTAATCTCTAAGTGACATCATTATGCTACCGAAATATCACTATGATTTTCCATGCCAAAACAATTATGTAGTGAACACCTACCTATTATTCTATCAAGGGTATTAACCTTTATGCACATATACTTATTAATTATGGACTTACATGTATATATTCCACATTCCTTGATAATTAAATAAATTATGATTATGAATGAATCCATGTTTTATAATCTATGTGGCACACTTAAGCATTAGAATGAAATGATTATGATGTGTGTGCCCAGATAGCACTCCAATGCATTGGGTAATTTTTTGTACCATGACACGTCATGTCGGGAGAGGGGTGTACCTGATTTCTTTATGGGACTTTTTCTATAATGAATTCTTGGTGTTTTATCCTTGACCTATTTTCATGATTCGATGTTTTAAACTGTTGCCACATTTTCCATGTTATGATTATCATGCTATATCATGCCTTATTATTCATGTTACTTTTCTTCCTAATTGATATGACTATTTTATAACATGTATCACTTATTCCATGTTTATTCCCTTACTGGGATTTATATCTCACACATTTTTTATGTATATCCCTAGGTTATCCCATGCATTTTTAAGTTTGAAGGAGTAATTTGAGCATGTTAAAGACGTTTTTAATAAAGATGTTGTATTCCTTGTTTTATGTTGTTATGTAATGTACCTAATTCCCAAAAATACCATAATTATAAATCATACATGTTATATTAAGTGTATTATTATGTAATAAATCAATTATTAATTGGTATTAAAGAGAAGGGTTGTTATAGTTGGTATCAGATGAAATGTTTAGTTATTTTTGGGATTAGGATTATAGAACTCTAAGGAAAGCCTTTGGGATAAGAACAAGTATAAGAAAACATCCCTAAATTTTGGTAAGTATAGAGTAAGTGGTTTATCAGAAAAATACATCCATGTCTGTATATTATAAGTGTATTTCGTTTTGGAACAGATGTACCTTGGAGTAATAACTCTGAAAAGGTTTTCTGGGCCTAACTCAGGGTAACCTGGTACATGATAATGGGCCTTAATACGCACCTGGTTTGAAACTCCCAAGGGATATAATCTGTTAAATTCATAAGATCATTACAAACCAATATTAAGGGAAATTTTTTTCCATAATAATATATGTTAGGAAATAGATCACAGAAAACAAAGCTTGAAGCCTAGAAACTCATAAGTTAAGGAGATAAATATAATTTATAATTTATCACTTTAATGTCATTATATTCCCATTTATGTGTCTAATTTTTTAAAATACCCATCCTTAATTTTCCTTTTATTTTATTCAATGGATTGAAATAGGATAAATAAGGTAAACAATCAATACAACGAGCAATGTGATGACTGCCTTAATGAGATACCCAATCTAATGGGATAAAGAATCAAAAACTTTTTCATGATACTCTCATAGATGACTCAGGTTCTGAATAGAAACTTAGATTAGGAGGAGCGTCAAATCCCCTATAAGAGATAACAACCCACAATTAATAGCTTCATGTGACAATGACCTTTTACTTTTAATGGATCATCTAATACCTTAATCAATAAAAAATGGATCAACTCCACTGAGAAGATATTCTCCACCCTTCAGTGTTTTGATAATGAGAAGGTTATAATGGCTATTTATCATATGGAGGGAGAAGCTAATTAGTGGTGTACATTGATCAAGAATACTAATCTTGAGTAACAGATCGAAGCAATGGATTAAAAGGAATTTTGGAAAATGTTGTTTGATAAATATTTTCCTTTCACTATATAACTTAAAATGGAAAGGTATTTACTCACACTCAATAAAAAAGATGAAGAATCTATCAGGGAGTATGAGGAAAAATTCACAAGACATTCAAGATAAGCCTTAGAATTTGTTGTTACCCAATAATGTAAGGTTGAACACTTCTTTGGTGGGATAAAACTAAGTCTACAAAATGCCCTGGTGATCCGTGACTTTGATAGCTATGGGGAAATTGTAGGAAGTTCCCTCAAAGTTGAAATGGATATTAGAGAATAACAAGGGTATTATGAAGATAAAAATCGAAAATTGGAGTCTAATTCTGGTGGTAGGATGGATAAATCTAACAATAATAATAAATTTCAGCATCCCACTTATCAAAGGTCTAGAAAGAAGCACCCCAGAAATTGCCTAATGGGTACAAAGAAATGTTTTAGGTGTGTGAAGGGAGGACACCTAGATAAAAATTACCAATAAGAGAAACCCACTAATGAGATTGATGTAAGGAATGTTCCAGTAAACCCTCAACAAATTGTTTATTTCTACAACCACAAGGAACTAGGGCACTTTTCAAACCAATGCCTCGATCCATGGGTTTTATGAGGCAACCAAAAACCTCCAAGGAAACAAGGGAGATATTTTTTCATCACCACCACTGAAGTGGATCTGGAAAAAAAGTGGTGACATGTATTCTAGTTATTCATTCAAGAAAAAAAAATTTACTTTTTGATTTTGGTTCAATGTATTACTTCATATCATGAAATTTTAGTATACTTATTCAAACACCACAACAAATCATGGAATTAGAGATGCCGGTGAAAACAAAAAATGGGAAAATTATGAATCCCATGTATATATCTCATCCTATATCACAATTTGTGGGATGAACTTCCCATAGAACCTTATCATACTTCCTTTTGTGGAATTTTATTCAATTCTAGGCATGAATTAGCTTTCCCTATATAGATCCAACATAAATTTCCATAAGAAGGAAATCACTCTCCATATAGAGAATCGACCCCCAATTCCATATTAGTGAAAGGAGGTGGATGAATATTATTTAACATAATCATATCAGTAATGTATATTATTACACTATGAGCAAGAATATCTATCTCAAATGATTGATTCTAAATAAAGGACTATCCTCAAAGAAATGAATATTGTGAGGGAATAAATTGATTTATTTCTTGAGGAATTTCTTGGTCTTCCTCCTAACTTAGAGGTTGAATTTTCAATTGATATTATACTTGGGTAATTGTCAATATCCAAGAATACATATAGGATGGATGTTGTGGAACTTAAGGAGATAAATAAATAACTAAAAGAGAATATGGATAAAGGGTTTATATGCCCAAGTGGTTCACTATGGGGTGAACCAGTCCCCTTTGTCAAGAAAAAGGATGGGTCAATGTGCCATTTCAATGATTATCATGACCTTAACAAGATAATGATAAAGAAAAAGTATCCTCTTCTATGTATTGACGACTTGTTCTATCAGTTATGTGGAGCACAATAATTCTCCAAGGTGGATCTTTGATCGAGATATTATCAAGTAAGGGTAAATAATGAAGATATCCCCAAGATCTCTTTTGACATAAGATATATGCACTATGAGTTCATAGTGGTTCCATTCTAACTCACTAATGCTCCAGCAATCTTCATAGATTTTTTGAATAATTTATTTAGATATTACCTAAAAAAATGGCAGTCTTTATAAATGATATCCTAATATACTCCAAAATTAAGGAGGATCATAATTAGTATTTGAACACTATGATAAAGACTTTATGAAAGGAAGAGATTTATTCCAATTACAAAAAGTGTGTGTTATAGTTGAAGGAAGTCTCATTATTGGGGAAAATCATCATAATCAACGGGATATCTATATATCCTTAAAAGAAAAAAGTAATTGAAGGATGGCTGAGTCCAACATATGTGAAATATCTCCATAGTTTCCTAGGGTTAGCTGGGTATTATCCCCGATTTATAATAAAATTTTCATGATTTTCGAACCCTCTTACCAATCTAACTCAAAAGGGAGTCAAGTTTTATTAGAATTATGAATTTGAAGAAAGATTCAAGAAGTTAAAAAGAAGGCTTATATCTTCCCCTGTTCTCACACTACCCATAATTGGAGAACATTTCATAGTATTCAGCAATTCTTCAAAGAAGGGATTGGGCTGTGTGTTGATGAAAAATGAAAAAGTCATAGCCTATGCTTCAAGGAAGTTTAAAGTTCATGAATAGGACTATCCAATGCAATGTCTAGATTTGGATGTAGTGATATTCACTTTTCAAATATAGAAGTATTATCTATTTGGGGAGAAGTGGTAAATATATATGGATCACAAAAGTCTCAAATATATATTCACATAGAAAGAGTTGAATATGTGCCAATGAATACAGTTAGTGTTGATCAAGGACTATGACTGATCAATTTAATACCATCCTGGTGAAGTGAAAAAAGTGGAAGATGCTCTAATTAGAAAGGATCCAATAATTTTATCCTTGATGAGAATTAAGAAGGATCCAATATTCTTAGAATTGAAGATGATGGACATGGGTGTCATAAAGGAAGGAACATCATCAATCATTTCAAAAATGATTTATCAACCATCTATTCTTGAAAGGTTAAAGGATGCTAAAAAAGATAATGTGGGAATTTAGAAGAAAGTGTAAACTATAAGAAAAGGTAAATCCATAGAGTTTAATGTTAATGAAGAAGGAATTGTGAGATTTGGCTCAAGATTAAGTTTTCCATAAAATCCTAATTTAAAGAAGGAAATATGGGATGATGTATATAGATCAAATTTCTCCATTCACCTAGGAAACAAAAATATGTATCGAGATATCTGAGAGCACTATTGGTGGGATAACATGAAGAAGGAGATCACTGAATATACATCAATGTTCCTTGTATGTCAAAAAGTGAAGGATTAAAGAAAAAACTATAAGCGGATGATTCAAACATTACCCATACCAATATATAAATGGTAAGACATCACCATTGAATTTTTCACCAGAATTTCGAAGAAATCCAAAGGAAACAATGATATTTGGATTGTTGTAGATCATATTATAAAGATTATACACTTCATTATGATTTAAGAGAATTTATAACTAGATAAAATTGCACAGATATACATCAAATAAGTGGTGAGTATTCATGGAGTACCTCTATTAGTTATGTCTAATAGAGATCAAAGATTCACATCTATTTTTTGGAAAATTCTCCAGCATGCTCTAAACATTGAACTAAACTTCAGTACAACTTATCACCCTCAAAATGATGGCCAATCTTGGTGGAATATCTAAACGCTTGAGGACATGTTGAGATAATTCTCAATTGACTTGAAAGGAGTATGGGACAAACATCTTCCTCTAGCTGTGTTCTCATAAAAAAATAGTTTTCACTCAAGCATCCAAATGGATCTCTATGAATCCCTTTATGGGAAGAGGTTCAGAACACTAACTTGTTGAGATAAATTTGGATAATGAAAACATATAGGTCATGAAATGGTTGAAGAAATGGTGGATATTGTTAAGACCATTAAACAACACATCAAGGATGATCAGAGTCAAAATAAGAGCTATGATGACAATCATTGAGGATACTTAGAGTGTTATGTTGGATACATGGTATTCCTCTTCATAGCTCCATAGAATAAATTGATGAGATTTGGGAAGAAGGGAAAGCTTAGTCCAAGGTACATCATCCCTTTTGATATCCTTTATTGCATCGGAGCAGTGTCCTATCGACTAACACTCCCACTGAACCTATCTCAAATTCATGATATATTCCATGTATCCATATTGAGGAAGTACATACCAAACCCCTCACATGTACTCATCCAGAGGTAGTACCATTTGAGAATGACCTTTCTAATGAGGAGTATCTTGTAAAGATATAATATCATAGAGAAAAAGTTCTATAAAATAAGATTATGACCATCATTAAAGTATTGTGGAGAAACCACAAGTTTGAAGAAGAAACATGGGAACAAAAAGAAGTGATGAAACAGAGTTACCCTCATCTGTTTTAGTGCGGGAAAAGAAAATTTATAGGAAAAAATTTCTTAAGGGGGGATGATTGTAACGACCCAAAATATTATAAATAAAATCCCCATTGCATTTTTATTAAATGTATTATTATATAATATGGATATCGAAAAACATGCACTTATTTTGTCTTATTATGCCCATTGAATTTAATTGACCATTAATAATCAATATCATTGATAATATATCCATTGAACATTGATCACATGATTAGTATTTAACAAATCCAATTATCATAGATGAAGTAAGTGATAACCTCAACCTGTAGTATCATACCCCATGAATCCCATTTATCTGAGATTTCGAAGGAGATATAATTTATAGGATTTTACTTTAACTAATCCCAAGATGATATCCAATAACTTAAGTATGAGAAAAACCATTTATAGGCGAATTTCAAGCTCATCAAGATCATGACCAAAACCATATTCGCTGAACTACCTCATGAAAGTCCAACCATCGCGTACCTTACCCTTAGGGTGTTTTATGGTGTATTAAAGGTATATGTAATAATACCCTATCAATATGAGTATGTATATTAGTTTTTATATAATAATGAATATATTTATATCCTATTATTGTTACTTTATAAATTATTTTTATTTTGATTTAATAAAACACAAATAGTATCTTTGGTTAAAATTTAGATTCAATTAGGATATCCATTTGGAGGAATTAATGGATTTTTTAAATAAATAATATTTTAATAAAATATTATTATAAAATAATTTTTATTAAAAATAAATGATCATATAATTTTTTGAAGTAAAAATTAATTTTTTATAACGGTTTGAAAACTGATTTTGTCAAAATCCCAACATTTCTTAAAAATGTCAATTTTATTTTAAAAGTGATAATTCAAATATTTAGACAGTTATTTAGATAAAATTAATATTATTTTAAATAAGTATTTTGAAATTATCCAATAGTTACTTTTTCATAATTTTTTGAGACAGTCGAATTTCAGGTAAAAATTAAATATAGTATAAATATACTTTATTTTGTATGACATCAAAATGACCAAAAATTGTTTTAATAAGTAATATAAATTGGATAAAAGACCAAATATGTGTTTTAACTTTAAAATAAAGTGATTTATAAGTTTATTTTATTTATTTTGTAAATCCATTATGAATCCTTTATGACTTATAATATATTTTAAGATTTTAAAATCATTTATTTAAGAGTGTGACTCACATTCACATCACCAAGGGTAATATTTTAATAATATTTCACCTTGTACTTATAAAATAATAAAAAACACTCCCCTTTCGAATAAAACATGGGAAAAAACCTTGTTATGGTGTATTTGTATATTTTATTATGTAGAATCCAAAACCAAAATAATAAAGAAATGTCCTTATTTTCCTATATAAACCCACACAAGATCACATTTATCTTCACTAAAAACCATTTTATAATATTATTAATCTTACCTCCACTCCCTATAGTCTTCCCAAGGTTCCATAAATCTTTCAAGAATCCCCTCACGAGCCTTTGGAGTCACACACTCAAGTAAGGGATCCTTACTTTCCTCTCATTCTTTCAATTCAAGCACCTTATTTGGATTTTTTCTTCTTAGTTTCAATTTTTTATAATTTCATTTATTAATAAAAATTCTGTTATTATTATATTGATATTATTTGAATGAAATACCAATTATACTCTCTCATTTTTACCTTTACCTAAGCTGTTACTATGCCAAAAATTCGTAAGGGATTTCTCTCTTCTAGTTTCCATTCAAGCACTTATTTTATGTTATGTATCTTAAATTACATTTTATTATGATGTAATATATTATTACATATTACCCTAAATGTAAATTTAATTTATAAATTATTATATTCCCTTCCCCTATCATTAATCCTCCCAAGATCTTTTATGTACACCTGTTATCATGCCAAAATATAGTTATAATTCTTTTATCTATCCACGTTTCTTCATTACTTTATTCCTTTTATATCCAATTTATAATGTTGGGATATGTTTATCCATTTACCTATTACATCCCATTTTATGTCTATGTGACGAGAGACCCATTTCTCTCTCATAAAGACATTTTTATGAATCTCTAAGTGACATCGTTATGCTACCTAAGTATCACTGTGATTTTCCGTGCCAAAATAATTGTGTAGTGAATACCATACCCATTATCCTATCAAGGGTATCCAAATTTATGCACACATACTTATTTATTTGGGACTTAAATGTATGTATTACACATTCCTTAATTGTGTAATAAATTATGACGATGAATGAATCCATGTCGTATAATCTATGTGGAACACTTAAGCATGAGAATGAAATGATTATGATGGGTGCACCCAGATAGTGCTCCAATGAATTGGGTAATATTTAGCATCATGATACATCATGTTGTGATAGGGGTGTTCCTGATTACTTTATGGGACTTTTACCACTATTAATTCTTGGCAGTTTATCCTTAACCTATGTTCATGATTCAGCGTTTTAAGTTGTTACCACATTTCCCATGTTATGATTATTATGCTATATCATTTCTTATTATTCAGGTTCCTTTTATTCCTTATTGATATGCCTATTGTCTAACATGTATCACTTATTACATTTTTATTCCATTACCAAGATTTATATATCACCCCTTTATTATGTATTCCCCCAGGTTATCCCATGCAGTTTTAAGTTTGAAGGAGTGTTTTGAGCATGTTAAAGAAGGTTTTAATAAAGATACTATATTCCCTATTTTATGTTGTTATGTAATGTACCTAATTACCAAAGAAACTAGAATTATCAATCATTCAGGTTGTATTAAGTGTATTATTATGTAATAATTCAAGTATTAATGTTTAATAAATAGTCGGGTTGTTATATCAACTCTGTTAAAAAAACACTGCTTGACCTTTTCATGATGCGAACCACTTTCACGTCATGTAAAATTTTCATGCTTCACAATAGTTCATGAAATCATCCCAAAAAAGGCTTCACGTCATGCAAATAGTTCATGATGTGAAATTTTCCAACTGAAATATTTTTCATAAACTTTTAGATGAAGCCTATGGGTCAACTCAGACTCCAAAGGAAATCCTATTAAGGATTTATAAAATTTATACCTAGACTTCATTAATTCTAACAAACATACATCCCCAAATTAATGATATTTTCCCTATAAAATTCTATATATACTCATAAGCCCAAAACATCACACAAAAAATGAGTTAAATGAAAATATTGATGATAAATACTTGAAATAATTTAATAGGATGTTATAAACTCCCCACTAGAAGACTTTATGTCCCCGAGAAGTCATATGGAAGAATGGTGTCTGGAAAGAGACGAGGACACTACTCCCTCATCAAATAATTGTGTTCCCAAGTCTCATTAGAATCTATTCCATGTCACCATAATAATATGAATAATGGAATTGACATCCCATTCAAGACTTTAACCTGAGAGTGAACAATCTCCACTGGTTTCTCTACAATAAAAAAGTCTTCCTCCAACTCGATTTCTTCCCAACTCTGAACGAGAGAGGGATCAAGATGGTACTTTTTGAGATGAGATATATAAAAAAATGAATACCCATAAAATAAATTTGAAATTATAACCAATAATCAACCTTATCAATCCTCTTGGTGACCTCAAATAGTTCAACATATCTCAGAGATAACTTTCCCTATTTTCCAAGCCGACAATGACCCAATTGAGGAGAAACTTTTAAGAAAACTTGGTTACCAAAAAAAATCAAAAGTAAGACACCTAAAATACACATAATATTTTTTCTGACTCTAATCTATAATTAGATACCTAGGTATACCTTGAATCCTCATCAATATCTCCTGAATGAGACTAATTCCTACTAAAGAGGCCTCACCCACCTATGCCCAACATAGAGGTAACCTGCATGGGAGACCATAAAAATCCTCAAAGGGAGACATTATTATTGATGATTGATAACTATTGTTATAATAAAACTCAACCTTTACTATATGTCTATCCCATGATCCACCAAAATCTATGACACATACATATAGTATATAATTTGAGATCTGAATAACATGCTCTGTCTCACAGTTTCTATATGGATGATAAGTTATACTCAACCTAACGTGAGTCCCCATATCCTCCTATAGACTCTAAAAAAACATGAGGAAAATCTAGGATCCCCATCAAAAACAATGGTAGAGGGAACCCCATATAACCTCACAACCTCCTGCACATACATATCACCCAAGTCTTTAACCTTAGTGGTGTCCTTGATCCAAATGAAGTGACCAGAATTTTTCAACCAATCAAAAAACACCCAGATAGAATTATACCTTTGGGGAGTCCACGATAATCCAAAAATATTCCATGAAAACCATTTACCATTTCCAAAAAAACATTACTAGAAGAGGCTGGAGAAAACTATAATGTTTCAAATGCTTTACATTTACCTATTGGTAGGTGAAATAGTCGGATACACATTCTATAATTCCATGATTCATACTCAGCCACCATAATCAACATCTCATGTCACAATACATCTTCATATTGTTTTGGATGAATGACCTTTGAGGAATTATTATATTAAAATAAAAATGATCTCCACATAGATTCTAGAATGAAAAAATTATCCCCAAAATGGAGAATACCATCTGAAGAGAGAGACCAACTAGAAATGGTCTCCCCACCATATAGAGTTTCTTGAATTCCCTTGAATTATTTATCTTACTACTAATCTTGTAGAATATACTCAAGGAGATATTATTATAATTTAACACTAGTCAAACCCATACTTGAAACGTTCTCTTGAGCATCCAGGTGAAACTGAGTGAAGATCCCCATAAGGTTTCACTCCTCATTTGATTCTAAAATAGCCTACAATGGTACTTTCCTACAGAGGGAATATTAAAAAAAACCCTTCCCCAAGGTTTAGGTGATATTGAATTCAAATTTCTAGAAGTATTCCACCCACTTCCTCTGTATGAGATTAAATTCTTTCCGAGAAAAGATATAGATCAGACTCTTATGGTCATAAAGGACTGTGATCCCCTCCCCAAAATGATAACACCACCAAAATTTAAGTGTGTTCATAACTGTAGAAAGCTTCAAATCATGTATGGGGTAATTATTATCATGTGGTCAAAGCTAGAGCGAGCCACAATCCACCACATGATCATCTTATATAAGAACACAACCTAAAACAGCACCATAAGCATAAAAAAAACCACATACCCCTTACCAGTCTTATGTAATATTAGAATATGAGCTTATGTCAGAATTCAATTTAGTTCATCAAAAGAATATTTAAAATTTTCATTCCATACAAATTTCACCCATTTCTATGTAAGAGTAGTCAAATGTGACGTCAACTTTGATAAATACTTAAAGAGTCATTGGTAGTACCCAACAAGACCAAGGAAGCTTCAAATATCAAAGAAATTCCATGGATATTACCATGAAAAGAAAGCCTTCACCTTCTCATGATAAAATAATAAGCCACAATCAGAAATTCTATTCCCTAAGAACTTCACTTCTTGGATTCAGAAACTATATTTTTAAAGATTTCAATAAAAATAGTGATTCCTCAGGATTTCTAGAACCAAACTCAAATAATCCTTGTGATCATGCTCAGATATTGAATAAACCAAAATATTATCAATGAAAAATACCAAAAAAGTGTCAAGATACTAACGAAACACCCAATTCATCAAATACATAAAAACTACAGGAGTGTTAGTTAGCGAAAAAATCATCATAATATATTTTTAATGGCCATACATTTTCCCGAAATCTATCTTTGGTATATCATACTCACAAAATCCGAGATAATGATAACATGATCGAAGGTCGATCTTCAAAATATACTTCCCCCCTTTAATGGGTCAAAATAAAATCATACACATAGGGAAAAGGATACTTATTCTTAACCATTATCCAGTTTAACTTTTGATAGTTCACACAAAAATAAATAAAATCATAAGACTTCTTGGAAATGATCATTGGGGATTCCCAAGGGAAAAAACTAGGGTGAATAAAACCTTTTGTCATCAGATCATATAATTGTTTTTTTGGGTCTTTAAACTACACTAGAATGATATTATAAGATGGTATTGATATTGAATACGTATTTGGAACCAGATAAATTATAAAATCTACCTCCCTCTATGGAGGAATACTGGATAAATCACCTAGGAAAATGTTGAAAAAATACCTTACAACCAAGGTAAGATTACCCACAAGAGAAATATAATTAGGATAAACTATAACAAAAGACTGGTTGGGAAGGTCCTACACAACCTGACCTTGAATACCACTATCCTTGAAACAATCAATATCTCCCATAGGCCGTAGGGAATGAGACACTCCAATGATAACAATAAACCTCAGAACAGTGAGTGATAAGCCAATCCATATTGATGATGATGTCAGTGGATCTAGATTGAGAGTAAGAAAATCCCAGGCTAACTCTGTATCAGTTATCAATAGCAAATAATAACGACACTAACACCCATGATCTTTCATTTTTCTAATAGGAATCAACAACTCCACAACAAATAACGCGAGTTCTATTTTATTTTTAAGCATATCTGAAAAATAAGCAGATATTAATTTGTGGGATACACCTATATCAAATAAAAAAATCTCTACTGAAGTTGTAATAAAGATGGAACCCCTCACTATCATAGGAATTGCATCCACCTCCACTAGAAAATCATAAACTGTGTGAAGGTTATTCACTACTAAGGCCTATGGATGGAGCCCTGTAGACTTTGAAGCATCTAACTATGGAATAATAGCTTTTGGTTTTGAGGATCCTTGAACATAACAAGGAATAGACATATCCTGATATAAATGTTTTAGATGACTATAGAATCCATAATTTTTACACTTCTTCATAGGTGTAGAAAAAGAACACTGGTTGTACCCAACCGTTCCACACTGATAGAAATATAGGGGAACATTATTAGAAGTAAATGAAGGTGTAAAAGAGACCCATTTCTGATAACCACCCCACCAATCCTACTATGATCATTGCACTTCCTCTTCACCCCATACACACAACTAAAGCTACCCCTGGGTGGAAGAAAAGGGATAGAATGACCAAACTTAGCTTCCATATCCATCCATGCCATCATTACCCTATATATTGTCTCAACATAGGTAGAAATATTCATCATAAATACCTATGATCTAATATCTAGTCGCAAACCCTATAGGTCATTCTGAGCCTTCAGATAGTCATTCTTTATTACCTCTAGAGAAAAACGAACCAGTTTTGAGAACTGATTGGTGTACGCCAACACTAAACACTCTCCCTACTGTAAGAAGAGTAACTCCAGATACTTATCTATAATCAATGAATCTTAAAAAAATTTCTGAAATAAGCAGGTCTTGAAACCCTTCTAGTGAAAGCCCATATATCTACCTTCCCACACCATAGAATTCCACCATTTATTATAGGGACCCTCAATTATAAACACTATATAATATACCATGATATTATCAAGTGTATCTAAGGAAGTTAAATATCTAATAAATCTTGTCCATCTAGTCCTCCACCTCTTCGATCTCACTCACACCCTTACGGGATGGTGGATTCTCATGTAAGAACTCCCATGATCAACCCATTTCTCCTACAACATCTTGATATACCACACCAAATACATTCTAGAATTTTGGAAAGTTATATTCTACAACAAAATTTTACCACATGATATTATTGATAAAATTATGATCTAGAGGTGAATTCCCTTGAGGAGCATCCATTGTACCCTCTCGAGGAACCAGAGGGAGACATCTCAGAGGCATACCACTGCACACCAAAACAAAAGAAATGATCAAACACTAGGATAATATCAATTCAAACCAGAAAACCATAAGCAAAAACTGAGACTAAGATCAAGAACTCAAAATAGAAGATATAAATCCTAACATCCCATGGTAACTTGATTCTTGTTATGTAAATAGCTAGTTATACACTTAACAAGGCCTACCTCGCAAGTCCTGAACATCCTATCTCCAGTCTAGAAATATCCCAAAACTAAGCACAACCACCCTATGATACCAAAATATAGTTAACCAACCTAGATACTCTCAAAAACTTGTACCTGAACCATCACATACCCAAAGGGCATTCTCGATCCCCACGGGTTGGAAACTAGAAACTGGGTATCAATAAAAACAAAATGGAATGATTTCACCCAACTAGAAGTATACAACATGAAATATATACATGATAGGAAGAAATAGTGGAAGAGTAAAACAAGAAATATATGTCATATAAAAAATTAAATAGAAAAAGTGATACAACTCAAAAGTAGATAAAAAACTCCATGGATAAAGTATATCAACAAAGGATGACTAAAACCAAAATAGCTACTCCATGAGATAGAGTAGGAAAATCTCACCATCTCACCACCAGCTACCCATACATAGCTGAAATAAACCTTTCCACCTAACCGTGGAGCCTTTCTTTTCCTTATATTGAAAGAAAAAAGGCATACACACCATCAAAGGGGTGCACAGGGTTTTATCTAAAAAGGCTTAGTAGGATCCCACCTAGGTGTTCCATAACATGTCTCCATACAATAATTCAAACAATGATTAACTTTAAAGAAGAAAATGTATGATAATTAGTTAAATAGTTTTTTATATAAAAAATATGGTAAATAAATCCCTTTTTCTAAATTTCCAAATAATACAGGTAAAAAATTTTCAAATCATATAACATACATAAAAGTATTAAAAGCATGTATCACATATCATATCAAGTCCAAATAATTACAAACCAAAGCATAACTAAATCATGCCAAGGATCATTACAGGTCAGGCTAGCTAGAAAACTTATACCCAAATATATAATATTGAATGCATCAAGTATATAGACATATACATAAAATCTAGATATAAGAGGAACACCCCAGCATTTGAACCTCCCAACAGGTCTAACAAGTCCCTAGAAAAATGGGCCTAGGGAGTAGAGGAACACCCCATGAGTGAACCCTCTGATAGTATCAATAGACGATTCCTATTACTACACCTTCCACCTAAGTACTCAAGGCTTCTCATGTGCTATATTTTATAAACAATTTCATCAAAACCATTCTTTGAAAAATATTTCATAAATATATTTAAAAATTATTTGAAAATAATTTTTCATTTTACCAATACAAGGGGGGAAACATATTTTTTGAAAACCCTATTTGCACACACACACAAATCAATAAATCAATCATGCCATTTTATTTATAATTTTTTTTATCAAAACCAGAGTAATCAAATTTCATCCAACACAAGCTAGAGATATAACCACCTACCTCAAATTTGGGTCACACACATCTATAATGAGATCCACCAACACGAAAGGATGTAATGACAATAAAAAAGGTACTAGAATAAATACTTACATCTTAGAATCTATTCAATATAAAAAATGGTTAGAGGTGAAGATAAAACAACACATACCTCAAGTAATTATCATGCCACACCCTAAACAACATAATGACCATACTCTATAGGAAGATCACACAACAAATCTATAATGGATCAAGAAGAATCAACAACACAAGACCAATAGATTTAAATCATAGCACAATAGTGTTGATGAAACTAATTGTAATGAAGAAGTAGAAATACCAATTACCCATAATTATGAAGAGCAACTAAAATGAAGATTAATCACTGAATAAAATTATTTTAAAGGATAATAGATCCCCAAAATCACTTGGGAGATTTCATAGGTTTTGAGATAGTATCCTGGAATTTGAATGAAAAAGAATCATATGCGCAACACATAAAAACCTATAGGCCATTCACATTACGCCATTGGAATACTAGGTTCATAATATGAAATCTACGTAATGAATATGCAATAAAAAGGCACTAAATTAGTTAAAAAAACACTGATCTAACTTTTCAATATGTGAACAAGTTTCACATTATGTAAAATTTTCATTCTCAACATCAGTTCATAGAATCATCCCAATAAAGGTTACATGTTGTGTAACCAGTTCATGACATGAAAACTCCTAGAAGGTAGATTCTGCAAAAACATTTAAAAGAACCCCCTAGGTTAACCTGGACCCCAAAGTAAATCCTCTTAATCCATTTTTAAATTTATACCCAGAATCTATTAATTACGTCAAACATATATCCCAAAACATTAGGTCATTTTTCTAGAAAAAACTCTCCATAATCGGAAGGCCCAAAATGAAGCCAAACAAAGAGGGGAATGAAAATAGAGATGAGAAATACCTAAAAGAAGGTAACAGTATGTTACACATGCCCAAGAATTCCTCCCTACTTACCTTTCTCCTTCGACCCCAATGGTTTTGGGGTAATTTTTACTAATTTATACTATGATTTGAGATTATTTTCCTCATAATATTAATCTATTCTTCCTCCTCTCTTGTTCTAACTGATTTTCACTTTCACCAATTAGGATTTTTAGTGATGATTTCTCTAGATCATGGTAAAATCGTCCAAAAATAATTTGGATTTCTTATGTCCTAACAAGAGGATATTGTGGGAGGATTATCAAATGTCATCACTTATTGTTTCATTGAAGTTATCCACCCTATGTATTTTTATAGTGTTTCCACTTAAATTAGATTAAATTTATGATTAAATTAATTATACAAGTTGTGAATTTTGTATGGATTAGGTTTGGGTGTGTCGGGTGTATACTACACTACATCACTCAAAGTTTTGATGAGAAAATTTTTCATGATGAGTTTTTATCCATTTATTCCTAATTTAATTAAATTAATAAATTAATTATAAGGTATTATAAATTTTATAATAAATTAAGAAGATCATATCACATGGGCATACACTTCTTTACTAGTTATGTATGGGGTCGTGTTAGTGGTTCCCCATGTAGTTATGATCACACCCTTCTTGGGAGGCCATGGAACCTGGGTACTCAAGAAAACAACACTATTCATAGGTTTAGGTTGGGAAGAGTCTAAAATTTTATTTTTAGAATGATATCTTGGATAGAGTTAGGATATGGATGATATGTGGCATAAGGTTGGTGGTAAATCCCCTCTATACTTCAATTTATTCTCTTATTATATATGTGACCGGACCAATGGGTGATCAGTTATTGTATAATGGTATGATAGTGTCTGTATGCTTCCACATTCATTTTTTATTATTGATTTTTCTCATTTTTATGTATTATGCATACTCATATTTTTTTGATGGATAATGTTTGATTATTTTTTTCTATTTTCTCACTCTAATATAAGGGTATAGTCTCCCCTTGGGAACACTCTAAACCCTCAGCCTAGTCAGTATCCTTTGATATATAAGGAAGAAATCTTGAGGTAATATAGTGACTACCAGTATGGGCACGACCAAGTGTTCTGGAGTGGAGGGGAATTACAAAGTTTTATCATAACATTTTTTTAACATACTATTTGGGGAGATGTTTGATTGGAGATATATGAATGTGTCAGAGCTTATGATGGATCTTGAAAGGGTGTGTTATGAGAACCTCTTCTATGGGAATTCTAGATTACCAAGGATATGAGATCACCATTCTTGGAATTTATTATTATAGTTGTTATATATATATATATTCAATATTATATGTGCCTTGAGACTTATATTTATAGATTTTGGATCTTTAGATGTAAAAGTTCATGCATCTTATTTTAAAAATAATATTCACATGAAATAATAGTTCTTATGTGATTTATATCACTGAAAAAATAGGCTTCAAATATTTAAAGTGTCAACAACAACTTATATGGTGTTTTCCTATATAAATTTTTGGTGGAATTATACTCAAATGAACCATGATGTATTTTATTCTGATGATAGGTCATGTGGATATTGAGGTGATATTATCCTTGATGATGTATATATTGTCCCTTTGTGTAAGGGATATATAAATACCCTTATTAGGTTAGAATTAGGACTTTACTCCTTTATGATAAACCCCTTGTGGGTGAATATTATATAGGTTATGTTACTTAAAGTGTAAAAAAAACCTATATGGTGTTTTCCCATATATATTTTTGGTGATATTATACTTAACCAAAATAGATGAATGGTTTTATTAACAGGGATCATCATATATTATTTTCATAATATATATGTGCTGATGAATTAAAATATGATCCTCAAGGGGGTGGCTCCCATATAAGGATACCTTATGAGTATTATCATAAGATCACGATTCTTTATGGGTAGTCCCATATGTGGATGCCTAGTAAGAACCAATTCCCTAGAGTGGGATGATGATTTTCCATTGGACACCTAATGTACATTTACAAGAACTTAGAATGGTTGTTTTAACCTTTAGTTTCTATATGATGTTTGACACAGGAACAGAGGAATTGCTCATGAATTTTGGGTTATGGGCTAGGTGGGAGAGCCTAGTGACTTGTGGTATATGAGGGTAAATTGAGAGAGGGGTTATCCCTATAATTTGAGTGATTTTATATCTGGGAGGCATGGGTAGATGAATTATGTTGACATTGAAGCACAATAGGTGATATTGGCTATGCTTTAGGCTTTAGTGGTGTAAAGAACTTGAGATTTTTTTTGGTATTGAGGATGGATTTAAAGTGAAGGATCAATGATATTCCTAGACCTATGAATCATGGATGTAATTTTGATGATGTGGTGAGAGTGAAGGTATATTATTTTGGTTTTTTAATGACACCTGGGGTGGAAGGTGATCATGTAATTAGATTTAGCATGAGTGACATGCTCATGGTTACTAGAAGAGAGTTTCTAGGATGGATATGGATTGATGAGATTGACATACAATGGGGAATGTCCAATTGAGTTTCTAAGTGTGTGATCCTCAGATTGATGTTGAGTGACTCATTAGAGTGTGAGTTGAGTTGTGGAGTTGGGTGGTACGAGAGAATATGTCCATTACATTTAGTTGATATTGAGGTAATATACACTGGTTATGCACAATACCTATTGAGTTATGGATTGGTGAGCGATTATGTGTGGCTCGAGGAATGATTTCCTTGATGATATGCCTGTGGGAATTGTTTACAAGGGTTTTAATGAAATTTATGGAGGACCCTCTATTGTCAAAAGTGACACCATAGATGGATTTGGGTATTGTGGTGTGGTCAACCTGTGGTTTTTCCTTGATGGGGTTGACTAGATTAGTGAGCATGGATTGGGAGGAGAAATATATGTGTATTTATTAAACCTATCAAGGATTCACTTCAAAAGTATTATGTGATAATCCATATGGTGGGGAGTGCATAATTGGCCATCATAGGGTGTGAGCCTCATTACAAATGGAATTTCAGTGGATGATGATGACGACATTCCTATGAGATGGGAGAAAGTAGTAATCAAGGTTTCATGTTGGAAATCAGGTACATGTAGGATGGCCAAATCCAATTATTTCATAAGGTAATGGATGGACCATTTGACATGATAATTAGTGCTTGATTTGGTGGAGTGATAATGAAGACACTCCTATGGTGGGAAACATCATATCAATTATGGGTGAAATGACCCTTATGTTGGAAGGGTCATTGATGTGGTGAGACAAGTCATTGGTTGATTGATATAGAATTTGGATGATGGTATATAGGTGAATAAAATTTTATCTAGACTCTATAGAGAATTCCAGATATGAATTTATATGTAGTATTGGATAAATTCCTTGCATTAGAATCAGTCTCAAGATGTAATTTTATATGATCTGAGCATGAGTCAAATCAGAGTGGTGTCAAGGTGAGAGTGTGATGAAAAATATAAGTGGTTAGTGATACAACCATAGAATTACACCATAAATTGGTTTTATATTTTTTTTAGATGTTTAATGATATTTATCAACATTTAAGAGTTAAGGCATTAAGATCATGTGTTTTGATAGTGCATCTATGGGTGTGGCTAAGTGTTTTTGGGAAAGATCAGCCAGAGGAGGTCCGATCAATGATTTTATATGAGATTATATGTGGTGGGGTGGAAACCACATTGGGGGAATTTTATTATACATGATAGGTGTATTTTGTGGATCAAACATGGATTTTTTAGGAAAAATTGGTGTGTTCGTGATTTGTGCATAGACAGTGGAGGCTCATTCGATCAAGTTTGAAATTTGGAATGAAGAGAGGCACTGTTTTTAAATTAGTTTTTTTTCATATAATGGGGCACATTGATATGGAAACCACATTGAGTAGGTAAATATTCTATTGATAACATGTTTAAGTAGGGGATTCTAATAGTGGGGAGTGCCATGTCTTAGAATCACCCTTGTGAGTAGATCCTTATGGTGGAGAGAACTATCTATAGTAGAGATGAATTATTTGAAGACACTATGGTGTCTTAGGATATAAAATTAAGTTTAAGTTATATATTATTGTTTTTATGGGTGATGAGTGTATGGGTTAGGTTTTAATGGATATTTCACCTATTGTTTGAGTTTTATAATGTAATGTTTTTTAGTGTTCTGGGATAAGATGCGATGATTTGGTTGTGAATTTACAAAATCGATAGGTCGAGATCCATGTATGAATGGTCAAAAAGACTTATTAGGGATAATAAGTGTTATAGAAGGGATATTTTAATACCCCATGTCTATATGGGTTATGAATTTCCGATAGAATTTTGAATTTTTGACTTTGGATTAGGAGTCATTTTGAAATTCAAGATTCAGATTGAAATTTCATGATTTTGAGCATCTCAAGGGGATGATTTTTTGATATAGAATGAGGCTTGAGTGTTGTCTTGGGTTCTTGGGTGAAGTTCAAGATATTTAGGTGAAATAAATATTTTTTGAGAGATTTTTAACTTGGTTCGTGGTTTAGCATTCACGGTTTATGGAAAACCATGTAGAACCCTGAGTGTGGGGGTGTTTTCTAGTTCATTCTTTTTATGCATGGGTGGATTTCATAGTTAGTTCATGGTTCAGGGATAACCATGTAGATTCAAAATTAAACTATTAATGTTTTGTCTTATAGTTTGGTGCATGGTTATCACACTTTTTCTAAAAAACTATAAAAAACCTACAATTTTTTTAGTGTCAATTTTCATGGTTGGATCATGGTTAACTAAACTATGTGGTCAAATTGTGTAAAGTATGGTGACTTGATACAGTTTAAACCTCACAGTTGGTGCATGGTTTGGAAAACCATGTGGTAACCATATAACCATTCAATAAATAAAACAGCCCATTTTACCCTTTAATCTTCTCTCCCCATCCTCTTTCTTCCCCCCCTTCATGCACACACCCAAGCTGAACACCCTCCCTCCTTTTCTCATTTGGCCACCATGGTTTTGTGGTGATTTTGAGGGTGTTATTTAGATATTTGTAGTGATTTTCCTCTTATTCATCCTCCATTATCCTCCATATTTTACTCTTAATAATTTTCAGTTTCTTCATCTAGAGTTTCTGGTGATTATTTCACTAGAGCATGGTGAAGTCATCTGAGAATGATGGGGATTTTGTATGAAGAAGCTTGAGGATGTCCATGGAGGAGGATCATGTATCGTCTCACGTTTATTCATTTAAGGTACGCCAACATATGTATTTTTCAAGTTTTTTACTTAAATTATATTTAATTAATTATTTGGGTTAGATATTTTTTATGGCTTAGGCATGGGTTTATGTTGGGAATAGACTACACCAGGTCGCTTGAGGTTTTGACGAACGAATATTTCCCAATGAGTTTTTAGGAATTTATTCCTAATTTAATTATACTAATAAATTAATTATAAAATTTTAGAGTAAATTTAATAATATTTTTTGGAATGGGATATTAAATCTAGTTTATGGAAGGTGGATAGTTAGAATTAGATGGCCTTGGGCAGTGGTAGCTGGGCTGTACTTAAGAGGAAGATTCTCTATTTGAGGCAGGAGGCCTTTAAACATTACTTATGGTTTATTAATGTTTTTTGTATCATGAAATATGTGGTATCACCACTATTAGTGATCAATACTTTTTTATTAAATGAATTGTCTTCTTAAAATAATAAAATTCTAAAATCAAGGTCTACGATGGATCCTTGGGAATCATATAGTCGAGGCATTGATTATGAATACGAGCATTGAGATTCATGGACTCTATAAGGGTGTAAATAAAAAAATTATGTGAAATTATGAGATTTGGATAAGTGAATTAGATACTTTAAGTAAAAAAATGTGTGTTTTGACTAAGATGATTGGCCTGAGTAGGCTAGATGACATGATTCCTCGACTAAGTTTGATCATTGACGGGGGGGGGGGGGGGGGGGGTGAATCAGTTATCTCCTTTTCATTTAATGAAATTTAATCATTTTTAAATTCAGACTACATGGATGATTAAAGCCTAAATACTATCATTTATAATATCTCATCCTCACCTCATATGCAATAAATATAGAGAGAATTCAACACACAAGATTTATAAGGTTCGATATAAAATCTTACTCTTTATCGCAATTGGTTTGACACCTTAACCTAAAAATTATCTACTATAATATTGTTATCAATTATAATGGATCCCAATTCACATAGGAGAGTAATGTTTTATATTCCCCAATCAACGATCTTTAGTAGTAACTAGATATACACCCTAGTTGTCGATCCTATAGTTGGGTCTGGTTATATAGAACGACCACCAACTCTTCTACCATGATTGGTTATACTCCCAAAAAAAATCCTCCTTTCTTGATTGGTTATACACCCTAATCAATAGTAACTAGTTATAAACCTTGGTTTCCAACCTTTTATTTAACTTTGATCCAATGGTATAAATATCTCCAACATCCCCTGATTACTTTAACACCAACTAAAATTATTTTCCTTTATGAGTCTATTGGATCATTTTTTCCCATGTGTAGTTTCTCCAAGATTTTCAATAGATTATTAGAACATATATTTTGGTCTTAAAACACACTTTAAATCTCCAGTTATACAAGTATTTCATAGTACTTTAAATACAAAGGAACATTGATCTACCTCATCTTTAATGGCTCCCATATTCAACTCTCTACTTCTCTCCTTGATACTGCATAGTATTATGTTCTCTAGATATTTCTATCACATATAGTTCTTTTGAGATCACCATATTTTTTATCATTTTAATGAATATATATATTCCTGATGAAATGTAAATATTTTCTCCATGAATTGAAATATATTTTAAATCTCTGGTAAATCTGGTATTCAATACCATTTAAAATTGAGGTAATATCTCCCTTGAAATATCCTAAATACTCGATAAAAAATCCCCCACAAGTTATTTAAATTACCACAACCTCAATATCTATTCAAATATCACATCTTACATATATGAATAAATCATTTAGCAACATTGCATGTCCTATGGTGCGGATCTCCCTGTGGTTGACTTCTAGTGTCATGGTCTTATGAAAATGGAAAACATGAACGTGTCATGGTGTATTCTATGTTGTCTTTATTATAACTACTTTCTCTATCATTTGAGATACCACGGGAACCTCCATGACATGTTTCAACACACAATTTCTCATTTTTAATTAAATAACTCACCATTAACAATACTATAGAGTGGTCCTATTCACTTTTCCTCTATTGGAATCATCAGTTTCTCAATGAGAAACAGTGATCACCACAACATAGTGTCCATGATGTACCCATTTTCTACTCTCCATGGGTGTGGTCCATGTTTCTTCAACATGGTGGCATTCATCTAGGAAAAAAATTCATCCATCTTCACATGAAATTTATTCATCTTCAAATGTAATCAATTTTTTTATACCACAAACTCATATTGAATATTGATCCTCATAAAGGATTATGATGTTTAATCCTTGAAGATCATCTTATTAGCATCATCTGAATTAATTCTCTATTTTCCTAGAATTAATATTATGGAAACATTATTCATTACCCTTACATAGATATTGGGATTTTGTGTGACCTTTACATAGATCATGGATCACCTTTATGTAGCTATAGTTTCTTACAGACTACCTTTACATAGGTTATAGTTTTTAGTGTTAAACTTACATAGAAGGAAGATAATATTTACATGTCTTCTCTGGTTACCCTTATGTGACATTTAATTACACTTACACAGATATGAAAATTATATATTTACCATTATGTAGGGTTAAAAACTTGATCAAACTTTTTTAGGTATCAAGTTACCTTTAAATATGTATTTCATTTATCAAATGACCCTTACACAACTGCTGGTTTTCTTCAAATCAACTCTAACCATATCAAATATATTTACAACCCCCTTAACTCAACTCTAGGACTTATAAACCAACTCAAACACACTTAGATATTTTTTTATATAGTGTTCATTTATCTACCAATACTTTTCATTAATCCCTTTTAAGAACAACTCCAAAATCATCACAAATTTTCCACTTTTTATGGACCTATCCTCTTGATTTTTTTAAGATACAACCTCAAATATCAATTTTAATATACCAAGGAAGAAACTCCATAATATCTCAGTACATATTAACCTCAATACACACCTTATCTTATTAAAAAAATAAAATTTATTTAATGGGCACAAAAAACTGCCCTTTATATTTGTTATCAATACATCCAAATAACACTTCATGTCAATATTTGAACCCCTTTATCTTATTTTAATTATTTCAAATAAATGAAAAGTTTATATAGGGGTTTATCACCTCATTTTAATTATTTCAAAAATTCTCAAACCAACTTTATCTTCTCCATTTTAAGATTATAATAACAACCATTAAATTCATAAGATAAGGATGATACCACATGATTCTCTTAGAAAAGATCCTTTAGTTAATCTACTATAAGACTACATGGGATAACCTGGTGTATAAAATGAGAAATAAATAACTAAGGTGACCAAATATATCCTTAAAAAACACGAACATGTGATACCATGCTCATGATCTCATTTTAGGGGCCACATAAAATAGATTTTTCAATGGAAATAAGTTACCTACAAAAAACTTAAAAAACCATTAAAATAGTTAATTTGAATGTTTTATAACTCCCCATTTTCTCATTACTTCATCAATAAACACCCTATCTATAAGAACATTTAATATAGTAATAAAAAATTTATGTGAGTGTAATTTTTAGGCCTGAAATTCCATATGTTCATGGGAGGTATATAAATTCCAATTTTTCATGGAATAATTTTTTGACAACCTTTTCTTCATTTGTTCTTCTCCTTAGGGATTCAATCACACTCTTACTCTCTATGGTAGTTGAAAAAATACATGGGGTTTTATTTTATTTTCTACATTATAAAGTATAGTCTCAACCATATCCATTAATTCCCTATAATTTATAACTAATGAACAATAAGAATAGGGACAAGGAGAGACCTCATTATTAACCAAAATAAAAGAGTGGGTTGAGAGTTTCCTCCCACCTTTGTCTCATTTTTCTTTCTATTAATCTATAATTGTGAATTGTTTTTAATTTTTTTGATAGCCTTAATATATTTTAAGGTAGTATTATTTTTTTCATTATATATAGAGGAAACTTCATTGTCTTGGTCTTGAATCATATTTATCATATAAACTTCTTGGTCTAGTAGAATTATCGTACAATCCTTTGTATAATACTAAATTTTCCATATCTTTAACATATTTTCATTTGAATTTTTATATCACAAATTTTGGACAATTTCTCATGAGTTTTTTTCTCATAATTTTAAACCACTTTATTTCATTTTTCCTTAGCACTCACTTGTGTTTTATTAATTTGTTTATCCTTGTCCAGTTAGTCAGAATAAATATCCAAACACTCTTTTTTTATTTTCTTAGATTCATTGGGATTCTCACATGCCTCCTTGGTATACTTAAAAACATTTCATGAATCATTTTTTATTATATTATAAATTTTATTTCCATCCACATCATGTGGAATTTATCTTGATAGTCTAGTTATTCATACATTAGCTTGGTGAACCTTCCATTAATATCTTCCACACACTTCTTCTAAAGACTCAAATCTGTAATGAGTGGATAGTTTTGATGATATTTTGGTCATAGATTTCTTACTCTGAGTTTTTATCTCATTTTCTCACTAAACCCACCTTGGTTATTTCCTCTAACCATAGAAATGGAATATTAAACCAAAAAAGAGAAAGACTTGTGTCTATACCTTCCAAAAAACTAGAAAAATCCTTTAATATTGACCTTTTATAAATCTATATAGATTTTTTAGTGATTTATTCTTTCATACTGAGCCTTATTTTTCCTAAGGGAAGTGATCTATTTAGAATATTTTTTCCTCCCATTAATGTTGAATATTACCACTCATTTTATTAGTCTAAACCTCATAAGATATTCTTTTAACACTATTACCCTTAGAAAAAATATATTTGTTTTGGAACTGCTTAGATGTGGATTTACCTCATTCTGTTGGACCTTTAATATCACCATCTTGAGAAAAATAAACTTTAACCTCAAGATAACCATATAAGTATTCTCTAAACTTATCAAACTAATTTTCAATTAAAATTCACATGGATTGTATCCCAAAAAACTCTTCCTCTCTTGCATCTAGTTTCTTTTCAAGATTAGACACCATATTATCTTACTTAATAAACTTTAATTTTTTTCTCTTGATTTCATCAATTTGTGTCAAATATTTCCTAACATACTCTTCCTTATTATTAGTTTCCTTCCCATTATCTTACTCCATATTAATTTTTTCTTACCTGAGTTATGTATTATTCTCAATATAGTTTTCTAAATTTTCTTTAAGAATCGATTCTAGTTTAGTAATTTTCTAACCATTATCATCACTACTTGATGAATCATGTCCTTTTTCAACATGAGAAAAAAACATCTTTATCATATAATTAGATATATGATGATTCATCTTTATATTTATTTATTATTAAATAATTCTCTATCTTTTATAATATCTCCTTTTATACTTACCTTTTTCTTCTTCTTTTAGAATTTCTCATCTCCCTCATCCAATTTATATTCTTCAGTATTATTATTTGGGAAGTCATAGGCATAGTTTCTAGTGCCATAAAAGTTCTAGAATTTTAGAAATTATTTTATTTTTTATTCAAACTTTTCTTTTCCAAATCTCTTATAAAAAAGATTAATAATATTAATGAAGTCCTCATAATCTTCATCCTCATCAAAACCACTATATTCTACAGCTTCCTTATATTTGATATTTCCTTTTATCATAGACTCAAAGGCCATATCATATTTTTATTTTATTTTTGAAATATGGGGTTTTATACATTTCATATTATATGAGTTTATTTTGAAGTTAGTACAATATAAGGCCTTCTTAATCTTCTGAAGTTGAAACATTAGGATGAAACCGATCATAAAAAATACTCATGAGATTTTTAAAAATGGCAGTGTCTTCTAGCTTCTCACCAAACCATAAAATATTGAAAATTATATTATTCAACCATGTGAAATATCTATCAATATCTTCATCATCAATAATTTTAATTTCCTCAATCCCACTCCACTATACTTGAAGTTTGGATTCTTTGACTTTTACATTACCTTTATAGATTCTTCTCAATTTTTACTAGATCTAATTTGTAGTATGGAGACCATGAAATTTTTGTTGAAATTTTCTAATAGATACATAAAGATGGAATTTTGATCCTTTATATCTAGCTCTATATTTCTCATATCATCTTGAATCATAATAACACCTTTAGTAATAGGATGAAACCTAACTATTGTCATATCTCTCACATACATACTGAGTAACAAGAGGTATGGTAACATACCATTCCTATAAAAATGATAGTTCCTATCATAAAATGTAGGAACACATTGGATATTGACTAAAAAAGATTCTATTTTTCTTATAAAATTCTTAGATCTTCACAGGGAACCTTAGACTTTGATACCACTTGTGATTCCTAGGATGGTTTGGTACGTTGATAGGGGGAAGGTGTGAATTATTAATATAATTTTATTTTTATGAAAGTTACTCCTTTTTAAATTCAAATTATATGTCTAGTTAATGCCTCAATCCTCTCATCTTTAATATATAAGTCTCACCTCATATGTAGTAAATATAGAGAGGGTTTAACACATAATATTTACAAGGTTCAAGGTAAAATAATACTTCTTTCTGTAGTTGGTTAGACACCCCAACCTATGAATTATTAAATATAATATTATTATCAATTAAAATTTATTTTGAGATACATAATAGAGTGATTAGTTATACACCCAAATCACCAGTCTTTTACAGAAACTGGTTATACACTCCAGTAGTCGATCCTCTTATTGCGTCTGGTTATACACCCTATCCACGAAATCATATTCCATGATTGGTTATATTCCCCAAATATAAATCCCCATATTTTATTGTTTATACACCTGAATAAATAATAACTAATTATAAAACCCAATCACCAACTTTATCTATAATTTTGATCGAATGTTAGAATGATCTCCAACAACTTTTCGTTTTTTCTACACTAACTAATATGATCTTTCTCCATGAGGCTACATGACCAAGTTTTCTCATATAAAATTTATCCAATATCTTCAATAGTTTCTTAGAATAGATATTTTGGTATTGAAACTTACTTCAAATCTTTAGAGATCCATGTTTTCCTTGGCACTTAAAATAATCGAGCATGCATGTCTACATATCCTCTAATGGCACTCAAATTCAAATATCTTATTCTCTCCTAGATACTATAAAATATCCGGTTCTCTTATTAATTATCTCACACACTTTTATTATGAGATCATATTAATTTTTATCACATACATGAATATATATATTCATTATACAATGCATATATTTTCTATAATATTTTCAGCATCTTTAAAATACCTTGTAAATTTGGTCTTCAATCTCATTTAAAACTAAGATAATATACCCCTTTAAGTATCCCAAATACATGATAACAAATCCCTAACATGGTATTTAAATTAATACAACCTCAATATCTCCACAAATATTGTAGCTTCCACATTTGTATAAATCACGCAACAACATGGCCTATCCTGTAGCATATACCTCTCTATGTTGGAATTCTGACATTAAGGGATTCTAAAAGTAGTCAGCATGAATGGATCATAGTATGGTCTATGATATTTTGATTCTAACACCTTATTCTCTCATTTTAAACACCATGGGAACCTACATGAAATATTTTGACTCCCCGTTTATTACAAGTGATTTGAGAACTCACCATGACTAATACTATGGCATGATCCTCTTTACTTTTCCTTCATTGGAATATAAAGTTTCTCTATGTAAAATGATGATCACTAGGGAGTGGTGTTCATGATCTATCTATTTTCCAGTCTCCAAAAGCATGGATCTGGTTAATTCCGTAGGGTGGAGTTCATATTTGAACAACATGTGTTAATATTTGTATAACATTCATTCATCTTCACATAGCATCGACTTTGGTTTGATGCTAAAACTCAACTATAATCTTGATTATCTTAAAGGATTATGATATTTAATCCACGAATATAATATTTACATCATCATCCAAATTAAATCTCCATTTATTTAATATTAATATTCTAGAAACATTCTTCATTACCTTTAGGTAGATCCTGTAATTTTTTGTGACCTTTATATAGGTCCTAGTTTACCTTTTCATAGCTAGTTTAGCTTATATACTACCTTTATGTAGGTCTTAGTTTTTAGTGTTACACTTATATATAAGGAATATGAACTTTATGTAGCTTCACTGGTTACCCTTATGTGATATCAAATTACCCTTACATAAATAGTGATATTATATATTTACGTTCATATAGAGTTAAAAATTCCATCTCACATTTATGTAGGTATGAAGTTACCTTTACACAGGTATTGAAGTTCTCAAATTATCTCTATGCAGCTACTAGTTTTCTTCAAATCAACTCCATCCATATCAAAAGGTTTTTAAACCTCTTTAACTTAACTTGAGTCCCTCTCAAACAAATCAAACAAAAGTTTAAATTTTTTTAGAAAATGTTCCTTAATCCTCTAAAACGTTTCATCAATTCCTTTTAAGATATTCAACATAATAATCCCAATAAATTTTCCACTTTGTCTTAATCCACTCCTCTAGAGTTCTTCAAGATGTATCCTCAAATATACTTTCCCACAAACTAAGGTAGCACATTTATAACATCTCATCATATATTTACCTCAATAAATACCTTCTATTATTTAAAAAATAAAAATTATATAATGGTTATAATAGATAGAACTTTGAGATTCCTTATAGACATAGTGGCGTGGAAGTTAGATCATGACATGGTTGTTCCTCCCCATTAGCATATATATACCATAAAGATTAATCTTAAGGAAGACCTTGTTTTTAGGTTGGGCATGTGAATACTAACCTAGTGACTTGGGAATGGAGATGGTCATTATGCCATCTCTGTAGAGAGAAGCTGGTGTGGAACCTCCGATCATGTCGGTGAGGCCGTGATGTGATTATAGTGATATTAAGGGATGTTATGACCTTTGGGTGATGAGCTTGACCTAAGAGATTTATAATACAATAGAGGATACAACATAGGGTGTATTTGATATGTTATGACCTAGGGGACCTCAGTGGGTTCCCTAATATTATGTTAACCCTAAAGTGTTTGGTGGTTATTAGAGGAAAGTGATGTTTAATTTAGGTGATACTGCCTAAGACCAGTACACCTATATTCAGTTCTAAATACATATTATTTACATACAGGGTTTGATACCAAATAAAGTGAACCAAACTTAAAATTACATAATTACAACTTTAAAAGTAAATACTGATCCATTTACATACCAATACCATTTTAGGCTTAGAGATTTAGATAATAAGGAAATACCTTTAACTAATAAAACCCATATCATTCTCATCTAATGGAATTTTTTCCCATTATAACTCGATTTTATTATTCCATAATAAGTCTTAAAAATATCCCAAAAAATTATCTACACATGATACTATTCTAAACATATCATATGTAATAATATTCTTTACAACTTAAAGAAATAGAAACATAAGAAGGGTGATCTCAAATGATTAGTAAGGGTAAGCAAGAAAGATAAAAATTAAATAAGTGAGTATAAGATTACCATAAGGGTATGAGAAAATGAGCATAATATACAATAATCATACCAAATTATTCATATATCATAAATCATGAGTAATGGCATAAGTCTTTGACATAACCAAAGACATGAGTCAGAAGATTGAAAAAACATCGAGGTGACCCAAGCATTTTATACATAAATATTACATAGTTTTATATGCAAGCATCAAAAGCCATAAAAAACAACTACATATCATAAAATTTATACATGTCACCATATCCATGATCAATTGCTTCATTCACAGTGGTCGACTCCCACTCTGAGCTTCCATAATGCTTTAGAGTCTTAACATATTTCCTTCTGAGATTTAACTTTTCCAAATATAGAAACTCCTCAGAAGGCAGCGTACTTTTTTTTGTTGACAGAGTACCTAGTGGGCATCGGCTTTGGCATAGAAGAATAGTATTTCCTTTGACTTCTTCTTGGTGGAGCAGTCATAGCTTCGTCCTTCCCTAACACAATCTTCTTTCCACCCTGAAAAATGTCACTATAAGAGGTCTGAACCCTCCTGCCACCATTCTCCTCTTCACTTTCAGAGATATCCCCCCAATTTTCAGAGATATACACCTCCTGGTAACCATCATTCACTCCCTGTTCTTTCTCAAAGTGACTGTTAGCATCAACCATTACTAAACATTGTGGATGTTCCACAAGTTCATGACCACCATGCATCCCCTTTTACAGTATACCTTCTCCAATTATAACATCCTGAGATTGAAAGTCAGACTGCATATTGTCACCTTCATTCCTTGGAATTTTCTTCTCAACATGATAAATCCTCCCATGATTACATTTATTTCCCAGACTCGGAATCCTGCTGTCATCCAGTTTATTAACAATTTCAACCGATGTCCGGCCAGGAGACATAGGAGAGGCAGCTTGGTCCAACACAACCCGATCCTGGACCAGTTCCAATTCATCATTCATCATACCTGCAAAACAATTGCTAAGTTCAATACTAGTTTCCTGCTTCTCAAGCTGTGGTTGCAGCCCAGCTGAAACCTTCACCCACCCACCGTTTTCATCCAATGCAGCACCTGTCTGCTTCTCTATAACAGGTTTGTCCCTCACTACATCATTATTCCCAGCAGGATCAACTGTTGGGTTCACCGTATCCACCATTTCTCCTGTGTTTAGAACCTCAAGAACTGTCCCATTGTTCCCAGCAGATTGAGATGCAGCTTCCACATTGGCCACCAGACCTACTGTATTGAACACACCAAGATCACGCTTCAACCTTTCAATCACCACATCCACCCTCAGGTTTTAAGGCACCTCCACTGACCTCATTTGGGCTCCATGCATTGCCGTGACACTAACAGGACCCAGGACCTACTTTCCTTGTTGAGACTACAAGTCCCCCACAACCTATCCATCCGAAGCTGCCTGCAGAACCACCCTTCTAGCCCTACAAACTTCCTTCTGATGCTTGATTTTGAGACACCAAGAGTAGTAATCAATCCATGACTCAAAAGTCACAGACTGCTTATATCTAAACTCCTCACTCACAACGATGAAGAACGAATTAACTGGAGGCTTCGATAAGTCTACTTCAATGAATATTCTCGGTGAAACCAGATGAAACACGACCCTAGTTCTACTATCTGAACAAAGATAATGGCAAAATATACATAAAAGATACATAATCATAATATTTTGTGAAATATCTTCAACATTTACCATAATGTTCTTCTCACATATTACACTTCTTAGTCATACCCTACTTAAAAAAAATATTTATAACCTAGGGAAAGGAAACATAAGAAAGATTGATCTCACATGATTAGTACGGGTAAAAATGAGATATATCAATAAATTATTATATGTTTACATAAGATAAGAATAAGGGTATAATAACATGGTCATAACTTATGAATTTCAAACCTAATCAGTCAAAGATATTTAATCATGAATCATGGAATGTGTATTTTTCATAATAAAATACATAGTCATAAGAATGTGAAATAATGAATAATAAATCATGAGCCATGATAAAATATCATAATAATAAAACATTTGTTTCTATAATAGACATAATCATTTAAAATCATTTCATTAGTCAAGGAACATTGCTAAGAATATCATAGTGGATTGAGTTCACTCCCCATTAAATCATTTCCTTAGTCACTGTTCACTCCCAAGACTATCATATTAGATAGAGTTTCTTACCAAACCTGGTTCACTCCTTATTATAGTGCATATTATCTCATGATATATTATTATTTACTCAATGAATTATAAGACTATATAATTCTGGGCCCACTCACCAGATAATGAAAACCATACATATTTGTGACATAATATCATAAAAACATTCATCAATTTATCATAGAATAACCCATATAAAGGAAATGAGTTTCATAAAAATTTAATCATTTCATTATATAACTACTCAGGGAAAACAAAAGGGTTTTATAATGATTTCATCCTAACTTAATTAACCCATGGGAAAGAAGCAGTTTTCATAGAATCATCCTTAATAATTATCATCATATGCCACCAAGATAATGAAATTGGATGGTATCATAATATAATATCCACAATAAGGAATAAAAATTATTAAAGGATACTGATATAGATGAAAAAGACATTTATAAGATCATTTTAATATTTCTTTAAAAATAGGGAAAATTACATTTTCTTTTGGAATCTTAAAAAAAAATTACAAGAATATTGAGAAAAATATTAACTTTAAAAATAACCATGGAAAACTATAATTTAATATTAAAATTAAATAATATCCATGGTGATGATAAAATACATTCATGTAGTTAATATTAAAATAAATATTCCTTTCACACTTTTTTGTAAAAAATCATAAATAAAAATTTTAGAAAATATTATAAAAATTACTTTTCAAAATTTGAAAAGAAATTAAAATATGGCTTAAAATTATTTTAAAAAATCATTGTATCATAGAAAATAAAATACTTAAATATATTTTAAAGAACATGGATATTGAAGAAAAATTTCTTTGACCAAAGAGGGAATATGACTAATTTTTCTTAAAAATATTTTCTAGATCATTTTGAGTACCAAAGAGAGGAAGACGGTACTATGACATAAAAATGTAGTAATTAATATATGAGGATAAAATATAAGGGGTTTAAATTATAAGATCTATATAATTTCCCTCAATATAAATTTAGCATATACAATCCTGAAAAAATCATATTTTAACATAAACCTCTACCTCAAGTCTCGTCTTGCTATGTACACATTTAAACCTCCTATATAATAAATATATTTCAAAACCATATTTAGAGAAAAATTACTTGGTATAATTCCTTTATAAGTTCAAGTTATACTTTTATTCATAATTTTTTCATTAAAATGAATATTTGGGTGAAAACTGGACTGTTTTCCATGCATGTTTTGGTTTGATGTTTCTGGAACTCTCACCTTGGTCATGGTTTCATCATATACAGAATCTTAATCATGGAATAAGTATCATATTTATTCACTATATACAATTTTATAACCATTCATATAAATAGGTTATGAAAAATCAATTACGTCACTTTGTGGAGATGTTAGTCTGTACCTACGTATAGGTGCTGTTTTTTACTTTTTGATAGATGGAAATAAATTACAATAAATAATAATTTACCATTATAGAATCATAATTATATCATAAATATAATATATATTCATTAAATATATCCTTATTTCCATCCATGTAAATAGTAAATGAAATAATAATCACATATCTTAGTGGAGGTAGTAGTCCACATGTACGGAAAGGGGACATTATCATTTTTCAATGGATGGAAAGGAGATAGAAAATGGTTGTCCCATAATAATAATTAAATACAAGTTTATTTATGATAATTTATTTATTATTTTATTATGGATACAATATATTTATAGGAAGTTCAAGATGAAATAAACTTTGAAATATTCAGGTAAGATCATTACCTCTTCTTTTAGAGACTTCCATTGGATTAAACATTAATACTTCTTTGGATAGTATTAGGGAAAGACCATGAGATCAAGAAAAAAAGGAAGGAATCTTGTATTTTTTTAGGGTTTGGTTAATATATTTGTCTCTAACTATGATAATAAGTGAAGAGATTAGGTACCCTTTTATAAGTGAGGGGAGGGATACAGATGGACTTACTTAATAGATTTAGATAATATAAAGTCACTTTATTGTGTAATTGGAGAAAATGGAAAATAATTTGAATTTATGATAATATATATTTGATATATATTCAACCAATAATATTTAGACAATTTTAAGTGGAATTGTTACCCTTATCTCTTAGTTTAACCCCTAATAAACCTGTTTTAACCCTAACAGTGGTACCGAATTTTGAATATTTTTACTGTTAATTATGAACAAAAATGAATGTGGAATAATTAAAAAAATTAGTAATTTTTATTACAAATATGGAATCTATTTTATCAAATTCAATTTATATAAGTTTTAGAAATTCATTTTAAAATAAGTGCGCAGAATGCAATGAAAACCGTTTTGTGAAAAATTCATTTTAAACATAAAATTGGATTTGTTATTATTCCATGCCTAATAAAAACTATTAGTTGAATGTTCACATATTATCTATATATTTCATTAAAATCATTCATCAATAGTTATTAATTTAATTTCTCAATATAAAAAAACACATTATGTGCATGAAATCTATTTTTCAGCAAAACACATCTTTCTACCTTAAAATGATTTAATTCTCATTTATAACCAATTGATACCCAATGAATAAATTTTATAAATGTTAAAAAAATTAAATTTTCTTAATTTCTTTAGTCCTATTCATACCTTCCAATCCAATGACTAAAACATTTTTCTTATTAAATAATTATATTTGAATAGTATATCATGGTTTGTTTAAAATCGATGTTACTTGTAAAGAAAGCTATTGAAGAAATAAAATTTATTGAAATAGAAATATATCATAAAATATTGGGGGTGTTAAATTATACACCCATATAAGAACTTACCTCTTTAAATTTAATTACTATGATAAAAATAATTGAGGATACTTATGCCTCATCATATCCTCGAGTTCCCACTTAGCTTCCTCAAATTTATAGTTTCACCATAAAACTTTGACCAGGTGAGTGGTGTTATTCCGAAACACTTTATCTATTAAATATAGAATCTCCACTGATTATTCCTCATAATAGTGATCATTATCTAGTGGTATGACCTCTGAGTTTAGTACATGTGAAGGATCAGGTATGTATTTCCTCAGGAGAGATATATGGAACACATTATGAACTTGAGAGATATTTGGTTGAAGTTACAACCAACAAGCAACCATCGCAATACGATCAGGAATTTTAAAGGGAAGAATATATATAGGGATATGATTTATTTTATTTAAAAATATCATAACCTTATTGAAAGTAGTTATTAGTATTAATACCTTTTCACAAACTTCAAACTCTAGATCTCACCAAAAATTGTCAGCAGAACTTTTCTATCGACAATGAGCTTCTCAATGTAATATTTAATGGATATAACCTTATATACCATTTACTAAACTAGATCAAGTACCAATATCTTTCTTTATTTAACTTCATCCCCAAATATTTGAGTTATGCATTTCCTATTATAGAGGGATTCATAATGAGCCATCTGAATACTCGAGTGAAAAATATTATTGTAAGAAAATTCCACAAAAGGAATGGGTTTATCCCAAACACCTTTAAAATACCTATAATAATATGTAAACATATCTTATAGGGTTTTTATGGTCCCAATAAACTTAAAATATATATGAGGATGATATATAATGAAGTTTTTTATCTCCATATTCAAATCTTATTGATTTCTTCTATAGAACATTAAGGTAAACCTCAAATACCGACCAGATACAATATAATATGGTAATCCATGAAACCATACCACATACTTAACGTATAAAATGGAAATATTATCAAGATATAAATCTTATTTTATAAAAATAAAATTTTCTTATTTTATAAGGTGATCAATTATAACCTAATTAATATTGTTCCCTTCAGATGTTTTTGGGAGTCTAAAAAAAAAATCCATGATAAAATTTTCCCATTTCTATTCTTTTATGGTTAATGTTTGTAACATAACCTTATAATTATATCTCTAAGCCTTAACTTACATAAACACTAGTAATTGAGATAAAAACTCTATAATATCCCTTTTTATGTTATCCCACCAGTAATACATTTTTCAGATCTCTATACATCTTCATACTTCTAGGATGGATAAAGAATGATGAACTATGAGACTCATATAATATAACCTTCTTAAATTATGTTTTTAACATGAAATAAAATCTATTATTGAACCTTATAATTCCATTAAAATCATGTTTGAACTTAGGAACATTCCTCACATTCTTATGTTATTCCACATCTGCCTTCTGCGAATCTCTAATTCTCACATGGATGGATAGTTGAACATTCATTTGAGAAATATATAATATGTTCCAATTAATCAGGATTTCAATATAAATCATCTAAAAATACATAAATATTATATCTAATTCAATCTTCATCATATAAAAACTAGCACGGTCTTTCTAATTGAGAGCATCAACCACCTTGTTTGCCTTCCTAGGACTATAGTGTATTGAGAAATAATAATCTTTAATAAATTTCAACCATATACTTTGAAACATATTAAAATATTTTTGTGTGAATATATACTTCAATATTTTTTTCCATATATATATATATATATCAACCATTTCACCATCAAGATAATTCTTCCATATTTTCAATGAAAAAATTACCGCTTCCATCTTTAAATCATGAATCTGGTAATTTTGCTCATGAATTTTCAATTGGTGCAAGGAATAAGATGTCACCATGTAATTTTTTATGGATAAAAATCCTAGTCCCTTATTTTATGAATCACTATAGATCACAAACCCTTCTCCACTATAGGGTAGTGGGTAGTGTGATCATATGTGTACTGTCTAGCCTTATATTTAGTTCCTTGAAATTTTCCCCATATTCATCTATCCAAATGAACTTGGTTTCCTTATATGTCAACTTGGTTATTAGATAACCATTATAAATCTCTAAAAAATTATTATTAGAATCCAAAAAACCTAAGAAAACTAAAAATCTCAGCCACCATAGTTGGTTTGGGATTAAATAACTTCTATCTTTAAAGGATATACTAATATACCCTCGCTTGAGATTATATGACCCAATAATGAAACTTTATGTAACTATAATTCACATGTTTTAATTTGGAATACACATTATCCTTCCTTATGTTCTTTAAAAATTTCTTAAAATAATCTTTATAATCTTCCTTTCTCTTTGAATATATAAGAATATCATCTATAAAGACTAAAAAAACTAATCAAGGTAATCTCTAAAGACATTATTCATTAAATCCATAAAGATAGTGGAGGAATTGATAAGTCCAAATTTCACAATTATAAATTCAAAATGTATATAACTCATATGGATAACATCCTTTCATATATAATATTTCTCAAAAACTTAATTGATGATATCTAGAATGAAGGTAAATCTTGGAAAAGTATTGGTCTTTTCATAATTGATCAAATAAGTCATCAATATAGGGTATAAGATAAGTTTTCTTGATAGTGATCTTGTTAAGTTCTTGATAATCAATTAATATATTATTTGACACATATTTCTTCTTAACAAAAATACAAGGTGGACCCCATGGTGACACACTAGGTCATATGAATCCCTTATCAAGACTATTCTAGAGAGTAGCTTCTTCAATTCCTACAATTCAATCAGGGCCATTCTATATAGTGTATTTTAAATAGGTACAACACTAGGTGTGAGTTATATTGAAAAATCAACTTCATGATTCAGGGGATGACTATGAAAGTCTTCAAAAAATATGTCATCATATTCCTAAACAATAGAGATATCTTTAATGTTGGGTTTCTATCCAACCATTTGAGATAAATATCCCTCATGAATAAGTATTAAGACATAGATAATGAAATTAATTTTCATTGGAAGTTAATATTCATCATCCCACCAAAATATAATCATAGGTTGATTCAGAATATCAAATATGATTTCCATTCCTTGTAAATTTATATGGAATCTGTATAAAGAAATCCAATCCATTCCCAAAATAACACCAAATTCAACTAGATGGATAATCTTAATATTTGTAGGAATCACATTTCCAAAAAATTATACCAGTGAGGAGCTATAGAATTGAGATGAGATCATCATACCATTAAGAGTTTTTACTACTAACTCAACTTATAATCATTGAGGCGGTGATGTGACAACCTTAGAAAATTATTATGATATAAAAGAGTGGTAAAATCAAAATCAAATATGAAATTTCTAATTATATAGTGGATGGTTAGTGTACCTTTCACTACTTTGTTCTCATGACCCATTTTAGAAACTGTCACGGCCAGAGATTTCTCTTTGTCTCTTGTATTAAGAGGTTAATTAACCATAAAATTCATGAAATTATTTGAATAATATACATACACCTTGAAATTATAGTATCAGAGTGTGGGTGGAACATTTAGCTGAGATTTCTCATAGTTCCTTTCATTGATTGGTCTATTTACATCATTTCATAAATATTTTTCTTGAGAGCCTTCTTTTCCACACTTAAAACATTTACCAGACCCAATAAGGTAATTTCCTTCATGATTCCTTCCCAACTTATGGCATGAAGGAAAATCTATTTTCTTTCCTTTATGGGTTTTATTATTATAATTTCTTTAAAATTGCACCTTTCGCTTCTTTTCCCCCAAACTAAAAGAACAATCAATGTTTCCAATATCATTTTTTATCTTAAGATCACATCAAATAATTTCGTCATATCTATCAAAGTATCTTGTAGATAATTCCTTTTAGATACTTGGTCTCAAGACACTAAAAATTGATCAATTTTTCTTTAGTGTTTGATGATAATACCTAAATTGTACCTTGAAAGTCTTGTGAAAATTTCCTTATAAGCACTGATGGATTCATCATCATTCTATTTTAGGTCCAGGAATTATATTTCCATTTTAATGGGAAGATTTTGAAGAAAATAATTATTTAAAAATACCTTCTCAAACCATTTCCATGTTATGGAACTAAATTCCTCTTATTTACTCATATTATTGATTTGATTCCACCATTTATCTGCTTCTCCTTCCAAAGATATACCACCAGGAAAAGTTTTGTTTTTTCTAAACACTAGAGAATTAAGAATATATTTTCAATGGTAATAATACATTAATTAGGAACTAATGGATTAGAATATCCACTGAAAGAAGGTGGATGTTACCTTATGAAATACTAAACGGTACATTGGTCCCTCATTTTCTCATTTTAAAGCTCAACATGATTCATGGATTCAAAGAGTTGTGTGAGTATAGAAACATGATTTTTCATTCTATCTCCAATGTCATTCAGTTTCTCATTGTATTGAATACTAAATTAATTTCTAGGATGATTACTTCTGGTTCTAGTCATTATATAAAACCAAAAAACTTAGTGTGACTATATAATATCAATAATTAGATTAAACAATCATATGATTATGAAAATAATTCTTATGATGTACTAAATTATGACACTTTATTTCAACCTAGGTCAAATTAAGCTCATCTTATATCACTATGGATTATCATATGTTATCATAGGCTCTATCCTAGAATTCATTATAATGGTTTAAAAAGAGAATTCAAGTTAACCAAACCATATCCCCCATGAGTGTCTAGCCAGGTGTACTATCTTAGGACAACTCATCATGCACTGGGGATAATTTAGTTAATACCCAATACACCCCTTTTAGAGTTGTTACACCTGGTTGAATCTATGACACAACCACATCTACTTTATAGTATCCAAATAGGGATATATTTTCTTTTAAAATAATACTTATTTCTTTACCATAACTTAGGATATTATCCTATACTTATTCTTATCCTAAGGGTTCTCACTAACATTTTCTAATCTTAATCTCTAAAAATAATTAATCCCTTATCTAATACCAGCTAAGGTGACCCAATCATTTCATATATAAATATTACACCATTTTATATTAATATTCAATACATATAATAACAATACCTTACCCATAACCATGAAGCTTTAGTGCCTTTGAATATTATATACATAATCATCTTGTTTTATGAAAGATCTTCAATATCTCTTGGAAACATCTTCTCACATAGTACACTTCTTAGTCATACCATACCTAAAACCATTTTTCACAACTTGAGGTAATGAAACATAATAAAAGGTGATATCAGATGATTAGTAAGGGTAAATGTGGGATATATCAATCAATTGTCATAAGTGAACATAAAATAAATATAAGGATATGATAACATGACCATAACTTATGAAATTCATACTGAATATTCAAAGATCTTTAATCATGAATAATGAAATAAGGATTTTTCATAAAAAATTTAGAATTCATAATAGTGTGAAATAATTAATAATCATCATGATCCATGAGAACATATCATAAGTAAAATACATAGTTTTTTTACATACACCTAAATATATAAAATCATTTCCTTATTCAAGGATCACTGGCAATGCTATCATAGTAGATTAGATTCACACCTTATTCCATTATTTCTTTAGTCAAGTTTCACTACCAATACTATAATATTAGATATAATCCCTTACCAAACTATGTTAACTTCCCATTATCATATATATTATCTCATGAGATATCATTCTTTACCCAGTCCATTGGAGGTCTATATAATTCCAAGAACACCCATCACATAATGAAAACTATACATATGTGTGCCAAAAGATCATAAAACAATTCATCATTTCATTATAGAATAAAATTTATAAATTAAATGGGTTTTATAAACATTTAAAAATAGTATAACCTTTGGAAAAGAAATATGTTTCATAAATATTTCCTCATAACAAAATTAACCAATGGGAATAAAAGAGGTTTCATAGAATCATAATTAAATTATTATAATAATAATCCATTTAGAGAATAAAAGTGGTTGGTATCATAAGATAATATACCTAGTGAATAGGAAAAAAAATTAAAGGATATCTACATAGATAAATAATACCTTTAGAAGAGAATTTTAACATTTCTTTTAAAATAAGGAAAAATACCTTTTACTTTCGGTATCTTTAGAAACTAAAAATTACCATAATATTGAGAAAAATATTTTATTTGAAAATAAACATGGAAAACTATTAATTAAGATTCAAATAAAAATAATATTCATGATTGTGGGAAAATAAATTTATGTGGTAAATTTTAAAACAAATATCCCTTTTACACTTTTATGTAAAAAGGCATAGATAAATAGTTTAGAAACAATTATAAAAATTCATTTATAAACCATTAAGAAGAAATTAAAATATGTTTTAAAATTATTTTAAACAATAATTGTATCATAAAAAATAACATTATTGGAAAAATTTTAAATAACATTTACATGGAAGAAAAATTTCTTCAACCAAAGAGGAAACATTGTTTTTTTTCTTAAAAAAATTTCCTCAATCATTTTATGTACCAGAGATAGGAAAATGGAAATATTAACTAAAAAATTTAGGAATAACTATAGTATAATAAAATATATGGGTATTAAAGGATAATATCTATAAAATTTCCCTCAATGTAAATTTATCATAGATAATCCTGAAAAAAATGATATTATAACATAAACCCTTACCTCAAGTCCCATATTGCTTCGTACATGTTCAATAATCCTTTTTAATATATATATATATATATTATACATCTCTTAAAAAACTATTAATAAATTAATTACTATTTATCATTCCTTTATAATTTATAGTTATCCTTCTATTAATACTTTCTTCATTAAAATGAACATTCAGGTGAAAACTGGTCCGATTTCTATGCATGTTTTGGTTCGATGGTCCTAGTATTTACACCTTGTTTATGGTTTCATCATCTCAATATTATTAATTATGACATAAATATTATATTTAATAATTATATATAATTTTATAACAATTTATATAAATAATTGAGAAAATGAATTACTTCACTTTGTGGAGATGGTAGTCCGTACATACGCACGAGTGATGTTTTAACTTTTCTATAGATGAAATGAAAGAAACATAAATAAAAATTTACCATTATATATTCATAATTATATCATAAATATCATATATATTCATTAAATCTATCCTTATTACTATCCATGTAAATAGGGAATGAAAAAACGAATCACATCGATTCATGGAGGTGGTAGTCCACACGTACGCACGAGCGATGTTATCATTTTACAATTGATGAGAAGAAGATATAATTTTTTTACCATAACAATAATAAAATATAAGTATATTTATGATACTAAAATTATTATTTCAGGATGGATGTAATATATTTAGAGTCATTGGAAGAAGAAATAAACTTTGAAATAATTGGGTAAGATGGTCACCTTTTATTTGAGAGACCTCCTTTAGATTACACCTTAGGCCTTCTTAGGATAATATCTCGGTAAGAAAAAGAGATAAATAATTATTTTAATGAAGCTATGAAGTTTTTTCAGGTAGTTATTGGAAAATATATAGGTATTAAATCACGAGAATAAGGGAATAGAAGATGTGACTTTTTATAAGTGAGGGGAGGGATACACCTAGAATTACTTAAAATATTTAAATAATATTAAGTCACTTTCTTGTGAAATTGGAAAAAATAGAAAATAATTAAAATTTAGGATAATATAAGGTCTAATTATCTTCAACCAATAATATTTATACATGTTTAAGTGGCATTTTTACATTTATCTCTTAGTTTAACCCCCTCAGTAAACCGGTTTTAACCCTAATCATGGTTACATTTTTTTACTATTTTTACTATTCATTATGAGAACAAGTGAAAGAGGAATAATTAAAAAATTTGGAAATTATGATTAAATGTATGGAATTAATTTTATCAAATCCAATCCCTATAAGTGGCATAAATTCATTTTAAAATAATCAACAAAATGCAATGAAAACTGTTTAAAAAATGTGTTTTAACCATAAAACTAGATTTATTCTTATTACATGCCTAGTAAAAACTATTAGATGAATGTTAATTTTTTTTATTGAATATATAATTTATAAATTTCATTAAAATAATTCATAAATAATGAAAAAATTAATTTATTAAGATAAAAATCACATTGGATGCATAAAATCCGTTTTTTAGAAATACATATCTTTTTAACTTCAAATGATATTATTTTCCTTCCTAAAAAATTGATAACAAATGAATTAATTTTATACATGTATAAAAAATAATTTTTCATAATTTTACGGCCAGATGATAATTTAAACATTAAATAATAATATTTTAATGGTATATCATGGTTCATTTAAACTTAGTGTTGTGTGTAAAATAAGATATTGAAGAAATCAAATTTATCTAAAGTGACATATGTTATAAAAACTTGGGGTGTTACAAACTTAAATCATAAATATTAATCCATGAAATCACAACATAGTCATAAGAATATAAAATCACATTGTGGCATATATATATAAGAATAATAAATTATTTTCATTGTCAAGGATCATTGGGAAGTCCATCATCACATAGTAGAAAGAGTCCTTTAATTGAATGGGTTTTCTACATATTCCTTGACATTAAAAAATGACATTTAATGAATTAACCAATCCATTGGAGAGATATATAATTTCAGTCCCACCCATCACTTAATGGACATAGTCCCTCAGGGGTTTTATTTCAATCCCCATTCCCAATCATCTCATAAGATATAACTTTACCCAATTCACTAGAAGGTGATATAATTATGGTCCCAACCATCACATAATTAAAATCATACATTTGTGTCCCAAAATAACATCAAAACATTCATAATTATTCCATATATTATTTAACCCTTGGTAAAGAAATTTATTTCATGATAAATTTCATAAAATATCATTATAATTCCTTTGGATAAAGAATCTGGATAGTAACATTAGAGCACATACACAAAGAAGTATAATAATAAATAAAGGATTTTGACATGAAAAAACCACTTTTGTAAAATAAATAGATATATTATTTTAAAAATTAATAAATATAACTTTATGTTGATAACTTTTAAAAAATAAAAATCATTAATTTGGGAAAATTTAGTCAAGAGGAAAGTATTAATTTTTTTTCATACCTTTGTAAAGAAATTCAAAAATAGCCCGTACAGAAAATGTTGAAAAGATTATTTTTTAAAAACTGTAGAAAAGTAAAAGAAATTTTAAAATGACCTTAAAAACCCTTGGAGTTTATGAAAGAATATTATTGATATAATATAAATTATATTTATATCTAAGGGACTTTAAAACTTTTAAAGTAGTAATTTAAATAAAACCCATTATCACTTTTAAAATAAAAAACCTTTTGAAAGGAAGAAATTGAGAAAGAACTTAAAATACCATGGCTATAAAAATATTCATGATATAATATATCAAAGGGAAAATATATACACCATTTAAATTAATATAGGTTCATAATTCAAAACATGTCCCAAATAAGGAAATTTGAGATGAAAAACCCATTTGATTTTTATATCATTTGAATCAAAACCACTTGAAAGAAATAGCTTGTAATGGAACATTAAATACCATGAGTAAAGATATAATTATGATATAATATGAAAATAGGTAATGTATACACTATATAAAATAAATTAGGTCCATAAATTGAAATATGAATCAAAAAATAAAATTGAGACAAATAACCCTTACCTAATACCTCTGCTTAGTCGGACACATTATGTCTTCCCTCTTCCCGGGATATTTTTTTTGGATTGAGATTGAGGAATTTATAGGGGGGTTTATTTTCACACTATGGGATTAAGGATGTGTTATGGGAATCATGGAGAGGTATTTGGTTAGAATATTAGAGAAAAAATTACTCATATGTGTCTTTGGAAAGGATAGATTGAGTCCCTTTTTATAGGAAAAAATCAATGATGTTTTTATAAATATTCCATATTTAAAAATCATGAATGTAATTTTAAAAATAAAAAGTGGATCATAAATGGAACATTTATGGTATGATGAACCATTTCCCATACACTTTACTAAGTATAATATTTTATTATTTTTAAATCAATTAATAAAATATCATTTAACATAAAAAACCCTTTAAATTCATTTTCAAGACAATTCATATAATTTGAATTCAATGATATCTAGATAATAACGGGGTTCAAATATAAACACTTATATCATCTCTTATCCTGTATAATTTTCTTTAAAATTCCAATAATGCAATAATTCATTCAAACCCAATCACTTTAAATGTTTTTAAAACCATTTATTTGATTTTTCTCCACATTTCATGAGCACTATGTCATTACTGCATAATAATTTTATATGATTATAATAGTATTTAAGATTAATAATAAATTAATAATATGAGTATAATTTATTAATAATAAATATTATCATCTAGAACCATTCATGATTTATTTTATATTCTTATCCTTTTTATAACAACATTTTAAATATAATAAATGAGTGGAGTGACATTTTTGTAAATAACACTTAATTCTCTTGGAAGACAACCAATATTTCAAAGTAATCCACCAAAAATTATCAATAAAGGAGGATAGATTGATCCAATTCTCATCCATACAAATAAGTTATAACGTTTTATGTATTTTTAACCTTATACCTTATTTTAACAATCCTTATACCCCTTTTACCCTTTACCATGGAGACTAACTTTTACCATGGTAACTAATTTTTATGAACAAAAATGAAATTTGACATTATTAATAAATTTTAATATGAATATTAAAAATATCAAAACCATTTTATTAAATTTAATTTACACTGATGGTACAAATTAATTTTAATATTCTCACACAAAATCCATAGAAATCATTTTTATAAAAATATATTTTAAAGCATAAAATGAATATATTCTCATTCCATGATTAGTAACAACCATAATATCTTTTTTAATTTATTTTATTGAATTTATTATCAATAAATTTATCAAAATTATTTATTAGTAGTGATTAATTTATTTTATTAAGATAAAAATACATTACACACATAAAAATAGTTTTTTTGAAAAATATCCCCTTTTACCATCAAGTAATTTTATCTTCATTTATAATGAATGTATAAATGAATTTTAATTTTTATACATGTATAAAGAAAAAATTTCAATAAATTTTTACTCCAAATAAGATAAAATTTTGTTTTTAATGAAAACATAAAAAAATAATGTTAATAAAACATTTATGTTTAATAAGGAATTATTTGATTAGTATTCGTTATAATCACTTAATTATTTTATAGATATTATTAATTTATTTTAATAATTATTACTTTAATATTAATTTACCAATTTTATTGATATCATTTCTCAAAATTATTAAATCTAAAAAATACTTAATTCATCAAAATAGTTCAAAATATAATCAATTGTATTTTCTTCAGTAAATCAGACCCCTTTTGTTTTACAAAGTATTTTATTTTATTAATTTAATTTAACTATAAAATAATTTCTTTCATTTTTCATTACAAAAAATCATTATTCACTTAATTTTGGTGTTGAATGTATCACAAGAAATCATATATAATAGTTTTATTTAAAGGATAATAGATACAAAAATCACAATGCATTACATTCCCCCCTTAAATAAATTACATCCTTTAAATTTAAATTTGTTCTTACCAAAATTAATGTATCTTGACATAATTTCTACCTTATATTTATATTTTTTCATGATAATAAATTTCTATTTTTCTTCTTAAAAACTTAATATTTATAAATTAAATATTTCGTATTCTATGTATGTACCATTACAAGAATCATACTTGTGAATGAGTTTCCCAAAGCACACCTTGTTATTCAAGAAATATTATACACACAATACTCATTAGATTTATCTTCTACTTTCTTGAGTTTGAGGAGTTATTTTATCATCAATATTAAGAAAATAAGAAAATATGTTTTACTTTATTTGAATTCTATAAGTGAAATTTCATCATTTGGTAACATGTTTCACTTAGTTTCCACTTATATTTCATCTAACATTCTAAGACGGATTTTTCATTAATGAAGTTTGAAAATCAACCCTTAATGGATCATGAGATCCAAAAAAGGATGAAAAGTCATCATTCCCTTTTTATATCCATTTACCAAAATGGTTAGCACAAGTTAAGATAATTCACTATATGAATAAAATTTTATATGAAGAAAAAAAACATTAATCTCCAAAACCTCAACACCAATACCCAAATTTCTACTTAAATAATTCCAAAAATAACTAAGGGTTACATATACGTCACTCATATATTAAAAACTAATAAAAATCTCCCAAAATATTTATAATCACCTTAAAATCCCACCACTTAAAACATTAAAGGTTACTTATCCCTTTAAAATTATGACCAATATTAAAATTATTAACCCATGATGGTATTTATAAATATTTAAATATACTTATTTTATAGCATCATACCTTCTATAGTTATCTAAACTCTGATCTGATACCAACTGAGATAGTCGAAGACTTGTACACCTAGATCCAATATAAAAAACATATTATTTACATACAATATTTGATACCAACTAAAGTGACCCAAAATTAAACTTCTATAATTAAAAAGTTGAAAGGAAATAATGATTCACTTACATACCTAAGAATTATTTTGGGTTTAGAGATTTAGATAATTAGGAAAACACTTTAACTAACAAAACTAATATCTTTCCCATATAATGACTATTTTTTCCACTATACATAGATTTTATTATTCCATAAAAAGTCTTTAACATCTCAAAAAAAATTTATAAACATGATGATATGATAAAAACATCATATAAAACACTCTTATTTATTACTTGGGGTAAAGAAAAGAAAATTAAGGTGATATCATATGATTAGTAAGGGTAAACATAGGAGATAACAATCAAACATTGTTGGAACTAGGGTTATTCTTTGCTGGAAATGGAGCATGGTTTGTTTTTTTGTCAATCCTCATATGGATGATAAGAGAGATAATAAGGAAAGGTAATATACAATTCAAGAAGACAATAGTATTGAAAGTGGTGCAGTTTCCAAATGTTCACCAAATTTTTGGGGTCCAATATTTGAAGGATGGATATCATTACAAAAATCTTATTTTCTTGAAGGCCTATGGAAAATATGGTAAATGCATGAATTTCGAGAAGATGGGATTTTCCCATTATGTTTCATGAAGGATTAAATAATTCTGATGGTGTACTTCACGATTACAACGAGCATCACAAATGAAGGAGAATAGAGAATCATGATTGGTGATGGTGATCTCTATGATTATGATAATTGTAGCATCACAGCGGTGAGAATGTTTTTACAGAGAGAATCATGACAACATAAAATCCCAATGGTGCTTTATTAAAGGAGGTTCACCATGAATATTTTTTTGATAGATCCAAAAAATCCACAAAGTTAGTGAAGATTCGCAAATGGGTTAGTCGATAAATATGTGGCTACCCCTCTTCACTTCTACAAAAATTTTCCAAGGAAAATCTGAAATCACTCTGATTTCATGAATCAAAGGTATCTCCATGAAACTGGGTTTCTATACAAGATTGAGCATCGCAAAAAGATTTGTAAAGTATGGACTGATGCCAATAATTTTGAGAAAAGTGTGCTTCGTGATGATGGGATATTCCATATTGACTCAGTGAGCTTTACGAAGGTTGTTTGTTCCACAGAGGTAGAGGTGATTCACAAAGGTAGTGTTTTCTGTGAAGGTAGAGGTGCTTCGTGAAGGTAATGTGTCCCATGAAGGCAAAGAAGATTCATGAAGTTAGTGAGATTCGTGAAGGATCTTTAAAAAATGTAGTTTTGAATATCATTTTTAAGGGGACATGGCTTTAAAAGTGCATCAATTAAGGTATACAATGCGAATAGAGTCTTGTGCTAAGTCAAGTAAAAAGGATTTAATGCCAAACCATTGAAGTGACCTTTAAGTCAATAAACTGAGTTATAATTCTCTCAAAGTATTGAACTAAGGGGGAGTTGATAGAAGTGTTCTATGGGATGTAGTGAGATATCCCTAAAACCTTGTAAAGGAAGTGTTCCTAGCACAAAGTGACTGTGACTGAACTATTATATTCCACAACTATTGAATATTAGTGGATTTAAGTATGAATGACACACTATCGGCATATGCTCCTTGGACTAGCCCTTAGTAGTGAACCAAGTAAAAGTGTTGTGTTGTCACTTTCCATGTGAATGTTTGATTGATGATCGAATCCGTCATATAGGTTTGAAGAGTTCCAACCAATATGGGAACAAGATCCGTCACTTTAGAAGAAACATTTGACACCCTGATTCACCCCCACCCTATCAGGGCACTCTTGGGTCCTACAAGTGGTATCAGAGGGAGGTTCACCTATTTTATATTCTCTATAATTTTTTTCCTCATTTGATGATTTCAGCTTCTTTCCTGAGTAAAAAATGAAGTACAATTTTAATAAAGATTCAAAGAAGAAGTCTGTATCTAGTTAGACCATGATGAATAGGAAAAATAAAGAGAATATATAGTTGAAGAAGTCCCTCTAATCTAAAAAAGAGGCAACATCAGGTCCTCCATTCCTTTCTGAAAATGAATATATTTCAAGCATGTGAAGTAAGGAGGAGGTGTCTCAAGTTTCCACTAATGATAAGGACAACCCTTCTACATCATGTAAATCAAAATATTTAAGTGATCAAGAGGTATGTGTTATAACCTTTGAAAGTTTTCCTCAGAATAAGTATTCCAAATAAAGTTGTGATTATCATCAATCTACATCCTCATAATAATTCTCAGTCGATATATTTAAGAAATTTTCTGCATGAAATTCTTGAAGAAAGAACCTTTCTTGTTTGTGGAGTATTTCGATGTATGCAGGTATAAATCACCTAGTTGAGGAAATAAGAAGATTATATGGAGGAAGTCTTGGAAATAAAAGTTCTATAATGTTATAATATTTTCAAACAGGTTGGAACCTTTGAAGAAACAAAGAGGGAACTTGAAATAATATCCTCAAAATTTATCAAAGAATTTTAAGATAAATAGGGATTCAAAAATACTCTTTAAGAAAAGATCTACATGCTTAAAGAGAAATTGAAATATAACTCTGATTTCATGTTTTTAAAAATGGAAGAAATATCCAAGAAGATCAAGGAACATGACTCTATGATTGAGAATAAAGTTAAGCTTCATGAAAGAGAACTTGTTAGAATGAAGAAGGCTTTTGAAGAAAATATGATTATGATTGAAGATCAGAAAATCATCCTCAACTAGAGATGTCAAGATTTAGAAGTTCAATTATCCCATGTTGAGAAGACATATATTGAGACTTCACAAAAGAAGAAAACATTTTTTGTAGCTACTCAATGTTCACTAGAGGATTATAAAGCTGAAAGACCTCCAAAATGTCATAAAAATATCATGACATATTTTGATGATCTATATCAAGTATTTGAGAAGGAACATGTACCATCCAAACCAACTTTTGTAAATGTCACTAAACCTATTATCATGAAGAGTGTAAGTTGTATGAAAAATACTGGAAAATTATGGATGAATAATAAAGATAATGAACCTACCACCATGAATAGGGTGGATAATAAAAATATTATGGATGTTAGTTTCCCGCATAGAGAAAAACAATACATGAAGAAGAACCAACAAACTTATATAAGAGATATAAATAAATAAATATTTGTGGGTCAATGTTGGTGCTGCAACATATTTGGGCATCATGTATTAAATTGTTGGTACAATCCACAAAATATAAACACAAAATGGAATCCCATATCAAGGGTGATCAAGCCCGATATGAAGAGACAACATCCATAGGTCTAGAAGCAACTGTTTACTACAAACAGATTTGGAATGCTTGATAACATCTTTGTTGTATGCAATGGAAATGGTTACAAGATTGGTACATTATCATATCAACATGTGCCCAAATATGATAAGAAAATAAGATCAAAAAATCTTTCTAAGAATGAAGAAGAAACCTTGGGAATAAAGTAGAAAAATGTTGTGAACATACATCCTCCCAATAAGGTATCAAAGAAGTATTGTGAGAAAAATTTGGATTCTAAATCCATGGAGTTAATAGGTAGTGAATCCAAGAGAAATAATAAGATTAATGACACTAAATAGAAGCCAAGTGAAAGATCCAATTGTGCTTTGATGGTTCCCAATGACATGTTAGTTATCTAGATAGAATATTTGGAAAGAATGAAGAAATGTGAAGATTCACAACCTATGTCCAGTGAAAATAGAAAAAAAAATTCCCCACATGATGAAGAAAAAGTTCATGAGTTTTTGCTAACAAAACTCAAATCTCATGTTAAAGAAGACCTATGTGAGATATGGAAGAAATTTGGTCACGTTGAAAAAGGTTGTAAAACCTTAATACTAGAACACAAAGAATTCATTAAGGGGAGTAAGAAATTTTCATCCATGTATGCTGTCTACAAGAAAATTTTTCCACAAAAGTAGAAAAGTTTGTGAAGAGATCTATGATTCCTCAACATAAATCAGAACATATATTCAGATGTGCATGCATGAATACTGGAATAAGTGGAGAAACATGGTTGAGAATATCATCTCAACCGTGAAGTTCATGTTGATGAAGAAGGAAGGAACGACCTTATACCCTTAATATTTTGTCCATTTTATTTGTGATTATAATCTAAGGAATTTAAGGTGAATCAAGTTCTCAAGGGTGCACCCTGAGAAGAAGACACAACTATCAATTCTTGATATCCAAGCTAAAGAAGTCACCATTTTTAATGATTCCTCAATTAAATTTTCAAATACAGATATGATGGAGGCTTATTTTTTGATGAAGATAAAGATGTTACATTCTTGAAAATTAGGATAAAGAAGGTACCATCATTTTTTGATATTATTAATGGTATCCTGGAGAATAAGTGTTCAACAAGATTATCCTTGGTGATGATGTAAAAGTTGTCAAATGTGGACAGTCACAAGATGAATGACCATTCTGGTGTTTTTCGCTATACCAATATTTCTTGAAATCCATCATTAATGAGATCCACCATTATAAAATACTAAAAATTATTTCAATTTAGAGGGAGAAAAATTAATAATGATGAATAATCTTCGAGAATAATTATTTCAATTGTTATCAAACATGATTATTTTTGAAATTTATTGAAGATCATGTCATTGAAAAATATTTTTTTAGGAATCATGATCAGTGGTCAAGAGAAAAATTTAGATGGAGACATAATAGAAGTCTTGTAAAACATTCTCTGTTGACACAAAGAATATTATTCTGATGAATAATTAGAATAAGAAACCATTACTGAAGAAACTTCATCAAAATCTCACAAATGTATCTCTAAGGTATAAAGCAGGCACCACATACATGGTGTCCTTGACTAGAATATTATATGAAGAATCCCCAATTCAAAATGGGTGGAATTGATCATAATATTCATATGAATAATTGATAGTAAGATCAATTTGTGGTGCTCATGTATGTGGACGATATCATTATTGGCTGCCACAATCATGGATTAGTTGAATAATTTTCTGATCACATGAAATAATAATTTGAAATTTATATGATTGGTGAACTCACATACTTTATTGGGATTAAAGTGACATATAAGATGAATTACACTTTATTTTCTCAGGAAAAGTATGCAAGTTAGATGTTGAAGAAAATCAACATGCTTGATTCTAAACCAATGCCAACTCCAATTGTGATTGGAACAAAACTGGGAATGCATGAGGATGAGACATTTATAGATCCTACAATGTATAAGAGAATCATTGAAAAATTACTATACTTAACTACAACATGTCTAGGTATTGTCTTTACAACATGCTTAGTGGCCCTATCTCAAATTAACCCAAAGTAAGTATATATGGAATATATGAAAATAATCATGAGGTACATTCAAGGTACTCATGATTATGTATTATTTTTTATTGTATGAAGAAATAGTGAACTATTAGCATTTTTTTATGGTGATTGGGGTGGAGATGTTTTTTATTGAAATTTCACAAGTGGTGGAACATTATTTATTGAAAAGAATTGTGTGGCTTGGTTGAGTAAGAAACAAGAAATTACTTCCCTTAGTACTGTTGAAGCATAATATTTCTCAACTACAAAGGCATGCACTAAACTACTTTGGATGAAGCAGCATTTGAATGATATTGGAGATGAGCCAAAATAGCCAATGGTTATTCATTTTGATATCTATAACACAATTAATCTTATGAAGAATCCTATTTATCATTCTCATATGAAACCGATTTAAATCATATATCACTTTATCTAAGAAAAAGTGGATCAAGGCATGATTAAAATGGATCATGTTGGAACTGATGAGTAACTGGATGATATTCTAACCAAGCCACTGGCAGTGACTATGTTTATGAAATATCAATCGAACCTCAGTGTTCAACCCCCTCCTAGAGCATAAGGAGGTCGTAAGGCTCCCCTATCCCTAGTTGAATTAGCTATTTTAATATGTTTATGGAAGTGATTTAGGTTTATGGGGGAGATATGATCTAGGGGTAGTGTTTTTTGAGCTCTAAAATGTGAAATTATTGGTTTTTGGGTTTATTTGCAATGGTGGAGAATAGATAATTTCAATGGTACAAAGGAGGATGATTTTCTTGGTTTTCTAGTTGTAGGTGAATTGAGAATGTAGAATTGAGATATTCAATGACTTGAAAATGGTGAAATGAGATTTTAGTGTTATGAGGAAATAATTCAGGGCATGTAATGCTTCTATAATGAATAATTGAGATATTCTATGAGTTTTAAAGGGTAAAAATGAGATATCGGTGTTATTAGGAAATAGTTTAGGGCATGTAATGCTTCTTTGACATGGTCAGAGAATAGTTTGAATATATTTAAGAATTCCAAAACACAAGAACCCAATTCATGCTTCCTCTCTTGTGTTTCACATAGAGAATTTCTCACATTGACTTAGAGTGTTGGATGAGTTTTTTCTTGCATATCTAGTTATGATAGTGGCTGGTGCTCTATTGAATTTATCTGCTGATTGCCAACAAACCCAAATGGAAAGATTGTTGGAACCAAGGCTGTTATTTGATGTAAATGGGGTGTGTTTTTTGTTATTAATCCTCAAATGGATGATCAGTGAGATAGAAAGGAAAGGGAGCGTACAGTTCAAGAAGACAATAGTATTGAATGTGACACAGTTTCCCAGTATTTTCCAAATTTTTGGTGTCCAAAATTTTAGGATGGTTATCATTGTGAAAATTTCATTTTTTTGAAGGCCTTATGAAAATATGGTAAAGTCATGAATTTCTTGAAGATGATATTTTCCAATTGTGTTTTATGAAGGATTAAATAATTCTGATGGTGTGATCCATGATTAAGAAGAGAAATGCGAATGATGAAGAATTGGATCATCACAATTGGTGATAGTGATCTTCGTGATTACGAGAATTATATCATCATGGTGGTGAAAATGTTTTGATGGAGAGCATCGTGAAAACATAAATTCCTAGTGGTACATTGTGAAAGGAGGTAAGCCATGTAGATGTTTTTGAAAAATATAGAAAATATGAAAGGAGGTGGTGAAACTTCGCGAATGGGTGAGCCTATAAATATGAGGCTACCCCTCTTTACTTCTAACAATTTTTCAAGGAAAATATAAAATCACTCCGATTTCATGAAGTAAAGGTAGATCTGCGAAACTGGGTTCCTATGCGAGCTTGAGCGTCATGAAAATACATGTAAAGTCTTGACTGATGCCAATGATTTTGAGAAAAGGTTTCTTTATGATGATGGGATATTCTGTGTTGACTTAGTGAACTTCATGAAGGAATTTTGTTCAATGATGGTAGAGGTTCTCCCTAAAGGCAGCATGTTCTATGAAGGTAGAGGTGGTTTGTAAAGGTAGTGTGTCCCGTGAAGGTAAAGGATCTTAACGAAGTCAGTGAGATTTGTAAAGGAGATTCACAAAAGGTATTTTTTAATATTAGTATTTATGTGGATAGGGATGCATCAATTTAGTTATATGGTGCGAGAAGAGTCTCATGCTAAGTTAGGGACATAGATTTTAATTCCAAACCATTGAAGCAAACTCCAAGTCGATAAACTGAGTTAGAATTATCTCAAATTAGTGAGATAAGGGAGAGTTAATGGAAGTGTTCTTAGGAATATAGTGAGCTATCCCTAACACCTTGTGAAGGTAGTGGGCCTGACACATAGTGACTATGGATGGACTTTTGTATTCCACAACTAGTGACGATTAGTAGATTTTGGTTTGACTGAAACATTGTCAGTGTATTCTCCTTGGAATATCCCTAAGTGATAAACTAAGTAAAAGTGACGTGTTTTCACTCTTTATGTGAATGTTTAATTACTGATCTAATATATCATACAATTTTAATAAGTTCCCACCAACATGGGAACATGATCCGTCACTTTAGAAGAAAAAGTTGACACCCTAATTCACCCCTCCTTTTTTAGGGTGATCTAGGGTTCTACAAGTGGTATCAGAGGGAGGTTCACCTATTTTGAATTCTCTAAATACAATTTGTTCTCATTTAAAGTTTGGAGTTTCTTTCATAAGTCAACAATGAAGTGCAGTTTTGATAAATATTAAAAGAAGAAGTATATATCCTTTAACACCAAGGTGAATAGAAAAAATAATGAGAAGAGAAAGTTAAATAGGTCCCTCTTATCTAAATAAGTGGCAGTATCTAGTTCTCCATTCCTTTCTAAAAATAAGGATATTTAAAGTCTGGGATGTAAAGAGGAGGTGTCTCAAGTTTCCAACAATAATAAGTACAACCCTTCTACCTCATGTGAATTAAAATATTCAAGTGATCAGGAGGTATGTGTTAGAACCTTTGAAATTTTTCCTCAAAACAAGGATTCCCACACTAGTGGTGATGATGATAAATCTACATCCTCACAAGAATTATTAGTTGATAGATTAATAAATTTTATTCATGAAATTCCTAAAGAACTAGACTCCATTACTTGTGTAGTATTTCAATGTTTGTAGGTTAAAATCACCCAGCTAAGGAAATAAGCATATTCTATAGAGGAAGGTTTGTAAAAGAAATTATAGAATGTTATAAGATCTCCAAATAAGTTAGAACCTTTTAAGAAACAAAGAGGTAACTTGAAATAAGATCCTTAAAATTCATCTAATAATTTTAAGAGAAAGAGGGAGTCAAAAATATTCTTGAAGATAAGATCCACACAATTAATGATAAATTGAAAAATAGAACTGATGTCAAGGGTTTAAAAATGGAAGAAATATACAAGAAGGTCAATGAACGTGACTTTATGATTAAGATTAAAGTTAAGATACATTAATAAGAACTTGTTAGAATGAATAAGGCTTGTGAATAAATGATGATTATGATTGAAGATCATAAAATCATCCTCAATATGAAATGTCTAGATTTGGAAGCTTAATTGACCCATATTGAGAAGACATATATTGATACTTCACAAAATAAGGAAACATTTGTTGTAACTACTAAATGTTTTCTATAGGATTCTAAAGTTGAAATACGTCCAGCATGTGTTAAGAAGATCATGAAATATTTTGATGATTTATCACAAGTAGTTGAGAAGAAGTAGGTACCATCAAATCCAACTTGTGTAAATGCCTCTAAACCTATTATCATGAATAGTTCAGGTTGTAAGGAAAATATTAGAAAAGTATGGATGAAGAAAGGAGATAATAAATCTACCACCATGACTAGGGTGGATAGGAAAAAGAGTATGGATGCTGGTTTCCCGCATTGAGATCAACAAGCCATGAATTAGAACCAAAAACCTTATATAAATGATATAAATAAATAATGATTTGTGGGTTAATGTTGGTTCTAAAACATATTTGGGAATCGTATGTTAAATTTTTGGTATAATCCTCAAAATGTAAAAGAAAAAAGGAATCCCATCTCATGGGGGAGCACACCATACATGATGAAACACAATCCATAGGTCTGGAAGAATATTTTTACTGCAAATAGATTTGGAATGCTTGATAACATCTTTGATGTATGCAATGGCATTGGTCACAAGGTTGGTACATGCTAATCTCAACATGTTTCCAAATCTGCTAAGGAAATAAGATCACAAATTATTACTAAGAATGAAAAAGAAACCTTGGGAATGAAGTAGAAAAATGGTGTGAACATAAATCCTCCCAAGAAGGTATCAAAGAAGTATTGTGAGAAAAATTTGGATTCTAAATCCATGAAGTTGATAGGTAGTGCATCCAAGAGAACTACTAAGTTGGATGACACTCAGAAGAATCCTTGTGAAATATCCTATCGCGATTTGATGGTTCCCAATGATATGTTAGTTATCTAGACAGAAGATTTGGAAAGAATAAGGAAATGTGATGATTTGGAGCCAAAGGCCAATGAAACTAGGAAAAAAAAATACACACATGATGAGGAAAACGGTCATGAGTATTTTCTAACAAAGTGTAAATCTCATGTTAAAGAAGTCTCATGGGAGAGATGCAAGAAATATGATCACATTACAAAATGTTGTTTAAAATTAATATCAGAACAAGAATAATTCCTTAAGGGAATTAATAATTTATCATCCATAAAGGCTATCTACAAAAATAAAAATTATTTCATAAATTAAAAAAAATCCTAACTGTCAATGTTACCATGATTTCCATTTACTTTTGTTGTCTAAATGCCAACACTGCCGAATAAACTTCAAAGAAACCACATAAACTTGAAAAAATGAATCCACCTGTTTTAGAAAACAATTATTTTGTGAATAATACCATGAATAAATAAATTAAACATAAATATGAAACTATATATTAATTATATGGACAATAATTTTATTTTTAAAACAACAAGATTTCCTCTATGATTGAGCAGAGGTAGCTTTGTTTGTCATCCTACAAAGGAAGTGGAGGTAACTTGAAAGAAAGTTATAAATGCATCACTGAATGGGTGAAAAGATTTTAAGGGAGAAGAAGCATGAAAGTTAGATAGAGAACCCCAACTCAAACAAAAGAATCCACCTGTATAAGAAAAAATTATTATGTGAGTAATACTAAAAATAAATGAATTAAAAATAAATATGAAACAATAAATTAATTATATAGACAATGATTTTACTGTGTAAACATCAATATTACCTCTATGATTGGGAAGAGTTAGTATATTTTCTCTTCCTCCAAAGAAAGTGGAGGTAACTTGAAAGAAAGTGATAAATGCACCACTATATGGGTGATAATATTTTAAGGGAAAAGAAACATGAAATTTCGATAGAGCTCCCCAACTCAAACAAAAGAATCCAACTATATAAGAAAACAATTATTATGTGAGTAATACTAAAAATAAATGAGTTAAACATAAATATGAAACAATATATTAATTCTATGGACAATGATTTTACTGTGCAAACATAAATATTCCCTAACAAAACACAATCAAGTTACCCAGTTACTGAGGATTCCCTTTTATTTTTTCTAAATCAAGTTTCACATTCACATGTCACTAACACATCACATTTATAAACAAAAGTCATTCCAAAGAAAGTACACATAGTGTTGTTTTTGACACTTTTTCCAGGTCACACATCCGTCTCTTTTGGAGGACACACAACTGTTGCCCTGTATTCCCATATTCCAAAGGCAGGCGAAATCTGTTCCTTATTTAGGGACATTTTCTCCTTAATCGAAATGGGATGATGGTATGTCAATTCCTCCTTCCATGGATTCCTCATTATAACTCGTTTCCTATTCCAAGTCTCCCTCATAGACTTAAGACATTGTTCGTGAAACTCTTCCCAGTGCCATGTCTTCATGGATGCTGGTTAATTATGCTACTTCTATCCGGACATTCCATGGGGTCTAGCCAGGGCAGTAACCTTCTGTCAGGGGAGTAGTCATATTGGACATCACTGGAGTGTCAAGAAGATAAAACATTGATGTGTCTGTGTTTTTTCCACTTATGATAGGGTTTTTTTAGGGCACAAAAGCCTGAGTCATCCCACATCGAATGCGGGGAATTTTATGTCATAGGCATGTCTCTAAAGTTTTCCTCAGCTTCCCATGTTTAACAAAAGGCATGTTTTGAGTTTAACGTCTAGAGGAGATGGATCAGACTGATCAAAACACTGATAGAAGTGGATCAGATGGGTGTAACCCCTAGAGGAAACACTGATGTTGGGGATAACATGTGGTTAGTATCCCAATTTCTACTAGGATCAGTGAGAAAGTGGGTGACATAATCTCACCAGGATGTGATGTCCCGGGTGAGAATCAGGATGGATATGGATTGTTGAGAGTGGATGGAGAGTGAGATGGAGCTGATGCAAGGGAGATGGTAATTTTGGGCTTGATCCTCAAAGATACTTCCTATGTATCCCCATGATAGGGAATAAAAGTCCACATAGTTTGGGATGGGGGTGTAGAATCAGGGTGTACACATAGGACAACGACCTGATGGTATACTGGGGCTTATGCATGGTTAGCAGCTCGGGTTGGTCTAATGCCCATGGGTGGACCTGAGATGTGGGTCCCAGCAAAGGGGACTACAACGACTTACCATGGATTTCAAACCAAAACAGATTACCACTGGATGGGAGACAATGGCTTACCACTGGTTGGGTGAAAGGTCTTACCACTGACTGGGGAACACAATGACTTAACATCGATTGGGGAACACAACTACTTACCATCGATTGGGGAACACAATGGATTAACGTCGATTGGGGTACACAATGGCTTACCATGAATTGGGGGTGAACCTCAGGGAGTCTTCCTATATACCTTGACTAGGAGACAAGGATCAAATCCCACATAGTTTGAATGTGTACAGTTTAATGCCTTGCAAGATGAAAAGGGGCTTGCAGTTTAATGTCGTGCAGGACGAGGGTGGACCGACATATAGTGGTCGGGACCGATGGGTGTTGGGCTTGAACCTCATGGAATATTCTTACGCACCTTTCCTTGTAAAGTATAACATTCCACATAGTTCATAATGGTGGATACAATGTAATTCCATGCGGGATGAAGGTGAACCAATGTCAAGGGGTTGATACAAGTAGGTGTTGGGATTGAACCTCAGAGAGGATTCCTACATACCTTGCCTTGACAAAGATCAAATTACACGTAGTTCAGAATGGTTTGGAGATTACATGCTAAGGCGGTCCAAAGAGGATGTCATGGTCAAAGTTTACTCTAAGACAACGTGAGTCATGCTCGGTGTGAGAAACAAGATGTAGCAAAGTCCTGACAATCACATCCTGAAATGTGCATCCGTGGGAAGTGGAGTGGAGCTTACACATGGTTAGTGGCCTATAGAGGAAACATAGGCTTACATGTGGTTATCATCCCAAATAAGAAACAAGGTCTTACTCCAGGATGGAGTCCTGATGGAGATAAAGACCATATAGAGAGGGATGGGGTAATGAAGATCTTTATGCCCCTCTTTCCTCTAGTCTTTGGTACTAAAGAACAAAGGATGAGAAGGGGTGCTTCCTACTGCAAGAAAGGAAAGGGTCTTACACCAAGATGGTTTCCCTTCCCCATGTACAAGTGCCACTTCAGTAGAGAGGATCTAATTCCATGTGAGGAAGAACTCACTCCCGTAGAGACAAGCGAGCGTAGAGAATGTTCGAGATAGGTCACCCCACGTAAGATGCATGGGGTGAGGCCATAGTTTTATGCCATGTGATTGGGAAAACGAAATTTGGAAATTTAACATCCTATAGCTTAGATGAGGAGGGTTCACTCTTCACCCCCAAGACTTACATAATCGTCACGCTTTAACCCTTGGTGAAGGTAAGGCATCGACAATGCTGTGGCGAGGGGGTGTTGTGGAGTGATCTACTGAGGGGCTCGTGTTAGTGTGGCTATGAAAAGAATTAATATATGTTAGCGTACCTATGGGAAGAAGAATAAAGATATGAAATGAAACATGAAGCATCACCCAAGGTACCTTGAAATCACTTCGTAAAAACCTGGAGGGCCTCATGAAAAAGGGATGTGCAAAGCATTTAGTCTCACAAAGAGGTGCTTTGTGAAGATGACAGGCTTCACGAAGAGGATGAAATTCACAAAGAGGTTGGGCTTCATGAAGAGGCTAGCCCTCATGAAGGGAAAAGACTACCCAGATAGGATTGGATTCGTGAAGGCAAAGGTACTTTTGAAGAGGGGGATCTTTATGAAAGGTTAATGCTTCGTGAAGAGGCACCCTTAAGGGAGTAGGGCTTCGCCTTAGAGAATAAATCTTTGTTTTGAGATAATTTCATGAAGGATATATGATTTGTGAAACCTTGAGAGAATTCTAATAAGGCTCTACACTTCACGAAACCTCAAGCACCCCGAATGGGATCCTTCCTCTACAAAGGGCATATGACTTTGTGAAGGGAATCTCTACCATAGGTGGAGGCTTAAAAGAACACAAAGCGGTATGGTTATCAAATGGAAAGTACATTTGAAAATCCATTTGAGGGTTTCATGTTGGTTTATGCAAAATCAAAGAAGTAAAGTTGAAAGGTTAGAGTAACAATGGTTTGGAAGAGGGTGGAACCTTCTATTTATAGGAAACCCCGGTCGGAGGTGTGCAGAACTCGCTGCGGAGGAGAGAGATGCTGTAGAAAGGCGTCGTTCCGTCATCCCACATTGGCCTCGTGGAGGGGATTGATGCCACACAAAGTTTCATCAACATGAACACATTAGAGTACAATGCAGAGGGGACGTGATTCCATAGAGGGGCCTCAGTCGGCGTCAAACTCCCATGAATCTGGGACGCCGCAGAGTCATTAATAGAGGCATCCGCGCGGAAATGCACCCTCCGCGTGGACTTCTTAATGCAGGGTCCTTTGGAGAGGGCTTGGAAGTAATTTTTGACCTTTTTGGTGAGGCAGCTTCCTATTATCACTTAGTTGAATCCGTGGAATGATCTAGACGCATTTTTCAGTGCCAAAAAATCCCCCCCCCCTCAGAATTGGAGTAGATGGAAGAAGAGGGTCGAATTATGAGGGAAAGATGCCAAAGAAAATGTGACGATTGAACTCACAGTGGATCACAATGGTTGGGGAAAAACTGGTTCACTAAGGGAAGTACCTTTCCCTTCCTGCGAAGGGTTCTTCACGAAGTGGGTGCAGTCTTCCTGCAAATGGCACTGCGAAGCATTTGGGTTCAGCGTGCTAATCGCAAAGCACACTAGGAAGCCCCGAGGCTCCGTGAAGAGTGCGGGGCTCACCGTGAAGCTTGTGCCTTTAGAACCTATATATAGGGTCTCAGAGGTGTTTTTCCAATACATGGATCTTCATGAATGACAGTGCTCGTACTCTATCTATTTATGATCCTCTCCGTGAATGCTTTAGAGAACCAAAGTCTTTGGTCTAGTGCTTTCATGAACACTTTTTAGCTAAACAGATCATTGTGATCCACTACTTTCTTTGTGACGCAGGTTGAAGCCCCATCTTCTTTACGACACAAAGGGGAGGTCTGATCATCTCTGCAAAGCGTCTTCGCAAAGGGTCTTTGAGAACAGTTCTTTCTCGCCTCTCATATCTCAGCCCTAATTTTCTCAAAGTCCTTTGACTTAATGGCCACTCAGGAGGCTGCGTGAGATATTCGTGCCAATACTGCTCAGAGGGAGGCCATGGCCAACAACCGAAAAATAGGTGAGTACATATGGGGTACTTCTAATCACAAATTGATGAAAGAGTGACTGACAAAGGTTTAGATGAAATATCCACTGTTCAAGAGATTTCCATTATATGGTTTCGGCTTGTGGGATGAAGTCTTCATCCCTGATACTAGCTAAGATGAGCTAGCCTACTGGTTCAGGGGTACCCCCGAGAAATATCAGTGGCATAGGGCTGCAGATGGGTGCATCAGAAAATATCATACCCCGGTCACAGTGCATTGTTTGTATAATCATGTCAATAACATCGATGGAAAGGCACTAGAATAGGAGGCATCCCCACCACTATATAAGATTATCATCAAGGCCGGGCTCATAAATCTAGAAAAGGGGTGGATTACAAGCGGGGACTTGTGCCAGGGAAGTAACTTCACAAATGCTTGGGCCTGGGCCTATTGAGCATTCATGTACGGTGAAGAGTTCGAGAATGTTATGAGGTAGGTTGGCCTCTATGAGGCAGCTTGGGCCTCCCAATTTAGTGTCTCCCAACTGAAATAATTCACACTGGAGTTGCTGAGTTAGTGGTCTCGAGATACAAACACTTTTCACCTGCATCATGGGGAGGTTGTCATCACCCTCTGGGACCTCCATAAAATTTATGGAATCCCAATCCTAGTAGGTATGTATGATGAGTTTCTCTCATCCATGAATACCTGGGGATATAGGGAGAATATGATTCCTTTGGCGATGGAAATTCTAAGGCTTGTACCTAACACAGATGAAGACAAACAGAACACCCGAGATATCCACTTCAATAAATGGTTTGGTTACTTCATAAATTCCCCACGGAGGAGGGAACATTACCTATGAATCACCCTATTTTCCCGTGAGGAGCTCAGTGGGGTAATGCGGGTTCATACTGGTGAATCCTAGAAGATATCCAATGAAAGCTGTGGGGATACAATATAAAGACTGAGCAGCAACCGATAGTTAGGTTTTCTGAGTTTATCTTAACACTGATCCGTGGATGGATATTACCAGTATAAGATGCCTACATGGGGGTGAGACCAAGCACATTTATCATCACAACCCAACTTTCCAATGGGGACTGCATCAATCTGGTCATACCTGTGCTGGAAAAGTTGTACCATCTGCTCTAGCACGTTAGTGAGGGGAAGAGGCCACTGCGATTGTGCGGGCCATTCCACTTCCTGTACAGATGGATCACGACGCACATGGGGGGTTATGAATACCTTAACCCCATTTCTCCACAAGGGATACATTATCTCCAAGGCATTTGGAACATCGTAGGGAGCACCCAGTCGAAAATGGATGCTATGACCATGCTGGGTAATATGGGGCGAGTAGAGCAGTTCATCTTTCATCCATTCCCCTTACCAACTAGGGCCTATTATGATGAAAAAAGATATATGATAAATAAACGTTCATATCTACTATCCCTTCAGGGTGGTGTGATGGTGGCACGATTAGATTTCAAACCCATATGTTAGACATACAGTCCCACCTAGTTCGCTTGATAATTCCATTGTCTGTAGAGGCTGACTCCCTGGGTGTACATGAATGTGTTCTATGAGAATCACCCATGTGTGATGAAACAACTCTGGATGATGTTTATAAGAGAGGATGAGAAGATGCTAAATGAGATACCCCCACATGATGTTTCATTCAGATTGGTACATGAGTATGCACAGAGTTGGGAGGCTGCCTACCCTGGTGAAATGCTGAAGCAAGTTACTATTTGATCTAGCAAGGTGGTTCTAATGCCACGAAACCAGATAGTGGCGATGGGGGGGAATCAGGAAGTTAATGTAGAAATTAGACAGCATGATGAGGCTATAACAGCAGGGGAGGAAGGCCATGACTAAAAAAATACCCGGCCAGTGATTACTAGACATGAAGAGGGTGAGGGGGTAGTGACAGGCCCGATGGCCCCATCTTGGAGGTACCATGAGGGAGATGAATCTTCTCGGGGCTTTTACAGGATCACCCCTAAAGCTCCTTGGAAGAAACTACGTCTGGTATCAATCCCCTCAGATGCATTCTTCCTAGAGGCATGGAAAGACTGGGAAAATAACAAACAATACCTCGACATCAATGGTTTATGAAAAAACATGAACATACACAGGATGTTTCTAGGGGAGATCGAATTTGCGAAAGGTTAATTCAATGCTACCCCTACCAAGGGAAGAAAATTTGTGATGGATCTAGAGGAGGTAATACATTCTTGTGGAGATATGCGACTGATGTTTCACTGAGCATGGGTGCTGCTGAATTTGACTACTCCTGTAGAACTAACAACGGTTCAACTAGTAGAGTGTTTCCCCTTGACCAGCCACTCAGATGAATCGTAGCGGGAAGAAGTTATTGTGGGAGACTCCCATCAAGAAATGTAGGGGACCTCTAGGAGAGCCTCTCCTAAAGAAGGTGAGATAGAATCCTTGGGAGGAATATCCTTGGGAGAATTCAACACAACTCTAGAAGTAGGTTTCCACTCCTTTTCAGTGCACTAATGTCATCCCTACATTTTTTTGCTTTCTCCACAAACACATAACTGTATAGGAGAATCTTCAGTCAACCACTCTCACTAATGAGGATGAAGGTGTGGAAGTCATAGAGGACCCGACACTAGTGCCTGAAACTAGGGGGATGATGGTGGTAGAGTCCAGCGATGCTGGAGGAGCAGGGGTGGCCTTCTCAGAACCCTTATATTTCACAGTCGTATATGGGGGGACACGCCCCAGCCTCCCAACGATGGTATACCCAAGACAAGACCCCGGGGAAGACTAGGTTAAGTCTCATACTCCAGATTTGTACCCATTATCCGGTCATTTGAACTGGCTAACACGACCTTTGTATACATAGTTTCTAGAATGGTGTGTATGTTAATAATGAAAATGGCTGGAAGACCCGGGGCTCCACTCCGAGTCGAGGTGCCACTCTCTATTGCATTGAGTTCCCTAGCTAACTATAACATAGTTACCTATGAATGGTCGATGGCAGCGGGTGACGTTGCCGGTGGGATAGAGTTTAACATTAACCTGGAAGACACCATTGAAGTGAAATCCAGAGACGAAGACTAACCTGAGAAAGAACCCATTGCTAATATCTTGGAGGTGTTTCCCGCATATGAACTTTCCAACCCACATGATCTGGGAAAAACTTCTTCCGACGAAGAGGAAATCAATTCCATTCATCGACGATCATGGAAGATGATCAAGAGATTTATCATGGAGACCCCTCAAGTACAATGGATAGATCATATAGGGAGGCTTCGTGCTCTGTTGTGTGAACTATGCATTGGAAGAGTAAATTCCCAACACCCCATGCGCTTATTCGGGACTACCTCACTGAGAGGGTGTGGGAAGATGCAAGCAGTCTCAGTGTTAGCTGGTAGCAGAGAGGGCCATCAATATTCAAAGGCTCTAAAAGGCTGAACACGAGATCCAATATTTGGGGGTGTAGGTGAATGAGAAGTCTTCTTTCCTCGAGGAGCAATCGGGCTCATATCGCATCTGAAGGCCCGGAATGTAGAGGCCGAAGAACAGATGAGGCGATCCTCTGAAGAGATGGTCTTTATCTGATCCAACAAGGACCGAGACCTGATCAAGGCTGATGAACTACACCCCATCACCGTTTAGGAAGAGTAGGAGCTCAATAGGAAACAATAGGATTTGGACACCACGAGTCAGTGAGTGGTGGAGCTAAAATGCGTCGTTGAGGAGGTTAACCCATCTATGAGAGGGGCTGACCCCTGGGTGCTGTAATTAGTGTGCACTTTATAAACACTCCTCCATTATTTGATTAGAAATGTTGAATGTGTGCATGAATTTCATTGTCCATTTTTATTGTTTCATCTTCATCACATCCATGAAATATCCAGTGATCAATCCCTAAGCTCGCATGGGTCATGCCCGATGTTTGAGACAAGGAACAGTCGTATCGTTACTTCGTTTGAATGTGGGAGTAACAACAAATATCTGGGAATCCGGAATATAAATGAAAAATATAGGATTTTGGGGCAAAAGAGGTCTGACTGGAGAATGATGTTCCCAGGACAGTCGAATTTCCCTCTTCCCAATGTTCCCTGGTGCATAAGTGGGGTAACGCTAGGGGAATTATAATCAGTCCGAACATAGAGGAGTGGAAAGTGTAAATTATGATATCCAATATTCAGAAAACTATGAAGGGGTGGCGTGAAAATGGAGGATAACTATTGACCGTGTTCGAAACACAGTATCTTCACTGTGTTATCCTAAAATGGGGATGAAAAATGAGGGCCGACCGCTGACCATGTTTACAACATGAGTCTTTGAATCAGAATGTTATCCATTTGTCTTCCGAAATCTTGGCCCAAAATATTAGGCGATCCATAGGTCGAGCATCCATACCGTTAGGGGGTTCCTTTAAACATGAAAAATGATGAGGGTCCGAATAAAGGGAACGCAAAGCGTGAAGGGTGGAGTGATGGGTTTTTTTAATAGAGTCCAACATCCTTGAAATTACACCACCGTGGTGAAGACACATTAGGTGGGAAGATTAGTCTGATTGGGGATCATACCTACTTCTGAATAGGACCTCTCTGGTAAGGACCTAGAATTCTCTGTAGTTTTTCGTCATACCAATGAGGATGATAGACATGTAGTTTAAAGGTTGTATGGTGAGGATAGTAGACATAGTTTAAAGGACCTAGGGTTGGGTCCAAAGAGAATTTCTTGGGAATCTCTACGTATCCCATATGGGTGAGAATCAATCAAAACATAGTTCTTAAGAATAGTGTGGCCAGGGAGAAACACTGATAGGGGAAATCCTCTCTGGCGAGGGAGTTGACGCATCCCATAGTTATCACGGGACATTCTGAACCTGTTTAGGGTAGAACTAAAGTTTACAGTGATGCATCAAGGACATGTAGACTCATGTATTTTAACATCACACGGTAGGATAGGGAGTAAAAGGGGAGATCCCTATAAGGAAGTATGTGATGTGGTAGCTATAAACCCGATGTGAATGATGACATAATGGGTCCGCACCACACCACGTATCCCCAGAGAAAGGTTTTTAGGTCAAGGGACCAAAGGTGGGAGTTAGGCTGGGCCCAGGGCAATGTTCTTGGTTGTTCCTATGCACCCCATTAAGATGGGAATCGATCCACACATAGTTATAGAATCACAGTTTAACATCACATGGGACGATAGGCCTACATGGAATAGCTACACCAGTACATGCCCCACCAAAACTACTAAGTCCACGTGAATCATGCTCGATGTGGGAAACAAGGAGTAGTGATGGGGTTTCCCTGGTATAGGAAGGTACACATTAGGGGTAGTGGAATGCTAGGTGAATGACATCCCAAAATTATTGACCCGCCTGCTTAACACATATAGATGCATGAAGGTGTAAAACTGAGTGTGATGAAATTTCACTTGAACATAAGGGAGTGGAAGAATGTGAGTAATGGAACCTGAGATCTGGACCACAATGATGGAGGTGTGATAATGGAGGATAACTTTTGATTGTGTTCGAAACACAGTATCCCTATTTTATTATCTTGGAATGGGGAAAAAAATGAGGGTTGACCGCTGACCATGTTCTAGACATGGGACCTGTCGCAAATGTTGTCTGAGGTCTTCAAGGGTGTTGGCCCAAAACTACAGGTGAGCTAATTTGGCATGAGACCCGGCTGTAAAAAGGGGGTACCTTCATACATGGAAGAGGGTGGGGATCCAAATAAAGGGCTCATGAAGCCTAGACATGAAACTAGAGAATGCCCATGTGAAATTTTCACACTTTGTTTTCTTTTCCACGACACATTTGAGTACGATAATAAGACGTCTCAGATAGGGGGAGTCAAATAAATTTCTAAGGGAAAGGGTCTTAGTGTCACATGCTCCAAGATTAAGGTAATAAAGTGGACCATTAAGAGGGGACCTAATTTAATGAAATGCTTTCAGGGTGGCGAAGTAGTCGAACCTGATGCGTAGTTCCCATAGGGAGATCTTAGTTTAGGGTCATAGAACTCAGACCAAGATAGAAAAAGACAAGGAAGAAACATGGTGCAGTTGTTGCAAGACCATACATGAATGAGAACCTAAGAGGTGATTTACACACCACATACTTCAAATAGAGTTCGGGACAAGGGTCCTAAAAAGGGGTATGTTTTAAGATTCCTAGGGCTGGACCTGTGTACTGAATGTCTCAACATTCCTACGTATCCCATGAGGATGGGAATCAAGCTGCACATAGTTCTGGATAATATCGCACAGTTTGGTGTCCTACGACAAGGAAAATCATATCTTAGTTTAAGGGTCTTAGATCTCAGACCATAGATAGAATGGAGGGAGGGAGACACGTGGTGCAGTAATTGAAAAACCCAACGTGAATGAGGATGGTAGGAGTCCATATCACTCCATGTGTTCTTTGGGGAGGTTTTAGGTCAAGGGACTGGAAATGAAAGTTGTGCTGGGCTTAAGGAAAAGTTATTAGGCATTCATAGGTACCTCATTATGATGGGGATCGAGATTTACATTTTTCTAGAAGTTTCATGGTAGGGTACCAATGCAAGGGACAATAATGTCGTGCTGGTCGGGCCCACGCACCAAAAGAAGCAGAATTTGATAGATCTTGTTTGTTCTTTCATATGGATGTGTGTTTTTTGTGAAGCGATAAACCTATTATGGAGAATCCAGATGTCTCTATAGGAATCAATCCATATACAGTCATTGAAAAATGGTACGGTGGGTAACCATTACCAAACATGATGTCCCCTCAAGTGAGGACATCAAAATGCAATACCGTTTTTCATCGTGTGGCCAAGATGATAATGTCATAGTTTAAGGTCATATGATAGGACCAACCAATGAATTTTAACATCATTTAATAAAGACTAAACATTTTAAAGTCATGTGGGACCATGAAAAATAGTTTAACGTCACCTGTATTGGAAACATACAGATGAAATGAGGTTTTAGGGGGGAATGCGCATGGTGTGACAAAGCATACCCAATGTGAATGAGGAAGAGGTCCACACCTGTTGGGCAAAAATCCCTCAAGGTAACATTGCAGCATTTTTGGGTTGATTGTGTTTGTTGACAAAGCAGGTTTCCATGGAGAATTGTCGAGTTCCCGAGAAGTTGTTGACATTCCATGTTGACAAAGAACTATGACAAAGGAAAGGACGATATGGAGGCGGTACAAAAGAGCAGTACAAGGTGGCGCCGTTTCCTAGTGTTTTCCAAATTTATGGCCCTGAAAATCGCCAATGGAAAATGGAGTGATATGTTTTTGGAAAAGGTTGAGGAGAGAGAAATGAAAGAGGTGCGTGGAAAAATTAAGTGCGGCGCGCAAAATTAGCGGGTTGCACGAAATCTTGAAGTATGGCGCACAAAACAGCGGGTTGCGCGAAATTGTATTTCGCGCAAAAGATGTTTCGAGGTCCGAAGCTCGGAAAATGGCAAAGGCATGAGGTGCGCGAAATTATGGAGCAGTGCGCGGAAAATGGTTGTGCGCGAAAGATTTGTATTTCGCGATCAAAGTGGATTACGTGCTCAAGGAGGGTTTTTCGCGCGGGGTCGATTTTGCCTATAAATATGAAGTGACCCTCTTCTATTAGATTGAGTTCAAGACATAGAAAATACCCGAGCTCTGGTGCGCGAAATTGAAGTTAGAAAGGGTGTTGCGCGTAAACTTAAAGTTTGCGCATAAAGTCAGCTGTTGCGCGAAAAGCTAAGGCTGCGCAGAAAGTTGGTGTTGGCGCGTAAAAGGAAGGTTGCGCGAAAAGTGGATATCGCGCAAAAGCAGTGAATTGCGCGCAAGGCAGTTTCCAGGCTGCGCGTAATATTTGGAGGTTGCGCGAAAAAGGAATTTCGCGCAAACCATAGAAATTGCGCGCAAGACACCGTAAGGGTTGCGCGTAAAAACTGAGGTTGCCCGGTACATCCGGTGCGAAGTGAGATTCATCTACGGGTGAAAATTGGATTTCAACAGAGCATCTACATACAGAGGAAGATGCATTCCTTCATGAAAATGAAGAGACCTACAGGTCTATAAACTGTGAGTGGATTCCTTCCAAGAGCAGTGAGCTTAGGAAGAGGAAGAAGGTGATCCTCTCCACCGGCAGTGAGCCAGAGAGAGAGAAACAGGGAGTGACCCTTGGGAAAGCAGTGAGCTGACCCTAAACATTGTATAGGCAGTGATCCTGGGCATAGAAGTGATCTAGCCCGAACATTGTAATCCACATCTAGTGAAGTTTAGTGGACTTGGTACGATCGGCAACCTGTCGGCGTATGCTCCTTGGACGTAGCCCTTAGCGGTGAACCAAGTAAAATTGTTGTGTCCTGTGCTTTCTTTACATTCTGTTTATATTGTGCATCAGGAAAGAGAGAGAAGAGTGTTTTTCTTAACAGCGAAACAAGATCAGAACGAGCTTTAATTTTTAATTAGTCATACCCTGATTCACCCCCCTCTCAGGGTATTCAGCCTAGTGGACTTAACAAGTGGTATCAGAGGGAAAGGTTAACAGTTGGTCTTCTCTCAATGGAGGTCACTAATCATAGAGGGATTCCGATCTTCGACGGATGTAATTTTCAGATATGGAAGAATCGAATGCAACACTATTTCCGATATCTGGGAATGGATGTGTTTTCAGCAGCTATGCATGGTATCACAGCTGATATTACTTGTGGTGCATTATCAGAAGCTGAGCACAAAGAGTTGGATGCTGATTCCAAAGCAATAAACACCTTAGGGGGAGCCCTCTCTAATCCCATTTATACAAAGGTGATGTCATGAAAAACGTCACATGCCATGTGGGAAAAACTTTTGAATATTTATGAAGGGGATACAAAAGTCAGAGAGGCAAATCTGCAAGTGTTGTGGAACAAGTATGAAGATCTCAAAATGAACCCGAATGAGTCTGTTGATGCATTCTTTGACAGGGTAAATGCTGTGGTAGAAGACATGCGGGGTCTTGGAGAAATTATCGAAGACATTAAAATCGTAAAGCGCATCTTGAGAAATCTTCCACCTCGGTTCAATCCGAAAGTTTCTGTGTTGGAAGATAAAGATCCGAAAGAGCTAACATTGGATAACCTACACATCACTCTTGTTGCATATGAAATGAGAAATGATGACAACGATGCTGTGGAAAAGGGGAAATCCAAAGAGGTGGCATTTAAGGCCATGAAGAGGCTCACTATTGAAGATTCTCAGGAGGAAGAAGTGTCAGATGAGGTGATGTCGTTCCTCTCTTCAAATCTGCAAAGAGGAAAAGGAAAGTTTAAAGGGAAACTTCCACTAGCATGCTTCCGATGCGAAAAGGTTGGTCATCTTGCTGCAAGATGCCCCAAAAAGTTTCAAGAAGAAAGCGATGAAGATGAAGTTGAGATTCCCATGAAAAAATCTTTAGCCTATGTGAAAGGGAAGAAGCAGTTCAAGAGAAATTTCTTTAAGAAGAAGAATCTTCTTTCCCAAGAAATTGACAGTTCAGCTGAGTCTGAGGGTGAAGAAGTTGAAGAGATAGAAAACTGTAGAGATCGTGGTCAAAATGTGATGGTGGCTGTTGCTAGTAGCGCTCTAGAAAAGAAAGAAACTGAAACTGATGAAGAAGAAGAAGAAATTTAAGGGAGAGTTGACATGGAAGATGAATTAGAAGCAGCTCTTGAAGAGATATATGTTTGGCGAGCAAAAACAAAGAAAGCCAATAAGATAGTACGTGATGCCAAACTCTACATGAAACAACAAGAAGAAGAGAAGTCTGAGCTTGAGAAAGAAATTGAAAATCTTAAGTCTTCCAGGCCAGAGCGCACAGAAAAGGTTGATGAGCATAAGCACGAGATTGAAGAGCAGAAAAGGGAGATCGATTGCTTGAGTCGAAAAGTGAAAGATCACGTCAAGTGTATTGAAGAGCTTGAAGAGGAAGTTGTCGGTCTGCGGAGAAAAGTTAAAGACCAGGAAAAACCTTTGAATCCCAACACATTCTTGGGAAATCAGGTCGTTACGAAGACGGAAAAGAAGAAAGAAGAGCCTAGTAGTTCAGCAGGAAAGAAGCAGCAATTGAACTCAGATTTTAAGACTGATTCATGGCTTAATCAGAAACAAAAATCTACGGCAGTTGAAGTTAGAACGCAAGCACCTGTCCCGAGATTGAAAGTGGATTTGAGCACAAAGCAGAATCAGAATACTCAGAGATCCAAAGGGGAAACTCATAGTGCTGAAGTAACACGAAGGAATGCACCTTATATCAGGTGTTATTGTTGTGGAAAGATGGGACATTCACAGTATGTGTGTTCCATAGCCAAAAGATATCGAAGGGAACAAGAACAGAGATGGCAGCCAAACAGAGAACGGTTTTCCAGAACATTTTTTGAAGGACACTGTTTTTGGTGCGGAGGATTTGGACACATGGCTAGGTACTGCACTCCGACCATTCAGAAAAATGTGCCAAAGCAGAATCAAAATGATCGCAAGCAGCAGATCAGTAAACCGACAAGTGAGTTAAAAGTTCAGAACAGATTTGCAGTTTTGCAAGATGAAGCTGGTCCATCATACTCTGAGAAAGAACAGAAGCCTCAATCCATGCCGAGTATGAAAGAAAAAGTATGGACTAGGAAGAAGAAAACTGAGAAGGCCATAGTTGCTGAAATTGCCCTTAAAGCATCAGATCGTTCTGGTGTTTGGATCCTTGACAGTGGTTGCACATCCCACATGACGGGTAATAAGGATCTGGTTACAGGCATAAAATATGACAAAGAAGGAGTTGTCAAGTTTGGAAATGATGAAGGCCTGAAGATTGTTGGCTCAGGAAAATCCAAGTTTGGGGGCAAAGAAATGAGACATGCTGATGTCTTGGTGGTAGAGGGTCTCAGTCATAATTTGCTTAGCGTCAGTCAACTATGTGACTCTGGGCACTCTATACTATTTACCAAGAAGATGAGTATTGTTAAAGGAAAAGATGGAATAGTCATTCTTCAGGGAAATCGAACAAAGGGGAATCTTTACCTGGTAGGTGGGGAAGAAGATTCATGCCTTTTATCCAGAGAAGAAGAAAATCAGCTGTGGCATAAGCGACTTGGTCATCTATGTCAGCCATCTATGGAAGATCTAGTAATGTGTGATGCTGCTAGAGAACTTCCCAAACTATCACGTGATCGCACTCATACATGTGATGCTTTTCAACAAGGGAAGATCATCAGGAAGACATACAGGCCAAAGGAACAAAAAGCAACTCGAGTGCTCGAATTGGTGCATGGTGATGTATGTGGACCTATCTCACCACGAGCTATAGATGGGAAAAGGTACTATGTTCTTTTCATTGATGATTATAGCAGAATGGCCTGGGTATTCATCATTACCCATAAGACAGAGGTGTTCAGTTGCATAAAGCAGTACAGGAGGGAATCAGAAAAGATGCTTGTGCAGAAAATTCTGAAGTTTCGTACTGATAACGGTACAGAATTTACAAATAGTCAGGTTGAAAACTATCTCGAGAAACATGGGATAAGGCATCAAGTTTCATCAGTGAGAACTCCCCAACAGAATGGAGTGGTAGAAAGGAGGAATCAGATCATTAACAACATGGCCAGAACAATGCTTATTGATAAGGACCTACCATAGAAATTTTGGAAGGAAGCAGTTTTGACATCGGTCTATGTTTCAAACAGGTCCCTGTTATGTCCGAAGCAAGGGAAGACTCTGTATGAACTGTGGTACGGAATGAAGCCAACGTTGAAATACTTTCGAATCTTTGGAAGTAAGTGTTTCATTCTCAACAAAGAACATCAAAGGAAGTTTGAGGCACGAGGAGATGAAGGGATATTCCTTGGCTATTCAGGAAAAAACAATGCATATAAATGCTTCAACAAGAGGCTGGGAAAAATTGTTGAGAGTAATGATGTCACTATTGTCGAAAATGAACAGACTGCTCAACGACCTAGTGAACAGTTCCTGGATGAAAGTGATGATGAGGTAAGCAACCCAGGGGGAGCAGAAGTGGCAGAAGCTGACTCAGAAGAAGATACTGATGATGAAGAGGAAAGTGTCAAGTCGGTGCCTGCGACGAAGCCAAAGAGTCGAGCTGAGATTGATAGGAAGAATATCATTGGTGATCAAACAGCTCCAGTTCAGACTTGAAGAATGAAATCATCACAGCAAGCATCGTTTTTGTCTCAAGTGGAGCCGAAATGTTTTTCTGATGCAGCTGAAGATGAAAACTGGGTTCAGGCCATGAACGAAGAGCTTGATCAGATTGAGAAGAACCAGACATGGGAGATTGTTTCGAGGCCAGCGGACAAGAATTTCATTGTGACCAAATGGGTCTATCGCAACAAGATGAATGAAGATGGAACAGCGATTCAGAACAAAGCACGTCTAGTGTGCAAGGGGTACTCCCAAATCGAGGGAATTGATGTTGATGAGACATTTGCACCGGTTGCAAGGCTGGAGACAATAAGATTATTCCTAGCCATCGCAGTGCAAAGGAAGTTCAAAGTGTTCCATATGGATGTCAAATCCGCATTCTTGAATGGGGTTCTGGAAGAGGAGGTGTATATTGAGCAGCCAGATGGTTTTCTCATTCATGAGGATGCGAACAAAGTTTGCAGGCTGAAGAAGGCATTGTATGGGCTGAAACAAGCACCAAGGGCATGGTACTCAAGGCTTGATCAGTACTTGAAGAAGCTTGGTTTTCAGCGTGGAGGAGTTGATTACAATCTCTATTTCAGTAATGATAGTAATCAAAGGATGATGGTGTTGGTTTATGTCGATGACATAATATTTGGTGGATCAGATGAAGCTCAGTGCAGACAGTTTTCCAAATTCATGAAAAATGAGTTTGAAATGTCAATGATTGGAGAGCTAACGTTTTTCCTTGGTCTACAGGTAACACAAGGAAGGAATGGAACATTCATTTCTCAATCTAAATATGCCAAGGAGGTCCTGAGAAGGTTTGGAATGGAAAATTCCAAAGAGATGAAGACTCCGGTGGCTACCCGGATGAAATTATCAAAAGATGAGGATGGCAAGGCAGTTAATATCACAGAATACAGGCAAATCATTAGAAGTCTGTTGTAATTAACCGCAACAAGGCCTGATATTGTTTTCGCCACATGCCAAGCAGCGAGATATCAGAGTAATCCCAAGGAAAGTCACATGCTCGCAGTGAAAAGAATACTTCGGTATATTAAGGGCATGGTGGACTTCGGCTTGACATATAATGACAAATCTCAGACAGAGTTATTGGGGTACACTGATGCAGACTGGGCCGGTTCAGCGGATGATATAAAATCAACGTCCGGTGGTGCATTCTATCTTGGTGAATTGTGTATTTATTGGCTAAGCAAGAAGCAAGATTGCATTTCATTAAGCACCGCAGAAGCTGAGTATATTGCGGCCACTCAAGCCTGCACACAGTTATTGTGGATGAAGCAGCAGCTTGAAGATATGGGAGTTGAAGTGAAGTCTCCGATTGGAATCCAGTGTGACAACTCAAGTGCTATAAATCTTATCAAAAATCCCGTCCATCATTCAAGGACAAAGCACATTGAGATTAAGTATCACTTTATCAAGGAGAAGGTTGAGCAGGGGATCGTGAAGTTGGAGTATGTGCCTACAGCGCTACAGGTTGCAGACATTCTAACAAAGGCCTTACCCAAGGAAGATTTTGAGAAGCATCGACTGGCTCTCGGAGTTCAGTCGATTCCCCGCACTTGAAATAGTGTGGATGTGGGACCCCACCCCTCCCATCTCCCCGAGGTATGATGTGTTTTCCCTACTGTGCTAATGTGTTCTCTAATATGTTACAGACTAAAAAGGCGTGACCTTTGGGTTTGTTGACAAAGGGGGAGAAAAGTGTTTGATAATGGGGGAGAAAATAGTGGTTGTTCAAGGGGGATACGGTGCGAAGATTTGATAAATCATTTTTGATACGGGGAGAAGCTGACAGGTGGAGCAGCCAGAAAGGGGGAGTCATGAGAAAGGGGGAGATTACCAAATCTGACGATGCTAGAAGTGATCGATCAAATCATAGAAATCACGACAGCTGAGGATCGTGATAAAAGCAGAACAGTGGTGTTGGAATGGTGTGAGACGGTGTCCAGCGATCAACAATTGGTATCAAAATAATAATTCACCAATTGGTATCAGTGTGGTTCAACAACTGGTTTTATTTTAAGAATTGGTATTAGGGTGGAATCGACAATTGGGGTCTGAAATGAAGTGATTCATTGATGAACTTTTCATACTACTCTTGTTTCTCACGCCGAGCATTGCTCATGTGGGCTTAGAGTACATGTTAAGTGAATCCTTGAATGCTATCATAATCGCAAGAGGCGAATGGTGGTAGCAGCTGGAAGAAGACTCAGTGAGGTATCAAAGTGCAGAAAATATTTCTGAGCAGAGTTGTGAAGAGTTGTCAACAAACCCAAAGGGGGAGATTGTTGGGCAAAAATCCCTCAAGGTAACATTGCAGCATTTTTGGGTTGATTGTGTTTGTTGACAAAGCAGGTTTCCATGGAGAATTGTCGAGTTCCCGAGAAGTTGTTGACATTCCATGTTGACAAAGAACTATGAAAAAGGAAAGGACGATATGGAGGCGGTACAAAAGAGCAGTACAAGGTGGCGTCGTTTCCCAGTGTTTGCCAAAATTATGGGCCTAAAAATCGCTAATGGAAAATGGAGTGATATGTTTTTGGCAAAGGTTGAGGAGAGAGAAATGAAAGAGGTGCGCGGAAAAATTAAGTGTGGCGTGCAAAATTAGCGGGTTGCGCGAAATCTTGAAGTATGGCGCGCAAAATAGCGGGTTGCGCGAAATTGTATTTCGCGCAAAAGATGTTTCGAGGTCCGAAGCTCGGAAAATGACAAAGGCATGAGGTGCGCGAAATTATGGAGCAGTGCGCGGAAAATGGTTGTGCGCGGAAGATTTGTATTTCGCGATCAAAGCGGATTACGCGCTCAAGGAGGGTTTTTCGCGCGGGGTCGATTTTGCCTATAAATATGAAGTGACCCTCCTCCATTAGATTGAGTTCAAGACATAGAAAATACCCGAGCTCTGGTGCGCGAAATTGAAGTTAGAAAGGGTGTTGCGCGTAAACTTAAAGTTTGCACGTAAAGTCAGCTGTTGCGCGAAAAGCTAAGGCTGCGCAGAAAGTTGGTGTTGGCGCGTAAAAGGAAGGTTGCGTGAAAAGTGGATATCGCGCAAAAGCAGTGAATTGCTCGCAAGGCAGTTTCCAGGCTGCGCGTAATATTTGGAGGTTGCGCGAAAAAGGAATTTCGCGCAAACCATATAAATTGCGCGCAAGACACCGTAAGGGTTGCGCGTAAAAACTGAGGTTGCCCGGTACATCCGGTGCGAAGTGAGATTCATCTACGGGTGAAAATTGGACTTCAACAGAGAATCTACATACAGAGGAAGATGCATTCCTTCATGAAAATGAAGAGACCTACAGGTCTATAAACTGTGAGTGGATTCCTTCCAAGAGCAGTGAGCTTAGGAAGAGGAAGAAGGTGATCCTCTCCACCGGCAGTGAGCCAGAGAGAGAGAAACAGGGAGTGACCCTTGGGAAAGCAGTGAGCTGACCCTAAACATTGTATAGGCAGTGAGCCTGGGCATAGAAGTGATCTAGCCCGAACATTGTAATCCACATCTAGTGAAGTTTAGTGGACTTGGTACGACCGACAACCTGTCGGCGTATGCTCCTTGGACGTAGCCCTTAGCGGTGAACCAAGTAAAATTGTTGTGTCTTGTGCTTTCTTTACATTCTGTTTATATTGTACAGCAGGAAAGAGAGAGAAGAGTGTTTTTCTTAACAGCGAAACAAGATCAGAACGGGCTTTAATTTTTAATTATTCATACCCTGATTCACCCCCCCTCTCAGGGTATTCAGCCTAGTGGACTTAACAACACCACACCACATGAAATTATGAGGAAGAAACCTTGGCCCGAGGGTCCAGAAAAGGTCAAAGAATATGGGGATGGACCTGAAGATGAGACGTCTAGGTGTTCCTATGTACCCCATTATGATGGGGATCAAGCCATAAATAGTTCTGGAAGTGTGGTTTAATGTCATATAGGATGATAGGTAGGAGAGAATGGTTCCTAGAAAGGGAGTACGTGGTGTGTATATTGGAAACCTGACATGAATGAGGATGTGGTCCCACACCACACCACAATTTTGTGAAATTTAGTGCCAAAAGGGAAAACAGAAAAGGTAATTAGGGGGAACCTGAGCTGGGCCCAATGATAAGATACTCGAGTGTTTCTACGTATCCCATAAGGATGGGAATCAATCTATATGTAGTTCTATGAATTTCATACAGTTTTATGCCTTGCGGAAAGGACGTAGAGAGATCATTGTTTAAGGTCTTTGAGCTCAGACCATAGGAAATGAGACTCTTACAAACAAACGCAAACCTCAACTGAATCCTTAAGCCCACATGAGCTATGATCTATGTGGGAAACAAGGGCAGAAAAGGTCTTTGCAACACATGGAATACACGCAAAGGGGAAATCAGTGCAGGGCCCTGAATGATGCCTCACTGTGGCTTTGTCCTTCTAACGTGTAAATGTGCACTGTGGGATAGTACCAAGAGTATCAAAATTCCACATGGACATGATGGAGTGGAAAATGATGTGAATCACTCAACCAATATTTAAGGCTTGATGGGGGTGGTGTGAAGATGGATGATAACTGTTGACTATGTTCGAAATATTTTTTTCTATATCATGTGACCTGAAATGGAAACAAAAAATGAGTGTCGAATACTGACCATATTCACAATGTAGGACTTGTATCAATTTTTCGTTCGAGGTCCTCGAGGAAGTTGGCCCAAAATTATAGTAGAGACCTTAGGCTATGTATTCGTACTGTTTAGGGGCCCTTTTGGATGTGAAAGATGAAGAAATCCCAAATGAAGGGGAGCATGATGCCTGAGGATGGGTGATAAAATGTCCATGTAAAATCCAACACTCTAGGTCCTAAATCATAGTGCTCCTAGGTACATTGGTAAAATTCTAAAGAGGGTTGAGGGGCCCAACTTAATAGTAGCCGACTCGAAAAGATGAGTGTAGAATAGGGGGATGAATATCTTTTAGAAGAAAGAGGTACACAGAGGGGTTGTTACAAAACCATTGTGAATGAGGACATAAGCCCATACCACACCGAATTCCCCTCTCCTAGAAGAACTCATGCCAGGGGTCCAGGAAGATAAGGAGGTTTCTAAGAAAATGGGATGGTCCCAAAGGCTAAATGTTCGAGCAGTCCTACATATCCCATGAGAATGGGAATCAAGCAATATATAGTTCTGTGGGATTCTGTGTAGTTTTACGTCATGTGGAAAGAACGTAGATAGGGGAAAGGTATATCAAAGAGGGATGTGTATGACACGATGAGTAACTCGATGTGAATGAGAACATAAGCCCATACCACACCGTACAATCCCAAATGAGAAATTGGGATAGGGGGGCCAAAAAGTTTGAGGGATCTAAGACAGGAAGTCCTAACAAGTTCATAGTTTAATGTCTTGTAGTGAGGACGAAAGTGGTGGGGATCTCTAGGGAGAGGGATACATGGTGTAATCATGATGAAATTAACATGAATGAGCGAAAATCCTGCACTACACCATTCTTTTCGACCCGAAGGGAGATTTTTAAGTTTGGGGTTGGGCCTACAGATGAAATTTCCAGGCATTCCTACATATCCCATGAGAATGGGAGTCAATCCATTCGACGTTCTGAAAGGGCCATCCAATTTAACGTCGTGCGGTGAGGATGAATACTGAGAAGTTTTATGTCCTTTTTTGGATGAATCACACGTTTTAACTTTATGTGGAGAATGCAGAACAATTTAAGGTCATGTGGGACCACATAGATCTTAGTTTATGGTCATATAGATCAGACCGTTTTTCATTTTATCATCATGTGGGATGGAAAATTAGTTTAATCTCATGAAGGAAGTAATAGTTTAAGGTCATGTAGGACCATCTTTGACTCAATAGAAGTAATTCTTGAGGAATTTGGCATTGGTAGGAGGGGTTATATGCTCTCCACCCATAGTAACCATAGAGTATGCTCCATTGGGGTAAACCTTGTGAATAATGCAAGGTCCTTCCCATTTGGGAACCATCTTGGGTGGTTTCCTACCAGATATAATTGGTGTTCTTAGGGCCAACACCAGGTCACCTTGAAAAAAAGAGGGAAGGAAAAATTTATTGTTTAAAGCTTTGACAATCTTGTTATGATGCCTTTCTAGATTATTCAGGGTACAAAGCCTGTTCTCGTAGATCACTTCAAATTCAGCCAGACATATTTTAGCTACCTTACCTAGTGCTTGCTAATCATATATAGTTGTGAGTAATGAAGGAAATTGAATCTCGATGGGAAGGAAGGCCTCTATTCCATATACCAGGGAATATGGGGTCACCTGTGTGGAATTGTAAGTCGTTGTCTGATAGGCCCATAGGGTGTTGGAGAGTTTATCCGAACAACTATTCTTGTTTTGACAAAACATTTTCTATAGGATGTTAGAGAGGGGTTTTTTTAATGCCTTGATCTTCACATTTTCTTGCACGTGATAGCGAGAGGTATGATTATAATGAATGTTGTACTTGGCATAAAAATTCTTCAACTTGGCTGCCTAAAAGTTGGTTCCATTATCGGTGAGGATTGTGTGAGGGACCCTGAATCGATAGATGATATTGGAGCTCAAAAATCCAACAGTAGAATGGGCCTTGACTTCCTTGAGCAAAATTGCCTCTGCCCACTTGGAAAAGAAATCCATAGTGGTCATGATGAACCTACATTGGCGAGCTATTGCCAGTGGATATGGCCCCATGGAATCGAGTCCCCAGAATTCAAAGGGCCAAGAGTACTTGGTAGTGTGGAGAGGCTCTGGTGGTCGATGTACAAAGTTGGCATGAATTTGGCATGCATGACACCTCTTGGAAAACTCGATGAAGTCACGAATCATGGAAAGACAAAAATACCCCAACCTCCAGATCTAGTGATATAATTTCGGCCTGGTCTGATGAGCCCCATAGGAACTAGCATGAACATTTTGCATGATTTGAGAAATCTCAACTCTTTGAATGAAATAGAGGAGAAACCCAAAAAAACTATGCTTGTAGAGGATCTTCTCATGATCAGGACCAATCTGTAGGGTAAACTGCAATGTACGATGTCAGATCTTCTCATTCTCGGCTCGATATTCTAGGAGATTATCGTGTTGGAGGTGATCAATAATGAGGGTCCTCCAATCGGGAGTTAATTCTAGCACTATGTCAGGGGGACCTGAGGGTCCTGATGTGGAGGCACTGGTGGTAAGGTGGCTTACGTACGGGATATCATTGTTGTCTAGAGTAATGGGGGCGATGATTCGCTGGTGTTCCACATGGATAATCAAATCATCCTGATCAGGATTTTCAAGAGATACAACTAGGCTAGCCAAGGTGTCGGCTTGACTTTTTTGGGATCAAGGAATATGAGTAACCTATGGTCTGGATGAGAACTGGGCCATCAATTGGCAGGTACGTTCGAACAATGGTATGTGCTCTAGTTTTCTGATGACATAGTAACCGTTGATTTTCTTGATGACTAGTTTGGTGTCCCATTTCATATACAAGTGGGGAACATCAATCTCAAGGCCAAATCGAGGCTAGTAATGAGGGTCTGATACTCTGCTCATTTTTGGTACAACCTTCTAATAACAGGAATGAATATGGAAAAACAGATTGTGCTAGTGTGATGAAGATGATACCCCATCCCACTCTGTTGGGTCTGGGGTCGTTGATCCTTTTTCCAATAGGGATCTGAGAAGCACCGTCAAAGTGAATTTTCCAACATAGAATGGATTGGTCTACTGAGAGGATTGCCTCATCAGGAAAATAAATGTCTAGGGACTTGTCCTCAAGAGATGGATGGGTGGAAAGGAAGTCTACCAATGCTTTCCCCTTAATAGACTTCTGAGAGAAAAACCTTATGTTGAACTACTGGAGGATCACTACCCATCGAGCTAGATGGCCTGTCAACATGGGGTGGTTTAGGATATACTTCAACGGATCTACCCGGGACACCAACTGTACCTCATGGTGCTATAAGTAAGGTCACAATTTATGTACTACGAATACCAGTGCAAGGTAGATCTTCTCGATAGGGGAGTATCTAGTCTCCGTATCGAGGAGTATGCAGCTATGATAATAGAGACTATTCTCCGTTCCTTCATTGTTCTTCCGGATGAGAAGGGCACCGAGACATCATTCCAAGGCGGTCACATAAAGGAGCAATAGATTTCCAGAAATAGATGGCATCAGGACCAGAGGCTGGAGCAGATACTGATTGATTTTCTCAAAAGTATTCTGACATTCTTTGTCCCACTTATGGACAATTCATTTCTTCATGATCCGAGAAAAGGGATTACACTTTCCGAACAAATTCACGATGAATATATGTATGTAGGACAAGTGTACTTGAAAGCCTTGAAGGTCCCAAATGTTTCTCAAGGGAGACATCTGGCTGATAGACTTGATATTCTTTGGGTCAATCTTGATGCCCCTGTATATGAAAATGAATCCGAGAATCTTTCCAGAGGTATCCTCAAAGGAAAAATTCATTGGGTTCGTCCTCAGGTAGAGAGAACAGAGGAAGATGAACAATTTCTCAAGATCTTTGAGATGGTCCTGATGCTGGAGAGATTTGACCACTAGGTTTTCCACATATCATTCCACCAATATCTTGAGGATCAGTTTAAATATGCGATGCATGGAATGCTGATAGGTGGGACCTACATTCTTTAGACCTAAGGGCATTACCTGGTAGTATAAAGCACATTTTGGTGCCCCAAATTCTATATATTCCTCATCCTAGGGAGACATAAAAATATGGTTATACCTAGAATACCTATTCATGAAGGAGAGGGCTTGGAACCCAGTGGTGGCATCAATCAACAACTCCATCACGGGAAGGGGAAAATCATCCTTCGGACAGTGATGATTGAGATCCCAGAATTTGATGCAGACTCTGATTTGTCAATTCTTCTTCCTAATGGGCACAATTTTGGCTATCCATTTGGGGTATTGGACCTCCTTGATGAATTTTTCACTGACGAGCTTATCAACTTTGGACTCAACCATGGAATCGTGAGAAGGGTGCTTCTTCCTAGGTGGTTGTTTGAACCAACGATGATTTTCTAGAAAACCAAGGTGGTGTACGATGAACTGAGGATCTAGTCCTATAATTTCATAATAACTCCAAGAAAATAAAACATGGTGATGATTTAGGAAGTCCACGTAATGATATTTCTCATCAACAGAAATAGCGACACTGATCACTGTGGGGTTCAGATTTATCTCGCTACCGAGGTTCACCTGTACCAATTCATCAACTATGGCGGAGACACCCTATTAGAAAGTAGGAGAGGTATCCTCTAAATAATATTATTTACTTATGAAGGAGGGATACTTAATGGGAGTAGGTTCTTCTAAGTCAACAGGTCCTGATGGAAAGCTAGTACCATCTTGAGCTGCGGTGGACACTGCATCAGGGGACTCCTGTGCTATCAAAACCATAAAGATGAATACTGTAGATCTGATCCCATATGGTCTTTGGCCCAAGGGGAATCTCTTGATGATGTAGAAGTAATAGAGACACATTATATTGAGCCTATTTATCCTAGCCCAGCGGAACAAGCAAGTATGGTGTATTGTCGTCGCCATGGGGTGTACAACCCGATACCTTATGGGGGTAGGGGGCTCTGTGATCACCTGACTCTGATTTGTGTAGGAATACAAGGTGATCTTATGAAGTATCTTATATTTGGGAATGTGATACCCCCTGATTAAGAAAAAAATCATTGTACCATATCCAAGGTTGTAGCCTCCAATCGGTGGATCATAAAGATGTCGTCATTATAAAGGTCTGTCCATGGGTCGGTCGCAGCCGTATCTTGTTCAACCTCATTAGTATGAATCTGTTTGTCCTTGCTCTTGTAATTGATAGAATCTAGTAAGTGAGATTCATATGAAGCAAAGGGATATATGTCACCTTGGAGTACACCCACTTGACCATTAAGGGAGTACTTAAGCCACATGTGATGTGATGAAGGGACCGCCGCATGCAGGTGAATCCATGGACTACCCATTAATGTGTTTTAGGCAGTTTCCTAGGAGACAACCATGAAATCGATGTTGGATACCAGACCACTGAACTTGGTCTTTAGGCAGATCTTGTCAACTGGTGTTTATTCCATCCTATCGTAACCTTGAATTTTTAGGTAAGAGGGACTCAAGTCATCCTTGGATAACCCCATCTTTCATAGTGTCTGGGATGAGATTAGGTTGATACCAGAGCCTATGTCGAAAAGACATTGATGAATATCCTTGACATTGAAGTGGATAGTGATGTAAAGTGAGCGCATGTACCTCTGTATGGGAGATCCTTCATATTGCCTAGAGAAATAGATAATGGACTAATATTCAACATGCTCGACTGCCTCAGTATGGAAGGATTCTACGGCTTCTACCTCCGTCTCGAACTGGAGGGGGATTATTAAAGATTCAACGAGGGATTAACGCATATCCACTAATAGGAGAAGGGACTAAAGGATAGAGAGACTCTCAAAAATGATATAAAGATGCTTAAGGATATCATACTTCTGTGGAAATCATGATCTTATGCTTGCAGGATGTTGTTCTGTGGTAGGGGGTATGATGGGCCCTTCCGGCTGAACCAACGAATGACTGGTGCTAAGAATGTCCCGCTGCTCACTATTCAAAGCTCTTGGAGAAACTACTAGGTGTGGACCAGATGACTGAGGCCATTCCATAATAGAGTGTGGATGATCACAACACAGTCGAGGTGGCTACACCTGATCGACTAATAGAAACTATGGTGAAGGCAGACTTGATGACACCAGATGAGAAGGATGGACGTGCGGAGATCTACACTGGGTCTGCTGTCTAGTTTCAGTGGCATGCACAACCTAGATGTAAGTACTAACTGAGGAAATACAAAGACACATATAGCCACGACCCCATCAATACCGGCAATAGTTGGTAATTTTGGGAGGATCCGTCTGGTTCTCTTCACCATTAGAAATCATGTAGGGGTTTACCAGCTCCATAGTGTTAACAAAGGCATACCCTTGATCATCACTTGAAGAATCCCCCACTACTGGATGAATTATAGGGGGAATTTCTATCTACGAGGGGATAAAGTCACCAAGAGTATGGGATGATGATGACATCAGTGGTGGACTTCATTTTCCCTTACATCGCTGATGCCTGCTATTCTAGGAAGTGGAAGGTTGGGTCGTTGATGTAGAAGTACTGGATGTAGGTGATGCGGAATCTTCTGAAGGCTCAGGTCGATTCAAATGTGCATGGATAATGCCATGGGAACAAGAGGATTTCTCATGAGCCATCTAGTCATCATACATCTGGGACCCACAGTTAGAAACCTAATTCCACTTACCTCCGCTGTCACTGCCACTGTTTGGCCTCACAAATACACATGACACTTGTGCTGGAGCGGGGCCTAACTTGACTATGTTGTTATTAACCTAGTCTTGAATCCAGTATTTAAACACAAAACACTATTTGAGGGTGTGACCTAGGATCTGGTGATAGGGGAAACAATTGTGGCGATCAGTGAGATCTACCTCTTCAGGCCTACTCTATTCGAGAAAACGTAGAAGTTAGAGTTCCAATGCACTTTGGAAGTAACTGGGGACCTAAGCCTTGTTGAATGAGTAGGTATGGTTTCTCTTGTCTGAGAAGGGGGCTCTGGGAGCCTGGCCTTGACGAGGGGCTAGAGGAGCCTGTCGAGGAGGTGGAACCTGATTATATGGCTTGGGTAGTGTCAATGCGTTACATGGGGGCACCTGCCGATTCTGAGGTGGGTGCTATTGGGACATAGGTTGCACCTAAGGTGGAGGGTATCTGTGATGTTGTCTGGTAACAACTCCAGTTTCATGGGGGACCCTATTTGGGCCACAGCGGCAGGATCATCCTTAACAGATATTCTCGTGGGAATTGAAGGAGGTAACAAACATGCCTGATTGGTCTGTTGTAAGGCTTCCTACAGACACTGGGCCTTATCAGAGAAATCTCGGAATCCCCCAGGGTAAATTCTGGGTAATGAGAGAGGAGACCATTTTGGTCTTGACATTCCCCACACACATTATTAGTAGCTATTCCTGAGTCAGTGACATATCCAAAGAGTAGGTGAGACCTTTCCATCGGGAGGAAAAGTCCGCGACGTGCTTGTCAGGCCTCTAATTACACTTGAAAAGGTATGCAATACTCACATTCTGAGTGGTAGAGAAAAATTAGTAAAGAAAATGCCTATGGAGATCTTCCCAACCAGTAACTGGCCCGATGGGTAGCTGGTTGTACCAGAAAAATGCAGGCCCTACCAATGTTTGTACGAAACATCGGAGTTTGGTGGCCTCCTACTATGCCAGAGTTCCCAGCATGGGTCTACACCTTGAGATGAAGTGGTCCAGATGATGCAGTGGGTCACCCGTCCTGTTAAATTGGGATAAGGTGGGATTTCCAAAACCCGGGGGTGCTGGCATATCATCCACCCACGTTGGATATAACTTTCCGTTAGGAGGGTGATCGTACCACAATTAACTGTTTTATTCCACCCTTACACCGCTATTTTAAACTAGTTTTGTAATGAATATTAAAAATATAATAATAAATTAAAATTTATGTTTGAATCATTTAATTAATGTTAATAAACATTATAATGATTAATGTTACTTGTTTTTATTATTTTAATGTAGGTGGAGGTGATTTGGAGGGCCCTTGATGAAGTGGAAGAAAAATGGGCCAAAATTGCATGGATCCATGGACATCTGTACACTGTTTTGCATAGAACACAAAATCCGTGCTTTAAAATGGGCTGAAATATTTTGGGCCTGTCCATAATTTAATATTCTACATTTCATATTAAGTAACCCAATCCTTATTAGGCTTCTATCGAGCCCATTAGAACTAATATGTACAAGCCACCGAATTTGGACCATGTCAAATGCGGTGTTATGTATTTTATCAATATCATGAGATTTAGTTGTCCAAATGGTGCCAAACTTTCAGTGGAGACATTAAAGAGGTTGGGATACAACTTTTCTATTTTCTCCAAAGAGAGATAAGTCTGTATGAAGATAGAAATGGGTGGTACAAGTGGATTGATGAAATATGTGTGCCTAAAACCACCTTCCAAATTTCCTATAAAAGGGAACCAAGGGAACCTCATTTGAAAGTTCTAAACAGAAGCTATAATCTGCCATTTTGGAGTCCTATAGGAGTCCTCTCACCATACAGGAATTTCTGGAGGCCCCTATCCTCATAGGGGAATCAAGGATGAAGAAGGAGTTCCACCCGAGCTTCCTCCTCCTCCCGATGTCGAGCTAAAAGTTGGGTGTTTGTTGTGAGGGAGATACACACATGTAAAGGGAGTTCCGATGCATACAATAGCTACTGGTTTGGAGTAATTTGGGTTCTTAAACATTTCATTCCATGTATCTTATTTTATTTCAAATTTTAATGCTTTATTTGATGCATGTGAGTGTTATGCTCTTAATTTCTAACTGATCGGTGTGAGGTTTTGATTGCGTGACTTGTGTTGTTTCGATTGGACATCACAAGAATCCTTTTCATACCCACATTATTGAGATTTCAATCTGCTTTGGAATCTCTTATTCCATTTATAAGTATTGGACCTTGACAATACGATTTTTACATCAAGGTTTGGTCCTTAAAGCATTGAAATAAAAGCTTAGGAATTTATCGGGATTCCAATTAACTCCAACCAAAGAATTACTCTAAAACTAAGATGAATCTCTATGAACAATGAACTTGATATGTGTGTAGTGAAATCATAACAATCCATTTATCTCATATTTCTCAAAATCCACTTGGTCACTCATATTTTAAGCTATTTCAACTATGTCATTGTTTTAAACTGTTTTCAAAACCACCCCCTCTCTTAGTCATTTTTATTAAAAATACACACTCTGAACCTACCAACGCTCCTTGAGAGATGACCTAGGGTATTCCCTAGACTATAAATAAACCTTAAAAACATAATCAATTTGACGTGTCATGACAACGCGGTCAAATTTTGGTGCCGTTTTCGGGGAGCGCTTTGGTTTTTTTGTGCGTGTTTTTGATAAACTTTTTGTAATTTTTGTGAATATTTGTTTGTTTTATCTTATAACTTTGAATTTATTTTTGTGTTATAATTTATTTATTGTGTAGTTTATTTGTATGACGTGTTCTACTCTAGGAGACCTATAAAATTTAGATCCCGAACTGGAGAGGATCCTACATCAACGAAACTGAGACACACAAGACAACACTTTGAAGGAGGAGACATCACATTTTAAAAATCTTCTTGATCTTTATTTTTCTTCTGAAACCAAAGTTAAAACTGAACATAACATGTTTAACATGGCTGAAAATAATAGAACACTAAAATAACTAACCTCACCTGATGTTGATATCCAACCCACTTACATTGAATTACAAGGCGAGGCACCCAATTTTGGACTAAAATCTGGTTTAATTCATTTCTTACCAAGATATCATGGACTGCCTGGAGAAGATCCACATAAGCATTTAAAAGAATTTCATACTGTGTGTTAAACATTAAAACCTACTAATGTGGATTAAGAACAAGTAAAAATTAGGGCATTTCCATTTTCATTAGAAGACACGGCTAAAGATTGGTTGTATTATGTTAATTCACCTATTAGAGGTTGGGCGAACATGAAACAACTTTTTCTTGAAAAATACTTCCCAGCCTCTCAAACTGCAACAATAAGGAAATAAATATGTGGGATAAGAAAATCTCAAGGAGAAACCCTTCATGAATATTGGGAATTATTTAAAATATTATTTTCAAGTTGTCCACCCCTCCAAATAAGCGATCAACTTTTAATACAATATTTTTATGAAGGTTTAATTCCAATAGATCGTAACATGATTGATGATGCTGTAGTTGGTGCACTAGTGGATAAAACCCCAATCGCTGTAAGGACCCTAATTGAGACCATGGCACAGAACACTCAAAAATTCAGTTCAAGGTCAAGTGTACCCATTCTAGGTGTCCATGAGGTGCAAAGTACTGAATTTGAGAAGAAGGTGGACACAAAGTTTAAAGAGGTGAGTACCCTTATACGACAACTTTCTCTTTACCAAGGTAAATTCCAATCTCCTCCTCCCATACACTATGGTATATGCTCTTCTGATACCCACTATTCTAACCAATTCCCCCAATTGAGAGAAACTTCTTAGAGTTGGGAGGCAATATTCCCAGGATTCCCCTATAACCAACCCATTAGGCAAGCACCTTACTATCCATCCAACCCTGGGTGGAAAGACAACCAAGCCTATAGGAAAGGGGGGTATTCAAACCAACCTCATCAACCATGGAACCAACTAGGGAAAAGTATTCATCAACCACCACCACCCAGAAATTTTCAACCACCCCAAAGGCCTTTCCAACAACCCCCTCCAAAAACCGAGCCTAGCCTTGATGATATGATGAAACAAATGGCTGCCAATAATCTCCAGTTCCAACGAACCACCCAATTAGCCATACAAGACCTCAAAACCCAATTAGGCCAACTAGCTAACTCAGTGGGTAAAATCCAAATCCATGGGTCTGGTAATCTACCATCTCAACCACTTTTCAACCCTAGGTATAATGGAAATGTTAGTTCCATCACCCTTAGGAGTGGAAATCAACTTAAAATCCAAATAACACCTCTATTAGAGTCATCCCCTCCTAAAGAAAACCACCATCCCAACCACTGAAAAAGGTTCAAATGAGGTGGAACCTTGTCTTGAGGGAATTCCTACCAAAGGAAAGAGTGTGTCTATTAATGAGTTACCAAGCCCAATCATTCTTCTTCCATTTCCCCAAAGAGCCACCCAACCAAGGAAACAAAATGAAACTGAACTTGATAAATAAATCTTGGAGACTTTCAAAAAAGTGCAGGTTAACATTCCATTGATTGATGCCGTCAAGAAAATTCCGAGATATGAAAAGTTTCTAAAGGAGATGTGTACCCACCAAAGGAGACTTAGAGGTGATGAGAAGGTGAGCCTGGGGAGTAACGTCTCAGCATTGATACAACCATCACTTCCCACCAAGTGCAGCGATCCTAGAACATTATCAATTCCATGTACCATAGGGGAGTATTCTTTTTCTAATGCTATGCTTGATTTGGGTGATTCTATTAATGTAATGCCTCACTCCATATACTCTTCTTTGCAGGTCGGAGAACTAAAGCCTACAAGAATAGTTGTTCAGCTAGAAAATCGGAGTACGACACACCCTTCTGGTGTGTTAGTGGATGTTCTTGTGAGGGTTCAAAATTTAATATTTCCTGCTGATTTTTATGTGCTAAAAATGGAAGATGATAGGATGAATGGACATGCCCCAATTATATTGGGGATAACTTTCTTGAAAACAGCCAAAGCCATAATTAATGTCCATAATGGTATATTATATATGGAATTTAGTGGTGACATAGTCCATTTCAGCATCCTTGATTCCATGAAGCACCCCTCATAAGAACATTCCTCTCTCTCAGTAAATTCAATTGATGTACTCCCTTCCCCTAAAATCACTTCATTTGTTTCCCCTGATCCCCTTTCAGAATTTTCCTCTTTGATTGAAATTCTTGGTAATGAATCTTGTGCTAATTTTTGTAGTGGTCTAGAAAAGTGTCATGCATGTTTATTAATTGATAATTTCTTGAACATGGAGGATCACATGACCATCAATGATACTGCTACAATTGTAAAAGCTAATTCCTCATCTGAGGATGATACCATTGAGTAGTTATATGACATTAGTGACCTCTCACTTTCACACACACTCCCATCAATCCAAAATCCACCTTAATTGGAACTAAAGAAACTACCTCAATATTTAAAATATTCATATCTTGAGAATGGAAACAAGTTTCCCATCATCATTGCTAGTTCACTTCCTCCTGAGCATGAATTGCGACGACTTGAACTTTTGAGGGAGCATAAACAAGCATTGGGATGGATACTTGCAGACATTAATTGTATTAGCCCATCAATTTGTACACATCATATTTTATTAACTGATGAGGCTAAACCAGTGAGGCAGGAAAAACGTTGACTGAACCCAAACATATTAGAAGTAGTTAAAAAGTAAGTAACAAAATTATTGGCTGCCAGAATCATTTACCCCATCTCTGATAACCAATTGGTCAGTCCCGTTCAAGTATTTCCTAAACAAACTAGCCTAATGGTAATTTAAAATGAAAAAAATGAATTGGTTCCAACTCGTGTGCATAATAGTTGGCGTGTCTGTATAGATTATCTCCGACTAAACCAACACACTAGGAAGGACCATTTCCCATTGCCATTCACTGACCAAATGCTAGAGAGGCTAGAGGGGAAGTCCCATTACTGTTTTCTTGATGGGTATTCTGGATACTTTCATATCCATATTGCCCCTGAGGATCAGGAAAAGACAACATTCACTTGCCCCTTTGGCACATTTTCCTATAGAAGTATGCCTTTTGGCCTGTGCAATGCTCTGGGTACTTTCCAGTGATGTATGGTTATTATTTTTTCGGATTACCTGGAGAATTTCATGGAAGTTTTCATGGATGATTTTACTATTTATGGATCCTCTTTTGATGAATGTTTAAGTAGTATTGGTTCCGTCCTACGTCTCTTTATTGAAAAGAATCTTGTATTAAATTATGAGAAATTCCATTTCATGGTGCAACAAGGTATTGTTTTGGGACATGTCATTTCTGGGGATGGTATCCAAGTAGATAAATTGAAAGTGGATGTCATTTCTTCCCTACCATTCCCTAAAAATGTATGTGATGTGCAGTCTTTCCTAGGTCATGCTGGATTTTACCGTCGTTTCATTCATGATTTTAGTAATATTGCACTTCCCCTCTCCCGCTTACTCCCAAAAGAAAAAGATTTTTCTTTTGATAAAGAATGTGAAGAATCTTTTAATAAATTAAAATGGAGTCTTACATCACCCTCAGTAATCCAACCACCTCGGTGGGATTTACAATTTGAGCTCATGTGTGACGCCTCTAACTATGCAGTTGGGGCAGTCTTATCACAAAGGGTCGATCGAGCTCCACATGTCATTGCCTATGCCTCACATACTTTGGACCCTTCCCAAGAAAACTACACCACCACTGAAAAAGAATTTCTTTCCATTGTGTTTGTATTGGATAAATTCAGGTCATACCTTTTAGGGTCCAAAGTCATTGTGTTCTCAGACCATGCATCCCTCCGGTATCTCCTAAAGAAATCAGAATCCAAACCACGTCTCATTCGTTGGATGCTCTTCGTTGAGGAATTAAATCTTGAAATTAGAGATAAAAAAGGAGCAGAGAATGTGGTGGCAGACCATATCAGTAGGATCCTCCCAACCTCAGACATTGTCTCAACCCCCTGTATTCTCATTAATGACATGTTTCCTGATGAGAAATTGTACAAAGTGAAAGTTTCTATTCCCTGGTATGCTGAAATTGTAAATTATTTGGTAGCATCTTGCATTCCTACTGATTTCAACAAAAACCAAGCCAGTCGTCTAAAACATGAGTCTCGTTGGTACATTTTGGATGACCCCTACCTTTGGTGCACATGTAGCGATCAGGTCCTTAGGCGTTGTGTTCCCGATAGCGAGTTTTAGTCTATCCTTAGATTCTGCCGCACTCTTTCCTGTGGGGGCCACTTTGGTCCCCAACGGACTGCTCGTAAAGTTCTTGATTCTGTTCTCTTTTGGCCAACACTTTTTCGGGATGCCCATGAATTTTGTAAATATTGTCCTCATTGTCAAAGAATGGGGAATGTCTCTAAAAGGAATGAAATTCCACAACAACCCTTTCTCTTTCATGACATTTTTGATGTTTGGGGCATTGACTTTATGGGGAAATTTACCAATTCTTTGGGCAACTTGTACATTCTTTTGGCCGTTGATTACGTATCAAAATGGGTAGAGGCACGGGCCACAAGGACAGATGATTCCAAAACAGTTGTAGAATTTTTGAGAAATCAGATCTTTTGTAGGTTTGGATTACCTAGGTTCATCATCAGTGACCAGGGTTCTCATTTCTACAACTAAACACTGCAATCACTTTTGCGTCGGTATGGGGTCAGTCATCAAGTATCTACTGTGTATCACCCACAGACTAATGGTCAAGCCGAGGTGTCAAATAGAGAGGTAAACAAATTTTTGAAAAAACGGTCCAACCCAACAGGAAAGATTGGAGTCTTAGACTCGATGATTCATTATGGGCTTACCGTACTGCTTTTAAAACTCCCATTGGAATGTCACCTTATAGGTTAGTTTTTGGAAAGAGTTGTTACCTCTCTGTTGAGATTGAGCACCGGGCCTACTGGGCCATCAAACAATGAAATTATAATCATTCTGGTGTAGGTTCTCAAAGGAAGTTGTAGATTCTGGAGCTAGAGGAAAGGAGAAGAGACGCATATAAAAACTCCAGGATTTATAAGGAGAGTCCCAAGGCTGCCCGTGATCGTCTTATCCTTCATTGTCAGTTCCATATTGGGCAAAAGGTCCTCTTCTACAATGAAAGGCTGAAATTGTAACCCGGTAAGCTTAGTTCTCGCTGGTTTGGACCATACATTGTTACTAATTTCTCTCCATTTGGTGTTGTTCAGGTTCAAAATGAAGATACCAAGCAAACCTTCATTGTCAATGGGCAGCGGCTGAAGCACTTTCATGAACCCGTTATGGAGTCCCCGATGGAGGAACTCCAAGTTCAAGAAGCAAACTATGAATGAAATCCACCAGGTTTTATCCTTCCTCCCCACATTCTCTTTTCCTATAGTGAGGACACTGCATACTCTAGGTGTGGGGGGTGGATACATTCCTGGGTTAGTTAAAAATTTTCATCGTTTTATCCTTTTGTTTTCTCTTTTTGGCCTTCTTTATGGTATTTTCATTTTTCCCCATCAACAATTTCAAAGTTCCCTGATTTGGAGACAATAAAGTGGGGAAAGTAAAAATACCATAACGAAGGCTAAAAAGATTTTTTGTATAAATTTAACATCAGGGAGTGATTTTTAGTGAATTGGTTTTATGTCAATGATATAAATGGTTGTATCACTGTGAAACATTTGAGATGATTGATGCCCCTTGTGTGAGTAGTTTTGGAAAAAATGTGTCACTAATATCTCCATACATTTTTGCACCAAACCACAAGGTGTGAATATTTCTTACTTAATATAAGGTAAATATATGTTGGGTTAATATTTTTTAGCTTGAAATGATATTTCCATAAATTCGTTCCTTATCCGATATATTTCATTACTATACCAAATTGACCTATGCATGTGTACCTAATGTCTGACTCTTGTATGCCCTCAAAAAAAATTGGTTGTGTCTTGGGCAGGTCAAAAACCACTCATCCTCAACCTTTGATCTTGTTATAACTATTTCAATTAGTGTCGTGAGGAGATCAAACAAGGGTTGAGAGATGAGTGTGAGATTTTTTCCAATTGAAACTTCAAAAAAAATAAATAAATGAGGGGAGTGATGAAATGTGAAACATATGGGGATATCTAGGTCGGGAGCTTATGGTTTGACTTCTGGGAATTCTTAAATGAGTGGGTCTTGAAATATGATTGCAAAGGATGTAGGGCAGGTTCGGTGACAAAATCATTTAAGCTGAAAAAGGTTAAAATAACATATATTTATTGGATAACAAGAGGAAAGAATAGAATGGAATGGTTTTCACACACACACATGGAGAGTTAGTGTAATGGTTAACCTTTGAATTCCTTGCTCATGTTGGTGTCATAAATCTCTTTGAATTTTATTGTGATATGATTTATGAGACATCTTTTTTTATTTTCACTGGGAAGAAGTCCTTGGTGTGGTTCGTGCATTGATCACATTACATTAAATAAAATATTAAATCTTCAGGATGTTGGAAATATATATATATATATATGCATCATTGTATTTGGATATGTGACTTTTCCCAGTAGTGCAAATGTTTAGGTGTGGGGGTGTGATCGTACCACGATTCACTGTTTTATTCCACCCTTACACCACTGTTTTAAACTAGTTTTGTAATGAATATTCAAAATATAATAATAAATTGAATTTTATGTTTGAATAATTTATGTAACACCCCAAGCTTCCAGAGTACGTTTCCCTTTGAATAATGCAATGGCGTGCATTGTACGCAACTTCGAGATTCTAACACACCACAACCAATCAAACTAGCCGCTATGAATAGTAATACATACTTTTTGAAATTTTATAAATTATATCTCTCAAAATGGACATCATTTTTTGATTCTGAATATCGAAATTATCCTAGGGTGAAATTTTGGTACTTTTCAGATAACTTTCATATTTTGATGAATAGTGAAAATTACTGCATTTTAATTAAAAAAAACTTTTTTAATCGAAATAATTAATATTGATAAATTATGAATTTGAGTGGTTTTAAAGTATATTTAGAATATATTTTTACCATTTAATTCAATTTTTGTCATTGGACATAATTTCACAATTAAACCAGACATAAACAAGTGCCAATCTTTTTATAGTTATTATCTCTTCAAAAACACGCTTTTTGTTTTAACAACAGGAATTAATTTTAAATTAATTTTTGCCACTTACGTGTTTTGAATTTGGAAAATTGGATTCCATATTTGGAATCAGGATGTTCAAATTGTGTAAATAGTTAACTTTTTTTTAGGCATTTTGAATAATTACTTCGGTAAATATTTTATTTATCATGGTTAAAGGGTAAATCTGGTAAATAAGGGTTAAAAAATAATATTATAATAATACTAAATTACAATAAAACGTGTCTTAAACTTATTGGTTGATACATGGCCGACCATGGTCATATTTGGGTCGATTTTGGGACCCCATGGATCCACTTGTAAGTGATAGGGACACTTTATTTTAATTAAGTTAAAATGAATAAAAAAATGATACAAGCATATATCTTTTAGAAAACCAATTTTTACATAGGGTTATATATGTTGGATTTTCGACTATAAATATTAATTAGAAAGATAAAAATATTTACTACATAATTATAATTTATTTATAATTTTTAGACATTAAATAATTTAATTTATTTATGACACAATGATGATGCAGTAATTACCATAATAGTAAAAAATTAAAATAATTGATATTATAGATACCCAAATAAATATAATTTGAGACTTTTATTGAATTAAACTAATTTTATAGTTTAATATGACATATTATTATTGATTTAATTGTCTTTGTTCGAAGTAATAATTCTATTATGAGTTTCACAAAAATAAAGTTTTGAATAGTGTCAAAATTGACATAAATTTTTTTTTAAAACAAATATTATATTATTAATTGATATTAAAATTTAAAAAATCTAAGGTTTGGAAAAGAGACTTATATAATGATAGGTGTATCATTAATGGACCACTTGGGGGTCTCTTGGATGTATATAGTAAGTTTATTAACCATATAATATAAAAATACAAAGAGACATTGTAAAAGTGAAACTAATTAACTTAGAGTTAATACTTAAAGATAAGGTTAATATAGTAACCCAAACCTGTCTAAATTCTAATTTTTGAGTGGGTTTTGACCCATCCCAACCTTAAAATTTAAATAATCAACTCTGGAGCCATTAGAAACCGAATATGAATTTATTATAAATTAATATTTATAGCTTTTCCAAAGGTGCCCCTCACCCCTCTTATAAAAGGGAACTCCCCCTTCTCATTACTTCACACCTTAAAAGCCTTTTTGTTCGGCCAAACCCTGCCCAAATACTCTCCCAACTTCCCTCACTACAACCTAGAGGACTTATTTTTATCAGAAAGACAACCTATGGAGCCCTTTTGATCAAATCAAAAGGAAGAACCCGAAGAAGAGGTAATGTTTTTACCACCTTTTTTCAAGTTCCTTTCTTCTTCCACTTCTTTATTTTTTATTTCTATTATAAAATAATGAATCCAGTATCTCCTATATACTGTAATATTATTATAAATATGGTACAACCATATTCAATATTCTATCCACCCTTTGAATAACATGTCACCATACGTGCGTACGTACGGCTTACCGTCTCCACGTCGTGGTGTAATTGTTATTCAATAAATTATTATTTGGATGGGTATAATAATGATGTGTAATTAATGTAAATAATAAATATAAAATGATAATTATTCTGTATATATGATATAAAATCCAATTATATATTATTTTAATATCAAAAGAATGATATTGTCACTTGTGTGTACGTACGGACTACCGTCTCCACGAACGCGATGAGATTCATTATCTATCATATCCATTCAAGTATAATTATCATTTTATTATTTAAAAATAATTTTGAAGGACTTGATATAATTCTGTATATGAATAATATACAACCTATCCATGAAAAACACAGCTTACGTAACAAAGAATATAAAGAAAAACGAGTAAGTTAACAACCGAAATGACGATAATACTAAGATATTATTAACAAATAAATGTTAAAAGATCATATATGATATCATATAAATGTAAATTATTCTTGAATAATTAAATAACAGTTATTTCAACATTATACAGGAGGTTAACCTACCATCTACCAAGGAAAAAGTACAAAGTAAGGGGTTTCTTATCTCACTCTTAATTTCGTGAGAATTCCATTATTCACCACTTATTTATTGAATGTGGTGTATGTGTACTGCCCATGATTATATTCATTGTGTAATATAATTTAATTTATGGATATTTACATCATCATGGTATGATCCTTCTTTCATGGGTGTATGTTTCGTAAGTTACCCAATCGATAAGGGAATTTGAAATTTCAATTTCCACTCATTTGGCTTTATGCATATTTCATTGATTATATTACTCCAAGATTATGTGTGGAATCACTATTAATTTGATTATGTCATAATTTCCACTCCCCTTCCTATGGATATACTTTTTATACACATAATCACTCCATTGATAATTTCTCAAGTCATCGATATGAATTTGATAAGAGTAATTTTAACTCATTCTCCATTTGTTGAGTTAAACATCCAATTCATTGGTGTTGTTTTTACAAGATTATGTGTGAATGTACTTTGATTGTTTACAGTAAATATCCAATCATATTTAGTGTATTTATATTTTTCACACATAACTATGTCGTTGATTTATCCTTAACCTAAGGATACAACCTTTATGAGAGATTTCATCTCAATTTACATTCCATTGAGACTTCTTTGTTGTTATACACCAAATCACTTTTATGTGGTGTATATAATGTACATTGACATAGTATATCATGAATCCATTTACTCTCATGATATTACAATGTTTTGATTAACTCAATTATTTGTATTCAAGTTTCTCTCTTTAGGTTAGAAACTCTAACTAAAATACCATTTTTAAATGTTTTAAAGACTTATTCATCTAAATCTTGCTCATTAATGTCCATGTTTTAAAAATGGTTTTAAGGATTTATTTATATGGAAATTAAAGGTTTAAAATTAAAACTCCTTTTAAAAGTTTCAAAGTGGTATGGGACACTTTGATTCAAAAATCTATTTTGAAACAGCTTCTTGACAAATAGTGTGACTTTTAAATGTTTTCAAGAAAAGGGGGATATTTCTCTCAAATAGTTTTGATGGTTATTTTCATCTATGTCAATATCATTCATTATTATCGATTGAGGTACAATATAATCTTCCTTATTTTATTGAATGAGTTATGTTTGACTGTGGATGTGCTATTTTTATACCATTCATGGTTTGTGGTTAAAGTATTGACATTTCGTATGCTAGTTTTAATACGAATGTTTATGTTATGTTTAAACATGTTCATATGAGGAATGCATTGGACTTAATAAGTGAAGGGTGGAGCCCGATATAGCTCCTCGATGCATCGGTAGGTCTCATGAGACAAACTAGTGTCTTGGCACAAGGCCTTGACAAAATCTTATTTGTAGTCTTGGCACGAGGCCTTGGATATGTGGTTATGATAGTCTGGTATTATGCATTCCATCATTATGAAAGTGGTTATTGATATTACATGTGATTGTTCGACTAGTAGAATATCCATGTGAATAAGTAAATGGCATTATTTCATTTATCTTTTCCATATTATGCGGAAGTTCAAGTTTAAAAGGCTTTTGTTTTAGTTATAAATTGCTTTAAGTGTTTATGCTTATCTATGAAAGCTTATGCTATATTGTTATCCTTACTGAGCATCTGAGCTCACCCCTTTCAATTTTTTATTTTTCCCAAGATGTGAAGAAGTAATTTATGAATGAACTGCAGGGATAATATGAGGGTATATGAAGGCAAGATGTTGTTGTAGTAGTTTTTCACTTTATGATTTAATGTAAAATTTTATGAATATATCTAGTGTTTCCAAGGATACTAAACCAATTGGTCTTTTGAGATTTGATCTTTCTTGTGATCATGCCAATGTTATGTAATAATGCACCGAATCTAGGTAACTGGGGTCGGGGCATTACAGTTTTTATCAGAGGAAGTTAAGGACAAAACTTGGATGCTAGATTTAGATAAACTCTGATTAGAGCACGTAGAACTAAGATGAACTTTGAGGATTAGTATAGAAGAACTTCCTAAAATTTTGGTATTGTATAGATTTTGTGAGTTTTCTGAGCCATACATCCCTGTCTGGATACGAGTAGGTAGAGGCGGCTCTGGCACAGATGTACCTAGGGGTAAAACCCGAAAACACTGCTTTGAGCTAGACTCGAACGAGAACTGGTGCACGACAACGGGCCTTGCTGCACTCTTGGTTAGGACACTCCTGGGGGATATGATTAGGATAATTTAAATTTTCTTTACAAACCAATTTGAAGTATTATATATATAAGATGAGAGTAAATGACATTGGTTAATCCTAATATGTTTCAAATTGAGAATATGGTGAAATGTTAATCTCTAAATGATTTTATGACTACTGTTACTCACAAAATGCTTTCTGGTTTTAGTCAATGGCTGAATTCCAAGGAAGTCATAGTGACTTTGAGAATGATGTACATGGTGGGAAAGGTATTGGAAATGAGCAAAAAAATGGAATGTTTATAGGCGTAAAAGATATCATCTTTATGCCAAATCAGTTTTCCAAAAATATGATCAACAACATATATATTAACCAAATCCCGGACTCAACAAGGAAGAGAAAGGTGATGAATGATAAGACCTCCAGCAATGGAGACCATGGAGAAAAGACCCCTCAATTTACATCATGCAAGAAATGTGGTAGGAGACACCCAGGAAAGTGTCTCAATGGGACCAAGAAATGCTTTACGTGTGGGAAGGAAGGACATAAAGTGAAGAATTGCCGAATCAAAATGAAGAGTATTGTAGAAGAAGATAAAAATGGTCCCAATAATCCATTTACAGTCATTTGTCGTAAATGTAGGGGACCTGGCCATTACCCAAGTGAATTCCCTATTCTATAGGATATTTTCTTGGTCAAAGAAGAAGATATGTGGAAATAAATGGTTGGTGAAATGTTTAAAAAGTATTAGTGCTCCTTGTTGATGGGTTTACTTTGGAATAATTTTCTCTTGTATTTTTAACCCTATAGTTTTCCATGTGAGAATGATATTTGAGGAAGAATTATCTTTTCTCTTGTGAATATAGTTATAAATAACCATTTGGTTTTATATGATCATTGGGATTGAGGAAATTATAAGTTATCATAATTTGGGATGAAAATGAAAGGTATGAGATATGATTTGTGGTTAAATTATGTTATAGTTATTTTGAGGAATTTATCTCATTTTGGTAATGTTATAAAATATAGTTTTTGAAAAAGGACAACACGTAGACCGTGTGACAACCCATCGCGTCAGACAAAGCTATGTGAATTGAACCCACAAAGAAAGTGCTATTGGGATTTATCGCCTACCACTGGACTACGTGAAGTCCCTGGATAGTGTGACTATTATTTTTAGTTAAATGATTTTATTGATCATTAATAATTTGATTTGGGATCTTATGTCTTATCAAATGAATACCCTTAGTATAGGAAAATGATTTGGTGATTAAGTGATAAATGTTATTTTGGAAGTTCTTCGCTTTGCTGTGACCACTATATGCCCAAGGAAAATAGAATAGTATGAGATTTCATTTGAGGAGTAATGGTGGATTTTTATCTATGTTTTTATTGTGGATTTATAATGACTTGGGTTATTTATGAAAATGATTAGGTTAATTACTTTTAAGTATGCTTCTTTAAGAGTAATTAATGTCATTTAGAGATAAAATTTAATGTGGAAGGCTAAATTCTTAATAAGTTTTGGGTTTCAATATTAGTTTGGATTATATTGAATTATTTTAAGCACAATTGATTATTGAATGGTATTTATTTAACTTTGGGGTATTGTTGGTTTAATTTTAGAAATTAAGATTAGTGTTTATTTCTCTCAAGGAATATCCTTTTGGGGGATCATTAGATCTTGTACTAACCATTTTGGTTTTGATTAATCTCTAAAGGCAATGTAAATATATTGTTCATCCTGCATGGATAATGTGATTCTATAGAAGTTTATTCTAGCTCTTCCAGTGTGACCAAGTCTTCTTGAATACTCATCGTTTAAAAAAAATGAGTTAGTGGTGGAAATTTATTAAAGAATGAAACTCTACTTAAAAAGTAAGTATATATCTTTATATTCTTAGTCAATATCATAAATTAATTCCTTATCCTTATGTAATGTAACTTAAAACAAAAATGTTGTCTGTTTACTTTCCTACTAGAAGACTAATGAACGTTTGTCCCAACACAAGTTTGTGATTTTCTTATTGTTAACTTTCTCCTGATCATGTTTTCTATCCCTCTCCATCAGAACTAAACACTTAGTTTATCGTCCATATCCATGTTTTCCTAAATGGAATCCTAGTATGGGTTATCTTGGGTGACCTTTATACCTCTCTTCCTTTCTTTTAAAGTGATAGTTTTATTGACACTTTTTCCGATGTGGGAATTTCCATTATATTCCCAAGAACAATTTTTAAAATTGCAAGGACACAATTTATTGAAGGAGGGGAGAATGTAACACCCCAAGCTTCTAGAGTATGTTTCCCTTTGATTAATGTAATGGTGTGCATTGTACGCAACTTCGAGATTCTAACACACCACAACCAATCAAACTAGCCGTTATGAATAGTAATACCTACTTTTTGAAATTTTATAAATTCTATCTCTCAAAATGGAATTAATTATTGGATTCGGAATATCGAAATTAGCCTAGGGTGAAATTTTGGTACTTTTCGGATAACTTTCATATTTTGATGAATAGTGAAAATTACTAAATTTTAATTAAAAACAACTTTTTTAATCGAAATAATTAATATTGATAAATTATGAATTTGAGTGGTTTTAAAGTATATTTAGAATATATTTTTACCATTTAATTCAATTTTTGTCATTGGACATAATTTCACAATTAAACCAGACATAAACAAGTGCCAATCTTTTGATAGTTATTATCTCTTAAAAACACGCTTTTTGTTTTAACAACGGGAATTAATTTTAAATTAATTTGTGCCACTTATGTGTTTTGAATTTGGAAAATTGGATTCCATATTTGGAATCAGGATGTTCAAATTTTTTTAATAGGTAACTTTTATTTTTAGACATTTTGAATAATTACTTCGGTAAATATTTTATTTACCATTGTTAAAGGGTAGATCCGGTAAATAAGGGTTAAAAAATAATATTATAATAATACTAAATTACCCTAAAACGTGTGTTAATCTTATTTTTTGATACATGGCCGACCATGGGCATCTTTGGGTCGATTTTGGGACCCCATGGATCCACTTTTAAGTGATAGAGACACTTTATATTAATTAAGTTAAAATGAATACAAAAATGACACAAGCATATAAATTTTAGAAAAACAATTTTTACCTAGAGTTATATATGTTGTATTTTAGACTATAAATATTCATTAGAAAGATAAAATTCTTTCCTACATAATGATAATTTATTTATAATTTTTAGACATTAAATAATTTAATTTATTTATGATACAATGATGATGGAGTAATTACCATAATAGTGAAAAATTAAAATAATTGATATTATAAATACCCAAATAAATATAATTTTAGACTTTTATTGAATTAAAATAATTTTATTGTTTAATAGGACATATTAGTATTGATTTAATTTTATTTGTTCGAAGTAATCATTCTGTTATGAGTTTCACAAAAATCAATTTTTGAATATTGTCAAAATTGACATAAAAGAGTTTTTAAAACAAATATTATATTATTAATTGATATTAAATTCCTAAAAATCTACGGTTCGGCCAAGAGACTTATATCATTATAGGTGTATCATTAATGGACCACTTGGGGGGTCTCTTGGATGTATATAGTAAGTTTATTAACCATATTATATAAAAATACAAGGAGACATTGTAAAAGTGAAACTAATTAACTTTGAGTTAATACTTAAAGATAAGGTTAATATAGTAACCCAAACCTGTATAAATTCTGTTGGTTGAGTGGTTTTCGACCCATCCCCACCTTAAACTTTAAATAATCAACTTTGGAGCCATTATAAACTGAATATTAATTTATTATAAATTAATATTTCTATCTTTTCCAAAGGTGCCTCTCACCCCTCTTAAAAAGGGCACTCCCCCTTCTCATTACTCCACACCTTCAAAGCCTTTTGGTTCGGCCAACCCCTGACCAAATACTCTCTCAACTTCCCTAACTACAACCTAGAGGCCTTATTTTGATCATAAATACAACCTAAGGAGACCTTTTTATCAAATCAAAAGGAAGAACCCGAAGAAGAGGTAATGTGTTTACCACCCTTTTTCAAGTTCCTTTCTTCTTCCACTTCTTCTTTATTTGTTATTTATATTCTAAAATAATGAATACAGTATCTCCTATATACTGTAATATTATTATAAATATGGTACAACCATATTCAGTATTCTATCCACCCTTTTAATAACATGTCACCATACGTGCGTACGTACAGATTACCGTCTCCACGTCGTGGTGTAATTGTTATTCAATAAATTATTATTTGGATGGGTATAATAATGATGTGTAATTCATGTAAATAATAAATATAACATGATAATTATTATTTATATATGATATACCATCTAATTATATATTATTTTAATATCAAAAAAATGATATTGTCACTTGTGCGTACGTACGGACTACCGTCTCCACGAACGCGATGAGATTCATTCTCTATCGTATCCATTCAAGTATAATTATCATTTTATTATTTAAAAATAATGTTTACGGACTTGATATAATTCTGTATATGAATAATATACAACCTATCCATGACAAACACGGCTTACGTAACAAAGAATATAAAGGAAAACAAGTAAGTTAACACCCGAAATGACGATAATACTAAGATATTATTAACAAATCAATGTTAATAGATCATATATGATATCATATTAATGTAAATGATTTTTGAATAATTAAACAAAAATTATTTCACCATTATATAGGAGGTTAACCTACCGTCTACTAGGGAAAAAGTACAAAGTAAGGGGTTTCTTATCTCACTCTTAATTTCGTGAGAATTCCATTGTTCACCACTTATTTATTGCATGTGGTGTATGTGTACTTACCATGATTGTATTCATTGTGTAATATACTTTAATTTATGGATATTTACATCATCATGATATGATCCTTCTTTCATGGGTGTATGTTTCGTAAGTTACCTAATCGATAAGGGAATTTGAAATTTTAATTTCCACTCATTTGGCTTTATGCATATTTCATTGATTTTATTACTCCAAGATTATGTGTGGAATCACTATTCATTTGATTATGTCATAATTTCCACTCCCCTTCCTGTGGATATAGTTTTGATACACATAATAACTCCATTGATAATTTCTCAAGTCATCGATATGAATTTGATAAGAGTAATTTTAACTCATTCTCCATTTGTTGAGTTAAACATCCAATTCATTGGTGTTGTTTTTACAAGATTATGTGTGAACGTCCTTTGATTGTTTACATTAAATATCCAATCATATTTAGTTTATTTATATTTGTCAAACATAACTATTTTGTTGATTTATCCTTAACCTAAGGATACAGCCTTTATGAGAGATTTCATCTCAATTTACATTCCATTGAGACTTCTTTGTTGTTATACACCAAATCGCTTTTATGTGGTGTATATAATGTACTTTGACATAGTATATCATGAATCCATTTACTCTCATGATATTACAATGTTTTTATTACCTCAATTATTTTTATTCAAGTGTCTCTATTTTGGTTATAAACTCTAACTAAAATACCATTTTTAAATGTTTCAAAGACTTATTCATCTAAGTCTTGATCATTAATGTACATGTTTTAAAAATGGTTTTAAGGATTTATTTATTTGGACATTAAAGTTTTAAAATTAAAACTCATTTTAAAAGTTTCAAAGTGGTATGGGACACTTTTATTCAAAAATATATTTTTAAACGGCTTCTTGACAAATAGTGTGACTTTTAAATGTTTTCAAGATAAGGGGGATATTTCTCTCAAATAGTTTTGATGGTTATTTTCATCTTTGTCAATATCATTCATTATTATCGATTGAGGTACAATATAATCTTCCTTATTGTATTGAATGAGTTATGTTTGACTGTGGATGTGCTATTTTTATACCATTCATGGTTTGTGGTTAAAGTATTGACATTTCTTATGCTAGTTTTAATACGAATGTTTATGTTATGTTTAAACATGTTCATATGAGGAATGCATTGGACTTAATAAGTGACGGGTGGAGCCCACTATAGCTACTCGATGCATCGGTAGGTCTCATGAGACAAACTAGTGTCTCGGAACAAGGCCTTGACAAAATCTTATTTGTAGTCTTGGCACGAGGCCTTGGCTATGTGTTTATGATAGTCTGGAATTATGTATTCCATCATTATGAAAGTGGTTGTTGATATTGCATGTGATTGTTCAACTAGTAGAATATCCATGTGAATAAGTAAATGGAATTATTTCATTTATCTTTGCCATATTATGCAGAAGTTCAAGTTTAAAAGTCTTTTGTTTTAGTTATAAATTGCTTTAAGTGTTTATGCTTATCTATGAAAGCTTCTGCTATATTGTTATCCTTACTGAGCATCTGAGCTCACCCCTTTCAATGTTTTATTTTTCTCAGGATGTGAAGAAGTAATTTATGAATGAACTGCAGGGATAGTATGAGGGGATATGAAGACAAGATGTTGTTGTAGTAGTTTTTCACTTTATGATGTAATGTAAAACTTTATGAATATATCTAGTGATTCCAAGGCTACTAAACCAATTGGTCTTTTGAGATTTGATCTTTCTTGTGATCATGCCAATGTTATGTAATAATGCACCGACTCTATGTAACTGGGGTTGGGGAGTTACAATTTAATTAATGTTAGTCAACATTATAATGGGTAATGTTACTTGTTTTTATTATTTCAATGTAGGTGGAGGTGATTTGGAGGGCCCTTGATGAAGTGGAAGAAAAATGGGCCAAAATTGCATGGATCCATGGACATCTGTATAGTGTTTTGCATATAACACGAAATCCATGCATCCAAATGGGATGAATTCTTTTGGGCCTATCCAAAATATAATAGGATACATTTCATATTAAGGAACCCAATCTTGATTCGGCTTCTATAGGGCCCATTCGAACTGATCTGTCCAAGCCACCGAATTTGGACCAAGTCAAATGTGGTGTTCTATATGTTTTCAATATCATTAGATGTAGTTGTCCAAATGGTGATAAACATTCGGTAGAGATAGTAAAGATGTTGGGATACAACTTTTCTATTTTCTCCAAAGCGAGATAAGGTTGTCTGAAGACTGAAACTAATGGTACAAGTGGCTTGATGAAATCTGTGTGCCTAAAACCCCTTCAAATTTTCATATAAAAGGGCACCAAGGGAACCTCATTTGCAAGTTCGAACCAGAAGCTATACTCTAGAATTTTGGAGTCCTAGAGGAGTCCTCTCACCATCCAAGAAGTTCTGGAGGCCCCTATCCTCATAGGGTAATCAAGGATGAAGAAGGAGTTCCACCCGAGCTTCCTCCTCCTTCCGATGTCGAGCTAAAAGTTGGGTGTTTGTTGTGAGGGAGCTACACACATGTTAAGGGAGTTACGATGCATACACTAGCTACTAGTTTGGAATAATTTGGGTGTTTAAACATTTCATTCCATTTATCTTATTTTATTTCAGATTTTGATGCTTGATTTGATGCATGTGAGTGTTATGCTCTTAATTTCTAACCGATCAGTGTGAGGTTTTGAGTGCGTGACTTGTTTTGTTCCGATTGGAAATCACAAGAATCCATTTCATACCCACCTTATTGAGATTTCAATCTGCTTTGGAAGCACTTATTCCATGCATAAGTATTGGAACTTGACAATACGATTGTTGCGTCAAGGTTTTTTCCTTAAAGCATTGAAATAAAAGCTTAGGAATTAATCGGGATTCCAATTAACTCCAACCAAAGAATTAATCTAAACCATAGATGAATCTCTATGAAAAATGAACTTGATATGTGTGTAGTAAAATCACAACAATCCCTTTATCTCATATTTCTCAAAATCCACTTGGTCACTCATCTTTTAAGCTATTTCAACTAAGTTATTCTTTTAAACTGTTTTCAAAACCACCCCCTCTCTTAGTCATTTTTATTAAAAATACAAACTCTAAACCTACCAACACTCTTTGAGAGACGACCTAGGGCCTGCCCTAGACTATAAATCAACCTTAAAAACATAATCAATTTGATGTGTCACGACAACGAAGTCAGAGGGATTGCCACCTATCATGTTTTCAATGCCCCTAGGTGATAAATGAGAGCTGCCATAAGATAATCTGGGCAAGGTTTCCTGTCTTGACTACGATCCCTGACCACCCATGCATTGACAAGTTATTTAACATGATAAGTAGGCCCGACGACTCATGGAGCGGCTGGTGGGATCACCTGTTGAGCGGCTGGGGGAACTTGAGATGGATCTGAAGGATTACCACACCACTCAGGTGGATTTGTTGACACGTACCATGCCCTCTTTCCATATGTTTTGGCCTCTATCCTGTCTACTTGGTCCGGATAGTTAGGGTCACCTAGAGGCAATTCATCGGGGAACTATTATACCTGCCACTGCTACCCGGTCGGGGGTCACCGTAGTCTGGTTTTCTCTCTATGGCACATTTATCCAAGAGGTCATCGGCCATGTTCTTGTGATCTATGAGCTATTGTCATAACATGACATTTTCTGGATTATCCTTCATCTTATGAATTGAGCCAGACGGGTCATAGGTTTTGAACGACCCAAGGTGATCTTTTTCCTTATTGAGATTCTGAATGAGGACCAATGGCTAGGTAGGAATGGGAAGAACCATTAGATTTATTTATTGGAAAGTAACCCTTCCCAACAGATTCAATAGTTATAGCACTCCCTCAGGAGTTATGTTCTCATCAAAGAGCACTAAATTGTTCTCCCCCTCCGATAGATCGGCCATGTGAACCGCGACTCTATCTGGATGCATATCTTCAATGTCTCCTAGAAAATCAGGTTGGTGCTGGATAGAAAAAAAGTTGAGGGAATCATACTACCCCCAACCATGGACCTAAATGTGGGGGAAGCCTCCTTGATAATTCAATTGAGAACTTTAAAACTCTAAACGCATCATTGCTGGAGTGTTTGGTAGTGATCGGGTGACTCGGGGCGCTGGGCCACATGGAGTGTAGCCAATTCAACCATACAGAATTGCTAGAAAATTTCCTCAAAATGTACCTAAATCTTGGGGTAATCTACTCTCTCATAACAGAGATGGAAGTGCATCACCCATAGGGTTTGGTGAAAGCACACAACTTCCTCCTAGGTAAGTGATCCTGGCACACTGAAGTTCGTAGTCGCAATCGGCCAGAACATTTCTGGGAAATGATCTGCTAGAAGGATTTCCCAAAACATCATTGTCATAGAATCGAGATCTGTACCTTAGTTTACCCAATCATCAACTAGGGGAGGCTATGGGACCAGTATCGGCACTGAAGTAGACCACTAAGACGGTAGACTGGCCGATGGAGAATGCAGAAAACGGGATGAAAAGCCTCTCTATATCAGGCTTTCCTACGATGAATATGATGAAAGAGACACTACATCTCAGTAATATGGCCTAGCGACCATGAATTTTGGTGCAGGGGCTTCGGTCACTGATGGTGGGCCATGATATTGATCACCCTTTACCAGTTCCCAGAATAATTCTCCATGATCTCTAGTTGAGGTAGAGAATGACCCTATTGACGATAGGGACGATTTCATGACCAGAACCTAGGTAGGGGCCAAATCTTCCTCATCCAGGATGTAACTACGGAGGGAAGTGGGAATCTAGTGGGCCTCACATTCCGAAAGGATGTGGCAGATACGTCTCGTTCCTACCTCGGTCCTCGATACATAGGATCACAGTGAGGGTTCCATTTCTGAATCATATTCCACCTCTGAATCTGAGAAGCAGACAAGCTTAATTGCAGTCTAAATATTCTCAATAATCTTTTTATGGTGTCAGTGACCCACCCTCCTGCCCCGAGATGGATCTTTGGGACAGGGTATATTTTTGGCCTGGGATGGAACTTTGGCCAAATTGATGCTGGGGAGGAGAGGAATTTTTCTTGGGTGAGTTGGGGTGCGAGGAGAACATGGATAGATTTCAAAGGGAACATGGGGAGGACCTCTGTGTCCAATGGATGACATGCAGAGGGAATATTTTCGGGAAGTACTAGAGCGGGTATGACCTCCTCTAGAGCTGGTAGGAGCATGGGTAAAGCCTCGATGCTTATTTACATTGGCAGTGTCAGTGCGAGGAGGTTCCCCATACTGGTCAAGTAGAACATGGGTAGGACCTCCATGTTGGGTGCTTAGGAAGCAAGGAAAACCTCTTCTTCTCTGATTTCTAGGATGAGGAGGACCTTCTTCGGTTGCTGTAAGGACATGGGGAAGACCCCCATGCTGACGGTTGACCGGATGGGTAGCGTCTTCACATCGGCGACCTATGAAGGGAGGAACAACTCCAAACATGAGGTCATGGGTGTAAAATAGGATTTTGTATTGGGTGTCCATGTAGTGGGGATGACCTTCATTCGGATTGAAGGTGGCATGGGGAGGACCTCCATGCTGAGCTTGGGAGTGAGACGGTCCTACGCTGTAATGACCCAAACTTTAATCAATGAAATTTATTCTTGATTTGATTAAATTTCTTATTAGAAAAAATGTTTATATAAAATATGCACTTCCTTGGTTTTATGTTTTTGGATTTCAAAGTACCATTAATAATTGTTACCATTGCTAATATAGCCATTAAATAGTGATCACATGATTTGTATAAATATAGGGATTTAACAAATCCAATTCACTCAAACAAAGGAAGCGATGGCCTCATCCAGTAGACTTTACCCATACGAAGCCCATTTTTCAGATCTCGGAAATGAGTTTTCATCATTGGGATTCGCTCTTGACCAAGCCCAAGCTGAGTTTCAACACATTAAGCTCGAGAGGAACCACCTATGGCAGAAGTGGAAGTTGATAGATATTACCACCCAAGTGATGTTATCCAAGACACCTCAAGAGTTTTTCACCATCGTACACCTTACCCTTCGGTCTTATGTGGGTGTTATAAGGGGTTATGTATTGAGACCCTAGTACTACGATTATGTACATTATTTTTTTATAGAGAATATACTTTTATTTTATTATTTCTACTTTGTAAATAGTTTTTAAAGAAAAAATAACATTTTTAATTAATTAAAAAATTTATTTTATTGAATTAATGGATTTTTGAATTAAATAATATTTTAATAAAATATTATTACAAAATTAATTTTATTAAATATAAATTATCGTATAATTTTTATGAATACAATTGTAATTTTTATTAAGGTTTGAAAGCTATTTATCAAAACCCATGAATTTTTGATAAATGTCTATTTTTATTTTAAAAGTAAAAATTCACATATTTAGAAAATATTTAGATAAAATTAATATTATTTTGGGAATCCGGACATTGAAATTATCCAATGTTGAATTTTTCATAATTTTCTGAGATAGACGAATTTTTGGGTAAAAATTAAATACCATTTAAATATATAATGTGTTTTATGACATCATAATGACCCAATAGTGATGTAATAAAATAATATAAACATTATGTTCGAACAATATATGTTTTAACATGAAAATAATGTGATTTTAGTTTTTTTTATTTATTTTACAAAGCCTTAGTGGACCCTCCAAGACATATAAAACATTGTATCTTTTTAAAATGATTTCCTTTAGAGTGTGACTCACCACCACATACTCAAGCCTAATATTTTAAGAATTTCGGCCACTAGCCTTATAAAATATTTTTTTCCAATCCCCTTTGGCAAAAACCATGGTAAAAAACAATGGGCTGGTTTGTGTTTTGGATTAGTTTAAGGTGTGGTGACCCAAACCTAAATAATAAAGAATTTCCTCTCCTTTATTATAAAAACACACCCAAACTCCCCCTTCCTCTTCACTCAAAGCCTTTGGGATTATTCCAAACTTTTACCTCTTCTCTCTAGAATCCTCCCAAGGTGCCCGAAGCTCCCAATAAGCCTCTCTCAAGCCTCTCCCAAGCCTTTGGGATCACACTTCCAAGTGAGGGATTCCTTCCGTTCTCATTTTATCCAAGTTTATTAATATTTTTATGCCCTTTTATTTTCGATTATAAATGTTGGGGTATGATTCTACACCTCCCTAATAATTCTCTATTTATGTTGGAATTATTAGAGATCTCTTTCTCTCTCATTAATTCCTCCCATTTACACCCATTACTATGCTGAAATTCCTTAAGGAATTTCTCTCTCCTCATTTACATTCAAGAAATTCTTTTTTATTATGAATCCAAATTCCATTACTTATCTTGGTAAATGTATCTATATTTCCCCCTTACTTTCTATTTCATGTAAATATGATGAGACACCCCTTTCTCTCACATCAACCATTTTTATGAGTTCTTATGTCACACCTTTACGCTGTTGAATTTGTACCGTGCTTTTCCAATCCAAAGTCATTGTGTAGTGAATACCATGCCCATTTCTCTGTCAAGGGTATTACAATTTATGAACATTTACTTATTGATTATAGAGTTTCATGTATGAATTCCACATTCCTTTATTTTTTAATAAATGATAATGTTTAATGAATCCATGTTTGATGATCCATGTGTCACACTTATGCATGAAATGAAATGATTAAGAAGGGTGCGCCCTGATAGCGCTATAATGCATTGCGTAAAGATTAGTATCATGATACATTAATTTCAATGAGCATTTACTCATTCTAATTCAAGTGAAATGAGGATTTACTCGTTATTCATGTGCAATGATCCTTGGATCATGTTAATACCATGTTAAGTGTTGTTGCCACATTTCCATATTGTGATAATTATTCTTTATCATGCCTTTATGTTCATGTTTATTTTATTCTCTTTTGATATGCCTATTGACTAACATGTATTTTATTCTTCATGTTATGCCTTTTTTACTCCCTTACTAAGCTTTATAACTCACCCTATTCTTATGCATGTACTCAGGTTATCCCATGCAATGCTAAGTACGAGGGAATGTAGTGGTCATGTAAAGGAAGTTTTCAATAAAGATGTTGTGTTTCATGTTTAAGTCAATATGTAATTTTCCTAATCCCCAAAGACACTAGACCTCTTAATATTATATGTCGTATCAAGTGAATGTTTTATATAATAAATCATGTTTAAGTGTGTAATAAAGAGCAGGGTTATTATATGTTCTCTCATTGGTGATGGTATGGGGAGGACCTCCATGATGGGTATCATTGCCACGGGTTGGCCTACGGTAGGCGCTACCTGTGTCAGCGACAAGGAGAGTCAACCTAGCCTGCCCGTGGGGTGTTTGGGGCCTCGATCTGGGCCAGGTGTATGAGTTATATTGCTCAGAATAGACAAGGGACTGATGGCATGCGTCAGAAATGGCACATGCCACAGTAGTCACTGACATTGACACCCCTCGTTGGGTTTCCTCCTCGGTATGCATTTGACACTGGTGTCAGGTTAATCGGACCGGGGCTAGTGGCATAGGTTCATAACTCATCTGCTCCTCATCTCGTGGGGTTGGGTGGCAGAGTTGGAATAGCCTAGTGGGATCCCTCCTTGGGAGCCCCTCGAACAGGATCCCGACCAGGCTAGCCTGGACATCCCTCACCTCATCGGCGTAGGGGATATAGTCATCGAAGTGTTCAGAGGAGAGGATCTCGAAATGATTATACATCAGAGTGGGGAGTAGTGGCTATATGCGTGGCCCTTGGGGGTGGTGGTGGTGATGAGGTGCAGAAGCCCTTAAGTCTTGATGGGTCATATCCCGGGTTGGGATAATTCCCTCCTTCTCATATCGTCGAACAAGGACATTTATCACCCTTATGTGAACAATTTTAGATGGGGATATGGGACGTTGGCACCCAAAATCCATGTATTTGGAGGCTTCCATGGGGGATATGAGGCCGTGTGGGATTTCCTCCTTGATGTTTCCCCTCCCACTATGTCGGTGGGTGGGAAGTGATCAGTTTCCTCTCATAACAGCTTGGGTCTTAAAAAGAAGGGAGACTTAACTATTAGTGCTGAAAGAAGGAAAGTGACTTCCAGTTCCCTAGATCCATTCTGTTTTCCATGGTTTGTAAGAAGGATCCACGCTAACAATGTCACAGACTGAGATGTCCAACATTCAATTGTCCCAATTTATAGTGAGGTTCACGCTAGGCCCACTATTTGCTTGGAGGGACCTAGCATTAGATTCATGGATCCAGTGACACTCTAATCAACATATGTCTCAAAAGCTACTAGCATCCACATTTAAGTGAAGAATTTCACATTGGGTTAACCATTTCTATTTCCGATGCTTTTTCTGGGGTGAACATCCGTCTCTTTTGGAAGATGCATAGCTGTTTCCCCGCATTCCCGCTTTCCAATGTTAGACGACATCCATTCCTTATTCAGGGATGTTTTCTACTTGATCGAAATAGGATGATGGGATGTCTATTCCTCCTCAGAACTTGTTGCATAGTCTGGGTCTCCCTCACAGACTTAAGATGTTGTTTTTAAAACTCTTCCTAGTGAAATGTCTTCATGGATGCCAGTTAATTAAACCGCTTCTGTTAGGACATTCCAAGGGGTCCAGCCGGGAAAGCAACCTTCGGTCAGGGGAGTAATCACGTTGGAAATCGCTGGCGTGTCTGTATGCTGAAACACTGATGCATCTAGGTTTCTTCTCCTTATGACTGGGCTACTCGAGGTCACATATGACTAAGGCATCCCACGTCTAATGCGGGAAATTTTATTCCATAGGCATGTCTCTAAGGTTTTCCTCAGCTTCCCATGTTTAACACAGGGTATGCTGAGAGTTTAATGTCTAGAGGGGATGGATTAGACTGATCAGAACACTAAAAAAAGTGGATTAGATGGGTGCAACCCATGGAGGGAACACTGATGCTGGGGCTAACACATTGTTAGTATCCCAATTTCTACTAGAAGCAGCAAGAAAGTGGGTGACATGATCTCACTGGGATGTGATAACCTGAGTGAGAATCTGGATGGATATGGGTTGTTGAGAGTGAATGGACAGTGAGATGGAGTCGACGTGAGGGAGATGATGATGTTGGGCTTGTGCCTTAAAGAGACTTCCTACGTATCTCTATGGTAGGGAATAAAAGTCCACATTGTTCAGGATGAGGGTACAAAATTAGTGTGTACACAGAGGACAACGACCTGACGGTATACTGGGTCTTACACGTGGTTAGCATCCCAGGTTGGTATGAAGCCTGGGGACAGACCAACAATGTGGGTCCTAGTGATGGGGACTACAATAGCTTACCATCAATTGAAAAATACAACGGCTTACTATTGGATGGAGGAAAATGGATTACCGCTGGTTGGGTGCAATGGATTATCACTGACTGGGGAACAAAACGGCTTACCGTCGATTGGGAAACACAATGACATGCCGTCGATTGGGGAACAAAAAGACTTACCATCGATTGGGATACATAGTGGATTATTTTCGATTAGATTTGGACCTCAGGGAGGCTTCCTATGTACCTTTCTTAAGAGATAAGGATAATATCCCACGTAGTTCAAATGGGTACAGTTTAGCATCCTGTGGGAAGAAAAGGGGCGTGTAATTTAATGTTCTGCAGGATGAGGGTGGACCAACGTTCAATGGTTGGGACTGATGGGTGTTGAGAATGAACCTTAGGGAGGATTCTTATGTACCTTGCCTTAGAAAAGATCAAATTCCACGTAGTTTGGATTGGTGGATACAATTTAAATTCATGCAGGATGAAGGTGAACCAACATGACGGGGTCGAGAAAAGTATGTGTTGAGATTGAACCTCAGGGAGGCTTTCTATGTACCTTTTCTTGACAAGGATAAAAGTCCACATAGTTCGTAATGGTTTGAGGATTACACACTAAAAAGGCCTAGAGGGGATTTCATGGTCGATGTTTACTCTAAACCCACACGAGTCATGCTCGGTGTGAAAAACAAGAGGCAACAAAGACTTGAAGATCACATTGTGAAATGTGAGTCCTTGGGAAGTGGAGTGGGGATTACACGTGGTTAGTGACCCAAAGAGAAAACATAGGATTATGTGTGGTTAGTATCCCAAAGAGGAAATAGGGGATTACTCTAGGATGGATGCCCGATGGTGAAAAATCCCAGAGGGAGAGGGATGGGGTAACAAAGTTTCCTAAGCCCCTCTCACCACTAGTATTTGGCACCGAAGAAGAAAGGAGGAGCATGGGTGCTGCATCCAACAAGAAAGGCTAGTGGCTTACACCAAGATGATTTCCCTTACCCATGGATAGGTTCCACTCTAGTAGAGAGGATCACATTCCATGTGAAGAAGATCTCACTCTCGTGGAGATGAGTAGGCATAGAGAATGTCCGAGACAGGGCACCCTGCGTATGATGCACGGGGTGAGGCCATAGTTTAATTTCATGTGCTAGGGAAGATGGTGCTTGGTATTTTAACATCTTGTAACTTGGATGAGGCGGGTTCACTTCACACCCCTAAGACATTCATACTTGGCACACTTTAACCCTTGGTGATGGGAAGGCATTGATAATGTCATGGAAAGGGGCTGTTGTGTAATCCACCGAGGGGCCTACGTTAGTGTGGCTATGCGAAGAAGCAATAACTATTATCATGCATATGTGAAGAAGGATAAATATAAGAAACAAAACATGAGAAACCACCCAAGGGACCTTGAAATCACTTTATACAAACCTGGAGGGCTGCACAGAAAAGGGGTTTGTAAAGCATTCAATCTCAGAAAGAGTTACTTTATGAAGATGATAGGCTTCATGAAGAGGATGGACTTCTCGAAGAGGATGGGATTCATGAAGAGTCTGGCCCTCACGAGGGGAAAAGAATACCTAGATAGAATTGGATTCACAAAGGGAAAGGGCCTCGTGAAGAGGGCGGATCTTTACTAAAGGTCAAGGCTTCGCGAAGAGGTTCTCTTAATAGGGAATGACTTCACCATAGAGAATAAGTCTTCATTTTGAGATAATTCTATGAAGGATCTACACTTTGAAAAACCTTGAGATAATTGCATGAAGGCTCTATGCTTCGCAAAACCTTGAGCACCCCGAAGGGGATCCTTCCTATGTGAAGTGCATAGGCCTTCGCAAAGGGAATCTCAACTATAGACGGAGGATAAAAAGCACACAAAGGGGTATGGTTTACAAAGGTAAAGTACCTTTGACAATCTATTTGAGGTTTTCACAAAGTTATATGCGAAATTAGAGAAGGGAAGTTAAAGGGTTGGAGTAACAGTGGTTTGGAAGAGGGGGGGACCTTCTATTTATAGGAAAAACTGGTTGGAGGGGTAAAAAACTTACTGTGGAGGAGAGAAATGTCGTGGAAAGGCATCTTTCCGTCGGTCCACATTGGCCTCACGGAGGGGCGTGATGTCGTGCAGAGTTTCGTCGATTTGACCTCCACAGAGCGCGACATAGAGGGGACGTGATGCCGTGGAGGGGCCTTGGTCGGTGTCAGACTCCCACGAATCTGGGATGCCACAGAGATGTTTGCAGAGGTGTCCGCACAGAAATGTGCCCGCCACACAGAGTTCTTCTTGCAGGGTCCTTTGGAGAGGGCTTGGGGGTACTTTTCGACCTGTTTGGCGAGGCGTCTTCCTATGATCGCTTCACTGAATTGGTGGAACTGTCCAGATGCCTTTTTTAGCACCAACAAGTGTGTAAAAACATTCACACCCAAACCCATTTGAAAACATATGCACAAAAAATCATTTCAAAAACACACCTCACACTATTTATGTATGTTAATTCATTTAAAAAGTTTTCTAAAATAACCCCTAGAGGCACCGCAAGACTTTACATCAACACACCCAAGTTCACATGAAAATGCTACTTTTAAAATCAAATGAACCACATAACCACATCATACATAATTTTCAACACTTATATAATTTAATAAATCTATTAACTAATTTACAGAACACTTTCAATTAAAAAAAATAGAGTTTACACCAATTCACAACCAATTCAATAAAAAGTTAATTTTTTTTTCAAATTTGTACACAACCTGAAATCATTTTCAAAACATGTATTTTATCCTTTAAAACAATATAAAGTTCACATTTAAAAAATGGTACAACATGTTCATCATGGAAAATTATTTCAATCTCCTTTAAGAACATACTTCCAAACCTATCCCCATTTATGTGCCTCTAAAATATTATTTTCACCTTTCAAATGAACCATAAAACCCTTCGACGAAACACCACACTAAAATACACACACACACACACACAACATAGCCATTTTCTATTACAAAATCCAAACCCAACAAAAAGCATGAAAAACCCTTTGAAAACACATTTTGTATCAGTCACACCATTTAATAAACCATTTCTACATCTAAAATTTCATTTCTAAAAAAAATTCTTCACAATTTAAACAGTTCACAACTGATACTCAAAATCACAAAACTAGAATAACATGCCCAAAATGATTCATTTCCCTTCAAAAATCCTTTTCAACACATGTGCACCTTAATCACCCACAAAAACACATTTTGCACTGCTCAAAAAATTAATTGAACACTTCCACTAATATTTTACAACCAGGACTATATAGAAACACAACAATTTCTCTTTAAAAAAATCTATTTTCAACACAAATGCATGTCAATGCATTTCCAAAACATGTTCAAACCACCAAAATAAACTACAGAGAATGCGAAAATTAACCATGTGAGAAAATTAAATTATCTAAAATTAATAGGCCATGGAACCATCTACCTTGGGTGAAGAAATTTCTAGAAGTTGATGCGAAACCCCCCTGCATCGCAACCAAAAGTGAAAACAAGATGTTGGAAGAGATGTTCATGCAACTGGAGAACCTGGTGCTGGAAACAGTCAAGTCATGTGATTCTAGATTTGATTCACTGAGGAGGAGCACCAATAATAGTCGAGTGGTATGATTCGAGCTTCGATTCAGTGAGGAGGAGCACCGACAGTGGGTGGCTTCCATGGAAATCTCATGATATCGCGATGAGATTGCAAATGGTTAGGGGTTTTAAAATAGATCGGGACATTTTTATCAGTGCTTATAAATAAGCTCTGATAAAACTAATATTTATCAATGCTAAAATTAGAGCAATGATAAATCTTAATTTTATCAGTGATTTATTTAGCGCTGAGAAATCCTCATCTTTATCAACACTTTTTCTGTGCTGATAATGATTCTTTTATCAACACTTATTAATGAAGCACTGTTAAATGATTTATAATTATAAATATACATAAAAAATTGAAAAAATTTATAAATATTTAATAAATATATATAAATATCAAAATAGTAAATAAATTTCTGTTTAAATATATTTATTTTAATTTTAAAATTATTTATTTCTAATTATAAATATATTTTTAAAAAATATTATTTATATAATTATACATTTATATTTAATAAATATATATAAATATAAATATAGTAAATATATTCATTATTTAAGTAAATTTATTATAAATTTAATAATTATTTAAATATACATAATTATTTATATATAATTATATAAACGATTTTAAGAAAAATATTTATTTTTTTATAATTATAAATATACAATTGTATAAATATAGTGACTGCACATTTCTAAATATATTTATTTACAAATATTTTTTACAAATATTTTTTTAACATTATTAACGAATAACTCCTTTTAAGTGCACACATCTATGTTAAATTGAGAGAAATTGAATATATTAAGAATATGTACACTTTAACAATATTGAAAAAATGGATAAGTTTGGTGTTTGTGCATTGTATATAAAAATGTAGTAATTATGTATATATATATAATGAATATAACACACATTTGATCTATATTAAATTGAAAAAATCAAATGATATTCAATTATATATTGAGTACTATGTAATTATAGTCAATATTTTTAATTCATAATAATTTTTAATTATAAACTATAATTCAATAAACATATGACTATTTAATGTAAAGAGTATAAATATTTTTTAATATATAAATCATATATATATATATATATATAAATTAACATATATCTATATATTTAATACATAAAATTTAACAACATTAATGATCATAATTATCTAATTAATAAAATGTTTAATAATTAATAATGTATAGTCAATATATTCATTTTTATCAATAATTATTTAATTAATAAAATTTGTAATATTATTTAATTTTTTTTAATTAATTTAATTATTTCATTTTATTTATATAAATATTAATCAGCACTAAAAATAAATCATTGATAAAGGATACCCCATATCAGTGCTAAAATTAAAGTACTAAAAAACTATACCCCGTATCAGTGCTAAAAATAATGCACCGATAAAGAATACCTTTATTAGCACTAAAAATATAGCGCTGATAAAGGTTTTCTTTTATCAGCACTAAAAAAGATGTGCTGATAAAAGGTTGAATTTATCAGAACTAAATAAATCACTGAAAAATATGCCATTTATCAGATTTTTTATAGCACTAATAATTACTAATGATGTTATAGGTGTGTTTTGTAGTAGTGTTTATTTTCTCAAGAAAAGTATGCAAGAGAGATGCTTGATAAAATCAACATGAATGATTCTAAACCAATGCCAACTCCAATTGCGGTTGGAATAGAACTAGGAATGCATGAGGATGTGACATCTATAGATCCCACAATGTATAGGATAATCATTTAAAACTTACTATACTTAACTAAAACACTTCCAGATATTACCTTTTCCTCATAATTAGATACCATCACTCAAAGTAATCCAAAGGAAGAACATATGACGGATGTGAAAAGAATCATGAGGTACATTCAAGGTACTCAAAATTATGGATTAGTCTTTACTTCAGGAAGAGATAGTGAACTATCAGTATTTTTTGATGTTGACTGGGTTGGAGATGTTGTTGATCAAAAGTCCACAAGTGGTGGAGAATTATTTATTGTAAAGAAGTGTGTGGGATGGTTGAGTAAGACATAGGAATGTACTTCTCTTAGTACTGCTGAAGCAGAATATATCTCGGCTACAAAGGCGTGCACTCAGATACTTTGGATGAAGCACCAATTGAATGATATTGGCGATGAAGTGAAATAGCCAATGGTAATTAATTGTGATATCTAGAGAGAAATTGATTTTATGAAGAATCCAGTTCAACATTTTCATACAAAACACATTGAAATCAGATATAACTTTATCAAAGAAAAAAGTGTAACAAGGCAAGATTAAAATGGATCATGTTGGAACTGATAAGTAAGTGGATGATATTCTTACCAAGCCACTGGAAGTGGCTATGTTTGAGAAACATTAGTCGAACTATCGGTTTAAACCCCCTCCTAGGGCATAAGGAGGTCATAAGGCTCCCCTCTCCCTAGTTGAATTTACTATTTTAATCTATTTATGGAAGTGATACAGGTTTATGGGGGAGATATGATCCAGGGGGAGTGTGTTTTGAGATTTAAAAAGTGAAGTTATTGGCATTTGGGTTTATTTTCAATAGAGTATAATGGATAAATTCAATGGTATAATGGAGGAAGATGAAATGTTTTTATGGTTTTATAGTTGCAGGTGCACAGAGAATGGAGAATTGAGATATTCAATGATTTGAAAAGGGTGAAAATGAGATTTCGGTGTTATGATGGAATAGTTGAGGGAATGTAATGATTCTATAATGGAGAATTGATATATTCAATGATTTTCAAAGGGTGAAAATGATATTTTAGTGTTATTAGGAAATTGCTCAAGGCATGTAATGATTCTGTGACATGGTCAGAGAATATCTTGGACATCTTTAAGCATTGAAAAACATGGTAACCCAATTCATGATTCCCCTCTTGTTTTATACACCAAGCATTGCCCATATAGACTTAGAGTGTTGGATGAGTTGTTTCTTACATATCTGGTTTTGATAGTTATTGGTGATCTATTGAAGTAATCTACAAATTTCCAAAAAACCTAAAGAGGGAGATTGTTGGAACCATGGCTGTTCTTTGCTAGAAATTAAGTGTGGTTTGTTTTTGTTGTCAATCCTCAAATGGATGATCAGTGAGATAGCAAGGAAAGGGAGTGTACAATTCAAGAAGATAGTAGTATTGAAGGGGGTGTAGTTTCCCAATGTTTTTTGAATTTTTGGGGTCCAAAATTTGGAAGATGGATATCATCGCGATAAGTGTATTTTCTTAAAGCCCTTATGAAAATATTGTAAAATCATGAATTTCATGAAGATGTAATTTTACAATCATGTTTCATGATGGATTAAATAATTCTGATGGTATGCTTCGTGATTACGACGAGCATCATGAATGACATAGAATTGGAGTATCACGATCTGTGATAGTGATCTATGCAATTACAATAATTATAGAATCGTGGCAGTGTGAAGGTTATGGCGGAGAGAATCATAACAATGTAAAATCCTAATGGTGCATTGTGAAAGGAGGTGCATCATGAAGATGTTTTTTAAAGATCCAGAAAATCCACAAAGAGGCAGTAGAGAATAATGAACGGGTGATCCTATAAATATGAGGCTACCCATCTTCACTTTTTAAAAAAGTTCCAAGGAAAATATGATTTTTTTTGATTTCGTGAAGCAAAGGTAGCTCCCAGAAACTGGGATTCAATGCGAGCATCAGCACCAAAAAAGACTTGTAAAGTCTTGAATAATGCCAATGCTTTTGAGAAAAGGGTGCTTCACGATAATGGGGTATTCCATGTTGAAATAGCGATCTTTGATAAGGTTGGTTATTCTGTAAAGGAAGAGGTGATTCATGAAGGAAATGTGTTCCGTGAAGAAAGAGGTGCTTCATGAAGGCAATGTTCCCCAAAAAGGTATAGGAGATTCACGAAGTCAGTGATCTTCACAAAGGATCTTTGCAAAAGGCAGTTTTGAATATCAATTTTTATGAGGGAAGGGATTTTAAAGTGAATCAATTTAGGTATAAGATGTGATTGGTGTATTGTTCTAAATCAGGGACAAAGTCTTAAGGCCAAACCAATGAAGATTCCTTTAAGTTAATGAACTAAGTTAGACTTCTCTCAAAGAAGTGAACTAAGGGGGATTCAACAGAAGTGTTTTAATGGATGCAATGATCTGTCCATAAAACCTTGTAATGGTAGTGTTCCTATCATAGAGTGACTGTGGAAGAAATTGTTTCTTCCACAACTAGTGAATATTAGTGGATTTCAGTAAAACTGAAACACTATCGACGTATGTTCCTTGGACTAGACCTTAGTGGTGAACCAAGTAAAAGTGATGTGTTTTCACTATACATATAAATTTTTTATTTCTCATCGAATCCATCATACATGTTTAATGATTTTCTATCAATGTGGGAACAAGATATGACACTTTAAAAGAAAAATTTGACACCCTGATTCTACCCTCCCCTCTCAGGGTGCTCTGGGGTCCTACAGAGATCATAAGTGAGAATACGATGAACATAAGGGCATGTGAATATGATCATAAAATAAAATAATCAAAACCAATCATCCATATATCATAAATTCATAGTCTTTTTATAAATAAATATATGATTAATAAGAATTTGAAAACATAAATCATAAAGTTCTATCTATGATAGGATAATATATACATAATAATATATAATCACATTGAAAAATATACACAATCATATGAAATCATTTCCATTGTCAAGGATCACTGCCAAGACCATCATCACATAGTAGCTAAAGTCCCTTAATGGATTGGGTTTTCTCCCCATCACTTGACATGTCAGCTCCTAAGATATAAGGTATTACCCAATGCATTAGAGGGTTATATAATTCCAGATCAACCCACCACTTAATTAATATAGTCTATTAGGGGTTAGGGTTAACTCCCCATTCCTAATAATCTCATGAGATTTAAATTTACCCATTTCAGTGGAGGGAGATATAATTCTATTCCCAACTGTCACATAATGAAAATAATACATATGTGTTCCATAGGAACATTCAAACATTAATAATTCCATCATAACTTATTTAATACATGGGAAATAAATAGGTTTTATTAAAAGTTCCATAAAATATTATCACATTACATCCAAAGAAATAAGTTTGTATATAAATGTTATTTCATATCCTAGATAATCATATGATGGAATTTAGGGTGTTTATATAGATAATTTTTTTTGTAAAACCATTAGAAATATTATTTGAAAAATAGAAAGAAATATCCTTTTATTTTGGAAAATTTTAAAAAATAAAAAATAAAAGAACAAATCGAATACAATTTTAATTAAAAAACCATAGAAAATTGAAAAATAATCCTAATAATGAATAAATGTTATGATAGTGGTAAAATGAGTTCAAGTGGTAATCATGAAAAAATATTCCTTTCATACCTTTATAAAGAAAGTAAAAAATAACTTATACAACAAACAATGTAAATATTCCTTTTTAAAAATTTATAGAAGATGTTTAAATCAAAACCCTTTAGAAAGAAATAACTTGAGAAGGAAAGTATAATATCATTATTATAAATATATTCATGATATAGAATGTTAGATAGGAATTATATTCACTATATAAATTAAAATAGGTATATAATTAGAAATATGTTCCAAAGAAGGAAATTTTGGATGAAAAACCTTTATGATTTTTATAATATTTTAATTAAAACTACTTGAAAAAGGGAACTTGTAATAGAACATTAAATAACATGAATAATGATATAATAATGATATAATATATAATGAGGTATTCTATACATCGTATAAAATAAATCAGTTGCATAACTTGAAATATGTCTGAAAGAAATAAAATAGAGACAAATAACCCTTACCTCAGACTTCTTTATAGTCAAGCATGCTCTATTTTCAATCTTCCTTGGATATCCTCATTTTGAATAATCTTTTTTTCATTTTAATGAGTGGGATATGGTTACACCAATGGATTTATTATTTGGAATATGAAGTGTGGAGATGTATTTGGGCATAATTTTGAGAGAAAACTGAACTCATATGTGTCATTCAAAAGTATATATTGAGTCCCTTTTTATAGGGAAAAAAGAATGGTGTTTAAAAAAATATTCAATATTTAAGGGTCAGGAATGTAATTTTAAAAATTTAAAGTGTCTCATAAATGGACCATTTATGGTATTCCTGGCCACTTCACACCCATTCAACTAAATAAATGATTTTTATGATTTTTAAATCAATTTAAAAAATATCATATAACATTAAACACCCTTTAAATTCATTTTCAGGACTATTCACATAAATTGACTTCAAAGATATCTAGATAGAAATGGAGTTAGAATATAAATATTTAATTAATAAATTATACTTTTTATGTGTATATAAAATTCATATAACACCATAATAAATAAAACCTTATTAGTTTTCATGTTTTTAAAATCATTTAACTGATTTTTCTCCAGCTTTCGCACAGGCTATGTCATTACTGCATAAGTGTTTTAATAATTATACTATTATTTAAAATTAAAAATAAATTAATAAATTAAATATAATTTATTAATTATACATAATATCATCTATAATATTTAATGATTTATTTTTTTATTCTCATCCTTTCTATAATAACCTTTAAAATATTATAAGTTAGTGGAGTGACATTATTATAAATTCCACTTACTTCTCTAGGAAGCCAACCAAGAATTCAAAGTAATACGCCAAAAAATTTCAAGGAAGGAGGCTAGTTCTAGAAACATCTCATCCACAAAAATAAGGTATGATGACCTAATCCTTTTAGACATATTATTACATGGTTCTTAAACATAAATATCCATTAATGCAAGACAAGGATCATAATAGACTAATGTATGTGGAAGACTAGGTTCTTAATACATAAAACATGGGTTCCTTATTTTATTTTCCATAGTGAGATCCTAAAATCCATTTAAACTCTCAAATCAATATGGGATAACCTAGGGAATACATAATGAAAATGGTGAGATAAAATCCCACTAAGGGAATAAGGATGATAAGGAAACATATCATGTGAGTCAAAGATATAACACAATTTCATAAAAGAGGAGGCACATGAGTAATCACATGGAATCATAATGTAATGAACATGGTATCATAATATTTTAGTAGCATAGGAAATGTGGAAACAACATATAGCATGGAATAAATATTAGTTACAACTAACTACCTAGACAATATCACATGGAGAATAAAGTCCCATGATATATTATGTTTACTCCCTAATCCCATTCATGACGTCTCATGAGACTCTAAAATTACACAATGCATTGGAGAACTATCTATACACACCCATAAAAATATGTTCATGATTTAGGTTTTCTGCATAAATGAAATCAATCATAAGACAGAATATAATAACCACCCTATCAAAGGAATGTATAATAAGCTAGATATATATGTGAGAGACATATATAAATAATTTATAAGAAATACATAGCATCAAAGTTTTTTTTCATAGATGAAAATACTTTAAAAAACATTCTTGAAGAAAATAACCCTTTCAATTTGAGTAACATCAAAGGATGCCATCTTATACAAAGAATGATTTTAAAAGATCACTTGGAAAATTTATTAATGATAATATCCTTTCCATTTTCAAAAAACTTATTTAAGATATAAAATTTTATCAAAAATTAAGGAAACATTTTTTTTTGAAAATAATATTTTAAAATTAAAAAGGAATATTTAAAACATTAAATGGTCATGATTGTGGAAGAGTTACATTCATGACAAATATGTTAAAAAAACAATGATTCCATTAAATTTATTGTAAGAAAAGTAAAACAGTAACCTATTAAAAAAATTGATGGAAGACTCATTTTAATAAATTTTTTAAAAACTCAATTATGGGTAAAAACGACTTTTAATAATCATAATAAAACATTTTGGAAATTAATTTTAAAAAACATGAATTTGGAAGAAGAAGGATTTTTTTTTGAAGTGAGAAATGAAGTTGGATTTTCTTATAAACATTTTATAAAACATTTTAAGTACTAAAGAGAGAAAACTGGTACTATTAGTTAAAAAATTTATTAAAAATAGAGTATAAGAAAATTAAAGGTTTTTATTAGACAATTATCAAATAATTTCCTTCAATGTAAATACAAGAATAAGCAATCCCGATTAAAATGAGATTGAAACATAAACCCTTATTGCTTTGGTAAATTTTGAATCATAACATCACATGAATTAAGTAGATGAATTGAAACTTAAAATATTTTTATGTAGGAATTATTCATGATATAGTATGTAAGGGGTAATTATATACACCATTAAAAATAAATTAAGTGCATAAAAGAACATGTGTCTCAAAGAAGGAAGTTTGAGATGAAACCCTTACAAAGTTCATATCATTGAGTCGAGAGTTCATCAATCTGAAGATTATGTGTAACAAATGTAGATCCAAAAAAAGACAAGTGTAAATAAAACATACAGAAATAAAAGTTAATTTTACTCATAATTTTGGAATAACATAATCAATTAGGTAGTCATATAACCAAATGAATGTAAATTGAGTTAAGAAACCCCTTACCTTGGACTTCCCTTTAGTTAAGAAATCTTTAAATCCAATATAGTGGGTTTAAATATGTTATTAACTTATACTAGAATAATTTTATTATTTATAATATCATATATGATCCTTTTATAACATCTTATTACATGTTCATTAAAAATGTTTCATTATCTCTGCTGTTTTGGGTGTTAATTTACCTGTTTTATTCTGCACATTTCATTGTGAAAGTTATGAATATTGAGCATATGTTATAATTAAATAATATCAATAATTATATTAATATTATAATTATAATTTTTTTCATTATATAAATCTTTATAATGATTATTTAATTTTGAAAATGGAGAATGAATCACATTCCTTTGTGAAGACGGTAGGTTGTACGCACACACGAGCAACAGTGTCATTTCCTTAATGAGTGAAAGGGTAAGAGATTAGATTGTATGTTAATTTTAAATAATAAATATTTTGTCATATATATCAAATATATTAATTAAATTTATCATTTTTAACTTCCATGTAAATAATAAATGGAAAACAAATCACATCGCTTCACGAGGTGGTAGTCCTTTGTACACACAGATGACGTTATCTTTTATTCAATGGATTATAAGGTAAGAAAGAATATAATGCATTTATTTTTAAGAATTATTAATATTTCATTAATATCATATACATTCATAAAATTAATCCTCATTACCTTCCATATAAAATGTAAGTGAAAAATGAATCACATCGCTTCGCGAGGTGGTAGTCCGCCGTACACACGAACGACGTTGTCAAATTCTCTATGGAATGGAAAGTAATAAGGTATATATTATATTAAAATTAAATAATTATAACTAAAAAATAAATATAATATATAATCATTATATATTTCATTATATTCATCTATGATAAGCGGTTAAGAAAAAAAATTACATCAGTCGTGAGGCAGTTGTCCACTGTACACACAATCAACGGTTTCAATTCCCATTTGAGAGAGGAAGAGATCGTTGTAGGAAATTTCCTTAACATAGAAAATATAATTATATATAATATAATTATTTTATTATATCATAATGATTTAATAATACTTTTAGTAGGTTGAGGAAGAAATAAAATAAAATGCTCGGTTAAGGACGTTACCTCATCTTCATACAATGTATTTTGGTTTGCACCAAAAGACTTCCTAGGTTGGATTTATGACCTATGAAATGATTATAGGATTATGAGTGGGATTTAAGATAGTGATTTAGGTAGTCACTTTCTGAACCAATGGGTTTTGGAAGTGTTAATAGTATAGGATAGGGGGTGGCCTTTTATAAGTGAGGTGAGTGGCACAAATGTAATTTTTGGAAAGAAAAAAGGCGTGCCCATGTTTTTCACATAAAAAGGATCTAAAATGGAAAATTATTGAAACTTAGAGGTTATAAGGTCTAAATATGTTCACAAAATGGGTTTTTTAAAAGTTTCTTGATCATTTTACCCCTTATCTTTTTAGTTTAACCCAAGGTAAACCCATTTTTACCTTAACCATGATAATTAATTTTTATTATTTTTACAATTCATTATGGTAAAAAAATAAATTTAAATTATTATATAATATAAATTATTTTGATTCAAAATATTTAATCCATTTTTAAAAATTTAATTCCTATAATTGGAAAAATTTAATTTGAAAATAAACCCATAGACCCGATGAGAAAGTAGTTTTCGAAAGAGAAAATGTTCAAAAGTTTAAAACGTTTTTATATCAAAATTCATTATAATATTGATTTAAATGACCTAAATTGGAATAATATTTATATTATTTAACTAATTTTACTTTTAAAACCATCCTAAAATAATTTTTATGTTTTTAAATTCTTTAAAATAAAAGGCAATTCTTAATAAAAACCAGTATTTTTACTATTCATCGAAAAGTTTATCTTTTATGAAAATTATCCAAAATTCACTCAAAGATAATTTTGGAATGATGATTTAAAAAATAAATCTTATTTTTTAAAATAAATTTTATAAAATTGTAAAAAATTGAATTTAAAATAAGTTAGCAAAAGGCGATAAAACAACTTTTTTTAGAAAAATACAGTTTTTAGGCATAAAATTGGATTTATTCTTATCTATTGTCTAGAAAAAGAATAAGATGAATTTTAAAAATTTTATTTCATATATAATATATATATTTAATTAAAATAATTAAAAAAAACTAATTTATTTAATTTATTATAATAAAACACATTTGTGCGCATAAAAATAGTTTTTTTAGAAAAAATGATTTCCTTTATTTTCAAATGGTTTTTATTTTAATTTCTAATTATTTTTCCATCAAAGAATTAATTTTATATACACTTTAAAACATATGTTTTTATAATTTATTTAATCTTATTCATACCCACTATTCCAATGATTAGGAAATAACTATCATATTAAATAATAATATTTTAATAGTATGCCGCATTTTAATGCGATTTTGTGTGTAGTAAAAACTATTAATGAAATAAAAATTATTTGAAAAAAATATTTCATAAAAAATTTGGGTGTTATATTGTACCCCCTTAGATAAATTTCATCCTCTCAATTTGAACTTGTTATCGATAATTAAGTGTTTAAAATTTGAAAATCCCTTTATAGGGAACCCACATCATAAAAAGGGTTAATAAAACTTCCTCTTAAAAGCGAGAGAGGGATGTTTGAAGGTCATATGTAATAAAACATATTATGTTTTAAAATAGGATAACATAAGTGATAAGGGAATATTTGGAAATGGAAGAAAAGCGTAATGTGTAAATAATTATAGAGAGTGATAGAGATCATTGATCACAACAAAGTGAATGATCAGGAGAAAATAAATAATAATAAAACCATAAAGCAAAGAGGTGTGAAATAGGTCATTGATATCATTAGAAATTATTGTAATAGGACTATATTTTATTTCAATATCATTTTCTTAAAGTTTATTAATTTTCAAAAGAATAAATACTTACTTTATTTAATTCCATTTTATAAGCATAATCTCATCCTTTGGTTGTGCATTGATCAATTTTCACATCATCTCATAATTTTGGAAATAAAGATTAATTTTTTTATGCCTGAAGCACTAGTGGATTATAAGATCTATAAATTCATGATAATTAATTTCTTATATCTCTATTTATTATCAAAAATAAAATTATTAGCACAAGTTATCCAATAACACCCAAAGTTACTTGTAATCCATTACTTAAATAGTTAACCTTAAGGATCCTCTATGTTTGACCAAAATTAGAATCCAAAAATTTATAAATAAGGTCACAAAAATTACAAAATAAACTTATCATCAATACCCCAAACAATATAAAGTAGCTATTAATGTTAGATACCAAATATGTGAATATATTGATCATATATTCTCTTAAGGCATGGTAATATACTCAATTACCATAAAACCATAATGAAACCATAAATGATTTAAAAAATTAACACTATACTCATAAAATCATAGATTATTGAACATATTCCATAAATCAAAAAATTTTATAAACTCCATAAATAGTAGCATAAGACAATTTTTCATCAAACCGTTAATCATTTCCAAGTTTATCAATACTATCCAATTTAATTTATGTATATAAATCTTCTCTTTATCCAAATTAAACACCATTTTCTTAACATCAAGAACATATTAAGGGTTGTCTTCCCTTAATCACGTGTTTTCCATAAAATATCACCTTAACATTAAATAACTTTTCTAGGTCATCAATACCATTCAACATATTATTATATAAACTTAATTAAAAACATATATATGAAATTACTTATATATTTCATAATTATTGAATTTCAATACATAAAAACTTCAATAAATACAATTTTTTATTAAAAACTTAACTAGGTTTCATTATATTATTCCTTAATAGCTCCTTAAATTCATGTAAAATTTGTAGTCTCTTCATCATCAATAGTAAAACCTTTACCCATACAAACTTTTTGACCATGTTCTTGATATTTTTCCCCAGGACATCAATTTTCATAATTCCCATTATTTCCACATTTAAAGCATTCAACCTTTGATGATTCCTTAAGGAAACCATTATTCTTATCCATTGTGTTCACTTAACATTTTATTTTTCCTCGATAATTACTTACGTTTTCCCCATATTATCTAGAGGAAAAAATCTTATGATTACTTTGAGACATTCACTTGAGTGCTTCTTCCCACATTCTTGACATATAGGAAACTGAATCTTCTTTCCTCCATTATCTCCACCACCAAAAATCTCTATGAACTCTATCCTTCTCTTCTTTGGTGAGTTTGAGAGTTGCTTAAGCTGAAAGTTATTAATAATATATCATCATTTCTTATTAGGAATAATCACAATATCCATAACTCCAATAATCATCCCATTTGGTTTCTCATAAACACAATGTCCATCACATTCAAATTTATCATAGTTCATTCTATATTCCACTATTGACTAAAACCATAAATCATAGTGTGAGAAACAATATTTATAGTTTGAAAATACAAAATCATGAAAAATTATTTATAATATGTCTAAATAATGAAAACTTCATTTCAATCTATGACACCTTAGGTTTAACCTATATCATTCAGGATCATAATCTATTTAAATCCTTCATGATGTTTCATAAGGAGTTTGTAAATTTCCAAATTATATCCCCCAGGAGTGTTAAACTAGGTGCATATTAAGACCCATTTTCATATTCCAAGTAATTCTCAAGTCAAGACTAACGTTACATTTAAATAGTTATTACCCTTAGGTATATCTGTGATAGAAACACGTTTACTTATAGTATCCAAAAATGGATTTAATTTCTTAGTAAACACTCACTATATACTTCACAAATATTCAAGAATATTTTTATATAATTAATCCTATTCTTAGACTTATCCCTAGGGTTCTCACTAAAGTTTTATCATACTAGTTCCACAGTTTAACTAACCCGTTTCAATGATACCAACAATGAAGACTCAATACTTTTACACACATTATTATATGTTTCTTAAACATAAATAACCATTAATAAAAAACAAGTATTGTAAAGTACTAGTGTCTTTGAAAGGATAGGTTCTTAAAACATAAAACATGAATTACTTGTTTTATATTCTATAATGATTTCATAAAATCTATTCGAGCTCCTAAATCTACATTATATAACTAGGGGAATACATAAATAAAGGGGTGATCTAAAAATCTGAGTAAGATAATAAACATGATAAGGAAGCATAACATTTGAGTTAAAGATATAACATAATATTGTAAAAGAGGTGGCACATGATTAATCACATGGAAGCATAACATAATTAACATGCTTTCATAAGATCATGATAACATAAAAAATGTAGAAGCAACATATAACATAACATAAACATGAATTAATAATAACTACCTAGACAATATCATAGGGTGGAAAAAGTCCCATAATGGATTAATTTTACTCCCTAATCCCATACATGATGTATCATGAGACTATAACATTAACCAATCATTATAGTGCTATATTGGTGCACCAATAATAACATGTGCACCAATAATAACATGTTAATGATCTACGTGTTCCACATAAATGAAATCAGTCATAAGGGATAACATAATAATTACCCATGGAAACCAAATGGGTTGTATAATATTTATTCATATCATAATAAATGGAAATTTAATAATGAATTCATTTGAGAAATGATCACAAGTAATGTATTAAAATATAAATAGAAGGGTGAATAAGTTAGGTATATATGCGAGAGACATATATACATAATTTAGAAGAAATACATAACATCAAAGGTTGCTTCCATTACTGAAAATAAAAAAAACATTCTTGAAGAAAATAACCTTTTCAGTTTGAGTAACATAAAAGGATGTCATCTTAGAAGGAAAATGATTTTAAAAGATCACTTTAAACATTTCTTAAGGAAAATATCCTTTCCATTTTAAAAACACGTATTTAAAATCTAAAACATTCTTATAAATTAAATAAAACATTATTTTTAAAATAAAATTTGAAACTTAGAAAGGAATATTTAAAATAATGAGTAGTCACGATGATAGAAGAGTTTCGTTCATGCCAAATATGTTAAAATAAATAAATATTCCTTTCAAAATTTTGTAAAAAATTTAAAATGTAAATTGTTTATAAAATTATACAAAGATTAATTCTAATTTTTTTTAAAAATATAATTAAGTTAAAAAATTACTTTAAAAATTATAGTAAAACATTTTTAAAAATATTTTTAGAAAACATGTATTTGGAAGAAGAAATATTTTTGACCGAAGAGAGAAATAAAGTTAGATTTTATTAAAAACATTTTATAAATAATTTTAAGTATCAAAGAGATGAAAATGGTACTATTACTTGAAAATCTCATGAATAACCATAGTATAATAAAATTAAAGGTTTTTATTAGAAAATTATCAAATAATTTCCTTCAATGTAAAGTAAAGGATAAACAATCCTGATTAAAATGAGATTGAAACATAAAACCTTACCGCTTTGGTAAATTCTGAATCATAAATTCCCATGAATGAAGTATCTGAATTATAACTTAAAATATCATGATGTTAAAAGGATTCATGATATATTATGTAATGGGTAAATATATACACCATTAAAAATAAATTAGGTGCATACACGAACATGTGTCTTAAAGAAGGAAGTTTGAGATGAAACCCTTACAAAGTTTATATCATTGAGGTGATAGTTAATAAATTGGGTTAATATGTGTAAAAAATTTACATCCAACCTAAGAAAATTTTAAATAAAATATAAATCAATAAAAAGTTATTTGACTCAAAATTTTGGCATAATATAATCAATGAAGTAGTCATATAATCCAATGAATGGAAATTGAGTTAAGAAATCCCTTACCTCACGCTTCCCTTTTGTTGAGTACTATTTAACCTCCTATATAGTAGTTTTAAACATGTTATTAAATTATACCAGATTCATATTATTATTTATAATATTATATATGATCCATTTATAACATCTTATTATTCGTTCATCAATAATATTTCATTATAACTATTGTTTCGTGTATTCATTGCCTTATTTTCTCCTGCATGTTTTGTTGTGAGAGTTAAGGATCTTGAACATAGGTTATATTTCCATAATCTACAAAAATATATTAATAGTATAATTATAATTTTTATTCATTATATACATCTTTATAATCATTTTTTAATTTTAAACATGGTGAATGAATCACATCACTTCATGGAGACAGTAGACCACACATACACATGAGCGACGTTATCATTTCCTTAAAGACTTAGAGGATCAGAAATTGGATTATATAATAATTTTAAATAATTAATAAAATTTTATATATATCACATATATTTATTAAATTTATTCTTTTTTACCTCTCATGTAAAGTGTAAGTAAAAAATAAATCACATCACTTTGCGAGGCGGCAGTCCGCCGTACACACGAACAACATTATCATTTATTCAATAGATGATAAGGTAAGAAATTGTATGATATATTTATTTTGTATAATGAGTAATATTTAATTAATAGCATATATACATATCAAATTAATCCTTATTACCTTCCAAATAAATCATAAGTGAAAAATTAATTACATCACTTCGTAAGGAGGTAGTCCGCCATACACACGAACGCCGTTATCACATTCTCTATGAAATGAAAATAAAGAAAGTATAAATGATATTAGAATCAAAAAATTATAATTTTATTATAAATATCATATATAATCATTATATATGTCATTATATTCATCCATGAGAAGTAGTGATGGGAAATAAATAACATCGGTTCACGAGGCGGCAGCCTGCCGTACACATGATCAATGTTTTCATTTACCATTGGAGGGAGGAGGGGATAGTTGTAGGTAATAAAATTAACATAAATAAATGTCAGTATATATAATATACTTAGGTTTTTATATTATCATGTTTTAATAATATTTGAATTATGTGGAAGAAGATAAAAATTAAAATGCTCTGTTACAGACTTACCTCTTCTTCAGACAACTTCTTTTGGTTTTCAAAAAAATCCTTCCTTGGATGGATTAAAAAAAAGGATTATAGAATTATGGAAGGGTATTAAAGAATTTATTTGGTCATGTATTTTCTAAACCAATGGGTTTTTGAAGTGTGAATAGGATATGATAGGGGGTGTCCTTTTATAAGTGAGGTGAGTAACACACTTGTAATATTTGAAAATAAGGAGTAACCATGTTTTTCATATGATAAAAGAATCCAAAATTATCTTTTGTTTATCATTATAGGTAATAAGGTCAACATATGTCCATAAAATTGGTTTTTGAGAAGTTTCTAGGTCATTTTACCCCTTTTCTTTGTAGTTTAACCCCTAGTAAACCATTTTTCACCTTAACTGTGGTAATTAATTTTTACTATTAATTATGGTAAAAAAATAATTTGAAATTGTTAGATATTATAAATTATAATTATTACAAAAATGGAATATATTTTTTCAAATTATATTCACATAATTGGAAATTCTTAATTTAAAATTAAACCCGTAGACGTGACAAGAAATCGGTTTTCCAAAGAGAAAATGTTCAAAAGTTTAAAAAGTTTTTATATAAAAATTAAATATGAAACAGATTAAAATGAAAAAAATTGGTTAAATACATATATAATTTAACTAATTTTACTTTTAAAACCTTATGAAAACAATTTTTATGTTTTTAAATACGTTAAAAGAAATAAAAATTCTTAATAAAAACCAGTATTGTTCACAATTCATCGAAAAATTTATCTTTTCAAAAAATTACCAAAGATTCACTCCAAAATAATTTTGAAATAATTATTTCAAAAATAAATTTCATTTTTTAAAATAATTTTTATAAAAGTAGAAAAAATTAATTTTTAAATAAGTGCGCAAAGGGCGACAATTTTTTTTTAAATATATTTTTAAGCATAAAATTGTATTTTTTTATCTTTTGTATATAAAAAAAGATGAATATTAAAGTTTTTACTGAATATAAAAAAATATATTTCATTAAAATCATTCAATAAAAGTGATTTATTTAATTTATTGATATAAAACAAGGTTGTGCTCATAAAAATAGTTTTTTAAAAATTTATTTCATTTATTTTCAAATGGTTTTTATTTTCATTTCTAATTAACTGGTCACCAAATGATTCATTTTATATACATGTTTAAACCATATATTTTCATAATTTAGTTAATACTATTCATACTCTCCATCCCAATAACTAAGAAATAATTATTATATTAAATAATAATATTTTATTAGTATGTCGCGTTTTGTTAAAACTCAGCATCTCGTGTAGTGAAAGATATCAAAGAAATTAAAATTATCTGTTTTTTAAAACATATCCAGGTGTAAAATAAGTCATAAAGTTAAAGGTATTTTTAGGCCTTATCCATTTGTTCAACCTCTTTTTTACCCCTTTTACCCTTTACTATAGTGGATAACTTTTACCATGGTAACTAATTTTTATGACTTAAAATTTAATTAAACTTATTTATAAATTTAAATATATTAATTTAAATTATGTAACACATTTTAATAAATAAAATTTAAAAATTTGTTAAAAATTAATTCTAATATCATCACACAAAATTCATAAAAACTAGTTTTAGAAAAAATGTATTTTTGAAGCATAAAATGAATTTATTCTCATTATATGACTAGAAACAATCATTGTATAATTGTTAATTTTTTACGGATTATATTATTAATAAATTTAATCAAAATAATTTATCATTAGTGATTGATTTAATTTATTAATATTAAAATACATTACACACTTTAAAAATAGTTGTATGAAAAATATCACTTTTTGTCATCAAGTGATTTTATATTAATTCCTAACCAAGGTAAGAATGATTATTAATTCCAATAAAAGTATAAAAAATTACTTTAAATAAATTTAATTTTGTAAATAATTTAAATTTATCTTTTAAATAATGATATAAAAAATAAAGTTAAAAGAACATTTCTCTTTAGCAAAGATTTATTCGATTATTATTCCTTATAATTACTTAATTATTTCATGGATGTTGTTAATTGATTTTAATAATTATTACTCAAATATTAATCAATAAATTTTATTGATATCATTTCTCAATTAACTCATAAATAAAACAATTTACAAAAATAGTTTAAAATAGATTCAAGAAAATTTTCTTAATTAAATTAGATCCCTTTAATTTTATAAATCTATTTATTTTATCAATTTCAATTAAATATTTAATAATTTATTTAATTTTTAATGAAATAAATCATTATTCACTTAAGTTTAGTGTTGCGTATATAAAAATCTGTCATATATATTGGTTTTATTTAAAGTATAATACATACTAAAATATTAGGGTGTTACATCAGGTGTCACATTGAAACACGAAGGTCGATGTTGTGAGCCTAGTAAGGGTTTAGTGATGGAACATGTCTTGTGCTTGAGAGGCCGAACTTGGTTAGATGTGATGTTTTTTTGTGGATGGAAAAACCTTATATTTTCTATGATATTTTCTTAGCTGGATGTGCCCCTTAAAGATAAATGATGATATGGGATGCTTAGTGATTCCTAGGATCTAACTGTTGATCCAAAAGATTACATTAGATGATTAGGGACCTAGGATCCATTAGATATACAAGATGATATAGAGATACATGACTAATTATTCTTAAGATATTGTGTGGTAAATTATGATGTTGGGGGAGACGCCTAGTTATTCTTAGGATTTGGTTGGGGTACCTTATGATATTGGGAGAGATTCCTAGTCATCCCTAGGATCTGGTTATTATACCTAATGATGTTATATGATATTCCTAGTGATTCATAGGATCCTTCTTCTATGCCTAGTGTAACATTGGATGCTTAGGATCCAATGGTGATGTATGATACTATGAGATGTCTGGGAAGCCTGGGTTCTGACTGCTGATCCTAGAGATGTTATGGGATTCCTAGAATACCTAATATCTGGTAGTGATACCTGTTAACATTATATGAGATTACTAGTATTCCTAGGATCTAGTCGTGGAGCTTATGTCATGGTATTCCTAGGATAACTATTTGGATCTAATGTTATATTTGGTGGAGGTATGTACATGGGATCTTAGGGTAGGACTTGTATCCCCTAGAGGATATGTGACATGCTTGGAGACAATCCACCAATGACCAAAGAATGTATGGTCATCCCTGGGTATCAGGTTAGGACTAAAGGATCAATGTTGAATAATTATTTACCCTTATATATATATATTTTATTCAGATAATCATATCAAATGTGTATACACTACAATAATGGTTATGTAAGGGGACTGTGTTGGTAGTTCCATAATAATTTATACTCACACCAAGATTGGTTATCTATGACACTTGGGTACCCAATAAAACTACACTTTTCATAGGTTTAGGTAGGGTAGAGGACAAAATATGATTTTCAATAAGATGGATAGGAAAAAGTTAGTAAATGGATAAGATGTAGCTCATGGATGGTGGTAGAACCCTTTTGTACTTTTATTTATTTTCTTATTGTATATGTGATCTACATAGTGGGTGATTAGTAATTTTATACTGGTATGGGAGTGTTTTTATGCTTTTATATTCATTTATTATTATTGATGTTTCTTGTTTTTATTTGTTATGTGCACTATATGTTTTTTATGGATGTTGTTTGGTTATTTTCCATTGTTTAGTCAAACTAATATATGGGTATAGTATTCCCATGATAACACCTTATACCCTCACTATTAGTAAGTAGTCCTTGGAATGTAGGGAGATACACTTAAGGTCACACAATTACCACTAGTCCATGAAGTACACATTTTTCTAGGGTTGTGGGTCATTACAGTAAATATGAGATTGAAACTTTTAGGTTTGAATAGGTTACAGAATAATTTTACTACTATAAGTAATTTGTTTGAAAAATTATATAGATGTTTATTCTTAAAAGAACATTAGAGAAAAAATTATTCATTAAACAAATTTCTATCTCTTTGAAATCATAAAGCTTACATTTCTAAAGAGATTTAAACTATACAACATCTTATAGTGTAAAAAAGTTGGGTTCCTAAATGTCAACATGATAACATTCATCAACCCATGCATGTTCGAGTATCAAACTGTTAATACAGAATTTTTTAGAAATATAGGCTGAGTACCAATAACTAGAACATATGGTACATAGAAAAAAATGTTCTTGACATATGATTAGAAAAAATTTTAATTTATAGAATTTATAAAAATTAAAAAAAGAAGTTATTATTCTTAAGTTTATCAAAACTGAAAATTAGATTATTGAAATTTTTACTAAACACTTCAATTATGAGAGTTTTGAATATATTAAACAAAATTTAGGTATGATCAATATAAAGTGATCATAATTTCCACTACTTATTTCAATTATATCCCAACATTGAAAAAAAAACTTTAGTGAGGGGGAGGAAATTCTTTGTTTTATAATTACATTAAAGTTTTAAAAATGTACTTTATATTTTCACAATGTTTAATAAATAAAATTTCACTTAACAAAACATATAATAAGAACTCTAAACATTTACCATAACCACACCTAATGAACATTTCCTATTTTTTTGAGTTTTAAAAATATTTATTTTTATAAGGACCATTTACCTGAAGTATTTATTCTTATTAAGAAATTCACTATATTTTCCCAAAATATTAATCTTGTTAATTCTTTTCACCCTAATTTTATAAGTTTTTTTCTACTAACATGATTTCGTGGAAATTTTTTTTATGAATAATGTACCATATTATAAATATATTACTCATGGAAAACTTTTTTATAAATATCTTACAAATTACCCCTGATCTGATATATCTATAAAAATATTTAACTATCTTATGTATTTTGAAAAAAATACTCTTCTCATTATCTTTTAGATATGTTATTTACTCTTATAAATTTCAAGAACCACTCTTATGAATTTGATTGACCCCCAAGGAAGGGAAAACTATTTTTCTTTATCTTATTAAAGGATTATATTTCCAATTACCTAGAATATAATATAATAAATTTTTATTTTTTTTTAAAACAATATTTTTCTAAATAAGATGATCCATATGTATTGAAATATAACTTCTATAAGGTTCATACCTTTTAATATTATTGACTGTTAAATTTTATTATTGACTCTATTTATATCCCTTAATCCAAAAATTAGAAAAAATCATTTTTACATATTTTTTCATCAAGGGGGAAGTATAGTCCAAAATAAATGAAAATTATAATGAAAATATGGTTAAACTTATGTGTTAAATGTACACTTAATATCTTATATTAGCTCTTATTTGGTAGGTTCTTTTTTACCATCATAAATGGAGATAAGTTTGAAAATTTTGGTAAATGTTTATTGATATATTTAATAAGTAAGAAAGTTTTACTTTATATAGAGGATATATTTTCTTTTATCTAAGTGAGATAAATGTTTACAATGTGTGAGTGATGTGACTGTGCTTTTAAGGGGGGGGGGAGTTTTAATAAGGGGGAGAAAGTTTCAAGTTTTACTTTATTTGTAAAAGGAGGTAAAATTGATTAAGGGAAATAAAATATTATAAAAGGGTGAAGAATTTATCATTATGATAATTATTTTGAATGTCACTAACCTTGTGTGATTTCATAAAGGATGAATTTTAGTTTTTTGAGACATTATATTCAGGGGTGATTAATCAGACTATACACATTACAAGAAGTTTATTTTTTATCAAACTTAGATTTATTTGAGTTTCTATATGTGTTGTATTATTTTAAAAAAGATGGATATTTTTGGAGATATTTTTGAGTATGTTAACCTTACTCTTTTATTTAGTTTTGAAAAATCAAAATACACTTCATTAATGTTTTGTTTTAAGTATGTGTTTTTTTGTTTGAGTTTTTATGTATATTTTTTTATTGTCCAGATGATATGTTCAAATGCAGTGAACTATAATAATCTATGAATATACCGAAAAAAGACACTATGTGATGGATTGTATAAATTGAACACAACATTTGATAAAATTTAAAGCGACATCCATTAGATGATGGAGACCTGCATCCAATGATGTTGCAATTGAACCTGAAGAACTCGAAATGTAACTCCCCAACTCCATTAACCTATAGTCAGTGTTATTTAATTATATTGGTAAAAAAATACATACATCACAATATTCAAGATGTATTAGTTTAATAGTTTGAGGAGACTAGATATATAAATGAATGCTATATTAAATTAAAAACCATAGATTACATTGTATGGAAACATGGAAATTTTAATATTTGTCCTTGAAATTCTATACGTTATATATACTAGTATTCATGTTTTCCTAGGTAAATGAGAAAAAATATAAAAGGGGTGAGATAGGATGATCAGTAATGGGTAGTATATATTAAAAGATGTCATAGAAGAAACATGAAATAAATAATATGGTAGGAATAAATGTTAATAAAATAGTTCCATATAACTAATCAAGTGAACTTGAAATAAACCCATGGATAACATAACAATATAAATAATCAAATGGACAATAATAACTGATCTCATAGTGACGGAATGAATAATTATGAACATCTTAATCTTAAAATAAAGGCTTCATACCAAGACACCATACATACCATCAAGGCCTTATGCCAAGACATTATACTTAAACATGTAAGGCATACACCAAATTACCCACTAGTTTGTATCATGAGACATACCAATTCATCAAGGGGTGATATAATTATGGGACCACCCATAACTTAATAATTATAAAGTATTATTCATATAAAAGGGATGAATAAAAAATACAAAATCAACATTCCTTAGTAATCAGTAATTATCCACATTGAAATAAAAAATATATAGAGTATTAAAAACTCCCAATTTAATAAATGAAATAAATTTCCTGGTAAAAAATATTTAATTTTATGGTGTTCACACCATATAAATAATGATAAAGAAAATTAATTGAAATTCTATATAGTCAAACACTCTATTATAGTTCATAAAAAATTATGTGAAATATCCAAAGAATATCCTCTAAAAGTTTCAAACATGGTGTGTACTTAGGCATAATTTTTTCCCACCAAGTGAATATAGAGTTAATACCCAACCAAATTTTTTAGGGGTATTACCCATAGGTAAATCTATTCCAGATCCTATATCCACTTGTTTGTATTGAGATAGGTAACTCATTGGAAACCACACAATCTTTAATTTACAGTGACAAAAATATTTTTTGATCATCAAAATGACTTATTAAGGTAATATATATGAGTGGGAATAGTAATATCTTATTTAAAATATGATAAGTAACTTATAATAGTGAATCAGAATAATACTTTACATTACATTAATTTGGAAGGATTACTCAAATAAAGGGAAGATAAGGGATTATAGATCCATGCATCAATATAATAATGGATTTGGAAAAGGTTATAATGAGAGAGGATAAGTAATATATCATTAAAATCATTTAAAAAGGGAGATAATACTATATAATTACAAGAAATTAAATATATAAAAATAGTAATATAATAAAAAAATTGTATTTCAAAATGAAAGAGGACTGGAAACCCTTACTTGAAAAGTAACTTCTTAAATATTAATATTAACTTATTATAACCATATAAACTACTTGGAGAGTCTATTTAGATAGAAACTGAGAGGTAGGATAGGTATGGGAGAATGGGTGGAAGTGACCTCCTTTTATAGGTGAAAAGAGGGTCATTTATTTGGAAACTTAAGTTAGGTGAAGGGTAAAGGTGGAATAACATGAGGCTTATATGAGTTAGGTAAGGTAATATTGGTCATACATATGGATATATATTTACCCCTAAAAGTGGTCTTCTATAAGGTTTATGTGTCAAGTCAATTTAATAAAATTCAAGCTACTTTAACTTACAACTTTTACCACCATTAATATTGCTTAAATATTTACCATGGTAACTATTTTTTATAAAAAATATAAGATAACCCCTTTTACCAAATTTTGACATATTGAATATTAATTTGGAATCTATTTAATTTAATTTAATTTCGAAATATGATAAAATTAAATTTTAAATTAAGACATAGTATATAAAAAATAATTTTTTGGTAGAAAATGTCATTTTATGTATTAAACATTTTTATTCTTATTTATAATAAATTACTAATTAAATGAGTGTTAAAATATTTTTTTATATCTTAAAATAATATTAGAGTCATAATTTATGATATATAAGTTTAATTAATTTATATTAAAAAACACAATATTTAAAAAAATAATTCTTTTAAAATAAAACTTTTTTAGAAAAATCCAAAAAATACACCTTAAGCTAATTTTGTTATTTATTTTCCAAAAAAGATTTAAATTATAAAATTTAGAAATATAAAATTTTAAATAAATATCTTTATACTTTAATATAATGATGATTTATTATAATGTGCATTGTGAAATAGTTTTAGGGATATAATGTTTATATTCTATAGAAAAATCTAGGGTCTTACATAGAATATGACCATTAGAGTTTGTTATAGTAGATATCTATAAATTTAAATCAAGTATTAAAAGAATGGAATATATTAAACAAGTTAGATAAAGAGTTTTTAATTTTTTTTTATGTTGTGTATCATCATTTCCACCGAGTTCTTCTGATTGTATTATCTTCAGAGGGATTTTCTTGGAGAATCAGTGTGCCCAGTTTTCAATGAAAATAATATAATATTTTCTTGTTTTAATAAATATTTTTATGATCCCATATTATAAAATTGATTATGGGTATAGAAATTAGTTTTTCTAATCATTGTGATTGAGAGATTCTGAGGATAGAAAGATAGATCCCTTTTAATAGGGTTATAGTAAATTATGCTCAGGATTCTTAAACTTGCAGAGTTCGATAAGTGTGATCGAGGTCTTCTGAGGATAAGAAGACAAATAATATTTGATGGGTTCTTTTTTCATTTAGGATATTATATATTTGTAATGAGGATACCTATGATTAGGTTTACTGATCCTCCTATCACTTTGGATAAAAGTGAAGACTTCTTGCAAAATAAAAGATTTTTTTAATTAATATCATTTACAAGAGTATAAGGATTATCATCATTAACTATGTTCATTATTGTGTTTTATTTTTAATTTTTTCTATATATTATTTTGTATTGGTTGGATAGTAGTTAAGAATCCAATTAATTTATTTTCCACTAATTTTATATGTTTTTAACTTTGATTTGATTGGAAGTTGTATTATCTGATCAACTTACGCCTAGAGTGGGATGAGAATTTCACGTCACTTGTTAGACTAAAATTCACCCCCTCTTATAGTTCCATAAAAAACAAGCTTATAGGAAATAAATGACCTTTCCTCACTAGAATCACTCATGATCTGGTAGAGTTGAATGTTCCACCCCAAACCCACCTCTAATAGGACACGAGTAAGTGACTATCACTGAGGGTATATAAAATATTAGTGAAATTACCATCTAAAATATAAGTAATATATGATAAAACCACCAATAAAATCCATTTTATAAAAATAAAACAACCCAAAATACCAAAAAATCATTTAATCTAATATAGGAATCAAAATATAATATCCCTAAAATAAATACTAAAAGGAACAACTCCTAAGATACTAAATCTGAATTCAAATTAGCTTTAAATTTCAAGATATGAATTTTTAGTAAAATCATGAAATACATCTTGAAAATATGTAAAAATAGAATATAGGAAATATGAGTGAGAATAAAACTATACCCAAAAGGTTCTTCCCTATAATATATCATGAAAATGTGGAAGAAACATACTAAAGTTTTTTTTGGATAAATAGTAAAACTGACTCATCACCTATACCAAGTCAACCACTTGCAAAGGATTTCTCAAAAAATACATATAAAAGTATAATAAAATAATAATAAAAAGAATATATTTATATATAGAAAGTTACCCTGCACTCACTTCCCCACTGAACTAGTCTCCCTAAAAAAATACATCTTCATGTTTCTATCCCTTCAATACCCACATAAACACATACTACATACCAAATCATAACCATATACCACATTAACATATTAAAATATCACATTACCACATAATCATAGAGACACGTCATGAAGGACATACCATATTAACACATCCAGAAACTATATTACCAAAACTATATAGCATGTTACCTAAGTTGGGTAACATGACTGATGACCATGTGGGGTTTTGGATTCCAAATCACCCACCTCAAACCAAGATTCAATGTTACAACATCAAAAATAAAGGAAACCAATAATCAAACACTAATTAATGCCCAATAACCTTTCACCAACCCTATAATACTTAAATTTAAATCAAACTAATTCCTCAAACATGACCAAAACATCTTTAGTGAAAGAAGGAATGAATACAAAGAATAATAAGAACAGGACAAAGAATAATTTCCTTGTTTGGTGAAACTTGGATTAAAGTGAAAGATAAGATCATATACTATATAATAGGACATTATAATTCATCTAAAAAATATTATGATTTTCAAATGTTAATAAAAAAAAGGAAACCAAGGGAATCCAAGAACATACTCAAATTTATAATAAAAATCTAGGTGAAAAAAATAATGATCTGATATAGAGTATTAGAACACAATGATGTCAAGTTAACTATATATTTCCAAACAATGGCACAATATCCTCTACAATACTACCTTTTCTCAAGTTCAATGAATGTTCAAAATAAATTTTATCAAAGAATATCAGGTTATAACATGCTTCATCACACTATAATGGCTAACCCTCCAAATTTCATGGAATAACCCTCCACTGAAATTTAGTTCCATAATCATCTTCCTTATTTGATTTAATGACCACCATGATAATATCATAGTAAAACCATAATAAACACAGTGTAATACATAAAATAAAGGAAACCCAATAAATCATGGACAAGTTTTTCACTATATAACACAACTTCATTCCATAATTTTAATAAAACATAGTGTAATGATCCTACCACACCAACTAGAGGACCACTAAAATATCACAGATCAAGATTCGTGGAATAACATAACACATAACATGGTAACCAAAATAATCATAGCATAACCAGTAGAACACAATGACCATAGGGAAATCTTTTACTCTAACTCCACTTACCAAAAAATCACTATGCATTGATAATGTTTCATGAGTTGATTTGTAATAAAGAATAAAATTTTAGCCAAAATCCATTTCTATTTTACCATTATCCTCCAAAATAAATTTCAAATACCTAAAAAACTCCAAAACCAAAATATAAAGTACCAATAGAAATATGGGCCTCTATATTAGATACCTATAAAATGATTTTCATCCATATGAATAAAGACAAAAACTGGTAGATCAAGAAAACCCTGAAAACCAAATACCCTATGAGATACCTCTCAAATAATAATTTCACCATCCCAAAAGCATTATGTAGTAAAAAATTAATAAGAATAAATTAAATCACATTAGTAAAAAATCAATCTCAATAACACCATAAGAATTAAGTAATTAAAATAACTCAAAATATTGAGATTGCACATGTGTCTCATACTCCCACATACACTCTTCTAATCCATCATGCATACACAAGACATGAACCTAAGGAATGAAAATCCCATAAAAAACATTCTCATGATGATCTTGAATCTTAACAGTCCACTATACTAATGTTTCATCATCCTCAATATCAAAATCTCCCTATTCAATGACATGATAATCATCATAAAGATATCATTACAATTAAGAAACATGAAAATTTTCATGAACCCAATCCATATATAGAGGAAGATACAATATATACACTTCCTCGCCAATACACTCAAAAACCTTGAAACGTTCAATTAAATGAGGATAGATCTTACTACCACAACCAATCCTCTACTGCCTTTGTTGAGGAGAAACCTTCAAGAACACATTATCACTAACCTCAAAATCTATAGGTCTCATCCTCTAACCAATATAATAATTAGGATAGTCCTAAGAAACTTTTATATGCTCATTAATCACCTATTCTTTCTCTTTTATACTCTACACCAAATCTAGTCCAAGAATCACCAACTCTCTAACCTTAGTCCTTCAGAATTTGGATATGCAAGGTTTCCCATATAATACCTTGAATGAATCTATACCAATGGATGAATGATATATATTATTATAGTAAAACTCAACCAAAGGTATATAATTCAACCATGAACTCCTAAAATAAAGAACATATACACACAAAATTTTATCCAATGCTTAGATCATCTACTCCATTAGTCCATCCATTTGTGAAAGAAAAGTAGTTTTAAACCATAACTGAGATCCAAAATCCTGATACGTTATATTTTGTACTTGTGAGTTAAAACATAGATATTTATCTTATATAATCATACTTGGAACCTTATGAAGATGCACAACCTCTTACATGTACAACCAAGTTAAATAATCCCCCAAATTTGACTCCTTAATATCCAAGAGTTGTTCTAACTTCATCAATAGATCCACAATCACCCATATAGAATCACGTAAATACAAGGAATGAGAAAAAATGGTAACAAAATCCATTTAAATGTTCTACCATTTTCACTAAGGAACCTAAAAGTCTATAATAGACCCCTTTGAATTCAATACTTGAATTTCACCTAAGGAAAATCCAATAACCGAGACATTAACTTGATTAACAACCTCTTCATCCCCTACAAATATAACTAACTCCTAAAGGAATGATACATAACACCTATATAGAACTCATGAAATAACACCTCTCACATCACCTATAGAAGGAAAAAATTCCCACTAAACAACACTATATATTTATTTCATTATAACTATCCCTCAAGAGAATCTCTATAAATGACATGATAACTCCACACCACCACACTAGGATCACCTAGATGAGGCTCATCCACCAACCACACCAAGAATGAATTCACTATCATTAGATATAATAAAAATCAATGAATGAGATACTTTAAATCAAGATATAAGGCAAAAAGATCCTCTATTATCCTTTATACTTATCTAGAATAATGAGAAACATCACCACACAAATTCCAACATAGCATATTAGCTACAAAATTATATTTCCCTAGAGTGTATGCGATCTCAAATTCATAATCCAACAAGAACTTCATCCACCTCCTCTAATGTAAATTCAATTCTCGTAGAGAAAAGATATATAATAGGATCTTTAGATCTATGAAGATCACAAATCACTCATCGATGTGATAATGATATCCTAAAATCAGAGGAAACACCACCACAATAATATCAAGATCATTAATGAAATAATTATGCTCATGAAAAAGTAACTTCCAAGATCCATATGATACCAACTCCCTCTTATGTATCTAAATAAAACCATTATCAAGATTATAAGAATAAAAAACGACCTTAAACATTAATTCCTCTTATAGAAGTAAAATTACAGGTGTATTGATCATATTATTTTCAGGTACTCAAACACTTCCTATCACTAATCTATCCACATAATGAATTGGTCCTCCCTAGTCAAGGATGCTGATGTGGCTTGATTTGATAAACGTTTTAAACATATAATTTGAGAAATAATAGTGTTTTTAATGTTAAAAATATTATTTAATTGGAGAATTATTGAATTTGGTTGTTTTTTTTGATTTGTTCATGGAATATTTTGGTGAAAACAGGTATTTTTGGTGCTTAATTATCCAATTATTCTTTGTTCAAAGTTTAATTCCTAATTTCAAGAATAAATATTCAAGTTATTAATTGAAATATATTTTTCAAATTGATTTTAATGAATTTGGGTTTTGTAATTAACACTCTAAATGTTCCATATTTTTATTTTTATTATCATTTTTGGGACATATTTGAAATCTGGAATTTATTATCTATTAATTTTTTGAAATTTTATTTTTATTTCTAGTTAATTAAATTTCATAAATTATTTTTTTCTTTGTATGTTGGAACTACTTAAAGGTTATTTAAGACCTGTGTAAAGGTAGTTAAGCTATTGTGTAATGTCCATAGAGAAAGTTTCATCAAGGTCGATGTATCATTTTGAAGGATAAAACAAGGTAAAATTGCATGGATGAGGATATGTAATGTTCATTAAAACACTATGTCAAGGTTATATTTAAAGGATGAGACCTATGTAGTGGTCAAAAGTGTCTCTAAAAGGATTTATAAGGGTACATCCATGGTTTAAATCATGTAAAGGTAACCCATTCTATATTATGGTTAGTGGTGAGCTATGTTAAGTTGATACCAAATATTATTATTCTACATAAATTTTTGGAAGGTTTATTGATAACATGGACCCTTAACATGAAAATTGAAGTAAATTCAAAGAGTGAGGGGATATCTTATCGATGATGCTAAATCTTTTAGCAGAAGTATTAAAGGATAAACTATGAATCCCACAAGGAAGGATCATAATTTTTTCAATGATTTCGATCAAGTAATAGTGAGGAAGATAAAACATATTAACAATAACTACATGGAAACATGGGATATGAGATTTAAGGTCATGAAATATGATTTATGATATAAAGATTTCATAAAAAATATGTATGTGAATTCATTTGAGGGTATCTACAACCACTGATCGTGAATGATTCTCAGATAAGAATTAATTCTGACTATATCAGAACTAACTTCTAGTTAGAGTAAAGGGTGAGTGTTGGTGACCTGAGTTACACTTTAATGATAAGGTAATCTAGAGGAAAATGAGGTATTGGGTTCCAAACTCAACTTATAAGGTTTTATTACTCCTTAATTCATCTATGTCTAAATTTCTATTTTTTTTTATTTTTACATTTATATTATGAAAATGCAATGTTATTAATTTCTTGATGGAGTTTTGAATGTTTATATTTGTTAATGAATTTCATGTTCTTGATTCTTTAATTCTTAGATATAATCCATTACTATTGTCCTTTTTTCAATTTGATTCAGTATTATTTTTGAATGATGTAATGATGGTTCTAAATCACTTTTAAGAATATTTTTAATTCATTTAACCTATTATAAAATACCAATACATTCATAAGTAAAAATTTTAAGAATGAATATTATAATAAAATGATAGTTTTTCCTTTTAATGACCTTTTGACCACATCATTTCTCATTTCCGTTTGAGATCACTATCTTGATAGAGATTGTTCTTAAACTCAATAGTATCTATAAATCTCTATAGAGGTTATAGGAATTTTTAGTGATCCATTTTTCTAATTGAGTTGGATATATTTTCTCTTGAGCATCACTTATTCAATATGGTCTCTTAGTTGAGTTCCCTCACAATTATCTTAGGAATAACTCCTTATATTTAACATTGTTTGGATCTAACCATATTAACACCAAACCTTAATTTTTCACTCACTATTCATTACTTTTCATCATTATATTCCCCACATTCAGTATATTAGGTTTAAATAAACCCCTTAAAAAAATTAATCCCTTCCCTTGAGATTGACCCCGATTTCCACTATTCTTAAGAAAGAAAAATATTATAAATGGAATTTTGAGTGCGAAAATGACCAAATTATCAAAATTTTGAAACATTTTTTAGGGAAGGATTCACTTTGAGTTTTTTCGGGTTAGGAAAGAAAAATAAAAATAATTAAAGAATAAAAAATTCTACCATTTTGAGCTACTTATAGGCGTTGAATGCAAAATCTGTAACTATTTTTTTTTCATGTTAATTATCTTTAAATTACTTTTTACTATTTTTATAAGTAATAATAATATTATATATCATTATATGTTTTGGGTTCAATATAATCAAACTTTGTGTGTTTTTACTTTTCATGGTAACAAAACATTGAAGTGTTCCTATAACTAGCCATGATAGCCCTAATATTATGAAGATAACTAAAGTTTTTATGTGTGTAAATGTAAAAATACATAAATATTTTAAAAAATATTAATGTAAATCTATGATAAATTTTATTAATACCATGAGAGAATTCAAAAGTTTCAAAATCAATTCTTGGAATTGGGAAAAAAATTGAGGATCAAGAAAAAGTTAAAATAAGTGACTAAGAAAATGAGTTGATAAACTTTGAGAATGAGCTTGAAGTGGAAAGTAAGGAAGAATTTAGAACTAGAAATATTGAATGTAACATTGATAAAATATTTTAACAAATATTATACCGATACCATTATGATTTTTTAAAGGTATATATGAAAGAATATCAATATCATATTTTTATAATGCCACATAAACCTATAAAATTATTAAATTTTAATGAAATTACATCTTGGGTTTGGGAGAGTATTTATAATCATAATTTAAATGTTAGAAACTATATAAAATATATTTTTAAAATATTATGTAATGATTTATAGATGAAGGGTTTGGAAATTAAGGAAGAAAACATCAATATATGAAATTTTAATTCCAAAATTTTTGAAATCAACATACAATGTGGTCTTAATTATTTTAAAACTATAAAAGTAAAAACAATTGAACCAATTTTTGATGAATAATAAGAGGTAATGAATTATAAATTTAAATTAATATAAGAACATTCATTCCGTGAACCTATGACTAATTATTTTCTCTTTTTATTCAATTATTAACCAAGTTCAACTATTAATCAACTAGGTAAGAGTGACTTAAATCTGAAAATTTTATGTTTTATATTCAATGATTCTGAATTGGAGTTTTCCCTACCTAATGAGGACATGGAAAACCAAAAATATATTAAATTTTTCCTCAGGAGAAAAAATTTAAGAACATGAAACAAGATTTTAACACACACTATTTTATTTAAGTATAAATGATTTTTTCAAAATAAGTGATTACTGGTTGTTTTTTCCATCTAGGGAGTTTTTGTAAGAAATTAATTGTTTAATATAACGTGAATTTGGATGTTTTTACGATGGAAAAATAAATTATTCTATATTCTTCTATTCCTTCCAAAACTATATTGGGTACATAAATTCACTTTATAGTTTAGAATAAATTTGAGGAGGATTTATTGTTGTTTTTAAAGGTTTAAAAACTTCTTAAAGAATAATTGAAAAAACTCTTCTTAAATATCATTTTCAATAATTTGTTTTAAGAAAATTTGTTTTTGAGAATTTAAATTCAGAAAATATATAGTAAAGCTACAAGGGTCATTCCACCCCTCAAGAATCACCCCACTTATTACTATCCAATAAAGAATGCTTGATATGTGTCAATTTTTACTAAATTATGGAAGAGAAAAACAACCCTCACAACCCTATAAAAAGGTGTTTTTAAGGTTTTTTTGGATGAAAAGTTTTTTCTTAGATTTTTTAGTCCCATAAAAATCAATCATCAATTAAAAATAAATGGACAACACACATGTGGTGGTTTTTGGATGAGAAACAAAATCATCTATCTAACTATGGTTATATCCTTATTTATGTTTTACTGGGGACTTAAAACCTAGAGCTAATGGAGTGGAAACCCAAAGTTTTAACTTTTTATTTTTCTCTTTAAATTTTAAATAAAACCCCTCATTATTTTCTTATGTAACCTCTTCTAACCCCTACTAATATTACCTTGTTTGTAATTTTAAAAATTTTGGTTGAAGCACTAAATAATTCATTAATAGCCTAAAGATTCATTGTTAATTTTTATAACGTTTTCATTTATTTGTAATTATTGGTTTCAATATTGATTTGATATATTTTTATTGGTGATATAATGAAAAAGGATAAGATGGAACTAGAGGAGTCTTAAAGAGACTGATCTTTAAGATCGAAAAGAAGAAGACAAAAACCAACTATCTTAGGATTTTTTATTTCATATTCTCTTACTTATTTTAATATTTAATATATTCACACCATTTAATGTAGTCTTTTTAGTTTGATTAAGATATAATGTTAGTGGAGTTATGGTTTAAATATTCTAATTGTTGGAAATTAAGTGTGTGTTGGGGGGTAACCAATCATAATTTTTATTCACGTTCAATGTATTTTTAATTTGATGGATGAATTTATTTATTAAATATAATTTATTTTAAATAATTTTAAAATAAAAATTGAAAGCTTTCTTATCACCTTGAAAATGAATTTGGACTAAAAATGCTACTGTTATTGAAATATTTTTGTACATGCTAATTTTCTATTCTATTTTTTAAAATTTAATAGTCTTCCAAAAAAGGTAAAAAAGGAATTTTCATTATAACTTCTATCTTATAAGTGTTGTTGAGAGAAGAATTTTAGAACCATTGGAGAATAAACATAATGATATTCAAGTATCAAGAAGAGTTACAAGCTAGAGTAACTTTAAACACTCTCCCAATACTAAAAATTTGTTACATTTTATTTTAAATATAAAATTATGGTATCTAATGTTTGTATATTTAATTATATAGGAGTTGAAATCAGTGTAACCAGGAGGAATTTTCTAATTAAAAAATAGGAAAAGCATAATTATCTGAAATCAAGGGTTAAATATTCTATCCAAGGGGAGTAATTATTTTAATTATCTATTTTTCCTACTCAATATTGTCACTTAACTAATAATATTGGTTTAATGAATAAAATGGTTAAAATATTTTTTCTAAAGTGATAATGCATGATGTATTCTCTAGGAAAACTTTTTTAGTTATTCTTATTATTTTTAATATCTTTATGTGATGAAATTGTGGTTTTTAATGATTGTTTTTATACCCTTTTGAAAATCATTTTTGAATTAAAGATTTAACCATGATCATCTCTGTACATTCTATTTTTGGAACTGAAATATATTTATAGTAAAATTTGGGAAAATATTGTTGCATATTGTGAAGTTTTATGTTTTTTATTGAGTATAAAATATGTTTTTTGAGATTTATTATGACCCTTGAACATGTTATGAACTACTAAATTGAAAATATTTTGGATCTATTTTTTTAAATTTTTATACCATCTAAAATTTCATAATTGGGGAAAATTTTGAGTTTTAAGTATAGGTGATGAGTCTTTATCTTGTGCTAAACAACATTTTATTGAAAACATATCAAAATAACTTAATTGTTTTCAAAATTGACTATTTTTAAGATTCACGTTTTCATTTTCAGTAGTTGTCAATTTTTCTTAAATTTGAAGACTATGTTTGATACTTGTAGTGCTTAATCATTTATATCCTACTATGGTCTCAATTTTGTAACATTATTTACATTAATTTATTATAAAATTTGATTTTGGTCAAACATTAGGAGTAATATTTAAAATCTTAATTGGATTTTACCAATTTTAATATAATTAAACTCATAATATTTTTATTTTAATTTGGATATGAAATGAACTCCTAATCCATTTGAAAAATTCCCTTTTATTTTATAAATAATGGTTGAGTTAATTATATGAATAAAATAATTATTTAAATAACTCAACTAATTAATAATATCTAAATATGTTGTGCTTCTAATTTTTTGAATCTATTCACCAAAAATAAAGGGGAAGTTTGTAAGAATAATTCAATGCAAAATAAAGCTTGTCTAATTCTTTTCAAAATTTCCAAAATCAATAACATTTGTAAAACTAGAATAAATTTTTTGTTAAGAACTTTATTTTGAGTAAAGAAATCATCTATAATTAATTAAAATATTACATGGGGTAAAACATTTTTCAAAATCACATATGGGCTTAAATTGAAAATCTTTCATTTTTGAGATTAATTTTTTTTCATTGGATTTATTGAATTAATTTTTTGAGGACAAGTAATTAATTAAGTGTGAAGGAATATGATGTGGATTTATTTGATAAATTTTTCCAAATCTAATTTGACAAATAGTTTTTTTGATGTAAAAAATTATTTTTAATTAGATAATTATTAAATATTAGTGGGTTTTTTATGAATTTTTTATTCTTTGAATATTATGGTGAAAATAGATTTTGTGGGGTTTAATTGTCTAAATTTTATTTTAAATGAATTAATTCATATTTTTAAAAACAAATATTATCATTATACATTTAAATATAATTTTAAATGGAATTTAAGGAATTTTGTTTTTTGAATTAGTACACTCAAAGTTATATTTTTTTTATTTTTAATATATTTTTGGGTCACATTTCAAATTTACTACCTATTTTGTTTTTGAAATTTTATTTTCATTTTGAATTTATCAAATTTCATAATGTATTATTTTCTTTTTCTGCAAAAACAATCTAAATTTCATTTGATACCCATGTAAAGGTAGTTATGATTATGTGTAAAAGTCATGTAAAAAGATGCGTCATGGTCAATGACCCATTTTGAAGGGAATTTCAAGGTAAAAATATGTGGTTGAGGCTACATAAGGGTCATTATGACACTGTTTCAAGTCCATATTCAGTGGATAAGGATTTCTTAAGGGTCAGTCATGCCTATCTTTAGCTGTATATGGGTAAATCCATAACTAAAATCAAGTAAAGGAATCCCACACTATATAAAGGTCATTAATAAGCTATGTCAAGCTACCAATGGGGATTTTGAAGGTGCGTAAAAGACAGAAGGTTTTACTGAGCATGTAGAACCTTCACTCTCATGTAAAAAAAATATCAAAGAGAGGGGGTATCTCTTATAAAAATATCTAAAGCTTGCAGAGGAATTCTTGAAGTTAAAATTAAGAATCCCATGTGGGAGGAGTGAAATTTGTAAGAATATTCCACTCAAGTCACAATGATGAAGATGGTGAATAGTAATAACAACCGCATGGAGTCTTAGGATATGAGAATGAAGGTTGGGTTATATGATTCAAGATGTTGTGATTTTATACAAAAAGGGTGCGTGACTTCATTTTAGTATATACACACTCACTGACCATGATTGATTTTCAGAAAAGGATTGACTTTGGCCAGATCAAAACAAACTTATTACTAAAGAAGAGGGTAGGAGGTGGTGGCATGTGCTACACTTAAAAGAGAAACTAAGCTTGGGGTAGATGAGGGAGTGGGATCCAAAATTGAAAGAAAAGTATTACTTCTTACTTAATTAAAATCTTTTTAAATTTATTTTTAATTTTACTTGTGTTTACCTTTATTTTATGAATGTGAATTGTACTTACTTTCTTGAGGTATTTTCAATTGTTTTTTTGTTAATGCATTTAATGTTCTTGATTATTAACTTATTAGTTATAATTAATTACTCTTGTACATTTTTACTTTAATTTAGTATTATTTTTTATTGATTTATTTATGTTTAAAAATATTTTTCAAGGATTTTTTGAAATCATTTATCCTACTGAAAAATATAGAAAAACTGAGTAGTAGGAATTTTAGGAATTTTAAGAATGAACATTCATAAGAATACAATAGTTTTTATTTTTAGATGAACTTTTTATCAATTAATTTGTAACTAATATTTGAGATCACTTCCTTGAAAGATATTTTTATTAAACACATTAGTATCTATAACTATCAATAGAGGTTGTAGGAATTTTTATCGATCCAATTTTATAGTTGATTTGAATATCTTTTCTCTTGAGCATCACTTTTTAGTAAGATATCCATGTAACATTCCCTCAAAATTATCATAGGCATACCTCTTTATTTTTAACATACTTTATCTCTAATTATATTAACACCTCACCATCAATTTTCACTCATAGTTCACTAAGTTTCATCATTATGTTTTCCGTTTTTAATAAATTAGGTTTAAATAAATCCCTTAGAATAACTAACCCATTCCCTTGGGTTTGAACATGTTTTACAATATTTTATTCTAAGTAGATAATTATAAATGACATTTTTATCATAATAATGATCTCATTATAAGTTTTCAAAGGAGATATAATCTAAAATAAATTAGACAAAAAATTCCTATAATAGATTATAAGACTAAGAAAATTGTGAACCTATGCAAAATTCATAAAATCCAACCATGAAATAAATGCCTCAATCTTAAAAGGATCATCTTACACTCCCTACTAAGATTTGATATTCCCAAAATAATATTCCATACATATCTCAAGATTTAACTTTAATAACATCCTATATAGATGATGTTTTTGAAGTAATTCTAATAAATACCTTAAATTCTCAACATGATCCTTATTTGAGTTCAAATACTCTAAGATTTTTTCCATGAAAAAAAACCATAAAAATGATCCCTAAACTCTGAAAACACGAAGTTCATTAATCACATGAAAAAACTAGGTAATTCATGAGACTAAAAGGCATGAACATGAACTCAAAGTGTCTATAATGACATTTGAAAGTAGTTTTTTATATCTTCCTCCTTCACCCTCATATGATGATACATAGACCAAAAAACAATCTTAAAAAACCATAAATATCCCTTTAACAAATATTCAATCATTGGAATGAGATAGTAGTTCTTTACTATTACCTAATTCAACCAATTATAGTTAATACACAACAAAAAACAACCATCCACCTTCTTTGTAAACAACACTAAGGCACCCCACAGTAAAAAACTAGGATAGATGAAAATTTTATACCACAAATCATCAATTTGATTTTGACACTCTCCCAACATTGAGGGTTCCATCATATAAGGATACTTAACTATTTGAGATATTCTAGGTTCAAAATATATTCTTTGAACATGATATAATATCGATGGGTAGGGTCAAAACCTACGAGGAAAAAAATCAAGGAACGCCTAAAGGACTATAAAAAATATTGTTTTCCCAAATTTGTATTATAATAAGATCTACTCTATTAGTTGAGAAGAAATGGGCTATATATTCTTACGATCCATCCAATGACCCCACTCATCGATGAACATTACACACTCATTTTTTGTATCTAAAAAAACTACCCTCTTTTGATAAGAGTCCATAAGAGTATGTATAAATTACAACCAATCCATGGCATAAATGAATTAATATAATTTTATTTGTAGAAATAATAACTCTCCCACTGATTGATACTACCCCAATATCATCTCACAACCGTTACACACATTAAAAAAGCTAGAATAACTTCTAACTATGTAGTTAACACTAAGGGAATTATAATTCTATCTAATTGAGCTCCAAAAATTATACCATGGAAAGTGAAATAGATAAGTGTAAAGATATTGAATTTAAAAAATCATACGATAGAGTATAAGATAAATATATGGTACATAAAACAACATATGGTCTTACCAATACTGAAAACTCTATGTCATCCATCTGACCATGCATTTATCTTTTTTCCTCACTGGACCAAATGATTTTTACCTATGTGTCCATGCATTTCCCTATGTCCTTGAGGATAAGGAATATCCTAGGTATTTTCTCAGTGTTCTCTATCACTCATTTGTTTCCAAAATTCCAAAGGGATATACTACTACCAATATAAGGCCCCGACCTTAAACCTTACTTAATATTGAATTAAATGAATAATTCACATTGTGGATCTTTTCAGGTTTAGAATTTTAGAGAATTAGGACATAACTATTACATCTCAAAAGATTAAAAAGTAGAAACTTTTACTAAGTTTCCATAAAATAAAAACTCTTAAAAGGAAACATGTCCAGTTCCATGTTTTAGGTTGCCTGACTTTCCCTTGATCCCATCCTTGACCCTATTCCACATTAAGTCCTATGAAAAACATTTCAAAAACATGGGATGAGCATAAAAAGCTCAGTAAGGGATACACAAAGAATGAAAACTGTTAGTTTTTCAAAACAACAAGTAAACCATGTATACTTTATCAAAGTAATAATTTTCACCTTTTCGAAGTAGTAAAAACTCTTCACTGAATAAAAGTTCATTAATTACCCTTATATAACCAAAAGATTACCCTAAAACCCATATAAAGATCACCTAACATATAAAGGTAACTTGGATCATAAAAATACTTAAGTGGAATAACCATAAGGTCGACTTCCACACATATCACTTAATGGAATATCCATTCATCCAACTTCCATACATACTTAATGGAATATCCATACGACCGACTTCCACACCCAATGCATTGGAGGTTATAACGTAACCACCTGTCCTGGTATTCACGGCACCACCCGTCATATGGTTTATCACATAACCACCCGTAAAATGTCCAAGTACCATCATTACACATAAAATATTGAAAATATAAACATTTCAATAACAACATTTCATTTTCAATCAAAATAAGTAATTCCAAGATATTGAATTAATCAATCCATTTTCAAAAATCATTAAAAGAGATTTTTGAATCAAAGTGTCCCATACCACTTTGAAGATTTTATTGGAATTATAATTTTAAAACATTAATGTCCATATAAATAAATACTAAAAACCATTTTGAAAACATGGACATTAAAGATAAAGATTTAGAATAATAAATCTTTAAAACATTTAAAACTATATTTTTGTTAAAGAGTTTTTAACCAAATGAGAGACTCTTGAATACAAATAATAGCGGAATAACATTTAATACGAACTTTATAATATCATGAGAATAAATTGATTCATGATATAATATGTCAAAGGATAGTATGCACACCATATAAGAGTGAATTGGTGCATGACAACAATGAAGTCTCAAAAGAAATGTAAAATGAGATGAAATCCATTATAAAAAAGGTATCCTAAAAGTAAGGACAAATCAATCTCATAATTATGTGTGACAAATAAAAATACACCCAATATAAGTGGAAATTAAGTGTAAAACAATCAAAGGTTATTCACACATATTCAAAGTATGACATATTCAATAACTACATGTTGAACCCAAAGAAATTTAAATTGGGTTAAGAAGTTCCCTTGGTAAAATTCGACATCCTAACAGCGTCACATAAAATTTTACAAAAAGGGTTGATGAGAGAGATAAAGGGGATCTAATCACTTGGACATAAAATTTACACAAATAAGGATATAGAAGAACATATCCCAACATAATAGTATGTGAATTAAAAGACATAACAAAAGAAGTCTTTAAAAAAAAGGAGGGTGAAAGGTTCCCTTACCGACATGGGTATCTTTCGAAACATACACCCCGTGAAAGAAGGAAAATAAAACATTGATGTAAATACTCATAAATGAAAGTATATTCCAAAATGAGTAAAATAATGGACAATACATACACCACTCAAAGGACATTGTGGCAAATGTAGCATAAATCTCATGGGAATAAAAGTGAGGTGAAAAATCCCTTACGATAACTCTGCAGTCTAACATCGCCACTTAAAACAACCAAAAATGGATGGATGAGATCAAATAGGGTATATCATCATATTAAAATAAAATTTACAGAAATATTAATATAAAATAACATCCCCCATCATAACAAATAGGATCTTAAAATAAGTAACATAAAGGAGAGTACTTAAAAAGAAAGAGAGAGGTTAGATCTCTTACGAAAATTCGGCAGCCTAACGGCGCCACTCAAAACATCCAAAATGGATTGATGAGAGAGAATAGGGTCTATAATCAAATGAACATAAAAATTACAGTAAGAGTAATATAAAATAACATCCCAATAACAAGAAATGTGATCTTTAAAAGGAATTACATAAAAGAGCGTACTTAAAAAGAAAGAGAGGAGTAGGATCCCTTACCTCGGGTCCGACTTGACTCGATCATTCTTTAACGTCCTGAATAATAAAATTGAGTTAATTTATACTTGCTTAAGAACATTTTTCAAGTTCATTATTCCTTTTATATCAATTATTGACATGTTATAAACATTATGTAATCATTTAAGTTAATAATGTTTGTTTTGTCGATATTTGGTACTTAAGTCAAAAGTGAACTTCTTATATTTACAAGTTGTTCACGTAGTCAAATATCCATTATCTCAATAATGATATTCATGATTTGGATATCATATATATCATATATATCCAGAATATACATGTATTTATAATATTACATAATCATTTAAGATTAGGAAATGAAATGCACCGTTCATGGAGACGGTAAGCCGTACGTACGCATGAACGCTACTTTCATTTCTATGTCATATTAATGGAATTAAAACTAAATGAGAGATGTGTATATTTTTAATTCAAGAATTATATTCATCCTTTAGATGTATCATACATCATATATATCCATTATATTTACTTATAATAGTACATTACATTTGAGGATAAGAAATGAAATACACCGTTCATGGAGACGGTAAGCCGTACGTACGCATGAACACTACTTTCATTTCTATATCATACTTTAATGGAAAGAAAACAATAATGATATAAAGTTATATTATAATTCCAGTATAAAATCATATATAATAACTTTAAATCCATCCTTTATACATCCCACATATGGCATTAACGAATCAAATCACTTTGAGGGGGCGATAGTCCGCACTTCCTAAAATGAAGATATCGCGTATACCCATAATGGAAGCCATAATGGTATGACACAAATGAAAAATACATAAGCTTATGTAAAACATAAAAATATTATATATCATATATAAACATAGTGACATCTTAATGGCCACATTTGAAGGTGTTATACGAGTGTTGAACAATCATCGTTTCGTGAGGCAGAAATTCACCATCCATAGAAACAGTATATTCTTTAACCATTAGATGAAGGTGTGTGTAAGTGTAGCTCGAATAATTAATATAAAAACATCCTAGTATATTGAAGATATTGTATTTTTTACAAAATAAATGAATAAAAAGAGTTTATGGGGTTGGAGAAGCAAAATAAAACAAAAGAGCACAAGTGAAGACGTTACCTTAAAATTGGGTAACTCCCTTTGGTTTGAACCAAAAGAGTTTATTGAAGAGCTTCCTGCCTAAGTTAAGGATTCTAGGATGAGGATAGGGATGTGGAGAGACAAAATGATCAGATCTTGGCCGAACCAAAGGCTTGAGAGGTGTGGGTAAGGTGGTAGAGGTGGGTGCCTTTTATAAGAGGAGAGGAGGGCCACTCTTGGTAAAGTATAAAATGTTACTTTATTTTCAAATGGTTTTCGGATTTTAATGGTCCCAAATTGATGTGTTTCGAGGATAAGGTGATAAGGGTTCAAAATCCAACCATCCAATAGGTTTTTGAAATGTGTAGGTCCTATATTTTGCATTATCTTTCCATTTTATGTAAATCGTTAAATAATGAGGTCATCACTGCATCATCATGATGTCATAACGAATTTAATTTATTTAAGGTATAAAAATTATAAAAAAAATACTATGACGTAGGAAATATTTTTATATTTCCAATGACTATTTTTAGTCAAAATTCTTACTTGTATAACCACATGTAAAAATTGTTTTAGTAAAACAAATCATGTTTGTGACATTTTTATTTTAACTTTAAATAAAAGGCATAAATGTCATTGTCAAACCCAAGTGGCTCCATGGGGTACCCAAAATCGACCCATGAGTTGTCTTGGTCGGCCATAACTCATCCAATAGGGTTAGGACAAGTGTCAATATATTTTCATTTTATTATAATATCATTTTTACCTTAAATCACACTAATTACCTTTAATTGCGATTAATAAAACTTAAAAGTTACTTTTCATCAAAAATTATTTTCATCTCATTGAACCACATTTTACTTAATATTGAAAATAATTTAAATTGGATTTTTAAAATTCAAATCACAGAAGTGGTAAAGTCCCATTTAAAGGAAAAATCAAATTTTGTAACGACCACTTTGTGGTTTCACTATTCATCAAAAATTGAAGTTTTTCAGAAAAATACCAAAAATTCACCCTAAGCTATATTTGATATTCCGAATTAAAAAATGATTTCTATTTTACCAAATTCATAACATATAAGTTGAATTAATTAATTTTATAATTAAATCCTGCTGTTAAAAGAAATAGCGTGTTTTTAAGAAATAATATCTTTCAAAAGATTGACACTCGTTTATGTCCAATCCTAAAGTGATATTAATTACAATGACCACCATTGGATTAAATGGTAAAAATATATTCTATTTACACTTTAAAACGAATTAAAAATATAATCTAATCATATAAATAAATTATATTAAAAAGAGGTTTTGAATTAAAATACAACATTTTTCACTATTCATTAAAAAATGAACTTTATCAGAAAAAATACCAAAAATCTACACAAAGTAAACTTTGATGTCCCGATTCAAAAGAAGAGTCTTATTTGGTCCAATAGAATGTATTAGAGTGACCAAAACTATATTTAAAGAGGGTTTTCCATCAAAAGGAGATAGTTTGGCCTTTTAGTGAAAATTAGAGTATATATGCCAAAAATTGAATTCTTTTCTTATTTTAAGCCTTTATTTTTTATTGGATAAATATAAAAACATATATAATAATTTTGTAGTTAGTTCTGTTCATTCCCGCCATTACAACGGCTAGGCATTAACTAGCATTTAAAATAATATTATTTTATTATTAGAGTGCAACGTAAGATTCCCAAGAAACTCGTTGTTGCGTGTTGGGTACGCCATCGAGCATAGCATCCCCTTTAAAGTTATATTAATATTTTATTCACAAATATGGATAAATGTGAAAATTTCATACTCTTTATTTACCTGGGGTGTTACATCCTTCCCCCCTTTTGGGAATTGCGTCCTCGCAATTTTAAAATTGGGCTTGGATACTTCATTGAAAGCCCCCCATCGGAAAAGGAGTAAATTAAACTATCACTTTAAAAGAATGAAAGGAAAGTACAAAGGTCACCCGTGTTAACCCATACTAGGATTCCAAGTATGAAAATATGGACATGGAGGAAAAAACAAAGGGTCATGTTCTGATGGAGAGTGATAGTAAACATGTCTAGGAGAAAGTTAACCATAAGAAAATCACAAACTTGTGATGGGTTAAACGGTATTCGATTCCCCAGTAGGAAAAGTTAATAGAAAACATTTTTGTTTTAAGTTACTTTTCATGGGGGAATTTATTTTTGAGCTTAACTAAATCATAATGAAACATACATACTTGTCATGTAGACTTTCAACTTTTACTAGATTCCTTAATCAAACTCATATTTTCTCCAAAAGATGGGTATTTAGGAAGACTTGTTCACATTAAGAGTACGATAATCAATTTCTAGAGAATCAACTAATCCAAAAAAGAGAACTATAAACTTCCCATGTCTTTAGACTCTAACCAAAACCAAAACCAAAAAGGTTAGTACAAGATCAGATAATCCAGAAAAGGATAACCCTTTATAAAAAGAAAATCTATTCTTAATCTCCAAAATTTGTCCAACAAAACCCAAAGTTCAACGAGGACCATTAGATAAACAATTTGTCCATAAAATTCCTCAAAGTAAACCAAACTAATATTGAAACCCAAATATTTGTAGGATTTATTCACATAGTCTTCCAAGTTAAGTCGTAACATTTATCTCCAAAAGAAACATCACTTGCTCCTAAAGTCTCGCATTGAAAAGTAATTAACCTAATCACATATCCTCCATGATAAGTTAATAAATTTCCATAGATATCCCAAAATCAACATACTCTTAATTCATAAAATCATTTAACTAAAAATAATTAGTCAAACTAACCAGGGACTTCACGCAGTCCAGTGGTCGGCGATAAATACCCATTGCACTTTGGTTGTGGGTTCGATTCCCGCAGCCTTGTCCAACGCGACGGGTTGTCACACGGTGTGCATGCTGTCCTTTTTTCCAAAACTACATAATTCTTAAAACATTCCCCAATAACGAGATAAAATCTTCAAAAATAACCATAATGTAATTTAACCTCAATTTTATCTCATGACTTTCTCTTTCCATTATTACATATAGTAACCCATAATTACCTCGAAAGTAAGGATCATATATACCCAAATAGTTCTTTATAACTATGTCCACAAAAGAACAGATTACTATTCTTTGAATAAAATTTTCATATATCATACATCAGTGTTACACATACTATAAAAAGTCTTCTAATGTACCCCATTATCAAAAGACACTTAATACTTTTAAGAATTTCACCATAACTCTTGAAGCCCTTATATGTTGACTTCTTACTCATTCAACATTCTTCATGATCCATTAACCATTCCTTTCCAACTTATTTTGAAATAATTCTTTCCTTCAATAAAAATCATGAATCATATCCTAATATTCCAAAATAGAAAACAAAAGTTAAGAAATAATCCATACCTTTGATTGGCCATTGTCAGTTTCTTCATCCTCAATCGGAATGTCATTAGGTATTGGTAAACGAGTATTTGTATGATCTTGGGGATCCTATTCACGAAACTTCTTCATAGGACATGTGTTTGCATAATGACCATGCACACCACATTTAAAACATTCAATTGATCCCTCAGAAAGAACTTCTTTCCCTTTCCTCGAGTCAACTGGATGCTTCCTTTTTCCATGGCAGGTTCTTGCTTTATGACCTTCATTTCCACATCTATAGCGTATTTCTGTCCTTTTGAAACATTTTCCTAGGTGTTTCTTTCCACATCTATGACACATAGGTTTTTTAACACACTTACCTTTATGATTATTACCTATAGTTCCGTAGGGATTTTTTTCTCGCATATATGATGCCTTATAGAAATCACCAAGGTTTAGGTGGTCAATCATGACTCCAGATAGTTGGTTGAGGATAAACACAAGAGTTCTCATTGTAGCTCCCATATCATTCAGTTGCTCGCCCAGAAAACTATCACAGTTTCCTTCACATCCACCGTTACTTTGGTGCCTACTAGATCCAGCCATTTACTAAAACCAAAAAGGTCAGCGTGAGTATATCAACAAAACCATCATTTACTAAAGAGGAAGATAAACACTAAGATATACTTACTCATTAACTTTATCTAAAAATAGGGCTGTTTATGAAATCCTAACCATTATGGTCTTGTCACTTATGCTTAAAGAATACCCTAACCTCTAAAGTTATCTAAACTGGCCTTTGATACCAATTATAAGGCCCCGACCATAAACCTTACTTAATATTGACTTAAATGAATAATTCACATTGAGGATCTTTTTAGGTTTAGAGTTATAGAGAATTAGGACATAACTATTACATTTCAAAAAGATTCCAAAGTAGAAACTTTTACTAAGTTTCCATAAAATAAAAACTCTTAAAAAAAACATGTCCAGTTCCATGCTTTATGTTGCATGACTTTCCCTTGATCCCATCCTTGACCCTATTCCACATTAAGTCCTGTGAAAAACATTTCAAAAACTTGGGATGAGCATAAAAAGCTCAGTAAGGGATACACAAAGAATGAAAACTGTTAGTTTTTCAAAACAACAATTAAACCATGTATACTTTATCAAAGTAATACTTTTCACCTTTTCGAAGTAGTAAAAACTCTTCACTGAATAAAAGTTCATTACTTACCCTTCTGTAACCAAAAGATTACCATAAAACCCATATAAAGATCACATAACATATAAAGGTAACTTGGGACATAAACATACTTAAGTGGAACAACCATAAGGTAGACTTCCACACATATCACTTAATGGAATATCCATTCGGCCAACTTCCATACATACTTAATGGAATAGCCATACGACCGACTTCCACACCCAATGCATTGGAGGTTATAACGTAACCACCCGTCCTGGTATTCACGGCACCCTCCATCATATGGTTTATCACGTAACCACCCGTAAAATGTCCAAGTACCATCATTACACATAAAATATTAAAAATATAAACATTTCAATTAAAAAATTTCATTTTCAATCAAAATAAGTAATTCCAAGATATTGAATTAATCAATCCATTTTCAAAAATCATTAAAAGATATTTTTTAATCAAAGTGTCCCATACCACTTTGAAGCTTTTATTGGAATTATAATTTTATAAAATTAATGTCCATATAAATAAATACTGAAAACCATTTTGAAAACATGGACATTAAAGATAAATATTTAGAATAATAAATCTTTAAAACATTTAAAACGATATTTTTGTTAAAGAGTTTTTAACAAAATGAGAGACTCTTGAAAACAAATAATAGCGGAATAACATTTAATCCGAACATTATAATATCATGAGAATAAATGGATTCATGATATAATATGTCAAAGGACAGTATGCACACAATATAAGAGTGAATTGGTTCATGATAACAATGAAGTATCAAAAGAAATGTAAAATGAGATTAAATCCATTATAAAGAAGGTATCCTTAAATTAAGGATAAATCAATCTCATAATTATGTGTGAAAAATATAAATACACCCAATATAAGTGGACATTAAGTTTAAAACAATCAAAGGTTATTCACACATATTCAAAGGATGACATATTCAATAACTACATGTTGAACCCAAAGAAATTGAAATTGGGTTAAGAAGTTCCCTTGGTAAAATTCGACAGCCTAACGACGCCACATAAAATTTTACAAAAAGGGTTGATGAGAGAGATAAAGGGGATATCATCACTTGGACATAAAATTTACAAAAATATGGATATATAAGAACATATCCCAACGTAATAGTATGTGAATTAAAATACATAACAAAAGAAGTCTTTTAAAAAAAGGAGGGTGAAAGGTTCCCTTACTGACATGGGTATCTTTTGAAACATACACCCCGTGAAAGAAGGACAATACAACATTGATGTAAATACTCATAAATGAAAGTAAATTACACAATGAGTAAAATAATGGACAGTACATACACCACTCAAATGAAATTGTGGCAAATGTAGCATAAATCTCACGGGAATAAAAGTGAGATGAAAAATCCCTTACAAAAACTTGGCAGCCTAACGACGCCACTTAAAACATCCAAAAATGGATTGATGAGATCAAATAGGGTCTCTAATCATATTAAAATAAAATTTATATCAAGAGGAATATAAAAGAACATCCCCCATCATAAAAAATAGGAGCTTAAAATAAGTAACATAAAGGAGAGTACTTAAAAATAAAGAGAGAGGTTAGATCTCTTACGAAAATTCGGCAGCATAACAGCGCCACTCAAAACTTCCAAAATGGATTGATGAGAGAGAATAGGGCCTCTCATAATATGAACATAAAAATTACAGTAAGAGTAATATAAAATAACATCCCAATAACAAGAAAGATTATCTTTAAAAGTAATTACATAAAAGAGCGTACTTAAAAAGAAAGAGAGGAGTAGGATCCCTTACCTCGGGTCCGACTTGACTCGATCGTTCTTTAACGTCCTAAATAATAAACTTGAGTTAATTTATACTTGCTTAAGAACCTTTTTAATGTTAATTATTCCTTTTATATCAATTATTGACATGTTATAAACATTATGTAATCATTTAAGTTAATAATGTTTGTTTTGTCGATATTTGGTACTTAAGTCAAAAGTGAACTTCTTATATTTACAAGTTGTTCACGTAGTCAAATATCCATTATCTCAATAATGATATTCATGATTTGGATATCATATATATCATATATATCCAGAATATACATGTATTTATAATATTACATAATCATTTAAGAGTAGGAAATGAAATGCACCGTTCATGGAGACGGTAAGCCGTACGTACGCATGAACGCTACTTTCATTTCTATGTCATATTAGTGGAATTAAAACTAAATGAGAGATGTGTATATTTTTAATTCAAGAATTATATTCATCCTTTAGATGTATCATACATCATATATATCCATTATATTTACTTATAATAGTACATTACATTTGAGGATAAGAAATGAAATACACCGTTCATGGAGACGGTAAGCCGTACGTACGCATGAACACTACTTTCATTTCTATATCATACTTTAATGGAAAGAAAACAATAATGATATAAAGTTATATTATAATTCCAGTATAAAATCATATATAATAACTTTAAATCCATCCTTTATACATCCCACATATGGCATTAACGAATCAAATCACTTTGAGGGGGCGATAGTCCGCACTTCCTAAAATGAAGATATCGCGTATACCCATAATGGAAGCCATAATGGTATGACACAAATGAAAAATACATAAGCTTATGTAAAACATAAAAATATTATATATCATATATAAACATAGTGACATCTTAATGGCCACATTTGAAGGTGTTATACGAGTGTTGAACAATCATCGTTTCGTGAGGCAGAAATTCACCATCCATAGAAACAGTATATTCTTTAACCATTAGATGAAGGTGTGTGTAAGTTTAGCTCGAATAATTAATATAAAAACATCCTAGTATATTGAAGATATTGTATTTTTTACAAAATAAATGAATAAAAAGAGTTTATGGGGTTGGAGAAGCAAAATAAAACAAAAGAGCACAAGTGAAGACGTTACCTTAAAATTGGGTAACTCCCTTTGGTTTGAACCAAAAGAGTTTATTGAAGAGCTTCCTGCCTAAGTTAAGGATTCTAGGATGAGGATAGGGATGTGGAGAGACAAAATGATCAGATCTTGGCCGAACCAAAGGCTTGAGAGGTGTGGGTAAGGTGGTAGAGGTGGGTGCCTTTTATAAGAGGAGAGGAGGGCCACTCTTGGTAAAGTATAAAATGTTACTTTATTTTCAAATGGTTTTCGGATTTTAATGGTCCCAAATTGATGTGTTTCGAGGATAAGGTGATAAGGGTTCAAAATCCACCCATCCAATAGGTTTTTGACATGTGTAGGTCCTATATTTTGCATTATCTTTCCATTTTATGTAAATCGTTAAATAATGAGGTCATCACTGCATCATCATGATGTCATAACGAATTTAATTTATTTAAGGTATAAAAATTATAAAAAAATACTATGACGTAGGAAATATTTTTATATTTCCAATGACTATTTTTAGTCAAAATTCTGACTTGTATAACCACATGTAAAAATTGTTTTAGTAAAACAAATCATGTTTGTGACATTTTTATTTTAACTTTAAATAAAAGGCATAAATGTCATTGTCAAACCCAAGTGGCTCCATGGGGTACCCAAAATCGACCCATGAGTTGTCTTGGTCGGCCATAACTCATCCAATAGGGTTAGGAAAAGTGTCAATATATTTTCATTTTATTATAATATCATTTTTACCTTAAATCACACTAATTACCTTTAATTGCGATTAATAAAACTTAAAAGTTACTTTTCATCAAAAATTATTTTCATCTCATTGAACCACATTTTACTTAATATTGAAAATAATTTAAATTGGATTTTTGAAATTCAAATCACAGAAGTGGTAAAGTCCCATTTAAAGGAAAAATCAAATTTTGTAACGACCACTTTGTGGTTTCACTATTCATCAAAAATTGAAGTTTTTCAGAAAAATACCAAAAATTCACCCTAAGCTATATTTGATATTCCGAATTAAAAAATGATTTCTATTTTACCAAATTCATAACATATAAGTTGAATTAATTAATTTTATAATTAAATCCTGCTGTTAAAAGAAATAGCGTGTTTTTAAGAAATAATATCTTTCAAAAGATTGACACTCGTTTATGTCCAATCCTAAAGTGATATTAATTACAATGACCACCATTGGATTAAATGGTAAAAATATATTCTATTTACACTTTAAAACGAATTAAAAATATAATCTAATCATATAAATAAATTATATTAAAAAGAGGTTTTGAATTAAAATACAACATTTTTCACTATTCATTAAAAAATGAACTTTATCAGAAAAAATACCAAAAATCTACACAAAGTAAACTTTGATGTCCCGATTCAAAAGAAGAGTCTTATTTGGTCCAATAGAATGTATTAGAGTGACCAAAACTATATTTAAAGAGGGTTTTCCATCAAAAGGCGATAGTTTGGCCTTTTAGTGAAAATTAGAGTATATATGCCAAAAATTGAATTCTTTTCTTATTTTAAGCCTTTATTTTTTATTGGATAAATATAAAAACATATATAATAATTTTGTAGTTAGTTCTGTTCATTCCCGCCATTACAACGGCTAGGCATTAACTAGCATTTAAAATAATATTATTTTATTATTAGAGTGCAACGTAAGATTCCCAAGAAACTCGTTGTTGCGTGTTGGGTACGCCATCGAGCATAGCATCCCCTTTAAAGTTATATTAATATTTTATTCACAAATATGGATAAATGTGAAAATTTCATACTCTTTATTTACCTGGGGTGTTACATCCTTCCCCCCTTTTGGGAATTGCGTCCTCGCAATTTTAAAATTGGGCTTGGATACTTCATTGAAAGCCCCCCATCGGAAAAGGAGTAAATTAAACTATCACTTTAAAAGAATGAAAGGAAAGTACAAAGGTCACCCGTGTTAACCCATACTAGGATTCCAAGTATGAAAATATGGACATGGAGGAAAAAACAAAGGGTCATGTTCTGATGGAGAGTGATAGTAAACATGTCTAGGAGAAAGTTAACCATAAGAAAATCACAAACTTGTGATGGGTTAAACGGTATTCGATTCCCCAGTAGGAAAAGTTAATAGAAAACATTTTTGTTTTAAGTTACTTTTCATGGGGGAATTTATTTTTGAGCTTAACTAAATCATAATGAAACATACATACTTGTCATGTAGACTTTCAACTTTTACTAGATTCCTTAATCAAACTCATATTTTCTCCAAAAGATGGGTATTTAGGAAGACTTGTTCACATTAAGAGTACGATAATCAATTTCTAGAGAATCAACTAATCCACAAAAGAGAACTATACACTTCCCATGTCTTTAGACTCTAACCAAAACCAAAACCAAAAAGGTTAGTACAAGATCAGATAATCCAGAAAAGGATAACCCTTTATAAAAAGAAAATCTATTCTTAATCTCCAAAATTTGTCCAACAAAACCCAAAGTTCAACGAGGACCATTATATAAACAATTTGTCCATAAAATTCCTCAAAGTAAACCAAACTAATATTGAAACCCAAATATTTGTAGGATTTAGTCACATAGTCTTCCAAGTTAAGTCGTAACATTTATCTCCAAAAGAAACATCACTTGCTCCTAAAGTCTCGCATTGAAAAGTAATTAACCTAATCACATATCCTCCATGATAAGTTAATAAATTTCCATAGATATCCCAAAATCAACATACTCTTAATTCATAAAATCATTTAACTAAAAATAATTAGTCAAACTAACAGGGACTTCACGCAGTCCAGTGGTCGGCGATAAATACCCATTGCACTTTGGTTGTGGGTTCGATTCCCGCAGCCTTGTCCAACGCGACGGGTTGTCACACGGTGTGCATGCTGTCCTTTTTTCCAAAACTACATAATTCTTAAAACATTCCCCAATAACGAGATAAAATCTTCAAAAATAACCATAATGTAATTTAACCTCAATTTTATCTCATGACTTTTTCTTTCCATTATTACATATAGTAACCCATAATTACCTCGAAAGTAAGGATCATATATACCCAAATAGTTCTTTATAACTATGTCCACAAAAGAACAGATTACTATTCTTTGAATAAAATTTTCATATATCATACATCAGTGTTACACATACTATAAAAAGTCTTCTAATGTACCCCATTATCAAAAGACACTTAATACTTTTAAGAATTTCACCATAACTCTTGAAGCCCTTATATGTTGACTTCTTACTCATTCAACATTCTTCATGATCCATTAACCATTCCTTTCCAACTTATTTTGAAATAATTCTTTCCTTCAATAAAAATCATGAATCATATCCTAATATTCCAAAATAGAAAACAAAAGTTAAGAAATAATCCATACCTTTGATTGGTCATTGCCAGTTTCTTCATCCTCAATCGGAATGTCATTAGGTATTGGTAAACGAGTATTTGTATGATCTTGGGGATCCTATTCACGAAACTTCTTCATAGGACATGTGTTTGCATAATGACCATGCACACCACATTTAAAACATTCAATTGATCCCTCAGAAAGAACTTCTTTCCCTTTCCTCGAGTCAACTGGATGCTTCCTTTTTCCATGGAAGGTTCTTGATTTATGACCTTCATTTCCACATCTATAGCATATTTCTGTCCTTTTGAAACATTTTCCTAGGTGTTTCTTTCCACATCTATGACACATAGGTTTTTTAACACACTTACCTTTATGATTATTACCTATAGTTCCGTAGGGATTTTTTTCTCGCATATATGATGCCTTATAGAAATCACCAAGGTTTAGGTGGTCAATCATGACTCCAGATAGTTGGTTGAGGATAAACACAAGAGTTCTCATTGTAGCTCCCATATCATTCAGTTGCTCACCCAGAAAACTATCACAGTTTCCTTCACATCCACCGTTACTTTGGTGCCTACTAGATCCAGCCATTTACTAAAACCAAAAAGGTCAGTGTGAGTATATCAACAAAACCATCATTTACTAAAGAGGAAGATAAACACTAAGATATACTTACTCATTAACTTTATCTAAAAATAGGGCTGTTTATGAAATCCTAACCATTATGGTCTTGTCACTTATGCTTAAAGAATACCCTAACCTCTAAAGTTATCTAAACTGGCCTTTGATACCAATTATAAGGCCCCGACCATAAACCTTACTTAATATTGACTTAAATGAATAATTCACATTGAGGATCTTTTTAGGTTTAGAGTTATAGAGAATTAGGACATAACTATTACATTTCAAAAAGATTCCAAAGTAGAAACTTTTACTAAGTTTCCATAAAATAAAAACTCTTAAAAAAACATGTCCAGTTCCATGCTTTATGTTGCATGACTTTCCCTTGATCCCATCCTTGACCCTATTCCACATTAAGTCCTGTGAAAAACATTTCAAAAACTTGGGATGAGCATAAAAAGCTCAGTAAGGGATACACAAAGAATGAAAACTGTTAGTTTTTCAAAACAACAATTAAACCATGTATACTTTATCAAAGTAATACTTTTCACCTTTTCGAAGTAGTAAAAACTCTTCACTGAATAAAAGTTCATTACTTACCCTTCTGTAACCAAAAGATTACCATAAAACCCATATAAAGATCACATAACATATAAAGGTAACTTGGGACATAAACATACTTAAGTGGAACAACCATAAGGTAGACTTCCACACATATCACTTAATGGAATATCCATTCGGCCAACTTCCATACATACTTAATGGAATAGCCATACGACCGACTTCCACACCCAATGCATTGGAGGTTATAACGTAACCACCCGTCCTGGTATTCACGGCACCCTCCATCATATGGTTTATCACGTAACCACCCGTAAAATGTCCAAGTACCATCATTACACATAAAATATTGAAAATATAAACATTTCAATTAAAAAATTTCATTTTCAATCAAAATAAGTAATTCCAAGATATTGAATTAATCAATCCATTTTCAAAAATCATTAAAAGATATTTTTTAATCAAAGTGTCCCATACCACTTTGAAGCTTTTATTGGAATTATAATTTTATAAAATTAATGTCCATATAAATAAATACTGAAAACCATTTTGAAAACATGGACATTAAAGATAAATATTTAGAATAATAAATCTTTAAAACATTTAAAACGATATTTTTGTTAAAGAGTTTTTAACAAAATGAGAGACTCTTGAAAACAAATAATAGCGGAATAACATTTAATCCGAACTTTATAATATCATGAGAATAAATGGATTCATGATATAATATGTCAAAGGACAGTATGCACACAATATAAGAGTGAATTGGTTCATGATAACAATGAAGTATCAAAAGAAATGTAAAATGAGATTAAATCCATTATAAAGAAGGTATCCTTAAATTAAGGATAAATCAATCTCATAATTATGTGTGAAAAATATAAATACACCCAATATAAGTGGACATTAAGTTTAAAACAATCAAAGGTTATTCACACATATTCAAAGGATGACATATTCAATAACTACATGTTGAACCCAAAGAAATTGAAATTGGGTTAAGAAGTTCCCTTGGTAAAATTCGACAGCCTAACGACGCCACATAAAATTTTACAAAAAGGGTTGATGAGAGAGATAAAGGGGATATCATCACTTGGACATAAAATTTACAAAAATATGGATATATAAGAACATATCCCAACATAATAGTATGTGAATTAAAAGACATAACAAAAGAAGTCTTTTAAAAAAAGGAGGGTGAAAGGTTCCCTTACTGACATGGGTATCTTTCGAAACATACACCCCGTGAAAGAAGGACAATACAACATTGATGTAAATACTCATAAATGAAAGTAAATTACACAATGAGTAAAATAATGGACAGTACATACACCACTGAAAGGAAATTGTGGCAAATGTAGCATAAATCTCACGGGAATAAAAGTGAGATGAAAAATCACTTACAAAAACTTGGCAGCCTAACGACGCCACTTAAAACTTCCAAAAATGGATTGATGAGATCAAATAGGGTCTCTAATCATATTAAAATAAAATTTATATCAAGAGGAATATAAAAGAACATCCCCCATCATAAAAAAGAGGAGCTTAAAATAAGTAACATAAAGGAGAGTACTTAAAAAGAAAGAGAGAGGTTAGATCTCTTACGAAAATTCGGCAGCATAACAGCGCCACTCAAAACTTCCAAAATGGATTGATGAGAGAGAATAGGGCCTCTCATAATATGAACATAAAAATTACAGTAAGAGTAATATAAAATAACATCCCAATAACAAGAAAGATTATCTTTAAAAGGAATTACATAAAAGAGCGTACTTAAAAAGAAAGAGAGGAGTAGGATCCCTTACCTCGGGTCCGACTTGACTCGATCGTTCTTTAACGTCCTAAATAATAAACTTGAGTTAATTTCTACTTGCTTAAGAACCTTTTTAATGTTAATTATTCATTTTATATCAATTATTGACATGTTATAAACATTATGTAATCATTTAAGTTAATAATGTTTGTTTTGTCGATATTTGGTACTTAAGTCAAAAGTGAACTTCTTATATTTACAAGTTGTTCACGTAGTCAAATATCCATTATATAAATAATGATATTCATGATTTGGATATCATATATATCATATATATCCATAATATACATGTATTTATAATATTACATAATCATTTAAGAGTAGGAAATGAAATGCACCATTCATGGAGACGGTAAGCCGTACGTACGCATGAACGCTACTTTCATTTCTATGTCATATTAATGGAATTAAAACTAAATGAGAGATGTGTATATTTTTAATTCCAGAATTATATTCATCCTTTATATGTATCATACATCATATATATCCATTATATGTACTTATAATAGTACATTACATTTGAGGATAAGAAATGAAATACACCGTTCATGGAGAAGGTAAGCCGTACGTACGCATGAACGCTACTTTCATTTCTATCTCATACTTTAATGGAAAGAAAACAATAATGATATAAAGGTATATTATAATTCCAGTATAACATCATATATAATAACTTTAAATCCATCCTTTATACATCCCACATATGGCATTAACGAATCAAATCACTTTGAGGGGGCGGTAGTCCGCACTTCCTAAAATGAAGATATCGCGTATACCCATAATGGAAGCCATAAAGGTATGCCACAAATGAAAAATACATAAGCTTATGTAAAACATAAAAATATTATATATCATATATAAACATAGTTACATCTTAATTGCCACCTTTGAAGGTGTTATATGAGTGTTGAACAATCATTGTTTCATGAGGCAGAAATTCGCCATCCACAGAAACAGTATGTTCTTTAACCATTAGATGAAGGTGTGTGTAAGTGTAGCTTGAATACTTTTTATAAAAACATACTAGTATATTTAAGATACTGGAGTTGTTACAAAAGAAATTAATAAAAAGAGTTTAGGGGGTTGGAGAAGAAAAATAAAACAAAAGAGCACAAGTGAAGACGTTACCTTAAAATTGGGTAACTCTCTTTGGTTTGAACCAAAATAGTTTCTTGAAGATATTACTGCCTAAGTTAAGGCTTCTAGGATGAGTAGAGGGATGTGGAGAGACAAAATGATCAGATATTGGCCGAACCAAAGGCTTGAGAGGTGTGGGTAAAGTGGTAGAGGTGGGGGCCTTTTATAAGAGGAGAGGAGGGGCCCTCTTGGTAAAGTATAAAATGTTACTTTATTTTCAAATGGTTTTCGGATTTTAATGGTCCCACATTGATGTGTTTCGAGGATAAGGTGATAAGGGTTATAAATCCACCCATCCAATAGGTTTTTGACATGTTTACGTCCTAGATTTTCCATTATCTTTCCATTTTATTTAAATCGTTAAATAATGAGGTCATCACTGCATCATCATGATGTCATAAATAATTTAATTTCTTTAAGGTCTAAAAATTATAAAAAAATACTATGATGTAGGAAATCTTTTTATCTTTCCAATGACTATTTATAGTCAAAATTATGACTTTTATAACCACATGTAAAAATTGTTTTAGTAAAACAAATCATGTTTGTGACATTTTTATTTTAACTTTAAATAAAAGGCATAAATGTCATTATCAAACCCAAGTGGCTCCATGGGGTACCAAAAATCGACCCATGGGTTGTCTTGGTCGGCCATAACTCATCCAATAGGGTTAGGACAAGTTTCAAAATGTTTTCATTTTATTATAATATCATTTTTACCTTAAATCACACTAATTACCTTTAATCGCGATTAATAAAACTTAAAAGTTACTTTTCATCAAAAATTATTTTCATATCATTAAACCAAATTTTAATTAATAATGAAAATCATTTAAATTTCATTTTTTAAATCCAAATCACAGAAGTGGTAAAGTCTCATTTAAACGAAAAATCAAATTTTGTAACGACCACTTTGTGGTTTCACTATTCATCAGAAATTGAAGTTTTTCAGAAAAATACCAAAAATTCACCCTAAGATATATTTGATATTCCAAATTCAAAAATGATTTCTATTTTACCAAATTCATAACATATAAGTTGCATTAATTAATTTTATAATTAAATCCCGCTGTTAAAACAAATAGCGTGTTTTTAAGAAACAATATCTTTCAAAAGATTGACACTCATTTATGTCCAATCTTAAAGTGATATTAATTACAATTACCACCATTGGATTAAATGGTAAAAATATATTCTATTTACACTTTAAAACCAATTAAAAATATAATCTAATCATATAAATAAATTAGATTAAAAAGAGGTTTTGAATTAAAATACAACATTTTCACTATTCATTAAAAAAATGAACTTTAGCAGAAAAAATACCAAAAATCTATACAAAGTAAACTTTGATGTCCCGATTCTAAAGAAGAATATTATTTGGTCCAATATAATGTACTAGAGTGACCAAAACTATATTTAAAGAGGGTTCTCCATCAAAAGGCGATAGTTCGGCCTTTTAGTGAAAATTAGAGTATATATGCCAAAAATTGAATTCTTTTCTTATTTTAAGCCTTTATTTTTTTATTCGATAAATATAAAAACATATATAATAATTTTGTAGTTAGTTATGTTCATTCATGCCATTACAACGTCTAGGCATTAACTACCATTTAAAATAATATTATTTTATTATTAGAGTGCAACGTAAGATTCCCAAGAAACTCATTGTTGCGTGTTGGGTAAGCCATCGAGCATACCGTCCCCTTTAAAGTTATATTAATATTTTATTCACAAATATGGATAAATGTGAAAATGTCATAATCTTTATTTACCTTGGGTGTTACAACCAAGATGGCCTAAAAAACTATTGTTGAGGTTGTATCTAAAATTGGACACTTGGACCACACTGGACACTAGAGATTGTTAGAGCCTAGAACTTTAGATGACCATGGCCCCAAAAATAAAAGAAAACCACACAAAATATCCTAGTGGAATCCCAAGAAACGTCTTCAATAAATAAATGAGAAGAAGAACGTTGAGACCGACTCCCCATTGTCCCAAACAACAACTCCCAGACTGATGATAACTCGTATCCACATATCTAATCCTAAGGAAGTTTTGATGATTTCCCTCTTGTGATAATCTTGTCCATGAAAATATCTTCACCTTCACCTCAACCTTTACCAACATGTTAAGATGCACCAACAATGTAAAATAGGTTATCTGTAACTAAATATATAGACACAACACCTCCTAAAAATATTATGCTCTGGTCTCTCGGTTAATAATAACATCTTGATAATAACAAAGAAGATTCATGAAGCAACCTCCAAGTTCCTACATAGTCAAAATCTCTTATCGAAGGGTATGAAACTCTTACCACCACACCAAATTCAATATTAGAGATTTAAATTCATCATGAAAATTATTCCAGAACATCTCCCATGAAAACCATGGTTCCTCGTGATCACCAAAAAACAATATTTACCACTTATGAGTAGAACCCATTAAAAAAACCAAAATAATCCAATGATCCTTCCTTGTACAAAATAGATTAATAGAAATATCAAGATACATTAAACACCAAAATAGGTCCTAATCATATTAATTACCTATATAATTTGATAAGATCTAATATTGAAACTTATAAAACACCTTCCTATAACAATCCTCCTCCTTAGGATAAACCCACTCATGATCAACTAGACTATCTTGTTAAAACTCTCTTACCTGAACCATATTGGGACACCTTACACCATTTATATTTATAATATAAATAAGAACTTATAATCCAAGGATATTAATTTATTATAGACCATGTCACGACCCATCCTTGGGACCCGTGCCGTGACTACCCCAAGCCCGCCTTCCATAGTCTAGGGGCTGGTGACTAGAACCGAAGGCGTAAATCTCGACAATAGGGGAATACATTGCCTTTATAAGTAAACAAACACCACAGAGTACGCAAGCTGAGTAAAAACTAAGTAAAATGAATATAAAATTAAGTGTTGGAAAGTAAATGGGCCAAAATACAAACCCAACAGAAAGTAAAGTATAATTGAAAAGAGAGTACAGTGGCAGAAAAGTAAAGCAGTAACACCAAGCCGTCCTCTGGAAATCCCACCTGAATGGTGGGTACAGATGGTCTCTTCTACTCCTTGGATCCAACCGTCCGCTCTGTGTACGTCCCGTCCAGTGATCCACCTCTAGGTACCATCTATCTCAACGAGCTCCTACCTCGGTCAGCGCTGTCTGTTGTCTGCATCCAACACAACGTAGTGCGGGCATAGCCCGTGCAGGGGTGAGTATACGCTACTCAGTAGGAACCCCGAGACCCCTGAAGGTCTCCGAGAATCCACGATGGATAAAAAACAAAGGAAAGATTAAAATCATGAAGTAACAACCAAACCTACTTAGGTATATTCCCATACATATACCTAAGTCATCAATTCTAGTTCGGCTCCAACATCCGAGACCAAGTTCGATCTAGTCCACAGAGGATAGTACAATCCAATCCACATAGGATAACACAACCAAATCCACACATGATAGAAAAACAATCATATCGAAGATAATGATTGAAAGTAAAGACTCAGCTCACACAAATATACTTATTCATAAGATGATAGGGATGATCAGATGTAGCCACTGATTCATCTAAGCTGTCAGACCCACATTGGATACAAGACCAACAAAGCTGTCAGACCCACAAAGGATACAAGACTAGCTACTCTGCCGGACCCACATAGGATACAAGTACAGAGTCAAGTACTGCTGGACCCACATAGGATACAAGACTAGTAGTCACGTACTCCTGGACCCACACAGGATACAAGAACATTATTCATCACCATCGAACCCACGGAGGATTTCAGTACGGTCATCGTCACTGCCGAGCCCACGAAGGATCCCAGTACAGTCGTCATCGTCGTCGCAGTCGCAACCAGCTCTAGGGTTCCCGCATACAGCAGGCTCGATTCCGGAAGGGTCCGCTCCACGAGCCAAGGGGGTCAATATATCAACTGACACGAAGTCTGGAGTTGATGTATCCCAAAGTTCCATCTCGTCAATAGGAACTCAACGCGACAGACGGCGCGTCAATCGGACACCCGGTCTGAGAGTTATTGGCTTTTTCGTCCCAGAGGCCCGGTTGGTTCTTAAGTCAAAACCAACCCGAACATACTCCAACTGTGTCCAAACATGAAGCAGAGTAAGCAAAAAGAACTGTCTCTCTAAGAGGAATCCAACAAAGTCGACGGCACGTCAATCAGACGTTTGGAGCTCAAGTTATAAGCGTTTCCACTCCGAAGGCCCGGTTCGTTTCATGTTCAAACCAACCCGACCATACCTAAAGTCCTCCGAAACCTTGAGTGTAATATACCTAAACGACCATCTCAATCCAAGGATTTCTATGCATCCGACGGTGCGTCGATCGGAGGTACGTAGCCCAAGATATGGGCGTTTGAACGAATCTATCCGAAAACAGGGGGTTTGGGCCCGGTCCGACCCGGCCCATTGCCCCCTAGGTCGGCCCGAACCAGGTCGACCCGACCCGGGTCTGGGTCCATCCCAGTTGGGCGCGGCACGGCCCGGCTGGCACGGCCCGACCTAGCTAGTGTGGCCTGGCCTGGCGTGGGGATCCAGACCAGCGCGGGCGGTCCGACCAGTTGTGGCCAGTCCAGTCCCGTGCGGGCATCCGCGTGAGCAGACGCAGAAGGGTGGGGGGGAGGCCGCCGCCCTCTTCGAACCAAACGGCGGACCCCATGTGTTCTTCCCTACCTTTTACTGGGGGTTTCAACCCCCGGTTTTCCAGGGAAGTGGCTGGCCTTTATGGCCGACCGTTCTGTTCATGCGGGACCCGTGGGGGGTCCCACCTCCAGGGTGTTCCGGCGGCCGGATTAGCCGGCCACCTTCTCGAACCGTCACAACTATTGTCTGTCTGGCGTAGTGCAACAGCGCCATGCCCCTCCGCCGCAGCCCGACTCTGGTCGCGGCCTCTTTCGGTCTCAACGGCGAGGCGCGATGGCGCCGCGCTCCTTCCCTGCAGCCCGCACCGGCCGCGGTTCCTTCATTTCCGCACGGTGCGATGGCACTGCGTCACCTCTGTTCCAATCCATACGAAGTACAAAAACAAAGGGGAGGAGGGTCGACCGTGTTTTTTTGGTCCAGCCTCCTCCCGTTAATTTGATAACAAGTGGCTATTTAACGATGAACGCCATAAATAACCACGAACATAAAATCAAACCCCTACCTCAAAGAAGTTGTCGAATGATGATCGTTGCAGGAAAACGACATCGTGAGGTGAAGCTCCGTATATGTTGATGAAGAACGTCCGAGGAGGAGCAGCATATCCCTTCCTTTGATGCATGAAGAAGAACAAAGGAAGGAGTGTCAATGTTCTTCGAGAAAGGCGTCACACACCGGCTGCAGAGAGGAGAAGAGACGACACGCTGATCTCTCCTTGCGGTGACGAAGTTCTTCTTCGAAGTCTTGGAATTCTTCACGTTCTCCAAACTTAGGGTATTCTCTCCCAAAAACTCCACACAACGATACAAAAATAATAAAATAAGGCTTTTTCCTTAATTTATTACTCATGCCAACATTTTTCAAAATTCAAAACTTGATTTCACCTAATTAATTAAACTTGCGTTGTCAAATTAATTAGGTTTTTAATTGGCATGCATTAATGTGGAAGAGTTACAAATTTAAGGGGGGTTGCCAAAATTAAGAGGGAGGTTTAGGGGAAAATAAGGGGTGGGGATCGTGTGGGCCCCACCTCACTAATATCCTACCAAGTGGAGATAGGATGTAGTGGGTCCCACCCCAATTTCAACACATAGGTTATAATTACTTAGAATAGAAATAAAATTGTATGGAAAATTTTATTTCACTCTTCAGTTAACCCAATTATTTAACAACACATTCCGAGAAAACGCAACTCCAGAAAAGGTCTTCATAAGAAATTACCGGCTTTGTGGTTTCATCGGTGCCCTCAGATTTCGATTGCGAGCACCGGTTCAAAAGTTAGGAACACCCACTCGTTCATTCACTGAATGTACCCGAGATAAACTTTGGAAATTGATTCCAGGCACACCGGGCCTCGGAATCAGGTTCCGTCAGAAACTACATACTCATAAAAACCCAAAAAAATTATGGAAAAAAAATTTCCCTTGAAATTTATGGGGCTTTACATTACTCCCACCTCAGGGCGTTACATCCCCGTAAAGATACATCATAAACTAGTGAAACAAATGAGGGTACTGAGCACGGATCTGAGCCTCCCACTTACAAGTTCTCTCTTGGAGGTTCCCGTGCTTCCACCTAATGTGCACTAGAGGAATAGACCACCCATGTAGCACCCGCTCCTTTCGATCCTTGATCTCCACCGGGACCTCCGCAAATGTCGCCCCGTCATCAATGTCCATCTCCCCATGGTCGATGATATGCGTCGGGTCGTTCACGTATCTCCTCAGCTGAGATACGTGGAACACGTCGTGCACCCAGTGCAACTGAGGTGGAAGAGCCAGGCGATAAGACACCTCACCTATCCTACTGAGAACCTGGAATGGTCCGATGAAGCATGGAGACAACTTGCCGCCCCGGCCAAATCTCCGTAATCCACGTCGAGGTGAGACCCATAAGAAAACGTGGTTGCCATCCTCGAACTCTAGTGGTCTCCACCTCCAATCAGCATAAGACTTTTGTCAGCTCTGAGCTGTCCTCATCTGCTCCTGGATGACCTGGACCTTCTCTGTCGTGGCCTGGACCATCTCTGGTCCCATAAGTGCTGACTCCCCAGGGTCTGTCCAGCACAGAGGTGATCTGCAAGGTCGGTCATACAATGCCTCATATGGTGCCATCCCGATGGTGGAGTGGTATCTATTTTTGTATGAAAACTCCACCTAGGGTAGGTGATCCTACCAACTGCGACCAAAGTCGAGGAAAAATGCACGGATAATGTCCTCGAGAGTCTGAATGGTCTTCTCCATATGTACATCCATCTGAGGGTAAAATTCGGTGCTCAGGCGTAGCTGCATCCCGAATGCCTCATGCAACCCCTTCCAAAGCCGAGAAGTAATGTTAGCATCTCGATCAGAGACGATAGATGATGGAACACCATGAAGCCGTACAATCTCCTGAACATAGATGCGTCCCAAGATCTCCACTGAGCCCTACTCTTTGATGGGTAAAAAGTGGTCCGACTTGGTGAGTCGGTCGAAAATCACCCAAATGAAGTCATGACCTCTAGAAGTATGTGGAAGTATAGTCACGAAATCCATAGATATCCCATCCCACTTCCACTCCGGGACCTCCAAGGGATGTACCAAGACTGCTGGTACCTGGTGCTGCGCCTTCACCTTCTGGTAGGTGAGACATCGAGAAACGAACTCTACCACAACCTTCATCATACTCAGGCACCAGTGCTGTCATCTGAGATACTGGTAAATCTTCGCTACCCCTAGATATACCGCTAAAGGGGAAGTGTGAAACTCTCTAAACACCTCCTCCCGTAAAGCAGATGGTACCATGGTACGTCCTCTGAAAAGAACTTCGTGCTCTCCTCCTATAGAGAAACCATCAGGTGCCTGTCCTGTGGAAATATGTGCACACCATGTATCATAGTCATCATCCCCATGTTGTGCCTCTCTGACCCGCTGAAGAAGTGGAGGTGTGACTGTGAGCGAATGAAGGAAGACTGACCCATCTCTATCCACGAAGTATATCTGTAAAGAGGCTAGCTGCTCTGTCACCTCTCCAAGTAGCTGAATGCCCATCCTCCTGCCGAGAGAATCAGCTACTACGTTCTCCTTTCTAGGAGTATAGACTATCTCAAAGTCATAGTCCTGGAGGAACTCGAGCCATCACTGCTATCTCAGGTTTAGGTCCTTCTGCGAGAAGATATACCTGAGACTCTGGTGGTCAGAGTAGACTGTAAAGCACTCTCCCATCAGATAGTTCCACCACATCTTCAGAGCGTAGACCATCGCTTCTAACTCCAGGTCATGGGTAGCATAGTTCTACTCATGGTGCCTCAACTGTTGTGATCCATAGGTGATCAATGCCCACTCCTGCATCAGGACACACCCGAGTCCGGTCCCTGATGCATCATAGTAGACTACGTACCCTACTCCCTCCTCTGGTTGCCTCAAGATGGGTGCACTGGTAAGTCTCTGTCTCAGCTCCTGGAAGCTCTGCTAACATCTGTCTGACCACACGAAGGGTTTCCCTTTCTTATTCAAAGCTGTAAGCAGTGATGCAACTCTGGAGAAGTCTGGCACAAATCTCCAGTAGTACCCAGCCAGACCTAAGAAACTCCGCACCTCCGTCACGCTCCTGGGTGGCTCCCAAGCTAGCACTGCCTCGATCTTCGCAGGATCCACTGAAACTCACACCTCAGAGATGACGTGCCCCAAGAAGTGGACCTCATGTATCCAAAAATGAAACTTCGATAGCTTACCATAAAGCTGGTGCTCTCGGAGTGTGTCTAGTACAACCTGCAAGTGGTAGACATGCTCCTCCTTAGTAGTCGAGTATATCAATATGTCGTCGATGAAGACCATGACAAATCGATCGAGGTAAGGATGGAAGATCCTATTCATGAGACTCATGAACACTGCAAGAGAATTGGTTACACTGAAAGGCATAACCAAGAACTCATAGTGGCTATACCAACATCTGAAGGCCGTCTTCTGCACATCCTCGTCTCAAACTCTGAGCTGATGATATCCTGACATGAGGTCTATCTTCAAGAACCACCGTGCTCCCTTGATCTGATCGAAGAGGTCGTCAATCCTCAGAAGCGGATACTTTTTCTTCACAGTCACCTGGTTTAGGTGACGGTAATCGACACACAGTATCATGCTCCCGTCCTCCTTCTTAGCGAACAAAATCGGGGAATCCCAGGGTGAAACACTAGGTCGACTGAATCCCTTGCCCTGCAAGTCCTCCAGCTATACCTGTAGCTCTCGAAGCTCAGCGGGAGCCATCCGATATGCTGGAGTGGATATCAAGGTTGTCCCAGGGTACATGTCAATATATAAGTCTACCTCTCTACGATACGGATCCACCACTATTGGAAAAATCAGACTCCGCACATCAAGATCTCCTAGGATGAGGCTATCCAACTGATTAGTGATCGGTTGTCCTCTCCTCTACGTGAGTCCATCCTGTGCTGAAAAGGCTCCCTTCTTGCCGGTGAAGGTGAACCTGCTCCCATCGGTGCGGACACACTGCACCTTGCGCCCTAATACAGTTGATCTGAGCATGGACTGTAGATAACCAATCCATGCCCAAGATGACGTCGTAAGGCCTCGACGCCACTACAAGAATATCCCAGCTGAATCTCTCGCCTCCTAGAGTAAGTTCACACTGCTAGAACTAGTGATTAATCATCGATTCTGCTCCCATAGGAGTCTCTAGCCCTAAGGATCGAGCCAACGACTCTGTCAGAATCTCTGAGCACCGAACAAGGATAGCAGCAATGAAAGAATGACTCGCTCCTGTGTTAATAAGAACTGCAACAAGGGTGGAGTAGACACAGATAGTACCTCGAATCATCTCGGGTGCACTGTGGTCGTAGGCCTCCGCTGCCTAAAGCTGAGCCTGCCTCTACCCGCCAGCTCCCTTTGGTCGGGGTGGACCTCCTGGTGGTGGTGGTGGTAGAGCCTCAAAGCGTCTCCCACCACCTGCTGCTCGGCTAGCTCCTCTGCCATGTCTGGCTGCTCCCTGCGGACCACCACGGTCGAACCTCTACCTCTGCCTGGCTGGTCCTTGAACCGTCTGCTGCTCCTCTGCACGACGGGTTGGGCAGTCAAGATCCATGTGGCCCTACCCGCCGCATGCATAGCACTGTCTACTTCTCGAAAGGTTGACTCTACTGGGTGCTCCCCGCACCTCCGAGCCAGTATCCTGTGGTCGTCCACCTGATAGTCTGGTCTGCTTGGACCCCTGTGACATCCGTCAACTGCCAGCTGTAGAAGACTCAGCTACATGCCACCCTGCGGTAGGTCTCGTTGCTGGTGTAGGCTCAGCAAGAAAGATCTCTACAATAAGGGCTCGCTCCAGTACTCCTGCCTGCGTTAGAATGTTGAGGGAGATCATTGATGCCCTGATCTCATGCCTCAGTCCCTACTCGAAGGTGAAGGACTGGAAGAATGCGTCTTGTACCATGTCCGTCGAATAGCGCGAGAGATCGGTAAATCTCGCCGAGTACTGGGCTACCGTCATGCTGCCATGCCGCAGCTGTAGTAGCTCCTGAATGCGCACCGCACGGAGGGTGACTGGTACGAACTCCGAGAGGAAGGGGCTCTCAAAGTCCGTCCAAAGAATAGATGCCCCGTCGTGCACCTAGAGCATCAGACTCCACCATCTACCTGCTGTCGTATGCACGAGACTCGCTACAAGGATCACCATGAGGTCAGCTGGTGTCCCCAATTACCTAAAAACTCATACAACAACCTCCAGCCAATCCTCGGATACCTGATGGTCTATCTCCCTGTGGAACCTAGGTGGTCTTTGATGCTGAAACTCATGCAGTGCACTAAGGTGACGTGTACTCTCAGCGGCTGGGGCTGGTGGCATCGGTGGCTCGGCAAGTAGAGGTATCGTCGGTCCCTCTGCTGTAATAGGGCCCTGCACCAAGGCCTCGTCACTCGGTGGGCTGTCATCTCGCAAAAACCTCGGAACCTTAGCTGGATGCCATCATGGGGCCATCCTGAAAAGAGATAGGTGAGCCATGGTTAAAACAGTATACCTGGTGAGTTGACACAAAGTAATCACAAATTAAACTTTTGAAACACACATGCAATCAATGTTTTCATGCACTGAGTCAGAAATCGGGAGTCAAGGTCCTTGTGTATGGATACGTCGGCCGACGCACCAACACTGGACTCCCTGGATTGATAACCACACACAATACCCTCAAAATTATTTCTTCACAAAGATGAAAGATTAGAGACCTGAGTTCTGCGATAGAACCGAACTCCTCTAATACCAATTTTTCACGACCCGTCCTCGGGACCCGTGCCGTGACTACCGCAAGCCCACCTCCCATCGGCTAGGGGATGAAGACTAGCACCAAAGGCGTAAATACCGAAAATAGGGGAAGGCATTGGCTTTATAATTAAACAAACACAACAGAGTACGCAAGCTGAGTAAACACTAAGTAAAATGAATAAAAAAGTAAGTGTTGGAAAGTAAATAGGCCAGAATACAAACTCAACTAAAAGCAAAGTATAACTGAAAAGAGAGTACAATGGCCAAAAATTAAAGCAGAAACACCAATCCGTCCTCTGGAAATACCACCTGAAGGGTGGGTACAAATGGTCTCCTCTTCTCCTCGACTCCAGCCGTCCGCTCCATGTAGGTCCCGTCCAATGATCCACCTCCAGGTACCGTCCAGCTCCATGAGCTCCAACCTCGGTCAGCGCTGTCTGTCGTCTTCATCCAACACAACGTAGTGCAGGCATAGCCCATATAGGGGTGAGTATACGCTACTCAGTAGGAACCCCGAGACCCCCGAAGGTCTTCCAGAATCCACGATGGATAAACCACAAAGGAAAGATTAAAATAACAAAGTAACAACAAACCCTACTTAGGTATATGCCCATACATATACCTAAGTCATCAATTCCAGTTCGACTCCAACATCTGAGCCCAAGTTCAATATAGTCCACACATGATAGTACAATCCAATCCACATAGGATGACACAACCCAATCCACACAGGATATCAAAACAATCATATCGAAGATAATGATTGAAAGTCAAGACTCAGCTCACACAGGTATACTTATTCATAAGATGATAGAGATGATCAGATGTAGCCACTGATTCATCTAAGCTGTCGGACCCACACAGGATACAAGACCAGCTAAGCTGTCGGACGCACAAAGGATAAAAGACCAGCTACACTACCGGACCCACATAGGATACAAGTACAGAGTCAAATAATGTCGGACCCACATATGATACAAGAACAGTAGTCACGTACTGCTGGACCCACACATGATAAAATAATAGTAGTCATCATCGTCGAACCCACAGAGGATTTCAGTACGGTCGTCGTCGCTGCCGAACCCACGGAGGATCCCAGTACAGTCGTCATCGTTGTCACAGTCGTAGCCAGCTCTAGGGTTCCCGCACATAGCATGCTCGATTCCGGGAGGGTCCATTCCACGAGCTAAGAGGGTCAATACATCAACTGACATGAATTCTAGAGATGATGAATCCCAAAGTTCTATCTCGTTAATAGGAACTCAACGTGATAGATGACGCGTCAATCGGGCGCCCGATCTGAGAGTTATTGGCTTTTTCGTCCCAGAGGCCCGGTTGGTTTTTAATTCAAAACCAACCCGATCATACTCCAACTACGACCAAACCTCATGTAGATTAATCCAAAATAACCGTCTCACTAAGAGGAATCCAACAAAGTTGACGACACGTCAATCGGACGTCCGAAGCTCAAGTTATAAGCATTTCCGCTCCGAAGGCCCGGTTGGTTTTGTGTTTGAACCAACCCAGCTATACTCAAAGTCCTCCGAAACCTTGATTGTAATATAACGAAACAACCATCTCGATCCAAGGATCACTATGCATCTGACGGTGCATCGATCAGAGGTCCATGGCCCAAGATATGGGTGTTTGAAAGAATATATTCAAAAACAGGGGGTTTGGGCCCGGTTTGACCCAACCCAATACCCCTTGGGTGGCCCTAACTGGGTCCACCCGACCCGGGTCCGGGTCCGGCCCGGTTGGGAGCATCCCGGCCCGGCTGGCGTGGCCCGACCCAACCGGTGCGGTCTGGCCCGACGCGGGGATCCGGCCTGGCACGGGCGTTCCGGCCTGGCGCGGGCGGTCTGTCCAGGTGTGGCTGGTCCGGTCCCGTGCGGTCATCTGCTCGAGCGGACGTGGAAGGGGGGGGGGGGGAGGCCGCCTCCCCCTTCGAACCGAATGGCGGATCTCATGGGGTCTGCCCTGCCGTTGACTGGGGGTTTCAACCCCCGTTTTTCCAGGGGAGTGGCCGACCTTTATGGCCAGCCGTTCGGTTCATGTGGGACCCGCGGGGGGTCCCACCTCCAGGGTGTGCCAGCGGCCGGATTAGACGGCCACCTTTCCGAACCTCCGCAGCCATGGGCCGTGGCTCTTGGCCGTCCGGCACGGTGTGACGGCGCCGCGCCCCTCCACCGCGTCCCTCTTTGATGCTCCGGCACGGCACGACGGCGCCGCGCCCCTCTGCCGCGGCCCGATTCCGGCCGCGGCCCGCACCGGCCGCGGTTCCTTCGTTTCCGCGTGGTGCGACGACACCGCGTCGCCTCCGTTCCAATCCATACGAAGTACAACAACAAAGGGGAGGAGGGTCGGCCGTGTAGGTGGGGTCCAACCTCCTCCCGTTAATTTGATAACAAGTGGATTTTTAACAATGAATGCCAGAAATAACCACGAACATAAAATCAAACCCCTACCTCGAAGAAGTTGTCAAACGATGATCGTCATGGGAAAACAGTGTCGCGAGGTGAAGCTCCATATATTTTGACAGAGAACGTCCTAGGAGGAGCGACATCTCCCTTCCTTTGACGTGTGAAGAAGAATGAAGGAAGGCTCATTGTCATTCTTCGGGAAAGGCATCACACACCGACTGCGGAGAGGAGAAGAGATATCACCTCGATCTCTCCTTCTGGTGATGGCATTCTTCATCGAAGTCTTGGCGTTCTTTGTGTTCTTCAAACTTAGGGTATTCTCTCCCAAAAACTCCACACAACAATACAACAATAATAAAATAAGGCCTTTTCCTTATTTTATTACTCATGCCAACATTTTTCACAATTCAAAACTTGAATTCACCTAATTAATTAAACTTGCGTTGTCAAATTAATTAGGTGTCTAATTGGCATGCATTAATGTGGAAGAGTTAAAAATTTAAGGGGGGTTTCCAAAATTAAGAGGGGGGTTTAGGGGAAAAGAATGGGTGGGGATCGTGTGGGTCCCACCTCACTAATATCCTACCAAGTGGAGTTAGGATGTAGTGGGTCCCACCCCAACTTCCACACATAGGTTATAATTACTTAGAATAGAAATAAAATTGTTCCGTAAATTTTATTTCACTCTTCAGTTAACCCAATTATTTAACAACACCTTCCAAGAAAACACAACTCCAGAAAAGGTCTTCCTATGCAATTACCGGCACTGCGGTTTCATCAGTGCCCTCAGATTTCGATTCCGAGCACCGGTTCAAAAGTCAGGAAAACACGCTCGTTCGTTCATGGAACGTACCCGAGCTAAACTTCGGAAATTGATTCCGGGCACACCGGGCCTCAGAATCAGGTGCCGTCAGAAACTGCATACTCGTAAAAACCCAAAGAAATTAAGGAAAAAAAATTCCCTTGAAATTTATGGGTATTTACAGACCATTTAATTTAAGTTTTAATTTCCTATAGATCTTCCCAATTCAAACACAACCAAAAGAAAAAAAATTCCTATACCACACCAAGGCATCTATACCAAAATTATCATAATACCACATTAATATGTTTATTAATCTTGAGGTACTTATATTAGATCATATGTTCTATATCTGTATCCGAAAATATCTCTTTTATCTAAATCACATGCTAGGTTTGAGATATATTGTTTCCCTACCAAACTAATAAAATCATCACCAATGCCTAACTTTAAACACTATCTATAATCTCAACAAAAGATCTAGTAACACTCCACCATGACCTCTACCTAATAAAACCCCTCCTAGGCTGATAATGACATAGTATGTAACCCCATAAGCTCAACATCGATAGAGCATGGGTTGATGGCTAATACTGAGGGTATAAACAAACAATATGGGAGGAATTACACTCTAAAACATTTGTAGAATAATATAAAACCACCAATAAAATCCATCATATAAAATAAAACTACCCAAACTCCCTAAAATCCATATAATGTCATAAAATAATCAAAATAAAACATCTCCAAAATAAATATTAAAAGGAATATCTCTTAAGGCAATGAGTCTAACTCAAAATAACCTCCACACCATGTGATAGTAATTTCCGTCTTTATCACCAACCCCACCATCCAAATATATACAAATAATATATATAATATAGGTGTGAAAATGAATGTATACTCAATAGTTTCATCCCCAAATTATTTTAAAAATATGGTAGAAGCATACTAAAGCCTTATTGAAAGGATAATGAAATCGAGTCGTCACCTACACTGAGTCAGCTACCACCCAACATCACCAAGGATCACCCACCAAATATATTTATAAGTATAATAAAATAAAAAATAGAAGAATATTTATAAAGTAACCATGAACCCACTTTCCCACTAAATTATTTTCCTTCATGGCCCAATGACATACATCCCAATATTTCTATCCCTTATACATCCACATAACCACATCCTACATACCACATCACAACCACATACCACATTACCATAAACATATACCACTTTACCATAGCCATATACCACATCATTAAATAGACACATTATGAATTCCATAAACATTGTTCCCTTATATCTTTGAATGTATCAACCACATATCAATATCATTACCTCATCATCATCATTATATTATAATTTACTATAACCTACATACATTACAACCTATACCATGTTTGGATGAGACAATAGGGAAGGGGGAGTAGTCTTCCATTCATATCACCCATATATTGGATGATGGGGGAGCACTCAGAAACCAAAATCTCATATGGGCTTCAGTCATGTTACATGAATTGGGTAGAAGTGTATAATAAATAAAAAAATCTCTAATGAATATAGATAACACACATTACTAAAATTGGGTCAACTTCATACCCTAACACCACAATAACCATAATAATCACTATCTGATCACCATATCACAATTAAAACTACTACCACCTATAACCAAAACACATACCAACTATACCATTAGTAAAAAACCACCAAATCAACCACATGACATCTTTCCATTTCTTAATCCATTAAAAATTCTATCATGAACCAATCCGGGATACCACCCAACCCAACATTCGACCTGATCTGAGTCATGGTCCGAAGGGGGTTTATGATCCGCACAGGCTGGAAACTAGTGCCAGGCATCAATGTAATCAAAATGGGAATTATTTTTCCCAATAAACTAGGATTGGATAAATAAATAGAACAAATGGAATAACCAACAAAAACTGAACATCCAAAAATATAAAACTAAATCAGGTATGAAATACAACTAAACAAACTGGAATCTAAATACAAAACCAAACAATAACCCACCAAGATGATATCCATGTGACCTCATGGTCACCACCATCTATAAAACCAACCTACCACAAGACCATACCGCTCCAATAACAAGCACTCAAACTAGAAATATGAACATTCAAAATATATTGGGTCTACCGACATCGAATGGTAAAAGTAGGGTGTGATCTCGATAGATCAATAGGAAACCAACAAATAATACTTATAGTTGTGTTTTTTAAAATAGTCCATTAACAGTATTTTTAAATTCATATATAAAAATAGTGTTTTCTCTTTTTTAAATAAACAAACATTTCATTCCCTTATCAAAACAACACACAGACCACATTACTATTTTCGAAATGGATTACTGTTTTATAACCAAAACCCAAAACAAAAATCCAAATATAATGATACCAAGATACACTTAAATTAAAAAAAATTATAAAAAAAACAAAGTGCAACATAATGTAAAAAACACACAGATAGTAAACTATGGGTGTTTCATTACTTGGGCCGAACTCACCTTCCAACATATGGTAAAACTCTACAACCTATAACCAACTGGCCATTCTAACTATACAATATAGTGGAATTCCCCACAAATCCCTATAAATTTAGAGGCGTACTTACATGTATAATCAGGGTTGAAAAGAAACCATTACTTGACCCTCTAAAAGTCACCTTAGAAACCAATTGTAATAGTATATGGTGAAAGGAGTAGGCCCTCACACATGTGACTCACCTTACCTACCACCACTACACTTTTCTACCCCAAACATCGAAACCACCCATACGATAACCCACCTTAGGTAAATACTTCATAGGGGTGAAAATATCACCACAATCCTTTCACAGGTTCCAAATGGGCCTTCACATCATATGAGTTTTAAAACACTTTCCTGAACATTTTAAAATACCAACATGCCCTTCACATCATAAGAGTTTAAAATCAAAACTCAAAATATATCTCAAGTTCTAAATAGGCCTCATATCACAAATATTTATAAACATGTTTCCCTAAAAACATGCAAAATTACAAATAGGCCTTTAAATACATTAGAAAAAAATCTACATTATGAAATTCCAAATGGGCCATTATATCAACCATTCACTAAAGCAAAACTTAAGATGCCTAATGGGCTATATTTTATGGGAAACATTTGAGTCCATGTTTTTGAGTTACATGAAACACCAACACTCTATTTAGAAATCAAGAAACAATTTTAGGAATAATGGAATAAGAAATAAGGGAGAAATATTTTGAAAAAACAAGGTTCAATGAAATCATCATTTTATCAACGTCGTCATCATTTGAAAACCCATCCATGAGTTCACCCTATGCACCCATATATGTTCCAACATCCAATGATATACTTCAACCATCTATGTAATCATTAAAAAATCATTTTCAAGAAAAACCACTTGCCTTTAAACCAATACAATAAGTCAGAAAATGACAAGATCACCAATAATCACTTAAAAGTTGAAAAAAATGTCTAAAACATTAACCAAAACATACCAAGATATAATCGTCATCCAAACAACACACTATGACCAATTTATAATTAAAACCATGAAAAAAAGTATAACCAAGGTCAAACATAACAAAAAGTGCTAAATTGTTCTTTAAAACATATTTAGCTTTTTAACAAACACCTTATGTGCATAACTATATAAATTATTTGAAGAAACCCCACTTTAAACCAGTTATACCAATTTTTTCCAACATAAAAACACAAAAACAAGCATACAATTCATATAAAAATCATATGAAACATATTTTTATACCATTTAAAAAACAAAAATCATCATTGGAATGAGTTGGAAAGGAAAATAATGGAAACAGCTACCTCAATGGAGTGTAGATGCGATAAAATTTTAAGGGAGGGAAGAACCAAGTCCAGCAGATAATCCAAACCTAATAGATCCAATGAAATTGAACTAAACATCATCCCTAACCCATAGGGTTCATACAAGAGGAAAAATCCCACTTATATAGAGACTAAGATCTCAAGAGAGAATTGATAAGAGGAGAAATCAACCAAAAACCAAAGAAATCTTACATTGGAACCTTCAAGGGGATTAAAAATGTAAGAGTGGAAAATTAAAGGGAGCTTGGAGGACCCCATGGCGTGAATAGGCCATGAAAGGGAGGATAATCCCAATTTATGGTTAAAAACATGGAGTGGAAAACTTGAAATTTCAAAATTTTAAGAAACTAGGAAGCTCGCACGATTTGAAAAACTGTGCACAAAATGTGCGGTCACCACTGTCCAAATGGAAAGAACTTCATGAATAGTTGCTTCATGGTTTCCCAAACCATGTGAAACCTATGAACCCTACCCATAGTCCCAAAAATAGGATACATGGTTACCAGGGAAAATCCGCATTGTTTACCCAAACCATGCACTAACCGTACACAGACCAAAATGCCACCCGAAAACAAAAAAACATGAAAATTTAAATTGGGAACCCAATCCAAAACTCAACCAAAATATCCAAATCCAAGAAAAGAATAAAATAAATAAATTACAAAGTTTGGGGTTTGGAAATTATCCCCACCAAAAACACTTTCTTCACCAAGAAAGTCACCCATCCAAAAGATAAACAAAACTTGATTCCATGACCGATCAAAATCAAAATAAACATGAATCTTTGTGTGACCTTTCACATAAAAAGTCACACCTGGCTGATTATAGAGTAAACCCTAGAAAAATTAGCAAGGGGAGGACATGAGAGGGTTCTACAGACCATAATAATTCAACTAACCACACCAATATTAAAAATACCAACAGGGTGGCACCGATATAGAAAACCCACCACATGAAAAAATGGGAACCTAAATAAAAAAAACCAAAATGGGAACTCCCAAATTGATCCAAAATCCCATAAATATTCCAAAAAATCTGAAAAATAATTCCACTAGAACCAAAAATATTCCACACCAACTAAAACCCCCAACACAAGGGGAAAACCCACAAAGAGATTGAACAAAACAACGAACTCGAACGCAAACCACAAGTAGTGATTTCCACAAAACTCAAGAATCTCCAAAAAAACACAAAAAAATACCAACAAATTAAAGGGATAAGAATACCCAAATAAGAACAAATTATTCAAAGAGACATAGTTAGATAAACACAACTACTCAGATTATGAAAGAACAAGTTCACCACACATTTATAATAAAGAGATGAGCTTAAAACAACAACAAAAATAAAACAAGAAAACAAGACCACCGATCCTTTTACAAAGATAAGGTAAAGTTACAATGGGAAAGAAAATACAACATAAAACATAAACCATATCCACTCTAATATGTAAGAAAAAACTAGGCCAAGGCTCCCTGCACACCCTCAGCAATTCCTAACTGTGTGTGAGCTTCACTCTGAGGCCTATGGATGGAGCCCTAATTGTTGAAGAATCTACTTCCTCATAGCCAGAAGTTGGAATACTTCAATAAAAACTTATTATTCATGAAATCATTCCAATAAAACTTTTCTAAATAACCTTAATGGCCACAATGATGACAATTCTTTAAAGGATTGTGACAAGACGACTTCAAGTGCTGAACCAGCCACACTAGTGGAACACAAGAGAATGTTCTGAATAAATAGAAGCCAAAACCAATGAATAATACCCTTACAAAATAGGTTACCCTAAAAAACAACTATCACCATATGGGGAACTTTCGTGAGTGGAAAACGATACCAGATTTCCAACTGCCTGTGCTCTGAAAACCAACTTAGCTAAAAATGATTCATCCACAAACTTCTCAAAATGAAGATCCTTGGAGGAGAGGGATCATTCATTGATATATAAATGACGGCCCAAAATGAAAACTTAATCTTTCATAAGAACACATGAAAATATCGCTAAAGAGAAGAAAACCAACTTCTTGAAATGTTAAACATAAGCCTTCACCAACCACTAGTCTTGCTTAAAATTCATGAGGTCTTCCACTTCCTTCTTCTTTTCCTCTTTAGGTATAAACCATTAGATGAAAATAGACTTAAAAAATTCCCTCTTCATCCCAACATTCATTGATGATGGAGTGAACATATTCCATTTATCCAAAGTTGAAACTTCAAACAAACCCAAAATAGCTTGGACTTTAACAACTTCGGGAGTTCCTAATGATCTAAAGACACACTCAACTTCTTCAAGACACTCCACTTCTTCTAAAGGACCTCAATCACCATGATAGACACACAACACTTGAGAAAAATCAAAAACTGGGAATGAATTATTAAAAACTTTGGGGATATTTTTGGGAAGCATATTAGTATCAACATGAGAAACATAAAACCAAAGTCAACATCAACCCTAAACACATAGAAAAGAATATCTCAAGCCAAAATAAAAGGCTCACAAGACAAACACATACAAACAGAAATAGAAACCACCTTTTAGAAAATCCCAATTTTCATTTCAATTTCAAAAACATATTCTTCCATGTATAATTTACAAATACAAAATACACTTCTAAAATCCAAACCAATTCCCAAAATCTTTTCCCTATCAAAAATTATTTTTGAAAAAAACCAAGAAAATCTGTTGGTTTCAAATACTCACCCATGGAATCCTATGAATTTTCACATATGTGTCCATCCACTTCCACTTACATAATCCATTAACAAGTGAAAACATGAAATTTTCAAATATATACACACATATGCCAATGTAAATGAGGAATACCAACGGTCTCATATACCACCTTATCACAAAACCCAAATGTTTTCCAAATTCTCAATTCAAATCACTTTCTATTTTAAAACACACTGTTTTCCAATATGATACAATTTGAAAGAAATAATTTCCATTTAAAAAACCATTTTCATTTTAAAATCTCACTTACACCAACCAAAACCAAAATAGAACACAAATTATACCAATCTACCAGAGTGAGGAACAAGTGTCCATACCAAACTAGGTGACATGGTTAGTAGGACATGCCCTAAGTAAGCATCAACAACTAGGAGGAACTTTGAACTATGTACTCAAACTCCACATGGGTCACTACTCTATATGAGATCACGACATAACACTTAATCTCCTCCATTATCATTCTTTATCCAAAAAAAACAAAAAACCAAAAAAAAACTTAAAACATGGACTACCCATAGAAACTTGAGGATCAGAATGAGTAAAAGTTCATGACACACTTCTCGCACCTACCTATTGAGTCCCGATAGTTCTAATCTCTGTCTAACTAACATCCCAAACAACAAGGAACCTACATCTAATACGATTTTTCACGAAGAAAGTTGGGATGCCACCCAACCCAATATCTGACCCAGTTTGAGACATGGCATGAAGGGCATTCCCAATCACCACAGACTGACAAATAGTACCATGCATCAAAGTAATTACAAGGGGAATGATTTTTTTCCAATAAAATAGGACAAGATAAATAAATAAATCTAATGGAATTACCAAATATAACTAAATATCAATAAATATACAATTGAATTTGGTACAAAATACATCTAAACAAACTAGAATCTAAATACAAAACTAAACCAAAAACTTCCAACATAATCTCTATGTGAACTCATAGTTACCACTATACATGAAACAAATCCAACACAAGACCAACCTATTCAAAAAATAATAACTCAAACAAAAAATTTGAACCTTCAAAATAAGTTGGGTCTTCTTACACTGAATGGTATAAGTAGGGTGAGAGCTCAACAGCTCAGTAGAAAATCACCAAATAATCCATACAGTTGGTTTTCTAAAAATATTACATTATCACTAGTTTGAAAATTAATATATAAAAATAGTTTTTTCTAATTTTTAAATAAAAAAACATCGTTTCCACTATTCAAAACAAAACACACACCACATCACCATTTTCAAAATGGATTACCATTTTATAACCAAAACCCAAACCAAAATCCAAGAAGAATGATACTAAGATACACTGAAAATAAAAAACTAGTATGAATAGAAAACCAAGTGCAGAAGAATGTAAAATGACACACATGAATATTAAACCATGGGTGTTTCTTAAATATCCCTAGAGTGATCCCTGGATATACTCAGGTCAGACTCACCCGTTGGCATATGGTTCAACTTCATAGTCTATAACCAATTGGTCGTTCTAACTATCCAATCCAGTGGCATGTCCCACCAATCCCTATAAAGTCAATGGGGGGGGGGGGGGGGGGTACCAACCCATCTAATCAGGGTTGATAAGAAAAAAACACTCAAGCCTATAAAATACATCCAAGAAACCCTTGGTAATAGTATATAGTGAAAGGAGGAGGCCCTCACACAAGTGACTCACCTTACTTTCTTCCACCACACTTTCCAACCCCTCAGAGAAATCCTACATAGGGGTGCCCATATTAACAAAAAACTTTCTCAAGTTCCAGCCAGACCTTCATATGATATGAGTTTTATAAAACATTCCCAAACATTATAAAATTCCATCTGGGCCATCACATCATATGATTTTTAAATAAAAACTCCCAATATATGTCATGTTTCGAATGAGCCTCACATCACATATCTTTACAAATAATTTCCCCCCAAAACATGAAAAATTCCAGAAAAAACATTGAACACATTAGAAAACAAGATACATCATGAAATGATAAACAAGATTTTAAACCAACCATTCACCAAAGCACAACTTAAGATTCCAAATGGGAAAGTTGCATGGAACACATTTGAGATCACATTTTTGAGTTACATGAAACACCAACACACCATTTAAAAATAAAGTAAACATTTTAGGAATAGTGGAATAATAAATAAGGGATAAACCTTTTGAAAAATCAAGGTTCAAAGAAATCATCATTTTATCAATTCCATCATTATTTGGATGCCCATCCATGTGTGCACCCTATGCACTCATGGATGTTCCAAAATCCAATGACACACTTCAATATTATAAGGAATCATTAAAAAATCATTTTCTAGAAACAAAACTTTCCTTTACACTAACTCAACAACTCAAATAATAAAAAGATCACCGATAAGCATTTAAAACCTAGAAAACCTTTCCAAAACATTAACCACAACATTACAAGCCATAATAGTCATCCAAACCACACACTATGACCAATTTTTAATTAAAACCATACTAAAAAGTGTAAATGAGGTAAACATAATCGTAAGTGCTCAATATAACTTTAAAAGTTATTTAGCATTTTAATAAACACCTTATGTGTATAACTATATAACATATTTGAAAACAACCCACTTTAAACCACTTACACAATTTTTTCCAACATTAAAACACCATAAAAAGAAAAGAATTAATACTAAAATCATCTGAACCACATTTTTATATTGTTAAAAAATAAACAAGAATCAATGGAATGAGACAAAAAAGAAAATAATAGAAAGGCCTACCTTAACAGAGTGAAGATGTGAAGAAAATTCAAGGGAGGAAAGAACCGAGAATAATTGACAATCCACACTCCCTATATCCAAAGAAAACTTACTAAACATAAACCCTAACCAATAAAGTTAATCCAAGAGGGAAAAAACACCAAGAGATACCAATATATCAAGAGATAAGGGAGAAGAGAAGAATAAATCAACCAAAAATTGAAGTAATATTAACTTGGAACCTTCAAGGGGCTTCAAAAATTGAAGGGAGTTGAAGGAGAGGGAGCTTAGAGGACCCCCTGATGCGGCTAGGCCAAGAAAAGGATGAGAATCATGATTTTGGGCTAAAAACATGGAGTGGAAAACATGGAATTTTAGAAATTTAAGAATCTAGACATCTCACACGGTTTGAAAAACTATGCACAAACCATACAGTTTCCACTCTCCAAATGGAAAAAAACTCACACATGTTTTCCATATGGTTTCTAAAACCATGTGCAACCTGTTCACCCTAAAAATTTACCCCATAATAGGTCACACATTTATCAGGGAAAAGCTGTATGGTTTACTTAAATTGTGTACTAACCATGCATAGGCCAAAATGACACCAAAAAACTCAAAAACATGAAAATTTAAACCGAGGACCGCAGAAAAACCTCAACCAAAAGACCCAAATACAATAAAAGAATAAAATAAAGGAATTTCTATGGTCAATTTATGACAAATTACACATTATCTATTTACCAATCACATAATATTCGTTATTCCATATTTATTTCTAGCCACTACCCACTTATTTTAACCCCTTTTCACACCACACTCTTTATTAACATTAATTCACTACTTTATTAACGCGTTCATTATTTTTTTCATTTCATCACAAAATAATCCTATTTCATATCTAATATATTATCATATATTTATCATTAATTTTAATTTTTTTCAATAGTATTTTATTTTTTTGGTAATTTTACTAGTTTAGTTATAGTTTGTAAGTTTTTATAAAATTTTGAGCTTCATTGATGAACTTGGTCTAAATTGATTAATTTGATTAGTTATTTGATATTTTTTTTTAAAATTTTATGACCTTGAATTTTAATTTGTTTTTATGTTGAATAATCTTGGGGAGTTAGCTTGGGAAGAAAAAATAATGAAATCCAAAGCTGCTACAAAATTCACACTAGTAGATTATGACTATGCTGGGGAGCCATTGTGGTATAAGTTAGGATTTAAGAGGGTTTCAGCCAACCATAATAGTCTCAAGGGTGTAACTAGATTGGGTATTAATATTAAAATGATATATGTTTCGGTACCCAGGAATACACTACCCATTAAAATATCACAGTGGAAGACCGGAAGATGGTATTTTTACACCAACGAATTCATGTGGAAACTATTTACATAGTGCTAGAGAGACAACATAACCAAAAAAAGAATCATAAAACTATATCTCCCACTAATATAACACTAAAAAGGCATGAAATATACCATACAATCAATAATTAAACCTCAATAGACAATTCAAAATACATTCTTAAGGTTACATAAGGATCATTATGAAACTATATATTTTTAGAATTTAAAATTACATTAGTGATGTAGTATGATGAAGCACTAAAATAGTTCTAAGATTAATCTTAACATCATTCCAACACCAATGGATCATCATTCCTAAAAGAAATTTCTTTTCTCAAGAAAACACTATCTTTCATCATAGCCTCACATTCCTCTAGTTTCCCAATGTAGTCTCATGTTTGTTCCTATGATCACATCCTCCCATGAACACAACTTATGTTGATTAGTAACAAGATTTATCACTTCAGGAACCCATGTACATCATCAGAACACCATATTCACCATAATACACATTGTAATTCAATGAATGTCCTAGAAGATCATTTACTAACCATGTACGACATCATGATTCCATGTGGTGCACATGAAATCGAAGGGGGTGAAAAATATTCCCCTACAATAAAGTAAAAAAAACTAGGTAGTGCCTCAACAAAGAATCCATGCATTGAAATATCTGAGAGAGAGTGGGAATTTAGAGATCATGTGATCAAGTATTGAAATAAAGGATTAACAATTAAAGAATCATGTTTACCACGTGGTTATGATCCATGATTCCAATGAAACATGTATAGATCCCAAAAAATGGGTGATAAAATGGAATACAAGGAAGATAATAATATGAGGATGGGTCCAAATAACAAAATAATACCCCCATTTGGAAGATAATATAATAGGAAGTGATTTTATAATCGCCAAATGAGGATATAACTTAGTGGAAGATGAATATAGAGGAGTGTACATGAGATATGAAGAAGATCTCTAGGGACCATTTAACCAATAACCCATCCTCTTCCAAATTTTGTATTTATTATATTGGATTGTTGTGTATCTTAGGTTTTTTATACACAAATATACACAAAAACAAATATATATATATATATAGGGAGTTTTTTTGATTGATTGGTCTGTTACATCCTATAATGAATGTTTTCATTTATAATTCTAAACTTGGAACTTAAGGATTCTATCACACAATCCAAGGGAAGATGAGCATAAGCGAATGAGTGAAGTATAAGAAGATAAAAAAAATCCCATGAACTAAAGTTAGGATACTAAAATAGTGGTAAGGGGAGAGGAGAGAAGTTCCACTCTATACTAATGTGATTGAAAACCACATATATGGGATTGAAAATGTAATATCCCAACACAACTAACTCTACAAAAACCGAATTAGAGTGTTACAATACATTAGATGCATCTCCCAATACACTAGATGATGCTAACTATAAGTGAGGGTCTATGATGTTACCAGGGAGAGATTATACCCTTATATCAAAGTAGAAGAAAACTACAAAAAACCACCAATCATCACAATATCTAATATAATAAAAAGAAATCACGATAGATAGGCCAAATAAAAGAATAAAACATACCATATTCTATAACTGAATGAATTTTATAAAATGTCACATGAGTTAGAAAAACACCAATAATATTTCTTATGGGTGGATCATATATAAGTTAGGCAAACCATAAATAACTAAAACCATAACTAGGTCCTAAGTCCCAACCTAATCCCATCTATTAAACCTATCTAAGGTATCTTGATCAATTTTCCAACATTGTGCCTATACCATACCTGTACTTGCGATTAAGAGGTTTAATTGTGTACCAATGTTATAAGGTTTCCTTAATAGGTCTTTAGTATAACTCAGTAGGCCACTTCCAATGGAATCCATAACACAAATGATATATATAGTTCATATACAATGTGATATGAGTAAAAGGAATAAATAAAAACAATATAAAAACACCTATCATAACCATGGGTACTATCTTAGTCACATAGATTTAATAATGCCTAATTTTTCTAGTGATGAATGTCTTTGATCATGATACCTCAACACCTAGGGGAAAAAGTGCCCCTCCCCAGAACCATCTCATATATATCAACACCTAGGGGGATTGAGTCCCTCCCCAAAACCATCTCTCATATCATAATCATCAAGTAGATAAGAATCCCACACAAATATCACTATGTATCATAATAATCATAAGGATAAGATGACCTCTTGAATATCACCCTATATCATAACAATCAGAGGGATTAACACCCAACCATGATGTCACCATATATCATTATAATTAGGGGGATTAACACCCACCCTATATACCATCATATATCATATTCATTGGGGGAGATTAGGTCCCAACCCATATATCTTCATATATCATAACTATTGGGGGTACTAGAACCCACCCTAGATACCACCATATATTATAATCATCAAGGGGATTAACATCCATCCTATAATTTATAATATATCATAATCATCATGGGGATTATCACCCACCCAAGATACCACCATATATCATAAAAATTAGGGGGATTAACATCCAATCGGTATACCACAATATAACATAGTCATCAAGGGATAAATAGCCTGCCGGAATATCACTATATATCATAATCATTAGGGGTTTAAGCATCACACCCAGATATCACCATATATCATTATCACATGGGTTGGAAACTCTCCCAAACCTGATATATATTTCCTAGGTTGGACTATCATTAACCCAAGCTATACATATGATGGAATTCATAATAGGCTACAAATAGGTTATCCACATTATTTTAATTATCTCTGGAGTCAACACAAGACTGGGTCACCCACTATGCCCCCCTATATCACATTAGGGTCTGGATTCCCCACACGGGTTTTGTTATCTCATTCCCAACCTCTAGGGTCGATTCCTATCACTCAAAGGGAATAAAATCCCAAGATATAACAATGATCACATCATATCCTAATCATCCACACTTGAAATAATATATAGAAAACACACCAAAGGAATGGAACAACAAACATCTCACCTCCAAGATTAATCTAGTTTAGTCTTCTCCTACCTAACCTATATATAAATATTGTTTAAAGTAAAACCACTCAAATACACACTGATTAGTGGGGAGAACCACACACCTCACACACTAATCAACTATGCAGGAGGATATAAGGTAAATTTAGGTACCATACATCCAATCCTTAAGCCAACCATTATCAATCCATTATAGTCCCCTAATCAGAGGGAACTAAGGGTACATATCCCAAGGACCAATATGTTTCTTTTAACTAAAATCATACCTCTATCATGTCCCTATATAACTCAACATATATATAAGGTCAATCCCATCATCATAAGTGACCAAGCCATCAATATTAGTGTTCAAGAGTCCATCATGACACACAAAATCTTTGTTTTACTCATGTGAATTTAAAATAAATAAAATCATTTTAAATTAAAGTTTGATCACACACAAGTAGAGAGATCAAATATGAAATATCACATAACATAATTCATAAAACATAGGAAGATTTTTAGGGACCACCTACCTCAAAACAAAGTCATTTCCCTTTAAGAAAATCTCAATAGCCAATGTTGACCAATATCAATAGACTATTTCTCATCAACACGAGGTCCTAACTCCATAAATAACCACTATAATTGATTATAAAACAATTAAAATAAATTTACATATTAAGATAAATTAATTACATAATTTATACCAAGGTAGTAATAAATGGAAATCTCACAAAGTGATATACCATGTCTTAAACCTTGAGCAACGGGGTGTGTAATACCCTCAGTATCCACCCATACTTCTATCGCACAAAGCCCCATCTTCTCATTTTATTACATCCATAAATTACCAAAAAACTAATAGAAGTATATAAATAAATCGAGGAAGTAACATAATTCAATGAATTCATAAAAATCTTTCATTTTCATACTGTCAAAAACCTCCTCTGGCCAAGAAAAAATGGATCTCCATCATACCAGACCTGATCCCACCATTATCTAGTGGACTTGATATCCAAACAAAACTTGAATCACAATATATTAGTGGAAATAAAAGAGGATAAATAAGTGAGGAAGGATAACATACATTAACTGATTAGGTAAACCACCTTCAATCACTCTCGATCAAGAAGGTTGAATGGAAGAAGAGGAATGGGAGAGGATTTTAACCTCTCCCTATTCAAACATCCTAGAAATGAAAATTATGAAGGGAGTTTCCAAATTCAAACCCCCAAATTCCCATCCCTACCTTGGTTAAAATAAACAAGATAGTAAACTATTGTGACATGAACCATAGGGATCATGGAATAATGATTATTATAGAAACCCATCACAACATGTCCCCTTAGGTTATGAGATTATACAACTTACAAAACCAGAACAAAAAAACTCAACCTCACTGTCTAGGGTCACGTTACGTCATGACCTTTCCCTTCATGACACAACCATGAATCCCATTTCTACTATCTCCTAGGGACCCTCCATAGAACATACCACCCATGAAGGTGTGAACTTTATCCTTAAGCAACCCTCATGCTGTATCCCTCATCCTCATGAAATTTAGTTCACCGCACTCATTTTTTTTTGGAAAAGTGATGATTTACCCTTAAATATCAAGATTAAAATTACATATCATAGGGTATACATTATGTATCATAAAGTGGACCTTACATATTAGATTAACCTTTATGTATTAGATAATTTACCATTTATATGATCCTTACATATCATAGTAACCCATATATATCATTGGGAAACCATTACATATCACAAAGTTACCATTACATATCAGAAGAATACTTACATATTAGAATATTCTCCATTCTTACAAACCTTATGTGTCATAGTAACCCTTATGAATCATAAGGAAACCCTTGTGTATCATTGATTTAACCATATGTATTAGATACACTACCAATGTTTTTGACCCTTACACATTAGATCAACCCTTATATATCACAAGGGGACCCTTATATATCACAAGGTGACCCTTAAGAATCATATGATGACCCTTATTCATCACATGGTGACCCTTATAAATTGCACTCCATAGACTAAAAAACTCAATATTTTAGGTATCCCTCAAAGATTATCTGATTCAACACACATCATGTAAGATCCTAACCCAGAGATAAGGTAAATCCTGGAATGAATTCTTGGTTTAAGAAATGTTTTCAGGGATTAAGACAGGTCTCAGGGGTGTTCTGGGGGTTTATGACAAGAAAAAGAAGGGAAAATGCCAGTTTTTGTTAAGATCATGGTTGATGCATGGTTTGTAGCAACCGTTTACTATAAATGTGTGGCCTGTAGAATGGGGTTTATAGTTAGGGAAACCATGTAGGGTGGACCATGAGAATGTGTGGCTTAAAATCCCATGAGATAGTAGTGAATACATTACCACCGTAAGGTTTTCCAAACCATGCAAGTGACCAGGAAAACTGTGTAGCTCCTTTTCCTCTTGAATAGAGGGAACTATACTGTTGGTGTATGGTTTGGTAAACCTTATGACCAAAATGTGCACCACTTAAAAAGTATGGTTTTATTGTTTTCCCACCCCGGTCTTATTTATTTTTTACATAGTTTTCTTCCTTATTATACCCCTTTAACTAGGGTGAAAAACCAATAGCCTCCTCCTCCTTTATGGGAGTTTCTCCTTCGATTCTTAGGTGTTTTGGGTTCCATTTGGTGAAAATTGATGCTTTGAGTCAGTATTAGAATATGTATCATTTAATTTTCTAAAAAAGTATAGGTTTTATAGTTTTTATCCTTCTAAAACCCTAAAACCCTCTTTTCCAGTATATTCTATGTTTGGATTTATTGGTAGTTTAGACCATGATTAAAGGACAAGGTTGGATTAGTGGATGTCTAATAGCATGAGGTAGGTGGTCTATAAGATTTTTCCAATAGTATTATTGGTTTATATGTGTATGTAATGGTTCCAATTTGGTGTCTTATTTAATTTTTATATATTCTATTGAGGAAATTTAATTGTCCATTAATGTGAGGTGCAATACCCCTCATGAACCCTATTGAGTCCATTGATGATGTGAGACCGAAGTAAGGGATACCCATGGGGTAGGAAAAACACTTGAAAATGGTGAAATGAATTGGTAAAAGTTGATATAGGGTAATTATAGAAGTTAATGGGTTTTAAATGTTAATTGGTATGTGGGAATAGTTAAGGGGATAATTAAAATCAATATATGTTGGTTTTTTTGAAATGGGTAAGGGACATTTGAAATGGTTTAAATGAAGTGTTTTGGATTTTGATTCATTCCTGGTTCCCAATAAGGGATATGATGTTTTAAAAATAGTCTTATGATATAAATTGAGGTGTTGAATTCAATGTGATTTCAAAGGGGGTTTAAATGGGTTTCAACTGTTTATTTGAAATGAGGGTGTGGTTTCTTTCTGGTGAAAAATACCTATGGACTCTTTTGAATGTTTTTTTGGAAATTAAGGCCTTAGGCCTTGTTTTAAGTTAAAAGGAAGACCCATGTTTTAAAGGATATCTTCAAGATGATTTAAAAAGGATAGTTGGTCTAAGTGTCTCATGAGGTGTTATTTTAAATGGGAAATGAGGAATGACATGATGGGATTGTCGACTTATTTTAAAGAGTAATTAAGATATGGAAAATAATGTGGGTAACTATGAAAAATGAATAAATAAGCATGTGCATGTGGAAAATTATATGAGTGGGGTATTGGATTGAGGACATACTTCTACACACTAAGCTAGATTTATTCACTAGGAATCAATGATGTATGGTATTACTAGGATGTTGGAATGAGGGTCCACATTTTTGGGCCAGACTATACTGATTCTCTAGGCCCCACTAATGCATTGCAGGGTTTGGGATGTCAGACTGAGGCTCTATTCTCCCAAAGTATGGATATGATAAGTTTACCTTGATAGATGATCTACGATACATTTTTAAATTGAATTAACCCATGAAATCCACTTATGACTAAAATTATGTAACCTATTTATTCTATTGATTAGGATTCTAACATGGCCTGAGCGGGTTAGGTTGGTTGAATTTCACGATGGAACTTAAAGGATAAATGTTTAATTTATAATTTTTTAAATGTGAACATGTTTCTTTTGTTTACCTTTTTTATTTATTGTACCTTGGTTATATTCGTACACTATTGTATATATTGGTTATTTAATTAGACACCGTTGGTGATGACCTTATGAGTTGTACTCACACCCTACTCAGGTCGCCATGACACTTGGGCACCTGAGAAAATGTTACTTGTTTTTTGGTACAGGTTTAGGTCAGGAACATGGTGTTGGTTTGTTCATGGGATGGTGGGTTGGAGCATGGGATTTTAGGATCGGTTTAGACTCATGACTATATTTGGGATCTATTATAGTTTTGGTATTTGAGATCTTTTTTTGTGACTACCTAACATGTAGTGTTCCCATCATTTTGATATAGCATGTGTTACCTAGTCATCTGTTGGAACTTTCCTTATGTGGTCCTTTTATTTTTCCTATTGGTTTTTGTATCTATTGATATTATTTCTATTGTGATTCTACTCTAATTTGTGGGTATATTATCCCCTTGTACCTTTTTATATTCACTCTTCTAGTCAACAGCCTCTAACATATGGGGAAGTGAACCAGAGCTCATGTGGCGACCCGGATCGTGGAACCAGTTATATTGGTACCTGGGTTGGGGCATTACAATTCATTGGGAAATCCTTTGGTAGTGTCATACTAATTTACATGTGATTAACCCCACCATGATTAAATTCTTAAGACATATTATGATACATCCCACTCATTCTATAATTGATGAATTTCAAATCACTCTAAACTATCATTCTCAATCATGTAAAAATTTCCAAGATAGTACCCACCACACTGACCATTCCTAAAACCCTTAAACCAATCTGTCTTGGAATATATTATTTTAACATACTCTATTACAATTCCCTAATCCCAAAAAAAATCATAAATTCTAAAACTATATAACTTATATGCCATTAGTTGACATCATCAGTCTACAGAAGGCCATTACTCAAGAAACATGACACTCGAGTGTCACCCAAACATCCTCATTAGAACCCATCATCTCAATCCAAAAACTATATCCATAACATGAAGCCCTACTCCAACACACTAACCATTATAATTATATATGATTAATAATGTTTTATGGACCAAGTAACCCTACTAGTATATTTCACAAAATTTATATTGTCCCATACCACTATATTGTGACCCATATATCATGATCAATAATTTATAACATGTTGAATTTACCATATTATCATTAATTGATACATGAATCTGGGTATTTTATATTAACCATCCATAATCTGATCACTTGAATCCAGGAATTGGTAGAAATATCTACCACCTCTAGGTAGGGTCCAGTAACACATCACAACTGATTTCTATAAAAAATCACTTGAAATGAGAACAATGTTCTTTGAGAATCCATGAGGTTATACCCACTTTGTAATTTTACTCATCATCAATCCATGAGCATGAAATTTCTCAACATCCACAATGAGATATCATAATAATTAGGGGATAATAACTCTACCCTAAAATCAAAATATATCATGATCACATGGGTTGGAAACTTTCCTAAACACAAAATACATTACCTAAGTTTTCCTCTTATGATAATTAACTATACCCATCACCACATTCTACTAGTATATAACCATACTAGCCCTATTATTTTAATTCTCCCCAGAGTCAACATAATACTGGGGAACCCACTATAGTCCCCTAGTTAGCATCAATGTTTGGGAACACCATTCGAGTTCCGTTATTTCATTCCCATCCACAAGGGTTAAGGCATATCGTTCAATTGGTATAACATCCGACAACATATCTGTGGTCAAATCATAGATGAGTCATTTATATAGGAAATATGATATAGGAAAACACTAAAGGAATGGAATATTGACCATATAACCTCCAAGGCCAAGATAAGTTTGTCATCTTCTACCCAAAATACTTGTAAATACTATCTAAAGTACACCTAATTAGATACACACCTACTAGTGGGGGAGAACAACCTACCCCACATACTAATAAACTATCCAATATGATATAATGTAACTTAAGGTCTTATATGTCTTATCCCTAGGACAATCATTCACAACCCATCACACTTCCATACTCAGAGGGAACTAAGGGAACCTATCCCAAGGGCCACTAAGTTTAGATTCACTAAACTCATACCCCACTCAGGCCCATAGACAATATAGCACACGTCCATGGCCAATGCCATGACCATTAATAATTTAGGTATCAAGATTAATGTTCAAGGTCCCATCATGGTCTAAAACACTTTCTTTCTACTCATGGCTGTTAGAAATAAACAATTCAATTAAAATTAAAGTACAATCATAAAAAAATGGTGATATTACATACACATACTATAAAATATATTGTATAAACCTTAGGGTGAATTTTAGGGGCCACCTACCTAAAACATAAGTTATTTATCTTTAAGAAAATCCCAACCAATAATGAAAAGCAAGCTCAAATATATATAACCTATCAACATGGGTTATTAACTCCATAAATAACTTCTCTAATTTATTATAAAAAACATATAATAAATTTACACATTAAACTAAATTAATTACATAATTAATACATAGGGTGTAATAAAAGAAAATCTCACTAGGAGATCTCCTATATCTTAAACATTGATCAAGAAGGTTGTTTACCAGCCTCGATATCCACCCAGACCTCTGGAACACTATAACATCCCGACCTAGGTGCCACACAATAGTTCCTCTATATGGTTCGTTACATGAATTCAGGAATTACCTAGAAGGATTGATCTGTAGCCATCTGCACTGGTGAAGGTGACCACTGGTAACACATTTGAAGCTCTTAATAGTGTTGCAGGAAATACTGAGGTTGATGCTACTGATCCTCCAAGGGAAAACGAACAGGCTGCCTTGATGCAACCCCCATCAACACTGTTCGGCCCACAACAGATGGTAGAGAAGACTCTGGTGGGGAACCTTGTGCCGGCAGAAGGTGAAGATGGATGTGATGGCTCTTGGAAACAGACTAAATCATCGAAAGGAGGATGACTTCCTAGAAGTCATGGGTGAGGACTTGGACGAGCATAGCTGACTTCAAAGAAATATGAAACACATTTTGTGGATTCAGACTCGGATGACACAGACATCGAAGTTCTTCTTCAACAAGCAAGAAATCATGAAGCACTTCACACCAAGGGTCGTGGTCAAGGGAGAGAACGTAAGATTGACTGGGTCTCCTTGAAATATTCACAAAGAAAGATTGAAGATAAGATTAGAAAAAATTGGGCCCTCGTGATGAGGGTCACTGAATTTGTGTGAAATAAACACCTTCTCTCATTTTTCTTTGTTTTCTTTTTTTTCAATGAAAAGGGCCTTGGCCCTCACCTTTAAAAAAAAATATTTCCCAAAATAGGTAAAATGACCATAAACCAAAGCAGTAGATATGCTATCCAATATAAATGTCAAGTGTCAAATGAAAACCCAAAATAAATACACAATGATAACTCCCAAGTGGGTCCTGATGTGATGTCCAGTTCCCTCATCCATTCTCCATCCCGAATCCCAACTCATCCATCTAACATAGGACTCTTTCCCACATCATATCCTACAAACATAAATTATATTCAGGTACCAATATGATAGCCCAAGTAGGGTGTGATTACAACTCATTAGGATTCCACCAATTGACTCAAAAGAAATATGTAATCCATAATAGTGTATTTAGTTGTATAAAGAATAAATAAAAATAAAAAAATAAACAAGTTTCAAATTTATAATTCTTTAATCAGTCATATCATACCTACTTCGGCCCATGACAGAGATTGAACCACATAACATAGTTATACCATATTTGATTATTTCATGGTATTTCATTAATAATATCATTCCAAATTCATATATAGTATCTTGGAGAATAAATCCAAGTACCAATATCTCATGCACTTGGAATATCATTCTAATTCCAATATCTTGGGGGCCTAGAGCATCAGTTTGGAAGCCCATGGGTATTTAGAGTATCTGTGCCTATCCCACACCTCATGGGCATTTGGAACATCAGTCCATGTCCCATACTTCATTGTTCACATTCTTTCATCGGGGGCCTGGAGCTTCAGTTCGACACCCCATGGTTGTTTGGTGAATCAGTCCCTAGCCCAAACCTCATTATTCATTTAATCACAATTATCACATATGTCATATTCATATCATGGTTAAATATCATTAACCTTCTATTCAATCATTCTCATTTTAGTACAACATTTCAATTATTAATCACAACCATGGTTCATTACTTTAATCATAATAAATAACTTAAATAATTTTTAATTAATCAATTTATCAAAAACTATTCACATCTCATTAACTCATCAAGGTTAAAAAATTCATCCATTTAAATCCCATTATCAAACATTCCATAAAGATTTAATTCAAATTTCATACACACATTATTTCCCTTTCATATTTCATAATTATCATTAATGGATAATTGGCACACCCCATGGGTTTCTATAAAGATGGGCTCATTATATCGAATGGGTCCAATGAGATCCATGTAAGGTTTCAAAATTTCATGTAATTAAATTCAACCTTTTAATTTAAAATTAATTTCATAATGTAGAAATTCAATTAAAAAATTACATACAAACTGTTATAATCAATACTTTGGGATTTAGAAATTAGATCACCTACCTTAAGATTTGTGATTAATTCTCTTCAAATAAAAACCCTTAAATAGATGTAGATTAATCAAATTCACAATGGAAGAGGAGATCTATGATCAAAACCTAACAATACGATCCAAAAAAATATGATAAATCAAAACCTAGATCTAAACCACCCCCAACGATGGAAATAATCCCTCTCCAAAGGTAAAGAAAGATGAGAGAGAGTGAGGAATCTAAACAAGAAGAGATCACATACCGAAAAGTTGTATATTTCTTCCACCAAATCATCGATTCACATTGGAAGAGGTTTAAGGGTCCTAGTAATCCTTTAGAGACCCTCCAAGGTCAAAGAAAATCATATTATGTGCAGCTAGGGTGATTAGTGATATAAATCGGGGGTTTAATAATTTTAAAGTAAAAATCATGGGGTTTAAAATCCCATGCACATGGTTTTAGGGGAAATGTGCATGGTTTTCCAAACAGCGTTCCTTTATAATGTACCCCTACCATTTGGGGTGCAGAATTACTTATAATTGGGTGTATGGTTTAACAAAACATTCAATGACCATACAATAACCCTCTGTTTGGGATGCATGGTTTCTTGGGGGAGGGAATACGGTTTGGGAAAACTATGTGCCAACCATATACTACCCAAAAACCCTACATAATCACCAAAAATCACTTGAAATAACTCAAGACGAGTGTCAACCAAAATAAGAAAAAAAATATGTAAAATAATACCTAAAAATGAGTATGAGAAATTTGTAGAAAATCTAGGATCATAAAATATTTCCACATTGTAATAGCTCATCCTTAAGCTACACTCCCAAGCATCACTAAGCCTCTGAAGTAAAAAGAGTAGGCCACTAATCACTCATGTATAATTTTTCTCTGATGTTTCTTCCTAAACATGACCATGTTTCCACAAAACTCAAACAAAAACATGGTCTTTTCCCATAAATCATTCTCACTATGATCCATAACACATATCATATGATCCTCAAAGGAAGAATCAACCTCTAACTCAACATCATCAACATTGATCACATGAGAAGGGTTGTAGTGATATTTACGAAGTTCATGGTACATGAAAAAAATCATGCATAACACTATACATATGTGGAATAGCCAATTATCATGCCACAAGTCTAATCCTCTCCATGATCTCGAACGGTCCAGAAAACCCATGCCCCAAATTTCCATGCCTCTAGATCCTATGGTGATACAATCTTGATTACACCCAAAATAACACATGATCACCCACTATAAACTAGAGGGGTTGAATAAGTTGACCAGAATATGAATTATTTCTACTCTGAGCCATATCCATACATTTATGGATTAACTATACCTTTTATGATGTCTCCTACATTAGACTTGGACCTAAAAACATAGTCTCACCCGCCTCCATCCAGTATAGAGGTGATCTGCATGGATTTCTATAAAGAGCCTCTTATGGTTCCATCTGAATAGTCACCTAAAAACAATTGTTATAGACAAACTCAAACACTTCTAATTTCTTCTTTCATGACCCACCAAAATCTAGGATTCATACTCACAGCATGTCCTCTAGAACTTGAATAGTATTCTATATTTTCCTATATGCCTGTGAGTGAGAATCCACACTCATAAACACCTGGGTACCCAATTAATTTTTTAATACTTACCATAAGTTTGAATTAAAATGATAATAATGGTCTATAACTATGCTCTGTTACACCCCATGTAAATAGATTATCTCCCGAACATACATATCCCCCAATTGATCAACTATGAAAGTATCCAAAATAGGAAAAAATAGCCTACTTTTTTAATCATTCCATAACCACCTATATAACATCATTCTTCTGATTCATCCTCAGGAGACCTACTAAAAAGTACATGGTGACATTATCCTACTTCCATTTCAAAATGAAAAACTGTTGTAGTAGACCACCAGGTCATTGGTGCTCATCCTTTACCTACTGAAAAGTGTAGCATTGTATCACGAAACCTGAAATATCTTTTTTTATTCCCAGCCTCCAGTATTTTCAACTAAGGTCATGATATATTTTGGTCAAACAAGGATCCACCACCCACTTCGAGGCATGAAAATCATGCATCATATCATTTCACATACATATAGGCACAACAAAAAGACCCATGACATAGGAAATTTTCTCCAAATCTATAGTCCATTCAGAAGGTGACTTCCCACCTTCATGGAGTTCACTCAATTACAAACACTATGGATCCCAATAATTACTCTCCTTAATCTGGATCAGAATTGTAGACTCCATTGATAGGGATATAAGGTTCATATACTCTTTTCCCTTTTGAACCTCTCTATGCATCTCATCTAGAAAGATCATCATCTTCCACTTATAACTGGACTCATGAAATGCTTGAGTTAGTGTCTTCTTTCTATAAGCATCAGAAACACTATATCTTTTCCCGAGTGTATATTATAGATCAAAATAAAATGAGTGAATATACTCAAACCATATCCACTTACATATATTTAAATTTCAACATGAAAATATATACTTTAATCTCTTGTTATTGGTATACACATTAAAAATTTCACCAAACAGGTAATGCCACCAACACTTTAAGGCATAAACCACCACGAACAAGTCAATATTTTGCAAAGGGTAATTCCATTCATGTGGCCTAAACTGTCATGAACCATATGCCACAAGTCGATCTCCCTGCATCAAAACTACCCCAATTCTTATCCCAGATGCATCACAAAACAAGGTATACCCCTCGCTCGTCGTGAGTAGGATCAAAATTGGTGCAGTAGTCAACTGCTTATTTAACTCTAGAAAAGAATACTAACATGATCTAGACCATTTAATCTTGACCCCCTTCTTGATCAAGCTTAAAATTGGTGCTTCCAAATGGGAAAAGTCTTAGATAAACCTATGATAATAGCCTACTAATCCCAAAACTCTAGGTATATCAAAAAAATTATTTGGATACTCCCATGAAACAAATGCTTGAACTTTCTCTAGGTCCACTGATACACCTTCCTCAGAGATTATGTGGCCCAAGAAAAGTATTATATCGATCTATAATTAACACTTATATTTCTTGGTGTGTAAACTATGCTCTATCAGTATACTCAAGATAATGTTAAGGGGTTGGGAATGATTGTCATGAGTATTAGAGTACCCCAAGATGTCATCCATGAAAACAACCAAAAATTGATCTAGGTATGGGTGAAAGGCCAAATCATCTTTTTTTTCTTTTCATAAAACCACTTTCAGGGAAAAGTGGGAACCCGTACATTGTCCAAACATCGCTCGATTCAGCGGTCATGAAATTCAAATTTCAAAATGAAAAGAAGATGAAAACGTCCTGAGGTACACGTCCCGCAAATCCCGTAATCAATATATCACAGGTGCTACCGCTATCAACAAATCATCGTCGTAAGTCACGTTGCCGCCATAACATCATCATCACCATCACTTATCGTGAAAGCTGAACCATACACACCTGTCATCTTCCACCATCATATCACCAGTCACCGATTAGGAAATCCACCGAAGTCCATTTTTCACTCAAAGGCGCTATGAAGACCATCATCAAAGGGAACATAACACAGAGAGGTGAAGGAAAAAACAAATCCATGCCACAAAATACCCTGGAATTTCGTCGGCCGCTCGAACAACACCTCACAAAGCCTCTTTCGGAACCATCACACCAGAACAACTCGGATGGGAGTGATGAACCTTGAAACCATGACCGAGTTGAGCAGAAAAAGACACAACTTCAATCCACGCTTTGCAGGAAGTACGAACAAAATACAAGATCATCTAAAATGGATAGAACTAACGAAAACAAAACAATAGATCCAAACATTAAAAACACCATCAAGATGTCGTCATTGAGGATGAACATCACCATACCACCAAACCAAAACCCAAAGAGATTGGAGAAAAAGAGGAAGATCCGAACAAATACCTAGGAAGCAAACCATTACTGCGAACCAGTACCTCCCAAACCACCGAGAAAAAAACACAGAACAAGACCGAAAATGGATCCCAGAATGGTGGATCCGGTCGGTAGAGAATCCAAGATTGCAATCAAATAGTCACAAAATAGAGGCATAATACCTGAGAAGACGTCAAGGAGAAACCCCAGGAGGAGAACTGATGAAAGAGAGAGCGGAATTCCAGGATAAGGACCACTCACTGTCAAAGATGCGTTCCCTAGGATGCTGAAGGTGAGAGTTCCGTCCGAAATGGATAGCCCGAGAAGAAACCATGGAACAAAACAGAAAGGAAGAAGAAGACTTGGAAACAGGGAAGAAGGAAATGCACAGGATGGAATCACGCCGTTGCCAGCATGAGGAAACCCTAGGGGGAGGAATAATGCACTCGACAGAGAGCTCCAGGGGAGAATGGGTCCATCTTTTTGGTTCTAGGTATGGGTGAAATATTTGGCTCATCAAGGACATAAACATAGTTGGAGAATTTTTTATCTCTAAGAGCATCATGATGAACTCACGTAGGCCATACATAATTCTGAATGTAGTCCATGGTATATTAGAAGGTCTAAATCTCAACTGATAATACCCTAATCTCAATTCAATCTTAGAGAATACACAATATCCCCTCAACTGGTCAAATATATTTTCAATACATGGAAGAGGGTACTAGTTCTTCATTGTAATCTGGTTCAACATCTAGTAGTCAACACATAAATGCAATTTCCAATCACCCTTATTATAAAAAACTAGAGAACCCTAAGGTGACACACTTGGATAGATAAATCCCTAATCCATAAAATCTTGTAGTTGAGTATTAATCTCTTGAAGCTATGTTGGTGCCATTAGGTTAGGTGGAATAGATACTGGATCAGCAATTGGAATGAGATTAACTATAAACAAAACATCTCTCTGAAGTGGCATAATTAATAAGTCCTCATGAAACACATCTTGAAACCGGTCCACTATGGGTGGGAATACTCTATGCTTCACACCTCCATTATCCAATAGAAGGCTTGTGACATGGGTGGTGAAATCCCCCAGTTGCTGATGAAATGACCCTACATGGCCTTCTTGGATATCCCATTATCCATGATGAATATAACTATTACTCATAGGATAAATAAATGACACTCCCTTATGGTAAAAATTAATGTGGTATTGATATGATACTTACCAGTCCATACCCAAAATCAAGTAAAAAATTGATATTTCAAGTATATAAATATCCCAAAGGAAATAGTAATCACCAACCATAAGACAACACCCCTTGTTAAAAAATATGTCCCTCTACCACACTCCCAATAGTGTGTTGATCATCATAACCCCACTCAAAAACTCCATCATCATAATCAAACCATTCAAAAGTTGAGAAGATATAAAAGTGTGTGAGGATACTATATCGAATAAAGGACTAGAAATCATATAAGCTAAAAGAATAGTACCTCTAACCATCTATGACCCAACCTCACTATCCACAAGTTCAGATTGAATTGCATGTAACTATTTTGTCCCTATGCCCTATGATACAATCTGAGTCCCTTGAGTTTCACTACTCTACTGATATGGATGCTCTTTCCATGAAGTACCACATACACTACCTCAACCATTATAGATAGTCATACCCTAACTACCAGACTGGTATGGTGTAGTAGAACCCCTTCCCATACTCTATTTTAGTCTAGCTACTCTATCACTACCCATATGTCATGGGTTCCTATAGAATCACTATAGATGCCCCATCCTGCTATAATATTTATACTCTACTGGTGTTTGGGGAAATTAATTACAATAGTGACCTATCCTACCACATTAATGGAAAATCACTCGAGTATTTCCTTTAGTAACATATCATTCCCACTAGCCACTTTTCTTACCACTACTCTATTTATCATTCTCATAGTGACGATTCGTACCATCATAAGATATACCTCTTATTCATATTGTAGAAACCATCTGTACTCCATTGGAATCCTCTTTTAGGTTCCAATTATAACTGAGAGGCTAAATCACCCTCTTAGTGAACTTATTTAACAGAAATATATTAACACAGTACTTAATCTCATATTTAAGTCCATCCTGAAAGAATATATCTATAGTTTCCTCATCCCCTACCAGCACTGGGTAAAAGCACTGCAAATTGGTGAGGCGACCAACATTGTCCATCATGGAAATACTCCCCTGGTTCTACTACAAAATCTTATCTTATATTTCCTTACTAATCATATCTGTGTAGAAGTGTTCTAGGAATTTATTCGGAAGGTCTTTCCAAACCAATACCTAAAAGTTCTCATCCTATTCCTGAATATCACACCAACGATTCACTTGACCATGTAATATATAAGCATCCAACTTGACTCTTTTCTATGTAGGAGTCTATAAATGGAAAAGGATCATATGGATTGACTCAATCTAGAACTCATATACCTTATTTCCACCCTTTATGGTGAAGGTCAGAGGGTGTTGAAACTGGAATTCCAATGTCAGATCAGACATGTTCCGCACAACCCACCCTGGGTCTATTTCCTTAAAATAAAAAAATTAAGAAAAATTCTTATAGAATTTCTCTCTTTATCCGTCACCCATAACTATAATCACCTCTTTTCACTCTACTGGAAGTACATTTTTCCATGTCCTCCTATCATCCTACCAACAACTGTCGTCATGTAGGCATGTCACTAAAATGCCAAACAAACATCTTAAGACACAAAAAACATCATTAACACATTTACATAAGAGGTATTCACATAGATTGATAAAAATTAATCCCCTATACACCACCACATGGTCGAAACCAAGGCTCTATCACCACTCTAAACCATCCCTCACCTGTGCCATGGCTAACATAGGGTAAACAATTTCATATCAAAAGTTTCCAATTATACAACCATTTTTTATCCATTTAATTATTAAAAATTTTAAATCATTTTAAATTTAATTTTTTATCATTAGGAACAATATATTTTAAATTTTTAGAAATAAAGAAAATCATTTTAATATAAAAATCCCACCCGTAATCTGATTTTTCCATGCGTTCAAAAAATGATGCTTGTCACATAAAATCTTAAGTTCTTAGAATGATGTATGTATACTCAAATCTCAATACACATCAGTCCATGGGGAAAATCTTAAAAAAAATAATAACATCACACAAACAATTGAATCACCTAAGGTGAAATAACATTGAACTATAATAGAAAACATTAATAAAAATAGTTACCCTATCGGTACTTGGGTTTTCCCCTACACATGGGTTATCTACTCCCATGCATGAGCCCGTGAACAATGTTAGACTCATCCTAGTCTCCTACATACCATTACAAAATAATAAGAAAATAAATAAAATAAAATAAAACAACCTCTAATACCACTTTTTAACATCCTGGGCAAGGTTCCAAACACCGATACCCTGATGTGGTTTGTTACATAACCTTGGGAATGACTCCCTATATTCCATATGCTACCAACTAGTAGAGAGGGTCTAATATTTATTGTAGGTACACTATACACTATATCAAAGTAGTAAAATAATAGAAATAAATAACCCATATCCAAATGATAATAAAAAATAACCAGTATAGTACCATAATCAATAAAGTACAACATCACATGAATAAATCCTAAAATAGGGAAATGGCCATAAAAAAGTAGTACATATGTAATTACATATAAGTGTCAAGTGTCAAATTAAAATCCAAAATAAATACAAACTGAAAACTCTCAAGAGGATCCCAACATAATTTTTGGTTTCCTCGTACCTGCCCCATCAGAAATCCCAACCCAACCATCTAATATAGGGATCTTTCCCTTATATTGTCCTGTAAACATAATGTCTATTCAAGTACCAATCTGGAAGCCTAATTAGGGGTGAGTAAAAATCAATAGGACACCACCAATAACTTCTAAAGAAATATAAAATCTATAACAGTGTATGCATTTTTGTAAAGAATAAAGATAAATGAAAAAAGTAAGCAGGTTTCACATTTATTATTCTTTAATCAGTCACATCATACCTACTTTATCCCATGTCAGTGTCCGAGCCACATACCACAGGAATATCACATTTCATTCTTTCATGGGATTTTATTATTAATTTAATTACAAATTAATATCTAGTATCTTTGATCATCAATCCAATTACCAATATCTCAATCAGTTGGAATATCATTCCAATACCAGTATCTTGGGGGCCTAGAGAATCAGTCTACCACCTTATTTTAATTTCTAGCATCATTCGCTGAACCACACCTCATGGGTATTTGGAGCATCAATACCTATCCCATAATTTATTTTTCACATATACGCATCAGTGGCTTGGTGCATTAGTCTGAAACCCCATGAGTATTTGTAGCATTAGTCCTTTAACCACACCTCATTATTCAATCTACTAAAATTATCACATATATAAAATTCATATCAAGGTTAAATATAATTAAAATTATATTCAATCATTCTCATCATGGTGAAACATTTATTTATAAATCAAAACCATAGTTACTTATTTTAATAACATGGAATAACATAAACAATTTTCCATTAATCCATTTATCAAAAATTATTCACATCTCATTAACTCATAAAAGTTAAAAATTTTAACTTTTAAATTACATTATAAAATATAGCATAAGTATTTAATTAAAATTTCATACACCCATTATTTCCCTTTCACATTTCATAATTATTATTCAAGGATAATTGGAACACCCCATGGGTTTCCATCAACCCGATATCATTATCTTCAATGGGTCCAATGAGATCTATAAAGGGTTTCCCAATTTCATGTAATTAAATTAACCTTTATAATTTAAAATCAAAATGAAAACTTTGAAATTAAATTTCTCAATTACAAACACTAAATTGTAATCAAGACTATGTGATTTAGTAATTTTACTACCTACCTCAAGATCATTCATCAACACTTGCTAAACTGCAACCCTTAATTCGATATAGATTGGTCTAATTCATAAATGAGGAGGATATATAGGATAAAAATCTAGGAACAAGATCCAATGAAAAAGGATACATAATAATATAGATATAAACTATCACCAATAGTGTAAATCATCCCTCTATAATGGGAATGAAATATGGGAGAGAGAGAGAGAAGAATCAAAACGAGAAGAGATCACATATAGGATAGGTGTATATTTTTTCCACTGGATCATTGATTCACATAAGAAGAGGTTCAAGGGGAATGGGAATCCTCTAAAGAGCCTGTAAGGTTAAAGGAAATCATATTAGGTTGATCTAGGGTGATTATAGATATAAATTTGGGGTTTGGGAATTTTAAAATAAAAATTTGGGGGTTTACAATCCAATGCACACAATTTCCTGCACAAGGCATACAATTTTCCAAACCTTGTGCCATAACTATGTGACCATACTATATGGGGTTCATTGTTACTCTTAATTGGGAACAAAATTTGAAATAATGTGTGCCAATGATGAAGTTCTCCTTTCTCTGGGGTGCATAGTTTCTAGGGGGAGGACGTACGGTTTGGGCAAACATGCACCAACCATGCACTGCCCAAAAACCCTCCAAAATAACCAAAACTCACCCGAAAACACCCAAGAAAATCCTAAAAAAAGTAAGATTATAACAAAGGGAAAATAATACAAAAAAATGAGAATAATACATCTTCAGAAATGTTGGGATCTTACAGATAAAAAATCTCCGAATTCCCATTTTAGCATATCCATTAATTTCACCCAAACCAATGGAAATATTGAAATAACACAAAGTAGAGAAATAAATCAATGAATATATAGAAAAAATAGTAATTTAATATACCCAATAACTCATATATATATGTAAAATGATTTCTCCTTATACTAGGATTGATTTACCATGTTCTATATTTGGCATCAAACCCTAACCCACATTGTAAATATTAGTGGAAAACCAATTTGTTAAATAATTGAAGAGCAAAGATAAAACCATGCCTTAAACAAGGAGTTAAACAACATTAAATCTACATGGATCAAGTTGGTTGAAAGATAGAAGATAAAATGGAGATCAACTCAACCTCCCCTTGTTCATACATCCTAAAAATGAAGGGGCTTAAAATTTGAAAGTCTTAAAATTCCATCTTGACTTGGGTTAAAAGAAACAAGACAGTAGACCCATTGCAACATGACTGATAATGATCCTGGTGAAATTCGTCTTCTAAAAGCCCCTCATGGGATATTATGTTGAGTTCCAACGTGACACAACTCTTTGGACATAAAAAAAACTTGACCTCAATGTATAGGGTCACATTACTACATGAACTTACCCCTAATAACACAACCAACCAACTAGAGCATCCAGATGATACTACCCCATGGGGAACCTCTATTGTACAACCCTCCCAAGAAAACATGACATTTAACCTCAATAAATACTCATGGTGTACCCCTCATCCTTAAAAAATTTATTATATCACACTAATTTTTTAGAAATTTCTAGATTAGTCTTACTTATTAATGCTACCCTTACATATCACATAGTTACCCTTATGTATAATAGAGTGACCCATATGTATTAGAATAACCCTTATGTATTATATAATTTACTATTGTTATGAACCTTATGTATTAGAGTAACCCTTATATATCACAGGGAAACTGTTACATATCATGAATTTACCTTATGTATCAAAGTAACCCTTAAATAAAAGATAATTTACCATTTTATAACCCTTACACATAAGAGTAGAACTTATGTATCGTAGGGTAACCCTTATATATCATGGTGTTGAAATTATATATCAGAGTAACCTTTATGTATTAGATAATTCACCATTTTTATGACCCTTACATATCATAGTAACCCTTATGTATCACAGGATGACTCTTATAAATCATATAGACACCCTTACATATCACAAGGTGACCTTTATGAATTATAAAGTAAACCTTAGGAATCATAGGGTGACCCTTATAAATCATACTCTTTATAATCCACCACTTTAAATTTTACATATTTGTTAAGCATAATTTTACACAATACACTTTATGGTAAACCCATTCAATTACAGCACACCAGTTCACATATGAGAAGCTCCCCCATGGTGTAATTCCTAGTAAATACTATGATAGGTATAGGTCTCTAGAAATTAAATCTCATGTAGAGATTTTATGGTGTGATGCCATTCCTTCATTACGTTATCCTATTTCATCCTTTAAGAAAATAATCACAAGAAAAATGAACAACATCATAACACCCACTAAAATCACTGTAACTTGCTGATTTCAATAGAAATTAATTACAATTCCATCCTAACCCCTCTCTAACACTAACCTGAGCATTCAAGAAACCTCCCAGGTATCCTATAACATCAAAAAACATCTCCAAAAGATTATCTAATTTTTAGAACCCCAATCTGAGTCCCAATTATCCAAATTACCCTAACCCAGGACCAAAATTAAAATTTCCTTTGGTTTCCACCAACCTGTAATGATGTGGGTCATTACAAACTCACCAAAACAATGCTTATCATCCCCAAAAAGTCTCCTAACACATCCTATATAATCTATCACAACCAATGATCCTGGATTCACACTCCAAATTCGATGTCTCTCACTGGTTATGGTCATGTCGACACTTCACCCAGGCTTTCTCCACTACTCAAAACCTTGAGAAGTCCTCACTGAGACCCCTAAAAATGATAGTAATTCCATAAATGATGTGTTTTAACTATCTGTGAAGCATCATGCTCAATATCATGCAAATGCCTTATCCAAAACCCCATCACATGGATAATTATTGAAAACCCAATAGCCCATGCATCATTACAATGATTATTTCCACCTACCCAATAATGACGTCATACTCCAAATGGAATTTTTAAATTATCAAACCATATACATCATAAAACCTTGTTTGACATCACCAGTCTATATCAATATATCCCTTACTTGAAATCACAGTAGAGTATCACTTGAATATCCTCATCAGAATCCAAAATCTCACTCCTGATACTACATCCCTAACATAATTCCCCATTCTAACACACCAAACTTTATACTTATCTATGATTATCGACATTCCATAGACCTAGTAACCCTTTCAGTCAATTACTTTAAATTCATATTCAACCACCTCACTATACTATGACCCATAAATCATGATCGACCATTTCCAACATGTTTAATTTACTCTATCATCACAGATCGATACCTATATCTGAGTACTTTTATTTACCATACATAACCTAGCCACTTGCATCCAAGCATCAAAAAAAAACTATTACCACCTCTAGGTTGGCTCTAGTAACACATAACCATTGAAATCCAATAAAATTTCAAAAAATGAGTTCTATGCACTTAGACCATCCATGGTGTTGTCCCACCATGAAATTTATCTTATCACTGATTCAGAAGCATGATTCTATCTAAAATCCACCACCAAAAAAACACTATAACTCTTGAGCCCATTAATATTTCTCAAATAGGTCGACATCCCAATCCCCACTCTTGATTCTAATGAAAACATGGTTACTTACACAATTACCTTCCAAATCTATCAATAATCCACCATAATTAACCCATTCCTAATTAATATATCTCAAGGTCAATGACCTTGATCACTATCATGTGAATCTCAAATTTGAACCAACTATAGGCACAATCTTGTCATGATAGAAACTCAAAATTCATATGATACTGTTGACGCTACTTTCGTCACAGAATCTAATGATTGGGAAATGGAAATACCTTAGTCCAAATTGATTCATCCTTTAAAGAAACATCAAAAAATTGACAAAGGGATGAACAAAGAGAACATTTCTCATAGGTCGCGCAAGTTCCCTCATGGTCACGCAGGTGGACTTGCACGCCGCCTAATGGTCGTGCAAGTGACTTGCACGACCTAAGTGATAACCACTCGGGTCTTCTCCAGCCTATAAATAGACCATGTGGGCCCCACATTCAGGAGGAATTTTTTCCAGAAACTCATATTTCATCTCCCAGCGCCCTAGTCTCTTATCAAAGCCTCCGAAACACTTCTAAGGTAAAATCTTACCTAGAACAGAAGATCTAAAGAGGGGGAGGAAGGCCTAAGTATTGAAACTCATCAACACTTGCATGCCTGAGTGTCCAGCCCTTAAGGGAAATGACCACACTTGGGTGATGCCTTACTCCTTCAATAGAACTTGTCCGCCCCTCTTCTGGAAGAACCTCAAGAGGATTCTAAAGGCTTTAACCAGGAGTCGCTCAAGTATTACCCTGTTGGTTAACCATCACGCAAGTACCCATGTGTCGCGTAGGTATACCTGCATGACTAGGACTTGCGCGCCCACGCAGTACCTGCGCGCCTGCCAGGACATGCGTGCCCCTGTCTTTTTGGGTGCCCTTCTTGCCCATTTCACCCGTATTAAGCCATTACACCTATCCTATTTGAGATTCAATATTCAAGACACTCTTCAAAGCCATTTATGGCATGATTTCTTGATTTGACTTTCTTATCTGAAAGGAATTCTGTGGAATATCACCCAAAACCTAGTTATTTACACATCTTCATGTCACTAAAGATTGAGATTTCATTCATTCAACCTCATCCTTTAAGATGAGATAACTCATTAACCTAGGCCTCCTTTTTAGGAATAAGCCCCGGTCATAATTCTCAAATCGGGGCATCCTCCTTAGGAATAAGCCCCAAGTCCTCATTAACCTGGGCCTCCTTTTCAAAAATAAGCCCCAGTCATAATTCTCAAATCTGGGCATCCTCCTTAGGAGTAAGCCCCATGTCCTCATTAACTTGGTCCTCCTTTTCAGGAATAAGCCCCATTCCCCTAATTTTGGAATCCTCCTCAAGAGTAAATCCCAACCATAATTCTCTTAACCGGGTCCTCATTTTCAGGAGTAAGCCCCAGTCGCAAATATGGGCATCCTCTTTAGGAGTAATCCCCAATAACAACTCTATTAACATGTGCCTCCTTTTCAAGAGTAAGACCTAGTCTCAAATATGGGCATCCTCTTCAGGAGTAAGCCCCAAGTCCCTTAATTTTTTCAAGTCTCTTAACCTGGGCCTCCTTTTCAGGAGTAATCCCCAGTATTAATTCCTCTTAACCAGTCCTAATTTACCTTTTATCTGGGATTCCTTCTCAGGAGTAAAAACCCAATCATAAGTCCTCTCTTAATTTGGGCCTCCTTTTCAGGAGTAAGCCCCAAGTTAGAGTATTGAAATCCCCGTGATGCGCATATACCTTTATGGACCCTGTTCCTGGATTTCTTCCCTAAAGTAAATCCAAATCTTCATTTATCTGGGCAGTCATACATACATAAGTCCCACCTTATTTCTTATGATTGCATCTTTTATGGCACAATTGTATGATTTTTACCAATACCTCTCGTTTCTCACACCGAGCATGACTCACGTGAGCTTAGAGCGTAAAAGTAATTATGACATCTTTCTTTGAGCCATCAATCATAAAAATCATACTCCCTTACTCGAACTACGTGGGTTCTGATTCCTTTTCTAAATAAAGGATACATAGGTAGCCCATCTGCGGGTTCTATCCCAACTCTGAAATAATCCATGTCCTTCTGAATGACAATAAACTTCAAGTGCCCCACTGAGTGGCTTTAAAACCAATATGGTCATCATAATGACCAAGAGAATTTTACGTATCATAGGATACCATTGACTAAGAATCTATAACAAATACAGATGATTCTCTATCAATGAAGAACCTCAAATACATATAAAATATTCTCTAAATTTCCTACATATCGATCATTGATTGTCAGATCTAAAGGAAATCTCATTTTATACTTGGTAATGTAATAAGGATTCATGAACCTAACTTAAATCTATAAAGAGAGTCCCAGAGTAGACAATAATTCCCCTCAAAAAGGTGTGATGAGTCCGACCTCTCATCCTCTCGACCAATGCAAATTCCTAAGCCTCGTCAGTCCACAACTAATGAGCTCCTACCTTTGGAATGTAGGTCCAAATGGATGTGGAATCATTGGATGTTTCCGATTATATGAACAAAACCGTTAGAAACTGATTGGAATGTTTGAACCTCCCATCAAGGAGGTCATACCCTAATTCCAAGGGAAACAAAAAATGGTGAACCCGACGTGAATCCTTAACCAAGCTAAAACGATGTTTTACCTATTTGTTAGGCCCCTATTTAAAACTCAATGAGAGGGCCGAAAAAAAAATCATTGACATATGTTCTCATCCAAAAGATGTAGTGGCTGAATTTATCTTGATTATGTATGTTATATGAAACATGAACTCTTTTCCAAGATCTTCTACATTTCTAGAATGGCTTCTCTCAAGTTCACACCTATGAATACTGCTGCTGTAAATGCCACTACTGCTACTCCTACTGGATAGTTGTCTGCTCTAAGGATGACATCACCTACTCAGTGTCTTCAACACTGGGTATGAAATGCGCTGGTTAAGGAGTACCGTCAACATGGTACCATCCCAAATCTAGAGGCTGCCTGACAAGCCCTCCAAGTGAACAACTCACACCGGTCGTCCGGAAAACGACGACTAGTGATCAAGAAGCAGGCGGTGCTGACTACCGTCTCCAACCATTTCGGGTCGTTATCCCCAGAACATAATCACCATTCACTCCCATATTCCGAGGAGGTGAATGAGCAGGTCCCTCAGGACCTTAATTCAAAGAAGCAGGAGTCCTTCCTGAGGGATCCTATCAACAATCACCGTCATACTCGTGCAGCAGTGCGCCCTCAACATGATGAGGGTACCGACTCCAGGCATTCAGCTCAGGTTCCTCGAACCCGAGTAGGCAAGGCGAACCGCCAGAGGCGGAATCTGGTCAAGAATGAGAAAGTTCTCATCTCTGCCATCTCCAGAGAAGTCCACCAACCTAACTTGTTGGCAAGCAACGAGTAGGCACACACACCTGGCCGTTTTAATTCCTCTTTCCAGCAGACTCGTCTGGAAGCATCATTCCAATCCCGCTAGGCAATTCCGGAGGAGTACTATAGGCAGGAACATACACCTATTTATACATCATCAACTAATCAGTAGACTCATCTAACTACATATGATGGATCTCGTCAACTACGTTCGGTGAAGTGTAATCAGTAGGCACATACACCTACAAGTACTAATCAAGCCTACCAACAGTCTCGCTTAGTAGAATTCGGAGAAGTTAGTCGGAAAGCCCCGACAAAAAATAGGAGGCAGACTCAACTCTCTGCCCCCACACATGAGTACTGTCAGGATTCACTGACAGGAAAAGGAGGACAGGATCATGCACATACACCTACTCTAAGAATGGAATGGACGTATATCCCCGTTCCGGCAGCTGAAGTCACCAAGCATATTATATCAATGGTGAAAGAGTAGAAGAAAATCCCTGCTCATATTCTAGATGCCTACCAGGATATTATAACAACTTCAGTGGCATCTCATGGAAAGACACATAAATATATCCCTACCAGAGGAGTGACGCATCAACAATTCACTACGGAACAGACACACACATATGTTCCAGTCCAAGAGGGTTGTGGGGCATACTCCCCCATATCATACAGACAACCAAGTTAGGCACATACACCTGATTTGAGCGGAGATCGTCAGCCTAACCTGGCCATCTTTCCTGATCAGGTACATATACCTGCTCAGAGTATCCACTTTCATAAACAAGTGGTTTAAAAAGAAAGTAAGAAGGCGTCTAAGAAAAAGACCCTCCCAACACAGTCAGGAGATCAAGAGACAATCTTTAATAAGGCCTTGCTCGATGCTGGAGTTCTTGAAGCCCTCAGACAGTTATCTGTTGGAATCCAAGATTCTACTCCCTCATTTCCCAATAGTGGGAACATTAATTCCAAAGGTCTTCAACAGAAAATTCCTCATGAAGGATTGCTTCATGACAATTCGGTCGATCTCGAAGTTTCATCTTTATATGAGAGCCACAGGAACCCTCTGTGTGGTCAGAAGACCAAGGAGCAATAGATATCATCTTTTGTTGTAACCCACCATGGTGGTCCTCCCCATGATGATGAATTTCACTGTGAAAGTCCTCTCCGCAGTAGTGATGCACATTGCCCGGAAAATGCTCTAGTGGACAATGTAGTGCCGAGAAATCCCTCTTATCTTGAGGCACTTTAAAATGCGAAACTAGTCATGTATGATGCTTCATCGCTAGAAGGTGAAATACTTTATTAATTAGAAGATAGACCAGGGTGTAGGTCATTCTCCGAACCACCCCTATGTCATGCATATTCTAGTTTGATCAATGATTTCTCTACCAATACAGTTTAATCCAATGAAGCAACAAGGAAGAACCAACTCTGGTCAAATCAGGTGGAAGAATCTTCATCAAATGATAAAGAGGAAATGATGAACATGAGAAAACAACTGGTGAAAGGTGAAGTTCCAGTTATGTTTTGGAATATGGATAACTCTCAGTATGACATTCCAGAAATGTTGACAGAAGATGGAATTCATGATATTCGTCTCAACATATGGAAAACTCTTTGTTAGTTGAAAAAGAAAGTATTATCTTATGATGAATATGAAAATTCATCTTAAGATAATAGAAGGGTTACAACGTCAGATTGATTTGGCATCTCTATCAGTCTCTCGATATCTGAAGGCTGAAAAGCAGCAGAGAGCTCTTCAACGTTTATGCCTTGGTGCACTAAGAAGATTGCGTCAGTTAATTTCCAATTCCCCATCTGGTATTCGTGTCAGATGATGGGGTGTTCATGGAGCACTGCATTTCATGGTGCTCTCCATTCAGCAAAGCCCGCTGAAAATGGTCCCATGCAATGTTATTTCCCATGGCCGGCCACTGTCAATGGGCTTTGTTTGTAATCAAAAGCTTGCCCAAGAACAGGCCTCAAATAGTTCCTCTCAAAATCAAGAATACAGAGAACAAGTTGTTGAATTAATCATGCATCAAGAAAACGAGAATATTGAACATGCCTCTCGTTTGGAGAAAGCACATCACCAAGTGATAGAAGTGTCAGAAATAATCCAAAAGTCTTTTGAACTGGGTGATAAAAGTGGATACAGGTTAATGCATCCAGCTAATTTCTGAACTAAGGTTCACAAGATCAGGAGAGATTTTAAGAATGTCTCAGAAATAGAATGTGAAGAGCCACCCCAGCTCGCCAGACTGGGGACTCTTTTAAACCAACCCTTAGAATCAACAAATAGGATTCGAGGAGTTGAGCGGGAACAACAGGAACAGCCCCAGTCCACCGGACTGGGGACTTTTTCAAATCATCAATCCCCTCCTCAGAGAAAGTCGGTCTTTTATCGATTGGGGAAGAAGCCTCATGAAGAACGAAGAGCCAAAATATCAGGAGATTCCCTCCAAATTACGGTTCATTAAGAAGTTTCCGAGGGATCGAATCAACAAAAGGAAATGTCTCATCAAAGACATGAAAGAAGACAATATCACAGAAATGCTGATAGAAGGGATGCGATGCGTTATGCATCAATCAATGTCATCAATTTCTTTGTTGCTGATCCACCAGATGAGGCTCACTTAGGGGACTCAGATGAAGAGGTTCCTGCTCAAGAAGATGTACGCACCGACAAAAATGAAGAAGGTGTGCATACAAAAAATAAAAGGGTTACTCAGAACCTAGGTAATCCTTTGAGTAACCCACTTCCCCTCTCCAAAAAGGATCCAACAAAGGGAGGGGAAAGAATCAGGTTACATATCCTTCCTCTGGAGAAGGCCAATCGCTCTCACTAGAGAAAAGGTTTTCAAAAAAAGAGGAAGAAATGAAGGAATTAAGAAGGTTGAATGCAGAACTACTTCAGAGTAGTCTTCTTCTTAAGAATGCTAGAGTCAGTCAGCCAAAGGAATTTGTTGCATCTACTGAGATGGATCAAGGATATCATCCTCTATCAGTACACCATCGCAGGTCTAATCCTACGGGTCAAGTGCAACAACAGTTGGTAGTGCTACCATCAGTTGCAGCACCAACTACCACATCTGTCCAAGCTCCAGTCATTGCACCTACCCAAGTCCAAGTTCAACCAGATGTTTCTCAAAAGTTAATAACTACTATTGAGTCATTAACATCTCGGTTAGAAACTATGGAAGGGAAATGTGCACAGGTTCAACCAGAAAATAAAGTTTACCTTGAATGGGTAGATTCAATCTCTCCTCCATCCAGTTTTGGGAATCCTGTATTCCCTATTTTCAATGGATCAGGTGACCCTGAATAGCATTTGACGCATTACGTATCTTGTTGTGATCCTATGATGGGAACTCCAGAGCAGCAAGAAGCAGTAAAACTCAGATGATTCGTACGGACCTTTCAAGGACCGGCCTTTGTCTGATATACAAGCTTGAAATCCCGGGCAATTACTAGATGGGAAGATCTCCGCTAAAAATTCCTTCTTCAGTTCAGCTCAACTTTGCCAAAGACATCAATTTTTGATCTTACAAACTGTAAGAAAAGGGAGAATGAAAGAGTCTCAAATTTTATTGCTCGTGGGAAGGGATTAACATATTCCCTAATATTAGCACTCCCTCAAGAAGAATTGTTGCCAATCTCTGTGGAAAATCTGCATGACGAATTACACACGCTTTTAATCCCTGTGAAATACAAATGAGGGTTTCGAGACCTTACTTCAATCGCTCGGTAGATTGAGGATTCCCTTATACAGGCTAAGGCTAAATCTCATGTAATTCCATCATCTTCAGGAAGGAGAATGGGTAAAGCAGAAACTACTATAGTTATGCTTAAACAAGCACCTGTACCTGTTTCTACTTCAAAACATTAATCTTCTCGCTGGGATCCACCTCCTGAGAACCAACAACAAAGGCCGTTTCATCCAGATGATCAAAGAGATCAAAGACGAAAACAATTTGAGGATCTGAAGAGAAAAACATACTCTTTCCGAAATGAAAAAGTTCCTGGTTACTTCATTTGAGCCCTAGATAATAATCTGGTTCAATTGCCAATGCCCAAGAGGCCAAACAAGAAATGAGATGAAGACCGTCCCAATTATTTCCCTTTTCATCAAATGTTAGGGCATCCAATCCAGGAGTGTTTTGTCTTTAAAGACCTCCTGCAAAAGATGGTCAACTCCGGAGAAGTCAAACTGAAAGGCTCTTCAGCCCAGGTAGCATGTGTCACTGCTACAGTTCCAGAGGAGGAAGGCGAATGGAAAGAAGTCAAAAGAAAAAATGCACATAAGTATGATGATTGGATGGTCATAAAGAAAATCAATCGAACTCATTCTATTTTTTGAACACAATTAAAGAAACCGATTGTGTCTTCTACCATGAATGTTGCGGAAAAATCCTCTTCATCAGAGGGAAAGTCCTCAAAGAAACATCCTGATTTGAAGAAAGAAAAAGAATCAGAAGAATGTGAGTATGTGTCAAAGCCTAAGTTTTCTTTGACTCTGGCAGACTTCATGCCATCTACTTCAAAGCCATGGGCACCACCACACCAAATGGCACAACCTATACAGGCTAATTAGGAAGAGTCTTCATCTGGCGAAGTATTAATCTTCTGTTCTGTTAATATGATTCAATTAATAGATCCATATTCCAGTCGTAGTTTCAATTTCGATGAGCCTGAATTCCCTATATCAAATAGGGGAATAAGAGGATGTTCCAGAGGCTCAGGATACAGGGGAAGATGTGGATCTTTAATAATCCACTATTCCAATTCTACCCCTGCTAGAACTGTGTACGTAGCAGAAACTCGTGGTAGAGCCCTTCAGTGAGCTCAGCAAGAACAATCAAGTTCTTCTACCAATATAAAATTCAGTCCTGGAATAGTTATTTTGGAAGACCAGTTGAAGGTTCCATCTTCTTCCTCTCAGCAAGTAAATGCATCTAATCAGTCTAATCTTCCAAAACCAGGGATATTGCTAACTCCTATCCCGATACAAGATGCATCAACTTCCAAAACATCTGCTTCCAAGGTACCTAATAAACCACATATTCTTGTTGGGAAACTCGGACCTCTGGATCAAAAATATGATGTATTGAAACACTTGGCCCAAGTACCAGCCAGGTTATCAATTTTGGATGCTCTGAATCTGTCAAAAGATCTTCGAGAAGCACTCATCGAGGCTTTGTCAAGTCCTAAAAAGTTTGAAACTGAAATTGCTGCAGCTGAAGTCTATCACATAGAGAATAATCCTACAGAATGCCATGCAATAATATCTTTTACTGATGAAGATGAAGATGATGTTGTGCATGGACATATTAGACCTTTGTACTTATCTGGAAAGGTCAATGGTGTAGACGTTCGAAGAGCTTTTATTGACAATGGTTCACAAGTCAACCTCATGCCCATTCGTAAACTTCGTCGATTGAGCCTCATAGAATCTGATTTATCTCCTTATACCATAATGTTACAAGGATATGATAAAATGAACAAGAACCACTGGGTGTAGTTACACTCAGAACTCAGTTTGGAGATCTTATATCCAATTCAGATTTCATGGTTGTTGATCAAGACTAATACTTTAACATCTTGCTTAGAAGACCCTGGCTACATCAACATGCGACTATCCCTTCATCCTACCGTCAATGTCTCAAATATTGTTTCGATGGTCAAGTTGGGACATTGTATGGGGATAAGGCCCCGTTCAAGACATGTGAGTCTCAATACATTGAGGCAGAATTCTATCACATGAAGGGAAGGGAGAAATCCACAACAAAGGAGATTACCAAAGTTAATGCTCCATATGGTTTGGAGAGGATTCCAGTAAATCCATTTACACATGTGAGTACAGATTATGTGTTTCCTATCAGTAAAATTGAAAAGATAGACCCAAATCAAAATACTCTTATGGAAAGATCAATAATGTCAGTTACGGAAATTGAGCCAGACAACATGGGAGAAATTGGTAACCCACCAAGCAGTAATGAAAGCACAAATGGTGATGTCTTCATTTCATCTGCTGAAAACCTACAAGTATATACTTTTCCAATTAGGCCAGAAGAAGTTATAGCAGCAATGGAGGTGAACAATGATGTCGATTCTCAATCCAGCATCTCCTCTTTATTACCCAAAGAAGACCCTAAATCATCAATCAGGTCGGAAATGGAAGCTTCTTCATCAAGATGTGCAAATTTTGAAATCTCTTCTGATCATGAAAATTATGCTTTATCATCTACTATGGAAGTAGAAATGGAAGAAAAAATACATGATGAAGAAGATGAGGAAGATCTCAGAGTTGCTCCTCCAGTATTTGAAGAGGGTATCTCTACCATTGTGGATGAACTCAGAGAAATAAATCTAGGTACAAAAGAAGATCCACGCCCAACTTTAATTAGTGCGGCCATGAATCTTGAAGAGCAAGAGATGTAAATATCTTTTCTAAAGAAAAATAGAGATATATTTGCTTGGAACTATACAGAGATGCCCAGGATTGATCCTGATGTTGCTACTCATCATTTGGGTTTACCAGAAGAACATCGAGGATTTAAGAAAGCCGCAAGAAGAACACACCCAACTTATGCTTCTAAAATTGAAGCAGAAGTGGATAAGATTATCAAAGCTAACTTCATCAGAGAAGTTCAGTATCCCAAGTGGTTAGCTAATATTGTCCCTGTACAGAATAAGAATGGAAAAATTAGAGTTTTCATCGATTTCAAAGATCTTAATCGGCATTGTCCTAAGGATGATTTCCCAGTTCCAATTAAAGAACTTTTAATTGATGCAACAACTGTCTATGAAGCACTTTCCTTCATGGATGGATATTCCGGATATAATCAGATCCAAATGGCCCCAGAAGATGAGGAATCCATAGCCTTCAGAGCCCCTCAGGGTGTGTTTTTCTACCGGGTAATGCCCTTTGGCCTAAAGAATGCAGGTGCAACATATCAGTGTGCCATGCATCGTATCTTCAAACCCTTTTTAGGGATGTTTGTTGAATGTTATGTGGTCAATTTGGTGGTCAAATCCAAACAACGTTCTAATCAATTGTCTGATTTGGAAGTCATATTCCGCAAGCTTCGACAACATAATTTGAATATGAACCCCTTAAAATGTGCTTTTGGGGTAACCTTAGGAAAATTTCTCGGCTTTGTTGTATGCCATCATGGTATTGAAGTCGATCCTGAGAAGACCAAGTCAATCCTTGGTATGTCACCTCCTCAAAATTTGAAAGAATTAACAGGACTTCAAGGACACATAGCCTATATTCGGTTTTTCATCACCAATTTAGCAGGCAAAAGTTTACCCTTCACCAAATTGATGAAAAAAGGAGTCACTTACCAGTGGACTGAATAATGTCAAGAAGCATTCGATATTATCAAGAAATACCTCTTGAGTCCACAGGTACTCATGCCACCTGTTGAAGGAAGACCACTCATCCTCTACATGAGATCACTAGAGCGACCATTGGGTTCCTTTCTTGCTCAAAAGAACGATGATGGGAATGAAAACAGCCTCTACTATCTCAGTCGAACTATGCTTAAAGCAGAAACCCGGTATTCAAGTATTGAGAAGTGCTTCCTGACATTAATCTTTGCAGTTCAGAAGTTGATACACTACCTGCAACATCATGAGGTCCAATTTATATCTCACAATAACCCGCTCAAATTCATCCTTAGTCGTCTAATGCATACAGGACATCTATTAAGGTGGGAAGTTATTTTGCAGCAATTCGACATTCAGTATGTGTCTCAAAAGGCGTTAAATGGGCAAGCTCTGGCTGATTTCCTGGCTGAACACCCTTCAGTGGAAGACACATCTTCAGATATTGAATTCCCTGATGAGGATGTCTTCTCTACTCAATAAAGTCCTCAAGCATGGGAACTGTATTTTGATGGTGCTTCCAGAAGTCCAACAGGGAGGAAAATGGAAAATTCTAAATTCAACAAAGTTGGCTTAGGAATTGTGCTCATTTCTCCAGAAAAGGCAGTGTTACCTTATTCCTTCTTATTGTGGGAAGGTGGTACCAATAATGAAGAAGAATACCAAGCTCTCATCACAGGCTTGTAATTAGCGCTTCAAGCAGAAGTGAATCACTTAAAGGTGAAAGGTGATTCAGACCTGGTAATCAAACAAGTCAAATGAGATTATTCCATTAGAAAACAAGAAATAATCCCTTTGTATGATTATGTCAGAGAGTTAATGGCGGAATTCCCTTCATAACCGACATTTTCTAATGTACCAAGATCACAAAATGCTCATGCTGATGCACTGGCTAATATAGCAACAACTCAGGAAGATCCAAATCGGGACGAGACAACCATCAGTATTGCCCACCGTCGTGCAATTTCACCTTATGTTCGAATCAGAACAGAGGAAAGTAATGAAATTTTTCCCATTCCTAAACTGTATGGTCATAATACAAGATGGATGTCACCTATCAGGGAATACCTTCAAAATGGAACACTTCCACCTGATAGATCCGAGAAAGAACAAATCCGGCAACGTGTGATCAATTTTACTATTTATGATAGCCCAAATCACCTAGAGAAAATTCTCTACAAACATGGTTTTGATGGGGTTCTCTTCAGATGCGTTGATGGTGAAGAGAAAATGGCTATCATGAAAGAAGTGCATGCTGGATTCTGTGGTGCCCATCAGTCTGGGCATAGACTGTCTAATCAGATTCGAAGGCTTGGATACTTTTGGCCTTCAATGATACAAGATTGTGTCGATTTCACAAAGAAGTGTCATTAATTCCACGTACATGCCAACTTCATTCATCAACCTCCAGAGTTGCTTCATACAGCTAAATACTCATGTCCATTTGCCACATGGGGAATGGATGTGGTGGGACCTTACCCTTCGGCTACGGCCAAGCAGTTTAAGTACATTCTTACTACAACTGACTTCTTTTCCAAATGGGCAGAGGAAATACCTCTCAAGGAAGTCAGTTCTAAATGCGTTGTTAACTTCATCAAGTCTCACATCATTACCAGATTTGGTGTCCCTCATACCATATTGACGGACAATGGCACCAACTTCTGTTCATCTGAGGTGAAGTAGTTGTATCAGGAATACAACATCAAATCCAACCATTCATCTCGGTATCATGCAGCGGACAACGGCCAGAGAGAATCCTTTAACAAGACTCTTTGAAATATATTGCAAAAGATGGTGGATAAAGATAGGAATTCATGGCCTGATAGACTCTTTCATTCTTTATGGGCTTATCGGACTACCACCCACACTGCAACTCGGTCAGCTCCATATTCACTGGTATATGGAACAGAAGCCGTCTTTCCCATTGAAGTCCAATTGCCTTCGCTCAGAGTAGACATTTTTGATCAGTCATCTACAGATGAAGAATCTCAAAAGTGATTGAATGAATTGGAATGGTTAGATGAGAAAAGATAGTGAACTTTGCACCACTTGTAAGTCTATCAGAATCAAACAACACGAGCTTTTAACAAAAAAGTTCATCTTTGTTCATTCACTCAGGGAGAATTGGTATTAGTTCTCAGAACTCCAATGATACTAGAAAAGAAACCTCCCAAGATTGATCCAAAATGGGAAGGACCTTACTCAATACATAGGTTCTACTCCAATGGAGTTTATTCATTAATCTCGATGGATGGAGAACTCATCACTACTCCAACCAATGCCAGATTTTTTAAGAAGTATTTTGTATAAACAAAAAATACAGCATAACAAATGGTCCATTATGACCTTAAACTGCAACTAGGTCTTGTATGACCTTAAACTACATCAATGGTCCATGCATATGACCCTAAACTATTTTCAAGTCCCTTACGTCCAGCAAGACGTGAAACTGTGACATCCTAACTACATGACGCTAAACTGTATAAAAGTCCCTTACGTTCGGAAAGACGTTAAACTACATAATCATCAAAGGTCAAGTATGACCTTAAACTACACCACCGTCCAACATGACATTAAACTGCACCATCCACAGTCCATGCATATGACCTTAAACTATTCGCACTTTCCTCCAACATGATGCTAAACTGTATCATCCCTTTTTTGTCCAACATGACGTTAAAATATGGAAAAAAAGTCCCCAATGCATCCAACATGACGTTAAATGGTGTACTCTTTTGTCCTCACTGCATGACATTAAACTGCACAGTCCCCCTTTCATCCAACATGACGTTAAACTATATTGTCCCCATCGTCTTAACTACATGACGCTAAACTGTACAGAAAGTCCTTGATACGTCCTCCATGAAATTAAACTGTACTTTGTCCCTGCTACATGACACTAAACTATGAAATACCAATAGTCCTAACTGCAGGAATTTAAACTACATAGTCCCTTTATATGTCCTACATGACATTAAACTGTGCATCGTTAAGGTTGTTATTAACTCTTTTTTCTCACACCGAGTATGACTCACGTGAGCTTAGAGCAAACCTAAACCATAACACTCTTTCTGGGCTACTAACCATGTGTAAGTCCCAACATCATTTTTTAGGTGTTTTTCCCCAAGAACAACTTGATCATTAATTCATTCTTTAATTGAACTACATGGTCTTTGATCCTTGCATTCTAGGCTGGGTACGTAGGAAACCTCCCAAGGTTCAAGACCAAAACTAATCTCTTCACATCGGTTCACCTCCATCTGATACGATGTTGATTCATGGAACCACCCCTAGAATCAATATCTTTACATTGGTTCACTTTCATCCTTGTTATACAATGTTAAACTATACAACACTTTTGTCCAGTATGACAATAAACTACAATATTCTTTGATACCCTTTCCTGAGAGGGAACCATTATTTACATTGATTTTTCAATCATGTTTCATTTCAAAGACTACGTGCATACATGGCAATGCCTAAACCTTTTATCTTGGGTTAAACCATCATTTTACTATAGTCCCCTATCACCCTTCACATGTACAAACAAAATTTGTATAGAGGGTATTTCTATAACTACGTGGGCTTGATTCCCATCCTTATGGGATACTTAGGAACGTTCAGGTGTCCCTCTAATCTACCCCCAAGTCTTTGGGCCTAACCCCTTTCAGTCCCTTGGCTGAAAATTCCCCATGAAAACACACACTGTGTATTTCTTATAATGGTCCAAGCTCTATGACCCTAAACTAAGATCTCTAATCCTTTTGTCCCACACGACGTTAAACAGTAGTTTAAGAACTACGTATGGCTTGATTCTCATCCTTATGGGATACGTAGTGAAGTCCAACATTTCAAATTCAGGACCCAGCCACAACATGATTATGGATAACATTGATCTATGTATCTCTGTATACATTGGACAATACCAATATTTATGTGTCATAATCCTAACCATAAATATTTTCAGATCTTCATAACCCTTTTCATGACTTCTAGTAACAAAAATGTCAAAATTTTGAGAATTATTTTTCCTGACTATGCATCACATGCCCATAGGCGGCCTTGCATAAATAGTTTACATAACAGATTTGTCAGCAAAAAGATACTATTATCTAACTATGCAGCCAATGAATTTAGGTGGACCTGCATAATTCAACCCCCTAACAGGTTTTGTCGGATAATGGTAACTTCATTCTTGGGAAGAATGACTCTTTTGTCCTTATTTGTCTTAAATGACAATATGTAGGGATCCAAAAAAACAACCATCCTTAAGATATTTGTCCCATATCCTTTTTCATGATCTGAAAGTATTCAGGTATATGGTTTATATTCTACTTCCCTACGTTTGGGTCAGACCTTCGTAGGAGTAATATCCATCCAGTTCTTCAATAATCTTTTTTGGAAATATTTTTTCCATATTCAAGTACCTCTTTCCATACAGAAAACTCTATACTTTGGAAAATTTGAATCTCCATAAACTTTCACTGGCTTTTAGCACTATGAATGTAAATTTCTAAGAGTTATTTTTCCTAACTATGCAGCATGTGCCCATAGGTGGCCTTGCATAAACAGTCTACATAACAGACTTGTTAGCCAAAAGATACTATTTTATTTCACTATGCATCCAATGCCCTTAGGTGGGCCTACATAATTCAACCCCCTAACGGGTTTGTTAAATAATGGTAACTTCATTCTTGGGAACTACTTCTTATAATGCCTTTTATCTCTTTTTCATATCATTCCTCAGATTCAAATATTTTTAAGTCATAGTTTACATATTTTTCCCTCATACTTGAGTATGGTGCTATGTTTTCAGATGAATTGTCAAGGAATTGAGTCAATTATAATTCATTCGGTCAAAGCTATTTCGACCTTAATCATTTTCCCTTTTTATGTCCGATGTGCATGACTTTAAACTACCCACAAAATAAAAAGGAACTCTGAATAAAAGTCATGCTCCAGCTCACTAAACATACATTTTTTATGATTTAGGTAACATTGAGCAATGAAAAGTTTCAAAGTTTGTAGGGTTATTTACATTAATCCTAGTAAAAATCAAACTATGCTTACTAGGCCCATTGGCTTAAGTAAAATCTAAAGCATATAGAAAAAGAATGTAGGTACAAATAATTGAAGATGAAAGTGTTTTTTTTTCATTGATGCACAAGATTTAGAAGGACATCCATAGATTGGAGTCTCTTCTCTTTTCCAAGGAATTACAAAAGACTGTCAACATAAGTCTTCATTTGATGTACAACATCCTGAGCTTCATCAGAAACTACTTGAAGCTCGTGCACTCGACCAAATTCACTCTTCTTAGCTTGATGGAGTTCCTTCTTGGCATCTGCAATGGCTTTCATACCATTCGTTTGAGCTCCCTCCAATGAATTATTGAGCTGATCAAGTTCCCCAGTAGCAGAATCTAACTGTTACTGGAGATGCACCTGCTGGATGACTTTTTCTTTGATTTTATGCTTCATCTCCTTCATCTTGGCAGCATAATCAGCCTCATCTCAGGATACTGCAGCCTCAAATTCGCCGATGTTAACTGACAGTTTCACCCTGGTCAGATCTTCGCGACACTTTTGCTCCTTCTCCCTCCTGAAGATGACCTGTTTCACCGCGGCATGGATCTTTTCATATCCAAAACCGCCAAGTCCTAGCATGAAAAACTAGGATGACAATCGAGGGATCTTCGATGATAGATCTTCTAAAGGCACCTCAGATACGATTTTCCATATGTTGTTCCATGACTTGCGTCGTGAAAAGCTGAATGCTTTAAGCACCTCTGGGTCTGATTCAACATCATCATCACAAGGGGGTAATGAAATCTTGGATTATTGCACTTAAGGAAGTGCCCTGTTCTTCTCTTTCCCCCTGACCTGTTCTTCTTCGCTTTCAATTCTTGTTGGGGCAGAGGCTGAGGCCTCACCTCAAGATCTATCCACTACAGTTGATGGCCCTGTATGATTAATTGAAAACTTAGGTTAGCTTCAAATAATAACAAAAGAATCGATTGTCTTGCAAATTAAGTACAATCACAAATATTATTATCCCTTACCCGACAGTGGATCAACAATCTGAGAAGACTCCTCCCCATCTTTCCTAGTCTCAATAGGATCTTCAAGATGGGTCTCAGGAGGGTTTACTGGGTTTAGCTCTACTTGAGCTAATGTTTCTGCAATGGTAGGGTTGACATCAATGTACACACCCTCTTCAGGCATTGGAAGTTCAGCACTTTCTATGGATGGAACTGCATATCATTTTCAGTCATGATTAGAAGTGTAAATTACAAGAAAATTTACTGGGCGAAGGATAACAATCACGCCCAAGGTCTTCTAAATCACATGACAACTTACCATGATCATAAAATTCTTCTAAATAAATTCCATGATTCATCATTTCATCCAATGATATTTCATAATCCTGGTTAGTCTCACCAATGGAAGCGTTTGATGTGTCTTCTTGACGACCTACATCCTACATCCTGCAACCCCTGACCCTGGACAACATCTTTGAGTAAAATCACAGCATCAGTTGCATCAGTTTCAACAGTCTCTAGAAGCTCTAATGCAGGAGTTGAACCTGAAGTATCACAGAATGGAAGTCAGTCGGTGTTTCATTCAACTTTTTTATGAAGCATTGTTGACTTACCAGAAACAAGTTCTTCTCTTCTTGCAATAGAAGCAGGAGGGATACTGGGAATAGATTCTAGCTCTTCTCCAGGAGCAGCCAATTCAGCTTGGATCTGTGATTGTTCCACAACACCCTCCGTGGTCTTTGAAGGAGGATCAATCCTTTCCCTCAGGAGATAAAATTGAAGAAGCCCCATGCAATCCCCAGAAATATGAGTAACCATGTGGTCATGGGTATAGACTCATGATTACCCAAAGGATTTACCACTACTAATGAAGTGTTTAGCTGTGGACTTCCTCCTTCATTGCCTTTGCTTCTTTGGGTTTTTGGTAGTATCAAAAGTCTCCCTTATTGGCACTTGTATTGGCAAATGGAAGGATACATCCAATGCCTCATTCATGGCCTGCTGTCATGGAGATATCTTGCCCGGTTTGTGAGGAGAATCAGCAGAAGCCCTGATGGAAGTACCACCAGTGCTATACTATGGTGAAGGAACCTCAGTTACTTTCTTTGCAAGCTGGAAGTTGAAGAAAATAACTTCCTTAAGTAACAAAGATTTGACTGGAATCAAGTTGCAAGGAAAATAAGGATAGAAAACTTACATCTTCAGGAGCCACATACTCATGCCAATCCTCATCTCCAGAACCACCAGCCCCCTCAGTGGCGCCACGATCAATCATTTCCTTCACCCACCTGGTGACAGGTACAGACTCATCAGTGGCATATATGAGCATTTCCAGCTCTCTGTTGTAAGCCCTCACTTCATTGGGGTTATCCTCATATTGGAGATTTGTAGAATCCAGAAGATTCCCTATTCCAGGAAGTTTTAGGCCCTCACACAAATCCAACCAGGAGGTCTCAGTACCACAGTATAAACTCTGCCATAATTGGACAACCTCTGGTCTTAGATATGAAGGCTACGAGGAAGGTCCTACAATCTTTGACTTCAATTTATTCCTAGCTTCTGCAACTACAGATAGAGAATAAGAAAATAAGACTTATTGCTTTATAAAGTAGCTGTGATTGAATTACCACAATGAAGTATCTCACTAGGAGTTGATGGAGTGGGCCATTTAATTCTGGCTGGAGTATTTTATCGGGCACGAAACCGCTTTGCCACTGGTTGTGCCTCATCATCCCCATCATGGGAATCCAGTGAATCAGTTATAGAGGAGGAGTCTTTAGAATCAACATCAGGTGGGGAAGAATCACCTTCATGAGGAAGGGTTTCTTTCTCTACAGTCCTCTTCCTTTTCCCCACCTGATAAACTGTGTGATTCAATATCCCTTTGGGGTATGATGCTATCCAGTGTTCGGCATAATATGTAGTCAAATTATGTGCCGCTTTTTCAACTGGTAGATCAAATACTGCCCCAGTCTTCTCCCTTGATGTCAGCAACCATAGTTGTCGAGAAACCATTGGATGTTTCTCTAACCGGACATGTACTGTAGAAGATACAACAATCTGTTGCAGACATTTTAATTGACATGCAAATCTATATGGAGCATAGGCCTCACATATAATTTCTTTGTCAATCCTGGAAACTAGCACACCATCCCTGCAAGCTAGCATGTATGCCCTCAAATCCAAATGGTCTGTTCCATCATCAACAAACTGCCCGGTTGGCGGACTTCCATTGGGAAAGAAGTTGAATTCCTTAAACATGATCAGCCTCACTTTCATGTAATAGGCATTAACATCTAATGGAGAAACTCCAGAGAATGCTTGCACTAATGGCCTAAAATAACTTCCAAGAATTTTTAATTCATTCTGTACATTGTAAGTCCTGAAGTGAGTGGCAATCAATCACCATAAAACTTGGAATGGTCACACTATTCTCAAAGGAGATTTACCCATGAAGATATGAAGTAAACTCCTGTGAATCTTTGCTAAAATTGGGGTAGCCAACCCAACCATTTTTCCCTCAGCTAACTTTGCTGCAATGACGAAGGTCCCTGGCCTGATGCCTCCCTTTGAATCCCTGACTGGCAAGAGATAAGCGCTGATCCAAATTTCTAAGAAGCCTTCCAGATGAGTCTTCTTTGAGATCCTTTTATTCACCTCATATCCCCACTTCGTGAACTCTCCTTCTTCTAGAGTTGGCCAAAATGTGCCACGAGCACCCCTCTTCTTAGGCTTTGGGCAGGTGGTAGGACGTTTGGGCCTCTTATCCTTAGATTTCTTTTTCTTGGATCCTTTTTCTTTCGTCTCCTTCTCCTTTTGCTCCCTCTCTTTCTTCTAAATAAGAAATATATTCATCCATTCCTCCAGATGAATATCTTTTCTAGAATGAGTTAATGAGGTCTCTGAAATTTTGAGCCTATGGAGGATCTTAAATAATTATTGAGCTAAAGAAGGGGTCTTCTATGAATCATTCCAAGTCACCTTGGGTGGAATGAATTCATCATACATGTAACCCAAAATTGGATCCCCTGAGATCTTGTGGACATCCCACAGACTGATGCTAACTTCTCCATGAGTCAGATGGAAAGAATTAGTTGCTGGACTCCAGTGGCTGATTATCTCTGGCACGAAGTTATCATGTTTGTAAACATATGTTTGCCCAAACCAGATAGCTTTGTATATCACCACTCCTTTCAGATCCTCGACAAACTCTGCACAGGTTTGTCGCACCCAGTATGCCCATATCTAGGTTGGCTTCATGCCTCCCCCAGGACAGAAGTCCCAAATTTTCTTCCAGCTTTTGGATTGATCCATATAAGAATTTCGGAAGATTGAAGGATGACAATGTGGTTTCAGCTCAGGTGTATGATCTTTCAGATCTGGTGTACAAGGGATATGATGCATCATGTAGGCCTTATCCACTGTTCCAGCATTTAGAAATACTCCTCCACCTGAGATATTTGCTGAAGCAAAGTTGGTGTAATTATGAAACAAGGGAAATGGAAGATAGTTTTTTGCTTATGGAATGGTGACTTCTCACAGATGACAATAGGCATACAAAGGCAGATAAGTGCTCTGTGGGAAGTCACGATGATATTTCTTCAGATACTTAGCCAAATCCGGAAGAGTGCTATATTTGACAGTATAATAATTGTGGCCAATGATGTTCATCAAATCATCAATCCGCTTGCTATCCAGTTCATCAACTATTCTGGGTCTAAGAGCCATTGATTCTGCACAAAAGTTGAATAAATTAACTTTTAATTAAGTTGAGTTTTCATAAAATTTGTGAAAGAATTCGAAAAAATGGCTAAGGCATTAAGGCGTGCAAGTATAGATGTATCGCGCAAGTGTTAAAGTGTCGTGCAAGTTTCTGTCACGCAAGTATTACCGCTCAAGTCCTATTACCTTGACAGCAGCGTGACAAAGAAGAAACATTGGAAAACGGGAGACTTGCGCGGCAAGAGATCATGAATCTGGAATTCAGATGCTATGCACGGCCAAGGACAATGTATTTATAGGCCTGGCTACCCACCTGCGCGCCTACACCCAACGCGCTCCATCCAGCGAGCTCCAGCCCTGCGCGACTCAAACCTGCGCACCAGTGTTGCGCACCAGAACACCTGCGTGCCGCCTTTCCTTGAGTTTTCTTCTTTTCCTCAGAGTCATATCCTCTATTCTCTCCAGATCCAACTCTGAGGGGGGACTTTTGTTGACACTCCTTTCATCACAGAATTTGAAGATTGGAAAAGGGAAATACCTTAGTCCAAATTGATTAATCCTTTTAAGAAACATCAAAAAATCAACAAAGGGATGAACAAAGAGAACATTTCCTATAGGTCGCGCAAGTTCTCTCATGGTCGCGCACGTGGACTTGCACGCCGCCTAATGGTCGCGAAAGTGACTTCCGCAACCTATGTGAAAATTGCCCGGGTCTTCTCCAGCCTATAAATAGACCCTATGGGCCCCACATTTGGGAGGAATTTTTTCCCGAAACTCAGATTTAATCTCCTGGCGCCCTAGTCTCTTCTCAAAGCTTCCGAAACACTTCTAAGGTAATTTCTTACCTAGAACAGAAGATATAAAGAGGGGAAGGAAGACCTAAGTGTTGAAACTCATCAACACTTGTGCGCCTGAGTGGAAAACCCTTAAGGGAAATGGCCACACTTGCACGCCGCCATAATCCTTCAATAGAACTTGCACACCCCTCTTTTGGAAGAACCTCAAGAGGATTCTAAAGGATTTAGCCAAGAGTCACTCAAGTATTACCCTGCTGGTTAACCATCGCGCAAGTACCCATGTTTCGCGCAGGTATACCTACGTGCCCAGGACTTGCGCGCCCACGCAGTACCTACGCACCTGCTAGGACTAGCTCACCCCTGCATTTTTGGGTGCCCTTCTTGCCCATTTCACCCCTCTTAAGCCATTCCACCTCTCCTATTTTCGATTCAATCTTCAAGACACTCTTCAAATACATTTATGGCATGATTTATTGATTTGAATTCCTTATCTGAAAGGAATTATGTGGAATATCACTCAAAACCTAGTGATTTACACATCTTTATGTCACTAAAGATTGAGATTTCATTCATTCAACCTCATCCTTTAAGATGAGAGAACTCATTAACCTGGGCCTCCTTTTTAGGAATAATCCCCAGTCATAATTCTCAAATCTGGGCATCCTCCTTAGGAATAAGCCCCAAGTCCTCATTAACCTGGGCCTCCTTTTTTGGAATAAGCCCTAGTCATAATTCTCAAATCTGGGCATCCTCTTTAGGAGTAAGCCCCAAGTCCTCATTAACCTGGGCCTCCTTTTCAGGAATAAGACCCAGTCCCCTAATTTGGGCATCTTCCTCAGGAGTAAATCCCAACCATAATTCTCTTAAACTGGGCCTCCTTTTCAGGAGTAATCCCCAGTCTCAAATATGGGAATCCTCTTCAGGAGTATGCCCTAGTCATAACTCCATTAACCTGGGCCTCCTTTTCAGGAGTAAGCCCCAGTCTCAAATATGGGAATCCTCTTCAAGAGTAAGCCCCAGTCTTAATTCCTCTTAACCATTCCTAATTTACCTTTGATATGGGATTACTTCTCAGGAGTAAAAACCCAATCATAAGTCCTCTCTTTATTTGGGCCTCCTTTTCATGAGTAATCCCCAAGTTAGAGTATTCAAATCTCCGTGAAGCACATATACCTTTATGGACCCTGTTCCTGGATTTCTTCCCTGAAGTAAATCCAAATCTTCATTTATCTGGGCAGTCATACATACATAAGCCCCACCTTATTTCTTATGATTGCATCTTTTATGGCAAAATTGTCTGATTTTTACCAATACCTCTTGTTTCTCACACCGATCATGACTCACGTGGGCTTAGAGTGTAAAATTAATTACGACATCATTCTTTGAGCCATCAATCATAAACATCATACTCCCTTACTCGAACTACGTGGATTCTGATTCCTTTTCTAAACAAAGGATACGTTGGTAGCCCATCTGCGGGTTCAATCCCAACTCTGAAATAATCCATGTCCTTCTGAATGACAATAAACTTCAAGTGCCCCACTGAGTGGATTTAAAACTAGTATGGTCATCATAATGACCAAGAGAATTTTACGTATCAAAGGATACCCTTGACTAAGAATCTCTAACAAATACATATGATTCATTATCAATGAAGAACCTCGAATACATATAAAATATTCTCTAAATTTCCTACATATCGATCATTGATTGTCAGATCTAAAGGAATGCTCATTTTATACTTGGTTATGTAATAAGGATTCAAGAACATAACTTAAATCTATAAAGGGAGTCCGGGAGTAGACAGTAATTCCCCACAAAAAGGTGTGATGAGTCCAACCTCCCATCCTCTCGACTAATGAAAATTACTAAGCCTCATCAGTCCACAACTAATGAGCTTCTACCTTTGGAAAGTAGGTCCAAATGGATGTGGAATCATTGGATGTTTCTGGTTCTACGAACAAACCCATTAGAAACTGATTGGAATGTTTGAACCTCCCATCAAGGAGGTCATCCCCTAATTCCGAGGGAAACAGATACCCCACCCACCATAGACAAGGAACTATTTTGATTCCTTATCCATCATGTTGTTCCACTCATCCCCTCCACATTTTTCAAGACCCAACAACTATCATACCAAATTTCAATTTTCAATAATGTTCCCAACACATCTCTAATATGAGATGACTATCTTAATATATCCATAATCTCATGACCCCACAAAAATTACACTATCACATTATCAAGGTCTAATATAACACACTCATCATACCAAGATGAACCTACAATCTATGTTAAAACTACACCTAAACATACTTTATATCTACCCCCACTCTAACCAACAATATCATAACATCGAGGGAAAACACCCTTTTTGTATTACATGATTGAAACAATGTGTCTCAAACCTTTTCCACCATTATATCACATATAATCTCCATAAACGCATGATATTACTTCAATACCATAAAAAATAATCAAATAACTCCATAAAATTAGGTAACTAAGGACTCCAAGACCCAATAACAACATACTAGAACCCTTGAAGGTCCTAAACCCTATACGAGTCTAGAGGGACAAAACACACACCGAACCAACCTACCCCATACTAGAAAGGCCCTAATGAAATTATTGTGCATTACCATAAATCATGATGACCTCACCCATAGATTCTTGTGACCTATACAACTGAATATCCCTATCCTATATAATTCCCTAAATCCAAACATTAACATGTCCCACATGTCATCTAGGACCAATCACACTTTACCAAAAACCATATTTACCTACCTTAGGCTATGATTAAGTTGCACCAATCCACCTACCATAGAGAATAAACAAGTTCTCACTCTATTAGTCTAGGTTGAGAGAGTATCCATAAAACCAATCCCAAAACGATGCTCATTATCTCTTATTAACAAAACAAATCCTACCCAAAAAGGCATACACCCCGATGTTATCTTTCCATACCATTCAAATCATGACATATTGATTTGTATCACATAAGTTCTAGGATTACATACTAAATCCACCACTAACCACACATCAAAAACTTGTTTATATCAGTAATTCTAAGTTTTATATCCTAATTAACCGGTTGACCATTTCCCTCACACAAGTTAGACCTATCATAACACAAGAACTACTGATGCTTTCACATATAAAATACCTAAGGAACATCTATGCCTATATCACATACTCAATAGTACCTTATGTGCATCAATCTAAAAGAAAAATCATCTACCCATGTTTTTCGTATCTAAATGCACTCATTATCCTGGGCTAATTCCTCACACGAGTTAACCTTATAAATCACAAATCATCTCTAATAAAAATAGTAAGGAATATTTCTACTAAATTATAACTCTAACTCATTAATATCCTTATGTCACATCTCCCCATCATTAGTCTCTTCCACATATCCCCTAACTATACACCAATAGGTCATAGATCATGGTCAATATCCATAATCCCATCTCAAATATCACAAGGAAATTCACATCGAGAGTTCCAATAGATCATGTAGTCACATTGAGAGGGGGGGTATCAATATAGACCAAATTTCAGGTAATTAATCCAACTTAAACATTCATCTCCATTTTAAGTTGTTAAATCCTTTATCTCATTTAGGATGTACAGATGTTTCTTATATGACCGTAACTCTTAGTCTCACATGAAATGAAGATATTAAAAGAAATAAAAACACATAGAGATTTTATAAAGTTCAACCATAATGTGGGAAACCTAATTTTTTATATGTTTGATTATTATCCAGAGTCATAGATTTTTGTTATTCTCATAAGTGTTACAATAGGGAAAGTTATTATCCTTTACACAATATTAGGGATTATATTAAACTTTGTTTCCACTATTTTACACAAGTGTATAGTTTATATCTTGAAAAGAATCCTCTATCTCTAGGTAGTAATTGTGCTGTTGTTTATAATGGAACCAGCATTATTCAAGGATTCTTCATTAAATCCATTAACAAGTCTTCAACTACTAGTTATCTTCCTATAAACTCCCATACAAACCAACCTTGTTCTTCATTTTATAATTTAATTACAGACCTCGTACTTCATAACTTAAATGTTTGGATATTATAAATGTTGTACTTTATGTTTATTTAGATATAAAATTATAATGTTTTTATATCTTGAAAATATTTGTTTTACTTTATAACTTAAGGTTAAATATCATCAATCACTCAACCCAAATATAATTTTTTAGGGAAGGTTAGATTCTACCTATGTTAAATTTCTTCTTCGATTTTTTCAATTCTTAGACCTCAATTTTTAGTAAATTTTTCTAAATGAACTCACTTATTTTAAAGGAAATAATTTTCCTAAATATTCTATAGATTCAAGGTTTTTGAAGTATGATACTTTAAATCCTTTATATTATTATTTTAACACCTTAAAATTATCCCATGATATTAGAGTCAGTGTTCTTCATAAAATATTCCATGAATTTTGGGGTTAATAATATTATAGAATCCCACACTTATTTTCTTGAATCATAGACTTTCCATTATGAATTTTAAAACATTCAATGTCCATCTTGACATTTTAACATTAATTTGACATTTTATAAATGAAAATATGCTTAGTATTTTTCCATTTTAAAATTTGATTCTTTAATATTTCGTTCTGCCTTTGTCTCATGCACGTGTCAAATTCTTATATCCTTCAGTACCTCAAAAAACCTCTACCATTGTTCCCATGACTGTGGTGTTCATATTTATGTTTCTTTAATTTTTTGTTCAATCTTTTTCCTGTAGATTATATTTTTTCTATGTTCTAGTTATCTCATCTTTCCATCATCCATAACTTTCATAATGTTTGAACTTTACAACTTATGATTGCTTCCAGCTTTATATATAATTCATCTTCCACATAGCTAGGCTTCCAAATATTCATCCATTTAATTAATCATTTATACTTACATTCCTACAACACTTAGATTTATCATCACCCATGGTCATCAGTATGACTAAAAATTTGAACTTTCGGTGCCTCAATATCTCAATATAATTTCTAATATGACCTCTCTATCTAATGGTCAAAAAAAAATTATATGAACCTAATATTAATTAAAAAATGAACTACGTTCAATACATTTTTCTCTTCTATATTTGCTTCATCTTTTAGTGAAATCAAAATTTCATGATTATTTACAAGAATCATTAATTGTTTGTGATAAATCTTCTATTGAATCCATATTTGGATTTAATAACTCAAATTTTAGGGGATCATAGTTGGTATTCCTCTATAGTGAAGTTTATTCCATTTAAATCACAATTTAGAACAATCTTATTTATAATCAAATCCAATTAGATTTTATGGTTCTCTTTACTTACTTTACAACTTAATTTTTCATAGATATATAAACTTAGTATTTCCAATATATATTTTGGTAGTGATGCTTCCATAGGTACTAATAAGTTTTAAATAAACACCAAATTGTTTCCATTTTTTCTTGGTAGTAATCACTTATTAAGATAAGTAACTGGCCTAAGGTTTTATACCTTTACCACTTTTAAAATTGTCAGTATTCCAGGCATATCTTCCAGACTACATCATGATTCGGATCAAGGATTATTTATTCTCCTCGAGTGACTTTTGATCATCTAAAAGTCTTCTCAGATAGACAATCTTTCATGAATATAAAATTCATGATAATGAGTCATCCTTCATCACAAATCTTTTGGATGCTCCTTAATATTTTAATTTGTGGGACACTTATCTCTTAGAATCCTATGTAGTAACTTTCATGAAAATAACCAATTAGCTAACCAAGTAAATTATAAGTCTTCATATCTTCAACATTCCCTTTATCTGGAGAATCAATCTCTTTAAAACTACTATAGACAATACCAATTCTCAAACCAAAACACTTCTCATTTAGTTGAATAAAAATTCAATAATAATTATTTAAAAAACGTATAATTTATTAATCCCAAAATCTAGATCTTCTATTTTCTGGATAAATCATCCAGAAACATTTAGTGTGTATCATCTAGAAGAAATACTAGAATCTACTGCTATGATTTCATCTGATATACCTGTATTACATTATATAATGAACATAGAATCTAGAGAATTCTTAGACAATAACAATTTCTTCTTTAAATTAATTTTACTTATCCATTATATTATTCTAACTAATTATATCTGTTGAAAATAATCATTGACAAAAAATGAAACACTTCATCACTATAACCCATTGCATACTTCTGTATCCCCATTTAGATTTTTAGTAAATACCAAATTCATTCTATATTCAATTAATTATTCTCCCCTTTTCTGAAAATAAATTCAAATCATTCTCTATCCCCATTATTAAAATTTCTATCTTGGGTGGGGGTTGAAAATGATTATTTAAGTCTCTTTTAATTTTATTCTTCCCTCGTTTTCTTCTATTGTAATAAAAGTAAACATTTAATTACATTAGAGAAATATGTTATCATTATTCTTAAAATAATGAGCTATAAATAAACTGAATCTAAATCTATATGATCTATACTAGATTTATAAAATAAGAGTGATTAATATTGATGTCAGGGCTGTCTATAAAAATTGACCAAGTGATACCAATTTAGATAACTTATTTTAGGATTTGTTCAAAGTATTTTTTTCATTAAAATTATTTCCTCAATAGTGAAAAAATATTCTCTAAATTTTTAATTTCTAAAACATTATCATCATCTGAAGCATCTACCTTCAGGAAACCATCATCCATAACTTTTGATTCTCAGTACTTCAATCATTGGTTGTCCAAAAATTTTCATTTCCATTACAACTCATTAGTTTTTTGTAATCACTAGATTCAGAATCAATCCCCATAAAGGGGTGAACTCCATAAATCTACTCCATCATGCTCAATACTAAACAATATGGTGTGGTTTATACCACTTGAGATAAATTACTCCATGGTGGATAATTTATTTAATGTTATAAGATTTATGCAACACACTTTACTCTAGATCTCCCTTAGATTGCATCACCCTCAATTCCCTATTCAATGATAAAATTATCAATATATGAGGTTATAAGGTATATTTTCCATTTAACATTAGTTATATCAATATTATTGAGAATAATTTATCAACCCACAAACACCCTTCAATTTTTCTTTTCCTTTATGAATATAATCACCCTTGGTTTCCAAATAATTAAACTCCTTAGGATATATAGATTTCTTCTTCTTATTCAATATACTTTTTATAGTAAGGTAAAATATTTCTTCTTTTATTTTTCTTATAACTTCATTTACTTATCTATTTATTTTGGCCATACCATCATACAAATATTCAAAACATTATCAACTATTATAGAATATATATCATTCAAAGTCTTATTCTATTTGTTCACTAAATTATTCTGTCCAGGTAGTCATTTCATGAATTTTTATGGAGTGCGTCTTACCATCTTACTTATTCCACACAAATTCTTTCCTTATGTTAAGTTACCCTTATGTGGTAACTTATGGTGAACCTTAAATTATTAATTATAGATGACTTACACTAAACCAGTCCACTTTTTTGTTTCTCAGATTGATTCTCTTTACTATTTTATATTTCTTCCTTTAACATAAATATTTATGGACTCCTTAGTACTATCCATGATGAGGCCATTACAAATATAATATAATAATATTATCCTTCTCATGAAATATATTTTTTAACTTTATCTAGGTCATGTTTTTCTTTGAAACTTTCTTTTGTTTATTCCCCAAAGAAGAATTTATGTTCATATTATATTCATTTACCTTTTCTATTATGGACTTCTTACATTGGTTATAGTTGAGATATACCTGGTAGATGTGAACTAGAAATAATTTTAACAATGAGAACTTCAACCAAAAAGTTGACAAAAAATCCCACGATATTCATATCTGTTGTATGCAAATATATTTTCTTTCTTTCATAAACTTTTGGTGAACTTAGTTGGATTTCTCTTCACTTATGATTTCTCCCATTTTTTGTCAGGTTTCCCTGATTTTTTTTAGTTTACATGTTATATCAACAATAAATGGCATGGTGTCTAAAAATTTCCACAACACTAGTGATAACCAAAAAATAGTTTCTTCTTCTATTATGTTGAAATTTGGCTAGTAGAAGTGTCATCCAGAACATCTTCCATCTGAAAAATTTATGGGGGAAATCCACCTTTATTTATTTCTTAATACTTTATAGAATAGGTGGGTTTCTCAATGATCTTCATAAATATTTTTGAGGAAAAATTTTGTAATATAAAGTATTTAATTAATTGAAATCAATGAAAAAATATTTAATATAGCATGGGTTTACCTTCCATTTTTTATTTATTAGAATATATGACTTCTGATGATTTTGAAATCTTACCATCACACTATTGAGTCCTATGAAGAGTAATATTATCCTTATAATATCAATATTATCTCTTCTATTACCTTTTTGGAATTTTTGTATGAATCTTATTTTAAATTATTTTGTTTAATTTCAAATTTTAATCACATTAAGTTGAGAATATTTTTCACAACATTAATATATTTTATTCTTTATGCCTATACTTCTATTATCTTTTGAAATTGTTCTTCATGTACCTTAATATTGTCTTGAAATGATAGATCAATATCTTCAAATATTCTTCCCATGGCCTTCAACTGAGTATCCTTTATATTTATAATTGATTTATAAGTTTCATCCATTTCTCAAAATTTCTCTTTAATAATTTACTTCATCGAAAATTTCTCACCCAAAATCCTTTGTAGTAATTATAATAATGGGATAAAACTGTTTTCACAGAATGATTTTAATTATTATATATCTTTAAAGAGTTTATAGAGTGTATTACATCCACTCACTTCTTAACTAATGAATATTCCATTCCATCGACTTACTGTTATAGTTGTCATTTATCTTCACAAAGTCATTTTATAAATGATGATATATATGAAAAAATAAATGGGAACCTCATTTAGATTATCTTTAATTTTAGATTAGAAATCACTAAGCGACTCTTTAAAAACATCTTCATCACAACATGTATATAATTCATTGAAATAATTTTCAACATTTATAGATGAAGAACCAATTTTATTATCTTTTTTTGAGCACAGTTTATATGAATTTAATTTATGGTCAAGGAATTTCAATATGATAAATGAAAAATGGAGTGAGGAAAATACTTTTTTTTTAATTTAGAATAATATTAATAAGAAAATTTCACTTGTTCTAAGTGTAAGGATATTAAAAATATATATCTTGGAAGGACTTTTTGAAGTTTTTAATCATTCCAAAAATGAATTAGATTAGATATTAATTTATATTAAAATAAAAAGTATTTTAATATTTTATGTCCCATGGATATATTTTAATGAAAATCACTTTATAAATGTGATGATGGTGATGCTGAAGTATGTATTAGAATAAAAGAAAAGAAGAATAAAATGGAAGGCTAAATTCATAGTTATTGAGTTTTTGACATTAATATATTATTATTGAAGAGGAATTAAAGAAGAGGTGCTGAAAAAATAAGGCCAAATCAAGGCCAAATGAAGACCTTAGAATCCAAGGTATCCTAAAGGGACTTACTAATCATGCTCAAAGATGATCTACCAAATTAGGAGAAGCATAGAAAAGGTAGAGTCCCTACATGGGTTAGCGTAGTAGTAAAGGGTGTAGAGTTTGAGTTAGTGTTTATCTTGAACCATGTGGGTTAGCATGACACACCACTAGAGAGAACCAAATATAGTGAGGTTTCACTAATCTACTAACGAGACTGATTATATTATTACGTAGAATCTTACATAGTTGAATTTTGATGTTGGATAGAAAATGAGAGCTATGGTTTACTCATTAAAACCATAGGTGTGTGAATATTTTAAATCAAATATCTTTATTACCTTTATCTTCCACCTCATGAATTTTATTTCCCCATGATTGTTTCAGTCTATGTTAATAACTACTACCATCGAATCCTTAAAGATCAAGTATAATGGTATTGTGTTTCTTAATGTTCAGGGATGTATGAATTTGTAAGTCCCACTTAAAAGTTGATTAATGTATAAGCCATTTTGATATTAGAAGAAGATTAAAATGAAAAACCAAAAGTAATATGATCAAGGTATTTTCAAAATCACATGTTGGAGGAGACTATGATATAGTATAATATGTAGTACATTTGAAAAGGGAAACCACTAGAGGCTATAACATAGTGGTCACCATGGTGAGTTCTCAAATTATGTTGAATTATAGGATATTTAAATCATAAGGGAAAAAAATGTTGATAAACTTCACACCATAGAAGATCCCATGGGATGTAGTGGAAAAAGAAGATATGATCATATGCCTTTGGAATGTATGAATTTGATCGTCTGTCTTTGAGAATAAGTCTTTCAATTAGAGATCATTAAATAAGTATTTTATGAATTAATTTCATATTATTTTTATTAAATAATATATCTATATCTATCTATGCTTTTATTGCACATTAAAATTAAAATAATCATGAGGTGTGTTATGTGAATCAAGTGGAATAAAATAAAATATGATCATTGAAGATTTTATGCACTATAGACAAAGCATTTTCCAGATATCAATATGTTTCCATGATGAATGTGCGTGGTAAAAAATAGATCCCATGAACATGTCTAATGTGTATATGTGTATTTCATGGATGAAATAAATGATGAATGTGATAGTTCTAATATCGTAATAGAATTTGATGTTGATTCTACCACTATATTAGAGGGGAATCAAAATGAAAATTACACTGAAGATTCTATGAATTAATGCCTGAGATTTGAGGGAGTTTGAATTTGGGGAATACTTGAAACTAATAAAACTATTATATATATATATATATAATGTACCAGTCGAATAAAAAATTGAGTGGTGATCGATATTGTAATTCAAGAGAAGGAAAAATATATATGTCATGAATACTAGCTTATACTACACACAAATTATATAACTATGAGTATTGAAGAGAAAATGTGATATTTTTAGTGGAACTGTTATGCAGTGAAGAATAAGAAAAAGTAAAAGATCTAGAGTAATCCATGTGAACTAAAGAAATAAGAATATAAAAGAGAAGAAAATCCATATGCACTCCAGTTCATATAGGAAGAGATGAATATAGAAGGAAGAGGATACTTTCATTCGTAAAAGTAGTATAAGAATATAGATATGATGTGAAAATTTTATATATATAAAGAAGGTGAATTGTATCTATGAAAGGGTAGAATAATAGAGAAGTAGATTTTGTACAGTTTAGTTTTTGAGAGAAAGAAGGGTCTTACATCCAGTGTCAGAGAATATAAAGAGAAGTAAGAAGGTGATTACAAGATTATTTGAAAGTGAGAATAAGAGAAAGAAGTAGGATTAAGAAGCAAACTTATTTCACAATGATGAAGAGTTATATAAATATCCAACAATGATGATGTACTTTCGGGAGACTATAGTGTAATGAAAGTTCATGGATACTCCATACTTACTTCAGCACATAGGTTTATTACTAGTGGCTCTTCTAATAATGTATTTTTCCTATTTTCACCAAGGATTGTCCTTTATTATTGAAATTTTATCCTTATAAATTAGTGTATCCTTTGTGTGTGTGTTTATATGTGAAAAAGAAGGTGAGGTAAAGAGAATGTGAGATCAGAGGTAAGAGAAAAAGGGATAAAAATTATAAATTGGTTTGAAAGACTCCAACAATAATTTATCCTGCTCTTAGTGTTGAATGTATCTCTAAACCTTCCTTTATATTAGTATTAATATAGGTCACACATCTTATTTTATTCTTATATTTTGATGTTTTTTAAATAATTTGAGTCACTTTCAAAATTTATAATGAAGTGAATTTTTGGGGAAGATATATCTATTTAAAACTGGAATTCTATCTCTACAAAGACTATAATGAATAGGAAAAATAAAGAGAAGAAAAGGCTGAAGAGTTAATCTCTTCCATGCCAATAAGAAGAAGGTTCACTTCCTTTCTACTATAATACTTCTAAAGAATGATCTCGTATTGAAGTAGAAGAATAGGTGGTTCAACTAACCATCAAGTAAATGAAAAATATTTATACCATAAGAGGATCAATGTATTCAATTGATCCAAAGGTATGTGAAAATTATTTATTATACTATCCATAAGAAAAATATCCAAGCATCAATAGTGATGATCATATATCTACATGATTTAAATAAATATCATTTTATTTGTTAAGAGAGATTCTACATTGTATTTCAAAATAAATAAACTATTTTGTTTGTTAGATTTTTAAAATCATATAGTAAGTGATTAATCGTCTTGGAGAGGAGTAAGAAAATTTTGGCAAAGTCTTGTAAGAAAAGTTACTTAGTTTTATAAATATCTCCAAACATATTAGAGTCTTTAAAGAATGAAACATGGAGCTTGAAGTGAAATTCTCTAATTCTAAAAAAATATCTTAAATAAAATAAAGAATAGAATTAGATCAATAATACTCTTTAAAAGAATATACATTCACTTAAAATAAATAAAAACCAATTAATAAATTTAAGAATGCATTATTTGAGGTTAAAGGTATAAAGATAAGAAACTTTAGATTTTTCTTCAAGAAAGTAATAAAATGCATGATGAAAAATTTGGAAAGAACAAGAAGGTATGTAAGGTCTTAATAAATTAGGTAGAATATGAGTTGAATTTTCCCAATAAGAAAAATATAAGGTTTGAAACCTTGTTCTTGAGTTTTTTACATCACCATATTATTGTTGAAAAATAATTGTAGAAAAGGAGTTGAAAAAAATAAGGTCAAATCAAGTACAAATAATGATCCAATCCACTAGACTGTCTCAAAGGGACTTCCCAGTGAAGTTGAAAGGTGAAATAGATATCTTGTAGTGGAATAGAAGATCTAGATCCCTTATATAGTTTAGAACAAGAGTACAAGGTTAAAATCACGAGTTAGTGTTTAGACTACACCATGCTAGTCAACATGACACACCCGTGGAGAGAACTGACTATATTGGGATTTCACTGAGCTACTAATGATTCATATTGTATGATTAAGTAGTAGTATACAATGTTGAGTTCTGATGTGGGATAAATAATGAGAGTAAATTTCCATTTATTAAAACCATGGATACATGCATCATTTAAATTAAAGTATTTCATTGGAATTATATTCTACTTCATGTGTTTTTCCTATACAATGATTGTTCGGGCATATTATGAAAACTAATGACATCAAATAATTTAAGCTTAAGTGTAGTGGTATTTTGTTTCTTGAAGTTCATAGATTCATGAATATGTAAGTTCAATTTAAATGTTCAAGCATTCATAAGCTATTTTCATGTCATGATAATCTGAAACATGAAACACTGTATATAAGAAGAATATGATATTTATAAAATGGTGAGGTGGTGTAGACCACACCGTAGTTGAATATATAGTTCATGTGAAATGGGAAATAGATGGAGGTTATACTATAGTAGACATCATGGTGATTTCTTGAAGTTGGATGAATTATGGGTTCTTCAAAGTGGAAAGAAAAATGACATTCTAATATACTCCATAATGTATAGAAGCCCATGGGATGAAGTGGAAAAGGAAAATATGACCATATGACCTCGAAACATATGACTTTGATCATATGTATTGAAGGTTAATTTTTTGTATCCTATATCTTAGAATATGGATCATATGAAATCAATTTTTAAGACTTTTAATGAATTATTAGATCCAAACATGTCAATGATTTTCCATGCATTTGAATTCAAATAATTATGTGGTGTGTTCTGTGATTTAAGATAAAGAAAAGTAAAGAATATTCATAGAGTTTTTATGCACCATAAATCAAGGAATTTACAAATATCCGGAAGTTTACATTTTTAAATATCATGATGAAGAATTAGATCCCATGCACAAGTGGAATGTTAATATGTGAATTTAATGGAAGTAGTAAATATGGAATGTGAAAATTATAATATCATAATTTAATTTGAGGCCAAGTCTATAACTGAATTAAAATGGAATTAAAATGTAAAGAATATCAAATATTCTATGAATTTATGGATGATATTTGAGGGAGGTTTAATATACGGATGAACTGAAACTATTTACACTATTATATATATATATTAGGTTGAAGAAAAAATTCAGAGGTGATCAACATTGTAATTAAAGAGAATTAAAAATATTTGTGTCACGAAGAAGAGTTGACACTGAACCCAAATTCTATAAATGTGAGAATTGAAGAAAATAAGAAGAGAGTTTTAGTGCTTCTATTATAAACTGATGATTATGAATAAGAAGAAGATATAATGTAATTTGTGTGCACTGAAGAAAGAAGAAGAGGAAAAATAATAATATTCCTATGAACCCCGGTTCACACATGTAGAGAATAAGATAAAAGGAATAAAATATTTGAATTCATGAAAGTTAGGGAATAAGAATGCTGTGTTATGTAGTTTTATTCACACAAGAATAAATTTAATTGCATATATGTAAGGGAATAATAATAGAGAAGGATTATGTGTTGTATAGTTACCATAGATAAAGGAGGATCTTATAGCCAGTGCGAGATAAGAAGAAGAGAAGAAACAGTGTGATTTGATTCTATTGTGAAAGTAATAAGAATACAAATAACAAGAACCAAGAAAGACACTAATAATATACTTTTGAATATTAATATAAATACCCAATAATGTTTATGAACTATTAGGACACTATAGTTTAATGAATGTTTATGAATACTTTCTACTTGTTGTATTTTATAGGTTTATTACTAGTGGGTCATGCGATCATGGTTTTTTTTTCTATTCATACCAAGGATTTACCTTTCTTATTGAAAGGTGAACCTTCTAAATCACTATATCCTTTATGTGAATGTTTGGGTATGAACCCAAAGGTGAGGTAAATACAATGTGATATCCATTCACCCTAACAAGTAACATAGGTAAAAGAAAAAGGGATAAAATTTATAAATTAGTTTAAAATACACTAACACTGATTCACCCCCATATTAGTGTTGAATATATCTCTAACCCATCCCTTCAACTACACAAAGTGTAATTTGTTCCTTCTAATGATTTTGAGAAGCTAGATTTATTTTTGTATGAGATTCCTTAGTATTCTAGTTCTTCAATTTTTTGTTTGTAAATTGTATATTTCTATAAGTAGGAGTATCTTCCATTTACTTCATTTCTAACCCAAATTTCTTATTTTTTGGAAGATACTTCAATATAACCTTTTAAAATAGTCACTTTATATAAAGAGTGAAAATAAATGAGATTTTTTTAGATCTAATCAGAATAAACTTTTTTTTGGATACCCATTGAGAGTTTCATTGATTGTGTAGTCACACTGGGGGGGGGGGGGGGTGAATTAGAATATACCAACTTTTACTGAATTTTTCCAACTTATACATTTACCCCAATTTTATGTTTTTCAAACCACTATCTTGGTAAGGATTTATGGATATTTATTATAGAAATTCAAAACTTACTCTCATATGAAATGTAGATACAAAAAGGAATAATAACACATAGATATTATACAAGGTCTTACCCCAATGTGGGAAACCTACTCTTCATTAAATCATGTTATCATCATAATCCAACAAGTGTTACAACCAAGCAAGTTATTATCATTTTCCCTATATATAAGATTATCCTAAACCCAATTTGAATTATTTTACATAAATGGATAGGATATATCATGAAAAGACACTTTTAACTCTTGGTTGGAATTGTTCCACCATCATTTAAAGGTTCATCATGAACTCCATGAACAGGTATTCAACTACTAGTTATCTTCCACTGAACTCACATACAATTCAACCTTATTCTTCTTCTTGTAAAAATTATTCTGAATCCCTCACTTTAGAACTTCAATGTCAGTATCTTGTGTAGATTTTTCATGATGTTATTCAAGATCCTAACATTAAGTATTTATATTTTTTGAAAACCTCTATTGTAATTTAGAAATTAATGGGAAAAATAATAAACTCTTTAACCCAAATTCACTTTTGATAAGTATAAGATGACTTCTCCTTGTCTTAAAATCATATATTTTCTCAATTATCAATCATCAATTATCAAAATAGTGTTTCAAAAGAACATAATTTTATGTCAAATCCTTTTCTTAAATAGTACGATGATTCAGCCATTTCAAACTCTAAAGGCTTTCAATCTTTCCTATTATTATATGAATGACTTAAAATCCTCTGATGATATCATATTAAATAGTCTTCGTTAAATCTTACTTGAATCATGGTGTCAATAATATTACATATTCCCGCATTTATCATCTTGAATCACTAAATTTACTCCATGAATTTCAAAACTTTGAATGTTGGACTTAACATCATCACATTAATTTAAATTTTCCTGAATGAAAAGTACCATTGAATATTATGATATTTAGTTTTTTATTCTTTTATTTCAAATTCAACCTTTTCCCCCACACCTCTCAAACTATTACAACCATCTGTACCATGAAATTCTCTACCATTGATCCTAATCCTTCTATGTTCATATTTTTATTTCTGAAATACTTTATTTTATATTGGAACTTCAGTTTCTATTCTATTTATATTCTAGTGAAATAATGTTTCCATCATCTATAGATTTTTATCTTTCATGAACTTCACAACTTTAAATTTCTTCCATAATTAGAAATACTTCATCTTCCTCACATCTAGGATTCCATATATTGATCCATAGAATTAAGAATTTATTCTTACATTCCTCAAGAAAATTTATTTATCATCACCCATGGTCACCAATATTAATGATAATAAAAACTTCTAGTGATTTAGTATCTTAGTATCAATTTTGATCCGATTTATCTATCTTCTAATCAATATAAATTTTGTTCATATGAGATTCACTAGTAACTGAATTACTTATAATTCATCTTCCTCATCTATAAATTCTAAATTTTCTAGTGATATCGGAATCAATTATTCTTTCTAAGTATCCTTAATTTATATTGAGAATGCCTCAACCAAATCACTAATTGGATTTTTTGACTCAACTCAGTTGGGATCACAATTGGTCTTCTTCCATAGTGATTTTTCTTCCATTAAAAGAAAAATGTAACACTATTTGATTTATTTTATAAACCACATATATAGTTTATATATCTCAATATATTTCACTAATTCATCTTTTAGAGATATATCAACATATTATTTATAGTATATCTTTCTATAGTTCTTATTTTATAGGTAAAAATTTAGTTATCATAATGTACATGGAATTTCCAATTTTTCTTGATTGTACTCTCTTCATAAGATGAATAATCACCTCACAAGTTTCATTAATTTTACACTTTTCAACTTTTCAATATTTTGGGTATATCTCTTAGACTACTACATGATTTTACTCAGGGTTTCTTTTTCTTCCTTGAGTGACTTATGGCCCCCAAAGTCTTCTAAAAAAACTATCTTCCATGAGAATAAATTATATTATAATTATTTTACTATAATTACACATATTAGGGATTCTCCATCAGCTTGTCATCCATGTAACACTTATATTCTGAAATACTATCTTGAAAATTCTAGGAAAACAACCAATTAGTTGACCACCTACTTTATAAGTCTTCAAATATTTAATCTATCCATTGGATATCTAATCAATTTCCCTAACATAGTTGTAGATAGTAACACTTATTAGTCATCAGTACTTGTCATTTATTTTAAAAATAGTTTTGAAATCCTTATATGAAAAACATACAATTCACTAGTCTTAGAAAAAATATGTTCTATTATCTATATAAATCATATGAACACATTCAGTGTGTATTTTCTGGTAGAAATATTAGAATTTTCCAATGTGATATCGTCTGATGTACCTATGTTACATCATTTGGTGAACTTAGATTTTGGAATGTCGTTAGGAAATCTAACATTCATGTTAATTTCATTTTTCTTATCCATTTTCCTTTCCAACTGATGATGATTATTAACAACTATCATTGAAAATAATACAAAACTTCATCATCATATCCCATTGGTTACTTCACATGAGAAAATATACCCACTCCAGGGATCACCCCTCACACACACATCAATAATGTCATACTCAAGTGAAATAACCCCTCTCAGGTATTGATCCTCAATAACATATTCATACTTGACTTACCCCCTGAAGAACTAGGTCACATCCACATGTATATAACTTACATCATCCTATGATGATCTGTGTCAATAAAATCATAACGATTTGGTTGGGTTAAGTAGAATGAAACTAAGAAGTTATTTGAAAAAACACCAAAAACGTTATTATTGAAACTTCTAATAATTAGAACCTATTTTATTTTCTAGAACTAGTGATGAAATTACACACATGCATGTATATTTCTTATTAACCAAAATTCCTAATATGATGCACGGAATCATGCTTCTTACCTCCTCAGGATAAGGGAAAAACTAAAAACCAATAAATATAAAATATCATTCTTATAAATAATAAACTCAACTATAAAATAGAACATCAAGAATAATAGTGATGACCTCTTACAAACTTGACTTTAACTTATATAGTTGATAGATAGGCACATGACATAGTATCCATCCTATGTTTTTACCAGTCTTATCTCCTGTATGACATATCCTAAATAATAAGGCAAATAAAAAAAGTCATTGATACTACTTTCTAACGCCTTGAATTATTTTACTCCATAATATATGAATCTTATTTTCACGTGACCTCAGGAATAGATCCCTATATTCCAGAGGCTTCCCACTATTAACTAGGGTCTGTGATGTTACCATGAGGAGACTATACCCCTATATTATAGTGTAGAGAAAAAATAATATATAACCAATCACTATAATATCCAAAAAAATAAAAAGTAACCAAGATAGCTAGGACAACCAAAATAATAAAATATATTATAACTTATAACAAAATGAACTATCCAAAATGTGAGAAAATTTAAAAAGACACGAAAAAGATATACCATGGGAAGATCATATATGGATTAAAAATAAAATAAACAATCGAGACCATTATCCGGTCTTGATTCCAAACCTCATCCCATATCCCTAATCTATCCAAGCTATCTAGCTCAGCCATCCCACTCTTTGACTCTTACCTACCTATACTCATGATCTAGAGTTCTTCTTGGATACTAATGTGCTAGGGCTTCCCAATCTGGGTGTGAGTATAAATCAGTAGGACACCATAAATAATGTATCTCTAGGACCCCAGAATGCCCTGAGAGGGGAAGGGTGAGTTAGGGTGTCATCTTTTACTTTTAAAATAATAGATCTTGTTCCAATTTTGTTAGGAATTTGTTAAACCTATATATTAGAATAATACAATAATAAAACATTCACATGAAAAGAGACAAGACAACAATTTTCTTGGTTCACCACTAAGGGACAATCTAAGGAGTATATGCCGACAATATGTCGATCATACTAAAATCCAATAATCTTAACTAGGTATGGAATTAAAAAGTTCATACATAGTTTCTCTATGCCATGTAAACTACCTTTACACGATTTTATGGATAGTACACTGTATCCCTCAGAACACTTCCATCAAATCTATAACAACCCTGCTCTTTATTACACACTTAAACATGATTTATTACATAAACTTTCACTTAAGACAACTCTAAGGATCAAGAGGACTAGTGTCTTGGGAAATTATGGACATTACATGAAATATTAAGAAATAAAAATACAAAATCTTTATTGATAAATTCATTTACATGACCACAACATTCCCTCGTTCTTTTTCATTGCATGGGATAACCTGAGGACATACATAAGAAAGGGGTGAGTTATAAAGTCTAGTAAGGGAGTAAACAAGGCATAACATGAAGAATACAATACATGTAAAAAAATAGGTATATAAATAGAGCATAAGATAAACATTAATATAATGGCATGATATTTCATGATTATCATAACATGGAAATGTGGCAACAACACTTAACATGATATTAGCATGATCCAAGGCTCATTGATCATGCAACATGAGTAAACCCTCATTGAACTTAAATTAGCATGAGTAAACCTTAATTGAACTTGAATTAGCATGATTAAACCCTCATTTCAAATGAATTAGAATTAGTGAACCCTCATTGCACTTTATGTATCGTGATACTAATCTTTACCCAATGCATTGGAGCGCTATCAGGGCACACCCTTTATAAACATTTCATTTCATGCATAAGTGTGCCACATGGATCATACAACATGGATTCATTAAACATATGAATTTATTCGATGAATAAGAGATGTGGAATTCATAAATTTATGTCCCCAATCCACATGTATATGTGCATAAAGGTGAATACCCTGGATGGAGAAATGTGTATGGTGTTCACTTACATGATGATTTTGGCATGGGAAATTTTTATGTCACATCGATAGCATAACGATGACAAATAGAAATCATAAAATGGCTTGATGAGAGATAAATGGGTCTCTCATAATTTATACATGAAATAAAAAGTAAGGGGGTCATGGAACATAATATCCCAACATGTGTAATGTAATTTAGATGCATAATATAAAATAATTTCTTGAATGTAAATGAGAAGAGACAAATTCCTTACAGAATTATAACATGGTAACGGGGTTAAATGGGAGGCATTAATGAGATATAAAGAAGTATATAATTAATAAATATAATGAGGGATGTATGGGGGAGGTCAAAAATCATACCTCAACATTTTTAATTGAAAATAATAGGTTTTAACAACATAATGAAATTTGGAAAAAAAAAATAAGAAAGGAAGAAATCCCTTACTTGGAAGTATAATTCCAAAGGCTTGGGAAGGGCTTGAGAGAGGATTCCTGGGATCTTGGGACTACTTGTGATGATTCTAGAGAGAGGAGGGTAGAGTAGGGATGTTATCCATGGGTTTTGAGTGAAGAGAAGTGGGTGCTTTGGTGGGTTCTTATAAGAAAAGAGAGGGAATTCTTTATTATTTAAGTTTTGGGCACTCCCCATTAAACTAATAAAAACCACAAACCATCCCATGATTTTTTCAAAAGGGTAGTTAAAAACAATATTTTATATGGTCAATTTCCAAAATAATTAAAATATTAGGCTTTCTTATTTGGAGGTGAGTCACACTATCAAGGAAATCATTTTAAAATGATAAAATATTTTATAAGAGTTGGAGGGTCCACTAAGGCATTGTAAAATTAATCAAAAAAAAAATCTAAAATCACATTATTTTAAAGTTAAAACATATATTTTATTTACATACCTTTTATAGTAATTTATTACATCACTATTGGGTCATTATGATGTCATAAAACACATTATATATTTTAACGGCATTTAATTTTTACCCAAAAATTCAACCGTCTCAGAAAAATATGAAAAAATCACCATTGGATAATTTCGACATACTAGTTCCAAAAATAATATTCATTTTTTCTATTTTTTTTAAATTTTTTAATTTTCAATTTTAAAATAAAAACCGATAATTGTTGAAAATTCATGGGTTTTGACAAAAACAGTTTTCAAACCTTAATAAAAATTACATTTATATTCATAAAAATTATACAATAATTTATATTTAATAAAAATTAATTTAGTAATAATATTATTTTATTAAAATATTATTCAATTAAAGAAACCCATTAATTCATCAAAATATATTTCTCAATTGAATATTAACTAAAAATACTATTTGTACTTTAAAAACTATTTACAAAGTAACAATAATAAAATGAATGTATATTCTTTATACAAAAATAATGAACAGAATCATAGTTCTAGGGTCTTATTACATAACCCCTTATAACACCCTCATAATACCTATGGGTAAGATGTGCGATGGTGACAAAATCTTGGGGAGGCTCGGATAACATCACTTGAGTGGTAATCTCTATTAACTTCCACTTATCCTGTAGGTAGTTCCGTTCAAGCACAACGTGTTGATGCTCAGCTTGGGATTGGTCAAGAGAGAATCCCAGTGATGCTACCTCCTTTCTGAGCTCCGAAAAATGGGTTTCGTATGGAGAAATTCTACTTGATGAGGCCATCACTTCCTCTATTTGAGTAAATTGGATCTGTTAAAGACCTATATTTATACTAATCATGTAGTAACTATTCAATGACTATATTAGAAACAATAACAATTTTAAACTGTATTTTAAAAATCCAAAAACCAAAAACTAAGGAATTGCATATGTTTTATATATCCATTTAACATAATAATACATTTAATAAGATCAAGAGGAATATTCATTAATAAAATTTTGGGTCGTTACAATCTTTCCCCCTTAAGAAATTTTTCCCTCAAAATTTACTTTTCCCACACTAAAACAAATGTGGGTAACTCCACCTCATCACTTCCTCCAGTTCCCATATTGCTTCTTCCAATTTGTGGTTTCACCACAACACCTTGACAAGGAGAATTGTCTTATGTCCTAGAAATTATTCCCTATGATATAATATCTTTAATGGATTATGTTTATATGAGAGGTCATTATCCATTGGTACCACCACTAGATTGAGTACATGTGATGGGTCAGGTATGTACTTCCTCAAGAGTGATACATGGAATACATCATGTACTTGAGATAGGTTTGGTAGGAGTGCTATTCGATAGTCTGCTAATACAATACGATCAATGATCTAAAAAGGGATGATGTACCTTGGAATAAACTTTACCTTCTCCCCAAATATCATAAACCTATTCAAAGGGGATATGTGGATGAATACCATGTCTCTAACATCAAACTCTAGGTATTGTTAATGATTATCATCATAACTCTTTTTTCTACTCTGATCATATTTAATGTGTTGTTGGATGGTCTTAACCTTCTCCACCATTTCTTAGAAAATTTCTAGATCTAGGATTTTTTACTGCCCAACTTCATCACAACATGCTGGTGTTCTTCACCTCTTCCCATAAAGGTCTTCATAAGGATCCATTTGGATTCTTGAGTGGAAACTGTTATTGTAAGAGAACTCAACCAAAGGAAGATGTTTATCCCATACTCCTTTGACATCCATTTAGAATTCTCTCAACATGTACGAATGTGTTTGGATAGTCAGCTCAGATTGGCCATCAGTTTGAGGATGATAAACCATACTAAAGTTCATCTCAGTATTCAGAGCTTGTTGTAGACTCTTCTAGAACTTAGAGGTGAATCTTGGATCTCGATCAGATACAATAGATAGTGGTACTCTATGCATCCTTACCACTTCTCTAATGTATATCTGTTCCAGTTGATCCAATGTAAAATCATCCCGAATTGAAATTAAGTGTGTAGTATTTTTAAGATGACACACAAAAACCCAAATATCATTGTTTCCTTTGGATTTATTCAGATGTCCAGTGACAAATTCCATTATGATGTTCTACCATTTCCATGTTAGTATAGGTAATGGTTGCATCATGCCCTTTGACTTATTCCTCTCAGCCTTCACTTGCTGACATACTAGTAACTTTGATGTATACTCATCCATCTCCTTCTTCATGTTTTCCCACCAATAATGCTCTTGAATATCTTGATACATCTTTGTGTTTCCTAGATTAATGGAGAAATTTGAACTATGTGCATCATCCCAAAGTTCTTTCTTTAACTATGGACTTTATGGAACACATTGTCTTGACCCAAATATCACAATTCCTTCTTCATTAACATTGAACTTTGAGGATTTCCCTTTTCTGATAGTTTCCAATTTCTTCTATTTTCCCACATCATCCTTTTGAGCATCCTTTAACCTTTCCAAAATAGATGGTTGAGTAATAATTTGTGAAAGGATTGATGATGTTTTTTTATTTATAATTCTCATGACCATATTTTTCAAATCAAATATGATTGAATCCTTTTCAATTCTCATCAATGATAGAATCATTGGGTCCTTTCTACATAGAGAATCCTCCACCTTGTTCGCTTTCCCTAGATGTTAGGTAATTGAGAAGTCATAGTCTTTGATCAGATCTAACCATATTCATTATCACATATTCATCTCTTTCTATGTGAATATATACTTGAGGATTTTGTGATCCGTATATATTTCCTACTTCTCCCCAAAGAGGTAATGTTGCAAACATTTTTTAAGCAAAGATTACTGCATCCATCTCCAGATCATGTGTTGGATAATTTTTCTCATTACCATTCAATTGTCTTGAAGCATAAGCAATGACTTTTTGATTTTGAATCAACACACAACCCATGTGCTTTTTCAAAGAATCACTGAATACCTCCAAAAGTTCTCCACTTTTAGGTAATGTGAGCATGGATGTAGTGATAATCCTCCTTTTCAACTCCTTGATTCTCTATTCACATTCATCACTACAAGAAAACTTGACTCCCTTATAATTTATCTTGGTAAGAGGGTTTGACAACCGTGAGAAATTTCTCAAAAATTGACGCTAATATCCAGCTAACCCAAGGAAGATATGGATATCTATCACATATGTTGGCCTCGTCCACCCCTCAATTTAATTTTTCTTGGAGGGATCCATAGATATCCCATTTCTTGTGATGATATGAACCAAGAATGAGACCTCCTTCAACCATAAATCACACTATATATACTTTTCATAGAGATTCTTCTTTCTTAAGGTCTCTAGTATAGTGATTAGATGATTCTCATGCTCTTCCTTGTTTTGGGAGTATATTAGAATTTCATCTATAAAGACTACCAAAAATTTGTCAAGGTAATCCTTAAAGACTCTATTCATCAAGTCCTTGAATATTTTTTGGATCATTAGTGAGTCCAAAAGTCAGTAATAGGAATTCATAGTGCCTGTACTTTGTACAAAAAGAAGTCTGGGAGATATCCTCCTTCTTCACCATTACTTGGTAATACCCAAACTGCAAATCCACCTTGGAGAAGTATTGTGATCGACGTAGCTCATCAAACAAGTCATTAATTTGGGTTATATGATACTTGTTATTTATCATGATTTGGTTAATCTCACAATATTAGTTTCAAAAGCACGTTGACCTATACTTCTTATTGATGAAGAGGACCAGTGCACCCCATGTTGAAGCACTTGGGAGTATAAACCCTTTATCGATATTCTCTTTTAGTTGTTTCTTTAGATCCTCAATTTCCATAACATCCATTATATATGGAGTCTTGGATATTTGGAAAGACCCAGGTATAAGATCAATTGAGAATTCAACATCTCTTATAGGAGAAAGACAAGGAAATTCCTCATGAAACACTTTAGTGAGTTAACTCACAATAGACATGTCTTCAAGGATGGTTGCTTCCTTAGACTCAATCATCTGATAAAGATACACATGCTCATAGGGTAGTAATATCCATTCTTGAGATGATGGTTCTAAAGAAGATTCATCTTCCTCCTTGCACTTGTATAGAATTTGTGGTCGATTCTCCATATAGGGAGTGATTTCCCTATTATATAAATTTATGTTGTCTCTATATAGGGAAAGCCAATCCATGCCACAAATTTCATGAAATTCCACTAGAGGGATTATGATGAGGTTCTTTGGGAAGTTCAATCCATAGACTGTAATAGGGGAGGATTTATATTAACGGTATGTAATAATTGCTGCTTTTTTCCATTCTCACCGACATCTTTAATTCCATGATTTGTGGTTGTGTTGGGATTGTTCTGATAAAATTTCTGGATATAAAAGAATTAATAGAACTATAATATAAAAGAATGTTTTATATTCTTGAATGAATAACTAGTTTACCTATCACCACTTTGTTTTCACAGTTTTCTTCGACAGTAGTGATGGAAAAAGATCGCTCTTACTGCCTTGGAGGTTGTTGGTTGCCTCCAAAAACCATTGTCTAAGGGAACTGGTTTGCAAAGTGCCATGTTTCATTGCAATTGAAGCAATGAACAATGCGTTGATGGTCGAATGGAGTTTTCCTCCCCTATGTCACAACAATGGTTTTTTCTGACAATTAATGGGAAGATTCCCTTCTCTTCCACACTTAAAGAATTTTCTCATCCCCTTCAAGCAATTTCCAGGATGCTTCTTTCTGCACCTTTGGCAGGCAGGGTGTTAGAATTTCTTAGCAACGTTGGATTTATACATCGGACCACCAAAATTAAAACATCGGACCACCAAAATTAAAGTCCACATTATGCTTCTTATCCCCATGATATCCCTAAGATTCTTCGATCATCATTTTGACTTTTAGGGCACATCAGACAATCTACCCATAGCTATCAAAGTCACGAATCGCTAGGGCTTTCTGTAGGCTAGGTTTTATCCCACAAAAGAATTGGTCAGCATTGCATTTTTGGGTAACGACAAATCCAGAGGCATATTGTGAAAGACTTTTGATGTTTTCCTTGTAAACTCCAATGGATTCATCATCTTTTTTCTTGAGGGAAAAAAGTCTCTGTCCATCTTAAGTAAGAGGGTGTGTGGAAAATATTTTTTGAAAAACATTTTCCAGAAATCCTTCCATTACTACGCCTTGATATATTCCTCATGATTCATATTTTTTATAAATTTAAACCATTGATCAGATTAACTCTCCATATAACAAGAATCCAGAAGAACCTTCTCTTGTTCGGAACATTGATGGATGAAGAAGATATTTTCAATGGAGTTGATCCATTGTTCAGTGATTGAGGGATCAAATGATCCATTAAAAGTGGGAGGCCTTTTTCTCATGAATCTCTCTATTACGGTTTGTTCTTTATTATGGGGGGGGGGTTGAACATTCCTCTTGACCCATGTTTCTATTCAAAACATGAGTTAACTGAGAGATTATCATGAAAAAGTTTGTGATTCCCACTCTCATCAGATTGAGAATCTCATTAGAATAGTTATCACATTGATCTTCACATCAGTTGTTAGCCCGAGTCCTCTTATTACAATCCAATGATTGGAATTAAAGTAAAGTTAGGGGTAACACATAAATGGAAATCCAAATACAAAAGGGATAACTTATAAATTATATTTATTTCCTTAATTTATGAATTTATAAGACTAAATATATGTTATCCATGATCTACTTCCCAATATATATTCTTAGGGGAATTGTTTTATTCCATTAAAAATGGTTCATACTAAGATTATAAATTTACCAAAGCATATCCCCCAAGAGTGTCATAAAAAATAGTGAAGCAAGGCCTGTTTTTGTGCACTAGTTACTATTTGAGTCTCAAAATAGTGTTTTTGGGTTTTACCCCTAAATACATCTATTCCAGAGCCGCCTCTAATTGTTCTTTCCAGACAGGGATGTATTTTCTTGGTAAAACACATACTTTATACTCACAAAAATTTAGGGATGTTTTTATTATACATAGTATTATCCCTAAGGCTTTCACTAGGGTTTTTTAATCCTAATCACAAAAATTACTAAACCTATCCTCTAATACTAACTATAACAACCCTGCTCTTTATTACAAATTTAAATATGATTTATTACATAAACATACACTTATGATGACTCCAAGGATCGAGAGGTATAGTGTCATGGGAAATTAGTGATATTAAATGATGACTTAAGACATAAAAATACAATATATTTATTGAAAAATTCTTTTATATGACCATAACATTCCCTCATTCTTAGCATTCTATGGGATAACCTAAGGACATACATAAGAAAGGGGTGAGCTATAAACTCCAATAAAGAAGTAAACAAGTAATAACATAAAGAATATGATACATGTTAGGTAATAGATATATCAATGTAGAATAAGAGAAACATGAAAATAAAGGCATGATATAGCATGATTATCATAACATGGAAACGTGGAAACAACGGATAACATGATATTAACATGATCCAATGATCATTGCGCATGGAGCATTAGTAAGCCCTCAATGCAACTGAATTAGAATGAGTAAAACCTAATTTAACTTGAATTAAAATGAGTAAACTCCCATTTCACTTGATGTATCATGATGCAAATCTTTACACAATTCATTGGCGTGCTATCAGAGATCACCCTTTATAAATATTTCATTTTATGCATAAGTGTTCCACATGGATCATACAACATAGATTCGTTAAACATAATTATTTATTCCATGAATAAAATATATGGAATACATAAATTTAAGTCCTAAATCAATAAGTACATGTTCATAAAGGTGAATACCATTGATAGGGAAATGGGTATGGTATTTACTTGCATGATGATTTTGGAATGGGAATTTTTTGTGTAACTGCGGTAGCATAACGATGTCAAATAGAAATCGTAGAATGAGTTAATGAGAGAGAAAGGGGTATATCATCATTTATACATGAAATAGACAGTAAGGGGGTCATGGAACATAATATACCAACATGTGTAATTGAATTTATATACATAATATAAAAAAAGTTCTTGAATGTAAATGAGAAGAGAGATATTCCTCACGAAATTATGGTATGGTAATGGGTGTATATGTGAGGCATTAATGAGATATAAATAGGTATATAATCATTAAAACATAAGGAGTTAAGTATGGTGGAGGTTTGAAATCATACCCCAACATTTATAATTGAAAATAAATGGGTTTAATAACATAAATAAATTTGGACAAAAATAAGAATGGAAGAAATACCTTACTTGGAAGTGTGATCCCAAAGGCTTGGGAGGGGCTTGAGAGGGGATTCTTGGGAGATTGTGGCACCTTGGGAGGATTATAGAGAGAGGAGGTCAGATTAGGGATGTGCTCCAAGGGATTTTATTGAAGATAAGTGGGAACTTGGGTGGGTTTATATAGGAAAAAGAGGGAATTCTTTATTATTTAGGTTTTGGACACTACACATTAAACTAATCAAAACCAAAAACCATCCCATGGTTTTTAACCATGGTTTTTGACAAAGGAGAGTGGGAAAAATTATTTTATAAACTAGTGGCCGAACTTATTAAAATATTAGGCTTTCTTATGTGGAGGTGAGTCACACTCTTAAGGAAATTATTTTAAAATGATAAAATGTTTTATAAGTCTTGGAGGGTCCACTAAGTCATTGTAAAATTAATCCAAAAACATAAAATAACATTATTTTATAGGTAAAATATATATTGGCCGAATATCCCTTTTATAGTATTTTATTACATCACTATTGGGTCATTATGATGTCATAAAACACATTATGTATTTAAATTGTTTTTAATTTTTACCCAAAAATTTGACTATCTCAGAAAATTATGAAAAATTAACCATTGGATAGTTTTGATGTCCAGATTTTAAAAATAATACTAATTTTATCTAAATAATATTCCAAATTTGGAAATTTTCACTTTTAAAATAAAAACCAACATTTACTGAAAATTCATGGATTTTGATAAAAATAGTTTTCAAACCTTAATAAAAATTACAATTGTATTCATAAAAATTATTCAATAATTTATATTTAATAAAACCTAATTTATAAATAAAAATATTTTATAAAAATATTCTTTAATTTAAAAATCCATTAATTCATCAAAATAGATTTCCCAATTGAATATTAACTAAAATTACTATTTGTGCTTTAAATACTATTTACAAAGTAACAATAATAAAATGAATGTATATTATTTATACAAAAATAATGCACACAATCATAGTGCTAGGATATTGTTACATAACCCCTATAACACATGCATAAAATCTAAGGGTAAGGTGTGCGATGGTGATAGACTATTGGGGAAGCTCGAATAACATCGCTCGAGTGGTAATATCTTTTAACTTCCACTTCTCTTGTAGACAGTTCCGTTCAAGATTAATTTGTTAAAACTAGGCTTGGGTTTGGTCACGAATGAATCCTATTGATGCTATCTACTTTCTGAGCTCCGAAAAATGGGCTTCGTATGGAGCAATTCTACTGGATGAGGCCATCGTTTCCTTTGTCTGAGTAAATTGGATTTGTTAAAGCCCTATATTTATACTGATCCTGTGGTCACTTTTCAACGACTCTATTAGCAATAGTAACAATTCTTAATGGTATTTTAAAAATAAAAAAACACAAAACCAAGGAATTGAATATCTTTTATATATAAATTTTACATAATAATAAATTTAATTAGATCAACATGAATTTTCATTAATAAAAATTTGGGTCGTTACAGAATCTGCCTAGCTCACTGCCTTGGGTGAAGTCTGACTCAGTTTATCTACTTAAAGTTCACTTTAGTGGATTCAAATTTATGTATTTATCACTGAATATAAGAAGACTCTTCATGTGCCATAAACCTATGTTAATGCAATTTGAAAGAGTTGTTCACTAAAAACTAGTTGTTCAGAACTACCTTTTACAGATTTCTTTCATGAAGCTCACAATATTCATAAAGAAAACTACATTATTAGAAGAAAATGCCTTCATGAAGCTCCCTGAGTAATCACAGAATACCCAATCATCACAAATCACCCATTACTCAGAAGTATTGGGATCATTCAAAACATAACTAGTCTTTTTCACAATTCTCAATCTTGCATAGAAAAATAGATTCATGAAGCTCCCCATCCTTTGCAAAATTAGAGCGATTCTGAATTTTCCCTAATTATATTCATGTAAAATGAAGTGGGGGTGGCCTAATATTTATAGGCTTGACCATTTGAGATTATCCAACGCCTCTTATCATATTTTCTATATCTTTCCAAAACATATTCACGTGGATCCTTCATTCCAAAAGCTCCATTTAGATTTTTCATTATCATGAAGAATTCCATCAAACCATCACGCACTCACAGTTCTCAGCTTCTTGTTATCACAGAGATTACCACCAATGTTCTCAATGATCGTCATCATTGTGAATAATATCCTATAAATTTTTAAACCCATTACATTACCATTTTATGATGTGGAATTTCTAAAAATTAACATTTTAGGATGCTAGATTCTTCATCTGAATATTGAGCCCAAAATTTTGGGAAAAAATGGGAAATTATGCCACCTTAAATACTGTAGTCATCTTGTACTATAAGACCAACTTCCTTTTAGACTCCCTAATCATCCATGTGTGGATTGATAACAAATACAAACTAGATTCTATGTCCATAAAAGCAAGGCCTTGGTTCCTACTATCTCTAACATAACTATTATATTTAGTTCATAGATAGTGCGATGTGCCCATATGGATTGAATAAACCATTTTATATAAAATACCTATCACAACCTTAGGTATTATCCTAACCACATGGGTGTTACTATACCTACATAAACTAGTTCTATATGTCTTTGATCATGATACCTCAACACCCAAGGGAAATTACACCCCTCCTTACAACCATCTCATATATATCAACACCTAGGTGGAATATATCCCCATCCCAGAACCATATCAGATGTCATAATCATCGGGGGGATAAGAGACCCCCCCTAATATCACCAAATATCATTATCACTATGTCAAAAAGTAGACCACCTAAATATCACCATATATCATAATCAACGGGGGGATTATCACACACCCAAGATATCACCATATATCATAATCATAGGGGGAATTATTTCCCACTCTAGATACAACCATATATCATAGTCCACTAGAGGATTAGTTCCCACCCTAGATATCACCCTATACCATAACCATTAAGGGTATTAGTTCCCACCTCAGATTCCACCTTATATCTTAATCATTCAGGGGATTAACACCCACCTTGAATACCACCATATATTATAATCATCAAAGGGATTATCTACCACAATAGAAAATACCATATGTTCTAATCATTTTTGGAATTAACACTGACCATATATACCACTATATTTCATAATTATTTAGGGGAAAGTGGCTCTCCCAGATATCACCATATATCATAATCATAGGAGGGATAAGAACCCCCTATATATCACTATATATCATAATCACAAGGGTTGGAAATATTCCTAAACTCGATATAGATTACCTAGTTTATCCTCTAATGAAAACAACCTATACCTATCTGATGGAGTTGGTGGTCTAGAACCAACTACTTTGAACTTTATTCATTAAATAAAAGGCTTATCACATCTTGATTGTTCTTCTGCGTGACATGTCATGTGATAATGTCCTAAGGACAGCTGTTGCATTAAAGGGTTGTAGCAGATCCCTGCTATGATGAGAACCTGAAAGTGCCATAACACTGTTCTTGAATGTATGTTCTATGGCCGGATGATATTATTTTAGGGCCACAAATAATACAGATCATTAGGGGTTAGGACTCATAAAACTTTGAGGCACCTTCTCATGGTGTGTGCCCTTGGTAATATCCAGGAGGATATTATGAGAACGAGACCCGCCAGTAGGAAATCCACATTTCATAGTGTCATTGGATGTTCCTATCTACGGACATGTGTATTGATCCTTAGACTTTAAGATTATTATTAATGGGTATTACAACTCGCGCACTTAGATGTATTGACGAAAACTGTGACGACACACTGTTTGCAGCGAGGTAGGATAGGTTGGGTGCATCACGAGTAATACCACATTAATAGATAATGCGAGAAAGGATTTGTCCTTTCCGTTCCATAACAGAAGTAGATATCTCAGGCCCTTTGATGGAATTGATATAGCCTAAATAAATCCATGCCCATGGTAAGGTATGGGAAAGTTCAATTACGGGAAGTCAAAGAAAGAATAATCAAGCACATGGGTTGATGGCACTAGCATGCAACCTGCTTGATTGGAGATATCGAGACAAAGGGATTATATTACATGGTAAGTGTTCGTAGGAGGTGACACGTCATTGCGGCGTTAACTTCTTTCTCTATGGGTGCCTTGGCGTGTTGCTAGACGCTAACCTTGGACTTTAGGCGGGCTCAACCTAATGCCACTAAGAAAGAGGCCTAGAGGGTCACACACTATGTGTGTCCATGTATCTCAGTTAAATATTAATTTAAAAAGTTAAATAAATATTATTCCCGACTGTGGTTTAATAATTATTTAAGGATGTCTGATTGCATTTATTTTGAAACTAGTTATTATAGAGAATATACTGTGGATAAAATAATATATTTATTAGCGAGTAATGCAGTTACATTTATTTAAGAAATAAATAGTCATTACTGAAGGTCTAATAAATGTGGTGGAGAAAAATGGAAAATAAAAGTACACGCCGTGTATATTAAATATACACGCTGTGTAGTTTTATGGAAAACAAGTACACGCCGTGTATTAATTATTACACGCCGTGTAGTTTTTCCAATTGGGATTTTGAGGATTTAATATTGTTTTATTAAATGATACTTATTATAATCAGCGTGGGCGCATGTCAAGGAATTAATAATTCGACATGGGGGTTTTCAATAAGAGTTAATGAAATAAATAAAACGCGTAACGTGTTTATTTATTGTCATAACTCTATTAACCTCAAACCTGATTATAAATATCCTCGCAACCCCAACATTTTTTGTGACCCATTGTTGTGCACAACGGATTTGGAAATACTCTCAAGCCAAGAGAGAATTCCCTTTCCACCAAGAACGCCCTCAAGTTACGAGAGAAAGATCCTCCACCGGATAAAGGCGGTCGAAGGCGGACATCGTAAGCGAAGGTTCTTCCGCGCTAGCACCCGGAGATCTCTTCGGTGACGTCCGGAGATATGTGACACACGTGTGGATCACCGCTAGAGGAATCCTACACTTGGATTCTATGACGCAACGAAGGATCACCGAATCATGACCGGACACATCAACGAAGAAAGAATTACAACGAGGTAATTCTTATGCATTAATTAAATTAATTATAATCAACATATGATGATCCTCCTCAAGGGTTCCGGGACTCATCTTTTCTTTTCGTTCTTCGTTCTATTCTGAAGATTTGGCCTTTAATATCATGACAGATCTCGGATTGAACATTGTTTAATGAAAAATTAAGTTGGGAAAACCCACCAATGCACTTCCGCTGTGCCCGGAACCTACAAGTGGTATCATAGCGGGTCATATCGTTGGTTATAATTATTTAGTTTTTTGTTGGTGATTTACGCATTTAATAATTTAGTTATTTCAATTCATGTTTAATTTTTCTGGAAATCTGAATATCTAGATCTGTTCCTCCTCTCCCGTTTCTCGTTCACCTCACAGAAAAGGATTTTTCTTTTAATTTCGATTAAAATAAAATAGAGGAACTCATCTGGAGGATCCAAATGTTTCTGGCCGTATAACACCAGAATACCCGGCGTGTATTCGGAAGTACACACCGTGTAGTCTAGGTTCAATGCATTGACTGATCTGCCAAATCAGGCCGTGTATTGGATTCTTTCTAAGAATTTAAGACACCGTGTGTTGACCAGAAACAGGTGGCACACGGTTTCCAGAATACATGTTGTGTGGTCCAATGAACACGGCGTGTAGTCCCTTTGGGTTAGGGTTGGGTCGTGTACTCCGTACATAGCCTGCCCGGCTGGAAACCGTGTAACGTGGAAACTACACGGCATGTGTCCCACAGTACACGCCGTGTACTCCAAAAATTTCCAAAGTACATTAACATGCCCTATCCCCAGGCATGTACTTCGGATGGACGATGAAGAAAAAGTACACGCCGTGTAGTTGGAAATACATGTCGTGTACTCACCCAAATTATGCAGATTTATTAAAATTTATTATTATATTATACAAACCCTTGAGACGTGTACCATGGTGCAGGCATAAAGCTGAGGCACAACACGTGATAGGTGTTTTATATATATGTGTTTAATTTAACATCTGCGTAATAGATGGGAATTCGCTGGGTTGCCTCCAAGGTACAAGTTGTGTACAAGTATAATTTTAAATGAATTTATTTGTTTAAAATTATGATGGATGAGAATCTCAAGGAAATTCAGAAAAGGGATTTAAGATAAAAGGATTGATTAATTAAATATAATTAATTGATTCGAGCGTTATTTATCTTAAACAAGAACGATTAAAGAATTGAATGCTAGTTTTATTTATGCGTAAATATCGTTGCATGTATGGATGATCATGAGCTAGACCGAGACCTTTGTATGTGAATGGTTTCTTTTAATTTATTTATTTAAATTAAATTTGTTGGCCTATGATCCATATCCTCATTAATATGTAGGGCCTACGCGCCCAAGGATTATTTTATGTAAAAACCCCCTTTTTTCTCCTCACCTGCATGTGAGATAAATGCATATGTAATTAATGGAGCTCCCAAGCTAGTGGAGGCGGCTCAAGTCAGGAGCCAAGATGAAACCAATCCAAGGAGATACAAAGGTGGAAAACTGGAAAGCTGTAAACATGAACCCGAAAGGTTCAAGGTGTTTCTCCCCTAGGTCTTGGGTTAGTTTATCAACCACTAGATAAACTAACCAATAGAAAAGCTCATGATCATACCATTTATTTTATTTCTGTCAGTTGCATGGTTTATTTATTGTGGGTGTGTTGTCACGATCACACAATTAATGAATTAAACGAGCATGCAAGATGGAACTAAAATAAAATTGGCTTATACGTAAATATTATCTTAGACATGGTTAATCAATTAAATATATCCCACTTAATATTAACAAGCATGTAATCAAAGATAATAAAATGGCAATTTACGTATAAGGATAAAATCCCTCAAAATAAATATTAAGTCGGCATAGCCTTCCATAATCTTGGTTAGAATCGAAACATAGTTCAATGTGCTTGACCAACCCTAGTTGGGGTGCTTTCAATTATCGGGGAATTCTAATTCAAGGTTTTGGGTTGACTTGACTTGGTTCGCATCAAGGGTTGACTGCCACAGCAGGACTTGGTGTGACCAAGAGGTAAAGGTTGAGGAAATCCAAAAAGGATTTCAGGATTGGGGAGTCCACTCAGCGGATCAAGGAACTGCGAGTTAATGCAGTTGGCATTTGGAATGCCTACCTAAAACCCTTCAAGTTGCTTGACCAACCCTATTTGGGGTAATGCGAAGGGCAATATGGATCCTTTCCACTTGAATATTCATGCAATAGAATATTCCGAAGTCAATGGTGAGGGCTATTGGATTTCGATAAAATAGTGGGAGACTAATAAGTATTAATTTATTTATTTGTCTCAATTTTTATAATAAAGTACTAAACCTTTGCTCATCTTAAATTGTAGAAACGACAAGAAAATGACTTCAAACATATCATTGCGCACCATACTCGAAAAAGAAAACCTTCTCACCGACACCAATTTCCAAGAGTGGAAGAGGTGTTTACGCGTCGTCCTTCGCCACGAAAAGAAATTATATGTGCTGGAAGAGCCTATTACAGTTGCGCCTGGGAAAGAGGCTAGTGATGAGGAATTATCTCTCTACATGAAACACATGGATGATGCCATAGATGTCCAATGTTTCATGATATCGGCCATGTCTAATGAGCTCTTGAAGCAACATGAAAACATGGATGCGTATAACATGATGTCTCACCTTAAATATCTCTACCAAGAGAAGGCGAGACAAGAGAGGTATGAGATCTCCAATGCTTTGTTTACCACGAAGCTTGTAGAGTCGGCACCAGCTGGGCCTCATGTGGTCAAGATTATTGGATACATTGAATGCTTGGACATCTTAGGGATTAAATTCCCAGATGAGTTGCGTACAGATCTCATCCTATCATCATTGCCCAAGACCTTCTCTAGCTTCATTGTCAACTATAACATGAGCGGCAATGAGAAGAGTATATCAGAGCTTCTGACCTTGATTCGTCAGGTAGATAAGGACATGGGGCGTGACAAACCCGCGGTCCTTATGGTGAACAAGAAAAGGAAGGACAAGGCAAAGGGTCCAAAGACTTATAAACGTTCTGAAGCCCCCGAGCACCGTCCCTCCAAGAAGGGGAAGATCCAGAGGTAGGGCATGGAACAGGAAGAAGTGTGTTTTGCATGTGGCAAGCAGGGCCACTGGAAGAGGAAATGCACCCAGAAGCGTGGGGACGCTAAAGGTGCGTTCGTTATCAAGTGCAATCTTTCTATTTCTACACATTGGGTATTAGATACAGCTTGTGGGGCTCACATCTGTATTCAAATGAAGGAACCAAGTAGATTTAGAAAGATCGCCAGAGGAGAGGTGGATCTTCGAGCTGCCAATCGCGCAAGGATGGCTGCATTGGCTATTGGCGACTATCACCTCTCATTGCCAACTGGCATGATTTTGGTTTTACAAAACTGTTATTTTGTGCCTAGTGTTACCAAGAACATAATTCTGTATCTTGTTTGGATATGGATGGATTTATTTTCAAGTTTGGAAATAAGGGTTGTCTCTTTTATAAGAACAACGTATGTTATGGTATGTCACATTTGAATAATGGTTTGTATGTATTAAATTATGAAAACCAAGTATTGGGAATCGATAACGAAACAAACTCACATGACTAATACATCACCCAGTTATGGAATCACCGCCTTGGTCATGTGAACGAGAAGCGCTTGAAAAAGCTCTGCCAAGATGGCTATTTAGACTCTACTGAGCTAAAACCACTTGATAGATGTCACGCTTGTTTACAAGGAAAAATGACCAAGATGCCTTTTGTTGGACAAGGTGAAAGGGCCACAGAGCTTCTAGGATTGGTACACACAGATGTGTGTGGACCATTTCTAGTAGAATCTAGAGGTGGATATTCTTACTTTATTACTTTTACTGATGATTTGAGTAGATATGGCTATGTCTACTTAATGAGGTATAAGTCAGAGTCCTTAGAGAAATTTAAGGAATTCTAGAATGAAGTAGAGAATCAACTTGGTAAGAAGATAAAGAAGCTTCGATCGGATCGAGGTGGAGAATATCTGAACCAAGAGTTCATCGATCTTCTATGGGAGTCTGAGATTCTATCTCAGCTCACTCCTCCTTATACACCACAGTGGAATGGTGTTAGTGAAAGGAGGAACCACACCTTGTTGGACATGGTGAGGTCGATGATGAGTCATGCGGATCTTCCATTATCCTTTTGGGGATATTCATTACAAACTGCAACATACACATTAAACCGAGTACCAACTATGGCGGCAAATGGAATTCCATCCGAGTTATGGAATGGAAGGAAACGCACTTTGTCGCACACACGTGTATGGGGATGCGAGGCGTTTGTTAAGGCCTTCTCAGGCAACAAACTAGCACCCCGGGGCACGAAGTGTATCTTTATAGGATATCCCAAGGAAACAAAAGGATATTACCTATATAACCCCCAAGACAAGAAAGTGATTGTCGCCAGACAAGCCGTCATTCTTGAGAGGGAGCACATCCTCAAGAAGGATAGTGGGAGCAAGATTGACTTCGACGAAGTTGATGCTCAATATACACAACAGTTGGTACAAGAACAAGTTCCACAGGTCCCCGTGGAAGAGGTTCCAGAAACACAAGTACTACGTAGGAGCTCAAGAGAGGTAAGGGAACCAGAGATATTTGGTTTCCTAGTCACCGAGGATGGTGAATCATTATTGTTGGACAATGATGAACCTCTCTCCTACAAGGAAGCAGTAGAAAACTTAGAAGCTGCAAGATGGCTAGAAGCTATGAATTCTGAGATGGATTCCATGTATCAGAACCAAGTTTTGGTTCTGGTCGATGAGCCAGTTGATGTAAAGCCTGTGGGATACAAATGGGTATTCAAAAGAAATATGGACATGGAAGGTCAAGTTAGCACCTATAAAGCAAGGCTAGTGGCTAAAGAATTCAGACAGCGTCAAGGAATTGACTATGATGAAACCTTCTCGCCAGTTTCCATGTTTAAATCCATAAGAATCATAATTGCCATAACAGCTTACCATGACTACGAGATTTGGTAGATGGATGTCAAAACAGCATTCCTTAACGGGATCCTTCAAGAAGATGTCTATATGACACAACCAGAAGGGTTTGTGACACCAGGTGAATCCAAACGGGTTTGCAAGTTGCAGAAATCCATTTATGGATGAAGGCAAGAATCCAGGTCATGGAACATTCGATTTGATGAATCCATAAAGGAATTTGGTTTCATTAAGAATGAATGTGAGCCATGTGTTTATAAGCGGTTTAATGGGAATGCGGTCGTCATCCTAGTGGTATATGTTGATGACATATTGCTTATTGGAAATGACGTACCAGACTTACAGTCAGTTAAGGACTGGTTGAACAAGTGTTTCTCCATGAAGGACTTAGGAGAAGCAGCCTACATTCTAGAGATCAAGATCATTCGTGATAGATCCAAGAGGCTGCTTGGATTAAGTCAGGGTACATACATTGACCAGATACTAAAGAGATTTAGTATAGAAAAATCCAAGAGGGGATTGGTTCTAGTGTCACATGGATTACATCTTTCTAAGAAAATGTTTCCCCAGACACAACAGGAGAAATATAGGATGAGCAAGATCCCATACGATTCGGCTATAGGATCCATCATGTATGCCATGTTATGTACCAGGATTGATGTTGCCTATGGACTGAGCATGGTAGGCAGATATCAAGCAGATCCAGGAGAACAACATTGGACTGCTGTTAAGACTATCCTTAAGTATCTGAGAAGAACTAAGGATATGTTCCTGGTGTATGGGGGAGACAAGGAGCTTGTCATCAGAGGGTATGCTGATGCTGGTTTTCAAACAGATCAGAATGATCTGAAGTCGCAATCTGGATATGTTTTCTGTCTCAATGGAGGAGATGTGAGCTGGAAGAGTTCAAAGAAGCCAGTTGTCGCCGATTCTACAGTGGAGTCCGAGTATATAGCGGCTTATGATGCAGCCAAAGAAGACGTTTGGATTCGGAACTTTGTCCAGGAGCTTGATGTGGTGCCTAGCAGTAAAGATCCCATTACATTGTATTGTGATAATACTGTAGCGGTGGCTCTTGAAAAAGAACCAAGGTCACATCAACGGACAAAGCACATACTCCGGAAGTATCACCTCTTTAGGGATTTCTATCAAATGGGTGAAGTTGCAAGGAGTAGAGTGTCCACAGAAGAGAACGTGGCGAACCCCATGATTAAAGGCCTATCTTAGCAGAAGCATGAATATCATGTGAGAGCTAGCGGGTTAAAGGTTGTTAGCAGTTGGCTCTAGTCCAAGTGGGAGTCTGTTGGAGTTGGTGGTCTAGAACCAACTACTTTGTACTTTATTCATTAAATAAAATCCTTATCACATCTTGACTGTTCTTCTGCGTGACATGTCATGTGATAATTTCCTAAGGACAGCTGTTGCATTAAAGGGTCGTAGCGGATCCCTGCTATGATGATAACCCGAAAGTGCCATAACATTGTTCTTGAATGTATGTTCTATGGCCGGATGATATTATTTGAGGGACACAAATAATATAGGTCATTATGGGTGAGGACTCATAAAACTTTGAGGCACCTTCTCATGGTGTGCACCCTTGGTAATATCCAGGAGGATATTATGAGAACGAGACCCGCCAGTAGGAAATCCACATTTCGTAGTGTCATTGGATGTTCCTATCTACAGACATGGGTATTGATCATTAGACTTTAAGATTATTATTAATGGGTATTACAACTCGCGCACTTAGATGTATTGACGAAAACTATGACGACACACTGTTTGCAGCGAGGTAGGATACGTTGGGTGCGTCACGAGTAATACTGCATTAATAGATAATGTGAGAAAGGATTTGTCCCTTCCGTTCCATAACGGAAGTAGATATCTCAGGCCCTTTGATGGAATTGATATAGCCTAAATAAATCCATGGCCATGGTAAGGTATGGGAAAGTTCAATTCCAGGAAGTCAAAGAAATAATAATCAAGCACATGGGTTGATGGCACTAGCATGCAACCCATTTGATTGGAGATATTGAGACAAAGGGAATATATTACACGGTAAGCGTTCGTAGGAGGTGACACATCATTGCGGCGTTAACTTCTTTCTCTATGGGTGCCTTGGCATGTTTCTAGACGCAAACCTTGGACTTTAGGCATGCTCAACCTAATGCCACTGAGAAAGAGGCCTAGAGGGTCACACACTAAGTGTGTCCATGTATCTCAGTTAAATATTAATTTAACAAGTTAAATAAATATTATTCCCGACTGTGGTTTAATAATTATTTAAGGATGTCTGATCGCATTTATTTTGACACTAGTTATTCGAGAGAATATACTGTGGATAAAATAATATATTTATTAGCGAGTAATGCAGTTACATTTATTTAAGAAATAAATAGTAATTACTCAAGGTCTAATAAATGTGGTGGAGAAAAATGGAAAATAAAAGTACACACCGTGTATATTAAATATACACGCTGTGTAGTTTTATGGAAAACAAGTACACGCCCTGTATTAATTATTACACGCCATGTAGTTTTTCCAATTGGGATTTTGAGGATTTAATATTGTTTTATTAAATGATATTTATTATAATCAGCATGGGCGCATGTCATGGAATTAATAATTCGACATGGGGGTTTTCAATAAGAGATAATGAAATAAATAAAACGCGTAACACGTTTATTTATTGTCATAACTCTATTAACCTCAAACCTAATTATAAATATCCTCACAACCCCAACATTTTTTGTGAGCCATTTTTGTGCACAATGGATTTGGAAATACTCTCAAGCCAAGAGAGAATTACCTTCCCACCAAGAACGCCCTCAAGTTACGAGAGCAAGATCCTCCACCGGATCAAGGCGGTCGACGGCGGACATCGCAAGCGAAGGTTCTTCCATGCTAGCACCCGAAGATCTCTTCGGCGACGTCCAGAGATACGTGACACACGTGTGGATCACCGCTAGAGGAATCCTAAACTTGGATTCTACGACGCAACGGCGGATCACCGAATCCTGACCGGACACATCAACGAAGAAAGAATTCCAACGAGGTAATTCTTATGCATTAATTAAATTAATTATAATCAACATATGATGATCCTCCTCAAGGGTTCCGGGACACATCTTTTCTTTTTGTTCTTCATTATATTCTGAAGATTCGGCATTTTATATCGTGACGGATCTCGGATTGAACATTTTTAACGAAAAATTAAGTTGGGCAAACCCACCAACGCGCTTCCGCTGCGCCCGGAACCTACACTATCCCCATATTCATAATAGTATATAACCTAGTTTTCTCCTTTGTTCCAATTCTCTTTTCAGATAACATAAGACTGGGTAACCCATTATGGACCCCTAGGTAACATCAAGTTTCAAACACACCAAGTGGGATCTATTATCTCATTCCCATACTCTAGGGTTAAGGAAAATCATTTAAAGGGAATAAAATCCCTCAAAATATCCATGAACACATCATGGACTAGTCATCTTCACATGAAATACAATACAGGAAAAACACCAAAAAAAATGCATAATGAACATCTCACCTCCAAGTTTAGACTTGGTTGGTCCTCTCCCACCCAACCTATATGTAAATAATGTCCAAAGTATAACCACCAAAATAAACACCTACTAGTGGGGCAGAAAAACCCACCCTACACAATAATAAACTATAAAAGAGGTTATAAGCTAACTTAAGGTCTCCTATAGACAATCCCTAAGATAGAAATTCCCAGTCCATCACACTCCCATAATTAGATGTTACTAAGGAAACTTATCCCAAGACCCCCTATGTTTCTGTTTAATTAAATCATACCCCTCTTGGGTCCCTATATCACACAACATAAATTTGTGTTCAATCCCATGGACATAGATGAATGGGGAATTAATCATAATATTCAAGGGTATAGCATAGCCTAAGACACTTCCATTCTACTCTAAGGAATTTTAAAGAAACAATTTATTTTAAATTCATGTAATACCACACAAAAGCGATGAGACTTAATATCACATGCATAATTACATAATACATAAACATTAGGGATATATTTAGGGACCACTTACCTAAATCTAAAGTCATTTACCTTTAATATAATCCCAACCAATAATGTCAAGAAATCTTAATCAACCATTTCCCATCAATAATAAGTACTAACTCCATTAAGAACCACTGTAATTGATTATAAACCAATTATAATAAATTGACACATTAAACTAAATTAATTATATAATTAATACCTAGTTAATAATAAAATAAAACCTCAATGAACAATCTTATATAGCTTAATCCTTAGGCAATGGGGTGTACACGACCCTCATTACCCACCCAGACCTATAAAACACAAAATCCCCAAATTCTAATTTTAACACATCCATACATTTCACCCAATGTGATAGAAATAAATAAATATCTGAATGAAATTACATACCTCAATGAATCCATATAAACCTAGTGTTTCTATCTTCCTGAAACCCCCTCTATCTGAGAAAAATTGATCCCTGTAATACCAAGCATGATCCAACCATGATCCAACAGATTTGGAATCACACCCTAACCCGAATCATAACATATTAGTATAAAACCAAGAGACAGAAGAACCAAGGAAGATGGAGAAAACAATACCTTTAATGATGAGGCTAACTGCCATTAAATTCCAGGGATCAAGGAGGTTGTAAGGGAGAATAATAATGGGAGAGTATCTGTACCTCCTTCTATTTGGACATCCCAAAAATGAAGAATTATGAAGGGGGTTTCCTATTTTATATCATAGAAAGACTAACCTACCCTAATTTAAAATAAAATGGATTATAGGATAATTTTTAAATGACCCATAGGGGTCAAGGAATGATGAATGCACTAGAAACCTTTCATTACATTCCCCCTTAGGTGAAAACATGGAAAAACGTCCCTAGCCCAAAAAAAACTCAACCTCACTACCCAAGGTCACATTACAGCATGTCCCTTACCTTCTTAGAAAAACCATCCAATTAATGTTTATTGATTATACCACCTAATGGGGAATATTTATAGTGAATCACACCCATGGTGTTGTGATATTTCCACTTGATCAACCCCCATGATATAGTCATTATCCTCATGGTGTCTATTCATTCATACTCATTTTTTTAGAAGAGTTTATATTTAAACTTACTTGTTAGAGTTACCCTTACATACCATATATTAAGACTTATATATATCAAGAAGTGAGCCTTATGAATCACTTTAACACTTACATATCGTATACTTTACTATTTTTTTAACTTTTACATATTATAGTAACCCTTATCTATCATATGGTGACCCTTACATATCATAGAGTTACCCATATGTAATAGAGTAAACCTTAAATATCAGGTACTTATATACTATAATAATCCTTACTTATCATAGGGTAACTATGGAATATTGTATAATTTCCCTTATGTATTATAGTAACCCATATGTATCAAATAATTTACTATTTTTATGACCCTTACGTATCATAGTAACCCTTAAATTTTACAAGGTCAAGCTTACATATCACAGGGTCACCCATACAAATCATGAGGTGACCCTTATACATCACATGACACAAACTAAAATAATTTAAATCTCACATAACCCCTAAATATACTCTTATGTAACACAATTCATGGAATAACCATTTAGTGTCGACATGATAGTTCACACATAGTGCCCCCATGAAGTAATTCTTAAGCTACTGTGTAATATATCTCAAGATATAAAAATTCAATATCAAGAAAAGGTTTCATGGTGTGTTCCACTAACTCCATTGTGTGTCCTTCTTTCATATTTTAAAAAATCAAACACACATAAAATATTCTATTCCACAAAACCAACTGGTTGTGGTGTGATCTACCACATACAATAGAAATTTAAAGCAAGGACACCCTGACCCTACTCCAACACACACTGAAGTAATTGAGATGCCTCTTGAGCCTCCGATCACATCCAAAAACACATTTGACATATTTTATAACTTTTAAAACCCTATTCTGAGTCACAATTCTAAAAAAATACCATGATTCATTCCTAAAAAATATAATTTCACCTAGTTTTCACCAACCTATAATAATTTGGGTCATTATAGACAACCCCATCATAAATTCAGCTTCTTTGTAAGGCTAAAACACACACATAAATAAAGAATATAACACAATAATTCTAATATCTATTTACTAATCAATATTTTAGGAATCTATAAGTTAATTATAAATCCTTTGGTAAATACTTGAGAATGATTCCATAAGATATCAATGATGGTTTCTCCTCTAATTTTCATAAAAATCAGGTAGTTTAAGATTATTTAGTTGGATTCACTTCCCATACAAGTTAATAAAACTATAGTAGAATCTAAATATTTGGTATTGATTTCTAGGTTACCCTACACTCCACTATCCTCCCCCCTATCATCATCAAAATTCAAAAAACCCTTATTTTATTGATTTATTCATAAAATATAACCAATTGAACTTTTAATTCTCAAAATAGAGATGACTTTATTCTAATTGGTATCTATAATATCAGAACCTTGTGAACTTGCAAGTGATTGTGTATAAAACACTACACATTTGCGTCAAGCATATTTTGGGGCCATTTTCATGGATATGATCTTGAAATCTTATGTTTTTTGGGAATAAAAATAAAAAAACATTCATAAAATTGAAAAAACACAAAAAACAAATTCATTCTTGTATTTTGGTATGACATAATAACAATTATATTTTTCCATAGTTGTTGGGGACGAGAAGGGAAATTTACTTATGATTTACAGAAGAAAAACAAGAAAATTTATGAATAATTGAAAAATCAAACAAAAAATATAATGATAAATTTTATATAAAAAAAATATAAAAAAAGCATAACATCCTTTATTCTCACATTTTATTTTGTTTAAATTCATTGTCAATATCATATGGATAACATTGATTGTATAACTTGTTACATTTTTATTCTTCTTAGCAATTAACTTCCTTGTTTATATTTTATTTTCTAGAAATAAACATTATCATATGGAAGTATCTATAAGATAACATATGGAACATACGTTAAAACTGTAGATATCTATTTGAGGAGGGTGATGGATCAATACAAAGGAAACAAGTGGAAAATGATTTCCATGTTGAAGTAGATAAGGATAGGGGATCCCCATTAAAGGCGAGACAAGGTTGTGAACAACATGAGGAACCCATGGAAGATACCAGTAATATCTCACCACCCACACTGTTATTGAATAAAATTACTTAAAAAATTAATGATGTGGAATAAATCACTATATTTATTTGGAAAAAGGGAACTCTTTGGGAGAGTATCAATATATGAAATTGTGGTTTATACCATAGAGGCTCCAATGCAAAAGTTATTATTATCACAAGGATATGATGAGCAAGAAATTACTGGTGGTTCCTATTGGGGAAGATTACCCTAACTAAATGGGGTAGTTTAATAAAAGTTTCTAATTAAAGGGATCAAATATGAAGTGATGGTTGGAAGGAAACCTAATAAAAACATGTTTTTTTCATTATTTACTTTATATTTCATTGATATTTCAATAATTCACAATTATACACACCATATTAGTTCTTGATTTTATAATATTGAAGAAAAAGAAGATAATGGGTTGAACATAGAAGGAAAACCCATGTCCTAAGAAGAGATTCCTAGGAGGGGAGTCTTCTAATATTTCTTGATTTTAATTTTAATTTTATTGATCATTATTCAAAACATTTCACTATTTTTGTGCATATTATTTATAGTGTAAAAACCAAGTATGGGAGATTAATGAGTATATATAGGTTCTATGTGTGAGTAATAAATCTTGAGATATTTTGTTAATCTATAAGGTAGAGTAACTAGTCAACATATGTTTTAATTTTATTGTCAATTAAAAATTATCATCAATACAACTAAAATTAAAAGGATAATTTTAATATTGGTTATTTAAAACATATATGAAAACTATTTCTACATCATTTAAACTACAAATCAACATTGGAAGTCCCAAAAAATGAATTTTTTTTCAATATTTCAATTTTAGTTTTGGTAAAATTAAACGTTCAAAGGGGTTTTTATTCTATTAAAAAAACAGATGTTAAAAAAAAATTCAAAACTGGTTTTTTCAAAAATTGATTTTGAAATGTAAACAAATATAACTATTTTTTTTATTTTTATTGTCATTTATCTTTAATAACAGGTTTTTATGTCTACTATCAAAATAATTTTTATGAAAACCAAGATAATAGACTTTTTTCAACAGTAGGTTTGGTATAAACTGGCATTAAAAACCAAAAAAAAATTATTATTTTTAAAATTTTCAAATTCAAGTTTCTATGAAGCCAACATTGAAATTAGTTTTTAATGTCATTTTTTACTTAAAAACCATTATAAAGGTTTTTAACATTATTTTTACATATAAATAGTATTAAAACTCAATTTTTTTAAAATAAAAGTAAATAAAATGGCTTAAGACTTGTAACATGAATTCAAGTAGTATAACACAATTGAGAACAATATAAAACAACAACAAACAAGAAATAAAATACTCATTATAAACTTCAACCAAAAGAAAAATAACCATTCATGAAACATTTAAATGTATATATAAAAATTAACCATATCTAAAAAATATTCTACAAATAATATTTGAAGGATGTTTAAGTCTTTATTCATATATGATGAAACATAAAAAAAACTACAAAAGGAATTCATTTTACAAAATTAACAATACAAAATTTTGGTAAAAAACATAAGAGTTGTAAGGGAACAATCCTTTTAAAACTAAATCATTAGTATAGTGATGATAATATAAAAAATGAGTCCTAAAACATAATAACAACACCTTCACTTTGATGATGAAATTATAGTAATGAAACAACACTTTGAAAATAAGAAACACTATATATGTAAGACAGAACAATAATTAACTAATACAAAAGTTATATTATTTCACTTTCACATATTTAATATTATTTGAATTTTTTATCAATAGGATAACATCATTAAACTCTTTCCATGACGTTTATTTTCATATATGAATTACCAAAACAAGTATAACAAGAAAAATTTATGAATAAATAACTACTATAATAGAATAAAACTTATGAATTAAATAATTATTTAAAACATTTTCAAACATTACCGAGTAAATAAAATAACCAATATTCCATTAATTCATGTGGGAATAATATGCATAACATCTGATGTCCACAAAAATATTACAAGTTCAACATTAATGGAATTATAAATAAATTTAGTTCAGAATTATATTATTATTCTTACTAGTAATTAAATGAAATAAAACAACAACCAATATTTTTATTTTCTAATCTTTCAAATATATATTTAACTCTAGTATCATTAGTTAGAAATTTCACAACTATTGAAATGTATTCTAGATTCATATAATCATAAATGGATGTGATTTTATTTTGGACGTGAAGAGTGTAGATATACCTAATTAGATATGTATTAAAATTCACTATGAGTTATATTTATTTAAATACAAAAAATTTAAATTGTAATTTAGTTACATGGAAAATAATTGCAACATGAGTATGTAGACCCATCACCAATAACATGATCAATGGTTTCTTTTTTAAATATTATTAATGTATAGTATCACCCAAATTCATTGACATTCATCAAAAAATCATAATAGGGATTAAACATAGAATAATTCATGGATAATCTTATCAACTCATCAAAAACCTGAGAAGTATTTGAAGGCGATGGATCCTGAAACTTTTGTTTCATTTATAATGATTCCTTTGGTTTCAAATGATATTAATATGGTAAATGTATGAAAAAATTACAAGTAATTTGAATTCAAAATTAAATAAAAATTCAAAAAACACACATACCTCATATTTCAAGTAACATAGAAGTCTAGACGGATATAGTAAAAAATGACCAATACAATCTCTAAATTTGGAAAAATCCTTGGCTAGCAATGAATTTAGAGCAATTGGATTTATAACATCATGTACTGATACTATTATTAGATCTGGATGTATAATCTCATGATGTATATAATCCCTTAAATTATGTATAAATTTATATAATACAATTTGTAAATGTGTATCCCAAGTATCCAACTATAATGTATTGTATCCATACGAGCCTTTAAAGTTAGTTGAAAAGTTTGCATTTTCAATTATTGTGCATGTCAAATTATGATTAGAGGTTTATAATAGGGTTATGAGGAGTTAAACACGTCATTGGAGGTGTTTTGAATATGGTTTGAGGCTCAAAAGACATCTCTAGGTCTTTAAATATCCTTATTATAGGTTAGGTGGTTGCTAATGCCAAAACTACAGTAGAGCCACTGATTAGTCGGTAGGTACCGCCAACATGATAGTAGGATTTTAAGAGGGGTAGAAAAATGATTATTTCCCCTTATTATTAAGAAGGGATAACCCCCTCTCTTACTATTTCTTTTTCATGTGTGACTAGGGATTGAATCCCCATCTTCTTCCCTTCTTCCTCTTGAATTAGGGTGCCCTTTTATGGCATATTCTTGGTGATTTAAGGTATGTTTCCTCCTCCTTAAACCTCAATCGACCATATTGTAAAGACCCAACCATAAAAAAATATATAATCTTGAATTAAATGAATAATTCACATTGATGATCTTTTAAGGCTTAGAGTTTTAGAGAATTAGGTCATAACTATTACATTACATCTCAAAAGATACAATGTAGACACTTCTAATTAGTTCCCTTTTTTTTCACAAAGTAAAAACTCTTAAAAAAGTTTCATGTCTAGTCCCATGTTTTAGAAATCATGAATTTTCCTTGATCCCATCCTTGACACTATTCATCTTTAAGTCCTGTGAAAAACATTTCAAAACTTTCGATGAGCATAAAAAGCTAACTAAGGGTTATAAAACAAGGAAAGAAAACATTATTTCATCAATACATACATAATAAAATCTATTTGACATACCTCATGAAATAATATGATTTATGAGTCACACAATGAAAACATAAATCATAAAGGTAACTTGTGGCATCCATATCATAATTACATTGTATCTATCACAACTACGCAGGGAGTTACATTTTGAATACCCGTCATAGTATATTCCCTAAATCTCTTAGGAGAAACATTCAGGTTTACCTCCATCACGTTACACAATGCATTGTAGAGCTATCTTGGGCTCACATACCCTAGGTTTATCAAATAACCACCTGTATACATAAACAATTCCCAAGAACCATAACATATTCATAACATATAAAACAAACATAAAAGAAAGATAACATTTACACATTTCAATCAAAATATATCATTTAAATATATTGACATAAAAAATACATTATCAAAACCATTTTAAATACCAAAATATGTTAAAAAGGTATATAGTATTTATTTTACTTTTAAAAAACACTATGACTTGTTAAGGAAGCCAAAGATAAAATAATACTCACGGTGGAGGAAAGGTCATTGTCACCTCTTGCATTAAAAAGAAACATTCTTTTTTGTCATTTAGTAAAAAACTTCATAGAAAAAAAATTCCATTTGAATGAAATGAAAAGTCAAAGGTTTTTATACAGCGTATAAAATAAAGTCGTGTATTAAAACAAAATATGCCTCAATGAAAGGAGATAAAGACGAAGTCCCTTACAAAGACGATATCCTTAGATTAAGGATAAATAAATGACATTAATATGTACGACACATATAAATACACCCAATATAAGTGGATGTTAAGTGTAAAACAATAATAGGTTATTCACATATATTCATAGCACAAAATAATCAAGAAGTAGATGTTTAACCCAAAGAATTGAAATTGGGTTAAAAAGTTCTCTTATAGAAACTCGACTGCCTAACAACGTCACATTAAAATTTAGAAAATGAGTTGATGATAGAGAAAAGGGTATCTCATCACTTGGACATAAAATTTACAGAATTAAGGATATGGAAGAACATATCCCAATATTAGAAGATGTAAATTAAAAGACATAACAAAAAAGATGTCTTTTAAAAAGAGAAGGGTGAAAGGTTCCCTTACCGATTTGGAAACTTATGAAACATTCACCATATGAAAGATGGATCATGAAATGAAGATTTAATTATCCATAAATTTAATTATATTACACAATGAATACAATCATGGGAAGTACATACACCACACAAAAGGAAATAGTGGCAATATAACATGTGTCTCACGAGAATAAGAAGTGAGGTGAAAACCCCTTACCACGTTGTAATCAATCGATTCGTACGACCAAATGTTAATAACCACCAAATGAATCACATAATACCATGAATATAAAGAGAATAATGATAATATACATAAAATTTCAGTAAAAAATACCACATTCAATAAATAAGTGGTGAACAATGGAAATCTCACGGAATTAAAAGTGAGATAAGAAACCCCATACCTCGTGTCCGACTTGGCCCATTCGTTCATTAATCTCTTGAATAATAAGATAAAGTTAATCTATACATTCTTAAGAACCATTTTAAAGTTTATTAATTCTTTTATATCACTTATTACCATTTTATAAACATTATGCAATCATTTAAGTTATTAATGGTTGTTTTGTCGATATTTGGTACATGAGTCAAAAATGAACTGCTTATAATTACAAGTTGTTCACGTGGTCAAAAGTAAATTATCTCCAAAATTATATTCATGATTTATATATCATATATATAATATATATCCATTATTTTTATGTATTTATAATATTACATAACATTTGAAGATTATAAATGAAATGCATCGTTCATGGAGACGGTAAGTCGTACGTACGCATGAACGCTACTTTCATTTCGATTTTATATTTAATGGAATGAAAACTTAATGATACATAGGTATATTATAATTATATTATAATATAATATGATATATATGTTACATAATTTAATTAATTCCATCCATTATACATTCCATGTATGTCATGAACGAATCATATCACCTTGGGGGGGTAGTCCGCACTTCCTCAAATAAAATTATCGTATATACACATATTGGAAAGCATAATGGTATATTTGTAAATAAAAATTACAGTAGCATATAGAAAACATAAACATAATATATATCATATATAAATACAGTTCCATCATAAAGTCCACCTTAAGAGGTGACATGAGAAGATTAAACAATCATCATTTCGTGAGGCATTTGTTTTCCATCTATAGAAACAGTATGTTCTTTACCTACTAAATAGAGGTGTGTGTAATTGTAGTTCGAATAATTCTCCTATAAACAATATAGTATGCTTATAATACTTATCTTGTTATAAAATAAAGGAATAAAAAGAGCTTAGGGGGTTGGAAAAGTAAAATAAAACAAAAGAACTTAAGAGAAGATGTTACCTTTAAATCAGGTAACTCCCTTTGGTTTGAACCAAAAGGGTTTATTGAAGTTCTTTATGCCTAAGGTAAGGATTAAAGTAGGAAGATAGGGATCTTGAGAGATTATTTGGGCATAGTTTGGATGATCCAAGGGGCATGAGATGTGTGAGTAATGGGATATAGGTGAGGGATTTTTATAAAGGGGAGGAAGGGATCTTTAGGAAAGTATGAAAATCTTATTTTATTATATAATGATTTTCGGATTATAAAGGTCCAAAACATTTTAAAGTAGTAGATAAGATGAATAATGGTCAAAATAAAATAATCCAATAATAATTGGATAGGTTTTAAATATTATTTTAATCTTTATAATCATATTTATTTAAATATTTTATTAATGAGGTAAACACTGCATCTTTATTATGTCATAAATAATTTAATTTATTTGATCTCTAAAATTTATAAAAAAATACCATAATATAGAAAAAAAATTTACCTTTCTAATGAATATTTATAGTTAAATATATCAATTATATAACCCCATATTAAATTCATTGTGGAAAAACAATACATGTTTATGATATTTTTATTTTTACTTGAAATAAGAATTTATTAATATCATTATCTTACCCAAGTGGCTTTCCAAAGGCCAAAAGTCTCACCCAAGGAATGTTTTGGTCTGAAATTACTCATCCAATAATTTTAGGACAAGTGTTAAGGTAATTTTATATTATTATAATATTATTTTTACCTTGAATTACCCTATTTACCTTTAACCGCGGTAAATAAAAGTCAAAAGTTACTATTCACCAAAAAATATTTTCATCTTATTGAACCAAATTTTACTTACTAATAACAACCATGTATGTAGTATTTTTGAAATTCAATTCCCAGAAGTGGTAAAATTTCATTTAAATGAAAAAGTCAACTTTTAAATTACTACTTAGTGTTTTAACTATTCCTCAAAAATTGAAGTTTTTTCAGAAAAATACCAAAAATTCAGCCTAATATATATTTGATATTACGAATTAAAAAATGATATATATTTTATGAAATTAAATACATATAAGTTTCATTAATTAATTTTAAATTAATTCCCGTTGTAAAAAAAATGTGTTTTTAAGAAATAATAGTTATCAAAATATTGACACTTGTTTATATCCAATTTCAAAGTGAAATTACTTCCAATGATAAAAATTAAATTACATGGCAAAAATATAATCTAATTAAACCTTAAAACAAATTAAATAGATAATCTAACCATATAAATAAATTATATTAAAAGGTAGTTTTAAATTAAAATACAGTAATTTTCACTATTTTTTAAAAAATGAATTTTATTAGAAAAATATCAAAAATTTACCCACAGTAAATTTTGATGTCCAAATTCTTAAGAAGAATTTTATTTTTTCAAATAGAACATATAAAATTGACCAAAACAATATTTAAATAGGGTTCTCTATTACAAGGTGTTAAATCGTCCTTGTAAAGAATATTAGAGTATTTATGCTTAAAATTAGATCAATTCACATTTTAAGACTATAAAATTTATTGGACAAATGTAAAAATATTTAACAAACATGTATCATCATATTTTAGTTAGTTTTGTTCATTCCCACCATTACAATGGCTAGAGGTTAACTACCATTTAAAATAATAATAATATATTATTTTTTTAGTATGACTCAGCCTTGTGTGCAATAATAGATTTCAAAGAAACCCGTTGTTTCGTATTGAGTATGCCATCGAACATAGAAACCACTTTAAAGTAAAATTAATATTTAATTCACAAATACTAATAATTATTAAAATTTATTATTCTTTATTTACTGGGGATGTTAAATCATTCCCCCTTTTAGAAATTGCGTCCTTGAAATTTTAAAATTGGGATTGGAAACTTCATTGGATGTCCCACATCAGAAAAAGAGTCAACAAAAATATCACATTAAAATAAAGAAAGAGAAATAAAAAGGTAACTCAAGATATCCCATTCTATAATTCCATGTAGGAAAACATGGATATGGAAGAGAAACAAACCAATAAGGTTTGATGGAAAGTGGTAGAAAACTTGATTAGAAGAAAGTTAACCGCTATAAAATCACAAACTTATGATGGGTTAAACGGTCTTTGATTCCCCAGTATGAAAAGTTAAAGGAAAATGTTTTTGTTTTAAGTTACTTTTTATAATGCTGAGGAATTTATTTAAGAGCATGAATAAGAACATAAGGAAATATACTTCCTTTTCATGCATACTTTCATCCTTTATATGATTTCTACCACAAACTCATTTTTCTACAAATGATGGGTATTCAAGATGACTTGTTCACATTGAAAGCACTGTAATAAACTTTTATAAAATCTCATAATCCACAAAATATGAACTCTATTTTCCCATGTCTTTAGACATTAACCAAAACTAAAATGGTTAGTACAAGATCAGATAATTCCCAAAAAGGATAATCTTTTACAAAAATAAAATCTACTCTTAATATCCAAAATTTGTCAAACAATAACTAAAGTTCAATAAAGACCATTCAATAAACAATTGTCCCTAAAATTCTTCAAAATAATCCGAACAATTATTGAAACCAAAATCTTATAAGGATTTAATCACATAGTCTTCCAAGATAAATCATAACATTTATCTCTAAATAACATCATTTACTCTTAAAGTTTCATACTAAAAAGTAATTAACCTAATCACATATTCTCCTTGATAGGTTAATCATTTCCATAAATAAAACAAATTGTCATATGTCCACAATAAGAACATATATTATTCCAAAATAAAATTTCAACAATTACTCCACAAATGAGATCCCATAGTATTCTCTTTGTCTTATACATATAATGTTTCCAAAAGAGAAAACATCTTCTAAAATAACCTCTATCACTTAATCACCAAATCATTTTACTATATTATGTATATCCATTTTATAAAACATAAGTTCGCAAAATAAACTTATTATTGATCCATTAAATCATTTAATTTAAAAGAATAAGTTATACTAACCAGGGGATTCATGTAGGAAAGTGATAGGTGATGCGCCCTTGTCACCCTTCGGTTGTGGGATTGATTCTTGTGGCCTTTCCGGACATGACAGATTGTCACCAATCTTACGGAATGTCCTTTTTATAAAACTCAAAAATAACCCTAACATATTTTAACCTCAAAGGTTTTCTTATACTTTTAATTTTTATCCCAATACATTAATCCCTATACATTTTATATATTGTCATTTTTTCCACCTCCATATGATAAAATAAAACTATTCCCAATAGAAAGAACATCATACCTTGATCATGGTGTCCATATGGTTTCATCATCATCTTGTTCACGTAGGTAGAAGGTCCATGAATTGCAAAATGATTTATATATTCTAAAAAATCATTTGCTTCCTTCATCCAAATACACCTTGTACAACTTGGGTCATATTGGTGTTCGTAGAAAAATAGTTTCGAAAAATAATCATGTAGGACATATAATTTAAAAACATATAATAAAACATGATTTTTATAAAACTTTCGGACCAAATTTGAGTTGAAACTTTAAATCAATGGTTCTTTTAAAATACCAGAAGTATGTTTTGAGAGACTATATTGTAAAATAAAATATAAATAGGTTGTTCAAGGGTCTCCTTCTTCAGCACCTTTTTCAAAATCATAATATGCTTCAAAATCTTGTGATAAGGTAAAATATTTGAAAATTCTTTGATAATATTTACCTTTATTAAATATATTAAAATATTGAGAAAACATGATTTGATTAAATACGACCCATGATCCACAATGATATCGAGGTATATTGTAGGTGTTTGATATCTCAAAAAACTGATTGCAAGTGAGTTGTATGCTATAAAATATTTCACAATCATCTGAACATGAATTTTCAATAATTATTGCAAGCATTACATCAGGAAGAGATATTAATGTCGTTTTAGATCCTCCTCCTTCCATTTATAAATGAATTTCCTTAATTTGAAAAATTTATAAAACAAGGATTTAACTGAAATAATATACATAGGGATTAACCATGTGTTTAACGAAAACTCCTAATCCCTAATGTTGTCTAAACCGACCTCTAATACCAACTGTAAGGACCCGACCTTAAAACATTACATAATCTTGAATTAAATGAGTAGTTAACATTAAGGATATGTTCAGGTTTTACGTTTTATAAAATTAGGTCACAACTGTTACATTACATCTCAAAAGTTAAAAATTAGACACTTCTACTCAGTTCCCATTTTTTTCACAAAATAAAAACTCTTAAAAAATAGAGTCATGTCTAGTCCCATGTTTTAGACATCATGACATTTCCTTGATCCCATACTATACCCTATTCATCTTTAAGTCCCGTGAAAAATATTTCAAAACATGGGATGATCATAAAAAGCTCTTTAAGGTTTATAAAACAATGAATGAAAACATTAGTTCATCAATACATACATAACATATGCTCTTTAATATACCTCATGAAATCATAAGATTTACGAATCACACATAGAAAACATAAATCATAATGGTAACTTGTGGAATCCATATCATACTTACATTGTAGCTATCACAACTATATAAGGAGTTACATTTGGAATACCCGTCATAGTATATTCCCCAAATCTTTTAGGACAAACATTCATGTTTACCTCCGTCACATTACCCAATGCATTGAAGAGCTATCTTGGGCTCACCCGCACTAGATTTATCATGAAACCACCCATATACGTAAACAATTCCCAAGAACCGTAACATATTCATAACACATAAAACAAACATAAAGGAAACATAAAGTTTCCACATTCTAATCAAAATATATCATTTAAATATATTGAAAAAAAAAATTCATTATCAAAAACATTTTTAATACCAAAATACGTAAAAATGGTATATAGTATTTAGTTTCCTTTAAAAACACCATGGATTGTTAAGGAAGTCAAAGATCAAATAATACTCACAATGACAGAATGGTCATTGTTACCACTTACATTAAAAAGAAACATTCTTTTTTTTTGTTTAGTAAAATTATTCATAGAAAAAGATTCCCTTTGAATTAATTGAGAAGCCAAATGTGTTTATACAGTGTATACAAGAAAGTTTTGTATTAAAACAAAATATTACTCAATGAAAGGAGATTGAGATGAAGTCCATTACAAAGACGATATTATTATATTAAGGATAAATCAATGACATTAATATGTGTGAAAAATATAAATACACCCAATATAAGTGGATATTATGTATAAAAAATCAGATGTTATTCACACATGTTCATAGCATGACATAATCTTGAAGTAGAAGTTTAACCCAAATAATTGAAATTTGGTTAAGAAGTTCTCTTATAGAAATTCGATAGCCTAATGGCGTCACATTAAACATCAAAAAATGAGTTGATGAGAGAGAAAAGGTTATCTAATCACTTGGACATAAAATTTATATCATTAAGGATATATAATAACATATCCTAACATTATAAGATGTAAATTAAAAGACATAACAAAAAGAAGTCTTTTAAAAAGAGGAGTGTGAAAGGTTCCTTTACTGATTTGGTAACTTACGAAACATTAACCATATAAAATAAGGATCATAAAATAAAGATTTAATTACCCATAAATTAAGGTATATTACAAAATTAATACAATCATGGGAAGTACATACCCCACACAAAATGAAATCGTGGCAATATAGCATGAATCTCACGGGAATAAGAAGTGAGATGAAAACCCCTTACCACAGTGTAATCAATCGAGTCGTATGGAAAAAAGTTAATAAACACCTAATGAATCACCTAATAACATGGGTATAAAGAGAATCATGATAATATATGTCATATGTCAGTAAAAAATACACCACATTCTAGAAATAAGTGGTGAACAATGGAAATATCATGGAATTAAAAGTGAGATAAGAAACCTCTTACCTCGTGTCTGACTTGACCCTTTCGTTCTTTAATCTCTTGAATAATAAGATAAAGTTAATTTATACTTGATTAAAAACCTTTTTCAAGTTTATTATTACTTTTTTATCACTTATTACCATGTTATAAGCATTATGAAATCATTTAAATTAATAATGGTTGTTCAGTCGATATTTGGTACATGAGTCAGAAATGAACTTCTTATAATTAAAAGTTGTTCATGTGGTCAAAAGTCCATTATCTATAGAATTATATTCATGATTTAGATAACATATATATCATATATATCCAGTATATTTATTTATTTATAATTTTACATAACATTTGGAGATAAGAAATGAAATTTACCATTCATGGAGACGGTAAGCCGTACGTACGCATGAATGCTACTTTCATTTCTATTTCATATTTAATGGAATGAAAACATAATGATACATAGGTATATTATAATTAAATTATAATATCATATGATATATATATGTTACATAATTTCATTAACTCCATCCATTATACATTCCATGTATGTCATGAATGAATCATATCACCTTGAGGGGGCGGTAGTCTGCACTTCCTCAAATGAAATTATCATATGTACACATATTGGAAAGCATAATGGTATGTTTGAAAATAAAAATTAAAGAAGCATAAAGAAAACATAACATAATATATATCATATATAAATACATTTCTATCATAATGGACACCATAAGAGGTGTTAGGACAAGATTGAAAAATCATCTTTTCGTGTGGCGTTAGTTTTCCATCCACAGAAACAGTATGTTCTTTACCCGTTAGATGGAGGTGTGTATAAGTGTAGTATGAGTAATTATCATATAAAAAACATAGTATATTGAGGATACTGGTGTTTTTATAAAATAAAGGAATAAAAAGTCTTTTTGGGGCTACATAATTAAAATAAAACAAAATAACTTAAGAGAAGACGTTACCTTTAAATCGGGTAACTCCCTCTGGTTTGAACCAAAAGGGTTTCTTGAAGTGGCTTATGCCTAAGGTAAGGCTTCTGGGAGGAAGAGAGGAATCTTGATAGATTATTTGAGCAGAGTTTGGAGGATCCAATGGGCTTTAGAGGTGTGATTAATGGGTTATAGTTGAGGTCTTTTTATAGAGGGGAGGACGGGCTCTTTAGAAAAGTGTGAAAATATTATTTTATTATATAATTATTTTTGGGTTCTAAAGGTCCAAAGCTTTTTAAAATCAAAGCTAAGATGACTCATAGTTGAAATAAAATCATCCAATAAGAATTGTATAGGTTTTTTATATTATATTAATCTTTATAATCATATTTATTTAAATCATTTATTAATGAGGTAAACACTGCATCATTATTGTGTCATAAATAATTTAATTTATTTGATATCTAAAAATTATAAAAAAATACAATAATTTAGGAAATTATTTTATATTTATAATGAATATTAATAGTCAAATATATCAATTATATAACCCCGTATTAATTTTTTTTAGCAAAACAATACATGTTTATGATATTTTTAGTTTTACTTTAAATAAAAAGTTATTAATATCATTATCTTACCCAAGTGGCTTTAAAAGGCCAGAAGTCTCACCCAAGGATTTTCTTGGTCGGCCATTACTCATACAATAAGTTTAGGACAAGTGTAAAGATAATTTTATATTATTATAACATTTTTACCTTGAATTGCCCTATTTATCTTTAACCGCGGTAAATAAAAGTCAAAAGTTACTATTCACCAAAAAATATTTTCATCTAATTAAACCACATTTTACTTAATAATAACAACCATGTATGTTGTATTTTCATAATTCAATTCACAGAAGTGGTAAAATTTCATTTAAATGAAAAAGTCATCTTTTTAACTACTACTCAGTGTTTTCACTATTCATCAAAAAATTGAAGTTTTTGAGAAAAATACAAAAAATTCAACCTAATCTATATTTGATATTCCAAATTCAAAAATTATGTATACTTTAACAAATTAAATACATATAAGTTTCATTAATTAATTTAAAATTAATTCCCGTTTTCAAAACAAAAAGCATGTTTTTAAGAAATAATAACTATCAAAAGATTAACACATGTTTATGTCCAATTTAAAAGTGAAATTACTTCCAATGACCAAAATTAGATTACATGGTAAAAATATAATATAATTACACCTTAAAAACAATTTAAAAGATAATCAAACCATATAAATAAATTATACTGAAAGTTAGTTTCAAATTAAAATACAATATTTTTAACAATTCATTAAAAATGAATTTTATTAGAAAAATACCAAAAATTTACCCAAAGTAAATTTTGATGTCCCAATTCTAAATAAGAATTTTATTTTTTTCAAATATAACATATAAAAGTGACCAAAAGTAGATTTAAATTGGGTTCGCCATTAAAAGGCGGTAAATCAACCTTTTAAAGAATATTAGAGTATTTATGATGAAAATTAATTTAATTCACATTTTAAGCCTCTAAAATTTATTGGATAAATGTAAAAACATTTAACAAACTTGTATCATCATATTGTAGTTAGTTCTGTTCATTCCAGCCATTACAACGGCTATGCGTTGACTACTATTTAAAATAATAATAATATATTATTATTTTTTAGTATTACTCGGCCTTGTGTACAACATAAGATTTCAAAGAAACCCATTGTTGCGTATCGTATACACCATCGAACATAGAAACCCCTTTAAAGTAAAAATAATATTTAATTTACAAATATTAATAATTATGAAAGTGTATTATTCTTTATTTACTTGGGATGTTACACTTACACTCACCCCCACTATAATTTCCATTTTTTTGGATAGTGATTTCATTTCAATTCCACGGGTTCATGGTTGAATTGTACGAATGTGATGGGGATTTCACTTTTCCAATGAAGAGGGTAACCTAAGATGTTATCTACATGTGCTAGGTCATCATTTTTTAGGTATTTTTCACCTTGTTTTTTTAGGTTTTTGGTAAAAATTTAATTGTAATTATATTTTATTTGGTATTATTTTTTGTGGGTTTCATTTTATGTTGGGCCAAGGGTGTGATGTGGACCCTCGGCGTTCCACTGGATGGGGGTTCTGGCATGATGTTGACATTTAGTGAGATTTTAGGAATTTTTCCATTTTTATTAAACTGATATAATTAATTATAATTGATTATAATTAATTATGTTTAGTGCCTTGGTGTGAAGTAGGTTCCTAGAGAATGGGAGTTGATCAGGTGAGTCGAGATGAGATTATGAGGGCATAATAAAGAGTTATTAATCTAGTAATTAAATGGGGAAACTTATAAAATAGTTTGTATTCCTCATGAATTTAACACTTTTTTATGAATTAGTTATAGGCATGTGGTATGTGCGGTGTCACCACTTTTGGTGATGGGGACCATTAAATTGTTTGAGTTGTAAAATAAAAACCAGATCCTGAGATCGAGCTGTACAAGGTAAAGAGGGCCTCTATGGACCCTTGTGTATCAGCTTGAAATATCAGACACTTATAGATGAGCATATAAATTGTAATTTATAGGGTGTAGTGGCCCTAATGGAAGACGATCTAGTGACTGCTAGGAGATATGGGTAATAAATTAGGATTCATGGACAAGGGTTTGGACATGCAAGATAATGTAGATACAATGGGACCATTGATATAAATGTGGGATGGGTGTTCCTCCTCCACTATGACATGACTACTTGGGTGGTTAGACCCTATGAAGAGACTGGTGCAAGGGTCGGGTGTCCAAACCAACCTAAGGTGCCTAGGAAAGAGATCTATCATAAGGAAAAATCCATACAGTTACATTTCTAGGAGGCCAAGGAGGCCTCTATGAGACCTAGGGTACCCTAGTAGGTTCCCATATGACTTTTTTCCCTAGTGAGATAGTGGAATTGGGAACATGTAGAGATGGTAGTAGGTTCCACCTTAGAACATGTACCGATGATATAAGGTTGAGTGTTTGTGGATAATGAGTATGGGCTTGTCCATCAAAGCATCCTCTGGTTTGTTTTGGTTTTTATTTTTGATATGTTAAGTGATTACTTTGGATGCCTCATAATTGGAAGTTAGATCGGGAACTAATGTGATTGCCCAAAAATCCATAGGAATCACCAACTGATATGGACGAGACCCTAAGATTCTCAGAATGTTTTGGATCTGGCCTCATGGTGTATTTGGGGTTTGATTCCAAGATATGATAATATCTAATGATTGGGTTTATGATGGAGTGGATGTCTAGAGGTGGTATCTAGGATCCAAAATCAGTGTTTTCATAACCATGTAAACATGAATTCATCGGATAGAAGGGGTCCATTGTTATTATGATACCATTAAAAATGATTGGGTTATAGGATTCAAATGAAGATACCAGTATACCATTTCAAATGTTCAGGATTCCTAGGATTCAAATGGAGGTATAAAGTGATCAGTGGGAATATATCCTAGTGAGAAGATGTTTGAAATCCAGAGGGTGATTGTTGGATCCCCTTGATCAATGCCTAAGATAACCCCTAAGATTGGGTGGATGCACCATTTATGTTCAAGTGAGGAGCCATGAGTTAATGGATTCCCAATAAAATTACCATATTATATAGGAAGTGTATTCCCATTGATTTCATGCATCACCTTGGAATTAGTAATGCTTCGACGTATAAGATTTCTTATGGCCTCCCCCTTCAAGGAATCAGGTGTCATCATGACATTGAGAATTCCCAGGTACTACCATGGGGTTTAACATGAGGACTTGAGGATGAGGGTTTCCTTATTATTTCCAAGGTTACACTTCTCATTGTGAAGGTGGTGTGAGCATGGGATCCCTAGTGAGTAGACAAAGGTTCCCTTGAGGGGATGCTAATGCTCAGAGATACTTCATCACTGGTTGAAGTAGGTATGGTTGATCAGGGTCACATGCTTAAGGATTGACATAGGTTACTGGTACCAAGGTAAGAAATGGCTCCCCTGAGTGGTTATGGTTAGCACTATCATCATGATGTGATCATAGATTGTCCGAAACTGGTTAAAGTAGGTAGTATGGTGGTGATTGATTTTTCCATAGTTAATTTATTTATTTTAGTTGAGAATAGCACACCCATAAACTATATTTACCAGTTATGTATGGGAAAAATTGGTGGTCCCCTACTAAGTTATGTACTCACACCCTGATAGGGTGACCATGGAACTTGGGTAGCAAATAATACCTCACTATTGAAGGTTCAGGTTGGGAAGAGGCCCGATAATGCATGATCGAACAGGATAACTCAGATGGTATTGGAGATTAGGATGAGGCAAGGCTCAAGGATTGTATTAGGGGATCACATGTATTTTTATTCCACTCTTTATCTTTATATGTGATCATCCTGGTGGGTGATCATCCTTGCATGACTTTACTAATTTGCATCACATTTTATATTAGTTGTTGTATATTGTTTCTACATACTCTAATTCTTTATTATTTTGGATGATGTTTGGTTACTTTATATTTTACTTTTCACCTAGATGCATGGGGTATAGCCTCCCCATGATATCTTCTTAAACACCCACTTCTAGTTTATAGCCTCTGGCATTTTGGGAGGTGTACCCAAGGTTACATGGAAAACTAGTCCAGACACTATTCATAGAGTGATCTAGGATATGGGAATACAAAGTGGTATCAGAGATAATTATTTTCTTTTTTATTATTATTTAGGATATGGTATCTAAGAGATATAGTAATGTGTTAGAGACTATGATGGATACTGATTTTGTGCATAACTAACTCTTTTTATGGTGGGAAGTCCAGGTTTTTAGGGGTTTGAGATTGCTGTTCTCGGTATGTGATGTTACGATTTATATGATTTTAACCCTAAGTGATTCACATGGTTTTTTAATTTATGATTATGATTTATATTGGATATTTTGATCTTGACCCATTTGAAAGAGGCATGTTCTAGATTTTACTCTAGGCCTATGGAGGAAAGAGGAATCTCATGCATCATATCAGGCATATAGATTTCACATAGAATATATGAATTATAATGGGTGGTTTCATTGATGAATGAGGTTTTTTTTAAAGTTTAACCAAATACTCAAACAGAATTTTCCCATAAAATTACTTCATGACATTCTACTCAGCTGAGATGACCTATATAAGTATCTTATTTTGATGATAGGTCATGTGGGACCATGGCGAGGTTATTGATAATGATTATGTAATCCCTCAGTGTATGGGACTTGAAGTGAACCTAGTCGGTCAACATGAAATTGGATACCTAATGAAGAACCCATGTTGGGTTTCTATTATATGGGTTTATTTATTTAATGTGACCAGCAAAAAACTACATGGTGTTTTCCCATATAGATTGGAATTTCACTCTACTTAATTGAACTGTGTGATGGAGGTTCACTAGATATGGATCACCATAGGGTGTTGCTGATTGAATGAAGCTAGTAGGTTTAGTTATTTAAAGTGTTAGTAATAATTAATTTGGTGTTTCCCATATAGATCATAAAAAAATTCTATATAATTGAAACTTGTTTTTATGGTACAATGACATGGATCATTGGAGAAATGTTGTAATATACTTGTAACCCTATATGATTTGGGATTATTGAGGGATAAGTCATGGATATAGATGCTCAATGATAATAAACACTCTAGTAGGATGATTAATTGGAATGAGTTTTCTGGAATATGAGCATATGAGACCCTTGAATGGGCATTGAAAAGTTTATATTCATGGGATTTGAAATGAGAACATGAGGTTGACCATGAGTTATGACCTCTAGTGATACCTTGGGTTATGGACTTTGTGGGGAATCGTAGTGATCTTTTTGGAGTGTGACTTTGGTTTTACTAGGTCAACTTCAATTTTTGATCAAGGGTAACCCATCAAAGGGGGTTAGAACTAGTTGGTGGTTTCTTTAGGGATGGAATCATAAGTAAGTGATTTGGAGATGAGACCAGGGCAGGTGAGGTGTCACATTGTATATAACTTAGGTACGGTAATGCCTTGTTGTTTTGTGGTGATGAGCACCTTAAGTTTTAGTGCCTCAGGTATCGAGGTGTTGTTTCAAGGGAATGTCAGGGTGACATTTGGACCAGTATGTTTTGGACACACTATTATCAGTGTGGTCAATGCATGGGTGGATTCTCATGATTGAAATTACATCGAGTTGAAGATAATTTTTTGGACGAGAATGAAACATAATGGGGAATGTTAAACTGATGATTTGGTCATGTGGGCCCAGTTCCAATATTGTGTGACTAATGAGAGAGTGAGTCAATCCCTAGGTTAGGTATGGTACTATGAATGAATTGAGTTAGACCTATACTAAGGTAAAATATGTTGACGTGAAGCTTGATTGTGGCTCGAGAGGAGAGACAAAGATGTCAGTGAAGGGACCAAATGTGTTTGTGCCCATGGGTGGATTTCCATGAGCTAGAAATGTGTGATAGGTCATTTTTCTGGTGGAACTTAGTAATTGGTAGTTTTATCCATTCCCAATCATTATGTTTAGGGATAGATGGGGAATCGACTATGGTGATTAGGAATTTAACCCTGTAACATGACATCAAGATCACTCCAATGGAGAGTAGTGGGAATTTGATCATACGTAGTATAAACCTTGTGTCGAAATTCCATGTGTTAATGAGACCAGTGGTTAGAGCATTATTTTCATAATTAGGATATTGGTAAGTGGATGAATTTAATTTTTCGGGATTTATTGGGGAGTTATAAGTGTCAATTCATATTTTATATCATATATATTTGGTGTATTGGAATTTGGATCAATATGGTTTCAATGTAATTGGTGTGGGTTTAATATTGAAGATGGCTTGGCATGTGTGATAGGTAATAATGATTATTTTGGTAGATTAAGGATCCAACTTTGGGGTTTTATCAGAAGTTCTACATGGAAATTGGTGAGAATGTTTGGAAAATTAGGGGGTGTATTTTAGAGTAGGGTCATCAATATCAGGTGTTTGGAAATGTATCTGCTATTGAGTTCGAGCATATTTGTGAAGGGTCAACTAGAGTAGGCCTGAATTTTTTTTTTCATGTGATGGGATGTTTTGAGGTACATTGATTACGTTGTATCGATGATACTAGTGTGTTTCGAGGTTGGTTGGGTCTTTCCAAGGAAAAGATGATGTGACATGGTTTTGATCTTGGTCAATTGGAGTTTGAATGAGTTAAATTATAATTGAGAACCGAGAGAGGCATTATCATGTGTAAACAGGTACAATGTTCTGGTGACTACATAGAGTGCATTGTTGTAACATGGTTTTGGAGTTTAGATAAGTGATTTCAATGGAATAAAATGTCCTGAATTAGAATCATCTACTGTATATCGAGTCCTACTATGGGGAGAACCATAGGTAAGATATTTAATTGGATGATAAAAAGTGAGTGTATTAAGATAGATGAGAACTATGGGGTTCTGTCATGATTCTTTTAGGGAAATAAAAGCATTATATTACTGTTCAATGGTTCACATTCTTTAATTTCAAGGTTGCGCTTTAAAAGATAATTAGATGGTTCGAGAGGTGATATTGCCAGCTAACTAAGAATTTATTATTGATATAGGTCAAGATTTTTTGTTAAATGACTACCAATACTTATTAGGGATGAGAAGTGTTATTTTGGGGAGTTTGTAATGCCTCATGTTTGTATGTACTTTCAGATTTGGGTGAAAAGTTTTAATTTTTAATTAGTGGGTGGGTCAAATTTTTATTGGTGGTTCATACAAGGGTTTTGCGGAATTGAACAACTCAATGGAGGGTTTTAGGACATTTTAGAAGGTTCGGTAGACATCCTGGGGGTTCATAGGAGCCTCAAGAGAGGCTAGGTGGTTGTTTCAACTAAAACCACATCATAGACACTAACTCTCTAGTTGGATTTTAATGGGTTAAAATTATGGTTCTTCCCCCTAACGAATATGAAGGGGTATCCTCATCTATATATCCTTCTTTGGTTACTGTTTCTAGGGCTAGGATCCCACTCTTCTTCCCATCCCCCTATATTGGGGTCCCCTTTTATGTTGTTTTCTTGGAAAGTTGTTGTACATTTTATCCTCTGAAAACAATTTGTTGGTATTATCCTCCTTTCTAATATGATTTACTATTATCTAGTTAGGGATTTTTTCTAATTCCACTAAAGCCTAGTGGAATCAACCAAAAATGATGCCGATTTCACTCTTCCAAAGTAGAGGGTGACCCGAGACAACGTCTGTACATGATGGATCATCGTTTTGGTTGAGGTAGGTCAGGTCATCAATTTGTTTTATAGTTTTTTTTGAAAAAATTAAATTATAATACCTTTTTTACATGGTATAGTTCTTTGGGGGGTTTTATCAGCATAAGGAATATGATGTGAGATAGACCCTTGTGGTGCCATTGGTTGGAGATTCCAGTTTGGTGATGAGGTTGAATGAGAGGTTAGACATGACACCCTTTTGGTAAAAAAATATTATTAATTATAAATGATTATAATTAATTGTGTTTGGTGTTGCTGTGTAACATAGCTTCTAGAAGCATGGTTGATGATCAGTTGAGTTGAGATGATTTTAGGAAACCCTAGGAAAGAGCTTCTAGCCTGTGAACTAAATGGGAAATCCTCTAATATGGTAGGTGATCATCATTTATTTAACCCTTTTGTTCTATGCATTGGTTATATATATATGCGGTATGTGTGACACCACCACTTTAGGTGGTGGAACCCCATAAATAATTTTATTTTTTAAATAAAAACTAGAGCTTGAGATTGAGTTACACAAGGTTCAAAGGGCCCTGATGGACCCTCATGTACCAACTAGACATCTCAGCTACCAATGGATGAGGATATAAATTATAATGGATAGGGTGTAGTGGACCTAGTGGAAGGTAACCTATTTACCTATTAGAGATATGTGTTATAACTTAGAATTTATGGGCATGGGTTATCCATGAGAGATACCCTAGTTCCAATGATCACATTGATACAATGATGGGGTTGGTGTTCCTCTCCCACCAAGACATTACTACTTGGGTGGTTAGACCTGTGGAGACCGAAGAACAGGTCAGGTGTTCAGAAAAAAGTAACCCAAGCTAAAAAAACATAAATAATACATTAATTTTAGGATTTAAATAATATATCTCAAAAATATCCACATAACACAAGGACCTAAAGGTTTAGTGTCTTGTATATCAGTGACATAAATAACTTATTTTACAACACTTGAAAACTTTTATCCACAATCATGATCCTCTAGACCCTTTTTAGATATCTCATATGATACAATCATGTTTATAACTCCGGGATTGGAAACATGAGAAATGGGTGATCTCAAATTCTTAGTAATGGAAAATACATATCATAAATTACTAAATTGTAAACAATAAAGAGAATATTAGAATTATATAAATAACATAATAAAAGCTCAAAATACCATGGATGAAAATCATCAAACTTTATAGAGTAACATAATATATTATGAATATCTTTATGGTGTCATTAAAGAAATGACCAGGCTTAAAAATAAATATCAATAATCATAAAACATGTGAGAATGATATAAATGTGTGAAATCCTTTAAAAAGAAGCACTAATAATGAAAACATAGCATAAAATGATAAGAAAATTGAAACGGTGGAACAATAATAAACATATGTTTTATTAACCATTTGAACCTCGATACTCACCAACCTATTCACACATAAAATTGTGAGTAGATCTTAACCCCTTCACACCCACCCTTTGTGAACCTAGTGACTATCTAACAAGTTCACATGTGAAATTGTGAGTAGAGCTTAATTCAATCACTCTCAAACTTTTTCAAACTAGTGACTTGATAAACTATTCACATAATAGTTATATCTCATGAGATATAATCCTTTAACCAATTAATTAGAGGGAGATATAGGTCTCAAAAATCTCATAATCCATTTATTTATGTGCCACATGAGAAAAACCATCACATCATAAAATAATACATATGAAGATAATGTTTTTAATGAAATTTATAAATCATCACATAAAGAACCCATTTAAATAAAATAGGTTTAATATAATATCCAAATATAAATCAATCCATTTTCAGAAAGAACCTAGGGATAAAATGGGTATCATAAAACATCCAAATAATATCATAAATTAAATCGCTTGAAACTGAAAACACAATCACCCATAATAATCAAATAATAATAGAATAATATAGGGAGAATCATGAAATATTACTCTATTATAAATATATAATTTTAATATAATGATAAAAAACCATAAAAGGCTATTTTAAAAGACTTTTATTCACCATTGGAAGAGACGCGATTATAAGTCTCTTCTCAAATAGTAACATTTTTTTTCAAGAAAAATGAAAAGAAAACCTTTCATGGAAATTTAATCGGTTCAAAAACCCTTTCAACCAAAAATAAAAAATATATCCCAATTTAAAAGGGAAATTACTAAAAACTATTTTGAAATAATAAATTATATAACTCAAAGAAATGTGTTTGAGTTACTAAGTCCCTAATCTTCGCCATTAATCTCCATATAAGTACTTCAACCTCCTGTATCATAAAGATAAATTTTTTAATTAACTATATAATATACTTATTCATATATAAATATAAATAAATAAATAAATAAATAAATATATATATATATATTCCCTTTTATACTCTTTATTAATAATAATTATCTTCATGTATTATATTGTTGTAATCTCTTTTCAACATCATTGTTAATAATTTTAACTATTTTTCACATGTTTAATAATTTTTATATCATTAAAAATAATTTGATACCATGTTAATTATTGATATATAATTTAATATTCTATAATATATAACTTACATTTATTTAAAATGTTATTATTTCATTTTATATATATTTTTATTAAGTTTTGTGAAAACTGAATTGATAACGACTTATTTTGGTAATTTTAGAAATAAAAATGTTACTTTAACAATAAGTTAAATACTCAATATAATATTTACAGAACCATATAATAACAAGGATTTAATTAATAGATTATAATAATATTAATTTTAATGTTCTCATAGTCATCAATAATTATGTTTTAATACATTTTTCATGTAGGTGGTTAAACCGACCCAAACTTAAAAACAAATTAACATAATTGGAAAGTATTGTTAAAGAGGTGTTTTTTAACTTTTATAATTATAAGAGAATAATAATTGTATTATTTCTGTTGTTTTATACCATAATTAAATATGTCTAGATAATTTATGAAAATCTAGATTAAAAATAAACAAGTTTTAGTGTGGAGGTAGTTGTCTGCACGTACGCATGATTAACATTCTAGTTTCTCAACGTGTGAGAGGGGGAAAAGTGGATATTAAATTAAAAATTTATGATGATAATAATATGATATATTTCATATTTATTCATCATTAACACCATTAAAACAATCCATAAATAGTGGTTATAAAAAAATTACTTCGCTTTGTGGAGGTGGTAGTCTGCGCAACGTACTAACGATGCACTATTTTTCTAAGTGGATGAAAATGGATAAATAATGGTTTTATAACTAATATTAAAAAATATCATTATAATAATGATACTAAAGTCAGTATATTATTATGGAGATAAAATATTTTTAAGAGTAATAAAAAGAAGAAAATCTTAAGAGGTGATAACACTTATGTTGGAGACTTGATTTTTCCTTTGGAAGTTCCCTTGAAATTGAAGGGATTTGGCTACCTGTGAGGGACCAGGGGATTATGTTTGTCGGAGAGGTTTCTAGTTTTATAAGAATATAAAATTTTTAAGGAGTATTTCTAATTCTAGGTGTGATTTGAATGTTTGTAATTGATCTCTTTTTATAAGATTGGAAAGAATCACATTTTGAAATTCCCCTTATATTTTAATAATCCCATGACACTATTCCATGGCCAGTTGATCAATTTTTTTGAAATTATTGATTTTTTGGGAGTATTTGGGTAAATAAAGACTCATAAATGTATTTTATCATTTTTTTAAACATGTTATAAGTCTTTTACCATTATGTTTTTACATTTTATTCTTTTACTTTTAAACCATGTAACTAGTTTTTAACAAAGTGATATTATATTTTATTAAATATATAACATAAATCGTATAATTTTTTTTAGTGATATGGAACTAAATTTAAAATATATTTAATCTAACTAAAATTATAAATATTATAAAATTAACTTCAAAATTAAAAAAGATACGTGTGGAAAAATTGTTTTTTTAGAAAAATGATATTTTGACCATTATTGGTTCGTAATATTTTTTATAATTGATTAAAAATTAAATGAGTGTTAATATATTTTTTCATGTTTTTATTAATAATATAATATTCATTATTTTATTGAGTTAAATTTAGTTTAGACTATTTAAATTCCTTGATGTTAATAAAACTAAAATTTTAAATTAACCATTTCACCATTATCTTGGTAATTAACATTAATCCTAACAATCCAAATTCTATTACCAAAAATGAAATTATCCATATTAAATAATATTAACATTATTTTCTCAAATATAATAATCGATTTATGAAATAAAATTTCTATGTATATGGAAAATAATATTAACGTTAGAACATGTAACACAAAGAAACCCGTTTTCGGAAAAATTTTATTTTTAAGAAAAACAGATTTATGATTTGGATAAAATTACCAATTACATTAACTCCAATGAGGTTAAAATTATTATTATTATTTAAAAATAATTATTTTAACTGTAAAATAAATGAAAAAATTCTTTTAGTCATATTATAAATAATTAATCAAAATAGTCGAAAATAGTTTTCATTAAATCTCAATATAAACTTTCAAAATGTTGAGAATAGATATATAAATTTAAAATATTATTTTAAAATGATTTATAATAATTTATAATATATAATTTTTTTAATAAATTTATTAAAAATATTTCAATGTATTCATATATTAAAATAATTTCATAATAGAGACGACATTAATAAAATCATTATTCATTACTATTCACCTAAAATCGATTATTTTATAAAAATATCAAAAATTAATCCTAAGATAATTTTTATGAAGAATTAAAAAATGAATTTTACTTTATCAAATTTAAATTCTAAAATTTTTAAATATAACTTTGTAAAAGAAAAATATATAATATAAATAAAACAAATTTTATTGAAAATAATGTTTTCAATATTAACTAATACTAATTTTTTACTTTATAAAGGAAATAAATATTAATGTTTCAACATATTATTTTTTATTATAAATTATTTAATAATGTATTATTAATATGGTTTGTATTGGTTACGTTGGGTGTATTTTGTGACACAAGTTATATTACATAATATGTATTTTAAAGGGACTAAAATCTCAGGTTTTTACAACATACCCCCTTAAATAAATTGTTTCCTTGCAATTTTAATTATTATTTACTAAAGTAATTATCTAATAGATCCACAAGAAACTCAACATATATCTTATAATAAGATATCCACTTCATCACCCTTGGTAATACTAGGAAACTACTTATCCCAAATATGCTTATTTGTAGTTATTAGGAACATACCTTTCACAACTTCAATTCCTTGATATTAATTGAACAATATACTAAAACAAAAATGGTTGTGATAATATATAATATAATTAGAGTATATGAATATTAAATATTAATCCTAAGATTAATTCTCCAATTATACCTTCATTTCAACCTATTATACTTTCACTTTAACTATGTGATACTTGGTTAATCCTCTATCTCACTTGGTTTAACATAGGATACTTTAAATTGGGTTATATTATAATTTTTAATATATTTCATCAAATTACACTACTGGAAATCAGATCTTTCCCAACACTTATATACACCCTTTCCCAACGGTTCTTCCAAACCGTTGGGAAAGACCCCCCTTTCCCAACGGTTTGGAAGAACCGTTGGGAAAGGGGTGTTTTGAGGCCCCTTTCCCAACGGTTCTCCCAAACTGTTGGGAAAGACCCCCCCTTTCCCAACGGTTTGAGAGAACTGTTGGGAAAACTCAGCCCCAAATCCAACATTCACCCTGGAAATTTCCACCTATCCCAACGGTTTTGAGAACCGTTGGGAAAGATTCTTTCATTTCTTCCAGGTCTGCTACCCGAGAACATTATATAAATCTAAATTTTAAATAATTATGATAATAAATATATATATTTATGAAATTATGTTTACAAAAGTGATGTTAGCTTAGTGGTTAAGTCGTTCGATTATAAACAAGGGGTCGTGGGATCAAATCCCAGCACATGTTTTTTTTGAAATACATTTACCAACGGTTTTATATCTGTTGGAATAGATTTTCATATTACTTATACCAATGGTTTTGTAAACCGTTGGGATAGGTCTATACCAACGGTTTTGGGAAAACCGTTGGTATAGACCTATCCCAACGGCTTACTTCGCAACGGTTCTCCAAACCGTTGGTATAGGCTATACCAACGGTTTGGAGGCCTATACCAACGGTTCCAAACCGTTGGTATAGGTTAGTATTCTACTAGTGTTAAATAGGAAATAAATCCTTTATAGTGGTTTTTAAAGATCGTATGATCCAAGAAAGAATATCCGATAGAAGTGTCTATCTAGGTGTTTAGTCTTAGTCCCTATGATCATACATTAGGGTGATGATCGAGTCAATGATCAACGAACCCTTTCTGAGGTGATTATACCTAGGTGGATCCATGCTACAATCACATCCACTTTCCAGTATCTAGAAATAGATTTATTTCTAGGAATTTAATTTACTCAAGACTTTACCAATATTTTAGGATATTATCCTATACTTAGACTTAGTTCTAGGGTTTTCACTAAGGTTATATAACCCTAACACTCAAGGTAACATAACTAATCTCCAAAAATATATAAACCAATATCCAAAATAAGTTAACCCTACACTAATAAATACTGAATAAATATACACTAAACATGAATTAAATAACACATTAATATCATGGGTTAAATAATACATAAAAAAAGTTTCACAACCATAATAAAAAATGGTTTAGTACCATAGATATTAGATAAATAAATAAATTATTTTATAACACATACAAACTTTTATCCATAATCATGCTCCTCTAGAAACTTTCTATAAATATCACATGATACGTTCATTTTTTTAACCTGAGGATTTTTAATATAAGAAATGGGTGAGATAAAATTATCAGTAAGATAAAAGAAATATCATAAATGATTAGATCATAAAAATGAAGAAAAATATGATAAATATTTAAATAACATAATAAAATATCAAAAGAAAATGCATGGTAATAATAAAACATTATAGAGAAACAAAATATCTTATGAATATCATTAAATAACCATAATAGAAATAACCTAACTTAAAAAAGAGATCAAAAATCATAAAACATGAAATCTTAATATAAAAGTATGTAATACTATAAAAATAAAGAATAATCAGGAAAAGTTAGCATGACATAATAAAAAACATGAAAAGGTGTCAAAATCATGAACATATGATTTCTTATCATTATATACTTGGCCACTCACCAACCTATTCACACATAAAATTATTATAAGTAGAGATAAACTCCTTCACACTCACCCATTGTAAAATTAATGACTTACTAACATATTAACATATAAAATAGTTGATGGCTCCCGAGTCTCTGGGTTCACTCTCCCCTCACACTAGGGTTTCCCAGTGCCGCTGCTCCCTCCCTCTCGTCGCCTTCTCATAGTGAGAGTTGTCCGGCGATCCTCTTCTTTCCTCTCCCCTCGTCCCCTTGCTCTCCTTTTTACCTACTTCTTATTCTTGGATTCGATGGCGCTATAGTCCCCCTCAGTGGCTCTCCATCCATGGATTCTTCAGCCTCCCTCTTTCTAGGGTTTTAATCCCAGTTCCCTCTCCCTCATTCCTTTCTTTTGGTTATGGGTTTCATTCTCTATTTCCCCCTTGGGTTTCAATCCCAATGTTACTCTTTATCGTTCCATTCCCCCAGCCGCCTCATCCATGCTTTCATCTCACGTTCTACCACTCATCTCCAGGTCGGACTTGGAGCGATGGATACTCAGAGGTTTTGGGAAATACGGTTTGGCAGTTTTGGGGATTCCTTTTAGGGTTTCATCCCCGTTTCCATCAGGGTTTTCTCCCATGTTTCACTATTCCTAGTTCCTTTATGGTTTCATCCCCCGTTCTTTTTTCTTCTATGCAGTTATTTTTTTGGATTTTTGTTATGTATGAATGATTTTGACGCTTGTTTGGTGATGGTTCTGTTCGTTGTTATGCATTTTATGTGCTGCGACGCCCTTGTCGATCTCTGGCGTGTGGTGTCAGGATGATGACGTCAAAGATATTGATTGTATGGTGATGATGAAAGTGGTTTTTTGATGGTTTTCAGTTTTTGTGGGGATGGTGTTGCAGATTTATGATGGCCTCATCGGTCTTGGTATGGTTCGATGAAGTCCTCTTCCGATTTCCAGTGTGGTTGTTTGTGGCCACTAGCGTGCTTAGGACAGGGATGTAATGATTATTGAAGGAAAACGACTGCGATATGGTCAATGGAATCAACGTTTTTGATGGTGGCGGCTCGTGGCTCAGAACTCGCGGCCCGAGGTTTTTGGTGTTGCGGTTCTCTGGTGTGGGGTATTTTGGTACTATGTGTGTTTTTATTGACGATATGGTGAACTGCGATTTTGATGATGGTTTCCGGTGGTTCCTCGCCGGATTTATTGTAATGCCCCAACCCCAGTTACCTAGATTCGGTGCATTATTACAAAACATTGGCATGATCACAAAAGATCAAGCCTCGAAAGACTGAATAGTTTAGTAGCATTGGAATTACTAGATACATTCATAAAGTTAACATTAAATCATAAAATGAAAAATTACAACACCATCTTGTCTCTATATACCACACTAATATCCCCTCATACTATCCCTACAGGTAATTCATAAAATACTTCTTCACATCCAGGGAAAAATAAAACATAGGAAGGGGTGAGCTCAGATTCCCAGTAAGGATAACAATATAGCGAATACTTTCATAAATAAGCATAAACATTTAAGGCAATGTATAACTAAAAAAAGCCTTTTAAAATTGAAATTCAACATAATATGGTAGAAATAAAATGAAATAATTCCATTTACTTATTCACATGGATATTCTACTAATCGAATAATCACATGCAATATCAATAACCACTTTCATAATGATGGAATGCATAATTCCAGACTATCATAACCACATAGTCAAGGTCTTGTGACAAGACTACAAATAAGTTTTTTTCAAGGCCTTGTGCCAAGACACTAGTTTATCTCATGAGACCTACCGATGCATCGAGGATCTATAGCGGGCTCCACCCGTCACTTACTAAGTCCAATGCATTCCTCATATGAACAAGTTTAAACATAACATAAACATTCGTATTAAAACTAGCATACAAAATGTCAATAATTTCTCCATAAACCATGAATGGTATAAAAATAAAATATCCATAGTCAAACATATCACATAACCTTAAATACAATATGGACATTTTTTTATCATAATAAATCAACTTTAAATAAGCTTAAAATCCATCAAAGGATGTTGACATAGATGAAATCAAAACTATTTTATAGAAATATCTCTTTTTTGAAATCATTTAAAAGTCACATAATTTTAAAATAAAACATTTAATTTGAAAATATTATTATAAGCTTGTAAGGGAAGCTTTGATGATTTTATAACAGCGTAAAATAGCCTCACCCGTCGTATAAGTTAAAAAAATCATTCTTACCTTAATTTTGTTGAAAAGGTTAAAAATGACCTTGTTTGGAAAATGACGGAAAAATTCCTTTCAAACCATTTTATAAAAATTTAATCAAGGGTATAAATGACTTTAATCCATAGTCTAGTAAATAGTAAAAATGTTTTAGAATACATTTTTAAGAAACATGGATGTGGATGATAAAGAGGTCCCAATAGATTCTTACGTAAAAACAAACTCTGATAATAAATAGATTGTGAAATTAACACTTAACTTGTACTTTTACTTGGTAGAGGGTAGGTTAACATCCTTTATAATGGTAAAATAATTGGTATTAAATTATACAAGAATAATATACATTAATATGATATCATATATGATCTTTTAACATTGATTTGTTAATAATATCTTAGTATCATCGTCGTTTCAGGTGTTAAATTTGTTGTTTTCTTTTATTTGTTTTGTTACATAAGTCGTGTTTATTATGGATAGGTTGAATATTATTCATATACAGAATGATATCATGTCCTTAAACATTATTTAATCATCAAATGAGAATTATACTTGAATGGATACGATGGGGAATGAATCTCATCGCGTTCGTGGAGACGGTAGTCCGTACGTACGCACGAGCGACAATATCATTATTTTGATATTAAAATAAAATATAATTGGATGTTGTATCATATATAAAGAATCATTATCATGTTATATTTATTATTTACATGAATTTCACTTCATTATTGTACTCATCCAAATAATAATGTATTGAATAACAATTACACCACGATGTGGAGACAGTAAGCCTTACGTACGCACGTATGATGACATGTCATTAAAAAGATGGATAAAATACTGAATACGGTTGTACCATATTTATAATAACATAAAAATATATATAATATACTAGAGTTATTATTTTATAATGGAAATAACAAAGAAAGAAGAAGTGGAAGAATAAAGGAACTTGAAAGAGGGTGGTGAAAACATTACCTCATCTTCGGGTTCTTCCTTTTGATTTGATCGAAAGGTCTCCTTATATTGGATTTATGATAAAAATAATTCCTATAGGTTGAATTCATGGAAGATTATAGGATATTTGGGCAGGTTTTGGCCAATACAAAAGGCTTTTATGGTGTGAAATTGGGAGAAGGGTGAGTGCCCTTTTAGAAGAGGGATGAGGGGAACCTAAGGAAAAGCTAGAAATATTATATTATAACAAATTAATATTCAGTTTATAATGGCCCCAAAGTGACATATTTCGAGGATAATGTTTGGATGGGTTGAAAACCACCCAACCAATTGGTTTTAGATAGGTTTGGGTCACTATATTATCCTTATCTTTTAGTTTTAACTCTTAGTTAATTAGTTTAACATTTACCATGTCTCTCTGTATTTTTATATTATATGGTTAATAAACATACTATACACTTCCAAGAGAATCCCAAGTGGTTAATTAAAGACACACCTATCATTATATAAGTCTTTTTTCTGAACCTTATATTTTTAGGAATTGAATATCAATTAATAATAAAATATTTGTTTTAAAAACCCTTTTATGTTAATTTTGACACTATTTGGTATTTTATTTTTGCTAAATTCATAATAGAATTATTACTTCGAAAATAATTCCTTTAATCAACCCTAACATATCATAGTAACCTATAAAATTATTTTAATTCATTAAAAGTTTCCAATTATATTTATTTGGGTATTTATAGTATCAATTATTTTAATATTTCACTAATAATGTATTTACTGCATCATCATTTTGTCATAAATAAATTAAATTATTTAATGTCTAAAAATTATAAATAAAATACCATTATGTATTAAATAAATTTATCTTTCTAATTAATATTTATTATTGAATTTATCTTTTGTATAACCCTATATTAAAAATGTTTTAATTATTAAACATTGATTTTAACTCTTTTAACTCTTCTTTGAATTAAATAATAATAATTGTCCTAATCTAATCCAAGTGGACAAAAAATGTTTTTATTTTATTCATAAGGTTTTTTTTGGTCGAATTATACTTTTCCAAGAGAATTAGGATACATGTTATGGTAATAATAATATCATTTTTACCCTTAATTACCCTATTTACATTTAACTGTGGTAAATAAAAGTAAAAAGTTATTACTCAACAAAAATTATTTTTATCTTATTGAACCACATTTTACTCCATTATATTAACCGTGTCTCTTGGATTTTCAAAATTCCACTCACAGAAGTGGAAAAATTAAGTTTTATGTGAATTTTCAAATTCTCCTAGGAGATGGGTAAAAGACGGTGAAAAGTTCAATAAATTTTTTATATATCTAAAATTATTATAAACTGACTCCAATAAACTACATTGAAATTATATAGGTATTATGTATCTATTTTTACGTAAAATAAGTTTAAATTAAATAAATAATTATTTAAATAAAATTTTGGTTTTAAACTATAACTCAGTGTTTTTCACTATTCATCAAAAATTGAAAGTTTTCAGAAAAATACCAAAAATTCTCCCTAAGCTAATTTTGATATTCTGAATCCAAAAATAAAGTCGAATTTGAAATATATAATTTATAAAATTTCAAAAAGTGGGTATTAGTATTCATAATGGCTAGTTTGATTGGTTGTGGTGTGTGTTAGAACTCGAAGTTGCATACAACACACACTACTATATTATTCAAAGAAAAGCATACTATGGAAGCTTGGGGTGTTACGTTCCCCCCTCCTTCAAATAATTTCTTCCTCGAAATTTCAAGAATATTACTCCATAAAAAGACTCTGGTGGTTCTTCATCATAAGTTCCTCAGGTTCCCACGTTGCATCTTCCATCTTATGGTTTCTCCATAGAACTTTTACCAGATGATGCGTCAATTTTCTCAACACTTGTTTTCTCGTATCAAGAATCCTGATGGGCTCTTCGCAATAAGATATATTGGGTTCCAGTTCTACTTCCTCATAGGTGAGTACATGCATTGGGTCATGCATGTATTTTCTCAACAGTGATACGTAGAACACATCGTGAACATTGGAGAGACTTGGCGGCATTTCCAAATGGTAAGCTATAAACCCAATTCGTTCTATAATTTTGAAAGGTCTGATGTACCTGGGACTCAATTTACCTTTCTCTCCAAAATGTATAACACCCTTTTATGGAGACACCTTCAAGAAAACATAATCTCCTACCTGAAATTCCAAATCCTTCCTTCAGTTATCAGCATATCTCTTTTTCCTACTTTGAGTTACATTGATGTGGTTTTGGATTACCTTCACCTTTTCCATCGTTTCCTCCACCAGTTCTGGGCCTACGATTTTTCGTTCACCAACGTCATTCTATAGGTTGGTGTGTGAGATCTCTTTTTGTATAACGCTTCATATGGTTCCATCCAAATACTTGAATAGAACCTATTGTTATAGGAAAATTCCACCAGAGGTAAATATTGATCCCACATACCCTGAAAGTCAAGTGAGAAGGATCTCAACATGTCTTCTAAGGTTTGAATAGTCCATTATGATTGTCCATCAGTTTGGGGGTGGTAAGCAGTGCTCAAACGAAGCTCAGTATCCAAGGCTTTCTGAAGACTTTTCCAGAATCATGATGTAAAATGTGGATCATGATTAGAAACAATCGATAGGGGTACTCCATGAAGTCTTACAACTTCATTAATATACATTCTTTCTAGACGTTCAAGTGGTGAATCGTTTCTTATAGAAAGAAAATGTGCTGACTTGGTAAGACGATCAACAATGACTCAGATTGCATCGTTCCTTCTAGGAGTCTTTGGTAGTCCCGTGAAGAAGTCCATCATAATATTATCTCATTTCCACTCATGTATGGGAAGAGGTTGCATGAATCCTTCTAGTTGGTGTCTTCTAGCTTTCACTTGTTGACAAACCATACATCTTGACACAAAATCAGCAATCTCCCTATTCATGTTGTTCCACAAAAAATGTTCCTTCAAATCTATATACATTTTGGTGTCCCATGGTGTATATAGAAATTGGAACTATGAGCATCATCCAACAATTCTCTTTTTAGATAAGGTATATTGGGAATACAAAGTCTCTTCTGAAAGTTCAAAATTCCATCTTCATAGACAAAGTCACTCAATCTCCCATAATTCACAACTTTAATACTCTTTTGAAACTCTTCATCATCGATATGATAACTCTTTATCCTTTATTGTAAAGATGGTTTGACAACCATTTGAAAAACATTGATGTTTCACCTTCCATAGTTATTCCCATATCCATCTTTATTGGATCCATGTATGTAGGATCCTTTTCAACACTCATCTTGTTCAAAACTCCATGGTCCTTTCTACTCAAAGAATCTTCCACCTTATTTTCCTTCCCTTGGTGGTAGTGTATCATGCAATCATAATCCTTGAGTAGTTCAAGCCATCTCCTTTGCCTCATGTTGAGTTCTTTCTGTGAGAAAATATACTTCAAACTATTATGATCAACATAAATCTCACATTTCTCACCATAGAGGTAGTGTCTCAAAATATTCAAAGCCAAGATTACAGCTGCTAACTCAAGATCATGAGTAGGATAGTTTTGTTCATGAATTTTCAGTTGTCGTGATTCATAGGAAATAAACCTATCATTCTACATAAGGAAACAACCAAGTCCTTTCTTCTATGCATCACTATAAATAACAAACCCATCATTCCTCGATGGTAGAGTCAATATAAGAGTATTGACTAATCTTTTATTTAGTTCTTTGAAACATTCTTCACACTCTTTTGTCTAATAAAATTTAACCCCTTTACGTGTGATCTTTGTTAATGGGTTAGCCAACCGTGAAAAATTCTGGACGAAACGTCGATAATAACCTGATAAAATAATAAAACTGTGTGCCTCAGTTATACTCGTCAATGCTGGAAATCCTTGTATTGCTCTTGTCTTAGAAGGATCAACAGATATTCCATCTTAGAGACAATATTTCCAAGAAAATAAATCTCCTGAAGCCAGAATTCACACTTGCTAAACTTCCCATATAATTCATGTCTTCTCGGAGTCTTTAATATAATGCACAAGTGATTTTCCTGATCTTTTTAGATTTTGGATTATACCAAGATATCATTAATAAATAGAATTACAACGTCATCAAGATATTCCTTGAAAACTATTTTCATTTGATCCATGAAAACAGAGGGTGCATTAGTCATCCCAAATAGAATTACTGTAAACTCGTAAAGCTCGTACCTGGTTCAAAATACTGTCTTCGGAATGTCTTCCTTTTTCACATACAACTGATGATATCTATATCAAAGTTCAATCCTTTTAAATTATTGAGCTCCATTCAGTTAGTCAAATTAATCATCAATGTGAGGTAGAGGATACTTGTTCTTTATTGTTATAGCATTGATCCCCCTATAGTCAATACATAACCTCATAGATCCATCTTTCTTCTTAACAAAAAGGACAGGGGCTCCCCATGGAGAAACACTAGGGAGAATAAATCCCTTATTACTCAATTCCTATAGTTGTTTCTTTATTTCCACTAATTCCACAATGGCCATTCTATAAGGGTTCTTCTATATGGGCCTTGATCTAGGAATTAAATCAATGGAAAACTCAATTTCTCATTCTTGAGGGTGTAAAGGTAAATATTCTAGAAACACATCAACATATTCTCTCACAATAGGTACATACTCTATTTTAACATTCCTTTCCTCACCCACAATTATTTCAATCTCTTCCTCCCCGATAATTGAATTTAGTTGAGCTACTTGGGGTGAATCTAGATAAGAATCAGGTGGTGACAATTCTTCTCAAAAGATAAGGAGTTCCTTATCATCATCATCAAAAATCATAACCTCCTTCTTCTTACAATAAATATTTTCATCATGGTCTGAAAGACAATCCATACCAAGGATATATCAAACTCAATCATAGGTATGACGATGAGAATAGAAGATAAAGAACATTTATATGCTCTAATGGGAATAGATTCACAAAACTTTGATGCGATGATACTTCCCTTAGGAGTTTTAACTGACAACTCCCACGTTAAATAAAATTGGAAATATTTAATTTTCTTAGCAAAATGGGAAGATATGAAATAATGCGATGATCCAAAATCAAATAAAGCATTGGCTAAACTTGAGGAAACCATTAAATTACCTTCCACCACATCTTTCGGAGATTCTACATCAGTAGTAGTGATAGAATAATCTTGGACTTGATCCCTTGGCCTTTTTTGAGGTAAGTTTACCTGATGCTTAGGACATTCATTTGCATAATTTCCTATCTCACTGCAATTTTAGCATTGAACATCGGTAGCTTCTTTCTTCCTCTTGCAGTCACGAGCATGGTGGAATTTTTAACCACAATTGTAACAGACTCTCATCCCCTTCAAGCAAGTACCTGGGTGTTTCTTCCCACATTACTGCAGAATGGATATTCAACTTTTCCCTTATTCACCTTATTTCCATTCCCAGAGTGATCAGCAGATCTCTTCTTCTCTTTCTTTGTTTTAAAGTCATAATAATTAGTGAATTCATTTTCTGTCTTGATAGCACATGAGACAATTTCTTTGTACGATGAGAAGAATTTTGAGACTAATGATCGATGGAGAAATTGTTTTAACCCATAAAAGAAATAACCAATCTTACTTCTTGGGTTGCGTACATAATCAACTGCATGCCTAGCTAACCTTGTAAAGTTAGCCACATACTTTGCGACATTCTCATCCTCCTTTTGTCTCAGACTCAGAAATTTCTTTTCCATATCTACTTGATGGTCACGAGGAAAGTATTTTTCTAAGAAAAGATCTTTTAATTCCCTCCATTCCATATTTGATACTTCATCATCTTCATTTGTGTTTTGAATCAATGACCACCATTGGTCAGCATCTCTAGTGAGGCGGTAAACGGCCATGATAACTTTTTCCATTTCACTACTCCCCAAGGCATGAAGTATTTTCTCTAAGGAAATTATTAATTGCTCATCCACTAATGGATTTGTACTGCCATTTAATGTTGGTGGTTGTTTCCTCATGAAGTGATTTAACATTGATCCTCCACGCTGTATATTAGGGTGCTCCATATGGGTAAGGTTATTATTCATAACCTAAGTGATTTGTCCCAGTATGGTTATTATCTGATTAACACCAGTTGCATCACCATCTCCACTATAATTATCTTGAGCAGGAGGGAAATATCTACATGGAGTGCGTGCATTGATACGGTTTCCATTCCTTCCACTAGGTTCCATTTCTAAACAATGGCATACATTAGATTAGTTTATGAATCGCAATACATATATCCAAACTTGTAAAACACTTAACATAAATTGAACAGTTTATGAAAATAATCCATAATCATAAAAATGTTTTTTGAGGAAGTATATACTCATAAACCCTTCATAATGGTTTTTAAATAAAATGAGAATTATCCTAAGTATATCCCCCGGGAGTGTCGTATCCAAGAGTGCAGCAAGGCCCATTGTCGTGGACCAGTTCCCAGTCGAGTCTATCTCAAAGCGGTGTTTTTGAGTTTTAACCCTAGGTACATCTATTCTAGAGCCGCCTCTACCTGCTTGTATCCATACAAGGATATATTGTTTGGAAAATTCACAAAATATGTACAATACCAAAATTCTAGGAAGTTCTTCTATACAAATCCTCAATGTCCATCTTAGTTATATGTGCTCTAATCAGAGTTTATCTAAATATAGCTTCCAAGGTTTATAAGAAACATCCTATGATAACAACTGTAATGCCCTGACCCCAGTTACCCAAAGTCGGTGAATTATTACATAACATTGGCATGATCACAAAAGATCAAGTCTCGAAAGACCGATTAGTTTAGTAGCCTTGGAATCACTAGATACATTCATAAAGTTTACATTACATCATAAAATGAAAAATTACAACAAAATATTGTCTCTTTAGACCACAATCATATCCCATCATACTATCCCTGAAGGTCATTCATAAAATACTTCTTCACATCCTGGAAAAAATATAACATAGAAAGGGGTGAGCTCAGATGCCCAGTAAAGATAACAATATAGCAGAAACTTTCATAAATAAGCATAAATATTTAAGGCAATGTATAAATAAAACAAAATCCTTTTAAAATTGAACTTTAGCATAATATGGTAGAAATAAAATGAAATAATTCCATTTACTTATTCACATGTATATTCTACTAATCAAATTATCAAATGCAATATCAATAACCACTTTAAAAATGATGGAATGCATAATTCCAGACTATCATAACCACATAGTCAAGGCCTTGTGCCAAGACTACAAATAAGATTTTTTCAAGACCATGTGAAAAGACACAAGTTTTTCTCAAGAGACCTACCAATGCATCGAGGAGCTATAGCGGGCTCCACCCGTCACTTACTAAGTCCAATTCATTCCTCATATGAACATGTTTAAACATAACATAATCATTCATATTAAAACTAGCATATTAAATGTTAATACTTTCTCCATAAACCATGAATGGTATAAAAATAACCCATCCATATTCAAACATATCAAAAAACCATCAATACAATTTTGAAGTTTTGTATCATAATAAATCAACTTTAAATAAACCTAAAATCCATCAAAGGATGTTGACATAGATGAAATCAAAACTATTTAAGATAAATATAGCTTTTTTGAAGTCATTTAAAAGTCACATTATTTTAAAAGAAAACATATACTTTGAAAATATTATTATAATCTTGTAAGGGAATCTTTGATGATTTTATAATGGCGTAAAATAGCCACATCTTCCGTATAAGTTAAAAAACATTCTTACCTTAATTTTTTCGAAAAGGTTAAAAATGACCTTTTTTGGAAAACGACGGAAAGATTCCTTTCAAACCATTTTATAAAAAGTCAAAAAAGGGTATAAATGACGTTAACCCATAGTATAGTAAATAGTAAAAATGTTTTGGAATACATTTTTAAGAAACATGGATGTGGATGATAAAGAGGTCCTGGTAGATACTTACGTAAAAAAAACCTCGGATAATAAAGAGATTGTGAAATTAACCCTTAACTTGTACTTTTACATGGTCAAAGGGTAGGTTAACCTCCTATATTATGGTGAAATAATTTTTATTAAATTATAAAATAATCATATAAATTAATATGATATCATAAATGATCTTTTAACATTTCTTTGTTAATAATATCTTAGTATTATCGTCGTTTCGGGTGTTAACTTACTTGTTTTATTTTATATGTTTTGTTACATAAGCTATGTTTGTTATGGATAGGTTGTATATTATTCATATCCAGAATGATATAAATTCTTTAAACATTATTTAATCATCAAATGATAATTAGACATGAATGGATACGATGGGGGAATGAATCTCATCGCATTCGTGGAGACGGTAGTCCGTACGTACACACGAGCGACAATATCATTATTTTGATATAAAAATAATATATAATTGGATGGTGTATCATATATATAAAATTATTATCATGTTATATTTATTATTTAATGAATTACACATCATTATTATACGCATCCAAATAATAATGTGTTGAATAACAATTACACCACGACGTGGAAACTGTAAGCTGTACGTATGCACGTATGGTGACATGTCATTCAAAGGATGGATAGAATACTGAATATGGTTGTACCATATTTATAATAACATCCCAGTATATATAAGATACTGGATTTATTATTTTATAATGGAAATAACAAAGAAAGAAGAAGTGGAAGAGGAAAGTAATTTGAAAAAGGGTGGTGAAAACATTACATCTTTTTCGGGTTCTTGCTTTTGATTGGATCAAATGGGATCCTTTGGATGGCTTTCTGATCAAACTAATTCCTCTAGGTTAAAGTGAGGGAAGCTGAGAGGATATTTGGGCAGGGGTTGGCCATGCCAAAAGGCTTTGAAGGTGTGAAATTGAGAGAAGGGGGAGTGCCCATTTATAAGAGGGGTGAGGGGAACCATAGGAAAATCCAGAAACATTATTTCATAATAAATTCATATTCAGTTTATAATGGCTCCAAAGTGACTTATTTTGAGGCTAATGTGGGTATGGGTCTAAAACCACCCAACCAATAGGTTTTAGACAGGTTTGTGTTACTATATTAACCTTATCGTTTAGTTTTAACTCTTAGTTAATTAGTTTCACATTTACCATGTCTCTTTGTATTTTTATATTATATGGTTAATAAACTTACTATAAACTTCCAAGTGAATCCCAAATGGTTCATTAATGATACAAATATAATTATATAAATCCCTTGTCCGAACATTATATTTTTAAGAATTTAATATAAATTAATAACATAATATTTGTTTTAAAAACTCTTTTATGTCAATTTTGACACTATTTTGTATTTTGTTTTTTCTAAATTTATAACAGCATTATTACTTATAACCAAATTCATTTAATAAACTCTGACTTGTCATATTAACCTATAAAATTCGTGGAATTCATTAAAAGTTTCAAATTATATTTATTTGGGTATTTATAGTATCAATTATTGTAATATTTCACTAATAATGTAATTACTCCATCATCATTGTGTCATTAATTAATTAATTTATTTAATGTCTAAAAATTATAAATAAAATACCATTATGTAGTAAATAATTTTATATTTCTAATTAATATTTATAATCGAATTTATCTTATGTATAACCCTATATTAAATTTTTTTTAGTTATTAAACATTGATTTTAACTCTTTTAACTCTTCTTTGAATTAAATAATAATAAATGTCCTAATCAAATCCAAGTGGACCAAAGAGGTTAATATTTTATTCCTAAGGTTGTTTTTGGTCGAATTATACTTAAAAAATAGAATTAGGACATGTGTTTGGGTAATAATAATATCATTTTTACCCTTAATTACCCTATTTACATTTAACCATGGAAAATAAAAGTAAAAAAGTTACTATTCAACAAAAATTATTTTTATCTTAGTGAACCACATTTTACACCTTCATATTAACCGTGTCTCTCTGATTTTAAAAATTCCACACACAGATGCAGTAAAATTATGTTTTATGTGAATTTTCAAATTTCTCTAGGAGATGGGTAAAAGACGGTGAAAAGTTCAATAAAATTTATATATATATAATTATTATTAACTCACTCCAATGAATTAAATTGAAATTATATAGGTATTATATATCTATTTTGACCTAAAATGAATTTAAATTAAATAAGTAATTATTTAAATAAAATTTTGGTTTTAAACTATAACTTAGTGTTTTTCACTATTCATAAAAAATTGAATGTTTTCAGAAAAACACCAAAAAATCACCCTAAGATAATTTCTATATTCTGAATCCAAAAATTAAGTCCAATTTGAAATATAAAATTTATAAAAATTCAAAAAGTGGGTATTACTATTCACAACGACTAGTTTGATTGGTTGTGGTGTGTGATAGAACTCGAAGTTGCGTACAACACATGCTACTATATTATTCAAAGGGAACTGTACCGTGGAAGCTTGGGGTGTTACAGTTATTCTGGTTTGGCATTTCATTTTCGTTGGTTATGGTGGTGACGATGGACTTCGATGGTGACATGATGGACGTGGGTGACAGGATGGCAGTGTCATGATGGCAGGCGACGTGATTCCCCAGGTGGTGTTTGGTTCGGATTTGAAATTCAAATTTGAATTTTGAATATTATGGCATGAGCTTTTGAATTTTATTTTGTTTGAATCTATTTGTTTTTGAATTAGGTATTTTTATGCTTTGTATGGTGGTTTTTAATATTGGGTTGGATCTGTTGTATGCAAGTTGTGGTTTTGAGGTTCCCACTAACCCAAAAAGTGGTTTATTCAGAAAATGAAAAAAATTTGAATTTGGTGGTAACAAATAAGATTATTAGAATATATTAATGCCTTCAAAATCACCATTTGTTAACTTACAGACTTTTTGAACTATTGACATAACATTTCTCTCTCACGAGATATAAGAATTTACCTAATTCATTGGATGGAGGTTTTGGTCCCACCCATCTCAAAATCCATATATTTATATGCCACATGAAAACAATCACCACATCATAAAATAACACATATAAATAAAACTGTTGTCATGTAATATCCAAATCAAAACATTAGGAACACATGGTAAAAAAAATTGATTTATAGAATATCAAAATGTAAATAATTCCATTTTCATAAAGAACCCATGATATAAAATGTGTTTCATAAAACATCCAAATAAAATCATAAACTAAACCACTTGAAACTGAAAAATTAACCAAAATAATCACATAATAATATAAAAATATATGGTGAATCCTGAAACATAACTTCATTTGAGATAGATCTTTTGAGGATAATTAAAAAAAATCATTTTTATATCATTTTTATACACCATTGTAAAATTAATGGTTACAAGTCTATTTTCAAAAAGTATCTTTTTTATTAAAAAAATGAAAATAAAACATTTCCTAGAATTGAAATTGGTTCAAAACCCATTTATCATATATTTAAAAAAGACAACCAATTTTAAAAGAGAATATATTGGAAAAAAATCAAATATGAAATTGTTTAACTCAAAGAAAGGAGTTTGAGTTAGCAAGACCCTTACCTTTAACCTTGATTTCCACATTAGTTCTTTAACATCCTCTATCATATAGATAAACATATTAATTACCCATTTTGTAACATTATTTATATACATTATATTTTATACTCTTCATTAATAACAATTCTTTTCATGTATTAGATTGTCCCAATCTCTTTTCAATACTCAGTGTTAATAATTGTAACTATTTTTGACATGTTTAATAATTTTGATATCACTACCCATCATTGGATACCAAGTTCATTATTGATATAAAATTTAAGAATCTACAATATATAACTTATAATGATATAAAATTTTCTTATTTAATTCCATATGTTTTTTGGTTACATTATGTGAAAATCGAATTGATCATGACTTATTAGATAATTTTAAAGAATAAGGATGTTACATTAATAATAATTTAAAAATTGAATATTAAATTTACATAGCAATAAAATAATCATGATTTTATTAATTTATTATAATAATATATGTTTTTATGTTCCCATATTCATCCATAATTAGATTATAGAACACTGTTTATGTAGGTGGTTAAACCGACCAAAACATGAACACACTTTAACTCGATTGGAAAGTATGGTTAAGGATGTTTTTATTTTGACATAATATAATTATAAAATAATAATAACTATATTATTTTAATTTTTTATTATTTTGAACCATATTTTAATATGTTTAGATAATTTATGAAAATATAGATGAAAAAATGTTTCATTATTGAGGGGGAAATCTGTACGTACGCAGGATTAACGTTCCCGTTTCTCAATGTACGAGAGGGAGTAGTGATGGATATTAAACTGATATTTCAGGATAATAATTAAATGATATATATAACATTTATTCATCATTATAACCATTAACACTGGTCATTAATACCATTAATGAAAAAAAACTACATCACTTCATGGTGGTGGTGGTCTGTGCAACACACTAATGGTGTTCTTTTTTCCTCTAGGTGGATAAAAATGGATAAATAAGGGTTGTAAAAATAATATAATAACATATAATTATACTAATTATACTTAAAATATAATACTATTTTGTTGAGAATATATTTTTATGAGTAATATTAAGAATAAAAGCATAAGAGGAGATACCACTAGTGTTGGTGACTTGATTTTTCCCTTAGAAGCTCCCTTGATATTGAAGGGCTTAGGATAACTATGAGTGAACATTAGATTATTTTATTCATTAGAAGGTTATAGTTAGTGTAAAATGGAATAGTTTCAATGAGTAATTATAAGGATATGTGTGTGTTTCAAATGTTTTAAGTGGCCCCCTTTTATAAGAGAGGATAAGTGAATTTTTGGAAACACACCTTATATTTTAATAATGTCAGGACACTATTGCAAGGCCAATAGCTCAAAAGTTTTGAACTTATTTACTGAGGGGTGTATTTGGGTCAATAAATACTTATAAATGTCTTTCCACACAAGTTTTAAACATGTTATAAGGCATTTACCATTTTGTTTTTACATTTTACTCTTTTACTTTTAAACTAAGTAACTAACTAACTTATTTTATGTTTTATTTAACTAATAATGTGAACCATATAATTTTTTTTTGAATTTATGAAATAAATTCAACATATTTTTAATCCAATTAAAATAATAAATATTATAAAATTATATTTTAAATTAAAACAGATAACATCTATAAAAACTATTTTATTAGAAAAATGATATTTTGACAATTATTGATTCTTTGTATTATTTATTATTGATTGAAAATATAAATTATTTTTAATATATTTATTTATGTGATTATAAATCAAATTAGATTAATTATTTAATATATTTTATTTTAATTTATTTGAAATAAAATTCATGATATTAATAAAACAATAATTTTAAAAAGATTGGTTCACCATTATTGTGGTAATTAACATTAATCATAACAATCAAAATATTATTCCCAAAAATGAAATTTTCCGTATTAAATAATATGAAAATTCTTATCTCAAATATAAGAATCAATTTATAAAGTTAAATTTCTATGTATAAGGAAATTAATCTTAATGTTAGCGCATGTCATGTGTAAAAACATGTTTTTTTGAAAAATATTATTTTTAAGAAAATAATTGATGATTTGGATAGAATTATCAATTAAGTTGAAAAAATGATTTTAAAATAATAATTATTATTTTAAAATTATTTATTTAACAATAAAATATATAAAAAATTCATTTATCATGCTATAATTAATTTAACAAAATAGTTGAAAATATTTTTCATTTTATCACTATATAAACATTTATAATGTTAAGTATAGGGTTATAAATTTTTCATAGTATTTTAAAATGATTTATCATAATTTATGATTTATAAATTTATTGTAATTTTTTTTCAAAATACGTTAATTTATTCATATAATAAAATAATTTCATAATAGTGCTGACATTAATAAAACCTTCATTTTCACTATTCACATAAAAATCGATTATTTTAGAAAATTCTCAAAAATTCATCATAAGAAAATTTTTTTGCGAGGAATTAAACCCGTTATTTTAATTTATAAAATTTAAATTGTAAATTTTTTAAATATATATCTTTTAACTGAAAATATATAATATGAAGAAAATGATATTCGTTGTAAATAAGCTTTCAATATTAACTCATATTAATTGTTTACCTTTTAAAAAATAAATATTAACGGTTTACCATTTTAGTGTTTGTTATAGCTTTACTAAAAAGTTATAATTAATATTTTCTTGTCTTTTTTTTTTGCTTGGAGTAGTGGGTGACATAAGTTATAGAATATAGTATGTATTTTAAAGGATCCAAAATTTTGGGTTGTTACACGGACCGACCTAGGACGCTTGAGAAATGGAATAGGCTCAAGGAAAACTACATTGTGTGACTTTATTTGGAGTTCTTGGTGTCACCTATGAACCCATACCGATGATGTATGATCAAGAGGTTATGGATGATAAGGATGGTCTTGGGAATTTTACCATACCCTAATTTGTTTCCATTTTATTTTTGATATGTTATGTGATTTATTAGGATACCTATAAATTGGCCACTAGGTCGGGCACTATGGTGATTGGCCAAAGTGCCCAAGAATAAACTTATTACATGGATGAGACCCTAAGATGTATGGTAAGCTTGGGATCTGGTATCGTATTATATTGGGGGTGTATTACAATCTTGGATAGCATCCAATGATTGGGTTTATATTGGAGTGGATTCCTAGAGGTGGTACCTGGGATCAAGTATTAAAGTGTGTTTAATCATGTAAATATGAATGCCCAAGATGGAAGGGTTTTTTCTAATATTGTGATACCATTATGAATTCCCAGGTGTTGAGAATGGAGATATTAGTATACCATTACAAATACCTATGATTCTTGGGATTCTAATGGAGGTATGAGGTGATGGGTGGGCATATATACCCATGAACATATGTTATAAATCCTAAGGGTGGCTATTGGATCCCCTAGACCGATTCTTAGGATACCCCCTAGGATCAGGTGGATTCAAAAGTTAGGCTCATATGAGGATCTGTGAGTTATTAGATTCCCATGAAATTGATCATGGGATTTGAGGTGGTTATTCAGTTTTTTTCTTGGGGTTACCTAGATGTGTAGGATTTCCTAGGGCATCCCCATTATAAGAATTAGATGTTGGACTAGTGTTGATAACACCTAAGAAATATCATGGGGTTCAAACCAAGGTCTTGAAGATGTGGGATTCCTGGTGACAAACCAAGGTCCACTACTCATCATGATGGAGGCATGAGCATGGGATCCCTAATTAGTGGATAGAGGTTCCCCTGAGGCGATTCTCATGCTCAAAGACACTCTACTGCAGAACTAAGTACATATGGTTGATCAACGTCACCAAACCAAGGATTGAAACTAGTTACTGGTATGAGCGTATGAAATGGACCCCCCGAACGGTCGTGGTTGGAACAATAATCATGATGTGCTCATAGACACTCTGGTGATAGAAAAAGAAGGTAGTATATTGGTGATTTATTTTTCCAATGTTTATTTATTTATTTTAACTGAGCATATCACATATATACACTGCATTTTCTAGTTATGTATAGGAATATGATGGCGGTTACCTCCTGAGTTATGTACTCACACCCTGAATGAGTGTCCATGAAACTTGGGTACCCAAGAAACCCTCACTATTGTAGGTCCAAGTTGGACAGAGAACTAATATTTCATGATTTAGTAGTATATATCAGATGGGATAGGAGATTGGGATATGGATTTTTCCGAGGACTGTAGTAGGTCCTCCAGTGTATTTTGATTTTATTCTTTATCTATTATTGTGATTGGATTGATAGAAAATATTCCTTGTATGAATGAACTTCTTACACATCACATTTTATATTGATTGTTGTTTATTTTCTCCATGTACTCAAATATTTTATTATTCTGGATGTTTTTAGTTACTTTATATTTTACTATACACTCTGATACAGTGGGTATAAGCTCTGAATGATACCTCCTTAGACACCACTTACAAGTCGGTATCCTCTAGCATTCAGGGAGGCATTCCTGAGGCCACGTGGAGAATAAGTCTAGTTATTGTTCATAGAGTAGACCAGTCCGGGGTATTGCACCCACTAATGGAACCATTCTCCACCAAGTGTAAGAACCCAGATCTTCTTTTTTAGGTATGTCTTTTTTTTCTGGTTGTTTTTGAGAAAAAGAGGTGTTTCTAGAAATTTTAAGAGTACACGCCGTGTACATATAAGTACACGTTGTGTACCCAGTTTCCGTGGGTGACCGTGTATATGCCATGTAACGGCTGAGTACATGGTTGTGTGTGGTAACCTGGATACCTCCTAAAGTAGAGGCTGGAAAAGGAAAATACATGCGGCGTAATTTTAAAGAACACGCCATGTAATTTCTTTTTATTTCATTAAGAAGACCAGGGTCACGTCTGATGGATAAAACCATCTTCTTCTCAACTAATCTCGTCTGAGAGTGTACGAGATCACAAGATCTTCGCGAGACCCCCGAATCTCCATTTGTTCTCCAATTCTACCACCACCGATGATTTGGAATATCCAAGGTAAGATCTTCCTTCTTCTAGAGCCTCATCTCTTTATTTTTCCTCTTTCACGAGTTAACCTCAGTTGAACGTTTTTAACGGTTTTGTAGATCTATGGTGTTCTATGGAGATTTAAGGCCTGAGGTTCACGTATAACAATATCACAATGTCGAGGTAGGTGTTTTGTGCCTTTCCGTAGATAACATTTGAATTTTATGTGCAAAAGTTCCCAATACCCTCGTTCAGGGTAGTGCGTGTTTATGGGTTTTAGCCCTATTATTTCCTTATATGCCTTGTTTATTTAGATAGAGGTTAATTGTTTGTTAATAGGGTTAACTTTGTCATGATATGGATGTTTTTATAATGATTTCTTGTTTTGACCATTTGGTCTAGCTTTCCAGTTAGGTTGCTTACTTTCCACGCCTAGTATTGTTTAGATGTAGTGATTATTATCTAACATGCTATGATATGCTATAGATTGTTTATCCAAGTAGTTATTGAGGTTTAATTTTTCTTCTATATATCATTTGTGCACGATTGGCTTACATAGGGCTTTGGGAACCTGGTGTAGTAGACCATAGGGGGAATGGACACTTAGGGATTCCCAAGAGTGTCTGTTTTACTGTTGTGTTGCGAGACCATAGGGGGGATGGAATTTATGCTCCCTAAGAGTGTCTGAAGTTTCCTCAATATGGGACATAGGGGTAATTGTACATTGAGTGCTTCCTCAGAGTGTATATAATATACCGATATGAGACCACATGGGGAATTGACGGTGAGTTCTTCCTCAGAGTGTCTTTGCTAAAGCTTAACCAGAGGGGTTAGACTGCGAGTGCTTCCTAGAGGGTTGATTGTGTTTGTTTTGGTTGAACTAGAGGGGTTAGGCTGTGAGTACTTCATAGAGGGTTACCTACTCTTGATTAGATATTTTATTGATATATTAAAATGAATGAAATTGAATTTTTTGTATTGTTACTATGTTTACTTCTTTGTTTAATGCTTCATTTTGTTTATTGTTTTCCATATATATTCACTGACTGTTTGGCATAGTTCTTTGGGTGGTTTCCTAATGGGATTAGTCTCACACCCTGTTTGGGTCATGTTTTTAGGCCCAAATGGATTATATTACTGCAGGTATAGATAAGGTCAAGTGCCCTTCTACTTCAGGTACTTGATTGTTATGGAGCTAGGGAGCATGAGACCAAGATGAGGCTTGCGATGTTGTGAAGCTGTTTATTTTTTTTTCTTTTATACTTTGGTTTAGTACTGTATTACAGAATTGTGAATTGTTTGGATAATTTTATATACATATGTATCATGCATCATATATATATATGTGCTCAGTTGTTATTACTTCTAGTCTTCCACTATTTACTATTGTATGGTATTATTACTACTTCTGCTATTACTTTCTATTTTACTTATACTGTGTTACTATGCCAATGAGGGCATAGTTTCCCCACTATCACACCCAAGGCCCTCACTACTAGTCAGCAGCCTATGGTGTTTGGGTAAATGTGATTGAGGCCATGTGACCGACCGGGTACGGGGCACCTCTAGGTGGATTCCGGAACCGGGACGTTACAAAGTTGTATCAAAGGAATAATTTTCTTCTTGATTTAATATTTGGAGCCAATAGCCAAGGATAGGAAGGAATAATTACTTGGTAGTAAGCTATGTCTAGGTGTAGCTATCCTGTGTACAGGGAAAAGCCAATCTACCTCATTATTGTAACTTTTCTAGTTTTGCAATTTTACAGTTGATTTGATTTCACTGTTGGGTGATTCACATATTTTGTGCTATTATCATTTATATTATCGAGGTTCTATTTCTGTTGCGACCTAATGAGATGAGGGTATGCCATCTCATGCATCATATAGGAACTTGCTAGAAATCACATGTCATGCATTATTTCCTTGTCATTTAAGGTGAATTAGTGATTTCATGTTGTTGTGATAGATGTTTTGTTAGATATGCATGTTGTTGTGATAGATGCCTTGATAGAATACCAGCTTTAGATAGGATATTGGATTGTGTAAGGTTTGGTTTGATTGGACACCAAAATTTGGTTCTTTAGGTGTTATGGGACCTCATGGAATGGAATTTGGTGGACCATTTCCTTTTTATGCTTTTATATGACATGTATAAGATTCCAATCTTTTATTCGTAAGGATTAAGAACCCTGAAAAATCATAATTTATAAATTTAATGTTTGTTTCAGTATTTTCCTAGGCTTCTGGAGTAATTTCGAAGGCCAACTATTCGAGAAGAAACTGCTTTTCTTAAGTACATGTCGTGTAATCTCTAACTGTGTCACTGGCTGTGTGTGAAAAGACACGAGGCTGGGAAATCATGGTGGGACACGCCGTGTACCGGATGTACATTCCATGTACCGGATGTACACATCGTATTGTGGAGACCATGTGTCCACCCGTGTGACTAACAAAACTGATGGATAAAACATAGGTTATACACATTGTGTTATGATTGAACATGCTGTGTAGTGTAACCCTTGTATCCATCTGTGTAATGAACAACATGGGGAAGTGGAATCCTTATAGTACAAACCATGTCCATCTAGAACAAGCTGTTTAGAGTGAGCCACGTAACTGGCCTTGTAACTAACAACACGGGTCGGTAAATTTCTTCTAGTACATGCTGTGTCTGGAACTAACATGTTGTTTAGTCTTGTTCTAGGGAAACCATGTGGCTTAGCTGTGTAGAAGAACTCAGGCAGGGGAAGAGGATTCAAGTACACACCATGTGTTAGGACAACACGTCGTGTGTATGGGTTGTTACATGACCTGGGTTAGAAAAAGTATATGCCCATGTGATGGAATATGGGAATACTCCATGTAGGAATTATACACTTTGTGTATCCATGTTTTCTAAAACTTTAATGATTTCTTTATATTGTTATCTTCTTACACTTCTAAGTTTCAGTCCTTGATAATATTGATCTAAAGGGTGTGCTTGGCCTTGAAAATTCATGCCACTGAGAAGTCCTCTGGTTGCCCGCCAGTTGTAGGGAAGTGATCAGACACCAGACATATTTGATCAGAGACTACCAGCAGATCCTATAGTTGTGCCATTCTCTGCACTAACTATTATCCCTGATACAGGTTTTGATGAAAAGTTCAGAGAGGGCTTTATGAGAATGATGCCAACCTTTCAGGGAGTACCGCCTCCTACCCCATCGATGAGAGAATTAACGTGGGTTTTCCAGCAGCAGCGTCCTTCTACCTTAATAGGGGAAGGAGGACCTCAAGCTGCAGAGTCATGGTTAGAATCCATGCTATCTTTCTTCTAACATCTGGACACACCTCCATAGAGGAGGGTGAAACTTTCTCTTTATATGCTTCGGGACTCCACCAAGAGATGGTGGGAAGTGATCTCACAGGCCGGACGCTAGTAGGTTATGGAGGTGGATGAGTTCCAGCATGCCTTCTATGAATTTTTCTACCCCGAGAATTTGAGGGTAGATCGAGCCCGAGAGTTCTTGAGTTTGGAGCAGGGTACTCTTTCGGTCATGGAGTATTCATCTTGCTTCACAGAGCTGCAATGGTTTACACCCTTTCTAGGGGGAGATGAGTTGTTCCTAGCAAGGTAGCATGTGGATGTTCCTAGGCATGACATTTAGGCTCAGGTGAACATATTTAGGTTGACTTACATCACTTCTATAGTCAACCGGGAACTGATCATGGAGGAATATATGAGGTATTCTAGAGCTGTGAGCCAGGGAGGTTTGATATTAAGATTTGGTACCCCTCTTATTGACAGTATGATGTACCGTAGGGAGTATATGCATAGAGATCATAGTAGGTAGAATATTGCTTCTGGTAGCTAGATGATATGCTACAGGTGTAGGAAGACCGTGCATATGAGGCCACGTTGCCCAAGAGACCCAGTGGAGTGCTGATCTTGCAGCAAGATGGGCCATCTTCAGTGATTCTGTCATATCTTCTCACTAGAAACTGGTGAAAGGGGTTCTTCTATGAATCATTGTTCGGGAGAAGCACCACCAGTTTCTCACCAGTCTGGGAATTGGAGTTCTTCCGGCCATTCAGGCCGTGGGGGAGGTCACGGTCATGGTATTCGGTTTCCAGGCTTTCAATGATAGGAGGGTGGATTAGATTAGGGTGTTTAGGAAGGGTCATAGGGCCGCGGTGCAGGTCATATTTTTTCGGTGGAGCAGACCCAGTAGGAGAAGGATCCCGTACCCTCTACAGTTTGAGGTATGATCCTAGTTGCCTCAGTTTTAGGTTATTCTCTTTTTTATATAGGGGATTCGCATATATTTATATATGTTTCTATTGTGGAGAGCCTTAGGCTCTGTATCTTTTATTTAGTTGATGTATTGATGCTAGAAATTCTGTTGGGAATAATAACGGCTAGTGTACATTAGTGAAAGGAGTCCCCTCTTGAGGTTGGTGGGTTCCACTTCTTATGGGACCTCTATATCTTAGAGATGATATGATATGATGTCATTCTCACAATGGACTGGTTAGCTCCCTTCCAAGAAATTGTCGATTTCTATTGCCGTAGGGTGAGTTTCACATCACCAGAGGGCATATCGTTTCTTCATAAGGGCGAATGGGATGTGTAGGAGAGCAGAGCGGGCCCCGAGTATCATGGGTTGGGAGGAGTTATAGCCCATATTTAGAGTTTATATTTAGAGGACCAGGGGACTTCATAGATGTACTTTTCTCCAATGAGGGATCGTCTCAGGGATGTCTTTCTAGATGACTTTTTAGGTTTTCCTCGTGATCAAGAGGTGGAATTTTCTATTGACCTTGTGTTAGGAGCAGCAGTGGTGTCCATTCCTCATTTTAGGATGGCTACAACAGAGTTTCAAGAGCTCAAGAAGTAGTTGGAGGAGTTGCAAGAAAAGGGTTTCATCTGACCCAGTACTTCTCCCTCGGGTTCTCTTGTCCTGTTTGTGAAGAAGGTGTATTGTACCCTCAAACTTTTTGTGGATTATCAGAAGTTGAAACAGTTGATGGTCAAGAACTGATATCCCTTACTGAGGATTGATGATCTCTTTGACCAGCTTCAAGGAGCCTGAGTGTTCTCAAATATTGGATTGAGGTCCTGATATCATCATTTTCACATTATACCATCTGCTATACCTCTTAAAACCCTCTAGAGTAGGTATGGTTTATACGAGTATGTGGTTATGCCATTCGGTCTCACAAACACACCTTCTGTCTTCATGGCACTGATGAATCTAGTGTTCCATCCATACTTGTATTCTTTTGTGGTAGTCTTCATGGATTATATATTGGTGTAGTCTCATACTCAACATGACTATTCTACACATCTTGAGATCATTTTGAGTACACTTAGAGAGCATCAATTATATGCTAAGATATCAAAATACCACTTTTTTATAGACCATATTCACTTCTTTGGTCATGTTATCTCGGAGAAAGGAGTATAAGTAGATCCATAGAAAGTGAGAGTAGTAGTTTCCTAGGAGGAGCCGAAGAACATATTTGAGGTATGAATTTTTATAGGGTTGGATGGATACTATTGAAATTTCATACCAGAATTTTCACACTTATCAGCTCCACTGACGGGCCAGACTAAGAAGGGTGCGATGTACTTGTGGTCATAATCTTGTGAGTCAGCCTTTCAGGTGCTGAAAGGGAGGTTGAATTCAATGCTGATCCTAGTTTTTCCAGAGCCGGACAAGAGATATACTATTTACTATGATGCTTCAGGTATCGGGCTAGGATTTTTGCTTATTCAGGGAGAAGGGGTCATTGCATACGGTTCTTGGCAATTGAGGCCACATAAGGGGAATTACCCGATGCATGATTTCGACATGGTTGCAGTTGTTCATGATTTATGCTACTGGAGACATTATCTGTTGGGAGAGAATTTTGTGATTTTCACCGACCAAAAAAGTCTCAAGTATATCTTCACTCAGTGTGACCTAAATTTGAGACAACAAAGGTGGGATGAGTACCTTTAGTCATTTGACTTTGAGCTTGCCTACACACCTGGGAAAGGAAACGTAGTGGATGAAGCATTGAGAAAAAGGACTCAGATACAGGAAGTCCAAGAGGCCAAAAGTGAGTGGCGTCTTATGGCTCTGTTCTCTAAGATGCATTTTCAGGTGCAAAAAACATAGGGGTAGATGTTTCTTTCGTTTGTAGCTATTAACACTACTCTTCTTGATCTAGTGAGAATGAGGAAACTATCATATTTAGAAGGCCTGGTTCTACGAGAGAGTGTGTCAGGAGAGGACCTTATTCCTATATGGACCATAGGTGAGGATGAGGTATTTTGTTTCCATGCACGTGTATGGGTGTCAAAAGACATACGCGAGGAGCCGATATAGGATTTTAATTCCTCAGTTTGGCCAGTTCATCTAGGTGTCACCAAGATGTATTGTGATATAATCCGATAGTATTGTTGGCTAGGTATGAAGAGAGATGTTGTGGGTTTTTTCATGAGGTGTTCCACCTATCAGTAGGTGAAGGCAGAGCATCATTGACCTGTAGGGATTTTTAACTAGTTACCCATTCTCGAGTGGAAGTGGAATGACGTCGCGATGGACTTCGTGACACATTTACCAAGGTCACCTCGAGGGAATGATGCAGTATGGGTTTTCATTGACAGACTCACAAAGGTTTCTCACTTCATGCCGATCAAGGAGACCATCAGTTTTGATGAGTTGGGAAGGTTGTACATCTGATAGATTGTACGTTTACATGGGGTTCCACACTCCCTTTTTTCAGAAAGGGATGCACATTTTACTTCTTGAGTCTATCAGGGACAACGGAGGGCTTTGGGTACATAGGTACTTCTGAGTACAGCTTACCATCCCCAAACAGATGGTCAGTCCGAGCTTACGATTCAGGTTCTTGAGTACATGCTTCGAGCATGTATCCTAGATTTTGGAGGTTCATGGGAGAAGCACATACCTCTTGTGGAGTTTTCCTACAATAATAGTTTTCAAGAAACTATTCAGGTAGAAACTTATGAGGATTTGAATGTTAGGCCATGCCAATCACCTTTATGATGGATGAAGGTAGGAGAGACAGCTATGTTGGGACCTTGTCTTGTCTAGGAGACCATAGAGCAGATAGAGTTGATTCAGAAGAGAACGCATACTGCACAGTCACGTTAGAAGTCTTATGTTGATCGATGAATATGACATCGGGAGTTCAAGGCCGGTGATATTTTTTTCCTACATGTCACACTAAGGATGGGACACATGAGGATTAGGAGACAGAGTAAGATTTCGTCGAGGTACGTCCGTCCATTTGAGGTTTTGTTTAGAGTCTGGATGGTTGCCTATCGGTTTCTGTTACCTCAGAAGTACCAGTCTATGCATGATTTCTTCCACGTTTCATATCTATGATGTTATTTCTCAGACTCGTCTAATGTTTTCCAACCCAAGGATGTTGAAGTAGAGGTGGATGAATTATATGAAGAGCATCCTATCCGGATTTCTAATCGTAGTGCGAAGGTTCTCTAGGGATGGTCTGTTCTTCTGGTATGAGTGAAATGGCAGCATGGGTGAGTACATGAAAAGATCTGGGAGAGGGAGGCAGATGTATGATCATAGTGACCGAAGTTGTTCAAGGTTTCTTCTTCTACATCACCTTGCTAGGGAAATTCTGGGATGAATTTCTTTAAGGGGGGAAGTTTATAAGAACCCAGATCTTCTTTTCAATAATGTGTTTCTTTTATGGTTGTTTTCAAGAAAAAGATGATTTTCTAGAAATTTCAGGATTACACGCCGTGTACCTGGTTGCTGTGGGTGACTATGTGCTGGACGTGTAATGGCCATGTGTGGTGGCCTAGAAACCACCTAAAGTGGAGGCCGGAAAAGGAAAGTACATGCCAATTTATTTTAAATAACACATAAAGTACTTTCTTTTTATTTCATTAAATAGATCGGGGTCACGTCTGATGGAAAAAACCTTCTTCTTCTCGAATTATCTCATCTGGGAGTGAACGAGACCACCAAATCTTCACCAATCCACCGAATCGCTATCCGTTATCCAATTCGTCCTCTGTATATTGCGTTGGAATCACCATAGTAAGATTTTACTTCTCCTAGAGCCTCATCTCTTGATTTATCCTCTTTTCACGAGTTATCCTTAGTTGATCATTTTTAACATTTTTGTATATCTAAGGAATTCTAGGGAAATTAAAGTCTTGAGGATCATGTATATCAATCTCACAATGTTGAGGTTGGTGGTTTGTGCCTTTCCATAGATAGTCTTTGAATTTTATGTGCAAAAGTGCACAATGACCTCATTATGGTTACTGCATATTTTTGGTTTTTAGCCTTGTTATTTCTTTCTATGACTTGTTTGTCTGGATAGAGGTTAATTTTTTGTGAATAGGGTTAACTTTTCCATGCTATGGATGTTTTCCCATGATTTCTTGTTTTGACCGTTTGGTCTAGCTTTCCAGTTTGGATTCTTGCTTTCCATGCCTAGTATTGTTACGATGGAGTGATTATTATCTGACATGCTATGATATGATTTAGATTATTTAGCCAAGCAGTTCTTGAGTTTTACCTTGGATTCCATTTATCTTCTGTGCACGATTGACTTACACAGGGCTATGAGAACCTGATGTAGTAGACCATAGGGGGAATGGATGTTGAGGGATTCCCCAGAGTGTATGTTTTACTGTTACGTTGCGAGACCATTGAGGGGACAAAATTTTTTCTCCCTCAGTGTGTCTATAGATACATTGATACTGTCCATAGGGGGAATTGGACATTTAGTGCTTATTGAGGGTGCCTAATATTTTCTGATACGAGACCACATGGGGAATTGACAATTAGTGCTTCCTCAGAGTGTATTTTTTAAAGCTGGACTAGAGGGGTAAGATTGTGAGTTCTTCCCAGAGGGCTGCTTGTGTTTGTTTTGGTGGAACTAGAGGGGTTAGGATGTGAGTAATTACCAGAGGGTTACCTGTTGTTGATTATATGTTTTCTTGAAAAATTAAAATGAATGCAATTGAATTTGTAAGATTGTTACAATGTGTACTTACTTTTTTACCGCTTCATTCTGTTTATTACATACCATATATATTCACTGACTGTTAGGCACAAATCATTTGGTGTTTGCCTATTGGGATTAGTCTCACACCCAGTTTGGGTAATGATTTTAGGCCCAAAAGGATAATATTGTTGTAGGTATAGATAAGGGAAATCACCCTTCTACTTCAGGTACAAGATTGATGTGGAGTTGGGGAGCATGGGATCAAGCTGAGGCTTGCGATTTTGGGGAGTTGTTTACTTGTTTTTCTTTTGTACTTTGGTTTAGAACTGTATTCTAGCATTGTGAATTCTTTGGCTATTTTCCTAGACATATGTATCATGCATCATATATATTTATATATATATGTGTGTGTGTGTGCTCAGCTGTTATTACTTCTAGTCTTCTCCTATTTACTGTTTTATGGTATTATTACCGCTTCATCTATTACTTTCTATTTTACTTTTTCTGTGTTACTCTGCCAATGAGGGAATTTTTTCCCCACTATCACACCCAATTCCCTCACTTCTAGTCGTCAACCTCTATTGTTTGGGGAAATGTTCTTGAGGCCATGTGACCAACCAGGTATGGGGCACCTATGGGTGGCTTCTGGAACCGGGATGGTACACCAAGCATCCCTCTCAATTAATCTTTTCTATACAATATGGTTTACCCATCCTATCCTTTCTGAAATTATCCACTCCCCACTTATTTAATATTATCTTAAAACTTTATCATTATTTCCCTATTTATATTTTTTGTTCTCAATTTTAGTTTTAAGTGTTCTTATTTTTGTTTTGATATTTTTTGAATGGTTGTTCTATTGTTGAAGGATTTTTTTCTACCATTCATCTTATTAAATTTAACATTATAATAGATCCCATATTATTTTGGCATGAGGATATCTCTAATAGATTAGTATTGTGATAGTGGATCACTCATTTGGGTGCCTCAATCACTCCAAATTCTTAAGTTATTGTCTAGAGGATTTACCTTTGTAATCATTTGTAGTCGAGGACCTTTATAATTTATACCTCTTCCCTAGGTGTCAGATTCATCATGATCAACCCCATTTGGTATGTTAGGATGTATTTTATGTTTCCATAGGATGGTGTATGTGTAACATTTGATGGTGGATCTTGTTTTAATGTCTCATACTAACATCTCTTTCTTCTTCGTTTACTATTGGAATTGATGGTTTTTTAGTTCCTACTACCATATTCCAGTATTTCCTTGGTTATCACTTGGTTGTTTTTTATTCAGTGGTTACAGAAGTCATGGATTAACATTTTTATCTAGAGTTTTGGAATGTTTACAAAGTGTAGGTTCCAGGCATAGTGGAAGCATGAAATGGACAATTCCTAACTTTTTTTCTTCTATTATTGATAATCAATCCAAGGTCTATTTAGATGAAGAATTTCATAACCAATGGAATTGAATTAAATAACAAGAAAGGGATAGAAAAACCTGGAACCAAGAGAGAGTATATCAACACAAGTTGTTTATAATTATTTAATTAAATAAGAATTAACTCCAAGGTTATTCTTTCTTCGTTGATGCATCTGACCATAGATTTTTAGTGTTCCGTAGTTGTATCGTAGAATCCACGTGTATTATTTCTCTAGTGGTGATCTAAACATGTTCAACATATATTTAGATATCATTGAAGGAGTCTCTAGGTGCTATCACAGAAGATCCTTCCACTTGTGACATCGTCCTTCAATCGACTTGTGAACTACTTTCAAAGCATTATCCTTGATCTAGTGGACAAGGATCACTCTCATTCTTGAGAGAGTTCTTGGGGAAGAAAAACTCTCTAGTCTTGGGAGATTTTTCTCCAATTCATTGTGCACAACCAAATAGTTCTTAGATTTATCTTTTCTAATAAGGGATTAATATAACTCGGTATTTATTTCACTAGGGTAATAGTAAAATAATTTTCACAAGTTCCTTTAATTATTTCCTTAATCATAGTGAAACCCCCATGTCAAATAATAAAAATAATATTATTATTTCTTGACATGTTCTTAAATTGGGAGTTATAATTAAATATTATTTAATCAATTAATATTCAATATTATTATTTCTCACTAGAACCTTAAACTTAATATGGAAATACTCTTTAATATTTGTTAATTATTCTTCCCATAAAATATTCTCTTGAATAACTAGTGTCAAATAAATGTGAGGAGGAATATATGAACAGTTATTAAACCTCAACCAGTAATATTACTTATTCAACTTGTTAAGTAATAAATAATATAATATTTAACAGAGATACTGGATAAACATAGTGTGTGACCCTCTAGGCCTCTTTCTCAGTGACATTAGGAGGAGTATCCTAAAGTCCAAGGTTATCTTCTTGAAACATGACAAGGAACCCATAAAGAAATAAGTTATTTCCTCAATTACATGTCACTTCATAAGAACATTTTCCATGAAATAAAATCCCTTTATAAAAATATCTCTAATCAAGTAGGTTTTAGGCTAGTTCCATCAACCTATATGCTCGATATATCTTTCTTTGACATTTCAAAAATAGAAATTTCCTATTGATCACCATGGAAATGGATTTATTTAGGCTATATCATTTCCATAAAGGGCCTAAGATATTATCTTCCATTAAAGAAAAGAAGGGATAGATCCTTTCTTACATTATTCATTAATGCAATATTACTCATGAGGCACCGAACATATCCTACCTCACCATGAACATTTTTCATCACAGTTTTCTTTAATAAATCTATGTTTGAAACTCATAATACTCAATAATAGTAATATTAATGTACAAGGACCAATACACACATCTGTAGATATAAACATCTAATAACACATAGAAATTTGGACTTCTTATTGGCTAGTCTTGTTCTCATTATATCATACTAGATATCACCAAGGTCATACACCATGAGAAGGTTCCTTAAAGTCCTATGAGTATCCACCCCTGATAGCCTGTATCATTTGTGTCCCTCAAATGATATCATTTGTCTATAAAACATATATTTAAGAATATTATCATAGCACTTCTGGGTTCTCTTTATAGCGGGGAACTTCTATGACCTTTTAGTTTGACAGCTACTCTTGGGACATTATCACATGAAATATCACAGTGAAGAGTAATCATGATGTTTTAAAGAATGTATTGATATTCAAAAACCATGAATATAAGTTATCATAAAGTATAAATAAGTTGGTTCTAGGGCACAAAATCTCTAATAGTATCTCACTTTCACTGGAGCCAACTGCTAACGAGCTTCAGTCTGCTAGCTCTCACATGTCACTCATGATTTTACTAAGATATTCCCTTAGTCAAAGGGTATACCATGTTATGTTCTCTAGGTAATCATCACACTACAACTTCTCCACTATGAAAAAAATCCCTCAATAGGTAATACATACATAGTATGTGCTTTTTCAGTTTATGAGACCTTGGATCTTTTTCAAGAGCCACCACTACAGTATTATCTCAATAAAATATGATAGGGTCTTTACTATTAGCTACCACATAAAGATCATAAAAAAAGATCCAAATATATGTAGCTTCCTTGGTAGCATCATAAGCCACTATGTACTCAGAATCCACTATAGTATCAGTTACAACCGGATGCTTTGAACTCTTCTATCTCATAGCTACTCCATTGATATAGAAAACATATCCTGGTTGCGACTTTAGATCATTCTGGTATGCTTGAAAACTAGCATCATCATACCCTCTGATGACAAGTTCCTCATCTCCTCCATACACCTGGAACATATCCTTAGTTTTTTTCGGATACTTAAGGATAGTCTTAACAGTAGTCCAATACTATTCTCCTAGATCTTCTTGATATCTTCCTACCATACTGAATGCATATGAAAAATCAAATCTAGTACATAAAATAGAATGCATGATTGATCCTATCACCGAAACATATGGGATATTACTCATTATATCTTTCTCCTGTTGTATCTGAGGTCACATTTTCATGGAAAGATGTAAACCATGTGACAATGGAACCAATACCCTCTTGGATTCTTCCATACTAAATATATTTAGTATCTTTTAAATATATGTACTTTGTCTTAGTCAAATAAGTGTATTTAAATCTATCACAAATGTTCTTGATCCATAGAATAGAGGCTGATTCACCTAAGTCCTTCATGGAGAATCACTTATTCAACTATTCCTTAATAGACTCTAAGAATTCTATGTCATTTATAATAAGTAATATTTCATCAACATATACTACTAGGATAATGACTGTATTCTCACTAAACCTTTTGTTATCACACATCTCCTATTCATTTTTAATAACAGTAAATTCTTTTATGGATTCATCAAATCAAATTTTACTTGTCCTAGATTCTTTCTTCAATCCATAAATGTATCTTTGTCACTTTAAAATCTTTTTGGAATCACCTGGTTTCACAAAACCTTCTAGTTGTGTCATATAGACATCTTACTAAAGTTTCTTGTTAAGGAATACAATTTTGACATCCATTTACCAAATCTCATATTCATGGTAACATTCTATGGAAAATATGATTACGATGGATTTAAAGATGTAAACTAGTGAAAAGGTTTCATCGTAGTCAATCCCTTAACGCTGTTTAAACCCTTTGGCTGCTATTATTTCTTTATAGGTATATAATTTAACTTCAATATCCAGTATCATCTTGAGTACCTATTTAAACTCAATAGGATTTACATCAATTGGAAGATCGACCAGAACCCAAACTTGGTTCTGATACATGGAATCCATCTCATAATTCATAGCTTCTAGCCATCATGAAACTTTTGTGCTCTATACTTCTACCTTATAGGATATAGGTTTATCATTGTCCAACAATAATGAGTCACCATCCTAGGTTACTATAAAACCATATATCTCTAGTACCCGTACCTCTATTGAGCTCCTATGTAGTACTTGTGTTTTAGGAAATGCTTCTTCCATGTGGACCTATGGAACATGTTCTTGTACCAACTTCTGTGTATCTTGAGCATCAACCTCTTTGAAGTCAATATTTCTCCCACTATCCTTTTTGAGGATGTGATCCCTCTCAAGAAATACAACTTGTCTGGAAACAATCACTTTCTTGTCTAAGGGATTGTATAGGTAGTATCCCTTTGTTTCCATAGGATACCCTATAAAGATACACTTTATTCCCCTGGGTGCTAGTTCGTTTCTAGATAAAGCCTTAACAAACACCTCACATCCCCATACACATGTATGTAATAAAATGGGTTTCTTTTCACTCCATATCTCGAAGGTATTTCCATTTTCCGATTTATTTGGTACTCGGTTTAATGTGTATGCCACAGTTTGTAATGCATATCCCTAGAAAGATAATGGAAGATCTACATGACTCATCAACGACCTTACCATATCCAACAAGGCAAAGTTCCTAATTTCACTAACACCATTCCATAATTGTGTATAAGGTGGAGTTAAATGATATAGAATCCCAAACTCCCATAAAAAGTCAATAAACTATTGGTTCAGATATTCTCCACCTAGATCTGATCGAAGCTTCTTTATCTTCTTACCATGATGATTCTCTTCTTCATTCTTTAATTCCATGAATTTCTCAAAGGATTCAAACTTATACATTGTCAAGTAAATATAGCCATATCTACTCAAGTCATTAGTAAAATTTATGAAGTAAGAATATCCACCTATATCCTTCATCGAAAATGGTCCACAAACATAATTGTGTAGAAATCCTAGATACTATATGGCCCTTTCTCCCTATCCCCTAAATGGTTGTTTGGTTATTTTCCCTTATAAACATGGGTTACATCTATCAAGTGGTTTTAGCTCAGAAGAGTCTAAATAGCCTTCTTGATCGAGAACTATCAAATGCTTCACATTTACATGACTATGGAGGTCATGCCACAACTAGGTGTTATATGAGTCGTGTGAACCTGATTTGTTATCAATTTATAACACTTGGTTTTTGTGTAATTTAAAACATACGGACCATTATTTAAATGCTCCCTACCATAACATATGTTCACATTATAAAAGAAAAAAATTTTATTTTAAAACTTGAAAATAAACCCATCTGTATCTAAAATTGATACAGAAATTATGTTTTTGGTAATAGTATATATACATTAACAATTAAGTAAAGCCAAATCATTCCCTTCATCAATAAAATGTGGTAGTCACCAATGGAAAGAGTAATTATCCTCACACTATTGGAATCTCGTAGATCCACATATCCCATAAAAATTCTCCGAAATCAACTTGGTTGCTTCATTTGGATATAGATGTGAGCACAAAAATATGTATCTAATAACCAATGTGTAGAAATGAAAATATTGCACTTGATAACGAACACTCCTTTGGCTACCCCTTGTGTTTGGGTGTGATTCCTCTTCTAGTGTCCTGAATTTCCACATACAAAAAATAATACCCTCTTTTACATTCCCTACCTTTGGATCTTATTATTCTTATTCAGATGGTGATTAGGGGTTTTAGAATAATTATAATTATGAGGCCCCTTTTTATTGTCCTTTCTCTTTCTATTCACCATAAGGACTATGGGTTTTTCACACCCCATGTCTTTATCCATTTGGAGAATCAAGGGTAGAAGTTCTGATAGACTCTTCTTATTATTTCCCATATCACAATTCAAAATAAAACAAGGGAAGGTCTTGGGTAGTGATAAAAGTATGATATCTGTATGCAACTCATTTGGGAATTTAATCCCTAAGATGTCTAGATGCTCAATGTAGCTGATAAGTTTGACTACATGAGGCACAACTAGCTCAGACTCTCCCATCTTAGTCATGAACAAAGCATTGTAGATCTCATACCCTTATTTTCTTTCCTTCTCTTGATAGAGATCATGAAGGTGAGGCATCATACTATGGGAATCCATTTCCCCATGTTTCTTCATGATCTCATTAGACATGGATGATATCATTGAGCACTGAACATCTATAGAATCTTTCAGATGCTTCTCATACAGGGAGAGCTCTTCATCACTCACCTAATTTCTAGGAACTATTGGTAAAGGTTATTCCAACACATATAGTTTCCTTTCATGGATAAGGATGACCCATAGGTTCCTTTTCCAATCTTGTAAAATTCATTATTTTGAGAATGTTTTCCTTCTTGAGTATGGATTGAAGAGATATGTTTGATGTCATTTTTAATTTTGTTTCTATAAAGAAGATAACTAGATATTTAGTACATTATATGATAAATTTTGACAAATGAATAAATATTACATTTATTAGTCTCCAAATATTTTATCAAAATCCAACAGCCCTCAGCATTGGATTCAGAATATCCTGTTTCTTGGATATTCTAGTTATGGCATCCCACCTTTTTATTACATTTCTTTTTATTAATATTTAAAAAAAGAGGATCTTTAAAGTCTAGTGTCTTGGAAATCAGAAAAAAATATATGAAAACATTAAACATTCTTCTAAACCACTTGTAAGGATTCATCATAGGTTCATAATAAGTAAAATTAGTACATCTCATAACCTAGAGACAGTAACGTCCCCGGTCTGGGTTCCACTCAACGGGTTCCCCGAGCCTAGTTCACCACGTGACCTCAAGTGCATTTCCCCAAACGCCAGAGGCTGCCGACTAGCAGCGAGGGCCCATGTTTGATAGTGGGGAAACTATGCCCTTATTTGTCAAAGTGTAGCGCAGCGGAATGGAAATAAAACATACAACAAACAGTGGAAGAAATAAACCATACACAACTGAAACAATCAACAATATATAAATAGTGATGCTACATGTCTCAAGTACTAAGAAAATAGCCAGAGCATGTTATACATCATTACAATATAGCAAAAAAAGAGTACAGAAAAACAAAGAAAATAGCTGGAAAAGGCATCGCGAGCCTAGGCTCGGTCCCATGCCCTCCTACTCCTCAGCAACAGTCAAGTACCTGTCTAGGGACTCTTGCCCCTATCCACACCTACAGAAACGTAATCTGTTTGGGCCGAAAAGAATGACCCAAATAAGGTGTGAGAAATATATCTCAGTAGGCACCCACCAAAGGCCTGTGCCCAACTGCGTGTATGCATGAAACAATAGTGTGCAATAGTAAAATGCAATAAAGTAAGAAGTACTAAAAAGTAACTAACCTAACAATTAAATTTCCATTTTATTATTGATTTAATTCATTTAATTTAGTAACATTTTTGTGCTCAATAGCACCAATCCTTCAGGCCTACCAGAACCGTGCCCTCGGGCTAAAATAGTAAACCATGCCCTCAGGCTTGCCCTTAGGACATACAGAATCCAACCCACAGGTGTTGCCCTCAGGCGTAACAGAAATTGCCCTCAGGCGTAGGAAGTTTCGCCCTCAGGCGCAGAAGTCAAGTCCTCAGGAACGAAAGTTTGCCCTCAGGAGAAATAGAACGTCTCCCTCAGGATAAAATAGTCACGCCCTCAGGCTAATCACAACAATGCCCTTAGGCCAAATACAACAATGCCCTCAGGCTAAACAGGTAACCGGGCCCTGACCAATAGTTAAACAAGCAGTAACAAGAAATTCCTCTCAAGGAAATTCTACAATTACTACTTTAAGGCACACCCTCGGGTATCCTGGCCAAACGGCTAAACAGTGAAACAGACCCCTGGTGTGGTTCTGGATCGAAGCAATGATCCCAACCAGCATTTTATTATCACAATTTAATCACCTATGCAATTCTAGGAATTTAAATATAGAAACAGCCTCAGCCACACGACACCCCAACATGGGTTCGTGGCACGAAAACCCACAAAAACACACGAAAGTTGGAAATTTACACCAAGCCACCTACCTTATACACCAACGAACGTTATACCCGAACGCCGACTCCAGAAACACCCAACAACGGCGTAGATATGATGAAGAATAAAATACATTCAAATATAAATAACTTCCCCTCGGGAAAGAATTGGTAAGAACGGTACTAGGAGAGGAGAGGGATTACCCACGCGGTTCCAACGAGATCATCCGAAGATGAAACAGATTCCAGACAAACACTCGGTGGATCTTCAAAGGGTCGGCCGTCCTCCTTGGCTCAAAAACAGCTCAAATTCCTCCTCTGCCAAATGAGGAGGCTACTGCCTGTTTTAAGCCAAAAAAACAAAGTACACGGCGTGTACTTATTTCATTTACCTGTTCATTTGGCGGCACCGCCACTCTGTTCAACCGTCGACATCAGTACACGGCATGTACTCTAATGTAAACGACGTGTACTGTCACCCAGCTGTCGGCTGCTCCACCACCTTACTGTTTAGGCCTGCCAACTGACTACACAGCGTGTAAGGAAACACTACATGGGATGAAGTCAGTTTTTACACCCTTCGTCGCCAGCATGGCTACACATCCTGTGTACTCATCCCCACACGACCAGAAGTACATGGCGTGTGGAAAAAGTACACGGCGTGTAGTTCCAAAATTCAGGATTTTCCCCATTTTCCATATTTTCACAAAAATAATTAAGGAAAAGGAAAAAGAAGAAGCCCGTAACTCAAAAATAAGAACCAAGTTCTTACATACTTCCTCCCTTATAGCAATTCGTCCCCGAATTTCCCTTCCCAGGGTGGCTAAGATAATGCTCATAACAACTCTGGCCACTGAGCACGTATGTCAGACTCCTGCTCCCAGGTCTCGTACTACACTCGGCCATGCTGACATAGCACTCGTACAAGAGGAACTGACCGGCCTTGGAGAACCTTCGTGCTTCTTTCTACGATACAGATCAGATTCTCTTCAAAGGACGCATCATGCTGAAGCTCAACCTCCTCTGGCTGAAAGGTGTGAGATGGGTCTGAATGGTAGTGACGCAACTGAGACACGTGGAAGACATCACAAATGGATCGGTACCACTACGGTAACTGCAACTGATAGGCAACCATCCCGACTCTCTCCAGAATCTCAAATGTCCCCACATACCTCGGTGAAAGCTTACTCTGTCTCCTGATCCGCTTGTGTCCCAGCCTTGGCGAAACACGCAAGAAAACATGATCCCCGACCACGAACTCCAAAGGTCATCTGCAGCGATCAACATTAGACTTCTGACGAGACTGCGTAGTAACCATCCACTTCTGAATCAACTGGACCTGCTCAAATGTCTCCTGCACGAGTTGTGGCCCTAGTAAAGCTGTCTCACCTACCTCTAACCAGCACAAAGGTGATTGGCATGGCCTACCATATAAAGCCTCATATGGTTCCATCTCAATAGTCGCACGAAAACTATTGTTAGAGGAAAACTCTACTAAGGGTATATGCTTCTCCCAAGAGCCCCAAAAGTCTAGGACACATGAGCGCAGCATGTCCTCTAGGACCTGTATCGTACGCTCCGACTGCCCATCTGTCTGAGGGTGGTATGCTATGCTCATAAGCACCTGATTACCCAGTACCCTCTGAAAACTCTGCCAGAAACGAGACGTAAAGCGGGAATACCTATTAGAAACAATAGAACAAGGGACCCCATGAAGACATACGATCTCTCAGATATACAACCTTCCGAGATCCTCAACACCGATGGTCTCCTTGATCGGCCAGAAGTGAGATACCTTCGTGAGTCTTTCCATGACAACCCACATGATGTCATTGCCTCGAGGTGACCTTGGAAATCCCATCACGAAATCCATCGTGACATCATCCCATTTCCACTCTGGAATGGGTAACTGCTGTAAAAACCCAGATGGTCTCTGGTGCTCTTCCTTCACCTGCTGACAGGTGGAACACCTCGTAACAAAACCGGCTATCACTCTCTTCATACCCGGCCACCAGTACTGACATCTCAAGTCACGGTAAATCTTGGTAACCCCGGGATGAACTGCCCAAACTGAAGCATGAAGGTCCCGCATCATCTCCTCACATATATCCCCTGGAACCCATACCCGTCCATGGAAATTCAAAACGTCTTCATCACTTAACGTCCAACCAGAAGAAGGGTCCCCACATGCCACCGACTCCCATAGAACTAGGCCTTCTGAATCTGATAGCTGTCTCATCCTCACTCTGTCTAGGAGGGTAGATGTAACAGATAGAGGGGAAAGATAAGTCTTCCCCTGACTGTCGTGCAACTCTAGATGCATCTCAGAGAACAAATCCATGAGCTTCCACTCACCACTGGCCTCCTGCACTGCCTGTATCTAAGTCTTCATGCTCAGTTCATCAGCTACTGCATTACCTTTACCAGGTGTATAGGCAAGCTCAAAATCTAAGGACTGCAGGTACTCAACCCACCTTCGCTGCCTCAGATTCAGGTCACACTGAGTAACGATATACCTGAGGCTTTTTTGGTCGGTGAAAACCACAAAATGCTCTCCCAACAAATAATGTCTCCAACAGCGCAATGCATGCAAAACTATAGCCAACTCGAGATCATGCATCGGGTAATTCCTCTCATGTGGCCTCAACTTCCGAGACCTGTACACAACAACTCGATCGCCTTACATCAACACTGCTCCCAATCCAATCCCTGATGCATCACAGTAAATTGTATAGCTCTTCCCTTGATCTAGGATTATCAGGATCGGTGATGATGTCAACCTTCCTTTCAGGTCATGAAAAGCTGCCTCGCAATCTTCTGACCAAACGAACTTCACACCCTTCTTAGTCAGCCTCTTCAATAGTGTTGCTAAGCATGAGAAGTCTTGTATGAAGAGTCTTTAGTAACCAGACAGCCCTAAGAAACTCTGTACCTCAAACACGTTCTTAGGATGCTCCCAGGAAACTCCTGCTCTCACCTTCTCTGGGTCTACTGCAACTCCTTCCTCTGAGATTATATGACCTAGGAAGTGAATCTGGTCCATCAAAAAGTGGAACTTTGAGAGCTTTTCATATAGCTGATGCTCTCTCAGTGCAATCAATACGATCTCAAGATGGGTGGAATGGTTGTGTCGAGTGTGAGAGTACACCAAGATGTCGTCCATGAATACTACCACAAAAGCATCAAGATACGGATGGAACACATGATTCATCAGAGCCATGAAAACTACTGGTGCATTCGTCAGTCCGAACAACATAATTGTATACTCATATAGACCATACCTACTCCTGAAAGCTGTGAGAGGTATATCTGATGGTCTCACGCGCAGCTGATGATATCCGGATCTCAAGTAAATCTTCAAGAAAACTCATGCTCCATGAATTTGATCAAACAGATCATCTATCCTAGGTAAGGGATATTAGTTCTTAACCATCAACTGGTTCAGCTTCCCATAATCCACGCAAATACTGAGGGTATCGTCCACCTTTTTTGCAAAAAGGACTAGAGAACCCCAATGAGAAGTACTGGGTCAGATAAATTCCTTTGCATGTAACTCCTATAACATCTTCTTGAGCTCCTACAACTCAGGTGTAGCCATCCTAAAAGGAGGAATGGACACTGGTGCTGCGCCTAGCACAAGCTCAATAGAGAAATCCACCTCACGCACCGGAGGTAGACCTGAAAAGTCGTCTGGGAAGACATCCCTGAAATGATCAACAACTGGAGGGAAATTCGTCTGACAAGTCCCCTGATCTTCCAGATATAATCTCGCTATCTGGGCTGTGATTCCACCTCTCCCATGATGCTATGGTCCAGCTCAAATCGCCTGAATATCCCATTAGACCTTGTATAGAAACTCTTCGCCCTCTGGTGACATGAAACTCACCCTGCGACGATAGTAGTCTACAAAGGCTCGAAAGGGAACCAACCATTACATCCCGGGAATGAAATCATATCTCGTCATCTCCAAGACATAGAGGTCCCAAGGGATGTGACACCCTCCAACCTCAAGGGGGGAACTCCTTACACTGACGCACACCAGCCGTCCTAGTCCCCAACAGAGTGTCTAGCATCATGATATCAGAAGAATAAGAAACACAGAGCCCAAAGCTCTCCACAAAGGGCACATATATAAAACTATGTGTAGCACCTGTATCAAAAAGTACTGAAGACAAGACAAAAGCTACTAAAATAGTACCTATAACTGTAGAAGGTCCGGGATCCTGCTCCTGTTGGGTCTGTTGCACTACGTATGCCTGCCCAGTGCCACATCCCTGTGACACATCCTGGCTACCCTGAGCTGTCCCGCCCTGCTGCCTCTGCGATCCTGGTGTCTGGCTACCACGGCCACAACCACCATCTCAGCCTTCACGCCCTAACGTATTCCAGTCCCCTACTGGTAAGAAGCCACTGGTCATACTCCTACACGCGGAGTCTTCACATAACCCCTCTCACTATCCACTGGTAGAAACACCGTACAAAAGTGCTACAGATGACCCATCGTGCCGCAAGCTCGACACTCCACTGGGTCTCATGGACACTGCAGCCTCTTGTGCCCCTATCTGCCACACTAGTAGCACCTCATCGGGCCACCTGAAGAAGCTACCTGGCTGGTATTTCCCGCCTAAGAGAAGTCCATCTGTCTCTTACTCTTGCCAGTAGAAAGAGTACCATTAACTGGTGATAAACCACCCTGGCCCACACCACTAGATTCTCGTAGGTTCCTCTCAGAAATCAGCGCCTGGTTTACAATAGCGTGTACTGAAGGAAACCTGAAAACATTCACCAGTTCTCGGATGTCATACCGAAGACCATACTCAAAAGGTCTGGATCTCAACGTCTCATCACCCACCAGCACGGGTGCAAAACGCTGAAGCTCCGTAAAACGAGCAAAATAGTCCATCACCGACATAGCACCCTACTACAGATTCATGAACTCTCGAGCTCTATCTTCCCTCAGCGTCTCTGGTAAAAATAAGTCATAAAAGACTGACTAAAAATCTTCCCACGCCATGTCTCTCTGATACTTTGACTGGGTGGTAACATCCCACCACCTCTTGGCGGAATCACACAGCATGTAAGTCGCGAGCTTGACCCTTCGCCCTGGAGGCGTCTCAAGATGCTCAAAAATAGTCTGTATCAATCCTAGCCAAGAATCCACAACCTGTGGTCCTCCATCCCTTGAAAACATAGGCAGATGCTGTTGCTGAAAGATATGTGTAAGCTCGACCATAGATGTGGTAGCTTGCGGTGCTCCGTGAAAGGTCTGCATGAACCTCATAAAGCCTTCACGGAATTGCACCTCTGCGCCTGTGTCTGGTATAACAGGTGGCGCTGCATCTGGCTCTGCTGGTGGATGAACTGGTAGCCCATAGCCCACCATCTACAGAGTATAATCGTCGCCGCTCTCCTGGAGAACTACTTGCGGTTGTCTAGGCGGCATGACACTACAAGGTCAAAATCACGCCTCAGAATCAAGATTATTAAGACTGAAACGAAGGAACCACAAAGGAAAAAGAGGAAGGAGGAATTTCAAAATTTGAAAAACAAGACTACACGGTGTGTACACTGACTACACGGCGTGTACTTGACTTCTCTTCCCCTTCTCAGGTCCTTACACACGGCTAAGCCACATGGCTTCCATCGAACAAAAGTACACGACATGTATAATATCTACACGGCATGTACGGTGTAATTTTCCAACTGCCCGTGTCGTCTGTGACATGGCCGACTACTCGGCTTGAAACTACATGGTGTGTTACACCCGCACACGGCATGTACACCACCCCGTTTCCCAGCCACACGGCTAACTCCACACTGTCTGTCCTCAGACAAGACTACACGGCGTGTCCCACAGGTACACAGCGTGTTCCGGGAGAGGTGACACCGGCCCGTGTTGTTAGTTACACGACCGAGTCCCCAGGTCACACTACATGGTGTGTCCATTCTGTACACGGCGTGTTTTACCCAAGCCTTGCCCTACCCCGTGTCGCCACCCACACGGTTTGTGACACGGGAAGAGACTACACGGCGTGTACTCTAGGTACATGGCGTGTACTCAAAAAGTTCATTTATCTTCCTGAAGAGAAGAACATACCCGGCGTGTATAAAGTTACTACACAGTGTGTATACTGGGTTTCCAGACAGTATGCCTCAGAAACTTCCCCGGAACCCAGAAAATACTGAAAAACAACACCTAAGTGTCAAATTCCGACTTGTGAGGGCCCATACTCCCCACGAATCATTGTTTGACATCCCATATGTGTTATAACCAATAAACAGTCAAGGATCCACCAAATTCCAGTCAATGGGGGCCCATACTCTCCACGAATCAAAGTTTGGTGTCCACTCTATAAACAGGATCACACAAAGAATACCCTATCACAGAGCAGGTATTTATCAAGTAGCTATCACAACAACATGCTTTTCTAGCACAAAAACTATCACAACAACATGGGAATTTCTAATGCACCTACATGGCATGGAAAATATGAATGGAATGTGATATCTAGCATGTGCCTATATGATTCAGGAGATGGCATACCCTAATCTCATCGGGTTGCAACTAAATAGAACCCGTAGACAAATTATAAATAGCACAATCTCAAGTCCGTCACCCAACAGTGAAATCAAATCAACTGTAAATTGCAAAATCAGTAAAATTGCAATCACAAGGTAAATTGGCTTTTCCCTGTACACGGGTTAGCTATGCCTGGTCACAACTTATTACCAACTACCGTTCGTCCTATCCCTGACTACGGCTCCAAACAGAAAGTCAAAGAAAAGAACCCCTCTGATACCACTTTGTAACGTCCCGGATCCGGGTGCCACTCAACAGGTGTGCCGAGCCCGGTTCACCATGTGACCTCAAGAGCATTTCCCTAAACGCCAGAGGCTACGGACTATCAGTGAGGGCCCAAATCTGATAGTGGAGAAACTATGCCCTCATTTGTCAAAGTGTAGCGCATCGGAATGGAAATAAAACATACAACAAATAGCGGAAGCAGAAAACCATACACAACTGAAAGAATAAAAAGTATATAAATAGTGATTCTACATGTATCAAGTACTAAGAAAACAGTTAGAGCATGTTATACATCATTAATTTATAGCAAAAATAGAGTACAACAAAACAAAGCAAATAGATGGCAGTGGCATCGCGAGCCTAGGCTCCGTCCCATGCCCTCCTACTCCTCAGAAACAGTCATGTACCTGTGTAGGGACTCTTTCCCCTATCCACACCTGCAGAAACGTAATCTGTTTGGGCAGAAAAGCATGACCCAAACAGGGTCTGAGAAATATATCTCTGTAGGCACCCACCAAAGGCTCGTGCCCAACTGCGTGTAAGCATGCAACAATAGTGTGCAGTAGTAAAATGCAATAAAGTAAGCAGTACTGAAAAGTAACTAACTTAACAATTAAATTTAAATTTTATTATTCATTTAATTCATTTAATTTACTAACATTTTTTTTCTCAACAACACCAAGCCCTCAGGCCAACCAGAACTGTGCCCTAAGGCTAAAATAGTAAACCACGCCCTCAGGCTTGCCCTCAAGCCATACAGAATCCAACCTGTAGGTATTTCCCTCAGGTGTAACAGAAATTGCCCCTCAGGCATAGGAAGTATCACCCTCAGGCACAGAAGTCAAGCCCTTAGGCACAAAAGGTTTCCCTCAAGTGAAATAGAACATCACCCTCAGGCTAAAACAGTCACACCCTTAGGCTAATCACAACAACACCCTCATGCTAAATACAACAACGCCCTCCGGCTAAACAGGTTATCGGGCCATGCCCAACAGGTAAACAAGCAGTAACAAGCAATTCCTCTCAAGGAAATTCTATGATTACTACTTTAAAGGCACACCCTTGGGTATCCTGTCCAAACGGCTAAACAGTGAAACACCACCCTGGGGTGGTTCCGGATCCAAGAAACGATCCCAACCATCATTTTATTATCACAATTTAATCACCTATGCAATTCTAGGCATTTAAATATAGCAATGGACTCAGCCACATGACACCCCAACATGGGTTCATGGCACAAAAATGCACAAAAACGCATGACAATTGGAAATTTACACCAAGACACCCACCTTATATGCCAACGAACGTTATACCCGAACACCGACTCTAGAAACACCCAAGAACGATGTAGATATGACGAAGAAAAAAACCCATTCAAACATAAATAACTTCCCCTCGGGAAAGAATTGGTAAGAACATTACCAGGAGAGTAGAGGGATTACCCGTGTGGTTCCAACGAGATCGTCCGAATCCGAATCGGATTCCAGACGAACACCCAACGGATCTTCAAAGGGTCGGCCGTCCTCCTTGGCTCAAAAAACGACTCAAATGCCTCCTCTTCCAAATGAGGATGTCACAACCCGTCCTCGGGGCCCGTGTCGTGACTACCCCAAGCCCGGCTTCCATAGGCCAGTGGCTGGCGACTAGAACCAAGGTGTAAATCCCGGTAAAAGGGAAGGCATTGCCTTTGTAAAGTAAACAAACACCACAGAGCAAGAATGCAGTAGAAGTAAACACTAAGTAAAAACTGAGTACAACAGTAAGTGTGGAAGTAAGTGGGATAGTATACAAACCCTAACTGAAGGTAAAGTACAATTGGAAAGGGAAAACAGTGACTAAAAGTAGAGCCACAGCGTTGAGCCGTCAACTGGAAATCCCACCTAAAGGGTGGGTACAGATAGCCTCCACTGCTCCTTGGGTCCAGCCGACCGCTTCGAGTACGTCCCGCCCAGTGGTCCAACTCCAGGTACCATCCTGCTCCACTAGCCTCAACCACGATCAGCTCTGTCCATCGTCTGCAACCAACACAACGTAGTGCGGGCATAGCCCATGCAGGGGTGAGTATAAGATACTCAGTAGGGACCCCGAGACCCCTGAAGGTCTCCCAGAATCCACAAAGGACAATCCACAAAGGAAATATACAATCACGAAGTAACATCCAACACTACTTAGGTATATGCCCATACATATACCTAAGTCATCAATTCTCGTTCGGCTCCAACATCCGAGCCCAAGTACAACCCAGTCCACACAGGAAAGCAAAAAGTAAATCCACATAGGATAGCACAACACAATCCATGAAGGAAAGCGAAACAGGATTCACCTCACACAGGTATACTTCTTCGTATGATGATTGAGATGATCAGATATATCCACTGATTCATCTAAGCCGTCGGACCCACAAAGGATCGATAGGTACTAACCCCCGAAATGACCCACAAAGGATCTGACCCACACAAGATCGATAGGTAACTAACCCCCGCAATGACCCACAAAGGATCTGACCCACACATGATCGGTAGGTAACTAACACCCGCAATGACCCACAAAGAATCTGACCCACACATGATCGATACGTAACTAACCCCCGCAAAGACCCACACAGGATCAGACCCACACAGGATCTGTAGGCACTGGCCCACATAAGACCGCTGAGCACTGACCCACACAGGATCAGACACACACAGGATCGGTAGCACTGATCCACAATGGATCACTGAGTGCTGTAGTCGTCGCCGTCGAATCCACTGAGGATCTCTGTACAGTCGTCGTCGTAGTCACAGTCGCAACCAGCACTAGGGTTCCCGCACACAACAAGCTCGTTCGGGAGGGTCCGCTCCACGATCCAAGAGGCTGAAACATCAAATGACACATAGTCCTGAGTTGATGTATCCAAAAGTTCCGTATCGTCAACAGGAACTCAACGTCGCAGACGACGCGTCAATCAGACGCCCGGTCTGAGAGTTATTGGCTTTTTCGTACCAGGGGCCCGATTGGTTTTTTAAGTCAAAACCAACCCGACTATACTCCACCTGCATCCAAACCTCGGGTGGAGTAAGTCAAAAGATCTGTCTCACTTAGAGGAATCCATCAAAGTTGACGGCACGCCAATCGAACGTCCGAAGCTCAAGTTATACGCATTTCCGCTCCGAGGGCTCGATTGGTTTTGTGTACGAACCAACCCGGCCAAACCCAAAGTATTCTGAAACCATGAGTGTAATATTTCAAAATGACCGCCTCGATCCAAGGATCACATCATCATTGACGGTGCGTCGATCGGAGGTCCGTAGCCCAAGATGTGGGCAAAAGACCGTAAGGGGTCCCAAAACGGGGTGCCTGGGCCCAGACCGACCCGACCCAACCCCCCCCCCCCCCCCCCCCCCCCCCCCGGGGGTCAACCCAACCCGGGTCCGACCTAGATGGCGCAACCCGACCTGGACTGGGCGTGACCCGGATGGCACTGGCCGGGTGGCCAGTGGGTCGGCTCGGCCGTTACGGCCGAGCCGCTGGCGGGAGGCATGCTGCCCCCCGTGTGATGGAGCCGTGGCCCCACGTGGGGCGGCCCTTGCCAGGAAACGCGGCAGCCGGCCATGTCCCGTGCCCCTCCAGTCCCGCACGGTCGCGGGACCGCGCCTTTCCGTCGCGGCTTCAGCCGCGATGGCTCATCCCGGCGACGCGCTGGGCGCCGCCGCCACCTGCCGCCGGTGTCGCCGTGCCGGCGGGCTGCTCCGTGGACCACTGGACGAGTTCTGGTGGTCAGAATTGCACGCCGTCTTCGCCAAAAGCCCTCCCGGGGTCCATCCTTCACTGCGAGGATCTCACATCACCCGTGCGGCTTACATTGTCATCGTCCACCGTTCCGCACACCAATAATGAAAAGGGAGGTGGGTTTAGACTTGTTTGTTGATCTGCACCCGCCACATTAGCGGTTTTAAAAGTCTCACAACAAACATTTAATCACACTCCGTGGGTATAAATCACAAATATTTAAATGAATCAAACCCCTACCTCAACGTTGTCGTTGAACGTGAGTTCGTCGCGGAATTGACCATCACGGAAGAAGAGGATCGTCGCGTCGCGAAAGGAGCGTCGCTGTCGTCGTGGTACACGGCATCACGTCGATGATCTCCGACGGTTAAAAACACACAGATTTAAGTTGCACCAAAACAAACCATGTCGAGGATGTAATTCACAAAGAATTAAAAGAACCGTAATCCCCTACCTCAATCGGTTGTTGATCGAAGGTTGTCGCGGGGAAGGAACGTCGCGGAAGAAGAATCGTCGGCGTCACGGAACACGATGTCACGTTGTCGATCTCTGAGGGTTTGGCGTTCTTTGTCGCCCTTCGTCGAAGGCCGGCGTTCTTCGCGTTCTTCGCGTTCTTCGCGAAGAAGGATGAAGATCTTCAATCTTGAGAGCTTCTCCCAATCCTCTCAACAACCAACCCTCAAGTGAAACAAGTATTGGTCTTATTTTATTCTCAAGCCAACAATTAGAAAATCAAAGTTAAGTAACGAACCATTAATTCGATGAATTAATGGTAACGACTTAACTGCCCAATTAATAGGGACGTTTAGAATTTAAGAAAACACATCAGTTGACATTCATTTAAAAGAGGTTTTCGCGGGTGCGTTACATCGAGGGAAAGAAATTGTGGGGCTCATGCAGGCCCCACCTCACAAATATCATAACAAGTGGGTAGGATATCGTGGGTCCCACCTTATCCGCTTAACCTGGATTAAGTGGCTTCAAGTGAAATAAAATAAAGTTGTCGCACCACTTTTTTTTATTTCTTAACTTAACCCCAAATATTAAAAACCACACCCGAGAAAATGCAACTCCGGAAATGGCGTTTCTAAGAAAATACCGGCGTTTCGATTCCATTGGTGCCCTCGAAATTCGATTCCAAGCACCGGTTCAAAAGTTAGAAAAACTCGCTCGTTCGTTCACTGAACGTACCCGAGCCAACCTTCGGAAAATAATTCCGGGCACACCGGGCCTCAGAATCTGGTGCCGCCAGAAACTGCGTTCTTGTAAAATTCCAAATAAAATTAAGAAAAAAATTTCCTTGAATTTTACAGGTCTTTACATCACTCCCACCTCTGGGATTTACATCCCTGTAAAGATACATCATAACTAGGGAAACAAAAGTGGGTAGTGAGCACACATCTAAGCCTCCCGCTCCCAAGTGATCTCCTGGAGGTTCCCGTGCTACCATCTGATGCACACTAGAGGAATCAATCATCCATATAGGACCCTCTCCTGTCGATCCTCGATCCCGACCGGTACCTCCGTAAAAGTCTCCCCATCATCAAAGCCCATCTCCCCATGGTCAATGATATGCATCGGGTCGTGCACGTATCTCCTAAGATGAGATACGTGGAAGATGTCATGAACCCGATGCAACTCAGGTGGTAGAGCCAGGCGATAGGCCACCTCGTCAATCCTGCTGAGGACCTGGAATGGTCTGATGAAGCGTGGAGACAACTTGCCGCCTCAACCAAATCTCTGTAATCCATGTCGAGGTGAGACCCGCAAGAAGACGTGGTCGCCATCCTCGAACTCTAGTGGCCTCCGCCTCCTGTCAGCATAAGACTTCTACCGGCTCTGAGTTGTCCTCATTCGCTCCTGGATGACCTAGACCTTCTCTGTCATGGCCTGGACCATCTCCGGTCCCACAAGTGCTGACTCCCCAGGGTCTGTCCAGCACAAAGGAGATCTGCAAGGTCGATCGTACAATTCCTTGTATGGTGCCATCCCAATGGTGGAGTGGTAGCTATTTTTGTACGCGAACTCCACCAAGGGTAGGTGGTTCTCCCAGCTGTGACCAAAGTCGAGGACACATGCGCGGAGCATGTCCTCGAGATTCTGAATGGTCCTCTCCGTCTGACCATCCGTATGAGGGTGAAAGGCAGTGGTCAGACGTAGCTGCATCCCGAACACCTCCTATAACCCCTTCCAAATCCGAGAAGTAAAGTGAACATCTCGATCAGAGATGATAGATAATGGAACACCGTGAAGCCGTATAATCTCCTGAATGTAGAGACGTCCCAAGCTCTCTACTGAGCCCTACTCTCTGATAGGAAAGAAGTGTGCCGACTTGGTAAGTCGGTCGAAAATCACCCAAATGGAGTCGTGACCTCTAGAAGTGCATGGAAGTCCAGTCACGAAGTCCATAGATATCCCGTCCCACTTCCAATCCGGGACCTCCAAGGGCTATACCAAGCCTGCTAGTACCTGATGCTCTACCTTCACCTGCTAGCAGGTGAGGCATCGAGAAACGAACTTTGCCACAACCTTCTTCATGCCTGGCCACTAGTGCTGTCATCTGATATCCTGGTATATCTTCGCTACTCTAGTATATACCACTAAAGGGGAATTGTGAAACTCTCTCAGCACCTCCTCCCATAAAGAAACTGGTACCAAGGTACTTCCTCTGTAAAGGACGTCGTGCTTTGCTCCAAAGGAGAAACCATCAGGTGCCTTTCCTGAGGATATCTGCACATGTCGCGTCTCACAGTTGGCGTCCCCACACTGTGCCTCTCTGACCCACTGCAGTAGTGGAGGAGTGACTGTGAGTGACTGAAGGAAGGCTGATCCATCTCTATCCACGAAGGATATCTTCAAAGTGGCTAGCCGCTCCGTCGCCTCCTCAAGCAGCTGAATGTACGTCCTCCTACTAAGATCATCGGCTACTACATGCCCCATCCCAGGAGTATAGACTATCTCAAAGTCATAGTCCTAGAGGAACTCAAGCCATCGCCACTGTCTCAGGTTCAGGTCCTTCTGAGAGAAGATGTACCTGAGACTCTGATTGCCAGAAAAGACTGTAAATCGCTCGCCTATTAGGTAGTGTCGGCATGTATTCAGAGCGAAGACCACTGATGCTAACTCCAGGTCATGGGTAGCGTAGTTCTCCTCATTAGGCCTCAACTAACGTGATCCATAGGCGATCACCGCCCGCTCCTGCATCAGGACACATCTGAGTCTGGTCCCTGATGCATCGCAGTAGACTACGTACCCTACTCCCTCCTCCGGCAACCTCAAGATAGGTGCGCTGGTAAATCTCTCTCTCAGCTTATCGAAGATCTACTTACATCTGTCTGACCACACAAAGGGTTTCCCTTTCTTTGTCAAAGCTGAGAGTGGTGCCACTACTCTGGAGAAGTCTGGCACAAATCTCTGATAGTATCTAGTTAGTCCCAAGAAACTCTGCACCTCCGTCATGCTCCTGGGTGGCTCCCAAGCTAGCACTGCCTCAATCTTCACAGGATCCACTGCAACTCCCGCCTTAGAGATGACGTGCCCCAAGAAGTGGACCTTGCGTATCTAGAACTGACACTTCGAGAGATTTCTATAAATTTGGTGCTCTCGGAGTGTGTCTAGTACAACCTACAAGTGGTAGGTGTGATCCTCCTCAGTCGTGAGGCCCATGAACACTGCCGGAGCATTGGTTACGCTGACTGGAATAACCAAGAACTCATAGTGGCCATACCGACATCTGAAGGCCGTCTTTTGCATGTCCTCGTCCTGAACTCTGAGCTGATGATAGCCTGACCTGAGGTCTATATTAGAGAACCACCATGCTCCCTTGAGCTGATTGAAGAGGTCATCTATCCTCGGTAGCGAATACTTGTTCCTCACTGTCACCTGGTTCAGGCGACGATAGTCGACACAAAGTCGCAAGATCCCGTCCGCCTTCTTGGAGAACAATATCAGGGAAGCCCAGGGTGAAACACTGGGTCGAATGAATCCCTTGCCTTGCACATCCTCCAACTGTACCCGTAGCTCTTAAAGCTCAGTGGGGGCCATACGATATGATGGAGTCGATATCGGGGCTGTCCTGGGATACAAGTCAATATAAAATTCTACCTCTCTGTGAGGAGGTAGTCCGGGAACGTCGTCGGGAAAAACGTCCGCATACTGATCCACCACTACAGGAAAACTAGGACTCTGCACGTCAACTGCTCCTAGGATGAGGCTAGCCAACTGATGAGTGATGGGCTGTCCTCTCCTCTACGAGAGTCCATCCTATACTGTGAAGGCTCCCTTCTCGCCGGTGAAGGTGAACCTGCTCCCGTCGGTGCGTACACATCGCACCTTGCGCCTAATACAGTCAATATGAGCATGGAATGTAGATAACCAACCCATGCCCAAGATGACATCGTAATGCCTCAACGCTTCTACAAGAAGATCCCAGCCGAAGCTCTCACCTCCTAGAGTAATCTCACACTGCCGGTACCAGTGCATAATCATCGAGTCTGCTCCTGTAGGAGTCTCTAGCCATAAGGATCGAATCAACGGATCTGTCGGAATCTCCGAGTTCCGAACAAGGGAAGCAGCTATGAAAGAATGACTCGCTCTTGTGTCTATAAGAACTGCAGCAAGGGTGGAATAGACACAGATAGTACCTCGAATCATCTCGGGCGCACCATGGTCATAGGCCTCCGCTGCCTGGAGATGTGCTTGTCTCTGCCCGCCAGCTCCCTGTGGTCGGGGTGGACCTCTTGGTGGTTGTGGTGGTAGAGCCTCAAAGCGTCTCCCACCACCTGTTGCTCGGACAACTCCTCTGCCTCGTCCGCCTGCTCCCTACGGACCGCCACGGTCGACCCTCTGCCTCTGCCTGGGTGGCCCCTCAATCATCTGCTGCTCCTCAACACGGTGGGTCGGGCAGTCACGAGCCATGTGGCCCTGCCCGCCGCATGTGTAGCACTGCCTGCCTCTAGAAAGGCCGGCTCCATGCTGTGTTCCCTGCACTGCTGAGCCAGTGTCCTGAGGTCTTCTGCCTGAGGGTCTGGTCTTCCTGGACCCATGAGTCATCCGTCGACTGCCTGCTGCAGAAGAATCTGCTACATGCCGCCCTACGGTGGGTCTCGGCGCTGATGAAGGCTTAGAAAGAAAGCTCTCGATCAAAAGGGCTCGCTCCAGTACTCCTTCCTGGGTCGGAATGCTGAGGGAGATCAGCGATGCCCCGATCTCATGTCTCAATCCCGGCTCAAAGGTCTGGGCCCGGAAGAATGGGTCCTGTACCATGTCTGTCGAGTAGCGCGAGAGATCGGTAAATCTCACCGAGTACTGGGCGACCGTCAAGCTTCCCTGCCGCAGCTGAAGAAGCTCCTGGATGTGCACCGCACGGAGGGTGGCTGGGACGAACTCCGAGCGGAAGAGGATCTCAAAGTCCGTCCAGAGAAGAGATGCCTCATCATGCAACTATAGCATCAAGCTCCACCATCGGCCTGCTGCCACGCGCAGTAGGCTCGCTGCGAGGATCACCATGAGGTCTGCTGGTGTCCTCACTAACCTAAAAACCCGTAAAACTACCTCCAGCCAGTCCTCGGCTGCCTGGGGGTCCGTCTCCCCATGGAACCTGGGTGGTTACTGGCACTGAAACTCGTGCAGTGCACTAAGGTGACGTGCATCGTCAGCGGCTGGGGTTGGAAGCATTGGTGGATCGGTGGGTAATGGTACCACCAGTGCCTCAGCTGTCAAAGGGCCCTATACCGAGGCCTCGTTGCTCAGTGGGTTGTTGTCACGCTCAACTCTTGGAACCCTAGCTGGCTGCCGTCATGGGGCCATACTGAAAAGAAACAGGTGTGCCACAGTCAAACAATATTCCTGGTGAGCTGACATAAAGTAATCACAAAGAAAACTTGAAACACACATGTAATCAATGTTTTCGTCCATTAAGTCAAAAATCAGAAGTCAGGGTCCTGGTGTACGGATATGTCGGCTGCTGCACCAACACTGGAATCCCTGGACTGATAACCACACCCAGTACTCTTAACACTATTGCTTCACATAGAAAAAGATCAGAGTCCTGTGTTCTGCGGTTGAACCGAACTCCTCTGATACCAATTTGTCACGACCCGTCCTCGGGGCCCGTGTCGTGACTACCCCAAGCCCACCTTCCATAGGCCAGGGGCTGGCGACTAGCACCAAGGCGTAAATCCCAGTAAAAAGGGAAGGCATTTCCTTTGTAAAGTAAACAAACACCACAGAGCAAGAAAGCAGTAGAAGTAAACACTAAGTAAAAACTGAGTACAAAAGTAAGTGCGAAAGTAACTGGGCCAGTATACAAACCCAAACTGAAGGTAAAGTACAACTGGAAAGGAAAAAAACGACTAAAAGTAGAGCCGTAGCGTCGAGACGTCCACTGGAAATCCCACCTGAAGGGTGGGTACAGATAGCCTCCACTACTCCTCGGGTCTAGCCAACCGCTCTGAGTACGTCCCGCCCAGTAGTCCACCTCCAGGTACCGTCCTGCTCCGCAAGCCTCAACCACGATCAGCGCTGTCCGTCGTCTGCAACCAATATAACGTAGTGCGAGCATAGCCCATGCAGGGGTGAGTATAAGCTACTCCATAGGGACCCCGAGACCCCCGAAGGTCTCCCAGAATCCACAAAGGATAATCCACAAAGGAAAGATACAACCTAGAAGTAACATCCGACACTACATAGGTATATGCCCATACATATACCTAAGTCATAAATTCTCGTTCGGCTCCAACATCCGAGCCCAAGTAAAAACCAGTCCACACAGGAAAGCAAAACATAAATCCACACAGGATAGCATAACAGAATCCAAAAAGGAAAGAAAAACAGGATTCAGCTCACACATGTTTACTTCTTCGTATGACGATAGAGATGATCAGATATGTCCACTGATTCATCTAAGCTGTCAGACCCACAAAGGATCGATAGGTACTAACCCCCGCAATGACCCACAAAGGATATGACCCACACAGGATCGATAGGTAACTAACCCCCACAATGACCCACAAAGGATCTGACCCACACGGGATCTATATGTAACTAACCCCCGCAATGACCCACAAAGGATCTGACCCACATAGGATCGATAGGTAACTAACCCCCGGAAAGACCCACATAGGATCGGACCCACATAGGATCTGTAGGCGCTGGCCCACACAGGACCACTGAGCGCTGACCCACACAGGATCAGACCCACACAAGATCGGTAGCACTGATCCACAAAGGATCGCTGAGTGCTGTAGTCGTCGCCGTCGAATCCACTGAGGATCTCTGTACAGTCGTCGTCGTAGTCGCAGTCGCAGCCAGCACTAGGGTTCCCGCACACAGCAAGCTCGTTCGGGAGGGTCCGCTCCACGAGCCGAGGGGCTGATACATCAATTGACACATAGTCCAGAGTTGATGTATCCAAAAGTTCCGTATCGTCAACAGGAACTCAACGTCGCAGACGGCGCGTCAATCGGACGCCCAGTCTGAGAGTTATTGGCTTTTTCGTCCCAGGGGCCCGGTTGGGTTTTAAGTCAAAACCAACCCGACCGTACTCCACCTACGTCCAAACCTTGGGTGGAGTAAGCCAAAAGATCCGTCTCACTTAGAGGAATCCATCAAAGTCGACGACACGTCAATCAGACGTCTGGAGCTCAAGTTATACGTGTTTCCGCTCCGAGGGCCCGGTTGGTTTCGTGTATGAACCAACCCGGCCGAACCCAAAGTATTCCGAAACCTTGAGTGTAATATGTCAAAATGACCATCTCGATCCATGGAATACATCTCCGTTGATGGTGCGTCGATCGGAGGTCTGTAGCCCAAGATATGGGCAAAAGACCGTAAGGGGTCCGAAAATGGGGTGCCTGGGCCCGAAACGACCCGAACCAACCCCCCTGGGTCGACCCGACCCGGGTCCAGGTCTGACCCGGATGGCGCTGGCCAGGTGGCTAGCGGGTCAGCTCGGCCGTTACGGCCGAGCCGCGGGCGGGGGGGGGGGGGGGGGGCTGCCCCCACGTTATGGAGCCACAACCCCGCGTGGGGCGGCCCTTGCCAGCGGACGCGACAGCCGGCCGCGTCCCGTGCCCCTCCGGTCCCGCACAGTCGAGGGACCGCGCCTTGCCACCGCGGCTTCAGCTGCGGCGGCTCCTCCCTGCGGCGCACCGGGAGCCGCCGCCCCCTGTCGCTGGCGCCGCCGTGCCGGCGAGGCGCGCCGGCTGGATTCTCCGTGGAGCACCGGACGAGTTTCGGTGGTCGGAATTGCACGTCGTCTTCACCAAAAGACCTCCTGGGGTCCGTCCTTCACTTCGAGGATCTCACACCGCCCGTGCGGCTTACTGTGTCGTCGTCCGCTGTTCCGAAAACCAAGAACGAAAAGGGCGGTGTGTTCGGACTTGTTCATTGATCCGCACCCACCGCGTTAGCGATTTTAAAAGTCTCACAAAAAACATTTAATCACACGCCGCGGGTATAAATCACAAAGATTTAAATGAATCAAACCCCTACTTCAACGTTGTCGTTGAATGTAAGTTCGTCGCGGAATTGACCGTCGCAAAAAAAGAGGATCGTCACGTCGCAGAAGGAGCGTCCCTATCATCGCGGTAAACGGCGTCGTGTCGACGATCTCTGAGGGTTAAAAACACACAGATTTAAGTTGCACCAAATGAAACCATGTCGAGGATATAATTCACAAAGAATTAAAAGAACCGTAATCCCCTACCTCAATCGGTTGTTGATCGAATGTTGTCGCGGGGAAGGAACGTTGTGGAAGAAGAATCGTCGGCGTCACGGAACACGACGTCGCGTTGTCGATCTCCGAGGGTTCGGCGTTCTTCGTCTCCCTTCATCGAAGGCCGACATTCTTCGCGTTCTTCGCGAAGAAGGATTAAGATCATCAAGCTTGAGAGCTTCTCCCAATCTTCTCAAAAAGAAACCCTCAAGTGAAACAAGTATTGGTCTTATTTTATTCTCAAGCCAACAATTAGAAAATCAAAGTTAAGTAACGAACCATTAATTCGATTAATTATTGGTAATGACTTAACTTCCCAATTAATAGGGGCATTTAGAATTTAAGAAAACGCATCGGTTGACTTTCATTTAAAAGAGGTTTTCGAGGGTGCGTTACTTACAGGGAAATAAACAGTGGGGCTCGTGCGGGCCCCACCTCACAAATATCCTACCAAGTGGGTAGGATATCGTGGGTCCCACCTTATCCGCTTAACCTGGCTTAAGTGGATTTAAGTGGCTTTAAGTGAAATAAAATAAATTTGTCGCACCACTTTATTTTATTTCTTAACTTAACCCCAAAAATTAAAAACCACACCCGAGCAAACGCAACTCCGAAAATGGCGTTTCTAAGAAAATACCAGCGCTGCGATTCCATCGGTGCCCTCAGAATTCGATTCCGGGCACCAGTTCAAATGTTAGAAAAACCTGCTCGTTCGTTCACTGAACGTACCCGAGCCAAACTTCGGAAAATGATTCCGGGCACACCGGGCCCCAGAATCAGGTGCCGTTAGAAACTGCGTTCTTGTAAAATTCCAAAGAAAATTAAGAAAAAAATTTCCTTGAATTTTACGGGTCTTTACAGATGAGGTTATTGCCTATTTTAAGCTGAACAAACAAAGTACACGGCGTGCAATTCTTTCATTTAACTATTCATTTGGCGGCACCGCCACTCTGTTCAATCGTCGACATGAGTACACAGCATGTACTCTAAAGTACGTGGTGTGTACTGTCGCCCAGCTATCAACTACTCCACATCCTTACTGTTTAGGCTTTCCAACTGACTACACGGCGTGTAAGGTGACACTACACGGCGTGTAGTCAGTTCTTACACCCTTCGTCGCCGACATTGATACACACCCCATGTACTCAGCCCCACATGGCCAAAAGTACACGACGTGTGGAAAAAGTACACGACATGTAGTTCTTAAATTCAGTATTTTTCCCCATTTTCCATATTTTCTCAAAAACACTTAAGTAAAAGGAAAAAGAAGAAGCCCGTACCTCAAAAATAAGAACTGGGTTCTTACAGAGACATAAATCAAAGTAATGGGTGAGTAGAAGGCGCAATAAGGAAAACAAGTGAAACAATTTACATGTGATCTTGAGCGATATCAATAAGAACATGAAGGATATCATAAAGGAATGATAAAGAGGCATATAATAGAATTGATAACTTGAAAATGTGGTTATAACGTTCAATTTAGACATTCATGAACATGTCACCAAGGTCCATCCTCAAGGTGTCTTAAACATTACCAAGGTTGTTCACCAAGGTATCATAAAACTTGTCATCTATAAAGATTAAATTCATTACCCATTGCATTGGAGTGCTATCAGGGAGAACCCATAATATGTATTTATTTTCATGTGATCCACATAGATCATAATGATATATTTTATAAATAACCAAAGGAGAATAAAAGAAATTGGTTTCATATAAAAATCGTGACGTTTTAAAAAGTGATTAAAAACACGACCATTATGTCATTTTTAACCCATGAAAAGGGAATAAAGGTTTTATGAATGTCAATTCCAGAATCAAATATATAGATTTTATGACTTGATGAATACCCTTAGAAATTAAATAGGTTTGGGTATTCACATAAAAAAATAAGATAACTTCTTGAGAAAAGGGGAGAGATTTTGAGACGAAACTTCTACAACATAACAACTATATAACATGGTTTTAGAAAACATTAAGAAGAGAGAGGGAAAGGGTAAACCACTCATAAATAGAACATAATACCATATAGGGACATAATGAAATGAAAATAAGATCATAGTATGGATTTTTGAATGACATAACACATGAAAAGAAAACTTGAAAGAAAAGAATAGATGTGATTTCTTTTACGAAAATACTGCAGCCTAACAACGTCACTTAAAATTCCGAAAAATAAGTTGATGAGAGTGGAAAGGGTCTCTCATAATTTGGAAATAAAATGGATAGAAATGAAGACATAGAAGAATATACCCCAACATTATAAAATGGAAACTAGAAGTCATAATGAAAAGGAAGTCATGACTTAAAAGAAGAGGGTGAAAGGATCCCTTACCTTGAAGAGTAACATCGAATGATCAAATGTTGGGACCTTTGGGGTATTGAGGGAACCTTTGAAGGAATCCTTTGGAGGTAAAAAGACTATTTCTTCTTTGAGGAGGAATTGGAATGAAAATAATGAATGAATGGGTTGGTATTTATAGAAAAAGTGAGGGAATATTTAATTAATTTCCTAGGGACACCTCATTAGTGGTATTTACAAAACCATTCCCATGGTATTTTCCCATGGAATTGGCCACTCGAGACACCGTAAAACATATCTTACTATTCAAAAGTCGACCAGGATTATTACATCATGATTATATCACTAATGATGTCATTAAACGTACCAAAACTTAAAACTGTATTTTTATTATTCACCAAAAAACAAAACATTTTACAAAAATCGCATAAATTCACCCTTACCTAATATCAATGCTCAGAATTCCAAAATGAAATCCATTTTATAGAAGTAATTTTCTAATTATGAGATATTTAATTTATATTTTGAAACAATATTTACCCAAAAAATACTAATACTAAACTAATAATATTCAAAACAGTTATTTACTAACGCAATAATATCACATTACCAAACAAGATGTCTAGATTGTTTTTATACTCTCTTAAGTGAGGTTACTATTACAAGTTAACATGACTATTAATAAGGGTAATATTACTACTCATTATTTACTATTCAACAAAAAATATTTTGATCTTATTGAACCCCATTTTTCACCATGATTACAACCATGTATGTTCTATTTTAGAAAATCATTTCATAGAAAAAGTTATTTAATAAAAAAAAATTTATACTATTCCTAAAAAACACTATTCAAAGAATACAATTCATAAATCACTATTCATAAAATTGAAACTTCTTAAAATATTTCTAAAAATTCATCCAAGGTTAATTTTAACATTTGAAATACAAAAATTATGTTTATTTTACCATGATAATTCTCTATATATGAGAAATCTTTGAAAAGTACATTTTTTACTTCTAAAATCAATTTATCAAAATTTTCTTAATTAAACATATACTTTATTAAGGAAAGCTATTCCAAAAAACTGGAATGATGAAATAACAATTTTATTTATACCAAGGGATTACAAAAATTATCCTAGGCCTTATTACATAGCCCCTTATAACACCTATATAAGACCTATGTGTAAGGTGTGCTATGGTGATGGAATCTTGGGGTGGTTTAGACAACATTACCCAAGTGGTGATTTATATTAGCTAGAACTTATCCCATGGATGATTTCATTCAAGCTTCACATGTTAAAGTTCGTATTGGGCTTGGTCCAGAGCAAATTGCAGTGATGCTACCTCCTTCCCAAGCTCTGACAGATGAGATTTTTGTGGTCCGAGTCTATTTGATGAGGCCATCAACTCTTCTTTCTGTATTAACCATGGTCATTTGTATTTATTCACAATAATCATAACATTAAGAGTTTAGTTTCTAATGGTCATATTGACCAACAGTCATATAAAAATCAAAACCTAGTGGTCTTATTTAATTATACTCACTTCATTAATTAAAGGACATAGTTTTGTTGAGTATAAAATTAAATAACACAAGAATTTAGGAAAAAAATATTATTCAAAAGTTTGGGTCGTTACATTCATCCCCCCTTAAGAAATTTCATCCCCAAAATTTTAACTCATACCCTCTAAAGAGAAATGGAATGGGTACATCTACCTCATAGACTCCTCTAGTTCCCACGTGGATTCTTCACAATTGTGGTTCCTCCAAAACACCATAACAAGGAGGTTTGTCTTGTTTCAAAGAACATTATCCCTATGATCCAAGATCTCCACCGATTGATCCTCATAAGATAGGTCATGTTCCAGTTGTACCACATCTAGATTTAGTACATGTGAAGGGTCAGGTACATACTTCCTTAAGAGGGATACATGGAAGACATCATAAACATGTTCTATATTTGGAGGAAGTTCAAGTCAATATGCCACTACTCCTATGCGATCAAGAATTTCATAGTGGTCAATTTACCTATGGTTGAGATTCACTTTGTTCCCAAACCTCATGAATCTCTTCCAAAGTGAAATCCGAAGAAATACTTTTTCACCAACATCCAACTCCAAGTCCTTTATAAAGTTTTCAGCATAGATCTTTTTCCGACTCTGTAACAAACCCGGCGGGCCTAAAGCCACATCAAACTTGGCCACACCTGAGCCTAGCCCTCTAGCAGATAGAAGACCCCCACCATCAAGCAGATAATAAGACCCCACCTTAGATTGTACCAGATAACACATGGAAGAAACTGTCCCCTACCTAATGAGGATTTAAATCGCCTCTCCCACAACTTGAACCAGAGACCACAATCTTATCAACCAATCATGAGGGTTAATGAGTACCACTAGGCCACTGGGTTAGTGTTACTCATTAACACTCCCGGTTGGCTGATAAGCCTGTGGTCTCTGGTTGAGTTGCGGGGAAGGCGATTTAAATCCTCATTAGGGAGGGTACATTTCCTGCCATGTGTTATCTAGGATAGTCTTAGGTGGGGGCCTGTTATCTGCCTGAGGGTGGGGGTATTCTATCTTCCAGAGGGCTGGGCTCAGGCGTGGCCATGTTTTTTGGGATTTAGGCCCATTGAGTTCGTTACAGACTCTGAGTAGCATTAATATTTTGTTGGATGGAATGAACCTTTTCTATCATCTCTTGTACAAGATCCGGCCCAAGCAGTTTTCTCTCCCCAGCTTTATCCCACCATGTAGGAGTTCTACATCGCTTCCAATATAGAGCTTAATATGGTGACATTTGAATGCTTGAGTGGAAGCTATTGTTGTAAGAGAACACTACTAAAGGGAGATGTTGATCCCATCCAACTTTAAATTCCATTGATCATGTTCTCAGTATGTCCTTGAGTGTTCGAATAGTCTTTTTAGATTGGCCATCAGTTTATCAGTGATAGGCCATACAAAAATTCAACTCATTACTCAAAGAATGTTGAAGACTTCTCCAGAATTTTGATATGAACATTGGATCATGATTAGATAAGATATAAAGTGGAACTCCATGGAGCCTTACCACTTCACGTAAATCATGGAATGTTAATCAAAATACAAATCTTCCCAAATTGAGATAAAATGGGAAGTCTTGGTGAGATGGTCCACAATAACCCATATTGCATTGTTTCCTTTGGATGTTATTGGGAGACCAGTGACAAAGTCCATAGTGATATTGTCCCACTTCCATGATGGAATGGGTAGTGGTTGTATTACCCCTTCAGGAAGTTTTCGCTCTTCCTTCACGTGCTGACATACCAGGAACCTTGAAGTGTAGTAAAAAATATCCCTTTTCATATTATCCCACCAATAAAGATCATAAAGGTCTCTATAAATTTTTGTACATATAATATGTATAGAGAACATAGATCTATGACCTTCATACATTAACACCTTCTTTATTTTTGGAATATATGGAACACATAGTCTTGTAAAATATTTCAAAACACCTTCATGATCAATATTGAACTCAATAGACATTCCATTCTTTACAGCCTCAAACTTCTTCTGTAACAATGGATATTAGTTCTTATATTTATTGATCATTTATTTTAATGACGGTTGAGAAATCATTTAGGTTAGGTTTGATGATATCCCTTCCCTTATAATTCCCATGTTCAGCCTTACTAGGTCATTGATCAAAGGATCTCTTTGAATCCTCATCATGGAAAGAACAACTGGGTCTTTCCTTCTTAATGCATTAATGACATTGTTTTCTCTTCCAGGATGATAATGAATTGAACAATCATAGTATTTAAGAAGTTCCAACCATATACATTGTATCGTGTTCAATTCATTTTGTGTGAAAATATACTTCAATCATTGATGGTCTATGTATATATAACATATCTTCCCATAAAGATAGTTCCTCTATATCATCAGAGAAAAAACGACTGAAACCAATTCCAGATCATGCGTAGGATAGTTTTTCTCACGAGTATTCAACTATTGAGATGCATAAGCAATGAATTTGTCATTTTTCATAAGGATGCACCCAATACCTTTCAAAGATGCATCACTAAGAATAATAGATCCTTCTCCACTTGAGGGAAGATTTAAAATGCGTGTGGTAACCAATATCATATTCAGCTTTTGGAAACATTCCTTACACTCTTCTGTCTAGATAAACTTGACCCTTTTTCGAGCTAACTTGGTTAAAGGTTTAGTAAGTTATGAAAAGTTTTTCACAAACCTTAAATAATATTCTTCTAATCCAAGGAAACTACGAATCTCAGTGATAGTTGTAGGTTGAGTCCACTCCTCTCCAACCTTTTTCTTTGCAGGGTCAACAATAATTCCTTCATTAGTTACAATGTTCCCCAAGAAAGAAACTTTTTGTAACAAAAATTCAAATTTTTTGACCATTCCAAAAAGACTCTCCTTTCATAGAGTTTGTAAAATAACCCTTAGATGATCCTCAAGCTCCTTGTAACTCTTGGAATATATCAGAATATCATCAATAAAAACTACCACAAAGTTATCAAGGTAGTCCTTAATGACTCTATTCATCAAATCCATAAAAATAACAGGTTCATTAGTCAGTCTAAAGGGCATAAAAAGAAACTCATAATGCTCATATCTTTATCTAAAGGCTGTTTTTGGAATATCTAATTTTTTCACCCTCAACTGATGATAACCATATCAATGATCAATCTTAGAGAATAATTATGCCCCATGAAGTTGGTCAAATAAGTCATCAATTCTTGGAGGAGGGTATTTTTTCTTCACTATGATCCCATTCAGTTCTCTATAATCAATGCATAGCCGCATTAATCCATCCTTATTATTCAAAAAGAGAATAGGTGCTGCAAATGGGGACACACTTGGACAGATAAACCCCTTACCTAAAATATCTTATATTTGTTTATTTAATGCCTCTATCTCCACATTTTCCATCATATACGGGGTCTTTCATATCGGATGAGATCCAGGTAGGAGTTAAATGGAGTACTCGACCTCTATTTCTGGGGGAGGTCCGGGTAACTCCTCAGGAAATACATCAATTTATTCCAGGATGATGGGGGCATTTTCTATCCTTATACTCTCATTTACTTATTATTCTTCACCAATCAACTCCATAAAGAAGGATATAGGAGGTTATTCTAGACAAAGATCAGGTTGAGATATCTCTCCTTGGACGATAACTGTAGGTTTTCTATTCCAGACTACTGCGATTTCCTTTCTTATTCATTTGATCTTAACATTATACTTTGAGAGCTAGTCCATCCCTAGTATAATGTCGAATTATAGAATGGGAAGGACTAATAGATTTTTGATAAGATTTTTCTCACTAAAGTAAATACTTGTGTTTATAAACACTGACGATGCTTGGATAATCCCACAAGGAGTCATGACTGGTAACTCTGATTTTAGAAATTCAAGGGAACATTCTAAATTCATTGAAAACCTAGAGGAAATAAAAAATATGTAGAACTAGAATCAAACAATGTACTTGCTATCTTTGAGAGAACAACAAGAGTACCTGTGACTACATCATTCATAGCTTCAGCATCAACTGTCATGATAGAAAAATCACAACCTTGCTCTCTTCTCCTTTGCGGAGGCTGATGGTGGTTCCCCTCCACTGCCCTCAAATTTGGATAGTGATTGGATAAGTGCCCAAGTTTTCCACACATATAACATTGGACATCAGGTAGGGCCTACACCATCTTCCCCTAATCTTTAGTGTTGGAAAGTTGAGGCTTCACCTCACTATGAAAATTCTACACAATATGGTCGTCTCTTCCACACTTGTAGCACTTCCCTCTCCTGAGAAGGAAGTTCCCCGAATGCTTATTCCCACATTTATTCCACATTGGATGTTGCACTTACTTTCCTCCTCTTCCCTAATTAAAGCTCCTAACTAAGATTGGATTCATTTATCTCTTGTTTTCATTGGATTTATGATACCATTGCGTCTCAACAAACTCTAGTTCGACTTTCATCGCACTCCGCACGATTTCCTAATAACTGTCATGGTCTCAGTTGGCTAGATTCTTTGACAGACAAGGTATTAGTCCACCAATGAATCTATCAACCTTCCCATTTGGATCCATGACAAAGTTAGAGGTGTAACATTAATTCCTTTTGAATTTCATCTCATAGATTCCAACAGATTAATTCTCCTACTGCTTCAGCTCGAGAAAATCCTTCTTCATTATTGTTCCCATCAAACAAGGGAAATAATTATTAAAAAAGATATCTCTAAACTCTTCCCAATCCATAGATTCAACCTCCACTCTTGTCCCCATGTTTTTAATCATCTCCCACCACTGATAAGCTTCTCCCTCTAAGCGGTAAACAACCAGGGTGACCTTCTCTTGCACTGAACAAAGGAGAACAGAAAAGATCTCTTCTATAGAGATGACCCACTATTCAGTAATAAATGGGTAACCAGATCCAATGAAGGTTGGTGGCCTTTGAAACTTGTTGGACTTAATACATTTTTTCCCTTCGCGGTGAGATTGGTCTCTCATCTTGATTCAAGTTATTTCCCATAACTTGATTCAGTTGGTTCATCATTGTCATGAATGTTTCCATTCTAGCATCCATTAGAGGGCCATCAGTGTAGGGTCAATTTTGGTAAACATTTGAATGATTCCTCATATTTCCCACCATTTTCTAAAAGAATAAAAACATAGTGATAAGATTATTTAACTAAAAAGAATTTTTATGTCTTAAAACTTCATGCTTAAACAATTACATTTCTCTATAAATCCTTCATAATGATTCATAAAAAGCTTGTAACTGACCAAAAATATCCCTCAGAAGTGTCAAAAACAGAGTGAAGAAAGGCCCGTTTTCATGTACCAGGATACCCCAGGTCAATCTCGAAACTCCTTGTCAGATTTCTCACTCTTAGGTAAATCTGTGCCAGATCCACATCCACTTTTTCTTATCCATACATGGATTTATTTGTTCTGAAACCAATTACTTAATACTTCACAAAAATACCTGGATATTTTTCTATATTTAAACTTTTCTATTTGGTTATTACTAAAGTTTTCATATTCTAATTTCCATAAATAACTAAACTATCCTTTGATACCAACTATGGCATTCGACCTTTTTACTACATAACTTTTCATTACAATTTACAAACAGAGGATCTTTAAAGTCTAGTTTATTGGAAATTAGGAGAAACATACATGAAAACATTAAAAATTATTCTAAAACACTTTTAAGGATTCAACATAGGTTCATAGTAAGTACAATTACCATATCTCATAACCTGGAGACATACATCGAAGGAAACGGTGAGCAGAAGGCCCAGTAATGAAAACATGTGAAATAGTTTACATGTGATCGTGAGTGATATCAATAAGAACATGAGGGATATCATAAGGGAATGATAAAGAGGAATATAAATGAAACAATAAATTTAATCATAACTCGAAAATGTGGCTACAACATTTAATTAATACATTCATGAGCATATCACCAAGGTCCATCCCCAAGGTGTCTTAAAGATTACCAAGGTTGGTCACCAAGGTATCCTAAAACATATCATCTCTAGTGATTAAATTATTTACCCAATGCATTTGAGTTCTATCAAGGCACACCCTTAATATGTATTCATTTTCATGTGATCCACATAGATCATAATCATAAATTTCATAAATAACCCAAATAGAATAAAAGAAATGGGTTTCATATCAAAATCGTGATGTTTTAAAAAGTGATTAAAAAAAGATCATTAATTCATTTTTAACCCATGGTAAAAGAATAAGGGTTATATTTATGTCAATTATAGAATAAAATATATCAATTGTATGTCTTGATTAATACCCCAAGAAATGAAATTGTTTTGAGTATTCAAATAAATAAAGTAAGATAATTTCTTGAGAAAAAGAGAGAGATTTTGAGACAAACATTTGGTAGTGTAACAACTATATAACATGGTTTTAGAAAATATTAAAAAGAGAGGGGGGAAAGGGTCAAACACTTATAAATAGATCATAATACCATATAGGGATATAATTAAATGAAAATGAGATCATAGTATGGATGTTAGATTGACCTACAACATGAAAAGGAAACTTGAAAGAAAAGAGGAGATGCGATTTCTTTTAAGAAAATACGATAGCCTAACGACGTCGCTTAAAATTCATAAAAATAAGTTAATGAGAGCGTAAAGGGTCTCTAATAATTTGGAAATTAAATGGAAAACAATTTTTACATAGAATAATATACCCCAACATAATAATATGGAAACAGAAGGCATAAAAAAAGGAAGTCATGACTTAAAAGAAGAGGGTGAAAGGTTCCCTTACCTAGTAGAGTAACTTCTAAAGCTCAAATGTTGGGACCTTAGGGGTCTTGAAGGAACCATGGGAGGACTCTTTGGGAGGAAAAAATTTCATATATTCATTGAGGAGAAATTGGAATGAAATTAATGAAGGAATGGGTTGGTATTTATAACAAAAGTGAGGGAATATTTAATTAATTTCCAAGGGACACCTCATCGGTGGTATTTGAAAAACCATGGGCTTTCCCATGGTATTGGAAATTTGGGACACCTAATAAAATATCTTACCATTAAAAAGTTGACCAGAATTATTAATTCATGATTACATCACTAATGATTTCATTTAACGTACCGAAACTTAAAACTGTATTTTTAATATTCACCAAAAAACAAAACATTTTATAAAAATCTCATAAATTAAACCTAACCTAATATCAATGATATGAATTCAAAAATGAACTCCATTTTGTGAAAATAATTTTTTAATTATGAAATATTTTATTTATAAGTAAAAACACAATTTACCTAAAAAATACTAATACTTAACTAATAATTTCAGAAATAGTTATTTACTAATGCTATAATATAATACTACCAAACAAGATATCTAAATTATTTTTATACATTCATAAGTGAGGTTACTATTCTATAGGCCACATTACTTTTCATAAGAGGAATTTTACTATTCATAAATTACTATTCATTAAAAATTATTTTGATCTTATTGAACCATATTTTTCACCCTGATTAAAACCATGTATGTCTGATTTTCGAAAATCATTTCACAGAAAAAGTAATTTAATAATAAAATATTTTTATACTATTCATCAAAAAACCCTATTCATAAAATACTATTCATCAAAAACACTATTCATAAAAACACTATTCATAAAATTGAAACTTATTAAAAAATTTCTAAAAATTCAGCCTCGGTTAGTTTTGACATTTGAAATTTAAAAATGAAGTTTATTTTACCATAATAATTCTCTATGTTTGAGAAATCATTGAAAAGTACAATTTTTACTTCTAAAATAAATTTATCAAATTTGTTTTCATTAAACATATACTTTATTAAGTAATTCTATTACAAAAACAGGAATGATGAAATAAAATTTTTATTTATACCAAGGGATTACAAAAAGTATCTATGGACTTCTTACATAGCCCCTTATAACACCTACATAGGACCTAAGTGTAAGGTGTGTTATGGTGATAGAATCTTGGGGTGGTTTGGACAACATTGCCTGACCAGTGATTTTTATCAGCTTGATCTTATCCCATAGGCGATTCTGTTCAAGGTTCACATGTTGATGTTCGGCTTGGTCTTGGTCCAGAGCAATGCCAAATGATGCTACCACCTTCCCATGCTCTGGAAGACGGGCTTCGTACAGTCCGAGTCTACTGGATGAGGCCATCTACTCTTCTTTTTGTATTAACCAAGGTCAATTTTACTTATACACAATAATCATAAATTTAATAGTTTAGTTTCCAACGGTCATATTGACCAACATCCATATAACAGTCGAAACATAGTTGTCTTATTTAGTTATACTCACTTCATTAATTATAGGGCATAGTTTTGTTGAGTATAAAATAAAATAACACAGAAATTTAGGAAACAAATATTATTAAAAATTTCAGGTCATTACACTAGTGTCAATGATCTATATTCCATTATTTTTACCCCAAAATTTTCTGGTCAAGAAACTCAAATGGTTTTAGGTAGGATTTCTAAATTCCAACTGCATTAACTTGTAGTTCCTTGATCTGTTGAGTGGACTCCCTAATACTGAAATCATTAATTTAGATTTCCTCAACCTTTGCCTCTTAGTTACACCCTACCCTTTTTTTCTAGTCAACCCTTGAGGTCAACCAAGTTAAGTTAACCTAAAAACTCAAATTATAATTCCCTGATAATTGAAAGAACCCAATCTTTGGCTAGTCAGGCACTCAGAACTATGGTTCGATTCTAACTGAAGTAATGGAAGGCTATACCGACTAAATATTTTATTGAAGGATTTTATCCTTTATGTATAAATTTCCAATTATTATCTTTTCACATGATTATTAATATTATGTGTGATTACTTAAGTGATTAACTATGTCTTTAGATAAAATTTACGCACAAGACAATTTATTTTAGATCTGTCTTTGTAAGCTTGTTAATTCATTAATTATGTGATCGTGAAAAAAGATCCATAATTAAGTAACCATGCAACATAAAGAATTAAAATAAAGGGTATCATCATGAATTTGTTCTAATTTTTAGTTTATTTAGTATTTGATAAACTAACTATTGACCTATGGGAGAAACACATTGAACTAATTAGGTTCATTTTTATAGCTTTCCACCTATCCACCTTTGTATCTACTTGGATGGGTTTCGCCTCATCTCTGAACTTGAATCTCCTCCACTAGTTTAGGAGATCTATCCATTACATATGGTTTTACTCTCACACAAGTGAGGAGTAAAAGGGGGTTTACATAAATGAAACCATGGTCATACATGCCACTCATATTAATGAGGAGAGAAAGCACGCATACCAACAACTTAATTTAATAATAAAAGAAAAAAGAAAAAAACACATATGAAGGTATGGCTTATGTCACACTCGGACATCTATAGTAATAATAATAATAATTATTTTATAATTTTATCTGGCATTAAAATTTATTTGTTAAGGTACGGGTCAGACCGACTTGAATCTCTCACTTTTGCTGATAAATGTGTGTATTGGCGTAGCAATGTGCGACAATTTATTTTATTCTTAATTATTTTATGTCTTGTTTTTGAATTTCACTTTAAATGTGTTTAAAATATATACATATATATATATATATATATACTCTTGACCATGCGTGTGACTATATACGGGTGCGTGACTGTTTACGCAACCACGCACAGTGCCCAACCTTAATGACACAACGCTTTATTCTTAATTTTATGATTTCACGAGCATGCAACCGTGCACGAGTCCGTGTGTAGACAAATGATTTTAATGCTATTAGTTTTTGGCTAGTTTTATTACTTTAGTTTTATCATTGACATTAAATTCATTATTATTAGTTATTAGGTTTTTATTTTATTATTATTTTTATTCTTTTATTTTTATTCTTTTATTTTTATCTTTATTCTTATATTTTTATTTTTATTCTTTTATTTTTTTTTATATTTTTTTCCTTCTTTTTTCTCTCATTTCATCTCCCTCCCTCTTTTCCCCTAATTCCCGTTGCACCCCCCTACCCTAATTCTCGCTGCATCCCTTCCTCTCCCCCTTCTGGATCGCGGAACCCCCTTTCCCCTCCCTTCCCATGGTCGACCACCCCCGTGCACGCCACCTCTCCCCCACATGCCGCACCTCGCCGGACCTCCTGCTCTCCTCTGGCGGACTGAGCTCGGGCCGCCATCCTGTGCGCCGACCTGCCACCTCGCGCCCTCTCCCCCGGCCAGCAGTCGCCGCGTGCAGCCCCCCTTCTGGTTGGACACTTCCACACACCTCTCTTGACGGATGGACCTCCTCACCGGTGTCCCTCTCTCATCCGACACACACACCTCATTTTGGTAATTTCTTCCCTCTTTGTATAGATCTTGATTTTATTTGTTTCAATGCCTTATTTTAGGGTTCTGTTGGGTTTGATTATGGTGTTTATTTGGTGCAATTGAGGATTCTCACATGATTTGGGGAAAATCCGTAGATGGTTCTGTATATGATTATTGTTTGATGGATTAATTGCTTGATTGATTAATTTAGCATGATTATTAATTGGTTTGTTTGATGCGAATTCGATTTTACTTTAGGTTTTTTATATTTTGATGTGTTTATGAGTTTAGTGCTATGTTTATATGATATAGGTACTTGTTGCTATGAAAAACCATGTTGAACTTTTTAAATAGGGTTTTATAAATTGTGTAGTTAACTTGTTACCATGTGCAAAGGGTGAAATTGGTGTTTTAGTGTAGCATCCATATGCGTGTAGTCATGAAAGAATATTTTATCAAGTCTTTGACATTTTGAGTCATTTGATGCACTTTTAAAACTGTTTAATAAATTTCCTAGCGGTTTTCTTAATCAAGAAAACAATCATTTTAATTATGCAGTTGGTTATTTTAATTGCGTGGGTGTTGTAGATGGAGTTTTCAAAGGGTTTTTATTGAGAGTTTTTTTAAATGGAATTGGGGTTTGTGTGTGTCTTATTGTGCATTTTTCAATATATATTGTAAATTATTTTAAAGTATGAAAATTATGTTTTAATGTCTCTTTGTTGTAAATTTGGTTTCAAAGTGGCTTCCCAACTTGATGTTGAGTTTGTCGTTGGCATGAGTCCTTGATGTGTTATTTTGAAGTGTTTTATAGATTGTTTAAGTGTTTGATTTGTTTTATTAAATTATTTGTGTAGTGTGTTGGGCCTCACTACGGTGGTTTGGGGCCACGGGTTCGAGGTATCCTACATGTACATGCATAGGGTAAGGCATATATATATACGACCTCTTTGTACATATTCCCTCATGGCGCGGGGAATATGTGCAATGCAGCTAGGTGTGTATATATATATGTATAAATTAATGTGTGTGTATGCGTAAAACATGGGTTCGAGTGGCCGTCGACAAATAACGACACGTTTGAGGTAGGTCCCCTATGCCTATGCTTTTAATTTGAAATTTGAAATTGCTTGATTGTTTTAAAAATATGTTTTACACTATGCTATATACACATGCTATGGAATCTGTTTGCAGTTGCTAGAAACTATTATGCCCTTGTTTTGGAAATTGAAATGTATTTCAAACGACGTTGTTCTTAAGGGACTTTTCTTAAAAAATTGATTTCTTATGTGGTTTTGAATTGGTAAGGTGTATTTCCAAAGGTATTTGGCCTTTTGGCCATTTGATTGTAAAAAGTGTTCCCTTTATGTAATAAAGCCCATTTGGCATCTTAAGAATGTTTTATGAAAAAGAGAAACCTCTCTTGAGGCATGCCCCCCTTGGTTTTATAAAAATTATTTTTTTGTTGAATGTGTTATCATGTGCCTAATTTGATGCTTATGCGCTGTGTGATGTGAAAGAGGGGGAATGATCTCAAAGAGGGAGAGCGGTGGTGAGATTTTGAATGAGTTTTAGAAAAATAAAGTGTTATGTACATATATGTTTTCTTGATAATGAAAACTCACCACCACTTGAAATAGAGCACAATGGGAAACCTGGGAATCTAGGTGGGTGACCCGGACTAGTACGCTAGATGACACAGCAACGGTTCGTCCCGATTTATCTAGCAGGATTGATGCAAAAACACTAACTAAACGTATGAATTTCTGAAGGTCGTGGTCTTCTAAGCCACGTTTTTTGATGGTCATGTTCTTCTAAGCCACGTTTCACAGAGGTACGAGGTCTATCGGTTCCCACTTGTTCTAGCTACCTATAGGGATTTCCCCATGGTGCTCATTTGTGACAAGATGATAGTGATGTAACTTTCTTTTTAGTTGTTTCATACTTAATTTCATGTTTGTGAAAACCATATTTTATTCCAAACTGGTTTCTTTTCATTTTGAAATGTTAATGCATGCTTGAAACCTATTTTGAAAAAGTAGTGGGAGTAAAATGCTTTACCTGAAAATGAAAATGCATTACTTGAATTTGTAAAGGAGAAATATTATTTTGTTATATCTTATTTTCAAACTGGAATAATTGGATTTCTTACTAAAGGCGGGTACATAGGATGTGGTTATATTTTGGCATTCCTACTGAGCATTTTGGTGCTCATGCCTACTTTACTTTTCAGTTGCAGGTTTCAGTCTTGGATCGCTTTTGGAAGCGAGTTTAGTTAACATACCATGGTGATCTATGGGGTCACCTGAGGTATGTCACGTTTCTTTGTTTATTCCTTTTTCCGATGTCAAGTTGTTTAGTTTATTTTCCTTTATTGATCTTCTTTTGCAGTCTATGTTCATTTATCTTCGTTATGGGCCAAACCATTCCCAACTGGTTTATTTGGATGCCTGGCACTAGTTGCCAGCCCGTGGGGATCGGGAATGCCCTTCGGGCCTTTTTGAGGACCGGGTTGGGCGCCGGGTTGGATGAAAACCTTCCCTAGTTCGTGACAGCCTAGATCATGATCGCACACATGCATCCAAAAAATTACGCATTTAATAAAACAAGAATTCAATTATTTAATCATTATTGTTTAAGATAAATCACGCTCGAATAAATTAATTATTATCTTTAATTAATCAATAATTTTATCATAAACCTTTTATATATTTCCTTGATATTCTAGTGCATTATAATTTTAAACAAATTATTGAATTCATTTAAAATTAACTATATACAAAACCTATACATTAGAGGTAACCCAATGAATACCCATCCAAAACTACCCAAAATGTATTATTATTGTATACACTTTATTATTTATGACATATAGTATACACAAAGAATAATAATTGTAATACAACTCATACATGATGTGAATATATTTAATATTATGCAGGTGTTAATAAAACACACACACACACACATCAAATCATATCACCTGGTGTGTCCCGGATTTATTCCCACATGCAAGTACATGTCTTAATGGTTACATAATATAATAAATTTTAAATATGATCAACTCATTTAATTACATGGCTCATAGATCCGATCTAGACTGCATGTACATTCTTCATTGTGTATCCGAAGTACCCGCCAAGGGACTCAGTGTGTGAGGCATAGTTTGGAAATCTTGGAGTACATGGAATGTCTAGTTGGCCACACACCGTATTGAATCTGTGTTACAAAATCACTGGTCGGGTAGGCCTTGTATGGAATACAAGGCCTAACCTTGACTCTAAGGGAGTACACACCATGTCCAGTGGTCTACATGGTGTGTAGTCTGAATGAACATGAACTAGTGTGTCCGAGTGGACATGTGGTGTAAGAATTAACTACACTGCATTCATTAAAGAAAAAGGATTGAGCAATTGACTAATTTACTCCAGGTGAATTGAACACGAGTACACAACGTGTAATTCTGATTACATGACATGTAATCTTGTGTTACCCAGTCAGAATACTTGGAACCTTAAAATGAGTTCCTTGATTTTATTTTAATCAATAAATTAATCATTTCTATTAGATTTATGAGAAATGATGGAGGAAGAAATATATTTCAAAATTTAGATTTAAATAATGATTAACTTGAATTGGAAAAATAAATTATGAATGCGTAAATCATAAAAGAAAATAAATAAATATAAACAATGATGAGACCCCTCCGATACCACTTGTTGTTTTCTGGAAAAGCAGAAATGTGGGAGGGACGATGCCTAACTTTTATTTTTTTTTCATTATTGATAATCAATCCGAGGCCTATTTTGGAAAAAAATATCATGACCAAAATAATTGAATCAAAGAAAAATCAAGGGATAGAAAAACATAGAACCAAGAGAGAGAAGATCAACACATTTTGTTTATAATTAATTTAATAAAATAAGAATTAACTACAAGATTATTCTTTCTTCTTTGATGCATCTAGTCACAGATCTACAGTTTGAATCCATTGCATTGTAGAATCCAGTTGTAGTATTCCTCTAACAGTGATCCACATGTGTTCCATGTATCTCCAGATGGAACTGAAGGAGTCTCCGGGAGCTAGAGAAGAAGATCCTCCCGCTTGCAATGTCCGACTTCGATCACCTTGAGAACCGCTTCCAAATAATTATCCTTAATATAGTGGTGGAGGATTTCTCTCATTCTTGAGATTTTTCTTAGAGAAGAAATAACTCTCTACGCTTGAGATCCTTTTCTCCAATTCATTATGCACAACTGAATTGACATGGCTTATCTCTCCATTAGCTAATAAGAGAGAAATATAACCTATCATTTATTGTACTAGGGTAATAATAAAATAATTTACACATGTGTATTTAATTATTTCATTAATCATAGAGAAACCCCCATGTCAAATAATAACATCAATATTACTATTTCCGAACATGCACATAAATTGTGAGTTATAATTAAATATTAATTAATCAAATAATATTCAACACTATTATTTATCACTATACCCTTAAACTAGGTAGACCAATCCTCCGTAATATTTATTAATTATTCTTTCCACAATATACTTTATGAAATAACTTGTGATAAAATAAATGTGATCAGACGTGCATGAACAATTATTAAACCAAAATCGAAAATAATATTTATTAACATTGCTAAATAATAAATAATATATTATTTAACTGAGATATCAGATATACTTTGTGTGTGACCCTCTAGGCATCTTTCTCATTGGCATTAGGCGGAGTATCCTAAAGTCCATGGTTAGCGTCTAGAAACATGCCAAGGTAACCATATATAATTAAGTTAATTCCTCAACAATGTGACAACTTATATGATAGTTTATCATGTAATATAATCCCTTTATCACAATATCTCTATTTGAGTAGGTTTCATGCCAGTGCCACCAACCTATATGCTTGATATTTATTTCTTTGACTTTCTGGAAATTGGACATGCCTATCGATCACCATGGCCATGGATTTATTTAGGCTATATAATTTACATCAAAGGGCCTGAGATATTATCTTCTATTAAAGAACAAAAGGGATAAATCCTTTCTCGTATTATTCATTAATGAAATATTACTCGTGATGCACTCAATATATCCTAACTCACGACGAACATTTTCCATCATGTTTTTCATAAATAAATCTATATACCAGAATCATAATACTCATTAATAATAATCTTAATGTCTATGGACCAATACATAAATCCACATATAGAAACATATAATGACACATAGAAATGACAATTTCTTACCAGCGGGTCTTATTCTCATAATATCCTATTGGATATCACCAAGGGCGTACACTATGAGAAGGTGCCTAAAATTACTATGAGTCTCCTTCCCTGATATCTTGTATCATTTGTGTCCCTCAAATGATATCATCCATCCATATAACTTATATCTATGAGTAGTTTCATAGAACTTCCAGTTTCTAATCATAGCGGCAGACTACTATGACCTTTTAGTGTGACAACTACTCTTGGGACATTATCACAAGAAATTTCATCCATAAGAACAATCATGATGTGATAAAGAATTTATTGATATTAAAAAACCATGAATCTAAGTTATCATAAAGTACAAAGAAGTTGGTTCTAGGGAACCAACTATGACAAAAAGATGTTTTACAAAGGCATTTTATGTTTGGTTCATTTAGGAATTTAAAAAAATAACTATTCTTTAGGAGGGATTGTTGATGGTTATATACCTCCTTGTGAAACATTCAAAGGTTTTATATTTTGGATTATGTGGTTCGGTGAATTTTTTAGATAAATATTTGGATGTGAGGTTTTATTTAGTTTCCTTGGTGAAATGAATCTAATATGTTTCCTTATTTTATGAGTTTCATTTTGATCAAGTAGTTTCAATGTAGTGGTATTTTGATGGAGAATTGTGGTTGATAGAGATGAAATCATCCATAGTGTGATCAATCAATGGTCCAGGATTTGAGGGTTTTTTTTTCTTTAGGATACCCACATGACTGATGGTAGATTGGCATTGGGTTCGTAATTTGAAATATGAAATTGGTATTTTAGTCTCATTAAATTTTGGGATGTGATGGTTGTGAGGGTTCACACTTAACTTGAAAAAAGTTATGTTCGAAACTATAAAAAAATGGGCTTGGATGGGGTTCCCCATCTTGAAAATCATAATACACAATCAAGTCTGAATGAGGAGGTAGAAGATCTGGGAAGGATGTCAGTCCAAGATACACCGTTCATCATAAGACTTTAAACGTAACATGTATAGATGATATATTTATATCATCTACCAAATCATTCAACTATCATAGATCATATTTCAAGGAATATCTTTCTCTTTTGTATTATACCTCCCTCAATGTTGTACTAGGATAACCAAAAAATTTTATAATATCAACACCCACCTCATATCCTCTTATGTTACCCATGTGTTCTTGCATTCCTAAAGAACTAGAAAAAATTTCAATCCTACCATTAGGGATAAATCTCCCCTGTATCACTTTATTTTTAAGGGAATCCAAAAATGATATATTAAAATGTTATATTTGTGTGATGAATTTACAAAATACTAATATTCAGGAAAAATAAAAAACTATTTATGCCAATATTATCAGATACATATTTTAATAGATCCATACGAAAATTCCCCCTTTTTAATCCTTACCATTTTCCATTTTTCAGGTTGAGTGGGTGTGATATGGAGTGATGAATTTCATCTCTTTAGAGTCATTACAATATTTTTATCTTAATTAATCAAACATTCAAAAAAATTATTTGATCCTCCAGAAAATGAAACCCTCCATGTGATAATGTATAAGAGTGTGCATTTCGTGACTAGATCTGTTAGTGAAATATCTTAGAGGTAAGTTACAAAATAATAAATGAATAATTCATTAGTTAATAAACAAATATTTTTACAAATTGTTTTTATAAAAAGTAATTATCTTATGATAACATATTACTCTCACTAGTTGGAAAAACAATTCTTCCATAAATCTACATCTAAAAATCCATACTTGAGGAATATGTTTTAATTTTAATGCTCCCCAAAAATATTAAACTTACTCAATTTTTTATTTAAAATATCTCCATATAATAGATGTGAATGATATCCAACTCATCTTAATTTATTTGTTTTAGGAAAGTTTAATGTCATATTTAATTGAATATATTTAATATTAGTCTTGTAAAATATATAATATTAATAGAATTGGATAAAAAATAAATTAGTTGAGATATTTTACCATTATAGACTCCCATAACTGATCTTTCAATGTCTTTTTGACACTCTTATAATCAGGATATAAAATCCTACTCCTAAAATGGCTCTACATCTCCATATAAATTATAAACTATTTTTAGATGATCCAACTGGGTTATTATCATCATAAATTCAATCTTTAACCTATACACCCTATAAAACAGTGAAGGTTAGGGTAAACATATAATCCAAAATCAACCAACTCTAGGGATAATCTTTTATAGAGAAGAATAACACTCCTCCATAAGAGGCTCACCAATAGTGTCACAAATAGTTTTTACAAATAACAGTATAATTTCATTAAATAATTTATTTATTAAAGATATATTAATATGAAAAAACAAACATAAACATTGGTAAATGTCCCTCTACCATTGTTTCCATAATTTAAATAGATAAATGTAATTAAATTGTATATTCTAGTATTTTATTAAACTAAAATTATTTTTATAAGTAATTTAGTTTTTAATAATAGAAAAATAATTATATCTATTAAATTAATTAATAAAATTGAATAAATTTAATATCTAAAAACAATAAATACAAAGAAATAATCACTAAAAAACAATTATGATAGGTTTCTTCAACCCTAAAATGTGTAATTGAAATTGATAAAGAAAATTTATATTTAAATCAAAGAAATGTTCAACATTAATAATTTTATATATTCAAGTAAAAAAGTTTTCTTATATGATTAATTTTATTAAAAAAATGATTTCATAATTTTCCAACCATAAAAAATTCAACTAAAAATGAATAATTTAATAAATAATTAAAAAATGGAAGAAATGATCAAAATATATAAATTTAAATATGAATGTTAAAAAAACTTTTTTTACATATGAAAAATTCATATAAAACACCGCGATGTGAGGATTTTTCAACCAATTTTTTTAATTGAAAATAATGAATATAAAATTTAACATAAAAATGATAGATATGACAGACATCTATAGATTTTAATATCCATATTAAAAAACAATGTTTTTTTACATTTTTAATTATTAGAAAAAAGTAGAAAATATATATTTACATGAATAATTAAGAGAGTAACTGAGTTTTTTCTGATATCCCTTCAATGTGATAATTTCATATTCCAAGGAAAATGTCAACATTATATACATTGTTGTTAGTAGTTAATTATGTAATTGATGAAGAAACCTTACATATGTCCGCAACATCATGAACATCCTCATCACCCAAATAATTTTTTCTCCCTTTTAAAATAGAAAAACATTGATTATTCGATGGGTTAATATCACAAAATATCTATTTCACATGAATGACCATGATAAATGGTTCCTATTTGAAAGTAATATTTTTTAATTGATAAGTGTAAATTCATAATCATTATGTTTCACACCACTATTACTATCAAACCAATTATACTTAAACATTGATACTCGAAATTTATTATGTTAAAATTTCGAAATATATGCAAAAACTCCAAATTATGTTTATGATGAAAAAATTATGTTCTTAACTTTCTCACTTTGAAAATTAAGTTATTAAATAATGACCATTACTCAACTACTTTGAATGGTATCCTTTTCATCCTAATTTTTTTGTCTGAAATTTTTAACCATTAATATAAAAAATATAACATGTGATTACATTAACACATGGTACCGTAGATAACCATTTCATAGGTTCTGATGCTGATGAATCAATGTTAAATTTCACATTAAACAATGAAACAAATGTATTTTTATACTCATTCAACAACTGCTTTTCTTTTTTTTCAGATATCATATCTTTAATTAAACAATGTGTGGTAATATATATCGTTGAAACTCACCAACATTGTTCCAAATATATAAATATTTCTTCATAACTATATCACATGCAAAAAAATTTACTTTTAATCCACATATCCCCTTAAAATCGCTATTAACCAGAAGATTATAAGATATAGGGATACCAACAATATCTACTTGAGAAAAGTAGTCAGTACATAATTCAACCACCTCCCATGATATATATTTTCGAATAAATGAGGACTTTTGTCGATGGGAAATTTTAATAATGCCTTTAAAATTTTCATATATCATTTAAAAGGCTATATCCAATGTAAATATACATCCCACTTATCTTTATTTCTCACACCAAATTAATTATCGGATGAACAATTAATTTTAATAGTAGTGGTACATAAATTTATAGTAAAAAAACTGTGCGGATGTATTCATTATTAAATTTATTTAAAAAAATTAGATCTATGACTTGGTTGAAAATTCAATTTAAAAGGAATAACAACTTGATGATATTCTTTCTCATAGGTATTGAAAATATACCACATAGTGAAATAATTAATAGTTTTTTACATCAATACATGACACTCATGAGATTTCATTCCAATCAACTTCAAATTAACGATACCAACATTTTCACATTTTAAGAATACCCACTATGTATATTAATAACTTTAAGAAATTTAAAAAAATTCATCTTTTCACAGATTCTTAATATGTGACATGCCAAAGGTATATATTTTCATTATCCCTTCACAGTGGGAGATAACTGTAAATATGTTCCCAGATATTTTATGTCCAATGTTTCATGGAATATATATTCTGTATTTCCATTTATATTTAACAAAGTTACAATGAAAATATCACACATTTTTTATAAACATGCATAATATCCAGGTTTTGTTTTACATCTAAAAGTCTTCAATAAAGTAAATTGAATAAGTCAGATGATTTATTCCATTGAATTTTTAATGGCTTGATATTTCTATCCTCCAAAACATGTGATAAGTGTTTTTCACATTTTTTTAATTTATTTGATTTATAAAGGATGTTGGGGAAAATAATACTCTTGTAAACCATTAAATTCATTTTTTTACTAATTAATAAGGGTGATTAATTGGAAAAAATCTTTGATGAACCTTGTAGACATTATTTATCCAATTCCATAGTTAGTGATATGAAGACCCCTCTTTAAAAATTAGACATACTTTGTGTCCATTAACATTGTAACCAAATAAGTTTCCATGTGAGTGAAATTAGTTTATAATGAAAATTATTATAATAGAAAAAAATAAAATTCTATTTCTTGTACGCATCAAAAACTTTAACACATGTATCCCATAAAAATTTCAAATCATCAATCAATGGTGAAATGTGAACATTAATATCATTTACAGGATATTTGGGTCAAGAAATCATCAATATCATTATAATATATATTTTCTTCAAACATATCTTTACGGATAGGCTATAAACTACCCCCATAATATGCCATGAATAGTGTTCTCTTCTGAGGAACCAATATAAATTCATTCCATCTATACACAACCCCATTATGATATTTCAAACATTATTTCAAAAATTAGAAAATTATTGATTGAATCACATCCATTGTGTTGAATTAGTAGGGTGACAAAAGTTTCCATTATAGATTCACTCATTTTCATGTCATATTATCCATTTTCATCATTTCAATAAGATAATAGATGATTTAAATGAGTAATTATTGTAAGATACCATACTATATTAGTGGGAGGTTTGGTTCTTGTCCTTGAGAATGAATCAAAATTGTATATCCAATCAATCTTATATCATGATTCCCCCATTTAGGAAATTTCTATAAACCATCAAATTATTTACTATATAGAAAACAATCATTAGGAAAAATATATATATTATTATATCCCAATCCCATAAGACATATGTTTTTTCATCATAATTAGAATTTGGAAGCTTATTATCTTCTGTAAGTCACTATATCAAAATTTTAATAAATTAAATTAAATTTTTTTCATTCCAAACGTTTATATTTTTTAATTTTTCTAATCATACTGCTGATGACAACACTTTAAATTTATTATAACCCATGAATAGTGAGTTTTCAACATCCCTATAAAATCATTCAATAATTAATATTTTTTCAATTTTATTAATGCATATATTATGAATTAATTCATTCCGACAATCATCTATCACAAACTGAATATCATCATCAATAAAAAATTATCACAAAAATGTATATAATTTATATAAATAAACAAATTATAACAAAAAAATTATAACTGAAAAATAATTTATCACCAAGAACAATTTTAACCGCAATAAAATTATTAACACTAAGACATTATAAACACAAACTATTAAAGATACAAACAATTAAAATGACAAATAAATAATAACTAAAATATCAAAACATAAAAAATTTATAATTACAAATATATTTTAACCAAAAATTAATTATAAAAATGAAAATTTATAACCAAAAAAGATGTATAAAAAAAATTTATAAATGAATTAAATTTTTAACTAACAAAAAATTTAAAAATATTAAAAATATTAAAAATAAAAAATTAACATACAAAATATGGATATTCTGTGAGAATATCCAAGATAAAATGATCAGAAATAATTATCGATGAACATTAAATTGAAATAAATGGATGAGAAGTGTGAATGAAAATAGAAATTAGAAGTAAATGGTAGTGGAATTTAAATGAGACAAGTGGAACATAGCTCTGGTTGGTGGAATGTAGTAGAGGGAGGTAGAACGGCACCAAAGCAGTGATAGAAATACGAGAGTGGAGAAAAAAAATAAAAAATGAGTAGAAGAGTAGTTGAAAGAAGAATATAGATCACAATCATGAGTTTTAGAAATTAGGATTTTAGAGAGTTAGGCATTAATGAATGAGGAAAACAAATATAAATCATGGGTTATAATTTTTTAAATGGTTTTATTATCTTTTCTCAAAGAACGACTATTAAAATTCAACCTGACCAACTTTTAAAATTGGTTTTTTTGAAAACTGACATTGAAAGCCTACCCATGTTGGTTTTAACATCCATTATAAAAGTACCCATGCTAAATTACCAATGAAAATATACTTTTATATTAGTGTATCATGCTATTGGAGACAAAACCACCCAGTAAACATTTAATCCCATTGAAAAACTTGTACAATGAAGTGTAAAAGGATAGATTTTAGGGTAATAAAAATTGATGGGTGATTTAATTGGAATTTTAAACTATAACTTAGGTGAATTATTTGATATAAAAAAATATCACCTTAGGGATCCAACTTAATTTATTTAATAATTCATATTAATTGGAGTAAAATGATCAGTTGGGATCCAATTATATGTTTCTTAAGATAGCTTAGAATTGGGTGTGTGTGTGAAAAATAAAATCCATAAATAAGATTAAAATGACTATTTTAGAATTGGCTTCCCTTGCCTTGATTCCATACCTTAAATATTAAAATTTTTACCTGGGGATTCCTACTATAAAAGAAGTTATTGTTCCAAGTTGTTTATACTCACCAAATAAATTAAAATTCACATTAAATTTCTCTTAAAAAACAATTAAAATATTATATGCCTTGTTATTAAGGGTTATGGAAATTAAGGGAAATAATGAACTCATTAAAATAAGGGGTTTATGAAGTATATATTTTTTTATGACTTTTATTAAAAAAAATTAAATGGACTAGTGGATGAAAATTTTAAAAGAGAGGGATTTAAGAATATTTCTACTATTAAAATTTTGATTCTGCTAATCTATTTCCATTTATCCTTTACTAGCCTAAGTCTTAATTTGAGGTGAACTAAAAAAGGGGTCAAATTGTTTTTGGAGAGTAATTACTTGAGGAAATTAAATTTCTAATGTTTGGGTTAATTTGATTAGTATAATTATTTTATTATATAGTTGTTTTTAAATAGAATTATGTTTAATGTTTTGGTAATTTTAGTATCTTAATTCTAGTTTGTAGGATTTTAGGAATTTTTGAGATCAATTTATGAATTTGGCCTAAGGTGATGATTTTTATTAATTATTTTATATTTATTAAAATCACATTTATGGCTATAAATTTTACATACTTTTGATTTTTAATAATCTAGGGGGCTAGCTTGAGAAGAATAAATAAATCAATCAAGAGAAATAGGTAAATTCATACCGGTGTCCTAAGATTATATTGGGGAGATAACTTAGTGCGCATTAGTCCTTTAGAGTGAATCATCTAGAACATGTTATATCAAATTCACAACTTGATATGGTGTTCATATTACCATGATAGTTTTTCCAACCCTTAAGAATACTCTATCCTAGAAAATATCATGGGTAAAGTCCTTAAAGAGGAATTGTTTCACTAGAAAAGCCTCTTGGAAACTCTTAATAAGGTGATAGAGTGACAATGTGACCTCATAGATAATAAAAAAACTAAATTTTCACCCAATGTATTATTAAAAATTCAACGCATCTACCATATTATTTTTAGAATAACCTTTAGGGACAATACACAATTCATTCTCTTGGTAACATAAGATGAATTACAATTCTCTACATTTTTAGAATTCAAAAATCCATTGGTGATGCTATCTGAGGATGCACCAATGTAGTTACAATCTTAGTACATAGATTATAGTAGTTTTAATGGAGATTCCGGCCTCAATGTTGTGTCCATTATCAAGCTAACATTATTTCATGCCATAGACTCACATTCCACCAGTTTCCTAATACATTTTCATGTCTGCTCTTATGATTACATCAACCCATCAACATAGTCTGTGTTGATCAATAATAAGATTTATCACTTCAGGAACCCATGTATATCATTACAACACCATCTTAATTATCATATACATGGAAATTAAAGGAAGGGACTAGAATATAATTGATAGGATATAGATTCCATCATGAGTTAATGTGGTGCAAATTCAAGGACAAAAAATGATCCCTCATACTAAAAAACGAAACCAATTTGGTAAATATCTCAATGAAGAATACATGTGATTAATGATGTAATAGATAGGGGGAATTATGAGATCTTGAGTTCAGGCATTGAAATCTAGGCTTAATAAGGAAAGAATCAAGCATCCCCGATGGAAGTGATCCATACTCCCAACGCTACATGGCCCAATCATATAAAATGGGAACTAAAATGTAATTTTATAAAGAGAATAATAATAGGATAAGGAAAAATAATTAAAGGATTATGCAACTAGGAAGAGAATATCGGGAAATGTATATATAAATCGTCAAATAAGAAGATACATGGGAGGAATCTAAAGATGGCGGAGTTCACATGTGATCAATAAGAATTATCCCAAGATCATCTATAGTGAATATAGTGATCCGATATTAATATACATTGAAATTACATTATTTTTGTGAATAAATAAAACATTACACAAATAGATTCCCAAATACTTTATTAGTTTAGTGACTTTGGAAACATGGAAACATAAAGAATAGTACATGAGTGAGTTATATTATCTACCCTAGTTTCAATAAGAACAAAACCCCTATTATAAATATCATATATAAAATAAATTTTCATAACATGAGGAAGGAAACCTAAAAATGGGTGAACTCAGATGCTCAGTAATAGTAAAAAATAGAGACATGTAAGCATAAACATGAGAATAAGAGTATGAGAATGTGATCATAACATTATAAGATTATAACCTACATATCAAATATCATAAAGATGAATCATGTAATAAAGGATAATAGTTCACAAGGCATTAATCATATGGAAATCAAGATCATAATCCATGAAATCATCACATAGGAGTAATACATGGAATTGTGGAATAAAAATAAACATTTAATTTCATTCCATATAAGTTAAGTCATAGTTATATTACTTATCAGGTCATTTCATGGTGACTATACCTACATGGTGAAACACACCACCATCCCCTATCACTGTCCATTCCTTATAAGGGATCGAGTTTCTACATTTTCCCAAGCGGATAGGGTTTCCTTATCCCCCTTAGTAGATCAAGTTTCCCTATATTCCCATAGTGTATTAAGCCTATGAAATTGAATCCCATCATCATATCATGAGATTTAAATCTTTACTAAAAACATTTGAGGGAGATATAGGTCCCACCAATCTCATAATGAAATCATAGATATGTGTTCCACAAGATCATAAAAAATCACATCATAACCCATGAAATGAAATGGGTGTCATAAAAATGTAATCATATCATAACATGTGGAAAAGATATAGGTTTCATAATCCTTTCATCAAATTATTACCCATGAAAAGAAGTAGGTATCATAATCATATAACATATGAAATAAAAATGGGTTTCATAAAAAGCATTCCATCAATACATAAACTATTTTGATAAGGAATATGAATGGTTCCATTGGATTATTTCCATAGAAATACATAAGTAACACCAATAGATGTCATATTACGTGAGAAATAACTTGTAAATATATTCCAAAAAAACATTTCACGAGGAAATTATCATTTATTCTTTGAAAAATAATTTTTTGAAAATAATTTTTTTAATAAATATTTCTTGAAAATAAACTTTAAAACGTATTAAGGTATCTTTGTAAATATTTTGAAAACATTTTTCTTTGAAATATTATAAATAAATCTTGAAAACATTTTGACAACCATTTTCCATGAAAACGTATAATATAAGACTAAAAACATTTAAAAACAATTCGTTGAAACATTTTAAAAACTTATAAAAACATGCTATTTTTTTTAAAAACCATTTCTTTGAAAAAAAAAATTAAAACTTATAAAGGATTATTTTAAAACCATAAAACATTTTAAAAATTATTTTTCATTGAAAAAGAGATTAAAATATTATCTTGAAAAACATTTCTGAAAAAAATGATTTTTTTTTGAAAACATGAGTATTGAATTTCATGGAATGGGTCTCCAAAAAGGAAAATTGGGGAAAAAAACTTTACCGAATTGGTAACTTTTGAAACTAAAACCCCATGAAAGAGAGATCATTAAATGGATATGTAAATGCCTATATATTTATGGATAATAATCATAGAATATATTTATGGGAAATATATATAACTAACAAAAGAAACAAGTGGAGAAATAGGAATAAATCTTATATAAATAAAAGAGAAACTAGAAATCCCCTAACATAAATATTATTTTTGAATATAATAAATACATATAATACATAGAATATATATATTTTGAAAATAATTATAATTTCAAAGAAGAATATCCCCTTACCTTAAGTCTTGACTTTCTTCAAACAAGTTCAACCATCCTATATAATAGATATAAGTTTATTATATATCTACTCAAAAACCATATTATTATATCTCATACCATACATTATTTGATTATGGATTTATATTACCCATTTATAAACAACTAAATGTTAATATTATGTTTTGGGTAATATCTACTTTGTTTTCTGTATAAGTTTTGACATGTTATTCTTGATCCTATTACATAGATGCTGATATGATTATTTAAAAAATGTAAATAATGATAAAAAAACATATATATTCAGTATATATTTATTTATAATAATATATAAAATATATAAATATGAAATGGAATAAAACTTTTATGGAGTCGGTAGGTGGTACGTATTGAAGAACAATATTTCCATTTTATTATCGTATTGAAAGAATGAAATTAAATGAAATATATGTGTATATATATATAATGTCATTACATTTGAATTATTATGTCATAAACATCATATAATTTCACTAAAACCATTTTCAATACATTACATGTAGAGTGTGAATGAATCACATCGCTTTAAGGAGGAGATAGTCCATACTTCCCCTAACAAAATTATCATATTTACACAAAATGGAAAGCATGATGGTATGTGTTATATAATAATTGAAAAAGAATATATATATAATAAATATTATATATATTATATAAAAACATAGTTTCCACCATAATTTCCAATCATGAGAGATGGTAAAGGAAAAAATGAACAATATCATTTCATGAGGAGGTAGTTCACTATACACAATAATGGGTTGTTTATTACCCATTAGATGAAAGTTTGCGTAAGTGTAGTTCAAACCATTAGAATAAAATCATATAAATAATTTTAGGATAATTTTTCATTATATAATAATGGAATAAGTTGAATTTAATGAGTGTATAATGAAAATAAAACAAAGGAGTTTGAGGAAGGGTGTTACCTATTCTTTGGGTAACTCCTTTGGGTTTTCACCAAAGGCATTCCTTGGACGGATTTATGCCCAAAAATAAGATTCTATGATGAAGGAAGGGATTTTGGGAGATTATTTTATCAGAGTTTGGAAGAGACAAAGGTCTTTATATGTATTAATATGTGGGAGGGGTGAGTATATTTTTATTGTGGAGGAGGAGTGTCATTCTTATAATTTTCTAAAAAGGGAATTCCACCTACATTTTCCCCAAGTAAAGTGGCTCCAATAATGAAAAAAATATATAAAACGGAGGATGGGTTCTAAATATGGACATCAAATGTATTTTTTACAAGTTTATAGGTAATTTTGGCCCTTATTTTTAAGGTTTAGTCCTTTGTTAATCTTAATTTTACCTTAATCACTATAATTAATTTTAATTAAATTCAATAATATTTTTGGTACAAAACTATGTTGACCTCATTAGAAATTAGAAATTATTCTGATTATAAATATTTAATCTATTTTTCTAAATTAAAATAATATAATTAGAAAAAATTAATTTAAATTAAATCCCATAGAAATGATGACAATGCGGGTTTTTGAAGTAAAAATGTTCAAAAAATTGAAAAGTTTTTATATCCAAATTAAAATTAAAATTGATTCCAATGAAATAAATTGGGTTATTTTTTTATAATTTATCAAATTAATCTTCAAAAGAAATTATAAATATAAATCAATATCATAAATAAATTAGAGGAAAAATTAGTTTTGAATTAAAATTTAGTGTTCTTCAATACACATCAATAAATAAATCTTCTTAAAAAAATAATGAAAAATTAACCCAAAGTAAATTTTTATATTATGAATTCAAAAGTGAAGTTTATTTTTTCAATTAAATATCATAAAAGTTATAAAATTTAGATTTAAAATGGGTTCTCCATTAAAAGTTGATAAAATTACCTTTAAAAAAATATATTTGTATTCATATAATTGGATTTAGTATTATCTTATGCTTATAAGATCTATTATATGAGTGTAAAAATAATTTATTGAATATATATTGAAACCACTAATCAATATTGTCTTGTTTAATTTATTGATATAATATGGTGTTTTATATAGAAGAGTAGTTTACTTAGAAAAGAAATTTCTTCATTTTCAAATAGTTCTTAATTTCATTTCTAGATAAAAGTGTTTATTTTATTCACATGGTTAAATCATATTTTATTTATAACTTAAATAATAATATCTAAGTGATAATTATAATAAATTTTTAACAATAATTTTAATAGTATGATGGAGTTTGGTAAAACTCGGTCTTGCATGTAAAAAATACTATAGAAGGTAATCAACATTATGTATAACCCAAGCCAAAAATTGTGTTGCATATACCATGAGATAATTTAAGTGTTTCACGTATTAACATGGTGTTGCATGAAATTAAATCCTAACATAGTTATTTAATATAACAAAAACTATATTTAGTGTTTTTTCAAATGAAAAATATCAAAAGATTAAATTAATTTGTAAAAAAATATTTCACAAAATCTCAGGGTGTTACATTCTACCCCCCTTAAAATGATTTTTCCCTCAAAATTCAATTGGGTTGTTAAAGGTTTAGTACATTAAATTTCCTTTCATATAAACCAAAATAATAAAAATTTATAATAAAAAATACTTTAAAAAAGAAAATTTGGAAACATAATGGTTACCAAATGTAAAACATAACTAGTTTTCCATATAGGGGAACATAAGTGGAAAGTGAAAATATGGACTTGGAGGAAAAGCATAAATATTTATAGGGAGTGATTTAGGTCTTCAATCACAAACAATTGAATGATCAATGGGAAGTAGAGTTCCTCAAAATCAAAAATATTTGATCATTTAAAAGGCCATCTGTCCAATAAGAATTATGTTTTTAAGAAAAAATTTATACCTAGTTCATTTTCTTAAAGTTCAAGAATTTTCATGAAAAGATATGCTTGCATGATTTTAGGATAGCCTCACCCTTTTTTGTTCCTTGATCACTTTACACTTCAACTCTTATTTTATGAAATTAAGGGGAATTTTTCATTCCCAAATCATTATAATATCCTGACATCCATAAATATAATGATAGTTCATTCAATCTATCACATAAAAAATGTTATCAAAAGTTATCCAATATAAAAAGATCCACATATGGAGATATAATACATTAATCTTTAAAAACTCATTCAAATTTTAACATAAACCATTCCATGAATTGTTAACCTTATAAACCTTAAAAAATATGAAAACCAAAAACTTAAGAAATAAGGTGACTAAATCCGCTTAGCACTGATCGCTCATATCACAAAGTTGATCTAGGTTGTCACATAACCAACAACTGAATACTTTTATCATTTATTATCTTGAAACATGGTAATAACCTAAATTACTATACAATCTTATTGAAAACATTCATGTTTCCTGATCCCAAAAATTATTGTACAAATTCATTAAATCATAGAAGTTGAAAACTTCATCCATGATAACATAGAATACTTTTTAAACAAGTCCTTTATCAGTTATGAGGTAATCATTAATGTACAATTTACTTTTCTATATCCAAAAAAATATTTATCCAAACATCACTATCTCAGCATCAAAAATAAATTAGTGGTTACCTTACCTTAATCAAAATCGTACATTTCCATGAAATCAGTTTTATACCTCATAAGCACCATCTAGAATATACTTTCAAATCCTTAATGAAAAACTTATTATGTAAATAATTATATATATCATGATTTTTTTAACATAGTCTCTGAATTCCAAATCATAAATACTTCATTCATCTAACTTTCTTCTCAAAAAAATTACTAATATTCTTAGACTTATTCCTTAACACTTATTTCAAAAATATGAGATAAAAATAATGTTTTAACATTTATCAAAATCAATTTAATCATACTTGTAAAAAATTCCATTAGAACAAAACATGCCTTTCATATTTCATTCATAGTCTCTTCATCATCAATAAAGAAACATTACTTATACCACCATGATGATTCTATTCATGAGCCTCGAACATAGAACATCTATTTTAATAATTATAATACTTTACACATTTAAATCAGTCGTGAACTGATAATACCTTATGGGGTCTAATATTCCCATTCTTTTTGTTTACTGAACTTTTCATTTTCCCTTTGCAGTTACTTGCTTTATGCCCTTATTTTCCATTGTCAACACATATTCTTGTTCCTCTAAGACATTCATTCGGGTGATTCTTACCACATTCTCAGTAGGTATAAAATTTAATTTTCTTTCTTCCATGGTATCCAATACCCTAACAGTAAGTTAACTCCTTCCTTTTCTTCTTTGGAACGTCTGAGAGTTGGCTAAGGTATACACTATTATTCTTGTTGCCTGAAAACTGATTAGGCATGATTACAATTTCCTTCTCTCTAGTGATCATCCCATTTTACTTCTAATCAGAAATTTTTCCATAACATTCATCATTAACCTAGTTCATTTTGGTTCCCTCCATTTAATTAAACCAAAAATTATAGAGTAATAAATAGTTGTCATAGTAAGGAACCATATAATCATGAAAAACCATTTTTTGGATGTCAAAATAATGAAAACTTCTTTAATCAATTACACCTTCGGTTTATCCAAGGTTATTCATAGACAACTTATTTTTAAATCCATTATGATGGTTTATAAATATTTTTTTTAATTCCTAAAGCATATCCCATGGGAGTGTTAAACCAGGTGCATAGTAAGGCCCATTTTTGTGTACCAGGTTACGGTCAAGTCAGGCCCAATGCACCTTGTCAGAGTTGTTACCCCTAGGTACATCAATTGTAGAACCACATCCACTTATAATATCCAAAAAAATATGTATTTCTAGGAAACCACTCACTCTATTCTTTACCAAAATTCCAAGACATTTTCTTATACTTTTCTTTATCTGTAGACTTATCCTTAAACATGTCCTTAGAGTTGTCGCTAAGGTTTTCTCATCTTATATTCCAAAGGATTAATACAAAATTTATTTGATACAAACTTTAATGACCTAGACATATCATACATAGATATTAGATCATTTTTGTTGAATACTTAAAACATTATAAAAAATGACGCATAAATAATTTATTAGTTTATTGACTTTGGAAACATGGAAACGTAAAAACTAGTACAAGAGTGAGATACATTATCTCCCACTATGTCCTCTGTGACTAGAACCCCTCTTAGACATATCATACATAAAATAAATCTCCATAATCTGGGGAAGGAAACATAAAAAAGGGTGGAATTAGATGCTATGAAAGGGTAATCAAGGGTGATCTATAAGAATAAACATGATTATAAGGGTATGATAACATGATAATGGCATTATAAGATCATACCCTGCATATAAAAGATCATAAAATGAATCATGGAATAATGTTTAGTAGTTAGTAAGCCACAAATAATAAGGAATCAAGAGAATAATCCATTAAATCATAACATATGAGTAAGACATGGAATTTTAGAGTTCAAATAAACATAAAATATCATTCCCTATAAGTCAAGACGTATTTCTAGAACTTATCAGGTCACTTCAGAGAGACTACACCTACTGGGCGGGACACAAAACCATCTCCAGTTATAGTTCTTCACTTATAAGTGATCAGGTTCCCCATCTTCCCACAGTGGAAATGGTTTCCCTATCTTCCCATAGTGGATTGGGTTTCCCCATCTTCCCATAGTGAATTAATCTGATTGACTAAAATCCCGTCATTATCTCATGAGATATAAATCTTTACCAAATTCATTGGAGAGTGATATAGTTCCCACCCATATAAAAATAAAATCAAACATACATATTCCAAAATATCATAGAAAATCATTTTATAACCTAAGAAATTAATTGGGTATCACAAACATGTAATCATATCATAACATATGGAAAAGAGACATGTCTCCATAATAATTTAATCGAAGTATAACATATGAAAAGAAACGGGTTTCATAATAACATAACCTATTAAATAAAGGAATTTTCATAAAAATCATGACATAAATACATAAACTACTTATATAAGGAATATGAATGGAACCATTAGATCATTTTCCTAGAAAGACCTGAGTTACACCAACAAATGCCATCTTCTGTGGGAAATAATGTAAAAAGATATTTCAAAAAAATCTATGAGGAAATGATAATTTTTTATTTGAAAAATAATTTTTAATACATAAAACTTTTTGAAAACCATTTTCTTGAAAATAAAATTGAAAACATATAAAGGAATATTTGAAAACATTTTTAAAATCATTTTCCATGAAATTAAATAAAAGAATCTCGAAAACATTTTGAAAACCATTTTCTTTAAAAAAAATCTGAAAACATATAAATAGATCTTGAATTTTTTTTGAAAACCATTTCATTTAATACCCATTGAATACTTATAGATGATTATTTGAAATCCATAAAACATTTTAAGAATCCTTTTTCCTTGAAAATGATATTAAAAGAAAATATTTTAAAAAAAAGTTGGAAACATTTTTTTAGAATTCATGGTATGCGTATCAAAAAAGGAAAATTAAGACAAAAATAATTTATAGATTTGGTAACTTTTGAAACAAAAATCCCCTGAAAGAGAGATAATCAAATGTCTATGTAAATACCCATAGATTTAAGGATAATAATCATAGAATATATTCATGGCCAGTATATATACCGCACAAAAGAAAATATTGGTTAATGAGGTATAAATATCACAGAAATAAAAGTGGCACATGAAATAAATTTGTATAAACATAATTTCTGAAAATTATAAATCCATATAATACATATAATCTATAGATTTCAAAAATAACTATAATTTTAATGAAGAATATCCCCTTACCATAAGTCCTAAATTTCTTCATACACGTTCAAACCTCCTCTATAATAGATATAATTTTATTATATATCTAAAAAAACTATATTATTATATATCATACCATATGTTAATTAGTTATAAATTTATATTAACCTTTTATTTATAACTCCATGTTAATATTATGTTTCAGGTAATATGTTCTTTGTTTTTTTGTATATGTTTTGGCTTGTTATTCTTGATCCTCCTACTTAGATCATGATATAATTATTTATAGAATATAAATAAAGATATAAATAAAATATATATTCATTATATATGTATTTATAATTTCTATAAAATATATAAATATGAAATAATATACACCATTTGTGGAGATGGTAGGCCGTACGTACACATGAATGCTCTTTCCATTTTATTATCAGATTGAAAGAATGAAAGTAAATGAAATATATGTATATATATATATAATATCATTATAGTAGAATTATTATTTCATATATATCATATAATTTCACTAAACCCATCATTAATACAATCCATGTATAGTGTGAACAAATCATATTGATTTAAGGTGGTGGTAGTCCACAATTACCCAAACAAAATTATCATATTTACACAAAATGAAAAGCATGAAGGTATGTGTAATATAATAACATAAGAAGCATAAATAAATTATAAATATTTTATATATCATATAAAAATAGTGTTTCCATCATAATTTCCAACCATGAGTTGTGGTAAAGGAAAATGAACAATATTGTTTCGTGAGGCGGTATTTCACCATACACAAGAATGATACGTTCATTACCCATTAGATGAAAGTGTGTGTAAGTGAAGGTATAACCCTTATAATAAAAACAATTATTATATTTATGATATTTTTATTCTTATATAATAATTTAATAATGATAATTTAAGGAGTGGAGAATGAAAATAAAACAAAGGAGCTTGATGAAGGATGTTACATCTTCATTGGGTAACTCCTTCTGGTTTGAATCAAAGGGATTCCTTGGATGAATTTATACACAAAGGGATGATTCTATGATTAAGAGGGGATTTTGGGATATCATTTTAGTAGATTGTGGGTGACCTAAAAAGATTTATTGGTGTTAATAAGTGGGAGGAGTGAGTTCCTTTTTATAGTGGAGGAGGAGTGGCATTCTTGTAATTTTTTGAAAAGGGAATTACAACCACGTTTTTCCCATGTAAAGTGGATCCAATAATGAACCCAATTATATAAAATGGAGGATAGGAAATATTTATGGACAACCAATTCATTTTATACAATTTTATAGGTCATTTTATCCCTTAGGTATATTGTTAAGTTCTCTATTAAGCTTAATTCAACCGTAAACGCTGTAATTAATTTTAATTACATTCACTAATATTCTTGGTAAAAAAATAATTTAAAATCATTATAAATTATAAATTATTCTGATTATATATATTTAATATATTGTTCCCAATTCAAATTACATAATTGATAGAAATTAATTTAAATTTAATCCCACAGACGAGACGACAATGGTGGGTTTTAAAGTAAAAATGGTCAAATGTTCACTAAGTTTTTTTATCCATTATCAAAGTAATATTTATTACAAGAACCTAAATTGGATTAATTTTTATATAATTTATATAACTAAACTTCAAAACCAATCAAGAACATAACTTAACCTTATAAATAAATTAGATGAGAAAGTAGTTTGGAATTAAAATTCAGTGTTCTTCATCATTCATCAAAAAATAAAACTTCTCAAAAAATAAAAAAAATCACCCAAAGTAAATTTTTATATTCTAATTTAAAAATAAAAGTTTATTTTTTAAAATAAAAATTATAAAAATTTCCAAAATCATATTTAAAATAGGTTCTCTATTAAAAATCAGTCAAATTAACTTTTTAAAAAATATTTTTTTATTCATAAAATTAGATTTATTAATATCTTATGACTATAAAATATATTGGATTAGTGTAAAATTATTTTATTTAATATATATTTAAAATATTCATCAATAATGGGTTTTTAAAGTATTGAGATAAAAAAAATTATACATAGAAGAGTAGTTTTCTTAGAAAATGATTTTCTTTATTTTCAAATAGTTATTACCTTCATTTATAGATTAAATGGTTCATTTTATTCACATGTTATCATTCAAAACTTCTATATTGATTGCTTGGTGAAAACTATAATAATATTTTAATAATGATATTAATAGTATGTGACAATTTGGTAAAACTAGGTCTTTCATGTAATACAGACTATCGAAGGAAATCAATATTTCATATAACTCAAGACAAACATTGTGTTTCATGTAATGAAAGATAATATATGTTTTGTGCATATTAACTTGTTTTTGTGTGAAAAAAATCCAAACATACTGATTTAATATAACACAATTTATATATATTTTTTTAGTGAAATGAAAAATATCAAAAGATTAAATTATTTCAAAAAAAGTATTTCACAAAATCTTGAGGTGTTACAATGAAAAATAATTTATATATATATATATACATTAAATATTAGTAGATTAATATTAAATACATAACAATATGATCCATTATAGGATTTTATAGGTTTATTATCTTTATAAATGTAGATACATACAAAACTGGTTCATAATTGAACTATATTATCTCCCATTAAGTTCTTCACAACTAGAACCCTTTATAAACATATCATACGTAATTCATTTCTTTATAACTTGGGGAAAAGAAAACAAAAGAGAGGGTGATCATAAATTCTCAATAAGGGTAAACAACACAACTAGAAAATTCACTGACGACTACAGTTTGGAACCATGGTCGTAGGCTCAAAAAACGTAGAAATAGACTACGACCACAATTTTGAAAAATTGTGGCCGCTATCGCCATGGTAGTAGGGGCCTAGTTCCATGGTCAAACTATGGTACTATGCCAATACTACCACTGTTAAAACTATGGCACTAGGCCCCTACTACCATAGTTAAAACTATGGCTATATCATTTATATGGTATAAAAAAATAATTTAGTTCCCCCTTTCACCCCATTGAATAGCCCCCTGCATCCCCTAGATATCCCTCTTACACCCCCTGGACAACCCCATTGCACCCCCTTAGACCCATGCACCCCCTAGACAACCCCCTTACACCCCTGCACCCACATGCTCCCAGTAGACAGCCCCCTTGCACCCCTTGAACACCCCTGGATAGCCCCCTTTAACACCCCCTAAACCCCATGCCCCCTCGACAGCCCCCTTTCAACCCCCTAGACAGCCCCCTTGAACACCCCCTGCCCCCTTTCACTCCGGGACAACCCCCTTGAACACCCCATGCTCCCATGGACAGCCCCCTTGCACCCCCTAGATACCCCCTTACACCCCTTGAGCACCCCTTACACCCCATGCCCCGAACCCCCACCTCATGGACACCCCCTCCCACCTGGACTCCCCCCTACACACCCATGCCCCCTTTCACCCACTCCTGGACACCCCCCTTTCACCCCCTGGATAGCCCCCTTGACTCACCTTGAACACCCCCAAGCACCCCCTTGGACACCCCCTTGGACCCCTCCTTGACACCCGTCCCTCCTAAACACCCACTCCCACATGGACAAACCCTCCCTTCTGGACACCCCTCCCTCCTAGACACCCCCTGGATACCCCCCCCCCCTCTCAGACCCCCTCTTGGACACCCCCCTTGAACCCCCTACTCACCCATGCCCCCTTGCACCCTTGCACCCCCCTGGACACCCATTTTCACCCCCTAGACACCCCATAAACACCCCCTATACACTCGTGCCCCCAACCCCCTCCTGGAAACCCACCACCCTCCTGTATACCCACCACCCCCACCGCCCTCCTGGACACCCCTCCCACCAAGACACCCCACCTCCCTCCTGGACACCCCTCTCCCCCCTCCAGGACATCCCCCCTCCTGGAAAACCCCATTGAACACCCCCTACACACCCAGGCCCCCCCTCCTGGACACCCCCACGCACATCCCTTCAGGCCATCCCCACACCCTCATGGACATCTCCTCCCACCTGAACACCACCACCACCCCCTGCACACCCATTCCTCGTTTCTCCACTCTTGGATACCCCCTTGCACACCCCTGGAAAGCCCTCTTGCACCCCTTGAATACCCCCCTACGCACCCTTTCCCCCCATCCTAGACACCCCCTCCCACCCGGACACCCCCCGCCCCTCCCGGACACCCCCCTTGAAAACCCTCGTGAACAACCCCTTGCACCCCATGTAGCCATGAACCCCCTCCTCGACACCCACTTTTCACCCCCCTGGACAACCCCCTTGCACCCCCTTGAACACCCCCATGTAGCAGTCCACCCCCTTGGACATCCCCCTTGCACCCCTAGATTACCCCTTTGCACCCCCTTGCAGTAGCCCCCTACAATATCCCACCCCCTACAAAGCCCCCGACCCCCTCCTGGACACCCCCGCCCACCTGGACCCCCCTCCCCCTAGACTACCCCCTACTGGATAGCCCCCCCTTAGACACCCCCTTGCACCCCTAGATGTCCCCCTTGATCACCCCCTGCATGTTGCAAACCTGACCCATATCTATATGGATATTGGAGAAAATAACAATCATTTTGTTTCGTAGGTTTACTAAGAATTATATGAAAATAGGATTCCTTATGGGGGATTACGGATTGGAACTCAAATCCATATGAATTCATACCTATTCGTGAATCCAATATGGTGAAAGACTTATCAAACAATTTGGTGAAATTGTGTGGATATTGGGTTGATATCTAATGTCATTCCATAAAATTAAACTTTAGAAAGGAGGCATAACTGTAACATAATTCACTACATGAGGCATTACCTCTCATGTGCCATTTTTACCATGCTCAGTTCCATTTAAATCATTCAATTCATTAATTTAACCTTGCACCCCCAGGACAACCCCCTTGAACACCCCCTACACACCCATGCCCCCTTACACCCCCTCCCCCTCCTGGACACCCCTGCCCCTTTCCCCCTCTCCCCCTGCACCCCTCCCCCTACCACTTCTACCACCCCTTTCCCCCTCCACCCAGAACACCCCCAGCACCCTACCCCTCACAAAATAACCCAGCAACCCCCCCTTCCCCGCACACCCCATACACACCCCATGGACCCCCACCCCACCCCTCCCACTTTCACCCCTCCCTCCAACACACCGCCCATCACCCTACCCCTTCCTATTGAAAAAGAACCCATCACAACCCCCCTGTACACCCCATGGATCCCCCTGCATCCCTCCTCCTTGCACCCCTCCCCCTCCCCCAGCACACTCCCCTTCCCCCTAACCCAGCACACCCCCTTACCCCTTCCCCAGCACACCCCCCGCACACCCTACCCTTACCCACCCCCCTACACACTACACACCCCACAAGTGTTTCACAGTGATATTACTAAAGAAAGTGTCAAGTTTTCAATGCTGGTTGTTTGTGCCTGATAAATTGAAAATCATGATTTTCTTTAAGTTTTATATTTTTATGAGAATGATTAGTTCATGTTTTCTCAAAATGATGGCATTGTCATCTCTAAAGTGAAGGAAATTTCATTTTCTACAATTGAGTTGGCTGAAACTTTCTACTAGTCCACATTGAAGGCTTAGGGAAATCATGTAAAACAAGTGAAAATGTCATTTCAAAGTGCCACAACCAATTTTCATAGAATATAAACCTAATATAATAATGAAAACAAGTTTTTAAAATACTCAAGAAATTATAGAATTTAAATTAATGGGTTAGGAAGAGGTAACTTATCTCAACCTCAAGGCACACTATTTTTGACGATGACAACTCGGATCTTCCTTTTTTTTCTTCCACACATATGCAACTTCACATATATATAAGGACACCTAGCCCTTATGTACATATTTTCATGGAAAAATATGCACAAGTTGGTCCTTAGATATATGTTTATACTTGTATATATCCCTTTACACTTACACATGTATGCATTTTTCATATATATATATATATAATCACCCCTAGCCCCAATATATGTATATATTCATACTGCTATGAGTGAATATATATAAAGGGGTAACTTATATATGTATATGAATTGTTATGCATACAAATGTAAGAATTTTTCAATGGTAACTCGAATCCACCTCAACGACATCAAGAAAGAACTACAAAAATATAAAGAACCCAAAAATAAAAAAATCTCTAATTAAATTTTCTTCCGAAGAATTAAAGAAGAATAAATCATACAAAAATCCGATTTTGAACTCGCTATCATCGATAGTGGTGGATAGAACCATTCTCATCATAAGAAACCCCCTGTAAAGAAATATTGTAAAATGAAATGAGATATAAAAACTTCTTATATATATGTGATAAGTGATGATAAATGATACTTGAATCCATTACCATTATAGATTCTATAATTTCTTTATATTATTACCCAATATAATCATTTAGTTATTCCAATTAGACTAATAATTTATGGTGGTCATGTCAACATAAGAAATCCACAAACACACAAATTTTTCATCATAACATCAATAATCATTTCATTAGTACATGAATAAACAATAGAAATAACACACCCATGAAGCATACCTCATTCTTCAATATTATCATTTCCTTTACATATTTTCTTCTTAGAATTTATTTCAAATATACTTCTCAATTACCATATGAAATCATTAAAAAAAAGCTGTGCATGGTCAGTATATAATCAACAAATAGAATTTAAAGGAACTCATATTCATCTCCTATTTCTCATTCCCTAAACTTTTCACTATTCTGTTCATTTCGAAACCACTTCCCAAATTTGATTTCCAGCCCCCCTGCACCACTCCCCCCTGCACCACTCCCCCGCCCCCACTTGCACCCCCACTGCCCCAACCCCCCAGCACCACCCCTAGCACCAGCCCCCTTACACCATCCCCATTCACCACTCCCCAATCCCCCCAGCACCACCCACCCCCTTCTACACCAACCCCATGCACCCCACCCCAAACCCCTCTGTAAGAACCTGGAGCTTCGGTTTAAGGTATGAATCTCTTTTACGGGATTTTTAAGGAAAAATGGAGAATCTGGAAATTTTCAGAGTAGACGCCATGTACTTTATGAGAACACGCCGTGTACTACTCGGCCACTCTAAGCCGTGTGTTGGCTGAGACAGGGCCACACACACGGTGTATATCTGGAAATTTTCAGAGTACAAGATGTGTACTTTATGAGTACACACCGTGTACTCCTCTACCACTCAAAGCTGTGTGATTGGCCGTGTCCGGGCCACACACACGATGTGTAAGGCTGAGGTGGAGGCCCATTATTTTGGGGTACGGAAAATTGAAGTACACGCCGTGTACTCAAGAAGTACATTCCATGTACTTTATTTTATTTCATTAATCAGACCGGGGTTGTGCCTAATGCCCGTAAACACCTTATTCTCCGCCTAATTCCGTCCAGGGTGTCCGAGGAAGCCGATTCATCTCTGAGCCACCAATCCTTCACTGGTTGTCCGAATCGAACTCCATCGATTGTATAAGAATCGCAACAGTGAGTTCTTGGTTTTTCTTTAGCCTCGTTTCCTGATTCTTCCTCTAGTGTGAGTTATCTGAGGTTGAGTGTTTTAGACGTTTTTGCAGATCTACTCCATTTTAGGCTGATTCACAGGCCGAGGATCATGTATATCAATCTACAAGGATCAAGGTAGGTGGTTTGTTGCCCTATGTTGAAGTTCTTTGAGTTTTGGTTGCAAAAGTGCCAGATACCCATGTATCGGGTATCCCGGGATAGGGTTTTGATCATGTTTATTTATCTTCCTTAGATTGATTGTATGATTGAGGTTATTAGATGATTAATAATTGCTTGTTAGCATGTTTGAGGATCACCCCATGGGTGTTTTCCCTTGTTTTGGCTATTGTTTTCCGTTTGGCATGGTTTGCCTACGAGGCAACCCCTATTGCATTGCTAGTATGCCTGTTGACTTGATTCCATGTATTGCCTGCTGTTTATATGCTTGTGGATGCATTTTTTAGCTATTATTCATGTATTTGTTTAACTTACTTAGGGCTACTAACAGTCAATTACGCACGGCTGGACTGCTCAGGGCCGTGAGAACCTGGTGCGGGAGATCAAAGAGGGAATAGACGATTAAGTGCTTCCCTAGAGGGTCTGTTGGTTTTAGTTTAGTATGAAGGACCTACGGGGATTAGACTTTGTGCTTCCCAAGAGTGTTCTTAGCTTACCCACGCATTGAGACCACAGGAGGAATTAGACATAAGTGCTTCCTCAGAGAGTCTGTAGCTATTATTGCAAGACCATATGGGAATTGATGTAAGAGCTTCCCAGAGTGTCTGTGCGTTGTTTGATTAATGGACTATTGGGGTCTACTAGTTTAAGCCACCCAGAGAGTCAGTGTGAATTTGGATGGTTGGTTGTGACGAGTCCACCAAGACAAAGAACAAGCTTGGATTTTTTACAGCTTGTGTTAGGTAGTCTTTTTAAATTCCTGCTGTGTTACTTTCTTATCTTGGAATAAGAAGATTTGCAGGTTTTTCCGGGTTGTGTAATTAAATGAATGTGAATGGTAATTGGTAGAATTGTTTACTGCATTTTTTACCTTTACTTTTTCTATATCACTCACTGACAGTAGGGCACAAATCTTGTGGTGGTTTCCTACTGGGATTAGTCTCACAGTCTGTTTGGGTCCTGCTTTTTGGCCCAAACAGATTATATGGTTGCAGTTTTAGGTAGGGATTGTGGCCCTTCTACCTCAGGTACTTGATTTTTGGTCAGAGCTGTAGAGCATGGGACCGGGTCTTGGCCCCCGATGCTGCTGGAGTTGCTTCTTACTTATAGTACTTGGTTTCAGTTGTATTTCAGCATGTTGTTTTTCTTACCGCTTTACATAGACACATGTACCGTCCTGCATCATTGTTATATCAAACCTTGCTTTTACATTAAGTTCAGTTATTGCATGCTATTTACTTCTTCCGCTATTATCTATGTTTATTCTTCTGCTACATACTTTACCAAATGAGGTCATAGTTTCCCCACTGACTCACCAAGGCCCTCGCTGCTAGTCGGCAGCCTCTGGCATTTGGGGAAACGCGCTTGAGGTCATGTGGCGAACCGGGTACAGGGCGCCAGTGGAAGGGCTCCGGATTCGGGTCATTAAAAAGTGGTATTAGATGATTTTTCCTTCTTTCTATTGCCTTAATATTTTGAAACCATAGCCAGGGATAGGAAAAACTAGGTAGTTAGTACTTAACTGTGCCCAGGAGTAATTAACCTGTGTACATGGAAAGGCTATATTACCTCGTAATTACAATTTTCAGTTTTTGCAAGTGTTACAACTTATTATATTTCACCATTGGTTGATGCACATATTTTGTGTTGCTACATTTTATATGATTATGGTTCTATTTGGTTTCAACCCGATGAGATGAGGGTGTGCCATGTCATGCATCATATAGGCACTCGGTTGGAAATCACTGGTCATGCTTTTTACCATGCCATCTACGGTGAATTAGAATTTCATGATGTTGTGATAGATACCGTGATAGATTATGCATGCCGTTGTGGTAGTTTCTGTGATAGAAATACTTTTTGCTCAGATAGAGTATTAATTATTTTACATCATGTTTAGCATGGGCGCCAATATCTGGTCTTGGAGGTGTTATGGGCCCTCAAGGATCAGAATTTGGCGGATCATTGTTTGTTATGCTGTTTACTTGTTGTATGCTTTATGATTATGCCAAGCTTTGATTCGTGGGGAGTATGGGCCCCCATGGATCAGAATTTGGCACAAAGATGGTTGTATTTCAGTGTTTCTGGCGTTCGGAGCAGTTTCAGAGCTACTGCCCAGAAAAATCCAGAAGACACGGCATGTACTTCCTTCATACACGCCGTGTAGTTTTTAAACCGTGTTACTATCTATGTAAAAAAAATACGGGGTGTCGGAAAATATTTGGCGATACGTCGTGTACCTTATGTACACGCCGTGTGGTAGTCAACTGTGTACCCGGCCGTGTCGCCAATAACACAGATTGGGGAAGCTCGTGTTGTTCGCGCCGTGTGTTATAAATACACGTTGTGTAGGTTTCTTCTGGGTACGCAGCCGTGTCACGAACAACATGAGTCAGTGTTATCCATCCTTATACACACCGTGTTTGTTCAGAACATGCCATGTAGGGGATCAGCCGTGTATCCAACCGTGTAACCTGCTACACGGGTTTCCGAGCCTGTCTAGTACACGCCGTGTGTTAGAAGAACACGCTGGGTAGTTTTCTTCTAGGTACCCGGTTGTGTCACGATCAACATGGGTCAGTGTTATCTCCTCCGATACACGCCGTGTTTGTTCAGAACACACCGTGTAAGGAGTTATCCATGTGGCTGGTCGTGTAACCTGTTACACGGACCTCCGAAGCCTGGCTTGTACATGCCATGTCCTCAGTGCACACGCCGTGTAGTCTAGTTTTTGGAGGACCGTGTAGGTTAGCTGTGCAAGGAGACTCGGGGAGGGGAGTGGAGTCCAGGTACACTTTGTGTTTTTAGACAACACACAGTGTAGTCTAGAAAGTTACATGAACGATGGGGGCAGAATTGTAGGCCCATGTGAATGTCTTTAATAAACACGCCGTGTAGTTTAAATACACGCCATGTAGTTCAGTTTTTCAAGTTTAAGTGTTTCTCTCTCCTGTTCCCGTTTTGTATTCGTGTGTTTTCTGTCCTTTTTGATCCTAAATATGGAGTATGAGTTTGACCTTTTAGGGTTATGGCACCAAGACATCCTCCCGTTGCACGCCTGGAAACCGGCAGTGGCAGTACGCCTGATACGGAAGACCAAGGACTACCTGTAGTTCCGCCGATTGTTCCAAATATGGCACCTGTAGTGATTCCGGACCCTAGTGCGGATGCTCAGTTTAGAGAGGGTTTCATGAAGTTTATGCAGACCTTCCAGGGAGCTCAGCATCCTACCCCGTCTAGGGCAGAGCTGACGTGAGTCTTCCAGCGGCAGCATCCTCCCACTTTCACAGGGGATGAAGGACCTCAGGTTGCAGAGTCATGGCTAGAAACCATGCTTTTCCATCTTCGAGCATCTGGAGACACCCCCAGACAGACGGGTGAAGCTCTCGATTTACATGATGCGAGATTCTTCCAAGAGATGGTGGGATGTAGTCTCACAAGCAGGGCGCCAGCAGACAATGGCTTGGGATGAATTCCAGCGTACGTTCTACGACTACCTCTATCCAGTGACACTGAGGGCCAACAAGGCCAGGGAGTTCATGAACCTTCAGCAAGGTATTCTTTAGGTTATGGAGTATTCCTCCCGCTTCACTGAGTTGCAGCGTTTCACTCCCGTTCTGGGAAATGACGAGCTGTTTTTGGTGAGGAAGTTTGAGGAAGGCCTCAAACCAGAGATCAGATCATAGGTGAATGTTTTCCAGTTTACTTATACTAATCTGATAGTCAAATAGGCATTGGTCACTGAAAGAAATCTGAGGGAGACTGGAGCTATTGACCAGGGCAGTTCGGCACCCAAGGCTGAGTCATTTCATACTGACAGCAGGATGCGCCACCGAGGGTCTACTCGTGGTGACTCGAGGAAGCGGGGTATGTCTTCTGGAGGATGAGATCTTCTTTATGGAAACCCGGGGGTATGCTATTAGTGTGGAAAGAGAGGTCATAAGAAGCCTCAATTACCGAGAGATCTAGTGGAGTGTCGAGCTTGCGGCAAGATGGGTCATCTGCAGCGTTTTTGCAGGGTTCTTCTTCCAGCATCTAGTGAAGGATGATCTGTTTCTACCCCTCGTTCAGGAGTAGGATTACCAGTCCCACAGCAGACTGGGGGCTGGAGTTCTTCAGGTCATTCAGGCTAGGGTAGAGGTCGCAGATGTGGTGGTCAGGCTCAAGGGGGATCATCTCAGGGATATCAGGCTGCTACACAGGGCCGCGGTGCTGGCCAGATGTTTGCAGTAGAGCAGATTCATAGGGAGTAGGATCCTGGACCTTCCACAATTCGAGGTATGATCCTAGTATCCTCAGTTTTATCTTCTGCACTTTTCGATACCAGAGTTTCTCATAGCTTTATTTCTGTGCACACTATGGAGAGCCTTAGACTCACTGTCCTTACTTCTGAGGATACTTTGGAAGTTGACACTCCTTTGGGACATAGAACTATTAATGTGCGTCGGTGCAGGGAGTTACCCCTTGAGGTTGGTGGGTGTCACTTTGTGTGGGATCTTTATGTCTTGGAGATGACAGGTTATGATGTCATTCTCGGAATGGACTGGCTAGTTCCTTTTGAGGCCTTTGTCGACTGTTATCACTGTAGGGTGAGTTTCACGTCACTAGAGGGCAGACCTTTTCTTCACAAGGGTGAATGGGATGTCCAGGCAAGCAGAGCTGGACCAGAGCATCATGGGTTGGGCAGAGTTACGGCCCAGATTTCCAGTTTATACCTGGATGATCAGGGGACCTCTCAGATGGATTTTCCTCCTGTGGTTGATCACTTTCTAGATGTCTTTCTAGAAGACTTCTCAGGTTTGGCTCTGGAGCGTTAGGTAGAATTCTTGATTGAGCATGTGCTAGGAGCCGCACCAATATCCATACCTCCTTATAGGATGGCTACGCTTGAGTTATAAGAGCTCAAGAAGCAGTTGGAGGAGTTTCAGGCTAAGGGTTTCATCTGACCCAGTACTTCTCCTTGGGGTTCACCTGTATTGTTTGCGAAGAAGGCGGATGGTAACTTATGGCTTTGCGTGGATTATCGGAAGTTGAACCAGTTGACTGTCAAGAAATGATATCCCTTGCCGAGGATTGATGATCTCTTCGATCAACTTCAAGGAGTTTGGGTGTTCTCGAAGATCGACTTGAGATTCGGCTATCATCAGCTGCGCGTTAGGCCTTCAGATATACCCCTGACAGCCTTCAGGAGAAGGTATGGCCTCTACGAGTATACAGTTATGCCCTTCGGCCTTACAAATGAGCCGGAAGTTTTCATGGCACTGATGAAGCGATTGTTCCATCCTTACATGGATTCCTTCGTCGTGGTCTTCATGGATGATATCTTCGTGTACTCTCACACTCGACACGACCATGCAACCCATCTTGAGAACATTTTGAGTACACTGAGGGAGCATCATCTTTATGCTAAAATCTCAAAGTACCACTTTTGGATGGATGAGATTCACTTCCAGGGTCATGTCATCTCAGAGACAGAAGTATCAGTAGACCCAGAGAAGGTGAGATTAGTAGTCACTTGGGAGCATCTGAAGAACGTCTTCAGGGTACGTAGTTTCTTGGGGATGGATGGTTACTACAGGTGGTTTATATAGGACTTATCACGCCTAGTAGAACCATTGACGGGATTGACTAAGAATGTCGTGAAGTTTTTTTGGTCAGAAGACTGTGACTCAGCCTTCCAGGAGCTGAAGGGGAGATAGAGTTCAGCACCGATTATAGTTCTGCCAGAGCCGGGCAAGAGTTATAAAGTTTTATGTGATGCATCTGGCAACGGTCTTGAAGAAAGGATTATGCAGGAAGACCGTGTTGTCGCGTACGGATCTCGGCAGTTGAGGCCACATGAGAAGAACTATCATACGCACTATTTGGAGTTGTCTACTGTTGTTCATTCCTTGCATTTTTGGAGGCACTATCTCATGGGAGAGCATTTCATGGTATATACTGACCACAAGAGACTCAAGTATATCTTCACACAGTGTGACTTGAATCTGAGACAACGGAGGTGGGTCGAGTACCTACAGTCTTTAGACTTCGAGCTTACTTATACGCCTGGGAAGGGAAATTTTGTGGCAGATGCACTGAGAAGTAGGACTCAGTTGCAGGCAGTTCTGGAATCCAGTAGTGAGTGGAAGCTCATGGCTATATTCTCTGAGATGCATCTGGAGGTACACAACAGACAGGGTCAAACGATTCTTTATTCCGTAGCTTTTAACTCTACCCTTTTTGACCAAGTTCGAATGAGGCAGCTCTAAGACCCTGAAGGCCTAGTCCTACGGGAGGGTGTGTCAGATGGAGACCCTACTCCGTGGTGGACAGTCAGAGATGATGAGGTACTACGTTTTCATGGCCGCGTATGGGTTTCCACAGACATACATGAGGAGCTGATGCGGGAGTCTCATGCCTCAGCTTGGGCAGTTCATCCTAGTGTCCCCAAAATGTAATGAGACTTGTACCGCCAGTATTGGTGGTCAAGTATGAAGAAGGATGTGGATGGTTTTTTTATACGGTGTTCTACCTGTCAGCCGGTGAAGGCAAAGCATCAGTGACCATCAAGGCTTTTGCAGTAGTTACCCATTTCTGATAGGAAATGGAATGATGTTGGGATGGACTTCGTGATAGGCTTACCGAGATCGCCTCGGGGAAATGATGTGGTTTGGGTTGTAGTGGACAGGCTCATGAAGGTTGCACACTTCTTGCCGATCAAGGATACCTTCAGTGTTGATGAGCTGGGACGGTTGTAAATCCAGGAGATTATACGTCTGTATGGAGTTCCACACTCCATTGTTTCAGACAGGGATGCACGTTTTACTTCGCACTTCTGGAAGGGGCTACAGAGGGCGTTGTGTACACAGGTACTTTTGAGTACAGCATACCATCCCCAGACTGATGGTCAGTCTGAGCGTACAATCCAGGTGCTTGAGGATATGCTCCGAGCTTGCATTCTAGACTATTTCAGTTCTTGGGAGAAGCATATTCCTCTGGTGGAGTTCTCTTACAACAACAGTTTTCAGGAGAATATTCATATGGCACCTTACGAGGCTTTGTATGGTAGGCCATGCCGATCACCTTTATGCTAGCTAGAGATAGGGGAGGCGGCTTTGCTGGGGCCTCGTCTTGTTAAGGAGACTTCAGAGCAGTTAGAGCTGATTCGGAAGAGGTTGGATACAACGCAGTCTCGACAGAAGTCTTATGATGATCAGCGGATACAACCTCTGGAGTTCGAGGTCGGAGATCAGGTTTTCTTGTGTGTCGCACCGAGGTTGGGACACAAGAGGATTCAGAGACAGGGTAATCTTTCACTGAGATACGTCAGTCCGTTTGAGGTTCTGGAGAGAGTCAGGCTGGTTGCTTACAGGTTGCAGTTACCTCAGAGATACCGGGCTATGCACGACGTCTTTCATGTTTCTTAGCTTCGACGGTATTTCTCAGACCCGTCTCATGTTTTGCAACCCGAGGAGGTTGAGTTGGAGAAGGATGCATCTTTCAAGGAGCATCCTATCAGGATTGTTGATCTTAGTACAAAAGTTTTGTATGGCCGGTCTGTTCCTCTGGTACGGGTGTTATGGAAGCACGACCGTATACAGGACGAGACTTGGGAGTGGGAGGCTGATATGCGATCACAGTGGCCATAGTTGTTCGAGGTTTCTTCTTCTACGCCTTGCTAGGGAAATTCGGGGACAAATTTCATTAAGGGGGGAAGTTTGTAAGAACCCGGAGCTTCGGTTTCAGGTACAGATCTATTTTACGGTCTTTTTAAGGAAAATGGAGAATCTAAAAGTTTTTAGAGTACACGTCGTGTACTTTATGAGCACAGGTCGTGTACTCCTCGGCCACTCTAAGCCGTGTGTTGGCCAAGACTGGGCCACACACACGGTGTGTATCTGGAAATTCTCAGAGTACATTCCCTGTACTTTATGAGTACACTCCATGTACTCCTCTGCCACTCAAAGCCATGTGATTGGCCATGTCCATGCCACACACACGGTGTGTAAGGCTGAGGTGGAGGCCGGTTATTTTGGGGTATGGAAAATTGAAGTACACGCTGTGTACTCAAGAAGTACATGTCGTGTACTCAAGAAGTACACGCCGTCTACTTTATTTTTATTTCATTAATCGGACCGGGGTCATGCCTAATGCTCGTAAACACCTTCTTCTTCGCCTAATTCCATCCAGGGAATCCTAGGAGTCCGATTATTCTCCAAGCCACCGATCCGTCACCGGTTGTCCGAATCGAACTTCGTCGATTGTAGAAGAATCGCAACGGTGAGTTCATGGTTCTTCTTTAGCCTTGTTTCCTGATTCTTCCTCTCGCGTGAGTTATCTTAGGTTGATAATTTTAGAAGTTTTTGCAGATCTACTCCATTATAGGCCAAATCACAGGTCGAGGTTCAAGTATATCAATCTCCAAGGATAAAGGTAGGTACTTTGTTTTCCTACGTTGAAGTTCTTTGAGTTTTGGTTGCAAAAGTGTCGGATACCCTTGTATCGGGTATCCCAAGTTAGGGTTTTGATCCAGTTTATTTATCTACCTTAGATTTCTTGTATTATTGAGGTTATTAGATGATTAATAATTTCTTGTTAGCATGTTTGAGGATCACCCCATGGGTGTTTTCCCTTGTTTTGGATGTTGTTTTCCATTTGGCATGGTTTGCCTACGAGGTAACCCCTATTGCATTTCTAGTATGCTTGTTGACTTGATTGCATGTATTTCTTGCTGTTTATATGCCTGTGGATGCATTTTGTAGATATTAGACAAGTAGTTATTTAACTTACTTAGGGCTTCTAATAGTCGATTATGCACGACTGGACTGCTTAGGGCCGTGAGAACCTGTTGCAGGAGATCAAAGAGGGAATAAATGATTAAGTGCTTCTCTAGAGGGTCTGTTGGTCTTTGTTTCATACACAGGACCTACGGGGATCAGACTTTGTGCTTCCCAATAGTGTTCTTAGTTTACCCACGCATCGAGACCACAGGAGGAATTAGATATAAGTGCTTCCTCAGAGAGTGTGTAGCTATTATTTCAAGACAGTATGGGAATTGACGTAAGAGCTTCCCAAAGTGTCTGTGCTTTGTTTGATTACTGAACTATAGGGGTCTGCTAGTTTAAACCACCCAGAGAGTTAGTGTGAATTTTGATGGTTGGTTATGATGAGTCCACCAAGATAAAGAACAATCTTGGGTTTGGTACTACTTGTGTTAGGTAGTCTTTTTAGATACCTGATGTGTTACTTGATTATGTTGGAATAAGAAACATTGCTGGTTTTCCCAGGATGTGTAATTAAATGAATGTGAATGGTAATTGGTAGAATTGTTTACTGCATTGTTTACCTTTACTTTTTCTATATCACTCACTGACAGTAGGGCACAAATATTGTGGTGGTTGCCTACTGGGATTAGTCTCACACCCTGTTTGGGTCTTTCTTTTCATCCCAAATAGATTATATGGTTGCAGGATTAGGTAGGGATTGTGGCCCTTCCACCTCAGGTACTTGATTGCTGGTCGGAGCTGGAGAGCATGGGACTGGGTCTTGGCCCACGATGCTGTTGGAGTTTCTGTTTACTTTTAGTACTTGGTTTCAGTTGTATTTCATCATGTTGTTTTGCTTACTGCTTTCCATAGACACATGTAACATCCTGCATCACTGTTATATCAGACCTTGCTTTTACTTTATGTTCAGTTGTTGCATGCTATTTATTGCTTCCGCTATTGTGTATGTTTATTCTTCCGCTGCATACTTTACCAAATGAGGGCATAGTTTCCCCACTGACTCCCCAAGGCCCTCGCTGCTAGTCGGCAGCCTCTGGCATTTGGGGAAATGTGCTTGAGGTCATGTGGCGAACTAGGTACGGGGCGCCATTGGAAGGGATCCGGATTCGGGTCGTTACACCCTCCCTCCAGCCCTCATCCCCCCACCTACACCCCCACCGACCCCCAACCCCTAGCACCACCCCCCCTACCCTAGACCCCCTGCACCACTCCCCCAACCTCCAACACCCCCACCCCCACCCCCACCTACACCCCCACTGCCCCATCCACCATCCCTTTTGTCATATTTAACAAATATATTCAAAATATTGAAATTTGTTTCTTATAGATAGATTACTCTTATTTTGTGAATTCTTTATTTTTTTCTACAGGTCCTCATTCAATATATGGTCTAATCCCCTATAATATAGACCTTATATACACTACATAAGTGGACATATTATACCAAAATTCACAATAATTCTGTCCAAATGTCTAGTATCACTATTATTGACAAATAAATAACCTTCTCTTTCTATTGTATGTAGTATATCTAGTTTTTCTTTCTTTCTATTTTTGGACAACAACAATATGATCATGATCATTATTTAGGTATCATTATAAACATGTCATGGGATTATTTAGAGCGTGGGATACACCAAACATGTGAAAAAGGATTAAACCTACAAAATTGTGCTCATGGGTTGATACAAGCCAATCATATCATCTAAATGGAATACAAGTCATATATATGGATAAAATTTTATTCTGAAAGGTGAACCCTATAAATCATCATGTCTTTTGTGTGTGTGTGTGTTTTCATAGGTGTTGTTTGAGAAAAAAAATTTCAATAGAGATAAAGAGAGAACAATAGAATTGTTACCTAAGAGTAAATGAGGTAAAAGAAAAAAGGTACATAAAAGTGATAAATTGAACAACTATAATGATTCCACCCCTCTCTGTGTATAACATATTCCATCCAGTCCTCCTAAAATAGAAATAGAGGATGGATAACATCTTTTGGATTCTCAATTGGTATTAAAGAATCTATATTAACCTCAAATTGGATTCTCATGTTAATATATTTCTCTTTGAATATTTATTTTCTTTCAATAAATATTATTACATGCAATTTTGGATATGTAATTTCTATGTCATGATTGAACATAGTTTCTTCCTAGACATTTATTAACAATAAAAATAAAGAGAAGACAATGATGAATAATATTTACCTATTGTATAAATATAAATAATATTCATGATCTTCTAGCATGTATGATAGATCAAGCATGGAAAGATAATAACATGTAGTTCGATGTACCACAAATAATATGGACAAAATTTCTTCCTAAAAGGATTCAATTTTTTTATCCTAATTCATATAAAAATTATTTTTTAAAATATATATGAGATGTATAATGACAACCTAAATCCATATCAATATCTTGTCTCACTATCCATGTAATGACCACACTCCCTACATCATAAAATAAATCACGACTAATTTATATCCCTAAAAAACTATTCAATTAGCCATCCTAACATAACTGATATTCAATACAAGACACATGGCATCACATAGACTTTATTCCCACATTCACACCTATAAAAATGAAAAACATAACACTCCTGATAATCCATGGATTAATACAAGTTCTAAGTTTTGAAACCTAGATATTTTATATGTCATATCGTTACCCAAAACACTAGGAAAATTTTTTATTGTCATCATAAAAATAAAAATAATAATATTTATAGTAATAATAATAACCAGAAATTACCCATGGTAAGAGTTGGAAAACTATCTCACACCCCCCAATTTTTTTTATAATCTTAAAAATGTACATATGAAAACATGTGGAGAAACATGCTTTCACCAACATGAAAAAAATCATAAATACCATAAAATATATTGGAAGATTGAAAAATCAAATCCTCATTTATAGAATTCACTCCTCAGAAGATTCATTTTTTTCTACAGTTGAAGCACATCCAATTGGTATCACCCTAGTGATTTCAATTCCATCCTAAAGTAACACCCATTTACATATATTTATTAATGTATCATAAGAAACCATTAATCAATTTGAAACATCCATCACATCATCAAAAAACCCCTTAGGATGGTCATGTTGGATGATTAGCATCACTGCCTACAACATCTCCATAAATACCAATAATTGATCCTGAACCTACCGATTATCTAATCCTTAAATTCATCTAGGCATCTATTTTAAATCATCATAATTATTTCAAGGATAACCCTTCAAATAACATTGTATCATCAAAATACCCATTAATATCAAAAATGCAACAAATATAAAAAAATTCATCTACTCTAGAAAATATTGTGATTGGATCATAATTATTTTGATAAACTCATATTTAATACAACTACAGTAACCATCCCACATATTGATATATGTTTGTTAAAAGTATCCACCAAGTGTAAAAACTATTCTTTAATTTGGAATGCATGTTCAAGTGTGTCATGAGTAGATTCACCAGAATCACTACACGCCCCATGAGCCTCCTCATGAGTGGGGTGGTCAGCTCCTGATATATTTTAGGCATCATTCCCTTTTAACATCATCTCAGAGTTAGTATGAGCAATATTAACAATAATAAAAAAATCCAGAGAAAAACCCCAATCTAAAGTCTCTTATCCAGGTTATGTTTAGAATTACCAACAAGGTGCCAATCCATATCTTGTTTAGAAGATATCTTAATAGATTAATTTTTCCTATCCAAAAAAGGGTAATACACTCCAACATGAGCGCTATGATTCCCTTTTTCAATACAAATTTAATTCTACCTAATTGGATGTTGTGAAGTGGGTTCTTTTGAGATCACCTTGCCACAAGAAAAAATATCTTGATTGAATTTAAAATAGGATAAATAGTAATCTATTATCTTTTCATAAGAAACCTTTTTCCAAAATCCCTTCACCCCATTCTTAATCTAGATATATAAGAGTAGTGTTTTAGAGAACAACACCTATGTGAATATCCTCACAAGAGAGGGTCTTGAGATCTTATAGGTTCCTGAATCAAGCTTAATAGGTGTGCCTATATGATTATCAATAATATAAAATGAATTTTACTTGAAAATGTGAACATGTAAACTTTAAAATACTATAAAAATAGTACCCAAAAGTTGTTCAACATTCCTTTCAAATTCTAGAGTCCATTTCATAATCTTAACACAACATCCTATAAAGGACCATCTTCCATGAGACCAACATATATATTAATCCTCTCTCGAGAAATAATGAACCATGAAAAGTCGAGAATCAAGAACCCCTAATCAAAATAACCAAATCAAATAGATTCAATAAACCTTAGGATAAAATTATTCAAAGGATGTCAGTTAATGAACTTACTGACAAGAGAGTACTGAAAGTATGATGTAGGAAAATTAACTTCCTTCCCCAAAAAAGCCTTGAATGATTTCCTCTTATTCTGAAATATAGAAGGAGAAATCTAATATGACGATTCATTCGTATCATATATAAAGGATCTCCGAGAAAACACATTTTCATAGGTGTGATTAGGGTTTAATGTTTGATCAAATATTCGATCACATTATGATTAAATTGATTCAACACTCTAAATATTGTCATATAAACCATAAAAACAACAAAAACAACAACAGTAATAATAATAATCACATGATCTAAAATAATTATCCAATACCACTTTTTCAATTATATCGTCATTCAAATGAACTATATAAATTTATTTATGAATTTTTTAAGTGAATTTAAATATAGACGAGACCCTTTACAATTACAAGACCCTAATTTATAGGCTGTATTATAATAACATAACCCATATATAATAATTAAACTACCAGGAAAACTATATAAACAACACCTTTTGAAAAAATAATAACGAAAGTAATGACCACCTAACTTTTACCATTTATATAATTTAATTCAACCTCACCTTGACTATCAAGCCCATCACATGAAAAACCACTATCCATAAAATCCTTAACTCATAGATTTCAACAGTTACCAAAAAAAATTCCAAACCATTAAAGTATAGAAGTGCTCACCGAAGTATGTTAAAACACTGATTGAACAAAAAATTTCCAAACTATCCTACCAATGAAAGAATAATCTATGGAAAGGATGTTGCAATAATAACATGAGATGAAAATACAAACCTAGATGCAATGAATCAGGCGGGGATATAATAATAAACAATGCGAAAGAGAAATTATATAGTCAACTTGTTGAGGTTCTTGATATAAGAATTAATGATTAGTTTAGAAAGAATAAAAAAGGAAGGATGAGAAGAAAATCCAAACCTAGATACAATGTATCATTTTGGGATTTCGTTGGCAGAGAGAGATCTGAGAGGGGGGAGGGGGGTGTCACTATAGGTGAGGGATCCGAGAGGGGATAGGGGCAATGAGGCAGAGTCCGGGAAGGTGAGGCAGAGGCTGGGAGGTCATGTTTGGTATTAGAGGTCGGGGAGGGGAGGAGATCGTCAGGAAGTAGTGGTCGGATGGCCGGGAGGTAGAGGTCGGAGAGGGGAGGAGAGGGCCGAGAGAGCGAGGTAGGGGAGGGGAGGAAAGGGAAGAGAGGTAGAGGTCGGTGAGGTAGAGGTCGAGGAGGAAAGGGTTCAAGCATGGTAGCCTAATAGAAAAGGCAAGTTAAGAGGTGAAGCCCAATAATTAGGGTAGTGAACCACAGTTTCAGTAAAACCGTAGCCTCAAATAAACCCACTTCCACGGTTTTTTAAAACCATAGCTATAGATGTGTGGAAATGGGCCATATTTCTAGTTGTGAAAGTGATATATCAATGATCACATAAGTATAACATGAGCATAAGGGTATAAAAACATGAGTTAAAATTATGAAAACCATAATATATATATCATATATCATAATCTTGAGTCATGAAACATAGTATTTCAGTTTATAAGACATGAATCATAAATGAATCAAAGAATATAAGCTTTGATTGCATAATATTGGAATAATACATAGATTTGTGGCATACACATAATCATATAAAGTCATTTTATTAGTAGTGAAGACTCATTGAGAATACTATCATAGTGGATTGGGTTCACTCTCCAAACCATCATAGTAGTAAAGGTTCACCCCCCAAGTCTATCATAGTGGACATAATCCCTTATTGATCTAGGTTCACTCTACATTCCAGTCCTCTTTATCTCATGAGATATCCATATTTACCAAATGAATTAGAGGGATATATAATTATGGTTCCACCCATCATATAATTAAAACCATATATATGTGTTCTATAATATCATAAATCATTCATCATGTCATAACCCAAAAAAAGGAAACAAATTCGATAAACATTTCATCCTAGCACAACCAATGGAAAAGAAATGGGTTTCATAAATGTATTATCATCATAATAATAAAAAATCCATAGAAATAATAAAGATGGGATGATTGGATCATATACAAATTATAAATTTATGTAACATCATATTCTGTCGTCATATATGAAAAATTCCTTCAAAAGATCACTTGAATCACGTATTGAAGAAAATACCCTTTTCACTTTGGAAGTCACTTATTTAAAATCTAAAAATTTCCCAATCATTGAAGAACAAATTTCATTGAAGATAACCTTGGAAAAATTTAAAATTAGAATCAAAGGAATAAGTGTCCATGATGATGGAAACTTCTATTCATCCATATTAGTTGAAAGAAAACAATCCTTTCATACTTTTGTAAATTAAGTTAAAAAGAACTCTTTTCAGAAAATGAAATGAATTACTTGTAAACCATTTATTAAAATTTCAACTATGAGTAAAAATTAATTTAATAAATAATATTATAATATTAAAATCATTTCTGAATTATTTTTTAGAAAACGTTTATATGGATGAAATGGTTTTTTGACTAATGATATAAATAAAGCCAGTTTTCCTTAAAATATTCTTTCAATATATTATGTTTTTAAAGAGAGTATAATGAAAGGAAAAAATGTAATATCTATATATAACAAGAGGATAAATAATTTACTGATTTTTTAGTAGTTATATCATGAAATATATTTATTAGAAACTTAGTCATAAACAATGCAGATATACAATGAGATTGTAACATAAAACCCTTACAACTTTGGTAAATTTTGAATCATAATCCCCATGAAAGAATAAAATAAAATAAAACATTAAATGTCATAAATTAAAAGATATACATGATATAACATTCCAAATAGGTATTATATACACAACAAAAAATAAAAGAGTTGTGAATATGGTATATGTATCCTCTAAATAAAAGTGATACTAGAAATCCCTTATCTCGAGTACAAATTGCTTACAAAGAACTTTAACACCAATAATAATAAATTAAAATTTATTATAATTATATTCCATAATCATGTAAATACTTATAATATCATATAATATAATATTATAACATTACAACACCATTTATTAGTATTTCCTTATTAAAATCATCATTTCTAGGTGTTAAATGTTTCCTTCTTAGGGAGCATTTTAGTTCGGTAATTCTAGTTCTTATACATTGATAATGGTTAAATCATATAAATAATGTTAATAATGATATAAATATAATATATATTCATTATATATATATACATTTATATTTATGCAAAAAAATTAGATATAGGAAAATTAATTACACTGTTCATGGAGACGACATGTCGTACGTATGCATGAATGTGGTTTTTACTTTTCGACTGATGAAAAGAAAGAAAGGTAAATAATAATTAACCTTTAAAAAATAATTATTATATAATATTCATGATATATATTAATAAAATCCATCCATATTACCATCCATATAAAAAATAAATGAAAAATGAATCACATTGCTTCGTGTAGGTGGTGGTCCACACATACGCACGAGCGACAATATCATTTTTCAATGGATGGGATGGTTAGAAGGTAGATATATTATTATACATAAATATGAATAATTATTTCATAAATATAATATATATTAACATTAAATACATCATAATACCCATCTATAAAATATGATGACGAAAAATTAATTGTATCACTCTGTGGGGATGGTAAGTCGTACATACGGACAAATGATACTCTCACACCTCATTTAATGAAAAAGGGGGTGTGTGATATTGGTTTAATAGTCATAATAACATTTTAATATATTTATAATAATTAATATATTATTTTATGATAAATACCATATATTTATAGGAGGTAAAAGAAGAATAAAAAAGAAACTCATTGGTTAAAAAAATTACCTCTTATTTGGAAAAAAATCATTATAACTCCTCTTAAGGATTATAGGGTTGGTATTTTAGAAATATAATAAACTATAGAATTTGTATAATTATTTTTATAATATAATTTTTTTGGGTTGTTAAATATATAAGGCTCAATGTGGTGTGAATAATATAAAGGAGGGGTGACCTTTTATAAGTGAGGGGAGGGGAACTTTTGGAAGTTCTTAAAATATTAAAATATAAAAAAGTAATTAGCTAGAAAAATTATCCCAAATGGATAGAGATTAAAATATATGTTATTATGAGGTTTAAATACCATCAAAAAATGAAATTTTTATGGGTTTAAGTTGTGTTTAAACCTTATCATTTGGTTTAACCCCTTAGTTAAACTATTTTTTCCTTAATTGCGGTAGTGTCATTTTCACACTTAAAGGGTTATAATTTTAATTATAATGTGATTATTGGATCATAAATGGACAAGGGATAAATGTTTTTACCATATATAATCCACCTTATCTAATTTAAATATTTTTATAATAAAATATATTTTTTTTCATAAAATATAATTAATTTTATTTTTGACACTATTAATTTGATTTGACATTAAGGAAAACATGAAAAGTTTGTAATTAAAAATATAATCCATTAAAAATCCACAATAAGTCAAATTTAACTAAAAAATTAATTGAACATATTAATTTACTCAAATTGAATTACTTTTAACATATTTAAATTCATTAATGTTATTTTTCTGTTAACTAAATAAATAATGTGTTGGTGTTTCATAACATTAGGGTAATTATTCAATCACTAAAAATTAAAAAAAAATTACTATGATAAATAAAATTAATTTATATTTAAAATAAAAATTTATAACAAAAAATAACATCATTTTACCCTTATGATAAAATATTAGAGATATTAAAGTTAGAAGTATGTTATTTTTGACTTTATCTTTACTTAAATTAATAGAAAGGTCATAATCAAAGAAATACAGCCCCAATTGGATATATATTATAATATATAAAGGAATTGGAAAAAATAAAATCATAAAATAGGATACATATAATTGTTATATTAATTTTAAATCCATATACCAATGTTTTAACTCTATTTTAACCGTTTTACCCTTACTAAGGTGATATTTTTTTACTAAGGTTACTATTCATATTGACCAAAAATAAAAGGGGAATATATAAAAAATTTTACACTTATAATTAAACATATGGAATCCATTTTTTAATATAAAATTTTATAATTGGAAGAAATTAATTTATAATCGAAATGCATAACGTAATGAAATTTTTTTCTCCAAAAAACAACCTTTTAAGTATACAAATATTTTTATACAAAACCTAACCATAAAATTGATTAAAACGAAATTAAATATATTATAATATATTATAATATATCTAATATAACTTTGAATCTCTTTTTTAAAAAAGTATCTCTGTAAATTCTTAAAACAAAAAACAAAGTTTTTTGAAATCCATATTTTGTACTATTCATCAAAAAATAAATCTCTTTAGAAAATTATTAAAAATTTGATATAAGATAATTTTGACATTTTAATTTTAGAAATAAATTTAATTTTATAAAATTAATATTATAAAAGTTTCAAAAAAATAATATTTTTTTTTCATAAAAAGTAATAAAAATCATGTTTTAAGGAAACATATTATTTGTAATGCATAATATGAATTTATTAAAAAAATTAAATTCTTATTTACTAAGAGTAAATAAAAAGATTATTTAGTTATAAATATATATATATATATTACATAATATTTGAATTCCTATTCATACCATACAATTCAATTAGTAGTTTATAACGATCAGATTTAAATAATAATATTTTCTGGTTTGTTTTATCATGGTGTTGCGTGTCATATATGATATCGAATATAATGTTATTTTTTTAAAATATATTGTTTTTACATACTCCACCCATTGATAAATTTTATCCTCGTAATTTGAACTAGTACTTGGTAATCAAGGGTTTGAAATTTGAAAATTACTTTGCAGAAACCCCATATTTACAAAAGGGTTAATAAAACATCCTTAAAAAAGGGAAAGACAAAAATGAAGGTTGTCCGGAATAATAGAGAAATAATTTTCCAAATCGGAAAACATTATTTGAAGTGAAAATATGTATATGGAGGATAAAATTAATTCATAAGTACTCATAAAGAGTGATAGAGAACATGGTTAATAAAAAATTTAACGAACATAAAACCATAAACCTGTGATGGGTGAAAAAACCATCAATTCATAAAAAATAAAGGTAAAAGTATAACATTTTACTTCATGATCCATTTATTAAAACTATTTAATTATTTTACTATCAAGATAAAAGATAATAAAAAATATAATTACTTTGTTTATTTCTATATAATAATCACAATTTAATCCTTTGGTTCTAATTTGGTCAATTTCCTCTTTATCTCTTTCTCCAATAAATGGATATTAAACATGATTTTTTCATGCATGATGAACTAAAATTAACATTTATGTGATCATAAGATTCATAAAATAATTACAATTCATTTATCCTATCTCAATATATTTATCAAAACCAAAATAATTAGCATCTGTTATCCAATATGATAAATCATATTTTAAAGTCAAACCATCATACCCAGAGTTCAACATAAACCATTACATAAGTAGAAAAACTTAAAAACCTTCCAAAATATATCTAACCAAATTCAAAATCCAAAAATTTATAAATAATTTCAATAAATTTATAAAATCAACTTTATATTAACCCCTAACAACCTAATGTATCTCAAAAATCCAGGTACCAAATATGTGAATACCTTGACAATATATTGTCCTAAAATATGGTAATAACCAGAATTAATATAAAATCTCAATGAAAACATAAATTATTACAAAAATTAACTGTATCCTTATTTATCAAATAAAATTATAGATTATCAAATATTTTCCATAAATCCAAAAAAGATGTTAACTCCATCAAAGATAACAAAAACCACTTTGTCGTCAAATTTGTAATTTTCTCCACGCTCAAAAATACTATCCTATTTAATATATCAATAATCAATTTATCTGAAATAAACATTATTATCTCAATATTGGGAACATATTAGGGGTTATAATTCCCTTAACCATGTGCTTGTTTAAAAATATCACATAACTATTAAATCAATTTACAAGGTCTTTAGTATAATTCAACATATTATTACAAATCCTTAAAGAAAAACTATTGCTAAACAATCCTTAAATGATTCATGATTATTATATCTAGAATACCATTGATAAAAATACATATGAAGAAAAATTCTCAAATTCTAATACATAAACACTTCAATCATTACCATTAATTAATAAACCACTAACAAGGATTATTTTTCTTATTCCTCAATATCTTCTTCCTTTAATATATCATTTTTAGTCTCTTCAGCATAAATAATAAATCTTTTACTCTTACAACCTTAATGATACTATTTTTTTAGATTTACCCTTAGAAAATTTATTATTATAATTACCATATTTTCCACTTTTAAAATATTCCACAATTGATGATACCTTAGGTAAAACATTATTCTAATCCATTTCATTAACCAAACTTTTAATTTTTTCTTTTAAAATAATTATTCTATGTCCTTATTTTCCACATCCAAAACATATTCCTGTTCCTTTGAGACATTTCCCTAGGTGCTTCTTATAATATAATTGGCATGTAAAAATAACCTCCCCCCATAGTCTTCTTAAAACATTATTTTTCTCTTATTAGTTGTGTCAAGGAACTCACCCATGTTGAAATTGTTAATAATATAATGAGATATCTTTTATAGTCATACGGTTTAATATTTCAGCTCTAATTTCACATTATTTCTCATTAGTAAAATCATTCAATTATTTATTGTTTTAAATGTTAAAAAAAGTCTTCTGGGTTCCAATAAATTACTGATATGAAAAATTATATTTTTAGAGACAATAGTCATAGTGAGTAATTATATAATCCTGAAACATTAGTCACAGGATGTCTAAATCGATGAAACTTTTCAATATATGAAACCTTAGGTATAACCTAGGTCGTACTTTGTTATCATATATTCAAATCCTTTTTAATGGTTCATAAAAAATGTGAATTAGCCCAAGTATATCCCTGGGAAGTTTCAAACTAGGTGCACAGAAAGGGAACACTTAGTGTGAGCCAAAATAATGGTCAATATATATTTGGCCAACTTCTTTTTGGGATTATTACTTCTAAATGCATCTATTTTAAAACCTCCCCCACTTGTAGTATCTATATAAAGATGAATTTCTAGAAAAACTTCATTAAATCATCCATACAAAAGCTTTAGGATGTTATCCTATACTTATACTTATCCCTATAGTCTCACTAAATTTTTCTCACCCTAGTCTCCAAAGGTAACTAAAACTTTCTCTGATGTCTACTATAGTGCCCCATACTTTTCATTCATATATATTATATCTTCTTATATAAATATTCAACACATAACATTAATATCCATTTCGAAATCATATAGTTCTAGGATCTTTGTAAACTTAGATACATAAATAAATTCTTCATAAGTGAACCACATCATCAACCACTAAGTTCTTCATAATAATAAACCTTTTTAGATATATCATACATAAAACATTTATTCATAACTTGGGGAAAAGGAATCATAAAAAAGGGTGAGTTCATATGCTTAGTAAGGGTAAACAAGAGATATATCAATGACCACTTAAGAATAACATGATCATAAGGGTATGGTAACATAAGATTTGGTTTTTAAAACCATACCATGCATATCATATATCATAATCTTTAGTGATGGAACAAATCTTATTAGTTTATAAGACATGAATCAGAAAGGAATAAAAGAACATATGTTATGAGTACATAACATTGGTATAAGACATAGATTTATGAAATACACATAATAATATAAAATCATTTCCTTCGTATTCGATGGTAATTTAAAGGACTATCATAGTGGATTGGGTTCACTACCCAAACCAATGTAGTAGTTAAGGTTCACTCCCAAGTCTATCATAGTGGACTGGGTCCCTTATTGAATCGGGTTCACTCCCAATTTTATTCCATTTTATCACATGAGATATCTGTATTTTATAAATTCATTGGAGGGATATATAATTCTAGGACCACCCATCACATAATAAAAACTATACATATATATTCCACAACATTATAAAACATTATCATATCATAACTCGTAAATAGGAAATATGTTTCAGAATCATTTCACTATTTCATTATAGAATAACCTGTGGAAAAGAAATTAGTTTCATAAAAATATTATTATAATAATAATAAAATATAAATATAAATAATAATTATGGTATCAATGGACTATGTACATTTTATAAATTTATGTAACATCAAATCATGTCATCATACATTAAAGATGCCTTTAAAATATCACTTGAATAATGTCTTGAGGGAAATACCCTTATCACTATGAAATCAATTATTTAAAATATAAAAATTTACTCTATATTAAAGAAAAAATTTTCATTGAATAAAATATTATAAACTTTTAAATTAATATTCAATTAATCAAGTTTTTATGATGGCATGATATTATATTCACTCCAAATAAGATAAAAGAAAACATTCAATTCATAATTTTTGTAAAAAAAACCACAAGTAAAATTTTTCAGAAAATGATATTTTTTATAAAAAGTTATAAATAGGTAAAAAATAATTCCAAAAATCATAGTATAATATTAAAAAAATTCTTGAAATATTCTTTTTGAATACACGAATATGAAGGAAAGAGGTTTTTCGACCAATGAGGGACATAAAGTCGGATTTTCTTAAAAACAAATCTTTTGGAATCTTAAGTTATTAAAGTGTGGATAATGAAATTAAAAAACATAATATATAGAGATAAACATATGAGATTAAAATTCATTATTTTCTTAATAGGTAGATGATTAAATTTCATCATTTAGAACTTAATCATAAACAATCTCGATAAACAGTGGGATTGTAACATAAATCCCTTAACATTTTGGTAACTTTTGAATCATAATACCCATGAAAGAATGAAATTAAAAAAATTAATAAATATGATTAATATATGTATATATATTATATAACATGTAAAATGGGAATTATATACACCACATAGAATAAATAAGTGGGGAATATGGAATATTTCTCCTCGCAATAATAGTGTGACTCAAAATCCCTTACATAAAGTTAGAATTGCTTCAAAATCACTTTAGAATAATGAATAATAAAGTTAAATTTATTATAATTATATTAAATAGTCATTAATATAGTTATAATATCATATATTTTCCACATATATCATTTCAACACTAATTTATTAATAATTCCTTAATAAAATCACCTATTTCAGGTGTTAAATGTTTCATTATTCATGAATATTTTAGTTCGGCAATTCCATGACTTATAATTTGATCATGGTTAAATAATATCCTTAATGATTATAATTATGTAAATATAATATATATTAATTATATATGTTTATATAGTTTCATCCTTAAAATTAAGAGATAGAAAAATTTATTAAAATTTTCAAAGAGAAGATAGGTTGTACATACATATGAATGCTATTTTCAATTTTCAAAGGGAGGAATAAAATAAAGTTAAATAATAACATAACTTTATAGAATCATTATTATATCATATTAATCTTATATATTCATTAAATACATCATTATTATATTACATGTAAATCAGAAACAAAAAAATAATCACATCACTTCATGGAGGTGGTAGTCCACAATTACGCATGAGTGACATTATCATTTTCTAACAGATTGGAAGGTAAGAAGTTAGATATGATATTATCATTAAATATGAATAATTATTTAATAAATATCATAGATAATTATTAAACCCATAATAATACCCATCTATAAAATATGGTAATGAAAAATGAATTACATTGCAATGTGGAGGTGGTAAGCTTTACATACGCACGAGCGATACATTCACTTCACATTTGGTTGGTAAAAGGGTTTATAAGGGTTTTTAAATAATAATAATAAAATTTTATTACTTTTGGGATTCTTAGGATATTATTTTATGACAAATACTATACATTTATAAAATGTAAAATAATAATTAAAAATAAAGTGACCGGTTTAGGCAATTACCTCTTCTTGGAAAGAACTTCTTTAGATTTCATCTTAATGATCTGAGGGTTGGTAATTTTGGAAAAAATAAACCTATAGAACGTGTCTAATTATGTTTATATGATAATTTTTCTTGGTTTTAGTAAATATAAAAATCTCAAAGTGGTGTGGAGAGAAGAAAAGATGGGTACCATTTTATAAGTGAGGGGAGGAGTACTCTTGGCGTTGCTTAAAAGATTAAAATATAATGAAAGTAATTATCTAGAAAAATTATTCCAAATATCCAGATATTATAATATATGGTTGTTTTTGGTAGAAATCCCATCAACAAATAAATTTTATATAGGTTTATGTGGTGTTTTGAACCTTATCTTTTTATGTAACCCCTTAGTTAACCAATTTTATCCTCACATACGTTAACATATTTGTCACTCTTAAAGGGTTATAATTTTAATTTTAAGGTAAAAATTGTATCAAAAATGTATGAGGGATGATATTTTGTACCATATATTATCCACCTTTTCCTATTCCAATATTTTTGTGATAAAATATTATTTTTATAATATATCATTAATGTCATTTTACCCTAATTTGGCCATAAAGGCAATAAGAAAAAAATTAATTTGAATATAATCCTTTCAAACATATATATTACATAATATTTATCTAAATAAATTCACAGATCACAAAAATTAATTCAAAATTTATTACTTTTAAAATTTTTAAAATCATTTTTATATTAATTAAAATATTACTGTTTCGGCATTGCGTAAGCATTTAGTGTAATTATTCAATCACTAAAAATTTAAAATAAATTAATATGATAAATAAAATTAATTTATATTTAAAATAAAAAAATATAACTTAAAATAACATCTTTTAACCCTTATGATAAAATATTATAGATATTAAATTTAAGAGTGAGACCTTTTTGACTATATCTTTACATTAATAAATATAAAAGTAATAATTGATGTAATATTTCACCAAGTAGACATATATTTGAGAATTGAATTGAAACTATAGAAATAAATCCATGAAATATGATAAATTCAAGTGTTATATAAATTTTAAATTCTTATCCAAAAGTTTTGACCCTATTTTACCCGTTTTACCCATACTTAGGTGACAAACATTTAAAATGATTTCTATTCATGTATATCAAAAATAAAAGGGGAAAATATAACAAATTTAAACCAACTGATTTAAAACATGGAATATAGTTTTCAAGATTAAATTTTGATAATTAGATAAAATTAATTTAAAATTGAAATGAAAAATTCAATGAAAAAATGTTTTTCAAAACAATGTCTCTTTATGTATAAAAATATTTTTATACCAAATTAGACCACAATTTTTTTCTAATGAAATTAATTGGATTATTAATAATAAAATGGAACTAATTTTTCTCTGAAACCATTTTAAAAAAAATGGAAATTTTTAAAACAGAATGGATCTTTTTAAATTCATCAAACAAAAATACAATTTTCAATAAAAATAACTATTTTTTACTATTAATCGAAAAATCATTATTTCATAAGATTATTAAAAATTCACTATAAGATAATTCTGAGATATTTATTTCTATCCTAAATTTAATTTTATAAAATAAATTTTCTAATGTGTCAAAAAATAATATTCTTTTCCAAAAATGAATAAAAATCACGTTTAAAGGAAGCATATCTTGAAAGCATAATATGAATTTATTAAGAAAACTGACTAATTATTTCCTAAGAGTTAATAAAAATAGTTAAATTGATTAGGATATTTATATTTATTTAATAATGTGTTTATTCTAATTTATACCCTCCAATTCAATGATTAGGTTATAATGGCCATATTTAATAAATTATATTTCATTGTTCGTTTAAGTTAGATGTTGCGTGACATATACACAATTGAATATAATATTCCTCTTTTAAAATATCGGGGTGGTAGATAATATAAACACTAATCCATAATCTTAACTTTTTAATATTTCTTACATTTTATTATTGTGTAGCTTAAGTTGTGAATATAAATATATAGAGATTTATTTTTGATTTATTTCTCTTTTTTAGCCTACCATGAATGTTTTTTTATGATTATTAACATGAAACTTAAGACTTATACTACATAATACATGGGTTGATGTGATGGTACTAGGGAATACATGTAAACATTATGGGTTGAGGATTTAAAATTTATCATCCTTAGAGTGATGAAACTTCTTCTTCATCAGTGATCTGAGACTTGGTAGAGTTCCAAGGACCTCATATGAATAATAAAATCACAAAATTTTCATTTGAATAGTTAACTCATTAGATTTTATGAAAATTCAAATGAATATTTTCACCAATCACCATTTCTCAAAGTATCTGATCTCTAACCCCTCTAGATCACCCCCACACAGTTCAAAAATCCATGTGTATATTGTTCATTGAATTCAAGGTGCTGGTGCAGAGCTCCAATAATTCCTTCGACATTGTGACAATCACCTTGATCAAATGTATTTAATACATGATCGTGTTCTTGGATAACTTTATTGGATGGATAATTTATCTCTCTATGATGTAGGAGGATAAATGAGCTCTCAATTCCAAATGAATGTATATACATCAGGAAATGAGCTCCTCCAGACTTATACGGTGGATGTCCAAAATACATAGATAGGGTTCCTAGGCCCCCAAATATTTAACATCCAATAAATAAGAAATAAAAAAATAGTTATAAAAAACTAATTGTGTTATAAAAATTATTTATATTTTTTTACATTCGTATAATATATAATAAATATGTTACATGATAATCCTTAGTCATTAAATCAGTGAATAATTTCCCATAATATAAAATGAAATTTAAAAATTAAAATAAATTTTTTCGGTGTAATATTTTTCCATGTATTAACTTAATACATTTTGAATAAATTTAATAAATAAATTCATCCCAATTATTCTATACTAAAATGAAAATGAATTAATTTATTTCTCTACAATCGCTAAAACATGGATAACTCATGGACTGTCGGGTGGGACCCACCTTGTCTAATATAAATATTCACTATAATAGGTAATATTCTTGAATATGGTATTTTGTGTAACCCTCTAGTACCTTATATCAATAGTAGTGAATACTATTCACTAAACAAGAGCAGAGTCTAGAATCCATTCAGGCCCCCCAAAGTGATATGGAATAGTCATAAAGAAAACAACCATCTTACAAACACACACTGTATAATACAATCTCTTTGACTTATGATATATAATAAAGAATGACATAGAATTATTCCATCATCCATTTTTGATTTATTATTTTTTAATCTAACTGTAAAGTCTTACCTTAATCTATTATGGCTGGGGATTTATGAAGTTACTATCATCATGACCATCTAGGTTCAAGATATCACTTCCTAAAATTAGAAGCCAAAATTTTTATCTTGATCATTAAACTAATATCATACAATTAATGATACACCCAATAAAAGCTACCTCTCACTGAATTCAATGTCATGGTATTTTTCTTGCATCAAATTACATGATCAAATGGGACACATTAAATATGATATCAAGTTAGGAGACCAATACACATGTTTCTAGAAAGGAATAACTAGTGAAACCTAAAACATGTGGTGTTGTTATTGAAGGTTTTGTCCTTATGATCTCACCTACTAGAGATCATCAAGTGTGAAATTCATAGGAAAAAGTCTCAATTATTATGATCCCCAACACCTAATGGTCACACATCATCTGTGTCCTATTAGTATGATGTATCTGGAATATAGGAAATAACATTATAATTACTCTAATAGTATCTCTAGGTTCTCATTATATCCTGATAATTGCTACAACCCTTTTATACAACATGTAATATAAGGAAATTACCATAAATATAGTGTAAAAAAGTATAATCCCAATTTTGGTAATAAGAAAACATGTATATGTCAAACTATATAGATGTAATGGTAATAAAATTACATACACAAGTTGGGTCTATGAAACCCCCTTAAAACAATCCCACTTTCACTACACACAACTGATAACAAGTCTTAATCTACTAGATCTCACATGAGAGTCATGCTTATGATGAGTCATGGATTTAGTTAGGGGTCTACCATGTTATCCACTATGACGACTCTACTAACTTTGACATCACCTCTCTGATAGAAATCCTTCAAGAGATGAAACATTATATGTATATGATATATTTTTTCTTGTGTTTGACCTAGGATCATTGGAAAGGACCATTCTTAAAGTATTATCACAATAAACTAGAATAGGGTCAACATTTCTTGGAACAACATAAATATCTGCTACAAAGCTACATATTCATACTTATTCCTTAGATACATCTGATGCCTAAATATACTCATACTATGATATAGAGTTTGAAACCATAGGTCATTTCAAGCTTCTCCAGATCACTGCTGCATCATTCAGGAAAAATACATAACAATACTATAATTTTAGATCATCTTTATATGTTTGGAAACTATCATTAGTGTATCCTATCACTACTATCTCCTAATCACATCTATAAACTAAGAATATATCCTTTGAACACATCATGTACTTTAGGATAGATTTTACAACTGCCCAAGTCAACTCTCTTAGATTATCTTGATATCTTCCCACCATACTTAAATTAAAGGAAACATAAAATCTAGCACGTAGTATTACATTAATGACAGATCCTACTATCAAGGAATAAGTTATTCTACTCATTCTTTCAATCTGCACTTGTGTTTGTGGACACATTTTCTTAGAGATATTGATACCAAGTGTCATTGGCAACAACACTATCTTTTATTTTTCCATACTATACTGTTTATGAAAATTATCAATATATGCTTGTTAACATAGCACAAAAATCCTATGAGATATATCTCGATAGATATTTATCCCTATAATTGAGGTTGCTTCACCTAAGTCTTTCATCAAGAATCATTCATTTAACCAATTCCAAACTAATTCTAAGACATTCACTTCATTTCCAATAATTAATATGAAATTAATATATCAAAATAGGAAAAAATAGTAATTCCAATTATGATTTATATAAACACATGGATTGAAATTGTTCTTGAAGAAACTAAATTCTATTATTTCCTCATCAAAATGATCATTCCATGACCGTGACTCCTACTTCAACCCATTAATGCATCTCTACACCAGGTACACTTTTTTCATTTTTGACTTTATAAACCCTTGAATTTTAGTTATATAGATGTCTTCAACCAACTTACCTTTTATAAAAGAAGTTTTTTAAATCCATTTACCAAATCTAAAAATCATCGAAGACTTCTATTGAAAGTCATAGTTTATAAGATTTAATCATCACTACTTATGAGAAGGTTTCATCATAGTCTACGACTTAGTTTTTCCTAAAACCTTTAGCTAGTAGTCTTTCCTTATAGGTATTGAACATACCATACATGTCCATATTTTTCATGAATACAAATTTTCACCAAATTGGTCTTACAACTTCTAGAGGGTTTACCAAAATACAATGTTGACCTTGACACATAGACTCTATCTCATAATTCATGGTATCATTCTTTTTAGTATCATCCTTTCCTTTAACTTCTTCTATGTAGGATAGAAGTTCATCATCATCAAGGAGTAATGTGTCACCATACTCAGTGATATTAAAAACATAATGCTCTAGTTCTTTGAACTCTCTAGTTAACCTACACAGTAATTGTGTCTTGGGAACATTTTCATCTCCCACTTTCACTTGTAGAGACTATTACCATACCATATCTTATGCATCTGGATGATTAACTTCACTAAAGTCAACATTTATCCCATTATTTTCAATGGAAATGTGTTCCCTCTCTAGAAACATGGAATTTATCAACAAAATAAATTTATTATATGAAGGTTTATATAGATAATATAATTTATTTTATTTAGGATAGATTATAAATATTCACTTCATGCTTTGGGATGCTATTTTTTCACTAGGTATAGTCTTTACAAAATCCTTTCATCCCCACACACATATGTGGGATTGACTAGGTTTATTTCTATACCACTAATTATGAGGAATCACATATATAGATTTAGTTGGTACTTGGTTAAGGGTATATACCTATATCTTGAAGGTGTATCTTCAAAAAGATAATAAAGAGATTCCGGACTCATCATTGTTCTAACCATGCCTAGAATGGGCCTGATTCTTCTATTCACTAACACTATTCTACTATGGTGTATAAGGATGAGTGATTTTGGATACTATCCCACATTCATTTAATTTATTAATGAGTAATTTTTTAAGATACTCTCCGCCTTGGTCTATGAGGAGTGCCTTAATATTCTTACCATGATAGTTTTATACTTCATGTTTGTATTCCATAAACATCTGAAAGGAATCAGACTTAGCCACATTAATTAAATATAACCATATCTACTATAGTCATTGGTAAATGTAATGAAGTATGAAAAACACCCCTTTCCACTTCTGGAAATGGACTATATACACCAATATGAACTAATTCCAATAATTTAGTGTCTCTTTCTCCTATCCTAGAAGTGGGCGCTTTTGTCATTTTACCTTATAAATAACTATAACATAAATCTAAGGGTTATTGTTGGATTTGGTACCCTAGAAACAAATTTTTTATACTTTATTACAACCTATATTTATAGTTATGAATATTAATAAACACCTTATCACATCATGATTGTTCTTCTGCGTAACATAGTATGTGATAATATCATAAGAGGAAATATCACACTAAAAGGTTATAATTATTCCTCACTATGATGAGAATCTAGATGTTCCATGGTAGTATTATTAAATATATGTTATATATCCAGGTTATATCATTTGAGGGACAAAAATGATAAAATCTATTAGGGGTGGATACTCATAGGACTTTGAGTGTAACGTCCTGGTTTCGGATGCCGCCCAGAGGTGCCTCGTACCCAGTTGGCCACATGGCCTTAAGTGAATTTCCAAAAACTCCAGAGGCTCATAGCTAGCAGTGAGGGACTTGGGAGTGATAGTGGGGAAACTATTCCCCCATTAGTAGAGTAATTTCATAGAAATGAACAGATAACAAAAGTGGAAGCAGTAATAACATGCAATATGTAAACAACGAAAGACTAAACGTAATAAAAAACTAGAGTACATATATAAATGATGCATGGAACATATATTTATGAAAACAACTAAACAAGTTGCAATGATGGAATATAGTACTAAACCAAATCACAAAGGAAACAAATAAAATCTAGCAGCATCGTAAGCCCCATCTTGGTCCGATGCTCTCCATCTCCATAACAGTCAAGTACCCGACATAGAAGGGAGCTTTCCCTAATCTATACCTACAACAATATAATCTGTTTTGGGAACAAAATCATGAACCGAATAGTGTTTGAGAAAAATCTCAGTAGGAAGCCACCCAAATATCTATGCATAATAGTCAGTGAATATATATGGAAGACAATAAGAAAAATGAAACAGTAAACAAGGAAGTACTCAAAGTAAACAATACTACAGTTTCAATTGCATTCTTTTTCATATATCAAGTAAGAAGATAAACAAATAAATGTAACCCTCTAGGAAGTACTCATAGTCTAACCCCTTTGGTTCTACCAATAAAACAAAAGAAACCCTCTGTGAAGTACTCACAGTCTAACCCCTATGGTTCAGCTTTAGCAAAGACTCTCTAAGGAAGCACTCACCATCAATTCCCTCTGTGGTCTAGTATCGGTAACTATAGATACTTTGAGGAAGAAATCAATTTCCAATTCCACCAATTGTATCATAACATGGAACTAAAAACACTTTCAGGGAGCACAAAGTTCATCCTCCCTATGGTCTCTCAACGTAAAAGTAAACAAACACTCTAGAGAAGCACTCAACATCCATTCCCCATATGGTCTTTTACACCAGGTTCCCATAACCCTATGTAAGTAAATCATGCACAACGATGTTCAATGGACAACGTAAACCTTATTAATTACTTGTGTAACAGCTTTCAATAACTACATGGCTAAAAAACTACAAGCATATAACCGCATGAGATAATATCACTCCATCCAAACAACACTAGGCATGGAAAACAAGCAGCTTAACCGACAAAGCTAGACCAAAAGGTCAATATCAAAACTAACATGGGAAACACATAAATAGAAAGAAAAATAAACCTATTCATAATCAAACAACCTCTACTCAATCCCATAAGGAATAAAAGACACTGACAGGGAAAAATCCCAAAACATGCAATACCTTGTTCTAGGGTATTGAGAACTTTTTCAAGTAATATTCAAAGACTAAATATGGGAAGACACTAACCACCTACCTCGGAATTGTATGATCGATATACTCATGTTTCGGCCCTTGAATCAACCTATAACATGATAGATCTGTAAAAAAATATAAAAAGGTCAACCAGGGATATCTCACTAAAGGAGAGAAATCAAGGAACAAGGATTTCGAAGAAAGAAGAACTCACTGTAGCGATTCAAAAACAAATTTAAAATAGTCGATTCAGAGAACAAATGAATGATCAGGGGCTCTAGGAAGAATAATTCTACTCGGTCACTCCTCGATGAGACGTCGTTAGAAAAAGGGGTCTCTGTGGATGAGACGTGACTCTAGTATGATATAACAGTTAAAAAGAAAAGTACACAGCGTGTTCTTTGAAGGTACATGACGTGTACTTGCCTTAACTAGACCCCGCTTTATGCGGTCCTGCCACATCATCACATGGTCATGTATGTGGCCATGACACGGCAAGGTACGACATGGAATTGAAAGAAGGGTACATTTCATGTACAAGGTAGTACACGATGTATATTCCGAAAACATTCCTTCTTCCCATTTTTCCTAAAAAAACAACTTGAAATGAAAAACACACTTGAAAAGAAAGATCCTAGTTCTTACAAAACTCCCCTCTTAATGAAATTCAACCCAGAGTTTCCCTCGCAAGGCAGCTTAGAAGAATAATCCTTGAACTGCTTTTTCCATTGCGATTGTACATCATCCTCCCTTTCCCAATTCTCGTCCTGTACCCACCTATGCTTCCGTAGCACTCGTACCAGAGGAAACAACTATCCATAGGGAACCTTTTCACTATGATCAATAATTTGGATATGATTCTCCTTAAACAATTCTTCCACCTCCAGCTCAAACTCCTCGTGTTGAAAAACATGATATGGGTTTGAGAAGTAATTTTGTAGCTAAGAAATGTGGAAGACATCATGCATATCCCGATACCTATGAGGTAACTACAACCGATTGAAAATCGGACCAACTCTCTCCAAAATATAAAATGGTCCAACATATCTTGGTGAAAGCTTACTGTATCTCCTAATCATCTTGTGTCCCAAACTCGGTGTGACACATTAAAAAACTTGATCTCTAACCTCAAACTCCAGAGTTCATCTCCATCGACCAGCATAAGACATCTATCGTGACGATTGTTTCTGACACTTTCGTCGGGGCACACACATCCATCTACATGAGGAAAAAAGGTGTGATATTGTTTCCCCACATTCCCGATTTCCAAATGTGGACGACATCCATCAATTATTTAGGGACGTTTACTCCTTGATCGAAATGGGATGATGGGATATTGGCTCTTCATTCCATGGATTCCTCCTCAGAGCTCGGTACCTAGTCTAGGTCTCCCTTATAGACTAAATACATTGTTCATGAGACTCTTTCCAGTGCCATATCTTCATGGATTTCGGTTAATTACACTACTTCTGTCAGGACATTCCAAGGGGTCAATCCAGGGCTGCAACCTTCAGTCGGGGGAGTATTCAAGTTGGGCATCACTGGCGTGTCTGGGCGCTGGGACACTGGCACATCTGGGTTTCTTCCCCATATTATAGGTATTATCAAGGTCATGGAAGGTCGAGGCATCCCACATCGAATTCAAGGAATTGTATGCCATTGGCATGTCTTTGTGGTTTTCCTCAACTTCCCATTTTTAACACAGGGTATGCCGCAAGTTTAACATCTAGCAGAGATGGATCAGACTGATCCCAACACCGACTAGAGTGGATCAGATGGGTGAAACAATTGGTGGGAACATTGATATTGGGGACAACGTGTAGTTAGCTTCCCGATTGTTGTTAGGGGGAATGGGTAATGAGGTGGCATGATCCCACCGGGATGTGGTGGCCTAGGTAAGAATCAGGATGGATGGTGGAAGGTTTAATGAAGTGTATGGAGAATTAGATAGAGTTGTCTTGAGGGTGACAATTATGTTGGGTTTGAGTCTCGAAGAGGCTTCCTACATACCTCATGGCAGGGAATCAAAGTCCATGTAGTTCATCTGATGACGGATTATCACCAATTTGGGGTTTCAATGTCTTACCACTGAATAGAGACACAAAAGTTTACCACTGGATGGGGATTCCAACAGTTTGCCGCTGAATGGGGTCACAACGGCTTTCCACTGAATGGGGTTGAACCTCATAGAGGATTCCTACATACCCTATTTAGGAGAAAATGATCCAATACCACGTAGCTTAGGATGGAGTGAGTGGGAACTGATGCGAATATGGCCGGGACTAATGGGTGGTGGTTTGAACCAATGGGAGGTGTCCTATGTACATTGCCTTGGAAAGGATCAAAGTCCATGTAGTTCAGGTGTGTGAAACAGTGTATCGATGATTGAGTTCCATAGTTTATCGTCTTGTAGGATGGGGGAGAACAAACGTGAAGAAGGGTCATAGCAAGTAGGTGTTGGGATTGAACCCCAGGTAGGCTTCCTACGCACCTTTCCTTGACAAGGATCAAAGTCCACGTAGTTCTGGATATAGGGGCATAAGGGGGTTACACTCTAAGGTGGACGAAGTTATTGGTGAATAGACGTGAAGGGAGTCGGAGTGACCAATGGGTGGTGGTATTGAACCTCGTGGAGGCTTCCCACGTACATTGCCTTCGTAAGGATCAAAGTCCTCATAGTTTAGGTGGGATGGGGATCAGTGCACAAAAATGCGTTATTTGGGAACAATGGTTGTTGGGCCTGAACCGGGTGGTGGTTTCCTATGTACCTTGCCTCGGCAAAGATCAAAGACCTCGTAGTTCAGGTTGGGTGTGGGGCTTACACTCTAGGATGCCCAAAGAGGATTTCATGGTTGCTTCTTGCTCTAAGCCCACGTGAGTCATGCTTGTTGTGAGAAACAAGAGACAAAAAATACCTGATGATCACATTGTGAAAGGTGCATCCGTGGGAAGTGGATTGGGGATTACATGTAGTTAGAGGCCCAAAGAAGAAATAGAGGCTTAAGCGTGGTTAGAGTCCCAAAGAGGAAACATGTGCTTATGCCAGGTTAGAGGCCCAGAGAGGAAACATGGGCTTATGCCTGGTTAGCGGCCCAAGACTGGAGATTGGGACTTACTCCAAGGTGGAGTCCCAGTGGCGACAAAGCCCAGCAGAATAAGGATTTGTCATAGAAGAGAGGAGGAGCACTGTTCCCCATCACACCCTTTGCTGGCCTTGGTCACCAGAAGAGAAAGGAGGAGAAACGGTGCTACCTCATGTAAGAATGGCTAGGGGCTTACACCAAGGTGGTTTCCCTTCCCCGTGGACAGGAACTGCCCCAGCATAGAGGATCTCATTCCATTTGAGGAAGATTTTACACCCGTTGAGACCAGTGGGCGTGCAAAATTTATAAGGTGGGGGAACCCCGTGTCTGATGCATGGGGCGTGGTCATTGTTTAATGTCTTGTACTGAGGACTATGGTGCTTGGAATTTTAACATCCTACAGCTTGGACGAGTTGGGTTAACTCCACACCCCTAGGACTTATAAAACCGGCACCCGCTACACCTTGGTGAAGCGAAGGAACATGCAACGCCGTGACTAGGGGGTGTCATGAGGTGATCCCATTTGGGGTCCACATTAGTATGGCTATGCGAAAAATCAATATTTGTTAGGGTGCCTATGAAAAGAAGCATGAGGTGAAGCAACACAATGTGAAATACCGCCCAAGGGACTTTGAAGTTACTTTGTACGCACCTATAGGGTCGTACAAGAAAAGGATGTGTGACGGAGATGTTTAGGGCATAAGAGGCACCCGTAAATGATGTCTGGAAGAGGGAAATTGAACACATGTGAAAGAGAATACCCCAGGAGGATGGATTGCACACAAATAGAGCACTAGTAAGGAAAACGATGGGGTGAGGGGTCCTGGAAAATTGCGTGCAATCTTGGAGGTTTGCACGCAATTGGCTCGTAATAGGAACAATTGGTAAGAAAAGACCGGGTTGGCATGAAATCGAGGGATATTGGCATGTAGAGCAGAGGTTTTTCATGCAACTGGATGGGATTGCGCACAAAGAGTATGGGTTGCGTGCAATTGGTAGGGTGTGCACAAAATTGGATGGGATGTGTGGTAATGGAAGGGATTGCGCGCATGGGACAATACTTTAAGGTATTGGACACGAGTTAAGGTAGAGGGGTCACATGCAAAGGTGGACCCCTGGGTGACCTGGTGTGAAAAATCCCATACCTGAAAGCCATTTTTTCTTGCACGATAGGGGGATATCGCGTAGGGGAGACGGTTCAAATTCTTTAGACGTCGGAAGTCGAAGGGGGTGCCCATCAATTTATATGCACTCTTCGTCTTTGGACCCGCATAGTAATGGGCCCGCGTGAAAATTTTCACACCAGGGCCGGTAGTGCGAAAATTCAACCGCATGGGGCGGCTGTGTGCAACATTCCGCGCCTGCAGTTGCCAGTGTGAAAATTCATCTGTGTGGGGCGGCGGCGCGTAATGTTCCACGCCCGCAGTTGGGAGGGTGGAAATTTTCACACCACGTGGAAAACTTTTGTGGATCCTGTGGTTTTTCGTGTGAGATATATTTTTTCACGCAACTCTAAATTTTTTTTCGCACGACCCCTCCAGGCCACCCGGAATGGATCACTGGGTCCAAATATGACTTCACTTTGTCACACCAGAAACTCATTCATCCCTTGATCATTTTTTGGCATCTAGAAATTCCCCCTTGGAATCGTATCGGTGAGGGGATGAAAAGTTCAAATTCCGAGGGAAACACTGACATGCATAACTCCCTAAGGAATGTGCGCACTAAAAACTAGAGTGTCACGTAAAACAGAGAAGCTGTATAAAATTCCCCTTTTCGCACGCATGAAAAAACCTAGATCTGTGCCTATAAAATCCCTCATAAGTCTCTCATTCCATACTTATTTTCTCCCGTGATAAGTCCTGAGCTCTCATGCACGAAAACAATTCCCCTGCTTTGTGCGAAAAATCATCTCTGTTGCGCGTAATTCCCCGATTTCATCTATCATTTGTCACACAGACCATAGGTTTTTCATGCCGATTCCAACTTTTCACACAGAATCCATATATTTCGCGCCCACTCCCACTTTTTCATGCCAACTCCTTAAGGCCTCACCAGAAGAATATGGCTCCTAATCAGGCTGACGCCGAGAGAGAGGTCGCGTTCACTGCTCGAAAGGCTGAGATGGTTGCCAAACCTGAGGTATATGGTGCCCTAAGGATCATATCCAGCAACCATACTCTATTAAACATGCTGACCCTAGCCCAGAAGGAGTATGAACTGTCCGACAACTTGCCGATATGGGAATTTGTTATCTTGGAGGAGGTACCTGTGCCAGGATTTGAAGTTGACACACCGCGGTCATGGGTCACCCGCGAGGATGACCTGGTTGTGGAGGATTATCCGGCCCTTTACGCAAGTACCTTCCGTCAGAGTGTTACTGACGAGACTAAAGGTAGGTTGTAGGATTGAGACCTGTGGTCTAGAGGGTATATCATGAGTGAATGGGTCTGGGCATATTGGGTACACCAGAGTTGTGACTAGTCTGGGGTCGAACAACGGCACATCAGTTTGTTCAAGGCGGTGTGGACACCGTAGTTTCACTTCTACCATCAACATGAGCTCGGGCCGGAGCTGTTTACCCGATAGTCCCCCAAAACCAGTACCTTCCATATTCACCATTGAGAGGTTTGAATTCTCCTTTGGGACATTCATTTCATCAGGGGTATCACTTTGGATGGGCACCATTAGAATTAATTCCTCCCGACGAGGAACATCTGTGGGGACATATCACGAAATCCTATTTTAACATGGAATCTGTTGGAGCTGGCTAAGGAGAGGCTGGGGGTCAAGGATTTTATGAAGGATATTGCCTATAAGAAATGGTTTATCTTGTTCCTGCAAAGCGATCTAGAAGTCAATATACTGGGGTGAGGAAGACAGTGTCCGACCGCGACACAGAGAAGCAGAAGCGGATCGTACTAGGGGATCCTGGAGGCAGGGGAATATCAGTTATGGGGATTCAATATAAATGAGAGTCAGGACCCAAACATCTGGTACGCTGGATTTCTTGCAACCTTCCTGAGTGGGTGGATCCTACCGGTGAAGGATGTAAGGATGGGGGTTCTTCCAGCGACATTGGTTGTGGCTGACATCATGGATGCGAATTAGAGGTTCAACTAGGGGGTTCCCATGTTAGCCCATTTGTACACCATTCTAGGGCACATCTTGAGAGAGGGATCACTGAGGAGGATCTTTGGTCCCATACATATATTTCATGGATAGATCGTAGCTAATTGCGGGAGATATACCTTTCCAAATTCCATTCGTCCTCTGGGTAATGGCCAGCGACCTTCCTTGCTGAATATTGCCAAGGTTATGTCGTTGATGTTCAATGAGGAGGGTGTAAGGATCATAATTGGAAATCATGCCAATTTCACTTTTATCCCATTCCCCACACCAACTGGACAAATGATAGACAACGAGCAAGGCTCACTGGAGCAAAGGGAATACTTCCAGGGTATTATAGGTGGGGTACTTGTGGCTCATATTGATGGGAAGATCTTTTGTTAGACCTAAATGCCATCAAGATTTGCTATCTAGTTTGGATGCTTCTAGAGGATGCCGAAGAAAGTGTACACAGATGTCTGGGAGGAAAGGCACCCCTGCGTTCTCTGCCAAATTTGGTTGATGTTTACATCTCACGGATTTGGCGACATCATTACCTTTCCACCCACTGGAGTTGATGCTGGCCTAACAAAAAAATATTCTGAATATTGGGCCATAGCATACTTTGAGGGACTTTTTTAGAAGTGTGTCCGGAAACTCAAGGTAACCATTGTAGAACCTGGGTGATAAGAGAGAAGACCAGGTACTATTGGGGAAGAAAGGTCGGAAGCATATCAGGCAACTGGGCCTGCACAGGCCAGGACTTCAGTAGTGGGGATGTCGCATGATGTGGTCATTACATCATTTCCTAGGGGGAGAATAGATCGTGGAGCGGCCAGGGAACTTCATGGGAAGAAAATAAGGTACCAGCTCTAACCTTCTGATGATGAAATCTTCCCGACATTGTGGTCGGCCTGGTTGACCGACGACAATTGGTTGGAACCGAATCCCTCTACAAAAAGATAGTATGAGACGTAATTGAGCTGCCAGAGGTCAGACTCATTAGGATTGTCGACAGGGTGAACTTCCATCGACGACACAAGTACATGATGACCATGGATGCATATGAACACCAATGAGGTTGGTGTGAGGGACCACCTTTCTTAGTGAAGGTAATACTTGGCCAGGACCATGATCCAGAAAAGATGTCGTCTGAGGAAGACGAATGTGATGAAGATTCGGGGGGCAGTGAGATGGAAGAGGAGGAGGGGGAAGGTGAAGGTGACATAGGGGGTGAAGGAGAAGAGGATCTTGAAGGTGGAGGGTCTCAGGGGGTGTCACACCAAGGAAGTCTTTAGAAGAGTGGAGAGATGATTGACTCTGATATAGATATAACTAATGTATTTGAGGTATGTCTCAGCCCTTATCTATCCTTTCCCCCATCGTTTTTTGTGACCCTCAATCAGATCTCTTAATCCTATTTAGGTGCATATTGGATCTGACTAAGAGTCTCCTTCCGAAAGGGGGGAGGAAGCACAAATAGAACAAGGTGGGGAGCCAACGCCCATTCTTGAGCTAACGAGTGCTGAGAGATCCCATACAATGACAACTCCTGTAGTGGATAGAACACCGAAGGATGATGCTTTGGGATCTTGTAAGTTAATTACTTCAATGATGATATTTACCATCAGAGAGATCTGTTGATTAGGGTGTTCATTATTTGTGTAGTAATCATCAACTTGGAGGCTCGTTGGGCTGCAAAATCCAGGTCATCCACAATTGATTCAATAGAAAATGTACCATCCCATTCAGGGAACACTTCCCAAGATGATCTATCCCCGACACTCGTTGAGAAAAGATTTGTGGATGTCAGCAGTACTAATGTCGGGCAGGGATAGATGTTGGCGAGGGAACTAACAAGACTGAGGAGAGAGGGGAAGGTCGCTCTGGTGTTGAAGAGACTAACCCCATGGGAGGAATACATAAAGAAGACCATGCTTATGGTCTCTTGGATGATTTCCTCAACTATCGACCTGCAGATCCCAAGGAGAATAATGATTCTAACTCAGAGGAGGTCGATGATAGTCGGATGATGCGGTATAAAGGATGGAAGTGTATCAAGATCTTTCTCGGTTAGCCTCAAACTGAATGGCTAAAATGGATGGAATCGCTCCACACCTGGCTGTGCTTTATTTGTGATAGAGGGGTGGATTATCATCATCTCCATTAGATGGTCCGTGAATACATGGATGAGAAGCTGCACGAGAGCAGCTGGTGCTCCGATGCTGCCCGGTGGCAGAAAGAGTCGGGGAGTAACCAAGAATTCATGAAGGTAGAACAAGAGTCCCGACGCCTTGAATAATAGCTGAATGAAAAGGAAGTATTCATTGAAAACTGTTACGATCTTGTGGATCAGTTGAGGTCCTAGCTAGCGGACGCCCAATAGAAACTAGTGGAAGCAGGTCACCAAAGGACTAAACTTCAAACTGAACAGGTGCAAGAATAGGCTAGGGCAAGTGAACTACGCTCTATGACCACGGATGAAGAGAGGGTTCCTAGGGGGTGGGAAACAATCCTAGGGGCCACAAGACAATAGGTAGTGGTGCAAGAATGATCTATCCAAGAAGATAATCCTTAAAGGACCTGTTTTTGTCGAACTCATAAACTCATTTCTCCGTACTGCCTCTTGTTCTGAACTACATTTATGGATATATTCATTTACTTGTTTTTTTGGTTTAATGAATTCAACCACAATCCTGAAATAAATAGAAATCCATTCCTTAGATCACGCGGGTCGTACCCGATGTGAGAAACAAGGGATGTTCGTAATATTACTTCGTTTAAACGTAGGAGCACCAATCAAGATTCAGGCATTCGAGATTTGAATAATCAATCTAGATTTCTGAGAAGAAAAGAGGTAGGCTCGATTAGAGGAAGAGGACCTCATAAAAATCGACGTATCATCTTCCCAATATGCTCTAGTGCACGAGTGGGGTAATGTCAGGGCCATTTTAAATCAACCCAAATATAAGGGAGTGGAAAATGTGAATCACAATACCCTAGATTCAGAACACTATAGGGGTGGTGTGATAATGAAGGATAACTGTTGACCATGTTTGAAACACAATATCCATATTGTGTTAGCATGAAATGGGGATGAAAAATGAGGGTCGACTGCTGACCATGTTCGAAACACGGGGCATGGATCAGAATGTCATCCATTAGTATTCCAGAACATTGGCCCAGGACAATAGTCGGGCCATATGTTGAGAATCCATACCGTTAGGGGGTCCCTTTAAACGTGAAAGATGAAGAGGGTATGAATAAAGGGCACAAAAAGCGTGGAAGGTGGAGTGGTGGTTGGTTCAAATAAAATCCAACACTCTTGAAATTACACCACTCTGGTTGACTCATCGGTTTGATCATGGATCATTCCTGCTTTTAGACAGGACCTCTCTAGTGAGGAAACTGTTACTTCCCAACATTATCTCAAGGTATCCTAGACTTGTTCAGGGTAAAGGTGTATGGTTCCTCAAAAGCACTTGGGAAAAGGACCGAAAAAGAGGATGGGAACTAGATTATCGATTCTTGGGGCTGGACCCAAAGGAAGGATGCTTGGGTGTTCCTATGTATCACATGAGGATGGGAATCAATCCAAATGTAGTTATGATAGGTTTAATGGTAAGGTACTAGTGCTTGGGATAAAGGGGCGTGTGGGTGTGGCCCTCGCACCAAAAGAAGAGTCATTTTATAGGTCTTGTTTTTTCTTTAGGGTGAATGGAGGTGTGTGTTTTTTTGTGAAGTGATGGTCCTAGAATATCGAATCCAGGAATCGCAACAAGAATCAAGCCAAATGAAGTCATTGAAAAATGGTATGGTGTTTGACCGATACCAAAAATGATGTCCCTTGAGCAAGGACATCACAATGCAGTGCCGTTTTTCGTCGTGCGACCGGGATGATATTGTCACAGTTTAGGGTCATGTGATGGGACCCACCATGCATTCTAACGTCATGTGGTATAAACGTAGTAGAGATGAGGTTAAAGGGTGAATTTTCATGGTGCGATAAAGTATACCTAAAGTGAAGGAGGACAAGGTCCACATCACACTATGTGCAATTCCAAGAAAGAAACCTCGGGCCGAAGGGCTTGGAAAGGATTAGGCGATATGTTATAGGAGAGGCTAACTATCTGTTGAGATGGACCCGAAAACAATATGTTCGGGTGTTCTTATGTATCACATGATTATGGGAATCAAGCCATATGTAGTTCTTACAAATGGAAAATACGAAAATATCCTAGTTTAAGGTCTTAGAACTTGGACCATGGAAAAGAAAGACTATTCCATGTAATTGCAGATCTTAATCTGATCCCTCAGCCTTTGTGAGTCGAACTCAGTATAAGAAACAAGGGTGGGAAAGGTATTTGCAATACATTAAATACATGAAGAGGGGAAATCAGTGTGGAGACCCGAATTATTTTCTTATCGTATCTTTTCCCTCCTAACATGTGGATGCACACTTAGGAATAGTACAAGGAGTTTCGAAGTTCTACTTGGACATGATGAGTTGGAAAAAGATTTGAGTCATGTAACCAACGTTTTGGGATTAATGGGGTTGGAGTGATGATGGAGGAAAATTGTTTACCATGTTCAAGACACATCATTCATATCATGTGACCTGAGATGGGAACAACAAACGAGCGTCGACCGCTGACCAAATTCACAACGCCGGACTTGTATCAATTTGTTTATCGAAAACCTAGAGGACATTGGCCCGTAATGGTAGGTGGGCCCTTGGGCCAAGCCTCCATGAATTCAGGGGTCCCATTGGATGTGAAAGGTGATAAAATCCCTAATGAAGGGGAACATGAAGCCTGAGAAATGGGTGAAGGCATGTCCAGGTAGAATCTGACATTCTAGGTGCTAAAATAGAGTACCCTTGGGAACATTGGTGAATCACCAAAGAGTATCGAGAGACTCATCTTGAGAGTGGCTGATTTGAAATGATGAGTATAACACAAGGGGATGGAGAACTATTAGGAGGAGGTAAATAGTGTGGGTTTTACAACACCTGACGTGAATGAGGACATAATCCCATACCACACCATAAAATCATCTCACTGGGGGAATGCAGGACAAGGGGCTAAGATGAGGCTGGACCTGAGGATTAAATGTTCGGGCGGTCCTACGTATCCCATAAGGATGGTAATCAAGCCATATGTAGTTCTAGAAGAGACAAATATAGGGGTAGGATACCACAACGAGGGGGTGTACGACACGACTAGTAACCTGACGTGAATGAGGACGTAATCCCATACCACACTATACAATCCCAAGTGATAACTTGTGCCAGAGACCCGAGAAGGCCGGGGGACCTCAGATTGGGTGTTCTGGTCAACTGTTTTCAAATGACCTCTTATATGTGTGCTTCCTCTTAATAACTCCTATGACCATGTGAGAAATACTCTATATGGGAATCAAGGCGTAGGACTTGGCTCTCCATATTATATAAGGGTCAAATAGCTGGCATCACTTGAGGGAGACGACAACTTGAAGGTGTGATGGGGAAGGATGAACCACTACACTCACTATTTGGGACTTATGGAGGTGGTGATAACGACAAAAGATAGTTATTGACCATGTTCAAAACATAACTTCCATATCATGTGACCTGGAATGGGAACAAAAACATGGATCACCCGCTGACCATATTCGCAACGCGGGGGCTCAAGTCAATTTGTCGTTAGAGATCCTCAAAGATGTTGGACTGTAATGGTTGGATGGCCCTTGGACTGAGAATCCATGCGAGTCGGGGTCCTTTTGAATATTAAATATGATAGAGTCCCAAACGAAGGAGTGGGTGAAACATAGTTATGCCCATGCATTTTAATGTTAAGTAGGGTGGTGAGAGTGAAGAGTATCTCCGGGGAACGAGACGTATGGTGGGATCGAGATGAGATTGATGTGGATTAGGGAAAAAGACTACGCCAAACCATATTTCATGACTCGAGGGGAGATTCTGGAGTTTGGGATGGGCCAACAGATAAAATTTCCAGGCGTTCCTACGTATCCTATGAGGATGAGAATCAAGCCATACATAGTTATTAAAGGCCATGTAGTTTAACGTCGTTTGGTGAGGGCTTGGGAGGATGGAAGAACGGGGATGGGGACCGTGGTGTGACCACAATAATCCTGACATGAGTGGGGCTAAAGAAGCATACACTATACCATGAAAGTACCCTCTGAGAGAACTATACCCAGGGGGGATAATTGAAGAAAAGAGTTTTGGGCTAGGCTCGAGATGAAATGATCGAGCGTTCCTACGTATCCCATGTGTATGGGAATCAAGCCACACGTAGTTATAGAGGGCCATGTAGTTTAACGTCGTGTGGTGAGGACGATAAATAGTTTAACATCGTGTGGGAAGAAGTAGTTTAGGGTCGTGCAGGACCCGAAAGTTTAGGGTCATGTATGACCAAATAGATTAAGGTCATGCTGGACCGAATAGTTTAGTGTCATGTCGGACCAAACAGTTTAGGGTCATGTCAGACCGAAATGGCTCACACAAAGTATTTCTTGAGAAACTTGGAATTGGTGGTAGGATTTATACGCTCACCAACCTTTGTCACCTGGGAGTTTTCACCATTGGGGTAAACCATGTGAAGTTTTTACTGTCCTTCCCATTTGGGCTCCAAATTGGGTTGTTTCGTGGTAGGTATCATTGGTGTCTGGAGGTCCAATACCAAGTCACCTTGCAAGAAAAACTGGAGGTGAATCTTCTTGTTGAAATATCTTGGTATCTTGTTTTGATGCCTTTCTAGATTGTGCAAGGGACAAAGCATGTTTTCATCAAGTGCTTCCAATACACCAGACGAATTTCAGCTACTTTATCTGGTGCCTGCTAGTTATAGACTGCTATGCTTAAAGAAGGAAACTGAATCTCAATAGGCAGGACAACTTCTATTCCATATAACATGGAATATGGGGTTACCTGGGTGGAATTATGAGTCATTGTCCGATAATCCGAGAGGTCTTTGGGGAGCTTGTCCAACCAACTCTTCTTTTTCTGACCAACCATTTTTTGAAAAATATAGAGAGTGTTTTATTGAACACCTCAATCTTTCCATTTTCCTTCGCGTGATATTGGGAGGTATGGTTCGAATAGATGTTTTACTTGGCGTAAAACGTCTTTAACTCAGTTACTATAAAGTTGGTGATGTTATCAGTGAGGACGACATTAGGGACTCCAATTTGATAGAAGATATTAGAGCTCACAAAGTCAACAATAGAACGTGCCTTGACCTCCTTGAGAGGAACTGCCTCTGCCCACTTGGAAAATAAATCTGTAGCAGTCAGGATGAACCTACAATAGCGTGCTGTCACTGGCAGATTTTGTCCCATGAAATCTATTCCCCATACCGTGAATGGACAAGGGTACATGGTCTATTGGAGAGGTTCTAGCAGCCGATGCATAATGTTAGAATGAATTTGGAATGCATGACACCATTTGGAGAACTCAATGAAGTCGTGGATCAGGGAGGGCCAAAAGTACCCCAACCTCCAGATCTGATGGGAAAGCTTTGGCCCAGTCTGGGGGGCACCATAGAAACCGGCATGAACCTACAACATGACCTGAGAAATCTCGACTCCTTGGATGAAACGGAGGAGAACACTATCAAACCCATTGTTGTATAGGATCTGCTCAAGACTGGGACCACTTTGGAGGGTAAACTACAACGCGCAGTGTGAGATTCGCTCATGCTCGGCCCGATCAGCTGGTAGGTAACCATTTTGGAGATACTCGACAAAGGGGGCTCTCCAGTTAAGAGTCACTTCAACCATTTCATCTGGAGGACCTGAGGGTCCTGACGTGGAGGCTCCGGTGGTATTATGAATTAACTGGAGGACATCATCATCATATAAGAAGGAAAGAGAAATGAATCTCCTATGTGCCACATGGATAATCAGGTCATCCTATTCAGGCTCTACAAGTGATGTAGCTAGGCCAGACAAGGTATCATCTCGACCATTCAGAGACCAGGGGACATGAGTAACTTCCGTCCGGGATGAGAACTGGGCCATTAGCTGGAGAGTGCACTCCAAAAATTGTACAAGCTCTAGATTTCTAACGACATAGTCACCGTTGATCTTCCTGATGACTAGTTCATAATCCCCTTTCACATGAAAAATGGGGAACATCAATCTCGAGGGATAGCTCGAGGCTAGTGATAAGAGCCTGATACATTACCTCATTGTTAGGGCGGTCTTCTGATAGTATGAATGAGTATGGAAGAATGGATTGTATCGGGGTAATAAAGATGATACCCAAGCCTACCCTATTGAGCTCGAGATCATTGAGCCTCCTGCCAGTGGGGCTTCGGGAAGCACCATCATAGTGCATCTTCCAACACGGGATAACATGATCTACTGAGAGGATTGCCATATCAAGAAAATCAAGATCCAAGGACTGGTCTGCATGAGCTGGATGGGAAGAAAGGAAGTATGCTAATGATTTCCCCTTAATAGCTTTATGAGGGACAAACCTGATATCGAACTGCTGAAGAATCACTGTCCACTGATATAGATGACCTGTCAACATTGGGCGGTTTAGAATGTACTTCAGTGGGTCTACTCGAGACACCAGCTGTACCTCGTGGTGCTGCAAATAATGCCGCAATTTCTGTACTGTGAGTACTAGTGCAAGGTACCTATTATTGATGGGGGATTATCTGGTCTCTGTATCGATGAGCATATGAATGAGGTATTAGAGTCTATTTTCTATCCCCTCATTGTTCTTCTGGGAGAGAAGGGCACCGATAGATCATTCTAGGGAAGTCACATAGAGGATCGACGACTTTTTGGAGACAGGTGGCATTAAGACCGGAGGCTGGAGCAGATAATTCTTGATTTCCTCCAACGAGGCCTGGAATTCTTCATCCCATTCATAAGTAGTTCCTTTCTTCGTGGGATGAGAAAAGGGATTACACTTGCTAGACAGATTTTCAATGAAGCGTCAAATGTAGGATAGGTGGCCTTGAAAACCTCAAATCTTCTGAATATTGCTCAGAGGAGGCATCTGGATGATGGCCTTGATCTTCTTTGGGTCGATCTCGATTCCCTGGTACATGATAATAAATCCATGTAACTTCCCATAGGTGACCCCGAAGGCACATTTCAATGGGTTCATCTTCAGGTGGTGGGAATGGAGAAAGCCGGACACTTTATCGAGTTCCTTGAGATGGTTGTGGCACGGGCGTGATTTTAACACCCGATCATCCACATAGCATTCTACTAATTTCCTGACGATTGGCTTGAATATGTGATGCATGGCCCCCTGATAGGTGGAACCTACATTCTTTAAGCCGAAGGGCATAATCTGGTAACAAAACGTATCATGCAGCACCCCAATAGCTATGGACTCCTCGTCCTTAGGGGACATTCTGATCTGGTTGTATCCGGAGTAACCATTCATGAAGGATAGGTCTTGGAACCTAGTTGTAGCATTGATCAACAATTCCATCACGGGAAGGGGAAAATCATCCTTTGGATAGTGATGGTTGAGATCCCGGAGGTCGATGTAGACACGTATCTATCTGTTATGCTTCCTAATTGGCACAATGTCATCTAGCCATTTGGGGTATTGGACCTCCTTGACTAAATTGGCTCTAATGTGCTTATCAACTTCTACCTCTACCATGGCACCGTGAGAAGGGTTCATCTTTCTAGGAGGTTGCTTAAACCTGTGATGATTTGTAGGAAGACCGAGGCGGGGGAAGACTACTTGAGGATATAGTCCTATCATCTCATCATAGCTCTAGGCGAATACATCATGATATTGTTTCAAGAAGTATACATATCGTTGCTGCTCCTCAAGGGACATGGCGACACAGATTAATGCAGGTATCGTATCTGCCTTGCTACCGAGGTTTACTTGTACCAACTCATCGACCATGGTAGAAATTCCCTATTCAAAGGCAGGGGGAGCGTCCTTCAAATCCTCTTATTCTCTTGTGGGTGAGGGATCCCCAGCAGTAGGAGCTTCCTCTGGGTTGGAAGATTCCGACAGGAGGTTGGTACCAGCCTTAGTAGTAGTGGTAACTACATCAAGAGATTCTGGTACTTCCGAAACCATAGTAATAAAGGATGTCGATCCGATCTCATCTGGCCTTCGGACCAAGGGGCCACACTTGATGATATCAAAGAAATAGTGGTGTGTCGGGTTGAGACAGTTAATTCTAGTTCGACAAAATAGGCATGTATGGTGTACTTCCATTTCCATGGGGTGGACATCCCAATACCTTATAGGGGTAGGGGCTCAGGGATCACGAAGGCTTGATTCGTATAAGAATACGAAGTTATATCCTGACGTCGCTTAGACCTGGGAATATGATTCCCCCTTATACCAGTGACAAAAAAACATTGCCCCATATTGGGGGTCGTGGACTCCAATCGATGGATCGGGAAGACGTAAGAGTCATCCATACCTACCCAAGGGTCAGTTGCGACCGTGACGGGCTCAACCTCACTTGCCTAAATCTATTTATCATTGCTCTTGTAATAGTCTGCATCCAGATAACAGGCTTCACAATAGACAAAAAGAGATGTGTCACCTTGGAGTATGCCCACTCAACCATTAAGGGAGTACTTGAGGAAATGGTGATATGATGGGGGGAATGACGCATGTAGGTGTATCCATAGCATGGCCATGAATTCATTATAAGTGGTACCTTGGGAGACAACAGTAAATTTAGTGCTGGAGACTAGGCCACCGAACTGGGTCTTCAAATAGATCTTGCTGACTGGGGTCTGCTCTATCCAGTCACATCCTTGGATCTTCAAGTAAGAGGGAGTCAATTCATCCTCGGATAACCCTATCTTCCACAATGTCTGATCTGGGATTAGATTGATCCCGGAGCCTATATCAACAAGATAGCAGAAAACCTCCACACTGTTGAACTGCTCGGTGATATACAATGGGATAATCTGTCCTTTTATAGGAGAACATTCATCTTCTTCGGAGAATGAGATGATTTCCTAGCATTCATGATTCTCAAGATCCTCCACATGAAAGGCCTCTACAATTTCTACCTCCGTCTCGAACAGGAGGGGGATTCTTAAAGCCTCAGTGAGGACCTCACACATATCTGACGACAGGAGAAGGTCCCTGAGGATGGAAATCCTCACTGGGATTCTGGAAAGGTGATTAAGAACATCATACTTCTGCGGCGGGCACAAACATCTTCTAGATGGAGGCCACTCTGTGATGGGAGGCATGGCGAGCCCTACTGGCTGGACCTGTGGCTGACTGGTGCTGGGCATGTCCTACTACTCACTGGTCGAAGCCTACAGAGTGGCTACTGGATGAGGGCTGGACGACGGAGACCGAACTGTAGTAGAGTGAGGCTAGTCATGACATGGTCAAGGTGGATCTGCCTGATATAGTAGCACAAACAGCAGTGGAGGCGAGCCCGACGACACCAGATGAAGAGGTTGCGCGTGCTGATCTCTGTACTGGGCCTGATATCTAGTCTTAGTGGTGTGCACAACCTGGCTCGAAGTTCCAAATGATGTTCCTAGATGACCCGTATGGCTGCGGCTCTGCTGACGTTAGCGTCACCTTGGGATGTTGGGGAGGTCCACCTAGAACTCCCTGTCATCGGGAGTCATGTAGGGGTTTACCAACTCTACGGTGTTAACAAAAGTGTACTCTTGATTGACACTCAATGAGTCGTCCACTACTGGGAATTTTTTTGGAGGAATCCTTATATCCAGGGGCATGAAGTCTCCGAGAGTATGGGATGACGATGGAATTGGCGGGGTGTGTTTCTTTCCCTTACGCCACTGATTCTTGCTCTTTTGGGAAGAGGTCGACTGAGATGATGATGCAGAAGTAGAAGCTGCATCTTCTGAAGGCTCTGGCTGATTCAGGCGTGCACAAATGATACCATGGGCATGAGAAACTCTTTTTTGAGCCATCCAATCATCATACTTCTAGGAACCACAGTTAGAAACCTGTTTCCACTCTCCTTCATTATCGGTGTCACTTTCTGGCCTTATGACAACACATGCCACTTTTTTGGGGCTGGGCCCAACCTGAATATGTTGTTATCGACCTAGTCTTAGAGCCAGTCATTGAACACATAGCACTACTTGAGGGTGTTCCCTGGGATCCGGTAATAATGGAAGTATTTAGGGAAATTAGTGAGGTTTTCCTCTTATGGCCTTCTCTACTCAAACAAACGCTCAATCCCCCATTCCAAGGCACTTCGGAAATATCCAGGAACCTGATTCTTATTAAACAAGTATGTTCGGTTTCTTTTGTTCAAAAAGGGGAGCCTTGGAGTCTGGCTCTGACGAGGAGCTGGTGGAGCCTAAAGAGGAGGTGGATCTTGGTTATCCCACCTAGGTGGTGGATGCATGTTGTGTGTGGGAACCTGCTGATTCTGAGGCAGATGTTGTTGGGCATGAGGCTGGGCCTGTTGTGGCGGGCCTCTACGAGGTTGTGGAGATGGCTCCACTGGTAATAACTCCAGCTCTCTGGGAGCCTCTATTTGGGCCAACATGGTGGGATCGACTCTGGAATCCCTTCTTGAAGGAATTATAGGAGGAAATGGACGTTCTTGGCCAGTCTGTTGCAGGGCTTATGCCAGGCATTGGGCCTCATCGGAGAAGTATCAGAATCCTACAGGGTAGTTCTGGGTGATCAGAGAGGGAACCAATTCCGTCTTGACATTCCCTATGCACATCGCTAGTAATTGCCCCTTAGTCAGTGGCATGTCCATGGAGTATGTAATCCCTTTCCACCGGGTGATAAAGTCAGCGATGCGATCATCAGGCCTCTGCTTGCACTTGAAGAGATTTGTGATACTCGTCTTCCCCGCGGTGGAGCTGAAAAGATAGAGGAATTGCCTACAGAGGTCCTCCCAGCTGGTCACCAATCCGACGGGGAGCTGGATGTACCAAAAAAATGCAGGCCCTACAATTTCTGTACAAAACACCGGAGCTTGGTGACCTCCTGCTGTGCTAGAGTCCCTAACATGGGCCCACACATTAAGGTGAGGTGGGCCAGATGATCCGGTGGGTCCCTTGTCCCGTTAAAGGTGGAAAAGCTGGGATTCCCAAAACCTGGAGGTGCCAACATATCATCCACCCATTATGGATATGGATTGACATTAGGTGGAATTTCCACCTTTTGCATTTCCAATGCCTCAAGTTGGGCAATGCGTGCCACTATAGGATCATCTGGGTGGGAGACTCTGTATTGATAGGGGTCCCTAACCATGAGTGCTTTTGTGGGTTCTTTAACATGATAAGGTGGCTCAGCGACTCGTGGAGCGGCTGGTGGGGTGACCTGCGGGGTAGCTATGGGAACATGAGCTGGGTTCCTTGGATTGTCGTGGCATTTTGGAGGGTTTGGCGAGACACAACGTTCCCTCTTTCTATAAGTCCCAGCTTCAACCCTGTCTGCGGGGGTAGGATGGTCAGGGTTATCTATAGGTAGCTCACTGAGGGGAATTTGTTCCTTCCCCTGCTGTACTGGTCTAGGATTTCCGTAATTTGGATGTCACTCTACAACATGTTCAACGAGGAGGTCATAAAACAAATTTTTCTATTCAGAAATCTATTGGCGCAATGAGGCCTTCTCAGGGGTGTCCTCCTTCCTCTGCACTAAGGTAGATGGGTCAGAGTGCTTGGCACTTCCAAGGTTATCTTTTCCCTTACCGTAATTTCAGCTAAGGACTAATGCCTTAGTGGGTGCAGGGAGACCCAGTAGAGTCCTATGACAGTGATTAACTCTTCCTGATGGGTCCAATAGTGGTGGAACACCCTCGGGGGGTAAGTCCCCCTCAAGAAGCTCCATCTTGTTTTCCTCATCCAATATGTCAGCCATATTGACCGTGACCCTTCCTGGGGGTACGTCCTCAATATCGCTTAAGGAGTCAGACTGCAATCAGATAGGACAGAAGAGGAGGGCATCATACTACCCCTAGCCATATATTTTCACATGGGAGAATCCTCCTTGATAATGTTGTGGAGTACCTTGAAACTCTGAACACATTGCTATTGGAGGACATTACGGGAGACTAGTGACTTGGGGTGCTGGGCCACAGGGAGTGTGGCCAAATCCACTAGATGAAATTTCTCGCCAATTTCTTCAAAACGCGTTTGGATCCTGGGATAAAACACTCACTGATGATGAAGTAAAAAGTGCATCCCCCATAGGGTTTGATGAAAATAATCAACTTCCTCCAGGGTGAGGGATTCCAGCTTAATGAAATTCGGCGCTGCCATGGGCCAAAACACCTCATGGAAGTAGTCTCCTGCAAGGATATTTTATAACCTCCTCAGCGCGAATTCAGGGTTTGACCCTTGATTGCCCCATTAATCAACTGGGGGTGTCTGAGGAACTGGAAGAGGTACTAAGGCAGACCGCTGGGGCGGAAGGCTGGCCAGTGGAGAGTACGGCGAACGGGCTGACTGGCTGCTGAATCTCAGGCTGTCCTCCAAAGACTGTAGCGACCTGGATGCTACATCACGATAAGATGGGATGATAGCTGAAGTTATGGGTGTAGGGGCTAGGTATGCTGGCGATAGTTCAAGTTGCGGCTCGCACGCCATTGGTCCCTAGAATAACTCTCCGTGATCTCTAGTTGAGGTAGAGGGTGCTTCTGGTGACGACGGTGGGGATTGCATGACCGTGACCAATAGGGTTTCCAAATTTTTATCCTCATGGATATATCTATTGAGGGATGCAGGAATCTAACAGACCTCACATTATGGGAGTAGTAGGCTGATACACCTCATTCCTGCACCAACTCATGACTCGGATGAGCGAGGTGAGGCTTCCCGCGCTGAGTCGTACTCCGCTATGGAGTTTGAGAAGCAGAATGGTTTCATCTCTATCCAGAACTTCATAGAATTTTTCTTGTGGTGGCGATAACCCGACTTCCTTCCCCTAGATGTCTCTTCAGGATATGGTTGATTTCTGGCATGAGGAGGTCCTTCGGCCGCACTGGTGATGGGGCAGAGAGGGTCTCTACTTGAGTAAGCCAGGGTGCGAGGAGCACCAGGACAAGTGTCGAAGAGGACATGGGTAGGAACTCCATTGGTAGCGATGGAGTGGGAAAGACCTCTGCTGGAACTGGTAGGAGCATGGGGAGGACCTCCATGCTTGTTTCCCCTGGTGACCTCAGTATGAGGAGGGTCCTTATAATGGTCTAGCTAAACATGGGTAGGACCTCCGTGCTGGGTGCCAGTGAGGTGAGGCTGGCCCTCACCCCTCTGGTTTCTGAGGCGAGGAGGACCTTCTCCACCTACTAAGAGGACACAGGGAGGGTCCCCATGTTGAAGAGAGACTGGATGTGCAACTTCCCCACACCGGCGGTCTGGAGGAGAAGGAATGACTCTATACCCGGTGTAGTGGGCATGGAAGAGACTTCCATACTGAGTGTCACCGCCATGGGGAAGACCCTCATTTGGGTTCAAGGTGGAACGAGGCGGACCTCCATGCCAAGCCTGGAAGAGGGGAAGGCCCAGGTTCTCCATGGTAAAGGTACAGGGAGGACCTCCATACTTGGTGGAATCATTGCGGGTTAGTCCACGACAACCACGGCCTATGCCAGCGATCAAGAGAGTCAACCCAACCTACCCGTGGGGAAGTTGGGTCCTCAATCCAGGTCGGGCATACAAAAGACCTTTCTCAGCATATATAGGGAGGTGGTAGTATGTGTCAGCAGTAGCTCGAGCTATAGTTGTAACTTATGTTGACGACCCTTAGTGGGTACCCTCTACAGCTTGTGCCCAATGCTGGCATTGGGACGAACAAACCGGGGCCAGTGGTGTAGGCACGTTTCTTACCTGCTCCTCATCTAGTAAGACTGGGTGGCGGCAATGACGTAGTAGGGTGGGAGCCCTCACTGGGAGCCCCTGGAATGGGACTCTGACCAGGCTACCCCAGACATCACCTACCTCGTCAGTGTAGGGTAGGGAGTCATCGAAGCATTCTGAGGAGAGGCTCCCGAAATGGTTATATGTCAGGGTGGGGAGAAGTGTCTCCCTGTGCGGCCCTCGGGGGTAGTGTTGATGATGAGCTGCAGACGCATCCAAATCCAGGCGGGCTATATCTCGAGTCGGGATGATACCCTCCTCCTCATACAGGCGTACGAGGTTGTTGATCAACCTTCATTGGATGACCTTAGACATGTATATGGGGTGTGGGTGCCCCATGATTGTGGGTGTAGAGGCCTTTGTAGAAGAGACGGAGCCGCGTGGTACTGTCGCGTTGGCACTGCCCCTACCCCTGCATTGGTGGGCAGGCGGTGATCGCGTTACGAGTGCAGCAACTTGATTCCTTAAGAGTAGGGAGATTAAATTATCAGTGCTGAAAGGAAAAGGAATCAATGACCAGTGTTCCAGCGTCATCTCATCTCCCCTGATTGGTAAGAGGAGTCCATGCTGATAACATCACAGATCGGGATTCCCAATGTTTTAACTGCCCCAAATTCTGGTGAGTTTCACGTCAGGCCCACTATTTGCTTGGTAGGACCCAACACCAGATAACTGAATCTGGAAACACGTTAATACACTAATGCCTAAAACACTACTAATCTCCATGTTGAGAAGAATACATTAATTTTGGGTTCACCATTTCTGTTTCCAACACTTGCTCCAGGGCGCGCGCATCCGTCTGATTGAGGATGAAAGGTGCAGTTTTGTTGCCCCACATTTTCACTTTCCAAAGAAGGGCAGAATCCATCTCTTATTCATGGATGTTTTCTCCTTGATCGAAATAGGATGATGGGATGTAGTCTCTTCCTTCTATAGATTCCTCCTCCGAGCTCATTAGCTAGTCCAGGTCTCCCTTATAGACTTAAGACGTTGTTCGAGAAACTGTTCCTGGTGCCATATCTTCATGGATGCTGGTTAATTACGCTTCTTATGTCAGGACATTCCACGGGGCCAATCCAGGGAAGCAACCTTCAGTCGGGGGAGTAGTCAAGTTTGGCATCATTGGAATGTCTGGGCACTGGGACACTAGCGTGTATGGGTTTCTTCCCCTTGTTATTGGGCTTCTTGAGGGCGCAAAAGCCTGAGGCATCCCACGTAGAATGCGAGGAATTGTATGACATAGTCATGTTTCTAAGGTTTTCCTCAATTTACCATGTTTAACACTGGGTATGATTCAAGTTTAACATCTTACAGAGACGGATCAGACTGATCAGTACACTGACTAGAGTGGATCGGATGGTTTCAACCTCTAGAGGGAACACTGATATTAGGGACAACATGTAGTTAGCTTGTTGATTGTTGTTAAGGGGAATGGGGAATGAGGTGTCATGATCCCACCAGGATGTAGTGGCCCAGTTAAGAATCAGGATGGATGGTGGACGGTTTAGTGAAGGGGATAGATAATGAGATAGATTTGTCTTGAGGGAGATGGTGATGTCGGGCTTGAATCTTGAAGAGGCTTCCTACGTATCTCATGGAAGGGAATCAAAGTCCACAAAGTTCATTGGACGAAGTCTTAACTTTTATTGGGGGTTTCAATGGCTTACCTCTGAATGGAGGTATATCGGCTTACCACTTGATGGGAATGTCAATGAATTACCATTGAATGGGGTAACAACAGCTTACCGTTGAATGGGGTTGAACCTCACAGAGGCTTCCTATGTACCATATCTAGGAGACAAGGATCAAATCCCGCATATCTCAGGATGTAGTGAGTGGGAACCAACGTGAATATGGCCCAGACCAATGGGCGGTGGCTTGAACCTCTGGGAGGTGTCCTACGTACCTTGCCTAGGAAAGGATCAAAGTCCACATAGTTCGGGTGGGTGTACCGACTTACTACTGATTGAGGTCCATAGTTTATTGTCATGCAGGATGGGGGAGAATTGATATGAAGGGGGTCAGAGAGAATGGGTGTTGGGCTTGAACCCCAAGGAGGATTCCTTTGTACCTTTCCTTGATAAGGATCAAAGTACACATAGTTTGAAATATAGGGACATTTGGGGGTTACGATCTGAGGGGGCCCAAGGTATTGGTGAACTGACATGAAGGGGCTCATAGAGACCAATGGATAGTGGGCTTGAACATCGTGGAGGATTCCTACATACCCTGCCTTGGCAAGGATCAAGGCCCTCATAGTTCAGGTGGGATGGGGCTTGGTGCACTGACGTGAGTTTGTCAAAGACCTCATAGTTCAGGTTGGGTGTGGGGCTTACACTCTAGGCTTCCCAAAGAGGATTTCATGGTCGGTTCTTGCTCTAAGTCCACATGAGTCATGCTCGGTGTGAGAAACAAGAGACATAAAAGACCAGATGATCACATCACGAAAGGTGTTTCCGTGGGAAGTGGAGTGGGGCTTATCGTAGTTAGCAGCCCAAAGAGGAAATAGGGTCTTACACATGGGTAATGGCCCAGATAAGAAACAAGGTATTATGCCTTGTTAGCGGCTCAGATAGGAAACAGGGGATTACGGTTGGTTAGAGGCCCAAGACTGGAGATTGGGACATACTCTAGGATGGAGGCCCAGTGGCGACAAAGCCCATCACAAGAGGGATTCGACACAGAATAGAGGAGGAGTACCATTCCCCATCACGCCCTTTGCTGGCCTTGGGAACCGGGAGAGGAAGGAAGAGAAATGATGCTACCTCCTATAAGAAAGGCTATGGGATTGCACCAAGGTGGTTTCCCTTCCCCGCATATAGGTGTCTACTCTACAAAGAGAATCTAATTCCATGTGAGAAAGATTTCACTCCCGTTGAGACCAGTGGGTGTACATAATGTCCAATGTGGGGAACCCTACATCTGACGCATGGGGCATGGTCACAGTTTAATTTCCTGTGATGAGGACGATGGTGCTTAGCAGCTTAACATCTTTTATCTCGGACAAGGTGGGTTCACTCCGCACCCCTAGGAATGACATAACTGGTACCCGCTACACCTTGGTGATGTGATGGGATAGGAAATGTTGTGACTAGGGGGTGTCGTGAGGTGATCCCATTGGGGGTCTACATTAGCATGGCTATGCAAAGAAGCACTAGCCTATAACGTGCCTATGCAAAGAATCATGAGGTGAAGCAACACAATGTACAATACTTCCCAAGGGACTTTGAAGTTACTTCGTATTAGCCTAGAGGGTCGTACATAAAAAGGGTGTGTGACAGAGATGTTTAGGGGATTAAGAGGCACCCATAAGTGATGTCCGAAAGAGGGACATCGAACACATGTGAAAGAGCATGTCCCAAGAGGATGGGTTGCACACAAATGGATTATTAGTATTGAAAAGGCTGGGGTGAGGGGTCCCAGTGGATTGCATGAAATTGTGGAGTTTTGCACGCAATTGGCACGTAATAGTCATGATTGAACGGAAAAGACCAGGTTGGCTAAAATCGACGGAGATTGGCATGTAGAGCAAAGGTTTTTCACGCAACTAGATGGAATTTCATGCAAGGAGTATGGGTTGTGTGCAATTGGTAGGGTGTGCACGAAATTGGATGGGCTATGCATAAATGGAAGGAATTGTGTGCAGGGGACCGGACTCGAAGGGATTTGGACGTGGGTTAAGGTAGAGGGGTCTCGCGCGAAGGCGGACCCTTGGGAGACCTGGAGAAAAAAACCCCGTACCTAAAATCCATCTTTTGCGTGCATGAGAGGGGGATTTAGGGTATAGGATACGGTTCAGATTCTTCATCTGTTGGAAGTCAAAGGGGATCCCTTCTATTTATAGGTGCTCGAGGTCGTTAGATCTGCGTGGAAATGGACCTGCGTTAAATTTTGGGTTCCGAGGTCAGCAGTGTGAAAATTCAACCATGTGGGGTGAATATGTGCAACATTCCACGCCCGGGGTCGGTAGCACAAAAATTCATCCGCACAGGGCCGCGGTGCGTAACGTTCCACACCGACGTTTGGGAGCATGAAAATTTCCACGCGGCACAAAAAACTTTCATGGATCCCACGGTTTTCCGTGCGAGATATATATTTTTCATGCAACTCTGAATTTATTTCTCACACGGCCCCTCTAGGCCACCCATAATGGATCACCAAATCTATATATATGACATCTCTTTGTCACACCAAAAACTTATTCATCCCTTGAGAATTTTTTGGTGTCTATAAATGTGCAGTAGCCACCCTCTTCTGAATCAACTTTATCTTCTTCATGGTCTTCTTGACAAGACGATGTCCTAGAATTGTGGCATCTCCTGCCTCCATCAAACATAGGGGTGATCGGAATGGACTACCATATATAGCCTCATAAGGTGCCATCTGAATAGTTGTTTGAAAACTATTATTGTAGGAAAACTCCACAAGAGGTATGTTCTTCTCCCAAGAACCTCAAAAAATCTAGGAAACATGCTCGTAGCATGTCCTCCAGTACCTGAATTGTATGCTCAGACTAGCCATCTGTCTGAGGATGGTAATTTGTACTCAGATATACCTATGTATTCAAATCCCTCTGCAATCTCTTCCAGAACTGAGAAGTAAAACATGCATCTCTCTATGAAACAACAGAGTGAGGAACCCCATGAAACCATAAAATATCTCAGATGTACATCATTCAAAGCTCATCAACATTTAAGGTTACCTTGATTGACAATAAGTGATAATCCTTCATGAGTCTGTCAATGAAAACCCATAATTCATCACTACCTTGAGGTAACCTCGGTAATCCCTTCACGAAGTCCATAACAACACCATTCCACTTCTACTTGGGAATGGGTAACTGCTGCAAAAGCCTTACTGGTCAATGATGCTTCGCCTTCACCTGCTGACTGGTAGAACATCTCATAACAAAACCAGAAACATCTCTCTTCATACATGGCCACCAATACTAACGGTGTAGATCATGATACTTCTTGGTGACACCAGGAGGAACTTCCAAAACCGAGGAATGAATGTACCACATCATCTCCTCGCAAATGTAAGATGACAACCATACACACCCATTTTATCATAAGATCTCATCCACTCCTATGGTCCATCCAAGTATAACATCCTCTCCTAATAAACTCTACCATAGGACTAGGCCTTCAAAATCTGATAGCTACCTCAATTGTACTCGATCAAGTAGAGTAGAGGTTACAGCTACAAAAGAAAGAAACGTCTGCCCCTGTCTGTTGTGCACCACCAAATACATCTTAGAGAAAATAACCATAAGCTGCCACTCACTACTGACCTCCTGAACTGCTTGTATATAAGTCCTCATACTCAACTCATCAGCCACTATGTTTCCATTTCCAGGCGTATAGTCTAGCTAAAAATCAATGGACTGAAGGTACTCGACCCATGTTCTCTGCCTCAAATTCATATCACGATGAGTAAAGATATACAATATACTTTTTTGGTTGATGAAAACCACAAAATGCTCTCCCAACAAGTAATGTATCCTACAATATAATGTATAAACAACTACAGCCAACTCCAGATCTTGTGTCAGGTAATTTATATCATGTGGCCTCAACTGCCGAGACCCATATGAAACAACTCCTTCCCCCTACATAAGAAATACTCCCAACCTGATACATGATGCATCCATGTATACAATATATATCTTTCCCAAATCTAAAAATACTAGTATCAATGCTGAAGTCAACCTCCATTTCAGATCCTGAATGGATGACTCACAATAATTTGAGCACAATTACTTCGCACCCATTTTAGTCAGGCCCTTCATTGGTGCTTCTATGTGTGAAAAGTCCAGTATAAAATGTCTGTTGTATCCAGCCAGCCCTAGAGAACTCCGTACCTCAAAGAATTTCTTCGGCTACCCCCAGGAAACTACTTATCTCACTTTCTCTGGGTATACTGATACTCATTCCTCTAAGATAACATGACCCAATAAGTGAATTAGGTCCATCCAAAAGTGGCATTTTGAGAGCTTACCAAATAACTAATACTCTATCAGTGTACTCAAAATGATCTCAATATGCGTGGCATGGTCATGTAGAGTGTTAGAGTACACCGAGATATCGTCCATGAAGAACACCATGAAAGAATCCAAGTATGTATGGAACTCTCAGTTCATTAGTGCTATAAAAAATACAGGCACGTTCGTGAGACCGAACGGCATAACCACATACTCATATAGACTATACCATCTCCGGAAGGCTGTAAGTGGTATATCAGATGATCTTACGTGAAAATAATGGTAACTGGATATCATCTCAATATTCAAGAACACTAGGGTTCGTCAAAGCTGATCAAATAGATCATCAATCCTCGGAAAGGGATATCAATTCTTGACCATCAACTGGTTTATCCTCCAATAATCCACACAAAGTCTGAGAGTACCATCTACCTTCTTCACAAATAGGACAAAAAACCAGAATGAGAAGTACTGGGTCAGATGAAACCCTTTCCATGTAACTCCTCTAACTGAGTCTTGAGCTCTTGTAAATCTGGTGTAGCCATACTATAGGGAGTAATGGACACCGGTGCTACTCCTGGAACAAGATCAAAAGAAAATTCTACCTCTCACTCTGAAGGAAAATATGGAAATTCTTCAGGAAATACTTCCCTAAAAAAATTGACCACTAGAGGAAAGTCCATCTATGAAGTCCCCTTATCATCCAGATATAGACTAGCAATCTGGGTTGTAATTCCTCCCAACCCATGATGCCCAGGTCCCACTCTGCTCGCCTAGATATCCCATTCACTCTTGTGTAGAAACAAACCAACCTCTAGTGATGTGAAAATCACCCTACAATGATAACAGTCGACAACAACTTGGAAGGGAACTAACCAATCCATTTTGAGAATGACATCACAACCCGTCGTCTCTAAGAAATAGAGGTTTCATAAGAAGTGACACCCACCAAACTCAAGAGGGAAATCCTTGCACTAAAATACACTAGCCATTCTAGTCCCCAATAGAGTTTCTAGCATCATAACAACCTCATAAGTAAAGATACAGAGGTCAAGGCTCCCTACAAAAGCAAAAAAAATGAAAATATGGGAAGCCCCTATATCGAAAAGTGAAAAACCTAAACTAAGGTAACTAGGATCGTACCTCGAACTATAGAGTGTCTGGGATACTACTCATTCTAAGTCTTTTACACTACAAAAGTTTAGCTTGTACAACAACCCTGCGACCCTGCATGACCACCCTTAGTTGATACACCCTATTGTAGCTGAAATCCTTCCGACTAGCTACCATGACCATGACCTCCACCTCAGCCTGAATGAATGGAAGAACACCAGTTCCTTGACTAATAAGAAATTGGTGGTGATTCTACTGAATGAGGAATCATAAAAGAACCCCTATCACCGACTACCAATGAGAAAAACTGATAGAACCATATAATATGACCCCTCTTACCGCAAGATTGGCAGTCCACTGGGTCTCTCAGGAAATTTGGCCTTGTATACCCGCTCTTTTCGCACTTGTATCACACAACCTAGTTACCATAAGAAGTATACTTTTTTCTTGGATCTCCACACATAGAATCCCTGAGGGTCTTCCTGCTGTCATTAGGAGGGGTACCAAATCCGGATTCCGAGATGCCCTAGATCACATCCTATTAATCCCTCAGATTTTATTCAGTGATCAGCACCTGGTTTACTATAGAGGTGATGGATGTAAACCTAAATATGCTCAGCTGAGATCAGATGTCATTCCAGAGACCATCCTCAAAATTTCTCACCAGAAATAACTCATCTCACCCTAGAATGGGTGTGAAGTGCTACATCTCTGTGAAGCGAGAAGAATACTCCATGACTGTTAGACCTTGTTCTAGACTCATGAACTCTCGGTCTCGATCATCCCTCAAAGTATCTGGGTAGAAAAAAATCATTTTAGGCATGTTGGAAATCATCCCAAGCCATAACCTATTGGCGTCATACATGTGAGATCACATCCCACCATCTCTTGGTGGAATCCTGAAGCATGTAGGTAGAGAGCTTCACCCTCCTCTCTGGAGGCTTCTCCAGATGCTTGAAGATTAACATCATGGATTCTAACCATGACTCTACATCCTAAGGTCCTCTATCACCTGAGAAAGTAGGAGGATTATTCTGCTGAAAGACATGCATCAAATCTTCCATAGACGGGGCTAGAGGCAGTACTCCCCAGAAGGTCTACATAAAACTAATGAAGCCTTCTCAAAACTGTGCATCAGAATATGTGTCCAGAATGACAGCTAGTGCCAAGAATGGTACTATGGGAGGATCTGCTGGTAATCCTTGATCTACCATGTCTAGTGTTTGGTCACTACCCTAAGTCTGGTGTACAACTAGAGGAAGTTATGGTGGCATGGATTTTTAAGGTCAATTACACACCTTAGTTCAATATTATCAAGGAATAAAACATAGAAGTGAACGAATGGAATAGGAGAAGGAAAGAATTCAGTTTTTTCAAAATAGGGATACACGATGTGTATGATCCCTACACAGGGTGTTCCTTTAATCCTTCACATGGGCATGTACTCCTACCAACCCTGGTCATGTAACACCCTATACACACGGTGTGTTCTCCCAAGACATGATGTGTACTCGAATTGTTTTCCTCTGCCCGAGTTCTTCTACATGACTAACCCACATGGTTCCCCTATAATGAGACTACATGGCGTGTTCGTGCTTGACACAAAGTGTACTAAAAGGATTTCACCAACCCGTGTTGTTAGTCACACATGAAATTACATGGATGAATCTACACGGCTTGTTTGTGAAAAACACAACATGTACTAACTACCCATAATCCACCCATGTCGTTGGTTACACGGCTGGACACATGGTCTATACACACGGTGTGTACATCCAGTACATGACATGTTTCACCAAGGACTTTTAGACCCTGTGTTTCTACCCACAAATCCAGTGACACAGTTAGATACTACACAACGTGTACATACAGTACACGGTGTGTACATAAGAAAAACATATCCTTCTCGAACTGAAGGATATGTGGTGTGTATATAGCAATACACACCATGTATTTTGGGGTTTTATAAATAGTAAGCCTCAGAAACTACTTCGGAATCCCCTAAAACACTAAGAAAAACATCAAAGTGCCAAATTCTGATCTGTGTGGCCCATACTCTCTACAAATCAATCCCTGAAATATTATATATTTCATATAAAATCATAATAGTGCAATGCTCCACCAAATTCCAATCCACGAGGGCCCCTAACACTTCAATAACCAAATTTTGGTCTTCATTGAAATGAAACCTTACACAATCCAATACCCTATTAAATAGTTGGTATTCAATCAAGGAATCTATTACAAAATCATGAATATCTAGCACAACATATATCACAAAAACATTAACTCAGTAATGCACCCTAAATGGCATGGAAAGAATGAATGACATGTGCTCTCTAGAAAATGCTTATATGATGCATGAGATGGAACACCGTCATATCATCAGGTTGCAATAGAAATAGAACCTCAATAATATCAATAATAACAACAAAAAACATGTGAATCACCAAAAGATGAAATAAAATCAACTGTAATAATTGCAAAACCATAAAAATTTCAACAATCGAGGTAAATCATCTTTTACCTATACACGAGTTAGCTACTCATGGGAACAAATTTTTACCAACTACCTATTACTTCCTATCCCTGGTTATATGCTCCAAATAGTAAGTCATGAAGAAAATAATTCCTTTGATACCACTGTGTAACATCCCGGTTCAGGGTGCCACCTAGAGGTGCCACGTACCCAGTTAGTCACATGGCCTTTAGTGCATTTCCCGAAACACCAGAGGCTACCGAATTGTAGTGAGGGACTTGGGTGCGATATTGTGGAAACTATTACCTCATTGGAAGAGTGATGCAACAGATATAAATAGATAACCATAATAGAAGTAGTAATAACATGCAATAATCAAACAACATAAGACTAAAAGTAATAAACAAATGAAGCACATATATCAATGATGCATGAAATATGTTTCTAGTAAAATAGCCAAACAAGTCACAATGATGGAATACAATACTAAACCAAAGAACAAAGGAAAAAAATAAACTCCAATAGCATCAAAAGCCTCATCTTGTTCCCATGCTCTCCAGATCCACAACAGTCAAGTACCTAACATAGAAGGGCGCTTTCCCTTATCTATAAATGTAGCAATCTAATCGGTTTGGAACCAAAATCATGACCCAAATAGGGTGTGAGATGGATCCCAATAGGAAACCATCCAAAGATCTGTTCCTAAAAGTCAGTTAATATATATGGTAGGAAATAAAAAAAATATGCAGTAAATAAGGAAATAATCATAGTAAAAAATCTTATAGTTTCAATTGAATTAATTTTCATACATCAAGTAAGAATATAATCAAATATTGGTAACCCTCTAGGATGTACTCATAGTATAACCCTTATGTTTTGACCAATCAAACACAAGAAACCCTTTGGGAATTACTCACAGTCTAATCCCTCTAGTTCATCTTTAGCAAAGTCTCTCTGAGGAAGCACTCACCGTTAATTCCACCTATGGTCATGTATCAGTAACTACAGACACTCTAAGGAAAAAATCAATGTCTAATAACCCATATGGACTCACAATGTGGAACTACATTCACTCTAAGGGATCACAATGTCCACCCCCTATGGTATCACAACATAAATGTAAACAAACACTCTAGAGAAGCCCTAAGTGTCCATTCCCCCTATGGTCTTTTACACCAGGTTCCTATAGCCATATGTAAGTAAATCATTCACAAAGATGTTCAACAACCAAATTAAATCTTAAGAACTAATTGGATAATAGATTTTAAGAACTAATTAGCATAACAACTACAAGAAAATAACAACATAAGATAAAATCACTCCATCCTAACAACACTAGGCATGGGAAAAAAGTAGCATAACTGAAAAATATAGGCCAAATGGTCAATATCAAAAAAAATGGGAAACCCATCTATAACATAGAAAATAACCATATTCATAATCAAACAACCTCTACTCTGGCCCAAAATGAATAGAAGGCATTAATAGGGAAAAAATCCCTAAACACACAATACCCTATTTTATGGTATTGGGAACTTTTTCACATAATATTCAAAGACTAACTATGGGAAGGAACAAAACAACTACCTCGACACAATATACTCCAGAGTAAACCCTTTAATCAACCTAGAATGAGGAATATCTACAAAAATGTCTAAAACATTCAACTAAGGATATCTTTAGAATGTAGTGAAATCAAGGAACATGGATCTAGAAGAAGGAAGAACACACCGTGGTGATTCCAATGCAATCAACAACAGTAGATTAGGAGAACGAATGAGAGATTAGGGGATCTAGGAATAATTTCACTCCTATGTCACTCCTGGATGAGATGTCATTAGAAAAAGGGGTTTCTGTGAACGAGACATGACCCCGATCCGATATAACAATTAAAAATAAAAGTACACAACATGTTCTTTAAAGCTACACAACATGTACTTTCCTTAATAGGTCCTTGATTTAGTTGGTACTTACACATCATCACACGGTCATGTATGCGGTCATGACACATCCAGACGTAGCTGGGACTCTGAGGTCAGGTACACAACGTGTATAAGGAAGTACACAGTGTGTACTCCTAAAAGTTTCCTTCTTACCAATTTTCCTCAAAAACAACTTGAAATGAAAAACACACATGAAAGGAAGATCTGGGTTATTACATTGAAGAACCTTCCCATGGTGTACTCCCTTGGAATATCCAGTGTAGGATATAATAATAACGAGACCTTCTAGTAGGAAATCCACATTTATATGTGTCCTTGGATTTTTCTATCTGCAGACATGTGTATTGATCCTTAGACTTTAAGATTATTTTTAATGAGTATTATAAGTCATATACATTGATGTATTGATTAAAACCATGATGACTTATGTTTTCAATAAGTTTGGATTCATTGGGTGCATCACGAGTAAAATTTCATTAATGAATAATGTGAGGAATGATTTGTTCCTTATGTCTTTTAATGAAATTTTATATTTGTGGCCCTTTGATGGAAATGATATAGCCTAAATAATTCCATGGCCATGGTATTCTATTAGCAAGTTTGATTTCCAAAAATTCAAGGAAAGTGACATCGCGAACATAGGTTGATAGAACTAACATGGAACCATATTGATTAGAGATATCATGATAAAGGGATGATATTACATATTAAGGGTTCATATGAGTTATTATTTCATTACTGTAATAACTTATTTGTCTATGGGTTCCTTAAGACGTTTCTAGATTCTAACATTAGACTTTAGGCTACTTCACCTAATGCCACTGAGAAATTGGCCTAGAGGGTCACACAAAAAGTGTATCTAGAATCTTAATGGAATAATATATTATTATTTATTATTTAACAAGTTGAATAAATATTATTCTGGAAAATGGTTTAACAGTTTTCCATTTTTTTCTTGATCATATATTCATTCCCTTACTAGTTATTTGAGAGAATATTATCTAAGTGGAATATATAATAAATATTTATTTTTTATTTAGTGAATATAATATGCATTTATTTTTTAAATTATAATGCAGTTCAATTTATTTATTAAAAAAATAGTCATTATTCAAGTCCTGATAAATATTTTGGAGGAATGGAATACCGAGTTTATAGGTCCCATGAGAAATAATATATGTTGAATATTATTTGATTAAATAATATTTAATTTAATTCGCATGTTTATCACATTTTAATAATTAATAATTTTATTATTATTATAGATGTGAGGTTCTATATGGATTAAATAATTAATAAAGTGAACTTGTGAAATTTTTTATTTCTAACCCTAGTGGTATATAAACCAAATCTTATAATTTTTCAATAAGGCCAATTCATTTTGTTGTGCACAAAAAAATCCAGAGAAACCTCTTGAATCCTTAGAGAGATCACTTATCCAAAAATGATCTCAATAATGGATAATGATGATCTTCCACCTTCCACTCTTGAGTTAAGAGAGATTAAAGAGAATCCTTTGGATGTGATTCTTTGGGCAATCAAAGACGATCATTGCAAGTGATTGGATCTATCGTATTGGTAACTAGATATTACTTTGGACACCATTGATGATTTATGGAACATTTGTGAATCTCCACTAGAGGGAATCTAATCATGATTCATATAATGCAATGATGGTATGATGTAGATTCATTTTTAGATCCATCGACAACGAAAAAATTTCTCACAAGGCAATTCTTAATTACTTAAATTAATTATAAATAATATGTGATGATCATGCACTTTTGTTCCAATGTTTTATCCATTATATATATTATTTTATACAATTCCAATGATAAAAATGTTTATCAACATGTAAATATCAGATTATTCATTGATCATGAAAAAAACAATGTTTGGAAAGACCCATCACACGCTTCCACTACTCTAGGAACATTCAAGTGGTATTAGAGTGGGTCATATAATTTTATATAATTATTTAAATATCATTGATTTATTTACAAATTTATTATTGGTTATCGATTCCAGTTTAATCATTCTTTTATCTAGATTATCATATATGATTTCTTCTTCTTCTTTTATCATAAATATAATCATATTTATTAATTTTATGAGTGAAATAAATCCTATGATCTCATCCATAGGTTCTCATGAATATTTCCAAATAAAACAAGAGTACACAGTAGATATTTTGAAGAAACATGTCATGTGCTAGTGTTTAATGAACAAATAATTAATTAGGAATTAATTCATGTCATGTGGACTTTTTATATGTAGTTAATTTAATTATACACTACTTGTCTATTGGATCAACTTGGTGCACGATCAGTCAGAGTACATGCTGTGTAACTTCGATACATGGTGTGCAGTCTTTTAGTCACCAATGGGCTATTTATCTTCTTATACGATCTACATAACTGTTGGTCTCGTAACTCGAAGAACAAAAGCTGTGTATCCCATGTACATTCCATGTAATCCAAAAATTTCCATGGCATGGTTACACATCGAGTCCCAAGGCGTGTTCCATGGATAGAAGGGGACAATAACTCATTCCATGTATCTTAAATGCACACTTTGTTTACTTTTAACAAATTACATATAATTAAAATTAATTTATTATGCTGTGAAAACCTTATCAACATGTACTTGTATATGATGATTAAGTTGACTGGACACACCATGTTATGGGTTATATATATATATATAAATGTTTCATTATTTTTTATGTAATGTTTGGAACTACATATCATGTATAAGTTATATTATAATTATTACTCCACATAAATTAAAGAATTACATGCTATGTAATGAAATAAAAATCATGTAAACCTGGTTATCATTAATTTGATATTATGCTTCATGATATTATGTGATAAGTCATGTATTCCACATGTCATAAGAGAAAACAATATAAGAGTATAATATAGGTTGGGTAACTCAGATGGGTACCCAAAATGTTGCCTCCAAGGTCCATTTTTGCACATAGTTTATTTTAAATAAATAAATTTAATTTTTTTTGAAATTATTATGGATAAGAATATTAAGGAAATTCATAGTGTAATTAAGATAAAATAATGGGTTAATTAAATAATATAAATAATTTAATCAAGTGAAATTTATCTTAAATAAGATTGATTAGAGTTGATTGATAATTTTATTAAATTCATATTTTTTTCATGAATACGGATGATCATGAGACTAGTCTAGAACTTTTATTGTGATGGTTTTTATTTAATTTATTATTAAATTAAACTTTTGTCCTGTGTTTCATCTCTCCTCTCATTATGTAATGAATCATGTTCCAATGGTTTATTTTATGTAATCCCATTAACCAATACTTTGGTTCCCCTCACATTCATGTGACTAGAATCATATGTAATGGATGTATCTCCCAAGCTGGTGGAGGTGGTTTAATATTATATTTTAGGTGAAACCAATTTAAGAGAGATATATAGGTCGATTGGTGGAAAGCTACAACATGAACCTTAATTGGTTCAAGGTCTTTTACCCTAGGTTGAAGATTAGTTTATCATCAACTATATAAACAAACCATTAGTAAAATATCATGATCATACCACTTTTTTATTTATTTCTATCAAGTTTCATGGTTATTTTATTATGGCTATTTTTTCGTGATCTCATGAATTAATGAATATACAATCATTCAAGATATAACTAAAATAAATTGGATTATGCATAAATTTAGCTAATACATGGTTAATAAATTATGTAAATCCAATTAACATTAAAAATAATTAAATAAATATAATAATTTTAAATTTTTGAATAAAATATAAAATCCATCAATTATATATATTAAGTCTGTATATCCTTCCACTACTTCAGTTAAAATCGAATCAGAGTTCAAAGTTCTTAACGAACCAAAGTTGGAGTGATTTAAATTATTAGGGAATTATATGTTGATGTTTTGGGTTGAATTATCTTAGTTCCCATCAAGGTTTTAATTTTAAAGATGTACTTGGTTTAAATTTGAGGCAAGGGTTGTTGAAATCTTATTTAAGGATTTCTGAATTTGGGTGTCCACTCAATAGATCAAGGAACATTGAGTTAATGTAGTTGGAATATGGGATGCCAACCTAAAACTCTACAATTTGCTTGACCAACTAAAGTTGTGTGATGAGAAGGGTAATATGGATCCTTTCCACATAGAATTTATAAAAAATAGGAAATTATGATGCTAATGGTTAGGGATATTGGTTTTTGATAAACTATTTGGGGATATATAAATATAATATTTATTTACTTCTCTATTTTTTATTAGATAATGTACAAAAACTGTAGCCATCTAATTTATGGAAACAAAAATAAAATGAATTTATAAATTTCACTATGATCTATACATGAGAAGGATAACCTTGTTGCCAGAACAAATTTCCATGAGTGGTAGAGGTGTTTACATGTTATCCTACGCCATGAAAAGAAAATTGTATATACTGTAAGAACCTATCCCTAATTCATCTGTTAATGAGGATTTTGAAGAATATTTATCAATTTGTGACAAAAAATTTAATGATACTACATATTTTTAGTTTCTTATGCTATTATCCATGAACAATTTGAATTTTAAGTAACATGAGAAAATGGATCTTTATAACATTATGTATCACATTTGGGATATCTATCAAGAGAATAAGAGACAATAAAGATATGTGATCTCTAATGATCTATTTAAAACTATGATTGGAGAGTCTATGCCACCTAATCCTTATTTATTCAAGCTTATTAGATATATTGTGTCATTTTAGGGTATACATTGTTAGATGAGTTTCACATAGATCTCACACACTCCTCACTAATTGTAATATCCCATATTTTTCTAGGTAAATATCTCTCTGAGTTTTTCATTTAACTCCTTTGGATTGAGTTTTTCCGCATCTTTAAAAATGATTAGTTGTGTTTTCAAATATATGTGTTATTATTTGATTAAAAATAGTCTATATTTCAAGAGAACTAGAGAAAATCGGAGAGGATTTACACTGAGAGCCTTTATTGTAGAAAATAACTTAAATTATAGAGATATAAGTTTGTTTAAATTGATGGATTCTAAGTATAAATGGGTCAAGTGTTACTATGGGTTCTTGGTAAGTTGAGAAGATTTAAAAGTGGTTCAAGTTGTTTTATAAGGAAAATGGGCTGAAAACCATATACACAATATGTACATGGAGCGTAAGTGGATTACACGTCGTGTAATGTTTGGGTGAATTTAATATTCAGCTGAGGTGATTGGTTTTTTGGTATATACCTCTAAAAATAATTATATGATGTGTAAGTATATTATATTTTGTTTAATTCTATAAATTTTATTTTAAATTATCCTAGGTATTTTAATTTTGTTTCATCTCACAAAAAATATATTCCTCTCAACCCTAGGGAATCTTCTAAGAGATTGTAGTGTACTAACATCCCTTTTAGATATCCTGATATGGCATTATATTCCTAGTAAGTATTTTTGGTTAGGTTTTCCCTTTTATACCTTGTTTCACTAAATGTTGTGGTGTAATATCTTGACCATGTGTATTTTTGGTTTTTACCTTTATCGGTTTTGATATAGGATCCTTCTTATGATCATATTCACCATCTACCTCAAAAGAGTTTTCCATTGGAAGCATTGTTTGACCATCCATTAAAGGTAGGGGGTCTAAACCTTTACCCTATGGTTTGATAATTGCAATGTATATGCAATATATAAATTTTCCCAACATATTGTGCACTAAATAAATTGAAAGAATAAATTAAATTATTCCTTGGAGATCCTTTGGATCCAACATGTTATTATCTAAGCTTATGGATCCCATTTGGGTGAGAAAGCCCTCGAATATAAATGAATTGTTTAATGCTTTTATGTGTGTTTTTTTGTCATGTATTTTGGCTGTTTTATTGATATATATTCACCTTTGATTGAATTATTTATTGTGATAACTGAAATGTTATTGGTTATAACCAATTAATATATGAAATGTGTAGATTAAAGTTAAATGATAATTTTCATAATTAACCATTGAGCCATATGGTGTTATATTGTGAAATCTTTATTATGATGACTTGGGTTGTGATTAAATGTTGGGATGATTATACATGGAATTGGCCTAGTGATACATGCTGAAATGATTATATTGTGGGATATTCCCAATGACACATTACAAAATGCTTATATAGTGGGCTTAGCCTAGTGACATATTCCAAATATGATTATATAGTGGGGTTGGACTTGTCGACATGCTAAAATTATTATATAGAATCTCAGACCTAGTGACATATGATGAAATGCTTATATAGCTGGATTGACCCAGGTTAAATGCTAAAATGATTATATAACTGGTTTAATCCGTATTGGTGTGACTAATACCTTGGTTATAATGTTATGATTTTCGTGGTTATGAGACATGCTCAGAGACATTATGACATGGTGTGGAGGTAGGTTATGATATTCCTTGGTTATAAGGTTGTGGTTTTCATGGTTGTGAGACATGCTAAGAGGCATTACAAAATGGTGCTGAAGTAGTTTGATGTGGTATTATGTTAATAGTTTATTTAATTAACAATTTATTATATTTAATTATTGTATATACTTATTATTAGACTGGTTATATTCAAACTTGGTGGTGTTAACCTATTGATTTATACTCACACCCCATTCAGAAAGTCATTTGGTACCTGAGTAGATTACATGGATGCATGATTGGAGAAGGGAAAATGACCTTACTCTTTATTTTTTCATAGATGCGCTGGAGTTTAGAGATGGGACTAACATGGGGTTCAGGATCAGGGAATTTGAGTCTTTATTTGATTCTTCTAGTATTTTGTTAATATTTTCTCTATCATGGAATTTAGTTACTTTTAATCACATAATTACATTACTCCTTTATTATTTATTTTATTATCTAGTTGTCTTTTATTGTTGTTATTCCACTGTATAATATTATTTCCACTATTTTCACAATCTTATATATATATATATATATTTGATTATTTTTCCACTAGTACAGTTTCCCCACTATACTTATCACATCCCCACTACTAGTTAGTGGGCTAAGGAATAATGGGAGTCACCCTTGTGGACTCATAACCAACCCTTTATGGCCGTGTGAGAGAGTTCTGGATTGAGGGACATTACAACATGGTATCAAAGCACACTAGGTTTCTTTTCTATATCTTACTTTTTTCGGAAATGTATAATGGAGACTTGGATGTGTCAAAAATTGGTAATAGTCTTGAACATCCGAATATCTAACCCATGTACATTGGAAAATCCAAGTTCACAGGGATGGGATTACTGATTATACTATTTTCTTGTATTTGTTGGTGTAATTTCAACTTCAGTGATTCAAATGTTGTGTTAGATAATTATTTCATGATGTTATTGGTACTTGAGATTTATACTCTTGGCCTGATATAGTGTGGTATGCGTATTAATTCATAATAATAGGCATATATAGATATATATTGACATGAATTGTTCATGATATGTACATATTTATTTTTCTTATGATATATACTGGCCTATTGAACTGTGATATTTGATATATACAATATCTTGGAAAAAAATAATTGAAATTTAATGTCATGATAAACCACTTGTAATCCATGTTTTGAGAGACCATGAGTTAGTGGTTCTCTACCATTGTCACCTATTTGGGTTCACCTTGTTATAGTTAGTGTTCTAAGGAGTGTGTTTTCTTATAGAGAAAATCTCTCCTCATCATCTTTGAGTTGAGAATCATGAGAGTGAAAATCATTACAATCCTAACATAGATAAAGTAGAGCTTCCTCTAGTTTCTGACGATCAGATGGATGTTTATCATCTTGAAAGATTCATTAGGGTCATACGATTTGTGGAAATATATATTGTTCACATAGTTCCTTCAATATCAATGTAGACAAGAGGGTTCCAACTACATCGTTCACCTACATTCACTAAGGAGGGAGGACCCTGGGAATCTGAGTTCTTGATGGAGTCAGTCCAGATGATATTTAAGCATCTTGAGACACCCTTATATTGGATGGTGAAGCTCACTGGATATATTCTTCAAAGACTAGCCATGAATTGGTGGGACATTATGGAGCAAGTAGGGTGTAAGGATGAGATATCTTAGAAGGACTTAGAGATAAATTTCCTAAGACATTTCTATATAGGGACATTTAGGGATGAGAAATCATGTGTGTTCATGCAGAAAACATAAGTGGGAAAGTCAGTGATGGACTACACTGAACATTTTAAGGACATACAGTGCTTTTCTCCATCTTTGGCAGCTGATGTTATCTCTAGGGAAAGGTGTTTTCAGGATGCTCTTTGCTATGAGATTCGGTCACATGTGAAAGTGTCCTATTTGAGAAGTTTTTTAGATATGATAAATCAGGAACTCATCACAGAAGAAACTATGAGAGAGTACGTTAGTAATAGACATGTCGTTTTAGTAGGGAAAACTATGAAGTATTGTCCTTGTGGAAAGATCCATTGATATGATCATTTTTTTCAAGGCAGAAGGATTCAGAGATGTCAGAAAAGTGGGAAGTTATCATAAGATCATGTTCCATTGTAGTGATATCAGTGTGGAAGTATGGTCCAAAAATGGCCTTAGTGCTCATACCCTATTTAGAGTGTCATGATTATAGAAGATTGTGACTCCCAAATTAGTTTTTAGGGGCATACAACAATAGAGTAGTGGTAGGGGAATGATACGTGTACCAATGGATGTGAAAGACTCAACTAGAACTTAAACGACAAGTAACTAGAGTTCCACAAGATGTTCTGGTTGAGGCAGAGGATGTAGTACCCCCATATAGGAATAGTATTACCAGGGATAGGGTATAACTCAAGGGAGTCAGGATTGAGAGTAGGGCTGAGGTGTTGGCCAGCTTCATGTTATGCAGATAACTCCAACTATTTTGGATACACAACCAACTACTTTTAGAGGTATGACTATTATGTCATATAATATTTCTTTCATTTTTTAATATAGGAGAATCACATTCTTTTTTATATTCTCTTTTAGTAAAACATTTTGGACCAGATGTGGAAATGTGGGATGATTTTTTGACGATAGACACACCATTGGGAGTGCAGTAAGAGAATATCAGATGTTTTAAGGCATGTTATCTAGAGACTGGTGGTTGCCATTTCTTTTGGGAACAATTTTTTATAAATAACAAGCTATTACTTGATTATTTGTATTGATTGGTTAGTTATATACTATGATCATATCAACAGTTACAATAGGAGAGTTAACTTTTTTATCTCCAGAAGGAGGTAGCTATTCTCACCAGGGTGAGTGGGATCTGCTGGCGAGTCATACATGACCAATTTATTGTAGATTGAATTTTCTCATGTCTTAAATAACTAATATTTCTATAGATGATGATGGGATGTAGAAAGATTCTTTTCCTCCAGTGGTAGACTATTTTATGGATGTATTTCTTGATGGTTTATACAGATTATCACCTGAGCTATAGATTAGTTCTACGATCGAGTTGGTTCTAGGAGTAGAGCTAGTTTTTATCTCACCTTATAGAATAGAACCAGTAGAGCTTTAAGATTTGAAAGTTTACTTCCATGATCTAGATTATAATGGTTTCATATATCCTAGTACATCTCATTGGGTTTGTCCAGTTCTCTTTTCTAAGAAGGATGATGGGTCTTTGCACTTATGTGTGGATTATCAGAGACTAAACCAGATGATGTCAGAGAACTAGTATCCTCTTCCATCCATCAATGGCCACTTCTATTAGCTGATAGCTGCTAAAATCGTTTCCAGGACTGATTTGATATCAAGATACCATTAGTTTAGGGTGATACCATCATACATACTTCAAAATTCTATTAAGAGCATGTGTGAATTTTATGAGTTCATAGTGATGTCATTTTGTTTGACTAATACTCAAGTATTATTCATATCCTTGATGAATCAGATATTTCATCCTTTTATAGACCAGTTTGTGGTATTTTTTACAATTAAATCATAGTTTACTCACAGTCAGTAGATGATCATGCCAAACATCATGACATCATCATGAGTATATTGAGAGAGCATTAGTTTTACACTAATCTAACGAAATTCAATTTTCGGATTGATAAATACACTTCTTAGGCCATGTCATCTCAGAGGAATGAGTGTTAGTGGAACCAGATAAGGTTGTAGCCGTGTTATATTGGGATTAGAACAAGAATGTATTTGACAATCATAGATATCTGGGTTTAGAAGGTTATTATCGATGCTTTATATAGGAATTTTCCCTTTTTGTAGCACCAATGTAAGGGCTGCACAAAAAGGGAGTGAAGTTTTTTTGGTCAGATTCTTATAAGAGATATTTTTGGATCTAAAATTTATAATGACCTCATCACCTATCCAAAATTTACTCATTTTGGTTAAGCAATATAATGTGTACTACAATGAATCTGAAGTACGACTTGGAGTAGTTCTAATGTAGGAGGATTGAGTGGTTACTTATGGATCCAGATAGTAGATGCTACATGAGAGGAATTATCCAAATCATGGCTTAGAGATAGTAGAAGAGGTACATGACCTGAGATGATAGATGAATTTTCTCATGGGTGAGAGGTTTTTAGTATACACGGACCACAAGATTCTTAGGTGTATATTTTCCCAATAGGACCAAAACCTTCGACAGAGGAGGTGGGTCAATTATCTGCAGTATTTTGACTTTGATTTGAAGTATAAAACAAGAAAGGGAAACATAATTGCTGACGAATTGAGCTGAAATAAACATTTTAGGCAGTGTGGGAGTCTTGCGATGAGTGAAAGATAATGTATCTCTTTTCATAAATGAATCTAGATGTTTATAAGTCTCAGGGATGAGTATCTCAGTCTTTGAAATCTATAATACTAGTGCTTTTGGGCAAGATCCAGTCTATGAAATTATCATATCTAGAGGTACTAGTTTTGAGAGACAACTTATATGGTGGAGAGACACCATCAGGATGGCCTCTTTGCAGTGATGATTGTATTATTTTCTAGGGTTGAGTATGGGTTCTTACAAGCTTGTGCAAGGAGATGATGAGGAAGTTTCCTGCTTTAAAATGGGTGGTTCATCTTGGTTTAAAAAATATGTATCATGATATCGATAGATAGTACTGGTCGTCAAGAATAAAGGAGGAGGTAGTGGGATTTGTGTCATGATGTTTCACTTATTAGCAGAAGAAAGTCAAGCATCAGAGGCCAACTAGAATTTTGCAACCTCTTCCTATTACTGAGTGGAAATGAGATGATTCCACTATGTGTTTTGTGATTGGACTACCTGGGAAAACCCATAATAATGATGTTGTATGGGTGATTGTGGATCAAATTACAAAGATATATCACTTTTTACTCATCATGGAGACCTTCACAATTGATGATATGGGTAGTCTTTAGGTGTGGGAAGTATATTGGATGCACGATGTTCCGAGGAGTATCAATTTAGATCGAGATCATAGTTTCATGTCGCGTTTCTATAATAGTCTTCATAAGGCTTTGTGATTGCAATTTATTTTGAGTATGACATATAATCCCCATACTAATGGTCAATCTAAGAGGACAATTCATGTTATAGAGGATATTTTTTGAACTTTTGTTTTGGATTTTAGTGGTACTTGGGAGTAGTATATAACACTCATGGAGTTTTCATATAATAATAGATTCTAGGTATCAATCCAAATGGAACCTCTTGATTCTTTTTATTGAAGTATATTTCGTTTGACTCTTTAATGGTTAGAGGTAGGTGAGTCAATGCTTGTTTGGCCTAGTCTCATGAGAAATATGTTTGACAAGGTTCAGGTTATCAGATAGGGTTTTGTGATCACACAGTGTTGGCATAAATCTTAGTATGACCATAAAGGATGAACTATGAAGAGTGAGGTTGGTCATTAAGTTTTCCTTCAGGTGTCACCGATTTGGGGGCGACGCCATATCATGAAATAGGGAAGCCTTTCCCTTATGTTTTTCAATCTATTTGAGATATTGGATAAGGTTGGTTCAGTGGCGTACCATTTGGCCCATCCACAATGCTTCAATTACAATACCATTTTTTCCATGTGTCATATCTTTGATGGTATTTTCCTAACCATTCTCACATGATAGACATAGTAGATGTTGAGATTAGTGTTGATGAATCCTTTGAGGAGCATTCAATACAAATTGTGGGTCGTAGTGAGAATTATCACTATTTTATTAATACACCATTGGTTCAGGTGTAGTGGTAGCATGGGTGAGTTCAGTAGGATACCCAGGAGAAAAAGTTTGATATGATAGATGAATGTCCATACTTGTTTGTGGAGACCCCATAGTAGTTCCTAGAGAAGCTTTAGGATGGGCTTTTATATGGCCGAGAGGTTTTAAGAACCCATCATTTTCTAGGTAGGCCCCTCTCTCAGTTTTTCATTAAACATATTTCTATTGAGTTTTTTCTCATCTTTTAACTTTGGTGGTTGTGTTTTCGACAAGGATTTCTGGTTTTTCGAATTAATGCTATATTAAGTTTCAAGGAAACTTGAGAAATCCATAGGGGATCTATGCATATACCCTTTTTGGGGAAAATTAATTAATGTCCAAATATGTATGTTTTTTTGAATTAATGGAGTCAGGGTATAAATGGTTCAAGTGTTACCATGTGTTATTAGTAATTTGAAAACATTTAAAGGGTGTTCAGGTTGTTTAATAATGAAAATGGGTTGTGAACCATCTGTAGAATATTTACAGATCATGTAATGTCCAGACAAATTTAATATTCAGCTAAGGAGTTATTTTTATCAATATATACCTATAGAAATAATTACATGATGTGTAACTATATTACACACCATGAAATTACCCAACCAACTATTTTAAAGTATATTATGCGATTGAATTTTGTTCCATCTCACATGAAACTTCTTCCTCACAACCTTAGGGAACCTTCATGGTGATCTTGGAGTGAAAACATCACTTCCGGACATTCCAATAATTCATCTGATTCCTATTAGGCATTTTTTGGTTAGGTTTTATCTTCTCTCCATTGTTTTTATATATTTTACACTGTAATATCTTGACCCTATTCATTGTTGGTATTGATCTCGATCGGTTTTGATCTAGGATCCTTCTTAAAATCATCTACACCTTCTTCCTCATAGTATTTTTCCATTGGAAGCATTGTTTGATCATCCGTTAAAGGTAGGGGTATAAAACATAACCCTATGGTTTTATAATTATCAAGTATGTATAATATTAAAATTTCAAGAACATAGCATGAGTGTAATAAACTGAAATAATAAATGGAATTATTCCTTGGAGTCCTTTTGGATCTAAGAGGTTATTTAACGAGATTGTGGCTATCGTTTGGGTGATTAAACCCTTAAATATAAATTAAATTTTAAATGGAGTAAATTTTGTTTAGCATGACATAGACTGTTGGTGTTTTCTTGATATATGTTCACCTTGGCTAGTATTTTTTATTAAGATAAATAACTTGTTATTGGTTATAAAAAATTGATATATGGAATGTGTAAATGAATGTTAAATGGTAATTTTCATAATTAACCATTGAGCCATATGATGTTATATTAGGATGTCCTTATTACTATGCTTTGTATTTTGATTAATTGTTTAGATTCTTATATAAGATTCTATTATAGTGATACATGATGAAATGCTTATATATCAATATATTCCTAGTGAAACATTATGAAATTATTATATAAAGGGCTTGGCCCAGTGAAATATGCTAAAATGATTATATAGTGGGATTATCCTAATTAACATGTTGAAATTAATATATAGTGGGCTAGGCCTAGTGAAATATGATGAAATTATTATATAGTGGACTTTACCTAGATTAAATACTAAAATGCTTATATAGAGGGTTTGAACCATATTTGTGTGATTAATACCTTGGTTACGAGGTTACAGTTGGCATGGTTACGAGATATGGTGAGAGACATACTAGCATGGTGCCAATGTTGATTATGATATTCCTTGGTTATAAGGTTATGGTAGGACTAGCTGTGAGAAATACTAAAAGACATTCAAGTATAGTGACAAATAAGGTTGATGTGGTATTATGTTCATTGTATAATTAATAAATACTATTGTATATTGCATTATTGCATACATTTATTATCAGACTGGTTATGTTTAGACATGGTGGTTTCAACCTAGTGTGTTATACTCACACCCTATTTGGGCCATTGTTTGGTACCCATGTTGATTACAATGATGTAGGTCTAGACAAGGTAAAAGGAGCAGGCTATTGATTATTTCTTATTTGATGGGAACGAGTTTGGAGATGGGATCGACATGGCGTTTGGGACACGGGACTTTGATTATTTATTTGAGTATGCTATAATTTTATTTTTATTATTTCTAGCATGAAATTTAGTTACATTCCAGCACATTATTACATCATTTATTTATTATTTATTATATTATCCTTGTTGTTATTCCACTATATTATATTGTTTTGTTTATTTTCACACTCTGATATATAGTTGTTTTGGTTATTTTTATGTTATGTTGTAAACTCTAAATCCAGGGGACATAATATCCCCACTATACTTATCACCCTCCTGATACTAGTTAGTAGCCTCTAGAATATGGGGAGCCACACTTTAGGTCATATTACTAACCCTTTTTATCCCCATTAGAGATCTGGATTGGGAGACATTACATGACCCAAGGTCTTCTCTTGTTTTATTTTTAATTATCACATGAGAAATAATGATAAGATTTATTAAAAAAACATTTAATCTAATTTTCCAAGGCGATAAGGATATGGGGTATGACAAACCCATGATCTTTTTGGTGAATAAGAAAATATTGAAAAAGGATAAGGGGACCTAGATTCAAAAAAAGCTTAAATCTCCCAAGAACCATCCTTCCAACAAGGGTAAGATCTGAAGGTAGGGAAAGGAAAATGAGGTATTATGTTTTGCATGTGGAAATCATGGCTAATGGAAGAAGAAATACACCCAGACATAAAGGGATTCTAACATTCATTTGTTATCGAATGTAATGTTTCAATATCTACACATGGTTATTAGATACTACTTATGGTGCTCAAAAACTGTATCCAAATAAAAAAATAATCTATATTTCAAAATATTTATAGATGGGAGGTGGTTTTACAAGATTTTAATGGTGTGAGGATGACTTCCCTAGACATTGGTGACTTCCACCTCTCATTTCCCACATAAATGATATCTGTTTCATGAAATTGTTATTATTTTTCAATTGTTACCAAGAACATAATTTAATTATCATTCCAGGATATATATCATTTTATTTTAATGGTTTATATTAAAATGTCATTATCTTATAAATACCACATATTTTATGGTATGTCAAATTTAAATAACAGTCTTTATGTATTAAATTACAAAATATAGGTATTAAAAATAGATAATGAATCATGTTCACACAACTCATATAACACCCATATATGGAATCACCATCTTAGTCGTGTAAATGAGATACATTTGACAAAGACTTATTAATATGGTTATTTAGACTCTTCGACGCTAAAACCACTGAAAATATGTCCTTATTTACAAGGAAAAATGACCAAACCACTATTTAGTGGATAGGATGAAAGGGCCACCAAGATTTTAGGAATGGTACACACTAATGTGTGTGGACCATTTCAAGTAGAATCTAGAGGTTTCTATTCATACTTCACAACTTTTAATGATAACATGGGTAGATTTTTATATTTCTAGATTATAAAGTATAAGTTCAATTCCTGTAAGAAATTCAAACAATTAAAGAATAAAGTAGAGAATCAACATGGAAAGAAGATAATGAATCTTTGATCAGATCAAGGTGGTGAATATCATAACTAATAGTTATTGATTTTATAGAAGAGTTTAGGATTCTATCTCATGTCAATCAACCTTACACATCACAGTGGAATGGTGTTAGTAAAAGGAGAAACCATACCTTGTTAGACATGGTATGGTTGATGATGAGTCATGCAGATCATTCATTATAATTTTAAGGATATTCATTTCAAACTATAGCATGTACATTATAACACATTCCAAATAAAGCGGTAAATAGAATACCCTTTATGTTATGGAGTGAAAACAAACTTTTTTTGTCACATACACATGTATGGGGTTGTAATGAATTTCATAATGATTTATTAGAAAACAAAATAGAACCATGGGGAATGAAGTGTATCTTTATAGGGTTTCCTAAGGAAACAAAGGGATACTACTTATAAAACCCATGATAAAATAAAGTGATTATCACCAGATAAGCCATATTTCTTGAGAGGGAGAAAATACTCAAAAAGGGTAGTGGGAGAAAGATTGAATTTTATGGATTCGATGCTCAATATACACAAGATTTAGTACATGAATAGATTTTGTAGGTACCCATGGAAGAAGTAGTTCATAAAACACAAGTACTGTATAGGAGAACTATAGAGGTAAGAGAACCAGAGAGATATGGTTTTCAGGTCACCGAAGATGGTGATTCATTATTGTTTGAAAATGATGAACCTATCTCCAACCAAGATTTATTATAGAGCTTAAAAGATATAAAATGGAATGAAACCGAGAATTATGAAATGTATTCCATGTATTAGAACCAATTTTGGGTTTTGGTTGATGAGCCAGTTGATGTAAACCCTATTGGGTGTTAATGGGTATTCAAGAGAAAAATGGACATGGAAGGTGATGATAATACACATAAAGTAAGGCTATTGGATTAAGGGATTAGAAAACATTAAGGAATTGAAAATTATGAAACATTTTTTCCAATTTCCATGTTTAAATCCATTAGAATTATACTTATAGTACCTGTTTACCATGAATAGGAAATTTGGAAGAGGGATGTAAAAATTGATTTCCTTAAAGGGAACCTTTAAGAAGATGTTTATATGACACAACGATAAGGGTTTATAACCCCAGGTGATGCCAAAAATATTTTGAATTCACAAAGATCCATTTATGGCTTGAATAATGTATCCAGTTGATGAGACATTTGATTCCATAAAGCTATAAAAGAATTTGGTTTCAATATAAATGAAGGTGATACATGTGTTTAAGATAGGTTTAGTGGGAACATATTCATTATCTTAGTAGTATATGTTGATGAAATATTACTTATTAGTAATGAAATACTAGTCTTACGGTCTCTTAAGGATTCGTTGAACAAGTGTTTCTCTATGAAGGACTTAGGTGAAGAAGCATATATTCTAGGGATCATGATCATTCATGATATACCCAATAGAATTCATTGACTATGTCAATGTACATAAACTAAATAGGTATTAAAGATATTTAGTATAGAATAATCAAAGTGGATATTGGTTCTAGCATCACATGGTATATATATTTTTAATAAAATGTTTCCTTGGACATAGTAAAAGAAAGAGATGATGAGTAACTTCCCATACCATTCAATTATTTGATCAATCATGTTATACCTTTATAGGTTCTATAATTCTTGTTTACAATACATTTAGCATGGTAGGTTGATATAAAGATGATCTAGGTGAACAACACTGGTATGCTGCTAGGGCTACCATTAAGTATCATAGAAGAACTAAGGATATGTTCTTGATCAATGGATTAGATGAGAAGCTAGTAATTAAGGGTTATACTGATTCTAGAATTCAAATATATCCGAATGATCTAAATTAAAGTCCAAGATATGATTTTTATCTCAATTGAAGAGACGTGATCTAGAAAAGTGCAAAGAATCTAGTTGTTTCTGATTATACATTAGAGCTCGAGTATACAGTGTCTTCAGAAGTATCTAAAAAATATATTTGGATGTGAATCTTTATCTAAGAGCTTGATGTGGTAACTTGCAGTAAATACGCTATCAAAATGTATTGTGATAATACTATAGTAGTGGCTCTTACAAAAGATCTAAGGTCGTATCAATAGAACAAGTACATAATTCAGAAGTATCACCTCTGGAGGGATTTTTCTAAAAGGGGTGAAGTTACATTATGTAGGGTTCATAAAGAGGAAAATGTGGTAGAACCCTTGAATAGAGGCCTATCTCAACAGAAGCATGAGTATCATTTGAGAGATAGTGGACTGAATGTTGTTATCATTTTACTCTAGTACAAGTGAGTGTCTCTTGGAGTTGGTTCCATAGAATTATATTCTTTGTACTTAATGATAACTTGAATTCATAATTTTTAATATCAACAAACTATTTATCATGTCTTGATTATTCTTATGCATACCATAGTATATGATAATGTCCTAAGAGTTGTTGTCTCACTAAAATGTCTTACCAGTTCTCCACTATGATGAGAACCTAGAAGTTCCATGATGGTATTCTTAAATATATGTTCTATAGTCAGATGAAATAATTTGAGGGACCAAAATGTAATAGTCTATCAGGTGTGGAGACCCATAGGACCTTGAGGACTCTTCTCATGGTCTCCACCCATGGTAACATACATTCTAGGATATTGTGAGAATGAGACCCACCAGTAGAAAATCCATATTTATATGTTTCAATGGATGTTCCTATCTATGGATGTGTGTATTTATCCCTATACTTTTATATTATTATTAATGAGTATTATAATTCCCACACATTGATGTATTGATGAAAACCATGGAGACAAATGTTCACTGTGTGGTAGGATAAGATTGGTTCGTCACGAGTAATATTCCATTAATGAATAATTAGAGAAAGGATTTTTCCCTTATATTATTTAAAAAAGCTGATATTTAAATCCATTTTATTAAAATGATATAGCCTTAATATATCAATGAAAATAGTGTTCTATAGGGATGTTCAATTTCATGGAATTCGTAAAGAATAGATTCAGTTATTGTGGTAGGAAAGGTCACATCATGGACCATTTTGAATTGACCATGACGAAAAATACTAAAGGAATAATGAAAGAATCAATGAAAGAATAAATCTAGAAAATAAAACATATGATTTATTTGGTGAAATATGTATCTGAATTTTTTTGAAAAGTTTCTTAAATAGAGTATCTTAATGAATTATAATGATGTTTAAGAATGGTGTAATATATTTGGAAATTTAGCTACAAAAATTCTTTACATCGTTTCCTAGAAAATTATAATTCATGAAGAAGAAAGGGAAATAAATTGTGACTTCTCACGTAAAAAATATTAATCAGAAGTTGGAGTTGATACACATAGTGAATACTGATCATGTTCCTAAAAAATGTTTGATAAAATGGACAAAATAGTTGAAAGAGGCATGAAAAATTGAGCAAGTACATAAAATTGAATCTTATTTTCTTGAAAATGTGAAGAATAATTTTTCATTGTAGAAGATTGATAGGTTTAAAAGAAACTCTCATCCATGTTCCTATAACAAAGAAGAATTGAAGAAACACCTTATTCTGATATATACATTGTGTTTTTTATCCAGGTAATTGATGGTGATGCATGTATTCAGGGGGAAAAGAATTTGATTAAATAAGTGAAAATATTAAAACTAGAGATTTATCCATCATAGGAGACTATTGAATTTTTTTTCCTATTTACAAATTTCAAATAATCTCATATGATTCTTAGAGTTTATTCTTGACTAAATTCAATCATGATAGAGAAGTATTGAGTGAATCTGTTGAGGAAGATAAAATAATAAAATCCACCAAATATCTCTATCTTAGTTGATATATTATGAATATTTGAAGTTCTATTGAGGTATGCATATAATAATTCAAGATGTTACAAATCTAGAGGTTGAATCTTTTCATCACTGAGGTATGTTGATTACACTCTTATTTTAATACTGAATATAAATCAATTCTAAAATGGAGAGATTGATTACATGATTAATAAAAAATAAAAATAACTTGAAAAGGGGGAAGTACATTCATTCTCTTGAAATTATTTAATCTATTTTTGGAGTTTAATGTAGTATTTTTTTTGAAAATATTTTAAAAAAATACAAAAAAAATATTTTAGTGTTGGTATATCATGATGATAATTTATTAACAACATTGATGTTACATTTGATCTCCTTTATTTTCTACAGCGATCATGACTCATGTAGACTTGGAGTTGATTAATTTTAGATCTTTTTTAAGATTGTGGTGGTTCCATCTGTAACACCCCAGGTAAATAAAGAATATGACATTTTCATATTTATCCATGTTTGTGAAAAAAATATTAATATGACTTTAAAGGGGACGCTATTCTCGATGGCGTACCCAACACGCAACAACGAGTTTCTTGGGAATCTTACGTTGCACTCTAATAATAAAATAATATTATTTCAAATGGTAGTTAACATGTAGCCGTTGTATTGGTGGGAATGGATAGAAATAACTAAAATATTATTATATATGTTTTTAAATGTTTTTACTTTTATCCAATAAAAGATAAAGGCTTAAAATACAGAAAGAATTCAATTTTAGGCGTATATGCCCTAATTTTCACTAAAGGTTCACTTATCATCTTTTGATGGTGAACTGTCATTAAATATAGTTTTGATCACTCTTATAAATTCTTTTGGACCAAATAAAACTCTTCTTTAGAATCGGGACATTAAATTTTACTTTGTGTAAATTTTTGGTATTTTTTCTGATAAAGTTCATTTTTTTAATGAATAGTGTAAAATGTTGTATTTTAATTAAAAAACTCTTTTTAATATAATTTATTTATATGATTAGATTATCTTTTGAATTGGTTTTAAAGTGAAATTAGAAAATATTTTTACCATTAAATCCAATAGTGGTCATTGGAATCAATTTAACTTTGAAATCGGACTTAAACTAGTGTCAATCTTTTGATACTTATTGTTTCATAAAAACACGCTATTTGCTCTGACAGCGGGAATTAATTATTAAATTAATTAATGTGACTTATATTTTTTGAATTTTCTAAAATAGACTTCATTTTTGAATTCATAATATCAAATATATCTTAGGGTAAATTTTTGGTAATTTTCTGAAAAACTTCAATTTTTGATGAATAGTGAAACCACTAAGTGGTACTTATAAAGACTGATTTTCCATTTAAATGAAAATTTTCCATCATTGTGTTTTGAATTTCAAAAATCCGACATACATGGTTGTCATTAAGAAGTAAAATGTGGTTCAATGAGATTATAATAATTTTTTGGTGAATAGTAACTTATTAAGTTCTTAATCGCGATTAGTGGTAATTAGTGTAGTTTAAGGTAAAAATAATGCTTTAATAAAATAAGATGAGCTTGACACATGTCCTACACTCATTGGTTGTGTCATGGCCGACCAATACAAGCCATGGGTCAACTTGGGGACCCCATGGAGACACTTTGGTTGGGAAATGACATAAATAACTTTTTATTTAATGTAAAAGTAAAAATGACACAAACATAATATGTTTTACAAAAACAATTTTTATATGGGGTTATAAAGATCCGATTTTTGATTATAAATAGTCATTGGAAAGCTAAATATTTTTCCTACATCATAGTAGTTTTTTTAAAATTTTTAGACATTAAATAAATTAAATTATTTATGACATAATAATGATGCGGCGATGACATCATTATTTGACGATTTATGTAAAATGGAAAGATAATGTAAAATCTATAAACTACACATGTCCAAAACTTATTGGTTGGGTGTATTTAAAACCCTTATCACCTTATCCACGAATGATATCAATGTGGGTCTTTTTAAAACCTAAACACATTTTCAAATAAAGTAATATTTCTTACTTTCCAAAAGTGCCCCTCCTCTTCTCTTATAAAAGGCCCCCACCTCTACCTCATTTCACACACTCCTCAAGCCTTTGGCTTGGCCAACCCCTACCCATTTACTCTCTCCACATCCCTCTACTCATACTAGGGGATTCCCTTTGGGCATAATCCTTTCAAAGGAAGCCTTTAGGCTCAAATCAAAAGGAGTTACACTTTTAAAGGTAATTCATTCTCTCATGTTCAATTGTTTTATTTTGCTTCTCCAACCCCCTATACTCTTTTTATTTACTTCTTTTGTAACAAAACCAGTATATTAAATATACTAGGATGTTTTTATAAGATTTATTTGAGCTACACTCTCACAAAACTACATCAAATGGTTAAAGAACATACGGTTTCCGTGGATGGCGAAATACTGCCTCCCGGAACGATGATTGTTCAATACTCATTTAACACCTTCAAAGGTGGCCATTATGATTTCACTATTTTTATATATGATATATAATATGTTTATGTTTTACTTATTCTTCTGTATTTTTCATTTGTGTCTTACCTTTATGGCTTCCATTATGGGTATACGCGATATCTTCATTTAAGGAAGTGCGGATTACCGCCCCCTCAAAGTGATTTGATTCGTTAAATACCATATGTGGGACGTATAAAGGATGGAACTATGATATTATATATGATATTATACTGGAATTATAATATAACTTTATATCATTATGATTCCATTCTATAAAATACGAAATAGAAATGAAAGTAGCGTTCATGCGTACGTACAACTTACCGTCTCCATGAACGGTGCATTTCATTTCATACCTCTAAATGATTATGTAATGTTATAAATGCATTAATGTACTTGATATATATGACATATATGATATCTACATCATTAATACAATTCTGGATATAATAAACTTTTTTCCACACGAACAACATGCAATTGTAATAAGTCCACTTTTGACTTAAGAACCAAATATCGACAAAACAAATATTATTAACTTAAGTGATTACATAATGTTTATGACATGGTAATAACTGATATAAAAGGAATAATGAACTTTAAAAAGGTTCTTAAGGAAGTATAAATTAACTCAAGTTTATTATTCAGGACGTTAAAGAACGATCGAGTCAAGTCGGACCCGAGGTAAGGGATCCTACTCTCTCTTTCTTTTTAAGTACACACTTTTATGTCATTCCTTTTAAAGCTCATCTTTCTTGTTATTGGGATGATATTTTATATTACACTTACTGTAATTTTTATGTTCATGTGATGAGAGACCCTATTCTATCTCATCAATCTATTTTGGAAGTTTTGACTGGCGCCGTTAGGCTGCCGAACTTTCGTAAGAGATCTAACCTCTTTCTTTCTTTTTAAGTACTCTCCTTTGTGTCACTTCTTTTAAGCTCATCTTTGTTATGGTGGGGGATTCTCTTTTATCTTCCGCTTGCTGTAAATTCTATTTTAATATTATGGGATACTCTATTTGATCTCATCAACCCATTTTGGATGTTTTAAGTGGTGTCGTTAGGCTGCCGAGTTTTCATAAGGGATTTTTCATCTCACTTTTATTCCCGTGAGATTTATGATACATTTGCCACAATTTCCTTTGAGTGGTGTATGTACTGACCATTATTTTACTCATTGTGTAATATTCTTTTATTTATGAGTATTTACATCAATGATGTATTGTCCTTCTTTCACGTGGCATATGTTTCGAAAGATACCCATGTCGCTAAGGGAACCTTTCACCCACCTCTTTTTAAAAGACTTCTTTTGTTGGGTCTTTTAATGTACATATTGTTATGTTGGGATATGTTCTCATATATGCTTATTGATGTAAGTTTTATGTCCAAGTGATGAGATAGTTTTTTTTATCTCTCATCAACTCATTTTGATGTGACGCCGTTAGGCTGTCAAGGGAACTTCTTAACCCAATTTCGATTTCTTTGGGTTCAACGTGTAGTTATTGAATATGTCATCCTTTGAATATGTGTGAATAACCTTTGATTGTTTTACACTTAATATCCACTTATATTGGGTGTATTTATATTTGTCACACATAATTATGAGATTGATTTATCCTTAATTTAAGGATACCTTCTTTATAATGGATTTCATCTCATTATACATTTATTTTGAGACTTCATTGTTGTTATGCACCAATTCACTCTTATATGGTGTGTATACTGTCCTTTGACATATTATATCATGAATCCTTTTATTCTCATGATATTATAAAGTTCGGATTAAATGTTATTCCGCTATTATTTGTATTCAATATTCTCTCATTTTGTTAAAAACTCTTTAACAAAAATATCATTTGAAATGTTTTAAAGATTTATTATTATAAATCATTATCTTTAATGTCCATGTTTTCAAAATGGTTTTCAGTATTTATTTATATGGACATTAATGTTTTAAAATTATAAGTCCATTAAAATCTTCAAAGTGGTATGGGACACTTTGATTCAAAAATCTCTTTTAAATGGTTTTTGAAAATGGATTGATTAATTCAATATCTGGGAATTATTTATTGTGATTGCAAATGAAATATTGTTATTGAAATGTTTATATTTTCCATATTTTATGTGTAATAATGGTACTTGTACATTATGACGGGTGGTTCCGTGAATAACAGGACGGGTGGTTACATTATAACCTCCAATGCATTGGGTATGGAAGTCGGCCGTATGGCTATTCCATTAAGTATGTATGGAAATTGGCCGTATGGCTATTCCATTAAGTGATATGTGTGGAAGTCGACCATATGGTTATTCCACTTAAGTATGTTTATGTCCCAAGTTACCTTTATATATGTTATGTGTTCTTTATATGGGTTTTATGGTAATCCTTTGGTTACAAAAAGGTAAGTAATGATACTTTTTTTTTCAGTGAAGAGTTTTTAATACTTCATGAAGGTGAAAAGTATTACATTGATAAAGTATTCATGGTTTACTTGTTGTTTTGAAAAACTAACAGTTTTCATGCTTTATGTATCCATTACTGAGTTTTTATGCTCATCCCAAGTTTTTGAAATGTTTTTCACAGGACATAGCATGGAATAGGGTCAAGGATTGGATCAATGGAAAGTCATGCTACCTAAAACATGAAACTATACATGTTTCTTTTTAAGAGTTTTTATTTTATGGAAATTTAGTATAAGCGACTACTTTGTAATCTTTTGAGATGTAATAGTTATGTCCTAATTCTCTAAAACTCTAAACCTGAAAACATCCTCAATGTGAATTATTCATTTAATTCAATTTTAAGTAAGGTTTAAGGCTGGGGCCTTATAGTTGGTATCAGAGGTCGGTTTAGATAACTTTAGAGGTTAGGGTATTCTCTAAGCACAAGTGACATTACCAAAATGGTTAGGATTTCAGAAAGAGTCCTAGTTTTAGATAAAGTGAATGAGTAAGAATATCATAGTGTTTATCTTCCTCATTAGTACATGATGGTTATGTTGATATAATCACACTGACCTTTTTGGTTTTAGTTAATGGCTGGATCTAGCAGGCACCAAAGTGAAAATGGGTTTGAAGGAAACTGTGGTGGTTCTATGATTAAGATACTAGATAAAATGGGGGATTCAATGAGGAAACTCGTGGTTGTTCTAAACCAACTATCAAGGAGTCATGATCAACTACTTCATCCTTGGTTAGTTCTCTAATGCATCATGTATGAGATGACCAACTCAATGTGGAAATTCAGGTAATAATTATTAAGGTAACCATTAGGGTTTATATGATACTTAATTTTTAGGTAATTATGGGTTACTCTATGATATGATGGAAAATGAAAGGAATGAGATAAACTTGAGGTTAAAATATGTTATGATTATTCTTGAAGATTTTATCTCATTTTGGGGAATGTTTTATGAATTATATAGTTTTGGAAAAAGGACAACACGCAGACCGTGTGACATCCCGTTGCGTCGGACAAATCTGCGGGAATAGAACCCACAACCAATGTGCGACTGGTATTTATCGCCTACCACTGGACTACGTGAAGTCCCTGGTTAGTTTGACTGATTCTTTTTGGTTATATGATTTTATGAATTAAGAGTAAGTTTATTTTGGGTTATTTATCAAAATGATTAACCTATCATAGAGGATATGTGATTAGGTTAATTACTTTTCAATACGAGACTTTAGGAGCAACTGATGTTGTTTGGAGATAAATGTTACGATTTAACTTGGAAGACTATGTGACTAAATCCTTCAAATATTTGGGTTTCAATATTATATTCGTTTACATTGAAGAATTTTATTGACAAATGGTCCGCGTTGAACTTTGGGTTTTGTTGGACAAATTTTGGAGATTAAGAATATATTTTCTTTTTATAAAGGGTTATCCTTTTCTGGATTATCTCACCTTGTACTAACCTTTATGGTTTTGGTTTTGGTTAAAGCCTAAAGACATGGGATGTATATAGTTCTCTTTTTTTGATTAGGTGATTCTCTAGAAGTTGATTATAGTACTCTAAATGTGAACAAGTATCCCTAAATACTCATCTTTTGGAAAAAAAATATGAGTTTGATTAAGGAATCTAGTAAAAGTTGAAAGTCAACATGATAAGTGATTATGTTTCCTTATGAAGAAATTCCTCAATAAAAAGTAACTTAAAACAAAAATGTTGTCTATTCACTTTTCCTACTGGGGAATTGAATACCGTTTAACCCATCACAAGTTTGTGATTTTCTTGTTGTTAACTTTCTCCTAAACATGTTTTCTATCACTGTCCATCAGAACATGACCCTATGTTTTCTCCTCCATGTCCATGTTTTCCTACATGGAATACTAGTATGGGTTAACTTGGGTGACCTCTATGCTTATCTTTCTTTATTTTAAAGTGATTGTTTTACCGACTATTGTTCCGATGTGGGACTTTCAAGGATGTTTCCAAGCGCAATTTTAAAATTGCGAGGATGCAATTCACAAAAGGGGGGAAGGATGTAACACCCCAGGTAAATAAAGAATATGACATTTTCATATTTATCCATGTTTGTGAATAAAATATTAATTTGACTTTAAAGGGGACGCTATGCTCGATGGCGTACCCAACACACAACAACGAGTTTCTTGGGAATCTTACGTTGCAATCTAATAATAAAATAATATTATTTCAAATGGTAGTTAACATGTAGCCTTTGTATTGGCAGGAATGGATAGAAATAACTAAAATATGATTATATATGTTTTTAAATGTTTTTACTTTTATCCAATAAAAGATAAAGGCTTAAAATACAGAAAGAATTCAATTTTAGGCGTATATGCCCTAGTTTTCACTAAAGGTTCACTTATCGCCTTTTGATGGTGAACTGTCATTAAATATAGTTTTTATCACTCTTATACATTCTTTTGGACCAAATAAAACTCTTCTTTAGAATCGGGACATTAAATTTTACTTTGTGTAAATTTTTGGTATTTTTCTGATAAAGTTCATTTTTTTAATGAATAGTGTAAAATGTTGTATTTTAATTCAAAACCTCTTTTTAATATAATTTATTTATATGATTAGATTATCTTTTGAATTGGTTTTAAAGTGAATTTAGAAAATATTTTTACCATTAAATCCAATAGTGGTCGTTGGAATCAATTTAACTTTGAAATCGGACTTAAACTAGTGTCAATCTTTTGATACTTATTGTTTCATAAAAACACGCTATTTCCTCTGACAGCGGGAATTAATTATTAAATTAATTAATATGACTTATATGTTTTGAATTTTTTAAAATAGACTTCATTTTTGAATTCGTAATATCAAGTATATCTTAGGGTGAATTTTTGGTAATTTTCTGAAAAACTTCAATTTTTGATGAATAGTGAAACCACTAAGTGGTACTTATAAAGACTGATTTTCCATTTAAATGAAATTTTGCCATCATTGTGTTTTTGAATTTCAAAAATCCGACATACATGGTTGTCATTAAGAAGTAAAATGTGGTTCAATGTGATTATAATAATTTTTTGGTGAATAGTAACTTATTAAGTTCTTAATCGCGATTAGTGGTAATTAGTGTAGTTTAAGGTAAAAATAATGCTTTAATAAAATAAGATGAGCTTGACAAAGGTCCTACCCTCATTTGTTGTGTCATTGCCGACCAATAAAAGCCATGGGTCAACTTGGGGACCCCATGGAGACACTTTGGTTGGGAAATGACATAAATAACTTTTTATTTAATGTAAAAGTAAAAATGACACAAACATAATATGTTTTACAAAAACAATTTTTATATGGGGTTATAAAGATCAGATTTTTGATTATAAATAGTCATTGGAAAGATAAAAATATTTACTACATCATAGTAGTTTTTTTATAATTTTTAGACATTAAATAAATTAAATTATTTATGACATAATAATGATGCAGCGATGACATCATTATTTGACGATTTAAGTAAAATGGAAAGATAATGTAAAATCTATGAACTACACATGTCCAAAACTTATTGGATGGGTGGATTTCAAACCCATATCACCTTATCCACGAATTATATCAATGTGGGACCTTTTAAAACCGAAACACATTTTCAAATAAAGTAATATTTCTTACTTTCCAAAAGTGCCCCTCCTCTCCTCTTATAAAAGGAACCCACCTCTACCTCATTTCACACACTCCTCAAGCCTTTGGCTCGGCCAAAACCTTCCGATGTACTCTCTCCACATCCCTCTCCTCATCCTAGAGGATTCACTTTGGGCAGAATCCTTTCAAAGGAAGTCTTTAGGCTCAAATCAAAAGGAGTTACACTTTTAAAGGTAATTCATTCTCTCATGTTCATTTGTTTTATTTTGCTTCTCCAACCCCCTAAACTCTTTTTATTTACTTCTTTTGTAAAAACACCAGTATTGTAAATATAATAGGATTTTGTTATAATATTTATTCGAGCTACACTCTCACACAACTACATCAAATGGTTAAAGAACATACGGTTTCCGTGGATGGCGAAATACTGCCTCCCGAAACGATGATTGTTCAATACTCATTTAACACATTCAAAGGTGGACATTATGATGTCACTATTTTTATATATGATATATAATATGTTTATGTTTTACTTATGCTTCTGTATTTTTCATTTGTGTCTTACCTTTATGGCTTCCATTATGGGTATACGCGATATCTTCATTTAAGGAAGTGCGGATTACCGCCCCCTCAAAGTGATTTGATTCGTTAAATACCATATGTGGGACGTATAAAGGATGGAACTATGATATTATATATGATATTATACTGGAATTATAATATACCTTTATATCATTATGATTCCATTCTATAAAATACGAAATAGAAATGAAAGTAGCGTTCATGCGTACGTACGGCTTACCGTCTCCATGAACAGTGCATTTCATTTCTTACCTCTAAATGATTATGTAATGTTATAAATGCATGAATGTAATGGATATATATGAGATATATGATATCTACATCATTAATAAAATTCTGGATATAATAAACTTTTGGCCACACGAACAGCATGCAATTGTAAGAAGTCCACTTTTGACTTAAGAACCAAATATCGGCAAAAAAAATATTATTAACTTAAGTGATTACATAATGTTTATGACATGGTAATAAGTGATATAAAAGGAATAATGAACATGAAAAAGGTTATTAAGGAAGTTGAAATTAACTCAAGTTTATTATTCAGGATGTTAAAGAACGATCGAGTCAAGTCGGACCCGAGGTAAGAGATCCTACTCCTCTCTTTCTTTTTAAGTACACACTTTTATGTCATTCCTTTTAAAGCTCATATTTCTTGTTATTGGGAAGATATTTTATATTACACTTACTGTAATTTTTATGTTCATGTGATGAGAGACACTATTCTATCTCATCAATCTATTTTGGAAGTTTTGAGTGGCGCCGTTAGGCTGCCGAACTTTCGTAAGAGATCTAACCTCTCTGTTTCTTTTTAAGTACTCTCATTTGTGTCACTTCTTTTAAGATCCTCTTTGTTATGGTGGGGGATTTTATTTTATATTCCTCTTGCTGTAAATTCTATTTTAATATGATTGGATACTCTATTTGATCTCATCAATACATTTTGGAAGTTTTAAGTGGCGCTGTTAGGCTACCGAGTTTTCGTATGGGATTTTTCATCTCACTTTTATTCCCGTGAGATTTATGATAAATTTGCCACAATTTCCTTTGAGTGGTGTATGTACTTACCATTATTTTACTCATTGTGTAATATTCTTTCATTTATGAGTATTTACATCAATGATGTATTTTCCTTCTTTCACGTGGCATATGTTTCGAAAGATACCCATGTCGGTAAGGGAACCTTTCACCCACCTCTTTTTAAAAGACTTATTTTGTTGGGTCTTTTAATGTACATATTGTTATGTTGGGATATGTTCTCATATATACTTATTGATGTAAATTTTATGTCCAAGTGATGAGATAGTTTTTTTTATCTCTCATCAACTCATTTTGATGTGACACCGTTAGGCTGTCAAGGGAACTTCTTAACCCAATTTCGATTTCTTTGGGTTCAACATGTAGTTATTGAATATGTCATCCTTTGAATATGTGTGAATAACCTTTGATTGTTTTACACTTAATATCCACTTATATTGGGTGTATTTATATTTTTCACACATAATTATGAGATTGATTTATCCTTAATTTAAGGATACCTTCTTTATAATGGATTTCATCTTATTTTACATTTCTTTTGAGACTTCATTGTTGTTATGCACCAATTCACTCTTATATGGTGTGTATACTGTCCTTTGACATATTATATCATGAATCCTTTTATTCTCATGATATTATAAAGTTCGGATTAAATGTTATTCCTATATTATTTGTATTCAAGAGTCTCTCATTTTTTTAAAAACTCTTTAACAAAAATATCATTTTAAATGTTTTAAAGATTTATTATTCTAAATCATTATCTTTAATGTCCATGTTTTCAAAATGGTTTTCAGTATTTATTTATATGGACATTAATGTTTTAAAATTATAAGTCCATTAAAATCTTCAAAGTGGTATGGGACACTTTGATTCAAAAATCTCTTTTAAATGGTTTTTGAAAATGGATTGATTAATTTAATATCTGGAAATTATTTATTGTGATTGAAAATGAAATATTGTTATTGAAATGGTTATATTTTCCATATTTTATGTGTAATAATGGTACATGGACATTATGACTGGTGGTGCTGTGAATACCAGGACGAGTGGTTACGTTATAACCTCCAATGCATTGGGTATGGAAGTCGGCCGTATGGCTATTCCATTAAGTATGTATGGAAATTGGCCGTATGGTTATTACATTAAGTGATATGTGTGGAAGTCGACCGTATGGTTATTCCACTTAAGTATGTTTATCTCCCAATTTAACTTTATATATGTTATGTGTTCTTTATATGGGTTTTATGGTAATCCTTTGGTTACAAAAAGGTAAGTAATGATACTTTTTTTTCAGTGAAGAGTTTTTACTACTTCATGAAGGTGAAAAGTATTACATTGATAAAGTATTCATGGTTTACTTGTTGTTTTGAAAAACTAACAGTTTTCTTTCTTTATGTATCCCTTACTGAGTTTTTATACTCATCCCATGTTTTTGAAATGTTTTTCACGGGACTTAGCATGGAATAGGGTCAAGGATTGGATCAAGGGAAAGTCATGATACCTAAAACATGAAACTATACATGTTTCTTTTTAAGAGTTTTTATTTTATGGAAATTTAGTAGAAGCGACTACTTTGTAATCTTTTGAGATGTAATAGTTATGTACTAATTCTATGAAACTCTAAACCTGAAAAGATCCTCAATGTGAATTATTCATTTAATTCAATTTTAAGTAAGGTTTAATGATGGGGCCTTATACCATCCTTCTCTAAAGTAAATCTCACTATGTAAGAGAAGAGAATAATATGTTGTGAATTATGAAGTTGATAATTCCTTCCCATACTTATACCATTGGTTTTAGTGTTAATAAGGGGGGGAGATAACATTGAATTTTGAAAAAAAAAAGGGTATTCACAACAAATAAAAATGTGGATATTGAAGAACCTAAGAAATTTATTAATGATTTATCGAAGTTGAAATTATTTTACATAAATTTTAAAGATAAAAAGTCAATTAGTTTTAATTATGATTATTTTTGAACCATTATTAATGCCTAAGATATGTAAAATATATGTTCAGAGAGTATAAAATGTAACATCATTTGAATAAAATTATTTGATGTAATGAAGTCCAAGAAAAAATATATTTTATCATAATCAATTTTTGAGATTATTTTTTCTTACCATATTATGATGAGTCTCATATGGAATTTTACTATTGTTTAACTATTGTTGTTGCACTTTATTAAAAAAATGGCTACCCACATTAGCCATCCAAAGGGACCACAACCACTTCTGAGGTGGGATGTCTCTTAATAGACAATAATGGAGAGTTTCTCAGGAAGGAGGTGTGCATGACACACCCATAGATATGAACAGAAGAGCATGGAGTCTCCACCATGATAGGATAAATAATCATAGAGTAGTTAGTTTTCATGTGTCAGTGCAGGTAGATGTTGGGAGTATACCCCATACATGAATCTTCTATTCAAAAGGAAGTGATTTAATTATTAATCACACTGAAAAAGAAGATATTTTGTAGGTGGGATTTAGTATAATGAATCACTACTCATTAATTTTAATAATATAGAGATAGAATGATAACAGTCATATCCATTCTTCTTACATCGTTTTATTAAGTTGAACGTCATCTTCGACCTTGTCCACCCGAGGGTTTACTGCATGAACCAAATTGTTTTGTTATTTATTTTCACGTTTCATTGATCTAACTGATCTTGAGTTGGTGATATGAAGGATTTAATGAGATCATTTTATTCATGAACCTTTTTTTTCATGAAAGAGTGATGCTAAATTTGAGATAAAGAAATGTCAATGATAGAAAAATGTGATTTCTCATTACTTTGTAAAGAAGAGAGATAGTGTGTACAAATAATGGGTGGTGTGAATATTAGTTGAGGTAGTTTATTTGATTTGGTGGAGTTATCTTCAAATACCATTGAAAATTATTTTTTCAAGTATGATATGAATGAGAATTTGAGAGCACTATGAGAGTGAAAAATAGTGTCTCAAAAGCGCTCTGAATTCATAAGAAGGTTCATTGCGTTCCTAACATGATTCATCCTTCATGATAAAATGATGATGGTTTCAATTCCAATAACATTATCATATAGTATACACACTAGTAGTTGTTACATGAATAAAAGACTGTGAGTATTATATAAGCTTCAATGCTTTATGATGAAGAGATTCATCATATATTGTTATGTGAATGATATACTAAGTACTCTATTATGTGAAGAAGTTTCAAATGCATTCTTGGGATATTATTCCTAGATGAATAAATTTTGGTGAGTTATAAATAATCCCTCATGAGAATCGCGAGTGGGATAACAAGACATAATTATTTTAGAGAAGTCAATGTTGAAATGAGTTTTATGAAGGATACAATGAAGTGTTGTTTTTAGAAATAGAAAAGAAGATAGTGGAATACCACGTTGTGTTCTAAGTTTTTTGGAGTTACTATACATGTGTAATATAATTAAATCACTTAGAGCAAGGGACGTTTATGAATTATGTGTATTTTATTGAACATGAAACAATTCATGCATAAAATAAAGAAGACAATGGATTGTGTTTTTACATGCTTGAATATTTAGAGAAGCGCATGAAATATTCTTTGCATGAAATGTGAGATGTGATTTAATAACAAGACCAGAAGTATTTAAGAAATAGTTCCTATCCATGTTACATTATATTTAGATACTATTAATGATTTTATGATCAATGAATATTTAGTGAGGCTGTATATTCTGGAGAAGAAAGAATACTTGTTTAGCTAGAGTTTCACTAAGGCAACTAATCTGATACCAGTGATCAGAGTTATTTAGCAAGATTGAATGACTAGATCAGTAGTTATTGATGGTAATTTAATCTATAGATGATCAATATTTATCCTAAAATATCACGGTGGAATATCAAGATAATATCCTATAGTGGATTACACCTATTGAGGAAGAAGAATGAGCTTATGACTGGAGAGTCTAACAAGTTTCTGAAGAGGATCGACAGACTGGGGGTCTAAGATGTCCAATGGTTGGAGGGTATAACCAAACAAGGAAGAATAGTTTCATAATTTGGGGTTATAAATAAGTTCAAATATAGGATAGAATACTGAGGTGTATAACCAATTTCTTCCTAAAATATTGCATTCAATAAAAATATTATAGTGTAGAATCCATGTTGGGGGGTATAACCAACATGGAAAAGAGTAGTTATTAGTAATGAAACTTGTAAAAATATATTTTTTTCAATATTATATATATGTTATAAATTTCATATAGGATCCAATCATCTTAATATGTGACATAGGTTTGAATTAAATAGTGGAATAGAATTCAGAAAAACAAATCACATCTAATTTACCCCCTCCCAATGTGACTGTATGATCCATTGGGAACATCAAACATGATACTATACCATCATTTGATGGAAAAATTTTAGATATTAGTTCCATTAAGAATTTCACCTTAATACCATCAAATGAAATATCAATATTACTTTTCATATTACTTAGGAAGTTCATTTCATAAATTTTTGACCTTGTGAAGATAACCTCATATTCAATAACACTTTTATCTTCCTAATTCTTTAGGTTAAGACACATACTCTCCATTTCAACTCATTTCACTCAAGGAATATATTTCATAAAAATATCACATTTAAATTTATCTATTCTCTACTTTTTCATTTCACCATATTCTTTACTATTCTAGAATAATGACCACCATTGAACAACATCTCCTTTTAAATAATATTCGACATGAAGAATCTTTTTTCAATTCATTACCTCCCATATCCATGAATATCATTTCAATGGAATTGATACATTTCTCAAAAACCAATATATATGGAGTTACATTAAGGGATGAAGGATTCTATCTCATAAATAGATCCAACATATCTACATTTCACTGTGGAATAATAGGTTGCTTCATATTGGAAAGGTTATACATCATAACCTTGGTCAGTTTTCCTAATATATCCTAGATATTCTCAACCCCAACACCCATTATATTGAATTAATCATAAGGTAAATCCCTATATTGACTATTTATGATGATATTATTTTTTATTTTTCCACTAAGTACATTTTCTAAACAATTTTACCCACATAATTAGTTCATAACATCATAAATATTGATCCAGGGAATAAAAATCCCAAAAAAGTTCTCAAATATTATAATGGGTTATAATAATTATCATGATGTACATTTTCTTATAAAATATAGTCCCCAAGGGTCCTACTAAACTTTTTCTGATACCAATTATAATGAGTCTGACTCTAGTTACCCAAAGTTGTTGTCTACTTTAATACATTGGTAAAAGATACAAGGAATCGTAGTAAGATAGATCAATTAGTTTATTAGTATTGGTAGAATATATAGATATATTATTTACCCATTACATTGGAAAAAATAAAACATATCATGGACATATTTTTTACATCCTTGATGATCATTCAAATATTTTCTCTTTTTACCATGGGGAAAGGATAACATAATAAATGGTAAACTAAAATTATCAGTAAGGGAATGTGGATAAAAAAATATATAATGATTATATAAGGAATTAAAAATATAAAATAATGGATAATTAATACATATTCCATTTAATAAATAATTTTATATTTAAAAATGTATGCTTTGAAAATATTAAAATTAAAATCACATGGATAATATTAACTGAAATCTAAATGAAATAAATATATACAACTTTAGATTTTAGTATATCTCTATCAATTACTCATTCTAAGAAGACATTAACCTTACCATTGGGTCCATGTTTTAGATATTTTAGTGAATTGGTAGGTATACACTAAATACCCAACTAATTTGGACAAATATTTTTCTAATGAGATCGATCAATGTATTAATGGGATATCTATAACCGGGGCCCACCCATCACTTACACATGTCAAATGAGTTTCTAATATATTAAATCAACAATATAATACAACATTAATATTCATTATCAATCAATAATTATTAGTATTTAACCAAGAATACAAAAAATTAATGTTTCCTGAGTAAATGAAATAAATTTCATAATAATATTTTTTTAAAAACATAGTATATTGAAAAGGTGTATGTTTAAGCCTAAATCAGAGTAGTATAAATTATAATAAATACATCAATGATACTGAAAATTGGGATATTAAGGAGAAAAACAATGTCTACTGAATAATTAATAATTTTTGTGAACATGATCACAATAAAGTGAATGATAACAAAATAAGGTATAAAACATAAATTAATAATGTATGATAAAAGACCATAAAATCCTCACAAATTATGTTTTGAAATAAAGGAATTTATTTTGAAAATAATAGTGGAAAATTTAATCTAATATTTGGAAATAAATTTCCTTAAATCTTTTGGAACTTTTTTGTAAAAAAATTTATAAATCAAATCCAATATTCTTTTTAACCACTAAGAAAATATTTAATTTATTAAAATAAAAACTAAAAATTTATTGATTAGTGGAAAAATAATTTTATTTTCTAAAACCATAGAATATTTTATATTAATAAAAATAACTAATAATGGTCTAATAGGCGGGAAAATCCATTTATTCCATCTATGTTAAAAAGAATGTTTGATTCACCCTTTTGTAAAATTTTTAAAATGACTTGTTCATAATACATTAAAAATATTACTTTATAAATTTTTTGAAATAAATTCATGTACAATTGAGAATTAATTGAAATTATAATTATAGATTAGAAAATAATATCCTAGAAATATTTTGTAAAACTCTTCTTGGAAGAAATATATTCTTGATCCAAAAGAGGAAATGTTGATGATCTTAATTAGAACATTTTTTCATTATTTGAGATCCAGAGATAGGAAATGTTGGATGAAAAACATGGAAAACCAAAAAATAACTAGATATGAATTAAATATATGGTGTCTAAAAAACAAATAACATATAATTCAACTAATTTAAATTTAAACATGAATAATCTCGAATAAGAGTGAGATTGTAAAATAAAGCCTTATGGATTTAATAACATTTGAATCAAAACCCCTTAAAAGGGAAATGATGGATTGATAATTTAAAAACAATGAGTAAATATTTATTCATGTTATAATATGTTAAATGGGAAGTATATAAACTATATAAAATAAATTTTGTTCATAATATAAATTATTTCTCATTGGAATGGAAATTATATGAAAATACCTTATCATGGATTCCTACATGGTCAGATGTGTTATATCTTCCTAAATAATCAATTTAAATTTATTTGATAATTTTGTAAAAACCTTTTTTAAAATATATTCAATTTTTAATTTCTTTTTACAATAATTTGGAATATATAAATTTAATAGTTTTTGGTTATTATTCATTATATACAATTTTATAATCCCCCATGCATGGTGGTAACCAAAAAACGAATCACATCACTTAATGGAGGTGGTAGTCCACACATACACACATGTAATGCATCATCCTCCAATAGATAGAAGGGTAAGTAGATTTATGATATATTATACTTATGGAATTATAATTATGTTTTAAATATCATAATTATTCATTAATTCCATATTTATAACCAATCATGTGAAATGGTGATGAAAAAGGATTTACACCGCTATATGGAGATGGTAGCCTGTACGTACTAATGAGCAATGTTTTCATTTTCCATAGGGAAAAAGGAGATAGAAAATGGATGTAAAATTAATATAAAAAATCATAGCATAGTAAATATATAGATTTGTATATTTTAATAAGGGTATTGAATATTTTAAAGATGTTTTAGAATATTTTAAGTTGAAAAAGCTTAGTAAGAATATATGCCTTTTCTTTTGGTACCCTAATTTGACTTACACTATAATCATTCTTGCATTGGTATTATGAGAAGACCACAACCTCTATGTTAATAAATATTTTAAGGTATATCAGTAGGTATTACTATATATGAGTGTCTTAAGAAGCATGTAGAATGGAGGGTATGAGATTCCTTTTTATAAGTGTGGTAGGTGGCATCCCTATAAATATTATGAACATTAAAATATAATAATGTTTATATCATGGGAAATTGGATCCAAATGGGATCAATTTCAAATATTGGATGATATAGGTTCAAAATAAATTAAACCAATGACATTTATATATGTTTATAGGTTATTTTAATCCATATATATTTAGTTTAACCCCCCAATATTCTTTTTTAACCCTTACCGTAGTGATAAGTTTTTACCATGATTACTATTAATTATGAACAAAAATTAAGTTTACTAATATCTTAATAATTATTCTAATAATTCAAAATATGGAATAAATTTTACAATATTAAATTCCAAGAATTTTTATAAATTAGTTTTAATATAAGTTCACAAAATGCAGAGAAAAACTGTTTTTAGAAAAATGTTTGTTTTAAGCACAAAATGATTTTATAATAAAATCATGTATAATATTAATTAACATGGAATTAATTCGATTTTTTTAAATAAAATGGGACTTAATTAAGATTAAAATTAAACCAAACCCTAAATTAACCTTTTGAATTTTTTATCAAAAGAGTTGAATCAAAAATATTTTTTATTTGAATAGAATCATTGCCTAGATTTATAAAATATTAAACATAGATTTATATGTTAATTATTAAATTTTTAAATATATTATCCTACATATTAAATATATATTTGTTCTATATATTTTTTTCATAAACATTAAATTAATTTTTATACCCTAATAATGTCATATAAGAGACAATATTTGTAAAATATGTATTTTTCACTATTTAACCCAAAAATCAACCATTTCTGAAATGTCACGAAAATTCACCCTATGATAATTTTGACATGATTAATTAAAAATTAAAAATTACTTAATTTTTTTTTTAAATTATATATTTTTTTGAATTTAGTTTTCAATCCAATTCATGAATAAAGCTATGTGCATTATGCTATATTTTCTTTAGAATGAAAATCTTACAAACTTTAATTCTAGCTATGGTGTTACTTACAATCTCTCTTACCATAATTTTCCCTTATTTTTGTATCATGACATTTTAGGAATATAACCATACCATTTTCAATAGTTCACATAACATAAAAATGTTTACCTTAGAATTTATTTATTGAAATGCATCCTACTAACCTCTTATTCACCTATATTTCATCCAAGAACATTTATTCAGTAAATAAATCATAATATTATCTTCAATATCCATGATTAAATTTTATTAATAAATAGTATAATAATAATTTAAAATTTATATTAATACCATTCCATATTAATTTATTTTGAGAGTTCTCTAACTCTCATTATAAATATCAATACCATACTGATTGTGTCTCAATTGAGATAAAATCATAAATCCTTATTTATCAATTCACATAATGAGGGAAATTTAATTCCTAAAACTCATAAATTAAATCATTAATAGACTATTAATACCCCATTTATATTTATTTAAAAAATATAAATATATGTATTATCTATTCTCCAAATTTTAGTTACCAACCCCTCATTTATCAACCTATACAGAAAACTGTTTTATTCAACCATATTTCCATCACCTATGAAAATAAATTGAGTGCCTCAACCTTTTAAAGATGTGATGATTTTTTATTCACTCCCTTTCTAATAAATGTAAAGTAATGATGAATAGAGAATAAATCACAAAAATTATAGAGATTTTGGGTGATAATGCACTCCCAACAACTTTCCCAAGTGCTAGAAGGTACCCATCATTAATTTATTATCATGTTATCTATAAAGAAATACTTTGTTGATACATATGGTAATGAAAACTATCAACATTATACATTATATTTTATAATGTGGAACTTGATATGAATGTGATTCAACCATGAATATTGTAAAAAATTGTTTTAATTGTTGATTATACTTTGATTATCACACCCAATCATCAATGGGTATGAAAAATTCACTCTCATTTATCCAAGTTCTGTCTTCATAAAAATAACTTATGTTGTAGATTGTGATTCAAAAATATAACCAACTTCCTTTTTTTCTTGTAGTGAATAAATTTTACTTCTTAGAGTTCCAAGAGACACATTTTTCTCCTAATAAAGAATGCACCACTTTGAGTTGAACTTCAATCACCAATGTCACCTACCCAATACACATTTAAAAATCCATTAATATAAAAATATGTTTCATTTTCAAACCTCAATCCATAATCAGGAGTTCATTTAACATAGTGCAATATCAATTTTACTACTATAGGATGCGACTCCTTTGGAATGATTTAAAATTACATACATAGTGTAAACAGAAAACAATGTCTAGTCAAAATGTTTTCAAGTATAATTGTCCACCAATACTTCTATATAACTCCATTTAATCTAAAATACATCCTTATTCATCAAAGGATAACATTTTCTCATGTTCAATAGGAGTAGTGACCACAATAGATTATTTTATTTCAAAATTATTCAATAACTCAAGAGAATATTTATCTTACGAGGGAAAGATAGAACCTATTACATTAATAATTTATAAGAACAAAAATAATTACTTCTCTTAAATCATTGACATCTTAATGTTTTTTTTATTTAGTTTGAAAATTTGTCACTTGTTTTTTCCTGGTATTTAGTATCGACATACACAATAATAATGAGTAAGTTTCTACCATCTCTATTAACATTGAGATTTCAATCTGCCTTAAATTTCATAAATTTAATTCACTTTAAGCCACTATCCATATTTGAATACCGTGTTCTAGATTTTTTTTCACCCCATAAAGTGATTTATTTAGATTCAATACTTCAAAAACATCACCATTAAGTATAAAACCTTAAATTTGTTCAATTAAAACCTCTTCCTAAAGTTAAACATTGAGAAGCACTAACTAGCCATCCAGTTAGAAAACATTATAACTCCTTTGAGAACATATTAAAAGAATTATTTGAATCATTTCAATCCTTGTGAGAGGATAAAAATTAGCATTTAAGTTTGTATAATCAATTTGAGAATATCTGTTCTATGTAATATTAGATTTCATCTAGGATTCTTGTCATTTCTCTCATTGTTTTTATTTTATAAAACCCACATTGTCTATAAAATATTATTATATTTGGGACATGAAACCAATTAGTAAGTATCATTTTTATTAATATGTTTCAGATCTTAGTATATTATTATTATCCAATCCTTTTATTTTAATGTTTCTTTAAAACTCTTTAGTTTGAATTGTCAGAGAAATATTGTGTGATTTGGAAATATATAACTTTTTGACGATTGAACACCCTTATGGATATATCTCATAATATTTTCAAGATAAATATATTTTCTAAGTATTTTGAACTTATATACTATTTTCTTTAAGCCTTACTCATAATTGGAAATTTTAGAATTGATATCATAAATTTGAAAATCTATGGAAATATTCATGTCTATCGCATTTTTTCCAACAAATTATCCATGAAATTTCTACATATCAACCCCAATAGAAAATGAAATTTTAATTAATTTTTACTTTAAAATATAAAATATCATATCTATCAATGTTTTTCTAAAATTGATATTATAACTCTGATAAATCTTTTAACTATGCGTGTATCCACAGAATACCACCTCATTAAATCTCTCAAAAAACTAACCCAAATGGCTTACCTTGATATAGATATAACATGGGATTTGAAATACCTTTATACTTTTTGAGTTGGTTTTCTACAGAAACAACATCTCATAAGATGTATTCACTATTTTTATTCATAGAAAGAACTAATTCTAGATGTCGATAGTCACTGTTATAAATTTTATACAAAATTAATTTGAGGATACATGCCCCTAAAACATTTTCCATCATATGTCTACCAAACTATAGTTATTTCACTCATTTAATATATTTTTAGGGGCATATGAAGCAATATATTAATTCCTTATTCTATGTTTCTCATGATATGCATCAATGTACCATTTCATGTATTCAAATCCATTATTGGAATAAAATATTTTGATAGCACATCCATTTTTTTTACAAAACTCCTCTAAAAATTCATAATAATATAACAATCTTATTATTTACACAACATAAAATAGATATAATTCATATGAGTAAAATCATCAACAAATTTAATGAAGTACTTATCTTCATTTTTTATCATTAATATCATCACACCCCACAAATATGAGTGTATCAACTCAAGTGGTTTCTTTGATTCGATATCCATCACCTCGTAACTCTCATTCACTATTTTTAATTTTTGACATATTTCACAAGTGTTGAGTCTTTCACAATCCATCTTTGGAAGATTCCTCACATCTTTAAATTTAATTAACTTAACCATTTTTTTGACCTAAATGGATGAGTCTTCTAAACCAACATTAATTCACCTCCTTAAAACTAATGAAATAAATATTTTAATCATTGGAAACTTGTGATATATTTATACTTGTTAACCATAGCTTCCAAATTATAGTTACATATTTCAACCTCAAAATTAGACATTTATTATTTTGAAAGATTACCTCATTACAATTGTCACAATGTTGACAATCAATCAAATTTTCTTCCTCAACCCATAAAAAAGTGAAAATTATTGGATTTAAGTTTCTTCTCACTAATTTTGGTAGTTCAAAATCCCTTATGTTTTATTCCTCCAAAATTTATAAAATTAAAATCACCCCAATTATACATTTGGATATATTTCAAGAGTTTCTTTCAGCCAATCATGAGTGAGGAGAAACCGTTGTAAATTATCCACATATTTCCACATTTTATTGATTTTTAAGGCACCTCAACCAATAATTATTTTTTATAATAACTCCAATTATTGGTATATTTAGAGTTCTCATTCCTCTCAAATTGTTTTGGTAGTATAGTGAGGAAGTTCTTGGTGGATTATCTATATTAATCAAACCTCCAAATAATATCCTAAATAGGATTTAAGGAAGTATACAATTGTACCATCATATTTGGATGTTATCTTGACTATCCTATGATAAATTTAGATTAAATACCTCTTCATTCATAAAATCACTTTTATTTAGTGTGATAAATATTTTAATATTAAATTTAGGATTTTTTTTCATAAAATCCATAATACCAACATCTTCCATCAATGTGAAATCTCCTTGGTTGAAAATATAGCTCATCAAAATATTTCTTTTGACCTTCAATTTAATTTAAAATCCACTACATCCTTTAAAATTATTCATTTATAGAAGCATCCACCTTTATATTGTATTTTCCATTGTCCTTAGGATTTACATTATTCTTCTTATATACCTCATTTTATTGGGAATTACAACACCATAAATTTAATTTATAATAGGTGTTATCTTCTTCATAGGTGAAATAATAAAATTTTTACCTTTCTAATTAATAAATAAACTATTTAGATTGAAATGTAGAGTCCCAAACACAATTGTTTATGGTATCATAAGGAAATATCCAAGTTAATTATTAACATAAATAACCTTATCAAATAATTTACAAATTTCAAAAACTTTTTTAATATATTTTGGAAACTCAATGTGATTTTTATTCAAATAATTCTCAACATCAAATAACATCCCCTTAAGATATACCACCACTTCTATTTTAGAAATCATGTTTGAAATAGTGATATTAAGAATCTTGTCTCTGTCATTAATAATTTCATTGTGATCGACCATATATTTTGAAAAATATATTTCTATCTCCTTAATCAAAATGAATTTTAATGTGTCAATATAGTTTTTAAAATATTAATTCTCAATCCTCAATTAAAATATCCTCATTTTAAATTTATTTGTTTCCTTAAGACATATTAATAAATCTATTCATAATGGAAATTAATTTTTTATATCCCCATATTCACTTTCCTCATCACATGTATCTTATTTTTTAATCCCTTTTTCTTCACTATAGGGTTACTTGGATTTTTTTATTTCACCAGAAAATCTTTGAGTCCTTATTCATTTGATTCTTCTTTTTCATTTTCATTTTAATCATCATGAGTAGTTTCATCATGTTTTGAGATGAATTTTATTTTCCTTAATGTGTAGCCTTTACTTTGACTCTAAATGTCTTTTACCCATTTTAATTATGTGACACCTTACTTCTCCTTAATGATATTTATGATTGATAGCCCCCTTTATCTTTATTATTCCTCTCTATGAATGTAGTGGAAACGTGTCCAATATTTTCAAAGTTAAAACACTTAATAAATTATATTGACCCTAGAATCTACCATTAACATAATACATGTATTTATAAAATAATGAAAGAAATTCAATGAAATTCATGTCATCACCCTCAAAATCAGTTTTCTCCTCTTTATATTTCTTTGGCTTAAGATGTCTCAAACATTTTAAAGATTTGAAAGTCTTATCCTTATTATATTTTAGTTTTCACCTTAAGGATGACCCTATCCTCATCTCATAATCTATAAATACATTATTGATCTTATTAAATTTAAATTCTTCCTAGTATATATCCTTTATGTTAAAAATAATGGCATTAAATTTATCCAAGATAATTATTATTAATATATTCACCATTGTGGAATCCTCAATAAAAACTATATAGATTTGGACCAGGTTTGAATTTTTTTCCCAAATAGAAGAATTCATACATCACCTCTTCTTCTCATATTTGAATATACTAAAATTGATCATTTTTATGTTTGTAACCATAAATAATTAATTTCTTATCTCCATTATGGATATCATTATTTTTCCTCAAAATTATATTCATTGTTTTTATACCCATCTCCCATGAAAACTCTTTCTATGAGAGGGATGGGAGTAACACATTACAAACTCACCCACCAAGTTCAATATTATTATTATAATAAAGGTATAGGATATACCTTCTTTTTGAACATGTACATAATTATTAGAGATATAAAGATCCCCTAAGATAAGGGAAAGAAGAAAGAAAACCACAATCTATTTCCTTAGATGGAGTCCCTTTCCATTTAACATTGGAACTGTATTATTATTGATGGTGTTTATTCCATCAATATATATTTTTGATCAATTAGATAATAAAATAAAAAACAATCATATTTTTAAGAAAATAACTACAACTAATTCAAGAATAATTGGATATAGGAGGAAATGAATCCCTGAGGTTTCACGATAAGGGATTCACTGCCCTCTTATGAGAAGCTCAGTGCCACACCATGGTACCGACATGACATTACATTGTAGACACCTAGATTCCCATGAAGGGATAGGGAGAGTTCCATGATCTCATATAAATATCATATGGTAACTCTCTCCCATTATATGTAATTTTCTATCCATGGGAAATGAGCCCATTTGGGAAAGAAAACCATTAGGTAGTGACCCAAAGTGGATAATATAATTATTAGAGGGGTGTGAATGATCTTGTCAAAAAGTTTCAGAGTGAATGTTCCAAAACACTTGGGTAATGATGAGTGGGAGAATGTTAGATATAGGAGGAAACCATTCCTTGAGGTTTATAACATGGTTTTAACCTCCATCCCGTGAGATGATTAGTAATATGATGTAGTAGAAACATGACAACCTATTGTGAAACACCTTGAGTAACAAATTGAGAGAGGATTAGTTCCATGGAATCATACAAATAGTAAATGTGAAATCTATCCCAGTATGATTCCTTTTCAAGTGATTCTTATTGATCCCTAGGAGAAACAAAAACAATGAGGACATGAGCCATAGTTGAAAATATCACTCTTAGAGGGGTTAGCATGACATGTTAGCATCTTGTTGTAACATAAGGTCCTATTACACCATAATATGCGGTTTGAAATAGTGTGTAATTAAAATTATTCATTTCTTTAAATAATCTATATATTGTACTCATATTGGAAAAGACACCTTGAATCTATCCTGATGTTCAGACACATGAAACAAATAAATACACAAATATAAATGATTGTATACACAATTATTTTACATGATTCACCCATGATGGGTTGTGTCCATGCTACACATATTAATAGTGATTTTATATTATAATTAATCAATACTTCACATGTATGGGATTAATAAATGTAGAACAAGATAAATTCTCATTCAAGGTCCATAACAAATTCCACTCTTCTCCTCACTACCTACAAGAGGGATACACATATCAGTTTATAAAAATAAATAACTCTTATCAATTTATTGATATCAAGGTAAGTTTATAATCAGTATAAGTAATTGACAATCCTTGCATCCTCATTTAAAATCAGTTTCTTGGATGTATTCCAAGTGATTATTCAAAATCCTTATCCATATATGATCAAATAATTATTAAAATAATTACATGTTGATATTTAATTAATATTCATATAACAACAATTAATATCCAATATATATAAAAATTACATATTAGGAATTGTCTTTAATGTATTATTACTTATTTAATAAAATAAAATGTTACCATGATAATCCCTATTTCTAATCCTCTATAAACATAATTAGCAATGATTTTATATATTTTATGGAGGTATTAAAAAAATATTTTTTTTTCTTTTATATACTACTCTCTAGGAACACATAGTTACTCTACTTTATCTATCATTTATTATATTGTTTTCTGAATCCTTCTCAATTCTATACTATTGATTTTAATATAACCCAATAATTTTTAATTTAAAAATAAAAATTCAAACTCAAACCACCTTCCAATGCCTGTACCTAAAAACCAAATCATTAAATAATTATCTAGAAAATCATCACCATTGAAATCCCTCTGGGTCATTGAATTTCAATACATAACGACAATTAATTTAACAAGGGAGAAAATATTTAAGTCTGGATGTAATGTCCTTATATTCAAACTCAATTGAATTTACCTTCTAAAAACATAAGTGGTGTGATCTGTATAAGATATGTCATGAGATATTGTTCCAAATATCATGAAATAGTCAGTATATAGACAAACATTCCCTTAAACATAGCTTCCCCATGATCAAATACTCTTGTTTCAGAAACTCCAAAAATTCATGATGAAAAAAACACCTTCTACCATCAAGTGGTGTTTTTAATTACCTATTTTGATAATTATAATGAGATACTAGTTAGTTCCACATGAGACTCACCACATATTTAAAACTACTCCTAGTGGGCCTGTCCATGTTTCATAAGGATTGGTAATACAAAAACTCTGAGTACCATGTTTTAGTACACAATTTATTCCCATTTTTATTTACAGATCAATGTTTAATAATTCCAAAACTTGCACAATATTCCCTATGGCTAAGACTACTATATATAAAATTCTCACCATTTCCATTAGGTGTAAATATCAATTGAAACTCTACTTAAAAATTTCCATTTTATCTTCATTATAAGTATTTCTATATTCTTTATATCATATCCAGATTCACCATAATGACTTATAATGATATGATGAATGGTGTGGGGATTTTTTTCATCACCAACCTTTTGTGTTTCACACATGATTCAAAATTATTTTCATTACAGACAACAGACAACCATTTAATATGAAATGAAAAATATTATAACCTATTGTCGAAACAATACCCCCCTTTGGATTTTGTTTCTAATCCATAACTTCGTGATCCACTACAGAAAATATCTTTCCCCCTAAATGTTTATTGTTTTAAATCCATTGTATATTTTCATTAAAGATACCACATACACCCCCTAACATTGAAAAATAATGGTTTTGAAATATACCACTTCAAGATCTATCTACATAAATTACTGTCTCTCTTTTATAATAAAATCAAAAGGGTTCATTCCGACACTTTGGAAATGTACTTGGGTACCTAAACCATCTTGAATCCCCCTTTATCAATATACTTCTTACTATAGATCTGAATTTTTCCAAACATTCATAAATACACACTATACAAAATTAACAAAGAGTATTTGAATAATCCAGAAGCCTTTGTGAACTAAATATTAATGTTTAAAGCAAGAGAAATAATTAATTCATAGAATGTTTTCCAAGAAAAACCAATAAAACCATGGAAAAACATTAAATCCCTAGGGATATTATCTTCTCAAATAATCTTGTATCCAATAAAAGTTAAATCCATGTAATCCAAAATAAAATAAAAATATGAAATTAAATAAAATTGGTACGTGGGTCTATAAAACTTATCATTTTTTAGAAATTGGTTGAACTCTAAGGTACAACTAAATCAATGATCAATTATTCTTTAGATAATTGGGATTTCATAAAATCATTCCCCTTATGAATACCTCTAAAATATTTTCTTCATTATTCTTCAAAAAATAAATATCAAAAAAATATTTTTTATTTTGATAAATCCTTGATTACTTCCACTTAATATAAATTTCCATTTTCCTCCATCCTTAGATATGATAATTTTCAGACTTTCCTTTACTATTGCAACCTATCCAGTTGAATGTAACATTAAAACCCGAGTCATATAACAGGATCACACTTTTTATATTATATAAAAAAACATAAACACAAACTACTTTATTATTATTAATTTTTTCTCTATCTAGGTGATTCTTATCACTCCCTTTGATATTTATAGCTCTATAGTTTACAAAAAAAATAGTTTCATTAACTCTTACTTTAACATTCTTGAAAATTTTTATATTACCCATCATGTAGAATGAAAACCCACTATTAAGGATCATTTGATCCTATTATTTATACTATTTAAAAATATATTGTTAAGAATATATTTCTCTCTCATAATTTACCTTTTGCGTCTATAATAAATTCTAAATTATTAGATACATGTGTTGGTTTATTCTCATTATATTTGGTATAAACAAAAAAATCAAATTATTCTCCCTCTAGTAGACCAAAACTACTTCTCAAAGGGAATAAATTAGATTTATTTTAATCTAATATTATTTTCATTCTATAAAAAAATTTCCAATTATTTTTAAAAAATTTATTGATTTATTCCAAAAATTTAAGAAACTGAAACCATACCCATAAAATGAATTTCTACTTTGAAAAAAAGGATACATTCCAATTATCCTTTATTGACATAAAATAACTTCTCCTCTTAAATAGATTTAAATATAGTTGAAATAGGATATAGTACATTCATGAAAACCAAAAATATGTCACTCAATAAATGTAACATTTTTTTCATTTTCATTTCTAAAAAAATATACAACTATTAAATATATATTTGATTTTTGGTAAGTTATTTATGGTTGAAAAATTCATCATTGATTCTAATCTCCCTTGTTATTCACATTGGATAAAAATATTATTTTGGTATAACATTGTCATAACCAATATTTTTTACCCATAAAATAGGGTCGTTGAGCACTAATAATTTTTTTTGAAATTTTCAATCCTAAATCAACCATATGTTTCAACACTTGGTCTAAGAATTTACCAAACTAAAGCTTCTTCTTTGAGCCATCTGTTTTTATTTTGGACTCAAACTTCTTTACCCAAGATAGAAAATATTATTCATGTGTATTAATCTTATTAAATTTCCATCGATACACATAATAATATTATCAATGATATGTGTCTTTTCCATATTCTTCAATAGGTAATTCATAGTTTCTTAAAATTTCACTTAATTTTTTTTATTTTCTTACACTAATGTTTTATGAAGATAGAATTTTCATCCATGTTCATAAACATAACTAGAATATTAATTCAATAGACCTCAAATTTTAATGTTATTTTTTTATCTATAAATCAATCTCCTCTAGATCCCCTTTAAATTCTACTTTTATTTATATAACTCCCCCTGATTGATCATTGTATTATACTTTTATTTTGGACCTATTCGCCAAATCCATCATTTAATCTTCAATATATGATAAAAACTCATTTTAAACTCCTTCCAATATATATTATTCTTTATATTATTCCACTTTTCATACCAAGACCTTCCATTAAAACATATTTCCATTTTCATCTGTATCTTATTCGAATATGAAGCTATGTTCATGACTAGTATAAAAAATTGATGTAAAATTCATCCTCATATCTATATATATGCTCTGATGTATTCCAAGAACTCATTCCAAATACTTTGAAATATATGGTCTAACATTTGTTATAAAAGTTTAACCTTTTATCTTAAAATAATATTCAAACAATAGTAATCAATCTGCTCCATATAGAAAAATTCCAACATATGAATTATCTTCAATTTCTTCTTCATTACATCAATAGAATATATGTCACAATGATAATCCTTATATATGATCTTCAATAAAATTAATCAACAATGACTTAATATTTTTTAATTTATATCTTAAAAAACCATGTCTTTATATTTCTTGTTCACTTCTCTAGGAACAAATAGTTAATTGTCTTTCTTTATTTTGGATTATATATATTTCTATATCATTCTTAATTTTTCATAGATGATTATAATATTACATGGTAATTTTGAATTTGAAATTCAAATTCAAATATAAAATCAACTTACTACTTATACACCATAAAATTCATGTTTTAGGTATTCTTCCAAAAAATTATCACCATTGAAATCCATTTGTGTCATTGAAGTTCAATCCATAATTGTCATGATGTTATAGAGGAATGACATAAAATCCCATATTTTTGGAGAGGTATGGAGATCTATAATACAATTTTAAACCTCTCTCTTTATTCTAATAATGTTCTGTAATGGTTATGGAGTGGTAAGGGAGAGTCCAAGGCTTGTTCAGAGGCCGAAGATCTAGAATTTGAGGAAAACTAATCCACATAGTTAGTGAATGATTAGTGATAATAGTATGAATCAATAATGTGGGAACCCAATGCAGAGAAAGAGGATTTATAGTTTATATACAAGAATGTGATCCAGGCTGCATGACCTTGTAGTGTTTCAAATATTTATAGCATATCCATTTCGCATGGGATACACATGGTTAGTAAAACTGTGTGCCCAGCCCATACGGGGGGGGGGGGGGGTCCATGGGTAGTGTTGGGTGCACGGTTGGAACATGGTTTGGCCAACCATGCGCCCAAACCATACCATCTATTAATAATGGATTAAATTACCATTATTACCATATAATTTTTAAACCCTGAAACCCCTTCTCCTTTATATTGTTTACACTAGACCACACACTAGGGGAAACCATCCTCCTCATATAGTTAGACTTTGAAACCATTCACTCATCCGAACTCTATTTTCATCACCATCATGTGCATTGAATTCCTCTCTGTAATATATCAACTCCTCTTACATATATTATTAGTCGATGTTACACTCTATTATTCTATTTTAGCGTGAGTAATTTTCCACATTTTAGGGAATTGATTAATTCTTCCAAATTATCCCATTCTAGAATTATTCAAGCACTGAAATTAGATGAGGAGAGTGCTACAAGACTAATGTATATATTCTAGTTCCTTTTTCTCCTATCCTATAGAATTTATTATGTGCACCATTGTGTCTTTCATTCAGCATCTCAAACATCACAAAAAAAACAATTAGTTATGTAAATTAAATATTTTCCATGCTTATTATGGTCCTAGATAATGGAGATTCATCCCCATTGGTTGATCTCCTTTATGTGATCCACCATATGGGTGTGCCTTTCCTTAAAGGCCCAATTTTAATTACTACAAAATGTTAAATTACCTTTGAGGTGTGTTATACATGTAACAGATTCCATGAAATTTGGAATTCACTAAGGAGAATTGATAGGCCATGTATTTAGGCCCTTATACCCTATGCTATAATTTAGAATGTATTAACCTGAATTAATTGTTTTGGATAACTTGATTTAAATTTCATGAAATGAAATGAATTGTTAAATGGTTTAAAACGTGGTATCTAAGACATACCTCATATCCAAATTGAGGGTGATACTTTGGTCCTTATGGGATTACTCAGATGAGGTTTTCATGATATATAATTAAATACTCTCATGGATTGTGAGAATGTTGGGAATTATACACAGGTCCTTATAGGATGCCTTGAATGGGCACATCAGACGCGCTACTTACCTAACCATGAGCGATACCAATTACCTAGGGGAGTCACCATGGATGGGCTTGGTTGAAAGATGCTTATAGATTTCAATGAGTGATACTCGGTCCCCTATGTGAGATACTTGGGATGGGTTTAGAGAGTTATACTTACACTAGTCTGAGAGTGATACATGTATTTTATTATTTCTGCCACCATGGATGGACTCTACAATGAGGGGTATATATATGGGCCCTAGGGAGATACATGGGATTCCTTTTATGGATTACCTTGGAGGGGCTTAATATTCCACTTATAATTTCTAAATATGCCTCATATTTAAATTCTAAGAAAGAATAATTGATACTCTATGGAAGAAACAACCAATATATATAAAATCCATGGGTTCAGTCGACCCTTGATGAGTATTTTATGAAAAAAATTATTATATACTATATCATAATTGCACATGTAACCTTGGTTCAGATACATAATTCTTAAGTCAAAGCAGGTAGTTTCGGTTATGTATCCCATTAGGAACCTAGACTGATGTATTTATTTATTTATCATCTTGTACATTTTTTATGAACAAACTAGGATTGATCTAGACACCATTTGCGGTGTCTTACAGTGTATATCACACACCCTTATCAGGCCTCCCATGGCACTGAAACTGACTTCATGACTATAGGTGTTGTAACACCCTGAGATTTTATAAGAAATATTTTGTTTTTATGTAATATGTTATAGAAACTCCAAAGGAATCTTTCACTACACACAACACTTCCTTGTCTTGCGTTACACACAATAGCAACTATCCTCGATAGCTTGGGTTGTACGCAATACCGAGTTTCACTAAACAATGATATGTTTGTAAATGATTATATAAACTAGCTCCTATGAATAGTAATACCCACTTTTTGAAATTTTATAAATTTTTCCTTTCAAAATGAAATTCATTTTTGGATTCAGAATATTGAAATTAGGTTAGGGTGAATTTATGGTATTTTTCTGAAAACTTACAATTTTTGATGAATAGTGAAAAACACTGAGTTATAGTTTAAAACCGATTTTTTAATTCAATTTTTATTTATTTTATTTAAATATATTTTATGTCAAAATATATAAATAATAGCTATATATGTTCAATGTAATTCATTAGAGTTATTTTATAATAATTTTAGATATATAAAAATTTTATTGAACTTTTTACCGTCTTTTACCAACCTTCTAGGAGAATTTTCAAATTTACAAAAAACATAATTTTACCGCTTCTATGACTTGAATTTATAAAATCTGAGTGAAATGGTTAATATCAAGGAGTATGATGTGGTTTAATAAGATAAAAATAATTTTTGGCGAACAATAACGTTTTACTTTAGTTACCACGGTTAAAAGAAAATAGGGTAATTAAGGGTAAAAATGATATTATTATTACCATAACACATGTACTAATTCTATTGGATAAGTGTAATTGGACCAAAAAAATCTTAGGAATAAAATATGACCATTTAGGTCCACTTGGATTAGATTAGGACATTTATTATTATTGAATTCAAAGAAGAGTTAAAAGAATTAAAATCAAAGTTTAATAAGTAAACAAATTTTAATAGAAGGTTATAAATAAGTTAAATTAGACTATAAATATTCATTAGAAAGATAAAAATATTTCATACATAATGGTAGTTTATTTATAATTTTTAGAAATTAAATTATTTAGTTTAGTTATGACACAATGATGATGCAGTAATTACCTTATTAATGAAATATTAACATAATTGATATTATAAATACCCAAATAAATGTAATTTTAGCCTTTTTATGAATTAATATAATTTTTTAGGATAATATATCATATTAAGGTTGGTTAGATGAATTATTTTTGAATTAATAATGCTGTTATAAATATAGAAAAAACAAAATACCAAATAGTGTCAAAATTGACAAAAAAGAGTTTTTAACACAAATATTAAATTATTAATTGATATTATATTCCTAAAAATCTAAGGTTCAGAAAAAAGACTTATATAATAATATATATGACATTAAGGAACCAATTTGTGTTCTATTGGAAGTTTATAGTAAGTGTATTAACCATATAGTGTAAGAATACCAGAAGACACGGTAAAAGATAAATTATTTAACACAGAGTTAAATCTAAATGATAAGGTTAAAATGGTAACCTAAACTTTTAAAAAACAAATTTGTTGAGATTATTTATACTCATCCCCACCCTAGACTATTAATAAGTCACTTTGGATCCATTATAAACCGAATATTAATTTATTATAAAATAATATTTTAAGTTGTTCCTAAGGTGCCCCTCACCCTCTTATAAAAGGTCACTCCCCTTATCTCTAATTAACACCTAAAAATCCATTTTTATCAGACAAAACCTACCCAAATACCCTCTAAACTATCCTCCATTCATCCTAGAGGCCTTACTTTAGTCATAAATCCAACCTATGGAGCCCTTTTGATCAAATCAAAAGGAAGAACCTGAGGAAGAGGTAAATATCTCACCCCCTATTTTAAGATCTTTTCTTCTTCCACATACTCATTATTTTTTGCTTCCATTATAAAATAATAACTCTAGAATATTCTATATACTTTTATTTTATTATAAAAGGTACACCCATATTTTTTATTTTATCCATCCTATGAATGAAAAAGTCACCACACGTGCGTACGTACAACTTACCGTCTCCACGCCGTGGTGTATTTTGTTATTCAAACATTTCATCATTTGGATGGGTTTGATAATGAGTGTAAATGATATAAATAATAAATAAAACATTATTATGATTCTGTATATATGATATAAAATCCAACTATATACGATTTTAATATCAAAAGAATGATATCATCGCTCATGCGTACGTACGGCCTACCGTCTCCACGATATGATGCGACTCGTTCTACATGATCTTCATTGAATAATGATTATATAAATGAATTGAATGAATTGAATGAATAAATATGATATATATTACAGTAATAAAATTCTATAAATGAGGTATCAATAACCTAAAATGTGGAATAAGAATTTATTCGATAAAACATGCAGAAGAACATAAAGCAATGAACACCCGAATAACAAGTAGCATTGAAATATTACTAATAAGAAGATAATAATATGACCATATATGATATAATAACATTGAATATGATTCTATAATAAGTCAATGACATTATTTAAATAATTATAAATGAGTTTTGGATGCGTACGAAGCATATCATACCTAAGGTAAGGGAAAATATTCCAATCTCATTTTTATCTGAGATTGTTTATACATCACAATTTATTGGGGCATATTTATCATAAAAATCCATGTTTCCCCAATATGAAATATTATTTCTATCCTCCTAAAATTGTTTAAATCCAATTATACCTATTGGTCAATTTTTAGTAAAAGATATGAAAGGAATCTTTTTTCATTTTCAGTACGGGATACGTTTTTACTTTTCCGGCCAAAGTATGAGAAGAATGTTTTTTTAACTTATACAACATGAAAGGGTTTTTATGATTTCATAGAACATTATTTCCATGAAGCTTTTTTTACATGTTTTTATGTTTATTTTTAATTAAATTCTTTTAGTTTAAAATTGTATGACATGTTAAGAAAGGAAAAATGTTTTGGATGTAGAAAGGATATTTTCCTCCAGAATGGAGTTCAAGTGTTTTATCAAAATTATTTTACATATAAGATAATATAGGGTTCTGTTTATATCCCTATTTTTACATTGATTTGATTATTTTATGATGGAATTATTTTTATAAAGTCCTTTTATCTTATATGGTTGATGTTATGATGGCATGATGTTTAAGAATCCCATTTTTATTACATGGGTTATGTTATGATATATGATTTATGATTTTGTGGCACACATAAGAATGGTTTCATTATGAGAAGGGTGGGACCTATATCTCCATCCAATGCATTGGGTAAAGATTTATATCTCATGAGATAGACATGGAAGGAACGACAAGTTAATCCGGTTAAGTGATACTGGACTGGAACGAGGAGTGAACACGGTTCAGAAATGCACATTGTCCACTATGATAGTCTTGGCAATGATTATTGACCAATAAGAAATGATTTTCTATGATTATGTGTATATTCCACAAAGTTTCATGTTTTACATTATGATTATATGGAGTACATTTCACTACTATGATTTATCCCATGTTATGATATTATGATCTCTTTTGTAGGATAAGATTTTCAAAATGTTATGTTCTTATGTATATGATAGGATTGATATTTACTTTGTTTACCCTTACTGATCATTTGAGCTCACCCTTTGTATGTCTTCTTTTCCATAGGTTTAGAAAAAGGTTTTTCAGTAGGATATTCCAAAAGGGACTCTAGATATGATGAAATAAATGGGAGACAATGTAGATGATTTATGAACCAGTTTTTTATGTTTCCCAGTTTTTAAAGACAGTATACCTATATTGTCCTATCATGGTTTTGTTATATGTTGTAATAATTATGCTTCAATTCTAATGTAATAAAAATGTATGTAAAGTATGGTTCGTTATATTTGGTATCAGAGGAAAGGTATAGTCATCCTTTGGAGACTAGGATGTGAATGCCTTAGTAAGAACCTAAAGGATATGTCTAAGAATAGAACACAATATTAGTGTTTTAGAAATGGCCATGAATAACCTATGATAAGACCTTAAGTGTGAAATTTTATTCTTGATTATGTGGTTTTCCTATTATGATTAGTGTTTCTCACACTATGATTCTTGGTTTTAGTCAATGGATGGAACCCGAAAGAACCATGTTAATGATGAATGCGACGAGCAATGCAATGATTGTCCCCCCTGAGAAACCAAACATTATGGGAGTTGGAATGAAAAATCTTGTAGCCATGATCACACAACATTCTCATGCTATGAATCATGAAGGACTTACAAACAAGCAGAGGAAGGAGAAACATTATGTTGAATCCTTCATGAGGTAGCGTCCACCCTCATTCAGCGGGTCTATTGATCCATTAGTGGATGAAAAATGGATCAGTACCACTAAAAAGATATTTTTAGTTCATCAATGTTCTGAACATGATTAAGTCATCTTAGTAGTATATCATTTGGAAGGTGAATCTGATCAATGGTGGAATCTTACCAAGAATACAAGGCAAAGAGACAAAATTGAGTCCATGGAATGGGATGAGTTCAAGAACATATTTTTCAATAAGTACTTCCCTTGAATTTTCGAAAAAAGATGGAGAAGTTGTTTCTTTAACTAAAGAAAAAGGATGATGAATCTGGTGGTACCTACGAAGAAAATTTCTCATGACATGCAAGGTATTATTCCGGAATTGTTAACCAACCTGAGAGTAAGATCGATCGATTCTTTAGTGGCATAAAACCAAGTCTTCGAAGGGCGTTATCCATAAGGGACTTCAATATCTATGAGTAATTTTTTCGATGTGCTCTCAAGGTTGAGATGGAGATTTGAGTAACCCATCAGTCATATGGGTTTGATAAGAAGAGGAAAATGGAATTCAAAGGGAAATCTAAAGACCACAATAAAAAGAAGATGTTTTTTCCCTTATGCTCAAAGTGTGGAAATAAACATAGAGGGAATTGTCTCAAAGGGACATGTAAATGTTTCAAATGTGGAAAAGAAAGTCATCGGGCATTTTAATGCCACAATGTTGGGAAAAATATGTCTAGTGATGCGAACAAAGAAAAGGCTACACAGAATGCACCTCCTACACTTCAATGTTACAAGTGCAAGGAAATGGGGCATTATGATAATGAATGCCCTAATCCAAGGTTTTTTGATGATGATCTACGTCAACAAACTCTTAAGGCCAAATACAAAGGAAATTCACATGCAATTTCTATCGGCGATGTGGAGTATGATAATGAAGTGGTGAAATGTACACTTTCCATCCACTCTAAAGTAGCAAATTTTTTATTTGATTCTGGATCCACCCACTCTTTTATTTATGAAGAATTTTCAAAGGGTATCACCGTAATACCTCAACAATTAGATGTTGAGTTAGCTGTGACAACTCCTAATGGCACAACGGTTGCATCAAAAGTTTATAATTCTTCTCCAATTGACATTTGTGGGAAAGTTATTCCTGGAAATATTGTGATCCTTCCTATAGTGGAATTTGATGTGATTCTTGGCATGGATTGTATTTCCTTATATGGAGCTCCTATCGATTTCCAGAGAAGGGAAGTCACATTTCATATTCCCGATCAATATATAATCATCTATCGATGCAAGGAGGAATATAACCTTCTAGTGGAAATTTATTCCATATTATGGGTCTTGATTCCAATAAATGAAGGTTATTTATCTCAAATGGTTGGAGAGAAACTCACGATTAAGAATATGCCCATTGTACGGGAGTTTGATGATGTCTTTCTAGAAGAATTTCCTGGTCTTACACCAAATCGTGAAGTTGAGTTTTCAATAGAACTCATATCTAGTGCTATGACCATTTCAAAGGAACCTTATAGAATAGCCCCAATTGAGTTGTAGGAATTAAAGAAGAAACTCCAAGAGAATCTTGATAAGGGATTCATAATCCCCAGTGCATCACCTTGGGGAGAACCTGTTTTGTTTATTAAGAAGAAATATAAATCAATGAGACTCTGCATTGATTTTAAAGAACTTAACAAGATCACTATCAAGAACAAATATCCTCTCCCTCACATTGATGGCTTATTTGACCAATTAAGCGGAGCTCAATACTTTTCCAAGATTGATCTTAATTCTGGGTATCATCAATTAAGGGTCAAAAGGGAATATATACCAAAGAAGGATTTCCGTTAAAGGTATGGACACTATGAATTTATAGTGATGCCATTCGGTCTTACTAATTCCCCTGCTATCTTCATGGATCTAATGAATAGATTCTTTAAAGACTATCTTGATCAGTTTATGGTAGTCTTTATAGACGATATTCTTGTCTATTCAAAGAGAAAGGATGAACATGAAGATCAAATGAGAATTGTATTAAAGACCCTAAGAAAGGAGAAGATTTATGCCAATTTTACCAAGTGTGAATTTTGGCTTAAAAAATTTTCATTTTTGGGTCACATAATCTCAAAATAGGGGATATCTATGGATCCAGCAAAATAGAGGTTATTGAAAGGTGGTCGAGACCAACAACAATAACTGAGATCTGAAGTTTTCTTGGTTTGGCTGGATATTATCAACGTTTTGTGAAACATTTTTCATGATTATCTAATCCACTCAACAGGTTGACTCGAAAAGGAGTTAAGTTCTTTTGGAAGGAGGAGTGTGAAGAGAATTTCAAGGAGTTAAAAAGAAGGTTATCCGGTGCACCAGTTATCACACTACCTTGTAGTGGAGAATGGTTTTTGATCTATAGTGATGCATCTAAGAAGTAATTGGGGTGTGTTCTCATGCAAAATGATATGGTGATAGCTTATGCCTCACGACAGTTGAGAATCCATGAAAAAAATTACCCAAATCACGATTTGGAATTAGCTGCGGTAATATTTGCATTAAAGATTTGGAGGCATTATATTTATGGTGAAATGTGTGATATTTATACTGATCATAAAAGTTTAAAGTATATTTTCACACAAAAGGAGTTGAATATGCACCAAAGAAGATGGTTGGAGGTGATTAAGGATTATGACTACTCAATTCATTACCACCATGGGAAATAAAACATGGTGGCAGACGCATTAAGTCTACAAGACCATGCTAGCTTATCCATGATGATGGTCACAAAAGATCCAATATTTAGGGACTTACAAAGGATGGATGTTGGAATTATAATGGAAGGGGAAAAATCTTATCTTTCTCAAATGAATGTTCAACCATCTATACATGTGATGATTAAAGAGGCACATAAAGAAGATGTCGAGTTATAGAAGAAGGTGAGAAATATTCCTGAATTCCCCATTGACTATGATGAAATAATAAGGTTCAGGAATCGGGTTTGTGTTCCTCCCATCCCAGAATTAAAGAAGGAAATATTGTATGAAGCTCATAGTTCTTCATTCTCTATTCACCATACAAGCACAAAGATGTATAGGGACTAGAAGGGGTACTTATGGTTGGATGGAATGAAAAGAGATGTTGATGAATACATCTCTTAATGCTTGGTTTGTTAGAAAGTTAAAGCTGAGAGACAGAAGTCTAAGGGGATGTTACAACCATTACCCATAACAGAATGGAAATGGGAAAACATCACTATGGAATTTTTCACTGGACTTCCTAAAACATCCAAAGGCATTAATGCTATCTGGGTTATAGTTGATCATCTTATGAAGTCGGCACACTCATTTCTATTAGAGAAGATTTATCTCTTGATCATCTTTCCAGGATATATGTGAAGGAAGTGGTAAGATTCCATGGAGTTCCACTTTCCATTATATCTGATTAGGATCCGAGGTTTAACTTGATGTTTTGGAAAAGTCTTCAGCATACTCTAGATACAGAGTTGAGTTTCAGCACTTCTTATCATCCTCAGAAAGACGGTCAATCTGGGAGGAAAATTCAAACTCTAGAAGACATGTTGAGAGCTTTCTCTAAGGGTTTAAAAGGTGCTTGGGATCAACACCTACCTTTGGTGGAATTTTCTTATAATAACAGTTTTCACTCCAGTATTCATATGGATCCTTATGAAGCTCTATATGGAAAGAAATGCAGAACTCCAACTTACTGGTATGAAGTTGGGGAAGGAAAGCTATTAGGACCTAATCGTGTTAATGGGATGGTAGAAAAGGTAAGATCTATTCAACAACACATAAGAGCAGCTCATAGTCGAAAACAAGTTATGCCGACAACCGAACAAAATACCTAGAGTTTGAAGTGGGTGATAAAGTGTTCTTATGAATATCTCCTTGGAAGAGAGTAATGAGATTTGGGAATAAGGGCAAGCTGAGCCCTAGGTATATTGGTCCTTTTGAGATATGGATCATGTTGGGAAGGTTACTTAACGATTGATTCTTCCACCGAATCTCTCTCAAGTTCATGATGTCTTCCATGTATCTCTCCTGAGAAAATACATACCTGATCCTTCACATGTACTAAGCTCAGAAGGTGTACCGCTGGAGCAAGATATTTCTTATGAACAATAGCCAATAGAGATTCTGGATCATAGAGAAAATGTTCTTCAAAACAAGACCACTCGCTTGGTTAATGTTTTATGGAGGAACCACCAATTAGAAGAAGCTACATGGGAACTTGAGGATATGATGAGGGAGAGGTATCCTCATCTGTTTATTATGAAGTGACGAATTTCAAGGACAAAATTCGTTTTAAGGGGGGTAGAATGTAACTCCCTGAGATTTTATGAGAAATATTTTGTTTTTATGTATTATGTTATACAAAACACCAAAGGAATCCTTCACTACACACAACACTGCCTTGTCTTTTATTACACGCAAGAGCAACCTTCCTCGATAGTTTGCATTATACGTAATGCTGAGTTTCACTAAACCACGATATGTTAGAAAAAGATTATATAAACTAGCCGTTATGAATAGTAATACCCACTTTTTTAAATTTTATAAATTTTATATTTCGAAATGGACTTCATTTTTGGATTCGGAATATTGAAATTAGCTTAGGGTGTGTTTTTGGTATATTTCTGAAAACATTCGATTTTTGATGAATAGTGAAAAACACTGAGTTATAGTTTAAAACTGAATTTTTATTTAAATAAGTATTTATTTTATTTAAATTTATTTTAGGTAAAAATAGATACATAATACCTATATATATTCAATTTAATTCATTGGAGTCATTTTATAATAATTTTAGATATATAAAAATTTTATTGAACTTTTTACCATCTTTTACCCACCTCCTATGAGAATTTGAAAATTTTATATAAAACATAATTTTACTATTTTTGTGAGTTGAATTTCGAAAATTTGAGAGAGACTGTTAATATCAAGGAGTAAAATGTGGTTCAATAAGATAAAAATCATATTTGGTGAATAGTAACTTTTTACTTTTATTTACCACCGTTAAAAGTAAATAGGGTAATTAAGGGTAAAAATGATATTATTATTACCCTAACAGATGTTATAATTCTATTGGATAAGTGTAATTCAACCAAAAACAACCTTAAGAATAAAATATTACCATTTAGGTCCACTTGGATTAGATTAGATCATTTATTATTATTTAATTCAAAGAAGAGTTAAAAGAATTAAAATCAAAGTTTAATAAGTAAAACATTATTAATATAGAGTTATACATAAGATAAATTCGACTATAAATATCAATTAGAAAGGTAAAAATACTTCCTACATGATGGTATTTTATTTTTAATTTTTAGAGGTTAAATAATTTAATTTATTTATGACTAAATGATGATGCCATAATTACCTTATTAATGAAATATTAACATAATTGATATTATAAATACACAAATAAATGTAATTTGAGATTTTCTATGAATTAAAATAATTTTCTAGGTTAATATAACATATTAGGGTTATTTAGACGAATTATTTGAGAAGTAATAAGGCTGTTATGAATTTAGAAAAAAAACCCCAATAGTGTCAAAATTGACATAAAAGAGTTTTTAAAAAAAATAATAAATTATTAATTGATATTATATTCCTAAAAATATAAGGTTTGGAAAAAAGACTCATATAATAATATATATGATATTAATGAACCAATTGGGGTTCTATTGGCAGTTTATAGTAGGTTTATCAACCATATAGTGTAAGCATACAAGAATACACGGTAAAAGTTAAATTATTTAACTTAGAGTTAAATCTAAATGATAAGGTTAAAATAGTAACCTAAACTTGTCTAAAATCTATTTTTTGAGATGATTTCGACCCATGACCACCATATCTTAGAAATAAGTCACTTTGTAGCCATTATAAACTGAATATTAATTTATTATAAAATAATATTTTAAGGTTTTCCTAAGGTTCCCCTCACCCCTCTTATAAAAGGCCACTCCCACTTCTCTCTAATTCACACCTCCAAAGCCATTTTCCTCGGCAAAACACTGACCAAATACCCTATCAAATGTCCTCCCTTATTCCTAGAGGCCTTAATTTAGTCAGAAATCCATCCTAAGGGGCCCTTTTGATCAAATCAAAAGGAAGAACCCGAGGAAGAGGTAAATATCTCACCACTTATTTCAAGATCCATTCTTCTTCCAATTACTCAATCTTTGTTGCTTCCATTATAGAATAATAACTCCAGTATCTTATATATAATGTGATTTTATTATAAATGGTACAACCATATTAGTTATTTTTTCCATCCTATGAATGAAAAATTCACCACACGTTCGTACGTACGGCTTACCGTCTCCACGTCGTGGTGTAGTTTCGTATTCAAACATTTCATCACTTGGATGGGTATGATAATTAGTATAAATGATATAAATAATAAATATAAAATTATTATGATTCTTTATATATGATATACCATTCAATTATATACAATTTTAATACAAAAATAATGATATCATCCCTCGTGCGTACGTATGGCCGACCGTCTCCACGATGTGATGCGACTCGTTCTACATGAACTTCATTGAATAATGACTATACCAATGAATTGAATGAATAAATATGATATATATTACACTAATGACATTCTGTAAATGAGTTATCTAAAACCTAAAAATAGGAATAAGAATTTATTCGACAAAACATGCATAAGAACATAAAGCAATGAACACCTGAATAACAAGTAGCAATGAAATATTACTAATAAGAAGATAAGAATATGACCATATATGTTATCATAAAAATGAATATGATTCTATAATAAGTCAATGACATTATTTAAATCATTATAAAGGAGGTTCAGATATGTACGAAGCATATCATACCTAAGGTAAGGGAAAATCTCACAATATCATTTTTATCCAAGATTGTTTATACTTCAGAATTTACTGGGGGCATATTTATCATCCACATCCATGTTTCCTCAATATGTAATATTATTTATATCCTCATAAAATTTTTCAAATAAAATTTTACCTATTGGTGAATTTTTATTAAATAATATGAAATGAATCTTTAGTTTTTTTCAGTACGAGATACTTTTTGACTTTTCCGGCCCAAGTACAAGAAGAATGTTTTTTAACATATACGGCATGAAAGGATTTTTATGATTTCATAGAACATTATTTCCATGAAGCTTCCTTCACATGTTTTCAATTTTATTTTTAATTGACTTATTTTAGTTTAAAATTTTATGACATGTTAAGAAAGGAAAAATGTTTTTGAAGTCGAAAGGATATTTTCCTCAAGAATGGAGTTCAAGTGTTTTATCAAAATTATTTTCCATATAAGATAATATAGAGTTCTATTTCTATCCCTATTTTTACATTGATTTGATTATGTTATGATGGAATTATTTTTATTAATTCCTTTTATCTTATATGGTTTATGTTATGATGGCATGATGTTTAGGAATCCCATTTTTATTACACGGGTTATGCTATGATATATGATTTATGATTTTGTGGCACACATAAGAATGGTTTCACTATGAGATGGGTGGGACCTATATCTCCCTCCAATGCATTTGGTAAAGATTTATATCTCATGAGATTGACTTGGCTGGAACGGAATGTTAATACAGTTTAGTGATAGAGGATTGGAATGAGGATTGAACTCGGTTTAGAAATGGACATTGTCCACTATGATAGTCTTGACAATGAGTCTTGAATAATAATATGTGATTCTCTATGATTATCTATGTATGCCACAATGTTTCATGTTTTATGTTATGATTATTGGGATTACATTTCACTACCATGATTTATCCCATGTTATGATATTATGATCTCTTTTGCAGGTTAATATTTTTAAAATGATATGTTCTTATGAATATGATATGATTGATATTTTCTTTGTTTACCCTTACTGAGCATTTGAGATCACCCTTTTGTATTATTTCTTTTCCCCAGGTTAGGAAGAAGGGTATTAAGTAGGACATTCCAAAAAGGGACTTTAGATATGATGGAATAAATGGGAAACAATGTAGATGCTTTATGAACCAGTTGTTTATGTTTCCTAGTTTCTAAAGACACTATACCTATATGGTCCTATCATGGTTTTGTTATATGTTGTAATAAGTATGAATCAATTCTAAAATAATAAAAATATGTAATTAATGGGTCATTATAGGTTTAAATAAAGTTAATCATCCAACTTATGATGTTTGATTCTTGGAACTAGGATGGAGCATGAGGGAAGAGGATCGAGCCGATTCCCATGATGCTGGTGGTAGCATTTTTTGGTGTTTTTTTATTTTAGATTGCCATGTGGTGTATTCCTATTTCCCTTTTATCTCATGTAATACATTTTTCATAGTTAAATGACATGATCATCATCATTTTTTTCATTTATTGATTATTCAGCTTCTGCCTACTTATTTATTTGGGACAATTTATTGTTCTTATTTCTACATCTAAGATATATTGATTATAATTTTCCTACACTCGTATTAATTATGGAAAAGCCTTTTCATGTATACTTCTTAGGACCTCAGTACTATTCAAAAGCCTATGACATATGGGAATTCTTTCTTGATGTATTGTGTCTAACCATCTCAGGGCACCGCTTAGTGGACTCTGTGGAGGGATCCTATAATATGGTATCCAAGTGTCCTTTTTATTTTATATTACTATTTAGATATTAGATAAGAGGATAGAATTTATTGGAATTTTTTAATGGGGGTTTTATTGTGAGTGACTAACCCACATACAAGGGAAACCCAAATTACCTGGGATGGGTTATCATTGTTTTGGTTTGTACCTATTACATTGGCATTGTTTTCACCATTTAGTGACACACATGTCTTGTGAAATTATTATTATTATTTGTGTTGATATTATTATGTTGGGTTTCATTTCCATGGAATAGTATGAAAAGGAGGTACCATCTCATGCATAATATTAGCCATTTGAGGACTCACACTCCATGAATTATGCTATGCCATATTTATATTACTACATATGTTTCTTGTATTAAATGTGGTTGTGCTGAGTGTCTTGGTTGTATTATATATTTAAATTTTATAATGTAATTTTTTGGGTTACCAATATTTTATTAGTTAATTTACAAAATTAATGTAAAGGGAATTTTCCTTTATATATTGAGGATGAAACAATAATTATAAAATTATGCCATGTTTGAGCTAAGAACTACTAGTTCCATGGGTTGAAATATTAGTTGATTTTATTAATTAATGTCAATTTTAATTTATAAATAAATGAATTATATAAATTTTAAATGGATTTATATTTGAAAAAATCAATATACATGAGGTGTTACATGTAGGTACTAGATGTAAAGGTCAGATCATAGTATCTTGATGTTCCAATTGTAGTTAAAAACGTGTATGTGCCTTTATAAATTGGCAATTGTGACATATTTTACTAGATTGAGATATCTATATCCACATAAATAATAATTATCTTCAATCAATTTAATTTTTAAAATGAAATGGATATTTCTATGTGGGGATTCCAATTGCAATGTAAAAATGTGTTTTCCTATAAACATTACAATTGAAACTACATATATTGGAACGTATGTTGTGCTATATGAGACCATAACACTAACCCTACCATAGTAATGGGTAGTAGGAAGTGTGTACTAAGAATTTTATAATCATTGCGACCTTTTATATCACCTACACCTAACTTCAGGAGAAATCACAGAGATGTGAATAATTTATAGGAATGATGTGTACCTGTATTTTCCTGTTTTTAGTTTTTTCCTATCTAATGTAAATCTTATCAGAGGTGTACAATTATAAATTTAACAGATAAGACACCATGGAGTACTTGTGTCATATTCTATGAAGGTGGAGACAACTATGATCCAAAGTTAGTGGGCACAGAGCCACTATTGTTACATCCTATAGTGCCACATAAGGAACCTCCTATTTCTATTCAACTTGAAGTCAATGCTCAAATTCATGATAGTTTCTTCTGCTTCATGTAATTTGTACAAGGTGCTATGGGACCTTCCCCATCTTTGGAATAATTGACATGGATGTTATAACATAGGCATCCTCCCACCCTCTTGAGAAAAAATGGTCATCAAATTTATGAGTCTTTTACAGAGGCCATGTTATCGATATTTATGTATATAGAGATGTCTCTAGAGAAGAGGGTCATGTTTTCCACCTATATACTCCAATAATCCACCAATCATTTTTGAGATGTAATAAATCAGGTTGGAAGACATTAGGGTATTCTTTAAGAGGACTTCTAGATAGCCATATATGATTAACTCTTTCTATAAATGATGAGGGTAGACCACATTTGAGAGTTTATTCATCTTAATCAGGGTTCCATGTAGGTGATGGAGAACTCGGATCATTTCACTGAGCTTCTGCACTTTTCACTGAAACTGGATAGTGATGATTTTATGACTACAAAATAATATGGGTATGATATTTTGTACCCCATACCATCATAGATGAACATATTTTGGATGAATAATATTTCTAATATAGTGAACCTGGACATCATCACTATGTTGTATACAAGGGAAGCTAACCATGTGAGTCAGGGTGGTTTAGATTCGAGATAGAGATATGGTTTGTCTAGAGGAAGTAAGAGTCTTCTCGATGGTGCATGTGGGGGAAGTTATGGACAGATGACACAAACTAATTTTTATGTGGTGTGTAATTAATGTGTTAGGGTTAGACAAAAGAATTATCAGTGTACGAGGAACCTAATAATGTTCCAAAATTGTTGTAGGATGGGTCAAATTTAGAATTTTTTCCTAACATTTACTCTAGTGTCTTGTGTGAATGGATCTGTACTGAAACTACATTCTGGTACATGATCAGTAGTTCCAAATCAGGATAGAAGATTTTATACTATGAGATGATAAGGTTGAGGAGATGGTTATGGCTAACATAGTCAATCTTTAGATGTTCAACATCAATAGAGTGACCGTACTCAGGTTAGTCAGGATGCGTCTCCAGGTTTCTGATTAGACTATATTTATGCAGTGTGTCCTACTCCGAAAGAGGATAGTCTAGGGTCTTCTATAATACATGGTAATATTCTATTAGTCTCTACTTTATTTTCTTCCATTTTTGATACAGGTGCATCATAATCATTTATATATAGGGAAATTTGGGAATGTATGGGCCTATAGATAGAGTAATTTTATGGAATTATGACTCTCGGCATGCCATTGGGGGTTCTATCATAGAGTATGAACTAGTGTCGGGATATACACCTTTAGAAATATGGATACCATTTGTTCTAGAATTTATTTATCCTTCAGATTACTGGATTCGATGTCATGCTTATAATGGATGGGCTTGTGACTTATCTTGCCCTTAATGATTTATATTTCTAGAGGGTGACATTTACATCACCAGAGGGAAGAAAGTATATTCATAATAGAGAATGGGATAATCAAGAGAGTTGAGATGCACCCGAGCATCATGGGTTGGGCAGGGTGATGACCTAGATGAAGAGTCACTTTAGGAGTGATAATATAATATGACTTATAGAGTTCCCTCATATATTGGATCAGTTTAAGGATATATTCTTTAATAATTATTTACATTAACACAAGAGAGAGAGGTGGATTTCACCGTCGAGCAAGTGATAGGTGTCGCATCCAAATCCATTCCCATTATAGTATGGAACCTACGGTGCTCTAGGAACTAAATAAGGAGTTGGAAGTCTTAGAGAAAAAATATTGTATATAAACTAAAATGTTTACTGGGGGTTTAACTATCTTTTTATTAAAAAATGTGAACATTACCCTCTGATTATGAGTGTATTATCAATGCATGAATTATCATATAGTGAAGAACTAGTATTGACTTCCTCATATAGCTGAACTCTTTAACTAGATTCGAGGAGTTAAATTTTTCTATAATATAAATTTAATCTCTGGATATGAATAGGTGCATGTGACGGCATTATACAAACCCTAGATAGTGTTCTAAATAAGGTAAAACTTGTATGATTATTTGGTTATTCCATTCGTCCTTACAAACATTAAAAAGTCTTTTTGAACATGATGTATCAAGTTTTCAACCCATATGTAGATTAATTTTAGGTAATCTTCATGGTCGAAATCCTAGTGTATTCATTCACTAGACATGAACATGGGAATAACCTTAATATTTTGTTTGATATAAGGAGTGAGTTCCAGATGTATTCTAAGCTCATAAAATTCCACATTTGGATGGATAAATTTCACTTCATGGGTAATATTATCTTATAGGAAATAATGTATTTTGACCCATTCAAGGTGAGTGTTTTTGTTTCCCGATATCATCCCCAAAACGTCTTTGACATACACAGTTTCATGGGGAAATCTAGATAATATAGAATATTCAATTAGGATTTATTATTTCCTGAAGTTCCTTGTACAAAATTAACTAAGATGGGTGTGAAATTCATGTGGTCTGAATCTTATGAGACAACCTTTCAGTATTTGAATGGGTTACTAAATTTAGTGTTGATCTTGATTTTTTCAGATCTAGGAAAAAGTTAAAAAATATAATATGATGCTTTAGGAATCAGTATTGGAGCAGTTTTGATGCAGGGTGATCGAGTTGTGGCATACCAGTCCTTCCTGCTAAGGCATCATGAGTGGAATTACCATATGCACGACCTTGATCTAGTAGCTGTGGTTAATGACTTATGTTATTGGATAATTATATATTAGGTTAGTGGTTCGTTATTTAAACATATCAAAAAATCATTAAATATACATCTACACAATGTTATTTGAATATTAGGCAGCACAGGTGGGTAGAATACATATTGTTGTTTAATATTGAGCTTACCTATACACCCAGGTAGGGAAGTACCTTAGCTCATGACCTAAGATGGGATATTAAAAAATAGATCATCTAAGAGGCCATTATTTTTTTTTAAAGCTAATGGATATAATTTCTAAGATGCAATTGGATGTTCAGGAATGTCATAGGAAAGATGTTCTGGAAGATTTTGCAGTGACATAATCTATTCTGGAATGGGTGTGAATGAGTTATCTTTTAGATCCTAAGGAACTTTTTTTGAGGGAGAGTTTCTTGGGTGATAACTACCTCTTGGTTGGGTTGATGACGTGAAAGAGATATGTCACTTCCATACACATGTGTGGGTTCCTGTTGACATGCATGAAGAGTTGGTGTAGGAATATCATGCCTATGTTTGGAATGATCACCATGGTCTTACTAATATGTCTTGAGAAACATGTTGTAATTATTGATGGTTAGGTATGAAGAGTCATATTGTAGGTTTTATTGCTTGGTACTTCACCAATAATCCGATGAAGGTGAGAACCAGTGACCTACTAAAATTATATATCCTCTTCCAATTCCTGAGTGGAAATGGAAGAACATCACCATGAATTATGTGATAGGGTACCATGATCCCCTTGAGGTAGTGATGCAAAATGGGCTATCATCGATAGGTTGAGAAAGGACAGGAAATTTTTACATATCTAAGATACATTCTCAATTAATGATATTGGAAGGATATATATTTTGGAGGTATTACACCTTCATGGTGTTATACATTCCATCATATTTGACTGGGATGCATGGTTTAAAACACAATTCTGGCAAGGGTTGTAGAAGGAACTATGATCATAGGTGCTATTGAGTACATCATATCACCCTCAGACCGATGGGAAGTTTGAGATTATGTTATGGGTAATATAGTATTTTCTCCAAGCATGCGTCCTTGATTTTAGAGGTTCATTGGAAAAAAATATACCTCTTATTTAGTTTTCCTATAATAAAATATTTAAGGAAACATTTCAGATGCATCCGTATGAGGCCCTTTATGGTATGATGTTCCATTCACCCATGTTCTAGTTAGTGATAGATGGGTTAACAATACAAGGTCCTCATATCTTTCATGAGAATTTAGAGAATTTATAGCTAATTCAATATTGTATGGATATGACACAGTTCATAGAGAAATGTTATACTGATCATCATCATCGACCTTTGGAGTTCTAGTTGGGACATCTGGTATTTCTACGAGTATCACCCAGATTGATTCATCGATGGATTTAGGGATAGGGAAAGCTATCTCATCATTATGTCAGGCCTTTTGAGATTATGGAGGGAGTTAGGATGGTATTCAATCAGTTTTTATTACCTTATAGGTACCATTCCATGAACTAAATCATCCATGTACCATATCTTCAAAATAATAATTATGACTGATATCTTTTGTTTTATCCTAAGGATACTGGGCTGGAGGTGGATGAAACCATTGAGGATCATCCAACAGGTATCATTGATCAGAGCATAAAGTATCTACGAGTTAGGTCAGTTCCACTATTCTGGGTGCCATGGAATCACAACCGTGTACATCATGAGACATGGGAGTGGGAAGAGGACATACATTCTTAGTGACTTGAACATTTCGGTAATGACACCTTATGACCCTTAGAGGGGAAAATTGTAGACAATTTGTTTTATGGAGGCATGGTTGTATCATCCTGAATTTTTGGAGATATTTGAACACTTATGAAATAATTTAAAACCTCTCTCATTATGATAATAATGTAATATACAGGTTATGGAGTGGTTTGAGAGAGTGCGGTACTCATTCGGAGATCAGAGCTCTGGAATTTGTGGAGGAATTTTGAGCCGCACGATTAGCACATAGTTAGTGTTAACCATGTGCCTCAACCAAGAAGGCACCCATTTCCTGACAAGAGGCTATAATATTTTTAGAAACCATGTGAAGTCATCCGCATACTTGTGTAGGGTTTCATACATTTATATAGAACCATTTCTCATAGGCAATGAATGGTTAGTCAAACCCTACACCTAGACCATGTGAGGGGCTTCGATGGGTAGTATGGGGTGCACGACTGGGCCAACCATGAGACCAACCTGTGTAACCCCTTAATAAAGTGGTAAATTACTATTATTCCCTTAAAATGTTTTAAACCATAAAATCACTTATCCATCCTCATGTTTCCCACATACTACACACCCAGGGAAGTCTTTCTCTTCCTCTGGATAATCTTTAAATCCATTCACTCAACCATACTATATTTTCACCATCTTCAGGTTCATTGGATTCCCCTTGGAAAGATCTTCACTCCTCTTCCTTCTAGTTTTAGTTTAAATTCCCCTTTACTGCACTATTTTTTGTAAGAAATAATTTTCCCTATTTTAAGGTCATTGATTAGTTATTCGTATTTCTCCCCTTATAGATCAATTCAAGGGACACCACTAGATGAGGAGAGAACTACGAGACCAAGGTAAGTGGTCTAGTTCCTTTCCCTCATGTCTTATAGAATTTATACTATGAAATATTGTGTCAGGAACCATAAATCTCTAGTGATGCCTCCAAAACACTTATTTAAATAAATTAAATTATTTTCATTCTTATTATGGTCCTAAATTGTGGTGATTATACCCCATTGGATGGCCACCATAATGTGAGCCACCCTATGGGGATTCCTTCCTTAAAGGCCTAATTGACCTTTCTATAAATTTATAAATCACCCTTGAGGCATGTTGTTCATGTAATAAATACCTTGGAATGTAGAATACATTAATGATAGTTAATAGGCCTTGTGTTTAGGCCCCTATGCCTTATGATATAATTTAGAATGGATTAAAATGAATTAAATGTATTGGATAACTTGATTAAAATATTTGAAATGAAATAACCTGTTAAATGGTATAAAATATGGTAGGTAATCCATACCTCATATTCAATCTGAGGGTGATACTTGGGTCCTATTGTATTCCTTGAATGGTCTCATAATTCTATATAATTGAAACCATTCAGGGATTGTGGGAACAATGGGATAAATACATGGGTCCTTATGGGATGCCTTGGATGGGCTCATTGGACATGATACTAACAATCCCATAAGTGATACTAGTTCCCTAGTTGAGTCACCAAGGAAGGTATTGGTGGAATGATGGTTATACCATGCCCCGAGTGATACCCAATCCCTATGTGAGATAATTGGTATGTGATCAGAGGGTTATACTTGCAAAAAGTAGAGAGTGATACAAAAATTTCCTTTTTTGGGATTCCATGGATGGACTCCCTGGTTAGAAGTTTTTATAGGGCACCCAGAGTGATACTTGGGATTCTAGTTATAGATCTCCGTAGATGGGATTCGGATGTCACTTATAACATATAATGATGCCTCATTTTTGAATTCTAATAATTCATAATTGATACACTTGGTACACGGCCACCAATACAAATCACATTCTTGGGTTCATTCCACCCTTGATGATTATTTTAAAATGAAACATTATTATACACTATATCATACATGTATAGGTCAACTTGTTTCAGAGAAATCTGACTTAGGATGAAGCCAGTAGTTTTAGTTGGGTATCCCACAAGGAACCAAAATGGATGTATTTAATTTGTTATCGCTTTCAATTTCTTGTCATTGGAACACTGCTCATTTTAAATACACAGATTGGATTTGATCTAGATACTATTTGTAGTGTCCTGCTGAGTATATCTCACATCCTTTTTGGGCCTCACCTAGAACCTAAATTGAATTCTTGACTACAGGTGTAGATAAAGGGAAGCATCCACCTTCTGATATTTGATTTTTGGTACTAGGATGGAGCAAGAGGGAAGAGGACTGAGATGATAATTGTGATTATACCATATGTTGGTCATTGTTGTATTTTTTATTATCATGTGGTATATTAATGTTTACCCTATATCCCATTATGACAACCCTACTTTTATTACTAACATAAACATGATTTATTACATAAAATATTCACTTGATACAACATGGAAGATCGAGAGGTCTAGTGTCTTTAGGGCTTAAGATCATTACATAACAACTTGAAACATGAAATACAACATCTTTACTAAAAAAATCCTTTAGATGACCACTACATTCCCTCATACTTATCATTTGTTGGGATAACCTGAGGACATGCATAAGAAAAGGGCGAGCTATAAAGCCCAGTAAGGGAATACTGATGGAATACATGAGGAGTACAATAAATGTTAGACAATAGGAATATCAATAGATCACAAGAGAAACATGGACATAAAGGAATGATAAATCATGATAGTCATAACATGGAAATTTGACAACAACACCTAACATGGAAATAACATGAGCCAAGGCCCATTGCACATGAAGCATGAGTAAATCCTCATTGTACATGAAGCACGAGTAATCCCTCGTTGCAATTGAATTATCATGAGTCAACACTCATTGCACATGACGTATCATGATACTATAATTTACCCAATACATTGGAGCGCTATAAGGGCACACCCTTCTTAAACATTTCATTTCATGCATAAGTGTGCCACATGGATCATAAAACATGGATTCATAAAACATAATCATTTATTCCATGACAATGGAATGTGGAATTAAAATTTTTAATTAATAAGTAAATGTGAATGAAGGTGAATACCCTTGATGGAGAAATGGTCATGGTATTCACTACACAATGGCATTGGCATAGAAAATTGGTGCAATTTCAGCAGCGTTACGACGTGATATAAGAATTCATAAAAATTGTTGATTAGAGAGAAAGGGTTGTCTCATCATATCCACATGAAATGGATAGTAAGGGGGTCATATAGATACATGTACCAACAATTGTAATGGAATTTAGATTCATGATACAAAAGTATTTCTTGAATGTAAATGGGGAGAGAGAAGTTCCTTTCGAAATTTCGGCATAGTAACAGGTGTACATGGGAGGCATTTAATGAGAGTGAAAGGGGTATCCCATCATTCAAACAATAATAGGGAAGTATGGGGGAGGTGAGAAACCATATCCCAACATTTATAATTGAAATTAAAAGGGCATAACAATATTAAGAAAATTGGACAAAAAAGTGAAAGGAATAAAAACCCTTACATGGAAGTGTGCTTCCAAAGGCTTGAGAGAGGCTTGAGAGAGGCTTCTTGGGAGAATGGGGCACTTGGGAGGATTCTAGAGAGAGTACGTTAGAGGTTGGATGAACTTTAATGGCTCTGAGTGAGGATGAAGTGGGAGCTTGGGTGGGTTTATATAGGAAAGGTGAGTGAATTCTTTATTATTTAGGTTTGGGACCCATTTCATTAAACTAATCCAAAATAGAAATCAACTCATGGTTTTTGCCTATGGTTTTTGGAAAAGGGGAGAGGAAAACAATATTTTATATGGAAAAAGTACAAACTTCTTAAAATAATGGGTTTTATTATGTGGAGGTGAGTCACACTCCCATGGAAAATAATTTTAAAAGATTAGATGTTTAATAAGTCTTGAGGGGTCCATTAATGCTTTGTAAAATAAGTCAAACAAACCAAAAATTACATTATTTTAATTTTAAAACATATATTGGCCGAACAAAAATCTTCTAGTATTTTATTACATCACTATTGGGTCATTATGATGTCATAAAACACATTATATATTTAAACGGTATTTACTTTTTACCCAAAAATTTGATTGTCACAGAAAATTATGAAAAATTCATCGTTGGATAATTTCTATGTCTTGATTCCTGAAATAACATTTATTTTATCTAAATAATTTTCTAAATATGTTAATTTTCACTTCTAAAATAAAAACTGACATTTATAAAAAATTCACGGGTTTTGACAAAAATGGCATTCAAACTTTAATAAAAATTAAAATTGAATTCATATAATTAAGATCATTTATATTTAATAAAAAATTAATTTAATAATAATAATAATATTTTATTAAAATATTATTTAATTCAAAAATATTTTAATTTTAAAAAATATAATTCCTAATTAAATAGTAACTAAAAACACTATTTGTACTTTAAAAACTATTTACAACGTATCAATAATGACAAGAAAGTATATTCATTATTATATACAAAAATAATGTACATGAACATAGTACTAGCGATTTGTTACATAACCCCTTAAAAAATCCACATAAGACCTAAGGGTAAGGTCTTTGATGGTGATAGACTCTTGGGGTGGCTCAGATAACATCGCTCGAGTGGTAATATCTATCCACTTCCACTTTTCCCGTAGACGGTCCCATTCGAGCTTGACATGATAAAGATCAGATTGGGCTTGGTCATGAATGAAGCCCAAAGACGCCACCTCTTTTCCGAGCTCTGAAAAATGGGCTTTGTATGGAGAAATTCAACTGGATGAGGCCATCGCTTCTATTGTCTGAGTAAATTGGGTTTGTTAAATCCCTATATTTATACTAATCATATGATCACTGTTCAACGGCTATAAAACCAATAGTCCCCATTATTGACATAAAACCATATAAGTTGACATTTTATATAAAAATTTTACATAAAGAGACATTTAATTAGATCAAGAGGGATTTCCATTAATGAAACTTTGGTTCGTTAAACCCATGTACTATGTTTCTCACAGCTACATGACGTGATGATCATTATCATTTTATATCTATTGATTATTCTGCTCTAACTATTTATTTATATTGGATGTTTTGTTGTTCTTATTTACACTGCTTACCTATATTGATTACCGCTATGCTACACTCTAACTCATGAGGGAATAGTATCCCCATAGACACACCTTAGGCCCTGTAATGTCCTATAATTTTATTGTATTTTTTTAAAATTATACGGAATTATTTTAGGACCACACGCTTTAACGGCATGTGATTCCGAGGCCCAGCGAGCCCAGAACATATTTTTGAATTTTTCTAGGTTCACTTAAGTAAACATGCATGCATTTTTTTCTATATTTTTAACCGGTTCGAAGATAAAACATATAAGGGCACTATAGAACTCGAAATGCTGGTATTATACTAGAAATGGATTAACTTTGACCTGCAAGGGTCAGACATAAATGTTAATTTTTTGACGTTTTAGAAAATAATAAAATAACTTAGAAAAGTTTATTTTATTTTGTTTTCACCATTGAGCGGTGAACAGAGGCACTGCGGTGCGGCGACGAGGCGATGACAAGGCGTATTAAATGAGTATCATTAATGGATTTTTTGTTCAGGTGTAGCCGCTGTGCTGTTTCATAAATGAAATAGAGTAATTATGGAACATCACAACATAACTATAATTCTATGATGTGTTTCCTTTTAATTAGATAATTCATTAGGGGAAATGACAATTAATTGGAATACCATTATCAGACGAACCACCAATGAGTTTTCTCTCTAATGATGAATGAAGAACACTAATGGAACTTTAACAACTTCGACATTCCTTAGGAAGAATGGGACTAAGAATTGACTAATTCTAATAGAGCTTTAATCCTTGAGGGAGGAATACTTCAAAAACTAATTTCGATCGAGGTAGGGGTTTAATTTGATTTGTGTTTTCCTCATTCTTCATTCCAAATGACAAATACAGATTAACCCACGAATAGGTTAATCCATGGATTGTTTTTTCTTGCAGGAGAGTGATTCTTATTGTGTTTCTATAGCAGGATTGATTATTTTTTTATAGGAACATCATGCCCAAGCCTACCCTATTTTAATCTTCTAATGTGGAGGGAACGGGCCGACACGAAAAATGCACGACCCCCCTCTGCGTTGTGCGTTCTTGGGGTAGAAATATTTGAAAAGGTGTCAAGGAAAGTTCAAAGCCTTCACAGGGAAGGAAATACCCCACGGAGGCCATAGGCATAGTCAACACGAGGAACAAACCACAAAAGTGAACCCGATGGTCTATGGATTATTCTTCCAGTGACGGCCGCAGTGGGGGAGGGGGTGCCATGTTAGCACCCCAGGAGAAGCACCACAACTAGGCTAGGCCACGATGAGGCGATAAGGTTTTCTAATATACTGGTGTCCTGTGGAGGAGGATGCGGCCCAAAACTGCGGGTTGTGTTCTTTGAAGGAACGTGGTCGAAGACCATGTTCATGAGTCAGGCGAGATGTGTGGCACAAGATGCAGTTTCTTGACTGCGGTGGAGGAAACCGACCTGCGTCGACTGTGGGGTGAGTGGGGAGAAAGACGCGGCTTCAAGCCGCATCCTGGTTGGGCAAAAAACTGGCCCCCCTTTAGAATACTAGGCTGGCTAGTGGGCTGGGCTAGACCAGAGGCTCAATAGACTATACCGAAGCCGGGCTAGGGTGCAAGTCAGGTCAGAAGACACGGGTCAGTCCGACCGGGTCGGACCGAACCCTACCGGCCCCTTTTTGGAAAATTCTCGAATCATGAAAATTGTGCATCTGATTGAAAAGATATTTACGACATTGGGACCCTCTTGATGAGGCATATCTTTTGGAATACACTATAAAGGATTTCATGGATTTTGGGATTCAAAGAATGGCTTGGTGAGTGGTTCTCCCCATATCAAGTAGGCTATATGCAGAAACCCTATGGTTGGATGAGACCTAAAGACTGCTGACAAGAGACACTTCGTCGATCAGATACAATTTCCCAGTGGGAAGCTTCTTCTGTGTGTCCTTGTAGGTCCACAATGTGGCATGAATTCTGTGAGATCTGGTAGACCCACAATACTCAACTGGAGGAGTACCTCAGTATGGTCATAGGTGGGAAGCGGCTTCCATGGGATTCGACACACCAATAGTGGGGATATATTTTTTGTGATCTAGCACACCCATGATACTCATCAGGGAAGAATAACACAAAAATACTAAGGTTAGTGGGAAGAAGATTTTGTGGAACCTAGAAGAACCACTATAGTCATTTAGGAGGATTTCTATAGTAGATGTGGTCTTTGATGATGTGACTAATGGTTCTACTTTCCAACTCTAGAACATACATGGTGTGAGATGTATTGCTTCGTGTTAATACATGGTGATCATTTTTTGGTTTTTTTTGAGGATTTATTTGTGGTATCTACTTTTTTATTTTAGGGATTTCAAATGGGTATTCTATTACCCACCCTTGCACGGTCATTGCCTGCACGTGTTGGGTCTGGTGTAGACGATCACCGCCTTGATTGACAATTTGGTGGCCCAGGACCCAGTGGTGCCTAGTGAGACCAGGAAGACGGTACATACTTCTACTTCTTACAGTAGGTACATTGTACTACCTATCATGTGGGGTTACTATTGGATGACATATAAGAGTTTATTTGTACTCTCTTGTTTTACAGTTATACTTTTGTTGGGTTTGTATTTTGGCCCATTTGATGTTTCAGTTGTACTTGTACTCATCAGTTATTTATATTAGAATGCATGTCTACTTTTGAAGCATTGGGATGTGGTTGTGTGTGCATTCATATAGGTACTTATGAAAATGCCTCCCACTTGTAGGTTTACAACTTCAGTGCTAGTCCCCACCCCCTAGCATTTGGGAGGCGGGTTTGGGGTATGTCATGGCACATGCCTCAGGGGATGGGTCTTGACAAAGTGGTATCAGAGGTGGTCGGTTCTACCATAGAGACCGAGAGTCTGTTGTTTTTTTGGGAAATAATGTTAAATGTTTTGAGTTCGAAATTCAGATTTGGGGTGTCCAATGTTGGTGCGACGTCTGAAAAATCCATACACCAGGACCATAAATTATGATTTTGGATCTATACATGAAAATACAAGTTGCATAGGTGTCTCCTTATGATTTTATTGAACAAGAGTCATCTCACTAGGTATAAAATTTTAATTTTGGAACATCATTATCTATTCCAGGATTCCTCTGCACAGACTACCAGCTAGGCTTCTGATATGTGATCGTGTGGACAACCAGCCCAGCGATGAGGCATTAGTTCAAGGACCAGTGCTAGAGAAGGCCCTGTCGGGTGGTGCACCAGTATTTCCTCTACCCATTGATCAGAATATACTACCGGAGTTACTGGTAGAGGATGTGCATAGGATAAACACCTTTAAAGTGTTCTAGAGACAGAGACCTCCCAGGTTCCGGGGAGAGACAGATCCTCAGGTCACTGAGGACTGGTTGGAGGCAGTGACGCAGGTCTTCCACTTAGTGAGGACACTGCTTGAAAAAATGACAATCATGTTAGTGAGACTTCTATAGGTATTGGAAGGGAGATGGTGGAGCTTGACGATCTAAAAGCATGATGAGGTGACCCTCTCTTGGGATGACTTCAAGTGGTTTTTTCTAGGAGAATTTTTTTCTTGCAACCATGCACTCTGTGTACATCTAGGATCTGCTTCACCAACAGCAGGGTAGCCTAATGGTGGCTAAGTACTCGGCAATATTTACCGACCTCTCTCACTAATCCACAGACATGGTGTGAGACCCATTATTTAGGGCCCAAAACTTTGAGTAGGGACTCAAACATGAGATCGGGGTGTCCATGGTGTCAATCACCATATGCACTCATTTTGGAGTAATAGAGAGAGAAATTAATGTGGAGATATTCCTAGTGGAGTAGGTACTGACAACTGGAGCCACCGGCATACCTAAGGTTGCAGAGTCTTGAGAGGTGAGCAGTAGGAAATAAACAAGGGGGACTGTAACAACCTGATGATTTTTGATAAGTATTTGTTTATGTCGTATGTTATACGCAACATAAAGGAATATTTCATTACACTCAACACTAGATTGTCTTGCGTTATATGCAAGAGTAACCTTCCTCGATAGCGTGTGTTGAACGTAATATCGAGTTTCACTAAACAAAAATATGTTATTAAAATATTATATAAACCAACTATTATGAATAGTATTACCCACATTTTGAAATTTTATAAATTTTATCTTTCAAAATGGACTTAATTTCTGGATTCGGAATATCAATATTAGCCTAGGGTGAAATTTTTGTATTTTTCTGAAAACATTCAATTTTTGATGAATAGTGAAAACACTAGGTTACTATTTAAAAACCAAATTTTTATTTAAATAATTATTTGTTTTATTTAAATTTTATTTTAGGTCAAAATTGATACATAATACCTATATAAGTTCAATGTAATTCATTTCAATCATTTTATAATAACTTCAGATATATAAAACTTTTATTGAACTTATCACCGTCTTTTACCCATCTCCTAGGAGAATTTGAAAATGTACATAAAATGTAATTTTATCGCTTCTGTGAGTGGAATTTCAAAAATCCGAGAGACACAGTTAATATCAAGGTGTAAAATGTGGTTCAATAAGATAAAAATAATTTTGGATGAATAGTAACCTTTTACTTTTATTTACCATAGTTAAAGGTAAATAGGGTAATTAAGGGTAAAAATGATATTATTAATACCCTAAAACATGTCCTAATTCTATTAGATAAGTTTAATTCGACCAAAAACAACCTTAGGAATAAAATATTACCCTTTAGGTCCACTTGTATTAGATTAGGAAATTTATTATTATTTTATTTAAAGAACTGTTAAAATAGTTAAAATCAAAGTTTAATAACTAAAAACATTTTTAATGTAGGGTTATACAAAAGATAAATTCGACTATAAATATTTATTAGAAAGATAAAGATATTTTATACATAAAGGTATTTTATTTATAATTTTTATACATTAATAAATTTAATTTATTTATGACATAATGATGATGTAGTAATTGCCTTATTTATGAAATATTAACATAATTGATATTATAAATACCCAAATAAATGTAAATTTTTACTTTTTATGAATTAAACTATTTTTATAGGATAATATGACATGTTAGTATTGATTTAATTAACTTTTTTAGAACTAATCATGCTGTTATGATTTTTACAAAAAATCAATTATCAAATAGTGTCAAAATTGACATAAAATAGTTTTTAAAACAAATATTATATTATTGAATGTTACTCTTTTCCAAAAAATCTAAGATCTGGCCAAATGACTTAGATAAGGTTATATATATTAATAATTAACCACTTGGGGTTCGTTTGACTTGTTATTGTAAGTTTATTAATCAAATAGTGTAAGAAAACAAGAAGACACGGTAAAAGTTAAAAAATTTAACTTAGAGTTAAATCTAAATGATAAGGTTAAAATAGTAACCTAAACTTGTCTAAAACCTATTGGTTGAGAGGATTGCGACCCATAACCACTTTATCTTCTAAATAAATCAATTTGGAGATATTATAAACCGAATATGACTTTATTATAAAATAATATTTTATGTTTTTCCTAAGGTACCCCTCTCCTCTCTTATAAAAGGGCACCTCCTCCCTCTCCTCCTCACACCATTTTGAGCCATCAATCTCGAAAAACCCCTGACCATTTCCCTTATCAACTTCCCTGGAAACATCCTATAGGTCCTAGTCTTCTTCAAAGACTACTTTTAGTGCCCTAAGAGGAGATTTCAAAAAGGCGTGTCGAAGAAGAGGTAATATCTGTTACCGATTCTTTCAAATTTATTTATTCTTCTACTTACTCTTATTTAGTTGTTTCATTATGAAGTAATAACATAAATATCATTCATATATAGATATGTTATTATAAATATGAAACAACCATATTTCACCTTCTGACCATCCTACGGAAAATGAAATCACCGTGCGTGTGTACGTACGGAATACCGTCTCCACACCGTGGTGTAATCTGTTTTCCACCACCACCTTAACTGGATGGGTATAATGGTGTAAATAATAACTATATATGATTATTGTAAAGTGATATTGATTCTTAAATAGTATAAATACACTTCAATACAATTCCACGATCATGGGAACGATATCATCGCTCGTGCGTACGTACGGCCTACCGTCTCCACGATGTGATGCGACTTGTTCTACCTAATCTTCATTGAATAATGATTATATATATTAATTGAATAAATAAATATGATATATATTAAACTAATACCATTATGTAAATGAGGTATCTATATCCTAAAAAGAAGAATAATAATTTATTCGACAAAACATGAATAAGAACATAAAGCAATGAACACCGGAATAACAAGTTGCAATGAAATATTTCAAATAAGAAGATTAGAATATGACCCTATATGATATCATAACAATGAATATGATTCTGTAATAAGTAAATGAAATTATTTAAATCATTATATAGGAGGTTTGGATACGTACAGAGAAAATCGGACCTAAGGTAAGGGAAAATCTCACAATCTCATTTTTATCTAAGATAGTTTATACTTTAGAATTTAATGGGGAATATTTATCATCCACATCCATGTTTAATAAATATTTAATATTATTTCTATCCTCCTAAAATTGTTTAAATCCAATTTTACCTATTGGTGAATTTTAGTAAAAGACATGAAAGGAATCTTTTGTCGTTTTTAATACGAGGTACTTTTTTACTTTTCCAGCCAAAGTATGAGAAGAATGTTTTTTTAACTTATACGAAATGAATTGATTTTTATGATTTCATAGAACATTATTTCCATGAAGCTTCCTTTTCAATTTTTCATGTTTATTTTTAATTAACTTCTTTTAAAATTGTATGACTTGTTTAGAAAGGAATTTTTTGACAAGTAGAAAGTATATTTTCCTCAAGAATGGAGTTCAAGTGTCTTATCAAAATTATTTTCCATGTAAGAAAATATAAGGTTCTATTTATATCCCTATTGTTACATTTATTTGATTATGTTGTGATGGAATTATTTTTATGAAGTCATTTATCTTATATGAATTCTTTTATGATGTCACATTGTTTAAGAATCCCATATTTATTACATGGGATATGCTATGATTTAGGATTTATGATTTTGTGGAACATATAAGAATGGTTTCATTATGAGATGGTTGGGACCTATATCTCCCTCCAATGCATTGGGTAAAGATCTATATCTCATGACACAGACATGGATGGAACGACAAGTTAATCCGGTTCAGTGATACAGGACTGGAACGAGGAGTGAACTCGGTTTAGTAATGTACTTTCTCAGCTATGATAGTCTTGGAAATGCGTATTGACTAATATGAAATGATTTTCTATGATTATGTGTGTATGACATAAAGTTTCATGTTTTAAGTTATGATTATTGGGATTACATTTCACTACTATGATTTATCCCATGTTATAATATTATGATCTTTTTTGTAGGTTAAGACTTTCAAAATATTATGTTCTTATGAATATGATATGATTGATATTTATTTTGTTTACCCTTACTGAGCATTTGACCTCACCCTTTTGTATGTTTTCTTTTCCCCAGGTCAGGATGAAAGGGTATTAAGTAGGATATGCCAAAATGTACTCTAGATATGATGAAATAAATGGGAGACAATGTAGATGATTTATGAACCAGTTGTTTATATTTCCCAGTTTCTAAAGACACTATACCTATACGGTCCTATCATGGTATTATTATATTTTGTAATAAGTATGCTTCAATTCTGATGTAATAACCATGTATGTAAAGTATGGGTTGTTATAGGGACTAAGCATTCCGGGTCTTTCAGAGGGATAGCTCATGACTCAGTGTTGGTAGTACGAGGCTCCCAGAGAGAAGAGAGTTAGTAGGGGGCTAGGATATGCTTCACATGCGGCGGGTAGAGGCACATTGCTTGTGAATTCCCAACCCACCATATAGAGGATCAACACACAATCTAAAGACTACCAAGGAATAGGAAGATGTTTGAGCGGGGAGGTCCGCATGGTGGTGGACATGGTAGGGGAGCTGGACGAGTGGCAGGCGGTGGAAAATGGTCTGAGGTGCTACCTCCACCACCAATAGGTGATCCACCACAAGATTAGGGAGCCGGCAGACAAGGGAGATTCCAGAATCAGGCGATGATGGCTAATGACCATGATGATCCATAGATTATTATAGGTTTGATCTATGTTTTGTCCACCTTAGATGAAGTTCTTAAAGAAATAGGTTCTAGTCACACATTCCATTCCATAGACCTTGTTTGAGACTTGGATATTCATAAGGAGTTGTTAGATCAATACACACAATTAGAGACTCTTATAAGAGGGGATTTGATGATTACACATTGGTTCCAGAAATGTGATCTTACTCTAGGAGGCGTGAGCTTCGGCTGGGATCTCCTAGTAGCAACGTTGAGGCCTTAAGAAATCATCTTGGTTATTGACTGGTTATCCATAGTCCATGCTCAGATCGACTATTTTAGTTGAATGTGCAGTGTTTCCATGATGATGGAACTAGGTTTTCCTTCAATTGTGAGAAGGAATACTTTGCAGCACATGATGAAATTTCTCGGAGGAGGGTACAATAGATCACTCATAATTTGGATATCCTCACCCTCAGTGCAGTAGATGAGAGGATTCCAAGAATTATTGAATTGGTGGACATGTATGATGATGTATTTCTTAAGGATGTTCCAAGACTACCTCCTCCTAGGGAGGTATACTTTTAACTCAATTTTTACCCAGGGATGGAACCAATATCTAAACCAACATATCAGATGGCTCCCGTGGAGTTTCATGAGTTGAGGGTACAACTGGAGAACTTACATGAGAAGGTCTTCATGAGACCCTGCATTTCACTATGGGAATATCCAATGTTGTTTAGCAAGAAGGCATACATACGTTTGACATTATGAGTGGACTTTCAGCACTTGAACTAGGTGACCATGTGGAACAAGTATCCACTTCTAAGGATTTATGACCTCTTCGACTAGCTGAAGGGAGTGAGGTGTTTCTGGAAGATATACCTCAAATCAGACTATCATCATCTTTAGGTAAGGGATGAAGATGTACCAAAGATAGCCTTCAAAATATGGTATGACCAATATGAGTTTATGGTCCTGCCTTTCTATGTAACCAATGCCAGAATAGTGTTCGTGGGACTCATGAATAGGATCTTCCAACCTTACCTCGATCATTTCTTGGTGTTCTTCCTTGATGAAATCTTGATGTACTCGGCGTTGGAGGGGCACGCTACACACCTGTGGATAGTATTTGATACACTTAGAGAGAACCATATTTATGGTAATCTCTCTAAGTGCCTATTCATAATATGGGAGGTCCCTTTTTTGGGACACATTGTCTCTGAGGCTGATGTTGTAGTTGATCCAGAAAAGATAGAGGCATTTCTTGCTTGGGAGCCACCTATGAGTGTGACTGAGGTGTGGAGTTTATTGCGGTTGGAAAGATACTACTAAGGGTTCATGCATGACTTTCCCAAAGTGGAAGAACCTTTATAAGCCTTTAAATATAAGGTAAAACCCTTCAGGTGGATGGAGAAGTTCCAGTAGTGTTTCCATAAGCTGAGACGAAGAATGATGAGTTACCCTATCAAAAGACTACCAGAATAGGGTGTTGGGTATTTAGTCTTATGCGACACATCAGGGACCGGGCTGGGTTGTGTCCTGATGCAGGAGTGAGTGGTGATCTCCTATGAATCACAATAGATTAGGTAATATGAGCAGAACTAAATGACCTGTTACCTTGAGTTAGTAGCAGTGGTATTTTCCTTGAAGATGTGGCTGCATTTGTTGATGGGTGAACGGTTTAATGTCTACACAAACCACAAGGGTCTTAGGTATATCTTCTCATAGAAGGACCTAAACATGAGAAACCGAAGTTGTATAGGTTTCCTCCAGTACTATGACTTTTAGATAGTCTATACTATTGGGAAGGTGAACATGGTGGAAAATATGCTCTTTAGGAGGTCTGGTTTGCAACTGTTGAGTGAGGTGAAAAAGCAGCTAGAGGCGATGTAGATATACTTCATAGATGATGATAGAGAAGCTCACATTTAGTAAATGAATTTCACTCCCCACTCTTATAGTGAGTCAGGTAGGAACATATTGTGTATGTTGACTGTGAGGCATGATGTGCTCAGATATCCTCAGGATAGGGTCCTGATGGATTTTACATAGGTGGGGAGCACATCATCCTTTTAAAAGGAAGCATCCTTGTACCAGTGATTTTATGGTAGGAGTTGTTGAGGTAGTTCAACACATATCCTTTGGAGGTACATCCTAGTGTGTCAACGATGTACCAAGACCTCTGGAATTAGTAATAGTGGCCAAGGATGAAGAAAGCAGTGGTAGAGTTGGTTTCTCAAAGCCTCACTTGTTAGTAATTGAAGGTTGAGAATCAGGTCATAGTAGGCTTGGTTTATCCACTTGAGGTACTATAATGGATGTCGGATGGTACCTACATGTACTTTTTTATGTGGTTAGAACACATGTCTAGGGGATATAATTCAATCCGGGTGATCATTGACTGACTCACCAAGTCATCCCACTTCCTACCCATCTGGGAGCAGGGATCGATAGAGGGCTTGGTGTGTCTCTATATCTAGGAGATTGTGAGGCTTCAAAGGGTTCCATTAAATATAGTATCAGACTGTGATGCACTCTTTAAATATTGGTGTTGTAATGGGTTATAAGAATCATTCGGGACTCAGCTACACTTGAGCATAGATTTTCACCCACAGAAAGATGGTTAGATGGAGTGGGCTATACATACCTTGTAGGATATGCTTCATGTTTGTGTCCATGATTTTGGTCATAGTTTGGAGGACCACAGACGAATGGTAGAGTTTCCATACAACAATACCTATCACTCCACCATTAGCATGGCACTGTTTGAGGGCTTTTACTAGTGGCCATGCAGATCACCTATATGCTAGAAAGACCCAGGAGAGTCAGCACTCATGGGTCCAGAGTTGGTATGAGATACCAATGAGACGGTGAAAATCATCCAGGGGCAGATGAGAACTGCATAGAATTGGATGAAATTTTATGTTGATAGGAGGTGAAGACCCTTGGAGTCTAAGGAGGGAGAACAAGTTTTTCTTCAGGTCTCACCCTGACGAGGATTGTAGAGATTTTTCTAGGATAGAATGTTATCTCTGAGGTTCATCGAACCATTCCAGATACTCTGTAGATTTTTATAGGGGGAGTACTGACTATCTCTTCCCCCACATATGCAATGAGTGAATGATTTTTTCCATGTATCACAGATGAGGAGGTACATGCATGATCCATCACACATCATTGACTGGGGCGAGAAAGACATTGATGAAGGGGTGACTATTGTAGAGTTCCCAGTGGAGATAGAGGATCAAAATAAGTGGGTTCTTGTGGACTATCGATTACTATGGTATAGGTTCGATGGAAGCATGTGAATCTATGGGAGAGAAAATGTTATCGGGAGGCCCAGATTCATGCTGAGTACCCCCATTTGTTTGATTATCCTTTGTTTTTTATTTCGGGGATGTAAAGATCTAATGTGTGGAGAATGTAATGTCACGTAATTTCCATGTAATTTTTTTAAGTTATATGGAATTATTTATGAACCAAACACTTTTAAGGCATGTGATTCTGAGGCCCGGGGATCCTAAAACTAAATTTTGAACTTTTTTTAAGTTCGCTTATGTAAACGTACGTGTGGGTTTTTTCTAAATATTTAATCAGTTCTCGGATCAAAAATCTAGGGGTACCGTTGAACATAGAATGACATAATTCTCCTATAAAAGACTTAACTTTTTCTGGAATGGGTCGGACATAAAATTTAATTTTTGGAATTTAAAAAAAATAACTTAGAAAAAGGTATTTTATTTTCTTTCTCACTATTTAGAGGAAGACGATGGCACTGCGGTGAGGTGAAGAGGCGATAATGAGGGGTGTTAAATGAGGATAATTAATAGATTTTTTGTGAAAGAGTAACTACTACCATGTTTTATAAATTAAATAGTGTTACCACGCAATGTCACAGCGTAACAGAAAAACTGCGACATGTTTCCTTTTAATTAGCTAACACGTTGGTGTAAAAAGAATTAATTGCAGAAAATTATCTAACGAACCAAAAGTGATATTTTTCTCAAATTAAGAATGACGAAATCTGGTGGAATTTTAACAACATCAATATGCATTACGAAAAATGGGACCAAGAATTGACTAATTCCAACAGAGCATGAATCCTCGTGACATACTTTTATGGATTCTAGTTGCTACTCTGTACTACCCATCATGTCTGGTTTCCAGTGAACGATATCCAGGGTTTCTTTTGTACTCTCCCATTTTCTAGTTAGTCTTTCATTAGGTTTTTATTCTATCCAGTTTGACTTTTTATTATTAATGGTACTCAGTGGTTATTTATTGTTGCATGCATGTTTAATTTTCCAACTTTGGGATGTGGCTGTCTGTGTGTGCATACAGGTACCCAAGAAAATGCCTCCCACTTGTAGGTTTAGGCCTTCTATGCTAGTTTCCAACCCCTAGGCTTATGGAGGAAGGCTTGGAGTATGTCACAGGATGGGCCCCGGGGGATGGTTCGTGAAAGTCCCTTTCTGGTAGTTGAAATCCTTTGGAATATAATGATTCATAATTGAGGTCTTATGGACAACATTTTTCAGGAAGTTCTTAGTGGATTTCGGGGTGGTACACTACACACCAAAACATTAAATCTATATATCACTTCATGATATTTAAACTATATAGTTTATCCCTTGGGAATGTACCCATGTAAAGCTCTATATTATATTGAAAATGGAATATTGCATCAAATACCACATCATAGTGATTTTATAGACAAAAATACCCTTCAACATTACTACCACCATGCCCAATTTCCCATGTTTCACCAATTACATAAATTATTAATGAACATGATGATATATTCCATGGTGTGGTACTTGTTAGTTTCCCATTTGAATAATTTGTATAAGAGACTAGATACTTCCACATGAGATACACCATAGCTTTCACAATTTCAATAGTGATCCATCCCATGTAGAACATGGTTTTTAGAATCAAAAAACACTTAGTACCACAACATAGTAGACACCTGATCCTCATTTTGATTACTAGATAAATTTTTTATATTTCCCAAACATGAGTACTAAACACAATGATTGGGTATACTTGTGTGTGTTGGAATTTTGGTAGTGACCAAGTGTTTCACATACGATTAGTTTGGGGGTGTGTCAGTATTTAGTTATCCCAAATCATTTTTATTATCTCACATTAATGATATTTAAATTTTACAATTATATTAGTTCAAGATAATTCTAATATTTTCATAAGTGTGGGAGTATCCACTTCCATGCATGTATTTATTTTACTTAGAATTTTGATGGATCATCACTTTTAATCACTGAATTCAATTTCTAGAAATATTTTTTATTATATAAAATTATCCCTAAGATTTATATACGTTCTACATGAAAATAATTTGATTATGAGGAAGAATAACTTTTTATCATGTTAATTACATCATTTATGGGTAGATTTAAAATATTAAAGGTATCTTCAATCCTTAAATATATATTGGATTACAACCATTCAAAATATTTTTTAGTAAAAAATTTATTTTAACTAAATTAATTTCATGCACATGCTAAATCATGTTCAGCATAAGTCACTTAGAATAAAATCATTTCATTGAAATAATTTACACACGACTTCAGAACTACAATGTCTCTGATCACTTGAAAGAGTTCCACAGACTTGGGAATGATTCAATAATTTTTTTTAATATTTTCAATTTTTTCTAATTTTAATAATTTTATCTATTATTATCTTCTCTTGATATATGAAGTGATTGGATTTTATTCTCAACCCACTACTCTAACTGCTTCTAAAAGGTTTGCTGTGATAGTTAATAATGCCAGTGTTGTTTTAAATAATCCTGTACAGTTGAGCCATTATAGATTTTGTATCTTTATTGGGTAAGAACCTCAACACTAAATATAGTTTGAAAAATTTCCACAAGATGGTTTTAGTATTTTGGATGACACAATGATCCAAACTCTAATAGAAAATTGGGTGAATATGTGGTTCAGGTCATTCACAAACCAATACCTTATAAATTTACTATCCAATGGAACCTTTTATCATGAGGTGTGGGAGTGTAAATTGTAGACCAATATAAACAAGCTACTCAGGCTCAACTCGATGAGTAATTAAACCTAACATTATTTTTTTGTCATGAGATCAAGCTCATGCTACTTGAGTAGTAACTCAATTTATGCTACATTATTAAAATACATAAATCAAGTATCCCTCAAGCCTAATCAAGAATTTCATATTTTAATATATTATATTTTTTAAAAATTATAATTATTTGGTTTTGATATTGAGCTTAAATATAAAGTGAAAATTCAAGTTTGAGTAATTAAGATAAGTTTAAAATTTGAATCACATTTATGAAAATTTAATTTATTCAGGAATAATAAATCCTAATTAAGCATATCGATTGATTAAAAGTAGATATCAGGCTCCATCATGAAAAATATTACTTGATCAAGCTCAAGACAATCTCAAGAATCTATTTTTTTAATGGATATGGATCTTGAGTACTAAGAAACTTGGCTCCGCTCTACATAATAACTACCCCAACGGGGATAAACCCATGAAAATTATCACCTCCATCATTATCTTGGGATTGTATCTTATAAATATCATTCATGAGAGCCTATTATCCAAAGTATTTTACCCTAATGAGATTCTCTTTTACTTACCAATGTATGGGTTGGAGTTTTTTGGGAGATAATCACCATATGTGAAACTTCATGTGTGAGTTGGAATGACCTTTTTGGGTTCACCATACATTTGTAAAATTTAAAATATGACTCAATGTTATCAGGAAATACATAAAAGTATCTACCTCTCAATTCATGGACTATAGTTATTCCAATTAGGTCCTAGAGCTATTTATCCAACAAAACCCTGATAAAAGTATGTTATAATTAATTTAGAGGGAGTTGGAATCAGTATTTTGGATATAGACAAATTAGGTGGAATTGTATCAACCTTGACTCTTAGATATGAAATTTTTCTTCCAAATATAGTTGTGTTTCATATTTATCTATAAGGTATTGAATAATACACATGCACTATTTAATAAAAAAACATTAATTTTTTACATGATAATAGAACATTTCATAAGAATGCTAAACGCACTCCATAAAAGTAAAAATAGTATAATGGGGCAATAATAAAATAACATAATCAAAATTTGAAAATCCATAGGATAATGGTCACCTAGAAATATTACCACCATAGAAAAAATTATAAATAGAAAACAAAATAGGAAAAATATATTTGGTATTTTATAAAATATGTAGAAAAATTTCATTTAATACCATGTGAAAAATTAATGAAATAATTAAGTGGTATTTATAGAATGTATATACCAAATATGACCACTGGATTACCAATATGAACCTTGGAATAGTAGCTTAACCACTGGAATAGTAACTTGGACATAAGAGTAAGAGAATGAATTATAAATTATATTTATTATGAATAAATAATGAGAATATAATTATCAATAATCTATAAAATATATATTAAAATATGAAAAACCAATGAAAGTATACGTAATGTGCATTTCAAATTATTTTGTAAAAACCATAATTTATATATTAATATCTAAAAATTAAAATCTCATAAGATTGAAAATAATTTTTATAAATTGAATTTTATTTTTTGAATCAACAAAATTAAATTGTCCAAGAGTTATTTTTTTTAATTTTATGAAAATCATTAGTTTTCATGTGAATAGTAAAAATATTGTTTTTCAAATACAATATGTTTTTTTCATATTACCACCATATTAATGACCTAATAAATTATAATTTTTTTACAAAACCAAAATTAATTTATAAAGATAAATAATGTATTTAAAAACTATAAATTCACTTTATATACATAAAAAGTAATTTCCAAAGTCAAAAAAAGAAAAATATTCCATTAAAAAATATTTTTCATTTTTTATCCATTTTTTGTATAATCTCACAAAGTGAGTTTTGAAACTGATTAGAAGTTATATATATATATATATATATGTAACAAAATATTATTAATTTTCTCAAATAATACATGTATTTCATGTATTAGTCAAAGAATAATATTTTAGTCTATTTTCAACCCAAAATACTTCTCCCCTTCAAGTATAAATTGCCCCTCACACCCCCATGGAAAATAACTCCCCAAATACATTTAGTTTAAAAATATATACTCAATTAACTTTGTATAAGCCTCTTTATAGTAATATATATATATATATATATTTTATTATCACTTCACTTAAAATACTCAAGGCCTTAGATCCGTAGAAAAGGAGTGAGCTTCAATGAAGATGTAACTTTCCACCCTCTTCATTTAATTTTTATCTTTTATTCTCTTAAATATTTTCATATTCTATCTTCCTAAAAAAATTAAATAAAAAATATATATTTAATTAAAATTATTATTAAATGGTATAACTATTCTAATCTATTTATAATATATAAACTCTCCCCGCCTCTTATTGACACATCCCATTAATGGTCGATTTTATTGCCAGTGAGGATATTTTCAATTAAATATGTATATATGTATTTATTTATAGTTAAAATAAATTATATATTAATTAATATATGTTATTATGATACACTATAATGATTATAAATTAATTTTAATTTACAAAAAATATCTATTTTATTATTTTTGATAAAGTCATGTTAATGGTCGATTTAACCACCTATGTGAACATTGGTTATTATTTAATTTTCACCACTTATATAACTGGATAGTGTATCCTATATATAATATATATATATATATATATTATTTATTTTTAGTATTATAATGTTAATAAACTAATTAATAACACCAATTATTCAAATCTATGAAACAGAAATGGGAACGGATTTATTTTAACAAAAATATCATTAAAGGATTTTAATTTAAAATAAATGATTATCAGAAAAATAAAAAAATATATAGTTGATCAATAATATTATATATTAATTTAATGAACTCATTTATTAATATAATATTTAATTATAATGTGGTTATAAAATATGTGTAAATATGAAAAAACTAAATGAAACCTAATGTAAGGGGACACTAAAACTCGACTCTTTAATTTTGGATTTATCTATTATTAATATATTATTCTCTATGATATCTTTAAAATAAATTTTAAATTTATTTTATTTAACTTTAGATGTTTTTTCTTGTGATCTTATGCATATCATTTTTACCAGGGGATAATTTCTTATCCACCATTAATGATTTTGTTAAGTCCTTAATTTTTAAAATATCTCATTAAATCTTTTTCTGTTGTTTCTTCTTATTTGATGCTATCCTTGAATGTAAAAAATAATGTTTTCTCTCCTTTTAAGAACCTAATTTTTTTTAATTTAATAATTCATTATGAGTTTACTATGAAATACTTTCTTTTATGATGGGTTAGTTTAATACTTGTTGTATGTTTTTTTATGTGTCATGATTGATTATGAACATATTATGATGTATAAGGTGAGATAAAAAATAATATATATACCTATAATTAATTAGATAAATTATTACATATCATGAAATTATTAAACATATAAATGATACGACTAGATTTTTCTGATATATTATACATGCACATGATATAATTATCTTATTCTGTTATGTTATGATGTATTTAAAGTATGCCTTGACATATGTTTATGATATTTAAATATTATTTATGTTCGACATTCCATGACTTATTCATATAAATTTTATGATTATGATACCGTTTTTTTGATATAATGATTCTGACTATTTTTATCACCCATGCACTCATGTTGATTTGTATATCATGTTCCTTCCAATTATTCCCCCACTTACTATGATTTTTAGTTTAGGATTTATTTAACATATATCCCCTTATTATTACATGTTTTAAGAGGATTATGAAATTAATATGAGGAATATTATGAATAATTTAAATATTTTTTTTGTGTTTTATATGTGTTTATATTTTGTGAACCTAATTTCCCAAGACACTAATCCTATTGATTTTTGGATTTGTACTATAATGTATGTTTATATTAAAAATTTTGTAATAATTATTTATGTAAGGTACATTTTACTATAGTTGGTATTATAGAAATATTTTGTAAAATTTTGAATGAGGTTATTAAAAGAAAACCATGATTAAAAAAAGGTATTTAAGAAGTTAAGACCTTAAAATTAATTTAATTATATAAAGAAGCATCTTATCCATAATTTACTGAGCTATGTTTTCTCTAACCTTGAATATTTTATAAAATAGTGGGAACCAATAGGAACCAAGCCAATAACCAATTTGATTGGGAATGTAACAATTTTATGAAAAAATTATTAATATGAAGGGATATAGAGACCAAAATCTCATCGTGGTGCTTAACCACTTATCTGAGTTTGAGGATAATAACATGAAAAATATAGAACATCAACCTTAACCCACTAAGGAGAAAGTAGAAATTTTATCATGCATGAAACAATTACCACCATTATTTAGTATATTCTTGATCCACATATTGGTCAATAATTGATCAACTCTGTTGAAAATTTGTTTTTTGCAGTTCATTTTTTTCAGAATGAAAAATTCACTTTCACCATCTACAATTTAAAAGGGGAAGTGAATAAATGGTGTAAATTGATCAAGATTATAAATAAATAGGTTAAATTTGAATAAATTGTGTGGGGATAATTCAATAAAATATCCCATAACAAGTATCTTCCTCATACCCATCACACAAATATTGATATTGTTTTTTGGTTCTTAAGTAAAATGAGAATGAAACTATTATAACAATAGAGAAAAATTTCACAAGGATTTCAAGAAACAACAATTGTTTTGTTATCAATCATAATAGAAAAAATAAATAGACTCTTTAGTGGTTTAAAAATAATCTTTCAAAAAGATCTATATAATAAGACTTTTGGAGTTATGAGAAAGTAGTTTTATGTGTTCCCAAAGTAGAAATAGAGTTTTGTGAATGGTCTAATGGACAAAGAGGCATGAAACGATGGGTGAAGTTTCATGATTGTGGATCAAAAGAAAAAATACATAGATGTAATATAATAAAAATACTCATATGCTAAAGATATAAAGGTATTGTAATGATCAATAATTTTCAATAAGAAATCTAAAATTTTAATATTTTTTAATTTTATATTTTTATATAAGGTATATATTAAACCATAGGAACCATGTAATAAAAATAGATAGTAATTTATTTCATAAAAATAGAACATTACATATTAATTATAAATAAAGTCCAAATAAAATTAAAAATTGCATAACAATATAATATAACCAAATAAATTACATAAGAAGGATACAAAAATTAATAGGGTTGTGGTCACCTAGAAATATAACACCCATGAAAAAACTGTAAATAGAAAAGAAAACATTATAAATATGATTTGGAAATTTGTAAAATATATAGATAAGTTTTAATTTAAATATGTTTATAATTAACTATGGAAATAATGGATGTTTTTATGATGTATAATTGTGAATTTAGATTATCAAGAAAGTCTTTATAATAGTAAATTACTATTATAATAGTAACGTGACCATTAATGTCATGGCCCAATAGATCGGGGCTCACCTCACCGGTGGTAAGCTGAGTGTGACACCCCATGCCTACCACCAATAGGCCAAGGGCAGGTGAGAAGCACTGAGAAGAAGTAACACTAAAATGGGAGGCTATATACAAGGTAATTTTATTCTTTCACAAACCCTACTCTATAAAATAGTACATAGATGTAATAAAAGACTGAAACATCTAGAGTGTAAACCATTCATGAAAGAACCTAAAGAAAATATATCAAAGAATAGAAGTGTAATGAAAATGATATAAAATATAAAATACATTCCCAACCAAAGATGTTGTCCCAACCTGAAAACAACTTGAAATAGAAAAAACTAAAGAGATCCTAGATTTAAATCTCTAAATATGAGCATAAAACATGGAAAACATCACTAAGTACCCCAATGATCCACCAAAACCAGATCCCCTAATGTCATCATCAATCTTTGTATAATATAATTAGAGATGACATATATTTTCATGTAGATCCATGTTATATTATATCTGATAGGGATTTTCATTTCACATCGCAGTTCTGGAAAGGGTTAAAGAAGGCCTTACATACTCATCTGCTTCTGAGCGTGACCTATCACGCTCCAACCATTGGATAAACAGAGTGCACTATTCATGTGTTAGAGAAAATTCTCATGCATGTGTACTTATCTTTGCGTGTTCTTGAGATAAATACAAACCCATCATTGAGTTTTCATACAATAATAGACTTCAGGATACCATCTAGATGGATCCTTATGAGGCCTTGTATGGTTGGAAATGTCGATCACCTCTGTGTTGGTTAGAATAAAGTGAGGAAACAATGCATGGACCATGTCTCATCTAGAAGAATACATAATAGGTTTAGCTAGTCTGGAAGCAAATGATGACTTCTCAGTCAAGGATGTGTTAATATTCCAACCACTATTAACAACAACTTGAGTTTAAGGCTAGGGATCGGGTTTTCATGCATGTATCTTCTCGGTCGGGCCAACAACAGATAAGGAGGTAGGGAAATCTATATCATAGGTTCAATAGAAAATTTGAGATATTAGAAAGAATTAGACCGTTGACTTTTCAAATAACACTTCCTTAGAGATACCAATCTATGTACAACATTTTTCAAATGCCTTAACATTGTCGATATTATCCAGACCTGTCAGATATATTACAACATGATGAGGTTGAGTTAGATATGGATGATTCATTTGAGGAGTACCTAGTGCATATAATTGATTGGATCATAAAATCACTCTGAAGATGTTTAGTTCCTCTTATAATAGAACTGTGGATGAACAACTAAGTGCAAGAAACAAAATTGGAGTAGGAAGTGGATGTACATGCTATGGGGCCAATGATTTTCTTAGATGATGCTTTACTTCCCTCAGAAGTCCAACTATGGGAAAAGACGCTTTATAGTGGGATGGTTGAAATAAACCAAATTTTTTAAAAGGTATGAGTCATTTTTTATAGCTTAATTTCATTAATTTATCTTTATACATGTTCCTTATGGAATAAAGAAGGTCTCAAGAGTTTTATGATACTGTTCAGAACCTGGAGCTTCGAGTTATGGAGGAAAATAGCTATGGACATAATTTTTAAAAATCATGCACTAAGCCTGCATGGTTTTTTCAAACCACACAGGATCAATCAAATAGCTAGAAAGGGAAACATGGTTATACTAAACTCTATGACTCAGAACACATGTCTGTGTAGTTTTCCTTAGACAAAACACATATATATTTAACATTGGATACATATAGTTATTCATACCTTGAACCTATATCATGATAGGGGTTTTTTTGGGAAGTATCTATCACATGGTTGGTGTATAGTTTGAGAAAACATGTAGCCAAACCTTGTAACCCATTAATGAAGTGTAATTTAACCATTAACGCAAAATTTTGTAAACCCTCCAAATCATTTTTCTCTTCCATCAGATGCACAACTCTCTCCCTCTCATGTGATATCTCTCAAGCCATCACTATGTATTCATGATTTCTACTCCATATAGACTTCTCTTACTTCACCGTCATATGTGTTAGATAGATAAATTTAAGAGTTATAATCAAATAACTTCCTTTCTTAGTTTCAGTAACCATATACTATGCCATTATGGTGTGGGATGATATGCCCTATTTTCAGGACATTTTATATTCTTCCATTTTATCCCATTCCACTTCAAACATGCATCCAATACTGGATGAGGAGTCATCCATGGGCCTAAGGTAGGTGGTCTAGTACTTGTAACTAAAAGTTTAGGTTTTTATAGCATATTTCAGTGTGTTTCATGATGAAAATTTCCATGTGATGCCTTATAATTTCATTATTAATTATTTATTAATTAAACCATGTTATGATACTCTTTTACATCCTTATTAAACAATTAGAGAATGTGTACCTCATTATTTTCCACCCATTGGGGTTTGTTGAATAAAAATTCCCTATTTGATTAAAATTTTTAATTGACCCTATTACATCTTAAGTGGTTTGGATTGGTCCTTAAATAGATTTCCCTTGTTTACTAAATTAAATGTCTTAATTTATTTTAATGGTTGTGAGCGCCAATTCCAAATCACATGTTTTAAATTGCTAATGAATTATATAATTTGGATACCCATGGCTAGTTAGGGATACATGAATGTAAATTATTTAAAATTTTCTACCTTATAATTATTATGAATATCCAATGGATATTGGTTGTTGGATAATGATTAAGGGATTTTTTGAGCATGGAATTTCATGCTCCATTATATTGGGTGATATGCATGGAATCTCACACCGTTTACTTGGACGACGGACCTCATGTTCCATATTACCTTACATCGAGTGTTGGGAATGACAACTCACCACACTATCTTGAGTGATGGGACTGAAATATCTCATTCCTAGGAAATTTATGGATGGTACCCTTACTAGATCCTATAACTCATTAGACTGGGCATGGATACCTGAGTTACACCCTGGTCCAATTAGAACCTAGAATCTATGTATATGCCTATACAAGTCAGATCATATATAGAGTATATACATATATACATATTAGGTACAATTGATTAGAAATGTATGAAATTTGTAACATGAGATACGAGTTATTCTAGCCTATATCGAGAAGGTAGACTCTTCCAGGTGTCTCATATGAACCAGTGCTGACCAATAAATATTTTTCATAATCTTATATTATATGTTATACATGCACACTACTTTGATATATACATTGATTGGATTATTATAGACACCATTGATGGTGGAATAATGATTTTATTCTCACACTCTATTCTGGCTGGTGATTAGTACCTAAACAAACCATATGAATGAAGGTAGTGACAAGGGAAAGCACCTAGTCTCAGATGCTTGATCGGATTTTCTTATAGCATGAGAGCATTGGAGAAGAGGACCAAGAGTATGCTCATGATGCTATTGGAGATGTGTGTTTTTATTTTGTGGTTTTTTAAATCATATTGTGTATGCATGTACTCTATATCTCATATAATCCCATTTTGTACATCATCATGAAATGACATCATATTTGTATATGACTCATCTTATGGAATGATTATCATGACTATTCCATGGATGGTTATATTCCCCTATTTCTTATTATTCTTGATTCCACTGTGTTATCAGATATATTATGCTTCCATTATTTCTGCACATTTATGCACTCTATTGTGATACAATGATAACTTGATGGAATAGTCTCCCCACTATACCACCTTATAACCTCGCTGTTAGTCTTTGGTCTTTGGAATATAGGCGTGTGCGCTTGAGGCCATGTGACCCACCAACTCAGGGAACTGTTTTAGTGGATATCGGGCTAGGAAATTACAGTAATGATGTAAAATCCACAAGTTTGATCACTTTTACCACAAACAGGGTCACCCAAAATTCCCAAAAATCAAAGGGGGATCCTTGAGTTGTTGATTATCAGTGTTTGATGGTTAGAAATTATAACTCTTATTGACCATTCAATAATTCTATCTATATCTTGTCATAGTTTGGGGACCGAATCCACAACGTTTTCACCTAAAACCCAAAAAAACCTCAATCCATCCATGAAACAATGTATGAAAGGTTGTTCACAAATCCTCCATTAATATAGTGGTTCAATCACGCTTGAATCCAGCCCAAATATGTCAAATCATGATCACGTGAGAAAAGGGTAAATAATATGAATAAAAGTTGTGTAAAACACATAAATAAAGAGAATCCATAATTGGCTGATGAAATATTAACTAAATATTACATAATTTCAGTAACCAATGGTGGAATCAATGTAAAATAAAAACAATAAGATGGAACTGTAAAAAAAATGCATTTAGAGGGGGTTATTTTTTCATTTATATAGGGTTATAACCCCTCTAAATCAATTAATAGTTATTACCCAAAACCTCTTTTAATGTGTCTACCCACTCTTATTAGCAGAAGTTTTGGTTAGAACTAATAATTTTGAAAAATATAGTGGGGTTATAAACCCTATAATTTTTAACTAATTATGGGCAGTTACTGCCTCCCATAATGTTATATATATATATTTTTAAAATTTCATAATATTAGAGGGATTTTAACCCTATAATAAATTTGTTTTAAAAATTTAGTGGTGGTTACATACCCCCATAACGATATTTTTATAATGAAATACCCATTGTATTCGGCTTCTCATTGCCCCCTTCCCATGAACTCTCACTCACCCACCTCTAATACACCATCCCCCTATCATCTTAGGCTGTGTACTACCTCCCTCATGTGACACCCCCCTGTACTCACCCATTATGTATGTCCCCTCCACTTACACTCTCACTCACATGTCCCCATTACACCCTCCCCTATGCCCTCGCCAGCCACACACACACTCCCCCACACACTCAGTCTCCCACATGACCCCCTACTATTATCGTCCACACACACCCCCTACCATCATCATCCATGCACTAACCCCTACTCTCAACCACACCAGCCACACATGCACTCACCCATGCTTCTCGCACTAATGAGTAAAAATCATTCGCTACCTAGAATTAATACTGGGACTGTGGAGTGTAATTTTTTCATGCAACCAATTCAGCTGGTTATGCAACAATGTCTATTTTGAGGCCATATTATATATATATTAATAAATTTATTATATATTTATATAATAAATATAAATAATTATATTTACATAAATAAATAAATAAATATTTATACTTTTATTTAGAATTACATTTATATTTATATATATAAATATATAATTGTGTAGTTTATATATATATATTTTTACACATATAAATATATATTTATACATATATTTATAAATAATTTCATATTTGTGTGTGAATTTATGAATTTATATAATATTTATAGATATAATAGATTTATAAAATATATTTTTATATTTATTCATAACTAGTTATTTATATAATATATTTATATATTTAATATATTCAATTACATTCATCATCTATATACTAAAATCATATATAAATACATCTATGTACATAACGTGTTTTGTATAACAATAATAATATTAATAATAAATACATTTCTATTAAATGTTTGTTTTTGAATCAATATATATTGTATATTTATGTATACAACCAAATACACTGAAATTATATATTATGTACAAAAATATAAATAATGAGCAGAAAATTAAATACATTTATATAATAGGAAAAATATAATATAATTAAAAGATACATATATTTACTATATTAATTTATAATTAATATGGTATAATAGAATATATACAATATATTAATATATATATATATAATGTATTTATATTTAAGTAATACAAACAGAAACATGCACACACAGATATACAATTATTTTTATATACACATATATATACATGCATTTTTGTGTGTGTATAGTAACAACAACTGTCACGACTTGTCCAAGTGGGGCCCAGATTGCGACTCCCCAAGCCCACATCGATTAGGCTAGGGGATGCTGACGGGCACCGAGTAGACATATTACTAACATGGGAGGCATTTCTTAAGTACCTATACACACGAACACATATCTGTTCCCACAAATGCGGAAATGAAAAAACCACTAAGGAACAAAATGCATGCATATAACTAAACACAACCAAACAGAGTACAATGATAGGTAAAATATTGAAAGTAAACTAGGCCAGAATACAAGCCCACCAAAAACAAGAGACCGCAAACTACAAAGTCCAACCTGTAAGCACAATGAGGTATTGGGACTGCTGCTCGTAGCAGTAGGAACATGTCGGCCTATAGGGAAATCAAAAAACCCGTTCTTCCCCCGGTCCACCCTGGACTCCATCAAAAGGCCGCTCATCTGCCCAAGACATGACAAATGTGGGAAAATCTCATACTGGGGTGAGTATAACATTACTCAGTATAAGTCCTTGAAAACCCCAAAGCAATACACAAAGTAAAGGTAATGTCGACTCAACACAGTATATGTCTACTGAACTTATAAGAAGGGAAACACTATCTAGATATACTCAAAAACTAGACCCATAGTGTAAGGACATGTCACACAACCACATATCTAAAATAGGGATTCAGTTTGAATATTTCCACGAAGAAATCATCTGGGAGAACTCACTCCATGGGTCTAATAGCTCTCATGTCATTCGTCTGAGAAGTATTGTCCATCGAGGAATGCCATGATAGATAGATACATGAATTCTGAGAGAACACAGTCTTGTGTGGGGAAAGATCATGATACATAGACGAGGATCACTTCCAAGGCCTCGGTGGATACCACAAGTCATCCATATTCACCTACTACGTAGAAGATCAGAGCCCTGTGGAAATAGTCACATCGATACCTGACTCTACCTAAGGCCAAGAATTGATATAAGATATCACTCCAGGCTTCTCAGAGGGATACCTGACTCTATCTTGGAAAGTCCTTCTAAAGGGATCATACTCATGTTAATGGAAATGATACCTGACCTTCAGGGTAAATAATAAAAAGGGGAACTAACCCAAACAGAACAAGTCCAAGATACGATGGACAAGAGGATCAAGCCATGTACTGAAAAGTACATAGAATGTAGAAGGGTCACACACAATGTCCTCTCACATGGGTACTGCTCATGTACAAGGGCTCATGTCATAAGGCTTATCAAGTAGAAAAAGGTATACACAATTTGTAAGAGAGTGACACGCCGTGTTCCTCTATCTGGGGAGTGCTCCATGTACGATGGCCATGTGCCCGTACACGGCTTCAACCCGTGTGTTACAACCCTTGTGGCTGGTACATGAGGAAACCCATGCATCCAGCCTGGTTTGGCCATGTAGTGGAGTAAATGGTCATGTAATATACCCCATGAATGTGTGTCATCAGACATACACTGTGATTCCCGCATAAGGACCCACATGATGTGTTCTTCAGAGAACACACCGTTTCATCGCTTTGTGCATCGCAGAACCCTAGCCTCCACTAATCCGGTCCCACATGGTGTGTTATTTGGGATACACGCTGTGTTCTTCAGAAATTTCCAAAACCACCAGTTCTACATTCCACACCTCCATCGAACCTCTGATGTATATTCCAGTGATCTGATCATCACAAAACAGAAGGGATGATGTCACCAGATCATCACAAAGTAGATTCTGTCAGTTTTGGGCCTCCAATCGACCCTAAGACACATTCTGATCCACCCGCACGAAGAATGATCAAAGACCAAGAACTCTAGAACTGTGTTAATTCATCTTCTGCCATCGCCTTCACACCTCCTCTAGGTCGTCACGATGTCATATCTCTTATATGATATCATTGCGTTGGGAAATGGATGCGGAACAATCTATTGTTCATAACCCTGCGAAGAATGTGAAGAACATGGGGTTAAAATGGAAAAAGAAAAACAATAAACAAAGTAGGAATACACATCTTCCATTTTTTTCATGGCATCAATCCACTCCTGTTAATAAGTTTAACAAGAGAATCAATAATACAAACCGAGATCATCATGAAATCGATCCCGAAATCAAAACCCTAATAGAAAAGGAAATTGGCACCCTCCTGCAAGAACACCTGATCTACAGATCAACCAGTTCACGAGTTGATCCTCGATCATCATTTAATACAAGAACAAGTAAAAGATGAATCTAAATAAAAACCCCTACCTCGATTTAGTTTAATAATGATCACTACATCACGTTCGTTGGTGAGGTTCGTCGAATCTGAGATGCGTCGATCGATCACATCTTCATCATCCGCCAAAGGGTTCTCCTCAAAAAATCCAAGACTCTCTCTCTCAATTCATAGGGTTATGAGGCTAACCTTAAGAAATTTCCTTAAGATTTTTTTAAAAGGTAGGAATTAGGTCACTATGAAAAAACAAAACTTTTTAATAAAATAAATTATTAATTTATTTTATTTCCATTAAAAAGTCCAAAAACTAACTCCTCCAGCTGACTCTTGCTGGTTGATGTTAGCCCCCCCCCTAAGTTAAAGTCACTTCTCTGAATGCAACAGTGCCCTCATATTTTTGATCCATACACCCATTTAAATGTTATTCCACTTTTTCAGGAAAACCACTCATGAGCGCTTTTTAAAGTTTGATGAATTTCAAAAATTGATTCAGGGCACTCCAGGCCTTGGAATTGCATGCCATCGAAAGGTCTAGTCTCAAAATAATTCCATATAATATTAAAAAAGAATGATACATAAAAAAATAATAGACATTACATTCTCCACACCATGGGGATTTGCGTCCCTGAAAATACAAAGCAAGGGCTACTCAAAAAGATGTATGTACTAGGCACATATCTGAGTCTCCTACTCCCATGTGATTTCTTGAATATTCCCATACTACCACCGAAAACTCACAAAGGGAATTGATCACCCATGAAAAATCTTCTTATACTAATCCTCAATCTCCACTAAGTTCTCTGCAAAGTTCTCTCCATCTTCGATGTCTAGATCTCCTCCAGTAGATGACATGCAATGGGGCATGCACGTACCTCCTCAACTGCGACACGTGGAAGAAATCATGTACTCGGTACAACTATGGAACTTGAGGCAGGAGGTACACCACATCGCCAACTCTATGTAGTATCTAAAACGGTCCAATTAACCTTGGAGATAGATTGCCTCATTGGAAAAATCTCCATAACCCTCATTGAGGTGAGACCCTAAGGAAGACATAGTCCACCTCCTCAAACTCTAGAGGTCTCCATAATCTGTCAACATAAGAATTCTTTCCGGCTGTGTGTAGTCTTCATCTGATTCAGGATGATCTGCACCTTCTCAGTGGTAGCTCGCACTAGCTCTGGACCCATGAGTGTTGACTCTCTGGGGTTGGTCCAGCAAAGCGGTGACCGGTAGGGTCTCCCATATAACTCATCGAATAGGTCCATGACAATGGTGGAGTGGTAGCTATTGTGGTATGAAAACTCCACCAGTGGTAGGTGGTCCTCCCAACTACGACCAAAGTCCAAGATACAGGCCCAAAACATATCCTTTAGAACCTGAATGATCCTATCCATCTAACCATCTTTCTTGGGATAGAACGCTGTGCTGAAGTATAACTGAGTTCCAAAGGACTCCTACAATCCCTCCCACAACCAGGATGTGAAGCAAGCATCTTGATCCAAGACTATTGTTGAAAAGACACCATGAATACGAACTATCTTATATACGTAGAGGCATCCCATGTTCTCTATGGAACTCTACTCCCTGATAGCTAGGAAGTGGGATGACTTGGGGAGTCAATCAATGATCACCCATATGGAATCGTTCCCTTTGTACTTCCTTGGTAATCCCATCATGAAGTAAATCGATATTCTATCCAACTTTAACTCTGGAACATCTAGGGGGTGAGCTAATCCCATAGGAACCTGATGCTCAGCCTTCACCTGCTGGCATGTAAGGCATCAAAAAACAAAATCTCATACTGCCTTCTTCATGCTTGACCACCAGAACTGTCATCGAAGATCCTCGTACATCTTCTCCACTCCAGGATGTATCGCCTTGGGGGATACATGAAACTCCCTTAGGACAACCTACCACAATGCCACTAGTAAAACAGCATGTCTACAAAAAATAACTACATGCTCCCCACCTTGAGAATATCCATTTGGGGCATGCTTTGAGGATAACTAGCACATAAAGCCTCACATCCAATATCCCCACGATGTGTCTCCCTAACATGATATAAGAGTGAAGGGATTACAACCATCGACTAAAGGTAAGATGCATTCTCTCTGTCCATGAAGGATAACTATAACGAGGCCAACTGTTCCATCACCTCACTCAACAACTGCGGGCTCTACCTCCTTCTAAGAGCATCTTCCACCTTGTTCTCCTTCCCAAGAGTATAGATGATCTCAAAATCGTAGTCCTAGAGGAATTCTAGCCAATACCTTTGTCTCAGATTCAGATTCTCCTGTGATAAGATGTACTTGAGGCTCTTTTGGTCAGTGTATATGATGAACTTCTTGACCATAAGGTAGTGTCGCCACATCATCAATGTGAAGAAAACTGCTTCCAAGTCAAGATCATGGGTTGCATAGTTCAGATCATGTGGACTAAGTTGGCATGAACCATAATCAGTCACTTCCTATATAATCATCAAGACATAGCCAAGCTTGGTCCCTAATGCGTTGTAGAAAACTACGTACTCGACATCCAACTCCACTAATCTCAAAATCGGGGTGCTCGTCAAGCTCCTTCACAACTTCCCGAATGCTTTTTGGAACTTCTCTATCCACGTGAAGGGTTTCCTTTTCCTAGTCAAGGATTTTATCGGTGCTGATATCCGAGAAAAATTAGGAATGAATCTCCGGTAATACCCTACCAACCCATGGAATCTCCGCAACTCCATCATGCTCCATGGTGGATCCCATGCTAACACTGCCTCCACCTTGTCTAGGTCCATATATACTCCATCTGCTGAGATGACATGTCCGAGAAACTGGACCTCCTGAATCTGGAACTGGCACTTCGAGATGTTCCCATAATGTCAATGCTCTTAGAGTACATCTAGAACTATCCGTAGGTGTCTCACGTGATCCTCCTCTGACACCGAGTACACAAGGATGTCGTCGATGAATACCACTATGAAACAGTCTAAATATGGTTCGAAGATCCGGTTTATAAGTCCCATAAACACTGTGGTGGCATTCTTCATGCTGAAAGGCATCACCAAGTACTCATAGATACCGTAGCGACATCTGAATGTCATCTTCAGTATATCCTCATCCCATACTCGTAACCGGTGGTATCCTGGCCGAAGGTCAACCTTCGAGAACCATCATTACCCTATTATCTGATCTAAGAGGTTGTCGATCCTTGGAAGTTGATACTTGTTCTTAACCGTTACCCAATTTATGCACTGGTAATCCATTCACAACCTCAAACTCCCATCTGGCTTCTTCGTAAACCAAACTGGGGCCACCCAGGGTGAAACACTGGGCCTTAAAAATCCCTTTCTCTGTAAATCCTCCAACTACTTTCTCAGTTTGTGAAGCTCTGTGGGAGCCATCCGATATGCTGGTGAAGAAATCGGTGCCAACCCAGGGTGTAAGTCAATGCAGATGTCAATTTCCTGCTGAGGAGGTAATCCTAGGACATCTTCAGGAAAGACGTCCTCATACTCGGCCACTACAACTAGGAACTGGAATCTCACAACATCTACTGAACCGAGGGTAAGGATATCCAACTCATGAGTGATCAGATGCACCCTACTATGTATGAGCCCATTTTGTGCTGCTTGGGTCTCCTTTTCACTGAAAATGGAAAACCTCATCTCATCGCTGCGGACACACCACACTCTTCACCTAAAGTAGTCAATCTGGGCATAGACTAAAGATAACCAATCCATACCGAAAATGTCTTCATAAGGCCCTGATGTTTCCACCAATAGGTTCTAATAGAAACTCTCATCACCAAGGGAAAGATCACACTGTTTGAAAAGGTTTGTGTTCATCGAGTCTCATCCCGTAGGTGTCTCCAAGTGTAAGGGTTGAGTCAACGGCTCTACCTAAATCTCAAGGTTTCGCACAAGACATGTTGGGAGGAAGGAATGACTGGCACATGTGTCTATAATTATGACATCTAAGGTAGAAAAGACATAGATCATACCTCTGATCATCCCTAGAGTCCTTGGGTTGTATGCCTCGACCGCATGCAACTGTCCCCGCCTCTATCCCTTAGCTCCATAAGACTGGTGCGGACCTCCTGGGGGTGATGGTGGAAGTAGATCGAAGCATCTACCACCACCTGCAGCTCTCCCTACTCTTCTGCCAGGTCCACCGCCTAGCGGGTATGTCTGCTCCACTCTCTGCCTCTACCTTGGTGGTACATCTACCGCCTCCCTATCAACAGCTCGACGGTTTGGGCAGTCTCTAGCGAGATGTCCCCTATCATCGTAAGAGTAGAACCGCCTCTACCTAGGATGGCTGGATCCATCCTAAGAACCCTGGACTACCAAACCCCTATCTTGGTTCCTCGTTTGACATCTCCCACATCCAGATCCCAATGTCTCACATTTTCTCCCTACTACCAAGGTCACTGCACCCGTATGCGTGCTGTTAAATGTCATCGTCTGTCTCTACTCCACCGAAAAGCTCTCAATCACCAAGGCTTGCTTGAGAACTCCAGCATAAGTCGAGATTCATAGCGGCACGAAAGTAGCACAGATGTCCCATCATAGACCTCGCCCGAAGGTCCGAGACTTGATGTACTAATCCTTGAACATATCCATCGAGTATCTGGAAAGGTTAGTGATCCTCAATGAATAGTCATCCACCATTAAACTGTTCTGTTGGAGATGAAGAAGCTCCTAGATACACACTTATCTTAGTGTAACCTGTGATAACTCCTCTATAAAGAGTCTCTCAAACTCTATCCACAAAAGAGTCTCCCCCTCATGAGTCTGTGCGATTAGTCTCCACCATCGTCCTGCTGAAACCAAAAGAGGGAGCACTCCTAGGATCACCATTGGGTCTGCTGGTGTCCTCACGAGACAGAAAGCTCTAGTCAGTGCCTCAAGACAGTCCTTAGCCTCATGAGGGTTGGGCTCGCCTCGGAACCGTAGGGGTCTCTGTTTCTATAATTCATAGAGAATGCTCAGCCTGCACCCGTCGTCTATCAGTACTGTAGGTACCACCGTCTACTCCACTAGTGGTGGTACAACAGGTGCACCACCTGGAGGTACCAATTGGAGAATTGGTCCCTGTATCAAAACCTCTTCACTAAGGGGATCATCCTCGTGATCACGCTGCTGAATCCTAGAGGGTATGGCTTGGGGTGGCATGTTATAAGGAAATAAGATTCACCATTGTCAATGAGAATATCTAGATGGATGACAAAAAGAACATGGAAAACACAACCCATTCCTATATGATGCATGCACCAATCTCTTATTTCCCCAAAACTATTGTTTTTATATACTGAGTCAGAACCAGGTTATCAGAGTCCGGGTGTATGGATACGTCGACCACCCGCACGAACACTGATGTTTTTTGTCTGAAAACTGAGCTCAAAACACTAAACACTGTATCCCAAAACCAATCTCACAAAATATTGGTTCTAAGGTAGAACCAACCACCTCTGATACCACTATGTCACAACCCGTCCTTGTGGGGCCCATGCTGCGACTCACCATGCCCACCTCCAATAGGCTAGGGGCAGGTGACTAGCACCATGTTGTCATATTACTTACACGGGAGGCATTTCGTAAGTACCTATACACACACACACACACATCTCCAAGCCCACAAATATTGAAATGAAAAAACCATTAAGAAACAAAATGGATGAATACAACTAAACCCAACCATATAGAGTACGACAGAAGGTAAAGTACGGAAAGTAAACTGGGCCAGAATACAAGCCCCACAAAAACATAAGACTGGAAACTACAAAGTCCAAACATTAACCACAAACAGGTACTAATACTGCTTCTCATAGATGTAGGAATAGCTCAGCCTATAGGGAACTCTGAAATCCCAGTCCTGCCCTGGTCCCCCTAGACTCCATCAAAAGGTGGCTCGTCTGCACAAGACATGACACGTTTGAGAAAAGCCCGTGCGTGAGTGAGTATAAAAAAACGTAGTAAAGGACCCCGAAAACCATAAATAAATAAAAAATGTAAAGGTAAAGTAATCTCTATATAGTATATGTTTACTGAACATATAACAAGGGAAAAAAAATCCAGATATACTCAAAACCCAGACCTGTAGTCTAGGGACATGTCACAAAACCACATAACCATACTAGGGATTACATTTTAAGATTTCCTCGAAGTAGTCGTCTAAGAGAAATCACCCCATGAGTCTGATAGATCTGATATCTTCCATCCAAGAAGTGCATTTTATCAGAAAAATCCACGAGATAGATACACTCATTCTGGGAGTACACACACCTGAGTGGGGAAAGATCACGATACACAGATGAAGATCACTGCCTGAGCCTTGAAAGATACTGAAACTCATCAGGATTTACCAAATAGATAGAGGACCAACACCCTGTGGAAATAGTCACGTCAATACCTGACTCTACCCAGGGTTAATAAGGGATAGAGGATCTTGCTCTGGGCCTCTCAGAGTGATACTTAACTCTATATCGTAATGTACAACTTGAGGGATCATAATCCTATGAATGTAAACGATACCTAACTTTCAGGGGAAATGAGAAAAAGAGGCACTAACTAAAATGGAACATGTCAAAGATACGGTGAAAAAAAGGATCAATCCTTGTTCTTAAAAGTACACGGCATGTACAAGGGTCACACGCCTTTCCCTCTGACAGAGGTATTTCACGTGTACAATGGCCCGTGTCACAAGGCTTGTCATATAGAAAATTGTATTCACAGAGTGTAAGAGAGTGAAATGTCGTGTTCCTCTATATGAGGAGGACTCCCTGTATTTTGTCCATGTTCCCGTACACGGCTTCAACCTGTGTGTTACAACCTGTGTGGTTGGTACAGGAGGTAACCCATGCCGCCGACCTGGTATGGCCGTGTGGTGGAGTACACGACCATGTACTCTACCCTGTGTTCTTGTATCATCTGAGATACATGGAGATTCCCACGTAAGGACCCACATGACAAGTTCTTCAGTGAACAATCTATGCCATCACTTTTTTCATCATGGAACCCTAGCCTCTGCTGAGCTAGTCCCACTTAATGTGTTCTTTGAGATACACGTTGTGTTCTTCAGAAATTTCCAGAACCACTAGTTCTTGGTCTTGCACCTCCATCAATCCTCCGATGTCTATTCCAGGGATCCAATTATCATGAAACTAAAGCGTTGAGGTCGCCCGATCATCCCAATGCCAATTCCGTCAGTTTTGGGCCTCCGATCACCCCCAAAACGCATTCTGATCCACCCACATGAAGAACACTCGTCCCAAACCATGCCGATTTATCTTCCATGATCATCATCGCACCTTCTTTAGGTCGTCACGATGTCGGATATCCAATTTGGGATCATGGAATTGTGAAACGGATGTGCAACGATCTGTTGTTCATAACCCTGTGAAGAACACGTGGATGAAATGGAGAAAGAAAACAATAAAAAAGGAAGAACACGCCTTTGTCTTCATTCATCATGGTGTCAGTTCGAACCTATTAATAGGTTTAATGGGAAAATAAAAAATTCATACCAATATCATCATTAAATCGATCCCTGAATCAACACCCCAATAGAAAAATAAATTGACGCCCTCCCGCAAAAACGCCAGATCCGTGGATCAAATTGTTCGTGAGTTGATTCATGTTCATCATTTAATCCAAGAATGGGGAAATGAAGAATAAAAATAACCAAACCTCTACCTCGATCTGGTAGAAGAAAGTTCACCGTGTCGCGTTCATTGGTGAGGTTTGTCAAATCTGAGATGCATTGATCGATCACATCATCATCGTCCGCCAACAGGTTCTCCTCCAAAGCTCCAAGAGGCTCTCTCTTAATTCGCAGGGTTATGAGGCTAACCCAATGAAATTTTCATAAAAATGTATTTAAAAGGGACGAAATTGGTCGCTGTGAAAAAAGAAAACTTTTAAATAAAATAAATTATTAATTTATTTTATTTCCATTAAAACGTCCAAAAACTAGCTCCTGTAGCTGACCCACACCGGTTGATGTTAGGCCCCACCTAAGGTAAAGTCAGTGCTTTGAACGCAACGGTGCCCTCATATTTTTGATCCATACACCCATTTAAATGTTATTCTACTTTTTCAGGAAAACTGCTCACATGTGCTTTTTAAAGTTTAATTAATTTCAAACATTGAATCTGGGCATTCCGGGCCTCATAATCGCACGCCGTCGAATGGTCAAGTCTCAAAATAAAACTATATAATATTTAAAAATAATGATACAAAGAAAATCTGAGACATTACAACAACAGAAATACAAAAAATAATAATTATTACACATATTTTTTAAACTATAAAAATTATATGTTGATTTTATAAATATTACACATTTTTGAAATACATTTATTTTATGATTTATATATTGCATATATTATCTTAAATAAATTTATATTATATATTTATTTATGTATTTAGATAAATTTATATCATAATATTTATAAAAATATATATAAAAACAAAAAACAAAGTACATTCATACAATAAGAAATATATAATATAAAAAAAAATATATATTTACTATATTTATTTATAAATAATATAGTATAATACAACATATATAATAAAATTATATAATATATATATAAATATATAAATAATAAAATATTTATAATATATATAATATAATATAATATATATTTGTATTTACATTTACATTTAATTTTATCTTTATTATATATATTGATATACATAATATAAGACACATTTATTTAATACATAAATATATAATACAAATGTATTTGATATAATATATGTATAATATAAATAATAATATAATTTTATTTATTAAATGTATAGTATTTATAAAAAACATTTAATTTTTATATATTTTTAAATATATGAATAAATATATTTATACATATATTTATATTTATATATATATATTATGTATACCAATATAACAATATTTACTTATGTATACATTTTTTTATATGAATAAGTATTTATTTAAAGTATTTATAAAATTTCATTATATATATATATATGTTGTAATGTTTTGAAATACATTTATAAAATGTGTTTATGTAATATATATACACACACAGACAGGCACACACACACACATATTATAAAATATGATTGTTTTAAGAAGAATAAAAAAATTACAGTTGATTAAAACCCCCTCTAATTTAAGTGATTTAAATTATAAGGGGTTAAAACCCCCATATGTATATATAATATAATTTGAAATAAATTAAATATATTTTAGAGGCAATTTTGGGAAAATCACACATAAATTAAAATTTAGCTGCAGTTTTTTCACAATCACCACAAATTTATAAAGATAATTAATTTAGTGGGGGTTTTACAAAACTTGTAAATAAATTACACTAGAAAGACTAGTTTTTTATTGTGACGATCAAAAACAAAATTTATATCTGGGATCATGTGAAGAAAAAAAATTACTTGAAATCAAATAGAGATTATAAGGCATGCTTGAAAAATAAATCAAAGGGCAGAAATCCATGAGACAAGATTCCCTATCTCAATAATAGATAAATAAATGGTGAAGCATCCATTCAACAGGGAAGATGAATATGATCCTGCTATGTTTGTTTTCTATCTCATGATCCACCTCGATCATTCATCATAATTCCATGTTCTCAGGTTGCTAATGCCAACAATCTTCTCCTCCTCTCTAATATATCAGGGTTATGTGGAAAAAGTTAGGGATTTTCCCTAATGAGGCTTATAAAGATATTTATTAGGGTTTTTTCATTTAAGTAATTTATTTAAATAAATTAATTAATTCACTTAACTCACTAGCCATTGTTCATCTTCAACAGAATGGTCAATACTGTCTAACTTTATGTTTCGCCTAGGGTCAGCCCCACGTTCGATAAACAACCAAAGTCCCTGATTTCTCATATGAGGTCCCGATCAACGGGGAAACCAGTTGATCCCAAAATATGCACATTAATTGTTTAATATATACTTATATTTTTAATATATAAATTCTCGGGTCCGGTGACACCAAAACACTACACTGACTCTTAGGAAATATTTATAGATATATATAGAAAAAATCAATGAATCACACTATAAAAAGCAGGGTCATTATAATTAAAATACTAGAAAGAATTTTAAATAATATTTTCATTGAATAAATTAATTAAATATAAATTTTATTATTCTATAATGTAAATATATTAATTATAAAACTCAATGAGAGTACATGTTTTTATTTTCAATTAACTATTTTAAATTATTTTTTAAATACCTTAATTCTTATATCAAAATTTAAATATTTAAATTTATTAACCTTGAAAATATTTTTGATAAAATTAATTTCATTTTTTAACCATATTGTTGAATTTTTCTCTCAATTTTTCTGGAATTTGTTTTGAAAAAATGAATTTTTTTAATGAATAGTAAAAATATAGTTTTTCAAATACCGTGTGTTTTAAGACCTAATACTGAGGAAATAATGACATAATAACTTTAAAAATATTTATATAAACCTTTAATGAGTTTAGTAAGATATATTATGTATTTAAAACTAATAAATTTCAGTTGTTAACTTAAAATTTAATTTCTAAAGTCTAAAAAAACATCGTTTTAAATTAACAACTAATTTTTATTTTAATGCCATTTTTTTGATAATATATTGTATTAGGTTTTATAATGTATTAAATGTCAGGAAAATATATATTTTTAATTAAATACTATTTATTTTCACCAAAAATACCACAATTACATGCCTTAGTCGTGGAATAATATTTTATTCAACATTTTTATATAAATTCTTCTCCCCTCTAAGTATAAATACCCCTATCCCCCCCATGGAAGTCACATCCCAACCCCATTTAATTTCTAAATATATAATCAATTACATTACCCTAATCCACCATTAATACTTAGAGATGTTTTTATCTCACTTATCTCCAAGAATTCAAGGCCATAGATCCAAAACAAAAGAGTAAATATCAATGAAGAGGTAACTCCGACATCTTCTTCAATTAATTTTTCTTTCTACACTACCAACATATTTTTATTTTCATACCATATTAAACTAAATAACAAATAACTATATAAATGACTAATGATATTATGATATGGTAAAAATATTATAATATATACCGAATATATATACTCTTCCCCCTCATTTTGAAACATCCGTGTCATGATTAGTTTTATCCTTTAGTGATGAAGTTATCAATTCAAAATATACCAACACTATTATGGATGGTTAGTATGATTTATAGGTGTGAATAAATAAAAAATTTATTGTGATACTCTATAATGATTATAAACATTGTAAAATGTATACATATCTCTCTCCCTGTTTTTAAAAAAGTGTTTTCAATGGTTGGTTTTAACCACCTTTAAGGACATTGTTGATACATAAATTATAACGAAATTTATGGATGGTTATAGTAACCTATATTTAATATATATTTAAATTTTTTATGTATATTTAGGATTTTGGTGGTAATTTAACTAGTGGATAAATGAAAAGTTATTAATATTATGAAATTAAAATAAAAACCAAATTATTCAAACAAACACATCATCAAAACATTTTATTATAAATGAAATTTTAATAAATAAATTACATCTTGATATAATTGATAAATAATACTTAAATTAAGGAAATACACTCATAGATTAATGTTGTAATAATAATAATTTGGTTATATAGTTTTTCTAAATGAGATGAAACAAAATAGGACTAAAGGTACATAGACTCTGAAACTCAACTATTTTCTTTTGAGATTATCTTCACTTTATTTATCTGTCCCTATGATACTTATAAAATGAAATATAAATTTATTTTATTTAATTTTACATTCGTTATTATACATATTTTCATATCTATGTTTCCTTAAGGTAAACTCTTATCCACCACTAATGATTTTAGAAAAAATGTCATTTTTAAAATATATCATTGATTCTTGTTATTTTGTTTCTTATTATATTAATAACCTATGATATTTTATTTTATAATACCCTTTAATTTACGAAATAATTTTCCCACCTTTTGAGAACCCATAAGTGTATTCATTAACTTATGCTTGATGACATTGATATGGAACCCATTATTTTCTCGTTGTTTTATTTCATGCTTGATTTTTTGTTCATTTTATGTAGCATTTGTGATTATGATGTGAATGGTGGGACCAAAATTATATATAACTCTAATAAATTTGGAAAATTATTATATCTCATGAGATTATTATTTATAGAAAATATGCAGTTATCTTTGTTTATAATGTTACACATGGACATGATTAAATTTGATTATCCATTTTGTTATTATGTCTTAACAATAAGACTTAACTTATTTATATGATTTTTCATTATTATTAATGTGCCACATTCCATGACTTATAAATATTATTTTTATTATTATGAACCTATTCTTATGATATAATGATGATGCTTATTCTTAACCTTGTACTTATGTTGATTTATGTCTCAAGTTCCTCTATGTTATTCTTCATCTTATTAGATTTTTTAATTAACCCTTTATTTTATGTATATCTATAGATGATTATTAATTTTAAGAGAATAATTAATGATAATAGTAGGACAATGAAAAATGATTTAAATAAATATTAAAATATTATATGTTTTTATGTTTTATGGTACAAATTTTTATAAGAAACATAAAATATTGATATTGGGAGTTGTAATATTATGTATATTTATAATAAAAATGATGTAGTAATCTGGTTTTTATAGTTTAAGTCACTACATGAATACAAATATTGGAAGACATTTAAGATGAGTCTCTGCTAGTGCATGATATTTGAAATAATATCAAATTTAATCTATATTATTTCAATAGATGACTCAACATGATCAATTATATATTTATTAAGGATGTCCTAGTACATTTGAATAATAGCTTTTGTTAATTAGGTCAACATATTCTTAGAGTCCCATGTATAATTGATCATGATATGAATAAATTCCCCCCCCAACTCTCCTTAAACATGGGAAGGTGGGAACATATAGGACATAATTATAAGGAGAATAATACATTGAATAAGGATTTTGTGTTTGACCAAAGACATTTTCACATATTTTTGTGTCTGATCCACATATTTTTTTGAGTCGGTGGATACTACTAGTTATAGACTCCCACACATGCATTTAGATAACCACTTTTTCATTTCTTCATAATTGGAATGTGGTTAATGAATTAATTTGGTTGTGTACGATTTGGAAATGTTAGACCATGCACTGGGCCACATCAGTCAAGGAGAGTAGACACCGTGAGTGTGTACCCCCATTAAATTTGTATATTCTTATGTTGTTTAATATATTGGTGATTTTAAATTCTAAAATACTATTAACATTCACCATCCCGAGTTAATGAAACCATTATTAAATATCATTCATGTTAGACCAGTCTCAATGGTAGTTGAGGGACTTTCAAGTTACTAAGATATTACAAACAACTCACTTTCAATCCAAATAATTCCCCAATGAGATGAATGATAGATAGTGGTTGAGGTATATTTGAACATCATTTGTTTCTAATTTTATTTTGATATGGATTACTTGTTATGAACTAGGTTGGGCTTCCATCCAACCCGACACCCGACCTGATCTGTTGTAAGCCCGGAGAGGTGTTCTCATTCCTCCCAGGTAGGAAACTTGTTCCAAGATTCAATGATATCACAATTGGTAAGATTTTTCCCAATAAAACATGGTTTAAACAACTAAAATAGAGAACACATCACTAAAACATAAGAAATAATCACTAATAAATACATAAATAGATCTACATAATACAAAAAATTCCAAAACCAAAACTACAAAAGAAATGAAAACCAAACTACGCCCATCATGATCTCTATGTGGCCTCTTAGTCAACACAATCCACAAGACTATCATGTTCCAAAGGCATAAAAAAACCAGAAACTCGAACCTACAAAACAACTTGGGTCTAACTATACCGAGAGGCATAAGTAGGTTGTGAGCATAACATACCAATAGGCAATCACCACAGATTCCATACATTTCCTCTCCCCAAATAGTCCACAGACACTGATTTTATGTATTTTTAGAAAAGAGGTTTGTATCATTTCAAAACCCAAACTCATATTTCATGAAAACGAATTTTAGAAAAAACACACATGAATTTTCTTTTAAATCAATTTTCTCATCTAGAACCCCATTTAAAACACCAAAATCCAAAAGATAATCCATACCAAATGATAAAAATATATATGAAGAAGATATAGGAAACAAAATGGGAATGATAAAGTTAGTATTGCTAATAAATAAATGAAAATAGAAATATAATAGAACATATAGATACATAATCATGAAAATTATCCAAAAACATCAAGAAGAAATCCTTGGATGTACTCAGTTTGGTATCACCTGCCAGTGAATGATCCAGTTCCATAGTCAATAACCATGTGGCCGCTCTAAATTAGCCAATCCAGTGACATAACCTATATGGCCTCTCAAAAAATCCATGCGGGTACCATCCATTCTAATCGTAATAAATAAACAACCATCACTCGACCCTCTAGATGATTACAAAGAGAACCATGACAATAGATACACATTGAATGAGGATATACAGACACACCTTACATAAACTAATAACCCACATGCCTACACGCATTCCTAGACCAAACACTAGTACCACCTATATAATGACCATTTCCTCGGAGGATTCACAATAGTGGTTCCCATCATACAACAAACTATTCAAAAGTACCAACTGAACCATTATAACACAAGTTATTTCAAACCATTTTCTAAAACATCATAAGATACTAATAGGGCCTTTCATATTTCCCATCCAAATTCATTTAAAAAACAATTCCAAAACTATGGAGAGAATATTCATCTTGCTTAGAAAGTACCAAACAAACCTCTGTGTCAGGTGTTTTTACCAAAACATGCACCCAAGGTGCCTAACAGTCCAATCATTCAAAATCACATTTGAAACCACATTTGAGTTGATTTTGGAACCATGAACATTTTTAGAAATCATTAGAGTTTTAGAAGTACCATTTCAAATTGAAGGCATGTGGGAGAAGATGAGGTAGAATAGAATGTCTCAAAAATAGTTTTTTTAGGTGATGCATCATATGGGATAACCATTATCATTTGTGAACCAATCCCCATGTGAACCCTATGCATAGAGGGATATTTCCACATTCAATAGTGCATGTGAAACATCAATATATTACACAATTACAATGTTAAGAATCAAAGGGGACTTTACAACCATTTTACATAATTAAATCAAACATAAAGGGCACAAAAACCACAAACCAAATTGAATTACAATGAAAAAAAATTACTAACATCCAAACTAGTCCAAACATAATAAAAAACATACAATTTCATCTTTAAAGGCTAAATAGAATTTTATCAAAAAACATACATACAAAAAGGGAATAGGTATAATTAATAAAATCCTTTGAAAACCCATTATAATACTATTTAAAAGATAATAACACCACAAGAGAATCAACAATAAAATAAAAAACATCAACAACACATTCTAAAACTAATTATAAAGATCAATCATTCAAAGGAATGCTTCAGAAAAAAATTGATTGAAACAACAACATCAACAAAACGAAAAAGAAAAGAACCAATTGGGGAAGGAAGAATATTCTTCAAGAGACAATATGAATACCCTAGAATAAAATAAAAATACCCACAATATGCATCCTTCACCATAGGGTTTGGAAAATAGGGATCCATTCCAAAGTAGATCCAAGGACTTGAAGTGGGAGAAGGGAATAACATGAAATATACTAAAACTATAAAGTAAAATCACCTAGAAGATTAGAGGATCCATCATGAAGGGAGGATATCCAAATGGGGAGGGGTTAGGGAAACCTCTCATGAACCAAAAATTAGACAAGGGGAGGAGGGATATAATTGGTGTTAAAAGTGGAGAGGATAGAATTGTGATTTCAATTTTTTGAAACACATGAGAATCTTTCTGGGTTTGGATGCATGGTTTGAAAAACCATGAACCAACCATGCATACCCTACTAGAGAATATGCAGCCCAACATGATTTAGTCACAATATTTAGTCACATGATTTGGAATACCATGCATCAACCATGTGAAATGGATATGTAAAAAAATTCAGAACCCCTCACATGATCCCCGCACATTTTCTTGTAACAGTGCGCAAGCCATGTTCCATGCCCTTGAAACCAAAAATCAAGCCTCAAATTTACTCATTTCCTTCTCATGGTTTTCATCAAACCATACGCAAGCAACTATAGTTTAAATTTGTAAGAATAATAAGATCTAAAGAGGACCTCATCTTGAACAGGACACACTGTTGACTCCCAAGCCCTGCACACAAACTATGCACAGACAAAAAAGAAACTCCAAAACTCAACAAAATATTTTTCACTCGTAACTCCAAAAAAACCTTATCCAAATGATCCATCATAAATAAAAGAATTAAATAATAGAAAACATGGTTTCAGTGTGACAATTTTATCAACCATAAAACTCTCTTCCCTGAGAAATTCACCCAACCACATAAGGAATAACAATCAAACATAAAAGGATACGATATAGAATGATACAATGGTCTACACTGTAAACTTTAACTCCACAATTCACACCTGATAACTCTAAAGGAAAACCCAACAAAATGGAACAAAAAATAAGGGAATGGGAGGGTTTTTACCACTACAAGAAACCTACTAGAAACCACCAAAACAACCACAACCCAATAGGCCAGAAAATTGTGATAACCCTTGACATAAACTGAAACCCCCAACATAAGGAGAAATTTATGGAAGATATCTAAAAATTTATGAATTCAACCGCAATTAATTGATTCCACAAGACTCTATGATCCCTAAATTCAACAAGATCATAAAAAAACCAACACGTAAAAAAGCTAAGCACATACCTGAAAGGAGCTCTAAATGCATAATTTCATTCAAAAGAGACAACCACTAGAATTTTAGGAGAACTATTCCAAAAAAAAATTAAAAAAATAAGTAACTTATGAAATATAAATAAACTATAATAGGAAAATTCAAACATTATCCACTCCAATAGAAGAGAGAAAAATCGGACCAAGGTTCCCCACACCCTTAGTGATTCCTGACTACATAACAAGCTTTAATATGAGGCCTGTGGCTAGAGCCCTGATGTTTAAGGAATCTTCTTCCTTGAATCCAAAAGATAAAATCATCTGATCAGGACATTTTCATCTGACAAACCCACATAAAAAACTTCTTAATGTGTCTCAAATAACCACATTAACAATAAGACTTCATAGGATTTCACTAAGACAACATTAAATGCCCGAACCAGCCGAACTGGAAGAATTTGATAGAATAGTATGAATAATGAGAGGCTAGAACTAAAAAACAAGACCACAATACAATATATTCACTAGGTAAACACTCTTTACATTATGGTTATCCTTCATGAGAGCATAGGAAAACCAAAATTCTCACTACCACCAACTTAACTCTACAAACTAACTCCTCTCGAAATTCCACTTACACCAATTTTTCGAATTGAGACTCACTGGATGAGAGAAATCAATATTTAATCATTGGTTGATGACCCCATATAAAGAGAGGAACCTTCATATGATCCTCCACTACCACCTCTGATTAAAAGTAAATGATCTCTCTAAACTGGCCAACATAGGCCTTCACCATCCATTGACCATGCAGAATACCCAAGATCTATACCACTTTCCTTGAATTCATCTACTTACGTATGAAACATCAGATAAAAGTGGTCTTAAACACCACTCACATCATCCCAAATTGAATTGATGATGGGATGATAACCATCCACTGATTCAAATCTATACCACCAAAAAAACCTAAAACAACACACACTCTCACAACTTTTGGAGTTCTAAATGACCTTAAAACACTATTTAATTATTCAAGACACTCCACAGCCTCTAACAGTCCTTGATCTCCATAACAGAACAAAAAAAACTGAGAACAACTCAACTTTTCCACCAACTCGGAGTCTATGTAGGGATGAAAATTGGGAGAGGCTCACTGAAAACCAGTGGGACCTTTCTGGGTTGCATACTTGAAATGAAATAAAAACAAAAAAACAAAATCAAAAACCATTAAAAAATCAACATATATACCACCTCAATCCAAAACATCCAAATAAAAATCCAAAAATTGAAAAAAACAGAAAATCCTCTTTCAAAACCCCCACATTCATTCCAAAAAATCCCGAATGAGTTCTCTTCATGTTCATTTAAAAATAATACAACTGACTTCCCAATCCAATTTTTAAACAATCAAACAAACTTCTTAAAACAAAAACAAAACCCAAAGCCATTTTTTCTTATGAATACCCCTTTTACAAACACCATTTCCATTTCAAAATCAACCCACGTCGACAAAAATCAAACCAAAACACAAATCACACCAAACAACTAGAATAAGGAACAAGAGGAAACACAAAACCCAATGACATAGTTTAGTGGACCATACCTCAAGTAAGCGAAGACCATTAAGAGGATGTAAAATAGTGGAATCATACTACATATGGGTAACTACTCCACATAATTTCATTGTACATCACTAGTTCACCTCCATTGTCACCCACCATTTTCACACCCCAAAACCAAAACAAAAGACTCAATTCTTGGACTACTCCTTGAAACTCATGGTTCATGAAGTTATTGGGTTCATGAAACCCTTCTCACACCTACCTCTTGAGTCCCAATAGTACAAATATCTAGTTTACCTAACACCACAAATAAAAATGGACTTATATGATACCATTGTTTCTTGTACGAGGTGAGTATTCCATCCAACCCAACACATGAAACAATTTGTGGCATAACCTATGAGGTATTCTCGATCCTCTTGAGTTGGAGAATAAAAAAAATCATCAATGATATCCTAGTGGGAATGATTTACCCCAATGAAAACCTAGATAAAACAAATAAAACAGAGCATGCAACGGAAAAAATAACAACTAAACATCAATAAATATAAAACTAGATCCAGATACTACATAAACTAAAGAAAAGAAACTACAAAAGAAAATAAAACTAAACCATACCCAACACAATATCCACATAACCTCTTGGTCACCACCATCCACAAAACCAACCCACTCCAAATTCATAATTGAAGCAGAAACATGAACCTACAAAATAGCTTGGGTCTACTGACACCAAGTGGCAGAAGCAAGATGTGAGCATAATAGCATAGTAGGTAATCACCATAGAGTCCATACTGTTCCTTTCCTAAAATTTTACACAAAAACTAGTTTGAAGTACAATTAGAAAATTAGTTTTTTATCATTTCAAAATCCTAACACATTTTCTAGAATACTACTTTTAGAAAAAAAAACTCACACTTCTTTTCCCTTAAATACATTTTCTGATCAAAAAACCCATTTACAAAACCAAAATTCAAAATAGAATCCATAAAAAATGATAAGAACGGGCTATGCTGAAAATAATGGAATCAAAATGAAAAAGTGAAAGATAGTAGGGCTAACAACCAAAGTAGAAAACAAATGTAACAGAACATACATATAGATAATAATGGGAATATCAAAAACATATCTAGAAGAAATAATTGGATGAAATTAGTTTAGAATCACCTACCATCGTATATTGAAACTCTATAGTTAATAACCAACTAGCAACACTAATCTATCCAATCCAGTCACACATCCCATATAGCGTCTCAAAAAATCCATGGGGTACCAACCCATCTAATCAGGGTTGATAAGAACCATCACTCGACCCTCTATATAACAACCATGACTCCCATAATATTATATACATGGTGATTAAAGAAGTCCTAACATGCATGTTAGAATCCAATAACCTACATGATACCATGTATTCCTGTCCCAAACACCAGATCCACATATGTGATGTCTGTTTTCTCTGAGGATCTACCATATATATTCCCATCACACATCAAGACATTCAAAAGTGCTATCCATGAATTAATAACAAAAGATATTTCAAAACATTTTCCAAAACACAATAATATGACAACAAAAAAGTTCAAACTTCCCAACCAAATTCATTTCCAAAAAAGTTACAAAACTGAAGAGAAACCATTCAGCATGTTTATAAGGTATAAAATGGGCCTATATGTCAAACTATTTACCTAACCATGAAACCAGGGTTCCTAATGGGATAAAAATTCATAAAAACAATTAAAACCACATTTGAGTTCTTTTGGTAACAATGAAACTATTTAGAAATAATTGGACTTTCAGAAGTACCCTTTGGATGTGAAAGGCTAAGGGAGAGGAGATGGGGGGAAAAAATGTTTCAGAAACCATGGTTTGTGGTGAAGTATCATAAGGATTTGACAGTATGATTTGTGTTTCTATCCTTATGTGAAACCTGTGAACATATTGATATTACCATATTCAAGGGAACATGTGAAAAAATACTAAATTATTAAAAATTTTAATTTACAAATTAAATAGGAATTTTTAACCGTTTTACACATAACCATCAAACATAAAGGGGAATAAAAACCACACACCAAAATTAATTCACAATGAAAACCAAATTAAAAACATCCATCCTAGGAAAAAAAACAATCCAAAACAACCAATTTCATATTTAAATCCAAATGTAATTTTATCAAACACCTTACTTATATAATGGTATACGAATACTTAAAGAAATCCTTTGAATACCCATTTTCATACAATTTCCAACATAGTAACACAAAAATTGAATAAAAAAGAATGTAAAAAAATCAATATCACATTTAAAAATTAATTTGTAATGGTCAAGAATTCAAAGGCTTGCTTCAGAAAGGTAATTGATGAAAACACCTGCCTCAACAATGTGGAAATGCGACAAAATATTCGAGGAAGGAAGAATATACTAAAATAGATAATACACACAGCCTAGAATCAAATAAAACCACCCACATTATTAAACCATCACCCTTGTGTTTTTCTAAGAGGGATCGAGGAAAAATAGAAACTAAGATCCAGAAGTGGTAGAAGAGAGTAAAAGGTAATCAACCAAAAATCAAAAGGAAACTCACCTAAGATCTTGGAAGAGCCACCATAAAGAGAGGATACCCAAAGGGTGAGGGGTTTAGTAACCCTATAAGGTTCAAAAAATATGATAACAAGAGGAGGAATAAAGTTTTGGTTAAAATCGGGGAGGGTAGAATAGGAATTTTAAAATTCTAAAATACATGGGAAACTTTCTTGGTTTGGTTGCACGATTTGAAACACTATCAGCTACCAAGTGCTCAAACCATGTGCACCCTACTGGAGAAGAGGGGAACCCCATATGTTTGGGATACATGGTTTGGGAAACTATTCACTAACATTGCAAAATGTATCTTCCAAAAATTGAAGTACCCCTTACACGTTTTCCGAACGGCTTCCTCTAACCGTACACAAACCGTGATCCATTACCGTAACACCAAAAAGTGGCACCAAAATTACACGTTTTCCTCAAACTATTTTTCACAAACTATGTGAAATCCATTCTATGATAACTTTTCAAGAAGAAAAATAACTAAAAAGAACCATATCCTCAATATTCTACATGGTTGACCACCAAACTGTGCCCACAAACTGTGCTCATGACAAAAATCTATATGGAAACTTCCAAACTAAATATTTTCAGCAGGAACATGACTCGAACAATAAACAAATGATACAAAAATTATGAAAAGGATAATATAAATTAAAAAGTATTATCATGGTGTGATAGTAAATATAGAATGTAATTATGGGGAAATGGTGTGTGGGACTTATATTTCATTTATGTTTTCTAAATATTTTAGTTACATATAACAAACTTTCCTCCCTCAATATTTTGGATTTCATAAGGAGTGATTCATTATGATATTATATTAATTATAACTAATTTTTTCATATTTAGATACTATATAAGAGATTTTTTTTATTTACCATTAATACTACCACTAAACTATTTCAAGCTTATACAAAAATGTGGGTGAACACTTATCGAATCAACCTATTTAGGGAGTTGGTCATATTGGTATCCACTTCTCCTTTTCATAGGGTGTATTGGAAAATAGAAACCATAAGGTAGAAGGAGAGACATATCCACCTATTAACCTATATATTCTCTAGGAAAAAAACCATCCAAGTAAACACTATACATTATTGTAATATATATTGGGAACATTTCTATATTTTATTGAGAGAACTCCCTATAGGGGAACACTATAATGATGAATCCCTATGAATAGAACCATGGGTGGGATCACTAGAGTTACAGATGATTTTGGATGATGATATCCATCATTCAAAAAATAATCATAGAATTAGAAACTACTTATCCCTCCAAAATATTTTGAGAAATGATACATACTCAGTGCCAAAGACTCAATAAGCTTCATTAAGGGGTAGTCATTTTGTACATGGAATTTAGAGTCTTCTTTATGTTGAAATGGAATTTAAATCAATTGAAAAATCTATGAAATAGAAATTATATATAATATTTTTCAATTATTTTGATATCATAATTTATTTTCTTGAGTTAGATTAACTGATATTATTTTTGGAAATGATGGGTTTTTTAGTAATTAAGTTTCAATAATCCTTCTAGTGAGTAAAAATAAGGATGAGAGGGATAAAATATATGAATATTAAGTAGAATGTGAGGTATTTTAAATGATTATAGGGAAGGATCAAGATATATTATGGGAGGATTATAAGATTTATAAATCCTTGAACCTACTACCAATGGGGTAAAGTCCTATGCTTACCTCATGCTGACTTTCTTAACATCTAGATGATTGATGCATTTTTAGATTATCTAGGAGTTAGAAGGTGTAAAAAAATTCAAAAATATTTATTTAATGTTCTAGGATATGTGCTATTTTCAATTGATTTTATTCTCCATGTAACTAGTGAGAATACACCCCTTTTTAGAGCATTTCCCACACTTTTACTAATGGATATAGAGGATTGATTCCTAACAAGTGACAATGATTATTAAAAGCTGGTTATGATACTTGTCCTCCATATAGGAGGAAATTATCTATAATTATGGATGTTATCTATTATTATATTATTTTAACCCTCCACTAACATCATTAATGTATATTTTATTAGAGTTATAGATGAATCTTCTTGTTACTAGTGAAAAATTTTATTAGCTATGAGGGAAAACACACCATCTACTGTGGATGAAAAACATCTGGGAAAGGGTTAGATAATTTGATCTACAATGTGTTTTATTATCATAAAACCTATTATTTATTACCTATTAATAATATATTTTTTTAATAAATATTCAGAGAATGGAGATAATGTCAGAATTGCATGGTAAATAATAAACCATTCTACTCAAGGAACTCCCTCCTCTTATGAGCTGCCTCAATAATATAAATGTATAAGATCCTATTTATATTTTTTCATGATAATAATAAAATCATTTATATAGGTATAAAAACACTTATTATAAATAAAAATTAAATAAGTGGAGACTTCATGATCAAGTTTTAAGGTATGAACCATCATACCTTACTAATAGAATACATTCCCCTTTTATCAATAATTAAGTTCGTTATTTCATCAATTTAATGATTCGATATAGATTATATATGATAATGGCATTTCTTCATAATTTTGGAATAACTAATTGGACCCAACACTAAGGAATGACTATAGATATTGGATATATTAACAAACCTTTCTAGCATGACCCAACTGATAAAGACTCTTATCCCTTGAGAGGAAAAGGAAGGTACACCAACCTCACAACCTCATCTAGTCTTGGGTGTTGGGGGTTAAATTATGAAATTAATTAAATTTAGTTGAGATTATCAAAATCACTTTACAATTTAAATATTTTTTATGGATGATACAAGTAATTACCTAATGTATTTTATAGTTGTAGCACCCAATATTCATCTAGAATGGTTCCCTCCTACCAATGATCAAGATGAAATTATTCAAGTAATGGATATTAAGAGTGACCCATATAGGTTTTAATTATTTCAAGATTATAAAACTATACCAATAAGAGATGAAAAATTAAATCCAGATACTTTTTGTGAAAACGTAATAGTAATGAAGAGATCCTGACAAGATTGATACAAATTAATTACCAGAACTCCCTGAGAATAAATTGATGATTAGGTGGGTAACCTTTGATGGATTCTCATGGACTTAGGGAATAATATTTCAGATATTGGTATATCTATGAAATGAACATCAAAATTTTAATTGTTTAGGATTAAATGGTATACCAACATGTGATGATTCATAAAACTAGAGTAATTAAAAAATCTACATAATTATTCAGTCAGTCTATACATATTCTAAATTGATAGGTGGAGGAGAAATACAAAATATATATTTTTTATTATTGAGAAATTGAATAGAAAAAAAAATCATTGGGAACTAGATAATTCCAAGAAATAGCTTACTAGGGAAACCATACTTAAGGATGAAATCTAGAAGAGATACATAAGTTTCAATTCTCTTAAAAAAATATTTAATATATTAAGTAAAAAAGAGTGGAAAAATTTTATCATTACATGAATATATCATGAATAAAAATATTATAATAAAAATAATAAAAATTATAGTGAGATGGATCATAATATTTCATCAATGGAAGCATAATTCTAAACAATCCTAATAAATGGCGAGATTGTAGCAGTAAACTCTTATAACTATGGAAAATTTGAATCATAGTTCCAAATTAATAATAAAATTAAATGAAACATAAAATTTCATGATAATAAGTATATTAATGATATAAAATTTCAATGTATAAGTACATATAACTTTTAAAATAATATTGGCGCATAACATAACATGTGTCTCAATAAAAGAAAAATTAAGACAAAAATCCTTTACCGATTAGGAAACCATTAAACTATAAAACCCATGAAAGTGAGATCCTATAATAGAAGTTTAAATAATTTTTTAATTAAGATAATAATAAATTACATTTATGGATATTATATTCACCACACATATGGAATATGTGGTGAATATAGCATGTGTCTCTCAAAAAAAGTTTCTAGAAATCCCTTACTTCTTTAGTAACTTTTGAATCCTGAGATCCCTGAAATAATAACATTGATTAATTTTTTTTAAAATATTAGATTATTGAAATTCTTTATATAACATATCATAGGATAGTATATACACCACACTTAAAATTGAGTGGTGGATATGGAATAAGTCTCAGGGATATAAAAGTGAGACAAGAAATCCCCTTACCTCCAGTCATGAATCTCATTGTACGTGTAAAAAACACCATTATAATAAATACAATCCTATTAGACATCTAAAAAAACCATATTCATATATTTCATATCATATATGATTTTATTATGACTTTTTATTAAATTTTTATTAATAATTTCTTGTTAATGTTATGTTTCGGTTAACAAATGCTTGAGTTTTTGTATATGTTTTGACTTGTTATTTTTGATCTTATTTATTTGATCATGATTATATCATTTCTATAGTGTAAAACATGAAATTAATTTAATATATATTCAGTATATATTTATTTATAATAATGTATAAAATATAGAAATAGGGAATGAGATACATTATTTATAGAGACGGTATGTCGTATGTATGCATGAATGCTTTTTCCATTTTCATGTAATATTGGAAAAAAGAAATGTATATGATATATATATAAATATATTCTAATTATGGTTAAAATTTTTATGTCTTATATATATCACACATGTATATTTAACACATCCTTAATACATTCAATGTCAAGCGTGAATGAATCACATCGTTTGGCGCGAGAGTATTCCTCCATACACACGAAAGATGAAATAAGATTCCAAAAAAATGAAAATCATAAAGGTATGTGTTATATAAAAATTATATAAGATTAATAAAATCATAAAAACCATATATAAAATATAAATACTATAAATAAATAATTATTACAAACCAATAATGGTGTTTATGGAAGCACGAATGACATTGGTTCATGATGCAGTAATTCGCCGTACACACCATCAATGATAACATATCTAATTTGATGGATGTGAGTGACTATCTTGGTCATAACTACAACATAAAAACTTCATATTATATTTAATAAAATTAGTGTATTATATAAGCTGTATATAAAAATAATTAAAGGGGTTTGAGGAGGAAATAAAAAACATTCATTGATAAGTGTTCCCTCTTCTTTGGGTATATCCTTTTTGATTGTACCAAAAGGTATCCTCAGTTAGATTAATGACCAATGTGAGTGGAGGGAATCTGGGAAGTGATTTGGAAGGGTTTTTTCAATCCAAATCAATTTATAGGTGTGATGAATAAAGGATCTTGAATTCCCTTTTATAAAGGAGGATGAGTGGCATTCTTATAAATACCAAAAAAGTAAACACTATTGGGAGGTCTCCCTTAACACTTGCACCTCCTATAATGAATCATTTTTTGATAAAATATGGGATATGGTAGAAATATGCAGATAAAATGTGTTTTGACATGCATTTAAGTCATTTTCCCTTATGTTTAATGTTTAGTCTCTTGGTAAACTCATTTTCTCTTAATCACAATAATTAATTTTAACCATTTTCACTAAATATTTTGTTCGAAAATTATGTTGAACTTATTAGATTATGAATTATTGTTATTCCAATTATGGAATCCATTTTTCCAAATTCCAAAAACATAATAGGAAAATTTTAATTTAAAATCAATCCCCTTGAATGGATGAAACCACATGTTTTAATGTGAAAATGTTCAAAAGTTTGAAATGTTATTATACCTAATTTTAATGTAAAATAAATTCAAATGACAGAAATTTAATTAATATTTTTATATTTGATATAAATTTAATTTAAAAATAAATAAAAATATAATTTAATTATATAAATAAATGAATCTAAAATTAATTTTCAATTAAAATTCAGTAATTTTTAATAATCATCAAAAAATGAAACTTCTAGAAAAATACAAAAATTTCATTATAATATAATTTTGAGGTTACGATTTCAAAAAAAAAATTTATTTTGAAAAATATAATTTAGAAAAGTTTTATAATTAATTTTAAATTAAGTTATCTATTAAAAGGTGGTAAAAATCAATTTTAGTAAAATACATTTGTATGCATAAAATTGTATTTATTCTTATCTCCTACCTAGAAAACACATAATATGAATATTCAATAGTATATATAATATATAATAAATAATTTCAAATAAAATAATTAATATAAAGTATTTTTTAATTCATTGAGATAAAATGTGTTTGTGCATAGAAAACAGTTTTTCAAAAAAATAATTTCACTATTTTAAAAAAGTTCTAACGCTCAATTATAATTAACTGGTAACCAAATAATTCAGTTTACATACATTTGTAAACCATATTTTCATAATTTAGTTAATATTATTTTTAAATACCATTCCAATAGAGCGGTGATAACTATAATAATAATTTCAATATTATATTTTAGTTTGATAGAACTCATTCTTGCGTGTAACACAAGCCAAGCTCTGTGTTCTGTGTATAGAAAGCTAAAAGCATATTTTTATATAGTGAATGATTAACATGGTGCATCATATAAAGTAAGAATAAATTGGTGTATTGTAAAATTTAAGCCATCAAAGAACATTATTTTATTCAAAAAAAAATATTCAAAAAAACTTTAGACATTACACAAAGGATGAGAAAAAAATCTCTTTATAGGATAAAAATAAAAATGAAACATGTTTATCCATTTAATAATTCATGAAAACCGATATAAAAATATTTCTTATTATATAATATTCATTGATCACAAAATAATCCATACTCATGAAATCCACATCAAATTCCAATTTTTTATAAAACATTTTTCTAAAGAAGTATAAATGAAAAATCTTATTCAGGAATTTTAATTAGGAAAACATGAGAAATCATGAAAATAAACCATTCACCGTTATAAGATCATAAAATTTACTTTATTCATGAGTTTATTTTATTACCTTACGAAATGACAATATATCATTTAAAACCCATATATATAATTTAAAAACATATAGGTATCTTAGAAATTATCCTCATACTAACCCTTAAAAGTACTCTCATAAAGGAATAACCATCATGTTTAATTACAACATATCTCATAGGAATAACTTATTTACAGTTAATTATTTCATCATTACCCAATACATTATAGAATAATATCATGATCACCCATTATCAGAGATATATTTAATGAACCAATTATCTAATAATATATATGAAAACCAAATCATGATAAAAAATATAAAACATTTCCTTTAAATTACAAAACCAAAAAATTTATTTATTAGAGACCATAATAAAAATCACTATCAGTTATCTCATTAAATTAGAAGAAATGTCATTTTCTTTTGAAAACATTTTAATTTTTTTCCTAGAATAATAGGAAAAATATAACATTTGAAAACCCATAGATAGTTGTAGAGGAATCATAAAAAAAAATAATGGTTATGTTGGTGTGAAAATGGGGTCATGTAGTAATCGTTAAGAATGACAATCTTTTTCACTTTGGTAAAGATTTTTAAATGTGGCCCCATAGAGAAAATGATTTTAAATTACACTAATAAAACCATTGTAATAATTAAATGTGTTTTTAAAGTGAATTTTAAAAATAAATTTCATTTATTTTATGAAAATTACTTAAATATTTTTTAGAACATGGATATATAGGTGAAATATTTTGAAACATTTTAAACAAAAATTTTAAGAAAAATACAATACAACTTTCATAACATTTGATCTAAAAGAACATTGAATGAGAGAACATGAAAATTATATTGGAACCAATTTAATTTCATTAAATTAATGATAATATACATCCATTTTTCATTATATACACCATAGAAAGGAATACATGCGGCGAAAATGGCATAAGTTTCAAAGAAAGATAATTGAGACGAATGATCCCTTACCTCAATCAGGAATCTCTACATACATTTTTTAATTCATGAATAATTTCAATATATTATTTATTTAATTATTTAATAAATTATTTTATTATTATTACCTTATCATAATAATTTTTATTTTGATTATTACCATGTCTTATATTGTTACTAAATCAGTTATGTTCATGTCTAATTATTTGAGGACGATTGGTTCGTAATCCAAACAAAGATTCGGTAGGTTGACCATGGTCAAAGGGATAATTATTAAATTAGATCTAGAATATAAATAATGAAAAAATTATCATTTATATTAATTAAATACAATTATATAATCATTCAATAAAATATTCAATTTAAAAAACCACATCACTTCATAGAGGTTGTAGTCCAGACATATGCACAAGTGAAACAATCATTTTCTAATGGATGGAAGAATAAAAGGAAGGTAATATGTTATCCTTAAAAAATAACAAATATTTCATAAATGTAATATATATTTATTCAATAAAACATAATAACCAACAATATGAGGTGGTGATGAAAAATTAATTACATATCTTCATGGGGGTGTTTGCAGAGACCCTATTTTTTCACTGAAAGACTTTGGAATATTTATACATATATTTCAAGAGCTAGGAGCTGAGACGGCGTGTGATTCCGAAGCCTGGTGTGGCCGGAATAAATTTTATAAAAATAGTTGGTGTTTTATACTATGCACGTAGAGAGGTTGTGTTTTCTCCTAAATGGTACCTCGAATCGGAAATCTGAGGGCACAGTTGCATCCTGAGCATGCCTTTTACCCTTGGTGGGGTGTAAAAGTTGAGGGTGCGGGCCTGCTGTGAGAGATGTCACCTAGGGGAAAAATCATAATTTTGAAATAACAACTTAGTGATTTTAATCATTGACGTTCTTTTCAAATAACTTTTAGATGATGTCCCGGAATGGAAATCTGAGACCTCTATTGAGTTCAAAAAGGGGTGTTTTTCCTAGGCATGATATAAAATGAGTGGGCACGATAGTTTCGAATTCTGTGCTTAGTGGATTTTTCTATAAAAAGAAAAATAGGAGTAGGAGTTGGGGGGGGGGGTTTCCCTTCACTCTCTCTCTCTCTCTCTCTTCCTCCCTCTCTGAACTGTTCTTTGCCGTTCTTTGTTGTTCTTCGCCGGATCGAGGAGCGATCTTCGCCGAAACCTTGGAGGATCGAAGCAGGAACGTCATGGACACGTCGGAAATCAAAAAAGAGAAGATTGATTTAGGAATTATTCTTTTTTTTATTTACAATTCTAGTTTTAATTTAAAAATCCCTCGTTGCCCCTTGTTTCTTCGTTTTGGTTACATCATTGATGGTCGGATGAACATGGTTATCAACCCATGCTGAAAAATCAAGTTTAGTCAATCGTGCTCTTCAACCGTTCTTCGGGTTCTTGGGTGCTTAAAATTAAGTGCGTCAAATATTCAACGGATTTCCAATCAGAGGCATGCGCTTCAAGGGTCTCGTCATAGGAATCGCAAGTATGGGATGAATTTTTTTTTGGTAACTGGAGGAGCCGAACAGGTCGGCGGCTACTACATTGTGGCGGAGTAAGGCGGTTGAGCCTAGTAAGGATACATAGGAGGCTAGTGTGGGGCAGCGTTGGGTGGGGCCAGGTAGATCCGGCTATCTCGGACGGTGGCGTCGGTGAGTCTGGGAGTAGGTGAAGCTGTGGCCTCCAGTGGGCGTCGGTCGTGCGGGGTATGGGCGGAGGTCGGGGCATCGAAGCGGCACGCGGTGGCTTCAGGGGAGCCAAAGAAGGGGTGGATTGTGTGATATGGTTTCGGGCAGATCAGCGACAGAAAGCAGCGTCGGTGAGCCCGAGCGGTGGTCGTCGTGGGCTGGTTGTGGTCGGGAGGAGGCCCTGAGGCACTGACCTCGGGGGGGGGGGGGGGGGGGGGGGTAGACGAGACAGGACCTGCCTCCTGCGGGTCCTTGCGCACGGGGAGAGACCGGCCACCTAGCCAGTCTATTCAAATGAACCAGGCCACATTGACTGATGGAGGTGGTGCGGGCCGCAGCCAGTGGGCTCTGGTGAGCTGGGCCGGACCCGAGGTTGGGCCGCTGGCTGACGTTCTGGACCGGCCCATTTTGGACCCCCTTTTGTTCAAGGGGGCATATCTCCAAAATGGCGCGTCTGTTTGACGCGCTGTCAGTAGCTGTGGGTTCATGTCAACAAGATGAGATTTTCGAAGTGGATTTCGTCTTTTTTGAGTACTTCACCAAAAGTCAGGTGACCCAGAACGCCATAATTTAATCATATTACATTGTTATTTATGTTGTGACATACATGATTCACGAGTCGGACGTCCGTTTGACGCACCATCAGAGGAGCTATGGCCCTGGAGTTGAGAGGGTTCTTTCAAATTTGGTTTCGAACCTTTGAGGGTTGGTTTCTTTGCTCGGTGGTATAAAATGCTTAATGCAAATAATTAAGTAAATATTAATTAATTAATTATTCTTACATCGGACCTAACTCCAGTTTGGGATGTCCGATTGATGCACCGTCAGTGGCAGCGTTACCCCAGTCCTCATGCGGACATTTTGAGATGTTTCCAAAGTGTTAGGATTGGAGACAAGGTGAGGTCCTAAAGGGCCTAGTTCACATGTTTTACGGTGAAACATCACATTTTCACCCGACATCCGTTGGGGGTGTTTGAGCACTCATTTTTGAGTGTTCTTCCGAGGGGATTGCGATGGAACAATCTTCCCGCCTAAATTCGGGCCCGAGGCGTGGGGCCCACGAGGTGGATTTCTAACGTATGCTGTGTTTTTACGACTTATGATTCATAAGTCAGTTTAGGGAAAACAAATAGCCTACACCTGATGGTTATATGCAAGAAATCAATGGCATGATCTGCGTGACATGTTTCGTGGTCGAGGTGTGGGCCCCACGGGGCCCCTTTTGCATAACACGGGGATTTACAGCTTCTGTATCTAGAGTCCGTTTTAGGCACCGTCAGCAGCATTGTGACCCTGGAATCAATGCAAATTTGACCAGGGTGGTTTCAGGCATTGAAGCCAGAGTTAAGGCATGGGCCCCATGGGCCGTCTTTTAAGCTGTGTTCAGCGTTCTGTGACTTTTATCATTAGATGCCCATTTGAGGCGTATGAATAGTTGATTTGGCATGTTTTTCTGAGAGCATCGCAATATTGCAGTTCACCCAACCTTTTTAGGGACCATAGTGCGGGCCCCATGAGACGCCGTATGGGCATAAAGCAGTGTTGAATAACTTTTTTTGGCACTCCATTTCCAGTGAGTAAGTAGTCTATCTCACATATTTTTTCATGAGGATTACAAAGTTGTAATATGTTAGGGTGTGCGGAGCCTATTTAGAGATCTCATTAAAATGTGGAAACATGAAAGGGTGTTGGTTAGAGGGTCCTTTGACGCACTTCGAACATATGCACTATAGCAGTGTTAGTGACACCCTGTGATGGCACGTGCAGTGTGGAGTTATCGGACCAGTTTTGGGTTTACCCTTCAGCGGGGCTGGGTAGTTGGTTACTCATTGACCTCAGGGTTTACCGTCCAGCGAGGCTGGGCAGTGGGTTACCTATTTACCTTAGGTTTTACCCTCCAGTGGGGCTCGGTAGTGGGTTACCCATTGAACTTACGGTTTACCCTCCAGTGGGGCTGGGCAATGGGTTACCCGTTGACCTCTTAGGGTTCAACCTTCAGCAAGGCTGGGTAGTGGGTTACCTATTCACCTTAGGGTTTACCCTCCAGTGGGGTTGGGCAGTCGGTTACCCAACGACATCTTGGGGTTTTCCCTCCAGCTGGGATGGGCAGTGGGTTACCTGATGACTTCTTTCAGACCTAACCCTTTCTATGAGGCTAGTCATTAACTTTTATTCGTGATTACCAGAGTGGGACCCTTGGTTGTATGAATTAGTGATGAGGCCGCTTGACGTGCGGGATTTTTGGGCATTACTGATGGCTTCCCTTAGAACTGTTGACGACTTTTCCTGGGCTGAGTTTGGAGATAGACATCCCCTTACACACTCATTTGGGTTTCTTGTTGAGTATATATATATATATACACCCTACTCTGGTTCCCACTCCTTGGGTTCAATTACTCTATTTCTAGGAGGGGTAAAGACGCGCATGGTATGCCACATGCTTTCTGTGTCTAGCTCTTCTTGGTTGGGCGAGCCTAATTCCTTTCCCTTGTCAGGTTGAGCTGCTCTCTCTCTTTTGTACACTTACACTGCTCTTGTTCTGTCTACTGCTCACAGTTTTAGTATCTCCTTTGTTTCTCCCTCGATATTTCAGATCATCTTGCTAAGTATATTTATACTCACCCCTTCTTGGGTTTTTCCTACACTTGGTGTTCCCTTTCAAATTATTGACAGGTCGATCGAGACTATGGAAGAGCATAGAGGACACATGATCTTGGGCTGCGTTTAGTGGACGTATGAGGATTTCCGGGTTTGAGACTCACCAACTGTTTACATTCATTTACCCGTTGTTGGGTTGTGGCACCTTTCTAGCTGGGTGCGTGTTTTTCCATTTACTATTCAGTTTACTTGTTAGTAATTTTCGGCACTATACTTGTTCCATTTGGAAGTTAATGCATTACTATGGTTGGGTTATAGTTGTTTGTCCACTTGTTTTCTTTTTTACTCTACACTTATGCATCGAGTGGGTTGTGTGTGTACATGTACTTAGGGGAAGGACTCCCCGAGATCGTTACGTCTTCAATGCTTGTCGCCAGCCCATGGCCTATATAGGTGGTCCTGGGGTAGTTTCAGCTCAGGACTGGTAGGTTCGGGTCATGAAAAAGTGGTATCAGAGGTTTTTCGTTCCTTGGGGTGTTGTTCGGACGTCCCTAAAAAGGAATTGGTTGAGTTTTGGGGTAATAGTGTTAACGTGTCTCGAGCGTAGCTCTCAAGCCAGGGAGTCCAGTGATGGTGCGATGACCTACATATCCATTCAACAGGACCCTGAAAACCCTCTTGGCTTCTCAGCACACTAAGACACTTGTTTCAGGGAATTTGGTTCGTATATCATATAGGATTTAGTCTTTGACTGTCCTTCTTGAGCCAGCTCCCCATCGTTGCTGACATATATATGCTCATTTGACCACGGTACTCCTTGATCGGATTCAGGATGTCTCCATGATGATAGTTATCCAGGATAGAAGCTCTAGTTTGTGACGACGACTCTGTGAGCGACAAGGCCTCAGTTCAGGATCCATCATACGATTACCCTTTCTCCAGGGCGACGGGAATCAACACCACCACCTATGGAGTAGCAGATAGTACCGGCAGAAAAGGATGATGAAAAGCGTAGGCTGGCCGCACTACATGAGTTCCAGCATCAGTGACCGCTGAGGTTTCATGGTGAGCCATACCCTTAGACTGTGAAGGGTTGGCTAGAGTCAGTGGTTCGCCTCTTCAGGCTTGTTCGGACACTGACAGGTTAAATGGTGTCTTTGAAAGCCAGTCTTTTTCCACCAAGAAGTTTGTAATTAGTAGAGCCAGGGTAACTTAGATGCACGATGAGTTGGTACTATTGTGGGATGACTTCTAGCAGCTGTTTTGTGAGGAGTAATACCCCTCCTACTTACGATTTTTACAGTTTCGGGAGCTATTGGAGCTTCAGCGGGGAGTGCTGGTAGTGTATGAGTACGAGACTAGGTTCTCAGACCATAATCGGTACTCTTTGGATGTGGTCCATGTTGGAAACTTCCAAGAAAAGAAGTTTTAGCGAGGTTTATATAGAGGAGACTCATTCCAGTATAGTTCTATTATGCTTCCTCACCCATCTCAGGGTGTTGGAGCAGGCACTGGCGATAGAGAAATTTCTGTCAGAGGGGATTCGATTGGTTGGGCCTCGACGCCGGAGGTCTCCCCTTGATGAGACTCAGGCACATGGTCGGGGAAAGGGTAAAGCATTGAGACAACCCAGGGAGGACTAGTGTTATGGTTCTGATGTGTGAGGTCACGTGGAGTGAGACTAATCAACTAAATGGGATGAGCTTTCTAGATAGTTGGTAGATGCACTGCCACGACAGAGGCGGTGTTGTGAACAGAGAACTCCCAGGTGAGGATAGGGTGGTCCCAAAGGATTCGGTGTTGGCAGAAGAGTTGGAATAACTGTGGTTAGTGGAGGAAATTTCGAGGTCCTTCGACCACCACTAGGCAGCCCATGTCAGCCTTAGGGAGCTGACGGACAGGGCCACGGGTGGATGTGTGCTATGGATGTCTACAATCATACAACACATTAGATGATTAGAGGTACGATCTATGTCTTTTTCCAGTTTTCTTAGTATAACTTGTTAGACACTGCGTGAGGTACTCTTTTTGTCTAACTCCTTGTTCAAGGGGTTATTGAGGGTGACGTAGGGCGTTAGTGTAACCCTGTGTTGGTGTTGTTTGATATGGATTTGAATGCATAAGAAAGTGGGGTTCTTCCCCCATCGAGACACATTTTTGTGATGCGATCAAAATCATGAGGGGGAGTCAGTACCACCCAATGCGGATAGTATTGAGGTGTCGTGAATGAGTCCCTCTGACATTTCCATTCATGGCAGGGTTGTGCAGTGGAGTGTTAGAGCAGGTTCTGGATTTGCCAGTGGGGCTTTTCTTCTTGAACTCCATTTTTTTGAGGTGCCACTAGTGGGTTTGGCAGATTGTATATTTTGGGTGTTACTCTCCTTCCATGAGGGGAAAAGACATGTGGGGTACGAAACCTTCTTTCCATGTCTAGACTATTGAAGTTGGATGAGTTTTCTCACCTTCCATGTTCGTTGGAACCTTGCGTGCTAAATATAAATCTTGATATCGTTATCAAGTATAGGTCAAGGTGATGTAGTCCCCATAAATAGGACTACGCGATTTACAATGTGGTGCTGGTAGTGGTGGACATTGAACTGAGAATGTAGAGATGCTTTCTTCTGGGAGAGGGCTTTGTGGTTTGCTCATACCACTTGTGTCTCAGGTGAGTCCTCACCCAGAGAGACTTGAACCTGAGGCGATGATGCTGGTTGAAATTTATGATAGACTATGACTACAAGGTAATCTATGTTTTGAGAAATGGATGTTTTGTAGCATGTCCCCTTAGCAGGAAGTCCCAGGCTCGTGAGGTGCGGGAAATGTCATAGTAGCTAGCTTCCCTGCAGCCGACCTTGGTGGATCTGGAGGGTATGGATTTTTTTTGTTGTAGATGGTGTTTACTCATCCACTTTTTTAGCATGTAAGAGTGTCTCAGTATTGATGCACCAACTAATAAAACCCGTGTGACCAGATATCCTTGGGTGTTTCACCAGATGGGTATTCTGAAGGAAGGAATCACAGGACCATGTTCCAGGAAAAAACTGTGATTTCGGTCGCAACGTGGAAAGTAGAAGTTCAGTCAGGGAAGTCCCCCGAGTTTTTTTGGCAGTTCGGTAATCGTGTAAGGGATTGAGAGGTTTCCTACCATCTTTCCCCACCCTCCCAATAGTAGGATTGGGCGCACGATGTCTTCCACATGTCGTAGCTGATGAGGTGCATGTGTGTTCCTACGCATGTCGTCAAAAGTAGAAGACCTTATGGGTACGAACCATCCCTTAGTTAGCGTGTTGTGCCATCATGTTGTTGTGCAGGTTTTCTTGGGAGTGGGAGAGCTAGGTGTGAGCTCTATATCCCGAGTTGTTTTTCCTAGTTTTTCTTTTCGGGGAAAAAAATCATGAAAGAGGGAATGATGTAGAGACCTAGTTTTATCTTTAAAAGACTTTTTTATATTTCTACATATATTTACAGAGCTAGGAGCTAAGACAACATGCAATTCCGATGCCCAGTGTGGCCGGAATAAATTTCATAAAAATATTATGTTTTTGTATACTATGCACGTGGAGGGGTTGTGTTTTATCCTAAACGGTAGCTCGGATTGGAAATATAAGGGCACAATTACGTCTGTAGCATGTCGTTTACCCTTGGTGGGGTGTAAATGTTGCGGGCACCGGCCTGCTGTGAGAGATGTCACCCAGGGGAAAATCATCATTTTGAAATAATTACTTAGTGATTTTAAGCACTGAAGTTCTTTTCAAATAACTTTTAGAAGATGTCTCGGAATGGAAATCCAAGACATCCATTGAGTTCAAAATGGGGCGTTTTTCCTAGGCACGATACAAAATGAGAGGGCACGATAGTTTCATATTTCGCACTAAGCATATTTTTCTATAAATAGAAAAATAGGAGTTGGAGTTGGGGGTTTTACCTTCTCTCTTATTTATCTCTCTCTCTCTCTCTACCCCCCTCCTTCAATTGTTCTTCGCTGTTCTTTGCCGAATCGAGGAGCGATCTTCACCAAAACCTTGGTGGATCGAAGCAGGAACGTCATGGATGTGTCGCCAATGACAAACAAGCAGATTGAGGTAGGACCTATTCTCTTTTTTTGAGTTCCGATTCAAGTTTTAATTTAAAAATCTCTCGTTTCCCCTTGTTTATTCGTTTTGGTTACATAATTTATGGCCAGACAAACACGGATATCAACCCATGATGAAAAATCAAGTTTCGTTCATCGTGATCTTCGACCGTTCTTCAGGTTATTGGGCGCGTACAATTAAGCGCATCAAATATTCAATGAATTTCCAATTAGAGGCATGTGCTTCGAGGGTCTCGTCGTGGGGATCACAAGTATGGGCTTAGAATAATTTTTTTTCTTCAGGTAACTGGAGGAGCCATGAAGGTCGGTGGCCAGTGCGGTGTGGTGGCGTCTAGAAGAAGAGCCGAGCAAGGCGGCGTGGGCGGCCAGTGTGTGGTGGCGTCAGGTGTGTCCATGCAGATCTGGCTGTCCAGGATGTCGGAGTTGGTGAGTCTAAGAGGAGGAAGAGTTGAGGGCTCCGGTGGGCGTCGGTCGTGCGGGGTCCAGCCGGCGGTCGGGGCTTCAGAGCGACATGAGGCGGCTTCAGTGGAGCCAGTGAAGGGGTGACCGGTGTGCAGAGGCGTCAGGCAGAGCAGTTCCGGCAGGTGGCGTCGGTGAGCTGGAGCAGCGGTCGCCCTCAGCATGTCATGGTCGGGAGGAGGCCCCGAGGCGCTGACCTCGGGGGGCGGACAAGACAGGACCCGCCTCCTACGGGTACTTGCGAACACGGAGAGATGGGCCACCCTGGCCAGTCTGTTCAAATGAACTGTGCCACATGGATCAGTTGAGGTAGTGAGGGCCGCTGTGAGCTAGGAGAGACCCGCGGCTGGGCCGCGGGCCGACGGTTCGGACAGGGTCGACCGGTCGGGACCAGCCCATTTTGGGACCCTTATGTTCAAGGGGGAAAATCTCCTAAACAGCGAGTCCATCTGTCATTCAGTCAGTGGCTACAGGTTCGTGTCAGTAATACTGGATTTCTGAAATGGATTTCATGTTTTTTGAGTTATGCGCATGAAGGTGGGTGGCCCAGAATGCCTTAATTTAATAATATTACATTGTTATTAATGTTGTGACAGATGTGATTAATGATCCGGACATCCGTTTGACACGCCGTCAGAGGTGTTGTGGCTTTGGAGTTGAGATGGTACTTCCAAAGTTGGTGTGGAACCTTTACAGTTAGGTTTCGTTTCTCGGTGGCACGAAACACTTAATGTGAATAATTAATTAAATACTCAATTAATTAATTATTCTTGCATCAGACCTAACTCTTGTTTGGGATGTCCGATTAACGCTGTCAGTGGCAGCGTGAACCTAGTCCTCATGTGGACTTTTTGAGATGCTTTCTGAAGCGTTTGGGTTGGAGATAAGGTGCGGGCCCCACATGGCTTATTTCACAAGTTTAATGGAGAAACTCCCAATTTTCACCCGACATCTGTTTGGGGTGTTTGAGCAATCATTTCTGAGTGTTCTTCCGAGGGGATTGTGATGATGCAATCTTCCCTCCTAAATTCGGGCCCGAGACGTTGGCCCCACAAGGCGGCTTTTGGACGTATGCTGCTTTTTTACACCTTATGCATCATAAGTCCATTCAGGGAAAATGAATAGCCTACACCTCATGGTTATCTGCAAGAATGCAATGTTACGATCTGTGTGTCATATTCCAGGTCGAGGTGTGGGCCCCACGGGGCCCCATTTATATAACATGAGGAGTTGAAACTTCTGCATCTAGAGTCTGTTTTAGGTTCCGTCATCGGAATTGTGACCCTAGCATAAAGGTAAAGTTGACCATGGTGGTTTCAGGCATTGAAGCAGGAGTTGAGGCATGGGCCGCACATGATGTCTTTTAAGCTGTGTGCAGTATACTATGAATTTTTCATCAGATGCCTGTTTGGGGCGTATGAATAGTCGATTTGGTGTGTTTTTCCAAGAGAATCACAATAGAGCAGTTTGCCCAACCATTTTCGAGACCAAGGTGTGGGCCCCACGAGACGTCGTATGGGCATAAAGTGGTGTTGAATAACTTTTTCATTGGGAGTCCGTTTCCAGTAATTAAGTAGTCTATCTCACATGTTTTTCCGCAAGGATTACAATGATGTAATTTGTTTGGGTGAGTGGAGACTATTTTTAGGTATCATTAAAATGTGGAAATATGAAAGGGAGTTAGTTGGAGGTTACTTTGGCGCACTTTGAACCTACACACAGTAGCGGTGTTAGTGACACCCAGTGATCGCACTGGCAGTGCAGAGTTATCAGACCAGTTCTGGGTTTACCGTCCAGTGGGGCTGGGTAGTGGGTTACTCATTGACTATAGGGTTTACCCTCCAGTGGGGCTGGTTAGTGGGTAACACCTTGACCTTAGGGTTTACCCTCCAGCAGGGCGGGGTAGTGGGTTACCCGTTGACCTTAGGGTTTACCCTCTAGTGAGGCTGGGTAGTGGGTTACCCATTGACCTATTAGGGTTCACCCTCTAGTGAGGCTGGGTAGTGGGTTACCCATTCTCCTTAGGGTTTACCATCCAACGGGGCTGAGAATTGGGTTACCCGACGACCTCTTGAGGTTTACCCTGCAGCTGGGATGTGAAATGGGTAACCTGATGAATTCTTTCAGACTCAACCCTTTTTATGAGGCTAGTCAGGGAATTTTCTACAGGATCCCTAGAGCTAGACCCGTGGTTGTATAGTTAAGAGATGAGGTTGATTGATGTGCGGGATTGTTGGGAATCAGTGATGGATTCCCTTAGAACTGTTGGGGACTTTTCCTAGGCTGATTTGGGAGATAGAGATCCCCTTACACACTAGTTTGGGTTTCTTGTTGAGCATATATATATATATATATATAAACACCCTACTCTAGCTCCCACTCCTTGGGTTTAGTTACACTCCTTATAGGAGGAAAGAAGACACACGGGGTATGCCACGTGCTTTCCGTGTCTAGCTCCTCTTGGTTGGAAGAGCCTGCTTCCTTTCCCTTGTCAGGTTGAGCTGCTCTCTTTCTTTTGTACTCTTACACTGTTCTTGTTCTGTCTACTGCTCACCATTTTAGTATCTCATTTGTTTCTCCCTAGAGCATTCGGGGCATCCTACTGAGTATCTTTATACTCACCCTTACTTGAGATTTGCCCGCACTTGGTGTGCCCTTGCAGATGAAGAATAGGTCGATCGAGACTACGTAATAGTGTAGAATACATAGTAGCTTGGGCTACGTTCAAGGGTCATAAAAGGATTTCCGGGTGTGAGACTCACCAGCTATTTACTTTCATTTACCTGTTGCCGGGTTATGGTTTTTTTCTAGTTGGGCGCGTGTTTTTTCCCTTTACTGGTAAGTTTACTTGTCAGTAGTTTTCACCACTATAATTGTTCTATTTAGAAGTTGATGCATGACTATGATTGGGTTATAGTTGTTTTTCCTTTGGTTTTCATTTAACTCTGCACTTTTGCATCGAGTGGGCTGTGTGTGTACATGTACTTAGGTGAATGCCTCCCCGAGATCATTACACCTTCAACGCTTGTCGCCATCCCCTGGAATATGGAGGTGAGCCTGGGGTAGTTGCGGCCCGGGACCGGTAGGGTCGGGTCGTGACAGTGGTAGTCTACACGATTGGAGAAGCGATGTTTTCATTTATTATAGGATTTCAAAGGATATAAAAAAGGTTTGTACCAAAAAAATAATAAAATATAATTATATTATAGATGATGATTCCATTATATCTTTTTTATGACATGTTTTATTTAGGTAGAGGAATAATTTAACATGAAAGAATTCAATTAAGAGTTATATATATTTTTTGAAAAGCTCTTTTGGATTACACGATAGGACTTTTAGGGTGATCATTTTGAAATATAAGATCCTATTGGATGTAGGGAGGATATTTATAATTGTATTTTGGAAGGTATTTTATGATAAGGAATTATCAATTTTTGTGAATAAATGAGGAGAATATGTTCCCTTTTATAAATTAAGCGAGTAACAATCTTTGAAATATACAAATATTTTAAATATTATAAATATATTAATGATGTTAAATTGGAAATAATTCAATAAAATTTAAAATATAAGGTGAGATGGGTTGAAAAAATATTATCCCATAAGATTTTAGATGATATTTTGTGACCTTATCATAATTTTTTAACCCCAATTAACCGGTTTTACCATTTAATGTGTTGTTAACAATTTATTATGATTACTATTAATTATGACTACAAAATAAATTTAACTCATTAATGAATTTGAACATCATAATTTCAAATGTTAAATTAATTATTTAATTTTCAATATATATACGTGGAATAAATAAATTTTCTATAAGAACACAAAACATAATGAAAAACATCTTTTTAGAAAAACACATTTCTATGAATAAAAAGGAATTTATATTAAAATCATGTATAATGATGATTAATATGGAATTAATTGACTTAATGATAGTAAAATAAAACTAATGTTACATTAAATCAAATCATAAAAATAAATTTACGTTTTAAATTCTTCAAAAATAATGAATGTTTTAACAAAAATCCGTACCTTTTCACTATTCACCAAAAATAATATTTGCAAAAAAAATAAAAAAATTAAACTTAAGATAAATAATATATTATGAATCTAAAAATTAATTTACTTTTATATAATATAATTTCTAAAATTTTCAGAAAGTAATTCTAATTTCCATGTGCAAAACAAGTAAAACCTTTTTTAGAAAAACATATTTTCAAAGAATAAAATGATTTTATTCACATCATTCACCTTGTAAAAAAAATTAGATAATTTTAAGTTGATTATAATTAATATATTATCAATAAATCTCATAAAACTAATTTATAAATAATTAATTATTAAAATTTTTAAGATCGAAATTCATTTCTCAGATGCAAATACTTTTCTGAAAAATATCACTTTTAACCATGAAGTGATTTTATCTTTATTTATAAAATAATTTATAATCAATTAATGAATGATTGCTTATTATTTTAAATGTATAAAATAATGTTTACAACACATTTATTACTCTATAAATATAAATTCATCTTTTAATTGAAATATATAAAATATAAAGAAAACCCACTTTTAAAGAAAAATTACCCTTTTAGCTTTAATTTCTCTTAACTTTACATGAGTACATTCTTATAATTTATAAATATGTAATTTCATCATATGAGTTAACCAATAAATTTTTATTCAAAAAACATTTCTATATATATTTCAAAATTCTATTATTCATACTCATACCCATCAATCCAACTATTAGGTTATAATAGATAAATTTAAATAATAATGTTATGTTTTTTAGATATTGATTGTCGCATGTGGTACAAGATATCAAAAAATTGTATTCATATAATGAAATATGCATTCTAAAATCTCAGGGTGTCATATTCTACACCTTGAAGAAATTTCATCCCTAAAATTTTATCTTTTTTCCTATAAAAAGGGTTGAGAACATTTTCGAAATATATTCCAAGGTGTGTGAGATAAATATAAATAAGCGGCTTTAAAAACCATTTAATCCACATGGCTAAAAATTAATTTTTAAAATAAAATTAAAATAAATACTAATAATATGAATCTTATCGTTTCTGAAATATTTCTTAAACCATGCATTTACGATTTTGAGACTCATACTTGTGTATGATTTTTTCGATGATTACTTTAATATTTGAGTGTTGTTTTCCACATAATAATTAATATATTTATCTTCTTCTTTCTTGAGTTGATGAATTATTTTTCCATCAAGATACTGAATATTATTAATTATATTTACTTGATTTATTTCTATAATTTTTTCATTCAGTTGTGTTGTAAGTATTTTTACAAAACTCCTATATATCATATTATAAATGAAAAAACAAAATGATTAATTTTTTCAGGTCTAAAGCACTAAAATTATCTTTTAATGAACCATTAGATCAAAAATAAGACAAAATATAATTCTTATTTTGTATAAAAATTTAATAAGATAGAAATATTTATCACTGGTTAATATGAATAATACTTCATATAATGAAATAATATATTAATATCTTAAACCACAATAATAACACCCATAGTTCAACATAAAATTTTGATAAAAAATATCTTTTAAAACTATTAAAAATAAGAAACAAAACGAAATTTTAATCTCAAAGATTATAAAAATTTGATCTCATATTCTTCCAAATATTTTACCTCTAAAAACACCAATTAATCATCAATTCACCTACCAAAAATGTATATTCCCTAATCATATATTCTTTAAAATATATGAATATTTTTTATAAAAAACCAAAATCACCCTAAATACATAATAAAATCATAAATTCTTCTAATAGTTAACATAATATATTTTACTCAATTAATGATAATATATTAATCATAAAATTTATACTAGAAAAATATATATTTTTTAGCTTAATCATATCGTGTTCCGAATATATTATATGTAACGACCCACACTTTACATACATTGTTAATACTTCAAAATTGAATCACACTTATTACAACATATGACAAAACCACAAAGGACCGTATAGGTATAGTGTCTTTAGAAACTGGGAAACATAAACAACTGGTTCATAAATCTTCTACAGTGTCTCCCATTTATTTCATCATATATAGGGTCCATTTTAGCATATTCTACTTAATATCCATCTTCCTGGCCTGGGGAAAAGAAAACATAAAAGGGTGAGCTCAAATGCTCAGCAAGGGCAAATAAAGGAAATAAAAATCATATCATATCTTTTTGAAAATTAAAACCTGCAAAAGAGATCATAATATCTTAACATGGAATAAATCATAGAAGTGAAAATGAGATCCCCATAATCATAACATAAAACTTGAATCTTTGTGGCATGCACACATAATCATGGAAAATCATTTCTTGTTAGCCATGACTCATTGCCAAGACTATCTTAGTGGACAAAGTCCCTTTCTGAACCGAGTTCACTCCTCGTTTCAGTCCTGTATCACTGAACCGAAATAACCTTCCGTTCCAGCCATGTCTATCTCATGAGATATAAAATCATTACCCAATGCATTGGAGGGAGATATAGGTCCCACCCATCTTATAATGAATCCTTTCTTATGTGTGCCACATAATCATAAAACATACATCATCGCATAACACATGAAACAAAAATGGGATTCTTGAAACATCATGACATCATAAATCAATTCATATAAGATAAAGGAATTCATAAAAATAATTCCATCAAATCAATGTAATAATAGGGATAAAAACAGAACCCTTTATTATCTTAGATGGAAAATAATTTTGAAAATCACTTGAACTCCATTCTTGAGGAAAATATCCTTTCTTCTTCAAAAACATTTTTCCTTTCATAACATGTCATACAAATTTAAAATAAAAGAAGTTGATTAAAAATAAACTTGAAAACATGTAAAGGAAGCTTCTTGGAAACAATGTTTTAAAAATCCATTCATGCCGTATAAGTTAAAAAAAACATTCTTCGTACTTTTGTCGGAAAAGTCAAAAAGTACCTCGTACGGAAAAACGACAAAAGATTCCTTTCATATTCTTTACTAAAAACTCACCTAAGGGTAAAATTGGATTTAAACTATTTCAAGTGGATGGAAACAATATTACATATTGAGGGAACATGGATGTGGATGATAAAATACACCCCAGTAAATACTTACGAATAAACAATCTCGGATAAAAATGAGATTGTGATATTTCCCTTACCTTAGGTCCAATTTGCTTTGTTCGTGTCCGAAGCTCCTGTATAATGGTTTAAATAATGTTATTGACTTATTCCAGAATCATACATATTGATATGAGATCATATATGGTCATATTATTAGCTTCTTGTTAGTAATATTTCATTGTTACTTGTTACTCGGGTCTTTATAACTTTTTGTTCTTATGCGTGTTTTGTCGAATAAATTCTTATTCTTATCTTTAGGTTATAGATAATTCATGTCCAGAATGGTATTAGTGTAGTATATACCATATTCATTAATTCAATTCATTTATATAATCATTATGAAATGAAGATCATGTAGAACGAGTCGCATCACATCGTGGAGACGGTATTCCGTACGTACACACGAGTGATGATATCGTTCCTATGATCGTGGAATTGTATTGGAGTATATATATATATTATTTCAGTATCAATATTACTTAATAATAATCATATATAGTTACTGATTACACCATTATACCCATCCTTGTAAGGTGATGGTGGAAAATAGATTACACCACGGCGTGGAGACGGTATTCCGTACGTACGCACGCGCGGTGATTTCATTTTTCCGTAGGATGGATAGAAGGTGAATTAGGGTTGTTTCATATAATAACATATCAGTATGTAAGTAATACTGATGTTATTACTTTATCATGAAACAACTAAAGAAGAAGAAGTTGAAGAAGAAAGAAATTGAAAAGATCGGTAATGGATATTACCTCTTCTTTGGAACGCCTTTTTGAATCCTCCACTTAAGGAACTAAGATTGGTCTTTGGAGAAGACCAGGACCTCTAGGATTATTCTAGGGAAGTGGAGAAGGGAAAATGGCAGGGGTTGGCCGAGCTTGAGTGCTCAAATTGGTGTGAGGAGGAGGGGGAGGAGGTGCCCTTTTATAAGGGAGGAGAGGGGCACCTTAGGAATATCTCAAAATATTATTTTATATTAAAGTCAAAATCGGTTTATAATGGTTCCAAAGGGTCTTATTTCGAAGCTAAAGTGGGGATGGGTCGAAATCCTATCAACCAATAGGATTTAGACAAGTTTAGGGTATTATTTTAACCTTATCAATTAGATTTAACTCTAAGTTAATTAATTTAACTTTTACCGTGTCTTTTTGTTTTCTTTCACTATATGGTTAATACACTTACTATAACATGCCAAACGAACCCCAAATTGTTTATTATTAATATATATATCCTTATATAAGTCATTTGGCCGAACCTTAGATTTTTAGGAATAAAATAACAATTAATAATATAATATTTGATTTAAAAACTATTTTGTGTCAATTTTGACACTATTTGATATATGATTTTTGTGAAAGTCATAACAGAATTATATGTTCGAACCAAGTTGATTAAATCAATACTAATATATCATAGTAACCTAGAAAATTAGTGGAATTCATAAAAAGTCTCAAATTACATTTATTTTGGTATTTATATTATCAATTTTGTCAATATTTCATTAATAAGATAATTACTGCATCATCTTTGTGTCATAAATAAATTAAATTATTTGATGTCTAAAAATTACAAATAAAATACCATCATGTAGGAAATCTTTTTAGCTTTCTAATTAATATTTACAATCTAATTTATCTTATGTATAACCCTATATTAAAAATGATTTACTTATTAAACTTTGATTTTAACTATTTTAACCCTTCTTTAAATAAATTAATAATAAATGTCCTAATCTAATCCAAGTGGGCCTAAATGGTCATATTTTATTCCTAAGTTTGTTTTTGGTCGAATTACACTTGTCCAATAGAATTAGGACATGTGTTAGGGTAATATTAATATCATATTTACCCTTAGTTACCCTATTTACTATTAACCGCGGTAAAAATAGTAAAAAGTTACTATTCACCAAAAAATTATTTTCATCTCATTGAACCAAATTTTAGTCCTTGATATTTACCGTGTCTCTCGGATTTTTGAAATTCCATTCACAGAAGCGGTAAAATTAAGTTTTATGCAAAATTCAGTTTTTAACCTACCACTTAGTGGTTTCACTATTCATCAAAAATTGAAAGTTTTCAGAAAAATACCAAAATTTCACCCTAGGCTAATTTCGATATTCTGAGTCCAAAAATGAAGTCCATTTTGAAAAATAAAATTTATAAAATTTCAAAAAGTGGTTATTACTATTCATAACGTCTAGTTTTAATAGCATATTGTTGTTTAGTGAAACTCGGTATTGCGTACGACGCAAGCTATCGAGGAAGGTCGCGATTGCGTGTAAAGCAAGCCAATCAAGTGTTGTGTAGAAAAAGATTCCTTTGATGATTTATATAACGTAAAAGTCTCGGGTGTTACATTCTACCCCCCTTAAAAAGAATTTCGCCCTCGAAATTCGTCACTTTGCAACAAACAAATGAGGATACTTCTCCCTCATCATATCCTCAAGCTCCCATGTAGCTTCTTCAAGTTGGTGGTTTCTCCATAAAACTTTCACCAAGCGAGTGGTCTTGTTTCGTAGGACTTTTTCGCTACGATCCAGAATCTCTATCGGCTGTTCTTCATAAGAAAGATCTTTCTCCAGCGGTACAACTTCTGAGCTGAGTACATGTGAAGGATCTGGTATGTACTTTCTCAGGAGAGATACATGGAACACATCGTGAACTTGAGAGAGATTCGGTGGAAGCGCCAATCGGTAAGCTACCTTCCCAACACGATCCAGTATTTCAAAAGGACCGATATATCTAGGGCTCAACTTCCCCTTCTTTCCAAATCTCATAACCCTCTTCCAGGGAGATATTCGTAAGAACACTTTATCACCCACTTCAAACTCTAGGTCTTTTCTTCGGTTGTCGGCATAACTTTTCTGTCGACTCTGAGCTGCTCTTATGTGTTGTTGAATAGATCTGACCTTTTCTGCCATTTCATCAACGAGATCAGGTCCTAATAGCTTTCTTTCCCCAACTTCATCCCAGCAAGTTGGAGTCCTGCATTTCTTTCCATAGAGAGCTTCATAAGGAGCCATCTGAATACTGGAGTGAAAGCTATTATTATAAGAAAATTCCACCAAAGGTAGGTGTTGATCCCAACCTCCTTTGAAATCCATAGAGCAAGCTCTCAACATATCTTCTAGGGTTTGAATTGTTCTCTCAGACTGACCGTATGTCTGGGGATGATAAGCAGTGCTGAAACTCAACTCTGTATCCAGAGTATGCTGAAGACTTCGCCAGAACTTCGAGGTAAATCTCGGATCCCGATCAGATATAATAGAAAGTGGTACTCCATGCAATCTTACCACTTCCTTTACATATATCCTGGCAAGCTGATCTAGAGAGAAATCCTCTCTAATAGCAATGAAGTGTGCAGACTTTGTAAGACGATCAACTATGACCCAGATAGCATTATTGCCTTTGGATGTTTTAGGAAGTCCTGTGACAAAGTCCATAGTGATGTTTTCCCATTTCCATTCGGGTATGGGTAATGGTTGTAACATCCCCTTAGACTTCTGTCTCTCAGCTTTAACTTGTTGACAAACCAAGCATCGAGAGACATATTCAGCAACATCTCTTTTCATGCCATCCCACCAGAAGTACTCTTTCAGGTCCCTATACATCTTCGTGCTTCCAGGATGAATAGAGAATGAAGAACTATGAGCCTCATCCAGCAGCTCTTTCTTTAATTCGGGGATGGGAGGAACACAAACCCGATTCCTGAACTTTATTATCCCATCACAATCAAGGTTGAATTCAGGAACATTTCTCACCTTCTTTTGTAACTCGACATCTTCTTTCTGTGCCTCTTTAATCTTCACATGTATAGATGGTTGAACATTCATTTGAGAAAGATAAGATTTTTCCCCTTCCATTATAATTCCAAGATCCATCCTTTGTAAATCCATAAATATTGGATCTTTTGTGATCCTCATCATGGATAAACTAGCATGGTCTTGTCGACTTAATGCATCTGCCACCTTGTTTGCTTTCCCAGGGTGGTAATGGATTGAGCAGTCATAATCCTTAATCAGCTCTAACCATCTTCTTTGACGCATATTCAACTCCTTTTGTGTGAAAATATACTTTAAACTTTTATGATCAGTATAAATATCACACCTTTCACCATAAAGGTAATGCCTCCAAATCTTTAATGCAAAGATTACCGCAGCCAACTCCAAATCATGTGTTGGGTAATTTTGCTCATGGATTTTCAACTGTCGTGAGGCATAAGCTATCACCATATAATTTTGCATAAGAACACACCCCAATCCCTTCTTGGATGCATCACTATAGATCACAAACCTTTCTCCACTACAAGGCAGTGTGAGCATAGGTGCACTGGATTACCTTCTTTTCAACTCATTGAAATTCTCTTCACATTCCTCTGTCCAGACAAACTTAACTCCTTTCCAAGTCAACTTGGTGAGTGGATTAGATAATCGTGAAAAATCTTTTACAAAACGTCGATAATATCCAGCCAAACCAAGAAAACTTCGGATCTCAGTTACTGTTGTTGGTCTTGACCATCTTTCGATAACCTCTGTTTTTGCTGGATCCACAGATATCCCCTCTTTTGAGATTATATGACCCAAAAATGAAACTTTTTGAAGCCAAAATTCACACTTGGTAAATTTGGCATAAAGCTTCTCTTTTCTCAGGGTCTTCAATATAATTCTCAAGTGATCTTCATGCTCTTCCTTGCTCTTTGAATAGACAAGAATATCGTCTATAAATACTACCACAAATTGATCAAGATAGTCTCTAAAGACTCTATTCATTAGATCCATGAAGATAGCAGGGGCATTAGTAAGACGAAATGGCATCACTATAAATTCATAGTGTCCATACCTTGTACGGAAAGCCGTCTTTGGTATATCCTCCCTTTTGACCCTTAATTGATGATACCCTGAACGAAGATCAATCTTGGAAAAGTATTGAGCTCCGCGTAGTTGGTCAAATAAGTCATCAATGCGTGGGAGAGGATATTTGTTCTTGATAGTGATCTTGTTAAGTTCTCGATAATCAATGCAGAGTCTCATTGATCCATCTTTCTTCTTAACAAATAGAACAGGTGCTCCCCAAGGTGACGCACTAGGGCGTATGAATCCCTTATCAAGATTCTCTTGGAGTTGCTTCTTCAATTCCTGCAACTCAATTGGGGCCATTCTATAAGGTGTCTTTGAAATAGGCAAAGCACCCGGTACGAGTTCTATTGAAAAATCAACTTCACGATTTGGTGGAAGACCCGGTAATTCCTCCGGAAAGACATCATCAAACTCCCGTACAATGGGCATATTCTTAATCGTGAGTTTCTCACCAACTATTTGAGATAAATAACCTTCATTTAGTGGAATCAATACCCATAAGATGGACGAAATTTCCACTGGAAGGTTATGTTCATCCTTGCATTGATAGACGATCGTAGGTTGATCTGGAATATGAAATGTGACTTCCCTTCTTTGGCAATTGATATGAGCTCCATGTAGAGAAAGCCAATCCATGCCAAGAATAACATCAAATTCCACTAAAGGAAGGATCACAAGATTTGCAGGAAACACTTTCCCACAAACTTCGATCGGAGAAGAATTATAAACTTTTGATGCGATTGATGTGCCATTAGGTGTTGTCACGGCTAACTCAACTTCTAATTGTTGAGGTAATACGGTGATACCCTTAGAAAATTTTTCAGAAATAAAAGAGTGGGTGGATCCAGAATCAAATAAAACATTTGCTACTTTAGAGTGGATGGTAAGTGTACCTTTCACCACATCGTTATCGTACTCCACATCGCTGATATAAATTGCATGTGACTTTCCTTTTTCTTTAGCCTTAAGAGTTTGTTGACGTCGACCATCATCATCAACCCTTGGATTTGGGCATTGATTGGCATAATGCCCCATCTCCTTGCACTTGAAACATTGAAGTGTAGTAGGTTCATTCTGTGTATCCCTTCCTTTGTTTGCATCATTAGACATCTTCTTCCCATTATCACGGCATTCAAATGCCCGATGACCTTCCTTTCCACATTTAAAACATTTACTTGTCCCTTTAAGACAACTCCCTCCATGTTTCTTTCCACACTTTGAGCATAAGGGAAAGTTCATCTTCTTTTCCGTGTGCTCTTTAGATTTTTCTTTGAATTCCATCTTCCTCTTCTTATCAAACCCATGTGACTGATGGGTTACTCCAATCTCCATCTCGACTTTGAGAGCACATCGAACGATTTCCTCGTAGCTATTGAAGTCCCTTATGGCTAACGCCCTTCGAAGACTTGGTTTTAAGCCACTAAAGAATCGATCGATCTTACTCTCAGGTTGGATAATAATACCAGAAGCGTACCTTGCAAGTCTGGTAAAATTTGCTTCATAGGTACCAACAGATTCATCATCCCTTTGCTTCAGTTGAAGGAACTCTTTCTCCATCTTTGTTCGGAGAATACGAGGGAAGTACTTATTGAAAAATAAGTTCTTGAACTCATCCCATTCCATAGACTCAATTTCATCCCTTTGCCTTGTATTCTTAAAAAGATTCCACCATTGATCAGCATCTCCTTCCAAACGATACACTGCTAGGATGACTTTATCATGCTCAGAATATTGAAGAACTGAAAATATCTTTTCAGTAGTACTAATCCATTGTTTAGCAACTAATGGATCAGTAGACCCGCTGAAAGATGGTGGACGCTGCCTCATGAAGGATTCAACAGAATGTTGCTCCCTCCTTTGTTCGTTTGGAAATCCTGCATGATTCATAGCTTGAGAAAGTTGTGTGAGCATGACTACAAGATTTTTCATTCCAGCTCCCATATCGTTTGGTTTCTCAGGGGGACAATCATTGCATTGCCCATCGCATTCCGCATTAACACGGTTCCTTCGGGTTCCAGCCATTTACTAAAACCAAGAAGAATAGTGTGAGCAACACTAATTATAATAGGAAACCACATAATTCAAGAATAAAATTTTCATGCTTATGGTCTTATCCTAGGTTATTCATGGCCATTTCTAAAACACTAAGATTGTGTTCTATGCTTAGACTTATCCTTAGGGTTCTTACTAAGGCTTTCACATCCTAGTTTCCAAAGGTTGACTATACCTTTCCTCTGATACCAACTGTAACGACCCACACTTTACATACATTGTTAATACTTCAAAATTGAATCACACTTATTACAACATATGACAAAACCACAAAGGACCGTATAGGTATAGTGTCTTTAGAAACTGGGAAACATAAACAACTGGTTCATAAATCTTCTACAGTGTCTCCCATTTATTTCATCATATCTAGGGTCCCTTTTAGCATATTCTACTTAATATCCATCTTCCTGGCCTGGGGAAAAGAAAACATAAAAGGGTGAGCTCAAATGCTCAGCAAGGGCAAATAAAGGAAATAAAAATCATATCATATCTTTTTGAAAATTAAAACCTGCAAAAGAGATCATAATATCTTAACATGGAATAAATCATAGAAGTGAAAATGAGATCCCCATAATCATAACATAAAACTTGAATCTTTGTGGCATGCACACATAATCATGGAAAATCATTTCTTGTTAGTCATGACTCATTGCCAAGACTATCTTAGTGGACAAAGTCCCTTTCTGAACCGAGTTCACTCCTCGTTTCAGTCCTGTATCACTGAACCGAAATAACCTTCCGTTCCAGCCATGTCTATCTCATGAGATATAAAATCATTACCCAATGCATTGGAGGGAGATATAGGTCCCACCCATCTTATAATGAATCCTTTCTTATGTGTGCCACATAATCATAAAACATACATCATCGCATAACACATGAAACAAAAATGGGATTCTTGAAACATCATGACATCATAAATCAATTCATATAAGATAAAGGAATTCATAAAAATAATTCCATCAAATCAATGTAATAATAGGGATAAAAACAGAACCCTTTATTATCTTAGATGGAAAATAATTTTGAAAATCACTTGAACTCCATTCTTGAGGAAAATATCCTTTCTTCTTCAAAAACATTTTTCCTTTCATAACATGTCATACAAATTTAAAATAAAAGAAGTTGATTAAAAATAAACTTGAAAACATGTAAAGGAAGCTTCTTGGAAACAATGTTTTAAAAATCCATTCATGCCGTATAAGTTAAAAAAACATTCTTCGTACTTTTGTCGGAAAAGTCAAAAAGTACCTCGTACGGAAAAACGACAAAAGATTCCTTTCATATTCTTTACTAAAAACTCACCTAAGGGTAAAATTGGATTTAAACTATTTCAAGTGGATGGAAACAATATTACATATTGAGGGAACATGGATGTGGATGATAAAATACACCCCAGTAAATACTTACGAATAAACAATCTCGGATAAAAATGAGATTGTGATATTTCCCTTACCTTAGGTCAGATTTGCTTTGTTCGTGTCCGAAGCTCCTGTATAATGGTTTAAATAATGTTATTGACTTATTCCAGAATCATACATATTGATATGAGATCATATATGGTCATATTATTAGCTTCTTGTTAGTAATATTTCATTGTTACTTGTTACTCGGGTCTTTATAACTTTTTGTTCTTATGCGTGTTTTGTCGAATAAATTCTTATTCTTATCTTTAGGTTATAGATAATTCATGTCCAGAATGGTATTAGTGTAGTATATACCATATTCATTCATTCAATTCATTTATATAATCATTATGAAATGAAGATCATGTAGAACGAGTCGCATCACATCGTGGAGACGGTATTCCGTACGTACGCACGAGTGATGATATCGTTCCTATGATCGTGGAATTGTATTGGAGTATATATATATATTATTTCAGTATCAATATTACTTAATAATAATCATATATAGTTACTGATTACACCATTATACCCATCCTTGTAAGGTGATGGTGGAAAATAGATTACACCACGGCGTGGAGACGGTATTCCGTACGTACGCACGCGCGGTGATTTCATTTTTCCGTAAGATGGATAGAAGGTGAATTAGGGTTGTTTCATATAATAACATATCAGTATGTAAGTAATACTGATGTTATTACTTTGTCATGAAACAACTAAAGAAGAAGAAGTTGAAGAAGAAAGAAATTGAAAAGATCGGTAATGGATATTACCTCTTCTTTGGAACGCCTTTTTGAATCCTCCACTTAAGGAACTAAGATTGGTCTTTGGAAAAGACCAGGACCTCTAGGATTATTCTGGGGAAGTGGAGAAGGGAAAATGGCAGGGGTTGGCCGAGCTTGAGTGCTCAAATTGGTGTGAGGAGTAGGGGGAGGAGGTGCCCTTTTATAAGGGAGGAGAGGGGCACCTTAGGAATATCTCAAAATATTATTTTATATTAAAGTCAAAATCGGTTTATAATGGTTCCAAAGGGTCTTATTTCGAAGCTAAAGTGGGGATGGGTCGAAATCCTATCAACCAATAGGATTTAGACAAGTTTAGGGTATTATTTTAACCTTATCAATTAGATTTAACTCTAAGTTAATTAATTTAACTTTTACCGTGTCTTTTTGTTTTCTTTCACTATATGGTTAATACACTTACTATAACATGCCAAACAAACCCCAAATTGTTTATTATTAATATATATATTCTTATCTAAGTCATTTGGCCGAACCTTAGATTTTTAGGAATAAAATAACAATTAATAATATAATCTTTGATTTAAAAACTATTTTGTGTCAATTTTGACACTATTTGATATATGATTTTTGTGAAAGTCATAACAGAATTATATGTTCGAACCAAGTTGATTAAATCAATACTAATATATCATAGTAACCTAGAAAATTAGTGGAATTCATAAAAAGTCTCAAATTACATTTATTTTGGTATTTATATTATCAATTTTGTCAATATTTCATTAATAAGATAATTACTACATCATCTTTGTGTCATAAATAAATTAAATTATTTGATGTCTAAAAATTACAAATAAAATACCATCATGTAGGAAATCTTTTGCGCTTTCTAATGAATATTTAAAATCGAATTTATCTTATGTATAACCCTATATTAAAAATGATTTACTTATTAAACTTTGATTTTAACTATTTTAACCCTTCTTTAAATAAATTAATAATAAATGTCCTAATCTAATCCAAGTGGGCCTAAATGGTCATATTTTATTCCTAAGTTTTTTTTGGTCGAATTACACTTGTCCAATAGAATTAGGACATGTGTTAGGGTAATATTAATATCATATTTACCCTTAGTTACCCTATTTACTATTAACCGCGGTAAAAATAGTAAAAAGTTACTATTCACCAAAAAATTATTTTCATCTCATTGAACCAAATTTTAGTCCTTGATATTAACCGTGTCTCTCGGATTTTTGAAATTCCATTCATAGAAGCGGTAAAATTAAGTTTTATGCAAAATTCAGTTTTTAACCTACCACTTAGTGGTTTCACTTTTCATCAAAAATTGAAAGTTTTCAGAAAAATACCAAAATTTCACCCTAGGCTAATTTCGATATTCTGAGTCCAAAAATGAAGTCCATTTTGAAAAATAAAATTTATAAAATTTCAAAAAGTGGTTATTACTATTCATAACGGCTAGTTTTAATAGCATATTGTTGTTTAGTGAAACTCGGTATTGCGTACGACGCAAGTTATCGAGGAAGGTCGCGATTGCATGTAAAGCAAGCCAAGCAAGTGTTGTGTAGAAAAAGATTCCTTTGATGATTTATATAACGTAAAAGTCTCGGGTGTTACATTATACTCATTAAAAATTATCATTAATCATTAAATCACCAAATCATATTTCAATCCCACAGTTATCTATATGATAAATCATATTTGCCAAAAATTTATTAACCCTTTATCCCAATTAATTGCAATTACCTCAATATCAAATATCAAATTAATACAAATAATTATCTATACATAAATCAAGTATTGTTCCTAAAACACAATTAATGTATCCCAAAATGTCATTAATTACCTTAAAAACAATCAAATATAACCTGAATGGTTATCAATACTTTTAAGTTTTGATCAATATTAATTCTCATAAATCCTTAAATAAAATACCATTACATCATATCTCTTCAAACCCTATATATAAACACTTTAAACATTTAAATTAATTCATAAATATTTAACAATTATTTTCCATCATATTCATTAATATTTCATCTTATAATCATAAATAAAAATCAGGTTCCCCAATTTTAATAATCTTAATCTAATAATGTTTCCTACATTAAACATAAGAAAAACTATTAAAATAACTCATACAATTGATATTTTTTTCATAGTTTACTCATATAAAGGCTTGAAACCATTATTTATATGATTATTCATATCATGTTCTCAAAATTTTCACATAGGGCATCAATTTTCATATTGCAATTGGTCCCCACTTTTAAAACATTAAATTGATAGATTAAGAATAAATTTACTATAGTCTATTATTCTAGACAAAATATTCATTTTTCATTAGCAGTTAATTTCTCTATCCATGTACTTTCTACATATTAGAAATCTTAATATTCTATTTAGATGTTCTATAGGGTGTTTCTTCCCACAATCTTGACATGCATGAAGCTAAACATACATTCCCCCAGGCATTTACAACTGGAACTCCCCTGAAACCCCATTTCCCTTATTTGACGCTTTTGTAAACTCACATAGCTTCATATTTTTAATCATAACCTTAGATATTTGATTAGGCATAACTATAAGTGTTATTAATCTAGTTCGTATCTCGTTTGGTTTCACACTCAGATAACCACTGAAGTGTCCTTAATATCCATTAATTAATTTTTTCCTACAATAAGATTCCATTTACTAAAAAAAATTGTTTGTATGAGTATATCAAATAAAATCACAAAAAATTAAAATATGAGGTGGATACATACTATGATATCTTTAAACATGACATCTTCTATTCAACTCATTCTATTTAGAAAAAAATAACCGTAAATCTCTATAACATATTAATATTTAAGGTTATAAAACAATTATAACTTATGAACAACGACATAATTATTAACCCATGATGGTATCTAAAATTATTATATTATCCATATTTGGTAACATCATAAACTCTAAAGTCATCTAAACCCTAGATCTAATACTAAATATATGGATATGTTCCTTAAACCAATTGTAATTATGATTTTAATGACAATGATTTAACATTTTAACATTCCGATGATCTTTTAGGTTAGTGTTTTATAGAATTTTAAAAAATACTTCATATTAAAACCATACATTAAGAAATTTGAAAATTCCACTCAATGTCTATTTTTTGCATAGAAAAATGATTCTTAAAATATTAACTTTTATTTCATTCAAGTCACTTTTTAATTGTTTAAAAATAATCCACTATAGTGGAATGATGGAACATGAAATTGTTCATAATCATCCTTAAGTCTCGTGAAAATAATTTAAAAACTTAGTACAAAAATAATTATATAATGAAGGGATATTAAAAGAAGTAAAACTCATTAGTATTTTTGAAAATTAATGAAAACTCGTTTGGAAATTTTCATTTCTACATAATAATCATTGATAAAAATTATCATTCTTTTCTATGGAAATCAACATAAAATCCCATATTTTTAATAAATTCTTTAAGAAAATTATAATGTAAAAATCACAAAAATGATTATTTCTTGGGAAAACATGTGAATACATGAACAAACCTTTTTCCTTCATAATATCACAAGCATTCCTTTAATCATGAGTTCATTTTCTTAATTTATAAAATCAAAACATTTCCTTTAAAACCCATAAATAATATTTAAAATCCATGTACGTATCTTGGTAATTTATCCATTCAAGAATAATTATAAAATAATAATATTCATCATTAATTACAACATATATAATAGGAGTAACTTATTTACCATTTACATAATATTCATTACACAATCCACTGTAGATCTATATTGAGGTTAGCCATTATCAAAGATATTTTAGGATCACCTATTTTTTTATAAAATTTATGATAACCTTATAATGAGAAAAAAAACAAAATATTTCATTTTCCTAAAAAATCCAAAAAAATCCATTTGATCCCAAAAGAAAAACCAATTTTAGTTATCTCATAAAAATGAGAATAAATATCCTTTTCTTTTAGAAAAAAAATGAAAAAACATCATAAAAAATAAGAAGAAGATAATATTTGAAAAACCATATATACCTATATAGGAACCATGATAATGAATTATTACTATGATGGTGGATATAGTTAGTCATGCAGTAATCAGTAAAAACATTCTTTTTCAGTTTGATAAAGAGAGACAAAAGTAGCCTATACATAAATTGATTTAGAGATTAACTTTTTGAAACCTTTAAAAATATTCCAGGATATTTTAAAATGGATTTAGAAACATAATTGGATTACAATTAAAAATATTATTGTAACATTTTTAAAGTCATAGATGTGGTATAAAATGATTTTAAAACATTCAAAATAACATTTTAAAGAAAAATCCCTTATGATTTTTGTAACATTTGAATAAAAAAACTCAAGGATAGAAAATGGAGATAATTTTTATAGAAGATTAATTTTAGTAAATCAATTACCAAATACATCCATATGGTTGTATATACACTATCAAGAAGGAATAAATATGGTGAAAATAGAATAAGACTCAATGAAATAAATTTAGATGAGAAATCACTTATCTTAATTTTGATCAGCCATGTATGTTTTATAAATACTATAAAAAAAATATATTAATTATTTAATTATTCAAGATTTGTTTTCAGGTTTTCTTAAATTATCATAATATCTTTTATTTTACTTATTACTATGTATTATATTTTTATTAAATTCATTATGTTCATGTTGGCTGTTTTGAAGACATTCAGTACATAATCAAAAAATAAATTCAACAGGATGACCATGGTCAATGGGTTAGTTGCTACATAATATATTGAATATTAATCAGTATATAATTATCTTTTATATACAACCAATAGTATTTTATAACAAACTATGAAAGGATAAAATAAAAAATTAATCACATCTCTTCGTGGAGGTGGTAGTCCACATGTTTGTACAAGAGAGATTTACATTTTTACAAATGATAAAATGGTAAAAAGGTGGAAAATATATTATCTTTTAAAAATAATAAATATAAAATAAATATTATATATATTTACTAAATTCATAATAATAACTATCTATATGGGGAAATGATGACAAATTAAACACATTGGTTCATTGAGGTTGTAGTCGACACAAACACACAAACGACGTTTTCATTTCCCATAGGATGGAAAAGGATATGAAAAGGTGTTATATCATAAAATTTAAAATTTTATTTATATTTTATATTCTAATTTTATTATATAAACATGATTATGATATGATTTAATAAGGTATAAGAAGGAATAAACCTGAAATAACTTGATTAAGATTTATACATCTTCTTTAGAAAACTTCTCATGGATTTTACAATAAGCCTTATATATTAGCGTTTTGGAAAGAGTAGAACCTCTATGATGTGTGTAATAGTGTCTATATGTTATTTTGTTACATAATATATAATCTAGAGCACTCAATGTTAATGAATAAATGACTAGAGGAGGTTCCCTTTTATAAATGATGGAAGGGGAACTCACGTAATTATTCTTAACTTTTAAATTTTATGAATGTATTACTCATGGTAAAGTGGTAATAAATCAATAATATTTTGAAGATAAGTTGATAAGGATCCAAATAATATTATCTAATAATATTTAATATGATATTATGTTACCTTATCACATAGTTCTAACCCAATCTAATCTATTTTATCCTTTAGTGTTGTGATAAAAATTTTCCATGGTTACAATTAATTATAATCAAAAATTTATTTTAGCTCATTAATAAATTTGAACCACATGATTAAAAATATGAAATAATGTTTTTAATTTTTTATATATTGAACTGGTAGAAATTAATTTTAATATAAGGACACATAACACAATGAGAAACAATTTTATAGAAAGATGTGTTTTTAAGCCTAAAAAATTTATAACAACATTAATTATAATAATTATTATTATGGAATTAATTTTATTATGTTAATTAAAAATGGACCAATTTTAAATCATAATAATTAAAATATATTTAACTTTTAAAATATGTAAAAAATCATTTTTTATAAAATCATTCTTTTTTCTCTCTTCACCTAGAAATAAATATTTTCAGAAAAATACCAAGAAACTAACCCTAATATAAATTTTAAATGGTGAATCATAAAATTAATTTAATTTTTCCCAATAATATTTCTAAAATTTGAATAATATAAATCTAATATCATTACAAGAATAAAATTTTAAAAAGAAAATAATTTTCGAAGCATAAAATTATTTTCCTCAAATTTTTTTCCTAGTAAAAACCATTAAATTGTTTTTAGTTTATTTTACTAAATTTTTTCTCTATATATTTCATCAAAATCAAGTATCAATATCGATTAATTTAGTTTGTTCAAATAAATAATAAATTTAACGCTTAAAAATAATTTTATCTTTAACATATATATTTACCATCAAATGATTTTATCTTCCATTATAAAATATTGTAAATCAAAGTATTAATTATTATTAATTATTTTAAAAGCATAAAAAATATTTATTATATAAATCCAATTCTAAGAAAATATAAATTTATGTTTTAAGTTAAGCATGTAAAATATAAACAATAACCACTTTTATAGTAAAATGAGTGTTTTAATATTAAATATTCTTAAACTTGTATGATTTAATTCATATCATTTAGAATTGAGTAATTATTTCTTATGAATTATTCAATAAATTTTAAATATGAAACCTTTTTTTCATATATTTTATAATTCAATTACTAAATTTCTTACCTGCCAATCTAATAGATTGGTTATAATTGTCATATTTAAATAATAGTGTTCCATTTCGTTTAAGATTGATGTTGTGTATGATATAGGCTACCAAATATAGTACTAATTTAATGGAATATAAATTCTAAAATATAAGGCCCCAGCCTTAAAAATTACTTTATCTTGAATTAAGTTAATAATTATCATTAGGGATCTTTTTTAGGTTTAGAGCTTTATCGAATTAGGTCATAACTTATACATGAAAACTTGAGTATTACAATTAGACACTTCTACTCACTATCCATTTTTTCATAAATAAAAAAACACTAAAAAAAGAAACATGTTTAATTCCATGTTTTAGAAAGCGTGACTTTTTCTTGATCCCATCCATGACCCTATTCATCTTTAAGGTATGTGAAAAACATTTCAAAAACATGGGATGAGCATAAAAATCTCTCTAAAGGATACATAAACAAGGAAAGATATTATATTTTTAAAACAATATGTAAACCCTGAATACTATAACATAAATTAATAATTTATACCTTATGGAAGTAGAAAAACTAGTTAACATAATATATCCACATTAGTCACCATTTTGGTAACCAAAATATTACTATATATCCCATAAAACAAAATATATAGCATATAAGGTAACATGGAACATAAACAAACTTATATAGAATAATCATTCGGTCGACTTCCACACATATCACTAAATGGAATAGCCATATGGCCAACTTTCATACCCAATGCATTGGAGGTTATAACGTAACAAACCATCCTTGTTTTATCATGGAAATACCTATCATTTGGTTTATCAGCTAACCACCCGTCATTGGTTTATCACATAACCACCCATCAAATGTCCAAGTACCATTATATAATCATAAAACATAAAATATTGAAAATATCAATATTTCACTAATAGCATTTAATTTACAATCACAAGAAATCATTTTAATATGTTGAAATAATAAATCCATCACAAAAACCATTTTCAATATGAATACACCCAAAAAATGAATAAGGTATTTATTTTCCTTTTAAACACAGTAAGTCATATAGAGGAAGCCAAATAATGATTACGGTGGTGGAGATGACATTGTCACCACAAACATTAAACACATTCATTTCTTCATTTAGTAAAATGATTCTTAGAAAAAATATTCCCTATGAATGAAATTAAAATTCAAAGGGGATTATTATAAAATGTTTAAAATAAATAGGTGAATATTATCAAAATATGCCTCAATGAAAGAAGATTGTGATGAAGTCCCTTACCTCATGTCTGACATGACTTGTTCGTTATTTAATTTCCTGGATAATAAAGCTAAGTGAATTTATAATTTCTTCATAACCCTTTTATAGTTTATTATTTCTTTTTATATCACTTATAACCACGTAATAAATATTACATAATTATTTAAGTTATTATTGATTGTTTTGTCGATATTCGGTACTGGAGTAAAAAATGAACTTGTGATAATTACAAATTGTACACGTGGTCAATATTACATTATCTACAAAATGATATTATTGATTTAAATATCATATATATACAGTATATATATATTTATAATAGTACATAACATTTGGAGATAATAAATGAAATGTACCGTTTGTGGAGACGGTAAGCCATACGTACGCATGAACACTACATTCAATTTTTTTTTCATATTTAAATAAATGAAAACTAAATGATAAATTGGTATATTATAATTAAATTATATTATACATAACTTCATTAAGGACATCCTTTATATATTCCATGTATGGCATGAACGAGTCACATCACTTTTAGAGGGAGGTAGTCCGTACTTCCTCAAATTAAATTATCATATTTACACATTATGGAAAGCATAAAGGTATGGTTTAAAAAAAAAGAAAAAAAAGCATAGAGATAATAAAAATATAATATATAATATATATCATATATAAATATAGTTCTATCATATTGGACACCATGAGAAGTGGTAGGGAAAAATCAAACAATCATTGTTTTGTGAGGCAGTAGTTCGCCATACACAGAAACAGTATGTTCGTATCCATTAAATGAAGGTGTGTGTAAGTTTAGTTCAAATACTTCTCATATAATCATTCTATTTTATTTAGGAATTTTTTTTGTTTTATAATCAACTAATACTAATAGTACAGGGAGTGAAGAATTAAAATATTGGAATGGAACTTTATAGAAGAAGCTACCTCTTAAAATGGGAAACTCCCATTGATTTGAGCGAAAAGGCTTTCTCAAATTGCCTTCTTCATAAGGTAAGACTTATAAGAGGAATAGAGGGATGTTGTAAGATTATTGGAGCATATTTTGGATGATCCAATGGTATTGATATGTGTGAGTAATGGGTTATATTTGGTGACCTTTTATAAGAGGGAGGAGGGTTACTTTTGGAATGTCCTGAAAGATTATTTTATTATAAAATCGATTATGATTTTAAAAAGGTTAAAAATTACTTTATTTCAAATATAAGATTATTATTGTTCTAAAACCACTCAACCAATTTGTTTTATAAAATTTTTGGTTTCATATTGAACCTTAACATTTATCTTTATCCCTTAGTTATCTAATTTAACTCTTACCATGCCTTCTTGTGTATTCATACTATATGGTTAATATAGTTACCATAAAAATAGAATAAAACCAAAAGTGGTTCATTAATGTCATATTAAAAATTATATAAGTCATTTTTTGGAATCTTATATTTTTATAACTTTTATATCATTTAATAAAGTAGTATTTGATTTAAAAACACATTTACATCAATTTATATACTATTCATATCATGACATTTAAAAAATTGATAAAAACATGATTCATTCAAAAACGCTTCCTTAATTAAAATATAATAATTAATAATAATCCCTATAATTCTTGGAAGACATAAAATGTTTAAAAATAAATTTATTTTATTTTCATAATTTCATTTATTTAAATAATTCATGATTAAGGTAATCACTATATTACCATTCTGTCATACATATAATTATTTATTTGATGTCTATAAATTGTAAATAAAATACCATGATATAGAAAATATTTTTAGATTTATAAGTACTTTTTATAGTTGAAGATATCACTTACATAACCTCAAATAAAAATTGTTTTAGTAAAAGATACATGTTTAGGTTTTATTTTCCTTAACTTTAAATTAAAAGTAATTAAATGTCATTTGCAAACACAAGTGGATCCATGGGGTCCAAAAATCTACCCAAGGATGACCATGGTCGTAAATATATCATCCAATAGGATTATTACATGTGTTAGGGTAGTTTAATATTATTATAATATTATTTTACCCTTATTTACCAGATGTACCCGTTAACCTTGGTAAATAAAATAATTATTGAAGTTACTATTCATAATGCCTAAAAATAAAAAGTACATATTTACACAATTTATACCTCATTAATCCTAATATGGAATCCATTTTTCAATATTCAAAACACAGAAGTGAAGAAAATTAATTTACGATTAATTCTAGTTGTTAAAACCAAAACGCATGTTTTTTACGAAGTAACAACTATCAAAAGATTTACATGTGTTCATATCTAATAAAAATGTGAAATTTCTTTGAATGATGAAAATTGGATTAAATTATAAAATTATAATCTAATTACACTTGAAACCAATTAAAAAGATAATCTATTCATATAAATAAATTATATGAAAAGATAATTTTCACTTAAAATGCAGTATTTTTCACTATTCATAAAAAATGATCTTTTGTAGGAAAATGCCAAAAATTTACCCTAAGTAAATTTTGATATCCCTCTTAAATATAAGAAGCTTATTTTGTAAAATGGAACATATAAAAGGAACAAAAACTATATTTAAAAAGGGATCTCCATTAAAAGGCATTAAAACTACCTTTTAAAAATATTATAGTATTTCTGCTTAAAATTTGATTCATTCTCATTTTATGTCTCCAACTTTTATTGGATAAATGTAAAAAAAATAAATCGAAATTTTTAGTCATAATATGGTTAGTTCTTTTCATTCCTACCAATACAATGTCTAGACGTTGACTATGATTTAAAATAATAATATTATATTGTTATTTTTTCAGTATGATATAGAATTGTGTGCAACGTATGATTTCGGAGAAACCCATGTTGCGTGTCAGGTACACCATCGCGAATAGAATCCCATTTAAAGTAAAATTAATATTTAAATAAAAAATATTAATAAATATGAAAATTTCATATTCTTTATTTACCTTGGATGTTACATACTTCCCCCCTTATGAAAATTTTGTTCTCACAATTTTATTTACTTATAAAATAAGTAGTGGTCTTTATCCCTTATATCATTTTCAGATTCCCATGTTTTCTCTTCAACCATATGGTTTTTCCACAAAACCTTTACCTGATGGAATATCTTATTCCATGACCCATTCTCTCTTCGGTAAAGAATCTGGACTAGTTGTTTCTCGTAAGAAAGATTATCTTCCAACTGAACTACCTTTGGAATCCAAAAATGAGATGAATCAAAAATATACCTTCTCAACATTGAAACAGGAAAAACAGTTTGTACCTATAATAAAATTATAGGTAAATCCACTTTATAGGAAACTGATCCAACATTATCCAAGATTTCATAGGGACCAATGAACCTTGGACTATGCTTTTTCCTTCTTACTAAAACACATCCCACTTTTCCATTGAGAATCATTGAGAAAGGAATGTTCACCTACCTCAAAAGATAGATCCTTCCTTCGGTTATCCGCATAACATTTCTGCATGCTCTAAGCTGGTCTCATGTGTATCTGAATTAACTGAAATTTTTCTACCATCTCTTATAACAATTTAGGTCCCATAAAATTTCTTTCCTCTATATCACACTAAAAATATAGAGTTTGACACTACATTTCATATAATTCCTCAAATGGTTCCATTTGTTTACTGGAATGAAAACTATTATTATATAAAAAATAACCAAAGAAATATATTGATCCCATATTCCTTGGTAATCCATTGAAGAAGCATGTAGCATATCTTCCAATGCCTGAATTGTTCGTTCTGACTACCCATTTTATTGAGGATGAAAAGTTGTGATGAAATTTAATTTTGAACCCAATGAATTATAAAGGCCTTTCCAAAAGTTAGAAGTGATCCTCAGATCACAATTAGATATAATGGAGAGGAGAACTCCATGTAACCTTACTATCTATTTAATATAAAATTGAGAATGTTGATTTATAGAAAAAGTATCTTGAATTTGATATAAATGAGCACATTTAGTCAATCGATCAAAAATAAACCAGATTGTGTTTTTACATCGTGAAGTCTCTGGTAAACCTACTGTGAAATTCATGGACACATTTTCCCATTTCCACTATGGTATTGGAAAAGATTGAAGACTCCCTTTCTGTAACTGGCATTTTGCTTTAACATGTTGTCAAGTCAAACACTTACTCAGTAAAGTTAGCAATATCAATTTTCATTCCATCCCACCAGTAATACTCCCAATAATCTATGTACCTCTTAGTATTTCTAGGATGAACTGAAAACAGAGAACTATGAGCTTCACCTAACTACTCTTTTTTCAACTGGGAATTAGAAGGCACCCATAATATCTTTGAAAATATCAAAACACAATCTCTATCAATTTTATATTATGGTAACATACCCTTCTGAACCAATTCTACAGTTTTTGAAGAAAATGTCTTATTTATGTGCTTTCATTCTTCTTTTTACTATAGGCTATTTCACTATCTCCTAAATAATAAGGGAATTCCCTTCACCAACAACTTATAATCCAATATTCATTAAATCAAAAACTAAAGGATCTCATTCCAAATGTAGCATTAAACATTCAACATGAAGCGTAATCCACTTTATTTTCCTATTCCAGATGGTAATGAATCATGAAATAATAATCCTTGATTAATTATAGCCATCTCCATTATCTCGGGTTTAATTCATTCTCATTGAATATACACTTCAAATATCTGTTATTAGTTTATATTTCACTTATTACTCTATACAAATGATGCCTACAAATTTTTAAATCAATAAAAATAGAAGCTAATTCCAAATCATGTGTAGGGTAATTTACTCAGGAGGTTTCAAATGATGTGAAACATAAGAAATTACCCAACCATTCTTCATAAGGACATTGCCAAGTCCTTTCAATGAAGCATCACTCTAGATAACAAAATCACCATTTCTTGAAGGCAGTCACAAAACTAGAGCATTCACCAAAAATCTTTTCAATTCCCAAAAAGAATAATTATATTCATTTGTCCTGATAAATTTAACACCTTTTCGAGTTAATATTGTCAGTGGGATAGATAACCAGAAATTGTTTTCCACAAACCTATGGTAGTAACCCTATTTTCCAAGAAAACCATGAATATTAGTTATATTTTTTGGTCTTGTCCATTCATTGAAAATTTTTATTTTAGAAGGATCAACATTTATGCCATCTTTAGAAATAATATGACCAAGGAATGAAATTTTCTCCAACCAAAACACGCACTTGCCGAATCTCCCATACAATTTCGTTTCTATTATGGCTTTCAAGACTACCCTTAAAAGCCTTTCATGCTTCTATTTGATTTTGGAAAATACAAAAAATATCATCAATAAACACAAACAAAAACATATCCAAGAACTCATAGAAAATTCTATTCCTAAAATCCATGAATATAGCAGGTGCATTGGTTAACCTTAATGTCATAACTACAAATTTATAATGGCCATATCTAGTATAAAACACAGTCTTTGGAATGTCTGCTTACTTTACTTCCAACTGATGGTACCCCAACATCAAGTCAATCTTTGAATAATACTGAGATCCATGGATCTAATCAAAAAAATAATCTATATTAGGCAAAAGATAATTTTTCTTAACCGTGATATTATTCAAGGCTCCATAATCATTGAAAAGTCTCATTGTACCATATTTCTTTTTATAAAAAAAACAGAAGCACCCCACAATGATGTGCAAGGTCAAATGAAACCTTTATCTAACAACTCATGAAATTTTATCTTTAACTCTAAAATTTCAATTTGATCTATTCGATAATGGGGATTTGAAATTGTCTTAGCATCAAGAACTAAGTCAATAGTAAATTTATCTTCTTGACTAGGTATAATACCTGGGAAATCATCATGAAAACATCAAGATACTAATTCACAACTAGAAAATCATTAATTTGAATAGTTCCTTTGTTTTTAGCAATATGTGAAAGGTAACATTCATTCCCATCATTTACTAGTTTCTCATATTTTGGTTATGTTATCAAAAGTAACAGTTCATTCTTGTACAAAAACTAAAATTCTTTCTGAAAATAAACCTCTATAAATTTTCCATCAATCTTATCATAATAAATATAAAGAAAATCGATACCCAAAATAACATAAAACTCTACTAGAGGAAAAATAATAAGGTTTTCAGGTATATTAATTCCAAAAACTAGGACATGAAGGTTTTTATAATTTATTTTTGTCTCAAAAAATCCTCTAGGTGTTTTTACCACAAGTTCAGGATTGAAATATTGGGATGGAATTCCCAATATACTATAAAATTTATCAGAAATGATGGAATGTGTAGACCCTGAATCAAACAACACATTTTCATAATATGAAAAAAGTACCTGATACCACATCATTTGATGGTCCCACATCAACCATAGTAGTAGAAAAATATTTCTCCACATCCTTCTTCATTTAATCTATCTGGTTTCCACCCTAGGTTATCAACTTGGGAAACAAATTGGCATAATTCCTAAACTCATGGCAACTAAAACACCTTAATACTGTATTTTCATTGCCTAATTGATCATATTCCTTATAGTTATGAGAAATATGACCAGTCTTACCACACTAGAAGCACTTTTTATATTTTGAGAGACATTCCCCGGATTCATATTACCAGACTTCTCACAAGATGGAAATTTATGTTTCTTACCTTGAGACTTCTTTGATGAATACTTTTCTTTTTCCTGCCAATTGGACATATTCTTTTTCTTACTCTCATGGAACACCTAATCATCAAGAAACTCCATTTCTACTTTATCAGCACATCTAAAAAATATCTCAAATATTTTAAATTAAATAGAGGCTAATTACATTCGATATCATGACTTCAATCTTGAGTAAAACTGATTTACCTTAATATAAAAATCTCATATGAAATTTGGATCATACCTTGTAAGTATACTAAATTTTTATTTGTAAGAAACCACAATGTAATCCTCCCTCCTCAATTACAATAATTATTTTCCTATCCTAAGTTAAATTATCTTTGGGAAATATTTCCCAAGAAACATTCATTTGAACTGTTCCCAACAAAGAGCATCGATCTCCTCACTGTACATGATATTTTTAACCATCGACCACCACTAATCAGATCCTTATTTAAAACGATAAACAAAAAGACTATCCATTTGATATTTTTTACATCCCATGACATCAAATATCATTTCTAGTGTTATGATATACTATTTAGCTTGCACAAGATCAAGTGATCTTCTGAATTGTGGGAGATTATACCTCATGAAATGCTCCACTATAAATATGTTCCTATGTGGTTGATCTGGTTGATCTTGTGCATGGACACCACCACCATTTATTTCCAAATTCAACTATGCCATCACTGCAACAAATTGTTCAGTTCTGATTCTGACCATCTCAGGATGCTGATTCTGAAGGTTATTCTCCTATGCATGCATTCCCAATATAGCTTTCATGTTACCTCTATAGAAAACCATTCTAAACAAACATATCACAGAAAAAACAAAATGGAAATCTCTAAATGATATATCATTTTAATTTTACCATAATGTAAAACACATTTATGGATATTCTATTAAAATAATTCAAAAATCCTAAAGTTAACTAAACCGACCTCTAATTCCAACTATAAGGACCCAAATATAAACATTACATAATCCTAAATTAAGTAAATAATTCACATTGAGGATATTTTCAGGTTTATAGATTTAGATAATTAGGTCATAACTTATATATAAAAACTTAAATATAATAAGTAGCCACTTCTACTCAGTATCCATTTTTTCATAAAAAAATACTGAGAAAAGAAACATGTTTAATTCCATGATTTAGAAATCATGACTTTTCCTTGATCCCATACTTGACCTTATTCTCCATTATATCCTATGAAAAATAGTTCAAAAACTTTGGATGAGCATAAAAATCATATTATGTGATACATAAAGAAATAAAGCTGTTAGTTTTTAAAAAACATATAAACCATGAATACTTTAAAATAAAGTAATGCCTTTCACTTTAATGAAGTATCACAAACTAATCACTAAATACAAGATCATTGATTACCCATTTTGGAACCAAAATATTACCATATAGCCCATAAAAATCAACATATATCATATAAGGTAACCTGATACATAAACATACTTAAATAGAATAATCATAAAGTTGAATTCCACACATACCACTAAATAGAATAGCCATACGACCGACTTCCAAACCCAATGCATTAGAGGTTATAACATAACCACCCATCCTTGGTTTATCATGAAACCACCCATAATTTGGTTTATCATGTAACCACATGTAATTGGTTTATCACATAACCACCCGTATAATGTACAAGTACCATTATATAAACATAAAACATAAAATATTTCAAATATCAATATTTCAGTAATAAAATTTCATTTAAAATCACAAGAAATCATTTCATGATTTTGATATAATCAATCTATTTAAAAAAAACTTCAACAAGAAATCACCCAAAAATGGAATAAGGTATTTCTTTTCCTTTTAAAAACATTTAGGCTTGTAGAGGAAGCCAAATAACGATTGCAATGGTGGAGAGGACATTGTCGCTGCAAATGTTAAAAACATTCCTTTTGTAGTTTAGTAAAATGCTTCATATAAAAAAGATTCCTTTTTAATGAAATTAATAGTTAAAGGGTTTTATTATAAACTACGTAAAATATGGAGGTGTATATTATCAAAATATGCCTCAACGAAATTATATTGAGACGACGTCACTTACTTCATCTTTGACTTGACTCGTTCGTTAGTTAATTTCATAGATAATAAACGTAAGTTAATTTTTAATTTCTTTAAAACAATTTTCATGTTTATTATTACTTGTATAATTTTTAGTACCATGTAATAAACATTAAAAAATTATTTAAGTTAATATTGGTCATTTTGTCGATATTCTGTACTTGAGTCAAAAAATGAACATGCTATAATTACAAATTGTCCGTGTGGTCAAAATTACATTATCTCTATAATGATATTCTTGATATAAATATCATATATATAAATTATATATATGTATTTATAGTAGTACATAACAGTTGGAGATATGAAATGAAATGCACCATTCATGGAGATGGTAAGCTATATGTATGCATGAATTCTACTTCCATTGTTTTCACATTTAAAGGAATAAAAACTAAAAGATACAACGTATATTATAATTAAATTATAATATCATATTATACATATGTTACACAATTTTATTAACGACATCATTTATATGTTACAAGTATGGAATTAATGAGTCATATCTCTTTGAAGGGGTGGTAGTCCACACTTCTTCAAATGAAATTATCATATTTACACAATAAGGAATGCATAAAGGAATGTTTTAACTAAAAAGAACAGAAAATAGAGATAATAAAAATATAATATATATCATATATAAATATCGAGCCATCATAATGTCCACCATGAGAGGTGGTAGGGAAAAAGCAAACAATCATCGTTTCGTGAGACAATAGTTCACCGTACACAGAAATAATATATTTGTATCAATTAGATGGAGGTGTGTGTAAGTGTAGCTAGAATCCTTATCATAACACAATCCTAGTATATTGAGGATATGTTTTTTGTTATTTAATCAAATAATATGAATATAATAGATAGTTAAGAAGTAAAATACTAGAAATGAACTTTATAGAAGATACTACCTCTTAAAACAGGTATCTCCCTTTGATTAGAGCCAAAGGATTTCTTGAATTTCCTTCTACCTAAGGTAAGACTTCCCGGAGGAATATAGGAATGTTGGGATTTTATTGGAGCAGAGTTTGTATGATCCAATGGGATTGACAGGTGTGAGTAAGGGGCTAGAGATGGTGGCCTTTTATAAGTGGGAGGAGGGTACTTTAGGAATATCTTTAAAGATTATTTTATTATAAATGTAATTTTGATTTTTAAAAGACCCCAAACAATTTTAATTCTATTCTAAGATGAGGAGTGTTAAAAAAAACTCTCAACCAATAGGTTTTATATAATTTTTGTTATCACATTTAACCTTATCATTTAGCTTCAATGCTTAGTTACCTAATTTAACTCTTTCCACGTCTTCTTGTATATTCATATTATATGGTTAATATAGTTACGATAAAATTCCAATCGAACCACATGTAGTTCATTAATGAAATTTAAAAAATTATATTTTTCATTCGGCCGAATATTATATTTTTAGGGCTATTATATCATTTAATAAAATAGTATTTGTTTTAAAAAAATCATTTATATGAATTTATATACTATTCATACCATGACTGTAAACAAATTCATAACAACTTGATTCATTCTAAAAAACATAATTAATTAAAATATAACACTTAATAATCATCCATAAAATTCTGTTGTGACATCAAAAGTTTCAAAATAAATTTATTTTAATATTTATAATCTCATTTATTTAAATCATTCATTAATAAAGTAATCACTACATCACCAATATGTCATACATATATTTATTTATTTGATATATAAAAATTATAAATAAAATACCATGATTTAGAAAATATTTTTATATTCTTAATTACTATTTATAGTTGTAGAAATAACTTATATTTGGCTTATATAATTTTTTTAGTAAAAGTAACATGTTTAGGTTATATTTTCCTTAACATTAAATTAAAAGTAATTAAATTTCATTTTCACACAAAAGTGGTTTGATGGGGTCCTAAAATAAAACCATGGATGGAAATGGTCGGATATATCTTATAGAATAGGATTATGACTCGTGGTATGGTAGTTTTATATTCTTATAATATTATTTTTTGACCCTTATTTACCAGATTTACCCTTTAACCACTATAAATAAAATAATTTCTTACTTTACAATTCATAATGTATAAATCTAAAAGATACCTATTTTATAAATTTGGACCTCCTAAATATAAATATAGACTCTATTTTTCCAAATTCATAACACAGAAGTGGAAAAAATGAATTTCAAATTAATTCCCGTCGTCAAAACCAAAAAGCATGTTTTTAAGAAGTAATAACTTTATAAAGATTGACATGTGTTTATATCTAATTAAAAAGTGAAGTTATATAAATTTAAAAATATTGTAATGAAAGATAAAAAAATAATCTAATTAACCGTTAAAAGAAATTAATAATATAATCTATCCATGTAAATAAATCAGATGAAAATACAGTTTTGCCTTAAAAATCTGCATTTTTTCACTATTCATAAATAAATGAACTTTTTTAGAAAAATAAAAAATATTTAACCTAAATAACTTTTTATGTCCCACATCTAAATAAGAAGATTATTTTGTCAAATGAAATATTTAAAAGTGGAAAAAAAATATTTTAATAGGGTTTTCCATCAAAATAAGGTAAAACTACCTTTTAAAAATATTCGAGTATTTATGCATAAAATTGGATTCATTTTCATTTTAATCCTCTCAATTTTATTGAATAAATTTAAACAATATTTAACAAACATGTTTAATCATAATATGTTTATTTCTGTTAATTCTCACTAATACAACGACCATGCATTAACTACCATTTAATATAATAATATTATATAATTATTATTTTTCAGGATGACTTAGAAATGTGTGAAACATAAGATTTCTGATAAATCCATTGTTTCGTGTTGGGTACTCCATAAAAAATAGAATCCCATTTAAATTAAAATTAATATTTAATTAAAACATATTGATAAATATGATAACATCATATTCTTTATTTACCTGGGATGTTACATAAAATCTCAAGGTGTTACACCTATATATTTTTCAAGAAGATGAAATCATAGATCACTTTGACTTTATTATTTTTATTTATTTATTGAATATGAGTCTTTAAAATAGTTTTATTTTTTATTATATATATATTCTAGGAAGATCAATGGAAGCTAAATAATAAAATTAGATAGTGTAAAAATTATAAATATTTTTATTATTCTCAAACTGATACCATTTCAGATTACATTACCATTGTAAGAATGAGAGGAAGAAAAAGAGATAAAGATAAGAAAAGATAAAAATAAATAAGGTATCTTAATTATACTATGTTTCCTTGAATATTCTACTAAGTCTTTATTGGAGATTCATTTTGAAGACTTACATATTGACAAGAAGAAGACTCATCATTTATTAGTTGAGAATTCAGTAGTCTACTAAACTTTTTTCAACTTTATACATATCTATATATTTCAATTATAAGTGAACACTTGTTATACTAAATATTGAAGAGATTCCTTGTAAAATTATTATAATAGAGATCATAAAAAACATCTTATAACTTTTAGTGTCAACTGATTGAAACCAACTATGAGGTCCCAAGGAAAATAAATTAAAAGTATTAGTTACTTACACATGGTTGTGAGATCCCTTGGAAAAGTATTTGAAATTTTTAGATACTTTTACTCAATTATGAGATACATAGAAAAATAATATGAATATAAATTAGAAAGGCTATATTGGGTGTTGGTAAAGTGGACTAGGAAAGTTTATTACAAATTTGAACCACTATAAAAAGATCATGTGTACTACACATTATTATCTTTTAATTTTCAATCAATTATCTGATTAAAGAAGAATTAACTTAGTTAAACCAACATGAATAGGAATGAGTTAATTTGGTGAAATTTTTTATATGTCTCAATTCACCCCTTGTTGAGTTATTATCTAATATAGAACTGGGAGACCATATTGGTAATCATGAAACATATTTTAGGATCTTTGAGAATTACTATTACCTTTCTTAATTAAAATTTTGTGGAATCAAATCTAGGATTTAGAGTATTCTATATTGATCAGTTTAATATTGAATATAGGTTATAGTTTTGAATGATACATACATTATAGTTCTATAGCCTTCTCTTAAATGTGATTATAAACTTTTAAACCTTATCAAACTAGAGATAAAAAGATCTAATAAGAAAATAAACTTTTAAACCTTAACAAACTAGAGAGAAAAATATTTAATTAGAAAAATATAGATTGAAATGATTGATCCAAGTGAAGATATTCAATTAATAGATATAATTATTTCTATAGGTAAAATTTTTTATTTATGGAAATATAGAATTACTAACTATTTGTATAATATTGTCTTGAAATTTAACATGAAGGTGCATAGAACTTACAAGATTCTTGCCAGTGAACCAATATTTTAGAGTGCTGAACAAGAAAATAATAATTATTTTAAATTCAAAATCAATGGATATTATCATATTTGAATTATGATATGATGAGTTTAATAGGCATTCTTAATATTATAATGCTTATGTTATGTGTAAAACTATTGGTGTTTCTTATAAAAGAGATGATAATGTAATAATATTAAGGTAAAATACAATAAAGTTAAAGCTGAAACTTTCTTGATGCATGATATAGAATGTAATAATCAAATGAATGGAAGAATCACATAGATAGAGAATGGTATCTTGGATTTGGGTACCATTTTTCTAGAATCAGATTAATCAAGAAACATTCTTAGAGTTTAACCTCCCAAATGGAGTGGATTCTCTTTTGTTGTTAGATAGTCTTAACTAGATAAAGAATGGAAAATGAATAATTTTAGTATAACAGTCATGATGTATGGAGGATAAATTCAAGAATAATATGACAATTACAAGCTGTCTAAGTGATACAATGCTTATTTTATGGTTTAAAATTTAAAGGATGAGAAAAGGGAAAAGAAACATAATCTAACTCATTTAATAAAGAATCTAGAAGTTCAAATTTGATTGATGGACATATAGAAATTTATATAAGATTAAATAGGTTATATTATTGGAGAAAAATATACAATAAATCCATTAAAAAATAAAAAAAATGATGATATAAAAACAAAAGAGGCTAGATTCTATGTAAGAATAAAATGCTGGTATATCAAACTTGACTGCTATAAAATAAATGAAATGGTTTTTCGAATAAAATAATATTACAAGAAGAAAAGAAATAAAGATACCATGTATACATAGAGTTATTTTATGGATTTTATTAATTATTTAGACAATAAAACTAAAGCTAATCATTTGAAATATAAATAAAATGTGTGTTTTATATCTTAGACTAAATAATAAAATATTATATCGCTCATACATATGAATATGAAAATAAATTGTTTTAATGATCTTAATGAATATTGTTTCATACATGAATATAAATATGATACATAAGGAACTAAAAAATCCTATAAAATCATTTTATTCTTTTCTTTTTAAAAAATGGATTTCTACAAATAGTTTTTAGAATAAAACTATAAACTATATAGATTTAAAAATTCTTATAACTTACATGATAGTAGAATTAATTCTTTTTTAACTAAATTTGTTTCTTTAAAATTTGTTTCTAGTATATTTACTAAAGGGGATCATTACATTAAAAAACATAGTAACATCAAAATAAATAAATATAAACTTTAAATTGAATGCAATAATGAAAAGGAAATTATTTATCGAAAATATTTTTTTTAAGGTTAAGAAAGAAAAATCATCTATAATATTGCATTTTTTCACAATGGAATTGTTGGAAATTGTTATAATTATTTTTCATTTGAAGGTTCTCAATTGTTTAGTGTTACATACACCCAAAAATCCAAATATTTATTTAACATTACGACTATAATTTTTACTCAAGATAAGAAAATATTTTTTTATAAATAACTTATTTCTAATATTAATGGACCCAAAATCACATAGGAAACACTAAATACTCATGTTGACATTTTTGTAGGAAGAAGACATAAAAAAAATTCTAAATGCTATATGGATAGTTGATGTTGAAAATGAACGAATAATGAATTTTTAAATTTATATTTGTTATGAATCATTGATAGATTTTACGTTATTTTTGTTGAAAATATCAAAGGAAGGATCATTAGAGTTGTAACTATTACAAATCTAGAATCAATACCCATCAACAATGTATTTTATTTTGAGATTTATGTGGTTCGTTAAAATTAGTTGTCACATCTAGAGGGAGTTAGCCAGAAATATGCTCAAATACTTACATGGAGTGTTTATTTCACTTCTATAATAGGTATAATAACACTTGTAATTTAATATAGCTATTATATTATTTTATTAAGTAGTATTCTATATGTAATGTGAGCTATTTCTTTTTATGTTAGTCATTCTACATTTTACTACATTATACATATTTATTTATTTTTTATTTATATCTAATTATTCTATATAAGGGGAGATGATTTTCTTTTTTCTTTTTCCCCTACATTTTTCATCTATATTATTATTTCATGCACATGAATGCTAACATGAATTAATTTATTATATAATATTCATGTACTGCGCATTACTATCCATCATCACTACACACGAAATTGTAATACTTTTATATTTAATTATTCAAATATAATTTATTAAAATCTATGAATATCATTGATATATTTATTTTGAAGAAAAAACATATTTAAGGGGGAATTTTATTTAAATATTATAGAATGATTCAACTATTTTATTTTACTAGCATGAACTAAATTGTTTATTACATATTTAATTCATTACAAATATTTTATCTTTTCCTTGAATATTTTTCATATCCTTCGTGGCACTGTAATGATAGTTTTTATGCATAGGAGGAGTTCACAATGATTAAAATTTACTATCATATCATTTCAAAAAGAAATATTGGAATAATGTGAAGGTTATGTTACTAATTTAATATTTCATAAGAAATTTTGTTATTATTCACGAGTTTATGAGAAGTTATTTTCTCTATTTATCATTACTATTTTATCTCTTGTTTGACATTATTTAATGTTTACTATGTTTTTCTCTATAATTAGTATTCATTACCATTGAAGCATACTGGTTAAGTTTAGTAATGACAATTTATTGAAAACATCTATTTGGTGTACTTTATTATTTACTAAAGGGGGAGAAGTTTCTTTTTTTATTTCAATTATCTCTATTGCTTATGTTATATTCTAATAGTCTGTTTTTATAAGATCTTCTATACATTGTCTTATATTTTTAATCCTTACAAAATTGGGGAGAGTGTTCCTTGGTTTTTTAACTATAAAAAATAAGGATATTATTGAGTGTAACCTAGTATCATTGATTTATATATTTTTTTATTACATATTCACCCTCACATTGATATATATTATTTTTTAATTACTATTTCATCTCATTATTTATTATTATTAATTATAAATTTTTTATTATGTGTCTTTAATTATTTAATTAATTATTTGTGTTTTAATTATTTTTTTTAAATTTTAAATTTTATTAGAGTTTCACAAATGAAATTATTATTCTAGAATTTATATCCCAAGTTTATTATATTTTATGCTAAATAAATTTCCTAAGTACAAGATCTTTGGAATGAAGAATTATCCCTTATGTATTTTGTGAGAGTTTAGGAAAACATAATGTTTAAAGAATTATCTTATATATGAAATGAAATATCTTTGATATTGAATTATATGTTAAAGGGAAGTATCTTATCTATTTAAAGTATCTTATATATTTATTTTATATGATAGGGAATTATCATATATATGAATAAAATTTTCTATGTATTTAGGGTTTACTTCTATGTTTGATGGTAGAGTTGGAAATTTGGAAAAGTATGAACACATAAGTATTTATGTTTTAATCTTAAATATAGTGTAAGAGTTATAAATTTTGAAATATATTGATTCTTATTTATTGAAGGTTTACTCTTACATATAATGACTAATGAAAACGTGCTAAATTATGGACTCTTTTATATGAACTGAAGATGAATCCTATATTCTACAGTAATGTATAAATGATTCCTACATAGAATTTATTGATAATATTCTATGAATAATGGGAATTATTCTTTTTATTGAACCTGAAGATAATTTAAAAAATGATTTCAAGTTTTTTAAATTATAGAGATGAGTCAAATTTTAATTTTAAGGAATATTTATGTCTGTCTCAAATAATATAAATATTATTAATGTAAAATTAATTTAAGATATGAATATAGGTATTGGACTATGTATTTATGATCCATATTTTTGGAAAAAATGCTCAATGATTATGTGGAATTAAAGAAGTTATTTAGGAAGATGATTTCAAAATTTAAAACATATATTTTTAAATCAATTTTTTCATGATTATTTTAGGTTTTGTTCTTTTGGATATGATATTATACAATATCTATTTGATTTTCAATGAGAGGGAATAATGAATTAATATGAATTGATTATTTGCAATTACATATCAAGGACTATATTATATAATAGTAAAAAAGATTTTTTTATTGTAAATATATTCTTCGTAGATCAATGGAAGATACAAAAAAATGGGATAGTTGAAAATTTATGTATATTATAATTATTTTAAAATTAATAAAATTTAATATTGCTTCATTAACGAATGAAAGGGAGGAAGATAATTGAGAAAGATAAGAAAGGAGAAAAATAAATAATGAGGATTTATGTTATTATGATACCATAAGGATTCTATGAAATACTTTTTTAGAGACTATTTTTGAAGAATTACATATTCTCATGAAGAAGACACGTCATCTGTCTATTTTGGAGATAACTGAATATGAAATTTTATTCATATTTTTTCATCTAATTATAATTTTTTATTAGGTTAACACTTTTTATTTTATTTGTGTTAGATAAGTTGTAACACCTCAATATTCAATGACACACATTTCTTTGAATAAAACAGTAGCGTGTGTTGTACGCAACTTCGAGTTCTAACACACACCACAACCAATCAAACTAGCCGTTATGAATAGTAATATCCACTTTTTAAATTTTTTTTAAATATTATGTTTTTCAAAATTGACTTCATTTTTGGATTCGGAATATCTAAATTAGCCTAGGATGAATTTTTGGTGTTCTTCTGAACACTTTCAATTTTTGATGAATAGTGAAAAACACCGAGTTATAGTTTAAAACCGAATTTTTATTTAAATAATTATTTATTTTATTGAAATTTATGTTAGGTAAAAATAGATACATAATACCTATATAAGTTCAATGTAATTCATTGGAGTCAGTTTATAATAATTTTAGATATATAAATATTTTATTGATCTTTTCACCGTCTTTTACCCATCTTCTAGGAGAATTTGCAAATTCACATAAAACATAATTTTACCGCTTCTGTGAGTTGAATTTTTAAAATCCAATAGACAAGGTTAATATCAAGGAGTAAAATGTGGTTCAATAAGATAAAAATAATTTTTGGTGAATAGTAACTTTTTACTTTTATTTATCACGGTTAAAAGTAAATAGGGTAATTAAGGCTAAAAATGATATTATTATTACCCTAACACATGTCCTAATTCTATTGGATAAGTATAATTAGACCAAAACCAACATTAGGAAAAACATATGAACCTCTTTGGTCCACTTGGATTAGATTAGGACATTTATTATTATTTAATTCAAAGAAGAGTTAAAAGAGAAAAAATCTAAGACAAAGAAATAAAACATTTTTAATATAGGGTTATACATAAGATAAATTAGATTATAAATATTCAGTATAATTATAAAATTAGATCCTACATAATGATATTTTATTTATAATTTTAGACAATAAATAATGTAATTTATTCATGACACAACGGTGATGCATTAATTACCTAATTAATGAAATACTAAAATAATAGATATTATAAATATCAAAATAAATGTAATTTAATACTTTTTATGAATTTCACTAATTTTATATGTTAATATGACATTTTAGGATTACTTAAATGTATTTGTTTCGAATTAAGAATGTTTTTAAGACTTTATCAAAAATCAATTATTAAATAGTGTCAAAATTGACATAAAGGAGTATTTAAAACAAATATTATATAATTAATTGATATTCTTTCCCTAAAAATCTAAGGTTCGGCCAAATGGCTTAGATAAGGTTATATATATATTAATAATTAACCACTTGGGGTTCTCTTATCTTGTTATAGTAAGTTTATTAACCATATAATATAAAAATACAAAGAGACATGGTAAATCTCAAACTATTTAACTAAGAGTAAAATAAAACATATAAGGTTAATATAGTGACCCAAACCTGTCTAAAATCAATTGGTTGAGTGTATTTCGACCCATCCCCACCTGATCCTTGAAATAAGTCACTTTGGAGCCATTATAAACCGAATATGAATTTATTATAAAATAATATTATATGTTTTTTCTAAGGTTCCCCTCACCCCTCTTATAAAAGGGCGCTCCCTCTTCTCTCACATTTACACCTTCAAAGCCTCATGGTTCGGCCCACCCCTTCCCAAATATCCTCTCTACATCCCCCGCTTCAACCTAGAGTCCTTTTTTTGATCAGAAATCCAACCTAAGGAGCCCTTTTGATCAAATCAAAAGAAAGAACCCGAAGAAGAGGTAATGAGTTCACCAGCCTCTTTCAAGTTCATTTCTTCTTCCACTTATTCTTTCATTGTAATTTCCATTCTAAAATAATAAATCCAGAATCTTCTATATAATATTATGTTATTATAAATATTGTACAACCATATTCAGTATTCTATCCATCCCTTGGATGACATGTCACCATACGTACGTACGTACGGCTTACCGTCTCCACGTCGTGGTGTAATTGTTATTCAATACATTATTATTTGGATGGGTATAATAATGATGTATAATTCATGTAAATAATAAATATAACATGATAAGGATTCTTTATATATGATACAAAATCCATTTATATATTATTTTAATATCAAAATAATTATATTGTCGCTCGTGCGTACGTATGGACTACCGCCTCCACGAACGCGATGAGATTCATTCCCCATCATATCCATTCAAGAATAATTATAATTTGATGATTAAAAATAATGTTTAAAGACTTGATATAATTATGTATATGAATATGATTCGACCTATGGATAAAAAACATGGCTTATGTAACAAAACATATAAAAGAAAACGAGTAAGTGAACACCCGAAACAACGATAATACAAAAATATTATTAACAAAGTAATATTAAAATATCATATATGATATCATATTTATGTATATGATTCTTGTATAATTTAATACCAATGATTTAACTATTATAAATGATGTTAAACTACCCTCTACCAAGGAAAAGTACAAGGTAAGGGTTTATTTCACAATCTCTTCATTATCCGAGGTTGTTTATACGTAATTATCTACTAGAATCTCTTTATCATCCACATATATGTTTCTTAAAAATGTATTTCAAAACATTCATAATATTTTAAAGAATATGGGTTAAATTAATTTATACCCTTGTTTGAATTTTTATAAGATTTTTATAAATGAATCTTTCCGTCATTTTCCAAACAAGGTCCTTTTTAACCTTTTCGACAGAATTAAGGTAAGAATGTCTTTTTTTAACATATACGGTGGGTGTGTCTATTTTTCGCCATTATATAATCTTCAAAGCTTACCTTACAAGATTATAAGAATATTTTCAAAGTAAATGTTTTATTTTATAATTATGTGACTTTTAAATGATTTCAAAAAAAGAGATATTGATTTCAAATAGTTTTGATTTCATCTATGTCAACATCATGTGATGGATTTTAAGCTTATTTGAAGTTGATTTATTATGATACAAAACTTCCATACAGTATTGAAGGTTTTGTGATATGTTTGACTTAGGATGTGTTATTTTTATACCATTCATGGTTTATGGAGAAAGTATTGAAATTTCGTATTCTAGTTTTAATACCAATGTTTATGTTATGTTTAAACATGTTAATATGAGGAATGCATTGGACTTAATAAGTGACGGGTGGAGCCAGCTATATCTCCTCAATTCATCGGTAGGTATCATGAGACAAACTAGTGTCTTGGCACAAGGCTTGACAAAATATTTTTTGTAGTCACGACACAAGGCCTTGACTATGTGGTTATGATAGTGTGGCATTATGCATTCCATCATTATGAATGTGGTTATTGATATTTCATGTGATTATTCGACTAGTATAATATCCATGTGAATAATTAAATGGAATTATTTAATTTTATCATTTACATATTATTCTAGAGTTCAAGTTTAAAAGGCTTCTTTTTAGTTATACATTTCCTTAAATGTTTATGTTTATTTATGAATGTTTCTGCTATATTGTTATCCTTACTGAGCATCTGAACTAACCCCTTTTAATGTTTTAATTTTTTCCAATATGTGAAGAATTATTTTATGAATTAACTGTAGGGAATTTATGAGGGGATATGAAGACAAGATTTTTTTGTAGTTTTTTTACATTTTGATGTAATGTAAGACTTATAAATATATATTGTGTTTCCAAGTCTACTAAACTAATAGTCAATGTTATGTAATAATACACTGACTCTAGGTAACTGGGGTCGAGGAGTTACAGTTGGTATCAGAGGATGTTTAGTACAAACCTTGGAAGCTAGATTTAGATAAAATCTGATTAGATCATATATACCTAAGATGGACATTGAGGATTAGTATAGAAGAATTTCCTAGAATTTTGGTATTGTAGAGATTTTGTGTGTTTTCCGAGCAATACATCCCTGTTTAGATATGACCAGGTAGAGGAGGCTCTGGAACAGATGTACCTAGGGGTAAAACCCGAAAACACCACTTTGATCTAGACTTGAATGGGAACTGGTGCACGACAACGGGCCTTGCTGCACTCTTGGTTACGACACTCCCGGGGGATATTCTTAGGATAATTCTCATTTTCTTTACAAACCATTATGAAGGGTTTATGAGAATATACTTCCTCAAAGAATTTTTATTGTGATTATAGATTATATCCATAGATAGTTCAATTTATGTTAAGTGTTTTTCAAGTTTGGAATTATGTATTTCTATTCATAAGCTAATCTAGTTTATGCAATTGTTTAGAAATGGTGCCTAGTGGAAGAATGGAAAATGTATCAATGAACGCACTCTATGCAGTGATTTCCCTCCTTCTCAAGATAATTATAGTGGAGCAGGTGATGCAACTGGTTCCAATCAGCTAATCACCATACTGGGACAACTCAGTAAGGATACGAATAATAACCTTACCCGTATGGAGCACCATGATCCACAGTGTAGAGGATCAATGTTAGATTTCTTCACGAGGCAAAACCACAAACCTTCAATTGGGGTACAAATCCACTAGTAGTTGAGGAAGGGATAAATTCCCGTGAGAAAATATTTTAGGCTTTGGTAAGTAGTGAAAGGGAAAAAGATGTCATGGCAGTTTACCGCCTCACTAGAGATGCTGATCAATGTTGGTCATTGATTCAAAATACCAAGGAAGATGAAGAAGTATCAATTATTGAATGGAGGGAGTTTAATGATATTTTCTTAGAAAAATACTTTCCTCATGACCATCGAGCAAATATGGAAAGGAAATTTTTGTGCCTGAGGAAAAAGGAGGATAAGAATGTTGCAATGTATGAAGATAACTTTACAAGGTTAGCAAGGAATGTTGCAGATTATATACGTAACCCAAAAAGTAATATTGATCATTTATTTGATGGGTTAAAACTGTTTCTCTGTCGAGCATTAGTCTCAGAATCCTTCTCATCATACGAAGTTATTGTCTAACGTGCTGTCAAGATAGAAAAATAATTCTCTAAGTCTTATGAATTTAAAGAAAAACATGAGAAGAAGAGATCTGCTGATCAATCTGGAAATGGAAATAAGGGAAAGAAGGGAAAATATTAATATCCATCCTGAAGTAAATGTGGAAAGAAACACCCCAGTACTTTCTTGAAGGGAATGAGATTCTGTTACAAGTGTGATGGAAAAGGCCACCAAGCTCGTGATTGCATGGGGAAGAAAGAAGATACCGATGTTCAATGCTAAAATTGCAGGGAGATGGGGCATTATGAAAATGAATGTTCTAAGCATCAGGGGAACATACCTCCTAAAAGGACAAGGGATCAAGGCCGAGCTTATGCTATCACTACTGCAGAGGTAGAATCTCCAAAAGACGTGTTGGAAGGTAATTTAATGGTTTCCTCAAGTTTAGAAAATGCTTTATTTGATTCTGGATCATCGCATTGTTTCATATCTTCCAAGTTTACTAAGAAAATTAGATATTTTCAATTTGATTTAACATGGGAGTTGTCAGTCAAATCTGCTAAGGGATGTACCGTTGCCACAATGTTTTGTGAATCAGTCCACATTAGTGTATATAAATGTTCTTTATCTGCTGATCTCATCATCATACCTATGATTGAGTTTGATATAATCCTCAGTATGTATTGGGTTTTAGACCATGATGTGAATATTTATTGTAATAAGAACGAGGTTATGATTTTTGATGATGATGATAAGGAACACCTTATCTTTAGAGCAGAATCATCACCACTTAATTCTTATCTAGATACACCCCCAGTAGCTCAACTATATTCAATTATTGGGGCGGAAGAGATTTAAATGACCGTGGGTGAGGAAAGGAATGTTCAAATAGAGGATGTAACTATTGTGAGAGAATATGTTAATGTGTTTCTAGAAGATTTTCCTGGACATCCTCTAGAATGACAAATTGAGTTTTCCATTGATTTAATTCCTGGATCATGGCCCATAACGAAGAACCCTTATAGAATGGCCACTGTGGAATTAGTTTAACTAAAGAAAAAACTAGATGAATTGAGTAATAATAGATTTATTCACCCTACTGTTTCTCCATGGGGAGCCCCTATCCTTTTTGTTAAGAAGAAAGATGGATCTATGAGGTTATGTATCGACTACAGGGAAATCAATGATATAACAATAATGAAAAATTATCCCCTACATCACATTGATGATTTATTTGACCAACTGCATGGAGCTCAAAACTTTTCAAAGATTTACCTTTGATCTGGATACCATCAGTTGTTTGTGAAGAAGGAAGACATCCTGAAGAAAACATTTCAAACCAGGTACGGGCATTACGAGCTTATGGTAATGCCTTTTGGATTGACTAATGCACCCTATGTATTCATGGATATAATGAACAGAGTTTTCAAGGAATATATCGATGATTTTGTAGTGGTATTTATTGATGATATCTTGGTATACTCCAAAAGCTACGAAGATCATGAAAATCACTTGCTCAATATCCCGAAGACTCTTAGAAGACATGAATTATATGGGAAGTTTATCATGTGTGAATTTTGGATTCATGAGATTTCTTTTCTTGCCCATATTGTCTCTAAGGATGGAATTTCCGTTGATCCTTCTAAGACAAGAGAAATACTTGAATGGCTAGCACCAACGAGTATAACCGAGGTACATAGTTTTATTGGTTTAGCAGGTTATTATCGGCGCTTCGTCCATAATTTCGACCGATTGGATAACCCATTAATGAATCTCACACTAAAAGGGGTTAAATTTGTTTGGAAAAAAGAGTGTGAATAATGTTCTGAAGAAATGAAGATAATATTAGTCAATGCTCCTATATTGACTCTACCGTCGGGGAATGATGCGATCGTTATTTATAAAGATGCATCGAAGAAATTACTTGGTGGTATCCTTATGTAGAATGACAAGTTTATTTTCTATGCATCACAACAGATGAAAATTCATGAGGAAAACGATACTACTCATGATCTTGAGTTATCTTCTGTAATATTTGCTTTGAAGATATGGAGACATTATCTCTATGGTGAAAAATGTGAGATATATACCGATCACAAGAGTTTGAAGTATATTTTCCAACAGAAAGAACTCAACATGAGGCAAAAGAGATGGCCTGAACTACTCAAGGTTTATGATTTCATGATACACTACCACCCAGGGAATGCAAATAAGGTGGCAGATGGTTTGATCAGAAATGATCATGGAGTTTTGAACAAAATGAGAGTTGAAAAGGATCCTATTTTCATGGATCTAGTAATGATGGATATGGGAATCACCATGGAAGGTGAAACATCAATACATTTTCAAATGGTTGCCAAACCATCATTACTAGAAAGGATAAAGATTTCTTAGACTGATGATGAATAGTTTCAAAAGAAGATTAAAGCTGTGAATGATGGGAGATTGAGTGACTTTGTATATGAAGATGGAATTTTGAAATTTTGGTAGAGACTTTGTGTTCCCTATATACCAGATCTAAAAAGGGAATTTTTGGACGATTATCATTGTTCCAATTTCTATATACACCATCGGAGAACCAAAATGTATTGAGATTTGAAGGAACATTTTTGGTGGGGCAACATGAAGAGGGAGATTGCTGATTTTGTGTCAAGATGTATGGTTTTTCAACAGGTGAAAGCTGGAAGACAACAACCTGGAGGAGTCATGAAACCTATTACCATACCTGAGTGTAAATGGGATAATATTACGATGGTCTTTTTCATGGTACTACCGAAGAATCAAAGAAGGAACGATGGAATATGGGTCATTGTTGATCGTCTTACCAAGTCAGCACATTTTCTTTCTATAAGAGAAGATCTATCACTTGAACGTCTAGAAAAAATATATATTAATGAAGTTGAGAGACTTCATGGAGTACCCCTATCGATTGTTTCTGATCGTGATCCCCATTTTACATCAATATTATGGAAGAGTCTTCAGAAGGCCTTGGATACAGAACTTCATTAGAGGACTGCCTACCACCCTCAAATAGATGGACAATCAGAACAGACTATTAAAACCTTAGAAGACATGTTGAGATCCTGCTCACATGACTTTTAGGGTATCTTGGATCAATATTTACCTCTGGAAGAATTTTCTTATAACAATAGCTTCCATTCGAGTATTCAGATGGCACCATATGAAGCGTTATACAGAAAGAGATGTCACACACCAACCTGTTGGGATGATGTTGGTGAAAGAAAACTTGTAGGCCGAGAACTGGTGGAGGAAATGATAGAAAAAGTGAAGGTAATCCAAAACCACATAAAATCATCTCAATGTATGCAGAAGTGCTATGCCGATAACCGAATAAAGGATTTGGAATTTCAGGTAAGAGATCATGTTTTCTTGAAGGTATCTCCATGTAAAGGTGTTATACGTTTTGGTAAGAAGTGAAAATTGAGTTCTAGGTAGATCAGACCTTTTGAGATTCTAGAAAGAATTGGGGATCTAGCTTACCTATTGGCAATGCCACCAAGTCTCTCCAAATATCACGATGTGTTCCACGTATCACTATTGAGAAAATACATTCTTAACCCAATGCATGTACTCACCTATGAGGAATTAGAACTATAACCCGATCTATCTTATTACGAAGATCCCGTTAGGATTCTTGATACAAGAGAACAAGTGCTGAGAAATCAGATGACTCATCTGGTAAAAGATTTATGGAGAAACCATAAGATGGAAGAGGAAATGTGGGAACCCGAGGGACTTATGATGAAGAACCACCCGATTATTTTTATGCAGTAATATTCTGAAAATTTCTAGGACTAAATTATTTGAAGGAGGGGAGAATGTAACACCTTAAGCTTCCATGATACGCTTTTCTTTGAATAATACAATAGCATGTGTTGTACGCAACTTCAAGTTCAAACACACACCACAACAAATCAAACTAGTCGTTATGAATAATAATACCCACTTTCTGAAATTTTATAAATATTATTTTTTCAAAATGGACTTCATTTTTGGATTTGGAATATCGAAATTAGCCTAGGGTGAATTTTCGGTGTTTTTCTGAAAACATTCAATTTTTGATGAATAGTGAAAAACACTAGGTAGTAGTTTAAAACCAAATTTTTATTTAAATAATTATTTATTTTATTTAAATTTATTTTAGGTCAAAATAGATACATAATACAGATATAATTTCAATGTAATTCATTACAGTCAGTTTGTAATAATTTTAGATATATAAAAATTTTATTGAATTTTTCACCGTCTTTTATCCATCTCCTAGGAGAATTTGCAAATTCACATAAAACATAATTTTATCGCTTATGTGAGTAGAATATCAAAAATCTGAGAGACACAGTTAATATCAAGGAGTAAAATATGGTTCAATAAGATAAAAATAATTTTTTTTTGTGAATAGTAACTTTTAACTTTTATTTACCACGGTTAAAAGTAAATAGGGAAATTAAGGGTAGAAATGACATTATTATTACCCTAAAATATTTCCTAATTCTATTTGATAAGTATAATTCGACCAAAAACAACCTTAGGAATAAAATATGAACCTCTTTGGTCCACTTGGATTAGATTAGGACATTTATTATTATTTAATTCAAAGAAGAGTTAAAAGAGATAAAATCAATGTTAAATAAATAAAACATTTTTAATATAGGGCTATAAATCAGATATATTAGATTATAAATATTAATTAGAAATCTAAAAATATTTCCTACATAATGAAATTTTATTTAAAATTTTTAGTCAATAAATAATTCAATTTATTTATGACACAATGGTGATGCAGAAATTACCTAATTAATGAAATATTAAAATAATTGAGAATATAAATATCAAAATAAATGTAATTTAAGACTTTTTAGGAATTTAAAAAATTTTCTAGGTTAATATGACATGTTAAGATTACTTAAATTAATTGTTTTCTAATTAATAAAGTTTTTATGACTTTTACAAAAATAAATTATTAAATTGTGTCAAAATTGACAAAATGTATTATTTAAAACAAATATTATATTATTAATTGATATTATTTTCCTAAAAATATAAGGTTCGGCCAAATGACTTAGATAAGGTTATATATATTAATAATTAACCACTTGGGGTTCTCTTGTCTTGTTATATTAAGTTTATTAACCATATAATATAAAAATACAAAGAGACATGGAAAATGTCAGACTATTTAACTAAGAGTTAAACCAAAAAGTAAAAGTTAATATAGTGACCCAAAACAATATAAAATAATTTTTTTGTGTGTATATAGACTCATAACCACCTTATATTCGAAATAAGTCACTTTAGAGCCATTATAAAACGAATATGAATTTATTATAAAATAATATTGTATGTTTTTCCTAAGGTTCCCTTCACCCCTCTTATAAAAGGGCACACCCACTTCTCTCAAATTTACACCTTCAAAGCCTTTTGGTTCAGCCAAACCCTTCCCAAATATCCTTTAAACTTCCCTCAATTCAACCTAGATGCCTTAATTTATCATAAATCCACCCTATGGAGCCTTTTTGATCAAATCAAAAGGAAGGACTCGAAGAAGAGGTAGTGATTTCACCACCCTCTTTCAAGTTCCTTTCTTCTTCCACTACTTCTTTCATTGTAATTTCCATTATCAAATAATAACTCCAGTATCTTATATATAATTTTATCTTATTATAAATATTTTACAACCATATTCATTATTCTATCCATCCATTGGATGACATGTAACTATACATGTGTACGTACGGCTTACCGTCTCCACGTCGTAGTGTATTTGTTATTCAATACATTATTATATGGATGTGTATAATAATGATGTATAATTCATGTAAATAATAAATATAACATTATAATGATTCTTTATATATGATACACCATCCTATTATATATTATTTTAATATCAAAATAATTATATTGTTGCTCGTGCTTACGTACGGACTACCGTCTCCACGAACGCGATGAGATTCATTTCCCATCATATCCATTCAAGAATAATTTTCATTTGATGATTACAAATAGTGTTTAAGGACTTGATATAATTATTGATATGAATAATATACAACCTATGGATAAAAAACATGACTTATGTAACAAAAAATATAAAAGAAAATGAGTATGTGAACACACGAAACGACGATAATATTAGAATATTATTAACCAAGTAATAATAAAAGATCATATGTGATTTAATATTTATGTATATAATTCTGGTATAATTTAATAACAATGATTTAACTATTATACAAGAGTTTAACCTACCCTCTACCAAGGAAAAGTACAAGTTAAGGGTTTATTTTACAATCTCTTTATTATCCGAGGTTGTTTATACGTAATTATCTACTGGGACCTCTTTATCATCCACATCCATGTTTCTTAAAAATGTATTTCAAAACATTCATAATATTTTATAGAATATGGTTTAAAGTCATTTATACCCTTGTTTTACTTTTTATAAGATTTTTATAAAGGAATATTTCCATCGTTTTCCAAACAAGGTCCTTTTTAAACTTTTCGACATAATTAAGGTAATAATGTATTTTTTTAACTTATATAGTGGGTTTGGATATTTTCCACTACTATAAAATCGTCGAAGCTTCCATTATAAGCTTATAATAATATTTTAATAGTAAATTTTTTATTTTATAATTATGTGACGTTTAAATGATTTCCAAAAAAGAGATATTTATCTCAAATAGTTTTGATTTCATCTATGTGAACATACATTGATTGATTTTAAGCTTATTTGAAGTTGATTTATTATGATACAAAACTTTAATATAGTATTGAAGTTTTGGTGATATGTTTGACTGAGGATGTGTTATTTTTATACCATTCATGGTTTATTGAGAAATTATTGATATTTTATATGCTAGTTTTAATACGAATGTTTATATTATGTTTAAACCTATTCATATTAGGAATGCATTGGACTTAATAAGTGATGGGTGGAGCCCGCTATAGCTCCTCGATGCATCAGTAGGTTTCCTGAGATAAACTAGTGTCCTGGCAGAAGGATTTTACAAAATCTTATTTGTAGTCCTGGCACAAGTCCTTGACTATGTGGTTATGATATTCTAGCATTATGCATTCCATCACTATAAAAGTGGTTATTGATATTGCATGTGATTATTCGATTAGTAGAATATACATGTGAATAAGTAAATGGAATTATTTCATTTTATATTTTCCATATTATGCCAAATTTCATGTTTAAAAGGATTTTGTTTTAGTTATACACTTTGCCTTAAATGTTTATGTTTATTTATTAATGTTTCCACTATATTGTTATCCTTACTGATCATCTGAGCTCACCCCTTTCAATGTTTTAATTTTCCCCAGGGTGTGAAGAAGTATTTTATGAATGACCTATAGGGAATGTATGAGGGGATATGAAGAAAAGATGTTGTTGTAGTTTTTTTACATTAGGATCTAACGCAGGACTTATGAATATATCTAGTGTTTTCTAGGCTACTAAACTAATCGGCCTTTCAAGACACGATCTTTTGTGATCATTCCAATGTTATGTAATAATGCACCGATTCTAGGTAACTGGGGTCGGGGCGTTACAAAGGCCTTGTAAAATCCTTGAAATGGAGATCCCAAAACATTTCCTTATATTTTACCAAGATTCAGCTATTTAAACTTATCTGTGAAATCCCCACGAAAAGAAACTAAACGTTTTAACATCATTTACTCAACTGTGAAATCCTTAGGATAATTAAATGAATAAAATTAATCAATATTGTATTGTTAGTTAGCGGATAAGACTATGATAAGTTCATTTTTTCCTTGAACCAATATAAAAACCTCATATATTATTCTTCTAATTTACTTTTAATTTTCAATGAATTAACTGATTAAAAGAGAAAGGACTTATTTAAACCAAATTGATGTGGGAAGTTTTAAATTGTTAAAATTTTTAATATGGTTAATTTCACCCCAACTAAATTGTATTTTTTCCATAAATGGGAAAAATAGATTTGTTTGTTTGATTGATGATTATGTTTTACTGAGTGAGATGCTCTAAAAGTGTTTTATTGTTTTTCTAAATAGAATTTTGATGTGTTTTTACATGTTATTTCATATGATGTGATATGAGATAAAGCTAATTGTGGATTTCCAAATGTTTTATGTATGATATCCAAAAAAATTATATATGGTTTCATTTGTTATTTTATATGATACAATATATGGTGAAATTGTAAAAAGATAATTAAGATTTAGTATAAGTGAGGTATTTTGGCTTTATCCTCAAAATACATATATACATGATTTTTATATACAAAAATCATGGTGTAAAATATTGATTTTTTATTTTATTTGACATAGGGTTACCATATAATTTGGTGTTTCATGGTTTTAATGATATAGTATAAAATGATAGTATCATATTGGTTAACACTACCATTACTATATCATATTTCATGATATAAGAAGACCCTTAACATTATTAATGCTTGAATCTCTTCCACTTAATATAAATAACAATAATTTCATAAGATTAAACACATGGTTGAATGTTTCATTCATATGATGAGTTCATAAAAATCTAAAGAAATTTACTCATGCATTTTAACACATGAGTAAATGTCTACAATGAATCAAGAGGTGTCATGAACCCTATATAAATATGAATCACCCATTTGATGGGATATGTGATACTTTTCCATGTATCCTTGTAAATTATCCCATTATATAATGAATCATTATTCTTCTTCCACCTTTTCCTAGTAAAGAACTCACAATTCATAGTGAGAAGTGGAATCCCATATGAATGTTGGGTTATTCTATCAAACTTTTGATATTCTATATATGAGTTATGACTATTAGCTATCTATTTGGTGATCATTTAAATAATATGGTAAATATTTTTGGAAGCTCATTAGGGTATGTCCCATGCATAATTTCATTATTTTAACAATTTCATGGTTTCCATTATTCAAGTATGGTTCTTCTTATTCGTGGTTTCAAACTAATTATACTGCTTAGATTTCATGTTATCCTATACTTAGAAACCCAATAGACAATCAAAAATGAATTTTTTGATGTATTTATTAAGTAACCTAAAACTCTTGTGATGTTTAATATGCACTCCATATATTTTGATAAGGGAGTATGATCCATTAGATTAAACGGTCAGTATGATATAAGTCCCCTCCTATTTGGGATAAAATTTTGTGTATTCATTTCAAATATCTTTGGCATCTTAATGGATGATAATAAATCTCCTTATATGGTTATATTGAGATATAATATATTTTTAAACACTTGATTGATTATATCAAAGTGGTCCTAGTTATTTTGAAAGTCCCACAATATCTTTTTATTTGTATTCTCTAATTCATCTAATTGAATGTGTGATTGTATATCCTCACTTATTTGGACACCAAAATTTAATTTGATTGAGTTTATTTAATAATCAACTCAAAAGAAAACATCTAACTTATATACTATGGATTATGATGTTTTTTTGAAGGCCTTTATATATCCATTTAATGTTGTATGATAGAGAGATTATTTATTAAAAAAAATATAATACTTTGACAATAACCGTTTTAGCACTTAAACATAAATATTTATATCATTATCAATCAGGATAACATGAAGAAATACAAATAGACTTATGATGTTGGATTTAATGAACATGATCATGATTTCTATTCAAACTTCCATTAAGTTAACTGCCAAATATTTAATAGTGTGAGTTTTTACCAAAGGGATAATTTTCATATACTTGGAGTTTGAATCATATTTCAATGACTTTGGATTTATTATAACTCATTATAATTTAAATTAAGTTCTTCATTAGATTCATTTATCACCACAATAGGTTTCAATGGAAATGTTAATTTTTGAAAAAAAGTAAAAATTGTAAATTCTCCCTTAATGGTGTGTCACATTTTGAAATGAACTACCCCATTGAGTCCAAAAATGGATTTTTCGTTTGGTTCAAATTTTCATAATTTTTATGTGGTGTCTTGTCTATTCATAGTAATAATGATTAATTTTGATAACTAATAATATATACTAATAATTTATAATAAATATAATTTGGATTAGATAAACCCGTTAAATTAATTATTTATGGGATAGATAAGGTATATGGGAGGTTTTATATGGGAGTATGGATCCACTATAAATCTAACCCCCAGAGGAAGTACTTTGGATATTTATTTATAGATCGCCACATAAGTGATATGATTCTGGAACATTAATTATTTACATTAACTTATCACATCATATTTCCTTATTTTTTCATTGAAATTGGATATGAAATTTTAGTATGATATCCCTCATTTTTAAATAAAACTATATCCCTTAGAATCATATAAATTCAATGCATGAATTTTGATAAATTATATAGATATGTTTTAGTGGTATATTTTAAAATATATTGATAAATTTTTATTTGGTTTCTTTATGAAACTATATATAAAATTTTAAAGGTCTTTATTAGAAAAATATAACCGCTTGGAATAGACTCTAATTAGGGTTAGAATATTTTGGAAAATCATGAGATAATTCTTTAAAATATTATCATTCTTTGTAAAATTTGAGGCACCTTAATATCAAATATTGAAAAATTGAGGATGGATATAAAATCAAGGGGTTTAGATCATTCAAAAAATGAATTACTGTGATGATTGGAGGTGGTAACCCATAGAAAAAGAACTTTTTGTTGCGGTTTGACAATGATGATGGTGATGGTCTTGGGAGGAGTATGATAAGAGACGAGGGTCATTTAATATGTAATCAAATGGAAGATATTGAGATATATGATACCTAATTTAGAGGGAATGGTTTGAATTTTGGATATGTATCTCGATATCACCAGGAAATCTGATTACATAATCTGATAGAGCATAACATTCCATGTCAACCCTAGACACAGGTGTTACAGAATATAATGGGGGTGAACCATGATCATCTAATCAATTTGATTTGTTAACTCAGATCAAAGGGGGATAGAATGTTGTGGAACAATTTGGGACATTCAATATTTTGAACAGATAGATGACATAAAATTGATGGGTTTATTTGGGGTGGGTGACACATCAAAGGTTGGTTATTATGATATAATGATCATATAACTAATTTTTAAGTGGAAATTTACACAACAAGGGCCACATGCAGAGGTGGATGTTGGTGAAACATGGATCATATTTATTATTCTAAATGTTATTCCTTGCATGAGGTTTAATGGGGGATCTAAATTTGATTCTAAAAACATAACTAGACACCTCTCGATATGCCAAATATAATGAAACAAAGTTTGGGGAATTTTGGAAATGTTTGAAATACAAGTTAAGTAAAATTTGATTAATTGAATGTGGGAAAATATTATTATTAAATAATAAATTTAATCTTAGTTTAAATGAGTGATTTGGTGCTCAAATTCCCTTGGTAATCGGGTATTACTGGAACATCGAAGAGGAACTTTGTGAAGAATGAATTCATATATTGAGAGAATAATATATCTCATGCCACCAATATAACATTTTATTGTTACATGATGAGAATAATAATTGGATGGTCAATGTTCAACTCTAGTGAGGAGATCAAGTTAATCATAATGATGAGTTACACAACCATGATTGGTGTTGATTAGTCTATATTAATGATGAAGTTATTATAAGAATTTTTTTATAGAAGAGTATTATAAATCAATAAAATTTCGAATAATTATTCCTGAAATATTATTAAAACCCTCATAAGAAACAATGAAATTCATTATAAAATAATTTATTTTTCAAAAATTATTTTTGAAAATGGGTTGTGATATTAATGGTTAACTGAAGTTAAGACTTTAATATTATGAAATAGTATGATCATAGTGTTAAATAAATCATCAATGAAATTATAGGCTATAATAACCTGCACATTTATAAATAAAACTCTTCTTTTAAATGAGAAAATTCCATATAAAGAATAAAATTATATAAAACACATGACCTACATTGCTTATTTTGGACTGTTATAAGATATATCTTATAAGATTTGAAAGACTATTAATTATTATATCCTTTTATAGTATATACATTATAGAGTGATATTTTGATTAATATATATTATGTTTTATGTTAAATTCCAATTGACACAAAAAATGAAGTGAAGATCTCAACTAGAAGTATCAAACCATATTAATCACATTCATGAGATCTCCTAAGAGAGATAACATCAGTAGGTTTTTACCTCCACTAATTTTAAGATGATATTCGACAATTAAAGAGTAAATGTAACCCCTTATGGATGAAATTCAGGATCATTGATAACATGACCCAAACCATGTTGGCCAAACCACCCCCTGAAAATATGACTGTCACACAACTTGTGCTTAAAGATTTTACAGGTTTCATAAGTGGATATGTATTTAGACCCCAAGATTGTGAATTTTTATATTCAATATTCAATAAAATAAATATTATATTTATTCCCTTATTATTATTAATTTTTAAATTATTAAATAATGGGTTTGATAAAAATTAGATTTTGATACGATGATGTAAAATTTTACTTATTAAAAATAAATAGTTTCAATATTGAAACACCTTAAGATAAATTCAAGAATTTTTTAAATAAATATTATTTTAATAAAAATATAATATTAAAAAATATTTAATAGTTATAAATGATAATAAAATTATAGGAAGTCAAATTTAATTTTTATAATCATCCAAAAAAATTTATTTTAAAAAAACCATAATTTTTCAATAAATAAAGATTTTTTGCTTTAAAATTATAAATTCCAATATTCATAAAATTATTTTGATAAAATAAATTTTCTTTTAGAAATCATAAATTTGAAATTATCCAATGATTAATATTTCTTAATTTTATGAGATTTTCAAATTTTTAGGTAAAAATTAAATATTGTTTTGTTTTATGTTTTGTATTATTACATTATAAAACCAAAAAAAAAAGTAATGTAATAAATATTATAATTAGTGTCCATGAAAAAAGTTTCGTTTCTTCTTTAAAATAATTTTTTATGTTATTTGATTAATTTTATATACCCTTAATAAAACCTCAAAAATCGATATTATATTTTAATGTTTTAAAATCAATTGTGTATAATCATTACTTACATCCACATCACCACATGAATTCATTTAATGGGTTCAGTTCATAGATTTATTAAATAATACACAAAAATAATCATTGGAAGAAAGTGGGCCGAAAAATGATGAGAAGCTTTTTGGTTTTGATTACATTATCATATACTGTCCAAAACCCATGTTTGGAAATTAATCAAGACTTCTCCTCTATTTTACTATAAAAACACACCAAAATCTCATTTCACGTCACAAAAAACACTTAAATATTGGTTTTACTCTACCATAACCTCTATAGAGCCCTCCTATGTTTCCCACACACACTTAATAAGATCTTCCCATGATTATATAAGCACCCTCTCAAGGCAACAGATCCTCTCATTATCATCATTATTCAAGAACCTTCTTTAGGCCAGGCAATTTAATTTCCAACTAGTAAAGTTGGGATATATTATACACATACCTATTACTATCCTTATAATTAAAAATTAATTATATCCCCATTTTTCTCTCATTCACCCATTTTATAAAAATTGATGTATTTTCATTTTGTTTCCGAAATGATCCTACGATTTCCAAGGATATCATTTGTATAGTGAATACCCATATCCATTTACACACAAGGTTATTCAATTTGAGGTACATATCCTTCATTGATTATGGATTTACATGTTTATAACTAAAATTCCATAATCATGGGGATAGAATTGCAGAAATATTCCCTTATATTGTTTGATCTTTAGGGCACACTTATACATTTACATGATAATAATTAGATGAGTGGGCCTAGAATTTTATATCCCTACAATGCATTGTGTATTGTTTTTATCTCATTATATGCCATGTGTTGTGCATGGGAGGTTTTCCTAACTACACTATGTTATGTTTTCAGAGTTGTTATCCTTGGTTTTTTCTTATAATTTATTGTTTTATATTGTTTCCACATCCTTATATTGCCTTCGTGTTATCATGTAATATCGTGCCTCATTGTTTAGGCATAAAATTCTCAACGCTATTATTTCACCTTGGTATAACTGTTATTTCACATGTAATTATTTAACTTATTCAATGTTGTTTTTATTCCCTTATTGGGATTTATACCTCACCCCTTTCTTATACACACCATCTTTTTATGTCATGCAGTTTTCAAATAACCATAGAATATAAGCACATGTTATTTACTTTTTAAAATATGTTGTTTTATTTAGTTTGAATGTTATTAAGATATGTACCTAATTTACCCATTAAAATCGGTAACATTCTCTCATATGGTTGTATTATGTGTATATTTATGTAATAATTCAGGATTTAAAGTGTATTAAAATATGTGTTCTCAGAGTTGGAATCAAAGAAAAGTATAGTTATTTTTTGGGATAAAGGTTATAATAATCTAGTAAAATCCTTTAAGATAATTCAAAACATAAAAATCATACCTAAATTTGGTTATATTATAGAGTTAGTGGTTTTTAAGAAAATAAATCCCTTTATGGATACTAGAAGTTCATTTCTCTCTGGCATAGATATATCGAGGGGTGATAACCCCTAAATGGGAATATTGCGATGGACTAGATCATCTCTTAGAGCATGAAAATTAGACATGCTGCACACTTAGTTCAACACTACTAAGATATATTATTTTGTAAATTCATAATCACTTTACAAACCTTTATTAAATGAAAAATAATATAGATAATACTTTATGTTATGTGACATATCAAGGATAATATAGATTTAATCATAGAATTTCATATTTTAATGATTTTTTCATTTATGAGTTATTCGTTTAATGTTTGTGTTTTCCCATTTATGTGATTAATACTTTAAAGATATTCATCACTAATTTTCACTTTACTTTTAGTCAATTACTGGAAATAGTAGAATATTAGCCAAAAAACAATGTGATGGGAAGTACAATGACTGCCCAAATTAAATTCCCCTCCTAATAATAGTATAAATTATAAAATTATTAACATTAATTTCATAGTTTTCTCATGTTTTGAATCAAAAATTGAATAAAGAGGAACAGATGAACCACCCTTAATAATGATAATGTTGAAATTGATTCCTTTATGGATCAAAGGCCTTTGACTTTTAGTGGATCTTATGATCCCATAATCATGTGGAATTGATCAAATCCATTAAAAAGATCTTATCCATATTTCAAAATCTAGTATAAGGGAGGTTCTTTTTAGATTTTTGTTGAATGGAGGGAGAATCTAATCATTGATGTATGTTGGTAAAAAAATATGAAGCTCGATGATGAAATCAATGCGATGGAGTGGAAGGAATTCCCTAAAATAGTTTTCAACAAATATTTTCCTCACTATCTCTAATATAAAATCGGGAGGTATTTTATTAGCCTCAAGAAAAAGGACAGAGAATCTACTGAGGCATACTAGAAAAATTCACAATACTTTCATAATAATACTATAAATTTTAAATCTCCCTTAAAGTAATATTATTATTATTATTTTGTCAGATAAATCCATGCCTAAAAGAATATTTGGGAATTCAAGACTTTGAAATGTATAAAGAAAATTGTTTGTTGTTCTCTCATTATCGAAATAGAGATCAATAAATCTCAGGATTCTCGAGGGTTACAAGATAAGAATTAGGGATTGGGTTTTAATTATGGTGTTTCAATTGAAAACTATCATGTGGGAAATAATTTCTATCATCCCACATGTCAAAAGTGTGGGAAGAAGCATCCCATAAATTTGATAAATGGATAATGAAATGCTTTAGGTGTGGGACAGAAGGTCACCTAGCTAGAGATTGTTGATGGGAGAAACCCCCCAATGTGGTGGAAAGATGGGATTCTGTAGTAAACACTTAGCCTATTTTCTAATGTTTCAATTATGATAAACAAATAAACTATGAAAATAAAATCATTAAGGAATGTTTTATTAATGATAACAAATGAAAAAAACCACAAATTCTAGAGAGAAAGGGTGGGAATATGATATAAAAAATAAATAAGTGGATCTTGATAATGAAGTTTTTACCAGTAAAATATTTATTCACTCAAGGATATTGATCATACAATTTTATTTTGGTTATATTCATTCTTTTATATCATGATAGTTTAGTAGAATAATTAAAACAGTACCTCAAAAACTGGTGGTTGAGTTATCAATGAAGTTGTCAAATCAGTCAATTGTTGCATCTCAATAATATAACTCATCCCCAATCTAATTTTGTGGGATTAATTTCATAGAAAACCATCTGATAATCCCTTTAGTATAATTATATTCTATTATAGTAATGGACTATATTTATTTTTTTAGATCCAATGTAAAGTTTTATAAAAATGAAATCACCCTTGGTATCAAAAATCAGCCTCCAATTATTTAATAGCGCAAGGATGATAATGAATATTATTTGGAAGATAAATATCATGTGTAGAATTTATTTCCCTATGATCACGATTATGTAGCTAAATGATTATGACTAAAGAAAAGAACATCCTTGATGAAAATCCCATTAAAAAGAATTCACTTTTGTGTTTTTGAAGAATTTATAGGTCTTAATCCTAGCTATTAGGTTGAGTTATCAATGGAGCTCATACCCAGAGATTTTCCAATGCCCAAGATAATATATAGAAATTTTATTGAAAAACATTAGCAGATGAAGAATTAATTATAGGAAAATATGTATTAATGGTTTATATACCCAAGTGTTTCACCATGGTGTGCACTTCTTCTCTTCATCGTGAAGAAGGATTGGTGAATATGCCTCAACATTGATTATCATGAGCTCAAAAAGATCATGATAATGAAAAATTATCCCCTACCATGGATTAATGACTTGTTTTATCAGCTACATGGAGCCTAGTATTTCAATATGGTGGATTTTTATTTGTGATTTTATCATGTAAAGGTGAAGAAGGAGGATATCCCGGAGTTTGCTTTTTCTAAAAACAATGGGCACTATGAGTTCATAGTGAAACCATTTGGCCTCACTAGTGCTCTATAAATCTTCATGAACATAATGAATAGGTTTATTAAGGATTTATATGGAAAATATATTTTAGTCTTTAAAGATGACATTGTTATCCACTCTAAAGGTAATGTGGAACATGAGGATCATTAAAATAATACACTAAAGACTTTTCAGAAGGAAAATTTTAATGAAAAGTATAATAAATGTAACTTTTTGTGGTATAAAGTATCTTAATTTGGATATTTTATCTCTAAAAATGTGATATATGCGGGTACAAAAAACATTTATGTAATTTAAGGATTCACTAGACCAAAATATGTGACAGAAATCTATTGTTTACTTAGATTAGATGAATACTGTCATCAATTTGTGAGAAACTTCTCAAAATTTTCAATCACACTATCCAAGATAACTCATAAGGTTTTCATGTTTTTCTAGACATATAAATGTGAACATAGAATTAAATATTTAAAGATGGGGATAATCACTACACCTATACTCACATTACCCACCAAAAGGGAGTGATTTATCATATGCAGTGACACATCTAAAAAGGGATTAGGTTTTTTACTCATTCAAGTTGAATATGTGATATCATATACCTCCTTACAATTATAGATCCAGTATATGAAATACCCAACAAATTATCTATAATTGGAAATTATTATCTCTACATTAAATATTTAGTGACATTATCCCTCTAGAGAAAAATGTGACATATATAAATATCATAAAATCCTCAATTATATATTCAAAAAAATGATCTTAATATTCCATATGAAAGGTGGGTATTTTTGATTAAGGATTATTATTGATAAATCCACCACTAAAGGTTCCAAAAACTCTATCCCTGATGAGGATTTCATGGGATCCAATATTCATGGACATGAAATGGATGGATATAGGATTGATAAAAGGATCTTTATCCTACATTATTCAAATAAATTCTCTAATACCCATTCTTTATAGGATCAAGGAGGATCATAAAGATAATGTGGTTCTACTTAAAACGATATTAAATAATCAAGAGATCATATTTTCTAAGGATAAATGTATAAGGTTTGGAAACAGAATTTCTATTCCATCAAAACTAGAACTAAAGAGGGAACTTATGGATGATGTGCATTTCTTTTCCTTCTCTTCCTATCAAGAAATCACTATGATTTTTATAGATTTGAATACAAAATTAAAATGGGATAACATGAAGTTGGAGATTGTGGAGTCGGTATCTCATTACATGGAATTCCAACAAGTCAAGGAAGAATGACTAAAGTCTAAGGGTATGATGAAAATATTTCCAATAACTATATGGAAATGGGAAAAATATCATGGATTTCATAACAGGGCTCCCCTGGACACTTAAATTTAATGAAGACATACGGGTGGTAGTCAATCACCTTACTAATTTAGAATATATAATTACTATCAAGGAATATTTTTCCCAAGAACAACTCACCACGATATACATAATGAAAGTGGTAATACTGTTTGGAGTTTTACTCTCTATTATATCTGATCGAGGTCTAAGGCTTACTTAGTGGTTCTGTAAAGTCCTTAAGAAAGCATTGGATATGAAGCTGACCTTCAAAATTTATTAGTACCCTCTGATGGATGGTCCGTTTGGGTGGGATATTAATACTCTAGAGTATATGATGAGACCAGGTTTAATGTATTTTCAAGGATTTTAGGATCATCACCTTCCCTTTATAGAGTTATCATCTAACAACAATTTCTATTATAGAATTCAAATATAACATTATGAGGGTATTTCTAGGAAGAGGTTTTTGAATCCAACATTCTAGGATAAAGGAGGAGAGTCGAAGCTGATTGGACCCGACCTTATCTAAGAGATGATAGAGAAGGCCCAAACAATTCAATGCCATATGAAATCTATAGAATATCGATAAAAACACTACACTGACTATCATCGATGATACATTTAGTATGGATATGGAGGTAAAGTGTTCCTTCATATATATCCATGGAATAAATTCATGAGGATTGGGGAGAGGGTGAATTATATTCATAGATACATTATCCCCATTGAGATCTTTGATCACATCAGAGTGGTTTCCTATTGACTAGCACTCCCACAAGACCTATCTCAGGTACATGATGTGTTCTAGGTTTCATATTTTCGAAATAAATAATAGACCACTCACAAGAAATGAATCCTAAGGTGGAAATGTTAGAGAAATATCTTTTATATGAGGATAATCTAGTGATGATCTTAGATCATAGAGATTGAGTTATTAAAAATAAGAAAATAAACAGGGTCAAAGTGTTATGGTGGAATAAAAAATTTAGGGAAGTGACCTAGGAACCAGAAGAGGAAATGAAACCGAAGTACCCTCATATGTGTTAGTGTTTGAAATGAAAATTTAAATGGTGAAATTTAGGATGGGGGTATAATGTAATGAAACAAACTTTTTTAAATATAATTCCCTTTTTAAATGATAAAATTAGTTATTAAGAAATTAAGTTATCGAAAACACATGCACTCTTTCGATTATATTGGACTGTTATAAGTTATATCCCATCAGATTTAAAAGAATGTTATCTATCATAACCCTCCATTGTATTGTTTTTATATATATTTTATAAGATTTGTATATATTATTGGTAGTAATAATGTTTAATTGGAAAACAAATATGCAATGGCCTCAACTTATATAATGATACCCCATAATTCCCATTTAGTGGTGCTTTTGAGGGAGACAAAATCACTTTGACTTCCCCTTGACAAATCCAAATAAAATATCAACAAAATAAAGATGAATGAAACCATTTACTGGAGAATATCAAGCTCATTGTGATCATGGACCAAATCATGTCAGTCTAACCATCCAAGGAAAATATCATCATCTCACACCTTACTCTTATTGAATTCATTGGTGTAATAAAGTTTCATGTATCTAGACCCTAACTATATAAATTTTTATATTATATTTTCAATAAAATAACAATTTTATTTATTCCCTTTTAATTATTTATTTCAATATTTTTAAATATTTAGTTTGAAAAAATTAGATCTTAATATGATTAAACAAAAAATATATTTATGAGAAATATACAGCTTCAATCAAGACAGTCCTTAAGATGAATTAATTTTTTTGTAAATAAATATAATTTTTATATAATCTTATAAATTAATATTTATTGAATTTAAATAATAATAAAATTTTATTATGACCAAATTAATTTTTATAAGGTCTATAAAACATTTATTTTAAAAAACTAGTAATTTTCAATATATAGAATTTTTTTATTTAAAATTATAAATTATCATATTTGGAGAATGATTATGATAAAATAAATATTTTTTTAAAATTAATATGTGGATAGTATCCAATGGTGAATTTTACATAATTTTTTAAGATAGTGAAATTTTTGGGTAAAAATTAAATACAGTATAATTAAACGGTATGTATTATTATATTTTGAAAGACCAAAAGTTATTTAATAAATAGTATAGTGTATATAGGAACAAAATTATATTCCCATTTAAAATGATGTGTTTTTCAATTTATTTGTGTCATTTTATATACCCTTATTTAATCCTCTATAACATATATTTTATTTTAATGTTTTATAATGAATTTTTTATAAAAAAGAATCAGTTACAAATTGGTAAGGAAATTATTTTAAAATGTTGTTTCTTAGCCAAATAAAATTGGTAAATCTAATCCTCTTATGAATAAATAATGGAAAAAACCAATGGGATGGTTTTTGGTTTTTATTACGTTATTAAATAGAGTCCAAAACCATTTTTTAGAAATAAATAAATAATTCCCCACTCTATTGCTTTCTAAAAATATAAAAAATCCAATGAATCATTACAAAAAAAATCTTTTAACTTGAATATAATCTACCCTTACCTCTATAGATACATCACAAGGTTCTTGATTCTCTTAATAAGATCTTCCAAATATTTTCAAAGTGCATTCTGAATGTAATGAATACTCTCCATCTCATCTTTATTAGAGATCCTTCTTTATGTCATGAATTTTTGATTTCTAATTTTCAAGTTGAGATATGTTTTTACACATCCATATTACTATACTTATGATTAACAAGTAATGATATAACCCTTTAAATCTCATTCATACCTTTTATAAACCATTATTTACCATCGTTATGCTACCAAAATGATCTTTATATTTTCCATCCAAACATTTTATAGGGAATACCCATATCCATTTACCCTCAAGGTTATTCACTTAGAATTAAATATCCTTCCATTATTAAGTATTCACATTTATATTACCCACAATCCTTAATAATGGTTTTAAAATTGATGGAATATACTCTAGTGTTCTATGATCTATGTGGAAAATTATGCATGTACGTGATATGAAAGTGATGAGTGGGAACGAAATTATAAACCCCCAATTCATTGTGTAATGTTCTTATTTCATGAGATGATATATTTGTTTAGGGTTGGTTATCCAAAGTACACTAGGTTATGTCTCATGGAAGTAGACATTGAATTATGTTTATGATGTCATGTTTTGTTTTGTTTCCTTATTCATATACTAACTTTATGTTATCATGCTATATCAATCCTCATTGTCAAATATTATGATTTTCACCTTTATTATTTTACCGTGAAATAAATATTTTCTCACATTTACTACTTTAAATTATACTGTTATGTTTTTATCTCTTACTACAGTTTATATCTCTTCCCATTCATATGTACATCCACAGGTTATCCCGTGTAGTTTTAGAAGAACGATAGAATATAATATCATGTTATGGAGTTTCTAAAATAATCTATTCTATTAATGTTCCAATTTATTATGATATGTACATAGTCACCCCATGACACTAGGCCTCATGATATTATGGGGTTTTATTAAGTATATCATTAGGTAATAAATCATGAATCATCATTAATTAAAATATGGGTTGTTATAGTTTTTATTAGAGAAAAGTATAGTTATTTTGGTGATTAGGATTACAAGACACTTGTGAATGCCTTAGGGATAATTATAAACATATGAAAACATCCTTAAATTTTCATAATGTATAGAGTAAGTGGTATCGTTGAAAATACATCCATGTATGGATACTAAAAGTGGATGTGGCTATAACACATTTGTACCAAGGGGTAATAATCATGAAATGGTTTCAATGAGCTAGATTTTATCATCACCTAGTGCACTAAATTAAGCATTTCTACACACCCCCTTTGACACACATATGGGACGTTCATTTGTAAATTCAAAATCTCATTACAAATGTTTTTTAAGTAAACCAAAATTCTATTAGTATTTTTGTCTGAAATAAATAATGGATTACTCATATTGAAACCATTAAATTTATAGGTTAAAGAATATATGTCATTTATGAGTTATCCCTTTAATTATCATGGTTTCCCATTTATGTGTTTAATATTTTAAAAATGATCATAAACAATTTACCTTTAATTTTCATAAATGGATGGAAATAGGAGAAACCAAGCCAAAAAACCAATGTGAGGGGAAATGTGATGACTACCTAAATGAGATTCCCAAACCAATAATAGTAAGAATCAAAAAATTATAACAATTTATTCTTAGTTAACACTTTATTTGAACTAAAACATGAATCTTGAGGAAACCCGGAATCCCCCTAAGAAAGTTAATGTCTAGATTAAGAACTTTATCAAAAAATCCTATACCATTAGATGGATCTTTCGATCCATTAATCACAGTGTAACTTATCAAGTCCATTGAAAATATATTCCCCACCCTTCAATTCTATGAGAAAGAGAAGTTCATTCTGGCTATCTATTAAAAGGAGGGAGAAAATAATAAATGATAGAGGTTGGTCCAAAGAAGAATCCCAAAGGGGATATTGAAGTGACATAGTTGAAGGATTCCAAGATAATGTTTTTACAAAAATATTTCCCTCTCACTCTATGATATAAAATGGATAGGTATTTCTGTAGACTCATGTAAAAGGGTTAAAAATCTATCAGGGAGTATGAGTAAAACTTCATAATATGTTCATGATACACCTCCAAAATTTTTATATCATTAAAAAGTAACATTGATTACAAATTTTGTGGGAAAATATTGAGTCTATGGAAATATTTAGAAATTTAATACTTTTAAATCAATGAAGAAATTTTCTGATGTGATCTAAAAAGTTGAAATGGAGTTCAGTGAAAATCAAGGGTTATACTGGCTAGGAGATAAGAAGTGTCTAATGGGTTTTATTCTTGTGGTGTGATTGAAAAACATCATGTGGTAAGAAATTAAATAATCCAACTTGTAAAAATTGTGGGAAAAAGAATACCTAAAATTTCATGAAGGTGATAAGAGAATGATTTTGGTGTGGGAAGGATGGGCACCTTTCTAGAAATTTTTGATGGCAGAAACCCACCAATGTGACGGATGAAAGGAATTATCCAGTCAACCCTCAACCTATTTTCCAATATTTCAACTACAAGGAACGTTGAAACTATAATAATTAATTCCCTAAGACAATTTTTACCAATGATAACCAATGGAAATTACTACAAAAGCCTAGAGTGAAAGGGTGAGCATATGCCATCAAAACTATTGAGGTGGATCCTGATAATGATGTGGTAACAGTTGCACTAGTAATTTCTCTATGGATTTATATAATAATATTTTATTTTGGTTCTATGAATTTTTTATTATCAATTAAGTTTAAAATAAGTACTAAAACGCAACCTCAAAACACAAAATTCGAGTGATCGCTGAAGAAAAAAATAGTTCAATTGTAACATATTAAGAATATAACTCATACCCTATACAAATTTGTGAGATTAATTTCCTAGAAAAAAATGGTACTTTTTTAATTGGGATTTTATTTTATTGTAGATGATGACTGGATTTTCCTATTTAGAGCCAACATAAATTTTTGAGAGAAGGAAATCACCCTCTTTATTACCAATCGTCATCTGATTTTATTAAATTTCAACCTGGATGATGAATATTCTTCGGTTACAACATCTCAAGTGTGTATATTATCTAATTATAAGATATTTTATTTATATCTACTGATTAAGACTAAATAAATGATCATACATGACGACATTCCCATTCTAATGTAATTCACCAATGTGTTTCTAAAATAATTTTCATATATCACTCTTAGTCGTGAGGTTGGTTTTTCAATAAAGATCACAACCGAAGATTTTATGATATTAAAGACTCCATATAGAATGAAATTTTTTGCGCTTGTGGAAATGAAGAAAAAACAATAGGTGAATTTGGATAAACGGTTTATACATCCATGAGCTTCACCATGCGGTTCACCGATCCCCTTATTCATGAATAAGGATGGGGAAATGCACCTCTGCATTGATTATCATGAGATCAATAAGTTCATGATAAACAAAAGTATCCTATTACATTTATTGATGAGTTTTTGGAAATCTACACAAATCCCATTACATCTATAAGGTGTATCTTCATTCATGATATTAACGCGTAAAGGATAAGAAGGGGTATCCCCAAGACAAGTTATGGTAAATGGTACGAGCAATATGAATTCATAATGATGCCATTTGGACTCACTAATTCTCCAAAAAACATTGTGTACTTAATGAATAGAGTATTTATGGATTACATTGAAATAATAATTATTGTCTTTATAGATAGTATTATTATATACTATAAAAGTAATGTGAAACATGAGAATAATTAATATAGTTTACTAAATAGATTTCAGAAGGATAAGTTATATTTAAAGTATAATAAATGTGAATTTTGGTTGGATAATGTAACTTATTTAAGGAATGTTATAAATAATAAAGGGATATGTGTGGATATGTTAAAAAATATAGGCAATTGAATGATTAAATAGGCTAATATCTATGACAGAAAATAGTGGTTTTGAAATATTAGCTAGATATAATCATTGATATGTGAGGAACTCCTCACAATTTTCAATCCCACTAACAAAGATAAATCGTAATAGTGACAAGTTTTTCTATACTAATTAATTTGAAGATACAATTAAAGAGAAAAATAAGAGGCTAATTACTATACTTGTACTCAGTTTACCCACTAAGGGGGAATGATTTTTTATATTCATTGTTTTTTCTAAAAAGGATTGGGTTGTGTACTCATACAAAATGAAAATTTAATAGCTTATAACTCATTCAAATTTATGATCCCTAAGAAGAACTACCCAAAACATGATCTTGAATTGATAGTAGTGATCATCATATTGAACGTTTAGTGACATTATCTATGTGGAGAAAAGCGTGAGGTATATACATAACTTAAAATCCTCAAGTATATATTCACATAGAAATTTGTTAATATGAACCAGTGAAGGTCATTATATTTGATAAAGGATTTGGATTTTTCAATCCATTACCATCCTGGGAGAGAAAAAAATGTGTAAGATTATTTGAGTAGAATGGATCAAAAAAATCCATCGATGATGAGGATTTTAAGGGGTCCGATCTTCTTGGACATGAGATGGGTGAATATAAGAATAATGAAAGTGTTTCATCCTACCTTTCTCAAATAAAGTCTCAACAATACATTATTTATTTGATCATGGAGGCCTAGAATGATGGTGCGATGTTATATAAATAGGTATAGATTATTATTGTGTTCAATTTTATAAAGATGGAGGTATATGGTTTGGAACCAAGAAATGTGTCCCACCAAAACCATAACTAAAGTGGAAAATTATAGATTACGAACTAATCTCAACCTTATATACTGATATTTGAATCTCTATAATGTATATAAATTTGAATACAAACAATTGGTAGGATAACTTTAAGAGGGATATTGTAGAGTTTATATGTAATTTCATGACATACAAACAAGTGAGGTAAGAGTGAAAAAAGTATAAGGGTATGGAGAAACCATTTCCCATACAAGAATGGAAATGGGAAAAACCCATGGATTTCATTATTGTAATCCCTTGGAAAAATAATGGAAATAATTCCATCTTGGGGGTAGTCTATCACCTTAACAAGTCAATGTATTTCAATACAATCTTGGAATAATTGTATCTTCAATAACTCACAGTGAGATACATAATGTAAGTAGTAATGATATATGTAGCCCCACTCTATAATATTTTTGACCGAGATGTAAGATTTACCTAGAGGGTTTGGAGAATCCTTCATAAAGCATTGGATATTGAACAAAGGTTCAACAATTCTTATCTCCCTCAGACAGATAGCAATTTTTATAGGGAAAATAAATTTTTTGGGGACTTTATGAAATAATGTTCAATGGATTTTCATGGATGTTGGTATCAACACCATCACCAAGTAGAGTTCTCATATAAAAAAATCATCAATTATAACATTCAAATAGAACGTTATGAGAATATTTAAGAGAAGAGGATTTAGACTCCCACATGATGGGATGGATTTGGATATCAAAAAATGACGGGACCAAATCCTTCCCAAATGATGATAGATAATGTTCAAACCATTAAATGTCATTTGAAATCGATACAAATTTTACCAAAAACATTGTATAGAATCATATATCAGACATTGAGTTTGAATTTGGAGATAAAGTGTTCCTTAAAAAATTTTTGTGTAAGAAAATAATGAGGTTTGGAAATAAGGGAAATATTAGTCCTAGATACATCATGACATTTGATACTATTTATCACATTGAAAGAGTGACGTATCGACTAGCACTCCCATCTAACCTATCTCAAGAATATACTGGTTTCCTTGTATCTCAATGAGGAAGTACATACCAGACCCATCAGATGTACGGAATCTCATGGTGGTACCAATGGATCATGATGTTTTATATGTGGAGCATCCAGTGATGATCTTAGATCATACACACAATGTTTACAAAATTTTAAAACTCACAGAGTCAACGTGTTGTCGCAGAACCAGAAGATTGATGAAGAGTCATGGAAATCTAATGAATTGATGAAATAGAAGTACCCTCATATATTTTACTATGTAAAATAGAAATTTATATGGTTAAATTTCAGAAGTGGGAATAATATAATGACCCCAACTTCTATAAAGAAAAATATATTTTTAAATTAGTAAATTTTTTATTAAAAAATAAATTTATTAAAAAATAATTTGGTTATTTAAGAAATTTATAAGTTATATCCTATCTGATTTAAAATACCATTTAAAGGTCATTTTATAGTGATCATATTTTTAGTATATATTAAGGATTATGATAAAGTAAATTTGGTATTTAAAAATGAAGTGATGGTCTCAACCCAGAGGATAATACCCCATGAATCCAATTTATTAGAGCTTCTAAGAGAGATAACATCAACAAAAATTTTCCTTGACCAATCCCAAGATGATATTTAATATATAATGGATGAAAAATCCATTTATGCGAAATGTTAATTCCCATTGAGATCATGGAATAAACCATGTTCTCTAAACTATCCTAATAAAATCTCATAATCACACACCTTGCCCTTAGGGAATTTTCTGGTGAAATAAATGGATATCTATATAAACCATAATAGTACTAATATGTATATTCTATTTTAAATTAAATAATTATTTTATTTATTCCAATTTTATTACTATATTTCAAATTATTAAATTGTGAACTTGATAAAAACTTTATTTTCCTACGATGAAACAAAAATTGTGTTTTTTTAGAAACATGCAGTTTCAATCAAGACACTACTTAAGATTAATTCTATAATTTTTGACGTAAATGTTATTTTAATAAAATATTACTATTAAATAGTTTTTATTAGATATAAATAATAATGTAATTTTATTAATTGAAAATTAATTTTTATAATGGTTAGAAAACAGTTACTATAAAAATCAATATCTCTTTAGTAAATGGGGAATTTTTATTTAAATTAAAAATTATCATATATAGAAAATTATTTTTGATAAAAAATATTATTTTTGAGATCATCGTGTTAATATTATCCAATGGTTAAATTTTCATAATTCTATGAGACAATCAATTTTTTGTTTAAAATTATAATATGGTATAAATATATAGTATGTATTATTCAATCATAAAACCCCAAAAAGTGATGTAATAAATACTATAAAAGGAATATGTGAGAAAAGATATTCATCCTTTGTAAAATAATGATTTTTAAAAGTATTTGAATACTTTTATAAAACCTTAATGATCCCTCAAAAACCTATATTATATTTTATGGTTTTAAAATCAATTATTTATCACAATGACTCACTTACAAATCACCAATGAAATAATTTTAATGTTTTAGGTTCGTATCCATATAAAATAATGAAAACCACTCCATATTTTTCAAAAATATGGGGAAAACCATGGTAATGTTTGTGTTTTTGGTAAGTTTGTCATATAGAGTCCAAAACCAATGTTTGGAAATTAATAAACAATTCTACTCTCTTTTGCTATATAAAAACACCGAAAATCCCATTACAATTCACTCAAAACTCTTGGATCATGAAGTTATTCTACCCTTCCATCTATATATCCCTCCAAATGTTTCCCAATTATCATAATAAACTACTCCCATTATTTTATAAGTTCCATATCAAGGTAATGGATTCTCTCACTATTATCTTTATTCAATCACCTTATTCATGTCATTCCTTTTGATTTACAACTATTAATGTTAGGATATATTTTACACATCCATATTTCTATTCTTATGATTCAAATGTAATGATATACCCATTTTTCTCTCATTCACCCCTTCAATAATTCTTTATATACACCATTTATGCTACCGAAATGATCCTCCAATTTTCCCTGAAAAAAATTTCTATAGTGAATACCCATATCTATTTCCACTCAAGGATATTAAACTATATGTACATATCCTTAATTTATTTTGTATTTACATTCATATAACCCACTCTCCTTAATCATAATGTCAAAATTTATTAAATACATCCTTATGATTTATGATTTATGTGGAATTATTTTTCATTATGATGATCTGAAAGTAATGATATGTATCCAAATTATATAGTCTTATAATGCAATGAGTATTTTTTTATCTCATGAGATGGCATGTGTGGTGCATGTCATATTATCCTATGTAAATTAGGTTAAATTTTCTTGGTATTTATCCTTGAATTATGTTTATTATTTCATGATTTATATTGATTCCACATTCTTATGTTTCCTTTATGTTATCCTGCTATATCACGCCTCATTGTTCAAGATTATCATTCATACTGAAATTATATTACCCTTTAGTTCCTTTTTGATGACATGTACTAAATTAACTTATAATATGATTTTTTATTCCCTTATGGTGCTTTATATCTATCCCCATTCTAATGTACGTACCTAGGATATCCCATGAATCTTTAGAAGAACTATAGAGTATAAGAACATATTATGGAGTTATTTAAACATGTTATTTTATTTATTTTAAATTTTGTCATGATATGTACCTAATTACACCATGATACTAGGGAAAATGATCACTAGAGGTTTTATTGATTTCATATTTATATAATAAATCTTTAATTAATGTGTATTAAAATATGGGTTTTCATAGTTGGTATCATAGAAATGTTTTATTATTTTTGTTGATAAGGATTGGAAGATTATTATAAAATCCATATAGATAAGTCTAATTGAATGAAATCATCGATAATTTTTGTTAAAGCAGTGAGTATGTGGTTTCCAATCAATACATCCATTTATGGATACTATAGGTGGATGCGGATCTAACATAGATATACCTAGGAGTAATAACTATGAAATGGGTGGATGGAGATGGAATCGATCATCACATAATACATGAGAAAATTCCTTATTCCAAAACTAATTTTACTCTCTCGAGGGATATCATTTGGAAAATTCACAAGAAACAGAAAAACCATTATTATGTGAACAAAAATTCCCATAAGATATTATGTTAGGAAATAGATCATGGATAACTTAGATGGAGGCATAGAAATTAATATTTTAATGAATATATTTCTTTTATTAGTTATCCCTTTAATTTTAATGGTTTCTCATTTATGTGTTTAATAGTTTAAATTTTATCATCCCAAATTTAACATTTACTTTTGGTCAAACACTGCAAATAAGTGAATCCAAGACAATGACCAATGTGAGGGGAAATATGTTGACTTCCCAAATGAGATTACAAACTCAATATGATAAGGAATCATAAATTTTTTGTTAATAATTTCTTAGATAAATCATATTTCTATATGAAAATTAAATTGTTAGGAACACTCAATTTCTCATAAGAAGGAGAAAGTTTCAATAGATACCTTTATATGAAAAATGCATCCGAATTTCAATGAATCTTCTGATCCCTTTATCACAGAGTAATGAATGAACTCTATTGAAAAGAGATTATAAATCATTCAATATATGATCAAGAGAAGTTCTCTCTATTGATTTTTCACATATAGTGGGAAGTTAGTCAATGGTGGGCATTGGTTAGAAATATGACTCATGATGAGGAGATCAAAGTGATGGTTTAAAAGGAATTTAAGAATATATTTGGTGATAAATATAATCCTCATACACTCAGAATTAAATTGTAGAGGGATTTCCATATCCACAATAAAAAGGACGTATAATATATCAAGTGGTATGTGGAAAACCTCACATGATATAAATAATACACCTTCAGGTTTTTCACCTCCCTCAAATGTTAAGCAGACTGTATATTTTGTGGGATAAACCGGAGTTTATAGAAATATTTGGAATTTAAAGACTCTAAAATCTATAGTGAAATTGCTTAATATTATCTCCAAGTAAAAATAGAGATGAATCAATTTCAAGGGTCTTAAGGGTTCTGATATAAAAAGTAGAGAATGGGTTTTAATTCTGGTGTTATGACTAGAAAATATCATACGGTTTGAAATTCTATCATCTCACTTTTCAAAATTGCAGGGAGAAGCATCCCCAAAAGTTACTATATGGAACATGTATATGATTTTGGTTATAGAATTAAGGGAAACTACCTATTGATTGTCGATGGTACAAACCCACTAATACAATAGAAGAAAAGAATAATCTATTCAACCCTTATACTAATGTCTATTGTTTTAACTGCAAGGAAGAAGGACCCAATGAGAATCAATGACCTAATACAAGGGTAATAAATTTCAGTCAATGAAAATAACCCCTAAGGTATAGAGATTAAGAGAGAGCATATGCCAACTAAACTATTGAGGTGGATTTAGATAACGAAGTGGTGATAGGAATGCTTGTTATTCATTAAAGGACTTATAACATAATACTTGATTTTGATTCTATAAATTATTTCATATCACAGATTATTCACTTAACTATTCAAACACCAACTAAATTCAATTTGAGTTATTGTTAATGATTAAAAATGGGAAAATTGGTTCATCTCAATCATATAACTCATAATCAATCCAAATTTTTCAGATGAATTTCCATGAAAACCATGTTATAACGCTCTGAGATAAATTTCAATGATATTCTATTAATTGATTGGATTTCTTATTCAGGGTCAAAATAAACTATCGAGATATGGAAATTACCCTCCATCTTACAAATCACCCTCTAATTGTGAACAAGTTCAAGGAGGAGGATGAATATTTTTTGGTACCAAATTCACAAGTGGGTATTTTCTTTTGAGAAATAATATATATCTCAAATGCTTGATAATACATAATAGATCATACTTGATGAAAATCCTATTGTAAGGGAATTTTCAGATGTGTTTCCTGATGAAAATCTTGGACTTCCTCCTAGTTTTGATATTGATTTATCAATTGAGATCATACCCATAGATTTTATGACATCCAAGAATCCATATATAATTATTGTTTCAAAACGTAAGGTGTTGAAAGAACAATTAATGGATAATATAGAAAAAGGATCTATATGCCCAAGTGCTTCACCATGGGATGAACTAACCCTCTTCATCAAGAATAAGGATGGGTAAATGCATCTATACATTGATTATAATGAGCTCGAAAGTATAACGATAAAGAACAAGTATCCTATACAATGGATTTATGACTTGTTTGATTAGATACATAGAGAGAAGTAATTTTCTATAGTGGATATCTGGTCATGATATTTTTATATAAAGGTGATGAAAGAGGATATACCCATGGATGCTTTTTGTACAAGGTACGAGTAACATGAGTTCATAATGATACCGTTGAACTAACTAATTCTCTAGTAATATTTATGGGCTTAATGAATTGATTCTTTATGTACTAAATTGATATATTTATGGTAGCCTTTATAGATGATATTATTATCTACTCTAAATGTAACTTGAAACATGGGGATTATATAAATACTTTACTGAAGGAATTTTCTAAGGAAAAATTATATGTAACCTGTAGTGAATGGGATTTTTTTAAGATAATGTTACATATTTGGGGAATGTTATAACAAATAGAGGGATATATGTGGATCCATAAAAAACATAGGCAATATACGAATGACCTAGACCAACATCTGTGATGGAAATCCGTTGTTTTCTTGGATTTTCTGAATAATTTCATTGATTTACAATAAAATTATCATGATTTCCAATACCATTATCCAATATAACTCATATGGGTGATAATTTTGTCTAGACTAATGAATGTCAATATATATTAAAAGTGTTAAATAAGGGGCTAATCACTACCTTTATACTCAAATTACCCAATAATAGGGAAGTATTTGTAATCTATAATGACGCATCTAAAAAGGGATTGGGTTTTTTACTCTTTCATGATGAAAAATTGATAGCCTTTTCCACTTTCTAATTAATGATATATTACAAGAACAGCCCGACACATAATCTTAAATTGACAATAGGGATCTTTTCATTGATGATTTGGTGACATTATCCCTATGGAAAAATTGTGAAATATATAAAAATCATAAATTCATTAATTATATATTCACACAAAAGGATCTTAATACGTTCCCACAAAGGTGGTTAGAACAGATCAAAGATTTTTATTGTTCTATACATCACTATCATGAGAAAGAAAAAAATGTGGAAGTTTATCTAAGTAAAATAGATCCCACAACTCTATAGTTGAGGAGGATTACAAGGGATATTCCATTTTTGGACATGAAATGGATTAATATAGGAATAATAAAATCCTCTTCATTCTACCTTGATCAATTAACATATCAAACATACATTCAATAGAGGATAAAGGAGGATCAAAAAGATTATGTTGTTCTATAGAAAAAGGTAGAAAATATTCCAAATTTAATCTTTGTTGAAGATGGAGTAATAAGGTTTGGAACAATGATTTGTATCCCATTAAAACCAATATGGAAAAGTAAATTCTAGATGATGTGAATAGATTATCCTTTTATACTAAAAAAAACTACAATAAGATTTATAGAGATTTGAATACAAACTTATTTTTAGATAACATGAAGAGAGATAATTTTGGGTTTGTATATCATTTCATGGCATTCCAAAAAGTGAATTAATAATGTCAAAAGTATAAGGGTATGATGAAACAATTTGTCATATCATTATTGAAATTGGAAAACATAACCATGGATTTCATCAGAGGACTCCCTAGGACACCTAAAGGCAATAATTTCATCTAGGTGGTAGAGGATCACAATACTAACTCATCACATTTCATCTCTATATATAAAGATTTTTATCATTACTGAATCACCAAGATATACATTAGGGAGTGTTAAGACCAAATTTAGTTCGACTCTCTATTATATCTTATCAATATCAGAGGTTTACATAAAGGTTATAGAGAATTATTTAGCAAGAGTTGGATATAGTTATGGGATTTTTCATTGGTTATCACCCTTATATGGAAATTCAACTGGAGGGGTCCATTAAAACTCTATAGGATATGATGATATCATGTTCAATGTATTTTCGAGGATGTTGGAATCAACAACATCCACTAGTAGAGTTCTCATATAAAACAATTTAGAATTTTTGAATTCAAATGGAACATTATGTAGCTTTTTATTGAAAGAGGTGTTTGACTATTAAATTATGATATGATGTTGGAGTGTGAAAGCTGAATGGACCTAATATTTTCAAATAAATATCAGATAAGGTTAAAACCATAATACTTCATATGAAAACCACAAAAAGTTTACTAAAAAGTTATGCATATTATCATTGATGATATAATGGGTTTGAACTTAGAGATGAATTTTTCCTTCATATATTGTTGTGGAAGAAATTCCTGAGGTTTGGAGAGAAGGTAAAGCTTGGTCCAAGATATATATACCACTTTAAGATCCTTGATCTTATCATAGTCTTGGCTTATCAACTATAATATTCAGCTAACACATCTCAAGTACATGATGTGTTTTATGTAAACCTCCTATGGATGAACATACCAGACCCTCCACAAGTAACTAAACCCAAAGTTGTACCATTATAGAATGATATTTTGTATGATGAGAATCTATTAAATATCATAGATCACAGAGAAAATGTTCTAAAAAATAATAAAATCTACCCGGATATATTGTTGTGGCGGAACCAAGAGAATAAGGAAGTGACATGGGAAATAAAAGAGGAATGAAACAAAAGTATTCTCATTTGTTTTATTCTAGGAAATAAACATTTATAGGATGATATTTCTATAGGTGGAATAATGTAATGACCTGAACTTTTATAAATAGAATTAATTTTTTAAATAAGTTAATTTCTTAATAAGAAATGGAGATATATAAAACACATTCACTTCATTAGTTAGTTTAGACCACTATAAGTTATATAATGTCAGATTTAAAAGAACCCTAAACATGAAAACCAATGATAGTATAACCTTTATATTGTGATCATATAATTATTATAAATTAATGGGGATGATAATGAAAATTTGGAATAGATAAAGAAAGTGATGGCCCCGACCATTAGTACTATACCCTAAAAAGAACATTTTTTAGATTCTAAGGGGGATAAGATTAATGTGATTTTACCTTAAATAAGCCTAAGAAAATATTCAACATGTAAATGATGAACGACACCATTTATGGGAGAATTTAAAGCTCATAAAGATTACGTACCAAACATTGTTTGTCGAACCAGAGCAAGAAAATTTCATAATCACACACCTTATCCTTAAAGAATTCACTGGTGTAATGAGGGATATATATATACGAAATAGTTGTATGAATTTATATATTATCTTTTGAATAAAATAATTATTATATTTATTCCTTTTATATTATTAATTATTAAATTATTAAGTAATGAGTTTGATAAAAACAATATTTTGATATGATGAAATAGAAATTGTTTTTTTAAGAAATTATAACTTCAATCAAGATACTCCTTTTTATGAATTCAAGAATATTTTAAATAAATGTTATTTTAATAAAATATTATTATTAAATAATAATTATTAAAAAAAATTATATTAAAATTATATGAAGTTAATTGTATTTTTTAGAAGGGTTAGAAAACTATTATTATAAAAAACCACTATTTATCAATAAATTACAATTTATAATTTGAATGTTTAAATTATCATATTTAGGGAATAATTTTTATAAAATAATTTTTTTAAATCAACATGTTAAAATTATCCAATAGTTTATTTTTCATAATTTTCTAAGACAATCAAAATTTTGGTGAAAATTAAAATGGTATAATTGTAAAATTTATATTACAACATCATAAAATACCAAAAAATGTTGTAATAAATACTATAAAGAATATTCATGACCACAGACATGTTCCCCATTAAAATAATGTGTTATTATTTTATTTAATTAATTTTATAAACTATTAATGAATACTCTAAAACCTATATTATATTTAATGGTTTTAGAATAAATTATTTATAAACAATACTCACATTCACATCATCAAGGGAAATATTTTGATGCATTTTGTTATTATAATTCGAAAATAATTAATAACACTCTATTTTGGTAGAAACAAAGGAAAAACCCATGGCACAATTTTTGGTTTTCATTACTTTATACTATACAGTCCAAAACCTAAGTTAAGATAATAAATTAAAATTATTATCCCTTTTGATATATAAATACATAGATACTAAAATTACTCTTCACTCAAAACTCATAGATGAATAAGTTACATGTCCCTATTATAATCTAAATATCTCAAAACTTTCCCTTAATCTCTTAAGATAATCCTATGAATATTTTAGAAGCGCCGTCTCGAGGTTAGGGATCATTTTATTATCATCTTTATCCAATCATCTTTTTTATAAAATTCTGATTAATATCCAATTATTAAAGATGTGATATGTTCTCACACATCAATTTTACTATCCTTATGATTTCCAATTAATGATATAACCATTTCTATCTTATTCACCCCTTCTATAATCCTTTATGTACACAGGTTATGATAAAAAATGATCCGAAAATTTACAATGAAAAACATTTGTGTTGTGAAAACCCATATACATTTCCACTAAATGGTATTAACCTAGTTAAAAATATCCTTAATTTATTTTGGATTTATTTATATATAATTGACACTCCATAATAATGGGGTTAAAATTAATGAAATACATCTTGATGTTCTATGATCTATGTGGAACAGATATGCATGTACATGATATAAAAGTGAAAACTATGCCAAAAATTATATAACCATCCAATGAAATGAGTAATGTTTTTATCTCATCATATTAAATGTACGGGGAATGTTATTTTATCCATAGAACACTATGTTTCGTTTCCTTTTTTTGATCAGCATGGAATTATGTTTATGATTTTTTATGTTGTTTCCACATTATTATATTCCCTTTGTGTTATCATCTGATATAATGACTTATTGTTCAAGATAATGATTCTTACCCCTCTTATGTTACCTTGATATACCACCTAGATCAAATTTACATCTTTAACTTATGAAAATAATTTTTATTCCCTTATTGGTCCCTATATCCCACCCCTTTCTTATGTATGTCCCCATGTTATTCCATGCAGTTCAAGATTATCCATGGAATATATACACATGATATGAGGTTTTTAAAATATATTTTCATATTTTATTTTAAAGTTTTTATGATATTTTTATAATTTATCAAATATAGAAGCCCTCAAAATATTTTAGTTTTTTATTATATGTATATTTATACAATAAATAAATAATTAAAATGTATAAAAATATGGGGTTTTATATCGGATAAATACATGAATGATAAAGTAGTTATTAAGTGGATCAGTGAATACATCATGAGTGTTTCTTTGAATAGAATCATCAATGTTTACCAAATGATATAAATTTGATCATTTATTTATTGTTATTTTTTTTATTATGAAAAATAAATGTGGATAGGAGGATAAATGGAAAATGATGATGATAATGTAAAATATTTAAGAACATTAATGAAAGGAAATGATGAAAAAATCTCTGATAAAGTATTGATCATACAATGATGAAATCATATCACGATGAAATGTAAATTACATAAAATATGTTCAAAAATAAATTTATTTAAAATGAGGAATAATGATGCAAACCCTGAAGTCTTAATAGAATCAGAATGATAAATATTCAGTCAAGTTATAAAAATAATGGAAAACATGATGGAAGTTGATATATAACTTGATAAAATTCAAATTTAATTCAAAGTTAATAGATTCTTATTAACCTATTTATATTATGGTGAATTTAAAATTTTAATTACAACATTTATCATTATTGAATTATTATTACTAGCTTACATTTAACTAAGAATGTGTAAACTTGTTGAGGATTTTATGACATCTTGTGATGATTGTGTGAAAAGTAATGTTTACTCTGTTATTATGTAGAAAACAAGATAATTAAATAAAAATATTTACGTATTATCAAATTATCATTATCTTTCCAAAACATTGTATAGTATAAATTTGATAAAAATTATATAATAGATCTATATTGTTATATAAAAATTCACGTGTAAAAAATTGGAGGATCTTTAATTGTTATTGAGGTGATTTTATATATTCATATCTTCTTTGAGATGTTATATATTGTATAACATACATCTATAGAAATCATATATTATAGTGGATCATCCTTCACACACACTTCCATAACATGGATAATATGAGATAATAGTTTTAATACCCTTCATACCCATTAAATTGGGTAGTCACTAGAGATGGATAATATATACATATCTTTCCTCTACTCAACCAATGCTATAGTTTATGAAAAATAAAATATTACAGGATATGGGTAATCTATCTAGAATCTCTAATATGATATAGGTAGTGATGTGTAGTTCCCCTATAATCCTTGATATGAGAATACGATGGATGATTGTTCACTTTAGTGGTGAAACTCTTCCACTCCTATTGTCTTGGGATTTATATAGATAATGATGCACCAAGTATTCTGACGTATCCTACCAACAACACTAAAACATAAAAGGAATAAAGATAAAACTGCATCCTTGGGATATGTATTTTAGCCTATACCATAGTACATAATGTTATCCTTATAGGTTCTTATTTCCTTAAACATTCATACATGTATAAATTTGTTAAAATGAGACACATGAATTTCATCAAGTGATTCAGAGATAGGAGAAGATGTGTATATCCTCAAGTATATCATGTTTGGGGAATTTAGGGTGATTTAATGGGAAAATAATGTTTAGAGGAAGTGTGATTAGATTTAATTTATATAAATGAAACATTTTTATGGGATGAGTGTGATGGAAGTGAACCATGTGAATATTTTTCAAGATTTATCATGAGCATTGTTATATCTGATAATGATGTCAAATGTTGTTTCATTGTCTACACATTATTTACTTTTAATATATGTTGATATTTGATATTTCAAGGTCTAATAACTTATTGTGATGACCATATTGATTATTTTTATTCTCACAATTTCATGTGTAGTTTTATGGTGTATATCTTGTGACTTTGAGGATTAATTGATGTAGAATATAGATAATAATTTATCTTAGTGACAGATGATTGATGTGGATAGCTTTTTTAGTGAAGATATCCTTACGAAAACTAACCCATTTTTATTACTGTTCGATATTATTTATGATCAATACATGATAATTCTATTTTGTTATTACATTTTTATAATTTCATATTATATCATTGAGTTTTGTTATAAAAATATTGGTGTTTCATTGATCAGAGTTTGATTCATGCTTGGAATAGTGTATATTGATGTATTATAGCTAATGATAGGTTGTTTTAAGGGTAATTCCTCTCATAATAATGTGGTAACCTCAACAATGGTCACTAGGTTTTGTCCTATTAGAGGAAAGATTGGGGATTTCACCTACTATTATATAGGGACATGACATTAGTCCATTTGGATAAGAATTTAATGGAAGTGAAAATGAACATTAACTATTGAATTATTTATTATGGGTATAAACACATATATTTTAGACTACAAGTGGTGAATGTATAAGAGTATCTTGTAGTATATAAAATCATTGAGGATTGATTTCTGAAAGATGTGTTAATTTGGAATACATATCAATTCATTATAGACTATACATACTCATACATCATCAAATTCTAAAAGCACTCAATCCTTATAACATTATGGGTATTTTTTGTTATTATTTGATGAGCACTACATATACTTATGTGGAAATCATCCATTATAATAAGGGAATTTCTACCTTTAATACAAGTGGGGAGGATCAAATCAAATAATATCTTATACACTATCTATGTAGATTTTCGGCCATCATAGAGGACAATGTTCTCTACCAATTTATAAATCTATTCCTTATTGGATCAATCATTTGTGAGATCAACATATTAGAGTCAATTAACAACATGTGTCATCTTTTTGGTATTTTTAATATTTGGGGTTGAAGAGATTATTCTTATGGTAGGTTTTTATCTATTTCACCCACTTCCTTGGAATATTTATTTTATAAATATGATACCACCCTCGGATGTGATACATGTATGGAAATTTTATCTTTATATAAGTTAGTGAGAATAGTACCCAAGTTGTACATTCTATACTCTTTGGAATTGTGTGAACAAATGGTATAATATATGATTAAATCTATAGGAAATTAAACAATTTATATTTGGGTAAGATCCAGTAGGGGCACAATATTCTCCCCCATAATCAGATATTTTTCATGTATTTGTTTACTAAAAACATTGATTTTGTTTTGTTGTTGAGTTAAGAGATTTGGAATTGTAAATATAACTTCATCCTTGTAATTAAGGTCTGTTAATATACCTCATAATTGGTACAATAATCATATAAGGGGAGTGAATATATACGGTATACAATTATAGGGGAAATTAAAATGATCATTAAGCCATTTATTGAATTTCATGACCTTCTTCTTTTACTTGTTGGACTATAGAATGCTCTTTAGAAGTCCATTTACCATTCTTGAGAAGCTTTTTTATAGAAATTAGTTCAATAACACTAAATTTTTTATCCAATAGAACATATTTTATTTTTGAATGGGAAGAAAAAAATTATCTAAGTTATTTCCCTTAAGACAATTTTCATGATATGAGATGGATTTCTAACTATTGATGAATGATAACTTACTTGACCAAACATCCAATCAATATTAGGTGGTAAAGAATATAATTAAATGAATTAATGCGAGTAACCAAATAGAATTCATGGTTCTATAAGTAATTCCACAAATCCTATACTATAAATATTATATAAATAAAAACATTTTTTTATTGTGATTTATCTACTCTCAAATTTTAAAATTGTGTGACTGAGTTATCAGGGACTATTTCAATTTGCCTCATCATTTTTATAGTAAATGAGAGAACTAAGGGACCACTCTATAGGAATAACATAGATGAAAATATGATTTCCTTTTAGGGGTATAATCAAAACTAGTGTGTGTAATGGATAGTTATTCAGGTTATTGAACTTGAATATGATATATTTATCCCATTATTAACACATTCCATTCATTATCATCTTCATAAAGAGTTTTAATTTCCAATTAAATTTATAATAAAAATATGTAATAGATGAGGTTCTCTTAATGTTTTTTCAATTCTTTAGATTCTAAGGAGGGTTTATGATAAAAATTCAGGTTTTCTTTTATTTATTTACCTTGATACCTCCTAAAAAACCTTGAATTTCAGGAACTTCCGATAAGTGGTTTCAAATGCACATTTCACTGGATTACTATTTAATTTCTATTTTTGTAGTCCAGTAAACACCACATCAAGGTTAGTGAAATATGATAAATATTAGAAATACTTGACAACTGATTTCACCACAAAACATACCAAAATTTTTATGAGAAGGAGATTAAACATGTGGTGCATAGATTATAATAACCCAAATCCATAGTACAAGACATAGTGATAAAAACATAATCTTTACATTTATATAAATAATATCGATATAAAAGACCCAATTTTATCCATCCAAAACATTCATCATCAAGAATAAATATTGTACCACTTACATACCCAAAAAAGTTGGTTTAGAGTTTTTGATAATTAGAAAAAAAATACCCATGGATTTAGGTGATCTCTTCTTCAGATATGCTATATTTTATTTCTCTAAATTAATCCTTCACCATTATTCCAACAGATTCATAATAAATGTGAAAAATATGAAAAATTGGATGCACTTGAAAATATTAGTAAATAGTATAGATGTAAGAAATCCTATAGTTTTGTGAAAAAGCACAAAAACCTAAAAAATGTTTACCTTTATAAAAATATTCATTTATCATAGGAAATAAATCATATCCATATGGGAAAAAAAAATTCTTAAAGAGATCATTTTAAAACTCATAGTATGAAAATAGAATCACATTTTGGAATCTTAAATCATTATATCAATATCCTAGGTCAGAAAAAACTAGATCCTAGTTAAATCCATAGAATAAAACTACCTATTTTTCTCCCATCTTATTTACAATGAATAAAAGTAACATTAACAAATTCATTAGATAACTATATCAGTCTGACCGATCCTATATGCATTATTGGTCTTAGCCATTTGTATTCGCTATATTGGGCTCACCATCATACATGTTGTATCATGATTACCCATCATATAAGATATACAATAGTTCCTCATCAGTATATTTAATTATAAAGTACTATATTTTGAATAAAACATTTTATTATTACACCTTTTAACAATAAAATAGTTAAAAAACACTTTTGAACACATATAAAAAATATTTTTATATATCTAAATAACATTTCCAATTAAAAATACTTTTTCAAAATTAAAATACAAATAAAAAAGGTAATAAAGAGATTAATTTAAAGAAAACATCAAAACCTATAAATAGGAAAAACATAGAATAATACTTGGGGCAGTGAGAACATCCATTGAATCTACATATATAATAATAGAACATTAATATTCTATTTTCCATAGAAACTCAAAACATTATACATAAAATAAATAAAACAAATCATTCTAAAGACAATTTTCATTAATTTAAATGAGACTTAAAATTTAAATTATAATTAATTTATGTCTATATAAAAAAAACCAAATTTTTTTATAATATGTACACTGAAGAAAATTATATATAAAATAAATCTTTAAAATATTTAAATCAAAGTTTTGAGTTAAAGTGTCCCTTACCGTGAGGTCGATTCATCAAGTACGTACATTATCCTCCTAAATTATAAAAGGATATTAATTATTTACTTTATTAAGAATAATTTTCACATTAATTAAATTATAATTATCCATTTTTATTATTTATTTCCACGTTTTTTAATTCATTATTTAAGTTTTCATGAGATGTTTTGAGGGCGTTCTCCTCATAATCCAAAAACTACTTCAGTATGATGAATGCGGTAAAATATTCAATTATTACATCATATAAAGAATAATAATAATAAAATAATAAACATATTTATAGAGTAATTATACATTTAAAACCTACAATTAAAAATCATTATTTATAATGAATTATGTTACACTTATATAGACGGTGGTCGTACGTACACATGGGTAATAGTTTTATTTTTCAACGAACATAAAGGAAAGAAGTTAAAAATAATTTTATCTTTAGATAATGATAATTAATTTATAAATATAATATTTATACATTAAATCCATTATTATAAATATCTATTAGAGCAGGTGATGGAAAACAAAACACATCGCTTCATGGAGGTGGTTGTCCACACATACACCTAAATAGTGATTCAATTCCGCATATGATGGAAAAAGTTTTGAAAATGGTTGTAACATAGTGATAATAAAATTTCATTATATAGAAGATACATATTTTTTTATATCATAATAATGATGGAGAATAATAAATAAAAGTAAAATATTAGAATAAATGATATACCACTTCTTTAGAAAAACTCATTTTTCTGCAATATAAGCCCTATAAGGATGGTATTATACTGAAAATAATAACTCTATAATATGGCGAGTGATTTATGGATGGTATTTTTTTATGGATTATCCAAACTATAGTGCTCAAAAGTTGTGAGGAAGAGAAGAGAACAAGTTTACTTTTAAAATTGATGTAAGGGGAACTCTTGAAATTTCTTAAAGTCTTAAATTAATATAAATTAAGTTTCATATAAAATATTCCATAATTTGATATATTTCTAACATAGTATTATTATGAGTCCAACTAATATTATCCAATAATTTTTTTGCAGGTTATGTTGATTTTTTCACCCTTATTATATTTTCTTTAACCCCCACCATCCCTTCTGATTATTAGCATGCTATTAATGTTTTTCACTCAATAGGGGTTAAGAAAGTAATTATTAAAGGAAAATATAACTAAAAATTGAAATTTTTTGGTATAATAATCCATATAATATTCACTTTACCTAATACATAATTTCTATAAATTTTTAATTCATTTAATAAAATATATTTTGTTATAAAATATCATTAATTTCATTTTTATAACTATTCATTTAATAGGATTTTAAATACATAAATATTACAATTTAGATCAAATATAAAAATTTTAATAATCCTTAATATGTTATATCTATCTATATAATTATTGTGACACTTCAACTCACCCAATAAATATTACTTTTTGTGTTTTTAAAAACATTTATATGATATTTCTACTTCTTGGACAAGCACTATGTTCACGTGGCATAAGAATTTAATGTAATAATATCATCACTAAAAATTAAAAAAAAACTAAATCATAATAATAAATAAATTATGTTTTATATAAACTTATATACTTATTTAATATATATATCTACTCAAATATAGGTTGTGGAAACTTATTTAATATGTGTTTTTGAGTTTAATAGCATGGGGAAAGCATTGCATAATAATTTGAATAAGTCATATCTTATATAACTAAAAAATTAATATATAACCACAAAATTCATCAATAGATACTTCATAATTATTAACAAATATTATAAAATACTTATTCATTTTAAAAAATTATCATTAAGACAACAAATTGTACTTTTCATGTGTTGCACATGCACTTAGTCAACAGTAAAATTGATTTTAGAATTTATTAAGAAATAAATTTTAATTTAAATATTGTGAATTAATGTTTTATGATATTTTTAGTATATTATAAAACATTATTATTTCCAGTAGTTTAATAATTTTTTATATCATACTTATGTCTTGGAGATATCATAAATGATGTTGTATTTCATCAAAACTGTATTTTTTTTATTCACAAAAAATTTAAAATCATCCAACGAAATATCAATAAATAATACAAGGATAAATTTCACATTATTAAAAAAATAACAATTAAATTTCATTATATTAAATTACCCTAATTTACATAAATTCTATACCAACCCTTATTTTTATTACACACTAAAACATGATTTATTAAATAAAATTCACTAGTTACAATATAGATGATCGAGAGGTCTAATGTCTTTGGGTCTTAGTATCATTACATAACAATGTAAAACATGAAATACAACATCATTATTGAAAAATTCCTTTACATGACTACTGTATTCCCTCGTACTTAGCATTACATGGGATAACCTGAGGATATGCATAAAAAAGGGTGACCTATAAAGCCTAGTAAGGTAATAAACATGGAATAACACGAGGAATACAATAAATTTTAGGAAATAGTCATAGAAATGGAGCACAAGGTAAACATGAACATAAAGGCATGATAAAACATGATAATCATGACATGGAAATGTGGCAACAACACTTAACATGGAATTAGCATGAGCTAAGGCTCATTGCACATGGAGCATGAGTAATCCCTCATTGAACATGAATAATGAGTAAAAACTCATTGCACATGAATTTTTATGGGTCAAAACCCATTTTACATGACATATCATGAGACTATACTTTACCCAATTCATTGGAGCACTATCAGGGTGCACACTTCTTAAACATTTCATTTCAAGCATATGTGTTCCACATAGATCATACTACGTGGAATCAATCTTCATCATTAATTCCATGATAATGAGATGTGGAATAAATACATGAAAATTAATAATCATTAAGTAAATATTCATAAAGGTGAATACCCTAGATAGAGAAATGGGCATGGTATTCACTACACAATGACATTGTCTTGGAAAATCATAGTTCAATTTTGGCTACATAAAAGCGTGAAAAAATAACACATAAAAATTTTTTAATGAGAGATAAAGGGGCGTCTAATCATATTTAAATGAAATGGATAGTAATGGGGTTATATATATACATGTCCCAACAAATTTAATGGAATTTAGATGCATAATTCAAAAGAATTACTTGGATGTAAAAGAGAAAAGAGAAATCCCTCACAGAATTTCGGGATAGTAATAGGTGCACATGGGAGGCTTTAATGAGATATAAAGGGGTATCACATAATACAAAAATAAATAGGTCAGTATTGGGGAGGTGTGAAATCATACCCCAACATTTTTAATGGAAAAAGGGCATATAAACTTAAGGAAAATTGGTCAAAATGAGAAAGGAAGAAATACATTTATCGGAAGTGTAATCCCAAAGGCTTGGGAGAGGCTTCTTGGTAGCTTGGGGCACCTTGTGAGGATTATAGAGAGAGGGGTATAGGGGATGGTCTAACTCCAAAGGCTTTGAGTTTGGAGGAAGTGGTACCTTGGGTGGGTTTATATAGGAAAGGTGAGAGAATTCTTGATTATTTAGGTTAGGGACACCTCACATTAAACTAATCAAAACCACAAACCAGCCCATGGTTTTTGCCGATGGTTTTTTCCAAAGGGGAGTGGAAAAAAATATTTTATAAGTCAAATAGCCTAACTTCTTAAAATAATAGATTTTCTTATGTGGTGGTGAGTCACACTTCCATGGAAATTCATTTTAAAGTGAAATTGTTTTATAACTCTTGGAGGGTCCAATAATGTTTTGTAAAATAAATAAAACGAACCTAAAATCACATTATTTTAATGGTAAAACATATATTGGCCGAAAAAATCATTTATAGTATTTTATTACATCACTATTGTTTCATTATGATGTCATAAACCACATTATATATTTAAACGGTATTTATTTTTTACCCAAAAATTCGAATATCTCAGAAAATTATAAAAAAAATTCACCGTTGGATAATTTCGACGTCCTGACTCCAAAAATAATATTCATTTTAGTTAAATAATTTTTTAAATATTTGAATTCCTACTTTTAAAATAAAAACTGACATTTATTGAAAATTTATAGGTTATGAAAAAAATAACTTTCAAACCATTATAAAAATTACAATTTAATTCATAAAATTATACGATAATTAATATTTAATAAAATTTAATTTGATAATAATAATAAAATATTATTTAATTAAAAAATCCATTAATTCATCAAAATTGATTTTTTAGTTGAATATTAACTACACATACTATTGGTGCATTAAAATCTATTTACAAAGTAACAATGATAAAATGAACATATATTCCTTATTATGTATAAAATAATGCACCTAATCATAATGTTATGTCCTTGTAAAATAACACCTTATAACACTTGCATAAGATTGAAAAGTAAGGTGTGTGATGGTGACAGACTCTTGGGGTGGCTTGGATAACATTGCTCGGGTGGTAATCTCTATTAACTTCCTCTTCTCCCAGAGTCGGTTCCTCTCAAGTTTAACGTGTTCAAGCTCGGTTTGGGCTTGGTCAAGAGTGATGACCAATGATGCCAAATTCTTTCGAAGCTCTGAACAATGGTCTTTTTATGGGGAAATTCTACTGGATGAGGCCATCACATCCTTTGTCTAAGTAAATTTAATTTTTTAAAGCCCTATATTTATACCTATCATGTGATCACTGTTTAATGACTATATTTGCAACGTTCACAATTCATAATTGTATTTTAAAATACAGAATCATAAAACCAATGAAGTTCACATTTTATATAACCATAATAAGAAATATAATTAGATCAAGATGAATTTTTATTAATCAATGTTTGGGTTGTTACAAATTCCTTTTAATAAAAATGCTTAAAATGAAATAAAAAACAAATTTTTAAAAAATTTATTATTATGCCCAAAAACAAACATATACCCAAGTTAAGTATTAAGATTATTTCTCTAGAATTAATTATATATTTTATATCCAAAATTTTTTAATATTAATTTAATATAAAATTCATATAATAATTTGACCACTCAAATAAATGAAATGAAATTTTTATAAAATTAGATATTTTTACCTGACACTGAAAAATCAATCTTTTCAGAAAACTCCAAATATTTATCCTTAGGTTAATTATGATATGATGATTTCAAAAGTGTAGGATTTTATCAATGAAAATATAAAATTTTTTAAAAACTTAAATATTATATTTACTCAAAAAAGGCAATGACAATCATTTTTGAAGGTAACATATTTTTAAAGAATAAAATGAATTTACTAAAAATTGATTAATTATTTTCTAAGAATTAATAAATATATTTTTATTGAGTAGGAACATTATAAAATATTTATAATTTTGTTAATAAAATTTATACCTTCCAATTAAATGGCTTGGTTATAATTATACCCTTTAATTTGTATTATATCATGATTCATTTAATCTCAGTGTTTCATGTTTTATACATTATCAAACATAACGTTCTTATAAAATATGGGGATGTAAAATTCTCAACTTTTTAATAAATTAAATACTCACAATTGATAATTGAGATCATCAATAGAGGTTTTGAAATTTATAAATACCATTTTTTGAAAATTCACATCATAAAAAGGGTTAAGAAATCATCATTTTGAAATTGTAGAAAATGACATATGAAGCTAATCTCGAATGGAACATAAATAAATTTCCAAATAGATGAATATTAATAGGAAGAAGAAATATTGACCTCTAATGAAATTAATATAAAAATAATTATAGATATTGATAGAGAAAATTTATCAGAAGAAAGTGAATGATCATGATGATGCCAATGACCCCAAAATCGTAAATCAATGTGTCGTGAAAAGACCATTGATTCACTAGAAATAGAGTAATATGATAATTATTTTGATTCAATATCCTTTTCTTAATGTTTATAAATTCCATTACCATATTGGATATGAACATCAAGAAGTATAATTACTTGATTTTTGTTAATTACATTAATGAATTTTTATCCTTTAGTATCATGTTTCAATCAGCTTCTTCCTTTATCAAATATTTTACTACCAATGACGAGTATGAATATTTAATGCCTCAAGAAAAATAATCTACCTATGATTCACAATGAGGTAACAATCGTTTTAAAATATATTCGTATTTTCATTAATAAAACAAAAATGGTTAGAACATGATGATATAATACACAAAATTATTAAACCTTCATATAAATAAATAATAAATTATCCCCCAAATTTCAATAATAACACACAAGGTTCAAGTTAAATTATTTGATAAATAATCATACTTAAAATTAAACAAAATATACATGAAGAATATTGAAACCCATAGATTAGTATATTTTGACCACATATTCTTCCAATATAAACATAAAATTTATCTCTAAATAACATCAATCACTCTTAAAGTATCATACAAAAAATGTATATTCCATGGTCATATATTATCCAAAATATACTCATAAATTCTAAAAATAAATTAATAATAATTTATATATACTTCCAAAATAAAAATAAACCTATATTCCCCAAATAAAAACACAGATTATAAAACATTATTTCTATTTACCTTAATCTTTTAAAGCCTCATAAATATTGAATTTCTTCAAAAATAAAAATAGTTTTTAGTCACAAAATAAAATTTAAATCCACTAGTTATATATACAATATATCATATATTACCAATATGTAATAACCTATATATCCCAATTAACCATAATTAACTCTCATTAAAGATCATATTAACCCTAAAGGTAATAAATACCTTTAGACTAGTGTCTAAAAAATATAATTAAAATATTTCTTAAACAATATTGTCACTAAAATTCTTAAAAAACCCATGGGTTGTATTACAATTTATGTCTCCCAAAATATTCTTAATAATCAAATAATATAAACACTTAAAATCCAAAAAGGCCAATTTATGGGTTTAAAAATCAGATTAAACCTAAACATATAAAACCATTATGGTATCGATAATTGTTAAGTTAACCTCACATAAAAACATCTTAATCACAAGAGCTATCTATACCATACTTTGATACTAACTATAAAAATTATAATTCCACACTTCTTGATATAGTGTTAAAAAAATATTTTCAATCCAAGCTTTAATATTGTTAAATGTAACCCAATTTAATCCATCCAAAAAATTCTATAGCTAGGAGAAAAATGGGGTCACTTACATACCCAAGGACATTTATGGTTTATTTTTTTAGAGAATTAGGTCAACGTATTATAAGAAAACACCCATGTATTTATGTAGGTACAATACCACTATACCCAATGTTTATTTATATATATATAAAGTATTCATAATTGTTACCACTGAACCTTATTCCCAATTTTTTTAAAATTTTAGAATAGCACAAAAATATTAATAAAGGATATGAAATTAAGAAATCCTTTAGTCGGGGGAAAAACATGAAAACATGTAATATTGTTAATTTTCTCACAATATTCAAAATAAATATGAAATAAATCATATCCGGATAAAAAATAAAAACTTTTCAATCAAATAAAAAATTTAAAAATCCAATAAAGAAAAAAGAAATGCCTTTTTGGTAATGTATAACGTTATATTCATAACCCATGTTTGAAATAATTGGATCCTAGTAATATCCATAGGAAAAACCACATCAATTAACTCCCTAATTATTTCAATTTATGACATGTAACATTTCTCATTAGATCAAAGAGCCTTACCGGGTTCACCTATTCGTATTAGTGGTATTGGGATCACCTGTCATATGAGATTTATTAGGATCACCCATTATATACGATATATCGGGCTCACCCATCATCATATATAATGATCAGGTACTATAGCATGAATAAAACATTTTATTCTTGTACAGTTTCAATATAAAAATATAACACCCCTTTTGATTTTTTTTACGAAATAAAAAATGTTTCCTATAAAATACCTAAAAATATTACGTCAAAACGTATTTTTATAAAATTAAAATAAACACATAAATATAACATTATAATTTAATTGTTTCCATAAAAAAAATCCTTAATATAATTTTATGAACATATAAATGGAATAAAAATATTTAGAAAATAAATATTTAAAACATTTAAATAAAGGTTTTAAGTTAATGTTTCCCTTACCTCCAGTATGACTCATAATGAAAGTTAATTATCTTCAAAAATAATAAATTTATGTTTATTATATTCATTTATAATTTTTTTTCATACTAATTTGATTATTATTGTAACTTTTATTTCTTTTAGGACCGTTTTTTATTTCGATACATCATTAGTTATGTTTCTATTATACATTTTGATGACGTTTGATTTATAATCCCAAAACAACTTATTTAGGATGAACATGGTCAAAGTGTTAATTATTTAATAATATCCAAAATAATAATTATAAAATAATAATAATTTATATAAATTAATTAAACATTTAAAACCGACCATGCATGATGGTTATGATAAATTAATCAGGTTTCACTCATAGAAATAGAAGGTTATACATACACATGAGTGACATTTCTAATTTAAAAAAAATACAAGGGAATAAAAGTAAATACGAGTTTATTATTATAAAATGTTAATTATTTAATTAATATAATATATATTAATTAAATATATATTTATAAACATTCATTAAAGGAGGTGATGGAAAATAAAAGACATCACTTCATGGACGTGGTTGTCTACACGTAAACACAAACAATGTTTTCATTTCCATTTGATGGAAATAGAGATGAAAAAGGGTTGTAACATATACATAATAGTATTTAATTATATTAAAGATTGATATTTTATTAAATAATAATTATTATAATACTTTTGACAAATTTAAAATAAGATATTAACCTAAAACATTCAGTTCAAAGTTATCCTTAGTTTCGAAAAACCTCCTTTTCATTACACATTAATCCCTCCGTGGTTGGTATCTTTACCAAAATAAGATCTCTCTAAAGTGGATATGTTTTTAAGATATTTGGGAACACATTATCTGAAATATTGTTATCGAAAGGTGTGAGGAAGAGAGGAGAGGAGGTACCCTTTTAAAATTGTAGGGATGGACACTCTTGGAATTACGTAAATTATTATATTAATATATATTTATTTCCGTTGAAAATTATTAATTTATTGATAAATATAAAATATATAATGAGGATGAGTTAAAATCCTCTCATAAAATAAATTTTTCCTCCTCTTGGTGATTTTTTAACCATTAGCTCTTTCTTAACCCCCGTTAACTATTTTGATAATTACCATGATATCAATGTTTTTTACTCTTTAGGGGTCATAAAAGATACTATAAGAGGAAAATTGACCCATAAATGGACCATTTATAGACATTAAATCATATAAAATTCCCTTTCTTGAATATATGACTTTTATTAATTTTAAATAATTTAATAAAATACTATTTATTATAAAATATCATTAATTTCATTTTTCGAACTATTCATTCAATTGGAATTTAATGTCCTGAATATAATAAGGGATTAAAAAAACTCTCAAACATTCCTAAAATTTTATATTTACTAGTAAATTTAATGGGACACTTCAATTTAATGAAAAAATATTACTTTTAGTATTTTGGAAATCATTTACATGATGTTTCTACTACTAGCACAAGCACTTTGTCAGCATTGCATTAGAATTTAATGTGATCATATAATCACTAAAATTTAAAAATATTTAAAAATAATAAAAATAAATATATAATGTTCAAAAAAATACATATTTTTTTAAATATTTGTATTTACTCACATTTATGTAATGACAACATATTCAATATGTATTTTTGACATTTTTAGCCTTGCATAATCATTACAAAAGAATTTAGACATATTGCCTATTGTATAACTCAAAAATTAATATATCCATAACAATAATAAATAATACTTTATAGTTGTTAAATAATGTTTTATATTACTTTTTTCCTCTCAAATATTATATTCAGGACACCAAATTTATCATTTCTAGTGCTACAAAAGCATTCAACTGGAACTAAACTTTATTTACGTATTTATCCAGAAGAAAAATATAATTTTTTTCTTTTGAATAATGTTTTAAATTTTTTATTATGTTATCATAAATAGTTTTTTAAATTTGTTTAATATAATTTTATATAATACTATTGTTGTGGCGTTATCATAAATGATATCATATTCCATAAAATATTTATTTTGGTACTATTCACAAAAAAATTATCTTATTCAAAAAAATATAAAAACACAATACAAAGATAAATTATAAATTATTAATATCAAAATTATTTATATTTTTAAAAAATAAATTAATCTATGTGACATAAATTAATTTTAATATAAATCCATAAAACACAATAAAAATAGTTTTTAGGAAAATGCGTTTCGAAGACCAAAAACGAACTTATCAAAAAACAATTACAAAGCAAATTAATATGTAATTAATTATATTATTTCTATTTAAAATTTACCTAAATAAATTTATGTTCAAATTAAATGAATAATAGAAAATTTTAATTAAAATAAATGATAATTTTACAAAAAATTGATATTTTTCACTATTTGTTGAGAAATCAATCATTCAAAACACTATGAAAACATCACCCTATTAAAATTATGATATGATGTTTTCAAAATTTATACCATTTTTATAGAATAAAATTTATAAAAATTCATGAAATATATTATAATATTCACTCATAATAGGTAATAAAAACCATTTAAAATTAAAGCATATTTTAGAAGAATAAAACGAATTTACTAAAAATTGATTAATTTTTTTACCAAAACCTTAATATATGAGTTTATATTGAGTAGAAAGTATATATATATATATTTCATATTTTAGTTAATCTTATTCATACCCACTAATTCCAAAGCTAGGTTATAACAGTAATGTTTAAATAATATTATATCTTAGTTCTTTTATGCTTGTTGTTGTTTGTTGTAAATGTTATCAAACATTTTGATTTTTAAAATCATAAGGTTTTATATTAATTACTGATATGTATATCTTGAACTATTAATATTTAAGGGAATCAATTGGTAACAATATAACCCGCTAATAATTTCATTGTTTCTTACTCATCTCCTGGATTCATCTAAATTTGGTTGTACCTCCAATATCCATCCATAGAAGAAATGTATCAAAATAAATAAATTTCACCAATAAATAATTTCTTAACCCATATAACTAAGGTGTGTCCTAGATCTAAATAGGTTGAGATAGGCACCAAGGGTATCACATGTTGATATTTTTACTGATTTACCATATATATAATATAAAAAATAAATGAATCTAAACATGAAATAACATAAGATAGAACATATATGATATCATATAAAATGAAATGAACGAATAAAAAAATAAAAATTCTAGTCACTTAAAGTGATATACAACTCTTGAGATAACCATAAATAAAATCCTTATAATCTCCATGCGACACATAATCATATTCAAAATCCATCACCTCCATACTACTAAAAACATGAATATGGAACACTCCTAAAAAATAATAATCTTAATCATTCCTTCCATATATATAAGAGAATAAAATCAATATACCAACGAAATTCATAAATGTAGGGAGTGAGAATATACCCCTTTTGTATATCTCTAAGATTCAAGCCATTTTCTTTTATTAGGAAAGTCAAAAGGCTAGTTTTGAATATATATATATATATATATATATATATATATATTATTTATGAAATAAAAACACAAGAGATTAAATATATAAATAATGTATTTTAAAACCAATTTTATTTCCAATATAATCTACAAAGGTGATTTTATTCTGACAAAAAAACAAGTTACATTTTTAATTAGAAATTATTTTGTAATTAAAATAAACAAAAATTTCATAATAATTACAATATCATATTTAAAAATTTAATTACTTCCCATTAACGTCTTAGAATAATTATTTACATGAAAACTTGAATAACCTTTAAAATAATGACTTAGTTATAAAAAAATTTAAAATACCTTATTTACCATATAATTTCAATATATCATAAAATAAATATAAAAATATATTGATTATATAAGTGTTGATGAAGTCAGAAGTGTCATGAGATCATCGAATAAGATATGAGGAGACAATCTAGGACTTTGATTTGGTGTAACTATGCATTGGAATGATTGTGATCTAATCCAAACCACACTTACACTGATAATTCTACCACCCAACCTCATGAGGCACTACACCCTATAGCCAAATTGGAATAATCCACTAAGAGACACTATCAAGAGTCAAATCCTCAACTAGTGTTGTAATCATACCAAGAACTACTACATTACAACCCAATATATCCTATGATGTTCTAAATGGAGGTTAGTAAACAATTAAATATATCATTTCCATATCAATTTAATTTAATATGTCAAATAACTTTCACTCACCTCCTACCACCCTTTAATGAAATATTAGATTTTAACATCAATATAGAATATTTATTAATTTATATAACATAATAAATTTCATATTTAGAATAAATAACATAAAATGGAAAAACATAAAGGTTGTTATAAAAAAACATGAAAATAATTTCATTCCATGTCAAACATGTCATTTTTCGTAAAAAATGACAATAAAATCATATTAATATTTTTTTATAGTTCATAATAAATAAATCAATCAAAAAAACATTGGTTATTTCATAATAAAAGGGTCCTATATGTTTCATCAATAACATGAATTTCATGAAAACACTTCAGAAAAATATTATTTAATAAATCCATGAAAAATTCATTGACACAACAATCAGTTGATAGGAAATCAATGAATAATTTTTTTAGAAAAATAATAGATAATTTATTGATTAATTTAGTAAGTATATATATATTTGAAACATAAAAACACCAATTTCATTATTAATGAATAGGAAAGGGATATAACCACTTACGTAGAAGTCGATGTATCCTCGATGCCTTCATTAACAGAGGATTGAATAGGGTTAGAAAATAATTTTTAAGAAATGGTGTTTGGTCATTGGTATTTTATTTAGTTTTGGTGATTTTAAGTGATTATAACGAGGGACATGTTAAATTATTTGGGGATGTGCGATGGTGTGTTTTTATTTAAAAATTCAACCATCGAATTTGATGTTTATGATTGTTGTATATGGTTTTGCGTTTAGTATGTGAGTAGGGGATTTAGGTAGGATGGATTTTTTGTACCCATGTGTTTAATTTTTTGTTAATTATGTTTCAATATGTGTTTTGTTAGATGAAGAGGAAGTTGGGATTATTGGATAATGGGTTCATTTAATGTCATTGTATATCATGACATAACAACTCCCCTTGTAAATTGTGAATATTATTAAACTAATATTTAATTTCGAATATATTTTTTTCAGTGATGAAACATTATTTACAACAAGATAATGAATAATAATAATTAAATAGAGGAACATTAACAATATTATTTTGTACATGGTGTTGATACTTAGTTTTTACTATGTTAGTTTAAGGCGCTTAAATAAATAATTAATATAACCACTTGATCCCAGGGGACCATCTCATTCCCACACACAAGGGAGGAAGCGTATATAAAGTGGAAGAGATATCAAATAAGAGGAATCATGGATGAAGTGGTTTCATAGGAATAATAAGGAGTAATTTTAAAGAATAGTGGAAACATAGATTCTGTAGGGTGCACATGGCGGTGTTCAAGGGGATGGCGTGATGGCCCAAACCATGTGGTTTGTGAAGTGTTGTAGGTATCAAATCCCACAACCAAATTGAGTGGCGAGTAGAACTAAATTATTTATAACGTGATGCTCTATCATAGTTTAAACAAATTTAGGATAAGGGATAACCATGAACTATTCAACTGTGTTAAAATACCTGGAAATAGCAGACATTGTTTGACATAGAAAATATAAGCTATTTGATCACAGAACTCTCTTATTCAACCATTGGATGTCTGATGGTTTTATATGATCTAGAGTTCCCATCCAAACCTCCCAAAATAATTCCTTAAGGTTTAAATGATTTTTATGGGCCTATGATTATAGTATTATTATATTAAGTACATGAATTCATGCTTGCTAAATTTTTTATATAATTAGGATTTTGAGGAACATTCTTCTACGAGTTGAAAAGGAAGTGGTATAAGATTTCTATACTACTCATATATTAATGTATGAGTTCAAACATTGTATGCACATCTGAATTCCTAAAAAAATAATCATATCGAGCAGGAAATGATTAAATGTTTTAGGTGTCTTTGTAGGTGGAAACCCACATTTAATAAATATGAATACTGAGATCTTTTGAGATTTGTAATATGTTCAACATGGTTTATTTCATGGAACATTAAAGATATCCTTAACATTACATGTTTCTTGGGTATGAGGTAATATTGAACTCTCTTATAAAAGGAGAGTACCCAAACTGAGAAAGAGCTACGACCATATTGATATAGATCTCATTTTTTTGAAGGAAAAATAGGCATTTGGAAACATTGTTTTGAGAGGAATAATATTGTGTAGTATTATAAATTCATAAATAAGGAAATACCATGGGCATATTACTTGTTTTCATCCCACATGAAGTGATTCACGATGAAATGGTTTTGAAAATCCCTTCAGGATTCTACAAACACTTTGAGAAACCATGAGATATTGTATACACTCACACACTATATTTCAAAAAGTATAAAGATAATAATGATATTTCACTTCTACATAAATGGAAAAAAACAGTAGTTTACACAAAAACTGTATACATAGTGTATTGAGACACTATACATACCCAAACATGGAGGCAATGATCCAGAGGGATTACAATAGTCTTTTGTGAAGGAGGAGGGTGAATGAGGTTGGGATAAGAAAGTGCATGCATAATTATATGAAATATGTGATAATTCTTCAAGAAAGAGAAGAGTCCATGAAGATTATATAACTTTAAGACTCCATTCTCATATACTTGTGTGTGTAAAGAAACAAATAAGACATAAGATCATGAGATAGACAAATATTTTACGGTAGAATATTACAAATAACATAAAATAATAATATACATAAATAGATATGTTCTAGGTTTTATAATGTGGGAACTAAATTAAATTTATTATACATTCATGAAGATCTAGAAATGAATTTTCAATATTCCTTACATGAATAGTTTGTAGTAAACATGAGACCAATGTTAAGAAGAATATCAGAACAGTTCATATCTGTTTTGATAATATTTTGAGATTATTCAAGATACTTCTTGCATAGATTATTATTTGAGAAATAATGTGCACACATTTCACTCGTTAAGTGAGGTAGGTATTTCAACATTAGAAGTAATAATGACCCGATAATTATTGTACTGAGAATATAGTCCATAAAAAGGTGATCAAAATTGTTGAATAGGATATGAAGACTTTATCAGTAGCTATTCAAGGAACATGAAGGGTATACAAGAATGTTGGATCTATAAATCATGTAAGGAAATATATAAATATCATCTTGAATTTGGGCAACCATTAATGAAATGTAGAAGTCTCTTGTTTGGATCCGAGAGTAAAGGAAGAATTTTTATTGGAGCTAGAAGTAGAAGAATTGTCTTAGTGAGAACTAGAAGCTAGAGATGATGGTTGTGGGGTATAACCAACTGAGGAATAAGTGATAGACTCTTGGGGGTATAATCGGGATCAACTATATGATAGACTACTGGGGTGTCTAACTAGTTTCTTCTTGAGACACTATAATTGGTTAGATTATAATAGAATAGAATCCATGTTTGGAGGGTGTTACCAACATGACAAGAAGTAGTTATTAGTACCAGACCATATAGGTGCAATGTTATATTCTATATCTTATTATTTATACATATGTGATGATGTTGTGAGATATTACTGAGTGGATGTAAAACCTTTACAACTTCAATGTGTTTAATTAAAAATAAAAAAATTCATAATAGAAAACCACTCACTCACACCCCCTCAAAGTGGTCAAATCAGTTTAGGGCTCTACAATTTGTATGAGAGTAAGTTCCGTATAAAGATACATTCAAGTCTTTATGATGTTAATATTTTATGAAATTAGTGAGATAACTTATATTGAAAAAATAAAGTTACTCATAAGGATACCAATTTATAAATTTATACCACGAATTATAAGAATAGAAATAAAAGTCAGGAATAGATATTGCAGAAGAATTATATAGTAAAGGTAGTGACACCACCAAAAACGTTAATCTAATTTGTATATTTTGCAATAATTATCTTGATTATGATTCTTTTGATGAATAATACACAATCCATTATAATGTTATTTCACCTAGTGATATTCAATCTAGATTCAAATAACATATGAGGAATATTCCCCAAGATGTTCTGAATTGTATTGTTAGATGTATCCAGAGAATTCATTCTGATAAATAACATCTAGAAAAGATTCTATGTAATTAGAAGATGTAGTAAGTGAGAACTTCAGAAAGTGAATCAATCTCACTAACTTGGTATAAGAATGATAGTAATTAATTTATAATACAAAAGAGGATTTGAAAATGTCTGCATGTGATAAAGTTGTTTCTAAGATAGTGTTTATGGAATATTTCCATAAACATGAATAACTACACAAAATTTCTATGGTTTTTATATCTTATCAATTAGAGGATAATAAAAATATGGTCAAGGATATTGATTTTTTTTCCAGAATCTAGAAAATTGTATGAAAAAAAGATGAAAAAGATAAAACAGGATTGGATATATATGTTTTTAATTTTTAAGGATAAATAGAACTCTCTCAACATGATGTGATTAGAGTAATAGGTGAGATTAATGAATTAAGAATCACCAGAATATAGAACTACCAAAATTATAGGGATAATATAAGTTTCCACATTAGTTTTAATTGAGTATTATAACTCCAAGAATAACATAAGATAATTATCTAATCAAATGGAAATATCTTCTAAAAAGAATGTACTCCATAACTCAAAAAGTATATTATATACTACCACTTTATTAGTTTCTAGTACAAGTTTTAAACCAAAATCTGGGAAAGTATAGATAATGAAAAATCATTATAAATCCACCACATAAAGGGTGAATGAGAAATTATTTATTAATATATTATCCATAATAAGAGTTCAAATTATTGTATGTTCTACTAAAAAATAAAAACATTTATATTATGTGAAATTTAGAAAAACTACTCCATAAAAGAAGAGTTAAATATACATATGTTATTATTATAGTTTCTGGATGTTTGAGTACAAATAATTGGAATGTTTTAGTAGTTATACAATTCATCAAAATAATATAAATCATGTTGTTAGGGGAGAAATGGAAAATATAAGAGAGGACCTAAACTAGAGAAGAAATATCTATAGAAAATTATTTAATCTACAAATAATAGTTTTGAATGCTTTGAATATTCTTGTTAGCACTGAAATAGAAGTGGTCATAGTTATGATAAGTGTTGGTAAGTATTAATCTTGTAAAAATAATTTAATAATGTGAAGGTAAGACCACCAAAATGGGATGAAGTTAATAAAATAAGGTGAATAGTCAGTGTTTAGATGTGTAAAAAAATAATGTTAAACAAGTATTATAAGAAATTAAAAAGTTGTGAAAAAAATTAAATCTATGTTTAACATTCCAAAAAATATGAATTCGTCAAAGATATTTGTTTAATATGTAAGTACGGGGGTGACATAGTTGAGAAAATAATAACATGATTACTAGGAGATATTCCCTATGTTATGGGGAATAGACTTTAGTATAATAATAGTGGTAAGTAATGTGAATATTATATTAAGAAAACAAATATCAATAATGAATTACTAGTTGTTCGGACATATAAATTGAATTAGATTTGTAATTAGAGGTATCTAAAAAACAGGTTTCATATAAAGAAAATTAGGTGGCTATCGAAACTAATATGGCATGTTTTTTGTATTAATGATGAATATAGGTGTTACATACATCAAAAAATTACCTGACATGACTTTCAAAACAATTTGATCTATTTAGAAAATAAATTAATGAACCTAAGGCTTCATATAATAAAATCACTATAATGAAAAAGGATATTTCAAACAATGGGAAGGTAGATCTAGGATGGAAAGAGTGGCATCGGTTGAGTGGATTCAACTAGACTCAAAATTACTTCAATGAAACCAATATGTCCCTCTTAATTATATTACTCTTTTTTATATAAATTTACATGCAGGGAAATGAAGGAAATGTGATGTTCATTAGGGATTTCATCAACTTCTATGATAATTAATGGAATGAATCCCATAAGGTTTAGAATCTATGAGTTTTGGAAATAAATCCCTAATCTAGAATCTCAATGAATTTGATTATTATTATCAAGGGGAGTTGATATTGATATTTTAAGGGGGGATATATCAATTTAAAAAGATCATTATAAGGCGTTTAATGAAGTGTGTCAAATATTTATCATTTTATTAAAAAATATTAACACTTGAAACACCTAAATAAAAATTGATAATTTCTAAGCCTGGTGTCACTTTTTTGGTAGTTTATCTCTTTTTATTCTATAAATAGGGTTAGAAAACACATACATATATTTTATTAATTATGACATCTTGTCTAATAAAAACATGTGATTTCATCCCTATATCATATGTGTTGATGAAATAAACATATGAGGGAGGATAATATTTTTTTTGAAAAATTTAGGAAATGAGTAGAACCTACTATATCATTTTCTATTGATTATCATTAAGAGGGAGAAAATATATGAGAAAATATATTGACCTTTATAATGTGAAAATATATTGAAATAAAGTAAAAATGGGCGATTTTTGGGTCTATGTGTTTCATTTGTTGCTAATGATGTTTCAATATGTGCTGGTTAAGTTGAAGAGGAATTGGTGATTCATAGAGAATTGTTATAGATTCAGGTAATGGTAATGGATGTCATGCTTGAAAAAATTTCCTTATAAATTATGGAAATGGTTGACCGGATGTTTAATGCCTAATACATGTGTTAATAATGAAACATTGTTTAGAATATGATGATGAAGAAGAAAAATTAAATAAATACCATGAAAAATATTATATTTCACGAGGAGTTGAAACTTATTTTTTAGTAAGTTATTTTTTATGACTTAATCAGAAAACATACAAAAGTAATTGATCCCAATGGATCATCTCAATACCTAATATATGGGAGGAGGACTCTACCATATTGGAGATCCATCTCATAAGGGCTTTAAAGGCAGAAAAGGTATCATAGAATGCACATGGAGATCTTGGAAGGAATGGAGGATGCATAAAATCCTCTTGGTGTGCATAGTGTAATGGAAGGGGGTAATCATGCCAGCCCAACGTCATGCTGTGTGAAGTGATTCAGGTGTCTAACCCTTCAACTAACTCGAGTTCTGAGTGAAACTATAAATCAGTGCTCTATCATAGTTGATATTGATGTGGGATGAGGTATAATCATCCAATTTTCATTCATGTTAAAATAAACATAAATAATATCAACTGTATGATCATTCAAATCTGATCCATTAAAAAACACCACTATCATATTCTACCTCTAGATGCTTATGTATTTTATATTTTCCAGAGTTATTTTTTGAACCTCCCATAATCAATGCTAAAGTTTTCCATGAGCATTCTATGTCTGAGATTATGAGATTACGAGACAAAGAACATACCTTCTAGTATACTATGGATTTAATGTAATAAAGATTTTAAGGAACAAGAAATTATCAAATAAAAAACATATAGATGTTGTGGATGTTTTATATACACGCAAAGACGAGTTCAAAATTTTCATGCATGTGATACATCATCATAAAGTATTAATAAGAACATGATGGTAATGATTCCATGTTTTTAGTGCCTTTTAAGATGGAAACCCACACTCAAAAAATATGAATTTTTGGATCATTGGAGATTTTGAATAATCTTGAAACATCATATCTCTCATATATTTTATGAAAAATTTGTTTCAGAACGATTCTCGGGTATGAGGAGGCAGTAAACTCAATTATAAAAAGAGAGTACTCAACCCATGAAAGTGCTACTTCCATATTGAGAGATATCTCATTTTTATGAAGAAAAATATAGTGTTATTTTTTCTTGAAAATAACATTATTAAATATAAATATTATTCACAAACAAGGAAAACCCATTGGCATGTAACTTATGTTTATGACACTCGAAGAGCTTCATAGATAACTAGTTTCATGAATCCCTTTGGGTTTCAGTGAACTCTTTGAGATCCCATGAGACTGAGTGTAAACCCACAATTTATTTCATATAAGAGAATAAGAACAATGATATTTGACTCTTATATGAAGGGTCCGAGACACTAGTAGACATGACAACCATAAATACACTGGTTTGAGACATTATATTCACCCTAAAAGGGGGAAACTTTCTTGAAGGAATATTTTATTCTTTTTTAAAGGAGGATAACACATGAGGTATTGAGAATAATGTTCATGCATCATTTCATGATTTACATTTCACTATTTCATATAGGAGGACAATTCACAAAGATAATATAACTTTGAGACCCCATATGCATACACTTATGTTCTTGAATAAACAAAGAAAAAAGAAGATGATGATATTGAAGAATTGTTTAAGACAAATATTCTAAAGTAAATGAAATAATAATATTCATAAATGGTTATGTGATAAGGTTTACAAATGGACAATTCAATGTATTTTATTAAACATTAATGAAGTTCAATAAATGCACATGCGATATGATTTTCATGAATAGTGAGCAGTGAAACAGAGACTATAGAAGACAAGAATATCATAATACTTCATATTCAAGTTCTCAGTATTTGGAAATTGTGTAAGATGTTTATTAAATATAATATTATTTAATGAATTTTCATCTTATATTACACTAATTAAGTGAGGTATAAACATCAATATTTTAAGGGAGAATAGCCAGAGAAATATTTCACTAAGGTAATTGATCATACACAGGTGATTAAAATTGTTGAGCATGACCAACATACATGATCAGTAGAAATTAAAGAAAATTTAGGGGTAAAAAAGAATGTTATATCTAAATATATCATGTATGAAGATCAAAATATCCGCATTCTATGTATTAAGCCTATAAATATGGTATAATTATTTTAGTTGGACTCATGAGAAAAAAATTCTTTTAGGTTATATTGGAAGAAGTGGAAGTCTTTCAGTTGGATCTAGGAATAGAAGATGATGGATGACATGTATAACCAATCAAGATAGAATATTTGGATGGGGGGGTATAACTAGGATGGACTACTAGAGTATAGAACTAGTTTCTAATAAAACAACTATAATTGATGATACAATTATAGTGGAGAATCCATGTTGTGGGTTGTAACCGACATGCTAAGGAGTAAGTCTTATTATTGAAACTTATAAATACCATATTCTATGATTTATTTTATCATTTCTATATATAAGTTGAGACTATGATATATCAATTAGTGGATTGATTACCTTTACAAGTTCAAGATGTTGAATTCAAAAGAAAACAATTCATAATATTAATCCTCTGATTCACTCCACCTCTCAGTGGTCAAACTAGAATGGGGATCTAAAGGAAGGAGGTGTCACTTATAGCATATTTATGTTATATCAAGTACCCAATTAGTCTCACCTAATACTCAATTGAATGAACAGATGAAGGTGGCACCAGGGGCTTCCACCAGGTTCTTGGTAGGATTTATTTATATTTTTTTATGGTTCTTTTAGACATTTTACTCATAATCCATTAAACCTAGATTTATTCCTCCTTTGACCCATTTTACCCCAACTATGTCATGAGCCTCCTCTTTGTCACAATCTTTGTTCATTCATCCCATATTATTACTCCTTTTATCCATGTAATCTATGAATAATTTTATAAGATCCCATAATATTTAATGTTACTTATTTATTCACATCTCCCTCCCTGATTTCCTCTTCACTGTTTCCCTTACCCTTATTAGGTATTTAATTCTATGATATTTATAATTCATTGTGATATCTCTTCTTGATCTAAAACATCAACTTCCCTTATTTAAAATAATATCTTATGGATTTATTTCCCTCCATTTGTCATTAATTTTATTGAGGAATATTGTGTTATATTTTTTATAGGGTTTCTGTGATTCTAGAGTAAAATTAAAGAAGATTTATGGTGGTATTGTTTATGGATTTTTGTTATTTAAATTTTAAATTAATTTTAGTGGATTCCATTATGGCCTCCCTTTGGGTATTTCTTACTACTTTTTTATGAGAGTTTATTTACTATGTTTTATTGGTTATGTAATACTATTTATGAATTATTAGGTGCTTCCGTAGTGATGTGATGTGTAAGGAATTGACCTCTATTACTAACTAAATCAGAAACTGACCAAGTCTACACTGGCCCAAAGGGCATCCCCAAACCCCATGGGTTATCAACTAGTGTGTAATAATCAACTCCTGATCATTGTATTATACTTTTATAGAACCATCTAAGATTTAATATGCTCCATGGTATTTTTTTTATTACTATTTTGATTGATTGTTAATGAGTTTTGATATTTTATAGTGGTTGTGTGATTCTAAGGTGGAATTAAATAATATTTATGGTGGAACTGTTTGGGGATTTTAGTTTTCATATCTTTAGGAAAATTTTAATGATTGATCAAATGGGATCTCTATGGGTATTTCATACTCCTTGTTTATGAGAGTTGGTTAATTTTTAAAAAATTGTTATAGAATAGTTTTTATTATTATTAGATTCTTTCTAGGTGGTCTCTAAAAAATAGTTATATCTATCAAATGTTATTAGCAGGTGGTCTCGACACTTTGAGTGATTCCCAGTCTATGCTTGTGTTATGACTTCCATTTTTTCCCTTAAAATTATTTATAATTATTATTGGATTTGTTGAAAATATAATGGAATTTATTTCAAATGGTTGTTTTTGTATAACCTAAAAATGATTTCCATGAATGTTTATATAATAAAAAGTATAATTGATTTCCTACTCATGTTCTTTTATGAACTTGTTTTCCCTACCTTTTATAGTAAAATCATTACATTAATTTTATTTTTTATCGATTTTTACCATGAAATGTTAACTAGGTGGCATGTGTTGTGTTATTACATGTGACTATTTTGTGACAATGTTCCATGAACATTATTTTAATGTTTAAATAGGATGAATCTTTACTTTTTGGGGTTCCCTTTTTACCAATCTACTTTGAGAAAACATTTATACCTTTAGTTTCACTATGAAATAATCCTTATTGGATTAATTTGGAGTGGTTAATGGGTAATTTATTGAGTTTTATATTAATTAAATTAAATTATATTACCCATTCGCACTTAAACGTGAATCAGTTATAATTTAATGAACCACACATTATAACTAGTTAATAAGGTGATTCATAAATGATGTAATTACAAAGTTGATTAAATGGCGTGTGAATGTGCATGAAAATCCTTACAAATTTTAGATATTTAAATAATTGAAATATGATAAACACATCATATGGGTCACCCATGTGTGGAGGGTTATGTGAAATAATGTTTTTGAAAATGGTTCTTTGGAAATTTTTTCCTAGTTATATATTTCCCATTTTTATCATTTAAATATATTTTGATAGATAATATGTTCAAATACACTCCTCTATTATATCTTAACCCATGTAAAAAACACAAGTGTAGCTGATGTTTTAGAAATAGATTGATTTTTAAATTTGGTTTCAAATCATTCCATTGGGCCAGGGGATCATTTTTTTAAGAATACTTAATTTGAAAAAATCTTTTAAAAATGGTTTGAAAAAGTTTATAGTAAACCGTGTTCATTATTAAAAATGGTTTATTGAATACCCCACTAAGAAATTTAAGTCTATTTTAAAACTATAATATCATGACTGTTGGTTACACTTGATAAAACAAATCAATTCAGGTAATATGAATTTCAACACACTTTTATGTACTGAAAATATTATTTTTAATGTCCCATATTCTAAGATACACTTAAATAGTGTACAGTTGGTCCTTATGTTTGGTAAGTGGAAAGCATAAAATAATATATTAATGAGATGATAATATTGGGTTCTTCAAAAAAACAATAAAATTCATAAATTATAAAAATCAATTCATATCATCACCACTTGACTGGTTATGCCTCTTATTCTATGCATGAATTTCCATTTCCCATGCCATGTATATATTACCACCTTTAACTTTTCTAGACTATTTGAAGTTTTTTCTTATTCCTGTCCTATTTCCATGTTTTTACTCTTGTTATTATGTTTAGTTTATAACCCCTTCTTTTCATGTACCTTATTGAATGCAGACTAGCATAATAGTTGGATAATGAAAGTAATGCCAATTAATTGATTCCAAGAAAGTTTAATATTGATAAATATCATTTTTAGAACTGTTATAGTTCATGGATATCATTATATTATGGAGAACATGAATTATAATTTTGTTATAAAGTATTGATGTTATAACAACGTATAGTTGTTTTCTTCTATGGTATTCAATATGTGATGTTTTTCCTATATTTATCATAAATATTTATTAAACCTTATATTTCATGTACTAGTTTTATATATGTAAAATAAGTGAACATGGGAGTATATTTGTATGTTATATTATCTTTCAAAGCAAGGTAGAGATGATGGGGGTTGTATAACACTCAATGATTTTACACTCTAATATGAGGTGGATGTGGGTGCTCGAGAATATTATTTGTCTAGCCTCTTATGTGAGGATAATATGGTATGATGACCCAAGACTTTTACATATATTATTATATGATTTTGAAACATTAATAACCATTAAGAGAACACTAGGATCATAAAGGGATATTGTATTCAATAGACCAAGTTCTTAAAATATAGAACATGTAATCCTTATTTTATTTTCCACATTAAGATCCTAAAATAAATTCATGCTCCAAAATATACATGGGATATCCTAGGGAATAAATAATGAAAGGGGTAACCTAAAAACCATATAAATGGAATATACATTATTATGAAATTAGCGTGTGAGTCAAAGATATAACCAAATATCATAAAAGCAGAGTCACAAGAGTAATATCAGCGAAGGATAACATAACAATAATGGTATAATAAGATCATGGTAGCATAAGAATTATGGTACCAACATATTAAATGAAAGATTTAATGACCTTAGACATTTGTATACGCGGTATAAATCTCATCTGACATACATTTTGTATCAGTATTACCCATCATATAAGATATACCATGGTTTCCCATAACCATATTTAATTATAAAGTACCATATCTTGAATAAAATATTTTATTATTACAAATTTTAATAATAAAACCCTTAAAAAACACTTTTGAACACATATGGAAAACATTTTCAAAAATCTAAAGAACATTTCCTTTTTAAACCCCTTTTTCAAAAATAAAATACCCTTGACAAAGGCAATAAAGAATTTTCATTAAAGAAAAAAGAAAAAAGAATAAATAGTAACAACATTAAATAATAGTTGTATCAGCAAGAACATCCATTGAAGCTACATATGTAAAGATAGAACATTTATTTTTCATTTATCCAAAAAAGTAAAAATGTTATATATTAAATACATAAAACAACACATTCTAATGAAATTTGAAATAAATTTAAATGAGACATAAAATTTATATTATAATTAATTTATGTCTATAAAAAAACATCCATAAAATAATTTTAATAATATGGACAAAGAATAAAATATTTATAAAATAAATCTTTAAAATATTTAAATCATGGTATTGAGTTAATGTTTCTCTTACCTTGATCCCTATTCATCCAGTTTGTACTTTATCATCCTAAATAATAAAATTTTATTATTTATTTACTTCATTAAGAATCTGTTTCACATTCATTCCATTATTATTATCTTGTTTTTATAACTTATGTCCATGTTTTATTTTGTTAATTCATTAGTTATGTTTTCATTAAATGTTTTTAGGGCGTTGTCTTCATAATCCAAAAACTACATCAGTATGATGGATGTTGTAAAATAGGTAATTATTACATCATATAAATTATAATAATAATGAAATAGTTAATATTTTTGTACATTAATTATGCATTAATAACCTAGAATGAAATATCATGATTAATAATGATTTATGTTACACTCATGGAGACTTTTGGCCATATGTATGCATGGGTAATATTCTTATTTTTCAGCAAACATAAATAAATGAAGTTAAATATAATTTTATCTTTAGATAATGATAATTATGTCATAAATATATATATCTACATTAAATCCATTATTATAAATATACATTAGAGCAGGTGATGGAAAATGAAAGAAATTTCTTTATAGAGGTGGTAGTCAACACATACACACAAACGGTTATTTAATTCCCCATATGATGGAAAAAGAGATGAAAAGGGATGTAACATAGTGATAATTACATTTCATTATATATATGATATTGATTATTTTATATCAAAATTTTTATAAGTGTTTTTAAAGATGGATAAGAATAAATATAAATAAAACATTATATTAAAATCTATACCACTTCTTGAGACAATCTCATTTTATCTACAACTTAATCCCTTTTAGGATGGTATTATATCAAAAATAATATCTGTGTGATATGGGGAGTGATTTTCGGATGGTATTTCTCTACGTCTTGTCCAAACTATAGTGCTAAAAAGTTATGAGGAAGAGACGAGAACATATTCTCTTTTATAATTGAGGGGAGGGGAACTCTTGGAATTACATAAAGTATTAAAATAATAAAAATTAATTTTCAAAGAGAATAATAAATGATTTGATTAATTTCCAATATATTTTAATTATGATTCCAAATAATCTTATCCAATAATTTTTTTACATGTTAAGTTGATGTTTTCACCATTATTTTATTGGTTTAAACCCCCACTAACCCTTCTGTTGATTAACAAGCTATTAAATGTTTTCACTCTTTAGGAGTAAAGAAAGTAACTATAAAAGGAAAAGTTAAAAAATTGAAATTTTTTTATATAATAATACATATCCCATTCACTTCGCTTAATATATAATTTTTATAATTTTTAAATCATTTAATAAAATATTTTTTATTATAAAATATCATCGATTTACTTTTTATAACCATTCATTTAATTGTATTTTAAATTCATAAATAATATAATGTATTTAAAATATAAATCTTTAAATAAACCATAATATGTTGTTTCTATCTGTAAAATTTTTGTGTCAATATAACTTTCCCAATCAGTATTATTTTGTGTGTTTTTAAAAGAATTTAAATTATATTTCTACTAATTGAACAAGAAATATGTACTCATTGCATAATAATTTAAGGTAATTATATCATCACTAAAAATAAAAAAATTAAATAAAAAAAATAAAAAAAATATTTTTTGTACAAACTTTTAGACTATTTCAATATATATATATATCTACTCAAATATAGGTCATGTAAACTTATTTAATATAATTGTTTGAGTTTTATAGCTTTGTGAAAGCATTGCATAAAAATTTGAATAAGTCACTTTTTATATAACCCAAAAAAACAATATATATCAATAGAAATCATCAATAGATACTTTATAATTATTTACAATGATTGGATAATAATTCTTTATTCTAAAATATTATCTTTAAGAAAACAAATTTGACTTTTCCAGTGTTGCACATGAACTTAGACGACACTAAAAATGATTTTCTAATTTATTATGAAATAAATTATAATTTATATATTGTGAATTTTTTTGGATATTTTTATTATATTATTGAACATTAGTCTTTAATTTACTTTAATAAACTTTTATATCATACTTATATTTTTCTGATATTATAAATGATACTATATTCCATAAAAACTATATTTTTTTCTATTCTAAAAAATTTAACAACAACAAAAAAATATCAACAAATAATCCTAGGATAAATGTCACGTTATTAATTGTAAAACTAATTCAATTTAAAAATATTAAATTCCCATAATTTATATAAATGTCTTTTAATATAAATGCATAAAATGAAATAAAAAACAATTTTTTAAAAATTTATTTTTATGCACAAAAACAAACTTATACCCAAATTATGTATAAATATGATTCATATAAAATTAATTATATATATTATATAAAATATATACTAATATTAAATTAATATAAAATTCATATAATAATAATTCTTCTAAATGAAATGAAATGACATTTTAACAAAATGTAATATTTTTTACCCTATACTGTACAATCCATCTTTTAAAAAAACTCCAAATATTTCACCGTATGTTAATTCTGATATGATGATTTCAAAAGTATAAAAGTTTATCAAATAAAATATATAAATATTTAAAAAATTATAAATAATATTAACTCAAAAAAGGAATAAAAAATCATTTTTGAAGGAAACATATTTTTAAGAATAAAATGAATTTACTAAAAATTGATTAATTATTTTCTATCAATTAGTAAATATATTTTTATTGACTAGGAACTTTATATAATATTCATAATTTTGTTCATCCAATTGATACCATACAATTAAATGGATAAGATATAAATGTACCATTTAAATTGAAATATCTCATGATTTATTTAATCTCTGTGTTTCATGTTTTATAAATTATCAAATATAATGTTCTTATAAATTATCAAACATAATGTTCTTATAAAATATGGGGATGTTACATTATAAACAATTTAATAAATTAAATACCCAGAATTTAAAATTGAGATCAGTAATCAGGGTTTGGAAATTAATAAATACCTCATTTTGAAAATTCACATCCTTAAAAGGGATAAAAATTTATTTTGAAAATATAGAAAATTAAATGTAATGCTTATCTCAAATGAAACAAAAATAGTTTTCTAAATATAATAACATTAGTGGGAAGACAAAATAGTGACCAGGAGGAAAATTAATAAAAAAATATTTTTGGAGATTGATGGAGAACATTTATCAAAAAAAGCTGAGTGATCCTGAGGGGGCCAATAACCCCAAAATCATAAATAAATATAGTGGGAAAAGACCATAAATTCACTATAAATAAAAGTAATAGGACAATTTTTTTGATTAAATATCCTTTTGATAGTGTTGATAAATTCCATAACCATATAGAATATGAACATGAGGACGTATAGATAATTTATTGTATTTTATTAAATAAATGAATTTTGAACCATTGGTATCATGTTTCAATCATTTTTCTCTATCAAATATTTTACTTCCAATTAGGAGTATGAATATTTAATTCCAAAAGCACTATAATCAACCTCTGATTCAAAATAAAGAAACAAATGGTTGAAAATCTATTCTTATTGTAATTAATAAAAATAAATTATTTATAACATGATAGGATAAAACCCAAAATTCAAAAAACTTCATATAAAAAAATAATAAATTAATCACTAAATTTGTATAATAACATCCAAGGTTAAACTTAAATAATTTTATAAATAACCATCCTTAAAATTCATCAAAATCTTCATGAATAAGATTGAAACCCAAAGATTAGAATATTTTGACCATATATTCTTTCATGGTAAGCATAATGTTTTCTCTAAATAACAGCACTCACTCTTAAAGTCTCATTCCAAAAATTTATATTCCATGGTAATATATTCTCCAAAATATACTAATAATTTCCCAAAATAAATTTAAAAAATAATAATATATACTTCTAATATATAAATCAACCTATATTCCTCAAATAAAAAAACCTCTTATAAAAAATTATTTCTTTTTAACTTAATATTTTAAATCCCCCAAAATATTGAATTTCTTCAAAAACAACATTAGTTTTTTAGTCAAAAAATCACTTTTAAATCCCCTAGTTAAATTTACAATATATCATATATTCCCATTATATAATAACCTGTATATCACAATTAACCATAATTACCTCACATTAATGATCATATGATCCCTAAAGGTAGTGAATACTTTTAGACTAATGTCCATAAAATATAATTTCAATATTCCTAAAAAAATATTTCCACAAAAAAATTATTACAAATACCATGGGTTGTATTACTATAAATGTATCCCAATATATTCTTAATCGTCTTATAATATCAACAGATAAATTCCAAAAAAGAGTATTTATGTCTTTAAACATAAGATTAAACATAAAAATATAACACCATGATGGTATCCATAACTCTTAATTAGACCTCACATAAAAACATAATAATAAAAAGAGATATCTATACCCTCCTTTGATATTAACTATAAAAACACTAAATTTGAACTTCCGAATCTAGTGCTAAAAAATATATTTTCTTTTCTAGATTTATTGTTGGTAAATGTGACCCAGTTTTATCCATCCAAAACATTCATCATCTTGGAGAAAATTTGGATTGCTTACATACCAAAGAACATTTATAATGTATATTTTTATATAATTAGGTCAAACTCTTACAAGAAAACAATGATGTATTTAAGTACGAACATTCCCACTATTCCCAATTTTGAATTTTTTATATTAAGTATTCTTAATTTCTCCAACTCAATATTATTCCCAATGATTTTTTTAAATATCAGAATAGAAAAAAATGTTAATAAAGGATATGAAATTAAGAAATCCATTAGTCTAGTAAAAAACATGAAAACCTTTAATTTTTTTTAATTTTCTCAAAAAATTCCTTATGAATTTCAAATTACTCATATATAAATAAAAAATAATTTTTTTTTACTAAAATAAAAAATTTAAAAACCATTGCACATAATTAGAAATAAATTTTGGAAACGTATAGTATTATATTCATTACCCGTGTTAGAATTAATTGGATCCTAATAAAATCCTTATGAGAAAACTCCCCAATTATCTCCCTAATTATTTCTATTTATGACATGTAACATTTCCCATTTCATCAAAGAGATATATTGGGTTCACCCATTAATATTAGTGGTATTGGGATCACCCACCATATAAGATTTATTGAGATCACCTATTATATATGATATATCAGTCTCACCCATCATCATATATAATTATCATTTACTATATGATGAATAAAACATTTAATTCTTGTACATTTTCAACTTAATCCCTTAAAAAATATTTTGAACCCATATAAAAATCATTTTTGGATATCGAAATATCCTTTCCTTTTCAAAACCCATTTTCAAAACTAAAATACATAGAACAAGGTGAATATAGGTTTTTATTTAAAGAAAAAATGAACTATTATAAAGGAAGAAAAAAATAAAATAAGAAATGTGGTGGAAGGATTATATATTGATGCTGTATACATAAAAATAGAACACCCTTTTGAATTTTTTTAAAAATTTTCTTTTATCAGATAAAATATATAAAAATATTCCTTTAAAAATATTTAATAGAAATTAAAATATATGCATAAATTTCCATTAATAATTTTGTTTGTTTCCACATAAATGCATCCATAAAATATTATTTTGAAAATATAAATGGAATAACATTTTTTAGAAAATAAATATTTACAAAATTCAAATTGTGGTTTTATGTTAAAGTGTCCCTTACATGAAGTTTGACTCACAATGAATGTTATTTATCTTCCAAAATAATTAAATTATGCATGTTATTTTCATTTATAGTTTTTTTCATATTAATTAGATAATTTATATACCTTTTATTTCTTTTATGTACATTTTTATTTAGATACCTCATCAGTTATGTTTAAGTTAGATGTTTTGATGACGTTTTATTCATAATACCAGAACAACATCGTCAGGATGAACATGGTCAAAGTGGTAATTATTCCATAATATCCAGAATAATAATCATGAAATAATAATCATTTTTATCAATTAATGATACTTTTAAAACCATCCATTCATGATTGTTGTGATAAATTAATTAGGTTTCACACATAGAAACAGATGGTCACACGTACGCAAGAGTAACATTTCTATTTTCTAAAAATACAAGGGAATAAAGGTAAATATGAGTTTATTTTTTATAAAATGACAATTAAGTCATTAATATAATATATATTAATTAAATAAATCTTTATAAACATCCTTGAGTGGAAGTGATGGAAAATGAAACACATCACTTCCTAGTGGTTGTTGTCTACACTTAAACACAAACAATGTGTTCATTTCTATTTAATGGACATGGAGATGAAGAAGGGTTGTAACATATTCATAATAAAATTTAATTATATACGAGTTAGTGATTTTATTATATCAAATTGGTCATAATATTTTTGAATAAGTTAGAATAAGAAATAAATAAAAAATATTCAATTAAAATTTAATATCGGTTTCAGAAAACCTTCTTTTTATTACACAATCATCCCTCCATGGTTGGTATTTTCCCCCAAATAAGATCTCTATAAAGTGGATATGGTTATTTTATGTCATTTGGGAAAATATTCTCTGAATTAGAGTTCCCAAAAATGTGTGAGTAAGAGAGGAGAGAAGGCAACCTTTAAAAAGTGTTGGAATTGAAATTCTTGGAATTATGTAATGTATTAAATTAAAATAAATTTATTTACCTATATAAGTAGTAATTTATTAATATATTTCAAATATAAAATGAGGATAAGTTTTAATCCTCACATAAAATATATTTTTTGCAGCTATAATTTATTTTTTTACCATTATCTCTTTGTTTTAACCCTATTTAACTCTTTTGATAATTACCGCGATATCAAAGTTTTCTACTCATTAGAGGTCATTAATGTTACTATAAGAGGAAAAGTGACCCATAAATGGATATTTTATTTATAAATTTAAACATTTAAAATTCACTTGATAGAATATATGACTTTTATTAATTTTATGTAATTTAATAAAATATTATTTATTATAAAATATCATTAATTTAAATATTTGGAACAATTCATTAAATTTGACATTAAAGTCCTTAAAATAATAATGGATTAAAAAAATAAATACCTTAAACATACATAAAATTTTATATTTTCTAGTAAAATTAATGGGATACTATAATTTAACAAAAAAATATTACTTTTATGGTTTTTGAAATCATTTACATGATTTTTCTACTACTTGCCCAAGGACTATGTCAGTGTTGTATAAGAATTTAATGTAATTATATGATCAATAAAAATTAAAAATATATAAAAATAATAAAAATAAATAAATTAGGTTCAATATAAATATTTATTTTTTAAAATGTATATATTTATTCAAATCTATGCCATGAAAATTTTTTCAATATGTTATTTTGAAATTTATAGCCTTGCATTATCATTACACAAGAATTTGGACAAGTTTCCTATTTTATAACTCAAAAATCAATATATCGATAAGAATCATATATAATACTTTATAGATATAAAAGAAATTTATATATTACTTTATTCTTCTCAAATATTATCTTAAGGACGCCAAATATAAATTTTCCAGTGATGCACAAGCATTGTGTTGGAATTGAAAATGAATTATGTATTTATCATAAAATATAATATAGTTTATATGTTTTGAATAAGTTTTTTTGATAGTTTTAGTATGTTATCATAAATCACACTTTATATTTGTTTAATAAATTTTTTCAACATACTATTATAGTGGTGCTATCAAAAAAGATACGATATTTTATAAAAACATTATTTTTATACTATTCACAAAAAACATTAGCTTAATCCGAAAAATATAAAAACATAATAAAAGTATAAATTTGAGTTTATAAATATAAAAATTAATTATATTACTTTAAATTAAATTACTCTAAGTGACACAAATTACTTTTTAATATAAATGCGTAAAACACAATAAAAATAGTGTTTAGGAAAATACGTTTAAAGCCCAAAAATGAACTTCTAAAAAACATATATAAAACTAATTACTAAGTAATTAATTAGATTATTTCAATTTAAAATTATCTTATATTAATTTTAGATCAAATTAAGTTAATAATGAAAACTTTTAATTAAAATAAATGATAATTTTAACATAAATCAATATTTTTCATTTTTTTAAAAAAATCAAATTTTCAAAACCAATATAAATAATTCACACTATAAAATTTTTGATATGATGTTTCAAAAATTATATCCTTTTTATAAAATAAAATGTCTTAATATTGAAGAAATGTATTATAATATTCACCCATAATAGGTAATAAAAACCATATTAAAATATAACTTATTTTTTAAGAATAAAATGACTTTAGTAAAAATTGAGTACTTTTTTACTAAACAATTATCAATAAATTTATTTTTATTAGGAAGAAAATATATATATATATATATATATATTTCATGTTTTACTTAATCTTCTTCATACTCACAAATTCCATAGCTAGGTTATTATAATAATGTTTATATTATAATATATGCTTGTTTGTTTATGCTCGTTGTTGTATGTTGAAAATGTTATCAAACATAGAGATATTTTAAAATCTTGGTGTGTTATTTTAATTACTGATATGTATATCTTGAATTGTTAAGATTGAAGGTAATCACATAGTAACAATATAAACCACTTAGAATTACATTTTTTCTTACTCATCTGCATGATTTATCTAAATTTGGTTATACCTCAAATATACATCCATAAAGGAAATGTATAAAAATACATACATTTCACCAATAAATTGTTTCTTTACCCATATAACTAAGGTACTTCCTCGATCTAAATAGGTTGAGATAAGAACTAAGGGTATCACATGTGGATATTGTTTATTCATTTACCCTCTATAGAAACTAAAAATGGAATAACACGAGATAGAAAAAATATGATCCCATATAAAATGAAATGAATGAATCAAATTATAAAAATTCTTGTCACTGAAAATGATATACCACACCTGGCTAACCAGAAATAAAAGACTTATAATCTCTATGTGACACATAAACATATTCAAAATATGTCACCTCCATACTACTAAAAACTAGCATATGGAACACTCTTAATAAGTAGGAACATCAATCATACATTACATAAATTCAAGATAAGAAAATAAATATTAAAAAAATCATAAATATAGGGAGTGACAATATAGCCCCATATTATATCTCTAATATTCTATCCATTTTCTTTTATTGGGAAATCCAAAAAGGCTAGTTTAAAATATATATATGTATATATAATAATTATTTATTAAATAAAAACCCAGTAGATAAAAATATTAATTATTTATTTTAGAACAAATTTCATTTCAATTATGTTCCACCAAGGTGATTTTATTTTGATAAATAAACAAGTTACATTTTTATATAGAAATGATTTTTGGATTAAAATAAATAAATAAAATTTCATAATAATTACACTATCACATTAAATATTAAATTACTTCCCCTTTATGTTTTAAAATAATTATTTACACGAAAACTTAAAAAACCATTAAAATAATAACTCAATTATAAATTATTTAAAAATATCTTAGTTACTATATAAGTTCAAAATATCGTAAAATAAATAAAAAATTATACTGACTATATAAGTGGTGATGAGGTCAGTAGTGTCATGAGATCATTGAATAATTTATGTGGAGACAATTCAAGACTTTTCAATGGTGTAACTATCCATTGAAAATATTTTGATCTAATACAAATGGAACATACTTCCAGTTTTCTATCACCCAACCTCATGAGTCACTACACCTTATATACAAATTAGAATCATCCTCTAAGGGACACTATCAAGAGGTAAATCATTAACTAGTGTAGCACTGATACCAAGAATTACCATTATACTTCCCAATATATCCTATTCTAAAATGAGGTGAGTAAACAATTAAATTTATCATTTATATATAAATTTAATTTAATATATGAAATAATTTTCATCTTACCTCTTAACACCCTTCAAATAAATATACCCTTTTAACATCAATATCAAATATTATGTCATTTATATAACATAATAAATATCATATTTTTAATAAATAACATAAAAGGGAAAGAACATAAAGGATGTGAGGAAAAAAAAGAAATTAATTTTATTCCATGTAAAACATGACATTTGCCTTGAAAATTCCAATAAAATCATATTAATAATTTTTTTTAGTCCATAATAAATAATTCAATAAAAACAAACATTGGTTATTTCACAATAAATGGTTCTAATATGTTGCATCAACAAAATGGTGTTCATGAAATCACTTGAGAAAAATATTGTTTAAATAATCCATGAAATATTTTTTGACACAATAATAAATTGATAGGTAATCAATGGATAATTCTTTTAGAAAAATAATATATAATTTATAGATTCATTTAAAGAGTATATATTACTTTATAACATACAATCACCCATTTAATTTTTAATGAATAATAAAGGGATATAATCACTTACTTAGAAGTCGATGTATCCTTGATTCCTTTATTAATAGAGGATTGAACATGTTTATAAAATATATTTTGGTAATGAATGGTGTTTTGGTCATTGGAATATTATCTGGTTTTGTATATTTTAAGGTATTATAATTAAGAATTTTTTTGAATATTTGGGATTTAGAAATGGTGTATTTTAATTTAGAAATTCAATTATAGAATTTGAAGTTTTAGAATGTTGTATAATGTATTTTTTTATATGGTTTTGTGTTTTGTAATTGAGTAGGGGATTTAGGATGGATGGAAGTTTTGGTCCCATCTACTTCATTTATTGTTAATTTTGTTTCAATATGTTTTTTGTTAGTTGAAGAGGAAGTGGGGATAGTTAGATAACATATACATTTAATATCATTGTATGTTATGATCAAACAACTCTCCTTGTAAATTGTGAAAATTATTGAAATAATATTTAATTTCGAATATATTTTCCAATTAGGAAACATTATTTACAACATGATAATGAATAATAGTTAAAAAGAAAAACATAAACAATATTTTTTTCTATGAGGAGTTGATACTTAGCTTTAACTATGTTATTTTATGGTACTTGAATAAAAAATTAATCTAACCACTTGATCCCAAGGGACCATCTCAATCCCACACATGAGGGAGGAAGCCAGTATGTAGTGGAAGATAATTCCCATAAGAGGACTCATGGTAGATTTTTTTCATAGGAATTATACAGAGTTATTTTAAGGAGAAGTGGGAACATAACTTCCATAGGGTTCACAGGGTGGTGTGAAAGGGGGATTGCATGTTGGCCCACACCACGTGGTGTGTGACATGTTACATGTATCAAATCCCACTACCAGATCGAGTGGTGAGAAGAACTAAATTATTTATAAAGTGATTCTCTATCATTTTTAAAATAAATTTTGGATGGGGTATAAGCATTCACTGTTCAAATATATTAAAATATATGTAAATAAAAATCACATTTTGATCTATAAATTATAAGAAATTTTATCACACAACTATCATATTCTACCTTTGGATGTATGATGGTTTTATATGCTATGGATTTCTCATCAAAACCTCCCATGATAAATCCTTAAGGATTACATGATTCTTATGAGCCTAAGATTATATGATTATTATATGAAGTACGTAAATGCAAGCATGATTTGCTTTTCATGCAATTAGGTGTTCAAGGAACCTGAAACAACAAATTAAAAAGGAAGTGGAATAATCTTTTTGTACTACTCATATATTAATGGATGAGTTCAAACATTGGATGCCCATGATAATTCACAAAAATAATAATAATCATATCAAACAATTAAGGATTCAATTTTTTTGTGTCTTGAGAGTTGGAAACCCACATTTGATAAATATGAATACTGATATATTTGGATATTTGGAATATGTTCAACATGGATTATTTTCTATAACATTAAATATATCTTTGACATGACATGTTTCTTGGGTATGAGGAAACATTGAACTCTCTTATAAAAGGAGGGTACCCATACTAAGATAGAGATTTGACCATATTGATATGGTTCTCAATTTTGTGAGGAAAAACTAAGTATTTTTAAACCTTGTTTTGAGAAGAAGTATATTGCGTAGATTTTTTCATTCATAAATGAGGAAATCATGTGGGCCTATTAGCTGTGTTAATCACACTTGAAGAGTTTCATGATGAAATGGTTATTCAAAGACCATCAGGATTCTTCAAATACATTGAGACAACATGAGATTGTGTATACACCCACACTATATTTAAAAAAGTAGAAAAATGATAGTGATATTTCAATTTTACATGAAGGGAAAAAACACTAGTTTACACAATACTGTTTTACACAGTTTATTGAGACTATACATATGATAACAAGGAGGTAGTGTTCTAGAAGGATTTCAATAGACTTGTGTGATGGAGGATGGTGAATAAGGTAGGGAGAATAAAGTGAATGATTCATTATATACAGTATGTGATATTTTCTCAAGAAATAGAAGAGTTCCTAAATATTATATAACATTAAGACACCATGTTCATATACTTGTGTCTGTAATGAAACCAAGAATACATAATCTCATGGGATAGAAATTTTTTTTTGAATGAATATTACAAAGGACATAATATAATAATATTCATAAATGGATATGGGTATGGTTTACAAGGTGAGAATTGAATTCATTTCATTACACATTCATTATGATTGAGAAATGTACTTATGATATTATTTACACGAATAGTTTGAAGTGAACCTAAGTCTAAAGTTGAGAAGAATATTAGAAGAGTTCATGTCTGATTTGTTAGTATTTGGGATTATTCACGATATTTCATTCATTGATTATTATTGGAGAAATAATGTGCACAAATTTCACTCATTATGTAAGGTAGTTATTTCAATAATAGAAGAAATAATTTCCCAATCATTATTATACTGAAAAAATAGGTCATATACTGGTGATCAAAATTGCGGAATATGATCAGAATACTTGATTAGTAGATGTTCATGTAACTTGAATTATATAAAAGAAAGTTTTATCCTGAAATTGTGTTGAGAAATATCAAAATATCATCCTATAATAGGTTAAGAATTAATGAAATTTAGAAGTATCTTGTTTGTATCTGAGAGTAGAGGAAGCCTTTAAGTGGGAGAAATAAGTAGAAGAATCCTCTTAGTGGGAGATAGATGCAGGAGATGATGGTTGTGGGGTATAACCAACTGTGGCAAAAGAGATAGACTGTTGGGGGTATAACTAAGATCAACTATTGGATTCATTATTGTGGTGTCTAACTAGTTTATTCTTGAAAAACTTTAATTGATTAGATTATTATAGAATAAAATCCATATTGGGAGGGTGAATCCAACAAGACATGGAGTAGGACTTGGTACTAGACCTTGTATGTACAATGTTCTATTTTATCTCTTATTATTTATATATATTTGGTGAGGTTGTGAGATTTTACTGAGTGGATGTAAAACCTTAACAAGTTACATATTTTTAATTCAAAATTAAAAAAAATTTAAAATAAAACCATTGATTCACACCTCCTCTATGTTGCCAATCTAGCATAGGGATCTACAAGTGGTATCCGAGTAAATTCCTTATAAATATCCATAAAAGTATTTATGATGTTAAGAGTGTATGAAACGAGTGACATACCTTATATGTGAAAAATAATGTTACTCATAAGGATACAAATTTATATATTTATACCCGGACTCAGAAGAATAGACATAAAAGTCATGAAAGGATGTTGGAGAATAATCTTATAGTAAAAGTAGTGACACCACCAACAAAGGTGATCAAAGTTGTATATTTTTCAATAATTCTCTTGATTATGATTATTTTTATGAAGAATACTCAATCCATTATAATTCTATATCACTTAGTGATATTCAATCTAGATTCAAAGAACATCTGAAAAAATGTTAACAACGATGTTATAAATTCTATTGTTGCATCTATCAAGGGATTTATTTTAGAAAAATAACAACTAGAAGAAGAGGATATATAATTAAAGGATGTAGTAATTAAAAATTTCAGAAATTGAATCACTCTCATCGATATGGTTGAAGAAATATAGTAATTCATTTTTGATATAAAGAGTAATTGAAAATGTGTGTATGTGATAAAGTGTTTTATGAGATTGTGTTTATGGAAGATTTACATGAACTTTGAAAATTACACAATGTTTCTATGGTTTTCAAATATTCTCAACTAATGGATAAAAAATGGACATTGATAACGAAAAATATTTTCCAGAATCTAGGAAAATGTTTGAAGAACAAATGAAGATGCTGAAATAGAATTGGATATATATGATGTAAGTTTTTAAGGATGAGAAGAACTCTCTCAGCATGATGTGTTTAGAGTTAGAGGTGAGATTAATTAATTAAGAATCCCCAGGAGAAGGAACTACCCAAATTATATGGAAAATATAAGTTTCCGCAAAAGAATTAATTGAGTATTATTACTCTAAGAATAACCAAATAATATTTTATAATAAAATGTAAATATCCCCAAAAAGAATGTATCACACAACCCAAATATTCTCTTATATAATAATGTTTTTTGTCACTGGTACTAGTTTTAAACCAAAATATTAGAAATTATTGAAATTGAAAAATCATCATAAACCCCCACATCAAGGGTGAATGAGAAATTATTTATGAAGATCTTATCCCTAAGAAATGTTCAAATTATTGTAATTTCTACTGAAAAAATAAAAACATTTATAATTTGTGAAATTTGTAAAAACTACACTAATAAAGAAGAGATAGAGATTCATATGATATTGTATTAGTTTTTGGATGTTTGGGTACAAGGAATACAGATGTTTTAGTAGTTATACAATTCATCAAAATAGAAGAATTCATTTTTTAGGGGGATAAAAGGTAAAGATAGGAGATAACCTAAACTAGAGAAGAAAAATCAATAGAATATTAGTTAATATACATATAATAGTTTTGAATGCTTTAAAATATTTCTATGTAAAATGAAAAAGAAGTTTTCATAGTTATGATGAGTGTTGATATGTATTAATCATGTAAAAATAATCTAATAATGTGAAGATAATACCACAAAAATAGGATGAAGGTAAGAAAAGAAGGTGAATAGTTAGTGTTAAGATGTGTACAAAAGAAGAATAATGTTAAAAAACTATTATAATAAATTAAAATGTTGTGACAAGAAATCCTTCAATGTTTTCAATTCAAAAAAAATATGAATTATTCGAAGAAGTTTGTGGAATATGTAAGGATGGGGGTCACATAGTTGTGAAATGTGTGACATGGTTACCATGAGATATTCCCTATGTTATAGGGATGAGACTTCAGTAGAAAAATAGTGGTAAGTAATGTGAATATTCTATGACTGAAAATAATATTAAGAAATAATTACTAGTTGTTTGGCTATATCAATTGAATTGGCGCTTAATTGGAGGAATCTGAAAAAACATGTTAAATATAAATGAAATCAGGTGTCTATAGAAAGTAATATGGAATATTTATTATGTTAAAGGTGAAATAAGGTATTACATACAACCAAAAATTGATTGAAATGACTTCCGTAACAATAGGATCTATTTAAAAATGAAAATTAAAAACATGATTCTTCATATAATAAAATGATTACAATGAAAAAGTATATTTTATAAAAAGGAAGGATGATCTAGGAATGAATGATTGGACTAGGTTGAGATGAATCTACTAGCCTCAAAATTAAGAAACCAATAGGTGCATCCTAATTCTATTAGTGTTATATATATAAATTTAGATGCATGTAAAGGTTGAAAATGCAATGTTCATCAAGGATTTCTTTAATTTCCATGATAATTAATGGAATGAATACCATGAGGGGGAGAATCTACGAAGTTTGGAAATCACTCCCTAATCTATAATCCCATTGAATTTGATAAATATTATCAAGGGGGAGTTGATATTGATCTCTTAAGAGAAGCTATAGCTTTTTCAAAAAATCCTTTTAAGGTGTCTACTGAACTATGTGAATGATTTATCATTTTATTAATAAATATGAATACTTGAAAACCTTAAATAAAAATTGAGAATATTTGAGAATGATTTCAATTTTATGGTTGTTTATATCTTTTTTTTCTATATAGGGTTATCCCAAATAGACATAAACTTTATTAATTATGTTATCCTTTCTTAGAAAACCATGTGATATCATTACTCAATCAGATGCGTCGATGAAATAAATATATAATGGAGGATAAAATATTTTGATAAATTTAAGAAATGAGTAGCGCTTAATTTATCTTCTACCTTTGATTATCAATCCGGGGGAGAGAATATATGAGCACACATATGGACCTTTATAATGTGAAGAGATATTGAAAATAAAATAAAAAGTGGGATTTTTGGGACTAATTATTTCATTTTTGTCAATGATGTGTCAATATGTGATGGGTGAGTTGAAGAGGAAGTGGTGATTCTTGGATAATTATTATATATTCATGTAATTTCATTGGATGTAATGCTTCAAAATTTTTTTTTGTAAATGATTGGAATGGTTGAACTAATTTTTAATGCCTAATACATGTATCAATAATGAAACATTGTTTAAAATAGGATAATGATGAAGAAAAATTAAAATAATAAGATGAAAAGTATTATATTTCATGAGGATTTGACACTTATTTTTTAGTAAGTTATTTTTTGGGATTTAATCTGAAAACTGGGAATATTAATTGAGCACAGGAGACCATTTCAATCCCAAATATATGGGAGGATGGATCTACCACATGGGAGATCCATCTCATAAGGGCTATCATGGTAGAAAAAGTTTCATAGAACACACATGGAACACTTGGATGGAATGACAGATGCATAACATCCACAAGGTGTGCATATTGGAATGCAGGGGGTAATCATGTCAGCCCTACCCATGATGTGTGAGGTGTTTCATGTGTCGAACCTCACGACTAACTTGAGTGGGGAGTGGAACTATAAATTAGTTCCCTATCACATTTTATATTGATTTGGGATGAGGGATAAGCATTTACTTATCATCTATGTTAAAAAAAACATAAATAATAGACACTCTATAATCTTGTATATCATATCCATTTAAAAACACTGTTATCATCATCTACCTCTAGATGATGGTGTATTTCATATTTTCCAGATTTCTTTTTTGGACCTACCATGATCAACCCTAATGTTTTCCATGATCATTCTATGTCCGATATTAAAATATTATGAGAAAAAAAGATACAAGCTTGTATGCTACACTTCTAATATATTCCATGGTTTAAGAAACAAAAAATTTTCAAATAAAAAATATATAGAGGATATGCATTTTTTTCATATAGGGATGGATTAGTTCAAACTATTTATTCATATGAGTCTTCATCATAAAAAATTAAGAAGAACATTATGGTAAGGATTCCATTTTTCAGTGCCATTTAAGATGGAAACCCATATTAAAAAAATATGAGTGTTTTCATATTTAGAGTTTTTTAATAAGAAATAAATATCATATGTATCATATATTTAATAAAAGATTCATTGAAACATTATTCATGGGTATGAGGAGGTAGTGAACTAAACTATAAAAAGAGAGTACTCAACCCATGTACGTACTACTTCCATATTGAGAGACATCTTATTTTTCTAAAGAAAAATAGAGCGATTAATTCCATTTTTTGAAAAACTTATTATTAAATATAAATCATATTTCACAACTAAAGATAACCCATATGAATTTAACTTCTATTTATGACACTCGATGAGCTTCATGAAGAATTGGTTTCATAAATCCCTTTAGGTATGTGTGAACACACTGAGACACCATGATACTGAGTGTATACCCACACATTATTTCTTATAAGAGAATAAGAACAATGATGTTTCACTCTTACATGAAGGGATCGAGACCCAGGTTGATATTATAACCATACATGCAGTGGTTTGAGACATTATAGTCACCTTAAAAAGGGGAAATATTCTTGAAGGAATGGTGGATACTTTTTAAAGGAGGATAACACATGATGTAGAGAGAAGAAGGTTTATGCATTATTGAATGATTTACATGTCACTATTGCGTGAAGGAGGAAAATTAATGAAGATAATATAACTTTGAGACCCTATATTAATATACATGTGTTCTTCAATAAAAAAATAAGCAAGAAGAAAATGATATTGATAAATTTTTTAAGACATTATATTCTAAAGTATATAAAATAATAATATCCATAAATTTTTATGTGATAGGGTTTAAAAAGTGATAATTCAATTTATTTTATAACACATGAATGATGTTCAACAAATGCACATGTGATATGATTTTCATGAATAGTGTGTTGTGAAATTGATACTATAGAGGAAAAGAATATTAGAATATTTCATATCCATGTTCTTAGTATTTTGAGATTGTGTGAAACCATTATTAAATAAAATATTATTTATGGAATTGCGTTCTTTTTTAACACTAATTAAGTGAGGTAGAAACATCAACATTCGAAGGAAGAATAGCTAGAGAAATTTTTCACTGAAGTAATTGATCATACACAGGTGATTAAAATTATTGAGCCTGGCCAACAAACAGGATCAGTTGCTATTAAAGGTAATTTATGGGTATAAAATAATGTTATATGTAAATATAAAATAGATGAAGATAAAAAGATCATCCTTCTATGTATCAAGCCTATAAGAATGGTAAGATTCTCTTAGTTAGAGTCAAGAGAAAAATAAGTCTTTTAGTTGGAATTAGAAAAAGTGTAAGTCTCTTAGTTGGATCTAGGAATAGGAAAAGAAGGATGAAAGGTATAAACAATCGAGATAAAAGATTTGGATTATGGAGGGGGGTTATAACTAGGATTGACTACTAGTGTGTATAACTAGTTTCTAATTGAACTACTATAATTGATGATACAATTATAGTGGAGAATCAATGTTGTGGGTTGTAACCGACTTTCTAAGGAGTAAGTCTTGTTATTAAACCATGTAAATACCCTATGTTATGATATCTCTTATCATTTCTACGTATAAGGTGAGACTGTGATATATTAATTAGTGGATTGATAATATTTATATGTACATGATGTTGAATTCAAAAGAAAATAATTCATAAAAGTAAACCACTGATTCACCCCACCGCTCAGTGGTCAAATTTGTATGGTGATAGAGAGGAAGGAGGTGTTAGTTGTAGCATTTTTATGTGATATCGGGTACCCAATGGGGCTCACCAAATACTCAATGTGTCAAAAATAAGAAAAAGTCACCAAGGGGTTCCACCAGGTACTTGGTGGGCTTAGTTTATTTTTTTATTTTGATGGTTATTTTATAATTTTTACTCAAAATACATTAAACACATATTTGTAACTTTTTAAACCCATTTTACCCAAACTCTTTCGTGAGCATCCTCTCACTCTATTTTTGTTAATTAATCCCATATTTTTACTCTTTTAATCCATGGAATCTATGAATAATTTTCCAAGATCAAATAAAATGTAAAGTTTCTTCTCTATTCACAACTCCAATATACTTTCCTCTTCATTTTTTCACTTACCCTTACTAGGTATTTAATTCTATGATATTTCTAATTCATTGTGAAATCCCCTCTTGATCTAGAACATCAACTTATATCGTTTAAACTAAGTTATTTTCGATTTATTTCCCCCATTCATCACTAATTATATGGAATAATATTGAGGTATATTGGTTGTGGTGTTTTTGTGATTCTAGAGTAAAATTAAGTGAGATTTACGGTGGTATTATTTATGGAATTTAGTTATTTAATTTATAAATTAATTTTAATCATTTCTCATATGGCCACCTTTTAGGTATTTCTTACTGGTTTTTATGAGTGTTTATTTATTAAGTTTTATTGATTTTAAAATAATATTTATGAATTATTAGGTGATTTAGTAATGATGTTATGTGTAATGAATTGGAAGCTATTACCATATCTTTAGGTGAATTTTGATGGTTGTTCACATGGGATCTCTATGGGTGTTTCATACTCCTTGTTTGTGAGAGTTGGTTAATTGGGAACAAATAATTATAAAATATTTTTTAGGTATTATTACATTCATTCTCAGTGGTCTCTAAAAATTAGTTATATCTCTCTAATTTTACTAGAAGGTGGTCTCTACCCTTTAATGGATTCTTAGTCTATGTTTCTGTCATGACCTCCATATGTTTTCCTTAAAATTATTAATTAATACTGTTTCATTTATTGAAAATATAATGGAATTGATTTCAAATGAAGATTTTTTTATAACCCTAAAATTATTTCCATGAAGATTTATATGATATAAGGTATCATTTTTTATCCACTCATGTTATTTTATCAACATGTTTTCCCTACCTATTATATTAAATTCATTACATTACTTTTAATTTTTATCAATGTTTACCTAGATATTCTAACTTGGTTGCCTGTTTTTTTATTACATGTGACTAGTTTTAGACTAAGTTCCATGACCTTTATTCTAATATTAAAAGTGGTTGAAACATGACTATTTTGGGTGTACTTTTTACTAATGTACATTGAATAAAAATTATATACATTTAGTTCCACTATGAAATAATCTTAATTGGATTAATTTTGAATGGTTAAAGGGTAATTTATAGAGGTTTAGATTAATGTATGTAAATTATATACCTTATTCCCACTTAAACTTGAATGAGTTATAAGTCAATGAACCAAACATTATAACTAGTTAATAGGGTGATTCATAAATGATGTAATTGAAAAGTTGATTAAATTATGTGCGAACGAAAATGAAAATCCTAAATAATTTAAGATATGAGAATCATTTAAATATGAAAAAAACAAAATAAGGGTCACCAGTGTATGGATGGTTATATAAAATCATGTTTTGGAAAATGGTTCTTTGGGAATTTTTTCCTAGTTAGATACATCCCCTTTTTTCTTTTAAATATATTTTTATTGTTAATATTCCAAACCACACTCCTATTTTATCTCCTAATAATTTTTTTTAAAAATCAGTGTAGATGATGTTTTTGAAATTTTTTGATTATAATATTTTGTTTCAAACCATTCCATTGGGTCGTGGGATCATTTTATTTTTTTTTAAGAAAACTTAACTTTCAAAAAAAGTTAAAAATGGTTTTAAAAAGTAGACAGAAAACCATGTTCCTTAATAAATATGTTTTATTAAAGAACCCATTTGGGATGTTTACATTATTTTAAAACTATAATATCATGAGTGTTTATTACACTTGATATAATTAATCAATTAAGGTAAAATGAATATCAACACACTTTTATGTACTAACAATACTATTTTTAATGTGCCATAGTTTGTGATACACTTTAATAGTCGATTTATGGACCGTATGTTTTGTATGTCTAAATCTTAAACTAATATATTAATGTGATTATAATATTGGGGTCTTGGAAAAATTAATAATTTGATAAATTATAAATATCAAGTCATATCATCCCTAGTTGACTGGTTATAAATCTTATTCTATGCATGAATTTTATTTTTCCATGCCATGTGTATTGTACCACCTTTAACTTGTCTAGACTATGTGATTTTTTTCTTATGACTTCATTATTTCCATGTTTTTCTTTTTATTATTATGTTTAGTAGATATGCAATTCTTTTCCTATAACATATTGAATGTAGACTGGCATAATTGTTTTGTAATGAAATTAATGTCTACTAATTGATTCGAATAATTTTAATTAGGATAAAGATCATTTTTAGAATTTGTATAATTCAAGGATATCATTATATTATGGAGAAATTGTATTATAATTTGCTTATCTTGTATTTATGTTATTATCATGTATAGAGGTTTCCTTTTATAGTATTCCATATATGTTTTTTTCCTCTATATTTCATATGTATGTATTAATCCTTATCTTTTGGGTTCTAGTTTGACATATGTACAATAATTGTACATGATATTATATGTGTATATTATATTGTCATTCCAAACTAGGTGGGGATTATGGGGGTTATATAACACTCAATGATCTTATGCTCAAATAGGAGTAGGATGTTGGTGCTCTAGAATATGACCAGTCTAGCATCTTATGTGAGGATTACATGGTATGATGACCCAAGCCTTTTACACACATTATTACATCATTATAAAACATAAATAACCATTAATAGAACATAAAAATTGTAAAGGGAAACTTTATTCAGAATATTAGGTTCTTAAAACATAAAACATTGAATCCTTACTTTAATTTCCACATTAAAATCATAAAATAAATTCAAGAACCTAAATACACATGGGATATCTTGGGGAATACACAATTAAAGGGGTATAATAAAAACCATATCAAGGGAATATATATGATAAGGAAACTTAACGTGTGAGTCAAAGATATAACATAATATCCGAAAAAGGTGTCATATAAGTAATCACATCAAAGGATAACATAATTACCATGGTATAATAAGATCATGGTAGCATACGAACTGTAGTACCAATATATTACATGACATAGAAAGGAGTTAAGGTTAACTTCATAGACAATATCACATGGTGAACAATGTTCCATAATAGATTATTTTTACTCCCTAATCCCAAACACAATGTCTAATGAGACTATAACATCACCCAATTCATTAGAGTGCTATATGTGCACACCCATAATAACATGTTCACGATATATGTATTCCACATAATGTAAATAAATCATAAAGAACAACCTAATAATATCCCATGGAATTAAAATTTATTAAATAATATCTCTTAATGTCCTAATCCAATGAAATTTCATAATAATGGTATTTGAGAAATGATAATAAGGAATGTATTTCCTTATCAAAGAAAATGAGAATAAGTTAGGTTTATATGTGAGTGAATTATATACATAATTTATAAGAAATCAATTACTTTAAAATTTATTGTCATTTATGAAAATAATTTTAAAAAATATTATAGAGGAAAATAGAATTTTCACTTTGAGTAACGTCAATGAACTTCAACTTATATGGAAAATGATTTAGAAGTATCACTTCAAATATTTCTTGATGAAAATATAATTTCCATTTTGAAAACACATAAAAAACTAAAACATTCTCAAAAATCAAATATATCAATTTTTTAAAATAACTATTGAATATTTTAAAGAAATATTAATACATATATTTTTCATGATGGTGGAAGAGTTATACTCATTCCATATATTTTTTTAAAAAACTAATATTTCATTAAATTATTTTATGAAATGAAAAAAATACCATGTTTGAAAGTTGAAATGATGATTCCTTTATTTTATTAAAAAAGAAAATGAAGGATAAAAGTTACATAAAAAATTAATTTAAAACATTTTTGAAAATATTTCTATAGAATAAGGATTGGGAAAAATTATTTTAGACCATAGAGTTAAATGGAGTTGAATTTTATTAAAAAAACATTTTTATGAATCATATAAACACCACTTATAAATAATAGTACTATTAAATGAAAAATTTAGGAATAAATAGAGGAGAATAAAATTAAATGGGTTTATTAGACAATGATATAATTATTTTCTTCAATATAAATTCTAGTATTAGCAATCCCAAATAAAATGATATTGAAACATAAACTGTTACTGCATTGATAACCATAGAATATAAACTACCAAATAATGAATTATATTGATTGTAACATAAAATATCATGATTCTGGATGTATTAATGAACTAGTATGTAAATGGGCAGTGTATACACGATTGAAAATAAATTTGGTGCATAAAAGTTCATGTGTCTCAATGAATGAAGTTCGAGATGAAACCCATAAAATGTTTGTATCATTAAGGCCAGAGATAATCAATGGGGTGATTATGTGTAAAAAATTTAGTTCGTTTAAAATATAAATGTGAATATAAAATAAATTATTCAATAGATATTTTTCTCATAATTTGAGTGTAATATAATCAATAGTGTTGTCATAGAACCTAGGGAATTGAAATTGAGTTAAGAAAAACCTAACACTATGCTTCCCTTTAGCTGAGAACTATTTAACCTCTTATATAGTTGTTTATATTTCCTTTTAACTTATACCAAAATAATTATATTATTTATAATATTATATATTATCCATTTATAAAATATTATTACCCACTTGTTTATCAACTTTTATTATCACTATTGTTTCGATTGTTAATTTCCTTATATTCTCCTGCACATTTCGTCGTGGAAGTTCAAGATATTGAAAATAGGTTATAGTCACATAATCTATAGAATTATATTAATGTTATACTTTTTTTTCATTACATATATCTTAATAATCATTATTTAATTATTAACACGGATAATGAATCATATTGCATCATGGAGATGGTAAGTCGTACGTATGCACGATCGATGTTATCATTCAATCAACTGGTGAAAGAGTAAGAAAGTGGATTTTATAGTAATTTTACATAATAAATATCATTCCATATATACCTCATATTTTCATAAAATTTATCCTTTTTTACATTCCATGTAAAGAATATTTGGAAAATGAATCACATCTCTTCACGACGTGGCAGTCCTTCACACACTTAAACAACATTATCATTTATTCAATGGAAGTTAACATAATAAATCATATGAAATAATAATTTTATAAAATTATTAATATATCATAAATATCTTATATAGACAAATAATTAATCTTCATTACATTTCATATATATCATATGTGAAAAAAGAATCACATCGCTTAATGGCCCAGTAGTCCACCATACAAACGAACAATGTTATCACCTTCTCTATGGAATGGAAAATAATAATGTATATAAGATATTATAATTGGATAGGTATAATTATATAATAAATATCATATTTAACTATTATATACTTCATTATATTTATCTATGAGAAGTAGATATTACAAATTAATTATGTCGGTTCATGAGGTGATAATATTTCATATAAATGATCAATTATTTCGTGTACCATTTGAGGAGGGAGTAGATGGTTGTAGGTAATTACCATAAAATAAAAAATTTGTATGTATATTTAATATATTTAATTTATTATTCTATAAAATTTTAATAATATTTAATGGGGTGGAGGGAAAATAAAATAAAAATCTAGGTTAAGGACGTTACCTTTTCTTTAGAAATATTCTTTTGGATGGTACCAAAAGCATTCCTAGGTTAGATTTCAGAAATAAAATGTTTCTAAAAATAGGGTAGTGAATTAAATAATTTTTTTTTGTTATTTCAAATCAATTGGTTTTTAATGTGTTAAGAGGAGAGAATTATAGGTGACATTTTATGGGTGAGGTGAGTGGCACACATGTAATGGTTCGAAAAGAAAAAGGTGTGCCGACATTTTTAAATTGAAAAAAATAATAAAGGGGCATTTTTTAATATTATAGGTGATATGGTCTAAATATGGCAATGAAATGGGCTTTTTAATGGTTTATAGGTCATTATAAAACTTCTTATTTTAGTTTATAACCCTTGGTAAACCAATTTTCACCTTGAAGTGATAATTAATTATTATTTTTGTTACTATTTATTATGGTACGAAATAAATATTACCTAATTATATAATATATATTATTATAAATAAAAATATGTAAATAATTTTTCTAAATTAATATATCATAAATTAAAATTTTTAATTTGAAATCAAGCCCGTAGACATGATTAGAAAGTACTCTTCCGAATAAAAAAGGTTTAAAAATTTAAAAATTTTATATAAATAAAATTAAAATTAAAATTGAGTAAATTCAACAAAATTGGATAAATAGATATATATTAGAACTATTTTTGCCTTTTAATCTATTTTAAAATAGTTTTTATGATTTTCAATTTTTTAAAAGAATTGATAATTATTAATAAAAACATGTATTTCTATTATTCATCAAAAAATTATAATTTTCTTAAAATTTACAAAAAATCACTCCAAGACAATTTTTAAATTATAATTTAAATTTTTTTTATCATTTCAAATAAATTTTATAAATTTGAATGAAAATAATAATTTTAATGTACGTTTTCAAAGGTGAAAAAACAATTTTTTTAGAAAAATATAGTTTTTAAGCATAAAATTGGATTTGTTATTATATATTATATTGAAAACACAAATGATGAATGATTGAAAAATTAATTATTTTATAATATATAAATTTATGTAATATTAATCACAATATGTTATTAAGATAAAACATGATTATGTATATAAAAGTTGTTTTTTAAGAAAAAGATTTTGTTTATTTTCAAATAGTTTTTTCATTTATGATTAACTTATCAGTAAATCATTAATTTTATTTACATGTTTAAACAATATATTTATATAATTTACTAAATCTTATTCATACCATCCATTAAAATGACCAGGAGATAAGTATCATATTAAATATTTATATTTTAATAGTATGATACATTTCATTGAAATACGATGTTGTGTGTGTAAAAAACTATCAATGAAATTATAATTATTTAAAAAACGTATTTCATAAAATCTGGGGGTGTTACACATTACCCATTAAATAAATTTCATCCTCACAATTTTAACTTATGATCTGTAATCAATGGTTTACCATTTGAGAATAACATTGTGGGAACACACACCATAAAAAGGGTTAATAAAAAATTCTCATAGAAAGTTGGAAATGGATGTCTCAATTACATATAGAATAAAATGGAATAGGTTTCCAAATAAAAGAAAGTAGTTCAGATGTAATGATTTGTACATGGAAGAAAAGTATAATGTAAAAATAATGATTAAGAGTGACAGAGATCCTTGATCATAAGATAGTGAATGAATAAGTGAAAATAAACAACCCAGAATCCTTACACAATTTTGGTTTGAGAAGGATTATTTATATCATCAGAAATGATGTTAATAGAAAAAAAAATTATTTCAAGATATCTTTTTTAATATTGATTTATCTTTACAAAAAGATATACTAACATTATATTATTCCATTTCACAAGCACAATCTCATAAATTGGTAGTGCTTTGATCACATTCCATATATTCTACAAATTTATGAAATAAAAATTATATTATTTATGCTTGAAGAACTAGTATATCAAAAGATCTATAAAATAATGATAAGTAATTATTTTTTATATCTAGGTATTATCAAATACAGAAATATTAGAACTATTTATCCACTAATATTCCATGTTTAACATTATCCATTCCAAGAATTGTTAACCTTTTGGCTCCACTAGTTTTGACCAAAATTCCATTCCAATAATTTAGAAATAAGGTCACTAAATTTAAAAAATAAACAGATCATTAACAGAAAATAGCATGAATTCGCTCTTAAAGTCACATTACATGTTTGTAAATACAATGATCATATATTAAACTAAAACATGTTAACATTCTAAATTATCATAATACCATAATGAAAGCATACAACCTTTCTAAAATTAAAACTTTCCTCATAAAATCACATATTACATAATATATTATATAAATCTAAAATAATGTTACAAACTCTATTATTGATAACATTAAACACTTTTTCATCAAACTATTATTAATTTTAAGTTAATTAATACTCTCTAATTTACTTACCCATATCAATTATCTTTTTATCCAAATTAAAAACCATTTTCCAAACATATAGTAGATATTAAATATTATATTCCATTAATCACTATTTTTCTATAAAATATCATATTTACATTAAATCAATTTTATAGGACAATAGTTCCATTAAACATATTTTTAACAACCCCTAATCTAGTATCCTAGAGATGGTTTCTTACATTATTATATTAGTATACTTACAATGGGTCAAATCCTAAAGGTCTGATCATTTTAGCAGTTTTGTGCGCTATAATCATACATGATACCAATTTTAAATTGTTAATAGAAAATAAAACATAATATATATATAACAATAAAATGAACTACATCCTTCAAAACTCATTTTAAGAATTCTTCTTCATATGCTGGGAAAAGGAAACAAAATTAGGATGGGCTAAAATTCTCAATAAGGGTTCTGGATAGTAGAACCAATAGAAAATCCATAAGTATATTCAATATTGTAATTTTAATAAGTAAACACAAATTCCATTTAAATAACTAAGCAATATGATAAGATATAGAATAATCTATATGGTGCGACAAATAACTGAACACACATGCCTTTTAATCAATAAATGAAAATGAAAATGCATCTATAGATTATATCACAGAAGAAATATCATGGATAATAACAAATTAATTATAAAAAAAGAAAACAAAATGTTATTATACGCCATGATTTGAGGCATCATGATTCCCCAACCATCAGGACTATCCACAATATATCATAATACTACATGTAGAAGCTCATTAAATTTTTCCAACAGATTTGTCTCATGAGACCTATCGATGAATCGAGGGGATATATAATATATATTCCCCAATTTTCAATGAATTTCCAAATTATTCCTCATATATAGAATGATATATTCAATTCATTAGTCAATATGTCTCACTATCAAATATTTATATTGAGTAAAGGATACAAATTTATCAATAATTCACCTGTTAAAAAAATAACATCCAATGTAAAAACCACATGTAAAAATTGTATAATGTATATTAAATAATTATATAAATCATAAAATAATATAGATATTTAACATAAATGCAATTTATAATGAAAAATGATCACAAGAAAGTGATTTTTTCAACTGAAAGATAACAATCACCATATAATGTTAGATTGTACAATAACATTTATAACATGGTAATTTTCATGTAAAATAACCTTGGATAACATAATTAAAATTGAATATTTAAATACCAATAATTATGAATGAATCATGATATTTCATGTCAATGGGGAAGTATATAAACTATATAAGTGTGAATTGGCGCATAATAACTAATAATTCTCAATAGTATATAAATTGAGACGAAATCCCATACCTTATGCTTACTTCTAGATGAAATTTTTTTAACATAGGATATAGTTGGTTTAAACCTGTTATTAACATATAAAAGAACCATATTAATATTTATAAGATCATATATGATCCTTTTATAACATCTTACCACTCATTTATTTAAAATATTTCATTAAATTCATTGTTTTAGGTGTTAATTGTGTTATCTTCTCATTAGTGATTTGTCATGAAGGCTCAGATTATTGTTTATATTATAGAGTTAGATGATATCCATAATAAAATTCATGAAATTATTATAATATTTAAACATCAATTATACCAACATCACTATTCCTGAAAGTTTGTTTTGATAAATGTTGTATGTTCTGATCGTAGAGTGGGTTGGTCACACATACACATTAGTAAAGTTTCCATTTTTCAATGATCATTATGGAAATGAGGTATGTAATACATTAAATTTAAATAATTATTATATTATTATATTATTTATTTAAATATAATTGTATATACAATCTATGTGGTGTGGTGAAGAAATCTGGGTCACATTCTTTTGTGAAGGCGGTAATCCCCACGTACACAAATGTCATTATCATCTTTAACTGAGTGAAAATGTAAGAATTGAAATTATATATATTATATTTTAATAATTATAAATATTTTATTAATATCCTAATTCTTTAATTTAAATCACATATAATAATTACATTTATCCTAAATAGGTTCCATGCAAAGCGTTAGTGAAAAATGAAACACCTCACTTCATGTGGCGGTAGTCCGTCATACACATGAGCGACAATAAAGTATAACCTATAAAATGATAAGTTAAAATGTATATATTATATAATTATTATATATGTATAATTATTTTATAAATACCATATATATATATATATACTTTATATCTATCATCATACCCAATCGTGAGAGGTGGTAATTGAAAATCAATGACATCAGTTCGTGAGGTGGTAGTCCACCGTAAACACAAAAAAAATGATTTCAAAACACATATGATGGGAGTGGAGATTATTTTAGGTTAAGAAAACAATATAAAAATATAAAAATATATTTATGAAACAAAGGACATTATGTTAGAACGTTTTAAAAAAAATTCAAGGAGGTGTAGAAAGAAATTAAATACAAATAGTCATTGAGGAACATTAACTCTTATTCAGGTATCCTATTGATGCTTGCACAAAAATCCATTATTGATTGTATTTATGAAAAATTATGTCTTATACTATGAGTTTTTGGAATTTTGGATGTTATTTGGGTAGGTATGGGCTGAAAAAAGTGGTTCAATGGTCTGAAGAAGAGAGGAGAGGGGGTTTCCTTTTATAAGTGTAGTGAGTGGAACAACTGTGATTTTTTAAATGATTCAATAATACAAAAGATATATTAATTTCAAAATAAATTTTAAGTGGAATAGTTGATAAAAAAATATATAAGGTCAAAATATATCCATAAAATGGGTGTTGGATGAGTTTTTAGGTCATTTTAATCCTTAGCTTCTTTATTTAACCTCCTATAAATCAAAATTTACCTTATTAGTGGTAATTATTATTTACTATTTTAAGTATGAATTCATTTAGAAAATTAATTTGAAATTATGAGATGTTATAAATCATGATAATTAAAAATATAGAATCCTTTTTTCCCAATTCAATTTACAGAACTGGAATGTTTTAATTTAAAATTAATTTTGCTGATGGGATGAGAATACGATGTTTTAATGACAAAATTTTCAAAATTTTATAGTTTTTTATAAAAATTCAATATGAAATTTATAACAATGAAAAAATTGGATTAATTGATAGAAAATTGATTTAATTTTAATTTAAAACCAAAAAATATATAATTTAACATTGTAAATTATTTAAATGAAAATGCAGTTTTCAATTAAATTTTGTACTTTTCACTAACCATAAAAAATGAATCTTTTCTTAAAATTCCATAAAATTAAACAAAGTATAATTATATTATGATAATTTAAAAAATTATATTAAAATTTCCAAATAAATTTTATTAAAGTGAAAAAAGATAATTTGAATTTTTTAAAGGAAGACTAAACCTTCCTTTATAAAAAATATAATTTTTCAGAAGAATGTTCTTTTTCATTGAAATAATGATTATTTTTATTTTTAATAAATATACAAAATGATATAGGTATAATCTATATAATTTTTATAATTTAGTTACTACTATTCAAAACTTCAAAATTAACGGTTATGTTAAAAGGGTTATGTTAGATATAATATTTTGATGGAGTGTCATGTTTGATTTAAACCCATTATTGTGTGCACCACATGCTATCAAAAAAATTTAATTTGTTCTCAATGATATATATTATAAAGGCTTGGGGTGTCACATTATTCCCTCTTATAAAAATTACATCATTGAAATATCATAGATATTAAACTCTAAATATATGGGGTTAGTTCTTATTTATAATATCCTATGATTCCCACATTGCTACCTACATTTTGTGATTTCCCCAAAGCACTATTACTAAATGTGCAATGAACTATCATTTTCAGAAGGTACGACTCATGTGTTTTTCAGTTTAATTATTTTTTTAACTTGGTAAACAAGAATTATGTCCTAAGGAATGTTCCAAAAAAATATAGTGCTTGTTTTGAGCCTAGAGCTTCATGAATTGGAAGAAAGCAGAAGGCCACACAGTTTTTCGCTGGTTAGACTAACTTTACGAGGTAACTGTAAAGTGGTATTTTGAAGCATTAAGGGATGAAAAACTTATCTAAAATTATGTGACACGAGGCTCCTGATAGCGTGAGATTTTATACATCTTGAATTGAGTGATTTTTTATAGTTTTCACATGGTTAGAAAACCCTATGACTTATCCATGTGGCATCTCTTCTAGGGATGTGGGAATAACACAATTTGTGAATGATTTTTTGAAACCATGTGGCTATACTACGTGCCTCTATTTTCAAGGGTGAAATGTAAAATTTTCCATTAACAAAATCATAAAACATATTTTCTTATTCCTTTATCTAATTATATAAGATGTATTTGGTTTTATCCTCCCATGGATCTTTGTTTCTCGTAATCTATTCATTGATTCCAATCACACTTCTAGACTCCAAATCATGATCTATCAGATTTGTTTGATAGAAATCTTTAATATTTCCATTTCTCTTCTATTCTAATTTTATCATCATATCTATCAGGCTATTTAGGTGTAACCTCATTAGCCCTATTTTCAAGGTGTTGGACCATTTCTTCAATTTTATAGTCATCTTCAAATATGAGGCATCTATTCGATGAGGAGTCACCAAATTCCCTAAGGTATGTGGTATTATTGTTTTCCCCACATATTTTGCTGTTTCATTACTTTATTATGGCACCATATACCTAACTTTTCTACATGTTTCCCAAAATGTATTTCTTCATTCTAAATTTATATAAAAACCATATTACTCTCTCTAGGATCTTTTTGTAGTATCTAAAGTATTTCATCCTCAATTATGGACACCCATTTGGTGTGCTAGCATGAAAATTCCATTTCTTTTTAATTAATTAAATTCCTAGATTTCCTTCAAATAATTAATCTTAGATTGTAAATGGAATTTCCAATTTTTATATAAATTTTTATAGAACAAAATCACCTCATGAGTTCATGGATTATCTAATATAAGGAAATTACCTTATATGCTTCTGCACAATTAGAAAGAGAACATATTAAGTTCTTTTTGAGCATTTCAATTGAATTTACATGCATTGATTAATTAGAAAGTTTGATTAAATTGACTGAATTGATTCACGAGGATTGGACTGGCCTAAATGAATTAAATGGAACATTAGAATAAATGGAAATGGGTCTTTAGTCCATTCCAATTGTTTCATGCTCAATTAAATGAATTATATGAATTATGACACAATTATTATATATATTTGGATTGATTATTATATTTGTTATGATGTGATCCCTTTTATTATTATATTTTTATGATTATTCCATAGAGATTGGATATGGAAAAATGGTTTAGATAATTTTTGATCATGAAAATTCACTCCCCCTTACATTGGGTGATGAGAATGATTTATCACACCATTGGAACTATTTGGACAGTGGGATGACACACCACATCCCTTGATAAAGTTGTTGATTTGACCATTCTACCACCATCATGAGAGATAATCATGAAACCTCTCATTCATTATGAGATGTAGGGATTGTAATATTTCATGAGCATATATGATCTTTTAGACTTTCTATGGATGACTGAGTTACACCCTAATCCAAATAGCCCTTAGTATTTCATGTACATGGATACTTATGTCTGCATGTACTTTGTCCATATAGGTAGATACAATATATGATAATACTATATATATATATAGATATAGTTACTAACAAAAAAGTCATTCCAGCTATGATTGGAAGAAGTTAGATCCATCAGTGTCTTTTAGAAACCTTATAAGGATAAAACATATTTATTAATCTTTTTATATTAATTTATTTATACCTTCACATAACTGTTTCTTTTCACACTTCTTGGATTACTTCTAGGCACCATTGGTGGTGGACTACATGGATTTTATATCACACGGCACACATGATAACTTTGGAACCATGATTAGATTACATGACTTCAGGCATGGATATGAGAATATTCCCTACTATGAACTCTTGATAAGATTGATTTAAATTTGGATCATAGGAGAGAAGGATCGAGTATATAATCGAGATCCTAATGGAGTAGGTTTTTCTTTCATTTTGTACTATTTTTATAGCATGTAGTATATTTCATTCCACTGTTCCCATTTTGTATGTCATCCTACCATTCCATCATGTATATGACATTTCATTGTGTCTTTTGATATCATTATTCCAGTTTTCAATTATTTAGGCTTCTATTGTTTATTAATATATATATTTTATGTGCTTTCATTTCTATGGACTACAAGTCTAGTTTTGTAGTGTATGTTATATCATGATTCTAGTACTGTATAATTGTTGTTGTTATACTATGTGACACTATGATATAATAGTATAGTCTCCCAACTATACCACATTTACACAATATTTTATAGTCTATAGCTTCTAGAATATGGGGAGACATGATTGAATCCATGTAACCCACCAGATTGGGGATCCAGTTGAGTGGACGTTAGGTTAATATGTTACAAAGTGACATCAGTGCATTTTTTCCACTATCACACTATTTGCGTATTAGATAGGAGACTAGGAGTTAATGGGATTTAGAAATGAACATGTGCTTAGTAATAACTAACCCATGTATAGGGGAAATCCAAATTACCTGGGATGGGTAATTATTGTAATTGATGATAGATGTTATGGTAGATATGACTTTATCCTTGGGTGACACACATGTATAATGATGTTATTGATACTTTTATTATTGAATTAAGTCCTATTTTATCTTGGCCCAAATAAAAGAATGTGTTTCGCCACAGTAATCATTATAGGAACAATATGAATAATATACCATACATTTTTCAATTCCACATATATTTTTAGTGGGAATTTTCTTTTGCATAATATTAGTTCCTTTATTATCTATGGAATTATGTTGAAATTACCTATATTGAATGGAAAACATAATTGAAACATACAATTCCTTCCTTAACCAAATAGTTATTTATTACATTGTATAATGTAGACCAATTAAAGAGTCATGTAATTGCACATTGAGGCATTTTCCATTGGTTTCATGGGCTAGAAAGTGTTATGGTATGCATTTAGTGGATTCCATATTTCAGTTCATGAGGAGTATGGGCCCTTATGGATGGAAAATGGTGATTTATCTAATTCAACCATTTAAAGAGATATTAAATATATAAATGAGTAAAAATCTGAAATGAATATTCACTATAATAATGAAATGGTTACATTATTCACGTGATATGAGACCAAGACATAAAACTGACCATATTAGTGGGTATTTGGTGTGTCTATATGATCTTATAGACTATAATGGTATTTTATACCACCTAGACCTAGTTGTTAAACTAGAAAAAGAGCTGTGATCTATTCATAGGAAGGTTATGCACCTATCCTAGTTTTCCATATACTATATTTTCACTATTAAGAATATATTATGAGTAATGAGGTTGAAATTGTAGCATCATGCCTCCACGACATCCTCCTGTCATACGCCCTGAAGGTGGTGACAACATTGCACTAGAGATGGTGGACCATGATCCACCAATGGTTCCTTTTATAGTGCCACATGTGGATCCTCATTCTATTCAAGATATGGGAAATAATTCTTAGTTTCTTGAGGCTACTTCTGTGAGAATAAAAATATGTAAGGTGTTTCTTAACCTACCCCAACTATAGAAAAGTTAACTCGGGTGTTCCAGTATAATAATCCTCCCATATTTTTGGAGGATGGAAGAGAACATGCTATTGAGTCTTGGATGAAATCTATTATTTCAATATTCGATCATCTGAAGATTCCTCCAGAGTAGTGGTTCAAACATACAGCTTATATGATATGTGATTCTTCCATTCGATTGTAGGAGTTTTTTATCCTTAGAGATCAGCGTCAAAATATGGTTTAGGATGATTTTTAGACTATCTTATATGAATAATTCTTTCCCTAGTCTCTAAGGAATGAGTAGGTTATAGATTTTATAAACCCATTATTGGAAGATATGTATGTCAAGGAGTATTATTCTCTCCTTATAGAGATGTAGTTGTTTTCACTTACTCTAGTAGGTGATGATCTTATGAAATTCATAAGATTCGAAGATATGAAGGTATAAACCATCCAATCACTATTCTTTATCTTTTGGTTGATGACTATTTTTGAAATATTTTACTAGGATCTTATTAGAGAGAAGGATATGAGGACAAATGACACTGAAAGTCACACCAGTTCGAAACCTAACCCCACCAGTGATTCTTCTTGAGGATGCCAACATCATTTTGATGATTCTTATGAGGGGAGTAGATGTCAAGATCCTCATACTAAAAGGTTCTTGATATGTCACCGATGGTAGAATATTAGATACACTAAAACATAGTTTTTATGGGATATATAGGTATATGGTAGTGGTGTGAGTATGGGCCATATCAAGCACTTCTATGGTACTTTTCCATCAGCTTCTAGAGAGTGTGGATCTACACCAAATCCATGATTAGGTGTAATTCCAATAATATATCATCAGGTAGGTAGCTAGAATAAGATCGTCTGATCAGGGATAGGAGGTGGTCGAGTTAGAGGAAGCAATAATTATTATTCTTAGTTCTAGACGAGAATGATTTCATAGGGAATTCAGGTTGTGACTGAGGACCATGGTATGGACTAGTTACATGTAGTGAAACCCTTATTGAAGGATAAGAGAACCGTAACTTCTATAATTAGAGGTATTATTCTAGTAGCCTCCACTATAGTGTCTACATTATTTGATATAGGAACCTATCATTATTTCATATATGAGGAAATCACCGTGATTTGGGCCTTGATATCGATCACATCTATGTCATTATGATGTTTTATACCAAATTAGGTATATGGTAATATGGAGTAAACTATTGTAAATTTTTTCACCTTGAGATAGGAAGATTCCACTTCATATAGAATCTTTTTGTCATTGACATGGCGATATTTGAAGAAATCATTGAGATGGACCGGTTAATTCCCTATTAAGCTCATATTTTCTTCAATATTTTAAGGGTGACATTTAAATCAACAAGAGGCTGTTGGATCATGCATAAGGGAGAATTAGATGTTTATGCATCTTGAGTTGGATCTAAGCAACATAGGCTAGGTATTATAACAACTCAAATTTCTAGTATTTTCTTAGATGATCAGGGGTTACGACCAACTATACTCCCTCCTGTAGTGGATCATTTTAGGGACATATTCCATGAGAAATTCTCTAGTTTACCTCTACTATGAGAGGTAGATTTTACTATTGATCTAGTTCTTGGAGTATCACCAGCGACCATTCCACTTTAAAAGATGGACCCTATGGAACTCAAAAATAAATAGGAGGATCCTAAGGATAAATGGTTTATACACCCCAAAACACATCCATATGGATCATTGGCCCTTTTTCTCTATGAAGGAAGATGGTACCCTTAGGTTCTGTGTGGATTACATTTGATTAAACCAGCTCATGATAAAGAATCAATATTCATCACCTCAAATAGAGGACCTAGTGGACCAGTTCTGAAGAGAGAGAGTATTTTCAATGATTTATTTGAGGTTAGACTATCATTGGGTTCATTTCTTGTATTCAAGCATACCTCTCACAACATTCATGAGTTGGTATGGTCTGTACAAGTACATGGTTATGATGTTTAGAATCCTGAACACACCTTCCATCTTCATATATCTTATGAATTGGGATTTCCACTGATATAAAGATACACTAATGGTAGTCCTTTTTGATGATATAATATTGTATTATCACTATCCACATGACCATTCCAAACATGTTGATATAATTTTTAATACACAGAGAGAAAACAATCATTATGATAATCTTAGTAAATTGCACTTTAGCATCGACAAAATCCACTACCTAGGTTATATCATCTCAAATTTAGAAGTCCTAGTAGACCTAAATAATGTGAGAGCTGTATTTTCTAGGTTTCATCCTGGGAACATGGTTGGAATATAGAGTTTCTTATAGAAAGATAGATATTATATTTTATTTATCGAGGATTTATCATTCATCACATTACCACTTAAGGGATATAAAAATAAGGGCATGTAATTTTTATGGTAAGAATCATAAAGAACGTCCATTAAGAAGTTGAAGGGATGTTTGACTTCATCATTGATCTTGATTCATCCAAAGTTTCAAAGAACCTGTATGGTTTATTGAATCACATATGATATTGGGATTGGATTTTTCCTAATGCAGGTCGATAGAGTGGTCGTGTATGGGTCTCATAAATTGAGACCACATGAGTGTAATTACATAATGAACAAACTTTAGTTTGCTTTAGTATTTCGTTCCTTACAATTTGGGAGACACTATTTACATAGAGAGATTTTTTGGTATTCACTGATCATAAAATCCTCAAGTGAATCATAAATAGTGTGATCACAATCTTAGAAAGAGCAGATAGGCTGAGTATATACTTTTTTTTGATTTCAATATTTTCTATATGCATGGTAAAGGAAATATGGTAAAGGAATATTTGATCCAAAAGAGTATGAAATAGGAGGTTTATGAGGCCATTAGTTATTGGAAGCTCATGGAATTGATTTTGAAAATGAGTTTTGAGGTTCAGGAGGATGATGTTTAGACTATCCACAAAATGATTATATTGAAATATATAATTCTATAATGGGTGAGAATGAGGGAAATATATGATCCCATGGGAGTATTCCTAAGGTAATGTTTCTCAGATAATGATACATATTATGGTTGGACTATGGATGGGAATGGTACTTTATGATTCCATGTACAAGTATGGTTCCCATCAGACATCAGAGAGGATATGATGCAACAAATTCATGCCTTTTCCTGGTAATTTCACAGTAGTATCACCTAGATGTATCATTTCTTGAATATCTAGTATTTGTTGATGGGTATGAAATAGGAGATTATTAACATTACCCCGTAGCATTCCATCTATATGTAGGTGAAGATGGAACATCATCATATCTAAGTGATTTTATAGATGTTTTCCATTCTTGAGTGGAAATGGGATGTTGTTTATATGGATTTCATGACTGGTTTACTGAGGTCACCATGTGGAAATGATAGAATGTGGGTTTTCATTAACGATTTGAAAAGGCTGCAAATTTATTACCTATGCCAGATACCTTCTTGTAGATGACCTAGGGAGGTTGTATGTTAGGGAGGTTATATATATTCATATAGATCATTGTTTTATCATTTTTGATAGAGAAACTCGATTCATGTCATGGTTCTAGAAGGGGTTACTGAAGGCCTTGGGTACATAGTTCCTTCTAAGTGCGTTCTATCACCCACAGACTGATAGATTGATAGAGCATATGATTTAGGTATTATAGGACATGATACATGCATGTGTCCTTGACATTGGGGGTTCTTGGGAGAAATATATATAACTAATTGAATTATATTATAATAATATATTTTAGGCAACCATCGGGAAGGATACTTTTGAATACATATTTGGTAGGCCTTTCTAATCACCTCTATGCTGAATAGGTGAAGAAGATGCATCTTTTATTAGACCTCAAGTCATTCAAGAGACTATAGAGTAGGTCTAATTGATCAGAAAGTGAATGATGACAGATCATCAATGAGAAAAATCTAGTTCCATCTAGTGCTGGTCACATCTTTAGTTCTAGTTCAGAGGTTGGGTTTTCTTACAAGTCACAACTAGGTTTGGGAATACACATATTCATAGTCAATGTAAGCTCTCACCTAGGTTCATTAGAAACATTGATGTTTTAAAATAGATTGGACTAGTGGCATACCAGATAACACTTACTTAGAGATATTGGTCTATGATTTATGTCCTACATGTATTTTATCTTCATTTATATTATTCATACTCATCACATGTCTTTTATCATTATGAGTTTTATCTAGATATGGATTTTTCATTCGAGGATTATCCAATTAATATTGTATATTGGAGCAAGAATACACTCCATGGAAGATAATATCCTCTGGTATTGTTGATATGGAAGCACAAATTAGTATTAGAAGAGACATGGGAGTAAGAAGCTGATATATGTCCTCAATGGCTATAACTATTTGCTACTGTTACCTCTTTACCCCCTAAAGGCCAACATTGGGATGGCTTACTTTAATGATGGGATATTTTAATGGCCTATCTTTTGATGAAGTTATGACTCATTTTTTCAAGTTTAATTCCTTATTTTTATATTGGTGAATTTGAGTTACAACCTAAAATTTTATCTTCAGATATATTACACTATTTTGGTACAAGTTCATTTTCCATATTTTCAAGATGTTAGATCATTTTATCAATTTCTTCCAAAACAAATTTGAATTTTAGGACACTATTAGATGAGGAGTCTTCAATGACCTCAAGGTAGTTGGTATCATTGTTCACTAAACATGTTTTTGTGTTTCATAATCACGTCATTGTGCTATATGCCAATAATTTCAATATGTTTACCAAATATGTATTTATTCTCCCTAAATTGTTATATGAACCTTGTTATACTCCCAAGGATCATTTTTTAGTTACTAGAGGATGTCGAACTCAAATGTGGACACCCTTGTGCATATCATTATGAATTTCCCTTTGTATTTAGTTTATTAAATGGTCATTACAACATTTAAGAATTCATATTGGATCTTAAATGTTATTTCCCAATTTTATGTAAATTATTAAAGAACCAAAGCACCACCAAAGTTATTGAATTGACTTATAAATGGAATTTTACATGGTGGTAGTTTCAAAATTATAAAAACAACTCCTAAGTGATTTGTTGAATGTTGTAATTAAATTTTTATGTGTTGTCAAATTACTAGACATAATTAAATTGGATTACTTCATAATGGTTTTCCAAGACTAAAGGAATTAAATGGACAAATGAAATAAATTCCAGTGGGTGGTAAGGCTACCCCAATTGTTTTATACATAGATACATGGTTTATATGAATTATTACACCCTTTTTATACATATTAGGTTTGAGGAATATATAGTTTATGTGGTGATCCCTTAGATTATTATATAATTATGATTATTCCATAGATATTGGACATGGAATGATGGTTAATAGAATTATTAATCACCATGATTCACTATCCCTTACATTGGGTGTTGATCATGATGTCACACACCATTGACAGTATTTTAATGGTGGCATGAAACACCACACCCCTTACTTCGGTTTTTGACATGATGAATTACCTAATATCACAATTGATTATCATGATATCTCTCATTGATTATGAGATGTAGGGATTTTATCCTTGATTGAGCTTAAGGAATCTTTCAGACTTGTTGTGGATGACTAAGATACACCATAGTATATCCAATACCAATTATTTAATGTATATGGATACTTGTGTATGAAAATAATTAGTCCATATAAGTGGATGTAGATATAAAAATTCTATATATATTATTACAATATATATATAGTTACTAAAAAACACTCATTTTGACCATGAGATTAAGTAGGTAGAGCCTCTATGTGTCCTTTAGAAACATAAGAAGGATGGTATTTATTTGAGAATCTGTTTCTATTAGTTCATTTATACCATCACACTTATATTCCCATTCACACTTCATAGATTACTTTTATTTACCATTGGTGGTGATTGATTGGAATTTTAACTAACATCATACTCGGGCTACTATTTGAAATCGAGTAGATTACTTGTTTGCATGTATGGATAAGGGAAAGATTCCTAATAATTATTATTGATATGAATTATTTTTAGTTGGAGCATATGATCATAGGATTGTGCATATTCTTGATATTCTAGTGCAAATTTTTTTTATCCTTTTGTAGAATTTGTAAATAATGTTCTAAATGGTTGTCCTGTGATCCCTTTTTTATATAATCTTTCCATGACATAATGTATATGAAATTACCTGGTGGATTATTATATTATAATTAAATTTTATATTTATTTATTATTCAAAATTTTATTACTATATATTTTATATGTGTTTCCATTTCAACGACTTACTTGTCATGTATTTTAGTTTCTGTTATATCATGATTACACTATTTTATGCTTATTATTTATATATATTTTTCACTCTAATATAGGTTTATAAGCTCCACACTATACCACATTTAAACTATCACTACAAGATGTCAGAATGTAAAATATGAGGAGGTGTGTTTTAGGCCATGTGACCCACCAACTCAAGGCCCTCGTTGAGTGGATGTTGGGTTGGGATGTTAAAATATGTATCGTCTAATACATCAATACTTCATCTTTTGTATCAAAAATCTGTATGGTATCTTCATTGTATGATATATCATGTTCCAATACAATTTATTGTTAGGTGGGGACATTATTTGGGTATGGAATGTTCTTTTATAACAATGATAATTGGAACAGATAATGTACTTTGGAGAGTCTTGGTGGAATTTCCAAATAATAAGAGAAATCTTCAATTCTTTTAAGTATATCAAATGGTATGATGTAAATGGGGTTAGTTCCAAATTATTATCAAACCTTATAACACACTTCCATATATATTATTTCTAGAAAACATTTTCACCCAACTCAAATTCCAAATCATTCTTCATATTATCGACATAACTCTTTTTCATACATTGGGATACATTATGGTGAGCCTGAATAACCATTACCTTTATTGTTTTTTCATTAAATTTTTTTAGGCCAACACATTTCTTTTCACCCCCTTCATTCCGAAAATATGGAGTATTACATCCCTTTCCATATAAATCATTATATAGTGCCTTTTGGATAATAGAATGGAAGCTATTGTTATATGAATATTATACAAAAGGTAAATACTAATCCCACATTCCCTGAAAGTCAGGAGATCATGACTTTAACATTTCATCCATTGTATGAATAGTCCTTTCATTCTATCCATATGTTTAAGGATGTCATGCAGTTCTTAAATGATGTTTAGTATTGTTATCCCTATATATAATTTTCCATAATATCAATGTAAAGTGGGGATCATGATCATAAACAATTGAAACAGGTGAACCAAAAAGTATTAAAACATTATTAAAATAGATCCTTTCATGGTTATCATGAGCTAAGTTTTATCTTATAGAAAGAAAACTTGAATATTTGGTTAGGCGATCAATGATAACCCATATTTCATCATTCATTCAAAGATAATTTGGTATTCATGTAACAAATTACATAGTAATACATTCTCATTTTAAAAAAGAAAAAGGCATAGGTTTTATAATTCCTAGTGGATGTTGTCTCATAGCTTTTAATAATTAACTAACCAAACATCAAGACACATAATCAATAATTTCCCACATTATGCTATCTCGCAAAAAATGTTACCTCAAATATTTATAAATCTTTATGGTACCAGTTTTTATAGGGAAATTCGATCATTGGCTGTCATCCAAAAATTCCATATTTATATCAGGTATAGATGCACCACAAAATACCTTTGTAAATGTTAGAACACCTTCTTCACATTTGAAGTTTTCTAGTTTCCTGTCATTCATAACTTTAATTTTCATCTCATTGTTCTCAACATCATATTGAGAACTTCTTTTCTTTTCTAATAAATATGGTTTCAAAATAATTTGGAAAATTAGCGATTTCTCCAATTCCTTAGTAATTTCCACATGCATTTTTACAAGATCCATGAGAATATGATCCCTCTCAATCCTCATTTGGTTCTTAAGTACCTGATCTTTCCTACTAAATTCATCCACTATCACATTTTATCTCCCTAGGTTGTAGTGTATTGAGAAATAATAATATATGAGTAGATCATGCCATTTAATTTTCATCATAATGAGTTATTTCTATGAAAACATGTATTTTGGGCTTTATGATCTTTGTATTTTGTAAATATTTCATGATAAAGATAATATCTCTAAATCCTTGAGGTAATGAATACAACTAATCACTCAGGATCACGGGTTGGATAATTCTATTCATGAGTCTTTAATTACCTTGATTAATATCTAATAACATTATCATTTTTCAGTATGAAACCACTAAATCCCTCTGATGCATCACTGTAGATCACAAAATTATCATTTCTAGTTGGTAGGGTCAAAATTGGATAATTGAACAACATTCTATTTAGTTCAACAAAACATTCTTCACTTTCCCTTTACCAATAAAATGTAATCAATTTATGTGTAGTATTATTTAAAATGTTAACCATCAGAAACAATTCTGAATGAATATCTAAAAATATCTTAACAAAACCAATGAAACAACATACCTTAGTTATGTTTTTTCGGTATAGGACATCCCATTAGTAACTTTTTCTTTAATAGATGAATAATGATTTTATCCTTGAAAAAAATATTGACATGAAAAAAACTTCTTGAAACCATATATCACACTTATTAAAATTCCCATTAAAATATTTCCCTTCTAAGTGTCTTAATAATGATCTGAAAGTGATTCTCATGGCTCTCATAGATTTAACAATACAAAAAAATACCATCAATGAATACTACAAAAACACACAAGATATTTGATGAATAATTTATTCACTAGTTCTATAAAATTATGGTTCATTATCCAATCCAAATTGAATTATTGTAGAATAGTAATGTCTATAGCATGTTCAAATATCTATCATTAGAATGCCATTATTCTTTACTTAGTTATAGTGATCGCTTAGGCTTGGACTTCTCCAATTGGAATCTTCTTTAGTAGAATCCCTTAAGGCTTATGTAATTAGTTGTCATTATTCCCCATTTCTTTATAACTGAATAAATTGGGATCACTATTTTATTTTTGGCCTAACATTAATTATCCCAATGACACTTATCTTCACACTTCTAACAAACTCCCAATATAATAAAGAATTTATCTAGTTAATTCATTCTATAGTTTTTTCATGATATAATTGACTATGTTGTCTTATTTTTTAATGATTCATTCCTTTTTTCTTGGGTATTTAGATAATATCTTCTTCTCTTCATTCCCTATACATTTGTATGAATTAAATAATTCCATCTCAGTTTTTATATCACATAAAAATATCTCATCCTATGAGAAAAAATTTTGGGAGACCAGCACCTTTCAAAGAGTTTTCATAATACTTTCATAAAAATGGACATTCTTGGACTATGTCTTGTGTATGTTACCCGTAACATACCTATCTAACCTTGTAAAGATATCCATATACTATGTGTAAATTTCTTCTTATTTTTTCTTTATACTATGGAAATTTATGTTCATTTAAATTTTTTCTCACGAGGGAAGTATTTTTCAATGAATGTATCCTTTAAATAAGTCCATTCCATAATTTATATTTCCTCTTCCTCCCTATTGTTTTGGATCAATGACCACTATTGATCAACATAAACTTTCATAAAATACACTACAAGTGTAGCATAGTTCTTTTTATATCATCGAATGTTCATAACAATTTTCTGAAGATACTTAATATGTTTCTAAATTTCCATTAGACTAGTAGACCTACTAAATTATTAGAGTTTCAATCACATAAGGATATACAATATAGGTTAATCTCTTTGTGTAATAGGTTTCTCCATCTGGTCAAGGTTAGTTTTCATAAAATCATTAATTTTCCTTAATATGTCCACAATGTTATCATTTCTAATATGAGGTGAATTGGCTTCCTCAAAAAGACAATCTCATCATTTGATAATAAAATAATTTAAATAAAAATAGAATTTTAAAAAATAATGATAGATGAAGATGAGAATTATTTTATAATTAAATTTCAAAGGAAACATGAGGGAAATAGTTTCATGTGAATCCGTAAATGTTTCAAGTCTGGAAATGATGATCATCAAGAAATTGAATATTGAAGTGATGGAATGAAGTTAGATAAGGACAAGAATAGAGAGAAATATCCACAGAATGCACCAACCACACTCCAATGTTTTAAATGATATAATTAGGTAAACTATCTCAACTAGTTCCAAATATGAATGTTAATGATAATTATCAATGTAAAAACACCATCTAGGCCCATATACAAAGTGAAATCTCGTGAAATCACTATTTATAAAGAGGGATGTAATAACAACATGGTGAATAATACAAATACCATAAACTCTAGATCTTATAATGTATTATTTGATTTTGGATCTACCCACTCTTTTATATCCAATGACCTTTATAAGGGTATCACATTACCAACTAAAAAAATAAATATTGTGTTTTTAGTAAAACCCTCTAATGGAATAATTATTTCATCAAAATTCTATGATTCTTCCCTAATTGAATCTTGTGGGAATTTGTTTCCTAAAAATAATCCTATTATTCATCTAGTTGAATTCCATGTTATTTGTGGAATCCACTGACTTTATTTTGATATAGACCATATTAATTTCTAAATAAGGGAATATGATATCCTCTTAGTTTGATGACAAAAATTAACTTCTGATGAAAACTATATCGATCATATAGTTCATTATTTCTATTACAAAGGGGGATTTGTTTTCACATAGTTGGGGATAAACTCAAAAATAAAGGTATGAAAATTGTGGGGGATATTTTTTAAGTATTTCTATAAGAGAATTCAAATATTCCACAAAATAATTATGTTGAGTTTTCAATATAACTCATACATGGTGCCACACATATTTCTAAGACTCCATATAGAATGGCCCCAACATGGTTTCAAGAATTTAAGAATAAAAACTTAGAGAATATTGAAAAGGTATTAATTCACATAGGAGAATCACCTTGGGGGGAAAATGTTCAATTTTTAATAATAAAAATGGATAAATGAAACTCTAAATTTATTATCAAGAACATAACAATGTCACTATCAAGAAAAAGTATCCTTTACCCAGTAGAGATGACTTGATTGATCAACTATACAGAGCTCCATACTTTTTCAAAATGGATTTTCATTCCAGATTTCATCAATTGAGGGTCAAGAAGGAGGATGTACCTAAGTAAAAGTTACATAGAATGTATGGAAATTATGAATTTATATTGACTCTATTTAGCCTTACTAATTCCACCACTATCATCATGGATTTAATGAATAGATTATTTAGAGACTACCTGAATAAGTTTGTTATAGAATTTTTAGATGATATTCTTATTTATTGAAATAGAAAGGAATGTAATTATGATCATTTAATAATTTTTTTGATGATCCAAATAAAGAATAATAAATATAAAAAATTTACCAATCGTGAATTTGGGATATAGAAATGTGCATTCATGGTGACATAATCTAAAGCGAGGGTATTTTAGTAGACCCTCCACAGATAGAATTTATTTAATATTTTTCCTATACAACAATTGTTACTAATATACATAGTTTTCAAGGTTTGGATATATATTATTGGAACATTGGGGATAATGTTTTTGTAACGCCCTCAATATAGGTGCCACCTAAAGGTGCCCCGAACCTGGTTGGTCACATGACCTCAAGCACATTTCCCCAAAAGCCAGAGGCTTCTGAATAGAAACAAGGGGAATGTTGTGATATTGGAGAAACTATTCCCTTATTGGTAGAGTATACATATTGGAAAACAAATATAAAACAATAGTAGAAGAAATAATAACAAACATGAATATCAGTGGAATAGTGAAATTAAAATTAAAAGAATCCATATCATATATATAAATTATGCATGTCATATGTCTCTAGGAAAGTAGCCAAAAAGGTCATAATGCTTGAAATAAAACACAATCCAATACAAGGAAACAACAAGGAAAATCCAGTAGCATAAAAAACCTCATCTTGGTCCCATGCTCTCTAGCTCGAATAGATATCATGTACCTGATGAAGAATGAAAATTTACCCAATATAAACCTACAATCATATAATCTTATTAGGCCCAACACATGACCCAAACAGGGTGTGAGACAAATCCCAATAGGCAACCACCAAAAGATCTTTTCTTAACTGTCAGTGAAAATATATAGTAGGTAATATGAAAAAATGATCCAATAAACTAAGAAATACTCAAATTTAAACAATCCTATTGTTTTCAAATATATCATTTAAAATTTATTATGCACCTATTTAATCATGTAACCCTAGGATTTAGCCTATGATCTGTATCGCTCAGTGTAAATTAACAAAACCGACATCTCAGAAGACCATTTAAAGAATCATGTAAAACCGAATCCAAGCTAGTTATTTGGCTTGACAGATTCTTCACAATCATTCAATTATTCACAATGATCCTATGGTAAATATCTCAGATTCTACCCCCTTTGGTATAATATCATCATGTCATTTAAATAATGACTATATGGGAATGATCTCATGGTCTAACACCATTGGTCCAACATAAAATCAAGAAAAATATAAATGACCACTTGGGAAAGCTCCCACAGTCTAATCCCTTTTGAAAAAATTGCTACACCAAGGATCTCACGGTCCTGTGTAAATAAACCGGATGTTCCCTCAGGGTTCTTGGTCCATGAATCTCATGTTCCATTAGAAAAATAATCTAGAAGCACCTTTATTCTGCTTGGTCTATGACTCTCATGGTCTATTTTAAAAATAATAAAGCACATATCACAACAAAGAATCTCATGGAATATATAACCACCACATGGATAAACATTTACAATATATATCATAGTAATTTAAAATAATCAGTAACACAATCCTAGAAAAATATGGCTTTGAAAACAAGGAATGATTAACAGGCATTCTAGACCAAATGACCATAAACAACCAATCAAGGGAAACACACCCATGGGTTGTAACACAATCAAATTAATTTACCTTATCCATAAGAAACAACCCTTAATCAATTAATCAAACCATATCAGGAAATAATATGGTTTAATTCAAAATCATGCAACACCAAAAATGTGGCTATGTGTATCTTTTAGCATATATAATAAAAATACAATCAAAAAAAGGCACAAAACTCTTACCTTGATGTCGTAAGATTGATATACTTGAATGTTGTCCCTTGAGTAAACATATATTAGTATAGATCCATAAATGGTGAAAAAATTGTAACCATGAATAAACACGAAGAGAGGATGAATAAGAATGAAAGGATTTAGGGATTTGGAGAACTCATCGGTGGGATTCCAATGCCCCTGATGTTGTCTTAATTGGAGCTCAGATGAAGAATCGGGAGGGCTTCAAAGTGCATAGGTTGTTACTCAATGCTCTTGTACAAAACATGGGGAAAAAGAAACTGTTTCTAGTTAGGAGACATGACACCTTCTTATATATCAAATACAAATAAAAATACACAATGATTTATTTAAAACTACACACCGTGTAATAGCCTTAACCATCCCCCGACTTAAGGGGGTCTTCTAGGTCACCACACATCTATGTACTCGACCATTACAATGTCAGTACGCAGCTCTACGCGACTACCGGGTGCACGACATAGTCATGGAAGTACATAGAGTGTACTCAAGGAATCCCCATTTCTTTATATTTCCTCAAAAAAACCTAAAATAAAGACCCATACTTAGAAAGAAGATCCAGTTTCAGAAAGAAATCCACCATTAAATAAATTCATCTCATAATTTTCCTTCCAGGGCAGGTGAAGTAGAATCATCAAAAAAATCTTGCCACTGTGATCACATATCGACCTCCCTCTCCCAAGTCTCCTCTTGTACTCACCCGTGTAGCCATAGAACCCCCAGTAGAAAAACAAACAAACCATGGAGAACCTTTGTGATATGACCCACAATCCATATAGGGTTCTCCTTGAAGAATTCATCACCCTTTAACTAAACCACCTTAGGTTGAAAAAACATGAGATGAGTCAGAAAAGTAATGTCATAACTAAGAAACATGAATGATGTCATACATATCCTGGTACCTTTGAGGTAACTGTAACCAATATGAAACCGGCCCGACACTCTAAAAAAGCTAAAAAGTCTGGATGTATCTTGTTGAAAGCTTTTCCGATCTCCAAATCCTCCTTTGTCCTAACCTCTCTCTCACATTTTGGAAAACCTGATCTCCAACCTCGATCTCCAGAGGTCATCTCCATCAATCAACATTAGATTTATACTGAGACTATGCGATATCCATACTCTTCTAAATCAACTCCAAATACTCAGTGATCTATTTTCAAAGACAAGTTCCCCTCATAGGTGGCTCTCCTCTCTCCAACCAACATATGGGTGATCGACATGACCTACCATACAAAGCCTTATAAGGTGCCATCTGAATCGTTGCCAGAAAAATATTATTGTGGGAAAACACCATAAGGGGTATGTGTCTCTCCCATGAGCGCCCAAAATCCAAGATGAATTTTTGAAAAGTTTCCTACATGACCAGAATCATTCACTCAGATTGGCTATCTCTCCAGGTATGGTAAGCTGTACTCATAAGTACCTGTGTACCCAAATCCTAATATAGTCCCTGCCATACATGAGAAGGAAACCAGACATCCCTGTCTGAAATGATAGAGTGAGAAACCCTGTGAAAATTTACTATCTATCAGATGTACTACCTTCCATGATCATAAACACTGATGGATTCCATAAATTGAAATAAATTTACAACCCTCATGATCTTATCGAGAAAAACTGAAACTGCATCATACCCTCAAGATGACTTTAGTATACCTTTCACAAAATCCATCATGACATTATTCCACATCCTCTCAGGAATTGGTAAAAATAATAATAGACCTGTTTTTCGCTAATTCATTGCCTTCACCTACTGATAGGTGGATCGTATCATTACCAAACTAGCTACACCCCTCTTCATACATGGCCACCAATACTAAAAATGAGGTTCTCGATACATCTTCGGGACACCAGGATGAACTTCCCATATTGAGGCATGAAAATATCACAACATCAACTCACATAATTCTGTTGACACACATACACACCCATGACAACACAACACCTCATCCTCCCTTACGGTCCACCCAGGACTGGGGTCCTCACCAAACACACTATCATATAGAACTAGACCATCAGAATCTGATAGCTTCCACATTAGCACTGGATATATCAGAGTAGAGGTTACAACTATAGAAGAAATACACATCTTCCCCTATCTGTCGTTCACCTCCAAATGCAACTTAGACAATATATCCATAGGCTTCCACTCACTACTAGCCTCCTGAACTACTTGTATATGAGTCTTAATCAACATATCAGAAACTGTATTGCCTTTCCAAGGCATGTAGGCAAGCTCAATATCAAAGGACTGAAGGTACTCCTCAAACCATCACTATCTCTAATTCTGATCTTGTTGATTAAAGATGTACTTGAGGATTTTGTGGTCAGTGTGCACCAAAAAATGATCTCCCAATAAGTAATTTATCCAACATCTTAATGAATAAACAACAAAGAAAACACGAGATCGTGGGTAGTGTAGTTCCTCTCATGTGGCCTCAACTACCGCGACCCATACCCAATAAATCCTCCCCCCTACAAATTCACTCCTCCCATCATGATACCTATTGCGTCGTAGTAAATGGTACAACTCTTCATCGATTTCGGAAAAATTAGTATCAGTGCTAAATTCAATCTCCCCTTCAACACCTGAAAGGATATATAATAGGAATCTATACACATGTACTTCAATAATATCTTAGTCAGCACCATCAGTGTCTTGGATAAGCGTGAAAAGTCATGAATAATGGATATGTTGTAACCAGCTATCCCCAAAAACTCTACACCTCAAAGAAATTATTTAGATGCTACCAAGAAACTACTATTTTCACCTTATATGTGTCTGCTGATAATCTTCTGTATGAGATGATATGACTCAGAAAATGAATCTAGTCCATCCAAAAGTCTCACTTTGAATGGTTAAAATATAACTGATTCTTTCTTAGTGTACTCAATACGATCTCAAGATGGATGGCATGGTCATGTCGAGTGTGAGAGTACACCAAGATATCATTCATGAAGACTACCAAAAAAATAATCCATGCAAGGATGGTATAATCGGGTTATCAGTACCTTGAAAACTCCCGACACATTCGTGATACCAAATGACATAAATAAAATACTTATATAGACCATACCTACCCTGAAAGAATGTATTGGGTATATCTAATGGTCTAACGTGAAACTGATGATAACCAGATCTAAATTCTATTTTTGAGAACACCCAGGCTCCTCGAAGCTGATCCAACATATCATCAAATCTCAGTAAGAGATATCGGTTCTTGACCGTCAACTGGCTTCTCATTCAATTATCCGCACAATGGTTGAGGGTAAAATCCTCCTTCATTGAGAAAAGGACCAGTGAACCCCATGTAGAAGTACTTGTTTGGATGAAACCCTTTTCTTGCGACACCTCTAATAGCTTCTTTAGCTCTAATAACTTTGGTTTGGCCACAATGTAAGGATGAATAGACACTGTATCCACTCTTGGAACAATATATGTAGAGAAATATACCTCTCATTCCAAGGGTAAACCTAAAAATTCATCTAGAAATACATCACTTAATTGACCCACCATAAGAGGAAAGTACATTTGTGAAGTCCCATGGTCAACCATATATAGACTAGAAATATGGTATGTGATTTCTCAAAACCTATGATCCTCGGGTCCCGCTCTACTACCATGTATATCCCATTCTACCTTGAGTAGTAACGATTTTCCCTCTGGTGATGTGAAACCCACCTAGAAACGACAGCATTCAAAAAAGTCATGAAATGAGACCAACTAGTCCATACCAAAAATTACATCAATGCCTATCATCTCTAAGATATAGAGGTCCCATAAGAAGTGACACCCACCAATCTATAGAGGTCACTTTTCGCACTAATGTACACTATTATTCCTAATCACCAACAGACTTTCTAGCATCATAACATCATTTGATGTAATGTTAAAGAGCCCAAGGATCTCCACAATGACAAAAAATATAAAACTATGTGAAGAAACCATATCAAAAAGAGAAGAAGATAAAACTAAGTCAACTAGAACCATACATATAACCATAGAGGTTTTGGGATTCTCTTGCTGCTGGGTCTGCTCCATGGGAAAAGTATGACCTATACCATAGCCATGTGACCATGCCGGGATACCCTGAGATAATCCACCTTGTTTTCACTAGAAAACTATTGTCTGGATATCAAGAACACGACCACCTCATCTGCTTAAATGGTCTGAGGAACTCTAGTTCCCTGACTAATGAGAAAATGATGGTTCTCATTCTGAATACAGAGTCAAAACTGATCCCCTCTCACATTCTGTGAGTGATCACTATATGAAAAAACACTGAAGATGGCCCATCATTCCACAAGATTGGCTCTCGACTGGGTATCTCAGAGAATGTAGTCTCATATGCCCTCTTTTCTTGCACTAGCGGTACCTGACCTGGCTACCCAATGATACATCCCTGCTACTAGAATGGCCAATCAAAGGCACCCTATGGTGCTTCCTACTATCAATCTAAGGAGTACCTACTCTGGATGCTTAACTACCCTGGATTGCAACTCCAAACTCCCTCAGATTGTGATCGGTTATCAAGGAATGATTTACTATAGTAGTCACCAATGTAAACATGAAAACATTCACCGATGATCGGATTTCATACCTGAGAACATCATCAAATCTCCTATCTAGTGATAAATCTTCACCCACCCAAAAAATAGGTGTAACACACTGAATCACATTAAAGATAGAAGAGTAATCTATCACTGAAATAGATCCCTACTCCAAATTCATGATCTACTAGGCTTGATCAGCCATCAACATCATGGGATAGAAGTAATTAGAGATGGTCCTCAGGAACTCTTCCCGTGTCATATCCTGATGATGTCATGCCTCTGAGAAAACATCCCACCATCTCTTTGCGGATTCATGTAGCATGTAAGTCGCAAGATTCACCCTCCTCTGAGGAGGCATCTCCAGAAGCTCGAAGATAGAAATCATGGCCTCCAACCACAACTCAACAGCCTTTGGTCCCCCATACTCTGGAATATTGGAAGGATACTGCTTTTGGAACACCTGTGTCAACTCTTCCACAGTTGGGGTAGAATGTGGTGCTCCCGGAAAAGTCTGCATCATCCTCATAATGACTTCACAAAAATTTTCATCAGCACCGGTTTCTGGTAAAACAGCTAAATCCAATACATGAATAATGATAGAATCTTATATAAGTCCTTGATCTACCATTTCTGGTGTCAGATCATCGCTCTGTACCTAGCATACAACAGGAGGACGTCTTGGTGGCCTGACACTACAAGGTCAAGAACACGCCTTATTATGAGAATGATGAAAACAGAAACTCAAAAGTGTAGAAATAGAATATCTAAATGAAATCATTCTTTTTTAAAAAATTGGGTTACATGGCATGTAAAACAACCACATGGCATGTTACCTTAACCCTTATCATGTGCATGCACCCCCTGTCAACCTGGTCCGGTAACACCCCACACACACAGCGTGTTTCTCCTGAGACTAGGCACATACTTGAATATTCCCTCATACCAAGGTACTTCCATATAGATATAAATACATAGATATACTAGTAGAACACTAAAAATCACGTACACTTGAGACATGGTGCGTAAAAAAATGTTACATCCACCCATATCGTTAGTCACATGTCCGGATATAAGGTTGAATACAACACGACGTGTACTCCCAATACACAGAATCTACTATATAGAGCTTACCAACCCCATGTATTTTCTCACCCAATTATTAACATGGTCAACAACAACCCAATGTTTCTATATGGTACATAGTGTGTTCTAAATAATAGTCATTTCATCCAGAATAGATGAACACATGGTGTGTGTTCATTCCATCAGATGTCGTGTTTTTGGGTTTTCTCGATAGTAAGCTTCTGAAACATTCCAAAACCCCAAAATCAAAATATTTGGCCAAGGAATTCCACATTTCAATCATTGAGTTCCCATAATCCCCATGAATCTATGTTTTGAATCGTTATTTATCTCATTTCATAACATAATTCAATTAATGGGAAAATATGATCAACCAAATTCTAATCCAAGAGGGCCTATAAAACCTCCGGGACAAAATCACAGCAGTCATCCAAATGAAACATTATATATACTAATACCCTATAAAAATAGTTGGTATTCTTATCACATCATCTATCAAAACAACATACATATCTAGCACAACATCTATCATAACAACATGCAATCAGTAATGCACCCTACAAGGAATGACATGAATGCATGAAATGCGATCAGTAGAAATTGAATATATTATTCATGATAGGGAATACCATTATAATATCATGTTTTAAAAAAATAGAACCATAATTATATCACTATTAACAATAGAAAAACGTTCATCACCCAACAAAGAAATCGAATGAACTGTAATAATTTAAAATCAAAAGAATAAAATTCAATTCAAGGAAATATGGATTTTACCTATACACGGGGTAGATACTATCAATAAAAACTAATTAACAAACTCCATTTCCTTCTTTTCCTTTTATAATGTCACCATATAGTAAGAAAAACCAGGAAAGAAACTCCTCTTATACAACTTTGTAACATCCCAAATCCGGGTGCCGCGCAAAGGATCCCCGAACGCAGTTGGCCACATGACCTCAAGCATATTCCCAAATCCCCAGAGTCTTCCAACTAGTAGCAAGAGACAAGTTGTGATATTGGGGAAACTATTCCCTTATTGGAAGAGTATACACAATAGGAAACAAATATAAAACAATAGTGGAAGCAATAATACCATACATGAATAGTAGTTGAAGACTAAAAGTAAAACCAACAAAATCCATATCATATATATAAATGATGCATGTCATATGTTTCTATAAAATCCGAAAAAATAGGTTAAAATGTGTGAAATACAATAAATCCAACACAAGGAATCATCACGTAAAATCTAATAGCACCACAAGCCTTTGCTTTCTCCCATGTTCTCTAACTCCAACATCAATCATGTACCCAATGAAGAAGGGAAATGCCCTTATCTATACCTATAATCATATAATATGCTTGGGTGAAAAACATTATCCAAATAGGGTGTGAGACACATCCCAATAGGCATCCTCAAAAATATCTGTGCCTAACTATCAGTGATTATACATAACATGTAATATGAAAAAAATGAAGCAATAAAATTATATGTACTAAAAAGTAAAAATCCAATAGTTTCAATTACAATCATTTATCGTTTATTATTCACCTATTGAATCATTTAACCCTGGGATATAGCCTAATATCTATATCCCCCCATGTAAAGTAACAAAATAGAAATCTAAGGAGGCCATCTAAACAATCATGTATAACCAAATCTAGGCTTGTGATTTGGTTGGAAAAACTCATCACAATCATTCAATTATTCACAATGACCCTTTGGGAAATTTATCATGGTCTAACACCTTTTGTATAATAGGATCAATTCATTTAAATAACAACCCTTTGGGAAATCTCTCATGGTCCAAACCCTTTGGTCCAACATAACATCAACCAAAATATAAACAACCACTTATTAATGCTCTCTCATTCAAATCCCTTTCGGTCAAATAACTACAACAAGGCTCCCATGGTCCTGTGTAAATAAAATTTACATATGCTCAGTCTTCATGGTTTAAATTTCTAATCGCCCATTGAAAAAAATGGAAATTCCTTCATTCTTCCTGGTCCAAGGCTCTCATGGTCCATTGGAAAAATAATAGCACACATATCCTGACAAAGAAGCTCATGTAATCTATAAGTACCACATGGATAAATATTATCAACAAATATCACAGGCATTTCATATAATCAGTAACACCATAATAGAAAAACAAGGCATGGAAAAAAATGTATGCCTAAAAGGAATTGTAGAAAATTGACCATAAACAATCAATCAAGGTAAGCACACCCATGGGGTGTCCCTTAAAGAAGGTATTTAACTTTACACATAAGAAAAAACCCTTACCCATTTAATAAAACCATAGGAGGTAATACCGGTGTTTAACTCCAAATCAAACAATACCCAAAACATGGGTATGTGGAAATTTTTTCATATATAATCAAAAGATAAACAACTAAATGAACAAACCACCCACCTTAATGATGTACGATCGATATAGATTAATGTTATCCCTTGAATTCTCTTAGATCAGTGTAGATCTACAAAACAATGAAAAATGGGCAAACTTGAATAACTCACAAGAGAGTTTGAATCAATAATAAAGAATACAAGGGTTTTTAGAAATCCCCGATGGGATTCTAACACAGTTGACGGTGTCTCAATTGGAGCTCGGATGGTGAATCGGGAGGGGATTGGAGTTTGTAAGATGTTTTGTAGCACTGTTGTACGAAACACTTGGTGAAGAAAGTGTTTTCAAAAATGAGATGTGACCACCTTCCGATATATAAAATTAAAAGAAAACTACGTAGTGTGTTCTTTAAAACTACACACCATGCCTTAACTATCCCCTGACTTAAGTGGTTCTGTTAGGTAACCACACGACCATGTAGTTGGCCATTATAAGGTCTGTACTCTTCTATGCGAGGCTACCAGGTACATGGCGTGTACATGGAAGTACACAATGTGTACTAAAAAATATCAATTTGTTCCTTTTTTCTAAAAAATCCCTAATTCAAGATCCATTTCTGAAAATAAGATTTGGGTTCTTGTAGTTTCATTGTTATCAAATCAACTAACTAATTTAACTTGGAATGGAACTAAGTTCATATAGAAGGATTAATGTGAGGAATATTTTATAGAACTGGATTGAAATATATTTAACACACTTGTTCTTACACTACCCTATAGTGGATAAGGTATTTTAACATGTATTGATTCATAAAATAAAAGATTGATATGCATCCTCATGTATAACTATATGGTTATAGTTTATTCGCAGTGAAAATTGAAGGACAATGAGAAAAATTACCAAACTATGGATTTAGAGTAATATATAGTAATTTTTGAATAAAATATTTAGAGATATTATATCTATGGAGAATTATTTGTTATATATATTGATAAATAATGATAAAATTATATTTTTAACTAATAATAGTTGAACACGTGGCAATGAATATGGCTAGATAAGATTAATGATTATGACTTCTCAATACATTACCACCCTGGGAAAGTGAACAAGGTGAAAAATGCTTTGAGATGAAAGGATTATGATATATTATCTATGATAAGGATCCCAAAGGATCCAAAATTTATGGACATGTAATGTATGGATCATGAAATATTAAACTAAGGGGATAAATAATATCTGGTGTAAATGAGTTTTCAACCATCTATTAAATTAAATATTAAAGAGGCATATAAGGAAGATGTAGAGATACAAAAGAACAAGATAAATTTTTCTAAGATAAACCATGATTATGATGGAATAATAAAGCTCAAGAACCATGTATGTTTCTTTTCAACCCCATATTAGATGTAGATGATGGATGAATCTCAAAGCTCTGAATTCTCAATTCATCCATGAATAATGATGTTGTACATTGATTTAAAAGAGTATTTTCACTGGAATTGAATGGGAGATATTGGATAGTATCTTTCATTGTTCTTTTTATGTTTGTATGTTAAGGAAAAGATATATAATTATTAGGGGATATTTCCACCATTACTCATACTAAAATGGAAATGTGAAAACATAACCTTGTATGTTTTTCATTGGAATAAACAAAAAAATAAAAAGGGACTAATGATATTTGGTTTTTATTTTATCTCCTCATGAAGTAATCACACTTCATTTCTATTATCTTAGAGTTCCCTCTTTATCAACATACTATTTTATACATCATGGAAGTGGTAATATTGCGTGGGGTACCACAATCAATTGTATCTAATTTGAATCTATGGATTGCCTTAATGTTTTGGAGAAATTTTCAATAGGATCAAGATAAAGAGTAATGTTTCAACACTACTTATCATCCTCTGATAGATGGTATGATTAAGAAGACCATTGTAACATAGAATAAATATTGATATTGATCTCTATGGATTTTAAATGAGCTTGGGATTTGTCAATTCCTTTTGTGGAGTTTTAAAAAAAAATATTTATTTTAATTCAGTTTTCAGATGGATCCTTATAAACCCCTCTATGGTAGGAAGTGAATCACTCCAATGTGTTATAGTGAATTTAGATAAGGAAATATTTTGGGACATACTATATATGTGGAAATTGAAAATATTTTTAGATTCATTCATCAACTCAAATGAGTGACTCAGATTCGATAAAAAGTTGTGTTGAGTATCATTAAAAAATTATCGAGTTTTAAGTTGGTGACATGGTAATCCTATGAATATCTTCAAAAAATAGGGTGATAATATTTGGAATTATGGTATAGCTAAGATATAGGTATATTGATCATTTTGAACCCGTTTTTCAAATCAATATGGTAGTATATCAATCAATGATTCCACCGAATTACACTCATGTTCATGAAGTGTTACATGTATCTCTCCTGAGGAAGTATATATCTAATAAAAATAATGTATTGAACTCAAAGGTTATAACATTGAAGTAATATATTTATTATAAAGAAAAATGGTTGATATTATAGATAATAGTGTTCTATGAAATAGTACCACTCACCTAGTCAAAGCACTGTGGTGAAACCACCAACTTGAGGAAGCTATAGAGGAACCAGAGGATATAACAAGGAAGAAGTGTCCTAATATGTTTATATTAGAGTAAAAAACTTATAGATAAATTAATTTAATTTAGGGTATAATGTAACACCTAGGTATTTTTATAAAATATTTCTCTTTAAATAATTTGATTTATTTGATAGCTTATGTCACAAGATACATCGATTTTTAACAAATCGTGTAACATTATTAAAACATAATGTGTCCATTATCTCCTAGCCATTTGATTGAAGGGTATGAATAGTAATAACTAAATTATTAATTAATTTAGTATAAACATTTATAAAGTTATTTCATTAGTTATTAAATTATTATAATTAAGAAAATAAATAATTTTAAAATAAAAGTGATTTTTTTTCTAAAACAATTGTATTTATGAATTCAATGTATTTTATTTTAATAAATAGAAATAAGTACTATTTTTGAATTATTTTAATTAAATATATATATATATTTCAATTTATCAAATGTTTTAAAATTTTAGTAAATATTATTCATTGCATGGTATATGAATAAATCCAGTTTTATGCATAAAAATGATATTTTTATAAAAAGATGTTTTTGTCGCATTTTGTGCACCTGATTTAAAATTAATTTCTATAATTGGAATTTATTTTATTATATAACATTAATTTCATATTTTGGATTACAAGGTTCAAATTTTTTAAACAGTACCACTTTGTTTTGTCTCAGTATGAATAGTAACTATGGTAATAATTATCTCCTTAGTATAGGCTGAATTGTGTTGATCTAGGTTAAAACTAATTCATATGGAAAGAAGGTTTTCATTAAAATTCTTATTGGATGATGGTAATTAGATCCTTTCCACATTATTATCAAAATTTATTATTTTAATGGATACTTTCCCATGAAAATGATATATATATATATATATATATTATTTAAATGAAAAAGGTACAAAATGTCAATCTCATAATTTTAAATATCCTTTATGTATCAAAATTTGGAAATCAAGATATAAATGATTATTAATACTAATTTTGTGAATAATGAAATTATATTCACTATGGAAATTTATTTATAATTTTCAGTTATTATATAATTATCTTAAATGGTTACACAACAACAAAACAATATTTATTCAACAAATAGAAATATAAAATAAATGGTTTTGAAAATTCTAGAAATTCTATAATTTGAAAACTTAATAGAATTACATTATTTTATTGGTGAATATGAGATATTAGTGTTATATTTAAAGATTAATTCCAACTATGCCTTTATTATTTTTATGTTAAATTAAATGAATAGTTTTAATGTTGAAAATAATGATATTTTATCAAAATAATATATTATTAAATAATTTAAAAATAAAAAAAAATCTATAAATATTACAATTTGAACATTATATAACATAAAATTTCATGACTTGAGAATTTATGGTCCAAATTACTTGGTTAAGTAAAAATTATAACCCATTAATATTGAAATTTTTTATTTCTGTAGTTAAAATTGGTATTGGTTAACTAAGGGTTAATAAAAAAGCCTTAAAATGGAACCAAAACTTTTATAGATTAAATTTATTTATTAGATAACAAAAATATACTATCTTAGCCTAAAATCTATAACCATTTGTTAGAATATTCATTGATAAATATTTAATTTTAATTTAATCTATTATGAAATTCCAAAAGTTTCAATAATATCAATTATAAAAGGGAACCTCTTGTCTCCCTTCTTTACACTTATTTGATAAATATTCCATCATTCATAATAACCCAACGAATAAAATGGGTTTCATAAAAATCATCCCATCATCACATTATCCATATTAAAGAAATTAATATCATTTAATAATAAGGAATGTGAAACCATGTAAATCATAGATACATGATACTTGAAACATACACATATGAAATAATGTCATCTTAGATGAAAAATGGTTTTGATAAAACACTTGAAATCAATTCTTGAAGAAAATATCATTTCCTATTCAAAATCATTTTTCTTTTCACAAAATTTCATGCAATTTTAAATGAAAAGGATTTTTTTGAAAATAGCCATGAAATATTTTGGAGGAAGATTCATGAAAATAATCCTTTATAAAATCGTAAAAACCCATTCACACCATATAAGTTAAAAATAACATTCTTCTCATACTTTTGTCAGAAAAGTCAAAAAGTACCTCGTATGGTAAACAAAAGAAATATTCATTCCATACGATGTGGTAAAAGTAGAAAAGGGTAAAAATGACTTTAAAAATACATGGAAGAAAAGTAATAATTTTATGAAAACATTTTTATAACATATGGAAATGGATAATAATCATAAGCCCAGTAAATACTTACGAATAAACAATCTCGGATAAGAATGAGATTGGAATAATTATCCCTTACCTTAGGTCCGATATGCTTCGTATGTATCCGAACCTCCTGTATAATGATTTAAATAATTTCATTGACTTATTACAGAATCATATTTATGATATCATATATGGTTCACTTATGACTTTATATTACCCGTTCTTTTGTAAGTTCCATGTTAAAGTAGCATTTTGGGTAAAATCGTTTTATTTATCTTACATGTTTGTCCTTTTTGTTCTTGATATTATTACTTGTAACCTGATTTACTTAATTACAGAATTTAAAAAATGATTTATATGTAATATATATTCAGAATATACATATATATATATATATGATAGATCGATAATTGGAATGAAATACACCGTTCATGGAGACGGTAGGTCGTACATACGCATGAACGTTGATTTTGTTTCCTTATTGAATTGAATGGAATTAATTGGCTGACATACATATATATATACATAAATCCAGTATCATTATTATGTCATATATTTCATGATTACTTATTATATATACTTTATAATCATTCATGAATGGTTAATCATTGAGAATGAATCTCATCGCGTCGTGGAGACGGTAGTCCGTACGTACGCACGAGTGATGATATCGTTCCCATAATTATTGAATTGAATTGGAGAGGATGATTAAATATATCAGAATCATAATGATGTAATAATAACTATGTATAGTTATTCTATACACCATTATACCCATACAAGTAAGGTGGTGTTGGAAAAACAGATTACAGCACGGTGTGGAGACGGTATTCCGTACGTACGCACGCGCTGTGGTTTCATTTTCCGTAGGATGGATAGATGTTGAAATAGGGTTGTTTCATAATTATAATAACATACCAGTATATTAGTGATACTGATGTTATTACTTCATAATTAAATAACTAAAGAAGAAGAAGTGGAAGAAGAAATAAAGTTGAAAGAATCGGTAACGAACATTACCTCTTCTTTGAGGTGCCTCTATGAGACCTCCTTTTAGGGCACTAAAATTAATCTTTGAAGAAGACCAGGACCTATAGGATGTTTCTAGTGAAGTTGAGAAGATAATTTTTCAGGGTTTGGCCAATCTTTAAGGCTCAATGTGGTGTGAGGAAGAGAGAGAGGAGGTGCCCTTTTATAAGGGAGTAGAGAGGCACATTTGGAAATCTTAAAAATATTAATTTATAATAAATCTAACACCACTTAAAAACCACCACAAATGACTCATATTAGAATATTAGATGATATAGGGTTGTAATATCATCAACCAATAAAATTTAGACATGTTATTAATTTATTTTAAACATTTTCAACTTGATTTATGCTTATTTAATCAATTTAATTTTATATGTGGTAATAATATTCTAAATTTTAAATTATAAAAAATAATTACTTATTTTTGTTTAATTGTACTTAATTGGATAATTGATAAAATTTTAGACCATATAAATTTAAATTTATAATTTGTAAATATTTTTGTGATTTTTAGACAATTTTATAATATGTTATTTTTATAAAATAACAATAGTGTCAATTTTGACACTATTCATTTATTTGAATTTAAATAAACAATATACAGATGTTATGTTCGAAATAAAAGCTTTAAAAGATTCATAACATGTCATATTTATCTAAAAAATTAGTGGAGAACATTAAATAGTTCATATAATATTTATTTTATTATTTTGAAAACCATTTATTTGGTTTATCTCTTAATAAAATAATTACTAAATTTTTTTATAATTATTTAATATAATTATTTATTGCATAAAAATTAAAAATAAAATCCTATGATGAACATAAATATATTACCTTTCACAATAATACTTTTACTCGAATTTATCATCTTAAAACACAATATTTAAACTGTTATATTTATTAAATTATGAAGGTGACAACTTTGGCATCATTTAAAATAAAAAAAATATAAGTGTCATAATCGATTTTATAAGGCTCCAAATGGTCAAATATTCGACCATTGGATGTTTATGTTTTAAATTTACATGTCCAATAAGTTTTGTTCAGGGTTTTCTGCCTTTTACGATCACTATTAGTTTAATAAAAACTGTATTCTTGAATTTTCACTAGATAAACAATTTCTACATCACTATTGTGTCACAATTAATGATAATTATTTAATCCATAGAAATTATAAATAAATTTATATGATGTAGATAATTTTATTATCTTTCTTGAGACTATTTATGTTCTATGTTTCATGAAGTTTATCACTAAATTAAAATTATTATACTTATAAGATTTAAGAAAGTGTCATGTTGTCACTTTCTATGGTTTTAATAATAATTAAATTATTTTCATGGAAAAAAGTCCATTAAATGAATCTAATCCGCCCCTTAGGTGATATGGTTCGACTTTAAGTCGTCCAATAGGATTTTGACAGGTGTTAGGGTAATTTTATAATCTTATATTTACCCTTAATTACCCGATTTACCTTTAACTATGGTAAATAAAATTTACCGTAGTTTCTATTCATAATGCCCAAAAAAGTAGCCTATTAACATAATTTGGTCCCACTGATTCCATATATGGAATCCATTTTTCCATATTCAATACACAAAAGTTCCAGAAATTAAATTAAAATTAATCTCATTGTCGAAAGAAAATGGGTTTTTATTTAGAACATTGCAAAAGATTGAATTGATTTAACCTACGAATTCAAGGTAAAATCAATACTAATGACATACATTATATTAAATGGTGAAAATATATTCTATTTATACTTTAAAACCATTCAATATTATAATTCAACCATATAAACTAATTCGATGAAAAAAGTTGTTTTTAATTAAAATATAGCGTGTTTTTACAATTCATTAAAAAATGAAAGTTATCAGAAAAATATCAAAACATTATACAATGTAAATTTTTATATCCTAATTCAAAATAATAATTTTATTTTGTCAAATTGAACTTATAAACATGTCAAAAACTATATTTAATGTGGGTGCGCCATTAAAAGGCGGCAAAACTGCATTTTCTGAAAAATACTTATTTTACCCCAAAAAAATTATATTGATCACATAACATGTTCTAGAAAATGTGTAAGATGAAATAATAATGTTATAACATTCAAAATTTAGTTAATACTATTCATAAAGACTAGTTCATAATAATATTATAATAATATATCGTTGTTTAGTAAAACCCGGTATTACGTACAATACACACTATCAAGGAAGGTCGCGATTGCGTGTAATGCAAGCCAAGTCAGTGTTGCGTGTAGTGCATGACTCCATTATTTTTGCGTATAACAAAATACATGGAATATATATGTATATATACTCAATTTTGCGTAGAATAACTACTATCAAAGAAACATGAAATTGTTTGTAACACGATCCAAGATTAGTGTTGCGTATACTGCAAGCTAAAACGGTGTTGCGTATAGCACAAGATAATCTTGGTGTAGTGTACACCAGAAGATATGAAAGAAATTAAAAAGAATATATCTTATAAAATCTCAGGTTGTTATATTCTACCCCCCTTAAAATGAATTTTTCCCTCGAAATTCATTGGGGTTATAAATCGTTTACTATTCATAGAAACCCACATCGTAAAAAGGAAAACTAAAACTTCATTTTAATAAGTGAAGTATGAAACATATTGGTTACCCAAATTAACTCATCACTGGGTTTCCACATAAGAGAACATAGGTGGAAATATGGATATGGATGAAAAATATAGCCATCAAGTTCTAATGGAGAGTGGTATGGAACATGGCTATGAAAAAGCCATCAATCACAAAGCCATAAATTTGTGATGATCTAAGGTACCATCTGATTCATCGGATATAAGAGAACTAGGACAATATTTTTGGTTTTCAAGATCATTTCGCTAAAGTTGATGAATTAAAAGAAATACTTACATGATTTTGGTACAATCTCACTATTGTTCGTGAATTGAACAATTTCCACTTCATATCTTAAAGAAATGAAGTTGAATTTTTTATTCATGAAGCATTAGCAGATCATGTTATAGAATGATGGGTTATTCCATCTGTTTCAATCAAAAGGTTAGAAAAAGTTATAAGTACATCTTATAGTGAGATTAATCATATATGGTTCCATAAATGGACTTATACTTTATTTATTATAGCACTTAATAAAATAAAACTACATTCCACTAACCAGGGACTTCCAGTAGGCCAGTGGTAGGTGATAAAGTCCTATCGCACTTCAGTTGTGGGTTAAATTCCCACAGCCTTGTCTGACGCGATGGGCAGTCGCCTGTCCTGCAGGTTGTCCTTTTTCTAAAATTACATTACTATAACATCCCATCAATAATATCGAAAAAAGTTATATCCTTAAACAATACTAACTTATGTCCAACATAATCAATTCCAATCTTTAGGCTCATCTAAAATACTTCGGTCCAAGCTCATAGTATAAAGAAAATGATTACATGAAATGTCACGTAGCAATCACGTGAATTCCATCATTTATCCCCCATATATCATAAGATATATATTGTTGGTCAAATTACAAACATGTGAATACCTTAATCATCTATTCTCTTGAAGAATGAATACCCATTGAACCTTAGTGAAAACATGAATGCAGTTAAAAGATAACACTTTCCACATACCAAAATCCTCAGAATTCTATATACTCAAACCATGATATCACATAGTCTATATATCAATCATGAGCTCTTGAATATTGTCAAACATTTCATTTTCTCTTTATCCCTTCATTATGCGCATATCAGCTTCTTTCCAAAAATATCTCAATCACTTTCCATGGTTACCGATGCCATATTCTTATGGAAAACCACAATGGACCAATATATAGGTATTCCAATATACCATAAAAGTACCTCAACAACATTATTTTTGAATACCAATACATAAACACTTCAAAGAATCCTCTTCAATGGTTTTCATAGAATATGTCCTTCCATGATTTAGATGTAACCTCTTAGGTCAGGGCATTGAGTTGGGTAATTCCCATGTTCTCCACAAATAAGACATTGAACTCTATAACAGTCTATCACTCTATGACCCTTTTCTCCACACAGATAACATATGTCCCTCCATTTGAGGTATTCCTCAAGGTTATTCTTCCCTTATTTAGAAATCTCAATCTTCCTTTCTTTATGCTCCTCACTATGCGAACATGCATAAAATTCCATCTTCCTCTTATTTGATGACTTAGGAATACCACTATATTTCACCTTGTTAATCATATATAGCAATGACTGATTCGGCATAATCACAATATCCTTATCTCTAGGAATTACGCAATTTTGTTGCTCATAGTCACCAATTTGTCCATTGGATTCAATGTTAACTGAATTCCTTCTCGTTCCCTCCATTGACTAAAACATAAAAAGAATTCTGTGAGAGGAAAAATCATGCTAGGGAAAACAACATAGTAAAAGGGGAGTACCCTCAATATCTAACATCTTAGGTTAAATTATAAAAGCGTTACCATAGTTCTAGGACTGTATCCTATACGTATACTTATCCTTAGGGACATCCCTAGACATACCTTATAAATATCTATAGGGATCTCACTAACGTTTTCGCATCCTAGTTTCCAAATGTTGACTAAACCTTTCCTCTGATCCCAACTTTAGAGACCCGAAGCTTGACGTACATGGACATTACATTACTTTTTCGTAATACTTAGTAAATAACAAAAATAGACACACAAGGACCGTAATAGTTTAGTGTCTTTGGAAACTCGGAATATAATCTTCTAATCGTGGTGAAAGATCTTCCCCTTTTTTTCTTACCTAAAACCTTTCTTTATATCCTGGGGAAAAGAAAACATAAAATGGGTGAGCTCAAATGCCCAATAAGGGAAAACATAGAGAACATAAAACAATCCATAAACATTTGAATGCAAAAACTTGAACATAAAATCTAAACATCAAAATCTTGAGCAAAGACATTAATCTGGGAAGTACGTAAGGCATATATAATAATGGAACATCAATCATGATAATATATCATGGGAATAAAACATGTAATTGTGGCAACCATTAAGCACATGTTATGATTTCCATAGTATCCAAGGCTTTGCTTCCAAGAACATCTTAGTGGAAAAAGTCCCTTTCTGAATCGAGTTCACTCCTCGTTTCAGTCTTATAACACTAAACCAGATTAACTTACCGTTCCATCCATGTCTATCTCATGAGATATAAATCTTTACCCAATTCATTGGAGGTAGATATAGGTCTCACCCATCTCATTATGAAATCATTCTTACTTGTGCCACACAATAAACATACACCATTCATAATAACCCAACGAATAAAATGGGTTTCATAAACATCATCCCATTATCACATTATCCATATAAAATAAATGAATATCATTTCATAATAAGGAAAGTGAAACCATGTAAATCATAGAGACATGATACTTGAAACATACACATTTAAAATAATGTCATCTTAGATGAAAAATGGTTTTGATAAAACACTTGCAATTAATTCTTGAAGAAAATATCCTTTCCCCTTCAAAATCATTTTTTATTTCACAAAATGTCATGCAATTTTAAAACAAAAGGATTTTGTTGAAAATAGCCATGAAATCTTTTAGAGGAAGATTCATGAAAATAAGGATTTATAAAACCATAAAAATACATTCACACCGTATAAGTTAAAAATAACATTCACCTCGTACTTTTTTCGGAAAAGTCAAAAAGTACCTCGTTTGGTAAACAAAGGAAAGATTCCTTTCATACGATGTGGTAAAAGTAAAAAAGGGTAAAAATAACTTTAAAAATTCAAGGACGAAAAGTAAACATTGTATGAAAACATTTTTAGAACATATGGACATGGATAATAATCATAACCCCAATAAATACATACGAATAAACAATCTCGGATAAGAATGAGATTGGAATAATATCCATTACCTTAGGTCTGATATGCATTGTACGTATCTGAACCTCCTGTATAATTATTTAAATAATGTCATTGACTTGTTATAGAATCATATTTATGATATCATATATGGTTCACTTATGACTTTATATTACCCGTTCTTTTGTAAGTTCCATGTTAAAGTAGCATTTTGGGTAAAATCGTTTTATTTATCGTACATGTTTGGACTTGTTATTCTTGATATTATTACTTGTAAACTGATTTACTTAATTAAAGAATGTAAAAAATTATTTATATGTAATATATATTCATCATATACATATATATATATATATGATAGATCGATAATTGTAATGAAATACACCGTTCATGGAGACAATAGGCCGCACGTACGCATGAACGTTGTTTTTGTTTCCTTATTAAATTGAAGGGAATTAATTGGATGACATACATACATATATACATAAATATAGTATCATTATTATTTCATATATTTCATTATTACTTATTACATATTCATTATAATCATTCATGAATGGTTAATCATTGAGAATGAATCTCATCGCGTCGTGGAGATGGTAGTCCGTACGTACACACGAGCGATGATATCGTTACCATAATTATTGAATTTAATTGGAGAGGATGATACAATATATCAGTATCAGAATGATGTTATAATAACTATTTATAGTAATTCTTTACACCATTATACCCATCCAAGTAAGGTGGTGTTGGAAAAATAGATTACACCACGGCGTGGAGACGGTATTCCGTACGTACGCACGCGCGGTGATTTCATTTTTCGTAGGATGGATAGATGTTGAAATAGGGTTGTTTAAAAATTATAATAACATACCAGTCTATGAGTGATACTGATGTTATTACTTCATAATGAAACAACTAAATAATAATAAGTGGAAGAAGAAATAAAGTTGAAAGAATCGGTAACGGACATTACCTCTTCTTTGAAGTGCCTCTTTGAGACCTCCTTTTACGGCACTAAAATTGGACATCGAAGAAGACCAAGACCTCTAGGATGTTTCTAGGGAAGTGGAGAAGAGAATATTGCAGGGGTTGGCGGGCTTGAAGTCTCAAAGTGGTGTGAGGAAGAGAGGGAGGAGGTGCCCTTAAGGGAGGAGAGGGGAACCTTTGGAAATCTTAAAAATATTAATTTATAATAAATCTTACCCCACTTAAAAACCTCCAAAAATGACTCATATTCAAATATTAGAAGATATAGGGTTGTAATATAATCAACCAATAAAATTTATACATGTTAGGAATTTATTTTAAACATTATCAACTTGATTTATCCTTATTTAATCAATTTAATTTTATTTGTGGTAATAATATTCAAAATTATAAATTATAACAGATAATTACTTATTTGTTGAGAATTGTCCATAATTGGATAATTTATAACATTTTAGACCATATAAATTTAAATTAATAATTTTTAAATATTTTTGTGATTTTTAGACAATTTTTTAATATTTTATTTTTATAAAATAACAATAGTTTCAATTTTAACACTATTCATTTATTTGAATTTAAATAAACAATATACAGAATATATGATCGAACTAAAAGATTTAATAGATTCATAACATGTCATATTTATATAAAAAATTTGTGGAGCACATTAAATAGTTCATATAATATTTATTTTATTATTTTTAAAACCATTTTTTTTGTTTATCTCTTAATAATATAATTACTACAACATTTGTGTATAATTATTTAATATACTTATATGTTTAATAAAAAATAAAAATAAATCTTATGATGAATATAAATCTATTACCTTTCAAAATAATACTTTTACTCGAATTTATCATCTTATAACACAATATTTAAATTGTTATATTTATTAAATTATGAAGGTGACAACTTTGGCATCATTTAAAATAAACTAATATAAGTGTCATAATCGCTTTTATAAGGCTTAAAATGGTCCAATATTAGACCATTGGATGGTTATGGTTTACATGTAAATGACCAATAAGTTTTGGTCAGGGTTTTGTGCCTTTTATGATCAATATTATTTTAATAAAAACTATATTCTTGATTTTTCACGAGATAAACAATCTCTGCATCACTATTGTGTCACAATTAATGATAATTATTTAATCCATAGAAATTATAAATAAATTCATATTATGTAGATAATTTTATAATATTTCTTGAGACTATTCATGTTTTATGTTTCATGAAGTTTATCACTAAGTTAAAATTATTATACTTATAAGATTTAAGAAAGTGACATGTTGTCACTTTCTTTGGTTTTAATAATAATTAAATTATTTTCATAGGAAAAAGTACATTAAATGATTCTAATACACCCCTTAGGTGATATGGGTATACTTTTAGTCATCCAATAGGCTTTTAACAGGTGTTAGGGTAATTTTATAATCTTATTTTTACCCTTAATTACCTGATTTATCTTTAACTATGGTAAATAAAATTTACCATAGTTACTATTCATAATGCCCAAAAAAAAGTAGCTTATTAACATAATTTGGAACCACTGATTCCAAATATGGAATCCATTTTTCCAAATTCAATACACAAAAGTTGCAGAAATTAAATTAAAATTAATCCCATTGTTGGAAGAAAACAGGTTTTTGTTTAAAATATTGCAAAATATTGAATTGATTTAACCTACAAATTCAAGGTAAAATCAATGATAATGACATACAATATATTAAATGGTAAAACTATATTCTATTTATACATTAAAACCATTAAATATTACAATTTATCCATATAAACTAATACGATGAAAAAAGTTGTTTTTAATTAAAATATAGCGTGTTTTTACTATTCATTAAAATATGAAAGTTATCAGAAAAATATCAAAACATTTTCCAATGTGAATTTTTATATCCTGATTCAAAAGAACAATTTTATTTTATCAAATTAAACTTATAAACATTTCAAAAACTAGATTTAATGTGGGTGCACCATTAAAAGGTGGCAAAACTGCATTTTTTGAAAAATACTTATTTTACCTAAAAAATTTATTTTGTTCACATACCATGATCTATAAAATGTGTAAGATGAAATAATAATGTTATAACATTCAAAATTTAGTTAATACTATTCATAACAGCTAGTTCATACTAATATTATAATAATATATCATTGTTTAGTAAAACCCGGTATTGCGTACAACACACGCTATGAAGGAAGGTCACGATTGCGTGTAATGCAAGCCAAGTCAGGGTTGCGTGTAGTGCATGACTCCTTTGTTGTTGCGTATTACAAAATACATTGAATATATATGTATATATACTCAATGTTGCGTAGAATAACTACTATCAAACAAACATGAAATTGTGTGTAACACGATCCAAGATTAGTGTTGCGTATACTGCAAGCTAAAACGGTGTTGCGTATAGCGCAAGATAATCTTGGTGTAGCGTATACCAGAAGATATGAAAGAAATTAAAAAGAATATATCTTATAAAATCTCGGGTTGTTACACATGTAATCGCTTTAACAGATCACTTTCTTTTATACACTTCGTTAACTCCACAAAATCTATAGTTTTTATCAAAAAAATAATATTTTAACTATCCCAATTATTCTGATATTTTTTATGATTAATGAAAGAATAAAATTATACACCCTCTTCCACATAAAATGAGAAGTTAAAGTATCGCTCGTGCATACATATGGCTTACCGTCTCCACATAAGGATATAATTAAATTTTGATCAAAATATTTTATTGATGGATATTATTATGGGATTAATATTTATATATGATATTTATGAAGAAATTATAGTTATGTAATTATGATATCATTTCCACCTTTTTACCATCCAATCCTTCATGAAATAATAGCTTCACTCGTGCGTACGTGTGGACAACCACCTCTACTAAGTGATGTGATTATTTATTAATTTATATGTTTCATGGATGGTAATGACTATTAATTTTATAAATATATATGATATATAAGATGTACTAAGGATCATTGAATGTGAATTAATCATTATCTTTCTCACATTCCCTCTATTGAAAAATGAAAATAGCATTCATGAGTATGTATGACCTACAGTCTCCCTGAACCGTGTAATTCATTTTCATATATCATCAATTTATTGATGAATATATATATGTGTATATTGGGTATAAATGATATTTATATCATGGTTAATATTCTATAGATTATTTAACCAAGATAAATAGAGAATGACTAGAACTACAGAACTGAAATACTCATGACAACCAAAATTGCTAACACTTCGAAATGAAGATTTTAATAAATAATTTTGGATAAAATAGGGTGTAAAAAAGTTACAAAGGGAACATACATGATTCTATATGTTTGAATATAATTTTAGTATATAATTATAACCAATTTGTTTTATTTTATATATGATTATACTTCTTTTTATGCATGGTAAACTTAGGGTAAGGGATTTATGTAACAATCTCATTTTTTAAAGATTGATTACGATTATGCCACTTATTATTAAATGTTATGATCAAACTCTCCATAAAAATATGAATTTTATTATCCTCAAATCATTTCATGGAAATAATATTTTTCCATTCATTTAACATTCCTTGTATACTCATGAGATTGTGAATTTGTTTTTATGAAAATTCGACCACATTTCTCTCTTCTATCGATTTTTTTTCATATATCCATATTTTATAAAAATATTTTAAATAAGATTTCAACCATTATCATATGATTTTTTAAATTTTCATATAGCTATTTTGAACTTTTTTTAAAAATGTTTTCAATGGAATCCTATTGTCTTTTTCTGAATGAAGGAATTTTTAATCTTTTCACTTAAGAGAGTGAAAGTAATGTTTTTAAACATATATGGAATGAATATATTTTCTATTCATTATGAATTATATTTTATTTGAATATTAATTTAAACATTTAGATGTTTATTTTAAAATAATTTTTTTATTCTATAAATTCTATTTTTAAAAGTAGGTATTTCAAAATTCCAAGGTTATTTTCCTAAAAAATGTACTAATGATATATTAATGTTATTTATATTAATCATTGACAACAACCCTTTATTTAACATAAAATTTATTGATATTTGATCCAAGGATACCATCTTTATTCCTTTTATGGATAGTTTATGTTTTTTAAATTAATATTTTAATGAAACCTATCTCTTTTCCATGGACTATGCTTTGATGAAATGGTGAAATATTTTTGAAATACACTTATTTTCCATCGGTTATTTAATGATAAAATTTTTATAACAACCATTTCTTTATGTGAGTTCTGATATGATTTTTTTTATTATCTTATGTCACAAATATGTATGACCTTAATTATGTGATGAGTGTGGCCTATATCTCCCTCTAATGAATTGGATACATATTGATGTTTCATGAGATAAATCGTATTTGAATGGGGATGGAACCCTACTCTATAAGGGAAGTTGGATACAATGATTGTCTTGGGAGTGATCATTGATTAATAAGATGGTTAGGCTAGTAAAACCAACTTGTTGTGATAGTCTTGTAATAGATCCATGAATATAAAGGAAATTATTTTTTTGTTATGATGTGTATTCCCCAGTTCTATGGATTATACGAATGTTATTCTCATATAGTTCATGTTATTTGAAACATTTATAATTTATTTATTTTAAACTACCATGATTTATATAATTACAAATTAGTATGATATATGACATGAATGATATCGTATAAAAATGGAAATATCATGTTATCATGCCTTTTTTGTCCTGTTATGCATGTATAAAAATAGATATCTCCATTGTTTACACATATCGAGCATCAGATCTCACAATTTCTTATATTTCCATTCTTAGGTTTTGCAGAAAGATTTTATGTATGATATTTCTATGATGGGTAATAGTTATAAAAATATAAGCGGGAGATTATGTATAACTATTATGAATTAGTGGTTCATGTTTCCATGTTTCCAAATACACTATACCTAATTTATTCTGGCATGAATCGCTATGTTATATATTAAATAACAATCTATTTAGGTGTAATAAAATGTAAAAAAAAGTATGGGTCATTTTAAAACATCGAGCATCAAACTTCCTCTAATATAGTTTTTGTACAATAATAGTTTCCATTATTTCATTAAAATGGAACTATATTATGCTATGCATTGAAGGGGAGTAGAAATTTAACATTATGGTACGATGTTAGTGACAAAAAATATAATGAGATTAAATATTGATCAAGAAATTTAGGGAATATTTAAACAATTAATTATCAAATTAATATATTATAAATATAAATGAAGATCTATGTTGATAACTGTTGTGAAAATTTGGATTTTGAAGTTGAAAACAAGGTATTAATTGAATATAACCATGAAAGAGGGTTATGTTATTTGGTGACTAGTTAATGTAGATCCATAGATACAATAGAACCTTAAAAATTATTGATCATGTGAGGACATTGTCATTTCACCTTGTACTTCCTCCAAGACTCTCATAAGTAAACGATGTGTTTCATGTATCAATTTATAGGATGTACATTAATAATACAACACATTTAAAAAATTGAAATATTTTACAAATTAAACATGATCACTCTTATGTGGAAAAAATTATAGAGGTCCCAGATTTTATAGATTAATCAATATGAAATAAGAGAACTCACTGGATAATAGTTTTCAAGCGGAATCATATGTTTCAGGATACAAGAGTTGGATCTGAATTTACAAATTATACACAAGAGGGGGGGTGAAATGTGTCTTTTGAAATTTTTCGATAACTCTTTTCTTCAAAATGTTTTGTCCTTTATTCATTATCACATTTGATCGTGCAGTGGAATAAGTAAAATCAAGAACACAAAGATGTATAGTGGTTTGGGGAACATAAGGCACCTAGTCTACTCCACCAACACTCAACTCCATGAGCTTGATGATTTTCACTATATCATCCTCTTTTCCACAGACCGGTTCACAACTGAGTACAGGCAGTTGACACCTTTATAATCTAAGGAAAAAAAAGCCTTCTGGTTCAAACATGAACCTAAACAGCTTAGAACGAGAAGCTGGTTACTCATGAATAAAAAGAATTTCAGAAAGAAATTTTCCAATTGATCTTCACAATTGCAATAGAATGCAATTAACAACAGATGGATCAAAGTCTCTAGAAATATTGATCTTCAAGAAGAAGCAGTTTTGAGTTCATACAATTGCAGTAAATATATAGATATAGTTCACAACTTCAGCAAAAGTATATCCACAGTATATATTCGATGTAGAATAGGTGAATCTTCTATCGAGTTCCTTTTTCTTGAAAGAACAGAGATTTGACGCTCCTTTTTGAATCAGCAGATCAATGGTGAATTTCCGCAGTCTCTATTTTCCAATTTTTTAATAATAGGTCGATCACATATATTCCTCTACCTGGTGTTTTAGAGAGAACATATATAACAAAGCTGAGCATATCTCATGCACATTTAGATCCATAAAAGTCACCTTCTGATTCGCGATATTCAAACATTTAAATTTACAGAGATGTCGTAAATTCCCTTAAGACTTGTCATAAAAACCTCCTTTTAATTCGATCTTAAATCCATTAATAAAATGTATTTGAATCAGTCAAAGTCAAACTTTAAAAACATCTTTAAATCTGGCTTGAAATCCACCCAGAAATCAGCTTACTGATCGCTGCACATAAATATCATCTGTCAAAATTTTTGACGCCAAACGTAAGGTTGATGACGTGGCCTCAAAACATAGGGTTAATAACATAGTCTTAAAAATTATGGTTAACAACATAAGGTTGAACACAAACGTAGGGTTGACAATGTACGGTTGAACACAAACATAGGGTTGACCATCAATACTTTTTCTTCAACACTCAAACATTCGGTAAAAGATCCATACTTTTACTTGATCCATACTTTTCAAGAATTATGGTTGTTTACAAAATTAAGGATGGTGAACCATACTTTTTAGAAATAAATGTAACGTTTAGAATTTATGTATGGTTCTCCTTCCATACTTTGCTGATAAAAAAATGTAAGGTTCCTTCTTACTGTAAGGTTCTTCTTCCATACATTGCTGAAAATGTAGGGTTGTTTAACTATAATTTTCTCTTATCTCAAAAAGTATACACGCTTTTCATCCCTACTCTACGTTTATCCATGTAGGGTATGAACAGTGATTCCAGAACGCGCTAATGCAGATTCCGAATAAGTAATAAATTCTCATTATTTCAAGAGTAAAATAAATTAGAAAAGTCTGCACAATACTAAATAAAATTATTAGAAAATAACTAAGGGTATTTGTGAGCATCAAAATTATCATAAAGAGACAATGTATTATTTTTAATAATCTCCCCCTTTAAATAACATTAACATGTATTTTTGAAAACAATACTTTTCTCAACAATCTCCCCATTTTTGATGATCACAAAACCCATAAAATAATTTAAATTATTTAAACAAAATTAACATTCAAAATCCGTTATAAAGTTTTAAATAAAAACATCTCCACCAAAAAGATAATTATAAATTCAAATTACTCATTTAATTATCCCCCTAAATAAAATTTTGAGGTTTTGATGTTGTGTTTATCCAAATTCTACCCCTTTTTTGATATCAAAAAAATGAAAAATCATGGATTTTAACACTTTTAATATTTCACTGAACTGTTAGTAAATGATATTATGAACTGTTTATCAATAATTAATTCTGGAGTACTGGAATATTAAAAATATAGTCAGTAAAACAAATAAATAAAGAAACAAATAAACAATGAAGGAATTTTTCTTTCAAAAAACAGCAGTATATACATGACAATGATATACACAGGAATCAAGGTTTGGGTAAGATAGGCAACAAGGTCTATCTCCTCTGGATTGAAGACTTGATTTCTGTAAACTGTTCTCGAAGTCTCTTCATCATCCCATATCCAAGATTGATAATGAGCTCTCTGTTCTATTGAGTCATATAAATATCTTCAATTAAATTCACTCTGAAAAACTCATGCATCCTTTCATATTTTTCAACAAATACTGACAGCTTCTCTGATAACTGATTTAACCGTATTCTGATCAATGGCTCACTAGATGTCAGTTGATCCACTAAGAACATCTGATTGTCTAGAAACACTGAAAAAGGATCACTGTTACATTGAATATCTTGTATCCTGTCACGAATGTTGCTCATCGCAGCTGTGATAGCCTGAAACCTTCTTATTAAATTAGGTGAAGTACCTGATCCACTAACATCATTATTTGAAACTGGTGAAAATTGATTCTCCATAAAAAACTTCAGATCTGATAAATATGACTTCATAACCATTTCAGATTTCAATTTCATAACAGCAGTTAGCATATCATCTTTAAAAATTTCAACTTCTTGCCTTGAAACTGTACACTCCTCCAGCTTTTGAAACATCAAATGTTCTAATTCTAAGGGATTTCTCAGAGAAACATTATTAGATTCCAACTAAGATACCTTTCTGTACAGTTCTTCAAATTCTTCTTTCCTTGAATCAGATGCCCCCTGTGCTTGATTCACATTCTCAGGTTGATGCAGCAGTACCAAAGGCAATGATTCAGCATCCGATTTTTCTTTTTCTTTCTTCTGAGAAGGTTGGTCCACAAATTTTTCCTTAGAGTTTTCAAACTCCTCCACGGAAAAATACTCTTGAAGTACCTCTATTTGAGATTCAGAAGCATGCTCATCACATTTATCTTCATCTTTTTCTTCCAATGGAATTTCAAGAATAATATTTTTAGATGTTTCTTGAGATATGGCCACTTCTTCATCAGGCACTGCCTCCATCTCTTGTTCCTGTTGAAGTGCATCTTCAACATCAGGTAAAAGATCTTCCTGATTCTCCTTTTGAGCTTCTTCAGGAACTCCTGATCCCTCTACTAGTGTTGTTCTTTCAGTAACATCTTCCATGGGATTATCAACAATAGCTACCCTTACAAAAGAATAAGAAAATAAAGCTTATGTGGTTGTTTCCATTTCAGGGGAAGTGACTTCCTCATTTACTGGTCTCTTTTTTTTTAGTGAAGTCCCTCATAATTTCTGAATTCCTCAACATCTTCCACTACAAATCGAATCCTTCTTGATATATTGCTGACTCTGGATTTAGCTTGTCCGTCCTTGGACTTAGCAGGTGGAGCCTGAGCACTCTCTGAGTCTTCCTCAGCTCCTAATGAAAAAAGTTTTCCTTTAATTGTGCTCCAGAAATATCCAACTTTCATCAAAGTTATAGCATTAAAATTATTATTGTGATGAGAATTAACTCGAGTATCCACTAATCTCACCATGTGATTCTTAAACAACAGTTTATATATAAATTGACCAGAAGGGTATAAATTCATCTGGGCCTCTCTTTCACAGCAGTATCTGAGATACCTTATCAAGTATCTTGGAATGTTTAACTTAATATAGCTTAACAAAAGAAACATTATATACAAATCTGGGTACAAAATCATTTCCATTTCTTCCATCCGTGGAGCTATTCCAGTCTGAATAAATTTGACCAAAATCTTCTGATCAGGATCCAAATCCTTGACAAACATTTTATTTATTTTCTTAGTACCAAAAAGAAAAGACATGATGTATTCAGATTTATGCACAGAATCTCCAATATTTTTCAAATCGAAATGGAAAACTCTCTCATGAGGGCAGTTGAGAATCTGACTAATCTCTACTGATGAGATTGAGAAATCCCTATCCTCTATCTTAGCCATCATACTGTCCTCAGTATCTCCTAGACAAAACTGTACATATTTGAAGAAGTATCTAAGTTTTACTTCATACAAAAATTCCGTATTTTCACTATTGAACATCTGTTCAAGATTCTGAAATGATAGCTCTTGCTTCAACAACAGATTTGTCTGAAATATCCATTCGAGATCGATTACCTTGCCCTATAAGATTGTTCTTCCCTCGGTGCGTTGTCTCTTGGCATTGCTTGGCTCGGCTTCACTGGCTCTTTTAGTCCTTACCATTTCTGTGAGAGTCTCTAAAGGATTGAAGGTTAGGGTTTCAGAGGTTCGAAGGTTAGGGTTTAGGAGAGAAGTGCGATTTTTGGATTTTGAAAGGGTTTCGATAGAATTTAAAGGGTTTAGAAGTCTAAAAGGCTCTGACAGCCTTGATTCCTGTGTAATCACTGATAATTACATATATTTAAAACAAATAATGTTTTCATATGGCGAAATAAAGAAAATCTTAAACAGTATTTAGTAAAAAAATAAAATTTACATAAATAAATAAAATTAAATAAAAATAAAAATTATTTAAAATTCAATTAACCTAGCTCCCCCTAAATAAAATCAAACCTTGAAGTGGGAAGTGGTTTAGTAAAAATACCTGCTAATTGAATTTCAGTATTTATAACTTCTAAAAATATATCTTTTTTAATAACATGATCTCTTAAAAAGAGTTGTCGTATATCAATGCGCTTAGTTCTAGAATTACTAATAGGATTTTTTGAAATATTAATTGCACTTGTATTATCACATAAAATAGGTGTATTATTAAAATTCAATCCAATGTCCATAAGAGTGTTTTTCATCCACAACACATGTCCACAGCAACTGCCAGCAGAAATATATTCTGCCTCAGCTGTTGATAGGGAAACTGAATGTTGTTTCTTACTAGACTATGATAATAAAGACTTTACTAAAAAGTGACATGTACCTGATGTACTTTTTATATCTAATCTACATATTCCAAATTCAACATCTGAATATGAAATCAAATTGAAATCAGATGTTTTAGGAGAAAGAAGAGATTGAAAAACAGTTCCTTTTAAATATCTAAAAATTCTTTTAACAGTAGTTAGATGGGATTCATTAGGATTTGATTGAAATCTATCCCAAAGACATACTGAATACATTATATCTGGTCTTCTAGAAGTAAGATATAACAAACTACCAATCATACCTCTATATAACTTATTGTCAACTGATTTCTCAGTTTCATCCAAATCATGTTTTATATTAGTACACATAGGAGTTGTAAATGGCTTGTTGTTTTCACGTCCAAATTTCTTAAGTAAATCAGTAATGTATTTTCTTTGATTTAAAAAATTTCCAAAATCTTTTTGAAATATTTGAAGACCCAAAAAGAAATTTAATTCTCCCATCATACTCATTTCAAATTCATCTTGCATTAATTTTGAAAATTCATGACAATGAGTTTTATTAGTTGACCAAATATTACATCATCAATATAAATTTGAACCAATAAAACATTATTTTTCACTATTTTCTTAAAGAGTGTTGGGTCTGCCATTCCAACAGTAAAATCATTTTTCAAAAGAAAAGAACTTAATCTTTCATACCAAGCTCTAGGTACTTGTTTATGTCCATAAAGATCTTTAGTAAGATTAAAAACAAAATCAGGTTTTTGAATGTTTTCAAAACCATGTGGTTGCTCAACATAAACTTCCTCCATTAAATAACCATTTAAAAAGGTAGACTTAACATCCATCTGAAATATTTTAAAATTCATATAAGATTCATAGGATAAAAGGATTCTAATGGATTCTAACCTAGATACAGGCGCAAAATTCTCATCATAGTCTATTACTTCTTCTTGATTATATCTTTTAGCTACTAATATTGCTTTATTTCTTGTTATTGTGCCTTAGTCATCCTATTTATTTCTAAAGACCCATTTGGTTCCTATTATAGGATAATTCTTAGGTCCTTCCAATAATTCTCAAACTCTATTTCTTTTAAACTGGTTTAATTCATCTTGCATTGCTATTACCCAGCTTTCATCATCTAAAGCTTCTTCTATAGTCTTGGGTTCTTGTTGAGATAGGAAGGCAGAGAATTACACTAGGTTTCCTAAGTTTCTTCTAGTTTGAACACCAGTTTCTAGGTTACCTATTACAGTTTCTAAAGGGTGATTCATTAGGGTTCTAGACTGTCTAGGTAATGTATTTAATGTTTTTTCAGTATCATGTTCCTCTGAACTGGAATGAATTTCTTTTATATCATTTTCAAAATCATTCTTTAAATTCTCAAGTCTCATGTTATCATTAGAGTCATGTTCATCCATTTGTTCTGTCCTTTTCACAAAGGGATCAGATTCATCAAATTTCACATGAATTGATTCTTCAACAATCCTAGAATTCTTATTATAAACTCTATAACATTTGGAGGTAGCAGAATATCCTAAGAAAATACCTTCATCATATTTTGGATCGAACTTACCAAGATTATTCTTGGTGTTTAAGATTTAAACCTTGCATCCAAAAACATTAAAGTATTTTACATTAGGTTTTCTGTTATTCTATAGTTCGTAGGGTGTCTTATTCAAAATAGGTCTAATTAAAACTCTATTAATTATATAACAAGCTGTATTCATAGCTTCAGACCAAAAATATATAGGTAGGCTATATTCATTTAACATAGTTCTAGCCATTTCTTGAATAGTTCTATTTCTTCTTTCTATAATACCATTTTTTTGAGGTGTTCTTGGTGCAGAGAAGTTGTGTTTAATACCCATATTTGAGCAAAAGGAATTAAATTCCAGATTCTCAAATTCTCCACCATGATCACTTCTCAATGAGATTATATTGAACCCTTTTTCATTTTGAACATATTTGCAGAAACATTAAAATAAAGTAAAAGATTCATTTTTAAATTTCAAGAAGAAAACCCATGTAAATCATGAATATTCATCAACTAAAACATATACATATAATTTACAAGCTAATATTGCTACTCTTGAAGGTCCAAACAAATCCATATGAATAAGTTCTAGAGGTTTAGATGTAGGAACCTTATTAACAGATTTGAAGGATGATTTGTGTTTCTTGCCATGTTGAAATGCATCACAAAATCTGTCACTTTCAAATTTGAGACTAGGTAAATCAGAAACTAAATGTTTCATAGATAACTTATGTAAAGAATATACATTTCAATGACCAAGACTTCTATGCCAGATCGAGGATTCACTTACTTTAGCAGTCAAGTAGTTTACTTGTTGTTTACACAAGGAATTTAAATCCAAAATAAAGACCTTTTCAATTCATGGTGCTTTAAATTTATACAGTTTATCTTTAGAAATAGTAAATTAGTTTTTAGTAAAATCAACAGTATATCTATCATCACAAAGTTGAGAGATAATTATCATATTGTGTTTTAGTCCTTGTACATAAAGTACTTTGTTAATTGAGACTGTTTTTGGATCTCCAAAAGTTCCAATGCCAATGATTTTTTCCTTTGGCATTGTCACCAAATGTGACATGTCCTCCTTCCTTTTGATTGAGTGAAGAAAAATTCAATGAGTTTCCACTCATATGTCTTGATTAGACACTATCCATGTACCATATATCTTTTCTTCTCTGGTGACCTACTACCTGCAAGGACATTCAAAGAAATTGCTTTGGTACCCATATTTTGTAGGCTCTAGGGGTGTTAGCTAGCAATGATCTGGTTATCCAGATTTGTTTTGTTCTTTTAAAATTAGCTTAATCATACAAGTCTTTTAAAACATAGTCTTTCTTAATACCACAAATTTGAGGTTGTCTTAAGAAACAGTTTTTAGCTACATGTCCCTTTGTCCCACAGAAATTATAATCAACCATTTTATAGCTATGAACAAAATAATTTCTATATCGATTTGGTTTTTATCCATTACTGCCAATTCTAAATCTCGCCTTTTTAATGACAGTTTTTTCAAGAATTTCATTTAATGAAATCTCTCCTTTTGTAAAAACCAATGAATCCTGTTTGTAAGATTCTACTTCATCCTGTAGTGTTTTTATTCTTGATTCAAAATTTATATAGTTAGTGTTAATCGAATTTTATTTACGAGTTAATTCCTTATTTTGTTTTAGAATTTTATCTCTTTCATATGAAATGACTTTATTAATATTTTTAATGACTTATGTTTCTTAAATAGTGAGTCATATCTTTCTTCAAGTATATTGGAGTAGGCTACAAGTTTTTCATTTGTGTAGCTTGATTCATAATTTGATTCAGAGGAGTAATATGAGTGTACCTCATCAATTTCTGCCATAAAGAACATGTTCGCTTTTAGATTGACTTCTTGTTTCTCTCAGATTGATTCAGAAAATCTATTGGAGTCTTCAGATACACTCCAAGTGGCCTTCATAGCTTTATTGTCTTTCTGTTAAAAGTCATTTCTTTTGAAGAATTTATTCTTCTTTTCATCCTTCAATTGTGGGTAATCTGGTCTGATATGCCCCATATTTTTGCATTCATAACATCTTACTTCCTTATTATCTACCTTAAAGGATTTTTTGAAGCCTCTTTTCTCACTGTCGAATTTTCTAAATTTTCTGGCTAACTGAGACAGTTCTTCATCTTAGTTGGATGATTCAGAGCTTTCTGATTTAGCTTTGACTTCTTTGTTCTTCATATTTCTATTCTTTTGTTGTGAAGTTACCTTCAAGGAAGTATCTTCTCTTTTGATAAGTACTTTATGTTCATTATCCTCATCTTGCATTTCAGCTTCATACATCATCAGTGTACCAATCAGATCTCTCATAGTAAGATCTTTGACAAGTGTTGATTGTCTAATTTCAGCAGAAATACCATCCCATAGAGTAGGATGTACTCTCAGTACTTTTAATGCTTGATCAGCCTGCTTGATAGGTTCTCCAAGAGATGTTATGTTATTTAAATTTCTATCAATCTCCCATTAATTAAGGTAATTCTCTCACCTTCAACCATTTTGAAAGTATCAAATTTCAATTTGGAATTTGCATATCTCATTTGTCTCACATTGTATGTTCCTTCATATGCCACGACTATTGTTTTCCACATCTCATATGCTGTCATGCACTGAGATACTCTGTTAAATTCATCTGGTCCTAGACCGCAGATAGTTGCATTCATAGCCATTGAGTTCATATCGTACTCTGCCTCTATAGCAGCACTCCATGTCTATGGATTTTCAGGAATTTCATAAGGAGTCAGAATCTATGAATAGACTCTATATCCGAGGTTTTTCAGATATATTATCATGCGCAATTTCCAGCAACCATAGTTTTCTCCATTAAAATATGATGCTATGACCATCGACATCCCTTCTCTTGTATCAGTCATGATGCTCTGTTGTATAATCCTTAAATGCTTCTAGTTTTCAAAGGCTCTATCAGAAGCTCCACCTCTGATACCAATTGTTAGATCTGAATCTACATATTATACACAAGAGGTGGGCTGAATTGTACCTTTTGCAATTTTTCGATAACTATTTTCTTGAACGAGTTATGTCCCTTATACTTCATCATATTCAATCATGCAACAGATCAAGTAAAATCAAGAACAAAAAGATGTATAGTGGTTCAGGGAACAGAAGGCCCCTAGTCTACTCCACCAACACTCAACTCCATGAGCATGATGATTTTCACTATCTGGTCCTCTTTTCCACAGACCGGTTCAAAACTGAGTACAAGCAGTTGACATCTTTACAATCCAAGGCAAAACAATGTCTTATGGTTCAAACATGAACCTACACAGCTTAGAACAAGAAGCTGGTTACTCAAGAATAAAAAGAATTTTAGAAAGAAATTTTCCAATTCATCTTCACAATTGCAACAGAATGCAATTGACAGTAGATCGATCAAAGTCTCTAGAAATATTGATCATCAAGACGAAGCAGTTCTGAGTTGATCCAGTTGCAGTAGATATAGAGATATAGTTCACAACTTCAGCAGTAGTAGATCCACAGTAGATATTTGATGTAGAACAGGTGAATCTTATATCGAGTTCCTTCTTCTTGAAAGAATGGAGCTTTGACGCTCCTTTTTGAATTATCAGATCAATCGTGAATTTCCGCAGTCTCTGTTTTCCACTTTTTTAATAATAGATCGATCACATATATTCATGTATCTGGTGTTTCAGAGAGAACATATATAATAAAGCTGAGCATATCTCCTGCACATTTAGATCCATAAAAGTTACCTTTTGATTCGCGATATTCAAAAATTTGAATTTACAGAGAGGTCGTAACTTCCCTTAAGACTCTGAATAAAAATATCCTTTTAATTTGATCTTAAATCCATTAATAAAATGGCTTTGAATCAGTCAAAGTCGTAATTTAAAAATGACATTAAATCTAGCTTGAAATCCGCCATGAAATCAGCTTACTGATCGCTGCACATAAATATCGCCTGTCAAAATTTCTGATGCCAAACGTAAGGTTGATGACGTGGCATCAAAACATAGGGTTAATAACATTGTCTTCAAACGTAAGGTTAACAAGTTAAGGCTGAACACAAATGTAGGGTTAACAACATAAGGTTGAACACAAACATAGTGTTGATCATCCATACTTTTTCTTCAACACTCAAACGTTCGGTAAAAGATCAATACTTTTACTTGATCCATACTTTTCAAGAACGTATGGTTGTTAACAAAAGTAAGGTTGATGAACCATACTTTTAAGAAACCAACGCAGCGTTTAGAATTTATGTATGGTTCTCCTTCCATACTTTGCTGATAACCAAAACGTAAGGTTCCTTCCTAACGTAAGGTTCTTCTTCCATACTTTGCTGAAAACAAATGGTTTTTTAACCATACATTTCTCTTATCTCAAAAAGTATACACGCTTTTCTTCCTTACGCTACGTTTATCCACATAGGGTATGAACAGTGATTCCAGAACGCGCTAAAGTAGATTCCGCACAATATTTATCTACGTAAGATATGAACAGTGATTCCAGAACGCGCTAATGTAGATTCCAAATAAGTAATAAATTATCGTTATTTCAAGAGTAAAATAAATTAATAAATTCCTACACAATACTAAATAAAATCATTAGAAAATAACTACGGGTATTTGTGAGCATCAAAATTATCATAAAAAGACAGAGTGTTATTTTCTATAATCTCCCCCTTTAAATAACATTAACCTGTATTGTTGAAAACAAAACTTTTCTCAACAACAACATTGGAACATGAAGATTTAATGAGATAAAAGATTCATGATCTCTTTTTATATGAGAAATATAATATATAGGGTAAAGTTTTTAATAGTTTAGAATGTAACAACCCATTTTTTTCCTTGATTATTTTTACTATCATGTCTTATACACAATACCAACCAAAATGAAAAAATGTTATATTTTATCTTGATAAAATATTTCAATTCATGATAATCATTAATAAATTATTATAAATAAATATAAAAATTAATTAAGAAAATTTTAATATGAATAAAAAAATTATATAAAAATACCATGAACATGAAATATTTATCCTCATGGTTCTAATTTTTGATCATACAACCGATTATATCCATAAGAAGAATAAAAAACATTACAAATATAATTGAAATTTCAAATGATAATTAATCAAATGGTATTAATTAATTTCCATAAATTACATAAGATTATATATAAGAATATAATATTATTATTATATATATGGTTCTTGGATATATCAATGTTGGATATATGGTTATTGGAAATGTGGTCATTGTGTATACATGTATCCAATAGGGATACTGAGTATTTAATAGTTATAATTAAATAACGAGTTACATAAATAAATATTTGAAATATTAGTCTTATAAAATAATAAATTTTAAAACATAATAAAAAAAGAAAATATATTTTTTAAAATATCATTTATTTTAATGGATTTTTTATTTTTTACCTATAACATTTTAAAATAATTTTATTACAATTAAAGAAAAATTTTAATAAAATTTATCAAAAAATTCCATTATTGGTATTTAAAATAATTAAATAACATCGAATAAATAATGAAGAAGTTATTAGGAATAAAAATTTAATGATTCATACTTAATAATAAATGTTTAATTCAAAACTTTTTTTATTATAGAAAAACAATTATTTTAAAATATAATTTCTCTTAATTAGAGTATGGCATTTGATGATATATAGAAAAAAATAAAATAACAATAGTTTAATTATTATTACTTATACCAGAATAAGAATAAATTTACCTTATATATTTATAATATACATTCCAAAAAATAAGGTTTTTTGGAATTTTTGTTTTAAAATAAATTTTAATCACATTTAAATATTTAAATTAATAAAATGGAATTTTTTAAAAAGGCATTAAAAAGTAGTAAAAGAGTATAATTCATTTTTGGAAAAAAAAATTTGTCACCGAGGTAAAAATTGAGTGATGTTGGAAAGGGAAAATGTGGTAAAAGGGGTAAATTAAGGGGAAAATTCCATAAATATCTATAAACATATATATAAATTGTGTGAATGATGGGATTCATCCATAACCATTATTTATGAAATTTTATTTTACTTTCCTTATAATAGAAAATTACATAATAATTATATAAAAACCCAGTCTTAATGTAAAAAGACAATACATCATTTTCGAAGAACAATTCAATTAATACAAAAATAGATTACCAATGAATATATTATTTTAGTTCATATTAAAACATAGAAACATAAATATTTGTAAAAGAGTGCAAATAATTATCTCCCCTAGTTTATCCATAACTAGAACCCCTCATAGACATATCATGTCACGAACCTACTCGGGTCGACCCTTAACTGATCTCCTGAGCTTGTCCACGACATGGCCTGAGAGGCATTCTGGATCTTCCTGGGCTGGCGACAAGCACCATGGCATCAACGAAGAGCAATTGGGAATGATTTCTCTCAATAAAAAAGAGCTGCAGAAATAAAATAGAACAACAAAAGATAGATAAACGACAGGAAAAAATCACGACCAACAATAACACACTAATTTGACCACAACAAAAACTCCTCATGACCCTGAGAGTCCCTCAGAAAACCACAACCTACACTTTCCCCCAGCGAGCAATCTTGAGTCAAACCTGAAACAGAAACTAAAAATAGGAAAACACTATAGGCGTGAGTGTTAAAACTCAGTAGGCATGCCCAAAAAACTATCCCCCAAACACTACCTTTAAATAGAAAATTTTCTAATTACAGGTTTGATCTAAATTATATAATATATGGGTTTCCAAACACTTTCATTTATAAAACAAGTAACAATCCATTACCATTTTTAATTTAGAAACAAGTTAAATGTTTGAAAGAAATAGGTGAACTGCATTTTATAACATTTTTTCCAACAATTTAGAAATCCAGATTCTTGTTCTTAGTTAAAGGGAAAACCGCACACAAAAAACACAAACACAGTATGGGCAATGGAACAAGTAGAACACATGGCCTAGTAACCGAACTAGACCTCCCAATTGTCCTCCACATAAAATTAAGCACTAAAAAACATGGGTCGACCCTAGGAGCTCGTGAAAAATACAGAACGTACTAAATATATGACTCATCCTGAAGGCATGCCTACTCTCGATTATGTCATAATTCCCTAACACCCGGTGTTTCCCTACATGGCCTAACCGAGGGGCCCAATCCCCTAGCATACTATAATCAATACTAAGGACCACTAGCTAGTGCATAATCTAAACTAGTGCATCAATCGTTCTCAGAATATTCAATTACTATGCCAGGTTCCCATTTCAACACGTGTAGTAAAAAGGAAATGTGTGAGTCATGAAATTCAATAAAGTAGCACAACCATCACACACACTCATGTAGTCAACGTACACCAAATATCACCTAGGAGTCACCCCAATGAGAGATTTCCAAAATAATTTATTTTATTAAATTGTCAAACGAGACTTCACTAATTTTAAAGAAAATCCTTACTTCTCAAGAGAACCAAAACATTTGTTCATTCTTCAAAATAAATCATTTATCAATAAACCAGAACTACATTATAAATTCTGTGAATTATGTTTAAAGGCCAAACGAGCATTCTTTCACTACTAGCTGTCTGTTCATCAAAAAAATTATTTCAAGAGTCGTGTATAAAATAAATTCGTATTTTTACACCGAATAATTATTTAAAAATTAATTATTTTTCATTATTTCCCATTTATTAAAATTAATAAAATATCAAGCAATTAATAAATTCTGAATTTAACGGTGAGTGCAGTGGGGGACCTACCTCAGATCACAGTACAAAAATGACAATGCGACACACCTTGAACAGGCACACAAGCACACACAAACCGATGATCATGGTAACGTGGGGTTACCCTGCCAATGTGCTGCAATAAATGCACAACAACAAAGGTACATAAACAGAGACCCAAAACAATTCAAACAAACAACTAGTGCAAAAGAACCACCTAGGCATGGTTTCAAAACATAGTTTGCACCATCTGCACTTATTAATAAACCACATTAAAATTTATTAAACAACTCCAAAGATAAACCCATAACATTACACAGCCAAAACCTATTCAAAAATAGTTTTATGATCAATTGTATATCCCCAACCTAGCCAAACAGGATACACAAGACTTGACCAGTCGAATAAACTAATTTCAGAACAAGTAAAACTTTCTCAAAGTAGTACATTTACCATCTAATATCCTTTTTTCACATATACATTCCTCATGTACCCAGAAACAACATGGAGCACTACTAAAACAATTTATTGAACATGTCCAAAAATTTTCACAACAAGGAAAAAACATTTTCATAAAAATTCTAAATGACCACTTATCGGCAACAAGTGCTAAAACACCTTAAAACCCTATACCCATTTGTTTATAAAACCAAACCGACTTTGGAAAATCATAAAAGGACCCCAAAATACCATTTCTCAAGATACCAATACATTAATAAATTCAAATAAAACATTTTATAGCACACTTAGCGCATAAATTCCAATTAGACAATTTTTCACAAAAAAAAAGCATGCACTCATTATCAAAACAATTCCAATCAAAACCCAACAAGGAATAAAAACCCTATTTTCATGCCATAAATCCATTTAAAATAATTCACCACATTTTACATATTGCGAACAAGGTTCAAAATCTACCAAAACATTTAAATAAACACTTAGTGAGCACATTTTAACCAATAACACACAATTTTCACCAAATAAGGCATAAACTACAATCCTTGCATACCAAATAAATTATCCAAGTGTTGCACAAAAATACCTAGAATCCATATAAGGTATTAATTTCCATAAAATGATGTAAATCAAATTATAAAAGCATGTTCAATGAGATACCTACTTCAAAACCATGGCATGACGAAAAAAACATGTCTGAAAAAATTCCACGCAGATCCTAAAACCTACAACCAATGAAACGAAATCCTAAATCGAAACACCAAACAAGATCAATAGAACAACAGGAGTGAAAAGAAGGATAGAGGTTATACCTTAGGGGGAAAAGGTTGTGCCAACAAGATGAGAACCGGTAGGGGGTGACGCCGGCAGCTTGCGTTTTGGTTGGGAGAGAGGGGTTTTACAGGAGGCTGGTTGGGAAAAAAGGCACCGGTGGATGGATGGAAGAAGGCCGCAGAGGGTGCAGCTAGCTAGAGAAATCAGGTAGCTGACAAGGGGTTCACTGGCCAATGCAATACAGGAAAGGGGGAGGGGTCTGTTTAGCCAGCAAGGGCTGCATCGGAACTGTGCATGAGAGGGGGCCTCAATCGGGATATGGAGTGCACACCAGGAGGAGGTCGTGCTATGATGGAGAGGGAGAAAAAAGGGGGATGTGCATAGGGTTACAGGGAGTAGTTCGGGCCATCGGGATAGATGGCCGGAGATGAGATGGTCTGCTCGCTGAAGTGGGAGAGGGTCTCCAAATAGGGAGGCTGAGGGGGGGGGGGTGTCAGAAAACAGGAAAGGGAGGGTGCTGGCCTAGGGTGGAGGTGCGAAAAAGGGATTTTTGGAGAAGAGGTGGGCTGAGAAGGATTTAGGAGGAATGCGAACTAGCTGGTGGAGGGCGCAGGATGACGAGTGCGAGGGTAGAGGGGCACACCTGGTGGGCGGCTATGCGGTAGGTAGAAGAAGGGGATCGAACCCTAAACAATGGGGTAGAAAATAAAAAACAAAATAAAACAAAATAAAATAAAAAATAAAAAGTTAATAATGGAAAAAATTATAATATTAATAATAATAATTATAATAGTTATTATTTTTATGGGGTTAATAATAAAAATAACTTAACTAAATTTATCCCATTAACACTTATAATAATAATTAAATTAATGATGTTGATAATTTTATAAAATAATAATAATAAAAATGATAATAACTTGATAAAATATTAACCATAATAATAATAATATGAAATAATAACAATATTATTATTATTATCAAATCCATTCTTACTATATTAATTAATTAATAGTTCACCAAGAAGGCCGCAAGGTGAGTTAGCGAAGATGCACGGCTTCAGTCATGTCCTGCCCATGTGTTGAGCGCTGACAAACCCCAAAACCAACATTTACTATAAAAAATAAAATATATCAATTGAACTCAGATCAGACCTCATAATAATATTTCAAATGCAGATAAAATAATAAAATAATATTATTTCAAACGTTTGGGTGTGACAATTATCTCCACCACAAAACCTTTCTACCCCTAGAAAGTCACCCAGCCAACTGCGGAATCAAACTCGAGGTCAAAACTGAGTGAGGCCAGAAAAATCAAAACCTTGGTGTGACTTTTAACTCAATAGGTCACACCAAACCAACTCTAAGGTAAACTACAATGAGAAGAGTCATTAGGAAATGGGGAGGGTTCTCCCCACCCTAAGAACCTAACTAGAATTGCCAACATTGAGACTCTCAGCACGAGATAACTATAGAACTACTAACATGAGTCAAAGAGGATACAACTAATACAGACCAAAACTCCCACACAAACCAAATCTCGAAGAAGGAACGACAAGATCCATGGTGGGTCTCTCCACCATCTAAGAACCGACCAGATTAAGCCAACTAGTAGAGACCGACACGAGAACATCCAACCCAAACCAGAAACCACTAAGACATGAGTAAACCCATAAAATAATTTAACCGAATAGCGAACTGAACCATAACTCATCATTTCCAACAGACATGAGCATCTCAAAAATGATCATGTACCAAAATAAAAACGGGTCACATTTGAGGAGGCACAACTACAGGAATTACAATAAAACAAGATCACACCGTCTTCTTACAACCAAAGTCGGGTATTCAATGAAAAAAGATCACAATGATAAAAAAGACTGCTATTACACTAATAGAAAAATAGAAAATTCAATGATAAGGGATCTTTAATAGAGAAATTTAAACCGTCCCTATTTCAGCACAGCAGAAAAAAATTAAACTGAGGTGCCCTACACCTAATGATTTCTGACTGTGTGAAAGGCTTAAATCTGAGACCTATGGGTGGAGCTCTAATGTCTTGAAGCATCATCTTCCCCATAGTCGGGAGTTGACATCCTCCAGTTGATACTCTTTTAGATGATACTGCAAACAGAACCTCCCAAGGTGTCCCAAATGGCCACACCGATGACAAGTCTTAGAAGGATGATGACAAGAAGACTTGAAGTACACAAACTAGCCACACCAGACCCCACACAAGAGAAACATTAACTAATTTCATGATTCTACCTCTAGAGAGAAGGTAATCAACCCCTTGAAATACCTAAAGTAAGCCTTCACTATCTATTAGCCTCACTAAACACTCATGAGCTTTGGAACATTATTTTCTTCCACCTCCTTAGGTATAAACCATCAGATGGAAGTGGTCTTAAACAACTTCCAATACATCCCATCATGAAATGACGTCGGGATTTTCTACAACACCAATCCAATGTTGAACCCTCAATGAACTCGAACAAGCACAGACTCACCAAGATTTGGGAGTTTCCAATAACCTAAAAACACCAAAAATTTCACCAATCCAGTCTACTACCTTCGATAGATCACGATTACCAAAAAAATGGGCAACAACAAAAAAGAATTCAATTCCACTACTTTTCTAAGAGTCTGGGTTGAACCAACAAATATAAGAGACTCACAAGAAACCTCTTGGACATTTCTAGGCAGCATACTCAAAAACTAGAGGTAGAAACCCGAATCAAAATTAATCATATATCAAAATCACACACCTCAATCACAAACTAAATCTCAAACACAAATCAATATTCCAATCAGAATTCAATATCAAATCCATGATCACATGAAAACGAATGCCAAACATGAGAAGAAATCACTAAACAATTGACTACCTTTCAAAAAATTTAAATTATATGTTTGAAAACCATTTTTCATAAAACAATACATCTTAAGTACCTACCGTTGGTTTCATATAAAGTCTCGCATATACATATACCATTGTGGTAGATCATGCACCCATCCACAAATACCTTCAATTATCCATGTGCCACATGCACACCTCTATATATGCAATCCCTCATAGGAATATAAAGGGTCAATTAAAGACACTTCTTATTTTCAAAACATATCATTCAGCATAAATCACAAATTCCTAACCAATTTGAAAAATTCACTTATACTTAAAGAAATACATTTCCAAATTCCAAAACATTTTCCAATTCACATTCCAAAGTGTTTATGAGATCCCAAAACAACTTCCACAACACCTCTTTTTTCCTTTGAAACCACACATTCCATTAAAAGAAAACAATTACCATTTATAAATCACTTTTTCCACTCCAAAACTACATTCCCTTTTAATTTTCTATGAACCACATTCATATTTGAAATCCACTGAAGTTAGTTGAAACAAATTTCAAGCATAACTCACATCAAAACTTCCAAAAATAAGGGACTAGTGTCTATTCCAACCCAATAACATGGATTAGTAGACCATGCTCCGAGCAAGAATCCACTACAGGAAGTATCTTGAACCATGCACTCGAGCCGTACATGGGTTGATACTCCATAAAATCTCATCATGTAACACTAGATCACTTGCTCTGTCATCCCTTATCCACACATACTAAGTAGAAGAAAAACTCAAATCCCAGACTACCCCTGGAACTGTGAGTCTCGGTATGACCAAGGGTTCATGACGTCCTTCCCGCACCTACCTCTCGAGTCCTGATACACCTAACCACCAAGATTCCTGACACCCCAAATAACAAGGGCCTCTTCTGATACCATTTAGTCATGAACCAACCCGGGTCAACCCTGAACCAATCACCCGAGCTAGTCTGCGACATGGACCGAGAGGTGTTTCCAATCCTCCCATGCTGGCGACAAGCACCTGGGCATCAACAGAGAGAAAGTGGGAATGATTTCTCCCAATAAAAAAAGTAGCAGAAATAAAATAGAACAAAAAAATATAGATAAATGATAGGAAAAAAAGCATGAACAACAATAACACACTAACCCGACCACAACCAAAACACCTTGTGACCTCGAAAGTCGCTCATCAAACCACAACCAAATTTTTCACCAGATGAGAAATCTGGAGTCAATCCTGCAATAGAAACTAAAAACAGGAAAACCCAATAGGTTTGAGTATTAAAACTGACTAGGCATGCCCAAAAAATTGTCCCCAAAACACAACCATTAAATAAATTATTTAATAATTACAAGTATGAACTAAATTATATAAAATATGGGTTTCCAAACACTTTCATTTATAAAACAAGTAATGACCTATTATCCTTTTTAATTTAAAAACATGTTTAATGTTTGAAATAAATAGGTGCATTGCATTTTATTTCATTTTTGCAAACAATTTAGAAATCCAAATTCTAGTTGTTAGTAAAAATGAAAACCACACACAGAACACACAAAACACACTAATGGAAATTGAAAAAGTGGCACATAGGGGCTAGCAACCTAACCATAAATCTCAATCATCTGCCACATACAAATAAGCACTAAAAGAAACATGGGTCGAATCTAGGAGCTTGTGAACAATCCAGAACATACTATACATGTGACTCATCCTGAATGAATTCCAACTCTCGATGACATCATAGTGCCCTAACGCCTGATGTTTCCCAACATGGCCTAACCGAGGGGCCAATCCCTTAGTAGAGTATAATTCATACAAAGGGCCACTAGTTAGTGCGTAATCTAAACTAGTGAAGCAATCGTTCTTAGAAGATTCACATACTATGCCAGGTTACAATGTCAACATGTGTAATAAAAAAGAAAGGGGTGAGTCAAAAAAGTCAATCAAGTGGCAGAACCATCACACACACTCATGCAGTCAGCGTACATCAAAGATCACCCCTGAGTCACCCGAAAAAGTGTTTTCCAAAATAATTTATTTTATTAAAATGTCAAACGAGCCTTCACCAATTTTAATGAAAATCCTTATTTCTCAAGAGAACAAAATTTTTTTTCAAACCTCAAAAAGAAATAATTTATCAATAAACTAGAACTACATTACAAATTGTGTGAATTATGTTTAAAGGCCCAACATGCATTCTTTCACTACTGGGTGTCTATTCATCAAAAAATATATTTCAAGTGTCGTGTATAAAATAAAAATCTCTTTTTACCCCAAATAATCATTTAAAAATTAATTATCTTATATTATTTCCCATTTATTAAAATTAATAAATTATCAAGCAATTAATAAATTCTGAATTTAAAGGTTAGTGATGTGGGGGACCTAACTCGGCTCACAGTCCAAACATGACAATGTGACACTCCTCGCACATGCACAGAGGAACGCACAAACCGATGATCATGATAATGTGTGGATACCCTGCCAACTTGCAGCAATAAACGCACAACAACAAAGTAACATAAAAAAGACCCAAAATAATTCAAATGAACAACCAGCACAGAAGACCCACCAAGGCATGCTTTCAAAACACAATTCGCACAATCATCACTATTTAATAAACCACATTAAAATATATTAAACACATCCAAAGAGAAACCCATAAAATTACATGACCAAAACCTATTAAAAACCTCTTTTATGATCAATCGCAGATCCCCAACATACCTGAACAGAAAACACACGACATGACCAGTCGAATAAACTAATTAAACAACAAGTATAACATTCTCAATGTAGTACATTTTCCATCCAAGATTTCTTTTCCACACATACACGCCTCACGTACCCAAAAAAACACATGGTGAACTACTTAAAAAAATGATTGAATATGCCCAAAATTTTTCACAACAAGGCACAAACATTTTCATAAAAATGTAAAACGACCACTTATCGGCAACATGTGATAAAACACCTTAAAAACCAATACCTATTTGTTTATAAAACCAAAACCATGTTGGACAGCCATAAAAGGACCCCAAAATATCATTTTACAAGCTACCAATGCTTTAATAAATTCAAATAAAACATTTTATATCACCCCTAGTGCATAAACACCAATAAGACACATTTTCACAAAAAATTCGTGCACTCATTATCAAAAAAAAATCCAATTAAAACCTATTAGGGCATAAAAACCCAATTTTCATGGCATAAATCCACTTAAAATAATGCACCACATTTTAAATATTGAGAACCAGGTGCAAAAGGAACCAGAACATTTAAACAAACACTTAGTGTTCACATTTTAACCAAAACAACATAGTTTTCACCAAACAAGGCATAAAAAACAGTTCTTTCATACCAAATAAATTATCCAAGTGTTGCATAAAAATACCTATCATCTATATATGGAGAAAATTGAGAGACAATGATGTAAATCAAATTATAAAATCAAGTGCAATGGGAGACCTTCTTCAAAACAAATGCGTGACGAAAAACAAATGTCTGAAGACATTCCACGTGGAACCTAAAACCATAAACCAATGAAATTAAATCCTAAACCGAAACAACCAACAAGATCAATAGAAAAAAACTGAGTGAAAAAAGGACAGAGGTTATAATAGAGGGGGAAAAAGTTGCACTGCCAAGATGCGCGCTGGTAGGGGGTGACGCCAGCAGGTTGCGTGTTGGTTAGGAGAGAGGGGTTTCACCAGAGTTTGTCTGAAAAAATGGTACCAGAGGATGGCTGGAAGATGTCCGGATCAGGTTCGGTCAGCCAAAGAAAGCAGGTCTCCGAAAAGGGGTTTGATGGCCAAAGAAGAACCGACAAGGGGGAGGGGTCGCGTTAGATAGCAAAGTCTGCGCTGAAACTGTACGCGAGAGGGGGCCATGACTGGGATAGGGGGTGCGCACTAGGAGGAGGACATGCCGTGATGGATAGGGTGCAACAAGGGGGATGCGCGCTAGGTTACAGGGAGCAGTTCGTGCTGCCGGGCTGGATGGCCAGAGATGGGAGGGTCTACTTGCTGAAGAGGGAAAGGGTCTACAAATAGGGAGGCTGAGGGGGAGGGGTGGAAACCAAACAAAGGAAGTGGAGGCTGCTAGCCTAGGATAGAGGCATGATGTAGGGATGTCCAGAGAAGAGGTGGGGCATGACAGATTTAGGAGGTAGGCGAGCGGGCTGGCGGAGGGCACAAGAGGATGAGCGCGAGGGCGGAGGGGCACACCTGGTGGGCGGCCGCGTGGTAGGTAGAAGAAGGGGGACCAAACCTTAAACAAGGGGGAAGAAAATAGAAAAATAAAATAAATTAAATTAAAAATTAAAAATTTAATAACGACAAAAAAATTATAATATTTATAATAATAATAATAGTTATTATTTTTATGTGTTCAATAATAAGAATAACTTAATAAAATTTATCCCTTTAACACATATAATAATAATAACATTAATGATGTTGATAATTTTATAAAACAACAATAATAAAAATGATAATAACCTATTAAAATATTAACCATAATAGTAATAATAATATGAAATAATAACAATATTATTATTATTAAAACCATTCTTACTTCATTATATTTATTAATTAATTAATCAAGCACTAGGAAGGCCGCAAGGTGAGTTAGTGAAGTCGCGTAGCTTCACTTGTGTCCTGCCCGTGTGTTGAGTAGTGACAGACCCCAAAACCATCATTTACCTGCAATAACACAAGATTTCTATCGGACTTAGCCCGCACCTCATCAAAATATTTCAAATGAAGATAAAATAATAATATAATATTATTTCAAACGTCTCAGTGGGACATATCATACATAAAATACATATTCCTATCCTATGAAAAGAAACATAAAAAGGGGTGATCTAAGATCCCCAGTAAGTGTAAAAAAGGAGATATGTAAGAATAAATGTGGGAATAATGTCATGATAACATGATCATAACATTATAGGATCATACCCTACACATCAATGACCTATAAAGTGAATCATGACATAATGTTAATAGTTTGTAAGGAATGAATCATAAGGAAATAAAAAGCATAATCAATGAAAGAATAAGATGAGATTGAGTCATAGAATTGTGGCATACACATAAACATGTAATATCATTCTATATAAGTTAAGAAATATTGCTATAACTAATCATGGAACTTTATGGGGACTACAATATCTGAGCGGGACACACCACTATCCCCAGTAGGATTCCTTTCCTCGTAAGGGATCTGGTTTCACCATATTCCCAAAGTGGATCAAGATTCCCCACCACTCCATAGTGGATCCAGTTTCCCCATTTTCCCATAGTGGGCTGGGTTTCCCCTTATTTCTATAGTGGATTGAGTTTCCCCATCTTCCCATATTGGATTAGTCCCCTCAACTTCAATCCAATCATTATCTCATGAGATATAAATATTTACCAAATGAACTGGATAGAGATATAGGTCCCATTCATATCAAAATTAAACAATTCATACATACAGAACACGATCATAAATAGTCATTTTATTACCCATGAATCGAAATGGGGTTTTAAAAAATGTAATCTTATATAAACCTGTAAAAAATATACAGGTTTCATAATAATCTCTTTAAATAATATCACATTAAAAGAAGTGGGTTTCAAAAGCATATAACCGATGAAATAGTAACAGGTTTCAAAAACACATTACCTATGAAAGAGGAACTAGTTTCATAAAGGTATAACCCATAAAAGATAAATTGGTTTCATAAAAATAATTCATTAAAAACCATAGACCATTTAGATAAATAATATGAATAGAACCATTGGATCATTTCCCTGTAAATACATGAGTAACACCAACATGTGTCATCTTAGATAGAAAATAACGTTGAAATATCTTTAAAAAACATTCTTGTGTAAAATATATTTTCTTCATTGAAAATTGAATTTTAAAACATAAAACATGTTGAATTTTTTTTTCTTGAAAATATATGTTAATTTTCATAATGGTATCTTTGAATATATTTTGATATCCTTTTTCTTTGAGAACATTTTAAAACATATGAAGAGAGCATGAAAGGTTATTTTTAACCATTTCATTGAAAACACTTTGAAACCATATAAATAATTATCTAAAAACTGTAAAAAAAAATTTAAAATTGGTTTTCCTTGAAAATTAGATTAAAATATAATCTATTAAAAAATTAAAAGATTATTTTAAAACACAGTTTTTGTAATTCAAGGAATGTGTCTCAAAAAAGAAAAATTCTGGAAAAAACTAATTTATTGGTTTAGAAATGTTTCAAACCTAAATCCAAAAAAGAGAGATAATTAAATGATTATGTAAATGAAAATAGTTTTAGATATAGTAATCATATAATATATTTATGGTCATTATATACACCACAAAAATGAAATGAATAGTGAATGAGGCATAAATCTCATAGAAATAAAAGTGAGACTAGAGATTCCCATACATTAATTCATGAAATTCTTTGTACATGTTAAAACATCATATATTGTAAATACATGTTTATTATAAATCTACCACATAGAAAATATTATATATCATACCATATATTGTTTATTTAGGACAATATATTACCAATCTATTAAAAATTCAATGTTAATATTTTGTTTCAAGTATTATATCTGTGGTATTATGTATTAGTTTTGGGTTTTTAGTGTCGATACTCTTATATAGATCATGAAATAATTATTTATAGAATATAAAAAATAATATAAATAGAATAAATATTAATTATATTTTTATTTATAATAATCTACAAAATATAGATATATGAAATTGAATACACTATTCATGGAGATGGTAGGCTGTACGTATGTAAGGATGTTGTTTCCATTTTATTATCATGTCAAAATAAAGAAATTAAATTTATTATATATAAATATAATATCAATATAGTAGAATTAATATTTCATATATATCATATAAGTTCACTAAACCCATCATTAATACATTCTGTGTATAGTGTGAATTAATTGCATCACTTTGAGGAGGTGATATCCCACACATCCCCAAATGAAGGTATTATATTTAAAAATAATTGAAATAGTTAAGGTATATGTAATATAATAATTAAAAAAATCATAAATACATCATAAAAATTATATATATCAAATAAAAACAGATTTTCTATTCTAATTCCCAACCATGAGAGTTGGTAAATTAAAAATAAAGAACATAATTTCGTGAGGTTGTCGTTTCTATAGACAATAAAAATAAGTAAGTTACCAATTATATGAAAGTGTGGGTAATTTAATGTTCAACCCTTATAATAACAACATATCAATATATTTAGGATATTTTTTATAATAAATAATAGAATAAATATAATTTAAGGACTGTGAAATGAAAATAAATCAAATAACTTAAGGAATGACGTTATGTCTTGTTTGGATAACTAATTTTAGTCTAAACCAAAGACAATACATGGATGAATTTATTAAAAAATTTAGGATTAAAGGGTGAATGGGGGGGTGTTGTTGGGAGTATATTTGAGCAGCCGTTTCAATATCAAAAGGGCATAAGAGGTGTAAATAATTTGGAGGGTGAATGTATTTTTATAGTGAAGGAGGAGTGACATTCTTGTAATTTTATGAAAAGGGAACCCACCAGGCTTTTTGATTTTTAATTGACCCTAATAATGGAGAAAAATATATAAATGATAGCATAGGGTAAGACTATGTCTATACAGTGGATTTTAAAAAAATTTCTAGGTTATTCTAGCCCTTAAGATTATGGTATAGTCCCTTGTTATGTATAATTTTATCTTAATCACTGTAATTTATGTTCATTACATTAGCTAATTTTTTTGGTAGAAAAATAAGATGAAATAATTATAAATTAAAAATTATGATGATTCTAAATATGAAATACATTTTCCAAATTCCAATCTTAAAAGTGGAAGAAATTAATTTAAATTTAATCCTGAAGACGAGGCGACAATGCATGTATTTAATGTAAAAATGATCTAAATATTCTTAGGATTTTATATCCAATTTCAAAGAGAAAATAATTCTTGTGAACTAAATTATATTACTTTTTTTATAGTTGATATAATTAAACAATTTAATAAAAAATACAAATATTACTAAAATTAATAAATAAATTATATGAAAAAGAAGTTTTGAATTAATATTTAGTGTTCCTCACTAGCCATATAAAAATGAAACTTATCAAAAAAATACCAAAAATTTATCTAATGTAAATTTTTATATCCCACAATCAAAATTGAAGATTATATTTTTCAAAAATCCAGTAAATTTACCTTTCGGTTAAATATATCTTTTTATTCATATAATTGGATTTATTCTTATCTTACTCCTATAAAATATATTGCATGAGTGTAAAAATATATGATTAAATATATATTAAAAAATCATCAATATTAGGTTTTTTAATTTTTTTGACAAAATTGTGTTTGTACATTGAAGGGTAGTGTTCTTTGAAAATGAATTTCTTCATTTTTAAATAGTCATTACTTTTATTTATAAATAAAACTTTTCATTTTATTCACATGTTTAAATAATTTTTATTTATATCTTTCATACTAATTTCTATGTGAATAATATAATAATATTTGAAGAACAATATTAATAGTATGGTGTAGTTTGGAAGAATTAGCTCTTACCTGTAACACATGATATCAAAGGAATTCGACATTTCTTGCATCACAAGACAAACATTGTATTGTGTGTATATAAGGCCCTGACCTTAAACCTTAGTTAATATTCAATTAAATGAATAATTCACATTGAGGATCTTTACAGGTTTAGAGTGTTAGAGAATTAGGTCATAACTATTACATCTCAAAATATTACAGTGTAGAAAATTCTACTAAGTTTCCATAAAATAAAAACTCTTAAAAAGAAACATGTCTAGTTCCATGTTTTGGGTAGCATGACTTTCCCTTGATCCCATCCTTGACCCTATTCCACATTAAGTCCTATGAAAAACATTTCAAAAACTTGGGGTGAGTATAAAAAGATCAGTAAGGGATACCCAATGAATGAAAACTGTTAGTTCTTCAAAACAACAAGTAAATCATGTATACTTTATCAAAGTAATACTTTCCACCTTTATGAAGTAGTAAAAACACTTCACTGAATAAAATTTCATTACTTACCCTTTTGTAACCAAAAGATTACCATAAAACCCATATAAAGATTACATAACATATAAAGGTAACGTGGGACATAAGCATTTTTAAATGGAATAACCATACGGTTGACTTCCACACATACTTAATGGAATATCCATACGGCGGACTTCCATACCCAATGCATTGGAGGTTATAACGTAACAACGCGTCCTGGTATTCACGGCACCACCCGTCATATGGTTTATCATGTAACCACCCATAAAATGTCCAAGTACCATCATTACACATAAAATATTGAAAATATAAACATTTCAATAACAAAATTTCATTTTCAATCACAATAAGTAATTCCAAGATATTGAATTAATCAATCCATTTTCAAAAACCATTTAAAAGAGATTTTTGAATCAAAGTGTCCCATACCTCTTTGAAGCTTTTAATGGAATTATAATTTTAAAACATTAATGTCAATATAAATAAATACTTAAAACCATTTCGAAAACATGGGCATTAAAGATAAATATTTAGAATAATGAATCTTTAAAACAATTAAAATGATATTTTTGTTAAAGAGTTTTTAACAAAATGAGAGACTCTTGAATACAAATAATTGTGGAATGACATTTAATATGAGCTTTATAATATTATGAGAATAAATGGATTCATGATATAATATTTCAAAGGACAGTATACACACCATATAAGAGTGAATTGGTGAATAACAACAATGAAGTCTCAATGGAAATGTAAATTGAGATGAAATCCATTATAAAGATAGTATCCTTAAATTAAGGATAAATATATCACATAATTATGTGTGAGAAATACAAATACACCCAATATAAATGGATATTATGTGTGAAACAATCCGGGGTCCTTCACACATATTCACCGGATGACATGTTCAAGAAGTACAAGTTGAACCCAAAGAAATCGAAATTGGGTTAAGATGTTCCCTTGTAAAAATTCGACAGCCTAACAGCGTCACATCAAAATTCAGAAAATTAGTCGATGAGAGAGTGAATGGTATATCATCACTTGGACATGAACTTTACACCAATAAGGATATATTAGAACATATCCCAACACAATACGATGTAAATTAAAAGACATAACAAAAGACGTCTTTAAAAAATAGGGTGAAAGGTCCCCTTACCGAGTTGGGTAACTTTCGAAACGTACAACCCATGGAAGAAGGGTAATACATTGAAGATGTAAATACCAATAAATGAAAGTATATTACACAATGTGTATAATAATAGGAATTACATACACCACTCAAAGGAAATAGTGGAAAACGTAGAAAAAATGTCACGAGAATAAATGTGAGATGAAAAATCCCTTACGAAAACTCGGCAGCCTAACGGCGCCACATAAAACATCCAAAAATAGATTTATGAGATCAAATAGGGTCTCTAATAATATTAACATAAAAATTACAGTATGAGAAATATAAAATAACATCCCCAAACATAGGAAATATGAGCTTAAAATAAATGACATAAAATAGAGTACTTAAAAAGAAAGAGAGAGGTTGGATCTCTTATGAAAATTCAGCAGCCTAACGGCGCCACTCAAAACGTCCAAAATGGATTGATGAGAGAAAATAGGGTATCTCATCATATGAAAATAAAAAAATTACATTAATATTAATATAAAATAACATCCCAATAATAAAAAATATGAGCTTAAAAGGAGTGACATAAAAGAGTGTACTTAAAAAGAAAGAGATGGGTAGCATCCCTTACCTCGGGTCCGACTTGACTCGATCGTTCTTTAAGGTCCTGAATAATAAACTTGAGTTAATTTAAACTTTCTTAAGAAAAATTTTCAAGTTAATTATTCCTTTTATATCACTTATTTCCATGTTATAAAATTTATGTAATCATTTATGTTAATAATGTTTGTTTTGTTGATATTTGGTTCTTAAGTCGAATGTGGACTTCTTACAATTACATGATGTTCGTGTGGTCAAAGATTCATTATATCCAGAATAATATTCATGATTTTGATATCATATATATCATATATATCCAGAATATAAATGTATTTATAATATTACATAATCATTTAGAGGTCAGAAAGAAATGCACCAATCATGGAGACGGTAAGTCGTACGTACGCATGAACGCTACTTTCATTTCTGTCATATTAATGGAATTAAAACTAAATGATAGGTATGTATATTTTAATTCCAGAATTATATTAATCATTTATATGTAACATAAATCATATATAATAACTTTAAATCCAACCTTTAGACATCCCACATTTGACATTAACGAATCAAATCACTTTGAGGGGGCGGTAGTCCGCACTTCCTAAAATGAAATTATCGTGTTTACCCACAATGGAAACCATAAAGGTATGACACGAAAGAAAAATACAGAAGCTAAATTAAAAAATAAACATATTATATATCAAATATAAATATAGTGACATCTTAATGGCCACATTTGAAGGTGTTATATGAGTGATGAACAATCATCATTTCGTGAGGCAGAAATTCACCATCCACAGAAACAGTATGTTCTTTAACCATTAGATATAGGTGTGTGTAATTGTAGCTCAAATTATTCTTATAACAACATCCTAGTATATTGAAGATACTGGATTTTTTTACAAAAGAATTGAATAAAAAGAGTTTAGGGGGTTGGAGAAGCAAAATAAAACAAAAGAACCCAAGTGAAGACATTACCTTAAAATCGGGTAACTCTCTTTGATTTGAGCTCAAAGGAATCTTTGGGAGGACTTCTGCCCAAAGTGAGGCTTCTAGGAGTAAGATAGGGATGTGTAGAGGCAAAATTATTAGATTTTTGCCGAGTCAAAGGCTTGAGAGGTGTGGGTAAAGTGGTAGAGGTGGGCGCCTTCTATAAGAGGAGAGGAGGGGCACTCTTGGAATGTTAAAAAATGTTACTTTATATTGAAATGAGTTTCGGATTTTAAAGGTCCCACATTGATTTATTTAGAGGATAAGGTGGTAAGGGTTTTAAATATACACATCCAATAGGTTTTTGACAAGTTTATGTTACAGTTTTAACATTATATTTTAATTTTATTTAAATCCTTTTTTAATGAGGTAATCGCTGAATCATCATGATGTCATAAATAATTTAAGTTATTTAATGTCTAAAAATTATAAAAAAAATATCATGATGTAGGAAGTATTTTTAGATTTTCAATGACAATTTATAGTCAAAAATATGACTTTTATAACCCCATTTAAAAATTGATTTAGTGAAACATCTCATGCTTGTGACATTTTTATTTTAACTTTAAATAAAAAGTTATTTATGTCATTTTCCAACAAAAGTGGCTCCATGGGGTCCCCATGTTGACCCATGGATTTTCTGGTTCTTCCATGACACATCCAATGAGGGTAAGACATGTGTCTAGCTCATTTCACATTATTAAAACATTATTTTTACCTTAAATTACACTAATTACCTCTAATCGTGATTAAGAACATAAAAGTTACTGTTCACCAAAAAATTATTTTAATCCCATTGAACCACATTTTTTTTCCTAATGACAACCATGTATGACGGATTTTTGAAATTCAAAACACAGAGGTGTCAAAGTTTCATTTAAACAAAATATCTGTTTCTTTAACTACCACTTCGTTGTTTCACTATTCATCAAAAATTGATGTTTTTTAGAAAAATACCAAAAATTCACCCTAAGCTATACATGATATTCCGAACTCAAAAATGAAGTCTATTTTACAAAATTCAAAACATATAAGTTGAATTAATTATTTTAATACTTAATTCCCGCTGTCAAAATAAATAGCGTGCTTTTAAGAAACAATAACTATTAAAAGATTGACCCTAGTTTAAGTCCAATTTCAAAGTGAAATTACTGCAATGAACACTATTGGATTAAATGGTAAAAATATATTCTAATTTTACTATAAAAACAATTAAAAATATAATCTAATCATATAAATAAATTAGATTAGAAAGATGTTTTGAATTAAAATACATCATTTTTCACTATTCATTAAAAAATGAACTTTATCGGAAAGATACCAAAAAATTACACAAAGTAAATTTTCATGTCCTGATTCTAAAGAAGAATTTTATTTTGTCAAATATAACACATAAAATTGTAAAAAATTGGATTTAAAAGAGGTTCGTCATCAAAAGGCGGTTAATCGACCTTTTAAAGAATATTAGAATGTTTATTCTTAAAAATTGGATTCATTCGCATTTTTAATCCTCTAACATTTATTGTAAAAAGTAAAAATATTTGACCAATATACATAATAATTTTTCAGTTAGTTCCGTTCTTTCCCTCCATTACAATGGCTAGGCGTTAACTACCATTTAAAATAATATTATTTTATTATTAGAGTGCAACGTAAAATTTCAAAGGAACTCGTTGTCACGTATTGAGTATGCCATTGTGCTTAGAGTTACATTTAAAGTAATATTAATATTTTTTCCACAAATAGGGATAAATATAAAAATGTCATATTCTTTATTTACCTGGGGTGTTACATCCTTCCCCCTTTTGGGAATTGCGTCCTCGAAATTTTCAAAATTGGGCTTGTAAACTCCATTGAAAGTCCCACATCGGAAAAAGAGGCGGTAAAACAATCACTTTAAAATAATGAAAGAAAAGTACAGAGGTCACCCAAGTTAACCCATACTAGTATTTCATATAGGAAAACATGGACATGGAGAAGAAAACATAGGGTCATGTTCTGATGGAGAGTGATAGAAAACATGTTTAGGAGAAAGTTAACCATAACAAAATCACAAAATTGTGATGGGTTAAACGGTATTCGATTCCCCAATAGGAAATGTTGATAGACACAATTTATGTTTTAAGTTAATTTTTATTGAGGAATTTATTTATAAGGAAACATAATTACTTATCATGTTGACTTTCAACTTTTATTAGATTTCTTAAACAAACTCATATTTTCTCCAAAAGACGAGTATTTAGGAAGACTTGTTCACTATAATCAACTTCTAGGGAATCACCTAATCTACAAAATAGAACTATATACTTCCCATGTCTTTAGACTTTAACCAAAACCAAAACCAAAATGGTTAGTTCAAGATCATATTATCCAGAAAAGGATAACCCTTTATAAAAAAAATCTATTCTTAATCTCCAAAATTTTTCCAACAAAACCCAAAGTTCAACGAGGACCATTCGATAAACAATTTTTCCATAAAATTAATCATGGTAAACCAAACTAAGATTGAAACCCAAATATTTGAAGGATTTAGTCACATAGTCTTCTAAGGTACAAATTAACTTTTATCTCTAAATAACATCAGTTGCTCTTAAATTCTCATATTGAAAAGTAATTAACCTATTCACATATCCTTGATGATAGGTTAATCATTTCCATAGATAACCCAAAATAAACATACTCTTGATTCCAAAAATCATCTAACTAAAAAGAATTATTCAAACTAACCAGGGACTTCACATAGTCCAGTGGTAGGCGATAAATACCAGTCACACATTGGTTGTTGGTTCGATTCCCGCTGCTTGGTCCGACGCGACGGGTTGTCACACGGTCTGCGTGTTGTCCTTTTTCCAAAACTATATAATTCTTAAAACATTCCCCAAAATGAGATAAAATCTTCAAAAATAATCATAACATATTTTAACCTCATGTTTATCTCATTCCTTTCATTTTCCATCATAACATATAATAACCCATAATTACCTCAAAAGTAAGGATCATATAAACTCTAATGGTTACCTTTATAATTATTACTTGAACATCCACAACGATTGGTCATCTCATACATGATGCATTACAGAACATACCAAGGTTCAAGTGGTTGGTCATGACTCATTGATAGTTGGTTTAGAACAACCATGAGTTTCCTCATTGAATCCCCCATTTTATATAGTATCTTAATCAGAGAACCACCATAGTTTCCTTCAAACCTGTTGTCTCTTTGGTTCCTGCAAGATCCATCCATTCACTAAAAACAGAAATGTCAGTGTGATTATATAAACAAAACCATCATGTACTAATTAAGAAGGTAAACACTATGATATACTTACTCATTCACTTTATCTAAAACTAGGACTCTTTCTGAAATCCTAACCATTATGGTAATGTCATTTATGCTTAGAGAATACCCTAACCTCTACAGTTATATAAACCGACCTATAATACTAACTATAAGGCCCCGACCTTAAACCTTACTTAATATTGAATTAAATGAATAATTAACATTGAGTATATTTTCAGGTTTAGAGTTTTAGAGAATTAGGTCATAACTATTACATATCAAAAGATTAAAGTGTAGAAACTTCTACTATGTTTCCATAAAATAAAAACTCTTAAAAAGAAACATGTCTAGTTCCATGTTTTCGGTAGCATGACTTTCCCTTGATCCCATCCTTGACCCTATTCCACATTAAGTCCTATGAAAAACATTTCAAAAACTTTGGGTGAGCTTAAAAAGCTCAGTAAGGGATACACAATCAATGAAAACTGATAGTTATTCAAAACAACAAGTAAACCATGTATTCTTTATCAAAGTAATACTTTCCACCTTTATGAAGTAGTAAAAACTCTTCACTGAATAAAAGTTCATTAATTACACTTTTGTAACCAAAATATTACCATAAAACCCATATAAAGATCACATAACATATAAAGGTAACATATGACATAAACATTTTTAAGTGGAATAACCATACGGTTGACTTCCACACATACGTAATGGAATAGCCATACAGCCGACTTCCATACCCAATGCATTGGAGGTTATAACGTAACCACCTGTCCTGGTATTCACGGCACCACCCATCATATGGTCTATCACGTAACCCACCGTAAAATGTCCATGTACCATCATTATGCATAAAATATTGAAAATATAAGCATTTCAATAACAATATTTCATTTTCAATCACAATAAGTAATTCCAAGATATTTAATTAATCAACCCATTTTCGAAAACCATTTAAAATAGATTTTTGAATCAAAGTGTCCCATACCACTTTGAAGATTTTAATGGAAATATAATTTTAAAACATTAATGTCCATATAAATAAATACTTTAAACCATTTTCAAAACATGGACATTAAATATAACGATTTAGAATAATGAATCTTTAAATCATTTAAAACGATATTTTTGTTAAAGAGTTTTTAACAAAATGAGAGACTCTTGAATACAAATAATTATGGAATAACATTTAATCTAAGCTTTATAATATCATGAGAATAAACAGATTCATGATATAATATGTCAAAGGACATTATACACACCATATAAGAGTGAATTGGTGCATAACAACAATGAAGTCTCAATGGAAATGTAAATTAAGATGAAATCCGTTATAAAGATGGTATCCTTAAATTAAGGATAAATCTATCACATAATTATGTGTGAGAAATAAAAATAATCCAAATATAAGTGGATATTAAGTGTGAAACAATTAGAGGTCCTTCACACATATTCATATGATTACATGTTCAAGAAGTACATGTTGAACCCAATGAACTCGAAATTGGGTTAAGATGTTCCCTTGTAAAAATTCGACAGCCTAACAGCGTCACTTCAAAATTCAGAAAATTAGTCGATGAGAGAGTGAATGGTATATAATCACTTGGACATAAAATTGACATCAATATGGATATAGTAGAACATATCCCAACATAATAATATGTAAATTAGAATACATAACAAAAGAAGTATTTAAAAAAGAGGAGGGTGGAATGTCCCGTTACCGAGTTGGGTAACTTTCGAAACGTACACCCCATGGAAGAAGGGTAATACAATGAAGATGTAAATACCCATTAACGAAAGTATATTACACAAAGTGTATAATAATGGGCAGTACATACACCACTCAAAGGAAATAGTGGCAAACGTAGCGTAAATGTCACGGGAATAAAAGTGAGATGAAAAATCGCTTACGAAAACTCGGCAGCCTAATGGCTCCACTTAAAACATACAAAAATGGATTTATGAGATCAAATAGGGTCTCTAATAATATGAAAATAAAAATTAAAGTATGATATATATAAAATAACATCCCCAAACAAAGCAAATATGAGATTAAAATAAATGACATAAAAGAGAGCACTTAAAATGAAAGAGAGAGGTTGGATCTCTTATGAAAATTCGGCAGCCTAATGGCGCCACTCAAAACATCCAAAATGGGTTGATGAGAGAAAATAGGATATCTCATCATATGAACATAAAAAATTACAGTAATAGTAATATAAAATAACATCCCAATCATAATAAATATGAGCTTAAAAGGAATGACATAAAAGAGTGTACTTAAAAAGAAAGAGAGGGGTAGCATCCCATACCTCGGGTCTGACTTGACTCGATCATTCATTAAGGTCCTGAATAATAAACATGAGTTAATTTATAGTTTCTTAATAACCCTTTACAATTTCATTATTCCTTTTTTATCACTTATTTCCATGTTATATACTTTATGTAATCATTTAAGTTAATAATGTTTGTTTTGTCGATATTTGGTTCTTAAGTCGAAATTGGACTTTTTACAATTACATGTTGTTCGTGTGGTCAAAGGTTCATTATATCCATAATTATTTTCATGATTTGGATATCATATATATCATATATATCCAGAATATACTTGTATTTATAATATTAAATAATAATTTATAGGTAAAAAACGAAATGCACCGTTCATGAAGACGGTAAGCCGTACGTACGCATGAACGCTACTTTCATTTCTATGTCATATAAATGGAATTAAAACTAAATGAGAGGTATGTATATTTTAATTCCTGAATTATATTAATAATTTATATGTAACATAAATCATATATAATAACTTTAAATCCATCCTTTATACATCCCACATATGGCATTAACGAATCAAATCACATTGAGGGGGCGGTAGTCCGCACTTCCTAAAATGAATTTATCGTGTTTACCCACAATGGAAACCATAAAGGTATGCCAAAAAAGAAAAATACAGAAGTTTAAGTAAATCATAAACATATTATATATCATATATAAATATAGTTACATCTTAATGGCCACCTTTTAAGGTGTTATATGAGTGTTGAACAATCATCGTTTCGTGAGGCAGAAATTCTCCATCCACAGAAACAGTATGTTATTTAACCATTATATGTAGGTGTGTGTAATTTTATCTAGAATTATTCTTCTAAAAACATCCTAGTATATTGAATATACTGTATTTTTTAAAAAAATAAATGAATAAAAAGAGTTTAGGGGGTTGGAGAAGCAAAATAAAACAAAAGAACACAAGTGAAGACATTACCTTAAAATCGGGTAACTCTCTTTGATTTGAGCTCAAAGGCTTCCTTGGGAAGACTTATGCCCAAAGTGAGGATTCTAGGAGTAATATAAGTATGTGGAGAGGCCAAATGAGTAGGGTTGTTCCGAGACAAAGGCTTTAGAGGTGTGGGTAATGTGGTAGTGGTGGGGGCCTTTTATAAGAGGAGAGGAGGGGCACTCTTGGAATGTTACAAAATGTTACTTTATATTAAAATGAGTTTCGAATTTTAAAGGTCCCACATTGATGTATTTCAAGGATAATGTGGTAAGGGTTCGAAATATACTCATTCAATAGGTTTTTGACAAGTGTATGTTATAGTTTTAACATTATCTTTTAATTTTATTTAAATCCTTTTTTAATGAGGTAATCGCTGCATCATCATGATGTCATAAATAATTTAATTTATTTAATGTCTAAAAATTATAAAAAAATATCATTATGTAGGAAATAATTTTATCTTTACAATGAATATATATAGTCAAAAATATGACTTGTATAACCCCATTTAAAAATTGTATTAGTGAAACATCTCTTGCTTGTGACATTTTTATTTTAACTTTAAATAAAAAGTTATTTATGTCATTTTCCAACCAAAGTGGCTCCATGGGGTCCCCAAGTTGACCCATGTATTTTCTTGGTCGGCCATGACACATACAATGAGGGTTGGACATGTTTCTATCTCATTTCACATTATTAAGACATTATTTTTACAGTAAATTACACTAATTACCTCTAATCGCGATTAAGAACATAAAAGTTACTATTCACCAAACAATTATTTTAATCCCATTGAACCACATTTTACTTAATATTTAAAACCATGTATGTCAGATTTTTGAAATTCAAAACACAGAGGTGGAAAAGTTTCATTTAAACGAAAAATCAGTTTCTTTAACTACTACTTAGTGGTTTCACTATTCATCAAAAATTGATGTTTTTCATAAAAATACCAAAAATTAACCCTAAGATATATTTGATATTCCAAACTCAAAAATGAAGTCAATTTTACAAAATTCAAAACATATAAGTTGTATTAATTAATTTAATAATTAATTCCCGCTGTCAAAACAAATAGCGTGTTTTTAAGAAACAATATCTATTAAATGATTGACACTAGTTTAAGTCCAATTTCAAATCGAAATTAATTCCAATGACCACTATTGGATTAAATGGTAAAAATATATTCTAATTTTACTTTAAAAACAATTTAAAAGATAATCAAATCATATAAATAAATTAGATTGACAAGTGGTTTTGAATTAAAATACAACAATTTTCACTATTCATTAAAAAATGAACTTTATCATAAAGGTACCGAAAATTTACACAAAGTAAATTTTGATGTCCCGATTCTAAAAAAAGAATTTTATTTTGACAAATATAACACATAAAATTGTTAAAAAGTGGATTTAAAAGAGGTTCGCCATCGAAAGGTGGTTAATCGACCTTTTAAAGAATATAAGAATGTTTATGCTTAAAAATTGGATTCATTCGCGTTTTTCATCCTCTAACATTTATTGTAAAAAGTAAAAATATTTGACCAACATATATAATAATTTTTTAGTTTGTTCCGTTCTTTCCCGCCATTACAATGGCTAGGCGTTAACTACCATTTGAAATAATATTATTTTATTATTAGAGTGCAACGTAAGATTTCAAAGGAACTCGTTGTCGCGTATTGAGTACGCCATCGAGCTTAGCATTCCATTTAAAGTAATATTAATATTTTTTCCACAAATTGGGATAAATATAAAAATGTCAAATTCTTTATTTACATGGGGTGTTACAGTGTAACAGAAGAAAATATTTGTGTTTAATGTATTAACATGGATTTGTGTGAAACACAATCCCAACATAAGTATTTAATATGAAACAATCTATATTTATAGTTTTAAAAAAAATATCAAAAGATTTAATTATTTGGAAAAAAATATATTACAAAAAACCTCTAGGTGTTGCATTCCACACACTTTAATATGAATTTCAGTCTCAAAATTAGTCTCGATTATTAAGGGAATAATACTTAAAATTTCCATTAATATAAACCGACATTTTAAAAATAAATACCATAAATTGAAATTAAAAAGAAGTGTTGGAAACATAATAGATACCCAGAGTATCACATATATTTTTTCCACATATAAGAACATTTGTTGAAAGTGATGATATGTAATTGGTGGGAAATCATGAATATCAATTGGGAGTGATAGAGGACAAAAATAACAAAAAAATGAATGATCAATGGAAAGTTGAGGTCCTCACAGTCATAAATATATGATGATTTAAAAGGATATCTTTTCACAAAAAATAAGGCATTAAGGGAATATTTTATTTCTAGATCGTTATCCTAAAGTTCTTGAATTTTCATGAAATGGTATACTTTCTTGATTTCAGGAAAACCTCACCCATTGTATTTCCTTTTTTAGTTTACAATTAATATTTTATTTTAATAAAGGAAGTATATTTTTTCAATCCCAAATAATTATTAGATCATTAGATCCATAAATAGAATGATATTTTATTCCATAAATCACAACAAATAGGTTATCACATGTTATCCAATCTGCATAAATCCATATATAGTGAGATAATACTTTTGTATATAAAACCTCATCTGACTTTTAACATAAAATATTCCATAAATGATTAACATTATATCCCATATGGAAGATGAAAATAAAAAACATAGGAAATAAGGTCATTAAATCATCTTAATATTTATCCATTATAACACAAAGTATCTCTTGGTTGTCACATTCCAAAAATATGAATACTTTTATCTAGTAATCTCTTAAAACATGTTAATAACATAAATTACTATAAATACTTATTGAGAACATGAATGTTTCCTTATTCCAATGATTAGTAGATATATTCCATAAATACAAGAATTTGTAATCTTTATCCATGTCAACAGATACTACTTTTTCAAAACATCCTTCATCTGTTATGAGGTAATTAGAATAGTCCAATTTACTTATTCATATTCAACATGTCTTTATCAAAACGTCATTATCACAACATTAGAAATAAGTTAAGTGTTACCTTCCCTTAAAAAAGATCACCATTCCATGAAATCACATTTCCACCTCCCCATCACTATTCAACATATTATTTCAAATCCATAATGAAAAACATAAACTAAAAATACTTATATATTTCATGATTCATATAACATAATATCTAAATTCTCAAAAATAATTACTTCATTCATATAACTATATTCTCAATCAATTTACTAAGATTATTCATATAATTCCTTAATAACCCATTCCTAAAAATATGAAATATTATCTGTGTCTTAAAATTTGTCAAAATAAATTTAAAAATGGTAATAAATAATACTATTAGAACAACACATACCTTTCATATATTGTTTGTGGTATCTTCATCATTAGTAAAAAAACCATTGATTTTTTCAATATGCTGATTCTATTCAGAAGAATTCAACTTTGGAAATATATTTCCATAATTATCATAATTTAAATGTTTAAACAAGTCATCAATTAATAATACTAATGTGGGAAAATATTCCCATCCATTACTTTAACTGAAGTTTTAATTTTCCATTTGTAGTTACTTTCTTTGTGTCCTTATTTTCTACAGTTGAAACATCTTCATGTTCCTCCAATACATTCACATGGGTGCTTCTTACCACATTCTTGACATGTAAGAACCTAAATCTTCTCTCCTATATGGTATCCATTACCCAAACTATCAACGAACTCTTTCGTTATCTTCGTTGGTGAGTTTTAGATTTGGTTGAGGTACACATTGCTATTCATTTTCTGTTAAAACTAATTATGCATGATTAAAATATCCATAACTATAATTATAATCCCATTTTATTGTTCATAAATATGTTTTCTATCATATTCTTCATTAACCTAGTTTGTTCTAGTTCACATCATTGACTTAAACTTGAACAAATAGAGTAACAAAAACATTTCATAGCGAGGAACCACAAAATCCTGGAAAAAATTATAGGTTGCCTAAATTATGGAACTTTATTTAATATATGGTTGATTTGGTTTATCCTTGGTTATTCATAGATAAATTATTATTTAATACTTCATGATGGTTCATGAAGAGTTTGTGAATTCCCAAAGCATATCCACCGAGAGTGTCAAAATAGGTGTGCAGTAAAGCCTTTTGTCATGTACCAGGTTATGCTTGAGTCAGGCCCAAAGAACCATGTCAGAGTTATTACTTATGGGTACATATGTGATAGAACCATGTACACATGTAAAATGTAGATAGGTTTTTATTCATAGGAAACCACTTTCTCTATGCTTTACTAAAATTTGGGGACATTTTCCAATACTTTTCTTTATCCTCATATTTATCCTTAGACACGTCCTTAGAGTTCTCATTAAGGTTTTCTCATCCTAGTTTAAAAATATCAAGTTAAAAATCACATTAATACCAACTATAATGAAAAAAATAATAAAGTACATAGACCGAAAATTATTATTTAAAATACATAGAACATTACACAAACAGACACCCAAAGAACATATTAGTTTAGTTTCATTGAAAACATGGAAATGAAAATGTTGGCATATGAGTGAGATACATTATATCCCAAATGTGTATACAAGAGTAGAAAACCTCTTGTAAACATCATACATAAAATAAATATTTATAACATTGGTATATAAACATAAAATGTCGTGAGATCAGATGCTTAGTAAGGGTAAATAAGGGAGATATGTATCCCTAAATAAGGGAATAAGGGTATAATAATGTGATTATAACATTATAATACCCTAGCTTTCATATCAAATATCATACAAATGAATCATGGAATATTGTTTAGTAGTTCATAAGGAATGAATCATAAGGAAATAAAGAGAATAATCCAAGAAATCATAACATAAGTGTAAGACACAGAATTAGAAAATACAAATAAATATGTTATATCATTCCATATAATTCAAGAAACATTTCTAGAACTTATCAGGGAACTTAATGGGGACTACACCTACTGGGAGGGAAACACTACCATTACTAGTTATAGTCCCTTTCATGTATGGTACCAGGTTTCTACATCTACCCCTAGTGAATTAAGACCTTCTAATTCAATCCCATCACTATCTCAAAAGATATATATCTTTAACCATTTCATTGGAAAGAGATATAGGTCCCACCAATCTCATAATAAAATCTTATATACATAATCTTGAATACCATTAAAAGTTATATCAAGAACCATGTAATTAAATGGGAATCATAAAAAATGTAATAATATCTTAACCTATGGAAGAAGAGACAGGTTTAGTAATCATTTTATCATATTAAAAATAATGAATAGAAGTAGCTTTCATATGCATATAACCAGTGAATGGGAAATAAGTTTCGTAAGAATATAACTAGTGAAAGGGAAACATGTTTCATAAATGATAACTTATGAAAGGAAAACAAGTTTCATAAAAATATTTCCATCCAAAATTTAAAACATTTAGAGAATGAATTAGAATGGAACCTTGGTATAATTTTCCTAAAATTTAATGAGTAATACAATGGGTGTTATCTTAGACTGAAAATAACATTTAATTATCATTGAAAAACATTTCATGAAGAAAATATCCTCTAATCATTGAAAAATTATTTTTAAAACATAAAACACTTTTAATACCATTTTCTTGAAAATAAACATGAAACATTATAAAATAATATTTTAAAACATTTTGAAATTTTTATCATTGAAATATTTTTGAATGATTATAATGAAAGTTTGAAAATGTTTTAAAACCATTTCATTGAGAAAAATTTGAAAACATAAAAAGGAATCATTGACAACCATAAATATTTTTAAAAATCCCTCATCCATGAAAATTATCTTAAAATATAATCTTTAAAAACATTTTTTTGAAAACATTTTTTATAAAATGGTTTATTAAATTGCTAGCATGTGTCTAAAAAAAAATTGACACAAAACTACTTTACCAATTCTGTCCCTTTTGAAACATAAACCAAATTAAAGAGATATCATAAAATGAATTGGTAAATACCAATATATTTAATTATAATAATAATAATATATATTCATGGGTAGTATAAAAACCACAAAAAATAGATGAGGGGTAGATGAGGCACAAATCTCAATGAAATAAAAGTGAGACTCTAAATCCCCTTACATTATGTCATGAATTTCATCATACATGTTCAAAACTCAAATATAATAAATATATATTTATTATAAATCTAAAAAATAGACATATATTTTTATCACATATCATATATGATTTGGTTAGGAATTTATATTACCCATTTATAAACAACTTCATGTTAATATTATGTTTAGGGTAATATTTTCTTTTTTTTATATGTTTTAGCTTATTATTATTGATACTCTTAATTAGATCCTGATAGAATTATTTAAATAATTTAAATCATGATATATATATCAAATATATTTTTTATATATTTACATATATTAATTTATAAAATATATAAATATGAAATGGAAGACACCGTTCAAAGAGACGGACGGATGTGCGTACTGATGGATGCTGTCTCTATTTTATTATCTTTTTTAAGGAAAGATAGTAAATGATATATATATATAGAATTCCAGAATATTTATTATTTCATATATATCATATAATTTTATTCAAACCACCCTTAATACAATCCATGTAGAGTGCGAACAAATTCAATTGATTTGAGGAGGCGGTATTCCACCCTTCCCCAAATTAAATTATCATATTTACAAAAAACAATAACAAAGGTATTAGTTAAATAATAATTAAATAATCATAAATAAATATTTTATATTTTATATTTCAATATCTAAATTTATTTTCCATCATAATTATCAACCATGAGAGGAGGTAATGGAAACATTAATGAAATAGTTTCGTGAGGTGGTAGTTCACCGTACACCAGAATGGTAAGTTCATTAACCATTAGATGGAAGTGTATATAAGTGAAGGTAGAACCATTATAATAACAAAATTTAAGTATATTTATGATTCTGGTGAAATTATATAAGCATTAAGTAAGTATTATTGTATGAGTGAATAATGAAAACAAAACAAAGGTGCTTGAGGATGGATGTTGCCTCTTCTTTGTGTAACTCCTTTAAATATTCACCAAATAGATTACATGAATATATTTATTCCAAAAGTAATGAATTAATAAATAGTGGTGGGATATTTAGAGATTAGTTTAGGAGAGTTTTGGTGAGACAAAGGGTGTGAGTTGTGTGAATATCTGTGAGATGTGAGTTCTTTTTTATAGTGGAGGAGGAGTTGAATTTTTGTAATATTATGGAAATGAAATTCCACCAATGTTTTTGTTCATTTCAAGTGGATATGATAATGGAAAAACTTTGATAAAATAGTATATATGGTAGAAATATGTCTATAAAATGGATTTTGGAAAAGTATATAGGTAATTTTTCCATTAAGTTTATGTTTTAGTTCCTCGTTAATCTTAATTTTACCTTAATCTCTATTTTTAATTACATTCACTAATAATTTTAGTGAAAATATATGTTGACCACATTAGTCATTATAAATTATGATGATTCAAAATAGGGAATCTATTTTTTCAAATTACAATCACATAAGTGTTATAAATTAATTTAAATTTAATCCCATAGAGAGGACGACAATACATGGTTTTAATGTAAAAAAAGATCAAAATTTAGCTACGTTTTTTATCAATTTAAATGTGAAATTGATTTTAATGACCTAAATGTTATTATTTATTTTATGATTTATCTAATCAAACATTTAACTAATTGAAAATATTTCTTAACAATATAATTAAATTAGATGAAAAATTAGTTGTGAATTAAAATTCATTGTTCTTCACTATTCAAAAATAATAATACTTATCCCAAAAATAATAATAATTAACCTAATGAAAATTTATATATTAATCATTAAAAATTGAAGTTTATTTTTTCAATTTAAACTCATTTAATTTTCAATAATCATATTTAAAATATGTTATATAGCAAAAATATTTTAAATTATTTTTTTGAAAAATATATCATTTATTTGTAAAACTGGACTTATTATTTTCTTATGACTATAAAATCTATTGTATGAGTGTAAAAATATTTCATTGAATATATATTAAAATAATTAATCAACTGTAGTTTTTTTAATTTAGTGAGATAAAAGTGTCTTTATACATAGAAGAGTAGTTTTCTTAAAAAAAGAATTTCTTTATTTTCAAACAATTCTTATTTTCATTTATAGATAAAGGGGTTCATATTATTCACCTGTTTAAATCATATTTAATTAAAAAATTATACTCTAATAGATTGTTCAAAACTATAATAATATTTTTATGATAATATTAGTAACACCCCAAGCTTCCATGGCATGCTTCTATTTGAATAATACAATAGTGTGCGATGCACGCAACACATAGTTCAAGCACACAAAAACCAATCATACTAGCCGTTTAGAAAGTGGTTCTAAATAGTACTAACCTAATTTTAAATTTTATATATATCCAATTTAATTTTAACATTATCTTTTTTCTTTCTATGAAATAAAAAATGGACAAATTCAATTTTTCATATAAAAGAAATATTTTTCAAAAAATGTAGTTTTTCCGCCTTTTAATAGAGAACCCTTTATAATTACAAGATTTGAAACTTTTATATATCAAATTTGAAGAAATTAAATTCTTTTTTAGAATCAGGACATAAAAATTTAGTTTTGATAAATTTTTTGTGCTTTTATGATAACTTTCATATTTTGAGGAATATTGAAAGATACAAAATTTTAATTCAAAAAAACCTTTTAAATAAAAATAATTTATAGTGTTAAATTATACATTTCAATGGTTTGGGATTATAATTAGATAATATTATTATCATTTAATCCAATTTTTGTCATTGGATATAATTTCACTTTTAAACTGGACATAAACACATATCAATCTTTTGATACTTTTTACTTCTCAAAAACCCGCTTTCTGGTTTTGACAACATATTTGATTTTAAATTACATAATGCAACTTATATGTTTTTAATTTGATAAAATATAAATCATTTTTGGATTTGACATTTCCAAATTATCTTTGGGTGAATATTTGGTATTTTTCAGAAAACTTTCATTTTTTGATAAATATTGAAATACACAGCATTATTGATTAGAAAATAACTTTTTAGGTAAACGATTATTTATTTTATATAAAAATATTTTATGTCAAAATATATACATAATACCTATATTAGTTTAAATTTATTAATTGGAGTCATTTAATAATAAAAATAGATGTATAAAATTTTATTGAATATTTTAATATCTTCTACCCACCTTCTTGGCACATTAGAAAATTTGTTTAAAAAGTAATTTTACTAATTTTATGAATTAAATTTACAAAATTAAAGTTAAATGGTTGAATTATGTATGTAAAATTTGCTTCAATAAGATTAAAATAATTTTCGATGAATCGTAACCTTTGAATTTTATTTACCACGGTTAAAAGTAAAAAGGGTAATTAAAGGTAAAAATGATATTACAATTAAACTAAAACAAGCCATAATTCTATTAGATTAGTGAATTTCGACAAAAATTAATCTTAGGAATAAAATATTATCCATTTGGCCAAATTGGTTTAGATTAAGACATTTATTATTATTTTATTTAATGAAGAGTTAAAAGTGTAAAAATCAAATTTTAATAAATAAAATAATTTTCATACAGGGTTATAAAAAAATAATTTCTACTATAAATATTAATTAGAAAGTTATAATTATTTCCTACATCTTGGTATTTTATTTATAATTTTTAGACATTAAATAATTAGATTTATTTATGACACAATGATGATTCAATAATTACCTTATTAATGAAAGATTAAAATAATTGATATTATAAATATTGAAATTAATTTAAATTGAGGATTTTGATGAATTTAAAAAAATTTCTAGGTCAATATTAAATGTTAGGGTTGATTAAATTTATTTTTCTCAATGAAATCAGCTTGTTATTAATTTCATAAAAACGAAATAATAAATAATGTTAAAATTAACATAATTGTGTTTTTAAAACAACTACTATATTATTAAATGATATAATATTAATAAAAATATATGGTTCATACAATGGACTTATATAATAATATAATTTTCATTAATGAACAACTTTGGGTTATTTTGGCATTTTATATAATTTTTATTGACCATATAATTTAAAAATACAAGGAGACAAGGTAAATGCTAAACTGTTTAACCAAGAGTTAAATCTAAATGATAAGGTTAATATAGTGACCTAAACCTGTATAAAACCTATTGGTTGGGAGATATTTGACAAATCCCAACCTTATTTCAAAATAAATCCTTTTAGATCCATTATAAACAAAATATGATTATATAATAAAATAATATTTCAATGTTTTCTTAAACTAACCCTCACCTTTCTTATAAAAGGGAACTTCTCCTTCTCTCAAAATCACACCTCCAAAGACATTTGTCTCGTCCAAACCTAGCTGAAATATCCACCCAAACATACCCACTTAAACCTAGAGGCCTTACATTTATCATAAAGACATCCTAAGGATCCCTTTTCATCAAATCAAAAGGAAGAACCCGAAGAAGAGGTAATTATTTAATCACCTCTTTGAATGTTCTTTTCTTCTTCCACTTCTTATTTCATTGTTATTTCCATAAAAAAATAATTACTCTAGTACCTTCTAAATATTGTGATGTTATTATAAATATGGAACAACCATATTCATTATTCTATTAATCCTATGAATGACAAAGTCACCATACCTGTGTACGTATGGCATACCATATTCACGTCGTGATGTTGTTTTTTATTCAACACATAATTAATTGAATGGGTATAATAATGAGTTTTATTTATTTAAATAATAAATATAACATATTAATTATTCTTTACATATAAAATACAATCAAATTACATACTATTTCACCATCAATTTAATGGTATTGTCGCTTGTGCGTACGTACAGATTACCATCTCCACGAACGTGATGTGATTCATTCCTCATCGTAACCATTCAATAATAAATATCATTTTATGATTAAAAAATAAAGTTTAAGAAAATAATATCATTCTAGATGTCAATAAAATACATCTTATACATAAAAAACATGACTTACATAACAAAATATATAATGAAAAACGAATCAGTTAATACCTGAAATAAAGATACTACTATAATAATATTAACAAAGAAATATTAAAAATAATATATGTTATCATATTTATGTATATTGTTCTCTTATAATTTAATAATTATTATTTCACTATTATACAGGAGGTTAACGTACCCTCAACTAAGGAAAAGTACAAGGTAAGGGGTTTTCATCTCACTTTTTATTCCTGTGAGATTCATACTATATTTTCCACTATTTCATTTTGAGTGGTGTATATACTTCCCAAAATTTTATTCTTGGAACAATATAATTTAATTTATAGATATTTACATCTTCCTTGTATAATTTTTCTTTCATGGGTTTATGTTTTTTATGTTATCAAATTGGTAATGGAATTTCAAATTTCAATTTCCACTCATTAAGCTTTGAACATACTTAATTGATTTTTTTACTCCATGATTATATATGGAATCACTATTTATTTTTTATGTAGTAATTTCCACTCCAATTTGTGTGTATATACTTTTTATACACATAATCACTCCAATGATAAATTATCAGGCCATTGATATAAACTTGTTATGGGTAATCGTAACTCAATTTCCATTCATTGAGTTACACATCTAAGTCATTGGTATTTTTTAACAAGAATGTGTGTGAATGTACTATGATTTATTTCCACTGAATATCCAGTTATATTGAGTGTATTTATATTTTTCACACATAATTATTTCATTGAATTAACTTGAATCTAAGGATATGATCATTATAAATAATTTCGTCTCAATTTACATTCCATTGAGACGTCTTTGTCATTTTGCACCAATTCTATTTTATATTTGGTATATACTATCCATTGACATATTATATCATGAATCAATTTATTCTCATGATATTATAATTTTCTTATTAATTTTATTCCTCTATTAATTTTATTGAAGCGTCTCTCATTTGGTTAGGAGCCCTTTAACTAAAATATTGTTTTAAATGTTTTAATGATTTATTCTTCTAAATCATTTTCATTAATGTCCATATTTTAAAAATGGTTTTAAGAATTTAATTATATGAACATGAATGTTTTTTAATTAAAATTAATTTCAAAAATTTCAATGTGGTATGGGACAATTTGATTTAAAAATCTCTTTTAAATGACTTCTTTGACAAATAGTGAGACTTTTAAATGTTTTCAAGAAAAATGGGAATTTCTCTCAAATAGTTTTACTGAATATTTTCATCTATGTCAATATCCTTCATTATATTTTATTCTTTATTGCGGTTGATTTATTATAATACAATCGTCCATATTTTATTGAATGAGTTGAGTTTGACTGTGGATGTGCTATTTTTATTCCATTCATGGTTTGTGTTTAAAGTATTGAAATTTCATATGCTATTTTTAATACGAATGTTTAGAATATGTTTTAGTAATTATATATGATGAATGAATTGGACTTATTAAGTGATGGGTGGAGCCTGCTATAGCTCCTCGATGAAACGGTAGGTCTCATGAGACAAACTCTTGTCTTGGCACCAGGCCTTGAAAAAATATTATTTTGTAGTCTTGGCACGAGGCCTTGACTTTGCAGTTATGATGCCAGACATTATGCATTCCATCATTATGAAATTAGCTATTGATATTACATGTGATTATTAGACTAGTATAATATCCACGTGAATAATTAAATGACATTATTTGATTTATATTTTCCAAATTACAATGATGATTAAGTTTAGAAGGCCAGTTTTTTAGTCTTATACATTTCCTCAAATGTTTATGCTTATTTATTAGAGTTTCTGCTATACTGTTATCCTTACTGAACATATGAGCTCACCCCTTTCTAGGTTTTATTTTTCCTAGGATGTGAAGAAGTTTATCATGATTAACCTATAAGAATAGGCTATGGTATATGAGTGTGTTAAAAGGGGACAAAATGTTTTTTTTAATTAATTCTTGATGGAATGTAAAAATATTGTATGTATCTAGTATATCCAAGGCTACTATACAAATCAGTCTTTCAAGACATGATCTATTGTGATTATTCCAATGATAAGTAATAATGCATTGACTCTGGGTAACTAGGGTTGGGGAATTACAATTGGTATCAGAGGAAGTTTAGTAAAAACCCTAGAAACTAGATTTAGAAAAACATTATGATGAGAAAACATTACAAAAAGATGGAATTTGGGGATTCATATAGAAGAACATAAATTTTTTTTGGTAATTTAAATATTATGTGGGTTTTCCCAGAAATATATCCCTCTCTAGATACGTGCAGGTAGGGGCGTCTCTGGCATAGATGTTCCTAGGGGTAATACCTGAAAACCCCATTTTGAGCGAGACTCAAATGGGAACTGGTGCATGAAAATGGGCCTTGCTGCACTCTTGGTTACGACACTCCTAGGGGATATGCATAAAATAATTCACATTTTCTTTTCAAACTGATTTGAAGGATTTTAATATAAGATGATAATAAATAACCTTGGTTAATCCAAAGGTGTTTTATATTGAAAATAAGATGTCATGATATTCTATAAATGATTTTATGACTATTGTTATTCACACAATGTTTTTTGGTTTTAGTTAATGGCTAGATTCTAAGGAAGTCATAATAACACTGACCATGATGAACAAGGTGGGAACTGTGGTAGAAATGAAAAACGAAATGGATTGTTGATAGGTGTAAAAGATATCATGTTCATGCCGAATCAGTTTTCAAAAAATAAGATCAACAACATATATATTAACCAACTTTTGGACTCAAAAAAGAAGAGAAAGGCGGTGAATGATAACTGTTCTAGCAGTGGAGGCTATGGAGGAAATAAAGATCAATTTCCATCATGCAGGAAATGTGGAAGGAGACACCCAGGAAAGTGTCTCAATGGAATAAAGAAATGATTTATGTGAGGGAAACAAGAATATAAAGTAAATAATTTCCTAGGAAAAATGAAGAGTACTATGGAGGAAATTAAAAATGATCCCAAGAATGCATTTATAGTCATTTTTCATAAATGTATGGGACTTGGGAATTACCCAAGTTAATGACCTATTATATTCGATAACCTCTTGGTCTTGGACGAACCTATGTGGAAATAAATGCATAGAATAAAGTTTAAAATTATTAGTGCTCTTTATTGTTGGGATTACATTGGATTTATTTTCTCTTGTTTGTGTAACCCTGTAGTTTGTTATATAAAAATTCTATTTGAGGAAGAATTATCTTTTTTTGGTGAGATAGTTATAAATACCCATTTTAGTTTATATGATCCTTGAATTTGAGTAAATTACAGGTTATTAATTTTTGGAATGAAAATACGAGGTATGAGATAACGTTTGTGCTTAAATTATGTTTTGGTTATTTTGAGGAATTTATCTTATTTTTGGAATTTCATAAAATATAGTTTTTGAAAAAGGAAATCTATCAGACCATGGGACAACCAGTCGTGTCGAACAAAGCTATAGGAATCGAATCACAACCAAAGTGCGACTAGGATTTATCGCCTACCACTGGACTACATGAAGTCCCTGTTTAGTGTGTCTAATACATGTTAGTTAAATAATTTTATTGATAAATAATAAGTTGATGTGAGATCTTATGTTTTTTCAAATTGATATCCTTAGTGTAGGAACGTTATTCGGTGATTAAGTGATGAATGTTATTTTTGAATATTTTCTCTCTATTGGGAACACTATATACTGATGGAAAATAGAATACTATGGGATTTCATTTTAGGAGTAATGGTGGATTTTTATCTATATTTTTATTGTGGATTTATAGCGATTTGGGATATTTATGGGAATGATTAACCTATCATAGAGAATATGTTATTAGGTTAATTACATTTAATTATGTGACTTCATGAGTAGTCGATGTTACTTGGTGATATAATTTAACGTGGAAGACTAGATAATAAAATTCTTCTTTGTTTTGGTTTCAATATTAATTTGGATTATATTCAATTATTATAAGGACAATTGTTTATTGAATGATATTTATTGACCTTTGGGTATTGTTGGTTTAATTTTTGAAATTAATATTAGTATTTCTTTCCCAAATGGATTATCCTTTTTAGGGATCATTTGATCTTGTACTAACCATTTTGGTTTTGGTTAATGTCTAAAGACAAGGGAAATATATAGTTTATCCTTTGTGGATTATTTGATTCTTTATATGTTTATTCTAGTGATTCAAGTGTGACCAAGTCATCTTGAATACTCATCGTTTAGAGTGAAAGACGAGTTTGTGGTAGAAATTATTTAGAGGATGGAATTCTACTTATCAAGTATTTTTTATACCTTATTTTATGAAGAAATTATTTCATAAATATTTGGGAAAGGATCTAAATCCCAAAAATGTGTTATCCTAATACATTACATTATTCATAATAGATTTAGGTCTTTGAGGCCCTCAATTTTTGATTCACTTTTTTGTGATTGATGACCTCAATCAATCAGTATAAATATTTATGTTTTCCTCCAATTGTATTTTCCACCAATGTCCTCCTATTGAAAATATAAGGTCGAAGCCTTAAATATTACTTAATCTTGAGTTATTTCAAGAATAGACGTTGAGGATCTTTTTTAGGTTTAGAGTTTTAGAGAATTGGATCATAAATCATGCATTACATTCCACATTTAAACAAAGTGGTTACATAAAAGATAGTACTCATCTTTCTCATCAATGGAAACATATTCAAAACAAAACATGGATTCTTCCTTGACACTTCCATGACACTATCATCACATCATGTTACTTTCCCTTGAATTTTGAAAAACATTTCAAAAGCATGGGATGAGCACAAAAAGCTCAGTAAGGGATATAAAAGCACGAAATGAAAACATTAGTCCATGTATGAAATCATAATTTACTCATAAAACATAAGAATTTTAACATACCTCATCAAATCATGAATAAATCATAAAAAGAATAAGACATAAAGGTATCTTGAGGCATTCATAACATTCTTACGTAGGGAGTAACCCTCATGGTTACGTTTGGAATACCCACCACAGTATATTCCCAAAATCTTTTCGAAAAAACCATAACGTTTAACCCCTTCACGTTACCCAATGCATTGGAGAGCTATATCAGGCTCACCCACCCTTAGTTTATCACGGAACCACCCATCTTCATAAACAATTCCCAAGAACCATAACATAATCATATCACATAAAACATGCATAAAGGAAACATAACATTTCCACATTTCAATAAAAAGATATCAATAACACATTGATATAATAAAAACATTATCAAAACTATTTCAATACCAAAATAAAAGAAAAATTAAAACATGGTATTTATTTTTCATTTAAAAAAAAGTTATGTCTTGTAGAGGAAACCGAAACTCAAATAATGGTCATGGTGGTGGACAAGTCGTTGTCGCCGCATACGTACGAAAAAAAAATTCCTTTTGTCGTTTAGTAAAACGCTTCGTATAAAAGAGATTCATTTTTAATAGACATGAATGTCAAAGGGGTTTATACACCGTATAAAAGAAAGTTGCGTATAAAACAAAATATGCCTTAATGAAAGGAGATTGAGACAAAGTCTCATAGCTCGTGTCTGACTTGACTCGATCGTTCTTTAACCACCTGAATAATAAACTTTTGTTAATTTATACTTTCATAATAACCTTTTTCACGTTCATTATTGTTTTCATATCACTTATTACCATTTTATGAACACTATGTAATTATTTAAGATAATAATGGTCGTTTTGTTGATCAATGGTACTTGAGTCAAAAATAAACTCTTTATAATTACAAATTGTTCATGCAGTAAAATATCCAATATATCCAGAATTATATTCATGATTTTGATATCATATATTTCATATATATCTAGTATATACATTCATTTATAATATTACATAACATTTAGAGGTAAGAAATGAAATGCACCGTTCAGGGAGACGGTAAGCCATACGTACGTATGAACGCTGCTTTCATTTCTATTTAGTATTTTATGGAATGGAATAATAATGATATAAAGGTATATTATAATTCCAGTATAATATCATATATAATATCATTAACTCCATCCTTTATACATCACACATATGACATTAACGAATAAAATCACTTTGAGGGGGCGGTAGTCCGCACATCCTAAAATGAAGATATCGCATTTACCCATAATGGAAACCATAATGGATTTCCATAAATGAAATATAAAGAATCTTAAGGAAAACATAAACATATTATATATCATATATATATATATTCTGACATCTTAATGGCCACCGTTTAAGGTGTTATAAGAATATTGAACAATCATCGTTTTGTGAGGCAGAAATTTTCCATCCACGGAAACATTAGGTTCTTTAACCATTAAATGTAGGTGTGTGTAAGTGTATCTAGAATAATTCCTATAATAACATCATTGTATATTGAAGATACTGTTGTTGTTACAAAATAAAGGAATAAAAAAAGTTTAGGGGGTTGGAGAAGCAAAATAAAACAAAAAAACACAAGTGAAGACATTACCTTTAAATTGGGTAACTCGTCTTGGTTTGAACCAAAAGGGTTTCTTGAAGAGCTTTCTTCCTAAGGTAAGGATTATAGGATGAAGAGAGGTATATGGAGAGATAAAATGAGCAGATCTTGGCCGAGAAAATGGCTTGAGAGGTGTTGGTAAGGAGGTAGAGGTGGGGGCCTTTTATAAGAGGGAGGAGGGGCACTATTTGAATATCAAGAAATGTTACTTTATTTTAAAATGAGTTTCAGATTTAAAAGGTCCCACATTTCTATATGTATAGGATAACATGATAAGGGTTCTAAATATACTCATAAAATATGTTTTTCACAAGTTTATGTCTTAGAATTTACATTATCTTTTCATTTTATTTAAATCATTCATTAATGAGATAATCACTGCATCATCATGATGTCATAAATAAATTAATTTATTTAATGTCTAAAAATTATAAAAAAAAGACTATGATGTAGTAATTTTTTTTTGATTTCCAATGAATATTTATAGTCTTATATATCATTTAAAAATACAAAACTAAATTTTTTTTACTCGGATGATACATTCTTTAGTGATATTCTCTTTTCTTTAAAAATAAAATGATAATGTCTCACTTTCACCCAAAAGTGAATCCATGGGGTCCCAAAGTTTGGAACAAGGAATCCCATGGTAGGCCATGACACAACCAGTTGCATTAGGACACATTTTGCGGTCATTTTTTATTATTATGATATTATTTTATTATCCTTAACTACATGATTACCAATTAATGACGATAATTAACGATAATTGTCGTCGTTACTATTCATAATGTCGAAAAACAAGAGTCTTAATTAAATAATTTGGACCATAAAAAAAAATATGGAATCCATTTTACCAAATTCCAAACATAGAAATTTCAATAATTAATTTAAAAAAATATTTCCCTTTGTCAAAATAAATAACAGGTTTTTTTGAAACAATATCTATGAAAAGTTTGGCAGTTGTTTATGCCCAATTCCAAAGTGAAATTAATCCTAATGACCACCATTGGATTAAATGGTAAAAATATATTCTAATTACACTTTAAAACAAATGAAAAAGATAATCTATCTATATAATTAAATTAGATGAAAAAGTTGTTTTGATGTAAAATGTAGTATTTTCCACTATTCATTAAAAAATAAACATTGTCAGAAAAATACCAAAAATTTATCCAAAGTAAATTTCAATGTCCCAATCATAATGAATATGTTTATTTTACCAAATAGAGTTTATAAAATTGTCAAAATATAGATTTAAAAATGGTTTTCCATCAAAAGGTAGTAAAACAATCTTTTAAAAATATTAGTGTATTTCATGCTTAAAATTGGATTTATTCCCATTTTAAGCCTCTAAAACACTATCTTATTCATAAATAGACATAGATATGAAAATATATTATTAATAACATACTTGGTATGTTACATCCTTCCCCCCTTTAGAAAATTGCATCCCCACAATTTATTTACTTATTGAATAAGTGGGGGTATTTATCCCTCATTGCATTTTCAGATTCCCATGTTGCCTCTTCACTCATGTGGTTTTTCCAAAAAACCTTTACTTGATGAATCACATTATTCCATAACACTTTCTCCCTATGGTCAATAATCTGGACCAGTTGTTCCTCATAAGATAGATTATCTTCCAGGTGAACTTCCTCTGGACTCAAAAATGAGATGGATCTGGCATGTACTTCCTTAACATTGAAACATGAAAAACATTGTGTACCTAAGATAAACTCTCGGGTAAAGCCACTTGGTATGAAACTGATCCAAATATCTCCATAATTTCGTATGTTCCAATGAACCTTGGACCCAACATTCATTTCTTACCAAATTGCATCACACTTTTCAATGGTGATACTTTGAGAAAAACATGATCACCTACCTCAAAAGAGAGATCCTTACTCCTGTTGTCCACATAACTTTTTTGCCTGCTCTAAGCAGTTCTAATGTGTTTCTGTATCAACTGAACTTTTTTTGCCAACTCTTCTACCAATTCTAGTCCCATCAACTTCCTTTCACCTACTTCATCCCAAAAATATGAAGTTCAACACCGCTTCCCATATAATGCCTCAAATGGTGCCATCTCTATACTAGAATGAAAACTGTTATTATAAGAAAACTCAACCAAAGAAAGATGTTGGTCCCAACTTCCTAGGTAATCCATCGAACAAGCACAAAGCATATCCTCCAAAGTCTGAATCGTTATTTCAAACTGCCCATCTAATTGAGGATGAAAAGCTGTACTGAAATTTAATTCAGTACCCAATGACTTCTAAAGGACTTTACAAAAGCTAGAAGTGAACCTGGGATCACGATACGATACCATAAAGAGGAGAACTCCATGTATCCTGACTATCTCTTTAAGATACAAATGATAAAGTTGATCTAGTGAAAAATTGTATCGTATATCAAGGAAATGAGCATATTTAGTCAAACGATCAACAATAACCCAGATTGCATTATTACCCCGAGGTGTCTTCGGCAATCCCAGAACAAAGTCCATGAATATATTCTTCCATTTCCACTCTGGCACTATTAATGGATGAAGCATCCCTTTCGGTAATTGCTGTTCTGCTTTAACCTATTGACAATTAAAACACTTCACAGTAAAATCTGCAATATCTCTTTTCATTCCATCCCACCAGTAATAATCCCAAAGATCTCTATACATCTTAGTACTGCCAGGATGAAGTGAAAACAGAGAACTATGAGTTTCACATAACAACTCTCCCTTCAACTGTGAATCACACGGAACACACAATATCTTCCCAAATCTCAAAACACAATCATTATCAATGTTGAATTCAGGAAACTTACACTTCTGAACCATCTCTACCTTTTTCTGCAACTCACTATCTTGCTTCTGTACTTGTTTAATTATGTCTGATAGAGAAGATTTCACCGATACCTGAAACAAAAAATAAGAACATCCTGCACCAACAACTTCAATGCCAAACATCATCAAATCATTAAGAAAAGCATTACGTTCCAAACGCAACATTGTTATTGAAGCATTACTTTTTTGACTCAAAGAATCAATCACTTTATTTGCTTTTCCCATATAGTAATGAATTGTACAATCATAATCCTTGATTAATTATAGCCATCTCCTCTGTCTCATGTTAAATTCTTTTTGAGTGAATATATACTTAAAAATTTTGTGATCAGTATACATTTAACACTTTACACCATAAAAATGATGCCTCCAAATTTTTAAAGCGAAAACAACAAAAACTAATTCCAAATCATGTGTAGGGTAATTTTTCTCATGGGTTTCTAACTGACGTAAAGAATAAGCAATTACCTGATCATTCTGCATTATGATGCAACCATGTCCTTTCAATGGAGCATCACTGTAGATAACAAACTCACCATTCCTGGAAGGTAGTGCCAAAACTGGAGCATTCACTAATATTCTTTTCAATTCATGAAAACAATCATAACATTCTTTTGTCCAGATAAACTTAACACCCTTTCGAGTTATCTTAGTCATTGGACTAGATAACCGTGAAAAATTTCTAACAAACCTTCGGTAATAGCTTGTCGAACCAAGGAAGCTATGAATCTGAGTTACATTTGTGGGTCTTGGCCATTCTTAAACAACCTTTTTTTGAAGGATCAACAGTTATCCCTTCTTTAGAAACAATGTGACCAAGGAATGAAATTTTTTGCAACCAAAACCCGGACTTTCTAAATTTCCCATAAATTTTCTTTTCTTTTAAGGTTTTCAAAATAACCCTTAAATGAATTTCATGCACCTCTTTACTTTTAGAAAATACCAAAATATCATCAATGAAAACAACCACAAACTTATCTAAGAACTCATCGAAAATTAAATTCATAAGGTCCATGAATACAACAGGTGCATTGGTTATCCAAAAAGGCATAAATACAAATTCACAATGGCCATATCTTGTACGAAATGTGGTCTTCGGAAAATATACTTCCTTTACCTTCAACTGATGGTATCCCGATCTTATGTCAATATTTGAAAAAGACGGAGCTCCCTGGAGCTGATAAAAAAAATCATCGATATGAGGAAAAGGATATATGTTCTTAACTGTGATGTTATTCAAGGCTCTATAATCAATTCAAAGTCTCATTGAACAATCTTTATTTTTAAACAATAAAATAGGAGCACCCCATGGTGATGTGCTAGGTTGAATGAATCCTTTCTCTAATAAATCATGAAATTTCTCCTTTAACTCTAAAAGTTCAGTTTGAGCCATTTGATAATGGGGTTTTGAAATTGTCTTAGCATCATGAACTATGTCAATAGTAAATTCAACTTCCCGATCTAGTATTATTCCCGGAAAATCATCCGGAAAAACATCAGGATACCCATTTACCACTGGTACATCATTAATCTGAATAGTTCCTTTGTTTTCAACAATATGTGTAAGATAACATTCATTTCCATCTTTTACAATTTTCTCAGCCTCTTGATATGTTATCAACAGTAAGTGTTCATTATTTTACACAAAATGAAAGTCTTTCTGAAAAGAAACTTCTTTAGATCTATAGTCAATCTCATCATGGTAGATAGAGAGCCAATCCATACCCAGGATAACATCAAACTCTACTAGAGGTAAAACAATAAGGTTTACAAGTATGTTCTTTCCACGGATAAGGATAGAAAGATTATTATAAATTCTTTTTGCCTCAAAATTTCCCCCAGGTGTTTTTACCACAAGTTCATGAGTCATTTCTTGAGATGGTATTCCCATTTTAGTAGAAAAGTTTTCAGAGATGAAGGAATGTGTAGATCCTAAATCAAACAACACAATGGCATAATCTGAAAAAACAAAGTACCTGATACAACTTCATTTGATGGACCAACATTTGTTGAAGTAGTTGCAAAGGATTTCACCACCCTTTTTTCTTGTAATCTGATTGCTCCCCATCATTTGAGCTCGTTGTCAAACACTCGTTTTCAAAATGACCCATCTCATTGCACTTGAAACATTTCACTAACTACAAATCCAATTTGGTCTTACCATCACCCTGATCTCTATCAGTGCAATCATGAGCCTTATGTCCCATCATACAACATCGGTAGCACTTTCTAGAATTCAGAAGACATTCCCCAGCATGACTTTTACCACATTTATCAAAAACTGGAAACTTAGTTTTCTTACCATCAGACCTTTTTGAAGGATTATTCCCTTTCTCCTGCCACCTCGGTCTTTTCTTCTATTGGTTGTTATAGAACACTTGATCATCGAAAAAATCCATTTCCACCTTCTCAACACATCGAACAAGCTTTTCATAACTTTTGAAGTCACGAGAATCTAATGACCTTCGATATTTTGGCTTTAATCATGAGTAAAAATGATTATTTTTACTATCATGGTCTTGGATAAAATTTGAAGCATACCTTGCCAATCGAGTGAACCTTTCTTCATAAGAAGCCACTGAGTCTTCCTATTGCCTCAATTCGAAGAATTGTTTTTCCATCCTAAGTCGAACAACCATAGGAAAATACTTCTCAAGAAACATACCTTTGAATTCATCACAATCGAGATCATCAATCTCATCAGCTTCCCTAATATTTTTAAACATCGACCACCAATGATCTTCTTCACCCACCAAAAGGTAAATTAAATGTCTAACCTTTTGATTATCTAAACACCCCATGACATCGAAAATCTTCTCTAGTGATTTAATCCACCATTCATCTAGCACAGGGTCTGATGATCCTCTGAAAGATGGGGGATGTTTCCTCATGAAATGTTCCACCACTGAGATGTTCCTCTGCGGTTGATCTGGATAATCTCGTGCATGGATACCGCCACCATTTATCGCCTGAGTCAACTGCACAATTACTACAACAAACTATTCAGTTCCAATTCCCACCATCTCAGGATACTGATTCAAAAGTTCATTTCCTTCTGTATGCCTTCCTAGCACTGCTTCCCTATTTCCTCTGCGGAAAACCAATCTGAACAAACATGTCTTTGATGAAGCAACATGGTAAGCTTCAAATGCTATATCATTTCAATTTTACAATAAAAAAAATATTTTTGGATAACCATTTAATATAATTCTAACTCCTAAAGTTATCTAAACCGACCTCTGATACCAACTATAAGGCCCCAGCCTTAAACATTACTTAATCTTGAGTTTTTTCAAGAATACATGTTGAGGATCTTTTCAGGTTTAGATTTTTAGAGAATTACATCATAAATCATGCATTACATTCCACATTTAAACAAAGTGGTAACATAAAATATAGTACTCATTTTTCCCATCAACGGAAACATATTTAAAATAAAACATGGATTCCTTCTTGACACTTCCTTGACAATATCATCACATCATGTAACTTTCCCTTGACATGTGAAAAACATGTCAAAAGCTTTGGATGAGCATAAAAAGATTAGTAAGGGATATAATAGCATGAAATGAAAACATTAGTCCTTGTATGAAATCATATTTTACTCATAAAACATAATGATTTTAACATACCTCAACAAATAATGAATAAATCATAGATATCATAAGAAATGAAGGTAACTTGAGGCATTCATAACATTCTTACGTAGGGAGAAACCCTCATGGTTACGTTTGGAATACCCATCACAGTATATTCCCTAAATCTATTCAGAGAAACCTTAACGTTTAACCCCTTTGCATTACCCAATGTATTGGAGAGCTATATCGGGATCACCCGCCATTAGTTTATCATGGAACTACCCGTCTTCATAAACAATTCCCAAGAACCATAACATAATCGTATCACATAAAACCTGCATAATGGAAACATAATATTTCCACATTTCAAACACAAAATATCAATAACACATTGATAGAATAAAAACATTATCAAAACCATTTCAATACAAAAATAAAATAAAAGTAAAACATGGTATTTATTTTTCATTTAAAAAAACATTATTGCTTGTAGAGGAAGTTGAAACTCAAATAATGGTCACGACGGAGGAGAAGTCGTTGTCGCCGCATACGTACAACAAAAAAACATTCATTTTGTCGTTTAGTAAAACGCTTCGTATAAAAAAGATTCCTCTTGAATAGACGTAAAAGTAAAAGGGGTTTATACACCGTATAAAAGAAATTTGTGTATAAAACAAAATATACCTCAATGAAAGGAGATTGAGACGATGTCCCATACCTCGTGTCCGACTTGACTCGATCATTATTTAACCTCCTGAATAATAAACTTGAGATAATTTCTACTTTCTTAAGAACCTATTTCATGTTAATTATTCCATTCATATCACTTATTACCATGTTATGAACACTATTTTATTATTTAAGTTAATAATGGTCGTTTTGTCGATCATTGGTAGTTGAGTCAAAAATAAACTATTTATAATTACAATTTGTTCATGTGGTAAAATATACATTATATCCAGAATTATATTCATGATGTTGATATCATATATGTCATATATATCCAGTATATACATTCATTTATAATATTACATAACATTTAGAGGTAAGAAATAAAATGCACCGTTCATGAAGACGGTAAGCCGTACGTACGAATGAACGCTACATTCATTTCTATTTCATATTTTATGGAATGGAATCATAATGATATAAAGGTATATTATGATACCAGTATAATATCATATATAATATCATTAACTCCATCCTTTATACATCCCACATATGGCATTAACGAATCAAATCACTTTGAGGGGGAGATAGGCCGCACTTCCTAAAATGAAGATATCACGTTTACCCATAATGGAAACCATAAAGGTATTCCATAAATGAAAAATAAAGAAGCTTAAGGAAAATATAAATATAATATATTTCATATATAAATATAGTTACATCTTAATGGCCACATTTTAAGGTGTTACAAGAATATTGAACAATCATCGTTTCGTGAGGCAGAAATTCGCCATCCACAGAAACATTATGTTCTTTAACCATTGGATGTAGGTTTCTGTAAGTGTAGCTCTAATACTTATTATAATAACATATGAGTATACTGAAGATACTTTTGTTGTTACATAAGAAAGTAATAAAAAGAGTTTAGGGGGTTGGAGAAGCAAAATAAAACAAAAGGACACAAGTGAAGACATTACCTTTAAATCAGGTAACTCCTCTTGGTTTGAACCAAAAGGGTTTCTTGAAGAGATTTATGCCTAAGTTAAGGCTTATAAGATGAATAGAGGGATTTTTAGAGATAAAAATGAGTATATATTGGCCAAGACAATGTCTTGAGAGGTGTGGGTAAGGGATTTTATAAGAGGGTGGCACTCTTGGAAAGTCAAGATATGTTAATTTATTTTAAAATGAGTTTCAGATTTAAAAGGCCCCACATTGATATATTTCAAGGATAATGTGATAAGGGTTAGAAATATAATCATCCAATCCAATAGGTTTTTTACATGTTTATGTATTAGATTTTACATTATCTTTTCATTTTATTTAAATCGTTCATTAATGAGATAATCGTTGCATCATCATGATGACATAAATAAATTAATTTACTTAATGTCTAAAAATTATAAAAAAATACTATGATGTAGGAAATATTTTTATATTTCCAATTAATATTTATAGTATAAGAGATCATTTACAAAGACAAAACTAAAAATGGTGTTCTCGGGTGATACATTCTTTAGTGATATTCTCCTTTCTTTAAAAATAAAATGATAAAGTCTCACTTTCACCCAAAATTGATTCCATGGGGTCCCAAAGTTTGGAACAAGGCATCCCATGGTCAGCCATGACAAAAAAAAGTAGAATTAGGACACTTTTTGGGGTGATTTTTTATTATTAAGATATTATTTTATTATCCTTAACTACCCGATTACCAATTAATCAGGATAATTAACGATAATTACCGTCGTTACTATTCATAATGTCCAAAAAACAAAAAAGTATTAATTACATAATTTGGACCTTTTGATTCCAAATATAGAATCCATTTTAAAAAATTAAAAACACAGAAATGGCAATAATTAATTTTAAAAAATAATTCCCGTTGTCGAAACAAATAGCGGGGTTTTTTGAAACAATATCTATGAAAAGATTGGCACTTGTTTATGCCCAATTCCAAAGTTAAATTAATTATAATGACCACAATTGGATTAAATGGTAAATATATAATCTGATTACACTATAAAAACAATTAAAAAGATAATCTAACCATATAATTAAATTAGATGAAAAAATAAGTTTTGATGTAAAATGCACTATTTTTCACTATTCATTAAAAAATGAACATTGTCAGAAAAATACCAAAAATTTATCCAAACCAAATTTCAATGTCCAAATCATAAATAATAAGTTTATTTTGAAAAATATATCTTATAAAATTGTCAAAATATAGATTTAAAAATGTTTTTCCATCAAAAGGCAGTAAAACAATATTTTAAAAATATTAGTGTATTCCATGCTTAAGATTGGATTTATTCTCATTTTAAGCCTATAAAACACTATATAATTCATAAATAGACATATATAAGAAAATATATTACTAATTACTTACATGGGATGTTACAAAAAATACGGATTTGGTGGTGACGTTTTCATTTTCCTTTCACTTTTATTAAGACTAAATTTTATTAACCCTATTTCTGATGTGGGTTTTCCACAAAGGTATTTTATATTTTTTAACCATTTATTTATGATGAACAATTTAAACATGAGAGAATGAAATTTATTGATAGAGGGAATAATATAACACCCCATGCTTCCACAATACCCTTCTCTTGGAATAATACAACGAGTGATGTACGCAACACCGAGTTCTAGCACACCATGACAAATCAAACTAGTCGTTTAGAAAGCGTTTATGAATAGTAATTACCACTTTTTGAATTTTATATATATCCCGTTTAATTTTAACATTATATTTTGTGTTTATTTGAAAAATATATGGACCAATTCAATTTTTCAGATAAAAGTAGTATTTCTCAAAAAATGTTGTTTTTCCTCTTTTTAATGGAGAACCCTTTTTAAATCCAATATTTGACATTTTTATATATTCAATTTGAGGAAATTAAATTCTTCTTTATACTCAGAACATTAAAATTTAGTTTGGATTAATTTTTTGGTGTTTTTCTGATAACTTTCAAATTTTGATGAATAGTGAATGATTCTAAATTTTTACTGCAAACATCTTTTTTAATCATAATAACTTATCGAGTTAAATTATATATTTGGATGGTTTTGATGTATAATTATATTATATTTTTATAATTTAATAAAATTTTGTTCATTGTATTTAATTTCATATTTAAACAGAACATAAACACATATCAATCTTTTGATTGTTTTTACTTCTGAAAAATCCACTTTCTGGTTTTTACAGTGGGATTAAATTTTAAATTAATTAATCAAACTTCTATGATATTAATTTGGTAACATAGAAATAATATTGGGATTTGGAATACCAAAATTAGCATAGGGTGATTTTTTTGTATTTTTCGGAAAATATTCAATTTTTGATGAATAGTTAAAAACACTGTGTTATTGTTTAAAACCTGAATTTTTATTTAAATAATTATTTATTTTCTGTAAACTTATTTCATGTAAAAATAGATACATAATAACTATATTAGTTTAATGTAATTAATAGGAGTCTTTTTATAATAAAATTAGATGTATAAAATTTTATTGAATATTTTGACGTCTTTTACCCACTTCTTAGAACGTCATCAAATTTGAAAAAAAAGGTCATTTTACTGCTTCTGCGTATAAAATTCAAAAAATATGAGAGACAAGGTTGAAATCAGTATGTAAAATTTAGTTCAATAGGATCAATATATTTTATTTTGTGAATAGTAAAATTTGAATTTTATTAACCATGGTTAAAAGTAAATAGTATAATTAATGGTAAACTTGATATTATAATCACCTTAAAACTTGTCATGATTCTATTGTATAAGTTTATTTCGACCAAAAACAACCTTAGGAACAAAATATGATCCTTTTTGTCGACTTGGTTTAGATTAGGACATTTATTATTATTTTATTTAAAGAACAGTTAAAAGTGTTAAATTCAAATTTTAATAATTAAATATTTTTAATATAGGGTCATACAAAAGATAATTTAGACTATAAACATTCATTATAAATATAAAAATATTTCTTACATCATGGTATTTTATTTTTAATTTTTAGACATTAAATAATTAAATTTATTTATGACACAATGAAGAAGAAATAATTACCTTATTAAGGAATGATTAAAATAATTGATATTATAAATATTTAAATTAATGTAAATTGAGGCTTTTGATGCATTAAACAAATTTTCTAGGTTAATATTACATGTTAGGGTTGATTAATTTTATTTTTCCAATGAAATCAGATTGTTATTACTTTCCCAAAAACCAAATACTAAATAATGTCAAAATTGACATAAATGAGGTTTTAAAACAAATACTATATTATTAAAAGATATAATAGTCCTAAGAATATAAGGTTCAACCAAATAACTTATATAAGAATATATATGTCATAAATGAACCACTTGGTGTTCTCTTGGAATTTTATAGTATCTTTATTAACCATATAATATAAAAATACAGGGAGACATGGTAAATCATAAACTATTTAACAAAGAGTTAAATCTAAATGATATGGTTAATATGTTGACCTAAAGCTATCTAAAAACAATTGGTTGATTGTTTTTTGAAACATCCCCACCATATCTTCAAAATAAATCATTTTGGATCCATTATAAACCAAATATGATTGTATAATAAAATAATATTTCAAGGTTTTCCTAAAGTGACCCTCACCTCTCTTATAAAAGGGTACTTCAACTTCTCTCAAAGTCACTCCTCCAAAGACATTTGTCTCAACCAAAACATGCTCAAATATCCTCCCAGAAACCCTCAATTAAACCTAATGTACTTACTTTGACCATAAAGCTATCCTAAATTTTCCTTTTGATCAAATCAAAAAGAAGAACACGAAGAAGAGGTAATTATTTCATCACCTCCTTCAATGTTTTTTCTTATTCCACATCATATTTCTTTTTCATTTCCATTATAAAATAATTACTCCAGTACCTTCTACATAATTTTATGTTATTATAAATATGTTACAACCATATTCATTATTCGATCCACCCTATAAATAACAAAGTCACCATACAAGCGTACATACGACTTACCGTCTCCACGTCTTGGTGTAGTTTGTTATTAAACACTTAATTATTAGGATGGGTATAATAATGAGTATAATTGACATAAATAATAAATATATCATATTTATTATTCTGAATATATGAAATAACATCCAATTAAATATGATTTGACCATCAATATAATGGTATTGACGCTCGTGCGTACGTACGGATTACCGTCTCCACGAACGTGATGTGATTCATTCCCCATCGTAACCATTGAAAAATAAATATGATTTTATGATTAAAAAAAGGTTTATGAAAATAATATCATTATTTATATGAATCAAATAAATCCTATACATAAAACACATGAGTTATGTTACAAAACATATGAAGAAAGATGAATCTGTTAACACTTGAAACAATGATACTATTGAAATATTATTAACAAAGTAATATTAAAAGATCATATATGATATCATATTTATGTATATTGTTACTTTATAATTTAATAACTATTATTTAACCATTATAAATGAGGTTAGCATACTCTCAACTATGGAAAAGTACAAGTTAAGGGTTTTTCATCTCACGTTTTATTTTCCTGAGATTCATGCTATATTTTTCACTATTTACTTTTGAGTGGTGTATATACTTCCCATGATTGTATTATTGGATTAATATAAATTAATATATGGGTATTTAAATCTTCATTGTATGATTATTATTTCATTGGGTTACTGTTTCGTATGTTACCAAATCGGTATGGGAATTTCAAATTTCAATTTCCACTCATTGAGCTTTACGCATACTTCAATGATTATTTTGCTCAAATATTATGTGTGGTATCACTACTTATTATTTATTTAGTAATTTACACTCCCCTTTTGCTGGATATAAATTTTATACACATAATCACCCCATTGATAAATTCTCATGCCACTTATATGAACTTTTTAAGGGTAATCATAACTCAACTTCCATTCATTGAGTTAAACATCTAATTCATTGGTATTGTTTTTACATGAATATGTGTGAATGTACTCTGATTTATTTTCACATAATATCAAATTATATTTAGTGTATTTATATTTTTTACACATAATTATTTCATTGATTTATCCTTAATCTAAGGATACGACCATTATAATAAATTTCATCTGAATTAACATTGAATTGAGAACTCTTTGTCGTTATGCACCAATTCAATTCAATATGGTGTATATACTGTCCATTGAAATATTATATCATGAATCCATTTATTCTCATAAAATTATAAAGTTTTGATTAATTTTATTCCTCAATTACTTGATTTAAGCATCTCTCATTTTCTTAGGAACTCTTTAACTAAAATATCATTATAAATGTTTTAATGATTTATTCTTCTAAATCCTTTTCATTAATGTCCATGTTTTAAAAATGGATTTAAGAATTTAATTATATGGACATGAATGTTTTGAAATTAAAATTCCTTTCAAAAATTTCAATGTGGTATAGTACACTTTGAGTCAAAAATATCTTTTAAACGACTTCTTTGATAAATAGTACGAATTTTAATTGTTTTTAAGAAAAAGGGAATATTTATCTCAAATAGTTTTACTAACTAATTTTATCTATGTCAATTTCCTTAATTATATTTTATTATTTATTGAGTTTTATTTATTAAAATAAAATCTTCTATATTGTATTGAATGAGTTATGTTAAACTGTGGATGTTCTATTTTTATGCCATTCAAGGTTTGTGGTTAATGTATTGACATTTCGTATGATAGTTTTAATACGAATGTTTGGATTATGTATCGCCCATTTAATATGAGGAATGCATTGGACATATTATGTGACAGGTGGAGCCTCCTATATATCCTCAATGTATTAATAAATCTCATGAGGCAAACTAGTGTCCCGGCTCTAGGCCTTGATAAAATCGTATTTTTTAGTCTTAGTAGGAGGCCTTTACTATATAGTTATGATGTCCCGTATTATGCATTCCATCATTATGAAATTATCTACTGATATTACATGTGATTATTCGACTAGTAAATTATCCATGCGAATAATTAAATTACATTATTTGATTTATATTTTCTCTATTATGTGGAATTTTATGTTTAAAAGGATTTTGTTTTAGTCTTATACATTATCTTAAAGTTTTATGCTTATTTATGAAGCTTTCCACTACATTTTTATCCTTACTGAGCATCTGAGATCTCCAATTTCATTGTTATATTTTTTCCAGTATGTGAAGATGTATATAATGATTAACCTACAGGAATAGGCTATAGGATATGAGTGTGTTCAAAGGGTGCATAATGTTGTTTTTCATTAATTCATGATGTAATGTAGAAAAAATGTATGTATCTAGTACTTAAAAGTCAACTAAAATAATTAGTCTTTCAGGACTTGATTTCTTGTGATCATTCCGATTATATGTAATAATTCACCGACTCTGGGTAACTAGGGGCAGGCCATTACATAATTAATAATATACTATGGTTTGGTAAAACAATGTCTTCTGTGTAATACAAGATATAGAAGGAAATCAGCTTTGTATGTAACACAAGACTAACATTGTGTTGCATGCAATAAAATCTAATATAAGTGTTGGGTGTATTAACATGGTGTTTCATGAAAATGAACTCGCAATTATGGTATTCTTATAAGACATTCTATATTTAGAGTTACGTGAAATGTAAAATATCTAATAATTTGAAAAAAAATTATTCACAAATTGTCAGGGAGTTACACATTAAGGAATATGTTTTTTTGTGAATTATATTCAAAATAACTTATAAAAGTACACCTCATCAACCCACTTCAAACCACATTGTTACCTTTACTTTAGCTAAATTACATTCCCAAATTCCCTCCCATAGCGTTTTTTTATATATTTGGAAGATTATAGTTCCACGAAGGAATCCAAAATAATTGTTTTTAATTGAACCTGTTATGAGAAGGGTGATTCCATCTATGTATGCAATTATTTTTTCTCAATCATATGAAATTTAACCCTCACATTTAGACATTATAAATAAAATTTAGCATTGTAATTATGGCTTATTGGTATTGATTTACACATTCAAAAATTCTATTACCATAATAAAACTCTATTCTATTACTCTTTAAATAGTATAACATGTTCTTGTTTTCATTTATTCAACCACCTACATGAATGATGCTATATTATCTTTATTGTCTCGTACATGAATGAGTTTCAAGAATTTTTTACAAGAAATATATGATATTAAAGGTTCATTTAGTATTTGAATATATTTCTTTATTTAAAATAATAACGAGTACAAATACATTAATACAGGTAATATATGATATTAAAAATTAATTTATTTTTTTAATATATATTTCGAAGGGTTTCTCAAAAATAAATGATCATTATAATGTTACTCATGGTTATCCGTAAATTAACAGAAATATACTTGTCATGAATTCTATTCACATAAACTATACAAATTCCTTCCATAAAATGAACATGGTACTGTATAAATCATTTCAAAATAATGATTCAAATAATTTGAATAATTTTTCGATGATGAACTTGTTATCAAAGAATAAGGACTAAAAATGCTATTATGAAACATGTATGAAATAATCTAAATTACTAATATCTAAAGATGAAAATATAATATAAATATCTAACATGTATGTAGTAAATTATTATAATTTAATTTTTAAAAGTTTTTTATATGAGAGTATGTTTTTGAAATAATTTGATAACATGGTTATGTTTATTATAAAGAGGAAAAAGATATTTCTTGTGGTTTAGGATAACATGTAATATTTTTATAATCTCCATTTGAAATTGAAAAAATATATATATATCTAAATTTAAATTTGGGAATTTTTTATTTTGGCTCAAAAAACCATATATTTTAACCACTAATTGTTAATTTTTTAGTTTACAATACCACTCACTATTTCCCCTCTAATTTATGCATAATTCCAATGAAATGATGTTCAAAAAGGGAATTTATTTTTTCCACTTATTTTAGGATTAAATATTATTTAATCCTTTTATAGGTTAAATAATTCATGTAATGGATGAATTATCTTTTGTAATCTCTAATTATATGATTACCTATGGTCTATTTCTAATTATTTAGTATTTTGAAAAAATGTTAGAAAGGAATCATTTTATTTCTCTTCCACTATGTTTATCACTCGATCATTTCCTATAATCATTTTTTTTGGTTTAATATATGAAACATCCATTTTATTCATGATTTATAATTTTTTTTTGTATTCACCTTATAATTATTTTTAAAACCATTTACTTATAAATAATAATTTTAAAAATTTTATCAAATGCAAATGATATTTCTACTTATTTTCTAAATGATGTTATACTATTTATAAAAATGGTTTTTTATTTATGTCAATACCATTTAATGATTCTATTTTTTCACTAGGGATATGTTTTAATAAAGTCCTGTAATTTCTTTCTCTATATTTTTCTTTATTTTTGGTGTAATTTTTTTTAAAAACACATTTCCATCCCATATGAAATTTATGTTATAGTATATTAATCAATATGATCATGTTCATGTGAAAAATGTATATATTGATTAAAATTATGGGATGGGTGATCCGAGAATTATATTTCCTTATAACTCGTTGGATAAAACTTCATATCTCAAGATATATTATGTTATGTGATATGGGAGGTTATCATAGCTCACTATGATGTCGGAAATGTACATCCACAATGTAATGATGGTCTTAGTAGTGATCCTTGACATAATATATGACTTTATATGAATATACATATTCCACATTTATATTTCATGAGGCATACCCATGTTATGTATTATATTAATGTTATGGTACATGTTGTTATAAATATTTGTTTACTTTCTTGAGTATTATTTTATAATAATGTTCTCATACCAACATGTTAAACTTATACTGACCTGTGATCATATTTATTATCATAGAATTTTATTTGTTAGAAATACCCTATGTTTTACCCCAATACTGAGAATTTAAGATTAATATTTTCTTATGATTAAATTACATAGATAATGAAAAATGGTGTTATGAGTGATATTTCAAGAATATAACCTTTTATGGAAAATTTTAATTGGAGGTGTAATTTTGGTTAAATTAGATGGTTATTTATCTTTTCTATAAATATACTAAACCTATAGGTTATAAAGGTGTGATTTATTCTAATATTTAATGTGTATTATTGTGTAATTATGTATTATTTATGTATTTTATGGTGGGGATATCTATGTCGGTATAAAGGAAGGGTTTTCTATATTTTTTGGATAATGTTATAATGAATAACAGGATAAAAAATTAATCATCCTTGGTTACAACAAAAGTGATAAATATTGAACTAGATCTCTCATATGTTTAAATGATGGTGTCATAGGTTAGGTAATCATTGGATTTATTTTCACCATCATCTAATTTACTACATTGGTTATTTTTATTTAATACTCACACCAACCAATTTTCAGTAAATGTTTTGGATTCCTAATCAAATGGAGACTTGTTTGGTTATTATTATCTCGTAACCTTAAAATGCATTATTTTATTATTTTTCTTCCAAATATTTGAAACCTGTAAAGTTTTATAAAAGTATTAAACTACCATACCATTGATAAACCATTGTATTCTCACTAAAAGTACCTAATAGTGTGATGCTTTCTACATAATTCTACAACTCGTCATTATTTTAAGATTGTGGGAATGTGCTTCTTGAAAATCATATTATCCTTCTATTTGAGGAATTTGATTTTATTTTTAGAATTGACTGAATATATCTACATAAAATATATATGAATCCACCCATGACATCCCAACCCATTACTTTTTTGTTTTTGGGTGTTGGTGATGTTTGAGAGGAGGCCTAAGGACATTCAGTGGTGGTTGGAGGTGTAATAGAGTTACTATGAGAAATTCACATCATGAAAGTGTTTAACGATGTGAATTGGTAGTTCATGGCATGTGGAGCATACCAGTTTCATGACATGAATATTAATGAGGGTGAAACCATGAAACAAATTCATGTCATGAAATTAATTCATAAATTACCACTAAATAATGGCCAATGGGATGTGAATTTTAGTGAAAGGGGTAAATATGAGAATTCACGTCATAAATGGGTTACACGACATGAAAGAATCAGGATAAAGGTTTTCAGTTTTTTTTACTGGACAATTATTTTTCATTATTATGTATCAATATATCTCTCATTTTAGAGGAACCCTATATAAATTTGGAGTATCTTCTATCCCATGCCCCCTACATATATTCTTTAGTTCTTATGGATCCATATTAGCGATCAGTGGTGAGTTCTCCTCTCCTTCTAATATGTTTTATCTTTTTCATCTCTCAAAGATCTTATACAATTGTGTAGTTTTGGTTTGGGGTGTAAACGTGGGATTCATTTTGGCAATACTTTGATGTCGTGTAGGCTAATCCCTTAGTTTTACGTGCAGTTTTGTTTTGCAGGAATTTCTTCTTTTCCCTATAGTGTTCAGTGTGTTAGAAAAGCTTCATTGAGGTAAGGAATCCATATTTTCTCACTTTTTTGTATCATGAGAGAGGGGTTTTCCCTTTTTTTTCTATGGGGAATGGTTTTAACTAGCCTAATAAAGATAAATTAATAGATTAATTGAATTTAAATGCAAATAGGGAATAAGCCTCATGATTTTATAGATTTGAAATTATTTTGATGTTGTGTTTGTATGAGGTGAATTCCCCAGTAAAAAATTTGTCCATTTGGGTTTGTTTCAATTTTTTTTGGAAATTATTGAAGACATCATATTTTGTTACTATTGTGGTATGATTCTAAAATTGAAATTGGATAACCACTTATATTTTAATAATTAAGCAGTTACGCTAGGAATATGGATTGTGTGATAAAACTCTAAAAATATAGTGAAATGTGATAAAATTACAATTCTTAAATTTGTGAGATGATATTTGTTGTGTTGTGATGTGTGATCATTTTATAGGGAAATGATGTGTGGTTGCGATGCAGTGTGGGTTGATGTGTAGTTCATTTTCTTGTCATTTTGTAGAGGTGGGGATATTGTTTTTTGGGCATGATTTTGGGGTGGAGAGATGTTTTTTGTTATTTCGGGGTGTTGAGGTAATGAATTGTTTAGATGTCCATTGGGGGTGGTGCGGTGAAGGTTTTATTGTGAGTTCTTTTGTTATGGTGAGGAAATGGTTCAATTGGAATGATTAACCACTTTTGATTTGTGGTTTCATTATTCTAGATGCTCTAGTAGTGATGGAATAGTTATTTAATAATGATATGAATTGATGGGTTACAGTTTGGATAATGGAATGAATCATACTAGTGAACATGTAAATGATTATTTGTGTGGTTAAATGTGGTTATTAGTAAATAATGAAATGAATGGGATGGATAACTGATTTTATTAGATTTTTGAGATGTTTATTTCAGTTTTATTGTGTTATACATTTATTAGTGGAAAAGGAAGTGGGGATGTTGTTATTTAGTTAGTATTTTGTTTTGATCACGTAGGACGAGATTGTGTGTGGATATACATATATTCATGAATATTCCTGTGATTTCTATATGAACCCCACCCCTACCAACACCAATTTTTTTAAAGGTGAGAAAAATATTCATTATTCAATAGTAAAAAATAGGGAAGGTGAAAACAATGGTGTCTGAGTAGAACACCTTCCCTCACTAAAAAATAGAAAATGTCAAGAAGAACATCACTAATAAAATTCAAGAGGATTACAACAATCATAATCCTAATAAGAATAATTTTCTAATGGAATAAAATTACCACCTTAATTATTTATCCTTCCTTAAGTTGATATATTTTTCATAGTGGGTTTGACATGGGGTTTTTTTACAACATCCTGGTGATGAGGACAGATGGATGGAAACCTAATCATTATTTTCTAGCCCTCTATCTGAGTAGAAATACAAAAGATATAATTTCATGAAGTGTGTTAGTACACTAGGTGATGGCCTATGTGTTTTCTGGTGAGATGAGATATGTCCAAACAATGGGGTGGCTTGTGGTGGGGGTTGTTCATGTTAGGATGTGGTAATGAGGTTGATTTCATCCATGTTCAAAATAAAATGGGGTTATTTTCATAACCGATGTGATAAAACAGTCTGCCAAAGTTTTTTTATGTCGGTTAAATAATAACTAACATGAAATCATATATAATATGTCTGTTATAAAATAAGTGATGTAAAAAACTTTTATGTTCTATTTATAAGGCCAGTTATGAAATAACTGCCGTAAAAACCCATTGTCATGAATTTGTTACATCAGTTTTCAAATAACTGACATTAAAACCCATTCCCATGAATTTTTTACATCAATTATAAAATAACTGACGTCAAAACCATTTTTTTAATAAAACAGTTCCACCACAACTATACCATGCCAAAGAAGACCTAAAAAAGACAAAATCCAGACAAAAAACCAGACCCCCATACCACTAGGCAACCCTCCCATACCCCTGTGACCCCCCGCCCCACCCCAATGGACACTCCCACACCCTTGGACACTCCATGGACAACCCCCACCCTCCTAGATAGCCCCACCCCTCTAAACAGTCATCCTAGACACCCTCCATCCCCTATGAACACCCTGGACCCCCATGCCATTGGACATCCCTCCCACACCGCAGGACCCCCTAGACACCCCCCAGGACCCCCCCCCCCCCACACACACACACCCATGGACTCCCCTTGGATAGCCCCCACCCTCCGAGACAGCCCCCACTCCCCTAGACAGCCCTCCCACCCTCTGGGACACCCTCCCGCCCCCTGGACACCCTAACCCCCACCCCACTAAACAACCCTCCTACACCCCTGAAACCCCCCACCCCACTAGACACCCCCACCCCTAAACACCCCTTGATAACCCCCCACACTCCTGGACATCCCCCACCACCATGGAAAACCCTCCCAACCTCCTGGACACCCTCCCACCCCGATGGACACCTTGGACACCCCCACCCCATTGGACAACCCTCCCACACCCCTGAAGACTCTCACCCTTTGGACACCCCCACACCCTTGGACACCCCCTGGATAGCCCCACCCTATTAAACATCCACCACTATCCTGTAAAGCCCTCCCACCCTCTTGGAGACCGTCCCACCCCCATAGACATCGTGGACATACTCCAACCCACTGGACAACCCTCCCACACCCCTGGAAACCAACACCCCACTAGACACCCCCCACACAACCGGACATCCCCCCACCCCCACTCTCTTGGAAAAATCCACCCCCCTAGATAGCCCTCTCAATATCCTAGACACCCTGCCACCCATATGGACACATTAAACACCCCACACTGTACTAGAAAGCCCTACCACACCCCTAGAAACCCCCAGCCCCTGGACACCCCCACACCCTTGGACACCCCCTGGATAGCCCCCACCCTTCTGGGCAGTCCCAACCCCTTGGACAACCCTCCCACCCTCCGAGACACCCTCCCACACCCATGGACACCCTGGAAACCCCCAACCTAATGGAAAACCCACCCACACCCCTAAAACCCCTACCCCTAGACACCCCCACACCCTTGGACAACCCCTAGAAAACCCCCACCCTCCTGGATAGCCCCCACTCCCCTAGAAAGACCTCTCACCCTCCTGGACACCCTAGAAACCCCCATAGACACCCTAGAAACCCCCACCCCAAGAAAACCTTCCCACACAACTAGAAAACCCCAACCCACTAGACACTCCCACCCCCTTGGATACCCCCTTGGACACCCCAACCATCCTGAACACCCTCTGACCCCCATGGACTCCCTAGACAACCCCACCCCAATGGAAAACCCTACCACACCCCTGGAAACCCTCCCCCACCCCACCCCACTGGACACCCCCACACCATTGGACATCGTCTGGACATCCCCCACCCTTCTGGACAACCCCCACCCCCTTGACAGCCCTACCACCCTCTTGGACACCCTCCCACCCCAGGGACACTCTGCACACCCCCACCCCACTGGACAACCCTCCCACACCCCTGGAACACCCCCACCCACTGGCCATCCCCCACACCCCTTGATTACCCTGGATATCCCCCACCCTACTTGATAACCCCCATCCCCTGGAAAGTCCTCACACCCTCATGGACACCGTTCCACCCCCATGGACACCCTGGATAGCCGCCCACCCCACTAGACAGCCCTACCACACCAATGGAAACCAACCACCACCTGGACACCCTCACACCCCTAGACACCCCTGGATAGCCCCACCCTCTTGGATAGACCCTTGTCCCATGGACAAACCTCCCATCCTTTTTGACACCCTCCCACCCCCATGGACACCCTAGACACCCCCACCCAACTGGACAACCGTCCCAAACCCCTAGAAACTCCCCGCCCCACTCGACCCCCACACTCTTGGACGCTCTCTCACCCCCATAGACACCCTGGACACCCCCACCCCATTGGATAGACCTCCAAAACTATTTTGATCCACCCCCCCCCACCACTGGACCCCCCCCCCCCCCACAAATCCCGGACACCCCTTGGATAGCCCCCACCCTCTTAGACATCCCCACCCCCTGGACATCCCTCCCAGCCTCCTGGACACCCACCCACCACCATAGACACCCTGGAAACCCCCACTCACTGGACAACCCTCCAACACCCCTGAAACCCCCCACCCCACCCACCCCATTGGACGCCCCAACACCACTATATAACCCATGGATAGCTCCCACCCTCTTGAACAGCCCCCACTCCCCTGGACATCCCTCCCACCCTCCTGGATCCCCTCCCTCCCCCATAGACACCCTGGACACCCCATGCCCCACAACATATCCCTCCCAAACCCCTAGAAACCCCCCACCCCACTTGACACCCCCACCCACGGGACACCCCACCCTCCTGGATGGCCCCTACCCCCATGGATAGTCCTCCCACACACCCACCCCCATAGACACCATGGACACCCCCACCCCCAATAGACTACCCTACCACAACCCTAGAACTATCCACCTCCACCCCACTGGACCCCCCCCCCCCACAACCCTAGACACCCCCTGGATAGCCCCCACCCTCCTGGACATCCCCCACTCCCCTGGATAGCCCTCCCAGCCTCGTGGAAACCCTCCCCCACCCATTAACACCCTAGACACCCCCATCCCACTTGACAAACATCCTGCAACCCTGGAAACCCCCCACCCCTATGGACACCCACACACCCCTAGAAACCCCCTAGACAGGCCCACCCTCCTGGACAGCCCCCACTCCCCTGGAAAACTCTCCCACCCTCCCGAACACCATCCCACCCCCATGGACACCCTTGGCACCCCCATCCCACTGGACATCCCTTCTACACCACTAGAACCCCCCTCCCCTCACCCAATTGGAACCCCCACACCCATGGACACCCCCTGGACAACCCCACCCTCCTGGATATACCCAACCCCTGGAAGACCCTCTTGGACACCCTCCCACCACCATGGACTCACTGGACACCCCCACCCCAATAGAATCCCTTCCCACACCCCTAGATACCCCACCCCACTAGACACCCCCCCCCCACACCCCTAAACCCCCCTCCCCCTGCAGACTAGAATCCATACAAGAAAAACCATCAGAAATAGACCATAACAAGAATAAGATTCAAATTATACATTCACATATATATCATTCACATCCTACAATTTTAACTAAAAACCTAAATCAAACCTAAATGACTACCAAATACACAATTATAATGACAATATTCAATATTACATTTAACACAAAAAACAAAATAATATCCAACCAATCCTATAAAATAATTTGACCAATACACTTGTAAGTGTTTGACCTCTTGAGAACTGTAGGGTTGAGGGTGATCAAATAGATTCAAATTAAAAGGATATTATTTATCATGTATAGTGAATAAATCAAATGAAATATTATGGAAATGTTTAAAAGGAAATCATACTAGGTCAAAGTTTACAAGTGTTCCTATTGTAACTATTTAATATAAAAATCATTACATATAATATCCGCATTCGAAGATGCCTTGTTGTTCATGACAATTCTGTTTAAAGGAGTGTAAACTCAAAATATTAATTTTATGAATTCATCAAAAAGTACCGATTATAAATGGATATTTTTATTTACTTTTAAATATTTTATCTTGTCACACATTTTCTTTGAGATTTTTTGACAGTAAACCCATTCCCTGTTAGAAGATAATATGAATGGGATAAATTTAAATTCATTATTATATATAAAACTATTAAGAAATTGAAACATACTTTTCCAACATATTGTTAAAACATTATCACACCTCTCTATGGATAGAGAATATCCAATAAAGTGTTTTTTCCCTTGAAAAAAACACCTAACATCCAATCATCACTGTTAAAATAAAAGTTAAGGTTAGTGGTTTTTTATGTTAAATGATAATTAACTCTTTTCTAGAGATATGTTTCATACCTCTCATTAAAAGGCATCAACCAACACTGTGTGATTATATTCTATTCCAATCTTTCAGCAATATAAAGCATTCTTTTTTCTTCATCCAATGAATGTGCATCAGGGGAAATAAAATGTGGGTCCATGAATGTATATACATATATTCACTCAATATTATCATATATGTTATAAAGATATGTAATAGAAAATAGACATAAGTATACATTTTGAATAAATATAATGCATGGAAAAGGTGTTAAGGCTTACATGGAAAAACTTTTCACCACGTTGATGCCAAAATTATATATAGTAACAAGATCCATGGTATCATTCTTCACAATCCCCAAATTTATTGCAAGTCAACAAACATGATCATCCATTGGAACGCCATAATGATTTTCCAACAAATTTGAATAACTTGACAATCTATAATGACTACTAAAATATGTATTTGATGTTATTACCTTTTTTATTTGTTCTTGTCTATACAGTATTTCATTACATTTGATGTATTTATTTAAAAATAAATAGAAAAATATATTAGTTTTAAAATTTTAAAACAACTTTAATAAAAATAAAATAAAATAGAAGATATAACATACATACAACTATGGTAATGAGTCGTAGAAGTCTAGATGTCCAAATAAAAACTGGCTGAAATTATGTCCAAATATCATCACCTTATCTGTAGGTAATGGTAATCTAGATAATCAATCTATAATATCTTGTATAGTGACCCTATGATGCTCTACCTCAAACTGTTAACGATGAACTGTATATCCTATACAATATACCATCACATATGATACTATATTATATCAAGGATCATCAAAATACAACATGAAATAATGGGGAAGCTGTGATGGAGGAGTGGGAGCTACTGGAAGATGTGGAGGAGTGCGAGATACTGGAAGAGGTGGAGGATAAACGATGGGTTCTACAGGGGAGGTGGAGGAGTTGGAGCTGCAGTCTGAAATTGTCAATGAATGTCTTCAAACATAGACTATACCGACTCTATAATCTTTTCCTCCATCATCACATTAATATTACAGACTTCAGAATCCATGGATTCTATTTTTTTATAAACACCCCCAATATAAGAAGTTGAAGAATGTGGAAACACTTTTCTTACTGATACACTCGTCGGATATCCTCAAACATGACTAGGATGTTCAGGCTTTCCCAATGCTGCAGATAAAATATCTTGCCTTCTAGAATCTCTAAATACCCCCAGTGAGGTCTTCCCCTAAAGATAATCCTGCATTAATTAATTGAAAATTTATATAATTATTAAAATTATATAAACTCTATATATAACTTTAATAAATAAAATAAATATCTTACAATATTCTCAGCTACGATTCACTATTCTTTCAAAAGATATTTCCCTTTTTTGACCATCCGAGATCTCTTCCATTTATCTTGTGTAGATGGAGGGGGTGGAGGGGAATCCTCTCTAGGGCATGAAGACTCATCTCTTAGTTTTTGTAAATTTTCCACCATAATTTGTTTTTCAAAAAATGTATACCCTCCCAAAAATAAACTATGTGGGTATACATTTTTAGATTTGATCTTCTGATGAAATGTTCTTGTTTACTGTAAATTATGAATAATAAATCATAAATAAAATATTAATAAGATCAATTATATAAGAAAGCTTATAAATGTTTACATTTCACTTTCCAAAAATGAATCAATTCTTCTATTTTAAACAAACATTCCCTATGGGTATTCATCTATGAAATGATATATATGAAATGGATTTTCATGACTCCTATGACAAAAAATGTCATCATATTTGAGGGTTGATTTGAAATCCCTACATCTCCTAGAATCCATCTATAAGCATTCTTTCCCGACTCATCCAATGTTTGGAATATCAAATGTCATCTGATAAAGAAGAGGTAAAACATATTATACTAGAAAAATGTAAAGAATTGGAAAAAAATGAAAAATATCTTACCAACATTGTCTCCCACAACTGAGATATTATCGTTTTTCACACTTCCCAAATAATCATACAAAATGATTATGTAGATTTTACCCTCAGTTAAAACAAAACTGTTAAAATATTTTCCATTTGGACCTCTAGGAATATCATTCTCATCAAACTCAATGTGTATCCTCTGGTCCTGCGTATAGGCAAATGTTAATTTTGGTAAACGTGTGCACCCAAATTTACCAACTCCTGAAATCTTATTTGACATTATGGGAGCACATGTGGAAGATTAGGGAACATCAAGAGGAGGTTTTGAATGTATTTCCTTAGAGGTATGATCGTTAGGCTCATCTCTAGAATCATGTGGTTGATCAACTGATTGATCTGTCATTATCCTTCAAATAAAGAAAATAAAAACATTAGTTCACCAATATACAAATTCTAATATTATAATAATAATGTTAAAAGAAAATGGAAAATTTAATTGAGTTATTTAATAGTAAAAATTTTTAATAGGGTAATTATGTTAAATAATGGTAAAGATGGTAAACATGGTAAACATAGTAGTTTAATTATCATTCATAAAAATAAATATATATATATGTTACATAAAGGCAAACAATGTTAAACTATGTTAAACATGGTAATCATGGTAAACATGGTAAACATGGTAAACATGGTAAACTATGGTAAACATGGTAGACATGGTAAACATGTTAAACTTGGAAAACATGGTAAACATGGTAAACATGTTAAACATTGTAGACATGGTAAACATGGTAGACATGGTAAAAATGGTAAAGTAATTTTCATTCAAAAAAATTAATATATATATATATATATATATATATATAATTTATTTATTGGTAAACATGATAAAATAAACAAAACAAAAGTAAAATAAACACAAAATTCAACTTATTTCTTTTAATACATGTTTTAATAAATAAAAAATTACAATATCAAACATTTAATGAAAAGAATAAATGTAAACTAGAAATAAACCTATGTTAGCTATAATATTAATAATGTATAAATGGATTGTTTTCTGAAATTCATCATCCTGGTCATTCCTTATGGAACAAACCATCTTTTCAACATACTCATAATTATGTTCTGTTAATCATTCCATGGAAGTTGGGATCTCACATAAATCAAAATCTTCTTCAAGTTGATCCTCACCAGCATATTGTTTTTTCCTTTGTAAAACCACAAACCAATGCATATCTGATTAATCAACTACAAAAATAATCCATTTTTCATGTTTTTCCATTATAAAATAATCTTTTGTGTCTTTCAATCTATTTAGATTAACAACTATCATTCCAAATTCATCGTGTCTAACATAATTGTTACCGATAAACCATTTGAAGTTAAAAACATGAACTTTAATTTTAAATTAATAATCCTACCATATTTATTCAATGACTCCATAATATTCACTTGATGTAAAAATTGGGGTTTTTTCTATAGAACTCGAAAAATGCATTGCTTCTGTAAACCCTAATACACCACTATTTTGAACTAAAGTTCTATTGTTTTGAACATTTGTATGAAATGTATAGCCATTAATGTCATACCTGGACCATGTTATCACATTTAAATTGGGACCACCCACTAACCATCTTAATTTCTCTGATACATCTGATCTACCTAGCATGATCTTTTTAAATCATGATGAAAATGGGTTTTCATGGTCATTCAAAATCCACATTTATTTATCATTTGGATGAAATTGTTTCCACTCATTAGTATGCAATGTGTTATACATTTGAGCATTAGCTATGTTATTCAAGATGTATAATTCTAAATTGTTTATCTATTCAGCTAATAACGATTTGTTTTTCATGACACAAATCCTCTTTCCCTCATTTTTAACTCGTTTATGGTGAGATGGAGGCAAACCTATGTGCACTGCCGCAGCCAAGCATCTCATATAAAACTACACAACCTCTTCAGAAATATACTTTTCAATAATCGAGGCTTTAGGTCGATATGGATTCTTAACATACCACTTCAATATTTTCTTATACCTTTCAAAAGGATACATCCAACAAATATATATAGGTGCACAAAGATTTATTTCTCGAACCAGATGAATCATTAAATCCACCATTATATAAAAAAATATGGAGGAAAATATATTTCCAATTGAAAAAGTATATAAATTTCATCCTTTTCTAAAATGTTCAAACAATTCATATCAATAACCTTATTACAAATTGAATTAAAAAAATGACACAACTTTATTATAGTCTTTCTAACACAGATGCACTATATTACATGCAATGCAACTGGTAGAAGTTATATCATGATTATGTGACAATCATGAGATTTCATACCAATCAACATAAAATCCTTCAAAGAGGAAAAAAATTTTACATTTGAAGAATAACCTTGAGGCATTTTGATATCATTAAGACACTGAAAAAATATAATTTTCTACCTCTTGGACAATGTATGGAAAAAAAGGGAAATAATGTTCACAGTCCATTAGGAGTGGGAGAAAACTCCCAACATATTCCAATTGAAAGTAATTCTAATATTGCATTCAAACCCTCTTTTGTCTTTCCTTTAGTATCTAACAATGTCTTAATCAAACTGTCATAGATATTCTTCTCCACATGCATGATATCAAAATTATGTCTCACTTAATGATATCTCCCATATGGTAGCTCAAAAAATAATGGCCTTTTTTTCAAATATGTATATCATTACCAGATTGGTGTGTCTTTCCTAATGTCACATTTTGGTTTTCCACCCTCTCAAAATACACATCAGGGGATAATGGTTTTGGAGAAATATCAAATTCCTATGAGACATTTAATGCCTTTTTTAGTCTTCTATAAGAGTGATCAATAGACAAAAACATTCTATTAACCATGTTTACTGTGTTCCTCCAATGATGCAATTGACAATATGATATCTATTGATCACAAATTGGACATGATTTATGCCCCTTAACACTGTATCAAAGAAAATTTTCACATGCTGGGAATTCATTTATAGTGAACATAAGCACTGCTTGCAGTTGAAAATATTCCATTTTACAAGAATCATACACCCTAATACCATCCTCCCATAAAAGTTTCAAATCATCAATCAATGTTGACAAGAAAACATCGATATCATTTCTGGACTACATCAGAACAGATACCATTATACTCAACATGAAATATTTTAGGTTCATACAAACATTAGGAGAGAGGTTTTAAATTAACAATAAAACATGCCATGAATCATGTAGGCCAATGAGGGTTCGGCATGTATTCATTCCATCTGTGAACAACCCTAGTCTGAGATTTATAATTTCATTTCCAAATGTTGGATAGTGATCATCTATTTTTTTCTATTGTGAGCAATCAATTGGATGACGTATTTTTCCATCACATATATTTTCATCAACATGCCATCTTAACCATTTTTCATCATGTGAATTAGAAAATAAACATTTCAAATGATGAATTATAGGAAGATACCAAAATACCTTAGAAGGGATCTTTGTAATATCTACATATTCATGTGATTTTTTAACCAACTTATACTATGATGCCCCACATTCATGACACTATAATAGAAATTCATATTCCTTCCTATATATCATATATTCATTCAGAGTGCCATATATATTCTTGTATCCCAATCTCATCGGGAATAATTTTTTCTTGGACTTTGAATGTGTATCAATAAGATCATTGTCTTTTGGGAGAATTTCATTCAACAATTGTAGAAGCTCTGTAAAACTTATGTCACTCCATCCATGTTTTACATTCAGGTTAATAAATCATAACACCACTGAAAAAACTATAAAATCCATACAACCAGGGTACAATGTTTTTTCAACATCACCATATAGACGCGCAACTGTCAGTTCTATCTCAATTTGTTCTTATGCAATATCATGAGTCATTTCATCAATTCCATTAGACTTAACATCTTCCAAATCATCATCATAAGTAGATTTGAAATTTTGTCTTGTTTTACATTGTAAAATCCAAGGGTTGTAACCAAAATTAAAACCATGACAAATCCGATGACCTTTGATCTCTCTACTTTTGAACTTATTCATATTAAAACATTTCAGGCATGGATAGAAAGAAATTCCACTACTTGGAACATTTCATTTAGAAAAGTCCAAAAAGGAATCAACACCTTCCTCATATTCATTACTCATTTAATGTGCCATAATCCATTCTCAACTCATTATTACCTACAACAGATATCCAAATAATACATCTTGTTAAGATCAGACAAATATATATTTATATGAAAAATATAATAATTTGAATGTAATTTTTTTTTGAAATATAAATAAAATATCTCTGTGTATTTGAAAAATATATCCATGAAAATGATTTTAAAAAGAAAATATAGTAAGATATAATAGGTTTAAATTCATCTTGGATCCTTTCTTCTTAAGGTACCCAAAGAATAAATGATGTTGCAACTGGATACCAAATTCACGCATCCGTAAAAAAGAAATATGAAGTAAAAATATTAAAATATGTATACATTCACTACTAAAAATTACACTTATCCCAACAATTTGAAACCATTGGGATAGACACTGAAACTATTGGGATTTAATACCCCAATAGTTTTACACGCCGTTGGCATGATGGTCACTGTAATAGCCCTATACGAACAATTCTACAGGAAGCATTGGCATAGAATGCCTGAAGTAAACATATTCCAATGGTTTGAATGAAACTGTTGGGATATATATATATATATACTAAGTGGTTTATAATGGGGTAAGGGTTTTCAAGGGTGGGTGGTGGGGGCTATCCAACAGGGTCGGGGCTGTCCATGGGGGTAGGGGGTTGTCAAGGGGGTCTAAGGGGGTAGGGGGTGTCCAGGGGGTGGGGGCCTATCCAGGGGGGGTGTCTAGTGGGTGGGAGAGTGGTGTATGGAAGTTGAGGGAGCTATCAAACCCCTACGCCATTGGACACTAACTCCACCCCCTTGGACACCCCCGCCCCATTAATAGCACCCCCACCCCTCTGGACACCCCCGTCCCTAGACACCCCCACCTCTAAGCTACCCCCTTCCCCCTTGGGAAGCCCACTCACCCCTAGAAACCACCCCCACCCCTCCTAGACATCTCCCTCACCCCTGGAAACCCCCACCCCATAGACACCTGTACCCCCTTGGAAAGCCCACTCACCCATGGACAACACACCCACCCCTACCCCATTGGACACCCCACACTACCTGGACACCCCCAACCCTTGGACAACCCCCTCACCCATCTAGATAACACCCACACCCATGGGAACCCCAACCCCATGGAAAGCCCCCTCATCCCCTAGACACCCCCACCCCCCATTGGACACCCCCTAGACACCGCCACCCCATGAATAGCACCACCCCCTTGACAGCCCCCCGAAACCTCTAGAGGGCCCCCGCCCCCTAGACACCCACCCCCCCTGGACAACCACTCATCCCCTAGAAACCACCCCCTCCACGTGAACAATCCCACCCCCTTGTAAATCCCCCTCACCCCTAGACACCACCCCCACCCCATGGGACACCCCCAGGGCATCACCGCCCCCTCTGATAGCCCCCACCACCTTGGAAAGCCCCCACCCCCGGACAACCCCCCAAACCCCTCTAGACAACCCCCACCCCCTGGACACTCCCACCTCCTAGACTATAGGAACGCAGATCTTCTTTTTAGGTATGTTTTTCATTTTTCTGGAGTTTTTGAGAAAAGAAGAGGTTTTGGAAATTTTTTAATTACATGTCGTGTACTTCCTTTCTGCTCGAGGCCATGTTTGGGCCGTGTAGTAGCCACACACACGGTCCTATGGGAGTGTTTGGAGGTCGCTTAATGAGGATTACAGAAAAGGAGATTACACGTCGTGTACTTCAAAAGTACACACCCTGTATTTTTTGCATTAAATGCACTGGGGTCTTGTCTGATGGACATAACCATATTCTTTTAGTTCCCATTCATCCAAGAGAACCAGTACAGCCACAAATCCTTGAAGAGCCCCCGATCCACTGTCTGTCTTCCGAATCAAATATTTTTGGTCGTGTTGGAATGACATCGCTATGTTCTTACATCTCCTAGAGCATCGTTTTACAATTCCACCTCTTTTCCAATTTATCGTGGGTTGAAAATTTTATTCGTTTTCGTAGATCTACAATGTTCTAAGATGATTCAAGACTCTTAGTTCACGGTTATCGATCTTCCAACGCCAAGGCAGGTGGTTTGTTCTTTTATGTATAAATTCATTGAGTTTTATGTGGAAATTTTCTGAATACCCATGAACGGGGTATTTCACGTTTACCAATTTAGCCATATCGTAAAGACCCGTAAAATTCAAGGGAAATTTTTTCTTAATTTTCATTGGAATTGTACAAGAGCGCGGTTTCTGACGGCACCTGATTCCGAGGCCCGGAGTGCTCGAAATCAATTTCCGAAGTTTGGCTCGGGTACGTTCAGTGAACGAACGAGCGGGAATTCCTAACTTTTGATCCGGTGCTCAGAATTGAAATCTGAGGGCACCGATGATCTCGTAGCGCCGATATTCGCTTAAGGATACCTTTTCCGAAGTTGCGTTTGCCTAGGAGGAGATGTTTAATTTTCTGGATGAAATGAAGAGTAAAATAAATTTGTTATACAATATTTATTTTATATATTAAAAGTGGTTATAATCTTTTGTTGGATGTTGGGTGGTTTAACCACCTAAGAGAGGATTAAGGTGAGGAGGGGCCCACCCGAGCCCCACCTTTTCAAATTCCCTAACTCCCCTCTCTCCCTCTTAAAGGCTTGTCAACTTAACATTTAATTAATTATACAACTCATGTATAATTAATAAGTGAGTTTAATTTTGAGTTTTTGAAATTCAAACTCTTGAATTTCAAAGGATGGGTTGTGTTAATAAATTAAATGTAAGCTTAATTTATTTTTGGGGTTAGTTCCTTTGTTACTTGAGAGGATTGGGAGAATCTTTGAGAGACTTGAAGATCTTCTTCGTCTTCGACGAAGAACGTGAAGAACGGTTCTTCTCCGACAAGGAACATCGATCCCACGACCTTCGAGACTCGGCGTCCCGGATTCTTCCGTCTTCATCTTCCTCCTCGACAAGGGAGAAGTAGCCGACCGTGGTGATCATCGTCAATGACAACGTACCTCTCTTCTTCGTCTTAGCGACAAGTGAAGAGACGTCGTTTCCTCCTCGGACGCACCCCGACGTCCACGGAATCTACGTCCGAAGCCGCGACGCCTTTCTCCGCAATAACCGACGTACGACGTCAATTTTCAAGGTAGGGGTTGTTGCTATTGTTTATTTATTTATCCTTGTTCGTGGTTCTAGAATGACTAACGTGAGGATTATAAATTTGTGTTATGGTTTAACGTGAGGGGGTCGGACCGCATGAACACGGACGAACCCCCTCCATCATTCTTGTTGATTTATCTTGCGGGTGGAAACAAGGTGGCGTGGTGCCGTCGCACCACGCGGATAATCGTATGATTATATTGCACGGCGCCGTCGCGCCGCGCCGTGGAAGAATCATCAAGAACGCGACGCCGTCGCGCCGCGTCAAGGGGAATTGAAGGCGCGGCGGAGGGGCGCGGTGCCATCGCACCGTGCCGGACGACGAACACCGCGGCCGGTTCCGGGCCGTGGCGGGACGAGAAGACCGGCGGCCGGGCCGCCGGCGTCGGAAGCCGGAAAAAGGGGACCGGTTTGCCGGTCCCGTTGGAGAAAAACCGGCCGGCCAGCTGGCCGGCCGGATGAACAAAAATCCGGGGGAATTTAATTCCCCCGGCAGCTCAAAAGCCCCCCCCCCATTTATTTGGGGGGGCAGTTTCCTTGATGGGGGCAGGCGGCCCCCCGGTTTCCGAACAAGCAGGCCCCCCACAAGGGGGGGGGGGGGCGTTTGAAAAAAAAAGGGCGCAGCTGATTGTCGCGCCGCAAATCCAAGAAGCGGGGGGCCTTGCCCCCCCCCCCCCCCCCCCCCCGCGCTGCATCCGTGCGGCGCCAGGCCGCCACGCCGCCAGGCTGCCGCGCCGCCGCGGCGCCGGCCGGCCGGGCCGGGTCGGACCCGGGTCGTGTCGACCCAGGGGGGGTCGGGCCGGGTCGGCCCGGACCCAGACCCCCCGTTTTCGAGACGGTTTCGGTCTTTTGGCCATAACTTGAGCCATGGACCTCCGATCGACTAACCGTCTATGGAAACGCGATCCTTAGATCGAGACGGTCGTTTCCGTATATCGCACTCAGGGTTTTGGAAATACTTTGAGTTCGGCCGGGTTGGTTCGTACATGAAACCAACCGGGCCTTCGGAGCGGAAACGCTCAAATCTTGAGCTACGGACGTCCGATTGACGTTCCGTCAGCTTTGTTGTGTTCCTCTTAGTGAGACGAATCTTTTTCCATACTCCGCCCGAGGTTTGGACGCAGGTGGATTACGGTCGGGTTGGTTTTGCCTTAAAAAACCAACCGGGCCCCGGGAACGAAAATGCCAATAACTCTCAGACCGGGCGTCCGATCGACGCACCGTCTGTTGCGTTGAGTTCCTGTTGACGATACGGAACTTTTGGATACATCAACTCTGGACTTTGTGACAGTTGATGTATCAGCCTCTCGGCTCGTGGAGCGGATCCTCCTGTACGAGCTTGCTGTGTGCGGGAACCCTAGTGCTGGCTGTGACTGCGACGACGATAGTACAGAGATCCTGTGTGGATTCGACGACTACGACTACAGCACTCAGCGATCCTACGTGGATCAGTGCTACAGGTCCTGTGTGGGCCCGATCCTGTGTGGATTCGACGACGATGACTACAACACTCAGCGATCCTACATGGATCAGTGCTACATGTCCTGTGTGGGCCCGATCCTGTGTGGATTCGACGACGACGACTACAGCACTCAGCGATCCAACGTGGATCAGGGCTACAGGTCCTGTGTGGGCCCGATCCTGTGTGGGTCCTTGCGCTCTGAGGTCCTTTGTGAACCAGCGCCTAGAGGTCCTACGTGGGCCCGATCCTGTGGGGGTCTTTTGCGGGGGTTAGTTACCTACCGATCCTTCGTGGGTCCGACGACATAGATAGATCAGAGATCATCTTTATCGTCTTTTGAAGAAGTATACCTGTGTGAGCTGAATCCTGTTGCTTTCCTGTGTGGATTGTGTTGTGCTATCCTGTGTGGATTACGTTTTCTTTCCTGTGTGGAATATGTTTAATTTCCTGTGTGGACTGAGTTGTACTTGGGCTCGGAGGTTGGAGCATATTTGAATTTGATGACTTAGGTATATGTATGGGAATATACCTAAGCATTGTCGATTGTTACTTCGTGATTGTACCTTTCTTCGTGGTTTATCCTTTGTGGATTTGAGAGACCTTCAGGGGTCTCGGGGTCCCTACTAAGTAGCTTATACTCACCCCTGCACGGGCTTTGCCCGCACTATGTTGTGTTGGTTGCAGACGACGGACAGAGTTGATCTTAGCTGAGGCTTGCAGAGCAGGACGGTACCTGGAGGTGGACCACTGGGCGGGACGTGCTCGGAGCGGACGGCGAGACCCGTGGAGCAGAGGAGCTATCTGTACCCACCCTTCAGGTGGGATTTCTAGTGGACAGCTCGATGCAGCGGCTTTTACTTTTTAGTTGCTGTTTTCCCTTTCGAGTTTTACTTTACTTTCAGTTTGGGTTTGTATACTGACCCATTTACTTTTCCTCACTTTCAGTTGTACTCTGTTTTTGCTTAGTGTTTACTTTCCGCTTGCTTACTCTGTGGTGTTTGTTTACTTTACAAAGGCAATGCCTTCCCTTTTTACCGGGATTTACGCCTTGGTGCTAGTCGCCAGCCCCTGGCCTATGGAAGGCGGGCTTGGGGTAGTCACGACACGGACCCCGAGGGCAGGTCGTGACAAATAGGTATCAGAGGAGATCGGTTCTACCGTGAACTCTGATCTTTTCTATGTGAAGCAATAATGTTTTGCGTATTGAGTGTGGTTATCAGTCCAGGGAGTCCAGTGTTGGTGCGGCGGCCGACGTATCCGTACACCAGGACCCTGACTTCTGATTTCCGACTTAATGCACGAAAACATTGATTGCGTGTGTATTTCAAAGTTTTCTTTGTGATTTCCTTGTGTCAGCTCACCAGGTATACTGTTTGACCGTGGCGCACCTGTTTCCTATTCAGGATGGCCCCACGACGGCAGCCAGCTAGGGTTCTGAGAGTCGAGTGTGACGACATCCCACCGAGCGATGAGGCTTCGGTGCAGGACCCTTTGTCAGCAGTGGCACCGACGGTAGTTCTACCCGCCGAGCCCCTGATGCTTCCAGCACCAGCCGCTGACGATGCACGTCGCCTCAGCGCACTGCATGAGTTTCAGCACCAGCGACCACCCAGGTTTCGCGGGGAGACGGATCCCCAGGCAGTAGAGGACTGGATGGAGGCTGTGGTACGTGTGTTTAGGCTAGTGAGGACACCAGCAGATCTCATGGTGATCCTCGCTGCGAGCCTACTACATGCAGCAGCAGGACGATGGTGGAGCTTGATGCTCCAGGTGCACGATGAGGCATCTCTACTTTGGACGGACTTTGAGAGCCTCTTCCGCTCGGAGTTCGTCCCATCCACCTTTCGTGCAATACGTATCCAGGAGCTTCTTCAGTTGCGGTAGGGCAGCATGACGGTCGCTCAGTACTCGGTGAGATTTACTGATCTCTCGCGCTACTCGACCTACATGGTACGAAACCCATTCTTCCGGGCCCGGACCTTCGAGTAGGGTTTGAGACACGAGATCAGGGCATCGCTGATCTCCCTCAGCATACCGACTCAGACAGGAGTACTAGAGCGGGCCCTTATGATCGAGAGCTTCCTTGCTGAGTCTACACCAGCGCAGTGACCCACCGCAGGGCGGCACGTGGCGGAGTCTTCCGTGGCAGGCAGTCGACGGATGACTCAGGGGTCCAGACAGACCAGACCTTTGGGCAGACGACCTCAGGACACTGGCTCAGCAGTGCGGGGCACACAGCACGGAGCCAGTCTTTCGAGTGGAAGACAGTGCTATGCATGCGGCGGGCAAGGTCACATGGCTCGTGACTGCCCGACCCGCCATGCAGAGGAGCATCAGACGGTTGAGGAACCACCTAGGGAGAGGCATAGGTTCGACCGTGGCGGTCCGCAGGGAGGAGGCGGACGAGGCAGCGGAGCTGGTCGAGCAGCAGGTGGTGGGCGACGTTTTGATGCTCTACCACCACCACCACCAGGAGGTCCACCCCGACCGCAGGGGAGAGCACAGCTTCAGGAAGCTGAAGCATACGATCATGGAGCTCCGGAAGCGGGTAGACTAGTGCGAGACTAGCTCCAGGCATAGATTCCATTGCCCATAATGCCTCTAGCTTCGTAGTTTGTGTTGCTTTGTGTCCTTGTACTTTAAGTTGAAGTAATAAAAGAAACTTGCCTTGGTGACTTTTGTTATCTTGTCTTTTTTTTGTTTTTACTAAGAGGTGCCAGTTAAAAACTGTTGACTTGACCCTCACTTGTGAGATTCGTACTGGAGGAAACCCAGTGACCACACACTGATGCCGACAGTGTGACTCAACCCTTAGAGGCGAGAGTAACGGTTGGATCTCTTGGTAGAAGCGTCGAGGCCTTACGACGTCATCCATGCCGTGAATTAACTAATCATGACGGGATTGACTGTTTTAGGCAAGGAACGTGGTTCATCTAGGGGATGAGACCGGATTTCACTTTTCGGAAAAGGAGAAATCTTAGCAGCTAGCCTCTTTGCAGATATCCTTCGTGGATAGAGATGGAGCAGCCTTCCTTCAGTCTCTCACAGTCACCTCTCCACTGCTGCAGCGGGTCAGAGAGGCATAGTGAGAGGACGCTGACTGTGAGACACGGCGTGAACAGATATCCTCGGGACAGACACCTGATGGTTTCTCCCTTAGAGCAGAGCACGACATCCTTTTCAGAGGACATACCATGGTACCAGTCACTTTACGAGAGGAAGTGATGAGAGAGTTTCACACTTCTCCTTTGGCGGTACATCCTGGAGTGGCAAAGATGTACCAGGACCTCAGACGACAGCACTGGTGGCCAGGCATGAAGAAGGCAGTAGCAGAGTTCGTTTCTCGATGCCTCACCTGCCAGCAGGTGAAGGCAGAGCATCAGGTACCAGCGGGCTTGGTACAGCCCTTGGAGGTTCCAGAGTGGAAGTAGGACGACATATCTATAGACTTCGTGACTGGACTTCCACGCACTTCCAGAGGTCACGACTCCATATGGGTGATTGTTGACCGACTCACCAAGTCGGAACACTTTTACCCATTAGAGAGCAGGGCTTAGTGGAGAGCTTGGGATGTCTCTACGTTCAGGAGATTGTGCGGCTCCACGGCGTGCCATCATCTATCGTCTCCGATCGAGATGCTCGCTTTACTTCCCGGCTTTGGAAGGGGTTACAGGAGGAATTCGGGACGCAGCTACGTCTGAGCACAGCCTTTCACCCTCAGACGGATGGTCAGATGGAGAGGACCATTCAGACTCTCGAGGACATGCTCCGCGCATGTGTCCTCGACTTTGGTCGCAGCTGGTAGGACCACCTACCATTGGTGGAGTTTGCATACTGCAATAGCTACCACTCCACCATCGGGATGGCACCGTATGAGGCGTTGTACGGCCGACCTTGTAGATCTCCTTTGTGCTGGACAGACCCTGGGTAGTCAGCACTGGTGGGACCAGAGAAGGTCGAGGTCATCCAGGAGCGGATGAGGACAGCACAGAGCCGGCAGAAGTCATACGCTGACAGGAGGCGGAGGCCACTGGAGTTCGAGGATGGCGACCACGTCTTCTTGCGGGTCTCACCTCGACGTGGTATTCGGAGATTTGGCCGAGGCGACAAGTTATCTCCGCGCTTCATCGGACACTTCTAGGACCTCAGCAGGATTGGTGAGGTGGCTTATCGCCTAGCTCTACCACCTCAGTTGCACTGGGTGCACGATGTCTTCCACGTGTCTCAGCTGAGGAGATACGTGCATGACCCGACGCACATCATTGACCATGGGGAGCTTGACGTTGATGATGGGGCGACTTTTACGGAGGTCCCGGTGGAGATAGAGGATCGACAGGAGCGGGTCCTGCGTGGGCGATCGATTCCTCTTGTGCGCATCAGATGGCAGCACGGGAATCTCCAGGAGGGTACATGGGAGCGGGAGGCTCAGATGCGTGCTCAGTACCCTCATTTGTTTCCCTAGTTTTTGATGTATCTTTACGGGGACGTAAAGCCCTGAGGTGGGAGTAATTTAAAGACCCGTAAAATTCAAGGCAAATTTTTTCTTAATTTTCTTTGGAATTTTACAAGAGCGCGGTTTCTGACGGCACCTGATTCCGAGGACCGGAGTGCCCGGAATCAATTTCCGAAGTTTGGATCGGGTACGTTCAGTGAACGAACGAGCGGGAATTCCTAACTTTTGATCCGGTGCTCGAAATTGAAATCCGAGGGCACCGATGATCTCGTAGCGCCGATATTCGCTTAAGGATACCTTTTCCGAAGTTGCGTTTTCCTAGGAGGAGATGTTTAATTTTCTGGATGAAATGAAGAGTAAAATAAATTTGTTATACAAGATTTATTTTATATCTTAAAAGTGGTTATAATCTTTTGTTGGAAGTTGGGTGGTTTAACCACCTAAGAGAGGATTAAGGTGAGGAGGGGCCCACCCGAGCCCCACCTTTTAAAATTCCCTAACTCCCCTCTCTCCCTCTTAAAGGCTTGTCAACTTAACATTTAATTAATTATACAACTCATGTATAATTAATAAGTGAGTTTAATTTTGAGTTTTTGAAATTCAAACTCTTGAATTTCAAAGGATGGGTTGTGTTAATAAATTAAGTGTATGCTTAATTTATTTTTGGGGTTAGTTCCTTTGTAACTTGAGAGGATTGGGAGAATCGTTGAGAGACTTGAAGATCTTCTTCGTCTTCGACGAAGAACGTGAAGAACGGTTCTTCTCCGACAAGGAACATCGATCCCACGACCTTCGAGACTCGGCGTCCCGGATTCTTCCGTCTTCATCTTCCTCCTCGACAAGGGAGAAGTAGCCGACCGTGGTGATCATCGCCAACGACAACGTACCTCTCTTCTTCGTCTTAGCGACAAGTGAAGAGACGTCGTTTCCTCCTCGGACGCACCCCGACATCCACGGAATCTACGTCCGAAGCCGCGACGCCTTTCTCCGCAATAACCGACGTACGACGTCAATTTTCAAGGTAGGGGTTGTTGTTATTGTTTATTTATTTATCCTTGTTCGTGGTTCTAGCATGACTAACGTGAGGATTATAAATTTGTGTTATTGTTTAACGTGAGGGGGCCGGACCGCATGAACACGGCCGAACCCCCTCCATCGTTCTTGTTGATTTATCTTGCGGGTGGAAACAAGGTGGCGTGGTGCCGTCGCACCACGCGGATAATCATACGATTATATTGCGCGGTGCCGTCGCGCCGCGCCGTGGAAGAATCATCAAGAACGCGACGCCGTCGCGCCGCGTCAAGGGGAATCGAAGGCGCAGTGGAGGGGCGCGGTGCCGTCGCACCGTGCCGGACGACGAACACCGCGGCCGGTTCCGGGCCGCGGCGGGACGAGAAGACCGGCGGCCGGGCCGCCGGCGTCGGAAGCCGGAAAAAGGGGACCGGTTTGCCGGTCCCGTTGGAGAAAAACCGGCCGACCAGCTGGCTAGCCGGATGGACAAAAATCCGGGGGAATTTAATTCCCCCGGCAGCTCAAAAGCCCCCCCCATTTATTTGGGGGGGGGGGGGGGCGGTTTCCTTGAGGGGGGCAGGCGGCCCCCCGGTTTCCAAACAAGCAGGCCCCCCACGAGGGGGGGGGGGGGGGGGGGTTTGAAAAAAAAGGGGTGTGGCTGATTGCCGCGCCGCAAATCCAAGAAGCGGGGGGCCTTGCCCCCCCCCCCCCCTGCGCGCTGCCTCCTTGCGGCGCCAGGCCGCCACGCCGCCAGGCTGCCGCGCCGCCAGGCTGCCACGCCGCCGCGCCGCCGGCCGGCCGGGCCGGGTCGGAACCGGGTCGGGTCGACCCGGTTCGGGCCGGCCCAGGGGGGGTCGGGCCGGGTCGGCCCGGACCCAGACCCCCCGTTTTCGAGACGGTTTCGGTCTTTTGGCCATAACTTGAGCCACGGACCTCCGATCGACGAACCGTCTGCGGAAACACGATCCTTAGATCGAGACTGTCGTTTCGGTATATCGCACTCAGGGTTTTGGAATACTTTGAGTTCGGCCGGGTTGGTTCGTACACGAAACCAACCGGGCCATCGGAGCGGAAACGCTCATATCTTGAGCTACGGACGTCCGATTGACGTGCCGTCAGCTTTGTTGTGTTCCTATTAGTGAGAAGAATATTTTGGAATACTCTTCCCGAGGTTTGGATGCAGGTGGAGTACGGTCGGGTTGGTTTTGCCTTAAAAAAACCAACCGGGCCCCGGGGACGAAAATGCCAATTACTCTCAGACCGGGCGTCCGATCGACGCGCCGTCTGTTGCGTTGAGTTCCTGTTGACGATACGGAACTTTTGGATACATCAAATCTGAACTATGTGACAGTTGATGTATCAGCCTCTCGGCTCATGGAGCGGATCCTCCTGTACGAGCTTGCTGTGTGCGGGAACCCTAGTGCTGGCTGTGACTGCGACGACGACAGTACAGAGATCCTGTGTGGATTCGACGACGACGACTACAGCACTCAGCGATCCTACGTGGATCAGTGCTACAGGTCATGTGTGGGCCCGATCCTGTGTGGATTCGACGACGACGACTACAGCACTCAGCGATCCTACGTGGATCAGTGCTACAGGTCCTGTGTGGGCCCGATCCTGTGTGGATTCGACGACGACGACTACAGCACTCAGCGATCCTACGTGGATCAGTGCTACTGGTCCTGTGTGGGCCCGATCCTGTGTGGGTCCGATCCTGTGTGGGTCTTTGCGCTCATCGGTCCTGTGTGAACCATCTCCTACAGGTCCTACGTGGGCCCGATCCTGTGTGGGTCTTTTGTGGGGGTTAGTTACCTATCGATCCTTCGTGGGTCCGACGACTTAGATGGATCAGAGATCATCTTTATCGTCTTTTGAAGAAGTATACCTGTGTGAGATGAATGTTGTTTCTTTCCTGTGTGGATTTTGTTGTGCTATCCTGTGTGGATTACGTTTGCTTTCCTCTGTGGAATACGTTTACTTTCCTATGTGGACTGAGTTGTACTTGGGCTCGGAGGTTGGAGCGTATTTGAATTTGATGACTTAGGTATATGTATGGGAATATACCTAAGCAGTGTCAATTGTTACTTCGTGATTTTACCTTTCTTCGTGGTTTATCCTTTGTGGATTTGAGAGACCTTCAGGGGTCTCGGGGTCCCTACTGAGTAGCTTATACTCACCCCTTCACAGGCTTTGCCCGCACTACGTTGTGTTGGTTGCAGACGACGGACAGAGTTGATCTTAGCTGAGGCTTGCAGAGCAGGACGGTACCTGGAGGTGGACCACTGGGCGGGACGTGCTCGGAGCGGACGACGGGACCCGTGGAGCAGAGGAGCTATCTGTACCCACCCTTCAGGTGGGATTTCCAGTGGACAGCTCGATGAATCGGCTTTTACTTTTCAGTTGCTGTTTTCCCTTTCGATTTGTACTTTACTTTCAGTTTGGGTTTTTATACTGGCCCATTTACTTTTCCGCACATTCAGTTGTACTCTGTTTTTTCTTAGTGTTTACTTTCCGCTTGCTTACTCTGTGGTGTTTGTTTACTTAACAAAGGCAATGCCTTCCCTTTTTACCGGGATTTACTCCTTGGTGCTAGTCGCCAGCCCCTGGCCTATGGAAGGCAGGCTTGGGGTAGTCATGGCACGGACCCCTAGGGCGGGTCGTGACACCTATTGTTTTCCAGCTTCTCTTGTATACCTGTATAGAGGTTATTGTTTCTTAATAGGGTAATTTTTTGGGCTTTAGATGTATTTACCATTCATGTTATTCTATTTTTGACCGTTGGGTCTAGTTTTCCAACTATGATTCTATTTAAATTCCCATGCCTAGTATTGTAGGATGGTGTGACTATTGTTCTCATATGCTGATATGATGTACAATGCTAGCCAGGTAGTTCTTGAGGTTTACTTTGGAAGATACCAGATGCTATACTTGTTGATTTACATAGGGCTGTGAGAACCTAGACCAAAGGAAGAATTGATGTAAGGCCTTGTACAGAGTGTCTTTTATAATTTACGATGCGAGAACACATGGGGAATTTATGTTGAGTGCTTCCCCATAGTGTTTTTAGATTCTCAACACGGGACACATGGGGAATTGACATTGAGTGCTTCCCCAGAGTGCCTTTAGTACTGATACGAGACTATAGGGGGAATTGATAGTGAGAGCTTCCTCAAAGAGTCTATACTTTATCTGAACCATAGGGGTGAGACTGTGCGTGCTTCCCAGAGGGTTGCTTGTATCTGTTGGGTAGGAACAGAGGGGATAGGTAGTGATTACTTCCCAAAGGGTCACTTGTTTGTGATTATGTGGTTTGATTAGTCATTTCTTGATATTTGAAACTATGTATTGTTACTATTGAGTACATCTTTAGTTACTGTTTTCTGCACTTTTACCTACCATATATTCACTAACTGTTAGGCACAGACCTTGTGGTGGTTGCCTACTGGGATTCATCTCACACCCTGGTTGGGCCATGGATTTTGGCCCAAATTGATTATATTGTTGCAGGTATAGACAAGGGAATGTTCCCTTCTACTTTAGGTACTTGATTGCTGGGTAGCTGGAGAGCATGGGACCAAGCATAGGCTTGTGATGCTGAGGAGCTGTTTATCTATTTCTATTATACTTTGGTTTAGTAGTGGTTCTATTCAGCATTGTGACTTTTTTGGAAACTTTCCTAGACATATGTGCCATGCATCATTATATATATATATATATATATATCTGTGTGTGTGTGTGTGTGCTCTAGTTGTTTATTATCTCATCATTCTGTTGTTTACTGTTGTTGGATATTTACTGCTTCCGCTATTGTATATTTGTTTCTCTTCCATTGTGTAACTCTGCCAATGTGGAAATAGTTTCCCCACTATCACACCCAAGTCCCTCGCAGCTAGTCGGTAGCCTCAGGCATTTGGGGAAATGTGCTTGAGGCTATGTGACTAACTAGGTACGAGGCACCTCTGGGTGGCTTCTAGAACTGGTATGTTACAAAGTGAAATTAGAGGGATTTATTTTATCTTGAATTATTGTTTGAAGCTTTTATCCAGGGATAGGAAGGGATAGGTACTTGGTAATGAGTTGTGACCGAGAGTAGCTCACCTGTGTACAACGAAAATCCAATCTTCCTCATTTATTGCAATTTTTTTCTCTAATTTTCAATTTTATATTTAATCTGATTTCACCGTTGGATGATTCACATTTGTTTTTCTGTTACCGTTGATGTTATTGAGTTTCTATTTCTGTGGCAACCTAGTGAGATGAGGGTATTCCATCTCATGCATCATAAAGACACTTTATATAAATAACATGTAATGCATTCATTCCATGTCATCCAGGATGCATTAGCAATTGTATGTTGTTGTGATAGATGTTGTGTAGAATATGCATGCTGCTGTGTTAAGTGTCTTGATAAAAATATCTACTCCCTATAATATCATTGATTGTTTGTGGTTTTGTTTTAATGAACACCAAACTTTTCTTCTTGAGGTGTTATGGGCCCTCATGGACTGGAATTTGGTGGATCATTGACTTATTTACCAAGTTTATAACTTGTTTCAGATGCCAAACTTTGATTCAAGGGGAGTATGGGCCCTCACGAATCAGAATTTGGCACTTTCAGTGTTCAGTTCAGTTTTTTATGGGCTTCGGGGTAGTTTCTGAGGCTTACAGTCCGAAAAACACAGAATAGACACCGTTTAGTTTTTAATACATGCCACATGTTTTTCTATTCGAGAAGAATCTGTTTTTCATAATTACACGCCGTGTACCATATGTACATGCCATGTAGTCTCTAACCATGTCATAGACTGTGTGGGAAGAGACACGAGATAGGTAAAATCTTTTGGGAACATGCCATGTACCAGTTGTGCATGTTGTGTAGTGTAATCCTAGGAGTTGGGCCATGTAGCTAACAACACGGGTCAGTGGAGTATCTTCTTATACACGCTGTTTCAGGTTTGAATGCGCCGTGTAGTATGACCTAGGTACCCAGCTGTGTCACTAACAACACTAGTCAGTGTTATCCTTCTCGTACACATCGTGTCCATCTGGAACATGCCGTGTAGTGTAACTTGGGTACACAGGTCATGTCACAAACAACACGGGCCAGGTGAAGCTTGTCTAGTACATGTTATGTCTGCTGCGAACACTCCATGTAGTCTAGTATTGGGAGAGCCGTGTGGATTAGCCATGTAAAAGGACTCGGGTAGGGGAAGAGGATTCAAGTACATGCCATGTTTTAGGGAAACACGCCATGTGTTTGGGGAATTAAATGACTAGTTTAGGCAGGAGTACATGCCTATGTGAATGACTTAAGGGAACACACAGTGTAAGGTTTATACACACAGTGTAGCCATGTTTTGTAATGAATTTTTTTGTTTCTCCTATTACCTACCTGTACATATAGTTTTCAGTCCTTGATAATATAGATCTATGGTGTGTGTTTGACCTTGTACATTCATGCCACTAAGACGTCCTCCGGTTGTTCTCCAGTTACAGGGTAGTGATCAGACGTCAAGTATGGCTGATCAGGGGCTTCCTGTAGATCCTCCAGATGTTCCAGTCTTGGCACCAATAGTTATACCTATTACCGGTATTGACGCACAGTTCAGGAAAGGATTCATGAGGATGATGTAGACCTTCCCGGGAGCTCTGTCTCTTTCCACGTCTATGGAATATTTGATACGGGTTTTCCGGTCGCACCATCCTCCCTCCTTCTCAAGAGAATGAGGGCCTCAGGTTACAGAATCATGGCTAGAAGCCATGATGAGGATCTTTGAGCATCTAGAGATTCCACTAGAGAGGGGGGTGAGAGCTTTACACTTACATGCTACAGGATTCCTCCAAGAGGTGGTGGGATGTGATTTCACAGGCAGGGCATCAGTAGGTTATGGAATGGGACGAGTTCCAACGCATCTTCTATAAATACTTCTATCCGGAGACCTTGAGGGCCGACTGAGCCCGAAAGTGTATGAGTCTGGAGCAGGGTACTCTTTTTTGTAATGGATTACTTCTCTCGATTCACCATGTTTCAGCATTTAACACCCTTATTATAAGGATATGGGTTATTCTTGGCAATGAAGTTCGAGGATGGCCTTAGATAGGACATCCAATCTAAGGTGAATATCTTCTGGTTGACTTATGTTACTTCCATCGTCGACCAAGAGCTGATCACAGAGCGCAATCTGAAGAATTCAGGAGTTATGAGCCAGGGCGACTCGGCATCTGGAGTTAGAATCCCTCCTATGGATAGTAGGAAGCACCGCAAGGAGTCTTCGCGTAGTTATTTGAGGAGGCAAGACACAACTTCTGGTAGACATGTGGTATGCTAAAAATGTGGGAAGAGTGGGCATACAAGGCCACAGTGATAGAGAGACCTAGTGGAGTGCTCGTCTTGCGGCAAGATGTGTCACCTTTAGTGTTTCTGTTAGGTCTTATCGCCAGTAGCTGGTGAGAGGGGTTATTCTATGACTCCGCGTTCGGGACCAGTGCCGCCAGTTTCTCACCAGTCTAGGAACTGGTGTTATTCCGGCCATTCAGGACGAGGTGGATGTCATGGCCATGGTGGTCGGTCGCCAGTCTTTCAACGACAATAGAGTGGATCAGCTCTGAGTGGTCAGGCAGGGTCACAATGCCATGGAGCAGGCCAGACCTTTGTAGTGGAGCATACCCATCCGAAACAGGATCCCAGATCTTCTACAGTTTGAGGTACAATCCTAGTTGCCTATGTTTTATCTTCAGCTCTTTTTAATACTGGGGATTCCCATAGCTTTATATCTGTTGTTTTAGTGTAGATCCTTGGGCTCTATATATTTCTTTTGGATGATATCTTGATGCTATAAACTCCGTTGGGATCTAGAACGGATAGTCTACATCAGTGCATGGAGTTCCCCTAGAGGTTGGTGGGTGTCACTTCTTATGGGATCTCTATTTCATATAGATGACAGTCTGTGATGTCATTCTCAGAATGGACCGGTTATTTTCCTTCCAGGAAGTCATCAACAGTTATAGTCGCAGGGTGAGTTTCTTATCACTAGAGGGTGGATCGTTTCTTCATAAGGGAGAGTGGGATGTCCAGGCGAGCAGAGTGGGTCTAGAGCACCATGGGTTAGGGGGAGTTACAACCCATAATGTTGGACTATAGATAACCAATCCATACCCAATATGACATCGTAAGGCCTCGACGCTGCTACTAGAATATCCCAGTCGAAGCTCTCACCTCCTAGAGTAAGATCAAACTGCTGGAACCAGTGCGTAATCGTCTAATCCTCTCTCATTGGAGTCTCTATCCATAATGATCCACTGGAACTACGGGTACCACTCGGTCTTACACAGGTGTTTTTATAGCTTGTGCACTACATGTTCCCAGTCAGGATCTAAGTATCATTTAGAGGGGGAGGGGGTGAATCAGTGATATCTTTTTCTTTTTTATGTTTCTCGTTTTTTGAAACAACCTTCGCCTCCTGTTAAATAGTTTCTTCCCTACTGAACACACACAACCACATGAACACATGATTTACAAGGTTCACTACACAACAAGAGTATCTACCTCCTTGGTATGGTATGGAAATAATCCAATACTACACAATCCACTAGAAAATAATCCTTTGATGTGGAATACAATTAGTAAGATATACCCATACACTCATGTAGCACTTTGAAAACAATCCAATAGTGTGTGTTCTCCCTCTTAGCACATATAGGGTAATGTAATGATTCTGTGATTCTTAATGAAATTTTACAAATAAAATCTTTCAAAAAAATTTTTCAATTTCCTACCCAGAAGCAGGTAATAACCTCCTGGTGCAGACAGCTTGCATGCCACGCCCTGCTTGCGAACCTCCCTACTTGCATGCCACCTGCTTGCGCACCTCACTGCTTGTGCGCCACCTGCTTGTGCACCTACTCACTACTTGTGCGTCACCATTTATCAAAGCTCACAACTTGTGTTCCACCTTTGGATTATATACATGCCACTTCTTGTATGCACCTCCATTCTTGTGCGCCTCTAGAAACTTTTGCCGCACAACTTGCACGCAAAAACTGGCATGAAAAAACTTGCATGAAACCCTACTTGTGTGCCTTATAAATAACCCTCAGCTTGCGTTCCACTTCAGCTTGCGCACCGCCCTATTCTACTTGTACGATCAGAGCACCCTCCACTACTTGCGCGATCAGAGCTCCAATTTTCTCTTAAGTGTTGAGCATTAAAAAAATGAGGAGAGTCATCTATTTATAGGCATTTTGGTGACTTGCGCACCACATACACTTGCGTGTTATTCCAACTTGCACGCCGCTTCATAACTTGTGCACCACTCCATCACCAGCGTGACTCTTTCTTTCCTTTGTCATATTATGATATGATTATGTTGGAATATGACTTGCGCATAACATACATATATGCACCACTTATACTTGCACACCACACTTTCGCGCCACTTATACATGCACGCCATATCATTTCCTTTGTCAAATTTTAATGTTATGTTCTTGAAATATGATTTGCGCACCACTTACACTTGTGTGACAATACTTGTGTGCCAATACTTGAATGCCACTCTTGACTTGCGCTCCACATTATTTCATCTTCCAAAATCACTTCTTTACTCACTCTACTCTTCATAATCCTTACATCAAAAGATTTCCAATCTTATGATATTTTTGAAATACAAAAAAGCAATGCATCGTCATAGTTTCTGGTCCTTTTACAAAGTGAATTGATTTATCTTCTTTGACCACAAAATACAACACTCTGCAAAGGCTAACTCTTCAAACTGCCCTCTCCATCCAAATTGGTCCAAACAATCCCCCCCTTTGGATTGTGTTGTCAACAAAGATTCATAAATCACTGAACTTTGTAACCATATGCAATGGATTACTTATCAACAATTCTAAGCCTACGTGAGCTAACTCATTGTAGGAAACCTGAATTATTGACAGCCAAAACCATGCTGTCCAAAGGTAGTGACTATGAAATCTCCTGATCAGATCTCCTCATCCTTCATCAGAACATCTTTCAGAACATCATTGGAGCTTCTACATCAGCATTCATTACTTCTTCAATATTCATAGAATACAAAAAAATATTATTTCCTACAAGCACTCCAACAAACAGTTAGATTAGTTCACACACATACATGATGGATTCACAGCTTACCCACAACTCCCACTTTATGCATGCATCTATAATGATTGATTTATGAAACAATTCTCCCCCTTGAAAACACTATCCAAATGAAAGATGAGAGTGGGGACAGAAACACGTACCTTAACCTTGATGAGAATGAGGTTGGACACCCATTTCCACCTCAATTTTGCAATTGGTTCTTTCAGAAAAGGTTTGGTGAATATATCAGCAACTTGGTCAGATGTTGGAACATAATCTAGACTTAAATCATTCTTCTCCACTTTCTCTTTGATGATGTGGAACTATATATCAATGTGTTTTGAAAGAGAATGTTGTACCAGATTTCTTTTAAGAATTATTGTACTCTTATTATCACAACCCATGAGAAACGATAGCTTTACTTCATCAATTAGATCTTCTAACTGAGTCTTTATCCACATTAGTTGAGTTGCAGCTTGAGTAGCAAAAACATACTCGGCTTCAGCTATGCTAAGTGTTACTGAATTCTATTTCTTGGTATGAAAACTAACACAAATTTTCCCTAGAAAGAAAACTCCACCAGATGTGGATCTTTGATCGTCAATATTTCCTGTCCAATCAGCATTAGAATACCCAAATAGATCAATATTTCCTGAGCCATCATACCTGATTCCAAAATTTGTTGTGCCAGTGATGTATCTGAGAATTCATTTTCCAGCAATCAAATGTGATCCTTTAGGAGGACTCTGAAATCTTTCACATAAAGTGACTACATATACGATGTCGGGTCTTGAGGTTTTCAAATACAACATACTTTTAATCATCTTTTGAAACTCTTTTTTATCAACTTCCTTGCCCTCTCCATCTTTAGAAAACATGGTTCCCGCTGAAATTGGTGTGGAAACTGGTTTCAAATTTTCCATGCCAAACTTATTCAGATGTCCTTAGCATAATTTTAATGAGACATAAAAACATGATTATGATTTTGTGAAATTTTTATCCCAAGAAAGAACTTCACTTCTCCCAGCATGGACATCTCAAATAACTTCATCATCTCCTCATCAAATTTTTCACATGATCATTCATCATTTCCAGCAAATATAATATCATCTACATAAAAAATAATGATCAGTGAAAACTCTTGACATTCCTTGATGTAGGGATTACTTTCAACTATCCCTTGATTAAAATTCATCCTCTTTAAGAAAGTATCTAATTTAGAATACCATGCTCTCAGAGCCTATTTTAGCCCATACATATCCTTTTTCAATCTGCACACATAACTTTCATCCATTCCAAAAACAAATCCACAAGTTTGATCAATTTAAACTTCCTCTTCAAGGTCACCATTCAAGAATGCAGATTTTACATCCATATGAAAGATTTTGTAACCTCATTGTGCAGAAATAGCAAGAAAGAATCTGATTGTTTCTAATCTTTCCAACAGAGAAAAGGTTTCATCAAAATCAATGCCTTCAATTTGTGAATACCCTTTGCAAACCAATCTTTCTCTATTTCTTATTACTTTACGTTCTTCATTAAGTTTGTTCAGGGAAACCGACTTTGTACCAATAATTTTCTTGTTTTAAGGCTTGGGTACAAGTTTCCAAGTATCATTCATTTCTATCTAATCAAGCACTGCATTCATTGCATGAACCCATTCTGAATGGTCAAATGCTTCATTTACGTCATTCGATTCAACTTTAGAATAAATAGAAGTACATGATATAGCATTCGTTATTATTCTTGTTTGAACCCTCTGATGTTTATCTCCAATAATATTCTAAGCATCCACTTGTTTCCTCAACCTAGGATGAGTTGTTCAAACTTCATCCTCAGCACTCGAAATTTATGAGCCGGATTCCTGTTCACCGATAGGACTAACAAAGTCTGTAGCATTATTAGAATCATTAACAAAAGCTTCTATATCCTTCTCAACTTCCACATCAACATATGATTTCTTTTCTTTCTCAACATTTTCAACCATTTTTACATACGAAAAATCAATAATTCATACGATTTTTTATTGAGACATCTATATCTTCTTCCTTCTAGAGAATAGCCATGAAAAATTCCATCATATCCTCTTTGATAAATGTTTCCAAGGTTTCCACCTTTCTTCTATATAATGCATGGACTTCCAAATACTCTTTAATGTTTCAAACATGGAGTTCTTCCATAGAACATTTCATATGGAGTCATATCTGAGTTTGGCCTATAGAATCATCGATTCTAAATATAAACAGTAGTGCTTATGTCTTGCCTCCAATAATAATGAGAAAGACTATGTTCATATAACATATTTATCCCCATTTCCACCAGACTTCGATTCTTTATTTCAGCAAACACATTTTGTTGAAGTTTAAATGGTGAACTGAACTCATGCCGAATTCCATGTTTCTCAAGGTAATATTCAATCTCTTAATTATTATACTCACCACCATTATAAGTTATCAACTTCTTCACTAAATAATCAAATTCCTTTTCTTCTTTCCTCTTGAAACTCTTAAACATTTTCAGAGCATCTAACTTATGTCTCATTTAAACAACACAAGTAATGTGAGTAATGTCAATAATGAATGTAATGAATTACTTATCTCAATTTTTTGATTTCATTCTCATTGGTCCACATATATCAGAATTTATAAGTTCCAAGGTTTGTTTTGAACGAATTTCAACTCTCTTATGAAAAGAGTTTGTAATCATTCATTTTTCACAGATAGTGGAGAACCAATCTCTTCTTCCTGATAAATCAGGAATATCTCTGACACTATCTTGCATTGATAACATACACATGTTTCTATGAAACGTATTTCCCAGCCTTTTATTCCATAACTTATTTTCATCCACCATGCCCATGTAATAAGAATGTTGTACTTCAATAACTTTGAACAAGTTTCCTTTTGTAAGTTGTCCTCTTGTAACTATATTTCCATCATTTTCACATTTCACAAAGAACCCATCTTTTCTGAATATATCTTTTTTCCCTCATCACATAATTTTGAAACACTCAGAAGATTATGATTCCACCCATAAACATATAATTGATTCTTAGATTTCATTTTTTTTTCTGATGATGGCTGATCCAACAACTTTTATTCTCAGAGATTCATCATTTTCAAATGTAATAGTTCATTCTTTGAAGTATTTCACATTCTTCAGAAATTTTATGTCTCTTTTCATATGAGAGAAACAACCACTATCATGAATCCATGGACGTTCTCCTTTTGTAGCTTTCAAATAAGTTTTGACAATAAGAACTTTTTGATCTTCTTTTTCCTTCACTTTCTGTTGTGCTTCCTCCAATTTCCTACCCCGGTCAATGTGTTCTAGCTAGAAAACCATTCACCCTTTATTTTAGGACTTATTAGAACTACCCCTTTACGCTTTTAAAAACTATAGATTTTGATAATTATTATGAATCTTTTGTTGCTCTGGTAACACACTAAGACAGCCCTTGGCAAGATGTCCAGGTCGATCACATCATTCTCAAATAGTTCCAGTGGTTAGAACCTACTCTCAACATTCACACCAATCCTCTCAGATATCTTCTAAAATTTATATGGAGACTTTCTATTTTTAAAGGATTTAATCCCCCTCAATACTTCTCTTTCCAAACATGTGGAATAATTGTAATGTTGTTGGTTAAACCAACACATATTTTTCATGTGTTTGAATCCACCACAATACCTGCAATAACAATAGAAAGAATATTTGCCTCTGAAACTTATCTACCGACCAGCTTTGTTAACACGTTTCTCAACAACCTTCTTAATAGAACTATATTGACCATCATCCTTAATGTTTTCATTTGTAACTCCCATTCTCATTTCAGATTTAACAGCACCTGAAGTATTAGAAGTCTTTTTTGACTCATGATTTTTATGCACTTAGGATTTTTCATCATTGCTAACTTTGACCATATACATGGTCCTTCCATCCTTGTTCTTATTAGAACCAGTTCTATCTTTCATTTCTACCTTTGAAGGTAACTTTTTTGGATCCTTGTTTGGCTCATTCTTATTGGAACATTCACCAACATCTGGGATAGAATTTTTGAAACTGATATTCATTTTTTACCTTTATAAAGTTACTGTGGGAAAAGTTCCAACTCATCTTTTTTTCCCTTCAAATTTACCTCAAGATGATCATTAAAATTATTTGTATTTTCAAGAGAATTTTTCAGATCATCAATCTCTTTTTCCATCTAGATTTTCTAATCAGTAAAAACTTATTTATTGTTTAATGTTTAATTTTAATTTTTCAGCTTATTTTTTTCCTTCTCAAGCCTTCTGATCGTCCTCAAGAATTCTTTCAACTCTTCTTTTCGAAGATATTCTTGTTGATTTTCTTCTTCTTATGAACTATTACTCTCATAAACTCCATTATTTACTGTGGCAATAAAGGTATTATCTCTAGATTTGTCAGCATATAATTTCTCGGATTCATCTTCACTGTCTTCTTCATCTCCATCTTTAGATAAAAAGATTCTTCTTTTTTATTTGATGAAATTTTTATCCTTCCCCTTTGAAAAATATTTATATTTTTCAGCTTGTTTCTTCCACAACCTTTTTGGCCTTCTATTATCATCATCACTATCTTCTTCATTACTCTTTTGAGGATAGTAAGCCACAAAGTGACCAATGGCTCCACACTCAAAACATTTCAAGGGAATTTTACCCTTGTATTTCCCTATACCTCTTTTCACATTCCTAGAAAACAAGGATAAAATTTCAAAAAAAAAAATTACGTACCTCATATTCAAAATCAGATTCACTCGTATCATCTTCAATAAGAGTCTTCTTTGACTTCACTCTATTTTTATCCTTCAATGACATTTCTCTATCAGCTTTTTTCCCCTTAATAGTCTTCTCTCTTCTCATATAATAAGTAATTAGAGTGCTATGAAAATCATCCTAAGATAATGTTTCAGGGTCTCTATCTTCTAATGAAGACAATTTAGCATCAAAATTTTCAGGAAGAATTCTAAAGATCTTTTCTAAAACTGTAGAATCCTCCAACATTTCACCAAGACATCTGATTGTAATGATAGTATAATTTATCCTGGTAAAGAAATCCCCAATAGAATCAGATTCTCCCCTTACTGTTCACACAATTTAGATTCACCATCACAACTTCTCTTCAACCACTTCAACAAAGAATAAACGAAGGGAACCTTCGCTCTGATACCAAATGAATCTCCCAATCGAGATCCAAGTATCACTGAGAGGGGGATGGGTGAATCAGTGATATGTTTTTCTTTTTATGTTCCTAGTTTTTTGAAACAATATTTGACTCCTGTAAAAGATTTTATTCCCTGCTGAACACACACAACAACAAGAACACAAGATTTACAAGGTTCACTACTCAACAAGATTAGCTACATCCTTGGTATGGTACAGAAAAAATCTAGTACCACACAATCCACTAGAAAACAATCCTTTGATGTGGAATACAACGAGTAGGATATACCCTTACGCTCATGTAGCACATTGAAAACAATACAATGTTGTGTGTGCTCCCTCATAGCACAAATAGGGTAATGTAATGATTCTGTGCTTCATAATGAACTTTTAGAAATCAGATATTTCAAGACAATTATTCACTTTCCTACCCAGAAGCTAGTAAGAACCTCCTGGTGCAGATAGCTTACGCTCTACTCCCTACTTGCGCACCCCCCTATTTTTGTGCCACCTGCTTTCACGCCCCACTTCTTCTGCACCACCTTCTTGCACACCTACTCACTACTTGCACACCACCATTGAGAACAGTTCACAACTTGCACGCCACCTTTGGATTATAGACATGCCACTTCTTGAAAGCATCTCCCTGCTTGCACGCCTTTGGAAACTTGTGCGACACAACTTGCATGACAAAAAATTCCAGAAAAAACATGCACAACACCCTACTTGCGTGCCTTATAAATAACCCTCAGCTTGCATGCCACTTCAACATGTGCACCACCCTCTGCTAATTGCGTGATCAGATCACCCTCCACTACTTGTGCGATCAGATCTCTAATTTTCTCTTAAGTGTTGAGCATTAAGGAAATGTTGAGGCGAGTCGTCTATTTATACGCATTTTGGTGACTTTCATGCCACATACACTTGCGCACCATTCTTACTTGCGCACTGCTCCATCACTTGCATGCCACTCCATCACTAGTGAGACACTTTCTGTCCTTTGTCATATGTTGATATGATGATGTTGGAATATGACTTGCACGCAAAATACACATACGAGCCACTTATACTTGCACGCCACACTTGCGCGCCACTTATACTTGTGCGCCACACTTGCACGACACTTATAATTGTGTTCCACACTTGTGCGCCACTTACACATGCATGCCATTTTATTTTATTTTGTCTAATTTTGATCTGATGATCTTGAAATATGAGTTGCGCTCCACTTACACTTATGCACCAATACTTGTGTTCCAATACTTGCGCGCTACTCTTGACTTGCGCGCTACTTTATTTCCTTTTCCTAAATCATTTCTTTACTCTCCATAGTCTTCATATGTATTGCATCACATGTTCTCAAAACATATAATATTTGTGAAATTCATAACAGCAAAGAATCCTCATAGTTTCTGATCCCTTTACAAAGTGAAATGATTTATCCTCTTTGACAACAAAATACAACACTCTACAAAGGCTAACTCTTCAAACTGCCTTCTCCATCCAACATGGTCCTAACACTAGTCTATATCTAGATTATCAGGGGACTTCACAGTTGGAATTTCCCTTGGTGGTGGATCGTTTCATGGATGTCTTTCCATTGGACTTTTTAGGTTTTCCTTTGGAGCATGAGGTAGACTTTTCTATAGAGGCTGTTCTATGAGCGGAACTGGTGTCCATTCCTCATTGTAAGATGGCTACACCTGAGTTGCAAGAGATCAAGATGCAATTGGAGGAGTTGCAGGAAAAGGGTTTCATCTGAATCAGTACTTCTCCTTGGGGGTTGCCCATCCTGTTTGCGAAGATGGCCGATGACACTCTTATTCTTTGTGTGGATTATCTGAAGATTAATTGGTTTATGGTCAAGAACTGATATCCATTAATGAGGTTTGATGATATCTTTAATCAGATTCGAGAATATCGAGTGTTCTCAAAGAATGATTTGAGGTCTGGTTACCATCAGTTGCACATTAGACCATCAGATATACCTCTCATAGCCTTCCGAAGCAGGTATGGTCTATACGAGTATATGGTTATGTCGTTCGGCCTTAGAAACGTGCATGTAGTTTTCATGGAACTAATGAACCGAGTGTTCCATCCTAACTTGGATTCCTTCGTGGTTGTTTTTGTGGATGATATCCTGGTGTACTCTCACACTCAACACGACCACGCCACACATCTTGAGATCATTCTGACTACACTGAGAGAGCATCAGTTATATGATAAGCTCTAAAAATGCCACATTTGGATGGATCAGATTCACTTCCTGGGTCATGTTATCTCAGAGAAAAGAGTATTAGTGGACATAGAGAATGTGAGAGTGGTAGTTTCATGGGAACATCTGAAGAACGTATTTGAGTTTCAGAGTTTTGTAGGGCTGGATGGATACTATAGAAGCTTCATACAAGACTTTTCATACTTAACAGCACAAATGACAGGTCTGACCAAGAATGGGGTGAAGTTCTTATGGTAATGTTCTTGTGAGTCAGCCTTTCAAAAGCTGGAAGGAAGGTTGAATTCACCACCAATACTAGTCTTTCCAAGGCCTATAAAGAGGTATACTGATTACTATGATGCTTCAGGTATCGGGCTGGGAGATGTACTTATGTAGGGAGATGGAGTCATTGCGTACGGGTCCTGGTAGTTGAGGACACCAGAGAGGAATTATCCGACACACGATATGGAGTTGGAAGCGATTGTTCATGCCTTGCGATTTTGGAGACATTATCTTCTGGGATGGAATTTTTTGGTTTCCACTAGCCAAAAAAGTCTCAAGTACAACTTCACTCAGCGTGATCTGAATTTGAGACAACAAAGGTGGGTTGATTACCTTCAGTCCTTTGTTTTTGAGCTTGCATATACGTCGGGGAATGGAAACGCAGTGGCTGATGCATTGAGTAGGAGGACTCAGATACAGGTAGTTTAGGAGGCCAGCAATGAGTGGCAGCTTATGGCTCTGTTCTATGAGATTCATCTGGAGGTGAACGATAGATAGGGGCATACCTTTCTATCTTCTTTGGAAGTTACCTCTACTCTTCTAGATCGAGTACAAATGAGGCAGGTATCCGATTATAAAATCCTAGTCCTACGAGAGAGTGTGTTAGGAGAGGACCCTATTCCTGGGTGGACCATAGGAAAGGATGAGATCTTGAATTTATTGGGATGCATATGGGTGCCAACAAATATACACGAGGAGCTGATATATGATTTTCATTCCTTGGTTTGGGCAATTTATCCGGGTGTCACCAAGATGTACCATGATCTACACCATCAGTATTGGTATCCATGTAAGAAGTGGGATGTTACTGGTTTTGTTATGAGGTGTCCACCTGTCAGCAGGTGAAGGCAGAGAATCAATGGACAGAAGAGCTTTTACAGCAGTTACCTATTCCTGAGTGGAAGTGGAACGACGTTGTGATGGATTTAGTGACAGGGTTGTCGAGGTGTCCTCGAGGGAACGACACAGTATGGGTTGTCATTGACAGACTTATGAAGGTCTCTCACTTCTTTCCAATCAAGAAAACCTTTAGTGTTAATGATTTGGGATGATTGTATATCTACGAGATTGTACGTCTGTATAGAGTTCCACACTCCATCGTTTCTGACAGGGATGCTCGTTGTACTTCCTCGGTTTGAAAATGGATTCATAAGGATTTGGGTACATAGGTACTTTTGAGTACAGATTACCACCCTTAGACAGATTTCCAGTCCGAGCGTACGATCCAGATGCTTGAGGACATGCTCTGAGCATGCATTCTGGATTTTTGAGGTTCTTAGGGGAAACATATACCTATTATGGAGTTTGCCTACACCAATAATTTTAAAGAAACTATTCAGATGGAAACTTATGAGGCTTTGTACGGTAGGCCATGCCGATCACCCTTATGTTGGCTGGAGGATGGAGAGGAATCTTTGCTGGGACCTCATCTTGTTATGAAGACCACAGAGCATATAGAGTTGATTCAGAAGAGAATGGATGCTGCCCAGTCTCGTCATAAGTCTATTGCTGATCAGCGGAGATGACCTCTGGAGTTCAACGATAGAAATCATGTTTTCCTACGTGTCACACCGAGGATGGGACACAGGAGGATTATGAGGTAGGGTATGCTTTTCTGAGGTATGTTAGGATGTTTGAGGTGTTGGAGAGTGTTGGTCTAGTGGCCTATCAGTTACAGTTACCTCAAAGGTACGATTCTATTCACGACGTTCTCCATGTTTCTGAGCTCCGACGTTACTTTTCATACCCGTCTCATTCTTTCCAACCCGAGGAAGTTGAGTTGGAGGTGTATGCATATTTCGAGTAGCATCCTATATAGATATTCGATCACAGTAAAAAGGTTCTCTGTGGTTGGTCTGTTCCTCTGGTACGGGTGCTATGGTAGTACGGGTGAGTATAGAACGAGGCTTGGGAGAGGGAGGTAGATGTACGATCATAGTGGCCAAATTTTTTCGGGGTTTATTCTTCTACACTGCACTAGGGAAATTCGGGGACAAATTCCTTTAAGGGGGAATGTTTTTAAGAACTCGGATCTTCTTTTCAAGTATGTTTTTCCTTTTTCTGGAGTTTTTGAGAAAATAGAAGGTTCTGGAAATTTATGAATTACACGCCATGTACTTAATGAGTATAGGCCATGCACTTCCTTTCCATAGGAGGTCGTGTGCTGGCCGTGTAGTAGCCACAGACATGGTTGTGTGGGAGTGTTTGGAGGCTTCTTAAAGAGGAGTACAAAAAAGGAGAGTACACACCATGTACTTCAAAAGTACACGCTATGTTTTTTGTTTTTTTTCATTAAAGGCAACAGGGTCACGTCTAATGGACATAACCATATGCTTTTAGGTCCCGTTCTTCCGAGAGAACCTGTACGGCTACAGATCTTCGATAAACCCCCGAGCCTCCGTCCATCCTATGATTCAAACACAGTCAGTCGCATTGGAATCGCGTCGATGAGTTCTTTTTTATCCTAGAGCATCGTTTTCCAATTCCTAAGATTTTCCAAATTATCATGGGTTGAACGTTTTATGAGTTTTCGTAGATCTACGACTTTCTAAGGCGATTCAAGCCCCGTGGTTCACGTATATTGATCTTCCGACACCGAGTTAGGTGTTTTGTGACTTTCTGTATAAATTCATTGATTTTTATGTGCAAATTTTCTCAATACCCATGAATGGTTTATTGGGCATTTACATTTTTAGCCCTATTATTTTCATGCATCGCTTGTATGCCCGAGTAGAGGTTATTGTTTGTGAATAGGGTAATTTTTTATGCTTTGGCTATATTTCCCATGCATGTTTTTCTTTTTTTGTCCTTTGGGTCTAGTTTGCCTACTAGGATACTGTTTACTTTCCCTTTCCTAGTATTGTAAGATGATGTGACTGTTGTTCTAATATGCTGATATACTTAAGAATACTATCCAAGTAGTTCTTGAGGTTTACATTGGCCGATACATGATGATATACTTGTTTATTTACACAGCTCTGTGAGAACCTAGTGTAGTAGACCATAGGGAGAATTGACGTAAGGGCTACTCCAGAGTGTCTTTTATAATTTACGATGTGAGACCACAAGGGTAATTGACGTTGAGTACTTCCCCAGAGTGTCTGTAGTTCCTCGTCGTGGGACACATGGGGAATTGACGTTGAGTGCTTCCCTAGATTGCCTTTAAAACTGACACGAGACTATAGGGGGAATTGATGGTAAGTTCTTCCTCAGAGAGTCCAAACATTAGATGAACCATAGGGGTGAGACTATGTGTGCTTCCCAAAGGGTTGCTTGTATCTGTTGGGTAGGAATAGAGGGGATATGCTGTGAGTACTTCCCAGAGGGTTACCTTTTTGTGATTATCTTCATTGATTATTCGTTGATTGATATTTGAAACTGTGGATTGTTACTATTAAGTACTTCATTGTTTAATATTTTATGCACTTTTACCTACCATATATTCACTGACCGTTAGGCACAGACCATGTGGTGGTTGCCTACTGGGATTTGTCTCACACCCTATTTGGTCCATGCTTTTGGGCACAAACAGATTATATTGTTGCAGGTATAGAGAAGGGAAAACACCCTTCTACTTCAGGTACTTGATTGATGGGGAGCTGGAGAGCATGGTACCAAGCATATGATTGTAACGATGAGGAGATGTTTATCTATTTATTTTGTACATTGTTTTATTACTAGTGGTATTCATAATTGTGGATTGTTTGTCTATTTTTCTAGACATATTTACCATACATCGTTCGATATATATGTGGTCCAGTTGTTTATTATCTCAGCCATCCACTATTTGCTATTTTTGGGTATTTACTGCTTTCGCTGTTGTATATTTGTTTCTCTTCCACTTTGTTACTCTTACAATGAGAGAATAGTTTCCCCACAATCACACCCAAGACCCTCACTGCTAGTTGGCAGCGTCCGGTGTTTAGGAAAATGCACTTGAGGCCATGTGGAAAGTCGGGTACGGGGTGCCTCTGGGTGGCTTCCGGAACAGGGATGTTACATGGACACCCCATACCCCCATGGACATGCCACTCACCCCGGGACACCCCCACTCCCTAGACATCCCCCTTACCACCAACACCACCCCACCCCTAGACATCCCTTCTCCCTTAGAAATCCCCATCACCCCCTAGACTCTACCCCCACCCCCTTGGACACCCCCTAGACACCACCACCCCCTTGGACATCCCCCCGCCCCTTTGGATAGCCTCGGCCCCCTGGATAGGCCCCGACCCCAGGACATCCCCCACCCCTCTGGACAACTCCCCTCCCCTGGACATCCCCCACTCCAATGGATAGTCCCCACACCCCCTTGGACACCCCCACCCCTTGTACATCCCTACCCCAAGGACAACCCCCTCACCACTCTGGACACCACCCCCACTCCCTTGGACACCCCCACCCCCCTAAACAGCCCCCACACCCCCTAGACAATACCCCACCCCCTTTGACACCCCCTGGACACCCCCACCCCTATGGACATCCCCCCTCCCTCTTGGACTCCCCATGTACGCACACACCCAAATGATAAAACAAACAAAAATCGTAAACTTTCATGATATCACACCCATGGTTTCTTTTACCATAAAATAATTTAGTATGGTATAAATGAACACTGTGAAACTTACCATTATAGAAAGAACAATGACAGAAAAATAAAATTTGAAAATATTAGTTTAGGGTACTTCCAAAAAAAATGAAACCGAGCCGTGTAAGGATTACTTGAGTGTTGCGAGTTGACCTGATAGATCTGGTGATAATAAATACGATGAATGATATTGGAAAAACATGTTTTGTGGGAATGACTTCGAAGAACCCTTTCTAGGATTTATGTGTGAGAGAGATGATTCTTAGGTCACACATTCGACAAAAATATAATGACAGAACATGGGGCACTAAAAAACAATCAAAGGCTTTATCACGTCGTTTATTTAATAACCGATGTGATAAACTATTTTTTTAGGTTTATATGGTCTGTTATTCAATAACCAACCTTATAAATGGCACTTTTTCATGTTTGTTCTTTTATAACGGACATGATAAATTGCCGAGATTTTCATTATCACGTCGGTTATAAAATTACTTACGTGATAAATCACCCAGATTCGATATGTCATGTTGGTTATAAAATGGCCGACGTGATAAAGATAATCTTGTTTTTTATTAGGTAGGTTATAAAATAACTGACATAAAAAATTGATTCTCATAAATTTATCATGTTGTTTATACAATAATCGACATGATAAATTGTTTTTATCAGCTCTGCATGTGGGATATATAGAACCGATGTGAAAAAATACGACGTGTAAAATGATTTTTCAACTAGTGTAAATTAGTGGGGAAGCAGTGCATGGTAAAATTTATTCATATTTTTATCAAATTATTATTATACATTACCTTCATTATATGGTGAGCATGCTTAGGTGAGGATGGGATAGATTTTTGAAATTTTAGGTGTTCTTTGTTCTGTTGTTTCCTCACTTGTTCATTAATATAAATTTTTCCCTTGTACATGATAAGCATTACTTTTCCTTATGATAATAATTATATTATCACCCAATGTATATGAATTAATTTTGAGGCTTATAGGAGGATTACATAAATTGTAGTGGTATGTACTAGCTCAGACCTTTTTGGATAGTTGTTGTGTCACCACTTTAGCTTTACTTTTGAGTATTTACTTTTGCAGAATCTTTGTTGTATGGGTTTTATTTATGTATTTATTGTGGAATGGTTTTTGATTTATTTTATATTATGTCATCAATTTTCTTATTGATGACTAATATTATCTCTAGATCCTAATGATTATAGAGGGTATTGAATCCCATTTTATGAGATATTTATACCCTCAGTGGTAGCCTCCAACCTGAGGTCTACTAGAGGTGGGACATGGGGGTCATTATATCTCTCCCCATATTGTGGTATCTTTGGTGGGGGGGGGGGGTCATGATAGAGTGTTATGAATGGTTATGGTTGAGAGATAGGATGAAGTTTGGTGTTATGAATAGGTAGTATTGTAGGGGTTTGTTGGGGAAAAAATTACAACCGACCATGTTCCAGGTCATAGGCCCGGGATACCAGCTACGAAACAGGATGTTAAGGCCCACTATGATTCTACGCATGGAATCTGAGCTTATTTAATGACCATGTGAGGTAGACCTATTTAATGGGTAGGGTGATAGAAGAGGTACATGAATTATGATGATCTATGTTCCAGTTTGAGTAGGGATTTTATGTTATGTTTAAAAATAAATAAGTGAATTAAAATTAATCTAAATAAAATATCATACTTTCTAGTTATTGAAATTATAGATTAATTTTTAGATATGGATCCTGGATATTGTTTGCATGATGATTGGGATGTTGAGGCTTTACAGGATGATCTGGATGCTCATCGTAGGGTTGATCTGAAAAAGGAGGATAAGAATTGGTAGAGGGTTTTTCATATTATTTAGTGGAAGGATTTGGGATGTTTGGGGGTAGGGTTTTAGATGTGGAGACAAAGAGTTGGATAGAGGATCTTGAGATCAATTTCAGTTTGATCCCATATCTGGTGGGATAATGGGTCCTTTTTTTGTTATTTAGATGTGGGGAGCTACTCATCAATTGTGAATGTTTTATCTAGGTTAGTGGAAGGAGGAAGATGTTTCATGGGTCTCCTTTTAGAAAGAGTTCCAAGCACAGTTTTTTAGTCAACCATGAAGGTAGTGAAGTGGAAGGAAATTATTTCACTTCAATAGTGGATTACGTTAGTGTAGAAATTAGGAATAAATTTAAAGAACCATATTCATTTTTGAAGGATATTATTCTTAGTGAGGAGTCTCAGGTGGGATATCATGAGGAGGAACTTCATCCTTTTATCTAGTATGGAGTTAATCTTTTAAAATTTACAATTTAATTGGATGTTCAGAAAAAGGAATAGGTTATCAAGTAGATTCAGTCACATGGATGTTTATAGTGATAGGGGAATTATTAGCATTTCTTGGGGACCATGGTTTTCAGTTGAAGGTCTTAGGCATCATGTCATTCGAGGTTTTGACCAGGTGGGAGTCAACAATATTGGCATCCCTTTTTGACTTCTGAGCTATTGGTTTTCAGGATTTTCTAAGAGATATTAGGAAAGTGGGTTTTGTATGGGGGGTTTTTGGACATCAAAAAATTAGTTCCCATTAGTTCTTTGACCTTAGATTTTAAAAGGTGGAAATGTTTAGCCCCATCATAAGTCATCGTTTCAAGTGACACAATTTTAGTAGTAGCAGTAGCAGGCTTATGATCTACTGAGGGGAGATGGAGTAGGTATAGGTCAACCTCATGATTACCCTCATGTTCAATAACCCAAACATTAGCATGGACTTTGATGTGAGTCTTGACTAAGAGGTTGAGTAATTGGGTGTGGTCAGTTTCATTTTATGGATGAATAACTTCTATAGGATCCATAGATCATTTGAGGTATGCTCAATTTTTTTCTACCCTTTCTTGGGCCTTGTTTGATTCAAAAGTGTCACACTAATTTTTTGCACCCACAATAGTCTATTCTCTGCTACTAGATGTAGGGTGATTCCCATACCACTGGTGTTTACTACACTAGACATAGTCTAGAAAAAATTCATTGGTTAGTGGGATATGCGTAGAATGATGATGGGTCCACATCAACTCTAGGGATTATATGTTATTATTATAAATTCATCAGTATGATATGATCTAAGTAATCAATTAGTAGTATTGTTTACATTTTAATCGACTGATTCTAGAGGAGATCCATACTCACAGTGATTGATTGAAGTGTGTGGTTTTAATTGGCATGTAGGATATTCAAGTGGGAAACTAGTGTGTGGAGCCCCTTCTTTAATTGATGGATGAGTTGTTAGTGGAATCCGTGGATGCTGAGTCAGTGGGTTTCCCTAGGGGTGTTGGGGAGTTTCTGAGTGTTTTTCCGACGTAGGCTATGATGCCACTCCTCTGAAATGATGTTGAGTTTTGGGATATACTTGTAGTTTGGTGATTATCCAATTTCAATGGATCTTTTTCAGAGAGAATCTTTTGATTTGTGGGAGTTGAGTATTCATATAGATAATATGATTCATAATGGTTTTATCCAGACCATTGTGTTTCCATTTTTTTCTATAGTGTAGTTTTATAAGGAGGATGGTAGTTTAGGATTATATATATACAACAATAGATTTAATATTGTTGTGATCGATAAATATTACCCACATTTGGGGATATATGATCATTTCAACTAGTTGAGATGGGTGAGTTTTTTTTCTACGATCGATCAATGCACTATAAGTCACCAATTGAGGGTGAAGGAAGAAAATATTTTGAAGATTACCTTCAAATGTTGGTATGAGAACTTTATCATTGTAGTCTTGTCTTTTAGTGTTTCAAACAAAGTATTTGTGTTCATAGTACTCATGAACACTATGTTCCATGATTTCTGGGACCAGTTTATAATTTTGTTCATTGACACCATTTTGATCTACTCAATATTAGAGGAGAAGCATGAAAAATATCTCAGATCAATATTGTAGGATCTTCTATGCCACCAAATTTATATATTGTAATACAAGTGTATATTTTGTACATGGGAGTTTAATTTCATCACTCAAGAGTCTCAATAGGGTCTTTCAATGGACCCATTGAAGGTTGAGGAAGTTGTTTCTTGGGTAGAACATAAGAATGTGGAATAGGTTAATTTCCTCATTAGTATAACCCACTATTATCATAGTTTTGTTCCCAATTTCTCTCTATTTGTATCCTCATTGACAATGTTGACCCAAAATGACCTTGTTTTTGTTTTGACTAATTAGTGCTAGACAATTTTCAGTTACCCAACAGGAAATTTGATCATAACTTCAATGCTTCAGTTCCCTACGAAGAGTATAATTCTTGTGGTGGTTTGTAATGATTTCCATCTATGTTTGGATTGCGTTTTGTTACAAAAATGGGTAGTGGTCTCTCATGGTTCTAGGTAGTTAAATTTCCATGAGTGTTAGTATTTCACCCATGATATCGATCTGGAATTTTTTGTGTTTTCCTTGAAGTTGTGGAGGTATTACTTTATTTGGGAGTGCATTATGGTCTTCAATGATCAATGTTTTTTCAGGTATATCTTTTTTTAGTGTGATAGGAATTTTTAACAGTAGAGATAGATGGATTTTCATAAATATTACTATATGATATCTATTAAACCTTATGAAAATGGAAATTTTTATTGTAATATTTCTATATAATGTTGTTGAATAATGTTGTTTAGGAGCCTGATGATGTTTGGAGAGTGATGGAGGATTTTTAATCCGTTGACATTCATGTAAGGGTAGATTATTTTTGAGGTTCTTTTTTAAATGAAATTTAATCATTATTTGATGAATCATTTGGAGAAGTATCAATGGGAAGACTCATAGTTTGTGGTGGTATGTGATTATGTCGGCTCTGGTAATTATTTAGAATAATGGATGGAGGATAGTAATAAGTAGTTGTTATTTCTTGGGGTTTTTTTCTAGTAGTGATGAGGGAGGGAGTACATTCAATAATATATATATCACATGAGATAGTACACCAAGGAGTATCCAAATGTATATTTGCTTGAGGATTTAGTGTTGGTGTCCTAGGTTAAAATTTTCTACAATGGAGTTTGGGATGAGGAGTTCAATTTTCTGATAGGTAAAGGCCGAGTATCATGTTCCTGAAAATTGTTTGTAGCATTTTGATATTCCTAAGTTGAAATGGGATGACTTTTCAATGGATTTCATCATAAAGACACCAGATGATTGGAGAGGTTATGTTGCTATTTTGGTGACCATGGATCGGTTACAAAATTGTCTCACATCATAAAAATCAAGGAGTTGGGCATAGTGGGTGCATTGGAAAATAGGTATGTGTATGAGGTGGTGCAGTTTCTTGGAGATACAAGATTCATTGACTTATATTGGGAATCATATTTTACCTTGGGTATATGTAGGAGGTTTTAATATTATTTCATAACTCAGTTAAGAATTTAATCCACATTCCACCCTCGTAATGACAGGTAGATGGATGGAACATTTAGACACTAAAGGACATATTTCCAACATGAATCTTAGGCTTTAGATGATTGTGGGCACACAACATTCCCTTAGTTGAGTTATCTTATCATAATAGATATCACTCATCAATTAACATGTCCCCAATTGAATCATTATATGGGTGACCATGTGATTATCTATTGTGCTTGATGGAGGTTGGGGAGGAAACATTTCCTAGTCCTGATGTGGGGTAGAAAACAACATATAATGTTTAGTTGGTTCATCAAAGGATGGAAGCAGTTTTGGACCAATAGATGGATTATGTCGATAACTATAAGGGAACCTTGGAGGTCCTATTTAAAGACCACATATTCTTGAAGGTTTCACATTGACATGTGGATAAGAGGTTTTTGAAGGGGGTGTAAGCATTCTCTCATGTTTTTTGGGCCCTTTTTAGTGACTAGACGAGTTGGCGAGGGGGAAATCCATTGGTGTTTTCACTATAGAAGAAGGGTATACATGAATTATTCCACATACCATAATTCTACCAGTATCTTCAAGATGACTCCAATCTCATTTTCATTAGATATTTGGATATCACTGATGAAGTGGAGTTCATGGAGCATCTAGTAGATATCGAGGATCATTAGCTGACAGTTCTATGGGGGTGGATCATTTTTTTTGTTTTCATGTTGTGGAGGCATGGTTTCATTGTGGTGAGTACATGGGAGTGAGATATAAAGATGTGTTCCTTATACGCAGAGACATTTTTAGTTATTACATACTCTTTTTTTCTTGTGATATGATGTTTGTATCTTTTTTTGTCATGATATTTTATATTCTTTTGAAGTTTGATGTATGAAAAAGTTTTGACATACTAAAAAGGGAGGACCAGATTTTGAATTGAGACACATTATACTATGATACGATTAAACCCATGTGGGTAACGTAGTACCATCAAGAGTAGAGATTATCATTACATGGATGATTTCATTCCTGATTCATGTGTTCTTGGTGGTGCAGTTTGTTGGTTATAGTGGTGTTCATTTGGGATACATAGAGGTTGAAATGGTTGTGCAATGGTGTGGTTGTGGGAAAAGATGCAACTTGTGGTTGTGTAGTATTGTTCATGGGGGGGTTTGTTTGGATTTTTTGGATACTGTTAGCATTGAGTATTAAAAATATACTCTAATGGTATCTTATGGGGCGGGGGGTTGTTGAGACACCATTTCATCTAGGCCCGATTTTGGACTCTCAGGTTGGAGAGTCATTTGGGAGGCATCTAATGTAATAAATTCTGCCTTTCCATATTGTTATATTTCCCTTTTTGAGCATTTAATATATTTTAGTGGAGGCCTAAGGTAGCCCTATGGTGGTAGGAAGTACAAAAGTGTTATAGTTCAAAATCATCTTAGTGAAAGCTGTATATGATGTGAATTTGTGGTTCACAGATTAAATAGTCGAGTAGTTTTATAGATTTTCTACAGACGAGTGGGAAACTAGGAAATATATTCACATTGAGAAATTAATTCATTATGTGTAATTAAATAAGCGCTGATACAAAATTAATTTTGGTAAAGTATGGAAATATATGAATTCACATCATGAATGGGTTACACAACATGAATGCATTAGGATACAGGATGTAAAATGGTTGATCATCCAAATATTATTCATCAGAAAAAATCCATCTTCCTATCTTATTTTTGAATAAACCCATGATAATTTGGAGTATTTTCCATCCATTTTCCTTTTACTTCAATCTATTGGTTCTTGTAGATACCCATTGGCAATTTTAAGTGAGTTCACCTCTCATTCCCATGGATCACTCATGTTCTTCTAAAATAGATCCACTATTGGTGTGGTTTTGGTCTGAGGTTTGATTATGGGATTCCTTTTTATAATAATTTGATGAATTTTAGGTTTATCCAAGGGTTTTGTGTCTGGTTTGGGAATGCAAGCCTTTCTTCTTCACCTTGTGATACACAATGAGTTCTTAAAGCTATTTTGAGGTATGAAATACTTCATTACACACTCTTTTGACTCTTCTAAGAGGGATTTAATCATTTTTATCTATTGGGGATGTTTTTTTAGCCTATTCCATATAATTTAATAATTTGATTGATCTTTAATGGTATATGGGAATGGTTCACATGGTTTTTCATCTTTGATATTATTGTGACGTTTTATTTATATAGGATGCATGCCCTACTAAAAATTGTGGCTACTTCGGGATATGTTTTATCTTTTATGATATGTGATTTGAATACCTTATTGTGCATTTGTTGTAATATCCCCTTAAAATGGAAATTTTCAAACAAAATATATTTTTCTAATGAAATAGTTTTTGTAGGATTATTTTTTTAATGATAATTCCCCTAAAATAAAGCGGAATGTGATAAGATTTGATTTGTTAATTCCAAAAAAACGATCTTCTATATTTTTTGATATGTGGTCATGTATTGGCGCATAGATGTATTTTTTTTGATGTAGTGTGTGGGTGATATGTATTTTTTTTGGAAGTGGTTTTTTGAAATTATGGTGATGGTTGTATTTCCATTCTTTTGTTGTGGAAGGGTGATTTTTTGACTGTTTATGCATTTGGGGTGGTGATATGATGGTTTGTTTGGACATTATTTAAGGGTGGTGAGGCTATCATTTTTTGGGCATACATTTGGGGTGGTGACATGATGGTTCAATGGGAATGATAGTCTTTTTCTGATGTGTGGTTTCATTGTAATAGATGTATGGGTAGTGGTATAATAATTAATTAATAATGAAAAAAATCGATGCAGTTTGGTTTGGATAATTGGATGAAATTGAAAAATGAAAAAAATAAATGATGGACTGTGTGTTTTAATTTTTTTATTGGTATATGATGAAAATAATATGCTGGATAATATATTTTGTTATTGGTGTGAGATGTGTCTTGTGGTTTGGGAGACATTATGCAATTAGTGGTGCTAGCGAAAATGAGGTTTTTGTGAGTTGTTTAGTGATTTGTTGTGAATATATAGGTTGGGTTTGTGAGTGTATATATGTATATACTTTTATATTCCTTTTGTTTTCTAGAAATATTCCATCTGCATTAATCATTAGGTACTGACACCCATATTTCCACATGGCGGGTTTTTATCCCAACATCTTGGTGTTGAAGATGGATATGTGGTTACCCATTCATTCCTCTTGTCCTTTACAAGTGAGTAAATATGTACATGACGTGTTGGATGGAGGTCTATTAGTTATCTCAGTGATAAACCAGGTTTTTTGGGTGAGATGAGATATGTCTATTTTGTAGGACTTGTTATGGTGGGGGTCAAGCAAATTAGTAGCAGGGCACGAGGTTGATGTCCTTCATGCTTATGATACACTACTACTTTGGTAATGGTTGTGATGTGATGGATCAGGTGTCTATGGGAAATATGAGATGTGATCATGATATGGGGCGGTGGCTCGAGAGTCTGAGGGAATGATATGTTGTACCCATTCTATTGGGCGGTGTTATATGTTATTCAATAGTGATGGGAGCATCATGATGAATGACATTGGGGGTGGAACAGTGAAAATTCAAAGGGTTAAGTGGTACATGTTACCCTTTTTCTATATTATTCTTATTATGTGATTTTACATGGATTTCGTTATTTTTTATCATTCCCAAGTGTGGTTCAGATGGATAGTTGACCCGTTTAGTTGTTGTTTGTTCTATAGTTTTCTCATCAATGTATTGGTATGATTATTTCACATGTTCACAAGAGAATTGGTTTTCCAATAGATTATAATTATACGCTCACCCAATTAATATAATCTAATCTTTCTGTTTCTAGGAGGATTACAGGGATCATACTAGATAGGACAAGCTCATAACATTTTGGATAGTTGATGTGTCACTACAATAAATTTTCTTTTGGGTATTTAAATTGGTATAATTTTACATATATTAAATTTTTTTCCTGCATTTTGGGATGGTGTTGGTTTCATTTTATATTATTTCATGGAGTTTATTTTGGATGATTCATCTTTTCACTTGATCTTAATTACTATAGAGGGTGATTCCTCTAATTTTATGAGAATTTTATTCCCGCGATGCTAGTTGCCAACATGAGGCCTAATAGAAGTGATACTCAGGGGTAATTATCTTTATCACAATCTCATTGTTTTATATTTAGAGAGAGAGGGTCGTGAAACTATATCAATTATTGGGGACATGAAATAACATTACATATCTCAAATCAACCCAAGATCATCTAATGATACCAGACATTCTATATACTCTCCCTAGAAATTACTTCTCTTATATAGGACATAATTCCCAATCACAAGGGTTAATTAGATCAAGTGGTTAGGGAGAAAATTAATATTAAAATTAAAATAATTATGTAGGAATATATCGTTGTATTTTATGAATAATGACCAGGATTTCCATTAGATCCTGAGGTTGTGTTTTCAATTGAATTCAAAATCGACATTATTATAATATCAAATAATACTTATCTAATTCACCATATAAAATTAGAGTAATTAAAGAATATGTTAAAATAGAATTTTTACAAAGGTATTATATGGTCATTTTCATCCCCATGGGGTGCTCTAGTTATCTTGTTTAAGAAGAGAGATGGATCAATACATATTTACATTGATTATCATGAACATAAATAAATCAAGATTATGAAAACTATCCACTACGATGTGTTAATGAATTTTTAAATAACACATGAGAAGGAAAATTATTCTCATTGATAGACCCTTGATTCATATATTATTGATTAAGGATGCAAATAAGTAATATAGAAATCATGTCCTTTCTCACAAGATATATACACTATAAATATATAGTAATACCCATCAAGGTGATAATTTTTCCTACTAAATTTATGAATTTAATGAATAGAGTCTTTAGAGATTACCTTTATAAATTTTTAGTAGCCAATATTGATGATATTTTCATATATTTCAAGGGAAAATCATAATAGGAATTTAATTTAAGGATTGTGATAAAGATCTCAAGGAGAGATAAGAAGAATTTCAAATTTAGTATGTATGAATTATGGCTATATAAATTATCATTATCAGGAAACATATTCCTAAGAAAGTGTGTATATGTGAATCTCTAAAAGATTAAGGTGATTTAAGAAAGGACTAGTCTAACTATTTTAACAAATATACATAGTGTTCTTGGATTTGCTGGATACTATATAGACTTTCTGAGAAATGCGTCCTGATTATGAAATCCACTGACCATTGAAACTAAGGGGGGAGTCAAGTAGCTCGGGATAAATGAATTTAAAGTCCTTTTCAAGGATTATAGGATAAGGCTAGTAACATTATTGGTAATTAAAATTCCCTATCTATTTATAAAAAAGAGACATGGCGGTAGCTTAGGCCTCACTCCAATTAATGGTTCATGAGAACAATAATCTCTTGCATGATCTTGAGCTTGCAATGACAATATTTTTATTAAATATATAGAGTCCTTATTTTTTTAAGTGTCGTAGATATACTAATCATAAGAGATTAATATATTCACAAATAAGGATTTTATAATTATCAAATGAAGATGTATAGAGGTGATGAAAGGATGTTTTTCCTTCAAACATTTACACATTAGGGAGGAGAACATGGTTATAGATACTCTAGGAGGGCCATATCATTCTACCTTATCCTTGAGAAAGACTAAAAGGGATAAATACTCAGGGAATTCAAAAAATGGTATACAAATTCATGACTTTTCTAAATAACTTATCATCCATCCATCCATATGAACATAAAGTAGGTGTAGAAGGATTATATAGATTTATAAAATAATGTAGGAAATATTTTAGAGTTCAACCTTGCTAATATTGGAATTATAATATTTGAGAAATGAATTTTCATCCATGAATTACTAAAACTGAAGAAGTATCAATTAGAAGATTGACACAAATCATCATTATATATATAACCTAGATTCAAATATATATATATAGATCACTAGAAGAACGTCCAGTGGGGAATCATAAATAAGGAAATTGTAGAGTATGCATAACGATGGTTGGTTTTCCATCATGTTAAGAATCAAGGATTTATTTTTAATAAGTTGATCCAACCATTACCCATAAAAGTATAGAAATTGGAGAATATCACCATTTATTTTATCACAGGTCTTGTCAATACCTTTACAGGACACAATTCAATTTGGGTTTTGGTTGATCAAATTATTATGTTTTCACAATTAATTACTATTCAAGAAAATTTATTAATCAATCATATTTCCATGTTATTCATAGAGAAAGTGGTAAGGAAACATGTATTAATACATTAAATAGTATCTAATAGGGATTTTAGGTCTACCTCAATGTTATAAAGGATTATTCCATAATCATTGGAAATATTTTATATCATTAGTACAACTTATCATCCTCAATTTGATAGTCAATCTGGAAAGACCATTCAATCTCTAGAGGATATCATGAGATAGTATTTTATAGATTTTAAAGGAAGTTTAGATTATCATATTCATGTGGTAGTTTTTCCATACATAAATAATTTCATTCATAGAATTAAAATGGAACTAATATATCCTACCCCGTTTCAGATATTCTCCACTTTTAGTTTTTTGTAAAATTTATTTAGTTGGGATTTGTCTCTTTTTTAAACCTTGGGGTCAAGTATTGTTTGACAATGAACATATTTTTTGGGGAAATGTCCTAAATTTTGTAGATATATGTTTATTTAAATAATGGAGTCCGATTATAAATGTGTTGAAGGGGAATTAGAGGGTTTTATATGAGTTTAACATACTTTGTAAGTGGTTCATAATTTTTAGAACAAGATATTCTTGAAGAAGTCTTCAGGACATTAACACAACATGTAAATGAGTGACGTGGTAGGTAACTTTATCTAAGTAGATTTTGTGAAATTAATGTAGGATAGGAACTAGATCATGGTGTGATCTGGTTACACATAGTGAATTTATATTAGATGATGTTTAATGTTCGATCATGGTTAATTTCCCTCACGAGGACACAATTTTTAGAGAAATATTAAATTGAGAATTATACAATGTGTAATACATTTAAATTTCATGCATATCATAGGATCAATGATTATATATTGTTCTATATGATTACATTTTCATTCCTCATTCATGAAACCCCTATATATCAATCCCTAGGTGATTTGATGGTTATTATTGAGTGCCTTCCTCTATTCTGGAAATCCCGTTCAAGTGATCCATTTTCGATGAGTTGTTCTGGTTAGGTTTTCCCTTAACTTCCATTATTCTCCAATTGTAGTAGTGGAATATCATGACCATAGATTTTTTGGGTGTTGATCTTGATCTTGTATTATCTAGGTCGATTCATGTGATATTCATCGCCTTTATTCATAATTGTATTAGCAGTTGGAACCATTGTGTTGATCATCAGTTTGAGGTAGGTGGTCTAAAACTGAACCCTATGGATTTTTTAACTAATAAAGTTTGTTAAATATTTCTATTGGGATAACACAACGTGCACATTAATTAATTTAATGATGAATGATGAATAACCATGGGTTAGATTAATTATTAGTTCCCTTCCCATTTTATTGTAATGAGACTATCCTTCTAGGTACACATTTGGTGGGAGAATCCTGGAATAATAATGAATTGTCTAATGGATTAAAGCATGTTCAGAATAACATGATAGATCAGGTGATTTATCGATATTGAAACAATTTTATAATTGATTTTTGTTTATCAAAATGACTATAGAATATTGGATAAAAACTGAATGGGAAATTAAATGACAATTGGTAACATAAAAAATTATCCATTGAGGCTTATGATTTTATATTAAGACATACTTTCAGTTATGAAATGTGTTGGAATTAATGATGTAATTTTTATATAGTGGTATTGGCCCAAAGGATGTAATTCTTATATAGTGGGATTAGACCAGTTTGAAAGGTCAATGCTTATATAGTGGGCTTGGACCTATATGATTATTTAATGCTTATATAGTAGGATTATACTAGTTTGATGTTGTAATGATTACATAGAAGGATTGGACCATTTTTATGTTGTATTTATTATATAGATGGATTGGTCTGGATGCTGAAATACTTATATAGAGGGCTATTCCTAGGATACTAAAATGCTTATACATAGATATTTTCATAATTTTGTGACTATGACATGGTTCATGGTTATAGTGGGCATGGTTATGTTACATTAGCAGATATATTACGACATGGTGCTCAAGATTTTTTTTTTATTTTATTGTATTAATACTTCAATTAATACACATTTTTATTACTTTATTATTTACACTTATTATTATACTATTTTTATTATATATGGTGGTGTCTACATAATGATTTTTACTCACAACCTATTTATCAAGACATTTGGTACATGATTAGATTACATGGATGCATGTTTGGACAATGGTAATAGACCCGGTAGCTTCTTATTTCTGGATGGATGGGATGGAATTTGGGGACATGACTGAAATGGTGTTCAGAACTGAGGCCATTTGAGTTTTTTGTGTCTTATGGTTCTTTTATTTTTTTTTTAATTTCAGATTAAATATTTGTTACATTTAATCTCTTCACTATATGGTTCACTAATATTTTATTTATTGGATTCGATTTTTATTACTCATTTGTTTGATATACTATTTTTTCTATTGTTGTTTCTCTGATATTTATTTATATTATTTATCTCAACCATATTGAAACTTTGTACTAGTGGTATATTCGACCAAAAATATAAATCACACCCCACTAATAATCAGTGAACTTTTGAATATGGGGAGGCGTTTCTGTGGTCCAGTCACCTACCTATTTTTTTATTTGATAGAGTGCTATGTTGGGGGATATTACAAAGTTGTATCTATAGAGATTAGGTTGTTTTTCATTTCTATAGATTTATTATTTTGGAATGATATACATGATACTGGGATTTTTTTAGGACATGGTAATTAGATTGTTCATGGGAGTAGCTAACCTTCATACAATGTAATATCTAAGTGTCGATGGTTGGAAATATTGTTCATTATGTTTTTTTTATGAATGATATTACTTAACCTTGGGTGATTCCAATGCTGTGCAAGGTTAATTTTCTTGAGATTAATATTCATGGACTAGTATGACATGATATGTGTAAGAGTTCATCATGATAGGCATATTATGACATATAATGACTTGCATTTTTATGGATAACGAAATATTTAATGTTCGGTGTATGTTTTCCTATATGAACTGAAAAATAAGGTAACTATTATATATGATGGATGAAATGAAATAAAAGTTATGTCATTTCTAAAAACTTGGAATCCATGTTTAGTGAGTCCATGAGATAGTGGTTATCTATTATTCTCACCTGTTGAGGTTGAACTTTTTTTAGAATGTGTTCTAAGGAGTGGTTTAATCTTTAGATAAAAATGTATCCTCATCATCTTCAATTTGATCATTTGGAGAGTGATAAATAGCATGATCCTAAACTAGATAAACCAGACATTCCTCTAGATCTTGAGGATCATATAGATGTTCAACATCAAGACATATTTCGGAGGGTCAAACAAACCATAGATAAGGAGATTATTCCCACCGTGCTGTCGATGCCTGAATTAATGAGAGAGTTTCACCTAAAGCATATTCATACATTAATAAGAGAGGGAGGAACACTTGTAGCTGAGTTCTAGATTTATTCAATCCATAAAATCATCATGTATCCTAATACTCATGCAAATAGGAGGGCGAAGCTTTCTACACACATGCTTCATGGACCGACCGTATATTTATGGGGTATTGTAGATAAAGGTGGGTAGGAAGAGGAGTTATATTAAAAGGAAATCGAAGTAATGTTCTTGTGATACTTTTATCTAGAGATGTTAAGGGATGAAGAGGCTCACAAGTTCATGGACCTGATATAGGAGGGGATTAAAATGATAGACTACACTAGAATTTTTACTGACTTATAGTGCTTTAGCCCATATTTATCAATTGATGTGATCTCCAGTGAATGGTTTTTTTCAGATGGTATTTTTTATGATATTTGTTTATAAGTGAATAACTTTTTATTGAGTATATTTACATATGTGATGAATCAGATACTCATTACATGAGGAAATTTGAGAGAGGCATTGAACAAGGGAAATTTTATATTAGATGGGAAAACAGGGATCACTTCTTATGGTGGATAGAAGGGATGCTATGATTGTCATCCCTAAATAAATAAGGTGAAGAATAGTTTGGGAAGTAAGCCAGCATATCATGAATGTTATTTGTTGTAGTACCGTCAGTGTGTAATGTTGGGACACAAGTGGCATCATTGTCTATACCCTTTATTAGAGACTCGTTATTATTGTAGGATGGGCCATTTTCGAATGTTTTTTTGAACTTCTCATAGAAGATTAGTGGATGTGGATCAGGAAAGTTACCAAAGCCTTGGATGTAATCAGCTAATCTTCAATGGACTAGTAGCTAGAGTTCCAATGGATATTCATGTTAAGGAAGGGGGCATTGAACCTTAATATCTAAGTGGTAGTACTAGGTAGATAGGACAACACAAGGGAGTCAGACTAGATCCCATGAGATGTTGACTATTTAACTACATGTTATGTAGACTACTCTGGTTATTATGGAATCATGACCTTCAACCATCATAGTTATAATCCATGTATCATATAACCTTACATTCATTTTTTTTGATAAAATAGAATCATATTACTTTTTTACCTTATCAATTTGAATTTTTTTTGGAATAGATTTTGAAATAATAGATGGTGTTTTGACCGTTGATACACAATTGGGAGTGTGGACATTTAATTTCAAATGTTACAAGGCATGTAATTTAGTAATTGGTGGTTTCTGTTACCTATGGGAACCATTTTTTATTGAAATGATTATCTTTTAATAGATTAATGGAATGGATTTAGTTTTTTATGTACCATGATCAAATTGACTATTAACATAGAATACTTACACTTCTATTTTTAAAAGGAGGCATTTATTGTCAAAAGGGGGATTCAGATCATTAGGTTTGTTGGGTAGGACGAATTTCATGAAGGTAATATTTTCTTTTGGCTCTGATAATAAGATTAGTTCTGGACAATGGGAGAATATAGTAGGATGATTTTAATCCTTTGGTTGATTATTTTAATGACTTATTTTTGGATGAGTTCTATATATCACCACCTGAGCGAGAGATCGAGTTCGCGATTGAGTTGGTACGAGGAGTAGAGCTAGTTTCCACTCCACCATGTAGGATTTAACTAGAATAGGTTTGGGATTTTAATGTTCCTTTGGATGATATGGAATCTATGTGATTCATATGTCATAGTAATTCTCCATGGGGTTATGCAGTTCTTTTCACCAATAAGGATTATGGGACATTGCACTTATGTGTGGATTATCAAATATTGAACTATATGATGATCAAGACCCAGTACCCCATTCCATTTATCAATGATCACATGAATAAATTTAGAGATTTGAATATCTTTTACAAGATCAATTTGAGAAAAGGATACTATCAATTGGGGTAAGGCCAATTGACATACCTCGAATTGCTTTTAAGAGCAGGTATGACTTGTATGAATTCATTGTGGTTCCCTTTGGTTTGATAAATAAACAATTGGCATTCATGGGATTGATGAATAATATATTTGATCATTTTCTAGATCGAGTTGTAGTAATTTTTTTGATGAAATCATAGTACAATCTCATTCAGAAAAATATCATTTCCAATATCTTGACATCATTTGGAGTACATTGAGAGAGAAAATCCTTTACGTCAAGCTAACCAAATGCAATCTCTTGATTGATAAAGTTCCTTAATTGGGTCATGATATCTTAGGAGATAAATTGTCAATCGACCAAGAAATGGTTGGGTTTATGGTAACCTGGGACTATCCCAATAATGTCTTCGAGATTTAGAAATTTCTTAGTTTAAGTAAGTAATTATCGGTGCTTTGTTTAGGATTTCTTCATACTGGAAGAATAGATGTCTAGGATTACCAAGAAGGGAGTTATGTTTTCTTCATCTGATTATTATGAGAGGGATTTTCATGATTTTATAGTCATAATAACATCAAAACATATCCTCTCTTTACCTATGTCGGTTAATGCATATATACAGTGTACCACGATATATCCATTATTGGACTCAGAGTTGTTATGAGGCAGAAGGTTCAAGTACTTTCTTATGGCTCCAGAGAGTTCAGATGACTTTAGATGAATTATAATACTCAAAATATAGAGTTATCCATAGTGATACATTCCCATATTTTTTCTAATACAGAATCATTTGAGAGATAGGTTTGTTGTGTATAAGGACCTTAAGATCCCTATGTACATGTTTTCTCAACAGAACATAAACATTCAATAGAGGAGGTGGGTTGAGTATCTATAGTCTTTCAACAATTATTTTGATTATACAATGAGAAAGTTCAACATCATTGATGATTCCTTAATATGGAAAATATTAGTAGATTTAGTTCTAGAGTATTGTGATGAGTGGAAGATAATGACAATCATTGCATACACGCGTCTGGGTGTTCATGGTTACTAGAGATGAGTAGTTTTGACTTCAAAATTTTGTATACCCATTATTCTTGTGTGATAAAGATATAGTAGTTATTTAACACATAAGACTTATTTTGGAGGGATGTTTTATATGGTGGGGAGACACCATCATGATTGTCTATTGTCACCATAAATTGTATTGTTTTCATAGCTGAGTATGGGTTTTTATGGGGTAGAATAAGGATATGATGAGAAAGTTTGATTATTCTAGATGAGCGATACCCCATGGTTTGAAAAAGATGTTTCATGATCTATAAAGATATAATTGGTGTTTCATAATAACGAAGTAGGAATTGTGCATTGTGTCATGATGTTTCACCTGCGTGTAGGCGAAATCTTAGAATCAGACACCTTATTGGTTGTTGAAACCTCTTTCTATTCCAATATGGAAATGAGATGATGTATATATAGATTTTATAAAAAGGTTATATAGTACACATCATTATAATTATGAAATTTGGGTGATAATAGATGAATTAATGAAGGTAACCCACATCTTTCCAATCAGGGAGAACTTCATTGATTATGATCTAGACAATATTTACATGTACAATATAGATAGGTTTCAAAATGTTATGAGGGGTATCTTTTGTAATAGTTAACCTTATTTTAAATAGATATTTTTGATGGATCATTAAATTTCTAGGGTATTATAGGTTAATTTAAGCACGAGTTATCATCCTCAGACTGATGGTCAATCAGAGTGGACAATTCAAATTCTATAGGATATGTTAAGAGCCTTTTTTTTAATTCCACAATTCAAGGGTGTAACATATGAATATTTTAGTGTTTTCATATACTAATATATTTTAGGAATCAATCCAAATGGGTCCTTTTACAGATATATATGGAAGGGAATGAAATTTTCCTCTTTGCTTGTTGGAGGAATGATATTCAGTGCTTGTTCGGCCCTGTCTTGTTCAAGAGATGCATGTGTAGGTTCAGTTAATCAAGGGGAGGTTGGTGACTAAAATGATAATAAATAAGACTTATATTGACAATTATTCTAAACCATTGTAGTTTGAGGTTTCTCATCTTCTTTTAAATTTGGTGTCACTAAGTTTAGGGTATTTTCATATCAGGAAACAAGGAAAGCTAGCACCTAGGTTATTTAGACCATTTGAGTTAGTGGGAAGGGTATTTCTAATGGCATATCTGTTATACCTCCCAATCCCCTTCAATTTCATGGATGGCATGTTTCAAATGTAGAAACTGTATATATATAATCATAACACTTCTCAGGTGGGAAAATCAAGGACATAATGAATTTACATGATGCTTACTTTGAGAATATTTTGATACATATTTTGGGTTGTAGTGAGAAGTATCTTTAGTGTAGTACTTTGCCTATAGTTTGAGTACAGTGGTAGTATGAGCATGTTTTGGAGGAGGAATCAGATATGTAGTCGGATATATTATAATATTAGAAAGACTTGTTCACTGAGACCCCTGAGTGATGATGTGAGTAACTTTGGGATGAGTTGTAACATGGTTGGTAGGTTGTAACATCGCTTCATTTTCCAGGAACATCCCCCATTGAGTTTTTCATTAAACATATTCATTCAGGTTTTAAGTCTTCTTTAAACCATGGTGGATAAGTCTCATTTGGAGATGGATATATTTTTTAGGAAAGATGACCTAATTTTCGGGGATGTATGTTTGTTTTAATTAATGGAGTTTGAGTAACAACATGTTGAATGGTATTATGAGGACGTTTTCATGAGTTTGAGAGACTTTGGAGGTGTTTTAGGCTATTCAGCATATGTTATTCCTGAAGCTGTATGATGAAAATTTATGCACTTTGTAAATGATTTACACGACATGTAACTATCACCATAAATATTTCAGGAATGGAATTAATTATATGAACTATATCATGTAAGGAACTATCTAAACACCTTGAATCTACATTACATGATGTGAATTGTTTTGCAATTGTTAAATTCACCCAATTTAAAGTGTTTTTCAGCGTACTATAAAAAATAGAATCACATGCCATGCAATACATTTAATCACCATGTAATTCTCAAGGTAAATTATTATAAGTCCCTTCATATGATTGTGTTTTCATCCTCTTTTTAATATGACTCATATCCCAAGAACTAGAAATTTTTATGAAATTTTGGAGTCCTTCCATTATTCCAAACATCATATTCCAATGATTGATTCTTGGTGGGTAGTGTTTCATATGTTTTCCCTTCCCTTCTGTTTTTCTTCTATTATGGAGGTGAAAACTATTGACCATTTTTGTTTTTATTGATATTGATATTCTCTTATATAGTTTCATTCTTTAAATATTCTGCATCTTCATTCCTATTGGCATTGTTAATTGAAAGCATTGTATTGATTACTGGATTAGGGTAGGTGGTATAAAATCCAACCATATGGTCAATTTAATTTTTTGACCATTTAAAATATTCTGATTTCACTTAGAAAAATTGTTCATTAATTAATTTAATGATTAATGATGATTGATATTAAGTTATATTATTCTTTGGATCCCTTCTTATTTAATGGAAATGAGACATGTCTTGTGGATACACGTTGGGTGAGATAACCATTGAATAATAATGAATTTCCTAATAGATTAAAGTGTGTTTATCATGACGTGAGAACTTGAGTGATTTCTTGGTATTGAATCTCTTTGGTAATGGATTGTTTTTCAAAATGATTGGTGATTATTTGATATAAAAACAATGGGTAATTGAATGAAAAATTGAAATTTTCAAAATTTACTGTTGAACCTTATGATATGATATTGTGATATCCTTACGTTTATGAAATGTGTTGTGATTAATGTTGAACTTAATATATATATAGATGTGTCCAAATAATATAATTCTTATATAACATTCTTAGAATAGTTTTATCCTTTAATTTTTATATAGTGGTATTGGTCTAGTTTGATGTTGAAATGAATATATGGCGAGATTTTCCCGGAATGATACTATAATGCTTATTTATCGTTATTGGCCTAGTTTTATGATTTAATGATTATATAGAGCTTGGATTGAATTATAAATTATTATATAGTGGTTTATTTCTAGGATACTAAAATACTTATAAAGATGTATTTTCTTGGTAATGTGATTATTCTATGATTTATGGTTATGGTTAACATGCCTATAGTACATACTTAGATATATTATAGCAGAGTGCCAAAGTAGGTTGATTATTATATTGTATTAATTGTTTAATTAATACTAACATTTATTGATTTATTAAGTTCACTTTTTATCGTATTGTTTTTTCAGAAATGGGGGTGTTTACCTATTAATATTTAATGACACCTTATTCGGGTATCTGTTTAGTAACCAATCATATTACAGGGATGTTGGTTTTGGATAAAGGAAAAGGGACCTTGTAACTGATTGCTTCATGTTGAATGGTCAAGATTTTAGAGACATGATACACATGGGGTTTTGTATGAGGGTATTTTTAGTTTATTTGTCTCATATGGTTCTTTTATATGCACTTTATTAAGTTTTTCATTTAGATAAGTTTTAGCTTATCATTTCATGGTAATATTTTTTTTGATTTATTATTTACACTATTTTCTTCCCAATTGTATAATATACCATTGATGGTATTTTTTTTAATCTGATATTATTTATATTTTTTATTACCTCTATATTATAACACTATACCAGGGGTAAAATCTCTACAATATACTCATCACACCCCCTTCTAGTTGGAATCCTCTGGAATACATGGATTCACTCTCAAGATATAGAATCCAACATGATTTGGAAACATGAGAGAGTGTAGGTCAATGATATGTCTAGGAAAAATATTATTATATGTATTTCAATAAGGATAAAACTCTATCATGATGGTATGTATTATGAGAGAATAATTTATTGGGACTTGAACTTTCTAAAAAAATGTCCTAAAAGATTCAAAAAATTAGCATCAAATTAATGCTATAATTTTTTTTATAAATGTTCTATATTATAAATTATTGGAGGGGAATTTTTGTTTGAGTTTGGAGAAAAGGTATTCCTTTATATGTCACCCCAAAATATTTTTAGGAGATTTATGAAGAAGGGTATGTTAACACATAGATACACTGGACCATTTAAGATCCTTGACCATGTGGGGATGGTTACTTTTCACTTCCACTAAACCTCTCACAAGTCTGTGATGTGTTCTATTTATCAATTTTAAGTAAATACACACCCGATCCATCACATGTACTAAAATAAGACGATTTACAACCAGAACACAATCTACCTTATGAGGGTTAACTGAGAGAGATCTTGGATCATCAAGATAAAGTAATATGAAACAATACCACTGACCCCATCAAAGTTCTCCAGATGAATCATTTTCTCGAGTATGTGATGTGGTAAACCGAATATGTAATGCATGAAAAGTACCCAAATCTATTTTTATATGATAAATGAATTTTTGAGTGTTATTTTTATGAGGTTCAGATGTAACATCCCATTTTTATTCCTTTAATATATTTAATATCTTATATTACACACAGCACTAGACTAAAAATAAAAATGGCTATATTTTATTATGATAAATTATTAAAATAGCTAAAAATAATAATTAATTATATGAAATAAATATAAAACATAATTATTAAAATTACAAGAATAATAAATCAATAAGTAAATAAAAATAACACGAACATGAAATTATCAGCCTCATGGTTGTCATTGAGGTGTATACAACTGATTATAGCAATATAATTAAGAAAAATCATTAGAAATAAAATATAAATTTTGAGAGAGAAATAAGAAAAGGCCATGAATGTTTTTTTAAAAATATTTTAATGTAATATATAGGAATATAATATGAATGATATATATATGGTTGTTAGACGAATAGTTATTGGATATATGCTTGTTGTATATGTGGTTTTTGGTTATACATGTGTCAAACAGATATATTAAGTATCATATAGTTAGAAGTAAATAAAGTGTTACACATGAAATAGTTGACATTTAATACACATAAAATAAATAATTTTGTAATTAAATAGAAAGGAACTAATATATTTTTGAATATATGTTTTAATTCATTGATATTTTTTTTAACTATTGTATTTTATATTCAATTTATTACTTCTAAATAAGGTTTCCTAAAAAATATCTTGAATAAATTCAAGTTTTTACTAGTAAAATAAATAAAGATAAACCAATTATAAATTTATTTATAAGTAATAATAAATAAATTATTCATGGTCAAAAAATTTGGTATATATAATTTTTTATTATATATTAGTGTATTTAATTTAAAGTTAAATTTATAATCTCTATATTATGAAATATAATGAAATTTATATTATATATATATATATATTAATTAAAATTTGTTCAATGATTTCTCCTTGTTAGGGAATATGAATAAATTAACTTTTTGACATAAAATAAAGTATTCAAAAAAATATTTTCAACTACATAGAAATCATTATTTATAATTAATTTTGATAAAGAAATTTAAATTAAATATATGAAAATGGACTTAATATTAGGAATGAATGTAATATAATAAGCTCAGTAGAACCATTTTATTTCATAAGAAAAAAATTTGGTACTGATGTAAAAATTGTACAGCCACGACAAGGGTAAATGAGGTGAAAGTGGTCAAATTATGGTATAGACGACACTAATATCTATAATAGTATTTATAAACTTTTTATATGAAGGAATTAATGATCTATATCCATTATGTTTTCACTTCAGATCCACATTACTTGTAAAATGCCATTCCGTACACATTAAAATATGAGTATTTACTGAAATTTTACACAAACTCTCATCTAATAGGACCCATCCCCCACCCACATGAAAACACAATTTGAATCCAGTTAAATAATAAAAACCCACTAACATTCAAAATCCTAATGTCTTATTATAATTTTTGAATCTTCTATGTCCCCGATGTAGGAATAAATCCTTTATGTGGAAGTAACCCATTACAAGATGGTGTGCTTCCATCTATGTATTTAGTTCTTCTTAATCTATCACTGATACATTATATTATAAACCCTTTATAATTCTAATTAATTTATATAATTATTTATTATTAAAATAATTAAAAAAAATTAAATTAAAAAACTATAATATACCTCTTCTCTCTTACTCGTTCATTAGTATGACATGTTATTGTTTGGGTCTATTAATGAACCATCTGGAATGATGTAATATTATCCTCACTATTTCCAAAAATAATGAGTCTCAAGAAATTATTAATAGTAATTTATTATATAAAAAAGAAATTTATGTTTTAAATATGTTTATTAATGGTTCATGAAAAAATGAATGGCCTTTATTAAATAACTCATTGCTATCGGAAAATTACCCCAAAAATTACTCATTGTGAATTACATTCTCACCAACCATACTCATACCTTCAATAAAATGAAAATTGGATTGGATAACTTATTGAAAGAAAATTATTCAACTAACTTTAATAATATTAGAATGATGAACTTGTTATCAAATAATCAGTACTGACATCACCATTATAGAATTTATAAAAAATAATCAAAATTACAATCATTCGATGATGAAAAGAAAAAATAAAAACAAAATTTTTTATTTTTTTAAATAATTATAAATGAATAGTATGAAAAGTAATGTATATGAATATGTTTTTATATAATTCATTATTATTTAAATTTTTATTATACATGGGGACAAATCATATTCATGGGAGTTGGGAGCAATGATAAAGGTTTATTTTCAAATCTCCCTTTGAAATCAAGATTTTGTATGTATAAAGATTATTTTGGGAAAATTTTATGTTACTTATATCTAAAACCATGTATATTTTCTTCTCCCTTGGTTATAAATATGGTTTAGTGGTCTCCTTACCATTTCCCCTCTCATTTATTACTAATTCACCTCAATATATTTTTGTAATGGAAATTTATTTTATTTCTTATTTTTTATTAGAATTTTATAATCCATTTTCCATATTTTTTATCTTGTATCATTGATTTATTATTTATCATTAGATATAATTAAATGAATTCTGGACGAATTGTTTTAATGTTTTATTAATTTTTAAAAAAAATGCGAAATAAATATTGAATCTCCCCTCCATTATGTTTCTCTACTAGTCATTTTGTCCAACAATTTTTCTTTATTTTGTTGGCAAAGATTAATTTTCAAATTTTCATGATTCATAAAATTAATTTTTATTCAAATTATAAATTTTTTAAAACAATAAATTTATAAACTTTTTCCTTATAATATATATGAAAATTAAAAGGACATTTCTTTAAAATTTCTCTAAAAAATTCTATGATTCTTATTATGTTTTCTTCATTAGTACCAATTTACTTTAATATTGATCTTATGTTATTAGGGATATTTATTAATGAAATAATACAATTTATTTAATTTTTTAATGTATTTATTCCTTTTGGAAATTTTCATGAAACCCATTTAATTATCATGGGTTAATTATGATATGGTTGATTTATGTACACAATCATAATTATTTGGAAGACAATTATATGATTTATAATTATTTTATGGTTTTACCTAGAATTATGTTTCACTTAAAATCATTAGGGAAAACATTATTTCTCATGATATTTTATACTTTTCCACTATGGGACATAGTAGGTCATGATAGTCTACTCTAATCGGGGACATGGGAATCTACTAAGTGAGGATGGTCTTTGGTTATGACACAGATTTATGTTATGGTTCATGTTATGATTAATTTTATTTAATAATTATCTTTTATTTTATGACTATGTTATCATACCTTCATGTTCATATTATACTCACTTTTGACACTCTATATGATAATTTATATTTTTTTTATATAACATATGTTTTACCCCAATTCCAGGGTCATAGGAAAATTATTTTCATATTTTCCATTCCCTGTATAATGATGAAGTGTATAAGGTGTATAATTTATAAAGGGGTATTATATGTGGAGAATTTTGATAGAATAAGATATATTTTTTTTTGAAAATATAAAATAGTTATGTATCTATTCTCCAAAGACATCAAACCTATAATTTAAGGTTTGTAATTTAAAATGATATATAGTTTATATTCATATATTATGAGGGATTGTTTATATATTTTATGTATATTTAACCTATGAAAATATTTTTTGGTGGAAAAAACTGATTTTTATCTAGTCCTGAGTTTGATGTACCACTAAATGTAAAAATATTGAACTACTCATATCATAGTAATTCCACAGTTAGAGTTAGTAATATGATTTTTTAGTCCCCTCATCTTCATTCTATAAGTTGTAATTAAAATGAAACACCTATAATCCATCCCTAGGTGTGTATGTATGTGGGGGGAATCAAAATAACATATAGAATTATGTTGAGGCTTTCTGTGAATGATTATTAGAGGTACTCAACTTTATTTTTAGACATTGGGATCCATGAAATTGATATGAAATAACAATAAAATCTCTAACATATTTAATCAATAATCTTAAGATATTAAACAAACCCAACTGATGGAATACTCCATTCATTACAATGATTTTATGTTAACCACAAGTTATGATAGTTGCATGACATTTGTTCCATCATAACCGTGTTGAGAATTAAATATTACTAGGATATGAGTGGCTAATACACTGGTAATTTATTTCTATTATATAATTCTTTTATGATGTCTTTAGGATCATATTTATCTTAAATTTATTACTTATCCACCTTTTATATTCACAAATATTACATTCTCATAGATTTTATTACTATAGTTAATCATCTCTTGGCTTCTTCTATATCACCTAGGCGAAACAGGTGATGATCATTTACTTAGAATGTATTCCATTGGTATTAATTCAACACTAATAAATATTATGAAATCATATGGTGGTAGCAATATCATTAGGAGGATCTCCTAGTAAATTTCTATTTTCATAAAAATCAGAACATGTATTAAGCTATTGGTAGTAAACGACACAATCATAGAGTCTAGTTCTTCAATACTATAGGAGAACAATGATGATATTGGCATCTCATCAGTGGTGTAAATTTAATTGTGGAAGGATTCTAGAGTATGGTAAATTTCCTCCTCCAGTATTTGAAATATCATGAATCTAGAAACTAACTACAAAGTTATTAGGGTTATCTTGTGTGAAGGCCCATCATTATAAACATAAGGATGGCCTCTAGGTTTTTTAGTTATACAAGGGGGAGGACACCAAGGGAATTAATGTATTGTTAGGAATGGACAACCCATGTTGGTTGTGTCTACCTCCATTGAGAATAATTCAATGTTATATGATCTCCCTAGAGGGGCATGAGTTATTTTTTAGGACATCCCAAGCTTTCCTAATAGATTATTTGGGCTTCCTGGTCTACATGTTGGTAAATTATTCCTATGAACAATTTTAAAGAGGAAGTGGACCACGGGGTCTTGATAATTCCAGAAAGGGAATTAATATTCCTCTAAGATTTAAGGTCATCATTCCATCTATGTAAACTCATTCTAGGTATCTATTAATGAAATGATGATTTTAGAGTCCCCTCATTGACTGAGGGGGTCATTGTGCGTATGCATCCAGGGGGAAAATCATGGTGAGTAGGAAACCTCCTATGTGACTCTTGTATAATCATTTAAACATAAGTTATTTCCTAATTTAACATCCCTAAAACTGAGGGGTGTGTTTTTTCACACATAGGGGTTATTATCAAAATTCAGATTGAGGTTATGAAAGGGGCCACATTTCCACATTTGATCCTTGGGTGCTAGACCAACTTTTGTGGCCTCAGCACCTCAATATTTTATAATAATCCTTTGAAATATCAGATTGTGAAATTTCCTATATAATCCCATAAAAATGTTTCAACTATCCATCAAGACTCCAGGTTGGTGGGATTAAGTAATGATGCCCGAAAGATAAATGAAAAATAAAAACAATCACAATAGTTTTAGTTTGAGGGATTACCATAGGGTAATCTTAGATTATAGGGCCACCAATAATTTTTTGTTTCAACACAACTATTGATGTAAGTAATAAATAAAATTCATATAAATAAAATTTTATTTCTTAAGTCATCAAAAACCAAAAATATACCATTAATTCTTACTTAGGTATAACTATACAATAAATTTTATTGAAATGTTGTGAGAAGGGTCTTAGAGGACCACTTAGGGATTGATTTACACTCTAATATACCAAAACACAATATAAAAGGATGAAAAGAATCTAAATATCATAAAATAGTGGTAGGCATCATAATAAAATCAATATTATCTACTAAAAAATCCCAGTATTACCAAAAATGTCATACAACTAAAAATTAATAAATATTAATTATCAAATAAAAAATGTTAATAAAAAAACTAAAATAGACAACATGCTCCATAAGAATCCAAAAAATTAATGAAAAAATCCGTGAAATACCTCTATATACCATCTCTCATTTACCAATGAATATTTTAATTACCTAAAACAATATGAATTTAGTCTATACACACATGAGGTGTGCAACTATAGTATGTGAGAAAATTATCCTTAGTAGAAAACATTAGCATTCCTACTATATAAAAGAATCAGTATGTACTTTTATACAAGTATTGAAAAGATAAAATAATTTAAATGTTATCACCTTAATCACACAATGAATATTGGGTGAAACCCATGTTACAATAAATAAACCAAACCCAATTTTCCCAATGGTGTTATATGTTGATTACAGAACCAAGCCCATGAATTATCATGAATACCTAGCCTCTCCCAAGTTTAACTATGCATTAAGAACAAACATATCATAGAATTAAAAATACATTCTATCCCATGGTATCATTTAAATATATCCCTTAATAGATTACCCTTACATACTGTAAAATACCACTTATCTAGCCTCTCAAAAAAAAATACATTCCATATCAATTCGTATCGTATCATAGTTTTCTATAACTTTATTATAAGGTTCCATATTATTGGATCATTCATAACACATAATATTATGTGATAAGAATCACATGAACCAAATTAAACCGATCCTAAAATATCAATTAAATCATTTGACTTTCTTTTTTATCTTTTAAATCATTTTGTAAGATCATGTGGAAGAAAAATAATTCTAATGTTCTTTTATAGCATCAAAACATAATAATTTCATTGAGAAACACCTATCAAGAGACTCCATTGAGGTCTCTACAACTCAAATTTCATCCCTAGGATCATTAGGTAACCTTTTCCCAACTAATAATATTTTTAACCCATTTAAATTTCATTTTTATCAATGTTCATTACTTTACGTAACATTATAAACAAACACATTAACCATGAAAATACAAGGTTAATTCCCAAAGTAAGCATGGATCATTTATTCCATTCAATACATCATTTTAATACATAAATATGTACATCATAACATCAAAAGTTTTATTTTCACACAAATGGAAATATCAATTACAATATAAAATCTGAATTAAAAAGAAAATATCAATACAGAGATTCATAAAGAAGTGTTTAGAACTAAATTCCTTAGTAATCCCATTCTATCAATATTTACTACCTCTATTTAACCATCTGAAATCCCCACATTTTCATACACTTTATTTCAACACATAAAAAAATTCATTTCTCTAACTAAATAATCATATATGAATCGATAACCACTATTGCATCCCTTATCCACAATTTCAGGTCACAAAAACCCATAAAATATTTATCCTAAACTCATTTTTAACATGTAAAAACATTTACAAGTCAAATAATACATAAATTAATCAAAATCATATAATCATTTCATATTTTTAATATAAACACTTGCTAAAATCCATGAGAGAGTAATAGGTCACCGAACTCAATGAATATGAGAAATTCACATATAATAGAGATTCTTAAAATCTCCAAGAACTCAATGATTCATGGATCAATAAAACTAAAAGAAGATAAAATGGGATAATAACAACACATTGACTAAAATCTTTTCTGCTTTACCAAATAAGTTATGATTTATGAATCACTCACCATGATGTAACCATTGCATTAATTAGATAAAAAATCCAAGACCAAATATATAAAAAATCATACATAATTCTATGAAATAAAGAGAGAGGATTAACCATCAAAATATTCACAAAAAAGTATCTGAATGAAATTTAAAGAAAGAATTATAGAATTAACAACCAATTATCACACCCATAAAAATGTATATATAACCATATTTAAAAAATTGAAATAGAGCAGACCAGGTACCCAGATAGAACACATCAACCACTTAATGGATAGTCCTCCTCCAATTATATGTCTACTTACCACCTAGTGTCTAGTTTAGTGTACCCTCACCACTTTCTCATACAATGAGTACTCATTATCCCTAGCATCGAGTACCCTAGGGACATTTCAAAAAAAATCAACAAGATCAACCTATATCTCCTCTTCCAATTTCTTTTATAAATAAATAACTCCTAAAAACAATTCTTAATTAGACACAAAAATAATTAAGGGACATAAATTTAAATAATAGACATAATTCAATGATGGGTTCATTAAAAACTCCCTACTATTGGGATTCTCGTATGAAAATCATCTTAAATTTTTATAATGAACAACTCCGTCATCAAGGCTCATTTCTATAAGATTTTCGATACATAAATATAAAATCTTATAATTCAACTATATTGGGAGAAAATTAAATGAAAATTGTCAACATTAAAATCATTAAAAAATCACCCGTTAAACATACTAATAATCTAATTCCTCAATTATTAATTATGTCTTAACATCAATCACACTACAGAAAGATGCAATAAATTCATTTTAAATTAATTATTACCAAGTCACTGGTTAATATATATGACATATCATTAAACCAACCATCCAAAACCAATCATCAATTACTAATAAAGACTTAATCCAAATTTCAACATACCCATACCAAAAAAATAATATTTATTTAAAAAATTTCAATAAGAAAATAACATCAGAATTATTCACACAAAATTATCAATAAAATTAAGTGAAACAAAATTTTCCATTAGTAAAATATCAAAAGTCATCATGCGTGATCAATAAATTACATTCATGGTTAAAATATTTGATAACTATTAGTTATATATATTTATATCATCATTTTAATGGAAATAAATTATATATGATTCAAATTATATATCTTTTATTTATTATTTAGAAAAATAATAGTTATGTTTTATTGAAATTTACTCTTTTTAGAATAAAAGGATATGAAATTTCCTCAAATAGTGTAAATTGAAAAAAATTGGGGGACAAAGAAGAAGTAGATAAATCAAGATAACACCAAGATATCCCAGAACCATTGAAATAATCTACTAAGGCACCCAGAGGTGGCTATAAAATATCTATTTATAGCCCAGAAAAAATATATTATATGATTATTCATTCATAAAATAGAGTCATGGGTGCATATATGTGGCCAAAAATCACGAGGGAGGATAATGGTGATTAGCGTATCATGTATTGGGCATCACAGGTGGATGAGGGAGAACATTGAAACCCTTGTAGAATTCTCTAGATGGTCTAAGAATATTAAAAAATTATTAATGATTTTTCGACCTCTAAATTTTATAATGCAGGATGAGTAATTTATGGAATTATGAAACTAACCAAAATTTCATCATCTTGATTTTTAACCTACATCACCATCAAAATGAATTTGGGATATAATTTGATTTTACCCAATGGATTTGGGGAAAATTTTATAATTTACTATCTAGATGAAAGGAAAAAATAAATATGTTTTCACCACACAATAAATGGAGTGAATTATTTATATAGGTGATGGAAAAAATCCAAAATGGGGATCCTTACACCAAAGTAGATGGAATTTTGAGTTTCTATTTTGATGTTGTCATACCCTTGTTTAAGGGAAATGGTATTCAAAGGACCATGAGGACCATTTTCTCATGGTTTATTTTCCATTTATATTTCACAAATTCGATTTGTGATTTGAAGAGTGAGTTATAAGTTATGAGTCTAAAAATTTTATATAAACGAATCAAATATTTCACATAGTGGTGTGGCTACGTTTTTCCATGTCTATTTTGGGGAGGTCAAATGAGACTGAGATAAGAATTTTTGGTAAAATTTGAATGGTGAAGTTGAATTCAATGTTCTATCTCATAGAATAAAACTTCACCTCATATATTTTCCATACCCCTCATCATGGTGAGTGGAATAATTTAAATAGAGTTATTTTCAACATTTTAGTGGTATTTTACCCATTTTATTGTTATTACATAGTTATTAGGAGCACTGTTTCATTGCATTTTCCTTTTAATATTATTATTAAGGGTACATACTTTATTTTCAAGTAAGTAATTTTTTTCAATTGATGAAAACGACTATTTTTCATATCTTATCTTATATATTCATCTATAAGTTGAACTATCCATTTATATTGTAACTCTATCTCAAAATGAGTAGATACAACTTTAAGGGTGTGAGGGGTTTAGAGTATAATTATGAATACCTAAATAATCATTTACATTAATCATGGAAACATTGTTTTTTGTTGAGAATTAGATTTGGAATTTAATTGAAGCTATATCACATTATATAAATCTTACCAAGAGGAGTGTAAGGAGCGAAATCCTAATTTAATTGAGTGAATTGAGTTGTGTGTAGTAGATAATATTTATCTTTCATATTAAGAGATAAAAAATTATTCTAGAGAGTTAAATATATCATGAAGGATGTATTTCCATTAGTGTAGGTAGAACTTATTAATTTTATAAGAATAAGTCTAAAATTTATATTGACTTTGTGTCCAGTGATTTATCAAATTTATGATTGAGGGAAGTGATAATTTCGTAAATTAAATCCTTTAAAATTGATCCCATGGTAATTTTTTTATAAATTGTTTCCCAATAAAATCATTATTTTTATATTCACAAACGTTTTTTAATAATTTTTTAGTCAATTTCCATATAAAAAATCATTGAAGTCTAAAATCATTAGTATTCATGTGGAGAGACTGCATCATTTATGATATAAACAATAATATAGTAGTGAAGGATTGAGAAAACCTTTAAATTTAGGAATTGGTAACCCATGGGGAGGTAATGAAACTCTAAATGATTTTCTATTTTTGGTACAATTTCAGGGCAGTAATGATGAACGTTTGATTAAATAAATACAATTATTAAATCATTCATTTTCCCCAAACATTTGTTTTACAAAATTTAACTCCCCTTTCATACATATATATTGTGTTTTTGTAGTCAATGGACTGTTTCTCCATGAGTAGGACACTAATTACTCATTCAAAAATATTGAACGCTAAATAAACACTTAAGTTTGATGATGATATTGAGAGGTTCATAGTCACAAAATACTAGTTATCCATTATAGATATCTATATAAAAAGTAATTTTAATTGACACAATGCATATCTCACCAGTAAATAAAATAATTCTGGGGAAAACCCTATTTTTTTAGAGTATATCATCATTGAATGAGGTTTACCATTTATTTATGGGGCTACATCAATAATCACACAACCTTTGATTTAGGTAAAAAACATTAAAATGAAATAGATTCGTCAATATATGATCCAAAGCAACAGATAATTTAGTATCTTATAGAGTGTAGACCCACATGGACACTTCTCTGATTTTATGGATATCTATGACACATTCTTATATAATGGTGTTTCTTCAGACACAATATAATTTAGGGTGTTTCACTTCTCATTGTGGGATAGATATATTTTTTGGCTTAAGAACAAGATAGTAGGATATATCTCTACCTATAATGAGTCCTCTGAGAAGTCCCTTGACAATGAATTCCCACTAGTTAAACATAGTAGTTGAGTATAACTTCAAAAACCTCACTCATAATGATGAGGAATTGGTTTGGGATAAATGATATAGATTCAATTATTTATTAATAATATTATCACACTATAAGGCCCTAGCCTTAAACCTTACTTAATATTTAATTAAATGAATAATTCGCATTGAGGATCTTTTCAGGTTTAGAGTTTTAGAAAATTCGGTTATAACTATTACATCTCAAAAGATTACAAAGTAGACACTTCTAATAAGTTTACATAGAATTAATACTCTTAAAAAGAAACATGTATAGTTCCATGTTTTATATAGCATGACTTTCCATTGATCCCATCCTTGACCCTATTCCACAGTAAGTCCTGTGAAAAACATTTCAAAAAAACTTAGGGTGAGCATAAAAAGCTCAGTAAGGGATACAAAATGAATGAAAACTATTAGTTTTTAAAAACAACAAGTAAACCATGTATACTTTATCAAAGTAATAATTTTCAACTTTATGAATTAGTAAAAACTCTTCACAGAATAAAAGTTCATTACTTACCCTTTTGTAATCAAAATATCACCATAAAACTCATATAAAGAACACATAACATATAAAGGTAACTTGGGACATAAACATACTTAAATGGAATAACCATATGGTCGACTTCCATACATAATTAAATGGAATAGCCATATGGCCGACTACCATACCCAATGCATTAGAGGTTATAATGTAACCACCCGTCCTGGTATTCACGGCACTGCCCGTTATATGGTTTATCACGTAACCACCCGTCAAATGTCCGAGTACCATTATAAAATCATAAGACATAAAAAAATATGATGGAAAGAAAACATTTCCACACTTTGATCACAATATATCACTTAAATATATTTACATAACAATTCCATTATAAAAATCATTTTTGATACCAAAATACATAAAATAGTATATGGTATTTATTTCATTTTAAAATCATTACGGCTTGTTGAGGAAGCCAAAGACCAAATAATACTCACGGCGGCGGAAAAGGTCATTGTCACAACGTATGTTAAAAGAAACATTCCATTTTGTCGTTTAGAAAAATGATTTGTATAAAAAGATTCCTTTTGAATACAATTAAAAGTAAAAGGGGTTTATACACCGTATAAAAGAAAGTTGTGTATAAAACAAAATATGCCTCAATGAAACGAGATTGAGACGAAGTCCCTTACCTCGGGTCCCACTTGACTCGATCGTTCTTTAATGTCCTGAATAATAAACTTGAGTTAATTTGTACTTTCTTAATAACATTTTTCAAGTTCATTATTCCTTTTATATCACTTATTACCATGTTATAAACATTATGTAATCATTTATGTTAATAATGTTTGTTTTTTCGATATTTGGTTCTTAAGTCGAAAGTGGACTTCTTACAATGACATGTTGTTCGTGTGGTCAAAGGTTCATTATATCTAGAATTATATTAATGATTTGGATATCATATATATCATATATATCCAGCATATACATGTATTTATAATATTGCATAATCATTTAGAGGTAAGAAATGAAATGCACCGTTCATGGAGACGGTAAGCCGTACGTACGCATGAACGCTACATTCATTTCTATGTCATATTAATGGAAAGAAATAATAATTATATAAAGTTATAATATAATTCCAGTATAACATCATATATAATAACTTTAACTCCATCCATTATACGTCCCACATATGGCATTAAGGAATCAAATCACTTTGAGGGGGTGGTAGTCCGCACTTCCTAAAATTAAGATATCGCGTTTACCCATAATGGAAACCATAAAGGTATGACATAAAAGAAAAATACAAAACCTTAAGGAAAACATAAATATATTATATATCATATATAAATATAGTGACATATTAATGGCCACCTTTTAAGGTGTTATATGGGTGTTGAACAATCATCGTTTCGTGAGGTAGAAATTTGTCATCCACAGAAACATTATGTTCTTTAACCATTAGATGTAGGTGTGTGTAAGTGTATCTCGAATCCTTTACATAAAAACATCTTAGTATATTTAATACACTGGTTTTGTTTCAAAAGAAAGGAATAAAAATCGTTTAGGGGGGTTGGAGTAGCAAAATAAAACATAAGAACACAAGAGAAATCACTTCCTTTAAAACGGGTAACTCTTTTTGATTTGAGCTCAAAGGATACCTTGGGAAGACTTCTGCCCAAAGTGAGGCTTCTAAGTGTAAGAGAGGGCAGTGGAGAGACCAACAGAGAAGATCTTGGCCGAACCAAAGGCTTGAGAGGTGTGGGTATGTAGGTAGAGGTGGGGGCCTTTTATAAGAGGAGAGGAGGGGTACTCTTGGAAAGTTATAAAAGGTTACATTATTATAAAATGGTTTTTGGATACAAAATGTCCCAAAATTATATATTCCTAGTATAAGGTGATAGGAGTTCGAAATATACTCATCCAATAGGTTTTTGACATGTGTAGGTCTTAGATTTTACATTATCATTTCATTTTATTTAAATAGTTAAATAATGAGGTAATTGTTGCATCATCATGATGTCATAAATAATTTAATTTATTTAATGTTAAAAAATCATAAAAAAAATATCATGATGTAGGAAATAGTTTTATCTTTCTAATGAATATTTTTAGTCTAATATATGACTTGTATAACCCCTCTTAAAAACTGTTTTAGTAAAACAACTCATGTTTGTGACATTTTTATTTTAACTATAAATAAAAAGATATTAATGTCATTTTCCTACAAAAGTGGCTCCATGGGGTCCCCAAGTTGACCCATGGATTGTCTTGGTCGGTCATGAAACATCCAATAAGGGTAGGACATGTGTCATGTTCATTTCATATTATTAAAACATTATTCTTACCTTAAATTACACTAATTACCTCTAATCACGATTAAAAACATAAAAGTTACTATTCACCAAAAATTATTTTAATCCCATTGAACCACATTTTTCTTCTTAATTACAACCATGTATGTTGTATTTTTTAAATTCAAAACACATAGGTGGTAAATTTTCATTTAAACGAAAAATCAGTTTTTTAAGTACCACTTAGTGGTTTCACTATTCATCAAAAATTGATGTTTTTCAGAAAAATACCGAAACATCACCCTAAGCTATTTTTGATATTCCGAATTCAAAAATGTTGTCTATTTTACAAAATTCAAAACATATAAGTTGAATTAATTAATTTAATAATTAATTTCCGCTGTCAGAGCAAATAGCGTGTTTTTTATGAAACAATAAGTATCAAAATATTGACACTAGTTTAAGTCCAATTTCAAAGTGAAATTAATTCCAACGACCACTATTGGATTAAATGGTAAAAATATATTCTAATTTAACTTTAAAACCAATTCAAAAGGTAATCTAACAATATAATTAAATTATATTAAAATGTTGTTTTGATGTAAAATGCAGTATTTTTCACTATTCATTAAAAGAAGAACATTGTCAGAAAATACCAAAAAATTATCCAATGTAAATTTCAATTTCCCAATCACAAATAATATGATTAATTTGACAAATAGAGCTTATAGAATTGTCAAAAGTTTTATTTAAAAATGGTTTTCCATCAAAAGGCAGTAAACCAGTCTTTTAAAAATATCAGTGTATTCCATGCTTATGATTGGATTTATTCTCATTTTAAGCCTCTAAAACACTATCTAATTCATAAATAGACATAGATAAGAATATATATTATTCCTTACTTATATGGGATATTACATCCTTCCCCCCTTTAGAAAATTGCGTCCCTGTAATTTATTTACTTATCAAATAAGTGGGGGTATTTATCCCTCAGTGCATTTTTAGATTCCCATGTTTCCTCTTCAATCATGTGGTTTTTAAAAAAACCGTTACCTGATGAATCACCTTATTCCGTAAAGATTTCTCCCTACGGTCAAGAATCTATACCTGTTGTTTCTCATAAGATAGATTTTCTTCCTGCTGAACTACCTCTGGACTGAAAACATGAGATGGATCTGGCATGTACTTCCTTAACATTGAAACATGAAAAACATTGTGTACCTGAGATAAACACGGAGGTAAAACCACTCAGTAAGAAACTGATCCAACTCTCTTGAGAATTTCATATGGTCCAATGAACCTTGGACTCAGCTTTCCTTTCTTACCAAATCACATCACACTTTTCCACGGTGAAACTTCGAGAAAAACATGATCACCTTCCTCGAAAGATAGATCCTTCCTCCTGTTGTCCGCATAACTCTTCTACTAGCTCTGAGATTTTCCCATTTGTTTATGAATCAACTGAACTTTTTCTTCCAACTATTATACCAATTCTAATCCCATCAGCTTCCTTTCACCCACTTCATCCCAAAAAGATAGAGTTGAACACCGCTTCCCATATAATGCCTCAAATGGTGCCATCTGTATACTGGAATGAAAAATGTTATTATAAGAAAAATCAACCAAATAAAGATGTTGGTCCCAACTTACCTGATAATCCATCGAACAAACACGTAGAATATCCTCCAAAGTCTGAATCGTTCGTTTGGACTGCCCATCTGATTGAGGATGAAAAGCTACACTAAAATTTAATTCAGTACCCAATGACTTCTAAAGGCCATTCCCGAAGTTAGAAGTAAACCTGGGATCACGATCAGATACAATGGAGAGGGGAACTCCATGCAACCTAACTATCTCTTTAAGATACAATCGAGAAAGTTGATCTAGAGAGAATTTATCTCAAATAGGAAGGAAATGAGCAGATTTAGTCAACTGATCAACAATAACCCGGATTGCATTATTACCTCGAGATTTCCTCGGTAATCCCACAACAAAGTCCTTGGACACATTTTCCCATTTCCACTCTGGCACCGGTAAAGGCTGAAGCATCCCTTTCGGTAACTGCCGCTCTGCTTTAACCTGCTCACAAGTCAAACACTTCACAGTAAAATCAGCAATATCCCTTTTCATTCCATCTCACAAGTAATACTCCTGAAGATCTTTATAAATCTTAGTACTGCCAGGATGAACTGAAAACCGGGAACTATGAGCCTCACATAACAACTCATTCTTCAACTGTGAATCACTTGGCACACATAATCTCTTCCCAAATCTCAAAACACAATCATTATCAATGTTAAATTAAAGAAACTTATAATTCTGAACCAGATATACCTTTTTCTGCAACTCACTGTCTTGCTTCTGTGCTTTCTTGATTCTGTCTGATAGAGAAGATTTCACTGATACCGGAAAAAAATAGGACACCCTGCACCAACAACTTCTATGCCAAAGTTCATCAAATCTTTAACCAAGGTATCACGTTCCAAATGAAACATTTTTAATGAAGCATTACTTTTTCGACTCAAAGCATCATCCACTTTATTTGCTTTTCCTGGATGGTAATGAATTGTACAATCATACGCCTTGATTAATTCTAGCCATCTCCTCTGTCTCATGTTTAATTCTTTCTGAGTGAATATATACTTTATACTTTTGTGATCGGTATATATTGCACACTTTACTCCATACAAATGATGCTTCCAAATTTTTAAAGAAAAAACAATATCAGCTAATTCCAAATCATGTGTAGGGTAATTTACCTCATGAATTTTCAACTGGCGTGAAGCATAACCAATTACCTGATAATTCTGCATAAGGACACAACCAAGTCCTTTCAATGAAGCATCACTGTAGATAACAAACACCCCATTCCTGGAAGGTAGTTCCAAAACTGGAGCATTCACCAATTTTCTTTTCAGTTCCTGAAAACAATCATCACATTCTTTTTTCAAGACAAACATAACACCCTTCCGAGTTATCTTAGTCACTGGACTAGATAACCGTGAAAAAGTTTCAACAAACCTTCTGTAGTAACCTTCCAAACCAAGAAAACTATGGATCGCAGTTACATTTTTGGGTTTTGGCCAGTCTTCAAAAACTTTTGATTTAGCAGGATCAACAGTTATTCCATATTTTGAAACAATGTGACCAAGGAATGAAATTTGTTGCAACCAAAACTCACACTTTCTGAATTTCCCATACAATTTCTTTTCCTCTATAGTCTTCAAAATAACCCTTAAATGTATTTCATGCTCCACTTTAATTTTAGAAAACACCAAAATATCATCAATAAACACAACCAATATTTTTCACCAGAGTCAACTGAGCCATCACTGCAACAAACTGTTTAGTTCTGATTCTGACCATCTAGGGATACTTATTTGAAAGGTCATTTCCCTCTATAAGCCTTCCCAGAAAATCTGTTCTATTTCCTCTATGAAAAACCATTCTTAACACATAAATATCTTATGCGAAGCAACATGGAAATATTTAAATGCTATTTCATTTAAAAAAGAAATATTTTTTGGATAATCATTTAATAGAATTCTAACTCCTAAAGTTATCTAAACCGACCTCTGATACCAACTATATGGTCCCGGCCTTAAACCTTACTTAATATTGAATTAAATGAATAATTCACATTGAGGATCTTTTCAAGTTTAGAGTTTTAGAGAATTATGACATAACTATTACATCTCAAAATATTACAAAGTAGACACTTCTACTAAGTTTCCATAGAATAAAAACACTTAAAAAGAAACATCTCTAGTTCCATGTTTTATATAGTATGAATTTCCCTTGATCCCATCCTTGACCCTATTCCACAGTAAGTCATGTAAAAAAACTTTCAAAAAAAACATGGGGTGAGCATAAAAAGCTCAGTAAGGGATACACAATGAATGAAAACTATTAGTTTTTCAAAACAACAAGTAAACCATGTATACTTTATCAAAGTAATACTTTTCACCTTTATGAAGAAGTAAAAACTCTTCTCCAAATAAAAGTTCATTACATACCCTTTTTTAATCAAAATATTACCATAAAACTCATATAAAGAACACATAACATATAAAGGTAACTTGGGACATAAACATACTTAAATGGAATAACCATACGGTCTACTTCCACACATACTTAAATGGAATAGACATACGGTCGACTTCCATACCCAATGCATTAGAGGTCATAACATAACCACCCATCCTGGTATTCACGACACCACCCGTTATATGGTTTATCACGTAACCACCCATCAAATGTCCAAGTACCATTATAAAATCATAATACATAAAACAAATATAATGGAAAGAAAACATTTCCACACTTTCATCGCAATATTTCACTTAAATATATTGACATAAAAAATCCATTATAAAAATCATTTTTGATACAAAAATACATAAAAGAGTATATGGTATTTATTTCATTTTAAAAACATTACGGCTTGTTGAGGAAGCCAAAGACCAAATAATACTCGCGACGGCGGAAAAGGTCATTGTCACAACGTATGTTAAAAGAAACATTTCTTTATTGTCGTTTAGTAAAACACTTCATATAAAAAGACTCCTTTTTAATAAAATTAAATGTAAAAGTGGTTTATACACCTTATAAAAGAATGTTGTGTATAAAACAAAATATGCCTCAATGAAAGGAGATTGAGACGAAGTCCCTTACCTCGGGTCCGACTTGACTCGATCATTCTTTAACGTCCTGAATAATTAACTTGAGTTAATTTCTACTTGCTTAAGAACCTTTTTCAAGTTCATTATTCCTTTTATATCACTTATTACCATTTTATAAAAATTATGTAATCATTTATGTTAATAATGTTTGTTTTGTCTATATTTGGTTCATAAGTCAAAAGTGGACTTCTTAAAATTACATGTTCTTCATGTGGTCAAAGGTTCATTATATCCAGAATGATATTCATGATTTTTATATCATATATATCATATATATCCATCGTATACATATATTTATAATATTACATAATCATTTAGAGGTAATAAATGAAATGCACCGTTCATGGAGACGGTAAGCCGTACGTACGCATGAACGCTACTTTCATTTCTATGTCATATTAATGGAATGAAATAATAATTATATAAAGTTATATTACAATTCCATTATAAAATCATATATAATAACTTTAAATCCATCCATTATACTTCCCACATATGGCATTAATGAATCAAATCACTTTGAGGGGGCGATAGTCCGCACTTCCTAAAATGAAGATATCACGTTTACCCATAATGGAAACCATAAAGGTATGACATAAAAAAAATACAGAAGCTTAAGGAAAACATAATCATATTATATATCATATATAAATATAGTGACATCTTAATGGCCACCTTTGAAGGTGTTATATGACTGTTGAACAGTCATTGTTTCGTGAGGCAGAAATTCATCATCTACAAAAACAGTATGTTCTTTAACCATTAGATGTAGGTGTGTGTATGTGTAGCTAGAATACTTTACATAACAACATCCTAGTATATTTAAGATACTTGTTTTTTTTCAATATAAAGGAATAAAAAGAGTTTAGGGGGGTTGGAGAGGCCAAATAATACATAAGAACACAAGAGAAAACACTACCTTTAAAACGGGTAACTCTTTTTGATTTGAGCTCAAAGGCTTCCTTGGGAAGACTTCTGCCCAAAGTGAGGCTTCTAGGAGTAATAGAGGGCTGTGGAGAGACAAAAAGAGAAGATCTTGGACGAACCAAAGGCTTTAGAGGTGTGGGTAAGGAGGTAGAGGTGGGGGCCTTTTATAAGAGGAGAGGAGGGGCACTCTTGGAACGTTATAAAAGGATACTTTATTATAAAATTATTTTCCGATAAAAAAGGTCCAAAAATTATATAATTCTAGTATAGGTGATAGGAATTCTAAATATACTCATCCAATAGGTTTTTGACATGTGTAGGTCTTTGATATTACATTATCTTTTCATTTTATTTAAATCGTTAAATAATGAGGTAATCGCTGCATCATCATGATGTCATAAATAATTTACTTTATATAATGTCTAAAAATTATAAAAAAAAATTCATGATGTAGAAAATCGTTTTACCTTTCTAATGAATATTTATAGTCAAATATATGACTTGTATAACCCCACTTAAATATTTTTTTTGTAAAATAACTCATGTTTGTGACATTTTTATTTTACCTTTAAATAAAAAGATATTAATGTCATTTTCCTAAGAAAGTGGCTCCATGGGGTCCCCAAGTTGACCCATGGATTTTATTGGTCGTCCATGACACATCCAATAAGGGTAGAACATGTGTCATGATCATTTAATATTATCAAAACATTAGTCTAACATTAAATTACACTAATTACCTCTAATCGCGATTAAAAACTTAAAAGTTACTATTCACCAAAAAATTATTTTAATCCCATTGAACCACATTTTTCTTCTTAATGACAACCATGTATTTCAGATTTTTGAAATTCAAAACATTGAGGTGGTAAAATTTCATTTAAACTAAAAATCAGTTTTTAAGTACCACTTAGTGGTTTCATTATTCATCAAAAATTGAAGTTTTTCAGAAAAATACCAAAGCTTCACCATAAGATATGTTTGATATTCCAATTCAAAAATGATGTATATTTTACAAAATTCAAAACATATAAGTTTCATTAATTAATTTAATAATTAATTCCTGCCGTCATAGAAAATAGCGTGTTTTTTATGAAACAATAAGTATCAAAAGATTAACACTAGTTTAAGTCCAATTTCAAAGTGAAAATAATTCCAACAACCACTATTGGATTAAATGGTAAAAATATATTCTAATTAAAATTTAAAACCAATTCAAAATATAATCTAACCATTTAATTAAATTAGATGAAAAAGTAGTTTTGATGTAAAATGCAGTATTTTTCACTATTCATTAAAAAAAGAACATTGTCAGAAAAATTCCAAAAATTTATCCAATGTAAATTTCAATGTCTCAATCATAAATAATTTGTTTATTTTGAAAAATAGATCTTATAAAATTGTCAAAAGTTTGATTTAAAAATGGTTTGCCATCAAAAGGCAGTAAAACAGTCTTTTAAAAATATCAGTGTATTCCATGCTTAAGATTGGATTTATTCTCATTTTAAGCCTCTAAAACACTATCTAATTCATAAATAGACATAGATAAGAATATATATTATTCATTACCTATTTGGGATGTTACACACACCACCTACAAAATATTGGGATTTAGATATAACATTCTATTATAGACTATATCCCACAACATGAACTATAATGGATTTATCAATTGATAGAGGCCTTATATTAAAGAAAAATGAAGTTAGACATGATATTTTTGACTATATATCAAAAATTAAAACTAAATTTATAGTGATCATGTACCCATAAGAGTGGTTTTTATCTCAATGAAGTTATGAAACACCTAATAACACATGTGTATTTTATTACAAAGCAACTAGATTTGGTTCATTTTCCCAGCCAGAAGTGGTCTCATATACCATCAAAAATAATTGAATTATAGTAATATTAGATGTATGGTGTTCCAAATACACATCAAAAGAGAAGATTATTATCATAGTATGAATAACCCCTATATTCCAACTATATTAGTTTCAATAAAGGAAAACCTCAATTCTAGACTTTTTATAGAAACCCCAGGAGAGCCCCACCACATTAACATTAAAATTCTTGAGGGAATCAAAAAAAGTGGGAAAATTTCTGAACACAACTAGTACCACCTACATATCCATCATATCCAAAAAGACTAAAATTTACGTACTCTCCAAATAGTGAGAGTTGAACAGTATCCACCACAACAACAGTACTATAAGTAGTTCCCATCATGAAAAAAATGCCAAAACTTTCATCCATAATAAGAAAACCATGATAATTTTCATATCACATTCATTAAAAAGACCGACCGAAGGATAAAAATTATAGAAATAGATATGTATAATCAAAATGATTATCTATATCACCTTGAGAATTATGTAATATGGATCAATAAAACCCATAAAAAATAGTTATCATGTATATTTATTTAAAACACAAAACATTATGTTTGAGTTGAAGTCAATGCTTTCACCTTAAGATACAACTGAGATATTTTGTAATGAAAACGAAAAGAGTCTGGAAAAAAATGGATAAAATGTAAAAATAATTTTGGTTACGATAAAGAATAAGATACAAAAGACTAAGAGGGAAGATATGAAATTAAAACAAGAAATAGAGTATGATAGAAAAAGTCGAGAGGATAATTATAGGAAAATTATTTTCACCTTTACTAGAAGATAAAGAAAAAGAAGAATAATATATGTCCTTAACACAATAAACCCCCCTATCCTCTTTCTATCGTGGATTATTAATGGGAGAGTTGAAGTCCAATAAAAAAATTACATATACATGTTCAAATATCTCTACATAAATATCCCTTTTATAGAGGATATATATAAAATTATGACCTATGATAAATTATTAAAGGTGTTTTTCTCTAATAAATGTAATATGGAATACTTAGTAGTTAATAAAATAATGTTTAGTGATAGTTCAAAGAAATATCCCACCAATTATAATTGAACATCTGTGTTTTTCAATCCCATAAACCATTAGATATTACAGATTTGGAAAGGAACATTACGATTTGGTTGTAAGTGTCAACCTAATAATTATGACTATATTTTAGATATTTTAATTAGATCAATCAAACATTACTAGAGTATTCTTATAACTTGTATATAGATAAGTTAAATTCATCTAGGTAATATTAGTATAATTTTATATTTATGTTTGGAAATTTATCTTCCTAGTTGAATTGTTGATCCTCACTACAGAATAAGTAGGTGGAACACTTATTATATTGGGAGACCCATTCCAAAAACAAATAAATTATTTATAAATGTGATTCATAGAATAATAATGTATATATTATTTAGGATAAGGTAATATTTTTTTTGGTTAAGGCCACAATATTAGGAACAAATTTATTAGAAAACCAATATATATTTGTCACTGATGAAGAAGAAGTTAAGAAATAGATATCTCTCCAAATCCTACAAGAGGAATTAGAGAAAAATATAATGTCATTTTTTATTAAATAGTGAATAAGTAAGAATAATTTTATAAATATGAATATGAGTACATAAAATATTTTAAATTAGTTATGATGACAGAACCACTGAATATATAATATTCTCTAGAGTTCATCCCTAAAATTATCAGGACAAAAAATTAGTAATTAAAACCAATTATGAATTAAATATGTTACCCATATATTGGGGAAATATAAATGTTTTGGTAATCATAAATTAAAAATGAAAAATGGAGAAAATAAGGAAATTTTCTCATTTTTTTCAAAGTAGGAAACAAGAATTTTTCGTGTGTCACAACTAATCTTAAGGGAATTAGACTAATGGTATGAAACATTATTGTATAACTTCAATATGAAGTAACATGAATCTAATAACCAAAAATGAGATTCATTCCACCCATGATGTAGATTGTAAAGTAAGAGGTATTGAAATTGATGAATTCATGAATCATTTTATATACCTAATATAGTGAGTGGGTGATCCCCCTTAAATTGGTGTCAAATAATGGTGGAATAATAGTGGTAAAAAATGAATAGAATGATATTATTCCTATAATAATAATTATGGGATGGTTGGTATGTGTTGATTATATAAAATTAAATGTCGCAACTCTGAGCGATCAATCACCATAAACATACATGGAACATATGTTTTACTAATCAACATGTAATGATTGGTACTATTTTTCAAATGTATACTTGAGATACAACCAAATCTAGGTGGACCAAGCAAGCCAATCGAACAATAATTTTACCTACTGATATGAGACATTCACATACCATCAAATGTATTTTTGGAATGTGTAATGAAAAAAATGGTGCATGGACCATATGTTTGATGACATATAAAAAGAGTTATATAAAATATTCATAGATGGATTTTTAGTGTACCTGAAATATTTCATTGAGTTCCAACATAGGCTAGATATATTCTTACAAAATTTTGATGAATAATATCTATAATTAAATTGTTAAATGTACCATTTCAAGATAATTGTATTCATTTTACAATGGAACATTATTTCAATACAGATAATAGAGGATGATCCCATAAAAAAGACATAAAGGATCTACCAGAACCCATAGCTGTCTAAGGGAATAGAGGATTTCTTATTCTTCCAATATTTTACCACTGATTTGAAAAATATTTTTTTTATGATTTCATCAATCCTTACAAATATTTTGGTGAATAATGTATCATTTTTTTTAATGTGAAATGTCAGGAAACCTATACTGTTTTAAAATAATTGATAGTGGAATCCTCAATCATTGTAGCTCCAAATGAAGAGAAGGATTTTGAACAGATGTGTGATGCATGTAGATTTAATATTGGATCTATATTTGTGTAGAAGGTTAATAAAATTTTATAACATATCTATTATTATAAACACACAATAAATGATTCTTAATGAAGTTATAAATCTAAAAAAGGAAGTTTCTTATGGTCATGTTCACATTTGACATGTTCAAGTTATATCTTGTTATATCTTATGTAATTGTTTACACTAACGAATAAGAGATAAAGAACCTATTAAATATTAAGGATGAGAAAAAATGACTAATATAGAGAATTGTTTACTACATTAGATTAATGTTACCATCAAGGACAAGAATGGATCTAAAAATTTTATAGAAGACAACTTATCAAGTCTACAGTTACCAAACATCGAGGAATAATTCAAGATAGATATTATAAATGAATTACCTAATGATATTATATTCCTATCACGTCAAATATTTTTAACCTAGATTAATAATATATAAAATTATTTAGACACTAAGACATTACCCACACATCTCATATCAATAATGTAATATATTTTCAGGTTAGGTGGCCTATAATATTTGTGGTGAGCCTCATTTTTTAAGGAATTCTGTGATAGATTGAATCAAAAGTGTCTACGAGAAGAGGTGGTAAGAAGTTTTTTATAATTTTTTTCATAAAACACACTCCATGGAACCCATATACCAGATCATAAGTAAAAAAATCCTTCATTGTGGATTTTTTTAGCTTACCCTCCATGGATATACTAGAGAGTTTTTACAAATTTTATATCACTGTTAATTGGTTGGAAATATTGTTAAGAGGAATGAGATGATCCAATAGAAAATAATTGAAGTGTAAGTGTTCAATGTGTGTTGTATAAAATTCATAGTTTCCTTACCAAATTCCCTTTTCAAGACGTATGTATTATTTTTTATGGATTACATAACCAAATGTGTGGAAGTGGAATTCACATATCTTGAAACAACCATAGTAGTGATAGAATTGTTGAGAAAAAAACTTCACAAGTTATAATTCCTTGATTATATATAAATTATTGAGGAACACAATCGTGAAATGAATAAGGGATAATGTTTTGTTAAAAAAATTGAATTAATTATAATACTACCATGTCTTATCATCTAAAAATAGGTGGTAATGTGGAAACTTCAAACAGATAGATAAATAAAATATTGGAAAATACTATATCATCATGATGGAAGTATTAGAGAATGATGCTAGAAAATAATATATTAGTATAAAATATGTTTTATAAAACAATGATTGGTACCACCACTTTTTATGTAGTGTATGGAAAACCATTCCACTTATTACTAGAACATGGGAACCGGTCATTTTCAGAATTGAAGAAGATCAATTTAGAGGAATAAAAAGTATGACATAAGATGTTACTAAATATAGAATAGCTGGAGGATATGATAAGAGACTCGTATAAAAATTAAATTATTTTAAATGAAATAGACAAAAGTACAATAGATGGATTTATCTATAGACCATTTCACTTGAAGACAATGTACTCTTATTAAATTCTTGTTTGGGAATTTTTTTATTAAAATTAATGTCATAGTGGTCCGAACCAATTGTAGTCATGGTATCCTTTCCACATAGATATATTAAGATTCAAAGTGTGAATGATTATTTATTAAAAGTAAATGTATTTATGAGAAGCTATATATTAAATTTTTTTATGATTTATGCACCCTCTCCTTTAAGTTTTTTTAAAAAATAATTTTAGTTATTTCTATCTCTGGACATAAAAGGAAGTGCAGACTAAGAGTCCACCAGGGTATGTTTTTAAAACTAAAATATATAATTTTGTTTCCTTATATTTTTTTAGACTTTAGTCAAAATATTTATGTTTTTATATTAAATATATCTTTTAGAATATTTGGGGGACATACAGTTGCTACCCAAGGTAGTTTTTGTGGGGTTTTATAGATCGAAGTTGAAATAATGGTCACCAAACTATGGGTCTGTCAGGAATGGTCAATAGGGACTGTATGAGACTAAAATGAAAAATAATATGATGTTGAATGATTTATGGTACACCTAATGAAATATTTGTGGATTAATATGTCTTTATGATGTAGAAAAAGGACTAGAAACACTGTCTATGATGTGCTAAAATGTTCTGAAATGGGAGTTTCATATTATAATAAAGGGAAAAACATTCCCCTAACCATATAATTGAAGACTCTACTAGTAGTTCACTTGAGGAAGTTAAATGAAACATATTAAATTCTTTATCATGGTGGCCAGTGTGGTGGTTTACCTGGGAAAAATAATATACCTCTTATATAGAAACTCTATAGTAAATGAGCATCCCAATGCCCATTGTGATATACAAATGTTTTTTTTATTTTACATGACTCTGTAAAAATTCTACAAGGATATATAAGATCCAATGTAAAATCCTGTATTAGTAAGAAACAACATAAAAACTATGATAAATTCATAGATGTGTGTCTCCATATGTGTAATTAAGTTCATATGAGAACTACTAGAATTTCAAAATTTGGGTCAATCACACCCATCCATTTTATTCACCATTGAATAGAACATGATACTGGAGTGGGTCAAATTTCAATACACAGAAATTATAGGAACCACACCATGGTGGGATCGTATTGGACGGTTTTGAAGAAAAAATAAAATATAAATATTATTGAAGTTAAACCAATGCTTCATTCCTCACTCAGGTTCCCCCCAAATCTTATTGCACATTAATATTTCAAATATACGATTTAGGGAAGTTTTCTCTGAATTTTCTTAAAAATTCCCTACAAGCATAAATTTCATTTTCTATTATTTGATTCATTCTTCCCTTGTCGTTTTTAAACTATGAGTATAAAAATTTCTTTTAAGTGTGTGGGGAGATATTCTTGTACTTACCTATGATCCCACATGGGTTTTTTATTTTTATCATCATTTGATGAGACATTTTCATTGGAATTCATGATATTGGGCTATGTATGTAAATAATAACCATGGAAAGTATACGTTATGTTTTCATTGAAATTCATTAGAAAATTTATTTCTTTTTTACTCTAAAGTACACACAAGTTTGATTAATGTGATGGATTTTAATTCTATTTTAGATTTCATGAAGTAACTATTAAGTTATCATTCATTGGTATTCACTAAATGAGTTATTATCTATATATTTAAGTTTATCTTGTTGACAGACATCTAGAACTAATGGTTTCAACTCATTTTATGAATATTTATTAAGGGAAATCAATACATACATCACTAAAACAACATTATTTATACCTTATAAATGATATGATTATACATGATCACTTTTTAAATTAATTAGGTATATTTATTATTGATACCTTTACCCATGAGTCATACATTTTCATTATATACTAGTTAGCTCAAAGAAATATGGATTACCTTTGTTAGGAATCAATGACATTACAATCCTATTTTAGGATTTTCTACCATACTCTATGTATTTTTGGGATAATCAATTGAATAAGTATAGGGGATAGGTTGTTAATGGTTTAAATTAGATATTTATTATTGATAAACGGTAGTGTGAGGATTTTTCATTGGGAATATAAGAAGGTTCCTAATTATATTTAAATGTATTATAATGTTTACCGTTTGTGAAATTTAATAACAAAAATTCAAGTAATGGGTTATTTCATTCATGGGTCAAAATAACCATTGATTGATAAATTCTATTTATTATTTATGGTTCATTGGTGGATGTGAGATAATTTTCAATTAAAAATATTATATTTTTTAATAATTAATAAAAAAAAGTTTGTATGTATTTAGTATTATATCATGATTTATGAAGCTTCACATTATGTTTTAGGTATAGGGGTGTTGTTACCCAGGAAAGAGAATTTTCATTAAGCTTAATAGTCGATTATCATGAAATTTTCAACATATTTTCAAAATTATTTTAGATTTGGATGTTTATACATCAATTTATACATAAAATTAATTCTCATATTCAATTGAACCAAAATTTAAATCCATCATGATTAATTGTGATCACTGTCTTTATGGGGTGTTGATTTATTATTTCATGAAAGATTACAGATTTAATGTCTTCAATTAAGACTATCTATAAAACTATTTACATTTACCAAGAGTGAAATTATAAATTAACATGAACACGTTAATAAATAAATGGATATGGACATACATATAAAGGTAAGAAAACTATGATGTATGGGAAGGGGGATTAGAAAGGAAATTTGGTAATAAAGTAAAAATAATTTCCCAAGAGGAATGAGTTTTTGAGACTAAAAAATTTTCAATTATTCCTCCACTCTATATCCACTATTTGACCAATAATTTTTATTGTTGATTGATGTTATCTTTCGGAATATTTTTTGAGATGCATTTTTAGCTTGAGGACAAACAATTATACATGTTTTGTGGATTCTGATAACGCTTATTTTTAAATATATTTTCATCATGAGTTATAAAAATTTAAATGATATTTATATATCCATTTACATTATTTTAAATTTTATTTTTTAAAATATTTATTAGTGATGTTTTTTGGTGTTCTACTATATTTTAATATATCTGAAGAAAATGTATTCTAAATCGTGTTAAGTAGAAAAGTCTGGTAGACAATGGAGTAGTAATAAATCTGGTTAGCACCATGATATCCCTAAAACAATGAAGAGAGACATTATTAAACCATGATTATTCAATCCAAACCCAATGGGAAGGCTAACTAGGCATGGAATAATAGAAGTCCACTATGCCATGGCACAAATTCATGGAATCTTCTGTGGGATATCATAGATTATTAGTGGAAAATGTTTTTTATCCACTTACATGTAGGGAAACATGTGAGGCCGATGGAAAACACATATTCCCATGAAGAGTACTATATTTGACCTATTTAGTTTTGTATATTATAACAATGTAGATAACTTCTTAATTTTTTGTTTGCAATAAGTAATGTGGGGCACAATGAAACTAACACAAATGAAATTTTCCAATTTTTTATCTGGTATTTCCGTTACAGGGGATTTATGAAATAATAGTCCCATATTTCATAGATCTTGGATGGAATTTTTATTGTGATGTATGAATTAATATACATGGGAAATATTGTCATCAAATCATGAAATGTGTTACATCATTATTATTATTTTTTCAAAATTTCACAAATTTAATGTTGGATTCAAAGTGGGTGAGATATGTTTTAAGTGATGAAATGTTTTCTAAAGGACTTGATGATTTCACAGAATAGGGAAGCTATGTCTTTCCGTATTTGTTTTGGGGAGGTTATATTGGATTTATATAAGGATTTATTATAAAAGTTTAAGTGTGATGTTAATGAATTTACACTATCAAACATATTTAAACATCCCAATGTCTATTTCCTAGACCCCTATGCCGCGGTGGGTGGAATAATTTAAATATAGTATTTGTTGACTATTGTGGGATTTTTTTTCCATTTTTATAGTTTACTATTTTTAATTTAAATAAATAATAATTTCTATATTACTTAATACATTATTCTTAAATTGAAATCACTTAATTTCAAGGTAATTTTTTTTTGCAATGACCCAAGATTTTAGTAAACAATGTTTTCTTTACTAAATATCATGTTGAGTAGATTTTATTATATGAAAAATCAAACTAAAATAGAAACCATGATACAATAATAAAATAAAATTATTATATATGACTATTATATTATAGTATCTAAATTGGAGAGTATGAATAGAAGTTAACATCTTATTAAAAATATAACATATATATATAAGAGTCATTTTGTTTTCATAAAAATAAAATTTCATTCCACATATTCATTTTCATATTAAAATAAATTACTTGTGTTATTATATGATAATAATTTTGTAATTATTTGTTTTTTATAATCATAGTATTATTAAATATCATGTTACTATGATACAACTGCTCTTTTATTAAAATTCCTAATATAATTTTGTCATCAACATTAATGACATGAATCAAAACTAAAATATTTAGGGAATAAAAATTAATGAATAAAAATCATTATTAAATGTAAATTTAAATACTTATAATGATTTTATAAATTATTAAAATCAAAACTATAAAAAAATATTCAACAAATTCATTATGAAACTAGTAATAAACAGGCAATTTATTCTAATAACATCATTTGAACAAAATAAAATAAAATATGATAATTTATTTATAATAAATTAATATATATATATATTTTAAAAGGTTATAGTTTTTAATAATTTTTTAAAACAGGTTATTAATATTGTTTTATTTTCGTAAGTGGTCATAGAACATTTAGATAATAAGGATTTAAGGTATGGATTTTTCATGACTCAATTACCTTTATTAAGTCATAATGATTCCTTTAATATATGGTTATTACAAGATGGATTTCTTCAATTGTATTTTGAAATTATTATTCATTTCCTCTTCACCTTTTGGGTAATTACTTTGATGACCCTATTTAATTACTTGTGTTATTATATGATAATAATTTTGTAATTATTTGTTTTTTATAATCATAGTATTATTATATATCATGTTACTATGATACAACTGCTCTTTTATTAAAATTCCTAATACAATTTTATCATCAACATTAATGACATGAATCAAAACTAAAATATTTAGGGAATAAAAATTAATGAATAAAAATCATTATTAAATGTAAATTTAAATACTTATAATGTTTTTATAAATTATTAAAATCAAAACTATAAAAAAATATTCAACAAATTCATTATGAAACTAGTAATAAACAGACAATTTATTCTAATAACATCATTTGAACAAAATAAAATAAAATATGATAATTTATTTATAATAAATTAATATATATATATTTTTTAAAAGGTTATAGTTTTTAATAATTTTTTAAAACAGGTTATTAATATTGTTTTATTTTCATAAGTGGTCATAGAACATTTAGATAATAAGGAATTAAGGTAAGGATTTTTCATGACTCAATTACCTTTATTAAGTCATAATGATTCTTTTAATATATGGTTATTACAAGATGGATTTCTTCAATTGTATTTTTAAATTATTATTCATTTCCTCTTCACCTTTTGGGTAATTACTTTGATGACCCTATTTATTTATAATATTTTATAATGTTATGATTATTTCCCACTCTTTCAAAAAGATCTATTTTTCTTCTAAATCCATATTTAATATTCCATTCATTATTCACTTTTATTAATTTGAAATCCAAATATGTTTTATTTCATTCAATAATTATATTTCCATTTTACTATTTTATAATTAAATATTTCTCACTCTCATCCAGATGTGGGATTCAATAATGGTAATTATAAAATATTAAAAATGATATACCTTTCATGTTGATATTTTTATCTTCCAATGCATATTTCTTATGGAAAACAAATATATTTTTCAATTTTTTATTATTTTTATTTTGTTTAATATGTTTTTAAAAATATATTCATGGTATCCTATGGAGATTATTTTAAGAATGTAATTCATATTTTTTTATCTTTACGAAAATGTTAAGAAATGTTTTATAAAATCACATTTCATGGGTTCCCTTACACCCTAATCATTAAAAGATATAACCCAAATGGAGTAATGATTTATGAATCAATCTATAAGTTTTTTTATGAAATAATAATTTTGGGTAATTTAATATTGGTATTAATAGATCAAATTCCAATATTAATTTTATATTACACCATTTGAAATTTATATGATAATACTTTTCTATCAATTAGTTAATAATTATATGAATAATTATTGATTTTGAGTAGAACATATATAAAAGTAAGATGATGGTAGGGGTGATTTATTAAATTGAAATTAATTTTTTAATGATTATATCACATGATACATAAAAAATTTGGTGAAATTAAGTTTTACTTCCAAATAAATAGTGAGAGTAGTGACTCATGAATGCATGGGTTAAAGTAGAGACTCATGATGGTGGGGATACCCTATTGTTGAGTTTTTTTTCAAATTTCATTGTTAAAGTATATTTGAAATGTATGATAAATATTACTTCCATATGTATATTATTATAATAAATTTATAATTTCTATTTTTTAATGATTTCTAAAACTATTTCCATATTATATTTTCATTCATTTTAGATGACTTGAATTTTTTGAAGGGTTTTTTAGAGTATGATAATAATTAATAATTTTTGAAGAATTATTTTAAACCATAGTCTAAGGATCTACCTTGAATGATTTTTAAAACTATATATAAATACAGAATGAATATATACACTAAAAACATATCATTAAAATAAATTATTGGTTTGATATGTTTGATGTAGATCACCAATGTGGAAACTAAATTCATCCTACCTCGCGGTTGTATACATAAGATAATAATAATTTCTTGGTGTTTGAGGTGGATCTAGTCTTCCTCCATGACATGCTAGAGCCATGGTTGAAAAAGAAGAAGATTTAGGGGGATTTGGGTATCTGGGATGTTCAAACAAGAACCATTGAAACATATAAACTCATTTTCATTATAATGTAGTGGTTTATATTGACGTAAGGATTATCTTCAGTGATGAATACATTAAACCAAGAATTTATATAACACAAGTTAATGCCTCATATATTTCATACATTATATGTTTGAATTCATCCAATTCCAATTAATTTAATATTATTAATCATATTTTTTAAATTATTTGAATGGAGGAGGAATGATTGTCTATAAAACCAATACTATTAAAACAAGAAGTAATGAATTATATATATATATATATCCAAATATACATGAAAATAAACAATTTCATGAAATTCATTATATATATATAATATAAGGCTTTGTGGAATATATATATTTCAATCCCCAATTTACTCTAAATCCTATAATACTTTGTACCATTTCACCTCATATTTTTTCAAATACAATAACTTCTGAAATCATTTCCAAAACACCTTTTGGATATATTTCCAAAGAAAATTTTGGAATGTTAAAATTAATTTCAACTCTGATTCATATCATATTGAATTTGTTTTAAATAACCATTAAAAATCATTTATATTAATTCTAAATCACGTTTTGAGTATAAATATGAGTCAAAATCATCCACATTCAACAAACCATAAATTGTGACCCCACAAGCCTATTTAGATTTGACAAAAAATATACATATTGGATTCACACATTAAGCTAGGAGAGGAATTATCAATGAATCAATAATACCTAAGAAATAAAAATATCTCGTGGGATGTCCATCAAACACATGTATCTATATATTTGTGTCCATAAATTTTCATAACAATAATCCATTAATTATCATATATTTCCTTTATCCAAGACATCATATGACCATGGGACATAGAACATTTGAGTCCCATATATCCAACTCCACTTTTCTTGACTTTTAGAGTGTAAACTGATCTAATAAAGGAATTACTCACATGTCATTCATCCTTATAAATGAACACATCACATATACCATATAAAAAGTGATATAGAATATCTAGATTTGGGTGAACACACCAAAAATTTATCTCAATTGTGATCCCAGATGTCATACTAATAGTATGAGAGTAAAAATCACAACTTGCTTATGATTCAAATAATTAAATGATCAACATAATACCCAACCACACCTATATTATCTAAGTCAATAATTATAGATGTATATGCAGGGAAGAAAATTAAGAAGGTTTTAATACACTGAATCTTTCCAATATCAGGTAATGGGTACATGAATATGATCGATGAACCCTCCGTATACCATAATTTTTTAAAATACTTCAAGTGGTATACATAGTAGGACAACAGACAAACACAAAAATCTAATTCTTTATTTTCTACCTCATTAGCATATTCTATATCTTTCTAGATGAATCATATTCATTCTAACCATAAAATCTATTTATAACCTATAATACTCAATGATGAACATCTTTTAGGGACAAACCAAATGTTGTACATTATAAGGAAAATTATAATTACACTTCATGAAATGTAAATCCAAATAAACATTTATATATCCAGTTTGAAAGAATGGAAAATTGTATTCTTCTTATAATATGATACACTTTGATATTAATAATCTAATAATACTAAAAAAAATATATTTAAGAAACATTTTTTCATATCCTATAAGATAAAATATCAAATCATGCCTATTTTTTCTATATTTTCTAAGTTTTTTGTTATCTAATTACATTATATGTCATTCAATTTACATATCTAGGTGAAAATATCATAAAACCATCCTACTAATCATTTTAGTGAGAAACAACTCTGAAGAATGTTTGTTTGAAAAATAGTGATAATTAAAAATCATATTTTTAATTGAAAAAAAAACCTAAAAATATTTAATCCTATTAACTTCCCAAACTAGAAAGATATGATTTTGACGACCATTTACAACCTTGAACTCTATCTAATTTCATCATCATCATCCATATAACTATAACCCATAAACTTTTCCCTGAAATAATTTAACTATATACATTATTGTTTACTAGTATATCCTAACACTCTTATGATATAATGAAAAATTAAATTATAAATGTATTGTAGTTTAATATTTTAAATTTTTTACTTATCTTTATTTCAAACATACTACCAATAACAACTTAGAAACAATATTATTTTCATAATTTATTTCTATGATTCAAATAAATACCTAAATGTTTAGAATAAAACATCTATTTCATTTTATTAGAAAATTTAACATATAATATGTGGTAATATATGGTTTCGATATATTTTCATTTTAAAAGTTGTTTTCCTTGATAAAAAAATGTATCCATATATTCAAAAATATTTTTATATAAATTTATGTATCATGACCCATGTTTATTAGAATCCAAATAATTTTATTCTAAAAACCCATTAATTATAAGGTTTTCAAAATAAAAAAATAAAAAAATGTTATGAAACATTTATCTAATCTGGAATTATCTAACTATATAATGATGAAACACCATTTCTATATCACATGGAAATTAACTTAATGATTTATCATACCATTCGTTGTGTTGTTTATGCTTCAATTGTATGGTATATTCACAACATTTCTAAAATAAACAATTGATATCACATGAAATTCAAAAAATGAAATGACATCTATAAAATTCATAGTTAGAGTGGATTCTCCAAATGGATTCTCATACCCATTCAAGTAATTTGGAAAATTCTTCTCTAATAGCCAATTTGGACTTAATTAAAACATTAAACTTCCTTTTTCATTCCTAGTTTGACAAGTGTTTAATCTTTATATGATCTATTTTATTCCATTTTTTGGCCAAAACAAAAACATATCTCATATGGTACCATTATATTGGTACTTGAGATTTAATATCCCATGTATTGTTATTAAGTACACAAAATATTTAGAATAATAGTTAAATTCTTATAGAGTTCATTCATATTTTAATACATAAAAACCTATCAAACCTTTCCGATAATGACTTTCGAATAACATTTGTTTCCAATTAAAGCTTTATAGGTGAACTTATCATGTACAATTCACTGTAATATCAAATCATATTTATTTTGTGAGTATATATTTAGATTAATTATATCATCCTGTAATGAATAAAGAGATTTATACACTTCATACCATTAATGAGTAGATTTCTCAGGATAAAGCCTTTTAATTTAATATATCATTTGAAGGGATTTATGAATCTCAGGTTAGTTTTGTAATTTTTAATACATAGTAACTGGAATGAGTGCACAGATGTCCTATAAATCCTTTAGATATTAATCAAATGTCATTTAAATTCTTTATATATATATATATGTATTCTCTTGTTGGTTTCTTAGGAAGAGGTTGTTCGAACATATATTATTTTCCATTATCATTTAGAATGTTATTCAAATTCTTATACCAATAAAGGAAGTTGTTTCAATTAATTTTTTTTAAAGGACTAATATTACAATCATGTTTTATGATGATTCCATTTATCTATAATAGATTTTTTTATCAAATGTGTGTCATATATTATAATAATTCAATAAATACTTATATTAAATTGTAGTCCATTAAAATGTTATCCCATTTCCAAAATCAACCATATAAATTACTGGGAAAATATCCATATATCCATAAGAAATGAGCCATATAGAGAATTCATCACACCACTTAATTATTCAGGTGGGGCATCATCCAAATCATATCATATATTTTTTTGGATAGTTTAGTGAAAATGCCATTTTCTATTCCTTCATATAGATAAACTAAAATATATTTCATTGGTATCTTAACTATTTAGAATTCCAAGATAAGTGTTACCTGACGAAAATATCAAAGACAATCTAACGTTGGACAATCCACATGAACCCATCAACAACACAAACCTACTTAGAATTACAATCCAATGTCACTTATTACTTTATTTCCGTACATAAGATAATTTAGGGGCATCCAAGTATGCCCTCAAACTACCCAGTTATTTAACTAATATCTTAAAATGGGTCTCTTTTAATGTAATATCTCACTTAGTATTTAGGGAATTTAATATCACCCTATAATCTTACATTATTTCTATTATGTATACATGATTCAGATAAATTATATTATAATCTTATTCCCTCCATCATGTTAATACATTTAAACCATATGGTTTTGTAACTCTCTACAAAACCTAGAATGTTGTGTTACTCTCAAAAAATTATAACTCAAGTATATTCATATATATACAAATGCATAATATGTATATGTTACATGAAAACATTATTTAAAGGAATAATGTTACCTAATATTGAAATTCTCCGCATAAGAAACCAAGAGAAATAGATATACATCCCCATTCACTACTGTAGACAAGGAATACGCATTTTGGTTGGTTGGTAGTGCAACCCCAAGTCCCTATACATGGGGATACATTATTAATAAGAGAATCTAATTCATCAAAAAATTAACACATAATATTCATAAACTATATTCAAAAACTAAATTCATGTGGATAAATTCAATTATAAACTACGGTCAAGGAATACAAAAAACTAAATCCACTATGGAGTTATTACTAGCATGAAAATACATGGATCTATCTTTGAAGAATTTATTATATAGATTTTGGAATAGAAACATTCATAATATAAAAAGACCATATTTATGAATAAACCATGGAATATCCTTTAAATAAATTTATAATTACTATATTTAAGAATAAAATAAACATTTATGAACAATTAATAGTTAATTTAAATAATAAAACCTTTTATAATTCCATCTTTAAAATTATAGACATTAATTTTTTTTCATATAGACCCTTTTTATTTATATCAATATGAATGGTTTAATATTTATCATTATATAACCTTTACATTTTAAATGTATATTATTAATTGAATTAAAAACCTTTTTATAATCCATCTTATATTTATATAAACATTTTACATTAACTAAATATCATATACTTATTCACTATTTAATCAGTGATCATATAAATCATTAAAACCCTTTTTACGTAGCTTAAATAATATCCCAATATTGCATACCTTTATTTTTAATAATTAAAAATAATTAATTGTGAACAATTAATAATTTAAATATAAAAATTTCATATTTAGTCATAATATCATAATTTAGAACCCGTTATAAATTTTTCCTTTTGAACTACTAATAAACCCTTTTATTTGTAGAACATATGTCATCCCTAATAACTTTATTATAACATATTTTAAATATTAAAATGCATTATTTTGGAATATAAAATTTTAATAAGATTTTAAATTATTTATTATAGAACATTAATAGTTTATTAATTAATTTATAAATCATTTATAAATTAATTACATCCCAAATAACTGTTATAATTATTTATAAACATGTTATAATCTATTAAAAAAGTTTGATTCTTTATTTTTTTTATTTACATTTATATAGAATATGTACTCTATATATTGGTAGTATCCTTATACCCTTACAAATAAAGTTTATATTGGGGAAAATAGGATTAAATATTATGTAGAACATACCATGTAAGAGGAATGATATCTTATATTTACAATAACGCTTCACATAATGGTAACACATATATTACCCATATGTGAAGTTATTCATGTAATGGTTACTTGGTTAATACCTTTATACATGACATTAAAATAGAGAACCTCCTTTACAAAAATATAAATTCATCATTATATCAAGGTATCATCCATCAATCTTTATGGAATATTTAAAATCTACATATAAAACTTATGTAGCGTTCATTACACCGCCTTAGGAATTATTTAGACACCTTTACGTGAATGCCCACATATAGGTAATTAAGATATTACCCATACGTGAGCTCTCCTGTTAATTTAATAGATTGGTTACTCTTTCTGAAACCTATTTGATTAAAGGTAAATCCACAATTACCATTACATATCCTCTCTATTTACGGATAAATCGTATTTATTAATTTTCAATCAATATGAAAATGATGCTCTGTTCTTGATATTTATTCCTCATTTCAATACTAATTCATAAATATTAATCATTGTATCACATTAATATCAATGGAGGGTTTTATTAATGTTTAATACAATTATTAGATTATGTATAAGTGTTTTAAAACCTACTATTATGATCTCTCATGCACAATTTATAAAACTATGTATAAAACTAAAATGAAGATATACTTTAAAAATGAATAGTTCAATGAAAATATCGTTCCTGGATGTGTTTGATGTAAATCAAAAAATTGAAAAAATTCATCCCACCTCTAGATTGTATCCATGGGTTTATCTGAATCATGTGGAATTCAAGTGGGATCTAATATTTATCCATGACCTTATAGTGCCTCAGTACATAGGAAGCAGAAGAAGAGGGTTTTGGGTTCCTAGGAATTTCAACCAACCACTAGGAAAACATCTAATCCCAATACCATATATATATATATAATTATATAGACACGAGTATGATATTGAGTTATAGATGCATCAAATCCATTCATTTATAATACATGTTCTTACATGTCCTATATTTCATACATCATATATAAGAAATCATCTAATTCAAATTTGTTCCATCTTTTGAAACCTTTTATTAATGACAACTAATAAGGAGTATTAACTGGCTATCCGGATAATACTACCAATGTAATAAGTATAGAATTATATATATATATATATGTATCTAATTATTTTATTAAAATCCCAAATTAAATGAAATACAAAACATATATATATATATCACATATATATTTATGGATTCAGGTAATATATCTCTTTCACTTTTATCATGTATTTTGGACAATAATTATATCTACATTTATTATTAATAATATATTTCTACAATTATTATTTATTCTCATATTCTTATAATATAATATTTGATAAAAGGTTGATAATTTTTTCCTTACTGATCATTTGATCTCACCCCATTCTTGTGTTTCCATTCCCATTTTTATAAAGATGAGTATAACTTATGAGCAGCCTTAAAGGGATTCTAGTGTTGACCAATGATGTAGAAATATTCACAAGTGTGGTAAAATATGTTTCTTATGTTGAAAGTTCTCAAAAACCCTAAAGCTTTGATTAATGGGGATTCGTTTTTTATTTGGGAGATATCTCATTTTACTTATGGAAATGATGTAAAAAAAATATATTTTTACCTTCTTTTTTAAAACATTCGAGTGTTTAATGAATGTTTCATTAAAACTATATCAATAATTTCTAGGTATTGGTCAACACTATTGGTGCCAGAGAAATGTTTCATTATTTTTTTAAAATAGTTTAGTTCTTTTGGGGGATTAAGAAAACGTAAATTTATTAAAACCCATAAGGATAATTCTAAGTATTAGATAACATCCAGAAATTTCTATAAATTATATATTAAGTGGTTTTCTGTGAAATTGTATCCCAGTATAGATACTAAAAAGTTATTGTAGCTATGGAAATGTTCCCCTAGGGGTAATCAACCCGAAAAGGATGACCAATTATCAAATCAATCTTAACTTAGTACATGATGAGTGGTCTGAATACTGCACACCAGGATAGAAGAGAGGCCACATAGCTCACTAATGCCAAAATAATGATAAGAAGAGGATAAAAACAATGAAGGTTAATAAGTCCAAAATCAATGTTCCATTCACACTTCAATTATTCAATTGAAATGATTTTGAGTGTTGAAGAAATAATTACCCCAACTCCAAAGATAAAAAATAAAATAGGCCCATGTAACCTTTTAAACCAAGGGAGAGAGGAAGGGTGTATATTCTCACTACCTATAAGGTGGATCAAAATCATGAAGTGATGAAATATTTACTCATAATACACTCTATAGTTATGCATTATTTATTTTATTATAGTACTTCATATTGTTTTATATCAAGAATGTTTTATAGGAATATTGATTAACTGCATCAAATGTTGGATGTTGAACAATTTTTTAAAACACCTGGATTCATAGTGATAATGTATAATATATATTTATTTATTAACCAATAGATGTTTTTGGTAACAAAATTATTTAGAATATAATTTTTAATCCCTTATTTTAATTGGAAAACATATTGGGTATGGATTGGCTTTCCCTATATAGATCATATATAATGTGTTAGGGTAAATAATTCTCATTTCATTTCCAAAATCAGAATATTATTGAATATGAATATAATGATGATCATGGACTCACTTTTGAATTAAATATTAAAATATTGGTCATGGTATGCTACAACGAGGGACTCCACGAAAAATTTATTTGGGAGAAATTAAATATTAGTGACTTTCCTATTATATGAAAATATACTGATGTACTTTTGAATGAACTACCTAGTCTTCCCCTAGAGATTGAAGTTGAATTTTTAATTGATCTTAAAACTAAATCCATGTATATATCAATGTGTATTTATTAAATATACCTCATTGAGTTGTATTTATCTAGTAAACATCTATAAAGGAATATAGAAAATGATTTTTATACCCTTGTTCTTCAATGTGGGGTCCATCGATAAAATTTATCAGAAAATGATTAATCAATGAGACTGTAAATTGATTATCATGATATTAATATAATCCTGATCAAGAATAAGTATCCACTATGCCGAATCAATGACTAGTTAAATAGACCTAGATGATCTCAAGACCTCTCAAAGAGTCTGCTTCAATTTGGATATCTGTAATTATGGGTTAATGGGAGGATATTCCTGAAAAATATTTATGTTTTTGGTATAGAAACTATAAACTTATAGAGATTCCATGTGGGATTTTGAATTTTATAATTGTAATCATAGATCTAACAAGTAGAGTCTTCATATAATACCATTTTCAATTTATGTTTATCTTTATAGACAATATGTTTATACATTGGAAGAGAAATGAAGAGAACAATGACCATTGGTGGAAGTTTTTAAAGGCCTTATGAAATTAGAAACTATATGAAATGTTTATAACGATTCAATTCTAGGTGAAGAAATAATCCTTCATGGGTCATGTGATCATAAGAAATGGAATATAAGTAGATAATTGAAAAATGGAAATTATTGAACAATGGCCCAGATCGACCATAAAAACGTAGATTCATAAATTTCTTGGGTTAGCTAGATATTCTCAGTTCATTATGAGAAATTTATCATGGCGATCATATCAACTAAATACATAAAAATGATAGAGAGTTATTTTCATATTGATAGAGTAACGTGAAGAATTTTCCATGGAGGAAATAATAGGTTTTTCAATTCACTTATACATACATTATCATGTGGTGGAAATGGTTTTTTAAAATATAATGATTCTTCATTAAAGATCTCGGGACACATACTCTTGTAAAATGATAAGTTAATTATGTATTCCTCATGAAAATTAAAGAGTAATGATAAAAATTAATTGAGAGATGATTTTTAGTTGGAAGTTGGGATCTCATCATTAAATATTTATAATAATTATATCTATATATAAAATTGTGGTATATATACTCATCATAAGATTTTGAAATATATATTAACATAGAATTAGTTGAATATTTTCTAAATAATATTGTTTGAATTGAGAGAATATTAATAATTAATACATTACCTCCTGGGGAAGGAAAATAATGTGGTTGATGCTCGAAGAAGAAAAATTCGTGCTACACAATCCATTATGAGTTTTTAAATAGACCCAATACTCATTGATTTTTAGATGATAGATCTTAATGTAATAAGGGAAGTAGATAAATTAAATCATACACAAATGATTATTAATGTATCACCCTGACCCAAGTTACCTAGAGTCGGTGCATTATTACATAACATTGACATGATCCCAAAAGATCAAGTCTCGAAAGTCCAATTAGTTTAGTATCCTTGGAATCACTATATACATTCATAAAGTTTAAATTACATCGTAAAGTGAATTATCGAACAAAATCGTGTCTTAAAAGTAATATCTCCTTATAAAAATCCTTGAAGGTCATTCATAAAATACTTCTTCACATCCAGGAAAAAATAAAACATTGAAAGGGGTGAGCTCAGATGCTCAGTAAGGATAACAATATAGCGGAAACATTCATAAATAAGCATAAACATTTAAGGAAATGTATAACTAAAACAAAAGGCTTTTAAACATTAACATAAGCATAATATGGAAAATATAAAATGAAATAATTCAATTTACTTATTCACATGGATATTATACTAGTCAAATAATCAAATGCAAAATCAATAACCACTTTTATAATGATGGAATGCATAATTCCAGACTATAATAACCACATAGTCAAGGACTTGTGCCATGAATACAAATAATATTTTGTCAAGGCCTTATGCCAAGACACTAGTTTGTCCCATAAGACCTACCTATGCATCGAGGAGCTATAGCTGGCTCCACCCGTCACTTATTAAGTTCAATGCATTCCTTATATGAATAGGTTTAAACATGACAGAAACATTCATACTAAACTAGCATATGAAATTTCAATACTTTCTCCATAAACAATGAATGGTATAAAAATAACACATCCACTGTCAAACATATCATAAAACCTTCAATATAATATGGATGTTTTGTATCATAATAAATAAACTTCAAATAAGCTTAAAATCCATCAAAGGATGTTGACATAGATGAAATCAAAACTATTTGAGATAAATAGCACTTTTTTTAAATCATTTAAAAGTCACATAATAATAAAAGAAAACATTTACTTTTAAAATATTCTTATATGATTTTAAGGGAATCTTCGACGATTTTATAATGCCAGAAAATAGCCGCACCCTCCATATAAGTTAAAAAAGACATTCTTACCTTAATTCTGTCGAAAAGGTTAAAAATGACCTTGTTTGGAAAATGACAGAAAGATTCCATTATAAACTTCTTATAAAAATTCAAAAAAGGGTATAAATGACTTTAACCAATATTCTTTAAAATAGTAATGGTGATTTGAAATTCAGTTTTAAGAAACATGGATGTGGATGATAAAGAGGTCATAATAGATAATTACGGATAAACAACCTCGGATAATAAAGAGATTGTGAAATAAACCCTTACCATGTACTTTTCCTTGGTTGATGGTATGTTAAACTCATTTATAATGGTGAAATAATTGTTATTAAATTATACAAGAATCATATACATTAATATGATATCATATATGATCTTTTAACATTGATTTGTTAATAATATCTTAGTATTATCATCGTTTCGGGTGTTAAGAAGATTCGATTTTATTTATATTATTTGTTATTTGAGAAATATTTGTTATGGATGGGATGTATATTATTCATATCAATAATGATATCATGTCTCTAAAAAATATTTTTAATCATAAAATAAAATTTAGTCTTGAATGGATACGATGGGGAATGAATTTCATCGCGTTCGTGGAGACGGTAATCCGTACATACGTACGAGAGACAATATCATTCTTTTGATATTAAAATAATATATAATTGGATGGTATATCATATATATAGAATAATTATCATTTTATATTTATTATTTATGTAAATTACACATCATTATGATACCCATCCAAATAATAATGTTTTGAATAACAATTACACCACGACGTGGAGACGGTAAGTCGTACGTACACATGTATGGTGACATGTCATTCAAAGTATGGATGGAATACTGAATATGGTTGTACCATATTTATAATAACATCATAGTTTGTATAATATGCTAGATTTATTATTTTATAATGGGAATAACAATGAAAAAAGAAGTTGAAGAAGAAAGGAACTTGGAAGAGGGTGGTGAAAACATTACTTCTTCTTCGGGTTCTTCCATTTGATTTATTCAAAAGGGATCCATAGGATGGATTTATGATCAAACTAAGGCCTCTAGGTTGAATTTAGGGAAGTTGAGAGGATATTTGCGAAAGGTGTTTTTGAGCCAAAAGGGTTTGAAGGTGTGAATTAGAGAGAAGGTGGAGTGAACTTTTATAAGTGGGGTGAGGGGAACCTTTGGAAAAGCTAGATATAATATTTAATAATAAATTAATATTCGGTTTATAATGGCTCCAATGTTTATTATGTAAAGGTTAAGGTGGGTATGGGTGGAAATCATTTCAACCAATAAATTTTAGACAGGTTTGGGTCACTATATTAAACTTATCATTTATATTTAACTCTTTGTTAAATAGTTTGACATTTACCATGTCTATTTGTATTTTTATATTATATAGTTAATAAACTTACTATATACCTCCAAGAGACCCCCAAGAGGTCCATTATTAATACACCAATAATTATATAAGTCCATTGGAAAAACCATATATTTTTAGTAATAGAATATAAATTAATAGTATAATATTTGTTTTAAAAACACTTTTATGTCAATTTTAACACTATTGGGTATTTTGTTTTTGATTAATTCATAAAAGCATTTTTACTTCGAAAAAAATTTATATAACTAATCCTAATATGTCATATTAACCTTGAAAATTAGTGGAATTCATAAAAAGTCTCAAATTAAATTTATTTTGATACTTATAATATCAATTATTTTAATATTTCATTAATTAGTTAATTACAACATCACCATTGTGTCATAAATAAATTAAACTATTTAATGTCTAAAAATTATAAATAAAATACCATTATGTATGAAATATTTTTATAATTATAATTAATATTTATAATCGAATTTATCTTATGTATAACCCCTATATTAAAAATGTTTTAGTAATTAAACTTTGATTTTAACTCTTTTAACTCTTCTTTGAATTAAATAATAATAAATGTCCTAATCTAATCCAAGTGGACCTAAATGATAATATTTTATTCCTAAGGTTGTTTTGGGTCGAGATATGCTTGTCCAATTGAATTAGGAAATGTGTTAGGGTAATATTAATATCATTTTTACCCTTAATTAGCCTATTTACTTTTAACCATGGTAAATAAAAGTAAAAAGTTACTATTCACCAAAATTATTTTTATATCATTGAACCACATTTTACTCCTTGATATTAAACGTGTCTCTCGGATTTTCAAAATTCCACTCAAAGAAACTGTAAAAAAATGTTTTAGGTGAATTTGCAAATTCTCGTAGGGGGTGAGTAAAAGACGGTGAAAAGTTCAATAAAATTTTTATATATCTAAAATTATTATAAACTAATTCTAATGAATTACATTGAAATTATATAATTTTTATGTATCTATTTTGACCATACTTAAATTTAAATAACATAAATGATTATTTAAATAAATATTCAGTTTTAAACTATAACTCTGTGTTCTTTCACTATTTATAAAAAATTGTATGTTTTCAGAAAAATACCAAAATATTCACCCAAAGGTAATTTTGATATTCCGAATCCAAAAATGAAGTCCATTTTGAATGATAAATTTTATAAAGGTTCAAAAAGTGGGTATTACCATTCATAACAGCTAGTTTGATTGGTTGTGGTGTGTTAAAACTCGATGTTGCGTACAACACATGCTATTGTATTATTCAAAGAGAAGCGTACCATGGAAGCTTGGGGTGTTACATTCTCCCCTCCTTCAAATAATTTCATCCTTGAAATTTCTAGAATACTTATACGTGAAAATACTCGGGTGGTTCTTCATCATAAGTTCCTCGTGTTCCCATGTTGCCTCTTCAGTATTATGGTTTCTCCATAGAACTATTACCAGACGAGTCGTCCGGTTTCTCAGCACTTGTTCTCTTGTATCATGATTCTTGATAGGCTCTTCGCAATAAGACATATCAGGTTCCAGTTCTAATTCCTCGTAAGTGAGTACATGAGTTGCGTTATGCAAGTATTTTCTCAAAAGTGATACGTGGAACCCATCGTGAACTTTGGAGAGATTTGGCGGCATTGCCAAACGGCAAGCTACAACCCCAATTCATTCTAGAATTTCGAAAGGTCCTATGTAAATGGGACTTAATTTACCTTTATTACCGAAATTTATTACTCCCTTCCATGGATATACCTTCAAGAAAACACTATTTCCTACCTGAAATTCCAATTCCTTCCTTCGGTTTTCAGCATAGTTCTTCTGCCTACTTTGTGCTGCCTTGATGTGGTTTTGGATTACCGTTAACCTTTCCATCGTTTCATCCACCAGTTCTGGGCCAAAGAGTTTTCATTCCCAAACGCCATCCCAACAGGTTAGTGTGCGACATCTCTTTCCATATAACGCTTTATATGGTGAAATCTGAATACTTGAATGGAAGCTATTGTTATAGGAAAATTCCACCATAGGTAAATATTGATCCCACATACGCTGAATGTCAAGTGAGCATGATCTCAACATTTCATCTAAGGTTTGAATAGTCCATTCTGATTTCCCATCTGTTTGAGGGTGGTAGGAAGTGCTCAAATGAAGTTCAGTATCCAGGGATTTCTGAAGAATTTTTGAGAATCCTGAAGTAAAACGGGGATCACAATCAGAAACAATCGAAAGGGGTACTCCATGAAGCCTTTCAACTTCATTAATATATTGTCATTCTAGACGTTCCAACAGTACATCTTCTCTTATAGCAAGAAAATGTGCTGACTTGGTTCGACGATCAAAAATATAAATCATGTCTTCTCAGAGTCTTCAGGATAATGCGCAAGTGATTTTCATGATCGTCATAGATTTTGGAGTATACTAAGTTATCATCAATAAATACCACCAAAAAGGCATCGAGATATTCCTTGAAAACTATATTCATTAGATCTATGACTACAGAGGGTGCATTAGTTATCCCAAAAGGCATTACTATAAACATGTAATTCCCATACCTGGTTTGAAATGCTGTCTTTGGAATGTCTTCCTTCTTCACACACGACTGATGGTATCCAGATCGCAGGTCAATCTTTGAAAAGTATTGATATCCATGAATTTGGTCAAATAAATCATCAATGCGAGGTAGGGGATACTTATTATTTATTTTTATAGCATTTATTTCCCTATAGTCGATACATAACCTCATAGATACATCATTATTCTTAACAAAAAGGACAGGGGATCCACATGGAGAAACACTAGTGTGAATAAATCCATTATTACTCAATTCCTCTAGTTGTTTCTTTATTTCAACTAATTCTGTAGTGTCCATTCTATAAGGGGTCTTCGATATAGGCCTTGAACCATGAATTAAATCAACGGTAACCATAATTTCTTGTTCTAGATTATGTCCAAGAAAATCTTATAGAAACACGTCAACATATTCTCTCACAATTGGTACATCCTCTATTTGAACATTCCATTCCTCACCCATAGTTATTTCATTCTCTTTCTCCCGGATAATTGAATTTCATTGAGCTACTGGGGGTGGATCTAGGTAAGAATTAGGTGGTGATGATTCTGCTCTAAAGATAAGGTGTTCTTTATCATCATCATCAAAAATCGTAACCTCCTTCTTCTTACAATAAATTTTCACATCATGGTCAGAAAGCCAATCCATACCGAGGATTATATCAAATCCAATCATGGGTATGACTATGAGATTAGTAGATAAAGAACATTTATATGCCCTAATGGGAACGGATCCACAGAACTTTATAGAAATGATACTTCCCTTATGAGTTTTATCTAACAAATCCCTTGTTAAATAAAATTGGAAATATCTAATTTTCATAGAAAACTAGGATGATATAAAACAATGAATTATCCAGAATCAAATAAAGCATTGTCTAAACATGATGAATCCATTAAATTACTTACCACCACATCTTTCAGAACATATACCTCAACAGTAGTGATAACATAAGCTCGGCCTTGATCCCTTGCCCTTTTCTCATGTAATTTTCCCTGACGCTTAGGACATTCATTTGCATAATGTCCCATCTCCCTACAATTGCAGTCCTGAACATTGGTAGCTTCTTTCTTCCCTTTGTAATCACGAGCTTGTTGGCCTTTTTCACCACACTTGTAAAAGACACCCATTCCATTCAAGCAAGTACCAGGGTGTTTCTTCCCACATTTACTACAAGATGGATATTCAAATTTTCCCTTCTTCCCTTATTTCCATTTCCATAGTGATCAACATATCACTTTTTCTCTTTCTTTGCTTCAAAGTTATAAGACTTATAGAATTATTTTTCTATCTTGATAGCACATTAGTCAATATCTTCATACAATGTGAATGTTTGTGAGACTGATTCTCGGCAGAGAAGTGGTTTTAACCCATCAAAATAACGATCAATATTACTTCTTGGGTTACGTATATAATCTGCTGCATACCTCACTTACCTTGTAAAGTCAGCATCATACTTTGTGACATTCTCATCCTTCTTTTGTCTCAGACTCAGAAATTGCCTTTCCATATCTACTCGATGGTCAGGAGGAAAGTATTTTTCAATTAAAATATCTTTGAACTCCCTCCATTCCATATTTGATACTTCATCATCTTCCTTTGTGTTTTTAATCAATGAACACCATTCATCAGCATCTCCAGTGAGGCGATAAACTGCCATGATAACTTTTTCCGTTTAACTACTCCCCAAATCCTGAAATATTTTCTCTAGGGAACTTATCCTTTGTTCAGCTACCAATGGAAATGTACTCCCATTGAATATTGTTTTTTGTTTCCTCATGAAGTGATCTAACATTGATCCTCCATGCTGCAGATCAGTGTGCTCCATATGGGTAAGGTTATTATTCATAACCTGGGTGAGTTTTCCCAGTATGGTGATTAGCTGGTCAACACCAGTTGCATCGCCCACTCCACTATAGTTATCTTGAGCAGGTGGTCAATCCCTACTTAGAGTGCGTGCATTGATACAGTTTCCATTTCTTTCACTAGGAACTATTTCTAAACATTGGCATAAACTAGATTAGTTTATGAATCAAAATAAATAATTCCATACTTGTAAAATACTTAACATAAATTTAACTATTTATGGATATAATCCATAATCATAAAAATGTTTTCTTTGTGAAAGTATATACTCATAAACCCTTCATAATGGATTGTAATGAAAATGAGAATTATCCTAAGCATATCCCCCGTGAGTGTCGTAACCAAAAGTGCAGCAAGGCCTATTGTCGTGCACCAGTTCGCATTCAAGTCTAGCTCAAAGCGGTGTTTCCGGGTTTTACCCCTCTGTAAATCTGTTCCAGAGCCGCCTCTACCTGCACATATCAAGACAGGGATATATTTCTCAGAAAACTCACAAAATCTCTACAATACCAAATTTTTTGGAAGTTCTTCTATACTAATCCTCAAAGTCAATCTTTGGTCTGTGTGCTCTAATCAGAGTTTATCTAAACCTAGTTCCCAAGGTTTGTATTAAACGTCCTCTGATACCAACTGTAACGCCCCGAACCCAGTTACCTAGAGCCGGTGAATTATTACATAACCTTGGCATGATCCCAAAAGATGAAGTCTCGAATGACTGATTAGTTCAGTAGCCTTGGAATCACTAGATACATTCATAAAGATTACATTACATCATAAAGGGAAATCTACAACAACATCCTATCTTCACAGTAATATATCATTATACCATCCCCAAAGAGCATTCATAAAATACTTCTTCACATCCTGGGGAAAATAAAAACTTTGAAAGGGGTGAGCTCAAATGCTCATCAAGGATAACATTATCGAAAAAACATTCATAAATAAGAATAAACATTTAAGGCAATGTATAACTATAAAAAATCCTTTTAAACATGAACTTCAACATAATATGGAAAATATGAATGAAATAATTCCATTTACTTATTCACATGGATATTCTACTAGTCGAATAATCACATGCAATATCAATAACCACTTTCATAATGGTGGAATACATAATGTCAGACTATCATAACCACATAGTCAAGGCCTTGTGCCAAGACTACAAAAAAGATTTTGTCAAGGCCTTGTGACAAGACACTAGTTTGTCTAATGAGATCTACCGATGCATTGAGGAGCTATATCAGTCTCCACCCGTCACTTATTAAGCCCAATTCATTCCTCATATGAATAGGTTTAGACATAACTGAAACATTTGTATTAAAACTAGCATACGAAATGTCAATACATTCTCCATAAACCATGAATGGTATAAAAAGAACACAATCATAGTCAAACATATAACAAAACCATAAATACAATATTGAAGTTTTTTATCATCATAAATAAAATTCAAATAAGATTAAAATACATCAAAGGATGTTGACATAGATGAAATCAAAACTATTTGAGAGAAATATCTCTTTTTTTAAATCACTTCAAAGTCACATAATTATAAAAGAAAACATTCACTTTGAAAATATTCTTATAAGATTGTAAGGGAAGATTCAACAATTTTATAACGGAGGAAAATAGCCGCACCCACTGTATAAGTTAAAAAATACATACTTACCTTATTTCTGTCTAAAAGGATAAAAAGGACCTTGTTTGGAAAACGACAGATAGATTCCTTTATAAAATTCATATAAAAAGACAAACAAGGGTATTAATGAAATTAACCCATAGTCCATAAAATATTAAGAGTGATTTGAAATTCATTTTTATGAAACATGGATGTGGATGATAAAAATGTCCTAGTTGATAATTACATATAAACAACCTTAGATAATGAAGAGATTGTGAAAAAAACACTGTACCTTGTACTATTTCTTAGTTGATGGTAGGTTTACCTCTTGTATAGTCATGAAATAATTGTTATTAAATTATAAAATAATAATATACATTAATATGATATTATATATGATATTTTAACATTGATTTGGTAATAATATCTTAGTATAATCATCATTTCGGGTGTTAACGGATTCGTTTTTCTTTATATTCTTTGTTATGTGTGCCAACTTTTTTATGGATGGGATATATATTATTCATATCTAGAATGATATCATTTCTATAAAAATTATTTTTAATCATCAAATAAAATTTAGTCTTGAATGGATACGATGGGGAATGAATCTCATCGTGTTCATGGAGACGGTAATCCGTACGTACGCACGATGTAACGACCCAACCCCAGATACCCAGAGTCAGTGCATTATTTTAATACATTGGCATGATTACAAGGAATAAAGTCCTAAAGACCGATCAGTTTAGCTGTCTTGAAAAATAGATTACATTCCTGAATGTTACATTACACTTTATAACATACAAAACAATGTAAATAATCCTTTATGAAGGCCATTATTATGTTGGATTAACCCTGTATATCAATCACAATACGCTTCTTGGAATCCGAGGAAAAATAAAAAATAGAAAGTGGTGAGATCAGATGTTCATTAAGGATAACAATATAGTGGAAACATTCCTAAATAAGCATAAACATTTAAGGCAATGTATAACTAAAACAAAATCCATTTAAACATGAACTTCAGCAAAATATGGAAAAAATAAAATGAAGTAATGCCATTTACTTATTCACATGGATATTATACTAGTCGAATAATAACATGCAATATTACTAACCACTTTCATAATGATGGAATTCATAATGCCAGACTATCATAACCACATAGTCAAGGCCTTGTGCGAGACTACAAATAAGATTTTGTCAAGGCCTTGTGCCAAGACACAAGTTTGTCTCATGAGACCTACCGATTCATCGAGGAGCTATAGCAGGCTCCACCCGTCATTTACTAAGTCTAATTCATTCCTCATATGAAAAGGTTTAAACATAACATAAACATTCGTATTAAATCTACCATACGAAATGCCAATACTTTATCCCTAAACCATGAATGGTATAAAAATAACACATTCATAGTTAAACATATCACACAACCTTAAATACAATATGGAGGATTTGTATCATAATAAATCATCTTCAAACAAGTTTAAAATACATCAAAGGATGTTGAAATAGATGAAAATTATTTGTAAAACTCTTTGAGAGAAATGTCCCTTTTTCATGAAAACATTTAAAAGTCACACAATTTAAAAAGGAAGGAAATTAAAGAAATTTTTTAATAAAAGTGTCCCATAACACTTTGAACCTTTTGAAAGGAATTAAAATTTTAAAAAAAATTCTTTTACAGATAAAAAAATCTTTAAAAACTATTTTTAAGACATGGATGTTTATGAGAAATATTTAGAAGAATAAATATTTAAAACATTCGAAATGATATTTTTGTAAAAAAGTTCCTTAAAAGAATCCCTTTGAAAACTATATCATGAAACATGGACATGGATAATAAATATGTCCCATTATATACTCACATAAAAACAACCTTGGATAATAAAGAGATTGTGAAATTAACCCTTACCAATTTGGTAACTTACGAAACATACACCCCATGAAAGAGGAATCATACAATGAATATGTAAATACACAAAAATTAACATGTATTACACAAAGAATCAAATTATGGGTAGTACAAACACAAAAAAAAGGTAATAGTGAGTATATGGAATGAATCTCATGGGAATAAGGAGTGATATGAAAACCCCTTACCTTGCACGTTCCTTTAGTTGAGGGTACGTTTAACCTCCTCTTCTTCAGGTTCTTGCTTTTGATTTGATTAAAAGGGATCCATAGGTTGACTTTTTGATCAAACTATGGCCTCTAGGTTGAATGGAGGGATGTTGAGAGAATATTTGGGTAGGGTTTGGTCGAACCAAAAGGCTTTGAAGATGTGAAATAGAGATAAGGGGGAGTGCCCTTTTATAAGAGGGGTGAGGGGCATCTTAGGAAAAACCTTAAAATATTATTATATAATGAATTTATATTAAATTTATAATGGCATAGAAGGGACTTATTTCAAGGATATGGAGGGGATGGGTTGAAATAATTTCAACCAATATATTTTAGATAGGGTTGGGTCACTATATTAACCTTATCATTTATATTTTACTCTTAGTTAAATAGTTTGACATTTACCATGTCTCTTTGTATTTTTAGATTATATAGTTAATAAACATACTATAAACTTCCAAGAGACCGAAAAGTTGTTCATTAATGATACACCTATCATTATATAATTCCTTTGGCTGAATGATATATTTTTAAGAATATTATATTAATTTATAATATAATATTTGTTTTAAAAACTTCTTTATGTCAATTTTGACACTATTTAATAATGGATTTTTGTTAAAGTCTTAAAAACTTTATCAATTAGAAACAAATTCATTTAAGAAACCCTAACATGTCACAGTCATCTAAAAAATTCTTCGATGTCATAAAAACTTTGAAATTATATTTATTTTAATATTTATAATACCTTTTATTTGATTCTTTCACTAATATGGTAAATATTGCATCATCATTGTGTCATAAATAAATTTAATTATTCAATTTATACAAATTATAAATAAAATACCATGATGTATGAAATCATTTTTTATTTCTAATGAATATTTATAGTCGAATTTATCATATGTATAAACCTATATTAAAAATGGTTTAGTTAATAATCTTTGAATTTAACACTTTTAACTCTTCTTTAAATTAAATAATAATAAATGTTCTAATCTAATCCAAGTAGAACTAAATGGTCATATTTTATTACTAGGGTTGTTTTTGGTCGAATTACACTTATCCAATAGAATTAGGAGATGTCTTAGGGTAATAATATTATTATTTTTACTCTTAATTACAATATTTACTTTTAACCGTGGTAAATAAAAGTAAAACGTTAATATTCACCAAAAATTATTATTATCTTATTGAACCTCATTTTACTTATTGATATTAACCGTGTCTCTCATATTTTTGAAATTCAACTCACAGAAGTGGTAAAAATATGTTTTATGTGAATTTACAAATTCTCCTAGGAGGTGGGTAAAAGACGGTGAAAAGTTCAATAAAATTTTAATATATCTAAAATTATTATATACTTACTCTAATGAATTAAATTGAACATATATAGGTATTACATATCTATTTTGACCTAAAATAAATTTAAATAAAATAAATTATTATTTAAATAAAAATTCGATTTTAAACTATAACTCAGTGTTTTCACTATTCATCAAAATTTTAATGTTTTAAGAAAAATAAACAAATGTACTCTAAGATAATTTTGATATTCCAAATTCAATAATGAAGTCTATTTTACAAAATTAAAAACATATAAGTTTCATTTATTAATTTAAATTTAATTCCCGTTGTCAAAAACAAAAGGCGTATTTTTAAGAAATAATAACTATCAAAAGTTTGACACTTGTTTATGTCCAATTTCAAAGTGAAATTACGTAAAATGACCATCATTGGATTAAATGGTAAAAATATAATCTATTTATACTTCCAAACCACTAAAATGTATAATTTAACACTATAAATTATTTTTTTTAAAAAGTTGTTTTCATTTAAAATATAGTATTTTTCACTATTCACCCAAATATGAAAGTTAACAGAAAAACACCAAAACTTTATTGAAACTAAATTATTATGTCACTATTATAAATAAGAAGTTTATTTTGTAAAATTGAATATATTAAAGTTTCAATTATTGGATTTAAAAAGGGTTCGCCATTAAAAGGCATTAAAATTGCATTTTTTAAAAAATACTTCTTTTATCTGAAAAAATGAATTTGTTCTTTAATTATTCTAAGAAACTCATAATATGGATTCTAAAATAATAAAGATTATATAAAGTTCAAAATTCAGTTAATAATATTCATAATAGCTTTTGAATGGCTAGTTTGGTATGTCATGGTGCGCTAGAACTCGGGGTTGCATTTAGTGAAAGTTATTGAATTTATTTGAAGAAATAATGTACTATGAAATTGCGGGGTGTTACATTCTTCCCTATTTCAATAAATTTCATCTCGAAATTTGAAATTATTTTTCGAAAATAAAATGTTGAAAATAAAAAATACCTTTGGGAAAACCCACATTGGAAATTAGGTTAATAAAATTTAGTCTTAATAAGAGGAAAAGGGAAATGAAAGGGTCACCACCAAATTATGATCTCTATTAGGAGAAAATTAGTGTCAATTATAGACATATAATTGGAGAAGAGATGTAAATATTTATAGGTAGTGATTGAGGTCATCAATCAGAAAAAATTGTAAAATTGAGGGCCTTAAATTTATCAATCTATGATGATTTAAAATACCATCGGTTCAACAAATAATATGGTATTAGGATAACACATTTTTGGTTTTATGACCCCTTCACTAAATTATAAGAATTAATTTCTTCATAAAATAAGAGAAGAACAAAAATATATACTTGACAAGTAGAGTCCCATACTTTAACTAATATCTACCACAAACTCATTTTTCACTCTAAAAGATAATAGAACTTAAAAATAATATTCTATTTATCCTATTCACATAGGGTTAAAAAAATGAATTTATAATTCATCTACCAGAATTATATTTAAAAAGATTACATTATTCAATCCAAGACATCACGTGGGTCAGTGGTATGTGATACACCTTTGTCGCCCTTCGGTTGTGGGTTCAAGTCTCGCGGCCTTGCCGAATGCGAAGGGTTGCCTCTCGACCTCCAGGTTGTTCATTTATAGAAATCCAAAAATAATATCAAACTAGAATTATCCAAAATACATCTGTCCAAACTCACAGTCCAAAATTTATAAGGAAGCTAAACAAAATGAAGATCCTTTTTCTATGTAATAACATGTGAACACTTCCATCATGTATTTTTTTTAAAACACTAAAACATCCTGAATTACCATAAAACTTTATTGATTACATTAATGATCCCTTATTCCCTATATAATAATGGATATACTCCTTCTATCCAAAAAAATGGTTTAAACTCCAATAATGATGGAATATACAAATCATTATTCAGTTTCAAGGTATTCAATATTATCTAATATAATTTATCCAAATTAATTATGTATTAATCCAAAATCACTAACTCGGTATCAAAATCATATTATGGTTTATCTTTCTCTCAACCATATATTTTCAAAAAATTTAACCTGCTATTGAGTAACTTGTCACGGTTCCACATAATCTCAAGTTCTTAAAGGAGTAGTACTGCAGTACAATCCTTATATACAACATAATTATTATAACCAGTACATTGTTGATACAACACTCAAATTACATAATTCTCCAATAACAACATAAGAACTCTAATCATTACTCCTCATCTATGGTAGTATAATGACATGATTATTATCCAATAGCATCATTTGGGGCATACTATGATGATTTGGACATTAGTTTATGTATTGTCCCAAATCCTTGTAGATGAAGCATTGTACAATTGAAACCTATTTCTTACCCTTGCAGTCACGTACATGGTGTCCTTTTTCTCCACACTAATAACGAACTCTCATTCCCTTCAGGCAAGTTCTAGGGTGTTTCCTCCCACAGTTATCACATATGGAAAAATAATTTTTTCCCTCTTCCTTTTATCCATCGTTCTTTCTTCCATACTTTTCTTCTCTTTCTTCCCATCAAAGCCATAGGGCTTAGAGAATTCATTACTTATCTTATTGACACATGATATAATTTATTCATTTGTTGAAAATACATGGGAGACTATTTACCTTCTAAATGTCTTCTTAATTGCATGAAAGATATGATCCTTCTTATTCTTTGGATTATACGTATTGCTGGAGTTCACATTCCTTCTATTGGGTACTATTTCTATACAATATCATAAACTAGGTCAATTTATGAATTGCAATGAATAATTCCAAAATTGTAAAATACCAAACGTAAATTGAACAGTTTATGGATATAATCCATAATTATAAAGATGTTTTCATTGAGGATGTATATACTCATAAACCCATCATAATGATTTTTAAATAATATGATAAGTATCCTAAGAATATCCCACGGGAGTGTCGTAACCAAAAGTGTAGCAAGGACCATTGTCGTGCACCAGTTCCCATTCGAGTCTCTCTCAAAGCGGCATTTTCGAGTTTTACCCCTAGGTACATTTGTGCCAAAGCCGCCTCTACCTGATCGTATCCAGACAGGGATGTATTTTTTTGGAAAACTCACAAAATCTATACATTACCAAAATTCTAGGAATTTAATCTATACTAATTCTCAAATTCTATCTTAGGTATATGTGCTCTAATCAGAGATTATCTAAATATAGCTTCCAAGGTTATTGCAAAACATTCTCTGATACCAACTGTAATGCCCCGACCCCAGTTACTCAGAGTCAGTGCATTATTTTAATACATTGGCATGATTACAAGGAATCAAGTCCCGAAGGACCGATCAGTTTAGAAGTCTTGGAAAATAGATTACATACCTGACTGTTACATTAAACTTTATAACATACAAAACAACATAAATAATCCTTTATTAATGCCATTATTCACTTGTCTTAACCCTACATATCAATAACAAAACGCTTCTTGGAATCCGGGGAAAAAGAAGACATTGAAAGGGGTGAGTTTAGATTCTCAGTAAGGATAACAATACAGTAGAAACATTCATAAATAAGCATAAACATTTAAGGAAATGTATAACTAAAACAAAAGCCTTTTAAACTTGATCATCAGCATAATATGGTGAAAATAAAATGAAGTAATTCCATTTAGTTATTCACATGGATATTCTACTAGTCGAATAATCACATGCAACATCACTAACCACTTTCATAATGATGGGATACATAATTCCAAACTGTCATAACCACATAGTCAAGGCCTTGTTCCAATACTACAAATAATATTTTGTCAAGGTCTTATGCTAAGACACTAGTTTGTCTCATGAGACCTACCGATGCATCGAGGAGCTATAGTGGGATCCACCCGTCATATACTAAGTCCAATTCATTCCTCATATGAAAACGTTTAAACATAACATAAAAATTCGTATTAAAACTAGCATACAAAATGTCAATACTTTATACCTAAACCATGAATGGTATAAAAATAACACATCCATAGTCAAACATATCACAAAACCATCAATAAAATATGGAAGATTTGTATCATAATAAATCATCTTCAGACATGTTTAAAATCCATCAATGAATGTTGACATAGATGAAAATGATTTGTAAAACTCTTTTATAGAAATAACCCTTTTTCATGAAAACATTTAAAAGTCACACAATTTAAAAAGGAAGACATTTAAAGGCATTTTTTAATCAAAGTTTCCCATACCACATTGAAACTTTTGAAAATAATTTACATTTTAAAAACATTCTTTCCCAAAAAAATAAATCCTTAAAAACAATTTTGAAGACATGGACATTAATGAGAAAGATTTAGAAGACTAAATATTTAAAACATTTGAAATGTTGTTTTTGTAAAAAAGATCCTTAAAATAATCCCTTTGAAAACGCTTTCATGAAACATGGAAATGGATAATAAATATTTCCCATTAGATACTTATGTAAAAGAAAACTCGGATAATAAAGGGATTGGCAAATTAACCCTTACAAATTTGGTAACTTACGAAACATTCACCCCATGAAAGAGGTATCATACAATGAATATGTAAATACACATAAATTAAAGGGTATTACACAAAGAATGCAATTATGGGCAGTACATACACCACAAAAATGGTAATAGTGGAAATATGAAACAAATCTCACGGGAATAAGGAGTGAGGTGAAAACCCCTTTCCATGCACTTTCCTTTAGTCGAGGGTACATTTAACATCCTCTTATTCGGGTTCTTCCTTTGGATTTGATCAAAATGGCTCCTTAGGTTGGATTTCTGATCAAACTAAGGCCCTTGGTTTTAATTGAGGGAAGTTGAGAGAATATTTGGGTGGGGGTTGGCCAAACCAAAAGTCTTTGAATATGTGAATTAGAGAGAAGGGGGAGTTCCCTTTTATAAGAGGGGTGAGGGGCATCTTAGAAAAAACATAAAATATTATTTATAATAAATTTATATTCGGTATTTAATGTCTCCAAAGTGACTTATTTATAGACTAAGGTGGGGATGGGTCGAAATACTTTCAACCAATAGATTTTATTCAGGTTTGGGTCACTATATTAACCTTATCATTTACATTTTACTCTTAGTTAAATAGGTTGACATTTACCATTCCCCCTTGTATTTTTATATTATATAGTTTATAAACAAACTATAAAATTCCAAGAGTCCCCCAAGTGGTTCATTAATGATGTAACTATCATTATATAAGTCCTTTGGTAGATCCTTATCTTTTTAGGAATATTATACTAATTTATAATATAATATATGTTTTCAAGACTCCTTTATGTCAATTTTGACACTATTTAATAATGGATTTTTTTACAGTCTTAACAACTTTATCAATTAAAAAAAAATTCATTTAAGAAACCCTAACATGTCATATTCACCTAGAAAATTCATGGATGTCATAAACACTTTTAAATTATATAAATTTTAATATTTATAATACCATTTTTTTGATTCATTCATTAATAAGGTAATTACTACATCATCATTGTGTCATAAATAAATTTAATTATATAATGTCTAAAAATTATAAATAAAATACCGTTTATGTAGTAAATCTTCTTATCTTTCAAATTAATATTTATAGTCGAATTTATCTTATGTATAACCCTATATTAAAAATGGTTTATTTAATTAACATTTAATTTAACAATTTTAACTCTTCTTTAAATTAAATAATAATAAATATCCTAATATAATCCATGTGGACCTAAATGGTCATATTTTATTCCTAAGGTCGTTTTAGGTCGAATTACACTTATCCAATAAAATTAGGACATGTGTTAGGGTAATAATAATATCATTTTTTCCCTTAATTACCCTATTTACTTTTAACCATGGTAAAAGTAAAAAGTTAGTATTCAGAAAAAAATTAATTTTATCTAATTGAACCACATTTTACTCCTTGATATCAACCATGTCTCTCTGAGTTTTGAAATTCAACTCACAGAAGTGGTAAAATTATGTTTTATGTAAATTTACAAATTCTTATAGGAGGTGGGTAAAAGACGGTGAAAAGATCAATAAAATTTTTATATATTTAAAATTATTATAAACTGACTCTAATGAATTAAATTTAACTTATATAGGTACAATGTATCTATTTTGACCTTAAATAAATTTAAATAAAATAAATAATTATTAAATAAAAATTGGGGTTTAAACTATAACTCCGTGTTTTCCACAATTCATCAAAAATTAAAAGTTTTAAGAAAAATACCAAAAATTTACCCTAAGCTAATTTTGATATTCTTAATTCAATAATGAATTATATTTTACCAAATTCCTAACATGTATGTTTCATTTATTAATTTAAAATTAATCCCCGCTGTCAAAAACAAAAGGCGCGTTTTTAAGAAATAATAAATATCAAAAGTTTGACACTTGTTTATGTCAAATTTCAATGCAAAATTACTTACAATGACCATAATTGGATTAAATGATAAAAATATTATATATTTATACTTCCAAACCATTAAAATTTATAATTTAACACTATAAATTATTTTTATTAAAAACGTTGTTTTCAGTTAAAATATAGTATTTTTCACTATTCACCCAAATATGAAAGTTATCAGAAAAACACAAAAACATTATTGAAACTAAATTCTTATGTCCTGATTATAAATAATAAGTTTATTTTGTCAAAATTAATATATAAATGTTTTAAATATTGGATTTAAAAAGTCTTCTCTATTAAAAGGCGGTAAAATTGCATTTTTTAAAAAATACTTCTTTTATCTGAAAAAATGTATTTGTTCTTACATTTTGTCTAAGAAACTCATAATATGGATTATAAAATTATAAAGATTATATAAAGTTCATAATTAAGTTTATAATATTCATAATCACTTTTGAAAGGGTAGTTTGGTAAGTCATGGTGTGCTAGAACTCGGTGTTGAATGTAGTGCATGTTATTTAATTACTTTGAAGAAATAACGTACTATGAAATCTTGGGGTGTTACACATGAGCGAAAATATCATTCTTTTGATATTAAAATAATATATAATTGGTTTTTATATCATATATACAGAATCATTATCATGTTATATTTATTATTTACATGAATTACACATCATTATCATGCCCATCCAAATTATAATGTTTTTGAATAGCAATTACACCACGGCATGGAGACGGTAAGCCATACGTACGCACGTATGGTGACATGTCATTAAAAGGATGGATAGAACACTAAATATGGTTGAACCATATATATAATAACTTCATAGTATATGGATGATACAAGAGTTATTATTTTAGAATGGGAATAACAAAGAAAGAAGAAGTTGAAGAACAAAGGAACTTGAAAGAGGGTGGTGAAAACATTACCTCTTCTTCGGGTTCTTCCTATTGATTTGATCAAAAGGGCTCTGTAGGTTGGATTTATGATCAAACTAATTCCTCTAGGTTGAATTGGGGGAAGTTTATAGGATATTTTGGCAGGTTTTTTCCGATCCAAATGGCTTTAAAGGTGTGAATTAGAGATAAGGGGGAGTGCCCTTTTATAAGAGGGGTGAGGGGCACTTTTGGAAAAGCAAGAAATATTACTTCATAATAAATTCATATTCGGTTTCTAATGGCTCCAAAGTGTATTATTTAAGGGTTAAGGTGGGGTTGAGTCTAAATACTTTCAACCAATATATTTTAGACAGGTTTGGGTCACTATATTAACCTTATCATTTATATTTAACTCTTAGTTAAATAGTTTGACATTTACCATGTCTCTTTATATTTTTATATTATATGGTTAATAAACTTACTATATACCTCCATGAGACCCCAAATTGTCCCATTAATGATACACCTATCATTATATAAGTCCTTTGGCTGAACCATATATTTTTAGGAATCGAATATCAATTAATAGTATAATATTTGTTTTAAAAATTGTTTTATGTCAATTTTGACACTATTGGGTATTTTGTTTTTGATAATTTCATAACAGAATTAATACGTCGAAAAAAATTTATATAACTAATCCTAATGTATTATATTAACCATGAAAATTATTGGAATTCATAAAAAGTCTCCAATTACAATTTTTTTGATATTTATAATATCAATTATTTTAGTATTTCATTAATTAGGTAATTAATGCATCACCATTGTGTCATAAAAAAATAAAATTATTTAATGTATAGAAATTATAAATAAAACACCATTATGTAGGAAATATTTTTATATTTCTAATTAATATTTATAATCTAATTTATCTTATGTATAACCCTATATTAAAAATGTTTTAGTAATTAAACATTGATTTTAACTCTTTTAACTCTTCTTTGAATTAAATAATAATAAATGTCATAATCTAATCCAAGGGGACCTAAATGATAATATTTTATTCCTAAGGTTGTTTTTGGTAGATATACACTTTTCCAATAGAATTAGGACATGTTTTAGGGTAATAATAATGTCATTTTTACCCTTAATTACCCTATTTACTTTTAACCGTCATAAATAAAAGTAAAAAGTTACTATTCACCAAAAATTATTTTTATGTCATTGAATCACATTTTACTCCTTGATATTAACCATGTCTCTCGGGTTTTTGAAATTCCACTCACAGAAGAGGTAAAATTATGTTTTAGGTGAATTTGCAAATTCTCCTAGGAGGTGGGTAAAAGATGGTGAAAAGTTCAATAAAATTTTTATATATCTAAATTTATTCTAAACTAACTCCAATGAATTAAATTGAACTTATATAGGTATTATGTATCTATTTTTTCCTTAATTAAATTTAAAGAAAATAAATAATTATTTAAATAAAAATTCGGTTTTAAACTATAACTCATTGTTTTTTCACTATTCATCAAAAATTGAATATTTTCAGAAAAATACCAGAAATTCACCCTAAGATAATTTTGATATTCCGAATCAAAAAATAAATTCCATTTTGAAAGATAAAGTGTATAATGTTTCAAAAATTTGGTATTACTATTCAAAATGGCTAGTTTGATTGGTTGTGGTTTGTTAGAACTTGATGTTGCGTACAACACACGCTACTGTATCATTCAAAGGGAAGCGTATCATAGAAGCTTGGGGTGTTAAAATTAAACCATAAATTCATGTGAAGATCAATGAATCCTATAAGGATTATTCTCATATCTCATCCTTTATATTCATTTAAGAATAAAGAAGATATATATATATATATATATGAATTAAAAATTCTTGTGGGATCACATGATGTGGGAGATAGAAAAATACATACCACAATGATTGGTATGTTATTAACTTAGGGAAATATGATATGAGTCTAAGGGGATGATGAAACCATTACCCAAAACTTTATGTAAATAGAAAAACATCGTAAAATATTTCATCATAGGACACCCCAATACATCAAATTTATATAATTCCATTGGGGACATAGTCAATCATCAAAAAAAGTAATTTCATATTATAACCATCAAATAAGATTTCTACATTGGTCAACACTCATAGATAAATTTAAGGGAGGAAGTATAGACATATTGAGTAAGAGTATCTATTGTTTCTGATCAAGATTTGATGATTAGCATGATGTTATGTGAAATTATTTTGTGATCTTTTGGGAGAGAGTAGAGTGTCAACACTTCTTATCACCCTAAAATTTATTTCTATTTTGAGAGAACTATTAAAGTTCGAGAAGTTATACTGAGTTCATATTCTATGGATTTACAAGTTTATTGGGTTCAATAACATACCCTATAATTTTCTCATATAACAATAATTTCTATTCTATCAATTACATGGCATCATATGAGAATATTTATAAAAAGAGACACATAAATCAAACATGTTACGATGATGTTGGAATGTGGATGTGAATAAGGTGAAACATTTTCTAAGAAATGAAATATAAGTTTCAAACCATTCATTAGAAATTAAAAGTAGTATAAATTTAATATATGAGTTATGTAGTAAACCATCGATGAGATATAGACTTTGAAGTTGGTGAAAAAGGATCCCTTCATATAAGTCATCAAAACTAAGATACAAGATTTGGTAATAAAGGGAAGATAATAACATAGTATATTAGTCCCTTAAAGATCCATAATCTTGTTCGGGTTATAACACATCACATAGAACTCCCTCTACACCTATCCCAAGTACATGGTGTGTTTCATTTATCACATTAGTATATGTACATACTAGACGCATCACATGTACCAAACATAGAAGGTGTGTAACATGAACATGATCTCCCATGTCACTACCTTTTTAAGAGGGGACCATTCCATGAATACCCCAAGCCCTCATCCAATAGGATATAGACTGGTGACTAGAACTAATTAGGCATATCCCAAAAATGGGAGGCATTATCCTAAATTACTCGAACACACACACAGATCTACAAGACACAAGTGATGAAATGTAAAAACACTAGGTAAACAATTGATGAAAGATGCTATAACCCACAACAAGAGTATGATAGTGAATGTAAATAGTGACAAAATACAAGACCACCAAAATATAATATTAAAAAAACCAATAGAATCATGTTGATGTGTTGAGCGTGTCATCCCAGTCTTGGAATGTTAATGGTAAAGTTTCTAAAACTCATTCACCGAAAACCATACATGATCCAACCTAAAGGCAATGGTATTGGGACTACTATCTAATTCCATAATAGGACACTACATCTACCTATCCTTGATAATCACTCTCTAATACTTTTCCAACATGGAATCCATAAAAGTGTAGATCATCCGTATAGGACACGACATGCGTGGGAAAATCCAGTGTAAGGGTGTGTAAAATAAGACTCAATTGGACACCTAGAAAACTTAAAGTAAAAAACACAATATAAACTACCATGAAGGAAACAACACAAAGGAAATTCCAAAAATGATACAACAGAGTCATCTCCACCTAGGTGTATGTCAACCACACATGTATAAATAACAAACAGATACACTCAATTGAAGTCTCACCATCTAGAGGTATGTCATAACCAATTTCCAGTCAGATTATTCTTTTCAATGAATTCTCATTATTAGAGAACTCACTTATTAATCCATTATATCATCATAGACACTCACAATGAGTTCTATCTTATTTAGTCCCTAACCAAATGAGAACATATTGGTCATGAACGATCATTATATCAAATAGAAGGGCTCATGCCCAAACACACTGAGGGATACCACAAATTGCACCCAGATTTACTAGGGGTTACCAGGTACCAAATATGGATAAATTCATAACAAATGTGACGATGCCTGGAGAACCTAGGGGATAACACATTTCATGAATAAATAGTCTGTAGGATACATCATAACTTAATGATGCGGCCTGCTAGGAGGAGGATCATCACCCTACTCACGGAGGTTACACAATTCCACAGAATCAAGTAGGGGTGATAGATGATTGCCATCTAGTCCTGAGGATGGACGCCTGACTCTATATGGGACTCGTCCTCTAGATGGGATTACAGTCTAGTAATGTGGATGTAATACCATATTAAACCATCACGGAAAGGAATAAAGGAAATGATCTCAACCTATACTACTCCAAGATAAAAACTCACCACAGTATTCCAAAAGTACCATCTCATTGTCAGGGTCACAATTCCATGGAATGATTGTCAAAGGGAGACACCATTTGAATGTTATGTAGGTTCAAAGTTTCAAAGGATGGGGGGTCACTGGGCCCATTGACCAACCACACAGTCAGTTCGCTGACCCTGGTGGTCGACCTCCATGGTTGTTCTGCCCTATGGTTAACATCCCCATATTTGTTCTATGCGACCGTGACATAGATTCATGAGAATCCATGGTGGTCGACCATCCACAGTTGACCGTGCGACCACCCCAGGTCAACCTGGGTCCGACCTGGATTAGGCCTGGTCCACTGGGCCGACCAAGTCCACTCTATTTGGACCGACCTGGCCCACTCCTACTATGCCCAGATTTCTCCATATGGGCTCATCCTACTCCACCAATCCCAGTACGTCTGACCTTGATTTCTCATCCAAGCCCTACTCTGCTCATTACTGTTGTCTGCCATGACAACAACCTCTGCAAGCTGCCACCCTCCTTGTCCCATAGCTTGTACCACCACATCCCATGAGGTCCCACATCGTGACACATCTAAATCCTCTGCACTATTTCCAATTCTTCTAAGTTATCTACTCTACCAAATCACATGTGGCCCACTCTGTCGTCATTGTTGTCATTCGTGGCCGCTATCGTGACCTTTTCCTCCAATTGTCTCACTGCCCAGTCGGACCGCCTCACCGGACCCATGCCGGTTTTCCCTTCTACTGACCACTGAGCCACCTATGATTCCCAGATTTTTAAATGGTCAAATATCCACACACCTCGGGTCCCGATCTAAACAGACCCAACCTTTATTGTCCGTTGACATAAAAAATTGGGGTTCGATCACGTTCGAAGCCACCTGATAAGTCGAATCGTTGTCACAGTGGTGCAACAACAAAGAACATGAGGAACATGGGTAAAAAAAATGATAACACCCTATTTTATGACCTTTTCCCTTTTTTTCATTCATCAATCCATTATAATTACATGAGGAACCAATAACGAAAATACAATTAATAAAACTCCCTAAATAAACACAAGAATTATATTCACCCTACAATGATTGAACTGCAGATCAATATGTTCATCGATTGACCTGCTTTCGTCATGAAAATCATTAATGGGGAATGTTCATAAATAAATAACCACCCTACCTTGATTCATATAATTCAATGATGAAGGATCGTTTCATCATCATCGTTGTCGTCGTCTGGGAGATTCATTTGAATAATCTACGTGTCGATGGTCGATCCCCCTTCAATCATCATTTTTTCTGAGATTTAATATCCATGTGTTAGATGATATATAGGGTTATAGTGATAACATTTAATTATTGAAAATTTATTAATAAAAAATAAAAGTGTTGTTGCGTCATAAAACAAGTTATTTAAATTATTTAAAGACGATTATGTTATTTTTGTATTTTTCCATAGAGGACCCATTCTGACTGAAGTTAAGTCATTCCTAGGGTAAATCCTCTATTCAGAGCTCAAAAATTCCCTTGGATTTTTTATCTAGGAAACTATTTAAGAGTTATTCAACTTTTTCATGAAATTAATTCGTGTGTGGTGTTAAAAGTTTAATATTTTTTTTATAAGTATTCATGGAAAACTGGGCCTCATAATCACATTCCATCTCAACTCTTGGTCTTGATATTATTCCATATAATTTATATAAATATTATATGAAAAAATAATGTATATCAAACTCTCCCCGTGTTAGGGATTTACGTCCCCAAAACCAAAAAAAATGGCTACTTCGATAGATGAGGTTACTGAGTAGTAATCTAATCCTCATACTCCCATGTGATCTCTTGATGATTCATGTACTACCACAAGACACACACCAAAAAAAATGATCTCCCATAAAGGATCCTCTCCTTCTGATCCTCAATCTCTACTGAGTACTCTACAAAAGATTCCCCAGCATTGATATTCACCACACCCTAGTCAATGATGTGAGATGGGTCATGAACGTACCTCCTCAGTTGAAACACGTGGAAGAAGTCATGTATCCAAAAAAATACGGTGGAAGAGCCTCGTGGTATGCCACATCGCCTAATCTATGTTGTATCTAGGAAGGGATGATGATCCTCAAGGATACTTTATCACCATGGCCAAATCTCCATACCCTGTGTTGAGGTGAGACCAGATGGAACACATGGTATCCTTCCTTAAACTCCAAATTCTTCCTTTTCCTATCAGTATAAGAATTATATCTTATCTATTCAGTATTCATCAAATCCTAGATGATCGTAAAATTCTCGGTTTTAGCCTGCACCAATATCAGGCTCATGAGTGCTTACTCTACTAGGTCAGTCCAGCAAAGTGGGGACCTGTAGGGAAACCCGCACAAGTCTTCAAATGGCACCCTAAAAATATTGGAGTGCTATATATTGTTTTATGAATACTCCACCAGTGGTAGGTGATCCTACCAACTAAGTCCAAAATCTAACATGCAAACTTGCACCATGTCCTCCAAAACCTAAATGGTCTACTATGATTTTCCATTAGTCTATGGGTGAAATGATGCGCTCAAGCATAATTGAGTCCCAATTGTCTAATGAAATCCATTCCATAACTGGAATGTAAAGTGATCATCATGATATAAAACTAACATCAATGAAACTCCCTTGTGTCAAACTATCTCATATATGTAGATGTGTCCCATGATCTTTACTGAACTCTGCTCTCAGATAGATAGTAAGTGGTCCAACATGGTTAGTCAGACAACGATCACCTGGATAGAATCATCTCACCTTTTAATTCTTGGTAAACTCATCACTAAGTCCACCAATATCTCATCCCACATATATTATGGTACCTCAAGATGTTCAACTGAACCCACTAGAACCTGGTGGTCAACCTTCACCTGTTGAAAAGTGAGGTAGTGAGAGACAAACTATGCAACTCCCTTCTTCATCCCGAGCCACCAAAACTGAAATCAGAGGTCTTAATACATCTTACCCATACCTAGATGTACTCACAAAGGGGATATATGGAAATATCATAAAATATCCTCCTACAAAACCACTATTACAACAGCACACCATCATTATCGAATGACATGCTCTCCACATTTGGAATATCCATCAGGAGCATATCATGTGAAAACTTAGCACATATGGCATCACATTCAGTATCCCAAAGTCATGCCTCCATGAATCTATATACATGTTGAGGGTTGAAAACAATCAAATTGAGTTAAGATTCAATATCTCTATCCAAAAAGGTTAACTACAATGAGGCTAACTATTTTGATTCCTCATTCAGTAACTGCACACAAAATATCCTGTTGAGAGAATTTGACACCACATTACCCTTCCCAATAGTATAGACAATCTAAAATTCACAGTCCTAGAGTAACTCTAGCCATATTATCTATCTCAAGTTTATATTCTTCTAAGATAAGATATACTTAAGACTCTTGTGATTAGAGTAGATTATAAATTGCTTCCCAATTAGGAAGTGTCACCACATCTTTAATGTGTAGGCTACCACTGCTAACTCAAGTTCATGGATCAAATAATTCTTTTCATGATATCTCAACTGAAATTAACCATCTATAATCACATATTTCCCCTAAATCAGAACACTACTATGCATAGTCCTTGATGAATCACAAAACCCAACACACTCAACAACTTCTTTTAAGAAATCTCATCATGTGAGTGCTCATCAAACTCTTTTTCTACTTCTTAAAAAACTCTTGGAACATTTCTATCCACATGAAAAGATATATATTTTATTTCAAAGATATTAATAGTGCTTCCACACTAGATAATTTGGGTAGAAATTTTTGATAGTACCCTCTGAAACCAAGGAAACATCACACCTCAGTAAAAGTCTTTGGTGGCTCATATGAAATCACCTACACAATTATCACTGGATCCACTAAAAATCAATTCTCTGTGAAGATATGTCATAGAAAATGGATCTATTTAATTCCAAACTAACACCCAAGAAATATTCTCATATATATGGTTCTCTTACAGTGTGTCTTGGAAAATCCTTATTTGTCTCACATGATCGTCCTCAGATGTTGAGTACACTGGTATTTCATCGACGAAGACAACCACAAACAGATATTGTTAAGGCTGAAGGATCTGGTTCATGAGTCTCATGAACAATACTAGGACATTCTTCCAACCAAATAGAATCACCAAGTACCCATAGTGACTGTAAGAATAGATAAAGTCTATATTCAGTATATCCTCATCCTGTACTTGTAGCTGATGATAAACTGATCAAATTTCAATCTTTGAGATCCACTAAAACCCTTTTAACTAATCTAACAGGACACCAATCACCAGAAGTATATAATTGTTCTTCATAGGATCCTAGTTTAGGCACTGTTAATCTAAATATAACCTCAAGATCCCATCTACATTCTTGATAAAAATCCTTCGGATGCCTAGGGTGAAACATTGGGATTTGCGAATCCCTTCCACTTTATGTCCTCCAACTACACCCTCTGATCATGATACTCTCTGAGTGAAATCTGATACACTGGTGTAGATATCAGTAATTTCCAGGGGTGTAGATAAATGATGAAGTCTATTCCCCTATAGGTAGGAATTCTTGAAACATCGTTGGGGGGGATTTCCTCATACTCCGCCACCACACTAATAAATTGAGGACTCATACCATCCACTACACTGAGGGTGAGGCTCATCAACATATGATTAATCGGCTAAACCCTCTTATGTGTGAGTCTATCTTTCACTGCATGAGTTTTGTTTTGACAAGAAAAGTTAAAACATAGTTTCATTTATGTGGACACACTGTACTATGCACCTAAAACAGTCAATATGAACATGAACTGTGGATAACTAGTCTATACTAAGAATTAAGTCATAAGGCCTCGATTCCACTACCATGATATCCTATTCAAAACTCATCCCTCCTAGAGTCAGGTCACATTATCAGAACTAGTGTGTGATCATCAAATATTCTCTCATAGGAGTCCTTATTTGTAATGATCAGGTCAACAATTCAACAAGTATATATGAGTCCCAAAAAATGTCCATGGAAGGAATGGAATGAATAGCACATGTATCTATAAAAATTTATTCTAAGGTGGAAAATGCATAGATCATACCATGAAGAATACTTAGAGCCCCAAATCCATAAGCCTTCATTACCTCCATCTTGCGTCATCTTTATCCGCATGCACCCAAATCCTTGTTTGGACCACCTATGGGTGGTGGTGGTAATAGGTCGAGCCTATGATCACCTATGTCTACCCAAACCACTCCTCTACCACGTTCAATTCCCTATAGACCACCATAATCCAATCTCTACCTCTGTATCCTCAATCCTTCAATCATACATGGATTGGTTGTACGATGGGTTAGGAAATGTCATTCAAGATGTCCATCACTACCTTATTTGTAACACCATATATCTCTAGTCTAAATCGATCCACCATAGGAGCCTTATACTAGTGAACCTGCATCCAGGGATAATCCCGTGAAGCACCTGACCCACTTGGGTCTCTGCGATTTCCATCAGCTTCCTGCTACTGAGGTCTCAACTACCTGGTTCCCACTGCATGCTCTCACAGTTGGTGTCTTTTCATCTATAAAACTCTCCACTATGAGAGCACACTCAATTACCCTAGAATAAGTTGGAATGGTAAGGGATTCCATTGATACCATGATGTCCCTGTGTAATCCCTGCTCGATGGTCTATGCCATGAATAATTGGTCTTATTCCATATTGTTGGCACTGGAAACCATATCCATGTAACTCACTGAATGCTTCCATATATGATCCCGGAGTGTATCTCATTTCGCAATCTTTGATTTTAATGGACGTGGATCCCAAATAGGGTTATGGATCAAAAGTTATGACCATTCAATGTCAGGCTGCTGGAAATGGTCCCCCGGGACAATTTTGGGGGCAAAGTACGGTTTTGCTTGTGAGAAGTGAAATATTGCACACAAGAATGCCAGTTTTGCATGCAAGAAGTGAAATCTTGCACAAAAGAATAGATGTTTTGTGCGAATGTATGGAATCTTGTGCGCAACAGTAAAATCTTATGTGAAACATATCATGCAAACCTTTTACACGACCAATGAGAGGTCATTTTCTTCCCAGGCGACCCGAAAAATGACCAAGGAAGGGGCACCCAAGTTTTGAGCAGTGCGCACTAGATTATAATCTGCGTGAAACATTCTTACGTTCCCAAGGCGATGTCAACCATGTTTTGTCATGATCGTCCCTATTTGCACCCCCGACCCACTTTTCTTGCCCAAGGTGACATCCAACGGGCGTTTTCACACCCATAACCCATTTCCATGCTCGAGGTGATGTTCATCGCCACTTGGCACACCACATCCCCTTTATCACACACACTCACCGCAAGGTGCACGTATGATAACTTCCACACCCGGAATCTTAGGCACAACCTCTATTGGGTTCGTTGATAATTACAAGGGTAGCCCCCAACCATCATAGTGCTCTAGGGGGGTCGGCCGCCGCTCTGCTATGCGTAAGACAGCCTCTTTCACGCCCACATGGTAGAATTCAACCCTCCATGTGAGAAATTTTGTGATAGGTACCATATGGGTCTGCTTTCACGCGGGACCATAGTGGTTTGATCCTTATCTGAGAAAATTTTTTCCCAAGTAATGTGCAAGGAAGATTCAATGCCTGCATGAAAAATACCTAATCTTGCACTCAGAACTTCCAATCTTGCACACAAAACTTTCAATCTTGCGCGTTCAACTTCCAATCTTGCGTGCTAGTATTCATTATTGCGCACAAGGGTTCAAACATGCACACAAGACTTCAATCTCATGCGCAACAATTATAAGGTGCTGAATCTTGTGCACACCTATGCTGATGAGTGCTATCCTGCACACAGCCCGTCTTGTGCATAGGCCATCTTACCCAAAATAGTGCCTAGGCCTGTGCCCGCCGGTCCATACTGCGCAGGCGTAGCCCCCGCATCCCCACTCGGGGTCAGTGCCGGGCTGTGGTTCCAGCCCTATGGGCTGGTCCCTTCACCACCGTCACTGACCACCATTAAAAATGGAGCATCGCACAACGAACTTTTTGGGGTGAGATGTCAGTAATTACCATTGCGCCCCTATGTGCAGCCACCTTCCACCTATGGAATACCATGATTTGAGATACTCCTCCACGCACCATTAAACACCTTGAGTCGAAATATTCCTCTTGGTTTGTTTCCCATGTCATGATTTGAGATTCTCCTCATCCACTCCCTGAGTACCTTGAGTCAAACCCTTCTCCATGTAACTCATCCAAACCCCATCACTTGGGTCATATACCAGGTTGAACCAGAAAGGGCCTCCCTTGAAATAAGTCCCAACACCATCCATTTCTAGCCACCTTATCCCTAATAGTCTTATCTATATGACATTAAACTGCAGTAATCCTTATATTCCAAATATAGGATGCATCTTGCTCCAAACAAGAGATGCCTTATGCTCCAAGCCCTAGATGCCAATAGTCCTATTTACATGACAATAAAATGACCCTATGTTCCATGTATAGGACGCCTCTTTCTCCAAAAAAAGAGTTGCCTTATTCTACAAGTATAAGGTGCCTAATGCCGTGATTACAATAGCGTAATTTCAAGAGCATTTGAATATGTTCAAAAATTCCATCACACCACCTAATGATTTGTGTGTACTTCATTTGGATCTTTATCCACTTCCATGTCTAAATGGACCCCCAAATGGCCTAGTCCCATGCCGCATTGGCTCACCTACCGTCCTAGGCCAATGCCCTATATGGATTTGGACAATGATTCATGTTAGGTCCTATGTTTTGAACACGGTCACCAATCAAACTTAATTTTCTAGTCCCCATTTTAGGATAACCCAATATGGATTCTATGTTTCGAACACGGTCAACAGTTATCTCCATCTCCACGTCACCCTCACCGCGTTCTGAATGATAGGAATGTGATTCAAACTCCTTATCTCCCTTTGTTCAGACTGATTCCAATGCCCTTGGCATTATCCGTCTTGTGAACTAGCGCAAAGGTGAAGGCCTCAACCCACCAGTGGTTTGGGATGCCCTCATGAATAGACATGAAGAAGACATTACAAGGATAGTCTTTATGTAGACCACTTCCACTATTTCCTCTCCATAGCGGCACCCGGGTAGCTTCCTTGTGTAAGGCCCATCCACCATTTCCACTCCATAGCGGCACCTAGACAGAATAGAGTGTTAGCCCCAAACCACTCATGAACTACGTGGTCTTTGATCCCTACCAAGGGAAGGTACATAGAAAGCATACCTAAGGTTCAAGACCAACACCCGGTCAATCCGACCCCCTTCATTATAGATACCATACCATTCTGAACTATGTGGTCTTTGATACTTTCTAAGGGGAGGTAAGTAGGATGCCTCCCTGAGGATAAATCCCACCATCTATATGGGCCCCAGGTCTTCTTCCACATCGGTTCACCCCCATCCTACCTGGCGTCAAACTGTGGCCCGCAATCAGCGGTAGGCCATTGTTTCCCCATTCGGCAGAAATCCATTATCAAACTCATTTGGTGGTATGTCTTTGAAGTCCCCAATCGATGTTAAGTCGTCGTTATATGAAATATGCAGACATTGATTCCCTTCCACAAGGATATGTAGGAATCCTCCATGAGGTTCAATCCCAGCACCCATGTCTCATCCTGATCTATCCCTCGATCCCATGTGTTACCGAAATATCATTCCCCAACTAAGAGGTTCTACATCATCTGGGTCCCATCCATGCATGCATTCTTTTGGGACGCCACTTCAGGTGTCCCATCGTTCCACTGAACTACACAATCATTTATTCCTTTCCACAGGGTTACGTAGGAAGTTTCTTCTAGGATAAAGACCTACACTACCATCACCTTCATGACAGTACCATATCACTCACCCACTACTCCATTCAATTCTCCATCATCCATCTTGATTCTTACCCAGGCGGCCACATCCCTGTAAGATCAAGGCAGCTCACACCCTATATCAGTGTACACTCTAGGGGTTACACTCATCTGATCCACTCTATTCAGGGTTACAATCGGTTTGATCCATCTCTGCAAGATGTTAAACTCGCGGCCTACCTCGTGATAAACATGATATGCCTATGGAAAACCTTGGAAGACATGACTTGGGCATAACCGTCTCTGCTAGACATTAAACATGCGGAATACCCATGGGTAAACATCAGAAGATGAGGAAATCCTCAGATACATGCCTATGGAATATGATTCCCCGCATTCGACGTGGGAAGCCTCGTGTTCAACACCCTTGAGATTCCCACATATGTGGAAGAATACAGGTTCCCCAATGTCCATGCATCCAAAGATGCCCTGACATGCCAGATGTTTTCATCTACTCAGACCGAAGGTTGCTACCATGTCAAGACCCCATGGAATGGCCTCATGGAAGTAGTGTAATTTACCGGTGTTCACAAAGATATGGCATCAGGAATGAGATTCACAAACCACGACTTAATATTACAGGAGACCTGGACTAAGTAACAAGTTTTGAGGAGGGATCCACCGAAGGAAGAACCGAAATCCCATCATCCCATTTCGATTAAGGAGAAAATGTCCTTGAATAAATAATGGATGTCACCCACCTTTGGAAGGCGGGAATGCTGGGAATTAGATATGCATCCCCAATAAGAAAGACGCACGTGCCCCAGTGAATGCATCAGAAAAACATATCCAAGGGGTGTGTAGAAATATCTGTAAACCCCATTATTTACTCCGCCATGGTCAGACAACCATTCTATAGATGCAGAACTACCTATAGGTGTACCAATAAAAACATGGATATATAGAAATCCTCTCAGAAGAGACACTATATGTTTTCCTAGGAGGGAGCTATCTTGTCATCGGACTACGTCACCAAGCTCTGCCATCACCCCCTGAGATATAAAGAAGACTCATGGAGAGGACTACCATCTAGTCGGCATCTTCCCCACAAGGCAAAAAACATGGGTGAATGCCTCTAGCCAATCCTCAGAAAAATGGGGGTCTGTCTCACCCTAAAACCCTGGAGGTCACTTCCTTTGAAACTCATGCAACTCAATCAACCTGCATGGATCCTCATCCTCTAGTGATGGAAGAAGATGCTACTCAAATGGAGGATGTATAATTGGTAATCTACCTGAAGGTTCTATCTATTATACATTCCCCTATTTCGACGCCTCACCACATGGTGGTTCATCTTCATAATATTGTAGTGGAAGCATGTCTAGAATTCTTTGTAGAGGTATCCTGAAATAATACAAGATATACAACGGTCATCAGAGTATATCTTGAGAGGTGAATTAATAAGTACATGTAAAATAAAACCATTACTATATGATGTATGTACAATTAATTTTATAGTAACTAGGGTTTTAATATACCGAGTCAAAAAGAAGGTATACAAAGTCCCAATGTATGGATATGTCATCCGCCGCACCAACAATGCATTCCTTGACCTAAAATCGAATCTTAAAACGCATAAAACTGTTTCACTAAACCAACCTCATAGACTATGGGTCCTCAGATAGAACTGACCTCCCCTAATACAACTCCATCACGACCCACCCTAGATGGGCCCATGTCATGTCTACCCCATTCCAACCTCTAATAGGCCAAAGGCTGGTGACTAGCACCAAGTAGGAATATGCTAGAAATAGGAGGCATTAGTCTAAAGTACATGTACACCCACACAAACATCTCCAAGAAACAAATGCTAAAATGTAAAAATAATAAGAAAAAAATGGATTCAAAGCACTATAAACCACATCTCGAGTACAATAGTGAATGTAAAAAAGGTCCAGAATATAATCCCACCAAAAGGGTTTCTAAAAAAACCAAAAAAAACATAGGAAAGTGTTTCATGCGCCATCCCAGTCTTTCAAGGTTAATGCATATGTTTGGGAAACTCATCCATAAATAACCCAACTAGATCCAACCCAACGACAATGGTACTGGGACTAATATTTGAATACACATGAGCACACCACATTTTTCTTGCATCATTATGCATCGCCAGTCCCTAGTCTACGAAGGACTCCATTAAAGGGTCGATCATTTACAATGGACATGAAAAATGAAATCAAAGCTTGTGCATGTGTGAGTAAAAAAATACTTAGTTAGACATCATAAATCCACAACGGAAATACCATAAAAATACCATGAATTAAATACCATGTTGAAAATACTATGAAGGAAATAACACAAAGGAAATACCATGATAGAAAATACACATTCAGCACCAAAAATGTATATGAATACCCAACATTTAAAAGAACATCCATAGATACTCAATCCAAGACTTACATTCTAGAGGATAGCCATAACCAATTCATAGGCACAAGATTCTACTCGAAACATGATTATTCTAGGAGAACATACTCTTTGCGCCATTATAACATTAGAGACACTCACAAAATGGTCTAGCTCAATTGGGAACTACCAAAATGATAACGTTTCGGTGAAGGACGATCATGATACCACATAGAGGTGATCATGCCTAGACATGCTGAGGGATATCACAGATCGCACTCAGATACACTGGGGGAACCACATTCCCAATCCAGATCGTTTCAAAACATATGTGTTCATTGCTAGATAACCTAGGGGATACCGTGAATCATGCCCAAACTCTATGGTGGATACCATGTATCCTATTAGTATAACCCACTAGGTGGAGGGTCCGTGCCCTGGTCATGGAGGTTACATGATCCAAAAAACTCCAATATAGGTGATAAAGGATTGTACTCCAATACCTGGGAGGGATTCCTAACTCCCTTAGGGAATTAGGCTCTAGATTGGATTATAGTCCAATGATGTGGACGTAATACCATACTGAATCCTTGATTAAAGGACCATGGTAATGCTCTCTTCCTCTACTGGTCCAAGGTTAAAATTCAACACATTATTCTAAAAGGACATTATCATTTTTAGGGTCCAAATCCTGTAGATGGATCATCAAATAGATTCACTATTTTATTGTTATGGGTATTTAAAATTTCAAAGGATTGGGGTTCACTAGGCCCATAGGTCGACTGCACAGTCGCTCCAGTGACTGTCGTGATTGGCTACCCTATGGTCGATCCATGCGACTACCCCGAGTTGACCTGAGGCATGAACCGGGTCCAACTGTGATCTAGTCCAAATCTGAACTCATATGTTGGGCTAAACCAGACTACGCCTCCAGGGCCTCGCCCGCTCTACCTGGACCATCAAAATGGGGCTAAAAATATTCATCCATCCTAGCTCGTTCGGCCATGCACTTCCCCACTATATGCATTCACCAGCCACGACAATCACATCAACACATGCGTACCCACAAAATCCCACGAATCGTACCATTACGCCCGCATGTACCTACGTCATGACACCTATGAATACTTAGCTCTTCCCCTCTACATCTCGTGCCTCTGATTCTCCACTCTCATAATCTGTGACTACCCCCTCTGGTTTCTATGCCGCCTTAGTACACCTCCACGCTAGAATCCTTCCAGTGGTCCCTTTTGCATACCATCGAGCTCTCTACCATCATGATTTCAACACCATCATATATCTACACTCCTTAGGTCTCGATATACACAAAACTAACCTCTATTGTCAGTTTTACTCCACCCATGAGTTTAATCGCATTCAGAGGCACTAGGAAAGTCGAACCGTTCCCACATGGGGTGCAATGGTGAAGAACGTAATGAAAAGGGGAGAGAAAAGCTCAAGAATGCCCAGAGGAATGAACCTTGTCCTTTTTCATGTCATCTTGAATACGTTATATTTATTGGAGGAACAAATAATGAATAACCAATTAAGAAAAATCCCAAAATAAGCCCCATGATTACAACTATCCTACATCGATTGAACCACAAATCATATATTCATGGATTGACCAGTTTTTATGGTGAATATAATTAATGGGGAATGTTCAAAAAGAAATAACATCCCTATCTTGATTTTTATTAGTTTCTAAAAAATGAAATTTGCATTTTCGTCATCGTATACATGATTCCTTCAAATCATCTCCACATCTGTTGTCGATCCAGGATGTGTACTTGTTTATTGAGAGTGTTCTTCTCTATGTCATAGAGAAATTATTGGTTTATGTTGATAAACCTGAATTCCTAACAATGGATTAATAAAACAAAATTTTTCTTTGTGTCATACAAATATTTATTTAAATTATGTAATAATGATTATTTCCTTCTCAATTTTTTCCAAAGAGGTCCCACTCCCACCAAGGTTAAGTCGCACATAGGGAAAAGACACCATTATGAACACAATGCTGCCCTCAAATTTCTGATTCTGGTTCCCATTCAAGAGTTATTTTTAATTTTTAATAAAACTGTTCTTGTGTACTATTAAATTTTTAATATTTTTCAAATAATTGTGTCGGGGAAACCAAACCTCATAATCACACAATATTAGAGAAAATTGTCTTCAAATTAATGAAAATAATTTCTAAAAAAAATACATGTTAAAATATGATATGTTACACTTCCTATGATGAACAACTAATAGAAATTATGGATCAAATATATAATGTACTCTAGATCCATACCACTAATATGGTTAAAGTTCAATGGAGGAATCAGAAGTTCAATGAAGCTACGCGGGAACCAGATGATGTAATGAGAAATTTTTCCCTCACTTATTATCTTTTTTGTAATGAAAGTTTTGGGATGAAATTATTTTTTATGGAGGAAAAATGTAAGGACACAAAATTTTAGTAAATATGTTTTACTTAATAAAATATCAAGATGAGTCTCTAGTCTTACACCCAATGAAAAACTAAAATTAAAATAAATACACTTTAATAATGTAAAATTATTAAATATGATTGATATATTATAAAAACTACTTTTTCCCTATCAATATAAGTAACAACCATATGAAAACTATTGAAAAAGTCATTTTAATATAAGAGTTATACCATTTTAATACAAATAATTTGGTCTTCCACATTTGATTATTTTATTAAAACTAAATCTTATCATGTTTAAAAATTAATTTTTATTAAATTAACTTAATTTTTGAATCTCATATATTAACATTTTTGTAACATTATTTTTAGAATTTTTTTAAAACAATTTATTTTTTGGTGAATAGTGAGAAATTGATTTTTTTAATAAAACCATAGAATTTATGACTATATTAAGAAGTAAGTATCCCTTAAAAATGGATTAAAAAAATTATGATAAATAAAATGTATGATAAAAAAGTATTTAAGAAGTTAAATGATTTGTCTAAAAAGATAGTAGTGAATATATAAAACCCATGTTTAACATTTTTAAAAATATTCTATATTTTACTAATAAAAAATTTATTTTTTATAGTTATATTTTAATTAAGTTAAAATAAATTAGAGTTTTTATTTATTTTAAAGTAACATAAATCATATTATATTAATAATAAATCATTTAAATTCATTAAATTCATCTATATTAATAATTTTTTCTTAAAGATGACATTTATGTTTAAAAATACTCTTTTTCTAAAAACGTGTTTTTAGATGTTACATGAACTATTTATTAAATTATTTTTTACAAAACAAAGAAATTTTATTTCATAAAATAGATTTCATATTTTTATTAATTATACAATAAATATTAATAAGGCACATTTTATTTTTAGGTATTAAAAATAAATTACATAGGTAAAAATTAATTTCCATGGTAAAAATAAAAAATAGTAAATGTCAAAATAAAAGAGTAAAAATCTAAAAATAATATTTAAAACATATGTGATGTCACGAACCATCCTCGGGGCCCATGTCGTGACTACCCCAAGCCCACCTTCCATAGGCCAGAGGCAGACGACTAGCACCAAGGCGTAAATACTGCTAAAAAGGGAAGGCATTGCATTTGTAATGTAAGCAAACACCACTGAGAAAGCAAGAAGCTAGAAGTAAACACTAAGTAAAAACTGATTACAACAGTAAGTGGGCCAGCATACAAACCCAAACTGAAAGTAAAGTACAACTGGAAGGGAAAAGAGCAACTAAAAAGTAGAGCCGTAGCGTCGAACCGTCCACTGGAAGTCCCACCTTAAGGGTGGGTACAGAAAGCCTCCACTGCTCCTCGGGTCCAGCCAACCGCACCGAGTACATCCCGCCCAGCGGTCCACCTCCAGGTGCCGTCCTACTCCGCAAGCCTCAACCACGATCAGCGTTGTCCGTCATCTGCAACCAACCCAACGTAGTGCGGGCATAGCCCGTGCAGGGGTGAGTATAAGCTACTCAGTAGGGACCACAAGACCCCTGAAGATCTCCCAGAATCCACAAAGGATAATCCACAAAGGAAATATACAATCATGAAGTAACATCCGACAATGATTAGGTGTATTCCCATACATATACCTAATTCATCAATTCCAGGTAGCTCCAACCTCTGAGCCCAAGTACATCCTAGTCCACACAGGAAAGCAAAACGTAAATCCACAGAGGACAGCACAACACAACCCACATAGGAAAGAAAAACAGGATTCAGCTCACACAGGTATACTTCTTCGTATGATGATAGAGATGATCAGATATTTCCACTGATTTATCTAAGCCAGCAGACCCACAATGGATCGATAGGTACTAACGCCCGCAATGACCCACATAGGATATGACCAAAAAAGGATTGATAGGTAACTAACCCCCGCAAAGACCCACAGAGGATCGGACCCACACAGGATCTGTAGGCACTGGCTCACACAGAATCGATGAGCGCTGAACCACACAGGATCGGACCCGCACAAGATTAGTAGCACTGATCCACATTGGATCTCTGAGTGCTGTAGTCATCACCGTCGAATCCACTGAGGATCTCTGTACAGTCGTCGTCGTCACAGTCGCAGCCAACACTAGGGTTCCCAGACACAACAAGCTCGTTCGGGATGGTCCGCTCCACGAACCGAGAGGCTGGTACATCAACTGACACAAAGTTCAGAATTGATGTATCCAAAAGTTCTGTATCGTCAACCGGAACTCAACGGCGTAGACGGCGCGTCAATCGGGTGCCCGGTCTGAGAGTTATTGGCTTTTCCGTTCCAGGGGCCCGGTTTGTTTTTAAGGCAAAACCAACCCGACCGTACTCCACCTGCGTCCAAACCTCGGGCAGAGTAGGCCAACAGATCCATCTCACTAAGTGGAATTCAACAAAGTCGACGACACCTCAATCGGACGTCCGGACCTCAAGTTACGTGCGTTTCCGCTCCAAGGGCCCAGTTGGTTTCGTGTACGAACCAACTCGGCCAAACCCAAAGTATTCCAAAACCTTGAGTGCGATATACCGAAACGACCATCTCGATCCAAGGATCACATCACATCTAACGGTGTGTCGATCGGAGGCCCGTAGCACATGTTATGGGTGTCCGACCGAAAGAGATTCAGTATTAAGGGGTTCGGGCCCGGTCCGACCCGGCCCGATACCCCCAGGGTCGGCCCGAATCGCGTCGACCTGAACCGGGTTCGGGTCTGGCCCGCTTGGGCACGGCCCGGCATGGCCCGGCCTGAGCGTGGCCCGGCCTGGCGGACCGGCCAAGCAGTTGGCCCGGCCTGGGCGCGGGGCGCTGGGCGCGCTAGCCAGGCCCTCGGCCAAACGGCCGAGCCGTTTGATGGTGGGGGGGGGGGGGGCTGCCCCCCTGGTTTTTATAACCGCGACCCCCATTAAGGGGGGCCGCTTGAGCTGGACGCCGGGGGTTTGTAACCCCCGACCTTGCCTTGTCTGGCCGGCCCGCTCTGGCCGGCCAGCTTTTGCCGCCACGGTCCGGTGACGACCGGTCACCCCTGCTCCAACGCCGGCAGCCCGGAACCGGCCGCTGGTCACCCTTCATGGCCGTGGCCGTGGTTCGTTTGGGGCGGCGCGACGGCTCCGCGCCCCTTCGCTGCGACCCCGCTCTAGCCGCGGTGTCTTCGGGTTTCTCCGACGCGGCGCGACGACATCGCGTCCTTGTTCAATTTCACGGCGCAGCGCGATGGCACCGTGCATTTCTTGCCGCAAGATCCCGCGCGGTGCGACGACACCACGCCATTCTCGTTTCAATCCACAATAGGAACAACAACATAGATAAGGTAGGAGGGTGGGCCATGTTTGTTCGGTCTGGCCCCCTCTCGTTAATCGATAGCAAATGGTCAACATTTATGAAGAACATCAAGATAGAAATCACGAACAAAAATAAAATAACCCCTACCTCGAGCGTAGCTTGAACGGAGTTTTGTCGAACGAGGATTCGTTGCGGATAATCCGTCGCAGAAAGAGACGTCACTGAAGAAGACGTCGTCAGCATCACGGTAAATGGCGTCGCGTAGTCAGTTTCCGAGGACTCGGTGTTCTTCCTCAGAGATCGATGTGTTCTTCGCGTTCTTCGTCGAAGAGGAAGAAGTTCCTCAAGTTCCATAGTCTTTTCTCCCAATGACTCCACAACAAGATTACAACCCTTAATAAAATAATCCCACACTTATTTTATAATCTTGACAAAAGTTTGAAATTCAAACACTCACATTAAACTCACTTCATTAATATCATATGTTATTAAAACATAAGTTATCAATTTTAATTGTGAGTTGAGGGAGTTAAGGAATATAAAGGGGTGGGGTTCGTGTGGGCCCCACCTCCCTCATAAACTTCAATGGGAAGTTGGCTAGTTACCCAACTTCCACCCAAAGCTTAAATCCACTTAGAGAAAATAAAAATTGTAGTTAAATTTTTATTTTAACTTCCACAATTTTTATCAACCTATCTCGTGAAAACGAAACTTCGGAAAAAGTGTTTCTAAGTAATTATCGGCGATGCGGTTCCATCGGTTCCCTTAGAATTCAATTCCGAGCACCGGTTCATAAGTTATAAATTCCCGCTCGTACGTTCACTGAACGTACCCGAGCTAAACTTCATATTGTAATTCCGGGCACACCGAGCCTCGGAATCAAGTGCCGTGAGAAACTACGTTCTTGTAAAATCACAAAGAAAATTAAGAAAAAGATTCCGTGAATTTTACGGGTTTTTACAATACTCCCACCTCAGGGCCATACGTCCCAGTAAAGATACATCATAAGCTAGGGAATCAAAAGTGGGTACTGAGCACACATCTGAGCCTCCCGCTCCCAAGTGCTCTCCTGGAGGTTCTCGTGCTGCCATCTAATGCGCACTAGAGGAATCGATTGTCCACGTAGGACCCGCTCCTGTCGATCCCCGATCTCCACTGGGACCTCCGCAAAAGTTTCCCCATCATCAACGTCCAACTCCCCATGGTCAATGATATTCGTCGGGTCGTGCACGTATCTCCTCAGCTGTGATACGTGGATAACGTCGTGCACCCGGTGCAACTGAGGTGGTAGAGTTAGGCGATAAGCTACCTCGCCAATCCTATTGAAGACTAGGAATGGTCCGATGAAGCATGGAGACAACTTGCCACCTCGTCCAAATCTCTGTAATCCACGTCGAGGTGAGCTACGCAAGAAGACGTGGTCGCCATCCTCAAACTCTAGTGGTCTCCACCTCCTGTCAGCATAGGACTTCTGCTGGCTCTGAGCTGTCCTCATCCGCTCCTGGATGACCTGGACCTTCTCTGTCGTGGCCTGGACCATCTCCGGTCCCACAAGTGCTGACTTCCTAGGGTCTGTCCAGCACAAAGGAGATCTGCAAGGTCAGCCGTACAAAGCCTCGTATGGTGCCATCCCGATGGTGGAGTGGTAGCTGTTGTTGTACAAAAAATCCACCAAGGGTAGGTGGTCCTCCCAGCTATGACCAAAGTCAAGAACACATGCGGGGAGCATGTCCTCGAGAGTCTGAATGGTCCTCTCTGTCTGACCATCTGTCTGAGGGTGAAAGGCGGTGCTCAAACGTAGTTGCATCCCGAACGCCTCCTGCCACCCCTTCCAAAACCGAGAAGTAAAGAGAGCATCTCGATCGGAGACGATATATGATGTCACACCGTGCAGCCATACAATCTCTTTAACGTAGAGACGCCCCAAGCTCTCCACAGAGCCCTACTATCTGATGGGTAAGAAGTGAGCCGACTTGGTGAGTCGGTCGACAATCACCCAAATGGAGTCATGAGCTTTGTATGTGAGTGGAAGTCCAGTCACGAAGTCCATAGATATCCCATCCCACTTCCACTCCGGGACCTCCAAGGGTTGTACCAAGCATGCTGGTACCTGGTGCTCTACCTTCACCTGCTGGCAGGTGAGACATCGAGAAACGAACTCCGCCATAGCATTCTTCATGCCCAGCCACCAGTGCTGTCATCTGAGATCCAGGTACATCTTCGCCACTCCAGGATGTACCGCCAAAGGAGAAGTGTGAAACTCTCTTAGCACCTCCTACCGTAAAGAAAATGGTACTAAGGTATGTCCTATGAAAAAGACGTCGTGCTCTGCTCGAAAGGAGAAACCATCAGGTGCTTGTCCTGAGGATATCTGTGCACGCTGCATCTCACAATCAGCATCCCCACGCTGTACCTCTCTGACCCGCTGCAATAGTGGAGGGGTGACTGCGAGAGACTGAAGGAAGGCTGCTCCATCTCTTTCCACGAAGGATATTTGCAAGGCGGCTAGCTACTCTATCGCCTCCTCAAGTAGCTGAATGCCCGTCCTTCGGCTGTGAGCATCGGCTACTACGTTCCCCTTTCCAGGAGTATAGACTATCTCAAAGTCCTAGTCCTGGAGGAACTCGAGCCATCTCCGTTGTCTCAGGTTCAGGTCCTTTTGAGAGAAGATGTACCTGAGACTCTAATGGTCAAAAAAGACTGTAAATCGCTCACCCATCAGATAGTGTCGCCATGTCTTTAGAGCAAAGACCACTGCTGCTAACTCCAGGTAATGGGTAGCGTAGTTCTGCTCATGCGACCTTAACTGATGTGATCCATAGGCGATCACCGCCCGCTCCTTAATCAGGACACATCCTAGTCCGGTCCCTGATGCATCGTAGTAGACTACGTACCCTACTCCCTCCTCCGGCAAACTCAAGATAGGTGCGCTGGTCAATCTCTATCTCAGCTCCTAGAAGCTCTGATGAAATATGTCTGACCACACAAAGTGTTTCCCCTTCTTCGTAAGAGATGAGTGTGGTGCCGCCACTCTGGAGAATTTTGGTACAAATCTCTGATAGTATCCAGCTAGACCCAAGAAGCTTCGCACCCCAGTCACACTCCTGGGTGGCTCCCAAGCCAACACTGCCTCGATCTTCGTAGGATCCACCACAACTCCTTCCTTAGAGATGACGTGCCCCAAGAAGTGGAACTCACATATCCAGAACTGAAACTTCGAGAGCTTACCATAAAGCTGGTTCTCTCGGAGTGTGTCTAGTACAACCCGCAAGTGGTAGGCATCCTCCTCCTCAGTCGTTGAGTAAATCAAAATGTTGTCGATGAAGACCACGAAAAATTGATCGATGTATGGATGAAAGATCATGTTCATGAGGGCTATGAACACTGCTGGAGCATTGGTTATGCTGAATGGCATAACCTAGAACTCATAGTGTCCATACCGACACCTGAATTACGTCTTCTACACATCCTCGTCTCGAACTCTGAGCTGATGATAGCATGACCTAGGGCCTATCTTTGAGAACCACCGTGCTCCTTTGAGCTGATCGAAGAAATCATCAATCCTCAGTAGCGGATACATGTTTCTCACTATCACCTGGTTCAGGCGACGATAGTTGACAAAAAGTTGCAAGCTCTCATCCGCCTTCTTGGCGAACAAAATTGGGGAAGCCCAGGGTGAAACACTGGGTCGGATGAAACCCTTTCCCTGCAAGTCCTCTAACTACACTCGTAACTCTCAAAGCTCATTAAGGGCCATCCGATATGCTGGAGTCGATATCGGGGTTGTCCCGGGGTACAGGTCAATATAAAAGTCTACCTCTCTGCGAGGAGGTATCCCTAGGACGTCGTCAGGAAAAACGTCCGCATACTGATCCACCACTATAGGAAAACTAGGACTCCGCACGTCAACAGCTCCTAGGATGAGGCTAGCCAACTGATGGGGGATGGGTTGTCCTCTCCTCTATAAGATTCCATCCTTTGCTGCAAAGGCTCCCTTCTCGCCAGTGAAGGTGAACCTGCTCCTGTTGGTACGTACACATCTTACGTTGCGCCTAATAAAGTCAATATGAGCATGGACTGTACATAACCAATCCATGCCCAAGATGACGTCGTAAGGCCTCGACGCCTCTACAAGAAGATCCCAGCCGAAGCTCTCGCCTCCTAGAGTAAGCTCACAATACCGGCACCCGTGCGTAATCATCGAGTCTGCTCCCGTAGGAGTCTCTAGCCATAAGGATCGAGCCAACGACTCTGTCGGAATCTCCAAGCTCCGAACAAGTGCAGCGACTATGAAAGAGTGACTCGCTCCTGTGTCTATAAGAACTGCTGTAAGGGTAGAATAGACATAGATAGTACCTCGAATCATCTCGGGCGCGCCGTGGTTGTAGGCCTTTACTGCCTGGATCTGTGCCTGTCTCTGCCCGCCAACTCCCTGTGGTCGGGGTGGACCTCCTGGTGGTGGTGGTGGTAGGGCCTCAAAGTGTCATCCACCACATACTGCTCGGGCAGCTCCTCTTCCTCGTCCTCCTACTCCCTGTGGACCACCATGGTTGACCCTCTGTCTCTGCTTGGGTGGTCCCTCAACCGTCTGCTGCTCTTCGGCACGGCGGGTCGGGCAGTCACGAGCCATGTGGCCATGCCCGCCGCATGAGTAGTACTACCTGCCTCTCGAAGGACTGGCTCCACGCTGGGTGCCCCAGACTGCTGATCTAGTGTCCTGAGGCCGTCTGCCTGAGGGTCTGGTCTGCCTGGACCCATGAGTCATCTGTCGACTGCCTGCTGCAGAAGACTCTACTACGTGCCGCCCTGCGGTGGCTCTCGGCGCTGATGAAGGCTCATCAAGAAAGCTCTCTATCAAAAGGGCTCTCTCCAGTACTCCTACCTCGGTCGGAATGCTGAGGGAGATCAGTGATGCCCTGATCTCATGCCTCAATCCCTGCTCAAAGGTCCGGGCCTGGAAGAATGGGTCTCGTACCATGTCTGTCGAGTAGTGCGAGAGATCGGTAAATCTAACCGAGTACTGGGCGACTGTCAAGGTGCACTGCCGCAGCTGAAGAAGCTCCTTGATGCGCACCGCACGGAGGGTGGCTGGGATGAACTCTGAGCTGAAGAGGCTCTCAATGTCCGTCTAGAGGAGAGATGCCTCATCATGCACCTTGAGCATCAAGTTCCACCATCTGCCTGCTGCCGCATGCAGTAGGCTCGCTGCGAGGATCACCATGAGGTCTGTTGTTGTCCTCACTAACCTGAAAACTCTCACCACTGCCTCAAGCCAATCCTCGGCTGCCTGGGGGTCCATCTCCCCGCGGAACCCGGGCGGTCACTGGCGCTGGAACTCATGCAGTGCACTAAGACGACATGCATCATCAGCGGCTGGGGCTGGTAGCATCGGTGGCTCGGTGGGTAAGGATACCGCCGGTGCCTCTGCTGTCAAAGGGCCATGCACCGAGGCTTTGTTGCTCAGTGGGCTATCATCACGCACAACTCTCAGAACCCAAGCTGGTTTCCATCATGGGGCCATCCTGAAAAGAAATAGGTGAGCCACGCTCAAACAGTATACATGGTGAGCTGACATAAGGTAATTACAAAGAAAACATGAAACACACATGCAATCAATGTTTTAGTGCATTAAGTCGGAAATCAGAAGTCAGGGTCCTGGTGTACGGATATGTCGGCTTCCGCACCAACACTGGACTCCCTGGACTGATAACCACACCCAATACGCTTAACACTATTGCTTCACATAGAATAATATTAGAGTCCCAAGTTCTGTGGTAAAACCGAACTCCTCTGATCCCAATTTGTAATGACCCGTCCTCGGGGCCCGTGCTGTGACTACCCCAAGCCCGCCTTCCATAGGCCAGGGGCTGGAGACTTGCACCAAGGCGTAAATCCCGCTATGAAGGGAAGGCATTGCCTTTTTAAAGTAAACAAACACCACTGATCAAGCATGTAGCTAGAAGTAAACACTAAGTAAAAACTGAGTACAACAATATGTGGGCCAGTATAAAAACCCAAACTGAATGTAAAGTACAACTGGAAGGGAAAAGAGCAACAGAAAAGTAGAGCCGCAATGTTGAGCCATCCACTGGAAGTCCCACCTGAAGGGTGGGTACAGATAGCCTCCACTGCTCCTTGGGTCCAGCCGACCGCACCGAGTACATCCCGCCCAGTGGTCCACCTCCAGGTACCGTCCTGCTCCGCAAGCCTCAACCACGATCAGCGCTGTCCGTCGTCTGCAACCATCACAACGTAGTGCATGCATAGCCCGTTCATGGGTGAGTATAAGCTACTCAGTAGGGACCCCGAGACCCCCGAAGGTCTCCCAGAATCCACAAAGGATAATCCACAAAGGAAAGATACAATCACGAAGTAACATCCGACACTGCTTATGTATATGCCCATACATATACCTAAGTCATCAATTCCAGCTCGCTCCAACCTCCGAGCCCAAGTAAAACCCAGTCCACACAGGAAAGAAAAACGTAAATCCACACAGGATAGCACAACACAATCCACATAGGAAAGAAAAACAGGATTCAGCTCACACAAGTATACTTCTTCGTATGACGATAGAGATGATCAGATATTTCCACTGATTCATCTAAGCCGTCGGACCCACAAAGGAACGATAGGTACTAACCCCCGCAATGACCCACATATGATCTGACCCACAAAGGATCGATAGGTAACTAACCCCCGCAAAGATCCACACAGGATCTGTAGTCACTGGCTCACACAGAACCACTGAGCGCTGACCCACATAGGATCAGACCCACACAGGATCGGACCCACATAGGATCGGTAGCACTGATCCACGTAGGATCCCTGAGTGCTGCAGTCGTCGCTGTCGAATCCACTGAGGATCTCTGTACAGTCGTTGTCATCAAAGTCGCAACCAGCACTAGTGTTCCCGCACACAGCAAACTCGTTCGAGAGGGTCCGCTCCACGAACCGAGAGTCTGGTACATCAACTGACACAAATTCCGGATTTGATGTATCCAAAAGTTTTGTATCCTCATGAGGAACTCAACGTCGCAGACGACGCGTCAATCGGACACTCAGTCTGAGAGTTATTGGCTATTCCATTCCAGGGGCCCAGTTGGTTTTTAAGGAAAAACCAACCCGCCCGTACTCCACCTACATCCAAAACTCAGGCGGAGTAAGCCAAAAGATCCATCTCACTAAGAGGAATTCAACAAAGTCGACGGCATGTCAATCAGACATCCGGAGCTCAAGTCATGAGTGTTTCCGCTTCGAGGGCCCGGTAGGTTTCGTGTACGAACCAACTCGGCCAAACCCAAATTATTCCAAAACCTTGAGTGCGAAATTCCAAAACGACCGTCTCAATCCAAGGATCGCATCGCATCTGACGGTGCGTCGATCGGAGGCCCGTAGCACAAGTTATGGGCGTCCGACCGAAAGAGATTTGGTATGAAGGGGTTCGGGCCCGGTCCGACCCGAACCAGGTCTGGGTCCGGCCCGCTTGGGCGCAGCCCGGCCCGGCTGGCGCGTCATGGCCCGGCCTGTCCTGGGCGCCGCCCGGCCTGGAAGACCATCCAGGTAGCCGGCCCGGCCTGGGCGCGGTGCCCCAGGCGCGCTAGCCAGGCGCTCGACCAATCGGCCGAGTCGTTTTAAGGTGGGTGGGGGGGGGTGCCCCCCTGGTTTTTGTAATCGCGACCCCCATTAAGGGGCCCCTTGAGATGGCCACTGGGGTTTTGTAACCCCCGGCCTTCCCTTGTCTGGCTGGCCTGCTCTGGTCGGCTGGATTCTGCCGCCACGGACCGGCGACGGCCGGTCCCCCCTGCTCCGACGCCGGCGGCCCGGAACCGGCTGCCGGTCACCCTACTCTACCGCGGCCCAGAACTGGCCACGACCTTGGTTTGTCTGGTGCGGCGCGACGGTGCCGCGCCCCTCCGTCGTGGCCCCGCTCCGGCCGCAGTGTCTTTGGGTTTCTCCGATGCGGCGTGACGACGCCGCATACTTCTTTGAATTCACAGTGTGGCGCGACGGCTCCGCGCATTCCTTGCCGCACGATCCCGCGCGGTGCGATGACACCGTGCCATTCGCATTCAATCCACAATAGGAACAACAACATAGATAAGGGAGGAGGGTCGGCCATGTTTGTGCGGTCCAGCCCCCTCTCGTTAATTGATAGAAAATGGTCAAAATTTACGAAGATCATCAACGTAGAAATCAAGAACAAAAATAAAATAACCCCTACCTCGAGCGTAGCTTGAACGGAGGTTCGTCGAAAGAGGATTCGTCATGGAATATCCGTCGCCGAAAAAGACATCACAGAAGAAGACGTCGTCGGCGTCGTGGTAAACGGCATCGCGTAGTCGGTTTCCGAGGCCTCGGTGTTCTTCGTTGGAGATCGATGTGTTCTTCGCGTTCTTCGTCGAAGACGAAGAAGTTCTTCAAGTTCCTTAGACATTTCTCCCAAAGACTCCACAACAAGATTCCAAACCTTAATTGTAAAGACCCTAAAAATTCAAGGAATTTTTTTTCTTAATTTTCTTTGGATTTTTACAAGAACACAGTTTCTGACGGCACCTGATTCCGAGGCCCGGTGTGCCCGGAATCATTTTCCGATGTTTGGCTCGGGTACGTTCAGTGAACGGACGTGTGAGTTTTTCTAATTTTTTAACCGTTGCATAGAATCAAATTCTGAGGGCACCGATGGAATCGTAGCGCCGGAAGTTTCTTAGAAACTCCTCTTCCGGAGTTGCGTTTTCTCGGGTGTGGTTTTTAATTTTTGGTCTTAAAGTTAAGAAATAAAATAAAGTGGTGCGACAACATTGTTTTTATTTCACTTAAAGCCACTTAAAAGTCACTTTTAACTGCTTAAGCTGAGTTGAAGCGGATAGGGTAGAACCCGAAATATCCTACCCTCCTGGTAGGATATTTGTGAGGTGGGGCCCGCACATGCCCCGCCATTTCTTTTCCACTAAGTAACGCAACCGCGAAAACCCGTCATTATGAAAGTCAACTGACGCGTTTTCTTAAATTCTTAACGCACCAATTAATTGGGAGGTTTTATTCGTTGAATTAATTCTATGAATTAATTTAATCATTTCTAAACCTGTTTACAATCTGTTGGCGTAATAATAAAATAAGACCAACGCGCGACATCTTGAGGATTGCTCGTTGAGAGGCTTTTGGTAGAAATCTTGTGCCTTCATCCTCCTTCACGAAGAACGTGAAGAACGCGAAGAACGTGAAGAACGCGAAAAATGCGAAGAAGGCCGTCACCCTTGGAGATCGAAGACGCTTCTTCCGAGACGTTCTTCCCTGCAACGATCTCCGATCAGCAACCGGTTGTGGTAGGAGATTTCAGGTTTCTTCTTTCAAATCTCTTTGTGGGTTATAACAACATCATGGATTTAATTAATATAATTAAATCTATATGTTCATGAACCTCGGAGTTTGTTGACGTGACACCATTTTCCGCAACGACGCGACGCCCTTCCGCGATGACGCGACTCCCTTCCGCGACGTGATGATCGCCTCCTTTCGCGGCGATCAACCGGGGCCCTGGAACGAAAAAGCCAATAACTCTTAGACAGGGCGTCCGATTGACGCGCCGTCTGCGACGTTGAGTTCCTGTTGACGATACAGAACTTTTGGATAGATCAACCCTAGACTATGTGTCAGTTGGTGTATCAGCCTCTCGGCTCGTGGAGCGGACCCTCCCGAACGAGCTTTCTATGTGCGGGAACCCTAGAGCTGGGTGAGACTGCTAATGTGACGACGACGACTGTGCAGACATCCTCAGTGGATTCGACGTCGATGACTACAGCACTCAACGATACTTTGTGGGTCAGTGCTACAGATCATGTGTGGGTCTGATCCTGTGTGGGTCTGATCCTGTGTGGGTTAGCGCTCAGCGGTTCTGTATGAGCCAGCGCCTACAGGTCCTGTGTGGGCCCGATCCTCTATGGGTCTTTGTGGGTGTTAGTTACCCTTCGATCCTTTGTGGGTCAGATCCTTTGTGGGTCATTGCAGGGGTTAGTACCTATCGATCCTTTGTGAGTTCGATGACATAGATGGATCAGTGATCATCTCTATCGTGATTTGAATAAGTATACCTGTGTGAGCTGAAACTCTGTTTTGCTTTCCTTTGTGGATTGTGTTGTGCTATCCTGTGTGGATTTACGTTTTTACTTTCCTTTGTGGATTTTGTTGAGCTATCTTGGGTGGATTTTATGTTTTGCTTTCCTATGTGGACTGGGTTGTACTTGATCTCGGATGTTGGAGCCGAGCGAGAATTGATGAATTAGATATATGTATGGGCATATACCGAAGCCATGTCGGATGTTACTTCGTGATTGTATCTTTCCTTTTTTGTTTATCCTTTGTGGATTCTTGGAGACCTTCGGGGGTCTCGGGGTCCCTACTGAGTAGCTTATACTCACCCCTGCATGGGCTATGGCCGCACTACGTTGTGTTGGTTACAGACGACGGACAACGCTGATCGTGGTGGAGGCTTGCGAAGCAGGACGGTACCTGGAGGTGGACCACTGGGCGGGGTGTACTCGGAGCGGTAGGCTGGACCCAAGAAGCATTGGAGGCTTTCTGTACCCACCCTTCAGGTGGGACTTCCAGAGGACGGATCGACGTTGCGGCTTTACTTTTCAGTTGCTGTTTTCCCCTTTCAGTTGTACTTTACAATTGGTCTTGTATTTCCGGCCCCCTTTACTTTTCCGCACTTACTGTTGTACCAGTTTTACTTAGTGTTTACTTTTTCCGCTTGCTTACTCTGTAGTGATTGTTTACTTTCCAAAGGAAATGCCTTCCCCTTTACCGGAATTTTACGCCTTGGTGCTAGTCACCAGCCCCTGGCCTATGGAAGGCGGGATTGGGGTAGTTACGGCACGGGGCCCGAGGACGGGTCGTGAAAAATTGGTATCAGAGGCGGTCGGTTCTACCGCAGACTCTGATCTTTCTTCTATGTGAAGAAATATTGTTTAGCGTATTGGGTGTGGTTATCAGTCCAGGGAGTCCAGTGTTGGTGCGGCGGCCGACGTATACGTAAACCAGGACCCTGACTTCTGATTTCCGACTTAATGCACGAAAACATTGATTGCATGTGTGTTTCAAGTTTTCATTGTGATTACTTTGTATTAGTTCACCAGGTATACTGTTCTGACCGTGGCGCACCTGTTTCCTTTTCAGGATGGCCCCACGATGGCAGCCAGCTAGGGTTCCGAGGATCATATGTGACGACAGCCCACCGAGCGACGAGGCCTCGGTACAGGGCCCTTTGACGGCGGAGGCACCGGCGGTACCTCTACCCGCCGAGCCACCGATGCTTCCAGCACCGGCCGCTGATGATGCATGTCGCCTCAGTGCACTGCATGAGTTCCAGCACCAGTGATCGCCCAGGTTCTGAGGGGTGATGGACCCCCAGGCATCCGAGGACTCGCTGGAGGTAGTGGTTCGAGTTTTCAGACTAGTGAGGACACCAGCAGACCTCATGGTGATCCTCGCAGTGAGCCTACTGCACGCAGCAGTAGGACGATGGTGGAGCTTGATGCTCCAGATGCACGACAAGGCCTCTCTCATCTGGACAGACTTTGAGGGCCTCTTCCACTTAGATTTCGTCCCAGCCACCCTCCGTGCGGTGCGCATCCAGGAGCTTCTTCACCTGCGGAAGGGCAGCTTGACGGTCGCCCAGTACTCGGCGAGATTCACCGATCTCTCGCGCTACTCGACCGACATTGTACGTGACCCGTTTTTCTGGGCCTGGACCTTTGATCAGGGATTGAGACATGAGATCCAGGCATCGCTGATCTCGCTCAGTATCCCGACCTAGGAAGGAGTACGGGAGCGATCCGTTTTGATCGAGAGCTTTCTTGTCGAGACTTCTCCACCGGCGAGACCTACCGCGGGGCGGCACGTAGCAGAGTCTTTTGTAGCGGGTAGTCGATGGATGACTCAGGGGTCCAGGAAGACCAGAAACTCATGAAGACGGCCTCAGGAAACTGGCTCAGTAGTGCGGGACACAAAGCGTGGAGCCAGTCTTTCGAGAGGCAGACAGTGCTACACTTGCGGCGGGCAGGGTCACATGGCTCGTGACTTCCCGACCCACCGTGCCGAGGAGCAGCAGACAGTTGAGGGGCCACCCAGGCAGAGGCAGAGGGTCGACCGTGGCGTTCCGTAGGGAGGAGGCGAACGAGGAAGAAGAGCTGGCCGAGTAGCAGGTGGTGGGCGACGCTTTGATGCTCTACCACCACCACCACCAGGAGGTCCACCCCGACCACAGGGAGCTGGAAGGCAGAGATAGGCACAGCTCTAGGCAGTGGAGGCCTACGACCACGGTGCGCCCGAGATGATTCGAGGTACGATCTGTGTCTATTCCACCCTTACTGCAGTTCTTATAGACAGAGGAGCGAGTCACTCTTTCATAGCCACTGCCCTTGTTCGGAGATCGGAGATTCCGACAGAGCCGTTGGCTCGATCCTTACGGATAGAGACTCCTATGGGAGCAGACTCGACGATTACACACTGGTGCCGGCAGTGTGAGCTTACTCTAGGAGGCGAGAGCTTCGGCTGGGATCTTCTTGTAGCGGCGTTGAGGTCTTATGACATCATCTTGGGCATGGATTGGTTATCTATCGTACATGCACAGATTGACTGTATTAGGCACAAGGTGCGATGTGTACGCATCGACATGAGCAGGTTCACCTTCACCGGCGAGAAGGGAGCCTTTGCAGCACATGATGGAGTTCCGCAGAGGAGAGAACATCCCATCACTCATCAGTTGGCTAGCCTCATCCTAGGAGCTGTTGACGTGCAGAGTCCTAGTTTTCTTGCAGTGGTGGATCAGTATGCAGATGTCTTTCCTAACGACGTTCTAGGGCTACCTCCTCGCAGAGAGGTAGACTTTCATATTTATCTGTACCTCGGGACAGCCCCGATATCCACTCCAGCATATCGGATGGCCCCCGCTGATCTTCGAGAGCTACGGGTACAGTTGGAGGACATTCAGGGAAAGGGTTTCATTTGACCCAGTGTTTCACCCTGGGCTTCACCAATTTTGTTTGCCAAGAAGGCGGACGGGAGATTGAGACTTTGTGTCGATTATCGTCGCCTGAACCAGGTGATAGTGAGGAACAAGTATCTGCTTCTGAGGATTGATGACCTCTTCGATCAGCTCAAGGGAGCACAGTGGTTCCCGAAGATAGACCTCAGGTCAGGCTATCATCAGCTCAGAGTTCGGGATGAGGACTTGCAGAAGACAAACTTCTGATGTCGGTATGGCCACTATGAGTTCTCAGTTATGCCATTCAGCGTAACCAATGCTCCATCAGTGTTCATGGGCCTCATAAACAGGATATTTCCGCCATACCTCGATCTATTTGTCGTGGTCTTCATCGACGACATTCTGATATACTCGACGACTGAGGACGAGCACACCTACCACCTACGGGTTGTACTAGACACACTCCAAGAGCACCAGATTTATGGCAAGCTCTCGAAGTATCAGTTCTGGATACGTGAGGTCCACTTCTTGGGACACGTCGTCTCTGAGATGGGAGTTGAAGTGGATCCTACGAAGATCGAGGCAGTGCTAGCTTGGGAGCCACTCAGGAGCATGACAGAGGTGCGGAGTTTCTTGGGACTAGCTGGATACTATCAGATGTTTGTGCCAGAATTATCCAGAGTTTCGGCACCACTCTCAGCTTTGACAAAGAAGGGGAAACCCTTTGTGCGGTCAGATAGATGTCAGCAGAGCTTCCAGGAGCTGAGACGGAGATTGACCAGCACACCTATCTTGAGGTTGCCTGAGGAGGGAGTAGGGTACGTAGTCTACTGCGATTCATCAGGGACCGGACTCGGATGTGTCCTGATGTAGGAGTGGGCAGAGATCGCCTATGGATCACGTCAGTTGAGGCCTCATGAGCAGAACTACGCTACCCATGACCTAGAGTTAGCAGTAGTGGTCTTCGCTCTGAAGACATGGCAACACTATCTTATGGGCGAGCGCTTTACAGTATTTTCTGACCATCAGAGTCTCAGGTAAATCTTCTCACAGAAGGACCTGAACCTGAGATAGCGGCGATGGATCGAGTTCCTCCAGGACTATGACTTTGAGATAGTCTATATTATTGGGAAGGGGAACGTGGTGGTCAATGCTCTCATCAGGAGGACGAGCATTTAGCTACTTGAGGAGGCGACATAGCAGCTAGCCACTTTGTAGATATCCTTTGTGGATAGAGATGGAGCAGCCTTCCTCCAGTCTCTCATAGTCACCCCTCAACTACTACAGTGGGTCAGAGAGGCACAACGTGAGGACGCTGACTGTGAGACGCGGCGTGCACAGTTATCCTCAGGACAGGCACCTAATGGATTCTCCTTTGGAGTAGAGCACGCCATCATTTTCAGAGGATGTACAATGGTACCAGTCGCTTTACTAGAGGAGGTGCTGAGAGAGTTTCACACTTCTCCTTTGGTGGTAAATCCTGGAGTGGAAAAGATATACCAGGATGTCAAATGACAGCACTGGTGGCCAGGCATGAAGAAGGCTGTGGCAGAGTTCGGTTCTCGATGCCTCACCTGCCAGCAGGTGAAGGCAGAGCATCAGGTACCAGCAGGCTTGGTACAGCCCTTGTAGGTCCCGGAGTGGAAGTGGGACGGCATATCTATGGACTTCGTGACTGGACTTCCACACACTTCCAGAGGTCACGAGTCCATCTGGGTGATTTTCGACCGACTCACCAAGTCGGCTCACTTCTTACCCACCAGATAGCAGGGATCAGTGGAGATCTTGGGGCGTCTCTACGTTCAGGAGATTTTATGGCTTCACGGTGTGCCATCATCTATCATCTCCGATCGAGATGCTCGCTTTACTTCCCGACTTTGGAAGGGGTTACAAGAGGCGTTCGGGACCCATCTACGTCTGAGCACCGCCTTTCACCCTCAGAAGGATGGTCAGAGAGAGAGGACCATTCAGACTCTCGAGGACATGCTTCGTGCATGTGTCCTCGACTTTGGTCTTAGTTGGGAGGACCACCTACCCTTGGTGGAGTTCGCGTACAACAACAACTACTACTCCACCATCGGGATGGAACCATATGAGGCATTGTACGGCAGACCTTGTAGATCTCCTTTGTGCTGGACAGACCCTGGGGATTTAGCACTTGTGGGACCAGAGATGGTCCGGGCCACGACAGAGAAGGTCCAGGTCATCCAGGAGTGGATGAGGACAGTTTAGAGCTGACAGAAGTCTTATGATGACAGGAGGCGGAGGCCACTAGAGTTCAAGTATAGCCACTATGTCTTCTTGCGTGTCTCACCTTGACGTGGATTACAGAGATTTGGCTGAGGCAGCAAGTTGTCTCCACGCTTCATCGGACCATTCCAGGTCATCAGCAGGATTGGCGAGGTGGAATATCGCCTGGCTCTACCACCTCAGTTGCACTGGGTGCACGACATCTTCCATGTATCCCAGCTGAGGAGATATGTGCACGAACCGACACACATCATTGACCATGGGGAGCTAGACGTGGATGATGGGGCGACTTTTGCGGAAGTCCCGGTGGAGATCGAGGATCGACAGGAGAGGGTCCTACGTGGACGATCAATTCCTCTTGTGCACATCAGATGGAAGAACGGGAACCTCCATTAGAGAACTTAGGAGTGGGAGGATCAGATGCGTGCTCAGTAACCACATTTGTTTCCATAGTTTATGATGTATCTTTACGGGGACGTAAAGCCCTGAGGTGGGAGTGATGAAAAGACCCGAAAAATTCAAGGATATTTTTTTTCTTAAATTTTTTGGATTTTTACAAGAACACAGTTTCTGACGGCACCTGATTCTGAGGCCCGGTGAGCCCGGAATCATTTTCCGATGTTTGGATCGGGTACGTTCAGTGAACGGACGAGTAGGTTTTTCTAACTTTTAAACCGGTGCTCGGAATCGAATTCTGAGGGCACCGATGGAATCGCAGTGCAAGTATTTGCTTAGAAATGCCTCTTCCAGAGTTGCGTTTTCTTGGGTGTGTTTTTTAATTTTTGGGCTTAATGTTAAGAAATAAAATAAAGTGGTGCGCCAACTTTATTTTTATTTCACTTAAAGCCACTTAAAAGCCACTTTAAGCTGCTTAAGCTGGTTGAAGCGGATAGGGTAGAACCCGAAATATCCTACCCTCCTGGTAGGATATTTGTGAGGTGGGGCCCGCACGAGCCCCGCTATTTCTTTTTCGCTAAGTAACGCACCGACGAAAACCTGTCATTATGAAAGTCAACTGACGCATTTTCTTAAATTCTTAACGCACCAATTAATTGGGCGGTTTTATTCGTTTAATTAATTCTATGAATTAATTTAATCGTTTCTTAACCTGTTTAAAATCCGTTGGCGTAATAATAAAATAAGACCAACGCATGACATCTTGAGGATTGCTCGTTGAGAGACTTTTGGAAGAAATCTTGTGCCTTCATCCACCTTCTCGAAGAACGTGAAGAACGCGAAGAACACGAAGAACGCGAAGAACGCCGTCACCCTCGGAGATCGACGACGCTTCTTCCGAGACGTTCTTCCCCACAACGATCTCCGATCACCAACCGCTTGAGGTAGGAGATTTTGGGTTTCTTCTTCTAAATCTCTTTGTGGGTTATAAGAACATCATGGATTTAATTAATATAATTAAATCTATATGTTCTTGAACCTCGGAGTTCATCGACGCGACACCGTTTTTCGCAACGACGCGACGCCCTTCTGCAACGATGCGACACCCTTCCACGACGCAACGATCGCCTCCTTCTGTGGCGATCAATTCCGTGAAGAACGCGCGTGCGATGACTTGAAGAGGTAGGGGTTTGTTGTGAAATAATTTAAATTCCCGTGATTGTTTCTTTTAAAGAAAATAACATGGTTTCATAAGAACAATTTTAATTTATTAAAATTGTTATTTGTTATGTTTTCATGTGTCGTTTATTTCTCCCAACTGTTATCATCTAACGCGGAGGGTGCGGGCCAAACAAACATGGCCCGACAACCCTCCGCAGTTCTTCGTTGATGCGCGGATTGGCAGGCGACGACAAAACACGCCGCAGGGACGATCCGTTGTTTCCGCAGTGAAGAACGGGACCCGGGAGGGGCTTCGGTGTAGGCGAGAAGGAAATCATACAACCGGAGAAACTACGGTGGCCCGCAGAAGCCACCGGCGGCGCCCCGGAGCACCGCCGGACAGGGGCGTCGCGGTGCCGGCGGTCAGCGGACCCGCGGCCGCGTGGGTCCGGCACGCACGGGATGCGGCAAAGCCGCGTCCGCTGAAATCCAGTGTGGCCCCACGTGGGTCGTGACTCTTTCATCCTGCTGGGACAGCGCCCCGCGGCTCCCTCGCTCGGCCGCTCGGCTGAGCCGAGCCGGGCCGGCCCGACCGGCCGGGTCACGCCTTGGCCGGACGGGGCCGCGCCGAACTGGGTGCGACCCGGACCCGGTTCGGGCCGACCCAGGGGGGGTTGGGCCGGGTCGGTCCGGGCCCAGACCCCCCGTCTCCGGACCGTTTTCGGTCTTTTGTCTGTAACATGATATACGGGCCTCTGAACGACGTGATGTTAGCGGCGATGCAATCCTTGGATCGAGACGGTCATTTTGGAATATCACACTCAAGGTTTCAGATTACTTTGAGTTCGGCCGGGTTGGTTCGTACACGAAACCAACCGGGCCCTCGCAGCAGAAACACTCATATCTTGAGATTCGGATGTCCAATCGACGTGCCGTCGACTTTTTTGAATTCCTCTACGTGAGACAGATCTTTTGGAATACTCCGCCCGAGGTTTGGACGCAAATGGAGTACGGTCGGGTTGGTTTTTCCTTAAAAGCCAACCGGGCCCCTGGAACGAAAATGCCAATAACTCTCAGACCGGGCATCCGATTGACGCGCCGTCTGCGACGTTGAGTTCCTGTTGACGATACAAAACTTTTGGATACATCACCTCTGGACTATGTGTCAGTTGATGTATTAGCCTCTCGGCTCGTGGAGCGGACCATCCCGAACGAGCTTGCTGTGTGCGGGAACCCTAGAGCTGGCTGCGACTGCTATTGTGACGACGATGACTGTGCAGAGATCCTCAGTGGATTCGACGGCGACGAGTACAACACTCAGCGATCCTTTGTGGGTCAGTGCTACCGATCCTGTGTGGGTCCGATCCTGTGTGGGTCAGCGCTCAGCGGTTCTGTGTGAGCCAGCACCTACAGGTCCTGTGTGGGCCCGATCCTGTGTGGGTCTTTGCGGGGGTTAGTTACCTATCGATCCTTTGTGGGTCAGATCCTTTGTGGGTCATTGCGGGGGTTAGTACCTATCGATCCATTGTGGGTCCGACGACTTAGATGGATCGGTGATCATCTCTATCGTCATTTGAAGAAGTATACCTGTGTGAGATGAATCTCTGTTTTTCTTTCCTTTGTAGATTGTGTTGTGCTATCCTGTGTGGATTTACGTTTTTACTTTCCTTTGTGGATTGTGTTGAGCTATCCTTTGTGGATTTTACGTTTTTCTTTCCTGTGTGGACTGGGATGTACTTGAGCATGGATGTTGGAGCCGAGTGAGAATTGATGACTTAGGTATATGTATGGGCATATACCTAAGCCGTGTCGGATGTTACTTCGTAATTGTATCTTTCCTTTGTGGTTTATCCTTTGTGGATTCTAGGAGACCTTCGGGGGTCTCGGGGTCCCTACTGAGTAGCTTATACTCACCCCTGCATGGGCTATACCTGCACTACGTTGTGTTGGTTGCAGACGACGGACAGCGCTGATCGTGGTGGAGGCTTATGGAGCAGGACGGTACCTGGTGGTGGACCACTGGGCGGGGTATACTCGGAGCGGTATGCTAGACCTGAGGAGCAGTGGAGGCTTTCTGTACCCACCCTTCACGCGGGACTTCCAGAGGACGACTCGACGTTGCGGCTTTACTTTTAAGTTGCTGTTTTTCATCTTTCAGTTGTACTTTACAGTTGGGCTTGTATTTCCGGCCCCCTTTACTTTTCCGCACTTACTATTGTACCAGCTTTTACTTAGTGTTTACTTTTTCTGTTTGCTTACTCTGTAGTGCTTGTTTATTTTCCAAAGGCAATGCCTTCCCTTTTACCAGAATTTTACGCCTTGGTGCTAGTCGCCAGCCCCTAGCCTATGGAAGGCGGGCTTGGGGTAGTCACGGCACGAGCCCCGAGGACGGGTCGTGACATTAATAAAATAATCCCACACTTATTTTATTAGCTTGACAAAAGTTTGAAATTCAAACACTCACATTAAACTCACTTAATTAATATCACAAGTTATTAAAACTTAAGTTATCAATTTTAATTGTGAGTTGAGAGAGTTAAGGAATGTGAAGGGGTGGGGTTAGTGTGGGCCGCACCACCCTCATAACCTTCCATGGGAAGCTGGGTAGTTACCCTACTTCCACCCAAATCTTAAATCCACTTAGAGAAAATAGAAATTGTAGTAAAATTTTTATTTTGACTTTCATAATTTTTAGCAACCTCTCTCGTGAAAATGCAACTTCAGAAAAAGTGTTTCTAAGCAATTATCGGCGCTGCGGTTCCATCGGTGCCCTCAGAATTCGATTCCGAGCACCGGTTCATAAGCTAGAAATTTCCCGCTCCTTCATTCACTGAACGTACCCGAGATAAACTTCGGGTAGTAATTTCGGGAGCACCGAGCCTCAGAATCAAGTGCCGTCAAAAACTGCGTTCTTGTAAAATCCCAAATAAAATTAAGAAAAACATTTACTTGAATTTTACGAGTCATTACATGTGAAATTATGATTTTAGGAATGATCATCCATACCTCATATCCTAGTCAATTTGTTTTCCCTTTGGTACCACATTCCATGTGTAACATGTTCTCTCTTCATTAAAATGTTATTTTACAAAACTATAATTTTCATCACATATAAAAGGTGACCACCTTCACCACATTTTTTTCACTCATTATAAATAATTATATTGAATAAAATATATCATATTCTCTAAAAAACTCAGTACCCATTTCCTAGAGGCCGTGGTCTTTCTCAAAGTCTATCATTAGGAGACGTAAGATTTTACCAAGGGGAGAACATGCAATGGGAAAGGTAATGTTCTCAACAAAAATATTTTAATAATTTAATTATTATTCCCTAAAAAACTATTATATACATGAATGTATGATAAATAACATACTAATAATATTCTAATATTTTATTATAAAAATGTAATATTCATTTTCTACCATCCTCATACATCCTTAAAAATTGATGACCCTGTCACACATATTTGTAGACCACCACCTCAATGACCAATGTGCATGTTATTTCATCACCTTCTTATAAAAATGGTTCAAAAAATTATAGTTAAAAGAATAATATGATATTTAAAATATTAATAATAATATTATAATAAAAAATAATTCCATATATTCTTCTTGATCTATGGAAAATGAACGTATTGCATGTACGTACACGTAGACTATGATCAAAAAAACGTGACATATTTTTTCATTGTAGTAATTTATTATATATAAATATTAAAATATAATTTACCATTCTAATAAAATATAAATAATAACATTATGATTCTATGATAATGAAATTATAACACAATAAACGCTTTCATATCCACACTCACCCATCGACTACAACATGCTCTTATTTTGGTTGGTTTAACCACTAGCATGATCAATGTTATAAATTTATATCATATATAATTGAGGAAACAAAATTAATAGCGATATTTGAAAATTATGATTAAATAAATTTTTTTAAAACCACAAAACATGAAAAATAAGAATATTGTATTTGATAGAGTATATGACACATAACACCAAGCTAAGAATAAAATACAGCACTACGAGAATCCATGATATATATATTTAAAAAAAATTTATCTATTAAATAACATTAATTACAAAAAATTATGAGTATATCTTATGTTATAAACAAAACTAATTTTACCTTTAAATACACGCAAGACGTAGTTTAATTTATGTTACATGTGACAATGAGTAAAAAAAATGGGTAAAATATTTTTAAAATATTATTATTTAATATAATCACCCAGTTGCTGGAATGGTAGGTTTGGAATAACAATAAAAAAAGAAAATTATGGTTATATATTTATTAGTAAAAAATAAATAGCATTTATAATAAAAATAGATTATTTCTAGAAAACATATTTTTTTAAAAGATGGATTTATCACGCTTTACAAAAATAATTAGAATTAATTTTCACCAATTTTAAAATATTTATTTAAAAAAATCATGGGGTGATTTTTTGGTTTTTTATGAAATATTTCTTTTTTTGAATAATAGTAAAAAATACATTTTTTATATTGAATTCTTCCTTTTTATTTAAATTATTTTAAAAGTTAAATTACATTATTAATTGGTTTAAATTAATTCTAGATCCGTTATATATAAATTAATCTAATTTTGATAATTGGAATCATTTTTATATTGAACACTGATTATCAATATTTATAAAAACATAACCATTTTGTCCATGAAATCCTATCTCTTTTCACACCAGCATGATTAATTTTGAATTACAATTTTCTAATTATATTATTTGAAATTTGAAAAATTGATTCCATATTTAAATTAAACATAATTTATAATAGCTAATATGTTCAAATTAATTTTTTATCAAAATAAATATTGAATAATGTAATGATCAATTATTGCGGTTAAAGTAAAATTGGATTTATAATTGGTCAAGATAATAAGATTAGGGTTATAAATGAACTACCAACTAGTCCAACACAAATTTTATAGAAATTTTATGACCTTATAAATTCTATGTCTAATAATAACCATTTTTTCGGCTTGTGGCATGATAAAAAAACATGGATATAATTGAATGTTTTAAAATTATTACATGTTTCCACTCACCTCACTTATAAAAGGCCACCCACTATCATCTCATTTTCACACATTAAAACCCTTTTGGTTATGATAATAATACTGAAATCACATCCCAAATTTAATCCACACATCTTATGAATATTATTTTTGGTATCAATCAATACTTTTAAGGATTTGATGCAAGCATAATGGTGTTACCCAAAATAGAGGTAATGTTCTTTAATAAGTATTTTATTATTATTTCTTCCTCCACCAATATAGATTCATATTAAAACATGATGATATAAAAATATAAATATATTCCATATAATATTATTTATTTATAACTTTATAATTAAGTTAATCAATCTCCAATTACATCAAATGTGTTATGAAATCATCATTTATGTGTATGATAGACTGCTGCATTATGAGCCGATGTCATTCGTATTTCAATCACCACCTCTCACGGATGGGTATGATGATGGATATAATGTGTATATATGATAATTAAAACATAATTATACTTGTTTATTAATTATATAATATATAATTGTTTTACATTCAATTATATAAGGGATATGATAACGTCTATCTTGGGAATGGAAGACTACACCATATGAAGCGATGTGAATTATATTTCACTAACACTTTTCATGTCAAGTGATGTAGATAAAGTTAATAAATATATGTGATATACATAAAATAATTATTAATTTCACTAAATATTTATCATTACAAAATAGATTCTACATCATTTTATTTTTTTACCTTTTCACCCACAAAATATGATAATATCATTGGTGTACATGTATACTACAACCTCCATGAAGCGATGCGACTCTCTTTTCATCACCACCCCACATGAATTGTATATATAAGTGTTTCTAACAACATCATATTGTCTTTATGATGTTATGATCATTCTAGATATTAAAAATAATACTTAACACATTTCTATAATGATCATTGAAAAATGAAAATGTTACTCAATATTATATATGACATACCATCTCAAAGAATATAACATAGTACATTTTTCAAAACCATCATTAATGATTAGATTTAAAAGTAAAATTAGTGTAAAAATATTATAATTTTTTCATTATTATTATTCTGGAGATTATGTAAATATATAATTTCTACACGAACCGGGCTGTCATGTTAAAACAAGCATGAGTAAACAAGGACATTAACACCCGAAACAATGAAAATAATGAAATATTAATAATAGAACATTTAGATGATGTCAAAAAATTATATTATATGATATTATAATTATTAACATGGTATTTTATAAGTTATAAACTCTTTTAAGACCACTATACTGGATGTTAAAGCATGCTTAACCAAAATAAAGTGTGAGGTAAGGGTTTTCATTTATATTTCATTATATTGAGGCATATTGTAATGTTATGAAACCCATTCAATTTATATAGTTTATATACTACCCATTTTCCATGTAATATCATTATAAATTAATAAAACATGGTATTTTAATTTTTTCATTAACGGCGATTTGACTTGAAAATTATCACATGGTAATGAATTTTATAACTCAGTTTCCTTTCATTGGGTAATATAACTTCTTCAAAATCATTAATATTATAAGATTATGTGTATAATAAATTTTTATTATATTATACTTTTTCCCCATTATTCTTATTTTTATTAATAGTGGATAAACATTATTGATTCATTTACTAATTCTCACTTAAACCTTATGATCATTATAAATATTCATTTCACAATCTCATTCTAATCGACAATACTTTTTACTAAATTTTAGTTGATGGAAATTAATAGATAATTATATACATAAAACAATTTTATTTTATTTTCCTCTATTTATTTTGGTTATTTCTATTTAACAGTAACCTTTTCCTATTATTTTGAAATTAATATAATTTAAAATGTTTTTTTAAAAAATTAGAAATCATTTATGTCTTTTGTCAGAAATATTTTTACTTCTGAAACTAGGTTTTCTAAAAATGTTTTTTAAATTTTAATAATTATTTATTATGGAAATATTAAATATTTTTTTTTATTTTTTTTAAATGAATATTATTTTCATTTTTTGAACAAATATCTTTTCTAACATTTTCACAGTGTAAAAGTAATGTAATTTTTATCTTCTAAATCATGCATGAAATTAACTGTCGATATAACCATAATTTCATTGAAATTTACATTGAATGCATACAAGGTTATTTTTTATTAATTTTCACATAATAATTTGTAAATTAGTAGTTTTAAAAAAAATTCCAAATTAATGTACTTTTAAAAAGAATTATTTTTTTAAAATTGATTTTCAAAATGAAAGAGATATTTTCCTGAAGGATTTTTAAATATATTTTAATGGTATTTAAACTAATTGATGAAGAAAACCTCTTTTCCTACTCCAATGCGTAAATTTTTTATCGATACAATCCTTAATTTTACATTGGATGGATTATGATCACTTTCACAATGGAATGTATTGATATTCACTTCCCTGATTCATTTTTGTAGTCAAAAAACAATCCCTTTATGTGTTCACGTACACATGATCATTTAAAATTAAATATCACATAAATATATTTATTATTTATCATGGATTTGTTTATTTATTACATTGTATATCATTTCCACATATTCTGTTATTTATAGAAAGTCATTTGTTCATTTGAGGAAATAATAATATATAGATATTATTTACTCAATAGGGGTATTTAAGAATAAGGAACACAATTTTTCAATTTAATTGATTATTTGATATATGGGGAATGATTTGGATATACAATACATGGGTGGGCCATGATTATAGATAGCCCCTTGATGGATTAGTAATATCATGAGGTAAATAAATATGTGAACATTAAATCAATTGGCCATACCATATGAGTTTATACACATTAGTTTCAAAATATATTATGAATGGTCTAAACGGTAGATGTATCATGTTCCTGATACATTATGTAAAATAATTAATACTTAACTATATTCAGAATCTAGTTATTAAAAATACAAGATAGTTTTTTAATGATATTTTTTATTGATGCATTTCATTCTCAGTTTCTGATTAAATTATATGTGTTATTAGTTATTTAACATTCCATATTGATTATACCTTATCTATTTATGATAGTAATTTTATTAGTTAAATTTTACATTCTTTAGTTATTTTCCATTACATATTGATTATTACCATGTACATTTTTTTACATTGATATTATCTATGGGTGCACATAATTCTCATTTTATTTATTAAATTGGATGTGTGATCAGTTATTTACCTTTCCATATAGATTATTCTAATTAATTTATTATATATTCCATTATACTTACCTGTTAATGATAATATTTCCTTTTTCATTTTTCATGAATCTATGATGTTTACTATAGAAGATATGAAATAATATACTATTGTAATAATGATATTCCCAAAAAAGGTATGTGGTAGTTTTTGTATTAAAATTTAACATGGGATTCAATAATATATCTAGGTTACCAAGAATATTAAACAATTCAGTCGTTCATGATGTGATTCCTTGTATATTATGACAATATGATAAATAAGGCACCAAAGTCAGACTAATGGGGTTAGAGTTTCAACATTTTGGATTAGAGTAAGTTTATTAGAAACCATGGGAACTAGATTTTTGAAATCTCATATATGGAACATAACCCTATTCTTGAGTTTGAGTCCATGTATAGAAAAAAAATACAATTTTTTATGGTAGATATTCTGTGATTTTTTTCATGTAAAACATAATTTTACATATACTACAAGTGTATGTGGTTTTGGATAAGATATAACTAGGAATAATAACATCAAAAAGTGTTCATTTTTCTTTTTTGGATCATCACCTAGTGCAAGAAAACTCACTTTAATGTGCACCTAGTTTCACACTCCCAAGGGATATGCTTTGGATAATTCACATTTCCATTACAAACCATTATGAAGGATTTTAACTGATAATGATAATAAATGATCATGGTTAAACACAAGGTTTATTTGATTAAAAAGGTGTATTAAAATAATGGGAAACAAATTTATGTATGAAAAGGAAGGGAATGAATTAATTAATTAATGAGGAAAAATGATGTGAATGATGGATGTAAATAAATTTCATCATACTTATCCATTTATAGTTTTTTTTCTTAAATGTGGAGAGGATGGGAATTATCTAAATCAGTCCCCTCTTCAAGTGGTTAATCCCTAGAAAAGTAAGGAACTATGTTAGAATTAAATATATGAAGTATTTTTGTATTATGATTTTTGAATAGAATAGTAGAATTATTTTAGTACTAGTATTTTGGTTATAAAAATCATGTAAAATCATAAGATTGTTTTCCATTTTATAATAATATATATATTCATTAAATTAACTGTTATAAATAGACTCATGGTTTAAAGAGATTAATAATGATCATACTTTAAACATTCTAAAAACGTTTTTTGGGTTTTATGTAGTGATAGTCTACCAATATTAAATATATTTTTGGATGAATTTATTGTTATCATATAATTTGAGGAAAAATTTACGTAAGGAATGATGCCATTATATTTTATAGACATGATTTTAGGTTATTGATAAAAAATAAGAATAATATGATCATTCATGAAATTTAAATAATAAGAAAATAATATAATTGGACTTTGTAAAAAAGATTATTTAATTATTAGTTTTATTTCAAGTATATCCGTCATAATTTTGTGTAAATTGTAGTAATTAGGTTACTAATTTTTATAAAAAGGACCACCCACATGTTGGGTGAATACTATCACACCTGAGAAGGATGTAGTGCTTAAACCCCCAACAAATGGATGATAATTGTTTAATTCCTACCACAAATATACGTGATATTATATTTAAAATTTCATTAGATAACAATTTAAATAAACTTTAACGATGAACTAGTGGTATTACTATGGTATTTATAGATTAATGTTTAATATTTATTTCTAATGATAGCAATCATGGTATGGGAAATATTTATTTATATATATAAATACATTTCACTAATTTATAGATATTATGGTATGTCAAAAATTAATTTTAGTGCTTCAGGCATTAAAAAATCATTTTTGGATATTCATTTCATTGAGTAAATGGATAAATTAGAAATTGATGATAGAACAACCAAATAATGAAATTAAACTTATGAAATATTAACATATAAATTTAGTATTTTTCATTATATTGATATATAGTAAAATAATTCTTGAACTATATGAAAACGATCTTGAATCAAAAACATTATCCTATTAAATTCATATTAGTTAAATTAGAAAGTCTATTAAATCATCACTTATATAGGGGTTTGAATCCCTTGAATTTCCATTTATCATTCATTTTCATATGATCAATTACCTTAGTCACTATATAAATATTTATTATTTTCTTCCATATTCATATCTTTACCTGCCACCAATTTTTTACAACATGGAAACATGGTCAAATGCTTTCCCTTGTGATTTGTTTACTTCACATTATCTCTATTTAAGAGGATGTTTTATTACATCATTTTACAAAGTGGGTTTTCCAAAAATAATTAAAAAATAAAACCCTTGATTACTAGGATCAGGTTTAAATTATGGGGAAGCAATTTATTTATGGTGGGAAGAATTTAATACCCTGAAATTCTAAAATAAGATTATTTTATTCGATAGCTTATGCGTGATGAGACAACTCACATTGAGGAAAACATAACACCTTGAAACTTTATGATATATTAATTTTTTAATAAATTCAATAGATTAAATAGTTTCCATCCATGGAAATGATGTTTTTTAGGTTAAATTAAATAAATCATTGATTTTATATTTCATTTCATGAAACACTAAAATTCACTTGCATTACACTGATCACCATGTTTACATAAAATGTTAAATATCATTAAAATATTTTAATTTAACATAATAACCTAGACATTTGAATAGAAGGTATGAATAATTTTAACTAAAAGTTTAATATTATTGACATCTATTGATTATATGTCAAATAAGAATCATTAAAATGAAAAATAAATGTTTTCTGAAAAACATAATTTTTTTTTCAAATATGGCTTAGTCGAAATTTTCAGAAAAAATTTAAAATTATGTTTCAAAAATTCTAGAACAATTATTTTTTAAAATGAAATTAATTTTTTAATTGAAACCTATAACTTATATTAAATTATTAATATAGTAAAAGTACAATTTTCATTAGTTTTAAAGTAAAATTAATTCTGTTATATTTCAATTGATCTAATTTAGGTCATTGGAATATTTTAATAAAAAAATTATAGTTTAATGAATATATTCTCTTTGAAAACTCACATCTCATTTCTTTATGAGATTAATTATAAATTAACATTCAAAACATATATGAATGGGATTTAAAAAAAATTATTCAATATTTTTAATTAGAAAAATATATATGTTATAATAGGGTTAAGAAAATTTTGTATTAAAATAAATTGTGGAATCAATAAAAATTAATTATTGTGGTTATGGTAAATGTATATTTACCAGGGGTTAAACTAAGAAGATAGGGGTTAAAAATTACCAAACAACATTTCTCACAAATATTTTATGGAATTATTTCAACATTAACTCTTATATATTCAAAAATCAAACATTTGGGATTAATTTTTCATGAAAGAATTTGCATATTATTGATTCTTTTGGAAATATTACAAGTGTACCAGTCATCTATCATATAAAATGCCACCACATATCTTCTCGACTTAACACATTAAAACCATCTTTTATATACATTAAAAAATTACCAACCAAATTTTCAAATCTCATCGTAGGAACCATTTTTGGGAATAAATCTAACCTTATATGCCTTTGGTGAAAACCGAAGGAGGGTACTTGAAAAAGAGGTTTTGTTCTTCACTTAGTGTTTTTAAAAATTTGGTACCACCGCGAAAGCGGCACCCAATGCAAGGAAGAAAATTACATTAAAGTGCAATCTCGGGGACTGAGTGTTTTTATTTATTTCTTATTCCATCTCTTTTAATTATTATCAAACCATGATGATATTATAGCCTCAATGTCTTGGATATAATTTAATTTTTTTTTACAAAATATTAACAACATAAATCCTTCTCTACTTCCATCATCTAGGATACCAAATCATCATTCGTGTGTATAGCGGACCAGCACCTCATGAACCAATGCCATTCATTTTTCCATTACCAACTCCCATGATTGGGTGTGATTATGGATATATATTTTATTATATATTTTATTTATAACATAATTATAACTCTAAATCAATTTTACAATATATACATTTTAATAATTTCACTTCCTTAGGGGATATGATAATGTCGATCATCTGTACGACGGACTACCGCATCACGAAGTGATGTAATTCACCTTCAACAAACAATTTTCAAGGAAGGTGATTAAGATAATGTTAATAAATATATGTGATATAAATGAACTAATTATTATATTAATTAAAAAAGTATCATTCTGAAAATATGATACATCATTTTAATTTTTTTACCTTTTCACTCATTGAAATATGATGACATCATTTATGCACATATGGACCACCACCTTTGCGAAGCAATGTGGCTCTCTTTCCATTAGCGCACCTCATGAATGATGTATATCATTATATTTAATGGATTAATGTATCATTTTAGAATTTATTTTATTATTTAAATATAAAACATTAATTACATCCCTTCTATAATTATCATGGAAAAATTGAAACATTACTCATGTGTACATATAACCTATCATTTCCATGATTGCAGCATAGTTGATTTTTTATAACCATATTTCATGATTGTTTTTACAAGTAAAATTGGGATAAAATTTTGATAATTATTTCATTATTATTATTCTATATATTATATAATTATATAATATGTGAAATAATTAGATTTTTTTATGATGAAACACACATGAGAAAACAAGGAAATTAACATGCAAAACAATGAAAATAATGAAAAAAAATTAATGGAAGGGTGATAATATGTTATAAATGAATCATATATGATATTATAAATATAAATATTGTTATTTAATTAGATAATAACATTTATTAAACCAGTGAATAATATGATACAACACGTTCAACCAAAAGGATGCCAGAGGTAAGGGATTTAATCTCAAATTCATTTCTTTGAGGAATATTGTAATGTTATCCAATTAATTAACTTTATATGATGTATTAAAATCACATTGAGATATTTCCAAATTAATAATTAATAATTAATGGTATTTCAGTCTATAATTTTTATTTTTCATCCTTGGGGATTTTAATTGATAATTACCATATGTAAAATATTTTAGAACTCAATTTTACTTTTATTTGATTATATTATTTCATAATCACATTTTATATTATAAGAATATGTTTATAATGATTTTTGATTATATTATTTTGTATTTCCACTTTTTTGTTAATTTATAGTTGACAAACCTAATATATTCATAGACTAATTCTTACTTCAATTTTTTCTCATTGTAAGGGTTTATTTCAAAATCTCTTTCTAATAGAGATTGTTTAATCATCACCTTTAGTTGAAGGAAATTTTTTGATAATTTTCTAAATGAAACAATTTAATTTTATTGTTGTCTAGTCATTCATGATGTTTTAAAGTAGTAGTAATAGTTTTTACCCTTAGATAATTCAAATAATTGTTAAAATGTTTATAATAAAATAATAATTCATTTCTCTCTCCGACAAAAAATATATTTTCTCAGAAAACATTGTTTTCAATAAAATGTTTCAATGATTTAAAAAATAATATTTTACCCAATTTTTCTTAAAAAATGATATCAAAGTAATATACTCTGTTATTTTCTAATCATTTCACTTTTCAAACCATTTTACAGTGCAAAGGGAATGTTGTTTTTAACTTCTATGACATGTATGGAATTAACCACCAAAATGAACATCATTTTTTTAAATTAATTCTCTAGTTTATAAAGTTGTTTTTAAATAAAATATTTTTCATGCAATTTTTTATATTCTTTTCTGTTAAAATGTTATTTCCAAAGGAAGTTATTTTCAAAATGTTTTATGTTTGATTAAATGAATTTCAAAATTCAAATTATATTTTCATCATGAATTTTTTAATGATATTTGTATGGTATTTATATTAATCAATAAAAACAAACCATTATTCATAATCACATGTTAATATGATTTATTGAAATAATCCTTATTCACCCTCTTAATGGTTTATGATCACTTTGAGCAAGGAATGTATTGAAAATCACTTCCTTGATTAATATATGCAGCCAATAACATTCCTTTGAAATATTCTATTTTATGTGATCATCTAAAAATAAATTTAAACTAAATATTCATATATATTTTTATCATTTATACGTTTATTTCTTAATAAATATATTTTTTTATAAACTATTTCCTATATTAAAATTCATTTGTTTATCAGGGGAAATACTAAAAAATCAATATTCTTTACTCAATAATAATGTATGATGATAAGACACATTTTTATGAATTAAATAAATTATTGGGAATATAAGAAGTTATATGGACATACAATTCATGGGTGGGGCTCAGTTATAGATATCCCTTCAATGTATCAGTAGTCTAATGAGGTTAATTAGTAAGTTATCATGAAATCAGATGGCCAAACTATATGAGTTTGTACCTAGTAGTTTTTTAACTGTATTTTGAATAGTATTGATTGTACAAGTATCATGCTCATCATACATGAAATCCAATAGTTATGAATTTCCAAATTTTAGAATTCAGTTATTATTATACATGATATTTTATTAATGATATTTTCTATGGATTCATTTAATTCTCAATTGTTGATCAAATGGAATGTTTTCCAGTTATTTACAGTGTAATATTGATTATGCATTATATAGTACAAATAGTCATTTTTAAATAAATATAATTTGTTTTTAGTTATTTAATTTTTCATATTGCTGATTTTCTATTAGAATTTATCGTTTATAACATCGATTCACGCACATATTTCTATGTTTATTGATTAAATATCATGTGTTTTTTGTTATTTACAGATGCATAATGATTATGGTTAATGATTAATGATATATTCTATTATAATTATCCCTTATTAAAAATTTGTGGCCATCCATTTTTAATTTCATTAACAATTAATTCATGAAGTGTAATATTAAATACATGCATGAATATTCTATATGTAACAATGATATTCTAAAAAAATTATGTTATAATTTTAGTATTCAAATGTAATATGGGAATCTTGTATGTATCTAGTTTTCCTAGATTACTAAACAATTTGGTCCTTTAGGATTTGATTCCTTGTAAATTATGACAATGTTATAAAGTCGACACCATATATAGGATACTAGTGATAGGGTTTGTATTTTTTAGGCACTCTAATGTTAATAATTATATCGATAATGTTATTAATATTCCACCCCTTATTCATTAAAATTATATAAAAAATTCCACAAATAGCCTTTTCATTTCAAATCATAACTAAAAAACATAGGAAATGAAATTAGAAAATTATAAATTATTATAAAGTATCTATTGTGGTACATATTATGATTTTAAAAGGGAAAACTATGAATCTATAAATAATAATCGACATAAACATTAAAAAATTGTATTAAACCAAAAATCATAGATAATAATATCCAATGATGTAAATAAAATATTAATTACTAATAATTTGAGATAAATAATTATAAATTATGTTTATATAATGTTATATTCGTGAATATGGGTTTTATATTGGATATTATGATAGTTATTTTTGTTACACAAATAGTTAAAGAATGTTCTATGAAGCGGGAATTAAGGTACAACTTTTTTAATGTAACTCATTTATTGAGTCATAGTGATTTCTTTTATATATGGTTATGGAAATATGAAATTCTTCTATTATGTGTTTAAAAAATAATTCCTTTGTTATAAATTTTCTATGGAATTATATTTATGGAAATTTTTCTGCATAAAATATGATGATGTTAGGAATATTTTGAATTGTTTATAAATGAGTTCTTTGTCATATATATATATATATATTCAATCTTCCTTCCAATGTTATCCTTTAATATTTTTGAAATTAAAATATATTTTATTACTAGTAATATATAATTTTTTCTTTAAAACTCCTCTAATTTATTATTTATAACTTTCTTTATTATGTATGTTTAGTTAAATTTATTTACAACAAATTAATATGGATTTTCATTTTATGTTTTATTTTCTATATTACAAACTACATTTCCAATGAAGAACCATTTATTTTCAAGGATATATTATTTTTATTTCATTTATTGTGGCGTTTTAAATACTTTTTCATGTGAAACTATATAAATTATTTTTTCAATGTGAATAATAAAATTTTATTTTTATATAAATCTTATGAAATATTATCTGAAACCTAATTTCCTAGGTTTTATTCTATCTACCTATTTAAAATATATAAATATTTTATACGATGAAATAATGTATCAATCTTTTTTATGGGAAAAAATGGTCATATGGGATCATGGAATTCTATCCCCTTTAACATGTGAAGGAGATGCCACAACTAAATGATATCCATTCATATTTTTTAACCATTTTTATTCATTAAAAAAAGTTTATGAATGTTCATGATGGTTTGATTGTGAGGGGTTCTGTAATGACCCGAACATTTGAATAATATTTAGTTTCCTGAATTTGAGTGTTATTTTATTTTGAACTCAAAAAATATATCCTTTTATTAATGAAGTGAGTATAATAAAAATGATATAATTGGTCTTGGACTGTTATAGGATTGTTGGCCAATATGATCGTTGGAAACTAAACTCTTAACGTTATGATTATTGTTTATAAATAAAAATGATCGTGGGTAATTAATTCCAAAAAGAGAGTCTATGGCCTCATATAGTAGACTTAGGCCTTACGAATCCCATCAATCAGAGCTATTTAAGGATGTTTCATTGCTAGGCTTTTCATTGGACCAATCCAAATCTAGGCTTTTACATGTTATTCTTGAATAGATTCGACTACATGAGAAGTTCATAATGATAGAAATAACCACTTGGGTAATGTTTTCTGAGGAACCCCAAAGATTCTATCACCATTGCACACCTTACTCTTAGGTCCAATGTATGGGTTATAAGGGTTTATCTAACGTGGCCTTAGTTACATTGTGTAATCCTTTTGTGTAAGTAAAATTTTTATAACAAAATTATTGTTTTCAGAAAATAATTTCATAGTAATGAATATTTTCAATTAAGACTAATATGTTTAATTTATTTCAGAAGTAAAAATTTTACATTTGAGAGATTTATCATACATATAGAATTATTATGGTAAAATAAACATCATTTTGGAATTTCAAATGTCAAAATTAACCTAGGAAGAATTTTTATATGTTTTCTAAAAAGATTCAATTTGATAAATACTGTTTCTTAAGTATTGTTATTTTTATGAATAGTAAAAAAATGTTTTAGAATTAAATAAATTTTTTTATAAATTTATTTTCAAAAATAAATCATACATGGTTGTAATTAGGGTGAATAATGTGGTTCTATATGATCAAAATAATTTTTTGGTGAATAGTAAATTGTGAATAGTAATATTACCCTTATTAATAGAAATTAACCCAATAGTGTAGTAACCACACTTATGTATGTATATATATAACTTTTTAATATTGAATGGTAATGTGATATAATATCATAAGAAAATAACTATTTTGGAAATTAGTAGTTTAGTTTTAGTATTTATTCCGGAAAATAGGGATTTTACATAAAAATTAAATATATGATATTTAGAAAATTACTTTTATAAAATGAAGTTCATTTTCTAATTAATAACATCAAAATTAGGTTATGGTGAATTTATGAGACTTTTATAAAATGTTTTTATTTTCAGTTAACAGTCAAAATATAGTTTTGGAGTTTTAGGTGTGTTTTATGACATCATAAGGATGTAATATGTAATTTAAAATTCATTTCAACTAATTTGAATTAAAATATTATATGATGTTTCCCATGTTTCCGAAACCATGGGAATATACTATAGGAATTCCCATGGTTATGGAAATACCTCTAATGAGGTGTCCCTTATAAATTAATAAAATATTCCCTCACTCTTTCTATAAATACCTACACATTCCATAATTAATTTTATTCAAAATTCCTTATAAACTAATATATGGGCTTTTTAACTCAAAATGTGTCCTCCCAATGTTCCCTCAAGTCTCCCAAGGTCCCAACCATTGAGTTTTGGAAGTTACTCTTCAAGGTAAAAGAACCATTTACCCTCCTCTTTTAGTCAACACTTCTTTTCTGTTATGTCTTTGAATTTCTATTTTTTTATATTGCGGTATGTTATTATATACCCTTATTTCATTAAATTTTATGGAAAAATTATGGGATACCCTTTACAATCTCATCAAATAGTTTTCAAATTTTAAAGAGGGACCATTAGGCTACTGAATTTTTGTAATGGAATTCTCAACATCTCTTTTTTCCATTCAGGTTTTTTTTTGTGGTATAACTTCTAAGATTCTATAACATGTTCATATTTTTATTTTATTATTTTCCTATACTATATTATTATTCTTTAATGTATTAGATAAACATTTCATCTCCCTTTATTCTATTTTCTAAAAGCATGTTGTATTGCCATTATGAAGCATAATTTTTGTCTCAAAATATCTCTCCTTCTCTCCAAAAATTATATTATTTTATTTATGTGAATACCCAAACTTATTTAATTTATAGTGGTATTCTTCAAGACATTAAATTTTATATTTTATTTTGTAATTTAAATTAATAAAACCCTCATTCAATTTCTATGGGTAATAAATGACATAATGATATTTTTAAGCACTTTTTAAAGCGTCGCGATTTTGATATGAAACCCATTTATTTTATTCTCATGGGTTTCTTATGAAAAATTTGATTATGATCAATGTGTCTCATATGAAAATAAATAAATTTTAACGGTGTTCCCTGATAGTGCCTTATTGCATTGGGTAAAGAAATTAATCTTTAGAGATGAAAAGTTTTATAATACCTTGGTTAATAACCTAGGTAAAATGTATAACACCCAGGGGATGGACCTTGGTGATATTCTTAGGAGTATCTAAATTAATCTTTTTAGACATATTTTCAAGTTATATTTCATGTTAATACTATTATTGATATGCCTCTTCATCATACCTTTATTATATTCCCCATGTTCATATTGATATCTCTCAAGTTCACATGTAAACTAATTTACTTATTTTCTTTACCGGTCCTTTTCACACCCTTTCCTTTTATGTATGTCTTCATGTCATAAGATGTAGTAATTCTTATTAGGATTAAATTTTCAATAATCCTTTCTTGAGGATTAAAATATTTTTATATGTCTTCATGTATTATGTACCTTATATCTACAACAATAAAATCTAAAGATACTCACATTGTAAATTGAAATGAAAAAGTTATGTAATAAAAATGAGGGATTCCATAGATGGTATCAGAGGATTTATTAGTTATTTGTGGAAATTATTCTATGAAATATTTAGGAATAACCCAATAAAATGTTTAATTATAGTAAAAGTTCCTTGTATTTTGGTGAAATATTATGTATGTGGTTTCTGAATAAATAAATCCTTGTATGGATATGAACAAGTTGATGTGGCTCTGGAGAAGAAGTATATAATGGTAAAACATGAATACAACACATTGACCTAGACTCAAATGGGAAATGCTGCACAAAAATGGGCCTTAATTCACTCCAATTTTGACACTCCCATGGGATATGATTGATTAATCATAATATTTTTATGAATTATTATAAAGTGTTAATAGCGAAATGTAATTTTTGAAAAATAATTATATGTTTAAGAATGATGTTTTAAGACCTAAAAATACTTTATAGTTAAAATATTTATAAATAAAATGTGCTTCTCACAAAGTTCTTCTTCTTTTATAAAATGGTGGGCAATAGCAGTAACTGTGAAAATGGTGACCATAGTGGACAATCCGCTGATAGCCCTTTAATGGAAGATGGAATGGAAAATCTCCTCAGAATGATGAACTAACTAACTCAAGTTATTGGAAATATCATGAATAAAGCTGAGATATTAATTTCAAAATAAGGGGAAAAAATTTTTGTTGATTCCTTTATGAATAAATGACCACAAACCATAGTGTATCCAATGACCAATTGACTGCTGAATCATGGATCACCTCTATTGAGAAGATATTTTCTGTGATCCACCATTCAGAACAAGAAAATGTCGCCCTTGTACTTTACTTCTTAGAGGGAGAAGCTAATAAATTGTTGGAACTGATTAAAAACAAGATTCCAAGAGTATAGGTTGAATATTAGGAGTTGGTAGAGTTCCGAAGGATCTTCTTTAATATGTATTTTCCTCGTTCAATGTGAAAAAAAATTGAGAAGGAGTTTCTCATGCTAAAGTAGTAGGAGAATGAATCTATTAGAAGCTATGAGATGAACTTCAAAAGACGTTCTCATTACACCTGAATCATTTTCATGGATACTAATGGGAAGGTTGATAGATTATTTGGTGGTTTAAGACCTCATCTGTAGAAGAATCTATCCAACTGAGACTTTGATTGCAATGAGGAAATTGTGTAGAGTGCTATGAAAGTTGAACTGCAGTTCGGTGAGACAGAGTGGTGTCAAGAATCAAATGAAAATAAGAGATCATTGGAGCCAATATTATAGAGGAGCATTGATTAAGGAAGAAAAAGAATATAGGTGGAACATTACATGTCTAATAAATTTGGGATGAACCATTAGGGGAACAGCCTGCTCGGGAGAAGGAACTGTTACTGCTGTGGAAGAGATGGCCATATCAAATGGAATATTTGTAGTGAGGCGAAGCCTCAACTTTCCAACACTAAATACAAAGGGATGATGATGTATGCCCAACCTATAGTTCAATTCATCATGTGTGGACATATTAGGCACTATTCAAATCAATTTCCAAATATGTGGTAGTGGAGAAGAATCACCATCAATCATTACAAAGGCTAAGGGATAATAGTCTTGCTTTTTTCTATCACGAAAGCTGATGTTGAGGTTATAAAGTATGTGGTGGAAGGTACTCTTGTTGTTCTCCCAAAACTAACAAGTACATTTTTTGATTCATGTTTTATGAATTCTATAATTTAGACTACGTTCTAAAAACATTTATAATAAACCCCTATGTCTATAAAAGTAGAGTTATCAATCAAGACTCTTATTTGGATTATCCAAGAATCATCAGCATTTAAATACTCTAGTATTTACACTAGTGATAAAAATCTTATCACAAATATAGTCGTCATTCCCATGTTGGAATTCGATATTATACTAGGGATGGAATGGCTATCAATGTATAATTCTAAGACCAAATATAGAAGAAAGGAAATCTTAGTAGTCTTGAATGAGAAACTTATATTTCTCTTCCAAGGATAGATTTCTCAACTTGACCATTGTCTAGAAGATCCACCTATAGCCTTCATTATGGATTTGATCAGTGAAGAAGAATAAAAAAATGAGGGTATAATGATTGAAAATTTCACCGTTTTCCATTAATAAATTGATGTATTTACTAAGGAGTTACCATGAACTATCCTAGAAATAGAGGTAGAGTTATCCATTGAAGTCATACATATATCTCATTTGATATCAAAGACCCTATATACCTTGTAAAATCTGGATCTCGAGGAATTAAAAAACAACTCCAATATCTTTTAAAGAAGGTGTTTATCCAACCGAGTGTGTCTCCGTGGAGAGAACTTTTACTCTTTGTGAATAATAATGATAGATTAATGCGACTGTGCATTGATTGTAGAGAAATTAATGAGATAAAAATACAGAAAAAATACAGTCTTCCATTAATTGATGACTTATTAAACCAACTTCATGGGGCTCCATTCTTCTCTAAGATTTATCTCTGATATGGTTATCATCAATTGAGGGTGAAGAAAAAAGACACTCTAAAACTGCATTTTGATCATGATATGTGCATTATGAGTTTTTTATTATTCCATTCAGACAGACTAATGCACATTATATGATTCTGGATATGATGAATAGAGTATTGAAAAACTATCTTAATAACATTGTGGTAGTGTTTATTGATGATATTATGATATATTTCAAAATTCTCAAGGAGCATGAGGATCATCTAAGGGTAATTATGAAAAATCTATGGAAGGATATGCTTTTTGGAAAGATAAACAAATGTGAATTTTTCTTACAATAGGTTTATTTCTTGGGAAACATTGTAACCAATGAAGAAATCATGATTGACTCGGCAGAGACAATGGTTGTAGAGGAGGGGCCTCAACTTACAATAATAACTGAGGTTCTTAGATTCCTTAGATTAGCTGGATATTATAGGGGGTATCTGAAAAACATTTAATGACTTTATTATCCATTAACCAAGTTAACTCGAATAGGGGTCATGTTCATCTGAACAATGGAGTGTGGGGAATGTTTCCAATAGCTGATGAATAGAATGGTTATTTCATCCATGTTAACTCTACCCTCAAGAAGAGAAGTATTCATTATTTTTTCAATTCATCCCTGAATAATCATATGTGTGTCCTCATAAAAAATGAAAACATGATTTCGTATGCATTTTGACAGTTGAAGACTCGTTAGCATAACTATTCAATGCATGATCTTGAGTTGGATATGGTTTCATTTTCTCTGAATATATAGATTCACTATATTTATGGAAAAAATATTATATATAAACAGACCATCAATGTTTGAAGTATATTTTCACACAAAAATAATTGAGCATGAGACATAGGAGACGGTTGGAACATGTTAAGGACTATGATTGTTCAATTCATTATCATCCCGGAAGAGAAAAAAATGTGTCGATGCATTAAGTAAGAAGGACCATAATTTTCAATCCATGATGAGGATCCGAAGATATCCTTTGACCAATGACCCTGTAAATCTAGAAATTGGAATTATAAGGTAAGGTAAATCATCAACCCTATCCAAAATTATTTCTCAACTATCATTACTTCAGAAGATACAGAATTCTCATAAAGAAGATACTTTGTTACAAAAGAAATTTTAGGCTGTGAAGGATGGGATGTTTCCTGAGATCAACTTTAATGAAGAAGGGGTTCTAAAATTTCATACAAGACTATTTGTTCCATCCATTCGAGAAATAAATAAGGAACTAATGGATGAAGCTCATAGATATACATTCTTTATACATCATAGAAGAACAAAAATGTATAGGATAATTTTTTATCATTATTTTAGGTATAATATGAAAAGAGATATTGATGACGACACCACAAGGCATCTGGTATGTCAGCACGTGAAAGAAGAGAAATTTTTTAAAGGGGTATTATAACCATATCCCATGCATGCATGGAAGTGGGAAAATATCACTATGGGCTTTGTTACTGGTCTCCTGAGAACTTCCAAAAAAACAATGTGAAATGGGTTATAGTGTACTATCTCCGCAAGACTATCCATTTTATCTAAATTAGTGAATATTTCTATCTTGATCAACTTGCTAGGATTTATCTGAAGGAATTGGTATGACTGCATGGAGTTTCACTTTCTATCATATCTGATCATGATCCAAGGTTTACATCAAAATTCCTGAGAAGTCTTCATCAAGATATGTGTACAGAATTGATTTTTATTACAACATATCACCCCCAAACTGATGACCAATATAAAATGGCTATCCAAATTCTCGAGGAAATGGTCAGAACCTGCTCAAAAGATTTTAAAGGTGGATGAGACCATCATCCCCCAGTATTTTAGTTCTCATACAATAATATTTTCTATTCAATCATTCAAATTACACCATATGAAGCACTATATGGGAATATTTGTAGAACTCATCTTTGTTGGGATGAATCTTGTGAGAGAAAGATTCTTAGGCCTCATCTTGTGAAAGAGATGAAAGAAAAGGTTCATTCCATCCATCAACACATATAGGATACTAAGAGTCGGCAAAAGAGCTAGGCCGAAAAATATAAAAGGGGGCTGGAGTATAATGTTGGTGTCAATGAATTTCATCAAATCTCACCATGGAAGATAGTCATGTGATTTTTGAAAAAAAGGATGCTCATCCCTAGTTACATTGGCCCCTATAAAATCCATGATCAAACAGGAGCAATGTTTTATCGGCTTGAACATCCTCCAAATATAGCACAAGTTCATGATGTCTTCCAGGTATCCCTACTGAGGATGTACATACATGACCCGTCCCATGTACTAAATCGATAGGTGGTATAACTGGAACATGAGATTTCTTATGAGGTTCAACATGTGGAGATCATTGAACGTAGATACATGGTTCTATTCAACAAGATTACCCACCTTGTTAAAGTGTTGTTGAGGAACCACAAATATGATGAATCCACATGGGAAGCAGAAGAGTCTATGAGGCCAATGTACCCACAACTTTTCTTTTCTAAGGGTAGGAGTTGAAATTTCGGGGATGCAATTTATTAAGGGGTATAAATGTAACGACAAAAATTTTTGAATAATAATTTGTTTCCTGAATTTGAGTGTTATTTTATTGTGTACTCTAAAAATACTATATCATTTTATTAATGAAGTGGGTATAATTAAAATTATATTGTTTGGTTTTGAATGTTATATAATCGTTGTTCAATATGACCATTGGAAACTAAACTATCAAGTTTCAATTATTGTTTATAAATACAAATTATCATGGTTAATTAATATAGAAAGGAGATTCGATGGCCTTATCCAGTAGAATTGACCTATATAAAGCCCATCTATCAGAGAAAGGGAAGGAAGTTGTATCCCTAGGCTTTGCTCTGGAGTAAGCCCAATCCGAGCTTCAACATGTTAATCTGGAATGGAATCACCTACAAGAGAAGTTCAAGAAGATATAAATCACCACTTAGGTAATGTTGTCCATGACTCCCCATGTTTCTATCACAATTTCACACCATACTCTTAGGCCCTATATTAGTGATAGAAGGGGCTATGTAATGAGGCTTTAGTTACTTTATGTAATTATTTTGTATATATTATTTTTCTATTTCATAATTATTTTTTAAAAATATATTTTATCAGTGAAGAAATGTTTAATTAACACAAATTTGATAAATTTATTTTAGAATTATAAAATTGTACTTCTCAGAGATTTCTCATATATAGAGTATTATTATTGTAAACTAAACAACATGTTTGAATTTCTGATGTCACAATTAACCATGGCTTAAATTTTATAAGTTTTCTAAGAAGTTTCAACTCTATAAATACTGTTTTTTGAAGAATGTTAATTTGATTTATAGAAAAAATTATTTTATTAATAAATAAATATTTCTCTGAAATTATTTTTGATAATATTACATAAATTGTTGTAATTAGTGTGAAAAGTGTGGTTCTATAAGATCAAAATAAATTTTTAGTGAATGGAAAATTATAAATAGTAATAATACACTTATGAATAGTAATATAACTAATGTAATAACAACCCCAATTAAGTATTTATAAATATATCTTGGTAATCATGAATGGTAATGCTATTTAATAGAATAAGTAAATAACTATTTCCGAAATTTTTTCCGAAGTATTAATATTTTTTGAGTAAATAGTGTTTTTACATAAAAATTAAATATCAAATATATATATAATTATTTCTATAAAATTGAGATCATTTTGGATTTAAAAACATTGATATTATGTTATGGTGAATTCATGATATTTTTATAAAATGTATGGTCTTTTGATGAATAGTAAAATTACAATTTTTTAGTTTTCTATGTGTTTAATGACATAATAATGATGTAACATTTAATATAAATTTATTGTCAACTAATTTGAATTAAAATATTATATGATGTGTACCAAGGGTCCAAAAACCTGGTAAAATACCATGGGAAAGCCCATGGTTTTACAAATACCAATAATGAGGTGTCCCTTGGATGTTAACAAAATATTCCCTCACTTTTCCTTTAAATACCAACCAATTACTTCATTAATTTCATTCCAAATTTCACCTAAACAAATATAAAGTATTTTTACCACCCATGGAGTCCTCCCGTGGTTCCTTAAATCCCCCATGGTCCCAAAAATCATGTTTATTATGTTACTCTTCAAGGTAAGGGAACCATTCACCCTATTCTTTTAGTCAATAATTATATTAAATCTTTGAATTCCCATTTTATTATTTTGTGGAATGTTATTTTATATAGTTATTTCTTCAAATCATATGGAAAAATTATAAGAGACCCTTTCTACTCTCATCAACGGATTTTTAGAATTTTAGAGTGACGCCGTTAGGCTGGAAAATTTTTGATAGGGTATTCTCAACTTCTAGTTTTTTCATTCATGTTCTCTTTTATGTGGTATAACATTAAATCTTCCATTACGTGTTATAATTTTCATTTTATTCATTCCCTATAATACATTATGATTCATTTATTTATGGTATACCCTTTTCTCTTCTCTTTATAATGTTTTCTAAAACCATGTTGTATAGCAGTTATGCTGTAGAATTTTCATCTTAAAATCTCTCACTTCTTCTCAAGAAATTCTCTTATTTTATTTACGTGAATTAACAAACCTATTTACTTTCATGGTTTATTGATAAATAATTAAAAATAATATGTTTTATTCTATAATTTACATAAATTAAACCCTCATTCCCTTTCTATGGGTTGTAACTGATATAATGATCTTATTTTTATGCATTTTTTTAAATCGTCACGATTTTGATATGAAACCCATTTCTTTTATTCTCTATGGGTTATTTATAAAGATTTTTATTATGATATATGTGGATCACATGAAAATAATGAAATATTAAGGGTGTTCCATTATAGTTCTTCAATTCATTGGGTAAAGAAATTAATCTCTAGAGATGAAAATTTTTATGATACCGTGGTGAATAACCTGGGTTATTTTTATGAAACCCTGGGGATGGACCTTGGTGATATTCTTATGAATGTCTAAAAAAAATATTGTATCAAAATTTTGACATTATGTTTCAATTCTTTATTACTATTTATATGCCTTTTCATCACACCTTTATGATATTCCCCATGATCTTATTGATACCGATCAAGTTCACATGTGAATTATTTTACTTGTTGTTTTACTGATCCTTCAGCTCACCCTTTCCTTTGATGTATGTCTCCTGGTTATGAGATTTAGTAATTTTTCATAGGATGAACTTTTCACAAATAATTTCAAGGGGACTACAAGATTTTTATATGTTTTTGTGTAATATATTCCTTTTTTCCAAGACCCTAAACTCTAAAGATCCTATATTTGTAAATTAAAAAAATGTTATGTAATATAAATGTTGGATTCCATATGTTCAATAGATTACACAATCATCCAAGTCATGTTTATAATTTTTTTCTGATGGAAATTCCCATGTTTCCCCACATCCATAGCTAGGTAAATACCTTCTTTCCAAAGGTATGTGTTCCCATGGGGTTTCAGAACCAATGATGCATAGGACCTTGCATGGGCCTAGAGGATGGAAGTTTTTTCTTATAGAACCCTTGGGGGATTGCTTCATATTCCATGACTCTTATAGTTTTAATATATGCTCACAAATCTCTTCTTAATTCTAATGCGAGACTGATTACCCTAAAAAATGAACATGTTTTGAATCCTTCCATATATAGATGGGGTCTATCAAAGATTCCATTTTTATGTATATGAGGTTCTGCATCCATTAAATATTAAACAGAATGTACATATATATTGAATCCATATAAACAGGCACTTTGGAAATCACTATATTCTAAGGAGGTGGTTAATAATTCTCGGATGGTATTGAACTATTATGAGGTATCTAACATATCTTGTATATAATTAGAATAAAAATACATATAGTTTATTAAACCTTTGTGTTTTAACGTCATAGGAAAATTAAATATTTGGGGAAATTTAGGCACCAGTTATTGAGATAATTCCTTAGGGAGGTGACCAACATATCCTAGCTATAGCAGGAATTTGTGTCATCATAGTTTAGTCATGAAATTTCGAATTTTCCCAAGGTATAAGCCCTTATATGGGAGTAGTTATACCATGAAACTGATTGATACTGATTCCATGGATTCCCTAGATGTTTGAGATTCATTATGTAAATTATATGATCGTTGTGACTCCCTATGCCCACATGATCCATGATTGGTTTGAGAAACAAGGGATAAAATTTACTGAGTCTCATTATATATGGAAACTGAAAATATTTGAAAAATAAAGCCTTTAGATGATTAACATGATGATGAAACCTTAGAAATGGATCCAATAGATGCTGGTTAATATAGGAATCAGAGTCGTTGTAGTTACATTTCAACCTCAATTCCCTGATGGATAAGGAATGATGATAGGACCATGGGAGAGATGGGGTCCTGATGGTTGGAATAATGTAGTCGTAGAGGGACTTACATTGAGGTAAGAACCTATTTGAACTTGGGGCATAAGAAGGAATATAATGTATAATAGTTATGAATGAAGTTTAAGTCATCATAGATTAGTTATTTTTCTCAATCAAATGGTGGATAAGGTGTGAAGATACTCTTATGGATGATATGTGGTCTCGATGGTTGGAATTTTAGAGACAGGGAGGGAAAAGCACTGATATAAGTTCTTATTTGATATAGGTTTTTAGGAAGGCATCCTATGTATATTGGTTATGGAAGGAATGAAATTCATAATTGTTTAGTTGAATCAAGGATTACACAGTGAGGTTACCCTTTGGATGTTTGATATAGATCTTCGGCCTTAGGAATACTTCCTAAGTATCTTTCCTATATAAGAAATTAGAGTTCTCATAGTTCAGTTGGATTAGAGAATAACGATTTAGGTTTCTATTTTTATATTTTATATAGATCTTGGGCCTTAGGAATATATCCTATGTATCCTGATTATTTAATAGATCATATCTATCATTGTTCAGTTCGATCGGGATTTACAAACTATGTTTTCCCTTTTGATAGTTGATATATTGATCGGGCTATAAGAGGGTGTCCAATGTATTGTGATTATAATAAGGAGAATATATCTCATAGTTCAATTATTTTAGGGCTTACACCCTAAGGTTTCACTAATACGGAGGTAGTCATGTCATTCCATTGATCAAAGATTACTTAATATAGGGGATTCCATATAATTCCACTGATTGGTTCTAAAAAATAATGTTTCCCAAATTCAATGGAAATGGAATCATGTCCTAGGATGACTTCTTGAAATTGAATGATTGTCTACCAAAAATTTCATAACCTTCTTCTTGACATATTTGAGGACTTATGGACAAATCATAGTTGAATATACGGAATTTTTTAGGATAGTCACAAGAGCATGTACACTTATTATGAGGGACATTTCTCGTTCTAAATTATATGTCTGATAGAAATTGCATAATTTGAATGGATTGTTCAGACAACACCACATGACCCAGGATGGAATGTCTAGAGAGAAATGAATGACCTGTCTGTCATGTCCTGGTGACATCATGAGACCTATCTTACATGTCATGGTGAAATCATGAGACTTATCTGACCTATCTGAAGGACATCACATGATCCAGTTTGGTATGTATGGTGGTCATCATGTGATCCAAGCTATCTTGTTGAAAGGGGTTCACATGTCCTGGCTATATTATCTGGAGGAAATCACATCAACAATGCCATGATTTTTGTATGGTGTCACATGATCTTGGAGTAATTGTTTAGGGGAAATCACTAGAAATATGATAACATTTCTTGTTTTCAATTCGAGACCTAGGTGACTTGTCCTGGTGTCACCGCATAACATTGTTGACATGTCTGTAGGATGTCACATGATTTGGATGGTAATCCTGCAGGAGTTCACAATACATGAGTAGTCTTCCTGGAGGGTGTTTTTTGACTTTCTTTTATATGTAGAACGGAATTCACAAGGTCTAAATTGTATGCCAATGGAGTGTCACATGATTTGAGAGACATGTCCTGATGCTGCCTCATGATCCTAGTGAGTCATGTGGAGTGCATGACGATAAATATATGTGTTCTTTGAGTAGGTCTCCCATATTTTAGGTTTTATTTAATCTTTTATTATATATGTTCCTCAGGATTGTCCTGTGTTAGCTTATATTAGGTTTCACATAACCCAATTGACATGCATGATCTCCTTCATATAATATGGATGATACACCAGATGTCCTTCACATGATCTATGCATGATCGTGTGAATCCCATATGCATATCGGGTCTTAAAATAGGTCATTACCTTAATTTTTACCTTGTGGAAGGCCTTAAAATCTCTTGATCAGCTGATACAAGAAGTATTCTCCTTAGATCTAATTTTGGAGGGATTTTTGATGGATTTTTTTTTGTGTTGGGGCAGATGGAATTGGTATTCATTTCCTCCCTAGTTATGCCCCACCTTGTGTGGAACATATAACATTTATTTTTGATGAAGTAAGTTGATATCTTTATTATCTCATTCTTCACATGATCCTTCCATGGGTCATCTATGGTACCACCTAATAACAACGACTGTGAGAGTGTTCTTCCTTAAAATTTTTTATTAGACCCAATATAATCAAATGGATTCTTCCTGACCATGGTAGATTGTCAAGTAATTCTTATGTGGTTTGGATGACATGTCTAGGATCCTTCATTATATTAGTATGCCTATTAAAAGGAATTTTCATGATCAGAAATGGCATGTCTGGGGTCTTTTGTCAGACCATGGTGGCTTTATAGGGGTACTACATGGGATAAGGCCATCATGCATAGGAGGTCTTGATAGGTCATGACAGTTTATTGAGGGGGGCCTCACCTGATCTATGGTGATCACTTAGAGTATATAAATCCTTTCATTAAGACCAAAATATATTCTATCATCATGAATCTTTCACTATTTCCTTTTTTATTTTTTTATTTATTTTACAAGGACAAAAGATAATGCAAAACCATGCGAGTGTTGTAAAAGAAAATCACTCTCCTTATATGTGATGCAACGTGTGTCCATTAAGGTATCTTGCTGCGACATTTGATAATTTTTAAGGTCAATCACCATAATTTTTTATTGAAGATGGAGATGTATAATCTAGGTCTTGAACAATAACTTGGACATGTATGGGGATTTTGAGAGGTCTTAAGAACACTATTAGCGTATTGCAATAAAATCAACAACCAATAAATTCTTTCTACATTTGAATATGTCCTACCTATATTTTAAAAAAATTTCCCATTTATTCTCATTGGTTTTCTAGGAGGGTTCCACAAGATCAATATGTTATCTTATTATGGCATGTGCATTTTGTATTGATCAGTCACCTTTCTCATCCATGGTAAATCACATGATCGTTGTTGTATCATGCACTCACATGTGAGAAATATTAGGGAAAACTCATTTTCCTATCTTATGAAGCTATAGTGGAAGTTAATAATTGAATGTAAATGTCTGAGGCCCTTAATATGATAAAGATTACATGTTAATATTATCTCATGTGGTTAGTTGGACATGTATCTAGTTCCCTATGGCATCTTGAAAAACATATGATCATATATCCAAATTTTCAATTACTAGAAGAGGCACCCGCATTTTTCATATACTCATCCATCATTTAACAATTATATTAGTATGGTTTCCAGGTTTCTTATGTCATACAAGTCACATGACTTAGAAGAACTCATCAAGTATCCATTGTGTGATCAGAAAATTTATTACATGCTTGCAAGAACATGGAGTCTTTTCCAAGGGGAATCACATAATCTCCAACTTTCCATTATCTATGAATTTCCCATTCACATGACCTTATGAAGGTTCTATGATCATGTTTCCTATTTGAGTAATCACTATCTGAATTATATTGTCCACCTTTTCATGATTTTTTGGAGAAAATAATACCCATAGTACAAGTATTTTTTCCCTTATAGATTTTCTTATGCTCGTTTTGTAGGCATATAAAATTACCCACTTAGAAGCGATGTATGACAGGAAAATGTATCAGTTGCGAGGAATGTTAATTCCCACTAGAGACTTTGGAGTTTTCTCCAACGAGGTTTCATGGGTGATTTTTGGTTATCCAGGTGACTCTTGGTATTATATTAAGGGCCCAATAGATAGGGTAGAAAAAGGTAGATCATTTAATGGTTATATCAACAATCATTAGCTCATGTGATCTCCTTCCATCGAGGGACTCCTTAACCGTAACTTCAATAAGAAATGATCATGAGACCTATTTGAATGTCCACATTATGATATCTGATTTTAGGATCATTCTAACAAGTATTATTTGTGGGAACTATATTTTCGATCTACATTGTATCTGAACACTCATGAATTAATCAAGATTCAATATTGTATAATTACATGAGTTTTTTCTATGTCCATTGATTTATTGTAATCTTTTAATGTTTCAAAATACCATCTTGTTCTGTTGTGAGGATTCCCAAGTATTATATTGATCGTATGGGTATGACAGGGACACATCATCATGGGAATTGTGTCTCGTCATGAGGTAGTGAGATGTCATGTCAGTTAGATGGTGTATGAGATATCAATGGTTGATGATGTCCACAATACCATTTTAGGTAATCTGATCAGGAATCCCCTTATAGTTCATGTGATGCACATGATGCTTCAAATGTTTTGTATTTCTATTTACAGGGTTTCTGACTCATATGACATATACTTCATGACTTTTTTACAAATGGATTATAGATCCCATGAAACATTTTCTACAACTAAAAAGGGCTTCATGGCCATTGGTAGCAATCATGATTACCAAAAAATATAATGTTAATACTAATAATGAGATTTTGACGAGGCTTCTTTCATTAAATCTTCAAATATATACTTTATCATACTATGTTTCCTTGTATGGGCTTGGAATACTAGATGATGTTATCAGAAATTATATGGTCTATAATATTCCATCTTGTTTATTGTCATCTCCCCTAGATTGTAATCTTATAGTACTTTATGAGGATGTAAAAATGGTTGTAGAATGGTCTAAGGGTTTTTATATATGCTTACGAACCCACAACTAGTTACAGATGGTTTTGATTTCTCACATCATCGCTTTCCTCAAAACTATTCGTGCATATTCATCTCTTCATTGAAAAAATAAAGTGGAGGATGGACCTCAAAATGGAACATGTATACTGGTGGAAATTTTTCTGATGAATGTGAATGGGCATTCTTTGTTAGACATAAATTTTATGAATTTCCTGAAAAAATACACATTATTCATCTTTATGATGTCGTAGGGTCTCTTAATTTATCATCTATCATAAGTCAGATCTTCTCTAATAACTGATTAACTATTGGTACTCGAGTACCAATTCATTACATCTAATTCATGTTGAATTAGGAATCAACCACTAGTATATTTATTGAAATGGATGGATGTACTCCCTTGGGGGAATGTACGATGAGTTCCTTCCTTCTCTGGATGTATTTGAAAATCATACGTAGAATCCAATTTTAAAAAGGTATATTTTTAACATTGTGAAAGAATTGTTAAGGAAGAAATTAAATAGTAACCCACTTATCACCTTTGTATTCTAGATCAACATTTTCCATTATCATTGTAGTGTTTGGATGACCTCTACACACCCTTTACAATGCCCTTCTTAGAAGGTCAATGATAGCACTGAATCATAATAGGATATCCTAGAAGCCATGGAATACACCTCATGGGGTAGGTTGGTGGGGAAGAAGAAATCACTGAGCCTTAGGATATTATATTTTATGGACATATTTTTCAGTGGGTGGATTTTCCTGGTTGGTGATGCACATTCATGAATCTGAGTTAGCACATCAGTGGTGGATGCTCAGTTAGTAGAGGGAAAACCTCTGAATCTAGTTATACCCAAACTTGTGTCTGTTTACAAACTTTTGGTTCATATTCAACAATGAAATATCTATTATATAATTGGATGTCCATTCTAGTTTTTATTCTAATGGATAGGTGAGCAAAGTCACTCTTATAAGTATCAAACCACTACCAGGATCCATGGTACCCCATTTCAACCAAGTCTTTTGAACATTTCTCAGATTGGGGAAATTACAATGGGTCCTAATGAGGTTATCAACATGTTGAGTTGATTTTATCATTTTAGTTTTAAACCACATCCCATATTATCTTGGATAGTTTTTATCAATGGTAGTGTCTCTCTCGATGAGTGGTCGTATAGGATCTCCCTTATGAATAGAGTTCTCATGCCTAGGACTGATGAGTTGATTATTTTTATGTTTTATACCCCGTTCAAAACTTTTCATCAATTTAGCTATATCAAAAGGGTTTCTCGGATCCCCTTAGCTGGCATGTGGTTAAAATGCCATCGTGGGGGTCTCCTCTAATGTTGGTTTATGCTGGTTCATGAAGATACCAATTTTGAGATCATCCTTCCTCCTATTAACACACCTATATTACTAGCATATAATTATACCCAGGCTTGGGTGGAAGCCTACCTAGGTGGTGTGATGAAAAAACTACTCTGTCATGTAGATAGACTCTGGGCCCTACCAAAACCGTTTTTTGTAGAAAAATTGAGTGGATTTTAGATTCATTTGAGTCTTCAAGGAAGCATCCCCATCCTAGCGATGACTATCCCATTAGTGGGGATGAATTTTTTTGGGGAATATAGTTCTTCAAACAATGCATTTTTGGAAGGATATTATATGGGTATTCCATTCTCTATTTTTCATCTTCCCAACCAATTGTTCCCTCTTCTAACATACCAACTCTAGAAGTTGTAGAGGATCAAACATGACATAAAATGATCTGTCATAAAATTAATTCATTGATAAGCTAAACTCAAATTGAAACATTTCTTGGTCAAGAAGAACGTCTCTTTCTACTATTTTATGATCTTGGGTTGGACAGATTTGACCAAAATCCATTATATAAAACAATGTTATAAATCATCTTAATGTTGAAAGGGTTAGCTACCTACAAGAGGTACTTCAACCATATTGATGAAAGGACTCCCCTAGATGAACTAATAAGGGTTTCTTCGAAGGCCATGTAATAGATCCATCAGATCATATTTGAGATACACATCTGAATTAATGTCCTGACTGTAAGATAGAGGGATAATAGGAGATCATATCTTGATCAAAGTATGATATTTTGGAATCCTCATCCACATTTTAAAAAATGTACAAAATATTTTGGGATATATCTACTCTAATTCCGACCCTTAGTCCCAGGGAATATGTAAATGAGGTGGGGAGGGCGGCTCTTCAGTGGTCAATCAATTCTTGTCATCAGAATCATGCCAATTTGTCTGGATTAGAAAATTAAATCTTATAATAGTTCCATCATTGATGTTTTATTGTTTTTTGATTAAATCCTTATAGAGTATTTGAGAATATGGATAACCCTCCTTCTTCATGTTATCAAGGAATATATCTTTTGAACATTACATTTCCTTGTCTCGTTTTCTTTCATTCATGATCTGCATGTTATATCATTGATCTGATGCTTCATGAATAGTCAACGATACCCATACGTTGTATAATATCAAGTCAATATGAATGCCTTAATTTTAATATTTAGTCCATAATAGATTTTTCTTAAGAAAATTGACAAAAATAACTGCCAACATTATATTCCTTATTCTTGTATATGTTCCAGTTATCTTGGTAATATTTGATTCACAAAAAGATAATTTAGGAAGAATATATATTCTAGAGTGAGTGTTCTATATCTATTATTGAAGAAAGAGGGATTAGTGGGAATGACGTTATTTTTTCTAAGTCCATATGATGGGCCTTACAATATTTTAATCTTTATATTTACATGTCTGTATTTTTTCCCAATATTAATGTAGGGGAAGGCTTAGTATACTTGAACTCGTATTTTTATCAGTACACCCTCTTAATAGTTTTCAGCCTAATTGATTTTATTCATTTTAATAATTCATTAAAACTAAATTATGAATGTTCTCAATATTAGTTTCTCCTAACTCACACCTTATATTTTTGTATTTTAGGGTCTTTTGGCTTAGACCTTTTGTTATTTTAGTTTATAGTCTTCATTCATTTAGATTCTATTACTATAGTTTATGTCCTTTATCATGGAAAATATATCAATTTAGTTTTTGATCATTTAGCTCAAGCCTTTTACTACTTAAATTTAGTGTCTTTTTGGTATGAACATATGTTTCTATAGTTTATGGTATTTTGTCTCAAGCATTCTGATTATTTAGTTTTGGTTCTCCTAGATAACACCATTTATTGCTGTAGTTTAGGTTCTTTTGGCCCAAACATTGTTTTGTCATAGATTAGTGTATTTTTGTCTTAGACATTGAATTTATATTTTTATTGTTTTTTGGATTATAAATACTATTTTTGTAGTTTAGGGTCATCTAGATTAGATCTTGTGATGCCATTATTTTTAAATTATTACTACTAGGACATGATTGATGAATATAGAATTTTGGGATGGCAGGACAATGATGAACCAAGAAACCATAAGGTTATGAGTTCCATCATGGTGTTTTCAAGACCCATGAGGATTGGGTTTTTCTTCCCTACATGGAGGGTATTCCTCAATTTTCCCACTCAAATCCCTTATCCATCATTAGAATTGTCAAATAGAGGTGTATATAATATTTTCAAATGGCCATTAAAGATTTATGGTTATATAATTGGATTATGGTGAGAATATTGGGAAATTATGTCCACCAAGATAGTTGAAAAATTGGTTTAGTAAGTTATAACCCAAAATTTGGAGTTAGTAAATATGGAATGGGTAATAAATTCTAGGAAAGGCCTGAAACACCCAGAGGTACCGAGTTGTACCATGATGTTATCAGGGCTCACAAGGGTTGTAGTTCCTTTATTTTAATTATATCATTCCTTTAATTGGTAGTCTAAGAAACTTATGAATTGGTACCATGGTCAAACATAGGTGTATATACTCTCTTTCTAGGGCCATGGATGATTTTTGGAGACTCAAACATCTAAATGATGAATTTGGGTATGAAGTAAATGCTATACAAGAATGGTTATGGAACCCTAGGCCAGTTTATATTTGTTTGGGATGATCGAGTGCTACAACATCTAGTTTAGAGTCATGTGGTATGATCCATAAAAAGGATCAGGAATGGTGTTTGGAATTCCTTAATTGATAAAGTGTAAAATACATAGTGACCTAACATCGGGGATGTAAGATCCAATTGAATAGTTTGGTTTGGGGATTTAAAATTATGATCCAAAGTGATTGGTTTATGGGGATGATATGGGAAAATCATATATGGAATTGAATAGATAAATCTAAGTTGCTCAATTCTACCATTGTGATGTTATGACCCACAAGGATTGGAAATCCCTTTTTGTATAGGGGCACATTTATTTGATGAACACACACATATATATAGGATCCGTTGACAAAAATTCATATCCAAAAAATGGATCCCTTAAAACTGGGTATCCTTTTCCAATGGACATGGAATATTTATAGAAATTAGAGATTCTCAAATGATGAAGTGTGTTTTGAGAAAAATTTAATATACATGAAGGGTTTGAGAACCCAAACGGATGTTTTATCATTGAGCGAACTAGTTATCAGAGAAAGGAGTTGCACCAAGTCATTACTTTAACTTTGGATTGGACCATGGGGCCTAGTGATCATGGATATTGTTATAATAGCGAAAAAAGAAGAAACTATGATATTTATGAATTATTTATTTTTTCTATAATTTTTCCTAAACTCTATAGATGAAGATTTGAGAGAGTAGAGAGTTGACTTTTTTGTGGCCATCGTTTGCAGGTTTTCAACATAACATGTTTTGTTCCTCTTTAACTACAAGTTTAGGGTCTTCTGAATTGTACCATAAGAAGATATAAATCATGTTCTGAAAATTTTTTATTAATGATCAGGGGATTCAAATGCATGATGAGCATAGTTCTAATATGAGAGGAATATTATACATTTCCTAATTTGGAGACCCAGGGTACAAAGTAATTTGACATCTTTCTGAGTGGGAGATGAATTATTTTTAAATAATGGATCGAGGTTCGTAGGTAATGGGTAATGATATGGGACAATCATGTCAAGGATGTCCTTGAACACCCTTAGGTGTTTAGTCTTGATGTAGTGATGTCATGATCAAAAGGATCATAAATACCTTCATATAGGGCCAAGATGTATCTTGATGGTAGGTATGAGCCCTTATTCATGAACATCATGGTAAAATAGTGATATCAATTTTCCATTATAGGGTAAATGCATGTTTTTTAGTGGCCAAAGGTGCTAAAATAATGAATATTGATTTATATACTGGGAGGATTAAAATTCGACAGAAGTACCCTATTCTCTAGTTGACCAAGGTTAGACTCTTGTGGTACATTAATAAGGGATGATATTGTGTGGTGGTATGGGCCTTTTAACATAATATATTAGGAACAAATATGTCATGAATTTTTATTTCATATGACTGGGACATTTTACATGATGTTTAATGTCATGTGGTTAGGAAATTCCATACCTTGGAGTTTAACATCTTGCCACAAGGATATTTGAACCAATTAGAAAAATTGTGCATGATGTCATTGGGGATAATTTTCATTGGTCTAGGCCATTTAGATGTGGGGATGCATTTTTTCACACATAGTATTATTGGTGGGTAGCCATATTCTATAGCCCCTCTTGCGTAAATATATCATGTAAGCATGCCATATGTTTGTTGATTTGACTCACACATAGGAAAAATGATCATTAATCGAATTATCCATTATTAAAATAAGTTATATACATATTTTTGTAGTTTTGTTTAGTTTCATGATACATGGTAATATATTACATAGGTTTATCCCATATACAGTTAGGGGTGTATTTTTATCACTTTATATATTGTGGCTAATCCCAGGATTCGATATCAAGGTTTCACTACATATCATGTGATTTTAAGAATAGAGCCATATTTATTTCATGTATGCAAGTTACCTACATTGGTATAACCCATACACCGTGATATGGGAATATTTGTTTCATCAAGGATGGACCCATGAGAAAGATATATGTGAGTCCCTACATATCCCATGAGGATATTGATCAATACACACAATGTTCTAGAATGAGAATTGATCTATGAAGGTTTTTCCCATATCCTGAGGGGGGAACTATTCCAATTGATTATTGTTGTTGGGATGATTAATGGAGATACATGAATCTATATGTATAATGTGATGATAAGAATCAATACACATATAGTTCTTGGTAAACAATGTAGTTTAATGACATGCTGTAAGGATGTTGTCTAATTGATGTTAAATGGGGATATTGTGACTTGGCCTGAGAATATTATTATGTCATTTACTATATATATTTTGATAACTAGATTCATGTCACATGTAGTTCTTGAATGGAGGTGTGGTGGGAGACAAACATTAATTATAGCAGCTATTTTAGGCTAGACCCATGGTAATGCATTGTTTTAATTAATGTAAAAGACATTAACCATGCAGTTTAGCACCATGCAGCAAGGATGTATATTGTTACTTTTATGTTCAGTAATCGAGGAAAATCACAAACCTATCATGATCTTTTATTCATTGTATGTGTGGGAAATACCTTACAAAAACTCCTAATCTCACATGATCTATTCTTAGTGTCATAAATGAGGAATGGAAAATTTTTCTCTTACCATGTAGCGGCTATTAAGGATAATAAATGGGAATTTTGTATCATGTGGTTTTTAGACCAAGATAAAGAATCTAGGTGTCACTACGTAACTCATTAAAATGAAAACCAACCCATACAATGCTCAGAAAACACATTCATTATTTATTTCATTATACATGGTCATGAAATTTGTAGTTTAAAATCATTTTGCAATGAAGAAGTTGACTTTACTTGAAAAAGAGGAATATTGGAGACCCTTTTAGTTTAACATCATGTAGTGATGAAATGATTTGGGATGTTTAATGGCATCTGGTATGTGATAGGGTCACCCGATGTGGAAAAAAATAAATATTATGGATCCTTATAGTTTAATATTATTCATTGAGGACATCATCCATGTCGTATAATGTCACGAGGAAATGTCATGAAACACTATGAAGGTTAATTTTTTTATTCTTGATAGGAGATAATGATCGAATATTTGAAATATATTTATTTATAAACCTAAAATTGGTGGGGGTGTGACAAATTCTCCATCTATTTTGGATAGTGAATAATATCCATTATTATTGAAATTATATATGTTATAATGTCCCTCAAATTTTGTATCTATCTTTATATAAATCATTCCTGGGATCAATGGGGATCTATGATCCAAGACTAGTTATCCTTAATGAAATGAGTGGAGTTGATCCTTTTTATTAAAGGCTCATGAAAACCAATTCAGATGTAAATCAAGGTTGTGTATTATACAAGAACTAATCTCATCGAGTTTCTCTAGATCATCCAACCTATTTTGTGATTTCTCATTATCAGAGTGTTGACCATAGAAAAATACTTGAGAGAGGGAAACTGGACATGTGTGGGAAACACTACTTCTATTATGTACACTAATGAATAAGATGTTTATTCTGTATAAGTACTTGTGGGGGTGCAGTAGGCCCATAAAGTGAGGAAGAGCTTGTCTGTAAATGTGTTCTTATCCATTTTAATCATCTTCTGGAGTATTTTTAATACAGTCCTATTACAATCCTATATTTTCCATTTTCCACTACATGAAGGTGGGTATATTGATTGTAAATTATGTTGTACTAATGATATAATTTCTTGAACTCTATAAAATAGAATTTGGTTCCTCTGTCCATCAGTATCGTGTAACGAAATCTAAACCTGGTGATGATATGAAATTTCATGAAGTGGATGACATTATTTATCATATCTTCTTTGAGGGGTTTTTTGATACCCCATTTGTAAAAATGTTTGTAGAAGTAAGGACATGCTAGAACTACTTCTCCATGGATACGGGATCTGGACCACAATATTCATTCCCCATACAATAAAAAGCATGGAATATTTGGTCGTATGTAGAATTTCAATGGGTTTATGGGTGATGTGTTCATGAATATAGTATGAAATAAATTTCTTGATAAATTCCATAGAATAATGTATCATGGTTTTCCATTAGTAACCCAACCTACTGATTTAGTGGTGGATATTGATCCCTTTTTTATGGGTGACACATGTGCCTACGTAAACTTCTTCACTGATGCTGGGAGTCAATCATTCTATTGAATCTGAGGAGGATTCCATTCATGCCTCACTTTTATAGGAATTTTTTCTAATTTTAACCTTCCCTCAGGGCACTGTTCACTGCCCAGTGACGAATTAGTTCCCTTCCAGCTCGGTTTATCAAGAGAGTACCATTTTAGAGATGACCAATTATGGGATACATCCCTGTAGGAGAGGATATCCATTATTCACACTCTAGGGTGGTGTTTACTTGATTGATATCTTCTCTGTTAAAGATGAGGTTTGATAAGACCATTCTCTAGTGCAGGATATAGAATATTACATCCTCATAATTTGGGTAAGATATGACCACAACTGCATTATACAATGATTCATATTTATAATTATTTTATTTTGTAACATGTTACAATGTGGGGTGAAAATGGAACTCCTCCATTAGTCATCTTACATAGCTAATGGTAGGGGATAATTTTCCAATTTTGATTTCATATTCTCCATTGATCTGCTTTACCATGAGTACTGAATTTCATTTGGTGTTCATGTAGTCTATTTACAGTTATATGGATAGTTCCAAGAGATAAAATAGGTTTTGGTATTCAACCCCATTATTCTTATAGACATCATATAGTGAGAAATAGTGGTGAACCATTTCATTCTATGGAGAAGAAAATAAATCTCAATTTTATCCAAATTGTATTTTGTGTTTTATAATCTCATGATGATATGACTTTAGGAGGAAAAATAAAAATACACAACCCATTTTAGGGAGATTTATCCATGTAGAAAAAAATCCTCAACTAGATGTTGGGTGTCAAATGGAGTACTTTATGGAGTGGGTTGTGTTATAAGGAAATTAGTCAGGGCCTTCCCTTTTATTGAGTTATATAACATGTACTAAATTTCATATTTTTTGTAAACTGACTACCCACCTTGTAAAACATCTAGTAATCATGGGGAGGAAAAGGATTTACATGAGTGATTCAATATGAGCGACCATGTGGACTTCATGGTTCTTCATGTAATGCCAAATATTTATCACTCTGATGATGATCACAAAGAAATTTTTATTGACATTATAATATCATGTATTAGTGCCTAAAATCATTTAGATAAGGTAGTAGAGACTATTTTGATGACCTGGAAATAATTTTTCTATGTATGGATGGTGCTAAGTGATCATTACATGGAGGACACATATAATATTAGTGGATTTACATCCACCAATGGAATTAGGATATATGGGTGTAGAAGGTAATGCTTGAGACTCTTGAATTCTTAATAGATTTCTTCATCTCATCAATAGGCGATTCCTTTCATCATTATATTGGCGAAGGGAAGTCATTTTTTGGTTATTAAATGTATAATGTAAGTGAGGTTTGCTTATAGTTTTCTCATTTCGTTTAGATTCTCAGGTTGTGACATTGATAAGATTTTGAGGGTCTTCTCAAGGTTAACCTCAATGTTCCAGTGGCTAACCACAATTTATGTAATTTTCCAAAGGTGAACCTAATGATTCATTTCAGTGGATTCATATTTAAGATATGTTCTAACAACCTATCTAATACTGTTAGAAAATTTGTCATGTGGTCACCTAAATATCATGATTTGACCACCAAGTCCTCGACATCACATTCTGTTATACTTCCCAAGAAGGGAATAAATATATGATGCATGGTGTGATGATATTTGGGGCCAATGATCATCAATCCAAATGGAATGAAATGATAAAAAATTATCCTATGAGGATGTCTGAAGGAAGTGTTTCGTCATCTTTCGAGGCAATATATATCTAATCATACCTCAAATACCCATCCATCAAGGAAATGTCTTGGAAGTGAGAAGTTGTGTCGATCAAGAGTTATATGATTGGAAATGTGATTTCATAATTTGGGAAATTATGTGTAAGGTATCTAAAATTGATTTAGACCCTAGTATTCATTTTCTTTTTAATGAAATGGATGATTTTTTCGATCCATCATGGTTATTTCACATCATTGATAAAATTAACTTTAATCAATTTGGTAACTTCTGCCACTACATTTGTAGCATGAGAGGGTAGAATTCTCATGGCCACCAATGTGAAACTGTGATGATCATATGGTTGGATGATATAGTGCATAGATGCATCTTTATAGAGTCATACACATTCTATATAATTCAAAGAGAACACATTTCAGTGTTTATTTAGAAATGTGATGAACATCTATGTCTCCTCAAGAGGCATGAAACCCTTAATCAATGTATGTTGTGGGTCTTCCTCAACTCGTAGATTTATTTTTCTGATCTCAATTGTGTGGGTGGAGACACATTCCAAAAATATGGGAGGGGTGTTCCTAAGCTCATCAACTTCTTTATTTGTCTTTGAGTCGTTGGAGGTATTTTTTGTTGAGATAAGAAATATTATGGAATATCTTTCACAGTTTGGATAAAAGAGGCCAAGAAAAGATTCACTTTCATCCTTTTCCACCAGAATCATTTCATAGAGATTATATATACTATTTTTTTATCATAAGGGAATGAAGGGGTATGGAAATCTGAGATCAAGTCTATTGCCTCCACTAGATTTATGGGAACCACATTTTCATTATCTTATATCATTAAATGAATCATAGTGGGGGTCCTCGTACAATTGGGGGATATAATATACATATTTTCATTCACCATTGGTAGTTTTCCATCCCTTTTATAGAATCATTCCTTAACATAATTGGTAGAGATATTATCAAAGGGGGGACTGCCACCATGTAGTGTTCCCAGCATCCCATCCATATGGAATATAAAATATTTATGGAATGTTGAAGGTACCACCATGTGGTTGTAGAGATAGGGTCTTCCGAGTAGGACATTTTATGTGGTGTCTTTCTAAATAACCATAATGTCAGTGTTAGATGTTAGATCCCAAAATTGGTCTTGGATATTGATCTTCTTAGGAAGTCTTTTGTCAATCTAATCAGAACCATGAATGGTTATATTTGTTGCAGATACATCCCCATCATTATTTCCAAAACGTTGGAGGATCCAAATAAAGATAATATTGTTCCCATTACAATTTTTAGTTAGAGACTTTTGGAATTCGACATTATCAATTCAACATGAATAATAAAGGGGTCTGTTCCTGATCTTTTTATATGATTGAGATAACCACCTAGAATTCAGATGGCATGGTCTCCACTCAAAACCCCTTGAATTAAGAGACATATAAAATAGAAAACAATGGGATGTTGAGGGCTTGAATAGGTTCCAAGAATTGTTTTTTGAAATATAGAACACATGAAGGATTGAGATCCTTGATAGGACAACTTCTTGCAATTTTAGAATGTCGAACTTTTACATAAGAGGTTGGAACATACCGACATGGTGTTTCTCCTTATTATATGGTTAAAGAATTAAGACATTTGAGGTAGATGTTCCTGGATTATGAGAAAATATTGAGGTAGAATTATCTACTAGTGGCATAGGTCGGTCCAGCCTTCTCCATTTTCTGGGATAATCATATAATCACACCCCCACTACGCGGTCATTTAAGACATCGTGTTGAAGATAACCAATGGAGGGTCTTGGAGTACCTTTGTATCTCCATTGGGATTTTTGGATTTCTTAGACATGGTTTTCAGATGCATATATGTCCTCTGTATGGACATACACAAAATATTGGTTCTATCCACACCATTATTGTCCTCTATATCCTCGGTTCTTGAGCATGCAACCTCTTGTTCGTTGGTTAGGCGTGGGGAATTCATACTCAGTTGAATAATCATCATCATTGAAGGGGTATACTATTATTATCACATTGAAGAAACCAAATATGAAAAATTAGTTTGATTATGGATCTATTTGGCGGGGCAGTTCACATTATTCGAATAATATAGGGAAGAAATCTATAAGAGTCAGAGATAACATCAAAGCACAATATGACTTGTCCTACTCTGTTTTGTACTATGTATGATGATAGACTCCACCTCCTTGTGGTATATCAGATATAACCTCCTGATTTAGAAACACTATTATGGGCTTATGATTCCTTTATCTCAGGGTGGTTAGCTCAGTCAACTATCTTTCAAGTCATATAGTTGTTTAACTATGGTCCACACCTTCCTGAAAGTTTTTTCCAATCACCATATTCTTCTTAGAGGGAAATCATTATGTTGTTCAACTATTCTGGAGAGGTATCAAACACCATCTATCTATAATTGACCATGATTTGGAGGATTTTTTTGAAGACGAAGCAATACTAGAGCATGGGGAACATCCACTTATGGAAATGGTAGTAGTTGGGATGGTCAATGAGGTCGACCTAATTAGGATTCATGGGCTGTGGCTGCTCGAGGAGTTTATTTTACATGGATATAAGGATATAACAGAGGGCTTAAAAATTTTGGACGGATTTTTTTTCTTCACTTCAACAAATCATGGGAGACCCTGATCTCTTTTTCTTCTGTTCGTGTCTGATTTTGTGATTTCTATCACTCGATTGGAGGTGCTGGTTGATCTAAGGCCTATCTAAGTTCTTAAATGGGCATTGATACTAGTAGGGGAGAAATAATGGATGTTTATTCCATATTGACCCTTTATCCATATGCTGAATCCATGATCCATTATTTACATTGGGTCTACTGAATAATGTATTACTCATATTATTCCGTTTTTATAAAGTCATGTAAACTACTAGTATACTTCATCGGAATCATAAGTGTCTACATCTCATCCCACATACTAATAGAAAATGTTGGTAGCATTTTATCCTATGGGATAGGGATGTTGAGTGAGAAGGATAAACTTTTCAATATGTCTATGAAGTTAGAAACCCCCTCATTTTTTAATTCATGTAGTTAGTCAGGTCCAAAATTTAAATTTTCCTGAACGTGGTGCTTATTTGGTAAAGGAATTGATGATGCAGTAATTCCCATCCTACAACAGGCCCTACTAGAAGACTTTTATACTAAACAATTCCTAAGCATATCAGAATCTATAAAAAATATCCTCATCTTGGTCACCTCCGACTAATTTTATGATCCCATCTTGAGACTACATCTATAAATAATGTGCGTGAGATGTTTCTCTTAGTCTCCCATATTGAAAAAAGAGGATAAGGTTGGATTTGAGGAATTGGGTGGGGGAGTATTTTTGTCCACCAAATTGGGATATTGATTTTTGTCAATATTCACAAGTGTTTGTCACCCACCCATGTCTTCAATTTGAGTAGCTAGGGACTCAATGGCATTTAACAATTCTGAAGGATCACCAGTTTGATCCACCTTTTGTCTACAAGGAGTGGGTTTGGCCTGATGAGGTGGCCCATTTTCACCCCCATTGGTTTTCAATATTTAGTAATACTTAATATTTCACATAGTTAGGTAGGGTATATCCTTGTAATAGAGGATAAACATTACCATTTTAGAATTCCTCATTTATATAGATAGACTTCCTAGAACAAGATCTATTTTAACACTCAAAAAATTCTCTTTCATGTGGATTGACTATATCCTCATAAATGTGGGGAATGATATTATCCTATGCCTGATGGAGATGTCCTTTGTGAATTTTTACCCGAAGTATATCCTTATTTAGTTGTCTGAGATATTATATATCATTCTCATATTGTACCATTCATTCTTTTTAATAAGGAATTATTATTCTTCTAGGTGGGTATTGGGATGTACACACAACATTCCCTTTATTTCTGGCAGTGTTCCACCATATAGGCTGTGAATCAATATTTGGAGGTTCCAGGTTTTGGATCCTCCTTTGGTTCTCGGTGTGTATGACTTCAATTTGATCATTTAGATTCTCCTATGAAGATATTTTCCATATTTTAACCTTTTTCATTATCATCTTGATCCATATTATCTGTTTTGTTCATAGTGATGAAATTTAAATTAGTGTATCTGGAAATGTTAGTTATATCATTACTCTCAACACAATAGGGTGATTCGACACCAATCGCATTAGGGTCATTTCTTTAACCCTTATCCATATTGGGATATTTTGGTTTATGACCTCAGCGAGGAGTGATTGCATTCACTAAATCTTCCTCCCATATTTTACTATGAATAGAGTCCTTAAGGTATTTACAAGTACTATTTTTTGAACTAGCGCCAAATTGAATATCTTTTTCTTATTTTTGGTGGAATGGATGCTAGGTCAACCATCTATATTTACCTACAAAATTGGATATGATTAACTCCCTTAATTTTGATGATGATGATGAAAATTCCGCAAGAGTAGCATGATGGGTGATATATGGGTCCATATTTGCATTTTGTTATTATTTTTTTGAGGATTCAGTTATTCTAGTCAAGGATTGAATGTATTTTTGGATGAAAATTGAGATATTAATGCCCCCATCCCTGTGGGGTTGTGATTATAAAAAATTTCCATTAATTTCTGTAAGACCCTCTTGGGGATGATGAACCAGTGATCTAAATTAAAAAATAAATTCCCCCATACCATTGGTTTGAGGTTTTTTTAAGGTAATGATGATATATCCTAGATCCTCTTAAGGATTGGTGATATGTGGGATAAGGGATGTAGAAGATGTTACCCCAAATCGGTGGGCTGGGTTTGATACTAGATGGCTACTATAACCACAACTATTATGAAATGTTTGATATGGCATAGATGTGCTCATGTAGGAGCTATGCGTAATGAAATCCCTTGATGGGAGTCAGTTTCTATGGGCTGTTTTTGGTTTGACCACAAATTTATCCACTGTGTATAAAATTGGATCCCATTGTATCAAGGTACCCAGTTCCAAGCTCCATGGACTATCCTATCCCTCCATTCATTATGTATCTACATCGATTATGTAGGGAAATTCTATTTTAGTGACATCCTAGATCATGCATTTCCTTTTCCCCTAATCTCATTAGAGGTTATGACATTGTAGGAAGTTATATCGGGAGGGATCTATTGTTCCAAGTGTGTGATGAATTAGAAAACTTCATACATTCCCAATACACGAAAATGGATACATGACATGGCTTCAGTGATCAACTTCTAAAGAGTATGGATTTAATGGAGGAAAGAGTATTGTGTATTTGGGTGTTGCTTTTCGATATTTGGATCCTAGGATATGGATATAGTAGTGGGTTCTTGCTAACAATAGAGTATTTTGATTTTCTGAAGGTGACCCTCAAATCTTGAATAAGGGAGGTGTCTAGCCTTCCGTCATAGATGAGTTACCCACATATTTTTGCATAGATAATGTAATTAATACTTTTCTAGGTAATTTGGTATCTCATATCCAGAGGTGGAAAGGGGATAGAACATGGTGGGGAGGTTTTTTCTAGTTAACTATATATATATATATATCAATGGTAGCATCATCATCATCATAATTACATGCCTCCATCTAGTCAGACCACTACATTTTATTCTTGGCTTCACTTGCTGACTGGAGTGGAGTGTTTCTAGAAGATGACAGGGGAACTATAAATGGTTAAACATTGAATTTCAAGAACTTCGATATACAACGATAGAAGAGTTGTGAGAACCACTCTATAAGTAGGTTTCTAGAAAAGGGATAAATTTACTTGTCTATGAAATATATCACTGTGGGGAGGAGGGACATATGATATGTTGGTAGTATAGTCCCTTTGATCAATCTAAAGAGTTCTACAAGGAGAAGAATCATTGTAATGATCACCTTAAGCTTAATTTGAGGATTTAAAGGACCCTTGGAGGGTTGAGAATGTGTCTCGAACAACCTCATAGGCATTGTCATTGAGATTATTTAAAATATGTGCCACAATCTACATTGTGGATAGAATTTGTTAACCTAAGCTTTGGAATTGTAAAGAGATATGAGACTACTATATAATTATTTCCATAGTATGTTAATAAATGTCTAGTTTAATAGGAGTATGATCCTATAGGTGAGTATCTATTAGATTATTCCATGTAGATTCAACAACAAGATATATGAGACTGTCTGGAGGTTTTTATAGTTCTTACATGTAAATCCTCAGTCAAAACGAAGATATGAGTTCGATGGTAAGCCTTTGGATTATTCCACCAGTCTTTTTAGAAAGAAATATGAGGATATCCAGAGTCATCTTCTTTACATACTTGAGTATCCCCAGTTGGAACAAGAATATGATCCAAGTCTAAATATTCATTCCCCATTAGAATATACCAATTTACATCTAGAACGAGATAAAGAATATGAGCCTCCCCTTTTATAGCCTTGGAAGGATGAAAGTGTAGTCATTCCTTGGTAGAAGTATGAATATTTTCATGGATTCTGTGAAATAAAGTAATTTTCCAATTAGATTCACTGATTGGAATTTTAGAGTTTCTTGAGGAATTCTTCATTCTCCATTCGGGAGCCTTAGTGAGAATGGGGATATGAGCCTGATACTAATCATTTGATGTATGTTTTTGGTCTTTTTTGATAGGAATACGAGCCTTTATTGAGTCTTGTTCCACTATCACCTACTAATCCCATACATGAACAAGGATTTGAGCGTGATGCTATTACATAGTAATATGATGCCGTTGTTTTGAAACATTTATAATACCCTATCCATATTCATGTGAAACTCTCACCTAGTGATCTCTAGTTTTCATGGTAATATGACCCCAGTACGAAACCTCATCCTTTATTGAAATATGACAATAATCCTTCAGAATGGGAGCAATAATATGGGCTTTCTCTGGAGAAAATACATTTTTTATTGATCAAAGTGTTGTGATTCCCTAGATACTGGGATTTGTATATATTCCTATCCCTATATTTGTAATAGTCCTGGAATATTTTGACGGGGGTGTATATATATTGCTATGATGTGGTGACATTTGAGAAAAGTGTGTGTCAGAATGTAAGCCTACACATTTTCAATTTCTAGTATGTGCTGGAAGATATATTTGATTGATGTGGGAATATGATACCATTATTTTTATCCTTGTTCGATTGAAATATATTGATAGGCATCATGAATGGGGGTTGTAATATGTTCCTACCCCATGCTTTCTATGGGAATATGGCCATATAATGCTTCTGAGAATGATCGGATAAGAGCCTTCTCACTCTCTTTCACCGGATTATTTCGATAATTTTTATCAATATAAGTAAGGATATGAGCCTAATTCATTTTATCTAGATATTTCCACACATGATGTGTCTTCCTTGTTTCCCATTCATGGGTATCATAGGTGGAAGTGTGTCCTATGGTTCCCTCAACAGGTGACTTGGGGGAACCAGCGAGAGGATGTTTTGGATGATGGTTGATAGGTTCCCTCCTTTTAAACTCATGAGATGGAAGGGATAAGTAGTTGAAACATTGATTTACATGCATCAAATACTAAAGGTGGTGATTATTTCACTCTAGGGATAAGCATTCAATGTAATTGGTAGGGGAAATGAGTGCCACTTGATTTACATGAGCATTCATCAAATGATGATGAATCAACAGTTTTAGTGTTTAGAGATCTTCATGGGAAGCCACAGGGGTTGGGATCATACTATGTCCATGGTATTCCCAAAACATTGATTGACCACCTAATATTGATGTTTTCAGGTATGTGAGGTCATTTTGAGTCCCACATGGATTTCACTTATAGCTAATTTTCTAGAATGATAATTGGATGAATAAATCAGGTCAGGTTGATTTTTGTTTTGGATATTAGTATCTACAGTCACGAAGACAATAAGAAAGATGGTCACCGACTCTTTTATCACAATAGGAATGATGTGTGATCAATAAGATATGAATGAGTATTGAAATTGTTCTTTCTTATTCATAGCATGGCTATTCTACTCATGTGGACTTGTAAAAGAATGGATGTACTTATTTCATGGGAACCCTATATATAGAGGATCACCCAATTTTCTTCTTCATGTGGAAGATTCATTTAAGGTTCCTTTATTTTTGATTCTATAGTAAATGGAGAAAAAATGGATTGCCTCATGGTAATCTGATCAATTTGATATTTTTGAGTTTCATGTCTGGTTCACTATTTTTATTTCATAAGAAAGATCATGGTATTACTTTATAGGAACAGTATTGTCCAAAAAGAACCTAGAAGACTATCAGTTTAAACATGTGAAGGAGATTCTGTAGTTAATTGATTTCATGTTAGGTCTACCACATTTTTTTTAAAATATGGTTCAGGTTTTCCTAGTTATTGATTGTGGGGGGGGGGGGGTGAATATGTTTAAAAATCCTTCATGTTGGGTCCACCATTTTTTACCATCATAGAAATGACCTATGGTTCCCACATCCATTAATGAGTAAGGACCTGATTTCCAAATGAAGGTGGTCCATTGGAGTTTTAAACCCTACGATGCTTTTGAAATAAAAATTATCATGTGGATGGGAGGTTGATCTCATCGCAACCTTTCACTGGGTGAATTAATTTATACTTTGAGTCTCTCTTATAAATTTATGATGTGTTCACAGATATATTCCTAATAGTGATGTAAGACCATTTCCCTAACAAAATAATAATGTGGTAAAAACTTTCTTATGAAAAATGGGGTTTATTAATGAGTATGTATGTATGTATTTGAGGAAATTCATTCATTTATTATTAATGGGTATCTTCTTATATGATGAATCTATATAACTAAGCACACCAGAGTTAATTGTCATCCTTGGAGGTGATTAATTTTTTAAATTTGGAATTTAACCATTATGATGGATACTATGTACCATGTTTATCATAGGAATCAATAACCACTTAGTTCCCTAAACCCATGTAGTCTAATTTCATACTGAAATTACATATATGGGGGGACATAGAAACTATTTGTTGACATTGAGCCTCAGGGAGGTGTTTTACGTATCCTGGATATAGTAGTCATTAGAGTCATCATATTTTAGTCACTCCCTTAGAAAGTACACTAAGGTTGATGCCTGCGTATGGGAGTACTTATACCATTCCACTGATCGAGACTTATGTTAATGTTTCCCCGGCTAATGTAGATTTATGATGCTAATGAAATGATCGTTTCAAATACTTAAGCTCCCGTGATCCGTGTTTGGTGTGGTAAACAAGGGATAGAAATTAATGAGTCTCACAACATATGGATAGAGGAAAGATGTGATAGGATAGAGCTTTGGATCTTTAATATGGATCTTGGGCCTTAGTAAGGAATCCTACATATCCTAGTTATGGAAGGAATTAGAGTTATCATAGTTCATTTCCCACATCATTCTGTTGGTGGATGAGGAAGGAAGATAAGCCCGTGGGAGAGATGAGGTGCATATGGATAGAATGTATGAGACATGGAGGGACATAAAAAGAGGTAAGTGAAAATTTTAGCTAATTACTTATGATGGAATAATATGTAAATCATTTATGGAAGGTATTATAGTCATCATAGTTCAGTTGCCTTCTTATTAATCTAATTGACGATGAAGGAATATAATACCATGGTAGAGATGGGAGCCTGATGGTTGTAATGTCAATGAAATGGAGGGAATTACACTATGATAACTTCTTATTTGAGTTTAGGTCTTAGTAAGTCATCTTACAAATCTTGGTTATGGCAGGAATTAGATTAATCATAGTTTAGTTTGATCATGGCCTAAACACTGAAGTTTCCCATTGGAAATGAGATATGAATTTTAGGCCATTGGAAGGCATCCTACATATCCAGATTATTGAAGGAATCACATTTATTTTATTTTTTCAAAATTAGTGATAACACATTGAGGTTTCCATTTGGATATTTTAATGGAGATAATGCCTCTGGAAGATGTCCTATTTATATTGATTAAAGTAGGAATGAGAGTTCCTGTTGTTTAGTTGGTTCGGGACATACACACTGATGTTTCTCTTTTGATATTTCATATGGAGATCCGGATATAAGAAGGAATCCTACATATCCTAATTATAATAGGAGTTAGTGTACTCATAGTTCTGTTGTATTGGGGATTACACACTACAATTTCCCTTTGGATATTTGATATGGATATCATTCCTAAAGAAGGCCTACTACGTATACTGATTATCATTGGAATCATTGTTCTCACATTTTAGTTGGGTCGAGGATGACTCTATAAGGATTCCCTAATATGGTGGATGTTATATCATTCCACTAATTTGGGATTACACATAGAGGCTTAACTAATATGGGGGTAGTCAAGTAATTCCACGGATTAGGGTCTATTGAATGAGTATTCCAAAATTCGTTGGACAAGGTTATCTTGTCTTGAAATTTCTACATGACACATGATGACTGTTTTCCAAAAAAGTTATGATCATTTTCCTGACATTTTTGAGGATTTTTGGATGTGTAATAGTATTCTAGAATGAATTTAAAAGGACAATCACATGATCCGGTTAACATTATCTGAGGTACATTGTGTGATCTGAATGTCCTGTCTAGAGGACACCACAAGACCATGGATTACATGTTTGGAGTGTAATTCATGACATTGATGACTTATCCTGCTGACATAGTGATGCCCATATAGTTTTATGGAGGAAATTTCATGACCCATGTTGAAATATTTGGAGGGCATTATGTGTTCCATGATAAATTTCTTGAATGGTTTCACAAGACCGTAATGACATATACGAAGGTTGACACATGTCTTGGTTATCTTGTCTAGAGAAAATATTATAAACTAGGTGGATTTTTCATGAGGGTGTTTCATAACCAAGATTTTTTTTTTCTGAAGGAAATCAAATAATCTAGGATGACTTGTCGAAAGGATACGACATGATCATGGCTAACTTGTCATCCTGACAATGCCTGACCATGCTGACATGTCTTGTAGTTAGTGCATAACTTGGGCGAGATGACTGGAGGATGTTGAAATTTTTTTTGGCAACCCTGGTGGACATCACAAGACAAGGGAGGTATCCCTAGATGGTGTGGTGTGACATTCATTAACATGTGAACGGTACATCAAATGATCCAAATAGTATATAGAAGGAGCTTCACTTGACTTGTGTTACATGTCTTAGTGTTTTCACGTGATCTTAGTGAGTCATGTGAAGCATATGAGGATAAATTTACATGTTCCTCAAATTTATCCCCTATCATTTTTCTGATTATTCTATAATTTAACACATGTGTGACTTTGGTTTTTTGAGTAGTCATCTTTTATTTGGTTTTCTCTGACGTAGTACACATGCGAGACCCCCTTCTCATGACTTGACTATATGACCAAACTCCATAATGAGATCTATAGTTGATTAAGAGAAACAAATATGACTTATATAATATTCATTATTTAGTTAACCATATTTTTACCAAGTTGAATACCTTGTAATTAAATGATAAACATCGCTAAGAATCTCTTTCCTAAGATCCCATGTGTTTGGGGTAATCTATAGATGATTTTTTGGGCTCGGGGGGGGGGGGGTGTTATAGGCCTACCCAACCCTACAATACCCCACCTTTAGGGGAATATATCTCATGGATTTTGGATGCGGTAAGTGGAGGGAATTGGTGTCTTATGATTTGCATGATCCTATTGTGGGTCATCTATGGATCTACATGATGTTAGTGAAAATGAGAGTGTTCCTTATTACCCATTTATATTGGACCTAGGATGATTTAAGGGATATTTCCAGCCCAAGTTGTCATGTCATAGAGTTTTCCACATTATCATTCTGACATGTCAGGGAAACATTGTGAGATTAGGATACCCGTGGGATATAATTCTCATAATAAGAAATGGATTTTATTGGTTCTTCAACTTGACCAAGGTGGCTTTCCACGGGGGCCTTTTAAAGATAATTCCATCATGCCTATGGGATATTATGAGTTCATGTAGTCTTCTGGAGAGGGGCATCACATGATCGATGGTGATATCTCCGGGAATATAAACCCTTATGTATGAAGTCAATGGAAAATTCACTCCATAGGAAGCTTCATTATTTTCCCTTTTTCATTTCATTATTTATTTTACAATAATAAGAGATCTCACAAAACCAAGTATGTGTTGTCAAAGAGAATCACTCTTCTTGTCTGCAATTCACTATGTGAACAAAAATGGATATTTTTGAGAAGTTTGAGATTTTCCATACGAAATATCCCCAGTGTGTGTCTTTGAAGTTGAAGAAATTTCATGAAGCTATTTCGGGATAATGTGGACATGTTAAGGGATTTTTCAAGGTCTTCTAACCCCTTATCACATCTCCAAAAAATAAATTAACATAAAAGGATTATGCCATTTTAATATTTTCATCCCTTATATTACTGAGTTTTTTGACCCTTTATAAATGGTCTCCCCTAAGAGTATGTCATGATCAATATGGGATCTTATGTTGGTGCACACACCTTATCCCAGTCATTAACTCTTCTCATCTATGGTACATCACATGATCAATGTTGGATCTTGTGCCGATGTGTGATCATTATCATGGATAGCTACTTTTTTTTCTTATGAAGTTTGTGGGAAACATATAATCAAGTAGACAAGTCTGAGACCCTTCAAATAATGATGGTGATATATCTTTGAGATCTTGTCTTCAAATGTGGGAGTTTTCCAGTTAAATTGAGGTGTATTGTGAACTTCGTGAGTGTATCACACAAATATCAACAACCTCAATAGGCCCCAATATTTTACATATTTTTATACCTGATTTTACAAGTATTTTTGGATTATTTTTTTTGTGTGTATTGGAAAACAAGTCACGTGACTCGGAGGAACATGTATGGAAGTCTTCATATGATCAATGAGTGTCTTGGATGCCTTTACAAAAACAAGGAGGCTTTTCAAAGGGGATTCAGCTAAACAATAGTAAGTCATGTGTTGTTCGTGTCTCATTCCTATGACCTTTCGAAGGTCATGTGATCATGATTCTTTTGGTAGTTCATGAGATTCACATGATATGGGTGACTTATTATTCCTTTTTTTATAGAGAAAATAATACCCATACTTTCGGTATTTCATCCCTTATATATTTTTTATTCCTCATTGGGTGGGTGTAAACACTCCTTTGGATTTATGTTCTATGAATCAAAATAAGAATTACATTTTGAAATAATTATTTTCTATTACTAAATGTTGGATTGAATATATCTACTTCAATATATTAATTTTATGTGATTTTATTTTTAATTATATGATAACCATTTTATTTCCATGCATTAATTATGATGTGATGAGGGAAACCAATTTGATTTCCTTGGTTAATTGTTATATTATGAATTATTGATTTCAGGTGGAACATATATGTATGTATGATGATATATGGGTTCATATATCACCCTCCAATGTTTGGTTTTGATGATTATATCTGATGATACATGTATATCTAGGTTCCATTAAGTTTTCGCACCATTCATGAGTGCGAGAAGTGACTCACAAGGGTGTGGGTGTGAATAGTGACTCTTCAAGGTGATGATACCATGTGCTCAGGTTTCATACAAAATCTCGTTATGATAACCTATTTCAAGATAATTCAATATTTCCAGGAAATATACCTATTATTATGATTAGTGGATCATGTTTAATATCACATTATTTTGCACATTTTTTCTAGGGTTTATGTTTGTTAATTTGAGATTAAATGTCCTTTGAATATGTATTATAGATAAATAATATTATTTCATATTAATTTTAATAATATATTTCATCTATGAAAATGTTTTCCCACCTTAGTATAATCTAACCCTTGATGGTATATTGACATGTTTTACCTTACTAAGTATTTAAACACACCCCTTTCATATATTTTCATTCTTCATGTTATGAAGATGACTATAACTTATTTTAAGTCTATAAGGGAGTCTAGTGTTGCTCAATTATGGATTTATGTTCAAAAGTGTAGTAAAATAAGTTCCAAATGAAGCTATTCCTTAAAGACACTAAAACACCAGTTCATTGGACTATGTGTTTATTTGTGATAAGAAATGGCTAACATATAGAATTTATGTAAAATAAATATATGTTTATCTTTGTTTGTATCAAAACTAGTGATTAAATAATGAGTTTTTACCAACATATATGAATTTGTGTGTCTATGGCACCACATGACTGATGTGATTGATTCTTTTTAATTTCCAATTTTGTTTATTTTTATTTAAGAGGAATTTTTAACTCATGGTGGAACTATCAGTCATCATGAATGGATAAACCTTGCAGGGAATGAGGGATCATGATTAAAAGGACCAATACCTCATGAATCATTTGCATCAGTCATGGGAATGGTGTTTTTGTTTGGAATTTTATTTTCAATTTAATTCATATCATATCAACATATATAAATATTACCATGAGGAGTGTAAGGGGATGAATAAATTGGGAAACATTAGTTGTGACCAAGATCTATTATTCATATTTGGCATTATGAGATGAACATTATGTATCAATAGTAGCGAATTTCCCAAGATCTATGGATTTTAATATGTTTAGGTAGAATATATTAATTTGAGGATAATATTTCAATGAAATTTAATAAATTTGTGGCCAATAAATCTATCAATATGTGATTTACTGAAGTAATAATTTATTTTATGACATACTTTAAAATTGATCCCCTGCCCTTATTTTCATAATTTTTTCCCACTAATAACATTTTTTTATACAAACTTAATCAAAAAAATTATTATATTCAATTCCTGAATAATCCATTTCTTACGTTTAAATATTAGATTTATTGGGTGATGGATTCAAAAAAAATTATAAATAATCTCTTTCAGCAATTAAGGATTACTCAACTCAAGAAATGTTTAAACTATTGATCTATAGAGAGGAAATTCCACTCCACCAGCTTACCATGATTTCTCATTGGGCTCTACTTCTGCCCCTACCACTTTGCTTTAATTTTTTCTTCTTCTTCCCCTTATGGAAATGTAATAGGATCATATGTGTATTAGGATGTCTATTCTAACACTCATAGGAAGGGATGTCAAATAATACCAAAAAGGTATTATTGTGTAGTCCAAGAAACTATTATAGATTTAATGAATTTTAATAAAAGACATATTAATAACAACAGATGTTTATTTGAAAATTATTTAGAGAGGAAAACACTCATTATAGGATGTATTAATCAATTAATACATATAAATGAATAATAAATTAAAGGAAATTTGTATTCACACGCATGACAGGGAATCACTTGTTTTTTGAATAAGTATGTGTATATGAGCGGTTACACTATAGTTTAAATACACATAAAATATCAATTTTGAATTTAACATAATTCCTGAAGAAATAAAAAGGCTTATAGTATGTTATTTTCATTCACATAGATTTTCACTAGCTGGATCATCACCATAGAAAATGTGGTTTACATCCGAGTTTATGATTTTCCAAGAAGAATAACGGATTATGTTTTATTTTTTTCCAATGGGAAGGTTATGATAATTCTTTTAAGGGAATGTATCTAAAAATATATACTAATTTATCCTCATAACATTCATAAATTACCATTCTATTTAAATTACACTAACTAGTTGGACCATTACCAACATATTTTGGAATTTACTAGACTATCACCAGAAAGGATTATAATCACTATTGAGATTAAAATTTTACTATCCCAAAGCTAATAGGTTTAGGTTATACCAGATTTTCAGTTAGGAGTAGCGTATTTACAATATTTTAACTTTTGTTTTTGTCTTTTCACAAACCAATTTAAGGGATCAATTAGATTATAACTAAAAGGATAGATATTCAAAAATATATTTTGGGGATCTAGTGTCACATCCCATGTAGGTTGTGTTATCACAAATGTGTTTTAGTGATTTCATAGTTGGAAACCAGTATACTGGATTATCACAAATGAGTTTGAGAATCTATTGAATTTTAACTGGTAAGTATGAGGTTTTACTAGCTTGTCACCGGTAAGAGTAATGGTTTAATGATCGATTCTTGTTAGATTAAATATCTATAAAATTTTTAATAACATATTGGCTCATCACAAATGAATTTTTTTTTGGATTTTCACTCAACACCAATTAATTTTCTTGAAGGGGGGATATTCATTTAGGATAATATAAAATACAAATGGTGTGTTTGATTTTAATGCCTTCAATGTTCGATTAATGGTTACACTCGGTTTACGGTCCCCAAAAAATATGAATCATTTAATGAATTGTAGTAAGTTCCATAGGGTTGGGACTGGGTCTATAAAAGGGTTTCCAATTTATCGTTATTAGGGGAATAAAAAACCATATATTTTGAGGTTATAAGTAAAATACATGTGTTATGGAATGTTTTAATTTTTATGTTCATGTGATGAGGAAAAACATTGTAACATTTAAGGTCATCCATCATGGGTCTTTTCTTTATCTTTTAAGGTCATGTAGTTTTAACTATTTTGTATTTTAGTTTTAGTTCATTTACTAGAACCTATGGTTTCTTGAAGTTAATGGTCATTAGATTTGGACCACTATGTCCTATATTTTTTATCACTTGATTAGTACCACTATGTCTTTTATTCATATCATATGACTAGAACCACTGGGGAAGGAATCCTAAAAATGGTTTAAGTTTGGGACATTGAATGAGTATCCATGTTGCATTTTCTTGGAAGACAAGTAAGGTAATTGAATATATGGGATTAAAACATAATGAAGTTGCATTTTTAGTCACCATTAATCCATTGATAAATAAATTTGGGGAAGGATGACAAGTCCCATAATAGGTTGTAAGTAGTGGGAAGAATGTTGGACTTATTCTTGGGAGGCAGCTAGTTCAAAATAATGCCCGTAAGGGTTGGGTGATTAAATAAGTGATGTAATTATGTGAATCCCAAGTAATTTTATTGGTGAATATGTATATATAACCAAATGGGAAATGAATCTAATGTTGAATGGGGTGGTCAGTATCCTACTATATGATGGTATCATATAACATGAGTAAGGATTATATAAAATAAACACACAGTTTTGGGCCAATGGATGAATTAGGTGAGGTAAATGGACTATTATTGGGAAACCCAAAATGATTCTTAGTCAATAAGAGATGGGTATGGGTAAATAAAAAATTTCATATAGGGGTTAAATTACTTTGATAAATGGGAATACTTAAATTTATGAAAGTTTTTCCCTATTGTGTGATGTTTGGGACATACACACATGTTTTCCTTCATATACAATATATACCAACATAGTCCCTACAGAGGATGGAAATTTTATGCATAAGTTTGTGTTTTTGTTCTATTAGTTCTTATATATTTTGTGTGAGAGAAATATTATATAATTCCCAATTTGGAGGTTTTATACATGTATATGTGACCTGTAAATCCCTTGGTAGAGAGGTATTTTTTAAGCCAAGTATAATTATGAAATGTAAACTTATTCTTAAGGGTTATTGAGCATTACTTCAATGTTGAGATCCATCATTGAAACTTGGCAGGGATGTTCTCTCTTTGTCTTTGGATTAGTTATAGTCTAATGGGGGTTGTGTTTGGATTTTAAGGTTTTTAACATATGGTTCAGATAGAATTCTACACACGAAACTTGGTATATTATCTTGTACATAGTGTTCCTCCATTACATTAATCGATAAAAATAATGTAGTCTATTTATTGTGGATATTTTTGATGTATTTCTTGCTGATGATATCACATGTATTGATGTGAGGGTGCATGAGAAGATGTAATTCATGGGAAATGAAATACTACACTATGTTCACAACACTACAATTAATGTATAATTAGACATGAACATAAATATTCTTGTTGAGATTTAGATATTTTTATGGAATGGTATGTCTATGGTATTGAACATTTAGGATTGTGAAATCGTATGTATTAGACTATGGTGACAACCAAGAGTTTTTCACTATATTATCTTGTAAATGAATTTTAATCTAAGTACCGTACAACATTTTTAGTATATAAATTTTGTGGATTTAAATACTTATAACACCAATTGTTTATGTATTATCCCACCATCACCATCACACTAGATTCATAATATCTATGCATACAATAATTTTTTCATCAACATTTTGATTGATCACTAATTTTTATCATCATATTATATTTCCTGGAATATTCATTACACCAATAACTCTATTGAATGCATATATGAATGGTTAGTGCATTTAATTTTTGAAACATTGGTACATGTATCTATTTTTATTTAATAATTATCATTGATTGTTATCCTAATGTTTTCGCTAAATATTTATTAGGATTACCTTTGATGGGATAATTTTAATTATTTATTAATATTTTTCTTTTATTGAATTTAATTTCTCTACCTTTTTTCTGTGAATAAACATTGTTTTATAAGTTAAAGTCTTATTTAGGATATTTATAGAAGAAGGTATTCATCTATGTATTTAATCTTGAACAAAACAACAGTAATTTTTAAAAATGTTGATAATTTAATCTGGTTGTGTATTGACTATAGGAAACTCAATAATGTTATGATGTAGAATAAATAATCCATAAATTTTATTAAATATTTTTTCCAACAGATAAGGGGAGATTAATGGATTTCTATGATTTAACTTCTGAAAATATTTTATCAACTAAGGGATGGAGAGTAAGATGTATTGAATATTAATTTTCTAATCATTACGGAAATTATGATTTTCTAGTAATATCATTATGTGTTACAAACACACATGTAGTTATCATGGGATTAACAAATAAAATCATCCATATGTATTTAGAAAACATTTCCATAGTGTTCATGAAAAAATATTTGTTTACTATAGATCAAATGTAGATCATGAATAACATCTAGATGTTTTTCATGGAATTCTTCATGAACCTATGATTTATGATAAATTCGTTAATGTCTATTTTGGATTACTGAGGTGAAGATTCTAGGGTTTTTATGATAATGAAACATATATTGATCCTTAAATATTGTATATTACACTATCATGGAGAATCCAAAAAAATTATTGGAAATTAATATATTCTTTTTATTTTATTGATATTTCTAGTGGTTTATTAAATATTTATAAACATTAGCGTCATTAATGACTCCTTTGACTCAAACGGACTTTGATTTGAATAAGAAGAGATGTATAAAAATGCCTTTAATTAATTATTAAGAAATGTTAATTTATAGACAGTTTAAATATATCCTTATTAAGGTTATGGATATGAAGTATATTGTGATTCTTTTATAGCAGGTATGGGGTGTGAACTTTTTGATATTGTTATTTTCATAGAATATTGACGAAGAAATATAAAACCACATGAATGGAATTATCCTATGAATTTTTTTATTTATAAATGGTAGTATATTGATTTGATATTTGGTTATATTATTTATTAGGTTAAAATTTCATGCTATATATTGATCATTATAGTTTATGGAATGTCTTATCAAATTATGATCTCAATTTAATACAATAGATATGTGTTATGTTTATTTATACCTTGAATTTTATTCATACATAATCCCATGGGAAATAAATGTTATAGTTAATGTCGGGAGTAAGGGGACTCAAGCTCAAGTTATCAATAAAGGTAAAGAAAAGAGGAATCTAATGGGTATGTTAGATTATTTTTATTTAGTGATAGATGGAATGAGTTATATTTTAGTTTTTATAGTATAAATTGGAGTTTTTTAATATGGGGGAAAGTGAAGGAGTTACAATTTTCTAACCAAAATTTTATAGTAATGAGAACCATTTTGAGATAAAGACTCTACATCTAAATGGTTAATGAAATTATAATTTTCAATTAATTTCAAGAAGTGAATAGTTGTTCCTTTTCAACATAGAATCGAAGTTATCAAGATATTATTTAAATCTAATTTGGTGACACATTAACAAATTAAAACATTTATCACGATATTAATAAGATGTTTTGGTGGTCAATCATGTGTATGAAAATAAATTGGTATATTATTTATATATGAATTAAGAAGAAAAATGACCAGATGAATTATTTCAACCATTACCTCTACAAACATAGAGTTGGGAATCATTTTTATGGAACTTTTTATTGGAACGTCCGACCCCTCTAAACCACATCCAGTGGATTACTTTTAAAATCGGAATGGTTAAATGTATTTAAAATCCTGATGGAACAATCATTTTAGTAGTCTTGACGATACTAGATTCATATATGTAACTCAAATTACATTGAAAAAGGTTACAAAATACAGTACATAACCAAAATAAAAAAATGCATCCAAAAAACTCAATAAATATCGAAATATTCATAACATGTTGAAGGTAAAAAAATGAAAGGGAAGAGCTCAAATTCTCTATAACGGTTAAAAATATTAGAAGCAAGAATCAATAATAACTGAATCATAAAAAACTAGACATATCAATATGGAATGGTGAAAAAAAAACGAAAAACTCACGCCATTAATAAACTGAGAACGAAACTGCATCCATAGATTTTGTCATAGTGAATACCTAATGTAAAGTAATAACTAATAATTAAAAAAGGGAATTATTTCTAGTTAGACGTCATTTATCTAGAACATGATACCATAATACTGTTAAAACGGTTTAGTTCTCTGGGTAGAAACCAGTCTGATTTTTGGAAAGAAACTTGAAGGGTTTGTCGCCAACTGATTTATCTCATGAGACATATCGATGCATCTAGGGGATATAAAGAGTCCCACCCTCCAACTGAAAGTTTAAATTGTTTTTTATACATAGGTTTAATTCAAGTACAATCTACATTCTCAATATACTTATAGAGTAGAGGATACTGATTCATCAATATTTTCAAAATTAAACAACATTCCAAATAAAACAAATTCATAAAACTGGTATATGGTTTAGAAAAAAAAATATCCATGATATGAGAATATGGATATTTAATATAAATATAATTTCAAATGAAATGTGATCTAAAATGATATGTAGGTACACCACATAAGGATTATTAGGTTCACAATACAAAGTGAGTCACAACGAAATTGAAGTTGAGGCAAAGTCCCTTACCACAATGTAATTAGTCGAATCATATGACCATAAATTAATAACCAGAAAATTAATCATTTAATAACATGAATATAAAGATAATTATGTTATTATATATCAAATGTAAGTACACATATACACATACAATAAATAAGTGGACAACAATGAAAATCTCACAGAAATGAAAGTTAGATGAGAAACCCCCTACTTTATGCTCGAGTGTGTTTTTTGTTTGTTTTAATGACCTGAATAATAAAATTTATATTAATTAATTAATAATTCCTTAACCTCTTATAAATTTAATTTATTTATTATAACCATATTAGGTTCATTCGTGTCCCTTTTTATGGGATTAGGATGTTCAATTTTATTGTTTTGTAAGCATTTTCGTATTTGGTTTTCATGATTCGTTTACTTGTATTCATGAATGAAATTTCATTTGAAATGATGTTAAAAATCAATAATTGTAAACATAGTTTATTAGTGACATTAATGAGATATAAATTATCTTATAATTATTTGTGATTATATACTGGAGGATGAATCATTAGTTAAAAGTCATTGAAAAACTATTGGATTTAGCTTGGCAGTTTTGTGCACAATGAACTTGTTTTGTATTATTATTCCATATTATGAGTGTGTAGGGATAAAAAAAAATTAATGGGATGAAATTCATATATTTGATCTGGTTCATCCATAAAAATGGTTTCATGACCAGAATTGATGATGGTAATGAAAATTGAGAACCCCCCATCCTTGAATGTGATAAATTAACACATCTTGGACGGTTTTTTCATTTTTAGTATAAGAGGTGGGGGGAAAAGAGATGATGATGAAATATTCCATTATAATAATATAACTACAATTAATGTAAGGTGATGTAATTATCATATAATTTTTATGAGGGGAGATGAGGAAAGAATTATAAATGAAATGAACTCAAAATAGAAGAAAAATTATAAAATCTCTCACAAACATTCAGCAGCCTAATGGCGTCACTTTAAATTTCATAAAATCGATTGATGAGATAAAGTGGTATCTCATAACTCTTAAATTATATAGAAAGTATGGGGAATATTTAATGATATATCCCCACAAAATATAATTTAAAATAAAAGAGAAAATAGAAAAATAAATCATTAAGAAAAGAGAAGGGTGGTTGATACTCTTTCCTTGTAGAGTAACTCCCAAAACATGAAGGTTGTGAACTTGGGGGTTTGATAACACCTTGGGAGGACTCCTAGGGAGGTAATAATACTAGAGATTCTGGGATAATGAGTATATAATGAAGGAAAACTAAGGGATTGTTTGGGTATTTATAGTAATTAATAGGGTGTTTTTATTAATTAAAAGGGACACCTCCTTAGTGGTTTTTGAAAAACCATGGGACACCTCCTTCGTGGTATTTGGCCATGGTTTTAGACACTTGGGACACCACATGTCATATGTTACTATACACAAGTAGACCTGAACTTTTATATTAATTATTATATCATTATTATATCATTAAACTACAGAAAACTCAAAATTATATATTTACTATTCACAAAATTCAAGTATTTTAGAAAAATCCATAAAAATCACCTTAAACATTTTTCAGCATGTATAATTCAAAAATGTTCTCCATTTTTTAAAAATATTTTTTAAATTTTTTAATTTAATTTTTAAATAAAATCACACTTTATTTAAACATTACAATTTTAAAAGTATAATTAGTTTAATATCACATTGAAAAATTAATTAAGATCTCATTATCTTATTACCTTAAAAACTAAAATGTTATCAATATTTACTGTTCATAATGAGACTTATTACTATTCATATTACTATTCATAAGAGTATGTAACTATTCATCAAAAAATCATGCTTGTTCTATCAGACTCCAAATGACTTATTGGTCACAACTCTAGATGGCCATTTTTCAAAATTCAAAATATATAAGTTGAAGATTTATATTTAATGCCTAGGTTATGAATATATACTAAATAACCAAGTGTTTATTCAAAGGAACATAGTGCTTTATAAAATATAGGCTATGAACAGAATGTATTAAAGATAAGCATACCATAAAATGTTTGGGATGTTATATTATTATGTCCTTCAGGAATTCTATCCTCAACATTTTACCTATAAATCCAACCTAAAATATGTGGATGGTTCTTCTTATTAAAATCCTCTAGTTCCTATGTTCCTTCCTCTATATTCTAGTTTCTATAAATAACTATTACTAGAAGAGTTTTCTGATTTTTCAATACCTACTCCCTTGTGTGCAGAATCCTAAAAGGATCTTCAAAGTAAGACAAATCAAGTTCCATATCTATTTCTTCATAGGTGAGTACATGAATTGGGTCTAGCAAGTATTTCTTCAACAATGACACATAGAATACATCATTAATGTTGGAAAAACATTGCAACATTACTAAATGTTAAGCTACAACTCTGATTCATTCCAGAATTTCAAATGGTCTGATGTACCTAGGGCTTAGTTTCCTTTTCATACCAAACCTTAAGACACCCTTCCATAGTGATACTTTTAGAAAGACGTGGTCTCCCACTTTAAATTCCAAATCCTTTTTTTCAGTTATTAGAATAACTATTTTGCAAACATTGAGCTTCTTTAATACGGGCTTGGATTATCTTCACCTTTGTCGTGGTCTCCTCAATATATTCTGGGCCTATAAGTTCCCTCTCCCCAATTTCATCCCAACATAATGGAGTTTGACATCTATTTCCATATAACTCATCATATGGGGCCATTTGAATACTATAATAGAAACTATTGTTGTAGGAAAATCGCACCAAAAGCATGTATTGATCCAATATACCTTGAATGTCAAGAGATCTTGATCTCAGCATGTCTTCCAAGGTATCAATAGTTCTTTCAGACTGTCCGTCGGTTTGGAGGTGATATACAGTACTCATACGAAGCTCAGTATTAAATTCCATATAGAGATTTTCTAGAATTTTGATGTAAACCTAATATCTTGATTATACACAATCGATATATATGCACCATTAAGTATTACAACATCATTAATATAAAGTCTTGTCAGGCGCCCAAGTGGTAAATCCTCTCTTATAGGAAGGAAATGTTCATATTTTGTGAGATGATAAAAAATTACCCATATTGCATCATTCCTTTAAGGATTCCTTGGTATTATAGTGTAAAAATATATCCTAATGTTATCCCACTTCCACATACAAAATTGTATATGTTGCATCACTCCTCTAGGATGTTGTATCTCTTCATTCACTTGTTGAAAAACTAGACACCTTGACATGTAGTCTGCAATTTTCAGCTTCATATTATCCCACAAAAAATATTCCTTCAGATCACTGTACATCATTGTGAAACCCTGGTGTATAGAGAAATATGAGCTACGAGCATCGTCTAATAGTTCCATTTTTAGCTTTGGTACTGATTGAATGCATAACGTCTTCCCAAACATCAAAACACCTTCCTCATACACAAATCCTTCCAATCTCCCATCCTTAACAGCAATAATTTTCTTGTGTATATTTTCATCATCAAATTGAGAGCATTTTATCTACTCTAGTAAAAATGGTTTAGTAATCATTTGAAATAGCAAATACGTTCCCCCTTAATTAACAATTCCCAAATGCATATTTAGTAGATCCATGAATATTGGATATCCCACAATCCTCATTTGAGTCAGAAGTCCATGATCTTTCCTTCTTAATGCATCTCCCAACTTATTTTCCTTTCCTGGGTGGTAGTGTATTGAACAATCGTAATCTTTTAGTAACCTGAGCCATATACATTGCCTCATGTTGAGTTCTTTATCTATGAAAATGTATTTCAAACTCTTCTGATCTTTTTATGTCTCACATTTTTCACTATAAAGATAATGTCCCAAAATTTTTTGAGTTAAAATTACAGTTTCTAACTCAAGAACATGAGTTGGTTAATTTTTCTCATGAGTTTTCAACTACCTTGATGCATAAGAAAAACATTACCATTTTTCATCAGGACACTACCCACCCCATTCTTTGATGCATCACTGTATATTACAAGTCCATCACTTCCAAATGGAAGAGTCAAAATAGGATCATTAACCAGCCTTCCTTTTAGTTCTTCAAGACATTATGTACATTGTTTTTTCCACATAAACATAACTATTTATGTGTGATCTCAGTTAGCGGGTTATCTAGTTAGGCAAAATTCTGAAAAAAATGCAGATAGTAACCTACTAAGCCAATAAAAATGTGTAGCTCAGTTATGTTTATTGTAAGGGGACATTATTTTATTACTATTTCCTTCGTGTGATCAATGAGGATTTCATACTTAGAGACAATGTGGCAACAAAAATAACTAATTGAATCTAGAATTTTCACTTGAAAAACTTCATCTATAATTTATTTCTTCTAAGAGTTTTCAGAATAATCTGTAAGTGATTCTCATGGTCTTCATAGATTTTAGAGTATACCAGCATATCATTGATGAATACCAAAACAACGTTATAAAGATATTCCATGAAACTCTATTCATTAAATCCATGAAAAAAGATGGTGAATTCGTGAGTCCGAAACACATCACAGTAAACTCGTAATTCACATACGTGGTTCGAAATGCTGTCTTCAGAATATCTTCCTTCCTCACACACAGTTGATGATATTCGGATCGAAGTTCAATGTTCTAAAAGTATTGATAAAAATGACCTTGATCAATCAAATCATCAATCTGAGGTAGAGGATAATTATTTTTTATTATAAAAGATTTGATTTCCTTGTAATTAATGTATAGCCTCACAGATCCATCTTTTATCATTACAAACATGACCAGGGCTCCACATGGAGAAACACTATGTCAAATAAATCATTTTTCACTCAACTACACTAGTTGTTCCATTGTCTACACTTACTCCACAGTGGCCATTCTATAAGGGTTCTTTGATATAGGTCATTCACTATAAATTATGTTAATGTAAAATTCAATTTACCGCGATGGAGGATGTCCAAGTAAATCCTCTAGAAATACATAAATGAATTTTCACAATATATTAACATCCTCAATTTGTTGATTTCTTTCCTCACACATAGATATTGTGTTCTCTTCCTCTCCAAGAATTTCATTTGGTAGACCTAATGGAGGTGGGTCTTGATGAGAATCATATGGAAAGGTTTCTTCTCTAAAGATAAGAGATTATACACCATTTTAAACAATTTTAACTTAATTTTTCTTATAATAAATATTCACATCATAGTTTAAAGACAATTTATACCGATAATTATATTAAATTTAATCATTGGTATGATGATAAGGATAGAAACTAAATAATTTTTATGTGTCACGAGGGGAACTAGTTGAAATGACTTTATTGCAATGATGCATCCCCTAGAAGTTTTGACTAAAATCTCATTTATTAAATAAATCTAGACATGTCTAATTTTCCTAGAAAACTTGGAAGATTTAAATGAATGCGATGATTCAGAATCAAATAAATTATTGTGTACATTTGAAAAAACAATTAAAGTAACTTCCACCACATCAATAGGAACATTAACCTCTGCAATTGTAACCGCATAAGATCTCCCTTTCAATCTTGGACTTTTCTGTGGCATGTTTCCTTGGCGCTTAGGATACAAATTTTCATAGTGTCCCATATCTCTACAATTAGAGCATTTAAAATCATCAAATTGATTCCTCCTATTTCATTCATTAGATAGATGACCCTTTTCTCCAAACTTATAGCAGACTCTCATGACTTTAAAGAATTTCCCGAGATGATTCTTTCCACAGTTCCCACATAATAGGAATTTCTTCATTCCCTAGTTCTTCTTTGGTGCTTCACCTTTTAATTGGTTATCAGAGTACCGATTTCATATCTTGGATTTCCTTGAACAAAATTGATTTAGAAAATTCTTTCTCTATTTTGATGGCACTTGATACAATTTCATCATATGATGAAAATGTTTTTGAATCTAGTGGTTTTTAAAGACTTGGATTAAGACCATAAAAATGATCAATCTTGTCTGCTAAGTGATGTACATAATCTACGACATACCTGGCAAGCCTTGTGAAGGTAGCCTCATACTCTAGAACACTATTTTGTCCATTTTCTTTAAGCTAAAGGATTTCCTCTTCATATCAACTTGTTGCTCACGAGGGAAATATTTGTCAAATAATATTCCCTTAATAGTTATCCATTCCATATCTAATCTTTATTCTTCCTACATAGTATTCTGAATCAAGGACCACCATTGATCAACGTCTCCCTTGAGACAATATACTACGGGTACTACATTTTCGTTTTCATTACAGCTTAATGCCATGGATATCTTTTTATGGTACTTGATACATTGCTCAGAAACCACTTGATTAGTTGTCCCACTGAAATATGGGGCCATCTGCCGCATGAAATGATCCAACACATGTGTGGAATGGTTAATCGTTACAACCTGAGTAAGTTGTCCCAATATGTTCATGATCCGATCTGCTCCAACATTGAATATGTTGACTTTCTCGTTGGGGATATCCCTACACTTCCCACATGTATTTATTCCAATTCTTCCATTTGATTCCATTTCTAAATAATGGCATAAATTAGATTATGTTATGAATCTCAAAAAAATATCACAAAACATAGATTGAAATTCTATACACAACTAATCTCATAAACATCGTTTCTATGAGGAAAATTTTAAATTTTAATCCTTCATAATGGATTGTAATAAAAATGTAAATTATCATAAGCATACCCCTCAGGAGTGTCAATACCAAGAGTGCATCAAGGCATGTTGTCATGTTCTATGATACCCTAGGTCAATCCTAAAACACCTTGTCATAACATTTACTCCTAGGTACATCTGTGCTAGAGCCACCTCTACCTATTTTTATCTAGATAAGGATGTGTTTTCTAGAAATATTAAAATAATATATTCCTTAATAAAATACGCAGAAATTATTGTATGTTTATCATCAAATACCACCTTAGGGATTTGTTCTCTACTATACATTTCCTACTCTAGTTTCCATGTTTTCAACTAAACATCCTCTGATACCAATTGTAATGCCTCGAACCCTCTAAACTGGAGTCAGGACATTAAATGTTATATTGGCATGGATAGAAGTAATGCAAATCCCACAGGAATAATAAATTTAGTAGTCTTGATGAAACTAGATTCATATATGTAACTCAAATTACATTAGATAAGGTTACAGAATACAATACATAACAAAAACAAAAATCTGCATCCATAGAAAGCAATAAATAGTCCCATCTTCATAACCTATTGTAGGTAAATAGATGAAATATTTAAGAATAAATTCTCAGTAAGGGTTACAAATTGAGTAAGAAGTAATCAATAATAACAGAATCATAAAAAAATTTGACATATCAATATGGCATGGTGAAAAACTGAAAAAATACCACCATTCATAAACTGATAATGAAACTGCATCCATAGATTTTTTCATAGTGAAAACCTCATGGATAGTAATAACAGATAAAGAATAAAGAGAATTAATTCTAACTGGATGTCACATATCTGGTATATGCTATCATAATACCATAAAAATAGTTTAGTTCTGTGGGTAGAAACCCCTCTTATTTTTTTAAACAAACTCGAAGGGTTTGTCCCCAACTGATTTGTCTCATGAGACCTATCGATTCATTAAGGGGATATATAGGGACCCACACAACACTGAAATTACAATTCATTATTTATACATAGATTTAATACAAGTATAATAAGCCTTCTCAATATCCGTATAGAGTAGATGATACAGATTCATCAATATTTCAACATTAAAACAACATTTCAAATAAACACTTTATGTAAAAATTGATTACGGCTTAGAAAATGAACATATCCATGATAAGAGAATATGGATGTTTAATATAAATACAATTTCAAATGACAACTAATCTCAAATGGGTAGTAGGTATACCACATAATGATTATTAGGTGCACAATACAATGTGAGTGACAATGAAATAGAAGTTCAGGAAAAGTCCCTTATCACAATATAATTTGTCGAATCATATGACCAGAACAGAATAAACATCAAATGAATCCTTAAATAACATGAATATAAACAGAATAATATTATTATATATCATATGGAAGTACAGATATACCACATACAAAAAATAATTGGCAAACATTGAAAATCTCACAGAAATGAAAGGGAGATGAGAAATACCTTACCTTATGCTCGAGTGTGTTCTCTGTTTGTTTTAATGAATTGAATAATAAAATTTATCTGCATAAATTAATAAGTCTAGAAACTCCAATACATGTAATTTATTTATTATAACCATATTATGTTCATTAATGTCATTTTTATGGGATTAAGAGGTTCAATTTTATTGTTTTGGAAGGATTTGCTTCCTTGGTTTTCACGATTCGTTTACTTGTATTCATGAATGAAATTTCAGTTGAAATGTGGTTAAACATAAATAATTTTTAATATGTATAATTAGTTATATCAAATATATATAAATGATATTATAATTATTCATGGTTATATACTTGAGGATGATTCATTAGTTAGCAGTCATGGATAAATGATTGGATTTAGCTTGGACGTTATGTGCACAATGAACTTGTTTTGTATTATTATTCCATACTATGAGTGTGTAGGGATTATTAAGTATTAATTAGATTAAAAAAATTAATTCGGATATTATTCAAACATAAAAATGATATCATGACTAGAATTGAATATGGTAATGATAATTGAGAACCTGTTGTCCTTGAATGTGATAAATTAACATATCTCAGACGATGTTTTCATTTTTAGTATAAGAGAATGGGGAAAAGATATGTTGATGAATTATTATATTTGAATAATATAATTCCATTTCAAGTAAAATTATAAATGAATTTGGATGAGTGGATATGAGGAAAGATGTATTAAAGAAATAAACTCAAAATAGAAGGAAAATTGAGAAATATTTCATGAAAATTCAACTGATTAACCACATCACATAAAATTTCATAAAATAGTTTTATTAGAGAAAGGGGGTATCTCATCAATCATACATAATATGTGAATTATTGTGATTATGGAATGAAATATTCCCACATAATCCAATTGAAAATAAAATATAAAACATAAAATTAAATCTCTAGGAAAAGAGAAGGGTGGTTGATTCTCTTACCTTGTAGAGTATCTCCCAAAACATGAAGGTTGGAAACTTGAGGGTTTGAGGAAAACATGGGAGGACTCCTAGGGAGGTAATAATACCTGAACATCGATGGTAATGAGTTTGGAATGTTGAAAAATGAAGGGGGTGTGCGGGTATTTATAGAAATTAAAAGGGAGTTTTTTATTAAATTAAAAGTGACACCTCATTAGTGGTTTTTAAAAAACTATGGGATTTACAAGGGTATTTTCCCATGGTTTTAGCCACATGGGACACCTCATGTCATATGATATAGTAAAAAAATCTACCTTCCATTTAATATTAATTAATATATCATTATGATTTCCTTAAACTATCAAAAGCTCTAAATTTTATTTTTACTATTCAGTTAAAATTGAAGTATTTTTGAAAAATCCCAAAAATTTAGCCAAACTTTTTTTTGACATGTAGAATTAAAAAATGAAATATATTTATTGAAAATAATTTTATAACTATTTTTAATCTAACTTTTAAATAACATCTATCTTTATTCAAAAGTAAAAATTTTAAGGTCTAATTAGTTTTATATCACTTTGAAAATTCAATTAAGATCTCATTATCTTATTACCTTAAGAAAATAAAATATTATCATTGTTTAATATTCATAAGTGTTTTATTACTATTCATATTAGTATTCATAAGGCGTTGTTACTATTTATAAATAAATCAATTTGGTTCTATCAGACTCCAAATAAAATACTGGTCACAACTCTAGATGACCGTTTTTGGAAATTCAAAACATAGAAGCGGAAAATTTATTTTTAATGGAAAGGTTATTAATATCTCCTACATAACAAGGTTTTGTTTCAAAAGAACACAATTCTTTATGAAATATAGGCTATGAATAGAATGTATTTATGAGAATCATACCATAAAATGTTTGGGGTGATATATTTACAGGGGTACCTAGATCACCCTCAAAGCATTATGATATTTTTTTATTGTGGATTTACTCACTAAGTTGGTACAAATCATGCCCTGTAGAAAAACTAATTTAGGTGAGGACCATTTATTGATATATATATCAAGGATATTGTTAAATTTTATCACGTTACCAAGTCAATAATTTTGAATAATGATACTCATTTTAGGTCTACTTTCTTGAAAGGAGTTAAAATTATTTGGGTACATGGTTGAGGATGAGTGTTGCATACCATAAACATATGTATGTGTTAAAATAGTTAATTATATAGATTTAATAGGAAATTTTAAGGGCATGTGTGATCGATTTTGAAAGATCATGAGATGATTATTTATCATTGGTGAATTTTTTCTATAATAACAGTTTCTAATCATCAATATGTATGGAACCATTTTTGAATTTGTATGATAGTTCTTGTTGATAACCATTATGTTTTTTGGGATCTTGTGAAAATATGATTATTGGAAAAATTTGGTTGAAGTAATAATAAACAAGATTAATGTTATTTAGAAGTGTGTGGTGAGGGTGTAATGTTGACAGTACTCATATGTCGATCTGTGATGATGACCTACAGAGGTTTTTATTAGATATCATATCTTTTTGTCATTTTATTCATATTTATGTCCCAAAATACATAGAAAGAAATGTTATTTTCACTATTCATTATGGGTCTATTTGAAATCATGAATTTTTTTAAAATGTATGAGCCCAAGGACTCTTTTTATTTTTAAAGAAAAGTCCTCTTTTGGACTGGGTAGAAGGATACCCATTACATAGCCTGAAGGTCCAAGGCCAACAGACCTGAATACAAGGCATGAAAGCCCATTATATGGCCCAACGGACCCCTCAGTGGATAGTACTACTACAGTACATGTGATGATACATTCCCTACTACAGTACCACTATAGCTAATGTTCCTTCTTCAATACCTCCACCCCTATAGAGTCACCGCTTCTATATTTTTCACTGATAAAAAACTACTATAGTGCCCTGCTACCGCATTGCTACTGTACCCGGAAATTTGTCCCTGCCCAGATTTTGTCCAGGGTCTTTTGGATGCCATGTAGGAGCCTATACCACTTGCTTACATGCTTGTTGGAAATTTGAAATCATGAAATGATTTTGAGAAGTAACAGATTTATTAGCATTACCACCTCATTATGATGTCCTTCATAATATCATTCACATATATTAGTTTAGGTTATATTTATAGAATCCATCTCATAGTCTTAGTTATAAATATGTGGATTTAGAAAATGATATTATTTTCATTAAAAGGATTATGGAAATTTTGTACCAATAATAATTGGACAAAAGGGGAACATATATTCTTCTTGTTTGAGTATTATGGTAACATTAAAATTTATAATAAAGAATATGGGACCTGAAATATAAAATTCAACAGTTGTAGTCTATATGATTTGAGAAAAGTATCTTTGTTGGAGAGGAAATTTCATATAGTTGGGAGAATTTTCCTCGTAACTATTTTTTTACTTTTTTAAGATAACAATGTTTAGGGTAAATTTGTAACCATCATAATTCACTATCCAAATCCATACCCAACTTCTATTATGAATGATAGAAAAAAAGTCAATAATAACTACAATAAATAAATTCCAAAACCAAATATCCAAATATAAAAACATGGGCATTGATCGAAGGATGGGATCACTGGGCTTTGATCCAAAGGAAGGGAGGATATTCCTTGATCCATATGATAAATTTGATGGACAAGGATTCACCATTAAATGTCTACCTCCTTGCATCATCATCAACTCCATATCTACCAGAACCACCAACACCATCATGGACAATAACTAATATAGATAAAATATTACAGTAGAAACTTCACCGAGAACACCATTGGATGACACCATGAAAACATGGATCACAATAAAAACACATGATACATTCATGTCCATCCATCTAAGGAAAAAAAATAAATATACAAATGAACATAGACTTTTTAAATCAAATGATACCTCTAGGGCACTACATCCACCATATGAAAGGTCACCACTACAATAAATTTTCTAATTCCATCCAAGAAGAACCCCATTATTTAATCTTCCAAGAAGATACCCTAATGGTACATCACATATATATAATTTAATAACATCAAAAAGTATAATAGAAAATCCATACTCATTAATAGCCTACACTTTCTTCCTAGGATACCAATAGATAGACATCAATAAGAAGGATAACGCTAATAACCACCATCATGAGGAGAAAACTCAAATACAAAAAAATGCATAGCTAACCTTAAAACATCAATAAAAATAAGAACCAACAATGATTATACTCATAATTATACCATATCCTTCCAAAAATACTGTGAAATCAATTGTTCCATTCAAAAATGAGGTCAAACATGATAGTTTATAATGCCAAATAATTTTATTAGTTTAGATACAACAACTATTGAAGCAATGAAAATTGGAATGAAACTAAAACACGAATATTGAAACTGAGACCAAAAGAGAAAAAAATTTACAAGATATCCACCACCGAACAACTTTTAAAAACTAATCCATGACACCATTACTACCGTTGTTCCATTCCAAAAACAGATATAGGTGTGATGGGTTACATAAAACGAGCATGATAAAAAGGGAAGCATGTATTGAACAATAGGTAAACAAGGAATCAAATTTCTCAAAAGAATTTTATAGTGGAGAAAATGTGGGAAATAAAAAATGAAATCAATCACATGAATGACAATCCTGGGGAAATTAAAATACATTTGAATGAAATTGAGAAGTTAGATTAATTGTATCACTAAGTGGTAGAGGGGGTGAATAAATGATACTTTTTCTTTTGTGTTTCTAATTGAAACAACCTTCACCTCCTATTAGTGATTTAAATTCCCCAATGGAATCAAATCTAACACACATTCATTGAAAAAAATTATTTACAAGGTTCAATATTAAGTATGAATTGATGAATCCTTAGTGTGGTATGGAAATTATCCCATACCACACAATCCACAAGAATGTGTTTCATGGATTACAATGAGTCGGATATACCCTTTCACTTATGTATCTCTATATAAAAAAATATTGTTTGTGAACCATCTTAGAAGAAATAGAATAAAACAATTATTGTGTAATAAAACATTTTACATGTTCTTATTTTAAATTTCAATAAAATTATTCAATTGTAAAACAACTCTTCACATTCTTATTTAGTAACTAGTAAGAACTTCTTGGACTTTGTTATATAAAACTATGTATGATTTTTATCCAACAATATATAGTTATCAGGGATGAATACAATCATATTATCTTCTATATAGTAACAAATATATATTTATGAATGAACAACCTATAAATCATTCATCACTTACATGAAATTCAGAGATCCCCTCTCATATTTTATGATAAAATAATGTGCCCAAAAAACACAAAAGTGTTATCCTACTTTTATAAGCTCTTGAAAAAAGATTAGGTGGGGCTCCAAAAGATTTTTTTGTAACACCCCATGTATTTACGAATAGATTTATTATAGAATTAACGGATCACTGAGTCTCTACAAAATCCACTTCTTTATAACCTATCCAAGTAAACATATGTTTGTCCCTTCAGTGAAGTGAATTTTGAAAATCTGACATACATGGTTGCGATCAATATGTTAATTCAATTCTGATTAGAAAAACTAAATTTTTGGAGAATAGTAACCCAACCTTATGAATAGTAACATAAACTTATGAATACTGATATAACCTAATGAATTTTAACCTTAACAATGATAGTATATAAATAATACTCAAGTGGTAGTATGATATATCGATGTTTTGGAGTAAGTAAATAAATGTTTTAAAGCTATTTTTTAGAATAAATAATGATTTAAATTTAATCTTAAAATAATCATATATAGAAAGTTATTTTTAAGAAATGGACTTCATTTTTAGATTTGAAACAATGAAAAAGTGGTTAGGGTTAATTTTGGTTATTTTTTTGAAATACTAGATTTTTTATGAGTAGTGAAAAATACGGTAAAATACCGTATATACAAATTATCAATTAAATACGCTATTTATGACATCATAAGTGATGTAAGACCAGTTTTTTTTAACAAAAATGCATTTATTGCTATTCTTGGTAATGGAATCATCACTATTTCTGGTCATTATTAAAATTAATAAACTAATGATTAAAATTTTATGAAAACCCTCCTCTCCTCCACTAACCCCCTCCACCTCCTCACTCCCTCTTCTCTTCACTCCTCTCATACATGAAGCTCCTAAATGTTTTGGACAAATAACCATCCTTGGTCACTCCCCACTTCCAATAAGTTCTTTTTATTTCCAATACATCAACATTCCTTCCCATAAATAGGTTCTGAAATAGATTATTTCAAGAGGTAAAGAACCTTTCTTTTTCATTTAATTTCATTTCAATTTATCTTATTTTTTTATTGTATACAAACTTCCTCTGGCCAAATGAACATGATAGATCCATTTTCATCTATATAATGGAATTATATTATGTGAATTTGATAACCCTAATCAATATCATTACACACACACTCTCTCTCTTATTTTATAAACAAAATCAACGTCTAGGAGGTTCTAATTTATAACATTCGTGGTCGACAATAATTCATTCCTCAATTTATCCACAATTATAGGTTATGAATCGATTTTTATGGTTCAACCTGACATTAATATATTTATTATAACCTAATAAATATTTATTAACCAGTATACACAAAAATTATTAATCCATACTACCAAACTAGTTCATAATAATCAAATTACCGCTAAAATAATCTATTTGAATGTTATATATATTTCATCTAATGATTCATCCTCTTTTCTTGTAAAAAAATGAATGAAATTACCATTGAAACATTTGGATGTTTATAAATAATATTTAATTTCAAATATGGAGATTTATATCCATTACACATGAACACCATTACTTAAGAACTAGTGAACCAGTTATTAAAATAATGAAAACGAACACTCTAGAATGACAAAATCCAATATAATAACTTATCTATAAGGGCATAATTGAACTAAAAGAAATTATTATAAACTTAAAATATCTCTATTTGGTTCTGAAATAAGTTATTAATAACTCTAATTTCATATTTTTGAACCTTATGCTCAATAGTGGAATACATTTAGACATAGTGTAAGGGTTTCTTCATCTCACTTTCATTTTTGCGATATTTTCCGTATTCACTAATAATAAAAATTTATGGTGTATGCATACTGAACATTGATATAAAATATCATTAATAACTTTATTTTTCATGGAATTTAATGTATCATTTGAATATAATTAATTTAATGGCATAAGAAACAATTGATTACCAAGTTGTAAGGGTTTTTCCACTTGAACTTCCATTTTCATTCAGGATACTTTCACTGTCTAATTACTTCAATGAAATTCATATGTATTACTACATACTCATAATAAATTATTTATGAGTTTTCTATATATGTTTACCTACCAAAATCATTCCTTATTCTATGTATAGTAACATGTTTTAAAAGTAACTTCCAAAATTATCTCTGAAATACAAGCTCGATTCAAGGGAATTTCTCAAATTATTATCTATTTTCAAGAGACCTCTATAATATGTTTTATAAACCATTATCATTATAAAATCACTCATTTTATTATGAAAATACAATATTGCTTTAGTTTTGGTTTTATACAATGACTCTTCCAAAAGAACTATTCTTTTCAATATAAAAGTGTATTTATCTCAATAATTACTTAATGATTTTATAAGAGTATTTTCGAGTGGTTCAACACACATGTTTATTCATATGTATTATTGGGATTAATAATTTATATGTTATATACCATATATTATTGTATGGAGTATAACTAGTTTAATTTTAGATGTTCTATCCTAAACCACTCACCAAATTTACTCGAAATGGTTAGTGTTGATTTTAAATATTTTGGGAAAGTTAGTTACATTTCATATAATAATTTCAATATGAATGTATATGTTTTATATGATTATCACTACTCATATGAATAATTAATTGGACTTATTATGTGATATGTGGGTCCCACTATATCACCTCCTTTCATCGGTAGGTCTCATGAGACAAATAAACAGGGAATTGGCCGTGGCCTTTCCCAATTAGATAAATGGTTTTGGCTGAGCCCTTAATCATTTTTATATTTCTGGGCTGAGTCCTTGAAAAAATGATTCACAATGTCTGATATAAGAACATTTCTCATTATGAAGCTAATAATTGAGTGTTCATGTGGTTATTTGACTAGTAAAATACCAATTATTATGTGTTATTATGGAATTATTTTACTCAGCTCATATTCATGCCATAATGTGTTCATGTTTATTATTTGTAAAGGCATGCATTTTCATTTATTCACCATTACTAAAGTTTATGAATATGTTATCTTCCACTGTATTTATTACACTTACTATGTGCTTAATCTCACCCCATTCTTCTGATTCATTTTCCTAGTATATGTAGAAGGAAATTATGAATGACTTGCAAGCATAATCTAGGAGGCATGGATGTTTCTAAGGGAATAAATTAGTATTATTTTCCTTTCAGGATGTATTGTTGAACTTATATATGTATAATTTTTTTCCAAATTCTACTAAACAACATTGTCATTCAGGATTCATATTCCTTGTTTATATTCCAATGTATTAAAATAAGGCATCGGCTCTGTGCGACTAGGGTCACATCCTAACAGTTGGAATGAAAGGAAGTTTAGTAGAAAACCTGGAAACTAGATTTAGAAAACGTAGATTAGGGAACAAATACATAAGATAGTCTTTGAGGTTAAAAATACAAGAACATCCTGGGATTTTGAGTAGTATATTATGAGGATCATTCTAGAAAAAACATCATTGTCTAGATACAAACAAGTAGAGGTGGCTCTGGCAGAGATGTACTTCAAAGTGAAAACTATAACCAGGAGTTTTGGGCTTCACCCAGGGTATCCTTGTACATGACAACGAGCCTGAATGCACTCTTGGTATTGAATCTCCTAGGGTATATTCTTAGGATAATTCACATTTTCCTTACAAACCATTATTTAAGATTTATAAGCTCTTGGCCTTATACATTAGATAATCTTGAATTAAATGAATAACTCACATTCAGGATCTTTTCTGGTTTAGAGTTTTAGAGATTTAGCCCATAACTATTAAAAATTAACTAGAATATTACATTTAGACACTACTACTCAGTACCCAGTTTTTATAAAATAAAAACTCTTAAAGATAAACATGTCTAGTTCCATGTTTTAGATAGCATGACTTTTCCTTGATCACATCCCTAACCCTTATTCATCTTTAAGTCCTGTGGAAAACATTTCAAAAACATGGGATGAGAATAAAAATCATAGTAATTGTTATAAAATAATGAATGAAAACATTAGTATCTCAACAAATAAGAAACAATGAAATCATACTTTTCAATCGTAACATACCTTATGAAATCGTTAGATTTATGAATAACACATAGAAATCATAAATTCTAATGATAAGATGTTGCATCTGTTGAGTCAATAAGGTTTTCCTTATGAATTTTCCATTCCTTCTTGTTTTGAAAATCACAAACACCTTATCTTTAAGAAAATCGCTTTTATAAGGAAAATTGCTTTCTTAAGGAAAATCGCTTTTATAAGAAAAATTGTCCTTATCGCATTTTCTTCCATATTTTTCTTAAGTATGAGATTCAGATTCATTTTCTCGGAGTCATTGAAACTTTGATATAAAGCATTCTGTTTTAGGGTTCGGATTCTGGATAAGAACTATAAGGAAGTTTCATTCCGAATTCCGGATATGAACTCTGACTAAGTTCTATTCCAGATTCAGGATACGAATTCTGATGAAGAATTCTTATTAGGAATTCTGAAGACGAATTCTCATTACGAATTCTAATGAAGAAATCTCATTCCGAATTCCCATTACGAATTCTGATGAAGAATTCTCATTACAAATTCTGATGACGAATTCCTATTCTGAATTCTCATTTCGAATTCACCTATTAAACAGAATTTGAGTATCTTTGTTTTATACTCTCTGAATTAATTCAGACTCCGAAAAATATCTTTGTTAGACTCCGAACTTCTATATTGCTTACACTTCTAAAATTTGTTTACTCTTTACTATTGTTCCTTACACTCTGAACCTTCACTCCGAATATTTCATTCCGAACTTTTATGTTATAGTTTAAAACGATTTCGTACATTCTGTTACACTTGTTTTGTTATTAAATGATGTAGTCTGTTTTGTTATAAACTAACTGTTGTCTAAGTGACACGTGTACAGGTCCCTCCGATCTTTAAGGAAAAAATGACCGTTGGAGAAGGAGCCCACCTTACCTATAAATAGGAGCTCATTTGAAAGAGCTCGTAGCAGCTGATAGCTGATGAAAGTGCTGAAAGGCTGAATAATTTTCTTGAAGTGATTTCTAGAGAGAGAGGCTCTTATTAACTCTAAAAGATTCGTGCGAATCTGAATGTTGGTGATTACATTCGAGGGATTCCGAGGATAGGAAGACAGAGGTGCCAACTACCTTGAAGTTTGAGGGCTTCCTTGCTGAGGAAGACAGAGGTTTCCAACTACCTTGAAGTTGAGGGCTTGCGGGGATAGCAAGACAGAGACTCCGATCTTCGTATCGAGGGCTTACCCTGGTGTGGGTTAGACAGAGTTGCTTGAAAGTATAAATCAAGGGAACTTTATCCAAGGTTGTTAGATACCCTTCTCTTTGGGTTAAAATAATTATATCTTGTTACTTGTAGTTTTACTACTTGTTTCTATTCCGCTGCATTTTCTATTATAAGGAAAGTATAACTTTCTTACACTTCCTTACTTGTACTTTGATTCATTTAGATTCTATACGCTTTAAGGTAGAATATCATATTGTAACTTTTGTTAAGATTCAATTTCCAGAACCATATTTCTGGAACTCTCATTCGGAATCTCTTTCCTAGTTTGCATTCGGTGTTAAGAGGTGTTGTGAATTTACTTAGTGTAACTTTGTTAAACTTAGCCTTTTCCTTTGCATAAGGAAAACATAGTTATTCTTAACTAACTTTAAAGGTTCCAAAGGAATTTTTAAAGTATACAATTCACCCCCCCTCTTGTATATTGAGCATCTCATACTATATTTCGATCCTACAATTGGTATCAGAGGAGGTCTCTGGAAATACTTGTACTCACATACAAGTTTTTCTTGCCCACTTTATCCTTTCGAACATTGTCATTCCGAATTTGTCCATTCCGGAATTTCTCATTCCGAACTTTGTGATTACGAATCTTTGCTACTAACAAGTTTGTGTGCAAAGTTATTTTAGTATGGCAGGAATTAATGTTGGATCTATTGACAATCTAAATCCGACAAGACCACCTATATTTGATGGTAATGATTATGAATACTGGAGAGATCGTATGAAGTCTTTTGTTATCAATACTTGAGTAGACAACTTTGTTATGCTTACCGGTGATTATAAAATTCCTGACAAAGAAGTCAGAACTTTTACTAACCAGGAAAAGCAAGAATATCAACTAAACTATAAGCTACACAACACTTTACTATGTTCAATGAATAGAAATATATATATCCAAATTTCTTCTTGTGAAGCAGCTAATTGTATATGGAATAAGTTAGAGGTTACAGACTTTGGGACTTCTAAAGTGATTGAGACTAGAAGAGCTATGCTTAGAGCTGAATATCATGGCTTCAATTTTCCTTATGGAGAACCTATATGTAAAGTTCAATAAAGATTTATGACTATTGTCAATAGTCTACAATCCATGGGAGAGAAAGGTTTAGATGATTAAGCTCTTGTGGACAAGATAATTGATATTATGACCAATGAGTGGGAATCCAAGAGAACAGCTATAGATGAAAACATGAAGGTCACTCAAATTACTCTTGATGAATTATTTGGAACTCTTCTACAACATGAAACAAGAATGAAGAGAGATGCTGACAACATCAAGAAGAAGAATGGAAATGGTACTGTTGCTTTTACTACAACTTCAAATCAGATGAAAGCTAAGACTCCTAAGAGAGTAACCAGATCCAAGTCTAAGAAAGTCATTTTCCAATCCGAATCTAGTGAGAGTGATGTTTCAGAAAATGAATTAGCCAATATTGGTCGAAGGATGAACAAGATAGCTGGGCAGAGAAACTTTCAATCTAAGTATAATAAAAAGGACATGAAGGATAAGAAAGATGGAGAAGTTACTTGTTATGAATGTAAAAGATCTGGACATATTAGACCAGATTGCCCTATGCTCAAAAAGAAAGAAAGGAAGGAAAGACATTCAGGCAGGAACATAAAGAAGTACTATAAAGCTAAAGATAAGAATGTTTTGAAAGCCAATGACACCTGGAGTGCCAGTGGTGGTGACTCTTCAGATGAATCTTCTGATTATGAATCTTCAGGACAGAAGAATCTTGGTCTTATAGCCAGATTACCTATTGATAATCATTGTCTTATGGCTAAGGTACGAAATGCTGAATCATTGACCAATGTTTCTTTAAATTCTAATGATAGTAAGTATTATAACTCTTCTGATGAAGAATCGTCTTCTGATGAGGAAAATACATTACCTACTTTTGAAGAAGTCTCTAGATTTGCTAAACATCTTGAGATTGAGAATTCCAAACTCAGTAAGAAACTTGATAAGGCAAAATCTAGGAATTCTATACTTACAAAAGAGATATCAGATCTTTCTAAAGATCTTGATAAGAAAAATGCTGATTTTGAAAATATCTCAAAAAATCTTGAGGAATTAAATTCTGAGAAGAATAAACTTTCTAAAGAATTAGAAAAAGTAATTTCTAATAAAAGTGTTTTCGAGCCTAACTCTAGTTCAAAAACTAATGATTTTAAGGATAAAAACTTGGTTGTAAAACTCAAGTCCAAAATTTTTTCCTTAAAAAAGTTTTTATCAAACTTTACCCATGGTAAAGAAAATTTTGATAAGATGTATTCCCAAATACGACCTTTAAGAAATAAATCTAGATTTGGTTATACCCATGCAAAACCCATTTTTTGAAACAATTATTTTGTTCCTCAAGGTGCCCCATTTTGTACCAAGTGTCAATGTGGTGGTCACTGGGCAAAGAATTGTTCCTTAAACAAAACCCAATCTCTAGGATTTCACAAAGCTTACTTTTCTAAGAAAATGCGGGTTCCTAAAATTTTATTGTCTGGAAATCTCGGATCCAAACAAGTTTGGATTCCGAAAGTCTAATTTTCTTCTTGATTTCAGGATAATAAAGAAAGTACCAGCAACAATACATGGTACATGGATATTGGATGTTCCCGGCACATGACTGGTAACAAAAGCTTTTTTGAAAAGATTATCAAAACGAAAGGAGGAAAGGTAACTTTCGGAGACAATGCTAAAAGAGATATTATTCTTCAGTTTATCGGAACGCAAGATCAACTTGCTGATATTTTCACTAAATCTTTTCCTTCTGATAGATTTGAATATATTAAAAAGAAGTTAGGAATGATAACCTTAAGGTAATCTTTCTTAATTAACTTTCTGTTGAAAAAAAATCTCCTTACAGTAATAAACTCTTTTTCATAGGGGGAGTACATTTGATTGTTTGTTTAACAAAGTTTTTCAAAATTTATTTTCAAAACTTTTCGAAACGAAGATATCCGGAATGGAATTTCCGGAACTAAATTTTTTTCCCAGATTGGACATTCTCGTACAGAATACTTCTGAAATGGAAGTATTCGTATTGAAAATTTCCGAAATAAAAATTACGTTCTGGCAGTTTCATAACCAGGTTTTTTGTACTGATTTTTACCCATAATGTATTTTTCGTAATGTATTTTTTGTGCTAAGTTTTTCATACTAAGTTTTTCGTACTATGTTTTTTTTTCGTAGTGAATTTTCCGTAATAAAATTATTTCGAACTTAGTCTTTTCATAATAAAGTTTTTTTTCGTAGTCATCTTTGTATTACCCATTACGAATAACTTTCCTAAGCCAATCCGAAAGGTATGATTTCCTTACTCAAGTTTTCGTAATCATATTTTACTTGCTGGAAGTTTATTATATTTTGTTTTCGAATTATAGTTTTCTTAATTCTTTACTTTAATAAAAACCTCAAAAAGATCAGATTCAAGTTATCAACCGTCAGATTTGATCTCAGTTCATTCTAAACCGTTAGATCAACTGTGGAAGGTGAACCGTCATCCCGTTGCCTATATAAAGGGGACCCAAATTCTCATCCCACATCGGTTTGAAGCTCTTTTGTCCTGAAGCTCTGACCCTCTGTTTTAAGGCCGTTCCGAACTACAGTTGTCTCCGTTCCGAACTTCTCAGAGGATTACAGATCCGAATGTCTGCGGAGTTAGCGTCTCAAGAAATGTCTTCAACCAAGACTATTTCTCAATGGTTAATTTACAGAGAAATATTACTCCATCCGGATGTCTTCAACAACTATGATTCCCTTATCTCAAAGAACATCAAGTTGAATGGCTGGGAAGATGTTGCGGTATCAAAAAACGGGAATCAAGATGAAGTATATTCATATTTACTTGTCGAGTTTTATTAATCAGTTTCCTTCTTTAAGGAAGATGATAGGGAGAAGTTTTCTTTCAAGACGTATGGCAAGACCTACAAACTTTCTTACACCAAGGCTGCAAGATTGGTAGGATTGTCTTATGAAGGAGAAGCAGAATTTATTTCTCTTGTTTTACCGGACTCTAATGGTAGCTTTGACAAGGAAAAATCCTTTGAAACTCTCGGACTTGCTGATGACAAGGCTCCGAAGATTTCAAGTCTATCCACAAATTTCCGGATTCTTGAATTATGGGTGCAAGGACTTATCATACTGAGGAAAGGCGATAAAGACATCTTGAAGAAAAGTGAGATCTATATCTTAGATTTCCTGATAAATCTAAGGAAGTTCAACTTGATGAAGCATATTCTTCTTACTATTGAAAATTTGAAGAAGGGGAATCTGAGAGCTCAGATTATTATGTATCCAGCAATCCTCTCCAAGTTAATTGTTCAGTGTCTTGAGTCTTTCAAGGAGGCTTGCAAATCAAAGACAAGAGTTTTCAAGATCATGCTGGTCAGCGATGGCACTCTTAAAAGAATGGATGTAGATTTTGACAAGAGGTCTGGAATGTTTATTGATCTACCTGCTCAAGAAGAAGTGGCTCCGAAAGCTGCTGATCCAGAATCATCTAAGCCATTAAGGAAGAGAAATTTGAAAGAAGTGGAAGTACAAGAAGAAAATCCTATGTCTAAGGATGACCACTCCGCACCACCAAATCCAAAGAAGAAGAAATCCTATCCTGATGAGGTTGTTACAAAGTGGAGAGCTGATAAAGAGAAAAGTAAAGAAGGGGATCCAAAGTTCGGATTGGACCCTGCGCAGGCTAAGGCTTTGAAGGAGAGAACTGCTGATGAGCTTGAAAAACAAGAAAAACAAAAGAAGCTCAAGAAGAAGATGTCCGAGGATGAGGTAGCTCAGGTCTTGTTAATATTCAATGAAATGGTTTCAGCAACTATTCCAGTTCCGAGATCTTTCTCCCTGGAATCTCTACCTGAGACTCCAGGAAGGAATTTCGCTGCTCCGGAAGAGGCTGTTGCTAAGAATTATGAGGAAGTTGAGCAAGTGTAACAAATTGAAGAGGGTGCTGAAGGAAGTGGTGAAACCAGAGATGTGCTGAAACAAGTAGATGATTACAAGGGAACACCTTCGGAACACTTATCGCTCCGAACTTCAGAAGCTGAATCCTCAAAACTAGTTACTCCAGAAATAGAAGAAGAGAAAGGAGAAGAAGAAGTTGCCCATCATGGAGAAGATGAACAACTTTTACATGATATTGCTCAGATGAAAAACGTAGAGGTTGGTGTTTAGGAAGTTGCTGATGAGGAAGATTTTGTTGTTCATGTTTCTGATAGTGAGAATAAAACTCCGGAACAGGATTCTATTCCGAAAAAAGATAAGGGGAAGCAAATTCTTGCTGATACTCCGAGTTCAAAAAAGAGGAAGATAAAGGAAGCTGGTAGTTCTTCAAAGAGAAAGTTGGAGCTTATTGAGGAAGAAAACTCTCCAAGCAAGATTTCATATTCGGAGTCATCCTCGTTGGGGCATGATTTTGTTGTCCAGTCTTTAAAGAAGTTGGTGGGAACCATTCCGACCTTCTCTAGTATTGACTCAAGATGCAAGATGCTCCAACATGAGTTGAATCAGAAAACCGACTCCGTATCTATGGTTATGGATAAGTGCGTTGACATTGAGGCTCAGTTCAAAACCTTATTTGTTGGTTACGAAGCTCATAAAAGATCTTGCAAAAGGATGACAAGCTGGTCGAAGAAGACTGTGGAATAAATGAGGATGATTGATGAGTTTCAAGACAATGTTAAATATGCCTTTGAGACCGAGGAAAAGAAGATAAATGAGCTGACTTCATCCTTTGAAGAAAAGCTGACTGAAGAAAAGAACTTCCGGATTCAAGAAGTCAGTGATCTGAATGGGAAACTGAATTCTGTTTCTCTGAACTAGAAATTTGAAAGGGATCATCGGATCGATTTTGAAGAAAGGATGAAGGCTCAGGACGAAAAGATCAAATCTCAGGAAGAAAAGCTGAAATCCCAGGAAGAAAAAATTGAAGCTCAATCCGCAAGAATAGTGGTCTTAGAGAGGCAAGCTGAAGAAGATCATAAAGTCCTAAAGAAGATCAAGACTATTCTAAAGGGGCTCATGTCAAAGGAAAAAGATCCGAAATAACCTAATCCGATCTTTTTGTTGTTTTTTTCTTTGTTGTCGAGATTTAAAATTTAATGAATGTTGTACTTTTTGTTTCTATTGTTGTCATTACTAATATCTTAGGTACTTTGTTATGCTTTTCCATTCCCTCCAATTATTTTTGAAAATCACAAAGGGGGAGAAGGAAAAGATCCTTAAGAAAAAGAAGAACTCTAATAAGAGTTTGTTTAAGGGGGAGTTTTTTTCTTAAAGAAGACCTTATTATGAAATATCACTCTGGAAATATGAATACGATCCTTAGAGTTTCAAAGCCTAAGGGGGAGTTAGTCGTATTCATATATATCCTTAAAACAAGGGAGATAAGCATTAATATGTTTCTTTCTTCTTAAAATTTTTTTTCGTAAGGATGTTTGTGATTTCCAAAAAGGGCGAGATTGTTGAGTCAATAAGGTTTTCCTTATGACTTTTCCATTCCTTCTTGTTTTGAAAATCACAAACACCTTATCATTAAGAAAATCGCTTTTATAAGGAAAATTTCTTTCTTAAGTAAAATCGCTTTTATAAGAAAAATTATCCTTATCTAATTTTCTTCCATATTTTTCTTAAGTATGAGATTCGGATTCATTTTCTCGGAGTCATTGAAACTTTGATATAAAGCATTCTGTTTTAGGGTTCGGATTCTGGATAAGACCTATAAGGAAGTTTCATTCTGAATTCCGGATATGAACTCTGACTAAGTTCTATTCCAGATTCAGGATATGAATTCTGATGAATAATTCTCATTACGAATTCTGATGACGAATTCTCATTACAAATTCTAATGAAGAAATCTCATTCCGAATTCCCATTACGAATTCTGATGAAGAATTATCATTACGAATTCTGATGACGAATTCCTATTACGAATTCTCATTCCGAATTTACCTATTAAACAGAATTTGAGTATCTTTGTTTTATACTCTCTGAATTAATTCAGACTCCGAAAAATATCTTTGTTAGACTCCGAACTTCTATATTGCTTACACTTCTAAAATTTGTTTACTCTTTACTATTGTTCCTTACAATTTGAACCTTCACACCAAAGTTTTCATTCCGAACTTTTATGTTAGAGTTTAAAACGATGTCGTACATTCTGTTACACTTGTTTTTGTTATAAAATGATGTCGTCTGTTTTGTTATAAACTAACAGATGTCTAAGTGACACGTGTACAGGTCCCTCCGATCTTTAAGGAAAAAATGACCGTTGGAGAAGGAGCCGACCTTACCTATAAATAGGAGCTCATTTGAAAGAGCTCGTAGCAGCTGATAGCTGATGAAAGTGCTGAAAGGCTGACTAATTTTCTTGAAGTGATTTCTAGAGAGAGAGGCTCTTATTAACTCTCAAAGCTTCGTGCGACTACGAATGTTGGTGATTACATTCGAGGGCTTCCGGGGATAGGAAGACAGAGGTACCTACTACCTTGAAGTTCGAGGGCTTCCTTTCTGAGGAAGACAGAGGTTGCCAACTACCTTGAAGTTGAGGGCTTGCGGGGATAGCAAGACAGAGACTCCGATCTTCATATCGAGGGCTTACCCTGGTTTGGGTAAGACAGACTTGCTTGAAAGTATAAATCAAGGGACCTTTATCCAAGGTTGTTGGATACCCTTCTCTTTGGGTTAAAAGAATTATATCTTGTTACTTGTAGTTTTACTACTTGTTTCTATTCCGCTGCATTTTTTATTATAAGGAAAGTATAACTTTCTTATACTTCCTTACTTGTACTTTGATTCATTTAGATTCTATACGCTTTAAGTTAAAATCTCATATTGTAACTTTTGTTAAGATTCAATTTCCGGAACCATATTTCTAGAACTCTCATTCGGAATCTCTTTCCTAGTTTGTATTCGGTGTTAAGAGGTGTTGTGAATTTACTTAGTTTAACTTTGTTAAACTTAGCCTTTTCCTTTGCTTAAGGAAAACATATTTATTCTTAACTAACTTTAAAGGTTCCAAAGGAATTTTTAAAGTATACAATTCACCCCCCTCTTGTATATTGAGCATCTCATACTATATTTCGATCCTACAACATCCTTATCATAATTACATTGTAGCTATCAAAACTACATAGGGAGTTACATTGGAATACCCATCACAGTATAATCCCTAAATCTCTTAGGAGAAACCTTAATGTTTACCTCTATCATGTTACCCAATGAGTTGGAGAGCTATCTTAGGCTCACCCTCTCTAGGATTATCACGGAACCACCCATATATGTAAACAGTGCGCAATAACCATGACATAATCATAAAACATAACACAAGTATAAAGTAAATATAACATTTCCACATTTAAATCAGAATATATCATATCAATATATTGAAATAAACATTCCTTTATCAAACTATTTCCAAAAATAACTAATAATGTGATATTTCAAATCAAAGTGACTCATACCACTTTGAGGCTTTTAAAGGAATTAAAATTTTAAAACAATAATTTTATTATAAATTAGTCCCTAAACCATTTTGAAATCATGGACATTAATGAGAAATTTTTAGAAGAATAAATCTTTTAATATTTTAAAACAATGTTTTAGTTGAAGAGTCTCGTAAGACTTGAGAAACACTTGACTAAACAAAATTAAAGAATAAAATAGAAAAACTTATAATATCAAAAAAATAAGGATATTCATGATATAATATTTCAAAGGGTATTATATAAGACATATAAAACTGAATTGGTGCATAACAATAAATAATTCTCAATGGAATGTAAATTGTGACGAAATCCCTTACAATGATCGTACCATTAGATTGAAGATAAATCAATTACCTAATGAGGCCTGAAACATATAAATACACCAAATATATGTTTATATTAAGTGTAAAAAAATTATAAGTCATTCACACATATTTAAAGCAGCACATAATCAAGAAGTATAAATTTAACCCAAAGAATTAAAATTTGGTTATGAAGTTCCCTTACAGAAATACGACAACCTAACAACATCACTTTAAAATTAAGAAAATGATTTGATGAGATATTAAAGGGTATATCATCACATGGAAAAAAAATTAAAGCAATAAGGATATATAAGAACATATCTCAACATAAGAAAAAGGAAATTAAAAGACATGAAATAAAAGAATTCTTTGACTAAAAGATTACGGTGAAAGGTTCCCTTAATGATTTGGTAACATACAAAGAATACATCCTATGAAGGAAGGATCATAAAATGAATATTTAAATACCCATAAATTTATGTATATTACATAAATGTTAAAATCATTGGTAGTACTTACACCCCACATAAGGAAATTGTGGATAATATAGCATTAATCTCACAGGAAAAACAATTGAGATGAAAACAGCATACCTCATTATAATCAATCGAGTTGTATGAAAAAAAAGTTAATAAACACAAAATGAATCATATAATATCATAAATATAAAGAGAATAATGATAATATATATCAAATTTAAGTACCAAATACACCACATGCAATAAGTGGTGAACAATGGAAATCTGATGGAATTAAATGTGAGATAAGAAACCACTTACCTTGGGTCCGACTTGACTCATTTGTTCCTTGTTCTTCCTGAATAATAAAATTATATTAATTTATAATTTCATAATAAACATTTTAAATTTTATTATTTATTTTATATTACTTATTACCTAGCTATAACAATTAGTAAATTATTTGAGTTCATATTGGTCATTTGGTCGATGTTCGAAACATAAGTCAAAAAATGAACATGATATAATTACAAATTGCCTATGTGGTAAAAATACCATTATCTCAAGAATAATTTTCATGATTTAGATATCATATATATAATATATATCCAGTATATATTTATTTATAATATTACATAACATATGGAGATAAGAAATGAAATTCACCATTCATGGAGAGAGTAAGCCGTATGTACGCATGAACACAACTTTAATTTCTATTTCAAATTTAATGAAATCAAAAAGTAATGGTAAATAGGAATATTATAATTATAGTATAATATAATATATAATTTAATTATCTATATCCTTTATATATTTCATGTATGGAATGAATTAGAAATATCACTTTAAGGGGGCGGTAGTCCACACTTCCTCAAATAAAATTATCGCATTTACCCACTATGGAAACCATAAAGTTATTCTATAAATTAAAAATAAAGAAGAATATAAAAAATATAAATATAATATATATCACATATAAATAAAGTTCTATCTTAATATCCACCATAATACGGGGTAGGAAAATATTGAACAATCATCGTTTCGTGAGGCAGTTGTTCGCCGTCTACAGAAACAATATTTTCATTAACAATTTGATGGTGGTGTGTGTAAGTGTAGTTTGAATTAATCTCATAAAAAAAACTCGTATATTTATTTTAATGTTATTGTTATAAAATAAAATAATAACAAATGTTTATGGGGTATGACAAGTAAAATAAAACAAAACAACTTAAGAGAAGATGTTACCTTTAAATCAGTTGTCTTCATTTGGTTTGAACGAAAAGGTGTAATTGAATTTCCTTCTACATAAGGTAAGTCTTTTAGGAGTATAATATGGATACAAGGAGATTTATTGGGTATAGGATGGATGAGATAAGGGGCTTTAGAAGTGTGAGGAATGGGTTAGAAGTGAGGGATTTTTTTAAGGGGGAGGAGCGTCTCTTTCGGAATGTTTAAAAATATTATTTTATTATATAATAATTTTTGGTTTCTAATGGTCCAAAAATAATTAATGTGTAAGATACGATGAATCATGTTCGAAATAAAATAATCTAATAATAATTGGATAGGTTTTGGATATTTTTTTAATCTTTGTAATCATATTTATTTAAATCATTCATTAATGAGGTAAACACTACGTCATTATTGGATTATAAATTTTCTTATTTATTTGATGTCTAAATAATATAAAATATTTATCATGTTTTAGGAAATATTTTTATATTTCATATTAATTTTTATATTCCAAGTGATAATTTATATAACCCCATGTAATAATTTATTTACTAAAATATATATGTTTGTGTAATTTTTCTCTTTAAATTAATTAATATAAAGAGTCATTATCACTCCCATGTGGCTCCATGGGGTCAGAAAATCGACCCAAGGATGGATGTGGCCAGATATGTATCAAAAAACAAGATTAGGAAACATGTTGGGGTAATTTAATATTATTATACAAATATTTTGTTACCCTTACTTACCAAATTTACCCTTTAATCATAGTAAATAAAATATTTACTAATATAAATGTTTATAATGTATAAAACTAAAAGTTACCTTTTTACACAATTTGTACATCCTGATTACAAATATGGAGTCAATTTTTCCAAATTTGAAACACATAAGTGGCCAAAATTAATTTAAAATTAGTTCTTAATGTCAAAACAAAAAAGCGTGTTTTTACGAAATAATAACTTTCAAAATATTAACACTTATTTAAGTCTAATTTCAATGTGAAATTACATAAAATGAACAAAATTTTATTAAATGGAAAAAAATATAATATAATCACACTTTAGTGTCATTTTTAAAGAAAATATAACCATATAAATAAAATAGATTAAATGGTGTTTTTGAATTAAAATACAGTATTTTATAATATTCATAAAAAATGATCTTTATAATAAAAATAGAAAAAATTTATCCTAATTAAATTTTAATCTTATGATTATAATGATTAATATTATTTTGTAAAATATAACATATAAAAGTGACAAAACATATATTTAAAAAGGATTCTCCATTAAAAGGTGGTAAATCGAACTGTTAAAAAATATTAGAGTATTAATGTTTAAAATCAGATTATTTCTTATTTAAAGCCTCTAAACATTATTAGGTAAATGTAAAAACATTTAAAAAACAAGTATATTCATATTTAGTTACTTCTTTCCATTCTCACCAATACAACGGCTAAAAGATAACTACCATATAAAAAAATATTATATTATTATTTTTCAGTATGACTCATCATTGTCTGCTTCATAATATTTCTATGAAACTCGTTGTTGCATATCGTGTATACCATCAAACCTAGCATACCCATTAAAGTAACATTAATATTTAATTTAAAATATTTAATAAATATGAAAATGTTATATTCTTTATTTACTTGTGATGTTACATGAATTGTGCCCCAAAGCAACCAAAGTATACGGTTTTAGGATTTATGATGCAAAAATTTATCTTATGTGTTATACCATGTTTAAAGATATAAAGAGTTCATAATTTTATGGGATAATATATAACATGGATTTGATCAGACCTAGGTCCTAGTTAAATAGATTAGAACTTCACCAATGAATGTGATGATCATAGTAATAAGGGTCACATATCTAATGGTATTAAGCCATAATTTTAAAGGAAGATTGTCTCCATTGTAACATGATCATATGAGGAAATTGTATCATGTGTTGAAAAGGTATGTAAGGACTTCTATGAGTCGTATGGATTTTAAGGGATGAAAAACAGGAAGAGGATGGGAGGAAAAAACATGGATAAAAGAAATATGGGAAATATTTATTTTCTTATAAGTTATAATTATGGAAGGAACCACCATGGTGTATGATTGAGGTGAAAAGTAGTTTTCTTAAACTGTGGATAGAAAGGCCACCAAACTCATAATTCGAAGACAAGGAAAGAATTGTCCTATATTCAATGCATCAACTATAAAGAGATGGAACCGTATGTGAATCAATGTCCCATGTATCAATGGAATAAACCCCAAATAGTGATTTTAGATGATGATCATGTTATGATGCTACCATAGATGAAGTAGAATGATTAATATGCCTTGTCAAGATTCATGTTATTTGAATTTTTTTCAGTACTGTACTAGTTGAAATACTTTTGTGATATATACGTATTTTACTGTAGTACTATTTCATTAATGATTTTTTGTTGTATGATGATTGGTACAAGGGAAACGTGATTCAGTAGAAAGATTAACTTTTTAGAAAAAAATGACTGAGAGAAAGACAACCCATAATATATATATATATGATGTTGAGATAATTATTATGAAATTTTTGATTTAGATAAGTATTGACTACCTTGGAACTGATTAATGACATGTCGAGAAGAGGACCATTTTACCATTGATGGAGTTTATAGTATTTCCGTATTTATGGAATATATACAATTACATGTGTCTTTCTTAAAGAATACAGAAGAATGCATGATTCCAATATGGTTTTTATAGTAATTCAAGTTATTACCATATTTCAAGTGGATACATGATTAAGTCATTCACATCTTTGTAATGTGAAATTTAGATTTGCTTCCTGATTGTTAAAGGGTTAATGATATGTTCGTAATGGAAATTTAGAGGAATTCATTATAATGTGTTGAATCATAATATTATAGATTTTTAACCATTTATTAAATGGTTTAAGTTGATCATTGAATAGACTTTTAGAGGTTAATGTATTGCTTCACCAAATAGCATAACCCATGCCATGTGATGAGGTATAGATAGTTCAAATGGAATAAAAGGGTGAGTTTTTAAGTAACAATGTATATTTATACTATTATAGAGTGGAATGATTCCATCACTATAAGAAAATAGTCTTAAATAATTTTTTTTCCTAATATCCTAATATTTGATAATATAGATTATTATTTTATAGTTTTGTAGTAATCAAAATTCATCTAAAAATGTCCTCTGTCATGTTCCATCAGAACACCACAGTTAGATATTTCATCCATGTCTAGGTTTTTACTTCCAACTAATGTCACCGCATTCGAAAGAATAATTTTTTTGGGTGACCACCTCATCTCCCTTAACACTTTTCTTGGAGGATATATTATTAACCATATTTCTAATGTGGGTTTACATAATGTAATTTCCATGTATCAAATATTAACATTTTATGTTCTATTACAAATTTCGAGGATGAATGTTTTGTAATAAGGGGATAATGTAACACCCCAAGAATTTCCAAATAGATTTAGTATAGAATGCATTGATCACTGAGACTCTAAAAACACCACATTGTTATATCCAATCCAAGTGAACATAATTGTTGTCACTTCAATGATGTGAATTTTGAAAATCTTACAAAAACGATTGCGATTATTAAGTTATTTGGAATCTAATAAGAAAAAATTAATTTTTAGTGAATTGTAACCTACCCATATTAATAGTAACAAACCCTTTGGAATAGTGATATATTGTAATGAATATTAACCTTACCTATGATAGTATATAAATAATATTCAAGTAGAAGTATGATATACCTATGTTTTGGAATGAGTAAAAAAATGTTTTAAAACTATTTTTTTAGAATAAATTATGATTTTAACTAAATTTTAAAATAATAATATTTAGAAAATAAATTTTGAAAAATATAATTCATTTTTGGATTATGCACATTGAAAAATGGATAGCATGAATTTTTGGTATTTTTATGATAAACACAATTTTTTTGAATAGTTTAATATTATAAAATATCGTATATACAAATTATCAGTTAAGTGCAATATTTATGACATCATAAGTGATGTAAGACCACTTGGTTAGAACTGACATGCATTTATTAGTATTCTTAGTCATGAAATATTCACTATTTATGACCTTGAGGTAAATTAATAAACGAATGATTAAAAAATTATGAAAACCCTCCTCGGCTCTGTCACGAACCAGGCCGGGATGCCATTCGACCCGGAGCCCGACCCAGTACGCGGCACGACCCGATGGGCATTCCCGATCCCCACGAGCTGGCACAAGTGCCGAGGTATCAAGAGTAACATGTGGGAACTGTTTACCCAAAATTGTAATAACAAAACCACTAACAAGACATATAAAATAAATCTTTGAACTAGCAACCAAACTTACCCTAGACTAAAATCAAATTTAAAGGTTTATAACATGAGCCAACATCCAAAAATAAACCAAAAAAATTAAACTAAAACATTAACTCAAAAATTAAAGCAATAATAGAGGTGAAACATCCACACGCCACAAACACAAACATGCACGAGAAGACCATCAACGACCAAAAGCATCATCGATGTGCCTAATACCTCAACCTATAATACCCAAAGAAAAAGGTCTACATACACCCAAAGGTGTATGTAGGGCGTGAGCCAAGATCTCCATATGATACCACCTAATAAAAAGGTTCCATTCCACAACATCAAAAAGACAATTTAATATGATTATTTAAAACCATAGTTTTAACACACTTTTAAGGAAAACATTTAAAAACATAATGAGAAAAGGAAAGAGTACAATAATAATTGGATTTAGAAGGGAAAAACTATAAATAAAAATCACGTACTCAAGTGGTCCTCCATATACCGATAGAAGGCACCACATCCTGTATAATATAGCATTGTGGGTAAATCCTCTAAGGTAGTTAGTATGTGTGGTCCTCTAGAGACATCATACCTCGGTGTAAACATGGCATAAGAACTACAAAAATAAACGCTCTTATGAACCAACCATTAGTAGGGAAACACATCCATAACCTAGTGGTCACCAATCATCACAAAAGTTTACTTAGTGTTGAAACATCAATCCTTCTAGATGAACCACTCATGTTTCTTCTAGTGTACTAGTCATAATCAACCAACATTGGTACCCTGGGTTTTCCCTTGTGCTCAATGATCTTCCACATTCACATAGTATATCACATTCTTATATTACAAACCAAACAAGTCATTACACACAAAATCCGCCACCTGCATACCTAAACACTATTTTAAAAACCCACGCACACCAAAACCATTTGACATAATAGTTCGAATTTCTTTCATGACTTGATAAAATATTTAAACAACTTAAAGATCAATTCCAAATAGTACAACAATTTTTTTCACAGGAAATATTCCAAATTTCACAAATGAGGTTCCTTTAAAAAATAACGCGTATTTAACTCTACCAAAAACAACTCCTATACTCCACATATAATTTAATAAATCTAGTTAACGAATTTATAATACAACAAAAAATTAATAGAGAATGTTTTACACAACAAAAACAAGAATGGTTTCCATTTTTTAGAAAAACACATTCTAATCCATAAACACAAAGAAAACATTTAAAAAATGGGTTTCACACTATCCACAGATTTTATCAAATACATTCGTGGTGTAAAACACAATGAAACATGTGAGAAACCCAATTAATATAACCCATATTCCCAAAGAGTCCATTTCTTAACACCAAACAACTTTAAATATTTTCTGAATTCATATAACACATTACAAATAACTCACGCGACCCTGTTTTTTTTCTTTTGAACACCACATTAACCATACACACAACATAGCCTTATTTGTACAAAATATAATCCCAACACATAATAACACCAATCCCTCAAAAAAATAATTATCACCTTTAGAAATAATTTAATAATCCATTATAACAGTTTATAAATCAACCCCACTAAACACACCAACATTTTACATCATAGGTAAACCTGAAAACCCTCTTTAAAATCTTACCACACATCCTTGCCATATAAAAAAATGTGTTTCTCACCATTAAATCAATTTAAATAAACCATTATGTAACTTATTGAACTTTCTAAAACCATTTACACAATTAAAAATATAAATTCACATAATGAAACTAGTTTCAAACCAATCATGGATCACAAATTATTTCTAAAACCGCATTATTATTACTCAAACAATAGATTCTAAACATTGCTCGCCCCAAAAAAAATATATCATATAACATTTTAAAATTAACTAAACAGGGAAAAAAATTATCTAAAAGATGTAGGGGCATGGAACCACCTACCAATTTGTAGAAAACAACAAAATTGACATGAAATCTTCAAATTGGAACATGTAACATCAATAATTTTCCGTTCACACCACAATTAACCTAATGATAACCCAAAATCATGAATTAAAAAAACATCAAATTAAAACACCAAAATAAGAACTCATTCCCATTAAAAATGCACCAAACCCAAATAAGAGGAAGGAAGCACTTATCAAGAGGGGTGGTTGTTCACGCAGAAGGAGGACAATGCGCTGAAGCTATCACCAGTGGTGTCACCATCCAGCAAGGGTAGGCCGCTGCTGGCGGTTCGTCGGGCAGAGTTGCTAGCTGGAAAATAGGGTCGTGTGGGTTTGCTAAAGGGGGAGGAGAGCAGTTGTTCTAGGGATGGATGAGAGAGGGAGGGCCATTTTCTAGAGAGTATTCTCATCGGCATGGGAAAATGAAGGTTGACCAGATATAATAGGTGTAACACCCCGACCCCAGTTACCCAGAGTCGGTGCATTATTGAGTAACATTGGCATGATCAAAAAGATCATGTCTCGAAAGACCGATTAGTTTAGTATCCTTGAAACACTAGATACATTCATAAGTTTTACATTACCTCATAATGTAATACAAAACTACAACAACATCTTGTCTTCATATCCCCTCCTATTATCCCTTCAGGTCATTCATAAAATATTTCTTCACCTCCTGGAAAAATTAAAACATTGGAAGGGGTGAGCTTAGATGCTCAGTAAGGATAACAATATAGAAGAAGCATTCATAAATAAACATTAACATTTTAGGCAATGTATAACTAAAACAAAAGCCATTTAAACTTGAACTTCAGCATAATATGGCAAAAATAAAATGAAATAATGTCATTTACTTATTCAAATGGATTTTCTACTAGTCGAATAATAAAATGCAATAACAATAACCAAATTCATAATAATGGAATGCATAATGCCAGACTATCATAACCACGTATCCAAGGCCTCATGCCAAGACACTAGTTTGTCTCATGAGACCTACTGATGCACCGAGGAGCTATAGCAGGCTCCACCCATCACTTATTAATTCCAATGCATTCCTTATATGAAAAGGTTTAAACCTATCATAAACCATAACATAATCATTTCACATAAAACATGCATAAAGGAAACATAAAATTTCCATGTTTCAATCACAAGATATAAATACAACACATTGATATAACAAAACCATTTTCAATACCAAAATAAAAGATATGTAAAACTTGGTATTTATTTTTCATTTTAAATAAAAATTATGGCTTCTAGAGGAAGACGAAACTCAAATCATGGTCATGACGGTAGAGAAGTTGTTGTCGCCGCATACTTATGACAAAAAAATTCCTTTTTTCATTTAGTAAAAACGCTTCGTATAAAAATATTCCTTTTGAATAAAAGTAAAAGCCAATCATGTTTATACACCACACAAAAGAAAGATGTGTATAAAATAAAATATGCCTCAATGAAAGGAGATTGAGACGAAGTCCCTTACAAAGATCATTTTTTTAAATAAAATAGATCTATTATGTGTATTCAATATAAGTACACATAAATAATTAACAAATACAAGGTAGTACATAATAATATCACGACATAATTTGAAAGTAGGTGATTAACCCAAAGAATGGAAATTTGGTTAAGAAGTTCCCTCACCTCATGTCCGACTAAACTCGACCGTTCTTTAACCGCTTGAATAATAAAATAGATATAATATATACTTTCTTAAGAACATTTTTCAAGTTCATTATCCCTTTTATATCACTTTTTACAATGTTATGAAAATTATGTAGTCATTTAAGTTAATAACGGTCATTTTGTCGATCTTTGGTACTTGAGTCAACAATAAACTTCTTATAATTACATGTTGTTTATGTGGTAGAATATCCATTATCTCCAGAATTATATTCATGATGTAGGTATCATATATATCATATATATCCAGTATATACATTCATTTATAATATTACATAACATTTAGAGGTACGAAATTAAATGCACCGTTCATGAAGATGGTAAGCCGTACGTACTAATGAACGCTACTTTCATTTCTATTTCATATTTAATGAAATGAAATTATAATTATATAAAATTATAATATAATTCCAGTATAATATAATATATAATACCATTTACTCCATCCTTTATACATCCCAAATATGGCATTAACGATTCAAATCACTTTCAGGGGGTGCTAGTCCGCAATTTCTAAAATGAAATTATCGCGTTTACCCATAATAGAAATCATAAAGGAATGCCATAAATGAAAAATACAGAATAATAAGGAAAAAAACATAATATATATCTTATATAAAAATAGTTTCATCATAATGGCCACCATCAGAGGTGTTAAAGGTAGATTGAACAATCATCGTTTCATGAGGCAGAAATTTTCCAACCACAGAAATAGTATGTTCTTTAACCATTAGAAGAAGGTGTGTGTAAGATTAAATCAAATCCCTCTCATAAAAACATCCTATTATATTTAAGTTACTGGTTATGTTACAAAATAAATGAATAAAAAGAGTTTAAGGGGTTGGAGAAGCAAAATAAAACAAAATAACACAAGAGAAGACATTACCTTAAAATCGGGTAACTCTTTTTGATTTGAGCCAAAGGCTTACTTTGGAAGAATTCTTCCCAAAGTGAGGATTATATGAGTAATAAAGTGAATTTTAGAGAGTATTTGGGTGTAGGTTGGCCGAGAAAAATGGCTTTGATGGTGTGAATAAGGTGGTAGTGGTGGGGGCCTTTTATAAGAGGAGAATAGGGGCACTCTTGGAATGTAATGAAATGTTACATTATTATGAAGTAATTTTCGGATTTCAAAGGTCCTACAAATATATATTTCGAGGATAAGGTTATAAGGGTTATAAATATATCAACCCAATAGGTTTTTTACAAGTGTAAGTCTTAGAATTTACACTATCTTTTCATTTTATTTAAATCGTTAATTAATGAGGTAATCGATGCATCATCATTATGTCATAAAATATTTAATTTATTTAATGTATAAAAACTATAAAAATATTACCATTATGTAGGAAATATTTTTATCCTTCCAATTAATATTTATAGTCAAAAGGTTAATATATATAACCCCATGTAATAATTGTTTTAGTAAAATAATACATGTTTGTGACAATTTTATTTTTACTTTAAATAAAAAGTTATTAATGTCATTTTCTTACCCAAGTGGCTCCATGGGGTCCCCAAGTTGGCCCATGGCCTTTCTTGGTCGTCCATGACTCATCCAATAAGTGTAGGAAAAGTTTCAAGATATTTTAATATTTTTATAATATCAATTTTACATTAAATTTCACTAATTACATTTAATCGCGATTAATAAAACTTAAAAATTACTATTCACCAAAAAATTATTTTAATCCCATTGAACCACATTTTTATTCTTAATGACAACCATGAATGTCTGATTTTTGAAATTCAAATAATAGAGGTGGTAAAATTTTATTTAAATGAAAAATCAGTTTTTTAACTACAACTTAGTGGTTTCACTATTCATCAAAAATCGATGTTTTTCAGAACAATTCAAAAAATTAACCCTAAGATATATTTGACATTCCTAATTCAAAAATGATGAAAATTTTACAAAATTCAAAACATATAAGATGAATTAATTAATTTTATAATTAATCCCCATTGTCAAAACAAATAGCGTTTTTTAAGAAACAATATCAATCAAAAGATTGACAATTGTTTATGTCCAATTTCAAAGTGAAATTAATTCTAATGACCACCATTGGATAAAATGGTAAATATATATTATAATTATAATTTATAACCAATAAATTTTATAACTTATCACTATAAATTATTTTGATTAAGAAAGTTGTTTTTAAGTATTTTTTTACTATTCATAGAAAATTGGAAGTTCTAAGAAAATTACAAAAAATTCAACATAGGATAATTTAGATATTCCCAATACAAAAATGAAGTCCATTATGAAATATAAAATTTATATAATTTCAAAAAGTGGGTATTACTATTCATAACGGCTACTTTGATTGGTCATGGTGTGTTAGGATCTCGAACTTTTGTACAACACACGCTACTGTATTATTGAAAGAGAATCAGATATTGAATGCTTGGGGTGTTACATTCTCCCCTAATTCAATAAATTGCGTCCTTTCAATTTCGAATTTTTCTTTGAAAATAAAATGTTGAAAATATAAAATACCTTTGTGGAAAACCCACATCAGAAATAAGGTTAATAAAAATATAACTTTAAAAAAATGAGAAGTACAAAGGTCACTCGAGATAGCCCATGCTAGGATTAGATTAAAATATGGATTTGGAGGAGAAACAAACTATCAAGGTCTGATGGAGAGTTGTAGAAAATAGGATTAGGAGAAAGTTAACTACAATAAAATCACAAACTTGTGATTGGTTAAATGGTCATTGATTACCCAAATGGATAACTTAACCGACAAAATTTTTGTTTTAATATACCTTTCATAAAGTTGAGGAATTTATTTAGGAGATTTACAAATAACGCAAGGAAATATACTTACTTGTCATGTAGACTTTCATTCTTTAATAACATTTTACCACAAACCCATTTTCACTTCAAAAGGTAATTGAACTCTAAAATATTATATTTATCATAATTGTGTATGGTTGTAAATATTAACACATACCATTTAGATTAGGAAAACTATTTTGTAATAACCAGGGACTTCCTGTAGGCTAGTGGTAGGTAATAAAGTCTTGTCACACTATGGTTGTGTGTTTGATTCTTATAGCTTTGTCTGACACGACGGGTTATACATTGACTTACAGGTTGTCATTTTCCTAAAACTATAGTATTATAATATTCCAAAAATAATCTTCATAAATGTTTTAAACTTAAACAATACTACCCAATGTTCAACTTAATCCATTCCAACCTTTATAGTTATTCAAAAAACCTATGTCCAGACATTCTCTAAAAAGGTCTCTAACTTCCAAAATCAATTGTATCATCAGATTCGTCAAACAAAGTCAAGATTCTCTTATTGTCACATAAAAAAATATGATTACCTTCATCATATTAAAAACATAATGAAAACAAAAAGTACTGATGTGCAATCCTTATATGTATCACAATTTTCTTATAACCAGAATATAATCCTTGAGTCCAAAAGCACCAGTACATTAATTATTCCACTTCAACTGTAGTAATAGCATAAGATTTTCCTTGATCCCTTGGACTTTTATGAGGTAAGTCTCCCTGACGATTAGGACATTCATTTTTCATAATGCCCCATTTCCCTACAATTGTAGCATTCAACATTGATAGCCTCATTCTTTCCCTTGCAATCACGAGCCATGTGACCTTTTTCATCACATTTATAACAAACTCCCATTCCTTTTAGGCAAGTACCGGGGTGATTCTTCCCATAATTATCACAAAACGGAAAATCCTTCTTCCCCTTTTTCCCTTTATCTGTCTCTTGTTCCACCATTCTCTTCTTCTCTTTCATTACTTTGTTTTCATAAGATTTAGAGAATTCCTTTTCCATCTTGATAGCACACGAGACAATATCTTCGTACGACGAGAAGGTTTGTGAGACTAATGCTCGACGGAGAAATGGTTTTAACCCAAAAATGAAACGACAAATCTTACTTCTTGGGTTACGTATATAATCTGGAGCATGCCTCGCTAACCTTGTAAAGTTAGCCTCATACTTTGCGACATTCTCATCCTCCTTCTTCCTTAGACTCAGAAATTTCCTTTCTATATCTGCTCGATTGTCATGTGGAAAGTATTTTTCTAAGAAAATTTCCTTAAACTCCCTCTATTCCATTCTTTATACTTCTCCATCTTCCTTTGTGTTTTGAATCAGCGACTACCATTGATCGACATCTCTAGTGTGGCAGCAAACTGCCATGACAACCTTCTCCCTTTCGCTACTCCCCAAGGTGTGGAATATTTTCTCTAAGGATTTTATCATTTTCTCATATACTAATGGATTTGTACCCCCATTAAATTTTGGCGATTCTTGCCTCATGAAGCGGTCTAACATTGATCCTCTACGTTGCAGATTAGGGTGCTCCATACGAGTAAGGTTATTATTCATAATTTGAGTGAGTTTTCCCAGTATGGTGATAAGTTGATTAGCACCAGTTATATCTCCAGGTCCACTATAATTATATTGAGCAGGAGAGAAATCCCTACATGGAGTGCGTGCATTGATATGGTTTCCATTCCTTCCACTAGGCGCCATTTCTAAACAATGGCATAAAATAGATGAGTTTATAAATCAAAATACATAATTCCATACTTGTAAAACACTTAACATAAATTGAAATATTTATGGATATAATCTATAATCATAAAAATGTTTTCGTTGAGAAAGTATATACTCATAAAACCTTCATAATGGTTTGTAAAGAAAATGAGAATTATCCTAAGCATATCCCCCAGGAGTGTCGTAACTAGGAGTGCAGCAAGGCCCGTTTTCGTGCACCAGTTACCGTTTGAGTCTAGTTCAATGTGGTGTTTTTTTGTTTTACCCCTAGGTTCATCTGTGCCAGAGCCCCCTCTACTTGCTCTTATCCAGACAGGGATGTATTTCTCGGAAAACTCACAAAATCACTACAATACCAAAATTCTAGGATGTTATTCTATACGAATCCTCAATGTCTATCTTTGTGCTATGTGTTCTAATCAGAGTTTATCTAAATCTAGCTTCCAATGTTAGTACTAAACCACCTCTGATAACAACTGTAATGCCCCGACCCCAGTTACCCAGAGTCGGTGCATTATTGCATAACATTGGCATGATCACAATGATAATGTCTTGAAAGACCGATTAGTTTAGTATCCTTGAAACACTAGATACATTCATAAGTTTTACATTACGTCATAATGTAATAAAAAACTACAACAACATCTTGTCTTTATATCCCCTCATATTATCCCTTCAGGTCATTCATAAAATACTTCTTCACATCCTGGAAAAATTAAACCATTGGAAGGGGTGCGCTTAGATGCTCAGTAAGGATAACAATATAGCAGAAGCTTTCATTAATAAAAATTTATATTTAAGGCAATGTATAACTAAAACAAAAGACTTTTAAACATGAACTTCATCATAATATGGCAAAAATAAAATGAAATAATTCTATTTACTTATTCACATGGATATTCTACTAGTGGAATAATCACATGCAATATTGACAACCACATTCATAATGGTGATATGCATAATGGAAGAGTATCATAACCACGTAGCCAAGGCCTCGTGCCAAGACTAAAAATAAGATTTTTTTCTAGGCCTCGTGCCAAGACACTAGTTTGTCTCCTGAGACCTACCGATGCATCGAGGAGCTATAGCGGGCTCCACCCATCACTTATTAATCCCAATGCATTCCTTATATGAAAAGGATTAAACATATCATAAACCATAACATAATCATATCACATAAAACATTCATAAAGGAAACATAATATTAACACATTTCAATCACAATATATCAATACAACACATTGATATAACAAAACCATTTTCAATACCAAAATAAAATATATGTAAAACGTGGTATTTATTTTTCATTTTAAAAAATGTTATGGCTTGTAGAGGAAGCCAAAACTCAAATAATGGTCACAACGGTAGAGAATTCGTTGTCGCCGCATACGTATGCCAAAAAAATTCCTTTTTTCATTTAGTAAAAACTCTTCGTATAAAATGATTCCTGTTTATTAAAAGTAAAATTCAAGAGGGTTTATACACCGCACAAAAGAAAGTTGTGTATAAAATAAAATATGACTCAATGAAAGGAGATTGAGATGTAGTCCTTTACAAAGATCATTTTTTTAATAATATAGATAAATTATGTGTATTCACTATAAGTACACATAAATAAATTACAAATACAAGATATGACATAATAATATCATGAGATAATTTGAAAGTAGGAGATTAACCCAAAGAATGGAAATTGGGTTAAGAAGTTCCCTTACCTCGTGTTCGACTTGACTCGACCATTCTTTAACCTCCAGAATAATAAACTAGAGAAAATATATACTTTCCTAAGTACCTTTTTCAAGTTCATTATCCATTTTATATCACTCACTACAATTCTACGAAAATTATGTTGTCATTTAAGTTAATAACGGTCGTTTTGTCGATCTTTGGTACTTTAGTCAACAATAAACTTCTTATAATAAAAGTTGTTTATGTGGTAGAATATCCATTATCTCCATAATTATATTAATTATGTAGGTATCATATATATCATATATATCCAGTATATACATTCTTTTATAATATTACATTACATTTAGAGGTAAGAAATGAAATGCACCATTCATGGAGACGGTAAGTCGTACGTGCGCATGAACACTACTTTCATTTAAATTTCGTATTTAATGGAATGAAATTATAATTATATAAAGTTATACTATAATTACAGTATAATATAATATATAATACCATTTAATCCATCCTTTATACATCCAAAATATGGCATTAACGATTCAAATCACATTGAGGGGGCTGTAGTCCGCACTTCCTAAATTGTAATTATCGCGTTCACCCATAATAGAAATCGTAAAGGTATGCCATAAATGAAAAATAAAGAATCATAAGGAAAACAGAAACATAATATATATGTTATATAAAAATAGTATCATAATAATGGCCTCCGTGAGAGGTGTTAAAAGTAGATTGAACAATCATCGTTTCGTGAGGCAGAAATTTGCCAACCAGAGAAACAGAATGTTCTTTAATCATTAAACGAAGGTGTGTGTAAGTGTAAATAAAATAAGTCTCATAACAACATCCTAGTATATTTAAGATACTTTTGTTGTCACAAAATAAAGGAATAAAAATAGTTTAAGGGGTTGGAGAAGAAAAATAAAACAAAATAACATAAGAGAAGACATTACCTTATAATAGGGTAACTCTTTTTGATTTTAGCCAAAGGCCTCATTGGGAAGAATTCTGCGCAAAGTGAGGTTTCTAGGAGTAATAGAGGTAATTTGAGAGAGTATTTGGGCAGAGTTTGGCCGTGCCAAATGTCTATGAAGGTGTGAATAAGGTGGTAGTGGTGGGGGCCTTTTATAAGAGGAGAAGAGGGGCACTCTTGGAAAGTAATGAAATGTTACATTATTATGAATTAATTTTCGGATTTCAAAGGTCCAAAAATTATATATTTCGAGGATATGGTGATATGGTTTCGAAATATACCCATACAATAGGTTTTTTACAAGTGTAAGTCATATATTTTACATTATCTTTTCATTTTATTTAAATCGTTAATTAATGAGGTAATCGCTGCATCATCATTGTATCAAAAAAAATTTAATTTATTTAATGTCGAAAAATTATAAAAATATTACCATGATGTAGGAAATCCTTTTATCTTTCCAATGAATATTTATAGTAAAAAATTTAACTTTTATAACCCCATGTAATAATTGTTTTAGTAAAACAACACATGTTTGTGACAATTTTATTTTTACTTTAATTAAAAAGTTATTAATGTCATTTTCTTACCGAAGTGGATCCATGGGGTCCCCAAGTTGACCCATAGATTTTCTTGGTCGGGCATGACTTATCCAATAAGGGTAGGACAAGTTTCACGAAATTTTCATATTTTTATAATATCATATTTACCTAAAATTTTACTAATTACCTTTAATCGCGATTAATAAAATTTAAAAGTTACTATTCACCAAAAAATTATTTTAATCCCATTTAATCAAATTTATCTTCCTAATGACAACCATGTATGTTGGATTTTTCAAATTCAAATCACGAAGGTGGTAAAATGTCATTTAAATGAAAAATCAATTTTTTAACTACAACTTAGTGGTTTCACTATTCATCAAAAATCGATGTTTTTCAGAACAACACCAAAAATTAACCCTAAGATATATATGATATTCCTAATTAAAAAACTATGTATATTTTAAAAAAATAAAAACCTATAAGTTGAATTAATTAATTTTATAATTAATTCATGTTGTTAAAACAAATAGCATGTTTTTAAGAAACAATATCAATAAAAAGATTGACAATTGTTTATGTCCAATTTCAAAGTGAAATTAGTTCTAATGACCACCATTGGATAAAATGGTAAAAATATATTATAATTATACTTTAAAACCACTCAATTTTATAACTTATCACTATAAATTATTTTTATTAAAAAAGTTGTTTTTAAGTAATTTTTTAATATTCATATAAAATTAGAAGTTCTCAGAAAATTACAAAAAATTCATCATAGGATAATTTCGATATTCCGAATACAAAAATGAAGTCCATTTTGGAATATAAAATTTATATAATATCAAAAGGTGGGTATTACTATTCATAACAGCTACTTTGATTGGTCAGGGTGTGTTTGGATCTCGAACTTTTGTACAACACACGCTACTGTATTATTGAAAGAGAAGCGTATCGTGAAAGCTTGGGGTGTTACAGTAGGGGGCAGCAGGATTCACTGGATAGAGGAAGGAGGGTCATGACTGGGTAGTAGAGGGAGACGTGGATGGTGGTACCTCTTCGGAAGGGAGACAGGGGCGCGAGATGGTGGTCCAGTGTGGGAGGGGGGCAATGCAATTAGAAGAGGAATGAAAAGGTGTGGGGGTGGGTGGAGTCGGGTGGCGGCCTGGGGAGGCAGGGAAGGGGGTAGAGATGGTATGGAGGGGGAAAAATGGAGACTCGCAAACCTTATTTAAAACATCCATAAAAAATTAAAACCTAGAAAATAATGAAGAAATATTAATAATAATAACAATAATAATAATAATAATTGTATCAATAATTTTAATAATTACTAATAACTTAATTAATACATTAAAAATAAAAATAAAAATAATAATAATAATATCCTTCAATATTAATATAATTAACAACTCCTTTATTTAATTAGTTGAACGTCAGATAGGAATGCGTGGAAGCGAGTGAGACCGCGTAGTGACCTAGGCGAGGCCACGCGACTTCGATAGCGGCGCACTGAACACTGTCAAGGCCAAAACACATATTAATTAGGGAAAAAGCACAAAACCCTAGCCAGGATTGGGCCACATTTCGAATAATAATAATAATAATAATTTGAAACTGATAAAATTATAATATAAAAAAAAATTAGAAACATGATGCAATGAAATGTCCGAGTGTGACAATTCTCCCCATCATAAGTCTCTCTGTCCTCGGAATGCCCCAACTAATGTTGATACTCGGGAAGAAACTGATGCCCCACTATGGTTAAATGAATATCTCCACAACAAACAAGCGAAAAGAGGAAAAAACATCGTGCTCAAAGAATGTGACTCAAAGAAAACTTCTAGAAACTCGTAAAAAGACATTTTGATATGAGTCACCCGCCCCAATGAGCTAGAACACCTCCAGTTGACTAACCATGTAAAGGAACTCTCACACCCATAGAAACTAACTTCATAATCTGAAACATCTCTAGCACTATTAAAAAAACCACACTGTTTGGATAGAATGAAAAAACAAGGTCAAACCACGTTCAAGAAACACTCTAATCACTTATCACCAAGACATCTTTAGAAACAGAACTAAAAGGTCAACATGGGGAAGCCCGTGGGGCTCCCAACCATAAAGTACCTACCAACGCCCAAGACGAGACAGGGAAAGTGACACGGGGAGGTCTGAGCGGACTCCCCACCAGTAAAGAAAATTCCAACATCGATTCATTCCAATGACATTCGTTCGAGATTCAACATGGGTCTCCTCGCCATTGGAACTCAATGAATACACAAAACATTGGAAATATTCCGACGAGGACCAAGCACCCCACCATAAGGGGTGGGGAGGGTCGGGACCAACTAAGGGGTGACAAAATTATTTCCGGTGATAGCAAACATCTCCCAGTAAATGGATGATCATTATTAAAATTTGAGTCTGATTTACTGAACATACTCTAATACGGACTACCAAAACAAGTTACATATGGTGGGACACAAGCCCTAAGACTTTAAGGTAATGAGATGGCGACACCTCCTCATAGACAAGAGAAACCCCACGTACTCAAATAGGTCATTCAAAATGGAACTACATGAAACAATTTAATCCTCCTTAACCTTTAATACAGACGACCAAAATGAATATGGGGTCGCATACACTCTCGGGGTTCCTGGCCACACGCCAGCTTCACTACTAGGCCTAAGGATGAAGCCCTAATGTTTAATGAATCTCTTGCCTCACAGTGAAGTATTAATGACACCTGAATGGCGCTTCTCCTTTTGGTGGTACACGTAGTCACACTGCAACTGAGACAACACCAACAAACACAACACACCACGACAACCAACTACTCGCTCACGGCACACCCACCAAGATAAGGGTTTAGATAATTCACATGCATCAGTTCTTCACCTAAATCAAGAAACATAATAAAGAAAGATGCATGAAAAACACTCCCCTTTGATAGAAAATTTAGAACTCCCCCAGAGGACACATTCCTATGAAAATACGAATTCTGGAAGGATCCTACAAAATCCACCCTTTCTCTTCAAAGAGAACTCACGCTGCAAGACGCTACGAAACATGACCCTTGTAGCCAAAGAAATCACTACAAGCCTTTCAAGACACCGGTCAGCCCTGATAACTCTGAACTGCCTTCACCCTTCCCTGTTGGAATTCATTTCACCGTTTCTAGGGGGCCTTTAACTGTTATGATTCCAAACTTCATACACGACAACTTCGACAACTCAAAGAGACCAAAACTCACTATAACTCCCCTCACATCTTACATCCCACTGTGAGAGGATCTTCTTAGTTGAAAAAAGTAAAGGTGGGTTCAATTATTGAATTCAATAAGAGATTCCTATGATCAAATGGAGGGATGGCCATTGGATAATTTCTTTATGGCTGCATTTCAACTACATGTTAACGCTTTATGGGGGCATGCACTAGTCAAGAAAAAAACCATGGACCCAGTCAAACTGGTTTAATTTCCCAGAAATATCACAATAAAACACTACACGTGAAAGGGGAACCACTGCAAGGGATTCCCCAATCACCATGTAAACAAATTAAAGAACTATGTGCTTGAACACCTACTTATAAATAAAAATTCAAACTAAAGACACAAATAAGTAAAAAAGTATTGTCGGCTCGAAACGCCTCATATCCAAAACTTCCCAAAACACAAGGACACATCACACAATCACCAATTATAAAAACACCGAATTCTAATTTAACAAACCCTTTTGAAAATAAGCCAAGATATTTGGTTTCACAAACACCAATGGTGTCCCATGGGCTTTTCACATGCTTGTTCTCAAGACACACTAGCACCCACCTCATATCCATCTAGGAATTCATCCGCTCATGCCATTGACCACTTCTGTTTTCATACACACTCATGCATGTGTTTTCCCATGAGAACACTAATGATCAAAACCAAACCTTTCCATTTTTCAAAACCAAAACATTCGACCCTCAATTTTTAAATCTCAGACATCACTTTTTTCTTAAAGAGAATCATTTCAAAACATTTTCCAAGACCAAATAATTTTTACATAAGAACCAAATTTCCACAATTCCAAAACAGAGAAACAAGAAATGGTAGAGAAGAAAACCAGTGTCAATGGGTAACTGGAACATATGTTTGGTAGCCATATGCCAATCATGCCACCTCCACAGAGAGTGTTCTAGGATAGTGTCTCCTTCTCCACATGGTTTACTAGACCCTGTGAGCTCACTGGGAGCACTAACCCTACTCCCTTTTCATTACCACTACACATGATTAACCACATGGACCAAATATTCAGAAAAACCACAACTTAATTTGGTATCTTGAGTCCCACCACGACGTGTGCTGTCCAGGCAGCATACTTGTAGCTAGAATGTTGAATTCTGAAAATATGAACTCCATTCTACCGTGAACCTTCCTAAAGGAACATGACCCAAGAGAGAAAACATATCTCTGAAACCATTTTTTCAAGAACCGGGCTGGGTTGCCATCCGACCCAGCACCCGACACGGTATGCATCATGGCCCAAAGGGAGTTCCCGATCCTCGTAAGCTGGCACAAGTGCCCGAGTATCAAGAGTAACATGTGGGAATAGTTTACCTGAAATAGTAAGCATAAAACCACTAACATGATAAATAAAATAAAATAGTTAACTGACAACAAAACAGTCCCTAGAATAGAATAAAATTAAATGGTTTAAAACATGATCCAATATCCAAAAATAAACCACAATAAAGGAACTAATAATCTAACTCAAACCATCAAACCATAAGATAGGTCCAACATCCACATGACACAAACACCAACCTGCACAAGAAGACCATGAATGTCCAAAACCATCATCGCTGAGACCGATGACTCAACCTAGAGTATAAGAAGGACTGGGTCTACATACACCGAAATGTGTATGTAGGGTATGATACTAGATCCCTATAAAATTCAACCAAATTAGAAGGTTCAATTATACAACATCCAAAAGATAATTTAACTTTCTTATTTAAAACCAAACATTCAAAACACTTTTAAGGAAAGCATTTAAAAACGTAATGTTAAATGGAAATAGTACTAAAATAAAAACCATTTCACAATACTAATTTGAAATAGAAGGGAAGAGTTATAAATAATAAGCACATACTCATGTGGTCCTCCCTATAATGATAGAAGGCATCGCTTCATGAATAATAGAGTACTGCGTGTAAATCTCATAAGGTAGCTAGAATGTGTGGTGTACTAGAGACATCATACCTTGGTGTAAAAATGGAATAAAGACCAAAACAATCAACCCTCTCGTGAACGAGCCACTATTAGGGAGACACATCCATAACATAGTGGTCTCCAATCATCACAGAAGATTAGTTAGTATTGTAATGTCAATCCTTCCAGATGAAACCGGTATGAACCACTCACATGTCATCTAACATACTAGTCCTATTCCTCCCACCTAGGTACCCGGGGTTTTCTCTTGTGTTCAATGAATTTCCACATTCACATAGTATATCTCTCTCTTGTATAACAAACCCAACAAGTCATTATACAGAAAATATACCTCTTGGATAACTAAACACTATTATAAAAAATTCACACCAAACCCATTTCACATATTAGTTCAGATTTCTTCGATGACATGATAAAATTTTTAACCATACAGATCATTTCTAAATAGCACCAAAATGTTTTCACATGAAATATGACCAGTTCCACAAATGAGGTTCCTTTAAAAAGATAATGTGCATTTTAATCTATCAAAAACAACTCCCACAATCCACATATAATTTAATAAATCGAGTTATCCAATTTATAAAACAATAAATAAAATTAACTGACAAGGGTTATCACAAGAAAAACACACCTGGTTTCTATATTTTGAAAAACCCCTTGTAAGACATAAACACAATGATTCCATTTAAAAAGTGGTTTCACACTATCCAAAAAACATATCAATTACATTCGTGGTGTAAAACACAAATACATGTGTGAAACACACAATTAATATAACCCGTATTACAAAAGATTCAATATCTTAACACCAAAACACATTAAATATTTTCCGAATTCAAATCGCACCTTACAAATAACTTAAACGACCCTATTTTTTTCTTCTGATCACCACTTTTAACAAACACACACAACATAGCCTTTTGTTTTGTACAAAATATAATCTCAACACATAAACACACCAATCCCTCATGAAAATATTATTCCACCTTTAAAAATAATTTAATAATCCATTATAACAGTTTATAAAAAGACCCCACTAAACACACCAACCTTTTACATCACAGGTACACCTGAAAACCCTCTTTAAAATCAGACCGCACATCCTCACCATCTAAAAAAATGTGTTTCACACAATTGAAACAATTTAAAAAAACCATTATGTAACTTATAAAACATCCTAAAACAATTTACCCAATTAAAAATATAAATTCCCATAAATAAACTAGTTTCAAACCAAACATGGATCATACTTTGTTTCTAAAACCGCATTTTCATTACTCGAACAATACATTCTAAACAATGTTTTCCCCATGAAAATAAATCCAATAACATATTAAAATTAACTAAAAAATAAAATAAAATTATCTAAATGATATAAGGCCACAGAACCACCTACTGGTGTGCAGAAATCCTCAAAATTAACATGAAATATTCAAATTTGAGCGCGTAACTTCAATCATGTGATGTTCGTACCACAATAAACCTAACACGAACCCAAAATCATGAATTTTAACAAAAAATATTCAAATTAAAACCGCAAAATAAGATCTCATACCTGCTAAAAAACAAAAAACCCAAAGAAGAGGAAGGAGGCACTTATCAAGAGGGGGGGTTCATGCAGGAGGAAAATGCATTGAAGGTGTTTCCGGCCAGCAATGGGATGTCGCGACTGGTGGTTCCTCAGAAAGAGCTGCTGGTAGGAAAATAGGGTGGTGTAGGTTTGAAAAAGGGGGAGGAGAGATGATATGACAGTGCTGGCCAAGAGAGGGAGGGTCATTCATCAGAGAGGAGTCATACCGATAAGGGAAAAAGAAGGTCCGCCAGACATAGTTGGGGGCACTGGGGTTATCTGGATAGAGGAAGGAGGGCTGCCACTGGGAGGTAGAGGGTGGCACGGATGGCGGTACCTCACCAGAAGGGTGACAGAGGTGTGAGATGGTGGTCAGGTGTAGGAGGGGGGCAGCGTGATAGGAAGATGGATCAAATGGGGAGGGTGGCGGGTGGAGTCGGGCGGCAGCCTGGGGAAGTACGGTTGGGGGGTCCGACGGGATGGAGGGGAAAAAAGGAAGACCCGGAAACACTAAGGAAAACATCCATAAAAAATTAAAACCTAGAAAAAAGCTATAGTAATAATAATAATAATTGTAATTGTAATAATAAATTTAATAATAACTAAATACTTAATAAAAAAATTTATAATAATAATAATAATAATATCCTTAAATATTAAAAAAACCATTAAATTTTTATCAAATTTCATATTTTATTTTATTTTAATTTTATCCCAATTTTAAATTTTATTTCTTTATTAATAACTTTCTTAATTAATTTCTTGAACATCATATTAGTGTGCAGGGAAATGAGTGAGACCGCGCTGTGACCCAGGTAATGCCGTGCGGCTTCGACAGCAGTGCAATGAACGCTGTCAAGGAAAAAATGCTCATTTATCTGTCCAAAAGCACAAAACCCTAGTCTGGCTTGGACCATATATCCTATAAAATGAATAATAATAATTATAAATAGACAAAATTTTACGATAAAAAAAAATTAGAAACATGACGCAGCACAAAGTCTGGGTGTGACATGCTCCACTATAACCCCCTCACTCTCTATTCCCTTCAATCATATAAGCCTTTAATATCCACAATTTTCTGCCCAGATACCCTTCATTAGTCACTCCACACATCTTATAAGGTCTTATTCTATCCAAAAAAATACCTTCCCTTAAGGAGGTTCTCAAAGAGATTATTTCAAGATGTAAATCACCTTCCTTTTTCATTTAGTTCCATTTCGATTTATATTCTTTTCTTAAACTATCCTCACATACTCTATCGAAATTACAATGATAGATCTATTGTAATTTATTTACTTGAATTATATCATGTGAATGGATGAACTATCATCAATATTATTACTCTCCCCTCTTTTATTTTCTAAACAAAATCAACTTCTCTGAGGATCCAATTTACAACCTTCGTGGATGAAGAACTTTGGTTCTTCAATTAAAACATCATTATTGGTCATGACACCATTTTTATGGATTAAAAAGATGTTAATATATGTATTATAAACTAATTAAAATTCATTAACCTTTATACATACATATTATTAAATCTTATGACCAAACTTGTTACTAATAATCAAAATACCACAAAAATAATCTAAGTGAGTGTCAAAAATATTTCATCGAAAGATTCAACCTTTTTCCATGTAACCGAATGATATAAATTAACATTAAAAATTATATTTTTTCATAAATAATATTAAATTTATTTTATGTAGATTTACAACCATTCCACATGAACTCCATTACTTAAGAACAAGTGAACCGATTATGAAAATAAAGAAAACGAACACCCCTGAAAGACGAAATTCAATATAATAACTTATCAATAATGGAATGAATGAACTAGAATGAATTATAATAATGTAAATAAATGTATAATAGGTTCTTAAATATTTTATTAATATTTACAATTTCATATTCCATGAGCTTATGTTCAAGAGTGGAACACATTCGGACTTATGTTAAGGGTTTCTTTATCTCACTTTCATTTTTGTGAGATTTTTCATATTCAATAAAAATACTTATGTATGGTGTATTTATACTAAAAATTAACGTAAAATATCATGATTATATTTTTTTCATGGTATACAAGTTATCATTTTCATATTATTAACTTTGGGGCATACAAATTGAGTAATTACAATGTGGTATGGGTTTTCCACTAAAATCTCTATTTTCATTTTGGCTTCATTCATTGCCTAATTGCTTCAATGAAATTATTATTTATTATTTTTTACTTATCATAAATTAATTTAGTGTTTTATATATATTTTCACAAACAATAATATTCCCTTATTTTATGTATAGTTAGATGTTTTAAAAGGAACCTTCAAAATTAACTCCGAAATACAAGCCCCATTCAAAGGAATTTCTCAAATTCATAACTATTTTCAAGATAACTGTATAAAATGTTTTTAGAAACCAGTATCATTCTAAAATGAGTCATTTTATTTTGAAAATACTCCCTTATATAAATTCATGTTTTTTACATATACTTTTCCAAAATAACTCATCTTTCCAAAATAAAAGTGTATTTATCTCATGAATTACTTAATGATTTTATAAGAGTATTTTTGTCTATTTCAACACTCTAGTTTATTATCATGTATTATTGTGTTTAATCATTTATGATACCTTCTAACATATTTTATTTTATGTTTTATGTCTAGTTTTATTTTGGATGTTCTCTCCTAAAACCATTCACCAAATTTAATATGAATGGTTAGTGTTTATGTTTAATGATTGGGTAATGTTAGTTACATTTCCTATGATAGATTCAATATGAATTTATATTTTGTTTATGGTTATCCCCACTCATATAAGGATTTAATTGGACCTATTATGTGATGCGTGGGTCTCGCTATATCCCGTTGACTCATATATAGGTTTCATGAGACATAAATATGGGGAATTGGTTGAGGCCTTTCCCAATCCAATATATGTTTTTGGTTGAGCCCATAATCATTTTTAGATGTCATGGTCGAGGCATTGAAAAAATGTTTCAGAATTTCCGGCATATGAAATTACCTCATTATGAATCTAGTAATTGAAAGTTCATTTGGTTATTTGAAAAGTAAAATATCCATGATTATTTTTTATTATGGAATTATTTTTCTAAGCTTATATTCTTGCCATAAGTTGTTCTAGTTTATTATATGGAAAGAAATGTGTTTTAATTTAATCACAATGGAAAATGTTTATGTTTATGTTATCTTACGGTGTATTACATGATAATACTAAGAATTTATGCTCACCCATTTCAAATGATTCATTTTCCCATGAAATGAAGAAGTAAATTATGAATGACTTGAAAGAATAATATAGAAGGCATTGATGTTTCTAATAGAATAAATTAGTATTGTTTTCATTTCATGATGTAATTTTGAACTTATATATGTATATTGTTTACAAAATATACAAAACTACTTGGTCCTTTGGGATGCATATTCCTTGTTTATATGTTAATGTATTAAAATAAGGCACTAGCTCCTGGAAACTAAGGTCATGTCCTTACAATTTTCCCGCTTCACTAAAGTTCCCAAATCATCAATTATTCCACATATATCAAGTCTTTATTTGAATTATTCAATTCCATAATGAATATTAAAATCTTAATAAATCTTAGAAAAATCATTAACATAATCAATTACATAGAATTTTGGTTTTGACTACTTCAACACTTCAACCATTATTGAAAAACATTAGTACAATTTTACATTTTGAAATTCTAGTTCTATTTTTTCATTTAAAAAACCAAGTTAGGTTTTTCATTCATAAATACCATTGTAAATTTTCATTAAAAAACACCAATATGATTTCTCTTTCATAAATCCTTGTTGTATTTTATTTAGAAATTCTATTCTGATATTGTTTAGAAATCCCAATATAATTTCATTCAAAAATCCTAGTGTGATTTTTCTATGAAAGACTGTTTTCTAACCTGTCCGATGGATGATCAGATGCAATAGTATTTTAGGGATTGATTATTAATTGGTCAGATAATTTTTGCGTTCAATCATTTTTTTCATGATCCAGATTTAGATTTTCTATAATTCATTTGGAATGAAGACTGACACCATTACCCTTCACTTTTAATCAAACATTCTCATATCTTATACCACTTATGAATTGTATGAAATTCAAATCTAAAAATCACCACCACCATGAAAAAAGTCCTTCATAAATTCTATTTAAACATCTTCGTATTTCCTATTGAACATGTCAAGAGTGAAAAAATGTAATTAATTCAACCATCCATCTCATCATAAGTAATATTTTTTTCCATGAACAAAGTGAGGCGATTTCCTTTCTTTGAAAACATTCATGACGAAAAAATACAACCCTTGGAATGAATCAACTTTATCATCATCTTGTTCCTAACATTCTCTATCTTGGGATATTGTTGTCCAATAAGATTCATAAATCACTAAACTTTGTATCCTCATGAAATTGATTGCATATCAAAAATTCTAATCCAATGTGAGATAACTCATTATAGGAAATATGAATCATTAAAATCAAATCGATGTTGTAAAGAATAAGTGATTATGAAAACATATTCAAACTATTTTATCTACTTATCGTGCTCATCTCTTCAATATTTATTGGAATAAATTTTTTTTCCAAGAACCACTCCAATAAATATTTAGAATAGGTTAGTCAAAAAACAATGTTGAATTCACAGATTACCAAAGATCCCCCCATTTTACAAGAATCAAATGGATATATTAATGAAACAATTTTCCCCGTTGACCATACTATCCCAAGGTTATATGAAAGAGGGGATAAAAATTAATACCACAAACAGGATAAGAATGTTTTTGGAAGCCCATGTGAATCCTCAATTTAGAAAAGGGTTCCATTAGTAAGGGTTTTGTGAATATGACAGAAACCTTTTCTGATATAGACACATACTCCAACTTCAATTCATTCTTCTTCACATTCTCTTGGATGAAATGATATTTTACGTCAATATATTTTGAATGAGAAAATTGAATAATAATCCACATGATATTGATTGTACTTTGATTATCACAACCTAAGGTAAAGGGTAACTTCACTTCAACAATAAACTATTCTAAGTTATTTTGCATCCATAAAAGTTGTGTTACATCTTTAGTGGCAGAAACAAACTCAGATTCAGCTATTCTGAGTGTTATTAAATTCAATTTCATTGAATTCCATATAACACAACTCTTTCCTAGAATGAATACTCCACCATATGTGGGTATTTTATAATCAACATTTCCTTCCCAATCAACATCTTAATACCCAAACAAATAAATACTTTCATAGCTACCATACCTGATTTAGAAATTAGTTAATCATTTTTTATCTATGAGTTATTTTTTCTTGTAAGTAAATGTGATTATTTTGGGGCATTATGAAATCATACACCTATGACAACAACATAGACAATGTCAGTTTATGAAGAAGTTAAATACAAAAAACATCTAAAAAACATTGAGAATTCATTCTAATGAACTTATTTTCATTCTACATCATTGGAAAAATTTGTTCCCATATAAATTGATAAGGAAACAAGATTTCAGTTTTCCATTTCGAAACTCTAAAGAATTTCCTTTCCATAATTTTCTTCAGAAAGAAAAATATATTCCTCCCTTACTGTTTTTTTAACCCATAAAGTAATTCATTTCCCCCAGTATGGAAATTTCAAATACATTTTTTATTTCTTCATTAATTCATTTATAATAAAATTTTCCACTACCAATAAGTTATTTTAATCAAAATAATCAATTACAATGAGAGAATACAATTTAATTTCTTTGATGTAATGGTTTCAATCAGCTGTTCCTTTCTTAAAACTCATCTTCTTTAATCATGTATTCAATTTGGAATACCATGCCCTGAAAGGTTGTTCTATACCATATAAACCATTTTTTAACCAAATCACACAACATTCATACTTACCAATAATAAATCCACAAGTTTGTTCAATATAATAATTCTCTTCAAGATCAACATTCAAATATGTAGATTTAACATCCATTTGAAAGATCTTCAAGCTTCATTCTATAGCAATAACAAGAAAGATTATAATTGTTTATAATAGTTCTAATGGATAAATGGTTTCATAAAATTCAATACCAACATCTTATTAATACCCTTTTCACACAAATATTTCATTGTTTCTTATTAATTCAACTTCTTCATGTTTCTTCTTCAAGAAAACCCAATTTAAGATAATGATATTTTTGTTTTTATGCTTGGGTATGAGTTCCAAATTTTCATTCATTTCAGTATGATCCAACTTTTTATTCATGTCTTGAATCCATTTTAGGTACTCAAAATATTCATTCATATCATTTGGATTGAATTTTTAATAGAAATATGTATGTCTAAGATTATTTTTTTCCTTCTTGTTTGAACCTTTTGATGTTGATCACCAATAATATTCTAAGCATAATCTTTCTTCTCATACTTGGGTGAGATTTTTGAGTACCATCATCATCCCTAAAAAAAGATTAGTATTATTATTATTCTAGATTAATAATAATATAGTTTTTTATTCTTATAATTGATTTCAAAACATTTTTTCCTACTCCACATCCTTATTTACCTATATTCACTTGTCTTCCTCCGATCTTTGAATTACATTCACATCATATGAGTAAAAAATTATTCCCATTTCATTGTGGAAACATCTATATCCTCTTCCTTTTTGGTAATTACCATGAAACATTACTTCTTCACCTTTCTGATCTAACATTCTATTATTTCTACCTTTCTTCTTTATAATAAATGCAAACACGAAACCTCTTAACTGTTTCATACATGGAGTTTTTCCATAAAACTTTTGATATGAAGTCATATATGATTGAGGCCTGTAGAAACAATGATTATAAATAGAAATAGTAGTACTCATGTCTTACCTCCAATAGTAATGATAAAGACAATGTTCAAGTAACATTGTTTGACCCATTTCCACTAAACACTTATTCTTTATTTCAACAAACCAAATTTTAGGGAGTGTATGGAGAACTATAATCATTCCTAATTATATGATTCTAAAGATAACTTTAAAATACTTCACATATTAATTCACCACCATTGTCTATTATCAACATCTTTATGGAATATCAAAATAAAATTTCATATTTTATTATAAAACTTATAAACATTTTCGACGAATAAGAATTATGTTTCATATACATATCACATGTTATGAGAGTAAAATTGAAAATAAATATAATTAAATACTTATCTCCAATTGTTTATTATTTCTTATTAGATCACAAATATTAATATGGATCTCTTCTATGGGTAGTCTTAAACGAATTTGAACATTATTGTTATGTGACTTTGCAATCTTTTCATTCTGATGAGTAATGAAATACTAATCACTTGTTCATGGAAAATTAGGAATGTATCATACAATATCATGCTTTGATAACTTGCTCATATTTCTTTGACACATGTGTCCCACCCTTTTATGGCACAGTTGACTCTCCACCATGATACCTATGTAAGAAGGGTTTTTTATTTAACCCATTTGAAATGAATTTCCTTGTATACGTTGGCCTCATGTGACAATCATACCATAATATTAACTGTTTTATGAAAAAACCCATATTTCTTGAAGATAAATTCATTATCCTTCTGATAAAAATGGGATACACTTAAAAAATTGTGTTTTAACACACCAAAAATTAGATTTTTCCTATATTTCATCTCCTATTTTATAATGATGTCTGATCTGATACCTTTATATTTCAATGATTCATCATTGACAAATGCCACTATTATTTATTTAAAATCTTTCACATTTTCCAACAACTTAATGTCTTATATCATATGAGAATAAAACTATAACATCCCAAACATTTATAAATAAAAATTACACTTGATCTAACTGAATTTCTGACTATGTAAAATGGTTATATAAAATTTGAAATTCCATGGTTTTATGTTTCTATATTTCAAAATATAGTTATGAATTGTTACTGTTTCTAATATATTCATTGAACAATGATAACTTGATTAGTATAAATATTGGGCTTTAACAAATCTAATTTACTCTCACAAAGGAAGAGATGACCTCATCCTGTAGAATTTCTCTATACGAAGCCCATTTTTCATATCTTTGAAAGGATGTTGCATCACTAGGAATCTCTCTTGATCAATCCCAAGCTGAGCTTCAAAACATTATACTTGAATGGAACCACCTAGTGGAGAAGTGGATGTTTATAGACATTACTACCCAAGAGATGTTATACGAGCCACCCCAAGATTATATCACCATCGCTAACCTTACCCTTAGGTCTTATATGGCTGTTATAAGGGGTTATGTAACAAGACCATATCACTATGATTTTGTGCATTATTTTTCTATAGAATAAATAATACAAATTCATTTTATTATTTTTTCTTTCTAAATAGATTTTAAAGGACAAATAGTATTTTTATTTAATATTCAATTTTGAAATATATTTTGTTGATTTACTGAATTTTTGAATTAAATAATATTTTTATAAAATTTAATTACTAAATTAAATATTATTTTATATAAATTGATGTATTATTTTTAGGAATACAATTATAATTTATATTAAGGTCTGAAAACTATTTTTGTCAAAACCCATGAATTTTCAATAAATGATGGTTTTTTCATTAACATTTGAAATTAACAAATTTTAAAAATTATTTAGATGAAAAGAATATATTTTTTGGATTCAGTACATCAAAATTATCAAATTGTGTATTTTTCATAATTTTCACAGATAGGAAAATTTTTGGGTAAAAATTAAATACCGTTTAAATATATAATGTGTCTTATGACATAATTTGGACACATTAGTGATGTAATAAAATAATATAAAAGTGATGTTTTCCCAATATATGTTTTACCTCTAAATATTGTGATTTTATATTTGTTTTATTAATTTTATGATTCCTTAGTGGACCCTCTAAGGCTTATAAATCATTTTAACCTTTTCAAATGATTTCCTTGAGAGTGTGACTCATCTCCACATAATCAAGACAAATATTTTAATAATTTAATATACTGGCCTTATAAAATAATGTCTTCCAATCCCCTTTTCCAAAATCCATGGGAAAAAATTTGACGGTTTGTGGTTATGATTAGTTTAATGTGTGGTGTCCAAAACGAAAATAATAAAGAATTCCCTATCATTTCCTATATATCCCACTAAATATCCCATTAATATTAACTAAAACCATTTAGATATGTACAAACCCATTCCATAATCTCTATATAATCTTATAACGGTTCCCCAATCTCCCAATAATTCCCTCCCAAGCCTCTTCTAAGCCTCTGGGATCACACTTCTTAGTAAGGGATTTCATCCTTAATCATTTTTGTCTAAATTTATTTATATTGTTATGGCATTTTATTTTCAGTTGAAAATATTGGTGTATGATTTTTGACCTACCCTATACTTCCCCTCCTTAGGTTTTAATGATGAGAGACCCCTTTTTCTACCATTAATGTCTCCCATGTACACCCATTTCAATGAAGAAATTCAGTAATGGATTTCACTCTCCACATTTACATTCGAGCAATACTATTATATTATGCATCTAAATTCCATTTAACATGTTGGAAAATGTATCTATATAACCCTCTTACTGTATAGTTCATGTATATATGATGAGAAACCCCTTTATCACTCATCAATCATTTTTAAGAATTCTTATGTCAAACTGTTATGCTTCCGAAATTATATCACGATTTTCTAGATGATTTCATTGAGTTGTGAATACCTTGACCATATATATATCTTTAGTATTCACCATTACACACATTTACATATAAATTATATATTTTCAAATATTTATTCCAAATTCCTTTATTCTGGAATAAATGATGATGTAGAATGATTCCTTGTTGCATGATCAATGTGGAACAGTTATGCGTGAAGTGAAATGATTAAGAAGTGTGTGCCCTGATAGAATTCCAATGAATTGGTTAAAGAATATTATCATGATACACCATGTGAAATGATGGTTTAATCATGCTAATTAAATTTAAATGTGGGTTTACACAGGCTAATTAAAGTACAATTAGGGTTTACTCTTTGTATATGGGCAATGAGTCATGGATCATGCTAATATCATGTTAAATGTTGTTGAAAAATTTCCATGTTATGATAATGAGGCTATATCATGCCATAATGTTCATGTTTCTATTTTTCCAAATTTAAATGACTATTGCCTAAAATGTACTATATTCTTCATTATATTCCTTTTTTATACCCTTTATGGGCTTTATAGCTCACCCATTTCTTATTCATGTCCTTAGGTTATCACATGCATTACTAAGTACGAAGGAATGTTTTGGTCAGGTAAAAGAATTTTTCAATAAAGATGTTGGGTTCTATGCTATAAGTTGTTATATAATGTTCCTAAATTCTGATGACACTAGACTACTCGATCCTCAAATTTGTATTAAGTTCATGTTTATGTAATAAATCTTGTGTAAGTGTATAATAAAGAGTAGGGTTGTTATAGTTGGTATAGAAGGATAGTTTTTGTTAATTTTGGGATTAAGATTAAAAATCCCTAGTGAAATACTTAGGGATATGACTATGTATAATAAAAACATCTGTAAATTTTGGTGAGTATGGATTATGTGGTTTATAAAGAATATACATACATGTCTGGATACGTGCAGGTAGAGGCGTCTCTAGAACAGATGTATCTATGTGTAAAACTCAATAACACAACTTTGGGCTAAAATCATCTGAGAACTACTTCACGAAAATAATAATTAATGGAATCGTGGTTATGAAACTCCCAGGGGATATGATATGGTAAATTCATAATCTTAGTAGGAACAATTATTAGGGGAATAAGAAATGCACCTTAGAATATATAATTGGAAGTAAATAATGGAAAACATTAGTTGATGCCTACAAATTCATAAGTTAAGGAAATAAAAGAAATTAATAAGACAACCATTTTTGTCATTGGATTCCCCTTTATGTGTTACCCCAAACACTCCCTTTATTCAACATAATGTCTAGTAATAGAAGGACTCAGGCTAACAACCGATGTGAAGTTCAATGTGATGAATATTAAAATGATATTCCCAATCCGATGGGTGCAAGAATCACAATATTTTTCATGATACTCTCTTAGTTAACTAATGTTTTTAATAGAATCATGGGTCAGGAGGAAAATTCAACCCACCTAAGAAAGAACATTTTGTAATCACAAACCTCCTAAGACAAAGGCCTCCAACTTTTAATGGATCATCTGGTCCCTCCATCACTGAATAATGGATGAATTCCATTGAAAAGATATTTTTCATCCTTAAATATTCTCAAACAAATAGGTCACTTCATGCTAATTAACGTATGGAGGGGGAAGCTGGTCAATGGTGTAGATTTATAAAAAAATATGAAGCCTGAGTAGGATATCGACGCATTGGAATAGAAGGATTTCTAGAAAATGTTTCTCTATAAATATTTTCCACGCAAACTCTGACTTAAGATGGAAAGGTAAATCCTTGAAATAAAGAAAAAAGATGATTAATCAATGGGATAATATGTTTAATATTTCACCAGGCTTGCATGATATGCCTCTGAATTTGTTGTTACCCCCGAATGCATGGTTGACCGCTTCTTTGGGGGGGCTAAAACTGTAATGACCCAAGCTTGATGTACATGGAAATTACATTACTTTTGCAGAATACTTAATACATAACAAAAACTGACATCCAAGGACCGTAATAGTTTAGTGTTTTTGAAAACATGGAACATAAACTTCTAATCATGTTTAAATATCTTCAACATCTCCCATAAAGATCTTCCCCTTTTGTTTTCTTACGTAAAACATTTTTTTATATCCTGGGGAAAAGAAAACATAAAAATGGGTGTGCTCAAATTCTCAGTAAGGGTAAACATGGAGAACATAAAACAATCCATAAACATTTGAACGTAAAAAAATGAAAATAAAACATCAAAATCAAGAGTAATGACATAATTCTTTGCAGTACATAAAGCATTTATCATAATGTAACATTAATCATGATAAAATAGCATGGGAATAAAACATGGTAGTACATGAGGCATAGATTATAATGGAACATCCATCGTGATTAAATTGCATGGGAATAAAACATGGAATTTTGGCAACCATTAAGCACATGATATGATTTCACTAGTAGCCAAGGAATTGCTGTCAAGACCATCATAGTGGACAAAGTCCATTACTAAATCGGGTTTACCTGCCGTTCTAGCCCTGTATTATTGTACCAGATTTACTTATCGTTACAGCCATGTCTATCTAATGAGATATAAATCCGTACCCAATGGATTGGAGGTAGATATAGGTCTCACCCATCTCTTAATTAAATCATTATTTCGTGTGCCATAAAATAAAAATACATCATTCATAATAACCCAATGAATAAAATGGTTTTCTTAAACATCATCCCATCATAACATAATCCATATAAAATAAATCGATATCATTTCATAATAATAAAAATAAAAAACATTTAAATAATAGAGACATTATAGTTGAAACATAAACATACTAAATAATGTCATCTTAGACGGAAAATAGTTTTTTTTAAAACACTTGAAATGAATTCTTGAAGAAAATATTCTTTCTTCATCAAAATCATTTTATTTTATCAAAATTCCATGAACTTTTAAAGGAAAAGTATTTTTTTGAAAATAATCATGAAATTTTGGAGAGGAACCTTCATTGAAATAAGTCGTTATAAAAATGTAAAAATCCATTCACGCCGTATCAGTTAAAAAAAGAATCTTCTTGTACTTTTGCTGGAAAAGTCAAAAAGTACCTTATATGGTAACCAAAGGAAAGATTCCTTCCATACAATGTGGTAAGAAGTCAACAAAGGGGAAAAATGACTTTAAACATACATGGAAGAATATTAAACATTTTATGAATTTTTTTTTATAAAACATGGACATGGATGACAAACATAACCCCATTAAATACTTATGTATTAGCAATCTCAGATAGAAATGTGATTTACAAAATTATCCCTTACCTTAGGTCTGATATGCCTTTTAAATATCTGAAACTCCTGTATAATGATTTAAATACTGTCATGGACTTATTACAGAATCATATTCATTGTTATGATATCATATATTGTTCCCTTATGACTTTATATTACCCATTATTTTTTAAAATCCACGTTAAAGCAGCGTTTTGGGTAAAATCATTCAGTTATCGTATGTGTTTTGACTTGTTGTTCTTATTATTATTACTTATATACTGATTTACTTAATTCCAGAATGTAAAACATTATTTATATATAATATATATTCAACATATAAATATATATGATAGACCGATAAACGGAATGAAGTACACTTTTCATGGAGACGGTAGGCCATACGTACGCATTAACGCTGTTTTCATTTGCTTATTGAATTTAATGGAATTAAGTATATGAATCATATATGTACATAAATGCAATGTCATTATTATGAAATATCTTTCATTATTTTTTATTATATATACTTAACATACTTGAATGGTTAATCATGGAAAATGAATCTCATCGCCTTCATGGAGACGTTAGTCCGTACGTACGCTTGAGCGATGATATCATTTTGATATTAAAATTGTATATAATTGGATATTATATCATATATAAATAATAATAATAATTTTATATTTATAATTTATATCATTTATACTCATTATTATACCCATCCTAATGGTGAAATGTTTGAATAACAAACGACACCACAACGTGGAAACGGTAAGTCGTACGTATGCACGTGAGGTGACTTTTTCATTCATAGGATGGATAAAAAAACTAACATGGTTGTAACAGTTATATAATAACAAAAAAATATATAGAAGATAATGGAGCTATTATTTTATAATGTAAACAACAATGAAGGAGGAAGTGGAAGAATAAAGGAACTTGAAATATGTGGTGAGATATTTACCTCTTCTTCGGGTTCTTCCTTTAGATTTGATCAAAAGGACTCCGTAGGTTGGCTTTTTGACTAAAGGAAGTCCTCTAGGATGAAGGGAGGACAGTTAATAGGGTATTTGGGCAGGGTTTGGTAGATCAAAATGTCTTGGGAATAGTGAATTTGAGAGAAGAGGGAGTGCCCTTTTATAAAAGAGGTGAGGGGCACCTTAGAAAAAAGGTAAAATATTATTTTATAATAAAGAAATATTCAGTTTATAATGGATCCAATGAGACTTTTTTTAGGCTCAGGTGTGTATGGATCGAAAACCTCTCAACCAATAGGTTTTAGACAAGTTCAGGTTACCATTTTAACCTTATCATTTAGATTTAACTCAAAGATAAATATTTTAACTTTTACCGTGTCTTCTTGTATTCTTATATTATATAGTTAATAAATGTACTATAAACTACCAATAGAACCCAAATTGGTTCATTAATGTCATATATATTATTATATATATCTTTTTGGATGATACATATATTTCTAGAACCATTATATCAATTAATAATATAATATTTGTTTTAAAAACTATTTTATGTCAATTTTGACACTATTTGGTATTTTGTTTTTTCTAAATTTATAACAGAATTATTACATCGAAAACAATTCATCTAACATACCCTAATATGTCATATTAACCTATAAAATTAGTGTAATGCATAAAAATTCTCAAATTAAACTTATTTGTGTATTTAAAATATCAATTATGTTAATATTTCATTAATAAGGTAATTACTGAATCATCATTATATAATAAATAAATTAAATTATTTAATGTCTAAAAAATATAAATAAAATGCCATTATGTAGTAAATATTTTTATATTTATAATGAATATTTATAGTCTAATTTATCTTATGTATAACACTATATTAAAACCGTTTTAGATATTAAACTTTGATTTTAACTATTTTAACTCTTCTTTAAATAAAATAATAATAAATGTCTTAATCTAATCAAAGTAGACCTAAAGGGTAATATTTTATTCCTAAGGTTGTTTTTGGTCGAATTAAACTTATCCAATAGAATTAGTACATGTGTTAGTGTAATAATAATATCATTTTTGCCCTTAATTACCATATTTACTTTTAACTGTGGTAAATAAAACTAAATAGTTACTATTCACCAAATATTATTTTTATCTTATTGAACCACGTTTAACTCCTTGATATTAACCATGTGTATAATATTTTCAAAATTTCACTCACAGAAGTGGAAAAATTATGTTTTATGTAATTTTTCTAATTCTCCTAGGAGGTGGGTAAAAGACGATAAAAAGTTCAATAAAATATTTATATTTTGAAAATTATTATAAAATGACACCAATGAATTACACTATAAATATATAGTTATTATGTATCTATTTTGATGAAAAATAAATTTAAATAAAATAAATTAATATTTAAATAGAAAAAGTCAGTTTTAACCAATAACTCAGTGTTTTTCAGAATTCATCAAAAATTGAAAGTTTTCAGAAAAATTCCAAAAATTCACCCAAGTATAATTTTGATATTCCGAATCCAAAAATGAAGTCCATTTTGAACTATAATATTTATAAAATTTAAAAAATTGGGTATGACTATTCATAAGAGCTAGTTTATAATAATATTATAATAATATATCATTTAGTGAAACTCTGTATTGCGTACACCACACATTATCGAGGAATATTACTCTGGTGTGTTACACATGCGTAGAATAGTGTTTTCATATACTGAAAACTAATATAGGGTTGCATATAGTGCAAGATAATATTGGTGTAGCGTACAACACAATACATCAAAGAAATTAAAAAGAATATTTCTCATAAAATCTCGGCATGTTACATTCTACCCCCCTTAAAATGAATTTCACCCTCGAAATTCATTGGGCTTATAAATCGTTTACTACTTGAAAGTTTCATTCATAGAAACCCACATCGTAAAAAGGATTACCAAAACTTAATTTTAAAAACAAAAGTATGAAACGTAATGGTTACCCAAATGAACTCATCACTGGGTTTCCACATAGAAGAACATAGGTGAAAATATGGATATGGAAGAGAAATCTCACCATCAAGTTCTGATGGATAGTGGTAGAGAACATAGCTATGAAAAAGATAACAATCACAAAGCCCTAAATTTGTGATGATCTATGGTACCATCTAGGAAAACTTTTTAGGTTTTCAAGATCATTTCCCAAACGTTGAATAATTAAAAGAAATACTTACTTGATTTTAGTACAATCTCACTGTTGTTTGTTCCTTAAACAATTTCCACTTCATCTATTAAAGAAATGAAGTTGAATTGTCTTTCGGGAAGTGTTTTCATAACATGCGGTGGAATGATATGTCATTCCATCTGTCTCAAACATAAGGTTAGCAAAAGTTATATACATAAGTCCATCTTATGATGAGATTAACCGTATATGATTCCAAAAATGGAATTATACTTCATCTATCATACAGATTAATAAAATAAAAGTAGTTTCTACTAACCAGGGACTTCTTGTAGGTCATAGGTAGGTGATAAAGGCCTGTCACACTTCAGTTGTGGGTTCGATTCCCGCAACCTTATCTGATGAGACGGGTTGTCACCAGTCTTGCAGGTTGTCCCTTTTTCTAAAACTATATTATTATAGAATTCCAAAAATAATATCGAAAAAAGTTATAGCCTAAAAAAATACTATCTAATTTTTCACTTAATTCATTCCAATCAGTAGGCTTATCCAAAATACTTCGGTCCAAGCTCATAGTATAAAAAAATGATTACTTGAAAGCTCACATAACAATCACGTGAATACCATCATTTATCCCCCATATACCATAAGATATATCGTGTTGGTCACATTCTAAACATGTGAATACCTTAATCATGTATTCTAATGAAACATGAATTATCATAGAACCTTAGTGAAAACATGAACACTGTCAAAAGTTAACTCTTTACACATACCAAAATCCCAAAATTTCTATATACTCAAACCATGATATCCCTTTGTCCTTATACCAATCACATGCTCATGAATACTATCAAACATATTATCTTCCCCTTATCCCTTCAATATACACATATCATCTGCTTTCCAAAAATATTTCAATCACTTTTCATGGTTACCTGTACCATATAATTATTTAAAAACACAAAAAAAATATTACATAGATATTCCAATATTCCACGATACTATAATTGAGATTCCACAACATTATTTTTGAATCTCGTTACTTAAACACATAATAATTCATACCAGATCGTTTTCATACTCAAAATCCCCAATAGTGATCGTATGTTACTTCCCTTTGTCCTTTTCCTTAAGTGGTTGTTGATGTTGATCATCATTAACCCTTGGATTAGGGAATTGGTTATAATAATTCCCCATTTCCTTGCACTTGTAGCACTATAGTGTTGGTGGAGTGTAATATGTATCCTTTCCTCAATTCACATCATTAGAAACCTTTTTCCCATTACATCGACACCCAGCTGCTCGATGATCTTCTTTTCCACACTTGAAACATTTTCTAGTACCTTTTAAACAAACTCGACCATGCTTCATTCCACAATTTGAGCATAAATAAACATTCACCTTCTTTTATCCATTGTTATGATATTTTTTCTTATACTCAATCATTAATTTCTTGTCAAAACCATGATATGGATATGTTACACAAACATCCATTTCTACCTTGATATAATAACGCTCAATTTCATCATAACTACTGATGTCTCTTATCACTAATGCCCTTCGATGACTTGGTTTTAAGACATTGAAGAATTGATAAACTTTAATTTCAGGATGGATGATAAAGCTAGATGCATACCTTGCAAGCCCTGTAAAATTCGCCTCCTATATACCAACATAATCATTATACTTTTTCTTAAGCTCAAGGAATTCCTTTTCCATCTTTGTTCGAAGAATACGAGGGAAGTACTTATTGAAAAACAAGTTCTTGAACTCATCCCATTCCATGGATTCAATTTCATCCTGTGGCCTTGTATTCTTAATTAGTGTCTACCACTGGTCCGCTTAACCTTCTAAATGGTAAATAACCAAAATGACTTTTTCATGTTCTGAGCAACGAAGTATGGAAAATATCTTTTCAATGGTAATGATCCTTTTTTCAGCAACATGTGGACCAGAAGACCCATTTAAAGAAGGTGGATGTTGCCTCATGAAGGACTAAATAGAATATTGTTCCCTTCTCTACTCATTTGTAAGTCCAGAATGATTCATAGCTTGTGTAAGTATAGCAATAAGATTTTTCACTCCATCTCCCATGACATTGGTTTGTTCAGGAGGACAATCATTGCATTTTCCATTACATTTATAAACATGGTTCTTTCGAGTTCCATCCATCGTCTAAAACCCAAAAAGAATAGTGTGATGCAAAAATCATGATAGGGAAAACAACATAATAAAGGGGGAGTACCTTCAATATATAACATCTTATGTTTAATTCTAAGATATGTACCATAATTCTAGGACTATTACCTAAACGTATAATTAACATTAGGGACTTCCCTAGACATACCTTAGAAATATCTCTAGGGATCTCACTAAAGTTTTCGCATCCTAGTTTCTAATGGTTGACTAAACCATTCCTCTAATACCAACTATAGACACCCAAGCTTGACATATACGGACATTAAATTACTTTTTTCAAATACTTAATACATAACAAAAACTGACATCCAAGAACCATAATAGTTTAGTGTCTTCGGAAACATGGAACATAAACATCTAATCCTGTTGAAATATCTTCAATATATCCCATAAAGATCTTCCCCTATTGTTTTCTTACCTAAAAACTTTCTTTATATCCCGTGGAAAAGAAAACACAAAAAGTGGTGAGCTGAAATGCTCAGTAAGGGTAAACATTGAGAACATAAACCAAATACACTAACATTTGAACGTAAAAACATGAACATAAAAAATCAAAATCAGTAGTAATCACATAAATCTTTGTGGTACATAAAGCATTGATAAAAAAGGAACATTAATCATGATAAAATAGCATGGGAATAAAACATGGTAGTACGTAAGGAATAGATCATAATGGAAATCAACCATGATAAAATAGCTTTGGAATAAAACAAGGAATTATAGCAACCATTGAGCACAAGATATTATTTCTCTAGTATCCAAGTCATTGCTTCCATGACCATAATAGTGGATAAAGTCCATTACTGAATCAGGTTTACCAGCCGTTCCAGCCTTGTATTAATGTACCTGATTTACTTGCCATTGCAGGCATGTGTATCTCATGAGATATAAATATTTACCCAATTAATTGGAGGGATATATATGTCCCACCCATCTCATAATGAAATCATTATTTAGTGTGCCACAAAATAAACATACATTATTCATAATTACCAAATGAATAAAATAGGTTTCATAAACAACATCCCATCATAACATAATCCATAGAAAAGAAATGGATATCATTTCATCATAATAAAAATAAAAACATATAAATAATAGAGACATTATAATTGAAACATAAACATACTAAATAATGTCATCTTAGATGGAAAACAGTTTTGATAAAACACTTGAAATGTATTTTTGAGGAAAATATCCTTTCTTCTTCAAAATCATTTTATTTTCTCAAAATGCCATGAAATTTTAAATGAAATTTTTTTTTTGAAAATGATCATGAAATTTTGTATAGGATGATTCATTTAAATAATTTATTATGAAACCGTAAAAATCCATTCACGTCGTACAAGTTAAAAAACACATTCTTCTCATACTTTTGTTGGAAAAGTAAAAACGTACCTTATATGGTGACCAGAAAAAGATTCCTTCCATAAAATGTGGTAAGAAGTCAATAAATGGTAAAAATGACTTGAAACATACATGGAAGAATAGTAAACATATTTTAAAAACATTTTTATAAAATATGTATGTGGATTATAAACATAACCCAAGTAAATACTTACCTATAAGAAATCTCGGATAAAAATGAGATTTGAAAAATTATCCCATACATTAGGTCTGATATGCTTTGTACGTATCCGAACCTCCTGTAGGATGATTCAAATAATTCCATTGACTTATTACATAATTATACTCATTGTTATGATATCATATATGGTTCACTTATGACATTATATTACAGGTTCTTTTGTAAATTCTATGTTAAAGCAGCGTTTTGGGTAAAATCATTTCATTTATCCTACGTGTTTTGTCTTGTTGTTCTTGATATTACTACTTATATCATGATTTAAATAATTACAGAATTTAAAACATGATTTATATATAATATATATTCACCATATAAATATATATTATAGATCGATAAATGGAATGAAATGCACCGTTTATGGAGACGGTAGGTCGTGCGTACGCATGACCGCTGTTTTTGTTTCCTTATTGAAATGAATGGAATTTAGTAAATGAAACATATATTTACATAAATCATGTTCCATTATAATGTAATATCTTTCATGATTATTTATTATATATACTTTATAATCATACTTGAATGGTTAATCATGGAAAATGAATCTCATCGCGTTCATGGAGATGATATTCCGTACGTACGCACAAGCGATGATATAATTCCTTTGATATTATAAATTTATATAATTGGATGTTATATCATATATAAATAATCATAATAATGTTATATTTATTATTTATATCATTTATACTCATTATTATACCCATCCAAATGATGAAATGTTTGAATAACAAACTACACCACAACGTGGAGATGGTAAGCCATGCGTACGCACGTGTGGTGACTTTTTCATTCATAGGCTGGATAAAATAACTAATATGGTTTTACCATTTCTATAATAACATAAAAGTTTATATAATATACTAGAGTTATTATTTTATAATGGAATGAACAACGAAGGTGGAAGTGGAAGAAGAAAGGAACTTGAAATAGGTGGTGAGGTATTTACCTCTTCTTCAGGTTCTTCCTTTTGATTTGATAAAAAGGGCACATTTGGTTGGATTTATAACTAAATTAAGGCCTCTAGGATGAAGGGAAGACAGTTGAGAGGGTATTTGGGCACGTTTTGGCCGAGCCAAATGGCTTGGGATGAGTGAATTTGAGAGAAGAGAGAGTTCCCTTTTATAAGAGTGGTGAGGGGCACCTTAGAAAATACTTAAAATATATTTTTTATAATAAAGTCATATTCGGTTTATAATAGCTCCAAAGAGACTTATTTAGATTCTAGGGAGGGTATGGGTCGATTTAATTTCAACCAATAAGTTTTATACATGTTTAGGTTTCCATTTTAAACTTATCATTTAGATTTAACTCTGAGTTAAATAATTTAACTTTTACCGTGTCTTCTTCAATTCTTACACTATATGGTTAATAAACATACTATAAACTACCAATAGAACCCCAATTGTTTCATTAATGTCTTATATTTTATTATATAAGACTTTTTCCGAAAATTAGATTTTTAGGACCATTATATCAATTAATAATATAATATTTGTTTTAAAAACTATTTTATGTCAATTATGACACTATTTGGTATTTTGTTTTTAGTAAATTCATTAAAGTATTATTACTTCGAAAACAATTCATCTAACCAACCCTAATATGTCATATTAACCTAGAAAATTATTTTAATTCTTAAACAGTCTCAAATTACACTTATTTGTGTATTTATAATATCAATTGTGTTAATATTTCATTAATAAGGTAATTACTGCATCATCATTGTGTCATAAATAAATTAAATTATTTTATGTATAAAAAATATAAATAAAATACCATTATTTAGGAAATATTGTTTTTCTTTCTAATTAATATTTATAGTCTAAATTATTATATGTATAATCGTATATTAAAAATATTTTACTTATTAAACATTGATTTTAACTATTTTAACTCTTCTTTAAATAAAATAATGATAAATGTCCAAATCTAATCCAGGTGGACCTAAAGGGTAATATTTTATTCCTAAAGTTGTTTTTAGTTGAATTAAACTTTACCAATAGAATTATGACATTTGTTAGGGTATTAATAATATGATTTTTACCCTTAATTAACCTATTTACTATTAAACGTGGTAACTAAAAGTAAAAAGTTACTATTCACCAAAAATTATTTTTATCTTATTGAACAACATTTTACTACTTGATATTATTCGTGTCTCTTGGAGTTTCTAAATTCCACTCACAGAAGCAGAAAAATTGAGTTTTATGTAAATTTGAAAATTCTCATAGTAGGTGGGTAAAAGACGGTAAAAAGTTCAATAAAATTTTTATATATCTAAAATTATTATAAAATGAATCCAATGAATTAAAATGAAATTATATAGGTATTATTTATCTATTTTGACTGAAAATAAATTTATATAAAATAAATGATTATTTAAATAAAAATTCGGTTTTAACCAATAACTCAGTGTTTTTCACTATTTATCAAAAATTGAAAGTTTTCAGAAAAATACCAAAAATTCACCCTAGGATAATTTCAATATTCTGAATCCAAACATGATTTCCATTTTGAAAAATAAAATTCATAAAATCTCAAAAATTTGGTTTTACTATTCCTAATGGCTAGTTTATAATAATATTATAATAATATCTCGTTTAGTGAAACTCAGTATTGCGTACAACAGACGCTATCGAGGATTGTTGCTCTAGTGTGCAACACAAGCCTAGAATAGTGTTTTCATATAATCCAAGATAATATAGTGTTGTGTATAGTGAAATATAATCTCGGTGTAGCGTACAACACAAGACATCAATAAAATTAAAAAGAATACTTCTCATAAAATCTCAGGGTGTTACAAAAACCTAGCCTACGGAACGACCTAGCGATCCATGACGTCAAGAGCTATGAGAAACTTTTCTAATGTTCCCTCAAATTCAAAATGGAGATAATAGAATATCATGGATATAATATGGATAATAAGAATAAGGGGGAATTTAATACTATTAGTTTGATTGATAAATCCAACAGTGGAAAAAAATTCCAGCACCCAACATTTCAAAAGTGCAGAAAAAAGCACCCCGAAAATTTCTTGAATGGAATGAAGAAATGTATTAGGTGTGTAGTAGAAGGGAGATGATATATTAAATACCGAAAATAAAAACCCACTAATGTGATAGAGAAGAAAAAAGATCATTTTGACCATCACTGCATTGTTCATTTCATCAACTACAATGAATCATGGAACATTGAAAACCAGTGCCCTAATCTAAGGGTTTTTGGAGGAAACTAACAACATCCAAGGCAGTAAGGGTGAGCTTCTTCCATCAGTACATCCGAAGTTATCTTTGAAAAAGAAGTTGTTATAGGTAATCTAGTTATTTATTCATGAATAGTGAACGTACTTTTTGATTCTTGTTCAATGCATTCATTTATTTCCCAAATGTTTAGTAGAACAATACCATCACCACCACAAATCATGGAATAACTGATGTTGGTGAGAATGGAAAATGGGGCAATTATTTCATCCCATAAATATAACACCTCCCCTGACATAATATTTGGATTGAACATCCCAGTGAACATATTCATACTCCCTCTTATGGAATTTGATATAATTCATGGCATTAATTAGATTTCTATATTTAGAGAGAACATAAATTGGCGTGAGTAGGAAATCACTCTTCATATGGAGAATCAACCCCTAATTATGTACAAGTGAAAGGAGGATTATGAATCTTCCATAGCACCATCATCTCATGTGTGGATATTACTGCCCTATGAACATTTGTATCTTTCATAGATGATTGAGTCTAAGGAAGAAACCATCCTATAAGACATAACTATTGTGAGGGAATTCGCTGAAGTGTTTCCCGAGGAATTGTCTAGTCTTCCTCCTAGACGATATGTTAAAATCTCAATTGATATTATACCTGATTAATTTGCAATATCTAAGACTATATATATAATTGATATTGTGGAACATGAGGAGCTAAAGAAACAACTACAGGATAATTTGGATAAGGGTTTATAAGTCAAGTACTTCAACATCATGTGCACCAGACCTCTTCATCAAGAATAATGATGGGTCAATTCTCCTTTGCATTGATTATCATGAGATCGAAAAAATATGATAATGAAAATATATTTTCTACCATGATTTTTTTAATAGTTTGATCACCTTTGTGGACACAATACTTCTCCAAGGAGGATTTTTAGTCGGGATATTACCAAGTAAGGGTGAATAAAGAGGATATCCCCAAGATTGCTTTTTGTAAATGGTAAATGCACTATAAATTCATATTAATACCTCTATGGATAACTAATACTCCAACAATCTTCATGGAAATGATTAATAGAGTCCTTATTGAATACCTTGAAAAATTTGTGATAGTCATTATAAATGATATTATAATATACTCCAAAACCCTAGAAATCATGAGGAGCATCTATGCAATATACTAAAGACCTTGCGCAAAGAGAAGCTATATGAAAAGTACATAATGCGTGTTTTTTTGTTGAAGGAGGACTCATTATGAGGTTATATAATCCCAAAATATGGGATATCTGTAGATCCCTCAAAGATTGATTCAATTGAGTGATGGTCGAGGCCAACATCGGTGACAAATATATGTAGCTTCCTGGGGTTAGATGTATATTATAACCGATGTTAGAGAAATTTCTCATGATTGTAAATCCCTTTTACCAATATACCTTGGAAGGGAGTAAAGTTTTCTTGGATTGATGAATGTGAAGAGAGTATTAAGGAGTTGAAAAAAATGCTTATCATTATGCCCATGCTCACAATACCCACAAGGTAAGAACTTTCTTGGTTATTTAGAAATACTTCGAAGAAGGTAATGGGCTGTGTTTTGATGAAAAATGAAAAAACTCATTAACTATGATTCAATGAAATTGAATATTCATGAGAAAAAATATCTATCACATGATCTGAAGTTGGCTATTGTATTCTTCACTTAAATTTTTTTGCGACATTACCTATTTGGGGAGATGTGTAAAATATATAGAGACCCGGAAAGCATCAAGTATATATTCACACAGAGAGAGTTGAATATGAACAAACAAATATGGTTAATGATGATCAATGACTATGAATGATCAATCCTTTTCCACTATAGGAAAGCGAAAAAGGTGGAATATGCTTTATGTAGAAAAGACCCAGTGATTCTATCATTGATGAGAATTGAAAAGGATCTAATTTTCCTAGATTTAATGAAGACGGATATGGGAATCGTAAATAAGGGACCAAAATCAATCCTTTCCCAAAATATTTCTCAACCATCTCTTTTAGAATGGTTATACAATTCTAAAAAGGATGATTTTAGAATTCAAAAGATAGTGGAAACTATTAGAAAAAGGAAATCCTAAGAGTTCAATGTTAATGATGAAGGTATTGTGAGATTTGGGTCACGACTATGCATCCTATAAAATCTAGAGTAAAACAATTAATTTTTGAATGATTAACATAGTTCTAATTTCAACATTCACCTTGAAAATACAATGATCTATCGAGATATCCGAGAGAATTATTGGTGGGATAACATGAAGAAGGAGATCACTGAGTATACATCCATGTGCCGGGTATATCAGCATGTGAAGGCTGAGAGGTATATTTCTATGGGGTTAATGCAACCATTACCCATAACAGAATGAAAATAGTAGAACATCACCATGGAATTCATCACCAGACTTCTGAAGAAATCCAAAGGAATCAATGCTATCTGGGTTTTTATGGATCATATTACAAATACGGAACAATTCATTGCAATTAAATATTATTTAACATTGGGTCAACTGGCATAGATATATATCAAATAAGTTGTAAGGTACCATAGAGTATCACTATCAAATATATCCAATTTTGATTCAAGAATCACCTTTATGTTCTGGAAGTGTCTTCATCATGCTCAAAATACTGAGCTGAACTTTAGTATGATTTAACATCCTCAAACTGATTTCCAATCTGAGAAGATAATCCAAACACCTAGGGACATTATGATATCATGATTAGTGGACTTCAAATTCAGATGATATCTACATATTTCCTTGGTTTAGTAATCTTCTTACAACAATCTCCACCCAAGCATCCAAATGGGTCCTTATGAGTCCCTTTATGGGGAGAGGTGAAGAACACCACCATGTTGGGATAATGTTGGGGAGAGAAAACTCCTAGGTCCAGAAATGGTTGAGGATATGGCAGAGAAATTTAATACCATCCACTAGCATAGAGACGAAAAAAGATCTATGTGGACAATCATCGACGAGACCTAGAGTTTGATGTTAGAGACCTGGTATTCCTCTACATATCACTATGGAAGAGAGTGTATGATATTTGTGAAGAAGAGAAATCTTATTCAAAGGTATATTGACCCTTTTGAGATCATTGAACACATTGGAGCAGTGTCATATCAACTAGCACTCCCACCGAACCAATCTCAAGTAAATGATGGATTCCATGTATCACACATTAGGATGCACATACCAGAACCATTTAATTTACTCAATCTAGAGGTGGTACCATTAGATAATTGCATCTCTAATGATGAGAATCTAGTTATGATCTTAGATCATAGGGAAAAAGTTATATGAAATAAGACAATTCCCCTTGTAAAGGTGTTGTGGCGATACCACATGTTTGATGAGGAAATGTGCGAATCAGAGGAATTGATCAGGCAGAGTTACAAAAATTAGTTTTTGAGATAGAAAAGTAAATTTCAATGGCCAAATTTATTGATGGTGGAAGATTGTAATGATACAAACTTTTATTAATGAAAATTCTTCTTGATCTAATTAAATGTATTATTATGTAAAATGGTTATTTAAAAAATTCAAATTCTTGGTTTTATGTTTTTGGATATCAAAATACCAATATGAACAGTTATCATCGCTAATATAGTAATCTAATAGTGATCCCATGATTTGTATAAATATAGGGCTTTAACAAATTCAATTTACTCAGAAAAAGGAATCGATTGCCTCATATAATAGAATTGATCCATACAAAGCCCATTTGTTGGATCTAGGAATGGAGGTAGCATCACTATAATTATCTCTTGAACAAGCCCAATCCGAGCCTCCAAATGTTATTCTTGAATTGAACTGCCTACATTAGATGTGGAAAAGAATTGGAATTACCACCCAGATAATGTTATCCGAGACACCCCAATAGTCTATCATCATCAGACACCATACCCTTAGGTATTATGTGGGTGTTATAAGGTGCTTTGTTACAATACCCTATAACTCTGATTATATTTATTATTATTTTATAGAAACAATAATATACATTAATTTATTCTTGTTACATTAAAAATATTCTTTAAATCACAAATAATATTTTTACTTAATATTCAATGAAGAAATTTATTTTGATGAATAAATTGATTTTTTTATTAAATAATATTTTATTAAAATATTATTTCTAAGTTACGTTTTAATTAATATAAATGATATTTAAATTTTTAGGAAAACAATTGTAATTTTTATTAAGGTTTGAAAAATGTTTTTGTAAAAAACCTATAAATTTTTACAAAATTTTGGTTTTTATATTTAAAAAAATTTAAATATATAAAAAATTATATAGGTAAAATGAATTTCATTTTTGGATTTAGAATGTCATAATTATCTAATGGTGAATTTTTCATAATTGTCTGAGATAACTGAATTTTTGTGTAAAAATTAAATACCGTTTAAATGTATAATGTGTTTTATGTCATCATAATGAACCAATAGTTCTGTAAGAAAAAAATATAAAATGATGTTTCCGCTAATATATATTTTTCCTCTAAAATAATGTGATTTTATATTTTTTTGATTAATTTTATGATTCTTTTTTGGACCCTCAAGGTCACATAAACCATTTTAACTTTTTAAAATTATTTTCATGAGAGTGTGACTCACCTCCACATAAGAAAGCATAATATTTTTATAAGTTCGGCCATTGTCATTATAAAATAAATTTTCCCTCTCCCCTTTGGAAAAAACCATGGTAAAAAATAATTTTATTGTTTTTGGTTTTGATTAGTTTAAAGTGTGTTTTCCAGAACCTAAATAATAAATAATTCACTCTCCTTCCTACATAAACCAACTCAATATCACATTCCTCTTCACACAAATCATTTGGATCCTGACTAACCCCTGCACTCCTCTCACTATAATCTTCCCAAGGTTCCACAAGCACCCATGAATCCCATCGTAATCCACTCCCAGGCCTTCGGGATTACACTTCCAAGTAAGAGAGTTCACTCTTTCTCAATTTTGTGCAAATTTCATTATAGTGTTATGTCCTTTTATTTTGAAGTAAAAAATGTTGGGTAATGATTTATATCCTCCCATATGCTTCCATAATTATGTTTGAATGATGTGATACTCCTTTACCTCTCATTAATTCCTCCCATGTACACCCATTACCATGCCGAAATTCTATAGGGATGCATCTCTCCTCATTCACATTCAAGCAATTCATTTATGTTATGCATCTAAATTCAATTAAATATGTTGGAACATATATCAATATGTACCCATTATTTTCCATTTAATGTACATATGATGGGATACACCTTTTTCTATCATCAACTATTTTTATGAATTATTATGTCCCTCCGTTTTGCTGGAGAATTTGCACCTATATTTTCAAAGCCAAAGTCATTGTGTAGTTAATACCATGCCCAATTCTCTATCAAGGGTATTCAACTTTACAAACATTTACTTATCTATTATACTATTTTATGTATTTATATAACATTAATTTTGTAACACCCCATGATTTTATGAGATAAATTCTTTTTAATTTATTTTATATCTTCTATTGTATGCTACACCAAGATTAGCTTGTTCAATACGCAACATCGTATTAGCTTGTAGTATAAACATCACTATTCTTAGCTCGTGTTACACACAATTTCAAGTACGTTTTGTAGAAATTATTCTAAAAAACATTAAGTTTAGATTCTATTCAATGTATAAATTAAATAATATTTGAATACGTTATACACAACACCAATGGAATATTTCAATACATGCAACACTAACTTCGCTTGTGTTACACACAAGAGCGACCTTCCTAGATATCTTGTGTTGTACGTAATACTATGGTTCACTAAACAAATATATATTGTTATAATATTATTATAAACTAGTCGTAATGTATAGTATTAACCACATTTTGAATTTTATAACATTATCATTCATCTTACACATACTCTAGAACATGGTATGAGAACAATATAAATTTTTCGGAAAAAATAAATATTTTTAAAAAATATAGTTTTGCCTCCTTTTGATGGAGAAAAAACATTAAATATAGTTTTTTAACAAGTTAATAAGTTCAATTTGGCAAAATAAAACACTTTCTGGGAATCTGGATATAAGAATTTACTTTGGATAAATTTTTGATATTTTTCTGATAAGATTCTGATTTTGATGAATAGTAAAAATAAGCAAAATTTTAATTGAAAACATCTTTTTTCATCAAAATAATTTATATGGTTAAAATATATTATTTAATATTTTTAATGTATAAATAGAATAAATATTTAACATTTAATATTATGTATTTCATTATATTTAATTTTACATTGAATTCATAGTTAAAAACAATTAAATCTTTTGCATTGTTTTAACTTTTCAAACCCATTTTCTCAATAGTGGGATTAGTTTAAATTAAAAACCAAACTTATGTGTTTTGAATTTATAAAAATTGTTTCCATATTTGGAATCAGTAGGTCAAAATTATGTTAATAAGACACTTTTTATTTTCAGGCATTATGAATAGTTAATACGGAAAATTTTATTTACAAAAGTTAAAGGAAAATCAGGTAATTAAGGGTAACAATAATATTATGAAATTAACCTAACACATGTATTAATATAATTGGATGATTATATTTCATCCTAAAATATACTTGGGTCGAAATGGTATCTTTTGGAACCCACATTGATGTGATTAAGACCTTTAATTTATTTTATTTAAAGAATGTGAAATATGTCTCACTCAAACATTAATAATTAAATTATATTTAATATAATGTTATACTAAATATAAAATATATTATAAATACTAATTTGAAATATAACATTCTTTTATTCAAGATGGTAATTTATTTGTTATTTTTAAGAAGTATATAATTACCTTAATAGCTTATACATTAATGATGCAGGAATTATTTATTTGGTGGAAACTCAAAAATAGGGTTTTTATTAATATAATAATACGCATCAAAAGGACCATAAACTTGGCTAAACCCTATAAATCGAGTATATATATACCATAATCATTCAAGGGTAAAATTGTAGGCCATTTGGAGCCTTATAAAACTAATTATTACATTTATATGATATTATTTTAAATGATGTCAAAGTTGTCACCTTCATACATTATTAAAGATAACATCTTAAAGGTTGGTTGTTTTAGAAGATAAATTAGAATAAAAGCATTATTATAAAATATATAAAATTTATATTCATCATCGTATTTTTTTTAATTTTTATGTAACAAATAAGTATATAAAATAATTTTACAGAAATGTTGTAGTAATTATTTTATTAAGATTAATATCAAATAAATGGTTTTAAAAATATTAAAATAAATATTATATGAACTGATTAATGTTCACCCCAAATTTAATAGATAAATATGTCATATTAGGAATCCATTAAATATTTTGGTTTGAACATATCTTTTATGTGTATTTTATTTAAATTCAAATAAATGAATAGTGACAAATTTGACACTATTGATATTTTATAAAAATAAAATATTATTAAATTTTTTACAAATCCCAATAATATTTCAAAATTATGAAATAAAATTTATATGGCCAGAAAATTCCTAAATTATATAGACAATTAAAAACACATAATTAAATATTTATAAAAATTTAAAATTTAGAATATTATTACCACAAATAAGATTAAATATATTAAATAAGGATAAATCAAATTGATAAGATTTAAAATAATTTCCCAACATGTCTAAATTTTATTGGATGATGAGCTTACAACCCTATCTCTTATCATCTTTAATTTTAAGTCAATTTGGAGTTTTTTAAGTGGGTTTTGAGTTTATTATAAATTAATATTTTGAGGTTTCCAAAAGTGTCCCTCTCCTCTCTTATAAAATGCCACCCCTACCTCTTCTCTTGACTCCATTTTAAGCCTTCAATATCATCCAACCTCTGCCAATTTCTCTTCTCAACCTCTCTAGTTACTTTATAGTGGTTCTGGTCTTCTCAAAAGACCCACTCTAGTGCCCTAAAAGAATATTTAAAAGAGGCATGTCGAGGAAGAGGAGTCTCAGACACATACGGAAGAAATTGGTCATAAGGTAATGGATAATTATTCCAATCTCGTTCTTATTAGGGATTATATATTCATATGTATTTATTGGGGTTATGTTTATTATCCATATCCATTTTTTTCTCAAAATGATTTCATAAAATGTTTAATATTATTCCATATATGTTTAATGTTATTTTCACCCTTTTATGACTTTTACCACATTGTATGGAAGGAATATTTCTTTTATTTACCATACAATGTACTTTTTTACTTTTCTATAAAAAGTATGAGAAGAATGTTTTCTTAACTTATACAGCATGAATGGATTTTTACAGCTTCATAATTCTTTATTTTCATGAAGCTTCTTGTACAATATTTAATGATTATTTTCAAAAAAATATACTTTTATTTTAAAATTTCATGGCATTTTGTGAAAAGAAAATGGTTTTGAAAAACAGAGGATAGTTTCCTCAAGAAAAAATTTGAAGTGTTTTATCAAAAAAAATTTCTATCTAAGAGGATATTATTTAGTATATTTATGTTTCATGTATAATGTCTCTATTATTTACATGGTTTGATATTTCTTATGATGAAATGATATCCATTTGTTTTATATAGATTATTTAATGATGAGAAAATGTTTATGAAACCCATTTTATTCATTGGGTTATAATAAATAATTTAAGTTTATTTTGTGGAACACGTTATAATGATTTCATTATGAGATGGGTGGGAATTATATCTCCCTCTAATTCATTGGGTAATGATGTATATCTCATTATATAGACATGGATAGAATGACATGTAAAATCAGGTTTAGTAATACAGGGATGGAAGGGCAAGTATACATAGTTCAGTAATGGACTTTGTCCACTATAACGGTCTTGGAATCAATGAATTGGATACTATGGAAATAATATCATGTTTTTAATGGTTTGGAACAATTACATGTTTTATTTACATGCTATTTTATAATGATTAACTTTCATTTGTGATCTATGCCTTATGTACTGCCAAGATTTTTGTTATTACTCATGATTTTGATGTTTTATGTTCCTGTTTTTCTGTTCAAATGTTTATGGATTGTTTTATGCTCTCCATCTTTTCCATTACTAAGAATTTGAGCTCACCCTTTTTATTTTTTCTTTTCCCCAAGATATAGAGAAAGGTTTTAGGTAAGAAAACAAAATGGGAAGACCTTTATGGGAGATGTTGAAGATCTTTCACCATTATTAGAAGACTATGTTTTGATTTTCCAAAGACACTAAAATAATATGGTATTTGGGCGTCTGTTTTCATCATGTATTAAGTATTCATCATAAGTAATGTAATGTCTATATACATCAAGATTTGGTTCTCTACAATTGGTATCATAGTGAAGGTTTAGTTAACATTTGGAAAATAGGAAGCAAAAAATTTAGTGAGATCCCTATAGATATTTCTATGGTATGTTTAGGGATATCCCTATGGTTAACTATAAGTATAGTTTGTATTCCTAGAATTACGATAAAAATCATAAAATTAAAACTACGATGTTATATATTGATGGTACTCCCCATTTATTATGTTGTTTTCCTAGCATGACTTATTACACTAACACTATTATTTTTGGTTTTTAGATGAAGGCTGGCACCCGAAGGAACTGTGTTGATAAATGTAATGGACAATGCAATGATTATCATCCTGAACAATCCAATGTTATGGAAGATGGAGTGCATAATCATATTACTATACATACACAAGATATTAATCATTTTGAACATCCAAATGAGTGGAGAAGGGGACTATATTCTTTTGAGTCCTTTATGAGGAAAGGCCCACCTTCTTTCAATTGGTCTTCTGATCCACTTATTTTGGAACAATGCATTAGTACCATTGAAAAGATATTTTCCCTACTTCATTATTCAAAAAATGATAAAGTCATTTTAGCTATTTACCATTTACAAGATGAACCATACCAGTGGTGTAATCTAATTTAGAATATAAGGCCCCAAGATGAAATTGAAGCCATGGAATGGGATGAGTTCAAGAACTTGTTTTTCAAGATGTGATTCCCTCTAATTCTTTGAAAAAATATGGAAACAGAGTTCCTCAAGCTTAAGAAAAAGGATGATGAATCAGTTGGTATATACGAGGAAAATTCAATAGGGCTTGCAAGGTATGCATCTAGGTTTATCATCCAACCTGAAAGTAAAGTTGATCGATTCTTCGGTGGCTAAAACCCATGTCTTAGAAGGGAATTATCTATAAGAGAATTCATTAGATATGAATAAATTGTGCACTATGCTATCAAGGTAGAACTGGAAGTTGGTGTTACATATCCATCTCATGGTTTTGACACGAAAAGAAATATGGAGTTCAAGGAAAAATCTCAAAACAATAGTGAAAATAAGACAAATGGCTCGTTATGCTCAAAGTGTGGAAAGAAGCATGGTTGATATTGTATTAAAGGAACTAGAAAATTTTTTATGTATGGAATAGAAGGTAATCGAGCAGATGAGTGTTGAAGAAATGGGAAATAGGTAGCTAATGATGTGAATAGGGAAAATACTACAGAGAACGCACCACCAACACTTCAATGCTACGAGTGCAAGGAAATGGGGAATTATGGAAACCAATGCCCTAATCCAAGGTTTAATGATGATCAAAATCAACAAAATATTAAGTAAAAGGACAAAGGGATGCCACAAGTGATCACCATTTGTGATTTTGAATATGAAAATGAAGTGGTGGAATTATTAAGTGTATATTCAATGGGATTCCAAAATAGTGTTGTGGTGTCTCATTTATAGTATTAAAGAATATTGGAATAACTATGTGTAGGTTTTCAATAGTTGTATGGTACTAGAAACCATGAAAAGTGATTGAAATATTTTTGGAAAGTAGATGATATCCGCATAATGAAGGGATAAAGGGATTATGAGATGTTTGATAGTATTAATGAGCTTGTGATTGATAACAGGAAAAAGTGATATCATGATTTGAGTATTTAGAATATTTGGTATGTTTGGTGTATATAAAGGGTTAATGTTGACAGAATTCTTGTTATCACTATGGTTCTATAATAATTTATGTTATTATCATATTTCAAGAGGATGCATGATGAAGTCCTTCAAATGTTTGGAATGTGACCAACTAGATATATCTTATGATATATGGTGGATAAATGATGGATTGACATGATTATTATATGACCTTTCTTGAAATAATTTTCATTATACTATGAGATTGGATATAATTATTTTGGATAAACATAAATTTGGGAATGGATTGATTTAGACATTATATAGTATTGTTTAAGTCGATAACTTTTTGATATTATTTCAAAAATTTTATAACAATATAGTTTTAGAAAATGGACAACCCATAGGATGGGCGACAAACCATCGCGTTAGACAAGGCTTCCGGAATCGAACCCACAACTGAATTGCGGCATGCCTTTATCGCCTACCACTGGCCTAAAGAATGTCCATGGATTGTAGAAATTAGTTTTATTTTATTAAGCGGTTTGATAGATGAAGTATAAGTCCATTTTTGGAACCATATAAGATTAATGTCACTATAGATAGACTTATGTATATTTCATATATTATGATAACCTTTTTTGTGATAGAGACAAATGTAATGACCTATCATTCCATTGCATGATCTACTAATACTTCAAGAATGAAAAATTCAATTTCATTTCCTTAAATAAGAGATTATGTGTAAATTGTTCATGGAATGACCAACGATGATTTTACACTGAAATCAAGTAAGTGTTTATCCTTATGAAAAAATTCATCAACATTAGGGAAATTATCTTGAAAACCAAAAATGTTTCTCTAGTACCCTTATATCTGATGAATCAGATGGTACCGTAGATCATCAAAAATTTATGGCTTTGTCATTGTTGGATTTTTCATAGCCATGTTCTCTACCACTCTTCATCAGAACATAATGGTTAGATTTCTCTTCCATATCCATATTTCAACTATATTCTCTTATGTGGAAACCTAGTGCTGTAATAATTTGGGTGACCGTTATGTTTCAGATGTTCCTTTTTAAAATTATGTTTTAGTATTCCTTTTTATGATGTGGGTTTCTATGAAAGAAACATTCAAGTTGTAAACGATTTATAACACGATGAATTTCGATGGAGAAATTCATTTTAAGGGGGGTAGAATGTCACACCCTGTGATTTTATGAGATATATTCTGTTTAATTTCATTGATATATTCTATGATATGCTACACCAATATTAGCTTGTGCTGTACGCAATACCGTATTAGCTTGTATTATACACAACACTATTCTTGGCTCGTGTTACACACAATTTCAAGTTCATTTTGTAGAAATTATTATACAAAACATTAAGTATAGATTTTTTTCAATGTATAAACAAAATATGTTTTTGATTAAATTATACACAACACCAAAGGAATATTTCACTACAACCAACACTTACTTGGCTTGTGTTACACGCCAGAGCGACCTTCCTCGATAGCTTGTGTTGTACGCAATATTTAGTTTCACTAAACATTGATATATTGTTATCATATTATTATGAACTAGCCGTTATGAATAGTATTAACCACATTTTGAATTTTATAACCTTATCATTCATCTTACACATATTCTAGAACATGGTGTGATAACAAAATAAATTTTTCAGGTAAAATAAGTATTTTTTAAAAAATGTAGTTTTTCTGCCTTTTGATGGAACACCCACATTAAATCTAGTTATTTGACATGATTATTAGTTCAATTTTAAAAATTAAGCCTCTTCCTTGGAATCGTGATATAAAAATTTACTTTGGATAAATTTTTGATATTTTTCTGATTAGTTTCCTCTTTTTATGAATAGTAAAAATACGGTAAATTTTAATTGAAAACTACTTTTTCATCAAAATAAATTGTATGGTTAAATTATATTATTGAATGGTTTTAAATTATAACAAGAATATATTTTTACCATTTAATATTATTTATGTATTTTTCATTAATTTTACATTGAATTCATATGTAAAAACATTTCAATCTTTTACAATGTTTTATCATGTAAAACATGTTTTCTCAATAGCGGGATTAATTTTAATTTAAATAACACAACTTCTGCTTTTTGAATTAAGAAAAATGAGTTCCGTATTTGGAAACATTAGGTCCAAATTATGTTAATATGGTACTTTTTATTTTTCAGCATTAAGAATAGTAACTACAGTAAATTTTATTTACTACAGTTAAAGAAAAATCAGGTAATTAATGGTAACAATAATATTATGAAATTTCCATAACACTTGTATTAATATAATTGGTTGATTATATTTCGTCCTAAAATATACTTTGGTCAAAAGGGAATATTTTGGAACCCACTTGGATGTGATTAAGACCTTTTATTAATTTTATTTAAAGAAAGTGAAATATGTGTCACTCATACATTAATAATTAGAGTATTTTTAATATAAGGTTATACTAAATATAAATTCTATTATAAAAACTCATTTTAAATATAAAATTATTTAATTCATGATGGTAATTTATGTGTGATTTCTAAAGGCCAAAGTGAAAATTTTTATTAAGAAAGACAAAATAAAGATCAACCAATAAAAGCATGCGGGACAAAGAAGGCCTATGGGGGCCTGAAGTAATGAAGGCCCAAAGAATCTCCCCTAATCAAATTGTTCCCCTATGGATAAAATCTATTCATTTCATGTAGGATAATTGGAATAGGCCTATGAACTGTAATAGATGCAAGGTAGTCGGCAACATGGTTTCCCTCGCGCCAGGAGGGCATCACTTTGGTGTTGTTGCCGAGCAAGCTCTGACACATTCTGACGATGTAGAGAATTGAACATGGAGTGGAACCGATGCCACACAGGGCATTATGAAGGTGCAGCAAATCAGTTTCAACATCAGAGAACTGCAGCCTCTTCTGCTGGCATAACCTGAGGCCATGAAGCATCGCCTTGGATTCAACTTGAAGGGATGAAACGCAACCCATGAATCCGGAAAAATCTAGGAAAACAGAGCTGACAGAGTCATAGACAACCCCTCCTCCTTAAAGAACTTCCGAGACACAGGATCTGTCGGTATTGAGCTTCAGGCCCTTGGAGGCTGGGGACCTGGAGATCCAGATGCCTCTGTTCAAACCATTACTAGGAAGGGTACAAGGATGAGGCACTTGATGTTTTTTAAGGGTAGGTGACTCCCACTAGATGGAGAATATGCTTTCTATATCAAGGACGAGTTTCTTTGTACTGAAAATAATGGATCTGCCTGAAGCATGGCCTTCATTATTCTTGTACTTGTTTCTCACTTTCCAAATTCAGCAGTAACCTGCATGCAGGACCATTGTGCGAGCTAGCCTCTCCATACCCTTCTCGCTCGCGTTGTGGTACCAACTCTCGAAGAAATACAAGTCCGCCATGTTCTGGACAGAAAGCGTGGTGAAGTCTCTAAAATAACTCCAAACATAATTTTCCCATTCACCTTCAAAGAATAGGTGGGCCGACGACTCCTTCCTATGTCGACTACAACAAGGGAATCACGAGGCCAGAGGGATGCCACAACCATTGATATTGTCATCTGTTGGAATCACTTTGTTCTTTATCCTCCAAGGGAGGAAGTTGTACTTCGCTAGAATGCCTCGAGGCCAGAGAATCTCTTTCAAGCGGTCTGACTAGCCCTACATCGCCTTGGAAGGCCGAAAATATTTTTCTGTGAAAGCCCCCGAAGAAGAGGGAGTAAAGACGCATTTTTCCGGATCCGTACTTAGTTCAATGAGATTGAAAACCTCTTGTTGATCCTCATCCAATATAGACTTGATAAATGAAGGGTAGCGACTGGCCTCCCTGAAGGAGATATCGGCAGCTAGGCATCACGGGAAACCAAGAGAGGTCCCGACCCAGTTGTGGTGCCAAAAAGAAATGACCCCCTTTCCGATGATCCACTGGACATGGGGTTGGGTGGTTGTAATTAGAGGGGAGATCACAGAACATAATGGGGAGGCTTGTCTATCGGATTGGGTCGAAATTCCAAAATGTGAATTATTCATGGTGGTCCCCCAGAGCATTCGTTGTTCAAGAACATCCCAAGCAAGTTTTCCATGCATTCATGCCAGGGTATCTGAGAGGCTTCGAACGTTGATTCCTCCTTCCCCTGCTGGACGTGCCACCCTGCGCCAGGAGGCCCAATGGAGCCTCCCATCTGCAGTGGGATCCCAAATGAATCTAGCCAAAATCATCTCAATTCTGTTAATAATTCCTTTTGGGACTTTTATGGCGGAGAGAGCATGAATCGGTGTGGCTATAAGGACAATGTTTACCAGCACTATCTGGCCACCGAAGGATAAATATCTATTCTTCCAGTTGAGAATCCGGTCTGTGATTCTGTTGGTCAAGAAATCCAAGTCCCTAATTCAGATCCTACTTGAGGAAATAGGATCCCCCAAGTACTCCAAGATAAAGGACCCTATTTGAATTTCAAGGATCTACTGCACAGAGGAGATCCGACCAGGAAAGCATCTGCTAGAAATGAAGAAGTCGCTCATGGCCTTCTTGATGACATGGCTGCTCCAGTGACAGTACCCTGCCATCATATTTTTGAAGGCTACGAGAGATCTCTTGTTGGAATTCATGAATATGAAAGTATCGTCCGCGAACATAAGTTGTGAAATGGAGGGATACCTCTGGCGTCTGCGAAAAGGCTGGATCAAACCATTGTTGATTCTCCTATGTAGGAGGTGGCTATGGACATCTTGGGAAATTATAAAGAGGCTTGGAGAAATGGGGTCACCTCACCTGAGGCCATGAATGTACTTGAAGAAACCATAGCTCTTCCCCATGAAGGTGATTTCCAGCCATACAGAGCTGAAGCATCGAAACAAGAGATCAATGTTCCAAGAGGAGAAGCCCATACCTGCCAACACCTTATTAATGAAGCCCTACTCAACACGGTCGTATGCTTTGTTCATGTCCATCTTAATGGCTATGTTAGATCCATGCGTCTTGAGGTTGATATCACAGATCATTTCTTGACCCAGAGCGATAGCACCCTAAATTGAGCACCCCTTCACAAACCCATGCCGCTATAAGGAGATCCAATTGGGAATAGGAACAAAGAGTCAGTTGTTGATTAAGCTGGCCAGAATCTTATAAGGGAAGTTGCAGAGAATCACTGGTCGGTATTGTTAGAGGGAAGAATGATTCTTAATTTTGGGAAGGAGGGCTATTATTATGTCACAAGAAACCCGAGGCAATCCTCCCCTTAGAAGAAGTCCTGGATGGAAGATATGATATTCGCTTTAACCACGTCCCACACAGATCTGAAGAAGGATCCCGGGAAGATGTCTGGACCTAGGGTGTTTTCGGGGTTCAGGTTCTTCATAGCCCCATGAATCTCCTCTTCATCTGTTATTGTTCCGAGGCTATCATTGTCCCGTTGAAAGAGATGCATAGGGATCAAATCAAAAAGATCTCTATTCCACTCCTTGTACCCGTTCAACATTAGAGGATTTTTTCCAGCGAGGAGGTCCATGAAAAAATGTGAGCCAGACTACCCACGGTATCTCTATCATCTGTATAGGTGTCGTCATCCAGGAGGGTGTTCGGGTTCTCTAAGCACTTCCTCTCCTTGATGCACATGTGGAAAATGGTTGTGTTCTTGTCTCCCTCTATAATCCATTTTCTTCTGGATTTTTCATGCGCCAGACACTCTTGTCTGAGGATGAAATCCAACAGAGTATCTTTCTTCCTGGACAGGACTTCAAAAAGCTGATCGTCCCAAGTATTTTCCAGACTACTCTCAAGTCCCTCAACCTCATACTTGGCAGCATCGATGTCTCCGTCGATGGGGCGATGCCCTTTCAACCACACTTGTAACATTATCTTGAGTATTCTCAGTTTATTGTGGATTTTTACTGATTCATGACCCTGAGCCTGAACATTCCAAAATTCTCTCACCAGATTGTGGAACCCCGGGTAGCAGGCCCAAAGAAGATAAAACCAAAATATGACATGAGAGTGCCGCCCTTTGGACAAAGAGACCAAGAGAATAGAATGGTCTGATAAGTCGCGAACAAGGTGACATACCTTTGAGTTAGGGAAGGTAGAGAGAGATTACATATTTTCTAGACAGCGGTCCAGGAGACTCCATGATAGGTGAGATTTTTTTTTGATTATTGCACCATGTGAAACGATCACCAGAGAATCCTAGATCATTGAGTCCTTTCCCTGCCATGAACTGTTTGAAATCCAGGCTAGCCCTTCTGTTGAAGGGACCCCTTCCTTTCTTCTCATCCGAATTAGCAATTATGTAGAAATCGTCCGCACTTACATTGAGATCCTTTTTTATTATGACAATTATTTTATTTTATTTTAAACTATGTCAAAGTTTTCACCTTCATACATTAATAATGATAACATTTTAAAGGTTGGTTGTTTTAGAAGATAAATTCATCTAAAAGAATTCCTATGAAATATATTAGATTTATCTTCATCTTAGTATTTTATTTTTAATTTTTATGTAAAAATAATTATATTAAATACTATACAGAAATGTTGTAGTAATTATTTTATTAAGAGAAATATGAAATAAATGGTTTTAAAAATATTGAAATAAATATTATATGAATTAATTAATGTTCTCCATGAGTTTTATAGATAAATTTGGCATGTTGGGTATCTATTAAATATTTTTTCGAACATATGCTCTGTTTGTATTTTATTTAAATTCAAATAAATGAATAGTTTTAAAATTTTACACTATTGATATTTTATAAAAATAACATATTTTTAAACTATTTAAAAATCACAAAAATATTTAAAAATTATAAAATGAAATTTATATGGTCTAAAACTTCATAATGTATCCAATTATAGACAATTGAAAACACATAAGTAAATTTTTATAGCAATTTAAAATTTTGAATATTATTACCACAAATAAGTTTAAATAGTTTAAATATGGATTAATCAAATTGATAAGGTTTAAAATAATTTCCCAACAAGTCTAAATTTTATTGGATGAAGATATTACAACCATATCTCATCACATCTTTTAATTTGAGTCATTTTGTAGGTTTTTATGTGGGTTTTGAGTTTATTATAAATTAATAGTTTGAGGTTTCCAAAAGTTCCCCTCTCCTCTCTTATAAGAGGGCACCTCATCCCTCTTCTCTTTACTCCTTTTCAAGCCATAAATCTCTGCCAACCCCAGCCAATTCCTCTTCTCAACCTCTCTAGTTATATTATAGAGGTTTTGGTATTCTCAAAAGTCCCACTCTAGTGCCCTATGAGGATGTTTAAAAGACGCACATCGAGGAAGAGGAGTCTCAGACACATATAGAAGAAATTGGACATAAGGTAAGTGATAATTATTACAATCTCGTTCTAATCTGGAATTTTTTATTCATAAGTATTTACTGGGGTTTTTTTATCATCCATATCCTTGTTTTCTCAAAATGTTTTCATAAAAATTTTACTATTCTTATATGTATGTTGAAAGTAATTTTCACAATTTTATGACTTTTACCACATGGTATAGAAGTAATCTTTCTTTTTTTTACCATCCGATGTCCATTTTTAAATTTTCCGAAAAAATTACGAGAAGAATGTTATTTAACATATAGGGTATGAATATATTTTTACATGTTCATAACAACTTATTTTCGTGAAGCTTCCTGTACAAGATTTCATGATTATTTTCAACAAAAATACTTTTCTTTTAAAACTGCAAGAAATTTTATGAAATGAAAATGTTTTTTGTAGAAGAGAGGATATTTTACTCAAGAATTAATTTTAAGTGTTTTATCAAAACTATTTTCCATCTAATATGACATTATTTAGTATGTTTATATTTCAAGTATAATGTATCTATTATTTAAAAGATTTGATTTTACTTATGATGAAATGATATCCATTTGTTTTATATGAATTATTTTATAATCGCATAATATTTAGGAAACCCATTTTATTATCTGGGTTTTGATGAATGATTTATGTTTATTCTGTGGCACACATAAGAATAATGTCATTATGATATGGATGATACCAATATCTTTCTCCAATGCATTGGGTATATATTTATATCTCATGAGATAGACATGGCTGGAATGAAAAGTAAAATTCTGTTCAGTAATACAGGGCTGGAACGACAAGTAAACTCGGTTCAAAAATGGGCTTTGTCCATAACGACGGTCTTGACAGCAATGACATGGCTACTATGGAAATCATATCATGGGATTAATAGTTTTCAACAATTATATATTTTATCCCCATACTATTTTATCATAATTAATGTTCCTTTGTGATCTATACCTTATGTACGTCCCTGATTTATGTCAATTCTCATGATTTTGATGTTTTATGTTCATGTTTTTACATTCAAATTTTTATAGATTGTTTTATGTTCTCCATGATTACACTTAATGAGAATCTAAGCTCACCCTTTTTATGTTTTCATTTCCCCAAGAAATGAAAAGTTTTTAGGTAACCAAATGGGGAAGATCATTATGGGCGATGTTGAAGATCTTTCACAATGATTAGAAGATTATGTTCCGAGTTTCCAAAGATACTAAACTAATACGATATTTCGGTGTCTGTTTTTTTCATGTATTAAGTATTCCAAAAAGGTAATGTAATTTCTATGTACTTCAATCTTTGGGTCACTATAGTTGGTAACTGAGAAAAGGTTCAGTTAACCTTTGGAAACTGGGATGTGAAAACTTTAGTGAGAACTCTAGAGATGTTTCTACGGTATGTGTAGGGATGTCCCTAAGGATAAGTATAAGTATAGGTTATAGTACTATAATTACAGCAATGATCTTAGAATTAATCCTATGATTTTATATATTGAAGGTACTCCCCCTTTATTATTTTGTTTTCCTAGCATGATTTTTTCCTCTCACACTATTCTTTTCGTGGTTTAGATAATGGCTGGAACCTGTTGGAAGCTTGTTGATAAATTTAATGGACAATGAAATGATTTTACTCCTGAACAAACCAATGTTATGGGAGATAGAGTGAAAAGTCTTATTTATATACTTACACAAGCTATGAATCATTATGGACACCCAAATGAGCGGAGAAGGGAACAATATTCTATTGAGTCCTTCATAAGGAATCTTCCACCTTGTTTCAATGGGTCTTCTGATCTACATAATGTTGAACAATGGATAAGTACCATTGAAAAGATATTTTCCATACATCTCGGTTCAAGAACATGAAAAACTAATTTTAGCTATTTACCATTTAGAAGGTGAAGCAGACCATTGGTGGACTCTAATTAAAAAATACAAGGCCCCAATATGAAATTGAATCCATGGAATGGGACGAGTCCAAGAACATATTTTTCAATAAGTAATTCCCTTGTACTCTTTGAACCAAAATGGAAAAGGTGTTACTTGAGATTAAGCAAAAAATGATGAATATATTGGTATATATGAAGAAAATTTTACAAGGATTGCAATGTATGCATCTGGCTTTAACATCCAACCTGAAAGTAATGTTCAACAATTATTTGGTGGATTAAAACTAAGTCTTTAAAAGTCATTATTTATATAAGACATCAGATGAAATGATGAAATTGTGAGTTGTGCGATCAAGGTAGAATTGTATGTCGGTGTTACATATCCATATCATGGTTTTGACAAGAAATGAATGATGGAGTTGAAGGAAAAATCTCAATATAATAGTGAAAAGAATATGAATGTCTTGTTATGATCAATTCATGGAAAGAATCATGGCGGAGATTGCATTAAAGGGACTAGAAATTGTTTTATGTATGGAAAATAATCTCATCGAGTAGCTGAGTGTCGATGTAATGGGAAAAATGTCACTAATGACGTTAATAGAGAAAAGACTACAGAGAACGCACCACTAACACTTCAATGATACAAGTGCAAGGAAATGGGGCATTACGCTAACCAATGCACAAATCCAAGGGTTAGTAATGATAGACATCAACAACCTCATAAGGAAAAGGACAAAGGGAAGTCACATGTTATCACTATTGGTGATTTTTAATATGAAAACTAATGGGTGAAATGATTTAGTGTATACTAATGGGATTCCAAAGTAGTGTTGTAGATCTCAATTATTTTATTATGGAATATTGGAATATCTATGTATTGGTTTTAAATAATTGTATGCTACCGATAACCATGAAAAGTGATTGAAATATTTTTGGAAAGCAGATGATATGTGCATAACGATAGTATAAATGGATAATGTGATATTGGATAGTATTAATGAGCAGATGATTGATAAAAGGACAAAGTGATATCATGGTTTCAGTATAGAGAATTTTTTGTGTATTTGGTGTATGGAAAGTCTTAATTTTGATGGAATTCATGTTTTCACTAAGGTTATATAAGAATTTATGTTATTATAATAACTCAAGAGGATGCATGACGAAGTCCTTCAAATGTTTGGAATGTGACCATCAAGATATATCTTTTGATATATGGGGGATAAATGATGGTATTGACATTCTTGTTATATGAACATTATAGAAATAATTTTATTTATACTATATGATTGGATAGAAGTATTTTGGATAATCCAAAATATTGGAATGGATTATGTTTGAAATCAAATTGTATTGTTTAATGCTATAACTTTTTGATATTATTTTTGAAATGTTTTAATAGTATAGTTTTAGAAAAAGGACAACCCAAAGGACGGGCAACAACTCGTCACGTCGGACAAGGCTGTGGGAATCAAACCCACAACTAATGTGATACAGGTCTTTATCACCTTTCACTGGCCTATAAAAAGTCCTTAGTTTGTATAAATTAGTTTTATTTCATTAAGATATATGATAGATGAAGTATAAGTCCATTTTTGGAACCATATATGATTATCCTCACCATAGATGGACTTAAGTATATTTAATATCTTATTATATCCATTTTTGTGATAGAGACAAATGGAATGACCTACCATTCTATTTCATGATCTTCTAATACTTCATGAATGAAAAATTCAACTTCATTTCTTTAAATATGAGATAAAGTCAAAATTGTTCATGGAATGATCAACAATGATTTTACATCAAAATCAAGTAAGTATTTATCCTTATGAAAATATTTATAATATTTTGGGAAATGATCTTGAAAACCAAAAATGTTTTCCTATTACCCTCATATATGATGAATTTGATGGACCATTAGATCATCACAAATTTATGGCTCTGTGATTGTTGGATTTTTCTTAGCCATGTTCTCTACCACTCTTCATCAGAGCATGATGGTTAGATTTCTCTTCTATATCTATATTTTCAACTATATTCTCTTATGTGGAAACCCAATGTTGCATTACATTTGGTGAAATTTATGCTTATAACATTCCTTTTTGAAATTTAGTTTTAGTATTCCATTTTATGATGTGGGTTTCTATGAAAGAAACATTCAAATAGTAAACGATTTATAACCCTGAAGAATTTCGAGGGCGAAATTTATTTTAATGGGGGTAGAATGTCACACCCTAAGTTTTTATGATATATATTCGTTTTAATTTCTTTGATATCTTCTATTTTAGGCTACAAAAATATTATAATGTGCAATATGCAACACCGTATTAGCTTGCAGTATACGCAACACAATTCTTGGCTCATGTTATACACAATTTCATGTTCGTTTTGTAGAAATTTTTCTACGAACCATTAAGTATATATTTTTTTCAATTTATAAATGAAATATGTTTTTATTATGTTATACACAACTCTAATGTAATCTTTCACTATACGTAACACTGTCTTGGCATGCATTGAACGCAAGAAAGACGTTCCTCGATAGCTTGTGTAGTACACAATACTGAGTTTAACTAAACAATGATATATTGTTATAATATTATTATGTACTAGCTGTTATGAATATTATTAACCACATTTATAATTTTATAACATTATCATTCATCTTACATATATTCTAGTACATGGTATGAGAAAAAAATAAATTTTTTTTCGGGTAAAATAAGTATTTTTAAAAAAATGGTGTTTTTCTGCCTTTTGATGGTGAACCCACTTTAAATCTAGTATTTTGACATGTATATAACTTAAATTTGAAAAATTAAACATCTTACTTGGAATTAGGATATAGAAAAATAATTTGGATAATTTGTTGATATTTTTCTGATAAGTTTCTTATTTTGATGAATAGTAAAAATATGCTAATTATTAATTGAAAACAACTTTTTTCATCAAAAATAATTTGTATGGTTAAAATATATTATTTAATGGTTTTAAAGTATAAATAGAATATATTTTTACCATTTAATATTATGTATGTCATTATCATTAATTATACATTGAATTCATAGGTAAAAACATTTCAATCTTTTGTAATGTTTTACCTTTTAAAACACGTTTTCTCAACTGTTTGATTAATTTTAAAATAATTAATGAAACTTCTGTGTTTTGAATTTGAAAAAATGGGTTCCATATTTGGAATCAGTTGGTCCAAATTATGTTTATACAATAGTTTTTATTTTTAGGCATTATGAATAGAAAATATGGTAAATTTTATTGACAACTGTTAAAGGTAAATCAGGTAATTAAGGATAACAATAATATTATGAAATTACCTTAACACTTGTAATAATATAATTGGATGATTATATCTCATCCTAAAATATAATTGGGTCGAAATGGTATCTTTTGGAACCCACTAGGATATGATTAAGACCTTTAATTTATTTTATTTAATGAAAGTTAAATATGTCTCACTCAAACTTTAATGATTAAAGTATTTTTAGTATAATGTTATACTAAATATAAATTAGATTATAAATACTCATTTGAAATATAACATTCTTTTATTCATTATTGTAATTTATTATTTATTTTTAGGAAATTTATAATTACCTTAATATCTTATATATTAATGGTGGATAAATTATTTATTTAGTGAAAAATCAATAATATAGTTTTTATTAAAATAATAATACCCATAAAAAGTACCATAAACTCTACAAAACCATATTAGATGAGTATATGTATACCATATGCAACCAAGGGTATACTTGTGCACAATTTGGAGCCTTATAAAACAAATTGTGACATGTATATTATTTTATTATAAATTATGTCAAAGTTTTCACCTTCATACTTTAATAAATATAACCTTTTAAAAGCAGGTTTTTTAGAAGATAAATTCATCTAAATTTATTCTTATGAAATATATTAGATTTATCTTCATCATAGTATTTTATTTTTAATTTTTATGTAACAAATAAGTATATTAAATAATTATAAAAAAATGTAGTAGTAATTATTTTATAAAGAGAAATATCAAATAAATGGTTTTAAAAATATTAAAGTAAATATTATATGAACTAATTTATGTGCTACTCAAATTTTAAAGATAAATATTGCACAATAGTAATCTATTAATTTTTTTTGAACATATATTTTGTGTGTATTTTATTTAAATTCAAATGAATTAATAGTGTCAAAATTGACACTATTGATATTTTATAAAAATAACTTATTATTAAATTGTTTAAAAATCGCAAAAATATTTAAAAATTATAAAATGAAATTTATATGGCCTAAATGGTCATAAATTATCCAATTATGGACAATTAACAACACATAAGTAAGTATTTACAATAATTTAAAATTTAGAATATTATTACCACAAATAAGATTAAATATATTAAATAAGGATAAAGGAAATTGATATAGTTTAAAATAATTTCCCAACAAGTATAAATTTTATTGGACGATGAGCCTACTAAAATATCTCATATCATCTTTGAATTTGAGTCATTGTGGTGGTTTTTAAGTGGGGTTTTAGTTTCTTAAAAATTATTATTTTGAGGTTTCCAAAAGTGCCCCTCTCCTATCTTATAAAATAGCACCTCCTCAACTCCATTTTTAGCCTTCAATATCAGCCAAACACTACCAATTCCTCTTATCAACCTCTCTAATTATATGATAGATGTTTTTGTATTCTCAAAAGTCCCACTCTAGTTCCGTTAGAGGAATTTTAAAAGAGGCACGTCGAGGAAGAGGAGTCTCGGACACATATATATAAGAAATTAGACATAAGGTAAGGGATAAATATTCCAATCTATTTCATTATCAGGGATTGTTTATTTATAAGTATTTACTGGGGTTATATTTATCATCCATATCCATGTTTTCTCAAAATACTTTCATAAAATATTTAATATTATTCTATGTATGTTTGAAGTCAATTTCACACTTTTATGACTTTTACAACATGGTATAAAAGTAATATTTCTTTTGTTTACCATAAGATGAAATTTTTTACTTCTCTGGAAAAAGTATGAGAAAAATGGTCTTTTTACTTACAATACATGAACATATTTTTATGGTTTCATAACACCTTATTTTCATGAAGCTTCATGTACAAGATTTCAGGATTATTTTCAACAAAAATAATTTTCTATTAAAATTTCCTGGAATTTTGTGAAAAGAAAATGGTTTTGAAGAAGATAGGATATTTTCCTCAAGAATTAATTTTAGGTGTTTAATCAAAACTATTTTCCATCTAAGATAACATTTTTTAGTATGCTTATGTTTCAATTATAATGTCTCTATTATTTTTATGGTTTGATTTTTCTTATGATGAAGTGATATCCATTTGCTTCATATGTATTATGTTATGATGGGATGATATTTTGAAAACCCATTTTTATTATTTGGGTTATGGTCAATGATTTATGTTTATTTTTTGGAACGCCTAAGATTGATTTCCTTATGAGATGGGTGAGACCTATATCATCATCCAATTCATTGGGTAATGATTTATATCTCATGAGATATACATGGCTGGAATGAAAAGTAAAATCCAGTTCAGGAATACAAGACTGGAGTGGTAAGTAAAACTGGTTCATTAATGAACATTTTCGACTATGATGGTCTTGGGAGTAATTCCTTGGCTACTATGGAAATCATATAAAGTGCTTAATGGTTTTCTACCATTACATGTTTTATTCCCTTGCTATTTTTTCATGATTAAAGTTCATTTCCGATCTATGCCTTATGTACTGCCAAGATTTATGTCATTACTAATGAATTTGATGTTTTATGTTCATATTTTTACATTCCAATATTTTTGGATTGTTTTATGTTCTCCATGTTTACCCATACTGAGCATTTGATCCCACCATTTATATGTTTTCTTTTCCCTTGGATTTTAAGAGAGGTTTTTGGTAAGAAAACAAAATGGGAAGATCATTATGGTTGATGATGAAGATCTTTCACCATGATTAGACGATTATGTTCCCTGTTTCCAAAGACACTAAACTAATACTATCTTTGGGCGTCTATTTTTTGTCATGTATTATGTATTCCTCAAATGTAATGTAATGCCTATGTACATCAAGATTTGGGTCTCTACATATTTATCATGGAATAAAGGATTACGTTGAATGATTCCATGTTGTAAGATCCATGTGGCACACTTCTGCATGAAATGAAATGATTATGAATGGTGTGTTATGATTGCACTCCAAAGCATTTGGTAATGAATAATATCATGATACACCATGATCAATGAGGGGTTACACATGAGAATTCATGTGTAATGGGGGTTTACTCATTCTAATTCATGTCATTGAGGTTTTAATAATGCATCAAGTGAAATGAGCCTTGGCTCATGCTGATATCTCATTAAATATTGTTTCCACATTTCTATGTTATGATAATCATTCTTTGTCATGCCTTTATGTTCATGTATCTATTTTTCTCAATTGATATTCATATTTCCTAACATGTACTGTATTCTTCATTTTATGCCTTGTGTACTCCCTTACTAGACTTTATAGCTCACCATTTTCTTAGGCATGTCTTTAAGTTACCCATTGCAATGCTACGTATGAAGGAATTTTGTGGTGATGTAAAAGAACCATTTAATAAAGATGTAGGGTTTTATGTACTATGTTATTATGTAATGTTCATAATTTAATAATAAACTAGACCTATTGATCCTCAAAGTAGTCTTAAGTGAAATTTTATGTAATAAATCATGTTTAAGTGTTTAATAAAGATAATGGTAGTTATAAATACCTACTATCATGAAACCAAGTTCGTTTCCCTTGGTAGCATTCAATGCGGTTTCATGAACAATCAATTTATCTTATCCATTTACATTCTTCAACTTCAATGTTTGGGAATTGATAAGAACATTCTATCATTCCATAAACAGAAAAAGCCATTATATTCAATGTGTTAATTTTTTCACATCTTTTACATCAAGATTCCAATGGTTGGAACATATTTTTAATATTTAATTGACCCTTTTGGGTTTTATTCTTTGAGAAGATAGAATCTAACTCAATAATTTTCTTTTATAACCTATGAGATAATATTAATTTATAGGTTGAACCAACACATATTTTCTGTGTCTTTGAATCCCCCACAATACCAAAAATATCCATTGAAAGAGTATTTTCCTCTAAAATTTCCATACTTATTGGAATTGTAAACACTTTTATAATAACCCTTGTCGTATTTAGTTTTTGATTCATCAACCATTCTATTATCAATCAGATTATTGTTCTTCTTTTTATCTTTATTTAAATCTAGTGTTTTCAAAACCTTTTTGGATCTAGATAAATAATTTTTAGACTTAGGGTGATATGAAAATTTTGAATTCGTTAATTTCCAACCTTATCCACATACATATCTTTCCCATTATTATTATTATTAGAAACACTTATTCCATTCATTTCATCTATTTAAGGCTTCCTGTATTAATACTTCACTGGTTTCTCTTTTCATGAGATTTCTCTATCATTAGTGATATATTTTTGGAAACATGTACCTTTATCTTTAGCTTTAGATAGTATTCATTGTACATGTTCCAAATCATATTATTTTTCATTCGTCTACACATTAATATGATCATTATGATTCATTTATTATTTAATAGACTTACTAAAATCATTGAGCTATTTCTCCAACTTCAATTTCTCTTTTTAAAAAACATTTTTTTATTGAAGAAAATTTATCTTCCAACTAGTTTTTTTTTCTATGCATACCTTCTGATCATTATTAGACATTCTTTAAACTCTTCATTAAAATGATTTTCAATTTGAGTTTATTCTTATTCTAAAATAATGCTTCTGAATTATTCATCATTCACTATAGAAATGAAAGTATTTTCAACACCACACTAAATTGAATATTCAGATTCAACATAAATTCCTTCTTCTTCATCGTTATTTTATAATAACCTCTTCTTTGGAATTTTATGACATTATTATCCATCCTTTTTGGAGGAGGCATATCATTTTCACCATATTTATAAAATTATAATCATGTATTTCTTTTATCTTCATCACTATCTTCAACTTCATTTGTTCGAGGAAAAGTGTACACAAAATGCCCAGTGTATCAATAATTTAACCATTTCAATGGAATTTTCCATTTTTTATTTCCATGTATCTCTTTAATTTTATTAGAAAACAAGGATAAAACATCATCAATGTGTTTTGATCCCTCATTTTAAAAGTCATAATCACTAGCTTCATCTCCAATATTAATAATATTTTGAATTTTTTTCTTAGATTCATTGAAATACATTTCTCTATATAATTTTTTTCATATATTTATCCCTTCTCATTTCATACATGATGATATTACTATGAAATTAATCAGGAGATAATGTTTTAGAGTCACTATCTTCTAAAAAGAATCTTTTTCATCAAACCTGTCTGGAAATTTTATTTCGATCATTTAACAACAATATAATCATCTATATTTTCACTAATACAAGAGATAGTATTTAAAATTTCATTTACCAATGTATATAATTCCCCACCAGATTCATAGTCACCCATATTCATGTCGTCTAATTTCAATCTCTAGATTTGTAACATTTCCTTTTTCACTTTTTTTGTTTACTTCTTATATGATTTCCAATTTATCCCATATACCTTTGTCTATAGAAACAACTTTCACCCTTACGAATTAAATTTTAAAAATAAATTATAACAATGCATTCTTGTCACATCTACCATCATTCAGATTGTTCTTATTAGTATATATAAGTGGAGATTAATCATCTATAAGGTACATCCCATTATATTATGCTTTAAGAACATAATATCCAATATACATGAGATATGGTAGCATTATATATTTCAAAAAATGAAAATTATTTCTATTTAAAACTCAATTACCTTTATTATTCACACAATTCAAATTCTCCAGAAACCTTCTTTTTAAAACATCTGAAAAAAATAAGTGATGGGAACCTTCTCTCTCAGAGAACTTGAAAGTTCCTGGTTGGAGTAATTTTATCACTAAGAGGGGGAGGGGTGAATCAGTGATACTTTTTATTTTATGAATTTAATTTAAACTACATTCACCTCTTGTTAATGATTTCAATTCCCTACAGAAATCAAATCAAAGACACATCCACATAAACACAGGTATTTTCATGGTTTTCTATTCAATAAGAATAGATTCATCCTTTGTATGGTGAGAAAATTATTCAATACCACAAAATTAACTAGGACACAATCATTGGACTACAATGATTTGGATATGTACGTTTACACAAGTATCACTATATAAAAAATTCAATAGTGCGTTCACACCCTCTTAGAAAAAATATGGTATAAATGATTGTGTAATAGAACTTGTTATATTTGATTCCTTCCAATTTCCACAAATATATTCAATTTAAAAACTAAATTCATCACTTTCTTACCTAGAAGCTGGTAAGAACTTCCTGGACATTGTTATGAAAAATTTAGTCCCATTTTTAATCCAACAGAATACAATGATCAGAGTAGAATACAATCTTCTATTCTTTTTTCTGGTAACAAATACTTCATTATGAATTCATAATCATTAAAAACTTTTTCAGTTTCTATAAATGTGGAGATTCTCTATCACATTGTGACAACATAAATTCCCCAAAAAACACACAATTTATTAAATTCATTTTATATGCTCAAAAATAATTATTAGGTGGGATTCTAAAATAATTTCCACAATTTATTAATGTTACTGAATCATAAACTGTTCCAAAAATATCGGGTATTTCTTTAACTTTTTCAATGAGTTCATGAATCTTAAAATCACATTAAATCTCATATCAGTCATTGACTTCTACAATTCCATTGAATTTCGGTTTTGAATTCTTTATGATTCAAACATTCTTAACAAACATTAGTATGATTTTTCATTCAAAAACCCACTTTTATTTTTTCATTCAAAAATCCTCATCTAATATTTCATTCAGAAATCCTAGTCCAATTTCTCATTTATAAATCATATTTTGATTTCATTTGGAAATCAAAATATGATTTTTCTACATAATAATGTTTTTTAACCTATCAAAAGGATGATCAGATGCTATAGTTTTTTCTGAGTACGATCATTTATGGGTTTGATTAATTTTGGGTTCATTCATTTCTAAGTCTAATAATTCCTGGTTTAGATATTTTTGGGACCGATCATTTTGGGGTCCGATCATTTATGGGTCCGATTACTTTTGGGTTAGATAATTTCTAGGTCCAATCATTTCTGGGTCTGATCATTTCGGGGTCCAATCATTTCTGGATCCGATCATATCTAGGACTGAAAATATTCTTCCAGACTCTAACTATGATTTTCCATAATTCATTTATCTAGAATACTATCACTATCACCATTCCCTTTTCATTATTCTGACATCATATGTTTAAAAAAATACACATGATTTATTTGAAAGACAAATCAGCATAGAATCGTCACGTTCAACAAAATCCTTCATCTCTACTATTCATGCATCTTCTCCCTTTCTCTTGTAGTAGTTGAGATTAAAAAAATCAAGGAACCATCAATATAAAATTGAGTATGATTATCTCCATGAACAATGTGTGGTGATTTCAATTCATCAAAAACATTCTCCACAAAAAAACATTTGGAAATAATCACCTTCATCATCATCGTGATCCTAATAATGAAGATAGATTTGATAGGTAGAATATGGATATCTTAGAATAACCAATGGTCAAAGGGGAAACCATCATCAATGATAAAGGGAACTAATTTCGGATAACTTATATGGTGCAATTAAAGATAGGTGAAGGAATAAGAATTCAATGGATTTGATCATTTTATTTTTACTATTAACAAATCTCCAATTATGTTTTAATAACTGATTTGGATGGATTATTATATAAATAGAGGGTTGTATTGACATGTTATACTTATATATTTCATTCTTTTCATCATTGAATATGGTTAAATTTTTTATGATTGGTTAGATAAAATTTAATTAATGTTTTGGAATCATTTATAAAATTATGTTATGTGAATTATATTATTGTATATATTTTATTTTAAAAATATATACTTTCATAAAATTTATTGATGTCTTATAATTCAAAATAATCATGTCCTCATGTTTTAGGTCATAAATTAGAAATTTTTTCATTTTTAACGGGTCATGAAACTTTGACTTTGATAATCCCACTCTCATGAAGTTTTCCTCTCTAATAATTACCCTTCTATAATTCAGGAAAAGTGACTTACATTATAACATCCTCACCTTTATCAATGGTACATACCATTTTTTGTTTTAAATTCCTTTATATGGATCTATTAATGTTTCTTATAGGATTCATGGTGGTCTTGGGGGTGTCAAGGGCCCATTCAGAGCCTGGATCCTTGAGATTTTACTAGACAGATTAGGCTGGACAATAGGTAGAAACCGTGAAACCCAACCCACATGGTTTTTTCTAACCATGTGGTAGAATATAGTGGGTTACTAGGATCCAAATTTTTTGTCTCAAAATAGTGTGACATTGGGTGCAAGGACATGTGGTGGAACATGCATATTTGGTAGATAGATTTATCATTATTTTAAAATGGCCAGATAAACTGTTCTCCTAACCATGTAGGGTAGCCCTTTGTAGAATATCTTAGAACACAATTGGTGAATTGTTTGGAAAATCGTGCAACCAAATCATTCACCCCTTATTATGAGGTTGATTTTAAAATTTTACCATAATTTAATTATTTTAAATGATTTTCATTTTCATTATCATTATCTAATATCTTCTTCTCCACACTCATGTTCAATTCCACTTCCCCTCCTCTCATAGGGGTTTTCATAACTCCCTCATCCGAAGAACACATTTCTCACTCTCACCTCCTTCAAAAATATCTCAGTAATATTTTCAATCATATATTATCTATTTAATGTTTTTATTCCCATATATTTCAATATATTGGCAGAATCACATTTTTTCAATTCTTAGTCTATTTGACTATTTCTATGATATATTTTGTTATAGCTTGAATCAAAGGCATACAATGGATCATGGATGAAATACGAGACTATGTTAGGGTTTCTAGGTGATTTACCTTAATTAATTTTATTACACACAAAGAAACATAATTAACCAAGACATAAAACTATGATGACACATTATAAATGCTAAATAAATTAAATTTAAAGCCTTATCACTCAATTTTCGACACGAGAGAGTAGTGAATCAACCCCTTGGTTTGATGGCCTTCGGTTAATGCCAACCAATGGGTGTGATGTGCATTTGAGAATTAATTTCCCCATTACATATAATCTTTAAACATAAGATGTAGGGAATATATTTAAAAAATGATTCCATGAATTAATTTATGTTGGATTGAATTGGGTGATGATCCAGGTGTTAGGCCCCTATATGCCATTCCACAACTGAAGTGGTTAAATTATATGAATTGTCCAAGTGATTTATTCTTTAAAACTAATTCCATACCCTTAAATTAAAATGCTGAGGAAAACATGAAATTAGGGTTATAAATGGTTTCTTGTTAAATGGTATGACTTTTCTATCCAAGTCATATCGTCATCTAGTTCCATGGGAAATCATTTGGGTTTTGAATGATGGATCTGTTGAATATGATCAATATGCCTTTTTTTGTTAATTCTTTGTAAACATGCCGGGGGAGATAGTAGCTATGCCTAGGATATCATCACCAGTCATTTTCTATTTTACCTCCAGATGAGTGACATCAGTTACCTAGGGGAGACCCCTTATACAGACTTCTTGGAATAATGATAACACCATGCCACGAGAGAGACTTGAGATCGTATGTGCGATACAAGGATGAACTCAGAGGTTAGTTCATGTTTTTTTGGTACCACGGTTGGAATGAAACATGGTACATCATTCTTGGGTAACATTGGATGGAATCCCTAAGAATTGTACTTATAATGAGATAATAAGGACATACATGGATTTCTCATATAATTTAAATTGATGGGTTTATGTTTAATCTCTATTTTTATAAAAAGGATTATTTGAAATTAATTTAAAAGTAAATGAATGTTTTAAAATTATAAATGAATCTTTGGTTTTGGAAATCTTGGGATGTGACCACTATGAACAGTCATATGATTGGTGAAAGTCTACTTTCTCACAACTTATTGTAATCACATTACATTTGCTGGAATGCATAGTTCTGAATCACAACCCTTGGCTAAAGCAGGTGAGTTCGATGGGTGTCCATGTGTAACCCTGTCTAATATAAAAAATTAATTATTATTTTTTCAATCATTATTTATCATACAATATCATTTTATATTTCATTAATTGGTTATTCTAGACACTGTTGGTGGTGGCTTATTGGGATCATTTCTCACACCCTAATCGGGCCGCCTATGGTGCTTGAGTAGAACTTATGACTGTAGTTATGGATAAACGGAAGAGAACAAATTCTATTTTTTTATTTTCATATTTTCTATGGAGTTATGGGTAGAGGACTGAGCCTATTATTGAGATACCAGCTATAATAAGTATTTTATTTTTTTATATATTGTGTTAGCATGTGGAATATTCTATTATCCGCTTACCCCATTGCATATTAATTTTTTATAACATCATCATTAGTTGTGTATCTTTATTATATATCTTCTGATTTTTTTTATTTGATTTAATGTTTTACTATTATTATTTCACTTCTATCTATTTATTATTTGGGCTTTCACTATTTACTATCACCGACTACAACTTATACTATTTAATATTTTATATATACCTATTGTTTCACTACACATCGATCAATGAGGTCATATTATACCCCCCAAAACTCCCAAGGCCATAACTGGTATTTACTATCATATGACATATTTGGAGGTACGCGCGAGGTCTTATGGCCTACCATTAGGGGGCACAATTAAGTGGCACCCATGGAGGGATTATACAAAGTTGTATTAGAGTATTTTTTTTCTTTTTTGATATTGTTTCGGATTAAAATAGAGACTATGAAATTGGAATTTTATAATGAACTAATTATTGGGAGTACTTATCCCAGGTAAAGGGGAAAAATTATCCAGGATGGGTAAATGATGTTATTACTTTCATTGTTACCATTTCTGATATTACACCATTAGGGTTACTCTTGATTTATGTTTCTATTAATGTTGATACTTTTAAAGTGGTATGTTTAACCTTTTCATGATGACATGAGAGAATTATAAGAACATTCATCATAATAGGATCCCTTTTAATAAAATTTTATTCATTATTCTATTCTATATCTATTTTCTACGTTCAATTCCTGTACTAAATGCTATTGTTTTCATGACTTGTCTATTAATCAATATAGTGCAATATTATTCTTCATGGAGGTATAATTGGTTAAAATAACCAATAATTCCATATCATTTGGTTATATTGGAGAGTTCTAATGACAACTCATATAATGAAAACACAACATATGGCATGTTAGGCCCATTTTATGTGGTAAAGAATCAGATAAAATTATTTGATTTTCCAATTTAAATTTACATAGAGTATATGGATTTATAAATTGGAATCGAGGATGAAATTAACTGTACCATGGTTCTAATAAAATATAAATACTAATATATCTATATAAATTAATATGAATAAAACATTAAAATGAAATGGAACCCCTTATAAGAATGTGTTATGAGACCCTAGCCCGACTAGAATAGTGGGTAGTATGTCTTCTCTCCTGTGATCCTTCGGTGGCTCATCTTTATCACCAATACCTTTCTCTAGGAGTAGAAAAATTGGAGTGTTCCTTTAGTATGATAGTCATATTCAAGTTCTTTTTTATGAATTTTTCTATATATTATAAATTTGATCAGAGGCATGCTCTTAGAAATTCCGGAGCTATGGCACCATGATGACCTCATGTTGTACACCAGAAAAGTACATATGAGAATAATATTGAGGTCTTAGTACTTGATACACCCAGGATGATTCATTTATATCCACTCAAGAAAACTCCTATAGATCATCCACTGGGAACCGATTCTTAGTTCCAAAATAGTTCTTTTTATTTTATGAACATAGTTCAGGGTGCACCTCGACCTGACCCTAACATGGAAGATATGATTCTTGAGTTCCAATAGTAGTATCCTCCAACATTATTGGGGGATGTTGGAACAAAGGATACATAGTCATGACTAGAATATTTTTAAATTATCCTTGAGCATATTAAGAAACCTCCATAGTAGAGATTAAATCTAACATCCTACGTGCTATGTGATTCTACCCACTGTTGGTGGGATCCTCTCAATCCGGTCTGGTGACCCCAAGGTATAGTGTGGGAATATTTTTAAAATCATTATTCAATTTCTTATTTCCTCATAACGTGAGAACATATCATTTTTTTAGTTCCTGAACCTTCAACAAGGTCATGTGTTAGTGATGGAATATATATCTCGCTTCACCATGTTATGGATGTAATACTCAGCTTGCTTCACCAAATTGTAGAGGTTCACACTGACTTGAAAAAATGGTGAGATTACTACCCCAATGTTTTTAGAGGCTGGGAATACATATGATATATGCTCATATGTCAAAATCAGTCAGCATACCACCATTCCTAATATAGTGGACATGACCCTAATTATTTAGAAGGACCAAGGGGAATCAGCTGACAGTAAATAAGTCATTTAAACTCTAGGAAGTGTAGTTATTTATCCAATTATTTTAAGAGATGTTTAAAGGTTATAGGGGGTGGAACCAACTAGGTGGACTCTATATATATATATATATATGGTGTGTCTCAAATGTAGTAGGAAAAGAAAAAAATTACAATTATACGGTGAACCTGATTGAATGTTAGGCTTGTGAAGGGATGGGTCACCCCTAGAAATTCCGTTAATCCTTTCTAGTAGTGCCACGAGAGTGTGGTTATATTCTAGAATCAAATATAGGTGAAGGATTAGTTACACAACACCATAATGGAATTCATTATTCTGCATGCCATTTAGGGAGAGTAAGTATTCCTGACTATGGTGGCCATGCCTCAGAGTTCAGCATCATAATAGTGGACCTTATCACACTACACCAGAAGAATATTAGGGAAGTAGTTCATTACATAGTTATGTAGTTTTTAATATTATGTAATATAATAGTCTATGTATATCTACATTTAGAAGTTATGTCTTAGTGGCCTCCACTTTAGTATATTCCTTATTTGATATAGGTGACCACACTATTTTCTATCTGATGCAACTTTGGGAAGACTGGGCATAGTGAATGAGTACTCTAGTTGCATTATGACTCTTGACACACCCATAGGAGTTCCATCTAAAGGTGTATGATATTAATATGAGTTCCCCCAGGAAATTGGTGGGTACTAATTTTTTTGGATTTTGTTTAGCCTTATGATGAATGGGTTCGTCGTCATTATTAGTATGGATTGGATTACTACTTAGCAAGCATAAGTGTATTTATATCATTTACAAGTTACTCCCACATCACCATATATTAGTACGAATACCCATAATTACTAATTGGATATCTAGGAATGTTGATCTAGAACCAAGTGTTTTGGCCTAGGTGGAGTGATAACCCAAATGGCTAGTCTCTTTATGAGTGATTAGGGAAGGCATCATATGTAATTCAATCTTGTTTTCGATCATTTCAGTGATGTATTACCAAATAATTTCTATAGATTAACCCATAATATTTTTATTGAGTTATCAATTGATCATGTAACGGGTATAACATTGGTTTCAATTCCCTCATATAAGATGCCACCTACAGAGCTCCAGGAACTCATGAAACATATGGAAGATCATGATTCTATAGGATTTAACTGCCCTTTTACATTTCTATGGGGTTCACCTGTACTTTTATCAATGAAGGTGGATGATAATATTAGATTTTTCATGGATTACCATAGATTGAACCATCTTATGGTGAAGAATAAGTATCCTCTTCTTTATAAAGATGACCTCTTCCAATAGCTATGAGGGGAAACTATTTTCTCAATGATTGTTTTGAGTTTTGGTTACCATCAGTTGCATGTGAGGACAACAGACATACCATATATACCATTTTGGATTATGTATGGCTTATATGAGAATTTTTTCATGTTGTTTTCTCTGAATAATTCACAATAAGTCTTCATGGATTTTATTAATTTGGTTTTGCACTCGTATCCTGATTTCATCATATTAGTCTTTATTGAAGATATCTTATTGTATTGTCACACAAGATATGACCATTCCAATCTTCTTGAGATTCTGATGAATACATTGAGAGAGAGAAAAATTATATCCAAGGATCTATAAGTGAAATTTTTGGATTAGAAAGTCTCAATTCATGGGAAATATCATATCTGAGGTAGGTGCGTCTGTTGAGCCAGAGAAGGCAAGGGACCTAGTTTTTAGGAGTATCAAAAGAATGTATTATATAATGAATATTCTTAGTGATGGATGTCTATTATAAAATATTCATACATCTATTATCATTCTTGGTAGTGCTTCTTACAATATTGATGAAGAAGGGTGTGAAATTCAACTGGACAAAATCCTATGAAACAACATCTCAAGAGTTAAATGGATATATATCTTCATCATAGAGACCAATTCTTAGATAGTGGAGAAGATGATATAAAATTTATGATGATGATTATGGAATAAAGATAGGGGATTTTCAAAGAAATCTTGGTCGGGTTTTATCATACGGTTACCTCTAACTAAGACATCATGCGAGGAATTACCCTATGAATTACCTTGAGCTAGTAGTCATGGTTCATATGCTACACTGTCGGAGGCACTACATGTTAGTTGAGTGGTTCATTTTCTACATAGACCATGAAATCCTCATGTACATCTCCCAACAAGATTAATTGAATCTATGGCAGCATATTTGGGTGGAATACCGATAATCATTAGACTTTGAGCTTACATATACACCCAAAAATGCAAACAACATAGAAAATTACTTGAACATAAAGATTGAGAAGCAAGCCCTTAGGGAGTCCAGCAGTCAGTGGTTTTTGATGGCTTTATTTTATGAGATATACTATAAGGTTCAAGAGATGAAAAATATTATAGTTTTATTATCTCTAGAAGTTTAATTTTCACTTCTGGTGTGCATCTTGGTGTGGTAGTTTTTAGAATGTGATGACCTGGATTTGAGGTAGATCATCAAAAGAGAGAACCCTCTTATTGGGTGTGTTGTTGATGAGAATTAGATCCTACTCTTTTATGGTTTTTAATGTGTGATTTCAAACATAAGAGAAAAGTTAAAGAGGGAATCACATTAATCAATTTAGATAGTTCATCATAGTATTAAAATGATGTACAATGGAATCCATAGTCATTACCAGTGGCTGAGTACGGAGAGGTAGATAGGAGGTTACATTACCCGTTGCTCCATCTATTAGAAGGTGAGAAAGAAAACTAGTGGCTTGCTAGACTTATAAGGCATGTATCCATTCCATAGTGGAAATGGAATCACATCACCTTGGATTTTGTGACGGTCTTACTCAGATCCCCTCAAGGAAGAAATGTAGTATTGGTAATCATTGATATGTTGACCAAGATCATGCACTTCCTACCGATCTGGGAGACCTTCTCTATTACCTATCTTGGAAGACATTACAACTAGGAGAAAGTGATACATCATTTTGTTCCCTGTACTACCGGTTCAGACTGAGATTCCTTGTTTATATTGTGTTTTTGTAAAGGGGTGTAAAATTTATAGGGTTCAATGCTTCTCTTATGTACAAAATATAAACCTCAGATTGATGGGTAGTCAGAGACAATGATTCAAGTGTGAGAGGATATTATTCATGCCTACATCCTATATTTTGGTGGTGTATGGAAATAGAATTTTACTATAGTTTAGTTTTCCAAAAAAACATATAGTTAATGATTCAAATGGATTTTTACTAAGAAATTTATGGTTGGCCTTATCATTCATCAATGTGATTCTTATAGGAAGGTAATGCAGTTCTACTGGGTCTACATGTTTCTTAGGAGACATCAGAGCAGTTTCATATGATTTAGATGTTTATGGAACATATAAAACTAAGTAGAATCTTTATACCAGACATTTTTGTTGATCTTAGTAGTTAGAGGTGGTGCATTGGGTCATTCATCATGCATCATCTAGATTGGGTCAAAGACTAATTTGGAGATAGATAAAAGTAACTCCTCGGTATGTTGGGACTTTCATGATAATGGATGGAGTTTGTCTACTATCCTATCAGTTGAAATTACCTCAGAGTTGTTTTTCCATGAATGATGTCCTCCATGAATCATATCTTTTACAATATCATCTCGAACCTTCTAATTTGATTGACCCAATAGATATTTAGGTGGATACTGATGAATTCTTCAGGGAGCATCTAATACGTATCACTGATTGTATAATTAAGGCACTCCGAGGAAGGTTAGTTACTCATCTATAGATGTTATGGTAGTTATTAAACGTATAAAAATTGACCGAGTAGTATGAGGTTGATTCTTTTGTTTAGTTGATGGAACTATTATAAGATGACCTCATACTACCATTGGAAGGTAAAATCAGGGATGACTTGTCTTAAGAATTTAAGGTTATAACATCCCAGATTTTCTCAATAATATGGGATCTCCGTTTCTTATTTCAATTCCATTAATTTTCAATAATAATTTTTCTTAATTGAGTCAAAGAGCTCTTGGGGTTTCTATGGATCATTCAATGCTTGAATCCTCAAATTCTAAGAGACAGTTTGGGTTGTAATGTTAGAACAAATCATGCCTCCCGACCCATATAGTTTCTCTAAACATGAAGTTGTAGATAGTAGGGTTTTCATGGAATTTACGATTTGTATACAACCATTTGAACCCAATATCATGACCATGTGATTCTATAGAAATATAGAACATAGTGGTTTCACATGGTTTCCACATAGTTTGACAAGCTGTCCTCCTAAACGTGTGGGGTACCTCTTTGAAGTAGATCTCAATTCATGGTTGGTGAACATTTTTTCCACATGTGTGGCCAAACTATGGACCCCATTCGATGAGGGTGATTTTACAATTTTACCCCCATTTAATTCTTCTATTCCCTTTTGTATTTTCCTTCTTCTTCTCTAGTGTATTCTTCTCCTCCCTCACACTGGATGGCTATCCTCCTCTGATAGGGTTATTGATAACTCCCTCACCTAACAACAAAATTTCTCACCATATTATCCTTTGGAATGTTCTCTGTAGTCTTCTCAATCCTCTCTTTTCTATTTCATTTTATTCTTCAAATATTTTTTTGTTATGTTGGTGAATTCTCATTTTCCTAATTTTTTAAAAATTTGATGATGTATCTGATATATTCCATTCTAGATTGAATATAAGGCCATTATGGGAAGAGGGAATCACTACAAATATAAGGTAGGTGTTCAAGGTAATTTTCCATCTTTTTATTGTGTTATATATAATTCCCCATTCTTTCATGTGCCAAACCTGTCTGAAAACTCCTTAAGATTTTTAGATAAATTAAATTGAGAACATTAATATATAATTTATGACTTTATTTATTGTGGAATAAACCCCTTGGGTAGATCACCTTGAGTTTATGATATCTAATGAGTGTTCTCTAATTTTTTAGCCTTAATTTACCCTTTCCCTAGATAGTTTAAAAAACCCTTGTAGTGTATTACATTATAAATGTTATAGTGAATTAATTTAATTTGTATTCAATTGGACGATGATATATGTGTTATCCCCTATAGGAAATTAGATAAACGAGTGGTTGAATTACATGAAATGGCCAAGTTATAAATGATATACCACCCATTCCGTCGATAGATCTTTAAATGAGAATTCATTGGCCAACTTGAAAATCATGTAATAAATTATTTCTTATTAAATTTAATGGATTTTTTACCTGTGACATATCCACATATAGTGTTAGTGGTGATACATTTCATTCTAAATTAAGGTTCCGTTAATTAGGTGAAATTTTCCTTCTTGTAATATTTATTAGTAATTTGTAATCACACCGAGGGAGAAACTAGTTATACATGGGATGGGCTCTCCATGCATTTTCTATTTTACCACTAAACGAGTGTCACTAGTTCCTTAGGGGAGACCCTTGAGATGGACTCAATGGAATGAATGATGTACTATGACACAAGTGAGACTCAGGGCCCTACGTGTGACACCAATGATGTACTCTATGGTAAGTTTATGTTTTTTCCACACCATTCAGAGAGTAATTCATGGGATATCATTCTTGGGTTACCTTGTAAGGACTCCATAGGTATTGGACTCATACTAAGCCCTTATAGTGATACATGGAATTCAATTAGAATTTCCATGTGTGGGTTTAGGGTGAATCTCTATATTTTATAAAATTGTTTAGTAGAATTGATTTAAAAACTAATTTTTTTTTTGAAATGACAAATGATCCTTAGGTCTTGGAATTGTACAGATGTATCCTTGAATACCAACCACAAGATTGAGGATAGAAAAAATTAGCACTTCTTATTCCACTCACTTTACATTTGTAGAAACCATTCATTCATATTCACTAGCTTAGGCATGATGGTATGAAAGACCGATTGGGAGGTGTTGGTGGATAATCACAATTCTTATCCATTTAAATTCTTAGTTCGTGAATCTTTAGTTCATTAATTTAGTGTTTCATCCCCATTAAAATCTTTCCCATTTCATAGAGTTTCTTTCATTGGTTCTGCATCAATCCATTTGTCCTGGTTTCACTTATGTTTTTAGTAAATGTGTTCCTCCTTCTTATCCCATGACAACTTACTTTTTCTAATTCCCCTTCTCTACGACTTCTTCCTACCCGGACCTCCCGATCCCTTTCATTCTTCAAATTCGGTTGGTTCCAACGAATTAAATGGAGGTTTAGAGATGTGTTTGGGGAGTGGTATGAGTAAATGGGTGGTACTAATGGTGGTGGATTTCTACATTTTTGATGTCCTTGTGGTTTTCTCTTTCGATGATGGTCATGATTCTCTCTCTTTTTTCAGATGGTGACTTTCATTTGTTGTAATGGACTTGTAAATGGATATTGTTTCTCATTCTAGGTATTTTGTTAAATTTTTATTTCTCAATGTTATCAATAAATCATTATTCATCTCTAGGTTTTGGTTTTATTCATTCCTGGTTATGGTGACTGATGATCATGTTTTTCATGACGGTAGCATGATTTTCCAATGATTAGGGATAGAAATATAGCTGTTGTTTAGAGTATATATTATTATGGAGGTGGATTTCTGTGTAGTGGATATACATGAAAGATTCCAATTATCTTCTTCAAAAGTGATGAAGAAGATGATGATGATTCTGATGATGGAAGAAGGTAGTGATGTGACCAACTCTACTGTTTTGAGGTCTCATCGTGATGGAGGATGGACTGTGTATTGAGGTTGGTAAGATTGTGGTTTGAAGTGGATAATGGTGGTATTTTTGATTATTTTTAAAAACACATTAATGCTGAATTTTGTAATTCATAATTTGGTGTGTATTGGTTTATGTGGAAGTGGGATATGAATGAACATATGGATCTCTATGTATAATTCCCACTTGATCAAAATGTTCCTTTCATCAAAATACAAAAAATGGATCATGACTATTTGCATGGATGTTTTACTATTATTTTTCTTCTTCCATCAATTTCTTATTTTGGGTTCATCTATTTACTATCATTATCTAATATTTCTATTATTTCATATTATATATAAATATTAGTGTACTCCACTCTGATCAATGAGGGCATTGTCTTCCCATGGACAATCCCATGGCCCTTATTGCAAGTTGGCAACCTCTGGCATTTATAGAGTGTCCCTTTAGGACTTGTAGCCCACTGGCTAAGGGAATATTTAAGTGGAACCTGAGGAAAGATGCTACATACAAGGCACCATTACAAGTTTCTAGGGATTCATGCTTCAATATATAGGTTGTCCTCTAATATACAGAGAGTTTCCTAGTGAAATTTTACTTCCTAAATATTAATGAAAAAATTAATTTATTAAATAATTAAATCATTTCATTTGTATGTGAATTTTTATAAGTGATTATTTATAATAGATATTGGTCTTTAATTCCCTTATAATCATCAGTCATAAGATCCAATTTTTTTATCAAAAGTGTATGCTGATTGGTGAATCAAAACTATTATAATCTTGGGATAGTCATTATAATAAATACTAATAAATTCTAAAATAATTATTTTTAATACATGGTTAATGATAAAATATTAAAAATAGTTTATCAATAATTATTTAAATAAAATAATTATTTTAAGAAAAATGGTGTTTCAATATTCATATTTTCATTAATCTAATTGTGTATTTTTTTAAAATGTATAGGATGTTTTTAAATTTGTATTTGGTAAAATGATGTCCAATATAGTAAATGTTTTTATATTTTACTCTAATTTATATTTTTTGGATGGATACATTCCAGGGTTGTTTACTTTGGAAATTATATGTTTTGGTAAAACTATTGGAAAATGATTTATGATTACTTATCTAAGTCATAAGATTAAATAACAACCATACAAATACATATTTTTTAATATATGAATCATTATGATAATAGTAGTATAAAATATGATTTCATATTTATAAAATGGGTCAGAAAATTTAAATCAAACTTGTTAACCTATGGAATGGGTTATATAAAACCTTGGGGTTTGAATAAGAAAAACCTCATGATTGAGTGATGGGTTATGAGAATAAGAAAAACTATGATTTAATTTTAATATTATTGAAAAATATATATTGATTGTATAAACATAAAAAATGGTATATAGTTTTATTATCTTATTTACTAAGGGTGGTATGTTAATAATTATAACATTACTATTAAAATAAGATATATATTTTATTCAAATATTTCCTTATTGTTCTTTTGAATAAGGGGTTATTTTATGCACTGGGTTTGATAAACTATTTTATTTTAAAGGTTTAGAAATCCTTTAATTTCTAATACATGTTTGGATTATTCATTTCTTGGTTTACATCAGAATCATTATGAATTCCTATAATGCTTATAAAAAACCATGCATCAACGAATCAATTTATAATTGGTTTTGAAAATCAAATTACACTCATTTTAGTTTTTTATTTGAATTTAGGTTTTTGTTTTGATATCATGTAATAAAAATTTAATTTTTTATTTCTTATGTTGTGGTTATGTTATTATAGCACCTGGTTTTCCATAAATTAGGACACTATTGTAGTGGAATAAATGTTGTTAAAATAAAGATCTATTTAAATCAGAATATATAAATATACATCCAATTCAGTTACAAACCTCATTTCAAAACACATAATTCAACCATTTAATGGATGAGTATAAATATATCCAAGGATTAAAGGAGTTTTTTTAGAATAGGATTAATGTGAAACCCTAATATTTTCCCTCATATTTAAGATTTCATCAGCACAGTTCCATGATCACTTCTGATTGAAATTTAATTCATAGTTCTTTTTTACTGGAGCATACTAATGTAATGATTTTCAATATAAATTATCTATGAATTATTTAAATTATAATAATTCCATTCTATTTCTCTAATGATTTATGTCGATTCATTTATGTAACCTATTTTTATTTTGACCATGTTGATAATATTGATTTATATAGTGACAACCCTAATTCCAAATATTAAAATTTATTGCATATGGATGGTGGATGTTCAAGACAAACGAATCAATAAAATTCTAATTTTGAAGACATAAAAATTTTTAGGGGAGGATGATTTTCCTTTTATATAAAATTCTCAAGGATAGTTAGTGGGAATTAGTGAAATTATATTTCATGGTTAAAATATTATTTCTATTTATTTATATGTTCTAGGACTTCAGTGAAACCCTTTTAGAATAAGTGAATTTTGGGATGACGATTACTTTGTGGACTTTTGGAATAATAAATTTATCATTATATGTTTATATAAAATACCCAAATTAACATAAAATAGGAAAGATATTTTTTATACAATGAATTTATAAGTCTAGAGTAGTCAAAATTTAACATGTCTAAGTGTTGTAGAAGATTCATCTTGGTTATGTAATAGGGGGTAAGATCATTATATCTTTTGGATATTATCAAAAAAATTTATGGACGGTTTGGTTAGAGATATTACTACAACATAAGTTTAATTTTATCATAGAATATAACCCTTTTTAATATGTAAATCAACACAAGTATATCATTAAATATATTAGAAAAAGTTCATCTTCTAGTGATTTATTGTTAGTTCACATGGATATATTATACTATATTTACTGAAATTATAAAGTAAAAAAACATATTTATATATTATATGACTATTAAACTAGACTTAAATTGATTTATTTTTTACATTTATGTCAGAATCACTATTGGATATAGAGAATCTAATAATATATTTTAAAAAATTTAAAACCATACCTGTTGTTAAAATTAAATGTGATATAAGTGATGAATTTAAAAATTATTATTTAAAATATATTTTATTGATATATATAATTCAAAACATCTATACAACAAGAAAACTATAACTGAATGGTGTAGTTGGATGATTAAATAGAACTATTTAAGATATTACACATTATATTCTGAATGAATATTCATATGATAAATGTTTTGTTGTAGAATTTATTATTAAAAAATATTACATTATAAATAAATTTTTACATTGACCTATTTCAAAAATAAATCCTCACGAATCGTTTATTAGAAGAAAGCCTAAATTATATTATGATAATGATTTTGATATTAAGTATTCATATTCAATATGAAATATCAGCCTAATAAATTTGATTCAATAGTAGATGAAGCAATTTTATTTTTTCACTCTATAAACAGTGAGAATTATAGAATCATTAATAGAAAATAAAATTCAATTGATGAAATTTTAACATATTTTTTTTTATCAAACTACAATATATTTGTTTTTAATGAATTCTTAAATTACACCGCAAATTAGTTCATGAAAGTTTTTTTCAAGAAGATAATCATTAATAATTAAAAATTATCACATCAAAAACTAATTTCATGGATGTTACCCTTAGAGATGATAGTTTAATGAAAAATAACCCTTCATTACCAGAAGAGATAAATTTAATATTCATATAAATCATTCTATTTTGAATACCATCCTAGTGATAATATCATTGTGTTTGTGAGTCAACTATTTATAACACATAGTTCCTTATGAAATGAATTTGAAAATATTATGTTTCAATCTAATATTGAAAATAAAACACTTGATGAAGATTTATTTGATGATAAATGGAGATTATTTATAAAAAATAAACTCATTCAGTTAAAATGAAATAATGTTTGGACAATGGTAGATAGTCATAGATACCTTCCAGTTATAGGTATTATGTGTTTCTTTTGAAATAAATACGATGATTTTTATTCTTTAATTGGAATACGGTAAGACATATATGAATGAAATAAAATCAGAAATAAGGAAAATACTGTAGTGAAACTTTTTTACCACTTGAAAAATTGAATGTTTTTTGATATTATTATAATTTTCATATCGTTATATTATCACCCATTTAGAAAATGATGTAAAATGTTATTTACATAATATATATGTATATGAGGAGGTTTATATATAAAAATAACATATTTTTTTAAAACATATAATTTTTATCACAATAATATAGACATACCAAAGAACTCTTAGGAATTTGACAAGATCCATGTGGTTTGAATGAATGTTCTTAATATTTTCATCTTAAAAGTAATTTTATTAATTCAATGGATGATGAAATAATTTTTGTAAATAGGATTTAAAAAACATAATCATATTTTAAATTTTTGTAAATGACATTATAATTAATTCAAACCAAAAAAACACTTGAAGATTGTTTTTTAGGACATATGGATAATCTGTTTATAATAAGTAGGATGTGTGAACATAATTATTTCAATGTTTTTGAAATTACTCAAAATCAAGAAGGAATCATTTTAAATTGACCTAAATAAAACATGAGACTTAAGTAAATCTGATTTCTTTTAAAATGAATCTACTATATTCAAACTGATGATACCTCTGCTAAATTTGATCTTAATGAATCTGAGACAATTGTAGATTTTAAAAAATAAATTGACAAGATCAAATTTTTATTATAATTAACTAATAATCAAAAAAATTTAATTCATGTTCTATTCTTATGTTTGATATTCCAATAAAACCTAAATTAATATCATCTTAAAGAAGTAAAATTTATTTCCTATTAGTTAATGGTACTTCATAACTACGCCTATTGTATTCTTAGGAAATTGAATTTTTTCTGAGGAGTTTTACTTTTAGTTAATTAATTATATGTTAAATAAATTTTCCAAGTACCTATTGAATATTTAATTTCGTAGGTGAATAAAATGTTATATAGTTAAGAAAGATAAAAACCTTTTTTTCTCTTTCCATAGATGGAAATGAATATGTCATAGCTAGAAAATTATATTATCAAGTGTTGTGCATATATAACACAATAATTGATTGGTTCTTGAGTTTTAGTCATTTTATGACTCTATGTGATAACATAATCTTTTTCTCATTGTCTAAGAAACAACTAAAATTATTATGTGAAAAAACATAGATATACGACACCATTTCTATAGGGATCACAAAGAAAAAGGGGATGTTATTCTTAGGTTTATAATAATTAAAAATAAACATTATTATATTTTTACTAATCCTATACCATCCCATTGAATTGAATTAATTAAAAAAATATGTTTATGATAAATAATAAATGATCATAATTTCTAATTTTGGTTATATATATTTCCTTAAATTAAAAAATTATATAGGAAATGAGAATGAAATATTGTTTTTATAGAACTATACTTATTTTTTGTTTCAAGGAATCCATAAATAGCATTGTAAATTACACCATATGTATTTAATTTAATATTTGGACTTAATAGAAAGTCAAATATTTATGAAATTATTATTCTTTGATGATTCAATTTGTAAAATTCTAAAAATTATTTTATTTACAATGTATTTACGATAATAAATTATTTTTAAAATAACATATTGGAAATTTTTTATGACCATCATCATTTTCAAGAATATCACCCATGGAGATGGAGATAAATATCCTTGAGAATTATTTTTTTTAACATTGATTTTTAAAAGTTAGATTAATATAAATTACAAATATTTTTTCTATTTATAAAATTTTATTTTTTTTATAATCTCTTCATTTTGAATGTTATTCCATATATTGTTTTCCAGGGGTATTATTATACGTTTTATTTTCTGAAATCATAAATGAATATAAATTTTTTATGAATACATTTGTTTCAAATTTAATGATATTTTTATTATTGAAAGAAGTTTAATAAGATTTTGTTCTTCTCATACTTTTCAACCTTAGTATAGATAATGATTTATAATGATTACTTATAGAATAAACATATTATTGGTGTTAGGGAAAATGTTTTTTAAAAATAGAATATAATTTTTGGCCTTTATTAAGTGGGAGCTTCTTAAAGATGTTGATAGAAGTAAAATAGATTCAAGATGATAGAAAATTCATCACAAGTAACATAATGTTTTTTTAAAATGAAATCTATAAAACATACTATCTTTATTTCAATTTTTTTCATTATAAAAAAGTGTAGAGAATTGAGTAAAAGGAACATTTTGTCTTTTGTTTTTAATATTTCATTACAAATATATTAGACTATGATTTAACAATAGGTTGTTGTTTTCAATTAATGTTACACAGTTTTAACTTTTGATTTCTTAATTTATAATCAATGTGGAACATTAACATTATTTTTTCTGAAATTAAATTAGAATTGCAGTGGAATGATGTTGGATTGAAGATTGATATATTTTTAATATAATAAATGAATCTACATCTAATTTATTTACAACCATATACAACTACTCAAAATTCAACCATTTTGCAGAAAATCTATAAATTGATTCAAGGAATTGAGGAGCATGAAAGACTATGATTAATGGGAAATGTGAAATTTTTCAATCACTTTAAAGAAAGAAACATCTTTTGTCCTAGAGAAATTATAATTTAAATTTTATTTAGAGATATTTTTTCAAATATAATCCTATTATAAATATTTTCATTATAAATTCTAGAATGTTATATCATATTTTAATCATTTTATGTTAAAATCCCTCATGATTAATTTGGTTCCATATGTGGAACTTTTTCTTATTACAATCATTACAATTGATACGATTTTTTATATAGTAAGTGTTGTAACTTCTAATAGGACATCATTAAAGAAGTATATGTGTGGAATTGCTGTCGATCAGGTTAACTGAAGAGGAGGTCTTGGATGTGAATCTTGGTACCATGAAATTGTTGTAAAGTCAAGGATTTTCAAGGTCATAAAAAGGGGATACCTTGGTCCAATTTAAGAACATCTTAATTCATTATTATAAAAGTACAGGGTTATATTAATATAATTTTAATCCTTAAGGACATCCTTTTGGTATTTTTATTGATATACACTATTGGGTTATTTTTTTCCTCTATTCTTATATCCATTGTTGGATCTTTTATAACTTCCAACATATTTATTTTCAATTAAATTTACAATTTATTCTAATTTATAATGAAATATTTTAATTTTCTATCTACTAAATACATAAGTGGAGGAAAAAGTGTTTGTTTCCTTTTGGACTATAATTTACCATCCTCTTGTAGTTATAACTATACTCATTACCAAGGAAACAATTAACCCATTCATGTTCTCTATAGTTAAAATTTAAATGTTTTTTGATATGATTTAAGAGGGTGGAATATATTGATGTTGATTCATAGATCCATTTCAGTGGTATTGAAGGAGTGTTTAGTGGCTTATAAATTAAGTTACATAATTGGTCATATATTGGAATGTTTTTTTATTTTTATATTATGTTGTGAAAACTAAATATATCCACCGTGAGTTTATATATAAATGATTTGTTTATTAAATTGTGTTTTCCACCAACATTCATCTAATAGTTTGTATATTTTTAGTGAAAATAACTACCAAATGGTTCATTTTACTCTTTAACACCAGTTTTCATCCTCTCAAAAATAGGGTGCATGCCTAAGCTCTTATTTAAATGAAACACAGTTGGATGGAATGGTTTACTCAGAATAAGAAATTACACACCTATATTTCTTGATTTATGTATGTCATCCTCTCATAGGGACTATAATAAACCTCTCTGTATTATTTTAATTTTATGAGATGTTTCTAAATAGATACAACTTCAAATATTCATGTGAATAATACATTTACTATTATATATATCTCTTTAATATCTCTCCATTCGAATAATTTCATTAGATAAAACAATTACATAAATAAATCATTATAGTAATAATTTTTTTGAAAATAATTAGACACAAATGATGGTATGATGCATTATACATCCAATGCATCATCCATGTGATGGTTTAAGAGTGATTATATACTTTAAATACTACTTTATGACGATAAATACAAAGTAGGGACTCTAAAATATAAAATTTATATTCAAGGTATATCACAATATGAATGTTCGTTTATTACTCATTGAAACTATTTTTGGTTAAGATATATTTCATATTAAATATTTTTAACAGTGATATTTAATTCATTTGGTCACTATATATTAATCTACAACATGTATATTATAGAATATTTAACCGTTTAACTAGTATAAATTTTATTCAAAAATTTTTATCGATTAATCATTAAATTTATCCCACTATCTTCTTCAAAAACAAATAACCCTTAACCATTGTATTTGAAATATCAAGTCACATTAAAACTTAAAGGGACATGGATCCTTAAATACCTCTTCAAATTTTATGTTATGGATATTATAATACATATAGAGTTTTAGGTATGATATGGGTGAATAAATTCATTAAATAAATGTTTCTTAATCCCAAGAGTAGATTCCCCAATCTTATAAGTCATATGATTTGATTTAATTAACACGTACATATAACAATTAACCTAGTTTTCCATGGATACTTAATTCATTTTAATTTTGGTTAATTAAATATTAAAATATTATTATATTCCACTAATTTTTGAATAGAACCTCAATTTATGGATTTTTTAATAAAATTAATAACATAAGAATTATTGATTTAATAATTTTTTTAAAAATTATATATTTATTATGTATGAATAAGAATGTACCCAAAAATGTAATATTCAAAAAATAAACTCTCCACCTATAAGACAAAAACACCAGAACCCATCAAATATAATATATGAATGAAATGTAAAAAAAGAGATGAATACTAACATCCAATATGTTGAATGTGAGAAACAAATTGTCTATAAATCCATACCCATGATGATTGTGTGGATAGAGTGTTACAGGAAACCCAATAAAACCTAAAAACCACAATGTAAAGGGATTACTAGAAACACAAGAAAACAAAAATAAGAAATTCTAGTGTAATTGTAATATATTGTAAATATACCATCATCATTTCCAATTTAAATGAGTTATTATTCATATCTTTGGAGTCAATGGACTAAGATAATTTATCATCTACTATATTGAAACAAGTTACCCACTTTCAAAGATATTTCTTATAATAAATCCTCCCCACTTTTTAATATTTAAAATAACCACATAATATATCAGTTGGTTTATCCATCACTATTTTTAGGAGATCACTTTGTAGATCAATATCTTTCCCCTCCATGAATAGAATAATAATAATTTCATGAAGATAAAATGGTATTTTAGACATATGTAAAGGAACAAATAGATATTGAGTAACCTCAGGTGAATGACCATTAAGAACACCCAATTCATTTATACCATCACTTTCATAATTATCATCTTTATTTATTTTAATAAAAATTAAAGTGATCATTGTTTTTTATATATTGAATTATTAATTTTTTTATTAAATTTTATTTCATTTCGATAGATATAATCCCTATCAATATCACTTAATTTTGTAGAAAAAAATATCCTATGGTGTTTGATCTTTATACTGAGATTCCCTAGGTAGAGAAGCTTTTTCATTCTACTATACAGTATCAAAATCATCTTTATCTCTTTCAAAACACAAGATATATGTATTATTAATTAAAAAAATCCTCATTTTGATCCCCATAAATGACCCATATCCATTCAGAATTATATTCACCCTCGGTAGGAAGAATTTCTACCATATTTAAGACCTATGGGTTTTTATATATAAATATTAATTGTATAGAATACATAATCTACAGTATGTCCCCAACTAGAGGATGAGTGATAAGTGAGACATGATTTGAAAACAATTTCACCTTATCTACCGCCACAAATGGATTTTGTTAGTTCCTTATAACTAATCTAATATGAATATATTCTATAAAAGAATTTGGTTAGAAGGATTGTGTATTTATTACTTCTTGGTATTAGAAAAAATATTTCACTATAACTGGGAAACCATATCCTCTCTAAATAAATAGGGATTATAATTGGTCACATCCAATTCTAAATAAGAGAGTGATTCCCTTTCATTTTGGGACACAATTTGACCTTCCTTTATTGAAGGTAGCATATATGAATTACATATAGTTTGGATCTCAGACCACATCAATCCATAAATAGAATTTATTTAGTTTACATTCTAGCTTTACTATATCTTAAAACTACTATGGAAACTGAAGTTTGATGGTGGAAGTGACTTGGAAGGAATATTATTATCTATTCAGTGAGTGGTATAATGGGGGAATACCCTATGCATTACTGACGGGTATCTATACTAAAAAAAATTATTAACCAATATAATCAAGTGGTTTTTAAGAGTTAATATTTGAATGAAATATATTTAATTCTGAACCTACATGTCTGATGTTATATAATTTGACATTTATCAATTTATATTTTATTTTTTTATATTATTTCATCCAAAATGGCCCATGAGGGATTTATGAAATGGTTGAGGAGCGCCTAACTTGGATGGTTTACACAAGTTAGGCTAACTTAACCCTATTAGGGCCCAATTGGTTAGTGCTCACATATTTTAGTGAGTGAGTATACATTAATCTATTAAAGTGATATTTATGGTTAATGATAGGTCATATCCACCCCCATTAATAACATAAATGACCATATTTTGTTTATTTTTTAAATAATTATTTATATGTTTGTAATACATACCCAACCCCCAATAATTGTGTTTAAGCCACACATTGTGCCACTTATAGGCTCCATGAAGGTGGTTTCCTCCTGAGTATGTCCATATATTGTTTATCAAAACATTTATTCATGTTTTTTATTAAATATTTTTATTTTAATCAACCCAACTACATGAATTTTTTCATTTATATCATAATTATTTAATCGTAACCATGTATAATTACTTTGATATTGCATAATGACATAGAGGAACAATATAAGTTTATGATGTTGAAATTTTAATATAGTTTTAGTTATATATATGTTGTAACACCAAATATGGGATATTATCATCTAGACTTTCCCATGGATATGATGTATAAATAAGAAAGAATAAATGGTGGAAAAGATAATTTTATTTTTTCATAGGGATTATATTGTGTTTATATTATGTCTAGATTATTATATATCAATATATCCAACCATAAATCATTCTATACATGCCCACATGTGACTCAACATCTATTGGTCATAGATTTAAAATCATCATGTATGTGCAATAGAGATATAAGTTGTCTACAACCTTTATTTGATTACAAAAACACTGGAAGCACAATTCAGGAATAATAAATCAAATCATATTCATTACCCCTTATTATTTGTCTCTATAAAATATGAAAAAATTGGAGTAATGCACTAAAATTAATTAATTAGGATGAACTAAAAGGAAATGGGTATGAAATATATTTTTTATACTTATGTTATAATATTATTATTTTCATTTTAGTCCATTATGAAACATAATTTATAAAAATAACCCCAAATTCCACATAATAATAGTTTAACATATATTAATCATTATAAAAATTATATAAAAATTGTTTAAAACATCAACGTTTCACATGATTATGCTAAAAAATTGAATTTTTTAATCTCCTCACACATTTTTTTAATGAATATTAGAAATGTACTGTTCATTGATAAACAATTATCCACATTCACTTATTTAAACAAAAATAACAGATAAATAATTTGAGAAATATATTCAATTTAAATTATTTTTAACTTTATTAACTCATAATTAAATTTATATATTTATTTTACAACTAATCATTCACACATAGATGAACAAAAAAACATACGTGGTGCTTAATTTACCTTGATCTCTAATTTTTTTAATTATAGGAACCATTGGAAACATTTTTATTTATCGATTTTGGATAATATCTCTCATAAAAAGATTTATATTTATTAATTAAAAATTTACTATAAATAGATAAGGATAATTCCTAACTAATAGTGATATGCCAGAGATCCTTTATATAGTTTATGTGTTTGGGGTGATATCGTAATGTATGATATATACATGTAGTATGATATTTCATAGACAAAACTAAGTCATATCATATGTAATTTTATTAGTCAATCTTATGGAATGATATAAAATATATCATGTCACTTCCTAAACTATCATATTATATGATATGGAAATATTATATGATCAAAATATAAGTGTTATGATATGATTAATTTTATTTTAGGATTCACATTGAGGTCAACAATTCACTGGTCAGTTTAATATTAAAGGTTTATTATCATTTTTATTCAATGATGGATATCATTGATGTTTCATATGATGAAGTGTATATGAGAATTAAAATCATTAAAAGTGTTATAATAATGGTTAGAGAATTACATACATTGTAACCAAATTCTATTTACTCGTATGTTATGAATATATGACTAAATGTATATATATGATTGATAGTATCCCCAATGCCTATATACAGATTTTGATGTCCACGGAGGAAGGAATTAATTGGATACCCCTCAATGATCATCATCAAACATGTTTTTTAATAATTGAGGATCAATCAAATTTAGTGTATGGTATATATTTTATTCATTTGATATTATACATGGTTTTAGTTTCATGACATGAAGATGTTGAGTTTTTAGTTTCTTATTGATTTTCACTACTATAATAAGGGATATTAAATCATATAAAATATTCAAAGGTATCATATAAATTCATGATTAACATTTTTTTTCAATCAATTTTGAAATGCAAAAACATTCTATTTAATATTGGAAATCATAGGCCCTAATATAAAATTTCATTTGAAAATTGAAATCATAATCAATAAAATTAAACATTTTATTAAATTTTGTTATCTTTTTTTAGTTTTCATATTGTATATCATATATTGTGATTTGATCTCACAATAAGATTTAGGATGTCATTATTAGTGGAATAATTTGGTTTTATCATGTTGTAACAAACTGCCTAAGGAGTCTAATTCAATTATGGAGTCAATTTGCATTGTTCCATGGACATAAAATAGACTATCATAGAATCATTATAATATAAGGTATATCATAAGATATTACTTCCATGAATAGATTTTTTAAAACACATATTACGATCGATAATATTATCATATATTATGATTGACTGCACATCTTTTATCTATCATATATCATGAATTTTGAGTCAAAAAACATGTTATTAATTTTTAAGGGAACTATAGTTTATGTTATACATTAATCTATAAAATATGCCTTTTAGGAAAAATTTATTTTTCCATATTTTCAAATAAATATTTTTTGTACAATTGAAAAATAATTTATAAATTATGGAAAAGATATTATGTAATATTTTTTTTAATTTATGAGGTGATTACAAATTAATTAAATATTAAATATTTAAAAATATTAAAAATGATTATGGAGAATTTAATAAAGAAATTTCGATAATATTAATTAAAATATTCAAATAAATTCTTGAATTTATGTGGAATGTTTTATAATTTTGACATTAATTTTTTATATATAAATTTTTAGGATATTTTATAAGGTGTTTATAAATGTAATGCCCGAACCCATTTCAACTGAAGAAAACTGAATTAGGGGATGCTGTAAGATCCTAAGAATACCTCCATTTGTGCTAAAGACTAATAACTGGCGGTGAAGGCCTAAATTAGTTATTGGGAGAATATTATCTCAAATTTATAGAATAAGGGTCATACCATGATCTAATTCATGTCTATTATGAATCATCGATATATTTGGCATTCCCAATCATTACAAACAAATAAATATATATCTAAGAGGGTATTTAATAGTCCAAAATATTAATCAATATAAATTATATAGAACAAATGAAATATAAAATAGTGGTAGAAAAATAATAATATAGAACAACAATTCAATAAAAAATACAATGAAAAGGACCTTAGGCTAGTACATATATAGTATAAAATAAAATAAGATACATATCCCTCTGACCCATATAACAAAAAATTATCATCTAACCCTTAATGTAAAAATATATAACAGACTTAATACACATGCTATGATCTAGGAAAATAATTGGACCATAAATAAAACATAAAGATCTACTCACATGTATTTAAATTAATGTTGTGTACATGTATAGGGGGTTGGTGAGATGACCCAATAAGTTTTCCTCACTCACCTCGACACATTTAGTGCAACTATAATCAAGTGGATGTCCATGAAAATCATATTAGGGTGATAATGAATTAATAGTTGAATTTATACACCTAGAAACAATACAAAAATATACTTGAATCCCTTATATGTTTCCTCAAGGGTAGAATACACACACACACCCCCAAACACCCTCCTTGACTCTACTCAATCTCAGGATTAGTCATACATACTAGTAATCGATAACATAGAAAACATTGGTACCCATGGTGGTACAAAATACCTCTCTTATATAATGGGACTTATTCATATTTTTGAATCCAAATATCTAAAAAAATAAAAAATTATAGCTCCACCTGACCCATTGGTAATTTCTATTCCCATAAATAAATAAATCATAAAATATCATTGGAATAAATAGACCTAATAATAGAATACTTGTTAATAAAAGTGGTCCCAACCATAAATTATAACCTAAAAACCATAAATATGAAATTAAATAGGTACTAGTGAATAAAATAATAACCAATAAATAGTTTTAGGAAAAATAATGTGAATGAAAAAGAACAAGGACAAACCACATGAAATTTCATAACCTAGCTCCCATAACATGGCCCAACTAATCTCACTAGTCTTTACAGGATATATTATCATAAATTTAATAAATAATCACTATAATGATCCGATATATCATATTTTACCATAAAGGATAGATCACACAACATGATGGTACAACTCTCTAGCTCCAACCTGATCACTCAGATCATACATCAAAAGCATCATTGAAAAACAATGTGTTTGAAGTAGACATTGTATTACCTAAGGTGGGGCCCCAGATGATCCAGGTGACCTATATTATATGTATCTCATTTAATCTTACCAATGGATAAGAAAATTCCATCCTAGTGCCTAATCATCTGTTATTACACATTGAGATTCCAATAGGGTGTTGTGCATCTAGATTGAGGTATATCACAACTAGGAGAATAAAAAACATAAGAAACCTCACAATAAAAGAATACATGATCTATAAGGTAAAAATAATACCTAAAGGTCATCATATATTTCATCTATACTAGTTTCCATCACGCCATTAATATGTTTATCACACAAGACACACTGCTTGTTCGGCAATGTGAAAAGTCAATCTATATTATAGATGGAATAAGGCATTGTTAACAAGTATGGAAAATTATTTTCCTCATATCATTTATATAGATTATGTACCTTCATATCTACCAACGTTTAGATCCACAACATGGATCATCAAACCACTATGATACCAAATCATGATCCTTATCTATGCTATAAATCAAAGAACACAAGGACTAATTACAACCTCAATAAATAAGGCCAAATCATGAGTTTATTATATAAGAACCTAAAGATTCCAACTCATAAGCATAATAATTTAACAAAATATCCAAAGACTATTGGTTAAAATCATTTAAATTAATAAATAAAAATCAATGGGTCACACCAATACCAATGGTAACCAATGGCATTAATGGAAAAACTCCAGGAGTGAATATAACAATAATATCAATACAATAAATCCAACCCATAATCAAAGGGAAGGATACTATTATAGATTATATACTATCACACAAAAAAATTAAAACATAAATTAAATACTTTCACTAATCTCACACAAGTATAATCTATTTACAAAAATAGGGCATTTCTCACATCAAACAGACTGAAACATGTCATAAATAATTCATCGAGGATTTATTTAATAAAATTTTCAAAATTAATTATTCAAATTTATTAGTATGGTTTTACTTTCAATTTTAACATATTATAGTCCTTAACATAAATACCTACGAAAATCCTCATTAAAAACCCCATAATTTTAAAATATCATTATCAAAGAATTTCCTAAAGTAAAAATTTCCATTGAAGTCCAAATTTAATCAAAATCCCATTTTCAAATATTAATTTAAATTTAAAACATATTTACATGATAAAAATATACATGTTCCATTAAAAACTATAAAATGGGACACCATTAATTATTTTCCGATTATACCCCCTAAAATCCATTTAACAAGAAACATGGTATTTTTTATAATTAGTTTTACATTAGTCAATCCAAATTATGGAGTTGGGTCAAACTGCATCACAAAATAAAATATGTTAATAATAATGGAATAAAATATAAAATCTAAAAATCAGTGAGAGAATCAATAATGTGAGGGAAAATTACCTCAAATAGTGATCTATAAGAATCTTAAGAGTTTTTAATATACTCCATGGATCACATGAGAACCTATTTCATACATAAACCTCATGAATGTAATAATAAAACATTTAAAAATGACGGTATAGTGAATTAAAATATCACCAAGTGGATTGATGGCTCAAAAACTCTATAAAAAAAGGATTAATCCACTTTTGAAACTCACCTATAACTAATCCATGATTAATTCTAAAATTATAATCACAAATTGATATAAATTTTTTTCCAATTTTATGATAAATCAATAATAAATCATATAGAAATAATAACTCAATATGAATATTTCCACAACACTATAATATATAAATTTTATCATCTTTTATGTACAGAATACTAAATCCACCTCATATTAATGTGATTATACCATGATCTAGTAGAATATCAGACCGGACTATAACAGAAGTTGATAAATTAGAGAGGAAGGAAGAAATGAAGTTGTGTGGAAGAGATGAGAGTATCTTACATAAGATTAATATGATGAATAAAATCTAGAAAAAATGAATCAAAAGGAGGTATAATGATGGAAAACTGGGAGGGTGAGTTGGTCTCTCACTACTCATTCCAGAATAAGAGAGGAACCCATGACTCAGGTTCCCAATAATATGGGGTACAATATATATTTTACGATTGATTAAAAAAGTGATTCTAGGGAACACCACACACTCTATCCACACCCAATGTGTTTCTGGATTCTCCATTAGGTACTCATTGAAAGGAAATCTCCAATTGGAAGAAAATATAAAGATAAAATCCCTACATTTGCCTCATCAGATCATAATGGCCCAAGACCAGGTGATTTATGGAACCCAACTACCAATATCAGCCCCTTCTTTATCTACTTAAAACTGGTAAATCAATTCAGATATTTCTCCTTTAAAATCCCAGCACCTAAAATTCACATAAATTATATTCATCAAGATCAAAACACCACCTTCATCAGTCTGAATATAGAAATTAAAATTCACATATCAACAAAATTGGTAAGATTATGAACATTTATATAAATCACCAACACATAAATCCATAGGTTAAAAGATGAAAAATATAAATTGACCAATAATATATTAGTAAATCATATTAATTGTTAAGTTGAAATAATCAAATTAAGTCTTTATTTTGAAATTATATGAATCATACAAAAAGCTGTTTAGATAATTGATATAATTAATGTTTAAATAAAATTAAATATTTGATATTTTTAATTACACAACATTTTGAAATAATTCATATGAAATAAAATATTATAATATTTCAAATATTAAAAATTTAATTTGATACCATATAATCAATTATGTTAAGAGATCATGTTAGAAATTAATATATTTTTATATTTATTTAATCATATAATTTCTATAATGTATGAATAAATTAAAATGTGTTTATAAAATCATTTCTTATAAATTATTCATAAATGTTTATATCACTTCTAAATATATGAATTGTTAATTTATTATGTTTAATTCACAATTATATTGTTGAATATGAATAATTATTATCAAGATGGAGTATATGTTTTAGAGTAAAGTGTTATACCGCTATTATACATTTTCATATATGAATTTAAAGTGTCTCATTATAGGTAGGATAATGTATTTAGTATTAATTTATCACATTTCTTCTTTTATTTTGTTATGATCATGAATTAAGAATATTATTGTAGTTTAGATATATTATTGGTTAATCTTAAGATAGAATTGAAGTCTAACTTCATTAAAGATCATTGGGTAAATGGAATTTGGAATAGATTTCTCAATAGCTTGGGTTATTTGGCAATATATAAAAAATTTAGGGTTGTAAACGGGTCACTCGATACATAATTATATGAGGATTAGGATCATAATATTATTTTAATTTATATTATAAGGATTCATATAATTTATACATATAATTCATTTGGATATTCACAAATAATTTTTATTTTATTTTAGTTTAGTTACTAAAGCTATGATTTTTTTTGTAGGAAATTAAACATAAATAGAGTTTTATCGTTTTGACTGGGCTAGAGGAATAAGATTCAAAAAAAATTATTGAAGAGAATACATAAATGTAAATGAAATAGAGGAGATAAAATGGTGAGATAATAAAATCCCCTAGAAAATAGAATGATTTATATTTATTCTAAATAAAACACCATTCAATATCTCAATTATTTAGTATATATGAACCTAACCATTATGTTCCCGTGAAATAAATTGAGTAAGGAAAATAGATTATAGGTATACCTAAACATTATGTGATTTTATCTAATTATAGATTATGGTTATACATAGTAGGTAAACCATTACAATTATTATTTCATAGGAATATAATTTAGATAATCCAAATGAATAATTATGAATATGAGTTATCCAATAATGTATAAATGAGTAATGTCTGATATGATTGAAATAATTTATAACTAGATATAATCTAGGGGTTTATTATGATATTAGATAGGATAAGTGATATGAAATATATATATATATTCAACTACTAATGGATATGATATAATTTCAAAGTGGATCATAATTCTTTGTGAAAAATAACGTTTTTATTATCTGAACACTTTTGTGGAAAAAGAGAGATAACACAAGATCCAAACACTACATCCAAATGAAGACAAGAAAAAGGATTACCGAAATATAGAAGACAAGATCTTCCCCATCCAAATGTAATTATAGTGTTGGAAATTCTTCACCATCACATGACTACTCGGTGGGCTGTCCTGTGCAGGGTTGCATGGTCCTGGCACCGATGGCAGATCCATACCCTCTCGATCATCTAAATCATAATGGTATGCTTAGGAAAAAGATTCCTTCACTAATCCTCATATGAATATGATTCATGTAGTGTGATGGTTGCAAAAATACACGAAATTAAATAATTAATTAAGAACCGTAAGGAAACCTCATGAACTGCCAAAAAAATCCCACTCAATCTGCTAATTCAATTCTTTGATCACTTTTTCATACTTCATATGATCATTCATAGATTTGTTTAACTCCTCCAATTATGGGACCATAACTTGTAGATAAGTACCATAAACTACAAACCATGGAGCCAAAAATGAAACTAACCAGAACATAACAATTAGAAGGATTCAAAAAATCATCTCCAATTTGTTGCCAAATCTTCACAAGATATTCCATATGATTTTTCCTCTACCATGAATCCGTAACGATGAATTTATCTAGAATAAACAAGGAAACCCAAGCCTAGAATATAATGGGTTCTCATTGAAAAATCACAAAACTAGAATAGAACACAATAAAAAAACCAAAGAAAAAAATGAAAAAACACCCAAAAAAGATACAAGAACAACATACACAACATCCCAAAATAAAACAAAGGATAAAACAGATACCAAGAAACCCTCACCAGATCGACAGCAACCCAAGAGCTAAATAACACCAGAAAGGGTCCTCACCAAAATATAGATCCCATAACTTTTCACTGCTGTCCAAAACATCCTCGAAGACCACAAATGAGAACCCAATAAACCCACTAAATACGAGGTTTGAACCCTCAGTCATTGAGATAGGATATCATCGACGGAACTATCTACTTGCCACCAGAAGAATCCACATCTAGTGAATACGGATTTAGGTGAGAAACATTCTAGAAATTAATAGGCATGTCGATCCGGTTGAGTCCACGAGGTCACCGAAATCACCACGAAATAGAACCTGTATCCATAATTACAATAAGGAAACATTAATGGGAGAGCCAATCTGAGGTGAGGATGAAAGAGTTGGAGATAGAGAAAAATCATAGTGGAAGAACCCCTTACAGGCTTATCTACCATCCAATAAGTCTATTATGCCTCACCATTCATATTGGATAACATATAATTAAATTCATTATCATATTAATGTAAAACATGAACCTTATCTAATAAATTAATTTATGGAAATTACTATAGCCTCATAAAAATTAAACCTGGATTCTAGATTAATCATTGAGAATGAAAATAATATTAGAAACTTTTTTCTACAATTGTATAGAAAAATATATATTACTCTTTAGGTAATAAGGTAAATTATATTTTTATGGAAAATAAATTCTTGAGTAACATGTTATTGATATTTGTTGAAAAATAAACCCTAATTCTTGAATGAATCATGGATAAATTCACCTATGTTTTGAAATAATTTTTTTCTAAATAATATAATTAATGGAATGGTGTTTTCAACTCATGTATTCAATATTATTTGGTTTGTTAATTACTTGGAGATATTGGGGATTCTATTAAGGCTTGATCTTGTGGTGGAATTATTTATTTTTAATTATTGGATATGATATAGTAATACGAATGAGTTTAACAAAACAATTACGCCATTTTATCAATTTTTGGATATATGAACTGGTCAATGGATATATAGATTCTTGTTTTGTATTAATAACATCAATGGGTAATCTTTTAAACTAGAAGAAGTAAATTATATTAAAAATCCATCATTGTAACACCCAGAGATTTTAGAAGAGGGAAATCATATTCGATAGGATATATGAGATGAAATACCCCACTTAGAAGAGAATATAATACCATGAGAGATTATAATATACATTTTTAAATAAATTCAATCTCTTCTATTTCTTACAATACCTATAACATCAGGCATGAACGAAACACTATACTCTATTAAAATATTATAATTTGAAAATGTCTATTATAACATTGCTATTATGTTGGAAGATATGAATAATAATAAATAAATAATGAAAATAATATGGTTTAAATTTTTATAAAAAAAATTAAATTATTATCTATATATTATAAATAAAATAACAACAATTTTAGTAAGAATAAAATATTTAAGGAAAAATCAACTTTTTTCCTGAAAGGATGAGTAGTCATGATTTATGCCCAGATTTTAAAACTAATTTTTACAAAATTTAAAAATATATTTGATAAATTGAAATTAATTTTTAAAATTATTTATTAAAATCATATATTTTTTGAAAATTTGTGAATATTCAAAAGATGATAATTTTTACTGAATAGTGAAAAGTAGTGATTTTTATTGAAAACTAGATTTTAGTTTAAATAATATAAAATGTTTCACTATATTATAATTTTTTTAAATAAAAAATTAGTTTAATAATATTAATATTTAACCAATTTAGTTCATTGCAATAAATTTTATTTTGATTTTTGAAATTTACATATTCAATATGTAAGATAATTTTTTCTTTGGAAACCCACTCTTTTGTCTCATCTATGGTGTAATTTTAAATTAAATTATTCCAAATTAATGAACTAAATATTTCTAAATGGATTACATATTTAAAATAAATAAAAATTATATTATCTAATATAGTCAAGTTATATTTTGAAAATAATGAATAAAGAAAACAATAAAAATTGATCACCATGATTAACATAAAAATGGGTTTACCATGGGGTTTAACAAAATATAATGGATAAAATGATTTAAAAACCTATAAAATTAAAATTTCATAGACATATTTTTACACTTATATCCATATGATATATTTTACGAGTTTTGGTGAAAAATATCTATGAAGGTGACCAATATAATAATTTATTTAAGGAAAACGACCAAATGTCTCCGTCTTATATTTAAATTTCATTTTTGTGTTCACATAAGGATAGAAGAAAAATGTGAATGAATATTTATGGTAATTTTGAGTATATAGAAATAAATTTTAGGATAATAATTAACATTTAATTTCTAGTAATTACATAATTACATTATATGCATAAGCGACACCAATTCAATAATTATTTAATTGATAAATAAATTAAATATATGATACTAAAAATACTAAAAGTAAACTAAATGGAAGGAATTATTTTGTTAAATAATTCGTTACGGTAAATATATCAAATTATATAGTTTTTAATATAATTTATTACAATTCCATTATTGTCATGTTATTTTTAAATTAAAATAAAATAAATAATTATAAAATTAAAAGTAATGTAATTTTATAAAAATGATATTTTATGAAACAATTTAAAATTACTAAAAATTATATATTCTTAAAAATAGTTATTAATGTCTATAAATATAAACAATGGTCCACTCATATACCAATTTTTCGTATTTAATGACTATATTGACCCCTAATGTGAAAAACTTATTTTTCTACAATTTTGGTTAAAGAGGTATTATTATATTTATATATTCACTTGTTTTAATGTATGCTTTCAACACAAATTATATTTATATTTGATAAATTATATTTAATAATTTTATAAAATGGGAAAAAATAATATAATAAGGATAATTTTATTTTATTCTTGAAAGATAAATTACCTATATTTATAATACTAATTACCATAGTGAAAACTAAAATGGTAAAAGTAATGAGAAATTGAATTTAAAGAAAAAAATGTTTAAAAATGTATTTTATTGTGTTTTTGTAGTTTTTATATAAATCTCGTTCAATAAATCCCTTTAATTATCAATTTTTTATCCCCATTGTGTGAGTCTGACTTCTCATGATTAAATAACCTTGGGTATTTAAAAAACGACACTCATACTCAATTATAAAAGGAAACTCACTCCCCTAACTTCTTATCACCTCTGAAGACATTTGGTTTGACCCGTATCTGAAAAAATCACATCTCTAACACCCTTATCCACATTATTTTCCTTTTATTCTTCCCAATAGACTTACCATGGGGTCCATGAAAGTAATCTGAAAGGATCTTTTTCTATTAGAAGGTAATTGTCTTCACAAAGTTGATTCTTTTTCTTTATTTATTTTAACATCCTAAATTATTTCATAAAAATTAAAATATTTCAAAAAACAGCACTAATATAATAAGATTTTATTTTTTATGGAATGATATTTATCAATATCCACTTCCAACAAAAGGGAAATAAATACATCAATTGTGTGTACAGCGGAGTACCGCCTCACCTACTAATATAACTGGTTTTCCATCAATACATCTCATGGTTGGATATAATTTTTTATTTAATATATATATATATCAATATATAATTTTAATTATTTAATTATAAATAAGGAGTTAAATTTAACACATAACTTCATTCTTTCCATTCCATTTAAAATACAATAATGTCACTCGTCTGTATGGTAAACTATTGCCTCCCTAAGCGATGTGATTCGTTTCTCACTTATGATTTACATGGATTGTAAAAAGGATAAATATAATGAATATATGTTATTTATATGAAATGATTTGATTTATATAAAATTAAAATATCATACACTTCCTTACCATTTCATCGTATAAAATAATGATATCATCCATCCTGAGTACATACTACCTACCATCTCCATGAAGTGATGTGATTCATTTTCAATGTCAAATTTTCATGAAAGTTTATATGAATATATATAATAAAAAAAACTTATAACATAAATATAACTCTATATATGAGGAAAATACATCCTATTTACATGAATTGAAATCTTCATGGCACAATATGCCTGAGAAAACAATTAACGTAACACCCAAAACAATGAAAATAATGAAATATTATTAACAAACAACTGGTAAAATTTTATAATTGGATAATATATAATATGATATATGTGATTATGGTTTCATAAAATATTTATAATAAACAAATATTTATTATCTTGGTTTTCAAGACACAAACGAAGGATGTCGAACTAGAGGTAAGGTCTTCTCATATCACTATTTCATTAGTGATACATATATCAAATTCATCACATAGATTTTTTATGGTTTATATAGTGAAAAGTTTATATTTTATATAATGAAATATTTATATTCATTGTTTTATATTTTAATTTTAATTTATTTAACTTATAGGTATTACTATTTAGATGTTACCAAAGTGGTAAATGAATATTTTTCAATCTCATCAATATTCATGATTATTTTTTAGAAGTCTACTATTGGAGAGTTATTTGATATTTCTATATTAAAATAAATATATTTTAATCTCCTTTGGTTATTAATTAAAATTTTCTTGTAATATTAAAATTTTACACTCTTTGGTATATAAAATGATTGAAAAATTGTTTTCAAGAAAACATGGTATAATTTCTCACCTTAGTCAGAAATCATTTTTTAATAAAACCAATTTTTTATAAAAATGGTTTCAAAAATACTTTTAATGCTTTAAAAGTTATTTATAAAAGATATTTTTACCCATATTTAATTTTTAGAAAAGATATTGGATTGAATATTCCTTGTTTTTTCAAAATAATTTCCGCTAATTATTTTCTAAAAATGTTGCAGGAGTACTTATTTTAACATGTACGACATGAATATAATTTCCCCCCAGAAAAGGAAAATAATTTTTTTAAAATATACTATAATTAAATTTTATTTTGATAGAAATGTATCTCTAACATTTTTTGAATTTTTTTAAAAATTTTATTTTCAAAATAAAATCGTTATTTTTCGCAAAAATATCGTAATGGATCCTTTTATGGTATTTATATTCATTAATGAAACAAAAAACATGGTATAGGACATATAAACATGGTATATGTTTTAATGATTGCATAATCATTATTTATATAGATGTATTATGAATAGTTTCATTTTGGATGTAGTAGTTTGATACTATTCGTATTACTCCATATAATTTATGATTATGTTTATAAGATTGGGTAAAAGTTAATAAATTATATTCTAGTGTTTCCATGTGAATTTATATATGGATTTTCATTCACCCCTTTAAATTTATGAATTTGTGAAAATTAGTAAGTTATTGGCGGGGATAGGTTATATCTAGATCCTTGATGGATCGATAGGTCTCATGAGAAAAATAAGGTGGAAAAATTAGAGTTGTTTCTAACCAAATATTTATACTATTTTTAGGATGGTATTAACAATTTTAGAATCCTAGGATTATTAATTCCCTCATTATGAGATTAGTTATTGATGTCCATGTAATTATTCTATTATTCTGAATATCTATAGATGTGTCTCAAGATCATGAGATTATTTATATGGATTTATTTGATCATCATTTATTTCTTAAAAATTATTATTTTTGTATTGATTAAATGGGATAATTTTTTTTATTTACCTTGTGATATTGATTATTAATATTTATTCATGATAACATCCTAAATAAATTTAACCTTATAGAGAATTTGTGCTTATCCCTTTATAATGTTTAATTTTCCCCATTATAACAGGAATTTTTTTTGATTGATATGTAGGGATACGATATGAGGAATAACGACATCCTCAATGAAAACCCTTTTGGTATTTTATGTTTTTAAAAGTATTTTAAATTCAAGAATGTATCTTATTTACCAAGACTAATAATATATATGATTAATAATGATATGATACCATTCATCTATTACATGGAAAATTTAGGAACCACAGACTCTAGGTTACTAGGGTCCGGGTCATTATACTTAGTATTAGAGGAATTCTACTAGAATAATTGGGATATATATTTTGGAAAATATAAATTATGGAACACAAATCTGTGATAGAATTTTAGGATAAGTATAGAATAGCATCAGAATGCTTTGGTCAGGAATAAATTATTTTTCTTTCCTATAAATACATGCATGTCTGTATAAAAAAAGTGGACATGGTTCGAGAGCATATATACCCAGAAGTAATAACTCAAAAAAGAAAGCATCAGGATTCACCCACCCATTACCTTTCACATGCGAACATGTCTTATTACGCACATCGTTTGATACTCCCTTGGGATATTAAAAGGATAATTAATTTTTTTTACCAATAGTTATAACGTATTTTGAAATAATTATTTCCCCAAATAACCCATGTTTATGATAATGAGATTTGTTATGCCTAAATTTTTCAATTAATGATAACTATTTCCCTAGTTTCGGGATATAACATTATATTTAATATTGTTATGATATAATATACTATATTCCCTTGATTATAAATTGATCCTAGTATATGAAATTGGAATTTTATAAATTAATGTAATGAAAAGGGTACTAACGATAATTTATTTGATGATCATAAGATAATATTTTTATGGAAACTATTCTCCTAAAAATTTCCATTAAATGATGAAATAGTGACACATGCTATCAAGACCGAGAAATAATTCTATGTAAAATCTGGATTTTAATGGAATCTAGAGAAGAAGAGGATGGTATAAAAATGGGTACGAGGAATAAAGAATAGAAGTGTCCCACCACATATCATATATGTGGAATGAAACATCCGGCTACATTAATGAATGGAGTGGTAGTTTTATTCATGTTTAGAGAAATAGTTCACCATGATAATAATTTCATGTGATAGAATGAAGTAGAAAATTTTAAATTCTTCAACTAAATGGATATGAAAAACTATGAATATTCATTCTCCAATCATCAATGGAATATACCTCAAATCTTTATAAGGGTTCACAATTAAGATTATGCTATTACCATAATGAATGTGGAATTATTAATGTGCTTGTGTGTGGATTCAATAATTATGTTATAAGAGTATTTTATCAGTGGTATTATTGTTAAAAAAATCATGGAATGCGTAATGATTTTATTCCAATACTATATCTTATATGATTTGAGAGTATATGTTGAATGGTACTAATGACCAAGAAAATTGATTTAGTGGAAATTGGAACCTCTTTGAGAAAACATGATTAATGGCGGATACCACTTAATATATTCTCAGTAGAGAGGTAATAATGAATTTGTCTATGGGATAGTGTTTTTGACCATGAAAATGGTTATATGTTGGATGATTCATTTTATATTTTCTAATGTTTAATACAATTATTTATTTATCAAATATATTAAATAACATATGAATTTATATTTGGAATAATTCTCATTTCATTAATGTTTTCTAGAGATCCATATATATACATATTTTTTATATTACAATATGAGAAATTATATATTGTATGTGGAATATAATAATAATTTAGTGACCTACCATCAATATTTTGGACTTTAAATGTGCACATACTTAACTCTATTTGAGTTTTATGTGAATTATATATAAAAGGGATTAAGTTTAACTATGGGTATTATTATATTTCTTATGATAACTATTTTTCTTTTTCAGGATATCTATAGACCTGAGGAATGGTTTTCAATTATAATTATCTATTAAATGTACTTTGGGGATAAAAATTCATTTTGGATATTCATTTCATATTGTGATATATGAAGAGGCAATTCAATGAATCCCAACCAAAAGAAGAAAATTTTCTTAGGGAATATAAAGATATATATTATATATATTTTCTTATGTTATCAGTCTCGATGGGAATGGGATTCCACAACTCTCAGAAAAGGTTCATGAAACAAAATTTTGTCATAGTAACTTCAATTTTTATTAATCAAATGGTTACTTAAATGCTAAAAAAATTACGGTTTTTTTGGTTTTTGACTTCTTGATGAATATTCTCCTTCTTGATATCAATAACCTCTATCACCCTCCATCATTATTTGGGCATTATTCTTTTATTCCATGTATATATTATAACTTCCCACATATGTTATCCTACATAGAAACCATGTAATTTGATTAATAAGATGAACATTATACATCCATTTATCACATATAAAGATGGTGTTTTATAAATTCTTATCACGATGTGGTTTTAATGATATGTGTTTTGGACCAGATTGAAATTCATCAAAAATTTAAGCATTTTCATTTATTGGGTGGGTCATTTTTAAAAACCATCATCAAAATTAAATTATGAGAGTTGGAACACTTCAATGTGATTTTTTTTGAGTCAGGTAAAGGTCTATTATGTTTCTAGGATTTCTTGAGGAGTTTTAAGAGTGTGTAACCTAGAAAAGAATGGTTTTGAAAAGCCATAGAGGGCACATGGGTACTCTGAAACCATGTGACCCACTATAGGAAACATGTGGCTTTGTTCTAGGGGAAGTGGTGGTGTGCATATGATTCACTTGGTTTTCTAAACATAGACCTATCCCACATTCTTAGTGCCATTTAAAAATAGCTAATCACAGTTCAACACACTATTGGTGTATAGTTTACAAACAATGCAGCCTTCCCATGCCGGGTGCCCCAGGTTTCCAGTATAGGGACACAAGGTTGGTGCATGTTTTTACAAACTATGTGTCCAAAACCATACATGATTCCTTGTTTTTAAAAATTGGATTTATATTAATTAAATAATTATAAAAATAAAATAATTAAACCCTCACTCTCCCTTCCTCATTCATATGTGATGCACCCCTCCCCTGGGGGTACCACTTCAATGTGCGAAGATCCCCTCTCTACAGCGCCTCCCCATCGATGAAATAACTCCATATTTCATTCCATTTTCACTCTGATCCTTTGTGTTAAGAACCCTCATCCCTTCTCTTTCCTATTTCAAGCCAATTTTTGGTCTCCTTTTCTCCATACGAAGTCCTTCTAAAACCCAAGGATGATGGTTAAACCCAACATTGATTTTCGTTTTCTTTAGAGTTGTGTGAATGGTATCCCATGAGTTATTCCTACATGTTTCGGCAACCTCCATAAGAGCGAAAGTGGTTCACATTGATTTGGGACCCATTCCATATGAGGTGATGTTTTATTCATTCTATTTGGGTTCACATCATCAATATTAGGGCCTTTACTTGTTTCTAGCGTACAAGTAATTATTGTGTAGTGCATTGGACCCTATCATGTGGTTTCGAGTCGTCGAGTCTAACATGACTTGCTTGTCTATGCCTAGGAAAGTGTATATATTTATTTGATGGTTCCCCTGTTATTTTTATATTCATACATGGTAGTGATTATACATCTATAGGGATAGGTGTGCCAATGTATATATATGAAAATGCTTATATAGTTGAGTGGATACTAGTATATGAATATGGGCATATATTTAAGTATCACCTTACACACGTTCATGGACATGAAGATGTGTGAATTGGGTCTAGGTGTCTTTGTATGTATGTTAAGGAAAATATGATCTGTGGGGGTTGTAGAAGCTTTGAGATAGAAAGATTCAATCATTGAGTGTTCAAATAGTCTAACCTTGTGAGTTAGAATCTATTTCAATTCCCTTTAATTTCAAAAAATTCATTAATTAATTTTGTATCTCACCATTCATAGTTTTTAATTTATGTTGTATAGTTTTATGATTAAATGGTTTCTTTAATAAAGTTAATAAAATTATTAAATGTGAATTATTATTTCGTTGATAACAGAGCCATGTTTTTATAATAAAACCCCCCTAACTGAGGTTCTTTATATTCAAGTGAAAAAGTTGTAAGTATAAATTTATGCTTTGTTTCTTATTTTACATGGTACCTTGTATATACCTTGAAGTTTTTTTGGTACATAACATCGTGAGACCTTCCCATTATTGAGGTTATGAAAATATTTTCCCTTTTTCATAAAATATGATCATGGAATCAATGTAACTTATAGGCCATTGGGTTCCTTGGTTTATAAAAAAGTATTCCTTTCCACTTATTTATTTCAATAAACCCAAGACAGCCCATGGGTGTTTGTTCCACATAGAATTGGAATTACCCAAGTAGGTAATTGATTTTTTTCAATAAACTTTTCCTTCAACTTGATCCTCGGGATTTATAATTGTTTTTATATGTTTTTAATTGAGTTATTGAATTGGATTAAATAAATTACCAAGATTTAGATAGATTAAATGAGATACTGACATCCATTAAATAAAATAACTATGTCACCTTCCTGGGAACTTGTATGAGGTAAACCAATTTTACCTATAGGGAAAATTGAGTGTGATAACCCTGTTGGTGATGTTTTTCCTAATTAAATGCTTTAAATTGATTTGAATAAATTGTTTAGAATGTTTCAATTAAAAATTCATAAGATTTCATACCATAAATGTATTTTTTTTAATGGTTTTGACTTCTGTATTAGATTATGAATATAGTATGGCTATTTGAAGTGCATAAGAGGTACTTCCATATGCATTACATTATATTAATAGAAATGATAGAATGATTATGGATAGGAGGTATTCTTACCCTAGGCCAATGTTATAAATGTTATGGATGGGTGTAATTCTTACCCCATTTCAGTATTATAAATGTGATGAATGGGAGGCATTCTTACCCATTCCAGTAGTATATAAATGTTATGGATGAGAGAAATTATTACCCCATGCCAGTTTTATAAATTTTAATAATGGGAGAAATTCTTACACCATTCCAGTTTTGTAAATTATTATGGATGGGAGTAATTCTTAACCCATGACAGTTTTGTAAATTATTATAAATGGGAGGTATTCTTACCTAATTGTAGTTCTATATGAATGTCAATGGGTGGGAGGTATTATTACCCCATGCCAGTTGAATTCTATTTATAGCAGGGAGGCATTATTACCCTACGCCATTTATTATATATATATGTCTATAATATATATATATATATAATTATATATATTGTGGCATATTCATACTATTAATCTGGAATCAATCCGTAGCTGGTATAGTTGCTTGGTATCAAATAAGAACCTGGATTGCTGATTATTTATTATATAGGTTTTTATTAAATTATCTATCCATGTACATATTTTAATTATTATTTCCTATTTTGATTGGTCATGATAACTTGGGTGCTGAACAACTGAGATTTTATCTCACACCGTTATTAGGTACCCATGGAACTGGAGTATGCCCTTATTTACGTATGACCTTGGCATATTGTTGAATGCTTGTACGTGGAGAGTTAGGAGGAAAGGATTGATAGAAGCTCAGGATGCTCAAGAAGATTTCTTTAGGGGTTTTATTTCCTTATTTATTTGAGTCCTATATTTTAACACATGTTGTATGTTTTCTTCTTTATATTTTGTATCATTACCGTGTCATGCATTCATTTGTTGAATAATTTGACATTGGACACTTTTATTAAATTGAATATATTATTATTTTTCTTCACTATTATATATTTATTTACTAGGTCCACTATTTTATTCTATTTATATACTATTATACCACTGAAAAATATCTCATATGAGTGTATTGAATCCCAATGATCACCTTTTGAGACCCTCGTTGCTAGTTGGAATCCTCTGGCATATGAAGAGATGTGATTGAGGCCATGTGACCCACCAGTGTGGCCACCAGTTTGATGGTATGCCAAGAATAAACATTTAAAGTGGTATCATAGGATATTTAAATTCCTTTTACTTTATGTTTTGGGCTATTATATCTGATATTAGGAGTGTGTCGACGTGTGGTTAATAGTCATGCTTGGGACTGGTCACCCCACTTATGGGAAATAACCATGTGGCTGGGGTTGGGATTATTATTCACACTGTTCCCTATTAAAATTGATATGATTTCACCTAGAGTTATTGTTTTAATTTCCACTTATTATTATTATATACCTTATAGAATCTTACTATTTGTTTAATATGGTAATGAAGTGTCATTTCATAGATCATAGAGGCACATAGGAAAATTAACATGCCATGCATAGTACCATGAAAGTAGTTTCATTTTTTTCAGTTTATTTGAATTGTGTGCCATGAAAATATTGCATGACATATATTTATTTTTATTTCTATATAGATAGAATGTTTCAGTGATATATTTAACATTCTTGGGTGTTGACATGCCACAATTCTGTGTTTATAGTATGTTTTTATTTGTTTAATGTCTCATATGAAAAAATTATAGATATCATTTAATATGCAATTGGTTTCATGGGATAAATTTTAAATGGATTCAATTAGAATGGAAGCTAGTTTTTATTTGTAAGTTGTATGGGTGCATTACAATTGGGAATGAGTAGCCTTTGTATTGAGCCATCCTTGAGCTTCTTACAGGTTTATAGATAATTGATTTATAATATAAAAGGATGCTAAAGATTAATTCTAAAGTTTATTTATTTTGATTTAATGGGAGCCAAATACTAATATATAATGTGTATTCAATCATTATTTATTGTTAGATTTCACCTCAATTAATGGACCACTATATTTGTGCATGTTAAATATTGGAAAGTAATTTTTTTTCGACAAATAGGATCTAATTTTCAATACATGAAAGAATGAGAACTTCATGAATTGGGAAATCACAACAAGTATTAAATGTAATGATCAGTTTATGTTTGAAATGGTTAAAAGTTTTAGAGTTGTTAGTTTTAATATGAAATGAAATGGTTAAATTCCAAAATGCAACTAGACCTGAGTCGGTTAGTTGGGGAAATGTTTTAATGATATGTCCTATTTTGGGGGTTCAACATTAATGATTTAACAAATACTAATGGTTTTCATCTTGATGAACCTAGGATGGTATAATAAATATACCTTGTGTTTCTATTTTTAAAAATTGTACCTAATGCATCAAATGAAATATTTTTATGTTTAATGAAAAAATGTTGATTAACTATGAAAATCCTAGAAATTGAACCTATAGTGCTATAACATGTTTTTATAACCCTGAGTAAGGGGTATTTAGATTTCTCATTGAGTTATCATGGAAGAAAACCATTATAAATTTCTAAATTTTTGTATTTGAGCCTTGTGACTTGTGTTAATATGAACTGGTAATAGGGTCAGTTCTTGGGTCTTCATTAGGAGTATGTTCATGGTTGTAAATCCCTTAGGATTATAAATTCTTTCTAGTTCCATGTGTTTTTTTACCATTTGTTACTATTCAAGTGTTTTTTCACCATTTAGTACTTTTAGTCTCTAATGACGCCCTATTTTGGATGGGTGGTTATTGTATTTTTGCCTTTTGTTGTGGGCCTGAGCATCAAGAAAAATCAGGTTTTAGTTTGTTAGAGATTCCTTGGGCATGGTTTCCAATTCATTGGTCTTTTGACCCCTTAATTTTCTTTGTGTAATTTGAATTGATATACATGGTACTGTCAAGTGTTAATTTTGGTAACAAACCAGTTGAGTTTGGTGAATTCTTCAAGCCTTATTCTTTGAGTATGATATTGGGTCATCTCTATAGTAGAGTGTCCTACATGTTAAGGAATCATGTTCACCGCAATTATAGGGAGGAATATCTAGTGACTCAGGTGTCTTGACAAACCAGTAATTCTTGTTTGGGATTGTCCTCGGTTTTCACTTTCTTTTTATGTGGTAACATTGTGATCATGGCTCGGAGGAGCGTCACATGTTCTTGTGTGGTGTTTTTGTACTTGTGTGCTCTTGAGTGTCCAATTATTTTCTGAGTTTATTAAAAGATGAGAAAACTCCTTGGATAAGGACTGTTTTTTTATTTTTTAAATCTTTTCATTCCAATTAGAATGAACAAAATCGAAAAGGATGATTAGAAATCATCAATTTTTTTTAAAATCAATTGGCACTTTTTGGGTTTGTGAATGTCAATGCATTCTTGGCAGGATGAATTTGATCTATTTTGTGGTGTATGAAACCCTTATGAAGAACCATTATCCATGAAGCAATTTGGTGGTAAATCATGAATGATCACATAAGTCCTTGGGCAAAGATTTTTTTGTTATATTAATGGAGAAGAATCAACGAGTAAAGTCGATTTTATTTCTATTCTTGTCAACCAGTGGTGGTATAAATATTATTCTTTCTAGTTATTTATTGGTTGACTGGAAACCATTTTATTCCTCTTAGTGTATTATTCTATGTGAAAAGAATTTCCCTTATCTTGAAATTTTCCTTGATTCACTAAGAGACAACTGGTTTTATACCGTACTCATGATTTAAAATATAATGATATTTATGGGTGGTTATACGTAAGTGTTGATAGATGGATGTTTGGTTTCCTTCATGGTTTGGTAGCAGGATGTCACCATTAGTGAAGTTTGATCTTCACTGAATGTTCTCATAGTAAATTCTACATTTCTTATTAGAAAGAGTTTGGGTTCTGTTGAGATACATTGGTTGACTAAGCCGGACATTATTAGAATGGTATGTCAGAAAGAGTGGCTTGACTCATTATTCATCTTTCCAAAGTGTCTACTCAGTGAAGGAAAATTTTTGGAAGACCTTTAGGTGGAGTTGAATGTCATTGGTGTCTGCCACGACATTCCATGATAAGCTGACTCGACATGGGATTTGAGTTCTAGGTTGAATTGAATATTTGATAGTTTTAAAATCATGCCAATAGAATTATCAAAACTATTAAGGGTGTTCTTGGAAAGGCAATTCCAAAAGTGGGAAGTTGCTTGACTCAGAGTTGGCTTCAAAACATTTAATCCTAAGGTGGAAAGAAAAATTAGTCAGATGCTTAATGAGATGTCGAATGGATTTTGTCTCTAGGTAAATTGTCATGGGTATGATCCATTTTGATATATTATTTGGAGAATGAGCGTTGGATCATGAAATTATGTCTTAGGTTCCATGTTCCTATGAAATTCTAAAGCATGTATTGGGAATTCAATAATGAAATGAGTCCATTTGAATGAATCTTAACAAACCATGTAGTTCGGATGAAGTTTGTGTTGTTCCCTAAGGCTTATCGAGTGAAAGATTTTCTATGGTGTTAAGGTTGAAATTATCCATGTTTTGGAAAGGATAGACATTCATATGTAATTTGAACATTTTGATTTACTAGAGGGTTTGTTTTTAAAACTGAGCTTCAAACATGAATTTTCAGTGTCGGAATGCATCTAAGTGATTTTTTGTACGTAGTTGAAGGTCCTTTATGCTTCCGGGATGGATTAAAGAGTTTATAGAGAACATTACATGAAAAATAATTATTGTGAAAGGCTATTTAGGGCACACAGTTTTCCTGAAACCATGAGGCCCAATGCTAGAAACCATGTGGCCTTATTTGGGGGGTGAGGCTATAGCAGTTCACATGTGATTCATATGATTTTAAAAACCATGTACCCTGCCTATATTCTTAGTGTCATGGGATGGTAGAGAAGAACTCTTTACCACATGAGTAGATCATGATTTACAAACCATGAAGCCATCCCATGTGGGGTATCCCAGGTGCCCAAAAAAAGGTGCACAGTTGGCACACAATTTTTAAAATGATTGGGCCAAAAATGTGTGTGACACCCTATCATTTAAAATATTATTTATTTTAATTTAAAAAAACCAAAAAAGCAAACTTTCATACTTCATTCCTCCCTCATACATGATGCCCCCTCGAAGGGGGTTCCCCTTCGATGCGTGATGACCTCCTCTCCACAACGCCTCTCTATCAAATACATAGCTCTAGATTTATTTTAATTTAATCTTCTATCCTTCATTTTTTTCTCCCTCCTCCCCTAACCTCTCCATTTCTTGCCAATTTTTGGCCTCTCCATCACCAATGTGACTTTGGCTGAAACCCTAGGTTATGGGTTAACCCCTATTTAAGCATTCTTTTGTTTTGGGGTTGTGTGAATGTTCCTCAACACATATTATTATATGTTAGAGTAACCTCCATTGATTTCGAAGTAGTTCACTTCAATTTGAGTTGATGTCTCCCAAAGAGGTGAGATTTTATTCTTTCTTCGTGGTTTCAAAAAATCAAATTTTGGATCATTATTCATTTTACCATTTATAGTAATTATTGAATAGTTTGTTGGACCTTCTCATGTGGTTACTAGTCACCATGTGTAAGGAAACTTGACTACAAATTCATAAGAATGTATATATATATATATATATATGTAGGTTCCCCTGTTATGTGTATATTCAACCATGATAGTGAATATTCATGTGTGGATCTAGATGTCCTCATGTATATATATGAAAATGCATATGTAGGTGAGTGGGGACTAGTATATGCATATAATAATACATGTAAGGATCCCCTTACACATGTTCATATCCATGAAGATGTGCACATAGGGGCTAGGTGTCCTTATACGTATAAGAAGGTGTATATTCTTAGTGGGTGTAGTAGTATATTAGAGTTTGAAAGCATCAAGTTATGAGTGTTCATTTGGGTTCACATTCTAAAGTAAGATCCCTTTCCATGCCCTTAAATTTTAGCAAGCCATTAATTAAATTTTTATCGCACAATTATATGTATTTAATTAATATAGTATAGATTTCAGATTAATGATTCCTTTCCAAAAGTGAATAAAAATATAACATGTGAATAATGTATTTTTGACTAAAAAGTTGTTATTTTATAATAAATTTCCCCAATTAAGGTGTGATGTTTTGAAGCTAAAAAGTTGGAAGTATAATTTTATGGTTACATACTGATTTTCCATTTTTCCTTGTTTATACCTTGTAGTTATGTTTTTTACATAACATGTTGAGACACGTACTTCATTGAGCTTATGAAGAGAGTTTCCCTTTTTCATCATAAAAGATCATGGAATGAATTCACCTTATAGGCCATAGTGAGGTTTGTCTTCTATAGGATGTCGTCCTTGCATCATTTATATTCAACAAACTGAAGACACCACTTGGGTGTTTTTCCTAATTAGATTTGGAATTACGAAAATAAGTAATTTATTTTTTCCATAAACAATAATTTTAACATGATACATGGGATTTATAAATGTTGTTTCCATGTTATTTATTTGATTTCTTGAAAGGGTAAGGTAAATAACTCTAACTAGTATGGGTTAAATAAGATAGTGGAATCCTTTAAATAAAATGACTATGTATGTAACACCCCGATATTTTATGATAAGTATTATTTTTAATTTATTTTATGTCATGTGTTTTATGCTACACCATGATTATCTTGTACTATACGCAACACCGTATTACCTTGCAGTATACGCAACACAATTCTTGGATTGTGTTATACACAATTTCAAGTTCGTTTGATAATAGTCATTCTACACAACATTGAGTGTATATATATATATTCAATGTATAAACTAAATATGGTTGGATTTTGTTATACACAAAAACAAAGGAGTCTTTCACAACACTCAACCCTAACTAGGATTTCATTAAATGCAATCGCGACCTTCCTCGGTAGCGTGTGTAGTACGCAATACCGGGTTCACTGAACAATGATATATGGTTATAATATAATTATAAACTTTCCATTATGAATAGTATTAACTAAATTTTGAATTTTATAACATTATTATTCATCTTACATATTTTCTAGAACATGGTATGAGAACAAAATAAATTTTTTCGGGTAAAATAAGTATTTTTCAAAAAATGCAGTTTTGCCACCTTTTGATAGCGCACCCATTTTAAATATAATTTTTTAGAATATTATAAGTTAAATTTTACAAAATAAACTTATTATTTTTAATTGTCATATAAAAATTTACATTGGATAAGGTTTTGATATTTTTTTGATAACTTTCATTTTTAATGAATAGTAAAAACACGCTATATTTTAATTAAAAACAACTTTTTTCATCGTAATAATATATATGTTTAAATTAAAATATTTAATGGTTTAAAATTATAAATAGAATATATTTTTACCATTTAATATAATTTATGTCATTAGCATTGATTTTACCTTGAATTCGTTGGTTAAATCAATTCAATCTTCTACAATGTTTTAAACAAAAACCCGTTTTCGTTCGACAACGGGACTAATTTTAATTTAATTTCTGAAACTTTTTTGTATTGATTTTGGAAAAATGGATTCAATATTTGTAATTTGTGGGTCCAAATTATTTCAATAGGCTAATTTTTATTTTTAGGCATTATGAATAGTAATTACGGTAAAATTTATTTACCATAGTTAAAGGTAAATCTGGTAATTAAGAGTAAATATAAGATTATAAAAATACCCTAACACCTTCCAAAATCCTATTTGATTTCTAAAAGAATACCCATATCACCTAAGGGTCGGATTAGATTCATTTAATGGACTTTTGTCCATGAAAATAAATTAATTATTATTAAAACCAATGAAAGTGACAACATGCCACCCTCTTAAATATTATAAGTATATTAATTTTACATAGTGATAAACGTCATGAAACATCGAACACGAATAATATGAAGAAATATAATAAAATTATCTACATCATATGAATTTATTTATAATTTTTAGGGATTAAATAGTTATCATTAATTGTGACACAATAGTGATGAAGAAATTGTTTATCAAGTGAAAATTCAATAATATAGTTTTTATTAAACTAATAGTGACCATAAAAAGCACAAAACCCTGACCAAAACTTATTGGTCATGTATATATAAACTATAATAATCCAATGGTAGAATAGTTTTCAATTTGGTGAATTATAAAAGCGATTATGACACTTATATTATTTTAATTTACATAATGCCAATGTTGTCACATTCACAATTTAATAAATATAACAATTTAAATATTGTGATTTTAAGATGATAAATTCTAGTAAAAGTATTATTGTGAAAGTTAATAGATATATATTCATCATAGGATTTTAATTTTAATTTTTATGAAACAAATAAGTATATTAAATAATTATACAAAAATGTTGTAGTAATTATTTTATTAAGAGATAAACCAAATAAATGGTTGTAAAAATAATAAAATAAATATTATATGAACTATTTAATGTTCTCCACTAATTTTATAGATACATATGAAATTTCATTAATCTATTAAATCTATTAGTTTGAACATATTTTCTGTATTAATTTTATTTAAATTAAAATAAATAAATAGTGTCAAAAATGACACTATTGTTATTTTATAAAAATAACATATTATAAAAATTTTTAAAAATAACAAAATATTTACAAATTATAAATTTAAATTTATATGGTCTAAAATGTTATTAAGTATCCAATTATGGGAAATTCACAACAAATAAGTAATTATTTGTTATAACTTAAACATTAGAATTTTATTACCACAAATAAAATTAAATTGATTAAATAAGGATAAATCAAGTTGATAATGTTTAAAATAAATTCCTAACATGTTTAAATTTTATTGGTTGATGATATTACAACCCTATATTATATAATATTCGAATATGAGTCGTTTTTTGAGGTTTTTAAGTTTGGTTAGATTTATTATAAATTAATATATTTAAGATTTTCAAAGGTGCCCCTCTCCTCCCTTATAAAAGGGCACATCCTCCCTCTCTTCCTCACACCACTTTGAGCCATCAAGCTCGGCCAAACCCTGAACAATTCTCTTCTACACTTCTGTAGAGACATCCTAGAGGTCCTAGTCTACTTCAATGACCAATCGTAGTTACATAATATGAGGTTTCAAAGAGGCGTATCGAAGAAGAGGTAATTTCTTCTACCGATTCATTCAAGCTTATTTCTTCTTAAAATTCTTCTTATTTATTTGTTTCATTATAAAGTAATAACATAATTATCACTAATATACTGATATGTTATTATAAATATGACCCAACCCCATTTCACCTTCTATCCATCCTATGGAAAAAAAATCACCGCGCATGCGTACGTACGGAATACCATCTCCACGCCGTGGTGTAATCTGTTTTTCCACCAACACCTTACATGGATGGGTATAATGGTGTAACGAATAACTATACATAGTTATTATAACATCATACTAATTCTGATATATTTTATCATCCACTCAAATTCAATTCAATAATTATGGAAACGATATCATCGCAAGTTCGTACGTACAGACAACTGTCTCCACGACACGATGAGATTCATTCTCCATGTTAACCATTTAAGAATGATTATAAAGTATATATATGCAATAATAATGAAATATATGACATTATAAATCTACTAGATTTATGTATATATATATATGTATTTCATCTACTTAATTCCATTAAACACAATAAGGAAACGAAAACAACATTCATGTGTACGTACGGCCTACCGTCTCCATTAACGGTGTATTTCTTTCCATTTATTGATCTATTATATATATATGTATGTATATTATGAATATATATTATATATAAATCATATTTTATATTCTGTAATTAAGTAATCATGATCTAAGTAATCATATGAATAATTACAAGTCAAAACACGGACGACAAACGAAAGGCTTTTACCCAAAACACTCTTTAACATGGAATTTACAAAAGAACGGCTAATATAAAGTCATAAGTGAACCATATATGATATCATAACAATGAATATGATTCTGTAATAAGTCAATGACACTATTTAAATCACTATATAGGAGTTTAGGATACATAATAAGCATATCGGACATAAGTAAAGGGATAATTTTGCAAATCTCATTTTTATCCGAGATTGCTTATTCGTAAGTATTTACTGGGGTTTATTTATATCATCCATGTCCATGTTTTATAAAAGTGTTTTCATGTATTTTTAAAGTCATTTTTACCCATTTTTAAATTTTACTACATGGTATGTATGGAATCATTCTTTTACGAGGAACTTTTTGACTTTTCTGGCAAAAGTACGAGAAGAATGTTTTTTTAACTTATACGGCATGAACAGATTTTTACGGTTTTATAAAGCCTTATTTTCATGAAGATTCCTCCAAATGATTTCATGAATATTTTCATCAAAATCCCCTTCTTTTAAAATTGCATGACATTTTTTGAAAAGAAAATGATTTTAAAGAAGAAAGGATATTTTCCTCATGAATTCATTTCAAGTTTCTTATCAAAACCATTTTCCATCTAAGATGAAATTATTTCATATGTGTATGGTTCAACAATAATGTCTCTATTATTGATATGGTTTCACTTTTCTTATTATGAAATGATATCCATTTATTTTATATAGATTATGTGATTATGGGATGATGTTTATGAAACCCATTTTATTCATTGGGTTATTATGAATGATGTATGTTTATTTTGTGGCACAAGTAAGAATGATTTCATTATGAGTTGTGTGGGACCTATATCTCCCTCCAATGTATTGGGTAAAGATTTATATCTCATGAGATAGGCATAGATGGAACGGTAAGTTAATCCGGTTCATTGTTACAGGACTAAAATGAGGAGTGAACTCGATTCAGAAAGGGACTTTGTCCACTAAGATGGTCTTGGCAGCAATGCCTTGGCTACTATGGAAATCATAACAAGTGCTGAATGGTTGCCACAATTACATGTTTTATTACCATTCTGTTTTATCATGATTTATTTCTATTTATGTTATATTCCTTACATACTTCCAAGATTTATGTCTTTGCTCAAGGTTTAAATGTTTAGATTTCATGTTCAAGTTTTTGATTTCAAATATTTATGGATTGTTTTATGTTATCTATGTTTTCCCTTTCTGAGCATTTGAGATCAACATTTTTATGTTTAATTTTCCATAGGAAATATAGAAAGGTTTTAGGTAAGGAAACAAAAAGGGGAAGATAGTTATGAGAGATGTTGAAGATCTTTCAACATGACTAGTTGTTTATATTCCGAGTTTCCAAAGACACTAAACTATTACGGTCCTTGTGTGTCTTTTTTTATGTATTAATTATTCCTTAAAAGTAATGTAATGTCCATGTACGTCAAGCATCGGGTCTCTACAATGTAACCTACTTTGGCACTTCTATCATGTAATCCAATTTTCCATGTTTTGAAAATTGAGTGTATAGACCATGTAGATGATGGTCTACCTAATGAAAATATTTCCATTGATATACTAAAATGGAAAAAAGGTGTTAATTTGGAATGCTTTAGAGGTTATGAATTATGTGTTGGTTTTCAATGGTTTTGCGTTGTGTATTATTTTATGAATATGGTATCGATATTTTGATGCATAAGAGGCATTGAATTATGAATTAAAATAGTGTAATGGAAATTATTGAATGACTATTGATGGGAGGAATTCCTAACCCAAGCAAGTATTATTAACATTATGGAAGGGAGGAATTATTACCCCATGACTATATTATAAACATTAGGTACTTGTGATATTATCACCCCAGGATATTAGTATATAAATGATATAGATGAGAGGAATTAAAAACCCATGCTAGTGTTATAAACATTATGGATGTGAGACATTCTTACCACATGCCAGTTATTTAAATGATTATGGATGGGGGGCATTCATACCCCATGTAGGTTACGAAATTATTATGGTTGGGAGGCATTCTTACACCATGACAACTTTATATGAATGAATACTGGTGGGAGACATTATTACCCCAGACAAGTTATCTTCTATTTATGGTTGGGAGGTATTATTACCCATTCTATTTATGGTCTATATAAATATATCTATATAATATATATAAATATATATGTAGTTTCATCATTATATAATTAATCTAGAATTGAGCCAAAGCTTGTATAGTCGTCAAGTGTACCTTAAGAACCAAGATCAATGTTTAATTATAATATAGTTCTATTATTAAATTCTCTATTCCTACAAAAAATTTAATTATTATTCATTATCTTGATTGGAAATGTCACCATGGGTGGCATCCTAATAAGATTTCATCTCACACACTACTTGGGTACCCTTGGTACCTGAGTATACCCATAAATTTTCCCAAACTATGTTTGTTGTTGTAAATTTATACCTAAGGAGTTAGGAGGAAAGGAATGAGTTGAAGAGCAGGATTCTTATTGAGATCCCCATAGGACTTATACTTCTTTATTTATTTGAGTCTTGTACTATACACATTCTTTATGTTTTCTATTTTTTTATGTACCATTAACATTTCATGAAATAAACATTTATATAAACTAGAATTGGACACATTTAATATATTGAATATTTTATTCTTCAACTACTTTGTTATGTGTTTATTTATTACTTCCTCTATTTTATTCTATTAAAATAGTATTATACAACTATATAATCTCTGATATGGGGGTATAGTCTCCACACTATCACCTTTTGAGACCCTCCATATTATTTGATCGCATCTGGCATATGGGGAGACACGCTTGAGGCCATGGGACCCACCAGTCTAGTAAAAAGATTGATTTGAAACCATGATGGGAAGTTACAATTGTAATTAAAGAATGGTATATTCAAAATTTTGACCGTTGATTATTGATTTCAAGATTAAATTATAATGGAGAAAATTATTTAATGTTGTTGAATGAAGCACCTAGAGATTTTAAATGAGAAACATCATATCTGATAGTATGTATGACATCAAACACAAAGATTATAAGATAAAATAATACAACTAGAATTTATGATATATTTATTTTTAAATAAATTCAATCTCTTCAATATCTTTCAAAGCACGCTACACCGAGGTTGAATGAAAGGTGATAATCTATTAAAATTGAATTATTTAAATATGACCATTATAGACAAACCATTAAGATGGAGGGTATGAATATTAATAAATAATCTTTTTTAAATTTTATATATTAAACATGTATAAAATAAATTCAATGGTGATCTATTTAATATAAATAAAATATGACCCATTTGAAAGTGAATGAATTTTTTTCCAAAAAAAATTTATTTTTCTAAATGGTGGATTTCTCATGCTTTGTGCACATAATTTAGAAACTTTTTTTCCAATATTAGAAAATTAATTTCTAAAAATAAATCTAGTTAATATACATAGTAATGAGGAATGTTTATTAAAAAAATCTTATTAACCATATTTCTAATCAATTTTTATTAGAATAAAACAACTTTTATATTTAATGGGAATTGAAAAAAATACTACCCTCGAAATATACCTACCATAACAATTGCAAAAACCTCCAAACAAAAGAACAAGACAAAAAATTCATAATTTAAATGGAACCAGTTCATTTAGAATGAGGATAACTGATTACTCAAGTCGTAGACCAATGTACTGTATGAGGATGCATTTCCTAAGGTATTGTTATCTACCACAACAAAATATTGATGAATCCACCCCATTAGAGCCTCCACCAAAAACATAAAAGATATATCAACATCCCAAATTTAGGATGAACCACCATGAAAATCCCAATATACCAGGTCATTGATGAAGACATCTCTACTAAAATCATTAACCATGGACACAATAACACAGAAGAATTATCTCTTACATCAAGAAAGAAACTCAAAAAAGTTCAAGAACAATTTATTAATTCTTTTTGAATATGTTGTTGAATAATAATAAAAATAATAATAATAACTACTAAAATAATAATAATAATATTTTCTTGTTGTTTAAAATACATGTGACCAATTTAATTTTAATAACATAAATAAATTAAATAATATTTACAAAATTAAAATTATTATATCATTCACACCATACCTTTAACATATCAAATATATACTCCATGATATTTTCTAAACCCTGAATAATTACTATTTATTTAAATAAAAAATCAACATATTATTTTATAAATAAATAAATTAATATCATATCCAATAATAGAATAAATATATATGTATTTAATATTACACTAAAAAATAAATTCTCTTGGATAACCTGTGATTAAAAATTAATGATCAATATTAACTGAATAAACAATATTCCTTAAAACTCAGGAATAACATTTATTCAAATTTCTGAAATTTTGAGAATTTAACTATATTTATTGATACGCATAGTGTATGACCATCTAATACTTCTAATATAATATTTTATGCTAATTAACCTAAATTAATAGGCATATGTATATGAAAAATTCAAGGAACCCACATAGAAAGAAGTTATATATCACAATGAAACAACATCTTATAAATTTATATTATGTAATGTAATCTCTTTGTCTTCATATCTCATCATGAAGATTGAATCCGATGTGGAATAAACCTATATGGATGATTTTCTTCTCACTTTTCCTAAAATAAAATATTCAATAAAACCGTAATTGCAATGGATATAATTAGAAATTTTCATTCTAATTAAATGTCATATGTTTTATAATTATATTAATTCAAAAGGGATAAATACATTCTTGACTTATTCATTAATCTCATATCACCGATGAAACTCCCAAAATACCATACCTCATCATGAGAATGTTATATCTTGGTTGTTATCAATAAACACACACACAAACATATACACATAATCCTGATATGAAACAATAATAATTTTAATTATAAGGACCATCATGGCCGTATATAAGAATACCAAATGACACTTAGAACATGTGAAATTATTACGTTTAGTTAAAATGTAAAAATTTACAATCATAAATACTACAATGTGATTAATTCATGAGAAGATGTCCCAATGTATCATAAGTCTCCAAAAACTGATAAGATAATATCATCCATGTCTATTTTTATTGATTTAATCTCACCATAGATTTTTTTGATGATTATCATCATATCATTTTAAGATTCAAATTATAAAGATGAATTTCCCATAAATTTAAATGAGATAAATAATCTAAGGATATTATCACATTAAATTTTATAAATAAGAATAATCTTTATTTGATATTATTTTTACTAATTTTAAGTACTATATATATATAATATAAAATACTTAGTAGTTGGATTCTATATACCAACTCAAACATATCCAACACTTTTTTCTCATTTTAATATTATTTATTATTTTTTCTATATATAGGTGTTTGTGTGTGTATTTATGTTTTTAATAGATACATACATACCAACATATATATACACATGCATATACATAATCACTTTTAAAAAAATTGTTTTTAAATTTTATTATAATTTATTGGAAATTTCTAATTCCATTTGAAATATTTTAATAAAACAACATAATAACATTTGAAAAAGATTTTATTTGGCTATAAATAAATTGATCATACTTGAAGGGATGAAAACATGTATAGATTACACCCATATCTATAATTTGATGACACATTAGATGTCCCATGAATAGAGATAATACAAATGTCCTATTTCATATAGGAGATCCAATAGACTTAATTGATATAAGTAGTGATCCAATTTTTTATAATATGTCATTTAAAATTTAAGTTTTAGTTTTAATATGAATATTTCCCATGATTATTTTTAATCCACATATTTTCCTAAATCAATTTTTACACATATATTACATATAAATCTTGTCAATATCTACATGCACTCTTGCACTATGTCAAACCACTACATAATAAATTTAATCAATGTAATGTAGACCTAACATTCAATATTATGCACTAGAAAATAACCACCATAAGTATTTTTAATAAATTTAATGTAGAATATCATTTTAGTAGGTTTCCAATTATCTATTATTCTTTAAAATACAAATATTAACAATTAAAATAGTTTATTAATAAAATTATTAATAAATATTGATTTGTTTAATTTTTTATCTTATAAAAATTAAAATAAATATATTAAAAAAAATTTATGAAACATAAATTATTAATAATTTTTACAACATTAATAGGAGTATTCTTAAATATAATATTCTATGTTTGATTTATTTAAAAACTAGTTTTAAAATGACAATAAATAAATCAATGGAAAATAAAGTGGACATATCATTTATTGAAAAAATAAAAAATAGAATTGAAATATATATTAAAACTATAATGAAATATCTAGGGCTGACCCAACTCACAACACAAAACCAAATATCCTTTAGGATTCAAAGACATTCACGGTCCCCACAGTTTGAAAACTAGTGTCAGGGTATTAATAATGGGCACATGGAAATGGTTTCAGCCTTATGAAATATATAAAAAAGAAGTTGAACTACCAAGAATATGGAATTTCACATATACATATTATAAATCTATGTCATAATAATAATAATAACTAAATAAATTAGTCATACAAACATGGCATAAATGATATCCATTTGAAAAATATTTTAACATATTCAAGAAGAAAACATATAATTAGATCAAAAAATAAAATACACTTAAATGAAATGGATGATATAATATCTCAAAAAAATGATAATAACTCCAATAAAAATCTTTATTATCCCTATCCACTCACTATAACGAGTGTCTATTGATTGACCCAATGAATCATGGTGACTGGGATCAAAGACTAGAATGTTTAAATGAAAACATAAGAGCTTCCTAAAACTATTGGTGTGTGTAGATTTATATAGCAATGAGTCTTATAAGAACCCAACACAATTTATTTGATGTTTCATTAAAAGTTGTGACACCTCATAATGATATAGGGTTAATTTTTTAAATGAAATGACTCATTTCAACAAGGTGAACCTTCCTTTCTAGGATCCTAATTAATTAGAATTCCATAGAAAAGAATGATTTTCTTGGAGAAGTTATCCAGATGGGTGACCTTCTGGGAATTTTCTCAAGGTGTGTTTGAGTGATGAAAAATCAAATTTGACAAAACATATGTTGTCATGTGGGGATACTCATTAGTTATATGACCTATGTAGGCACGAGGGTGGGCCATAGAGTGGGGATCATGTGTCTACAGGGAATCTGGGGTGTCTGTGCAATCAGAGGGGCCATGTTCTTACATTAGGTATCAGTGGTGGTACCCAGCCTTAAGTGTGGTACAATAATTGGATAGAGATATAAGGCCTAGAATGAGGGTGTTTGTGCTCTGGGGGGGGGGATATTAACACCCCTGAATGATAAAGGGTTAAATGAATAAAGGATATGACTTATGCCGACAAGGTGCATCTTCCTTTTTAGGATCCTACCCTATTAGAACATCACCATTAAGCGTACTTATACTGGAGTAGTGATCAGGATGGGTGAATTTTGGGGATCTTTCTTGGGCTATGTGTGATTTAGAAAAAAGAACACTAGAAAGCACAAATTACTGGAAATGCAAGCAATACCAACGCAATATTCCCAACGGTTTAAAGAACCATTGGGAAAAGACCCCTATACAAAAGGTTATATAGAATAGTTGGTATATCCATATACTAGATTTTTGTTTCCAACAGCTTCAATGAATCCATTGGGTATAGTGATAATGAAGTGATTTTTACCAACGGTTTCAGTAAACCGTTGGGTATAGTATGAATTAAGAGGTTTTCTGTAAAGTTTTTTAAACTTTTGGGTATAGTTTTGGAGATTTTTTACCCAAAGGTTTATAACCATTGGGATAACATAACATTCCGAGTGGTTTTAAAAAACCATTTTGATTGAAAATCCACAAATATCATCGATTGCCAACTCTAGAGATCTCAAAATTTTTTCCCTAATCGAGAGCTGCACACACCCTCTAATTTTTTTCCCTAAACAACAACCGTCATGAAGTTTTTCCTCTAAATCTCGACACAAACACTACTTCCCAACACACCAGGTCTTGTTTTCAATGATTTGTTCTTCCCATTTAAATCGGTATGTGTGAGTTCATTTATTTTAGATTTGTTATTCCCATTTAAATTGGTATGTGTGTGTTAATTTATTTTAGATCTTTTCATTCTATTTTGTTTCAATATAGTGTGTATTATGATCCCCTTACAAAAATAAGGCATATATAATTTTAGGCTACAGTTCGAACCCTACTTCCCAAACTGCTCTAGAGGGTGCTAAATATAATTTCCAATGGGGTATCTATCTTTGATTTAATTAATTTTTGTTCTTCCATTCTAAATTGGTAGGTGTGGCTTCATTTATTTTATATTTTTTCATTCCATTTCTCTGCAATGTATTGTGCATTATGATCCCCTTATTAACACAATCAATATATCATTTTAGGTTGTGGTTTTGTTGTGATTTATCTGTATAGAATAATTTTGGTTGATATTGAAGAGGTCAATATGATCCTGAGTTATTTTATCCTTGGTTTATTTTTAATTTAAGGTCTATTGACTTGATTTCATTGGTTATCCATATATACCATTATAGAAATTTTTATCCTAAGAGGAACGATAAGATACTCATGCATTATGAATGGACCCCTAAATGTTGCTTTTGAAATATCACACCTTAACTTTAAGATGATGATTCCCACACTATAAGTCATTCAATGAAGTGACGCTTCCACCTGATCTACTAGAGTGACTTTGGGGTCATTTTCATGTGTGAATGGTGATAAAACCAAAATTTACTCTATTACAAGATCATTTATTCCTACTCCATAAAGCTGTTCGGTCATACAGTTGTAATATTTTTTCAATTTCAAAATGAGTCTTAATAATTCATGTCAAAATTTTCATAGGTAGTTATAAAGCATTATTAAGGTATTTATATCATTTTTTATCCTAGGAAAGCACCCATAATAAATGAGTATAACCATCATAGAACTCACCAATGTTGTTCATGCCTAAAAATAATTTTATTTCCAATATATATCTCAAGAATCAAAATAGCATGGTCATGTGCACGTAATTATTCACTGCTAGTTGATAGATGGGCTTTTCGCCATGTAGCCATCTAGGTTCGGGTCACTAATGAGTGGAATCCTGGTTTGGGATGTCACAATTCCTGGATATCTTTTTTATAGGTGTTTTTAATCAAATAAAAACCTATAAATATTGATGGTTCGTCTCCAAAATCAATTAGGAATTGATTCAATGAATACACACTACCAACCTATGATCTATAGCCCCAAACCTATGATCCTTTATTCCATGGTTAAGGTGAGACTGGATGAGGCTATAACTACTTTTGATTTGGTCCTCATCCTACTCCTCATCCTGATCTCCCAAAAGAACTTAAAGTATAAAACTCATGTACTCCCAGAAAGACCCATAAGGATTATCTATTCCTTGATCCACTTCCAATATCTTACCGGGAAATCCGTGAGTATAGACATTAGAAATTCTGTATCTTATTTTCTTATATACACTGTATTTTGTTGTATTTCTTAATATGATTCTCATATAGAGTAATCTGTCAGTTATGATTTTATATAAAGTAAACAATTGTCATTTACCTAAATATTTTTTTGATTGAACTTAAATATTATTGAATTACATTGAAATGACTTATTTCAATTTTTTATAGAATGGTTGGATGTACGAAACTGATCGGATTTCAACCAATTTTTAAAATAATTTGAACAGCTTTTAGATTTTTCATTTGATAAAGATTCAGATAGTGGTCGCATACACTGCCCATGTTCTAATTGTGCTAGAAGACCTTAGTTGAGTCATGAAGTAGTTAGCTATCATATAACTAAATATGGCTTCCAAACAAACTATTATGTGTTGTATCACAATGGAGATAAAATGGAATCTCAAAATGTTGATGATACAAATGATAGTACTGAATGGGAGAGATTGATATATGATCGGTTTCCATTTATTCGGCATCATGAGAAGGAAATGATTTCCAACCAACAATATTTCGATACAAGCACACATGATGGGTCCAATGAAAATAATGATGTCGATAGGGTTAAAAAATTTAATGATGTTGCGATGACTCTAGTGTATCGACAATGCGGTAAAATGAAAAAATTGGAATTTTTAATCTGATTATTTCATGGGAAGAATATGTATGGGATTTCAAATACTGAAATTGAAAACATTCTTAACTTCATGAAGGAATTACTTCCAGATGATGCAGATATTCCCTCAAACAACTATATGGTATGGAAGATAGTTGATGAACATGGATTCTCAAAAAAATTCATGCTTTCCCGAATGATTGCAGCTTATTTTGGGAGGAAACTGGAGAATGAAATGATTGTATCAAATGAGGAACCTCCTGATGGAAGCCAAAAGATCATGGAACACCATCTCGTGTGCCACAAAATGTAATGTGGCACTTTACATTGATCCCCAGATTACAGAACCTTTTCATGTCTAATGAAATATTAGTAAACATGCAATGTCATGACACCAAGAGAAAAAAGAATAATGAAGAGTTAGTTCACCCAGTAGATGGATTTTCATGGCAGATATTTGATTCTCGATATCCTGAATTTGCAGCCAACATGTGTAATGTGAGAATGGTGTGATGGTTTTAATCCATTTGGGCAGATGCTTACTTCTCACATCACATGACCGGTTTTCATACACATTTATAGCCTTCCCCATGGTTCTGTATGAAATAGCCTTACACTTTCTTGAGTATACTGATATCTGTCCCTTCTTATCCCAGCAATGATATAGATGTATACCTTAAAACATTAATAAAATAGTTGAAACTTCTTTAGGATGTGGGTGTTCCCACATACGATGCATGTTCGAAAGACATATTTCATATTCGGGTTGCGTTTATGTGGACGATCAATGATTTTCCTGCTTATGCAATGATGTATGGATGGAGAACAAATGGAAAATTGTCATGTCCTGTTTGTATGAAGAATACAAGACTGAGAAGACTAAAATATCATCGTAGATTTTGTATTATGGGACATCGGCGATTCATTCCAATGAACCATCCATATATTATCAATCGTCGAAGATTTGACAATACCATGGAGACTGACGACCCACCTCTGTGTATGTCTGTAACTGAGGTGCTTAATGAATTGAAATATTTCAGTTACTCATTTGGGAATGGTGTAATGAAATCTATAAAGAGGGAGAATGTTTCCAGTGATACCTGTTACAATTGAAAGAAGCATAGTATATTAATTGAGTTTTTATATTGGTCATCCAACTTGTTACGTCATTCCTTGGACTTAATTCACATTGAAAAGAATATATGTGAAATGATGCTTTATATTCTTCTAAATGTCAAGGGGAAGACAAAATATGGTTTAGGATCTCGGTGTGACATGGTAGATTGGGGGATCAGACCAGAATTTCATCCTATCTGTATTAGTGAAAATGAATGGAAATTTCCATGTGCTTCTTATGTGATGAAACCTACTGAAAAAATTCAATTTTTGGACATGCTAGAGACTATTAATGTTCTTGATATCTAATCAATAAATATATCAAAATGGGTCAACATAAAAGAGTTGAAGCTGAAATCATCGAAGACCCAAGATTATCACGTCCTTTTTCATGAGTTTATTCCAATAAAAACCCGTCATCTCTTGTGAAATAATGTTAGAGTCTCAGTTATTCGGGTGTGATATTTGTTTAGAGATCTTTGTGCTAAGAGATTTTCCAAATCCATCTTGCCAAAACTGTTGGCAGAGACACCATTAATTTTGTCCGAGTTAGAGAAAATATCCCCTCTATCGTTTTGTACAAGCATGGTGCATCTGAATGTCCATATTCCTACCGAAATACTTAATGGAGGACCTGTTTCTTTCCAATAGATGTATCCAAATGAAAGAAACATGTGCACATTGAAAACATATGTTTAGAACTGGAATTATCCCGAAGGTTATATTGTGAACAGTTACTTGGCTCAAGAATGTATGGATTTCTGCTCAATGTATTTGTCTGATTTTACTACGATAATAAATAGACCAATGAGAAATGAAGAAGACGAGTATGGGAAAATTGAACCCAATTTTCCATCACTTCCTCAGAAAGGAAGAATTCCGAGATCATATACATTGACAACATTAATCCTTGATGAGAGAGAGATGACAAATCGCACAATGTTGTTCAATTGTGATTTGTTCGATGAGTATATCAAGTATGTAAATTGTACATGTATCTCTTATCTTATCTTTTGTAATTTTAAATATTTGTTAAACTATTATATTTTTATCTACATGGGACATAAAGAATTCATATATAGAAAGAATCATTCTTTATCTTTGAGAAGGAAAAAGACTTTTCATATAAAAGTGTTTTCTGCTTTGTTGAAATTGAATGTAAAAATATTTCTATAATAACTAAATAAAAATAATATTTAATTATGTATACTATTTGTTTATATTTCAGTTATCGAGTTTTCCTTCTTACTCTGTTTCTCGGGAAATAAGAGCATGGGATTTTGGTCCTAATACCATGGTTTATGCTTGTAAATCACTTTTGATCAATGGATACAAATTTATTATCACTGAACAAGAAAGATACATGAGACCACATCATAATGGTGTTATGATAACTTCCACAACAGACTGTTATGCCGGTTCATCAGATAGTAGACCTCGTCCTGAAAATGTAGCTTATTATGGAGTTGCGGAGAAAATAATAATTTTGGATGATTACTTGCATGGTTGAGTCATGATGATGAAATGTCAATGGTTTGATTCAATGACGAGGCAAGACACCTTTATTGATGATTTTGGATTTCGAGTTATTGACATGACTCTCACTCTTTCCACCGATGAACCATATGTATTGACATCAATGGTGAAATATGTTTTTTATGTCAAAGATCATTGTCATCCTAAATTAGGTGTAATTATTGAAGTAAATCCCAGACATGTTTTTTATCATGGTGATGATGAGGTTGACACTATCCCTACTGCAATTGGAAGAAATCCCTTTATTACTTATGATGACTACATTAGCTCAATTATCAGAGTTGATTGTGAACCCAAAGCTGTGGGGGGAAATATATAGAATCATATAGTCATGTTCTCACCTACATGTTTCACCTACATCATTCAGAGTGTGTATCCAAGTACATTCTTTCAAACCACCATAAATCTTCTATTTCATTTTTTTATTAGAATGGTTTTCCTATATTTTGTTTTTTGGGTTACACATTAGTTATCTGTTTCTAATTACTTCCATATTTTTTTCATTGTAGGAAATGACACCCATTGAAGAGAGGTGACAGAAAAAGATGGCAGAAAATAATCATCACATGATACAGATGGGCATTTCTCCATTCATCCTTGTTGTGAGTATTTTATTTCAAATATAAATATTTCAATAACATATCATATCATCTGTTTACTTTTGTGATAAACATATTTTGAGGATCCACCCCCTAGATGAGAGATATCCAATGAGGAGCCTGATATTTCTCCCAGTAGAGATGCCGGTGCTAGGAGGGGGTGGTGTCAGAGTTGGACGATCATCTCATGGTCCCGGTACTGAGGCTGGTGGTACGAGAGCTTGTGTGTCTTCAGGGACACACATGATATTTAGGACTCTGATATTTACACTAATAGTTGGCCAGATGTCTGTTACATCATCTTTTGCTTCTGGTTTCTTATCTCCAAGCTATTATATTCCACCTTCTTCGACTCCTGATCCGACACAGTATGTGGGTGAAAAGGGTACACTAAGGGAAACTACACCTGTACAGGATATTCCTTCAGCTTCTGCACATCCAGTGATACCTATTGATCTGACTACTATACATATATTTATATCTCTATGAAATTTTTATACCAAAATTTATGTTTATTATAACTTGTACTGATATTTTTGTTTTTTAATAACAGATTCATCTACTGATAGAAGGCGGGGGAGGGGACATACTCACTTGCGTGTGGTATGGAACCACCAGACACAGTTGATGGTTGAAAACAATGATTAATGATAGATGATTGAATAATCTGGGTTGGAATGTTGGGGGTTTTTTGGCGATGCTAGCCAAATACTTCGAAATCATTCTGGTCAGCCCTCTCTCTTGGAGACGTCTACCACAGGAAGTCAAGGATAATGCGTGGGAAAAAATATTGGTTAAAATATATTAGATTTAATGTATTATTTTTCTATATTTATACGAACTAATCTATTGGGTGTCAGCTTCGGTTTAACTTCCCAGGTGGCGAAGGTGCATGACCAGCGTGTTTAAATAAGCTATGAGAGCTTTGGAAGGCTTATAAGCATGAGTTCTATGTTGGATAGTGTGATAGAGTGGGAACGGAGTTGGAGACATTACCTATCGTGGATGACTTCTCGATAGAGCAATATTTCCAAATGATTAACCATTGGGTGACTTCCAAATTTAAGGTATTAATCCCATTTGAGGTATTTAAATGATAGTTTCCATATTTTTCATTAATATTATCTTATTTCTTATTAAAAATTATTTAGGAATATATTTGAAGAAACAAAAAAACAAATGATTCAAAGAAATACCTCCACACTTTTGGGTGCACAACTATGTCCGATCATGAGAGGCAGCTGATACGATATAGATCTTTATACTTGTTCTTTAGGAATTTTCCTTTTTATTATTTCCTACGTACATTATGTGATTTATTGAATATTGAATATATGATTATACTTGAACTTTATATTGTTTCAATTTCATTACAGAAGAAAAAATTGAATATTAAAGGACGTATCCCTCGAGCATTATTTTTTCTCAAGTAGAAGAAAAAAATATGGAACTGCGGTTAATGAACAGAGCCAAGAAAAGATTGTAAGATTTAATTTTTTTATTTCCAATTTTAATATATATTTTGAAATTTAATAATCTTTTAATATTTTTAATAGGCTTCTTTTGAGGCTCTTGATGCCTAGGAGCCTGAAAATTTTGGGCCATATGATAATTTATATCATGTTTTGGGAGAGGAGCACTCTGGTCGAGTACGCTGCCGACCTGGTATGAATATAGTCTCGAAGAGGTATTGGTCCTCTCTAGGTATACATTATAGTACCACCAAGTTGGAACAGGTCATGGAGCATGCAAGACAATCTGATAAAAGGGTCTCAGAGTTGGAAGTACAAGTTCAAACGAGGGACAAATAATTTATGAAACTGATGAAATCTTTGTCTTCATCACTTCCTCTAGAGTCCAACGCGGCTTGTCAGACATTTATGTCATCGATGGGTGCTTTATCCAATGCACTAGGCAGATGTTCTAGTGGTGTTCGAGATGATGACATTCATGGTGATGGTGAGGATGCTGAAGAGGACGAGGGAGAGGATGAAGATGAGGATGAGGGTGAGGATGGGGCCGACGGCGAAGATGGGGCCAAGGGAGAGGATGGGTCCAACGATGAACATGGGGATGGAGATGAGGATGGCGATGAGGATAGAGATGGCGGCGAGGATGAGGACGATGATGACGGTGGTGTTGTTAATGGTGATCAGGGGCATTTTGATCCATTACATTTTTGAATTCTGTGTAACTCTTTATTTTTGAACCTGGTTTTCCACTCTGGTATTGATATTTTTGAATTCAGTGTAACTCGTTATTTTTGACCAAATATGGAAGACTAATGATGTTATAATGGTTAGGAGGTGAGTGATGCTATTCGATATTTTATGGGTTATTGTGTGGAGTTTCATTCCCTTTAGTTGATTCGTTCATAAAACATAAGTTAGTGCTTTATATATTCTGTAATTGGAATTGGGAAAGTAAAAATCTGGTCTCGGATTTCGAAGTTGGTTATTTAAATGGTATTCTCTATCAAAATTGGGTATATCTCTATTGAATTTGGGTGTATTTTCTAATTGACTAATGTGTTTATTAAACTGACCATGCCATGCACATTTCCCCCAATACGGAAGCACCACAAAAATCATATATAGACACTACACACCACAAGACACCCATGGGAGACACCCCATGAGGTAGAGTCCCTCTCGTAGACTCTTTAATTTAAGAATGATTTAAATTGAATTTATCTTATTTCCTAATTTTTCTTAATTATATTGAATTGAATATGTTGAATAAGTTTTCTTTAATATAATTGTTTCATTTGATAAATAAAGTCATGTTTTTATAATAAAACCCCTCCAACCGAGGTGTGCTGTCAATGAAAACCCACAGTGATAGTTTAAGGTGTGATAATTTGACTCTCAATCAGTAGTTTAAACTACGTAGTACCACTTTTATAAACAAAAAATATAAAATATATATCTCTTCCATACCACAATATCGAATAAAGAGTCTGTTTTTATAACATAAGATCAGTTTTTATAATTTGAAGGACAACTACATAGGATTTATATGGAATCCTGGCCAGATGATGCTACCCCGCAGATGTTGTTGGACCAGGCCAACACGTCGTGGTCACGCTGTGGTCACGCTGCTGTCACGTCGCGGTCACGCTGTGGTCATGCCACGTCCATGTCGTGATTTGGACCTGCTCGAGGATGACACTCCGCAGCGGTTCACAGTATTGTCAGAATTCGATGTATGATTCCTAGATAGATTTTTTGATACATTACTCACCCTCCTCCATAGACCCCGGACAGCCCCCCACCCACCTCCCTGGACCCCGGACAACCCCCCCGGATAGCCCCCCATACTCCATAGACCCCGGACAGCCCCCCATCCTCCGTAGACCCCAGACAGCCCCCTGGACAGGCCCCCGGACAGCCCCCCTCCATCATCCTTGGACCCCAAACAGACCCCAGATATCCCCCTAACCACCCTCAATCTGAGGCATGGTGTGGCCGGTACCACTCAAAGTGTCATTATTTTTTTTAAATGGATATGAATTTAAGTGACAACAATTGGCATACAGAAAACTACCCAAAGGCATTAGGATTATATTGATACATTAGGAAAATGATCTATGGGTCATTTGTGACATGTACGTGGAAACCCCGCCTCAATCTGAGGCATGATGTGGATGACACCACTCAAAGTGTCTCTCCTTTGTTTCAAAATGAAATCATTATAAGTGAATACAACAAATGACACGTGTAAAACCGACCAAAGTAATTCGTATTCTTTGGAAACATTAGGACAACGATCCATGGGTCATATATGAGGTGTATGAGGAGACAGAACATCAATTGGAGGTGTCGTGTGACCGTAGTGGCCGAAAAGGCACTCTGCATGATGTAAACGAACAAAACATGCGTTTAATAGTCAAATGCATGCCAAACGACATCAAAATGACTTAAAATCACATAAAAACACCCTAATTACTGTTCGCGAGGTGTATGAGGAGACGAAACGTCATTCATATGCACGGATTACACGGCACGACTAAATATGTGTTTTTTAAGTGTTCGGTGTTCTCAAAAAGCGCGTGCGGGGTGGTCGAAACTGGACGAACAACCTCAAAATGCCATGAAATCAGAAGACAACAAAGGGTGGGTGAATTTTAAAATGATCGGCTAGACAGCTCGTCAATCGGAGGTGTCGTGTGACCACGCTGGACGAAAATACACTCTACGTGTCGTAAATTGCCAAAACATGCGTTTAACGGTCAAATGCATGCCTAACGACATTGTAATGACTTGAAATCACCCAAAAACATCTTAATTAATATTCGTGAGGTGTATGAGGATACAACCCGTCATTCGGACATGCGGTTTGTGCGACACGGCTGAATATGTGTTATTTAAGTGTTTGGCGCGCCTGAAAAGTGCGCGTGGGGTGGTCGAAACTCGAAAAACGACATCAGAATTCCATGAAATAGGATGAAAACAAATGGTGGGTGAATTGTGAAATGTTCGGTCTAACGATACATCAATTAGATGTGTCATGTGACCACACTGGCCGAAAACACACTCCGTGCATGGTAAATGGGAAAAACATGTGTTTATCGGTCAAATTCATGCCGAACGACATCAGAATGACTTTAAATCAAATGAAAACACCCTAATTATTATTTTTGAAGTTTAATAGGAGACTAAACGTCATTCGAACGCACGGTTTGTGCTGCACGACTGAATATGTGTTTTTTAGGTGTCTGGTGCTCTTGAAAAACACGCGTTTGGTGGTATAAACAGGCCGAACGACTTCAAAATTCAATAAAATCGGACGAAAAAAAGGGTGAGTGAATTGTGAAATGGTCGGCCAGAGGACACATCAATCGGAGGTGTCGTGTGACTGCACTGACCGAAACTGCACTCCGCCAGTCGTAAGTGGCCAAAACATGTGTTTAATGGTCAAATACATTTTGAACAATATTGTGATGACTTTAAATCACACGAAAACACAAAAATTATTATTGTTGAGGTGAACGAGGAGACAGAACATCATTGGGATGCACAGTTTGCGTGACACAACTGAATATGTGTTTCTTAGGTGTTCGGCGTGCTTGAAAAGAATGTGTGCGGTGGTCAAAACTAGCAGAACAGCATCAGAATTCCATGAAATCAGACGAAAACAATGGGTGGGTTAATTGTGAAATGGTCGGCCAGCCGACATGTCAATCGAAGGTGTCGTGTGACCACGCTGGATGAAAATGCACTTCGCCTGTCTTAAATGGCCAAAACATGCATTTAACGGTAAAATGCATGCCGAACAACATCATAATGAAATGAAATCAGATGAAAACACCCTAATTATTATTCATGAGGTGTACGAGGAGACGACACATCTTTCGGACGCATGGATTGCACGGCACGGCTGAATATGTATTTTTTAGGTGTTCGACATGCTTGAAAAGCACACTTGTGGTGGTAGAAACTAGCCGAACAACCTCAGAATTCCATGAAATCAAACGACAACAAATAGTGGGTGAATTGTAAAATTTTCGGCTAGACGGCATGTCAATTGAAGTTGTCGTCTGACCGCACTGGCCGAAAATGCACTCTGCATGTCGTAAATGGCCAAACCATGCGTTTAACGGTCAAATGCATGCCTAAGGACATCAGAATGACTTGAAATCACACAAAAACACCCTAAGAATTATTTTTGAGGTGTACGAGGAGAATGCACGTCATTAGAAAGCACGGTTTGCACGACACAACTAAATATGTGTTTTTAGGTGTTCGGCGCTCTTGAAAAGCGTGCGTGGGGTGGTCGAAACTGGCCGAACAAACTTAGAATTCCATGAAATCGGATGACAACAAAGGGTGGGTGAATTGTGAAATGGATGGCTAGACGACACATCAATCGAAGGTGATGTGTGACCGCACTGGCCGAAAATGCACTTCGTGTGTCGTAAATGACCAAAACATGCATTTAACTATCAAATTAATGCTGAACGACCTCAGAATGACTTGAAATCACATGAAAACACCCTAATTATTATTCTTGAGGTGTACGAGGAGACGGCAAGTCATTAGGACATGCGGTTTGCATGTCACGGCTGAATATGAGTTTTTTAGTTGTTCGACGCTCCTGAAAAGCGCGCGTGGGGTGGTCGAAATTGTCCGAACGACCTCGGAATGCCATGAAATCGGACGAAAAAAAGGGTGGGTGAATTATGAAATGGTCGGAAAAGTGACACATCAATCGGAGGTGTCTTGTGACCACACTGGCCAAAAATGCACTCCACCTGTCGTAAATGGCCAAAACATGCATTTAACTGTCAAATGCATGCCGAACGACATCAAACTTACTTGAAATCACACAAAAACACCCTAATTATTATTCTTGAGTTGTATGAGGAGGGAAAACGTCAATCAGACCTTTGGTTTGTGTGTAACGGCTGAATATTTTCTTTTTAGGTGTTTGAGATGCTTGAAAAACGTGCGTCGGGTGGTCAAAACTGGCCGAAAGACCTCGGAATGCCATGAAATCGGACGACATCAAAGGGTGGGTGAATTGTTAAATGGTCGGCCAGACGACCCATCAATCAGAGGTGTCGTGTGACCCTGTTGGCTAAAAACGCACTCCACTTGTTGTAAATGGCCAAAACATGCATTTAATGGTCAAATGCATTCTGAATGACATCATAATGAGTTGAAATCACATGAAAAAACACTAATTATTATTCGTGAGGTGTACGAGGACATGACACTTCATTCGGAGGTGTGGATTGTGCGGCACGGCTGGATGTGTGTTTTTTTGGTGTTCGGCTCACTTGAAAAGCACGCGTGGGGTGGTCTAAATCGGCCGAACGACCTCAGAATTTCGCGAAATCAGACGACAACAAAGGGTGGGTGAATTGTAAAATGGTCAGCCAAACGGCATGTCAAACGGAGGTGTCGTGTGGCCGCGCTGGCCGAAAATGCACTGTGTATGTCGTAAATTGCCCAAAAATGCGTTTAATGGTCATATGCATGCTGAATAACATTGGAATGACTTGAAATCACATGAAAAAACCCGAAATATTATTTTTGAGGTGTACGAGGAGATGACCCGTCATTAGTATGCGCGGTTTTCATGGCACGACTGAATATGCGTTTTTAGGTGTTCGGCGTGTTTTAAAAGCATTCATGGGGTGGTAGAAACCTTCCGAATGACCTTGGAATGCCATGAAATCAGAAGAAAACAAAGGTTGGGTGAATTTTGAAATCGTCGGCTAGACGACATGTTAATTGGAGGTGTCGTGTGACAGTGGTGGCCGAAAACACACTCGGTGTGTCGGAAATGGCCAAAACATGCATTTAAAGGTCAAATACATGCCTAATGACATCAGAATGACTTTAAGTCACACGAAAAGGCCATAATTATTATTCTTGAGGTGTAAGAGGAGATGAAACATCATTTGGATGCGCAGTTTGTGCGGCACAGCTGAATATGTGTTTCTTTTGTGTTCGACCCTCTTGAAAAGCGCGCGTGGGGTGATCAAAACCGGCCGAACGGCCTCAGAATGCCATGAAATCAGGCGACAACAAAGGGTGGGTGAATTGTGGAATGTTCGGCCAGACGGCTCATCAATCGGAGGTGTCGTGTGCCCACGATGGCCGAAAACGCACTCCAACTGTCATAAATTGCAAAAACATGCATTTAACAATCAAATGCTTGACGAACGACATCAGAATGACATCAAATCACACTAAAACACCCTAATTATTATTCATGAGGTGTACGAGGATACGTCACATCATTAGGATGCACGGTTTGTGCGGCACAAAATAATATGTATTTTTTAGGTGTTCGGCGAGCTTGAAAATCGTGCGTGGGGTGGTCAAAATAGGCCAAACGACCTTGGAATGCTATGAAATAGGACGACAACAAAGGGTGGGTGAATTTTAAAATGGTAGGCCAGATGACACGTCATTTAGAGGTGTCGTGTGACCACACTGGCCGAAAACGTACTCCGCCTGTCGTAAATGGCCAAAACATGAATTTAACGGTCAAATTCATGCTAAAAAACAACGGAATGACTTCAAATCACACGAAAATACCATAATTATTATTATTTAGGAATAAGTGGAGACAAAACATCATTCAGACGTGCGGGATGTGAGACATGACTAAATATGTGTTTATTAGGTGTTTGGCATGCTCGAAGAGCGCGTGTGGGGTTGTTGAAACTGGCTGAACGACCTCAGAATGCCATGAAATCGGACAACAACAAAGGGTGGGTGATTTGTGAAATAGTTGGCAAGACGGTACGTCAATCAAAGGTGTCGTGCGATAGCGCTTTCCGAAAACGCACTCCATGTGTCGTAAATAGCCAAAACATACGTTTAATGGTCAAATGCATGTCGGACGACATCAGAATGACATTAAATCCCAGGAAAACACCCAAATTAATATTCGTGGGGTGTATGAGGTGTCTCCATGTCATTCGGACACGCGGTTTTTACAACACAAGTGAATATGTGGTTTTTAGGTGTTTGATATGCTTGAAAACTGTGGGTGAGGTGGTTGAAACCGACCGAACAACCTCAGAATTTCATGAAATCGAACGACAACAAAGGGTGGGTGAATTGTGAAATGGCCGGCCAGACAGCACATCAATCGTAGGTGTCGTGTGACCGTTCTGGCCGTAAAAACACTTCGTCTGTCGTAAATGAGCAAAACATTCATTTAACGGTCAAATGAATGTCGAACGACATCAGAATGACTTGAAATCACACTAAAACACACTAATTATTATTCTTGATGTGTACGGGGAGACGGCACGTCATTCAGATGTGTGGATTGCGCGGCATGGCTGAATATGTGTTTTTTAGGTGTTCGGCGCACATGAAAAGCGTGTGTGGGGTGGTAAAAACCATTCGAACGACCTTATAATGCCATTAAATTGGACTAAAATAAAAGGTGGGTGAATTGTGAAATGTTCGGCCAGACGACATGTCAATCGGAGGTTTCGTGTGACCGCACTGGCCAAAAACGCACTCTACAAGTCGTAAATGGCCAAAACATGTGTTTAATGGTCAAATTCATGTCAAACGACATCGAAATGACGTGAAATCACATGAAAATACCCTAATTATTATTCTTGAGGTGTACGAGGTTACACACATCATTCGGATGCGCGGATTGCATGGCACAACCCAATATGTGTTTTTAGGTGTTCGACGTGCTTGAAAAGCGCATGTGGGGTGGTCGAAACCGGCTGAACGACCTTGGAATTCCATGAAATCAGATGAAAAAAAGGGTGGGTGAATTGTGAAATGGTCGGCCAGACATCACGTCAATCGGAGATGTCGTGTGACCATGTTGGCTGAAAACACCCTCCGCCTGTCGTAAATGGCCAAAACATGCATTTAACGGTCAAATTCATTCCGAACGACATCGAAATGACAAGAAATCACACGAGAACACCCTAATTATTATTCTTGAGGTGTAAGAGGAGACAACATGTCATTTGGATGTGCGGTTTGCATGACACGGCTGAATATGTGTTTTTTAGGTGTTCAGCGCACTTGAAAAGTGTGCGTGGGGTGGTCGAAACCGGCCGAACGACCTCAGAATGACATGAAATCAAAAGACAATAAAGGGTGGGTGAATGGTGAAATGTTCGGCTAGACGGCATGTCATTCGTAGGTGTCGTGTGACCGAGCTGGCCGAAAACGCACTCTGCGTGTCGTAAATGGCCAAAACGTGCGTTTAACGGTTAAATGCATGGAAAAAGTCATCAGAATGACTTGAAATCACACGAAAAAACCCTAATTATTATTCGTGAGGTGTACAAGGAGACATAACATCATTTGGACACACGATTTATGTGGCCAGACTGAATATGTGTTTTTTTGGTGTTCTGTGTGCTTGAAAAGCGTGCATGGGGTGGTCAAAATTGGCCAAACGACCTCAGAATTCGATGAAATCAGATGACAACAAAGGATGGGTGAATTTTGAAATGGTCGGCCAGACGACACGTTAATCGGAGGTGTCATGTGACTGTGCTGGCCGAAAACGCACTCTGCCTGACGTAAATTGGCAAAACATGCATTTAACGGTCAAATGCATGTCGAACGACATCAAAAAGACTTGAAATCACATGAAAACAACCTAATTATTATTTTTGTGGTGCATGAGGAGACGACACTTCATTCGTACATGTGGATTGCGTGACATGACTGAATATGTGCTTTTTAGGTGTTTGATGCGCGCGAAAAGCGAGTGTGAGGTGGTCAAAACTAGCCGAACGATCTCAGAATGACCTGAAATCGGACGACATCAAAGGGTGGGTGAAATGTAAAATGGTCGGCCAGACAACACATCAATCGGATATGTCGTGTGACCGCATTGGCCAAAAATGCACTTCGCGTTCCATAAATGGCCAAAACATGCATTTAACAGTCAAATGCATGTCGAACGACATCAGAATGACTGGAAAAATCACACGAAAACACCCTAATTATTATTCGCGAAGTGTACGAGGAGAAGGATTGTCATTCGGACACAAGGTTTCTGCGGAACAACTGATTATGTGTTTTTAGGTGTTCAGCGCGCTTGAAAAACATGCGTGGGGTGGTCGAAACCGGCCGAACGCATTCAGATTTTTTGACACTTTATGAAAATGATACATGGGTCATTTGTGACATGTACGAGTCAACCCCGCCTCAATCCAAGGTGTTGTGTGGCCGACAACACTAAAAGTGTCTCTCTTTTGTTTCAAAAGGACATCATTTTATGTGAATACAACTACTGACATACAGAAATCTGACCAAAAGCATTCAGATTCTGTTGAAACATTAGGATAATGATCTATGGGTCATATGTGACGTGTATGAGTCAACCCCACCTCATTCCGAGGGCCAGTGTGGCCGACACCACTCAAAGTGTTTCGCTTTTTTTAAATGGAAAATATTTTAAGTGAAAACAAAAATTGGCATAATAAAATTAGACCAAACTCATTTATATTGTGTCAATATTTTTGGAAAACGATCCATGGGTCATTTTTGATGTGTACGAGTCAATCCCTCCTCAATATGAGGCGCAGTGTGGCCGACACCACTCAAAATGTCTCTCTTTCATTTAAAATGGACATGATTTTATGTGAAAACAACAACTGACATACCGGAAACCGACCAAATGAATTCGGATTATATTGAAACTTTTGGAAAAAAATCATTGGGTCATTTCCAATGTGTACGAGTCAACATCGTCTCAATCTGAGGTGTGGTGGGGCTGGCACCACTCAAAGTGTCTCATGTTTCTTTGAAAAGGAGGACATTTTATGTGAAAACAACAACTGACATATGTAAAATGGACCAAAAGCATTCAGATTCTGTTGATACTTTAGGAAAATGATCCATGGATAATTTGTGACATATAAGAGTCAACCCTGCCTCAATCCGAGGAATGTTTTGGCCAGTACTACTCAAAGTGTCTTTCTTTTGTTTAAAATGGATACACTTTTAATTAAAAACAACCGAAAAATCAAAAACCGACCAAACACATTCGGATTGTGTTGATACATTAGGAAAACGATCCATGGGTCAGTTGTAATGTGTATGAGTCAATCCCTCCTAAATACGAGGTGTGGTGTGGCTGGCACCACTCAAAGTGTCTCTCTTTCATTTCAAAAGGACATCATTTTAAGTGAAAACGACAACTGAAATTTACACTCATCAATGATAGTTGCAAACTCTTTTTCATGAGTTCGGTATTTTCACTCATGGGGACATAAGTGATGAGACTCCTATGAAAATACCTTTTCACCATATATTATAAAAAATACATGTTCAATGCAAAATTCATCTCAAATCATTACATACGCAAATCTAGGATCCGAAAAAAAATTAGGATTTGAGCCAATTACAATGTCTTATTAAACTATAATAAGTATTTCTCAGACTATTCTGGCTATTAGAAGTTGATAGGGATGTGGGGGGTTGTGCATGGGTGAGGTGAATTACTACTGGAAGAGTGTTTGTCATTTGATGATAGTGATGGTTGTAAATAATTTCGAGTTACTGAAACTATTATTAACTCTACTGGATGATTGTTGTCATATGATGATTGAAATATGGACTTATAGTACATGACATGTTTGGAAGAGTTTGATGGTTTTATGTGTTTTTGTTTGTGCTATTTTAGGTGTTTTTATACTATATAATGTTTGTGTGTGGTTTTTGTGATATTTTTTATGTAGGTGTATACTGGAGGGGCTACTGGAGGGGTGCTGTGAAATAGTTCTGAAAAAACACATTACCAACGGTTTTAAACCATTGGTATAAATGTTATAGAAAAAAACATTACCAATGGTTTTAAGCCGTTGGCAGTTTTGGAAAGATGGAAAACAGATTACCAATGTTTTTAAACCGTTGGTATAATAGTTGTGGAATTCAAAATTTAAAAACTATAACAATGGTTCTAAACTGTTGGTATAGTGTTTAGTATACAATATATACCAATGGTTTCCGGAAACCGTTTGTAAAAACATTTAGACTGCCAGTATTCCCAACGGTTTGTAAAACCTTCTGAAATAATCCAATTACACTACCTTTCCCAACGGTTATACAAAAACCGTTTTTATGGGCTACTGCCACACTTTATTTTCCAACAATTTTCCATACCATTGGAATACTATATACCAATGGTTTGGCAGCCTTTACCAATGGTTTAAAACTATTGGTAAAGGAATAATTTCCTGTAGTGACATGTGTTGGCCAGCAGGGACTATCATTAGTCATATTACCGGTGCGGGAATGAGGGTAGGCCCCAAGATGGGGATCACATGTCTACAGGGTAACTGGTGGTGCCTGGTAGGTGAAGACATGTGACAATGTTAAGGTGGGCTATCTGTGCGGTCATCGAGGGGCCTAGTTGTTACGAAAATGCATTCCATAAATTCTAGTTTGAGAAAAATTATAAAAACTATTTTTTACATGGGAAATCAACAAAAAAATAAGTTTCAAAAATATAAATTCCATAAATTCTAGTTGGAGAAAAATTATAGAATAGGTCTTTACCTGGGAAATCAACAAATAAGTATGTTTCATAAATTATTTTTACCTTTAAAAACAAAGGTAAAACTATTTTCAAACCGCATGAGGCTGATACATCCTGAATCATTCTTATAACTACAAAAAAGATAATATTTATGTTTTCTTATAAAACTATAACAAATTATGAATATTGTAATTCTATTTAAAATAAAATAAAATAAATTTTTTATTTTTAAAAAACATTTAAAACTACTGTTGGGAAGACAAACATTTATATTTAACGAAACAAAAACCAAAAAGTAATTTATAAAACATCTCATAAATAAATAAAACCCAATAATCAATCAAAAGATGAAATACACCTATAAATGTAAATAAATGAATATAATCAATCATTGTGCCGCATGATCATGTAATGATGAAGGATAAAAACAATGATGAGGGAATAATTATCCTAAAAAACAATATGATCTACGAATCAAGGAAAAATAAACAAGGACAAAAGTAACATGAACCTGAACTAGAAATTATATCCAAAGGAAATTCATTAATCACTTTTATTTTTCCTTGAATTTCCAATAAAACTATCAGATATATATAATCCACATCAAGATCACTCAAAATATACATTCCACAATCCATCTCAAGAGCACCCAATGACCACAAAACATAAACTCCTTAACAAAGAATAATCTAATCTAAGGGGTGAACTCCTCAAGGCCATTCAATAACTTCCTAGTATTCCCATATAATGTATCAAATGAGGTGAACAAGAAACTAAAAATAGATTTGTCAAATAGATTACAAACAAATCATTTGTAATAAACTCCAATCTCACATCTAATATGATTATATAAAAAATCTCTTTCACAGATCACACAATCATTCTATAACAAGTAATAAACCATAAATGGGAGAAAAAATTACAAGAGGAACAAGTTATATAATCAAAACATCATACCATTCATTTTGTAAGGTGATTCGAATTAACAAAAAATCACTAAGAGTATGAAGCCATTACAAAAATATTAATGCTTCAATTTTAATATAGAAATAGAAACCAAATTTTGGAAATACAATTTTTAGTATATTAGAATATAAATCCATTTATTTTTATTCTTTTTAGATATTACCTTAAAATTTTCTTATACTAAGAAAATTTCACATGATAATAACATAACCCAGTTTTGATGATATTCCTATAAAAAATTGAACATTATTTTTAGAATACCAATCCATTTTTAAAAAAATTTAAAAAAATTAGATTTCCAGGAATTATCCACTAAAATATTTTAATAAACACTTAGTATGACAACCATGTAATTATCAGAAATTAATTCCTACTTTATTACATTAGATTACACAAAAATCATCTAAGAAGATTGAGAAATCTAGTACATTTAATAATTAGGTACATCAAATAACATCATAAAGCATGGATAAATGACCATTTTGGATATCTTTTTTAACATGATCAAAATATTTTTCCATACATAAAAGTACACAAGGAAAACTAGGGGATAAATATAAGAAATTGGTGAGTTATAAAAACTAGTAAGGGAATAAACATGGAATAAAATGAAGAATGAATTATATGATAGAATATAGTCATATCAATGATATATAAATGGGGTAACCATCATAAACATGGGAAATGAGGCCTGATAGAACATGATAGCATAAACACATCATGGGAAATGTGGAAAAAACATTATACATGACATAATAAACCTAGGTCAAGACTAATAACCAAGAAATATTGTTGGAAAATGTCCCGATATAGATTAGGTCCACTCCCTAATCACTTTAATGCCATTTGAGGAGACTAAAACATAACCTAATGCATTTGAGTGATAAATAATGGTAACCACACCTATCACTTTCATTTCATTCAGAGGCATATGTGGGCCATATATATCATACAACATGGAATCATTAATCATCACATTTTATTCCCTGATCATTGAGTGTGGAAGAAAAAAAAATTTATGTCCCTAATAAAATATGAATATGTTCGTAAAGGTGAAAACCCTTTCTAGTACATGTGTATTTGAATTCACTACAAATTTGTTTTTTGACATGAAAAATTAGAGTAAAATATCGGCAATATATCTAGGATTATAAATTTTCATGGATGAGATTATTTAGAGTGAAAAGAGGTTTATAAAAATTCAAAAATGAAGTAGATATTTTGGAAGATGTGGATGAACATATCCCCACATTATGAATTGTATATAAATGGAATATGAAAATAAAGATACTTTAATAAAGTGGAGCATTATAGGGTATCTTACCTTGAGAGTGTGATTCCAAATGCTCAGGAGGAGCATCTTGAGTGATTGGGGGAACCGTGAGAGGAATATATATGGGGGAGGGTAGATTAAAGGAATTAAACAATTTTTTTGAGTGAAGATAAATGGAGTACTGGGTTAGATTATATAGGAAATGAGTGGAAAATTCATTTATCTTCATGTGGTGGATCACCCTATATGGTTTGGGTCCTGATCTGGATGAGCATGAATTTAACGAATAAAATGTTTTTCTCCTGATTATATTGTTCCATATTGGCTTGGGTTTGGTCAATGAAAAATATCATTGACACAATCTCCCTTAGGAGATATGATAAATGAGATTTATATGGTACGATCCTAGTGGTTGTGACCATGACTTCATTTTTCTAAGTCAAATGAATTCTTCAAATCCATATATTTATACTAATAGTATTATGACTTCTCAAAAAATATATTATTAATTGTTATAATTCATAATGGTATTTTATGTTCCATAAAATATAATAAATCCAAGTAAGAAAATTTTTCTTCCTTAAACATAAGACATTATTTTTAATTTTATTCATCCTTAAAGAGAATTTTATTTATAAAAGTCAACGACGTTACACTTAGTATGTTAACATTATATTATGAGTGAATAAATCTTTGGAAAAATATTTTCAACCTCTCATAGTTACAAAATGTCAGTATAATTGTAAAAGTGTACTTTTAAAAAGTCAATGAATCTTATACTATATAATATAAATGATCTTATTCAAAACACCTACCTTGATCTAGGATTAATGTAGTTTAAATGATTTATCTTCTATTGAGAATTTCCAACAATCCAAGACAAAGACATTCCCAAACCCTTAACATGTAACACCTAATATTTTTTTGAATATGTTTACATTTTAAAAAATTTATATATTATATCAAATGGGGAAAAAAATAAATTGTGTTAATAATTATTTTAATTTGATAATATATGGTATATAATTATTGAAAATATTTTCTAATTAATTAGGGAAATATTAGCGACCCTAAATAATAGTTTTAAAGTATTTTATTTATTATCATTGTTTATGTCAAATATAATTTATTTGAATATTAGATCATAATATTAAAAATTTGTGATTTTATTTTTTACATATTTATAAAATCATTTCATTAGTTATCAATTGATTATAAATAAAATGTGATGTATTTGAAGGTAAATATGGCTTTTTTAATGAGAAAATAAATTTATATGTGCAATTTTTTTTATTAATAAACTAAATTTATAAATATTGATGAATTAATTACATGAATATTTTTCATAATATATTAAATAAAATAATTTAAAATTCAATTAATTGTTTTTACTATGCATGTAATTTGAATAAATGTAATGTTATACATAAAAATTCATTTTCCTAAAAATTGTTTTTTTATTTGTTTTGAAAGATAATGTGAAATGTAATTACAACCAACTATAAGAATAGAATATGATAAAATTGTTTTCATATTTATAATTAAAATTTACTAATTTAATAATTATGAAAAAATAATTTTTGGCCGTAATTAATATTAATTAATTTAAAAATTCCATAATACGGTAAAGGTTAAAAGGGTTAATTGTCGGTTAAACTAAATATATAAGGGTAAGAATGCCATAAAATTTTTATAAATCATATTTTTGAAATACATTTTGATCAATTATTAAAATTTGTGTTTATTGTGTGAAATATTCAATTGAATATGTCTTTAGTATCTTTAAATGTTTAATGTATTGAAAGGTTTTCCATCTACCTCACTTATAAAAGGGCCCTTTATCCCTTCAATACGTCACACCATTTGAGCTACATAGTTCTATAAATACATATTAAAATATATTCTAATTTTTTTTCCACCTTATAGAGGTTGTTTTTTTCTTAAATACCAATCCTAGTGTCCTTAAATATATATCCAATGGTGGTTTCTCAGAGAAGCAATAATCATCTTAACTAAATATTTTTATCTTTATTTATTTTCCCAAATCCTAAAAATATTTTATAACCATGTTAACATGATTAAATATGTATATGTAATATATTTATATTTTTTATGTTAATGTTTCAACTTTTTTAAACCTATTTTCAATTGTATCAGAAATTATAGTAACATTTATGTGTATGTGTGGACTACAGTCTCAACAAATAGATCTAGTATTTTTCATCTCTTCCATATAGGGATGGTCATATCGAATGATATGTTAAATATATGTGATATTTTTTATATTAGTATTAATTATTAAATGATATATTATTATTTATATTTCATTATTTATATTCGTTGGAAAATAAAAACATTAATCATGCGTAGGTATGGGTTACTTTCCCCATGAAGTGATGTAATTTATTTATTATCACCACCATATAGGAATTTTTATTTAATTTTATATAATGAATAAATGGGATACTGATAAAATTATAAACATTATTTTTAAAATTAAACCATGGCCAAGGTTTACGGACTGTAACCATTGAACCAAAATATGAAAGGTAAACAACTCATTTAAACGTTAATGTTGATTTTATTGAAAAATCATTAACAAATAGGTAATTAAAAATAAAAATTAAATATATTATTTTAAGAAAAATGTGAATATGGTATTATTATATACATAATAGACATAAATTTTTTATAAAATATGTTGATAACAAATACGAAGAAATATAGGACACAAGGTAAGTGCTTATGTTGTAATCTAATTTGTAATAATAATTATTTATTCATGAATATCCTTTAAGGGATTTATATTCCCTTAATATATATTTGTATATTAAAATCCATGTATTTTATTTTAATATTTTTATGTTTTTTATTTATTTTTTTTATTCATGTACCTCTGTTTGGTAATTAAAACAGTCAGGAAAAAGTTTTTAACTAATAATGACTTAATTTCCTCTTTGGCCGAAGATTTTTTTCTTCTATGCCAATATTCATTAGAATGTTATCATAAATGCTATTTTTTATTGTAAAAATAAAATTTTAATTCATATTAAAGTAAATTTTAATTTATTGTTATTTTTTAAAAGGAATCTTTTATTTTTTTGTATCAGGGTACCTTACACAATTCACAAAAATTAAGAAATTAATTTTGTGTTAAAATTTACCACATGAATGAATTTTCCCACTATCCCGACCATTAATTGATTTTAAGGAGAATTTATAATTTCCACGGTTATTATGAAATGATATAATTTTCAAAATATTCAAAAAAATTTATTTTTATAGTCACTAAAGGATATGTATATTTAATATTATTTGAAAAGAAATGTTAAAACAAACTTTTAAATGAATTTATTATCTCTAACAAAATATTTTTATGTTTTCGATTCTCTAATGGGTAGATAATATAAATATAATATTCATGTTAATTTTAAATATTAAATATGATTTTGTGTGGATGAAATGATTTTTAAACTGATTTTGTTTTCCTGGGATAGGCTATTTATGATTAATGAATGTTTCTATGATCTTATGGAAGAAAAATATGTAGTTTTCATTATGAGATCAGAGGGTCTGTAAAATACCACTAATTCATTGGGTAATGGATGATATATCCCTAGATAATATGGAATGGAATTGGGTGTAAACACAATGTAGCATATAACCCTGTACAATATGAGAGTAATGAGTGTGGACCATGACGAAGAAAATAATGGAATGGAATGTGAACACAGACCAATATGGCACTTTATCCACTAGGATAGTCTTATAAGTAAACGTTGTATAATTAAATTATTTTCTATTCTTATGATCATTCCATAATTCCGACAACATATTCTTATGCTTATTATATACTCTAATGGATTATGAATGGCTAATGACGATTCCCACTCTTATAACTCATGCCTTTTAAAATATTAATTATATATTCAGAAACATTTGATTTATGATCTATGAATGACTGGGTATGAAAATAACCATTTATTATCATTCTCCCATACCCTTATTTTTATAATAATAATCTATATGGTCATCAATCTATATCTTCCATGTTTACACTTATTAAAAAACATGGATCACATTTTCTTTTTTTCAATTTTCCCATGTTATATAGAAATAGTTAACATATTAAATATATAAGAAACATACTATAAGTGAAAGAATATATGGTTTATGATGAAGTTATTTCAAGAAATAATCATATTGTGTATCTTGTATATCATTAAACTAATCCCTTATAGTCCTTAGACATTTATTTTTGATAAATTATTGAATATTGTTCTAAATTGATGAAACATTTATGTATGTTTTTCTTAGGTGAAAATTTTTGGTATCAAAGGATTGATTAGTTATATTTTGTGATTATATTATGAATAAAATATAGATGAAACATAAGATAAACTATTATGTATTCAAATTGATAAAGAGTGATCCTAAATGTTTAATAGGCTGATAATAATGTGTTATAATTTAGGACATCTCGGTAATTAATTTCATGATTATATGAAAGATCAATCAATTTTTTCCCTAATTATTACACTATAAATTATTTTTGTGAATTATTATAACCAATGGGAATCATGATAATAATGGATGTGACGAAAAATGAAATGATTTTCTTCTTGAGTAACCAAATGACATGGTGAATGGATTGAATTTTTTATACTAATGTAAATAACTCCTTCCACGAATCATCCTAAACTCAAAAATTAGAAAAAGTGGGAACAACACACTACTAATTCCTTTATGAAGATACATCCTTCTACTTTTATTTATTCCTTATATCCACTATATTCTGAATAATAGATTTTTTCCACTAAAATTTTATTTTCCATTATCTAATTCTCATATCATGAAATATATTTCACAATGGTGTCTCTTAAAAGGTGGAGCAGTTAAATGGAAAAACTATATTAAGAAAATGAGGAAAAGGGAATAAATTTAATCAATATAATGTCATGAGTTTAAGATGGTATTTTTCATTAATTATAATCCATGAATTATTTTCATAAAATGAGAAGGGTAATTACTTGTGATTTAGGATAAGGATAATTATTTTTTGGTACTAATGAGGAGAAATTTATAACACTACTATAGAAATCATTTAAATTTATCATAAAAACTAAAAGAAAAATTTATTTCTTCTTTCATGGATTAAATAAAATTAAATAAAAGGATCTATCAATAAGGTAATTTATTAGATATAATGATAATTTTCAATGTGATGTTATAGGAGAAAATGAGAGGGTTCCTTCCCTTAAATATCATGGTTTTGTTAAGAAGATAAAATTTAGATTCAAGGAAATTATTGTAAAAAAACATAAAATAAATTAAATTAATCACCCACTATGTCATAAGTGAGGAAGTAATCATGGGGTAATTCAATCTATGGTATTTATAGATTTTCATATTTATAATGTAATTAGAGAGAGAAAGAAAATTATAAAGATATTTAAAGTGGTAATCCAATGAAATTATTTTGGAGAGAGATCCACAAAATATACCACTGAAATTCCAATTCTCCCATAATAAGGAGTATAGGAATTATGTCCACCAGTACTTTAATCATATGATTAATGAAAAAAATAAGCATCAATGACCTCTTCAGATAAGTGAAATGGAATTCTTATATGATAGCAGATTCTGAAGTTTTACATGAGAAGGAAGTGGTGAAAGGTATATTAATTATCTACTCTAGAAAATTAAATATCTCATTCGACTCTAGTTCTACCCACACTATTATATACAAAATATATATATGGTTTTTATTTCACCACATCAATTATTATATACTAATTCATTAGTGAAAAATTACAATGGTTCAATGATTGCATCTCAGGCCTATAGATCCTCTCAGATATAATTAATTTGGAATATGTTTCATAAATTTTTTTGATTATACGTCTAATAAAATTTTATGTGATTTTGGTAATGTATTTGATCTATCTATATATACCCCATATTATGTACCTATGAATAGAATATGTGTTTGAAATTTAAAATTTTACCATAATTTTTTACCGGTGAGAGGATTAAAAGAATATTTAATGAAAAATAATTCCATTGTACGGGTTTTATTATGTATTCATGTAGGGTAGCAATCTATAATGGTTATGGAGAAACTAAAAATTGATGATTTTATGACACTATTAGAATATTTCGATGGATTTCATAATGATTCAAAGTTTCCACCCAAATTGTGAAATTGAATTTTCAACAGAACTCATACCTGTTGCTACTCAAATTCCAAAGACTCATTATATAATATCCCGGATTTAGGTATAGGAATTTATGAAGAAACTACATATGAATATTTATAAGGGATTCATTCATCCAGTTGTGTCACCCTAGGGTGCACTTATTATTTTCAATTAATAAATATGCTGAAATCCATATATTCATTTATTATCAAGAACATAACAAGATTAATATTAAGAAAAATTACCCTCTACCCTTTATTGATGAATTATGTTTTTAATTATGAGAAGGTAAATAATTTTTAATGATTAAAATATAATCTAGATATCAACAAATGAAGGTCAAGAGGAAAGAAATATCAAATACAACATTCTATATGAGGTATGGAAACCTTTAATTTATAGGGATTACATTTGGAATTCCCAATTCCTCTAATATCTTTTTTGATCTAATAAATATAGTCTCTTTAGATTTCTTATATTAGTTTGTAGTTGTCCTTATAGATGATTTTATGATATATTCTATGATTAATGTAGAATACATTAATCATTTAAATATTATGTTGAAGACTATGAGAAATGAAATTTTGAATCATAAATTTATTAAATATGAATTTTGAAAAAATAATGTATCATTCTTAGGTCACGTAATTAAAAGAGATGGTATATAAGGGGATCCCTCTAAGAGAAATGTATCTAAACAATGGGTAGAGCATAAAAGATGAATAAAATATATATATTACCTTGGTGGAATGGAATTTAATGATGATTTCAGATAAATTTATCATGGATATAAAATCTGCTAACCAGCTTGACCTGAAAGGGAGGGAAGTATCTTTAGACATAAGAATGTTATGGGAATTTCAATGTACTAAAGATAATGTTAATGAGTGAACCTATTCTCACACATCCATGATACAGAGATGTTTTTGTATTATATACAAGCATATAAAAAAAGGTATTATTATATTATATCATACAAATTGATTTGATAATAGCTTATACATTACACTAATTAAAGGTTAAAAAAATTAATGGCTACAAATTTAGATTTGGTGGAAATATTTATTTATATGATGATATATGGGAATTATATTTATTGTGAATTGTGTGACATATATACGAATCGTAAAATATTGAATTATATATTCACACAAAAATATAAGAATATTTTTTAGAGGTGATAGTTGAGATTGTTTACAGATTAGGACTACTCAATAAATTACCACCATGTAAAGGTAAACAAGGTGGATGATGTTCGAAGATAAATAATCCATGATAGTGTGTTTATGATGAGGATTGAAAGAGATCCATTAATTATGTATTTTAAATGAATAGATATTAAAATAAAAATGAAATGAGAAATATCCTATCGTTTCTAGATGAATGTTTAAACATATATTTATGAAGTTATAAAAGAGGAAGAGAAGGAAGATGTAGATCTTTAAATGAATGCAAGGATTGTTCTACTGTTAAACCTCAAATATGATTGAATGAACTTGTTCAGAAACAAATTACATGTCTTCTCCATACTACAATTGAAGAATTAGTTGTTAGATGATGCTCAAATTTCATTATTCTCTATCCATATTATAAGTAAAAATATGTATAAATTAATAAAAGAGAATTTATGGTGGGAGAAATGACGTGAGATATTACATAGTATATATATTAGTGCTTAATATTCTAGTATGTTATGGTAGAGTGAATGATTTTTTAGGGGATGTTACCATCATTATCCATTAACTGAGTGGAAATGGGAAAACATCACCATGAATTTTACCATGGGGCATCCCATTGAAACTAAACGATTTATTATTATTTTGGGTTATAGTTAAACTCTTTAAGAAATCAGTACATTTCATATTTATCAGATAAAATATGACTCTTGATCAATCCCATATGTTATACATTAGTTAAGTTTTATGGTTTCATAGAGTACAAATTTCATTTATATCTGATAGAGATTTGATAATTACCTATATGTTCTAGTGAATCCTTCCAAAATCATTGAATATAATGTTATTCATGCACATTTTATATCATCATTATATAGATGGCTAGTCTAAGAGGATAATTAAAACCCTAGAATAGATACTGAGATATTTTTCTTTGGATTTTAAAGTTGGTTGGGGGAAACATCTTCCTATGATTCAATATTTGTACAACAATATCTTTCACTTACGTATTTTGTGGAATCCTTATGAAGCTCAATATGAAATAATTTACATGACTCCAACATGTTGGCATATTTTTGAAGAAAGATTTTTTTTGACCTGAGATATTAGAGAAAATGGTAAAAAAGTTTAGATCCATTCATAAAAACATCATGGTAGATCTGAGATGAAAGAAGGTTTATAATGATAATCCTAAAAGTGATTTAGAGATTAAATTTGTTGATAAGGTGTTCATATAGATATCTACTAGAAATATTTTTATGAGAATTAGAATGAAGATAAAGCTAATACAAATGTATATCAGTCCCCATACAGTTATTGATCACATCAGAATGGTATCTTATCACTTGAAACTTCCTCCAAACTTCTCCCAATGTTATCGTGGGCCCTATGTGTCTCTTTTATGGAAGTACAATCAAGATCCCTCACATTTACTAAACTCAAATATTATACCATTCAATATTGTACTTTAAAATTATGAATATGTATCCTCAACATCATTTATTAGAGTAAATTAAATTTTGAGGGAGAACTTATTATAAGGGGGTAGAATGTAAATCCCTTAGAATTTATAATATATTTATATTTAATAAAACATTGAACTCAAAAAATTATGAATTTTGAAACCATGAATTTATGTGAATAAATATTATAAATTATAAAATTAATAACGACATATGGTATATAAATATTGAAAATAATTTCTAATTCATTTTGAAAATATAAATTATTCTATATAATTGTACAGAAATATTTGGTTTGTGGGCATTGTTTTTGTCATATATGTTTTATTTAATGATATATTTATAATATTAACCATATGAGTTTTTTATATATAAAATTAATTAAATGGTAATCGATGTTTTATAATTTAAAATAAAATCATTTTATTGTAAGAAGGAATGTTTTTATGGAAAAACTAATTTCTTGTGAGCACTATATTTTTGTATTAAATATTAATTTATTCATTATTTATGAATAAACTTATTTAATTTTTAGGATATTATATATTAAAAAATATTTTCACATTTATTTAATGATTTTTTCTGTATAAGGAATTGAATAAATCCAATTTTATGCTTTCAAATTCATTTTTTTAAAAATTGTTTTCATTTCATTTTAGATGAATTTTTAATGAATTTATTCTAATTAAAAGAATTTAATTTGATAAAATGGTTTCCATATTTTTAACCATAGTATAAATATTTTAATAATAAGATTAATTGCAATTTTTTCATAATAAATTTGTTATTATTGTAAAAATTCATTACTACAATAATGGTTATAAAGGGTCAATTGGGAGTTAAATAAAAGTGACAATGATCAAAATAACATAAATAATGATCGAAATCCTTTTATTAATGTTTATTTAGACCCAAAATTATAAAATATAATAATTTTTATTATTTTGGTTCCACTCTCACTAGAATATGACATTCGTATAGTAAAATGTTTTCTGTATTCAAATGTTTTCGACACACCTCACTTCTAAAAGGGCCCCATACCCCTTCAAATATTCCCAAAATTGTTATCCATGTTTTTTTTTTCACAATACCTTTAAAAATATATTTTAAACATTCTTTTCCATGTTAATGATGATATGGTATTCTTTCAATACTAACTTGAGGTTCATTAAGGAGAGATCTAAAGGCAGATTCTAAAATAAGAGTTATTCGTTTTCACCAAATTTTTTAATGTTTATTTCTTCTTATAACACCACCAAATCATCTATAACCATATTTACATGATTAAATTAGTGTATTTACTATTTTTTTAATGTTATATCCATTTTATAAATTATTTCCACACTATTAGACATTATAATTCCATTTGTACATATGTGGGGATGAGCACCTCCCTAAAGCGATACGATTCATTTTTCATGTACACCTTGAAAGAATGGTATTATGGATATATTTGATAAATATATATTATATTTTTGTTGTTATTATTATCTAATAATTATATTTTTTTATCGTTCATTCCATTATTTGTAGAATGAATACATTACTCGTGCATATATATCGACAACCATCTCTCTGAGTTGATATAATTTTTTTTCATGAACACCTTATATGAATGGTTATAAATGTGTATATAAATAAAAATTATGATATAAATAAAATTATTAATTTTATTTATATAATAAAATAATGATCAATGTGAAATTATCTAAAATGTGAAATTAAAACTTGTTTGAAAAACAAACAATTTTTCACCGAAATATAGATTTTAATGAAAAATTATTTACAAATGGATAATTGGATATTATACGTGAATGACACATTTTTTAAAAATTATAAATGTTTTTATGTTATATCTTTATTCAGTTTAGATATTTATTATACATGATCTTAATAATGAATATAAATAAACACAAGACCTGAGGTAATAGTTTGTGTGGCAATCTCATTTTTAATTGTGATATTTTGTACTCGAATATAATTTGTGTGATTTTTATGGAATTAATCTAATAAATCCCAACTATTTTATTATACTGTAGTTTATATTTCTATTTTTCAAGTTTTTCATTAATTATTAACTATTTTTAACTTAAAACGATCAAGATTTGTTTTAAAAAAGTCAACCATATTTCGTCCTTGGTCAACGAACATTTTATTCAATGTACTTATCCCTTAAAATGTTTCCATTACTATAAATTGTTATGATAAAATTATTATTTAATATCATATTAAATGATGTTATAATTATTTAAAATTTTTTAGAAGTAATATTATTATCATTATCATAATGATATACTTTCATTCTTCTTACTAAAAGTGTGAAATGAATCATTATTATAAGATTTACCACATGAAGCTATTTTACAACCATCATGACCATTATATTTCGTAATGATTAAATTCAAATTTACGAAGTTATATTCAATGAATATAATTTTAAAAATAATATGTAAATTTTTTGTTTTATGACATCAATGGAATGGAATATTTTCTACTATTTCCATTGAATGTTCAAATTCCATTTGAAAGAAATTTTTCATTTATGTCAACATCCATTAATTTTTCCTATGATTCATGAAGGATAATATATAATGATACCATATATTATAATATTTTGGAATGATTATGATCATGTAATGACAAAATGATTATAAAACTAATTTATTTTCAATTGTTTATGATATAAGGGAATGATAGATGTTTCTATGATATTGTGTCACATATATGTATTGTTTTCATTATATGATCGGTGGGTTAATCAAAGAACTCTAATATATTGAAGAATTATTGATATATCATGAGATAATATGGAAAATAATTGAGATGGAATCAAATTTAGTAAGGCCATATATATATTATGATAGTCTTTCTAGTGAATCCTTACTAATGAAATTTCAGAACGAGGAGTGAACACAATCCACACAGGGACTTTGCCCAATATGATATTCTTGTAAGTGAACCTTTAATACTGAAATTATTTTCTATGCTAATGATTATTTCATAATTCCAACATCATATTCTTATGCTTATGATATTCCCTAATGTATCATTCTTGATTAATGATGATTTCTCTTTATTATGACTCATGATTTTTGAGTTGTTAAATATTCTTTCCAAAAATACCCTTATATGATCTATGGCAGATTAAGAATGAACTTCATAACTTATAATCATTTGTTGATACCCATATTATTTTTGTATTCTTGTAGATGATCATCAATTGATATCCCCTATGTTTACTCTTATTAAGCATCACGAATAACCTTTTTAATGCATAAATTTTCATGATGATATAGAGAAATGTATTATATAGGGTTCGTATAAAAATGTTACTAGGATAGAGTTAATTTGTGGTTTATGGGGAGTATATTTTTGGATATAAGTTGATTGTGTATCCAGTATTCAAATATAGTAAACCTTTACGATCCTAAAGTATTAATTACTATGACAATTATTGAATATTCATCTAAAATGATGTAGTATTTATTTGAGTTATGATTGGGTAACTTCATAGCACCAAAATACCCATAATTATATGTATGTTGATCCCAAAATGAAACACCGATAATAATTAAGGGTTTCTAAAGAAATAAATTCAATGGGAAAGGGGATGGGAGGAGAGGGGGAGAATAATGGGAGAACCAACATAAATGAGTTTCTTCGAATCGATAGATGGTGAGCATGGAACCATGGGGGAAGATGGAGGGAGAGGAGAATCCTCATGGGATTTAATCTCATATAGATGTAGAAAAAATATATTAAGGGGTATAAACCCCCAAAAAACATTGCTGGGGTCAAATAAAAAACTCCTAAAATTTAAATAGAATGTATAGAACACCACAATATGGTACTATACGCCATAGTCCATCACCGTCCCACCCAAGAACCCACCCTGGTATTTCTTGATTGACATTCTCCGTATTTATAATTTCCTATCACACAAAATTGTGAGTCCCATGGTGTTTTGGAATGTTGCATCACTATAAAAAAGAACCCATAATATTGAACCCCAAAGGAACTGTGATGTGATCTATGGACCATGATGAAAAACTATGCTTCCAGCTACAAACCCATGTTCATTAATTTGATAATCCTTTATGGTTAATTCAATGTTCCCTAGTGTAGTTACCCCTTCTCATGAAAACCACTATTAATCAATGTCTAGTACCACATAAAAATCCATCCCCATCCCAAAATTGTTCAAATCCAAGCATTGGGTTGTAGTTTGGTCTCCCTGGGGAATGGACCGGTTTATTAAAATATTGGTTTATTAATCCTTGGGAGCCCTAAAATAGGTTGAAAAAAAAATAAAAATTTACCTAAAAAACTCAACATTCAAATAATAAAATGAAAATGTAAGATTATAGTATTGTAATTCTCTGAGACATTCTACTTTTCCCTGGAGAAGTATTATGTTTATATATATGGAAATTGGATGTCAAACCGCAAGGATGAATATAGTGGATTTTAAGTAACATCCCCCAAGAATGGAATACCCCTAGACTAAAAAAATCATAAAAAGGGTAAATCCTAAAAAACTAAACAACCTCATTTAAAATCCTTCTAAAAACTATTCAACATAAGGCTTTGGGAAGATAGAGTCCTACCACAAGTATCTACAATATTTATATTTAATCAAAAAAGATAAATTAGTAAAATTACTCTTTCGTAATGATATTTTCCCTGTAATAACCATGATTATATGAATAATCAAAAAACAAAAAAAAATCACTTAATTAATCTCAAACTATGGAGGACCCATAAATTCAGAGGGCCATTTCACCAAATCCCTCATCTAAAAAAACATATCACTTCAAAAAGAAAAAAATGTAGTGATAAATGGATAAGGATATACCCTAGGATACAATAATTGAATTTAGTGGGAGATCTATGCCCTTATTCCAGTTTCAACATCCCATAGTGAACAAAATGAGAAACAAAAAGACACTAGTCGGGGCCTAATCTCAACTGGTGACATGTTCATCCTAGTCATCAGAAACATACTCCAAAGGTACTCCCTTGTAATACCCATCATAATAATATCACAAAATCCACATGAAACTATATCAATCACATGGGAACTAGAATAAAAAAACATACACTCAAAAATGATAAACAAAAGAGTCAGCCAGAGAGTGAATCAAAGTATGTCTACCCCCAAATGAAAACTCCTCTATAAAGATTAATAATACCGAAAATAAAATTACCCCCACTTATAATAAATTAATACACTCTATAATCCTCTTATACAGAGAGACTTGAAATGAAAAATAATAATTACACAAAAAATTCAATTATGCAATCAAGTATCACAAGACCAAATTACTAAATCTAACACGCTTAACCCCCAAATAAATCCCCTATACAGACACCCTGAAAAAATAATTCAATGATACAAAAATAAATCAATATTAGGGGAGTAAAACATATTCAACTCCATTTTAAATTTGAGAAGATTCAAAAACATGGAAGAAAAACCCCATGAAAATCAAAATTCATTTACTAAGTTCTTTTCTAGGTGGATAACGTAAAATAATATGAGATATAAACCAAGCCTAGTCATGTACCCTATGTCATAGCGTGTCATCCCAATGAAAAATAATGGATGAATATAAAAAAATCACTAAACAAGAAATTAAATAACAAGAAACATTTATTTTTATACAATATATCCCGTGGAAAAGTGTCTTGGAACTCACTTTAAAAGAAAAAAATAAATTTTAAAATCATAATATTTTAAATCATTCCAAATTAGTGTAGATAATTAAAAGAAATAAATAAAATGATTTATATTACATGTTAAAATCATAAATTTATCAATTCAAAATAATCACATAAAAGCCACATTCCATCACAAAACACATCACACTATAAAAAATATTCAAAATCATCTCCCATTAATATACCTGTAAGGGGGTTTTCAGTTCAAATTGAACCCCCCATAAATATGGTTATGAAACCAGTTCATTAAATAAAAATATCCATGAAAATCACATTATCTTTAAAAAATATTATATTTTATTTGACAACTAAATCATCATGAATGTTCATTCCAAGAGAGTCAAAATAACATACTCTCAAACAACCAAACTAATTTCTAAATCCAATTTTTTTAGGATTTCATGATAAAAATTACCACCTACTAAAATATTACATAAAACCCAAATATATTTTATAAACATTCCCTACTGATTTCATTTTTTATAAAATCTATCTTTTTATATAAAAATCAATTTCACCATAATCACAGATGAAATTCACACCACAATTTTTTTCCAAAATTCAATTGACCCACATCAACATTTCATAAGACCCCCATGATGCCATTCCTTTAAAAAAAATCAAGGAAATAAAATAATAAGAGTTTTAAAATAGAAAATAAAATTTAATAAAGATCTATGATTAAAATGGCCACACTGTATGAGGTTCCATGTTCCAATCCTTAAAGACCCCCTATAATGTTTCCAAAATCAGGTACTCAATTACTAAATTGTTTTTCAGACTATAAAATCAAACCTCACACCTCCAATTGTTTTCCATATCCATCATAATACCCAAGTAACTACCCAAAAGTAAAATCCAAATATGTTAATGAGGATCAAAATAATACCGCATCAAATACCAATCAAATATAAACAATTATACCAAAATCAAAATCCCCACTAATCATGGTCACTCAAGGCCCATGGAATGAAAGAAACTACTAGAATCCATCTATAGTTATATCTAATGTATCACCAATCCTATATCTAATCTAACATAATTAAAAAAATATAATAGGGTACTCTAAGAAACAAATCTCTATCTAGAACCTAGGTCTAATACAATTTTTTAGAAAACAATCCCAGTATAACCCAACACATCAAATAAAATAGTTTTCTCCAAGACCTGAAGGGTATTCTTGGTCCCCATATATTGGAAAATAGTAAATGGGTATTAAGAATGATCACTTGGGAACAATTTCAACAACATGTAATCATATAAAAAAAGTAGTGTAATTTTATGAGAATTGTACATGACCCATCTATATGTTGTAGATACATAAAAAAATTATTCTTATAAAAATTAATAATCCAACCATATAGAGCCTAATAAATAAACATCCAACAAGATTTTATAACATTTAGGGAACAAAATAATATATTGTGGTCAAAATATAAAATACACCAAGTAAAAAATGGTTGGTAGAACTTCCTAAAAATTAAAGAAAACACATAATTCTCTAATAAAACATCATGAGACGCACATATAATCACTAAAAATGGAATCCATAGAAGGAAAAATGATTCCTAATAGAAGACATAAAATGCTAGGAACATGAGATGAAAACACAAGAGCTACATAATATCATTGGTGTGTAGGGGGTTGAGATAAACGAGTCATGTAAAATTACACTATATATTATATATATTTCCATTAAAAAAATATTCTGTATATAATTATTGAACATAATTATATAAATATTTTTTACATGAGTGGTTATAAATAGAAAAGGTTGTGTAATTTATTTATACCATTAAAAAAGGTAAAACCATTCAAAAAAACTTATGATCATATGATATAAAACTATGTTTAATAAAAATAAAACATTATTTTAAATTTTTTCTATTAAAATACATTTGATTTAAAAAATGAGGACTTTTATATTCACACACAATTAAATTCCATTTACGTCCCAATTTGAAAACATTTCCACCTACCATTTGGAAAACATCACTTTATATTTAAATAATCACACACTCAAAACATATTTGGAAAATTGTTTAGAAATAAAAAAACCTATAATGGCCCAGACCATCCTAGTCCATTACTTTGCCAAATTACTGGTGTTTGGGGTATCCTGGGTAGCACCAATGAATCATTAAAGAGTTTTCTGAAGACTATGTTCTACCAAATACTTCCATCGTGGCAGTGGGACTGTGACAATGGTACTATGACTATGGAACCATGAAAGTCACACCTTCACAGTCAAACACTGTAATAGTGCCACTAATAATGATGTTCCACTGAAAAGCTGGTACCGTTACGGTGGCCGCATTATGGTATCTCACCAAATGCTGTCCCACCCTTTTATTTTATTCCTAGATCTATGTTTTTCCACTTCTGATCCTGTAATGTATCTTTTGACGTAAAATATTTTTAATACCCTTTATATAGATAGTAAAAGATGTTTCAAACCTAAAATGGTTGGGTGATCCTTCATTTACCAAAAACATTTGTCTTTTCCTTCAGTGTCACTCCTTTATTGGTTCCTTCCAACAACACCCATGTTCCATGTTTTTCTCTATTTAGAGGATATCTATCATCTAACAACCATTATATCCACCATCTCTAAGGATAATTATTAAATGACATTTAATTCAATCATTTTTAACTACCCAACCCCGTGGTGAAACCGCAATCAACCTTTTAATTGGGTTGAGAATTCATATCATGAAACTCTTGTATTATTCTTTTATCACAAAAATATTTATTTCTTTCTTTGGTCCCTATTTTCCCTTTGTTCACATAGAGTTCCTCTTTCAAAGAAGAATCTTACACTATTCTAGAGCCCTTCCCCCTAGTATCCTAGGAGTTCATCCTATACAAGTTGTGCATCCCCTGTTATTGGCACGAAAAGAAAACTATGATTTTTGATCACACAAGTAGGGGTTTTCCATCCTCACTCTTTAATGTGTAACATGCGGGGCATGAATGATAATGTTTCCTCGGGGTATGGATGAAACCAAACCATAATGAAGATAATAAATAGTTTTCCAAGAATAAAGGGTTGTTCTTGATGATGATGTTGTTTTAATCCTTTATATTTGTTATATGTTGTGAATTGTATGGTGTTACGCCCACTAAAAATAGTCATTGTTGGTGGTTCATTATTGCACACTAATGAACCTATGTTTTCTTGATATTTTGGTGATTGGATGGATGTAAATTGAAACTGGATAATCATGTAAATCTAGTTGATTAAATAGATGAAAAATTAATAATAATCCTTGTGTGAACACCTCAGTTAACCAAATGGAAAGAATGAAATTCTTAAATGGTGTGGTTAAATATGAAAACTCCATTGCTATGTTCTGATAATAAGAATAGTTGTTCTGATTAATTATTTTAGGGTGACGTGGATGGGGATGGGATCTCATTCAATTCAGTTTTTGGATTGTGGATCTGAGGCCGTGTGGGGATGTAGGTTGGGGAATGGTTTTGTTCAAGTACATCTAGGGATCTCACATACCCCTTTTGTTGTTGTGACATTAAATGAGAACCGGGTTTGAATGCTTAAAATGTTGTTGGTGTGATTTCTTCTTTAGTCCAGTGTTTTTTTGTCTCTTGTATGTTAATCATAGTTACCTGTTAGTTGAGAACTATTCTATCAAAGTCACTTGAGCATGATAACAAGAATGGGTTCAATGGGTGGTTCTCTAGTTGTGGAATTTGTGCACTTATGCATGAATGAATAGTAACATGAGTGTTTGTGTAAGGGATGGTTTTAGAAACCTTTGGTTTGGGTGAGTGGTTGATTACATATATGTAAATTTTTTGTTTATGTGTTCTTATTAGAACCCCACCCACATTGAGAACCTCATGCCGAACACTCCCATTTCACGGGGGAGGGTGTTTTTTCCAACACTATTACAAGTGGCTGGTTATCAGCTCCTTTTCCCCTCCCTCCATTAGGTAGCCCAAGGCTCTTTGGTAAGTATGTGATGGTATGAGGTCTATTATCCCCCAATACACTTTGGGTAGGGTATGTTGTGGTTTTTGGCCAAGGTATGTGTGGGTAGGTTTGTTTCCCTTGTGCCTCTGGGATGATGCTCATGTGTCTTCGGCCATGGCGATAGTTGTTCTGGATGAGGTGTCTGCGGGTGTGGTTACATATGGTTGTGGTGGCCCATGTGTCTGCGGACGGGATGCATGGTTGTGGTGGCCCAATTGTTTGTGGGTGGGATGCATGGTTGTGGTGGTCCATAAGGTTTTTGTTGGGGCAATAGTGGGACTGTAGTAAAAATCGCGGGCGAGGTCGGATGCATTGGATATGCTAAATAACCATTGGGGATGTGGTGTAGGGTACCCAAATATCTTTGTGTTATTAATATTACATTATCTTACTTGAGTTATTTGGGGGGTATACCTCGGTGAGGATGGCTGGATAGTTTCCTTGCTAGCTGCTTGGGATATCTCTATTTCTCACGGGGCATTAGAATGCCTCCCCACTTGTGCACGGGATCCTTTTTTCCCTACAAAGTATACGGGTGTACTCACCCTGTGTATATAAAACAGCTTTCAGGTTTCTAAGAGGACATTAAGGACCTTTCTAGTCTTTACTAGCTCAGATGTCAGGATTGTTTTTGTAGCTATTTTATTTCTTTTGGTACTTTTCATAAGATTTTTCTTGTACAATGTAGCACATTATTTTGAACAAGAATGTGGAAAATGGGTTTTGGATTACTTTTAACTATTTTTCGGGAGTTTTTTGAGATTTACCATCTCATATCCAAATAGTTTCTATAAATATGGTAATTCCTTCTATATTTCATTTGATTTTATACCCATGGTGCTAGTCTCCACTAAAGGGCCTATTGATGGAAGAACTCATGGGTCATTATCTCTCCTCACTACTACAAACTTGGCTTTTATAAGCACTAGAAAAGCACATTAACAGCACTAAAGAAGCATTCTTAATCAAGCCGAAGATGGGGGCTCCCTTTTATCAGTGCTTAGAAAAGTGCAGATAAAGAACCCTTGTATCAGTACTAAAAAAAGCACTGATAAAAGAACCCTTTTATCAATGCTAAAAAAAGCACTGATAAAACTCAAAAAAATTTAAGTAAAAAATAATTTATATTCGGGGGGGGAGCTTTTAACAGCGCTTGACCCTCCCCCCCCTTTCAGTACTAGGCGACCCCATCCCACTCGTGTGCGCTGCCCTTGCCTGTGCATTCTGCACTTTCCCACGCGCCCATCCTTGCTTCCACTCGGATTCAAACCTGCGACCTCCCCCTTGAGTGACTGCACCATTACTACTAAGCCATTTTGTTTTTTATCTATTTAATGATACATCTATTTATTTTTATATATAGTTATATTTATTTTTATATTAATATAGATTCATATTAATATAAATATATTTAGTTATATTAATACATATATATTTATTCATATAGTAATATATATATATATATATTTATTTATATATTAATATATATTTATATTTATTTATATATATATAGTTATATTTATTCATATATTAATATATATTCGTATTAATATAATTATATTTAGTTATATTAATACATATATGTTTATACATATATTAATATATATATATATTCGTATATTAATATATAATTATATCTATATATATATATTTGTAGTTACAATATTTTATCCATATATTTATTTTATATTAATATATATTTATAAGATTAGTTTTAAATACATTTATAAAAGTTTTTTATGTGTATTTATAAATAAATAAATACATACATACATACATACATATATACAACACACACACACAAACAGAGACACATATATATTTACGAATAGAAGCATATATATGTGTATTTGATAAGACATAGAATGTTAAAATGACCATAACTTATAATCCTAAAGCCTGTTTCAACTCGACAACCAGTCATATTGAAGAAAATAAAACAATATTTGATATGATATGTGGTACATGGCTAAAGGACATACAGATCAGAAGTTATAGCTGTATGAATTTTAACAGATCGGGGTATGCCGACTAAAAACTCAGTTTTGGAGGTCTTCTGGGCCTTTTTGGATTTGCAAAATGTGATAGAGGCTTTTTCTGGGTCACTAGCGCATAGAGCTCGTCACAAGCTTTGATTTGATATGCTGTAGATCTCAAACGGACACCCGTATCAAAAGTTATGGTTGTTTGAAGTTTGAGTTACATTTTCAACGTATTTTAGATCATTTATTAATTTTTATGATTTTCCATGTCTTAAAATTGTTTTAAATGATTATTAATCGATCATAATTAGTAAATTATTAATTAATAATATTTTTAAAAAAAATTTAAATCCATTTTCACTAAATTTCTTATATATTAAATGTACTAGTCTATTTACACTTTTATAAAACATATTTAAAAAATATATATTATATTTTTATCAATATAAAAATACAAATATAATATTATATTATATTTCATGATTTTTTTTGAAATATAAAATATATCAGCGCTAGGAAAAAGCACTAATAAATACCCCCTTTATCAGCGCTACTAAAAAAACCGATGATAATGGTGTCTCCTTTATGAACGCTAAAAAGGCACTGATAATGGGGGGTGGCTTTATGAGCGCTACAAAAAGTGCTGATAAATGGTCACTTTTAACAGTTCTTTTTTTAGCGCTGTTAAAAGTGACCCTTTATCAGCGATTTTTTTAGCGCTGATAAAGGGTGGCGCTTTTGAAACCTGGATTTGTGGTAGTTCCTTAAACTTGAAGAATGAAGGGTCTGGAAGTTTTTTGTCCCTTCATTTGTCTTGGTGAAGGCAGGTCATGGAATAATGGTATCAGTGGTGATGGTTGAGAGATAGGATGACATTCAGTGATGGGTATAGTGAGGATTTCATTGGATGGCAGAGAAATAGTGTTAGGAAATCACGGTGCATGAAATCGTCCTGTGAAGACTGGATAAGACATGAGATTTTAGGGCCCCTGGTGATCCGATGCAAGGACTCTAGACCTACTGAACGACCAAGTGAGGATACACTGATTTTATGGTAGAGGCCCTAGGAAAAGTAAATTCATCATAATGATTTTTGTTCTTGGGTTTTCTGGGTGTTTGGGTTGTTTAAAATGAATTACTTGTTTAAGAAAAATATAAGAGTGATCTTCTACACTACTCAGGCTAAGGCATTTCCTTCTTAACCTTGAAATAATGGCACCCAGACGATGACCATGAGTAGTGAGGGTGATCAAGGCCCCGTAGGATGATATGGATGACCAACAGAGGGCTGATTGAGAGTATGAGGATGAATAGTGGAATGAGAAACTTTGTGCATTGAGTGGTAGACCCTTAGTAAGTACGATGGTAGCGTCTCAATCATGGAGGTAGAGGGCTAAATCGAGGAGCTCATGATAGTTTTCATCTTGATTTGGGCTCCAATAGAGTATTGGGTTCCTCTGGATACAATCCAAATCTACGGAGTGGCACGTAAGTGGTGGATACTCTATCTCGTGGTGAAGAGGGAGATTGAGGTTTTGTTGACTAACTTCGAGAGGGAGTTCCAGGGGGAATTCCTCTCTTCCATAATGAAGGCTGTGAGGTGGCCAAAACTACACTCTCTTCAGCTATATAGTATGACAGTGAGGGAATTTGGGATGATGTACAATGATATCCTTCATTTTTCTCCAGACCTATTTCTGGATGAGGAGTCTTGGGATTTATGTTTAGAGGATGAACTCCGACCTCCTCTTCAATATGTTGTTACTCCCTTCACTCTACTGACGTAAATGGAGGTTCAGAAGAAGGATGAAGTGGTGGAATGGATGAGCACAATGGGTTGTGTGCCATGAGAGGGGTTCTAGTAGAGCCCGTTGAAGGGGAAGGCCATCAGCAACACGCCTCTAGACTTAGGGCCTTCGAGGTTTTAGCTGATTGGGAGCAGGCCCCAATAGTTCTAGTTTCGATCACTTGATCCTCACCCATTCCCTATGGGCCTAGGACCAAGATTATCTATATATGGATGTTCTGGGAAACTTTTTAATCAGTGCCCAGGATGAGTGATGTACAATGGAGGTGGGAAGTTTCAGTGCCCAACCCAGCAAAAAGTAGTTTTTAGCCACGCTTTTTCAGCAGCCGCAGTAGGGACAACAAGCACCCGCTCCTCCGATAGCAGACGTTGTAGGAGGAGGCCGACCTAGGGGTGCTCCTCAGGTACCTCAGACAAGGCATGGTTGGGGAGGTGGCTGATAACCAAGGGGAAAAGGATCTGGGTGTGGGAAGTTTCCCACCACAGAGGCAGTAGTTAAAGTAGTTCAAGAGGTTGTTTGTGGTATTATCAGCTTGTTTAGTACTCATGCTGGGGATTGTTTTTGATTTAGTAACATCACACAAATTTTTTTCACCCATTCCAGCCCATTCTCTAGGTTTAGACATAGAGAGACTTCCCATGCCCTTGGTATTTAGTACTCCAGTGAGAGGTCAGACTAGCTTTTCATATGTTTTCAGGGGATGTAGAATGATGTTGGAGCCACATCATTCAAGTGGGGACAATATTTTTCAACTGATGAAACCATATGATGTCATTTTATTCATCAAATGGCTGATCTATGTGTATTAAATTATCGACTAATTATGTATAAGGGTCATTTTTCCGATACAGTTGACCAATGTGTAATGTTTTTGGCGAGTGAGGCTTCCAGGAGGGTAGTCGGAAAGTGGAGCCCCTTCATTCCATGTTAGACGAACTGTCAGTGGAGTTGGCAGATACAAAGAGGATGGAAGTCCTGGAGATCTTCATTGAGTTCCTTGAAGTAGTCCTTAGAGAGGTTGTGACTATACACACGTGACATGCTGTTGATTTAGGGATAGACATGCAACCCTGTGCCCATCCAATTTCAATGGATCCCTATTGGATGGTTCCTTCTGAGTTGTGGGAGTTTCAGATCTAAGTTGATGAACTAATAAATAAGGGATTTATCTGACTGAGCATGTCACCATGGGGTGAACCATGCTTGTTCACCATGAAGGTTGATGATGGTCTAAGGTTGTGTATAGACAACTGAAGGTTGTATCTGGTGATAGTCAAGAATTGTTACCCCCACCCAATGATTGGTTCCCTTTTTAACCAGTCGAAGGGAGCATGTTGGTTCTCTATGACCGACCTATGGTTCAGATATAACAAGTTGAGGGTGGAGGAAGGTGACATCTCAAAGACTGCTTTCAGGTGTAGATATGGGCAGTTTGATTTCGTGGTCATGTTTTTCGGCACTATGAAATCCCCAACCATATTCATGGGGCTCCTGAACTCTATCATCTGTTAATATCTGGACTGGTTCATTGTCATGTTTATCGAAGACATACACATCTAATCAATATCATATAGGCTCACACCGAGCATTTGAGGATGGTTTTAGAGGTCCTCCAACAATACCATCTCTATGAGAAGTTTTCCAAGTGAAAGTTCTAGACATGAGAGGTGAACTTCCATCGGTACGTGATGTCCCAGAAAGGAATAGCAGTGGAACTATCAAAGGATGAATATGTTGTTTCATGAGAATCACCCATGAACGTGGTAGAGGTTCGTAGTTGCCATGGTCTAGCAGGTTACTTGAATAGGTTTGTTCCCAAATTCTTACAAGATGAAGCACCATTGAATTCCTTGAAAAAAATAGAATATTGAATGTAGTTAGTAGTTCTAGGAAGACTTCAGTTATCTGAAGGGGAAATTGGCCAGTGCCCCAGTACTGAGGTTTACAGAGGAATGGGTAAGGTTTGATTTGTTCTATTATCCCTAGGGTTTGGATTGGGGTGTGTGCTGATGCAGCATTAGAGAGTGCTCTCTGATTGGTCATGGTAGTTACTTACCCATTAGCAAAACTATGCCATCCACAATATGAATCATACAACTATTGTGTTCATGCTAAAGTTGCAGAGGCATTACCTCAATGGGGAATGCATCATGGTCTTCCAAGATCAAAAGAGTGAGATGTTTGCCTTCTCCATGCGAGACCTAAACTTGTGTTAGTAGAGTTGGATAGAGTTTCTCTAGGACTATGTCTTTGAGGTTTCCTACACCTTAATAAAAGGGAACATGGTGGCCAACGTATTGAGTAGAAAGTCCTAGAAGGATTTGGTTTGAGAATCAGCAGATGCTTGGATGGTGATGGAGGAATTGGCTTACTTACACCTGGATGAAATGGTGGATGGTGGTAGAGGCTTTCTATTTCAGATGATATTATAGTCTTCTCTGTTGCGGAAGGTGGAGGAGTGTCATTTGGGAGACTCCGAAAGGGAGGTGATGCACGATTGGTTTGAGTAGGGAAATTCTCCAGAAGGGTGGTTAGAAGATGGTTAGAAACAGATGATTTTCTATGGTAAGTTATTTCTCCTGGAAAATATGCATGAGATATTTCGTGGAGAGTTCCACAACTCACCCCTAGTGGTACATCCAGTATTTTCAAAGATGTATCGGTTCTTGATGGGTCAGTTATGGTGGCCTAGGGTGAAGATGGGAATGGTGATGTTTGTGGAAAAGTGAATCACCTTTCAGTAGGTTAAGGTTGAGCACCACATCCCAAAAGGTATGTTGCATCCTTTAGATGTCCCTGAGAGGAATTGTGATGAAATATTATAGTATTTCATCATAGACCTACCCAGGGTTTAGGGAGGCTGTGATGCAATTTGGGTAGTGGTGGACTGGCTGATGATATCAGCTCACTTCCTAGCATTCCAGGAGTCGAGGTGGTGGATGGCTTAGCAAATATGTATGTGGACTAGGTGGTGTGGTGACATGGAGTTCCTAGTTCAATAGTCTTGGATCAGTATATAAATATTACCTCTAAATTCTTGAAAGGATTGTAACATAATCATGGTACCCATCTATGCCTGAATACAAATTTGCACCCCCAGATAGATGGCCTAATATATCAGACCATCCAATCCTTGGATGATATGCTATGGGCATGTGTTTTGGACTTTGAGTGATCATGGGTATGACACATTCCTCAGGTAGACATTGAATACAACAATAGCCATCACTTTACCATTGGAATTGCTCCGTTCAAATCCCTATATGGATGAAAGTGTCATTCACCCGTTTTATGGAAGGAGGTTGGGGAGTACGTGTTCATGGCCTAGAGGTGGTGCAGAGCTTGACAGAGAAGGTTTAACTTATACAGGATAGGATCAAGGTGGCTCAGAACCGAGAGAAGTCGAATGTTGATCATAGGAGGAGACCCTTGGAGTTTGAGGTTGGGGACTTTTATTGTTGATGGTCTCCCCTCAGTGTGGGAAACAGAGGTTCGAAATGTAGAGTAACCATTCTCATAGGTTCGTTGAACCCTTCTAGGTGTTGCGGCGAGTTGCCGAAGTGGCTTATAAGTTGGAATGACCACCACCGCTACTGAGGGTGCATGATGTCATCCATGTGTCATAGCTCCACCAGTATCTACATGATGATTCACACATCCTCGACTAGGGAAGACTGTATATCAAGGATGATGTGATGTTCTTGGAAAGACTAGTGAGGATCATGGAATGTGAGGAGAAATTTCATCATGGGCAAACCATTCCCTTGGTTTATGTGTTTTGGTGGAAAGATGGCATGAAATAGAGTACCTGGAAATACGAGGCATAGATGCATGCCCAGTACCCAGAGATTATTTGTGTTTTTTTGTTTTGTTTTGTATTGGACTGATATGTAGTTATTAACATTATTAATTAAGATATGGACTATTTTCCTTTTTCTCTAAGTGTGTGAAAATTCCTCACCATGGGGAGGGGAGGACCTGATCCCTAACCAAGATGAATTAAGGTGGATGTGATTAAACCCGTGTGGGTGAGTTGGTGTTTCCCAAAGTGGATAATATTGTTATATGGGTGAAGGGACTCCCTAGTCCATAAGCCTTCATGTTGTAACCTTTAAATATTTTTGTGGTTATATGGGGGAGAAGATCCGAGGTGTATGCATAGTTTTTCAGGAAAGAGATGAGGGATATGTATTCTTAGATATCGAGGTTTGTTCTAGCATTTGAACAACTCTATGGTGGTTTTTTCCCTAAAGGGTATCTTACGAGGTGGTCGTTAGGAATCCTCTTATTTCCTAGCATACAATTTTGGATTATCAAGGATGAGAGTAGTTTGAGAGGTATCTGATGTAATGTCTTGGACCCTCCTGGTCCATTACATTGAGACATTTCTAGTGTTTGGGGTATCCTGGGGACCATTAGTGACTCATTAAGCATCTTTCCAAAAACTCGGTTCCACCAAATGGTTCCACCATGATTGTGGCACCATGATAGTTGCACCACCATGGTCTCACACCAAAATGCTGGCACTGCAGATGGTGTTCCACCAAAATTATGGCACTGTTATAGTGTCTAACCGAACAGTGTCCCACCCTTTTCTTTTTTTCGTAGATTCTGAGTTTTTCCAATTCTACTCCCTTAACGTATATTTTTACATAAAAGTGTTTTAGTACTCTTTTTAATGCCGATAAAATATTTTTTAAACCCCTATGATTTTTGAAAACATTTTGTTACAAAAACTTATGGGTTTTTAATTAGTGTCACACCGTTCCTAGTGCCTTCCACCTTCCCCCTATCATGTGGTCTTCTCTGTTTAGAGGATATCAATCAACTCACATATGTTATCTCCACAATATTCAAGGATAATTATTATATATAAATTAATTTCATCATGTTCAACCACCCAACTGCATGGTGAAACCATGATCCACCTTTTAATGAGTTTGAGATTTTATATGCTATACTCTAGGATATGCCTTTTATCACATAGACATTTCCTTAATTTGTGGTCCCTTCTTTTGCTTAGTGCGCTTGGAGTGCCAATTTCAAAGGAGAATCGTGCACCATGCTAGAGACCTTCTCACCGGAGTCCTTACAGTTCTTCCTCTATAATGTCACGCAACCCCAGTTCTTACAGATAGACAAAAAATATGATCATTGATCATCCAACTAGGGGTTTTCCATTGTCTCTCTTTAATGTTTATCATGTGGGGGGGAATATGAAAATTTTTCTTAGGGGCATGGATGAAACCAAACCATAATGGTGATAATAAATGGTTTTTAATGAATGAAGTGGTGTCTTTGTGGATGATTCCACAATAATCGGTTGTCTTTGTTATATGTGGAAAATTTTATGAGATTATGGAAAACGAAAATAGTGTCTATTGGTTGTCCTTTCATTTGCACTAATGAAACAAATTTTCTTAATAATCTTGAGAATAAATGGTTGTAACATGGAAACAGGTTAATCATGTAAAACTGGTTGATTAAGTGGATTCCCAATGAATAAGAATCCTTGTGTGATCACCCTAGTTAACCAAATAGAAGGAAGGAACTGGTTAAATGGTGTGGTTAAATCTGAAAACACCCTTTTTATATTAAGCTAATAAGCACGGTCGTTATTCTTAATTCATGTGAGGTGATGTGAAAGGGGATGAGATCCCCTGTTGTTCATTTGTTGGTTCATGTATCTAATGCTATGTGGGGCCGTATATTGGGGCATGGTTTGGTAATCGTACATCAAGGGATCTTATAGAACCCTTTTTTTGTTGTTACCTTACAAGAGAACAAGGTTTGAATTATTAAATTTATGTTTGATGTTTTCTTCTTCAATCTAGATATATCATGACTTGTAGATGTACCTATTAGTAGCCCAGTAGTAGAGAATTATTCTAACGAAATTACATGAACATGATAACCTAAACGGGTTCAATGGTTGGTGCTCTACTTGTGGTTATTGTGCATTTGTGTATGTGTGAATAGTAATGAGTCTGTTTGTGTAAGGACTAGTTTAGAATCCGATAGGTTGGGGTTAGTGGTTGATTACATATATCTAAATGTTTTGTTTTTTTGTTCTTATACGTTCTCCACCAATGGTTAGCACTTTGTTCTGAACACCCCCATTTCACAGGGGAGGCTTTTTTCCCAACACTCATATGAGTGGTTGGTAATTAGGTCCTTTTCTACTCCATCTCCCAGGTTTCCCAAGACTCTTCGGTCAAGAATTAATGACCTGATGTGCATTTTTTCCCATGACTCTTGGGATATGGTATGTTGTGAGGGTTGGACCAGTTGTGTGCAGGCATGTTCGTTTCCCAAGTGTCTTTGGGAAGATGCCCAAGTGTCTTCGGGTGTGGTGGTAGTTGTTCTGTAATAGGTTTATACAGGAGTGGTTACATATGGTTGGGGTGGACCTTGTGTCTGTGGGCAGGATGCATGGTTGTGGTGGCCCAAGTGTCTATGAGAAGGATTCTTTGTTGTGGTGGCCCAGGTTTATATGGGCAGGATGCGTGGTTGTGGTGGCCGATAAGGATGTTGTTGGGTGGCAGTGGGACTACAGTGAAAATGTCAAGGGAGGTTTGACACGTAGGATGTCATAAATAACCAATGGTAAAGTGGTCTTGGGTAATAAAATATCATTGTGTTATTACTATTACTTTACCTGGCTTTCATTATTTGGGGATTGTGCCTTGATGACGATGGGGGATAGTTTCCTTTCTAAGTGGTTGGATTATCTATATTTCCCATGGGGAATTAGAATGTCTTCTCACTTTTGCAAGAGATATTTTGGTTTTACCATTGAGTTTCCATGTGTACTCACCCTACGTATAAAAAACATCATTCAGGTTTCCAAGAGGATTTTGAGGAATGTGATGGGCTTTTCTAGCTCAGACATTGGGATAGTTTTCGTTGCTATTTAATTTATTATGGTACAATTCATCAGAGTTTTCTTTTACCTAGTAGCACTTTGTTTTGAACATGCATGTGTAAAAGGGGTTTTGGTTTAATTTTAACTTATATTTTTTTGAGTTGTTTGAGGTTTACCATATTTCTCCGGATCTATTATATGAAATGGGTAATGAAATCCGTATTGTGTGTGATTTTATACCCATGGTGCTAGTTGCCACTCCGGGGCCTATTGAAGGAAGGGCTTAGGGGTCATTATCTCTCCTTCAATATGAAGAAGGAGGAGTATTGAAGTTTGTTATCCCTTCCCTCTTTTTGGTGAAGGTAGGTCATGAAAAAACCAAATAATATAACTGAAATAATCAAAATCATATGACAAGATATCAATTTAAAATGATGTATATAATAAAAAAAATAGTTCCAGTTGACCAAATAATGGTGTAAGGATACAAACAATTAAAATAATGAGAATCCCCTAACAATTGTCTATAGAAACTATGAATTATCGAAACATATCTTAGAATAATGTGTCACAGTCTTGAACTAGTGACTGGAACTATATAAAATCAATAAGAACTTGTCTATAGTCCCGATATTTCAATTGATCTATTAAAGAAAAATAATAATTTATTAGAGTTCTCAATATCCATGTTCCCTAATACATCCTAATATTACTCAACATATATGATACATAATCTTCTAGTTAGAGAATAATCTAAAATAAGGTTACACACACATCTAGGTTGTCTATAAATTCCTTAGGAATCCTTTAATATCAATCATAGGAGGTAAGAAATAAAACCAACATAAACCCATCACATTTATTGATATTGTTTTGGAATAATCCCTTATCTCGCATTCAATAGACTCGCATGAAATGATACCTTTCTATATCACATAATCATTGTACAATAAGAAACAACCCATAAAATGGGGAACAAATATATGTGGCATAAGTGAGGGTGTATGAAGTATGGGACCATTTATTTTTATAGTGTGAAACAATCAGTTTAATAACTCGATTGAAGTATTAATCTAATCATCATTATAAGGTTCACTTTAAAATATCATTTAACAATAAAATAAGGAAACCTAAATTGATATAATTTTTATAATAATTCCCTTCTATAATAACAATTTTACAATCCACCTTAAGGATATCATGTCTTAACAAAACCTCAAATGAGTACAACACACCACATTTTCTAGGACATTCTGTTAAAACAATTGAAATTATTTTATGAATACTATCTATTTAAAAAATATTGTTAAAACCCATAAATTTTATTAAGAGTTCCACTCCTGAATTTATAAAGAAACATAGATTTAAAATTTCATATGGAATGTTTATAAATAAATTGAAAAACAGATTTAACCCCCTTGGGTCATACATTTATGTATAATTGGTAAATTAAATAATTTTATAACATCCATGAATCTTATAACATGTAATATAATGAAACACTTTAGAAACACCTATATTGATCCACATAAAAACAAGTAACAATTCATTTCCTTTGACAGTGAGCACCCAACAATGAAAGTAAATATCTTCCCCAAACCCAAAATGACCATATAACAACAAATAAACCCATCATGAAACCATAAATCATCAGGTATAGTAGTTAGGGTCTGGATGAAAAAAGAAAATTTCGGAGAGATGTAAGGGAGAAGGGATAATGTAAAAATAAATAACTAAACTCAATGGACCACTTGGAATCAACAATGGAAGAGCATATGAAAGAGGTGTAAGGACGGAGTGGATGAGACACCTGAGATCTCCACCAGTCTAGAATTGTGATCAAGGGAGGAGGAAGGCTCTATAACCCTAAAAACATGATTTTTGTAAATTGTGATGCTCCAAAAAAATTACAGGTTTGTAGATTACTTGATGATGTGGTCCCACAAACCACGATACAACCCTCCAACCACATAGGAACCCACTATGGTGAAACATGATCAACCTATGCCAAAATACTCAGTATTGATCGACTAATACAGTGTAATCATGTGTTCCATGACATGGTGGACCTCTATTGTGTAGAAGCCACAATTCTATGCCCCCAGGCCAATACAATATTCTATATAAAACTCATCACAAAATACCCATCCTTGAAAAATCTTGGTTTAACCATATGAGATCCCCATGTAATATTCTAGGTGTAGTCGCATGGTTCTCCCCTCACGAAAACCTCTACAGAGTAGTGTATGATACACTGGTGCAATCTATCCCGGACCCAAAAATTTTCAATGGGAAGTGGTATACTGCTTCATATCCTTTCTGGGCTATGGTGTGGCTTATTGAAATTCCAACATGAAACTCCCCATGACATTAGAAATAAAAAAAACATTATAAAAACCTTAGGACTACAAAGTAGATAAAAAATAAAATAAAAACACATAACAACAGCATGGGGTGTTATAAAAATAGCCACCAGTTTCTAAATATTCATCAAACAATCACAATATATATATATAATATATTTTTAATAGTAAATAGATGTTAGAAAAATGGATGAAATTTATTCCACTGTACATATATATAAAGATAATATTTTCACAAGTATATTAATGCATCAAAAATAATAAAAAAATTATAAACAATTTTTAAAAATATTTTTTTTGAATTGTAAGAAAATTTACCCATAATGAAACATAATAATTTAAATAATTTTTGATCAAATGCACTATATATATCAATAATAACACAAATTTATTTATAATTTCAATAAAAAATATATTATAGTAGAATAAAAATTAATAAAACTCTTTGAACAATATAATATATAATTTTTTCATAATAGAAAAGATAACATATTAGAAATACATTTAGAATAAATGATAAATACATAAACAAATATGAACTTTCCTATGATAAAATTAAAATTCATGCATGTCACATGTGATCATTAATCATTTTCATGTGAAATTTTTAATAAATTTTTTTTTTGAACCATTGAGTTTTTGGAGAACAATTATTACAGGGCTTGCAATCCCCATTAATAATGAAAGGTATACAAAAAATAACTTGTAACCAATGATGAAATGTGGGTAAAAGGATGGATTTTAGTATTAATATAACATTACCAATTTCAACCGACTAAGAATTAGTTTTTGGAAAATATAGTCAGAGATATAATGTACACACCTCAACTAGGGGAAACCCCCTATATAAATTCATATTAGAGAGTTTTTATTGGTTTGTAACCTAGAATTATTTAGTAAAAAATTTTAATATGAATGAAAATTCAATAAACCTTAATATATAAACATCAGGTCATATTAATTAGGTTTAAATTAAATGAAATAATAAATTTCATCAGTATAATCATCCTTTAAATTTTCATTGATATTTGATCATGGTGCATCATTTCATTCAATTTGTTTTGTACCATTTTGATCAAAGTCGAACATAATAGTTTGTAAAGATATTATTGTAAATGACCTTTGTGTATAATTGTGTAGTCTAATTTTCATTCAATAAAAGTGGCTTTTCACCAAGTCAAAACCTAAATTTCCCCCAAAACACCAAACACTATAGAATTCACATCTAGGATATTTAGAAATTTACGGAGTATAATGTTATGATACAATGTTTATTAATAAAATAATTTTAATTAAAAAATTGTAACTATTTTCATAATTTTAAAGCATAATTTTCATATCCATATCCAAAGAAACATATCTATAAATGAATTTATGGTGAACATGGAATGTAAGAGTAACACCAAATTTTTTTAATAAGATATGTTAAACAATGTGTTAGTGAGATGTTTGAATGAATATTAACTTCTCAATATCATATTAGGTGGGTTTTATCCAATTCTGAATTTTTGGAAAGATATGTATACATATTTGTGTGTGTGTTTTTTATAATTAATTCATTGGATGTTGTTAAAAATATTATTTTTCTTATAAGATTACATATTTCTAACCTGTTGAATTGTTTAATTGCGAATTCATGTGCGCATGTTGTTATTAATGAGCTTAATTAGGTTTGTGAAAATAAATTCATGCATTTATTATGTGATTTAGGGTAGGAATTTTTTTAAAGATAAAGTCATGGAATGAAAGAGTAAATAATAATTTAAATCCAATGGTAATGAAAATACATTTAATAAAAACTAATTCATGGTTTAAATTTTGAAAAAACCTATTAAACACCAAAATTTTAATATTTAATTGAAATTATTTTTATTCTATTTATCCAAAATATTTATCTAAATATTTTAAACATTTTTTTATGGAATACATAACTATTTCCTTTCCAATATAATAATTCACACTTCAAATTGCAGGATACAATTTTTTACATGTTCAATATAAATTACAAAAAATCCATCATGAATCTTTTAATCATAATTGTATAACAATAACGATGAAATGTGAAAAACACATATGTCACTAATTAAAAAGAAAAACCAGAAAGTAAATAAAGCTAATCGAATAAATTAAGTCAGTGTTGTATTAAGAAATATAATAAATAAAATATAAATGCTCTATATGAAAAATAAAACCATATGTGTTTATAGATTATATATAATGTAGGATTAACATTTAAATGATATAATATGTTATTTTCAATATTATAATAACATGTATAGGATATTAAAATTTAAATATTTAAATAAATATAAATAAAATATAATCTAAAAATAAAATAAGACATTAAATTCAAGAATAATATATATATGTGAAAATAAAAATATAAAGTATCTAATTATTCCAAATGTAATCCCTCTATGTTTTGAATTATAAAATTCCTCACCATAATTGACACTTGATTAATTATAAATAACATCATGTTAAATGATATTACATATTCATTAAATGTTCAGAAATTAATGAAATAAAATAGAAAATACCACATACTTATTGTTTCATGGATAAAAAATATTTCTCGGAGTTAGAAATTGTATCATTGAAATTGGAACACAAGGAACATGAAATTATTTTGAAATTTTGGTTATAGAAAATAGTATTTCTTGATACATTTGGAGTTATAGACTGATTGGATCTATAATAAATGATATAATATGGTAATATTTTCTTAAAACCGGAAATTTAATTTATTAAACACAGTAATAAAATATTAAATTAAAAATAATTGAATAAATAATTTTTTTGGATAATTTTTAAATGAATGATGTGCTAGAAATACTCCAATCAATAATAAAATCAGAATTACGATATCTTTGTTGAAAAAATATAATAATTTTTTAATTTAAACAATAAAATATAAAAAATGAAATTGAAAATGAAATTAATCGTTTATTGATTAAATAATTTGAGATATAAATTAAGATATGTTGGTGTTAAAAAAATGAAAAAAAATGAAGAGAAAGGAATGGAAAATGGGTAAATGGATGGAAGAATAAGAAAATATGTGAAAAGGTATTGCAAGAGGCCACAGAAAGATAAATCAACATATTGTTGAGAATGGTACCACATATATAGGCATTGAGTGGGCTATAAGGGAGAGGGATCTGACATTGAAAACATTTTTTAAAGGAGGGATGAGAGATATGGGGAATCACAATAGTGGAGAAGAGTTATTTTCAAGATGAGGGGAGTCATGTGAGAGACAGTGCATTGTAAGGGTTGGGTGGGTGGGGTGCAAGGTGGAGGTGGAGTGAGGGAGAAGGGTCACAGAGTCTAAGGTGATACATGATTGATGGATGAAGAGACATAAAAAATGAAAAGGTATTGTGGGGCATGGGGGAGGATTTTTTGTAATAATGAGATATAAATTTTGAGCCTATTTTTAATGGTCTTAAAAATTGAATCTCATTCCATATATCATGTTCAAGAAGACTCATCACTTGTACAATTTCTAATTATAACTCTAATATATATAATGACACACACACAATGTCCAATTATATTAGAGTTATGTTATAAACCTTTGTTTTGAAGGTGGGCCACCCTGATACCAGTACAGTAGGTTCTACCCTAGTTAGAATTAGGTATTTCTAGAAATCTTGACAATGGGATGTACATTTAACCTAAAATATCATTCAATCAAATTATTATTGATTAAGAAGAAGACATCACATTACTAGAATTATCATGCCCAAGTTGTTTTCTTGAACACCCTCTACTTCAAACTATTTTTTTACTGAGGAAGCAAACTATCGGTAAAAATGATAATCATGATCACCAAACCAGGATACCACCTTTTGGTGGTTACTAATATTATCAATAGAGAACAAAAAATGGAGGTCTTCAATCCAATTAATAAAAACGTAACATTCTCAGCACCCATTCACCCATGATTCTACCCCATGTCGCAACAATCCTCCTCCCATGGCTCTACTCCAAGTTGGCAGCCCTATGACCCACTGTTATAGATATAATTACTCTTTTCATGTATGAACACCTTTTCAACATCTTTGTAACAATGTCCCCACCCCTCCCCATGACCAAACCTCCATTATCCCCCACTGTGACATCATGATAGTATGTCATGTTTTCACCAAAACCTAGGGATATTATTAGATGATTTTTAACAGTTTCAAGGTATAAAATCACCTACCTGATTTTTAATTTTCATATAAACAAAATATTATTGATTTAGTTATGGAAAATAAGGTTTTTTCTTATTAGCGATTTAGGGTATATTGATTATGGTATTTCCCTCATAATGACTCCCAACTAAGGATTTCATCTCATGTTTTGATATATTTTATATACTTAAAACAGTCAAAAAAGATTATTATATTTTCAGAAATAATTATATATATTATTATTATAGATGGGTGTTAATAAGTCCATCAATTTGAATGTTTAAAAATATTTTGTAAATGTTAAAGATGTCATGTAAATTTTATTTCTTAAATATGTCATATTTGTAATGTTAAATTGATGAAATATAATTTTGTTATGTGATATTATATATTTAAATTGGTAACTTTATTTAGTGTTTAATTGATAAAATTTTAGAGCAATTGTAATTTATATAGATCATTTAGTGAGAAATTATTTTTCCCTCTTGAATTAAATTTTTATTTTTTAGGAATTTTTTATTCATTAAATGACAAAATATATGAATTAAAATTTATTATATAAATTCATAATATATATATATATATATATTATTTTGAAAAAATAATTAAAAAATATATAGTATTTAAATATATAGTAGTAAAATATTTATTGTAAAAAATAATTTTATTTTAATCATTAAATATATATTTATTTATACAAGTTATTTTTTTGAGTAAAATATATCTTTTATTTTCATTAATTATTATTATTTTTATTTGTGATGATACTTTAAATGAAAAATAATAAAACATTTCAGAAGCTCCTTTGAGGAAAAAGTGGTAAATCATTCCAGTTCAATGCAAAGGGTCTGTAAACACACTAATAGATCATAAAATCATTATAAACACAGGTAAAATTATTTGAATACCATATCCAAAATAACCCCCAATGAAGATCATGTACTATCATATCTGTTAATGTTTGATTAGGAATTTAATGTTATATTATATATTTTTCGATGTTTTGATACATTCCTCTGTATTCATATTCTATTCATTGAAACCTTGTTCCAAAATTTGATCTTTTTTTGATCCCTGACATTTGGTACTCATTAATATGACCTGGAATAATTATTTATAATATTATGTCCACATCCATCATTAAGGAATTTTATCTAGAATGTCCCTGCAAGCATTCCTTCTATATAATGTAGAATGAGATCAAGATATTTTTATTTTTTTCCCATACACCTTTCTTACCAAATAACCTTGTCCATGTTTTATTGGTTTACCACTCTTAGAAATTTTGTTTACACTTTTTTGATCAAAAATATTTTTATGTTTTTTAATAGGATACTAGTTTATATCCATCATCTTGGACCTTATGAAATCCCTTGTTTCCATCGACATAGGTCGTTGATAGTAATACTTTTAACCATTAGTTTTCTCACACTTAACCACAATGTAGTTCCACACATCAGGGATCCCTCTTATATCCCATCTTCTTCTTTGGATATTGAATCCCTCTATCTCATGTTCCATCCACACTATCATCTAAAAATTTACTAGGTATCTCTTCATCATAAGTGGACTATGAGAAACTGTAGTAGAGTTTACAAATATCCTCTAATAAATACACATGCATTCCCAACTCAGATAACACTAGATCCCCATTATCCTCCATCAGACATTAAAATTTTCTACAGTTGATTCCTAATCCTTCTCTGAGCCTTATTCGATAATCCTTTCAAAAAGATTACCTATATTAATAAGAAGAGTGTTATTTCTAGGTCTTATCTTGTTCAATGGATTCTCCCAACTCACCTTTAAATCATTTTTGGATATATGGAATTCTCATGGGCCTTTGAACCAAATGATCCACCTTCAATAACAACATAAATCACCTCCACATGTGTGACGCTGATTCCAATACCAATTTCCACTAAATTAGATAAGTAAATTGATATGTGTGGTCTAAATTCCAATTAATCAACTTCACACACCTCCTTCATACCTCTCAAGAGAATTAATCCCTGCAAATTGGGCTAATAATCATCCAAATGACATCTCATATGATCAAATATGTCCACTAACGTCAGCTCATAGATCACTGTTCAATAATCTATCTAATTGGGATCATCCTTTTCTATAATAGTCTAGTTCACTATGAGGGAAATATTATCCTATGTACCAAACACATTTTGTGAGATAGAGTTCTCCCCCTGCCGGTCTCTTTGAGCCCAATAACATGATAAAATAAATGTAATATTTCCTAGTTCCAAGAAATTATTTTTAAATTATGTGGAATTATTTCATGACCAAGAACCCAGACAACACCTTATTCCATGGCCTGGTAATCCCGAAACAATTATTCAAACATTATTATGTTTTTAAAAATCATGTTTGATAAGTTTCCCTAAAATGTATAATAACCCTTAAACGGATGCCCATATCAGAAATCTAAGTGAACTATTGTGTTCATAGTAGTGGGTTTACCCTATAAGAAACCTATGTTTAGTCGGTGCGGGTCTCTAGTGAGAAAACACAAAAATTTAATAACCATAAATAAGATAATTAAATTGTTTTATTTTATCTTTCAAATCCTTATAACTCACAAATGGTGTCTTGGATTAAAAATCAAAGAACGCTATTGAGCTCGTAAGGTCGTGCATTCTCTGTGAATAGCCTAATAATGGCCAACATGGGTTAACTATGGAATGTATTTTTGGGATGTGATCATAAATAAAATAAATAAATAAATATTATCTTATTTATAATAACACATAAATGGTAACCCGGATTGGAAATCCAAGAGTGTCGTTGAGCTTGTGAGGGTTCTTTTTTCCTTAGGTGTAGCCTAACCTCGACCAGTGCAGGTTGAGGGGAATAGATAATTTTTGGTTGTTTTAAGGAAAAATATAATAAACTTAAAAGGTTTATTTTAATCAAAAATGTTTCGCTACAATGTAATGAAATGGTATTAGTGTCATTTCATGAATGAAAAAAATTACAATGAGGTGACCTAGATAAATAGAAGAAATAAATCAAATATACTCCATTAAAATTATTAATAGAGATATAGGATTAAGGGATAACCACAATGATTTGGTAGAGGTTTTGGAGGAATTTTGTTGGCGTGAAATGAACAACGATGAAATAATGAATAAATAATGACAATGGATCAGGGATTGGTGGTTGTAGAGATGATACATCATGATGTCTCTTAATGTTTAATCAATGACAATCGAACCCCCAAGCCGGCCGATTATTTTTTCCTAGATGGGGGTCTTCTTTGTTAGATTTTTTCCCTTTATTTATTTATAAAAAAATGATCATGGATCATGCCACTAAAATGTTGATCCCAGGGTATGTTGTTCTTGGGGGGTGGAATAATTTATCATTTGATTGAAGGGAAAAACAAACTGTTAATATTCTCACATTTTTTATAATATGGATGAATATGGACACCAAAAACAAGTCCCAGAGACCTCTATTTTTTGTGTTGTTCTGTTATTTATGACTGACCACCCCCTATTTGTAGAAGAGATAGATTTGAATCCATAGAAGGTAATGGAGTGGATACGAGGATCCCAAATTTGGTCATGAATTAGGAAAGACAACACCGAAGAAGTCTCGGTGGCCAGAAGAAGAGACAGTAGACACTCCGACGATGGTGATGGTGGCCCACGGGGGAAACCACATGAATGAGGTGGTGCGTGCTGACGTCACACTATTGAAACAACGTGTCCTATGACATCAGCTGCAGGCGTTGGAACATGCCTCTCTAGCGGGGCGGATCCATGGCACTGCTATTTCAGGCTAGACCCAGATAGTCCAGGTCGGGCTTGAAAAATTAGGATAGATACTGGTCAAGTCTAACCCCTGGATGTTCAGTAGACCCTGGTCCAGGTGGGGTCTTGTCTGTCTGACAGGGTCGGACCAAACTCGTACCCCACGTGACCTTTTTTAGTGAAACGATCATAACATGAAAACCGTTTGTCCGATTAACATGATAGTTGTAGTTTTGGGACCCCTGTGATAGGATGGTAATTTTGATATACTCTATGGGAGTTTCCATGAATGTTGAGATATGACTAATGGCTTGAGGTGTAGATTCTACAAGAATCATGCGCTCTATGAGTGGTAATCTAATGACTGGTTGCGATCATAATGAAGTGTTTAGTTGACCATAGTTGCCCAATAAACAAGTATCCATGCAAACATATGTGGAAAAAGAGATGAGTAGATGTGTGGAGCTCTGTGGTCTGGTAGACGAGTAGCCGTGAAGAACACAATGGTCTGGTAGAGGAGTAGCCGTGTAGACCTCAGAGGCCCGAAATTTGAGTAGTTGTAGGGACGTTAGTGTCCCAGCCGACAAGTAGCAGCCGATTAGACCATAGTAGACTAATTGAAGAGAATAAGTTTAGTAGACCAGAGTGTCACGGTAGATGAACATTATCTGAGTGGACCAAAATGGCTTCAAAGACGAGCAGACCTCAGTGACGCATCAAGGATGAGTCCCTGAACATTATAACATGGTAATCATTATGTATGAAGTAGTGTTCTTTAGAAAGTTCTGAATGTGTTCTTTTTTGGGTGGGGCCCAAAGAATTGGTACTTATTTACATAATTCTCTGATCACATTATAGATCAAGGAATATGTCCTCCCTATCTGAGCATGCGTTGAGTAGAATCTGGTGATAAAGGATTAGCCGTGATATTGAGAATTCTTGTCTAAGTGACACTAGATGTCTCATTGAAAATTCATGATGTATAGAGAACTGATGTTCTCTCAGATACTTTGGGTAGACTTGCTCCACATGGTTACTTATAGAAAGTATGAGGTGTGGGACCTCCCAAAATAGAGTGTACTATGCACTAAACCATATGGTTGGAAGTAGATGAGATGTTGCATCTTAGAATCCAATTTGAGTATACCTGGATGTTCTTGTTATATGTGTTGATGTCATATACATGTTTTGACCTGTCAGTTTCATCTTGTGTACTTTTACCTTGTGCTCTTTCATTTTTTTTGGGATCCCTATATAGAATTGTGTTGCTCACATTCGCATTCAGCCTCACAAGTCGTGTCTTATTCAGATGGTAGACACCTTAATAGAGAAATTGGGTGTCCCGGATCAGGTGGTTCCTGTTGATATTAGATAAGAGAGGTGTACTCCTATGGCTTCAAGTAGATACTCTACACCTACCCTTCAGGAAGGGTTTTTAGCGGATAGATTTATAGAGACCTTTGTACTGTCTTGTTTTCATATTTCTTTTGTTTGGATTGTATTCATTCCCCATAATGTTTTCTTGTATGTTATACTCTCAGTTTTAGTTATAGTGGAATACATGGTTTACCTTTCATCTTCTTGGTTGGGTTTGTGACTATGAGTGAGTACAGGTACTCAAAAAATTCCTCCCACCTTCATTTTATTTCCTTTGGCACAAGTCGCCAGTTCCTGTCCATTGGGAGGCGGGTTTGGGGTAGTTGTGGCACAGGACTCGTAGGACGTGTCATGAAAAATTGGTATAAATGGAGGTTAGTTCTACTTAAAGAAACTAGAGTATTTGAGTTTGGTTTGGGGAAAAAGTTTAAAGTGTTTTGCATTTGGCATTCAGGCCAGGAATCAAGTGTTGGTTTGGCGGTTAACATATCCATACACCAGGATCATGAATTCTACATTTCGGGTTAATACATGTAAAAAATAGTTGTAGGGATAAAAATAAAGTTACATGCATCGTATAAGAATGGGTTGTGTTTTCCATGTCTTTCATGAGTTAGTTCACCATGTATACTCTACTTATCACTGTACATCTTGTTTTGGTTCAAGATAATTCCAAATAAATAGCAAGGTGAAAATTCCACCGCATGATCACGAGGATTATCAATGGGGAGATGATATGGGTACATGGGTTCATTCCAGATAAAACACCATTGAGTGGTGTAACAGCTATACAACTAGCTTTGGAGTAGAAACAGTACTTGTAGAAAAAACAGATGAGATCCGTGGGAAGAGAACACATCACATGTTTTAGTTATAAAGATCCCTCCAGATCTAATGTGAGCTAGAATCCTAGGCATCTAAGGACTGTCTTGAGGTGCTGACTGATATTTTCTCCTTTTTAGTGAAAAAATAGATCAGATAGAGGTAATAGAAGTGTGCATTCTAAATTGATCAACATGGTGATGGCAGGGTTTAGATTACCTGGTCTTATGAATAGGTGACTCTTATATGGATATAGCATGACAGCCACTCTTAAAGAAGGGGATCATTGTATAAAATCTAAGATCTACACATTCCCAAGATCATCAACAACTTCATCATGAGGACATGTCAGTGGATGAGTATTCATCGAGGCTTACCAACCTTTCCTAGTAGTTGATGAATAAGATACAACCTGTGATTTAGGGCTCAGACCTCCGATAATGATGTGTTTATGGAAATTCGAGACAACTATATTTTTCTGTGAATTCCTACCAACAATAGGGTGGTAGAGAGAACATTTGTGGTTTCTTGTCTTATGGCTGAATAGATATAGCTAGTGGATGTCAAAAAATGGAAGTAGGAATCCGACGTGAGTCATAATGTCTTGGACATGTGAGATGTTCTAAGAAGAGGCCATATGACAATAGGATCCACTGCTTGGGGCTCATTGGATAAGCCCAGTCATCATAGAAAGAGTTAATGATTTTAAATAGATAGAAGGATACATATCACTAGAGATTTTCCTTCCATCATGCTAACAATGGAATGATGGATGTGCTACCAAGGTAGATACAATTATAAGAATAGATTAATATGTAGGTTGGAAGATGTGGTATAGGAGCCGAGAGATCAAAATTATGAGGTATTTATTTTGATTTGTTACAACCACCACCCCATTATGGTACACAATAGGCTCAGGGAGATGGAGGAGAGTGGAATGGGGTAGCTGAATGGGTCCATCCCTACCAATGTGGTAGTGGATGTTTTTAGTTTTCAGTTCCCAATAGTAGTGTAAGTGTATGGTAATGTATTTCCAGAAGATGTTTCCAGGATTACCTCCCTATATAGAGATGTACTTTTTCATTATTCAACACACAGAGATGGAACCAATATCAACATCACCATATTGAATGTATTTTTTATATCTTTGTGAGATGAGGTTATAGGTGGGAGACTTGAAGAGAAAATGCTCAGTAAGACCCTTGGTTCAAGGTTATTTTTGAATTACCGACCATTTTAGCATGTGGCTATAGAGAATGAGTACCCACTAACAATGGGACAACCAATGCCTCAGTCAGTTGAAAGGGAAAATATTTTGTGTTGATGGAAAAGTGATTATAGGCTTTTCAGAAATTGAGAATGACTTTGACAGATGCCCCAATCATGAGTTGGTAGTGGTAGTATTTTCATTAATGATGTGGCAACACTACCTCAATGGGAGAACGATTTACTTTCTACTATAACCACAAATTTATCAACCAAATCTTATCTTAGAAGGATTGGAACATGAGAAAATGATAATGGATGGAGTTCCTCTTGGACTATGACCTCAAAGTAGTCTATACTCCTAGTAAGGGGAACATGAATGTGGATGCTCATAGTAGGAGATCCAATTTGAAGTTTCTGAATGATGTAACATAACAGTTTTCCTCATTAATGTTATCCTTCGTTGATGGGGTTGAAGCTGCTTATCTCTAGAAATTAGTTGTTATCTGTCCCCTCTTAAATGATTAACGGAGGCAGAAGTCGGTGAAACTGACTGTGAGTCATTATGTGATTTTTTTCTGTATTGAATACCCATGATGAACATTTAAAATTTGGGGAGAACATTGTTCCTTTCAGAGGATGCACAATTGCAGTAGTGACGCCTTGATTGGTGAGATGCATCTTGGTATGTGTGTGGGTTTCAAGGAAGACACTGAGGGTGACCTAATGGGATGAAGGGTGGATTAACTATTAACATAAATAGATGAACATTGGTATGAATCACTTTTGTGGGTTCTTATTTTTCATTCTGGGGGTACCAGGAGGGAATTGGGAAGGGATATAGATGGACATCATGATGGGTTTACCACATTCATCAAGGAGACATGATACCGTAAGAGTGATCGTTGACCAACTCACCTAGACAAACTTCTTCCTAACTATCAAGGAGAAGTGTTTAGTAGAGGGATCATGATTCCTATATGTGTTGGAGTTTTGACTAGGGTGATCTCAATGTTGAAAATAGAGCGGCTTCTGTAAGATTTATGATATATATCATGGATCGATAGGAGAGGAACCTTAGTGGGTGATTAAATCCTATATTTCATTCTTGGTGGTAGAATAGGAATATCTATGTGATAAGGTTGGAGTGGGATACTCACCACTGAGCTTAGTACACCCATTTGTTTACTTATCCTTTTATTTGGAATACGAGGACGTAAAGGCCAAACCGTGGGGGTAATATAATTCCCTAGAATTCCACATAATTTTTTTTAAATTCTATTGGATTATTTCAAGACCAAGTGCTCATAAGTAACCAGATTCCGTGGACTGGTGATCCTAGAACAATTATTCAAACATTGATAAATTTTTAAATTCCACACGTGAGCAATTTTTCTGAAAAAGTGGATTAAATTTTAAATGGGTTCTAAGATCAAAAATATGAATTCACTGTTGTGATGAAAATAGTGGTTATACCCTAGGAATGCCATAATTTTAGTCGGCATGGGTTTCCAGTGACAAAACATGAAAATGAATTGCTATATATACAATTATTAAATTAAATTATTTTTTGTTTCAAATCATTATAACTCACAAATGGTGTGTTGGATTGAAAATATGATACCACCATTGAGCTGGTAAGGGTGTGCTTTCCTTATTAAGAGCCTAAAATTGGCTAGAATAGGACAATTGTGGAAAGTGGTTTTTTTGAAATAACCACAAATAAAATTATTAAATAAATATTATTTTATTTCTAATAATAAGTAAATTGTAACTTGTTTTGGATATCCAAGTGTACTTCTGATCTCATGAGGGTATTCTTTCATTAGTCGGGGACGAACCTCTACCGGTGTGGGTTGAGGAGAAAATTTAATTTTATGGTGTTTTAAGGAAAAATAAAAAAAAACATAAAATGTTTATTTTATTTAAAAAAAATTCACAGTAACACAGTGACTAGGTAAATATTTTATTTCATTAATGAAATGGTGTAATGACATGAAAACTCAGCATAACTAAAACATTGAAACATATTTTCTTCCTTATGTTGATTAATATAGATACACGATCAATGGAATACCAATGTGATTTCTCTAAGGCCTTAGAAGAATTATATTGGTGATAAATGAATGATGAAAAACGAATGAATCACAAATAATGAATGATCACTAATCATTGTATGAATATTTGATGAATCATGATGTCTCTTACCAGATCAGTAATGATGATCGAAACCTGACACCGACCAATACGTTTTCTGGGTAGGGGGTCTTATTTGTGAAATTGTACCCTTTAAATTCTTTCAAAAACAATGAATTCAGATCAACAGATCCGTGAGCCATTTTTTCTTGCGGGGTGGATTTTTTATCATGGGATCGACATGATAGAAACACAGTCGTCATATTATCCCTTTTATTCTAATGTGGAGGAATTGGGAAAATCCAAATAAGGCATAGATCTTGTCGTTGTGGGTGTTCTTGTGTTATTTGTGATCAAACCCCCACCCCATTGATAGATAGACGACTTTGAGACTTTAGAAGGCATGATGACCGTTTGAAAATATAAAATATGCTTGTGGATCAAAAATGAGATCACTGGAGGGAACCCATTGGCATTCTGAAAATACTATCAGTATAATGATAACGACCATGTAGCAGAGGCGGCGTGTTCCGATGGCGCACCATGACAATGAGGTGGACCACAAGATTGGTCATAGGTGGTGGAATGGGCCATCAAAAATGGCATGAGTAGATGTGGCACGCCATGCCACATTGTGCGACTGGAGGTCGCAGTCCCACTGGAGCACAACGGTGACCCCCCGACAACTGTCGTGGTTATGATGCGGTGCCTGATGTGTTGTGGGTACACCGTACCATCCCACCCAAGGGGGTCAGAAATGCAACTCAACATATCCGAGTTGAGCCCAAAAGACTTGGTTGAGTTATACCCATGATGAGTCGGCGGACCCCAAGCTGGGTCTAGTCAGGTCGGTCCATTTGGGTCGGACCAGACCTGGACTCTACCGACCCATTTCCAGTGAAACAATCTTAACATGGAAACCATTTTTTTTATTAATGATACGTTTGAGGGAATGTGAAACAAGAGATGAGTTTGTCCTTTTGACATAATCTATGTGAGTTTCTGTTGAGTTTGAGATATGATCAATGGATTGAGGAGTCGATTATCCAATAATAAAGTGATCTATAAGTGGTAATCCAGTGACTGGAAGTGACAATAAGGAAGTTTTGAGCAGACCTCAGTGGTACGGTAGAAGGGTATCCATGAAGAAATATCTGGCTCGGTAGCCGTGTATCCATGGGCACTTGTGTGGCCCAATAGACGAGTAGTGGTTCTGATTTTTGTGGCTCGGTAGATGAGTAGTCATGCAAACTCGTGTGGCATGGATGATGAGTATCCATTCAAACCTCAGTGGTCCAAAAGGCGAGTATCCATACAGAGCGTAGTGGCATGGGAGACCATAGTCATGCAGACCATAGTGGACCGGGAAACAATCAATATTCAATCGGATCGCAGTGCCCTGATCGATGAGTAATAGTCGAGTAGACCTCTATGGCATTGAAGACAAGTAGTAGCTGAGTGTACCTCAGTGTCTTAAAAAATGAGCAGCCCTCATTTACTCATTGGGGATGAGTCCGTTAGTAGTATAATATGTTCAGAATCAAGACTAATGAATTGTTCTATTTGTAGTCCTCATTGTGTTCTAATTGTATGGGGCCCACATAAGCAGTAGTTCTTTACGTGAGTCTCTTATAAAATGATTTCTCAAGGAGTGATTCCTACCAGGATTATAATTCCTTGAGTAGAAACCTATGATGATGGATTGGATGTGATATCAAGACTTCTTATTTTAGTGAGACTAGATGTCTCATTAAAACCCTGTGACATATCGATATAAGATGTTCTCTCATACACATTAGGTATACATTCTCCACATGGTTACTACCAGATAACTTGAAGAGTGAGTCCTCTTAGAATCGAGCATGCCACACATGGAACCATACGACAGGAAGTGGATGAGATGTTGCATCTTGGAATCTTATAGGAGTGCAACTTTATGTTCTTGTAATATGTGTTGATGAAATATATGTATGTTGATTTATCTATTACTTTGTGTATACTTTTAATTTTGGGTCATTATTTGATGTTTGGGGTCCCAACTGAGTATTGTGTTACATTCCCCTATGCATGCTTCACACTCACGTGTCAGGTCCTATGCAGATGATCGATGCATGGAATGATAACTTGGTAGTCTAGGACCAGGAAGTGATCATGAGATGAGACAGTCAAGGTGTACTCCTACGACGTACGACATATACTCTACACCAACCCTATATGTAGAGTTTTTCTGTGGATGAATTTACAGATACCTTTTTACTTTATTGTTTTTGTCTTTTTTTGTTGGTCTTGTATTCTCAACCTTTACTTTCATCTTGTACCTTATACTCTTAGTGGCTGTCTTAATTTAATACATGTTTTCCCTTTCAGCATTGTTAGATTGGGTTGTGAGTGTGTGTGTGTGTGTATAGGTACCCATCAATACCTTCCAGTTTTAGGTTATTTCCTTTGGTGCAAGTCACCTACCCCTGATGATTGGGAGGTAGGCTTGGGGTCATCATGGAACATGCCCCAAGGGATGGGTCATGAAAATAATATGGCCCAAACTATTAAAAAATGAGCTATAATCATCTCCAGACTCAAAAACCACTACTTTCTTACACATAAAATCTTCCCCAACTGTAATCTAAACCCATTCCACCAGAGGTTTTGAAACACAATCACCAATTAAAATACATAGGGACATTATGTCACAATTTTTTTAATTTCAGAACATAAAAAATGGCCTTCATAATTTCCTAGAATACTAAGAACAAAAATATGGAATGGAAAGGGTTTTTTTAGAAAACATACATAGACTTCCTCTAATGGAACTTGTAATTTCATGTAAAAATATTAAGAAAATTGAACGAGGTAGAAGTGGTACCCATTAAAGGATTGAGGATCACTAGAGTAATTATGAATAAAATCATCCTCTAAGGAAAATCATATCATTTTATGTTTATTTCCAATATTAACAGACATTAATCATTATTATAGTCCCCATGAACTAAAGATGAACTCTAAATTGGATAAGCATTGATCTTACATTTGAGTTGGAATTTAACTGATTTTTATATTATGGTATAGGAGTTAGAGTTTTACACTAGATATATTATCTATAGAGTATTTTCTGGGAATTAAGTAATTTAATGATTCCACAAGCAGATGTTTAAAATATTTTATTTTATTTTGGTGTAGAAATTTGGAATATAGATATATTTTCAAAAAATATATAATTATGTGTCATTTTTTAATGTCTCTCTAATCTAATATAATAATTAGTCACATCATGGAGAAGATTATTTTTTTATTGTTGACTAGATTGTGTGAAAATATATATTGATTAAATAAATTTTAATTATATGAATGTAATGTTCAATGACCCGGTACATTGATTTCTTTTTAAATACAGTAACATTATAAAAAATGATATTGGATAGTGTAGTCCCCTTTATGGTAAGGTATAGAGTAATTAAAATTATTTTAACTTATCAATGATTCATGTACCAAATCATATCATGTATACATTATATTGTTTAAATTTTAATTTACCATGGAGCTATTAATATTTAAGACATGGAGTCAATAGACAAAAAAAATTAAATATGTTATTGGTATCATTGTAAAAGAAAAACTTTATAAGAGTAAATATTTCAGAATCATACTAGAAAACTAAAAATTTGATCAATAACATTGGTTTTATATATCACAACATTGATTAATATCGTAATATAAATGTATTATATTAAGAATTGAGAATGAAAAGATTATTCAATATACTGTATGTAAGTCATACAGTAGGAAGAAATATGAGGTAAATCAATGTAAGTAGATTAATCAAAAAAAGACAATGAATTGTAGGAATTACATCATAATGAAATAGATGTGTTATATACAAATCAAATAGATGTTGAAGAGATTCTCCAGGGCATCTAAAATATCTAAATCCATGAGATGAAAAATAAGGGAATAATATAGAAACAAATATGTTAACTCACGATGTATATTATTTATCATAGAAAGAGTATGACCAAAAAACACATATAATCCGACCATTATAGTCATAATGTATGATTGGAGTTTGTAGTAGATGGTTTTAGTACATCAAAGTCTATCGTTACTGAAACCCATGATATATGCCCGATGGTGTTGGTTTTATATGACCTTACCACATGGTTATGCAGGAAGAGCCCGTTTTCATTGTTTCCCCTCATATTAATGAACCATGACAGTCAAGAGATACAATAGATGATTATATGTAACTATTGATTGATGAGATGTAATATTTTATTGTCGAATGTTTGATGTATTTTGTCTGAGTGGGTAATAAAATGTTTTGAATATGGGATATTTTGTTATGGATAATTAAATAGTCCCATAAATATGGGAATTTATCATTTAATAGTATAAAATTATAGTTATATTTTCATTTATTCAATAAAATTTAGATGTCAACATGGATTAAAAACTATAGAATATGGGAACACCTTATTCACAAACACATTATTCCTCAAGTACACAGTTGTAGAACATGTGTAGTATCATTTAATTGGAGTAAAAATCATGAATCTAAATAAAAATTAATCATTGGTGTAAACATTCTATCATATATTTACTAGGAAATATTTTCATAGAATAATATTTTAAAGATTTGTAAGAAAATTCATCATATTCCATTCGTATTGTAAATAAAAAAACAATACTAACATTGTCACGACCCGACCTCGGGGCCCGTGCCGTGACTACCCCAAGCCCGCCTTCTATAGGCCAGGGGCTGGCGACTAGCACCAAGGCGTATAATCCCGGTAAACAGGGAAGGCATTGCCTTTATAAGTAACAACCACCACGGAGTCAGCAAGCGGAAAGTAACTACAAGTGCAGAAAAGTAAAGGGGGCCGGAATACAAGCCCAACTGAAAGTAAAGTACAACTCGAAAGGGAAAACAGCAACTGAAAGTACAAGCGGCTCCTGGGACGTCCTCCTCGATTCCTACCTAAAGGGTCGGTACAGATGGCTCAGCTCCTGGATCGTCCACCACGGATCATACCAGAAGGGTAGGTACAGATAGCTCACAACTCCTCGGGTCCAACTGTCCGCTCCGAGCACGTCCCGCTCAGTGGTCCTCCTCCGGGTACCGACCTACTCCGAAAGCCACAACCAAAGTCAGCGTTGTCCGTCGTCTGCAACCAACACAACGAAGTGCGGGCATAGCCCGTGCAGGGGTGAGTATAAGATACTCAGTAGGGACCCCGAGACCCTCGAAGGTCTCCCGAAATCCACAAGGATAAACCACAAGAAGGATACAATCACGAAGTAACATCCAGTATTGATTAGGTATATGCCCATACATATACCTATGTCACCAATTTCCGTTCGGCTCCAACACCGAGCCCAAGAACAACCCAATCCACAAAGAAGAGTAAACAGTAAAATCCACATAGGATAACAGTACAAGTCCACACGGTTTATAACAAGTTTATGAAATCAACGGATAACCATTACCCAGGTATATGCCCATACATATACCTAAGTTATCAAGCGACCCATATCAATCATGAGGAAACACAAAGATCATTGACTCAGCTCAAACCAGGATTTTCATTATCGAAACCGTAGCTGCTGAAGAGCCCCGTCTCTGATGTGTGCAGTAGTCCTGTCACGACTCCGAGGTACTGCTCACTAACCTATGACTGCTGAGGTACTCCTCCTATCGAGTACTGCGGGTCTGCTGCCAACTATTGGGCGCTCCGTCCGCTGAGGGTCTGCTGCCAACTACTGGGCGCTCACCCAAATAGCCTACTGAGGTACTCCTCCTGTCGAGTACCGCAGGTTTGCTGCCAACTACCAGGCGCTCCGTCCGCCGTGGGTCTGCCGCCAAATACCGGGCGCTCCGTCCACTGGGCTAGTCGACTCACTCCAAGTCGAGTCGGTCAAGCAGTCGTCAGGTCTCAGCGGCTGCACGGTCTCCGTACTCTGCACGCTCGTCTCCGAGAGGGTCCGCTCCACGAGCTACTGGTCGATACTCCAAGTATCACAAGTCCCGCAAAGAAGTGCCACAAACGTCCGCTTCGTCAAAGGAGTCTCAACGCAACAGACGGCGCGTCAATCGGACGCCCGGTCTGTGAGTTATTAGCCTTTTCGTCCCGAGGGCCCGGTTGGTTTCGTGAGCGAACCCAACCCGGCCATATCACAACTGTACCCTGAACTTCCGTAGGGCATTCTCAAAGGGACAGTTACTCAACGTAATCACCAACGCCGTTGACGGTTCGTCAAACGGACGTCCTGTCTGAAAGATATCAGCTTTTCCGTTCCAGGGACTGGTGGGATTTCGGATACGATCCAACCCGGCCATACTCCAACTGTATCCAAAACTCGGGCGGAGTATGTCAAAAGTTCAGTCTCATCAGGAGGAAGTTATTGCGACAGACGGCGCGTCAATCGGACGCCCGGTCTGTGAGTTATTGGCTGTTTCGTTCCAGGGGTCCGGTTGGTTTCGTGTACGAACCAACCTGACCGTACTCCGTCGGCACCCAAACCTCGAGCGTAGTAAGCCAAAAGATCCGTCCCACTTAGAGGATTCCATCAAAGTCGACGGCATGTCAATCGGACGTCCGGAGCTCAAGATATGAGCGTTTCCGCTCCGAGGGCCCGGTTGGTTTTGTGAACGAACCAACCCGGCCGTACTCCACCTGCATCCAAACCTCGGGCGGAGTATGCCAAAAGAACCATCTCACTGAGAAGAACACAAAAAAGCTGACGGCACGTCAATCGGACGTTCGTAGCTTAAGATATGATCGTTTCCGCTCCGAAGGCCCGGTTGGTTTCGTGAACGAACCAACCCGGCCGAACTCAAAGTATTCTGAAACCCTGAGTGCGATATACCAAAACGACCGTCTCGATCCCAGGATCGCGTTGCCGCAGACGGTTCGTCATTCGGAGGTCTGTGGCTCAAGTTACGGGCAAAAAACCGTTCTGGTTCGAGAAGGAAGGGGTCCGGGCCGACCCGGCCCGAACCGGCCCAGCCGGTTCGGCCGGCGGCGCGCGGCGGTGCGCTGGGGCGGCGCGGCGGTGCGCTGGGGGGCGCGGCGGCGCGCTGGGGCGGCGCGGCGGCGCGCTGGGCGCGCAGGCGGCGCGCGGGTGAGACCCCCGCCCCCCCGTTTTTCCCCCTGGCGGCGCGGCACATGCCGCGCCGGTTTCAAAAAAAATAAACCGCCCCCTCACATGAGGGGGCCTGCTGGACAACACGGGGGGGGCGCTGCCCCCCCCCCCCCCTTCTAAAGATAACTGGCCCCCAATTTAATTAGGGGCCATTAGAGGCTAACCGGGGAAAATTAATTTCCCCGGTTTGACTTCCTTCCGGCCGGCCCGACCTGGCCGGCCGGTTCCCTTTCGTTTTCCGACACCGGCGGCCCGGTTGGCCGCCGGTCTTCTCAATCCGCCGCGGCCTGGAACCGGTCGCGGCCTTCGTCGTCCGGCGCGGTGCGACGGCACCGCGCGCCTTCGCCGCGACCCCGCTCCGGCCGCGGCGCCATTGTTTTCTCCTCCGATGCGGCGCGGCGGCGTTGAATCCAACGGTCGCACTTCCTTTACTCCGCCGCGGCCAACGGGCCGCGTCTCATTGCTCCGGCGGCTTGTTCAGTCCGGCTGTGGGAGACCACCACGGCCCTCGTCGTCCGGAGTGGCGCGTCAAACTTGCGCACTCCCATGAAGCCCTCTACGTCCTTGCGCGGTGTCACGGCACCGCACCTCCTCCTCTTCGATCCACGAGTAATCCAACAACAAGGTTTGGGTGGAGGATCGACCGTGTTCGTACGGTCCGATCCCCTCCCATGTGAATGATAACAAGTGGTCCAAATAAAATTATTTACGAAGGCGTAAATTTAAATTAGGAATAAAGGTAACAACCCCTACCTCAATTAAAAACTCGGCATTCGTCAACGGCCGCGGGAGATGAGTGTCGCGGAAGTCGGACGTCACGGAGGTCGGTCGTCACGAAAGAAGACGTCGTCGGCATCGCGGTTATGGCGTCGCGGTAGACGGACGTGGGTTCGCCGCGAGAGGCACGTCGCGGAAAGTGCGTTGCGGCGTCGGACGTAGGTTCGCCGCGGAAAGCACGTCGCGGAAAGGATGAATTGCGGCGTCGTGGAGGAAATCCAACGCGTTGCAGTCCGACGTCGTGGAAGAAGGTCGCCGCGTTCTTCGTCGTGGAGGAAGAACTCACAAGAAGCCTCCCTCTTTTCCTCTCCGCACAGCAAAACCCAAAACCAAAACAAAGGAAACTAAACCATGAATTAAATAGAAGGGTTTGGAATTTCAAAGGTTTGAAATCCAAACCACTTCATTTAATTCTCCTCATTTAAATCTTAAGTTATAACTTAAGTTTACTGAGTTTCCAACCTTAACTCCACATGACTCTTGAATTCCAAGAATTTGAAAATAAAACTAACTCATGTAATAAATTACACAAGTTGTCAAATTAAATAAAGTGGAGTTTAATGAGGAGTTAGGAAAGTGAGGGGTTGGGTTCGTGTGGGTCCCACTCCACCTTATCCTCTCAAGGTTGGTTAACACTTGTGGGTCCCACCCCCAACTCCCTTACATAGGATAAAACTACAATGTAGGAAAAATAAATAAAAATTGTTAAATTTTTATTTCTAACTTCCACAATTTTTTTTATTATCTTCGTACGAGCAAACGCAACTCCAGAACTGATGTTCCTAAGCAATTACCAGCGCTGCGGTTCCAACGGTGCCCTCTGATTTCGATTCCGAGCACCGGTTCAAAAGGTAGAAATTCCCGCTCGTTCGTTTACTGAACGTACCCGAGCCTAACTTTGGAAATTGATTCCGGGCACACCGGGCCTCGGAATCAGGTGCCGTCTGAAACTGCGGACTCATAAAATTCCAAAGAAAATTAACAAAAAATTTTCCTTGAAATTTCCGGGTCTTTACAAACATGAAGAGGCAATGTATTTTATTTTAACCATTTATTTTGTAATAATTCATTTTAAAACATGATTTACATTTTTTGAACATTATAAAAATTCTTGTAGTAATATATTGTGGAACATTAAAGGAATCAAGATACAATATAAATTCAGTGCTAACATGTGATTTGATTTTATAAAAATGGGATTGAGAAAACCCATATATTTATATATTGGTGGGATTATTAAGGAACACATTCATAATTCAGAAAAAATATGAGTAAAATTTAGTAAGAGTAATTTATTTTTATTTTGAAGACATTAAATGTGACAGATGGTTATTATTATAATATTTTCAAGCATGTGAATTCATTGAGAAAGAAATTACATGTGAAAAATCCATGATAATATTATTTTACATATAAATATAATTCCAAATTCATTTTTTGATTATTTTTCTATAAGTTTTTTTAGTTTTTATTCGAGTTTCAATTTTTTTCATTTAGTGATATTTTATAAATTTTGATTTGATATTTGAAAAATCATCCAAATAGGAATATGTGAACACATTTTAATTTATAGAAAATCCTTCCACCTTTTTTGATGACATAATCCACTTGAACATACATTTAATTAGAGAATTCATTATTAATAGTGCTATAAATTTTTTTTTGGATGTATATAGTTGGGTAACACATGAATTCATTGAAATAATATGCTAATAATAATGTTTATACAGAATCTTCAATTGCAATGTGTTATTTTTTAGATTATGTCACAAATTTATATATTATATTTCAAAATTATGTTGAATAAAAATTAGATAAACCCTTACATATTAATGAATTCCCAATTAGATAATGGATAATGTAATATATATATATAATGATGAGTGGGTATATTCTTAATGATGTTTATTTTCCAACACTATATCAGTTGTACAATTGATTTAAAATGTCATATAGTTAATGTTTTATGAGTTTCATTTGTTTATTTAATTTATTAATTATCTCTTATTGATCGATATTTTAGGTCTCATATCTTCATGTTTAAAGTGGAAAGACTATGGGATATAGAATACTAGATAAAAAAAACATATTTTAACTCAATTCATGATTTAATCAAGACTTATGTACTTATTCAAAATTATATTTTTTTAAAAGTGTTATATGAATATTTTAAAAACCTTATTCCATTGAATTATAATTAATTTAAATTTTCACCTATAATGTGAATACAGTCCACATATAATAATTTAAGGAATCATCAATCTTGATTATGGTCCATTTATAATACCCCTGATTTGAGGAATGTAGACTTTTTTATGATCATTTATGTGTTTAAAGTACATGGGATGAGTTGAGAAGAGGTTGGGAGATTTTGGAATGGTTTTGAATTAGTTTGAAGGATCTTCTTAGGAAGCACGGTTTGAGCACGGTTAGGGGAAACTGTATGGGTTCGCCATGAAACTGTCGAGGGGGAGGAAGTAGTCTTCACACGGCCTACGCACGGTTTTCCAAACCATTTGGACCCCTCCTCTCGAGATAGTGGCGTGCACACAGTTAGCGCACGGTTTTCCAAACCATGCATAAAAACCATGCAACCACTTAATGTTGGATTTTTTAAAACCAGGCACCTACGGGCTTCACCTAAAACACTCCGAATCCTCTCCCACTTGATCATCACTTTGTATTTTGTCTTCTCATGGGTTTAAGGTGCTCTCCCACTCATTTTGGAAGTGATTAAAAGGGATTTCTTGGTTTTTTTAAGGTGGGTTCTCCCAGGTAAGTCTCTCCTCTTACAGTTCTTTATGGATTCCTCTAGATCTACATCTCACTCTCTCTCTTTTTTCTAGATCTATACCATTTGTGTGTAGATATAGGTTTTTGGTTGCCTTAGATGTTAATTTTAAGGCTTGTGGATGTCAGGGAAAGAAATCTAGAGATGGTTCGCTGGTGCGTTCATCAGATTTGAGGTATAGTAGCTTGTGGGTCGATTTCTCGAGAACCCTAAAGGTGGGTGGCTTTTCTCTAGACTCCAATTAGTTAGAACTAGGTGTTTTTGTTTAAATTAATTGGGTTTTCTTGAAATTAATTGTGATAGTGATGTGTGAATCTTGTTGGAAAACCATTCGGTGATGATTTGGGGGATTTTGAGAATAATGGGTTACTATTGCTAAAGGGGTCTTTGTTGTGTGATTTTAAAATGTTTATTTTTAAATAATTAGTGGTTTATTATGAAAAATGTTTTGTGAGAGATAGTTTTTAATAAATATTTAGTTTTATTTAAATGTGGTTTGTCGTGAAAAATGGTTTAAGGGTGGTTTCAAAAAATCTGTGATTTATTGAAGAGGTTTTGCATGTTATGGAAATTATTATTTTCATGTTATGGTGGCCTTGTTGGGTCATATGTTTGGTTATGACATGTTTTGGTTGTTTGGATGTGGTGGGAAGACCTACTATAAAGGGTGAATAGAATGTTTAGATGTCCCACCGTTTTGGGTAGTGGTCGGGAAGTACCGGTAGCAAAAAATAGGGTGAACAGGATGGGCGGAAGTCCCAAAGTTATGGTTGCTTTGTTGTACATTGCTTTGCAGGATAGAAAGTGTTGTGCTAATGTTAAATAGTGAGATGGATTATGGCATGATTCTTTGGATTTCCCTTGGGTGCTTGGTTTTGGTGAAGTGGCTTGGTAAGAGCATGTTTGGATCATGGTATTGGTTTCACATGTGATTATTTTCATATAAAATGTTTTATATAAATGTTCTAATGGTTTTATCCTAATGGAGTTTTTAGGTAATTAAGTTGGGGAAAACCTACTAAGTAGTTGTACCCACCCCCTGCTTTAGCACTTTGGTGTCTTTTCAGATGTTTTGTATCGTGATGTGGGAAAATTTAAGGTATCACCCTCCACTAGGGGTGCACCGTGATGGTCTGGTGGAACTTGGAGCATAGAGGTTGGTGTGTAGAAATAGTGGTGTCATGGCTCGTGGTGTTTTGGTGTTTAGTTTCTGCATTATACTTTTATGGTTTGTGAACATGTCTAGTTGAATGGTTTTGGGGTTTATGATGGAATTGTTTGTATCACATGGTTGGGTATGAAAGTGCATGCATCTTTAGTTGTTGGTTGGTTGATTTGGGTTATCTTCTTAAGGTAAAATCGTTCCCCACTATTCCTTAAAGCCCTCAGATTTTATTATAAGGAACTGGCCTTAAAGCTTACTTAATACTGAATTAAATGAATAATTCACATTGAGGATCTTTTCAGGTTTAGTGCTTGAGGGAATTAGATCATAAATCATGAATTACATTGCACATTTAAACAAAGTGGTTACATAAAATAGAGTATTTGTTTTTTCCCATCAACAGAAACATATTTAAAATAAAACATGTATTTTTTTGACACTTCCTTAACACTATCATCATATATGCACCTTTCCCTTGACCTGTGAAAAACATTTCAGAAACTTGGGATGAGCATAAAAAGCTTCGTAAGGGATATAGAAGTATGAAAAGAAAACATTAGTCCATGTATGCAATCATAATTTATTCATAAAACATAATCATTTTAACATACCTCATCAAATCCTGAATAAATCATAGAAATCATAAGGCATAAAGGTAACTTGAGGCATTCATAACATTCTTACATAGTGATTAACCCTCTTGGTTACGTTTGGAATACCCATCACAGTATATTCCCTAAATCTCTTCGGAGAAACCATAATGTTTAACCCCTTCGTGTTACCCAATGCATTGGAGAGATATATTGGGCTCCCCTGCCCTTAGTTTATCACTGAACCACCCATCTTCATAACAATTCCCATGAACCATAACATAATCGTATCACATAAAACATGTATAAAGGAAACATAACATTTCCACTTTTCAATCACAACATATCAATAAAACACATTTATATAAAAACATTATGAAAACCATTTTCAATACCAAAATAAAATAAGAGTAAAACATGGTATTTATTTTTCATTCAAAAAAAGTTATGGCTTGTAGTGGAAGCTGAAACTCTAATAATGGTCACGGCGGCGGAGAAGTCGTTGTCGCCGCATACGTATGAAAAATACATTCCCTTTTTTCGTTTAGTAAAACGCTTCGTATAAATAGATTCCTTTTGGATAAACATAAAAGTTAAAGGTTTTTATACACCGTATAAAATAAGGCTCTGTATAAAACAAAAATATGCCTCAATGAAAGGAGATTGAGACGAAGTCCCATACAAAGACGGTATCCTTGGATTAAGGATAAATCAATTACATAATTATGTATGACAAACGAATACACAAAATATAAGTGGATATTAAGTGTAAAACAATCAGAGTACAGTCACACATATTCATATAATGACATATTCAAGGAGTACATGTTTATCCCAAAGAATCAAAATTGGGTTAAGAAGTTCCCTTGCAAAAATTCGACAGCCTAACGGCGTCACTTAAAAATTCAGAAAAAGAGTTGATGAGAGATAAAAAGGGTATCTCATCACTTGGACATAAAATTTACATCAATAAGGATATAGAAGAACATATACCAACTTAATAGTATGTGAATTAAAATACATAACAAAATAAGTCTTTTAAAAAGTGTAGGGTGAAAGGATCCCTTACCGACTTGGGTTACTTTTGAAACGTACACCCCATTGAGGAAGGGTCATACAATGAATATGTAAATACCCATAAATGAAATTATATTTAAAAATGATTATAATAATGGGAAGTACATACACCACTCAAAGGAAATGGTGTCAAATGTAGGATAAAGCTACGGGACTAAAAGTGAGATGAAAAATCCCTTACGAAAACACAGCAGCCTAACGGCGCCACTTAAAACATCCAAAAATGGATTGATGAGATCAAATAGGGTCTCTCTTCATATTAAAACAAAATTTACAGCAAGAGGAATATAAAATAACATCCCCCATCCTAAAAAAGATGTTCTTAAAAGAAGTGACATAAAGTAGAGTACTTAAAAAGAAAGAGAGAGGTTAGATCTCTTACGACAATTTGGCAGCCTAACAGCGCCACTCAAAACTTCCAAAATACATTAATGAGAGAAAATAGGGTCTCTCATTATATGAAAATAAAATTTACAGTATTATTAATATAAAATAACATCCCAATCATAAGAAAGATGAGCTTAAAAGGAATGACATAAAAGAGTGTACTTAAAAAGAAACAGAGGGGTAGGATCCCTTACCTCGTGTCTGACATGACTCGATCGTTATTTAATCTCCTGAATAATAAAATTTGGTCAATTTATAATTTCATAAGGACCTACTTTAAATATTATTATTCAGTTAATATCACATATTATAATGTTATAATAATTTGTTAATAAAGTGAGTTCACATCAGATGTTTTTGTCGATATTCTGTGCATGAGTAATAATCGAACATGTTGGAAAAGAATTTTGCATGTAGTTATAGGAACATCATATCCAGAATAGTATTGGTGTTTTAAATATCATATATATACAGTATATATTCATTTTATACTATTCATATCATTTGGAGATAAAAAATTAAAAGCACCGTTCATGGAGACGTTAGGCCGTACGTACGCACGAACGCTACTTTCATTTTTTGTCATATTAATTGAATTAAAACCAAATGATAGAGATATATATATTATAATTCCAGAATTATATCCATAATTTAGATGTAATATTTTACATATATATCCATTATATATATGTACTTATAATAGTACATAACATTTGGAGATAAGAAATGAAATGTACCGTTCATGGAGACGATAAGCCGTACGTACGCATGAATGCTACATTCATTTCTTTTTTTTGTATTCAATGGAATTAAATAATAATTATATAAAGGTATATTATAATTCTAGTAGGATATCATATGTAATACCATTAATTCCATCCTTTATATGTCCCACATATGGCATTAACGAATCAAATCAATTTGAGGGGGCGGTAGTCCGCACTTCCTAAAATGAAGATATCGCTTTTACCCATAATGGAAAGCATAAAGGTATGCCATAAATGAAAAATAAAGAATCTTAAGGAAAACATAAACATATTATATATCATATATAAATATAGGGACATCTTAATGTCCGCCTTTGAAGGTGTTAAAGTAATATTGAACAATCATCGTTTCTGAGGCACTAATTCACCATCCACATAAACAGTATTTTCTTTAACCATTAGATGGAGGTGTGTGAAAGTGTAGCTCGAATCCTTCTTATAAAAACATCCTAGTATATTTAATATACTGGTTTTGTTACAAAAAAAAGTAATAAAATGAGTTTAGGGGTTTGGAGAAGAAAAATAAGACAAAAGTACACAAGGGAAGAAGTTACCTTTAAATCGGGTAACTCTCTTTGATTTGAGCTCAAAGGCTTCAATGGAAAGGATTCTGCCCAAAGTGATGCTTCAATGATGAAGATAGGGATGTGGAGAGATGAAATGGGCCGGGGTTGGCCGAGCCAAAGGCTTGAGAGGTCTGTGTAAGGTGGTAGAGGTTGGGGCCTTTTATAAGAAGAGAGGAGGGGAACTATTGGAATGTAATAAAATATTACTTTATTATAAAATGATTTTCAGATTTAAAAGGTCCCAAAAAGATTTATTTCAAGGATACGGTTCTAAGGTTTTGAAATACACCTATCCAATAGGTTTGTGACACGTGTATGTCATAGATTTCACCATATCTTCTCATTTTATTTAAATTGTTCATTTATGAGGTCATCACTACAACATCAAGGTGTCATAAATAAATTAATTTATTTAATGTCTAAAAATTATAAAAAAATATCATTATTTATAAAATATTTTTAGCTTTACAATGAATATTTATAGTCAAATATATGACTTATATAACCCCATGTGAAATTTGTTTTAGTAAAACAACACATATTTGTGACATTTTAATTTCAACTTTAAATAAAAAGGTATTTATGTCATTTTCCAACCAAAGTGGATCCATGGGGTCCCCAAGTTGACCCATGGACTGTCTTGGTCGGACATGACTCATCCAATTAGGGTAGTAAATGTTTCTAGGTCATTTAATATTATTAAAACATTATTTTTACCTTAAACTACACTAATTACCTCTAATCGCGATTAAAACTTAAAAGTTACTATTCACCAAAAAAATTATTTTAATCCCATTTAACAACATTTTACTTCTTAATGACAACCATGTATGTCGTATTTTTGAAATTCATAACACAGAGGTGGTAAATTTTCATTTAAAAGAAAAATCAGTTTTTTTAAGTACCACTTAGTGGTTTCACTATTCATCAAAAATTGATGTTTTCCAGAAAAATACCAAAAAATCACCATATTCTATATTTGATATTTCGAATTCAAAAACGATGTCTATTTTAAAAAATTAAAAACATATATAGTTACATTAATTAATTTAATAATTAATTCCCGCTGTCAGAGAAAATAGCATGTTTTTATGAAACAATAAGTATCAAAATATTGACACTTGTTTAAGTCAAATTTCAAGATGAAATTAATTCCAATGACCAATATTGGATTAAATGGTAAAAATATATTCTAATTTCACTTTAAAACCAATTCAAAAGATAATCTAATCATATGAATAAATTATATTAAAAAGAGGTTCTGAATTAAAATGCAACATTTTCACTATTCATTAACAAATGAACTTTATCAGAAAAATACCAAAAATTTACAAAAAGTAAATTTTGATGTCCCAATTCAAAAGAAGAAATTTATTTTGTCAAATATAAACCATAAAATATTAAAAAACTGTATTTAAAAGAGGTTCTCCATCAAAATGCGGTTAATCGCCCTTTTAAAGAATATTATAATGTTTACGCTTAAAATTGGATTCATTCGCATTTTAAATCCTCTAACATTTATTTTAAAAAGTAAAAATATTTGACAAACATATATAATCATTTTGTAGTAAGTTCTATTCATTCCTGCCATTACAATGGCTATGCGTTAACTACCATTTAAAATAATATTATTTTATTATTAGAGTGCAACGTAAGATTTCCAGGAAAATCGTTGTTGCGTATTGGGTACGCCATCAATCATACCATACCCTTTAAAGTAATATTCATGTTATATTCAAAAATATTGAAAAATATGAAATGGTCATATTCTTTATTTACCTGGGGTGTTACATCCTTCCCCCCTTTTGGGAATTGCGTCCTCACAATTTTAAAATTGGTCTTGGAAACTTCATTGAAAATCCCACATTGGAACAAGAGTCAGTAAAACAATCACGTTAAAATAAAGAAAGAGAAGAAAAAAGGTCTCCCGAGTTAACCCATACTAGGATTCCATGTAGAAAAACATGGATATAGAGGAAAAAACAAAGGGTCATGTTCTGAGGGAGAGTGATAGTAAACATGTCTAAGAGAAATTTAACCATAAGAAAATCACAAACATGTGATGGGTTAAACGGTATTCGATTCCCCAGTAGGAAAAGTTAACAGAAAACATTTTTGTTTTAAGTTACTATTCATTGAGGAATTTATTTTTGAGATTAACTAAATCATAATGAAACATACTTACTTGTCACGTAGTCTTTCAAATTTTACTAGATTACTTAATCAAACTCATATTTTCTCCAAAAGATGTGTATTTAGGAAGACTTGTTCGAATAAAGAGTACTATAATCAACATATTGAGAATCAACTAATCCACAAAAGAGAACTATATATTTCTCTTGTCTTTAGACAAAATCCAAAACCAAAATTGTTAGTATGATATCAGATAATACACAAATGTATAATCCATTATAAAAAGAAAATCTATTCTTAATCTCCAATATTTGTCCAAAAAAACCCAAAGTTCAATGAAGACAATTCGATAAACAATTTTCCATAAAATTCCTCAAAGTAAACCAAACTAAGATTGAAACCCAAATATTTGAAGGATTTAATCACATAGTCTTCCAAGGTACAAATTAACTTTTATCTTCAAATAACATTAGTTGCTCTTAAATTCTCATATTGAAAAGTAATTAACCTAATCACATATCCTCGATGATAGGTTAATCATTTCCATAGATAACCCAAAATAAACTTACTCTTGATTCCTAAAATAATCTAACTAAAAAGAATTAGTCAAACTAATTAGAGACTTTACATAGTCCAGGGGTAGGCGATAAATACCAGTCTCACTTTGGTTGTGGGTTCGATTCCAACAGCTTTGTCCGATGTGACGGGTTGTCACACGGTCTGCGTGTTGTCCTTTTTCCAAAACAATACAATTCTTAAAACATTCCCAAAAATGAGATAAAATCTTAAAAAATAAGCATAACATATTTTAACCTCAATTTTATCTCATGACTTTCATTTTCCATAATAATATATAATAACCCATAATTAACTCAAAAGTAAGGATCATATAAACCCTAATGGTTACCTTTATAATTATTACCTGAACTTGCACATCGATTGGTCTTCTCGTACATGATGCATTACAGAAAATATCAAGGTACAAGTGGTTGATCATGACTCCTTTATAGTTGGTTTAGAACAACCACGAGTTTCCTCATTGAATCTCACATTTCATCCAGTCTCCTAATCAGAGAACCACCACAGTTTCCTTCAAACCTATTTTTTACTTTGGTGCCTTCTAGATCCATCCATTCACTAAAAACAGAAATGTAAGTGTAAGTATATCAACAAAACCATCATGTACTAATGAGGAAGATAAACACTAAGATATACATACTCATTCACATTATCTAAAACTAGGACTCTTTCTGAAATCCTAACCATTATGGTAATTTTACTTATGCCTAGAGAATAACCTAACCTCTAAAGTTATCTAAACCGACCTTTGATACCAACTATAAGGCCCCGTCCTTAAACCTTACATAATATTTAATTAAATGAATAATTCAAATTGAGGATCTTTTTAGGTTTAGAGTTTTAGAGAATTAGATCATAAATCCAGAATTACATTCCACATTTAAACAAAGTGGTTACATAAAAGATAGTATTCATTTTTTCCCATCAACGGAAAAATATTTAAAATAAAACATGTATTCTTTCTTGACACTTCCTTGACACTATCATTATATCATGCACCTTTCCATTGACCTGTGAAAAACATTTCAAAAACATGGGATGACAAGAAAAAGTTTAGTAAGATATATAAAAGTATGAAAAGAAAACATTAGTTCATGTTTGAAATCATACTTCACTCATAAAAAATAATCATTTTAACATACCTCATAAAATCATGAATAAATCATATAAATAATAAGGCATAAAGGTAACCTGAGGCATTCATAACATTCTTACGTAGAGAGTAACCGTCTTAGTTACGTTTGGAATACCCATCACAGTATATTCCCTAAATCTCTTTGAAGAAACCTTAACGTTTAACCCCTTCGCGTTACCCAATGCATTGGAGAGCTATATCGGGCTCACCCACCCTTAGTTTATCACAGAACCACCCATCTTCATAATAATGCCCAAGAACCATAACATTATCGTATCACATAAAACATGTATAAAGGAAAAATAACATTTCCACTTTTCAATCACAAGATATCAATAAAACACATTGATATAAAAAAGTTATGAAAAACATTTTCAATACAAAAATAAAAGAAGAGTAAAACATGGTATTTATTTTTCATTCAAAAAAAGTTATGGCTTGTAGAGGAAGTTGAAACTCAAATAATGGTCACGGTGGCGGAGAAGTCGTTGTCGCCGCATACATATGACAAAAACAATCCCTTTTTCCGTTTAGTAAAATGCTTCTTATAAAAAGATTACTTTTGGATAAACGTAAAAGTAAAAGGGGTTTATAAACCGTATAAAAGAAGGTTCTGTATAAAACAAAAATATGCCTCAATGAAAGGAGAATGAGACGAAGTCCCATACAAAGACGGTATCCTTGGATTAAGCATAAATCAATTATATAACTATGTGTGAGAAACAAATACACTAAATATAAGTGGATATTAAGTGTAAAACAATCAGAGTAAATTCACACATATTCATAGAATGACATATTCAAGCAGTACATGTTTATCCCAAAGAATCAAAATTGGGTTAAGAAGTTCCCTTGAAAAAATTCGATAGCCTAACGACGTCACATCAAAATTCAGAAAAAGAGTTGATGAGAGATAAAAAGGGTATCTAATCACATGGACATAAAATTTACATAAAAAAGGATATAGAAGAACATATAACAACATAATAGATGTGAATTAAAATACATAACAAAAGAAGTCTTTTAAAAAGAGTAGGGTGAAAGGTTCCCTTACCGACTTGGGTTACTTATGAAACGTACACCCCATTGAAGAAGGGTCATACAATGAATATGTAAATACCCATATATGAAATTATATTTCAAAAACAGTATAATAATGGGAAGTACATACACCACTCAAAAGAAATTGTGGAAAATGTAGCATAAATCTCACCGGAATAAAAGTGAGATGAAAAATCCCTTACGAAAACTCGGCAGCCAAACGACGCCACTTAAGACATCCCAAAATGGATTGATGAGATCAAATAGGGTCTCTCATCATATTACAATAAAATTTACAGAAATAGTAATATAAAAGAACATCCCCCATCATAACAAATAGGAGCTTAAAAGAAGTGACATAAAGGAGAGTACTTAAAAATAAAGAGAGTGGTTAGATTTCTTACAAAAAATCGGCAGCCTAACGGCGCCACTCAAAACATCCAAAATGGATTGATGAGAGAAAATAGGGTCTCTAATCATATGAGCATAAAAAGTAAAGTAGGATTAATATAAAATAACATCCCAATCATAAGAAAGATTATCTTAAAAGGAATGAGATAAAAGAGTGTACTTAAAAAGAAAGAGAGGGGTAGGAACCCTTACCTCGTGTCCGACATGACTCGATCGTTCTTTAAGCTCCTGAATAATAAAAATTGGTCAATTTATAATTTTTTAAAGACCTAATTTAATGATTATTTTTCAGTTAATATCAAATATTATAATTTTATAATAATTGGTTAATAAAGTGAGTTCATATCGGACGTTTTTTCGATGTTCGATACATGAGTAAAAAATCAAACTTGTTGGGAAATAATTTTCCATGTAGTTATAGGTACATCATATCCAGAATAGTATTTGTGTTTTAAATATCATATATATCCAGTATATATTCATTTTTTACTATTAATAGCATTTGGAGATAAAAAATTAATAGCACCGTTCATGGAGACGGTAGGTCGTACGTACGCATTAACGCTACTTTCATTTTTTGTCATATTAATGAAATTAAAACAAAATGAGAGATATATATATTATAATTCCATAATTATATCCATAATTTAGATGTAATATATTACATATATATCCATTATATATATGTACTAATAAAAGTACATAACATTTGGAGATAAGAAATGAAATTTATCGTTCATGGAGAGGGTAAGCCATACTTACGAATGAACGCTACTTTCATTTCTTTTTTTTGTATTAAATGGAATTAAATAATAATTATATAAAGGTATATTATAATTCCAGTATGATATCATATGTAATACCATTAATTACATCCTTTATATGTCCCACATATGGCATTAACAAATAAAATCCTTTTTAGGGGGCGGTAGTCCGCACTTCCTAAAATAAAGATATCGTGATTACCCATAATGGAAACCCTAAGGGTATGCCATAAATGAAAAATACAGAAGCTTAAGGAAAACATTAAATATTATATATAATATATAAATATTGTTTCATCTTAATGGCCACCTTTGAAGGTGTTAAAATAATATTGAACAATCATCGTTTCGTGAGGCAGTAATTCGCCATCCACAGAAACAATATGTTCTTTAAACAATAGACGGAGGTGTGTGAAAGTGTAGCTCAAATACTTCTTATAAAAACATACTAGTATATTTAAGATACTGTTTTTGTTACAAAAAAAAGTAATAAAAAGATTTTAGGGTTTTGGAGAAGAAAAATAAAACAAAAGAACACAAGGAAAGACATTACCTTTAAATAGGGTAAGTCTCTTTGATTTGAGCTCAAAGGCTTCCTTGGAAAGGATTCTGCCAAAAGTGAGGCTTAAATGATGAATAAAGGGATGTGGAGAGATGAAATAGGAAGGGGTTGGACGAGCCAAAGTCTTGAGAGGTGTGTGTAAGGTGGTATAGGATGGGGCCTTTTATAAGAGGAGAGGAGGGGCACTATTAGAAAGTTATAAAATATTACTTTATTATAAAATGATTTTCGGATTTAAAAGGACCCAAAAGGATATATTTCGAGGATACGGTGATAAGGTTTCGAAATACACCCATCCAATAGGTTTGTGACAAGTGTAAGTCCTATATTTCACCCTATCTTCTCATTTTATTTAAATCGTTCATTTATGAGGTCATCAATGCATCATCACGGTGTCATTAATAAATTAAATTATTTAATGTCTAAAAATTATAAAAAAGCTATCATGATATAGGAAATATTTTTAGTCTTATAATTAATATTTATAGTCAAATATATGACTTATATAACCCCATGTAAAATTTGTTTTAGTAAAATAACACATGTTTGTGACATTTTAATTTTAACTTTAAATAAAAAGGTATTTATGTCATTTTCACACCAAAGTGGCTCTATGGGGTCCCCAAGATGACCCATGGATTGTATTGGTCGCAAATGACTCATCAAATGAGGGTAGGACATGTGTCTAGGTCATTTAATATTATTAAAACATTATTTTTACCTTAAACTACACTAATTACCTCTAATCGCGATTAAAATGAAAAAACTAACAATTCACCAAAAAAATTATTTTAATCCCATTGAACAACATTTTACTTCTTAATGACAACCATTTATGTCAGATTTTTGAAATTCAAAACACAGAGGTGGTAAAATTTCATTTAAATGAAAAATTAGTTTTTTTAAGTAACACTTAGTGGTGTCACTATTAATCAAAAATTGACATTTTCCAGAAAAATACCAAAAAATCACCCTATGCAATATTTGATATTCGAAATTAAAAAATGATGTCTATTTTAAAAAATTAAAAAAATATAAGTTACATTAATTGATTTAATAATTAATTCCCATTGTCAGAGAAAATAGCGTGTTTTTATGAAACAATAAGTATCAAAATATTGACACTAGTTTAAGTCCAATTTAAAGATAAAATTAATTCCAACGACCAATATTGGATTAAATGGTAAAAATATATTCTAATTTCACTTTAAAACCAATTCTAAAGATAATCTTATCATATAAATAAATTATATTAAAAAGATGTTCTGAATTAAAATACAACAATCTCCACAATTCATTAACAAATGAACTTTATTAGAAAAATACCAAATATTAACAGAAAGTAAATTTTGATGTCCCCATTCTAAAGAAGAATTTTATTTTGTCAAATATAACACATAAAATTTTCAAAAACTGTATTTAAATGAGGATCTCCATCAAAAGGCGGTTAATCGACCTTTTAAAGAATATTATAATGTTTATGCTTAGAATTGGATTCATTCGCATTTTTAATCCTATAACATTTATTTTAAAAAGTAAAAATATTTGAAAAACATATATAATCATTTTGTAGTTAGTTCTGTTCATTCCCTCTATTACAACGTCTAGGCGTTAACTACCATTTAAAATAATATTATTTTATTATTATAGTGCAATGTATGATTCCCAGGAAAATCATTGTTGCGTATTGGGTACGCCATCGAGCATACCTTCCCCTTTAAAGTAATATTCATATTTTATTCACAAATATGGAAAAACATGAAATGGTTATATTCCTTATTTACCTGGGGTGTTACATCCTTCCCCCCTTTTGGGAATTGCGTCCTGACAATTTTAAAATTGGGCTTGGAAACTTCATTGAAAATCCCACATCGGAACAAGAGTCAGTAAAACAATCACTTTAAAATAAAGAAAGAGAAGAAAAAAGGTCACCCGAGTTAACCCATACTAGGATTCCATGTAGGAAAACATGGATATTGAGGAAAAAACAAAGGGTCATGTTCTGAGGGAGAGTGATAGTAAACATGTCTATGATAAATTTACACATAAGAAAATCACAAACATGTGATGGGTTAAATGGTATTCGATTCCCCAGTAGGAAAAGTTAACAGAAAACATTTTTGTTTTAAGTTACTCTTCATTGAGGAATTTATTTTTGAGCTTAACTAAATCACAATGAAACATACTTACGTGTCCCGTGGTCTTTCAAATTTTACTAGATTCCTCAATCAAACTCATATTTTCTCCAAAAGACGTGTATTTAGGAAGAATTGTTTGCATTAAGAGTAAAATAATCAACTTCTTGAGAATCGCCTAATCCACAAAAGAGAACTATATATTTCCCATGTCTTTAGACAAAATCCAAAACAAAAATTGTTAGTATGAGATCAGATAATCCACAAAAATATAATACTTTATAAAAATAAAATCTTTTCTTAATCTCCAAAACTTGTCCAAAAAAACCCAAAGATCAATGAAGACCATTTGATAAAAAATTGTCCATCAAATTCTTCAATGTAAACCAAAGTAATATTGAAACCAAAATATTTGAAGGATTTAATCACATAGTCTTCCAAGTTACAAATTAACTTTTATCTCCAAATAACATTAGTTGCTCTTAAATTCTCATATTGAAAAGTAATTAACCAAATCACATATCCTCGATGAAAGGTTAATCATTTCCATAGATAACCCAAAATAAACTTACTCTTGATTCTTAAAATCGTCTAACTAAAAAGAATTAGTCAAACTTACCAGGGACTTCATGTAGTCCAGTGGTAGGAGATACATACCTGTCTCACTTTGGTTGTGGGTTCGATTCCCACAGCTTTTTCCGTCTTGACGGGTTGTCACACAGTCTACATGTTGTCCTTTTTCCAAAACAATATAATTCTTAAAACATTCCCCAAAACGAGATAAAATCTTCAAAAATAATCATAACATATTTTAACCTCAATTTTATCTCACGCCTTTCATTTTCCATCATAATATATAATAACCCATAATTACCTCAAAAGTAAGGATCATATAAACCCTAATGGTTACCTTTATAATTATTACCTGAACTTCCACATCGATTTGTCTTCTTGTACATGATGCATTACAGAAAATACCAAGGTACAAGTGGTTTATCATGACTCCTTGATAGTTGGTTTATAACAACCACGAGTTTCCTCATTAAATCCCCCATTCCATCCAGTCTATTAATCAGAGAACCACCATAGTTTCCTTCAAACCTATTGTCACTTTGGTTCCTGCTAGATCCATCCATTCACTAAAAACAGAAATGTCAGTGTGAGTATATCAACAAAACCATCTTGTACTAATGAGCAAGATAAACACTAAGATATACTTACTCATTCACATTATCTAAAACTAGGACTCTTTCTGAAATCCTAACCATTATGGTAATGTCACTTTTTCCTAGAAAATACCCTAACCTCTAATGTTATCTAAACCGACCTCTGATACCAACTATAAGGCCCCGACCTTAAACATTACTTAATATTGAATTAAATGAATAATTCACATTGGGGATCTTTTCAGGTTTAGAGTTTTAGAGAATTAGATCATAAATCATGAATTACATTCCACATTAAAACATAGTGGTTACATGAAATATAGTATTTGTTTTTTCCCATCAACGGAAACATATTTAAAATAAAACATTTTTATTTCTTGATACTTCATTGACATTATCATCATATCATGCACCTTTCCCTTGACCTGTGAAAAACATTTAAAAAACTAGGGATTAGCATAAAAAGCAAAGTAAGATATATAAAAGTATGAAAAGAAATAATTAGTCCTTGTATGAAATCATACTTTACTCATAAAACATAAGCATTTTAACATACCTCATCAAATCATGAATAAATCATAGAAATCATAAGGCATAAAGGTAACATGAGGCATTCTTAACATTCTTATGTAGGGAGTAACCCTCTTGGTTATGTTAGGAATACCCATCACAGTATATTCCATAAATCTCTTCGGAGAAACCTTAACGTTTAACCCCTTCGCGTTACCCAATGCATTGGAGAGATATATCGGGCTCACCCACCCTCAGTTTATCACGGAACCACCTGTCTTCATAACAATTCCCAAGAACCATAACATAATCTTATCACATAAAACATGTATAAAGGAAACATAACATTTCCAGTTTTCAATCACAAGATATCAATAAAAAACATTGATATAAAAACATTATGAAAACCATTTTTAATACCAAAATAAAAAAAGAGTAAAACATGGTATTTATTTTTCATTCAAAAAATGTTATGGCTTGTAGAGAAAGCCGAAACTCAAATAATGTTCACGGCGGTGGAGATGTCGTTGTCGCCGCATACGTACGACAAAAACTTTCCCTTTTGTCGTTTCGTAAAATTCTTCGTATAAAAAGATTCCTTTTGGATAAAAGTAAAAGTAAATGGAGTTTATAAACCGTATAATAGAAGGTTCTGTATATAACAAAAATATTCCTCAATGAAAGGAGATTGAGACTAAGTCCCATACGAAGACGGTATCCTTGGATTAAGGATAAATCAATTACATAATTATGTGTGACAAACGAATACACCTAATATAAGTGGATATTATGTGTAAAAAAATCAGAGTACATTCACACATATTCATATAACAAAATATTCAAGGAGTAAAAGTTTATCCCAAAGAATCAAAATTGGGTTAAGAAGTTCCCTTGCAAAATTTCGACAGCCTAACGACGTCCCTTTAAAATTCAGAAAAAGAGTTGATGAGAAGTAAAAAGGGTATATCATCACTTGGACATAAAATTTACATCAATAAGGATATATAAGAACATATACCAACATAATAGTATGTTAATTAAAAGACATAACAAAAGAAGTATTTTAAAAAGAGGAGGGTGAATGGTTCCCTTACCGACTTGGGTTACTTTCGAAACGTACACCCCATTGAAGAAGGGTCATAAAATGAATATGTAAATACCCATAAATAAAATTATATTAGAAAAAGATCATAATAATTGGATGTACATACACCACTCAATGGAAATGGTGGAAAATGTCGCATAAATCTCACGGGACTAAAAGTGAGGTGAAAAATCCCTTACGAAAACTCGGCAGCCTAACGGCGCCACTTAAAACATCCAAAAAATGGATTGATGAGATCAAATAGGGTATCTAATCATATTACAATAAAAATTACAGAAATAGGAATATAAAATAACATCCCCCATCATAACAAAGGGGAGCTTAAAAGAAGTGACATAAAGGAGAGTACTTAAAAAGAAAGATAGAGGTTAGATCTCTTACGAAAATTCGGCAGCCTAACGGCGCCACTCAAAACATCCAAAATGGATTGACGAGAGAAAATAGGGTCTCTCATCATATGAACATAAAAATTACAGTATGAGTAATATAAAATAACATCCCAATCATAAGAAAGATGATCTTAAAATTAATGACATAAAATATTGTACATAAAAAGAAAGAGAGGGGTAGGATCCTTTACCTCGTGTCCGACATGACTCGATCGTTCTTTAATCTCCTCAATAATAAAATCTGGTCAATATATAATTTCTTAATTACCTACTTTAAAGATTATTATTCAGTTAATATCACATATTATAATGTTATAATAATTGGTTAATAAATCGAGTTCATATCAGACGTTTTTGTCGATGTTCAGTACATGAGTAAAAACCGAACTTGTTGGAAAAGAATTTTCCATGTAGTTATAGGTACATCATATCCAAAATAGTATTGGTGTTTTAAATATCATATATATCCAGTATATATTCATTTTATACTCTTCATAGCATTTGGAGATAAAAAAATTGAAAGCACCGTTCATGGAGACGGTAGGCCATACGTACGCACGAACGCTACTTTCATTTTTGTCATATTAATGGAATTAAAACAAAATGAGAGATATATATTATAATTACAGAATTATATCCATAATTTAGATGTAATATATTACACATATAAGCATTATATATATGTACTTATAATGGTACATAACATTTGGAGATACGAAAAGAAATTTACCGTTCATGGAGACGGTAAGCTGTACGTATGCATGAACGCTACTTTCATTTCTTTTTTATGTATTAAATGGAATTAAATAGTAATTATATAAAGGAATATTATAATTCCAGTAGGATATCATATGTAATACCATTAATTCAATCCTTTATATGTTCCACATATGTCAATAACGAATCAAATCACTTTGAGGGGGCGGTAGTCCGCACTTCTTAAATAAAGATATCACGTTTACCCATAATGGAAAACAAAATGGTATGACATTAATAAAAAATACAAAAGCTTAAGGAAAACATAAACATATTATATATCATATATAAATATAGTGACATCTTAATGTCCACCTTTGGAGGTGTTAAAATAATATTGAACAACCATCGTTTCGTGAGGCAGTAATTCACTATCAACAGAAACAATATGTTTTTTAACCATTAGATGGAGGTGTGTGAAAGTGTAGCTAGAATCTATATAATAACAACATCCTAGTATATTTAAGATAATTGTTTTGTTAAAAAAAGTAATAAAAAGAGTTTAGGGATTTGGAGAAGAAAAATAAAACAAAAGAATACAAGGGAAGACATTACCTTTAAATCGGGTAACTCTCTTTGATTTGAGCTCAAAGGTTTCCTTGGAAAGGATCCTGGCCAAAGTGAGGATTCAATGATGAATAGAGGGATGTGGAGAGATGAAATGGGAAGGGGTTGTCTGATCCAAAGGCTTGATAGGTCTGTGTAAGGTGGTAGAGGTGGGGGCCTTTTATAAGAGGAGAGGAGGGGCACTCTTGGAATGTAATAAAATATTACTTCATTATAAAATGATTTTCGGATTTAAAAGGACCCAGAAGGAAATATTTCGAGTATAAGGTTATAAGGATTCTAAATACACCCATCCAGTAGGTTTGTGAAACGTTTAAGTCTTATATTCCACCCTATATTCTCATTTTATTTAAATCGTTCATTTATGAGGTCATCACTGTATCATCATAGTGTCATAAATAAATTAATTTATTTATTGTATAAAACTTATAAAAAAATATAATGATGTATTAAATATTTTTATATTTATAATTAATATTTATAGTCAAATATATGACTTATATAACCCCATGTAAAAATTGTTTTAGTAAAACAACACAAGTTTATGACATTTTAATTTTAACTTTAAATAAAAATGTATTTATGTCATTTTACAACCAAAGTGGCTCCATGGGGTCCCCATGTTGACCCATGGATTGTCTTGGTCGGAAATGACTCATCCAATGAGGGTAGGACGTGATTCTAGGTCATTTCATATTATTAAAACATTATTTTTACCTTAAGCTACACTAATTACCTCTAATCGCGATTAAAACGTAAAAGTTTTTTTCACCAAAAAAAATATTTTAATCCAATTGAACCACATTTTAAGTTTTAATGACAACCATTTATGTTGGATTTTTTAAATTCAAAACGCAGAGGTGATAAATTTTCATTTAAACGAAAAATCTATTTTTTTATGTACCACTTAGTGGTTTCACTATTCATCAAAAATTGATGTTTTCCAGAAAAATAGCAAAAAATCACCCTAAGCTATATTTGATGTTATGAATTCAAATTTTTTTTTCTATTTTACAAAATTAAAAAAATATATGTTACATTAATTAATTGAATAATTAACTCCCGCTGTCAGAGCAAATAGCGTGTTTTTATGAAACAATAAGTATCAAAAGATTGACACTAGTTTATGTCCAATTTCAAGATGAAATTAATTCCAACGACCACTAATGGATTAAATGGTAAAAATATATTCTAATTTAACTTTAAAACTAATTCAAAAGATAATCTAAACATATAAATAAATTAGATTAAAATGTGATTCTGAATTAAAATACAACATTTTCACTATTCATTAACAAATGAACTTTATCAGAAAAATACCAAAAATTTACACAAAGAAAATTATGATGTCCCAATTATAAATAAGAAATTTATTTTGTGAAATATAACACATAAAATTGTCAAAAACTGGATTTAAAAGAGGTTCTCCATCAAAAGGCGGCTAATCGAACTTTTAAAGAATATTAGAATGTTTACGCATAAAATTGGATTCATTCTCATTTTTAATCCTATATCATTTATTGAAAAAAGAAAAAATATTTGCAAACATATATAATCATTTTGTAGTTAGTTCTTTTCATTCCTGCCATTACAACGGCTAGGCGTTAACTACCATTTAAAATAATATTATTTTATTATTAGAGTGCAACGTAAGATTCCCAAAAACACGTTGTTGTGTATTGGGTACGCCATCGAGAATACCGTCCCTTTAAAGTAATATTCATATTTTATTCACAAATATGGATAAATATGAAAATTTCATATTCGTTATTTACCTGGGGTGTTACATTTATTGCTAGCATTTGGCACCTTGGGAACATTTCTTAAGGCCAATTAACCATCATCACCTCCTCAAGCCAATGAGGTAGGGGGCATGGTGTTATAAATTGTATCATCTTTTTAGGTTCATTGGAGTTGATTATCGAATTTGGAGTTGAAATTCGATGTGGTACATTCCTTGATTCATGATGGTAGCAAAGAGTAAGGATATGTCAGAACATGGAATTTATAGCATAAAAGGACGTAGATAACCCTTTTATGTGAACTTCACATTACGAGGGATTTGGGTACATAAGTGTTTTGGATACACTTATAAGAATTTTTTATCTCATTGTCATGGGTGTAGCCAAAGATAAGTGCATGGAATATATGGTAGAGATGACTTCCCTCTAGGATTCAATTTTCATTGGGCATAATGATTTATGGGCTAAATTGAGATATGGTTTTTCAAATGTGTGAAATTTTAATGTTAATATATTCGATATTTTTAAAATGGGTTGATTTTCAAAAACATTGAAACATGGAAAATGTGGAAATGTGGAAAGGCTCGTTGTGATAGGGTTGTGTAATGTGATTTGAAATGGGAATTATTGATTTCAACAGAAGTGAGACTCATGGTTGTTTGTTTTCTGTTTATATAAATGGCACTTGGTAGGCATCCTAGAGACCAACTGGAAGTGCTCGACGAGAACATGGTTTCACCTGAGCCCCAAGTGAAACAAAAGTCAGTCCAAGGCATAGTGAAATATTTCCAAGTTGTGGGAAGTGTGAATAGATAAGAAGAGCCAAATAATGTTGATTATGCAGCTCAGTTTCGAAGTCAGTATCCACCCATTCTTAGGGGTGATTTGGACCCGGAGAGGTCAGAGGTGTGGCTATCTAGAATGAATATAATTTTCTAATTATTGGGGATGCCATTAGAGATGAAAGTAAATATAGAAACATATACGATAGAGGATCTTTCTATTACATGGTATGAATTGGTAGTCCAATCAGTAATGGACCAGGGTATGATGTGGGAAGGCTTTGAAGAATTAATTAATAATCAATTCAACCCACATACGTTCTGAATTCAGCACACAACTAATTTCTTCAGTCTGAAGCAAGAGCATATGTCTGTGACGGAGTATGAAGCTATGTTTATGAGCTTAGTGCGGTTTTCACCCAAGGTGTATGGTAACACGTCATTGAAGGAAAGGATCTTCGAATCGGGGTTAAGGAAAGAGATATTTTCATAAATAATAGTGTTGTGTAAAAGTGATTACATAGAGATGGAGAATCGAGCATCAGTGGCTGAGCGGGAACTTTTGGGAGCTCCGGGTGGAGGAAGCATGTTGGGACCCATGGGGAATAGTGGGAACTCGAGTACAGGGTTCAAGAGGAGGTGGGACACTAATTCCCAGGGTGGGGTTATGGAAAATAATCTGACGGTAGGATTAGTAAATCTTCCTCCGAAGCCGTAGAGAAACCCAGGATGTTTTCAGTGTGGCACTACAACACACATCAAGCAGGATTGTACGACACAACCTCGAGCATGTCACAATTGAAAGTAGATGGGAAATCTTCAGTGATATTGTTGGAATGCTCTGAGGTCTAGTGCACGTGACACTCCTCAGGGATTGCAGACATCGTATTCTTCGATGGGACCGGGACAACAGCATACCCCTCATCAATAGAGAATTTTCAATTATGGTGATTCTAGGAACACCACAACACCTTAGCATGGCAATAAAGAGTAAGTGTGGCAATAGAGGCGTTGTTTGCAGCCGAGCCAGTTGTGTTGGATGATCAGTATGGACCATCCACGGTGCGAGGTACTATTGTCTTAAATTATACCTTTTAATTCAAGTGTTTTTTGATACGGGAGATTCACACTCTTTTATTGATGCACATGTGGTTGAGTTGCTAGGTTTAAGGGTGGAAATGATGTCTTTGGTTTTGAACCATTAAACTCTTCTTGGTCAAAGAGAGTGTCAAGCCTTCTAGTGTAGAGAATTTTGTATTATAGTGGGTGAGTTTGAACTAATGTGGAATTTATTAGTTGTTGAGATGGATGGATATGATGTAATCTTGAGAATGTATAGGATAGTGGATTTCAAGGCCCACATTGAATGTAATGCGAGAATAGTGGATTTTATGACCCACGATGGTGTCAGACATCTCTTTAGAGGAAGGAGGCATGAAATTTATGGTGCAATGGGTCTTTTGGAACCAGAAATCAGCACATTATCGTATCATTTGGCCGTGTTTTCATTGGAATCAGTAGAGGGTGTTGAGAAGAGTGTTCTTCCGGCAGTGGTGGATATGTTCATGGATGTTTTTCCCAAATAATTATCCGGGTTACCTCCCATAAGATAAGTTGAGTTTATGATTGATCTCCTTCCAAGGACCACTCCTATCTCACATCCGTCTTATAGGACGACACTAGATGAATTGAGGGAATTGAAAGACCAGTTAGAAGAGTTAGAAAAAAAAGTGTTTATCTGACCTAGCACCTCTATGTGGGCAGCGTCAATGTGTTTTTTCAAAAAGGGGAAGGAACCGTGAGGATCTATGTTTATTATCGTAGACTTATCCAAGTTACGATAAAGAATAGATATCCACATCCACGGATTGATAATTTGTTCAACTAGTTGAGGGGAGCCAAGTGGTTCTCCAAGATCGACCTGAGGTCGGGATTTCACCAATTGTTGGTGAGGAAGGATGATATTTCTAAAACAAATTTCTGAAGTAGATATGTCCATTATGAATATTTTGTTATGTCCTTTGGTCTAACGAATTCTCCAACGGTGTTCATGGAATTGATGAATCAGATATTTTAGAGAAATGTGGATTCTATTGTTGTGGTGTTTGTGGATGACATTATGGTGTATTAAAAGATAAGGGTGGAGCATGAGCAGTACTTAGATACAGTGTTTGGGAACTTAAGAGATCACCGGTTGTATGACTAATTGTAAAAGTGTGACTTTTGAATATAACAAGTCCATTTTCATGGCCATGTGATCTTTGAAAGGGGTGTTTTAGTGGATCCTGAAAAGATAGAGGCTCTTATCTCATGGCCAATGCCAACGAATTTGTTTGAGGTACAATGTTTCCTCGGTCTAGCTGGTTATTTTCGGTATTTTGTTTGTGATTTTTCACATTTGGATTCACCGATGATAGTTTTGATAAGAAATAATATTCTATTCCAGTGGAATGAAATGTGTTAGCAGCGTTTCAAAGAGCTAAAGGGCTGCCTTACATCAGCACCAATCTTGGTTTTTCTAGAACCAGGAAAATGGTACGTTGTGTATTGCGATGCATCGAGATGAGGGTTTGGGTGCGTTCTCATGCAAGGGAATCATGTTGTTTTGTATGGCTCGTGGTAGTTGAGGGTGCATGAGAAGAACTAACCAACACATGATTTGGAATTGTTAGCAGTGGTCCATGAATTGAAATTGTGGCGTAATTATCTCTTCAGTGAAAAATTCACGGTATATACAGATCATAAGAGCTTTAATAACATTTTCTCCTAAAGGAATTTGAACATGAGGAAAAGGAAATTGATGAAATATCTCTAGATGTTTGATTTTGACATGATGTACACACCATGTAAGGTAAAATCATTTGCGGATGCATTAAGTTGAAAATCATATGCTCATGTGGTTAAACATGCATCAGACCAATGATAGTTGATGTTGGTTATAGTTGAAATGTGGTTGGAATGTGAGGACAAGGGCGATAGAGTAGTTTTATTTCTGGTTTTTTTTTGATTCCTGACTAGGTTGTCTTGGTTAAAGAGGCACAAATATCTGATTCTGAGTGTGTGAGAATGAGGTCAAAACTTAGTGGGGGAGACTACTGAGGGTTGGAAACTGAATGGAGATTCAGTTTTGTGTTTTCAAAATTTGATTATTGTACCAGTTTCTTGTTAAGAAGAACTTATCAAGGCATATCATCGTTCCAGGTGGTCTATTCATCCTATAATTCAGAAAATTTATAAACCGTTGAAATCACAGTTCGGGTGGGCTTGTATGAAAAAAAAGAGTGGCTGCGATTGTTTCGAGATGCTTGACATGCCAACAAGTCATGGTAGACCATCAGAGGTTAGCAAGAATGATGTAGTCTATACCAATCCCTTTTTGGAATTGGGAGAAAACATTGAGGTATTTTGTCACAAGTCTCCCATGATTGGTCAGAAAGCAAAAATCCATTTGGATGATAGTGGATCGGCTAACGAAGTCGGTCCATTTCATCCCAATTGATGAATCTCATACAGTGGAGGATCTGACCAAAATATATATCTGGGCAGTGGTAAAATGGCATGGTGTTCTAGTTTCGATCATATCAGATAGATATCTGAGGTTCACATCTCATTTCTGGAAATCCGTGCAACAAACCCTTGAGACACAGTTGATTATGAGCACAACGTATCACCCTCGGATAGATGGTCAAACTGTGAGGACAATACAAACATGGATGATATTTTGTAGGGTTTTTTCATGGATTTTGGTAGCTCATGGGAGGAGAACTTGTCATTGGTTGAGTTATCCTACAATAATAGTTATCATGAATCAATACATATGGATCTGTTTGATGTGTTGTATGGGAAGCTATGTCATTCTCCCCTATGATGGGTGGAAATAGGCGAGTCCTCAATGGTTGGACCGAGCCTTTTCCAGGAAACTACGGAGAATATTAGGTTAATCAGGAAGAGAATGGAGACGGCTTAGAGTCATCCGAAATCATATGTGGATCACCGTCGACGTTCATTGTCGTTTGAGGTGAGTGATCATGTTTTCATGAGGATCTCTCCCAGGATGGGACATCGTCAGTTGGGGATGCAGGGAAAGTTATATCTGAGGTATATTGGAGCTTTTGAGATTCTTGATTGGGTTGGTGAGGTTTCTTATCATTTGTATTTTCCACCTACAATCAGTGTGGTGCACAATGTGTTTCATGTTTCGCAGTTGAAAAAGTATCAGCTAGATATGGGACATGTTATTCGATGGGATCATGTTGAGCTAGAGCCAGATTCTTCAATGGTGCACGTGCCAGTGCGGGTTGTGGATAGGAAAGAGAAATTATTGTGGGATAATAGCATCAGTCTGGTTTGGGATTTTTGGCAGCATGTCCAGATCCAAGAGAAGTCTTGGGAGAGGGATAAAGAGTTGATCGAGTAATGGCCCGAGCACTTTCGGCAAAGGGTGGGTTCACTACTTTCTGAGGACGGAAAGTAAAATGGTGGGGAGAATGTAGCACCCTCTGTTTGAGGTATGTATCCTTTTTTAATGCTCTTTTATGTGTTTATAGTGCATGGGATGTGTTGAAAAGCGGTTGGGAGATTCTGGAATGGTTTTGAATAATTTTGGAGGCTTTTATTAGGGAGCACGATTTGAGCACGGTTATGGGAAACTGTGCTGGTTCTCCAAGAAACCGTGCAAGGCGAGGTTGTAGGCTTCGCACGGCCTGTGTACGGTTTTCCAAACAGTGCGAAGAAAATTCTCGGACCCCTCCTCTTTAGACAGTGGCGTGCCCACGATTATCACACGATTTTCCAAACCGTGCAGACTAACCATGCGACCACTTAAAGTTGGAGTTTTAAAACCCGAGTTCCTTTGGGATTCACCTAAAACACTCCAAATCCTCTCCCGGTTGAGCCTCAATCAGTATTTTGGGTTCTCAGGGGTTGATGGTGCTCTCCCACTCGTTTTGGAAGCGATTCAATGCGGTTTCTTGGTGTTTTGATGGTGGTTTCTCCCAGGTAAGTCTCTCCTCTTATAGTTATTTGTGGTTTCCTCTATATCTATGTCTCCCTCTCTCTTGTTTTTCTAGATCTACACTTCTTGTGTGTAGATATAGGGTTATGGATTCCTTTTATGTTAATTTTATGGCTTGTGGATGTTATAGAAGGGGATCTAGAGGGGTTTTGGTGGTGCGTTCACCAGATTTGAGGTACAGTTGCTTGTGGGTTGATTTCTTGAGAACCCTAAAGGTAGGTGGCTTCTCTCTCAACTCTACATGGTTAGAACTAATAGTTATTTTTACAATTAAATTTTTTTTCTTGAAAATATTTGTGATAGTGATGTATGAATCTTGTTGGGAAACCATTCAATGATGATTTGGGGGAATTTGAGAATAATGGGTTATTGTTGCTAAGGGGATTTGTTGTGTAAATTTAAAATGTCGATTTTGAAATCATTAGTGGTTGATTATGAAAAATATTTTGTGATATATGTTTTTCAATAAAGAGGTTGTTTTATTGAAATGTGTTTTGGCATGGAAAATGGTTTAAGTGTTGTTTCAATAAATGAGTGATTTTTTGAAGTTGTTCAGCATGATATTGATGTAGGTGGTTGCATGTTGTTGTGGCCTTGGTGGGTCATATGTTTGGTTATGGATTGTTTTTTTTGTGTGGAAGTGGCAGGAAATCCAACTATAAATGGTTAACAAAATGGGCAGAAGTCCCACCGTTTTGGGTAGTGGTCGGGAAGTACCGGTGAATGCAAATGGGGTGAATGGGATGGGAAGAAGTCCCACTGATATAGTTTTTTTGATGTGCATTACATTACATTATAGAAATTTCTGTGCTAATGTTAAATGGTGATATGGATTATGGAATGATTGTTTGGCTTTCCCTTGGGTGTTTGGTTTGGGTGATGTGGCTTGGTAAGAGCATGTTTACCTCTTGGTATTGGTTTCACTGGTGATTATTTTTATATAAAATATTTTATATAAATGTTCTAATGCTTTTATCCTTGTGTCAGAGTTGTTGTCCTCACCCCTTGCATTGGAACATTGGTGTCTTTGATGATGTCGTATACCGTGATGTCGGAAAATGTAAGGCATCACCCACCTTTAGTGGTGCACTTTGATGTTCTGTGGAGCATGGATCTTGATGCATGGTGTGGAGCTATGGTTGTATCATGGCTCACAGTTTTGTTGTTTAGTTTCTGCTTTGTACTCTGATGTTTTCTGGACCTGTCTAGTTGAATGGTTTTGGGGTTTGTGATGGAATTTTTAGTATCACATGGTTTGGTTTGAAAGTGCATGAATCTTTAGTTGTTGGTTGGTTGATTTGAGTTATCATCTTATGGGGAATATTTTCCCCGCTATTCCTTGAAGCCCTAAGAATTTATTTCCATCCTTTAGGGACTTGGGAACATTGCATAAGGCGACGTAACACTCACTACATCTTTATGCCAATGAGGTATGGGGCAGTGTGTTACACCATTTTTACATCTCAATTATTGATGTATTTTCATTCTAATAGATTTTAAATTTTCACTATTGATGTCGATAGGAATCAATAAATAAAATTTAGTGTTATTATTTGTCCATTGATCAATATATTTTAATATGGTGGTTTGTTGAGGGACATAATTATTTTTATCTATAGTATTGAATTAAAATTTATATAGATGAAGTCTGATTAGAATAATTGGTTCATAGAAAAAAAGCTGACAATTTCAAATTTCAGATAGTAATCTTCAGAAATATCTGATATATTAGGACCAAGGAGATATAATATGGATAATGGCATTATGTTGTGTTCTTAGTTAGTCCATTATCATTTCATCAATTAATTAGAATAAAATGAGATATTATTTATAGAAAAAAGGTACCTATATAATAATTTAATTTAATCACATTTCCATCTATTTTCTATATTTTTGGGGTGTGAAAAATCAATGAATTTTAGAAAATTTTCATGAATGATTAATGGAAATGGTATAATTTCTACATAGAAATAACATGCTGTATAAAGTGAATATATGAGTCAAAAAATAGGTATAAAAATCTATATATCATTTTTTGTGATGAAAATATTTTCCTAGAAGGTTCCCTAATAACATAAACAATGCATCATTTGGAGATGAGAGTTAGAATCATTTGTGATGAATGTAGGATGGCATAATATAAATCTAGATATATTTATAGTGGAAGACATTTTCAACATTAAAAATCCCACATATAATGGATCCTTTGAGAAGTCCATAATGGTGATTCATTTGTGATGGAGAGGTAGTTATTTCTTGAGCTCCACAAGTCCAAAATCCCATGTAGCCTATAACATTTGAAAACGTTCATGTTTTATTTTTGGAAATAAGGAGAAATTATTGTATATCAGGAAAATAACGCTCATGCATATAGTATTTACATGGATCCAATTCATAAAAGATCCTTAAATATATATTTTTGTTATGACATCATTGAGAGGTGGTTGGATATGAATACCCTATAATTAATGTAACTGGGGATCAGTAAAAGATGTTTAATAAGATCAAGAGATTGCTAAAAAATTAGACAAGTCTGAATGTTCTCATAGAACATTTTTTCATGAAGTAGATGCCCATAATCATACATGTTCATTTTAGGCAGTAGTTTTGATCACTTTTTAATGAGTTCCATGAATTATTTTATGAATAATCTCACAAAAAATGGAATAAAATAAATAAGATTCCATGAATATTTTTTCGGTGTGGAATACCATGTGGCACTAGTTTTTCTTGAATCAATAATCTTGTTCATTAAGCACAATGCATAATGAAAAATATACCACATAACACATATGTGTCAGGAAGTTTCTATATAATGATTTTGTACAAAAATATCCGTTGGTTATTCCAATGATTGAAGATTCCATTAGAGAACCATTATAAAGAATTCATAAGGAAATATTTTATGAAAATTTATGAAAATTAAGAGATGACCATCACATCATTTAACTGAGGAAGACTACATCCAGACTAGTTTACAAGGAGGTGTCGAATTAAGTGATCCATGAATGATAGTGTGGCCATCCTAATTTTTTTATAATGGTAGTAAATAAGGAATGTAGTTAACATGGATAATAAATTAGTATCCAAAATTATTGAAGATCCGTGGATTCGCATATAAAATACACATCATTGATATGTGGTCCTTAGACAAGAATGTAGTGGGGAATCAATTAGAATTGTTTTTATTAGTGTTTTTATAAATTTTTGTTTTTAGGGAATATGAATTGCTATATATAGGTTTAATTAGTTCCACAAAAAATAAAGAGAAGATACATTATAATTGATTGGAAAATTTTAATCCCATATTTACCCCTCCCTTCATTGGGATTCCCAAGGAACAAAAATTGATATGATATATGCGGTTCCTATCATTGAATGTAACACGACTTGTTTTTCCATGAATAAATATAAACGCATGGAACTTTGTTTTAAGTTGATATTTATAAATAGCCTTTAAAACATAACTTTTCTAGTTCTATGTTTTGAATGTCAAGAAACTGTAATCAACAATTGTGTTCAGTATGTTATTTAGAGTCTATTGGAACCAACTTTTTTTTTGGGAATAGTAACATACGCTTATGAATAGTAATATGTATAGTAATATTACCGTAATTAATAGTAAATTTTATTATTATAATTTTCTTAAGGATTTATGATAATAACATCTTGGTTAATTTTTCATCGTGATATAGAAGTAGTTATAGAATTAGAATTGTCAATTTTTGAATTAAGTATGATTTTATTTAAATAAAGTTAAAAATATTTATACAAATATTTTCAAAAAATGGAATTAATTTTTTAATTCTACACATCGATAAATGGTTAGGGTAAAGTTTTTGGTTTTTTCAGAAATTCTTGATTTTTCAGTGAATAGTGAAATATGATAAAATACCGTATAATCAAATTATCAGTAAAATACACTATTTTTTACATCATATGTGATGAAAGGCCACTTGGTTCGAACTCACATGCCATTATTACTATTTTAGGTCACATTAACTATGACTATTCATAATCTTGGGAAACAATATTATATTAATGATTAAAATAATGAAAAATACCTCCTCTCCCCCACTATAAATACCACTCTCACACCCCCCTTCTTCCCACACCTCTCAAGCCTTGATCCATTACTAAGTTATGACCAATACTCATAAAAAGGCTCTTACCCACTTCCTAGAGCTTCTGGTCATACAAAAATTCCAAAACCAAAGCCCTTAAGAAGGATCTCAAGGAGAAGAGATCAAGAGGTAAACATCCTCTTTTATTTTCATTCTTTTCTTTCATTTTATATTGTTATCTTCCTTTAACTATTAAATGATGTCTGGATATTTCATTCCATATCCTCAGTACTGTACATATTATGTATGTGTGATGATATATTCCCTTTATTCCATCAAAATATTTTTATAAAAATTAAAGAGACACCGTTAGGCTGCCAAAGTTTCATGAGAAATTTCTCAAGGTTTATTTTATTTCATGATTCCATTTTCTTCTTTCCCCACACCCTCTTATCCAAGAGACATGAAATATAAAGAATAGTTTATATTATGGATGTTCTCATGTTCATGGAAAATTCATCATCATTCTTCTTCTCATCTCCCACTTATTCAATGAATTAAAAACATTGTCTATGATGTGTCGAATTACCGACATCGTGGATGCTGTGATTTCATTTTTCTTTAAATCCTTCAAGTATGGTCATGGAAAAAAATTTATGGTTGAAAAAATTTGTAATATATTTATTATGTCTCATCTATGGTTCTGTAATTTGTTTTAACACAAGGTTTTAATTTATAAAACAAAATGAAGTCGTTATTATCAAAGAACCACTAAAATGATCTAGACGAACATCATCAATTTTCTAACTTATGAATCATCCTTATATTAAACTTAAAAATGATAAATTGTATAAATTATGGTACTAGAAATATACAAATACATTTCCATTAAAATTTTGGAATTTCACTTCCAATCAACAAGAACATCCACCATGAACCAATCATGGATATCATGTAAAGAACTCATCCAAAAATAGTGTAAGGAGCGAAATAATATCAATTAAAGGGTGAAATGATGTTATGAAATGAAAATATAAGATGTTATAAACATGAAAATATATCATTAAAATACTAATAACTCTCTTTTAACCACTATAGAAGAGGTTAAAACTAGTTGGAAGTAAGAAAAACCTGATGCAAGGGAATTCTTAACTCGATTTCAATTCTTGTGGTTGAACTTCTACTTCATTATTTATGTTATATTTAAAATTTTTGTGTGATGGGTTCTATATATATTATTTTTTAATATGTGTATTTATAGAATATATACATACTCTATCCACTCTATTATGTCTCTCTTCAATTTTATGATATTTATAAGGGGATTTTCATTAAAATCCTCTTTTTAAATTTTATTTTACGAAATTCCAAAGTTATATTTAAATGGAATTGTTCATGTTGTTTGATTATGTTTTGGTTCTTGGAAATTATTTATAATGAAGGGTGGGACCTAAATTTCCTTCCAATGCATTGGTTATGAGTAAGTTTGAGGTCGGTCATATGGTTACTCCATGTGTAACTATGATGGTTACACAAAGTAAGGTAGTCGTGAGGGTTACAAATTATAAGGTATCCAAGAATGGTTACAAGATTATTTATGTAATGCCCCAAGATACCTTTATTATTATATTTATGTTCTCATGATTGTGTGGATATTGTGTAAATATCATGTTACAATAAGTAAGTATATATGGGTGACAAGCATGTCTTTTGAAAATGTTTTCATACGTTACGAGTATTCATGGACTAATGTGATCCTTCCTTCTATTCCATCCCTTACTAAGATTTTGTGCTCATACCAAGTTTTTAATTGATAGCCACAGGTTAATGGACGTGTAATACACATAAGTAAGACATGTTAAATGTTAAATATGTATCAAGGAGTCTTGTTTTATGTTTTAATGTTTTATTCTCTGAAAAAATGGAAACAATTTTTTGTTATCAACTCTGTAATAATGTGTAATGTTAGGAATGTATTGTCATAATTCCCTAAAATTCTCAACATGAAAAGATCCTCAATGTAAAAGGATGTTTTTTCTTAACTAAATTCAAGATTGTATATGTAATAAGGTTAGGTCCTTATAGTTGGTATCAGATGATGGTTTAGATAACTTTAGGGGTTAGGGTGAGGTTAATAGGATACCATAAATTATTTTCACTCTATGTTTAATTTCAAATTTAATATAATTTAAAGATTACCATGTTACTTCATCTAAGACATGTTTGATTTGAATGGTTGTCCGCAGAAGGAACAAGGATACTGAAGAGGAGAGGCACCGACATAATGACATCCTTCCTGAACTACAGCCCAGAATGGTAGGGATTGGAACCGAGTTGTTTTTGAATGTAATGACTCTGGTAACGAAGGAAATAAATGCTGGTGGAATCCATGCAAGAGAACCAAGAGAGTTACCACAACAGACCATTACAGCATTGGACACTTTAATGAGATTACATCCTCGTACATTCAATGGATCTTCTGACCGAGTAGTACCTGAATGGTGGATCAAAGCCCTTGAAAAGATCTTCAATGTTATGGGATGTTTAGAAAATAAAACTGTAAGAATTTTCATTTATCATTTTGAAGGGGATGCTGATCATAGGTGGTCAATGGTAAGTTATATCAGGGGTAGATTGGATTTTGATTCCTTAGAGTTGGATGAATTTAAATGTCTTCTCCTTGAAAAATATTTTCTGAAGGTGGTGCGAATTAGTATAGAGAATCAATTACTTGAATTGAAACAGAATGAGGAAGATTCAGTGGTTGTGTATAAGCAAACTTCACCCGACTGGCACGATATGCTCCAAATATTATTCTGGATCTTGATAGAAAAATCAATCGCTTTTACATAGGATTGAAACTAAGGTATCGAAGGGCGTTGGCCTCCCGTGAAATCAAATATTATGAGAAACATGTCAGATGTGCTAAGAGGGTAGAGATGGAGTTTCTTTATAATCACATGCATTTTGTAAACAAAGATAAAAGAGGTCTAGTTGGCAAGCAATGGGTAAGAATCAACCAAATAAATCTAATTGTAAGAAAATCCAATTTATAGTTTGTGAAAAGTTTGGCAAGAAACACCCTTGGGAATGTCTTAGAAAAACTAGGAAGTGTTTTAAATGTGGTAAGTTTGGACATATGGCCCATGATTTCTATCAAAATGATCCTAAGACTAATCATGGAAAGCAGACTATAATGTGTTTTAAATTTGGTGAGATGGTTCATTAAGAAAATGCCTGCCAAAAGAGAGATCCAAATAATGCAAAATATCCAGACTACAAGCGGAAAAGTGTAGTGAGATCCCTTGAGACTATGTTAGAAGTTGTCAGGCTATCCAATGATGTTGTACCAGGTACATTTTTTTTTCACACAGATTTTTCAAAAGTTTTGTTTGGTACAGGGTCTACCCATTCCTTTATATCTGAGAAATTTTCATGTAAATTGGAAATATCACCTCATCAAATGAGACCTGAACATGTTGTTAAAACACCATGGGAAAATATTATAGCAAAGAGGAATTATAAAAATATTTATATTGTGTTCTTTGGAAAGACTTTACCTACAAACCTTGTTATTTTACCCTTATTTGAGTTTGATTTTATTCTAAGGAAGGATTAGCTTTTTGATTATCATGCTATGATTGACTGTAGAGATAAAGAAGTTGTCTTTCAGAAAGAGTTTCAGTTTTTATAAAAGAATGAATCCATACAACTGATAAAATATTAGGAAGCTGAGAAACTATTAAAAGATGGAATTGAAATTTATCTTGCTCATATTGTTGAAAATAAGGGAACAATTCAAATTAATGTTGTTCTAGTGGTAAATGAATACCTTGATGTTTTTACTAATGAGTTACCCTGAATCATACCTGATGGAGAAGTTGAATTCACAATTGATTTAGTTCCTAATGCTAAGCTAATTTTAGAACCCCCATATCATATGGCTCCAATAGAACTTCTTGAATTTAAAAATCAGTTGTAGGATTTTCTTGAAAAAGGCTTCATTCATCATAGCACTTCATCATGGGGAGCCCCTATTTTGTTTGTTAAAAATAAATATGGTTCCATGAGACTAGGCATTAATTATAGAGATTTTAATAACATCATTTTTAAAAACAAGTATCCTTTTCCTCATATCGATGACTTGTTTGATCAGCTCCAGGGAGCTCAGTACTTTTCCATGATTGACTTGAGACTTGGATACCATCAGCTGAAGGTGAAGGAGGATGACATTCTGAAAACAATCATTTGTACTATATGTGGGCATTATGAATTTTTTATTCCATTTGGATTAACTAATTCACCTTCTGTATTCATGATCTTATGAATAGAGAATTTCATGAATTCTTGGATAATTTTGTGGTTGTATTTATTGATGAAATTATGCTATTTTCTAAAAATAAAGTAGAGCATGAAAAACATCTAAGGGTTGTTTTTAAAACATTAAAAGAAAAATAAACAATATAGAAAATTCAGAAAGTGTTATTTTTGGTTGCAAAATATTTCTTTTCTTGGTAACATTGTAAATAGGGATTGAATAACAGTTGATCTTACCAAAACAAAAGTATTTGATGAATTCCCAAGACCCAAAAATGATACAGAGATTTTTAGTTTTCTTGGGTTAGAAGGTCATTATAGATGGTTTGTTAAGAAATTTTCATGGTTATCTAGGCTGATAACTAAGTTAACATGGAAATGGGTTAAATTTTTTTCGACAGAGGAATGTGATGTTTTTTTTTCGGGAACTGAAGAAGATATTGGTGAATGCTATAGTTTGGGACTTACCTTCCCAAAATGGAGATTTTTTCATCTACAGTGATGCCTATTTAAAGGGAATTGGTTGTGTTTTGATGCAGAATGATTAGGTAATTTCCTATATTATGAGACAACTAAAACCTCATGAGCTAAATTATCCCACACAAGATTTGGAATTAGCAGCTATGGTTTTTTCATTGAAAATTTGGAGGCATCATCTATACAGAACCAAATGCCAAATATATACTGACCATAAAAGTCTAAAGTATATAATTACTGATAAGGAATTAAACCTAAGGCAGATAAGCTGGCTACAACTGATAAAGGATTATGGCTGTGCGATCAATTACCATCCTGCAAAAGCAAACAAAGTGGAAGAAACATTAAGTCAGAAACATCATACATCATTAACCATGCTACATTTGGAACATGATACCTTGATTAATAATTTCCTGAATTTTGGGTTAGGAGTTGTTGGTGAACGGAATACCTCTGTTTTGTTTCAGGTTTCAGTGTAGTCTTCATTGTCAGATAGGCAGGAATAGAAGGAAGACCGTGAGCTACCGGAAAATATAGAATTTGTTAAAATGGGTAAGTTTCCAGAATTTAACCTTGACAATGATTTATATTTAAGATTTGGAAAAAGGTTGGGTCTGCCTAGTGATTAACAGTGAAAAAAATAAATTTTTGTGGGAAGCTCATAGTTCTCCATTTTATGTTCATCCTAGAAGTGCAATGATGTACAGATAACTTCGGGAGTATTTTTGGTGGAATGGAATGAAAAGAGATATTGCTGATCTTACCATGAAATGTTTGACGTGCCAAAAAGTTAATGTAGAGTAGAAGATACCGAAGCGGATGCTTCAGCATTTTACAGTGCCATTGTGGAAATGGGAGAATATATTCATGGACATTGTGGTGGGACTACCAAAGTCTTCTCGAGGTAACAATGAAATTTGGGTTATTGTTGATCAGCTAAAAATGTCTGAAAATTTTCTTTCTATTCGAGATAAAATGACTTTGGATCAGGTTTCCCGATTGTACCTCAAGGATATTTTAAGGTTACATGGAGTTCCTCTTACCATTTTATCTGACCAAGATCCCCTGTTCATTTCTAACTTTTGGAAGGGACTTCAGAAGTCATTGGGCACAATGTTAAATTTCAGTACAGATTTTCATCTTCAATCATATGGGCAGTTAGAATGAATGATTCAAACTTTGGAGGATATTCTTGGATCTTGTTCAATAAACAATCAGGGAAGTTGGAATCCTAATCTTTCTCTAGTTGAGTTTTCTTATAATAACAATTTTCATTGTAGTATTAAGATGGAACCTTTTGAGGCCTTGTTTGGGAAGTGGTGTCAGACTCCAGTGTTTTGGGATGAAGTCAGTGAAAGAAAGTTGAAGGGGACATATTTAGTAGAATAAGTGGCTAAGAAAGTGAGGATGATCAAGTATCACATGATGACAACTAAGTGTGGGAAGAAAATTTATGAAGATAACTAAATAAGAGACTTCTCTTTCGAGGTAAGTGACCATGTTTTCTTTAAAATCTATCCATGGAAAGGTGTGATGCGTTTTGGTAAGAAAGGGAAGCTATGTCCATGGATAATCGGTCCTTTTGAAATCTTGGAGAATGTTGGTATAGTGGAATACCATGTAGCATTGCCTCTGAGCTTGTTTTAGGTACACAATGTTTTACATGTTTTGATGTTAAGAAAGTATGTGCCAGATTCATCACATGTCTTGAGCCTAGAAGCAGTTCAGTTGGAAGAGAACCTTTCTTCTGAAGAGAAACCAGTACAGATTCTTGATTGATGGGAACATGTATTTCAGAATAGGGTAATGCACCAGGTAAAGGTTTTGTGGAGAAACCACATAGTTGAGGAAGCAACATGGGAGTGTGAAAATGCTATGAGGGAAAAGTACCCTCAATTGTTTAATAAGTAAATAAAATTGTGAGGACCCAATTTCCAGAAGGTGTGGATAATGTAACATCCCATTTTTTCCAAAAATAAATTGAAATGCATGGAACATTGTTTTAATTAGATATTCTTAACTAGCATTTAAAACATAACTTTTCCACTTATATATTTTGAATTTCAAGAAACAATCATCTACAATTGTGTTCAGTATGTTATTTGGAGTCTATTGGAACCAACTTGTTTTTTAGTGAATAGAAACATGCCTTTATGAATAATAATATGAATAGTAATATGACCCTAATGACTATTAAATTTTATTATTATTTTATTTTCTTTAGGCTTTAAGATAATAACATCTTGGTTAATTTTTCATCGTGATATAGAAGTAGTTATAGAATTAGAATTTTTAATTTTTAAATTATGTATGCCTTTATTTTAAAATTAAATAAATAATATTTAGAAAGATACTTTAAAAAAATGGAATTCATTTTTTAATTCTACACGTCGAAAAATGGTTAGCATACATTTTTTGTTTTTTCTGAAATTCATGATTTTCAGTGAATAGTTAAATATGATAAAATATTGTATAATAAAATTATTAGTAAAATACACTATTTATGACATCATAATTTACGAAAGGCCAAAAGGTTCTAAATCAAATCCCATTATTAACATTTTTGGTCACATGAACTATGACTATTCATAATCATAGGAATAAATATTATATTAATGATTAAAATAATGAAAAATACCCCCTCTCCTCCACTATAAATTCCACCCTCAATCCCCTCTTGTTACTACACATCTAAAGCCTTGACACATGCCTATATTTTGTCCAATACTTCTCCCAAGGATCTTCCCCACGTCCTAGACCTTCTGGTCTCACCAAAAGACCAAACCCAAATCCCTTAAGAAGGATCTCAAGGAGAAGAGATCAAGAGGTAAAAATCCTCTTTTGTTTTCTTTCTTTTCTTTCTTTTTATGTTATTCTCTTCCTTTACCTTTTGAATTATGTTGGGATATTTCATTCCATATCACCCCTTAATGTAAATATTATTTATGAGTGATTAGATATTCCATTTCTCTCATCAAATGATATTTGTGAAATTTTATGAGAGGCCGTTAGGCTGCCAAATTTTTGTGAGAAATTTCAGAAGTTTTATTTTATTTCATGATTAATTTTTCTTCTTTCCTAACCCCCTTCTATCCAAGAGGCATTAAATATCCAGAAGCATGTATATTATGGATGTTCTAATGTTCATGGAAAATTCTTCATCATTGTTCTTCTCCTCTCCCACTTATCCAATGAATTAAAAACATTGTCCATGATGTGTCGAATTACCGACATCGTGGATGATGTGATTTCATTTTTCATTAAATTTGTCAAGTCTGGTAATGAAACCAATATTATGGTTGATCCATGTCATAATATGTGTATTATTTTTCATTAATGGTTCTGGAATGCGTTTTAACACATGGTTTTAATTTATAAAATGAAATGACGTCGTTATTATCAAAGTACCACTAAAATGATCTAAACGAAAATCGGTAATGTTTTAGATTATGAATCATCATCATATTAAAAATCAAAATGATAAATGGTATTAATTATGTTACTAGAAATATGTAAATAAATTTCCATTCCAATTATGGAATTTCACTTCCAATCGACAAGAACATCCACCATGAACCAATCATGGAAATCTTGTGAAGAACTCACCCAAAAACAGTGCAAGGAGAAAAATACTAACAATTAAAGGGTGAAAAGATGTTATGAAATGATAATATAAGATGTTATAAACATGAAAATTTTTATTTAAAATAATAATAACACTCTTTTAACTATTATACAAGTGGTTTAAGCATGATGTAATTAAGACAAACACGAGGTAACAGAATTCTTAACCCGATTTCAATTCTTTGGGTTGACCTTATACTTCATTATTTATGTTCAATATAAATTGTTTGTGTGATGGTTTCTATTTATATTATGGTTTATTATGTGTATTTACAGAATATATACATACTTCATCTATTCTATTAATTATCTCTTCAATTATATGATATTTATAAGGTGCTTTTCTTTAAAAACCCATTTATTTAATTCGGTTTTACAAAATTCCTAAGTAATGTTTTTTTTGGAATTATTCATGTTGTATGATTATGTTTTGGTTCATTGTAATTATTTATGATTAAGGGTGGGACATATATTTCCCTACAACTCTTTGTTTATGAGTACGTTAGAGGTCACCTGTATTGTTACTCCAAGTGTAAAAGCGATGGTTACACAAAGTAAGGTAGCCATAGGGGTTACAAATTATAATGTAGCCAAAAATTGTTATAAGATTATGTAAGTAATGCCCCATGATACCTTTATGATTATATTTATGTTCTCATGTTTGTGTGGATCTTGTTTAAATATCATTTTACAAGAAGTACGTATATATGGGTGACAATAATGTCTTTTGAAAATGTTTTCATACGTTATGAGTATTCATGGAATAATATGATCTTTCCTTATTTTTAATCCCGTACTGAGGTTTTGTGTTCATCTCATTTTTTTAAATTATTTTCATAGGTTAATGGATGTGTAATACAAGGAAGGAATCCATGTTAAATGTTGATGAATTATAAAGGAGTCTTGTTTTCAATTATAATGTTTTATACTCTAAAAAAATGGAAACTGTTTTTATGGTATCCACTCTGTAATAATGTGATATGTTATGAATGTGTTGTCCTAATTCCCTAAAAATCTATACTTGAAAAGATATTCAATGTCCAAGGAGTTTTTTTCTTGAATAAATTCAAGATTATATATGTAATAAGGTTGTGTCCTTATATTGAATCTATCATTCTAAATTCATTTAGATGCAGATTTTAGCAAGTGATAAAATTGTTCCTCTCTTTGATGGAAGAAACTAATAGATTTTAAATGAAAAATTTAATTCACATCTAAAATCTATCATGAAGGATTTTATTTCTACAAAATTTCATTAGATTTATGATCGTTATGAGACAAGATATTCCATGAAAAAAGTTAAATAGAAATGGATGTATATTGATACCAAAGATTATAATTATTATTTTTCGATATCTTTTAGATTTTATCTATATGTAATAAATGAGTTATACGATTTCCAAGTCCATGTGGTAAAAATTTTCCAACATATTTAAAGTTGATAGAAAGGTGATGTATGAAAAGATACATGTCCTTTATAATATATTTAATGATTTCAAAATCCTACTTGATGAGAATGTAGAAAGATTATTAAATTGAATCACTAATGTTTAGAGATTTATTTTTGGAATTATATAATAAAAAACGTATAAAAATATTATTAAGAATATTCTAATATAGTTTCCACCTATAAAAATTCAAATTATTTAGGTGTGGAGGAGAGTGATATTTCGACGATCTCTCTAGATGATCTGTTAATTATTTTGATGAATTATGTATTGTGATTTCTTTCATAAGGGACACCGATCCATGTTTTTAAATGGATATAATTAAAATACATGGATAATTATTATATAAATTAATTATTTAATTGTTAAGAGGATATGAAAGATGAATTACTCCCTCTTATGTAAATAAAATTTAAGAGTGGGAAAAGAAAAATCAAAAGAAACCATGACTATTTCTTAGTCCAATATTGTTTTTCATATTTCAATAAGCTTCCAAATAATATTTAATAACTATGAATGTTAATATATAGTTTCATAGAATCTACAATGAAGCTTTCCTCTATGAAGAGACTCTAAAACCAGGTGTTTTTCAGGGATCCTTTGTTATGTGTAAGATATTTGTGAGAATTTTATAAAATGATAGGGATGAATAAGTCAAGGATGTTGAAATAAAATTATTATTTTATATATAAGATTATATGATGCCTATATTTGATAAGGATGCACCGAAAATGGAGAAGTTCAAGAAACCTAAAGGGGAAGTTGATCCCACGGTGGGACATGAGGGAGCTCTCAATGAGATTGATATCAATGAAGAAAAATAAAATCATTAATAGAGTTATAAAACAATATTATGTATATGTGGATTAGTTAAATGAAAAGTTTGATTGGATATAAGAAGAGTCTGGTAAACAACTATTTAATTAGGTGAATTCAGAAGATGTTTTGTGTATCAAGCTATGTATTTTAGAAAATACTAAGGTGTTGATTGCAAAAAATCCAATCTTAAAGGGGAGAGCTATCATGGTTGAGTCTATTGAATATGATCTTGTTTCCATTAATGTGAAACTAGAATCTACAGTCAAGTCATGTGATTCTGAGAAAAAGCTTCAATTTGGGTGGTTTAAAAAAGGATAATTGATAAAACTGTTCATGTGAGGTTTTGATGTTTTCAACAAATTTTTTAATGTAAATAGATCCAAATTTGTGGGAAAAATATATATCAACTATTTGTAGCAAAATCATAAGATGAAGCTATGATAGATCTGAAAATGGGAAATCATAAGTTTGGTAATTCTAGAAACAAACCTAAGTCATTAGATGTTTGAACAATGATCACTATTAAAAAAATGAAATTACAGGGATAAAAATAATCCATGATCCTCAAATACATTTCAATAACCCAAGAAATATATAATGGATATGGAAATACAGAGTAATTAAGAGGAGAATATCTTTCCTCATATGAAGTTTCTATTCTATGATTCCATTGGGATCACAATGTCCAGAAATTAAGAGGCATGTATATATTATAATGGTAAAGATCATAGAATTTGGTAATGAATAATGATACTATATCCTTCACCAAACAGTATAAATGACTTATATGGTCATTTTTTTTGTTTTTCTAACATTAGTTATAATGAGGTTGATTGTAGGTAAAGGGGAAGTTCAACGAGTAACTATAGATCGCTGATACTATTGAATTAATGTTAACTAAGAAAAATACATAAGAAAAATATGTACTCTCCATTGAAATAAGTATATTACTATTAATTAACCATGCATTATGAATATGAATTTTAGAGGCCATATTTTTATTTTACTCGATTTGATATCTCATGGAATGAAAAATAATAATGCTGGGAAGGAAAATATGGAAGAAATAATTATCAAAATATGAAGGAAAAAACTCATACATCTCTATAATTTGTGTTCATTTCACATGAATAGAATTGTTAATGACTCAAAATATTTGGAATATTGAGATGATGAAACTATTTTTGGAAATGAAATATAATTGAAGATCAATGGGAGTGGCAATACCCATTTAGTAGGAGATGACATAATGAAAAATAAAGTCCTCATTATGGATTTGTTCTGACTTAATATTCTATATGTGAGTTAGCTTTGAGAATATCTTATTGTAAAAAACTGACTCCAATAACCTAGATCTAGTGTTTAAATTATATCATTGGTACATGATATAAGGGATGTGACCACATAGTATCTATTAATATTATAGTATTAGAAAAAAGGATACATATATTATTCCCATATTACAGTAAAAATATAAAAAAACCATTTATATGAAACATTATCTCATCCTTGAGGTCATTCATATTATCATTCTTTATATATCAAGAAAGTTAAAATAAAAAAAGGGTGAGATCAGATTCTTGGTAAGGGTTTTGAATAAAACAATCATGAGTAAATATGTCATAATCAATATACCATTGAAAATAAATGAAAACACACTCCATTTAATCAAAAACATGAGAATAAAATCTATCCATAGATAATAACAATGTTTTAATATCATGGAGAATAATAACTAAATTATCATTGAATGAAATGATTAAAATTGGATGAAATGATATCAAACATCAAGATATATTTACCATTGGGTAATTATGTAAAGGTAGTTTAATTAATGTGTTGGTATAAAATAAAAAACCATTCGAAATTTTTTTCATATAGTTTTTCTCATGATACTAATCAATGCATTAGAAAGATTTAATGAAAATTTACCCACATATTATTTCATGTCATATGAATTCATCATATATTGAATGATCTTTCTAATTTTTAAATAACATGCTTTATTAAAAAAATGTTTTCATTGATAAAAGAAGTAAAAATATCATTATCTCAACATCCAATCAAATAACATTCCTAGTATAGAATAATTTATAAAAATGGTATATGATTTAAGAAAAAATAATATCCATGAGACAAATAATATGGATATTTAAGAGAAATATATTTTCTCATGAAAAGTGATCATATGAATGGGAAAATTTTAAAATTTATTTAATGATCACAAAATTATTAAGAGATAAAATAAGATCATCAATTCATCAGGAAAGTAGAATTAGTAGTAAAACCAAATAATTTGGAAAATAGAATATGATCAAATAAAAAAATGGATAATAAATTTTTATTAATGGATTTTTCATTGAAAAACCATTGAAAAAAATATCATAGAAGTCGAATGGTGTAAAAAATTATAGCTGTAAGAACATATGTTAGCACTATAAAAGAAAAATAAAATCAGTACTTATGACTTCGTGAAAAATTAAAAAATGAACCTTTTTTTAGAAGAATAAAAATATTACATTAAAAAATTTATAAATGTATTTTATAAGAAAAATAAAACAAATAAATCATTTGAGTAAATAAGAAGGGGTTTTTTAAAACTATTTTGAATGATATAGACAATGAAGAATAATACAACATATCAAAAAGAAAAATAAGATATGTTTTTACATTAAAAATTTCCTTTCTTGATTCTTGTTAAAAATAGAGAAATAGTGACAAATAAATTTTTAAACTCTTTAAACATATTGAAGATAATAAAATTGATGGATTTTATTATGAATCAATAACATAATTACTTCACCGAAAATTAAAATGAATTCCCAAAAAATGAGATTGTAAAAATAATTCTTCAATATTCCATAAATTTTTAATTGTAACCCATTAAAAAAGAAAAAATTAATTGAAACATTAATAACCTTGAACTAAAATATATTCATTTATATATATCAAGTAATAATTATAAAAAATAATATAAAATAGGTAAAGAATACCAAATATTCTTCAATTGAATGAAAATTGATGAAATAACCCTTTACAATGATTGTATCATTGGAGTGAGAGATAATAAATAAACTGTGTGGTAATAATTTAAAAAAAAAACAAAATACCAAGGATAATAAAAGTTAAAATAATCATATATCATTACACATATATTATTTTCATTATATATACAATGAAGAACTATTATGACCCGATAAAAAAATTGAGTTTAGAAAGACCTTACCCCATGTTTGCCATTCCTCCTAAGTAATTTTAAATTCCTTTATAATAAATTTTTTATAATTACAATTATATATAAGAAAAATATAACTAGTTATAATTTCATATAGGATCCACTTATAACATTCTCTTACCCATTTATAAACAATTATTTTTTAAAATCATCATTTTCATGTGTTCACTGTTACATTTTTTATGTATGTTTTGGATCACTTGTTTATGTTCATAAATGGTGAAAATTATTCCATCATCATAATATTTTTAACAATGGTATAAATTTATTATATTTTAATTATATATATTTATAATAATAATTTAAGGGTAGAAATTAAAAAACGAATCACATCTCTTTATAGAGGTGGATGTTTAAACATATCCAAGAGCAACATTTTCATTATTTACAAGTGGAGGAATCAAAAGGTCAATGAAATATTATATTTAAATGAAAAAATTTATTTCATAAATACAAAATTTATTTATCAGTTCTATCTTCATAACCATCTATATAATATGGTTATGAAAAACAAATTACACCATTATGTAGAGGTAGTAAGTCATTAGTACATACGCACGATGTTTTCACATTTTTTAGGATAGAAAAGAGGTTGAAAATGGTTGTACCATAATCATATTATATTATATATAATTATATTATGTGGGATTCATTATTTTGTTTTGGTAAAATGGATTTATAATAATTATAAAATGATATAAAATAGATAGTGCTCGGTTATGATTTTTACCTCTTCATTGGGAAACCTCCTTTGACATATGCATTAAGAAATTAAACTAAGGTATTTTTGAAAGAAAAAAATATATAGGTTATGAGGATTCAATATAGGAAGGTATTATGGTAGTGTTTTTAATATATATAACTCTTATGAAGTGTAGAAAAGAGATGGTAGGTGGTATCCTTTTATAATTTAAGGGAAGGACACACATGGAATTTATTAAAAGATTAAATTATATAAACATTAAAATAATTTACAGTTGAAATATAGAACCCAAAATTAAAATATAAGATGTCATAGTGTCTAAAAAATTCAACCAATCAAATTTGGGCTTGTTTTGGTTAGAATTTATGACTATATCCATGTTAACAACATTAAATTCATTTTATCCTCACCTATGGTAAGTCATCTTTTTACAATGATAACCTATTATATGGCCAAAAATAAAAGAGTCAATGTATGAAATTTTTGACATGATGATTCAAAATTAGTAATATATATTATTTTATTCATTTTACATAGATGGAATAAATTTATTTTTATATAATAATACAACATAAATAAAATATTTTTTTATAAAAATACCCATTTTTATGAGTAAATTTATTTTATATTGAAATAAATTGATAAATTAGTTTCCAATATTTTTTATTCTTAAGTAATTGAAAATAAATGTTTTTATACATCGGGATAAATCCAAAAATGAATGGAATCTTCCAACTATGCAATTAAATTCAGAGAACCAAAAATAGATATAACTTTGAATAAAATATATTTTATCTCCATGATAGTATATATTGGGATCCAAAACTAAAAATAATATCTAAAAAAATATTTTCCTCTTTAGACAAATATTTGATCTGGAATAATTATTAAAAGAATATAAAGGCATGCGTTATAGAGATTCTAGTGCCTCAATTCATGGTTTAACCAAATTTATCCTCTTTTGTTGAGGTGACAAAATTTTACAATGATTACCATTCAAAAATAAAAAATATTCATTTGATTTTATTAAAAAATATTAATTATAATTATTTCATATATTTTATACATTTAACTATATACAATTAACAAATGTGGTATAATTTAATTTAAAATTAAACAAATAAAAAGTTATGAAATGTTTCCTTACATATAAACTGTCTTCATACGAAAATAAAGATTAATATTGAATCCAATGAACATAATTTTATATATTATATGATATATAATGTAATTTTACATTGAAAATATTTTATATTAATAAATAAAACATTTTAAATGATTAAAACAAAACAAAAATGTTCAATGGAAATTATTATTTTTTCAATATCAATTAAAAATCATTATTATTAGAAAATTATCAAAAAATAATTTAATGCAAATTTTGATATGATGATTTCAAAATTATATGAATTTTTTGAAATATAATTTATAAAAGTGGTAGATATTAATTATAATATTATTTCACCTAAATAAATAAGAACAACTTTTGATGAAATTGTATTTTTGAATCATAAAATGTCTTTTTTGAAATATCATTACATATTTATTATAAATTAATCAAATAATAATAATTATATAAATCTTTTATACCTATTTTTATAATGTGTTTATCCCAATTAATATGGATTATTTCAATGGATAGTTTTCAGTGGTATATAATGTTAAAATTTATTTAGACTTGGGGCTTCATGTGTAACAAACTATGAATGAAATTAGATTTATTTGAAGAGAAATATTTCATAAAGACTTGTGTTGGTGTTGGTATTTTGGTTACATGTAACAAATAGTGGTTTCACGTTAATAAAAGTGACAAGGTCTCTCTTACGCGTGGAGAGATAACTAATGGAAAACATTACCTATTGAACAATTAGGAAAATTCATGTCAATTTATAAAATATATAGAAAAGAACATGTGGAATTTGAGGTCAAATCATTTACTATTAAAAATAATGGAATCATTATATTGGAAAATCGATATAATATACATTCCAGGTCTAAATAGAGAATGAAAAACGACATGAGATGCACATATGTGGGAATTTTTTTTCAAAATCCAAATCAATCAATATACAAGAAATAATATGATATGCTTAATCAAGTCCAAAAACATTTATGTGGTCTAATGAATATATATAGAACATAAAAATAATATTAATAAATTATTTTCATGAATGAATATTTATAGTGGTTTATATATGTTTATGCAAAGAGAGACAGAAATGTCCTGGGATTCATTAATAAGTGTCTAAGAAAATTCAAAAATGAGACCGAACACACAATTAAGGCATGATATACTAAATCCAAAGTAGATTATACCTAAAGGTAATTAGATAACAATATCATGAAACATGTAATAATGTTCCAAGTATTATATTTAATAACTTCACCAAAAATTGATCTTTGGAACAATGAAATCACATGAAGAACAATATAACAAAAATATCACTCATATAATGTTTAATTTGATGACATTATTAGAATTAGGTGGTAGATGTTATTGTTTACACTCATAATTATGGTTTTTAGGCTGTAGGGAATAGAGAACCTATAGGAAATAATTTATTGAATGAAGCATTTTTTTTAAAAGAATATTGTCGTTGTATATTAGTCCTAAATCAGAAACAGTGAAGTAAATCAATGAAATTATAGTGATTATTTAGATGAATTAGTATTAATAGGATATTTAAAAACATTAATGCCTATATATTCTACAAAAAAACCATGTAAAACCTTGGGGAGTTTATATATTAAATATATTGAGGACAATAAAGTGAAGAACTCAAGATTAAAAAATACCAATGTTATCTAGATAGATGTATAGGTAGAAAAGTAATTTCAAAACACTCAAAAAATTATACAATATTGTATGAATGATGAGGACTATAATTTTATGTCCAAACAAAATGTTATTTATGATGGTAAAAAAAATTTCCCTTAGATTTTAAATAGGAGAACAGAGGTAGTAACATAAAATATAATTGCAGTAATATCTACACTAACATAGATAAAGTTATTGGGAAATATAGATATTGTCAATATACTATCAATTGTGGAAAAATATCATTTGAATAATTTATAAGAGATTAAACATGACTTAAATATTTTCACAATGAATTAGATTATATAGAGAAAAGATAGACTTGGGAGAATTTTAAAAGATAGAACATCACCATGTGATAATAACGGTGTGCATCATAAGTAGAAAAATCAATGAGAAATGAAATGTGATCCAAAACATGGAAATATTGGTGTGTAAAGATTTTGCAGAAATGGAAGAAATTGATGTTGAAGAAACATTTTACTAATTAGCCTGATTAGAGTTAATTAGGATCTTTTTTTTCTATATAAAATTAAAGATGATAAAAAGTTTACTAGATGTATATTAAAATTAAATTATTAAAGAGTGTTCTTGAAGAGTATGTTTACATTAAACAACTACTCTGATTTCTTGTTAAAAATGATGAATAAAATTTATATATTAATTAATACTCTGTGTAGTCTAAATTCATAACTGACATCATGATATGCTCATCTAGATTCATATTTGAAGAAGCTGTAATTAAAAAGGGGTTGGGTAAACTATAATATCAATATGAAGATATATAAGAAACACCAATTTATAGTTCATGTGTATGCGGATGATATCAAATATGGTGAATTCAATCATAAATTAATGGAATATTATCCTAATAAAATTAAATTCGAAATTTAAATGTCTATGATCGGTTAACTCACATATGTTTTTGGGTAACTTGTGGTACAAAATAAGTAATAAGATTTTTACTCTAAGGAAAATTATATATGAAAGCTTCACATGTAGTTTAACATGAACGATTACAAACCAATTTCAACATAGATTGTAGTTGGAACCAATATTGGGATGCATGAAGATGTGAATTATGTGTATCCCACATTGTAGATTATGACAATTGAAATATTTTTATTTCATGAAAAGAACATAGATGAATATTTTCATTAAAACAGGTTTATCAATAATATATTATTATAATATGACAGAATACGATCTCACAATGGTTAAATTTATTGTGAAGTTCATTCATGGTACTGTAAAATGTGGATTTCTATTTTCTATAAGAATAGATCATGTGTTATAAATGTTTTTTATACTAATTAAGAAGAAGAATTGGCGGAATGTATGAACATAATTTATGGTTATTTCTTGATTAGAAATAAATGGTTTTCCTTATTGAAAAAGAATAATAAATCCACTTACCTATGAATTGGAAAAGTATAATATATATAAGGAAATATGACATGATATTAGCTTTTGTGGATGAAGAAACAACTTAAAGATCATTGATGAGGTGAAGCAACTGATCGTGATTTTATGTGATTAAAATAGTGACATTGATAACATGAAAAATCCATTATATAACCCACATAAACTATATATTATTATTAGGTTTCACTTCATTTAATATAAATTATATCATGGAATGGTCAAAATGGAATATGTTAAAACTAATGACCAAGGGGATAAAATCTTGATTTAGCTGTTGGCCACAACATGTTTGAGAAATGTCAGTTTAATATAGGTGTTTGAAAACCTCCTCACTATGATGAGGTTTAGATATTTCTCATATTCTAATTATATTTATTTGATTACATGTTTACTTATGATTATAGGGGTCATTATGTCATTTTGTTTTTCGGAAAGGGGGAGAAAATGATATGAAATTCCAATGATCATCAATTAGTTTTATTTTTTCCCTCTCACATTCATGGGGAGATGGTGTAAATGTCAAGGGGAGATAAAATACATTTTTAAATGCATTTTGTGCATGAATGTATGGGAATTTATTATATCTTGATGTCAAGGGTAAAATTGGAATGGTGAAAGTCTTCTGGCATGAAAATATATGTTGATATCTCCTTTTCTATAAAATGATTTTCTCATGTAAACATAGAGTTATGGATGATTTATTTTACTACATTCTAAAAAAATTAAATATAACCTTTTATTTCTAGTAAACAAAAATCTATAGAATATAGAAACCAAGGTGACCGTATTTGGAGATTTATGGTGTGTTGTTTTTTGTCAACCCATTCTAGTTTGATCAAAATGAGGGAAAAATAAGGGAGATTATTTGTATGAAATTGATACTCGAAAGATATTTGAAATTCTTTCCATTTTTTAGTGTTTATAAATTTTTGGATGTGAAAATTGGTGGTTTGTGGTGAAGCTATTCTAAGTATTACAAAAAAATTGAAAATATCAACACTACAAAAACACATACCACATTTAGAGTATGAAACCGCGATGGAGGAATACAAATCCACATTGTATTTTTAGTGATGTAGTTTTGTTCACATGGTAAGAATATGAATCATAAAAATGGTGTCTCATTTGTTATTGTGAGGTGAAATGGTTTAGAATATACCTTGGGTGGCACTATGTGAAGCAATTGATATTTATAGTGATGAAATTTTTCAATGTAAAAAATCCCACAAATCATGGACTATTCATGAAGCCGAGAATGGATATTATCTTTCGATAGAGATACAGTGATTAATAGAGCCCTGTAATGTCCAAAATCCTTTGAATCATGGATAGTTCCAAAATCATAATATAATGTTTCTGTTTGAGTCGAGATGAATTGTTTTATATAGCCCATAAAGGATGTTCATTAATATATCCTTTACGCAGTATAGGCTTTCAGATGAGCTATAATTAAATTTTAGTGACAATGAATTTATCTTATGTTTTTGGATATATATACGATAATTTTGATATATTATGGATTGATAATATTATTTTGAAAAGTTATAAATATTTGTAAAAAAATTATATTATTCAAAAAGGTCATACATGAAGTCTAATACATACTGAAGAGGCCGGAATGTAATTAATGAACATTTCAAGAATAAGATTGGTTCACGAAGAAATGGGTTTTGTGAAGAAGAACTCAAATAGTAATGAAATGAAGGAATGAATGATGTACATTATATAGAGACAGTTCATGGAGTGGTACAACATATACTATTAGGCAGTTCACATATAGATATGGGTTGTTCACAATGCACATTACATGATTAAAATTATATCTTATAAAACATGGGGCTGAGGTTCTTTAAAGAAAGGGTTTTTGAGAAACGTTATCTAGTGGTCATTCTGATTTTCAATTAGGGTATTGGAGAATAATTTTTTCAAATTCATGATTTAGTACATTTCAGAAATTATGAACACTATAATTCATTTTTACCTCTCTAGGATTATAGGTCTACAAAACTATAAAAAGTTGATCGAGAATGAAAATAAAACATTATATTTCCAATGGAAATGTAGTTGGCTTACATTGTTAGAATAGATCCAAACTGGAATGTTTTGGTAAAAATGTGAATAAGGGATGTTTTATAATTGAATGTGAGGAGGATAGTATTACTATCTATCACACAATGACTCTAAATGAAACTAATATAATCGTATGGGATAAAGATATTAAGTGGGTCTATTATATTGTTCTAGAAGACACAAATGATTCGTATGAGCAATGAATAGTTATTGTATATTTCCCACTTATATATACAAATGGATTATAGTTGTTCATTTTTTATAACAGTTTTTCTTAGAGATACTCTATTTAACTCAAATTTAATTTTAAAATGAATCATTATCATGGGGGTGATGGGTGAATCTTTTATAGGTGGTTATATTTATGATTTAAAATTTTCTATTTATTTAATTTATTTTCATATATTTATTCTAGTATCAGTATTAATATTTTAATAATTAAATCAATTATTTTTATAAAATAGTATGAATTTGTGTTTATAAGGATCAAGTTATTTTTCATGTAATCGTAGGGCCCCTGATAGAGAGGTTGATTTTTTGAACTATGATACCCAAGAGAAGGTCTTATATGATGACACACATTTTTCATTAGGGAACTGGGAGACTACATTGATTCAACAGATGGTGAAAATGATTTGATACACCCATATATTTTCCCTATCATTCATGATATGAAATCATTCCCTATATTGTGGACAAAAATATTGTATATGGATATTTATTTCATAAAAAAATTTATATTTTCATGACATTATATTTATTATTTTTATATTTATTGAAATTTTTAATAGGATAATTTTCTATCCATCATTAATGAGTTTTGGCCTATGTGTATCACCAAATTTTGAAAATTTATGGATTTGGTATAAATCATGGGTGAAGAGAGATCATTGATCAAAATTTATGGGTGTTCTATACAACATACAATGAGTCCTACTATGAGATACTATTACCCATTAGCATGATTTTTTACCATATTGGGAAAGTGAGGTGGATAGAGTGAGATTTCTAATATTGAAAATATAAATGAATTATATATTTTAGCTATCTAATAGTTTAATATGTTGAACAGATAATAAGTTTTTTCATTATTCATGTGATAAATCATTATAGGGGATAAGTTCCATACATATCACTCATGATATTTCATGGATTAAACACGATGGACATTAAGAATTTATTTATCATTAAACTATTCAAAATATTCTCATATAGTATTCATATAAATATATAATGGGTATTATACACATATATTTACTCTAGTGAATTGAATCCATCAATTGGATTCTGGTATGGATGGATAATCAATGGACTAAAGATCTAAATGTTATAGGTATTATAGTAAAAAATATTTTTTGATCAAATTCATTTTTATGTTATATATAATATTCATATATTGTATTCAATTTATTATGTATATTTGATGGGATAAGTTTCTTTATTACCTGACAATGTTTCAAGAGGAGTCTTGACATATTACGTCACATATAAATGAGATATTTAATTTTATTATAATTCCTGATGGTAATAGATATATCATGAAATATTTAACTAGTGTCTGAATTAATTTAGTTGTGAAAGTGGAGGTGATTGGTGCATACACAATTCTTGCAAAGTGCACATAGGTTGGGGTAAATGCTATATTGTAGGCTATGTTGTGAAATACTGATGCGCAATTTATAAAACTAGGGATAGAGTATTAAAAAGTATTTTAACATATGTAATCATTTATAGAGTAGGTGAACATGAAAAATTATTAAATAGGTTCATGAAATTGTTGATGATACATGTGTGTCAGCATCATAGGTAAAAATTTGAATAAATTATATTTAATTTTTTTTAATATTATTATAATAAAATTTTATTATTTATTATAGGAACATTATGTAAGTAGTTATTAGTGATTTTATTTCCTACGTTATCCATAATAGGATTTAGTATAGGCATAAGGTATGTTCCATTACTATTTTATAGTGATCTGGGAAATGGGAGAATACAATGCTCATTTTTAGTTATAGAGACCTGATCACATTAAAAGGTAAAAATGATAATTTTCTTTTTAAAACAATCCCAATATTATTATATAATATTATCTTTGTTATCTTTGTGGTTTTCTAACTTTTGTTATATAATTTTAAATAATTTCAAGATGGAATAATTTCATAGAGATTTGGTACTTTTTAAATTAAAATAATATTTATGCAATGATTTTGAATTTTAATATATCTTAAAAAGAGAAAAAATGAAAATTTTGAAATCATAGTTGAGTATGCGATATGTGAAAGTAGGGAAATAACTATTTTATTCTATAGATACAAATTGATATGGGGATATTGAGGATTATACTTTCCCATGGAGTTTGATCCGATCCATAAAAGAATTTAATAGTGATGGACTATGAAACTGAAATCTGAAGCCTAGACAATTCATCTAGTAGGAGGGATTTTTATTTTGGTTTCCACTTCATAATTATTTATATTTTAATTTTTAGTTTCTTTTACTACTACCTTAATAGGTAAATAATGTCCCATGGAGATGAAATTTATATAGAAATGGGTGTATCAAGATTGGTCACACATTTTTTCTATCTAAAATTCTAGATCACATGAAATCACATTGTCGAGTTCACATAATGTAGTTATTTGGTGGAAATCTGGTTGAATATAGAGTCTAAATGTTTTTTACATTATATAATACATAGTGTAATACCATTTTATGTTGGGATTGGGATGTTATAAAATACCTGAACAGGCACACCATGTGAGGTACATGACATGTAATAGTGTATGATATGTGAGTCTGGATGACACAACCTGAGATATGACACACAACATGAGTAATACTATGGTTCCAAAAATCATGTTTTGAATAGTTAATGTTGTGAAATATGATAATACCAAACTAAGGGTCTTTTGTTTCATTAAAATCAATCTAAATTTAGACAAAGACCATTTATTTTGAGGATTAAATGTCAAGAAAATGTTGACACATTCCCATATCGAATCCTCGGATATACACATATTATACTCTATTTAACATGACATGTACAATGGAATTACATGAAGAGATGTTAATGATACATACTAATAATGTTTTTTGGGGGATTACATTCCATAAATGACCTAGAACATGTCATTTATTATTCCCTTTAGTGGTGTTTTGTGTATTTTCCCACCCATGAGTCTAATTTGGACATGTTTTTAGTTCATTATAACTATCATTCCTTATAGATCCTGACTGTGGGTATGACATTCACAATCAAACTCCATATTTTAGATTGTTTATGGATGTTTTTGGATCTTATTCCCATGGGGATTATGATTAATTCTAAATGATGATGTAGATGAATGGTAATGAAGTTAATTTTCACCAAAAACACTTTCACACAGGGGAATAAAGCCATTTTTGAGTTCAGATTTATTTTAGAGTTATAATTATTAGGTCGTTTAAATGAGTATTGATTATTCATTAAATCAAGGGTTTGTGAATGTATTTATTGGTTCTATTATTGCATCAGGGTAGTCCATATGTACTTTGATATCAATGGTGATGCTAAGGATATTCCCTCATTCACAAGTATCATAGAGTTATATTGGGTGAATATGGTTAATATGGGTGAATGGGGAGTTATTCATTCACCCACTTTATTATACCATCTCCATGGATGGATTTTTTATGGATATGGGATTTATCCTCTCCCTTATTGTTCCCCATGAGTGTTCTCGATGGATAGAGTGTGAGCATTACAATGTGTTATTAGATTACATTTATAAGATCCTTGAATATAATGATTATGAGGATATAGAAGTATGAATTTTTGATTTTGTAATACCTTGTGATTTTCATAATGTTGTGGTGTGGGTCATCCATTATATTGATGGAGTTGGTACTCACCTAGAGATGTGGGGTTTTGAATGACCATATTGAGTTGTTTTCTTAATTACCCTTTTATGGTGGAGGATATAGATTCAAAAAAGAAGATTGGGTCAGTACTACCCCAAATATATTTACTTTCCCTCTAGGTTAGGATATAGTTTATCAGATCCCCTTTTTGGGGTGGGTTAACCCAAACATGGATATAGATGATACACTCCTTTATTGATCATGAATCATGGTTAAGAGTTACGTCCTCCTTAGTATTTTGTAACTCCCTTGATTTTTTATGTTTTTATATAGGATTTTGGTGCTTTATATGAATTATGATTTTTTGGCATGAAAGTGGTGTATTTTAGTAATTTGGATTTTCCATGTACTTTGGGACTTGTGGGGAAAATATTCTATAGGATCCCCTTTGGTATGTTGCTTTGGAAAAGCTAGGATGAGTGGACAGGGATACACCTTACTATTGGTTGATCCTCCCTAAAAAAATATCTTTATCATAAGAGATAATGTTTTTTTTCAGAACATGGTTTAGGAGTGTTTTCACTCCTGTAGGATTGGGAATGGAACTGCCTTATAAAACAATGTGTAGGCCACACATCTGTGGAGTCAGTACCTCCCTCAAATAGTTTGTATTCCTTCTCCAATTGTCGGATACCCTTACAATAATCCAAATCTACATTATATATCATATGAGTGCGATGTTGATTTTGGTTTTTTGTGTCTATTTGAATTTTTCAATGTTCATTGATACATGAGTGAGTCTATCAATTTTCCATGAATTATTGGAGGGTGTTGATATCAATGCATGAAATGTAACTTATGTTTTAGGGATCCCCCCTCTATATGTGGTCATCCAGGTTCAATCCCATGGGTAAAAGGTAGATATAATAAGTTATTGTTTGTTTTTATGAAAAAATATTGTAATATCATCCATACCATGATGAGAAGTGAGGATGATTTTTTCTAATATAATTTATTTTCATTCTAGATTCTTCATTCCAGGGGATGATTAGAGCATTCGTTATCATTTGGATTCCCTCCGAATAATGTCTTGGGATTCATTGGTATGTTAATCGACAACTTCTTCACAGTCTTATGTTTTCCCATATTGACTTGAGTTGGGTTGTTGTAAGGTTTAAGAACCCAGTTAGGAGTTGAATTATAGACGATAACCCTTTATATTTTGGGTTTTATAATGGGTATCATTATACTCATCCTTCCATGGGCCTTTTTTCACCAATGTTGTGTTTATTGTAATGGAATATATGTCATTGATCGTGATTTAGGGGGGGTATGGTGTCAGGGGAGATAGGGCTTTGGTAAGAATAATATTGTTCACTGTTGTTGAGTCTTGGTTTGGTGTTAATGAAATTTGGTTAATCTACTTCTATTATTCTTGAGGTTAGTTTAGATTGAGGGTTTTGAAATTTTATTTTTTCAATTTTTATATGAAATTATAATTATATTCATTTTATATTTTTAGTGTGTATGCATATTTGAATAATTTGTTTTATGTATATCCTCTGGTGTTCTGTTATTTGGTTGTATGTTGTTTTATGTTTGTTGCAAGTTTATAGGGTAGGGCCTCCCATGTTTCTATTATTCTTTATTATTTTTAGTCATCAGTCCCCAGATTATTTTATGCAGACTTTTGGTTGAACACATGACATACCTCCATCCTAGGAAGTGGTTCATTGGGTAGGATCATGTAAGATTTGTATCAGAGTGAGTTGTTTAAAGGGATGGAGTTTAGACATATGTGTCTTGTGTAATTTAGTTAAAGAAATATTGGTAGATAATTATCATGGTTCTTATGTTTAGTTTATAAAACAAGAAACCAACTCTTATTTTTTGGATGACACATTCCTACAAAATGACCCTAATAATTTTTTAAATAACATGACTACTTAAGAAGTGGTTTGTAGGGCCCTATTAGGTATTTCCATGCATCATAGAGAGGCTAGTTCATAGTTTTTTTTCATGTAATGACATGATTATTTATGGATATCATTATGTTATGGTGTTGTTAATACCCTCGTGATAATGAATCTTCTATATGTGACGAATATACCTTTTGTGGATGATGAGAGAAATTAAACCACTCATGGTTGTGTGAGCATCCAATGTGATCCACTCATGATATTATATTATATTTATGTGTAGATAATTTTTAAGCATGATCATAACAATATGTTAGATATCTGGAGAACATTATGTGGTTGGTTTGGAAAGGTTCTGTAACTCCTTGTTGATGTTTATACTAAGGTGGAGATACCCCAGGAAATTTATAGATCATGAATAGATTTTGGGTACTACCATGGTGATTAGAGAAATGGTACTTGGTTCTTGGTGTTATTAAATCTATTTGGGATAGTTTGATACTGGGGTTCATGAATATAAATTAGGTTATAGTGCTTGGTACCCACCCATGGATAAATGGGAAAAAATATCATTAGTGGGTGTGTGAGTCCTAAATTAGAGGTTTGGGTCAATACATGCTCGATTTTAATGAGGATAGGTTTCCCCTAACTCTACTGGAATTGGTACTTGACTATTAAACATGGAATGATTCCTACATGTAAAATAAAAGTTTCTATTTATGATATAATCTATGGTTTCATCATCCATGTGAGTTGTCACTCTCACATTGGGTGGGGTGCAGGTCCTCCATGGGAGTGGTTGGTACTCCACTAGCGAATACACAATTTTTATTGAGTTACAAATCCCATTAATTTATTATAAACATTCGTTATCCCAAGTATATAGAAGAGTTAAAAATATAAATCTTATATGTATAGGATTTCTATTTCATCAGAGGATCTATTCTATCTCAATTCCAAAGATGCATGGATCCTCCATATTATAAATGTTATAATACTCTCCAATGAAATAGGGTATTGGTCCACTATCTTTTGGGGTTCATGTTCAACATGGAATAAGGTATAAATATATTACTCATGTAGTTTGTTACCCATCATGGTATATCGTATAGAGACTCCCAACAGGGGTTTTTGTTACCCCATTGAATGATTTATATACTCTCGGTGATTTTTATGTATCTCACTATAGTTTGTGATTACTGAGAGTTTGGTTGACACATGTAATATGCATGGCACCTCCTAGTTGAGTGTTTAACATGATACAATCTATTGATTGTGTTTTTTGTGTACTATTATGCCCTTTCATTCTGAATATGATGGAAAAAAACCCAAATTTCATGATTTGGATCCTCAACCAAATATAACAGATTATAAATTTCTTCTTCATGTCTATGAAAAGTATATTATGTTGAGATATTGTATCATTATTGTTTTATAGTTTATTAATGTTAATTTTTATGATAATAGGATATTGGTATGAGATGGGGAATTCAGTATTCCAATTCCATACTACATTCATGTAGTTTTCGATTTACATAGGGAGTAAGAATCCAAGACCCTAGAAGGGTGAGATATATAATGATATTGACTAGGTATCACCCAATATAGATTTGGATTCTACCTACGGAATATTCCATTTGTATTTCCTATTTGTTAATAATTTAATGTTCTATATTTTTGTTATTTTTTAATTTTCCAAAAATCCCAATATCCTATTGGATTTTAAAAATAATATCTTATAAATGGAGACTTCTACAGGAGGAGACCATCCATCCTCATTAATGTTTTTGGTGTGATTCAGAATTTACAAAAGGAGTTTTCCTAGGATTCTTCCAGGGAGGATTAGTTTTTTTAATGATACCATTAGTGAGGACTAGCTACCCATAGTCCATAATCTGGTGGATATATATCATTATAGTATTTTAATCATGATTTATACGGGTCTAGGTGTACATTCATTAATTAGTGAGACCCAAATGATGAGCATTTACATTACTAAAAAATATATAACATGTTTTTTCACTGGTTAACAATATTTCTCTTTTGAATAATTGGAGTTTCAAGGGATCAGTCCAAATTTAAAGATAATGGGATGGCTATTTCCTTGGTGGATTTTTATTAGTTTCCCCTCATTATAATTTAGATGTGTTCATTAAATTTTTTAGGACTGCATTGATTCCATTATAATTCATTGGATTTTTGACATGGGATTCAAAGAAGATCCCTATGTAGGGATCCTTTGGGTAATAGATTCCTTCATACAGTTAGTTTTTTCCTTTTTATGATTAATTATTCCATTCCTATGAGGTGTTTGGGAGTCTATACCAACCATATGAGTTCATTGTAGAAATGGGTGAAGTATAAATTTCTCAATTGAAATATATAACAACTTTTTTATTGATTAACGATGGATTAGTTTAGTTTCATATTATCTGACATTGAGAGTGAGTTGGTTGAAATAAAAAATATAGTATGTGGATTGATTCAATGTCTCGTTGGGAGTTGAAGTAGAGTTTGGTCAATGATCCCAATATGAGTTTTATAAAGGGAATGGATTAATTCAAAGTTCACTATAATATCCTTAGTAATGAGTTTAGTTATTTTCTATGTTGCATATAGTCTTTAAAACATTATTTTGGCTATTACAAGCATATGACGATACAATTATTAGTTTTCTCAACAAAATAACCACCTAGGAGGAATAATAAGAGTTTTGGTTAGAGATTCTTTATAACATCAGGATATATTATATTGGGTGGATTTTTTCACAGGATTTTATTTAGAGACTATTGAGTTTTGATTAGTTTCCAGCCTTGGAATTTGAGTAAATAGATCAGAATCCCAGTAATGAATGATAACATAACTATTAAAAATGGTTCATGTGATTGTATTTATAGTTTTTAGAATGGAAGGAATGAAAGGTATGATGTTATCCTCAATCCCTGATATAGAAAAAATCAATGTCTATTCTTTCAATATATTAAAGAAGATAAGTGGTTGGACATTGTGACGTGGTATAGAACTCTTGTATAAAATTATAGTGGTAGAGTTTTATGTGATTAGATTGTCTCTATAACATAGTGTTTTGGGCCACTATTTTTAAATATGGAGAGTTTTCATCCTCATAATAAATTCATTGTTCAATGAATGTTATTTTATTATCTTTGATGGTTTTTGGTAATTTATCCATGTTGGAATTTATGGGAATCCATTTGTTGGTGGAAAATTGTTTTTGGTGTAATCCCTTTATGAATTTTTGGAATGCATGTTGTGTTATAATCAAGAGCGTCTATTATAATGGGTTGATCATAGTTATCATTTTGGGATTAATAAGAAAATAAGAAAATAATCTAGTTGATTAAGGGTGATGATGAATGTGGGTTTTAGGATCTATTTCCCTGAATTTGTAAACATTAAAAGTGGGAGGAAATCATGCAAGGTTGTGTCATATTTACAAATGAGGATATCAAATTGGCATGTCAATTATCTTGTATTTTATTTTTTCTTTCTAGGACGGAAAATTTTAGAAGGTGGGGAGGATATAGTAATCTATATTTTTAAATATCGAAGAATTGTCCCATTTTGAGTTTCAAATATATGTGAACATAAGAAGGAAAAATTTGAAATTCAATCTACCAAAGAACTGTAGAATATTTTTAATGGGTTTTTTTCTTGGAATGGGATATTTACCATTTATTTAAAATTTGGTGAGAATAGAGTTAAATTTACAAGATTTTTATTATTTATTAAATAAATATAATATTTTTCATATCCATGTGAATATTATTACCTCTTAAAAATAGATCATGATGGAAATATTTTCTCCTTAATTAAGAAGACAATGGACTCTTTTTCAATGTCATGTAATAAAATCTATTCTAGTTTTTTGATGCTGACTCAAGTCCTTTTTGTTATATACTCTCTATTTTATAATTCCAATAATTTTAATGATTATTGTTGTAGGTTCACCTTTTTGACACTAGGAATCTAAGGGAAAAAGTGATATCAAGGATAATCCTTGTCCAAAGGGGAAAATTGGATCCTGATCGAGAGGCATCAGTGATGGAGTGTGGTGATGATCCCCAAAGGAATGATTATTCACCACCAGGTTGGAATCATTACATTGATTTAGAATTCCTCATTTTTTATTAGTAATACTAAAATTTTTCATGGTATTATTTTTTTGTCCTAGGTGAATAATGGGTCATGGAGGGTAAAATTATATTAAAACATGTGGATAATGATATGTTATATAGTTTCAGTTTTTGGAAATTCCAATCCTACGATTTGTAATTCATGGATGCACACCATTTTGTATGTGTGTGATAAAATAGTTTTAGATAGAGTAAAAATGGTGTGATTTAATATGGACCCATAATGTTGGAATGTTTGACACACGATTAAATAGGTGATAGAGTACTCAACGAGGTACCTCATATAAGACAGATAGTGCGTAGTAGTAAATTTCATGTTGATCTACTCAACAAAACATGAGGTGAAATACAAAAAATTGTTAAACCATAGGATCCACAAAGTATTTTTTTAGATTTATTGCCATTTAATATCATGCTACATGACTCAAGGACTTATATACCTTCCAATATCACATACTAGGAGAAGAACACCATGTATTCAATCTTTACATAATTAGAGGACACTTGTATATACCCAAGTGATATCCAATGATTTACATATCATATGATCTATTAGAAACACTATGTACATTGTAATTAAATATTGATATAGTAAGTATAAATGATGGCCTAATAATTTTGCTCCTAGACCTCATGTATATAATGTAATAGAACATGTATTGTTCCATTCGTTAGTGTTTTGTGTTTTCTCTCAACATAGATTTAGTTTTTTGTAACACCCCGACCCCACTAGGATGGAGAAGGTGCATTACTTGTGTTATTGACGTGGTTAGAAGGAATGAAAATCCCAAAGGAATGATCAGAATAGTAGTCTTTAAAAAACTAGATACATAGATGTCATACAAACTACATTGAAAAGGGTTACAAGATACATTAAAAAACAAAACTAAAAACTAAAACCACAGGAATTAAATAAATTACCTTCTCTTCAACGCATATTTAAGGTAAAAAATGAAATGGGTGGGCTCAAATGCTCATTGAGGGTAAAAAATATCAGGAGAATTAATACAACAATGAGTGTATCATAATCAGTCGGACATAATCAATATGGCATATTGATTAAATGGAAAACCAATGCCATTAATAAATTGAGAATGAAACTGCATCCATAGATTTTTTCATAGTAAAAAACTCATGGATAATAATAATAAATGATAATGTAATAAGAAAATGATTATTATTTAGACGTCATGTATCCGCCACATGAATCCGTAAAACTGTTAAAATGGTTTAGTTCTATGGTTAGAAACCCGTCTGATTTTTTTGAAACAAACTCGAAGGGTTTGTCGCCAAACTGATTTGTCTCATGAGACCTAACGATGCATCGAAGGGATATAACCATCCCCACCATACACTTCATGTCCGAAGAATTATTTATAAATTGATTCAATACAAGAGAAATATGCCTTTTTAATATCTGTATAGAGTAGAGTATACAGATTCATCAATATTTCCATAATTAAAATAACTTTCCATATAAACATAGTATGTAAAAAGATATATGATTTAGACAAGAACATATCCATGATATGAGATTGTTGATATTTAATATAAAAATAATTTAAAATTTAAAGTGACATCAAATGGTCAGTAGGTACACCACATAAGGATTATTAGGTGCACATTAAAATGTTAGTCACAACAAAATGGTAGTTGAGACAAAGTCTCAACCACAATGTAATCGATCAAATCATAAGAAAAGAACTTAATAGCCCTCAAATGAATCAATAATATCATTAATATAAAAACAATCAAGTTATAATATATCATATTCCAGTACACATATACCACATACAAGAAATAAGTGGTGAACAATGAAAATATCACAGAAATGAAAGTGAGATGAGAAACCCCTTACAAACAGTTCGGCATGGAAACAAGTGTTATTGTGAGGGATTAATGAGAGGTAATGAGGTATTACATTATTTATATGTCACAAGGGATGTATGTGTGAGGTTCTAAAACACACTCCATCATTAGTAATTACAAATAAAATGGAACAGCATAGTAGATATTCTTGAACAAAAGTGAGAGAGATGACCCCTTACCTTACACTTGAAGGTGTTCATGATTGTTATTAACGACCTGAATAACCAAATTTAGATTCATTAGTTAATAATTCTATAATATCATAATCATCTAATTTATATTGTATAACCTTACTATGTTCATTAATGTCCTTTTTGATGGGTTTAAGAGATTCAATTTTATAGTTTTGGAAGCATTTTGTTACTTTGTTTCATGATTTGTTTACTTGTATTCATTAGTGGAAGTTCATTTGAAATGTGGTTAAACATCCAGAATTGTTAATATACATTATTAGTGACATTAAATATATATAAATTATCTTATTATTATTCTGGTTATATACCATGAGGAGGACTCATTTGATGATTTAAAATAAAAGCTTGTATTTGCTTTGGTGGTTTTGTGCACAATACATTTGTCTTGTTATTATTCAACATTATGAATGTGTAAAGATTAAAGAAAGTTAATCAAGATAAAATACATATATTATGTCTAGGTTCATCAATTTAAACGTTTTCATGTCTAGTATTGAAAATAGTAATGCAAATTGAAAACTCATCTTCCTTGAGTGTGATAAATTGACACATCTCGGATGGTGTTATTGTTTATTGTATTAAAGGAGGGGAAAAGAGAGTTTATAATGAAATATTCCATTAGCACAATAAAAATATATCCTAATTATGTTACTGGAATTATCATGGCATTTGGATGAGGGGAGGTGAGAAGGGAGAACCAAATAATTGAACTTTGTAAAAGAAATTGAATGAAAAGAGAAGGAAGCTTCACCTCTTGAGTACTCCATAATGAGAATCTCCTTAAAGACTTTGATTTTGGGACTTTTGGTGATACCAATAGGTATTTGACATGGGGGAGGTCATGGTAAGAGTATTTGGGAGAATTTAGGCATGTCTTGAAGCTTGAGTTGTGTGGGAGGAAGAGGGTGTGAGGGGTGGTTTATATAGTGGAGGGGAGAAGGGTTTTTAATATTATAATCATTAATTTATTATTTCCTCCCAAGAAAATCAATAGAGAGTATTACATGACAAAGAATAGTAATATATTCATGTTAATCCTAATCAATTGGGATTATATTTTCAGATCATCATCAATGACTCAATTAATCCATTATTTAGCATTTATTGTGAATTATCATATTTTTCTATTCATAAAAAATTCAAGTATTTCAGAAAAATACCAAAAATTCAACATAACCATTTTTCGACGTGTAGAATAAAAAAATGAAGTCCATTTTTCAAAAATAATTTTATAAATATTTTTAATTAAATATTTATTTAATATCATTATTTAATCGATAAATATAAACACTTAAAATTTTCATCTTCATTTTTATGGTGATTAATTCATTTATACACTCAATGGTATGGATACCATTCATAAGATTCATAATAATATTCATAAGGGTATGTTACTATTCATATGGGTAGGTTATTTTTCATAATGGTAGGTTATTATTCACTAAAAATTATGTAAATTTTATCAGACTCTAAATATAATCTTGAACAAAACCGTGTATCTCAGATTTTAAAAAATAAAATTGGAGAGTTGGAAAATTTATGTTTAATGGGTAGGTTATCGATATATCCTATAAGTAACCATGTTTTGTTCCATATATGATCAGTGATTCATGAATTAATTTCTATAACTATAATTTATTTAAGAGAAACATACCATGACGTGTTTGGGGTGCTACATTATTCCATCCTTCGGAAATTTATTACTCAAAATTTTATTTATGTAACTCACAAAAAATATGTGGGTGATTCTTTTTCATAACATCTTGAGGTTTCCATGTGGCTTCCTCCATATTCCTGGTTTCTCCAATGAACCATTACTAGACTAATTGTCTAATTTCCCAACACATACACCCTTGTTTCATGAATCCCGATAGGATTTTCATAGTATGAAATATCAGGTTCCAGTTAAATTTCATCATATTTGAGTACATGCGTTGGGTCAGGCATGTGATTTTTTAATAATGACACATGGAATACATCATGAACTTTCAAGAGAATTGGCGGTGTCACTATACTGTAAGCTATAGCTCCAATTCTTTCCCTAATTTCAAATGGTCCGATGTACCTGGGGCTAATTTTCTCTTTCTTACTAAACCTTAAGACACCCTTCCATGGAGATACTTTTAAAAATACATGATCACCCACTCAGAATTTCAAATCCTTTCTCCGGTTGTCAGCATAACTCTTTTGCCTACTTTGGGCTGCTTTAATATGGGCCTCTATTTTCTTCACCTTTGTCATGGTATCTTCAATATGTTTTGGGCCTATAAGTTTCCCCTCACTAACATCATCCCATAAGGATGGAGTTCGACATCTCTTTAAATATAATTCTTCATATGGAGACATTTGAAGACAATAATGGAAACTATTGTTGTAGGAAAATTCCACCAATGGAAATTTTTGATCCCACATACCTTGGAAGTCAAGAGAGCTTAACCTTAGCATGTCTTCTAAAGTTTGAATAGTCCTTTCAGACTATCCAATAGTTTGGGGGTGATAAGAAGTACTCATACGATGCTCAGTTTTAAAATCATTCTGGATACATTTCCAGAATGTTGATATAAACTGAGGATCTCTATCAGACACAATCTATAGAGGTGAAACATGAAGTCTTATAACTTCACTAATATAAGGACTTTACAAGATCTCAAGTTCAAAATACTCTCTTATAGGAAGTAAATGTGCTGATTTTTTGAGGCGATCAACAATTACCCATATTGCATCATTCCTTCTAGGTGTCCTCGGTAGTCCAGTGACAAAATCCATCGTAATGTTATCCCACTTCCAAATATGAATAGGTAGAGGTTCCATCACAACTTTTGGATTTTGTCTCTCTACCTTCACTTGTTGAAAAACTATACATCTTGACATGTAGTCAACAATTTTCCCATTTCATATTATCCCACCAAAATATTCCTTCATATCTCTATACATCATGGTGCTTCCTAGGAGTATATAAAAACATGAGCTAGGATCATTTTCTGATAGTTTCCTTTTTATCTCAGGTACTGAAAGAACACATATCCTCTTCCCAAATTTTAAAACACATTCTTCATACACGAATTCAGCCAGTCTTCCATCCATAACTGCATTATTTTTCTTGTATATATTATCATCATCAGATTGAGATCTTTTTATCTTCTCTAGTGAAGATGGTTTAGAAATTATTTGAAAGAGGACCAATGTTTCCATTTCCTTAACAATTCCCATATCCATCATTAGTAGATACATGAATATACGATCTCTTTCAATCATCATTTGAGTGTGAAGTCCAAGATATTTCCTTCTTAATGGATCTTACACCTTATTCAACATTATTGGGTGGTAGTGTATTGAAAAATCATAATATTTGAGTAACTTGATCCATCTTCTTTGCCTCATGTTGAGTTATTTTTGTGTGAAAATTTATTTCAAACTCTTGTGGTCCTTATAAATCTCACATATCTCTTCGTATCGATAATGCCTCCATATTTTCAGAGAAAAGATTATGGATTCTATCTCAAGATCATGAGTTGGATAATTTCTCTCTTGAGTATTCAACTGCCTTGATGCATAAGCAATAAATTGATAATTTTTCATAAGGACGCAACCCGGTCCATTCTTTGATGCATCACTGTATATTACAAACCCATCACTCCCAGATGGAAGATTCAAAATTAGAGAATTGACCAATCTTCTTTTAAATTCATATAAGGTTTCTGTACATTCTTTTTTCCACACAATCATAACTCCTTTACGTGTGAGGTCGGTTAGTGGGTTAGCTAGTCAAGAAAAATTCTGAACGAAACGCCCATAATAACATCCTAAGCCAATAAAACTGTGTACCCCAGTTATGTCTGTTGGCATGGGCCAATCTTGGATTGCCTTTGTCTTCACAGGATCAACTAGTATTCCATCCTTATACAGAATATGGCCGTTAAAAGAAACCGATTGAAGCCAGAATTCACACTTGCTAAACTTATTATATAATTTATATCTTCTATGACTTCTCAGAATAACCCACGTGTGATTCTCATGGTCTTCATAGCTTTTTGAGTATATGAGGATATCATCTTTTAATACCAAAAAAAGTTATTAAGATATTACATGAGGACCCTATTAATTATATCCATGAAAATAGAGGGTGAATTTGTTAGTCCAAAAGGCATCACTATAAACTCATAATGCCCATACCTGGTCTGAAATGATGTATTAGGAATATCTTCCTTCCTCACACGCAAATGATGATATCTGGATCAAAGGTCTATCTTAGAAAAGAATTGATCTCCCTGATGTTTGTCAAATAAATCATCAATCCAGGGTAGAGGATACATATTCTTTATTGTAATAGCATTGGTTTCCCTATAACCAATGCAAATCCTCATGGATCTATCTTTCTTCTTGGAAAATAGGACATGGCTCTCCCTAAAGTAATACTAGGTCGAATAAATAAATTTTCACTCAAATCGCCCAGATGTTTCTTTGGATCTACTAATTACATAGTGGCCATTCAATAGGGAGTCTCTAATATAGGTCTTTAATTAGGAATTAAATCAATATAGAACTAAACATCCCACTCTGGAGGATGTCCAGGTAAATCATCTGGAAATACATCAATGTACTATTGCACTATGTGCACATCTTCAATTTGAAGATTTCTTTCTTCACCCATAGATATTGGTTTATCTTCCACTCTAATTATTACATTTAGTAGAGATATTGGGGGTGGTTCTAGATAATAATTAGGTGGCGATGTTTCTGCCCTAAAGACAAGGTATTCTACACAATTTTCAAAAATTGTAACCTCCTTCTTCTTAAAATAAATATTTACATCATAATTTGACAACCAATAAATACTGAGAATTATATCAAATTCAGTCATTGGTATGTGGATAATGTTAGAAACTAAAGCACACTTTGGTGTTCGGAGGGGGACTAGTCGACATTCCTTTGTTGCAAGGATACATCCCCTGGGAGTATTGACTAACAACTATTTTATTAAATCAAATTGGACATATCTTATTTTGTTGGAAAACTAGATATATATAAATGAATGCGATGATCCAGAATCAAATAATGTTTTGGATATGTTTTAGGAAACAACTAATGTTGTTGCCACCACGTCATTAAGAACTTCAACCTCCACGGTTGTAATCACATAGGCACTCCCTTTCTCTCTTATCCTTTTCTGAGTCATGTTTCATTGGGGCATAGGACACTCATTTGAAAATTGTACCATATCTCTACTATTATAGCATTGAATATCATTTAATTGTTTCTTCCCCTTTAATTCATCAGATGGATGACCCTTTTCTCCCCACTTATACCAGACTCTCGTGCCATTAAATCATTTCCCGAGATGATTCTCTCCACAGTTATCACATAATGGGAATATAATTGTTCCCATGATCTTCTATTGTGCTTATCCTTTTCCCTTTTTATCAAAGTTCCACTTCTTATCTTGGTTTCCTTTGAAATGATTTGATCTAGAAAACTCTATATCTATTTTTATGGCACTTGATACAATTTCATCATATGATGAAAATGATTGAGAAGCCAGTGCCCTTCGATGACTTGGCTTAAGACCATAAAAGAAATGATAAGTCTTGTATGTCGTGTCACGTACGTAATCTATGTCATACCAGGATAGCTTTGTGAAAGTAGGATTATACTCTGCAACACTGTCTTCTTCCCTTTGTTTTAAGGTAAGGAATTTCCTCTTCATTTCAGTTCATTTCACACGAGGGAAATATTTTTCAATGAATATTGACATAAAAGTACTCCATTCCATATCTTCTATTTCTTATTCCTCAGTGGTATTCTGAATGAAGGACTGCCATTGATCAGCGTCTCCCTTCAGATAATATACTTCCAGTAATACCTCATCATTTTAACTTCATCTTAATTCCATGAATATCTTTTCAACGGACATGATCAATTGCTCAAAAACCAATGGGTTAGTAGTCCCACCAATAGATTGAGGCTTCTTCCACATGAAACGATCTAACACATGTGTGGAATGGTTATTCATTACAACTTGAGTAAGCTGTCCAAAAATGGACATGATCTGATCTGCTCCAACATTGACTATGTTGAAATTCATAGTAGGGATATCCCTACCTTTCCCACAACTATTTATTCCCCTTATTATGTTAGATTCAATTTCTAAATAATTGGATACACTAGAATAGTTTTTGAATATCATATATAAAATCACTCAACATAGATTTAAATTCAATGCATAGCTAATATTAAAGTAATTGTTTTTCAAAGGAAAAATTTACATTATACTCCTTCATAATGGATTCTAAAGAAAATGTGAATTATCCTAAGAATATCACCCGATAGTGTTGTATTCAAGAGTGTAACAAGGCCCATTGTCATGCACCAGTTCATGTTCGAGTCTAGCTCAAAGCGGTGTTTTCGAGTTCTACCCCTAAATACATATTTTTCAGAGCCGCCTTTAACTACTCGTATCCAGACTGGGGTGTATTGATTAAAAGATCCATATAATATTTTCTGTTCCAAATACCAGGACATTTTTGTAAGTTTATCCTCAAATACTACCTTAGGGATTTGTTCCCTACTATACATTTCCTACTCTAGTTTCCATGTTTTCTACAAAACTTCCTCTCATACTAACTGTAATACCCCGATCCCAATAGGCTGGAGCCGGTGTATTACTTGTGTCATTGGCATGGTAAGAATAGATAAAAATATTGAATTAATGATCAGTTTAGTAGTCTTGAAGAAACTAGATACATAGATGTAACAAAAATTACATTGAAAAAGGATACAAGATACAATACAATACAAAACTAAAAACTGCAACAACACGAACTAAAAAAATGACCTTCTCTTCATAACATGTTGAAGGTAAAAAATGAAAGGGGTGAGCTCAAATGCTCAGTAAGGGTTAAAAATAAAGGAATAATGGGTGAAATAACGAGTTTATCAAAATAAATCTCACATAATCAATACTCCATGGTGATTAATTGAAAAACTATTTCCATTAATAAATTTGGAATGAAACTGCACCCACATATTTTGTCATAGTGAAAAACTCATGGATAATAATAAAAACAGAAAATGAATAAAGAATATGTTTATTACTTTTACATCATGTATCTGGAAAATTTAACCATAATACCATTAAAATAGTTTAGTTCTATGGGTAGAAACCTGTCAGATTTTTTGGAAACAAACTCGAAGGGTATGTCGCCACACTGATTTGTCTAATGAGACCTACCGATACATCGAGGGGATATAGAGAGACCCACCCACCACTGAATTTCAAAAACATTCTTTATAATATGATTCAATAAAATAGAAACAAACCTTTTCAATATTCATATAGAGTAGATTATAAGGATTCATCAATATTTCCATTATTAAAATATCTTTCCCAATTAACACTTCATGTATAATTTTATACGGTTTAAACAAAAAAATATCCCTGATATGAGAATATGGATATTAAATATGAAAATAATTTAAAATTTAATGTGATATAAAATGGGTAGTAGGTAGACCACATAAGAGTTATTAGGTGCATAATACAAAGTTTTTCACAATACAATTGTAGTTGAGACAAAGTCCCTTACCACAATGTAATCGGTTAAATCATATGACTAGAAGGTAATAACCCTCAAATGAATCATTGAAAAATATGAATATAAATAGGATTATGTTATTATATATCAAATGGTAGTACACATATAAGACATAAAAGAAATAAGTGGCGAAAAATGAAAATCTCACAGAAATGAAAGTGTGATGAGGAAACCCTTACAAACATTTCGGCATGGAAACGAGTGTTATTGCAATGGATTAATGCGAGGTAATAGAGTAATAAATTTTTTAAATGTCACAAGAGAAGAATGGGGGAGGTAAAAAAACATTCCCTACCATTAGGAATGACAAATAAAAGGGCACAAAAAAGGGGAGATTCTGGAACAAAAGTGAGAGAGAGGATCCCTTAACTTACCCTAGATGGTGTTCTTGTTTGTTCTTAACGACCTGAATGTTCAAATTTAGATTCATTAATTAATACATAAATAAATTCATAAAAATTTATTTGATATGATATAACCATATTATGTTCATTAATGGACTTTTTATGGGTTTAAGTGATTCAATTTTATTATTTGAGAATCATTTTGTTACTTGGTTTCATGATCTGTTTACTTGTATTCATTAGATGAAGTTCATTTGAAATGTGGTTAAAAATCAAGAATTGTTAATATAATTTTTTTGTGTCATTAAAGATATATAAATGATCTTATAATGTTTCTTATTATATACCATGAGGATTACTCATTCTATGAGTTAAAAAACACTTGGATTTTGCTTGGCGGTTTTGTGCACAATAAACTTGTTTTGTTATTATTCCACATTTTGAACATGTAAAGATTCCAGAACATTAATAATGATTAAATACATATATTATGAACTGGTTCAACCATTTAAAATGTTTCATGACCATTATTGAAAATATTAATGCAAATTGAAAACCCATCCTCCTTGAGTGTGATAAATTTAAACAACTCGGACGGTGTTTGCATTTATTGTATAAAAGGAGGGGAAAAAGGGATATTATGATTAGATATTACATTAGCACAATGAAAATATAGTACATGTATGGTAATGTAATTATAATGGCATTCGGATGAGGGGATGTGAGAAGGGATAATAAAGGAATGGAATATTGTAAAAGAAATTGAATGAAAAGAGAAGGAAGTGTCACTTCTTGAGTACTCCTCCTTGAGAATCTCCTTAAGGCCTTGGTTGTTTGGCCTTTTGGTGTGACATGTAGGTCATGGAAGTTGGGAGAGGGCTTGGGATGTGTATTTGGCAGAATTTAGGCAAGTAATGAAGCTTGAGTGGTGTGGGAGGAAGAGGGGGTAAGGGGTAGTATATATAGTAGAGGGGAGATTAGTTTTCTTAATATTATTATAATTATTTTATTATTTCCTCCCAAGAAATACAATAGTCAGTATTACATGACCAAGAACAATAATATATTCATTTAAATCAAAATAAATTGTGCTTACATCATCATATCATTATCAATGACTCAATTAATCAATTATTTAACATTTATCGTGAATTATCAGATTTTACTATTCATCAAAATTCAAGAATTTCAGAATAATCCAAAAAATTCACCATAATAATTTTTTGATGTGTAGAATCCAAAAATGAAGTCCATTTTTCAAAAATAATTCTCTAAATATGAATAATTAAATATTTAATTTAAATCACTATTTAATCAAAAAATATTAACACTTAAAATTTTCATCTTTATTTTGAAGGTGCCTAAATTCATTTATACACTCAATGTTATGGATACCATTCATAAGATTCCCATTAATATTCCTAAGGGTAAGTTACTATTCATAAGGATAGGTTACTATTTGCCAAAAAATATGTTAATTCTATCAGACATTAAATATCATCTTGAACACAACGGTGTTTGTCAGATTTTAAAAATTCAAACCGTAAAGTTGGAAATTTTTGTTTAATGGCTTGGTTATGGATATCTCCTATAGGTAACCATGTTATATTACATATATGATCAGGGATTTATGATTTATAGTCCATAACTAGAATTTATTTAAGAGAAACATACCATGAAGTGTTTGGGGTGCTACAATTTTTCTATGTAAGTAGTCCATTATGAGTATCATTCCACATTGATCATAATAATTAGGTCATCTTCATTATTAGTGAACATTGTTTAGTATATTTGGGGTTGGATATTAATTTTATACCTAAGTTAATGAAGAAAATATATATGGTAATATCTATAGATAATGTATGTATAGTAATTCCCCTTAAAAAATTCAAGCACTAGGGTGTCGGGCCCTTTTAGGTTTTGTATAGTAGGGTACCCTATGATATTTGAAGTTTGTGGATTATTTTATAGAGTGTGGAAGATTCACGAGTTTACGATATTTTTCTAGTCCTCTATAGTGAATCATTGTAGTAGAGATGATAAGAGGGTCTTGTAGATCAATGTGAAAGTTAAATTGATTCCCTCCATCCTGTACACTATAGAGTTGGAGTTGGGGCATGGGGTTTGGATAAGAGGATGTAGAGTTAATTTTTCCCCAATGTTTCACTATGGTATTGGGTCAATATTTTATTATGTTTAGTGTATTTCCATGTTTATATTGATAGAGTTACTGTATCTATAAAATTAGAGGTGAATTAACCACAAAAAACATTTTTTTTTATTTTGAAATAGCCACTTTCGGGGTCTGAGGGAACCATACAAACCTCTCAACCGTTTCAGCATACCCACAACCACATAAACCAGTACAAACCACATTCAACCTAAAATTTCACCATTCAAATGATAAAATATAGAGTTATGAAAACCACCATAATCCTCCTCGAGACATGAACAAACCCAACACAATCCAAAAAATCAACCATCACGAGGAGGCCTCGAAAAAAGAGACTGGTCACATCGCAGCCATCCGCTATTGTCAGTACCATCATCATCACCATCCATCAATGGAGAAGGTAATAAGAAACATCAATAGAATCCACATCATCATGATCCATAACCCACTATGGTAACATAATTACCTTATTGTTTTCAGCCACCCATCACAAAAACTAGAAACAATAAAAAACACAAAAACCATAAACAGTCATTACAAATATATCCAACACTACCACTATCATCACATTCCGATATCCACTGAGAAATACTCAAGTAGATCTATTTAAAAAGATAGAAGAGAAAAACATACCAAGACTAAAAATCAAAACAGACCACATGAATATCGCCATTGGCAACCAAAACCCACCTCCAAAATCCTTTGAGGAACCAACATTATGAATCCTACTCGGTGAGAAGTAGAAGGACTTTGAGTCCAGGGAAAGGATTTGAATTCTGAGGGTTCCGAGCCAGCATGGTGAATAAGAATGAAAATTGTGAAAAATATCTAGAGGGAAAATGAGAAAGTGTAAATGGATAAGAATACATAATAAATCTGGGATGATTCCCAAACCGATACGAAAGTGAACAAAGGAGGGGAAAACGAGAAAGATGCCGATCAGACCCACAACCACCGAACCTCAAGCCCAAAACCTATGTTGTTCTGTATTCTTGTTTTCTTGACATCATATTTTTAAACATTTATTTTAAAAAATATTATATAATATGAAGGTCAGGATAATATTGAATAACAAAAAATGGAATGATATATTCCCACATCTGAAATTTTATTTTGAAAAAAGATAATCTTATAGATCATTGTTGACTGTAACGAAGGTCTTCATTAGAACTATAAACTGTCTAAACAATATATTTATTATTTCCTTAATATTTCCTTGTCCAACCATAAAAACTTCAAAAAAATGAAATTAATTTTGGGATTATCATGATTTTCCATAATTATAGTAAATACATCAAAAGATTTAGTAAATTCAATTATCATATTCGCATTGAATGAATTCAACTTCAATGGGAATTATCTTCTACATTGTTCTTTTCTATCTAAAAAACAACATAATATTTATTAAATTAACTAAATTAAATCTTATATGAATACTTTTACTTGGATATAAATATACAAATTCAAATGATAATCATTTATCTATGATATTTTACACATTCATAAGATAGCCTTATCATCATTGGATAAATAAACATTAAACACATTTACATACGAGAAATTATCTCCTCATATGTTATTTTTGATATGAATATGATAAATCCTCATGCTTTTATGATAATTACACTTTTAAAATATTATTATTATGAAAATATATGATTGTAAGAAAATTTGATCATCTCTATGATAAAATAACCATCATACAATAAATGCGTTTTCCAAAAGCATGGTTCATAACACATTATTGTACCTCATATTATAGATTCCATGTATAGTAATCTCCTCAGATAAATTACTTAGTCTAGAAACAAATAACTAGAATAAATATATTAATCTTTTAATAATAAAGTTATCACCAAATGTGGTTATTTATAAGACCATATGATATTTTCCATAATAAAATTCCTCTATCGTCATGAATTCATGTTTAACCAAATTATTTTGAAACAAAATAATTCTATAAATAAAAATATAATAGACTAGAAAACATAAGAAATGTTTATCTGTAAAATTAATGGGGATTTTTGTATTCATAAAAATATATGAAATATTAGAATATATTGAAATAATATTAACATTTTCAATAATAACCAATTTCTGATAATAAAAAACCCATGAAAAATTAAATAGAATATTTTATACATTAGTTCATAAAATATGATAGTATAAAGTGTAAAACATTTTGTAAACTCTCTTATTAACCTTTTTGGGACATAAAAATGTTTAATATGTAGATTAAAAAACTCAATATAGTACATTGAATTCTGAACATAAATGAATATAAATTACTGAAGGTAAAAAAAGATGACTTTGTCTTAGTGAAATAAAGAATAAAATAATATGTTAAAATTAATGAAAATAAAATCAAATCAATCGAAAAGAATATAATTTCATTAAATCAAAGAATAGAAATAACATGGTAGTGTAAGATTCCCAAAAATTGGAATAAGTAAAGAAAATAATCTCAATGCTTGAGATTAGGATTTGGAGATGAAGGGAATATAAGAATATTTCCTAGGTTTTGGAATATTAGGAACGTTTAGTCCCATTAAAACCAATACTAGTTGTTTCACCAATAAGTTTTTTGAGAAAATCCATAATATCCTTAAGAAACTCTTAAGAATTTTCATTATCAAAAAAATAATCCATGGATAAGGGAAAAGTGAATTTGGTAAATAGGCCATATAGGATAAAGTTAATTTATTCTCCTTAAATGTGAGCTTTCACTACCGCATTATCTGTTTATATTTTTTTAGGAAGAGGAAATAAAATATAACTCCTTTCACTAATATCTAGAAAACTTATATCAGCATTATCCACAAGAGTTTCCATCCTCTATGTTTAAATAATTAATTTTAAGATATTTATAATATAGAAATAATAGAAACATGTAAGATGAATATCAATAAAAAATTCCCTTGATCTCATATCCAAAATACACTCAATTTTTACAAATATCACACTTGGAGAAATTATCTTAATCCATCATGTAGTAAATTATCACATTAATGCACTTGAATGTTAATTATAGAATCTCAAATAAACTTTCAGAATATTAAGAACATATTTAGAAATGATTGGTTATGAAAAAAACATTCATTCCATTTTCAAAAACGGTTTATATGTTTCATGGTATAGATGATCATTAAATGTGATCAACTAATTTATAAAAATGAGTAGAATTAGGATCATATGATGAAGAATCATGACCATATTTTATAAATATCTACTGATAATCCTTTATGGCTGGTATATTCTTATTTAATGCAATTCCCCATGGAGAAATCAAAGTATAAATCTTCAAAATCAGATCCGGGATTTCCACAAATGTTTCTATGAGAGATGAAATAACAAATTCAATAAATCCAAAATATTCGACCATTTTATTTGGATTCCATTATTCCCCTTTGAGATTTAACTTTGAAAATATTTAATTTAGAATGTATATACTCCCATAAGTCTTCAATGGTGTCCATGGAATCCATATCACATTTCTGCTTTATAACTCTCACATATAACAACATCACATCTAATGAAATAGTCTTTAGATGAATAGAAATATCATTGTAATCATTTTAAGATGATGATAGGGAGAAATTAAATGAATTCAATTTAAAAAATAAAACTGTGAAATTATAAATTTAATAAAATAACGATTTTCTAAATTGACTAAATTGACTTCTTCTTGAACTAAACAATAGATGTCTGATTCAATATATTGAATATTATTCATCATCTATATCTGATCTTCTGTCAAAATTTTTATCCCATTTTAATGTTCTATAGGAATATTTCTTCTTCAAATTCAGAAAACATGATATTAAATCAATGAAATTTATATTTAATAAATTTTGTCTCACGAAGAATTATTTCTATAAAATTATCCAATTATTTATTATCATCCTTATATCAGTGCAGGTGATCCAAAAAAGGAACTACATTATTTCTATATACCACTAGAGGAAGATCATCCACCTATAGTTGTATTCTTCTATCCATAAAATAACAATGCCTTTTCTTAACTAACTTCTTATTCAATTGAAATAACTTGTTTAGAATATAAATTCTTCCTCAATTTTCATAATTAACAACTTATATAAACTAAATATGTTGTAGTTCATCATGATAATTCATTTAATACATATCGATATTGTATATGTTTGAGTTAACATAAACATAAAAAGATATAACCCTCGACTCATCAACTTATATAAATACTAATATCCTATAAGAAGAACCTTGGGCTTCCCTAGATTTTTCACTTTGTAACAAAACTTTATAAAAAATAAGTTCATGATGGTCAACATTAGAATGAGTAGATCAACTTTCTTATCTAGATATATCATCCTTACAATTACTCACATTCATATTATATTTTTCATCATTCCATACATGAGTTACAATCAAATACGGATTTTCATTAGGTGAAATTCTCTTTAACCTTCTTCTTATTGTTTTAGGTTCACCATGTAAATATTTATATAAATATTTTGGAAAAATATTTATAGAATAAATAGTAGCAGTCTACCACTAAATTTGAGAATGTATTTATCAAATTTATTCATCACAAATAGTAAATAAAATTTCTATGAATTAGCTCAATTAATATCCATGTTTTTTGGCTAAATAATATCCAAAAATAATTAGTCCATGACACTTGGTTATCGAAAACATATGAAGATCAAATCTATAATTTTTAAAATATTTGGGTAGGAATATTCCCAAAAACAATGAATATCGATGATTGATTGGAGTAAAAGTAAATGTATTGAAAATTTACCCTTAAAAGATCAAAACTATTTCATGACAAATAGAATGTGTTTTATATGAATATTCAGTTTCAAAATTTTCTCTAAATTAGAATTTTTCTTTAAGAGTTCCAATTTAAATCGAGTTAACTAAAATCTTTCTTCTAGAATCAAAGACCTTATAATTATCTTAATCTAAAAACAGGAATCCATATAGAGTCTTCATCATATAACTTTTTTGGATATCATTCAAATAAACATGGTATAAAATAATATAAAAATAATCTTCATGAGGACAATGAAGGACATTTCAAAATTCCACAGTTGATAGTCTAATGTTATCTAACCAACCTATGATAGGAATATATCTTCAACATTAGTGAATATGATCCCAACATTTCCATATATTTACATAACCTCATTCTCCTGAAATAATGTAGTTCTCTTTTCTTCAAAAATAAAATACCATCCTAGGAAGTTCAACACTTATTTCAGCAACAAATGCCTGTGGTCTATCCAACCAAAGTTAATAGCCTCTCCACTCAAAATATTGATTATAACTCTCAACTAAATTGAGTTTCATGATGTTTTTTTTCATAGATCTATTTTATTTTTGAATTCAATAAAATAGTAAAACTGCTACACATTCAAAGGATATGGTTAGCATATAAAGAGTTTGAGATGGGAAGGGATAGTTTTAGGGGATTTGTGAAGGATAAGTGGTTTAAAAAAGAAAATTAAATCTCTTTGGAATACTAATACTCACCATACATAGGTGAAAATATATAATAAATTAAAATTAAATAAAATCAAAATTTAGATTATTGCATTCCACTTTATTACATGATTGATAATGTTGGAACTTTAAATATAAATTATGATATTTAAAACATATATAATAATACTAAGGAAATAAAATATATTAAAACTAAAATGAAATGGTACCACGTAAAATAAAAAAAAACACCATTTCAATTTTATAAAAATCAATCCAATCAAAGAACGTTGGTTTGATAAATATTTGAACTAATAAAATTTATGTACAATTAAATTCAAGTGAAATATTAAATTTTTGAGAATTATCTCTTAGTAAATGATTTTTAATATAAATATCATTTTTAATAGAATGATTTATAAATATTTTTTAAATTTAAATTTCATTAGTGTTATCATATTTTTTGAGAAATGATTAAAATGAAATCAAATATTCATTATGTTTTATTTCATCCAAAACAGTTGTTCACAACAACTATGAGTATCACTAAATTCATCGTTATCTATTTAGAATGAAAATGAATAAATAATTTTTAATTTACTAGGAAACTATTGATTTCACAAAAAAGTGATATGTTCCATATGTTTTTTTACATTTTTTCTAACACCGCCAGAATTTGAATGAAAGTTTATTGTTAAATCAAAATCAGTTGTGTTTCGAATTATTAATGATAATGAAATTGATCGTTTCAAATATGATAGAATTATTTAGGAAGATATTTAATTTTATTTATTTATATAACAGTGAGACCATTCAAATAAACAATGTAAAAAAATAATATCAAGTACAATTTTAATTATATAGATAATGCTCCCAATTATTCCTTTATAAATCTTTTTGTAATCTAGTTTTCCATCTTCTTCCAAGTCAAGCAAAAAAGTTTATCTCAATAGAGTAGAATTTTTCCTACATAATTTGAGTCCAAAAAATTTTAATGTATCATTTATGTTTTTACATTGATATATTTTTTGAAAAATCAATTTGTTAATTTTTAAATCCATGTAAATAGTTTAAATCACCCCTCATACTATTTTCAAACTCTATTTACATGAGTTTTGATAATTCATTAATTTTTTTTTGATTTTTAAAACCATAAATAAAATGACCAACATATATTTTAATATTTAACATATCATTTCATGTTTTCTATTGAAATAAATTGATGTCTTCCAAACCCATTGTAAAACCATTTGAGAAGAGAACAAAATTATTCTTTTGTTCCAACCTATATGTAATTATTCATGACCATACACGGATTTGATATGTTTAAAAAAATAATTTTGAAAATGTGGGTCTTCAAAATTTAATTATTTTGGAATATATATTTAATAAGTTAAAAATAATGTTAGTAAATATTATTTAAGATCATCCTTATATAATTATACATCCCTCTATGATGCATAAACTAAAAGGATTTTAATTACATCAAAACAATCAACCATAGAAAATGTATCTTTATAATCTATTTATTATTCATGACTGTAATATTTGGAAGCTAATATAGATTTATCCCTAGTGATCACACAAATATTTGACTTTTTATTTCTAAATATATAATTGTTTATAATAATTGGATAATTAGAAGTTATGACAACTAATTCTCATACTGTTTTTTTGGTTCCTTTTCAATTGTTATTTTAATAAATCTACCCAACTATTATCATCTAAGGATTATTCTTCATTTAAGGTTATATTTGAAAAAAACAAAGAAATATTTACTACACATCTTCTAGAATTAAATGAATTATTGAGGATTCATATAACAATTTATTGAGGATGTATTTTAAAGGTTCTAGGATTTCTAGTAATCACACAACTAGGTTCACTAGTTTCCTAAAATTTAGAACTATATTATTAATCACCATGTTCCAATTCATGATCCTTTTTTTGTCCAAGATAGTTTCCTATCCAATATTTCCAATGATTAAGTTAACAGATCAGAATTATTCATTTTATAATGAAAATGATCCCTTCCATCAAATCTCACACGAGTTGATTCTTAAGAAATACATTAATTTAAATTGAAAACTCTATTGGCTTTATATATAGTATAATATTCTAGTCAGATTCTTTCATAATCCATTGAATATTACATATCAAGATTATCAATGATTTTTTATTTATAAACATTACATCCAAAAACATTAATGAATATAATCTTTGGTATTCTATTATTTTATATATTATAAGGGGTTTTGTTCAATACATCCTTTTATAGAACTCAATTAATGACATAAAATGTTTTAATGAATCCTTCAACTCAAAAAAGAGTTGGTATTCTGTATTTTCATGAAAATGTTCTAAAAAATTATTATTATTTGTAATTTATCCTTTTACCAAAAATAATTTATTATGTTGTTCTTGGGCTAGATATGGTGTGTTTAATTCAATTTATTGATATAACTATTTTAAATTCATGATTGTATAATTCTTTCCCCAGATATAATTTCAATTTAAAAAATTTAGATCATTTTTCATTTTAACAAGAATTAAAATAATAAAAAAACACAAACATCAATTTCAGTTATGTCACGACCCCCTCCCACCAATGATGACCCTCCTGAGCTGGAAATGGTGAAAGGGAGATAATTACCCCCAAGTCCTGCCTCTAGTAGGCCCCGGGGTGGGGACTAGCACCAAATATATGGGTTGTCACAAATATGGGAGGCATTACCCTTTTTATTAATTATGATCGGGAAATAGGACAAGTCAACCACCAAAAAGGAAAAGAACAAGTGTATAAAAATAAACCCAAACCAATCCCACATGCATGTTTAAATAGTTCTGAAATAAGGTACAAGTACATGAAAGATCAAAAGTACAATACCAAAAAAAGAGTACTGAAACTACAACAAATCCAACTGTCCCGACTAGTAGGTTCCCGCACGGCCCTGGTAGTCCTCCTGGAAACCTGAAAGTAAACGTAGGGTGAGAATATAGGTATACTCAGTAGGGAAACCTAAAGCTATCGTGAACAGGTGGGGAGACATCCTAATGTCCCGTGAGAACAACAGAAGAAACCTAGCAGTGAAATCTAGACACCCAACCTCACTAACCACACTCACTAAAAACTCAATCACAACAGGTAATAGTAGTAGTATATAAGAACAAGAGTACTGGGTACCCCGCACCATTCCCCATTACTTTGTTGTTGTTCCTAATGGAGAAGTTCCTAACACTGCCACACTCTCCCCGCCCGCACACACATGGGCCTCATAACCACGTATCCTGCCCCGCACACACCTGGGACTCATAACCAAGTATCCCGCCCGCACACACCTGGGTCTCACAACCACATATCCCGCCCGCACACACCTGGGACTCATCCCGAAGAATCTTGGGAAATAGTAAAACCTGCCAAAGAGTCTGGGGCTAAAACCACCCCAATCGAAACCAACCCAAAGAGTCTTTGGTGTAAGGTCGCCTCAAGCCATCACAGCCTAGAGAAGAAAGAGCAGGAAGAAGCTAGTAACTAAGGGGAAAACACCATCTCCCATGAAATGGGAGTGTTCGGCACTAAGTTCTCAACATGGGTGGGGTGCGATAAAACACAAAATATACAGATATATATATGTATACCAATCACACAACCCAACCTATGGCTTCTAAACAAAGAAATTGAGCATGTGCATTGGCACAAATACTAAGAAGTATGCATACAACAAACAACCCCAACCCCATTTAGTTTTTCACATTTCAGCAGAATTAGTTTAATTAGTTTCTTATCTACTGGGAAACCAACCGCGACTAACCGTATCAATCATTCGTAAAGAATATCCCTACCATCCACAAATCAAGTTAGGAAAGCATAAAAATCCCATCTTATTAACCAATCAACCCATTGATTATTAATCCAATTACATTACCATGTCCCACCATTCATCAACTCTTCCACTTTTTATTTATTATTCACAACCCATAGTCCGCTCACATTCAAGACCATCCCTACAGTCCCATTACCAACCACCATAACCACAATCACATCAAAACTCGAACATCATCACGCCTTGATACCATTTATCGCAGCCCCACTGCCCATCACTAACACAACATTCAAACCAACCCACAATCAAGCCAACTACAGCCCCGCTGCTCACCCGATCCACAACAACCTACAAAACACCCCCTTTCACATAAACAAACCCCATCACATGCCACGTATCCAAGCCAACTTCCACATGTTCATTATTCAATGTTGTTCAACCGGGGTGATCACAAAAGGGTTCCAGATTTTAAATCATCCAAATTTGTGTGATTAACCAAATTTCCACATTCAATAAATTTTCCATCCATAGAAACGGTCTAGAAAGATATGGAAGCATTAAATTGTGCATGCAAAGGCCCCTAATGACCATGATTTTCAGTAGGCATATGCCTATTCAATTCACAACATATTATCACAGGATTTAAAGATAAACATAACAACTTCCCCATCCCTATTCTTTAACCAGTTATTATCTTCATTTACTAGTTCAACCGTTTCTCATGAAAACAAGAGGATACCCACCCCATATGATGCACAATTTAGAGAGACAAAGGTAATATCCCTACCTCAACAGTTTCTGATCACAACGCTCCCTGGATCAACTTTAGAAGACGTTCGTCGGCGTCCGTTACTTCTATCGAGTCCCGGAAAAACCTCCTCCGTTGGATGTTGGAAAGGAAAGGACGATGGAAAGACAACTGATCTAAGCTCACAAGTTCCGCCTCAACGTTATGATCCTGTGGTCATTGATGGATCGTAAATCGGAGCTCGGACGAGGATGTTATGGAAGAAAAGGAGCCTTCGAGTCTCTTGGGAAGGATCTGCTCAGAGGAATGGGGAGGAGAGAGGTGAGTTGAAAAGGAGGAGGGGTCCCCTCCTTTTATGGGCAAGAAAAAAAAAATTACAAGGCGTGTACTTTATGGTACACGACATGTACTCGATCTTTTCACGTGGTCACCACGCGGCTTCCAACACGACCTTCAACGCGGCACGTGGCCGTCACATGGTTTGAGGGTAACACATACGTAGGGAGGGACTACACGGCGTGTAGTATGGGGTACATGACATGTACCAATTTATTTCACATGGAAAGGACACAGCTCCAACACTGCACATGGTCGTTGACTAGTCAACACATGGTTGGAGGGTAACGCATACACGGGGAGGGACTACATGGAGTGTAGTATTGGGTACACGGCGTGTACCCATTTATTTCACACGGCAAGGACAAGGCCCTGAACACGGGGTACACCCGGTGAGGGTGTACACGGCGTGCACTCATACTACACGGCGTGTAGCTTCAAAATTCTAGAAAGTGTTGAAAAGTCCCTTCTACCCTCCAGAACACTTCTTTACCTTTTTTTTTGACAAAGGTATGGGCCATAGAGGTCCGGTCCATTACATTACATACCTCTTAAAACATTCCCGTCCCTGAGAATTCAGAAACCAACCCAGTGGATCCCAACAAGTTACCTCTTAGGGTTCTCGTTATAACAAGAACCCAACCAACAACCCTAAACTTAGATGTTAGGAATTACCTCTCCTATGTCGAGATATTATCCGCTTTAGGTGGCACCGACTCTCCTGCATGGGTTTAATCGCAACCGCATTAATGTGTCTCGATTAAGGATTGGGGCTTCCCACTTCTATGTATTATGTTTTTCCAACTTAAACTACAACCAACACCGTAGAACCCACACCCTGCCTAAACACGTGGTTTGGGGAAATTCCTTCTCCTATGTCAAGATATTTTCTGCTTTAGGAGGCACTGACATTCCTGCACGGGTTCGATCGCATCCGAATTAATACGTCTTGATTTAGGATCAGGTTTGTTCCCATTCCCCATCCATCCGGATTTGTTATACACTTCCAGAGAACAAGGAGACAAGACGTCTCACAACAGACAACCCAAGCATTCCATATATAACAGGTATAGAATATAACATACACACAAAGCTCAGAAGAACAAGGAAAAACACAAGTCAAAACAACTCTGGATACTGAGCGTGCATATGGGCCTCCCACTCCCATGGGCTCTCCTCAAGGCCTCCATGCCTCCACAACACATGAACCAAGGGAATGGTTCATCCATAGAGAACCTTCTATTTAAGATCCTCGATTCTGACTGGTCATTCCTCGAAGGAAACGTTGTCTCCCATATCTAACTCTCCCCAGTCAATAACGTGAGTGTTGTTGTGTAAGTATCGACATAGTTGGGAGGCGTGGAAGACGTCATGAACCTTCTCTAACTGAGGTGGACGGGCTAGCTGATTTCCACCTTGCTGACTCTCCTCAGCACCTCCAATGGTCCGATGAACCTAGGTGAGAGCTCCCTCCCTTTCCCAATCCTCCACTACCCCCATCGAGGGGAAACTTTCAAGAACACATGATCTCCCACCTCGAACTCCAAGGTCCTCCACATATGATCATCATAAGACATTTGTCGGTCCTGAGCCGCTTTCATCCACTCACGTACAAGTTGGACTTTCTCCGTGGTGCTCTGCACTACCTCTTCCCCAAGAGCACCTATCTCACCAACCTTTTCCCAACAAATGGGTGAACGGAATTGTCTTCCATAAAAAGCCTCAAGCGGTGTCATGCCATTAGTAGAGTGGAATATATTGTTGTAGGAAAACTCTACTAAAGGCAAGTGTCATAACCATGATCCTCCGAAATCCAGAATGCATGCTCGCACCATGTCCTGCAACGTCTGGATAGTCCGCTCTGTCTGCCCATCAGTCTGGGGGTGGAAAGTAGTGTTAATGCGTCACTCTGTGCCAAAAGCATGATGTAAACCCCTCCAGACTCATGAGGTAAACTGAGTATCCCGATATGAGACGATAGTCTTCAGAAATCCATGAAAATGTACCACCTCGTCTATGTACCTCTGTGCTAAGGTACTCACCAGGCCGACTCCTTAATTGTTATGAAGTGAGCTGATTTTTTCAGCCGATCTACCACTACCTAGATAGCATCATAACCACCCTAAGCTTTGGGTATTCCTGTGACGAAGTCCATTGAGATGTCATCCCACATCAACTCGGGTACATCTAATGTATGCAACATACCACTAGGAAAACGATGTTTAGCCTTCACTTGCTAACACACTAGGAATTTAGCCACAAACTCCGCCACTTCCCATTTCACAACGGGCCACCAAAACTGTTCCATTAGGCCTTGGTAGATTTTTATAACTCTTGGATGTACTTCCAAGGCTGAGCTATGGAAATCATGGAGAACCCCCTCACACATCGTATCCGGAACAAAGAACCTTCCATGGAAAATAATTCGATGTCGGCTGTCCTCTGACCATCCTTCTGGAGCGTTTCCCTGATCGACACAATCCCCCATTACTTCCGCCTCGAAGCCTCCCCACTGAGACTCTTCCACCTTGTGCAGCAAGGAGGACTGCACCATCATCTGAAACAAACAGCCTCTAACACCTTCTAACCTTTCATCCAAGTGCAAGGCATCCAACTCTCCCATCACTTTCCAAGAATCAGTGGATTACCGAACCACTTCCTTATGCGACTTCCTGCTCATGGCATCAGCCACAACGTTGCCCTTACCTTTAGTGTAAAAGATATTGAAGTCATAGTCTTGGAAGAACTCGACCCATCTCCACTTCCGTATGATTAGGTCATGCTGAGAGAAGATATAACGCAGGATGTTGTGATCTGAGAAGACCATAAAGCACTCCCCAAAAGAGGTAATGTCGCCACAACTTCAGTGCGAACACTACTGTTGTAAGGTCTAGGTCATGGGTGGCATAGTTACGCTTGTGAGGGCATAACTTCCTCGACCCATAATAGATCACTCCCTTCTTATGCATCAGCACGCACCCTAGACCAAGGCCATAAGCATCAAAAAACACTTCAAACAACAACCCTTCCTCTAGAAACCTGAGTACGGGAGCACTAACCAACTTCTCCTTCAAGTATTCGAAAGACTTCTGGCACTGCTCGCTCTATAAGAAGACCTGGTTCTTCCTTGTAAAAGCTTTCAATGTAGCAGAAACTCAAGAGAAGTCTGAAACAAACCTCTGATAGTAACTTGCAAACCCCAAGAAACTACAAACTTCTGCCACGCTCGTGGGTGCTGCCCAAGAAACAACTGCATCCACCTTCGACGGGTCCGTTGACACTCTATGATGAGACACTACGTGCCCAAGGAAGTATACTTATTGTGAAAAGAACTTACAATTCAACAATTTCCCATAAAGATGATGGTGTTGAAAGACTTCCAAGACTGCCCTAAGATAGTGAACGTGCTACTCCTCTGATCTTGAGTAGATCAGGATGTCATCGATAAACACAACGACGAACCGGTCCAGAAACTCTCAAAAGACAATGTTCAGAAGTCCCAAGAACTCAACCGTGTATTTGTAACTCCAAACGGCATCACTAAAAACTCGAAGTGCCCATACCTGCACCTGAAATCCTTCTTCGAGATGTCACTGTCATTTAACCTCAACTGATGATATACGGATCATAGATCAATCTTAGAAAACCAACCTGCTCCCCTCAGCTAGTCAAAGAGAACATCTATCCTTGGAAGGGGATAACGGTTCTTGACCATTACCTGATTCATCCTTCAGTAGTCTATGCATAGCCTGAGACCACCATATGACTTTTTCACAAACAAAACTGGAGCACCCCATGGTGATACATTGGGTCGAACAAAACCCTTGTCTATCAGATCATCAATCTAAATTCACAAATCCCACAACTCCGAAGGTTCCATCCGATAAGGGGTCATCAAAATCAGACGCGCACCAGGCTATAAGTCTATCCCGAACTCAACATCACGCCGGGGGGTAGAGTCACAACCTCCTCGGGAAAAACATCGAGGAATTCCCCATCAACCTCCAGAACATCCATCATATCTGTATCAACTGAAACCACTGATAGCCCGCCTAACAAGGAAAGGAGAGGATCCACACGCCGGCTTCCCACCTGATAGCTCCTCTCACCAACAAAAGCTACACGTTTCCCATCCACGTCATAGAACAAGACCATTCTTTGGAAGCATTCGATAACGACACTAACGGAAGTCAACCAATCAATGCCTAGGATGACATCGTATGGCTGCATCTGTAATAGAAGAAGGTCCCCACTAGATCTATGTGGTCCCAATGTCAGCACACATCCCCGGAAAACACAAGATACGCTTGTCTGGCCTCCAACTGATGTACTCAGCACCAGTGGTATGGAACGTCTCTCTAGGTATAGTCCCAAAGCATGGGCTAGACTAGGTACAATAAAGGAGTGTGAAGCTTCCGAATCGAACAAGGCAGAAACGAGAGTGCTCAACCAACAAATCTTACCTCGCACCACCTCTGGTCCTACCGGAGTAGTCAACTCTGCTGCGTGCAACTATCCCCGCCCAGCTCCTATGCCTCTCTGTTGACATCCAGGTGCCATAGTTGTATGGTAAACAATGAACACCTAAGCCCCGGTAGCAAGGAAATGTTTTCAAGGTTTCATATTATAATTTTTATTTCAATTTAATTCCTAGAACACACAAATCAAGTAAAACACAATCATGATGATGCATGTACCTTCCCTAAGGTCTCTACCCTGCAATCAATGTAGTCTCGCATGGTCATTCGGTAGGCTCAGAGTCCTTGCATCAGATCACGGGGGCCCAAAAATCCCGTGTCCTAGCCGGTCCTCCCTGGCCTATTTCACACATCAAGAACCAACACGGTTTCCCTACAATCTCATTCAATCCTCACTGTGCCTAACTCCAGACTCCATCCTATCTCTCAAGCATCACCTCTGATACCATTCTGTCGTGACCACCTCCTACCAAAGATACCCCTCCTGAGTTGGCAATGGTGAAAGGGAGTGAATGACCCCATGAGTCCCGCCTCCAGTATGCCCTAGGGTGGAAACTAGCACCGAGGGTATGCGTTTTAACAAAAATGGGAGGCATTACCCTTTTTATTAATTAAGATCAGGAAATAGGACAAGTCAAACACCAAAAAGGAAAAGAACATGTGTGTATAAATAAATCCAAACCCATCCCACATGCATGTTTTAATAGTTCTGAAAAAAGGTACATGTAAAAGAAAGATCAAAAGTACAATACCAAAAGAAACAAGATTACAAAAACTACAAAAACTCCAAATGTCCCGACTAGTAGGGTCCCGCACGGCCTTGGTAGTCCTCCTAGAAACCTGAAAGTAAACGTAGGGTGAGCATACAGGTATACTCAGTGGGGACACCTAAAGCTCTCACGCACAGGTGGGGAGACATCCTAATGCCCTCTGAGAACAACAGAAGAAACCTAGAAGGGAAATCTATCCACCCAACCTCACCAGCCACACTCACCAAAAACACAATCTCAACAGGTAGTAGTAGTATATAATAACAAGAGTATTTGGTACCCCGCGCTATTCCTGATTAGTTAGCTACTATTCTTAACAATGAACATCCTGACAATGCCACACTCTCCCCGCCCCGCACACACCTGGGCCTCACAAACCACACATCCCGCCAGCACACACCTGGGCCTCACAATCACGTATCCCACCCTATACACACCTAGGCCTCACAACCAAGTATCCTGCCCGCACACACGTAGGCCTCACAACCATGTATCCCACCCAGACACACCTGGGCCTCATCCCGAATATTATTGGGAAATAGTAAAACCTGCACGAAGAGTCTTGGGCTAAAACCACCCCAATCGAAACCTACCCAAATAGTCTTGGGTGTAAGGTCGCCTCAAGACATCACAGCCTAGGGAAGAAGGAGCCAGAAGGAGCTAGTAACTAAGGGTAAAACACCCTCTCCCATGAAATGGGAGTGTTCAGAACTAAGTGCTCAACATGTGTGGGGTGCGATAAAACACAAAAGATATAGATACATATATGTATACCAAACACACAGCCCAACCTATGGCTTTGAAACAGAGAAACTGAGCACGTGCCTTGGCACTGCTACTACGAAGTATGCATACAACAAACAACCCCAACCCCACTTAGGTTTTCACGTTTCAACAGAATTAGTTTATTTAGTTCGTTATCTACTGGGAAACCAACTATGACTGACCATATCCATCGTTCGTAAAGCATATCCATGCCATCCATAAATCAAGTTAGGAAATCACTACAAATCGCTTCTTATTAACCAATCAACCCATTTATTATTAATCTCATTCCATTTCTATGTCCCACCATTCATCAACTCTTCCACTTTTTATTTGTTATTCACAACCCATAGTTCGCTCACATTCAAGACCATCCCTACAACCCCGCTTCCAACCACCATAACCACAATCACACCGAAACTCATACATCATCAGCCATTGATACAATTTATCGCAGCCCCGCAACCCATCACTAACATAGCATTCACACAAACCCACAATCAATCCAACCACAGCCCTGATGCCTAAACTATCCACAAAAACCTACAATACCCCCCCCCCTCTTCACATAAACAAACCCCATCACATGCCACATATCCAAGCCAACATCCAAATGTTCATTATTCCATTTTTTTCAACCTGGGTGATCACATAAGGTTTCCAGATTTTAAATCAACCAACTTTACGTGATTAACCAAATTTCCACATTCAACGAAGTTTCCATCCACAAAAACGGTCTAGAAAGTTATGGAAGCATTTAATGGCACAAACAAAGGCCCCCAACAACCTTGATTTTCAGTAGGAATATTCCTATTCAATTCACAACATAATATCATAGGATATAAAGATAAACATAACAACTTCCCCATCCCCGTTCTTTAACCAGGGATTAACTTCATTTATTGGTTCAACTGTTTCTCATGAAAACAAGAGGATACCCACCCCATATGATGCAAAATTTAGAAATACGAAGGTAAGATCCCTACCTCAACAAGTTTTGATCACAACGCTCCCCCGGATCAACTTTAGAAGACGTTCGTCTGTATCCGTTACTTCTGTCGAGTCCCGGAAAAACCACCTCAGGTGGAAGTTGGAAGGAAAAGGCCGACAGAGAGACAATGGATCTAAGCATAGAAGTTCCTCCTCGTTGTTACGATCTCGTTGACGCTGACATATCGTAAATCGGAGCCCAGACGAAGAAGTTATGGAAGAAAAGGAGCCTTCGAGTCTCTTGGGAGAGCTCTGCTTAGAGGAATGGGGAGGAGAGAGGTGAGTTGAAAAGGAGGAGGGGACCCCTACTTTTATAGGCGAGAAAAACCAAAGTACATGTCGTGTACCTTATGGTACACGGCATGTACTCAGACATTTCACATGGTCACCACGCGGCTTCCAACACGGCCTTCAACGCGGCACGCGGCCGTCACACAGTATGAGGGTAACACGTACGCGGGGAGGGACTACACGACATGTAGTATAGGGTACACGGCATGTACCCATTTATTTCACAAGGAAAGGACACAGCTCCAACACGACACACGACCATTGACTGGACACCACACGATTTGAGGGTAATGCATACGCGGGGAAAGACTACATGACATGGTGTATGGGGTACACTGTGTGTACCCATTTATTTCACACGGTACGGACATGGCCTTGAACACGGGGTATACCCGGCGAGGGGGTACACGATGTGTAATCAAACTACACGGCGTGTAGTTTAAAAATTATGGAATGTGTGGGAAAAGTCTCTTCTACCCTCCAGAACACTTCGTGACCTTCTTTTTGACAAAGGAATGGGCCGGAGAGGTCCGGGATATTACAAGTTCATATTAAATAAACCACTGTAAATCATGAAAAATCATCAACCATAGAATACAGATAATATTTAAAAGGTGGGATGAAATTCTAGAATGGCTAAACATATCCACATGAATATGTTCAGGTAGTGTTGATGATGAAAAATCAGTAATTCGTTAGAAATATGATTTGATCTTCATTCCCATTTATCATGCATCTCTTAATTTATTTTTTTTCTCTTTAGGATGAGTAAAATTAAAGAAACCCTTTTTTTGAATAGTTAAATCAATGATTAATGTTATAATTCCCAATCAGTAATGGAACAGACCCCTTTGGTCCATTAAATTTTCAAAATCAAGTGTTTCATGTGTTTTGTGAGGCAACAATAGATAATTTCAATACTCTTCCAAATTTCTAGTTTTTATTTTGGTGATTCAGAGGCATTGGTAGGTCGAGGTGCTCGTAGGTCAAGGCCATAAATGAGTAAGGGAATCAGTGACTGATGGAATCAGTGAGTCATGGCCTTGGTGAGTTATTGAATCAGTGAGTTTGGTTGTTGGTGAGTCAGGTCATCAGTGAGTTAGGGAATCTATTTGTCACAACATAAGTGAGTTAGGGAGTTGGTGAGTTTAGGTTTTAGTAAATTAGATATTATGTGATTCAGGTATTGGTGGGTGGTGTGGATGGCTCAAGAATCGGTGTATTAATGTTAGTTTCTCATCATCAGCGATTCACTGTCGATGGATCACAGTCAGTGGCTTGATATCGGTGACACACCCATCATTGACCCATTTTCTAGGTTTTTCCAGTTTTTCTAGTTTCATCCCTCTTGCATTTTATTTGACATAAATTGACTTTAAATCCTTATTTGGGTATTTATGATGGAAACTAAAAATATATTAATTATATCTATAATATCTTAACACTATGGGGACTTTGAAAAAGTTGATCTACATGGTATTTTCCACAATCCATCTTTAATATCCCTTGAAACTAATTTTCATTCTGTTTATATTGGATCTGGATTCTCTAAGAGGAGATATTCTCTTCATAGTGTGTTTCTATAATCACTTGGTGCACATAGATACATCCCTTACCATTGATTCATTTATTGTGCGATAGTCATCGATCTAGTATTCATGGAGTTTTTTAATTACACACACACCCCTTTGGCACAAGGAAGAATCATTGGTCGCCTATTTTCCATGTAGGGATTCCTTCATATTTCCATTAATTGTGTATGATGTATGGTGGGTGTACATATATCCTATAGTAAATATGACTAAAACAATTTTTAATAATTTAATAAGAAGGAAAAATGGGGATGAGGAAGATATTGATGATCAATTTTTTCTATTATATTTTATTATATTGTGGATTATATGGGTTTTATCCCTCTGAAAATCATTGTTTTTTGTGGTATTTTCTTTCAAACCCATGTTACTTTATCTTTATTATTGATTCTTTCATGAAACAAATAAAAAACACAAAATCTGATAAATTATGTATACCCGGTTAAATGAAAAGGATTCCCTGGATCAAACATGTCTTGTGATCACGCTTTTTTATCATAGTTGAATTAAAGAACCTTTGTTGGATAAATGCAAATAAACTTATCTTTTTTTAGTGTGGATGGGAGATTTGTGGGATTTCATGGGTTTTTTCTTTGTGATGTTTATATGGTGGTTATTGTGGGATTTTTGTATGAGGTGGTGCAAGAGGAGTGATGGAATCTCAGGACGAGAGATTGAATAACTACCGAATGGATTCACATTTTATATTGTGGTATTGCATTTGGGTATTAATTGGGTAATAGTGCAACGGAACTAGGTTTTGTCATGATTTCATGATTGCAAGTGTGATGGGTGTGGTTTTGTTGTACAGCGGGGCTACTAGGTTTGGTTGTGAGAGAATAAGTTTGATTTGGATAACATTGAAGAAGGTTGTTGATAGTATCTTTGTTCGACATGGAAGTGGTTTCTATGATTTATTCACCTTATAATTCTTGAAGTGTTTTTGGTAGTTTTAGGGGTAGGGATGAAAATAAATAAATGAATGATTTGATAAATAAAAATGATAATTTGTTAACTGAAATGGATGTGGGTATGTTCAAGTTGCATCTTGTAGTGAATCGACAATCATGTGACCATCAGTTGTGGCGGTACACACATATAGGGGTACAATCAATGGTGGTTATGAGTGGCTGGTTGTATGTTTGGTATCCCATAGAATGGGATGAGTGATTTTTACCTATATATATATATAATTTTAGTTCATTATGTTTTCTATACACACCCCACCCATGTTGAGCACTATATTCCAAACACCCCATTGTTATGGGGGATGGTGTGTTTACCAACATCCCAGTGGGAGTATGGATGGATGGTTAGAAACGTTAACCTACTCCCTCTTCCATTAATTTATATCCATATATTAACTGGTTAGGTTATATTGGTTTGTGGTTTAATACCATACTTATGGTATTGGCTGTGTGAGAGGTGGTTTTTTACCCAAGTGTCTTTATGGTGAGGCCATTGTGTTTTTAGGTGAGACGTGTCGTTGTTGTGTCCAAGGATTCTATGAGAAATAAGTGGTGTGGTTTGCAGACTAGGTGTATGTGGGTATATTGTGACATTGGGTATGAAAACCATGAACATTTATTACACAATTTAATATAATTTATTACATAAACATCACTTGATACAAAATAGAAGATCGGGAGTTGTAGTGTATATGGGGATTAGGATCATTACATAAAAACTTGAAACATGAAATAAAAAATCTTTATTTAAAACATCCTTTACATGACCACTACATTCCCTCGAACTTACCATTTCATGGTATAACATGAGGAAATGCATAATAAAAGGGTGAGCTATAAAGCCGAGTAATGAAATAATCATGGAATAACATGAGGAATAAAATATATGTATTACAATAATAATATCAATTGAGCACAGGAAAAGAATAAACATACAGGCATGATAAATCATGATAATCATGACATGGAAATGTGGAAACAACACATAACATGAAATTAGCACGAGGGAAGGCTCATTGAACTTGGAGAATGATTATATCCTCATTGAATATGAAGCATGAGTAAAACCTCACCACACTTGAATTATCATGAGTAAACACCCATTTCACATGACATATCATGATACTATACTTTACCCAATGGATTTAAGCTCTATAAAGGTTCACCATTCTTAAAAATTTCATTTCATGCATAAGTGTGCCACATGGATCATAAAACATGGAATCATAAAAAATAATATTATATTTTAAGATAAAGGAATGTGGAATTAATAAATGAAACTTTATAATCAATAAGTAAATTTTCATAATGGTGAACACCCTTGATAGAGAAATTGTAATGGAATTCACTACAGAATGACATTTGCTTGGAAAATCGGTGCAATTTCGGCAGCGTAACAGCGTGACGTAATAATTCATAAAATTGGTTGATGAGAGAAAGGGGTGTCTCATTATATGTACATGAAATGGACAGTAAGGGGGTTATATAGATATGTGTCCCAACAATTGTAATGGAATTTAGAGTCATGATACAAATGAATTTCATGAATGTAAAAGAGGAGAGAGAAATTTCTTTCATAATATCAGTATAGTAACGGGTGTACATGGGAGGAATTTAATGAGAGCGAAAGGGGTCTCCAATCATTCAAAAATAATGTGGTCAGTATGGGGAGGTGAGAAACCATAAACTAAAATTTATAATTGAAATTAAAAGAGAATAACTATTTAAAAATATTGGACAAAAATGAGAAAGGAAGATAAACCCTTACTTGGAAGTGTGCTTCAAAAGGCTTGAGAGAGGCTTGCGAGTGGTTTCATGGGAGCTTGGGGAACCTTGGGAGGATTCTAGAGAGAGTATGACAGAGGTTGGACAAACTATAAGGGCATTGAGTGTGGAGTAAGTTGGAGATTGGGTGGGATTATATAGAAAAGGTGACAGAATTTTTTATTATTTAGGTTTGGGACACCTCACATTAAATTAATCCAAACCACAAATCAGCACATGGTATTTGACCATGGATTTTTGAAAATGAAGTGTAAAACAACACATTATTAGGGAAAATTATGATCTTCTTAAAATAATGGGGTTGCTTATGTGGAGAAGAGTCACACTTCTGAAGAAAATAATATAAAAAAACAAGATGTTTAATAACTCTTGAAGGGTCCATTAATGCTTTGTAAAACAAGTCAAAAAAACCTAAAACAACATTATTTTAATGGGAAAACAGATATTTTACGAAAATAAAGAATATAGTATTTCATTATATCACTATTGGGTCATTATTATGTCATAAAACACATTATATATATAAATGGAATTTAATTCTTACCCAAAAATTAGACTGTCTGAGAAAATTATGAAAAACTCACCGTTGGATAATTTCGACATCCTGATTCCAGAAATAATATTTATTTTATCTAAATAATTTTCTAAATATTTTACTTTTTTACTTTAAAAAAAACTGACATTTATCTAAAATTCACAGGTATTGACAAAAATGACTTTCAAACCTTAATAAAAATTACAATTTCTTTCAGAAAATTATACAATCATATATATATTTAATGAAAATTAATTTAATTATAATAATAATATTTTATTATAAAATTATTTAATTAAAAAATCAATTAATTCCTCAAAATATATTTCTTAGTTTAACTTTAACTAAAAATACTATTTGAGAATTAAAAACTACTTACAAGGTAACAAAAATAAAATGAATGTATATTCATCATTATATAAAAAAACAATTTATATAACCATACTGCTATGGTCTTATTACATAACCCTTCATAACACCTACATAAGACCGAAGAGTATGTTGTGTGATTGTGACATACTCCTGGGGTGGCTCGGATAACATTTTATGGGTGGTAATCCCTATCAACTTCCACTTATCTCATAGGCGGTGCCGCTCGAGCTATACATATTCAAGCTTGGATTAGGATTGGTCAAAAGCGAAGCCTAATGAAGTCACCTACATTCCAAGATATTAGAAATGGGTTTTTTATGGGGCACGTCTACTAGATGAGGACATTGCTTCCCTTTTCCAAATAAATTGGATTTTCTAAAGTCCTATATTTATACTAATCATGTGATCACTATTCAACAACTATATTAGCAATAGTCGTAATTCTTAACATAAAACCAATGAAGATGACATTTTATATAAACATTTTACATAAAGAGACATTTAATTAGATCAATAGATATTTCCATTAATGAATGTTTGGGTCGTTACAATCTTCCCCCATTTAAAAAGATTAGCCCTCGAAATTTTCTTTTCCAACACTAAAACAGATGTATGTAACTCTACTTTATCATTCCCTCTGATTCCCACGTCGCTTCGTCAAACTTGTGGTTTCGCCACAACACCTTGACGAGGGGCATTGTCTTATTTCGTATAACTTTTTCTCTATAATCTATGATCGTTACTTCTTGATCTAAAAAAATATCATCCTATGACTATACCACCTATAAAGAGATTAAATATGAAGGGTCTGGTATGTACTTCTTTAAGAGGGATACATGAAAGACAACATGTACTTTGGCTATTGTAGGTTGAAGTGCTAGTCGACATGCCACAACCTCGACACGATCAATAATCTTGAAGGGGCCGATGTAAATTAGACTTAACATCCCTTTATTTTGATATATCATGACCTTCTTCCGTAGATATATGCGTAGAAATACAATGTCTCCAACTTTAAACTCAAGGTCTCATTGACAGTTATATGCATAACTCTCCTGTTGAATCTGGGCTACCTAGATATTCTATTGAATGGTATTCACCATCTCCACCATTTCTTCGACCATTTCTAGTCCATGCAGCTTATTGCTCACTGACCTCATTGCAACATGCCAGTGTTCTGCACCTTTTCCCATAAAGTGCTTCATAAGGTGCCATTTGGATTCTCAAGTGGAAACTATTATTACAAGAGAACTCAACCAGAGAAAGATATTGATCCCATCCTCTTTTAATGTCCATTGAGCATGCTCTAAAAATTACCTCAAGTGTTTGGATAGTCCACTTGTATTGGCCATTAGTTTGAGGATGATATGCCATATTTAAGTTCAGTTCAGTATTCAAATAATGTTGAAGACTCCTCCAAAAGATAAAGGTGAATCTTGGACCTCGATCAGACACAATAGATAATGGTAGTCCATGAAGCCTTAGCACTTCCCTGATATATATCTATGCTAGTTGATCCATTGATAAATCATCCAGAGTAGAAATGAAGTGTGCAGCCTTTATAAGATGATCCGAAACAACCCAGATTGCATTGTTGCCTTTGAATGTCTTCAGATGTCCGGTGAAAAAGTCCATGGTGATGTTTTCCCATTTCTATTCTGGTATGGGAAATGGTTTCATAATCCATTTAGACTTCTACCTCTCTACCTTCACTTGATTAAACACCAGGAATTTTTATGTATATTCAGCAATCTCCTTCTTCATATTATCCCACCAATAATTCTCTCACATATCTCAATACATCATTGTGTTTCCTGGGTGAATAGAGAAATTTGAACTATGTACATCAACCAAAAGTTCCTTCTTCAGCTCTAGACTTGATAGAACACATAGTAGTTTCCCAAATGTCACAATTCCTTCTTAATTGACATTTAAATCCAAGGATTTCCCTTTTCTGATAGCTTCCACCTTTTCCAGAATTCCTACATCATCCTTCTAAGTATCCTTTTACCTTTCCATATTTGATAGTTGAGCAATAATTTGTGAAAGGATTGATGATGTTATCTTCTTTATGATTCCCATGTTCATCTTTATCTAATCTATGAAGATTGGATCCTTTCAATTCACATTAATGATAGAATCACTAGGTCCTTTCTACATAGAGAATCTTCCACCTTATTCTCATTCCTATGGTGGTAATGTATTGAGAAGTCATAGTCATTGATCAGATCTAACCATCTTCATTGGCGCATGTTCAACTCTTTCTGTGTGAATATATACATTAGGATTTTGTGTTCCGTATATATTTCACACTTCACCCCAAAGAGATAATTCCAGAAAATTTTCAATGGGAAGATCGCTACAGCCAACATGAGGTCATGTGTTGGATTGTTATGTTCATGAACATTGAATTTCCTTGAAACATAAGCAATGGATTTGTCATTTTGCATCAACACACATCCCAGGACATTCTTCGAAGCATCACAGAATATCAAAAAAAGTTCTCCACTTGTGGGAAAAGTAGCATGGGTATAGTGATAACCATCCTTTTAACTCCTTGAATCTTTATTCTCATTCATCACTCCAAGAAAACTTTACTCTGTTCTGAGTAAGCTACGTAAGAGGGTTGGACAATCGTGAGAAATTTCTCACAAATCATTGATAACATATATCTAACCTCAAGATGCTACGGATATCCATTAATGATGATGGCCTCATACATCCCTCAATTGCATCTGTTCTGGAGGGATCCATAGATATCCCATTGCTTGTGATGATATTTCCCAACAATGAGACCTCCTTTAACCAAAACTGACACTTGCTATACTTTACATAGAGATTCTCCTTCTGCAAGGTCCCTAGTAAAGTTCTCAGATGCTCCTCATGATCCTCATTAGTTTTGGAGTATATCAAAATATCATCTATAAAGACTACAAAAAATTTGTCTTGGTAATCTCTAATGACTCTATTCATCTAGTCCATGAATATTTCTGGAGAATTAGTGAGGCTGAAAGGCTTTACTATGAATTCATAGTGCCCGCATCCTGTATGAAATGAAGTCTTGGAGATATCTTCCTTCTTCACCCATACATGATAATATCCCAACCTTAAATCTACCTTGGAGAAGTATTGTGATCCACACAGCAAATCAAACAAGTCATCAATTCTAGGGAGAGGATAATTTATCTTTATCGGGATTTTTATAAGCTCACGATAATCGACGAAAAGGTGCATTGACCCATCAATCTTCTTGATGAAGAGAACTGGTTCACCCCATCGTGAAGCACTTCAGTGTATAAACCATTTTTCCAGATTCTCCTCTAGTTGTTTCTTCAGCTCCTCATGCTCCACAATTGCCATTCTATATGGAGTATTAAATAGTGGAAACGCCCCCGGTATAAGATCAATTGAGCATTCAACAAGTCATCTTGGAGGAAGACCAGAGAATTACTCGAGAAACACTTAAGTGAATTCCATCACAATAGGCATGTATTCTAGGATGGTTGAATCCTTATACTCAATCATCTAAGCCATACACGCATGTTCATAAGGTAGTAATATCCACACTTGAAATGATAGAGATTAAGAAGACTCATCTTCCTCCTGTCACTTGAAAATAATCATGGGTCGATTCTCAATATGGAGATTATTTCCCTATCACAGAAATTTATATTGGATCTATATATATAATGTCAATCCATGCCATGAATTGCATCCAATTCCACTATAGGGAGAACTATGAGGTTCTCTGGGAATTTTAATCCACAAATTATGACAGAGGATGAGTTATATTCATGGGATGCAATGATTTCCCAATTTGTCTTACTCACAGACATCATCACATCCATGATTTGTGGTGGTGCTGAGATTGTTCTACTAAACATTCAAGATATAAATGAATGCATAAAACATGAATCAAAAAGTATGTTTTCTATTATTGAATAGGTAACTACTGTACCTATCACCACTTCTTTGTTGGGGTTCACTCTGGCAGCAGTGATGGAAAAATATCACCCTTTCCACATTGGAACATTTTGGTTGCCTCCGAAGACCCCTGGCTTAGGGCACCGATTTGCAAGATTCCCTTATTCTTTTCAGTTGTAGAAATTAACCACGTGTTGAGGTTCAACCAGAGTGTTCCACTCCTCTGTCACATCTGCGGGTCCTTCTTGATAATAGTTAATAGCTATGTACCCTTCTCTTCCACACCTAATGCATTTCCTCATACCCTTTATGAAATTTCCAGGGTGATTATTTCCAGAACGTTGGCATATGGGTTGATGGATCATCTTAGCACCTTTGTATTTATCCATCGGACCGCCAGCACTGAAGTCCACATTACTCTTCATATCCCTATGATACCCTTGAGATTATCCAATCACCATTTCAACCTTGACGGAACCTCAGACAATTTCCTCATAGCTGTCGAAGTCGTGTATCGCTAGTGATTTCGGTAGGCTAGGCTTCAGCCTTCCAAATAAGTGGTAAACCTTGCATTCTGGGGGTAACAACAAAGCCAGAAGCATATCGTGCAATCCTTGTGATGTATTCCTCGTATGATCTAATATATTCGACATATTTTTTCTTGATGGAAAGGATGTACCTTTCCATCTTAATCCGGAGGGTGCGTTGAAAATATTGAACGAAAAACATCTTCCTGAAATCCTTCCATTCCAATACCTCGATCTCCTCCTCAGGCTTTGTATTTTTGATCAACTTCCACCATTTATCAGTTTCACCCTCCATACGATAAGCATCCAGGAGAACCATATCATGTTCAGAACATTGAATGATGGAGAAGATATTTTCAATGGAGTTGATCCATTGTTCAGTGATTGGGGGATCAAATAATCCATTAAAAGTAGGAGGTGTTTGTCTCATGAAGCATTCGATAGCGACTTGTTCATTCTTAGTGGGGGGGGGGGGGTTGAAAATTCCTCTTGACCCATGATTCTATTCAATTATTGAGTTATCTGAGTGAGAATCATGAAAAAGTTCACGATTCCCACTCCCATTGGATAGGGCATCTCATTAGTACAATCATCACATTGATCTTCACATCGGTTGTTAGCCCGAGTCATCTTATTACCGGGCATTGTCTGTAATAAAAGAAAAGATAGGGGTAACACATAAAAGTTAATACACGGACAAAAATAATGACATATAAATAAATTTTAATTCCCTATCATATGAATCTATTGGCCTCATTCTATGTTATCCATGATTTAAATTCTAACATATATTCTTAGGGAATTTTATTTGTCCCTTAATAATGGTTCATACTTAGCTTGGGAATGTACCAAAGCATATCCCCTGGGAGTGTAGTATCCAAAAGTGTAGAAATGCCCATTTTCACGCACTAGTTCCCATTAGAGTCTAGCTCCATGCAGTGTTTTCACATGTTACCCCTCGGATACATTTGTTTCAGAGCCGCCTCTACCTGCTCGTATCCATACATGGATGTATTTGTTAGATAAAACACTTACTCAGTACTCAACAAAACATAGGGATATTTTTATTATATTTACTACTGTCTCTAAGGCATCACTAGGGTTTTCTAATCCTAATCACAAAAATAACAAAACATATCTTATGATACCATCTATGACAATCATTATCTTTTATTACAAAATTAAATATAATTTATTACATAAACATCACTTGATACACCATAGAATATCGAGAGGTCTAGTGTCTTTGGGACTTAGGATCATTACATAACAACTTAAAACATTAAATATAACATCTTTATTGAAAACATATTTTACATGACCACTACATTCCCTCTTACCTAGCATTGCATGGGATAACCTGAGGACATGCATAAGAAAAGGGTGAGCTATAAATCAAAGTAAGGGAATAATAATGGAATAACACGAGGAATAAAATACATGTTAGATAATAGGAATATAAATAGAGAAAAATAGAAGCATAAACATAATATCATGATAAGGCATGATAATCATAACATGTAAAAATGGCAACAACACATAACATGGAATTAGCATGAGTGAAGGCTCATTGCACATAGAGCATGAGTAAATCCTCATTTCACATGAATCACGAGTAAAACCTCGTTGAAATTGAATTATAATGAGTAAAAACCCATTTCACATGACGTATCATGATACTGTACTTTACCCAATGTGTAGGAGCACTATAAGGGCTCACCCTACTTAAACATTTCATTTCATGCATAAGTGTTCCATATGGATCATTAAACATAGGATCATAAAACATAATCATTTATTAAATGATAAAGAAATTTAGAATTCATAGATGATACTTTATAATCAATAATGAAATTTTCATAAAGTAAAATACCCTTGATAGAGAAATGGGAATGGTATTTACAACACAATGACATTGGCTTTGAAAATCGGTGCAATTTCGGGAGCGTAACGGTGTGACGTAAGAATTCATAAAAATGGTTGATGATTGAGAAAGGGGTGTCTCATAATATGTAAATGAAAAGGAAATTAAGGGGGTCATATATACATGTCCCAACAATTTTAATGGAATTTAGAGTCATGATAAAAAATAATTTATTGAATGTAAAAGAGGAAAGAGAAATTCCTTCCAGAATTTCGGCATAGTAACAGGTGTACATGGGAGGCATTTAATGAGAGAAAAGGGGTATCCCATCATTAAAAAATAAATTGGGTAGTATGGGGGAGGTTTGAAACCATAACCCAACATTTATAATTGAAATTAAATGTTAATAAAAATTTAATGAATATTGGACAAAAATGAGAAAGGAAGAAAAACCTTACTTGGAAGTGTGCTTCCAAAGGCTTGAGAGAGGCTTTAGAGAGGCTTATTGGGATATTGGGGCACATAGGGAGTATAATAGAGAGATTAGGGAGGAGTTCATATGATCTAAAAAGTCATTGAGTGAGGAGGAAGTGGGAGCTTGGGTGGGTTTATATAGGAAAGGTGAGGGAATTCTTTATTATTTAGGTTTGGGACACCTCTAATTAAATTAATCCAATCCACAAACTAGACCATGGTTTTTCCACATGGATTTTGGAAAAGGGAAGTGGAAAACAATAATTTATTAGGTCAAAGTCCATACTTCGTAAAATAATGGGTTTTCTTATGTGGAGGTGAGTCACACTCAAAGGAAAACAATTAAAAAAGACAAGATGTTTAATAAGTCTTGAAGGGTACATTAATGCTTTGTCAAATAAGTAAAACAAACCTAAGACCACATTATTTTAATTTTGAAACATATATTGGCCGAACAAAAAGCTTATAGTATTTCATTACATCACTATTGGTTTATTATGATGTCATAAAACACATTATAAATTTAAATGGTATTTAATTTTTACCCAAAAATTTTACTCTCAGAAAATTATGAAAAATTTAATGTTGGATAATTTCAATTTTATGATTAAAAAAAATATTTATTCTATCTAAATAACAATCTAAATATGTTAATTTTCACTTTTAAAATAAAAACTGACATTTATCGAAAATTTACTTATTTTGAAAAAAATGGCTTTCAAACCATGATAAAAATTACCATTGAATTTATAAAATAATACATTCATTTATATTTAATAGAAAATAATTTAATAATAATAATAATAATATTTTATTAAAATATTAGTTAACTCAAAAATTCATTAATTTATCAAAATATGTTTCTTAGTTTAGCTTTAACTAAAACAATATTTGATCTTTAAAAACTATTTACAAGGTAACTACAATAAAATGAAAGTATATTCATTATTATATAAAAAAATAATTTACATAAACATAGTTCTAAGGTCTTGATACATAACCCCTTATAACACCCTCATAATACTGGAGAGTAAAGTGTGCTATGGTGACAGATTATTGGGGTGGATCTGATAACATTGCTCGGGTGGAAATCTATATCAACATCCACTTCTCTCGTAGGAGGTCCCACTTGAGCTTAACATATTCAAGATCATCTTGGGCTTGGTCAATAGAGAAATCCCAATGACGCAACCTCATTTCTGAGCTCTGACAAATGGGCTTCGTATGGATCACGTCTACTGGATGAGGCCATCACTTTCTTTGTCTAAGTAAATTGGATTTGTTAAATCCCAATATGTATACTAATAATTTGATTAATATTCAATGACTATATTAGAAATTTTCACAATTCATAACATAAAACCAAAGAATTTGACATAATATATAAACTTTTTACATAATGAAACATTTAATTTGATCAAGAGGGATTTCCATTAATGAATGTTTGGGTCATTACAGTTGGGCTTGTAGAAGATCATGGAAGTGTCAGGACATTATGCATTAGGAAAGTTCAGTTACTTAGTGGGAAGTGGTGTGGGGAACCCAAATATTGGTGTTCATATACATTACTTAACTAGACATGCCTTATTTGGTGAGCATGCCATGGTGAGTGTGGGGTGGATAGTTTACCTTGTTAGGTGCTTTTGAGTTTCTTCTATATTCTCATTGGGAATTAGTATGATTATTCCATTTATACATGTTGGAATTTGTTTTTCCCTTATAGTGTATACATATATACTCACCCAATATATATTAAACTACTTTTAGTTTTGGAGGGAGATGACGTAGACCATTTTGACATTACTAGCTCAGACATTGTGGATGGTTTCTATGTTGCTGCTTCATTTTATTCTGGTACTTACATTGGTTTTTATTTGAATTTCTTGTAGTTTAACATGAAACATGCATGTGGGAAGGATTTAAAATTAATTATATATATCTTTCTTGGATTTTCATGAGGTTGAAACATCATATATCCCATTCTTGGTTACTATAAAAAGGGATATCCCACCCATTTTTTTTGATATTTCTATACCCCAGTGTTGGTCGCCACCCGAGGGCCAATTTGAGGTATGACTCAGGGGGTCATTATCTCTCCATTGTCTTGACAAAGGAAGGAATCAGAATCTTTCTATCCCTTCCCTCATCTTTAATATTGTAGGTAATGATAGAATGGTATTGGCGCTGATGGTAGAGAGGTAGGGTGGAGTTTTGCAGTTAGGCATAGTGGGGATTGCATAGGTTGGTAGGGAAACATTGTTAGGTGACCATGGTGTGTGACATAGGCCTGCGAAGACTAGATAAGACACATGATTATTTCCCTTGGGATCCGATGAAAGACTACAATCTTACCGAACAACAAAGCGAGGCTACACTGATGGTGGGGTAGAGACCCTCTGAATGGTACATGCATCATGAGGACATGCATTCTTGTTTTGTTGTGTTCCCATGAAATTAAAATATAAAACTTTTTCAAATGAATCCTTAATAAATTATATACTATTCAGGATTAGTAGTTCCCAACTTTCTTTTCTACAACGGATCTCGGACGTTGTTCATGTGGGGTACGAGCACTGGAGGGTTAGTAGCCTGAACTAGTTGACAAGAGGAGGGTCGATAAATTGGAGGAGGATGATAAGTGGCATAAGTCACATCGTCATTTCTATTGACATACTTGGGGAAATTATTATGTATATATCTATAACATGGATATGTAGAATTAGATCCATTATATGGTGATTAGTTTTTGCTTGAACTGGGCTCTAAAAGTGTACCAGGTTATCCAGGAAGTGAGTTAGAGGAGGGCGGGATCGTATTAGTGGTGGATGTTTTATCACAGGGGGAGGAAGGAGACCATTGTTCTATTTTTAACCTTTTAGAATGAGTTCTGAGAAAAATTTCTTTCTTCCATGATTAAAGACTAAAATAAGCGCAAGCTAATCTCCATTCATTAGGGGAGTATGTTGATGAGGTAATTCGGGTTCATGTTCAAGGAAATATTATGTTTTTCTCCAGATCTTTTTCTGGATTAGGTATCTTAGGTAAGAATTCTGTTGGAGGTACACCATATTTCCCTCCATTATGAGGTTACTCCCTTCACCCTACCCCTATACTTAATGGTTCAGAAAAAGTCTTAGGTGGATTAAATGAGGGAATAAAAAAGTTGGCTGGATTCTTCAAATGAGAAGGTCGTTAGATGAATATCTCTAGCATCAGGTTCTTCTAGGTTTCATATATTGGGGAGCCGACCCCAGCAGTTTCAGTATTGACCCTATGGGTTTCACCATACTCCCATGGGCTCAGGGCCAAGGTGTTTCTCTTGTTGATTCCAAAACAACCCCTAGAGTCAGTTCCATGTTTTAGTTATGTATGGTGGAGGTGGGTAGGTTCAACGTTCGTGCCAACAGTAGTTTCAACCAGGCCATTCCAGTAGCTACGGCACTCCTCAGGGAACTCTACCGGGGAATGTTTGGGGAGGTAGTTGATATTCGTGGTGTATAAAATCTAGGTGGGGGTAGTTTCACACCACAGATGCAACGGTTCCAACAGGTCCGAAGATCATTTGAGGTACAATTTGTTTGTTTAGTACGCTTTCTTGTGCATTGTTTGATTCTGGTGCTTCACACTCCTTCATTGAAACCCAGTCTGGCCCAAACCTTGGGGCTAGACAAAGAGATAAATTCTATTCCCCTAGTGTTGAGTACACCATTTGGTGGTCAAACAATATAGTTTGATGTTTTTCAGTGATTTGGAACAATGTTGGGGATGCATCACTCTAGTGGGGTTCTCTTTCTGCTACAAATGCAGCCATATAGTGTTATAATTGGCATCGACTAGTTGTACTCTATTAGTGATTTTATTAACAACATTTCTAGAATCATTATGTTTTTAGACACAAAAGCCCAACCTGTAGCTATCTATGTGGAGCAGAGCATTCAGATGGTCTCTCATCACACGGAGTCTCTTTTTTCTTGTTAGACAAGATGTTAGTTATATAGATTGATGCTAATATGGTGTAGGTTCCAATATTTATTGGATTTTTTATGGATGATTTCCCGAATGGGTGTTGTGACTCTAATGCACGACATGACATTGATTTTGGGATCAATTTATTGCAACATGCTCATCGGTTCTTCATGGATCCTTATTAGATGGTACCTTCTGTGTCATGGGAGTTACAGATTCCGATTGAAAATATGATAATGATGGGTTTCATTAGACCTTGTTGTTCATTGTGGTGTGATTCAGTCTGTTTTGAGAAGAAGAAAAATGGTGGTATGAGGCACTTCATAGAGCATCCGAGACTGAATAAGGTAATGTTCAAGAACTTTTACCCTCTATCGAGAATATATGATATATTTGACCTATTTGGGGAGCCAGTTGGTTCCCTATGATTGATATGTGGTCTGGGTATCACAAGTTTTTGGTGAAAGAGGGTGTCACACTGAAAACATCATTCATGTTTGGATATGGGCACATCGAGTTCATGGTTATATCGTTTGGTGTTATGAATTAACAGGCTGTGTTCATGGGGAATATGAGCACCATATTTCATGAATTCATAGACCGGTTCATTGTCATATTCATTGATGAAATACTAATATAATAAAATTCAAGGGAAGAGAATATGAATCATATCAGGACTATCCTAGAGGTAGTTTGGCAACACCAGATCTACAGAAAGAAATCCAACTGAATGTTTTGGACATGATAGGTCTACTTCCTTGTACGTTTGGTGTTGTAAGAGTGTTTAGAAGTGGAATCATTGAATTTATAGGTAGTCGTTTCATGGGAAATACCCATATATTTGGCAAAATTTCATAGTTTTATTTGTCTCATAGACTACTAACATAGATTCATATCTAATTTATCCCTGTGTAGTTGTGACGTTGACAGCTCTAAGTAGAAAAGGGAAAGCTATTTTTTGGGGAAAGTAGTGATAAGCAGCATTCAGATATTTGAAGGAGAATTTGGTTATTAATTTAGGGAGAAATATTACATTTTAAGGGGTGATGTTCTAATTGTTTTGAAGTACTTCCTGTCTCAGCTTGGGGTGTGTGCTGATGTAGAAATAGAGAGTGATTTTCTATGGGTATAGGTAGTTATGTCCCCATAAGCATACCTATTCCACCCATGATCTAGAAATAGCAGTGGTCGTGTTCTCACAAATGTTGTAGATAAATTTCCTCCCTAGGGAGAAAATTTTTTCTTCATAGATCACAAGATCTTGAGGTATATCTTTTCCCAACGAGATCTAAATGTGTCGAAGAAGAGGTTGATGGAGTTTCTATAAGATTATGACTTTGAGATCTCTTCCACCTCAGGAAAGGATAATTTTGTGGAATAAGATTTGAGATGGAAATCATGAATGGATTTTTTTTTTGAATATGTAGACGCCTGGATAGAGATGTTGGATTTGGGTACCATTCCCTTAGATGTAAAATGTATGGAGGTATATGCCATCTATTTCAGATGAAAACACAGCCATCACTGAGGTAGAAGGTGGGGGAGTCTTAGTGAGGGACTTAGAGGTAGAGGTGATGTATGATTGCATTATCCATGGTGATTCTATAGAGGGATGGTGAGAGGATGGACATAATATAATGTTTTTTTGTGAGAAGCTATTTTTCAGTGGGAATTCATGAGAATGTTCTCCTTTTTTTCATATCTCACCCCTAGAGGTACACCCATGATTTTCAAATATGTATTGGGTCTTGAGGGAGAAGTTTTGGTGGCCCTGGGTGAAGCATCCAGTGGTTGAGTTTGTGGTGAGGTGCTTGGTGTTATAGCATGTGAATGGTGATCACCATGTTCCCTATGGTTTGATGTAGCCCCTAGATGTCCCCTATTATAAGTGGAGTAAAATATTGATGGATTTCATCAATAGATTACCTACCTCCCAGGGATGATATGATGATACCTGGTTAGTAGTTGATTAGTTGATTAAATCATCTCACTTCCTAGAGATCAAGGATTCAAGTGAAGAGGATGCCTCAACACGAAGTAATGTGATTGAGGTAGTGTGAAAACACGGATTTCCAAATTCAATCATCATTGATCGGGATACACCTTTTACATAGAAAGTCTAGAGGGGATTGCATCATGGTTTTGGTACTCAACTATTCATTATCACCATCTCCAACCCTGGAACAAATTAAAAAATAGAGCATACCATCTAGACATTATAGGACATGCTGTGAGCATCTATCATGGATTTTGGTGGGTCTTGAGTACGATGTTTGGCCCTGATTGGGATTTACTTCAATAATAAACATCACTCCTCCATTGGAATGAATCTATTCGAAGAATTATACATAAGATCGTGTCATTCATCCCTATTCCATATAGATATTGGTGATACAACTGCCTTTTGGTCCATAGATGGTGCAATGTGTAAAGGAGAAGGTGCATCATGTCCATGAGAAGATGAAGGCAACACAAGACTGGTAGAAGTCGTATGATGATCATAGGATAAGGCCAATGAAGTTTGTGGTTGGGGTCCTCATATTCTTGAAGGATTCCCCTTGACGTGGGTAGTAGTGTTTCTAATGAAGGAGTAAGCATTCTCTCATGTTTATTAGGCCTTTTGAGGTGTTGGGATGAGTTGGTGAGGTGGAATATCAGTTGGAATTTCCATTATAGATAGGGAAGGTCCATGACCACATTCATGTATCCCTACTTCCTCTGTATCTTCACAATGACTTCCATGTAAACAAATGATGAGAGTTTGTTACTGAGGATGATGGAACATTCGTTGAGTGACCAGTAGAGAACAAGATTTTCAGAAGAAGGTTATGTGCATATGGACCATTCCTCTGGTTTACGTGTTGTGGAGGCATGGTGGCCAAGTGGATAGAACATGGGAACGGGATGGACTAATTCATGCCCAATACTCAGATTTATTTGGAGTTTTCCACATGTGTTTTCTTTGTGAGGTAGATCTTGAACCTATTTTTATTTATGATGTGTTGTTTCCTTGGAATGTTACATTTTATAAAATATGGATGTATGAGGAGTGGAGGACCTGATTCTTAATGAAGATTCATTAATGAAAATTCAATTTAACTCATGTGGGAGAGTAAGTACTACCCAATGTAGATAATATCAAGACATGGGGGAATGAATTCACTTATTCATATGTTGAGGAAGTGTGACCTTGGGTTATTGTGTAGAATTTCATGTGGTTCTTTGGGATGAAAATCTCTGAATAGTTGTTCTTTGATGTTGAGGTTTCCCTCCAAAATGGTGGATTATCCTTGAGAAGAATTTTATGGGATGGTTGTTCAGACCCATATTTTTGGTGGCTAGGTTTTGAATTCATGGGGGAGAGAATGTGTTAGAGGTATCTGATATCATAGCATGGACCCCAGTGGTTTATTAATTTTTCAAAAACATGCATTTGGGGTATTTTGAAAGGCAATGATAGACCATTTCATGAGTTTTCAAAAATTCCATTTTTTTCTATTGGTTGGTCGAGGAATTGGTATGTTAAGGTGTTGGTAGGTCAAAGGTGTAGGTAGGTCTAAGGCATCAGTATTTCATAAGGATCTATAGGTTAGAGGAGTCGATAGGTTTGGCATATGTAGGTCAGAGGTGTCAGTAGGTCTAGGGCATTAGTGAGTCCGACCATTGGTGAGTCCATGTGTCATTGAGTTAGGGAGTTGGTTATTAATAATATCAATGAGTCAGGGCATCTCTGAGTCAGTGAATCGGTGAGTCAGGTCGTCAGTGAGTCGTGGCATTGGTGAGTCAGGGCATCGGTGATTCAGGGCATCAGTGAGTTAGGGTGCTTGTGAGTTTGGGAAATGGTGAGTCATGTGTTGGTAGGATGTGTCAGTGGATTAGAAACAGTTGCTTAGTGTTATATTCTTAGCGTTAGTTACTCACATTCGGTGATTCATTGTCGATGGCTCGTTTCTGGTGGCTTGTTGTCGGTGACTCACCCATGAGTGACTCATTTACAATATTTTCCTAGTTTCGACAATTTTTTCCCTCATACATTTTATTTATCGTAAATAAAATATAAATATTTTTTGGGAATTTATATAGGTGTTTTGATGGTTATTAATTATAAATTTAATATCTTAACACTTCAGGGACTTTGAAATAGTTGAACCATGTGGTTTTTTCCATGATCCAACATCAATGGTCCTTGAAACCAATTCACATTCTGTTGATATATGATAAAGATTTTCAAATAGGAGACCTTCTCTTCCAAATGTGATTTCATTATATATTCGATCCCCTATAGCCTTACCTTCTCATGGAGTCGCTTGTTTTGACGTCGCCATTTATCCGGTTTTCATAGAGTTTTCCTGCTACTCATGAACCCCCTATTTTGGAACAATGAAGAATTGTTGGTCTCATGTTTTTCCATATAGGGATTACGTTTCCTCTCCTTCAATTGTGTATAATGTGGGGTGGGTTTACTTGTTTAATCTCATAAATATGGTTGAATCATGTTATAATAGGATAATAGGAAGGAATGAATGGGGATGGGGAAGAAATTGATGATCATTTGATTTAATCTATTATCTTTGATATATAATGTAGATATTATGGGTTGTACCCCTCTAAAAATCATGGCCTTTGGTTGTATTTTCCTACACACCCATGATGCTTCATGCTTATTATTGATTCTATCATGAAACGATTATAAATATAAAATATGATTAATTACATCTACGTGATCCAATGAATTTGATTCCCTATGATCGAACCTAATTTTTGATCACCCCTATTATCAAAGTGTAATTAAGGAACCTTTGTTGGCTAAATCAAAATATAATCATCTTGTTTTTGTGTAGTAGTGTGCTTCAGGGGCCTTGTTAGGGATTGGAATTTGGGATTTGTGAGGTTTAAATGGTGGTTAATGGGGGATTTGTGTAAAAGGGGGCACATGAGGTGTGATCGACTCAAAGTTTGAATGAATGGTTGACTGTGTAATTGATGGACTTTATATGTAGTGGAATTGGATTTTGGAATTGGTTGGGAAGCATGGATGTATGAATGGGGGTGTGTCTTGATTTAATTTTTATGGGTGTGATGGTTTTGGTGTTGTTGTTGAGGGGGGATGCCGATTTTGGTTTTGAGAGGATGAATTTGAGAGGGATAACATTGAATAGGTTTGTTGTAAGTTTCATTCTCTGTTTTAATTGTTAGTTGTTGGTATAGTAGATTCACCTTATAATTTTTGCAGTGTTTGGTATTTTCCTAGGTATGTATAGAAATAAATAAATGACTGATTTGATAATGAATAATGATAATTGGTTTAATGTTTTGGATGGGGTTATATTTGAGTTGGGGCTTGTAGTGAAGCGGTGTTCAACTAACCATCGTTCGTGGTGGTACATGCTTGTAGGGGTAGAATAAAATGTGGTTTTGAGTGGGATGATTGAATGTTTGGATTCCCATTGGATTGGTTGTGTCTTTGTTAACTATATATTTAAACATGTTGCCCCTTATGTTTTTTATTCTCATCCCACACATGTTGAGCACTATGTTTCGAACACCCCCATTTTTAGGGGGGCAGGTTACTTTCCCAAAATCATAGTGGGAGGAAGGATGGATGGTTACTAAATTTGCCTAACTCCCACTTCTAGGAAGTTTTCTCCAAATATTCATTGGTCGGGCTGTAATAGATTGAGTTTTAATACCAGACTTATGGTAAAGGTTGTGTGAGAGGTGTTCTGCTTCCCATGTTTCTCTAGGATGAGGCCCATGTGTTTTTGGGTGATGCATGTGGTGTTTTTGGTCCAGGTGTATGTGGTAGGATGTCATGTGGGGTTCGACCAAGGTGTAAGTGTGTAGGTTGTGACAGTGTGACTTTTGGAAGAGTGTCATTGGATCATGATGTTCGTCCATAGGGATGAGGAGTTAATCAATGGGAAGTGGTGTAGGTATCCAAATATATATCTTCTTATACATTACATTACATTATGTAGGATAATAGGTCAGATTTCCTTGGTGAGGATCGAGTGGATAATATACCTTGTTTGGTGTTTTTGTGTTTTTGTTGTTTTCTCACGAGGGAATTAGTTTTCATCTCCCACTTGTTCATGATTGACATTGGTTTTTCCATTCATAATATACATGTCTTCTCACCCTATGTATATAAAACTACTCTTAGTTTTCCTTGTAAATTACATGGACCATGATGGATGTTACTTTCTCAGACATTGGGGAATATTTATGTGTTGTTGGTTAGTTTTATTCTGGTACATTGGAATTTTTTTTGTATTTCTAGTTATTTTACATGAAACATTCATCTGGGATGGTTTTTTATTTGTATATATATATCATTTATAGAGATATTTGAGTTTGATACATGTTATTTCCCAATCGTGGTCACTATAAAAGGGTAATGCCACCCATTTTGGAGATATTTCAATACCCTTGGTGTTGGTCGCCACCCTATGGCCTATTAGAGGATGGACACAGGGGGTCACTATCTCTCCTTTATCATGTGGAAGGATGGTATCAACATCTTTTTACCACATAACTCATATTGAAGATGAAAGGTTATGAAACAATACTCCAATTACAATTATAAGATTCATCGATTTCATAAAAAAAACTTTTTTTAATAGAATTCCAAATAATTGATGATATTCTGTATACATTTTTTAATTTCATTGTGCAATAAATTTAAGAAACATAATCTTAATAATTGAAAAATCAATAATTGAAAAATCCAACTGAATATACATCATTAAATTTTGAGAAATAATTATTATGTGTTTTAGAAGCCTACAACATAACGCCCTTTAATGATAAGGGCATTATGAAGAGCTCAAAGAGAACCAATTCCAACAAAATTTCCATATAAATTATAAATAAATGTTGCATGTCCTCCATCTATTTATATAATAAGTGAATGTTGGAAAAATATCCACACACATTTCAATACCAACCAATTCTTTTAAAATACTTTCCATTGTTATACATGAGGTCTGTTACCTATAAGCACTAATTGACAAAAAAAATGTTTTGGTACCATAATCTCCAAGGCCATTGTTACCTATAACATAATTGGGAACTAAAATATTCTAAAAAAATTAGAATTATAATTAGAAAAAAAGTTGAATTAAAACCCATATTTAGACAATATATATGGAGATTTAGTAGAAAATTTTAATTTTCAAAATGACCATTTAGAGACAATGAAAACAAGTGATATTTAAAAAATTTATATTTTTGAACTAGGTAAAAAAATAATTTTTATAATACATGGGTATTTCTCATTTTCATTATATTAAATATTTTTTTTATAAAATTTGTTCTTACTAAGTATTTTATTCATGTTTTCCTCCATTATTATAAAAAATCTCACAAAATATCCTTTAAATTTAAAATTCAACCATAAATTATTTTATTTTTCTATCACGGACAACACAAATATAATTAGACTAATCTAGTTTAAATTTCTGTTAAAAAATATGTTTATTTAAGAAAATAAATTTCATTGAAATTAAAATTATTTTATCTCTTTAGATTCATGTATTTTTCATCAAATACATATATTAGACATTTAATATAGAACATTATGCATTTAATTTATCATAATATAAATTTCTGGATTCATATTACGAATAATAATGATAAGTATAGTTTACCCTACCAATTTATGTCAAAAAACAACTTTTCCCCTCAAATTAGATGGATTAGCATTCTAATAAGAATTAATGTCAAAAATATAGTACAATAATTCACTCTATATATCCTTAATAGTATTCTTATCCTTCTTATCGTTTGACTTTCTTTTATACTTATTTCCATACTCATTATAATTAAGATAGGGTAAACGAGGGTAAATATTCCAAATATTATTGAAATTGAAACATATTTTTTATCATATATTTTCATGAATTATTTTGTACATGTTAAATAATTTCTTGAATCCTATAAATTTATTATAGTACTTTTTGAACTTCTTATAAAACAAATAAATATCATCCCTGATGTTTGATTGGTCGTAGTCTCTTTGTCAGATGAGAAGAGAATGATGTATCTTTGTTTTTACTCTATAATTTTAAAGTCTATGCCTTTAATGTGGCATTCAAAAATTTTATTATATGATGATCTCATACCTCATCTTCCATCTTAGTTTCACACATCATGAGTGTGCCAATGATATCTTCTATTTTTAAATAATTTATAGAATTAGATTTTTTAATGGAATATGAAATTACACTATATTTGGATGGAAGAAAAATGATAATTTTTTTTATATTTATCAGTTAAATGAATATGGGTTCATAAGGTTGCCACATTTTTTGTGATTTTAGTTATCGTAATGTTCATCTAAGTGATTCTATTATAATTAGTCACTCTAAATGTATAAAAAATTCGTGCCACAATTTATTACCTTAGCTATCATACATTACCAGTACCTATATAAGTGAATTATATAGTTTTCCACATTTGACTTTTTGTATAACATGGATAAAATCTATTTAATTCATCTATAGCAAGTCCAAATATATAAAAATTCATCGTTTTTGGTTTAGATCATGTTTGAATTCTATATTAGCATCCTATTTTCCAGATCTAATTTAATAAATTTACTTGTCTTGAATGTTGTCATGTAATCATATCGGCCATGTTTTTTCAAATAGACAATCATCAAATTCTTCCATCATATTTAGTTTTTTCTATTAAAACGTTGAGACATGATCAAGTACATTCCCTCCCTACTGTCATCCATTACACATATATGAAAATGATCATCATGACTATATCCTTTTAGTATTTAGAACATATGATTCTCAATCTTTAATACCCATTTATAGTTTGGGGTGAGTTATATAATGACTCTATAGGGGGTGGGGGTTGGGGTGAATCATGTTCAATAAAATGTTGACCCATGTTTCCATCAGCCCAAGAGGCATCCTTAATGTATTTTATCAATATATAAAATAGATGAAAATATAATAGATAATAATAGTACCTAAAGTATTATATTCATTTAGGGAACATGAATCCACTTTTCCATACCACACACTCTATCTTTATACGCTTGTTGATTTTCACTATATCGGTCATTATCCTAGGATCCTCAAAAGATGAGTTCATGGAAAAAATCATTTCACACAACCCTATTGATAAATTTTCCCACATTCTCCATTTTTCCAAATTCTATAATTATAAAGGGTTATATAGCTAAATTAAATGACTCATGTGAACAACACAAAAAAATTTCAATAGCCTACCTGATTATAACTCCACAATTAATCATTCATGACCATGAATTGAGGTCAGTATGGGAGAACATCTAGGATGTTTCATAGGTTGTGTGTGAGTGAGGGAAAACCTCTCTCGAATGAACATGTATTGGCCTTTGAGGACAGTCATTAGTCAAGAGATTTTTTCAGGAATGTTAGTGGGACCTAGTGAGGGGACCATGTGTTTGTGGGGTGACTGGTGGTACCACGCAGGCCAAGAAGTGACAAAAATGTAATGGGAGGGTGTCTGTGCTATCAGTGGGGACTACATGTTGCATTTGGTATGAGAGGAGGACCGCACCCTTATGCGTGGTTCCCGCCCAGTGTTTTGGAATAGGTTCTGCATACAAAAAGATGTTCTCTATGAGGGGGGGGGGGGGTGGATGTAATACCCTAGAATTATGAAGGGTTAAATTAAAACATGATATGAATCATTAGAATAACATACACTTTTATTTTTCGGAGCCTATCTGATTAGAACTCCACAGTTAAACGTGCATAGACAGGAGTTTTGATCAGGGTTGGTGAGATTCTAGGATGTTTCTCAAGGTGCGTGTACATGAAGGAAAAACACATCTAAAATACCATTTCTTGACCTAAGGGGATATTCATTAGTAAGATGACTCATTTGGGCATTTGGGTGGGCCCCAGTTTGGGGAACACATGTCTATGGGGAAACTTGCATTACATGGAGGCCTAAAAACTAATGAACCTGTTAAGGTGGGATGTTTATGCTGTCATCAGGGCTTAGTTGTTATATTTAATTCTCACAACCCAACCTTGGATAATCATTTTTTTATGAGTGTTTGTTCGATCTATGGGGCCTAGTTGTTACATCGAATTGTCACACCTCGACCATGGATACTACATTATTTTATTATTTTTTTGGTCATGGATTCATTTTAGTGGATTTCGAGGTTAGGACAGATCAAATTTTTTGAGTTTTTAAATTTTCATGTGGGTATCCTAGGTGGCGCATCAGTACTACATGGTTTGTAGAAACCATGCTGTGTGGTAGTGCAATATGTAAAGGATTAAGGGGAATCTAAAACATTACTATTGCATGGATATGTGGTTGGTCTGAGGTAACTATGATCCTTCCTTCTATGGGAAATGGATGTCACATTATTGATGCATAGTTTACTAAACCGTGCTTCCAAACAGTTTGGGGAACCCAGAAATATTAAAACATGAAATTCTTGATTCTTCCCCTCCCCCTATTTTACCCTATTCCAGCCCCTTCATCCATGTTTGATTTTGGAATTCCATTGTGATTTGAAACCCTAATCCCAGGCCTCCACTAATCTATGGATGCTCCTTCTTTGGTTCCAAGGTAATTTCTTAGGGTTTCCACCCACTTCCTCCCTCTTTTTTCCCCTAGTCTCCATTCCCCTTGGTTTTCTTTAGGGGTTTATTATCTATGTCGAACATTATATTTTAGAGTTGGATTGGGAATTGTTTTTGTTTATTTTTAGTGTGTGTAGATCATATGTGGTGTGTTTATCTGCACCATGTTGAGGATTCATTTCATCCGCACACTAGAAAAAATTTATATTTTTCTAATATGGGTATATCTGTTGGTAAAAGTGTATTTTATATTAGTAAAATATTTTACAAACAAAATATTCCATGTCATTAAACTATTGGTAAAAACTCTTTAGATAAATGTTATTATGACAAATAAAATGATTTTATGGAAATTATAATAATACCAAAAGTTAATATAGATGCGGGTAAAAACTTTTATCAACAGATTAAAATTATTAACATATTTATTGGTATTATTATTAACATTTAAAAAAATACCAAGAAATAATATATTTTTATTCAATTTTACTGTAAATGTTGGTATTCCAATATTTAATTTTGAAATTTTATATTTTATTTATTAATATAATTATGTATAATATATTATTACATTAAATATATAATTAATAAAACATTAGATTACATAAAACACCAAAAAGGTGACATTATTTGAGAAAAAAGTTCCAATATAAATTAAATAGATGTTCAAACTTCATGAAAAGACTAGAAGCATTAAAAAACACATTACAATAATGTTTAAACATATTCAAACACAAAATGAATTTACATAGAACTCAATGAGATTCCATCACCAATAAATTTATCACAAACATGGGACATCGCTATCATTGAATCCCCATAACTTCATTTGAGATATTATCTACTACGTTGGATAATGACATGCACAAATTCACTATTATTCCTTTAAATATAGTGGATCACCCTTCTATGTTTGAAGAATCACCAATCCCTTATCCCTCTAGTTTAGACATGCACCATCATGAGAAGCTTTTTAATCACACAAACAATACAATTAGAAAATAGTTTTCATTTAAAGGAAAGATAAAAAAATAATCACATTATAAAAAAATACCATCTAGTGATCACAGAAATAGGACAAGAAAAATAGTGGAAACAACCAATATAAGATAATATAACTAGTACCAAAAAACCATAAAATTATCCAAATTCACCCTAATAAGAATATATAATGAATACCAAAACAATTTTTATAATGGGAGATATAAAAATAACTAGTGAGAATAAAAAAAATAATCGATGGCTGAAAAAAAATACAAGTCAAAACATTAATGGATGATATAAATAGATGAGAAAATACTAAAAAAAACAAATGATATAAAAATAACAGGAAGATTATCTGACATGTTACCACAAACCATTTAAAATGAAATTAACTTCAGTTAAGAGTTACACAAAACTCAACATTCTGTAATCTAGCCCAAACCATATGAGACATGAGTTGGTTTCCTACCCCACACCCTTAAAAACATATTAATGATAATGTATGTTGTAGAGAATACATAGGGTGTAATATCACTGTTAAGGAATTGAAAAATATTTTATGCCAACATAAAATTAACACACATATTAGTGACAACGAATCGTCACTTATTTAAGCATTTCAAAAATTCTCCAAAAATAGCTAACTAGTAATTTCTAATAAACTAGACAATTCTAGTCAATACACATCTATATGTTAGAACAACAACAATTCATAAAGAGCAGTAATTATCAATGAGAAGAAACATTATCTGTAGCAGATCATACAAGAACTCTCATCACCCAAATAGATTACCATTAAGAGCAATGAATTACCTAAATAAGACTAAAATCATAGTTTGTTATCATGCATATAAACCCCAAAAGATCTTATGGATTAGGTAAAATAATGGAATCCAACCTGAAGACCAAATGTCACTCCATGCAGTGATACTTTATGTGGCTTCCTCACAACGCAAAACCGATCCTTTGAGAAGCCTTACTGAAAAACGTATAAATTACACAAACAGAGATCATCACATCAAAATTATAGAAATATAGAATGGTTTCAAACATCCTAGAACATTTAAAAAATATCCATGGTGGACAACATCATGCAGGGGAAGATAGGGAACATCAATAATCAACAATGAATCAGGGCTCACAAACCACGGTTAAAATGCCTTAAAATAGTGACAGAATAAACTATCAAAGAACTAAAATTGATGACCCCAACAAGACCCAAAAAAACATAGAAAATTAAAAAAACCAACATACAGAAAAATTCAATGGAATAGGGATGTGAATCCGACATGGAAATCCCCTATGGTAGGAATATTAACCAATCATGGTAAAATAATCTCTATTGTCAAGGTCATGGTCAAATCAATAAGTGTGTGATGAATTTATGAGGTAATGATATATAAAACTAGATGGTTTTTATAATAAAGATGTTTTGAATATATTTAAGGTGAATACCAAAGGTGAACTAGTTGAAGATTTAAGCTGGGAGAAGATGAACTGAAAGGAAACTGAAGAGCATTGCATAGAAATTATCAGGATAATGGAAACTATGTTATTGATTCATTGAACATGTATTCCATAGCTTGATAGATTTAATTGTATCATATAGTTCTTGTGACCGTATGGAGTAGCTGGTATATGCTTAAGTAACTATACTACAACTAAATCAAATAGCCTTCTGATCTGGATCTATGATTAGAATATGAGTCAAGTTGAAGACTATGTCTTATAGATTATTTATTGTTTCTATTTTCTAGTATACATACTCAGGTCTAAACTATACTAATTATTGTGTCAATTTGTAAAAAATATGATTAATAGTGTGTTTTTAATGAATTTCTAGAAATGGCTCATCAATTAATCAATCCTCCATACGACTGGTGAAGGGTACCTATGTCTGAAGTTGATTGGATTGATCTCAGTGATCAAATAGAACAAATTATGTTGTTGGATACCTCTATTGTTGATATTAGAACCCAATTAAAATAATTAATTTTGGGGAAAATAATAAATTTTGATTGAAAATGGGGATATTTTGATGGATTTAGGAGGTGATTGTTTTAATAGTGAATGTGAACACAAGTACAGAAGCTAAACCCACATTTTTATGAAGATTGAAATCAAGCTAGAAATATGTTTAGATCCTTGATTTATATAGAATTTCCAGCAAGATGATGTTTTAAGGGATTAAAAAAGGTCTCAAATTTAAAGAATAATAATAGTGAAGGATGTCATGGGTCTTTCTCTAGTGAAAAATCAAGAGGCTGGGACATTAAGGTACCTCTTGGAAGAGTATTTAAAAATAATTTTTGATTCATTTATCCACAAATTCCTAACCGGAAAACCTATTACAAAGAGAGATATTGAGAGTAGTGTGCATGGGAAATTGAGTTTCAATCTTTGCTAAACTAATTACGGTTATGGGCTAGTAAGAACCAGAGGTGGCATCTCTTGAGTCAAATTATTTTTATAATTAATATTTTGATATTCTTCTTTGATTCATTTTTCTTGAAAAACTATTGTTTTATAATTCTTGAATAATGAATTCCACAACCATTAAGGTACACCAAATGTCATCAAGGGGAAGAAATATATTAGAGAACATGATTAGTGATGGAATTATTGGATCACCTGATGTGTACTAAGGATGAGGAACCTCATATCAAAGGAGATATATTATATGGCTGGGCATATCTGGATACAATAGCAGTGGGGATAGAGTTTTTTTGAATGATTGTAGTGGGAAATCTCCATAGATTCCATCAGGCTTCTGTAGATGAGGGTTCTAAAAAACAAACATCTGACCTCAGGGGCTAAGAGTGATGCCGATGGTGGGGGAGGATGTTAAAGGGGTGAGAAGAGTGATTTACCGAGAAGAACATAATCATCGGAGTAGATGTCCATTTGTAGATATTCGTTTAGAGTAGGGTACAGATGGGCCACGTGCATTAAATTTAATAATGGTAAAATCAGAGTGAAAGAAGAATAATAAGATATTAGAAAGAAAGAATGCAAATAAGCTTGTGGAATCAATAGAAGAGATGACTAGATTCAATGGCTAGAGGAGAAGGGTGGTGCGTGCCACTGGGGTTCTCCTGGATGAGGCGTGGGACAAAAACACGAAGGGGAGGTGGTGGGTCAACATGGGGGAGAAAAATATTTAAATAGTAAAAAAAATAATAATAATAACTATAATAATATGAACAACAACAACAACATTTTTTCATATGAAGATGAAATTAACTGAGTCAGGTGTGACATTGGAAGACACATTAACAATGATTTGATTAGTACGTCTTGAGACATTCAATTTATGGAATAGAGTGTCCTATTATTGGTATAATTTTAAAAAAATCATGATTTAAAATAAATTTATATATAATTAATAATGTTTTATATTTATATATTTTCTGAAAAAATTAAATTATTTTTATATAGTGAAATCATATATACATGACTATTTTTTAGTTTTTTCTAAAATTTTTCATATTCAAGTCTCCGAAAATTATAATAATTTTTCAATAATTTTATATAATATATATAAATACACTATATATCACAAAAATATAATGTGTCAATGAAAACATATGATTATATGACATTATTTTAATATTTATAATTTATTACATAATTTAAAAATAATAAATAAATATATACATATATATTATTTTCATGGAAAAGTATATTATGTTATTGGATAATTTATTACAACATAATTTTATAATGGTGAAAAAAAAATTTGTTAAAAAAATAATAGTAATAGATTTATTTTATGTTAAAAAAATGTTACTATTGAGTTGATAAAGCTATAGAATTAACTGTTCGTAAAAGATTTGATGGTGTTAAATGATCAATATCATTAGATATAACTATTGATAAAAATAGTTCTTGGTACATAACATCTTTATCAATAATATTTACACTCAGTTATAATTTCTCAATTTTACCAAAAGATATATCATCAGCCAATAAATTTTTAATTGTATGAGCTATTTTTTTGGTATTGGAAACCCCACCAAGGTTGGAGCCACCATGATTTTACTTTAAAATGAGAAACCTTAATGCTTGACTGCTTTAGATTATTTTTTACACTTTAGTTGACCCTCCATAATACAACTTGTTAGATTACTAGGTCTTTTTCATATTGGTTGAAATTGTTAAAAATTAGTTTTCAAAGTAATCATTGACGTATGTATAGATTTATGATCACTTTTGGGTGTTGGATGAAATTTTATATATTCTTTAAAGTGAATATTGTGTAATTTTATAAATGTTTATCCTTATTTGTGTTGTGCTAGAATAATTGGATTATATGTGTTTCTTTGTATGGATGATTTGTAGGACCTGTGGGTTTAGGGTTGTGGTGAAGTGTTAGGGAATGTTTTTCATTTTTTTAAAGGATGGGTTGTGTTTTTTAAATAATAAGGGTGGTTGGGTTTCATTTGACTGATAACAGTTATTCTGTGACTGTTGTTTTTGGAATATTCCTTCGATGTTAGAGTGTTCCATTGGATGTTGGCACATCCTTGGGTGAACTTGGTGCACAGATGGATGTGCCCTCACATGAATATAGTACATGTAAAATAGTTTTCCATCAGTAACATAGTTTTATATATGGATTTTAGTTTTCAAAAAAAATTGGTCACTTAGTGTGATTTCTAAAAATGATAAAATTCAATATCAGAGGGTATGCTTGTTTGGCTCTTGGTGTGAGTTTTGTGAATGTTTTGCTTAAGAGGCCATTGGGCATGTTTCACAATTTTTTAGTTTTTCTAGAAATGGGGATTTAGAAATTTTCTTTGTAAATTTATTTTGGGGTGTCGAAAAATTAATGTCTAGTATGTCATTGTTCATTTTAAATAGATGTTTTGTGTGGAATTTGGAAGATACTGTGGTTTGGAAAATGTGTGTGCCTAGTTAGAAACCTAATGTGTTTTATAAAGTGGTTTGAATAATTACACTATATAGTAGCCATGTTGGAACTATGATTTTGTTACATGAATGGATATATATATATATTTATATATTTGGGGGAACTCTATAGAGGGGATTTCCTTTTATGGGTTATTTCAAAGTGGAGGATGTGTTTGGGGTATGTAAGTCCATTGATGATAGGTAAGATGAGTCACATGTGTGTGGGCCTCCAACATTAGGAGTATTATTTCCACCAGGGTTCCTAGGCATATTTTCCAAAATTGAATGATTATATCTTTCCATCGACGATTTGATGTAATTGTACCCTCATAGTGTTGTAGATTGGCCATGAGTATTGTTCCATATGTGAGGCTAGGATAGAGCAACCAGTAAGTCATTTACATATAGGCTTCACCATATGCCATCAGGTGGTTCGAAACCCAGTACATTGAGGAGTCATTTATGGATATTTAGGTAATCACATTGTGACTTTCTATATCATTATAATATTATTTTTTCAACTAGTTTTCTATTTGCTCTATATATTTATTTTTATCATTTCCCATGTTTTCTTTGTATTGGGTTTTATTTATAAAATGGTAGGTTATATTTAAAATGGAAGTTAGCATGTGTTGGATATAAAAATGGAAATGCTATGATTGTTTATTAAAATAGGAAAAAAAATTTAAACATAATTTCAAACGAGTGTTAATCGATTTATTTGGGAAGGTAAACACCTGATCCTGTGTTGATTTCCTACCAAGATAGAAAGTTCACACCCTACTGGTACAACTTAGTGTCAGAAGACCTGAGATGTTTTAAAGGTTCATATCCTTGTTCTGTTTTTTGGTTCATTTACTCATGGTTAGAGAATGTTAGTTTGAGGACGGTGATAACATTGAGGTCACATGGAAGATGTCTTGGTAGTAGTTCTATTTATCTTTGATTCACTTTTTGTTTTGTTTCTATTCCATTTTATTTTTATCCAGACCATCTTATGTATTTATTATGATTAGCTATTAGTCCTTGGTTATTTTTTGTTCAATTTGTATGATCAATTTTTTTTATTTGGGACAAAACCATTCCCAATTGGTTAATATTTGATTCTTGAGACTAGTTTTTAAGCATTCGTGGTCCAGAATGCTCTTCGGGCTATACCGTAGACCAGGTCAGGTGCCGGTTCAGATGAAATCCTAGGCTGGTTCATGAAAAATGGTATCTGAGTAGGAACTTCTTATTTGGATACCTAGTAGATGAATATTAGGACTATTGGGACTCAAGAGGTAGGTATAAGAAGGGCATAAAAAACATTTCATGTTCTAATCCACGATTCAGCAGAGATAGTTCGGAATTGGAGACTTTTATAATTATTTTGGATTGAGGAATGACAACAGAGGTAGTCTAGTGTCAAGTTTCAAACCCACATAGATTAGTGACCCATGTGGATTACATGTGGATGGTTAAATATACTCATAGTCTTATGTCTTAATTGTGCCATGTACCACTATAATGTGACCGAGTTAGAAAAAGTAACTAGTTTCTCATTTTGATTGTCTGATGTATGTTGTGTTCCATTTAGGTTATTATTTGTGTATGTGTATTTTAAAATGAAAGTGTAATTGAATTGAAAGTAATTTTTTCTAAATGGTTTTAAATTGGAAAAGTGTGTTTCTGAAAAAAAAATTGACATGGGAAATTATTTCCTTTGAGTGGTTTTAAAATTATTAAGGTATAGAAGTGTGTTTTCATGAACAATTTTATTTTTTATGAACATTTTCACATGTGAGGGTATGTGTGTGGAGTTTGTGTGTGGGAAAGTGTGAGTGGAAGTGGATGATAACATGTGTAATAGTTCATGAGATTCGATGGGTGCATTTTTGATAAGATATAGCCTCATTTTCGAAAAGAGATATTCAAAATGAGAAATGAATCTAAGAGTTGGTTTTTGTTTTATAATGTAGGTTATGGTTTTTAGAAAATTTTATTTTAATTAAGAATGTTTCCTTTAAATAAGTTGGTTTGGAAAAATTAAAATTGGAATGATATTTTCAAATGATGATTTTGGTTGAGTTTGTGTAATTCTCATTTATGAGCCTACTGTTCTAGCTCGATATATTTCTTCCAATTGGTTTTTGGTTTGTTGTCTGTTTTGCTTTTGGGTTTATCATTCTATATAGAAGATACCACTAAGAAATGTTTCTAAAGCTCCTATTAAGTCATTTCCAGCATTTAGTTTTTCTTGAGTGTTTCCTAACTATCACAGTGATCATGGTCCTTTACAGGCAGTGAGGTGGCTTGTAGAAGTGGAAACTATCTTCGGGTTTTTGGGACTCTTGAGGATATTAGGGTTTGAGTCATCCTGTGGATTTTTGAGTGTCTTGATTTGGACCATTGGAAGATGGTTTTCCATCATAGTGGACGTCGGGGTGACATGGGATGTGATCAAGACCACTTCATCCATGGGTTAATAAATTATATGGTGAATTTGGGGAATGTGGTAGCATTTCGGGATGTTTAGTTGGGCAAGTGGTCAGTAAATGTTTTTGATGGATATTTTAATGGATGTTTTTACCTTCTATATGGGGCCTTAACCCAGAAATAATAGAAAAATGTTCTCTCATATATTTAATCTGAGAGGTTGAACGAAGAGAAATTCATAGTGGAGTTAGTTCTTGGGTTGTAGTACGTGACTATTGGGAATTCAGTGTTTACCGTCATCCATGAATTTTCCACATCTTGTGAGGAGTTCATGCTGAAGGAACCTATTCATAGGAAGTTATATTCATTGGTTCTAACTTCTATTTTATTATAATACTTCCTTATGTTCCACTAGTGTGGTGGGTTTGAGAATTCTAAAATGTCTAATCACATCCCTCTAATGTTATGTTATTGTTGGGTCCAATAAGGTGATTGAGAAAAGTTTTTTTAGAAGTGTTTCTCAAAGAAGGAGTTTATATCGAATAATGCTCGTGCCTGAATTAGAGGAAGGAGAAACATTTCCATCAGGGACCAAACCATAGGACTTAGGGAGAAGCTCAGGTACAGTCAGGAGTTTCTAGGTATGTCTCAAAACCATGGACCAATTTTTGTGTTCCATGTTGGGATTGGAACACATAAAGCTTCCTTCTTTGTATACTTCTATTATTATAAGTTAATATTCTGTTTTGTGTAGTGTGATGGACCTATTAAATTGAAATGTACCGAGTTATGTAACATCTCGACCCTAGTTACCCTGAGCCGGTTCATTATTACGTATCATTGGCATGATCACAAAGGATAAAGTCTCGAAAGACCGATTAGTTTAGTATTCTTGGAAACAATAGATATATTCATAAGTCTTACATTACATCATAAGGTAAAAACTACAAGAACATCTTTTCTTCATTTCCCCTCATACTATCAATGCGGTTCATTCATAAATTACTTCTTCACATCCTGGGAAAAATAAAACATTGAAAGGGGTGAGATCAGATGCTCAGTAAGGATAAAAATATAGGAGAATCTTTCATAGATAAGAATATACACTTAAGGCAATGTATAACTAAATCAAAATCCATTTAAACTTGAACATCAGTATAATATGGCAATGATAAAATGAAATAATGTCATTTACATATACACATAGATATTCTACCAGTCAAATAATCACAAGAAAAATCAATAACCACTTTCATAATGATGGAATGCATAATGCCAGACTATCATAACCACGTAGCGAAGGCCTCATGCGGAGACTACAAATAAGATTTTGTCAAGGCCTCGTGCCAAGATACAAATTTTCTCATTAGACCTACCGATGCATCGAGGAGCTATAGCGGACTCCAACCGTCACATACTAAGTCAAATGCATTCCTCATATGAACAGGAATAAACATAACATAATTATTTGTAATAAAACTAGCATACAAAATGTCAGTACTTTAACCACAAAACATGAATGGTATAAAAATAGCACATCCACAATCAAAGAAAACTCATTCAATACAATATGGAATATTGTATTGTATCATATTAACCTCAATAGTGAATAATGAAAGATATTGATATAGGTGAAAATAATCATCAAATATATTAGAGAGAAATATCCCCCATTTTCTATATATCATTTAAAAGTCACAGTATTTGTCAAAAAGCCATTTAAAAATAGATTTTTGAAACAAAGTTTCCCATACCACATTGAAACATTTAAAAGTAATTTTAATTTTAAAACTTTCATGTCCATATAAATAAATCCGTAAAACTATTTTTAAAACATGAACATTAATGAGAATTATTTAGAAGAATAACTCTTTAAAACATTTAAAAATGATATTTAAGTTAGAGTTTCTAACCAAAAGAGAGACACTTGAATACAAATAATTTAGGTAATCAAAATGTTGTAATATAATGATAATAAAGGGATTCATGATATACTATTTCAAAGTACATTATATACACCATATAAAAGTGAACTGGTGTATAAAATCAAAGAAGTCTCAATGGAATGTAAATTGAGATGAAATTTATTATACAAACTGAATCCTTAGGTTAAGGATAAACCAACGACATAATTATGTATGAAAAATATAAATACACTAAATATGATTAGATATTCAGTGTAAAAAAATAAATGGACATTCACACAAATTAATGTAAAAGACACACCAATGAATTGGATGTTTAACTCAACAAATCGAGATTGAGTAAAAATTACTCTTATCAAGTTCATACCGATGACTTGAGAATTTAACAATGGAGTGATTATGTGTATCAAAAGTATATCCACAGAAAGGGGAGTGGAAATTATGACATAATCAATGAATAGTGATTCCATAAATAATCTTGGTGTAAAATAATCAATGAAGAATGCGTAAAGCTGAATGATTGGAAATTGAAATTTCAAATTCCCTTATCAATTTGGTAACTTATGAAACATACACCCATTAAAGAAGGATCATAAAATTATGATGTAATTATCCATAAATTAAATTATATTACTCAATGAATACAATCATGGGCAGTAAACACACCACATACAACAAATAAGTGGTGAACGATGGATATCCCACTGAATTAAAAGTGAGATAAGAAACCCCTTACCTTGTACTTTTCATTGATAGAGTGTAGGTTGAGCTCATGTATAATATTTAAAACATTTTTATTAAGTTATAAAATAACCATATATATAATTATGATATCATATATGATCTTCTATTAATGGTATGTTAATAATATTTTAGTATTATCGTCGTTTCGGTTGCTAACTTACTCGTTTTATTTTATATGTTTTGTTACATAAGTCGTGTTTGTTATGGATAGTTTTTATCTTATTCATATCCAGAATGATATAAAGTTCATAAACATTATTTCTAATCCTCAAATGAGGATTATACTTGAATGGATACGATGGGGAATGAATCTCATCACGTTCGTGGAGACGGTAGTCTGTACGTACGAATGAGCGACAATATAATTCTTTTGATAATAAAATAATATATAATTGGATGGTATATCATATATACAGAATAATTATCATGTTATATTTATTATTTAAATGAATTAAACATCATTATTATACCCATCCAAATAATAATATTTTGAACAACAATTACACCACAACGTGAAGATGGTATGTCGTACGTACGCACGTATGGTGACATGTCATTCAAAGGATGGATATAATATTGAATATGGTTGTACCAAATTTATAATAACATCAAATTATATAGAAGATACTGGAGTTATTATTTTAGAATGTAAATAACAAAGAAATAAGATGTTGAAGAAGAAATGAACTTGAAAAAGGGTGGTGAAAACATTACCTCTTCTTCGGGTTCTTCCTTTTGACTTGATCAAAAGGGCTCCATAGGTTGGATTTCTGATCAAACTAAGGCCTCTAGGTTGAATTTAGGGATGTTTAGAGAGTATTTGGGAAGGGGATGGCCGATCCAAAATTCTTTGAATGCGTGAATTAGTGAGAAGGGGGAGTTCCCTTTTATAAGAGGGGTGAGGGGCACCTTAGGAAAAACATAAATTATTATTTTATAATAAATTAATATTTGGTTTCTAATGGTTCTAAATAGAATTTTTAAAAGAAAAAGGTGGGTATGGGTCTAAATAATTTTAACCAATATATTTTAGACAGGTTTGGGTCATTATATTAACCTTATATTTTAGTTTCAACTCTTTGTTAATTAGTTTGACACTTACAATGTCACATTGTATTTTTATATTATATTGTTAATAAACTTAATATATACCTCGAAGAGACCCCCAAGTGGTCCATTAATGATACACATATCATGATAAAAGTCCTTTGTCCGAACCATATATTTTTAGGAATTTAATATCAATTAATAATATAATATTTGTTTTAAAAAACTCTTTTATGACAATTTTGACACTATTTGGTATTTGATTTTTGTGAAAATCATAAAAGCATGATTACCTCAAAAAAAGTTAATTAAATCAATCCAAACATGTTATATTAACCTATAAATTTAGTTTAATTCATTAAAATTCTAAAATTATATTTATTTGGGTATTTATAATATAAACTATTTTAATATTTCACTAATAAGGTAATTACTGCATCATCATTGTGTCATATATAAATTAAATTATAAAAATGTATAAAAATTATAAATAAAATACCATTATGTAGGAAATCATGTTTTCTTTCTAATGACTATTTATAGTCGAAAATATAACATATATAACCTTATTTAAAAAAATTTATGTTAAAAGATATCGGCTTTTGTCAATTTTGAATTTACTTTAACTTAATTAATATAAAGTGTCATTATCACATAAAAATGGATCCATGAAGTCCCAAAATCGACCCAAATATGCCCATAGTCGGCCATGTATCAACCAATAGTGTTAGGACATGTTTTATAGTAAATTAATATAATTATAATATTATTGTTTTACCCTTATTTACTGGATTTACCCTTTAACCATGATAAATAAAATATTTACCGATGTAATTATTCAAAATGTCTAAAAATAAGAGGTACTTATTTAAATAATTTGGACATCCTGATTCCAAATATGGAATCCATTTTTCCAAATTTAGAACACAGAAGTGGCAGAGATTAATTTAAAAATAATTCGCGCTATTAAAACAAAAAGCGTGTTTTTAAGAAATAATAACTATCAAAAGATTGACACTTGCTTTATGTCTAGTTTAAATGTGAAATTATGTCCAATGACCAAAATTTTATTAAATGGTGAAAATATATTCTAAATATACCTTAAAAATATTCAAATTCATAATTTATTACTATTAATTATTTCGATTAAAAATGTTGTTTTTAATTAAAATTTAGTAATTTTCACTATTCATCAAAATATGAAAGTTATCTGAAATGTACCAAAATTGCACCCTCGGCTAATTTCGATATTCCTAATAAAAAAATGAAGTCCATTTTAAAAGATAAAATGTATAAAATTTCAAAAAGTGGGTATTAATTTTCATAACGGCAAGTTTTATTAGTTGTGGTGTGTGTTAGAACTTGAAGTTGTGTACAACACACGCTGTTGTATTATTCCGCGAGAAGCGTACCATGGAAGCATGGGTTGTTAAATTTTCCCCTACTTCAATAAATTTCATCTGCATAATTTTTAAAAACTCTCTTGGGAATATAATAGAAAGTCCCACATCAGAAAAACAGTCAATAAAACTATAACTTTAAAAGAAAGAAAGAGAAGTACAAAGGTCACCCGAGATAACCTATAGTAGGATTCCAAGTAGAAAAACAAGGATATGGATGATAAACTAAGTGTCATGTTCTGATGGAGAGGGACATAAGACACGATCATAATAAAGTTAACAACATGAAAACCTCAAACTTGTGATGGGAAAAATGGTCATTAGTTTCCTAGTAGGAAAAGTAAACGGACAACATTTTTATTATTATATTTTTTAAGTTACATTACATAAAGATGAGGAATTAATTTCTGATATTGAATAAGAACATAAAGAGATATACTTAATTTTTAAGTAATTTTTAATTCTTTAATAAATTTCTACTACTAACTCATTTTTAAACGATGAGTATTCCAGAAGACTTGGTCACACTTGAAGAGCTACAATAAAAACCTTATAGAATCACATGTTCCACGAAGAATAAACTATATACTTACCTTGTCTTTAGAGGTTAATCAAAACCAAAACAGTTAGTATAAGATCTGATGATCCCCCAAAAGGTTAGTTCAATAGGGAAGGAAACACTAATCTTAATATATAAAACACAACCAACAATACCGCAATTTTAAATAATGAATTTTCCTCAAAATCCTTTAATAAAATCAAAAATTAAATTGAAACACAAAACATAGAAGAATTTGGTTATGTAGTCTTCCACGTTAAATGGTATCTCCAAGGACATCAATTACTCTTATTGTCACAAACATGAAAGAAATTAACCTAATCACATATTCTCTAGTATAGGTTAATCATTTCCATAAATAACCCAAATCACTATAAATCTACAATAAAAACATAGATAAAAATCCACCATTACTCCTCAAATGAAATCCCATACTATTCTATTTTGCTAGGGCATATAGTGTTCCCAAAAAATTGAATATCTTCTAAAATAACATTTATCACTTAATCACCAAATCATTTTCCTATACTATCAGTATTCATTTGATAAGACATAAGATCCCAAATAAAATTATTATTGATCAATAAAATCATTTAACTAAAATTAATAGTCACACTAACCAGGGAAATCACGTAGTCCAGTATTAGGTGATAAATCCCAATCACACTTTGGTTGTGGGTTCGATTACCACAGCTTTTTCCGACGCGACGAGTTATCACACGGTCTGCGTGTTGTCCTTTTTCAAAAACTATATTTTATAACATTCCCAAAATGAGATAAATTCCTCAAAATAACCATAACATAATTTAACCACAAATGTTATCTCATACCTTTCATTTTCATCCCAAATTATAATAACTTGTAATTGCCTCAAACCCAATGATCATATAACACCAAATGGTTATTTATAACTATATCCACAAGAGAAAAGATAACTCTTTTTAAAATAACATTCTCACATGGAAAACTGCAGGGATACAAATACAAGAGAAAATTATTCCAAAGTAAACCCATCAACAAGGAGCACTAATACTTTTTAAACATTTCTCCAACCATTTATTTCCATATTGCTTCTTCTTTGACCAAGAAAATATCCTATAGAATAGGTCATTCACTCGGGCAATGTCCAGGTCCCCTACATTTACGGAAAATGACTGTAAATGGATTATTGGGACCATTTTTACCTTCTTCCATAGTACCCTTAATTTTTCTTCGGCAATTATTCACATTATGTCATTCCTTCACGCACGTAAAGCATCTCTTGGTTCCATTGAGACACTTTCCTGGCTGTCTCCTTCCACATTTCATGCATGAAGGAAATTAAGGATTCCTTTCTCCATGGCCTCCATTGCTGGAACTCTTATCCTTCATCACCTTTCTCTTCTTTGTTGAGTCCGAGAATTGGTTAATATATATATTGTTGATCATATTATTGGAAAACTGATTTGGCATGAAGACGATATCTTTTAAGCCTATCAAAATTCCATTTTTTTCTCATTGCCGCCACAATTCCCACCTTGCACATCATTCTCAAAGTCACTATGACTTCCTTGGAATCCAGCCATTGACTAAAACCAGAAAGCATTATGTGAGTAACCGTAGTCATAAAATCAAAAAGATAATATCATGTCACTATATTCTCAATTTGAAACACATTAAGATTAACCAAGGTCATTTACACTCATCTTATATATAATACTTCAAATTGATTTGTAAGGAAAATGTAAATTATCCGAAGCATATCCCCTGGGAGTGTCGTAACCAAGAGTGCAGCAAGTCCCATTTCCGTGCACCAGTTCTCATTCGAGTCTAGCTCAATGTGGTGTTTTCGGGTCTTACCCCTAGGTATATCTGTTCCAGAGCCGCATCTACCTGATCGTATCCAGACATGGATGTATTGCTCAAAAAACTCACAAAATCTCTACAATACCAAAATTCTAGGATGTTCTTCAATACTAATCCTTGATGTCTATCTTAGGGCCGTGTGCCCTAATTCGAGTTTATCAAAATCTATCTCCCATGGTTTTGTACTAAACTTCTTCTGATACCAACTATAATGCCCTGACCCCAGTTACCCAGAGTCTGTGCAATATTACATATCATTGCCATGATCACAAAGTATCAAGTCTCAAAAGGCCAATTATTTTAGTAGTCTTGGAAGCACTACTTATATTCATAAGTCTTAAATTACATCATAAGGTTAAAAAACTAATACATCATCTTGTATTCATATCCCTTCATACTATACCTGTTGGTCATTCATAAATTACTTCTTCACATCGTGGGAAAAATAAAACATTGAAAGGGGTGAGCTCAGATGCTCAGTAAGGATAATAATATAGTATAATCTTTCATAGATAAGCATAAACACTTAATGCAATGTATAATTAAAACTAAAACCTTTTAAACATGATCATCCGTATAATATGTCAAAGATAAAATGAAATAATGTCATTTACTTATTAACATGGATATTCTACTAGTTGAATAATCACATTCAATATCAATAACCACTTTCACAATGATGGAATGCATAATGCCATACTGTCATAACCACATAGCCAAGGCCTCGTGCCGAGAATACAAATATGATTTTCTCAAGGCCTCATGCCAAGACACTAGTTTGTCTCATGAGACCTACTGATTCATCGAGGAGCTATAGCGGGCTCCACCCGTCACTTATTAAGTCCAATGCATTCTTCATATGAACAGTTTTAAACATAACATAAACATTCGTATTAAAACTAGCATACGAAATGTCAATACTTTACCCAAAAACCATGAATGGTATAAAAATGGAACATCCACAGTCAAACATAACTCATTCGATACAATATGGAATATTTTATTGAATCATATTAACCTCAATAGAGAATAATGAAGGATATTTAAGTAGATGAAAATAATCATCAAATCTATTAGAGAGAAATATCCACCTTTTTCTTGAAATCATTTGAAAGTCACACTATTTGTCAAGAATCCATTAAAAATATATTTTTGAATCAAAGTGTCCCATACCACTTTAAAACATTTAAAAGTAATTTTAATTTTAAAAATTTAATGTCTATATAAATAAATCCTTAAAACTATTTTAAAAACATGGACATTAATGTGAATGATTTTGAAGAAATAATCTTTAAAACACTTAAAAATTATATTTGAGGAAGAGTTTCTAACCAAAAGAAATACACATGAATACAAATAATTGATGTAATCAGAAGTTTTTAATATCATTAGAATAATGGGATTCATTATATACTATTTCAAAGTACATTGTATACACCATATAAAAGTGAATTGTTGTATAACAACAAATAAGTCTCAATGGAATGTAAATTGAGATGAAATATATTATAATAATCATATCCTTAGGTTAAGGATAAATCAACGACATAATTATGAGTGAAAAATATAAATACACTCAATATGATTGGATATAAAGTGTAAAACAATCAAAGGACATCCACACCTATTCCTGTAAAAGTAACACCAATGAATTGGTTGTTTAACTCAACTAATCGAGATTGAATAAAAATTAATCTTATCAAGTTCATACTGATGACTTGAGAATTTATAAAAGGAGTGATTATGTGTATCAAAAGTATATCCATAGAAAGATGAGTGGAAATTATGACATAATCAAATTAATAGTGTTTCCACACATAATCTTGGAGTAAAATAATCAATGAAGTATGCGTAAAGCCGAATGAGTTGAAATTGAAATTTCAAATTACCTTATCAATTTGGTAACTTACGAAACATACACCCATTAAAGAAGGATAATACAATGATTATATCCATAAATTAAAGTATATTACACAATTAATACAATCATGGGATGTACGCACACCACATACAATAAATAAGTGGTGAACATTGGAAATCCCACGGAATTAAAATTGAGATAAGAAACCCCTTAACTTTTACTTTTCATTGATAGAGTGTAGGTTAACCTCCTGTATAATATTTAAAAAATTGTTATTAAGTTATAAAAGAACCATATACATAATTATTATATCATATATGATCTTCTATTAATAATTTGTTAATAATATTTTAGTATTATCGTCGTTTCAGGTGTTAACTTACTCGTTTTCTTTTATATGTTTTGTTACATAAGTCTTTTTTATGTATAGTCTGTATCTTATTAATATCCAGAATGTTAAAAATTTCTTAAACATTATTTTTAATCATCAAATGAGAATTATACTTGAATGGATACGAAGGGGAATGAATCTCATCGCCTTCGTGGAGACGGTAGTCCGTACGTACGTATGAGCGACAATATCATTATTTTGATATTAAAATAATATATAATTGGATGGTATATCATATATAAAGAATAATTATCATAGTATATTTACTATTTACATGAATTACACATCATTATTATACCCAACCAAACAATAATATTTTTAACAACAATTACACCACGACGTGGAGAAGGTAAGCCGTACGTACGCACGTCTGGTGACATGTCATTCAAAGGATGGATAGAATACTGAATATTGATGTAACATAATTATAATAACATAAAAATATATATAAGATACTGGTGTTATTATTTTAGAACGTAAATAACAATGAAAGAAGAATTTGAAGAAGAAATTAACTTGAAAAAGGTTGGGGAAAACATTACATCTTCTTCGAGTTCGTCCTTTTGACTTGATCAAAAGGTCTCTTTAGGTTGTATTTATGATCAAACTATGGCCACTAGGTTGATGTTAGGGAAGTTTAGAGAGTATTTGGGTAGGTTTTGGCTGAGCCAAAAGGATTTGAATGTGTGAATTAGTGAGAAGGTGGAGTTCTCTTTTATAAGAGGGATGAGTGGCACCTTAGGAAAAACATAAATTATTATTTTTTAATAAATTAATATTTAAATTCTAATGGCTAAAAAGTGGATTATTACAAGGATAAGGTCGGGATGGGTCGTAATACTTTCAACCAATCGAATTTAGATAGGTTTGGGTCATTATATTAACATTATTTTTTAGTGTTAACTATTGGTTAATTAGTTTGACACTTACCAAGTCACATTGTATTTTTATATTATATATTTAATAAACATAATATATAACTCCCAGAGACCCCCCAAGTGGTCCATTAATGATACACCTATCATGATAAAATTCCATTGGCCAAATATTAGATTTTTAGGAATTTAATATCAATTAATAAAATAATATTTATTTTTAAAAACTCTTTTATGTCAATTTTGACACTATTTGGTATTTGAATTTTTTTAAAAACCATAATAGCATGATTACATTGAAAAAAGGTAATTAAATCAATCCTAACATGTTATATTAACCTATAAAATTAGTGTAATTAATTAAATGTCTCAAATTATATTTATGTTTGTATTTAAATATTAATTATTTTAATATTTCAATAATAAGGTAATTACTGCGTCATCATTGTGTCATAAATGAATTAAATTATGTAATGTCAAAAAATTATAAATAAAATACCATTATGTTGTAAATATTTTAATGTTTCTAATAAATATTTATAGTTGAAAATATAACATATATAACCCTATGTAAAAATTGTTTTTCTAAAAGATATCTTCTTTTTTCATTTTGGTATTTACTTTAACTTAATTAATATAAAGTGTCGTTATCACTTACAAGTGGATCCTTGGGGTCCCAAAATCGACCCAAAGAAGACCATGGTTGGAACTGTATCAACCAATAGGGTTAGGACACGTTTTAGGGTAAATTAATTTTATTATAATATTATTTGTTTACCCTTATTTACCAGATATACCCTTTAACCATGGTAAAAATAATAATTACTCAAGTAATTATTCAAAATGTCTAAAAATAAGAGTAAAATATTTACATAATTTGGAAATCCTGATTCCAAATATGGAATCCATTTTTCCAAATTCAGAAAACATAAGTGGAAGAAATTAATTTAAAATTAATTCCCGCTGTCAAATCAAAAAGCGTGTTTTTAAGAAATAATAACTATCAAAAGATTGACACTTGTTTTATGTCAGGTTTAAATGTGAAATTATGTCAAATGAAAAATATTGTATTAAATGGTAAAAATATATTCTAAATATATTTTAAAACCATTCAAATTCGTAATTTATCACTATTAATTATTTCGATTAAAAAAGTTGTTTTTAATTAAGATTTAGTAATTTTCACTATTCATCAAAATATGAAAGTTATCCGAGAAGTACCAAAATTTCACCCTAGGCTAATTTCAATATTCCAATTCCAAAAATAAAGTCCATTTTGAAAGATAAAATGTATAATATTTCAAACAGTGATTTTTACTATTCATAACAGCTAGTTTAATTAGTTGTGGTGTCTGTTAGAACCTGAAGTTGCGTACAACACACGCTACTATATTATCCAGCATGAAGCGTAACGAGGAAGCTTGGGGTGTTACACATATAGGTTCTCACTGAACTGAACAAGGTTTTAGAAATCATCCGAATGAATGATTAGAATGATAAAGAAATAACCCACATAATGATATGATGAAAAATATTCCATTAGTAACTCAAACTATAATAAATATCTAAATAACCCATAAAAAGGAATAGTAAATAATTCATATAATAAGAAACCCTTAACCATACCATGTGATAGATAATACTACGAGCTGGTAGATTTTGTTCCCTACACCCAACTAGTTATTTTATTTTATACACTATATATATATATATTCAAGGTATTCAGAATAAAAAATATATAATAATATAATTTTTTTTATTTTTTTGAATATAATGTGATAATATCCATAATGTACTTTTCACAATGAATATTCATATCAATTCCCCACTATGATGTGAACCTTTAAGTGATGTATATTATACTATTAGATGGTATTGTTAGAAATGGAATTGTTGATATAACCTATAATGTTTATGAGGATGATAGGTCATTGATAATTATCATTTAGTTATCCCTTGGTAATATCTAAGATAGGAATTTATGAAAAGAGACATGTGTGTTTGAAATACCCATGTAATATGTGTCATTGGATTTTTATTTATAGGAATGCATGTATAAGTTGTTAAATTTTATATTATTATTAACAAATATCACAAATTATGTACTTTGATGTGTATATAAAAACAATAATGATATATGCTCATAGGTAAGTAGGAGATGTTGGGTTAACACCAAATAATATTTCATCAATGAATATGTCAAGAAAGACATTTTTTTCTTGTTTAATGGAACAAGATATATCATTCCCTTCAACGGAAATGTAAGAGCCTTATTAATTACTTGGCCATAAAGTTTTAGATTTTTTACATATGTTTATGAAAAGTAAAAGAATGTGTTATTGAGGAGATAAGTTGGTGACACAAGTATGTAAAAAACGTGATTTTATTTATTAATAAAAATAGGTTATATTACATTGTGAGAATTCATAATAGGTTATTATCATTAAAACATTTAACTTATTTCTCATTATAAATCTATATGTGTTTATCGATCGTAATTATAGATATTATGTGCGTTGGCCTACTGATAATGAGAATGAGGAAAAGAGGGTCACACAATAACAATATCCGAAGCATTGGTTACATTTTATAAAATATTATAATTATAATAAATATTATTCTCATGTTTTGGGAAATTATATTTATTTATTTATGGTCGGTCAAAAATATTTATTAGCTAGTTATTCAATATAATAAATATGTTATTGGAATATCAATTAATTATCTTGTCACAAGGTAAATATTAAAAATGTTAAAAATAATATTTCATTATCTCCTGTTAGTTATCATAGTAAAAAATATGTATCTGATAAAATATTATTTAATAAATATTTATTTTCCATTTTATTGATTTTAAAAAAAATATTAAATTAATAATGAAATGACATTTATTTATCTCCAAAATATATATTTTTTATTTCAAAATTAATCATTTTAAATTTTGATCATGAACCAATCATACCCCAAATCAACATGTTCAAAAATTCCAAAATTAATACCAAATCCACAATATTAACAGTAGATCATGGAACTTGCGGATCTCATGATATTTTTAGTGCAATGTCATCTTATGTCACAACATCTTCTAGAATCATCACAAAAGAGATGACCGTAATTAGATCTTACCCCATTACCACTAGAACTACAATCATTGGACATATTACACAATCTAGAGAACCATCACTGAACTATATCATCATAAAAACAATGACGATGAATAATAAGAAATCATAAAACCAACATAGGAAATACTAGACATTCCACCATATTCAGTTTCACTGAAGCCACACCAGACTGAATAGAATTACAGTTGTTATGAATAGACGCAGTATTACAAAAACACCATTTTCAATGAGCTGAAACACAATAAACAATTGATGGAATAAATCATGTGGTTAAAAAAATGAAACCACCAAAAAAAATAATAATGAAAAAAAGAAAAGGAGAAACAGTCTACCTTGAAATTAAAACATCAGAAGGACCAAGAATACTTGAGGAAAAATTCAATTCATGCTAGAACCACATCACCAGGATTAAAATAATCCCAAAATAATAGAAAAGACCCAAATCAAAATGAGAGAGAAAACTAAAAAACATGAGGAATAAGAATAACTAATATGTGTTGTGACTATAGAAAACCCTAAGAAGGCCCATCCAATACTTCAAAAAAACCCCATCAAGGAAACTAAATCATACTGAAATCATTCATAATACAATATTTATTGAAGAAAGTGACGTTTTTTAATTGAATAAGGGTCTCGACGACATTCCACGATTTTAGAGAGATAAAAAAACCCCAAACACGAACCTTAAAAAAACTAAAGAACAATAAAAAAATACAATAAAATACCAATATATCATGATGAATTGTTGAAATGAATAAAAATGTGGTTAGATATAGCAGATCCACATTGTAGATAAGTGTTGTTTGGTGGTTGATGTTTAGAAAGTATGATTCAAAAACCAAGAGAAAACAATAGTAGAATAGGGAAACCCCATGAGTAGAACTGAGGAATTATAGAGTGTTATTAGTTATGTTCCTTGTGGTAATAATATATTAAATACTATTAAAATAGATAAATATTTATATTTTTTCGAACTGATAATTAGTTTATCCATTAGTGAAAAACGCATCTAAGATAAAATAATAATAATATTTTATGCAATGTTCACTATTGTTCAAGAGAATTATAATGGGTCTATGAGAAATTATTTATCCTCTAACATAGCTCAATAAATAATTGTTTATATCAATTTAATAAGGTTATTCTATGGTAAATAATTGGGAACAATGAATCTTTTATATGTAATTCCATAAACCCTAGAGAGAAATTTTTGTTTAATCGAATGCCTAGATTACTCCTCTAACATCATTAGTCCATGAGATAAACATTAAAAATTCATCATGCTTGGATAGAATTCTAATTTTTATTAATGGTTAATGATAAAATAATTATAATCATTAATGATAACACTCAATTATTTCAATGATTTTATTTCATGTTTCATGGAGGATATGTTGATCACTACTAGAGGAATTCTATTCTTGAATAAATCATGGTCATGATGGTAAAACAATAAGTGGTCAAATAATTTATTAATGAAGAAATAATTGTAGATGAGATAATTATTCATCTATATAAATTTATAATATAGAATATGTGATGATTAAATATTAATATATTCGAGGGGTTCTATTAGTCCAGTTATTTGGAATCAACCAATGATGTTGATGGAAAATAATTATTACGAATTGACCCAACCACTTCTTCTGACCCCAAAAAAATCAAAATAGGTTTCAAAATGTTGAAATTTAAATTTATAATTATATATTAATCAGTAATTTTTATTATCATTTTTCACAATTTTTAATTTTTAAAATTAATTAATAGGAAGGTAAATATATCTTCTTCATTCATAATCACATGACTAAAAATGGTTAAAAATATATGAAGAGATTTAAATAATCCTATATTACTATTGTTCAGATTCTAAAATAAAAAAATGGGATAACACAGTGTGTAATATAAATTTAAATTTTATATACCTATATTCCACACACTATGATGATCAATGTGATACATGACATGTTTTGTAGAGTTTACACGGTGTCATTACATGTTTTGTGAGGTCTAGAACCATATAGTATATGATTTTGTAGACATCATGGAATGTAACATGTAATAATATCATGTATTACTATATTATTTAGAAACCATGTTTTAAAATACCTGTTTTGAATTTATAACAAATCACATAATGGTTTAGAGATGAGAAACACATGCTATATGACATTACATAGACGATAGCTAGAATACACCAAGTGTAACCCATAAATTGTGGGGACTATTAAAAATAAAGCACTTATTTGTTTATCATGGATGAATGAAAAAAATGATACATTCCAGATTGGTTTCTATACACACTCAGAAATTTTTACACATATACGCAGATTATATTCCAATATAGGATGTACAATGTGTAATTAATTTATACCGAATGAAAATTAATTTCAGAATTAAAACCAAACTAACACTATTCCATGTGAAATTAATGGATAGTGCATCCCATATATTAGGTTTTAGGGAATATAATATTGATACTTAATTTTCATGTAAAATTTTAGACAACATTCATGTATAGTAAACATTACATGCAGTATACTATTCATGAATTAAAATAAGTACACACAAATTAAATTAAAAGTTGTCCATGTATCATAAATTAAAGTTCATACAATTTAACTTCATGACATTAACTATAAACCAACATTTCATTTGACATCATAGTATATGATCGAAGAAAATGTTATGTAGTTTAGATGGGTAATTATAATGTTGACTCCATATACACACAATTTACATTATTACTTTTAAATAAATTTAATTCTTTTAATTTTACTCATGTTATAATGGAAGATAAAATTTAAAACCCATTGGATATAAATTAAGATAAATTAATGAAAAAATTAATAAATTTATTAATTAGGGCCATTTATCGTATAAAAAGAATGATTTAAATTAATACAAGAAGGTTATTTTAAATGTTTCTTCATTATATAAATTCATGATAATGGCTTAAAAGGACAATATTTTTTGGAATTATTTAAATTCAATTATATCTGCAAACGTTTATGAAATATTTACTACTAAATTAAAATGATGTCAAGTTAGTAATATCTTCCACTTTTTGTATAAGGCATGTGTGTCCATTGTTACTTTTATATAAACCACATAACCCTTAATATGGTTCCCCTCACATGTATGTGAGTAAACACTATGTAAATGATGTATCTCCTCAGCATGTAGATGAAGAACATGTTTGAAGCTGATGTGAAACTATCTTAGTAGTTACATTAGTGTACAAGTCGAATGGCGCCACTAGAAAAAAGTTATGGTACTGAGATTTAATCCCCTTGGGTTAAGATCGAATTTATCATTTCTCGATAAACCTACCATTATAAATATCATCATGACTATAAATTATTTATTTAATTATAATCTATTTCATGGTTTACACTATTGAATTTATTATGATAGTAATATAAATAATAGAATTAATTACAAATAATGGAATAAAAATAATTTGGATTACACATAAATATTTTATCCAATCGTGGTTAATTAGTTAGGGAAAATAAATATAATATTAAAAATTATGTAATAAAATAAAATATATTAATTTATGCATAATTATGAAAATCCACCATTGAAATAAATTAAATTGGAAAATCCTTCCATAACATCAGTTAAGATGAAACCTATAGTTCAATGTTCAAGATTAGCCTATTTAGATGTGCATTAAATTATCGAGGAGTTTTTTATTGTTTTGGGTCAACATAACCTAGTACGTACTATGTGTTGATCACCTCATTAAGACATAGTACAACTAATATGAAATTTTTTATAATGTATTAATATTGGATAATATGATTGGGGAGTCCACTCAACATATCAAAAAACAATGATTTAGTTTAGTAGGATAGACTCACCTACCAAAAAATATGGAATTAGCTGTGAAGCTTGATTTATGTATATTAGAAGACATATATAGATATGTTCCACTAGAATATCCCTGTGATATGATATTTCAGATCCAATGGTGAAGGATATTGGGATCATATCAAATAGTGGGAGAATATTAAAAAAACTATTATGTTAAATTTTAGGTAATATAAATAAAGTAATAGAAACATAATATTATATTATTATATAAAATGGATTGAAAGATACTATAATTTTTTTAAATATACAACATATATTCTAGAATATATTTTAGAGTATGGAACAATAATTTATTTTCATTACAAAAATATGAAAATTATACAATATTATAGATTCACCTATTACAAATCAGCCCCCACATTGTGGGAGCGAATGTGAGAATGATTTCTTTAGGAGTTATATGGAATATGAATCTACTATTTATTGAATCATCCTTTTATATATGTATAAAGAGATAGTGTTGAAAAATATGGACATGGATGCACAATAGATGAAATTTAATATGCTATCTTTTTAGAAGGGTAAATAGAGAGATAAAGATAAATGAAATCATTGATACACTATAGTAGTGTAACTAGAATATTTATGTTAATGGAATTTGAACATCCACATTGATAGGAAATTTTCTATTAATAACATAATGTCATCCATACCTTCCACATTCTCTATATTCATTATGAATTAATGGATACATAGTATGAATCAATTTTTTCGGAATTATTTGACTATCTTTCACCATGAAGATAAACATTTTTTGGGAATATTATTCATTAAAAATTATGGCGAACAAAATTAAAGACTATTATGAAATGAACATAACTATTTTAAGGTTGATCATTCCATTACAACATCCTTCATTATGAGAAAAGATTAAAAGGATGACATTTAAGCATCAGGTTATTTTATTTTCTTGTGGAAAAAAAATTCATTTGGAAATTAAATATAATTAATTGAAGGAGAATAAATCATATTCATTGACATTTACTATAATCATCCTTTCATGTGTTTCATTTCCTGTGTATTAAAAAAACTATTATTTTTGATATATTTTTATTAAAATAAATGGAAAATGGAATTATAAAATAAATGAAACAATTAAGGTAAATTATTTTATTAGATGAGGAAGGGTGATTCCTTTACCAATAGGGTGAATTAAACATCACAATAATTTGAAGATTATTGATTCTAGTCAGTCTATTTGTTACTTTCGAAACATTATTGTATTTTACTTATTAGAAATAATGAGACATTATTTTAAGTTAAGAATCCATGTTATTGTTGTATTTGATGCTAAATAAAGAGTTTGTTGGTTAGTTATCAACTATACAATGACTTAATAGTTTGTTGAATTCAGTTATCAAAATTTTCATCACATAAAACCTCCATATTTAAGGTGTGATAAGGTATGATATTTTATTAACCAAGGAAATTAAGATAAAAAAAATAAAAGAGGAAATGATTCATCATAGGATATTTTAAGTGGTTTGGGGAAGATAAAGCATGTTAATGACTCCACCAATGCTCGACTCTTAGTGATAATTGATTTTTAGTAGCATAGATCATTTTCCGAGGGACATATAAACATAGTGTAAGAAGATATCAAATAGAAAAAAACCAAGATATTTTATTAGGATCCCATTAAACATTACAATCTAAAATATTTCAACACTAATTTAAATGAGTGTACCCCTACAAAAATTATGAAATAATAATGTTGGTAACTAAATTAATCTCTCAAGTGCAATAAAATACTGGAAAATGAGAATAGTTCTCCAGGAGAGAAAATAACTTTGAAGAGGATCATGAGGAGTGTATTTTGAAATATATAAAGGTTGATCATAAATAAAAGTAGAAAAATGTGTCTTATTTTTATGATATTTCTTGTCATAGAGAATAAGTACATAAAAATCATAGTGTGGGAGAGTGTTATGAGTTCATGTTTTTTTCTATATTTCATTAAGATAGAACATTGCTCTATTTCTTCACTTAATATTCCATAAAAAATAGCTAATAAAATGTGGCCCAAAAATTTGATACCATATATCCTTTACATGAAAAATATCTCAATAATAAGAATGATTAATAAATTATTATGTACTATTTTCTTCTCATTGTACCTAAAACAATTTTGAAAAAATAACTTTACCAAAAGAGGATATATTTTATTTAATGAATTGAAGACACACTAATTTACACTGAATGTACCCCAAAAAATATAAATATAAATGTTCTATAATGAAATTTCTTATTAAAGATGTCCATTTAGTCTAATAACACTTATTTTAATTCTAAAATATGAATTTATCCACGTACCCATTCATCATGTGGCTAAATTATTCACATACCCATATCATGTAGACATCATTATCATGTGGGCTAATTTGGATGAACCGAATGAATCATGGTGATAATTAGATTAACATAGCTAATTACTCAATGTAGTCAATTCACATAATCATATAATTAATGAATATGTTTTCTAACATATTTAATTAATCGACATAACTAATTTTTATGTAGCTTATTCTGTGACGTAACTAATTTACACAAGTGATTATTTCATATAGCTAACTTATTTAGATGATTATTAACTTATGAAAGGTCTTCTGGTAGTTGAATTTTCCAAAATTAGGAAAATTTCATAAGAATATTTAGAAACCAAGAATATGTTTATAATTGTCTTTAATAAATATAAAATATTTTCAACACACTAGAAAAAATCGTTACAAACATATTAAGGGTTTTTGAGATCATCAAAACATTAATCACACGACATATTCTTGAATAAAACTAGTTTTCCAATGATATATGACTTTTTCATTAAAAAATACCCATTAAACAATAAATGTCTAATTTGAACATATTTTATGTTTTTTTAAAAACAATATAATATATAATAAATCCAAAGTTTTATGTCAATTTTTTCTTCTCCCGAATAAACGATATTGTTTACATTCTCCCAATTTTTATGCCATTAAAACATAAGGGTAATGTGAGGAAAATAATTTTTAATGTCACCCCATGAATTATGAACAATTTAAGTAGAATTGATGATATTGATTTTGAAATATGGATGGATAAAAATTAATAAAATAAAGTAATAATTGGAAATAAATATTGAAAAATATATTGAAAAAATAAAAATAAAAAAAATATCAAATCCTAAAAACATAATAACAGTTTATTAATCAATTATACTTCTATAAAGATGAAAATAATGAACCCAAAAACTTATATTCCAAAAATATAGTCAAATGACATAGATTTTTGATTGGGAAAAAATTTATATAGAGGCTTTGGTGCTGGTTTCTAAATGAAATTATAGGATGAAGATGTTGTTTGAGTTCTAACTACTAGAGGTAGAACTAATCTCCCATAATTCATAAATGAACTGGTTTATCTCCAAAACCAAATATATCATTGTTTCTCTCTATAGGGGTGCTCAATAATTAATCATGATTATGAGAGTTAATAGAAAATAAATATGAGAAAAAACAATAATGCCATTTTCTTTGTGGACTCTGATCATGTAGATTTTTTTTTATGATTCAACAATAACAATAATGGAAGGCTTGGATTGGAAAATCTAATAAATTTGGGTCAGATCAAACATAAAAACAACTCTTTATAAAAAATATATTGTTGTATCTAGATGTACTTGTACATGAGAGATTTTATTATATGATAGAATATATATCAATCAACTTTATGATATAGGATTTATAGAAATCCAAAATTGTAGGGAATGCTTGTCTGTTCACCTGATAAACTGAAGATAAATTATTATTCAACAGTTATAAAATGATCTAATTTTCCCAAAATAATAACTCTAAAAACTATAGACCATAGAAGAAAAATAAAAATTGAATTGAGTTGTATTAGTATATATATATATATATATATATGATTTTATGACCCTATCAACAAATATATGAAAATTGAAAAACCAACCATTGAATGAAATAAACTTGTGATCTAGGCTAGTTAACATATATATCTATAAATTACTAATCTCATACATATTTATGGATAGTTTTTAGACAGATTTAATAGTAGTATCTTTTAATAGAATCACCACATAAGAGGTTTGTGAACAAATATATATCAAACTGAAGCTACAATTGAAAAAATATAGGACTTCATAAACATATAGAAACTAGATCTTCTTTTATAGAGTATTTATCAAAAAAAATAAATTAGATAGTAAATATTAACCAGTATAGTTAAAAATATTATTATGGGTTTTTTATTGGAAAAATAAAACATGAAACCATAACTCTTACATTCTTTTACACTTCAAAGAATTCATTTATTAGAGCAGGAACAGAAGAAAAAATTTCATGAAGATTGCCAATGATTTAAATAAATCACACATGAGTCCCTAAACAATGTCTTCATATTATATCACTATTTTCCTAAATGTAGATAAAAGATTAATTTTTAATTAATGAATAATAAAAAGCGTAAAAATGTCACACTCTACTGACCATAGATGACAGTTTAACGAATTCAAATATGAAGAGAGTTGGTGAAAATAATTTTAAAAATCATATACCATTTGTTTTTATATATTGGTTGTGGAACTAGGATGAAATCTTGTGATAATATCAAATTGAATCACATCCACACTATTTATAGTATGTAAGATAACTTTTATCTTTGACTTACAACATTAAACATCATCATGTGCATCATCTGAATGATCTGATTGAACTGTTGTTTTATTATGAACCATATCCCTTTGATATGACACAAGCACTCCATGTTCATTCACATCATATTTGTATCACAAATTCATCTATGTTAATTCAGTTGATCATTCACAACCTCATTTTCTCTATCACTTGTACAAGACAATACTTGTTACAGTAGTTGGAGGTACATGATCAAGGTGGTTTAGGAAACTGTCATCCCAATTGTATCATCAAAATATGCTTTGTAATATAATATCTACTTCACCTATCTGAATTCATATTTTAGTTATATAAAGGGCTCAATTAGAACAACATATTCTACAAGAGAGTATAGAACTCTGAAATAATATAATTGTAAATTGATTAAATTTTATTATAAAAATCAAATTATTGATATATTTTTCATTAATATGGTTCAAGGATCTTTCATATAGTGGTAAAAAATGGTATGATCAGGGGTATGTGATAGAACACTAATATCTTCAAAAACTACACCCCCAAATATATCAACAATAGTTGTAATAGGTGTTCCATGGGGTTGACCAGCTACTTTGTTCTTAGCCTAAGGTTTTGATTTTTCTCCAACAACATGTGAACTAGAATGAGTCTCATCTGGTCCCCCCACATGAGCTACATCATTTGGAAAATAATAGAAACAACTAGATAAAAATAATCAGTAGCACTGACTGTTATATGTACTAGTCTCTGATATGATTCCACTACCATACCGAAATTTATAAATCTAGGATCATATATTATTTCATTAGTATTATATATATCCCTATTAAGAACCATCTCAAAAGGTATTATATCCCTATGAGATGAAATAGTGCATGGATTCTCCTGAATTTATGTGGGAGGTGGTATTACAACCGGAGTTGTACGTTCCAATCCAATATGACATAGATAATTTTATATAACATCCCAAATATAATAAAGTTTCACATAGGGAAAATCATTTGTGGTGTTTCTTTTATGGAAATTTATACCTTTTCCTTCATTGAGTTCTAATTCTTTCTTTTTCATCCCTATGGAGATAAGTATTCTATATGGATAATAATTCATCCTCAATATGCCATGTTAGTAGTGGGGAATGAACAACATGATGTACACAGACAAATTTATCTTCATATTACTGCTATGTAAATATAATACGTACATGTCTTAAAATTGTATCTCTTTCATATCACCGTTACACTAAACAATTACGGTATGGATAAAAATGAATAAAATTTTCCATTCTAATTGTAATTCCTCCATAGATATCTTTTCAGAGGATGATGGCCCATATGAAATCCTAAAGACTTTAGTGGGCATAACTGAGCACTTTACAGATAATTTTTTTCTAAAATTGAACTCACCCACAGGAGGAAAATGTAAGATTTTATCAAGCCACACTAAATAGACATTAAATGATTTATAAATCACAATATAATAAATCACATCCCCTATATCACTAATCTGAAATTTATAATTCCTAATAAATCTTTTATCATCTTCAAAAAATATTAAACTATATTTCATATCATTGAAAATTAATTCCCAAAATTGGAATTAGAAAAACTCAATAAATGGACTCTCATTTCCTTTCATCTAATTGATGCCTATAGATTTCTACATATGTAGTCAACAGAACATTCCAACATTTATTTTGTTGACAAATTATTTGGAACCATTGTCATCTCCACACTATAACTTCTTTATAATAGAAATGATGGAAGATAGTTGAATGAAAATAATCTGACAATTCAACATCATGGATGAAGGGATGGAGATGTATACAATAGAGGATGGGGGATGATTTTTGATTTTATGTCACACAATTGATTTCTGAAAGGGAAACATAGCCAATTTTGGTTTAAGGTCATGTTTGTATAGAAAATAATAAAATGAAAAAAATAAAAAAAATAATGTATTCACCCTTTTTTTAAAATGGAATAAAGATTATTTATAGGAAAAAATTAGGAAAAAAATTACATATAAAATAAGAACATGATTTGAAAATAAATTTATGTTGAATAAATTCTTAATGAAATAATATATACAGAATTAGAATACAATTTTAATGATTAAAATATAAATACTTAAATGCAATTTAGAAATATTTAAATTTAAATAGTCACAATTTTTTCTTAATAATCTCATAAAATTCACAATAAATGGGATTAGTAAAAATACCTTATAATTCATTCATAATAACAATAAATTAAAAAGTGATATCTATTTTTTTAAAATGATCTCCCAAGAAATAATTTTGTAGATCTATATGTTTTGTTTGTGATTTTATTTTGTTTTTTTAAATGTTGATAGAATAAGTGTTAACTCATTAAAATTATAATTTATTAGAATTGTATCCAAAATCTATTAAGGAAGGATTAATCCAAAACATATGTTCGAAAAACTATCAATAGTAATGTATTCTAATTCATAATGAGATATAGTTACTGAGTTTTATTTATTACTAGATGAGGATTACAGATATTTACCTTGAAAATTGTAGCTTCCTATGCTAGTAAAATAATATATTCTATAAATACAAAATTCAACATGAGAATTAGAATTCATATTTAAATAATTGGCTTTTATGAAAGTAAATAGAAGATAAATTTTCCTTTTAAACTACGTAAAATTATTTTGAATGATTTTAAATTACATTACTTGGGATTCTAATGGAAATATTCACATAAGCATACTGAAAATGAAATTATTGGTCTGCAAGTAGTCAATTATTGCAGGATTATAATTATTATTCATTATAACATTTTTTCAACTGGTTTCCTAGTTTAATATGAATCAATATATTTATTAAAACTAATATTTTTTTAAGTACATTACCCTTTTCAATTAAAATCATCATAAGTAAGTCAATCATTCATTTACATCAATTAAACACATCCCCAATTTCATTTTTTCATAAACCAAAAAAAACAATACAATAATTAAACTCATTCATCAGGATAATAACAAATTCATTTAGATGTGTTTTGAGAAATAATTAAAAATTTTATTATATTTAGATCCAAATATCACATCTTCATTACATATATTTGATCTAATAATATAGCTGAAGATGACGTTTTCTTGAAAAGTGTCAGATCACACACTTCGACTAAAAATTCATTTGATTGAATAATGTAATAAGAAAAATCATATCAAGATATTATTAAATGTTTAATTCCATAAATATCATTGGTATGCTTTGAAACTAAATTTCAAAAATGGGGATTTCCAAAACCAAGTGGTTATGCACTATAATATTCTATCATAAAAAAAAATTAAAAATGAAGATTTAATATACATATGATATAATTTGAAATAAATTTGGTTCGTATAGTCTAGAATAATAGTAATGGAATTTTATCTAGCTAGTGTATAAAAGGACCCTTTATATTCTATCCATTTATCATTGTTTTACTCTTTATCCACTAATCATAACTTATTCTTTATGGTCTCATCATGGTCATCAAGTTTATTTATAAAAAAATATTTTGTTACTATAAATGGTTAATAATAGGTTTCAATCACTAATTATCATACAATGTACATCATGAATCAGTTTATCTCTTAGAAAGGAAGAAAATTCAACAGGTTCTCCAACAACATATTTATTTCAAATATCATATCAATGATTCATCGAATAGATTCATTGGGATATTTTTTCAAGTTCTTGGATATAGTGGAAGCACACATTGAAGTTCATTAGTATCTATAAATTTAGGGGTTGTTTCATAAACAGTCATGTTCGATGTCATCATCATTTCAGTTTTCAAAAAGAGGATCAAGCATAATCTATTCACAATAATAACTTATCTCATAAATGTGAGACATTTCGTAACCAAATGAATCAAAATAATCAAATTTCACATTAGTTATGTCCTAAATATTAATTGACCTACTTTTGAAAACTATATAATTTTTTAAAGTGGAATACTATCCATGATTGATTCCTTTGTCACCTAGTAGTTAGAATTATACAAAATTATCCTTGTTTCTAATATTATAAGCATTTTATCAAGATACATTGAATTATAAAAGTTTCGGAAATACATTATTTCATACCCCATTGGTAAATTTCATCAAAATATTCCTTATGGAAACATTGTTTTTACATTACATGTTGTACATATTTCTATATCAAAAAAATGAGTGGTCATGTTAAATTAAAATAAAAAATTCCTTGAAATTCCTTGAAATTTACTTTTCCAAATTTATCAACATTATGTTTATGAAGAATCTTGGGGGGAAGGAAAAGTATGTTGAATTCCTTTTTTCAACAGTAAGAATTAAAATAATTTTTTCCAAACTATCCTCATTGGTAACTTCTAAAAGAAATAAATTTAGATTCCTTATCATTATGGGTGGTGTTACAAAAAATTATTAAAATTGAACAAGTTTATCTTTTAAAATTGAAAAATTAAACCATTGTAAATATAGATAATTCATCAACCAAAAAATATAAAAAGGATTTTCATCATATTATTGATGATCTATATAGTCCAAAAAAATCGATGTGGATAATTTCTAGAGTCATATATATAGATACACCTTTAATTATTTTAATAGATGGATTGTGTTTCATTACCAGTTATTGTGCATTTAATATATTTTCATTATTCTGTTTAATATGAGGTAAATTTGAAAAAAATTAGAGATTATTAAATCTTCCCAATGAAAAATAATTTAAATTTAAATTTATTATATTAAAAATCAATAAATCCTTTTTCCACATTTAAATAGTTATCCTTTTTTCTACACAATGAATTAATATCTAAAGTATAGAAATTAGCTATTATATTTGTTTTAAATATAAGAAGTTCATATTTAAAAATATATTAGAAATTATTTTAAAAACCAAAAAAATTAAATTTTAGCTTAATGATAGGAAATATTGTTTCATATAATTCTTATAAAAATCAACATAGAGATATTATTTGTGATGAATGAGACTTGATTTATAACTAATACATGTGAAAATTTCATTCACATTTCATTTTCTTCAAATTCTACATAGCCACCATTATTTTTTATATGAAATAGAAATTATAAAAAAAATCTATTAATAATCCTTCAGAATCCATTGTCCACAAATAAGTTTTCATTGACAATGTTGAAGAATTTTCCCTGAAAAAGAAATAAACAATGAAATTGTTTTTGAAACCATATAATCTTGTGTCAGTAATTAATAGAAACTGATGACATGGGATCGCAAATCTGTTTGTGCTATCCCATATTTATACTAGTGTATTTTTAAAAACATATTGAAATAAAAGAATGATTAATCCCAAAAATTTGAGGGTTTCTTAAAATAAATATACTATTATAGTATTTAGGACATCCATAATGAAAAAAATAACTAAAGATGAGTTAGAATTATTGGAATTATGCTTACAATTTTTTATAATGCTCGGGGTTTTCATCTCTTGTTCCTATTCCAAATTTATATTTTTTGGAAATTATTAATAATAAAGAGTTGGAATAAATTATTTTCTACATTTCTAAAAAAATATAGAATCATAAAGGTATAGAAATTAATTATTTAAAATTTTTATTTTGTTACTAGGTTAAACAAAATATGTAATAGAATATTACATCTATACATTAAAATATTAAATTTGTTAATTTATTCCTTCTTTTTCAAAAAAAATAAAATTAAAATAAATCTTTAGGAATTTATTTTTATTATTCAAGATTTCATATTTTTCCTACATGGTCGCATGTTCATTTAAATCTTCATAGGATCATATTTAATATTCAAAATTAGATTCCATCATAGAAGAATAAAATGATTTTACCTCATTATTATGTACAATAAAGCACATGTGTGATTTTTTTAAATTTAATCCTATTATATTGAATATGTATCATCTATTGTATCATATGAAGAACTTCAGATGGACATCAGGAATCTATTGATATTATTCTTGTATTACAACTTTCACATGTAATTTTGGTTATATTACATTTTCTCTTGAAGCTGTGAAATTGATAGTATTGATTTATACATGGTACTTTAATTAATTACACCATACCACTATAAAACATCTATCATACATCATGTAATTAATAGTGTATTTCTTGAATCCACTAACTTTATTATATTTTATTTATACTTTGATCCATAAGGTAAAAGATCACTATTTATTGAAAAAATGATTCATGTTTTTTGATCAGATGTGTTAGAAATATGTATTCATTTGATATACATGTGATATTTAAAGTAATGTAATTGAAGGAAGAATATTAAATTTTATCTAATCAACTATCTCTAGCATCAAAATCCATGTCTACCACACACACCATAAGTGTTATTATTATATTTATGATTTTCAAATATTTCACTTTAGAGGATTACATAATGGTAGAAAAGAATCCAATACAGATGGATGGTAATAGTCAATGAAAATTTTGAACTTGATCACCAAATAAAATATTTTTATTTTAGAATCAATTTTAAGGAAAGATTTTGAAACCAACAATGTTCAGAATAAAAAAAATTGAAACCTACTATGAAATATTTTAAACATCACTGAAAAATTTAAAATGGTTATAATTCATTACCTTAGCTATAAGACATTCAATGGAGGTAACCACTATATCTGGATTTTCCATAAAGAGTTCTATGAAGTGGAATTATTTTTTTAGGGAAATAACATGTTCCCTAAGGCTTGTTTTCCCTACATTGAAACCCTATATCAATTCATAATTATTTTTACGAATCCTCAAGTATTATTACTCATTTATATTTACTTATAACATTATTCCGAACATTTTATGAGCATCCTCCATTGATATATTGATGAATAATTATTTCTCTATCATTTGATCTTTTGATTTAATGAGAACATCCTGGGTTTTGTCTTATTCCACTGACTCATTATCTACATTCACCAAAGAAAAGATAGATTGACCCAATTATTTTGTTTCACTCATATCAATAATACTTGGATCTATATGTAAGATAGAACCCATATAATTACTCTTTAGACTGCCATGAACATCATTAAATTATTTTTTGGGAGATTTCTTTTTCTGAAGGACATTCTAAAAGGATGACTTGGAAAATTAGAGTAGTCCTTAATTATTCATTTCCTATGCATATTTTGTGTAAATAAATATGAATATAGGGGTGTTAATTCCTTTATTTGAAGATTATATAAATTAATGATGCTTGATTTTCACATACATGGGCTCTAAGGGCCATGATTATGAGGTAGAGTCAAAATTTACACCCTTTTTCATCCTTCCAGTCATTTGTTTTATGGTTTCTCCATTAACCATAAAAAATGTTACAAAAATCAACTTTCTAGTATTGTATCTACGTTAGATTACATTACTCTTACCATTATAATGTATTCATATTGTTTCCCATATTTCTTGTTTTTATCCACCTTTTGATACTCTATTTAGCACATCATGACATAGTCAACATATTATATCATTCATAGTTTTTGATTTTAGATAACATTATATTTCAGTAGTAACATAACACATATCTGTATCTACTTAAAGATTAAAAATAGGATTAATGGTTTTTCAATAATCAGTTGTACTATTGTTATTAATATAGATTATCATAATTTCCTTCTAACAATCGTGTTTTTCTCCATTTATATAGGGCCCACATAACCTCGACATATCTTGTATATTGTTAGCCAAAACATCCATTTTAAAATGGAAAATATTACTTCAAACTATAATGGTAAAAAATTAAAAATGTACTTCCCTTGATAATAATTGTTTTTAAAGAAAAACCACACGAAGACACATTAAGAAGAGGTAATTAATTTCTTGAAATTTCATTCTAATAATACAACCATATTTAAGTTATAATTAGTTATGATCTTTTCTTAACACAATAATGTTGAATAAATAAATGAATGTATAAATATATTTAACACATAATATTTATAGTGTTTTAGTGAACAAAAATCCTCTAGTCTACTCCACCATTACTCAACTACTAGATCATAGTGAATTTCCCTATCACCAGTCCTTCCCCCATGGACTACATGACTGATTAAATAACCAAGATATTTTAATAGGATCTTATAAGGATTTTGAAAACCCCTTCATTTAATTATCATTAAATGGATTTATCACTTCCAAAACTATGAATGAATAAATAATTTTTATAGAATAAAACTACTAGTTGAAAGATGTAACTGATAGAAGAGAAGTGTTCTATAGGAGAGAAAATAATATAGAAATGTAGGTTGAGGTGTGTATTTTAAAAAACAATATGTTTTTATTGAATTAAAAACTATATAAAAAATATTTCTTATTATTTTTATATTTCATTCCATAGGAAATTAGCATAGAAATAATTGAGAGAGAGATAGAGAGATGAGAGTTAAAGTGATGTACATTTTTATATAGTTTGTTCATGATTGAATACTATTTTATTTATTCACATAATATTTTAAAAAAATTATCCCCTAAAATATTGCAATGAAATGAAATTATAAATATAATTTTATTAACTAATATCTATGCAACATGACTCGAAAATAAATTATTTCGTGTAATATTCTTATCTTAGTACATTCCATCATTTCGGAAATTGATTTTACCATAAATATTAAGTATAAAATTTAGCTAAAAAATAATAGAATTAATTTCCTATTAATGTAATCCAATGATAATAAATATATCATATTCTGAATAATGTATCTAAATTTTGATTTTCACATAGCTAAATTCCATGTTTTTCCATTCATGTAGCTGAATTTCTCTACAGAGTTATTCTTTGCATAGTCAAATAATTTATGAATAAAAAAAGTGTACCCAATAATATCATGTAACCAAATTAGGCATAGATTAATGAATCATAAAGCATATTTGAACCATGTAGCAAAATATGCGATGGACCCAAATTACTATGGTGATTACTCATCATATCAGAATCATGTAGCTCATAGACATATCTTCATTCTCGTAAAGGCAATTCATCAGTATAATTTATTTTTAGAAAAACAATTCTATGTCAAATCAAATTTATATAGGTTATTCCATCATATATCTTGTTGACATTTCCAGTTATTCACAATTGAAAATACATCACATATATGAATGTTTTAGACTTAGAAATTTTTTATGCAATCATATTGAATAATATATTAATTGAATAATTAACGTAAATAATGATTAATCATAATGAACAAATGTAATAATAATTGTAATTATCGGATTGGTTTTTTAGAAAATAAAAACATAAACCACATAGGATATGTTATAATAACATTAGTAGTCCAATAGATTCATGTTACCCAGGAATCATAGATATCCAAATAGAGAAAATATGGATATTAAATATTAGACACTTACCCACTTATGTAATGGTTATTGTTTTTAAAAAAATAAAAAATAACCATTCAATGATATAACGAATATATATTTTAGTCTCTATATCATGAAAACCCTTATGTATTATTTATAGAGTCACCTATTATGTTTCAAATAACAAAATCGTTAGATATAAAAGCAATACATAATGCTTCCAATATCTGTTAAGCATAGGAGAATGAACTATATTAAGGATAAAATATATGTAAATTCACATACATTATAATATTTCTTGATGAGATTATAGGAATATAAAAATGGATATAATTAATTCCCTTGGTAAAATATATAAGATCATATGAGCACTTTTTTTATATTATATCTAACCTAAATTCCCATTGATATTTTAAAATTATAGTAGATGTTTTTACTATTAAAAAACAACCATATTCATTTCATAAAGATGAATATATTAAATTGTCAAATTATTGAGAGTCATATGTAAAACATGTTTTATATGAATAATTTTCAAACATTATTTCGAAATAATAATGTATCAACGAATCATATAAAATCTAAATTAAACATTGGATATAATATATTTCATGATATGATGAGATTCCACCATGTTAAAACCTCAAGCATTTAATGGGAACTATTTGATTAATGATTTTCTATGTTAATAACAAATATGAAGGAAACACAAATAGCATGTAATTTATTTATCCAATAACTCCTGATATTAACATCCCAAAGAGATATGTATATCATTTAAAATTGACTATATTTATATTAGGTAAAATCCTAAATTTATAGATAGTGGGAGAAATAAAAATATTATTTAAATCTTTTCTCTAGATGTTGTAGCTGGCACATGAACACTAATGTACATAATTCAAAGTGGGAGGAATTCTTAGACAGACACATACTATATAAAAAAGGATAAAACCAATTTATTTATTTTTTAATCTTCATTATGGGTGATATATATTAATTTTTATTAATACTAATTATTAACAGGAGTAAAATTTGTAAATATTATAGGATTTTAAAGATCATATATGTTAAAATATGGATTTGTTGTAAAAATATTTGATACATTATCTTGGTATATTATCAAATTTATATAATGATATTGGTTGTAATTCATGTGAAACCAAACCCGGATGGTAGAAATCAACATTAACAATGCTTCAATAATTAATAATGGTATGAAATATGTTTAGATATTCACTTTTTCAAACTATATTTCAATTTTCATGATAAAATCCATTATAATTTTTCTCATGATAGTAATGTTATATGATCATATCATGGGGAATTGGATGCCAATGGGAGTATATTTGAAATAAACCTTACGTAAATTTTCAATATTATTTGACTAAAAGGGTTAGAGAAGCTAATCTATTTAGGTATTTATACACATACTATGATCACTATATATTCATTTGAGATGAATATATTCCCAGATGTGTACTAGTGGTTGATGAGAGTGTTATAGTTTTCCTAGTGTGATATGTTTGAATAAAATATGGTATATATTTGGTTAGTATTAGATTTATTTTAGAATAGTTTTTCCCCAAAGTAGGCATCAAATTGGAAACCCTATTATATTGGAGTATAATATACATTTGAATATTTTTGTGGTTGTATGGATAAAGTCATGGTATATATTGAAAATGAAATGATTTGATAATCAAATTATAATTATTTAGCAACCACACCGACTCTTGTAACCTATAGAACATGTGTACTTTATTACATTGACATATGATACATATCTTATCATGAAGGATTGAAAAATTTAGCAGTCTAGAAAACTAGATACTTAATGATTCTAATTTTTTACATAGAATATAAATAATAAAAAAACGAAAATAAAATGTTCAACCATAGTGAAATATATTCTATGATTTATTCTTAATATACTCGGGAAAGTATAAAACATATAAATTATATTTAATTCACTGTGAGGGTAAATTGCAAAATAGATTTAATGAGTAAATATTATGCAATCAATTGGTAATGGTAGATAAATAAAAACAATTTCCATTTAATCAATATCTTGACAAAAAATGCATCCATGGATAATCTTAATTGAAACTATCTAATTGATAATTGTAACTAAATTCTAAATAAATGAAATAAATAATCATAGACCTCATGATCGTACACATCATTATATATTCACACCAATGTCCTTGCACTAAGATATTTTAAACATTGGGAAGAAATACACAAAAAAAATGTAATAAGGCTTTATAAATTAGTTTTTCTCATGATACCAATCTATAAATTGACGGGATACATTATTGTAGGACCCAACCAACAGAGAACATCCAATATATTATTCATATATTTAAATATTAGAAAAATTCATGAACTCTATTCCATATCCAAATATATCTATATTGAGTAATGAATATGAAATATAAATATTTCTCCAAGCAATCAAATAAATTTCATAGTAAAACTCCATATATACGAATTTTATATGTTTTATAAGGTAACCATATCTATGATAAAATGAATATATGCATTTAAGAGATTATTATTCTCTAATATGAAATGATCATAATAAAGTGAATGCTTCAAGGGAATGATAATTACAAACAAATTAATCAAAATTTGTGATATAAACATCACTAATTTTTATATTATAGTATAATAATTTATTTAAATAATAGATGAAACTGGAAGTGAAATATTGAAAACACGTTTTTATAAAAAAATTATTTTTAAAGCCATTATAATATTGGAAAATATTATATATATTGTTTAATGGTATTGGTTTTGGGAATGTCGGTTAACATTGTATATGTCGAAAGAAACCGAATCTAATGTCTTTTTATATAAAAATTTTAAAATGAACCTTTCAATAAAATATATTAAATATTTCATTATAACCATTTATAAAGTATGGGATAATTTAAAATGTCCATAATATATCAATTGATAAAATAAAAATGGCTTTTGTTAAAACCATTTTTAAAATTAAAGACATAGGATAAAAATATACACTATCAAAAGTGAATTAAGATTGTGTTTTCTTTAAAGAATTTTTTTTCATGATTCAAATTAATAATATGGAATTTTTCTATAAAAAATATAAATTCTACAATTTTATAGAGGATCTGAGAATAAATAAATTTAATAAAGGATATATTATTGGATTCCTGCATTGAATAAATGCGCATTGAAATATGAAATTGGAAAATAAATTTTTATTGATTTGGTATCATTTAAATTTATACCCCTTGAAAGAAAAAATATATTTGAAACCTTAATCATAATGAATAAGTAGTTATTCATGTTAAATATATAAATGGATAATTATATAATCTGCAAAAAATTATAGAGGTTTATAATACCAAATATGTCTCAATGGATTGGAAATTGAGATGAAATCCCATACCCAGTGTTTTATATTATAATGTTCCATAAAATCTGTTATAATGGCTTTAAAGAAGTTATTAGTTTCTAATAGAACCATATTAATATTTATAATATCATATATTATCATCATATAAATATTATTACCGATCCAATGAAAACCTTTCATTATTATTATTATTTTGATTAGTAATTGTATAATTTTACTACACATATTTTATTACATATGTTTCGATGATTTTTAATTGATTGTTTTGGAATCATCAAAAACATATTAATAATGAAATAAATATTCTATAGGTTAATTAAATATATCTATATTAATATCTATGTCAACCGGATATGAACAATGGATTAGATCAATTCGTGGAAGTTGGAGTCCACACATATACACTAGTGATGCTATCATTTTCCAATGGAATAGAAGTTAACAATATAGATATTAATTTTTTATAGAATATATTTTTTTCAATAATATCATATAAATCCAATATTTATCTCTTTATAAACTTCCTTGCAAAATTTTGATGATAAATTAATTACACCGCTACATATAGATGGTAAGTCATACGTATGTAGAATTAATGTTCTCTCTTACTATAGGAATCAAAAGAGATAAAAAATGGTTATATATTAACCATAATAACATCTTCGTTTTTATATTCATGATAAATTATTATTTATTTGTTAAAACTGATTTATAGGTAGTTTATGAATTATTTTTATTAATGAGTTGGAAAATACAATTACAACTACTTAAGTATACTTCCTTTGGATCTCATATTAAGGGACTATGTTAGGTATTTTGGAATTCCCAGGACCACTATAACTTATATAATGATGTTGTTAAGTTGAATTACTAGGTTTTGGCCTATATTGGGTTGCTAGTTTCGTGTAAATAAAAGATACAAGGGGTGTCCTTTTATATGAGAGGGGGGGGGGCAGTCTTGGAATTACATAATTTAATAAATTCATTTAAATATTTTTTCATGTAAAAATAGATCCAAATTTATATAATTATAATATATTATGCTTATAAATATGAATAAAACCATAAAATAAAATTTGGAAACGTTTTTGTTACACTGTCACACATATATCATAGTTTTAACCAATCTTTATCCGTTTTGAAAATTACAATATGAAAAACATTTCAACCATTTACGAGTCAATAATGTTACCATAAAAGGGAAGTAGGCCCAAAAATGGTCTACAATTTATATTTTAATTCTTATAACCTTAAAATGGTTGAAGATAATATCTTTATTAATTTTAAATCATTTTATAAAATATTTGAAACTATAAAATATCACTACTATAATTTTTAGAACTATTCATTTAATTAGACTTGGAACACAACATGATAGTTATGCAATTAAAACATAAACCATTAAAAAACCCAGAAATGTTATATATATATCCTCAAATTTCATGTTAAACTATAAAATATCTCAATTAAATTAATTTTAGATATTATAAAAGCACATAATTGATTTTTGTAGTTATTACACAAGAAAAATTTCAATGTTGCATTACAATTAAAGATAAATATTCAATCAATAAAAATAAAAAATAAATTTACTTGATAAAAAATTAATTAATTATTAAAATAAGAAATTAGAATCAGGAAATAATATTTTTTATCCTTATTTAAATGTATTAATAATATTATTTTAGTGCGAATGATAATTTTTTTTTATTTTTTTAAATTAATATAAGTGCCAATATGAATAAAACTGGCACTAATTGGAAATATTATTAGTAAATGGATGATAATTTTTTAAATTAACTCATAAAATAGGTTAATGGAGTGTGTTAGGTAATTTTTAAATCATTATCCCAAAGGTTTACCATGGTTTTACAAACGATAATTATTCATAATTCATAAAAATAATAGAACAATGTTAAACATATTATTCAACTAATTAATAATATGGTGTCAATTTTTAAATATTAAATTTAATGAATTTGAATAAATTAATTTCAATATAATGTTTTCAAATGTTGTGAAAAGTACTTTTTAGAAAAACACATTTTATGCAAACAAATTGATCAAATTTATGAAACTTATTGACTGAAATTAGATTATTATAAACAAAATGGATAATATTAAAATATAATAATAAACATAAATTATAATTAGAATTTAAAATTACTTAGTATAATTAAAATAAATCATAGTGTTTGAAAATTTTTCATTTTTCACTATTCACTAAAAATTCAGTCATTTGAGAAATATAAAAATATATCAACCTATGTTAATTTTGATATTAATATATGATTAAATGAAATAATTTATTTCAATTAAATATATATTATTTTCTAATTAATGTTTTAATAGCATTCGTGAATAACACAATCCATATTGTGTTATTGTTTCTTTAAATAGAAAATTATGTTATAATTGAAGTGCATGTGTCACATTCCTTCCTCCCAAAACAACTATCCAAAAATGTCTCTATAATATTACACCATGAATATATTTTGGTTGTTATTCAAAGTATTTTCATTAAGTTCCAATGTTGAATCATTTATCATTATATTTCTCCATAGATTATTTACCTGCCGAGTTTTCAGATTCCTCAACATGTTCTCTCTGGTGCCCAAAATCATGATAGTATCTACACAACAACATAAATCAGCTTTAAATTCTATTTCAAATATGTGATCATATGTGTTGGATATAGAATATAATTCATCTATAAAGAGATATTGAACACATAATATTATTTATTGAGGCAAGGCAGCATTTTGGAATAGTAATCCACAACTCTAAATGTTTGTAGAATTTAAAAAGTTCCAATACACATAGGGACAAGTTTTTCTCTATTACTAATCCATATAACACCCTTCCATGGATATAATTATAATAAACCATCGTCTCCCACTTCAAAATTTCAAATCATTCCATCATATATCAAGAGTGATATTTTTCTTTCATTGAGATTCTTTAATTTGGGTCTGAATAGTAATTATCATTTTCACAAACTCTTAAAAATGATATGGGGAAAAAATAATTATTTACCAAACTTCATCCCAATATTTATAAGTATGATATCTCATTCCATATACTAGATCATACGAATCCATTTGGAAATAGGATTTGATGATATTAATAGATTGAAATTTCAAAAAAGGTAAATATTAACCCCACATACCTTGAATGTCATGTGAGGATGATCATAAAATATGATATAATGTATGAATAGTTCTTTAAGGATGTACAAAAGTTTTAGTGTGATATTATGTGCTCAAATGAATCCTAAAATCCATAGCCATCAAATTACTTTTCAATAATTTTGACGTAAATGGTGGATCATAATCAAACACAATTGAAAGAGGTCAACCATGAACTATTAAAAACTAATTAATATAGAGTCATGTAAGATTATAATGTGTTAAAAATAAAATTATAGAAATTAAATGTGAATATTTGGTATGGTGATCTATTATTACCCATTTTTCATCATTCTTTCAAAGTGTAATTTTTAATATAGTTATAAATACTATAGTAATCACATCCCATTTTCAAATTGGAATTTGTAATTGTTTCATGAATCATCAATAATATTATCTCATGTACTTCTACTAATTATTTAAAAACATATTTCAATATAGTAAATTGTTTCTTACTTCATATTATCCACCGAAAACTATTCCCTCAAATATCAATAAATTATAGCACTACCATAGTGTATAAATAAATTTTAACTAAGAGAATCATTTAGTAATTACATTTTCACAATATTTATAGATTTATAAAAAATATCATTATATATTTAATAATGAAATATTCATATATATCACCTTACCTTATCCCCTCATTCACTACTTAATTTTATTTTATAAATTATCATCACAAGGATGAGTAAAATTTAACTTTTCCAAATAAGATGGGTTGGAAGTAATTTCATAAAAAAGTAATTGTTCACATTCCATGATAATTCCATATCTATATTTACTTAATAAATGAACATATGATCACTATAAATACTAATTTAGTTAAACAATCTTTTGTCTTTCTTTTTTTATGCATTTGGTACATTATTTGTATTCCATTGGTGGTTGTGTATTTAGAAATCATATTCCTTATGAATCTCGAACCATCGACATTGCCTCATATTGAGAAAGTTCAATGAATATATGAATTCTAGGCTCTAATGTTATTCTCATATGACACATCAGTCACTATAGTAATAATATCATTATATTTTAAAAAAATATTACAACTTACATTTTATAATCATGAGTTGTGTCATTCTCTTCATGACCATTTAACAGTGATAATGAATATGTAATAAATTTATCCTTATACATAAGCACACAACCATGTCCCTTAATAAATGCAACACCATATATCAAAAATACATTATATCCAAATGGTATATTAAAAATATGATCATTTATCATTATCCACATAAATTCATCAAAAAAGTTCTACATTTCATATTCAATTTGAACAAAACCGCCAAAGGTGTATGATTGGTTAATGGATTAAATTTTTTTGATATTTTTTAAACATATCATAGATAGTAAACTGTAAATATAATGAAACTACATATTTAAAGAATGTTAGTTCGAGTAGTTCAGACATTTCCTTCCATAGACTATCTAGAATCAACTAATATTCCATATTTGGAGTATATATATCCATGAAAAATAAACTTTTTGAATATATAATTCCCAATTGATAAATTTTCCTTATAAATATTTTTCCTAAGAGTATCAAGAATGAATTTCATGCAATTATTATGGCACTCAATGCTTTTTTGAGTAAAAAATATATCATTAGTAAATAAGAAAATAAAATTTTTATTATATTTCAAGAATATTATACTACTTAGATCTATTAAAAATAACACTTCATTTTTCAATTAAAACTGAATTAATGTAAAATAAAAATTTCCATACCTCATTAAAAATTCACTCTTCAGAATATTATCATTATTTCATCACAGTTAATGATATCTATAATGATGTGAAATAATTGAAAATATTGAGTGCCATAAATTTTATTGTAAAAGAAATTAATGTGAGATAAAGAATACTTGTTCTTTATAGTAAAAGAATCGATTTCCATGTAATCAACACATATCCTAATATAAGAAATTTTTTTATAAAAACAATTAATAATGTCTCTCAAATATGTAACAATTGGTTTTATAAATCCCTGATCACAGAACTCATGTAGTTGTTTCTAAAACACTATTAATTATATTGTGAACATTCTAATGAAAATATTTGATGTTGGGCTGACATCAATGATTAAATCAATGGAATACTCAAATTCACATTCTAGAAGATAGACTTATAATTCTACAAAAAATACTCTAGTTTATTCTAATACTATATGTTAATCGTAATTTTTAATTTTACCCATCCATTTGTTGACTATTTATTTCCTTATTCCCTAAAAATCTAATTCCGATGATATATTACAGGTTGATCTAGACACGATTTAGATGATGATGTCCCCCACCAATGATAGGGAATTCTTAATCAATCTCCTATATCATAATTTCCTTCTCCTAGATATGAATATTTTCATTGTATTTCGCATGTCAATCGACACTAAGGATTATATAACAATAAAATATAGTTATCATAATTATGTATACAAATAGGACATGTTTATGTTTCATAAGTAGATGTAAATGATATATTATTATTATAGTGAGCTTTCTGCATGGGTCGTTGACTGAAAGCTCTGTTATAAATTTTCAAGGTAAAAATCAAAATTTATTAGAAAACATGGAAGATATTAAATGGTGTAAATATCTATAATCAAAAAAATTATCAAAATTGAGGCCATAATTAATTTAACTACAACATTGATTAAAAAATATAAATTATAAACAAAAAAATTTGTTTAAAAATAAAAATTAAATTAACTAAAAAATTCTATGTCAATATAATAAATTTATGTAGAAAAATAGTTGGAGTTGGAAGTGTTAGATTTATGCCATCTATTCAGGTTCATGAAATCGCAATTATTTAATTCTAAATCTTATTATTTATGAATTTATTTATCATCAATTCTATATTTAATCAGAATAATAGCAGGTCTCATACAGTAATGTTATATATGATTCTAATTTTCAAAAACAGATCAACTATAATTTTTTTCACTTTCATGATGAATTATTTATGTCACATTAGCATGGAATCATTTCATAAAATGAAATGACCCATTTCTCTCAAAGATGACGTATTTATCTGTGTTAGGTTTAATTGTATGAGATCATTTATAAATCATCACTAATGAATGTATGAAGGGGAATGTTCATAAAATATTAATTATTCAATTAAAAATTTATTTACAACCAATTCTCTCACTTGTGATTTAAAAATCACTATAGTGTGTGATCAACTTATAGATAAATAAATACTTTATTGATATCCCACCATTGTTTACTTATTAGGATTCAGATGAATGGTAATGAAAGACAAAGTGTATATCTAAAATAAAAATTAATTTAAATGCATTTATATTTTAAAACATAATCATCCTATTAAAATATTAAATTTTAATGGCAATTAAACATGGAAATAAAATATGGAATGAATACACTACCATATTCATTCAAACTACAACACAAATAATATTATCCATTCTTCGTAAAACATGACACATAAAATAAATATGTGAAGTTATCACCATTTCTATGTCGAGGTGAATGTTACAACATACTATGTCAAATTATGATAAAAATTATATCATTCACTTTGACATTCGATGTATTTCCGAATCCAACCATCATACCACTAGAAAATGATTGGATTAACCTTTAATATAACTATGGAGTGTCAATATCAAAAATAAAAATGATTCAACTATGTGAATTAATTTCCTGAGATACCCATAAATCATGAAATCCCAATACTACTCGTGGATAAAAAAATGATTATGCCTGTAGATGAGATTGCGGCCACATGATGCTTTAGTGGAGAGGATAGCATGCCAGTTGTTTTTATACAATGTGAAGGAGGAGGGTTTGGATTGATGGTGCACTCGACATGGATTTCCTCCATGATAGTGGGTGCACTAGGTTAATAGAATATGATGGTCATAAATAACCATTCTTCGAGATCTAGGAGTGGAGGTTCACTAGTGTGGAAGGAGGAAGGGAGGAGGTATCTGGTTAGTTTTATGTTGCACAATATTCTTGTAGGTGCAGGCATAGTGGTGTGTTACTGGTGATGTCGAATGTGATGAGAAACTGGCATCGTATACTAATAATGTGAAAGAGAAGTGTGAGCTCAACTAGAGTAGATGTGCATTTTTTTTGTTGAAATCTAGAAAACAAGGAGATACATCGACGTTCTCTCCCCTTTCTAGGGTTTTCAGCACCCCCTCCCTCACCAAAAATGTCCTAGGGAAAATATACATATAATGAAAATTATTAGGTTATGATAATAACAAACATAATAAATATTATAATATAATTATAATTATAATGTAAATATATTAATTATTATTAAAAAATAATAGAATTATATTTAGATTAAACTAAAATTAATGTTATCTATAAATAAATATATTATAATAATTATTATAATGAAATTTATTTAAAATTATGTGCATATAATTATAAGTATTAAAATATAGACATAAAAAGAAATTTTTTTGATTTTAAAAAGTTTAAAACTATTACTTTTAAATATTAATAATATTTAATAATATTAATAAATTAAAAAAATCAAAATATAGAAAAACTAAAATTAAATATAATATAGTTTTAGATATTATATTCCAAATTAATATTAACTAATATTAATTATATATATCTTATATTTAAATTTTAATAACTAAAAATTAAAAAAATGTAAAAAAACATTACAAAACCATAAAAACAACCTTCAAACACTAAAATCAGGAAGAAATATTTATTAAAAAAAAGCTACGAATTCCAAAAATTGTTATTGATATCCATTTAAAATAAGTTCTGTAGTTTTAAACATTTTCATTTATGGGAAAATATATAATGAAAAATAAGAAAGTGGATCCATAGAAATATTATAGCTTCATAATTACAAATTTATTATATTTCAATCATGTTTAACCAAAAAATCTCATGATTTATTTAAAATTATATTTTTCTTAATATGAATTCCCTTACTCTCACATTACTTCCTAAATAAGTACCTACACTCTTGCATTATTTGACCTACCTGACCATTACTTTAATCACATATACAATTTGACAAATCCAATGCTCAATTATTATACACAATAATGCTTACCATATTCGTTCCATGAATTACACATCACTACTAGTGGAAGTAAAAAATGCATTAATCTTGAGGACAACACATTATCATAGAATGTCTCTTAGGCTGTGAGATGATGAGTCTTAAAAAAATACAACAATCTAATAAAATAAGGGTGGAGTCTTGAAATAAATGCATGATAAGTGTAAATGCAAATATATCTCAAAAAACCCTTCTCCCCCACATAGAAAATATTGACTTTCCACAAAAATATTTTCATTTAATTTTTTTAATTTATCTATTTTATTTTTCATTTTTTATATTGTTATGAAACAACTCACTCAAATAATAGGGGCTAAAAAATGGTTGGTATCAACTCCAAAACCCTTTTAAGTAAATTCTAGAAAAAACACCAAAGAATGGCACAAAAGTAGTGTGTATGCTATATAATTTTAATAAAAGTAGGTCATATATAAAAATCCCTATCTCATGGGTTAATTGATCACAACTTTTATAGGTATCCCCCAATAAAGGGTTATCATGTAATGACCACTAAAGTACTCAGAATTGGAATAAAAGGAATTTACATACCCATATCAAAATAAATGTAATGAATGTTAAAAATTTGAAATAGGATACATATTATCAGTATGTGATAACATCATTCCATGTGTATAAATTGACTCCAACCCATCAAAAAACTGTCCCCGTTGGAAAATATCACCCCCAAAATTAAATTTAAAATCATCTTGAATATATTCCTGAAGTGGTCATGGAAGGGTATTGGATGTGGGACCATTCTAAAATTTATCTTCACCGATTTTATTTGAGAAACCATAGATAAAATGTTTTGGTGGAATTTTTGTTTAAAAAGATAAAAATAAATCAAAAAAAATGTCCCATTCATTTCAGTGAATCTTTAAAAATGTATATCACTATCAGTGAAAAAGAAGTAATGTTATGAGAGAAAATAATTTTTGAGATTCCCCAAGTGAAATATAATTAGAAGATAATGAAAAAATGGTTCATAATCCTCATGGGTATGGAAATATATTTTTTAATGGATAAAATGATATTGAGTGAAAATAAGTTTCTCCAAAATATACTTGTCTCTAAAAATATTTTCAAATCACAGAAAAATACTGTCATTCATTTTAGTAACGAGATCAAGAATCAAAAAAATCTGAAAAATAATCATGTGCTCAGAATAACTTATGACACAAGTGATATATTCCCAAACCTGCTATAAAAAATGTACAACAATAATAATATTGATTCAAAAATGATTGGAATTTATTTATTTACTTTTATTTCATTTTTTGAGTTTTTATTAGATAAATTAAATGTTTTTTTTGGAAGAATAAAATTAAAGAAAAAATAAAAAACATTTTCGAGTAAGTAAAGATTGACACGGAATGGAATCATATATAAGATGAATCTCAAAAATGTTGTATATGTGAAATCTACACATGGAAATAACATTCCCACATCATATCATAAAGATTATACAAAATATAAAAATCTTGTGGTTGATAAATATATACATGGGGATCTCAGCTCCATTATATTTTCATGAGAGAATAGACTGCAGTAAAATCGTTACATTTTATTACCAAAAAACTAAATCAAGTGAATCTAAAAATGGTGAAAGTAAAACAAACAATTGGTTGCCTCCCATTGAAAACAAAGATTACATTGTCTTCGACTAGGCGATTATGACACTCCACAGGGATCCAAAAATAATGTAAACCATATATATGAATTTTCATCAGGGGGAGTGTTGTGCGGGTGGACTGTATGAAAAATAGAAGAAATCATGATGGGTTTAATATACCTCATGTGAAAAAAAAACACTAAAAATATGTAATTTTTATGAAATGTGAGTCATAAGTAATATCACGGACATTAAATTTTTTATTATAGACAAGAGAATAAATTTCATTACCATGTTCTTTTAGTTGTCTTCTTATAACAATGACATTATTAAAAATCGGACCTTGAATGATTATGCATACCAATTTATTATCACGACCCGTCCTTGGGGCCCGTGTCATGACTACCCCAAAACCGCCTTCCATAGGCCAGGGGCTGGCGACTAGCACCAAAGGCGTAAATCCTGATAAATGGGAAGGCATTACTTTTATATAAGAAAACAAACAGCACAGAGTACACAATCTGAAGAAATCCCTAAGTAAACTAAGAAGAAAAGTATGTGGTGGAAAGTAAATGGTCCAGTATTCAAACCCATCATAAAGTATAGTACAACTGAGAAAAGAAAGTACAATAGCTGAAAAGTTGAGCAGCAACTACCAAGATGTCCTCCGGAACTCCCACCAGAAAGGTGAGTACAGATAATCTTGTCGGCCCTTCGAGTCCGGCCGTCCACTCTGCGTACGTCCCACCTGATAGTCTACCTCCGAGTACCGTCCTGCTACCCAAGCCTCAACCACGATCAGCGATGTCTGTCGTCTGCAACCAACACAATGTAGTGCGGGCGTAGCCCGTGCAGGGGTGAGTATATGATACTTAGTAGGGACGTCGAGACTCCCGAAGGTCTCCTAGAATCTATGATGGATAAACCACAAAGGAATGACACAATCAAGAAGTATCAACCAACTCTACCTAGGTATATTCTCATACATATACCTTAGTCATCAATTCCAATTCTGCTCTAAATAACGAGCCCAATTTCAACCCAGTCCCCACAGAAAGCACAACCCAATCTACAAAGGAACGCACAACCCAATCCACACAGGATAACAAGTCAATCATATCAAAGATATTGATTGAAAGTCAAGAATCAGCTCACAAAATTATACTACTAATGAAGGGGGGGGGGGGGGGGTTGAGATGATTAGATGTAGCCTCTGAATCATCTCCTCTGCAGAACCCACGTAGGATCCAAGTACAGAAGTCGTCACTGCCAAACCCACGTAGGATCCATGTATAGTAACTATCGCTGCCGAACCCACGTAGGATCCAAGTACCATAGTCATCACTGCCGAACCCACGGAGGATCCAAATACAGTCTTCCTCGCTGCCGAACCCACGTAGGATCCATGTACAGTCGCCATTGTCTTCGCAGTTGTAGCCAGCTCTAGGGTTCCCACACACAACACGCTCGATTCCGAGAGGGTCTGCTCCATGAACCAAGGGGTAGATACACCAATTGTCACAAAGTCCAGAGTTGATGTATTAAAAAGTCCCATCTCATCAATAGTAACTGAACGCGATAGACGGCACATCATTCAGACGCCCGGTCTGAGAGTTATTGAAATTTTCATCCTAGGGGACCAGTTGGTTTTTAAGTTAAAACCGACCCGACCGTACTCCAGCTGCATCCAAACCTCAAGCGGAGTAAGACAAAAGAACTGTCTCACTAAGAGGAAAACAGCGTGACCTACGACATGTCATTCGGACGTCCAGTCGTTAAGTTTTCTGTGTTTCCGCTCCAATGGCCCGGTTGGTTTTGGGTACGAACCAACCCGACCATACCAAAACATAACCGAATGATTACGTGTAATATACTGAAATGACCGTATTTATCCAAGGATCCTAACACAACTGATGGTGCATCGGTTGAGGTCTTTAGCCCATGATATGGAAATTTGAATGAATCTTTCCGAAAATAGGGGTTCGGGCCCGGTCTGACCTGGCCCGATACCCCCTGGGTCGCCCGGAACCGGGTCGACCTGACTCGGTTCGGGGTCCAGCCCGGCCGAGCGCAGCCCGGACCGTGGGCCGGGCGGGGCCTATAGCCCATCTCGGAGGCCGGACGTGGCTTGGCTCACGGCCGATCGGGGTGTGATGGGGGGGGGAACCCCTATTTCTGTAACGGCGGACCCTACGGGGTTTTCCCATTGCACTGTACGGGGGTTTCAACCCTCGGGTTATCCGAAAAAAGGGATGGCCATTAAGGCCAGTATGTTGAGATGCTGCGGGACCCTTAGGGGTCCTGTCTCCCAGAGCACGGGCGACCGGCCGAGCCCGGCCCCCTGCTAATGACTGGCGCGGCTCCCATCCGACCGGCGCCATGCCCCTCTGTCGCGGCCCGCCCCAGCCGCGGCCTCCCTCGGGTTCTCCATCGCAGAGCGACGGTGCCGTGCACTGCCACCACGGCTAGCTTCGGTCGCGGTTCATTCAGCTTCACCGGTGCAGCATGACAGCGCCGTGCACCTCCGCAGCGGACCACTCCAGCTGCGGTTCTCTTCGATCCCACGCCGTGCTACGACATCGCACCACCTTTGCCAAAATCGTCAACAAATGTCAACAATAAAAAGGGGTGGAGGATCAGCCATGTTTGTACGATCAGATATCCTCCCGAAATGACGATAACAAGTTGTCATAATTTCTTCCATGAAAATAGATAAATAAATATGTTCTATGGTAACCCCTACCTAAATCAAATGATGATGAAAGTCAGCATCGTGGTTGACAGTGTCACATGGTGTGGAAGTGTGACGTCATTGGAGAATTTCTGCGTCATTGTTTCCTTCCTTGCCACGGGGGAAGAAAATAAAGAATAATCTGAGGTCTCTGTATCGATGTTCTTCATCGGAGGGTGTCATTCTTCGCGGGAGGATGAGTTCTTCAAAGGGTTAGAGCACTTCTCCCCAAAGTCATAACACAACAATCACAACCCCAAATAAAATAAGATTGACTCTTATTTTATTATAACATGCCATGCATTTAAAACATAAATTTCGAACTCTTAGTTAAATTAATTTAATAGGTTTAATCAATTAATTTAATGTGGGATAGCATGAAATAAAGAGGGGGAGTGGGTGAGTTACTTAATTAAAGGAATACAAAAATTAAATGGTGAGTTTCCAACTGTAAGAGCGGGGTTTAGAAGAGTTAAAGGAATGCAAAGGGGTGGGGCTCGTGTGGGATCCACCTCACAAATATCCTAACATGGGTAGTTAGGTGCATGTGGGTCCCACCCCAACTACCCCATGCATGATATAACCATTAGATAAAGAAAATAAAATTGTACCACAATTTTATTTACTTCACATTTAATCCTCAATTTTTTAAAAACTGTTCCAGAGCAAACACACCTTTGGGAAAGGTCATCTTAAGCAATGACTGATGCTGTGGTTTTATCGGTGCCCTCAGATTTCAATTCCGAGCAACGGTTCAAAAGTTAGAAAAATCTGCTCGTCCGTTCACTGAACGTACCTGATCTAAACATTGGAAATTGATTCCGGGCACATCGTGCCTCGGAATCAGGTGCCGTCAGAAACTGCATAATCGTAAAATCACAAAGAATTTAAGAAAAAAATTTACATCAAATTTATGGGTCTTTACATTACTCCCACCCCATGTATTTATGTCCCCATAAAGATACATCACAAACTATGGAAACAAATGAAGGTTCTGTGCACGCATCTGAGCCTCCCGCTCCCATGTGCTCTCCTAGAGGTTCCCGTGCTGCCACCTAATTCACACTAGAGGAATAGACCATCCACGTAGGACCCGCTCTTGTCAATCCTCGATCTCCAGCGGGACCTCCGCAAATGTCACCCCATCATCGATGTCCAGCTCCCCGTGATCAATGATATGCGTCGGGTCATGAAAATATCTCCTCAGCTGAGATACGTGGAAGACGTCGTACACCCGGTGCAACTGAGGTGGAAGAACCAGGCTATAAGCCACCTCGCCAATCCTGCTGAGAACCCGGAATGGTCCGATGTAGCACGGATATTACTTTCTGCCCCGACCAAATCTCTGTAATCCACGTCGAGGTGAGACCCGTAAGAAAACGTGGCCGTCATCCTCGAACACTAGTCGTCTCTGCCTGCTGTCAGCATAGGACTTCTTTCGGCTCTGAGCATTCTTCATCCACTCCTGGATGATCTGAACCTACTTCGCCATGGCCTGGACCATCTCTGGCCCTATAAGTGCTGACTCCCCAGGGTATGTCCAGCACAGAGGTGATCTGCAAGGTCGGTCGCACAATGCCTCGTATGGTGCCATCCCGATGGTGGAGTGGTAGCTGCTGTTGTACACAAACTCCACCAAAGGAAGATGATCCTCCTAGCTATGACCAAATTCAAGGACACATACACGGAGCATGTCCTCGGAGTCTGAATGGTCCTCTCCATCTGACCATCCATCTGTGGGTGAAAGGCGGTGCTTAGGCATAGCTGCACCTCAAATTCCTCTTTCAACCCCTTCAAAAGCAGAGAGGTAAAGCAAGCATCTCGATCAGAGATGCTAGTCGATGGAAAACCATGAAACTATACAATATCCTAAAAGTAGAGGCGTCCCAAGCTCTCCACTGAGCCGTGATCTCTGATGGGTAAGATGTGGGCCGACATGGTGAGTCGGTCTACGATCACCTAGATGGAGTCGTGTCCTCTAGAAGTACGTTGAAGTCCCATCATGAAATCCCTAGATATCTCGTCCCACTTCTACTCAGGGACATCTAAAGGCTATACCAAGCCTTTTGGTACTTGGTGCTCTGCCTTCACCTGCTGCCAGGTGAGGCATCGTGAAATGAACTCTACCATAGCCTTCTTCAGTCCTGGCCACCAGTGCTGTCGTATGAGATCCCGGTACATTTTCATCCTTCCTGGATGTACCGAAAAAGGGGAAGTGTGAAACTCTCTCATCACCTCCTCCTGTAATGAAACTGGAACCATGGTACGTCCTCTGAAAAGGATGATTTGATCTCCTTCTATAGATAATCCATCAGGTTCATGTCTTGAGGATATCTATGCACGTTGCATCTCATAGTCAATATCCCCACGTTGTGCCTCTCTGAACCACTGAATTAGTGGAGGAGTGACTATGGGAAAACAGTATAAAGGTTTCCCCATCATTATCCATGAAGGATATATTCAACGCATCTAGCTGCTCTATCGCCTCTCCAGGTAGTTGAATGCCAGTCCTCCTACTGAAAGCATCAGCTACTACGTTCCCCTTCTCATGAGTATACACTATCTAAAATTCATAGTCCGGGAGGAACTCGAGCCATCGCCGCTGTCTCAGGTTCAGGTCCTTCTACGAGAAGATGTAATTCCGAGACTGGTGGTCAGAATAGACTGTAAAGTGCTCACCCATCAGATAGTGCTACCACATTTTTAGGGTGATGACCACTTCTTCAAACTCGAGGTCATGGGTAGCGTAGTTCTACTCATTCTGCCTCAACTGTCGTTATCCATAGGTGACCCTCTCTTGTTTTAGGACACACCTGAGTCCGGTCCCTGATGAATCACAGTAAACTACGTACCCTACTCCCTCCTCCTGTAGCCTCAAGATGGGTGCACTGGTCAATCGCTGTCTCTACTCCTAGAAGTTATGATGACATCTATCCGACCACATGAAAGGTTTCCCATTCTTCATCAAAGCTGAGAGTGGTGCTAAAACTTTAGATAAGTCTGGCACAAATCTCCGATAATATCCATCCAGACCTAGGAAACTCCGCACCTCCGTCATACTTCTAGGTGACTCCCAAGCTAGCACTCCCTCAAACATCACAGGATCCACCGCAACTCCTGCCTCAGAGATAAAGCGCCCCAAGAAGTGGACCTCTCGAATCCATAACTGGCACTTAGAGACTTTACTATAAAGCTAGTGCTCTCGGAGTGTATCCAGTACAACCCGCACGTGGTAGGCGTGGTCCTCCTTAGTAGTTGAGTAAATCAATATGTCGTCAATGAAGGCCACGACAAATCGATCGAGGAAAGGCAGTAATATCTAGTTCATGAGTCTCATGAACACTGCTGGAGCATTTCTTATGCCTAATGTCATAACTATGAACTCATAGTGGCCATATCGACACTTGAAGGCCGTATTTTGTACTTCCTCATCTCGAACTATAAGGTGATGATAGCCTGACATGAGGTCTATCTTCGAGAACCATCGTTCTACCATGAGCTGATCAAGGAGTTCTTCAATCCTAGGATTTTGATAATTTTTCTTCACGGTCACATGGTTCAGGCGACGATAAACAACACACAGTTGCATTCTCCCATCCGCCTTCTTGGCGAACAATATCGGGGAAGCCTAGGGTGAAACACTGGTTCGGATGAATCTCTTTCCCTACAAGTCATCCAACTATACCCGTAGCTCTCGAAGCTCAGTGGGAGCCATCCGATATACTGGAGTAGATATCGGGGTTTCCTCGGTGTACATGTCAATATAAAATCTACCTCTCTGAAAAGAGGTAGTCCTGGAACCTCTTCAGGAAAAACGTCCGCATACTGATCCACCACAACAGGAAAACTTGGACTCCACACATCAACTACTCCTTGGATGAGGCTAGCCAACTGATGGGTAATTTTCTCTCCTCTCCTCTACGTGAGTCCATCCTGCACTGCATAGGCTCCCTTCTCGCCGGTGAAGGTGAACCTACTCCCATATGTGTGGACACACCGTACCTTGCACCTAATATAGTCAATCTGATCATGGATCATTGATAACAAATCCATGACTAGGATGACGTCGTAAGGCCTCGACGCTCCTACAAGAAGATCCCAGCCGAAGCTATCACCTCCTAGAGTATGATCACACTACTGGCACCAGTGCGTAATCGTCGAGTCTGCTCTCGTTTGAGTGTCTTTCTGTAAGGATCGAGCCAACGGCTCTGTCGGAATCTTCGGGCTCTGAACAAGGGCAGCGACAATGAAAGAGTGACTCGCTCTTGTGTCAATAAGAACTACATCAAGGGTTTAGTAGACATAGATAGTACTTCGAATCATCTCATGTGCACCGTGGTCATAGGACTCTACTGCCTGAAGTTGAGTCTGCCTCTGTCCGCCAGCTCCTTGTGGTAGGGTGGACCTCTTGGTGGTGGTGTTGGTAGAGCCTCAAAGCGTCATCCACCACCTTCTGCTCGGCCAACTCCTCTACCTCGTCCGCCTTCTCCCTACGGTCCTCCATAGTCGAACCTCTGCCTCTTCCTGGGTGGTCCCTCAACCGTCTGGTGTCCTCAGCATGGCGTGTCGTGCAATCACGAGCCATGTGGCCCTGCCCTCCACATGCATAGCACTTTCTGCCTCTCATATAACTGGCTCTAATACGTGTGCCCCGCACATCTAAACCAGTGTCCTGAGTTCATCCACCTGATGGTAGGGTCTTCTTGGTCCCCTGCGACATATGTCTACTGCCAACTGCAGAAGACTCCGCTACGTGTCGCCCTGCAGCGGGCCTTGCTGCTGGCGTAGGCTTAGTAATGAATCTCTTTATAAGAAGTGCTCACTCCAGTACTCATACCTGCACCATAATGTTGAGGGAGATCATAGAAGCCCTAATCTCATGCCTTAGTCCTTAATCGATGGTCCGGGCCCGAAATAATGGGTCCCGCACCATGTTCGTGGAGTAGCGAAAGAGGTCAGTAAATCTATCCGAGTACTGGGCTACTGTCATGCTGCCCTGCCACAACTGCAGTAACTCATGAATGCGCACCGCATGGAGGGTGGCTGGAACAAACTCTGAGCGGAATAGGCTCTCGAAGTCCGACCAAAGGAGAGATGCCTCATCGTGCATCTTGAGCATCAGGCTCCACCATCTACATGCTGCCGCGTGCAGGAAACTCTCCACAAGGATCCCCATAATATCTACTGGTGTCCCTACCAATCTGAAGACACGAACAACAGCCTCCAGCCAATCCTTGGTTGCCTGAGGGTCCGTCTCCCCATGGAACTTGGGTGGTATCTGACACTGAAACTCCTGCAGTGCACTCAGTCGACGTGCACTCTCAGCTACTAGGGATGTTGTCATCGGTGGCTCGGCGGGTAGAGGTACCGCCAGTGCCTCCAATGTAATGGGGCCCTGCACTGAGGCCTCGTCACTCGGTGGGATGCCGCCTCGCACATAGTTTGGAACCCTAGCTGGTTGCCGTCATGGGGCCATCCTAAAAATAAACAGTTGTGCCACGGTTAATACAGTATACCTAGTGAGCTGACACAAACTAATCATAATGAAAACTTTGAAACACACATGCAATCAGTGTTTTCGTGCACTGAGTCGAAAATCAGAAGTCAGGGTCCTAGTGTATGGATATGTCGGCCGCCACACCAACATTGGACTCCCTGTATTGATAACCACACTCAATACACTAAAAACTATTCCTTCACACATAAGAAATTATCAGAGTCCTACGATCTGCGGTAGAACCGACTCATCAGATACCAATTTTTCACGACCCGTCCTCGTGGCCCATGCCCTGAATAACCCAAGCCTGCCTTCCATAGGCCAGGGGCTGGAGACTAGCACCAAAGGCGGAAATACCGATAGAATGAAAGGAATTATCTTTATATTAGAAAACAAACACCACTGAGTACACAAGATGAAGTAAACACTAAGTAAAATGAGAACAAAAGTAAGTGCTGGAATGTAAATGGGCCAGTATACAAACCCAACTGAAAGTACAGTACAACTAAGAAAAGAAAGTACAACAACTGAAAAGTAGATCAGCAAATACCAAAACGTCCTCTAGAACTCCCACCTGAAGTGTGAGTACAGATAGTCTCGTCAGCTGCTTGAGTCCAGCCGTCCACTCTGTGTACGTCCCGCCTGATAGTCCACCTCTGGGTACTGTTCCGCTCCACAAGACTCAATCACAATCAACGATGTCCGTCATCTGCAACCAACACCATGTAGTGTGGGCATAGCCCGTATAGGGGTGAGTATACGATACTCAGTAGGGACCTCAAGACTCCCGAAGGTCTCCCAGAATCCATGAAGGATAAACCAAAAAGGAAAGATACAATTACGAAGTATCAACCAACTCTACTTAGGTATATTCCCATACATATACCGAAGTAATCAATTTCAGTTCTAATCCATCTTATAGGCCCATGTTCAACACAATCCACACAGGATGGTACAACCCAATCAACACAGAAATCACAACCCAATCCACACAGGATAGCATGTCAATCATATCGAAGATAATGCATGAATGTCAAGACCCATCTCACATAGGTATACTACTCACGAAGGGGGGGGGGTGAAGATGATTAGATGTAGCCTCTGAATCATCTCCTCTGTCGAACCCAAGTAGGATCAAAGTACATAAGTCATTGTTGCCGAACCCACGTAGGATCCATGTATAGTAACCATCGCTGCCAAACCCACATAGGATCCATGTACAGTCATCATCACTGCCAAACCCACGAAGGATCCAAGTATAGTCGTCCTCGCTACCGAACCCACATAGGATCAAAGTACAGTCGTCCTCGCTGCCGAACCCACATAGGATCCAAGTACAGTCGCAATCGACATCGCAGTCGCAACCATCTCTAGGGTTCCAACACACAGCATGCTCGATTCCGGGAGGGTCTGCTCCATGAGCCAAGGGGTTGAAAAATCAACTGCCACGAAGTCCAGATTTAATGTATAACAATGTTCTGTCTCATCAATAGGAACTCAACGTGACAGACGGCGCGTTAATCAGACGCCCGGTCTGAGAGTTATTGTGTTTTTCGTCCCAGGGGCCCGGTTTGTTTTTAAGTTAAAACCAACCTGAACATACTACAAATTAATCCAAACCTCAAGTGGAGTAATCCAAAATAACCATCTCACTAAGAGGAAAACAACGTGACCGACGACACGTCATTCGGAGGTCCGGTCGTTATGTTATAAGCGTTCCCGCTCCAAGGGCCCGGTTGGTTTCAGTTTGTACCAAACCGGCCATACCCAAACTTTATATAGTGCATGATTGTAATATATCGAAAAGACGGCCTAAATCCAAGGATTCCAACACAACTGACGGTGCGTCGATTGGAGGTCTGTAGCCTATGATATGAGTGTTTGAACAAATCTGTCCGAAAAATGGGGGTTCGGGCCCGGTACGACCTGGCCAGATACACCATGGGTTGTACCGAACTGGGTCGACCCGACTCAGGTCCAGGTATGTCCCGGCTGGGCGTGGCCTATCCCAGCTCGGAGGCCGGTCGCGGCTCGGCTCGTGGCCGAGCGGGGTGTGAGGGGGGGGGGGGCTTGTTTCCGTAACGGTGGACCCTACTGGATCCGCCCTCTACACTGGCCGGGGGTTTCGACCCCTGGGTTAGAATGAAAAACGGCCGGCCATTAAGGTCGGACAGTTGAGCTGCCGCCGGAACCTTCGGGGTCCCCCCTCCCGGAGTGCCGGCTGCCGTCCGATTCTGGCCGCCCCCTACTGAAGACCGCCACGGCCTGAGGCTGCGGCTCCCATCCGACCGGCTCGGCACGCTGGCATCGCGCCCCTCCATCACGGCCCGCCCCAGCCATGGCATCCGTCGAGTTCTCTGTCGCTGCGTGACAACACCACACACCACCACATGGCCTGCACCGGCCGCTGTTCCTTCGGCCTCACCGGCGCCGCGCACCTCCGCTGCGGCCCGCTCCGGCCACGGTTCTCATCGATCCCGCATGGTGCTATGGCACCATGCCACCTTCGCCAAAATCGTCAACAATGGTCAAAAATAAAAAGGGATGGAGGATCGTCCGTCTTTGTGCGGTTTGATCTCCTCCCATTATGATGGTAACAAGCGGTCATAATTTAATCCACGAAAATTGATAAATAAACTTGTTCAAAGGTAACCCCTACCTCAATCAAATGATGAAGAAAGTCGGCATTGCGGTTGACGGTGTCACGTGGTGTGGCAGCGTGACGTCATTAGAGAATTTCCACATCATTTTTTCCTTCCTTTCCGTATAGGAGGAAATGAAAGTATAATATGAGGTCGTCGTGTCGATGTTCTTCGTCAGAGGGTGTTGTTCTTCGCGGGAGGATGAGTTCTTTAAAGGGTTAGAGCTCTTCTCCCCAAAGTCTTAACACAAAAAGCCCATCCCCTAATAAAATAAAACTTACTCTTATTTTATTATAACTTTACATGAATTGAAAACTTAAAATTAAAACTCTTAGTTAAATTAATTGAATATGTTTAATCAATTAATTTAAAGTGAGTTAGCATGAAATAAAGAGGGAGAGTGGGTGAGTTACTTAATTTATAGGATACAAAAATTAAATGGGGAGTTGCCAACATTAAGAGGGGGGATTTAGAGGAGTTAATGGAATGTGAAGGGGTTGGGCTTATTTGGGATCCACCTCACAAATATCCTATCATGGGTAGTTAGGGGCTTGTGGGTCCCACCCCAACTACCCCATGTAGGATATAACCATTATATAAAGAAAATAAAATTGTAACACAATTTTATTTACCTCACATTTAATCCTCAATTTTTTAACAACTCCTCCCGAGCAAACGCACCTTCGAGAAAGGTCATCTTAAGCAATTACTGGAACTGCGTTTTCATCAGTGCCCTCAGATTTCAATTCCGAGCACTAGTTTAAATATTATAAAAACCCACACATCCATTCAATGAACGTACCCGATCCAAACTTTGAAAATTGATTCCGGGCACACAAGGCCTCAGAATTAGGTGTCGTCAGAAACTGAATACTCTTCAAATCTAAATGAATTTATGAAAAAAAAATCGTTGAAATTTATGGGTCTTTACATTTATTTTCAACATCAACTACTAGCATAGGTAAATCACCTAGATTCCATATTAATTCAGGCTCCATATTTTCATTAATTGTTCCAACGGAAAGTGTATTACTATTATAGGTGTTTATTTCATGTGAAGTGTATTTACCGTTGATGTATGTAGCCTGTAAGATTAGATCAATTAGTGTATGTGAATATATTTTTTTAATAATGACACTCAACATATTTATCAATCATTACATGTGACACCATAAACATCAGATCATCAAGAAAATTCCATTCTTTAGTTGATTCAAGAAAATTAAGAGGGTTCTCTATTATAATACCTGAAAAATTTTATAACTCTACAACTTTTTAGATGTATTAATTTTGGAAATGGTTTTTGTCTCATATATATATATATATATATATATATATCCAAAAGTGGTGATTTAATGTCATTTGATGTGATGTCCTCTTGCAGGTGGAAATCCATGTGTTATTAGATCAATTATGACCCTATTGTGGTATAAAAGGGTCATATTTTAATTTCATCATCATCATCAAAATGTGTAATTTGATATAAATTAGGTGTGACCTTTTTCATGTTTCTATGGATTGGTTTTGAAGTCATAGAATTAACAAATGAAATCAAATTTATTAATTGTCCAATATATTTGATAGGGTGGATGGCTAAAATATCATATTAATGGAAAGTGATTAGGTTGTAAGAATTAAATTATGATTGAGAGGATCCATCAATGGTATGATATGATAAAGGACCGATCAATGTAGTCTCAAAATTAGAATTAGGAACTTAATGTTTTTATAATGGAACCTCCGTTATGCATTCTTCAAAATAATTTTTATAAATTAGATCATCAAGTTATAGGGAGGTGGATTTGTTTGCATTATGAGACATTTTATTTTTAAATTCATCAATTGATATTATAGATAATTTTTAGTAATGAAATATAAAATTACATTTATCTTGAAGTTCAAACCATTGATTTGTCTCCATGAGAACAAAAATCAGTATGCACCTAAATATTAAATCATATGATTCACATGAATTACCTTGTTCTAAATTTTCATGAAGGACATAACATTGAAAATTATTAACAAATGTAAAATTACTTCTATAAAAACATGGTAATTAATTATCATATGGATCACAACCTAGACATGAATAAATATCATTATGAAAAAAAATATTACCTATAGAGCACATTTCTGTTGAATCATTATACATCATACTGTGAGCTGTGGGCATATATTATAGGTGTTGATTTTTGATTTATGGTTTTAACCACTCCATTATTAAATTCTAGGTGTCTGTAAATTTCCTACAATTAAAATCTCCAAAATTAGATAACTAGATGTTATTTTATTTTTGTTTTTTGTTTTTTTAATTCCCTTTCTTACATCAATATTTCTATGGAACACCTAATACTAATATTCTCTATTGAAATGAAACCAAAATCTTTTTATGTGTGTTTTAGCATGTCTATTTGGAATGTTAATAAACCTAATTAATTTTTTATATGTGGTGAGTAGGGTTGGATCCTTGAGAGATTGTACAGAGGCAAGATAAATATAATATTGGAATAATGTTCAAGAAGATGAGTTTTTTATGTGATTAAAAACCAGAAATTCTAAACAAAATTATTTTTTAACAAATATTATTAAATTGACTAAAAATTTCTAAGTGAATTAAATTAATCTGTTGAAAAAAATCGGCAGTTTTGGAAGTGTTAGAGTCGTAATTTCTATCTAGGTGTATGCAATGGAAATTATTTAACTCTACAAAGGAATAATCATTCAATTTAATATCAGTACTTCTATAATCAATTAAAATACAACAGGGTATCATTTTTTGTTGTTATATTGTATTCAAATATTCATACATATCGTCCATCATTTTATTTTTTGGATGGAAAAACATTTTTCATGCCACATTATCATCAAATAATTTGGTGAAATGTAACATCATGTTTCTTATAAAAATAGAGTATATATCTATATTGGGTTCACTCACATGAGATGGATGGTTATGTATCAATCTTGAATGTTTGAATCAGAATTAAAAAATATTAATTTCCGAATTAATATATATATTTATATATATTAATTTATTTTTAATTTTCTCTTGGCCGATTTAATATTTTCTCACATGTGTGATCGACATCTGGACAAATAAATTATCAGATGATATCATGCCCAAGATTTCATAATATATATTATATGAAGATGAACCAAATATGGATTAAATATCACAATTAAAAATTAATTAAAATGAAAATATTTTTTCAAAACAATATATTGAATAATTGAATTTTATATAAAAGGAAATGAATCATGAAAATAAAATAAGGCTTGAATTCATCATTACGTTCATCAAAACTATGACATGAAAAATATTTTCCATCCATCATTCCAACACCTAAATTAAAAAAATAATATATTTTATCAAATATATTCATGTTTATGAAATTATAACCACATGTTTCCTTATAAGATCATAATGTAATAACCTTCACTACACTGATCACCATAATTGTGAGCCATACCATCAAAATAGTAAATAAATGAGCGGATCTTGGTTCAATCTAATTATTCAGCATCAATCTCGAGATTCAAAATGAATCAAGTAAACATTTTTAAGTAACACACAAACTAAAAATCTTGAGCCACCTACAATTATAGATGATTGATTAAAAACACTTTTATATAGATGAGATTACAATAATATGATGCTTTAGTGGAGAGGATAAAGTGGTGGATGTATTACTACACAATAGAGGAGAATGGTTTGGAAAGATGGTGCACTCTTTTTATTGCTACTGTGAGAGAGAATATTTGAACATAGTGAATAGAGGATGAGGGTCTGAGGTGGCTATTGTTTATGATCATGGATGTAAGATGTGCTGGAGTGGAATGAAACTGGGATAAGGTGTCCTTGTAGTTCGGTGATGCCTTTGAGGTTTATAGTTGGAGGTGTGGTGGTTCACTACTGGTGATGTTTAAGGAGGAGGATGATATTCCTCCACTAATGATGGTGAAAATGAGGAGTGAAATTCCAGTAGTATGAATGTAGGGTTAATTTTGGAGAAGTATGAAAAATTATGAGATAGTGGTGGCCTCTTATCCCTTTTTGAGTGTTTGTGCAACCCTGCCGCCCAAAATAATATCCAAAAAATAAAAAATATATAAATGGTAGGTTAACAATATAGAAAAACTTAATAACAATAATAATAATAATAACCTATAATTAAAAATACATATATATATCTAATAATTATTATTAATAAACATTGACAAAAAATGATATTAAACTATAATTGATGTTATATATAAATAAATATATTACACAAATTATTATAATAAAAAACAAATAAAAACATTTAAATATGATTATAAAAAGTTAAATATAAATGCATATAATTAAAATTTGGATTATACAAATAATAAAACTAATATAATTAAATTTTAATATAATTATGTAAAAATAATATTAACAAATTTCAATAATGATAATAAAAAAAATTAATAATAATAATTTTTTAAATATGATATATAAAATTAATATAGACTATAATAATAATAAATAACAAATATTAAAACAGAATTAACGGAAAATTAGGAAAACAAAAAGAAAAAAAAACAAAAACTATAAAAATAACCAATAAACATTAAAATTGGGTAGAAAAATTAATTAAATCTATGTTTAATATTTACAAAAAGATTCATTAAATCCTTACACTTCACACAACATATAAAAGATATTTGGATTTAGCTTTAGTAATTGCCTAACCATAACATCCTCTCCATGAAAAAATTTGTGGTAGGTTCCCATGACTCTTGGGGAATTAGTTTCAATAAAGACCCATTAATGTATTCATGAATCACCAAAAAGTATAGATTTCATTATTCCCCTTGAATTCATTATCCATATGACCCTTATCTCCAAACATGATAAAAATATTTCTCATCAAAAAATTTCTTTTATATTTTATTCCACAATTTTAACATGATGGAAATTGCTTCATTCAATTCAAATTCAATAATATTTTGACATTTTGATGTTGCTAATCCATCCTATTATTTAATTTCATTACAATGAAGGTATATGATCCTAAATTTTTTTTATAGCACGCAATACTATTTCATCATTTGAAGAGATTTTTAGAAATCAGTGTCGTTCAAAGACTTAGATAAAAGAATCAAATAAATGGTATATCATTTAATATTAATTAATCATAAAATATATATCATAACTATAATGTCTTATAAAGGTAGCATCATTCTCTGACAAAAAACCTTCGTCACTTTTCTGTATATAGGTTTACATTTCTTTCATTTTATTTTTTTCTTCACAGTAGAAATATATGATGAAGAATGTTAATTTAGAATATATATATTCTATAAGATCAATTTATTATTCGTTAATATTATTCTATATCAAATAATAACTTTTATTATAATCACCTCTAAGATAATAACTACCAATATAACCATTTCCCTTTAATTGTACCTAATGAAAAAAAATTTATTTTCCTGAGACTTCATGCATTTCTCAAATATCAATGGATTAATATACCAATAAAATATAAGGACTTATTTAAAATGAAAATATCCAATATAGTTTTAGAATTCCATAAAACCACATGTTTCTATATATATTCATGTGTGTGATTCATATCTTAAGAAATATTACCTAATATGTCGATAACATTCTCAGCTCGAACACCAATTATATTGGCCATCTCTTTAGGTAAATCTAGGAATTGGCCACCAGTTTGTTATTCCCTTTCATAAATTTGAAACCATCACTAAATTATGGAACACAGAAACATAGATTATCATCATTGTGATAATTGATCCATTAAAAAATATCTAATTCTTAAATTTATCAAATACTATATGGTATTATTACGATTCTTATGTTATCTAAATTAATTTAAAATATAGTTCCTATAATTTCTTATAAACATCCTTTGATACCAACTATAACAACCCAATCTCCATTAACCTATATCTAGGGAATAACTTATTATATTTACCTATGATACATGAGATCACATCCTAAAGGGTGATCAATTTCGCATCCCTGAAGGAAAATATACATACATTATTCCAATTTTCACATTGTAAATAAAATATTAAACACACCAAAATAAAATGTATGGAATCTTTGAAACGCATTAAAAATTTAATTCTTCATATTATAAAGGAAGAATAAAAATACGATCGAACTCAAATTGTGACAATATAAGGACCTGACCTTAAACATTGCATAATCTTGAATTAAATGTATAATTCACATTGAGGATCATTTAAAGTTTATAGTTTTTTGAGATTTAGGCCATACCAATTACATATCTTCTTGATTATTACTTGTAGACAGTACAACTCAGTAACAATTGTTTTATAATATAAAAACACTTAAAAAGAAACTTGTCTAGTTCTATGATTTAGATTGAATGAATATTCCATGATCCAATCATTGATCCTTATCCATCATAATGTCATGTAGAAAACATTTCAAAAACATGGGATGAGCATAAAAAGCTCAGTAAGAATTATAAAATGACGAATGAAATCATTTTTCTATCAATACTTACAAAACAATGAAACCATACTTTTCTATAATAACTTACCTTATCAAATCATAAGATTTATGAATAACCCATAGAATTCATAAATCATAAGGGTAACCTATAGAAAACATAACATACATAAATTGTTGAAATTAGAACTATTTAGGGAGTCACTTTGGAATACCGATCACACAATAATCCACAAATATCATAAGATAAACATTAATGTTTACCTTCGTCATGTTACCCAATGCATTACAGTGAAATCTCAGGCTCACCTGCCCTAGGTTTATCATAGAACCACCTGTATATGTAAACAATTCCCAATAACCAGAACATATTCATAAAACATAAAATAAGAATAAAAGAAAGGTAACATTTCCACATTGCAATCATAATATATCATCTCAAGAAATTTTCATAATCAATACTTTATTAAACCATTTTCAAAACCTTTTAAAATATATAATAAATATAATTTTGATTCAAAGTGTCACATACGAATTTGAATATTTTTAATAAATTAACATTTTAAACCATTAATTTCCATATTAATAAATCCTTAAACCATTGTTAAAAACATGTACATTAATGAAAAATAATTAGAAGATTAAATCATTAAAAAAATTCAAATGATATTTTAGTTAGAGAGTTCTTAACCAAATGAGAGACGCATGAATACAAATGATTGAAGAAAAAATTAATAAAATCTTATAATATCATTAGAATAATGATATTCACGATATAATATGTCAAAGGGAAGTATATAATAATTATAAATGTAACTTGGTGTATAACAAAAAATAAGTCTCAAGGGAATGTAAATTGAGACAATGTCCCTTGAAAATATAATATCATTAGATTAAGAACAAATCAATGACATAATTATGTGTGAACAATAATAAAAAAAATAATATAAGTGGATATCACATCTAAAACATTCATATGACATTCACACATTTTCATAGCATGACATAATCAAGAAGTATAAGTATAACCCAACGAATTGAAATTGGGATAAGATGTTCTCTTACATAAATTTGACAGCTTAACGGAGTAACATTAAAATTCAGAAAAAGAGTTGATGAGAGAGGAAAGGGTTTCTCATAACATGGAAATAAAATATATAGCAATTAGGATATAAATTAACGTATCTCAATAGAATTAAATGTAAATTAAAAGACATAACAAAAAAGAAGTCTTCTAAAAAGACATGGGTGAGAGGTTACCTTACCGATTTGGTAACTCACGAAACATACAACCAATGAAAGAAGGATCATACAATGAATATTTCAATACCAATTAATTAAATTATAATAATAAATGAATTAAATCACGATCAGAACATGCACCAAAAAAAGGAAATAGTTCCAAATATAGCATGAATCACACTGGAATTAAAAGTTAGATGAAAACCCCTTTCCACATTGTAATCAATCATGTCACATGAACAAAATTTAATAAACAAAAAATTAATCACATAATAAAATGAATATAAACGTAATCCTGATAGTATATATCAAATGTAAGTACACAACACACCATATGTAATAAATAAGTGCCAAACAATTGAAATCTCCTGGAATTAAAACTGAGATAAGAAACCCATTACCTCAAGTCCAACATGACCCATTTTATCCTTCATCTTCCTAAATAATAAACATTAGATAATTTATAATGGCTTAAGAACATTTTTATGTTTTATTATTCATTTTATATCACATATTACTTAGCTATAATAGTTATTTAATTATTTTAGTTCATATTGGTTATTTTGTCGATGTTCAGAACATGAGTCAAAAAATAATCTTGTTATAATTACAAATTGTCAATTTGGTGAAAATTACATTGTATCCAAAACAATAATCATGATTTAGATATCATATATATCATATATATCTACTATATATGTATTAATAATAGTACATAACATTTTGATATAATAAATGAAATGCACCGTTCATGATGACGATAAGTAATTCGTACGCATGAACACTATTTTCATTTCTATTTCATATTTAACTGAATGAAAAAATAATGATAAATAGGTATATTAATATTCCAATATAATATGATATATAATTTTATTATCTCCATCCTTTATATGTTCCACGTTTGACATGAACGAGTCATATAACTTTGAGGGGGTGGTAATATGCATTTCCCCAAAAGATATTTTTGTATTTACCCATAACGGAAACCTTAAAATTATTATATAAATAAAAAATAAAGATGAATATAAAAAATATAAATATAATATATATCACATATAAATAAAGTTCCATCTTCATGGATACCATAAGAGGTGGTAGGAGAAGATTGACTAATCATCGTTTTGTGAGGCAGTAGTTCACCGTCAACAGAAACAGTATGGTATGTAACTATTAGATGGAGGTGTGTGTAAGGTTAGTTAGAATACATCTAATTAAAATAACCTAGTATATTTATGTTAATTAGTGTTGTTATAAAATAAAATAATAAAAAGAGTTTATGTGGTTGGATAAGTAAAATAAACCAAAGAACTTAAGAGAAGACATTACCATTAATTTAGGCATCTCCCTTTGGTTTGAACCAAAAGGTAAAATTGAATTGCCTACTGCCTAGGGTAAGGATTCTAAGAGAAGTATAGGCATTTAGAGAGATTAATTGTGTATATTTTGGACTATACAAGGGGCTTGATAAGTATGAGAAATGGGTTAGAAGTGAGGGATTTTTATAATTGGGAGGAGGGGATCTTTAAGAATGTTTTAAAATATTAATTTATTATATAAATATTTTCCGTTTATAATGGCCTGGAACGTATTAAAAAAGAATATAAGATGACTCATGTTCTAAATAAGATAATACAATAATAATTGGACAGGTATTGGATATTTTTAATCTCTTTAATCTTATTTATCTAAATCATTCATTAATGAGATAAACCATGCATCATTATTGTGTCATAAATATATTTATTTATTTGATGTCTAAAATATATAAATAAAATATAATGTTGTAGTAAATCATTATATATATTTCAATTAAAATTTATAGTAAAATTGGTTTCTTATATAAACCAATTAAATAAATTGTTTACTAAAAGATATATGTTTCTGTAATTGTTGTCTTTACTGTAAATTAATTAATATAAAGTGTCATTATCACTCCCATGTGGATCCATGGGGTCCCAAAATCGACCCATGGATTTCCATGGTCGGAAATGTATCTACCAATAAGATTATGACACATGTTAGGGTAATTTAATATTATTATAATAAGATTTTGTTACCCTTATTTACTAGATTTACTCTTTAACCATGGTAAATGAACTTTTTATTGAAGTAAATATTCATAATGTATAAAAATAAAAGATACCTATTTACAAAATTTGGAAATCCTGATTACTAATATGGAATCCATATTTCAAAATTAAAAACATAGAAGTTAAATGAATTAATTTTAATTTTATTCCAATTTTAAAAAAAACATGTTTTTAAGAAATAATAACTATCAAAATATTGACACATATTTATTTAAAATTTCAAAGTGATATTACATCCAATGATATAAATTTTATTAAATGGTTAAAATATAATCAAATTTAAATTTCAGACCATTTAGAATGATAATATAACCATATATATAAATTAGATTAAAATTCTTTTTTTAATTATAATATAGTATTCTACACAATTCATAAAAAATTAACTTTATCAGAAAAATACCAAAATTTTATCCAATGTAAATTTTGATGTTATGATTCTAATGAAGAATTTAATATCATGACATATAACATATAAAAGTGATAAAACTGTATTTAAAAATGGTTATCCATTAATATGCGGTAAATTTCCATTTCAATGAATATTAGAGTATTTATGCTTAAAATCACAAACTTTCATATTTAAATCCAAAATAATTTATTGGGTAAATGTAAAAAAATTTAACAAACATGAATATTAATATTTTTGTTATCCATGTTCATTCCAACCAATGCAATGGCTAGGTGATAACATATATATAATATAATATAATATTATTATTTTTCAGTATGACTGAGAATTGTGTGGAAGATAATATTTCAATGAAACCTGTTGTTGTGTATCGAGTACGCCATAGAACATATTGTCCCTTTTAAAGTAAAATTAATATTTAATTCACAAATTTTAATAAATATGAAAATTATTTATTCTTTACTTACTTGGGATGTTACATTATTCCACCCTTTTGGGCATTTAGTCCTCGTAATTTTAAAATTAGTCTTTGAACCATCATTAAAATTCCAACATAAAAAAAGAGTCCATAACAATATCACTATAAAAGAATTAAAGAAAGGAAAAAAGGTCACCCAAGACAACAGATACTATGATTCCATGAAAACATGGATATGGAGGAGAAAAAAACCATCAAGTTTTGATGGAGAGTGGTAGGAAACAATATTAAGAGAAACTTAAACACTATAAATTCACAAACATGTGATGGGTTAATCTAAATTTGATTCCCTGGTGGTAAATGTTAATGGACTATTTTTTTGTCCTATGTTAATTTTCATAAATATGTGGAATTTATTTAATAGTATTATTAAGAACATAAGGAAAAATAATTACTTTTCATGTAAGAATTCATCCATTACTATATTTCTACAACAAAATCATCTTTTCTCCAAAATGATGATTATTTAAGATGACTTGTTCAAATTCAAAGCACTATAATCATCTTCTTGAGAATCACATAATCCGTAAGAGATGTACTATATTTTTCCCATGTCTTTTGACATTAACCAAAACCCAAATAGTCAATTCAAGATTAGATAATACCCAAAAAGGATAATATTTTAGAAATAAAAACTTTTCATAATCTCCAATATTTGACAAACTATATTCAAAGTTCAAGAAATCCCACTCAATAAACAAATTCCCATAAAATTCATCAACGAAATACCAACATAAGTTGAAACCCAAATCTCAGCTGTATTTAATCACATAGTCTTCTAAGATAAATCTTAACATTTATCTCCAAATTACATTAGTTAGTCATAATGTCTAATACAGAAAATTAATTATCCTAACCACATATTCTCTATTATAGTTTAATCATTTCCATAAGTAAACCAAATATTCATATTTCCATAAAAAAAACATAGATTTTTTTAAAATAAAATTTCAACCAATACTCCTCAAATGAGATCCCATAGTATTCTATTTCCATCAAGAATATAATTTTTCTAAAAGATAAAAAAAATTATAAAATAGCCTTAATCACTTAATCACCAAATCATTTTCCTGTATTGATTATATCTATTTGAGAAAACATAAGTTCCAAAAAGCAAATTATGCGTAATACAAAAAAATATGATAACATAAAAGAATAAGTCATATTAACCAATTACATTACGTAGGATAGTGGTAGGTGATGCGACCTTGTCACCCATCTGTTGTGGTATTGATTACTATAGCCTTTTCAGACAGGAGGGGTCATCAACAATCATACAAGTTGTCCTTTTAATAAATCTCAAAAATAACCTTAACATGTTTTAACCTCAAATGATTTCTTATACCTTTCATTTTCATCCCAATACATTAAGAACACAAAATTTTAATTCATTATTACTTATATATATTTTCCCTTGTTTTATTTCACCTCTATATGATAAAATAAAAGTATTCATAATATAAAGAACATCATACCTTTATCATGGTATCCATATGGTTTCATCATCATACAGTTCATGTTGGAAAATTGTCCATGCATTAAAACAATGATTTATAGATCCTTCAAAATTATTTTCTTCCTTCATCCAAATAGACCTTGTACAACTTGGGTCATATGGGTGTTCCTAGAAAAATAGTTTCACAAAATAATCATGTATGCAATTTAATTTCAAAACATATGATAAAACAAGATTACTATAAAATAGTCGGACCAAATTTGAGTTGAAACATTCAATCATTGGTCCTTTTAAAATACCATAATTATGTTCCAAGAGACTATACTATAAATGCATATATAAATATTTTTCATAAGTGTATTCTTCTTAAGCATCTTTTTCAAAATCATAATATGCATCAAAATCAAGTAATAAGGTAAAATATTAGAAAATAACTTGATAATATTTACCTTTATTGAAAATATATGAATATTGAGAAAATAAGATTTCATTAAATACAACCCCTGATCCACAATGATATCGAGGTATAGTGGAGGTGTTTGATATATGACACAACTGATTACAAGTGAGTTGTATGTTAGAAAATGTTTCACCATAATCAAAACATGACATTGCTATAATTATTTCATGCATGTCATCAGGAAGTGATAAGAATGTTGTTTGAGATCCTCCTCCATCCATTTGTAACAAAATTCCTTGATCTGAAAAATTTAAATAATAACGATACAACTCAAATTATAGACATAAGGACTAACCATGTGTTTAACTAAAACTCTTAATCCCTAATGTTTTTTAAACCGACATCTAATACAAACTATAATGACCCAATCTTAATTATTACATAATCTTAAATGAAATGAATAATTAACATTGAGGATCTACTCAGGTTTATTATTTCTGAGAATTAGGCCATAACTATTACATATCAACTTGAATATTATATGTGGACACTACTACACAGTACCCATTTTTTCATAAAATAATAACTCTTAAAAAGAAACATGTATACTTCCATGTTTTAGCAAGCACGACTATTCCTTGATCCCATCCTTCACTATTATTTTTCTTCAAGTCATGTAGACAACATTTCAAAAACATTGGAAAAGGATAAAAATATCATCAGGGGTTATAAAATATGTAATGATAACATTATCAAATAAATAATACAAAATAATGAAACCATACTTTTCAATCATAACATACCACATGAAATCATAATATTTATGAATAACACAAAGAAATAATAAATCATAAAGGTAACTTGTGGCATCCATATCATACATACATTGTAGCTATCAATGCTATGTAGGGAGTTACGTTTGAATACCCATACCAATATATTCCTTAAATCTCTTAGGAGAAACATTAATGTTTACCTCATTCACATTACCCAATGCATTAGAGAGATATATCGGGCTCACCCGCGCTAGGTTTATCACAGAACCAGCCATATAAATAATCAATTCTCCATAACCATGACATTTTCATAACACATACAACAATAATAAATTAAAGATGACATTTCCACATTACAATCACAATATATCATTTCAAGATATTGACATAATCAGTCCTATATCAAAACATTTTCGAAACCATTTAAAACATTGAATAAAAATATTTTGGAATTAATGTGTCCCATACCACATTAAATATTTTAAATTAATTTACAATTTAAAACATTAATGTCTATATAAATAAATCCATAAAACCATTTTAAAAACATGGACATTAATTATAAATATTTATATGATTAAATCATTAAAAAATTTAAAATGATATTTTAGTTAGAGAGTTCCAAACCAAATGAAAGACACTTGAATACAAATAATTAAAGAATGTCATTAATAAAAGCATATAATATCCTGAAAATAAATATATTCATGATATAATATGTCAAATTTTAGTAGATACACCATATAAAAGTGAATTGGTGTATAACAAAAAATAAGACTCAATGGAATGTAAATTGAAACTAAGTCTCTTGAAAATATAATATCCTTATATTAAGGTGAAATCAATGAAATAATTATGTGTGAACAATTTGAATAAACCCAATATAAGTGGATATTAATTGTAAAACAATCAGAGGAAATTAAAACATATTCATTGAAATACTTAATCACGATGTATATGTTTAACCCAAATAATTGAAATTGCGATAAGAAGTTATCTTACAGAAATACTACAGCCTAACAACATCACATTAAAATTCAGAAAATGAGGTGAGGAGAGAGAAAATGTTATCTCATAACTTGGAAATAAAATTTTTATCAATACTAAAATATAAGAACATATCCTAACACAGTAATATGTTAATTTAAACTCATAACAAAAAAAGAAGTCTTTTAAAAAGGGGAGGGTGAAAGGTTTCTTTACCAATTTGGTAACTTACAAAACATACAACCCATGAAAGAATGATCAAAAATGAAGATGTAAATACAATTATATTAGTGTATGTCACACAATTAATACAATCATTGGTATTACATACACCTCACAAATGGAAATGGTGGAAAATATAACAAGAATATCATTGGAATAAAAACTGAGATGAAAACCCCTTAACACGTTGTAATCAATCAAGTCATATGATCCAAAGTTAATAACCACAAACTGAATAAAATACTAACATGAATATAAATGGAATCATTATAGTATATATCAAATGGAAGAACACAATACACCACATGCAATAAATAAGTGGGGAACAATGGAAATCTCAGGGAACTAAAAGTGAGATAAGAAACCCCATACCTCATGTCCGACTTGAATCACTTGTTAATTTGTCGTCATGAATAATAAAAATAACTTAATTTATACATTCTTAAGAAAATATTTAAATTTTATTATTTCTTTTATATCACTTATTACCTACCTATAAAAAATAGTTAATTATTTGAGCTCATATTTGACATTTTGTTGATGTTCGGAACATGAGTCAAAAAAATGAACTTGTTATAATTAAAAATTGTCTATGTGGTCGAAATTCAATTATATAGAAATTAATATTAATTATTTAGATACCATAGATATCATATATATCCAGTATACATTTATTTATAATAGTACATAACAATTGGAGATAAGAAATGAAATGCACCGTTTATGGAGACGGTAAGCCGTACGTACGCATGAACACTACATTAATTTCTATTTCCTATTTAATGTAATGGAAACATAATGATAAATAGTTATATAATAATCCCAGTATAATATCACATATAATTAATTATCTTTATATTTTATATGTTCCACATATGGAATTAATGAGTCATATCACTTTGGGGGGGCGGTAGTCCACATTTCCTCAAATGAAATTATCGTATTTACCCACTAATGTAACCATAAAGATATTATATAAATGAAAAATAATGAATAATAGAATCAATATAAATATAATATATATCCCATATAAATTCAGTGCGATTATAATGTCCACCATAAGAGGTGGTAGGAGAATATTGAACAATCATCATTTCATGAGGCTGTAGATCATCGTCCACAGAAACAGAAAGTTTTGTACCCAGTAGATTGAGGTGTGTGTAAGGTTAGTTATAATACATATCATAAAAAAACATAGTATATTTGGGATACTAGTTTTGTTATAAAATAATATAATAAAAAGAGTTTATGGGTTTGGATAAGTGAAATAAAACAAAATAACTTAAAAGAAGACGTTACCTTTAAATCGCGTATCTGCCTTTGGTTTGAACCAAAAGGATTAATTGAATTTCCTTCTTCATAGATGAAGTCTTCTATCAGGATGAGAGGAATTTTGGGAGAATAACTAGGTAGAGTATGAATGAGGAACTGGGCTTGATAAGTGTTAGGAATGGGTAAGAAGTGTAGGATTTTTATAAGGGGGGAGGGGCTCTTTATGAATGTTTAAAAATATTATTTTAAAATATAATGATTTTTCATTTATAAAGGCCCAAAACATATTAAAGTAAAATATAAGATGACTCATATTCTAAATAATATCCTCCCATATGAATTGGATAGGTTTTGTATATTTTTTTAGCCTTTTAAGCTTGTTTAATTTAATAATTCATTAATGAGGCAAACACTGCGTCATTATTGTGTCGTAAATATTTTTATTTATTTGATGTCTAAAAATTAAAAAGAAATATGGTAATGTAGGAAATATTTTTATATTTAAAATTAATAATTATAGTATAATATAAAATTTTTATAAATTCATGTAATAATTTATTTATTAAAATATTTATGTTTGTTTCATTTTGGTCTTTAATTTAAATTAATTAATATAAAGTGTCATTATCACTCCCATGTCCCTCCATGTGGCCTTGAAATCGACCAATGGATTCCCATGGTCAAAAATGTATCAAAAAATAGGATTAGAACACATGTTAGGGAAGTTTAATATTATTATAATCATATTTAGTTACCCCTATTTACCAGATTTACCATTTAACCATGGTAAATGAAATTTTTACTGATATAAATATTCATAATTTCTAAAAATTAATGTGACCTATTTACACTATTTAGACATCCTGATTCCATATATGGAATCCATTTTTCCAAACTCAAAACACAGAAGTGGAATAAATTAATTAAATATTAATTCCCGCTGTTAAAATATGAAGCGTGTTTTAATGAAATAATATATATCAAAAAACTGACACCCATTTATGTCCAATTTCAATTTGAAATTACTTCCTATGAAAAAAATTGGATAAATGGTAAAATATAATCTAATTACACTTTAAAACATTTATAATGATAATCTAACCATATTAATATACTATATTAAAAGGCAGTTTTGAATAAAAATACAGAATTTTTCACTATTCATATAAAATGAACATTATTAGAAAATTAACAAGATTTTATCCAAAGTAAATTTTTTATGTACTGATTCTGAAGAGGAATTTTATTTTCTAATATATAACATATTAAAGTGACATAAACATTATTTGAAAAGTTTTCTCCATTAAAAGGTGTTATTCTAGCTTTTAAAGATTATTATAGTATTTTTCTAAAAATCAAATTATTTCTTTTTTTAATACTCTATAATTTAGTGGGTAAATGTAAAAACCTTTAAAAAACCTGTATATTCATATTGTAGATATTTCTGTCCATTCCTTCCAATACTACGTCTAGGAATTAACTACCATTTAAAATAATATTATATTATTATTTTTTAGTTTGACTCGTTATTGTGTGAAACATAAGATCTCAAAGATACCTGTTGTTGCGTATTGGGTATGCCATCAAATATATCAGCCCCTTTAAAGTAAAATTAATATTTAATTCCCAAAATATAATAAATATGAATCTTTGATAGTCTTTATTTACATGGGATGTTATAGACAACCCGTGATATTTTTTATTTATTAAATTATTTTTATCCATTCTGTATAACACATTTAACACAACACTGAATATAGATAGTTTTATATGAAAGTAGTATGTTTTGATTTAATTTCATTCAACATAAAGTTAATATTTCACTATACACAACACTAATATAAGCTTGTAGTACATTAAACACTATGTCTGTCATGTACTGCACATAATATCTAGTTCCATCGAAAACTTGTGTGACACAGAAGACATTGTTTTACCAAACTACCACATGCTATTAATAAAATTTTATAATATTACAACATATACATTAGAATATAATTTATAAATATGATTAAGAAAACTGTGAAAATAATTATTTACACTTTAATAAAAAAAATCTTTTGGTTATCAATTATTTAGAAAAGAAATTAATAACCACTAGAAAATAGTGGAATTATTTTTCTACGAAAACTATTTTTATATGTACAAACATTTATTATCTCAATAAATTAAAGGAAACACATTTGATTTATTTTTTCTAAAAATAATTCTATATTATATATTAAATTAAAATTTTTTACACTCATCAAATAGATTTTATATGAATATATTTAGAATAAATTCGAATTTATGAATAAAAATAAGTAATTTTCAAAATTATAATTTTAACACCTTTTAATAGGGAAATCATTTTAAACATAAATATTGAAAATATTATATATATTTTTCAAAATAAGATTTATTTTTGATTTTGGAAAATCATGATTACATTTGGTTGAATTTTTTTTTAATTTTTCTAAAATGTTTACTTTTTTATTGAATAGTGAAAAATAAGAAATTTTATTTAAAGCCATTATTTTCATATAACTTAATAATAATTTTACGTTATATAATAAATAGTATTATTAGATAATTTAGTTCAATTTTAAATTAATTAATAAAATTAAGTTCATTGGAATTAATTTCATATAGAAATTGGATATAAATAAAATTCAATAATTTGAACAATTTCACTTTTAAAACATGTTATTTCACCCCTTTTTTGGATTATTATTAAATTAATTTCTATAAATTATGTGTTCATAAATTTGAAAAAATGTTTTATATATTTATATTCAAAATAATTTATAGTGTTTAATAATTTCGCTTAATTTTTTTACCAAAAATAGTTTTGAATGTAATTACAATTAATAAATTTGATTAAGGTAAAAATAAGTTTATCTTGTGGTTAAATATTATATAATTGGGGAAACACCTATAAAAAAGTTAGAAATCCATTTTATGAACATATTTGGATTTTATTATCTGTTATCTATAATATTGAAAATTATAAGAGTCACACTATGTAATGGAGATCTCTAAACAGTGTTTCCTTTTTTATATTTACTAGAATGTACCGCCTCCTCCACTATAAAAAAACACTCACTCTATTCACTTATTCACACCTATATAATAATTTTAATTAGAAAAAAACATCCCAAATCACCTACAAAATTACCTCAACTCATCTTGGGAGCTTTAATTTATTCATTAATAAACAAAGTAATCCCATTGGTGCATATGAGAAAAATTTACCTAAGGGAGACGTAACATTGTTCCAAAAGTGATTTTGTTTTATTTAATTTCTACAACCTAAAAATTCATATTATTACATGATTATATAATAATATCACTATCATGAATATATTTAGATATTTTTTATTCAAATATTTTATCCTACACCTACACACAACTACATCAAATGGGTAACAAACATATTGTTCATGTGTACAATGGACTACAGCCTTGAAAAATGATGCCATTTGGTTTTCCATTACCAACTATCATTATTGAGAATTATAGATAAAATAAAAATTTTATGTGATATATATTATATTTATTTTGACTTAATGATTTCGTAATTATTATGCAAAATATACATTCTAGATCTCTATTTTGTCAAAATAAAATAACTTCATTTGGGGACCTCGGGGAATACTGCCTCCTGAAATCAATGTGATTCATTTACATATTACATGGAATAGATTAAAGATTGGTTTAGTTAAAATATATGATATATATGAAATAGTAATTATAATTTAATTAAAATATATAAATATCTATATACATATATGTCATTTACATTCTTTATTTGTATCCGATAATAGAACTGAAACAATGTTCATGTGTACGTATGACCGACTGTCTCAATGAAATTTGTATTCCATTTCATATTTATATATTATATATATTATTAAAAAAAATTATATAAAAATTATATATTATATTTAAATAATTTTTTACACTATATTAATATTGAAATAATAATCTATACAATATGTTCAATAATAATAAGTCAAGAGATATCTGAAAAACAATGCACATATTACCTAAAATGTCACATTATCATAGAAATGTTAATAAATGGGTAATATAAAGTCAAAATAAGATCAAATATCTATTATATATGCTAATATGGATCCTTGGAAGATTTAAAATGAGCATATAAGTTTTATACACGATCTTTTATGTGTACAAAGAATGTCAATACCTAAGGTATGTGTTTTCCCATCAAACATTTGTTTCTAAGTGATATATGATATATTCACCATATAATCTTATTCTACGTTGTATAAAATTCCTGATGACACATTATGTAGTTATGTTAATTAATATCTATGTATTAAAAGGTTATTTTTAATTCTTTCATGTGGATCATGATTCAAATGATACTCATGTAGCAAGGGGATTTCTAGTCTCACTTTTCATTCTGTAAGACTTATGCCTTATTTACCACTCATCATTTTTACTAAATATACTACCCATAAATGTATTAAATTATAATAATCCTAAAATTTATGGGTAATTACATATCTTATTTATGATATATATTTCATCTGGTTTATAGTGAAAGAGATAACAATTGGTAATGTAATTTTGTATTATTTTTTCATCTTTGAGAGACATGTTATGTTATGCACCCAAATTATTCTACGAGGTCTATATACTAACATTTACAATTTTATATCTTATATATTTTTATTTTCATGATAATTTATGCTTCATGTAATTTTATTATATCAAGAGATTTATGATTTAATGATACTAATGTGAAAACATTATATTGGTACAATCTCATTTTTAGTGAGATTGTTTATGATTATGATCAATGTATGAAATATTATAATTCTTCTCCCTATAACTCTCCTGAATTTTAAAATCCTTTGGTTATACCAGATATCTACATATAATGGAAACATATACTAACTATTTGGTACTTAATATAATTACTAAAATGTTTTTTTGGAAAATATGACAATATTTATATCTTCATTTAGAAATATGATTAATACATAATCCATGTCATATATAAATGTTTTCAAATATTTTAAATTTATTATAAAGATAATATTCATGGGAATGGGTTTTAATGAAAATTGTAATATTTAGAAAAAATTAATGTGGAAAGGATATTTTTCTAAAGAATTGTTTTAAATTAGTTTTGAATTTTTCATTAAAAGTTTACAATGTCGGTTTCAATGAAAGGGATTTGGAAAAAGTTTTATGACATCCAAAGAATGGAGATTTTATTTTATAACAATTCTATGTGAAATTTAAAAATCATTCACCATATAATATATCATCAATTGATATATTTATTATTTACATTTTATATGATCCAAGGATACAATTTATATTTTTTCTATGGATGGTTTATGTTTTGATGGAATAATGTTCATGGAACCCTGTTCTTTTCTATAGTTAAATAACCGTTCAAATAGACTGACATGAATCCCATTTATCTTCCATGGATAATAACATGAGACATTCTTTGGAAACCCACATCTTAAAATGGGTTATTATATGATTAAATTATTATGAAACATATTTATTCCCCATTTTTTGTTATATGACTAAATTTCTATGATACTAATTTAATTTCATGAGTTATGACATGATGTTTATGGATTTGGTAATTTTTTTATTATCCATGATATGAAGAATGTTTTATTATATTCATGAATTTGTATTTATGAATTAATTATGTGACAGGTGAGACCTATATATCCCTCCAATGCATTGGTTAATGATAAATTTTATATGCGCTATAGGGGTACATGGATGATAAAACCAAAATGGAAATAAGAGGCTATATGTGAGGGATTCGTGAATCCAAAACTAGATTGTACATTGTAGGTTATCACATGCCCGAAACAAGAGGCTACATTGGTGGGAATCCCACTTCTGGATAAGAGGCTATAGGGATGAGAATCCCAAGCTTGAAACAAGAGGGTACACATGAGGACATACCATCCCCAAAACAAGAGGGTATATGGGTGGGAATCCTAATCCCAGAACACCAGGGTATATAAGAGGGCATACAAAGCCTTAAAAAAGAGTGTACATAAGAGGGGATCCCATTATTGAATAATAGGTTAAAAGGTCAAGAATTCCAACGATGAAACAAGAGGGTACATGAGATGATATCCCAATCCCAAAACAAGAGGGTACACGAGGTAGAAACACAAACCCAAAACTAGATGGTACATGGGAGGGAGTCCTAATCCTAAAAAATAGGGTATATGGGAAGGAATTCGAAGCGCAAAACAAGATGGTACATGGGTGGGAATCCAAATATTAAACTAGAACATGGATTATTACCCTATTCCTAACATTCTATTACAGTATTGGAAGGTATCCTTGATATAAGAGAATCTATGTGTATGTATATGCCACAAATATTATTTCTTATTACCATGTTATGACCCCATGGTTTGTTCACTTTATTCCATTATGAATCACATGTCATGAAATTCCAATCATTTTCCCATGAGTCATTTATATAATATTTTATATGCATATTATGTTATTAATATGTTATTCACGTGTTATCATACCCTTATTTTCATGTTATGCTTGCGTATCTCCTATATTTACCCTTACTATTAACCTGAGATCATAATTTCTTATGTCACCTTTCCCTATGTTTTGATGAGTAATTTTTAATAGAAGTACTAAATGAGAATATCGTTGTGGGAAACATTTAAGATTATTCAACGAATTTTAATACTTTTTTCCATGATTCCAAAGACAATAAACTATAATGGTACTTGGGAATTACATTTGTAGTATTCAATATATTCAAATAAATTGATTTGATATCCATGTATATTGATCCTAAGCCACAATAATTTTGGTTAAATGAAAGGTTCAGTGAACCAATGGAAAATACTATGATAAAACATTATTGACATATATATTGATAATTTAAGGATATGTCTTGGTATTTATTTAAGGTTAATCCTATTGTATCATTGATTTTAATGTTAATGTCATGATTTTGGAATCATATAAGTAATTTTTAGGATAATGTGTTTTTTCTATGAATCGTTTTTCTCACGCTATTTTTTCATGTCATAGTCAATATAAATAATTAGAAGGAAAATATTAAACATTATATTTTTCAGATATGTAATGCAAGGGAAATATAAAAATCGATGTTCTAATGGAAATATCCTAAATATAATCTAGAAAATGGTATGAGTATTGATTATAATACTAATGAAAAAGAGACCAAAAATGATATGTCAAATGTATAGGATGTCCTAACAGTATTATTTGCATTAAACCATAGAAACACGATTAAATTAATGTTATAAAACATTATGACATGAATAAAATTTCATATTATAATAATTGGATATTAATGAATAATATGATGAGTTAGATGTAATGGTTTTAGAATGAAGTTTGATGATTTAAGTGTACATGTATAGGAATTCAAGAATTAGGTAATATAAAGCATGAATTACATGTTTTATAATAATTATTTTTAATTATATATTTAATGGTTCTAATGAACTAGAAAAGTTCTTTAATGGAGAGGAGATATTTTGATTAAGGGAAAGACAACAATTAATTTTTTTTGATGTTGATAAAATTGTGTTTATCTATAATAAGGTGATAATTGATTTGTAAGAAGTGAATTGGAATGTAATGATTACCATGGATCTAATTATGGTTTTTTTAATTTATTTATACTATCAATGGTGATTTTTATATAATTTTTGTATTTAAGGAATATATCCAATAAACATTGGAATAAGAAAACATGCATGATTTCAATAATTTTTTTTGGTAATTCATATTATTATCATGTTTCGAGAGAAAACATGATGAAATATATTCAAATTGATGGTATATTACAAAAAAGAGATAATTTATATAGGGGATCAGTGCTAATATGAACTTGAGAATTTTTTTACCTTATAATGTTTTGGACTTTCATGTTTTAGAATGGTTATAAGGTTAACAAATTTTGAAATGGGTTCTAATAAAATTTATATGAGGTTATATATATTAATATACTATATATCTATATAAATATTTATAAATATTGTTTTCCATATGATAAATTTTTTTGTGATAATGATAAATGGAATGACACATCATTCTACTTATGGATCTCAGGATTTGACAATGCATTAGAAATGAAAAAATAACATTAATTTCTAGGAATAAGAGATGAAGTAAAAATTTATCAAGTCACAATAAAGTGTGTGATTGTGTTTAAGTCATATATGTATATCATCTCATAAAACAATTCATCTATTAGAAATGTGTCTTTAAATAAGTTTTTACCTTTATCACCATTTTTATGGTATTAATGGCCATCTTCAAGACACTTTTTGTTATGGATTTTTCATCCTTAACTTACTTCTAATCAAGTTATTATCACTATTCATCAGAACGTGATATTTACATATCTCCTTTATTTCTATGTTTTAACTTTCCATTTACATTCACTATTGTGGAATCCCTAATATGTGAAACTATGGGGAAAAATAATGATCCAACATTTATTTTTAAATGTAATTTTTAGTATTAATTTTCTTGATGTGGGTTTATTTGAAAAGAACAATCAATTGTAAAACCTATAAAATCCCATAAGAACATCAAAAGATAAATTCATTTCACATAGTGTATAAGGATAAAATCTAAGATTTTTATATTTTTTGAGTTAATTTAATATTTTCTATATTCATCATTTCACACAACACTCAATAGAGCGTGTGTTATAATAATGATCTATGTTTGGATTTTGTTTCATGAAACACCATGTTAATATTTCATTATATGAAACACATATATTATCTTGAACTATACACAACACTATGTTTTGATTGCGTAACTCACATTTTTGAGTTCCTTCAATAGCCTGTGTTAGATGCAAGACCTAGTATTACTAAATTACAACATTATTTTCAAATATTAAAAAAAATATTAATATAGAAATCACCCAGCCATTGGACTAGAAGATAAAAATAAGTCTAACTAAACATTGAAAATATTATTTTCACTTGTATAAAGAAAATTGTCTTTTTGATATCAATTATACAAAAATGAATTTTAAAACTATATGAAAATTATGAAATTCCTTTTATAAAAAACTATTTTTTCAGGAATAGACAAGTTATATATCAACAAATTAATTGAACCAATTTTGATGATTTTATTAATAATTTTTTTGTATTATATATTAAATAATTTTTTTGAATCTTCCAATTTATTTTATCGGCATAAGATAATATGAACTAAAATATTAAGAATAAAAAGAAACATTTTTCAAAAGTATAATATTACCAAATTTTAATGAAGAACCCTTTTTAGTCATAATTTTTCACACATTAATGATGTTTATTTTAGAAAGTAAAATTAAATTTTGAAATCATAATATCACAATTTACTTTGGGTGAATTTTTTATATTTTCTTGAGAGGTTTTATTTTTTGATAAACTGCGAAAAATACACAATTTTAAATGAAAATTTCATTTTCATCTTATTTAGATGTATAGATAAATTATATTTTGAATTGTTTTATATATTAATTAAGTTAAATTTTAAATCAATTAGTAAAATTTATGTCATTGTAATCAATTTCATATTGAAATTTGATGTAAAATGAATTCCAACATTTGAACATTTTCACTTTAAAAACCCATTGTTTCATCCTATCTATGGGATTATTTTTAAATTATTTCATACCACCTATATAATTGGAATTTGATTATGGATTTAAAAATTTTATTTATAATTATTTATAAATTATAGAAATATCAACAAAATATTTCCCTAAAAATATTATTTTATGTAATTAAAATTAATAACAGTGATAAATGTAAAAAATGGATTATTTAGTTGTTAAACATTATATTAAAGGGAAAATATCCTAATAAAAATTTTAAAACAATTAATGGACATATTTATAACATATAATCACATTTTTAGTAAATTCACACTTATTTGTCTTACATGAGGTATGGGAGTCCTCTCAAAAGTGTGTACCTTTTTATATTTAGAAGAATTCTAGTCCTCCTTAAATTTGAAAGGGAACTACCCCCTCACTTATTCAAAAATATAAATCAATTTTTCAATTCCAATACCTACACTATTATTCTAAAAAATTTCTTCCCATCAGTATAGAGGCCTCACAGTGTTCATAAATATAACCATGGTGGCCTTTTCCTCAATCCTAAAGGTGTTTTCTTGGAAGAGGTTACATCATTCCAGAAGCTATATTGTTATTTATTTCTCCACTCCCCCAATTATTCTTATTCAACACTTATATAATATCCGAATTATCATAAATATACTTCAATTTTTTTGTTATAAATTTTCAAAATACAACTACACGCACATCATATATATGGGCAATGAACTTACCATTCGTGTGTGTAGCAGGTTTCCACCTTAAAAAACAAAGTCACCTTATTTTCCATTACCACCATTCAAGGTTGGAAATTATGAAAGAAATATTATTTTTATTTGATATATTTTATATCCATTGTGTTTTTTTGTTATTATTATGTAAAACATACCACTTTGCTTTCCATTTTGTGTAAATAAGATAACATTTTTTGTAAACATGTGGACTACCACCTCCTCAAAGCGATGTGATTTGTTCAATATTTAAATGGAATATATTATGAATGGGATCAGTAAATGTATATAATATAAATATGAAATAATAATCTGACATGAATTATAATTTATAACTATCTATATACATATTTTTCATTTACAATATTTCATTCATATAATAATATAACAGAAACACTGTTCATGTGTATGTATGACTTACCATCTCCATGAATAGTGTATTACATTTAATATTTATATAATTTATACAATATTATAAATAATTATATAATTAATATATATAATGTTTAAATAATTTTTTACATTATTAAAATAATTAAATAATGATCTAAGAAATAGGATCAGGAATAACATGTCAAAACATATATGAAAAACAGAACAGATATTACCTGAAACAAAACATTAGATTAAATTAAAAAAACAGGTAATATAAAGTAATAATAAAATATTATATGTCATTATATATAATAATGTGGTCCATTATTATATTTATTATAAAAATACATGTATTATACAAGAATTTTGAATGGGTGTGAAGAAATTCAATACTTAAGGGAAGGCTTTTCTCACCTCAATCTCATTTCCCTGAGATATGGTCTATATTCACCCCATATTATTATTATGTGGTTTATATACATACAAATGAAAATGAATATATTGAATTTAATTTATTTCATTGTATTAAAAGTTTAAATTTATGTTATTATTTCATTTGGATAATGATTAATAAGTTACCCATGTCGTATGGGGATTTATAGTCTCACTTTTATTTCCATGAGACTGATGACATATTCACCACTTGTTTCTTTTGTGTGGTGTATATACTATGCATAAATTAAATCTATAATTATTATACATTAATTTATTTTTAATTAAATATCAATTTTATTATTCCAATTTCATGGGATTTATGGTTCAAAAGTTACCAAATCTAAAATTTATTTGGTCTCAATTTTCTTTCTTTGAGACACATACCATGTTATGAACCCCTATTCTTTTACGAGTTGTATATATTGACCTTTGAAATGTTATATAAAGAATATATTTCCTTTCATGATATTTTTTGATTAATTTAAATTTATAAATTCCTAGGTATTATTATTCAATTTTAAAAATTTAGTAACACTTTATTGCTAATATGTCCTCGTTGATCAGGTTTTTTATGATTATGATTCCATTGATGATATCAAGTGATTCGTATTCCATGAAATCTCATTATTTTTTTGCATCTAGTTATTAATTATAAATTAATATAGTGGAACAATTTTGAACTTATTTTTACCGAATATGTTTAATAAATCTTTCTATGAAAATCTGACATTATTTCCCTCTTCAGTCAGAAATCTATTTTATCCCCAAACCATGTTTTCAGAAAATGTTTTCAAATACGTGTTTAGATTTTATATTAATATCATTTTAAAGGTTGTGTTATATATATATATTTTCCTGTTTTATATTTTTTAAAATTCTTTTCAAATCCTCTTTTATAAGTAAACAAGGTTAATTTCAAAGAAATGTTTTTTCTGAAATGTTTTATCTTTTAAAAATCATTTTTCAATTTGAAAATGATATTTTTCTCATGAAATGTTATTAATGAATTTTAAATATTACATCACCATTTTTCAATTAGGTTTTAAATTAATAGGAATTTAAAAATATTATATTACTTCCTAGGAATGGTTATTTTTTTGAGCTATTCGAAGTGAACATTAATAACTCTACTTTATCTAAGATAAGATCCAATGATATAATTATGTCTTAGTAGGTATATGTGTAAGAAAATAATTTAAACACACATACAGATCTTATAAATTTTGTTCTAATTCACTTTTATGGAACTAAAATGGATTTCAATATACTTCATGAATGTTTTAGGGGTTTTCGTGGCTGATTCAGTGCCTAGAACACAACATTAGGGAAAAATGGTTCTCTTGCATGAAAAGAGTAAAAATTCGGGGATGCCTAGAAGTTTGTATTAATCATGTGGATGGCCTATATTTTTAGGTAGAGCCATATCACATGGTTGGTGCATGAATTTTCAAACTATGTGGAATAACTATGTGTGTTACCCCTTTTCTCCATGTACTCATTCATGGTTGGCGAACGGTTTGGAAAACCATGCAGCCAAACCATTCAAAACCTAATTTTTTGGGCGGTTTATCTATTGTTTTGTTAATGATATTATAAACATAACACATCTTCACCAATCCAAATGATTGTGTAAAAAACATCCATATCTCCCATTTTGGATCTCATTGAAGGCCTAAAATAGGGATTGCGATATCTCCTTTATCCAATATATTATAGAGCTTTTGTTTTTCATGTTTGATGTGAAAAGATATGTTCATGAGTCTTCATAATATTTTTTCCATTTATCTTACTCTAGACCTAGTTATCATGTTTTATAGTTTTATACTAGGTTTTCATATATACTCAAATCCAAGAAAAAATAAAGAATTATACATGAGTAGGAGATCCATACGATTACTAGGTGGGTGGTCTATACCTCATTCCTAAAGTTAGTTGGTTTTGGGATTAATGTGTGGGGATCTCCAATTTCATCAGGTCTAATTTGGAGAAATTATATTCCATTCTTATATTCTTTAGAACCATCTATTTATGCTCATTCTATTAATTTTATTTTTATATTGGTTATATTAATAATGAACAACACCCAATGTAGGTAAATTAGACATAATTACGGTTTTAGTGTCCTTCCAAATGTGATCCACTATTCTGGTGTGTTCGAGCATGACCACACAAATAATAGTCATCGTTACAATAATTTCTTATTGAATCATGAAATTTTGAAACTCTTCTATCTTGTCACTTACACTTGACCATCCTATGGTATGTTCATAAATGTATGTAATTTATTCAAATAATTTTATGGTAACAATACAAATGTATATGACATGGACATATTAAAGGAAAATGAATGTTTGGTTGCATGGCTACATTACACATTTCCATGTTCCTGAAATGAATTAGAGTGATCTTTATTAATTTAACTTGAATTACATGGTTTTAATAAAAAGGTTTCATGCTACATGAACTTGTTAAACTAATGAAAGAAAAGGCTTGACCCAAGTAATTTTTTAAAGTCGTAGTTATCATATAACAAATTTAATTGTAGTGAAATAAATGTATGGTGAATCTGTATTCACATGGACCATGATATGTTTATAAGAAGGATTTACTGGTGCTGACTACTGGATTCCTGAGGTTATTTCTTGGTTACCCGAGGAAGTCATTATGATTAAAGGATACGGGTTGCCCCTGGTAAGACCTACCCAAGAATCAAAACCTTGTCTACATATGGATTTCAAGTAGGACACTATAGGATCCCTCCATTATTATTAAAAGATATAATTGATAAAATCCATGGATCCATCGTGAATTGAGGTTCCTTGGATACATTATTCGGCCTGACCACTACTTACCTCTTATTTTACCTTGGATGTATTCTTTAGACTCCATTAGAAAAATAATTGATGTAATTCCTAGAAGGATACTCCTTAGATTAAACTATTTCAAATTTATGTAGACTTAGATACTACTATGTCAGTCTATCCTATGGTTTAGGTTTCCATGACGATTACCCTTGAACCACTTCCTATTTCGTTGTCAATCATAGTTACCTTGATATACCTTGTAATCGTCACTATTTTAACTATAATGAGGGTATGTCATTACAAGCTATTCCTCAAAGGACCAATTAATAAAAATTGATAATTACATTATTAATGAACTGATTATATGTTTAGGCACAAAATGATGGATAAATAAGGTACATTGCATTTAGTTACATAGTATTTATTTTCTTTATATTTTAATTCATTCACACTGTTACAATTCCAATATATGGGGTTGAGGTTATAGCCACCATTGGTGGTGGCCCATTGGGATTTATCTGACACCATCTCTATGCATAGTTTGGTACCTAAGGAAGGTTACATGTATGTATATATTGACAAAGGGAAGCATACTTCTTCAGAAACCTAATTTCATTCTTTGTTCATATGGAGCAGGTAGGAGATGATTGAGATATAGCTCATGATACATGGGATATTTTATGTAATACCTAGTTCTAAATTGTGGTTTTAAAGTATTCAATCTACATTTTATCTGTGTTTTATATATTTCTACTAGCATGATTGATATCATCAACAATTTTTGTATGTTATTCAAGTTCATTCACTAATTGTTATCATTGTCTCTTTCTATTGTGCCATATTTTTACTTATATTACATTATATAAAGACATATATTTAAAATTATCCACTTTACTAGAATCTAGTTATGAGTACATAGTCTCCTTATTAACACCCTCTAAGCCCTCGCTGCTAGTCTTTAGCCTCTGGCGTTTGAGAAAATATGCTTAAGGTCATGTGGAAAACTAGGCATAGGGAACCTCTTAAGTGGCATCTGGGTTTGGGAAAAAAATGTGGTATCATAGAATTTCATTTAATTAATTACTATTTCAATAAATTTTTAATGATATTTGTAATTCTTACGACTTGATCATAATCCGCACTTTGGAGTCATGAACGTATGTTCAGGGTAAAATCCAAGTTTTCTGAATTATGATTATTGTCCATGTTTTTCTGATTATAGTTGATATCCTTTCACTATTGGTTGTTTCCCATGTTCTTGTGTGGATTTTTATTATTATTCGGATTATTATTATTCGGATTGAGAAATTCATTTCATCGGTGTCCTAATTATATAATAGGGAAAGGATATTTGTTACACAAATCCTTATAGGAACCATTAATTTTCATGTCATGCATTTTCCCATTCTATATAGGTGCATTTCACGACATTCATTTCCTGATATTTGTATGATGGTTTCTGAAGCCTATATTGTATTTATATATGATCATTCTAATTTTGAGATGTGATTGATTTTTTACTTATTTTAATTCATTAGGTATTATGGGCCCTCATGGGATGGAATGGGTAATTTTCCGAATCAATACATTTATTAGAAATTCATGTGGGTGTCAATCTCAGTGATAAAGTGTATGGGAACTAATTTACTAGGAAAGAAATATAATTTTAAAACATATTTGATAGAATATATAAGAAAATGATAACATAAATGTGGAATTTTTTAACATCCTTATCCCGCTCTGTCATGTTTGAAAACAGTAAATGACTGAACATGGTAATTAAATGTTAAATGAAATGAAATAGTTTCCTATAAATGATGATGTAAGGTAATACTGACCGATCATATACTAGAACCCCTAAAACCAATGTCTAAGTACTTACCAATACTTGTATATCTATTTGGGTAGTTGGGCAGTCTGCCTTGGGTTTCTTAGATTTCACAAATTCATCTTCTCCTAGTGCACCAATTGTTTAACTAAGGTATGGATCCTCTTAATTTTGGTTCAATTCACTTTTATGAACCTTAAAATGGGTTCTTAATGATTTTACGATGGTATTATGGGTGTATGGGGCTTGGTTAGAGCATATAACCCAACTTTTTTGAAAAAAAATTCCTGGTTCACTGTTGGACTAAAATGTGCATGGAGGCCACATACTTACTCTAAACCATATGGGGGGGTGGGGACTGAATTTTTGGTTATATCCATATTGAATGGTGGTTTCCTAGTTTTTCTATCCATGTTCCATAACCATATTAGTGCCCCTTTTATCTATGTAACCATGCAAGGTTGGTGCATGGTTTGGAAAAATGTGTGGCCAAACTATATACATGGTAATTTTTGGGTGCTTCTACTATTTTTCCTATAATGATCTGTTTATCATATCTTTTCATCCCCAATCCGAAATTATAAGAGAAAGAACCAAAATTTTTATCATATTTGATCTCTATAAATGCTTAATATAGTTATTAAGAGATCTCTTTCCTCTTGGATCAGATCGCTCTTGTGTTTGATACATTTGATGCACAATGGGGTATACTCAATTCTTATTAAGACATTCTTAATTTCTCTTACTCTTGACCTAGTCATCATCGATGGTATTTTAAACTAATTTTTATGATATAATATGATCCATTAAAAATAAGAGGCCCAAACTAGTGGAGGAGATTCCTATGAGTACTTGGTGGAAACTCTATAACTCATCCCTCTAGTTTTTTATTTTATGTTAGATGTGTGGGGACCACATGTAACATGGGGCACCGTTAATTGAATTTACATTCATTGATTATATTAATTATAACTATATTGATATGATCTTTTCATAAATGTGATGAGTTATTTGTGGTTATATATTAAACACACAACACCCTGTATATGGTAATATTCCATAATTGGGGGTTTAGTGTTTTGACACTTTTGAGTAACCATTTTGGGGTGTTCATGCTTTACCACCATAATGGTAATCGTTGACACATTAATTTTATATTGAATAATGAAATATGAATATATTGTATCATGCCACTTTACCTTAACAATCCTAAGGTTTTTGTATTAATGTACCAAATTCATTCAAATAATATTAGGGAAAGCATACTCAAGTATATGATATGGCATTATAAAATGTAAATGATTGTTTTATTTCACATATGTAACATCCCATTAAATGTTTATGGAATGAAGTGGAGTGATCCTTATTAATTGAACACAACTAACAATGTTTTATTTAAATGGTTTCATACAACATGACCTTGTCAAACTAATGAAATGCAAGGCTTGAAACAAGGGATATTGTTAATGGAATAATAATCCTATGACCAAATTAATTGTTGTGAATTAAATGTAAGGGAACTCTTTATGAAAATGGTAACTGGAATATTTATAAGAATCCTTGAGGTGTATTAGCTCTTTGATTCCTATGGGAATGCCTTGGGTACTCGAGTATGTCACTCCAACTCAAGGTTACTAGTTTCCATGGGTGAGATATACTAGGGAAACTAATGCCTATCTCGAATTGGATTCATGGTAGGACACCATAGGATCACTTCATTATTGTTATAGTATTATTTAGATACACTTCATGGATCCATCATGAATTGAGGTTCCTTGGTTACATCCTTGGGCCTAACCACTAAATATCTCTCGTTTTACATTATATGTATTCCATGGACTTGGTTTGATATATTATTATTGGAATTACTTGGATGATACTCCTTGGATTACAATCATACACCCAAATATAGACTATGTTATTATTTATTTAGTAGACCATGCATTCTAGGTTTCCTTGGTGATTCTCTTGGATCCACTTCCAATTTAGCTATCAATCATGTTTTCCTTATTTCAGATTATAAACATCACCATTTATACTATCACGAGGTGATTTCAGAGCTGGATATGCCTCACATGACCTCTTAAGAAAAAAATTTTATAACATAATTAATGAACCAGATACATGTCCAGAAACTAGTCAAGGGATGAAGTAGTTACATGTAATTTTGTTACATTATATCGCTATACATTATATATGTATACTTGCATAATATTAAATTTCCCTTACATTGGCTAGATGTTATAGACACCATTGGTGGTGTCCCAGTAAGATTAATCTCACACCATATCTATGCGTTGATTTGTACCTAGGGTAGATTACATGTATAAAGGTGTTGATAAATGGAAGTGTAAATATTTGGATCCAAGATTTCTTATAGTGCTATAATAGAGCTGGTATTAGATGATTGTGTTGTAGCTTAGGATTCTTGAGATGGTTTAGGTATTTACACTCTATTATATTGGGTTATTCATGAATTACATATAATTTGTATATTTATTTTGTATATTTCATGTGACATTAAATGTACCAACATAATCTATTATGTTCTATTTCATTTATTGTTATCCTTATCTATTTACATTGTTTCATATATTTATATATACTTCATATTCTACATACTATTCATTAAATTTATCAGATTTTATACACTTTTGGGATGAGGAAATAGTCTCCCCATGGACACCCATAGGCCCTATCTTCTCGATGGTAGCATCTAGAATTTGGGGAGATGTGCTTAAAGCCATGTGGCCATTCGGGATTGTGGAACCAATTAAGTGGAATCTGGGTTTAGGACTTCACAACATTTTATTAGAGCATTTTTTTCTTAGTATACTATTTGGATATAATATTCATAATATTTGGAAGGCATGATATATGGTTAAAATCCTTTCACGGGTTTCATGAACCCATGTTCGAGATAAAAGATAGGTTTTCTAAATTATTACAGATGTCCTATTTTTTTAATAATATAATTCATATCCTTTAACTATTGGGTGATGCACATGCTATGTAAAATTATTGATTATAATTATTATTGAATATTTTATCTCATCCTTTCCCATAGGATATGAGGGAAATGAACTTTTTTACACACATCATTATAGGAACCTAGTATTTATAAGTCATAAAAACTACCATTCCATATATGTTAATTTGGATAATTGTAATTCTTTATTTTCCAATGATTTTAGAGTGACCCGTTATTGAATATATATGATTGTTCTACTTTTTGATAACGATTGAGTGATTTTTGGTATCAATTAATGAGGTTTTATGTTTTCTTTTTGTATGGAATAATTAATTTTTTGAATCAAGCCTTTTATTAGAAATTCATGTGTGTGTTAATATCAATTATAATGATTATGGTCCCTAATTTTATGGGATGTACACCACATTTTAAAATAACATTGATATATGTTATAATAAAATGAAAACGTAAACATGGAATGTTTTCTCATTCTTACCCTACCATGTCATGTTTATGAACGGAAAAAGAGGGAACCTAGTAATTAAATGTCAAAAGAAACAAAAAGGATTCCATTAAATGGTGAGGAAAGGGAATATTGAATCTTAATCTACTAGATTACCTGAAACTTATATCTTAATTTTTATCGATACCTAACAATTAAGCACTTATTTTAGGTAGTATTCCGTGAGTAGTGATTTTAATTACGTCATATTCCACCAGTGAATCTGTTCATATGATTCTATGTTTTTTTTGTGGTGTTTTCTTGCAATTTGTAGACCAATGTAGCCATGATGTTTGTACCATATGATATGAAAGTGGTAATAACCATGATCAAGATATGGTGGACCCTGAGCCACTAATATTACATCTATGAGTGAAATATGAGAAACCACCTAATATACCTAATATGAGTACTAATTCCAATATCAATGATTATTTTTTAAAAATGATAATGTTTATGAATGGTGATCTCTGAGATGCTCCTATAATGGATGACCTACCTCTTGAGTTTCAGTTGCAGCATCCTCCACCTTCATTGGTAATGGCGGTCAGTAGGCTGTTGAGTCTCAGCTTGAGGTCACCATATCTATCCTTGAGAATCCAATGATGCCTCTAGATAGGAGGGTAAACCCGGATACTTACATGTTAAATGATTCATCCAAACACTGGTTGGATGTGAATACCTATGATGGTCATCATCAGGGAGTGATATGGGTTGATATATAGACATCCTTCTATGGTCAGTTCATTCTTCAGGTAGAGATAGATGACATATCTAGTGATTTTTTCCATCTCAAGCAGGGTGCAATGTATGTTATGTAATATTCAACGTGTTTCAATGAGAGTCAAATTATTCCACCACTTGTAGCTGGTGGTGAGTTTACATGTGCTATAATATTAAAGTATGAGATAAAGTATTCAATAAACACTCAATTTATTTTCTACCTTATTACCTTTTTAGATATCATAAATAAGTCTATAATAAATGAGTGAAACCCATAAGATGGAGATAGTACCATGCATAGTGGATAAGTTCCACAAAAGTACATTAGTTTTACAGATGGAGGAAAGTGATACCTTGAGGGTTCTATTCAAGTTATTTGTAACCAATGCAGCCATTTAGGAAGTTCTATACCATTACATCATTGTATATGATAGGAGAATTTAATTCCCCAGTGTTTTAGAGACTAGATGGAGTGTCGGGCTTGTGGGAATAAGGGGAATATTCCTAATTATATGGGAAATTCAACATTTTGGGGTGAGTCGGGCCTATATCCTATGAATTGTTGTCACATCAATTGTATTATTCCATGAATGAAATCTTCCAAATTTATTATCTTCATCGTTAACTTGGTATCACAACACATACTTTTGATCCCAAGGATGTAGAGATTGATGTTGATGCATCATTTGTGGAGAATCAAATACATTTCATTGAATAGAGCATGAAGACACTATTAGAAAACATGGTTCATATAGTATGAGTATTATGGATAGAAAATTATGTACTCGATGAGACCTGGGCGTAGGAGGTCGATGTACTAGCACAGTGGGAAGATTTTTTCCAAGATAGTTCTTCACCACACACAGAAGGTTAAATCGAGGAAAAGTTCAATTTAAGGGGGAAGATTGTAAGAACACATGCTTTGAATCAGGAACTTATACTATATATTTTGGTCTTATTCACTTTTATGGACATAAAATCGATTCCCTAATGAGATTAATGTGGTGTGTGGGGTGTTTGGTTCTTTTTTAAATCCAGAAAACTACCTTTTTTGGGAACAATTTACATCAAAGAAAGTTAGAATAAACTATGTGGGAAGGCCACATAGTTAGTAATATCCATGTTGATTCACTTAATTTTAAGATAATACTTATCATATGGTTATTCAAACTATGTGTCATAACTCTTCTAGTTACCCCTTTTCTACAGGTACTCATGAATGGTTGGTGAATGGTTTGGAAAACCGTGATGTCAAACGGTGCACAAGGTTTTTTTTGGTGATTTTACAATATTTACCATAAATATCAAATTAAAATAATTATTCATACCCAATATTAATTCTAGAGGGATGAGCCTCCATTTCTCCCATTTCGGGGTACATTGATGGCCAAGTCAATGGATATAGTGATCTAATTTATTTGGGTGCTAATGGAGATTATGATTATCATGTTGGTTTCATAATGGTATGTACTCGAGTATTATTAATCCGGTTTTTTTTCTTTGATGTCAACCTAGTTATTAAGGTTTTGGATTTTATAATAATTTTTTAGATCTACCATGATCCATCAAAAATTATAGGCTAATACTGGTGGAGAAGAGTCATACAACTACTAGGTTGGTGGTCTATAAATCATCACTCAAATTTGTTGAATTTGGGTTTGACATGTGGGTCCCATCGATTTCATCCGACAAAATTTATAGAATTTATCATCTAGGATTATATTCATTAATTTCACATGGTTATGTTCTTTATGTAAATATGATTAGTTTTTGTTGGTAATATTTATAACGCACTACAAACCATGTACATTAATATTCCATAATTTGGTTTTTAGTGTTTTGAAACATTTCAGCCACTATTTGGGTGTGTTCGAGGTTGGACACAATATTTATAAGACATATTAAATTAATTACCTTTTGAATCGTGATATTATGATTAGAATTTACATTTTCTGTTCCACTTTACCTTCATACAATATGTTTTTGTGTGTATGTAATTCAATCAAATGATATTATTGAATGAATATTTATGTTCTTGACATGGCCTTAATAAATGTAAATGAATGTTTGGTTGCTTGTTAATTGAATACCATTACATGTTCATGGAAAGAGGAAGATTTATCATAATTAATTGAAATTCACATAAATGATTTTAATTAAATGTTTTCATTCTACATGGAATTTTCAATCTAATAGAAGGCAAGGTTTACCAAGTTAATTTGTTAATGGAATAATTATCATTTGAAAAAATTAACTATAAAGAATTATATGTAAGGTGAATATTCAAGAACATGGACCATTAAATATTTATAGGAATTCTTGACTCATGTTAGGTCTAAGATTCAATAGGTAATTTGTTGAGTAATCAAGGACGTCACACAAGTTCTAGTATACCATTTGCCTTCAGTGAGACCAACCCAAGAACCCATTCATTGTCTACAATTAGATGCTTGGTATGACAATATATACCTTCATTATTATTATATTATGCCTCAGATACATTCCATGGATCCAGTGTGACATGAGGCTCCATAGATACATACATGTTCTCAAACACTACTTATTTATCATTTTATATTGGGTTCATTCTATAGACTCGGTAAGAAATATAATTGTGGGAATGCCCTGAATGGTGATAACTAGATTACACTTAAACCCCCTTAGATATAATTATTTAATATTGATTTTGATACCCCAAAGGTCTTGGATTCCTTGTGGACTACTGTTTAACCACTTCCAAATTAGTTATCATTCATTGTTTCCAGGTCAAACCCTAGAACCTTCACTATTTATACTATCACGAGATGACATTAGTGCTGGCTCTTCCTAAAGGGACCTATTAACATAAATTGGTAATTATATAATTAAAGAACTTGTTTCTTGTTAAAAAACATCCATGGGAAGAATCATGTACTAGGAATTTTGTTACATTATACTTATTTACATTATATATGAATTTTTATCAAACTATTGATTTTCTGTTACATGGGATAGATGTTACATACACTATTGGTGGTGGCCCACTGTGATTTATCTCGCATCCTATCTAGGAATAGTTTGGTACACGAGGTATATTACATGTATGAAGGTGTTGATAAAGGGAAGCATAATGCTTTAGACACTTGATTTCTTTCTTTTCTATAATGGAGTGGGTAACAAATAATCGAGCTTGACCTCAGGATTCATGGGATAGTTTATTTATTTGATTTTTTCTATATTGGGTTTTTTACATGAATTCCTACAACATTGTTTCCATGTTTTTTAGATTTATAGGGTCACCATACGATGTTGTATGTTATTATAGTTATAATATATTTTTCTCCTTCCATTGTGAAATCTATTTACTTCTATTGCTTAAGCTACTTACCTATGTTTATAATAATCCATTGTGCTGCCCTTTGGAGATGAGTGCATTGTCTACACACTAACTCACCCACTACTAGATGGAAGCCTATGGCATTTATGGAGATTCCCTTGATACCATGTGGCCAACCGTGGATAGGGAACCTTCAATGTGGCAATAGGAACTAGGATATAACATTTTTGTCGCATTTTATGAACAATTCCACCACAACAACCTCATGCATTACACCCGAAAGGTGGAAATGCCGACAGACCAACAACGCCGATATAAGAGGTAAACATGTTGTGTATATATCTCATCAATTGATAATTGATGAGATATATTACCTATCACATGAACTTGATCTAGAAACTATTTTCCATGCCTTACATTTCTTGAGACACTATAATTTGGGAGAGCACATTGTGATGTGCATAGACGAAAAACATGTGAAATTTATGTTTTCACAATCGGACATAAATCTCGGATAGTGATGATTGGTATAATATCTACAATCCTTTGATTTTGAGAATTTATATATGTTAGGAGAGTGAAATTTAGTTGCTAAATTGTTTTATTAGAAAAATGAATCACATTTTCTATGGGAAGACAATGATGAATTGAAGTTAATGACCCTCTTTTCTGAGATGCATCTAGATATTCATGAAATTCACAAATAGTAATTCCTCTATGTGTTGATAGTTACCACGTACCTCTTTGAGATGGTGAAGTGAAGGAGATTTTCAGATCTTAAAGGGTTTCTTCTATAAGAGGTCATATCAGGAGATGACCCTCTTTTAGATTTTTCTATGAATAGAGATGAAATACTATATATACATGTAAATTTTAGGGTTCCAAAATATGTTAGAGATGATATAATTCATTAGTCTCACCATTCTAAATTGCGGGGGGGGGGGGGGGGGGGTTCTTTGAGGAATCTCCAAAATTTATCGGTAGATGGGATGTCGGTATCGGTTCACAAAGATGGAAAATTGTATCCAAGCATTTATCACTAGGTGTTCCACTTTTATACAGATGTAGGAAGAGCACCAGAGACCTATAATATTAATATAGTGTTATCTAATACCAAAATGAAAATAATAAGAGCGTTATTTCTTTACGAGACCAGTATTTTCCTCTAGTACAAGTGCTATGGTAGTATGACCATTTATAGGATGAAACTTTTGAGCGAGGGGCTGAAGTACTTGCACAATAGCTAGAGTTATTCTCAGAAACTGCTTCTCCACCTTTGGGAGGTGAATTAGGGGACGTGTTTCTTTAAGGGGGTTTGAATATAAGAATTTGGTTATTGTATTAGGTAAAGATCCAGAAAATTTTCGTATAATATAATTTTTTATACCTAAAATGGATTCCCAATGATATTATGAATGTCTAAGGGGTGTTAAAGGCTCGTTGAAAGACCAGAAACCATATTTTTTTGGAAAAATGATCTTAACACACATTTGAGTGAACTATGCAGGGATGTATAATGGTCAGTCAAAACCCTAACTATGGCTTGGATTTTTTAACAGAGCCATTTCACATAGTGGGTGCCTGGTTTTTCAAACTGTGTAAAATAGCTATGTGAGTTCCCCCGATTCTCTAGCTACTAGTGCATTGTTTGCGCATTATTTTTCAAACCGGGTGAAAAAACCATGCCCAAGCTAAATATTTGGTGATTTTACTACTTTACCCATAATGATCTAAATAAAATATCCCTTATTTCCCAATCATAATTCCAGTTGGATGAACAACTATCTTCCAATTTTGGAGTTCTTTGAAGAATTAATCATGGGATTGAGAGGCATCCTTCAACTGAGATTCGATCAAACATATTTTTTTTATATTGGATTCCCAATCGTATGTCTCTATTTTTCATAATCCATTATTCATTTATGTATTTCCCAACAAAGTTATCTAAGATTAAGATATTTTCCTATTTTTCATATCTACTCTGATCCTAGAAAAATTAGAGGAGAATAAAGGAGGTGTAAATTCTTTTGAGTACTATGTTTGTGGTCCATAACTCATCCCTCATGTTTGTTGATTTGGTGTTTGATGTGTGGGGCCTCTTATTTCACCGGGTGCCATATATTGAATTTATATTCAATATTTATATTTTTCATAATTGTTTGGTTATTCTCCTTAATAAAATGTGATTGGTTGTTTGTGATTATATTAATAATTCACAACACCCCATATAGATTAATATTCTATAATTGGGAATTTAGTGTATTGAAACTTTTGAGACACTTTTTGGGTGTGTTCGAGCTTGGCCGCACTAATTCGTGGCCTCCATACATTAATTTCCTATTGAATCATGATATTTTTAATAGATTTTACCCTATAACATCCACATGAACCTAATAAGGTATGTTCATAGATTAATTCATTCAATTGATATCATGGAAGGCATGAATTAGTATACGAGTTGTTCTTATACATTGTAGATGAATGTTTATATTCACATCCATAGAACACCTTTCTATATTCCAGGATGGAAGCACAGTGAACCTTATTAATTAAAATTGATGAAAATGATTTTAATTAAAAAGTTTCACAATACATGGCCTTTTTAAACTAATGAAAGGAAAAGATACATCCATGTACATATGTTAAAGGAGTAATTATCATGTGGAAAAAAATAATTGTAGTTAATTAAATGTTAGGTTTTTATAGAAATATACCATGACATATTTATCAGATGGTTCGAATCATGTAAGTTATTGGATTCCAGAGGGAATGACTTGAGTACTCGAGGAAATCCCTCCAATTCAAGGATACCAATTTCCATGAGAGAGACATACCCAAGAACCCAATCCTTTCAAACATTTCGATTCTTGGTACAACATAGTAGGATCCCATTATTATTATTACAAGATGCATTAGATACAATCCTTTGATCTTGTATGATGTGAGGTTCCTTGGTTACATCCTTGTTCTTGAAAACTTCATATCTTCTATTTTACCTTGGATTTAGTCCTTGTAAATGGTTAAAAAAATTTATTATGAGAATGCCAAGAATGATGAAACATGAATTACCCTCTTACACCCTTATCCAGGGTAAGTTACAACTGATTTAGAGGCCCCTAAGGAATAGTGTTATTTGAAATTACATTGGAAAAATTCATATTTAGTTATCCATCATGGTTTTCTTATTATTTCTTGGAACCATCCCTATTTACGCTATCAAAAGGTGAGGAAAGAGCTGGATATGACTCACATGACAAATAAATTTAAATTGGTAATAACATAATTAATTAACTGGTTACATGTTTAGCAACTAGCCAAGAGCTGAAGCGGGTACTTTGAATTTACATACATTATACTACATTACTATATATATGCATGTTTCAACACTATTACATTTCCATTACACGGGCCATGTATTATAGACACTTTTGGTGGTGCCCCACTCAGATTTATCTCACACTATCTCCAAGATCTATTTGGTAGCCATTGATGATTATATGTAAGTAGTTGTCGACAATGGGAAGCATACTACATACGACACTGGATTTCATGATGTGTTAGTATGGATATGGTATTAGATGACTAAGATATAGCTCATGATTTATTGGATATTTTATGTATTTCCTTTTTCTAGATTGGGGTTTTCATGTTTTCCATCTTCTTTTGGTCAATGTGTTTTAGCTCTTTAGTGACATGAAATATATCATTAATAGATGTTGTTTGTTTTTGTAGTCATTTCAGTTATTATTACACTTTTCGTTTTCCATTGTCCCATGTATTTGTTTACACTAATTTATCTACATACATCTATTTACAATTATAAACTATTATACACTCTATTTATGCATTCATATTCTCCTGAAAGACACCCTTATGACCTCTATGCTAGTCAGTAGGTTCTAACCGTTAGAGATATGTGCTTGAGGCCATATTTCCAACAGGGATTGGGGAACATATTAACTGATATCTAGGTTTGTGACATCAAAATATGATCCATGTATAACATTCATATTATATCTATGAATGATTTAAGTTTTTATTGATTTATGTTTATGAAACCTTAAAATTTTCAATGATTACATAGTTTTTTAATTATATTGAAATAAAATATATTTCTCTTCCATGATTTATACCAAGATAAAATAGTATTAATCCTACTTCATTCCATGGGTCGTTCAAGTATGAAATGATTCTGGAATATAAATTTTTTACATATGTTATGAGGCAAATAAATTTATATGATACCCATTTCATTTCATGTCTTATGATATAATGTTAACAAAACCCATTAATTTTAGGGGTAATTATATGAAGGCATATTAATATATGATTTCACTATGTGATTAGTGGGACCTATACATCCCTTCAATGCATCGGGTAATGGAAATTGTTATATGAGTTCATAGGGTATAATTGAGGAATGACTAATCCTAAAAAAAGAGGGAATATGTGAGGGAATCCAATGTTTATAACAAGATGGTACATGGGAGGGAATCCCAAATCCAAAACAATAGGGTTCACGGGAGGTCATCCCAATCATAAAAAAGAGGGTACACGGGATGGAATTTGAAGGCCAAAACAAGAGGGTTCATTGGATGGTATCCCAATATTGAATAAAGTGGGGACATAGGAGGGAACTCTAATATCACAAATTAGGGTACATGAGATGGAATATGGTGCCTGAAACAATATTTTACACATGAGGGAATCGCATGCCTAAAACAAGAAGATACATGAGAGGGAATACCAATAAAAAATAATAGGGCATATGGTGGAAAATCTCATGACAAAAACAAGAGGGTTAATGTGAGGGAATCATAAGCCTAATTCAAGATGGTACATTGGAGGGGATCTCAATCCTAAAGCATTTTCACAAGTGATTAGCCCATGAATATCATTTTATGAAGTTCATTGAAGAGTTCCTTGATATAGGAACTTATATGGTTATATTGTTCCCACTAATTATATGTATTATTCATATGTTACGATCTCTTGGAATATTCTCTCGATTCCCATATGATATTTTTCTCATGAACTACAAATATTTATGGAATTCCTCATTTATATGATCTTTGATGTACAATTTTTTTCATTAATTTATTATCTTCATGTTCTCATATGTCTATATTCATGTTATGCTTATGTATGTCCTTCATTTACCCTTACTGATCATCTGTCCTAACCCTTTCTTAGGATTTCTTTACCTTAGTTAAAAGAATTTTTTTTTTAGTTGTACGAAAGGGTATGATCATTGTGGTAATCACTGTAGACCATTCACTGAGTAAAAATAGTTTGTTCCATTTCTCAGAAGACAGTAATCTATTATTGTCCTTTGGCATGTAATTTATTTATGTGAAGAATATTCATCTTAATTAATGCATTATCAATGTAACTTAATCATAAAGAACTATATATATTATCAATAAGGGTTATGTATAACCGAAGAAGATATCAGTGAAAAAAGTCATAGTCAACATGGAAATATATAAAACTAAAAAAACATTCTATTTAATTAATATCATTTGCATGAAAATCATCAATTTAAAATATAAATTCAAAAATCTCAATGATTGTATTAATTTTATTCTAAATGAATGAAATTCATAATATTTGAGGTCATGATATTATACATCATGAATTCTTTACCACCAAGGTATTACACCAATATAGTTTATAAAATGTATAGAAATAAAGAAAAACCTAGTTAATAAGAATGGTCAACTAGATTAAAACATTTGACCTATAATTTAATCATGTAGTTTTATTATAGTGTCCCCCACCCAATCACAACATGAAAATTTATTTCCAATTTTATTTAATGGTTAATTTTATTCATGAACTATATACCATACATAGAAATATCTGTATTGGGTATAGAATAAGAGATATCTATATTTCCAGAGTCAACCAAATTATATTCATAGTAAAAACCAATATATATATGTGGTTAATGGTTTTGGAAATAATAATATTCATGATATATATATTATGAATATTTAAGAGAAAAATAATTTTTAATAATAACATTCCTACGAGATTTTTTATTTCAATGGAATGTTAATAATCACAAAATTAATCAAGATAATAGAGATTCCCATGGGAAATGTGTATTTTATATGACAATAAATATATTTAAATATTTGATTAAAATCGATTAAAAAAATTTAAATATGTATTCATAAAAATTATTTTTTCTAAAATAAAAGAAATCATATAAAATAATCATAATATTGTTACAATATTTTGATGGTAATAAATATCATTAAATCCATTTATGTTAAAAGAAAAAATTCCTTTGGAATTTTCATAAAAAATGATGAAAATAATCTTTTTTGAAAAATAATAGAAATATTATTTTGGAACCATGTATAATCTTAAGAATAAATTATAATTTCCTTAATAAATAATTTGTGTTTTTAAAAAGAAATTTAAAAAATAAGTGCATGGATGGATAATATACTTGGTCAGAAGAGAAATAATGTCGACATTTTTTAAAAACATTTATTTTTATGATTCACATTGAAAAGAGAGGAAACAATAGAATAAACGTCTAAAATACACAAATTTATAGAGTATAATATAATAAACAGTGTTTATCAAGGATAGATTATATGATTACTTCAATAAAAATATGGGTAATCCAAAAAAATGAGATTGTAAAATAAATTTAAATATATTTGGTAACATTTAAACTGGAAATTGAAATGAAATCTCTTACTTGGTGTTCCCCCTAAGTTGAAAAAGATTTATCCTCCCCAATAATGGTTATAATAATGTTATTAATTTATATGAAAAAAATCATGTTTTTAATTAAATATATGATCCTCTTATATTATATTATCACACATTCATTTCCCACCATTCCTTAATATCATTGTTTTGGGTGTTGACTGCATTATTTTTTTTTGAGTGCTTTGTTATAAAAACAATCCTTATTAACATCAATTTACTGAAAAAATGAGAAAATTATTCACATCTCTTCATCCTGGTGGTATTTTACATGTATTCAAAAGAGACATTATCATTTTATAGTGGATTTGAAGGTAATAAAGTAGATATTATATTATAATTTAAGAATATTAATTATTTAATAAATATAATATGTATGTATTAGTAATATATTTATAACAATGTAAGTAAAATGGTGATGAAAAAAAATTATACCACTACATGGGGATGATAATTCGTACTTGCGTGTGACAAATATTATCGCTTTATATAGAATGTAAAAGCGGGATAAATTGTTTTTACCATAATAATTAAAAAATATAATTATAATTATGATATTAGATAATTTATTTTAGAATGGTTACACCATAATTATTGGATTTAAAAGAACAAATAAATTTGAATGAGTTCCTAAAGATAATTACATCTTCAGTGGACATACATTAGATGTTCTCTTAAGTGACATCTAGTTAGAAATTTGGAAATGCCTACTGATCTAGAACATTTATAATGATTTAAATAAGAGAAATGGAATTATTTTTTCCTCTTGAGTTTCTCAATGTGGTGTAATTAAAATAGATAAATGGTGTACATTTATTGGAGATTGAAGGGGAACACTTACAATTCCGTTTAAAATTAAATTAATTTAAATTATAGTTAATGAAAAATATCTCAAAACTGATTTAATTAATTTTAAATTTGATTATTATTCTCAATCCTATCATATAATAAAATTATGATTATTTTTTGTTTTATTTTTACACTTATCTCTTAGTTTTATTGCATAGTTAACAATTTTTTGAACTACCACATTATAAAATTTATTTTCACATTATGGATCAAGAATGATAGTGTGGCAGGGCCGGATGGGTTCTCAAACATGTTTTTCATGTTCAACTAGGATGTTGTCCATGAGGAAGTGGTGAATGTTGTCAGGTAGTTCTTCATTTCTTATTCCATGAATTATGGTGCCAACTCTAATTTCATCGCTTTGATTCCTAAGAAGGAGAATGCAAGTGACATCAAGGACTTCAGACCAGTTGCGATTGGGAACACCATACCTAAGATAATCATAAAAATCATTGCCACCCGGATGGGTCCAGTGGTCAAAGGTTTCATCACCCCGAACCAATTTGGGTTTGTCCCTGTACGAAATATTCAAACCTGTATTTTTACTACCTCTGAATGTATCAATTCTATGAGAAGGAGAGTTAAGAAAGGGACCTTCGCCATGAAAGTGGATATCTCCAAAGCCTTTGACACTATGAAATGATGTTTTCTACTATCCATTCTCAGGATGAATGGTTTCTCCACAAGATTTATAAATCTGATTCACTCTATCCTTAGGAGTGCTCAGTTACCTGTTTTGGTGAATGGATCTCCCATGGGTTTTTTCAAATGCTTTAGGGGATTTCGTCAAGGGGATCCTCTGTCATGTCTCTTATTTTCTCTTGGTGATGACTATTTATGTCATTTTCTCAATAATCTGGTCCAAGGTGGTTTGTACAATCTGATTCCAGCGGAAAAGGATCTTCATGCCCCTTCTCATCTCTTTTATGCTGATGATATCCTGCTCTTTGGAATGGCTTATTGTAAGACTGTTAATTCCATTAAATCCATATTTAGTCATTATGAAGATGTGGAAGGGCAGGCCATTAGCCTTCAAAAGTCTTTCGTGGTCTTTGGGAAGGGAGTTTCCATTAGAAAGCAACTCAGAATTTCGAGATCTCTTGGGGTTAGGATGGGCTCACTTCCTTTTAATTATCTTGGTGTTCCTCTTTTTTGGGGAAGGGTTAAGATATGTTATCTTGAGTCTCTTTTCTCTCGTATCACTGCTCAAATGGCCCATTGGAAAGGAAAATCTATGACCCAAGATGGACGAATCTGTCTTGTTAATTCTGTGATCACTTCTATGTTTGTTTATGCTTTCTCTATTTACCGATGGCCAATGAATCTTTTGAAGGATCTCCAAAGGCTTATTAGGAACTTCATTTGGACTGGTTCTATGTTTGAAAGGAAGCTTGTTGTTGTGTAATGGAAGGATTGCACTAAGCCCATTGAAATAGGGGGACTTGGCATCAAGGATCTGGTCCTTTTCAATGAGGCCCTGATTAGCAAATTTACCTGGAATCTCCTCACATCATCTGATTATTCTATGGTGTTCATTGCTTTCCATTTTCTCTCACACCTTTGGGAATATTATCCTCACTATATTTTATCCTCTGTCTGGCCTGCTTTGAGGTCTTCCTTTATTGGGTTTTCGGCTTCATCAAAATGGCTGGTCAGCAGGGACTCAATGCTGAATATATGGACCACTCCTTGGATTTCCAGACCTATTCAACAGGATGTCCAGTTCCCTTCTCACCTGTCAACTGCTCGGATTTCATACCTGCAGGCTGCCAGTCCGGGTTTATTGGAGTTCATTCCCCCTCATTTTAAATCTGAAATTCTCAATTATAGGTACATGGACCGTGACACCTTTATTTGGGAACCGAGTAGCAATGACATCCTTACCACTCGGGATATGTACAGATTCCTCTGTAATGGGCAGAATCCTACTCCTCGGTGGCTGCTTGCATACAGGACTTTCTTTATTCTTCCTTCTGTTTACATGCTTTTATGGGAAATCTGGAAATGAAGATTCCTAGTCTACTGCACCCTTCAAAGAGCTGGTTTCCACATTGCCTCGGCTTGTCCTGTCTGCCGAGTAGCTGTGGAATCTCTTGACCATCTTTTTTTCTCATGCGCCATTGCTTACAGGCTTTGGAAATATATTCAAGATATGACTGGGTGTTGTTTGAATGTCACCTCACTGGATAATCTCCTCCAGTCTGCTGCTTCGGCCCGATGCAGTGATCAGGTTAGAAATATTATTATGGTTGTAGTTTCCTCTTTGCTTGAGTTTATCTGGAGGGCTCGTAATGCTCAACTCTTTGAGGATACCACGCCCACTTTTTTTCTGGTGTTAGAGCTATTCACAGGGCTGTTTGTACTGCTTCTATGATACAAACTGGGTGCATGAAAAATGGTTTGAATGACTTTATTGTCTTGAGGAACTTTGGTGTGAGCGGCAGACCTAGGAAACCTTTAGCTCTAAAATATATCTGATGGATTCCTCATATTCCTTCCTGGCTGAAAATCAAGGTTGATGGTGCAGCGGCTGGGTCAGCAGGACCTTCGGGTTGTGTCGGTGTCTTTCATACTTATCGGGGCTTTGTCAAAGGCTGCTTTTATCATTATATTGGGCAGGGCTCTGCCATTGAAGCTGAGTTATGGGCGATGATCAAAGCCATTAATTATGCTGCCCATTTTGGATGGAGATTTCTATGGCTAGAATCAGACTCTATGGTGGCTGTGGACATTCTCAAGAAGCGATCTAGGAATGTTCCTTGGGTTTTAATGCCTCATTGGATTGAATTTCTACGTCTTCTTGACTTCATTTTCATTGATGTGACTCATTCTTACAGGGAGGCCAATCAGGTCGCTGATGATTTATCAAAGAAGGCCATTGAGGAGTCATGCTCGGAATGGTCCTTTATTGCTCCCGAGTGTTGTGTGCGCTTTGTTGAGGATGATGCGGGTAGGAAGTTGTTCTCCCGTCTTTGCAAACCCCCCTTTTGATGCTTGCCTTTGTACTTAATTTTATTTAATAAAATTTGGTAGGGGTGGATCTCTGATTCACTCCTGGGCCTTTTGGTTAAAATAACATCAATGTCATTTTTGTAACTATTCATTAAATTTGACAATGAAAATAGCATGAAAAAAGGAATTTGAATATAAATCATTAAAAAATGAATTATATATTATATTATCTATGTAATTTTCAACACATTATAACTCACTCAAAAAAATTATTTTTTATAATCATTTACTTAATTTTTCTATTACTTTCACAAACACTATGTCCGGATTGCCTAAGATGTTAATATACTTTCTCAATCACAGAAAATAAAAATTAAAAAATATTATAATTTTTCCATAATTTAAATAAACCTATAAAACCCAAAAAAAATTATTTTTATCCATACTTTAAAATATTTAAATTATAAACTTTTTGAGATTGGAATTTTGTATTTATTCTATTCATAAAATATTATAATGGTCAATATAAATGGAAAATAAAACTAATTTCCCATTTTTTCCTGAAATGGATGAAAAAGGTAAAACAATACTCATCTAATAGGGTTAAGATAGGTTTTAGATGAATTTTAAAATCTTATCCTATTGTTTTAACCATGTTTTACACATTTTACACTTACTACGGTGATAAATTTTACCACTATTACTATTTATAATAACTTAAAAGATGATTGGAATATATTTGAAATTTTAACCTTATAATTTAAAATATGTTATCCATTTTTCATTTTTCATGTTTTATAAATCTATTGAAATATGTTCATTAAAAATTCATAAAATTCAATGAGAAATATTTTTTAGAAAAACCTGTTTTTACAAATAAAATGTAACTTATATCAAAATAATGAATTTTTTTATTAATATAAGATTATTATAAATATGAATATTCATATTTCATATTTCATATTTAATCCCAAAATATATAAGGGGAAATTCAAAATAATGGATATAATGAGAATAAAAAAAATAATATTTTATAGCCGGTATTTTTTTCTATTCATTGGAGAATCAATTATTTTAAAAAAAATCAACAATTTAACTCAAATTTAATTCTGATATGATGATTATAAAAATGAAAACAATTAAATAAAATTAAGTTTTCAAAATATTATAATTTAGTCATTAATCAGTGGTTCTTATAAAATCATGTATATTGTGTTAAATTTTCATAAAAAATATTTTACTATAATTATTGATCAGGTGTAAGATATTTCTTGCGACACATAGTATTAAATATCAATAAGTTGATATGCTAAATTACAATAAAATATTCCTATGAGAAATGGACTATATATTTCTAATATTACCATGGAAATCTATCTCGTATTCCATGAAATTTTATAGGGTTTGATATTTTTATGCATAAAGTATAAAATGTGAATTTCATACAAAACCAAGAAAATTTTAAAGGATAGTAGTTAGAACTATCTGATAGTTCTTGAGAAATTAAAACTGAATCAGTTGCTAATAAATTGAAAAATGAGAATAATAGTTATTCAAGAAATATTAAATAGATAGTATTTCCTTAGAATAGTTTGATTTAGCATTGTAACAAGGTCAATATAATAAGCTATTTAATCTAATTACAATGAGCAGTTTTCATATCTATGTAGTATAAATTCATTGCATTATTTTGTGTATCATACGAATAATTTTATACTATCATTTTGTTCACGATTTTGGAATCTCTATAAGGTAATATAGATCAATTAAATTTTAATGAAATTTTACTATGTTATTGTAGGGATTTCATGGATGATAGATGATAATATGTATATACATAGTGATATCACCTATTGAGGTATTTTATCAAAAGGGAGATGTTGTATATTGTATAAAAAACACGAAAACATGGTAGGACTAGTAATTATAGAATTAATCAATTGAAGTGTGTTTTTTTCAACAATATCTTGTTAGAGAGTTAGTAGTTGGGTCTAGTGGTAGTTGGAGTATTTTATAGTTATTTACATAGAACCAACTAATTTTTACATATCATTACCTATTTATTTCATGGATATAAATATTAGTTACTTTTTTTAGTGTTAGGAATTTTTTTATACATGAAATTGAATAATATATTATAAATAGGGTACCTTCCATTCAAAAAAATTATAAATGTTCCCTACTCTGATGAGAAACATTAAGTGTTCAGATATTATTATTTAATACATATGTTACATAGCCAAATGATATCATATGATAGAAAATATATGAAACATTGAATTATGGTGGGGAGGATCATAATACATTAATAATTATTCTCTTAAATTTTACCCATGGTAATGTCTAAAAGAGGAGGTTATAAGAATAGTTCCACCAGTAAAAACCTATATGTTATACGTGTCAATGGGTATTCTTATATTTGGATGCATTTATTGGTCTTTAGACAACATAATATTATTAATTCATATATATAGTTAGGAACATTACTAAATTGTAAATAACTATGACAATATATGATAATGATATGTTAAGATATATTGGCTGTATCCTGATAGATACCTAATTAATGAATAACCCAATAAATTATTTTTCCCATTTGAGTTTAGTGGTTATAAAAATCATAGACCATTTGATTTGAATGTAATAGCTTAATTAATTAGATTATAATGGAATTTTATAACTACTAAGTTAATGTCTATAATTTAAAATAAGGATATATCAATAACTTAGGTTTATGACATGATAATTACTCATTCCTAGTAGAGATATCATGATACCTAGAATATATTTCATATTATAAATTAGAATGAGGTAATTTCAATTGTGGAAATTAATTTATTCATTTATTGATGCCAAGAATTGTTTCTAATTACCAAAATAGAACATTATGTGAATCAACATAATGAAACTGATAAATAGGTTTGGTGGGTCACACATATAGTGTATCAAGAACATCAAGGAAATTTAATAAGAATTTAAAATTAGATAAATTACAATTCCCATGTTCTATGAAATAATATTTATTCTTTTTTTTCACAAATATTAGGTCACATTTTATGTTATAGAATAAGTATGTTATTTTAATATTAACTATTTATTTTTCCAAAAGGTAATTGTTAATTTAACTTTGATAATATATAGTATTTATTTAACTATAGTCAATTGAAATCATATTAAATATTTATTTTCACTATGAATATTGAATAATTGTTATTTTCAAATTAATTGAATATAAAATATATTTACTTAATATATACTCATTATTCATGGTTCGATAAATACTGAGGGGGTTTTATAGACCCAGTTATAGTTTTGATAGAAATTATATATTACATATCATTAAAAGGAATATTAATTTAAATATTTAAGAAATGATATTAATTTTATCCATGATTCATGTTCTCATTAAAGAAATACCAATAATATTGTTAATTTTTTTATGTGGTTCTCTAAAGATTAAGATAATAAAAATGGGAGTATGTCTATTTATTTATTCTCAAAATATTTTTTATAAATAACCATTTGAATAAATTTTTAGGGATAGCTGTAAGAGACATCATTGTGTGCAACGAATTCTGTCTAGAGAATTTTCCCAACCATATAGTGGTATTTATATAGAAAAATATCAACAATGAAGAGTTTGATTCCACCTCATCCCTATAAAGTCCCTAAGAGAACTATAATCAATTCTCTGTTCCTCGGATGAATTATTATTAAAATCAATGGAAAATAGAGATAGTGTTAGAATCATTAATGCTAGCACCTGAAGATTTGTACTATGACGTTACATGATTCATAGATTATGTGTGGATCCCAACTATAAGTATTTTATATTTGAATAATTTATCACAATGAATGTATAATTATATGACTTCAAAAAAAATTCAATGATGAAATAATTGGAAATGAGGTAATTATTTATCTATATATATTTTAATCATTTGTATATGATGATTATATCATCATTAATTATAGGGTTTCAATTAATTTGTTTTATTTTTTGATTAACCCAATGAAGTTAATGAAATCCCATTTTAGGACATGGGATAGGCCACATCACATTATCCCTAAAACCATAAATAGATAAAACCCAAATAATCATCAGCAACATCCTAATACTAAAAGGTTTTAAAAACATTACATTAATCGTATTCGATATTAATTCAATGTTACCATAATTCGTATGTCCATTTACAAGGCGTTACCTATTATATTATCTTTAATTCCATATTTAAATTTCATGTAATTGTATATATTCAACATATAATCAATCCCAATATATCATTATCAAAGAAAAAAAATTAAAACACAATTAGTTAATGTTATATAACAATTAATAAAGAGGGGGAAAAGACAACATGATCGCCTATCAATATCCAGTTCATCTCTAATGTCAATTTTTTATATTGATATTATATATAACAACATAATAGTGTAATAATGTTGTTGAATTTTAAAATACCAAGAGAGGAAAATCAAAAAATAAATGTTCAATTAAACTCATTCAATATATAAATAATAAATTCATTACAATTCCATCCCCCCTAGAACAAATCCAATAACCCCAAGACCAAGATAATAGATTGTAATATGTAATATTAGAAACATACAAAAACCCCTCCACTTTTTTAGCCGAAGGTAATGAGACTGAAAAATTTAAAAAAAAATTAGAAACACTTCCCCTTTACCAAATCATCTACACTATGCTTGATGTAAATGTAATCACTAAAATTTTGAAAAGGATTTCCCTTGTAGGTTGATAATAAAAGGTTAAAGTGGTACAATAAGATGGATCATAGATTTAAACACATGGGTTTCAATAAATAAAATTATGGATCACATATTCATTCCAATTATTGGAATATTAAGGAATTATTAGTGGTGATAAATATTTTTATTCCAATTAAGGGGATTAAAATCAAATTTTTATAAGTTCAATATATTAATATAGGTGTCTCTAAATCATATTAAAAAATTAATACTTCACTAATATAAAAGGATAATTAGAATATAAATAATTAAATTTGAATCCAAAATAGTAAATATATTTTGACATGGTATAAATTGAGCAAAATGAATATGTTTACGTAAAGTTCGTGGTATTCTCACGGTCAGTTGAGGTGATTTCATAAAATCTAGTAATTTAGTAATATAAATATAGAATCAGTGAGAGGAACTATACATAAGAATACAATACATATAAGATCTCACCAACCCCATAGACATTGATACAATGACGGGAAATTACTATAATGTTTTATTAATAAAAATTAAAACATTAAATATTCTGTAGGCACAGTAACTAAAAATTCAAGGAAAAATTAATTAAAAAACATGTCATCCTCACCAGGTTAAATACAATAATAAGGGCTCCAATTAGGTTATGAAAAATTAAAACTACTACCCCTTCAGATATTTACACATTGTTAAACAAAACACACTTCTCTATATTTTCCATAGAAATATATGAGGTGAAATGAAAGCATTCACAAGACATGACAATTTTTCATGGTTCAGCCACACTAAGATAATTACAAGGAACACCCAAATGCAATGTGATTATATACAAAATCAACTAACTCACATGGTTGTTGTAATGTTTAGATCATGTTCAATATCTCTCTTGGTTTAAAAACAAACAAATTTTGAAAGTTCCTAGCTATCTCAACAAATGTATGCTCACTTCTTCTTTATATGATTCTTATTCTGAACACTTATATCAATATTTGTTGCACCCCATTTTTTGCATCATTGTGTTTCACATTAATCCAATTTAGCCATATAAATTTACCAAAAACTCACTAAATAATACCTTTTGGTTCACATGAGATTTAATTTTCAGAAAACCCTCATTCCAATCATCACCACTACATGAAAATAGTGTTTTTTGTTTGTTTTTTCACAGCATTTTATTCAAAACCGATGTGAAATTGATGATGAAACATTATCAAAAATATTTATTTATTAGTTTTTATTATTTATTTACTTTTTACACATAAATATAGTTTATTATTTATAATTAAAATAAGTTATAATATTTCAATTAATAAATATTTATAATTTTTAGTAAATAATATTTTTAGATTAAAAATAAATCATCACTATATTGATGAAGAGACTTCGGCATCAAATGGCCATAAATTCTGATCCGAGAGTCCATTTCAACTTCTCAAATAGTCAAATAAATACTTATAAAATGAGATAAAACCATGTGAGATTTAAATCATGTTGTAATCAAAATGAAAAATTTATTCAAATTTAAAAAGTTGAAAATCGATGTTGAATTTCAAACGACCATAACATTTAATTTGGATGTCTGTTTGGGATCTACCACCTATCAAATCAAATCATTCAACGTTATCTATGCCATTTAGGTCTGGAAACAACTCTTTGAGTATTGAACCCATTTTTATTCTACCAAAGAGACCCAAATGGCATCTGAAACACATGTTTCAGTTGCAAACCCCGATTTCTAAACATTGAAACGATTATAACATTCGATCTATGTGTCTGTTCAGCCTATACCACATATCATATCAATTTTCATTTCATGATCATCTATTTGATTGATTGTAGTGCTAAAAAAGGACTCTTAGATCACATATTATGGTTATTTAAGTAGTTTTATGGTATAATCAGATTCTTAATGTTTTATGATTTATCTTAATAATTATTTATTTTTTTGTTATTTATTATTGTATTTAAAATTAATTAATTTATTATTATTAATAATAATATTATTATTTATCTATTATTATCTATTTATTTATTTATTTATTTCTCAATTTATTTATTGATGAATTTCTTTATTTATTTACTTATTTATTTATTTATTAGTTATTATGTACACATTAATTAATAAATTTTTTAATTAATTAAATAGTTATTAATTATTTATTTATTAATAGTTTATTATTTTATATTATTAATTTATTTATTCTTTAATCTTTATTTTTTTAACTAATTAATTATTTATTATTTATGAATTATTTATTTAATAGTTATTTTTCAAAATATAATTATTGAATATTAAATGATACATATTGAATATTAAATGATTCATATTGAATATTAAATATTAAATATGAAATAAAAAATATTAATTAAGAATTATTTATTATCAATTATTAATTTTTTGTTATTATTAACTATAATTTACAAATTATAAATTATAGATAATTTATTTCATTATTTATCAATTTATATATTTATGTACTTATATATTTATTATTTATTATTTATTATATATTGTTTATTGTTAATTATTTGTTATTGATTCTTAATTATTAATTATTAATTTATTTATTTACAATTTAATGAATATTAATGTATAATTATATTATTAATAATTTTTTTTATTTATTATTTACTTATAAAATATTAGTTATTTATTAATTATTTATTAAAAATTTCTTAAAAATTTATTAATTATCTATATATTTTTCTACTAAGACTATTAATTCATAATGATTTATGATTGATTATTAGTTATTATTAATTATTAATTTTTAATTAACAATTATTTATTATTTATTATTTATTATTAATTATTTACTTTCTATTATTTATTATTTATTGTTTTATATTTATTATATAATATATATTTCTGTATCTATTATATATAAATGTGTTATTTATTTTTCATATATTAATTAATTTTTTAATTCATTTATTATTTATACATTACATATATAATATATGATATAAGTTATATATTATATATTATATATTTTATATTTTCTATTTTCTATTATGTAGTATATATTATATGTTATTTATTTTGTATTATTTATTACATATTACATACTACATATTAAATGTTATATATTATAAATCATATGTGATCTATTATATATTAAATATTACATATTAAATATTATGTATTATATGATAAATTATTTATTATCTATTATATATTATATATTATTTATTATATATTATGTAATATATATTATGTATTATATATTATGTACTATATATTATCTAGTATATATTATGTACTATATATTATGTATTATGTATTATATATTATATATTATGTATTATATACTTTGTATTATATATTCTGTATTCTATATTATATATTATATATTATATATTATATAATATATTATATATATTATATATTATATATTAGATACTATATAATACATATTTTATATTATTTAGTATTCAATATTTAGTATTTAGTATTTATTATTTACAAGTTAATATTTACTAATTACAATTCCTTATTTATTGTTTACTATTTATTACTTACTACTTCTTATTTATTATTTACTATTTATTATTTCATATTTTTTATTTACAATTCATTTCCATATCAAATATTTCTTTTTTTGTTATTCATTTATACTCTATTTATTAATATTTAATTTTTTATTATTAATTATTAAATATTAATAATTACGTATTAGTTATAAATTATAAATTATTAACTATTAATTATTGATTATTGATTAATCATTATTGATTTGTAATTATTTATTGATAATTATTTATTGTGTATCAATATGTTATGTAATATTTTTTCCAATTAATATATATATATATATTGAATTTGATTTATTGACCACATGAAGAGCATGCTAAAGTTTTATGTCCATGGAGAATAAGCAAGGGGTAAGGTGTTTAAATCTCACCCAACACAAAATTTCAATATATGGAATGGGCATGATCGTGGACATGGACTTGTGCATGGAGATGTGCATGAGCATGGTAATAATAAATAATAAATAATAAATTGATTACAACAATAAATAAATTAATAAATAATGAAAATAAATTAATAAGTAAATAAAAATATAAACAAAAAACTAAACAAATTGAACATAAATTTTAGAATGAATAAAAATATGTTTCGAATTTTTAGAATTTTTTTTAAAAATTAAAAACGATTTACCGATGGTTTAAGCTGCTGTTAAAAAACACCGTTAAATTTTTCTATGCTAATTTTAAAAAACTATCACTAATTATTTCCTGACATGTAATTTAGTGATGATATCCCAAAAAACACTGTAAAATGATTTATCGGCTGTTTAAACGGCTGCTACATAAAAATTTCACCTTAGTTCAAGAAACAACAGCAATATTCATAAGAATATCCTAATTTTGTGATGCTCAAAACAATAATGAATCTAAACACATTCATGAATCTCAACAGTTTGACAAAGATAAACACATTCACATAACTCGGTCCTTTTACGATTATAATAAGTTTATATAAGCTTACATAGATATCAAGATTCTCAATGATTTCATGAAGCTTAAATAGATTTTTTGATCTTCCAATCATCATGAAAAAGAAGATATTATGAATACCTATTTTCAAGAAAAATCATTCATGATTCACCTTTGTGATTTTAGAGCCTTTAAATTTTGGTTAGGGTTTTCTCTGTTTTCTAAGAATGGTATAAGCCTATATAAAGACATTGCCTCCCCTTGTGAAAATATTATATTTACTAGGTCCTGTTCAGGAAGCTCATCTTTTTTTAAAAAAACAAATTAATAAATGTTTCATAACTGGAAAATTTCTTAGTTATGATCCCTCTCTTATATCCTTTGTTACCATAATTTCTCAAGAATATCCACAGATTTGCGAAACACTAACCTTTCAAAAAGTACCAATCCTTCATGAAACACTAAAGAATTTTAAATTTAATTCCATTTAATAGTATTTTGATGAATCCATGGAAATAACACATTTCCAATGCTTGATACATCCTCCAAATTTGGGGCCCCAAAACATTGGAAACACTAGAAATGGTGCCACTCGGTATAGACATTTTTTTTATCACCACCTGGGAAACTATTTCATTGTATGGATCATATTAAACATACCTTCTACAATCACATTTAAAATACTATATTGATCTTGTCATCAAAAAATTTCATCCAAAAAAATTTACCAAAACAATGAAATTTTACCATGAGTCATATTTTCCCAACATAACAACACTAACAACCCTCAAATCCAGAAGACTGTTCATTGTTAAACTGTCTCCAAGATGTGTCAGCACCCAATACAGGTGTTCTAAACGTTGACATGTCTTCATATGGATTCTCAACATGTTATGAAGGGTTTACCCCTTCTATTTCTATCCCACCATGGATTAGACTTTGACATTCAAAATCGTACCCTGCCATATCAATACTGTAGCTCCACCCGACCACACCCACCACATAACACCAAAATGGAAATATTATCAGCATTTCATCCTCCCCTGTTTTCTATAAGGAAACACTATAAGATCTATGCCCAAAAAAAGTTATATGTCATGGGGCCTCCTCTACACTCTCAAAACATTCATTTCATTCCACAAAAAAAGTTCCCCTCTTTAAATGGTTTATAGAGAAAACCAAAAATTATATTTCCTATAAAATTTTTGTGTTACTCCCTCGGTTTAAAATGGATTTCTCTCATGGCCACAGATCCTAAATAGGGAGGACCATGACCTACTCTATGGTCTATTCCATTGAAATTTGTCCCTATAAGAAAAAACATCTCCTTATTCCTCTATAAATCCTTTAAAATCCCACTTGATACCCCTAAATACAAAACGTTAAATCAATTTCATTAAATTATATACCTCAAAAATAATTTATGTGTATGAGAATAAATGATAATTCAACATAAAATATGAAATAAATCTCCATAAAATGAAAATGGGAAACCCATCCCCTTATATAAAACACAATTTGAATAATTCCCACTAAGAGAAACCAAATTAAATCTCAAATAGGAATGGAAAAAAATCTTAACCATGAAGAGATACCTATTAAACTAGGAATAGAACATTCCAATAGTATTCTATAAGATGCTTCCCCCCAAACCATAACTAACTACCCATCAAATACTGAGAAGCATGTTAAACCATAGGAAAATAATATTACTAATTCCCCATAGCATCAAAATTTTCAAATCAACTCAACTTTCTAAAAACACTTCAGGCTTCTAAATCCTAGGGCTTGATGTCATACTCTAACTCTAGAAGACCACGTAACTCAAATCTTTTCTTGAACTCGATCCCTAAAGCTTTGAAAATTAATCTAAACCTTCCCAAAATCTTGTTAGTTACCTTTTTAGAAAACTTATATCATATAATTTAATATAAAATGAAATTATACAAGGCCGATCCCACCTTCTCAAGCCTTCAAAAAATAACTTACGAATCAAAAAATATCATTCATTGATGAAAAGTCAAAATGAAACACCCAGTCAACATTCCTATCGAAAAAATGTAGAAATTGAGAAGATATATAAATAAAAGGATTCCAAAAGAAATGGAAAACAATTCCCACATCTATATCTTCATACAATTATTCATTTAAATATCTAGATACACGTTAAAAATAAAATACTTATTAAATATTTCACGAAACTCGTCAGATGAAATTCCATTCATGTATGCACACATTATCTTTCACTCTATTTGAGAAACCTTAAAAGACGAGCCTATTTTTAATGGGGTTTATAGTTGATCCGAAGACCTCATTAACTCATGTGAAAAAATAAAATTATCTATTAGTTTCTCATCTAATGAGTTAAATAATCCGTCATTTAATTTTACTACTTCATATTACAAAAAATATAAAAAATCTACATCCCATGATTCTTTATTGTCTATCTATCATGGAACATGTTGTTGATGTTTTGATGACATATATTTTAAAAAGAATAAAAAAATCGGTTAGAAGATATAATATTAATGATAGAAATATCATAGAGAACATCATATCATGTCGGAAAAATATATATGTTCCAATGATATGAATCATCCAATGCATAAAATATTGCAATCACATCCTGACAATCAATATATTGATATAGATAAACATGTGAACCTAAATATCAATCCATTATATCCACACATATTCTTTCCAATGATAATCATATTACATCCATAATATTACCACCTCATCCATTCAATAATACCCACTCATCCCCATAATCTACATCCACTATATATCATCATATGAAAATCATATCTGGCATATGAAGAAAAATATCATAATAACCCATTCTAGGTAATGCTACAAATAAATAATCAACCCATTAATCAATTATCAAAACATGCACCATAAACAAAATATCACCAATACATAAGTATCAATATTGTTATTATCAATTTATTACTAAATATTCAATAAATATTTCCTGCAAAATCACATGGGAATCTGAATTAAATAATCAGAAACATATTATTTTATAATGAGATATTTAAAATACATGAATCATTTCAATTTACCAATATCATATTATCATCGTTCATTATGATACAACATAATTAAAAATGATCTTGTTTCATGCTTCATACATAAATCAATATATCAAGATTATTAAATTACACAATACAATTTAAATAAAATATTGACGACAACATTGTCAACATGGAATTGAAAAAATTGATATTTCATATATGATTTCATTTTTTTAATAAATCATTAAAAAAGTATCAAACTTTATCATGATGTCAATCATAATAAAGATATGTATAACAAAATAATTCCCAATTTAATCAGGCCTCATTAATTTATTCTAATCATGTTATATAATAAAATTAAAATCAATAATAACTAAATCATTAAAGATAAATTATAGGATTTTATAAAATTATCATGTTATAGAATTAAATGAACTCATGCATGAATATTTTATTTAGTTACAATAAGTTTTATAAATAAAATATTCATCAATTCACCTTTCAATAACATCCATTAAGTTAATATTTTTAATATCACACATTCAACAAAAATATTTCATTCAAAATAATTTAACTTGATTAATAAATAATCAACATGGTTATTCATAACTGGGAAATATTTTAGCAGAGTATTCTCCTGGAAAAACATAATTATTGACATGACATATCATTAAAGTGAAAAACTAATTTTAATTCCATGAATTCTCCTACTTTTTAATTTATTTTTCATCAAATCTAGTTTAAAAAAATAAGATATAAAATAGATAAACAATCATGAAACACAATTTTAAATATTTTATCATATAATCATAGGATATAATAAATAAAAATAAAAATAAAAATTTATTTATTATAACTAGTACGGATTACAAGAAACTAAACAATACACACTAAGGCATCCAAATAGGTCACGACTAAAACCCCCTTTAAAAAATGACACACACAAATTATCAATATTTTATTACAATAAATTTATATATGACATATAAATGAACTTATGTAATTGAGTGAGTAGTATGAATCATTCCATGTTATTATACATATATCAAACCACCACATCAATATTTATCACATCATGATTCCAATTAAAAAGATTCATCAACACATAACAGGAAATAATGAAAATTGTAATCCTCACACATCATGGAATGAAACACCATCATCAATGGTGTACGAGAGGGTCATATTATAGTTAAAAATATTCCCATATCTCTTTTTATCCACCCACATATTTATGACTATGTGGTTTCTGAATTGAATCACCTTCTTATTGCATTGCATCATCAGGCTAGTCTCATAGTAAAGATTATCATGTGTAATGGTACCCCTCGAACCCACATTAGTATTATATGTTGATGGAAGTATGGATTATAGGAACCAACACACCCTGCCACATTTTGATTATACCTAATTTAACGGTCATATTTCAATCCATGATTTACTTTTTCCCTATTGCACCAAGTAAGTCTCCAAGTCATTGTCGTGCTTCATGCTTCCCACTAGTGATGGATTAGAGGACATGTGGCCCAAATTAATTACAATGATGATAAAAAAAGTTCATTTTAGCTCACAGATATTAAAAACACAATGGTCATATGTCTCTTTGTCTCAATTTTGTGGCCCCAAATCAAATTTCATGTGAACAATTTCTCTATCAAAGTATTGCTACTGTGATGCTATATTAACTAAAAAAATACCCGTAATGGGTTTTCAACCATGGTATCTCAACATATGATCACATGGATTTACTACTTGATTATACCCCTAACATAAATATACTAGTAATAATTATGAATCAAAATTATCATCACAAAAAATCAATGCTTGATAATGATTCAAGTGCTCTTCTAAAATTATCTACCAAACAATCTGTGTATTTTAACCTAAGAAATATTGGTAGAGTGTGATTTTTGATTCATCAGATCAAATTGGACATCAATACCCATTTATTATCCTATCTAATATGTATACATGGTATTACTGGTCCTGAAGACATTTATTCCTTACGAAGTGCACACAATTCTCACCTATGTGTAAAACACCATGGCATTTTCTGAATTCTTTTAGAAAATATATTTAACAATATTAATATTTTATGTTACAAACAACACTAATTTTATATTTTGTTATAAAAAACAATTATTGGGTTCACATAATCTCGAGATTAGCTTTCATTATGCGTAAAACAATGTTTATACAATGAGTGACATACACTTAAAATAGTATTATTTAATGTGATAGTTATCCCCTAGATATTTTTATTGAATGTATAAAAAAAGATTAACTGAATTATGAAAATATTTTTTTACAAATGTACATAAAACAATTTTTTATATACAAATTATTTATAAATGTATATAAATAACATTTTGAAAATAATGGGAGTATTTTTCTAAAATATATATTTATATAAAGATGTGTTCTAAATAAATAAAATATAAAAACCAAAATAGGTGAATAATTTTTATGAAATTTATAAATTATATATTAATTTAATTATTAAATTTTATTCATTCATTTTCTTTCAAGACAAGAGATAAGAATAAATCAAATTTTACACTAAAACTCATTTTTTATAAAAATTAATTTAATCACCATTTCATGGAAAAATAAATTTAAAAATATTTATTGAAATTTTGTTAATAATTATTTTAGAAAAATAAATTATTTTTTGAAATATAATTTTTAAAATTAGATTAGGGTTATTTTTTGGAATGTTTATAAAATGCATCATCTGTTGATGAATAGGGAAAAATATTGAATTTTAATTTAAAACTGCATTTTGGTTTTTTTATTTATAAAGACAAATTATATATTAAATTGATTTTAAAGTGAAATTGGTTCATTTATAAATACATTAATTAAATTAGGTCATTGTAATCACTTTAATATTAAATTTCTATATAAGTACATTATGATCTTTTGATGATTATCACTTTAAAAACACTATTTCTCTTCTAGTGTATGAGATTATTTTTAAATTAAAAAATTACACTTATATTATTATAATTTGAAAAAATATAAGCCATATTAGGAATTATAAAAGTTTATATTATCATATAATTTCATGTAAGGATCCAAACCTAGTTTCCCAGAGCCAGTGCCTTATTTTAATAATATATATATGAATAATGAATATTCATTCAAAAATACCATTTCGTATAGTAGATTTTGGAAAAAAAGATACATATATATGATCAATATTACATTTTTAACGAAAAAATACTAATTTATTCAATAAGAAACATCCTTGCCTCCTATATTGTGCTTGTAAGTCATTTATAATTTACTTCATCATATCCTGGAAAATGAATCTTAAGAATCAAGTGAGCTCAAACACTCAGTATGAGTGAGAAATACAGCATAAGATAACATAAACATAGACATTAGTCATCGTGAATAATTGAAGAATCATTCCTTTAGAAATAATTAACATGAAGACATTATGCTATGAATATGAGTTGAGTGAAATAATGACATAATAAAACCTAATCATTGGTATTCTACTAGTAAAATAATGACATGAACATTCCATAAATATATTCATATTGAGGGAGGTTCATATTCTGGATAATCTGAAAAAAAATTCATTGACTCGGCCAAGATGTATAAAAATTACTAAGGCATTAGCTGAAATCATATGATAAATTGGGAAAGGCCTCAGCCAATTCCACGTTTATTTGTATCCTGAGACCTTCCAACGCATTTAGGGGCTATATAGGGCCCCAACTGCCACATAAAAGGTCCAATTAATTCCTAATATCTGTGGGAATAATCCTAAAACTACATATACATTCATATTGAATCTATCATATGAAATGTAACTAACACTTCTCAAACATTAAACATAATCACAAACCATTCAGAGTATATTTGGTGAATGGTTTTTGGATAGAACATCCACAATAAAAAAATTCATAAAACACCCAATAAAATATGGTACATATCATCATATATGATTAATCCCAATAATACATAAAATTAAAAAATAGTGTTGAAACAGAAAAATATTTTTATGAAATCATTAAGTAATTTTGGAGTTAAATAATCTTTTGTTTTGAAAACAAGAGTTCTTCTAGAAAAGTAGTTTTATAAAACCATAAATGATATAATATAGTATATTCATTATAAAATGAGTTATTTTATAATGGTAATGGTTTCTAAAAACTGATTATAGAGTTCAATTTTAAAATAGGTAAGGATTTGAGAAATTTATCTTGAATCGAGCTTGTATTTCAGAAATAATTTTGAATGTTCCTTTTATAACATGTATCCATAAATAAAATAGTGAAGGATTATGGTTGTTAAAAATATATATAACACTAAGACTGAATTTATTAGGATTTAAAAATAATACATAAGAACATCATTGAGGTAAGTAGACAATAAAAGTAACCCAAATGATAATGGAGGTTAAGGTGGAAAACCATTACAACTTTGTAATCAATCGATTCATATGCCCAATAATTAATAATATTAAAATGATACATTTAATACCATTAAAATATAAATATTAATGATATTATAAATCATTGTTTAGTATATATACAACATACACAGGTATAATTAGTGAATACACAAAATCTAACATAAATAGAAGTGAGAAGAAGAAACCCCTTACCTTAAGTCCGAATGTGTTCTGATATTGAATATAAGATATTGGAATATGAAATTATAATAATAAAAAATATTTTAGAACCATTTAGACATATATTTAGTTTATCATATATTTTCTTGTTCATTTATTCTCTATTTTGATAAGTTGTTATATTGACTTTCCTCATTCAGGAGTGTACATTTTCTTTAATTTCATAATCAGTTCAGATGTTATTAAGTAATGATGTTCATATGGAATGGAGTTAAATCTCCAGAATTAAAATTAAATATTATTTATTAACATAAATATGTGTTAATGGTCATTTATATCAAATTTTTACATGGAATGAGGATGAATTAGTAGATGAAATATTTATGACATTCACATAGATTATTTTAGAATTATTTTTTTATTAAGAAGTAGTTTTGTCATATGATTTATTAATACGAACATATATTGTTTAATGAATATTAAATAATTTATAATACATATATAATAGTATGGTTTATCCAAAAAAATGGTTTCATGACCCGTAATTAATGAGATATTGAAGAATGAATCTTCTTCATCCACAAATGATATAAATTGGAACCTCATGGATGTTGAGTTCCTTTATTGAATAAAAGATAGAGATAGTAAGGATTTTGATTATGGTTCTTCCATTTACATGATATAAATCTAGTATATAGATGATACTGGATCTATTGTGGTCATTTGGACAGAGGTGGTGAAGAGATAATAATAAAAGAAGATAAATTGAAATGAAAAAAATGAAAACAGAATGGTGCATTACCTCTTGAAATAATATCAATGAGATTATCTATAAGGGAATGTATTTTGGTCTTTTAGAAAGAACAAAAGCTTATTAGTTGTGAGGAGTGACTAAGGAAGGGTAATTGAGATGAAAATCGAGGAGTGTAAAGGATTAATAGAGTGAAGTGAATAGGGAGTGAGGGGGTTTTACAGTGGAGGTGAGGAGGGTTTTCATTATTTTTGAAATCATTAGTTTCTTAATTTCTCTAATGTCCAGAAATAGTTGTGATTACATGACCAAGAATAGTAATAAATTAATTTTAGTTATAACTAATTTCTATTACATGAATTATGATTCATAAGTTTTTTACGTAGGTAATAATTTGTATATAAGGTATTTTATTGTATTTCAATATTCATGAAAAATTCTAGTACTTCAATAAAATACAAAAAATTCACCATAACCATATATCAATGTGTAGAATCCAAAATTGATTTCCATTTTTCAAAAAGAAAATTAATATTATTAATTAAATATTTAAATAAAATCATAATTTATACAATGAAAATGATTTGGAATGATTTATTTACAAATTAAAAACATAGGTATGTCGTACTTCCACATGAATATTATTTATCTACTATCATAAATAAGCGTACTATTAATTTGGGTATATCACTACTTATAATGTTATGTAACTATTCATATGGGTGGGTTACTATGAACCAAAAAAATTGTTATCTATATTAAACTCCAAATAAATTACTGATCACAACTGTGTATGTGATATTTTATAAATTCACATTGAAAAAGTGAAAACTTATTTTTAGTTGGCTATGTTATAACAAAGTTGTTTTTTTAGTGACTCAATTATCTATGTATTCTATAATAAATATATTTGTAAATTATTGGGGTGATATATTATCCCCTCCTTAAAAAAAATTTCATCAAAATTTGATATTTAACTTATAATGTTAATGATTTATACAACAAAATTACTTTATGTAAACCCACATCGGAAATAAGGATAGAAAATATCCTCCTAGAAATGGTTTAGGATATATTAGGTGGTCACCCCTAAAAGTATTCTTTCAAATGAGTTGACATTAGTTGGATGTAAAGATATAGTCATTGAAGAAAAATATAAACATGTAGTTCTAATGGAAAATGATATATAACATGTTTATATGAATGTTGAATACTAGAAAACAAGAAAAACAATTATCGATTTTTTTGATGATTTTGATAATAGTAACAACTTTTATTTAAGAATATTTTCATTGAGTCGAGGAATTATTACACTGTATAAGAGAATAAATATAAATTTTTACTTACCCAATCATCCTTTTATTCCACATAAAAAATCTATACCTCATCAAAGAGCATGGGTTTCACAATTTGGTGAAGAAATACATTAACCTCTAAAACCTCATATAATGGCCAACACAATAAATCTTATAAATGGTTAAATAATTAAAAAATATAATGATTCAACACATTATAATGATGTCCTATAATATTATAAGTTGTACTTATCATTAACCCATAATCAATCATTAATCACCTCTAAATTTCATATTTCAATCATTTGAAAAACTTCATTATGTATCATCTTTAAATATGGTAAAAACATAAATTAACGTAAAAACCATATTGGAAAAATGATTTCTTCTGTATTCTATTTGTAAGATACATGATTGTTTAATCAATTATTTCTTCATCAATATTTCAACATTAGATATATATATTTATTGTTTTCATTCCCTTAATAATGATTTTTCCTAAAAAGTTTGTCTTTCTACAAAATCACTTGTACTATGTACATTTCATTATACAACCTCAAATACTTAATGAGATTATATTACAGTACAATGATTATATTTCTCATAATTCTTACAACCAGTACAATACTAAAAAAATATATATTCAAATGACATGTTTCATGAAAATAAATATTAATCATTCTACTTCATCTACTGTAGAATCATAACTTGATCATTATCCAAATTCATTATTTAGGGTATATTACAATGACTCTTGGTTCATTTAATCACACAGTGACCCATATCCTTGCAGTTAAATCATTTACTATAGGAAAATTATATCATTTTCTTGAAATTATGAGCATGGTAACCTTTTTATATACACATGAAGAAAACTATTTTTCCTCTCAAGAAAACACCAAGGTGCTTCCTTCCACAATTATCACATGTTTGAAAATAAATCATTTTCTTATTTCTGTTAACCATGTTTTAGCTTTCCATCCTCTTCTACATTTTCTTCCCATCAATGCAATAGGACTAAAATAATTCCTTCCATACCTCGTCAACACATGATACTATTTCCTTATATAATAAGTATACTTGGAGGAAAATCATCCATTGAAATGATGGCTTAAGAGGACCAGAGATATGATCCCTCTTACTCTTATAATCACGTAAATTTTTTAAGTTCTCATTCCTTATACTATGTTCCATTTATAATCAAATCAATATTAAATATTAGATCATAAAGTTATAAACTCACTGTATCTCTAAACATGGAATAACATATAATATAAATTTATGAATCAAAAATCCTAAAACCATATACTTTTGTTACTTTGGGGAATAAATCATTCATAATGGTGGGTAAATAAAATATCAATTTTCCTAGTCATATCACATTGGTGTTTCAATACAAAGAGTGAAGCAAGGCCCGATTTGTTATACCAGGATACATCGGGTCAAGCCCAGAACACCTTGTTAGAGTTCTTACTCTAAGGTACATCTGTGCCAGACCTACCACTACCTGTTTGTATGCGGACATGGATGTATTTGAATTAAATATCCACATAATCTACTCCTTACCAAAATACCAGTATGTTCTTGTATGATTATCTTCAATGATTATCTTATGGGTTTGTTCCCTAATATACATTTTCTAAAATTAATTTCTCGGTTTCCTACTAAACATCTTTTGATTCAAATATTAGGGACCCGACCCCAGTTTCCCGGAGCCGGTGCCTTATTTTAATACACTAGAATATAAAAACAGAATATGTATCATAATAGAACAATTAGTTTACTATCATTTTAAAATAATATATATATATATGTTCAAAATTATTTCTTTAATGGAAAACAATACTAATTTATTCCATTTGAAACATCCCAGACTTCATGATTAAGCTCGCAAGTCATTCATAATTTTCTACATCATATACTAGGAAAATGAAACATAAAAAAGGGGTGAGCTAAAACGCTGAGTTAGGGTAAGAAATAAAATGGATGAATACATAAACAGAAACATTAGGCATGGGAAATAAATAAAAACACATCTCTTTACAAAAAATAAACTTGAACACTTTAAGGAATGAATATGACCAGAGTAAAATATTTACATAATAAAACATAATCATGGGTTTTATACTAGTCAAATAATAACATGAAATTTCATTTACTAGATTCAAAATGTGGGACGTTAAAATTTCAGACATTTTGAAACATTTATTCAAGGACTCATCCACGATTAATAAAAATGATTAATGCCTCAACCAAAACAATATATCGAATTGGTAAAGGTGTCTGCTAATTCAACTTTATTTGTCTCATGAGACCATCTAAAACACTGAAGGGAAATAAATGAACCCCAAAATCATATAATATGTTTTATTTAGTCCTCATATGAGAGTGGATAAAAAAATATCTATTCATATTGTAACTGTCATATGAAATGTAACTAACATTCCCCAAACATTAAAGATAAACAATAACCATTCAGAGTAAATTTGGTGAATGGTTTTAGGATAGAACATAGAAAATTAAACAAGTCATAATCCATCCAATAAAATATGTAAATTAAATGTGAGATGATAAAACCTAATAAAACATTAGAATCAACAACAGTGTTTAAATAGACAAAAGTACCCTAATAAAATCATTAAGTAGTTTCTAAGAGAAATACACTTTTATTTTTGAAAGAATATTTCGTTTGGAAAGTAATTTTATAAAAACAAAACTAATTTAATATATTAATTTCATAATAAAATGAGTTATTTTAAAATTTAATGGTTGATAATAACATATTATAGAGTACTATTTAAAATAGGTAAGGATTTTAGAAATTCTCTAGAATCAGGCTTGTATTTCAGAAATAATTTTGAATGTTTTATTTAAAACATGTATCCATCCATAAAATGAGGAATGATTTTGTTTGGTAAACATAAATAGAAAACCCACACATAATTTATGTGGAGTACAAAATAATACTAAATAACTTGGTTGAGATAATTATACAATAAATGTACCCCGAATGAAAATTGATGTACGGGTGGAGAACCATTAAAACTTGGTAATCAATTGATTCATATGCAATAAAATTAATAATATTAAAATGATACTTTGAATACCATGAATATAAATATATTCATGATATGTTAAATAAATATGGAGAATTCTTACACCATACACATGTAATATTAGTGAATACGAAAAATATCTCAAAAAGGGAAGTGAGATGAGGAAACCCCTTACCTTAGGTTCGAATTTGTTCAGCTCTTGATCATAAGGGACTTAAATATGAAATTAAAATTATTAATAACATATTCCAGAACCTATTATACATTTATATAGTTTATTACAATTCTGTTTAGTTCATTTATTCCCAAATTTATATGTTATTATATTGAATTTTTTCTATCTAATGTGATCATTTTCTTTATTTTCATAATTGGTTCACTTATTCTTAGATATTGGAGTACATGTGGAATGGATGTAAATATATAGAATTGAAATTAATTATTATTTATGAACACACATATGTTTTAATGGTATTTTATATCATTTTGTTACATAGAAATACGATGAATCATTAGATGAAATATTTATGACATTCAGATAGATAATTTTAGCGATATTTGGATTATTAGGAACATGTTTGGTCATATGATTGAATAATATGTACATATACTGCTTCCTAAATATTATATATGTCATAATAGATATATTATAGTCTTTTGTAACTATAAATTTGGATTCATGACGCGTAATAAATGTGAAATTTAAGATCAAAAAATCATCATCCACAAATGATATCAATTTGAACCTCATGGACATTGATTTCGTTTATAAAATAAATGTGGGAGAGTGTGTGTGTAAGGATAATAAAGATGGTTATTCAATTCACATGATATAATTATATTATAAAGAATATACTGGATCTATCATGTTCATTTGGATAGAGGAGGTGAGGATAAGATAACAAAAGAAGATAAATTGAAATGAAACTAAATGAAAAAGAAGGGTGATTTACCTCTTGATATAATCTCTTTTAGAACCTTCTAAATGGAAGGGATTTTGGTCTTTTGTAAAGAACATGAACTTATAGGACATGTGATGTGACTTAGGAGGTGTATTTTGGTAGAACATTCAGGATCTTCAAGGCTTAGAGGAGTGAAGATAAGAGGCATTGAGGGGGGGGGGGTATAGTCGAGGAGAGGTGGGTTTTCATAAATTTTTAATCATTAGTTTATTAATTTTCATCTAGACCAGAAATAGAGATGATTACATTACCAAGAGTACTAATAAATGCATTTTATTTCGAACCAGGTTGGCTTACATCACTTATGATGTTCTAAATTGTGTATTTAACAGATAATTTGGATATACAATATTTTACAATATTTGACTATTCATCAAATATTCGAGTATTTCAGAAAAATAGAAAAAATTGCCCCTAACCATTTTTTGATTAGTAGAATCCAAAAATTATTTCCATTTTTAAAAAAAAATAAAATATTATTAATTAAATATTTAATTAAAATCACAATTTAATTTTAAAAAACATTTCAAAACATTTATTAACATATTCCAAAACACAGGTTTATCATAATTATACTTTAATATTATTTATATACTATAATAGTTACGGTTAAAATTCATGATTGTATACAACTATTCATAATGGTATATTACTATTTATAAGGGTATGTTAATATTCACAAAAAAATATGTTTTTCTTATCAAACTCCAAATAACATACTGATCACAACCGTGTATGCCAGATTTTCAAAGTTAGCATCACAGAACTGAAAAAAATATGTTTACATTGATAGGTTATAACAAATTTGTGTTTTTAGAGACTTAGTGATACATGAATTCTATATGAAATATATTTATAAATTCTAGGGGTGTTACATTTCAACTGAATTTTTTGAACAAAATGAATCGTGAATGTAGTAGATATTAATTATTGTTGTTATGGTAACAATGGGTTTATCGGTGGATACAATAAAAATATAATGGTAAAAATAACTTATAAAATTATCAAACAACTATTATCTGAATATATTTATATCATTAAACCACTAAGGTTCTATAATGGCCCATGTTTTACCCTTTGTAACATATGAAAAACAATGGATCACTCAATTCTCTTCAAAAATACCCATTGTTCCATCCACAAAAGATGTTGAATAAAACCAATGTCCTCTCTTACTTACTCCTTAAAAACCATTTTTCATCCAATATATTCAAAACTAAATTCCCAAATGTCCTCCCCTCATCATAGAAGTCTTTACTTCAAACTTACAGATGATTCCCACAAAATATTTTTCTTTCATCATTGATTATTTTTATATTATTTCATTCCCCACATACTTCAATTATTTTTATACTATAATTATATAATATCATAATTTTTTTTATATTGATAATTTTTATATTTACTACATTACCTACAATTATCACGACTTTAGACAAATTGGTTGCAAAATCATCATTCGTGTGAATGGTGGACTACTGCCTTCTGTACCAATGTCATTTGTTTCTCAGATACCTACTCTCGAGGATGTACATAGTGATTGATTAATAATTTATATATGTTATATATGATACTAATTATTTTATTATTTTTATTTAAATATTGTATCACATGTACCTTCATAATCTATATTTTTTGGGATTGAAATAATGTTACTTGTGTCTACGAAATTCTACCATCTGCCAAAGAGATGTGATTAAAAAATGCTTTACATGGATGGTGTTAAGAATAATTTTATTGAAAATATTATATATACATATGTTATCAAAAATTATTCTATAATGATAATATATATCACTTAATTTTAAGTTTTTCAATATGGTGAGAAAATGGAATCAATATTCATGTGTAAGTACAACCAACTATCTCCATGAATAATGTTTTTCATATTTCATCCATAAATTTTATAGATGACTAAAATTACATATATAATTTATATTTTTATGATTTATATCATTGTTTTAATTCTAGACATGATGAAAACATGACCCATGTAAGAGGGAAATGAATAACATTCTAAAGCATATTTGAAAAACAATGTAGTTATTACATGAATCATTATTTAGACAAGAATTTATTAGTATTTGTGTAATACAACTCCATAAGTGAATAATATATGATAATATATTTATAAATAAGGTTCCATAATAAATTTTTAGTAAAATAAATTTTTATACATTATTTTATAATGTGAACAATGGAATTCAAGACTTATGGGAAGGGATATTCATCTCACATTTATTTTTGGTGGGAGAAATACCATATCCACCACATGATTCCTTTTTCTTGTGAATATACCGCACATAAATGTATTTTATTATTAATATAAATTTAAATTAATATTATTTACAAATCCATTTGAGGATATATATTTCATGGGTTTTATAATTTAAATGATATCAATGTGATAAGGGATTTCGAGTCTTTCATTTAGGTCTGGGAGAAATATTAAAATTCACCACTCGTAAATTTTTTGTGGTGTATAAACATAAAATTTTACATGTTATATCAAAAATACAATTGTTTTCAAGATATTTATTGTTTCATTTGATGTTATTATTTATTAGGGATTATGATTCAGAACATTACCAATGTGGTTTGGGATTTTTGTCCCAATTTTCCTTCTTTGAGCCATACGACATGTTATGTTGCATATTATTTAACGAGTTATATATAAATCCTCATTGATGTGTAATATTAGGAATATATTTTTCTTAATGATATAATATGTTCGATTCTATATTATTCCATCTGGGGGAATATGATTCAATGTTACAAAAGTTGTAATGATTTTATGTTACTATCTCATCATTTATCGAGATTGTTTATGATTATATTTCTAATTATAAAATATTAAGATTCATATCCCACGAAACATAATAATTTTAATATCTTCTATAAATTCATGAAATGTTCTAGTAATAGTATAATTTTACAAACATTGGTAACTAAAAAAATTGAGGAAATGTTTTTAAGAAAATCTTACTTTATTTATCTCTTTGGTTGAAACCAAATTTTCTTCCAAAAACCATGTTTTAAAAATTTTTATTATACTATTATTTTTATATGAAAATTTTACCCATGTTTTAATTTTTAGGAAATAAATAATGTAACATTATTTTCATTTTCTAAACAATTCTCCATTGGATATTATATAATATGTGAATGGATGGTTTTTATGAGTATAACTTGAATGAAAACTTATGTTATGAAGAAAATTATTTAATTTCAATGATAATTTATATTTTTCATGGTTATTTTCAAGAAATATATTTTTAAAAGAAAATATTTGCAAAATGATCAAATTTTTAAACTTTTTTAGAACAGAACTGATATATTCCCTAATAAATGTTTTAAATGTCCAATATAAAATCATTTTCCATCCAAGATAAAATCTTTTGATATTACCTTCACATTAATGGGGTTATTATACAAGGATATAATTACAATTCATTATCTACATGGTTATAATGACAAGATGACTATGAAACCTATTTTGTTTCCATGAGTAATTAAAACATCATAGGTAATTATAGAATAATAATTTTTTCAAATATATTATTATTTATGAATTATATGGTAATTTTAAATTAAGGGGGATGTTATGACAAGGCACATACATGACATGCAATATTTTGATTTTTAAAATATTATTTTATAAACAAGATTGACTAATACAAAAATACTATATTATAAATATTATTTATTAAAATGGTCATTATCTCTTAGAAATTGTATGCGAGGGAATAAAAAAATAACTATATTATGATTAAACATGTTTATTAATAATTATTATTTTATTCTATTAAATTTTAGAGGCCTAAAATGAGATTAAAACCAATTTTAATCATAAAATTCTCTAATATTCTTTAAAAGGACGTTTTACTGCCTTTTGATAGTGACCCCTTTTTAAATCACATTTTTGTCACCATTATATTTTATAGTTGAAAAAATAAACTTCTTCATTAGATGTAGGACAAAAAAATATATTTTGTTTCAATTTTAGGAATTTTTATATTTAAGTTTATATTTTATTGAATAGTGAAGAATAATGCATTTAAAATCAAAACTGATTTTTTATCATTCTTATTTATATAGTTAGATTGCCTATTTAATTGGTTTTATGATGTAATTAGATAATTATTTTATTATTTAATCAAATTTAGTTCACTATAATAAATTTAATATTGAAAATTAATTGAAAAACTCTGTGAACTTCTGAACGTTTTTCTTAAAAAACATGTTTTCTCATACCAGCAAAGGTTTTAATTTTATATTTAATTTTTTCCACTTTTTTTGAACTGAATATTCAGAAAAAAATTGTTATTATTATAATGAGTATGAATTTTTTTGTTCAATTTGGATGAATTTTTTTTTGTGAGTTGTAACTTCAGAGTTTTAATTACCACTATTAACGGTAAATTGGGTAATTAAACATAAAAATATTATTATAAAAAAGTACTACTACAATCAAACGAGTCTTAATGCAATTATATGTCTTATAATTGATCAATATAATCCATGGGTCAATATTAGGGCCATTGGATTCCAGTTGGGTGTGATTATGACAGTTGGAACTTTAACATTAGATTAATGGAAAATATGTCATAATCATGTCGTTATAACAAATTATTTTTTACTATTTGGATATATAAATGGAATCTTCAACAAAGTATAAAAATTATAAAGACAAAACTATTACCTACATCATGGTAATTTATTTATCATTTTTAGGAATTATATAATTATATATATTTATGACACAATGATGATGTTGTAATTAGTTTATTAAAGAAAGAATCAAATAAATGAAATCAATAATATTAAATAAGTATAATTTTAAATTTTTGAATCTATACATGATTTTTTATGACAATGACATAATTTTATTTATTTAACATAATTTATTCGATGTAATCAAGATGTTATGATTTTTTTAAAATGGCATGTATTGATTAGTTTCAAAATTGACATAATTCCAAATATAAATTTTATAATATATAATTAAAAAATATAAAATTTATAAAGAATTTGTTTTGGAAATGAAGTTTATATATATCATAAAATATCATTAATGACTCATTCATTTATCATTTGGTATGTTCTGGTAATTATTTGAACTCCCGAAGGGTAAATTAGTTGATAAAATAGTATGATTAAAAAAATTAAAAAAAGAAACATATTAGAAATTATTCAAAACACGTATAATTTTATTTTTAGTATTATATTTCTACCCATAATCATACTATATTATAACTAAATACAATTTTACACATTTCGATTTGAAATTTCATTAATATTAATTTAATACTTCAAATAATTTCAGAGTTGTCCCTCCCCTCTCCTATTAAAAGTCACCCATTTATCTATACTAGTACAAATTAAAAATATTTTGGATTGGCCAAGGACAAACCTAAACCATTCCTAGAATCCCTAACCCTATTCTCGAGACATTAGATTAGGCATAGTAACCTATATAGAGGTGTTGATATTTTCTTCAATGATGTCCTATAGAAGAAGATGTATCGTTTTATTTTAGAATTTATATTTTATTTCTTCTTTCACATCCATAAAACATATTATTAAGAAATTACATAATAGATACTATATCCTGAATATAATGAGATATATTTATGATAATATCATCACTTAAATCCATACCAACAACCATTGAATTGAAAATAAATTAATTAATTCTGTGTACATATGAACTATCACATTGATGGACCAATATAATTTGTTTTTCATACCCATCGCACATGACTGGTTATAATAATCGAATTAATGTTAATTAATGATATTAATGATATATTAATCATTTTTAATAATAAAATATATATTATGCTCTTACATTCTAGGTGCATAAAAATGATAATGTCCTACATGTGTACAGGCAAACTATCACCTCAACGAAGCAATGTGACCCATTTTTATTCATTTTATAAATTGTATGGTATATATACGTATATTTAAATGATTTATATTATAATAATGATTTTATGATCATTATGGAAAGATAATATAATACTTAAATTCCATCCCTAATGATCAATGAAAATTATAAAATGTTAACAATTTCATGCATTGTTATCAGATGACTAGTTATAAAATGTATGGCTTCACCTCCAAATTAACTGGGACTAGTTTCTCACATTTCCTAAAAAGTGATTTTATAATAAAATGTTAATTTTCAGTCAGTACATTTTTCATAGACATAGTTTTGGGTTTTATTTAATGGTATAATTGATGTATAAAAATGATAACAATTTCATGATTTTTATTCTGTAGATGAATTACTTATGACCACATAGACTACTGACATCCAACCATGGTCATTTATTACTCAAGTACCAAATATTGAAAAAACCTCTGGTATAAACATTAATAATTTTTTAATATTTGTAACATTGTAATAAGTGATATAAATTAAAGAATAAACATGAAAAAGGATCTTTTGAAATTATAAACTAAACTATGTTTATTATTCAGAAATATAAATTTGTACGTGATGATTCAGACTCACAGTAAATAAATTTGTCTCATTATTATTTCATTGAGGAAAATATTAATGTTATACACCACCTTATTTTATAATGTGTACAGTCAACCCATTTTAATGTTATTTTAATTAAAAAAATTTCCAATGGAATATTTTTATAGGAAGAATTTTAATTTTTTAAAAAACTGAAAAATGGAATGTTTTTTTACATATACGACGACAACTAATTTCCCACCACCATTACCGATATTTGATTTTTGGATTCCTCTATATGCCTTAGTGTTTTTAAATGAAAATCGAATTCCTTATTCCCTTTTTGAGTGTTTTGGGTACTAAAAATGGTTTTGTAAGTGTATTGACTATTTCAACATCTTGAAATGATTTTTTGTTATTAAAAATGATGTATTATGCATGAAATGTTGATAATTGAAATATTATATGAGTTATGATTATATAATGGTATATGGACATTTGAAGAGTGGTTATGTGATAATACAATGGTGGGTGGTTACTTGATAAAATAAGGATTGGTGGATGCATGGTACACGATGGACAGCTGGTTATGTTATAACCAATAATGGATTTTATATGGAATTTAGCCATATGGCTATTCCCTAATTTTAAATTGAAATTTATGGATGTAAATTGTATGGTTATTCCATTAATGTATTATTATGTCCTAGGTTACCATTATATGTTATAAGTGATTTATATTGGATTTGTGGTAATATTTTGATTACAAAAATTTTAATCAATGATATTTTCTTCCATGAGGAGTATTTAATACTTCTTAGAGGTGAAATGTATTACTTTTTGATAAAGTATTCATCATTTACTTGTTTCTTCATGAATAATAGTTTTCCTTATTTTTATATCCCTTACTAATATTTTTTTCCTCATCCCATGATTTTTGATATTCTTCATAGGATTTAATGGATAATAGGGTCAAGGATGTGATCATGGAAAAGTAAAGAGTTTTAATAAATAAATGATCCCTTGTTTATTTTTAGACATTTTTTATTTTACTAAAAGATGGATAGTGAGTATATGTTTCTGGTTTTTAAATATTAGTTGTTATGTAATTGTGGTGGCCCTATTCTCTAAATCTCTAAACCTGAAAAGATCCTCAATATTAAATAATGTCAAATTATTGACATAACTCAGGATTATGTATTGTTTATGGCTAGGTCCTTATATTTATACCATGATGAAAGGATTATGAAACTTTCCTCTTTTCTAGGGGTTATGATATTATGGAATGTTTTTGGAAACCGATTTATATTCATGGGATACGATATGATGAATATTTTAGGATATTATAGAACAATATGTATGATATTCCTTTTGAGATGGTTGGGAACTATATCTCCCTCCAATTATTTGGGTAAAGTTTAATATCTCATGAGACTGACAGGAATAAAAAATGCGAACCTAGTTCAGTAAGGGACATTGTCATCTATGATGGTCTTGAGAGTTAACCATCACTACTTTTATGTTATGTGTGTAGTTTTCTTTCATGTACATTATATTATGCATGAATGTGATTACATGTTCAAAATAATATGTGTGAACCAGATTACGTGGTCACAATGTTATGCCTGAACCTAATTAAATGTTCAAGATGTTATGTATAGACCTATCTTTCATTTCCATAATGTTATGCATGAGCTTGGTTTCATGTCCAATATTTTTTATGAGGTCCTAATTTCTGGTCCTCAAATTGAAGAGTGAACTTGTTTCTATTTACATATGTCCACAATTTTATAAGATCATTTCTATTCCAAAAATATTGTCTTATGAAAATGTTATTCATTCATGGATAATGTTCCTGATTCCATTATTATTCATTTTTTATGGAAAAAAATTTTAACACAATAATAGAGTATTTTTATCTTTAATATGTAGGGTATAATTTTCATATTATATGATCATTTCATCATACCGTTATTTTCATGTAATAATTACATATCACCCTTTTTTACCCTTTCTAAGAATTTGAGCTCACACTTTATTATCGTTCATTACTTATGTAATGAAGAAATGTATTATATGTGATATGTCTTAAAATTGTGATTTTAATGATGAATATAGTGGGATAAGACATAGCTCCCTTATGGATTAGTTTTTATGTTTTAATGTTCTCAAATACAGAGAACTATTATGAAACATAGAGTTTTGTTTATGTAATGAAATGAATATTAATAAAGATTATTTAATTACTATGTATGATAAGCCTAGGTCATAATAATAACAAAATGTAACTCCATTTCATCATTTACATATAATATATTATATTCCTTTTTCCTGAACAACCCCCATTGATACCCTTCTTTTTTTGAGTGTCTCATTTTCCACTTCATCTGATGTTTTATAATTACAAAATACCCTATTTAATACCTCTTTTTTAGTAGCTTTGTGACCATATCAATTTTTTCATACATACAAATTCCTTATTTTATTCTCTATAAGATTTTTATGAAATATTTCTCATCCAATATTTCAATTCTTGTGGAAGATTAGAATGATTCATAAATCATTGTTTAATTATGGATTAATTTTATTTATTATTTAAATCATTACTATTAAATTATTCTTATATATTTAATCATTTTTAAATTATCTCTATATTAATTTAATATATTCAATAATTCAATATATAATAATAAATATTTTATTATTTTTTCTCTTAATAGTTATTGAGGAGTGAATTTTAGAACTTACACTACTAGAAATTGGTATATATGTGATGGGGAATTCACAACAAGGACCATTAAAAAATCATTTTCGATAGGATGCCACCTAAAATGCCCCATTTCCCAAAATTTTATAGTAAAAATATTTTGATAACGGACATGGACTCATCGCAAATGGTTATTCGGATCGTTTCGTTAAAACCCTAATGTGACGACCAGTCAAAGTGGTGTCACAAATTGTTTTCAAATGGTATTTAAAAAATCTTATAATCATGACCCATCACAAATAAAATTTTTGATCGTGATCCCATCGTAAAATGTCAAGTTCAAGTAGCATAGAAAAATAAAAATTCTAAAAATATTTAATTTTTAAAAAAATTAAGAACAATAAAATTACATTAAATAATAATAATAACAATTCTGACGTTAAAATTGTAAATAATATTAATATAATGACAATAATAAAATTATATTAATATTAATGACATAATAGTACTAATAGAAGTAAAATGAAATAAATTATAAAATAATATTATTAATTAGAATATTTATAGAATAATAATGTAATATAATATAAAAAATATTAGAAAAATACTATTATTCATATCAATGAAATAATAATATAAATATTAGTAAAATAATAAAAAATTATAATATTATTAAAACATCAATATTCATAAAAATATTAAAAACAATATAATAGAAAATAATAAAATTATAAAAACAATTAAAAATTTTAATAATGTTATAAAAAATAAAAAAAAATTAATAAATACTAAAAATTGAAATATTCACGATAATATAAAAAACACATGATATAGATTTTTAAATAGTTAATATTACAACAGAAATTTACATTCAAATGTTTTATCAAAAAATATATGCATCACTGTGGGGGAGGTTCTTCTAGATGAGCTAGAGGATATGATGGAGGGACCTCAATACATAAACCATGAGTCAAATGTTTCATGTACCCTATCTACTTTGGGTGCTACTACTGCAATCGAATTATCTTCTCACACTAATGTTGTTCCTATAATCAGAGATCTTCCTACTAGTACTACTACAATTGAGGCATATCCTCCTACTATTGATACATACTCTCTATAAGCTATTCTTGTTCTCACAATTGATCCTAATATTTTGAAATAAATGATGTTGACTCTACATGATCTCTTATCAACTTAGATGCCAACATCACAGTTATACAATACTTACTCCTAGGAATCAATTTAGATCTAATACAAACAACTCAACATTTCTTGAATGTATACTGGGTCACCTATATCCTTACTGCCTCATCAAATTGATCGGCACTGGTATGATCATTAGTCTTATCCTGACTTGTAAATTGTGCAGAAGATCTCACATCATCATATAAATCGTTAATTTCAATTCAAAATAAAGTAGTAAAAATAGTTTTTTCAATTAATTTTAAAACTCAAAAGCGAATTATACTAACCCTAATATGACGCTGGTGATCATTTCCAATCTATCTGGTGACTGGATCACTATACATTCTTCTATAAAAGTCATACTCTATAATATCAGAATATTTGACTACCTATTTGAATATAAAATATAATGATAACATTTAAACTTACATAAACTGATTATGAAAACGTACATACCATGTGTTCCCTATGCGTACTGAATATACGACTTTCGACACAACGTTTCACCTCATGTCTCCCCTAGTTTTGTCGACCTACCAATGTTCTCCTCTAAAAATAAACTACCAACCAGTGTGAACATAATAAATCCCAAAACTAAGATGAAATTTAGTCAAGTCGGTTGGTGTGACAAGACTCATCAAACTATGTCACTCCTACATTCATAATTTAATTCCTTCTAAAATTGTGCAAATTCTAGTGGCAACGCTCATGCATAAACACATCCCATGACTTGTAGATAGGGTCACTCATGTTCTCATCGATGAGATATCATAAACCCTACAAATAATTTATAATTTTATGTTATTATTTACATAAATTTCATTTAAATATAATATATTTATTTACCATCCAATGATCGAACATGCGGTTCTGAAAATCATTGAGAATATAATTCCATTTGACATATACTTAAGAAAAATAATTTCACAACACATCACTCCCCTATCTGATACCTAAATGTGAAAAATATCTAAAAAATAACAAATACTCAAATAATTATTATATAATCAAATTAGTGAAAGAATACTATAATACAGAGGTAATCATACCTCTTAATGCAAGGATAAAAGCTAAAATATGGACATTACTTGTGGATAGTGTTAAGAATCAACAATCTATCCTAACAACACCCCCTCCAATGACATCCTGAATCACTAGCATTCTGAGGGTTAGATTATCTAACATCCTTCTCATTCAAAGGTAGATCAACCTCTTCTAATTGAAAAAACTAATCCTCATCCATTAGAGACAAGAAATTAAAATTGTTTTCAAATAGTTATGAAAAACTTTTATAAATAGATATATTATATACATGATTATAATCACCATTTAACTATTTTAGTGTTCATATTAATCCTCATCATCACATCTGACGATGTCAATGTCTTTATAATCCTCCTCAAAATCATCAATTTCCATATGAGTTCCAGCTTCATCGTCTCTTTCCATATCGAAATCATTAGTAACTTCATTAACATCATTATCTTCATCAAACCATTATTGTGGGGAATCCTTATTGATATTAGTGTCTCTTCCTGTAAAAGATGGATTTGAAATTGCCTTTTAAAAAAATTTCAAACCTATACACTTCATCAGAACCACATTTTGTTTGAGTAAATTTATTTTCCCGGAAATAAATTTTTATTATGCTCCACAAATCACCTATCTCTATTAAAGTAGCACTATAATTTGTATAATAATTTAGGTGTACCAGCTAATTTTATAAAAGTGGATTTTTCATAGCAAGAAGACCTTTATATTTAATATCCAAGATTCTATGGGTTAGATCAACACACAAGACTCTCTCATTATCCAAACAATAAAATTTTATCATCATAATTTTATTCTATACCAGATAACACAATTCAATAATTCCATCTATAATTCCATATAAGTCAAAATTAGTTTCATTATGATGAGATCCTCTTACGAAAATAGCACAATTAATTTCATTTACGATTCCCCATAATCATGTGTATGAAATCCAAAATGATTCAACACATATGAATTATTAGATATTACCATTTTATATGTTGGGTTAATCAATACACACAATCAATTATCAATTTTATTAGAATTCTATGATTCATGAAAATTATTATTAAAATTATCAATATGACAAGTAATAAATTTATTTTATATTTTAATCCATAAATAATTTATGTTACCATTTCTTGAAACAAGTTGGAAATACTATTTTCCCTGAAGTTCATCAGGCACATATACTTTAATTTGTGGAAGTTATTTGTTTATATGATTATCATATAACCTAAATATAAAATATGATTAATTTTCTATATCAAATATTTTTGAAAAATTTATAGGATCACGAATAGTGAAAATGGTTTCATTTCACCATAGTTGATCTGAATATATTTATGTGCTCTGTGAGGTGTCGTTCATGAACTCCACCAAATCCAAGTTATGGTTGATTACAAATATATAATTGATTTCTCATTTCATTTTCAAAACATCCCTCTTTATAGACCTTTTGATTTTTTGGGATATTATTATTGAAAATAATTAGAGTAGGAATAGAAAATTTCATCTTGAAAATAAGATTCATTAATTGAGCCTTCAACAGAATCATTATTACATAAATTTTTCTTCAATTTATGCACGTATCTCTCAAATGGGCACATCCCTCATAACTATACCCGACATATACATTTTCATTTGTGTGGATAATTATTATCAAATGTTCTATTAAGTCAATGAATTAATTCAGTAATATCCTGTCATGTTTATATAATATTAATACAATATCTTCTTGTATTTTTTTAATACGTTGTTGTTTGTTGTCGCCACATAAATATATTTGAAAAAATATGATATGTCTCTTATCCCATCCAATATCCTTGAATTTGAAAAACAGATTATTCCAATTTGTAGATGTCTTTCCACTATAACCTGATACTCATGAATTTTAAATCCTGTAATTTTACCATTTCTGACCCATCTACCAAAATTGGAAGCATAACCATATAGAGTTCTCAATTATAAAATCCACTAAATAAATATTAATCATTTTCATTTTGATAGTGTATAATCTTATTTTTTCTTCATTAACTTCTATAATCTATCAGTTTCAAAAATTTCACGATCTAGTATCTGGAAAATTTTTGCAAGATATAATCATGCCTTTACATTATCATTGTTCTTTCCTAGTGTATCCAAATATGAATCAAATAAGTTATCAAACTATTCATTATAAATATGCTTGACATTCAATATGTGAAATACCAAAAAATCGGACCAATAATATAGATCCCAAAAAATTCGTTGTTATATCCAATTCATTTCTTTCCAAAAGTCATCAATTTTTTGTTTAATTTTTGGTCAAAATGTTATAGTTCGAATTGAAGTGATTGTTGATTTTAAATACATATCAATGAATATTATTTTAAATTCATCTCTTTCAGTTTTAGTTTTTAAAAAATTATATTTATTCCTCTAAAAAATGATCTGTTTGATAGAATTTGTGATGACATTAGTAAAAACAATGTTTCTTCCATTGATGAGTATAAACACATTATTATCTCTCATACTATATGGACATGATTTTTTTCCATGTGTACTCAATGTAGATATCATAAAATGTTCTCGAAAGCCACTAATTTTCCATATCAATGCATTTTTCACTATGATATTTTGTTTCGCATCAATATCATATGTACAAACACGATTACTGCACAATAAATTTAACTCCTTAATTAATGGTTTCAAATAACATCAATATTATTTTATGAATGAACAGAAATTAAAAAGGTCCAAAAGATATATGGCTCCTTCATAAAAATTAATAGAGGTAAATTTTATGGAGTTATAATGATTGGACAATATGAATACTAACTACTGTAAGAACTAAATGGATAGAAACCATTAGTTGAATGAACCTATCACACATTTTAGTATTAAAAATAAAAACACAGATTTACATATTCAAATGTTTTCTATGAATCACTATCAGAGGGATAATTTATTCTTTTATGAGATGAAATTTTGGTTTCATACCATGAAATCAATTCTGTTGTGTTCCAAGTCAAAATTAAATGTTGGTATATGGGTGAATGTGGGAAAAATTTCAACCATTTTACTACAATAAATCTATAATTCCCAATATATACTTCTTTATAGATTAATTTTCCATATTTGGGACAATGATTCAATGGAACATTTTCACCATTATATAAGATTAAATCATTTGATCATTCAAGAATCTCTGGAAAACCATGACCCAGATTTTGAAACAACCTCTTGCTATTATTGGAATTTGTAGGAAACACATTTCGTTCAGGTAATAGTGTTTCAACTAAGAAGAATACCTGATCATAATGGAAATTTGGAATTCCATCATATATTTTAATATCTATAAATTTTATAACTGCTTCAAATTTTATTGTCATGAAACCATGATTTAATGCATCTTCCACGGACCTCAAAAACCTCATTATATATAGATTCTTATAAACTCAGGAGTTAAATAAATATCATCCTAAGTTTTTGTTTTTTGAAAAAATAGAGAATCCACATTATTTTAATAAATTTTGAAATAATGATGGATCTAGAACAAAATTTTTAGTATCTTCTCAAGAATAGTGTTCACTGCATGGATAGAAAATAATAATAATTAGGTTGAAAAATGAAACACAGTAGATGCCACCCTATGTTGTCAAATATGTCAAATTCCCTCAGAGAAGATTTTTTACATGGACACTTAATCTTCACATATGATTTTTTGGGATTTGATGATGCAATTGATAAGAAATCTTCAACTCCATAAATTAATATTATATTTAAACCAAAAATGTTTGGAATCCTATGAAAATTTATCCATGTGTGATCATCATATATGTAATGTTTCTGACATTATTATTCTATATGTCTCCAAAAAATATAATATAAATAGTTTTTTTGCATAATTTGATATAACGAAAACACTATTTAAATTTGAGAAGAAAATTAAATTCACTTTTCCAGCAATATAGAATAATTTCTATTATTTCATAGTTATTTATTGTATTTTCAAAAAATATATACTGTTATACTAAAATTTATAATAATTTATATTAATTACCCTTGATTATTATTAATTATAGATAATTTATTCTAACTAACACTAAATATGAGGAACATAATTTCTAGCGAATTGGCGGTGACTCTTATACCTGCCGACTCTTCTCGTTGAAACATTCTCCAACTAAAATCACTATAAAAAATATTCTCTAACATATAAATATCCATTTTTCTTGCCCAATAATAGAGAGTTGGGTGGCCTCTCTATGCTACTCTCCATTCTATTATATACAAAAATGGACATCATTAAATCAGAGAATATTTTAAATAGTCATTTATGTGGGAGATTTTTTCAAGGAGATGATTTGTCAGGAAAAAGAGTGTCTTTACCCCGATGAATTGCCTCTTTGAAAAATTCTCAAATTTAAATTAGTATGAAAAATATACCTTGACGTACACATATCCATTTTCATCTTCACATGAATGGAGAATAGGGAGGCCTTTCCGCACTACTCTCCATTCGTGTGCATTTGAAAATGGATATTCGTATGTTCGAATAGATTTTTCATAATGATTTCTGTAGGAGAATGTTTCAAGGGTATGAGTCATCCGAAAAAATATCTACCGCTGAATTTTTGTATTTTTTTTCAAATTTTTAATGTTTAATTATAATTTAATATAATTATTTAAGATTTATTATGAATAATTACAATATGGTATTAATTATTAGAATTTATTACTAATTATTACAATTTTTCAGAAATTATTAATGTTCATTACTTATTATTACAATTTATTACTAATTATTAATATTTATTACTAATTATTACAAAACATTAGTAAGTGTTTTTTTTAATAATTTATTACTAATTAATACAATTTATTACAAATTATTACCATCTATTTATAATAATATTTTTTTATTTCTAATTATTAAAATTCATTACAAATTACGATATTTTATTACTAATTATTACAATTTCTTACTATTTTTTAGAATTTAATGCTAATTAATAAAATTTTCTGTAAATAATTAAAATTTATTAATAATTATTACCAATTATTACTATTTATTACTAATAATTATTAATTATTATTAAATGTAATAAATTATTACTTATTATTACTAACTATTAGTTATTATTACAAATTACTAATGATTATTACTATTTATTTGTAATTATTACCAATTATATCTAATTATAACTCATTAATAATAATTACTAAAATTTATACCAATTTAATACTATTAATAACTAATTATTACTATTTATTAGTAATTATTAAAATTAATTACCAATTATTACAATTTATTTATAAATCTCAGTAACTGTTACTTATTTTCGGTATGTATTTCTTATTTATGATAATTATCACTAACTGTTTCTATTATCATCATATTCATAGAATTTAACTATAATTTTTACTAATTATTATTAATTATAACAATTCAATACAATTTATTACTTATTATTAGTAATTATTACTACATACTATAAATTATTACCTAACATTTCAAATTATTACAAATTATTACAAATTATTACAAATTAGTACTAATAATTACTGTGTATTATAAATTATTACAAATTATTAAAAATTATTTCAATTTATTACTAATTATTAGAAAACATTACTAAATGTTACAAATTATTACTAATTATCACCATTTATTAATAATTATTATTAATTATTATGAATTATAACAAATTATTTATAATTATTACTAATTATTTCGATTTAATACAATTTGATACAATGTATTATTAATTATTATAAATTATTACTGACTATCAAAAGTTATTATTAATTATTACAATTTATTACTAATTATTACTAAATATTACAATTTTTAAGTAATTATTACCAATTATTACTAATTATTTATAATTATTAAAAATAATTACAATTTATTATTTATTATTATTAATTATTACTTTTTCCTACTAATTATTATGTATTCCTCATAATTATTACTTATTCCAGCAAATTATTAACCATTATTAAACTTATTTATTATTTATTAATAATTACTACAATTTTTTACAATTTGTTACTAATTATTACAATTTATTACAATTTATTACAATTTATTAAGAATTATTATTATTTATTTAAATTTATTATAATTAATTTATTTTTATTTCAATTAAATACTAATTATTACAATTTATTAATAATTATTAATAATTATTTCTCCTTATTATTATTTCTATTTATTACAAATTATTAATAATTATTTCTAATTATTACTAATTATTACTAATTATTACTAATTATTACTAATTATTACTAATTTATACATTTATTTCTAATAAATACAAATTGTTATTAATTATTAAAATTTATTAAAATTTAATATTAATTATTGCTAATTTTTAAAATTTATTATTATTATTAAAAATTATTAATTATTCCTGTTAATTTTTACTTATTCTCCCTAAATACTACTTATTCCCTTTAATTATTACTAATTATTAAAATTTATTAAAATTTAATACTATTTATAATAATTATTTACCAATTATTACAAATTCTTTGTAATTTTTACAAATCATTACCAATTCTTAATATTTATTAAATATTCGCACTAATTATAAAAATTTATTACATATTCTTAGTAATTATTTAAATTTTTTACTATTTGATAATTTTTTTAGTATTTGTTAAAATTTATTACTAATTATTACTAATTATTAAATTTTGTTATAATTTATTACTAATTATTATTAATTATTATGAATTATTACAATTTATTACTAATTGTAACTTATCATTTGTAATAATTACTAATTATTACTTATAATTAAAATTTAATAGTATTTTTTTCTAATTATTACTAATTATTAAAATTTTCTACTAATTATTACAATTTATTACTCATTTCCACTAATTATTACTTATTCCCCTTAGTTATTACTGATTATTACTAAATGTTTTAAATTTTTACTAGTTACCACTAATTAGATCTAATTATATCTAGTTATTACAATTTATTACTATTTATGAAGATTTATTTAACTTTATTACTAATTATTTCTAATTATTACAAATTATCAATATTTATAAATAAATAGTCATATTATTTATAATTAAAACTAATTACTACAAATTAATATTAATTAATATAAAACTATTAATTAATACTAGTTAATGTAAATCCCACATTATTATTTGTAAAAATAATTAATGATAAATAAAACACTATATTTCTAATTTAATTTAGTTGCATCTTAATAACAATAATTATAACTAATATTAAAAAAACTGAACTGATCAAAACATAAATTAAATAGATAAATACCATAAAATTGAATCTTTCAGACTTTATGACCTTTGAATATTACTTTGATTTAGAATTATAATCTTTGAAAAAATTCATAGAGAATGAATGAAAGTAGTGGGGAGAGTGGGGTAATGACATGAGTGGAATTGGAAAAAATGGATGGGGTATATAGAGGTTAGATTATTTGAGAAAATACTATATGATACATGATTCATGTTGCAAATGGAAAAGACCAAATTAATTTGGGGTGGTGGTTAAAAAGATATTTCTGATGGGTCCAATCACATATAGCTACTTACCACCATACTATTTATGATACGAGATAAATCTCATCACAAATAGTAATAAATGAAACCGGGTATTTGGGTCGAGCTTTTATACACGTGGAAAATAACTACTTAATTCCGATGGGAAGAGGGTTGTGTCTGAAATAATTTTTTGAGAGGGACTATTTGTGATGAGACCCTACACCATTGAAAATATCAATTTTTAATGTAGTGTAAAAATTTTAATACTATTTTGAAATAATTGGTTTTTACATAACTTTTAGCACCTAGGACTCCTCAGAAAAATGCAGTTGGTGAGTGAAAGTACTAGACTATAATGGAAATGTATGGTAAGATATTAAGTAAATAATGTTTACCTAAAATATTTAGTTCCCATTACTCTTTTAGAACATGAAATATATCAAATTAAATTATTTTTAGAGAGATTTTATGGAAGTCCCTTCACGAGAAAGGGAAAGAAAATAAACCTCAAGTTGGTTACCTTAGAGTTTTTCGATGCAATTTTTGTTAATTTAAATACAAATGATAATTTGTATAAAATAAATATGAATTTTGATGAGAGAATTTATCTAGGTTATTCTAATGTAGTTAAATCATTTAAAGATTATTATGATAAACAATAATTATTGAATGATATTTTCATGCTAAATTTCATGAAAATAATATGAAATTGAATTCAAATTTTGAGCATATAAAATAATAATTGAGAAAGTTTCATTTTTTATAAGATAAACCTAAATATAGTTTATATTTTTATGGGAAGAATATTCCTTATCAATATAATTCTATATCATGGAAAACACATAAATATTTCATTCTTGAAAATGTTTTTGGTAATATTTATTCAAAAATTAGAACTATAAGATCAATTCTGAATTTAAATTTATACTATGCTTTTACATCGGATTTTGAACTTATTGATACTAATGATGCACTAAAATATATTACTTGGACAATTTATATATAAAATTAACATATTCACTTACTATAATAATTATTGATCTTTTTTCAATTTTCTAAAAGATAAAAATAATGCTGGAAGTAAATATATTTTTTGAAATAGATTGGATGATTTTAGATATATTGTGAAAATAGGTCTAGATTAGTAGCACAAGGTGTTTTTGAGAAGAATTTAATGATTTTATAGTATATTTTCTACACGTTTATTGTATTGATTCTATTATAATTCTGTTGAATTTTTTAACATTTAAATAGTTTTATTTGTATAAAATAGATATTAAATGTTTTTTCTTAAATGGTTCTATTTCTGGATTTGTTTACATTATAAACCATGTGTTTTTTATTGGAATAATTTCATAATGATGTTTTGAAATTATCAATATATTTAAAGACATATAGGAAATCACATAGTTCATGATACTAAAGGTAGTCTTATATTGTTTTGAATAATATTAAGGATAAAAGTAAATTAAACCCTATATTATTTATTATGACTATTTAAAATAAAAAATTTAATTATTAAAATTACAATTAATAATATTTTTTTGGATCATGAAGTGAATTATTTTCTAATGAATTTTATAAAATAATGACTTGAGATTTTTTCATTAGAATTATAATAGAATTAAAATTATTTTTCAGTGATTATAATTTTTTTATGATAATATGGAATGATTTTTAATAAATATAAAATGTAAAAAGAGTGTGTTAAATGATTTTGAAATGAATCTTATAATACATTTATGAACCATATGTTTACTAAATATTTGTTGGATACAAATATATATAGAAAATTTGTTTATATTAAATTTTTTGACAAATGATAAGATGTATAATTTTATTATTTACTTGATCATATGATATTATGTTTTGAGTATATATGTTTGATTTATTTTAGAATATTCTTTTAGAATCTCCCTTAAAGGATCTTAAAAAGATTCATTCGATATATTACATAAACTATAAAGTCTGAATTTTTTTATTTTAAAAGGAACTCTTTTTTATTATCTAGATATACTGATTAATATTTTAGATGTTAAAGGACTGGTAGAAAGAGTATATCGGGAATGTGCCATTTTTTGGAATATTTTAATTTCTTAGAACACAATAAAATTTATCAAATTCATTATCAACAACTGGTGCTTCATATACAACCGTTGATAATAATTTTTATCTCACTTAAAGGGTCTAAAAATACTCATTAGACAATTAGTGGAAGTATAAATAATAGATTTGTTTATTTGGGAAGGTGTTATTTTGAATTATTTACATATTTTGATTACAATTTAAGAGGATAAATGATTAATAGAAAAATCACATCAATAATATGTATTTTTTTATAATTTTATTTTCATAGAACTCAAAAAATAATAATGAGGTTACTTAATAACTACTGATTCAACATATAGAGGTGATTCTAGTTATTTTGAAACTTATTTTCATATTAAGAATACATTATAAGATTTTTAGGATTATTTTACTAAGACCCATATTTATTGTGAACACTCTTATACTATTTCAATTTATAAGGTCAACTAACAATAATACGAGACTGATCATATAGTTTTTAGCATTCATTTCAGTAAAGGTCGTGTTATTATTGGGGGTATTGTTTTAAATATGATTTAGTTGATAATAAATTATCTTATATGTTTACTAAACCATTGAATTGCATGAAATTTGAGAAAATAAAACTATAACATGGTATGATGGAGGATTAATAGTTCTTTAAATGATCAAATTTTTTATTATTTCAATCTATTTGAATCTATTTTATAAATTGATTAACAGATAAAAATATTAATTATTATATTCTATTCATTAGAAATAATTTTTAATTCCAAAAATATATTTACTTTTTTTAGGTCCTTGTATATTATAGTCTATATATAGAAGGATTTATCACTACATTATAGTAGACATTCTAAATATACATAATCTGGTTCATAAGAGTTTTTAAAATGAACATTATATATTTTAAGCAATTATATTATTATTCGTCAATTGATTTATGTTTCTACATGTACAAATTTAGTAGAAATTAAATTCGTCAAGTCATTTTGAAACCTTAATAAATTATAGATTTATGTATAGAAAATCTTATATAGGTTTATAATTTTTTATTTAAGGGGGTATTATATTTCTAAATATTTACTATATTTATTTAAAAATGGGTGGGAACATTAATATTTATTTTTATTATTTTTATTATTCAAAATGATTTATTGATATTTAGGATAAATATTTTTATTTTCAAAAAGTTAGATATTTTTTAGTATACCATTTCCCAAATCATTTTATTTTGTATTTATTATTCAAATAAACTTTTTATTCTGTCTAATATGATTTAAGAAAATATTTTCTTATTATATCCAATATTTCTTTTATATGAAATGAATGATGAAAAAATCATTTTTTTTTCATAGGTAATTTTATTTGTTCTTTTATTTTTTATAATTCAATTTTTATTTTCATTTTAAAATATTTTTTATTTTATATTTAATTTTTAATTTCATTATGTCTAAATATCTTATATATGTTATTTCATAAATGATTATAAGTGTTTCATAATTTGTTTTAATTAACTTCCTATGCATTTAAATTTGTTTTTGGTTTTTCTTTTTATACATGAATTAAACATTTTATGCATCTGATATTTTCAAAGGAATACATATCCCACACTGGATAATCCTATGATGTATTGAGTTTGTGATTTTTTAGAATATAACTTCTTACATATTTTATTTTTCAATGGAAAGCATTATACATTTACTTTATATTTTTAAAAAATATTATGTATCATACAATTTTAAACTTCTTATGTATTATGTTTTATATGGAAGTGAAAACACTTTACATATTCATATTAACATATTATGTATAGAGAACAATTGTTATATATTCTTTTGTAATTAATGTTTTTCTATGTAAATATTCTTACATATTAATATATTAATTGATTTTAAATCTCATACACACTATTAAAACTATGATTTTTCTATTATTATATGATATATTGGTGATTATTATGTATTATTACAAGAGGGTTTTTTATTCATAATTTTTTCTTCAAATCTAATGATGATATTTAAAGTTATTTTATAGTGTTTACTATTTAATTTATATTTATTCATCTCTGAATGTATATTTTTGGAAATATATGTTGAATTTCAAATATTACAATAGGAAACTAAATAATGATTATTATAGTGGATTTTTCAAGATTGTTCAACAATGATTTTAGAAACCATTGTCAAATATAAATTAGTTCTTTAAGAGAAAAATGATATTTTTTGAATTTTCATAAATATTAATATTAATAATAATAATTGAATTTTTTTTTGAATTATACTTACTATTTAATTTTAAAAAATTTAATCATTCATGAATTTGTATCTATTATATATTACATTTATATGGAGTTAAGATACATAGGATATACACATATACTCTTATATTTATAGATAAAAACTAGAATGAATTCTTATATGTGTGTGAATTTTTTTGAACTATCAAATCACTCTCAATGATAAAAAAATATTTCTCAAATATTGCCTCCTTATACAGATTAGTTGTTCCATTTCATAAGTACTGGTTTTTGGGATACAAATATCATATATATCCAATGTCAATTGTTTATTAAGACTTCATAATTAGACCTTTATCTTTTCTATAAATGTTCAAATTGTATTTTGGTTTATTCATCTACTTAAAAATTAGTTCTTTTATTTTATTCATTTATACATATATAAATGGTTTGTGTGATAAATAGGTTACATCTTACTATTTAAAATTTTCTATTAAGGCAGGGTTGTGATTCCACTAGGACAGGTACGTTGTAATAGGGTTGTGAATCCATTTTAAAATACATTCTCATTTAGTGAATACAATTTCTCATTCTGAGTAATTATATGTATAGAGTACATGTATGGTCACTTTCATCTAAACAGATAAAAAAATAACTTGTCATATTTTCGTCTTCTCATGAAATTTTCTATTTATACTAATTTAATTTTATTAATGTAATTAAATAGGTCTATTTCACACCATATATAACTGCAACCATTATGGTCGTGACTTAAAATTCTATGCCAGAGGGGATGTTGCATGTGACCTACTGTGATCAGCTCAAATAGGCTACACGATGGACAATTTCATTGAGGTTATTACTAACACGCATGGGAAGAATAACCCATGTAATTCCAAGGAAATAAATATAATCCATACACTAATTAAATTAATATAATTAAGAATTAAATTTTATATTACAGAATTCATATATATCCACATGAAACAATGAAAAAAACCCATTATAAAAAAACACATAGATCCTCATGCTATACTCTAACTACCTGAACAACAATGAACCCCAATAATGATTATGAAATCTAAAAAACAACTCAAGAATCACATTTTAAGGGTTAATAACTGAGAGTAATTACTAGGATAATATTTCAAATCATATAAATATCCAAGTTAATGAAATGTGAATGGATAGACATGAATATATGAACTGTGTAAGGAAAATATTGAAACATGAATAATGCCACAAAAATATACAATTGAAGAAATACGTAATTAAAAATAACTGTATCTCTTACAACCTTCATATCAAATTAATTTGTAGAAAAGTGTAATGAGATAAGTATATTCCATAAATTGGTCAGAGTTGTATCTAAACGACTATGACTCCATAAAAAATACATCCATTGAATCCATATACCCAAGAAATCAAATTGTATACATAAATAATCAATGGAAATATCTATGTTAATATATAAATAGACAATTTCCATGAAAATTTATCACCATTATAACATATCGATTTAGAGGTCCTTCCCAATCCAACCAATAGTGAGATGATAGAAAACCCCTACCAAACAATCTATGCATCGGAGAATGAAATAAAAGTCACTCATGAATCATCCCCATTTTCTATATATCCATCATGCCAACATAAATCTACCCCATCAGAATATCAACAACTATATATTCATCACTGTAACCTATTCTCGTATTGAACATACAAAGATCCATAGGGATCCCAACTCCAAATATCGCCAAATAATTTCTTTAAATAATGAATCCAATAAAATATAAATCCATTAACAATATAAACATCATATAAATAAAGAAAATTGTTTTTTATAATCAATTAATATGATTTCAATTCGACAATATTCCATCACTATATCAAGGAGTGACATAATTGGGGAAATATTGGTGTTTCGGGTCGGTCTCGAAACGCCCAACGGTTCCGTATACGATGACACAGTGACCTGCTTTCCAAAGGCAGGCGTTCGCCGGATGCTCTAACCAGCGACATTTAGGAACTCACATTGGTCGAGAGGATGGGAAGTCAAGCTCATCGCACCATTTTGAGGGTAATTATTGCATGTTGCAGGACTCTTTTATAGATTTAAGACGTATTCATATGTTCAGGAATCATTGGTTTATACCCAAGCATAGTATCCACGGATTTAACCCTGGTGGGATATGGTCAACCAGATGCAGGTGTTCAGAATCTTTTAGGCATGAGGTTTACCATCCCTTGTTGGATTAATGACCCTGTGGAGTCGGGACCCATTGAGGCGGCGCTGGGATTGGTGCGGTGAACCGATGTGAAGATAGTCGGATCGAACGGTTGTTGGGATTCAACCTTACAGAGGCTTCCTATGTACCCTACCTAGGAGACAGGGATCAATGTCCACATAGTTCTAATGGAAGCGTTGGAGAACCGACATGAAGGTGGACCTAGGGGGTCCACTGGTGATCGGGCTTGAACCTCATGGAGGCTTTCTACGTATCCCTGTGGTATTGAATCAAAGTCCTCATAGTTTTGCATTTTCTTGGGACTTACGCTCTGAGGCAGCCCATAGTGATGGATTGGGGTTTACAATCTGAGCAGGCCCATTAGAAGATGTCACAGTGGATTCTTACTCTAAGCCCACGTGAGTCATGATCGGTGTGAGAAACAAGAGGCAGCAAGGGCCAGACGATCACGTCACGAAAGGTACGTCTGTTGGAAGTGGAGTGGGGATTACGCATGGAGTGGCCCATAAATTCGGGGCTTACTCCAGGATGGACGCCCAATGGTAACGAAGCATAGTGGGAGAGGGAAAAAGGTGCTCATGTTCCCGTCACCTCTCTTGTTCTCGGGGGAAGTACCAAATTGCATGGGGGATTCTTTCTGATGGGTATTTTACTACCCTCCGAAGAAGGGAGAAGTACCGCAACCCCAAAAAGTGGAGGATCAGAATGGGGGCTCCCAATCTCATACTCCACATTACCGTGGAAATGTGAACCCCGGAATGATTTTGGGAATCCACTCAAGGGTCAAGGAAACACATTTTACCCTATTTACCATGGGTATGTGAACTCAAAATGGCATGCTGATGCGCCTGAGGGTTACACCACAAGGATCCGGTGGCTATGGTAGAGGCCTCGGCTTGGGGCCGATGAGTAGTCCAGTGAGGGATTCATGGAGGATCAGACTAGATTAGAAGGATTTTATGTGGCTCAGGGAACGAGAACTCAAAAGAATTTGGCTTGACACACAAGGGTATAGGTGGTGGCACCCTTCATATAGGGAAGTGCTACGCCGATGGAGAAGCTTTCCGTGAACCAGGTTGGTTCACGAACAGATGGGAATCCCATGAACCAAGGTGGTTCGTGGCTTCGGGTATGATCCAAGAATCAGGGTGGTCCGCTGAGGGTTTCATGAAAGCAGTAGCGGCCAAGGGCAGCGCTGGCTAGAGGCTCGTCAGTCGGGGCTTCGCCCACGTTGAAGGGTGCCACGCAGTGCGATAGATCGGAAAAGAGGCATAAACTCCCTGGTCCGCGGGGAGTACATCCGCAGAGGGACCATGGATTGTGATTTTCTCTTCTTTTTTATTTTATGTTCGTGGTTCACCAAGTTATCATGCATTTTTGGTACCTTATTAGTTTGTTCCCAGGTTCATACATTCTTTGGTTCGCGAAATGGAACTTCAAAAATCCTAAGCCTTCTTTCGAAATCCATTCACTCGAATATGATTGATCACTCCTCCGAAACCTCCCAATCATCTGAATCTACCCTCCCTTTCCCCCTCGGTCTCCTTTTATAGACGGGGGAATGAGATGTATCTATAGTCATGCGACACCTTTTGTGGTGGGCCATGACCAAAAACCCAGTTTATGGCTGACTTGGTCACTCCGTGACTCATGGTGGGCATTTAGGGATTCTCCCACCAACGATCTGAACAAGGGGAGTGCTTCAAAGTCACGGAGAGTTCCACCTCCATTTATCAAATGATAGTGGAGGCGGTTCAGGCCAGCTGACGCAGCTCGCGTCTGTCCCGCATCATGACCACAGGGGATCTCCACCTCCATCTCGCGAATGACGACGGTTTGCGGAGGAGGGACGCTTCGTGGAACCGGCTGTATGTCGTTATCTTTAGACCGGTCCGCGGACCGGTTCATCCTTCACCGTCCATGAGTAATCTCCAAATTTTCCCAATATTGAGGGGGATTTGGGTAGAATCTCCCTAGAGCTAATGGGGATCATCATTCTCCTTTTCGAATTTTTCAGGACCCTACAAATGCCCACCATTAGAATGGGGTCTGATCGGAATGATGAGGAGGCTATTCCGATGCAGAGTGGTCCTGAAACTCAGGTAGTTCACAGTAGAGAGGTGGACTCGGTAGGGGACCACGCCTACAAATACAGAGGGCCCATAATTTTCCTTATACCGGATTCTTCATGAATACCAGCACTCCTTCACTTTTTTGCCTCCGTTTGCTTGTTCCTTCGTGAAACACTTCGTCCGTGAACTAGATGCTACTTCTGCGAATCATTTCTTATTCGCGTCGTTCTTCATCCGTAGACTAACACCCCATCCACGAACTAAAAATTTTAATTAATTAAAAATTAAGTCATGACGGGACCCATAGAAACTATCTTCGTGGTTTTGGTGCTCCGCAGTTTCTATGCTCCATGGACTAAAATCATCTAAAATTTAAAAAATTCTATGTCTTCTGAATTTAACCACATAAATTTGGAATTGAAATTCCACAGAACAACCTGGTCCGCGGTTTTCTGTTCAATGCTCCATGGGCCATGGTTTCACGAACTACTTTCACAAAGGGCTGGTTCACGGGATGGTGTCATCACGAACCATCCTATGAGGCCACCTCATGGACTTCATTATTAGGGTTCGATGGAATCCTTTGCAGATACTTGTTATTTTTTCTATGTTTTATTATTTTTGGGCTAACATTCTGCATTATTTCTATGGTGCAGATAGAAGATAAATATGGTTCCTACTCATCATGCACCCAGGCCTGCTGCAGAGCCTCTCCCAACAGGTTCAGGGAGATGTCTAGTCATGATTCATAGAGCGGAAAACATCCAAGAGGACCCTAGTCAGTCCATCATTCCTGAAGATGGTGTCTTGAAAGACTTTCTCCCTCTTGAGCTCATGGGTTACCTATTATCAAATCGCCTTCCGCTTTATGGATTCAGTCTTCAAGATGATGTCCCAATTTCCCCCAATTTCCCATGTCTTCCTTCTCCTTTCTTGGAAGCGTCTTCAATGTGTATTCCGGCGAACCTTACCCAATCGGGGGAGATGGTTTCCGACACTGACCAGAAAGTCGCCTTCATTTTGAGAGGCTATGTTTGGACCCAAAGTGATTAGTATTCCCAAAAATTTTCTCAAGAAGTTTTCTTCAAGAGTTACCCTTCTATTATCAACCATTCTTGAGCAGATCCCGATGCATGATGGATTCCTAGGTGGGATCTTCGGTCTGGCGGGCTATTCTCAAATGAATGGGCCTGGGATTTGTGGGTCCATCATCACTACTAGGAGTGTCCCAAATCACTGGGACCAGTAAATTTATACTCCGCAGTGTGGCCTTCCCAATTTTCTATTTACTCACAATCCTTGATTTCGCTAGACCGACTCAGTCACTGGTGTTCAAGAACAAATACTTTCCATCATTCCCATTGTGATGTTGGCATTAGTCTGTCGGATATCCATCAATTGGGAGGGCTTCTGATTATTGGTGAAATGTGTGAGGAATTTCTTCCCACCCCTAATGCATGGGACGACGTCAAACAAGTGCCTTTATTGGCAAGGGATCTGTTGGTTATAGCAGAGTAATCCCTGGGTCATGCCTTGCGTGCCCGCTCTCTTATTCCCTATAGCACCTGAATAGGGTTATTTCTGAACACCACTGGTCCTATGCTGAAGAACAAGCACCCCAGGACTCATCCTTCTCAACAGTCACGAACCATCCAAGGTTCCTTCTGGGTGGTTCTGGTGGCAGGTGACTACCTTTCAGGGGGTTAAGAGGTGCCCCCCAGTGTGCCGCCTATGATCCAGCTGGCAGGTTTGTTTTCTATGTTCCAGATCGGGTGGCTATTCCCTTCTTGGGATATCAATACTGGCATTAGGGATTTCACCCTGATGATGATAGTTGAGTAGGCAGAGGGCCTCGCGGTGAATTTTTTCATGCCCACATTGGCTCGTATTTATGAACTGCTGGGTCAGATGCTGAAGGGTGAGTCACCCTTCCATCTGATTGGTCCATTTAAATTTTTTTTATTGCTGGTTAGAAGATCATTATCGCTGCTATGAGTATCGTCACAACACGGTGATCTCGCTTCCTACCTTTCAGCCTGCCCTGCTTGATATAGATGGTGTTCACTTGAAGTCCCTCATTTCTGGTGAATTCCTCAAGCTTCTGAGTGACTTATCCCAGTTTACTTTCACTCCCTACCCCACCCCTTCTAGCGTCTTAGTTGACAGCCGCCAGGGATCCTGTAGGAGCATTCTTACATGATCTCTCTGCGGGATGTATTTTGATCTGCACAGATCGACGGGGTTTCTCCGTGCGAGCTGTATTCCATGTATCATTTTTCTAACCAGTTTGGGTGCATTCAAGTCCATGTTTCCCTTCTCCCTCTTCAGGATCGAGGAATGCACCAGGCCATAATTCGTCAAATGTGGTTGATGCTGACGCATGAGGTATCTGACACAAGCATTCTCCTACCTGTCATGCGGGCGGCTACCGACCTTTCCTTGGAGTATGAAAAATTGTGGGAAAAACACTATCTCGATGGTTTCCTAGAGAAGGCTGTCTGGAAGGTTCCCAAATCACTAGGTACTGGGACTGTTATGTCCACTTCACCTTCCTCATCATCTCTAAGGGAGGATCGATTGATGGATTGTCGATCAAAGAGACTCAGGGGATTTTCCTCCTCCATCCCTGAGGTGGCCGATATTCAGATGGGTTCATACTTCTTGAACGTTGATGAGGATGACCCTGTGGTCCTGGGTCCCAGTGAGACAATCCTGGAAGTTTTTCCAGTCGATACTGGTCTTAGAAACTTGATCCCCAATCCTGAACCAGGGTTAGAGTATCCAAACATTCTAGCTTTGGAACCAACTTCTAGTGATCACATGTCTGCAGTGGTTGTAATTCCAGACATTTTTCTCATACTACTGGGCGAGGAAACCAATGATCATCATGCCTTGGCAGACCACCAAGCAATGCAGAGGTGGGCCTGGCCCCGGATTTGCGAGATCATTGCCAAAAATCATCTAGCTGAGATGACAACAAAAACTGAAGGTCTTCGACAGCTCTTCCTGGGATTGGGGTCAGGTGGCTTTGACAATCAGCAGTTCCATTCTCTTCCTTGCCAAGTTTTCACGCCCCATGAGGATGTAGCCACTGGTGAACGCAAACTTTCCCATGTTACTTCCACTCATTGCGGGATCTAATCCCTGGAGGAAGCCATGATACAGCTTAATCAGCTGATAGCATAGGATGCGATTGCTCGAGATCAGTTGGTCATCCTATCCTCCGAGATTCATGAATGTGAAGAACGGGAAGCGATGCTGAGGAATCAGTTGTCAGCTATGAATAGTCATCGTGAAGCCACCAAAAAAAGGGATCTACGATCTCCATTCAACAGTGGAGTGTACTGGTCTGGTGGATGAGGTTTAATCCCAGGTGAATGCCGTGTTGGAACAGTCTTGCAATGACCTCAGCCGCATGGTCACTGATCTGGTGGAGAGAGCAAGTCAGGCACCTTTATGACTATCAGATCCATTCTTGAAATCTCAGTTTTACTTACCCTCTCTTTTTTTTGAGCGAGAGACCCCAAATTTTGGATGTCATCCCTTTTTGTTCGAATGGAATATGGCCTCTGTCAATCTCTTGTCACCATAAAATTTGATTGTTACTAGAACACTTGTTGAGTAAATAACAACTCACTGAATAAGAATTGATCATAACTTAGGAAAAGAAAATCTAACTTCAACCAGGACCATGGAATCCAGTGAGTATAGTTTTACTATTTCTAGGGTTTTATAGAAAATCCCCACAATATTTTTGTCTTTTCTTTTAATACCGTAAATTTTCCTGGGATCATTTAGTGTGCACCCAGTGGGTATGGCATGACTTTTACTTAGGTCTCCGTTTTCGGGTTTTCGGCCTAACAGGCTTTGTGCCTCTTTTCATGGGCGGTTTAAAGTACTCCCGTCAAGACTATCATTACTGAGATTTTAGTTCAAACTACTTTGACCATGTATGGTGGGGCAAGGTCCCCAATGGGGATTAGCTGATTAAAAGATGTCTCAATACTCTTCAGACGCACTTGGGGAACATGTTTAAATTTGAATGACATGTAGGGCATGTCTCTAGGAATGGGAGTTGCATCAGCGTATAGAGGTAGGATGAGCATCGCCAAAGGAAATATTTCTTTTGTTAGACATGCCAGGGGTGATCAATATGCAAATCCGCTGAGGTCATGGTATGCATAGTCATACAAAGGTGTATGTAATTCAATGACTGTCCGTTTCTGACGTGCCAGGGACTTTATGGAAGTCCGGCTTATGGAAACCACCATGGGTGGCTTGGAAAATTATGAAAACTTCCAGGGGTGGCTCAGAAGAGGAATGTGACATCTGAAAGGGTTTTGGGAACATCTGTATCAATCAGGATTGTGGAAGAAAGGGTCATGTCCTAAGCATTTATCTAGCGTGAAAGATGGTTGGGGCTTGGCGCAGTTTAAAGTCATGCAGCTGGGACATCACCTAAAATGAAACGACTTCTCCTGATTCTCAGTATTCTTGTTAGTGAAGTTCCACCATATTAAATAAGGGTTCAGAAAGAGTTTGGTAATCTATATCTCAGAGGGTTTCAGAATCCCGGGATGGACATAGGGGCTCCATGGCCAAGAGGCGTACGAAGAGAAGCATCGCCTAAGGAAATATTGCATTTTGATGATGGGCCAAAGAAAATAAATATGCAGAGCTGATGAAGGGTTGTTATGAATAGTCATGAAAAGGTGTCCTTAGGTCAATGATTTCATTCCCCCGATAGAAAAGAAACTCTAGAGAAGTATGAGGTTCAGGACCACAAGGGGTGGATTATGAGAGTTTGGATTTTTCTGAGTACAGAGTATGGTTTATGAGGAGAGGGTTCCTGGATACCGGAGGAGAGTCTAGGCTATGTATCCCGAGAATGGGTGAAGTCATTCATTCTCATACTGGTGTGAGATGGTGGTTTGTGCAGGTCTAACCCGTGCACTGAGGGATAGAGAAAACCCTTTGTTCCTTACTGAACCCATGACCAATTCTACCGTGCAGTTTAATGTCATGTGATAAAGATTGGGAGCATTATTAAAAGATGTTGTGCAGTTTACTATCATGCAGTGAGGACGATGGCATTTTTCATTCCATTTCCAATGCTATGCAGTTTAACGTCGTGTCATAAGGACGATTGACCATGAAGTTTAACGTCGTGTGGTAAGGACGAGGAGCATTATTAAACCAGTTAAAATTATTTTTATTGGAGGAATTCCCCTTGAATTTTAATTCTTGGTCTTTTCAACCTTACACCATGTGGCCAAGATGTTCTCAATGTCGTTTAACATCATGCATCAACGAAATAGTTAAAAAGGCTGCTCTTGATTAGAATGTAACTGGGTCAGAGTATCCTGGAATTTCCAAGACGTAGAGGGGGGTTGATTGTGTAAATCAGGGTTCTGGGGATTCTTGGATCAGGAAAGATGACATGGAGACTCTGTGGTTGGTAGGCATACGGAGCTCGGAAGAGTGTCACCTGAGGAAATATTTCATTTGGTAGATGAGCCAGGGGCTATCGATATGCAGAGCCGCTAAGGGATGGTATGCATAGTCATGCAAAGGTGTACCTAGGTCGATGACTTTCCACTTCCGATGGCCATGAATGTTTACGAAGATCCACAATTATCCAGGCCACAAAGTTTTTTATCGGGGAAGGAAATGTCTGAACATGTTGGACATAGTCGTCCCAAGTTGCGGTTAAGGCTTAAAGAGCTCTGTGTGCTGATTTGTTTTGCACATGGAGGTGTACCTTCACTCTATGCAGTTTAACGTTGTGTGGTAAGGATGAGGTACTCCTAGTTTAGTGGTCATAGTGCTCAGACCATTGGGTGACTATTGCTGCAGTCACTTGAAGGATAACTGGGTAAACATACTCTGATATACTTGGAACAAGGTGGGGGTGATGATCGTAAATTGTAACTTTGAGTTTTCATGGATCAAGAGGTTTGGTGGTGGGGGATATGAGGCCGGTAAGAATACATATCTAGGAAGAGTGTCTCCCGCGGAAATATTTCCTTTGGTAGACAGGCCAGGGGCATCAATATGCAGAGCCACAGAGGGCATGGTATGGAAAGTCATGCAATGGTGTCCCTGGGTTGATTAATTTCTGCTTCTCATGGCCATGAATGATTATGAAAATCTATGATTTCTCAAAGTACAAGGTTCAGTATGTGGGGATAATGGTTGTCCAGGCATATAAGAAACATCTTCATTGTAGTTGTCCATTTAGCCAAAGAAGCCTAGTCCTAGATTGATGTTTGTTGATGCAGGTCGTCATGTGAACCATGGTCGGGTACATAGGCTAACCGGGTAGGGGAACCCTGGCAACATTTGGATGTGAAAAGGGGAATGAACTTGTAAACCACTACTCTGTAAATTTTTGGATCGGGAGATGTGATATGGGTGCTTTGAGGCCGGTAGGTGTACGGAGCTAAGAAGAGCGTCGCTCGAGGAAATATTTCCTTTGGTAGACGAGCCAGGGGATATCAATATGCAGATCTACTAAGGGCATGGTATGCATAGTATGAAATGGTGTCCATGGGTCGATGACTTTCCGCTTCCAATAGCCATGGATGGTTATGAAGATCCGAAATTATCCGGGTCGTGGATTTTTGTGTAGGAAGGGGATGCATCCAAATGTGTCAGGAGTATTCCTTTCCCCTTTTGTCGTATATCTTGGGTAGGTGACGTCAAAGTCCGTGCAGTTTAACATCATGTGGTGAGGAAGAACTCCATGTCATTTAACATCATGTGTTGAGGAAGAAGGTGACCCTACGTGAATGGAAAGGGGGGTCTGTGCAGTTTAACGTCGTGCAGTGAGGATTACTACCGTTCAGTTTAACGTCCTTCAGTATGGACAAAGAATACACCTCGTGCAAGTCTGGTCTGTACACGGGGGAAGGGGACATTTTTTTTTCAAGGTGGCTAGGCTAGGGTGTGGTATTTTGGCATCACTACGTATCCTGCAAGGGTAGGAATCAAGCCACATGTAGTTCTTTGAAAGATGATACACCCCTTTCAAGTCTGGTCCATACACAGTGAAAAGGGAATTTTTAACATTATTTTCATTTGGGAGTGGCTGGGCCGGGATAGGGGATCCCAGCATCGCTACGTATCCTGTGAGGGAAGGAATCAATCTTCTTGTAGTTCTCTAAATTCCGTGCAGTTTAACATCATTCGGTGAGGACGTGGCCCATGTAGTTTAATGTCGTGCGGTGAGGACGCAAAAATACACCCCGTGATGGTCTACATCATATACGGTGGAAATGGAGCATTCGTAACATTTATTATTCGTGCAGTTTATTTCATGCGGTAAGGATGGGATATTTATAGTTTAAGGTCATAGAGTTTAGACCGTTGGGTGTTTGACAGTTTAATGTCATGAATCTCGGACGAAGAATACACATTTATTTATCATGTGAAATACTTCTTCAAGAATCTCGCATTTGTAGGAGTCGTGGTGAATTTCCCGTCCATGGAGATCAGGGTATATGCTATGTTGGAGTAGACCTTGTGTACAACATATGGTCCCTCCCACTTGGGCACTAGATTTGGAGGTTTCTTTCTGGGTATCATTGGGGTATGGAGGACCAACACTAATTATCCTTTGAATAAAGACCGAAGAAGAACCTTTTTGTTGAAGGCTCATGCGATTCGGTTCTAGTAGACTTCTAGATGGTGCAATGTGTGCAGACGCTTCTCGTCCCGCTGTTCCAATTCACCTAGCTGCTTTTCTAATTTCTCATTGTTGGATAATTGATCACAAATGGCAACACGGAGTGAGGGAAGTTGGATTTCAATGGGAAGGACTGCCTTTGTGTCGTAAACCAATGAGTACGGGGTAGCCCGAGTAGTGGTGAAGATTGTGGTTCGATAAGACCACAATGCATGGAGGAGTTTATCCGGCCATGACTTCTTGTCTTCATCCACCATTTTCTAGAGAATTTTGGACAGGGTTTTGTTCAAAGCTTCTATTTGTCCGTTGGCCAATGCATGGTAGCAGGATGAGTGATTAGCCTTGATACCATACTTGTGGTATAGTTTCTCCAATTACACAGAGCAGAAGTTGGTGTTGTTGTCTCTCAGTATGGTTTGAGGGACACCATATCTAGTGATGATATTGGTCTTCACAAAGCTGTCAATATTTCTTACCCTGACTTCCTTGAGGGGTATGGCTTCTACCCATTTGGAAAAGAAGTCGGTTGGTGTGAGGATATACATCAGCTATTTGGCCGTGGCGGAGGATATGGTTGCACGACGTCCATCCCCCATAAGACAAATGGCTAGGAGTACTTGGCATGATGAAGTAACTCAGGGGGTCGGTGTATAAAGTTGGCATGAATTTGTCATGAGTGGCATTTTTTGGTAAAACACTCGTAGTCTCGTGCCACTGTGGGCCAGTAGTATCCAAGCCTTCGAACCTGATCGGAAAGCTTGGTCCCCTATTGATGTGCTCCACATTCTTCGACATGTACTTCATTCATTACAGCGGCAGTATATTTTCCGTCAAGGAGCTCTCCATCGAGGCCTCATATGGAGATGACCTTTTACTGACCTGTGGCTCCATATTGGACAATGTTGATTTCCCTTCTCTGTGTTTGCTCTCATTAAACCCTGTCTGATGGATGTTCTCCCCGTTGAAGGTAGTTTGCAATGGGGGTCATCCAGCTGGTGGCAGGAGCATATGGATCGGGGACATGACTGAATTCGTGGATTTCATCCATCTTAGCTTGAAAAAGCAGAAATACCATTCGACGGTGAGAAAAACTGATATCTATTTCATCCCGGTCCGGGTCACCTAGGTCTATGACCACGTTGGCTAATGCATCAGTCTGAGCATTCTGAGACCCGGGAATATAGGTCAATGTTGGTTCTGTGGATAATTCTTCCATTAACCCTCGGACATGGTCAAATAGGGGGATCAACTCCTCTTTTTTTATATCATAGTCATGATTGACTTTCTTGATGACCAGCTCCGAGTAACCTTATACCGTAAGGTGCTGTACTTGTGCTTGGAGTGTGAGTTCCGGGCCTGCAATGAGGGCTTGATATTCTTCTTCATTGTTCGTACATCCCTCTGACAGGAGGAATGAATATGGAATGACTGCTCTTTCTGGGGACATGACTATTATCCCCAAACCCACATTGTTGAATCTGGGATCCCCCATCCTCTTCCCAGTTGGGCTTTGGGATGTGCCGTTGAAGTACATTTCCCATACTGGGAAATCCTCTTGAACTGAGAAGATGTCTTCATCAGGTAGATCAGCATCCGGTGCAGTGGTCCCTGTCGAAGGGTGTTCTTCTAGAGAGTCTGTAAATGCCTGTCCCTTGATGGATTTCTGAGGCACAAAACAGATGTCGAACTGTTGTAGGATAACCACCCATCGGTATAGGCTTTTGGTTAACATCGGGTGGCTGAGGATGTTCTAGAGTGGGTTACTCTGCATGATCAAATAGACTCCATGATACTGCAGATAATGTCACAGCATTTGAAATGCGAAGACCAAGGCCAAACTACTCTTCTCAATATTTTAGTATCGAGTCTCAGCATCAATCATGGTTAGACTGAGGTAATAGAGACTGTTTTCCCTGACGACGCCATTCTTTTGTGTGAGGAAGGCTCCGAGTGACCGTTCTAGGGCCGTCATGTATAAGATGAGAGGTCTTCCTTCGACCAGGGCCATGAGCACCAGTGGGCTTAAGAAGTACTTTTTCAGGATATCGAACCCCTCTTGGCAGTCATCCTTCCATTGGTACGTTACCCCCTTCTTCATTAACTTGGTAAGGGAAAACATTTTCCTTTCAAGTTGGCTATGAACCGCTTGATATAGGCCAGGTTCCCATAGAATACCCTCAACTCAGTTAGATTTCAGTGAGGTGGTAATCCAAAGATAGCCTGTGTCTTATCAAGGTTGACTTCGATGCCATGATGGCGTACGATGAAGCCAAGGAATTTCCCTGAAGTAAACATGAAGGTGCATTTCAGGGGGTTCATCTTCTGGATATGCTATCAAAGTTTGTTGAAGATGGTCTCAAGGTCTGACAAGTGATCTGAGCGCTGTCTGGACTTGACCACCAGGTCATCCATGTAACATTCAACCAATTTCCCTAGGAACTCTTTAAAGATCCAATGCTTGGAACGCTGATATGTGGCGTCAGCATTCTTGAGGACAAAGGGCCTGACCCTTAACAAAATACCCCTTGATGGGCCCTGAAGACAGTGGTTTATTCATCTTCTCGGGCCATCATGATTTGGTTATACCCAAAATATCCATCCATGAAGGATAGAGCCTCATACCCGGCCATTTCATCGATTAATAATTTAGTGGCTAGGACCGTGACATCATCTTTCGGACAATGCCAATTGAGATCTCTGAATCAAAGCAGATGCGGATTTTCCCATTCTTTTTCTTGATGGGGATGATGTTGGCCAACGAAATAGGGTACTGGACCTCCCGAATGAAGCCTGCATTCATGATCTTATCGACTTCAACCTCTATTTTGGAATCATGTGAGCGGGGTGTCCTTCTGGTGGCCTGTTTATAGCCTTGGTGGTCTTCTGGAAGACCTAGGTGGTGTGTTGCCACTTCGGGATCGATTCCCGACATTTCCCTGTAATTCCAGGGAAACACATCTCAATGTTGCCTTAAGATGTTGGTATATACCTAGTGCTCTTCGGGAGGCATGGTTGTAATAATGAGAGTGGGCCTCAGGTCTTCCTCGGTACCTAGGTTTATTTCCCTGAGCTCGTTCTCAGTGGTGGAGATACCTTCCTCAAATGCAGGGGGTGCATCCCTGAGATCTTCCCCCTCCTCTTCTCCCAAATCCTCATCTTCTAGATCTAACGAGGAGAGAGATCCTGACCTAGGATTTTGGGAGTCTAGAGGAAATGTATCTTGTGCGTCCTTACTCGAGTTTTCATCCGCAGATTGAGGTTCAGTGGACGTTCCCACATTTTCATGCTCAACCATTATGGATGAAGTCCTGAGGACATCCGAGTGCGTGTTCGGAATCGAATTCCTCCTCTCAAAATGGTTGATGGTCAAGACATAATCTCCACAATGCTTCCTGAGGGGATCATCATGAACCATTTCCAGGCCAGTTGGAGCGGGGATCCAGTCCACACCATCAACCAAAGGCTTCTCTTTCTTCTGCTCATAGAACCCGGTGTCAATGTAATTTGACTTGGAGAGCTCGAAGGAGGATTTTTCGGCATGAAATAGTCCACTTTGTGCACTGACGTAGTACATGATTCACTGGTGGTATGATGAAGGGACAACCATGTTCTTATGGAGCCATGACCTTCCCAGCAATGCATTGAATGTTGTGCTCTGCCGGACCACCATAAATTCCATGTGATCTAACAGGTCACCAAAATGGGTATTTAGCTTAATATTCCCCATTGGATTCAGTTCATTCCTATCGTAACCCAATAGAGTTGTGGCTGAGGGTATTGGATCTTCTTCACTATAGCCCAACCTACTGAGTGTCTATAGGGGAAGGAGGTTAACTCTAGAGCCATTTTCTATAAAAGCTTTCCGGATCTCAATACCATTCAGTGTTCCGAATACATATAGTGGTCTGACGTTTCCTTGCATGATGGCATCTTCATCCATATCTGTGAAGGAAATCACCGCATTGCATTCAGCCAGATCAGTCTCCATTTAGTAAATCCTGACAGCAACTACCTTGGCTTGAAACTCCTAAGGGCTGATCAAACCTGTAATAAGCACCTCCTTGAGGTATACTGACAGACTTAGGGCATCGAGGATTGATTGCTTGCCTAGTACCGATGCCATCTGCTTAAGGATATTGTATTTCTACTCCAGAAGCTGATGCTTCTCCATTGGCGGGGGAGTCTTAGCGGGTTCTTTGGCTGATGGAGAAATTGACGAGGAGGGACTGGCCATGGGGTTAGATATCGATGGTGTTCCCAAGTTTTGAGGACTTGGCCCGGCCGGTCTGTTTGTGCGCTCTTGGCGGCCTGACACTTGCTCCTCCACTGGTGGGTATCGCAGAACAATGGGGCCATAGTGGCTACTTGTGGATGTGGAGGTGCATTATTTATCCTGCTGAGTCCATTGGAGGGATCTCCCATGGGTTTCTCCGATATTAATGGTTTGGGCATGGATCCAACTGTAGGGTTGGTTTTGGCCGCGACTGCGCCTCCCCTGGTATCCCCTACCTCTGTGATTTCTCCTCTCGGGTCCTCGTACAGGGAACTCGGGCTCATAATTTTACCCTTCGTCAGGGGACGATTCCATGAGATGTATGGTGTTAATAGAACCAAATATTGGATCTTCATCCTTAAACAAGACAACCCGGTCGGTTGTCTCTGATGGTCCCGTTTGGTGGGTCAGTGCCCGTGGTGAAAAATTCGAGGGCATATAATCTACCAGGTCCAGTAATAACATTTTCCCCGTTGTAGATTTCTCACCTTGTGATTGATTCTTCCTTCTTCGATTACGCCTGGATGACTGGCTCATTGAGGATTGTGAGGCCTATGCTGTCGGTTGTGAGGCATTAGGGTCTGTTGGCGGAAACACTGGCTACCATAGCTGAGCTCAGAGTATGCTCTAGGATCGGTTGATTGTCTTGGGAGTCATCCAGTCATCCAATTTCTACCCCTTCTTGCTGGTGGATTTTTTCCACTCCTCCTCTTTGTCGGATTCGGTGGTATAGATACATGCCACATGTGCTTGGGGTGGTCACAGCTTGACCTGTATGGAGTCTACCATCCTTTGCAGGAGTTCATTGAAAACAAATCATTCTCTGATATTGTTCCCCAACATTCGATGGTAGGGGAAGTAATCTGGCCTATCATTGCAGCCGACTTCTTCAGGTTTCTTTGGCTCCAGTAGATGGAGAAAGTTGCAATTCATGGTGGCAATGAAGTAGCTATAGGATTGATTGTCTCAGAAAGAGTACACTTTTTGTATTCGTTCCTCAAACTGGTTCCGCTTTGGTCCTCGCTGATCGTCCCATTTAGGCAGAGGCAACCATTGATATGTAGGTGGCCCTTGATGATTTGGTGGAGGCATGAGCATTGGATCAGGCACATGGGCCAGCTTGAGTTTGACAGTGGACAATTCATCTCTAGGGGCTCTTTTTGCAGGATCCTGCGAGGCTATTCGGGACATCAAATTAGTCCGCTACAAGGAGTCCTCGATTCTCTGGGCAATGGCCAAGAGATTGCGGAAGGCAGTGGTGCACTCAACTGGTATGAGCGGCATTCGCAGCTCATCTCAAAGATTATCGATGCATATGGCTAGCATCTCATCTTATGGCATAAACCAGTTCAGGGAATAGGTCAGACCTTTCCATCTGGCGATGAAATCTAAGACCCTCTCATTCTCTCTCTATATGCAGTTCATGAGGTTTCTGACTATTGTTTTAGGCAATGTTGAGCTGAAGTGGAATAGGAAAATCTATCGAATGTCCTCCATACACTTTATTGACTAGGACGGCAGACTCGTATACCAGACGATGGAAGATCCTTACAAGTTATGTACGAAGCATCTGAGTTTTACTTCTTCTTTTTGTTCTGGTGTCCCCATCATAGGGTCGCAATAAGATGTGTAGTGCAACAAAGGCTATTCTGGATCGCCTGACCCATTGAAAATAGGGAATACAGGGCTCCCAAAATTGGGTGGAGGTGGTGTGTTTGTCACCCAATCTGGGTAGGGTTTCCACTCTAGCTATATCAAAGCACGTTGACCTTCCATCGCTTCCAATCGAGCTGTTAGTGCCTCTATAGTGTTGGTGAGACTCTGGTTTACATCCTACGGGGCCCAGTCCTGAACAGGTGTAGTCTGAGGCATTCCATGGGATCCGGATTCGCCGACCTAGGGGTGCGTGTGCCATTTGGGGCACCCTCGGAGGGTTCAATTGTACTTTCTCCAGTTGCTTCCTGAGTGGAGTGAAGTCTTGGTATCCCTCTAGAGACAAATTTAGGTAGTTGGATGGGTCGGGCACCTCATTGGATGGGAGCCCTAACCATGTTTCATTTTCCTGGGAAAAACATAGTCTTTGAGGTGAACTTGTTGGGAGTGAATGATGTTGCTCTTCTTGGGATGCACTATCAATAAGGCGGTTCCTCTGGAGTAGCTCGGCGTTTAGCCACCTCAACTCTTTCATCTCCTATTCCTGTGGAGCGAATCTCTCTTCGAGTGTGTTTGGCTCATCGTTGTCGAGAGAAGGATGCGGGTTAAGGGTAACCATCCCTTTATTCTTATCCTTATTGAAAGCTCTCTCGGTAGGAGGAGGAGGGTTGGATGGAAGGACGGTCATATTTAGGGCGACCCTCTGGTTCCGCGTGTGCTCACCTGGGGGTTCGCTATGAGTCATAGCTTGACAGGAACCATCGTCTCCCGACCCATCCAGATTTGCATCATCTCTGTTGTCACCTGTGGGGTTATCCTCTATGGCGTTGATAGATTCATATCGCTGGGTGGAGAAGATGTCATCTTCCTAACAGGAAGAGGATCTCACACACCTTCTGTTGGCCTTCCCTTTCATGACCTGAGATTTCCTTCGGACTTCTTGACGAAGGGTGACACAGAGAGATCTTTGATGAGACTTTACGGTGCACCTTACCCTAAGAGGGGATGATGATTCAAATTATGGGATAGGATGGTAACCTCCTCTTCTGAATGACCTACCTAGATGAGAGAATACTGACTCTCATGGGGGATGTTGATGTTGAGGGGGTAATAATGCCCCCAGCCCTGAGGGCTGGGGTTGGTTCAGTTCCTTGGATGTCGAGTCCCCTACCATATTTATTGGTCTTACACGGGCATTTGTTGTTAAAAATTCCCCCATCCCTGTAGGCTGGGGTTGACCCTGGATCGCGGTAGTGGTTGCTGCCATTGCCATCTGCCTGATCTTGTGTGCTCCCATTTGGGGATGAACCAGGTTTGGTGACGAGTTCTTCTTTGAATCAATCCCTTCTGGGGAGGCAGGCAAAGATCGATGATTGGCCTCTCTTAGGCAAGAGGCATGTTGTTTGCTCTCTGTGTCCTGATTCTGGAGTTCTTGAATGGATTGTTCCCGTCGGGCCTGACACTTCTCGCACTTACTCAAGGCCTGACTCTATTCAGTGTTTCTCCACTCCGGAACAGGGAGACCACTCGATTTTCATCTTGACGTGATGAATTTGCAAGACACCATACTAAATGTGTTCTTTTGGGAGGGTAGCGGAGTGAAATAAAGAGCTCCATGTTCTCCCCATCCCCTGATATGGATCCCATCGGAGCGTCACCGATGTAGTAGCGCAGTTGGTGCAGCGCACAGAAGTAGGATATCTCCATGTTTCCTTTACGCCTCTCGGGTCGTTGTTTCCACGCCAAAGGAAGAGCTTCCAGGTCGATGTGACATAGGAGGTCTCCTATTGTCTTGACGTGGTCTACATACTCGTCGTAGGGATGGAAGCTTGATTTTAGTCTATGGAGGGTTGTCTATATATTATGGAGGATGTTGTGCACGAATTATTCCAACAACTCTATGGGTATGTCGAACCAAGAGGTGGTCATTTTCCAAAACATAACTGATATATCATCCCTAGCCAGTCATTTCCTCAGGTGCAGCATATCAGCATACTCCTCCGCTAGTGATTCCTCTACCTGGTCAGCCCAACTGAGGCGCTCACTGATTGTGTGGTCGGAGGCAGTGGGACTGGTAGGTATTGAATTTTCATTGGTGCGACTCCGAGGTGGTTCAGAGGATGAACGCGGCCCTGGACCATCTCTTGATTTAATAAGGATGTCGTTGGAGACTAATTGGGAATATGAAATTCTTGATCCCGTCCTTCTGAGTGCCTCGGCATACGAGGGCTTTTATGTGCTTGATTCGGCAGGGGAGGACCTTCCTGTCGATATGATATGTCATCGCAGGGAGGCCCCCCCCCCCAATGGCAGCCGTAATGGTGAGGACTACCATTACTGATTGATCCTTCAATTTATAAAGGAATTTTGCAGTGCACACCTTGGGGAGGACCTCCAAGGCGTGTCGAAACAAGGGGAGGACCTTATGGCTGCGTAGCACCGTTAAGGGGAGGTCCATCGCAACAACTTCCATCATGGTGAGGATGACCATCATGGCTTGACGTTCGATGTGAATCCTGGGGAGTACCTTCCAGACACACTGTGATAGGGGGAGGACCTTCTTGTTATTTGGGGCCAATCTGGGGAGGACCTTCGCAATGTCGTCCATGGTGGCGAGGACTACCATCACAGCTACGACAATGGCGAGGAATACCATTACTGTTGCACATGGAGAATATCTGCTTGATACATCCTAGGGAGGGCCTCCATAATGTCTTTCAATGAGGGGATGTACTTCTCGTTCCTTGACGTCTCTATGAGGAGGACCTCTATTATCAGGGTGGCGAGGACTACCACTATGATCTGATTTCCGGCTGCGCAGAGTGTTGTTGCAACATAACCCATGGGGAGGGACTTCAGGGCAGGACATGACAAGGGGATGACCTTCTTTTCATGATGAGACGTCACTATGGGGAGGGCCTCCACAGTTGTGACTATGATAGTGAGGACTACCATCATAATCTTTGGTCCCACTACATGGAGAGTGCTTGAAGTGTATACCCCAGCGAGGACCATCAGGGTGTACCGCAACAAGTGGAGGATGTTCTTTCTGCTTGATCTTCTTGTCATGTGGAGGGTTTCTGTGACTCATATCAGAAGAGGAGATCTTATGATCGATCGTTATATGCCCACGGGGGAAGCCCCTACGGGTGCTCTGGGGAGGACATTCAAAGCTATTGGTAGAAACATTGCGGGGAGGACCTTCGCAACTGCTAATTACACTCCCATAATATGGTAATGGGTTTGTAGGGTATTGAGCTTGCGATGCGCGCTTAGCGGGGTTGGGAACCTCAGCTTCAAGCAGAGCGGAGTCATGAACCCACCCTTTATATTCCGGCTGCCTTCGGCGTGTTTGGGGCACATTCTTGTGGGTAGCCAAGACCGTCTGCTATTGATAATAGCCTTGACCTTTGGGTCCCTGTCTAAATGGGTCCTGTGATGTCGTCGGGATATGGAGACGAACATCATGACTTTTAGTAGTGATATATGCCTCCTCTGGAGCATCCACCGTGATGGACAGGTGTCCCCCAGTTGGAATGAGTGAAGCTGCTTGATCTGGTTGACTTTGCGTCACAAAATATAGCCAGCGACACTCCTGGGTAGAAGCAGGGATGCAGATCTACTCTGAGGTGGCTATCTCGTCTCTTAGATGAGTTGCCTCAATTGGGGAGACGATCTCACAGGCCCGAGTCCTTTCTGTTGCCGTTGTTGCAATTACATTTTGGCAAGTTGGCAAGATATGATCTAGGATCGATACCCGGTCCTCCATCATTTCCAGGATATGTAGGGAGACATGTTTGGCTGGAATGGGTACGAATCCCCATTCTAGTATCGGAGTAGGAATATCCTGCTACAGTCCCCCAGTTGTCAGTCGGTACTGAAAATTCTATTGTGTCGGCGTAGGTGAACGAATCTGCTCATGTACCAGGATAAGCCGGTTTATCTCTCTGTTTGCCGCCACATCTGGGTGGAGTAATTTTCTTGCATCCACTGGGAGCTGGCCCTACATTTGTTAGATTCCCACCGTATTGAGTCGGTGGCCTTTGTTGGCGAGGAGACGTGCCCGCCTATTAATTTCCACCACATCTGGATGGAAGACTTTGCTAATCGCCACCATATCATGATGGAGGGCATTAGAAGAATCTACTAGGAGCAGGTCCTGTGGTGTTGGGTTTCCACCACATCAAGCTAGTGGGATTCACAACCCTAGGAAGGGAGAGGTGCCTACCGTGTATGTGCCATTATGCGTGAGTGATAGTCCTGATGGAGCTCGGCGGGGATGTGTGTCCGATCGTATAATGCCACCATGTCTGGATGGCAGGCTATGGAAGAGCGAACAGGTGTAGGTGCATGTTCATGGTACGTCTCTGTGGCTGGGTAGCGGAGCTCCTCCTCAGAGACTAGGGTGACGACCGGTCCCTCGTTGTATGTTTGTCGCCCTCGTCAGGCAGTCCAAGGGGACGAAGCCCAGGGTGCAAGGGCCTGAATCTTTGGGTATACATCCTCCTCGGCGTGAGGATGTTGAGTCGCAGCATGACAACGATGACGCCTTCCGGTGGGGGCCTTGGAGCGGAACCCCTATTCGGCGGGGAGGAATTCCTCAGCGTCTACCACATTCACCTCCATAAGATAAGGGAGGTATGCATTGTCACATTCCAGGGACAGACTCCCGAAACGGTTGGAGAGAGAAACAAGGGATTTCTGGATTTTCCTTTGCGGCTGATGCTGGGCAGGCGACCGGCGAGTTCTGGAAGATTGGAGGGAGAGCATGGGTGCCTCCACCGTTGGGAGAGTACCGTTCAGGTGGTACTCTCGAATCAACGCATCTGAGACCCAGTGTTGAAGATGCTGGGTGGGTGATAGGGTCCTCCATAGGTGAAGATGTTTGATCCTTCCATTGTTGGAAGCGCGCACTTGTGAGTTTCTTGTCGATGCCATTGGATCAAAGGGAGTTCAGAGGGTACCTGTAATGCATTACAAAAAATACAAATAGAAAACTCATCAATGCAGTTTATCATGATACCATGCATCATTAATGACCTTACATTTCCCTCCTTGTGAGTAAAAAGGGGGTACATGGTGGGATTAGGTTCAATCTGTCATGCTTTTTTAAAGATTCACGTCGGGTTCACCATTTTTTACTCGGGTCGGTCTCGAAACGCCCAAGGGTTCCATATCCGATGACACGTGGACCTACTTTCCAGAGGCAGGCATTCACTGGATGGTCTGAACAATGATGCTTAAGGACTCACATTGGTCGAGAGGATGGGAATTCGGTCTCATCACACCCTTTTGGTGGGAATTATTTCTCGTTCCGGGACTCTCTTATAGATTTAATATGTATTCATATGTTCATGAATCTTTGGTTTATACCCAAGCATAGTATCCACGGATTTAACCCTGGTGGGAAATGGAAAACTGGATTCAGGGGTTCAGAATCATTTAGGCCTGAGGTTTACCATCCCTCGTTGGATTAATTACCCCGTGGAGTTGGGATTCATTGAGGTCGTTCTGGGATTGGCAGGGTGAACCGATGTGAAGATAGTTGGATCGACCAGTTGTTGGGCTTGAACCTTACAGAGGCTTCCTATGTACCCTACCTAGGAGACTGAGATCAATGTCCACGTAGTTCTAATGGGAGCGTCGGAGAACCGACGTGAAGGTGGACCAAGGGGGTCCGATGGTGATTAGGTTTGAACCTCATGGAGGATTCCTATGAATCCCTGTAGTATGGAATAATAGTCATCGTAGTGCGCATTGTCTTGGGACTTATGCTCTGATGTAGTCTAGAGTGTTGGATTGGGTCTGACCAGTGATGGTTAAGAACTCACATTGGTCGATAGGATGTGAAGTTGGGCTCATCGCACCTTTTTGGGGGGAATTATTGCTTATTTCAGGACTCTCTTATCGATTTAAGACGTATTCATATGTTTGTGAATCTTTGGATTATACCCAAGCATAGTATCCATGGATTTAACCCTGTTGGGAAATGGTCAATTGGATGCAGGGGTTCAGAATCATTTAAGCCCAAGGATTACCATCCCTCGTTGGATTAATGACCCTGTGGAGTTGGGACTCATTGAGGCAGTGTTGGGATTGGCGCGGTGAACCGATGTGAAGATATTCTGATCGACTGGTTGTTGGGGGCATCAGAGAACCGATGTGAAGGCGGACCTAGGGGGTCTGCTGGTGATCAGGCTTGAACCCCATGGAGTATTCCTACGTATCCCTGTGGTAGGGAATCAATGTCCTCACAGTTCATATTGGCTTGGGACTTATACTCTGAAGCAGCCCGGAGTGATGGATTGGGGCTTAAACTCTGAGGAGGCCCATAATAGGATTTCATGGTCGATTCTTACTCTAAGCCCACATGAGTCATGCTCAGTGTGAGAAACAAGTAGCAGCAGAGACCAGGCGATCACGTCGCAAAAGGTGCATCCGTGGGAAGTGGAGTGGGGCTTAAGCTTGGAGAGGCCCATAATGATGGGGCTTACTCCGGGATGGATGCCCAATGGCAAAAAAGCGCAGCGGGAGAGGGAAAGAGGTGCTCATGTGCCCATCAACACACTTGTTCCAAGGGGATGTACCAAAGTGCATGGGGGATTCCTTCTGATGGGTATTTTACTACCCTCTTAAGAAGGGAGAAAAACCCCAGCCCCAACAAGTGGAGGATCAGACAGGGGGATCCCGAGCATATTCTCCACATTACTATGGGAATTTGAACCCATGAATGCTACTGAAATCATCTCAAGGGTTGGGGCAACCCCTTTTCCCCTGTTTACCGTGGGTATGTGAACTAAAAATGGCACGCTGATTTTCCTGAGGGTTACACCACATGGATCCAGTGGCTCTGACAGAGGCCTCGGCTCGGGGCCAATGTGTAGGCCAGTGAGGGAGTCACATAGGATTAGGCCGGATCAGAAGGAATTTATGTGGTTCAGGGAATGGGAACTCCAATGAATTTGTAGGGCCACACAGGGGTATGGGTGGTGGCACCCTTCGCGTAAGAAAGTTCTACGTGGTTTGAGAAGCTGTCCGTGAACCAGGGTGGTCTACAGACTAATGGGAATCCTGCGAACCAAGGTGTTTCATAGTTCCGGGTTTGATCTGGGAACCAGTGTGGTCTGCGGAGCGTTCCATGTAGGCAGCGGCGGCCAAGGGTGGCGCGGGCCGGAGGTTTGTCGGTATGCGCTTCGCCCGCGTAGGAGTGTTCTATAGGGTACGACAGATCATAAAAGAGGAATAAACTCCCTGTTACATGGGGAGTAGATCCATAGAGGGACCATGTTTCATAATTTTATATTATTTGTTATTTTAGGTTTGCAGTTCACCAAGTTATCATGCATTTTTGGTTCCTTATTAGTTCATTCCCAGGATCATACATGCTCTGGTTCATGAACCGGAACTTTAGAAATCCTAAGCCTTCTTTTGAAATCCTTTCACCCGAATCTGATCGATCTCTCCTCTAAATCCTCCCAATCGTCCGAATCTTCCCTCACTTCCTCCCTCAGTCTTTTTTTATAAAGTGGGGAAAGAGATGTATTTCTGGTCACACGACACCTTTTGTAGAGGCCCATAACCAAAAACCCGGTTTATGGCTGGCTTCGTCAATCTTCGACTCGTGGTGGGCACTGGCCGCTTCTCTCCCCCCCCGTAATCCGAACGAGGGTAGGGCTTTGCGTCCGCGGAGGGTGCCTCCTTCATTTCATGAAAGACAGCAGAGGCGGTTTGGGCCGGCTTACGCAGCATGCGGCTGGGGCGGTCTGGAATTGTGAGCCGGGTTGGCGCATGTCCCGCCTCGCGACCGCGGAGGATCTCCGCCTCCATCTCGTGAACGGTGACGGTTCGAGGAGGAGGGACGCTTCGCGGAACCGGTCGTGCATTGTTATCTTTAGCCCGTTCTACGGACCAGTTCTTCCTTCGCCATCCTCGAGTATTAGCCACATTTTCCCAATCCTTTTGAGGGGTAATTGGGTACAATATCTCTTAAGTTAAAGGGGATCATCATTCTCTTTGCGGATTTTTCAGGACCCTACAACTATCCACAATTGGAATGTTTACTTCTTCAATATTTACACATAAGTATACTAATTCCATTATATAGTCAACATTCATCTGATTATCATTATGAATATTTTATGTAAACATATTATAAATATAACAACCACTTAATTATCAATTAATTATCAAATTATAAGGTGACTTTATATTCCACCTTATAATTTCATATTTCAATTTTACTCATTTAAAAAAATTACCCAACCCCATTCATTGTTTCCACTGATCATATCATATAAACCATTAACATACTTTCATAATATAATCCCATGTATTATTACATAACTATTAATTACAGGGTAAATATAGATAATATTTTAATTTTTAATTTCTTATAAATAATTTAGATAGTAAATGAAAACATATAAAAATATTCTTAATCATTTTGAAGATATGTTCATTGGTTCAACATCAGTTTCATTTAATTCATACCATACCCTCAAGATAGAAATAAATGTAAAGTAGTGGGAATGAATCACAAAATGTGAATAAGAAATGAAGAAAAAAACATTTGAACAATGGATATATCAATAAAACCATGATGCATAATATTCTATGAAAAATAGAAATAAAATAACAATAAGAATTTGAATAATTACCTGGAAATGATGCTACAATATTTAAATGATATATATATAAGCAAATCACTAAAGATTATCACCATGGTGTCATAAATGAAAACTACTAGGGTTATTCACGAATGTATCCAAAATAACATTTTCTTTAGAGACTAAATTCATTACTCAATTCAATGGAGAACTATGAAGGGGAACCCTACATAAGAGTTAATTAATGTGAGATATATAGAACAAAATAAATCATTTCATTAATAGCCCATAGAGATTAGTGAATATGTTCATATCAAAAGTGTAAAATACATGATCATTAAATAATTTTTATCCCACATAAATAGAATGTAGTTTTCATGAATTTAAAGTCCAAAATAAATTGTTAATTTTTATGTCTATTTGAATATAAATTTAATAGAAAATATTTTTTGGGTATTCCAATTAAATGGATAATATAATTTCTCATGTAAAAGAGATAAAATTTAGAATAGAATTCGACAACATGATGGGTACGAAATTTAGTTTTAGAAAAAGAAAAAATGAGAGGGGACACTGGTATCCAATTGAGAAATGACTATTATTATAGTAATTGTATAATATAAACTGAAAAAATGAATTTTCTTGTTATTTTGAAGATACACCCCAAAAAGAACTCTTGATACTGAAATAGTGGAAGAGATTTCCCTTTCCTTGACATGTTTTTCTAAAAACATAAGGATTTAACCTTGGGTACTTAATGAAAAATTAGGGGTATCCATGGGAGGAATAATTTTTAGAAATTCAAGGAAGGAGGATTCAGAGAGATGGGTGGTGGTGAAATGGGTGCATATTTATAGGAAAAGTGGTGGAATTGATAAATAATTTTCAAATATACGTATTAGAAATCTAAGGTGGGGATAAATCCAAACCAATATCATACACATTGTTTACTATCATTGTTTTGGACATTTGGGACACATTTACTGATATTTTAATCCACCAAAACCAAATTGATTATTTTACTTCATTAATTTCATAAAATTAATGTTTCAATTTTGCAATGTTTTATGAAATTATGTTTTCCTTTTAAGACATTGGAATGTAACATGTATTTTCAAAATTTATTAATATATATTAAAATAATTAATATTAATAAAATATATAGTTTTAGGTATATGGTTTTATTGAATTAATTATTACAGCATTATGAAATAATTATGAAGTCAACAAATACACCAAAAACAGAAAACTATTTTTTTTACAATTTAAAAAAATAATATATTTTTGAAAATTAGGATAAATTAACCCTAACATAATTTCGATTCGATGAACTCAAATATAATTTTTATTTTACCATCAAAAATATATTATTAGGATAATTTTCATTTTAAATATAATAATACTTTTTCATTAATAAATATCAGTTTTTATGGATCAATTAAATTTAACACAATTATTAAAATTTTCTTAGTTCATTCTTAAATAATTTTATTATATATAGTTTTATATTATAATTTTTAATACTATTTTAATAAAAAAAATTAAAATACTTTGTTTAATATTAAATTATATAGTTTTTCAATAAGAAAAAATTATTTTTTATTTTCCTGAAAACATAAATTTATAAAATACATCACAATGAAACAAATATTTTATTAAGAAAATTAATTTTTAAAAGGGATTAATGGAATAAAAAATTTAGTTTTAATAAAAGGAAATGAAATAATTAGTAGCTAAGTCCCAAACAAGGAAACCCTTATTACTTTCACATATTCCTTTAGGGTGAGATATCTGATGACCATAGTTTCATTTGGTGGCTTAGCTAACATTGACTGAGTGGTAATTTCCACTAACATAATCTTTTTCCATAAGTGATATATTTCCAAAATAACTTTTTGAATCTCAACTAGGGATGATTCAAGGGATAAAACCCAAAAATGCTACTTTACTCCCATGATTAGACAAATTGGTTCAACTGACAAAAATCTACTTGTTGAAGCCATCAATTATCATTTCTGTGTCAATTATACTTTATCATTACTAAATATATACATTGATAGATAATTTATTTTAAATTATCCTATTAAAAATTTCAATGTTTTTAATCCCACAAAACTATTATTTCAAAGGAATGTTTTGATATTTTATTGTTATCAATGTATTTTGAGCTCAATTGCAATAATGTCTTATTTTGGAATATAAAATATTAATTTATTTAATTGTTTTGGTCATTATATTCACTAAACTTATCAAAATTGAATTTCTATTATTTTATAGGTTCGTATGTTTGATTGTCATCATTTTACACATATGTTCTAAAAAACACAATCCATCATTTTTGGGACCAAATCAAGCTAATAAAACAACGGTTGAAATCTAATAACATATTTGGAGAATTTTATTTTTCAACCAATACCTCAAAATATTACAATACAAATGAGTTCAAATTTAACATGGAGAAAGAATAAATTCGTAGGGAGAACTTTAATTAAGGTATTGACCCATGATTCTTTCAATAACATTGTTATAAATTTTTTGGAACTCATTGCATTGGAATATGAATAGTCAGTGTGGTAGAATAAATATCCAAATTAAAACATAAATATATCTATCAAAAACATCCAATTAATCTGATATAATTTGTGTTGAAATAACGTAAATAACGAAAAAAAATTAAGAAGACCATTACACTAAATTTGGTCATATAATGGGAAATCCACACACATTCATTTAGTAGACATAATTGGAGCCAATTGATTACCGCATATCCCTATAAAATATTGAACCTTCTTTATTCCAATGGGTTGGAAAAAGAAGGGTATACTTTTTTTGTCATTTTATGTTGTTTTTTCTTATACATTATTTTCCATTCATTCTGTAATTTCATTTCATATTTTAATTTATGTGTTCTCTTTTCTCTCTTATTATTTCTCTCTTTTGTTTTCTTCCAAAATTTTCATATTCTTTATGAACTCTTATACGCATGATCATGAGAAGATAACTCGAGGAAGTTCTAGGGGGAGTAATCCAATTAATAATCTATGTATTTGAGATATCATTTTAAAAGTTTATTATTTATTTGTTTTATTTTGTGGGGGGTACATAGTGGGTAAGGCACCTATGTATCTCCACCAATAACCAGATTCTTAAATTTTTCTTTTACAATATTTTCCCTCGACTAAGGAGGTGGATATGAGGTATCTCACTAATCATTGAGAGTACCGTATATTCCCAACCATATTCATTGGAGGAGGTACACACATATGATTCAATGTGTTCATTATGTAATTTTGAAACTAATAATAAGATGATGATGTTTCACTCAGGGTGATTATCTTGAGAATGTATCATTTATCCGTAAGATAATTTTTCTTAAATTTATTATATTTTCATTGAATTTGAATTTTTAATTTTAGTTCTGAATTCTCAATTATCTTTCTATGTTTCTGTTCATTTAATATCATATAAAAAATTCATAAAAAAGTGAATTAGAAGTAGTGAGTGGTTGACCGTAAAGGCTACTCAAGACAATGACCTCGGCCAACCACTATGATGCACTAAGTTAAATATATTTTCTAGAGAACTCATGAAAACACTTCATAGAATACTAATTATTATGGTGAAATTATAAAAATAGTTAATTTCCAACAGCCATATTGACCAATGGACATATATGAATAATGGTTATATAATGGTCGAATCCTAATGGTCACATATTCCATTATATGATATAAATTAATATTCGTTATTTTAATAATAAATCACCACTATTACACCAAAAAGTTATTCTTTCATTTCATAAGATTATGAATGGTTTACTAAGATATAAGTTAATTTATATATATATATATATTAGAGTGATAATTCTATTAGATTAGAGGGCTATTAATTTTTCCATTTTAGCTATTCTATTTTTATTTTTTTTGTCTAGTAGTAATTTTTGGGATTTTAATTGGTTTCATAAACGATGAATGTAATGATAAATTTTTATGATATAATTTTTTTGGATGACCACTATTTTTTACATGTCTAATAATATATATATGGAACCATTTTTTAAGAAAAAATATCATTTAAAAATATTTGGTTGTTGCATTATTCCCCCTTAAAAAATTTCATCCCGGAAGTCTCAACTCACTCTCTTGGTTGATTAAAGGTGAGGGTACTTGTTCCTCATTTTCAACATTGGTTCCCATGTCACCTTTTCAAATTTATGGTTCCTCCAAATAAATTTGACATGGTTGTTATCCATGTTACATAGAATTTTTTTCACAACGGACTATGATCTCCATTGACTACACCTCATAAGAGGGGTCATGTTCAAGTTCTATCTGCACCAGATTTAGAACATGTGGTAGACCAAGTATGTTATTCCTCATAAAAGATATGTAAAATACATTGTAAACATTAGAATTATTTGTTGGATGTGCTTGCTGATAATGTATTGAAGAATATGTGACGATAAAGTATATCATTATCGACAACTACATTACTGAGTCCATAGATCCGTACAAAAATGTATCTATATTGAATCTTTGAACGAATCAAAACACATATTTTTATTTATATCACCATTTTTTTATTTTAATAACATATTCCGATGAAGAGAGTCTTGATATTTATATTTCTAGTCTAACAACTGTAGGTCAATCGAACTCTATAATGTTTATAGAAAAAATCTTGAATACATTAATTCTAAAACATTCAAGAGAGGCCATAACATCCAATAGGAATAGTAAAAAATTAATCTTTGGAATATGAGCCTTTAAATAAAACATAAAAATCCATTGATTCTGTCAAAAACAATATTTGAATATATATATATATATATTTAATACAATTTCATAAATCATGTATAATATATCCGATTTAAAAAAAATATTGATGAATTGAAAAGAATAGGGTCCCTTTACATAACTACGAAACACCAAATGTAGGGATGAAAATGCACGGTTGATAAAAAAAGTAGAGTTTATAGAAAAAAAATTTATTAACACAAATGTAGGGTTCAATACCAATTTAGTGTTCCTTATATATAATTTATCTTTTTCATAAACGTAAGATATAATAGAAATATAGTGTTTATTAACCATAATTCCTCAATATCATATGTTATAATATCTACTAATAAAATTTCAAACATATGGCTTACTCATTATGTTATGCTTTCACATGTATGTTATGAATAGTTTTTCTAGAATATGATAAAAGATATTATGAATATTTCAATGAATATTACACATAGTTCAATAACTATATTATGAATACTGAATAAATAGTTGTATATATAATAATTAATCAAAATTAACATAACTTAAAATTCATTAGGAAAACAAATGTTGGTGGTTCTGGACATAAAAATAGGAAAGAAATCATCAAAATTGTTGAATTAACACATGCTTAATAATCTATTATTTTTATGGGTCTCAACCCCCTTATAAAAAACATGTTGAAATAGAAATTAAAAAAAGGCTTCCCCCTCTTTCATTGATATAAAATTTCATTTATTTATAAAGGAATAATTATCCCCCAATATACATTTATAAAAACATATTTCCCATTATAATGATAAAAAATGGATCTTTATGTCAAAATTATTTTGAATAAAAACATAATGACATCAAATAAAACCATAAACGTAATTATATAAAACGTTCCACATAAAATAAGAGACATTAAACACATATATAATTAATTAAATATCTATTATATGGTATTAGAAACTATATATTAAAAAAATAAATATAATCATACCCGTTTTTATGAGATAAAAAAGATAAGATTTGAGAGTATTTATAATAACTTCCCCTTAAATTCATCCAAACATCATAAAGAATAAATAAAGGAAACTAATTAAAGAAGTTGATTATATTATTAAACCTCCCCCTAAATCATATCCTATATGAGATTCAATGAATCAATACTTCATTCAATTAATAGGCTCATACTTCCTTTTTTAGCAATAAACATATTTAAATATTAATAACATTCATTTGATAAGTGATTAATAAAAAGAAATTAAAAACTAATTAATAGAATATAATTATTATTTATTACTAAAATGTATTACTAAAAATATTAAATTTATTTTTAAAGGGATATATGAAATCAAAAATAAGGTTTTAAAGGAATATATAATTATTCTGAACATTATAAACATCAAACTCTAATAGTTAGAGTAGCTAAAACTATTAACAGTTATTTTGATATCTTTTAAATGTTTGATGTTCTTTGATGGAAAGAAGATGAAGACTATTCATTTAGAAATAGATTTATCTTGTAAATTTCTTTCTTAGAAGAAGCTTATTCTTATATAAACTCTATTTAACAAATAATTTATACATTGAAATATTTGATTTTTTACTTTCAAGATCAATCAATCTTACATATTCTGATAGTCATCTTTTAATGTATAAAATACCATTGTCAGTGGAGATTTTCTCTATAGATCATCATATTAATTTTCTGATGAATCTAATGAAACATGTGTATTCAAATTTTTTTTCTTAAAAGTGATTAATTTATATAGAATATTTTCATAAGATATATGAGAAGAAGATATTTCCCATTCAGCAAGAATTTGAACTTCCTTATATCATATAGAATAATTTTTGGGAAAATAATTATCGTAAGAAATAAGTAAACCATAAGGATTAAATATCATCCTATTGTGATAATGATTTCTTTCATAACATGAAGAACATGACCGCTTCATCTTGTTCGGTCAGATTTTTCATAAATAGTTGAAAAAGTAAATTCTAAGAAGAATTAATTCAAAACAAAAAAATTTATAATGAACAAGATATGTTGGGATCTAACATTATCTATATGACATATCATTTTCATTAGAAGAAAAATATAGGTAAATAATTTTATATTATGCATGAAGAGTGTTAATATGTTTTATAAAAAATATAAATTATTTTATAAGAGAAAATATATATATTTCTTTAAAAATAAAATATTTTATAAATAAAAATTTGAGAATTTCAACATGTTAGTTATATAATCAGTATATAATAAATCATTGTTTAAATAATAATATAGAATTTTATATTAAAAATTGAAAAATAACATTCATTTCTTATATAAAAAAATTAATTTACTAGACGTATATAAATATTATAAATAATTTTTTTCTAGGAACAATAACATTAGTATTTATGATTTTTCAAATAATGAACTACTTCATAGTGGTTCACTCATTTTGTAGATAAATTTACACATATACATTGATCAACCTCTTAAAGGATTAACAGTGAATCATCGTATCATAATCCGACAAAAAATAAATTGAATGTACCTTTTGGCACACATATGGTTTTGGGTGTAGAAGTTTTATCAATTTAATTTATGTTAACCACACTTGTTAATTTTAATTAAGAATTTTACTGTTCAATCTAAAATATTTTTCTGAGCAATAAACACTTATAATAAAATAAATTGGAGGTGTTCTAAAATAGAAATCATTTGTATAGTGACCAATAATAACATAATAAAAAATCATAATAGTAGACGTTTGTTTTCTATTTAATCTATGAACAACATTATTCTTATATATTTTTTGTCTTTCACTATTACTTTTTATTCCATGTTTATAATGTGGTATTTTAATTTTTCTAAAGATTTATTTAGATATTTTTCTCCTTTCATCATCATAGGAGAGGATTTTTTAAATTATCATATTTATCTAATAGTTCTATAATTTTATTATCATGTAAATTATAAGAGTCAGATGAATTAGATTTCAAATCTATAATCATTTTGACAAATTTTTTATATAATAGAATAAGATCACATGATTTCTTAATTTTTCTATGATAATTCCTTAACAATTTATAATTTTCTTTTAGCATAAAAAATATTTATTTAATTCATCATATGATTTTTTATCCCAATTATATTTTTAAGACTGTTGATATTGTACCACATGAACCAGATCGTCTATTAAAAATACCATATTCTTTTTTTACAAATTATTAAGCTATAGAATATTAATAAATAAAACTGTAGGTATTACTGTCGGTAGCCTTCATCACATCCGTGGACTTCCTCTTGTAATTATTTTTCCGTGTCTTTTTGAGTTATGATGATTTTTCCTTTGTATGAACTTTTTTATTTCATTCACTACATCTTATCATTCCCTATTTCTTATTATGTATTTATTTTCAAAATTCATAGAAATATTTGATAAATACTTATACAACTATGGATTATTTGAATCATATGTTTCATCCATAATAGTTTTTATAGGAACTTTTTATGTTTTATATGACTTTCCGCATCAATGGAATCTCAATTTCATACAACATTATAGTTCCAATAAACTTCTTCAGAGTAAATTAATTTACTAGAATAGACTAGAGTATAATAGTAGATATTCAATTCAACTTAGAGGATGTTACTATGAGTAATGTTAATGAATTTTCTTATTGGTAAACTATATTTCACAATGAAGAAACATTGGTGACAATATATTCCTATATTCGATCCATTTGAGAGATAGATTCAACCCCACACATCCTGAATGTATCAAAATCTAGATTCATAGTAGGGTACCTTTGTTTTATATATTTTTTAGTTCCATCATAGGATAAAAAAATTGTTTGTTATATCTCATTTGTTGTAGGACATTGATATACATGTTTGAATTCATCGTATCCTAACCACAGACAATATCATTAATGGATTCTATGTTTAAATTAAAATTACATTTCTTTTAGATCATTCCAATAATCCAAAAATTCCGTATAGATTTCATATGGGTTACTTGCATTACAATAAACCCTTATTCTAAGATATTGGAAATGAATAATCATCCAATCATTCCAAAATCAATAATTCCCACCATTGAAATATGGATGACGAATCATCGACAAACCTTCTCTTGAATCTGATATATCATGTTGTCTTTATATGAATCATTATCTAATGATTGTTAGATCCAGTAAATATTTAGTAGATACATCATATAAAACTTGTGGATAAATTCCAATACAATTCAATAATTTGATACTAATATTCATTATCAAATATTTTGAAAAATAACTACTGGACTGACCAAAATCGAATTATAGAAATAGAGAACATAATATGAAGTCTATATTTGATATAAGAAATAAATGTTTTAAGAAGATAATATACTTATCATGCCCGATCTCTGATACAAACTATCAGGTTGGGTTAGTGACAATGAAGAAAAAGAAACAAGAGGGGGGTGAATGATGGTTTCCAAATCGCTCAATGATTTATAAATCCGTTAGTACTATGGAATATATTTTTCATTTACCTCAAAGACTATAGATCATTGAAAACAAACAAAAGAAATTAACACAGTAGTGTATAGTCATTTAGGGAACATAAAACATTATCCAACTGCACCGTTGATCAACTCCATTATCATGGGGATTTTCACTAGGTCCTTTTATACTAGGAACTTTATAATCCATAACAACATATGGGAAGATTAAACCCGTACAATAATTTTTTTTTGATCCTTATCATTATTTTTCAAGAACCATAAATCCATTGATTAGAGAAAGAAGTTTAAACATCAGTATTAATGAGTCTGAGCACAATATAGTCCACTAAATTAATGGCGAGTGATTTTTTCTGAGAATATATATTAAACATAAAATTTTTAATAATAACTGAATGTATAATTTGGATCATAAAAAATGGATATCAGAAAATAGATCTTCAATTTCAACTAAGATTTATTCCACCTTAGGTATAGAAAACACAAGATAATTGTATAACCATTTTTGTCTCAAAAATCTAGATCAGGTAAATTATTCATCATACTTGTAGAATAATGTATAATGATAATGTAAATTATTAGAGACAATAATGGAATTGAGTCGATAGATCAAAACATGTATGTCTCCAATGTGTAGCTATGAAGGAAATGAAACATGGATTCTTATGTATTAACTATTTATATATTGTAATCTCTTTTTTCAGAAGAGCTTCTTGATATTTATATTTTGGTTCAAATATCTCACGGTAAATCAAAATAAATGAATATCATACCATAAATCATGAATATAGGAATACAATAACATTTAAGAGAGTTCATAACATCAAATAGAAGTAGTAAAAAATTACACCACTGAAGATGCTCCTTTAAATAAAACATAACGAGCCCTTGAATTTCCCAAAAAAAATTGAATAAATCATTATTAATATTAGGAAAATTTTATATATCATAGAAAACATCTCTTATTTTTAACATCATTGTTGAATAGTCAAATTTAGGGATCCTTAACATAATAAAAACACTAAATTTCGGGATGACAACATAGGGTTGAAAAAAATTTCTTTTGAAGTACCATATGTTTGTTTCCTAAAATGTTGGGTTCCATACCAACATAGGTTTCCATATCCACACATTCCCTTTTCTAATATTTTACGGTTCCATCTAAACATAGGGTTTATTTTCCATAAATTCTGGATTGCATAAGGAAAAATATCCATATTCAATTCTTTGAATGTTTGATTTGTTACATACAGAATGCTTTCACATGTAGGGTGTGAACTATGTTTCAAAAAATTTCTAAAACATGTTCTGAATATTTGAATTAATATTCATCAAAGATGATCAATTGAATATGATTCCTGAATAAATATTTCCCCAAATAATAATTTATTAAAAATAACCAAAAAGAAAAACATTTGTATTTTTTTGGGATTTTGAGAATCCTAAACAATAAATATATTAACTAAATTGTAGATTAATACATTCTCAAAAAGTTCATTAAAGGAATTTTCACATATTAGGTCATGATGACTTTAATAGTCATACGAATTAAAATGATCGATCCATATCCTTTTCTCTGGTTTAATTCCTTTTTCATGAATATAAACTTAGAAAATTGGTGATATGTGTATATATCTAATTTAACACATTATAATTACTTCCTCCACATTTTTAGAGAAAAAATAACTATAGATAAATCTAGCTCATGAATTGGATATCTCTTCCCAATAAGCTTCACATGTTAATATATATATGGGATGAACATGTCATAATTCAAGAGGACACACTCAATACCTTCTATAGATGCTTTGAATAGAAATAAATTACCCCTATCAGATGGTGGGTAGAGTTAAAAAGGTGAAATAACAAATCTACTCTTCTATTAATAGGATATTTTTTCTCATACCTTTGTCTAGATGAACTTAATTCATATTTTGAGTTAATATTGTTAGTGAATTAGAATGTCATGAAATACTTTTTCACAAACCTACTATAATATCCTGCTAGAAAAAAATACAAATATTTGTAACTTTTGTAGGATAGGGACACTCTTATACAACCTTTGTCATGGAATAGTAAACAAAGATTCATTTATTTGTTACAATGTTCCCAGTGAATGTAATTTTATAACTATAATTAATATTTGATTAGTATTCCAAATATCTTCATGTTCTTATGAAATTAAAAAATAAACATCTGATAATCTTCATGCTCACAATGGAATTCATAATATATGATAATATCATTAGTAATAACTAACAAAAATATAACAAGGTATCCTCTAAAGACTCTATTTATGAAATTCATAAATATAGATGGATAACAAGTCATGACTAAGGGAATAAAAAAATAATATTGTCCTAATCATGTTCAGAAGGACGTCTTTCAAATATCTTATTTCCTTACAATCAATAGATGTTACCCTTATCATAGGTCATTCCTGGAGAATAAATTTTCAACGTAAATCTGATGAAATAAATCCTCAATCCTTGGGAGATGTTACTTTTTCTTCATGACAATCCCATTATGTTCCCTATAATAAATTCATAGCCACATTGATCCTTCATTATTTTTAAAATAGTGATTTTTCCTCCATATATAGATATAGTTTGTTGGATAAATCCATTCTCTAAAGGATCTTGATGTTGAATTTTAACATCTCTAACTATGTATTTTCCATTCTATGTTACATTAGATATAGTTATGAATTCAACAGAGAGCTCCAAATCTCTCTATAGGGGAGATCCATGTAAATCTTCATGAAATACATAAATATATTTGAAAACTATGGGGAAATTATATATAGCAATACATTTATTTTTAACTCAATCTTCTCTAGTCATCTCTATAAAGAAGGTTATGGGAGGAGCTTCTACACAAAGATCAAGTCAGGACATATCCTGTTTGAAAATGGATGTATTTTTTCATTCAAGACAACTATTATTTCCATTATTTTGCAGCTGATATTAGAATTATACATTGAGAACCAATCCATCCATATTATAGTGTCAAATTACCCCATTAGAAAGACAACTATATTTTTAGTGATTTCGTACTCTAAAAATTTAATACTAGAGTTTCAATACACTATTGATTCTAGTATAATATATCAAGGAGTCATGACTGAAAACTATACTTATATATGTTCAGAGGATGATTATGTATTTTTTTCAAACACGGATAAAATATTGGAATTCATAGAAATATAATCAATGTAATATCTGGATTTGGGAGAATAATGAGGGTACCTTCCACAACATAATTTTGAGCCACTACATTATCCATTATGATAAAAATTCCCAACATTTCTTGACTTGGCCTTTAATGAAGATGATTGTTTTTAGCCACTATTACCTTTTAATTTGTACAGTGATTCGAGGAGTGACCTGGATATCCACTCATAAAGCATTTATCTTTACGTTGGATCTTCACTAGATCTCTTTTTTTGATAGGATTGTGAAGATGAGGCTTCACCTCCCCATGAGTGTTTCATGTTATATTACAATACATTACACAGATGTATCAATTTATACTCCCATGAAATAAGTTCCCAAAATTATTTTTCCCACATTTCGTGCACATGGGAAGTTTCATTTTACTTCTTCCCCCTCCATAATAGAAAGTATTCAATAATCTTTGCATCATTATTCTCTTTCTTTCATTTGATACATGTGACTATTGCATCTCTAGAACTCCAATTTAACCATTATAGAACACCTAAATATCTCCTCATAGAATTCAGATTTAGGATTTCCTAGATTCATCTGTAAATGGGGTCTTAATCCACCAAAGTATCTATCAGCCTTTCCCTTAGGATTTATAATAAATCTTTGGGTGTATCAAGAATTTCTTGAAAAGGTACTCTCATAGAATCCCACCAATTAATTTACTTTCATATTTAGTAATAGAAATTCATTCACTAATTGCATTTTCAACAAATTGTGGAAATTAGTATTGAAAAGGTTTCCCATGAACTCTTACCCCAAAATATCATCAATCTACCTTATCGGTATCATGTTTTTAATATGTTTCCACCACTGACCAACGTCCCCTTTTTGGTATAATACTATAAGGGAAATTTTATATTTCTCTAATCAATAAATTATAGAAATATTGTTTTTTATAGAGCATATCAATTTTCAATCATTTAATGGGTCCGTAGATCCACAAAAATAAGGTGGTCAATAATTCATAATGGTCTAAATTGAAATTATTTCCCTTAGAGGTGAATCCAATATCTCGACCTAATTAATGTTATTAAACATAACTTCAATTTTTTGATTTATTTTCCTCATAAAATTTACCATTATGGACTATATCAAAATATAATCAGTGCCTCATCCATTTCACTCATCATTTATGTGGTTCCTCATATTTGAAACTATTTTTCTAAAATAAGATAACCTTAGTTTGAAACATATTTTTTATCAAATCATTCAATTATAAAGGTATTTAACGCCTTAAAAAAAGATTAAGGATATTATTAATATCCTCTAAGAATAGTTACATTTTCTATATATCCTTTACAATGGGTCATAAATAGAATGTAAATAACCAAAAATATCATTGGGAAGTGTCAAAATAGGTGTAAAGTAAGGCCCATTATCAAGCACCAATTACTAATTTTGTTTAGCTAAATGAGGTGTTTTTGAGTGTTACCCCTAGGTGAATTAGTGGAAGAGAAACAACAACTAGTTTTATATAGACAGGGATAAATTTATTTGGAAACATGGTAATTAATGAAATCCTGAATACCAGTATGTTTAATTATATTTAGACTTTTACAAAGGTTTCTTTATAATTTTTTCATGTACTAATTTCCATAAATTACTAAACCATCCATTAATACCAACTGCAGAATACCGCATTTTTATTACATAACTTTTCATTACATTATACTAATGTATGATCTTTTAACCTTATGTTTCTCAGAAATATGTTACCTAATAGATGAAAAGTTAATAAATATTCTAAATCAACATGAATAAGACATCATTAGTTCAAACTATGCTACTTTTACTACGTCTCAGATCCGAGGGACATGCATGAACGTAAATTTTTGAGCATGAATTCCATTAAGGGAATATTAAATGGAGATAAAAACACATGTGATCATGAAAAATATAGATAAGATCACAAGTAATAACAATAAGGAATAAGATAGTGGCATAACATGATAATTATAACATTAATCCTTACACGGAAATGTGACTACAATATTTAAATGAGACATTCATATGCATATCACTAGGGTTTATCACCATTGTTTCATCAATTGAAATTACCATTGTTATTCACCATGGTATTGTAAAACATGTTATCAATATAGATTATATTCTTTACCCAATGAATTGGAGTTTTATCATGAAACATCCTTAATATTTAGTATTTAATTTTATCCACATATTTCATAATAACTCATTTCATTAATATACCATGGAGGCTAATTAATGGGCTTCTTATCAAAATCATGGAATACAAATATACTTAATGACATGATCATGGAATTATATTTATCCCACAAAAAGGGAATATGAGCCTCTTGATTGTAAATCAAAGAATCAATTAGTTATCTTTACATATATTTGAATACCCATTTAATAGAAAACTGGGTTGTGTATAAAAATAGAAAAGGAAAAGATAATTTCTCATGTAAAAGAGATAAATTTGATAAATAAATTTGGCAACATGATGGGTATAAAACACAGTTTAAAAAAAGGTAAAATTAGAGGGGAAACGGTTCTCCCATTGATAAATTTCTATTATTATTGTTATTGGATAATATAATGTAAAACAATTTTCTCGTAAATTGGAATACAAATAACAAAAGGAATCTCTAATGGAAGATATTGGTGGAGCATTCCCTTACAATGAAGAGATATTACTAAAACAATAGAATGGAACCTTGGGCCCTTAGGTTACCATGAGGGATTCCTTGTGAGGAATAAAAACCATCATTAACTAGAGGATGGATTAATAGGGCAATGCAATAGAGAAAATGGATGAGTATTTATAATAATAGTGGAGGAATTGTTTTATAATTTCCAAATATATGTCTCAAAAATGTAGGATATGTAAAATAAAAAACCATTGACATTACCATTTTTTCCCCTGGTTTTGGACATTTAGGTCACATCTAATGATATTTTAATCCTCCAAAACAAAACACATTTTTTTAATATTTCTTTTGGAACAAAAAAATAGTGATTCCAATAAATAATGATTTTAAAAATTAATTTTTCCTTTTTAGAATTTGGAATGTCACATACAGTTTGAAAATTGATGAAGACAAGTTAAAATATGTAAAAAAATAAAATAAAATTTATTAGTTCATTGGGTTTAATTATAAATTATTACATTATTTTGAAAGTATTATTAAATTATAAAATATGCCAAAATCCCCAAAACGTTTTTTTTACAATTCACAAAAGAATAATGTATTTTCTAAAATTCTCATCAATTCACCCTAAAGAATATTTCTTTTTTTGATTTCAAAAACAATGTTTCTTTTATCATATTAATACAATAGATATTATAATTTTATCTTTAAAATGTATGAATCCTTATTTAAATAAAAAAAATAGTTTTTAAGGAATAATAAAATTTCCAACACATATAAAAAATTTATTAGCACATTATAAATTTTTAATATTTTATATTTAGATAATAATTTTTTAAAATTACATTTTCTAAAGATAAAAATTAATTATCATACTTGATCTTATGTGAAAATGGAATATAATTTCTAACAAATATATATTATTATTTTATTTATGCCTAAAAATAAATTTATCAAATTCTCTTTAATTAAACATTTATTTATTAAATAAAAACTATTTGTATAGGAATTTATGGAGAAAATTTTATGTTATAGAAAATAAAATTAATCATAATTTTTGTAAGGCCTACACTCATAACCCCATATAACACTCACATATTCCAAAAGAGAGAGGTGTGTGATTGTCGCAGTTTCATTGGGTAACACGGCCGACAATTACTAGGTGATAATATCCACTTACATTAACATCTCACCTAAGTGATTTGTTCAAGAATAAATTATAGAATCTAAAATAAAGATTTATCCTTGGTTAACCCCACTGATTCTACTTCAATCCCATGTTTGGAAAAATGTTCTTCAAAAGTCTTGGATCTACTGGTTGATTCATTTAATTCTCCTTTGTGTATCAATCACACATTGTAATAAATACTTATAAAAACTAATTATAATGGTAATATTTTAGACCAAGGATATAGCTTCCAATAGTAATATTGACCAGTGGTAATATAATGGTTAAATTCCCATGGTCACATTTCCCATTATACCTTATAAATACCACATCATTCCTTCATTAAAAAAATAATTGTAATTTCTCCCTAATGTTATATTTTTATTTCATAAGAATTTGATTGGTTTAATAATAATTTGTTTCATTTCTATATCATTTTATGTGGGAGGGAAGATTATAGAGGATTGGGGTTATCCTGCTTTACCAATTTTAGTTTTTTTTATTTTTAATTTTTCTTCCAGTATTAATAGATCCCATATTAATTCATTTCATTAAATACTAATGTAATGATATTTTTTAATGATATTTTTTTCAGTTTCTATAAATTTTGATTGTGTATAATATTATATATATCATATATTTACTTAGGAAACAAATATAATTTAAAATAAAAAGGTCGTTACATTCCCATAAGATCATTTATATTCCATCACCAATCCATAATTAAACATTGAATGTTTTTCCACATAATTACAAGTTTGGTTTGGGGATGACATATAAATGGAGATTTATGGATAACTTTTATATTATATACTTTTAAATGCTAGGGCCATCTCATAAATTGAATCAATTATCCTAAAAGTAGAGTAACTAAATGGATGTACATTTCTAATTATTATTATAAATGAATATAAAAAATATTAATAAATCCATGCTCCAGTCATGACTTCATTTTGAATAATAATTTCATATTTGAATTAAATTTGTTACTATAAATTTAGGATTATTATATCAACATTGGTGATGGGCCACACATTCAAATGACTACAATAGACACTTCAACATAAATGATCATTTATATTTCTAACATAAACCAGACTTATAACTAAGTGGAAATCTAATCCCACACATATTATCAAATACTAATATGTTTCCGTACTAAATTCCTTCATATTTACCAAAAAAATCAATTAACCTATAATATCACAATCATAAAACAACAATATATATCATCATTGTTTTCATCCATTATCACTAACCTTATAATTATACCCTACCTCACCACACCAAAAAATTGATAGATTTTTTCTAAATGACATATGGGTTCTCATTGAACAATAAATGTTTAAAGGAATCATCCTATGGAAGAAAAAGTCGCACAATGAAACAACCTGACTAAAGAGAAGGTCATCCATTTTCATTTCTTAACCATGAAAATAATCCAAACATGACCAGATGACCAAAATGAAAACTAAATGTCTAACATTATAACAATAATCAGATATAAACCCTACCACAATAAAATAACTACATGGAAACAAGAACACGAACAATATTAGCAATATACCAAAACTATACGAATTGAGTAAAATTATTTTAATTATAATTAATACTATATTTAGGTTAACACCACTATAATAATTCCATTTCTATTTCCAAAAACCAACTTTGGACAACCTTCATCTGGGCACTTCAATTGGCCAATGGCATGTCTATAAGGGAATTATTAATTCTCATAGACCAAAAAATAGTATATAATAATTAAGAAACAGACCTTCAGAACAATTTTCCACCTAGAATAACTAAAATATTATATTTAATGAACAAAAAATTACATTTTTATACCATGTAAAGTCATTTTATAAGTATATAAAATCAAGTAACAACAAATCAATATCCCATAAAATTATAGCAATTAAAATTTTTCGGAGGACCATAACATAATAACATTTCAATTGAATAATGAAAGTTTCAAATACAGTAATTTTATGTAATCATTTATCATTTAATGTAAAATAATCAAATAATATGATTTATCAATCTGAAAAAAATGTTAGAATCCATAAATTCAAATATTCAAAAATATGAATTATAAGAGAGAAATAAGGATTAATGGATTTATTTTGCAAAGCAAGAGAATGAAATATCAAATTTTTACATTTATGGGAAGACTATATGGTTAGTAAATATGGTGTTCCATATCATGTGATAATAATATGGATCGAAACTAGTTTGCCTAGGAAATAACATAATTGGGTCACACATATAGGTTAATTAGATTAAAACCATAAAAATAAATACTATAAAAAATTGATGAAATATTAAATGATATCCACATAGATTATCTATATTATGTTCTAATAGTTCAATAACCTAGTTTTTTTCAAAAATTTTATAATTCATGAAAAAATATAGAAAAATACAAATAATGTAACAATAGAAATTATTTTTTAATTTGATAAAGTGGTGGATAAAACATTCCCTACCATATTAATTTCATTCCCTAGAATATTATCTATAAAACAGAAGACCCTTAATTAGGTGTGGCTATTCATCCAACACCAATAAGTCCCACTCACATGTATCATGTGAGTCAATCATCTACTACCATAACACTTCTACAATCAAGATTTATTATCAATTAAGAACATTATCCTAGTGGATAAACTTTAAATATGGGTGAAGAAACATTGTTAAATTGGGATCTAACTCGATCTCTTCTCAATTCAGACCAAAATTGGAATTTGAGTTTTATTTCTACCATTTAAATATCTTGAACATGTAATTATTCAACCTAAACTATGGTGGATATTAAAAAAGGTAATAATCATTTGTGGTCCTCTTGGATTTCTCAAAATGGTCCAATGTACCTATAATAACGCTTCGTGAGCTTCTCGATTTAATGGTGACCCAATCGAGGAGATATCCTCCAGAGTTACTTCCACAAATGAAAGCTATATTAGAATACATTTAAGATTGAAATAGTAATTGGGAGTACTCTAAGCGAACAATTACCACTTTCTCATGGTCTAAATATTCACCCTCATCACTTGAACAAAACTCACCCCACTAATAATTTCCACCCACCTTTTTCTATCTAAATGGAGACATGTAAGGATGTCAATATAGGGCCTCAAATATAACCATTAAAAGAAATGATTGTTGGATTTTATTTTATAAAAACCGAACTAGTAACATATTTATATCATAATAACCTTTAATTCAGTGAACCCATCATGAAGAAAATCCTCCAAACACTGGAAAACTCATTTTTTGGTTGGTGGCCCATTATTAGACAATCTTGAGAACCCATCATCTATTGTATACAACTAATAAATGGAGTACTTAATCATGTTTCACTATCAAATATTGTAGTTTATGTAACTCCAGGGAGCCTCCTTCCCAATAGTACATACGATGTACACAACTCATACACAATTATGGAATCTCTAATTAGAATTAAATTGAATGATTTGAATAACCTTAAAATTTCATCCTAGATAGATTTAAAACACTAATTTGTATGAGGTAATTACATAATAACATCCATGGTTATCTCATCTAAATTATATTTGGGTATATGATGAAAAAGATGTAGGTCTGAGGGGATTTTATTCTAAAATTTCTCATACTAGCACTTATAAAAATATAAAATGAAAATCATGATGTAATGTATAATACATGGATACCATATTTAGTAATTAATATCATGATACATTTTTTTGTTTCCTTGGTAAAAACCCTATAAATAATGATAAGAATAATGCATTACAAAATTTCTTATCGAGAAATAGACCACACACTAGTTCCAAATTCAAAAAATACTATTTTGTTTTAGATACTAATAACTGGTGGTATCCCCATCATATAAAGAACTCTTTATGTAATAACAATATTTATATTGTCCCCGATAATTATAAAATATCTCAAAAAGTAATGTTTTCAAATGAACACTAGTAAGTAATATTTTCTCAGTTTTCTGTTTCACCTCCAAGGGAATCCATACAGAGATAAAGATCAAGGTCAATTCATTATTGGAATCCTTAAATGATTTAGAAGAAAATTTATGACAACGAGTGTCAGTGACCATCTTCCACTTTCCAATAATGTTGGAATTATCAAATAATAATATATGGATATATTCATCCTATATCCATTTCTTAAGGTTTTATTATTTCAGATAAAAGATATAAAATAAATTTTTTATGATTAAAATATAATGAAAACAATTCCCTAAAGAGATAATGTACCTAACACATAAAAGATGAATAAACACTATAAGATTAAGGTAGAGGGATGGGTAGAATATCCCATGTGGTAAAATATAGTTAGTACCATATTACAACTCATGGTTTCCCATTATAAAAAACATCCCAAACCTACAAATGATGCATCAATATATAACACATTACCATGCCCAAATACTAACAAGATCGAGAAAAGATTTAAATCAAAATTTTACATTAACTAATCAAACAACTCTTGAAAATAAGAGATCAATACAAATTTCATACCTTTATGGGTGTGATAATTCAAGGGGCTCTATTTTGGAGAATTTATTCATTTAACCTAGATAACACCATTATGGACTAATGAAGCACCAAATACCTATGTAACACCTTGATATTAGAAAAGTAAAAAAGTATGTTCAATAATATAATCAACACAAATAAATAATCAATGATTAGAATTTAATAGCCCACGACAGTATGATATAATTATTATTAATAAAGTGAAATCTATTTGATACCTTGCAGTAAAACAAACAATATATTTCTATGTTGGATAGAATATTTAACATGAAACACTGAGCCTGAATGACAAAAAAATTTGTAAACATTATAACCTAGATGTTAAATTGTTTGTTATTAATAGTATTTACTACATTATGAAACAAATATATATTTCCTACAAAATATAAATTACTTAAAAATTTCATGTAAATAATAAGTAAATATTTATTATGTAATTTTATTCCTAAAAAATTTGTATTCATCACAAACAACTTATTTATTTTCATGAAAAAATATTTTAACCTCATTTTGGAATATTTTTAAAACAAATTTAAAAAATTAAATTCATTCATGGAATTATTATATAAGAATTTAATTTGGATTAAATTTCTGAATTTTTCAAAATATATTGTTTTTTCAATGAATAGTGAAAAAGTAAATTTTTTGAAATGATCACTTCATTTCATTAAATATTGAAACTAAAATTACAAATTATTATATAATGTAATATAATTCTTATTTAGATATATTTGAATGAAAAATATTATATTTTGAATCTAAATTATATTGTATTTTTGTATAAGTTTATTTTTACTATTAAAAAAGTGGGTTTTCCGAAAATAATTTTCAAACGTGTCATATTTCTCCGTTTTAAATTATTAAAACAATAAAATTTTGAAATTTTATTAAAATGAAATGAATTTGTTATATAGAAATAAATATTAATTATGAATATTAAAATTATTTTTATTAGACAATGAGTTAAAATAATATCATCTTATGCTTAAAAAGTATGTTACGACCCCCTCCCCACAATGTGGGCCCCTCTATAGCCAGCAATGTGAAAAGGAAGATAATAACCCCCGAGTGATGCCAGTAGGACTCGGGTTAGTGACTAGAACTTAGGGTATAGAAAACACACAGATGGGTGGCATTACCCTCTATGAGACCACATACAAAATAGATAGATAAGATAGACACCAACCAAATCTTACTCAGGAAAAAATATCCTAGAAATACCGAGTACATATATGTGATGTCATGAAAAACTACATCATCTGTATGGTAAAAAATACAAGTACCCCAAAGAAATTAAAAACAATAGAAACCACGGATTATAAACAGTTCATAAAACAACAGGATAATAGAAACCAGACTGATCTCTAAATAGCTCCATGTGACCATATATACTATTTATATATACATAGGGTGAGTATAATAGTATACTCAGTAGGATCCTCCCCAGAGGCTCTCATGAAAATTTAAATAAAATGCTAAAGCATAGTGAACAACAAGTGAAAGTAACTCATCACCTAAACAATTATACAATGTTCCCAACCTCACCATGGTTACTCTCACTATGTATCACGTAGAAGAGTATATAATTTGAAAAAATAAAGGGAAACCCTCTACTACATCCCTATCAGTTTACCTCTTTGCCCCAATGTCGGACGACCTATGAAACTCTCTCTATGAGTCATGCTCGTAGACACCTACGCAAAGCACCACAATATGCACCTCATGCAACAATACCACGAAGTCCATGCAATAAAAGTAATCAGGTAGTTTTTGAGATCCATCAAAGCTCTAATAACATGTATAATATGTTGGGCATTATACCTCAAGCAATTACAGCTCACACACCTTTTAAGAATCCTCAATCTGTAACAACCTATACATGATACGCCTATTATATTCCATAGAAAACTATATCCAGAATATATGTTTGTGAATAACACATGGCTTGACAGCCCTCTAAACACATATATGGGGAAAACTAAAGGATGTTCCTCCCAACACATGTAACTACCAAGAGAAGAGAGTGGGGCCAAAGGGGGTAGCCATACATCCATCATCCCATCAGAATGTTGGAGAAAAACACCCCCAGGGTATAGAATCCATGGGGTGCTATTTTCCCCAACTGATGGGGTTGAGTAGCGTATATAAATAGAAAAATTACATAATATATTATATCTCAAAACCACGCTATGTTTATAACCTAGTCTTAGACTCAACTGTTGCTAACGTGTCTCAGACTACAGGATAAAACATCTAAAACATGTTATCCTATAAGCACACAACCATTTAACGTGATTTATTCAATTACTTCATTAGTTTTTATCAATTTCACTCTAAATTAATTAATTATTTTAACATTAATTAACAATCAATAATTTAAACAATATATTTCATTATCATTAATCCTAGAGTTCATTGTTCCATTACATTTCAACCTCAGCATTGCACCCCATCATTCTCAAGCCCCATGGGATTACATCATTTATTCAATCATTTATTTACAACATTACATTCCCATTTTCCAAGAATTCTAGAAAAACATTATAAGATACCAAACACAAGGGGCTCAACATGGTTAGTAGATGAACTACCCATCATGTCTTTGCCGCCTATAGTAAGAGCATATACCCATTATCCCTTTGGAATATAATCACCGAAATCATGTGGCATACCACATCCATCTTCACCCCTTTTGGATGGAGGATAAAAAACAAGATGCATTGAGTAGTGGGAAATGTAATGAAGATAAAAAACCAATATGAATCATCAAGAATATAGACTTTCACTTCCAAACCATTTCATTATCCTTGCTGTCCTCTCTGACAACTACATTCATAAACTGATGCATCTTGCCACTCTTAGTGTCAACTACTACCACAACCATTAATCCTCCATGCCCCAACATATCACAACATCTATCCAGAGTCACAGTACAAAACAAGAAGCTATATAACAAACATAATATCAATTGGGATCTTGTCCCATAAACAAGAAAGCAGGTAACTCAGATCGATAAAAGAATTATCTTCTATCAAATAACCAGTTCTTTAATCAATCTTGGATTAACTGATTTATTATTCATAGGTTCCAACATTGGGAATCCAAAATAGTAAGCTATCAAAAATAATTAAACATGCTTACTGCAAAAATTTTATTAACATCAAAATTACAACAAAAGAACAAGATTCATTAAATTGCATATTTAAATTTATCCAAACAATTATCAATAAATTCTGGATTTATGTTCTTTACAAAGATCCACCAAGAATGAAAAGCTAAATAATGAAATCATAGAAATCAAACTATCTTGAGAAACAAGACATAATAAAATACGATCGATTTCACTTTATTTATCTAGTTCAAATATTTATTATGTCAATTCTATTGTGATCTAGTGGTAAAAAACATGCTAACTATATATTTGCTCAAAAAATAAAATAGAAGCAACTAATCCCCTACATCAAATGGTTCGTGATGTTCATTATATGTGAAAGAGCTACAAAACAGTTTACAATCTCCTCTGACCATGAAAACTGTATCCATCCAAGGATGCAGAGACACCACAACATTAGTCAACACCCAAGAAATGACCACTAGCAACATGGAGATAGTTTTCCATAAAAGGGATATGAGAAACACATGTTTGATTTTTGGACTCGAGAAGTCCATTTCATGGGGCATGTTGTGTTCCAAAATGGAGTAGTTATGGATCCATCGAAAATAGAATCAGTTATATCATGATCAGCACCCAAGACAGTGTCATATGTGCCATGTTTCCTTTGTATTGTAGTTTACTATAGGATGTTTGTATATGATTTATCTATAGTTTCAACTCCTCTGATTACTTTGACTAGGAATGATCATGAATTCATATGGGCTGATCTATGTCAAGAAAATTTCAAGTATCTAATGAAGAAGTTAGTATGTGCTCTGGTTTTTTGTCATACAGTAGAGGGTGTACAATCTGATGTTTTGATTGATGCTTCACATATGGGATTAGGTTGTGTTCTGATGCATTAATGATCCGTAGTTTCTCATGGTCTTGACAGTTGCGCCCCCCTGAACATAACTATTTGACACATGATCTTGTGTTGGTGGCTGTGGTGTTTGCTTCGACGTTGTGGAGACTCTACCTCATTGGTCAACATTTCTAGTTTTTCACCAAGAGTTTGAGTAATGTGTTATCATAGAAAGACTTGAACATATGAAAGTGTTGGTGATGGTGTTCTTATAGGAATACGCCTTTGAAATATCGTATACACCTAGAAAGAGGAATGTTGTAGGTGATGCCCTGATTTAGAAGTCACGTAGTGATGCAGTTCATGAAAATGGTGAGTCTTGGAGACTAATAGAAGAACTATCAGCATTACATCATGATATGGGAGATGTTTGGGGAAGAATTTGTATTTTTCCTATGATAGTTCATTCATATCTGGTGTAGAATGTGGAAGAGTCCCAGATGGTGGATCTAGAGGTGGAGGTCTGGAGAGACTAAGTTGTTTTTGGCGTGGCCCCTGATGGTTGGTTAGGGGATGACCAATATTGATTGTTGTATTAGGGAAGGATATTGTTTATTTTGATGATGTGTGAGATGGTTATAATAGAGGTTCATAGTTATCCTTAAGCGGTACATCCCAGTGTGTCAAATATGTAATGATCCTTGAGGATCCTGTATTTGAGGCCTGGGATGAAGCATGCAGTTGCGAAGTTTGTACCTCGATGTTTGGTCTTCCATAAGGTGAAGGCTGAACACCGTGTTCTTTGTGGACTTCAACAACCATTATATATCACTCAGTGGAAGTGGTAGGACATCTCAGAAGACATTTTTACTCTTTTAACATGATCATAGAGAAGACATGATGCTATTTGGGTGGTAGTGGATCGTTTAACAAAATAATCCCACTTAATAGAAATCATGAAGTCATGCTGAGTGGATGTTTTGTTGGGGCACTATCTAGAGGAGGTGTTGAGACTTTATGGAGTCCCAAGGATGATAATTGTTTATCGTGGTCCTAATTTTACCTCTACGTTGTGCATAGGTCCCCATCATACATTTGGTTCTCATCAATTCCTTGTCACTACTTTTCTTCTTTAGACGGATGGTTAGACTGAGTGGACAATCCAATGTCCTGAAGACATGTTACACTCTTGTGTCCTGGATAATGGATGTTCTTGGATGAGGCACTTACCCTTGGTGGAGTTCCCATACAACAATAGTTTTCACTCCACCATCAGTATGGAACCGTTTGAAGCCTTTTATGGCTGGCCATTCTGTTTTTTGTTGTGCTGGACTATGGTTAGAAAGTCAAAAAATTTCACACAGAAAAAAGTGTAGCATAAAACAGAGATGGTTAATGTGATTTGTGAGAGGATGAAGATAGCACAGGTTCATATAAAATCTAATTCCGATCAAAGGTGGGGAACCATTGTTATTGATGTTGGGGATCACATGTTTCTAAAGGTGACTCTCCTTCGTGAGAAGAAAAGTTGTGTTCATGAGAGTAATCTTTCTCCCCAGTTTGTTAGGGTTTTTGATGTGTTAACATGTGTTTGTACTGGGCTGTATTGAGTATAAATCCCCCACAGATGAGTTGGATACATGATTTTTTTCATGTTTCACAGATCCTTCATTATATTCCTTATGTCTCTCACGTCATCGATTGGGGAGAGATCGATATTGCTGATGATGCGACCATTGAGGCGCTACCCGTGGATATCAAATACTGGAAAGAGATGGTGTTACATGGGTGTTCAATCCCCTTGGTTATTGTTTTTTGGTGACATAGTGGTGTGGAGGAGAGTACCTAGTAATGTGAGTCATAGATACGTGCTTAGCACCTTGAGTATTTATATGTTTAAATCTTTTAATGTGATAATGTTCTCTTTGTGGTAGTAGACCATTCGTGTTTATGAGATGGATTTCTTTTGTTGCTTCCTGTGATGTGAACTCTTTTGAGAGGTACATTATGGGTGGTTGTTTAGAATTCATTTCTATTTTTTAAGGTTGGTTTTGAATTCTAGAGGACGAGAATGTTTTGGGAGTTATCTGAGGTAATGGCCAGGACCTCTCTGGTCCATTCCATTGCGAAAATATGTTGTCTAAGGTGTTCTGAGAGGTCAATGTGTCTTATCCCCCACATATTGAAAAATTTACAGTTCTGTGAACAATGAAATAGTATCCATATGGGAATATTGAAATAGTATCCCTTGGTGAACAGTTTCATTGGTAGCCTTAGGTGAATAGTTCATTGGTAACCTTATGTAAACATTGTCATCAGTAGCCTCGTTCCTTTGTCAAATTTCATGTTTTTGAATAGTGGTTCCAAAACGATGAGGTTCCAATGGTAGGCTCGTTCCATTGCTAACTTTGGAGTTCATGAACTGTGTTTCCAGAACGGTGAGGTTCCCATAGTAAGGTTTCAATGGTGAGGTTCATGAATAGTGTTTTCAGAATAGTTAGGTTGCAATGCTGAGGTTTCAACGGTGATGTTCATGAACAGTGTTTCAGAACCTCACTGTTGAAACCTCACCATTCTGGAAACACATTTCATGAACCTCATCATTGATACCTCCCCATTGGAACCTCACAATTCTAGAAACAGTACTCATGAACCTCACGATTGGAACCTCACTATTCTAAAAACACAGTTCGTTAACCTCACCGTTGGAACCTCTCTGTTCTAGAAACAATTTTTCTGACCATCACTATTGAAACATCACCGTTGGAACCTCACCGTTATGGAGACAATTTTCAAGAACCCAACATGGAAACCCCACCATTTGAACCACACCATTTTGGAAACACAAATCATGAACTCAAAATTTGGAAAAGGAAGGATGCTATAATTAGAACATCACCGTTCTTATAGAACTGTTCATGAACATGAAATTTGGAAACGAAAAGAGGATACTGATGACACTATTCACATATGGTTACCACTTCACTATTCACATAATGGTACCGATGGCACTGTTCACCTATAGCTACCGTTGAACTATTCACTTAAGGATAATGATGAACTGTTCAAAGAACTATAAATTTGTAAAAGTGTTGGGGATAAGTCACATTAACCTCCCATAACACCTCAGACTCCAGATTTTTGCAAATGAATGTTTAGAGAGGTCTGTGCCATTTTAAAATACACTTCATAAAAACCTCTTTTTTTATCGCATTTGTAGGATAGGTTTGAAATTTAATATTTTTGAATAGTTTATAAATTTTATGTCAAAATGTAATATTCATTTATTAAATAATCATTTAAAAATATTATTATCATAATGTTTGGATAAATTTTTGAATTTTTTTGATAAATAATGAAAATTATTATTAATTGAGAACTGCCTTTTCATATACATTATTTATGAAGTTAAATTATATTTATTTTTATATTTCAAGAAATTTATTTAAATATTATATCTATTAATATAATTTAGTTCTTTTTAATCATTTTCATATTGAATTTTGTCATAAAACATCAAAAACTTCTGAATGATTTCTAATTGAAAACTGGCATTCTCATCAAATTTAGGGGACTAATTTTTAATGAAAATTTTCCACATTTTTGAATTAAATTTATAGAAATATAATGAAATTTTAGAATAAAAATAATTTATAATGTCTAATAATTTCAACATAATTTTTTATAAAAAATAAATAGTGAGAGGATTAAAAAATATTTACAATAGTTAAGGTTCAAATAAAAATATCGTGGGTAATACTAAGAAGATAAGGGTAAAAATGACCATATAACATGTCTGACACCCATGTTATTTACATATTTCTACCATAATGCTTCTAGTTCAGATAATGGATCATTTTGAATCCATTTGTTATAAAACATTCTCATCATGATTAAATCATTTCAAAAAAATACAACTGTTCCACTTACCTATCTTATAAAAGGACACCCCATATCCTCTCTTTTTCACACCATAAAAATTCATTGGTTTAGAAATTTCATACCTCATATTGAAATTTCATTACATTTATCCAATAATCAATATTTAGGTTATAAATTTATGCTAGGATTTTTTTCCCAAACCTAAGGAGTATACCCGAAGAAGTGGTACTGTTCTTCAGTGACCATTTGTATTTTCTTTATTTCAACATCTACTATAATTATTATTAATAAATGATTATATTTTAGACCTATTATATTCATTATATTAGGGGGTTTTAATAATAAATTCCAGATCTTAATATATATCAACATCAAGAAAGTGGTTTACGAACTAAACATTCATGTGTTTGGCAGACTATCGCCTCATGAACCTATGGCATTAGTTTATTCCAATACAACCTATCATGGTTGGGAATGATTATGTATATATATTATATATATTATATTTCTGAAAAATATATACCTATAGTATCATTATATAATATATTAATTTTTTTCATTCCATTTTGTAGGGAATATAATAATGTAACTCGTGTGTTCGGTTGGCTACTGCCTTATGAAGTGATATGATTCATCATTCAATAGACCTATAAATGGAATGTAATAAGAATATATATAATGAATATATCTGACATAAATTAAATAATTAGTATACTATTTACATATTTATCATTTGTGAAAAATATTATATCATTTTCTATTTTTAAATTAAAAAGATGATAACATCATTTGTGTATGTGTGGACTACTAGCTCCACAAAGTGATGTAACCATCATTTCATCCCCACACAACTTGGATGATATAAATATAAATGAATATTTAGGAAATAATATAGTATAAATGATCATATACTAATTATATAGAGATAAATTATTACCTATATACTTTCAACAATGATCATAAAAAGATGAAAACGTTACACATGCTTACAAACATCCCACATGCTCCATGGTTATAACATACTTCATTTTTTATAACACGCATTCAATTTTTGGTATTAAAAATATAATTGATTAATATATATGATTATTATTTCATTATTATTATTTTGGAGATGATGGATGACTATAATATAAATAGTAGTAGGAGCTTTCATAACAAAGCACAAATGTGGAAACAAGGCACCTAACCCCCAAAACAATGAAATTAATGAAACATTATTAACAAACAGGTGATGAGATATTTTAAAAAAGATAATATATGATATTATAATTATTAATATTTTGTTTATAAGTTAATAAAATTTTAAAACATGTATATTGGAGGATATATCCTAATCAACCAAGTGGAAGCATTGGGTATGGGATTTCAAGTATATCTTTTATCACTACGAGGCATATTAAAATTAACTATTCTATTTTTGTTTAGTGTATATAATATCCCTTGGTAATGTTATATCATTGATGAAAATAATTTCATAACATTTAAATATTCATCTCATTTTATAATTTATTTGGAATTACTCTAACTCCTTGGGTTTCTATGTGATTTTTTTTAATTCTATTTATTAAATATATGAATTAGATTTTGAATGATAAATATATAAATGGTAAAAAATTTATTAATACAATGACCAGAATACATCATTGAAATACATGATATATCCAATAAATCCTAATACTATTAATATTAAGAACATTTTAAATAAATTGATCAACACAATAATGACGACTATGTAGTTCACATCACATGAATAAACTACAACCGGAAAAGTTATAACACATAAAATAGGATTGATACTGAGAACGAGAAGAACATATAACACCATTAAATGTAAATAAAATAAATGTTGAATTATTTTTTATTTTTTTAATTCCCTTAAATGTATATATTATTAAGAATTTTATTTTGACCATTATAAATCATGCCCATTATAATTATAATAGAAGTTAGAAAATTACATGTCAGAGCCTTGGCTAATATATATATATATATATATATATATAACAATTAGGGATTATTTAACATTATTTCTTATTCAAATTAAAATAGTAAAAAAAATTTATTATAAATATTATATTTCCAAATTATTATTTTTATAAGAGTGGATGTTAATTTGAAATATATTTGTACAATAATTAAATTCTAGATTATAATATTTAAAAATTTAAAAAATTATACAGGTATTAATAATTACTTATTAAAAAATGAAAACATTCATATAATGTTAATACAACATCATTTACATGAGTACTCAGCCAAGGGATGAACTAGTTCATGATTTCCTCCTTCTTATCTAGGTCCGGAGCCATTTATTATAGCTCTCAATCAACCCCCCTACAATATAACACGTGATTTTCAATCAACAGACAATATTTAAATCAATTGATGAAATCGATCCATGACTTCCACCTATCAGTGCTTCATTACTCCATTTGTGTTTAACTTCATCTGATTCGATAGTTGAGAATGTGAATAACGAATAAAATTATTCTAATAAATCCATCATGTAGCGCTTTGTTCTTCCACTCAGCACTTCAGTGGGTACAATATATCGTTCCAACCAGATTTAATATGAACCATTTATTTAATCTCAAACCCTCACATTGTCTTCCACCATATAAATACCAAGAAACATCTTAAATATATATTTCTTCTATGTCAAACCAAATCATAAATTAATTAAATAAAAAATTCAATCACATGATCCAATTTCAAATTCTTGAGTGGAGATCGATCACCCATGGTATAAACATAGAACATATCATCCGGAGTATCCACCTCCAAATCGATTTGATCCCTTATATTCACATAATATATATATATATATATAACATTCCAAATCAGTTTTCGATTCTTATTGAATTGAAAAACGTCAGTAAGAGAATAAAAAATATAAATATATGTCAATTAAAATTTTTTTGTGTCATTTTATCTTTTTGAAGAGAAATCCATCTATTGAAAAAACCTCAAAAAATTTAGCATAAAATAATATAGTCCCTAGAGTGAATTTTTCCTATATATAAGCTGCAGAACCGCATCTAAATTTCCCCCGTATACTTCTATGAATCTGGAAAACCAAATTTCCACCTATCTCCTTTGATAATAGTTAATGTAAATGAATTCATAAGTATTTTAATTTTAATTTTATCTTAAATAGAGTCATTAATTTTAATGCATGTGTTTTTTTTGAAAGGATTTATTGTTTTTTTATTTGAATCTATATAATAATGCATTGAATTTATACATCTAGAATTCTATTATTTTATTTGTTTTTAAATAAACAAATATTATCATTTTACTGAATGAATCCTATATACATTCATTTTTTAAAATTACAATATAATACATCGCCATTCCATACATTGTGTGACATGTCATTCATGTAATTATTTCATTTCATTGTCTGAAAGTATAGAAATTCAATTTAATCATTTTTATGGTGATTTTTTATGAAATTCCATGCTATATAGTTTCTAAATTAAAAATCTAGGGAATATATACATATATATATATATAATTCCCTCATCTTTTGCGAAAATCAACTCCTGAATATTGTAATCATGATATAGAATGGTGAGTAAACCTGTCCCTCAGAAAATTGGAAGGCCCAAATAACATTGAATATTCAAGTTGAATGTGTGTTTTTATTTGAATAAGCATTCTTATTGATTTCTGAAAGACCACTGCAACACGATTAGAAAATTTTTAAATGTATTTATTTTAAAAAAATTTATGGTATTTTTAAAATGTATATATTTTCGATTGTGTTTTAAAACAAATTTTGTAATGAATTAGAAAATGTATTTACAAATGAATATTTTAAAAATTGTTTTCAATGAATTTTAAAAACCCTAAATGGGGAAATTAAATGCTCAATCCCCATGTATAAAAAACAATAATTTTCATAGGTATCATAGTGCTTATGGCTATAGAGAATGCAAATTAACTATGGAAATACTGATTTATTTTATTCACTCTAATAAATTGGAAAATGTAAACTAATTTTTTCAGAACCTAGGCTGGAAAACTTCCAGAATTTTATAACATACTATGTATTTTCTAGTTTTCTTCTATAAAAAATATAGAACATGTTTTTATCATTAAATCCAGATGTTTGGTTTTCTGGCATTATAATTGGTATTAGTGGAACAGTCTAGAAAAATCTTGAAAAATATAACCCCTTTTTTATTATTTATCAATTCCTAGAAAAACCCATTTCTTCTATATTTCTCAGATGCTAGGATAGTGAATCCAAACATATCTCATATCCCTTGAAGATGAGATAAATGATATGATAATCACAAGTTCACGCTATGAGGAATCTAAACTATATAATTCAACACATATTGAGTAAAAATGACTTAAGAAAATATCCTACACATCTGATATACTCGTACTCCATCATGGATCGATATTGTTTGACAATAACCTCATGTAGATGCATTTTTACAACTAAAAATGCCAGGGAATGTATATTGAATTTATTTTTAGGTGTATTACCCTATATAAAAATCTGGAATCACTCCCAACATTTTATACAATGTTGGAATGATGAAATATCCACATTGCATATATGTTCCATAATTTATGTATTTTTTATAAGGAGAATTTATGATGATATCAAAACCATACAAGATAAATAAGTGAGACTAACCTATAAAAATAATGATCAAACTAACTTTCTAGACTATATCCTTAACCATCCTTCTATTAGACCATTTTTTAGTGTATACATCCATATAACAATTTTTTCACTAGAAACATATGGGAAATGAATATAAATGATTTTAAAGATTATGTGATTTTTAAACACATTGGAACAAATATTCATAACCATTGAGATCAAATTTTTATACTAGGATGTTATGGATAATGAGGCAGACCTGGGAAAACTTTATAACGAAATATGAACTTTCTGGAATGATGTTTTAGAATTAAGAACAAACACATTATGATGGATAAATTCAATTAAGGGGGGTGGGATGTAACACCCTGAGATTCTTTATGAACTGTTATGAATTCTACTTATTAAATATATGAATTATATTTTGTATAAAAAATATTGAAATTGTAATTTTTTTAAAAAAAAACAGGCCATTATACACCATAAACATACTTTATCATGACCATAAATCTCACTATGTTTGATAGTAATACTACTCAAGATCCTCCGAGCAGCACAACAAGACCTACTAAGTAGTACACATCAGATGAATGTACCATAACCAAAAAATATATAACACATTAAATATAAATATTAATGAGATTGAGAGGATCATATAACACCATTTTCTAGGAAACAAAATGAATGTTGATGATTTTTATGTGGGATTGGAATTAACATAAATGTAGATATTTATATGTCTTTTAATTTGTCCATAGTAAATTATGTCCATTAGAATATTTCATAAATGTTTAAAACGACATGATAGAGACTTTGGTAATAAAAATATATATATATATATATTAGTGATTGTTTACATTATTATATTTTTAAAAAAAAAATTTAAACCTTTTTTTTGATAACTATTATGTTTTAAAATTATTATTATTTAGAGGGTGCAAGTTATTTATAAATATATTTTTCCAACTATTAAATTATAGTTTACAAAATTTTGATGTTCAAAATATAATAAGGGTATTATTACTTATTTTTAATAAAAACATTTCAATATATTATCAAAACAAACTTGTTTAGAAGGGAAGATAACCACTGGATAAATTACTATGCGATTTCCATCATTCAATCCACGAGTGGAGCCATTCTCTCGAGCTCTCGATTAAGTCCCCTTAAAAGTACAACCAAATTTTCAATCAAAATAAAATATTTGAAACAATAGATGAAATTGATACAATAAATCCATCGATTAACACTTAAGTACTCAATTTATCATTCACATCATTTGATTCAATTATTTAGATTGTGAACAATGGATAAAATGCATCTTATATGTTCATAATGTAGTGCTTTATTCTTCAACTCAGTGCTCCAACAATTATGATATATTATTATAAACAGATTTCATCTAAAGTATTTATTCAATGTTGATACCTTTTGTCGTCTTGAACCTTATATGAACTAGAAAACCCCTTATACATAAAATATATTTTCATGTCAAACCAAACATATAAATGAATCAAATAAAAAACGGAATGACTTAATCTGATTTCAATTCTCTGACTGAATCATTACCATTGGTATTATAAACATAAAATCTATTATCACAAGAATCTTCAACCAAATACATTTGATCCCTTATCTTCCCATAGAATATATTTTTATTCCTCCACCACAATGAAATTTTAGATACTTCTTGCATGAAAAATACACAATAAAGAGAGTCTAAAATATATATATATATATATATTAATCAAATTATTTTCATGTCATTCAATTTTTGTTAGAGAGTAAATGACATATTAAAAACACCTCATCCAAATTAGAAAAAAATATTAATGTTCATAGAGAGAATTGTTCTTTTAAATAAGCTTTAAAAACCATATGACTTTCACATGTATACTTAATTATTCTTGGAGAACAAAAGTTCCACATTTCTCATTTGATAATTTGTCAAGGAAAAAATAATACTTGTCTATTTTCATTTTTATATTTATTTTCAATGGAGTGTGTATTATAAATAAGTGTGTTTTGTTTTTCTTAAATTATTTTTGGTTTTATGATTTTAATTGATATAACAATGCTTTAATTTTACACACCTTGATTGCTATTATTTTTTTGTGTTTTTTTAAAAATTGTAATCATTTTATATAAATGAGTTTATATAAATTCATGTGTGTCAATTTAATTATGAGATATGCCCATTACATATAGTTTGTGACATTCCATGTATGTACTTATTTGATTTGGTTGTCTGAAAGTAAAGACATTTATATGTATTATATTGAAAAATATTTATTTTTAAATGGTATGTTATCTTTTTTTTAAAAGAAAACTACAATGACTATATATATATGTAAATCATGATTAAATTTTTTTATAAAATTTTAACATGATATTGGGAATCATGATAGGGAATGGGGAGTGAACATGTCACATAGAAAAATGGGTAGGATTAGAGATCTATCAAGGATTCAAGTTGCCTCTTTGTTTTTATTTTATTAAGATCTATTATTGAAATATAAAATTTCACTAGAATATTTTTGGAGTAGGTTTAAACATATGTAATTACAAAAATGATATGTTTATTATCTGTTTTACATAATTTTTATAATGATTTACAAGGTATTTATGAATGAATTAGTAAAAGTATTTCCACAGGAATATTGTAATTATATTTATCAATGTGTTTTTAAAACACTTACAATGAAAATTAAATGCTCATCCGCTGTTTAAAATAATTATTTTCAAAGGTATTGTAGTTCTTATGGAGTTAGAGCACATGGAATCATAATGGAAAAACTACTATATTTTATTTATTCTGATATGTTGGAAAATGTAGGTTAATTTTTCCTAAACCGAGACCAGAAATGACCTCTATTGAAGAAATCACTGCTTATTTTTAAGTTTTATTTTATAACAAAATATATATCATGTTTTTAGCATTGAATCTTGAATTGTTGGTTTGGGGTGTTTTAATCACTATTCAATATGATACCAAATTTGTAATGAATATTTTCTCAATTTTTCTTCATTGAGAATCATTTGATGTTATGAATTGATGTTATTTTATGGTGTGTGTATACAAACCAATTTATTTGTAGTATATTTAATTTATTTGTCTTAATTATATTTTATGTTTCATTTAATTTTTTCCTTTTAGGTGTCTTATGATTAAATGTTACAAATGTTGAAAAATATTTATGTTACAATCTCATTACATATAGATATTTTCATTATTAAGTCCTAAATATTAAAATATTTTTTTCTAGATAACAATAATTCCTATTAATTTTCATCTACAATTTCTATAAATTATATTCTCTTGTAATTTTCTATTTTCCAACACTTTGGTACACAAAATAATTTATAATTCTTTTAATTATAAATCGTTCCTTTTTCACTTATTTGTTGAAAAACAAATTTCCTAAAAAAAATTTCTTGTAATGTTTTGAAAAATGTTTTTATCATTATTCAAAGGAAATATTTCATAACATTTTACACATTTTTTACTTTGTGATTTTATTAATGTAATTTTAATTTTGTTTCTGAAAAAATAATATTTGGATGTTACCAACTATATGAAAGGTGTATTTATTTTAATATTGAGAGTATAAATGGTATTTAATTCCATTATAACCATTATTTTCTTCTAAGAATATTTTATATATTTTCAATTTAATTTATAACGAAAAAAATATTCTATATGTTTTAATTGTTTTGAAAATGAAATGGAATTTTTCCAGAAGAATCATTTCAGATGATTTTTAAAGCCATCCTTTATATGCGTCGAACATGTATTTAAAGAGGAGTATAAAAATTATATTTTGTGAATTTTTTGTTTTTTAAAAGTTCATTTTTACTTTAAATTTTATTATCCTCTAAATTTATTTAATAATATTTTAATTTAAATTAAAATTGTAAATGTAAATAATCCTTATCATTTCATATGATCTGATGGGATTTTTTTGCAATGATATCTTCCTGATTTATTATCTAGTTTGATTCAGAATGATTAAATGGGACATTTAAAGAATATATTTATTTTCCATGATTTATTCTTAATTTAGATTTATTTTCATGGAAGCCATTAATTTTACATTTTTTAGTCATGTTAAAATAGATTTACAGGATCCCCATTTATTTTCCAATGGATAATCATGATACATAAGGAATAATGTGTATTTTTGGGAGTTTTATGATGAAATTAATGATATACGTACTTTATTCATGTTATGGATCATGGAAATTATATTTTTTGGTTTAAATAGATTACATAAGTTGATTACATTATAACTTATTTGATGGGGTGGCCCAAATAGTACATAGTGAGCCTCTTACCGCTTAAACGATGAGTGAGCTCAAACTGAGTCGGGTGATCCAGTTATAGCTTAAATGAGGGGTACACACAAATTGTGATACAATGCATTGGTTAATGATTATGTTAGATGGAGAATTATTTCTTAAGTATTTCATGTGGTTATTATAATAGTAAATATTCCATACGGGTTCTATGATTATGATTCTCCATGATACCAACACATTTTATCAACTATTTACATGAGTTTATAATGTTTCATTTAACTAAGATTGATATGACATGGCTCTATATTATTTATTCTTATGACACCTTCATTTTTGAAATCAATATCTAATGTCTCACGATTGGTGATTCATGTACTGATTGGTATGAGTTCTATAATGATTCGCTTATGCACTCTGATGAGGTCATCATACTCTTATGTTTTTATTATAGTCACTAATAAAAATCAATCTTTATTGATTATGTTCACCCTTAATGATAATTTCAGCTTAACCTTTGTATTTTTCCTTTTCCCCATGTAATCATGTATTATTTTGAATTAATTATTATAGAAAGGTTTTCATATAGATGAAGTCGAGGACCTAATATTGAATATGGAAATATTGGATTAGTTTGAAAGTTACTCTCTTGAATCCATTGGTATTATTTACCTATGTTATTATCCTATTTCGTAACAACCCTAATACTAAAAGGTCCTTGAGAATGTAAGCAATATAATTTTTTTTGTTGTTTTATGTTTTTTATGGGAAAAAAATTAGGTCACAATTATCAGTATCATGGAAAAAAATGTAAAGATTAAATATCTGTACTGGATCTAAGAGTGTGTGTTCTTCGAAGTTATAGTTGGTATTAGAGATAATTTATGATAAATATATATATTATAATGTTTTCAAGTGATGTTATCTTCATATATAAGTATACCAACATTGGAATATAATCATAAGGATGAAATATGTTCAAATTCTTAAACACCCCTTCATGATTTTAAGAGATGAGATATTAATTTGAATAATGACATTTTAGGAGATGTTTTTTTATATTGAATTATTTGTAATGATTTAGTTTATCATAAGGTCTGAATTTATATATTTTAATGAATTTGATTTATCTATTTATTAACATTATGGTTTATTGGATCATAGATATTTAATTAATTATGGGAACATAATTTTTATTATATCGATAAAAGTTATATTGATGAGTGATTTGGTTACTATGTGATTCATGTTATTCCAAAATGATACTTATGTATTTTTTTGGATGAAATATTAAAAATATTCCATACAATGGAAGTTAAAATCATCATTAATATTGATTTTATATGAGATATATGGTTATTCATTCATGGAATAATTCGATTCAATATTGTTTATTACTACTGTATTTTAAAAATTAATGTATCATGTGTAGTCATATACATTTTGGAAATTATATTACCACATTATATCCATTTTTTGGCTAAATTAATAATACTAAAATGAATATATTTTTATAACTTTTATTGTTATATTTTTTCTAAATTTTTATTTTAGTTCATCAGGCTCAGATAATTCGTCATATATATTAAAAATTTTAAGGGAAAGATTATATTGTCATAGAAAAAGAAAAAAATTTGAAATTATTCTCCTTAACTAAGAATATTTCCTTATGATCATAGTCCTCATGTAAAATATTCCTCAAATAAATTTAATGTATATTGAAATTCAAATGTCATCCTATTAAATTCGTATTTTTTGAATTAAATTATCATTTAGATTATCACAAATTAATTGTTTTGAGGCCTGTCACATACCATTGACCATTCACATTCATATTATCATTGACATCATGTATTATTTATAATTATTTATTATTTTCTTCCATGTCCAAATATTATATTCACTCCACTTTTCTCATATTTGTGTACCAAATTATGTTATATTCCATAAAAACATTGTAATTTTATTTATATATTATTAAGTTGATTCTTTATTAACATTCTTTAATGTGAGTTTGAAAAAAAAAATATTTTAAATGTAAATAAAATCGTTTCCGAGATTATTTTCAAATTGTGAAGATGTAATTTATGGGAGGGGGTGTAACACCATTATATTTTGAAAGAAGAAAATGATGTTCGACATAATAAAGGACACAAAAATGGATCTTAAAATAGAATGTAACACATTGACATAGAATACTTACAACATAGATCATAAATTTGAGGTTATGAATAATATTAAATAATTTATGAGATATAAATAAATATATCACAATCAATATAAATTCTTGTTGAGATTTTAGTAAACAATTAATCAATTTTTAGAAAATTTATTTTATTATTCAAAAATATGTATTATTTAGAAATGATTTTTATTGATTTTCTATAGAAATATTATGAATTATTTTAGAAGATTTAGAATATGTTATTGAAATAATTATGAACATTTTCGAATTTAAATATCACTAATTAAACTTAGTGATGATTGGAAATATTTCAAAAAATAATGATTTTTATTGAATAATGAAAAATAAATATTTGTGTAACATTAACATATTTTCAGAATAAAAATTAATTTAAATTCCTTGTTTTTTAATGTTACATAATAATTAATTATTTATATTTTACCCACATAATTTCATTATAATAAAATTTATATTATATTTTAGCATAACATTATTTTTTTGGTATTAAAGACAGGTTTCTTTTCTGAAAATTGAATTAATTTACATAATGATTGTCAATTTTATTTAATTAAAATAAACCCTATTATGGAAATATATCAAATAAAATTTTTAATTATATATCAATAAATTTAATATTTTATTTGAAAAATGATTATAATTAGATATTGGGTTTATATAAAACCTTTTTTTCCTTGAAAAAAATACAGTTCATGAAAATGATCTTTTCATCTCTTTTTCTAAGTTTGAATTAAAATTTAATTTATACGCTTCTATAAAATTTATTTTTAATAATATACTTCAATTTTTATATTATATGTTTATAATTTCATTTGGAATAATTTTTTAGAATATTTTGAATATATTATATTTCAATGAATTCTGAAAAATAATGAATTTTAATTTATAATTCCATTTTCATTAGATTTATTAATAAATTTAAAATGTATTATATATATTTTTAATATAAAATTATTAATATATTATATAAATTATTCAATTTTGGTCATTGGAATATTTTTTATATAGAATTCAGAAGTTAATATATTATATACTGTGAACTTATTCTCTTCGAAAACCCACTTTATCATCACGTCTATTAGATGAATTTTAAATTAAAATTATATATTATTTGAATTTAATCTGGAAAAATTGAATAAAAATTTATAACAAGAAAAACTTATAATTTCAATTTTGGTCAATGAAATTTTTAAACAAAAATAATAATAAAAATAGTAAAAATAATAAATATCACATTCACTAATAATAGTCCCCATACTCATATTTTATTCACACCATAAAACCCACATAGTTCAGAAACTATATTCCAAAATCAAATAATATTATTAACCTCCTCCAAGAAGCCTTATGTATAGAATAATGCTAACCTAATAATGATTATTTTAAATCCTATGGAGGTTATCCTAAGAAGTGGTAATGTTCATCAATGAGAGTTTTTATTTTATTTCCTTCAACACTAACATAAATTATTATTTAACAATGATTATAAAATATACTCAATATATAAAATATTAAGGGATGTTTTTATAATAATTTTATGACCTAATGTTTTCTATTCTTAAATCACATGGGATACAAAATCATCATTATTGAGTATGGTGAAATATCACCTCACGAACCGATGTAATTTTTTTCCATTAAAAATTATCATCTAATGGTAGGATGATGGAGATAATGAATTTATATGATATATATGAAATATTTATATTTATCAACTCATTATATTATATATACCTTTTCACTCTCCATTCTATAGGGAATATGATATTTCATTTCGTGTGTACAACAAAATACAACCCCAAGAAGCGATGAGATTCCTCTTTCATTAAATCATTATGTTGAATGAAATAATGATAAAGAAAATATATATATGTGATAAAAATAAAATAATTATGATATTAATTTAATATTAGTCATTTTAAAAATACAATATTTTATTTTCTTTTTTTACACAATATATATGACTTCATCATTCGTGTACATGTGTTCTACTGCCTTCATAAGAAGATGTGACTCTCTTTTGAAAATAATTCAACCTTTATGATTTTTATAATCATATTTAAAGGAATTATAAGGTACACATGATATTATTAACATTTTTTGAAGGTAATATATTACATTCTCTCTTTCCATAATGATCATTGAAAAATGGAAATGTCACTCATGCGTACGTACAACCTACTATCTACATGACCGTAGCGTACATCAGTTTCAAAAAACTAACATTCAAGATAGGTATTAAAATTATAGTTGTTTTTTAATATAATATTTATTTAATTAATTTTATTATAGATATTATGTAACTTTATAATAATGATAATAATTTGAACATTCATAAAAAACATGAATGATAAAACAAGGAAATTAACACTAAAAATAATGAAAATAAATAATTATTATTAACGAACGAGCTATAAAAAGTTATAAAAAGAAACATATATGATATTACATATATTTTAATTTTTATTTACATTGTAATAACATATTTAAAACCAATATATAGGTGGTAAAACACAATCAAACAAATGCAACCGTGAGGTAAGGGATATCTAGTTTGTATTTTATTTCTCAGAGGCACAAATATTATGGACTCGTTTCTTTTGGGTGGTTAATATACTAAAACATTTATAGGTTATTACATGGATATTATTATTTTATATATATATTTATTGATTATTTATATTTTATTATTTATTTTGGATTAATATTCAAAATATTACTATGGTGGTAAAAGAAATTTTGTCCCAATGTTCCTTCGTTGAGATTTATAGCATATTATGAAGCTATATTATTTAAAGCTATATATACACCCCCATTTACATGTACGTTCATGAATTTATTTACACATATTTTATTTTATTTTTAATTTATTGTTATTATTTAAAGGGTATTACGATAATGTTTTACCAAAGTGGTAAGGGTTTTGTGTCATAATCTCATCTTAAAATTAGATTATCATGATTAACCCTCTAATTTCAATATATTTTGATCTTCCACTAAAAAATTCCATGTAATTTATTCTCCTTTGGATATTAATGATAATTTAAGTAATACATTCATTTTCCAATTATTTTTAATTAAGATAATTTAAAAAATTTCATTATGAAATATTACATTAAATTTTTTATTCGGTTGAATCCCCTTATTCTTCAAAAAATAGGTTTTCATATAATGCGTTCAATAATGTTTACAGAAATATTCAAATTATATTTTGAAAAAATTTACTCCTTATTTATATTTTTTATTTTTTTTAAATGAATATTCCTGACATTTCACATGAAATTATCCTTTTTCTTTTACCAAAATGTGAAAATAGTATCTCTTTTAACATTTATGGTGGAAATGTAATTTTCTACAATCATGAACATTTTTTTTCAATGATGAATCCTATATATGATTCAAATGATATTTTGAAAGAAATTTATTATCAAAATGTTTTAAAAATAGTTTTTAAAATGTAAAGGATATTTCTCTATAAATTTTATAAATGTTTTTTCAAAATAATATTTTAGAATATTACATGGGTTCTTCGAAGAAACTGTTTTCCAAATATTATATGATTTTATAATTCTTTTATAAAATACTGATTTCCATAATGAAAATGACATTTTCAAAAAAAATTATTTAATTATATTTTAATTACATTTCCATTCATAAAAATACAAAACAATTTTTATTACATATTCTCTATTAGGAATATTTTTTAATGATACCATCCTCATTAATTATCTTTACTGATAAATATTGATTCAATGTGATTATTAAGGAACCCTTTTATTTTATAGGGGTTAACCATGTTTCAAAAGAAACTATTTGAGAACCTATTCTATTCACATTGATCATTCAAATTTAAAATAAATTGACATGAAACCCATTTCCATTCCATTGGAAAATAAATTTATAAAATGAATAATTATTTTTTCTAGTAGTTTTATGATGAAAAGAAATCACTATTTACATTATTCATGTTGTGGTTCTTGTAAAATATATATGATGTGTGCACCTAGACAAAATTAGTTTATCTAAATATAACTTATACAGCTTCACGACCTAGATAGGCTTGGATAATCATGTTGCATCTTAAATGATGGGGTGGCCCATATTGCACTGGGGGCGCCATTATATTGTTAATAGTGTTTATCTGATTTTAGACCTATCATGTTGAATTTTTTTCTCTTTTTAATTTGTATATTTGATGAATATAAAATGGATCTTCCAATAAAATATAAACCTATATTTTCCAAAAAAATGGAATCCATTTTTGAAACTAAATTTATAATATTTGAAAAAAATGATTCTAATATAAATGCGTAGAAGATATTGAAAATCAATTCATTATAATAATGTGTTTTTAATCATAATAATGAACGTATTCTGAAATCACATGTAATATTTATTACTATGTCAATAATTATATTACATCTTATTAGAGGTTAATTTTCTATAGTAATATCAAAATTTAAAACAAATCATACTTTTAAATTAGTTTATTTAATGTACAGAAATGTTATTTTTACAAATATATGTTTAAAAGACTAATCTCTGATATGTAATTTTTTTAAAAAAAATTACCATAATTCCCCCTAATGAAAATTAATAATGGAATATAAATTTTTTTTTCTTTTACTAAAATTAAATCTGATAAATAGTTTTAATTTTATTATAATATCAATAGAAAAAATGAAATAAGATCTATTTTTGAAAAAAAATATTTTTATATCATAAAATGAATTTTTGAAAAATTGTACATATTTTTTATGGATTAATAAATTATGTTTCATTTTATAAAACCATTTTAGATAATTTTTTATTCATATTAATAAAAATACATTACCCTTTAATGTATAATATTATATTTATATAATAATATTTTTATACTATAGAATAGTTTACATAAGGCTTGGTGTTGCGTGTTAGAAATAATATTGGGAAATTCATTTTTATTTAAATAGAAATATATCATAAAATAATAGGGTGCCTCATTTTCCCTACATTATAATAATTTTTTACTCTAAATTCCATCACTATGATATAAAAAACTAAGAATCCTTCCTCCTCCTCACATCCATAGGATCGCACATGGAATCCTCAAATTTATGGGTTTTAAAAAAACTATTTTACATGGTGATAAATATTGTTTCATAGATGTGTAAATCAATAATCTATAATTTCCAAAAATTCATCATCATAATAAAAAAAATTCTTCTTTGGTAAAACATAAGAAATCATTAATTTTTCAGAAATGGGTATTTACCTCCTCAAAAGTATATGTGGAACACATCATGAACATGAAATAAATTCAAAGGAAGAAACAATTATTAGGAAAAAACATCAATAAAATTATGGTTTGAAATAGGGATAATATAAATAGTGAAAAACAAACCATTCATTTCAATCACATAATCTTCATCCATGGTCACAATTATAGGAACTTATTATCAGTAACATTGAACTCCAAATGTCACCGATGATTGTCAGTATAATTTTTTTAACAAATCCATGCTTCTATAATATAATATTGAATGGATAATACCTTATCTATCATTTATTTAGATATCTTGTGTCCCATATATTTCTTTATATAAATTCATCTAGACACATTTGAATTATTAACCTCTTTCCATAGCCAGATTTATAACGAGTCATCATAAAACATGAGTGGAAGCAGTTATGTCGGAGACACTAATACCAGATGCTCTTAATCAAAACAAACATTAAATTACATATAATAAGATATCATAATATCCTTTATGGTTTCAATCATCCCCATAGTTTTACAACATTTTTTATGATGATATGTTGTTAAAACACTCAACCCAGTATTCAGCACCTATAAAATACATCTCTAGAATTTGATGAAATAGTTTGATATCGATTAAAAACATTAGAATGTGAGACTTTAGGAAATATTAATTCTTATAGAATGTATATCATATAAATATTATAATGATAAAAATATTATCCAATGAGAATAAATTTCCTTGACTTTTATGGTGATAATATGCATCCCAAATATCATGTTTCCTTTTAGAGGTTTTAGTGAGTCAGATGTTGAAATCCTTGGTAATTCATTCCAATTCCCATACCATAATGGTTTTTTTATAAAATAACCATAAATATATTTTTATTATCATTAAAATGAAAACATATGAAGAATATGGATACAAACTATGCAATGTCCTATTTAATGTTTTCCCACTAGAAACAATACTTCATATCATTATACAACTTTATACATTTATGATTAATAGATAATGATGAACTGGGAGCATCATACAATTACACTCTCATCAATTATGGTATTAAAGGGACACATATATATTTTATATACCTCATCCTTCCCTAATAATAATTTTTGAACATTATAACACATCTCACCATCTTATATAGTTCCACATCGATCTTATGTTAGCATTTAATCCTCAAAGGGATTAAAGATTGAATATTCATATGAGAATGAAATGGTGTTTCCCCATTCCTTATTATTTATAATTCCACATTATAAAATTCTAAAAATAATATATCCCTTTCAATATTCTTTTTGGATAACATGAATGGTATTTCTATTGTATAATATCAACCTCCTTTTTGGGCTTCCTAGGGTCATAATGTATTGAAATGTCATAATATCCAACTAATTCGAACCTTATCCTTTGGTAAATATCCAGATATTTAAATTTGAATAAATACTTCATGATTTTATTAACATTTTATGAATCAATCATCTCCCCATTAAATTTATTAAATCCTTATTTTTAATGAAAAATTTGGCAATTCTAACCCCAAATCATATGTCATCTAATTTTTATGATGAATTATCAATTTTAAAGAGATATAAGCTATCACCATGTAGATCTACATGATAAATAATATCATTAAAATATTTGATGCATTACTATATATCACAAACCATTCTCAAAAATAGGGTAGTGTGGGTACAAGTTAATTAAGAATCCTTTCCTTTAGTTAATTGAAAATATTATCACAATTTTCAATAACAAGTAACATTCATCCCTTCTATTCAAAAATATATAGTGTATTTCCTATCAAGGAGATATTTATCAAAAGAAAATTTAGCATCCATCCAAGGTAAGTAAATTAAGGATTTTAGAAACTGTGGTTGGTTTGGGGCATTTTTTACTAACCTCTGTCTATGAATAATCAACCAATATACCCCTACATGACATTATATGACTATATAAAAACATATTATATACAAAAAAATCTCACTTTCAAAATTTAACATATATCATATTCTGCCTAAATATCCTCAACAGAATCATCAAATATTCTTCATTTTCTTTTATCTTATTTAAATATTCTAATATATTATCTATAAAGACTACAATAAATAGATTATGGTAATATTCTATGATTTCATTTCTTAAATCCATATAAATAACATGGGAATTGGTACGTCCAAATAATATTACAATAAATTCATAATATCCATATCTCATATAAATAGTTTTGTTGGGAATGTAATCCTACTTGACCCTTAGTTTATGTTATTTATAATGAAGTTAAATCATGTAAAAATATTGATTTACATGAAATTGATCAATGAGATCATCGATACTATGTAGATTATATTTTTTCTTGTTATTGGACTCATTAGTTTCTTACTGATCACTAAAAAGACACATTACCCATATTTTCAATCTATGAACCCATATATTTAACTTATTCTATCCATAGTCATAATCTATAAATCATCAATGTGTTTCAAATGAGAAGATGAATTATCCCAAGCATATCCAACTGAAGTAACTAGGTATGGTTTATTCTGTAAGCCCACTCATCATGAATGAGTGATGATCTAGTTAATACTGAATGCTCTACTATAATTGTTTTTATGCTTATGTGAATATGTTCTATAGTCACATTGAATCTTGAGTATCAATAAAATAATTTATACTCAATGAAAACTATTATCCTTTAATTACCATAACATTGGATATTCACCTATGCATAGGATTATCCTATGGGTTGTCCGTAAAATTTTATAATCCTATTTTTTGAAAATAACTAAACCCTAATATGATAATAACCTAGGTGACCCAAGCATTAATTACATAAATATTACATTAATTTATATTAATATTAAATACATATTATAATAATACACACCCCATGATTGTTAATGTCTAGTGTATTATGAGAGAAGATATATAATCAACTTATTTATGGAATATCATCTATATATCCTATAAATATTATTAATATTTAGTTCCATTATAGAAATATCATACATAATACCATCCTTATAAACATAGGTAATGTAACATAAGAGAAGTTGATATCATATTCTCATTATAAGGGTAAACATGATAGATATCAATCAGAAGTTAGAATTATATGATCATAAGGTTACGAAAACATAATATATTACACGTTCTAATTGTAAAATATTCACACCCAAAAAAACATAAAACATAACTCCAAAATCCAATCATATCTGGAAACATGATTAATAAGGATGTAAATCTAAAAACCATCATTGACGATTCATATCATAGGAATGTGGAATCATAATGATAGGAAATCATAATCCTATGAATATAGATATTCCCAATCCTATCTGAGCATAGAATTATGAGAATAACTAGAATAAATCATACAAATAAAAAATTTGAACATATATATTCACACTCACATCATTACATAATCTTTTAATCAAAGGTAAATGATGTCATAATCACATATCATTATGTGATGATATCTATTTGACATCATTTCCTAAAATAATCTTATAAGTTTAGCTAGAAGAAATCATACTCATGTATTAAAAATGTGAATATATATAAACATTCATTTCCATTCATATCATCATCATATCATGAAATATGAATATAACTCTACTAAATTCATTATAGAGATATAAAGAATCGAAAAACCAGATAATCACAATCCATTCATACGTATGCCACAATATCAAGAAATTATTTAAAATTTTGTTATATATTAACCCATGGAAAACTAAATAGTTATCACAAAGATTTATTTATCAAAATCAATATCCTTCAAAAGAAGGAATAAGGTTGACATTAATGTATCAAATATATAATGAATCATAATTAAAATCAATGGAATTTTTCTAGATGAAAATTTATTCAAAATATCACTGGAAAAATTCATTAGGAAAATACCCTTGTTAATTTGAAATCTGTAATTAAAAAACAAAAAATATATAAAATATCTAGGAAACACTTTTCATTGATAATAGTCTTTCATAATTTTAAATTATTATTAAAAAATGTGTATCTTTATTTTTTGGAAAATTCAATCATGTTGAATATGTTGAAAAAATGGATTCAATTCAGATCTTCGGTAAAAATTCAAAAGTACCTTGTTCAGAAAAAGATATGAAGAAAACTTTTTATTATTTTTATAGAATGTCATAAATGGTTAAAAAAGAAATTAAAATTTTATTATGGAATAATAATAACAATCTTGATATTATTTTATGAAACATGTACAAGGAATGAAAAAATATAGATTAATGATGCAAATAAATTCTATTTTCAATAAAAAATTCATCCATACATTTGATTACATAGAGAGAGGTATATGAAATGGAAACTTTTAATATCTCAAAAAATCCCCATGAAAAGAAAATAAATATGCTTCTTGAGATATAGGTCATTTATTATCATCATAAAAAATTTATATACAGACAAAACTTATAAATAGGAAGATTGTAACATAAAACCCTTATTTCTATGGTACATTTTGAATCATAACCCCTTAAAATAAATAAAATAAAATGAAACATTAAATAAAATAAATCTAAAAAGATTCCAGATATTAAATTTGTTTTGTTATTTATATACTCTAGATAAATGAAATTCGTGATGAATATGGATAATGAATCATTGAAACCAAAATGATATGAGAAACCCTCACCACTTTGTTAACATTATAATTAATCCCCTTTAGTGGAAATGATTTTATTTTTACTTTAAATACAATTAATTAATATTGTTCTGTGATTTTACAGTAATATAGGTTATTATATTTTCCTCAAAAACATAAATTGGATCATAACTTATTTTTTTCCCAATGGAAAAGAATTTAAAAGAAAACCCTTACCTCAAGTCTTACGTGCTTTGTAAGATCTCTAATTGCCACATCATTGAGGGATATCTGTGGGATTTCATTTAAATCCTACAAATATTGATATTACAGTAAGAAAAATGTTATAAAATAAATCAATTGACTCTAGGAATGTATTGTAGTAGGGATTGGATGAACTAGAGTTCATAGTCTTTGTGAAAAATGGTGAAGAGGGGGTTCTGTTTTATAAGTAAGGAAATGGAAAGACTTGTAATCACATATATTTTTTATAATATATATATATCTTTTAACAAGGCACCAATGCACACCAAATTTATGGATTTGATGTGATTGTATAAAAAGCACATAAACAATCATAGTTGGACAATTTTTTGTGACTCTTTAAGACCTTTTCTTAGTTATACCCCCTTTAACCCCAATTTACTATTAATCATCATAACAGAATTCTTCCGATGTTATGTTAATTATATTTTCCAAAGAAAATTGAAATTATTTTAAATTTTCACATGATGATTATAAATTTATCAATTCATTTCCACATTTTCAATATATATAGGTGAGAAATTTATAATATATATAAATATATTTGGAAAAATCTGGAAATCTTTTTTATAGATAACCTTACCCGTGAAAATTATATAACCTAGAAATATATTAAATTTATTTTTACTCTAATCCATTATAAAAAAGAAAGGATTTTAATCATTAGTATTAATCTAATGTTAATTTTATCCTTACAAAAATAACATTAAATAAAAATATCAAAAAATAGTTTTAATTTAGATTAAATATAATTAATCTTCACCAAATTAAAACATGGCTTCCCAAATATAAAATAATATTTTCATACATTATTTTACTCCATAAAAATAACCATTGTCAAATATCACACATAAATTTGGATAAAAATAATTATATAGCTTTTTTTAATCATTACCCAATATTTTTAACCTAGTTTTTATTGTTTTACCCATACCAATGTCCCAAATCATTTCAATGGTAACTATTTAAATGGGCCAAAAATAAAATAGAGCTAATTAATAATATTAAAAATAATTATTCCAAAATATTAATCAAGTTTAAAATATTAATTTTATAAATGATGAAGGCATTAGTTTAATAGTAAATACATATAATGTAATAATATTTATGTTAAATGTGTTTGTAATCCAAAAAATGAACTTATTCCAAAATATCCTATAGTGTTGAAAATAGTGTAATTTAATATATTAAATTTAATTAAGAGATTTTTATTTTAATTTATTATCATATTAAAAACATATTTTCAATTTTAAATTAATTTATTTAATTAAAATAAATTAAATTTTAAAACAAATTGGTATATTTTACTATTCATAGAATAATAAATCTATGTAGAAAAATAAAAAAACCATTAAAAATATTAATAGTCATATTTTAAAAAACTATACACATTTCATCAAATAAAATTTATAATATTTTAAGATACTAGTTATAATATCTTGACACTGAATTTAATGAAAAATGATTTTTGACAAAAACATTTCTTTTAAGTATAAAATTACATTACTAAAAATGTAGTATTTATTTAATATGATTTAATCAAAAACAAATTAACCATATAAGTCCTTTATATACATTTTTAATAAAGTGGGTTTTTTAATTTATACCACCAATTAACGACTAATTTATAATGATCACATTAAAATCATAATATTTTTATAATAGATCTTTATTCGCTTAATGATATGTGTTGCGTGATATGAAATATATTAAATAAATAAAATTTATTTAAATATAAATATATCAAAAAATATTGGGGTTTTACATTAATCTCAAAAATTATAATTTGTAGATTATTTAAACACTTGATATGGAATTATTTAACTGTTGTTTTTTTTATTTAAAATTTGACTACCATGTCATATGGAATAGTTTGAATATCTATTAAGAACATTATTGATATGAAATCATGTGTGTTACATAAATGAAATAGGAAATTAACCATATTTGAATGACTAATATGTGTATCCATCACCAATTCATTTTCATGTTCCACCTTAGTAATATTGATATCATAATGTCTTCATTGTTTCCTTTCTTTTGGAGGAATTTTGTATCCATTATTCTCAAGGACCCTTGGTTGGGTACATTGACATGTATAGTGTTCACGATTCACATAGATGAAATATTTTACAATGCATAGATGATTGATCAGAAACATTATTTATTTCTTCATATTTATCAGCTTCGTAATGTCTATTTGATATTATGGATCTAAATGCCCACATTTTCCCTAATAAAATAATTTCCCAATTTATTTTTGGACGTTTACAAAGGTAAATTCCTTATAAACCTTTATCATGTGGGCATTTGAATATTCATTTTACAAGAATCATTTTTGAATAAAATTTAAAATTATCAACTATTATTCTTTTTTCATCACTAGACCCATAAGAGTACTAAGAATCCCTGATCACTATCACCACCTTAAAGGGGATATTAATCATTTTTCCTTAAAGTTATTAGTGTATCTAATAAAATATTATTAAGAATCTAAATATGTTTTCATATGAAATTTTATGGTTTATAAAAATTCCATTGGCATACCTTGAAATCCAAATGATGTTATATTTATAAACCTATATTTATTTTTCCTGCCTTTAATAATTTTTCTAAATTCCCTATTTCTTTTATTATGTAGAATTTGAGGAAATTATTTATTAATAATCATTTCATTAAATATTCCATAGAACATATCATATTCTATTAATTCGATGTCATTGTTGGGATTCTAAATATGCAAAAATTTCTACCACTAATAAAATTCACCAAATAAGTGATAAATATCAGAGATTTATTTGTTATTCTTAGGTAATTAAGTCATATAATATATCTTATTAGCATAATTAATTCATTTATATCTTATTAATGGATCAAAAGATCATATAAATGATAGAGGTTGTTGGAATATTAATGAATCAACTGAAAAAGATTCTCTCTTGAGAGATGAAGGAAAAACCGTGTGGTTTAATTTTTTATTCATATCATTATTCCTATGAAAACATGATCTTTTTGACTCCCACGCTCATTATATTCAACATCTCATCCGATTAATCGTTATATTTCCATTCACATTGGTTCTTGTCATTAATAATTTTATTTCCATCCATTCACATGAATAGATACAATTTAACTATGAAAAATCTATAATCAATTGTCATATGAAAGAGAAATTATGTTCTTTGAAATAATAAATTATAATTCACTAGTATATCTTATGTTGTTATTCGTATGTTTCAATCAAGGTTATTTATGGTATATTTATTTTAATTTTAACTAATGTAATCCATAAAAATAACTAGACCTTTACTTGATACCAACTGTAATGACCCACATCCCATAAATATATTATTTCATTTTTTTCACACAAAAATAATATAATAAAACACACAAGGAAATCATGATTCCCAATGTATTTTGGGGAGAAGATATATAATACAACATATAAAAATAAAATAAATAATATTTTATTTTCTGATTTATAATACAGAACTTTTTCTCATAAAACACCAATTTCATAATGGAAAATCCTTGAGATATATTTAATGAAGGAGTGAATAAAACCCCCAGTAAATTTAACAAAGGTTCGCAATCCTTGGGAAATATAGACATGTTTTTTGAAAATTAATTCTATTCATGAAAAATATATATTCTTCAAACCTAGTGGTTACTAAATAAAAGTGGAATATTTTTACTGTGAATTACCTTATCATGGTGATCTATAATAAGAATTTTTTACTCAAGAAAAGTGGTATCAGCCACTAGAACAACATCCTCTCATCTTATAACGTGGGAAGGATATGGTTAAAACCTAATAAAATGGGAAACATGAAATACATTGTGTATAGATGTCCTGCTAAATGGTAACCACAACAAATAATCTACCATCACTAGTTACTCAACAATATGAAAGGGCTCCACAATCCTCAGTTCCAACATATCCTTCTTACCAAACTGATTTTGTCCCATTGAAGTTGAAAATGTGATTTTGACCTGATATCCAAACTCAAACTGTAGAGGCTGATGATGACAGTCTGCATAAGATTGTATACAACTATTGGGCATTACCAAACACCTCTAGATAATTTACACTACCCCTTAATCTCCAAAATAATACTCATCCCACCCACGGAAAACTCTCCCAATTCTCCCTAGCATAAGGGTGATCAATATTGACTCCTATAAAATTCCTTTAATAGTTCCATTATGACTGAACCATGATAACAATTATCATAGGAAAACATGAAAAAGGAATATTATTATCCCAGGAACCCCTGAAAACAAGAATATAATCCCAATGTATATCCTCAAGAACCTAGATATCCCTCTCTCTAGGTCTATCTATCTATGGATGATAAGTTGTCATTAATTTAAACAAGGAACCCCTTTCCATCTACAAAAAATACTATAACCTAGATGTGTACCTATAATCCTTGTCATAAATAACTATAAAGGTAATCCCAAGAACCTTCACAATCTCTAAAACATACATGTCCACAAGCTAATTCACTATTATTGTATCTTTTATTTGTATGAAAATCACTGGTTTAGTGAGTCTATTGATAATAAATAAAATTTAATCCTTTCCACTAGGAGTAAATAGAAAAAAAATATTAAATACATGGAAATATCATCCCATTCCCATCTTATAATTGATAAAAGGATGTAAAAAACTAGAATGTATTAGGTGTTTCACATTTACACTCTAATAAGTGAGATGCCGTGAAACTAAGTCTATAACTGATCTCGTAATCCCTATACACCAATACCAACATCTCAAATCATGATACATCATTGCATCTGTATAGTAGATGGACATAAATGTATAATGCTAATTGTCTATAACTCCTTCCTAAAAAACAAAACAACCAACCTATTATAGAATCAATAAATCTCTACTAGGTGGCCTAGAAAACTCAAATGAGGTCCTCCCTCCATTTAGTATTTCTCCTAAACATCAACTCCCATTTTCTATCTTCACCTTGAAAAAAAACAAATTAAAAAATATGTCACCTTTTTTCGATTCCAAGAACACATGTCCATTATCCTACTCTAATCCTATGATCATATTAGCTAAAAACCAATTAGATGCCCCACTAAACATATTATTTCATAGATTCTATTGTTAATTTTCTATTCAACACATTGGATACCTTATTCCCATTCCCATCGAAATATTTGATGAGAAAATCAATGGTGTAATGATTCATAACCCACCATTTATGTGTAATTTTCATATCACTCAAATTGAAGATGAACTTTACATTTTTTTTTAAGAATATAACATAATACACTCCCTAAAGAGATACTAAAACAACAGGTTGAGTTCATGCATCAGAGCTTCCATTTTAAGATCATTGGTAGCGTAGTTCCTCTCATGAGGAAATAACTAGCATGGTCCATAGGAGAAAACCTATTTTCACTGCATAAATACACTTCATAAACCAATAATAGAAGCATCGTAGAATATCTAATAACAAAAACTGAGTTCCCGAAGAATTAAAACCTATTTTAAAGTCAAAATCATATTTTACTATTTAAAAGATATTGGGGACTTGGTTTTCCATTCAAATATAAACCCTTACAGGTTAATGATGTCATTGAAGATGTGACCTTTGTGAAATCCTGAACAAACTATCTATACTAACCTGAAAATCCCAATATACATTGGATTTGAAACATTTTTTTGGACTGATAGTAGGGTATATCTAATTGCACCCAATCAGGATCAGCTGGGATGCCCCACTTTTATTTCACATCCCTTTGAAACATCACTTCCCCAATCCAAAACTCCCACATAGAAGGCTTACCATAAAGACGTTCTTTCCAAAATGTAAAATTATTCATATACAAATGGTCTCTATGATCCTACACATATTGTGAGTAAACCATGATATCATATATGAAAATAATACCAAAATAATCCATGAACTAAGGAATGATTCAGTTCATCAATTTAATGAACATTGAAGGAGCTGTAGTGAGTTTGAATGGAATTAATATATCCTAAAATATGCACATATCCACTCTAAAACATTGTCTTGGGTAAATAATCTTCATATTCTCTATACTAGTGGTACCTCCACCACAATTCTATCATTGAATCCTATGACCCCCTCTAATCTTATCAATTGAAATATTAATTATGGGTAAATGGTTAATGTTAATAAAGGTCACATGATTTTAATTTAAATGGTTGATAATAAGCATAGGAATTATGAATTCCTTCGTAGAAAAGTGTACAAGATAATCCCATGTTGACATGCTTTGATGAAGAAAACATATGAACCTATAGGTCATCAATCTGGAATTTATGTGTCCCCAACTCATCAATTACCATTCAAAATGATTTCATTTAAATGGGAATCATTCCATGTAACTTGTCAAAATTTAACATGACCAATATATATGGAAGAAATAGAGAATGATCATCCATAAGTGAATCATGGTATGAACCAACAATAGTATGTAGTTGACCACCATGAATGGGTTAACTGATTCATGAAACTGTTGTGAAAATTAGCATGAGATTTAACCAACATATATAAATACTAACCCTTTCATTCATGATATTCAGTTCCATTCACACCGAAGAAATGAGTGGCCCATTGTTAGATAAGAACTATACTGAATGTTGATAATAGTACAACTTTTCTTTTTTCATAATCATGTAAAGACCCGTAAAATTTAATGGATATTTTTTCTTAAGTTTCTTTGGGATTTTACAAGAATGCTGTTTCTGATAGCACTTGATTCCGAGGCCCGGTGTGCCCAGAATTCCTTTTCGAAGTGTAGCTCGGGTACGTTCAGTGAACAAACGAGTGGGAATTTCTAACTCTTGAACCGGTGCTCAGAATCGAATTCCGAGGGCACTGATGGAATCACAGCACCGATATTTTTTCTTAGGAACACCTCTACCGGAGTTGTGTTTTCACGGGAGTAGTTGATAAAAATTGTGGAAGTGAAAATAAAAAATTAACTACAATTTTTAATTTTTTTCTAAGTGGTTAAAACCTTTGGGTGGAAGTTGGGGGAAACTATCCAACTTCTCATGGGAGGATATGAGGGTGGTGGGGGCCACACGAACCCCACCCCTTCATATTCTCTAACTCCCTCAACTCACCATTAATTTGATAACTTAATTTATTTAATTAAGTGAGTTTAATGTGAATGTTTGAATTTCAAAAGTTTATGTTTTGTTAATTAATTATGTGGATTAATTCAAACTTTTAAATTTAAAACTCGTGTTGTGTTAAGAAAATAAGTGAGGGACATATTTTATTTTGGTCTGGAGGCTTGTTTATTGAGATCTTTGGGACGAAAGCAAATGGGGGCTTGAAGATCTTCATCTTCTTCGTCGTAGAACGCGAAGAACGCACCGATCTCCGACGAAGAACGCCAAATCCTCAAAGATCGTATACACGACGCCTTGTACCATGACACCAACGACGCCTTCTTCTGCGACGATTCTCCTTTCGTGACGCTTCTTCCTGCGACGGTTATCTCCTCGATGAATCCTCGCCCAACTTGTTCGACAAGGCAGGGGTTTATGAATTTCTTTGTTCGTGATTTCTACCTTGATGTTCTTCGTAAATTTATGACCATTTTCTATCGATTAATGAGAGGGGGTCGGACCATAGAAACACGGCCGACCCTCCTCCCTTATCTATGTTGTTGTTTATAATGTGGTTTGGAACGGGAATGGCACGGTGTCGTCGCACCATGCGGGATCATGCGGTAAGGAATACGCGTCTCCATCACGTCGCGCCGTGAAATGAAACAGGTTCGCGAAACCATCGCGCCACATCGGTGAATACCGAAGACACCACGGCCGGAGTGGGGCTGCGACGGAGGGGCGCGACGGAGCAGGGAGACCGGAAGCCGGTTCCGGGCCGCCGGCGTCAGAGCAAGGGGGACCAGCCGTCGCCGGTCCGTGGCGGCAGAAGCGGGCTAGCCAGAGCAGTCCGGTCGGTCATGGAGATCCGGGGGTCACAAACCCCCGGCGTCCAGATCAAGCATCCCCCATAATGGGGGGCCGCGATTACAAAGACAGGAGGCAGCCCCCCCCCACCTCATCGGCTTGGCCGTTTGGACGAGAAGCTGGCCAGCGTGCCGTGCCCAGGCCGGGCCGCGCCGGGCCTGCCGGGCCGCGTCCAAGTGGGCCGGAGCTGGACCCGGTTCGGGTCGACTCGGTTCGGGCCGAACCCGGGGGTATCAGGCCGGGACGGACTGGGCCCAAACCACTTGATATCGAATCTCTTCCGGTAGGTCTCCCATAACTTGTGTTATGGGCCTCCGATCGATGCACCATCAGTTTTGATGCGATCCTTGGACCCAGACGGTCGTTTGGGTATATCACAATCATGGTTTCAGAATACATTGTGTTCAGCCGAGTAGGTTCGTTCACGAATCCAACCGGGCCCTTGGAGCGGAAACGCACATAACATGAGCTCCGGACGTCTGATTGACGTGTCGTCGACTTTTTTGGATTCCTCGAAGTGAGATGGATCTATTGTCTTATTCCGCCAGAGGTTTTGACATAGGTAAAGTATGGTCGGGTTGGTTTTGCCTTAAAACCCAACCAGGCCCCCGAACGAAAAATCCAATAACTCTCATACCGGGCGTCTGATTGACTCACCGTCTGTGACGTTGAGTTCCTGTTGACGATACGGAACTTTTGGATACATAAACTCTGGACTATGTGTAAGTTTATGTTTCAACCTCTCGGCTCGTGGAGCGGACCCTCCCGAATGAGCTTACTATGTGTGGGAACCCTAGAGCTGGCTGCGACTAATACGACGACGACAGTACAGTGATCCTCAGTGTATTCGACGACGACGACTACAGCACTCAGCGATCATTTTTGTATCAGTGCTACCGATCCTGTGTGGGTCTGATCCTGTGTGGGTCAGCACTCAGCGGTCCTTTGTGGACCAGCGCCTACAGATCCTGTGTGGGTCCGATCCTATGTGGATCTTTGCGGGGGTTAGTTACCTATCGATCCTGTGTGTGTCAGATCCTTTGTGGGTCATTGCGGGGGTTATTTACCTTTTGATCCTTTATGGGTCAGATCCTTTGTGGGTCATTGCGAGGGTTAGTAAATATCGATCCTTTGTGGGTCCGACGACATAGATGAATCAGTGGATATATCTGATCATTTCTATCATCATACAAAGAAATATACCCGTGTGAGATGAATCCAGTTTTTCTTTCCTTTGTGGATTGTGTTGTGCTATCCTGTGTGGATTTATGTTTTTCTTTCCTGTGTGGACTGGGTTGTACATGGGATCAGATGTTGGAGCCGAACGAAGATTGATGACTTAGGAATATGTATGGGCATATACCTAAGTAGTGTCGGATATTACTTCATGTTTGCATCTTTTCTTTGTGGATTATCCTTTGTGGATTTTGGGAGACCTTCAGGGGTCTCGGGGTCCCTACAGAGTATCTTATACTCACCTCTGAAGAGGCTATGTCTGCACTACGTTGTGTTGGTTACAGACGACAGACAGCGCTGATCGTGGTTGAGGCTTACGGAGTAGGACGGTACCTGGAGGTGGACCACTGGGCGGGACGTACTCGGAGCAGTCGGCTGGACCTGAGGAGTAGTGGAGGCTATCTGTACCCACTCTTTAGGTGGGACTTCCAGTGGATGGCTCGATTCTACATCTCTACTTTACAGTTATTTTTTTCCCTTTCCTTTTGTACTTTACTTTCAGTTTGGGATTGTATACTGGCCCACTTACTTTTCCGCACTTACTATTGTACTCGGCTTTTACTTTGTGTTTACTCCTACTGCTTTCTTACTCTGTGGTGTTTGTTTACTATACAAAGGCAATTCCTTCCCTTTTTACTGGGAAATATGCCTTGGTGCTAGTCTCCAGCCACTGGCCTAATAAAGGCATGCTTGGGGTAGTCACGATATGGGCCACGAGGACAGGTCGTGAAAAATTGGTATCAGAGGAGTTCGATTCTACCACATAACTTTGGACTCTGATCTTTTTCTATTTAAAGAAATAGTGTTAAGCGTATTGGGTGTGGTTATCAGTTCCGGGAGTCCTGTGTTGATGCGGCGACCGACGTATCCGTACACCAGGACCCTGACTTCTAATTTCCGACTTAATGCATGAAAACATTGATTGGATGTGTGTTTCAAGTTTTCTTTGTGATTACATTGAGTCAGCTCACCAGGTATACTGTATGACCGGGGCGCACCTGTTTCTTTTCAGGATGGCCCCATGACGAGAGCTAGCTAGGGTTCCGAGAGTTATGCGTGACGACAGCCCACCGAGTGATGAGGCCTCGGTGCATGGCCCTTCGACAGCAGAGGCACCGACGGTACCTCTACCCGCCGAGCCACCGATGCTACCAACCCCAGCCGCTGACGATGAATGTCGCCTTAGTGAACTGCATGAGTTTCAGCGCTAGCGACCGCCCAGGTTCTGCGGGGAGACGGACCCCCAGGCAGCCGAGGACTGGCTGGAGGCAGTTGTACGAGTTTTCAGGTTAGTGAGGACACCAGGAGACCTCATGGTGATCCTCGCAGCGAGCATACTACACGCAGCAGTGGGGCGATGGTGGAGCTTGATGCTCCAGGTGCACTATGATGCATCTCTTCTCTGGACAGACTTTGAGATCCTCTTCCGCTCAGAGTTCGTCCCAGCCACCCTCCGTGCGGTGCGCATTCAGGAGCTTCTTCAGCTGAGGTAGGGCAGCTTGACGGTCGCCCAGTACTCAGTGAGATTTACAGATCTCTCGTGCTACTTGACAGATATGGTATGGGACCCATTCTTCTGGACCCAAACCTTTGAGCAGGTATTGAGACATGAGATCAGGGAATCGCTGATCTCCCTCAGCATTTTGACTCAGGCAGGAGTACTGGAGCGATCCCTTTTGATCGAGATCTTCCTTGCTGAGCCTTCATCAGCAGTGAGACCTACCGCGGGACGTCACGTAGCAGAGTTCTCTGCAGCAGACATTTATCCGATGACTCATGGGTCCAGGCAGACCAGACCCCCAGGTAGACGACCTCAGGACACTGGCTCAACAGTGCGGGGCACACAGCGCGGAGCCAGTCTTTTGATAGGGAGACAGTTCTACACATACGGCGGGCAGGGCCACATGGCTCGTGAATGCCCGACCCACCATGCCGAGAAGCAGAAGACGATTGAGGGGCCACCCAGGCAGAGGTAGAGGGTCGACAGTGGCGGTCTGTAGGGAGCAGGCGGATAAGGAAGAGGAGCTGGTAGAGCAGTAGGTGGTGGGCGATGCTTTGAGGCTCTACCACCACCACCACCAGGAGGTCCACTCCAACCATAGGGAGCTGGCGGGCAGAGACATGCACAACTCCAGGTAGCAGAGACCTTTGACCACGGCGCGCCCGAGATGATTCAAGGTACTATCTATGTCTATTCCACCATTGCTACAGTTCTAATAGACACTGGAGCGAGTCATTCTTTCATAGACGTTGCCCTTGTTCGGAGCTCAGAGATTCTGACAAAGCCGTCGGCTCGATCCTTACGGCTAGAGACTCATATCGGTGCAGACTCGATGATTACGCACTGGTGTCGGTAGTGGGAGCTTACTCTAGGAGGTGAGATCTTCGGCTGGGATCTTCTTCTAGCGGCATCGAGGCCTTACAATGTCATCTTGGGAATGAATTGGTTATCTACAGTCCATGCTCAGATTGACTGTATTAGGAGCAAAGTGCGATGTGTACGCACCGACGGGAGAAGGTTCACCTTCACCGGCGATAACGGAGCCTTTGCAGCATAGGATGGACTCTCGCAGAGGAGAGGATAACCCATCACTAATCATTTGGCTAGCCTCACCTTAGGAGCAGTTGACATGCATAGTCCTAGTTTCCCTACAGTGGTGGATCAGTATCCGGACGTCTTTCCCGATGACGTTCCAGGACTACCTCCTCGTAGAGAGGTAGACTTTTATATTGATCTATACCCCGTGACAGTCCCGATATCCACTCCAGCGTATCAGATGGCCCCCGCTGAGCTTTGTGAGCTACGGGTACAGTTGGAGGACTTGCAGGGCAAGGGATTCATCTGACCTAGTGTTTCACCATGGGCTTCCCAGATATTGTTCGCCATGAAGGCGGACGGGAGCTTGAAACTTTGTGTCGACTATCTTCGCCTGAACCAGGTGATAGTAAGAAACAAGTATCCGCTACCGAGGATTGATGACCTCTTCGATCAGCTCAAAGGAGCATGGTGGTTCTCAAAGATAGACCTCAGGTCAGGCTAACATCAGCTCAGATTTCAGGACCAGGACATGCAGAAGACGGCCTTAATATGTCGGTATGGCCACTATGAGTTCTTGTTTATGCCGTTCAGCGGAACCAATGCTCCAGCAGTGTTCATGGCCCTCATGAACAGGTTCTTTCAGCCATACCTCAATCGATTTGTCATGGTCTTCATCGACGACATTTTGATTTACTCAATCACTGAGGAGGAGAACGCCTACCACTTGCGAGTTATACTAGACACACTCAGAGAGAACCAGCTTTATGGAAATCTCTCAAAGTGTCAGTTCTGGATACGCGAGGTCAACTTATTGGGGCACGTCATCTCTGAGGCAGGAGTTGCAGTGGATCAAGCGATGATCGAGGAAGTTCTAGCTTGGGATCCACCCAAGAGCGTGACAGAGATGCGGAGTTTCTTGGGACTAGATAGATACTATCAGAGATTTGTGCCAGACATCTCCAGAGTTGCGGCACCACTCTCATCTTTGACGAAGAAGGGGAACCCTTTGTTGGTCAGACAGATGTCAGCAGAGCTTTCAAGAGCTGAGACAGAGATTGACCAGCACACTTATCTTGAGGTTGCCGGAGGAGGGAGTAGGGTACGTAGTCTACTGCGATGCATCAGGGGCCGGACTCAGATGTGTCCTGATGCAGGAGAAGGAGGTGATATCTTATGGATCACGTTAGTTGAGGCCACATGAGAAGAACTACGCTACCCATGACCTGGAGTTAGCAGTAGTGGTCTTTGCTCTGAAGACATGGCGACACTACCTGATGGGCGAGCGCTTTACATTATTTTCTGACCATCAGAGTCTCAGGTACATATTCTCTCAGAAGGACCTAAACCTGAGACATCTTCGATGGCTTGAGTGCCTCCAGGACTATGACTTTGAGATAGTCTATACTCATGGGAAGGGGAACGTAGTAGCCGATTCTCTCAGTTGGAGGACGGGCATTCAGCTACTTGAGGAGGCGACAGAGCAGCTAGCTGCTTTACAGATATCCTTCATGGATAGAGATGGAGCAGCCTTCCTTCAGTCTCTCATAGTCATCCCTCCACTACTGCAGTGGGTCAGAGAGGCAAAACATGGGGACGCCGACTATGAGACGCGACGTGCACGGATATCCTCAGGACAGGAACCTGATGGTTTCTCCTTTGGAGCAGAGCACGAAATCCTTTTTAGAGGACGTACCTTGGTACCAGTTGCTTTATGGTAGGAGGTGCTGAGAGAGTTTCACACTTCTCCCTTGGTGTTACATCCTAGAGTGGTGAATATGTACCAGGATCTCAGACGACAGCACTGGTGGTCGGGCATGAAGAAGGTTGTGGCAGAGTTCGTTTTGTCAATGTCTCACCTGCCAGCAGGTGAAGGCAGAGCACCAGGTACCAGCAGGCTTGGTACAACCCTTGGAGGTCCCGGAGTGGAAGTGGGACGGGATATCTATGGACTTCTTGAATGGACTTCCATGCACTTCCAGAGGTCACGACTCTATATGGGTGATTGTCGACCGACTCACCAAGTCGGCACATTTCTTACCCATCAGAGAGCATGGCTTAGTGGAGATCTTGGGGAATCTCTACGTTCAGGAGATTGTACAGCTTCATGGTGTGCCATCATCTATTGTCTGCGATCGAGATGCTCGATTTACTTACCTGTTTTGGATGGGGTTGCAGGAGTCGTTCGGAAAGCAGCTACGTCTGAGCACCACCTATCACCCTCAGACGTATGGTCAGACGGAGAGGACCATTCAGACTCTGAAGGACATGCTCTGCACATGTGTCCTCGACCTTAGTCGCAGTTGGGAGGACCACCTACCCTTGGTGGAGTTTGCATACAAAAACAGCTACCAATCCACCGTCGGGATGGCACCATACGAGGCGTTGTATGACCGGCCTTGCAGATCTCCTTTGTGCTGGACAGACCCTCGAGAGTCAGCACGTGTTGGACCGGAGATGGTCTAGGCCACAACAGAGAAGGTCCAGATCATCCAGGAGCAGATGAGGACATCTCGGAGCAGGCAGAAGTCTTATTCGGATAGGAGGTGGAGGACACAAGAGTTCAAGGATGGCTCCCCTGTCTTCTTGTGTGTCTCACCTCAACATGGATTACCGAGATTTGGCCGAGTTGAAAAGTTGTCTCCACGCTTCATCAGACCATTCCAGGTCCTCAGCAGGTTTGGCGAGGTAGCTTATCTCCTGGATCTACCACCTCAGTTGCACCGGGTGCACGACGTCTTCCACGTATCTCAGCTGAAGAGATACCTGCACGACCCATCGCATATCATTGACCATTAGGAGCAAGACATTGATGATGGGGAGACTTTTACGGAGGTCCCAGTGGAGATCGAGGATCGACATGAGCGGGTCCTACGTGGATGGTCTATTCCTCTAGTGATGATCAGATGGCAGCACAGGAATCTCAAGGAGAGCACTTGGGAGCAGGAGGCTCAGATGCGTGCTCAGTACCCACATTTGTTTCCCTATCTTATGATGTATCTTTATGGGGACGTAAAGCCATGAAGTGGGAGTAATGTAAACACCCGTAAAATTCAAGGATAATTTATTAATATTTTTTTTTGGAATTTTACAAGAATGTTGTTTTTGACGGCACTTGATTCCGAGGGCCGGTGTGCCCGGAATTCCTTTTCTAAATTTAGCTCGGGTACGTTCAGTGAATGAACGAGTGGGAATCTTTAACTCTTGAACCGGTGCTCGGAATCAAATTCCAAGGGCACCGATGGAATCACAGCGCCGATTTTTTTTCTTAGGAACACCTCTTCTGGAGTTACGTTTTCACAAGAGTAGTTGATTAAAATTGTGGAAGTATAAATAAAAATTTAACTACAATTTTTATTTTTTTCTAAGTGGTTAAAACCATTGGGTAGAAGTTGGGGGAAACCACCCAACTTCCCATGGGAGGTTATGAGGGTGATTGAGCCCACACGAATCCCACCCCTTCATATTCTCTAAATCCCTCAACTAACTATTAATTTGATAACTTAAGTTATTAAATTAAGTGAGTTTAATGTGAATGATTGAATTTCAAAAGTTTACGTTATGTTAAATAATTATGTGGATTAATTCGAACTTTTAAATTTCAAACTCAAGTCGTGTTAATAAAATAAATAAGGGACTTATTTTATTTTCGGTTGGCGGCTTGTTGCTTGAGATCTTTGGGAGGAAAGCTATGGGGGGCTTTAAGATCTTCATCTTCTTCATCGAAGAACGCAAAGAACACGCCGATCTCCAACGAAGAACGCCAAATCCTTGGAGATAGTCTACGCGATGCCTTGTACCGCGACGCCAATGACGCCTTCTTCCATGACGATTCTCCTTTCGCAACGCCTCTTCCCGTGACGGTTATGTCCGTGACGAATCCTCGCGCCACGTCGGTGAAAACAAAAGACACTGCGGCCGGATCGGGGCCGCGGTAGAGGGGCGCGGCGTAGTCACGCCACGCCGGATGAACCAAGGCCGCGGTTGGTACTGGGTCGCGGCAGAGCAGGGAGACCGGCGGCCGGTTCCGGGCCGCCGTCGTCAGAGAAAGTGGGGACCGGTCGTTGTCGGTCCGTGGCGGCAGAAGCTGGTCGACCAGAGCAGGCCGACCGGTCATGGAGAAGCCTGGGGTTACAAACCCCCGGCGGTGAGCCCATGCGGCCCCCATATTGGGGGGGCCGTAGTTACAAAGACAGGGGGAAGCCCCCCCCCCCCACCCTCAACGGCTCGGCCGTTTGGCCGAGCACCAGGCCAGCGTGCTGCGCCCGGGCCGGGCCGGCTGCCAGGACGGGCCGTTCCGGCCGGGCCGGGCCGCACCCAAGTGGGCCATAATTGGACCCGGTTCGGGCCGACCCTGGGGGTATCGGGCCGCGTCGGACCGGGCCTGAACCCCTTGATACCGAATCTCTTTCGGTCGGTCGCCCATAACTTGTTTTACAGGCCTCCGATCGACGCACCATCAGTTGCGATGCGATCCTTGAATCGAGACAGTCGTTTTGGAATATCGCACTCAAGGTTTCGGAATACTTTGGGTTTGGCCATGTTGGTTCGTACATGATACTAATCGGGCCCTCTGAGTGGAAACACACATAAATCGAGCTCTGGAAGTCCGATTGACATGCCGCCGACTTTGATGGATTCCTCTATGTGAGACGGATCTTTTGGCTTACTCCACCCGAGGTTTGGACACAGGTGGAGTACATTCAGCTGGATTTTCCCTTAAAAACCAACCAGGCCCCTGGAATAGAAACGCCAATAAAACTCAGACCGGGCGTCCGATTGACGCGTCGTCTGCGACGTTGAGTTTCTGTTGACGATACAGAACTTTTGGATACATAAACTCTGGACTATGTGTCAGTTGATGTATCAGCCTCTCAGCTCATGTAGCAGACACTCCCAAATGAGCTTGCTGTGTGCGGGAACCCTAGAGCTGGCTGATACTACTACGATGACGATTGTACAGAGATCCTAATTGGATTCGACGGCGACGACTACAACACTCAGCGATCCTTTGTGGATCAGTGCTAACGATTCTAGGAGGATCCGATCCTGTGTGGGTCAGTGCTCGGCGGTTCTTTGTGGGAAAGCGCCTACAGATCCTATGTGGGTCTGATCCTGTGTGGGTCTTTGAGGGGTTTAGTTACCTATCGATCATGTGTGGGTAAGATCCTTTGTGGGTCATTGTGGGGGTTAGTTACCTTTCGATCCTTTGTGGGTGAGATCCTTTGTGGGTCATTGCGGGGGTTAGTACCTATCGATCCTTTGTGGGTCCGACGACATAGATGAATCAGTGGATAAATATGATCATCGCTATCATCATACAAAGAAGTATACCTGTGTGAGCTGAATCATGTTTTTCTTTCCGTTGTGGATTGTGTTGTGCTATCCTGTGTGGATTTACGTTTTTCTTTCCTGTGGGGACTGGGTTGTACTTGGGCTCGGATGTTGGAGCCGAATGATGATTTATGAATTGGGTATATGTATGGGCATATACCTAAGCAGTGTCAGATATTACTTCGTGATTGCATCTTTCCTTTGTGGATTAACCTTTTTGGATTTTGGGAGACCTTCGGGGGTCTCGAGGTCCCTAATGAGTAGCTTATACTCACCCATGCATGGGCTATGCCCGCACTACGTTGTGTTGGTTACAGACGACAGACAGCGCTGATCGTGGTTGAGGCTTCGGAGCAGGACAGTACCTGTAGGTGGACCACTAGGCGGGATGTACTCGGAGCGGTCGACTGGACCCGAGAAGCAGTGGAGGCTATCAGTACCAACCCTTCAGGTGGGACTTCCAGTGGATGGCTCGACGCTACGGCTGTACTTTATAGTTGTTTTTTTTCATTTCCTTTTGTACTTTACATTTAGTTAGGGTTTGTATATTGGCCCACATACTTTTCCGCACCTACTGTTGTACTCAGTTTTTACTTAGTGTTTAATCCCACTGCTTTCTTACTCTGTGGTGTTTGTTTACATTACAAAGGCAATGCCTTCCCTTTTTACCAGGAAATACGCCTTGGTGCTAGTCGCCAGCCCCTGGCCTAAGGAAGGCGGGCTTGGGATAGTCACGGCACGGGCCCCGAGGACGGGTCGGGACAAATCAACTAATCCAGGCCTATAATCAATTAAAAGATGGTAAGATCAATCCAAAATATGTCCCAAAAACACCAAAAGTCATCAATCACCACACAAAACATGGGACATTTGAAACCTTGTTCTGAACTCTTTCTTAATGGCATGGAATGATCCAACAAGAATGACATAAGATCAAAATTTAATCCAAACACATATGCCAATATTGATGATATAAAATAATTAGTTGCACTTGTATCAAACAAATATACCATAATAGAAGATGATATAAACATCATACATCTAATTCTTTAGATGGTGAGACCAAAAAAATATGAAACAATATAGGGGCCTCCACATGTTAAATGTTTTTATGACCATGCCCGTCTCACAGGAAGAAAATAACTTTTTTCTACCCTTTAGAAGACCTTAAATCTGGTTCTATAAAAACTGACCAATCTTGTGATTTCTTTTTTGATGAGATGAAGCACCATGGATAACTAATACATCCACTAACGCTCCATAAAATCCTATCCTTACAACAATGTCTACCTATTCCAATGATACTTTATAAACTACCCTAAAAAGGTCATAAGAATCAAAAAGAAAATAAAATTATTGAACATCATCCCTAGCCCCTAATCAATCAATTGATATTTTAGGAAATAATTTGTGACAATAATCAGTTCTACTTTAAATAACACTTCAAAGACAATTGAGTAGACTAGAATAATGTGCTCCCTCATATCCAATGTTAGAAACTATTGATTCTTCATATTGTTTAATGAATCACCATAAAAATGCTAATTGAATATCTAATTATGTGAATGCAATATAGGACCTTCAAGAAAATTATCATGCATTATATAATCTCCCATATTAATCATGTTCCTCCAAGCATATATATGAAAAACCCAACCTGAGAATCCTTAGGATTCATCAAAAATATAAATACCCTTTCCATACTTTAAATACAATACTTTGACTATTGTCGTATTTTTCCGACATGTAAGATTGGTGTTTTATACATGGTATATAATGATCCATGATCCAATACTCTCCTCACGTTCACTATGCAAATTGAACATAAAGGATAAATGTTACACATCACTACATCAACTATATAAGGGTCCACTAGAGGATCCATTGTCAGAAGCAACCTCCTGACATCTACTATTTTATTTCAAATAAATCTTCTAGGAAGAATTTTCTATTAAACCAATAATGATGACCAATCATCCATTAGAATATTCTTTATTCTACATAACAAAAAATAGAATCGAAAACAACTTTTTAGGATATTATAAATTTAAATCAGTTATCAATTAATACACCCAAGGTCAACACCATTTGAAAGTAATATGTATATCTAAATTAACTTCCCATATAGTTTATTTAAATGTACATACACCAACAATTTCTATATAAATTGTGTATATGATTAATTAAAAATGAAATCCACAATGTTTATTCATGTGATCCTAACCACATAGTCGTGGACATAGTGCATATTTTTTTGACAACCCACGGAAACTCTTATTCAATAACGAGAGTGATCTCGACATTCCCCTTTCCTACACATACTGTTCATTTTCTAAAAAATAATAATCATGTCATTCATAGACACAAAAATAGCCCAGGTGGTGCTGACACACTTTTGGCTAAGTAAGGCACTAATATCAAATATTAAAAGACCATCCCAGTCCATCCAAACTAGTCACATAAGCCATCCCATTACGGGGTGGTGTAACATAGATAAAATGAACGATGTATAAAATTAATAAAAAAAGAAATAAAACTATAGTACTTTGTAAAAACAAACAATATATTCAACTGATACGAAATAGATAAACTAAAATAACATGACAAGTCTAGAAAAAAAGTATCCATGTGACCACTCATCACCTATAAAATATGAAAAAAAATAAATAACAATGAAAATAGAATATTTTATTCAATAGAATGCTCTTCCCTTTACCCGAACCTAGAAAAAAATGTCTATTAATTCAAAAAAGAAGAGGTAGGGTGTGAGACAGAAATCCAAATTGGATTCATCAAAATAATATATATAAGTTTTATAAGAATGAATGAACATGTATATACATTAAAAAATATTTTTACAAGAAGGTTGGTGAAGGAATCTATTTGAATGGAAATTTCCAAAAATACTTGAGTTTTTCCCAAATTCCATGCTTTATATTAAAAATCCAGATTCTAAGTAGGTAAATATAAAGAAAAGTAAATAAATTTATGTGAAAACTCACATGAAATAATAATACTTGTAAAAAACTATCTAAGATAACAATTCACCTACTTTCTGGGCTCTTGCAAATGGGAAAACATTTGCAAGAGATGAAAAATCCCAGACAAGGCATACATTTTGACACAAAATAACATAATATCATTACAAAAAAATTAAAAAAATAGGTTTCCTCCTAGAGGTTTCACACACACTAAGGCTACTCGTGCCTCTATCTCGACATACCTAAGGATCCCGATAGGCAATGTTTTTCAATTCGGTTTGAAAAACGATGATCACATTTTTATATAATTTTTTTAAAATCTAAGCCAATCTATTTCAGGGTTTAAAATAAAATTTTCATTTTAAATCAAGGAATTAAATTTTCAAAGAAAAAACCATTTTTCAAAGAATTTCAATGACCATTTTGTTTTCAACACATTTAATTCATTTTAAAATCTCAATGAATCAATACGAACAATAAGAAACTCAAGAGATTATAACAACAGAATAGATCCGGCAACCTTAAGAGTATAGAGAACATATCCTCCTTTGAAAATGGGAAATATAAACCACATTATCATCCGTAAAATGACATGAAATGACCAAATAAGAAAAATTATTGAGTGAAAACATAATCCAATTACCAATCCCTATAAAAAAGTTTCTATAACCATAAACGTGAGAGTAACTGAGATGAAATATTACCCAGAGAGAAGATAAACCTAACCCTACTGATCATTAACTGAGCAGATCGGTCCAGATGAAAGAAATAGACCCAATATCTCCGAGGTTATGAGATCCCATATAGGGGAGAATGTTGTATGATAGAATTATGGCTATGAAATCTTATATGATGCTCTAAAAATGGGAACTCCAAGAATTACAAGGTATGTAATACATTTAAATGCCGTGACACCTTTTAATTCTTTTTATGCCAAAACAAATTATGTCATTTTTAATTAACAGATAGGTTTTACATTACATGACAAATAACACCTTACACAATGTCTTATAATTCACACTATGAAATCATCTCACAAAATGAGTATGATCGATCATTAAACGTCGTAAAAACCTACTACAGATGGTGTAATTTCCCATTGAATGGTAATAGAGATCAGGTAAAACCTTGAAATCCAACAAGTCTATGACTTCACAATTATCTATATCCTACCAATTTAGTGCCAAAAATACTCTCCAATTCAAAAGGTAAACCAAAAAACAAGGATCATAACATACCTTACAAAAAGGAAATGGCTTGTAAAAACTATTGAATATAAATATATTGATGTTGTGCATAATGAATGATATAATAGAGGATAGATATATTTAAAACTTCTATATTCTAAATTCTTGGCTTTAATATTTCCATATAGACTTAGTGTTTTGTATCACTTATTCTGTAAATCATAATTTTATTCTTTTAAAATCATATGGTGTTATATTTTATAGATTAAATAATATTGAAACAATAATCTGAACTACAATAATTTTTTTTCAAATTAACTTTCTATGTATTGATAAATAAATATTAATGTTATCACATTGATAAAATAGTTATATATTTTTCAAAAATTATTAATTTTATGAAAAAATATTTATGATTAAGATAAAATTATAAACATCATTTATTCCAATGAATAAACAATAGTTAGTTTCATTCAGAGAGTATTTATTTTATAATAGAATAAATGAGAAATTTATTTCAACATGTCATAATTAAATAAAAAAGTAGAGGAATTTTTATTCTTCCTTACACTGGTTGATAAATTTTCAAAATGATGAGCATGGGATTATAAATTAAAAATTGAATTTTAAAACACATTAATGTAAATTATAATATATAATCCTATATGATATGTTTTTCAAAACAATTCATTGAATTCATGTAAAAAATCATCTCATAAAAGTGTCAGCATTAATCTATATTTTCACTATTCACCTAAAAATTGATTAATTAAGAAAAATATTAAAAATTCATCATAAGATAATATTTTATAAGGAATTAAAAAATGAATTTTTTTTATACAATTATTTATATTATCTTGGTAAAATTAAATTTATAATATAAATAAAATACTTTTTATTGTAAATAACCATTTTAATATTAACTTGTATTTATTGTTTTCTTTCAAAAGGACATAAATATTAATGGTTTATCATCTAAGAATTTATTATATATTTACTAATAAGGACTTATAAATATGTTTTTTATTTTTTATGGTGGGTGTATCATGTTTCAAAATTTATATATATTTTATAACACTCAAAATCATAGGTCGTTACAATATCCCGCCAAAATAAATTAAATTTTCACTACTATAAATATAACATACTATAGAAGAGAGATAACGGTATCCAAAAAAATTGATATTTCCATAGTTATAGTTTAAAATTTTTCATCAACCTTAGTAATTTTAGTGAGACAATAAAACTATTTTATCCCTTTCTATGCCTCATTTTCATAAATTGAGTTTATTTCTATCCATTTGGGTTAAACATCCTTATGAATTATGTATTCAAAGTCGTATAATAGAATTAGTATTTCTATAGGGTACATAGTCATTCTTATAATTATTTATGATCATAATTTGTATTAAAATATGAATTCTCATTTTTATATTTCGTATATTATGATGTATCATAGGTGATGATAAAAAATAAAATTACAGGATCACATTGACTTTATCCAAAGGATTGAAACATTGTCTTTTATAATGAATAGTGCATGAACATAAAAATGGAATAAAATTGTAATATAATTGAATAATAAACCATAATGGTGTGTTTTTAATTATCTTATAAAAAAACATAGGCCTACTGGGTTGTCTGTAATTATATTAAGATTTAATATCCACAAATCATGAGTGGATGGCTAGTGTACCTTTTTGGTCATAGTTAGTAACTAAAGAGTGGAGTGAATTGAGTACCCAAAAAAAATTAATGGAAAAAATAAGTTCAATTAAAATAACCCAATTCAATTAAAAATTCCTAGATAATCAAAATATCATAACAAAATAAGTTATGATGTTTTAAAATATTCCTCAATCCTTGATAGTGATCAGTAAAAATAATATTAAAAGTATTATAATAGTTGACAACAATTTAAAAAATCTTATATTTATATAAACAATAGTTATGATTAACTATCAATGTATGGGATTTTTTATATTTTGATAAAAATTCATTTTGATACATAAAAATGATAAAAACACACTATTGATATAAAACATGGGGTTCAGTGCCAAGGAAAGACATAATCAGCTCCACTTCCCAATTACCCACCACCGAGAAGAATATATAAATATAATATTGATCCATAACCATGATTATGTAGAAAGTTAAAGGATATTACATATCAAGGCCACAAAGTGTCCATATCCACAATCACCATTGGAATAAAATAAACAAATGAAACACATGGACCTACGACACAACATTGTGGGTAAAAAATGTAAACAGAGTGAAGAATCTATCCAGTGTCTTCCAGTTAAAGAGAAGGAGACATGTAATGTTGATAAAATATACTAAAAATTACTTCTCTATATTAAATAAAAAAAATAATGACAATGTATATAGATGTTGAAAATATAGCGTATCCTGATCTTGTGTTCATTGAAATCTTTAGTATCCTTAGATATAGCATGGAAGGGAGATCAAGTTGATTCCCAAATTTTTTTTGTAAAATATATTATCATAAGATCTTTTCTCCAAAATATTTTAATGGATTAGTATGATATGTATGATCCACTCTGTCATAGTCATATGCAAGAAAGAATGATTTTTGTAAATCACTTCACTATGTGACCTCTAGATCATGTGATCACAACTTTACAGTATGCATGCATTACACAGATGAGGGGGACATCATTTAATATATAGCACTATAGAATGGGGAGACCATTTTGGGAACAATCATCCAGGTATAATTTTTTCTCCTATATATCACTGATATAATCCTTAATTTTCATTTTAATAGATTGATAATAATAATTTATATACTCTTTAGTATTAAATTAAATAATATAGTCAATAGATGTATTTAATTCAAATATCATGGTATACTAATGATGGATCATTCTAATAGTGACTTCTATTATTTGGTGACCCATCTCAATGGTAAATCATCTCAATTGTGACTCATATCAATGAAAACTCATCACAAAGGTGTCTAAACTCAATAGTGACACATATCAATGGTGAATCATCTCAATGGTGACTTGTTTGATGGTAGGTTATCTAAATTAGGTGGTGATATCTATAAGTTACTTCAGTCCTGAGAAAGGTAAACTCTATAGATTACTCAATCATGATGTTGACTCCTTTCCAATGTTGAGATAAACCTAGCGGTGGCACGTCTTCAATGAGGAGTCTTTTCTGGTGGTGAATCATTTTCAATAGTGAGTCAAATCCAATAGTGACTCAATTCTATCAAATTGTCTTCTCAATATTTATCCAAATGTTCCCAAACATCATTATATTATAATATAATTTTATTAAACAGAAAAATAGATTTAAAATATAAATAACATGATTATTTTATCATTGAAATTTTTTCCGGTAATGTCACCCTTTTTTGATGATCACAAATCATGAAATTTCATAATTAATTTATAGAATAAATTTTGGCTTAAAATTTATCAACTTAACACTTTAAAAATCTATATTAAGAGTTTGATCCTAAAAGTTAAAACTTTTAAATAGATGATAATATAATAAAAATATCTAACAATGATATAAAATCAAAAAGGATATCAATGATTTTTCAATGGTATGGTATGAGAAAATAACATTACCATATATGTAAATACCTATAATTATTGAATATTGTATCAAAAAAAAGAAATTAATTAAAAATGAATAAAAAGTTAAAATCGTGAAACGACATTACTAATAGTGTCAAAGGATAACACTACTATAAAAACAGTAAATATTTTTATATTCATTTCATTCTCATCTTTTTATGATTATAAAAATTGAAAAAAATAGTAAATTCAAAGAGGAAAAACATAAATGTGACGATAATATCCCTTAAGGATAAATGGAATTGAATTTAATTCAAAAATATATTTGAGAAAATCACATAGTATCACCTTTCAAATTATAAAGCTGAATATCAAAGCTTCTCTATCTACGTTCCTATACCAATTTGTTATTTTCCATTATTATAGGTATAAGTAACATTGGTAGAGGTTGAGGCAGCTATGGTTGAGGTTATAGGGATAGTATATATAGAAAGAGGATTGTGGATTATAATATGTCGACAATTCTAGAAGGCGCTGATGGGAGATAAACTTAAGGGAAGGAACAATGTAGGTAATTGTGCATTATGATCTCAGGTAATGGATGGCATAAAAAACTTGAGATCATTTTATCGAGGAGTGGGATGAGATATTATAGGAATGGAATATAGAACCACTAATGTGGTTCAATAAACAGGTAAAAGAGATTCATCAGATTGATGAAGTCCTTGATGATATTCCATCCTTATTATATGGAACTAAAAAAGTCATGTTTCTCATAAAAAACATATCTTATGAACAAGATTCATCACTTATAACTTCTTTAATTATTTCTTTAAATCTTGTGTAACTATAGGAATACTAATATTTATAGTTAGGAAATTGAAATGAATGTTGAGATCATGCTTAGTGTACATCCTCAAAAGGTAATACTATGTTTATTTATTTACTCTCTATATCATATATTTCCGAACCGAGTCACTCTTGGTCTATATAATAAACATCATTACTGTTATGTGAAATCATCCTCAATATCTCATGAGGTATATCAGGATCATCCAAAAAAATCTCGAAGTTACTCCCTAAACATTGATAGTAAAACCTCTAAATGTAAGGAAGGAGTGGGAGGGGAAGCACTGTATTATTATAGAATATAAGGAAATGTATCTAATATAACCCATTAGGTGTCCATTATAGAATCAAAATAAGTCTACATTACCTCCATCATAAATCTCTAAGATTCCATCTCAAAAAATAATAATTCTATTCTCTATTTCCACATCCTAAATGTGATTCATCATCTTAGGCTAGATGTGGTATACCATATGCTCAAAAATATTTCATTCATCGTTATCACAAAGATTAGAGACATGAGGTTCTTTATTTATCAAAATCATACTAAAAACAGAGACAATAATATCTCTGATTGTTACACCCCGAGCTTCCACGATATGCTTCTCATTCAATAATGCAATAGCTTGCATTGTACGCAACTTCGAGTTCTAACACACCGCGACTAATCAAAGTAGCCGTTATGAATATTAATACACAATTTTTATAATTATAGAAATGTTATATTTCAAAATGGACTTCATTTTTGTATTCGTAATATCGAAATTATCCTAAGTTAAATTTTTTGTATTTATCTATGAACTTCCAATTTTCCTTGAATAGTGAAAATTACTTAAAAACAACTTTTTTAATCAAAATAATTAATAGTGAAAAATTATACTATTGAGTGGTTTTAAAGTATAATTAGAATATATTTTTACCATTTTATCCAATGGTGGTCATTAAAATTAATTTCACTTTGAAATTGGACATAAACAATTGTCAATCTTTTGGTATATATTGTTTCTTAAAAACACGCAATTTGTTGTGACAGCGGGAATTAATTATGAAATTAATCAATGAAACATATAAGTTTGTAATTTCATAGAATAGAAATAATTTTTGAATTTGGAATATCAATTATAGATTAGGGTGAAATTTTGGCATTGTTATGAAAAACTTCAATTTTTGATGAATAGTGAAACCACTAAGTGGTAGTTAAAAACTGATTTTTTCATTTAAATGAAACATTACCACTTCTATGATTTTATTTTCAAAAATCCGACATACATGGTTGTCATTAGGAAGTAAAATGTGGTTTAATGGGATTAAAATAATTTTTTGGTGAATAATAACTTTTAAGATTAATTAATCACGATTAAAGGTAATTAGTGATATTTAAGGTAAAAATGATATTATAAAAATATTAAAATACATTTAAACTTGTCCTACCCCTATTGGATGTGTCATGGGAGACCATGAAAATCCATGGGTCAACTTGGGGACCCCATTGATCCACTTTGGTAGGAAAATGACATAAATAACTTTTATTTAAAGTTAAAATAAAAATGTCACAAACAAGAGTTATTTTAATAAAAAGTCTTTTAAATTGGGTTATAAAAGTCATATTGTTGACTATAAATATTCATTAGAAATCCAAAAAGATTTCCTACATCATGATATTTTTTTTATAATTTTTAGACAATAAATAAATTAAATTATTTATGACACCATGATGATGCAGCGATTACCTCATCAACTAACGATTTAAATAAAATGAAAAGATAATGTAATATCCAAGGCTTACACTTTTCCAAAGCCTATTGGATGAGTAGATTTAGAACCCTTATCACCTTATCCTCGAATTATATAAGTTTGGGACCTATAGAATCCGAAAATCATTGTATAATAATGTAACATTTTATTACTTTCCAAGAGTGCCCCTCCTCTCCACTTAGAAAAGGCCCCCACCACTACCACCTTACTCACACTTTCAAAGCATTTTGGCTCGGAAAACCTCTTTCCAAATACTCTCCCAACTTCCCTCCATTACCCCTAGAAGCCACACATTGGGAAGAGTTCTTCCCATGGAAGCCTTTGGCTCAAATCAAAAAGAGTTACCCGATTTTAAGGTAATGTCTTCTCTAATGTTGTTTTGTTTTATTTTTCTTCTCCAGCCACTTAAACTCTTTTTATTCCTTTATTTTGTAACAACACCAGTATCTAAAATATTCTAGTATGTTGTTATGATAATTATTTGGTTTACACTTACACACACCTTCGTCTAATGGTTAAAGAACATACTGTTTCTATGGGTGGCGAAATACTGCCTCACGAAACGATGATTGTTCAATATTCTTTTAACACCTCTAATGGTGGCCATTTTGATGACAGTATTTTCATATATGATATATATATTATGTTTATGTTTTCCTTATGCTTCTGTATTTCTCATTTATGGCATACTTTATGATTTCCATTATGGGTAAATGCAATAATTTCATTTTAGGAAGTGCGGACTACCGCCCCCTCAAAGTGATTTGAATCGTTAATGCCATACGTGGGCTGTATAAAGGATGGAGTAAATGATATTTTATATGATATTATACTAGAATTATAATAAACCTTTTTAAAATTATGATTAAATTCCATTAAATACGAAATAGAAATGAAAGTAGCGTTCATGCGTACGTCTGGCTTACCGTCTCCATGAACGGTGCATTTTATTTCTTACCTCTAAATGTTATGTAATATTATAAATGAATGTATATAATGTATATATATTATATATATGATATCTACATCATGAATATAATTCTAGATATAATGGATATTTCACCACATGAACAACTTGTAATTATAAGAAGTTTAATTTTGACTCAAGTACCTAAGATCGACAAAACGACCGTTATAATCTTAAATAATTACATAATGTTCATGACATGGTAATAAGTTATATAAAAGGAATAATGAACTTAAAAAAGGTTCTTAAGAAGGTTGATATTAACTCTAGATTATTATTCAGTAGATTAAATAACGGTCGAGTGAATTCGGACACGAGGTAAGGGAACTTCTTAACCCAATTTCCATTCTTTTGGTTAATCTCCTACTTTCAAATTATGTCATTATATTATTATGTCCTATCTTGTATTTGTACTTTCTTTATGTGTAATTATAGTGAATACACATAATAGATCTATGTTATTTAAAAAATGATCTTTTTAAGGACTTCATCTCAAATTGAGGCATATTTGGTTTTATACACAACTTTCATTTATACGGTGTATAAGCCCCTTTGACTTTTACGTTTATTCAAAAGGAATATTTTTTATAAGGACCGTTTTACTAAACGAAAAAGGGAATGTTTTTCATTCTATACATATGCAACTACAACGACTTCTCCACCACCGTGACTATTATTTGAGTTTCGGCTTCCTCTACAAGCCATCACTTTTTTTAATGAAAAATAAACACAAAGTTTTAACTTTCTTTTATTTTGGTATTGAAAATGGTTTTGAAAGTGTTTTTATCAATGTGTTGTATTGATATCTTGTGATTGAAATGTGGAAATGTTATGTTTCCTTTATGCATGTTTTATGTGATACGATTATGTTACGGTATATGATATGTTTAAACCTATTCATATGAGGAATGCATTAGACTTAATAAGTGATGGGTGGAGCCCGCTATAGCTCGTCGATGCATCGGTAGGTCTCATGAGACAAACTAGTGTCTTGGCACGAGGCCTTGACAAAATCTTATTTGTGGTCTTGGCACGAGGCCTTGGCTACGTGGTTATGATAGTCTGGCATTATGCATTCCATCATTATGAAAGTGGTTATTGATATTGCATGTGATTATTCGACCATTAGAATATCCATGTGAATAAGTAAATGGAATTATCTCATTTTACATTTGCCATATTATGTTGAATTTCATTTTTAAAAGGCTTTTGTTTTAGTTATACATTGGCTTAAATGTTAATGTTTATTTATGAAAGCTTCTGAAATATTGTTATCCTTACTGAGCATCTGAGCTCACCCCTTTCAATGTTTTAATATTTTCCAGGATGTGAAGAAGTATTTTATGAATGACCTACAGGGATAGTCAGAATAAGATATGAGTGTCGACTATGGATACTTTGTTATTGTAGATTTTCACTTTATGATGCAATGTAACATTTATGAATGTATATAGTGTTTTCAAGGCTACTAAACTAACCGGTCTTTCGAGACTTGATCTTTTATGATCATGCCAATGTTACGAAGTAATGCACTGACTCTGGGTAACTGGGGTCTGGGCATTACAGTTGGAATCAGACACAGTTTAGTACTAACCTTGGAAGCTAGATTTAGATAAACTCTGATTAGAGAACATAGCCCAAAGATAGACTTTGAGGATTAGTATAGAAGAACTTCCTAGAATTTTGGTATTATATAGATTTTGTGAGTTTTTAGAGAAATACATCCCTGAATGGATATGAGAAGGTAGAGGTGGCTCTGGCACAGATGTACCTAGGGGTAAAACCCGAAAACACCGCTTTGAGCTAGACTCGAACGGGAACTGGTGCACGACAACGGGCCTTGCTGCACTCTTGGTTACGACACTCCCGGGGGATATTCTTAGGATAATTCTCATTTTCTTTACAAAACACTATGAAGGGTTATGAGTATATACTTCCTCAAAGAAAACCTTTTTTATGATTATGGATTATATCCATAAATAGTTCAATTACTGTTAAGTGTTTTACAGTCATGGAATTATGTATTTTGATTCATAAACTAATCTAGTTTATGCGATTGTTTAGAAATGGAGCCTAGTGGAAGGAATAGAAACTGTATCACTGCACGCACTCCATGTAGTGATTTCCCTCCTGCTCAAGATAATTATTGTGGAGCTGGAGATACAACTGGTGCTTATCAACTTATTACCCTACTGGGACAACTCACTCAGGTTATGAATAATATCCTTACTCGTATGGAGCACCCTAATCCGCAACATGGAGGATCAATTTTAGACTGCTTCATGAGGCAACAACCACCAACATTTAATGGGGGTACAAATCCATTTGTAGCTGAGCAATGGATAAACTCCTTAGAGAAAATATTTCATGCCTTGGGGAGTAGCGAAAAGGAGAAGGTTATCATGGCTGTTTATCGCCTCACTGGAGATGCCGATCAATGGTGGTCATTGATTCAAAATACAAAGGAAGATGAAGGATTATAAAGTATAGAATGGAGAGAGTTCAAATATTTATTCTTAGAAAAATACTTTCTAGATGACCATCGAGTAGATATGGAAAGGCAATTTCTGAGTCTGAGAAAAAAGGAGGATGAGAATGTCGCAATGTATGAGGCTAACTTACAAGGATAGTGAGGCATGCAACAGATTATATACGTAACCCAAGAAGTAAGATTGATCGTTTCTTTGATAGGTTAAAACCATTTCTCCTTCGATATTTAGTATCACAATCTTTGTCAACATACGAGGATATAGTCTCGTGTGATATCAAGACAGAAAAGGAATTCTCTAAGTCTTATGACAACAAATTAAAGCCAGAAAAGAAGAGAACGGTGGAACAAGAAACAGATAAAGTGAAAAAGGGAATGAAGGATTTTCCATTATGTGATAATTGTGGGAAGTATCACCCTGGTACTTGCCTAAAAGGAATGGTAGTTTGTTACAAATGTGGAGAAATAAGTCACCAGGATCTTGATTGTAAGGGAAAGAAAGAGGCTATCAATGTTGAATGCTACGATTGTAGGGAATGGGTCATTATGCAAATGAATTTCCTAAGAATCAGGGAAACTTCCCTCAGAAAATACCAAGGGATCAAGGAAAATCTTATGTTGTTACTACAATTGAGGCAGAATAATTAATGTATTGGTGCTTTTGGACTGATGGATTATATTCTGGTTATTAGAATAATGTGATATATATATAAGGATTGTACTGCAGTACATGTTGATTTCATTAAGGTCTTAATATGATGAAGGTAATCGTATTTTTAGTATGTGATAATAATATAAACTTTACTTTGTTTGGGGAATCTGATAAATTGATTTTGGAATTAAGAGATCTTTTAGAGAAAGTCGGTACAGAGGTATTTTGGATAACTATAAACGTTGGGATAGATTAAGTTGAACTTTTAAAAGTAATTTTTAAGGTTAAAACATTTTTGAAGATTATTTTTGGAATATTATAATACTATATTTTTCGGAAAAGGACAACCTGGAGGGTGGGGCATAACCCGCCGCGTCGGAAAATGCTGTAGGAATCGAACCCACAAACATATTGCGACTGGCCTTTATTACCTACCACTAGCCTACAGGAAGTCCCTGGTTATCAAAAAATATTTTTCCAAATCTAAATGGTATGTGGTGATATTTATAACCTTGTACAATTAGGATAAATAGAATATTTTTGAGTTCTATTACCATTTGGAGTGAAAGATGGGTTGTGGTAAAAATTTATTAAGGAATGAAATTCTACACGACAAGTAAGTATATTACCTTACATTCTTAGAAAATCTCTTAAATAAATTCCTCAACTTTATAAAAGGTAACTTAAAACAAAAATGTTGTCGGTTAACTTTTCCAACTGGGGATTCAATGACTGTTTAACCAATCACAAGTTTGTGATTTTCTTATTGTTAACTTTCTCCTAATTCAGTTTCCTACAAATCTCCATCAGACCGTGATGGTTTGTTTTTCTTCCATATCCATATTTTCATAGAATCTTAGTATGGGCTATCTCAGGTGACCTTTGTACTTCCCTTTCTCTCTTTTAATGTTATATTCTTATTAACCCTATTTCCGATGTGGGTTTTCCATAAAAGTTATTTTCCATTTTCATCCTTTTATTTTCAAAGAAAAATTTCAAATTTCGAGGACGCAATTTATTGAAGTAGGGGAGAATGTAACACCCCGATCTTCCATGATACGCTTCTCATTCAATAATGCAATAGCTTGCATTGTACGCAACATCGAGTTCTAACACACTACGACTAATCAAAGTAGCCGTTATGAATTGTAATACCCACTTTATATAATTATAGAAATGTAATATTTCAAAATGGACTTCATTTTTGTATTCGTAATATCGAAATTATCCTAAGTTAATTTTTTTGTAATTTTCTGAGAACATCCAATTTGCCTTGAATAATGAAAATTACATAAAAACAAATTTTTTAATCAAAATAATTAATAGTAAAAAATTATACTATTTAGTGGTTTTATAGTATAATTAGAATATATTTTTACCATTTTATCTAATGGTGGTCATTAGAATTAATTTCACATTGAAATTGGACATAAACAATTGTCAATCTTTTGATATATATTGTTTCTTAAAAACACGCAATTTGTTGTGACAACGGGAATTAATTATGAAATTAATTAATGCAACTTATATGTTTGGAATTTCATAAAATATACATCATTTTTTAATTCGGAATATCAATTATAACTCAGGGTGAATGTTTGGCATTGTTCTGAAAAACTTCAATTTTTGATGAATAGTGAAACCATTAAGTTGTAGTTAAAAACTGACTTTTTCGTTTAAATGAAACATGACCACTTCTATGATTTGATTTTCAAAAATCCGACATACATAGTTGTAATTAGGAAGTAAAATGTGGTTTAATGGGATTAAAATAATTTTTGGTGAATAGTAACTTTTAAGTTTAATTAATCACGATTAAAGTTAATTAGTGATATTTAAGGTAAAAATGATATTATAAAAATATGAAAATACCATTACACTTGTCCTAAACCTATTGGATGTGTCATGGACGACCAATAAAATCCATGGGTCAACTTGGGGACCCCATGGATCCACTTTGGTAGGAAAATGACATAAATAACTTTTATTTAATGTTAAAATAAAAATGTCACAAACATGAGTTATTTTAATAAAAAAAATTAAATGGGGTTATACAAGTCATATTCTTTACTATAAATATTCATTAGAAATATAAAAATATTTCCTAAATCATGATTTTTTTTTATAATTTTTAGACATTAAATAAATTAAATTATTTATGACACCATGATGATGCATTGATTACCTCATTAATTAACGGTTTAAATAAAATGAAAAGATAATGTAAAATTCGAGGCTTACACCAGTCCAAAGCCTATTGGATGAGTAGACTTCGAACCCTTATCCCCTTATCCTCGAATTATATAAGTGTGGGACCTATAGAATCCGAAAATCATTGTATAATAAAGTAACATTTTATTACATTCCAAGAGTGCCCCTCCTCTCCACTTATAAAAGGCCCCCACCACTACCACCTTACTCACACTTTCAAAGCCTTTTGGCTCGGCCAACCTCTGCCCAAATACTCTCCCAACATCCCTCCATTACTCCTAGAAGCCTCACATTGGGCATAATTCTTACCAAATAAGCCTTTGGCTCAAATCAAAAAGAGTTACCCGATTTTAAGGTAATGTCTTCTTTAATGTTGTTTTGTTTTATTTTTCTTCTCCAACCCCTGAAACTCTTTTTATTACTTTCTTTTGTAACAACACCAGTATCTAAAATATACTAGGATGTTTTTATGATAAGTATTTGGTTTACACATACACACACCTTCGTCTAATGGTTAAAGAACATACTGTTTCTGTGGGTGGCGAAATACTGCCTCACGAAACGATGATTAGTCAATATTCTTTTAACACCTCTAATGGTGGCCATTTTGATGACAGTATTTCCATATATGATATATATATTATGTTTATGTTTTCCTTATTCTTCTGTATTTCTCATTTATGTCATACTTTATGATTTCCATTATGGGTAAATGCGATAATATCATTTTAGGAAGTGCGGACTACCGCCCCCTCAAAGTGATTTGAATTGTTAATGCCATATGTGGGATGTATAAATGATGGAGTAAATGATATTGTATATGATATTACACTGGAATTATAATACACCTTTATACTATTATGATTTCATTCCATTAAATTTGAAATAGAAATTAAAGTAGTGTTCATGCGTACGTACGACTTACCGTCTCCATGAACAGTGAATTTCATTTCTTACCTCTAAATGTTATGTAATATTATAAATGAATGTATATACTGGATATATATGATATATATGATATCTACATGATGAATATAATTCTGGATATAATTGATATTTCACCACATGAATAACTTGTAATTATAAGAAGTTTATTTTTGACCCAAGTACCTAAGATCGACAAAACGACCGTTATAAACTTAAATAATTACATAATGTTCATGACATGATAATAATTGAGGTAAAAGGAATAATGAACTTAAAAAAGGTTCTTAAGAAGGTATAGATTAACTCTATTTTATTATTCAAGAGATCAATGAACGGTCGAGTGAATTCGGACACGAGGTAAGGGAACTTCTTAACCCAATTTCCATTCTTTGGGTTTATCTCCTACTTTCAAATTATGTCATGATATTATTGTGTCCTATCTTGTATTTGTACTTTCTTTATGTGTACTTATAGTGAATACAAATAATAGATCTATGTTACTTTAAAAATTAACTTTTTAAGGACTTCGTCTCAAATTGAGGCATATTTGGTTTTATACACAACATTCATTTATACGGTGTATAAACCCCTTTGACATTTACGTTTATTTAAAAGGAATCTTTTTTATACGAAGCGTTTTACTAAACGCCAAAAATGGAATGTTTTTATTTCTGTACATATGCGGCGATAATGACTTCTCCGCTGCCGTGACCATTATTTGAGTTTCGGCTTCCTCTACAGGCCATCACTTTTTTTAATGAAAACTAAATACAATGTTTTAACTTTCTTTTATTTTGGTATTGAAAATAGTTTTGAAAGTGTATTTATCAATGTGTTGTATTGATATATTATGATTGAAATTTGGAAATGTTATGTTTCCTTTATGCATTTTTTATGTGATACGATTATTTTATGGTTTATGATATGTTTAAAACTATTCATATGAGGAATTCATTGGACTTAATAAGTGACGGGTGGAGCCGGCTATAGCTCCTCGAAGCATCGGTAGGTCTCATGAGAAAAACTAGTGTCTTAGCACGAGGCCTTGACAAAATCTTATTTTTGGTCTTGGCACGAGTCCTTGGATACATGGTTATGATAGTCTGGCATTATGCATTCCATCATTATGAAAGTGGTTGTTGATATTGCTTGTGATTATTCGACCAGTAGAATATCCATGTGAATAAGTAAATGGAATTATCTCATTTTACTTTTTCCATATCATGTTGAAGTTCGTGTTTAAAAGGATTTTTCTATAGTTATACATTGCCTTAAATGTTAATGTTTATTTATGAAAGCTTCTGCAATATTGTTATCCTCACTGAGCATCTGAGCTAACCCTTTCAATGTTTTAATATTTTCCAGGATGTGAAGAAGTATTTTATGAATGACCTGTAGGGATAGTCAATAGAGGATATGAGTGTGGACTATGGAGACTTTATTATTGTAGATTTTTAATTTATGATTTAATTTAACATTTATGAATGTATCTAGTGTTTCCAAGGCTACTAAACTAATCGGTCTTTCGAGACTTGATCTTTTGTGATCATGCCAATGTTACGAAGTAATGCACCGACTCTGGGTAACTGGCGTCAAGGCGTTACACTGATGGACTCCTCGTCAGATCTAGGTACACATTAAACAATCCCAGATGAAATTACTGGTGGCACAAAAGCCTCTAATGTCTCTAATATTATAGGGATATCTAATGAAAATATTCATAACACCACTGAAACATCAATCTTCTTCAATATTGATCCATTAAGATCCATTTATACATGAACCTAAATTGTAGTTCCACCATGCATTGGTGGAATACTCTCATCATCTATGTCATGGCAGTGTAGGCATAGACTCACATATCCCTTATATCCATCCGATTCATTATGTGATGTAACAACTATTCTAGAAGAAGGTATAACAGAAGACACAACAACTAATGTCTCAACAACCATCTTCTCATCAATTGTATACTCAAAATATTCAACATAGACATGTTAAAGAAGATCTCTATTAGTAGTTTAAACATAGTTAATAATAAGGATGGTGAATTAAACTCAATAAATTAATACTTCCAACTAATCTCAAGTAGTTCTATAAACATTTAGAACTATTCATTGTGTCTCTTCAAAGCAAAAAACAACTGACAAGACTTCGGAAGAAACATGTGATGGGGGAATCTCAAAAATCCTCAACACCAATATGTGAATTACTATTATAGAAGAAATGAAAATGTTGATTTTTATTTCCCTATTCATAATTTATTTCATATATACATATTAGTATAGAATTTTTATAAAATAAACTTTACTTAAATACATCATGTGTTGAATAAACATGCATAGAAAATGACAATCACTGTTAATCTCAGTTGTAGTTGGACTTCATAAGGTCCCATCTCTAGTCATCACTACTAAGGAATCATCATAATAAAATGAATAAAAAACATAAAATTGACCCTTGATAATCATTTGAGACTATTTACTGAGGTAATTTAACATATATGGCCCATCGACCAGAAGATAAAAGAACCTTCTGTTCATTTATTCAACTCCATACACAATATTTATCTTCCCCAAAGCTAAACACCACATTCTAATATAACCAATGAACTATCCTAGGATATAATGACCTATCATTATTTGATAAACAGTCTACCCAAACATAGTTTTTGTTTAAATTAATCCAAAAATATCCTCATGACAGAAACCACAATATATTAAATTCTTTCTTTGGGAATTCTGTATGCTTCACAAGATGGGGTTATCATGGATCTAATATATTTCAGATCAATTCTATTATCTATTTATTTGATGGATGTTACTCATTGGGAGATGAAACTACTTCTCACATCACTCTAATAATTATGAAAAATTTGGATGGTTCATAAAATGTCGATATAAGGCTGATAATCAAGAACTGATGGGTTGCGGTGATGTTCAACAATAAGGTGTGAGGGAGATAGAATCTAAATTATACGAAATATATAATTTATATCTTTAATGTATTCAAAAATAGGAAAATTGAGTTAAAATTTGAATCACAAAGAAATTAATTATTTTACACTTAAATAAAAATTAATTTGAAGCTTTAAATTTAAAGGGAGGATCATTTCCAACAGAGGGTTATTTCTAAGGTAGGGTTTATCCAATGATGGATAAACTCCAACGACAGGTAATATCAAATGGTGGGTAAACAAAAAAAAATATGGTAAACACCAATGGTGGTTAATCTCTAATGTTAGGTAAAGTCTTGTAGTTGGTATAGACCAATGTTGGTTAAAACCAATAGTGGCTATAGTCCAATGATGTGTAAACACCATCAGTGGGTAAACAAAAATAGTGGGAAAACCGAAAAGGCTATTCCAAGGAAATTAATTTTGACCAAAATTAATCATGGATAATTCATGTTACATAGAGTTCATTTTATCAAAAATAAAAGTATTAGTAAATGTATCAGCAAGCTATTTGTTAGTACTATTGTATTTATTATTTATATCACCATTTTGAAATTTATCTCTAAAAATTGATTTATTACATTAATTTATTTTTTCTTTAGAGTGATACATAGGATTCATATAATTTTTTATAGAACTCACGTTGTCACAATTTATAGGGTCATGATAGAATTAATACCCAAGTTCTAGTAAGGTGTGTTTCATCCACAAAATTTGAGTACAGAATATATCAATGACTATATATTCACCATTTGAAGTAAATAGTGAAATATCATTTTATTTATTACTACACAACAAAACTAGGTAAATGCATAAAATGTTTCATGTTTAGATGTTCTTTTTCTATCTAACTAACAACCACCATAATCATCATCTGGATAACTAATTATGTAAAATTACTATTTTTTATGGTAGAATGATCCTAAATTTTTTCTATATTTGATGTATTTGAAAATCCTTTTAAAATCTTGTAAGTGGGAATATTTTCATTAAATATAGAAAACATACATAGAATAGACATAATTTAAGGTCGGTTAATAGTTATATAAAGAATGCCTCTGATCATTCTGCTCTAATTGGGTTGATCCCTAGATTTCCCACTATAATAGATATCTTACTTAAAGGTGGTACTCGTAAGAGTGTACCTATATTTAGATCTATCAAAACCGAAATATTTTAAATGTTATTTAGTTTAATCAGATTGATTTAAAATAATTAATTATTTAATTCAAAAAATCTAAAAAACAATAATGATTTTCCGGTTTCCCATTAAACTCATTTCAATTTAATGTTTCATTAACTTTTAAAAATATTTATATTTTAAAACATATAAGATTAAATGATAATATCATTTACATAACTTTGAAAAAATAAAACATATTTTAAATTTATTTTTACAAAACATTTAGGAAAAATTATACCTTTTAAAAAAAAATTAGTCAGAAAAGTGTTGAACATATCATACCCAGATCTAGGATCTTATTTTAATCCATATACTGTTTTTTAGCCTAATAAAATGATTTAGAAAATGAGGCTATTTAATCCAATAGGGTTTCTTCAACAAAAACATCATAAATTATATAACCTTTCAAAAAATAAATTTTAACATTAATTTGATATACTTTGAAATATATATGTAAATCAAAAGAACATATTATTCTGATGGATTCTTGTCCAGCAAATGGTGTTAATATTTCCTTATAGTTGATACCTTTTTGTGACTATACCCCATGTGGAAAACCCCTATCCATTTTCCTCACTATTAATCCATATTTTTCTTGATTTATTCTAAACACATATTTAGTGTTTATGGTTATGGTGTCTTTGAGTCTATCATCATTTTCCAAAATGTTATTTCATTGAAATTGGTTAAGTTATTATTTCATTTTCATTACCCATAATATATCGTAGGTTCAAGCTCTGACAATAATGCATGATCTTTGACCTAGCTTATTAGATAGACTCCATTCTATTTACCTCTATCGAATTTTTCAACTACAACAACATGAGGGTGGTATTTAGGAGTACTAACATACCTTGAAAAAGAAGGGTCTAACACCTAAAAGACTTTTTTAGGTTTGGGTTCTAGTTGTAGACAATCCTTAGAACTGGATAATTTTTATCCTTGTTTTACAACAGTATTAGAAGGTTAGTAATTTATTTATAGAGTTAAAAAATCATCCTCAAGGTTTTATAAAATATTTTTAGTCTCATGTGGATGTGTCTAATCCAACATGACATGAGAAAAATATTCGATAATTATTATTTTTTTATTTAGTGTCACATAGAATTTACTAGATGCAAAATAATCAAGGAAAACTCCTTCATCACTCATGGAAGAAAACTTCTCAATATTACCCATAGTGTTAAGAATAAAAAATTTTACTACAAAACTATATTATATTATTCCATAGGCTTCATATTATTATTCTATTGTTCATAAAGAGATTTTTTTATGATAGTTCTAATGAAAACTCTATTAATTATATATCTAAATGTATTCAAATACTCTACCTGAAATTAATCATATTTACCATTTCATAAGGTATTTTTATGGATTTCTCTTGAAGTTTTCTATATTTTTTTCTATCTTACCATTCTTCTAAGGGGTATGAGTAGCATGAAATCCAATGTTATTGAAATTTTGTGTGTAGATTGATTCAACGTCTTGATTTTCAATCTATTGGACAAGGTGACTACATAAGGAATTAATTCAAATTCCACCTAGGTCTTCTATAGATTGTGCATAACTGGGAAAATAAGAGAAGGATTCCCTCTTTTGAGATAAAATTAATACCCAAGTATCATAGAAATTTCATCTTCAAGGAATTAAACTTAAATATTCCCATTTGATCTAGAAAATACAGATGGTCCAAACATCTCAATGTGAACTAATTATAAGGGTTGAAAATTTTAAACATCATTATCTATTTTCAATGATAATTTATGACTATTGTATTTGTGATAGGGGTTTCAACCATTATCATTGAGGAATTCAGTTGTGTAAATACCCATGAATATCCCTTACTTAGTAAGCATTCTGTGTGAGTGAATTTTACAAAGGGATAGTCTTCAATTCCAATGAAATTATTCACTATCAAATGCCCTTATGAATGAAACATAATATTCAATTAAAGAATCTATATTAATAGAATACACATTTCCATAACTCAATTAAGTAAATACAAAATCATTTTTGTAATTTAAGATGTTATAAGCATTATTTTCGAATTATACATGAAAAAAATCATCACATAGCCGACATATTCTATACTGATTATATTTTAAACCATAAAAAAGTACTTTTGTTATAAAAATAGAGTTATAGTTACCAATTTGGCCATGGAAATGAATTATCCTTTTGTTATTATCACTAAATATAATGTCACCACCATCATCCTTTATCAAATACTGGAAAATTTATTAATATCAAGTGATATTTCTAGAAAAACCACTATCCAGGTACTATAGATTCTTACATGATCTCTTCAATAAGGTTCCTTATAATGAAATTTTACAACATGAATGGTTTTTTTATCAAATCATCTTAGGTCAATAAATTTTAGTAATAAGTGATTTAGAAACCCTTTTTTTAATGAGCCACATTTAAAAAGCTTTCAAACTCATGTAAAAATAAATTATTTGTTTTAACTGAATAATAATTGTTATTAGAATTTCAAGATTTAGAATTTTGAATAAAAATGTTCTTAATGATTCATCTATACACATGTTTGTAACCTACAATAGTAACATAATTTTAATAATTTCTTTCCATGTGTTTGAGTAAGAGTTTCTATTCCATTACTGAATCTCTATAATTGTTTCTTTAATTACTCATTAGAATACTTCTTTTAATCATTTTCATTCAATAATTGGGTAGTCATTTATCATTATAAAAAATAACTATTTATATTTTTAGAAAAAACATGGTATTTACTTAAAAAATATTTATCATTAAGATTATTAAAGGTGTATTCAAGAATATTTTAATACACGTTCATTAATTTTGGAGACTTATTTTCAGCATAACTTCACCTCTATAATGATTATAATTATATAAATGATACACAATAGGTACTTTAGATATTTTTTTTCATGAATAAAATATTTTTTCTATCATAATATTCTTATTTTGATGAGTCTAAGAAGCTAGAGATGTCCTTAGAGGCACTCTAGGTGGCTTTCCTGACTCCCTTATATTTTCTATCCTTATCATAACACAAATTTTTTATATTTACTTGGAATAGTAATACATGACTTGTCCTTTTTGTATACCCTCATAACTGGTAAATCCATTTTATTTATCATAACTTTTAATTAATTTCTTCTAATTACCTCTATTATCATACTTTAACTTTTATGTCGGTTTCTAGAAGAATTTATTCTTCTAACAGAATTTTAAAAACCTTATATTCAAATGGTATATAACCTAATCATATGTATCTGGTGATTCCTCGTCATTAGAGATTTCAACATGTAATATTATTATTATTTTGAAGTAGTATCCTATAATTTTATAGACATCCCCTTATGTTCTTTATCCTCTTATCAGATAACTGTAATCCCTTCCCCATTCATCATTAGTTTCCCAATAAATTATTTTTTAGGTTGATTCCTAATATCATAATAATATCTTATTGAAATTATTTTTCCTTTCCACCTTTTAGGAAGCCATATCAATTGTCACATAATTTTACTATTGTCTAAAACTATATTTCCCAACGATATCATTGTATTCCAAATATCATTGATCCTATGAAATATATTCAAAATGATACCACTAGGGTTTATATTTAATGTCTTGTATTTAATTGAATATGTATTCAATATCATTGATTTCACATTAGTTTTTCGTTAATGAGAAATAGGGAATGTGCCCTATATTTCATAATTATTTTTACATGATGTTATCCTATTAAAAATTTCATCACATAAATCATAGAAAAGAGTACTCAGGAATTTTTAGTTGTTTTTATAAGCACTTTTAGTAGAATCATCCCATTAATTCCTAGTTTTATTAGGTAGCATATATTTATCATCAATATAATATCATATATTAGAACCCATACATTAAATATGATCTTTTATTTTGACTGTACATTGAGTATAATAATATACATTAATGAAATGGGGTTGTTTTTTAGTATTGATATCTTGTCAATTATCTATTTAAGGAACTTAATTTTCACCTTATAACAAATTTAAAATTATTAAAATATGAATTAAAATAAATTTTAAAATATTTTGAAAACATTTTATAATAGTTGTTAGTTAAATTGAGTATCATAAAAGTGGTGGAGGGTGAATTGAGTAGCCAAATAAAATTTCTATTATAAACATGTAAAATAAAAATACCACATTTCAATTAAATGTTCCCTCATAATAAAAATATAAGATATATATATGTTTTAATATTTTTAAATATTCCTTGATGCTTGATTAGTGATCAGATAAAATAATATTAAAATTATCTTAAATTTATAAATAATTATACATAGTGAAATTACTATATAAAAAATAGTTTAGTTTAAGTATCTAATTAGCTTTTTTGTATACATTTTGGAAAAAAATCATTATGAATCAAAGTAATAAAAAAACAAATAATGGAAATACAACAAAGTGATTTGTCTCAACATTTGACAAAATCCCCTGAAATTGGGAATCCCATTCTGTGAAGAATATATAAATATAATCATTATCCTTAAATTGGATATGGTAATAAAACAAAAATATATGCTATCAGGCCACATAGGTATGTCATCCGCATTTAACAAGGGAGTGAATTAAAAATTTTCCATACATGGACCTCTTCCACTAAATCATGGATAAAGAAATGAAAATAAAGTGATGAAGATATTTTTCCTCTTACTGTTAAATTGCATTATACAATCTGTGTTAGTAAAAAAAAGAACACTATTCTCATTTAAATGAATAAATTACAATTATAATGTATAAAGATGTTGAAAGTATTGGGATTCTTGGACTTATGTGTTCCAAATGAATCAGTATACTAGAATGTAGCCTGTAGGTGATCTCATGTTATTTCTCTAAAAAAGGTAGTAAAACATACAACCATAAGCCCTCTTTACCAGACTATTTAATGGTTATTATAAAATTTAGTAATCTCTACTATTTCACAGTTGTATGGAAGTATCAATTGATCATTAAAAGATCATCACTATGTGAACACTTGATCATGTGTTAGATCTAATTCTGCATGCATACATTACATATACAGGGGAAACGTATTTGAATATATAGGCCTATATAGTGGAGTGACCATTCGTGGAGAAATCATCTGGGTAACCAACATCCTCATATGTTTCTATGACATTATCATAGATGTTCACTATAATCGTTTAATAATAATATTTAAAATAATACAAATATATTATTTCAAAAATATATCCATTTGAATAATTTAGTTAAACTTAACCAAAATAGAGAAAATGGATCATTCTTATTGTGTCTAATATTTAGTGGTGACTCCCCTCATAAGGGAATAAACTCGATGGTGAGTAATTGGAACTGTGACTTGTTTCAGCAATGAATATCCTTAATGTTTACTCATCGTAATTTTGTCTTTTATCAGCGATGAATCATAACAATGTTGGCTCCACTCAACTGTGAATCATCTAAAGGTAGGTCATAATTAGTGGTATGTGATTCTTCGTAGTGACTCAACATTGGTTATTGGTAATGTCTAGCAGTGATTCAATCATGACAATGACTCTTTTCAAGATATGAGGAATTCTTGTAAATGAATCATGTTTAATTGTCATTATTTCTTAGTGGTGTATCATCTTCAATGGTGAGTCAAATTATTTGGTGAAAGTTGACTGGTGGGGGTATTTTCAATACTTTTACAAAATTTCCCAGACTACATTATATTATAAAATTATATCATACAACATAAAACTCACTAAAATTAATTATCATAGTTTTTTTATCATTATACAAGGGTTCCAATATACCTTTTACCCATATTTTTGATGTCCTACTTTATTCAATATTTTTCTTAGAGGTTTTTTCTTATTTCCCAGGTTTACGAGTATTATGTTGGTTTTTTATCCTCATTACTTTTTTAGTTATGTATCATTTTGCGTCATCTTAAAACTCAAAAAATTTGAGGCATTGGATATTCACCACTAATTTTTTGTATGTTGAATTCTACATATCACATCAACAATAATCAGCTTGACATCAAATCCTTTTATAGTTAAATTTTTCTGATCTTGTAATTACCTTTATTGATTAATCCTTCCCACATTTGGATTGGTAGAAGTTGAATCATTTTTTTTCACAATCATCATCAACTGATCATCTGTAATACAATATCCAATTATTAATTAGTGATTTCAGATGTTTTTAGTTTTTCTTTTTATTAATCTCAACGATTTATATATTATTTACCATGACATTAATTTTTTAAATCCTAGATTATATCCCACATTGTGGCTAAATACCATTTTTTCTTCATTTATACCATCCATTTATAAAACAAAATTTTTTTAGGAGATATAAATATTTACATTATAAATAAATTATGTAAAATTACACCTTGAAATGTGTTATTATTTAAAACCTTCAAACTATATTTTATTTCAACATAAATAAATATGTATTCAACTAATGTTTCTTAAGAATGGGTTCTCTCATACATATATTAATTCAATAACACAATACATTCTTTGGAATTTCATATAATGAGAATGTGATTATCCAATCCAAATCCCCTAGGAGTGTTTAACAATATGTGATGCTTTTGGCCTACTCATCATGCATTTGGAAGAAGATCGAATCAATGCTCAACCAACCCTTTTCATGGGGAATAACCCATGGTCTATCTATTCCATTTCAACATCCACTTTTCAATATATAGATACCGATGTATTTTTAGGAAAACAAATTATCATGGAATCAACATTATTTTAGGCTATTATCATCTAAATGAACTTCACTCTAGTGTTTTAGTTAATAATCTACAGGATAATAAAATATGTAATGAAACTAATCTAAAAAAATAACTAAAATAATAATAATTACTAAACCCATATCAAATACGAACTAATGAGACGAATAATAGAAATTAAAAAGTATTAAGTTAATCATATTATTTGAATAAAATGTATCACATACACTCACACAACCTAATGAAAAGAAGGATTAGTGTCTTGGATATTAACTTCATGAATATGTTATTTTATAAAAATTTAAAAAAATTCTATTATAGATCTCCTCTTTACCCTTACTATAAATATCACTTGATACAATCTTATTCAAAACATATTGATTGGAAGCATAAGGAGTGAGCTCGAATATATTTTAAATTAATGACATATCATAAGACTAGATCATAAACATGATGTAAAATTTGTGAAATATATATTTATAATAATATAATCTAAAAATACTAAGGGTAATAATCTTAAAACATGATGGAGAAACATAATATCATAAGAAGATATCTAAATAACAAATAAATAAATGACTTATCATAAAAACAAATATAATTAATAATAAAACATTTATGAATGATATAAATGTTTAGATTATATTAAATATGAGTAATAATCTTGAAAACGTGGTATAAAAAGAAAGGAAACAAGATGAGGTTTCACAATCATAAACATAAGATATTTTATCATTCATTCCAACCTATTCACATGTAAAATTTTTAGTGGATCATAATTACTTCAAACACTACCTTTTTAAACCTAGCGTCTTGCTAATTTTTTCTCATGTAAAATTGGGAGAAGATAATAATGCAAGCAAACTCACCCTATGAGAACCTAGTGATGCGATAATCTATTAAAATGATAAATTATAAGTAGTTATTAATAGAATAAAACTCAAAAATTTTTATAATTTGGAATTTATAACCTATTCAAATTTAAAATTATTAATTATATATTAATACTATTACATTTTTAGTGACCACAACCCCAGTAGCCCAATGTTGGTGGTTACTATTTTTCATTCGAATTGGATGGAAGGTATCACATCCCAATAGACTGAATATTTTATAAATTATGGTAATCATGATACATAGATTAATTTCACATAAATTTGAAAACATTAAATACAAAAAAAAATTTCTTTGAGAATTATATTATTCCCTAGAATATATCATTACATATCAATTCCAAAACAATTTTTTTTATCTTGGTGAAAATAAAAAATAATAAAAGCGCTTGATTAAATGCTCTGTAATGGTAGGTCTACAACAAAAGATTTGAGTAAATAAGGAATAATAATTATTCCATGGTAATTAACTAAAGAACATACAATTTATTCAGTTTATTTAGTATAATATGTTTGTAAAAAGTGATGATCACATAATCCCATATAAATAATCACATTACCTTGATACTAAATGACAATAATTATAACTAATCAAATAATAATATTAAATATCAATGAATTAATACAAAATGAAGGAATGAATTATCACTAAAATCATAATCATACCATTAAGACATCATTCACATACTTCTTACTATCATGGCCTCATTCCATGATATCTTACATAAATGGGTATGGCCTCAATAAAATACCCATTCTAATTTGTGTCACGAGACCTACTAATGAATTGACGAGATATAAAAATTTGGGCCCCAACCATCATATAATAATCCAATTCATTACTCATATAAATGTATTAACAATGTAAAAATTCTTATTGAAAAACAATCATACAAAATTTTAGTACACACCCCTATTAATAAACATAATTATTAACTATCCAGAGTAATAAGATGAATGAAAAAATATACATCCCCAGTCGAATTAATCAAAATATTTTTGATGGAATAATAAGGATGATAACAATAAAATAAATACATAATGCCTAAAAATTAATATAAATGGTTGATGTCATTTATAAATATAAATACATTTAAAATTACAGTAAAAATATTTTTGAAATAAATAACCCTTAGAATTTAAAAGTATTTTGAAAAACATATGTTCAAAATATATTTCGCAAATAATTTTCACAGAATTTATCATTTTAATATGTAATAAATAATCATTAAAAAACTTGGTGATTTTGAAAATGTAAAAATCCATTCGTGTTATACATGTTATAATTAATATTTATTTCACAGTTTTGTTAAATGAAAAACCCTAAATCAATTTGAAAAATACATAAAAATTCCATTAAAATCATTTTTAAATAGTCAAAATGGGTAAGTATTTCATTAATAAATCTTTTTTTTGCGATAAAATTGGTTGTAAAACATTTTTAGAAAAACTATTTTTTTATGAAAATGGATTTTCCACCAGAGTGAAATAATGACATATTTTCATAAAAAAAATATAAATTATTTTAAATAACTACGAGTGTAAAAAAGTACTATTAATTGATAAAAATTATCAATGAAAATTGGATAAATAATATATTTATTTTATTAAAAACATCTTATTATTACCCCAGGGATACTCAAATAAAATCAATCTCGAATAGTGATGTGACTCTGAAATAAACCCTTACCATTATGGTAACATTTGAATCAATATCCCAAAGAATGAAATTAATAAACATTAAACCATAAATAATTTGAATATAAATATAATCATCCTATTTACAGACAAAATTTGTTGTATATACACCATGAATTTGAGTAATTTTTGATTTTGGTGTATATATTTTGGAAGTAAAAGTTAGATGAGAAACCCATACAACAAGTTCAATGTCCATCGTTTTCTCTTGAATCATTGTTATATGAAATATTATTTTATGAAAAATACATTATAAAATAATAATAATATATCTCATACCATATATTATTTACTTATGTTATATTATCACTCTTTTATTAGCAATTCTTTGTCAAAATAACTATTTTGGGTGATTATTTCTTCATTTTTCATGTATGTTTTTATTTGGTAATTTTTTTCATTTTAATTATATCATTATAAAATAATTTAAAGAATTTTTAATATTATATTAATATTAAATATATTAATTTAATATTTATTTAGAGTAATATATAATGTTTAGTGATAGGGGATGTATTACATCATTCAGGGAGACCATTGGTCGTACGTGCGCTTAACAATTGTTTCCATTTTTATCGATGGATGGAACGGTAGAGAAGATGATATTAATTAACATTAAAAAATCCCTATTATTATATATATATACGATATATATAAATTAAATTTATCCATATTTATATCTATGAAAAAATAAAATTCAAAACATTTCACATCACGATGTGGAGATGGTAGTACAAAAATTCACATGAGTGATGTTATCATTTTGGAAGGGGTTTGAAGGTAAAAATTAAGATGTGATATTATATTTTAGAAACTATTTCTAGTTCATATATATCTCAAAAATTGACTGACATAATCCTTACAATAGAACCAATAATGTGTAAGTGAGAAACGAATCACATCACTTCACAAGGTGATAGTTTGCATAATAAATGAACAATGTCGTCGTATCTCACATAAAATGGAAAGTTATAATGTAAATTTGATAGAGTAATTATGGAAGTATAATAATATCATAAATATCTTATAAATATTTAAAATACATCCTTATATCTAATCTTCAATGGTGGATATGGAAAAAGAACTACATTAGTTCGTGGGGCTATTTTCTACCATATACATGAATGATGATTTCCTATCCCATTTGATGGAAGGGTAGATATATATAGGTTAATAAATTATCATAAAGATATATAATTATATAATAAAAAATTATGTTATTATATTATAAAATTGGAATATAATTTTTGGTCATAGGAGAAGATGTAAGACAAAAATAAATAATTAAAACCATTACCTCTTCTTCAGAATGACTATTTATGTTTATATTAAAACATTCTTAAATTGAATTTAGGTTGATAAAATTTCAATAAAATATCTGCAGGTACGTAATTAATATATTTGGTTTTATTTTGGCTAAAAATGGTTTTTCATGTGTCAATATGAGAGGAGATGTGGTTTCTATATACAAATGAGGTGAGTGGAACAATTGTCATATTTGAAAATAATTTCGTGTATCCATGTTATTGACATTAAAAAAGTCTCCAAAATTTAATATTATTACAATTTAATGGATTTAGGTTCGAAACAAGGCTATAAAATGGGGTTGGACAAGTTCTATGTCTTTTTTATTACTTATTTTCATAGTTTGTCTCTTCATTAAACATATTTTAACCTAAAAAGTTATAATAAGGTTTTACTATGTGTAAAATTATTATTCTAGAAAATTATTTTTAAAATCATAGTTATTATAAGTTATTATTATTTAATATGTGGATTATTTTTTTCCAAATTTCTATTCATGAATGTGGTATAATAAATATCAAATTATACTCCCATACTCAATGAAAAAGTGGTATTCAATAGAGAAATGTTTCAAAAGTAAAAAAAATTATATCAAAAGTAAGTATGAGAGTGTTTGAAATGAATCAAATTATATTAATAGATATATAATTGAACTAATTAAACATTTCAAATGATAATAAAATAAACAATATTTTGTAAACACTTTTAATGAAAATGAAGTTTTTTAATAAATACTTGTTTTTTCGTATTCATTGAAAATTTTATCATTACAAAAAATTATAAACAGCTGACCCTGGGATAAATTTTACATGTATATTTTAAAAGTATTGTTTTTTCTGTTACAATTTTTTTTTCAATGTTGTAAAAATTAATTTTTTTGCGGTGGAAAAAATTTACAACTCAACCACTATTTAGAAAAAATAATATTTTTTAGAAATAATATTTTTTTATTAAAATGTTTCTTATTTTATTTATAATATATATATAACCATTGAATTTTTTTAACACAACTGTACATCATATTAATATAAAAATATGGTTTTTACTATTCATACAATAAAACCAAATAGAATATTTTTAATTTCCATGTTTAAAATAATATTTTAATTGAGTATCTTGTTTCATTCAGTGCCGGTGTTGTGTGCAATGAAATATATTTAATGGTTTCCATTTATAATATATATATATATATATATATAAATTTATTGGTTTGTTACATTCTATTAAAAGTTTGGTGATAGATATCTTATACACATTCAAATGTGATTTTCCTCATTTATAATCTCTGGGTGTAACATTCTACCTGCTTAAATAAATTTAATATTAATAATTTAATAAACATATCAATAATCAAATATTTGACATTTGAAAATAAAATTATTGAAAGATAACATCATTAGATGGGTTAATAAAAAGTATCACTGATAATAGTGTATAGTTTTCATCTTTAATAATTACAAAATTTGGTTTCTAGGTAGAAGAACATAGGCAGGAAATAATGTTTTGACATGGAAGAACAGTGTAAATAATTATAGAGATTATTTGAGGTCATAAATAACATGAAAGTGGGTGGTACAATGAAGATTAATTACTAGAAAAAAAGTATAGATAGGGTTAAAATACAACCAGTTCATCCGAAATGAAGTTATTATGATGTTTTTTCAAGATTCTTTTCCTATTGTTAAGGAATTATTTAAATTTTCATGAATATAATAAATATAATAACATGATATATTTTTATTTGGAAAGAATATTTTCATTCAATATTCATTCTTATATAATTTCACAATATATTTATTACTCAATTAAATGAATATCCATAATGAATTTTAATGCACAAATAACATTTATATGATCACTATAATGCCATGTGATTCTATATGTCTCATGATATTTTACAAAACAAAAATAGTTATTAAAAAATATCCAAAAAAACCCAACATTAATCATAATCCATTATATATATAAATAAAGTCTAGAATCATCCATAATTGGTCTCTGTAAATTCAATGCCCAAATTTTTTGATAGATGGTAACTAAATGAAAATTATATTCCCAAAACAATAAAAAGTGGAACTTAATTTAATTTTTTAAATATGTGAATAAAATGATCATTATAAAACCTCATTTAAATGATCATGATTCCAAAACTAAAGTATCTTTTGTGGAACATATTCCATAAATACTATGTATGGTAATCTCAAGAATGTAAAATAGGAACCACAAAATCACTAACCTTTATCATGGGCTCCAATAACATCACTTGAAAAAATAATTTTCCTTATTATTTATTCATTAAGGAAATGTTAAGGTTTATCTTCCAACAATCATGTGTTTTACAAAAATATTAACATTTTATTGAAATAGTTTTCATGGACATCGGTGCAATTAAACAGATGATCTTAAATCATTCATGAAAAAAATATCTATTACAATCATTATAAATTTCATAATTCTTATAACCAGAATAAAATTGTTAAAAATAATAATACAACATTATTGAATAATCTAGATACAAAATAACATTAATTAAACAACACCCACTATTGTAATATCATAATATTTACCTTTATTCCATACCTTCTATGGAGATATATTATATTGGATCATGGTACAGTCATTTTTATATTTCCCCACCTCCATAAAATTTCTAAATTAGACATTGAAAAAATCTTTCCTTCACATTCAATCCTGAAAATGGTGGACCTTCCCATAAAACATGTAGAAAACACCCATTCAATTTAATAATATTTATGGGAGTTTCATTACAATTTTATAATGTTGGAAAAAAAATCCTTCTTTCCATTATTCACTTTATCCATATTTTTGCACATTAACCTGTTATTATCTTTCTTCCCATCAAATACATATGTCTTGTAGAATTATATCTCATTATTGATAACAAAAAATATTATGTCCTCATATTATGATAATGTTTGGGAGAAAATTTACATTAAATGGTTTAGCTAATCCCATAAAATAAATGGATGATCTTTGTCACTCAGTTACATACATAGTTCGTTGCATGTATTACTATCCTAGAAAATATGAATTCATACATAGAACCATTTTGACTTCTTTATGTACTGGAATCAATAACTGCCATTCTATTTCCAACCACATCTCATGAAGAAAATATTTTTTCAGGAAGATTACCACAAAATCCTCTTTCTCTATTAATAATATTTCTTCTTCATCCTGGGTGTCTTGAATCAATAAAATCCATTAGTCCAGATCTCTTGAGAGATAATAAAATATAATGAATGCATTCTACCAGTCCATACGTCCCTAATAATGAAATTTTATTTCTATGGAACATATTCGTTACTCAACTAAAAGTAGATTTTTAGTCCTATTTAATGTTGTAGGATGAAGGCAAGTGAATCAACATGAAATTGCTACTCTAAAAGGTTTATAAACATGATACTCCTTATGGTAAGGGTCAATACTAATAACCAGAGTTAGCTACCGTAATATATTTTGTAATTTGATTAGTTCAAGATGTATCTCATGCTCCAACATTATTATCTTAACGAGGAGGGAAATACTTAAAATGAATACATCCATTGATACATTTTGTCATTCTACTATTATTCAGTATTTCTATATAATTAAATACAATAGATTAAAACATAACATTATGAATCATAATGTGTAAACCTATAACTATTGGAATAGTAAACATAAATTAAAAATGATATTCATATATATTCACATAATAATAAAAAAATTATTTGGGTTTTCATTATTTTCAAATAATCCCAAATTAATTTTAAATAAAATGTGATTAAACCATAGAATATGACATGGGATTTATATACCTTGTGTATAGTAAGGTGAATTATTTTGTACTGGTTAATTCTTGAGTCAATCCAAATTCACATTTTTCTACTTTATTACCCATAAATAATTCTATTCTAGAACCATGTACACTTTTATTATCCACACATTGATGTATTTTTTGGGTATCCAACATAATCTCAATAATACCAAAATATTAGGATATTACACTACACTTGTCCAGAAAATATGTCATAGGGGTTTTTTATATAATCTTTTTTTCCAAAATATAGTTTATAAGGTTTCTAATAATATTTAATTAATAATAACTATATTTATTATGTCCCCATTAGACTAGATATGGTAGTTAATTTTTTATAGTGGAACTAGCTACATGGAATCACTTCTTAATGGAATGACTAGTTTGGTAGATAATGATAATGAAATAGATACTGTAATTTTACAAGATTTTGAAATTATTAAATAAAAACAATATTTTAATTGATTATTTTATTATTACTCACTTTCTATCTCTTTATATAAAATAGAATACAGACCCGCATATCCAAGGGAAATAAATTATAATAATGGGTTGATGTCAAATGCTCATTATGGGTATGAATAAAAAGAAATGTCTGAATAAATAGAGAATAATTATCATTGAATGGTAAATAACTATAAAAATTTTAATTTAATAAATATATTTAGTATATTATGGTAGGAATAAATAATTATTAAATAATTTCATATAAATAATCAAATGAGCTTTATACATACCCTTGAATATTCTAACTCATTAAATATTGAACTGGAATATTAATGACTGAATTCAACATGATTGAATGCATTATGTGACACATCATAAAATTTCCATTAAGGCTCATTCAATGAATTCATACCATCAAAGTGTTATAAAAAAATATTACATAAATGGGTATGGCCTTACCCAAATACCCATGATAATTTTCCTATTAACACAAATCGATGCAATGAAGAGTTGTGAAAATATATTCTCCAACCAATCACATAAAAATTAAAATTCTTTTCCATATTAAAGTGGTGAAATATGTGAAATAAACATTAGTATTGGGAAAATAAAATATAAAATGTTATAAAATTACCTAATCAATAAATAATCATAAACTATCTAGTGTAATTTAGGGAATGATAATAAAATTGTAAACCCCTTGATAAACAAATAATAGGTAATGCAGTGAAATAATAATTATAGTATCAATAAAACATATTCTTAGTGGATAATAATTAAAATAAATATATTACAACATCTATTAATATAAATTCCATCATATGTTTATCAAAAATCAGATTTTTGAAAATAAATATTCTATATTGAAAATATTTATAAAACAAAGGAATAAAAAATATGTGGAAAATAATTTCTTTTAAAATAATATTTTAATGATGTAAAAATAATATTTAAGAACATGAGTATTCATCCCAATTTTAAATTCCATTTGATCCATAAATATTAAAACAAACATTCTATTCAAATTATTAATAAAATCCTAATGGCCCATGTTTTTAAAATTACAAGATGATTCATTTAAAAACAATTTTGAGATTGTAAAATGGGTTAAAATTTATATATATAATCAATTTTAAAATAATAAATTCATTTTTGAAAACCTTTTTGGAGAATAAAATTTGATGATAATGGATTTTTTCCCAATGAGATAAATAAATTCATATTTTTATAAAAACTTTTTCTAAATCATATTATATTACCATGACATCAAAACATGAAACTAATACATGAAAATGATATTAAAAAAACAACATATAATAAAATTTATTTATTTTCACATATAAATATTTAATAATTCCCCATGTATACTTATATAAAAATAATCCCAAATAATGATGGGATTGTAAAATAAACCCATACCACATTTATTACATTTGAATCATATGACCCATGAAATAATTAAAATAAAATTTAAATTTAAATACAATTAATAGAAAAAAAAATTCATGATAATAAATATCATTGTGGTCAGTAAGTAGACCACAATGTCGAGTAAGTGTTGAATACTGTGTATGTTTCACGAAAGTAAAAGTGATATGAGAAACTTGTACCACATATCCATATTCATTCATATGTTTGTAACCAAAAAAATAATATGTACATGTTTATTAAAAATATGTTTAATTAAAAAACTAATATATCTCATATCATAGATTATTTAATTATATTATTTTACGACTTTTTTATTAATATTGTTTGTTAAAATCACAAGTTCTTTTGATAATTGATTTGTTTTCCATGTATGTTTTGGTTCAATATTTACAATGATTTTAATTTGAAAATGGATAAAGAATTTTTATGATTTTAAAAATGATTTTGTGACATATAAATTAATTACATATTTATTTATTGTAATATATAAATGATAGTGGTAGAAAATGCGTCACACCATCCGTGGAGATGACTAACCGTATGTTTGTATAAATGTTATTTCCATTTTTCAATGTATGGAATGAGAGAAAAATAAATATTTATTATACTATATAAATCCATTATTATATTATATATATCATTTATATTAATAAAATCCAACCATATTTCCATCCTTGTAATATTAAATTGAAAACCATTCAATATTGCAACATGGAGGTAGTAGTCCACACGTACGCATTGGAAACTTTATTTTATTTCAATGGATCGGGTGGTTAAAATTTAAATATTAAAATATATTTAATGATGTATTTTTTGGTAATATACTTCAATTATATCACATAAATGTATCCTTAATACCTTCCATGTGAAATTTTTGAGGGAAACAAATTACATCACTTAATGAGATAGTAGTCATATCCACAAAGGAACCGAAAGTAATAAGTTATATGTGATATGGTAATTATATAAATATAATAATTTCCAAAATATAATATACATATGTTATATTTTTCAATATATCCAAATTTGAAATGTGCTGATGGAAAATGAAGTACATCGGTTTATGAGGCGACAATCCACCATACCCTTGAATGTTGATTGCGAATCATATTTGATGGAAGTAGAGATGGATATATTTTATTATATTAACAAAATAAAATATTAGTATTTATTATATAATTTTTTTCATTTTTAAAAGTAATTTTAAAATATTTTATGGTGTTTTAAGAATATGTAAATAAAAATTATAATGTTAAAAACATTACCACTACATCAGACAAACTCTTTATATTCAACAAAATAACTAATTATATGGCTTCGTGATCACATAAAGGATTCCTAGAATTGGGTATGAAATTAATGAATAAATTTTGGTAGGTATTTACTGATACAATGGTTTTTGAATGTTTTAATATTATAGGAGATTGGGTGGCCTTTTATAAGTGATATAAGTGGGAAAATTGTAATTTTGAAAAGAAAAATGTGTAACCACATTTTTTATATTAAACTGGGATCCAAAATGGTCTTTTATCAATCCTCATATGTTATAGGGTATATAAAAGGCAATTAAATTAATGTTTCAAATGTTTTGTATCATTTTTTATCCTTATCTACATACTTTAACCCCATGGAAAATCAATGTTTACCCCAAGAACTATAATTATTTTTTTAATAATTTTTCAATTCATAATGGTGAAAAAACTAATTTAATATTATTTGATAATATAAATTATTTTTCTTCCAAATATTTAATAGTTTTTCAAAATTTAATTATAAAATTTGTAGAATCCAATTTACATGTTACCATATGCTCGACTAAAAGACGTGTTTCTAAATAACAATGTTTCAAACTATTTAAAAGTTTTCATATAGAAATTTAGTAAAAAAAATAATAAAATTAACTATTTGGGGTTGATATATATATAACTAAACTCAATGTTATTTAAAATGAAAATTAAAATTAATTATATCCTTAAAATACATGAATGAAAGTGTAATATTTTAAATAAACTAGAATTTTTAGCAATTCACTAAAAAAAATATATTTCTAGAAAATTATAAATAATTGCAAATGATAATTTCGAAATTAAATATAAAATATGATGATTTTATATTACATTTTATTATAATGATAAATATTAATGTTATATTATTTGGAAAATCATGAGTATATATCCTTCTAGAAAAAAAATTGTTTTTCCAAACACATTTCCAATTCATTCAAATGGTTCTTATTTTATTTATACTCCACAAAAAAAACCAATGATTTTTTATTATGTATTTTTAATAAATATAATTTTCTTAATTTCTCAGGTACTATTCATACCCTCCAACATAATCTATTGGTTATGTTGGTCATATTAATAATACTATTTTAATTTATTATCATGATTCGTTCAAACCTGGGGTTTCATGAATTAGAATAAATTAAATAGTATGAATTTATTTAAATTGAATTATAACATATGAAATAGGGTTGTAACATTCTCCAATATGATTTCTATTTTGTGTTATGTATTCTACATAACTTATTTTCTATATTTTGAAATCTAATATTGTTAAGACATTAACACTTTCTGAACCTAGAATCATGACAAAAAATTCCCATTAGTTTTCAATATTGTCGGATAATAGTATTTACCTAATTTAATATAGGAATATATATGTATCTCACATTTCATTACACAAGTAAATAAATTTCTTTTTCCAAACAAGAAAATTAAATCGTTCACTTTTAATAAGAAATCAGTGGAAATAAAATGGTTTTTATAAAACATCCAAATTGTATGAAATGACACCTTGAACTAAATAATTTGAAAATAAAAACATTTTAACCCAAAATATTCACATAATAAAACAATATGATAGGTATAAGCACGTAAAATGACACCATTAGATTTATATATCAATGAATACCAATTCATGAAGAGATATTTTTACAACCATTTTATTTAATGATTTAAATGTCATAGTTATGATCATCTTTAAATGAGTATCCAAACTTTTTGTAACGACATGTTACATTAATAGTTATTATTAAATACCTTTTTTGATACAACTTTTGTCTGTATTCATTTAGGGTTCTTTCATGTTAATTATATTTGAAAATTATGAAGTTTCCTCGGTTGTTCACAATTTGCGATCTATTTCCCCAAACAATGCACCATCTAAGTGAAAACTGTGAAAACCCAAATTCTGGTACTTTACAAGGATAGAAAATGGTTTTGATAAATTGTTCTAAAACATATTATAAAACAAAAAACCCCATTAAAAGTGGTTCTTGTTGAGGTTAGTCAGTCTGTATAATTATGTTACCTATCCCAGGAAACCATGCATACAATATTTTTAATTAGAAATTTATTTTTTAAAATCAATATGCCCTTTTTTAGCTGACCAATAGGCATGCATGACCCCATCGAATTTTCTTCTTCCATTGAGGCTACCAAGGGGAAATATTGGACCCTCTACACCCCTCTAAAAGTGGATTGATGCTAAGATAATGGGTTTTGATCCCTTCACATTATGTCTCCACCTCCCCTTCACTTTTTTCCAACTCTCTCCACTTTCATCCTATATTTTTTTATTTACATGTAGTTGGATGATCTATTACTATATATTTCAATTCAGGAGTCTATTTTTGATTCTTCGATCATCATTTCAAAAGATATTTATTAGAGATTCCTAATATGGGAATTTCGAGTTTTAGATCCCATGATCCCAATGTAGGTGGTTCTATTTTGATGACCAATTTTGGTAAATCCAAAATTTATTAATTTAAATTATAGTGTTTCATTTAAATTAAAAATATTCAATTAAATCATATTTATTTCAATTGGTTTGTTTGAAACCCAAATTCCAATTAATTTCAGATTTTAATTGGATTCACTATAAAATTACAGAGAACCCCAATGAAATTTAATTTGGAATTGGGTATGAAATTGATTGAAAGTAATTAGATTTAAATTTTTGATATTAAATTATAAAATTTATTTGATGAAATTTATTTAAAAGTTTTTTTAGAGAAAATTGGCTTCAAATCATTTTTATTAAAACCCAATACAATTCTCTATGAAAATGTATGATTTTAATAAAAATCCAATTTAGGTTATAAGTGGGAAATGATATATTTTTAATGGAATAATGGGATGAATTTTATTTTATAAACTTTCAAAATAAATTGATAATTGTTTTTTTTATCACATGAATTACTAGGTAGTTTGGGAGATATTCGAGACAGAACACTATTATTTTAACCACTAAAAATATAAATATACTAGGTCAAATCCTAGAGGGGATGGTGATGGTTTCTCCCTTTTCCAGTGTGGGGAAGACATGTGTACACATATTTTCATGATAACTAAAAAAGTGTGAGGGAGTTCCATAGCTTGGAAGTATCATACCACTTGTAATATGAATATGTTACTCACCTTTTTTAATATTTGACATATATATATTTCAATGTTGGTATGTTGTTTTTCAATTCCATCACATTTATACAAAATGTTTTACATAAAATATTTACTTATGCCACTTATTGAATGTATTTATATAATTTTAAATTACAATCATTATTGATTAAAATTTTATTTTGATCATCCTTGCATGTTAATTAAAAATATATTTATTTGTTTTCATAATTAATTATTGGAATCTCATTATGGAATACATTGTGAGAGACAACTATGATTTTACCTCACACCCTACCCATGCCTTTGGGTGTTTTAATATTTTCATATTCTAGGGTCGAGAATGATAAAGAATCACTTGGATGCATTTTGTTGCTGATCCATAGTCGTGGAGAGTTTCTTCTAGAGGGGCTTCTATTTTCATCTTATTTTCTAGTATTTTTTTAGTTTCCCATTTTGTTGTTTATTCTTTTTTGACAACAACTACAGTTATCACTATGGATTTTTTTTTGTGTACTAACTTATGTCTCATGATTCTAATAATTTTCTGGAAAATTAATTCCTACATTCATATGGTATGATTCATTCTCTTTCAGGAAAAAGTGATATCAGATCTGTTGTTTGAGGTTTTTTATGTTAGTATGTAGTTTGTGTAATTTTTTTTAACATAGTAAGTATTTGATATTGAATTATTGGCCATATATCACCATAATTATCCCTAAGTCACACTGGGGTGTTTTGGAAAGAGGTCTGGGGTATTAGATCTAGTCTTTTCCCTACATATTATGTGGATATATTTAAATCAATATATTTTTTATCTATCTAATGGGATTAGTTTCCAATTGTTTCTCTTGTTTCATTGTTAATATGATGTCTTCAATGATGAATTATGATGTTGTGTAGTAACATTCCCCTAATAAAACATGTGTATCAAAACCATAAAGATGTTTCTTATGAAGCACAACAGTTAAATCTTATAATGTACCCGAGATTGGATGACGTTATTTTGAGTACTCTCTATGATCTGGGACATACACCACAAATAGTTCCCATTCAGGCTACATTTAGGTAAAATCAAAGGGATTCATTAATGAAACATTCTTAAGAGTTCCTTCAATATATGACTCCATTGTTCAGCTATCCAAATTCACCACCAGAGGTTGAGGAATGGTTCAGAAGTTTATAAATGAATGTTCGAGTACTTAGAGACACCTGATGAAATCAAGGTGGAGTATGTCACCTTTATTCTAGAGTGACCTAGTAGGAGATGGTGGGAGACAATTTGGAGGGTACATATACATGAGGGAATAATGTGGAATGAATTCAATGAACTTTTCACTGACCAGTTCTATCAAGAGTTGATGGTATCGTATATGTCTATAGGGTTTTTCAAACATGAGATGGCTGGAAACATCATGATAGAGTATACAAACATTTTTTTCATGGATTTTGTAGTTTTCAGATGAGTTTTTGTTGATTTAGAAGATGAATACTTTTGATATTTATATGGGACATCTATATGATATTCCTTTTCATATATTTTATGCAAATGATTTATTATTAAAATTTCGTGTTGGACAGATCATTAATTATAGAAATAGACCTAGATAAAATGTTAGGGATGTGGAGAGTTTCTTTTTCTCCAAGTGTCGGTGCAAGTTACTTAATGGAAAAAAGGGTAGTATGTTAATTCTCATAGTGGTTATCGACAAAATTTTTTTTCTAGACCTCCTAAAGTGCATGTAATATTACCCTTGATTTTTGGAAGTGTGGTAAACTTAATAATGCAAAATAGGTTTCCACTAAGGAACCCAAGATATGTGGCTCCTGTAAACACTCGTGTCACTAACAAATGTACTTTTACTTCATTAGTGTCATGGAATCATTAGTTATTATTAAAACTGTGGTTCAATTAGTTTATTAATATACAATGGTGTTCCGCTTATAGGCAACCAGAATAAATATTCTTCAAGTTGTATAAGATTCTCTAGAGGAAGAAGATATGGGTCCAAAAACCATGAGTGGTTCCATAATTAATCCTTTATCATTATTTATTTATTTATTTGATACTATTAAATGTTATTCATTCATTTCAACTCATAAATTTAAAATTATGAACCGTCCCTTGAAATTCTCTTGCATGTGATGGATAATTCCACGCCCCATGGAATGAAGATTGAACATTGTCTCTATAGTTATGCTTGTATTTTCTCTATTATTGGTAATGAGATTTCTTCCAGTTTTATATTTCTCAATAGGAAAAATCCTAACATCATATTAGAGATGGATTAACTCATAACCATTAGATCTCCAATTGATTGGTATCTTCGACAAGTCTCGTTTACTACACCAGATAGGGTTTGTTGAATCATTCAAGGGTAATGAGACCTGAGGTCCAACATAGCAAGATCTTCATACCAAGTGAATTGTAACATAATACCGTTTTTTACTCTGATGAGGCTCATAAATAATTAATTGGTGATCTCCCTCTAGTTGTAGTTATGATTCTGGGGATGTTTCCTTCTAAAATCACTGCTTTTCACAGCGATAAGGGAAGATGAGTTTTCTATCGATTTTATACCTAGTAATCAACCCATATCTATTCCTTCAGACCACATGGAACCATATATAAGAATAAGATGAGAATTTTGTTCAATTTAACTATAGAAAAAGGATTTATATTCCACAGTGTAAAATCTTGGGTGGTTGCAGTTCTATTTTCTATTAAAGCAGATGTTTCACATTGTTTTTAAGTTGATTAATGATAAATCAATATATTTATGAAAAAATATATGTTTCCACAGTTTGATGAAATTTGGACCAAATGAAAGGGGACAAGTTATCCTCAATGATTGGTCTTTGGTCTTGTTACCATCAGTTATTAAAAGATAATCTAACATTTATAAAACTTTTTTTCAGGTCAGGAATGATTATTTTGATTACCTTATCTTGACATTTTTTCTAACAAATTATCATTCAGTATGTAAAGCATGGATGAACAATATATTCCATGAGTATCATAACACATTCGTGGTTGTATTTTTGGATTACATCCTAGTTTAATATATGTTTAATGAAGATCATGTATGTCATATGAGTTCAGTTCTAGAATTCTTGAGGAACAAAATACATTATTCTATGATTTTTAAACATGATTTCTAGATTAGAGAATTTATTTTCATTGGAAAATTAGTGTAATGACATGGAATATATGTGGATCATGATATGGGGAAATATGTTAGGACATGGGAACAACCAATAATATTTTTTTAGATTCAATGCTTTTAGGGTATAGGTAGGCATTATAACCAGTTCATAAAGGAATTATCAATGTGGGATTCATTAATGATGTCTCTACCTTAGAAGGGAGTAATTTTTTCCTGGGATAAGAAATCTAATAGATCATTTTTTGAGATGAAAAATAATTTTAATTATACATCAGCATTGAATCTTACAAAGGATAGGTAGAGATATGTGGTCTTTTATTATACATCGAGTTCTAGATGAGATTCTCTCTTATGAAATTTTATCACATCATTACTTATTTATCCCAATATCATTTTCCACAGAAGTATAGTTTTCTAACCCATGATGATAAACTCATTGTTGTGATGCATGTAGTTAATAGTTAGCATAATAACTATTATGGTGAAAATTATATCTATCATGCATTCAACACACAAAAGCATGAAAGATATCTCCACTCATTATATTTTGATTCCTCACCATAGGCATTGGGTTTAATACATAAATTCTTTAGACATAAACCTGTCCTTTACCCTATGTAAAGGGAATGTCATCCCAAATTATTTGTACAAGAAAATTAATACCCATTCCATGAAGGAATCATCGAAAGAGTATAATTTCAGGGGACTATTTTCATAGTTTCATATTGGAGCCTTGTAATTGGGTGATAATGTTTTTTGGCTTTTTTTTGCTGGCCTATGCTACTTTAATGTTGATTATTTAGGAATAGTAGCTTGGTGATGAGTTCCATAGAATTGGAGACTCAGTTTTTGGAGGAGGCACTGCTCCAGATTGGTCATTCCCCACCAAGGGAGTTCTATGACATTTGAATCATTTGGTTGTGATGATAGTTGATAGGAAATACAAGAATGTGGATTTCAATAAATCATAGTATAATATGATCCCTAAAACCAGAATGATGTTCTGTGACATGAGGTGAATATTATAGTGTCCAGGTATGAGATAGGGCATTGAAATTTTTTTCTCTCATTGGTATACATGAAAATAGGTCAAAGACGATCTCCCTAAACATTTGTGTTTCCATGAACTCTTCCAATTCCAACATTGAAAATTATGATGAGATCTCTCGGAAATATTTGGCTGAGATTATATTTACCTATAAATTGAATAAACTGATTTTCTTTGTGATCAGTAGACAGAGAAAATGATCTTAAATTTTACATGTTCATGATACAACCGAGGTTGATGAGTTGATATATATCTATATGAAAGTGGTTGATCACATTCATGGAATTCCATATTTTATAATATATGATATGGATACATGGTTCACTAATCATTTTTTGATAGTCTTTCAAGAGGAATTAGGATCTCAAGTCAATTTGAGTACCGTGTACCATCCTTTGTTGGATGCACAGATAGAAAACTCTATACATATTCATGAGGATATGACTAATTCATACGTTATCAACATTGGTGGGTCTTGGATGATCACTTTGGAATGGATAAGATTTCATATAACAATAGTAACCAATCAATGATCAGAGTGGGTCCTTTTGACCATAGTATGCTGGGCCTCATAGGTCACTATTGTGTTGGTTAGTTATGGGTTAATGTTCATTGGTTTCAATATGATTAGAGCAAGAGACGATAGAAAATAATTAGTTTATTCATCAGAAATTATTGATGGAATGGATCTAGTATAATTTTATATTGATTTCCATTAAATAATATTGGAATTTTTAATCTGTGTATGGGTGTTCTTGAATGTTTCACCAAGTTTGGGTTCTTGGTGGATTGGAAGGCAAGGAAATCATTATCCTAATTTTGTGGGACATTTTGAACTTGTAGAGTATGTGTGGAAGAGGTCATAAAATTTGGTACATACAACAATGTTTTTATCAATACATAACATGTTCCATGTATCTTAGCTCTGAATGAATATTTTTTATCCATATCATATTCTACGTTAGAGTGATCTTGAGGTTGAACCTGATTTATCCATGATGGACCATCTCATCAAGATAGATTATTTTGAAACCAAGATACATTGTTGGTGGATGATACCTTTTGTTTAAGTGCAACGGTAGCGTAGTTTAGATTATCATCAGATTTTTAGTACCCATTGTTTAAGTTATTTAACCCTTACTTGATTTATTTTATTGTATTAAAGTATAAGGGTGATGTATGGGAGCCCTGGGAGAACATCGGATGTGGTTTTGGGAAAACATTGAAGTCACTCAGGTGGTGCACAGTCTGCCTAACCATGTGGCCAGTCTATGTACCATGGTCCTCTTGAGTCATAAGCTCTAGAATAGTTGGAACAAAATTAGGGAGACTGTGCGAGGAATCCATCTGAGGGTCTTCTTAGGGATTATCTAACACACTGATTGTGAATTATTTTTCTAACTATGCGAACTAACTCTGTGAATGGTTTAGGTGAGATCCTAAAAATGGATATCTCATATTTTTGTCTCTATGTGGCTGGTTTTTTATCCTAAGTTCCCATAACTCGGTATTTTACTTTCATGATGGTAGGATAACCTCTCCAAATAATTTTAGATTCAATATGAAGGATTTTGATGGTGAATAATTGAAGAATTCATGAGTCATGTGTCTTTTCTACCCTTTTATTGATAAGTTTAATAGATCTTCATAGATCTACTTCTCTTATTAACTTTGATTTTAGATCTACACTTGTTATATTTAGATCTAGTTCTTTATATTCCAAAAATGATGAAATTTGGACTTGACCTTTCAAAGATAATAGATCTAATGCGGGTTCATGGATAATTGACCCCGTTTTCTTATCTGTTATTGCTTAATTGGGGTTTTCATCAAAACCGTCATGGTAGGAGTGTTCGTTATTAACTCCACTAAGTAGAACTAATTTTATTTCATTAAAATTGTATTTGTGGAGTTGAATTGATTTATATTTGGTTGTTTAATATTTTTGGATTCCTTATTGAGTGAAGGATGTGAAATCTGGAAAATGTGGGATTTTAAATGAATGCATTGGTTCTTAGTTTTAAAATGGGTATTCTAAAAATGGTATTTTACGGGATTGTTGGCACATGATTGGGATTAGTTTTTTTCAATAAATTGGAATTTTTAGTTGAAGTTAAATGTTTCCTTGAAATATGTTTCGATTTAGTTTTCAATAAAAGATATGTTTTATTGAAATGGTTTCTTATAGAAATAGTAGTGTTTCATATTAATGGTGTTGGTGTGAATTCATGCTTAACATGCCGTTATTAATGAATGAGTACAATTGGGTATAAGGGATATTACCCTAGATCATGGAAGTGTTTCATTGGGACTCAAGGTAATTGGAAGAGAAATCGCTCATGAGTATTGAACTATCAAACAAAGTATGCATGTGTGGGTGTGTGGTGAACTATAGAATGGGTATTCCAAATGATTATAGAAACAAGGTTTTAAGATTTTTTAGTTATTTTATTGGAAAAATTAACTTTCTATAAGTTCTTGTCCTTCATTTTTTCACTTGGATGTAAATGGTTTCTGGAACTTGATTATATTTATTTATATAATGTTTTTTTTAATTTCTTTATAGAAACTGTTTCTTGAAAATGAGGATAATTTTTCTATCACAGTGGCATGAATAGGGAAGTCATTGGAGAAAACCAACTATGTTTTATACTCAAACCTAATTTTTTTTCTTTGGTGCTTTTGTAGACACTTTCTTCTAGGATAGGGTCATAGATAATATTTTCCACGTTTTAGCACTACCTCGTGATGTTTGGGATATTTGGAGATTGTGGACCGTGGAGATTTTGGAGCACGGAGTCTTATAGTATTTTGAGAGTCTTGAGTTGTTTATCCAATGGGTACTTTGATTCTTCTGTGGTCTTCTTCTATTTCACACTTCACTGTGGAATTGATATAAATGAAGTTTTTGGGTTGTTATTCTTTTTTTCTTGTACCGTTTAATAAATGGTAAGCTGGTTTATATGTTTATTTCATAAAGGGTAAATCATCCCCCACTTTTATTTGAAACCCTTCGGCATATATTTCCACCACATTTCATTTTGGTGACTTCGCTTAAGGACATGTAATGACTCATTGTACTCTCAATCCAATGAAAGTTCACATGTCATCAAAAACAATATTAGTCGGGTCATTCCTTTGAGGAATAAATGTAATAAATTAGTTCAATCCTTTCCTAACAAGTAGTCATCCATTTTCATGGTCTTGGCGTTAAAATTACTAATTCACTAGTATTTGGGTGAAATAATAGATAAAAATAGTTTATTTAGAACACGAAATGTATATCATAAAAGAACATAGCTAACACTTTTTTGTTGAACCACATGATACCATGGATATGGGTACACAAGTTATTGAAGAAACTTCTAGGACCTCATAAACTCATTGTCATGGGATTAGCCAATTATATGAGCATGAAATTCAATCTACATGAATAAATTACCACTAGGATTTCATATTTCATTTTGAGTAATGATTTTTGTTTTTGTGCAATGTGTAAAATTTATAAAAATTAAGAATATGTTTTCAAATTAATGATTTTGAAAAGAGGGTATGTGGTTTATTATGAAAATGTTTTGGTTTTTAAAAGCATAATGGAATGTTTCAAAAATGGTTGAAATTAAAAGGGTTGTTTTAGAAACCAATATTGTGATAGTGATGGGACATGATTTGAAATAATAAGCCATTAGTTTCAAGAGAGTTGGATTTAACTATTTGTTGTTGGTATAGAAAATAGAACCCAGTAGGCATAATTGAATCCAACCTGAAGAAGCTACAGAGAATGAGGTTTCACCTGAACCACTGGTGAAAAAAGATCAAGTTCAAAGTATTGTCCATCATTTTTAGGCTATGGATATAGGGAACTAGAGGAATGAACCAATGTATGTAGATTATACCATCTAGTTCATAAAGTATAATCCACCCAACTTTTAGGATTATTATGATCCCGAGATTGATGGGGTGTTGCTGAGTAGGATGAATGGTATCTTTGACTTCATCGGTACATAAGTAGACCTAAAGATCAAGCTGGGGATTTATATGATCAAGGATCATTCATGACAGTGGTGGGATTTAGTAGTGTATGCTAAATCCGAAGAAGGTTTTACATGGGTTTATTTTGAAGAATTGTTCAATGAACAAATCTATCTTAATATTTTCAATATTAAAAAATGACTCAGTTATTCAGCTTGAAACTAGACACACTCTCCATCACAATGTATGCAACTAAATTCTTGAATTTAGTCATTTTTGGACCATAGGTTTCATCATGTGTTTCTTTAAATACATGCATCCTCTAATCTAGGCTATGGAAGGAGATTCGATCAAAGATTATGGTGCTCTATATTACTGATTATACATAGATGTTTAACAGAGAGTCTATGGTTGAACATGATATACCTGGATCTATTGGAGGAGGTACGATGATACCCAGATAGAATGGTGGAAACTCAAATAATATAATTATGTGGAAATGGGACACCTATATCCATGTTGGATGTGGCAATCCGAACAACATAGATGGATTAGTGAATCTTTTTCCACGACCACAAAGCAATTATGTTTTTTTCAATGTGGTTTGTTTGACCACATAAATTGAGACTATACGTAATAACCTAGAGAATATCATAATTTCCACAAGATGGGACATCTTCGACATTATTGTCTCATTAGTCCATGGTATGGTTTTTTGAGACACTTTTCAAGCGGCATAAGAATCATATACTTCGAGAGGTTGGGGACAATAGAATTAGTCTCATAACTATAAAAGTGATATAAATGGTTATTCTGAAAATTCCATGACTCCTCGACCCAGGAAATCTCAGCATGGCAACAAAGACAACAGTGCAACGATGAAGCAATTGTTTAGAGTTGAGCAGTTGATTATTGATGATCAGACTAGATCATATATGGTGAGAGGTACAATTATTTTTAATTCTACCCTTGTGCAAGTGCTATTCGATATTGGTGAATCTCATTCATTCATTTATTTTCGTGTTATTTATTTGCTATGTTTCAAGATGGAAATGATTCCATATGTGGAAGAACTCCAAAATCATCTTGATGAAATAGAATTTCAAGCATTTTTTTGTAGATCATGTGTTATAAGTGGTTGATGGAGTTGAGATGAAATGGGACTTCTCAATGTTGGACATGGATGTTTATGATATAATCATGGGAATGTAATGGTTAAAAAGTTTAATGATCAAATTGATTATTATTTGAGAATAGTGAGTTTCATAATAGAGGACGACATCAAGCATCTCTTCATAGTATATTGGATGGTAGAGAAAGGGAAAACGATTTTTTAGATCTAATGGTGGGAAAAATCTGTTATCAGTTTATAACATTGACTTTTTCATCAATGGAAGAGATATAAAAAGTTAGTTTTCATGTAGTGTGGATAAATTTCTAGATGTATTTCTTGAGTATATCCCAAGATTACCACTTACAAGGGATGTATAGTTTACTATTGATCTACTTCTGGGGACTAGTCATATTTCCATTCTGCCTTATAGGATTGAACAAACTGGGTTATGGGAATTGAAAGTGCAGTTGGAGGGGTTGGATTGAAAGGGTTTCATTTAACCAAGTAGGTCTTCTTGGGAAGAATTTTTTTTGGTGAATATGGTATATGGATCTCTTCATCTATGTGTTTATTATTGTAATCTTATCAATGTTATGATAATGAAAAATATTCACATCAATGCATTGATGATTAGTTCAATCATTTATGGGGAGCTCAGTGTTTCTCAATGATTGAATTGTGATAATGTTATCACCAATTATGAGTATGAAAGGATGTTATTCAAAAGAAAGAATTTGTATGTTGATATAGAAACTATGAATATGTAGTGATTCCATTCGGCCTAACGAATTCTCTAATAGTATTTATGGCTTTGATGGTTCATATATTTTTGAAATGTCTAGATTCTTTTGCTGTGGTGTTTGTAGAGTACATCATAGTTTATTCAAGGACAAGGGATGACTAAGAGAAACACATGGAAATGGTGCTGAGAATCCAGAGAGGTCTCTATTTTAATTAACAATTATCAAAGTGTGATTTTTGGTTATAAAAAGTAAATTTCCTTGGTCATGTCATTACTGAGAATGGTGTTTTAGTGAATACTGAATAGATAAAAGCTATTATCTAGTGGTAACCACCAAATAATGTCATTAAGATATGATGTTTTCTTAGGATAATAAGTTACTACTAATTATTTGGTTGTGATTTCTCATTACTAGATTCACCAATGACATCTCTGACAAAGATGAATGCTCCATTCAAATGCACATTGGAGTGCCATAAGTCATTACAAGAGCTAAATGTTCGGCATATAACATCACCTATCTAGATTTTCCCAAATTTAGGATAGGGGTATGTGGTGTACTTTAATGCTTTGGGATTAGGGTTTTTAATTTTTCTCAGGAAATGAGACCATGTGGATTATTATGGTTCAAGGTAGTTGAGGGTGCATGAGAAGAATTACCAAACACACGAATTGAAGTTAGTTAGAGATTTACATGCTTTTAAAACATGGATACACATTCTCTTTGGTGAGAAATTCACTGTTTTCACAGCCCACAAAAGATTAAAACACATTTTATCACAGAGAGATATGAATCTAAGGCAATGGACACAGATGAAGGATCACTGAATTTTTGACCTTGACTTGATGTATACACCAGGAAAATTGAATTTGGTGGAAAATGAATTGAGTGGAATTTCTTATGCTGATTTGGCCAAATAAGCTTCATATGAATGGTGGTTGAACTCGGTCCTAGCCAACATGAATGTGGAATGCGAAGACTGATGTGATGTTCAGGTATTCTTTTGAGATACACTTTTTCCATATTTGGTATATATGGTAAAAGAGGCAGAAACTTATGATACAGAATGTCTGGTTGTGGGTTCAGAACACAATGGTGGGGAGACTATTGAAGGCATGAAACATGATGGGAGTTCAGTTTGGTGCTTTGAAGATCAGCTGGTTGTACATATGGCTTTTTAAGAGCAACTCCTTCATGCTTACCACTATTAGATATGGGATTTATATCCATGTATATAGAAAATGTATAAGGCATTCAAGATTTAGTTGTGGTGGAGTGGCTTGAAAATAAGGGTGGTGGAGTTCGTCTTGATGTTCTTAATTTTCCACCTATTTAATGTAGAGCATCAGAGTCCTACAGGTATGTTGCAGTCTTTACTAATCCTAGTGTAGAAATGGGAGTATATAAAGATGGATCTTGTTACAGTTTTTCTATAAATAGTTTGGAAACATGATGACATTTAGGAGATAGTGTCTCGTCAAACCAAGTCGGACCATTTCATCCCCATTTGGGAAACTCATACAATAGAGGATCTGTAAAAAATATATATCCAAGAAGTAGTGATGATATATGGGGTACCAGCTTCAATTGTATTCAACATTGAACTGAGTTTCACATCTCATTTCCAGAAATCCTTACAGTAAGACCTTGGGAAACAGTTGAAAATGTGAAGGGCTTATTATCGTCAAAATGATGGGTAGTCTGAGAGGGAAATAAAATCAATAGAATAAATGTTTTCGGATTTTGCAATGTATTTTTGCGGCTAATGGGAGGATCATATACCCTCGGTGGAGTTATAATATAATAACTACTATCATCCATTGATACACTTGGCTCTATTTGAAGCAATGTATGGGCTTTCTTGTCGTTCTCCACTATGTTGGGTGGAAAAGGGCGAGACATCGCTAATTAGGTCATTCCTTTTCCAAGAAACAATGGAGAAGATCCTGTTGATTTGAAATAGGATTTAGATGGCCAATAATCTTTTGAAATCTTATGTTGATCACCGATGAAGGCCGCTATCATTTTTTGTGAGTGATCATGTTTTCTTGAGGATTTCACCAAGACATGAAAATTGTAATTTTGGAAAGCATGGAATGCTAGATCCTACATACATCGACACTATATAGATTCTCCGATGAATTCGATAGGTTCCATATTGGATGGAATTACAACCACAGATTAGTTATGTGAAATATGTGTTCCATATATCTCAGTTGAAAAAGGACCATCCAAATTCTGATCATGTTATCATATGGGATAACATCATATTAGAGCTTGAAGCTTCATTCATACATACCCCAGTGATAATTTTGGATAAAACAGAGAAATTCATGCATGGAAATTGAATTGGAATGGTGTGGGGTTTATTGAATTATTGTCAGATTCAAAAAGATACAGGGGAATGCATGAAGGAGATGAAAGAGCAATGTGCATAACTCTTTAAGTTTGGTGGGGGTTTTCTACTTTATAAGAATAGAAAGATCAATGGTGGAGAGAATATAGTACCCATATTTTCATATATGTAACCCTTAAATTATTTTTTATGGTTTTAATGTCTAATGGTGATGGATGGGGGATTTTGGAGAACATTGGATGTGGTTTTGGGGAAAATGGAAGTTTTGCAGGAGTCACACGGTTTTCCAAATCATGTGGCCAAACAATGCACAATGGTCCTCTTGAGGATGATTCTTTTTCATGGTTGTAGCATGGTTAGGGAGACTATGTGAGTAATTTCTTCTTGGGTATTCAATGGAAGTAGCTAATGCTCGTTTAGCTCACGGTTTGTGTAACCGTGAAATCTAACTGTGCGGACACTTTAGGTGAGACTCAAACAAAGTGGATCTCAGACACTTTTCCCCTAGGTTGCGTGTTTTTTATGCTAAGTGTTAATAACACAAATTTGTTTTTCATGAATGTTCTATAACATCTCGCAAGTGATTTAGGGTTTATCTTATGACTTTACATTGTGAATTGAAGCTATATTCTTGAGGTATGTGATCCTTATTCTCCGTTCATGATCATTTTCGTAGATCTACGTAGACCGACATCTCAAGTTCTATTGGTTTTTAAATATACTACCATTATGGGTATATATATGTGTTTTGATTCAATATATGATGAAATTTGGTCTTTATCTTTCTAGGAGAACTGATCTGAATCATTTTCTTGGAGAATCGACCGGGTTTTGTTGTGCCACCTACAATCATTGGGGTTTAAATAAAAACCATTGAGGTATGAGGCTTCTTTTGTGACTCCATATAGAAGAAACAATTGAATTGATTTTAAATTATATGTGTGGTGTATAATTGATTGTTATTTTTGTTGTGGAAAACCTGTTGGAAACAGTCTTGATTGATGGTTGTGATATCTGGAAATTTGGGGAATTTCAGCGACTACATTGGTTCTTAGTTTAAAAATGTGGATTTTAGAAAGGATATATTTTATTGGTTGTTGGAACATGATTGGTATTAGATTTATTTTGTAAATTGAAATTTTTTATTGAAATTAAATGTTTCTTTGAAATTGGGTGTACTTTGGTTTTCAATAAAAGATCAGTTTTATAGAAATAGTTTATTTTCGAAATGGACGTATTTTCCAGAAATGGCGTTTGTGTAATTTCTTGATTAACGGCCCTTAGTAAGGGAAAATTACTATTGGTGTACAAATGATGTCACCTTGGATCAGGGGTGTGGGTCATTGGGACACATGGTAATTGGGAGACCTCACATGAGTATGGAAATGCCAGATGAATCATGTCGGTATGGGTCTCCAGTGAACAATGGATGGGTATGCCAAATGATAATAAGAACTGGGTTTTATGATTTTATAAGATATTTTATGTGAAAATATCTTTTTGGAAATTTTTTTCATTAATTTTTGTATTCACATGGTTGTTAATGGTTTTGGAACTTTTTAATATTTTTTATAAGTTGTTTTAGTAAATTGATTTATATAAACTCTTCTATAAAAATGATTCTAACTTTTCAATCCAAGTAGAATGAGTAGGGATGTCACTGGGGAAAACCTACTGAGTTTTGTACTCTACCTTGCATTGGTACATTTGTTCTTTTTTAAATTCTATCTTCTTGGATAGGGGAAAAGGTAATGTTTCCATCATTTTTATCACTACTTTGTGATGATTGGGCTGTTAGAATATTGTGGAGCTTAGATATTATGGAGCATGGAGTCTTGTGGTATTTTTAGGGTCTTGAGTTGTTTATCTATTGTGTACATTGTTACATGGTTGGTCTTCCATTGATTCCCACATTTTTATGGGTTTGAGGTATGTGAAGATGTTGAGTTGTGTTTCTTTTTCTCATGAATCATTTAGTGAATGGTTTTCTAGTTTATTTTTTTATTTGAAAATGGGTAAATTGTACCCCACATGTTTTTGAAACCATTTGGAATTTATATTCAGCATTTTTCATCTGGATGAAGTCTCTTAAGGACATGTAATGACTTGTTGTACTCTCAAGACTAAATCAATTTACGGGTCATTAAAAATGTTATCAGTCTGGTCCTTCCTTTGATGTACAAATTCTATAAACTTTTTTGGTCTTTTCCTAACCAGTAGTCATCAATGTTCTTGGTCATGGAGTTGAAATTATTTCTTCTCTAGTCTTTGGGTTTAAATCATTGACATGAGTAGTATTATCGGAACATGAAATTCATATCATAAAATGACATAACTAACCATTTTATATTGATCTTCAACTTACTATGGAGTTGGTTATGCAAGTGTTTTGAGAGAATTCTTGGATATTGGAATCCCATTGTCATGGGTTTAGGCAATGAGATGAGTGTGAAATTCATTATAGAGGAATAAACTCCTTCTAGGATAGCATGTTTCATTATGAGTAATGATTTATGATTTTTTTGCGACATGTATACTTTTGATAAATGCAGAATGTTTTTTTAAATGAATGATTTTGAAAAGATGATATTTTGGGTATTTTGAAAATGGATTGGTTTTCAAAATAAGGAATGTATGATTATAAAATGGGTGATATAAAAAAGGGGTTTTATCGAAAATAATGTTGTGATAGTGATGTGATAGAATTTGAAATGCTATGACATTAGTTTCTATAGTGTCGTATTTACGGGATCGTAGTTAGAATAGTAAATGGAACACCATAGGCATCGTTAAAATCCACCCAAATAAGCTAAAAAGAATGTGTTTTCACCTAAACCACTGGTGAACCCTAAGCTAGTTTAGTTTATTGTACATGATTTTTGAGAATTGGATATGGAGAACTAGATGAATGAGCCAAGGCATGTAGATTATACCATAAATTTCATGAAATAGAATTCACTTAATGTCCCTGTTGACTCTGATCATGAGAAGTCGGAGGTGTGCCTGAGTAGGACGAATGGTATCATCGAATTCATCTTCACACTAGTAGAGCTAAAGGTCAAGATGGGGATATATATGGTCAAGCGTCGTTCATGCCAATAGTGGAATTTAGTGGTGTAGGCTAAATTGGATGAAGGTCTCACATGGGAGGATTTTGAGGAATTGTTCCACAAAAAATTCTATACTCACACATTCAAGAACCATAAAATAATCAAATTCTTCAGCCTGAAACATGAGTGTCTCTCTATCAGAGAGTACACATCCAAATTCATGAATTTAGTCATTTTTTCACTATAGGATGTGGAATTCTTGTCTTTTAGGGATAACATATTTTAATTAGTGCTACGATAAAAGATTAGATTGAAGATTGTGGTTCTCTTTATTATGGATTATACAGAGATGGTAAAAAAATGAATGCAGCCGAACGTGATATATCAGGATCTCTGGGAGGATGTATGATGATACCCACAAGGAATGGTGGGAACTCAATTGATGGAGGTAAGCAGAAAAGGGACAATTATTTCCATGTGGGAAGTGGGTATTAGAAAAATATGGTTGGATCACTGAACATTCCTCCACAACCCCAGAGTAAATCATTTTATTCAATGTGGTTTTCTTGAAAACATAGATTGAGATTGTATGGAACAACCTAGATAATGCCATAATTTCAATAATATGGGTAATCTTAAATGTTATATTCACAGTACACCAAGTTATGATGCTCGAGACACTTCTTAGGCGTCACAAGCATCATATGATTTGACAAAGCGGGGACAACAGAATTAGTCTCCTCAGCGTTGTAGAGATAGGCATGGTGATTCAAAAAATACCCTGACTCCTCAATTAAGGAAATCTCAACAAATAAATAAGGGGAACCGTGCATTGACAAACTAATTGTATGGAGGTTATCAAATGATTTGTGATGATAAGAATGGACTATCTACGGTGACAGGTATGATTCCTTTTATTTATACCAAGGTGAAAGTGATCTTTAATATCAGTGAATCGCATTTTTCATTACTTCCAATTTGATTATTTTCTTTGATTAAAAATTGAATTGATTCTTTATTTGGAAACACTCCAAACTCATATCGGGGAAAGAGAATGTCATGCCATTGTGTGTTGAACATGTGTTATAAGTTGTTGATGGAGTTGAGATGAAATGGGACTTCATGATGTTGGACATGGATGTATATGATGCAATACTGAGTATTTATTGGTTGAAAATGTTTAAGGCTCACATAGACATGTATAGGATAACAATGTGTTTCATGAATGAGGATGACATCAAGCATATTATCATAGGAGATAGGATGGTAATGAATGCAGAAAAATGATTGTTTCCACCAAAGGTGTGAACGATCTCTTATCAGTTGGTAGTGTTAAATTTTGCATCAATAGAAGAGATCAAATAAATTAGTTTTCTAGCAGTTGTGCAAACATTTCAAGACATATTTCTTGAAAAGTTCTTAGGGTTACCACATATAATGGATGTGTTTTTTAAAACGGATCTCCTTCTATGGACCAGTACTTTTTTCATTTTGTCGTTTAGGACGAAACCAACAGGGTTACGAGAATTGAAAGTGTAGTTGGTGGATCTTGAAATAAAGGGTTTCATTCGACCAAGCACATCTCACTGGGAATCATTATTTTTGTTCCGGAATAAGGCATATGGAACTCTTCATCTATGTGATGATTATCGTAAGCTTAACCAAGTTATGATAATGAATAGATATCCACTTCCACGGATTGATGATCTATCCGATCAATTAAGAGGAGCTCAGTGGTTCTCCAAGATTTACTTGTGATTGGTATATCACTAAATGTGAGTTTGGAAAAAAGATATCTCGATGACAGCCTTAAAAATTAGATATAGACAATATGAATATGTAGTTATCCATTTCATTCTAAGGAATTCACAAGTGTTCTTCATGGATTTGAAGAATCAGATATTTTAGTAATATTTGGAGTCACTTTTTTTGGTGTTTGTGGATGACATCTTAGTGCATTCAAATAAGAAGGCTGACCATGAGCAACACTTTTCCACAATTTTGGGAATCTTGATAGATCATTTTTCATATGGAATATTATGAAAGTGTGATTTATTAATATAATAAGTATGTTTTCATTGCCATTTCATTTATGAGAAAGGTGTTTTAGTGGATCCTGAATAGATCGAAGATGTTATCTCTATGAAACCACTGAAGTATGTCTTCAAGATACGATGTTTTCCTGGTCTAGATGGTTACAACCGATGCTTTTTTTGTGAATTATCATGACTAGATTTTCCAATGATAGCACTAAAAAATTAGAATGATCCCTTCTAATGGATAGAGGAATGATAGATGTATTTCCAAGAGATAAATTTTCGAATTACATCGGCACCTATCATGATTTTTCCAGAATCCGGACAGGGGAACGGGGTGTACTGAGATGCTTCATGATTAGGGATCGGTTGTGTTCTCATTCCTAGAGACAATTTGGTTTCTTATGGTTCAAGAAAATTGAGGGTGCATGAGAATAATTACCCAACACATGATTTGGAGTTATCTATAGTAATCACTAATTTGATAACATGAATACATTATCTCTTTGGTGAGAAATTCAATATGTTCATAGACCAAAATAGATTGAAACACATTTCCATATAACAATATTTGAATCTATCAAAAAATACATGGACGAAGTATCTCCAATTGTTTTACATTAACATAATTTATGCACCATGAAAATGCAATTTGAAGGCTGATGCATTGAGTATAAATTCATAAGATTAGTTGGCTAGAGAAGAATCATATGAATGGTCATTTATTTCTATCCTAGTCAACATGGATTTGGAATGTAATGATTGAGCTCATTTTTTGGTTTCATCTTCTAATAAACTTGTTCCTTATTTGGTAAATATGGTCAAAGAGGCACAAAAATCTGATGCAGAATGTTTGGTAATGAGTTATAAACTCAATGTTGGGGAGACCATGGAAGGATGGAAATGTGATGAGAGATCAGTTTTGTTCATTAAAGATCAGATGGTTGTACTAATGGATTGTCATGAACAACTCCTTTAGGCTTACTACCATTTTATATGGATTGTACATCCCGGTACATTAAATATGTATATGACATTAAAGATATATTTTTTGTTGGAGATTAATGAAAAGGAGGGTGGCTGAGTTCAACTTGATGTTCTTAATTTTTCATTAACTAAAACCATTGCACCATAGAGTAACATGTATGTTGTAGTATTTACCTATCCCAGTGTCGAAATGGTAGCAGATAGTGGTGAATTTTGTTATGGTAATTCAATTAATGGTCCAAAAACACAATACCATTTGGGTGATTGTATCTCTCATTACCATGTCAGAATATTTCATCCATATTCATTAAACACATATGGTCGAGGATCTGTCAAAATATGTAACCAAGAAGTGGTGATGTGACTGGGAGTACCATTTTCAATTCATTGAATGATATCTGAGGTTCACGTCTCTTTTCGAGAAACCCTTATATTATGAACTTGGAGATTAGTTAACTATGGGCATGTTATATCATCCTAAAAAAGATGGTAATTCTGAGCGGATGATACAAACGTTAGAAGAAATGTTTTGGAACTTTTTAATGGATTTTGGTGGCCCATGGGAGGAAAATACAACCTTAGTGGAGTTCTTATATAATAATAGCTATCAGTCCTCGATACATATGGATCCATTTGAAGCATTGTATGGGTGTCCTTGTTAGTCTCCACTATGTTGGGTGGAAATGGGAGAGACCTCACTAGAAAGGTTGAGCCTTGTCTATAAAACAGCGTAGAATATCAAATTGATTTAGAAGAGGATGAAGATGACCTAGAATCATGCAAAATCATTTTCAAATCACTGATGAAGGCAGCTGTCATTTTTTGTGAGTGACCTTGTTTTCTTGAGGATCTCTTCAAGACATGGACATTGTCGTTTCGGGAAACAAGGCACATCATATCTTACATACATTGGAAATTTTGAGATTCTTGAATGGGTTAGAGAGGTGACTTATAGGTTTTCATTACAACCATTGTTCGGTTGTGTGGACATTGTGTTCCATGTATCTTAATTGAAAAAGTATCTTTCTGGTCCTAACAAGGTGATCTGATGGGATCACATAGACCTATAGCCTGAATCATCATTGGTACATACACTGGTGAGGTTTCTGGATAGGCAAGTGAAAGTCAATCTTGTAAAAATCATCATTCTTGTGCATGTTTTATGTCAACATGATCATATTTTGGATGGGACATTGGAATTAGAGATGGATATGAAATAGAAATAGTTGGAACTATTTTAGTTGGGTGATAGTTTTCTACTATCCATGGAGAGAATGTCCAATGGTGGGAAGAATATAGTACCAATGGTTTCTATAATTTAACCCTCACGTTATTATTTTTATGGTTTTGAAGTCTAATGGTGATGGATAGGCGATTTGGGAGAAAATTGGAAGTGGTTTTGGGAAAAAATGGAAGTCACATGGGTGGCGCACAGTTTTCCAAATTGTGTGGCCAAACCATGTGCAATAGAAAAATTTAGGTAGAAGCTCCATAATGGTTGTAGCATTGTTAGGGATACCACGAGTGGAAGTTTTCCAAGGGGTTTCCTAGTTAGTATCTAATTCATGGTTGGCACATGGATTCTCTAAGCATGCAAACTAACCTTGAAGATGGTTTAAGTGAGATTCTAAAAAAGTGGATCTCACACATTTTTTCCTCTAACTGGCTCTTGTTTTCCCATATGGATCCATAACTCAATATTTTCTTACATAAAAGTAGTATAACCTCTCCCAAGAATTTTGGAATCTATTCGAAGGATTTTCTTGGTGAACCGAAGCCAGATTCATCAGGTATGTGAACCTTCTTCTTCATTGTTGATTTGTTTCTTTGACCTACATAGAAGTACATATGCACTTCTCCTTGTTTCTTAGGAATACACACATTATTAGTTTATGTATGAATTTGGAATCCAAAAATTATGAAATTTGGTCTTGATCTTTCTATGCGAAGATATCTAAGGAGGGTTCTTAGAGAATTGCCCAGGTTTTATTGTGAGTTCTTTGTTCATTGGGGTTTATTACATACCATAGAGGTTGGGGCCTTTTTTCTTGACTCCATATAGAAGAACTAATTGGATTGCATTAAAATTTTATGTGTGGTATTGAATTAATAGTTATTTTGTTGTGGAAAACTTTTTTGAAACCTTCTTTAGTGATGGTTGATAAATTTGCAAAATTGGAGATTTTCAATTAGATCTTTGTGTATTAACTTAAAAATTTGGACTTTAAAAATGGGATTTTCCAGGATTGTTGGAACATGAATGGGATTTGATGTTTTCTATAAAGAGGAATGATTTATTGAAATTAAATGATTCTTTAAAATTGGATGTTTTTTTTAATAATAGATTAGTTTTATTAAAATGTTACATTGTAGAAATAGATGTATTTTGAATAAATGGTGTTGGTGACATTTTATGGCTAACGAACCCTTATTAAGGGATGAGTACCATTTGGTTATAGAATATGTGACCCTAGATCGAGGTCATGTTTCATTGGGACACAGGGTAATTTGATGAGAGACCGCTCATGACTATGGACCAGTTAAATGGAGAATTCTTGTGGGGGTGTGTGTTTAACACTGGAGCGGGTATGCCAAATGATAATCAGAATTGGATTTTTTGCATCGATTAGTTATTTTTCCAAACAAATAATTTTCTGGAAATTTTTTTCATTCCATTTTTTTCACTTGGTTGTAAATGGTTATTAGAGCTTGTTTAAATTTTGTTATAAAATTATTTCGTAAATTTCTATATATAAAAGATTTTATAATAATATGGATAAATTTTATATCATAGAGGTATGTGTAAGGAAGTCATTAAGTGAAAATGTACAAAGTTTAATACTCACTTGTGGTTTGGATTATTGGTTCTTTTACAGATTCAATCTTCCGGATAGGGGGAAAGGTAATATTTCCCACGTTTTTAGCACTACCTCGTGATTTTTGGTCTATTCAGATATTGTGGTTCTTAGAGCTTGGGGAGTATGGGATCTTGTGTTCTTTTTAGAATCTTGAGTTGTTTCTCTGCTACATACATTGATACATGGTTGGTCTTCTGTTGTTGCACACTTTGATGTGCATTTGAGATACATGTAGTTGTTGAGTACTGTTTCTTTTGTTCATGAATCATTCAGTGGATGCTTTGCGGGTTTTTTGGTTTATTTTGTAATGGGTAAATCTTCCCCAACTTGTATTTGAAACCCTTTGAAATTTATTTCCAGCCATTTGTGTCTTAGGAATGTCACTTAAGTTCAATTAATGACTCATTGTACTCTCATGAAAATGGGTATTTTTTGGTCATTACAGGATGTGGGAGAGAGAGTTAATGTTGAGAGAGTAGTTTCCTTATCTTTTTCAACATGGAAGCTTCTTAGTAGGCTTTCATATGAATGAATGTTTCTATTTTGGGGAGTTTGTAACATCCATTTAATATTTTATGGTAATCTTAAACTCCAGTACTAATCATTCATTGGTTGGGATTCTTTTAGGGTTGATTTAGGTGAAAAATATGGATGATTTTGATTGATTCTAGGATGTGCATAGTTGGGACAATATTTGTCAAATAAGTGCACCCTCTAGGTCAAAACTATGAAAACCCAAATTGTGTAGGGGTATGGATCAATAGTGTATATTTTAAAAAAAATAACCCACATAGGAGAAACTATAAAACCCCATTAAAAGGGGATCGTGGTTAGTGCACATAGTTTTTCTAATAATGTAGACCATCCTAGGAAACCATGCATAAATTATTTATTAATTAGAGAATTATTTTTTAGAATCACGAAACCCTCTGTTTAGGGTCCTAATAGGCCTACATAACCATATATAATTTTATTTTTTATTCGAGGCTCCCACAAGGTGATTTGGGTCTCTCTAAACCCCTCTAGAAGAGAATCAAAACTAGGAGAAGATTGTCTGATATATTTTTTGTATTTTTCCCATTATCATTCTTATTCTACCACTATGTTGTCTTTCCTCCATAGGGTTTTGTAGATATCAATGTCATTTGTGGATCTAATCTCCTCTATTTTTAATCAGGAATCTATTTTTTATTTTTGGATTATTCTTTTTGTAGTTCTTTTTTGGAGTTTCCCGATTAGTTCTATGAGTGTCCAGATCCCATGATCTCGAGGTTGTTAGCTATGTTATTATGGTCTGTTTTGATTAAACACAAATGCCTTGATATAAAAAAAATTATTTGAATCCTATTTCTTGATTTCAATTAAATTTCATTAAATTAGTTTGTTAGAAAACCCAATTCCATTAAATTGGATCATTAAAATTGGATTGTGCATAAAATATATAAAAACCATAATTACATTTAATTTGGGATTGATTTTCAAATTGCATGAAAATACTGAGATTTAAATTTTGAAATTGACTGGTTGAAATTTATTTTGAAGTTTTATTGTCATAATTTGGATTAAAATAGATTTTATAGAAACCTAATAGATTATTAGTGCAAAATGAATAATTTTATTAAAACCCCATTTTTTTAAATTGGAAAATTAGAATATATGAAATGGAAGAATGGGATGATTTTTATTTTAGAGAGTTTTAATGTAAATTACCAACCTTTTTTATAAGAGAAAGTCCAATATTACGTAGTTAAAGAGTAATTTGGGATAAAATTATATGATATAAAACACTAACAATACATATTAATTAGTTCAAATCCCCGATGGGATGATGAATGGTTCATCCATGGAAAATGTTGGGAGTATCTATGTACACATATTTCCTTGATTATTATATGAGTGTGACAGAGTTACACTGCATTTAGATAACATAGGTTTTATAATATTAACATGTTTATAAATTATTTCTAATATATATATATATATGAAAATATTTGTGTAAATTTTTACTATGAATTTTGATTTATTTAATCAATTTTATATAAAAAAATTATTAGATTCATTTATTTAATATATTTCCATCATTTTAAATTCAATGAATGATTTGATTAAAAATTATTTTGAACATCCATGAATATTTGTGAAAAATTGGAATCATTATTTAGTTAATTAAATATTGGAATGATTTTATAGAATCATTGGTGAGACAATAATTGGATTTTATCTCACACACCACCCATGCCTTTGGGTGGATTTATATTTTCATCATCCAAGTTTGTGGAAGGATAAAGAACCACTAGAATATGGTTTTGGTTATTGATCATTTGAATTGTATAGTATAGTTCATTGGGTTTTCTATTTTCATTCTGTTTTCTGGTATTTTGTGTGTCCACTTTAGGATGTTTATGACTATTTGTCTTCTAGTACAGTTCTACAGATGAATTTTTCTTATATTCATATCAAACATTGTATATTTCATCAGTTATTTTTTAGGAAATTTAATTCCCAATTTCATATTTTGTGATTTCATGTTCCATTATATATCTGATGGGGATCAGTAGCACCCAACAGGCAAGGTTACCACTAAATCAAGTATCAGTTTATCATGGTATCAAATCTGTTTAGTGATAATATCTAAGAGAATGAAAAATAAAAAATTTCATGAAATTTTTTTGGGTTAAAAACTCATTTTCCCCATAAATAATCATGTAAAGGGTATTTTTTTAGATATTTCTACTTTTAAAATTAAACATTAAAAATGGAATCTTGAAATATACATAATTTTTAAAAAAAATAAATGTGGAAATATTTTGAATAATTTTTATTTTAAAAACAATAATTAATAATGGAGACATGAGAAAAAATGTTTTCAAAAAAAGGTAAGTACAAATATTCTAGATATATTTATGATTTAAATGATTTTTTAAGGGAAACATAAAAAGTCAAATTTTATTCAATGAAATAATTGTTAATACATTGAAAACATACACTTTTCAAAGGGATCTTTATTGATGGAAAATTTTAATATATATAATTTTTCAAAAACATATGATGAAATAAATTGCAATTTTTTAATTTTAAAAATAATTTTTAATATTGGAAAATTTAAAAATACTTAATATTAATAAAAATAAAATTCTATGTTGAAGAGAAAACCTTTATTTTGGAAAGGATGGAAAGACCTTATGAATTTTCCTAATAATATTATTTAACACCAATAATACATATAATATATGAAAACATAAAATTTATGATAAGGTAAATAGGAATTTTTTTAGAAAATATGTCTACTGTTGAAGAATATGATAGAGGATTTGTAATTAATGAGTGAAAAAAATTCCCAACAGGGTTTTCACATTTTAGAGGGAATATTGTTTTAAAGGATGTTTATTATTAATCAATATGGATTAAGTAACACATAAATATAATCTCTTTAAAGAAAATAACTATGAAATTTAACTTATTATACCAATAATAAAAAAATAATAAATTATTTAATATATATTATACAGATTATACACAACACTTTATTGAAAATAGGCATGTAATACAAACAATGTCCCAATAAAGGGTAATTTGATTTAAAAATCAAAAACCATATTTTATTTCATAATCTACAAAACTATTCAGTCCTATAAAATTTCATATCTAACCTAATATCCTACTATAGAACCATAATCATAAATATTACCCATTTATAATTAATAATATAATTATTTATAATGATCATATTAATCAGTTAAAGAATATTATGTCAATCAGGAGTAAATTTCATTAACTCTTTTGAACATTTTAAATAATTTTAATATCATGGAAAATATTATATAACATGATAACTATTTATGTGCCATTTAATATTATATAAAATATAACTATTTATTATTTATTATTTAATTACATATTTATTTTTTTATGTTATTTGAAAGGCGAATATGTATCAATATATTTTAGTAATTTTAGGGAATTAAAATGAGACATTAATAAAATTTAAATATATTATATAATATTTATAGTAACATATAATAATTTTTTTAGTAATATATTTTAAAAAATTTATTTTTTATGTTTCCATAGTCATCTATAATCTTATTTTAAAACAATTTTCGTGTAGATTTGTTAAATAGACCCAAACATGATGTAGCATTAACTTGATTCTAGAGTATGGTTTATGAGGTATTTATTTTGACATAAATTCATTATAAAAAATCATAATGAAATTATTGAGATTTTATTATTATTTTATAACATAATTTAATATATTCAGAAACATTATGAAAATAAAGTAGAAAATTGAAAAATAGATTATCGTGGATTCGATAATCAGCGTGTAGGCACAATTAGCATTCTCATTTCTTAATCCATGAGATAATTTAATGTAGATGTTAAAGTGAAATTTAAATATCCAAAATATATGATATATATAATATTTAATCATTTTAACAACTATTGATTCCATTAATGAAATGTTCTAACGAAATGTAAATGACGTCACTTTATGGTGGTGGTAGTCACCACAACACATTAACGATGTTCTATTGTTTTTCATAGGGGATAAAAATAAATAAAAAATGGTATAAAAAATGTTATACAATATATTAGTGTAATAAGTATACATAACTCATCATAATAATATAGTGATAATATATTTCTATCATTACGATTAAGAATAAAATCTTAAGAAGGACACAATACTAACATTGGATACACAATTTTTCCTTGGAACATTCCTTGTAATCAATGTTCATTGGATAAAGAGGAGTGAAATTGTGATTAATATTTTTCTGAAATGATTTTATAGAGATTAAAGGGGAATATTTTCAATTATTAATTTTAAGTTGATATTGTAGTTTGAAATGGTGTATGTGGTTCTCTTTTAGAAGAGAGGAAAATGACAACTTTTGAACCCCTAATTATATTATAATAATTCCATATCACTATTCCTATGTCAACGGATCCAAATTTTCAATATTAGTTATTTTATGGTTTCTATGGGTCGATAAATACTAAAATTTTTCTATGGAAACAATTTTTAAACATTTTATAATTTTTTTACTACTATGTTGTTACATTTTTCTCTTTTAATTATAATCTCAATAACATATTTTTAACTATGATATTTTATGTTTTACTAATCCTATAGAATGGCTCATATAACTAAATTTGGTCCTGGTGGGAAGAAATAAAAAAAATATTTAATATAATTAAAATTAAAACATTATAATTTCTTTATGAATGTTAACCGAAAAAATAAGTTGGAAAAACTTTAATTGTAAAATAACATATTTATCATTATTGATTAATAAAGTTAATTATTATTGACTAAAAATTAAAATATTTTTAATAAATTTATATATATATATATATATTATATAAAAAATTGAAATTATATTAATTTTATGTATTTAGTATAAATTTCATAATAATAATAAAACAATAATTTCAAATTAATTACATCACTATTATCATTGTAATTAATTTTAATAATAACAATATAAATTTCAAACCCAATAATAATATTGGCCAAATTTAATAATATTAAAATTTATATTTTAAATATACAATTCATTAAATCATGTTTACTTTCTATTTATAGGGAAATCAATCTTATCGTAATAGCATGTTTCTTGGAAAATTTTTTTTTAATGTTTATGTTTATGCAAAAATATTTATGATAATTAATTAAAATAAATTTAAAATAATAATTATGTTTCAAATATAATTAAATTATCATTAAAATAAATTTAAAATCATCATTTCATTTTATTATAATTAAATAAAAAATAATAGAAATATAATTTTCATTAATATTCTTCATATTTTTACAAATATTAAGCACCAATTTAGAAATAGAAAATTTTATTTTATGACACATCCATGACTTATTTTAACGGGATTATTCTTTAAATTTCCTTTCTTACTGTGATTTGGGGTTATCCCATGCATTTTGGTGGAAATGGTGGGTTTAAAAATTTTGGTCCAAATAATGAACCCATTTCTAGATTCAAAAATAAATTATGTTTCTTTTATAACTCCTCTATTTTTCAACATTTTACATCCATTATACTTCTCAATCAGAATAACATAGGATATTAAAACCACAATATCAATTTGGACCCCATAAGAATCTATAACAATGATGAATTTGGGGTTTTTATTAAAGATTTGGGCTAGCCCGTAAAAACAATTTCGGCATTAAATTATTTTTTTAATTTTTTGATATCTCATTCAATTTTTATTTTTTTCTTATTACACCACCCAAAAAAACCCGATTCTCACTCTCATTATCTATTGCACCGCTTTGGAGCTCATTTGGATAGCGGATTAGGGATAAACTTATAAGGGTTTCTCAAATTTTCCATATTTGAGAATGTAATTAGAATCTTTCATAAACATTTCATTTTTTAAACATTCTCCCATATTTTAGTCCCCATATAACCTCCTCAGACTCATTGGATCCTACATATTAGGTTTGATTACTAGGAGATTCATCCTTTGGTTGATATAAGGCGATTTCTTCAAACTTGTTCAAGGTATGTTATTCCTTCTAAGTTTCTTCTATTATCTTTATGGTTTCCTCCCGCTTTCTTGGAGTTCTAAAATATCCTGAAGTTGGGGGTTGATCCTAGGGAAGTATTTGTTGTCTTATTGGTCATGTTTATAGTCTAGGGATTGATTTATCTCCCTTGTGGTGCGGCGGAGGTGCGGATGATGATTCACACCAAGATTCAAGGTTTTTAACTCAAAAGGTAGGTGATTCCATGTGTAACCATTTCATGATGTGTTGACATTCATGATTTAGTAATTTGAATATTCCTTATATGCTCTGTGTGGAGTGAATACTATTTTTTCTGAACATGGTTAAGGATTTAATTTAATAATTGCATTTTTATTTAAATTGGGTGTATTTCCATGTGAATATCATGTGGTATTATTTGGATTATTCTCTAATATATGTAAGTGGTTTATTAATTGTTTTTTAGGATTCCATTCTAGCATTGTTAGGGTCTTGGTGTTATTTTTGGGATTAAATACGGGTTTTAGTGGGTTTTATATGTGAAAACATGAAATGCCTGTTGATATCATTTTTTGATAATGTGTGTTTTTCATGTGAATCATTTGTGGTATTATTTGTGGTGATTTTATAATAATTGAGTGTTGATAAATAAATATCTCTTAGGATGTAATTTTTGTTTTGGATTGGTATTTGTTTGATTTTTTTTTAAAAGAGGATTTGAAAATGGGTTTCCTGGGAAAAACATAGTTGCACACTTTGGGTCCGTCATATGAAAATTGTAAATGATTTAATGAGTTACAGACTGTGTGAAAAGGGTGCTTATATGCTATTTTTGAGGTAATATTTTCATCAAACGAGTTTCCAAACGACAATGTTGTCTATTTTTAAGTCAATTGTTTTGGTAATGTTTTGTAATTTGTTGAGGTGATTTATGAAATTGTGATGTGTGTCACGAACCAGCCTGAGTCGACCCTGAACCGGTCACCTAGGCCAGCCCGCGACAAGTCCCGGGAGGCGTTCCCGATCCTCCCGGGATGGTGACAAGCAACAAGGGAATCAATAGAGTACACAAGGGAACGATTTCACCCATATATAGACAATCAAACAAACAGTGGAAATAAACGGACAGCCCAAAATGAATTTATATAAAAATTGAACAAAATATTTTTTATACAAGAAACTAAAGGTAGAACAAAAAAAACTCAAATGAACAATCCCAATGACCAAATAACTCCATGTGACACTTCTGGTCACTCTCCAACAAAATGACCAAAAGTCGCCCAAGGTGATCGAACTAAAGATGAAACCTGCACAAGGGATAAAAAAAGAAGAATACTATAGGCGTGAGTATTAAAACTCAGTAGGTTAGCCCGATATTCTATTCCCAATGCACATTACTTTAAAATAAATGAAACATCAATTTATAGTTTTAAATTCAAGATTTTAAAGTATGGTTTTCAAATGAGGTTCCATGCTATAATAATTATCAGACAAAAACATGCATGTTTAATAAACAAAAATGCAAGTAACAATTATTTTCAAAGAGGTGAAACTTCAAAATGAAAATAGTTTTCAAGAGGGCTTCTTTAAAGAATTTTAACATTCAAATAAATAACACATACTACTTAATTTACCAACCAAACACACCGTATGCCGACGGTGAGTACAAAATAGCCAATGAGCACTAGTCACAGGAATACCCCTAGGCAGTAGTTAGTTGTGAGCCCCAGGTACCTCGTATCTCGGTGAAAGTAACCATAATAAATATCCGTTCTCGTGCATGAGCCACTAGTAGAGAACATACCCATAACCTAGTGGTCCCCAATCATCATCATCATCATAGTTTAGTTAGTTTTGTCATCTTCAAACTTTCTACGTGAAACAGGGGCCAACCCCCACAGAATCACTAGCATACTAGTACACGTCCGCCCACCTAGATACCCAGGATTCCCTTTAGTGCTCAATCAAGTTACACATATTATAAAATACACATTTCACATCCACATTCCATTCCAAACCCATAAAAACACAAGAAGACGATAATCATTCTTCACATTTCTTACACTAATCACCAACTGCTAAATATTTTGGTAAAACAATTTCATGAAGTGTATTGAGGCTTTGCACATAAAACTCTTTCAAAAACAATATTTAAATTATAAACACACATCATAACCAAACCAAATCATATTTGGCAGCCCAATAAACATTTAATAAAACAATTTAATGGACCATAAAAAAATCCCAATTTAACAACTTGTTATATACAAGTAAAACACTCCTTCATTTCTAGGAAATTCCAAACGGGCCTGTAAACATTTTCTCAAAACTAACCTTTGATGAAGGTATGAATTTTAATTTTATTAAGGATCTGTATAAACACAATTTACAGTAGAAAACCACCTTCATAAATCTCTTATAATACTCTGGTTAGATATTCAAAACACAACCATTTTCATAAAGATGTGAAATAGTCCATTTTTGGGCAACTCGGGCCAAAATATGTTGTAAATCAAAACCCACTTCATTGTAAAAACAAATACAAATAGGAAATCCATATAAGTACACAAAAATACCATTTATCATTATTCCAATTCCTTTATAAATCCAAACAAATAACTTTTAAATCACACATCACACATAAAATCCAACCAGGAAATTTACCGAACACATGACATGCCCCTTTTAAACAAAACTATTTATTTTAAGTACATGAAAAGGAATAAAACACTAATTGAAAGCCATATTTTCATTCAAGATACTGTAAAATGTTAAAAATACCATAGAACAGATTATAAACCTCACAAAATATTTGCAAAAGATAACGGAACATTTAAACAAACACTTGTTGAGAACTTTCATGACAAAACAACAATACCGTTCACAAACCAATGATTAAACAACCACTTTGAACACCAATAAAATTATCCAAAGGATGAAAAACAATAATAAACATATATATCTGGTGTTAAATATAATAAAATGATGAAACTTAAATAATAAAGTCATGTGCAAGGGGTATCCTACCTCAAATCTTTGGCGTAACTGAAACGCACACCCGAAATCACCCGCCGTGGGTTTATAAACCCTAAAACTATAAATACCAGACCTAAAAAAACATAAAACCCATCAAAAAACATTTTATAACAAAACCCTAGGTCGATCAAGACTATGTTACAATATAAAACCAAGAAATAATGAAAGGAGGGGGAAGAGGAAGAAGAAAGGAGAAGGAATCTCACCTTTCATCCTAGAAAACTCTTCGTATTCCATTAGATCTGAAGCTCTAGAGAAAATTTAATGGCTTGAAAATTCTTAGAGAGACTCATAAGATCTGGAAGAACCATGGGAAGAAGATTTGTGGCTGAAAGATTACGAATTGATTTATTTATGAATGATAAAACTTACCTTGGAAATTCTGGGCGATTTGAGGTTCCCTGAGAATATTTGCCCTAATCCGCGACCCACATGAGCTCCAAAGAGGTAAAAATGATATTGGGGGTGAGGATAGGGATATTGGCTTCGGGTGGGAGGTGGCATCACCGAAAAAGATTAAAAAATGAAAAATATATAAATGAAACAAATTAGTTTTTTTAAAACAGGAAATGGGCCCATGGGGTGGCCCAATACCTAAATAAGTAACCCAAATTCACCCGGCTTATGAATTTCTAATGGGTCCAAAAGGATAAAGAAATTTTAATATATCAGTATAGGACAAGTGAGAAGTTTATTGGGTGAAAAAGGATGAAAAAAAAGAGTTATAAAAGAAACAAATTCAGTTTTTAAAACTGGGAATGGGCTCATGGTTGGCCCAAATCATGAAGTAACCACCTTTTTTCAAAAACTCCTAAACAAGCAATGGGGATCCCAAATTAGGGTGGTTAGACATATATGAAACCTAAAAACTCAAGATTTATCTCATCAAATACCCATTAAGATGATTGGGATTTCTAATGGGCCGGATCAATACAAAGACAAAAAAACTGTGTGTGACAATTCTCCCCACCATTAAAGCTTTCCGCCCCCGGAAAGCCATAACACTTTCCGGCTGAAAAAAAAACAACACCTAAGGATTCCATAATGTACTCTACACCATTAAGAATCAACTAGAACTAGAAATTTTGTTAGGATGAAAATCCAGGAGACCCATGGTGGGTCTCCCCACCATTAGAAACCAACTAGCAATGAATAGACAAGAATTGAACATGAGGAAGAGTTTGGACTCACTCACACAAGACCAAAAAAAACCCTCCTACAAAAACCTACTATACCAAGTTAATAGAGTTACAACATGAACATATAAACCACCCACTCCCAAATGGATGGGACAATAACTTGGTCGACACATTCAACACAATTCTGGACCCCCGTCACTTGGGGATGGGAGGGAAGGGGACCCAATAATTTGGCCACTTAAACAACAAAAGAAACAAAGAAACTACCCAAAACTCACCCGCTATGAATAGGTAACACCAAGAATGCATCTGATTTTTACAGGCGGTCCACACATGGACATTTATTGAAAACCCACATCCATGATGGAATAACCATAGACACTGTGTGGGGGGTTAAGTCCACCACGCTTGTTGCGACGAAGGGAAATTCATTGAAATGAAGAACCAAAACATTGACATAGAAAATAACTTATCAAAACAGAGGAGTAAGGGTCATAATCGAGCACTCCACACCTCTGTCGATTTTCTGACTGCGTGAAAAGCTTCACTCCGAGGCCTATGGGTGGAGCCCTGATTCTTGAAGCATTTGCTGCACCGCAGTCAGGTGATAAGGATCACACCACTCAAAAAAAACCACACTTGATCACCAAACAAAAACCTTAATCTAAATAGAAACTCATAGATACATATCAAAATTCTCTCTCACTCCAAACAAGGGGTATAATTGACAAGGAATACGATGAAACAGATCAACATCACCGAACACAACTGCTCTGTCCAAAAGAATTATCATGACAAAGAAACACTTTTAATAGATCCCAAACAGCTCTCTATTCCAACAAACAAGTTGAGGCATCATCAAAAGAGGTGGATTTAAAATTTGAAAGGAATCCTTAGGTTGATCAGTAGGAAATATTTCCAACGCAGAACTATCCATGGCCACATCACAACATCAAACACATTATTTAGAAACCCAATGAAAATTACTCCAAAACCGAGCCACCAACGAGATCTCATCACTAGATAGAACAAGAGTATGAATTCTAGATCACATGGAAGCTAACAAAATAAAAAACTCTTCTAAGACATAGAAAAGTCAAGCCACATAATCATTGTTTTTTAAAAAAGGCCATAATTTTCAGCTCAAAGCAATTTTGAAAAAACAAACTAACTTGGTGGGTTTCCACATTCACCAATGGTGTTTCATCAAGTCTCACCCACATGCACATTTCCATGCCACCCCTGACACCCAACCACCATACCATATAGGCCATACATCCAAATATAAATAAAACCATGCATGTGATCACCCATGAAAACACCAAAGGCTAAAATTAAACATCATAATTCAAAAAAAAACAATTTACCTTCAAAAGGAACACCATCCACCAAGTCAAAAAATATTTTCATGTTTCACAAAAAAAAGCACAATTAATTAAGAACCATTTTCTTGAAAACCTACCCCTTTTCATTTTTAAAAACTTTTTAAATAACCAAGACACTCCAAACAACCCCTTCACATTATTTTTTAAAAAAAAAATCAGCAATGTATATTTTCATAATCCGAGGTCCATTGAGACCAATAACATTTCTAGTAAAACACAAACCGATCAAAACTAATTTCCAAAACTAATTTATCTGATTCAAAAACTTTTTAAAATCCTAAAATACCCCATCTAAAAAAATATCAAGAATCACTTTAAAATTATTCACAATTTCAAAACATTTTATTTCAACAAACCACAATTTTTGATTATGGATAATCCAATCCCTTTAAATCATTTCTTCTTCCCCCAATTTTTTTCACAAAAACACAACCTTCCAAGACCATTATTATAATTAATTTTTGAAACCCCCTTTTTCACTTTTCAAAATCTAATCCTTACATTAAAACCCATTTCCACAATTCTCACCCAAGGATTTTAAAAACAAAAATTCAAGAATTCAAGAATGGTTCAAGAGACCCAAAAAAAGGGAACTAGTGTCAGTGGGAGACTTGACCATATGGTTGGCGGCCATATGCCAAACACAACACCAACACAGAGAGACTTATTAGGACAATTCCCCAGCTCCACATGGCTTTCCAGGCCATGTGAGCTCACGGAGGCCATTAGTCAGACTCCCCTTGTCATATCCCAACACCAAAAAAAATCAACCAGAACAAAGGACACTAATAAAACTGGACTCCCTTGGAAACCTGAGGATTAGAACAAGAAAGAGTTCGCGACGCTCTTCATGCACTTACCCCTCAAGTACCAACAATCCTACTCCATCTACCTTGACATCCCCAAAATAACAAGGGCACTCTAAAAAGAAAGGTCTGCTAAGAGTCAACCTCCTCTGATACCATTTTGTCACGAACCAGCCTGAGTCGACCCTGAACCGGTCACCAAGGCCAGCCCGCGACAAGTCCCGGGAGGCGTTCCCGATCCTCCCGGGATGGTGACAAGAACCAAGGGCATCATTAGAGTACAAAAGGGATCTATTTCTCCCATATATAGACAATCAAACAAACAGTGGAAATAAACGGACAGCCCAAAATGAATTTATATAAAAATTGAACAAAATATTTTTTATACAAGAAACTAAAGGTAGAACAAAAACAAAAACTCAAATGAACAATCCCAATGACCAACTAACTCCATGTGACACTTCTGGTCACTCTCCAACACAATGATCAATAGTCGCCCAAGGTGATCGAACTAAAGATGTAACCTGCACAAGGGCTAAAAAAGAAAAAGACTATAGGCGTGAGTATTAAAATTCAGTAGGTCAGCCCGGTATTCTATTCCCAATGCACATTACTTTAAAATAATATAAACATAAATTTATAGTTTTAAATTAAAGATTTGAAAGTATGGTTTTCAAATGAGGTTCCATGCTATAATAATTATCAGACAAAAACATGCATGTTTAATAAACAAAAATGCAAGTAACAATTATTTTCAAAGAGGTGAAACTTCAAAATGAAAATAGTTTTCAAGAGGGCTTCTTTAAAGAATTTTAACATTCAAATAAATAACACATACTACTGAATTTACCAACCAAACACACCGTATGCCGACGGTGAGTACAAAGCCAATGAGTACTAGTCACAGGAATACCCCTAGGCACTAGTTAGTTGTGAGCCCCAGGTACCTCGTATCTCGGTGAAAGTAACCATAATAAATATCCGTTCTCGTGCACGAGCCACTAGTAGGGAACATAACCATAACCTAGTGGTCCCCAATCATCATCATCATCATAGTTTAGTTAGTGTTGTCATCGTCAAACTTGCTACGTGAAACAGGGGCAACCCCCACAGAATCACTAGCATACTAGTACACGTCCGCCCACCTAGATACCCAGGATTCCCTTTAGTGCTCAATCAAGTTACACGTATTATCAAATACACATTTCAAATCCACATTCCATTCCAAATCCATAAAAACGCAAGCAGCCCATAATCATTCTTCACATTTCTTACACTAGTCACCAACCGCTAAATATTTTGGTAAAACAATTTCATGAAGTGTATTGAGGCTTTGCACATAAAACTGTTTCAAAAACACTCTTTAAATTATAAACACACATCATAACCAAACCAAATCATATTTTTCAGCCCAATAAACATTTAATAAAATCATTTAATGGACCATAAAACAATCCAAATTTAACAACTTGTTATATACAAGTAAAACACTCCTTCATTTCTAGGAAATACCAAACGAGCCTTTAAACATTTTCTCAAAACTAACATTTGATGAAGGTATGCATTTTAATTTTATTAAGGATCTGTATAAACACAATTTATAGCAGAAAACCACCTTCATAAATCTCTTATAATACTCAGGTTACATATTCAAAACACAACCATTTTCATAAAGATGTGAAATAGTCCATTTTTGGGCAACTCGGGCCAAAATATGTTGTAAATCAAAACCCACTTGATTGTAAAAACAAATAAAAATAGGAAATCCATATAAGTACCCAAAAATACCATTTATCATTATTCCAATTCCTTTATAAATCAAAACAAATAACTTTTAAATCACACATCCCACATAAAAGCCAACCAGGCAATTTACCGAACACATGACATGCCTCTTTTAAACAAAACAATTTATTTTAAGTACATGAAAAGGAATAAAACACCAATTGAAAGCCATATTTTCATTCAAGATACTGTAAAATGTTAAAAATACCATAGACCAGATTATAAACCTCACAAAATATTTTCAAAAGATAACGGAACATTTAAACAAACACTTGTTGAGAACTTTCATGACAAAACAACACTACCGTTCACAAACCAATGATTAAACAACCACTTTGAACACCAATAAAATTATCCAAAGGATGAAAAACAATAATAAACATATATATATCTGGTGTCAAATATAATAAAATGATGAAACTTAAATAATAAAGTCATGTGCAAGGGGTATCCTACCTCAAATCTTTGGCGTAATTGAAACGCACACCCGAAATCACCCGTCACGGGTTTAGAAACCCTAAAACTATAAAAACCAGACCTAAAAAAACATAAAACCCATAAAAAACATTTTATAACAAAACCCTAGGTCTATCAAGACTAGGTTACAATATAAAACCAAGAAATAATGAAAGGAGGGGGAAGAGGAAGAAGAAAGGAGAAGGAATCTCACCTTTCATCCTAGAAAACTCGTAGTATTCCATTAGATATGAAGCTCTAGAGAAAAGGTAATGGCTTTAAAATTCTTATAGAGACTCCTAAGATCTGGAAGAACCAGGGGAAGAATATTTGTGGCTGAAAGATTAATAATTGATTGATTTATGAATGATAAAACTTACCTTGGAAATTCTGGGTGGTTTGAGGTTCCCTGAAAATATTTGTCCTAATCCTCGACACACATGAGCTCCAAAGAGGTAAAAACGATATTGTGGGTGAGGATAGGGATATTGTCTTCGGGTGGGAGGTGGAAGCACCGAAAAAGATTAAAAAATGAAAATGATATAAATGAAACAAATTAGTTTTTTTAAAACAGGAAATGGGCCCATGGGCTGGCCCAATACCTAAATAAGTAACCCAAATTCACCCGGCTTATGAATTTCTAATGGGTCCAAAAGGATAAGTAAATTTTAATATATCAGTATAGGACAAGTGGGAAGTTGATTGGGTGAAAAAGTATGAAAAAAAAAAGAGTTAGAAAAGAAACAAATTCAGTTTTTAAAACTGGGAATGGGCTCACGGTTGGCCCAAATCATGAAGTAACCACCCTTTCTTCAAAAACTCCTAAACAAGCAATGGGGATCCCAAATTAGGGTGGTTAGACATATATGAAACTTCAAAACTCAAGATTTATCTCATAAAATACCCATTAAGAGGATCGGGATTTCTAATGGGCCGGATCAATACAAAGACAAAAAAAATTGTGTGTGACAATGTGGGTGTGAAACATGTTTTCATTCTATTTTGTGTAAGTGTGATTTAAAAGATAGACTTATAAAAGGTATTATGGTACATGTTAGTGGGATGTTATGAGAGGTTTATCATCTGGGGAATGATTTTATAATATTGTTAATGGATTTGTTGAATTTTGAATGATATAAAAATCTATTGTGGGCTATTTTGATGTGAGTTGGATATCAAAACCAATTTGAATAAAAAGGGTGATGGTGTAACTTATGTGATATAAATGGGGGGTTTTTGGTAAATGTGTTATGTGGAAGTGGTATTTGCTTTTGAAAACTAATTTTAATGGCTTTTTGAACTTGTTTGAGCGCAAGAGGGAATCCCAGGTATTTAGGTGGGTAGATATGTACTATTATGCTAGTGATCCCGTGGGGTTTGGCTTCAGTTTCACATATTAAGATTGACTCTAACAACATTAACTAATATATTATTATGATGCTGGGGGAAAATGAGGTTATGGGTATATCCCCTAATAGAGTCTCGTGCATGAGAACAAATATTGTGATGGTTACTTTTACGAAGATACGAGGTACGTAGGACCCATAATGAGCTAGTTCCTAGGGGTTATTTTCTATTGCGAGTTCTCATTAGATGATTTGTCCATACCATCATTATATTGTAACACCTTGAGATTTTATGAAAAATATTATTTTAATTTCATTAATGTCTTATGTTGTATTCTACACCAATATTATCCTGCGCTATACGCAACACCGTATTAGCTTGCAGTATACGCAACACTATTCTTGGACCGTGTTACACATAATTTTGATAATAGTTATTCTACACAACATTGAGTATATATATATATATATATATATATTTTAAATTTATAAATGAAATATGGTTGGATTCTATTATACGAAACAACGAAAGATTCTTTCACAACACGCAACCCTGACTTGGCTTGCATTACACGCAATCGCGACCTTCCTCGATAGCGTGTGTTGTACGCAATACCAGGTTTTAATAAACAATGTTATATTATTATAATGTTGTCATGAGCTAGCCGTTATGAATAGTATTAACTAAATTTTGAATTTTATAACATTATTATTCATCTTACACATTTTTAGAACATGGTATAAGAACAAAATAAATTTTTCGGGTAAAATAAGTATTTTTCAAAAACTGCAGTTTTACCGCCTTTTGATGGCGCACCCACTTTAAATATAGTTTTTGACATGTTTATATGTTCAATTTGAAAAAATAATATTCTTATTTTGAATCAGGATATAAAAAATTTACATTAGATAATGTTTTGATATTTTTCCGATAACTTTCATATTTTAATGAATAGTAAAAACACGCTATATTTTAATTAAAAAAAACTTTTTTCATCATAATATCTTATGTGGTTAAATTATAATATTGAATGGTTTTAAAGTATAAATAGAATATATTTTTACCATTTAATATAATGTATGTCATTAGCATTGATTTTACCTTGAATTCGTAGGTTAAATCAATTCAATCTTTTGCAATGTTTTAAAGAAAAACCCGTTTTCTTTCGACAATGGGATTAATTTTAATTTAATTTCTGCATCTTTTGTGTATTGAATTTTAAAAAATGGATTCCATATTTGGAATCAGTGGGTCCAAATTATGTTAATAAGCTACTTTTTATTTTTGGGAATTATTAATAGTAACTATGGTAAATTTTATTTACCATAGTTAAAGGTAAATCAGGTAATTAAGGGTAAATATAATATTTTAAAATTACCTAACAAATGTCAAAATTCTATTGGATGACAAAAAAACGACCCATATCACCTAAGTTTCGGATTTGATTAATTTAATTAAATTTTGTCAATGAAAATAATTTAATTATTATTAAAACCAAAGAATGTGACAACATGTCACTTTCTTAAATATTATAAGTATAATAATTTTAATCTAGTGATAAACTTCATGAGACTTCGAACATGAATAGTCTCCAGAAAGATAATACAATTATCTACATCATAAAAATTTATTTAGAATTTTTAGGGACTAAATAATTATCATTTATTATGACAGAAAGATGATGCAGTAATTGTCTTATTAATGAAATATTGACAGAATTGATGTTATAAATGCCCAAATAAATGTAATTTGAGACTTTTTATGACTTAAATTAATTTTATAGGTTACTATGATATATTAGTGTTGATGTAATCAACTTGGTTCGAACATATAATTCTGTTATGACTTTCACAAAAATCATATATCAAATATTGTCAAAGTTGACACAAAATAGTTTTTAAATAAAATATTATATTATTAATTGTTATTTTATTCCTAAAAATCTAAGGTTCGGCCAAATGACTTAGATAAGGATATATATATTAATAATAAACAATTTGAGGATCGTTTGGCATGTTATAGTAGGTGTATTAACCATATAGTGAAAGAAAACAAAAAGACACGGTAAAAGTTAAATTATTTAACTTAGAGTTAAATCTAATTGATAATGTTAAAATAATACCCTAAACTTGTCTAAATCCTATTGTTTGATAGGATTTCGACCCATCCACACTTTAGCTTCGAAATAAGACCCTTTTGAACTATTATAAACCGATTTTGACATTAATATAAAATAATATTTTGAGGTATTCCTAAGGTGCCCCTCTCCTCCCTTATAAAAGGACACCTCCTCCCCCTCCTCCTCACACCAATTTGAGCACTCAAGATCGGCCAACCCCTACCAAAATCTCTTCTCCACTTCCCTAGAAACATCCTAGAGGTTCTGGTCTTCCTCAAAGACCAATTGTAGTGCCCTAAGAGGAGGTCTCAAAGAGGCTCTTCAAAGAAGAGGTAATTACCGTTACCAATTCTTTCATCTTTATTTCTTCTTCCACTTCTTATTCTTAGGTTGTTTCATTATGAAGTAATAACATCATTATCACTCATATACTGATATGTTATTATAAGTATGAAACAACCCTATTTCACCATCTATCTATCCTACGGAAAAGGAAATCACCGCGCATGCCTACGTACGGAATACCGTCTCCACGCCGTGGTGTAATCTATTTTCCACCACCACCTTACATGGATGGGTATAATGGTGTAAAGAATTACTATACATAGTTATTACAACATCATATTGATTCTGATATATTGTATAATCCACTCCAATTCAATTCAATATTTATGGAAATGATATCATCGCTCGTGCGTACGTACGGACTACCGTCTCCACGACGCGATGAGATTCATTCTCCATGATAACCATTTAAGAATGATTATAAAGTATATATAAGAAATAATAATGAAATATATGACATTATAAATCTACTGGATTTATGTATATATATATATATATGTATGTCATCTACTTACTTCCATTTCAAGACAATAAGGAAAGGAAAACAACGTTCATGCGTACGTACGGACTACCGTCTCCATGAACGGTGTTTTTCATTTCATTTATCTATCTATTATATATATATATATACTGAATATATATGATATATAAATCATATTTTATATTCTGGAAGTAAGTAAATCATGATATAAGTAATAATAATTTCAAGAACAACAAGTCAAAACACCTACGATAAATGAAACGATTTTACCCAAAACGCTTCTTTAACATGGAATTTACAAAAGAACGGGTAATATAATGTCATAAGTGAACCATATATGATATCCTAACAATGAATATGATTCTGTAATAAGTCAATGACATTATTTAAATCATTATACAGGAGGTTCGGACACATACGAAGCAAATCGGACCTAAGGTAAGGGAATATATCACAATCTCATTTTATCCGAGATTGTTTATACTTTGGTATTTACTGGGGTGTATTTTATCATCCACATCCATGTTTCATCAATATGTAATATTATTTCCATCCACCTACAATTGTTTAAATCCATTTTTACCCTTCGGAGAGTTTTTAGTAATATGTATGAAAGGAATATTTTGTCGCTTTTCGTACGAGGTACTTTTTTTGAATTTTCCGAAAAAAGTACGAAGAATGTTTTTTTTACTTATACGGCATGAATATATTTTTAAAACATTATTTACAAGAAGCTTCCTTTACAAGTTTTCAAGTTTATTTTTAATCATCTTCTTTTGTTTTAAAGTCGTATGACATGTTATAAAAGGAAATATGTTTTTGAAGTAGAAAGGATATTTTCCTCAAGAATGGAGTTCAAGTATTTTATCAAAATTATTTTCCATCTAAGATAATAAAAGGGTTATGTTTTTATCCCTATTATAACATGGATTTGATTATGTTGTGATGGAAATATTTTTATGAATTCCTTTATCTTATATGAATTGTTTTATGATGTCATGATGTTTAAGAATTCCATTTTTATTACATGGGTTATGCAATGATGTATGATTTATGATTTTGTGGCACACATAATAAAGGATTCATTATAAGATGGGTGGGACCTATATCTCCCTCCAATTCATTGGGTAAAGATTTCATATCTCATGAGATAGACAGGGCTGGAACGGTATGTTATACCGGTTCAGTGAAACAGGACTGAAACGAGGGTTACTCGATTCAGAAAGGGACTTTGTCCACTAAGATAGTCTTGGAAATGAGTCTTGACTAACAAGAAATGGTTCTCTATGATTATGTGTTAATGCCACAAAGTTTAATGTTTTAAGTTATGATTATTGTGATTACATTTCACTGCCATGATTTATCCCATGTTATGAAATTATGCTCTCTTTTGCAGGTTAAAATTTTTAAAATGATATGTTCTTATGATGTGATTGATATATCTTTTGTTTACCCTTACTGAGCATTTGAGCTCACCCATTTATGTTTTCTTTTCCCCAGGATATAAAGAAAGGTTTTAGGTATAAAAAAAGGAAGATCTTTATGGGAGATATTGAAGATCTTTCACCAGGATTAGAAGATTATATTCCGAGTTTCCAAAGACACTAAACTATTACGACCCTTGTGTGTGTGTTTTTTGTTATGTACTAAGTATTCCGCAAATGTAATGTTATGTCCATGTACGTTAAGCTTCGGGTCTCTACAGTTGGTATCAGAGGAAAGGATTAGTCAACCTTTGGAAACTAGGATGCGAAAGCGATAGTGAGATCCCTAGAGATATTTCTAAGGTATGTCTAGGGATGCCCCTAAGGATAAGTATACGTATAGGATATAGTCCTAGAACTATGGTAACGATATTAGATTAAACCAAAGATGTTAGATATTTAAGTTACTCCCCCTCTATTATGATTTTTTCCTCTCACACTATTCTTTTTGGGTTTTAGAAAATGGCTGGAAACAAGGTGATTCACGATAATGGAGGATATGATGGACAATGGAATGATATTCTTCATAAGAAATCAAATTAAATGGGATTTGGAAGTCCAAACATCATTATTATTCTGAATCAGCAATCTCATAATATGATCAATAAAGTAAAATTTGTTAAGTTTCCTGACTCGTCTAATAAGAGAAGGATGGAGTTTCATGATGATCATAGAGGAAAGAAAGTTCAATTTCCCCTATGTAAATCATGTGGGAAGAGGCATCAAGGAGAATGTTTCAAAGGAACTGGAAGATGCTTTGGGTGTGGAAAAGAAGGACACAAAGCAAGTAAGTGCAAAGGAAAAGGTTCAGTTAACACCATAGATGAGGTTAATGGTATTGCTACGACATCAACAATGGTTAAATGTTTTAAATGTGGAATGTACGGGCATTATGCAAACCAATTCCCTAAGGGAAAGTCTCATGAAGATAATCAGTATGGTCGTATGGGAAGTATTTATGTGGATGATGATGAAGAGACTACAAATGACATGTGAGATGAAATAATTGTTGAAGCTCGGTCAATGGTTTAAGAATGTAGTGGAATGATTACATGTTTATCATGTGTAATGTTGTATAAGTAATCTCATGGTACTATGGATTAAAGAGACATGTAAGGATTGTTACACTGTTTTCTGATTAATGTTACCAGTATCCATGAAAGGTTATTCAGTTATTTTTGGAATGTAGATGATATGCGCATAATGAAGGGATAAGGAGAAAATTAAATGTTTGATAGTATTCATGAGCTCATGACTGATATAAGGAGAAGGTTATATCATGGTTTGAGTATATAGAATTTTTGGATTTTGGTATGTGGAAAGAGTTAACTTTTGACATCATTCATGTTTTCACTAAGGTTTAATGGGTATTCATTTTTTTTCAAGAGAATACATCATTAAGGTATTCACATCATTGGAATGTGACCAACAAGATATATGGGGGATAAATGATGGTATTCACATGCTTGGTTGACGACAATTCAAGTAATCATTTTCTTTATACTATGAGCTTGGACCGAAGTATTTTAGATAAGCCTAAAGATTTTAATGGATTATGTTAACCATATGTTAGTATTGTTTAAGTATAGAACTTTTTTTAGATATTATTTATGTGATAGTAATGTAGTTTTAGAAAAAGGACAACCTGCAGGACGGGCGACAGTCCATCGCTTCGGACAAGGCTGTGGGAATCGAACCCACAACCGAAGTGGGACTGGCCTTTATCACCTACCACTGGCCTATAGGAAGTCCCTGTTTAGTAGAAAATAGTTTTATTATATTAATCAGTATGATATATGAAGTATAAATCCATTTTAGGAACCATATATGATTAATCTCACTATGGAATGACTTATGCTAACCTTTTGTTTGATACAGATGGAATGACCCGTCATTCTATCACATGATCTGCTAACACTTCACGAATAACAAATTCAACTTCATATATTTAAGAGATGAAGTGGAAATTGTTCAAGGCACAAACCACAGTGAGATTGTACCAAAATAAAGTAAGTATTTATTCTAATTCAAACTCTTCAACTTTAAGGAAATGTTCTTGAAAACCAAAAATTTTGTCCTAGTGCCCTTATATCCGATGAATCAGATGGTACCCTAGATCGTCACAAATTTATGGCTTTGTGATTGTTGGCTTTTCCATAGCCATGTTCTCTACCACTCTCCATCAGAACATGATGGTTAGATTTATCTTCCATATCCATATTTTCACCTATGTGAAAACCCAGTGATTAGTTTATTTGGGTAACCGTTACGTTTCATACTTTTGTTTTTAAAGATAAGTTTTGGTATTCCTTTTTACGATGTGGGTTTCTATCAAAGAAACTTTCAAATAGTAAACCATTTATAACCCCGATGAATTTCGAGGGCGAAATTCATTTTAAGGGGGGTAAAATGTAACACCCCGAGATTTTATGAAAAATATTATTTTAATTTCATTAATGTATTATGTTGTATTCTACACCAATATTATCCTGCGCTATACGCCACACCGTATTAGCTGGCAGTATACGCAACACTATTCTTGGACCGTGTTACACATAATTTTGATAATAGTTATTCTACGCAACATTGAGTATATATATATATATATTAAATGTATAAATGAAATATGGTTGGATTCTTTTATACGAAACAATGAAGGATTATTTCACAACACGCAACCCTAACTTGGCTTGCATTACACGCAATCGCGACCTTCCTCTATAGCGTGTGTTGTACGTAATACTGGGTTTTAATAAACAATGTTATATTATTATAATATTGTCATGAACTAGCCGTTATTAATATTATTAACTAAATTTTGAATTTTATAACATTATTATTCATCTTACACTTTTTTAGAACATGGTATAAGAACAAAATAAATTTTTCGGGTAAAATAAGTATTTTTCAAAAAATGCAGTTTTACCGCCTTTTGATGGCGCACCCACATTAAATATAGTTTTTGACATGTTTATATTTTAAATTTGACAAAATAATATTCTTCCTTTGAATCAGGATATAAAAAATTTACATTAGATAATGTTTTGATATTTTTCCGATAACATTCATATTTTAATGAATAGTAAAAACATGCTATATTTTAATTAAAAAAAACTTTTTTCATCATAATATCTTATGTGGTTAAATTATAATATTGAATGGTTTTAAAGTATAAATAGAATATATTTTTACCATGTAATATAATGTATGTCATTAGCATTTATTTTACCATGAATTCGTAGGTTAAATCAATTCAATCTTTTGCAATGTTTTAAAGAAAAACCCGTTTTCTTTTGACAACGGGATTAATTTTAATTTAATTTCTGCATCTTTTGTGTATTGAATTTGGAAAAATGGATTCCATATTTGGAATCAGTGGGTCCAAATTATGTTAATAAGCTACTTTTTATTTTTGGGAATTATGAATAGTAACTATGGTAAATTTTATTTACCATAGTTAAAGGTAAATCGGGTAATTAAGGGTAAATATAATATTTTAAAATTACCCTAACAAATGTCAAAATTCTATTGGATGACTAAAAAACGACCCATATCACCTAAGGTTAGGATTATATTAATTTAATTAAATTTTTTCAATGAAAATAATTTAATTATTATTAAAACCAAAGAATGTGACAACATGTCACTTTCTTAAATAATATAAGTATAATAATTTTAATCTAGTGATAAACTTCATGAAACTTCGAACATGAATAGTCTCCAGAAATCTAATACAATTATCTACATCATAGGAATTTATTTAGAATTTTTAGGGATTAAATAATTATCATTTATTATGACAGAAAGATGATGTAGTAATTGTCTTATTAATGAAATATTGATAGAATTGATGTTATAAATGACCAAATAAATGTAATTTGAGACTTTTTATGACTTACAATAATTTTCTAGGTTACTATGATATATTAGTGTTGATTTAATCAACTTGGTTAGAACATATAATTTTGTTATGACTTTCATAAAAATCATATATCAAATAGTGACAAAATTGACACAAAATAGTTTTTAAATCAAATATTATATTACTAATTGTTATTTTATTCCTAAAAATCTAAGGTTCGGCCAAATGACTTAGATAAGGATATATATATTAATAATAAACAATTTGGGGTTCGTTTGGCATGTTATAGTAAGTGTATTAACCATATAGTGAAAAAAAACAAAAAGACACGGTAAAAGTTAAATTATTTAACTTAGAGTTAAATCTAATTGATAAGATTAAAATAATACCCTATACTTGTCTAAATCCTATTGTTTGATATGTTTCGACCCATCCCCACATTAGCTTCGAAATAAGACCCTTTGGAACCATTATAAACCGATTTTTACATTAATATAAAATAATATTTTGAGGTATTCCTAAGGTGCCCCTCTCCTCCCTTATAAAAGGACACCTCCTCCCCCTCCTCCTCACACCAATTTGAGCACTCAATATCGGCCAAACCCTGCCAAAATCTCTTCTCCACTTCCCTAGAAACATCCTAGAGGTTATGGTATTCCTCAAAGACCAATTTTAGTTCCCTAAGAGGAGGTCTCAAAGAGGCGCTTCAAAGAAGAGGTAATTACCGTTACCAATTCTTTCATCTTTATTTCTTCTTCCACTTATTATTCTTATGTTGTTTCATTATGAAGTAATAACATCATTATCACTCATATACTGATATGTTATTATAAGTATGAAACAACCCTATTTCACCATCTATCTATCCTACGGAAAAATAAATCACCGCGCATGCGTACGTACGGAATACCGTCTCTACGCCGTGGTGTAATCTATTTTTCACCACCACCTTACATGGATGGGTATAATGGTGTAAAGAATAACTATACATAGTTATTACAACATCATATTGATTCTGATATATTTTATAATCCACTCCAATTCAATTCAATATTTATGGAAATGATATCATCGCTCTTGCGTACGTACGGACTACCGTCTCCACGACGCGATGAGATTCATTTTCCATGTTAACCATTTAAGAATGATTATAAAGTATATATAAGAAATAATAATGAAATATATGACATTATAAAGCTACTGGATTTATGTATATATATATATATATGTATGTCATCTACTTACTTCCATTTCAATACAATAAGGAAAGGAAAACAACGTTCATGCGTACGTACGGACTACCGTCTCCATGAACGGTGTTTTTCATTTCATTTATCAATCTATTATATATATATATATATATACTGAATATATATGATATATAAATCATATTTTATATTCTGGAAGTAAGTAAATCATGATATAAGTAATAATAATGTCAATAACAACAAGTCAAAACACCTACGATAAATGAAACGATTTTACCCAAAACGCTTCATTAACATGGAATTTACAAAAGAACGGGTAATATAATGTCATAAGTGAACAATATATGATATCGTAACAATGAATATGATTCTGTAATAAGTCAATGACATTATTTAAATCATTATACAGGAGGTTCGAACTCATACGAAGCAAATCAGACCTAAGGTAAGGGAATATATCACAATCTCATTTTATCCGGGATTGTTTATACTTTGGTATTTACTGGGGTGTATTTTATCATCCACATCCATGTTTCATCAATATGTAATATTATTTCCATCCACCTACAATTGTTTAAATCCTTTTTTACCCTTCTGAGAGTTTTTAGTAATATGTATGAAAGGAATCTTTTGTCGTTTTTCGTACGAGGTACTTTTTTGAATTTTCCGACAAAAGTACGAAGAATGTTTTTTTAACCTATACAGCATGAATGGATTTTTAAAACATTATTTCCAAGAAGCTTCCTTTAGAATTTTTCAAGTTTATTTTTAATCATCTTCTTTTGTTTTAAAGTCGTACGACATGTTATGAAATGAAAAATGTTTTTGAGTAGAAAGGATATTTTCCTCAAGAATGGAGTTCAAGTATTTTATCAAAATTATTTTACATCTAAGATAATAAAAGGGTTCTGTTTTTATCCCTATTATAACATGGATTTGTTTATGTTGTGATGGAAATATTTTTATGAATTCCTTTATCTTATATGAATTGTTCTATGATGTCATGATGTTTAAGAATTCCATTTTTATTACATGGGTTACGCAATGATGTATGATTTATGATTTTGTGGAACACATAAGAAAGGATTCATTATAATATGGGTGGGACCTATATCTCCCTCCAATGCATTGGGTAAAGATTTCATATCTCATGAGATAGACAGGGCTGGAACAGTAGGTTATACCGGTTAAGAGAAATAGGACTGAAACGAGGGTTAATCGATTCAGAAAGGGACTTTGTCCACTAAGATAGTCTTGGAAATGAGTCTTGACTAACAAGAAATTATTCTCTATGATTATGTGTGAATGACACAATGTTTCATGTTTTATGTTATGATTATTGTGATTACATTTCACTGCCATGATTTATCCCATGTTATGCAATTATGCTCTCTTTTGCAGGTTAAGATTTTCAAAATGTTATGTTCTTATGATGTGATTGATATTTCTTTTGTTTACCCTTACTGAGCATTTGAGCTCACCCTTTTATGTTTTCTTTTCCCCAGGATATAAAGAAATGTTTTAGGTATAAAAAAAGGAAGATCTTTATGGGAGATATTGAAGATCTTTCACCAGGATTAGAAGATTATATTCCGAGTTTCCAAAGACACTAAACTATTACGATCCTTGTGTGTGTGTTTTTTGTTATGTACTAAGTATTCCGCAAATGTAATGTAATGTCCATGTACATTAAGCTTCGGGTCTCTACATATATGGTATAATGTTTTGATAATATTCAGTTTTACATCAATTTTTTTTAATGTGTTTATTCTTTAAAAAATCCTACTTCAAAACTGCTTTTATTTAATGGTGTATATTTTAAAAAAATTTGCTAACATTTCATGTTTTAAAAAACATTAATGATTTTCATTCCTAAATGTTTATCACATGGAATGTCATAGTGATGGTATACTACTGGGATTTGTCTCACTCTCAACTTTCATCTTTTGATGTAAGTAGACTTGGTTATTTTTGTCATTGGTTTGGGTACATTATTTAGTAATAGTGGTTCAGTATTCAGGAAGGTCCTTTGTGGGGATGTCTTGTGGAAATCGCTTGAGGGTGGTGCCTCTTACCATGCGTATTGTAATTTGGATGTCCATTCAGGGTTTCTAAAGTTTTTGTAGTCTTTTATAATTGTTTTTAACTTTTTAATTAAATTCATTTTTTCTTATAAAATATGGTTTTTTAAAAAAAAATCCAGATTTGTCATATTGTATTTCTTTATTGTTTAATGATTATAAACGCAGGTAAAGAATTAAAAATAATTAGTCTATGATACATAGGAACTTCTTCCAGCCCTTCTAGATCTGGAACTCCCTTCATGCCTTGCCACGGGTCGGGTCGAGTTCTAGTTTTGATAGAGACCAGATATGGTTCGTGACAAAATGGAATCCGAGGTACTTCAGGTTATCTACATGGGTGACGTTATTTGGGGACTATTCGGGATAGTCGGGAGTTTGGATTTTTGGGACATGGCATTCCAGTTATGTGTCGTGTGCTTGATCACCACAACTCATGACATAATTCATGTCACCAGGGGAGTCGAGGCTGATCTGAGTCCTTCAGTTTTCATGGTTTGATGATGATTTTGGGAAATCAAAAGAGTGTGGGTTTAATGGTCTCAGTGAGATCACAGAGATTGGAAATCCATGTAGAACCGGGCATATTTCCCAATAACACTCTCTGTGATGGTGATTGGATTGTCTTATAGTCACTAACCATGTGACCATTTCACCAACCAAAGCAAGATTCCCTCACTTTGTCTTGTGTCCTTTAGTTTTGAAATCATGGATGTTCGGTATTAAATGAATAATTTCATAGTTTTAAGAAGCGCATTGATATGATAAATGGTTTTCTTATAAAGTGGGAATGAATTGATTTCTGAAGTGGTGGAATTGAATTCTCATAATTGTCTTGAAATGGTAAATGGTGCACATACACCACTTTTGAAAGCATAAACTATATAGAAGTTGGTTTTGAAAAAGTGTTCTCATTTGAGTTTTCTAAACTGTTTAAAGTTATTTTAATGGGATGAGATGTTTTGAAATTGATTTGAATATCTTAAAATTGAGTTCTTATTTGTATGTTTTTGTTTTTTCTGAAACGATTTGTATGATGTCAGATGGGATTTTGATGTCATGGTTAGTGGTATTTAGAAAAAGAATGTATTGGTTTATTGTTTTTGTTCTAAAGTGGATAGAATTTTATTAACCCTTGGTATCTTTTTGGGTGACCACATGGATGGGTTTATTTGGGATGATTCATGGATAATAGAATAACTGGATGAGTCCCATGATGGATATGAGTAGGGTGCCCGATGTGCCACCAAAAATGCATGTGTGAGGACCATGGAGTACCATTGGTGGATACACTAATCGTTGGACTATTTATTTTCAAAGAAATAATTTTAAAGGAAAACATGATGTCTTGATGACTATTTGGATTGGTGTGTTTTATGTGTTTTTTTAATTTTTTTTGTTTTAGGATGTTTCGAGTCAAAGAACTTATCTTTTTGAATGGTGTTTTGGGTTTTTATTTGGTCAATAAGCTGGGTTGAAGGGCTAGTTAGTGATCTCTTCTAAGAGATGTTTTGGAATGACTTTCTGGTGGTCCCCCTCATGTGTCATATTCAGGTTTGTGTCACTTTTTGAGCAATGGAACATCATGATTGGGTCCTTGGTTTGTCTCGTTAGATATGGTATGCTCCCATTAAGGATTAGTGCATGATTGAAGTGCCACACAGATTGTTTCTCCATTGGAAAATCCACATGTTGATCAATATAATGTATATTTTTCTCGAGCATTGTAGAATAAGTCTACACCATTTTCCTTTCTTGTTTTGTTGGATCCTCTTATACCGGGAGAGTGCTCTGGGATGGTTAAAATAAACCATAGTATATTATGTTACCAGATTCGTCTAAGGTGGATGAGGTCTGGGGTTGTTAGTGTGGATGAGTGGTTGGATAGTTCATAAGAGGGCCTCTGGGCCTTTCACAGTCTCTTTGAAGCATGAGTTCATATTCAACCACCAATGTAGGAAATATGGTCATGAGTTGATATTATATCCACATTCATGAATTCTATGATGTTTGCGGATTCTTTATAAAGTCTTCCTCCATGTATGGTTTCTATTAGTCGCATTGGTCAAGTTTGGTAACCTGTTGTGATGTCGCGTGTTCGTTTCCTTTTAAAGGTGAAGTTGTAAAATATTTTTGGAGTCTTTTTTTTTCATAAGTGTTTCTACTTTAAAGAGACTCTCCATCCTTTATTTTGATGATGGTGTTTATATATATTCATTCCTCATTCCGTTTCTCATATGAGGAAAAAACGGGTGATGTGTGTGCGTCTTTGAATCACATGTTTCAGCGAAATGTCCGGTTTTGGTAAGGTGTGTTTCAGAATGTGTTATGTCTTGGTAAATCCCTCAGGGGTTTCAGTGTTGTTTTTTTGTTGCACCAGAATAAGATGTTTAGTTTAGGGGGTTTATAAAGACTAACTATGAGGTTAGAGTTGCTTCAATCATTTGATCTCTATCCATAGTCCTTGGAGTGAAGCTTGCGCATATTCAAGGGAAATACCTAGGTCATTCAAACCCTGGTACAAATTCAAATCCTCAGTATAAAATAATTGAATTATTAAAACCTCTGCTGTCATTATCTTTTTCTAGTTTTTCTAATTTTGTGGTAGAGGTGGGAGGACCTCATTTCCTTGTTGTAGCAAGAGTTCATACTTTTCCCCTTTGGTTTCCTTCAAGTTTGGGTGGAAAAGTTGCAAATTTGGGTGAGGCATATTAATGCACATAGTTTGTGCAATGTTAGTAGTAACCATGCACCGGCCTAGGGAACCATGCTATAAGAGTCAGTAGCTATTGCATGGCCATGTTACTTGGACCATGTAAAATTATGATTTTCCCCATTGGACAAAATGATCCGCACAGTTAGCGCACGATTTCTCATACTATGCGAACTAACCATGAGGTCGCACCAATTCTTTATGTTTTTGGGTCTTTTTGTGACAGGATGTGCAAGTCAATTTAAATGGTTGGATTTAATGTTGGGGAGACCCACTATGGGTCTCATGTAAATTATTTTGGTAAAACTAATGATATTTTACCACTTATGATGGGGATTCTATTCGGGCCTCCCCCTATTAGTGTCCCAATTCCATTGTGGGAAAATTTAAATTGTTTCTTATATGGGGAGACCATTTTTGTCTCCCTATATCAGTTACTATGTATTGTCCATGGTATTGTCTTAGCTGTAGGTTGTCTCATTCAGATCATTCTAACTACCAACATCCTCATTGCGTAAACGTTGGGATTGGATAGTTCCAAATGGTTTATTTAATGTAAGGTTAGTGTAACCTTGATCAATGTTTCTTTTCATATGGGTAAACTGCTTGAGTCTTATTCAGATGGTGTTTGAGGTGTTTTATTTGTGATGAATTCAGAATGTGCATGATCATTATAAGAAACTGTTGTTATTTTTGGATTGAAAGACTATTCTTTACTTGATTAATAAATTTGAGATATCTTAGCATTTTAAATGGTGGTGAAGTTGGGCATGTGAGTCCATTTCACACTTTCAGTTGGGTTTTGTTTTTGTTTTTCCCAATTTGTGGCTTTCCGAGGGCATAAAAATTTATGGTGGGGATAATTTTTACATTCATGAATATTTTTGAAGGTATTTTTCATTCAATTTCCATTCTTACTTTTATTTTGGGGTTTCCCATGCATTTCAGGGAAAATGGTTGGATTTCAGAATTTGGGCCAAACCATGATTCCATATTCAGATTTAAATATAAAATTTGTTTCTTTCATAACACCTTCATTTTTCATCATTTTAAATCCATTATACTTCTCAATGGTTATCCCCTGGTATATTCAAACCACCATATCAATGTGGACCCCATATGAATCCATATTCATTATGGGTTTGGGTTATTTATTTTGGTTTTGGGACAACCCGTAAGCCCATTGTCTACTTTAATGTATTTTTTTATTTATCAATATATCATTATTTTTTTTTACTTTTTAGTTGATTCCACCTCCCACCAAATTAATAAAATGGGGATCATTCTAATTGTCTATTTTTTTTTCTTTGGAGTTCATTTGTATCATGGATTAGGGCGAAACTTATAAGGGTTTCTCAAAATTGTCTATATTTGAGAAGGTAATTTGATTCGTTCAAAAAATATTAATTTTCAATTTTTTCCACCAATTTTAGACCCTTCATAACCTAATCAGACTCATTGAAGCCTACATAACAGTTTTGGTTGCATGGAGGTTCATTATTTGGTGGGTTTAGGGTGATTTCGTCAAGATTGTTCAATGTAAGTGATTCCTTCATGGTTTCTTCCATTTTACATAGGGATTCCTACCTCCTTCATGAAGTTCTAAAATGACCATAAGTTAGGTTTCGAACATAGGGTTTGGCATGTAGTCTTTTTGGTAAAATTTTGTGGTAAAGGGTTAGATTTATCTCCAATCTGGTGCGGTAGAGGTGCGGTTGAGGTTTTGAACCAAGATTCAAGGGTTTTGACTCAAAAGTTATTTGATTCCATATGTAACCATTTCTTGATGAGATAGATAGATTGTTTTACTGAATTTTGATGTTCCTCGTATGTTATGTTTTCGAAAAAACTTGTTTTTTGGGACTTGGGTATGAATTTAAATCTATAGTTTCATTTGATTTAAATTTGGTGTATTTTCCTGTGAAACTCTTATGGTATTATTTGGGTTATTCTCTAAAATATGAAAGTAGTTTAGTAAATGTTGATTGGGCTACCAGTTATGATTTGGTAGGTTAAAGGAAATAATTTGGCTGTTAACGATTTTTTTGAATGGGTTTTATATGTGAAACCATGTAATTCCTCATCAAATCATTTTACAATAAATTTTAATTTTCTTGTGAAACTTCTGTGGTATTATTTGAGGAGATTTTAAAATACTTGAGAATGGATAAATAAATATCTATAGGTCTGTAAATTCTGTTTTGGATTGGTATTGGATTTGTTTTGTCTTTGAAATGGGATTTGGAAATGTTTTTTCTGGAAAAAACATAGTTATACCCTCTAGGTTGGTGTTATGAAACTTGTAAATTATTAAAGGTGTTACATCAAGTGTGAAAAGGGTGATTATGTATTGTTTTGGTGGTAGTATGTTAAATAAATGTTTTTTAAAAGGCAATGTGATCATTTTTTTCAAATGCATTGATAATGTTTGGTAATTTGTCGACGGGATTTATGAATTTTTTATGTGGGTGAAAAACATGTTTTCGGGATATTTTGTTTGAGTGTGATATGAAAAATGTACTTTTTTATAAAAACATTATCATGTATCATATGTGTGTGCTGTTATGTGAGATTAAGAATCTTGGGAATGATTTCATAAAATTGTTAAAGGATTTTTTGAATTCATAATGATATGAAAAATGTGTTGGGGGCAATTTTGGTGTTAGTTGGATTTCAAAAACAATTTGATTAAAAATGGAGATGATGTGACATGTGTGATATACATGGGGACTATCTGGTTAATAAGTGATGTTGAATTTGTATATGCAAGTGCAAAATACTTTTCATGGCTTGCTGAACTTGTTTGAGCATAAGAGGGAAACCTGAGTATCTAGGTGGGAGGACATGTATGAGTATGTTAGTGATCTCGTGGGGTTTGGCCACTGTTTCATATAGCCATATTGATGTTTACAACAGTAAATAAACTATGATAATGATTATGGGGGACCACTTGATTATTGGTATGTTCCCTACAAGTGGCTGGTGCATGACAATTGATATTGTTATGGTTACATTCCCCGAGATATGAGGTACTTGTGACCCCAACAAGCTAACACCATGGGGTTATTTCCTATTACTTGTGCTCATTAGCTGATTTTTATATACCGTTAGCATATGGTATGATTGGATAGAAAAATTCAGTAGCTCATCCATTTCAATCAAAATTGTTGATTATTTAAAATAACCCACTTGAAAACTAATTTTATTTAAAGGTGTGTCTTTTAGAAACTGTATCTAGAATTTATTGTTTAGAAAAACATGCATTCTTTTAATCCCTAATTGTTTATCACCGGGAAGATCTTAGTAGTGGTTTATTATAGGATTTGTCTCACGTTGTACTTACACCTTTGCATGTATATAGAATTGGTGATTTCTGTCACAGGATTGGGTACAGTCTTTAGTGATAGTGGTGTGGGATTCTAGTAGGTCCTTCATGGTGATGTCTTGTGGAGATGGCTTAACAGCGGTGCTTCTTTCCAAGAGTACTATTATTGAGATTCTAATTATGAGTTTTTTACAGTTGTTCTAGTATTTTATAATTTTTTAACTATATAATTCAATTCTATTTTTTTGTAAAGGATGTTTTTTTTCTTTAGAAAATCCATATTTTTAAAATTGAATTTCTTTGTTGTTTAATGTTTATAAACTCGGGGAAATTGTTCCCATTTTTTCAGTTATGATACTCGGGCACATGTTCCAACCCATGGGGATCAGTAACTCCCTTTGGGACTTACCATGGGCCAGATCGGGTACCGATTTTGATGGCGACCAGATCTAGTTCATGAGATTTTAGAACATTATATTCCAATTTATAATATATATTTTTATTTTAAAAGTAACTCAAAACCATAAATGTATTCATTTAGTAAAATGATTCTATAAAAATGACTTCATTAATCAGTATTTTATATATTTTTATGGAAGCTGATTAATTTATAAATATTAAAAAAATCATTTTAATCTTATTTTATTATATGTAATTCATAAATGAATTTTATTTTAACAAATTCATATTTTAAAATTTGTAAATAATTATTTCTAGATGAATATTTATAATATAAATAGATGTTTTTATTGGAAATAACTATATTAATATTTACTCATATTAATTATTTATGTTCAATATACATAAATATAAAATGGATATATTATAATTGGTTATTATAAATTTATAAAACATTAATTATTAATATTTTCAGGTTTTTATGTTGGGATAAGCATGTGATAGAATTTATATATACTTTATAGATCCAAATTCATTGGTTGTAATAGTATACCACGTATTAAAAAAATTTTGTCAGTAAAATTTTATGTGACACATACTAATGATGATTTTGAGAGGTATAAAAAATACTTATTTGGATCAATAGTTCATTTAAAATAAGGTATCAACCATACTAATTTGGGTGAGACTATGAATCTATGATATTACCCCCTTGAGAGGAATTTCAAAATTTTGAGTTATTTTCTTAATATTTTGGTTAAACAAAATTCATAAATATGTAAAATAACTTCTATAATGGAATTAATTTTCATAGATTCTTTATTTTCATCTTTGACTGAAAATGGTTGCTAGAATTAGATTCCAATTTTATATCCCAAAATATTTAGTGGATAGTGAGTGTAACATTATGTAAATTATTGAGGGAATGTTTTTTTAGTATGGTTATCATAAGATTTTCCATTTATCCTTGTTTTTGTATGTTGATGGTGCTTTTACCCACATTTTCTTTTGATATAAAGAATAATTTTTCATAATTCCCAAACCCCCAAATTTTAGTCATTGTATATTCTTCATCTCCCTTTTATCGATAATAATCATCATATTTGATAGACAATCATGGTTCTGATAGCCAATTGTTCCGCATATGAATAATTTTCTATTTCATCTCAGAAATCCCCTATAGTGTTGATTTCCACTCATTTAAGAGGAAGGATGTTTAAAATTCTTTGATTCATTGCTTTCATCCCCTAATATTTTATGAATCATCACGCTTATCTTATTTGGTGAGTTCATATGTTTTGAATGATTTATATTATTAATAATGAATTTTGATAGTTTCATGATCATTAAAGCACAATATTTAATTCATGATTTAATACCACATGGTTTTTAATTATTATATTATCCAATATATCAAATATTTAATTCCTTTCTTCAATATATATACATTAATAAAACCAAAAAAATTATCATGACTGATAAATACTTACATTTTAAAGATATTGTGAAAAACTAATCCTCAAAGTGCTTCAATCATTCAAACGATCACACTATCATTTAGTTCAATATAAATCAAATTTTGTGAACCTTTTTTTTGGATTCACTAACATGTATCCACATTCCATAATATAATAAATTCATATTAATTGAATCTAATAAAAATATGATTAACCGAAAAATATCCACCTAGATTGTTTATCGATGTGTGTAGTAATAGGTCCAATCATCCTGAATCTAAGAAATGATCCAATCAATGATCAACCAACTGTTTTTGAAGTGATTACCCTTAATTACATCTATCCCACAAACATATAATCCTTATCATATAGAGATATGGATTTATATATATAAACCCACTTACTCAATACTTTACCAACATATCATTACTCGTTCAAATACTTAAACTCAAATCTAGGGATTTTAATAAGGTTTTGTAACCTAATACCAAATGTAACTAGACCAATATCCAAAAACTGAAAAATTAATCTCCAAAATAATTAAATAATACTCTTCTACCAATTGATATGGCCCAGGATATGCATAACATAAAAATACCTTAATATCACGATTTTAATAAAACTTATCGAAAATTGTCTCCAAACCCATAGACCCAACGATTTAGTATGATTAAGAATAACTACATAAATAAATTATTTTACAACACATGAAATCATTTATCAATAATCATGAGACTTTACACCATTTCTAAACATCTCATAAGAAAATATACATTTCATAACATTGGGATTAAAAATATAATATAGGTGTTGCAAAAAACTCTCATTGAGTGGAATGAAATATCATTAATTATAAGAAAAAAAACATGAATTTGAAAATGAAAATGATGTGAATATCGTAATAAAAAATTAAAATATCATGGATAATAGTCATAGAAATTTTATGGAGAAAAAAATGATCATATAATGATCATTAAGGAAGCATAAACGAGATGATCGGGGTAAAAAATATCAACAATAAAAAAATGATATAACGATATGATAGAAGAAAATACATTAAAAATAGTGAAAAATCATAAAAAATTTCCATTTACAGTGTAAAAACATACAAATATGTCACTTACATAACCATATGATTTATTATCTTTATGAAGCTAACTAAATTCAATCATATTCACTATCATAATTGTTAGTATAACAAAATACATTCACATTCACCCTTTTTAAACATAGATAATTTATAACCGATTCACATGTAAAATTGGTAGTAGAACATATCCTTATCGCACTCACACATTCATAAACTAGAGACCAGATGATTTGTTATGTTGTAACATTATGTCTAGAGATTAATGGGATCAAACAAACTGTTAGTGAACATCACAGCTTGCTAACATGTTAACATCTTATTTTTTGAGCATGATCATAATGTTTCCACACATATACTTTTAAACCTAGTGTCTTGTTAACCTATTAACATAAAATTTCTATATCATGAAATATAATCATTTCCAAGTAAATTGGAGGGATATATAGGTCCCACCCAACTTATGCACCATAAATTTTTTATTCAGTTAAAAATCTTTCATGTTTCAAATCCTAAAAAATCAGGGAAATAAAATGTGTTTCATAAAATAATAAAAATAAAATCATTCAATTTTCAGGTGGAAGCCATGGATATATTATGGTTTTCATAAAACATCCAAAAGTTATGAAATAAAATCGTGATGAACTAAATAATTTTATACGAAAAACATGAATGAAAAAAATAATAACATAATAAAAAAAGTGTATGGTAAAACATGAATCATAACCACATTAGAGATAGATCAAAATGAAATCTAACACATAAAATAATAATTTTCAAAACATTTTTTATAAAAATAGAAAAATACATATTTATGAGTATATTTTCAAAGAGTCTCTATTTTTTAAGGAAACTAAAGAGATAATTTTTCACGAGAAAGAATATTTTTCATTAGCCTCCTATCTTTTCATGAGAAATAGGAAATATATTGAAAATGTTACTCTGAAAATGAATAATTATTAATGGAAGAATAATATATACATAAATATTTAATGATAGGAAAGTGAAAATACTTAAAAAAAATTACTTCTAAAAAATAATTGATAATGGTAATCGTAAAAATGAATAAAAGTTTCAATATAGATTGTAAATAAATTACAAAAATTTATAATAAAATGAATTCTTAATAATTGTTACATAAAATAGACATAAAATTTTATTTAAATTAATTGGTGATAAACTGAAAACAGTTATGTTTCAAAATAATTTTTAATAATGGGATTAAAAAAACATAATACTAATCAAAAGAAAATTTAATGTGGATGATAAATCATTTTTTAGGAAGGATAGAAAAACTGTCTGATCATTTCAAAATAAAAATGTTGAAAAAATAAATTTTTTTAAAGATTTTAAAAAATAATAATACAAAAATAATTACCTAAATTTTACCAGTTATATCCCAAGTAGATGAGAATGTATTATTCATTAGATTAAATGTTCATTAAAATTTCCCAGAAGGATTATCAGATTTTAGAGGACCATGTTTTTCAGTGGAAGTTGAAAATATATACATAGAGCATATGAAACATTGAAATAAAATCTATTGAAGGATAATTACCATGAAATTTAACATAACAATAAAATAATTAAAAATAAATTCATTGTGTAATATATCATATAGTATATATTATTTGCACATAATAGAAAATAGTTAATTAATTTAAAAAAATGACTCTGTAAAGGTTAAATGGATATGAAAATATATAAATTGTTTCCTAAATCAGTTGATTACACTCTAATATGTTGTAAAAAAATACATACAATTCTTAATATACTATTATAAAACCTTAATAAAAATCTATTATAAATCTATTATCTTTATTGAAATTATTTATCGTGATTATATTAATTAGTTATAGTGTATTATGACAACCATGTGTAAATAAATTTGATTTTTTTTGCCTATTTATAGATTTTGATAACATTAACCATAATTTAATACCATGTTCATTATTCTTATATCATTTAATTTTATATTAGATATATTAATTTAATTTTTTTATATTTCATTCAGTATGTTTTTTTATAAAGTTATGTGAAAATAAATTTTGTAATGCCTCATTCTATAATTTTAGAAAATAGAAATGTTATATTAACAAAAATTAAAATAATTCAAATAATACGCCGAAAACCATAAGATAATTATTATTGAATTAAAATAATATATTAATATTATTTTCCAAGTTCCCATAGTTATCTGTAATTGGATGTGAATTCCTTTTTTACAAAGGTAGTTACACCAACACAAACAAAAACATTATTTAACGTGATTGTCGAGTATGGTTAAGGAGTTTTCTATTTTTAAATAATATCATTATAACATAATAATAATGATATAAATTTTATGTTTCTATTATGTAAAACTATGTTTCACAATTATTAGATAATGTATGAAAATATAGATGGAAAACCTGATTCTTTATGGAGGTGGTTATCTGTACGTATTCAAGATTAGTGTTCCCAATTCTTAATTAATGAGAAGGGGTGAAGGTGGATATTATATATGAATTTTAGGATTATATATTAATAATATATACGATGCTTAATCAATATTTAAACATTTAATACAGGCCAATATAATTAGTAATGATCAATAAATTACATTGTTTTTCTAAAGATGGTAGCATGTGTAATGCACTAATGATATTATTATTTTTTATATATTGATATAATAGAATAAATAAGGTTTATATTATTAATATATAAATAATTAAATATTATAACGATGATAATTTCGTCATATTATAATGTGGATATGATATTTTGAATAGTGATATTGTGAAAAATTATTAAGATAGAGATCGTACTTACATTGCATATTGGAATTTTCCTTTGAAGTTCCCTCAAAATTGAAGTTCTTAGTCTAATTATGAGTGAACGTAGGATTATTTTTTTGGAATATTTATATTTTAATAGTAAAATTTGATATTTTAGATGAGGATTTCAAAATGGATGGGTTAGTTTGAAATGATGCACGTGATCCAATCTTATAAGGGAGACAATTGGTAGTTTTGGAAGTACCCCTTGTATTTTAATTATTAAAGGACATTATTTCATGGTCAATGGCTCAATATTTTATAAATAATGGAAAATGGGGTTTAAATCATTCAATATATACCCTAAAATTCATTTCCAAAAAATTTTAAAACACGGTATAAGGCTTCTACCATTGTGTTTTTACATTTTAATCTTTAACATTTAATCTGGTAAAATATTTTTTAAATAAGTGACTTTATGCATTATTAAAAATATAACATAAACCACATAACTAAATTTGGGTTTAATGAAACTAAATTTAAAATTAAATCAATCCAAATAGAGTTTAAAATTTTATAAAATAACTTCTTATTTATAGAATATTTTTTTAAAACTATTATATTTAAAAAATCACATTTTGACTATTATTGATGAAATCATTATTTAGTATTGATTATATATTAAATATGTTCCATAATATTTTTTTATTTTTCTCTAAAAACTATTAGATTCATTATTCAATTACTTTTTATTTTAATTTATATGATATAAATTCCTTGATATTTATGAAAGTTTAATTTTAGAAAAACGTATTACACCATTATCATGGTAATTAACATAAATCCAAAAAATAATAATCTCTTCCATATGAAATAATATAAAAATTGTTATCTGAAATATATGAATAATTTTATTAAATTATAATTCCTATGTGTATATAAATTAATCATAATTGTTTCATAGGTATCATGTAAAACCCCATTAAAAAAAGAGTATCCTTATGAAAAATGATTTATTATTTGGATTGAATTATCAATGAAATTGGTTACAATTAATTTAATATAACAATTATCTTTTTAAGTGAGTTTATTTAAAAATAAAAATAACCAATGACCTATTTTCAACATCTTATAAGTAAATAAATAAAACATTTGAACAATAATTTTGATTAAAATGATACATATTCTCATAAAATGATGATAATCAATTTATAAATTAAAAAATGTATCTTAAAATTATATATTCCATATTATATTTATTAATTTAATATGTAATGGTTTTTAAAATATTTCAATTTATTTATATAATAAAACAATTTAATAAAAGTGACGACATTAATCAGTATTTTCACTAATATCATAAAAATCAATTATTTTTTTAAAAATTTCAAAAATTCATCCTAGGATATTTTTTTGGTGAGAAATTCTAAAATGAATTATATATAATAAATTTTAAATTATTAAATAAGTACTTTTTTTAGATGAAACTTTATAATATAATTAAACTATTGTTATTGAAATTAATATTATTATAATAATAGGTTTTATAAATTATTTATATTCTAATGGTAATATCAATTATCGTGTCACCAAGTTAGTGTTTTTATAGTTTTATAAAAAATTAAATATTATTATGTTATGGTTCATTTATGTTGTGTGTATCATGTGACACAATTGTAATATATTTTAAAATACTCTAAATTTCAGGTTGTCATAAAACCATCATCCATCCCAAATCCCTTCATACACAACTTGGTCATGCGTTTCACATGTAAACATCACACCAATTACATATTCTTCTAATATTCTTCACAACAAAAATCGCACCATCACCTCTATATTGAAACTATGATTCTTAATATTTGTTAATCGTACCCATGATTCAACCTGTATTTCACACATATACCACACACACTAGAATTCATGCCAGCATACCCTATATCCCCCTTTGTCCGGAACATTATAATCACCAACTATTTTATAAAGAAATTATATATTGTAATTCTAAAATCCATATAATGAGGTATATAAATAAATAAATCCATATCCCCAAACATTATAGCCTTATTTTATAACCCCATAATCATGTTAGGATCCCACTAGTATTATGGTGATTGATATAGTATTGTTTTTCATGCAGATATTGTCACCGGTGGGTTGCTGAGATATTTTCATAATTAAAAAACAATGATTTATATTCATTATTTTTTATATCATGTTTACTTAATTGTTGGATTATTTTATAGTTTTAGAATTGTGAAAAACATAATATATATTTCATAACATTTTATTATTTCAATCATTAATTTATAATTAATTTATTTTAATTTTATTTTTATATATGAAATTATGTTTAAGTCTGAATAATAGTAATACATTATTTTCAAACCTGATTTTATTATCATTCATGTGATACCTAAAAATAAATCACTAATATAAGAATGTTAATGAATTTAAAAACATTGATTTTGATTATGATTCTGGGAGAATAAAATGTCAGAAATGAATGAATTTACAATAAATACATATATTAATAAAAAACTTAATATTACTATATGACTTATCTAAAGAATTTAATGAGTCAATCTTAATGTTAGATTACATTCATGAAGTAATGATTCTGATAAGTACCTTATATTTGTGAGAAACTAGTCATTATATTTTGGAGACTGATTTCATGCCGAAATTTTGTGATAATTATTTCTTAAAATGGAGAATGTAATTGTGGATAGTTTTTTTTAAAAATAAAAATATTCACTAGAAAAAGAATGAAATATTATTGTATTAAAATTAAATATATAGTCAGTGTTAATTTAAATAGTAAAAAAAGTTTATATAGGAATCAAATATGGGGAAATGCACACATCTTAAAAAGAGGTACAACACTGACGCTTCAATCCATACCTTCTTCCCTCCTTTAGAAAAATTTTAGTTAATTTATATATGTTGTCTAATTTTTATAATTTAGTTTTCAATCACTTGTAAAGCAATTACCAATGTATTCATTAATGTGGACATTGTTGGTACCTATACACATTCCTTATGTCCCATCGACCATAATTCCACTACCATAGTAGTCATAAGGTTTAATAAATTTGTAAACATGTAACAATATGATATCTTCTACCAAATTGATTCCACCATTTCTGTGGAATAATGTGGAATATGATCTCAATATTTTTTTTATTTGATAGTGTTAGAATTGATTGAATAGAGCATTTATTGACCCACATTAGAAGACATCACTTCAAATAAACTTGAATCAAACTATCCAAATTACCGTTGTGAGTTTGAAAAATTGTCTAAAATGGTTGCGTGTGAAACATTCCATTAGTAAAAAAATCATTCATTTATGGTAGTGTAAAACAATGAAAAATTTCGAGAAATAGTAAATTAATGGGACTATTTATTTGATTAATATTTATTGGTAACACATGTCCTAAATGATTAAAATGATATGGGAAATTTATCATAAACCTTTGAAGAATATTTTATTCATGACACAAGGTAGTCACCTACTGTAATAGGTATTTACCCACCAACTCAGTGCATTAAGTTTAATACCAGTTTAGATGAAACACAATTAAATTTTAACAAAATTCTTGACCTAGGTGAAATAAATGATACATTTTTGCATGAATGGACATGGAAAATACGTTTTTACCTATGTTGGTTATCACTGAGGAAGAATAATTGGGATACATTATCAATCAAGACAATGAGTTAATGTATGTGGTGAATATATGTTATCTTCGCAAAGAATCTGGTACGTCTATTCATTCACATTTTCATTTTCAAATAGGTAATCTTCTTATTAATCATGCCGATTCGTTTTACAATAATTCAATTACTTTTGTATTTTTTCATTGAACTAGGTATATTCAGTCATACTAATATGGGTTTTTTCATTAAATTACCCAATCAATTTTCAAATAAATATTTTTTGAGAAAACATGAATCCTAAATGATATGTATTCTAATGGTTGGTACAAGGAACAATATCACTAATGAATAAAATTATTTATGTTATGCACATATATATTTATTACTTGTGGATTTTCCTCAAAGTAAGGATTTAAATAATGTAAACATAGTGATAAATAGGTTAAAACCAATCATTAGAATTTTTTTCATTTAGTTATTTTTTTATTTAATTTAGTTTAAAAAATAAAATAGAATGAATTCTCCTAATTATTTATCCTAGTACTACATTATAGTATAATTCAAAATACATAATTTAATCATCCACATACATATCTAATTTGGGGGTCATCTTGAAATTGTAATATGAGTTTGTGTTTCCATGATGCGTTTTTATAGGTATATCATTTCTAGAGCTTAATTGGATATAATAGACCTCAATACATATATCATCATTTATGGAGGAAAGTGTTATACATTCTATAAATCTATCAATATGATTACAATAATACCATTTAATATAACTACAATAAAATAATGAAAAAACTAAAAAATGAGAATAAACAAAACCAATATCACAATAACCGTAGAAACCACAAGTGTACAACTAATTTTAATCAGTAACACATTTTGGGAGATAATAATTTTTTTCTTGGTCAGTTTGAGGACATGATTACTTGTAGAAATTATTTGATCATTGATTCATTGATTTAAATTATTAATGATACCATTCAATAGTTTTGAAATTTTACTCGTAAAATATATTTATTTTGATACATTTATCTACACTCGTTCATAATCATCCTATCAATGATTTTTTCTATATACATGATGAATGTAGCCCCTTTTTTCATCACATTTTATTAAACATTCTTGAAGGGATGTTAATCAAATTTTTTATTTAATAATTATAATTGTTTACAATAATATTAATATGAATTTTGAATGATTCATTGAATTTATTGAGGATTTTTTTTATTTTTCCTATTTGACAAATTGTACCACCATATCATTTTAAAAAAAATTTCCCTTAGAATCCAAAAAGAAGGTTTTTTTGGTAATCCCAATACCTGATACCCTTACCTATGCATTTCATGAATATATTCCAGATTATTTTCAATATAAGTGTGGAGTAGATATTTCTTCATTGAAAGTGATGTTTGAGGGAAACTATTACATTTTATTCATTAGGATATGCATTATCATCTCAATTTATTTTGGATCATTTTATGAATATCTATTTTCCTTCATTGTTTTATGAATTATAAATGTACATTTTTTGGTTCAACAATGATAACATTTGTGGTTATTACACGACACCTCTCACCATTTGGGACACTAATAAATCTAATGACCTATTGCACTATGAGTAATAGAATATTTATATGACCATATATTTTCAAATATCAATAGTGTATGTTCTGCTTGATTCATTTTCTATGGGATTTCTTCCTTTTTAAATTTTATTGGATTTTGGAGCTAATACTCATAGGTTCATCTTTCTATTATTTAAGTGAGTTATGCCCCCTTTATGAAATTTCATTTCAATATATTATCAATTTTATGGTGAAAATAAATTATTTATTTTTGGGGGATTGTTATTTTTAGGGATACATTGGGATCATCCTATTTAATGAATTTATATCAATATTTCACGATAAGTTTTCCCCAATGACTTCATTTTTATTATAACCCACTATTACAAAGTCTTAGGTATCATTTGTACCAAATCATAATGCCTTATGATTAGTCTATTTTTTATTTTCATTAGTGGTGAGGAGAAAATCATAAAAATCATATGGTATGGTTTCATGTATTTATGAATTTTCTATAATTTTAAGGAAACTTAGTTTGAGTGAAGAGAGAGGTGGTTAGGTATGTAATATAATGTATAACTACAAATAATTTTTTTTTTCAGACTATGAAAATGAAATTGAAAATATTTTTGAAAATTGGAACTATAAATAAAGAATTATATATTTTTGAAAAATGGATGACCATTTGGAAAATGTGATTTGGATGTTTTAATGTGTATATGGGTGTATTTTTGTTCCTTTTTTGATTGTTTTTTCCAGTACAACAACAGTTTTTGTCAGGGGGATTTGTTGATCATTGGTTTTGATAATATTTTATAATATATTTTTTACACAATTTTAATAATTTTTTATTCAATTTTATTGATTTTATGTTCCTTTGTACTTATGTATCATTTCAGTTATTTAATTATTATTTTTTATTAAATTATATATTAATATTTTCAATTTATTATTATTAGTTAATATTACATTTTCATAGTATTATCACACTTTATTTAATAGTATTTTATCATTAATTATGGTTTTATTTTTATTTGTATTCTTAACAGTTTATTATATTAGCATTTATTAATATAATTCAATTATTATGAGGTGTTTAATTATAATTTTAAATATTATTATATTTAATGTGTAATCATTTGTTTATATAAATATATAAGTGTACAAATATCTTAATTTAATACAACCTAACATTAATATTTATATAAATTATTATTTTCATTGTATCTATTATTATTATAATTAATATTTTTATTGAACCCATTAGTTAAATTTACGTTTAATTTTTCAATATATTTTGATGTATAATGTTTTATTTTTCATGACAGTTTTAAATGAGTTTTTATTTTTCAACGGCGTGAATCCCTATCATCTGGTGCTACCAGTTTCTTTGAGATAGGGATATTGAGACGTTAGTAATATTAGAACTACTCCACCATCACTCAGCCAAACTAGGGGTTGTGGAAGACCATGTTAGTGGCTCCCCTATTTGTTTGAGCTCGATGCTACAAACCACCATCATCCATCATGCCTCTTAGCATTCATGACCGAGACATTGACAAAGCTCCACTAAACGTCCTTTTCCATCATGTGGCACCTCAGTGACCCCGCTGTCACCCATTCAGGTAATCCATGTCTACTCCACATCACTTATCAGTCTTTTGTTCCATCCTGTATCACATACATATGGAATTTTAATGGTTTTATTATAATTTTTAACTTTATTGGGTATCCAGTATTTTTTAAAAAGGTTCCAATGATGTGTGATTCCCATTCACGCTTCTCATTTTGAGAGAGATGCATGAACAAGTTTAATGATTCTTCCTCTTGGCCAAAGCGACGTGAACCTTGTTCATGCCTCTCTGTATATATATATATATATATTATTAATTTATTTATCTAATGAATAATATAATATTTATTATTAATATTTATTTTTATGAATATTGCTTATAAGTATTTATTACTATTTTTGAAAATATAAATTATAACAAAATTTTTAATGAATAATCTATTTATCATTAAAGAATTAATAGTAAAAAAAAGTAATATTTATAATATTTTAATAAAAAATTTGTTTTATTTATTGATCTAATAATTATTAATATATTAATATATAAAATTTTAATTAATTATCTATTGTTTTGTTTTTTATTAATTAATAATAGATTATTATGATATTAACATGATTAATAACATTATAACTAATATTTATGGTATAATAATGAATATAAAACAATTTTTATTTAGACAATTATATACTAGTTAACAATTATATTATTATTTTATGTTTTTAATTTTAAAATGTTGTAATTTTTTTATATAATGATTAGTTATTTTTTAATATGTCAGTTTATTATTAATTATAAATTGTATAATTTTTTATTAATTAATTATATACTAAGATTGTTTTAATATAGATAATAACATTATAGTTAATATTTATTATAAAATGATGAAAAAAATTAATAAAAAATAATTTACAACTTAATAATAGTATTATATTTAATATATTATGTTGTATTATTAATTGAATAGTTAAATAATAAATAATATAAGATTTATAATTTATATTACTAATAATTACATAATTGAAAATAATATTATTATTATTATTTAATAATTAGTTAATGATGAATATTTAGTATATTAATACATAGTATTATTATATATAATATAAGTTATAAATAATCATCATAAATTTAATAATTAATATTAATAATATATATTGAATTCAAAATAATAATATAATTAATATTTAATAATATATTTATGAATATTATGTATGATTAATATTATAGATAATAATACTAAGAATTATTAATATAAATTAAAATCATAATAATTTATATAACTTATGTTGTTATTAATATAAATGTTTGGTATTTATTCCGACTTATTTGTATTAATTTTTTATTATATTTATTTATTGAATCATGCTACATTATGTAATATATTAGTATGCTTTAAAATAATCTATAAATAATGAATTCAAAACATAACACATGTATCATCAATATAATCCATGCTTCTGCCCTCGATTCTCCTATGTGCCACTACTAGAGTATATATTATGCATCCACTCAGTTTCTATCTACGATTGTACTCTAGTATACACTGATCCTATATATAATTACTGGAACCCAACTCCACATCATCCTTTGTTGCAGCTAGTGGAGGTAAAATATCAAGGCTTGTGCCCCATCCCACCTTTAAGGTTAGTGGCTACTGGATTGAACTCATTCCAACATATTAACCAGTCATCTATTCTGATGTGGGTGTTATAAAACCTATGGATAATGTAGAATGCATCATAGAATAGCCAAATTCTATCTATGTAACAAAATATGGATTTCTAACATACTTTTCTGTACATGTGCGTCTAACTATTGTTGTCTCTCTTATTTAGTAGGATATGGAGGAGGATCTGGTTGATCTTGATGAACACCCTCTACATGTGCCACATCTCCATCCATAATAGGTTCAACATCCCCTGTCACATGTATATCTGGCTTAATAGCCTCAAATTCATATGGGGGATAAAATAAAATCCCATGATAAATCACATCCAGAGGATGAAGGAAATCTATCACTACCCTATGAAAATATTCCTTTCAAATGTTCCTCACACTACCAGATTTAAAATATGTCGAAGACGGGTGATACACACATCCGGTGGAAACAACATATGTGATTAATTAATGTTAATAACATAACTATTCAATAATGTAATGAATAATTATTAAGTATTCCAAATAACCCCATACGTGTCATGTAACAAATCAGGATGGAAATATGCTTCACCGAGGTGCATAATCTTGAAAACTAAAAAATGAATATGTATTTTTGCTTCCCCTCAAAATGAGAAGTCGTGTTGTCTATCCCATTTCTCAATATATCACGTAAAATATCTCCTCAACCAGTGGTCTTGCTTCACTGGCATCTTTTGGGAATTAAGTGAAGGTAATTGACAATGTAGTGTAGGAATGGGATGATATAATCCAAACTCATCATATCCCATTCAATCTAATTCCACTTAATAATAAGAAATTGAATCATTGAAAAAATGAAAGAGCCTCAAGCAAGCATTGTCGTACAATATTGTGGTCGACACTCTATAATATTATCACTATATAGAATCCATGAAATGTTAAAAAATAAAATATAAATTAATAAATGAATACATCTATAGTATAAAATTATTATTTAACTTTATAAATATTAACCACATACATCTTCTGGATGAATACTGTCTAAAATATGTCTATTAGAGTGGATATCATGTCTGGGAAAATTTAAATATCGTTGTCCCTGACTCTACCAATTTATAAAATTGTTATTGTCATATTTAATAATATAATGATATAAATTTTATTAATACATTACAAGGAAGTAATTACAAATAATCATCTATACAGAGACACTTATAGAATATTTGAAACCAATAACAAATGTTGATGTGGAGCTAAGAGAAGGATGTCATCCCATATCAACATCTGTCTAAGAAAAAAAATCATGTTATCTGCATATTACTGATTCTTCATATGCTACAGAGAATCTTATCTTTATATTTTAATCGTGAATAACCTAAGTTATACTGGCTATAATGGTCCAAGTCCTCGAACAAAGGTAAATACATCAAATGTAAAAATTCAGTCAAATGATCAATGAATGTCTTTCCATGGAACAAACACAAAATGTGTGAATGTGAAAATTATATCATGGTGATCTTTTCCACATACTGATCTAGATGATTGAAATGGTGGTTTATTCAATACATTCATAATCTACAATCAATAATGAAAATACCATCATCGGGGGCCTCAAAGACCGGAACAATAATAAACAGTTCAAACCAATCTATATATACATTTCCTATCTCATCCACACCTTTAATGGGTGGACCAAATTAATGGACACATCCTAGATAGTAATAGTACTATACCCCTTTTTATATTTGAATGTACGCCTCACTGGCCTCCAACTCTCTTGAGTGCATTAATGAACTGATGATCGAAAAATGGGAGGTCATACATCGCTCTACCGTAGAACCCAACATGATGAAGATGAGGGATGATAGTAGGAGGTGCTACAACATTAAGTAAAAGATGATATATCCATACACTCAAATAGGGAACTATACAACCCTCTATAAATATCCACGAAACATTATTATCCTTAATGTGAGAAATGGAGGACCCTCTATTAGTACACTAGATATCATTATTACTTTTTTTAGTTAATTCAATGAAATTTGTAACCGATTTTTTAAAAAACTACTACACAAAAAATGAGGTAAAATGTTATCATGTATAAATAACCATTTTTATTTAAAAAACGTAAAACAATACATGTGACTAATATTGTAAGTTTATCCTTCAATTTTTTTTTGATATCCAATCACATTTATATTATTTATAAATATTTTTATTGTAATGACCAATGATGAAATTGGTATATAGTACATGTGGTTACATAATATATTCCATCTACCATGAGAAATATGTAATTATTTTATAACAATTCATTTTGTGGTAGAACCAATTTTTATACATTTTCATTTTTTTTATTTTTTAAAAAGTTATATTATCAAATAAATCATTATAGTTGAATCCAGAGATGAAACAAACTAGAGTTGAAATAGGTTAGAAATAGATAAATTCAGAAAAGAAATAATTCATTAATGAAATGTATTTATAAAAAAAATATACCCATTCATGATAAAAATACGTATAATCTACAATAGATGGTGGTAAGTGGAACTATTTCCTCCAACATGGGGAAGTCTTTTATGAGTATACCCTGCTACGTGAAAAATTAATAATTTTCATCCTAAACCCCATTATCAAGGCCTTCAAATTTCAGTTATGATTTTAGAAGACTTTAGTCTTCTTTGGTGGTGAAACCTTGTAATGTAAAGCCAAGAATTGAAAAAATTATATAAATGAAGAAATTCATGATTGAAAACCCAAAATACAATACCACGAAATATTTATGATGATAGTAAGATGATTAGTAGGTGAGGTGATAGAATTATATTCACCAAAAGTATCCACGGTGAAATAAAATAGTCTACTAGATTTCTCACGTGATACACTAGGTCATCCACGGGCTCCCAAGATATGTGAATTAATGCAGAAGTGGGAACAACATATGCACAAGGATATCTCAATGCCTAGATGTAACCCTAATCCCAAAACCTATTATCCAACATGAAAACCAGCACTCAACACCCATTTCTTGTAACCCAATCATGGAACCCCCTTTACTAAATGAACCTCTATAATTTTTCAATTGATAGAACAAACATTCTTTTAGTGTCTGGTAGTACATGATCAATAGAACTTTTAAAATTATTTAGTAAAATGAATTCCATTTTTCATCATCTAATAGACCTATTAGGACCCCTTTTCAGATAACTTCACACATATATGAAATCCTTCATGAGATAACCTATTTATCCGAAGGTCATGCACACTATAGAAGGCCCCATTTATGAACTTCAATATATTATTGTTCATTTGAACATATATATAGCCATCGTCATTATCAAATGGTGATGTATCTATTGATATATTCATCCTATAATAATACATATCTTGATAGTCACTACAAATTCAATCATGAATTTCGAAAACCTTTATTGTTGGGGCTCGTAGTCTGACACCATTAAAGAATAACGTATTAACAAGGTTATTAAAAATTCATTCAGAAAAATAGGTTTTGAAAAAAATCACCAAAATGATGATTAAAGTTTTTATTGAGTCATCTATAATGTGATTATTCCCAATAATTGAAATATTTATATTTAAATTTCGATGATAATCATTCAGTTCTCTCCATGAAAACTTTTCACCACTAACATCCTCTAAAATCTCTCAATCGTGATCAAATATCATATACACTCCCTAGTTTTTTTTGACATGAATAAGTAAACATGTCAAAAAACCAAATCCATGATTCAAAATTCTCTTTATCTGTACATCATCACCTTGTGTGGAACACCATGCAATAATTACCTATATAAACAAGACACATACACATATTGGGTACCCATTTGATTTGTGGTGAACATTGGAATGATGTTTTTAATGGGATTATCGTTAAAAGTGGGTTGCTGATATATTTACATCAATACAAACATGTTATTTTATATTCTTTATTTTTAATGAAATTCTTTTATGACTAATGGCTGGTTTTATAGTGATACAATTATGATGAATTTATTGTGATTTTCTAGCTTGAATATTCTTACTATGTTTTATTTATAGTAAACTAATATTTATTTTATTTAAATTTGATAAATTATCTTACTATTAGAATTATTTTGATATGATATTTCGACACATACCTTGATGTATGTTTCATTAATATCTAATAATAAATTACATGAAATAGAATATAAAATAATTTATTTATTCATAATTAAATTTTTTTCATGAACGAATCATAAGTCACACATATGAAAATTCAGAATAAATAAATACATTAATGGAAAAATTATTATTTTTTGACAACTCTTCAATGATACATGAGTGAGGAATAAAAAGTGATCTCATGTGAGTGTGTGTGAAATACATAGATACGTTAAATTTTTGGGAAATGAGTCATTATATTTCACCATGTGATTTCATTATATAATTTCATAAAAATTATTCATTATATTAGAATATGAAATTGAGTATTTTATTTGTGAAATATTAGAATATTATCTAACATCAACAAAGAAGAAATGATGTTAAACTGGTTAAAATTTGAATCAATTATAATTAAATGAATAAAAATATAGATGTGGGAATAAAATTAATTAATAATATGAACCTAAATGAGTATGAAAACATTTAAAATTACATCTACAAAATCATCCCACCATTCATTACAAAAAATAGGTCTCAATGTGTTTTTACTATCATCAATTATAATAACCATCATGAAATTAATCATATTGACTATAATTGACAATAATGTGATTGTTTAATATAAATAATGATATTTTTAATATTTTTATACAATGATGTTGTTTTAATTAAACTATAACAATTTATTAAGAAAAAACTAATTCGATCCCCTCCCCACAATCCCCTTGGACCTGACTACCCCCAACTATTAATGGACAACCCAAACCCTAACCCCCCAACTCTTGATAATGATCCTCCCTCCCCTCCAATGTTCCCCATTTCCTTAACCCTTCGATCCTGACAATGGTCGTCCCTCCACTCTCTAATCCCCATGACCCCGACCCTCTATTCCTCGACGGTGACCTCAGAGCAACACCCCTAGTCCTTGATGGTTACGCCCAAAATATTCCTATGTTCTCCTTTTTCAAGAGACTGTAACCCGCCGAATAAGTAATGGTTCATTGGAATGTGGAATTTTTCTAAGGTTTTAAATTAAATTATAATAATTTTTGAGTAATATAGTGTTTTATGGATATCTTTTTGGATATCATACTGGGGTTGTGATTTAGACTATCAATCGGTAGTTGATTATATTTTTAGAGATTAGATTAAACTCGATGTTTCCTTAGACATATATTCCAATTTTTCATTTTGAATAATTATTTATAAATTTTTATAATTAATAACCTATTTAATGAAGAATTATACAGGTTCGAAGATTATTGTCTGTTTGTTGTCTAATAATTGACTCAATTACATTTCCATTAGGAGGTAGGTGAATCTTTATGTTTTCTATCACTTCCCATTAAATAACCATTATAATGTGTATTATAAAATAATTTTCCTATTGAGTCCCACTTTAATTTACATTATAGATAGTATTGGGTAGAATAGTTGTTATAGATGTTTGTAGATGTTTTTTCTATCTAAAAACTTGATCATTTAGATTGCTATTTATGAAACCACGATGCATATAATTTTCCTCTCTTTTTTAAAATATATATTTATTTTTATATATTAAATAAAAATTACACTATATCTAGAGTAAATACATATATAATGATTACAATAATAAATTTTGATTCATATAAAAAAATATTTTGGAATGTATTAATCTCTTGAAGATGAGTATATTATTTCATTGTCATTATGAAATCGATTTAGAAAAATAATTTCATGCAATACTATGATGGATATGGACACACATACACACGATATCACAATGCGAGTTATTTTTTTGAGTTAAAAAATATAAATTTGTAGAATAATTAATTAATGATATAAATTTAGATACAATCATGTCTCCATAATATATCATAACAAATGATAATATGAAATGTATAAAAGTCAGATATATTTTAAAAGATTAATTATTATCATTTATTATTGAGGTCTAATAATTGTATGATTGATATCATAGTAACCTATATCTTTTTCTCAGTGATCTTTTTCCATGACAATTGATTGATTTATTTTGAGGGGTAATATTTATTCATTTATGTTTTTCTATTTTCAGTGTATGATTGAATCATTTTTATATTGAATTTGTTTTATTTAGAATCAAGACCCTACCCTGCTCAATGAAAATGTTGTGTTATATTTTAATTTAGTTTGAATTTGTTTGTTAAACATTTATCTCTATAAATTTAAATGTACATGAAAAATAGTTATAATACAATACCGATGGAAAAGTTGAAATTAATTTACCACTAACTATAACTTGGTATGACAATGTTTTCGATGAATTTATAGATTATTAAATTTAAAACCAATCATTGGATTGTAAAATAAGATTTATGTTTCCCAATTATAATTTCAAGAAATTTATGAACAAAAATTAATAATATAAGGATTTTATATTGAAACAATTTCTTACTCTATGTTTATGTTTTGTTTTTGGTGGTGATTCAAATGTAATAGAATGTAAAAAACCATTAAAATTATATCAGGGAGACACATAGTTACCCACCAGATGACAATTATGTTTGAAATTTGATAAATAATGAATTTTTGTTTTCATGATAAAAGTTTAATGATTATAAATCATCAAAATAACCTTCTGTGGATCTTGATCAGGGTAATCCGGCTCATAACGACATTGTTCACGAAAATGATTATTATGAATTAGTTGAATAAAAACAACAAGAACTATATTATGATACTTATGTGTATTCTAGTTCACCTTTTATATGTAACATATATCATAAAATGTGTCTCTATGTATGTATATTAAACCAATATCCATGATTTAATAATTTCATCATGATGCATCAATGAAGCATAGATCCCACCATCGTTCTATGGGATGAAGAAAATTATCAAAAAAACGTTGTATTTATTATGACCAGATATATGAATTGCATAATGACTTTATTCATTACTCATGAAAAGTTTACAAAAATATCGAAAGAACAAGATAGAATAAAATCAAATGGATGTTAGTGAAAAACTTTTAAAGTAGAAATCAATGAAACCACATGAATAATGTTATGATGAAAACTCATGAAATTCTATTGTGATTCATTCCTATAAAAACAAGCTTCAAAATATTATTCATTCCATCTACGACTGTATATGGCATGAATTTTCATGGTAAATATATTAATAATGGATTGATGTGACACCAAAACATTGGACATCATAGAAGGTATTGGGCTAATTATATCCAAATTTTTCATAAAATCATAGGAATGTAAGTTAGAGATTGGATTTTGATGATTTTAACCATTTTGGGACATTATGTAGAAATTATAGACTTTTGACAGTTGTTATTATCCCCTATAATCTATCTCCATTCATGTTTATGAAAAAGTATTATTTCATTATTTAGATGATTATTCATGGATTGAAAATTCTTGGAAATTAAATTGATGTATTAAATTAACCTATAATCAATGAATTATGATAATTATGGGATTATGATGTGAAAACATATGATGCTGCAATTAGAAAACTATTCAAATTGAATTTTTTTAGTGTGGATAATTGGTTAATTTCATAAACTATGATACTTATCTAGTTGGAACTCTCATACTCGTTTGTCTTATCAAATGTGTAATTTTGATTTTTAACCTCAATGATTAACTCATAGTGAAAATTGGTGTTTTATGTTTCACAATCACTGTATTGATTCTTATCAAAAATTTAGGATTATAAAGACACAAATAAGTTGATATATTTTATTAATAAAGACATTGAGAATGTTATCTAGTTAAAAAATAATGGGATATTTAATGACTGAAAATATAAAATTTATAAAATGTAATTAGTTTATAGAAGGGGGAAAGGTCATAAGGTAATGTATCTAATGTAGTTTGAATACAACAATGGAATAAAATGAGTATATTTTTCGAACATCCCTATTGTGAGACTACATTGATGCATCCTAATTTTGAAATAATGTATATTGAGAAGATCCTATTTAATATTATAAATTTTTTAATTATTAGGGTTAATAAATGAATCAACATAATGATCATAATGATTTTGAATCAATGAATATAAAGCATATTTTGAGGGAAAATTTGAATTGAATGCATCATTTTGATATAATTACAATGAAAAATCAATAAAATGATATAATCTTTTCAAATTTAATGAATGTAAAACTCTTAGATGGATATTCATGTAACATATCCAAGTGTGTTGACATAAAACATCCAAAGGGTCATTGATTTAAATGTCATGGCTCACATATTTTTAAGGAGAAGTTGTTGTCATTGGTATCACATAATGAATTACATAAATAATTAACTTTTGTTCTATTTGACCATTATACACATTTCAATGAGATTTGTGGAAAAATATAAATCCAACATATATTGATAAATTCACAAAATATTTTTTATCACATTATCATTTATTAATGTTATTTCCCCCTTCATTATTCACAATACAAATTCATTTGTCTGTTCATTTGGTTGAAGAAGCTAAAAATGGTGGACCGGTACACTTTAGAATAATGTATCCAAACATGAGGTACATTGATATTTTTAATTGTTTAATTAAATTCTATCAAATCATTGACTAATTTTTTAATATTTTTTTTAATATATTCATTAGGTACATAGTTCATTTTAATTCATATTTATGGAATAAAGATCAAATAAAAGGTTCTAATGATGATGGATTCATAGCCAAAGAGGGTTTTACCATATTTTCATGGTAATTTTATGGGATTTGTTACAATATTTAATCATGTTGAATTTTTTATGACATCTCTACTAATTCTAAATCTGAAAAAAAATCATCAGCATTTACAAAAATTGGACAGCCAGTTGGAAAGTGTTCCAGTCTGACAATGTCATCATTAAAGTTGCAACAAGAACATAGTTATTACAGACTCAATATTCTTAGTGAATATCTATATATTACAAAAAAAAAATCAAAAAAATATGTGACTATGTGATTAAGGTCTAAATGAGATGTAATTAATAGAAGTCTGTAATAAAGTGATTTTTGAATGGTGGTCCAGTTATATAAGTATAAAATCATATTTATAATAAAAGGATTGTAATTATTTTTTAATATAAAATTTACATGTTATATTCATTAGTATAGATAATGAATGTTGAGAATTGGGGTAACATATCAAATTACTTGATGATTTGTTGTCGAGGCCTCTATGTAAGGATAAGAGGTTTGATACCTAAAGAATTCTTGTGTTTAGGTTTCATACTATTTATCATGAAGAATACTTGAATACTCAAAATACTAGTGTATTTAAACTTTAATAGGATGCGTAATACCAAAATATGAATGATATAATTGAATTAATCTACAGTGCTTACATTTTTACTGAATTGTTAAAATGAAAATTGGTCAATATTGAAAGTTGTATAATGAATGATTTTTTACATTTTACTTTTTCAACATCGATCATTATTTTAATAATGATGAGTAGAAAGATCATGATCCATTTAACTTCCCTGCACTAGTGGATTTGGTATATTATGTGAATGATGAAATATATGATGGTTCGAGGTTCTATTTTATATATAATATATATAGACTAATATGGTATGGGATATTAAAATAAATTTGTAAAATATGCTAATGAACCTCTACAACTACAAAATGTGTCATATTTTTTCCCTAAATATATTAAAAGAATATATCTTCCAAGAGAGGGTGATAATGAAGCTGTCGTAGTAGTGGTGGATGATAATAATGATGATAATGAAGATAGATAAAAATGAATGTATAAATTAGTAATGAACTATATTATAAATTTCCAATTGTAAGTGTTGTGTACATATATACATTATTCTATATTTTTTTATTAATGGAAATATTTGATTTTTGAATTTATTATACATTTAATATATTTGATCCATTTGAATTTATTGAATGAATAAGAAAAATTCATGATCCAAGCTAATCAGCATCTCATTGCACACCACCACTACCATATTCTTTAGATGATATAAGTTATTCCTCTATGCCTATTTCATCTAGAGATCCACTAATTTTCTTATATGTTGTTGTAGAACAATATACCCTATTCATCTTGAAAAAATATATATTTTATTAACTATTTAATTCTCTTATCAAATAGGTACAAATTAAAATATAATAGATATATTTATTATCATTGAATCTGTATGGGACCTAAAGAGTATAATGATTATCATTCCATGTCATAAGTTTGCCAATGGCTATTAGTGATTATGCTGGAATCAATGGATATAATCTTGGGAATCCTGCTTGTGAGATGGTGAGAATTACAATAAATTATAATGATTGCATAAAAATTCTGATAAAATTGAAAAATATGTTCGTTTATAATCATGTAAAGGAAATAATAATTTAATATTCATTGATAACTAATTTAAATAAAATGAGTGATTTTTTTATATACATATAATGTGTTATATTTTTGTCAAGATGTTTTTTCATTTTGATTCAACTAACACTATTTCACACTTATGGGATTTGAATCATTTGGGTATGAAATTGAGATATTTTAAATAGAGAATATGGAATATATTTATTGAAATATTTTTTAGCTCATGGAAAATGTAACAGAATGACCCCGAAGGAATTTATTTTCTATAATGGATGTTGTTTGTCGACAATAACAGAGATGCATCTTTTGAAGTAATTTCACATTTTATAGTATATTAATGACAGAAACACAATAAATATTACACCCCGAGATTTTATGATAAGTATTATTTTTAATTTATTTGATGTCATGTGTTTTATGCTACACCAAGATTATCTTGTGCTATACGCAACACCGTATTAGCTTCCAGTATACACAACACTAATCTTGGATCGTGTTAAACACAATTTTAAGTTTGTTTAATAATAGTTATTCTACGCAACATTGAGTGTAAATATATATATATATATTCAATGTATAAATGAAATATTTTTGGATTCTTTAATATGAAACAACAGTGGAGTCTTGCACTACACGCAACCCTGAATTGTCTTGCATTACACGCAATCATGACTTTCCTCGATAGCGTGTGTTGTACACAATATCAGGTTTCACTAAACAATGCTATATGGTTATAATATTATTATGAACTAGCCGTTATGAATATTATTAACTACATTTTGAATTTTATAACATTATTATTTCACCTTACACATTTTCTAGAACATGGTATGTGAACAAAAATAAATTTTTCGGGTAAAATAATTATTTTGAAAGAAATGCAGTTTTGCCGCCTTGTAATGGTGCACCAAAATTAAATCTAGTTTTTTACATGTTTATAAATTCAATTTTACAAAATAAACTTATTATTTTGAATCAGCATATAAAAATTTATGTTGGATTATGTTTTCATATTTTTCTGATAACTTTCATATTTTAATGAATAGTAAAACACGCTATATTTTAATTAAAAACAAATTTTTTCATCATAATAATTTATATGGTTAAATTATAATATTAAATGTTTTCAAAGTATAAATAGAATATATGTTTACCATTTAATATAATTTATGTCATTAGCATTGAATTTTCCTTGAATTCGTAGGTTAAATCAATTCAATCTTTTGTAATGTTTTAAACAAAAACCCATTTTCATTCGACAAGGGGATTAATTTTAATTTAAATTATGCAACTTATATGTATATAATTTGAAAGAAATGGATTCCATATTTGGATTCAGTGGGTCATAATTATATCAATAGGTTACTTTTTTTTTGATACTATGAATAGTAACTACGGTAATTTTTATTTACTATTGTTAAAGGTAAATCAGGTAATTAAGGGTTAAAATAAGATTCTACAAATACCCTAACACTTGCCAAAATCCTATTGGATTACTAAAAGTCGACCCATATCACCTAAAGGTCTGATTGGATTCATTTAATTGACTTCATTCCCTGAAAATAATTTAATTATTATTAAAACCAATGAATGTGACAACATGTCACTCTCTTAAATCTTATAAGTATATTAATTTTACATTAGTGATAAACTTCACGAAATTTTGACCATGAATAGTCTCCAGATATCTAATAAAATAAACTTCTTCATATGAATTTATTTATAATTTTTAGGGATTAAATAATTATCATTAAAGGTGACATAATAGTGATGTTGAAATTATTTTATTAACAGAAATATCAAATAAATGGGTTTAAAAATATTAATATAAATATTATATGAACTATTTAATGTGATAAACTAATTTTCTAGATATATATGACATGTTATGAATATATTAAATCTTTTAGTTCGAACATATATTCTGTATATGTTTTATTTAAATTCAAATAAATGAATACTGTCAAAATTGACACTATTGTTATTTTATAAAAATAACATATAATAAAATTGTTTAAAAATCACCAAAATATTTAAAAATTATAAATTTAAATTTATATGGTCCAAAATGTTATAAAGTATAAAATTATTGAAAATTCACAACAAATAAGAAATTATTTATAATAATTTAAAATTTATAATGTTATTACAACAAATTAAATTAAATTGATTAAATAGGGACAAAGTATGTTGATAATGTTTAGAATAAATTCCTAACATGTCTGAATTTTATTGGTTGATGAGATTACAACCATATATCATCTAATATTTTAATATGAGTCATTTTTTGGAAGTTTTTAAGCGGGGTTAGATTTATTATAAATTAATATTTTTAAGATTTCCAAAGGTGCCCCTCTCCTCCCTTATAAAAGGGCACCTCCTCCCTCTCTTCCTCACACCACATCCAGCCTTCAATCTCGGCCAACCCCTGAGAAATTATCTTCTCCACTTCCCTTGAAACATCCTAGAGGTCCCGGTATTCTTCAAAGACCAATTTTAGTGCCGTAAGAGGAGGTCTCAAAGAGGCGCTTCAAAGAAGAGGTAATGTCTGTTACCGATTATTTCAACTTTATTTCTTCTTCCACATCTTCTTCATAGGTTTTTTCATTATGAATTAATAACATAAGTATAGATCCTATACTGATATGTTATTATAATTATGAAACAACTCTATTTCATCATCTATCCATCCTAGGGAAAACGAAATCACCGCGCATGCGTACGTACAGAATACCGTCTCCACGCCGTGGTGTAATCTATTTTCCACCACCGCCTTACTTGGATGGGTATAATGGAGTAAATAATAACATTATGTGATTATTGTAAAGTGATATTGATTCTGTTATAGTGTACATACACTCCAATAAAATTCCACAATCATGGAAACGATATCATCGCTCGTGCGAACATAAGGATTGCCGTCTCCACGACGCGATGAGATTCATTCTCAATGATTAACCATTCATAAATTATTATAAAGTATATATAATAAGTAATCATGAAATATATTACATAATAATGATACTAGATTTATGTATATATATTTATTTCATCCAATTAATTCCATTCAATTCAATGAGGAAACGAAAACAACATTTATGCGTACGTACGACCTACCATCTCCATGAACAGTGTATTTCTTTCCATTTATCGATCTATTATATATATGTATTTTATGAATATATATTATATATAAATCATGTTTTATATTATGTAATTAAGTAATCATGATCTAAGTAATCATATGAATAATTACAATTCAAAACACGGATGACAAATGAAACGATTTTAACCAAAACGCTCGTTAACATGGAATTTACAAAAGAACGGGTAATATAAAGTCATAAGTGAACCATATATGCTATCATAACAATGAATATGATTCTGTAATTAGTCAATGACATTATTTAAATCATTATACATGAGGTTTAGATACATACGAAGCATATCGGACCTAAGGTAAGGGATAATTTTGCAAATCTCATTTTTATCCGAGATTGCTTATTCGTAAGTATTTACTGGGGTTATTTCTATCATCCATGTCCATGTTTTATAAAAGTTTTTTCATGTATTTTTAATGTCCTTTTTACACATTTTTTACTTTTACTACATGGTATGTAAGGAATCTTTATTTTGTTTAAGTTACGAGGTACTTTTTGACTTTTCTGACTAAAGTATGAGAAAAATGTTATTTTTAACTTATACGGCGTGAACGAATTTTTACAGTTTCATAACACCTCAATTTCATGAAGCTTACTCGACAAGATTTTATGACTATTTTAAACAAAATACTTTTCATTTAATATTACATGGCATTTTGTGAAAAGAAAATGATTTTGAAGAAGAAAGGATATTTTCCACAATAATTCATTCCAGGTGTTTTATCAAAACCATTTTCCATCTAAGATGAAATTATTTTCATTTGTTTATGTTTCAAGAATAATGTCTCTATGATTTACATGGTTTCACTTTTCTTATGATGAAATGATATCCATTTTTTATGTGGATTATGTTATGATGGGATGATGTTTATGAAACCCATTTTTATTCTTTGGGTTATGATGAATGATTTATGTTTATGTTGTGGCACAAGTAAGACTGATTTCATTATGAGATGGGTGAGACCTATATCTCACTCCAGTGCATTGGGTAATGATTTATATCTCATGAGATTGACATGGCTGGAAGGATTAGTTAAACTGGTTCTGTAATATAGGACTGGAACGAGGAGTGAACTCGATTCAGAAAGGGACTTTGTCCACTAAGATGGTCTTGGCAGCAATGCCTTGGCTACTATAAAAATAATATCATGTGATTAATGGTTTCCACAATTAGATGTTTTATTCCCATGATATTTTATCATGATTGATGTTCCCTTATGATATAATCCTTACGTACTTCCAATATTCATGTCTTTCCTCATGATTTTGATTTTTAGATTTTATGTTCATGTTTTTGCATTCAAATGTTTATGGATGTTTTATGTTCTCTATGTTTACCCTTACTGGAAATTTGAGCTCACAACTTTTATGTTTTCTTTTCCCCAGGATATAAAGAAAGGTTTTAGGTAAGGAAACAAAAATTGGAAGATCATTAAGGGGTATGTGGAAGATCTTTCACCACGATTAGAATATTTTATTCTGAGTTTCCAAAGACACTAAAATATTACGGTCCTTGTGTGTCTGTTTTTGTTATGTATTATGTATTCCGCAAAAGTATTGTATTGTCCATGTACATCAAGCTTCGGGTCTCTACAGTTGGTATCAGTGTGAAGGTTTAGTCAACCTTTGGAAACTAGGATGCTAAAGTGTTAGTGAGATCCCTAGAGATATTTCTAAGATATTTCCAGGGATGTCCCTAATGTTAAGTATACGTATAGGTTATAGTCATAGAATTGCGCTAACGATCTTATAATTAAACCTAAGATGTTAGTTATTGAAGTTACTCCCCCTTTATTATGTTTTTTTCCCTAGCATGGTATTTTCTTCTCGCACTATTGTTTTAGGGTTTTAGATGAGGGATGGAACCCGAAGGAACCGTGTTGATCAATGTAATGGACAATGCAATGATTGTCCTCCTGACGAAACCAATGTCATGGGATATGGAGTACACAATCTAATTTCCATACTTAAACAAGCTATGAATCATTCTGGACTTCAAAATGAGCAGAGAAAGGAGCAACATTCTTTTCAATCCTTCATGAGGCAACGTCCACCTTCACTGAGCAGGTCTTCTGATCCCGTAGTGGATAAACAATGGATCAGTACTAATGAAAAGATATTTCCAGTTCTACAATGTTCTGAGCATGATAAAGTCATTTTAGCAGTATATCGTTTGGATGGTGATGCTGATCAATGCTGGAATCTTATCAAGAATACGAGGTAAAGAGATGAAATTGAGTCCATGGAATGGGACGAGTTCAAGAACTTGTTTTTCAGTAAGTACTTCCCTCGTATTATTCGAACAAAGATGGAAAAGGAGTTTCTTGAGCATAAGCGGAAGGATGATGAATATGTTGGTATATATGAAGAGAATTTTACAAGACATGCAATGTATGCATCTGGCATTATCATCCAACCAGAATGTAAAGTTGATCGATTTTTCAGTCGCTTAAAACCAAGTATTTGAAGGGCATTAGCTATAAGAGACTTCAGTAGCTGTGAAGAAATTGTGCTTTGTGCTATCATGGTAGAAATGGAAGTTGTTGTAACATATCCATCTCATGGTTTTACAAGAAACGAAATATGGAGTTCAAGGTGAAATCTCAGAACAATGGTGAAAAGAAGATTAATGTTTCATTGTGCTCAAAGTGTGGAAATAATCATGGTGGAGATTTCCTAAAAGGTACTAGAAAATGATTTAAGTGAGGAAAAGAAGGTCATCAAGCAGTTTATTGTCGAAGTAATGGGAAAAAGGTTACTAATGATGTGAATAGAGAAAAGACTACAGGGAACTCTCCACCAACACTTCAATGCTTCAAGTGCAATGAAATGGGGCATTATGCTAATAAATGCCCAAATCCATGGGATATTGATGATCAACGTGAGAAACCTCTTAAGGCAAAGGATAAAGGGAAGTCTCATGCGATCACTATATGTGATGTTGAGTATGAAAATGATGTTTTGTAATGATTAAGTGTTTATGTAATGTGATTTCAAAATAGTATCATGGAATCTCATTTATGATATTGTGGAATTTTGGAATATCTATGTATTGGTTTTCAATAATTATATGGTACTGGTAACCATGAAAAAGTGATTGAAATATTTTTGGAAAGAAGATGAAATGCGCACAATTATGGGATAAGGAGATAATAATATGATAGTAATCATGAGCTCATGACTGATATAAGGACTAAGTGATATTATGGTTGGATTATATAGATTTTTTGGGATTTTGGTATGTGGAAAGAGTTACCTTTTGACCGTACTCATGTTTTCACTAAGGTTCTATGGTAATTTATGTTTCAAGAGAATATATGACTAAGGTATTCATGTGTTTGGAATACAACCAACAAAATATATCTTATGATATATGTGGGGTAAATTCTTGTATTCACATTCTTGGTAGATAACATTTAGAGTAATTGTTTTCTTCATACTATGATCTTGGACCGAAGTATTTTAGATAAGCCTAAAGATTGGAATGGATTATATTGGAAATAAGTTAGTATTGATTACGGATAGAACTTTTTTTTGATATTATTGATGGGATGTTATAGTAATGTAGTTTTAGAAAAAGGACAACCTGCAGGACGGGTGACAACCCATCGCATCGGACAATTCTGTGGGAATAAAACCTACAACTGAAGTACGACTGGCCTTTATTGCATACCAATGGCCTACAGGAAGTCCCTGGTTATTATAAACTAGTTTTATTTTATTATGTGGCATGATAGATGAAGTATAAGTTCATTTTTGAAATCGTATATGATTAACCTAACCATAGATGGACTTATGTATATTTGATAACTTTTTCTAAACTTTTGTTTGAAACAGATGGAATGACCCATCATTCTATCACATGATCTGTTAACACTTCATGAAAAACAAATTCAACTTCATTTCTTTAAGAGATTATGTGGAAATTGTTCAAAGCACGAACAACAGTGAGATTGTACCAAAATCAAGTAAGTATTTCTTCTAATTAAAAATTTTCAACTTTAAGGAAATGATATTGAAAACCAAAAATGTTGTCCTAGTTCTCTTATTTCCGATGAATCAGATGGTACCTTATATCATCACAAATCTAGGGATTTGTGATTGTTGGATTTTTCATAGCCTTGTTCTCTATCACTCTCCATCAGAACATGATGGTTAGATTTATCCTCCATATCCATATTTTCACCTATGATATCCTATATGGAAAACTATTGATGAGTTAATTTGGGTAACCATTATGTTTCATACTTCACTTTTTAAAATTAGGTTTTAGCATTCCTTTTTAGGATGTGGGTTTTTATGAAAGAAATTCTCAAGTAACAAACCATTTATAACCCCAATAAATTTCGAGGGAGAAATTCATTTTAAGGGGGGTAGAATGTAACACCCCGAGTTTTTATGGTAAGTATTATTTTTAATTTATTTGATGTCATGAGTTTTATGCTACACCAAGATTATCTTGTGATATACGCAATATTGTATTAGCTTGCAGTATATGCAACACTAATCTTGGATCGTGTTAAACACAATTTTAAGTTTGTTTGATAATAGTTATTTTACGCAACATTGAGTGTAAATATATATATATATATATATATTCAATGTATAAATGAAATATGGTTGGATTCTATTATACGCAACAAAAAAAAGTGTCTTTCACTACACGCAACCCTTAATTGGCTTGCATTACATGCAATCACGACTTTCTTCGATAGAGTGTGTTGTACGCAATATCATGTTTCACGAAACAATGATATATGGTTATAATATTATTACGAACTAGCCGTTATGAATAGTATTAACTACATTTTGAATTTTATGACATTATTATTTCACCTTACACATTTTCTAGAACATGGTATGTGAACAAAATAAATTTTTCGGGTAAAATAAGTATTTTTCAAAAAATGAAGTTTTGTCGCCTTTTAATGGCACAACAACATTAAATATAGTTTTGACATGTTTATAAGTTATATTTTACAAAATAAACTTATTATTTTGAATCAGGATAAAAAAATTTACGTTGGATTATGTTTTGATATTTTTCGGATAACTTTCATATTTTAATGAATAGTAAAAACACGCTATATTTTAATTAAAAACAACTTTTTTCATCATAATAATTTATATGGTTAATTTATAAGATTTAATGGTTTAAAATTATAAATAGAATATATTTTTACCATTTAATATAATGTATGTCATTAGAATTGAATTTACCTTGAATTCGTAGGTTAAATCAATTCAATCTTTTGCAATGTTTTAAACAAAAACCCGTTTTTATTTGACAATGGGATTAATTTTAATTTAATTTCTATAACATATATGTATTGAGTTTGAAAAAATGGATTCCATATTTGGATTCAGTGGGTCCAAATTATGTCAATAGGTTACTTTTATTTTTTTGATATTATGAATAGTAACTACGGTAATTTTTATTTACTGCAGTTAAAGATAAATCGGGTAATTAAGGGTACAAATAAGATTATAAAATTACCATAACACATTCCAAAATCCTATTGGATTACTAAAAGTAGACCCATATCACCTAAGGGTCGGATTAGATTAATTTAATGGACTTTTGTCTATGAAAATAATTTAATTATTATTAAAACCAAAGAGAGTGACAACATGTCACTCTCTTAAATATTATAAGTATATTAATTTTACATTAGTGGTAAACTTCATGAAACTTTGACCATGAATAGTATACAGAAATATAATAACATTATATACATCATATGAATTTATTTGTAATTTTTAGGGAGTAAATAATTATTATTAAAGGTGACATAATAGTGATGTTGAAATTATTTTATTAAGAGATATATCAAATAAATGGTTTTAAAAATATTAAAATAAATATTATATGAACTATTTAATGTGGTAAAATAATTTTATAGATAAATATGACATGTTATGAATCTATTAATTCTTTTATTTCGAACATATCTTCTTTATATGTTTTATTTAAATTCAAATAAATGAATAGTGTCAAAATTGACAATATTGTTATTTTATAAAAATAACATATTATAAAAATGATTAAAAATCACAAAAATATTTTAAAATTATAAATTTAAAATTATATGGTCTAAAATGTTATAAAGTATCCAATTATTTAAAATTCACAAAAAATAAGTAATTATTTATAATAATTTAGAATTTATAATGTTATTACCACAAATAAAATTAAATTGATTAAATAGGGATAAATCATGTTTATAATGTTTCGAATAAATTACTAACGTGTCTAAATTTTATTGGTTGATGATATTACAACCCTATCTCATCTAATCTTATAATATTATTCATTATTGGAGGTTTTTAAGTGGTGCTAGATTTATTATAAATTAATAGTTTTAAGATTTCCAAAGGGGCCCCTCTCCTCCCTTATAAAAGGGCACCTCCTCCCTCTCTTTCTCACACCACTTTGAGCCTTCAATCTCGGCCAAACTCTTACAAATTCTCTTCTCCACTTCCCTAGAAATATCATAGAGGTCCTGGTCTTTTTCAATGATCAATGTTAGTGCCCTAAGAAGAGGTCTCAAAGAGGCGCTTCAAAGAAGAGGTAATGTCCGTTACCAATTATTTCAACCTTATTTCTTCTTCCACTTCTTCTTTATAGTATGTTTCATTATGAAGTAATAAAATCAGTATCACTCATATACTGATATTCTATTTTAAGTATGAAAACCATATTTCACCATCTATCCATCCTACGGAAAATGAAATCACCGCGCGTGTGTACGTACGGAATATCGTGTCCACGCCGTGGTGTAATCTATTATCCACCACCACCTTACATGTATGGGTATAATGGTGTAAATAATAACTATATATGATTATTGTAAAGTGATATTTATTATATTATAGTATACATACACTCCAATAAAATTCCATGATCAGGGGAACGATATCATCGCTCGTGCGTACGTACGGAATACCGTCTCCACGACGCGATGAGATTTATTCACAATGAATAAGCATTAATAAATGATTATAAAGTATATATAATAAGTAATAAGGAAATATATGAGATAATAATGAAAATGGATTTATGTATATATATGTATATGTATGTCATCCAATTAATTCCATTCAATTCAATGAGGAAACGAAAACAACGTTTATGCGTACGTACGACCTACCGTCTCCATGAACGGTGTATTTCTTTCCATTTATCTATCTAATATATATATGTATATTCTGAATATATATTATATATAAATCGTGTTTTATATTCTGGAATTAAGTAATCATGATTTAAGTAATCATATGAATAATTACAAGTCAAAACACGGATGACAAATGAAACGATTTTACCCAAAACGCTCTTTAACAAGGAATTTAGAAAAGAACGGGTAATATAAAGTCAGAAGTGAACCATATATGATATCCTAACAATGAATATGATTCTTTAATAATTCAATGAAATTATTTAAATCATTATACAGGAGGTTCAGATACGTACGAAGCATATCAGACCTAAGGTAAGGGATAATGTTTCAAATCTCATTTTTATCCGAGATTTCTTATTCGTAAGTATTAACTGGGGTTATTTCTATCATCCATGTCCATGTTTTATAAAAGTTTTTTCATGATTGATTATAGTCCTTTTTACTCATTTTTTACTTTTATTACATGGTATGTAAGGAATCTATATTTTGTTTACATTATGAGGTACTTTTTGACATTTCTGACAAAAGTAAGAGAAATTTTTTTTGTAACTTATACGGCGTGAACAGATTTTTACGGTTTCCTAACGCCTCAATTTCATGAAGATTACTTGAAAATATTTTGTTACTATTTTCAAAAAAATAATTTTCATTTAAAATTCCATGCAATTTTGTGAAAATAAAAATATTTTGAAGAAGAAAGGATATTTTCCTCAAGAATTCATTTCAAGTGTTTTATCAAAAGCATTTTCCATCTAAGATGAATTTATTTTCATATGTGTATGTTTCAAGTATATTGTATCTATGATTTACATGGTTTCACTTTTCTTATGATGAAATGATATCCATTTTTTATGAGGATTATGTTATGATGGGATTATATTTATGAAACCCATTTTTATTCTTTGGGTTATGATTAATGATTTATGTTTATATTGTGGAACAAGTAAGAATGATTTAATTATGAGATGGGTAGGACCTATATCTCCCTCTAATGCATTGGGTAATGATTTATATCTCATGATATAGAGATGGATGGAATGGAAAGTAAACCCGGTTCAGTAATACATGAGTAGAAAGTGGAGTGATCTCAATTCAGAAAGAGACTCTGTCTACTAAGATGATCTTGCCAGCAATGCCTTGGATACTATGGAAATCATATCATGTGATAAATGGTTTCCACAATTACTTGTTTAATTCCCATTCTATTTTATCATGATTGATTTTCCCTTATGATATAATCCTTACGTACTTCCAATATTCGTTTCTTTGCTCAAGATTTTGATCTTTAGATTTTATGTTCATGTTTTGGCATTCAAATGTTTATGGATTGTTTTATGTTCTCTATGTTTACCCTTACTGGGAATTTTTGCTCACCCCTTTTATGTTTCCTTTTCCCCAGGATATAATGAATGGTTTTAGGTAAGAAAAAAAGGGATTATCTTTATTGGGAGATGTTCAAGATCTTTCACCACGATTAGAAGATTTTATTCCGAGTTTCCAAATACACTAATCTATTATGGTCCTTGTGTGTCTGTTTTTGTTATGTATTAAGTATTCCGCAAAAGTAATTCAATGTCCTTGTACGTAAAGCTTCCGGTCTCTATAATAAAAAAATTATTTTTGTTAATATTTCAATTTTTTAGAATCAAATTTTAAAATATTGTGAAATATCGAAAACAAGTCATTGCACATATCACTAGGTCTCATAGTGTTTTGTGAAATTGCCCAATTTTGGTTTGTATTTTAACTGTTAGAATTCATATCATTTTATTGAAACTCAAGGTTTTTTATAACATGTTTATATTTTTTTTTATAATGGATAATTAATTAGGATACTCTAATGGATGAATAAATATGTGGTTTATGGTTCATAGGAAACCTAATGAAACCTCTTTAGTTGATCCTCCCAATGATGATGGAGTAAGCACTTTTTGTTATGATTTCATGTTATTTAAATTTTATAAGAAATTATAATAATGAAACATATTTTATAAAATAAAAATACCTTAATCCCAATTAAACGGGGAAATCAACATGGATAAAATGATGCTAATTTGGCTGTGTTTGTTCTTTATAGATGGCCCCAGTTAATTATGTTTACAGTTTTTGTGTTATTATTTTTGGAGTTGGTACCCTAGAATCCAAATTCTATTTAATTTTTCATAATCCAATATTCATTGGATTAATATTAGTAAACTAATTATCACATCCTGATATTCATTCCACATGACCTAGTATTTGATAATATCCTAAGAATAGATGTCAAATTAAATGGCCATAGTAGATCCCTTCAATGATTAGAACCAGCAATTTTTCCATGAAACGATTCATGAATATATGTTCTATGGCTGGATGATATAATTTTAATGAACACAAATAATAAACTCTATTAGGGTTGGGGAATCCTGAAACCTCGAGGCGCCGCCTCATGGAGTGCGCACATGGTAATATCCTGAAGGATATTATGGGAACAAGACCCACTAGTAAGAGATCAACATTTATAAGTGTCATTGGATGTTCCATGATACTAACTTATGTATTGGTATTTAGAATATAATATTATTATTAATGGGTATTATCCTTCACACACTTAGATCTGTTGATGAAAACAATGATGACATATATTCACATAGAGGTAGGATGTGTTTGATGCGCCATGAGTAATTCTGCATTAATGAATAATGTGAGAAATGATATTTCAATTCTAGAAAAGTAGATATATCATGTAGTATGTTAGAAAATATATAGCCTAACTAAATCCTTTGACACAGTGTTCTCCATGAAGGATCAATTATTTCATGTCAAAGAAAGATAAATCAAGCACATGGGTTGATAGAACTTGCAAGAAATACACACATGGGTTGATAGAACATGAAAGCAAACTGATTGATTAGAGTTATTGGGAAAAAGGATTATATTAAATTGTTATCCTTCATATGAGGTGACATGTAATTGGGAAATAAAATTCTTTATCTTGTGCTCCTTGACTCATTGCTAGTTTGTAATCATGTATTTTATGCAAGCCAACCTAAATCCATGGACATGGTGTTCTCAAGGAAGGTTCAATTCCAGGATGAACTGAATGAGAAGTCGATCAGATGGGTTGATAGCACTTATAATAAACCTTCTTGATTAGTGTGATTGTAAAAAGGGATTATATTACACGGTAATAATTCATATGATGTGACATGTCTTTGTGATATCAATTTCATTCTATTGGGTTCCTTGACTCGTTGTAGATGGTAATCATTTATTTTAGGAAATCCCACCTAAAATCAATGAGAAAGAGGCCTAGGGGTCCCAATAAATGTCTAGATAGTATCTGAGTTAAAAACTTTATTTTTTAAACAATTTGAAAATATATTATTCAGGGTTGTGGTTTAATAATTATTTAAGTATGTCTTATTGAATTTATTTCATCACCAGCTATTCGAGAGAATATATTGAGAATGAAATATTTTTTTATCGGTGATTAATGGAGTTATATTTTTCTAGTCTTTATTCATGGACTAGTAAATGATGAGGTGGATTGGAAGACCATGTTATGGGTATAGAGAGAAATGATATTAAATACTATTTGGTTAAATAATATTTAAATATAATGTGAATGTTAAGAATATTTCATGGAAATAATAAAATTGATATTATTATTTGACATGGGGATTAACATGAAATAATAAATTAATAAACAACACCTATGATGGTTATTTATTATTACCTATGATTTAATTTCCAGTTATGTTATTACTCTCTATTTATGCTAAATTGTCATTCAACCGACTGACCAATCCATGTGTGTATAACAACCATGGAGAAAATATCTCATGCCTATGTAACTCTTCCATATCCAAGATCACTCTCTAGAATGAGAGATATCTTCCTCCAATATATCATGGAGAATGCTTTGGTTTTTATTCTCATGGCTATCAATGGAAGACATCCCAAGCACAAGGATCTTTTCCACTACCACCCAGAGACTCTTTTAGTGATGTACAGAGATATATGAAGCACATGAGGATCACTAATATAGGATTAATATCCTTGAATTATTAATCTCCATGAAGACACACCTCAAACATAGTGTCAGATGCATCAATGAAGAAATAATCACCTCGTAGGTAATTCTATAATATTTTTAAATTATATATAAAAATATGTCGATCCACTCTTACCTATTCTCGGTACCCTACTTGTTCTTTTATATTTGATTCAATTTTGTAGACACTACCATTTCTCATCATATTGATCCCGAATTAATCAATTATTTTGAATATTTGCAATGTTGGGTACATGTCCATCATGCAATTCCGTTGCACTCAGATCCTAGAAGAAGTATCAGTGGGGTCAAATTTTATTTTGTAATTATTTAAATAATTCATTGATGATTTAGGATTTTATAATTTAGTTTGTCAAATCTTGTTTAATCAATAATGTAATCATAATTAGGAGATCTATTCCTCCCATATTATTTCTATAAGATCTAACCAAAAAAATAATTTAATAATTTAAATTAAATTGAGGATCTCATCAGGCGGAACTGACGGTTCTATCGATAAAAAAAGGAATCTATGTCATGTATTCTGATCTATATGAACTGTATTTTTTTCAATGCATTAGTTGTAATTCAAAAATTACTCAAGGAGTGTGAATTAATGACACATGGTGTAGTTAATTCTTACACCATGTGTTGACCATGACAGACTTGTTCATGGTCATTCGGACAACATGACGTGTGGCCAAATGGACCTGACATGTAGTCTCCTCAGGGTATGCTCATGTAATGTATCCCATACATGGATTCCTCAACTAATGACTATGAAATGCGTAATCTACACATAATTTGGACCATTGGACATGTCGGGTACTCTGATGATTTCTATAGTTCACCTCACATGCTCTTTCCCTAGGTTTGTACATCAAATGGATGGTGAGGAGGGTACATGTTTTGTAGTCAGATATACATTCTAGGTAATGTTTATAGATTAATAAGATTTAAAAATTTATTAGTATATTATGTAACCCTCGGGACATGTAGCTTCGTGTGGGTGTAATGATGATGCACAAAATGTGATATATGTTTTATATAAATATGTATGAATGTTTAATTAATATCTAAATAGTTTTCAATGTTCTTCACATCGTGTATGAGTTTTATTACAATTATAATTCTACGTTCATGATACATGCATAATGAATAAATTGTATAAAAGTATAAATACAAGATTTGTAGTTTTGGATGTGTATTCACATGGATTCTTCCAAGGTACAAGTTATATACAAGGTTATGGAAAATAATCTCTAGGAAATTCAAAATAGGATTATGATAAAAAATGATTTATTAATTAAAGATAATGAATAACTGAAAAGTAAGTTTTTTATTATCAGAAACACTTTTATGGAAAAAGTGAGAAACCCCAAGTTCATCCAGGACATGCATTAAAGGAAAAGCATTGTTGTAAAAATAAAACATGACCCTATTAGCCTCTTTATCCCTAAAAAGATTCTAGGAAATGGAAGTTACTAGTGTTGCTGGTGCATCGTCAAGCAGGTCATAAACGTGAGACGCAATCTTTTCCCACACTTCAATGTATTCCTTCTGTGTGATATTCTCTTCATTGAATCCCTTTAATAAAATTAGATTATGTTTGTCTATCAAATCACTCTGTTCACTGTTAGTATCTACCCGAATAGGCCTTCCCATCATCTTCTCAGCATCCTCGGTGGAGGCATTAATCAGCATAGATTCTTCTTCCATATCTTCTTTGGAATGAAATAGAAATTAAAAAGGAATTTCCACATGCTGGTCCCCCCAAAGGAAAGCTTCCCCACACCCCCCTCCTCAAAATAAATCAATGTTCCAACAGAATTAGAAACGCTCCCCTTCTACTTTCCTTTTGCTTTTTAGCAGATTGGGTCTCCATAGGTAAATATAAATTTGAGTAATCATTTAGTCATTTCTTACTGCCTTGCCACCCCTTCCTCATCTGTTGGACGTAGATATCATTATCATGGAATTCTGGATCACTGTATTCAACAGCCTAACAAGATGACCCTTTATCATAATCCTCCCTGGGAAGATCATCCTCCTGATCATACCCTTCAACCACCAATCCAGCAAAGTGATTATCCAGCTTAATAACTAGAGACACGCTCCTCGAGCTTGATCTTTTCATAACCTCAATCTGTTGAATGTGCTCTTTACTAGAAGGACCTAGACCAGTAAGCACATCCTCGGCATACGAAGCAGCCTTAATAGCCTTAGCATTACCCTCCTTCTGTACAAGATCGTTGGTATCCAAACATGCAAAAGTGTTATGGGTCTAGACACCGTCTTGGACTACACCCTTGTCTGTAAGTTGAGTGTTGACCCCCGATGTAGAAGAAATATGGTTTGGAGTGATATGGGGTTCATTTGACACCCCTTCCATCCAAACAACAATATCCTTCACAAAGAGACTCCTACCTTCAGTTTGAGGCAACTACACAGAAGGTTCTTCCATTCGCTTTTCCATTGTTTTACTGATGTCCTAGTCCTCTAATCCCTCCTTGATCTGATCAAACACCCCCAGCACAAAGGGTTCATCCACCTCTTTGGCCATTGGTTTACTCTACACCACGTTTCTCGCTAGTTGATTGGCATGTTCCACATCATCTCCAATCCTCGCCTGCACTTCATCCTTCCCCTGGTGAACACCCCACCTACAGTTGGTAACTGAGTGACCCAGAAGACGACAAGAAAAGCAGAACTCCACCCAATGGTCAAAGACCAATGGCTGTTTACACCGTACCTCCTTGATGGCTTCAATCCACACATACTCAACTAGTGGCCTTGATGCATCAACCTCCACACACATACGTGGGTTGATCGGATGGCACAAGGAAGCAGTATGCAAATCAAAGCAGAGAAGCTGACCCACTAAATTCCCTAACATATGTAAGATTGTAGTATTTTGTAAAGGGAGAGGTAATTGACATTGATTTACCCAAACTGGAATTGTTGGAGAGTCACGATTAAAGATAGATCGTAGCTCCACTGAAACATGTAGAAGGCGCAACCAGCACATTTCCTAGGAGCACACGACATTGCACGAACGAAATTCCTTGATGAAGAGAATCTCACCATCAAATTCCTTTTATCCAGAAGACCAACAACCTCTCATTCAAGGAGCCCCCAAGATTCAAAGACAAACCTGTCAGAGCCATCCACCGAGGGTCGTTTGTTCGTGAATCTCGCAAACAAGGTTAGGTTAAGGAGGATCTCCACCGCTTTTAATAATTCAATAATGTAATAGTTGTTTTATTAAATGATTAATTTGTTGCATGTTAATGGTTGATAACAAGATAGAACATAAATTTTTATGTTATTGGTTCAATATTAATTTATTTATTCGATTAAAATTCATGGCATGTTTGGCTTGTCCTCACTAATTGGTGAGGCATGTGCGCCCATGGGTTCTATTATATAACCACCTTTTACCTCTCATTTATGTGTGGGTTAAAAGAATATGTAATTAATGGAGCTCCCTGGATGGTGGAGTCAGTTCATGTGAGGAGCCGAGGCCAAACCAATCAAATAAGATACAATGGTGGATAGGTGGAAGGTTGTAAACATGAACCTTAAATGGTTCAAAGTCTTTCTCCCCTAGGTCATGGTTATATTATTAACCACTAAATAAACTAAAAAATAGTAAATCTCATGATCATGAACATTATTTTATGCCTATATGTTTTACGGTTATACATTATGTATGTTTGACCGATCACATAATAAATGAACTAACAAGGATTCAAGATGGAACAAAATTAAAAAGGGATTATGCATAAATATTTTATATAAATAGTTAATCCCATAAGTATATCCCAATTAACTGTAAAAATAATTTGAAAAGTCAATATGTGTAAATTAAATCGTATTGGATATAATCCACCAATTAAATATTTTGCTAGTATAGACTTCCATTTAATCAATCAGAATCAAACAATAGTTCAAAGTTCTTGGAAAACCCTAGATGATGTGCGTTAAATTATTAATGAATTCTAATTTGGAGTTTTCGGTAATCTTAGAACACTTTCCATAAAGGGTTCATGGCCCTAGTAGGATATGTTGTAATTGAGAGGCAATGGTTGAAGAAATCCAAAATTATGGATTTTGTGATTAGGGAGTCCCCCTAAATAGATCAAGGAGATGAGAGTTGATGTTGTTGGCATTCTGAATGCATACCTAAAAACATTCAAGTTTCTTGACCAACCCTATTTGGGGTAATACAAAGGGAAATATGGATCCCTACTGCATGAATGTCCAGGAAATAGGATATTCTAAATCTAATGGTGAGGGATATTGGGTTTAGACAAAATAGGGGGAGACTAATGTATATTAATTTATTTATTTATCTATATTTACCATGCTAATTTACTAAAACAATGTTCATTGTAATTTGTAAAAACAACAATCAATATAAAATTTATCATATCATTGTGATCCATACATGAGAAGGAAAAACATCTCACTGGCACTAATTTCCAATTTTGGAAAAGGAGTATTCGGGTTATCCTTTACCATGAGAGGAAACTTTATGTGCTAAAAGAGATTTTACATGTTTCTCAATGAAAGGAGGCAAGTGATGTGGAACTCTATATGTACAAGATACATCTAAATGAAGCTTAGAATGCTTACTACCACTTACTATCATCCATGACCAATGATATCTTGAAGAAATATGAGGAAATTGTTGTGTATTTTATGATGTATCACTTTCGGGATCTATCTCAAGATATGTTGAGATAATATAGGTATGAGATCTCCAACAGTTGTTTCACTACAAATCATTGATATTATATTCCATCTAAATTACACGACATCATGCTTATTGTCTATATTGAGAATATGGAAATCATAGGGAATAAATTAAAAATTGTGTTGCAGAAATATCATCTACTATCATTACTGCATAAAACCATATCTAGTTGTTTTATGAATTATAATACGAAAAGTACTGAGATGATTATGTTGTAGATTCATACCCTATTTCATCAAGTTGATAAAAACATGGGGTGTGAAAAACCCTTAGTCCTTTTGGTGAATAGAAAGAGGAAGGATAAGGAAAAGGGGCCTATGATTTATGAACAATCTGAGGCCATTGAGAACTATCCGACCAAGAAGATGATGATTCAAAGGCAAGGTATGGAAAAGGAAGATGTATGCTTTACATGTGTAATGTTAGAGAAATGGAAGAGGAATTTCACCCAGAGGTAAGGGAAAGCCAATGTTGTGTTCATTTTGAGTTCAAAAATTACATTTCTATACATTAGGTATTATATATAGAATTTGTAGATCAGATCTGTATTCTAATGTAGGTTGGAAATAGATTTTGCAAAATTTCGAAAGGAGAGGTGGATATGTGAGTAGCCAATGGTGTGAGGCCGGATTCTCATTCCATTGGTGACTACCCCCTCACAATGCCGATGGTAAAGACATTGGATTAACAAGGCTATTATTTTATACCTAGTTTTATGAAGAACATAATTTATGTTTTGAGTTTAGATATAGTTGGATTTATTTTCATGTTCAAAAATTAATGTTTTTACATTTTAAATTATAACAGATATTTTGGAATGCATTATTTAAATAACAATATGTATGTATTAAATTACAAGAACCAATTATTAGAAATTGATAACTTACCATGTTCACATCAATAATATATTTCCAAGATGTGGAATCACTACTATGGTCATGTAATCGATATGCTCTTGACAAAGCTCTATCAAGATGGATATTTAGACTCATCTAGGAAACAAACACTTGCTATATTTTGCGCTTGTTTACAAGGTATAATTACAAAACCACCATTTGGTGGACAGGGTGAAAGGGCCATAGATCTTATAAGATTAGTACAGAATGATGTGTGGGAACTATTTCTAGTAGAATCAATAGGCCTATATTCTTACTTAATTACATTAACTGGGGACTTGAGTAGATATAGATATTTCTACATAATGAGGTATATGTCTGAGTAATTTGATAAATTTATGGAGTTCACAAATGAGGTATATAATCTTTTTTATAATAATATATGAATCGTTGATCTGATTGAGGTTGTTAATATTTTAACCAATAGTTCATTGACCTTCTATTGGATTCTAGTATTCTATCACAACTAACTCCACCTTATACACCACATTGGAATGTTGTTAGTGAAATGTTCAACAATGCCATGTTAGACATGGTAAGGATGATGATGAGCCATGCTGATCATCCATTCTCATTTTGGGTATATTCATCAAAAAATATGACATACACATTAAAACAAGTACCAAATGATGCTAAAAATGTGATACGCTTTGAGCAATAGTGGGGAAAGAAAACCACTATGCACATACACGATTATGGTTATGTGATGTGTTTTTTAAGGCCTTATCAATTATTAAACTATATCCCTAAGGTATGAAATGTATTTTTATAGGCAATCCCATTGAAATAATGGGATACTACCTATATAACCCCTATGACATGAATGCGATTGTTTCTAGGTATACTGTCTTTCTTGAGAGGGAGAAAATCTTAAAAAGGATAGTAGGAGAATGAATGAATTTGATTAATTTTATTCACAAGATACACATGATTTGATATTGGAAGAAGTACTATTGTTCCCCATGGAAGTGGATGTTCCTGAACAGAAGTATTACATAGGAGAAAACAAGAGGTAAGCGAACTAGAGAGATATGGTTTATTTTTTACTAAGGAATTTGACTCATTATTGTTGTATAATGATAAAAATATATCCGATAAGGAAGAAGTAGATAGATAGAAGCTGCAAGATGGAGAGAAGATATGAATTATAAGATGGAATCTACGGATCAGAACCATGTTTGGTTTTTGGTTGATGCAGTAGGTGATGTAAAGCCAAAATGAAAATTGACTGGTAAGGTCATGTTAGAACCTATAAAGTGAGGCTTGTAGCTAATGGTTTTAAATAAAATCATGTAATTGATTACGATGAAACCTTTTGACAAGTTTCCATCTTTAAATCCCTTAGAATCATAATTTCCGTAGCATATTTCTATAATTATGAAATTTGGCATATGGAAGTCAAAAGTGTATTCATTATTGGGAAAAATCAGAGAGGTTTCTTTATAACACAACTAAACGGTTTTGGGAAACCATGTGATTCCAAAAGGGTATGCTAGTTGCATAGTTCCATTTATGAATTAAAGAAAGCATCCAGATCATTGAAAATTCGATTTGATTAATTCATAATATAATTCTATTTCATTAATATAAAATATGAGCAATGTGTTAACAAGTGGTTTAATGGGAATGCAATTATTATCCCAGTATTTTAATTGGACGACATATTTCTCATTAGAAATAAAATACCATTCTAGGTGTTGGTCAAGGACTAGTTGAACAAGATATTCTCAATGAAGGACATAGGTGAAGAAGCCTACATTCTAGCGATCAAGATCATTCTTGATAGATCAAATAGGTTTCATGGAATAAGTCAAAGTACATATATTTAGTAGATTCGAGTGATATTAAATATAGAATTATCCAAGAGGGAATTGGGTCCAGTGTCACATGGTATACAGCATTCCATGAAAATATGTCCCCAGACAAAATATGAGATTGATATGTTGAGTAAGATCCCATAGGCTTCAGTGATAATATCTATCATGATTTCCATTTCATGTACCAAAAATTATGTTGCCTATGCTTTGAGCATGGTAGTAAGATATAAATAATATCCAAGAGAATAGTTTCAGACTTCTGTCAAGACTATACATAAGTATATGTGAATAACTAAGGATATGTTCCTAGTGTTTGTAGAAGACCGTATGATTGTAATAAGAGGGTATACTATTTCTAGTTTTCAGACCGATCAGAATGGTCTGAATTCACAATAAGGATATTTTTTCTATCAGAACAGATGAGCGTTGAGCTAGAAGAGTACAAATCAGCCCATTTTCATTGATACTACAATGGAGTCCAAATATAGAGAGGCTTATGATGCATCCATGAAAGTCATCTGAATATTTAAATATTACCAAGAGCATAATATGGTGAATAAAAAAAATATTCTATCACATTGTTTTATGATAATACTACATCGGTGGCTCTAGATAAAGTGCCATGGTCACATCAACGAACCAAGGACAAAATCTGAAAGAATCACCTTTTGAGAGATTTAGATAGAAGGGGTGATGTTTCAGTTACCAAATTTTCCATGGAAGAGAACATGGAAGACCCCATTACTAAATTCATGTCTCAGTTAAAGCTTGGATATCAATTGAGAGATAGAGTAATCATGTTTGATAGTAGTTTTCTCTCGGGTAAGACGGAGTCTGTTGGAGTTGGTGACCAATAAACCAACATATTTGTACTTTATTATTTACATATATTCATTGGATGAATTTTATTAAATTTATTATCATATCATGATTTTTCTTATTCATTACATAGTTAGTGATAATTTATTAATAATATCATTCACAATAAAAGTCCATAGAAGATCCCATATATGATGAGAACATGGATGTGCCATGACACTATTCATGAATATTGTTCTATGTATTGATGATATCATTTGAAGGGGAACAAATAATATTAGCTATCAAGTGTGGGGAATCAAGAAACATTTTGGAACCTCTTTAAGGTGTGTTCCCTTGGTAATATCCTAGAGGATATTTCAAGAAAAAGACCTGCCAGTAGGAAATCCACATTCATAAGTGTCATTGGATGTTCCTATCTGCTAACATGTGTATTAGTACATAGAATTTATGATTATTATTAATCGGTATTATTACTCACACACATTGAATAATTGATGAAAACTTTGATGATAGATTTTCATGGTAAGGTAGGATATAATGGGTGTGTTATGACTAATAATGTATTAATGAATAACACATGAAAGGATTTTTCACTTCTATAGAAGTAAATATATCATCTTCTTTGATGGAAATGATATAGCCTAACTATATCCATGTCCATGGTGTACTATAGGAATTTTCAATTGTGTGAAGCCAAAAAATGAGAAACCGAGAACATGGGATGATCGAAATTGCATGCAACCCGCTATATTGGAAATATCTAGACAAAGGGATTATATTTCACAGTATGCATTCATATAATGTGACATGTCATTGTGAAATCAACATATTTTTCTTGGGTTCCTTGACCATTTTCTAGGAAGTAATCTTGGGCATTAGGCAATCCCATATAATTTCAATGAGAAAGGGACATAGAGGGCCACATATTATGTGTAGCTAGCATCTCAATTAAATAATTTTTTAATTTTCAAATTTCAATAAATATTTTTCTGAGTTGGGGTTTAATATTTTTCCAAGTATGCATGATAACATTTATTTAGTCTTTAGTTATTCAATATAATATATTGCGGACGAAATATTTTTATATTAGAAAATAAATATGTAATATTTATTTAGTCATTACTCTAAGACTGGTAAATATTTAAGAGGATTAGTGGAAACAGTTATGGATCCGATGAGAATTAATATTAAATATTATTTGTTTAAATAATATATAATTATATCAAGCTCATTTAGAACATGTCATGGAAATAATATAACTACGACTATCATTTAAAAAGGGCTTCTAAATGGAATAATAAATTATGTAACAACAAATGTGATAAATATTTATAGTTATCTACTGAATTAAATTACGTTTTATGATTATTATATATATATATAATCCAAGGGTTCATTATAACAGATAGCCAATCATTGTGTGCACAAAAATCTTGGAGAAAAACTCTTGATCCTAGAGAATTATTCCCCCTCCAAGAACTATGTAATGAATGATAGATATCCTCGTCCACTGGATCAAGGATAAATCATTAGATGCAATTATCAAGGCGATCAAAGGATGGAATCACAAGCACATGGATCTTCCATGCTAGAAACTAGAGACTCCTTTGGCAGTGTTGGGATATATGTGGATCACATGTGGATCATATATAGATGATTATTATTAATGGATTCTTCATCACAATGAAGCTGCACCTCATAACTATGGTTAGATTCATCAACGAAGAAAAAATAATCTCATTTTTAATTCTATAATTTAAATAAATTAATTATAAAAAATATATTTATCCTCTATTATTAGTTCCCAGTTCCCTTTTTTGTATTTTATCATCAATTCAATTTCATGGAAATGGGAATTCATTGTCATTTTTATATTGAAGTAATCATCGATTATAACAATTTTTAATGTTGGGTACATTCCTATCATGCACTTTATCTATGACTGAAACAAAAAATTATTAATTATTTTTCATTATTATGTCATTATAGTGATACGTAATAGTAAATAGTAATGAATTTTTTAATTCAATAAAATTATCATGTTCATACAATTTAACAAATCATTATTGATATATTTTCATTAAAATGTAAAAATTGAAGAAGTTTGGGATGTGAATCCTTCACAATATTTATCATTATCCTAGAATGATTTAGTTGAAATTAATTTTTCTAGGGCACATCCAAGAAGGGTATAACAGATGGGTTATAATCCTACTCCATCCGCAGTCTTTGATATGGTGTATTCAATAGTTTATACTACACCCAGTGTGGGTTTGATTTGTACCATTGATCAAGAATCGCCAAGATAAATAACAATGTTAAAATAAAACGTTCATGAATATGAATTTTATATGAACACATAGAAGCATTGGGGGGTTAGAAATGGAAAATATTTTATTTTCAATATGTTAGTGGATAAGCAACATGATCCCCAAGAAAAATTATAGCCTTATAGATTATCCTACCATGTAAAATTATAAATTACCAAGACCATTCAAGCATTTTCATGGAATACATACAAAATCCTTAAATGAAACTAAAGTGAAACTATTATATTGAAAAATGTACATTGCGCCATATCGAAAACATCATGTATAATATTGATGTCTAGTTGATTAATACATGTAAGAAATGAATTATGGATCATTGTTATAAACTTTAAAACAATATGATATCATTTTCTTAGTTGGTACTCTTTAAATAGTTTTTAAAAATTACCAAATATATTAAAAATGTGTGATGGTAGCTCAAAATTAGAAAAACATTGTTACATTTCCTTGAAATAACATAAAAAATATCCATATATTGATTTATAAAAATATAGGAACTAATAAAACATGATTCTATGTAACATTGTGGTTGGAATCCCTGTAAAGTTGTATTAAGTGGTTTAAAAAAATGAAAACTATATATAATAGTAAAAATCCTCATATGGACATGAAATCAAGGTAAATTCACATCTTACTTATACATGATGTGTAATAATACACAACACATCAATACAACATGTGGTGCGGTTAGAATGACTCTGTATATCTTTTATAAATGTACCAAATCCATTAAAAGATGCATTAGGGGGTCATAACTAGGAAAACAATATTATATATTAATAAAATCAAATGATAAATTCTGTATATTTAATATTTAAATATAGGCACTGATGACCAGTCATTACGAAGTATGGTTTACCCAGGATTCATGTAAATTCATATTTAGTGTTTAAAACAATAAAACAAGCATGTAATGATCAAAAACATATAAAACATACATATAATGAAATAAAACCCATAATTTATCTATATGAGACATGTATGCATATAAATCACATTCATATGACATGTGTTGTGGTCAGAATAACATGGTAAATAGTTTTTAATGGAACCTAAAAATTTAAATACATGTGTTGGGGAGTCAAAACAAGGAAATCAACCCCGGATGGCCCTGAAATTATGAATGAATGAACATATACATATTTTTCAAATATAAGAACTAATGACACATCATTATGTGTTAATGTTTTCTAAGGATGAAAGTAAACATGTTTTTAATATTTTAAAACACAAAAACATGCATTTAAATGTAAAAGAACATTGAAAACATCCTCAAATTTATGTGAAATCTTGAGAAAATCATTGGTGTGTTATTTTTTATGTGCATGCGTATACAACACATATATCTAAAAGGCGTTGTGGTCAGAATGACTTAATAAATAGTTTTCAATGGTATATAATCCATAAATAAATGTTTTAGGACCTCAAAATTAGGGGAATATGTTATATTAATTTTAAAAAGGATGAGAATGATTGTATATTGATATTGAGATATAAGAACCAATGAAGCATCATTTTGAATTATGGTTTTCCTAACATGACTATATTGATGTTTTTTATGTTTTAAATCACTAGAATGTAAATTTAGTAATATAAACCATATAAAAAGCCTCAAAATGTTGTTAAATAAGGGGATAACTCCCATTGTGTAATTTTTAATGTGTACACTCACACAAAATGTCAATCTGATGTGCGATGTGGTTGTAATGACTTGTTATACTGTTTTAAATGTTATTGAAGCATTAAAAAACATATATTTGGGGATCAAAACCTCGAAATTGATGTCAAATATCCCTTAAATAATTTTAGATTTATTTTTGATGTGTATGAACTGAGGATGTATCCTTCCAAATAACTACATTATTGTAATTCCAATAAATGTGTTTTTAGTGTTTTAAAACAATAAAAAATTAATGTAACAATAAAAAACCTATATAAATCCCAAATTGACATGAAATCATGCCAAAATTATTGTTTATTTATCCTTTTCATGTACGAATATACAAAGTGTCAATTAAATATGTGGTGTGGTTGGAATAACATAGTAAACCGATTTTATAGGCATTAAATCACTTAAAAACATGTTTTATTGGTAAAAAAATCATAAAATGACATATTATAGACCTTAAATTAGAGGAAAACGTCTATTTGTTGATTTTTAAAATATAGGAACTGACGATAAATAGTTTTGTGTAACGGTTATCAATAAATTACCATAAAACATTTTTTGAGTTTTCAAACCCTAAAATGTTTGTGTAATTGTAGTAATCAATGAAAATGACAACATATTTAATTGAAATCATGATAAAACCACTTTGAATTTATTTTTTGTCTTTATGGGTAGACAAAACATCAATCTGACATGGGTTGTGGTTGGAATGACTTAGTAAAATGACTTTAATGGTACTAAAGCCATTAAAGACATTCATTATGGGTTAAAACATAGAAAATTATATCGTATGGATATAAAAATAGGGGAAAATTTAAATCTCGCAAAATCAAAAATGTTGGAAGTGATTGAACATCATTCAAATTTACAGGTTTCCCAACATCCACATAAATGGGTTTTTAGTTTTTCAAAACACTTATATGTGTGTTTAACTACCATATCCGTATAAAAATAAAACATACCAATCAAAAACAATTGAAAACCGATTTCTTATTTTCTGTGACTTGGATATGTAGAATACATAACCATATGATGTGTGGTGTGCTCAAAATGACTCAATAAGAATTGTTTAATGATAATAATGTCATTAAAAATGTGTGTTATGGGCTAAACACTAAGAAAATAATGTCTGATTATCATAAAATTATTGGATAATGACCATTGATTTATTTCTATAATATAGGAACTAAAAATAACTCATTTTTATTAATGGATTTTCCAGGATTCCCAAAAACGTGATTTTAGTGTTTTAAAATATTAAAATGAACATGTAATGGTCGATACAATAGCAAAGGACCACATATTGATGTCAATTTTTTGATAACCACACTTGAATTATTGTTGAAATATACAAAATGATTTGATATCGATATCTTCATTTTTTATTAAAAAAATTCATGCACATCACACATTAATTTAATAATTAATTGGATTGTTATATACTTATCCCTCTTCAGTTTCATGTGTTGAATAATATCCTAAATATAACTGTTGAATTTTTGAATGTTTTTTATTATATATGATTTGTTTTATGTTAAAATAATTTCATATTTATTAACAAAGAAACAACTGTTATTTGAATCATTCATAATATATTGATTATATATCCCATTTCAATTTTTTTTCTTTATATTTATTTATTTTTATTGGAGGTTATTGATACCTTTAGTATGAATGAGGTTTACTATTCAAATACACAACATTACTCCAATTAATTTTGATAGGAATCTTATTTTCTGTGTTATGTTTAGATATTTTCAATCATTATACTCTAACTCAGATTTATGAAGTTTGGTTCTAATTTTGTTCTCCATTTGGTATTCCAATTGTGGAGATGATGTGGTAGTTTCTAATTGATTATATGATTTAGAGGAATATGGATGCATCAGATGTCATGGGATGGATTGATATTGTCCATGGTTTATTGTTTGTTGACATATTTTGTATGTATATATTGATAAATAAGCTATGTGATGACTAAGGTATGGGTTGACTTTAGTATTTGTTGACTAAGGTATTTGTTGACCAAGTTTTCCTATGTTTTACAATGGATATTTTATGATGTATATATGAGTTTATTGTGCTTTTATAATTTAGTATATTTTATATAAGAGGTTTCATATTTATATTTTTATTAAATAATTTAAAAAATTATATAATTTTGGAAAATATATTTAGCCACATTTTATAATAACTATTTCTAAATATATTTCTAAAAAAATAGTTTGAAAAATTTAACATTAGCGACTGCTCTATATTAAGGTGGTGGTTATGTTCATTTCATAATTTATAGTTTTAGATTTTTTTTAAATCCATCACAAAAATTAATAGGGTACCTGAACCAAATTCACAGAATATGACACAAATAAAAACCGCTACTCAGTATAAAGAAAAAAAGGGAAAATTAAAAGAGAATATATAATGAATATGTGTATTCAGCACATAAAATGTGCATATTTTAATGAGATATAGTGGAATAGAGAGATAGAGAGTATATATTGAAATAAATAAAGAATGTGATGAAAATCCCTTACCATGATTCTAACACACATCAGATAATCCTCTAATATACAAAATAATAAAATTACATTTATTATTTTCTTCTATCATAACCCAATTATCCATTATTTAATTTTTAGTAATCGTTTTTATTTATTAATTAATCAAATATTAGTTTTCTTGTTATTTCTATAAATAATTGGGAAATTTATTAAATGGATCTTACATAATGGTGGTAAGAGGTTATTAGTGAATGGATTTTTTTCAATGATTTTTTAGGTTCTAGAAGTGTCAAGGTAGAGTTTAACTTCATTATATATGTATAAAAAATCAATAGACATGGTTTTAAAATTATATATTGCTTAATTTTATATTTTCAATAAAACAATGTAATATATAAAATCTAATGACTAGTAATGCATATTTTTCTAAATATATATTTTCTAATATTTTAAACACATTAAAGAAAGATAGTATCATTGTAATATTTAATTGAAGATGAGGAATATATAAATTATTTGAATAGAATATTATTTATTAGTTGGAATGTTTTATATTGTATTTTAAATACATTATATAATTTTTAAATTTACTATTACAATCAATGAATTCAATTTAATCCTTTACACAGTTTTTATATGTTTTTGTGTCATTTTCAAATCATATTTATTTCATAAAACATACTCGATACAAAAAACATTTAATTTCTATTATAACCCAATGATTGAAATTTTTTTAATAATTAAAAAAATTATCTTAAGCGAATTTGGATTTATTGATTAAATAATATAACATCCACTTTCTCAAAAAAAAATATAAATTAATAAATGAAAAATTCTAGTTTCAACATATTTTTTTAGTTTTACTATATAATTTAAAACACACATTATCAAATATTTACACTTATACATATTTTGAATTATATAATTGTTTTTATCAATTTCATGGAATCACATATTTATATTTACATATTTTACCCATTATATATATTACTTATAAGATATTATATTAATCACACAGATGTAGTCAATTTTCAAAGAGTCATGTTACTAATGATATACATAGTTACTATTCCAATAGTCAGTTTATATTCCTATAATCTGAAAATCCTTCAAAACATATAAATACATCTTTTTTTACTTTCAAAATTGTCTCACATATATCTCAAAACTATTATATATAGTTTTTCAAAAATTATATATTATTTCAAATATTTTTCTTTGTTTTAATAGCATTGTTCATTTATGTTATTACATGGTTCACATGATAATATTAATTATTATTCTAAAGAAATAAAATAAATATGAAATATATAAATTTTCAGGCACAAGAATTTATATCAAATAATGGGATGTTACAAACAAGATTTACTATGTTAGACCAATATTTAAATTAAATTATAGTTTTTAAACATTTCTTCATCATTATTGAAATTATATTTTTTGATTTATTATCAAATTTAATTTATCTATTTAAAAATATTAGTTTGAAACTATATAATTCTTTTAGTATTTTTTAGTTCAACTTATCATTTGATATTATAAAGATGGATTTTTCATCAATAATTAATTGCATGTATAAATTTACCATTTATGATTTATTATTTTTACCTATATTTATATTTGGGAGATTTATCATTCCAGTTGTTGATGTATGATCTGAAATTAAATTATAAATTTAAATTTTACTAACATTTGAGAAATGTAACAGTTCTTTTTTCTTTAAATAGGGTCATATTTTTCAATTAGTTCTAAATTCCATTAAATATGTTTTGTATTTGAATAAATATATATCATATTATTTATATATTTTAACTAGTGTTGAATAGGATGAAAAAATGACAATATTTTTTCTTTTTAAATAAATATAATTTTGAAAATTATATCATATTATATCCAAGATGTAAATACACTAGATATAATTCATTTTTTGGAATTATTTTTTTTGATAAATACCATTTTAAAAGAATTTTGATTTTCATAAAAAATTATACATTAAATATTATTACGATTTATATAAATTTGGATTTTTAAATTTTACGGGATTTTAAAAATATTTTGACGGGGTTAGGTTAAATTTTATTAAGGGAATGGGGTGATAAATACATTAAATACAATAAAACATTTCATATTTTATTGAAATTAGGTAATGGAATATTTTATGTTTACTAACAAATTTTATTAACTAATTGGAGTTTCCATAATTAACACCATAATTTTACAAAATAAATAGCATGTTCATGTTGTTATCACATTTTATATATTTTCTGATAGATATTGTGGTCTCCCCCATGATATCACATCCACCTATTACTCATAAAACCTATATCTCTAATAATCATTATCTTTTTGGAAAATATATATGATGAATCATGGAATGTGTTAAAATTCTAGTGATATGAATTTAGATATTTTATTGTGAGTTAATTTCTTACTCATTATAAGTTAAAAATAATTAATTTTAATTATATAGTTATTTTACTATATTTCTAGCATACCAATTACAAGTTTATTAAATAATCACATAGGGTTCCCATTTCTATTTACTGAGGTAAAGTAGAACCGTCTCACTCACAAATTTGGGATGGAAGGACATTCATTGTATATACTTGGTACTCTTCTCTTTACCATGTCTGATGTGATTTGGTTTTCTCTATTACTCATGGTCCCCCACTACTCTTTTTCTCAGATGTGCGATTGGTTCTATGGGTTTGATCACTACTTCCTTCCCGTCCTCCCATATATCCTCTGTGATATCCCTTTGATGTTTCCAATATTTTTTTTGGGATATTATACCCTTTTTACTGGTATTGTAGTTTTCCAATGAATTTTAGGGATGATAATGCTCCCAACCCATTAGTAGTGTATGGTTTTGTTATTAATCTTTAATGTACCCACAATGCGAGATCTATCAAATCTAGTTGAAATGTTTTCTTAGTGTTTTACAAGGAAAACAATTTGAGGCCTTCATTTTTCTTAGGTTTCATCTTCTATATGAATTTAATATATTTTTATTCTTTAAAAAATTTTTATGGACATCTAATGTGTTCATGTTTTGTTTCTTCATTGGGTTTGAGTTCGTTTTCTAAAGTCTTATTAGCATATGTTTTTTCAATTATCTGAAACTATTGGATGTTATTTTTGGTTTTTGAATCTCCAAATATTCAGTTCCCTTAGTGACCAATCTGGTGTATATCCCACCCCTTTTTCACTACTCTTTTCCATGGTTACCCATGGTCGAGTCTCTATAAGTTCACCTTGATCCTTATTCCAGTCCAACATTTTCTATTTATAATTTCTATTTTAAAAACAAATAATACATATTAAAATTTTCAAATATAAATTTATATCCAAATTAATCAAAATTTTAACTTCTAGTTAATATATAGTGTATTAAATATTACATTGATTAGTGCATTCTGAAAAATAATAAAATCTTTATAACCACACCCAAGACTCCATTTTATGATATATTGGTCCTTTAAATTTATTCCTAATTTTCAATTGGAGGTTTAGGATCTATATTGAACTGGGTTGGGATAACCAAAAAAATACAATGACTTAGATTTATATATGGTTTGTCTTTTATTTCATATAATATTTGGATAGTAACTAGTGATAGGGTGTAAAAACGATATAATTGGGTGTCCTTTCACCCTCAGAAACCAAGTAAAACTCACATGGATCCCACCCATAAATATAGAATGTCCCTATAAGATCCCAGTTTTTGGAAAGGTATGTTTCTGTTATGTTTTGGTTGAATCCATTATTTCGGGCTTCAAGGGATGTTTCTTGAAAGTGTGAGAGGCCTTAGGGGTGTTCTGGGGGCTTGGGGCATGGTAGAAAGGAAAAAATATGGGCAATAGGCCAGGGCGCACAGCCTGCACACTTTCAGGAAAACCGTGCGGCCTGCCTAGGCTAAACCATGCGACCCTTCCTCCTTCAGACAAAAGCATGCACACGGTATGCACATAGTTTGGCAAACCTTTCAACTAAATCATGCGACCCTTCCTCCTCCAGAAAGTGGCATGCATTTGTTTTGCGCACGTTTTTCCAAACCGTGCGGACAAACCGTGCGACCACTTAATGTTGGGAAAAATTAAAATTTTTCCACTCCGGGCATTAAAACCCCACTCGGGATTTCTTCTCATTTCCTCCCTCTCCACCCTAGGCACGAACCAAATCACCAAAAGGATCCAATAAACCACTATCCTTCAATTCTAAGGCATTTTTGGTGTCGTTGGTTGTGGATCGACGCTCCAGGTAAGGCTAATATCATATTTGGTTCTCTTTTTGTTTTAGGGTTTGTATCGTCTCTCCCTCTCGTTCTGATGCTCTAAAACCTTAATTTTTGGGTGAGTTTTAGGTTGATGCTCCAAAGGTCGGTTGGATCGAGGTCTAAGGACTCGATTGAGAGTTCATTCAACCGCAGTTTCGAGGTAGGTGGTCTAAAAGTGATATCCCATTGTTATTTGGGTATCTTGTGCTTGTTTAGTTGTGTTCTTGCTTTCCTATGGTTGTGTTTTGGATAACCTTGGATTGTTTGGTAATAATGGTGTTTAAAATTGAAAATGAGAACCCCCATGATCCCCGTGGGATGTGTTGGGATATACTTTGCCTAATTGTGGTCATCCATGGGATGTGCCGGCTTTTCCAGGATTTGGGATTGATATTAAACAAATGACCTTGTTTTAATGAATTGTATATCCCTTGATAAATATTTTGGCACGGTTGGTTGAACATGGAATAGAAGTTAGGTGACGCAACTATAGATGGAAATAACCGAAGGGTTAAGTGGAATGGGTTAAATGGTTTATTCATGGGAGTTATGAATTGTCTAAATAGGTTAATGTGTAAACTGATTAAAGACCATAATGGGATAGATTATGGGTTTAATGTTGAATGATTTGTGAGATAGGCATAACACATGGGATTTGGGTGAATGGTTAAATGACGTGAAATGGTAATGTGTTAATGGGTGTAGGCGTGATGTGGATTCCAAAGATGGTTATTGTGAATAGTGTTTTCAGAAGGGCAATGCTTTCGATGGTTGATGGTTACATACATATAATAATGTTCACATGGATTCGTAGAGTGGGGAATGACTTGAGGATCTACGCCCATGGGTCAATTGAAGACTGAGGTTCTATACACCACCCTAAATGCACGATTTAGGAATGGGGACCGAGGGTCTATTCTCCTAACGGTTGCATCCACCTGGAATGAGGCTTTGAGGTGAGGTTATGGTTTCTATTAGGGTTAGTCCTAGTGACATACAATAATGATGTGTTTACCCTCTTGGATTTGATGGTTGACATTAGACCCATGTGATGTAATGTATGTCTTTAACCCATGAAAATGTGATGAATGGTAGGTGATGATAATTGTTAATAAATTAGTGGTAATGGGAAGGCAATGGCTTGGTTCTGAACATGTTAATGAAACCTTAATTAATTACATGGAAATTATCATTCATATTCCTTTGCATTCAATACCCGTTCATACTGAATATTTTTGTAGACACTGTTGGTGGTGTCCTACTGAGTTGTACTCACACCCTGCTTGGGCCGCCATTGCGTACCTGAGCATACTTCATGTTTGTAAGTCAGGAGAAGGCCAAGGGTCCATTCTAGATAGTGAGTGGACATGGGTAGCACTTTGTGGTGGATCTGGACTTGGAGTTCGGACCATTTTCGGGATCTGGACCATTGTCTTTGTTTGGGGTTTTTTCCACTTTTACACATTCAGTATGACATGAAATATTTAATTGTTGGAAATTGTTGTTATACATGTTCTTTGTATGTTGATTATTGTTTCTGCTATTAGTTTATTCTGTTGTGGGTTACTCTGATAAAAAGTGGGTATAGTCCCCCCACTTGACCACATAGTCCCCTGCTGCTATTTGGCAGCCTTTGGCGTACGGGGAGGCACGCTTAAGTTCATGTAACCACCCAGCTTAGAGAACTGGCTTAGTGGAATTTGGGTTTGGGACGTTAAAAAGTGGTATTAGAGGAGGTCTTTCTTCTCCTTATCTGAGGTCTTGTTATTATGGATTGGTAGCCAAGGGTAATGATGTGTTGGCCCTTGGTAACGAGCTCGTCCTTGGGAGTAGCTAACCCATGTACGGGGGAAACCCCAATCACCCTCGGTGGGAAATGTTGATCTTGGTGGTGTGTTGTTACAGTTGATGATATTTCATCGTTGGGTGATTCACCTGTGGTTTGATGTTACTGTTTTATGATATATGTCTCGTGGCCTTAATGACAAGAGGATTTTCATTCATGCATCATTGTAGTCACCTAGTGATATTGGTGACATGAATTGTGTTATGCACAAGCACATGGTGGGTGTGTGAGGCAGGAAAGTAGGGTGCATCATGCATTTCATTAAACCATGAAATAATGAGAAGAAATAAATAAAACAAGTGGATAAATGATGTTAATGGAGTAATAGGGTTTGAACTAAGTTGGAAAATGTTATTGGGATGGCATATGAAAAGTGGGTTGTTGTAGATATTAAATAGTATTTGATAAAGTCATGAAAGTTATGTGGTATGCGTGATAAATCTCATGGTTGGAATTATAGAGAAATTCCACCATGACGTCGGTTACCAGTTGGGAAACGGAAGGATGTTCTTGAGAACACTCCTCCAGTAGAGGAGCAAGAATATGTGGTAATCAATGAAGGTAGAGAAGACCAGTTCTGGGAGAACTTGTCTCGCCTTATGGTGATGATGGATCGGGATCCAGGGAGGGTTGCACCGAGTATGTTTGAGCTGAACAGGGAGTTCCAGCTGCAGAACCCTCCGACTTTCATAGGAGTCGGTGGTCCAGAGGTAGTGGAGTTCTGGTTAGAGTCTGTACAGATGAAACTGGATCATCTAGAGACCCCTGTCGAAAAGCGGGTGAATCTGGCCACTTATATGTTGTGGGGCCAGGATAGGCGTTGGTGGGACATTCAGGATCAAATCAAACAGGCTGAGGGAATGTCATGGATGTTTTTTCAGGAAATGTTTCTGGATAATTTCTACCCAGAGACTTTGAGATAGGAGTGGGCTGTAGAGATTATGAGCCTGACTTAGGGATCACTATCGGTGATGGACTATGCTAGTCGCTTCACTGATTTGAGATGATTTGTCCCAGAGTTAGCAGGGGATGAAGTAGCAGTAGAAAGGCGTTTCCAGGATGGGCTGAGACATGAAATCAGGTCTCAAGTAAACATCTTCCTCTTGAAGAGGTTCGCAGATGTAGTAGATGAGGCACTGATCTCAAATGGAAACCTGAAGGGAGCTTCGGGTAGTGGACTTGTGGTTCCAGTGGGGCAGATGAGCGATGCCGCTATCGATGGTCTGAAGTGATGCCATGAGAGCTCACAACATGGAGAAAGTGTGAAATGTGGCTGGAAGAGAGGGTCAGCCTCTCATAGTGGAAACCAAGTGTTCTGTTATCAGTGCGGTCGGCTAGGGAATATGCGTGGACAGTGTCCTTGACCTCCAGTTGAGTGCCGTTCGTGTGGCTGGATGGGACATGTGTAGAAGTTCTATAAGAGAACTCGGAAGGTGTGCACGTATGATGGTGGAAGTCAGGTACCAGATACTGGAAGGGGATCAGTTTCCCTGTATTAGGTAGGAATCTGGAGCTCCACGAGCCATACTTGTAGGGGCGGTGTTCATGGAACTCCTGGGCAATATCACTCACACCAGCAGGGTAGTGCAGCATAGGGCATTCAGGATGGAGCCCAGGGTAAAGGGGTGAGTTATCTTCAGGAAGTTCAGTTTGCACCTGGTGAGGGCGAGACTGTACCATCAACAGTTCGAGGTATAATCCTTGTAGCTTCTACTTTTTCTAGTGCATTGTTTGACACAGGTTCCACACACTCTTTTTTATCTTCTCAACTTGTGGTGGTGCTGGGTTTTCTTGTGGAGGGGGTGTGTGGGGTGATGTTAATTGACACTCCGTTGGGGGTATGGGTGGAGGATATCAATTAGTGCAAGGGACGTTCCTTGGATGTTGGTGGGTATCATTTTATGTGGGACTCGTTCATTCTCGAGATGTCAAGGTTTGACCTAATCTTGGGAAGGTATATGTTGGTGTTGTATCGGGTGCATATAGACTTTTATTATCGCATAGTATCATTTAGGTCGCTTGAGGGTGACACTTATGCCCACAATGGTGAATAAGATATTCGAGCAGGGCGTGTGAGGAAATTTTGTCAACATATGAGTGGACTCACGACTCAAGTTTCATGTCTCATGGTTGATGTTTATGAGTGATGGGTACAATCAAATTTTCCTCCTGTGGTGGTTCAGTTTCAGGACGTGTTTCCTGAAGATTTCTCGGGGTTACCCCCCAAGAGGGATGTTGAGTTCACAATCGAGTTTCTACCGGGAGCGGAGCCAGTTTTCATTCCACCATACCTTATGGCACCGGAAGAACTCTTGGAACTGAAGGTTCATCTTGAGGAGTTGGATCATAAGGGGTTTATTCTTCCCAGTATTTCTCCTTGGGGATCACCCATTCTTTTTGAAAATAAGGCTGATGGGTCATTAGGTCTATGCATTGACTCTCGAAAGTTGAATCAAATGACAGTGAAAAACAAGTACCCTCTTACTAGAATTGAAGATGTGTTTGATCAGTTGATGGTGCATCGGTGTTTTCTAAGATTGATCTGAGGTCAGGTTAACACCAGTTGAGGGTGAGGTCTTCCGACACACCGCGGACAGCTTTCTGGAGTCTGTACGAGTTTTTTGAGTTTGCGGTAATGCCTTTCGGCTTGACCAATGCACCGGAAATGTTTATGGCCTTGATGAACTAGATCATTCATCTGTATTTAGATCGGTTTGTGGTTGTCTTTGGTGACGATATCTTAGTGTACTCGAAAAATCACGATGATCATGCCCAACATCTGGACAACGTCTTGGGTACGCTAAAAGAGAACTGGCTATATGCCAAGCTATCCAAGTGTCAATTATTGCAATGTGAGGTATATTTTCAGGGTCACATCATCTCGGAGGTAGGTGTGTCCGTGGATCTAGAGAAAGTACAGGCTGTTGTATCTTGGGTGCAGCCCAAGATCGTTTCTGATGTTTAGAGTTTTCTGGGTTTGGCCGAGTATTACCCAAGGATCATTATGGATTTCCCTCACTTGGAAGAACCACTTTCGGGCTTGACCAACAAGGGAATCAGGTTCGAATGATCTGAGGATTGTGAGAATTCCTTCCATGAGTTGAAGAAGTGTCTGACGACCGCACCTATCGTTATCTTACATGAGTCGGGTAATAGGTACATCGTGTTTTGTGATACGTCCATAATCGAACATGGTGCTATGTTCATGAAAGATGAGGTGGTGGTGTATTATGGGTCAAGGCATTTCATACCCCATGAGCCGAATTATTCCACTCATGACCTTGATTTGGTTGTAGTAGTGTATTCCTTGAAGTGTTGGAGGCACTATCTATTGGGAGAACGGTTTACCATGTTTACCGATCATAAGAGTTTAAAGTACATCTTCTCACAGCGGGATATGAATCTTCAAGAGTAAAGATGGGTTGAATATCTCAAGTCTTTTGACTTCAAGTTGGTATACACACCAGGAAAGGGAAACAATGTTGCAGATGCTTTGAGTAGAAAGGTTCAGAATCAGGTGGTTCAGGAATCCAGCAATGAGTGGAAGGTGATGGCTTTGTTTTCAGAGATGCACCTGGAGGTGCAGGAGGATAATTTTCAGGTCACTCTTGCTTCATTAATGATGGAGTCGATGCTTTTGAGTCGATTTAAGGAAGGTCGGATTGATGATCCTGAGTGTTTGATCTTGACAGAAAGGCTTAGAGGTGGGGAGCTACTTTCTAACTAGGCCGTAAGTTTAGATGGTCTGGTTCGTGTTCGTGATCGTGTGGTGCTGCCAAAGTGTGTGCGGGAAGAGTTGATGCATGAGTTCCATTCATCAAAGTGGTTAGTGCATCCTGGTTTGACCAAGATGTATTATGGTCTCTGAAGGCAGTTTTGGTGGCCTGGAATAAAGAAATAAGTTGTGGGCTCTGTGGCACGGTGTCTTACCTGTCAGCAGGTGAAGGTCGAGCATCAATTCCTAGGTGTATTATTACATCCATTTCCCATTCCATAATGTAAGTGGGTTGATGTTTCAATTTATTTTTTCATGGGTCTTCCGAGGACTCCGTGGAAGAATGATTCAGTATAGGTGATTGTGGATCGGTTAATGAAAGTGGCTAATTTATTACCGATTCAGGAGACCCGTATAGTCGACGAGTTGGGTGAGTTGTATGTATAGGAAATAGTTAATTTGCATGGGGTGTCGCAGAACATAGTTTCGGACCGATATCTTCAGTTCACATCGCGTTTCTGGCAAGGGTTTCATAAGGGGCTTTTTAAGCAGGTGTTTTTGAGTACGACTTTCCACCCGCAGATGGATGGGCAGTCAGAGCGTACAATCCAAGTGTTGGAAGACATGTTAAGAGCTTGTGTCATGGACCTTGGTGGATCTTGGGAGAGGCACCTATCATTAGTTGAGTTTTCTTACAACAACATTTTTAGTTTACGATTCAAATGTCACCATTTGAGGCACTCTATAGGGGGCTATGTAGATATATGTTCTATTGGATCAACACCGGTGAATCCAAGTTGTTGGGGCCAAGTCTCATGCAAGAGACTTCAGAGAGAGTCATGTTGATCTGGAAGCAGATAGATATGGCTTAGAGTAGGCAGAAGTCGAATGAAGATCAGAGGCGTAGACCTCTTGAGTTTGGGGTGGGTGATAAATTGTTCCTTCGGGTGTCTCCAATGTTGGGTCACCGACAGATTCGAAAGCCGGGTAAGTTGGCACCTAGGTATGTGGGTCCTTTTGAAATTTTGGAGAGGATCAGACTACTGGTTTATTGGCCATCTGTTCCACAGCGGTATGGTGGGGTGCATGATGTGTTTCTTGTGTCGCAGCATCGATAGTATCATCCTGACCCATATTACATGGTTGATGTTGAGGATGTGGAGCATGAGGATGATGCATCCTTTGAGGAGCATCCAATTCATGTGGTGCATCATAGTGATAAGATCTTGTGAGGCAAAGTTATGCCATTTGTGTGAGTACTATTGAAGCATGGGAATGTTCAGGAAGAAACATGGGAGAGCGGATCAGATAATCATGCATAGTGGCCCAAACACTTCTCTTCGGTGGATTAATGAGGCTTTGATGCTTGGCTCGAGGACTAGCCATTATAAGGTGGGGATATTGTAAGATCACGGTTTTTGAAAAGGTATGTTTCTGTTATGTTTTGGTTGAATCCCTTCTTTCATGCTTCAAGGGATGTTTCCTGAATGTGTGAGAGGCCTTAGGGGTGTTCCAGGGGATCAGGGCATGGAATAAACGAAAACTCTAGGCCATAGGCCAGGACGCACGGCCTATGCACGGTCAGGAAAACCGTGCGGCTTGTCCAGGCTAAATCGTGTGACCCTTCCTCCTCCGGACAGAAGCATGCGCACGGTTTGCACATGGTTTTCCAACCTTTGGGGCTAAATCGTGCGACCCCTCTTCATCCAGACAGTTGCATGTGCACGTTTTGCGAATGGTTTTCCAAACCGTGCGTACAAACCGTGCGTCCACTTAATGTTGCGAAAAATTACAATTTTTCCACTCTGATCTTTAAAACACCACTTGGGATTTCCTCATATTTCCTCCCTCTCTACCCTAGGCACGAACCAAATCACCCAAAGGCTCTAAGAGACCGATATCCTTAGATTCTAAGGCATTTTTGGTGTCATTGGTTGCGGATCGATGCTCCGGGTAAGGCTAATTTCATCATTGGTTATCATTTTGGTTTAGGGTTTGTATATTCTCTCCCTCTCGTTCTGAAGCTCTAAAACCCGAAATTTTGGCTGAGTTTTAGGTTGAGGCTCCAATGGTTGGTTGGATTGAGGTCTATGGACTAGATTGAGAGTGCGTTCAATAACGGTTTATAGGTAGGTGGTCTACCAGTGATATCCCATAGTTATTTGGGTATTTTGTGCATATTTATTTGTGTTCTTTCTTTCCTTTGGTTATGTTTTGGATGACCTTGGAATGTTTGGTAATAACGGTGTTTAAAATTGAAAATGAGAACCCTCACAATCCTCGTGGGATGTGTTTGGATACACTTGACCTAATTGGGGCCATCCATGGGATTTGCTGGCTTTTCCCGGATTTTGGGATTGATATTAGAAAAGTGACATGTTGTAATGAATTGTAGAGCCCTTGATAAATATGTTTTCATGATTATTTAAACTTGGAATATAATTGAGGTGATGCACCTAGACTTGGAAGTAACCTAATGGTAAAGTGGAATGGGTTAAATGGTTGATTCATGGGAGTGATGAACTGGAAAATGTGGTTAATGTGTAAACTAATTAATGACCATAATGGGATAGATTATGGGTTTAATGTTTCATGCTTAGTGATATAGGCATAACACATGGAAATTGGTTGAATGAATAAATGATGTGAAATGGTAATGTGTTAAATGGTTAATGCATGATGTGGCTTCCCATGTGGGTTGTTGTGAATATTGTTTGCCAAAGGGAAATGGTTTGGATGGATGATGGTTACTTACATATAATCATGTTCACATGGATTTGTAGAGTGGGTTATGACTTGAGGATCTACGCCCATGGGTCGAGTGAAGACTGAGGTTCTAAACTCCACCCTAAATGCACGGTTTAGGAAAGGGGACTGAGGGTCTATTCTCCTAACGGTCAAATCCACCCGGACTGAGGCTTCGAGGTGAGGTTATGGTTTCTATGAGGGGTTAGTCCTAGTGAGATTGGATAACAATGTGTTTACCCTCTTTAATGTGATGGTTGAGCTTAGACCCATGTAACATAATGTATGTGTTTAACCCATGGAAATGTGATGAATGGTTGGTGATGATAATTAGTTATAAATGAATGGTAATGGAATGGCAATGGCTTTGTTCTGAACTTGTTAATGGAATCTTAATTAATTACTTGGCATTTATCATTCATATTCCTTTTCATGCACTACCCGTTTATACTGAATATTTTTGTAGACACCGTTGGTGGTGGCCTACAGAGTTGTACTCACACCCTGCTCGGCCCATCATTGGGTACCTGAGTAGACTTCATGTTTGAAAGTATGGAGAAGGGAAAGGGTCCTTGATAGATAGTGTGTGTACATGGGTACCACTTAGTGGAGGATCCAGACTTGGAGTCAGGACCATTTGGGGGATTTTGGCCACTATATTTGTTTTGGGGTTTTGTCCACTTTTACACTTATTGTATGAAATGACATATTTAATTGTGGGAAATGGTTGTTATACAAATTCTTTGGTTGTTGATTAATGTTTCTGCTATTGGTTTATTCTTTTGTGTCTTACTCTACTAAAAAGGGGGTATAGTCTCCACACATAACCACATAGACCCCCGCTGCTAGTTGGTAGCCTTTGGCATACGGGGATGCGCGCTTAAGGTCATGTAACCACCCGTCTCGGAGCACTGGCTTAGTGGATTCCTGGTTGGGGATGTTACATTCCCATTCATATGTTTCTTGTAAAAGTTAAAAATAACCTATTACAAAAAATAAAAAAAACCAGATTATAAATAGCCTAAATAATAACCAAATAACCAAATAATAAATAGAAAATAATGTGACAATAACATTATGGAAGATACAAAACGGTAAATTATATTAATGGTCGATATGATCAATACATCAGATATCCATAAGTGATTCCCATTGATCCCAAAATTATATATGATAAATGATCTCCCCATGACCAACATTCAGTACCAAATATTATACTATAAAGGACATCGAGCGTCATGGAATGCCACCATAACATGTGGTTCCATTACCGTTACTTTTATCCTATAAAAACATGTTCTCAAGAACCCAAAGTCATAATGATTGTGTGAAGATAATCATTGTAGGATGACACTATGAATATTTAAAACATATTTCACATTAATGATTTTTAATTATATTTGAAATTTCTATAATAAATTTCCCTTTGTTGTAGCTAAAAAAAATCCTTCAAACCACTTTATAAATATTTAGTTTTTTTATCTAAACCAATTCCCACAACACATGTGAATGGAATAATAATTTTTAATGGATGGTATAAATCATAGCCCAGACTATAATATACAGATAGTGGATGTGGGTGCATCAATCATAGAATTGAATAACAAGCAATATAACATAATCGAATGTTTCTTGCCATTGTATAAAGTTAAATGGAACTCAATTAAGGATCATATGTCAGAATGCATGATCCAAAAAAATTATAAGTGATATCTAGGTATCACAAACACCCATGTATGTATCCCATTCACTCTAACGCTAATTAACCCATATTTCCAAACCAATGAAACCAATACAATAGGTTATCACCCACACATATCATCCATATATACCAAAGGTGTACCATGTTAAACACATCAAATAAATCACAAAATAAATACAACCATTCATTTTTTAATATTATAATAATAAACCATTTACCATTGTCATGAAATTTCATACAAATATAATTTTCAATTAAAATCATCTTTTGAAACCCATTTGAAATAGAAACTAGGACACCCCAAAAATTCATGATTAAATATCTTTAATAGATTGTGTTTCTTGTGACACAGACTTAGCTTCTGTAACACACAAGATGATGATTTTGTGAAACGACACTTCAAAGTTAAAATTTATTAAATGATATATTTATAACTTATCCATTAAATATATAAACCTGAATAGTAATATGTAATATTTAAATGTTAATTATAATGTTTTCGGAGAATAAAACATATTAATAATGAAAATTATATGTTTTGAAATACTATTTTCCTAAAAAACCACATTTTGTTTCTTTTTTTGATCAATAATAAAATTAATTTCATAAAATCATAGAAATTTAAGTCATTAAATTAAACTTCAATTTTGAATTCATAATATCAAAATTTCTATAGGGTGAATTTTTGTTATTTTTTCCGAAAACATTAAATTTTCGATGAAGTGTAAAAACACTACATTAATGTTAAAAACTGACTTTTCAATTGAATAATTTTTTAAAATTAAATTTATTTTAATGTAAAAATAGAGAAATAATAAATATATTAACCCAATAAATTTCATTATAGTAAGTTTTATAATATAATTACATTTAATAATTCATTAAACGTTTAAACGTCATGTTACCTGCCTTATAGACGCATTTACAGGTTACCATTAAACAAAATTTTACCACTTCTTTGAATTAAATTTCCAAAAAATGAAAATAAATCGATGTAATCAATATGAAAAATGTTGTTATATTTGATCAGAATAATTATTGGTGAATAGTGTCTTTTAAATTTTATTTAACATGGTTAATGTTAAATACGGAATTTAATGGTAAAAACTTATTATATAATATAAAATTACTCAAAAATGTTTACTAATTTCGTTGTATAAGTTTTTTTTACTAAAATCAATATTAGGTCAAAAACAATACACTTCTTCAGCCAATTTTGTTTGATTATTATATTTATTAAATTATATATAAAGTCTATTTAAATGTATAATATTAAAATTTAAATAAATAAATAATTTTTAATATAATATTATACACAATATAAATTCTACTAAAAATATTAATTAGAAATTTAAGACATTTTTCTATATCATGATAATCTATTTATTGTTTTATGACATTAAATAATAAAATTTAATTTTGACATAATGATGATGAAATAAATGATTTATAAAAGAAATAATCAAATAAATGATATTAATAATATCAAAATAAATATAATATAACTTAATTAATACAATATAACAATTTTATATATACTTTTGACATGTTAGTGACATTATTTAACAATTGGTTCGAGGTTATCTTATTTGGTTGATATTTGTAAATATGAAAAAATTGAATTGTATTATAATTGACCTAAATAATATTTTAATATAAATCATATTTTATTAAATGATATAAAAGTCATAAAATTAAAAGTATAACCCAAATAAAATTTATAATGTCTAATATGTCATCAATGATCTAATTGGGGTTTTTTTAGAAATTTATTGTAACTATATTAACCCTATAGTTAAAAAAATTATTGGTTGAATCCATTTTAACACATAATGATTGTAGGATCATTATAAACCATTTCTTATCTTTTTAATAACGAAAATGTGTGTATAATAAATTAATATTTTAAGATGTTCTAAAAGTGCCCCTCACCACTCTTATAAAAGGGAACCATTCATTCTATTTAATTAACATCTCCAAAGCACCTTGTCTCGGCATTAACCTATACATTACTCTCCCAACCCCCATAAAATTATCCTAGAGGCCATTATTTTTTCACAAGGCCTACCTGCAGAGTCCATTTGTGCAAAATAAAATTAGACACTTGAAAACGATGTATTTTTTTTATCAATAAAATTCATTTTCATTTCATTTTCTACATTTTATTACTATTTTTTCTTCCAAACTAAAGAAATTAATACATAATTGAAAATATTATTAGACTTTTTTATTATTATAGGACAACCATATTATTTCATTTACTGATCCGATTAAACAAATATCACCATATCTGTGTACGTATGGCTTACCATCTCCACATCGTGTTGTAAACTTTTTTTCATGTACCCATTATTTCTATAGGTATAAAAAAGAAAATAAAGTATATAAATAAAGTATATAACATGATATTATTTATGTAAAATTAATATTCCATCGAATTGAAAACCATTTAACCCTTAAATAAGTGATATTTTCCCTTGTGAATACATGCGGCTTAACGTCTCCACGACATAATGAGATTCACCATCCACACTCACCATCCAATAATGATTATAAAAATATATATTATTAATAAGTATAAAATTAATGAAATAATAGTTATATTGTAATATATATATATATATATGTATGTATGTATATATATTTCATTCCTTTAATTCCTTTCAATATCATATGAAAACGGAAACATCGTTAATGCGTACGTACAACATACTCTCACCTTGAATAGTTTATTCTATTTCACATATATATATAATATATATTTAAATTCTGAATATATATGATATATAAATCATGAGATACATTCTGGACATATGTAAATCATGATCTATGTAATATGATTAAAAATAAAAAATCAAAACACGTCTGATAAAAAATTGATTATTACCCAAAAATGATGTTTTAACAAGAATGTTATTAATACAAGGGTGATATATTGTCATAAATGAATCATATATGATATGATAAATATTATTGTGATTTTGAAAAAAGTTAATAATATTTTAATCCCATTATTAAAGGGTTTTAGAGATGTATGATGAGTATCAGAACCAAGGTAAGAGAATTTCTTCTCACTTTTAATTTTCATGAGATATAAGCCATGATCACCAGCTATTTATTTTTTGTGCAGTATGTACTACACATTTTAAATTTTATACCATGATTAATTTTATCTTAATGTTATGTAAATTTTTATTTTATGATTTGTGGCTTATGATTTATATGTTCCTAGTCTCATGTGTTGCTCTCAATGTCTAAATATTGAATCCTTTCTCCATATTAAATAATCATGATATTAGAATTAATATTTTGTAGTATTTATATAATGGATTATAATGAAATTTTTATTTTTATTTTTAATTTCCATAAATTGATTTCAAAAGGAATAATTTTAAGGTTTTATGTTAGGAACTCTTCAACTAAAACATCATTTTAAATGTATACCGATTTATGCTTCTAAATCATTCTCATTAATGACCATGTTTTCACAATGGGGTTTATGGATTAATTATTTAGAAATGAATGATTTAAAATGATAATTCCTCTCAAATTTTTGTAAGATTTATGGGTCCCAATGATTCAAAAAAATCATTTTAAATAGATTCTTTTATAAGTGTGTGAATTTTGAAGAAGCGATTTTGAAGGAAAAATGTATATTTTCCTAACGATATTTTTATGAAATTACAAGATTATTTTAATCTATTCCAACATAATTTGTTGTAATTTATTCATAATTATGGATAATTTATTATTATATAATCTCATATATTTTATTTATGAATTTATGTTATGTTTGACTGTTGATGCGCTATTTTAATACAATTCATTGTTTATGGTTAACATATTAAAATTCCGTATAGAATATTTAATACATATGTTTATGATGGTTATGTTTCACCATTTTCATATGATTAATTCATTAGAAAAAGAGTTTAAGGGATTGTGGACTGGTTAATGAAATCCCTAAGGGTTGGGGACTATTAATGATATCCCCTCGATGTAGTGATAGTTCTGATGAGACAAATTAATTTGGGTTTTGAGAAAAGTATTACCTATATTATCTTCAAATGTAGCCATTCTGGTATGTCTAGTATTATTAATTCCCTTATTATAATATTATTTATTGATAATACATGTTATTATTTGACAATTAGAATATCTATGTAAATGTTTAAATGGCATTATTTGATTTATTTTTTCCATTTTAAAATTAAGATAAACTTTCAAATACTTTTGTTTTATTTTTATACCTTGACTGAAAGTAATTTTCATATTTCCGAATGATTCTATTATATTTCCTAACATTACTCAGCATCTGTGACCACCCCTTACTAATGTTTTATTTTGAAATTATTCTAAGATGTGTATTATGATTAATATATATGGTTATTCTTGTAGAATAATGGAAATCTATATGAATTGTTAGTGTTTTATTTTATTTTTTGAATTCTAATATAATGATCGTGTATATAATATATATTACCAATACTGTTTATTTGATTAGTCCTTCCAGATTTGATTCACTATAATTATGAAAATGTATTAAAATATTGCACCGAATTTTGGCTTTTTGAGTCAGGGCATTATAGTTAGTATAAATGGAACGTTAGAAACATCCACGGAAATAGATTTGTAAAGAATGTATTAGGAATATTAATCCTAAGATAGAATTTGAGGATATGTACAGAGGAATATCCTAAAATATTGGTTATGTAGAGATAATTTTTCAATTAATATCTAATACATCTCTATTTGGAAACTAAAAGTGGACATCGTTCTATCAGAGATGTACCTAGGAGTAATAACTCTGATAAGGTGTTATGGACGTGACTTACGGTAACCTGGTACATGACAATAGGCCTTACTGAACACTTAGTATGACAATCTCGGGGGATATCCGTAGAATAATTTATATTTTATATAGAAACTATTATGAATGATATGTCCCCAAAGAAATCATTTTTATGATTTTGTATTATATATGAATAATTTTTTCAATTTATTTTAAGTATTTTACTTGTTTAGAATAATTGATCAATATTAATAACATAATATAGTGTATTCCATTATTTATAACAGTTTCCTAGAATAAGAAATGAAAACTCCACAAATTCACAAGATCCAAATATTAAGAAATACCATATCTTTTAGGGTCTTTAGACAACATTTCGAAGGGAAACAACATCTCGTGTATTCTCATCATATATTAAAATAGTATAATGTGTTAATAAGATATGTATATAATTATATGAGGCATATGGAATTGATGGGGACCATGTGAAATATTGAATAGTATATAAAAATATGGATAAAGGGAAGAAGGGAATGAAATATTTCCCAAAATGTGATAACTGTTGAAAGAATCAACCTAGAAAATGCTTTAAGGGAATGAGATTTTGTTATAGGAGTAGAGAAAAAAACACCATGTTAATTTTGTCATGGATAATAAAAATGTTCTTAATATAAAATACCTCAATTTTAATGATATGGGACACTATGCGAAGAAATCTCCCAATCGTCAAAGGAATATATCCCTGATGATGTTATTGGTTAATGATCAGGTTATGATATGCCGCAAATAAAGAGGAATGATTAATATCCATATTGAAGGATTATGTCATTATATTATTTTATTAGAAATGTCGTGGTTATATGAATTTTGGTTTATATAAGTATTGTACTGCAGTACTATTTCATTAATGAATTGAGATTGTATTATAATAAGAAAAGTGGCACCATTTCATGTTAAAAATTATGGAAAATATATAGCTAAGGGAAAGATAATACATATAATGTTACTGATACTACGATTATGATGTTGGGATAAAGAGTTTATTGACATAGATAATGTATATTGGATATTTTTTATTACCTTGGACCAGATTAAGGGTTTGTTTATTCTATCATTTTTAGAGTTAACAACATCATTGTATTTAAGTAGTATATCGAATATTGTAGTTTTTTTTGGAATAAGAAAAATTATCATATTCAATATGGTGTTACAGTAATGTTGGATATTAGAATCATTTAATAGAATACGCGATGAATGTATTGACATATTTGGTATCTGAAAAAATAAGTCTTATGTTAGTATGATTTTAGAAATTTAGTGGCCTTCGTAATAAATTTTTGGACTGTATGTTTGGAAAAAAGTATTTTGTATCAGTCTAATGGTTGAAATGGATTACGTTAAACTTTGGATTCAATTTTTAATTGTTAAAAAATTTATTATTATTATTTTGGGAATTTATAAAAAAATATTTTTATGAAAACAGAAGACCTACATGTTAGGCGCCAACCCATCACGTTGGACAAGGCTTCGTGAATCGAACCCACTACGGATGTGTGATAAGGGTTTATCACATACCACATGCCAACATAATATCCCTAGTTATTATAAAATAGTTTAATTTATTTACCTGGAATAAGATAATTCTTGGAATCTTATTTGATTATTAAAAATAAAATATTTATGAATTTTATTATTTTTTTAGAGAAAGATGAGTTTGTGGAAGAATTTGGTTAAATGATGAAACTGTAGTTTTATTCATCCTTTTTTTCTTATTATATGAGGTAAATTGATTCTTAAAATATAGGAAATGATTATAAAACCAAAAATGTTTTCCTTGTAAATTATTTTGTGATGAATCAAATGGTCCCTTGGATTATCGCAGATTTATATCTTTCTAATTATTACCATTCTCCTAATAATGTTCTCAATAGCTCTCTATTAGATCTTTGTCGTTAAATTTTATATAATTTACATGATTTATTATATATAACCTTATTATGTTTTATCTCTGGGGACCTGTGTACTTCCAATTCTCTCTTTTAATATTCTTGTCCCCTTAATCATTTTCTGATGTGGGATTTCAATAAAGATATTTTGAAAAATCCAACCCATATTTTTTGATTTCATCTTTCTATTGAGATGATGGAATTTAATCAGCGAGTGTATAATGTAACACAGAAATATTTTATGGATCATTATATTAAATATCTTGTGTTTCACACAACAATGACTTGGATTTTGTAACACGCAAGATTGAGTTTCTATTAAACAATACTTTTGTGATTCAATTATTTAAATGATATATTTATAACTTATCGATTAAATATCATAACATAAATAGTAATAAAAAAATAAAATGTTATTTATAATGTTTTCATATTAATAAAACATATTTATAATGCAATTTTTATGTTTTTGTAAAATAGTTATATGTTTATAAATACTATTTTTATAAAGGAAATACATTTTATGTCATTTTGAGAATAATAATAAAATTACTTTTAGACACTCTTAGATATATAGTTTGGTAAAATAGACTTAACTTTTGAAATTTTAATATAAAAATTATCCTATGGTGAGTTTTTATTGTAATTTTTTCTGAAAACATTCAATTGTTAATTAATACTGAAAAACATTACATTATAGTTAAAAAGGCAACCTTTTAATTTAAATAATTACATTAATTTAAATTTATTTTAATGAAAAAATAGATAAATAAAGAATATATAAACCCAATTTAGGTCATTATAATAATTTTATAATATAATTTGACATAAAAATTCCTTGATCATTTAAATACATTTTTACCCACCTTCTATCCACATTTTTCTATAAGCAATAGGCATAAGTTGACCGCTTCAATAAATTGAATGTCTAAAAACATACATAGATGGTTGTAATAAATTTGAAAAATATGGTTCAATTGGATAATAAAAATTTATTTTAAATATAATTTTTTATTTACCACATTTAAAGGTAAATAGTGAAATTAAAGGTAAAAAAATTATAATAATTAAAATTAACATAGAAATTGTCCTAATATAATTTGATTAGTGGGTTTTTTATCCAAAATAAATCATAGTTCATGAAGATTATCCGTTTTATTCCACATGTGCTAGAGTAAGAAATTTATTACATTTTACTTAAATAATAGTTAAAATTTTAATATTCAAATTTTAATAACAAAATAATTTTTAATATAGTGTTATACAGAAGATAAATTCAACTATAAATATTCATTAGAAATATATGAAATGTATCTACATAATGATAATATATTTATAATTTTTATACTTTAAATAATTAAATTTAATTGTGACACAATGATGATGGAATAATTGACTTATTATATGATGAATCAAATAAATAATATTAATAATATTAAGATAAATATAATTTGACATAACTAATGATGTACACTAATTTTATAGATATTTTATACACGATATAGATATATTTTATGTATTGGTTTGATGTTTTCATGTTATATTGATATTTTAAAAAATTAAATTATTGAAAAGTATTAAAAGTGAAAAATATGATATTTTTAAATAAATACTATTTTATTTTATGATATAAAATTCATAAAATCAAAGGTTAGGAAAATTCTATTGAATAATTTCATATATTTCATAAATGATCCAATTTGGGTTCATTTTTCATTTTATAGTTATTATATTAACCCAACAATGTAAAAATACAAGAATACCTAATAAGAGTTATCTTATATTACTAAGGGTTATATCCAAAAAAGATAATGTAAATTTATAAATTTATTATAAATTCATATTTTAATATATTCCAAAAATTCCCCTCACATATCTTACAAAAGGGAACATCTTCCTTTCATTTAATAACACACTAAAATCCATTTGGATCTGACAAAACCAACCAATTTACCCTCCCAACCTCCCTCACTTCATCCAATAATCCATACATTGGGTATAAATACAACCTAGGGAGTAATTTTTTGTAAATTAAAAGGAAAAACATGAAGAAGAGGTAATATTTTTACCAATTCAATTCCATTTATTTTATTCTTATACTTTTTTTCTATTATATTCAAGATAAATTAATAAATCTCAAATATAACATATTATGAGATTTTTTTAATTATTTTGGGACCACCATATTACTCCATTTACCCATCCTATGAAAAACAATATCACCAAGTGTGCGTGCATACGGCTTACCGTCTCCACGCCAAGGTGTAAACTATTATTCATTTACTCTTAATTTATATGTTTTTAATGTTGAATACAAAATATTTATATAACAAATATAACATGATATTGTTTCTATACAAGTCATATTTAATCCAATCCCATACTATTTTACCAATAAGGGAATGACAACATCTGTTGTGCATACATAAAACGTACTGACTCTACGAAGCAATGAGATTCATCTTCCACGATCACCATCCAAGAATGATTATAAAAATATATATTATGAATAGTTATGAAATGTATGAAATAATAATTTTACAATTATAATATATATATATATATATATATTTACATATATGTAATTCACTTACTTCCATTCAGTATGATAAGAAAATGAAAACAACGTTCTTGCGTACGTATGGCCTACCATCTCCATGAAATGTGTATTCCATTTCATTTATCTCTATATTACATATATTTAAATTTTTAATATATATGTTATATAAATAATTTTATAAAGATTTTATGTATGTAATATATTATTTATGAAATACTATCAATACCAACAAGACAAAACACTTGCGAAAAAGAAATTGATTATTACCCGAAATGTTGCATTAACATCTTAATTATTTATAAAAGGGTAATATAATGTCATAAATGAATCATATATGATATAATAAATATTATTATGTTTTTTTAAGAAGTTAATAATTTGTTTAAATCCATTATACAGAAGTTTGTTACATATTTTGAGAGTATGACAAATAAGGTAAGAGAATTCCATTTCACATTTAATTTTTGTGAGATATGATCCACGTTCACCACCTATTTGTTGTGTGTTCTTTATGTACTGCCACTATTATGTTTCATATCATGAATAAATTTATCCTCATGGAAATAAAACTTTCATTTGAGGTTTTTGGGTTATATTTTATATGTTAAAAGTGGTATGGGTCACTTTTAATATTTAAATAATTAATCCTTACTCCAAATTCAATATTCTTGATATTATCAAGAAAGTTTATTTATATGTATAGTATGGATTATATAGAAAATTTTATATCAATTCTTAATTTCATTAAATTTTTTTGAAAAGGAATATTTTTAAGGTATGCACGTGACTATTAGAATTACACAGTATTTTAAAAGATTTAATTAATCATGATTCTAAATCATTCTCAATAATGGCCATGTTTTCAATTTTTTTAAATATTAATTTATATATAGATGAATATTTATAAATTATATTTCATTTAAAAATTATCAGTGTGGTATGTGACACTTTGATTCCAAAATATCTTTTGAAATGGGGTTTTTATATGTATGCAACTTTTGAATAAATGGGATTCATTTAAAATGGGGTATTTTCATCAAGATAATTTTTTATGACTTAATTAGATTATTTTCATCAATTTGAAAATAATTTAATGAATTTTATTATTAATTGATGTTAATTTATTTTGATACAATATTCAATATTTTATTGAAGTGTTTATTTATGTTTGATAGGGGATGTGATATTAGGATACAATCATGGTTTGTGGTTAAAGAAATAACATTTCATATTCTATTTTTAATATGAATTCTCGTGTTGGTTATGTTTCACCCTTTTATATGAGGAATTCATCAGAATTAGTAACTAATGTGTTGGGGACCAATTAATGAAATCTATATGGATTGGAGACCGGTTAAAGAAATCCCAATTTGTTGAGGACTAGTTAATGGAAGCCCTATGTGTTGGGTAGCAGTTAATTATATCCCTTTGATTCAATGATAGTTCTAATTAGATAATCTGATTTGAGTTTTGACAAATGTTTCACCTGTATGGTGTTGTCTTGATCCCTGATAGTTTGTATGATATTATTAATTCTATCATTATGAGATTAGTTATTGATAATAAATGTGATTCTTTTTTATGATAAAATCCATGTGAATGTTTAAATGAAATTTTTTGATTTATTCTATCAATATTATAATAATGTTATTGTTTTAAAATATATTTAATTAATTTTATATGTTGACCTAAACAATTATTCTTTTTTATGAAATATTCTAACATAATGTTTAACCTTACTGATCAACTGATCTCACACCATTCATATGTTTTATTTTCCCATTATTCCATGATGTGTACAATGATTTATATTCAATGTTAATTTAGGAAAATAATGGAATTTTGAAAGGATTATATTTGTTCTATTTTTTGAATTTTAATGTAATGTTCATTTATGAAATCTATTTTTCCAATACTACTAAACAGATTGGTCCTTCAAGATTTTACTTCTTAAAATCATGAATATTTATTAAATAATGAACTAACTCCTGCATTCTTTGGTAGGGGGTTTTCAAAAAACATTTTTAAAAAAAATTCATCAAAAATATAAAAGTGTAAATATATGTTTTAAAGAAAACCCCATGAAATAACCACTTAACAAAACATGATATTACAATCACACTAAAAAATATACCTTGTACATTATTAATAAATTTCTTGTGTAATTTATAAACAGAAAATATAAAATCAATGAACTATAGGTATCCCAATTGAAAGATGATTAGTATATACACACAATCATTAATGATAAAGAAACATCATTTCCATTAAATAAAATGAAAATTGATAAGAAGGATAAGAATTAATGAAACTAAAAACCAAATAAATTTCATTAAATTCAAATACCATACCTTAGAAAATGAACCCACAACCACTTAAGGATTAAATACAGAACGAAAATGGAATGATATGGTTTTTTAGGATGAGAAGATGATAAATCCATAAGAAACTAATACCTAATATTAATAAATCCACATCAATAAAAAAATCACACGTGGTATAATTAGTGGTATAATTTTTACAATATATCAATAATTCATTAAAATTTGGAGAAAATGGGGTTTGGGTTAAATGCATTTAGATGTTGATTAGGGTAAAATGTGAATTTAACATTTACTTTTAAAAAAACTCATCATAATACTCCATGATTTGGTTAAGGTAACCATGGAATGGAGACCCAATAAAAATTATTCCAACGGTGTGGACTACAGAACATGATAAAAGTGGAAATAAAATTAAATTGGGGTCAAAACCCCAAATAATCCCCCAAGGCGCAGCTGTCTGTGTTGTTTTGTGCACCCCCTCTAGAAATTTTTTTCGTGTGGCCCTCTAGGCTATGAAATATGTGTATATAAAATGGTGAATTAACATTTCACAATTCCTATAGAACTCTGTAATGTATTTTGGTTCCCCATAGTTCATTTATACCCATACCATCCTCAATACGTCATGGTTATTTCTGACTATGAACTGATACCCTGGAAAATTAAAATCATTTAGACCCGAACATTGAAACACCCTAAAAAGAAAAGGGAAATAAAAATATAAGAATATTAAGGACAAAAAATCTATCAATAAATGATTTTATACATAAAAATGACATCGGGTATCCAAATACATCACACTACGCCACATTTTGGATCCAAAAAGACCTTTTTGAATATCTTATGAAAACTTGGGAGGTTACCTCTCTATCACTATGGATTCACACACCAATGCCTTGTGTCTATATCCATCACATTTATATAGAAGATATAAAATTTTTATAGATATTACACCAATCACATTGCTCTTTAAGTACACAATATTAATGAGATTATTAACTACAGTGGTGTCAGGTTTCAACTCCATGTCAACTAACTAAACTATTTAAAATGGGTCTGGATGGTATTTCATCAGATGGAATTGACAATATACATTGTTAATGGATATGAACAATGATTTTATGTCTATATTTTAAACCATATTCCCATGAATCCTTTTGATCACAAATATATGGATACATCATGTCATCAAAATACACTGCTCACTTAATTGATGATGTCCAAGTCAATGAGATATTCTTGGATAAATATGACTCTGAATTTTAATATCAATCCTAATACAATGAGGATAAAAAATATTATTTTTAGAGACACTAATCTATCACTAATATTCTCTTAATTCGGAACATCCTCTTAGTTATCTCTTAAATGAGGCTCAGACCCAAGAAGGAATGATCACACAATTCTGATCACCAATGAGTGGACCAAAATGACTGTCTATACAAAGCCTCAATGGGTTCTATATTAATAAATCATCAAATATATTATTAGATAAGAACATGAAAAATTATATATCCCAATATCATGTTCCCCTAAAATCAAGCACATAATATTGGTGGATATCCTACAATAGCTGGATGACCGTCTTAGATTGTCTATCTACATATGGATGATATATTGTTATTAACATTAATAGAGAACCAATCACTTCCAAAATACCCCTCAAAATGTAGAATTTGAGCAAGGTTCTTGAAAAGGAATGATGGAGAAAGGAACACCATTAATCTTAACAACCTCTATGTAATATAATTTTTCAGGCTTCTCCACTTTAGTCGACTCTACTATTGGAAAAATGTGGGATTATTTTATCAATTTGTTGATAATTCACACACATAGAGTTCTCCTTCATATGTGTCTAAGGTAATTTGATCAAAACATGTAAGGAAATTTATTCACATTTTCGTTCATGAATAAGAAGAGGCTAGAAGAACCCAACAATTGTTTAGAACTCAGATTTAATTATATAACTAATGAGGCATGAAAATTAGAAATTTAAAATTTACAAGTTCATCATAGGACCAACATAACTTCTCATAATATGATATTGCGTATTGATACCCCTTGAGTGGATAACCAAACTATTGGGTCTCCTAAACTCCACATGTTCATACAATAAGGCCCAAAAATCAACATGACTCAATCAGAAACAAATAACATAATAAATTGGTACACCATGTACAATATCCTAAGTTATCCAACCTTTAAAATATAACTAATATAATAAAAATTTTAATATTCTAGTTTTTTAAGCCAGAATAAATCATTAATATAAAAATAAACTTGTATATTTGAATGAAACATGTTTATCCTTCTCTTCCGTAATTAGAAACTTCATGGAAAATAAACACATCAAAATAAATGTAGCCCTAAAATTATTTAACATCATGTCATGGAAATTTAAATATCAACTAATCAGCAACAAAATTTCATTTTTACAGGGGAGTATTAAATATAAAAATTTAAATCCTAATGATATTGTAACCAATGTCTATATTGATTTATCAGATGCCTCTAAGAAAAAATATACATAAAATCTTTATTATTGTAATATAGAATAAATTTCTTCTAGAAATGATTGTGGAAACAAGTCATTGAAAAAAAACATCACATTGTCTAGCTATATTTCATGGGTTATTAATTATTATCATTTTTAAATAACTAGATAGATCCATAAGATGATACAAAATATTGTTAAATCATCCCACCCTTAAACACTATACTCTAGGAATAAAAATAAATGCAAAATAATTTACTTGTATTAATAAGATTAAAAAATGAATTCAAAGACAACATGAACTTCTCATCCTCAAAGGAACTGTAACATTTCTTATCCCAATTGATCATTAAACCCTTTTGAGAAAAATTAATCAAGGGATATGCTTACAATGATAATTTTGTTAAAAAATACATGTTTTTTAGCTAGAACAAAACATATGATAATATCTAAAACATTCTTGTGACTTTCGCAAGACATCATTTCTTATGTATACATAGTATCAATATATATATCAATACCAAAAACCATATTCCCAATAAATTTCACCTCTTAGATTATAAAGTTTCACTTATATAACTTGGAATATTATAAGTGCTCTATTATGTATCTCAAAACAACACCTTAGTTATCCTTATAATATTCCCCCATATTTTGATGTATTATGTTATCATCTATAAATACCATCACAATAGTGAAATGATAATGGTTGAAGATCGAGTTTATCAGATATATGAATATAATATGGTCAATTGTGTCGTCAAATGACCGAATATTATAGTTGTAATTATTATACCTACTAATGAATGTTTACTATGAAATATTATATTACCTTATACTCAACTGATGGTATCATGATCCGGGGCGAAATTTATAAAAAAGAAATTATATCCCATAATCCGTTCAAATATTTCATATATTCATCGATATGGGTATATATACTTCATGGTATCTTGGTTGTATTTTTAAAAATTTATAAAAATTCATAGTATAGGATCCACCCTATATTCAATTTGAATCATTCATTCGCATGTTGTAATAAATGGGAAAATAATACAATTATCAATGAGATCCTCAAGTTGGGATTTTAATTCCTTCAATGTTGAAAGATACCTCAAGTAAACTACAAGTTAATGGGGCTCATGTCAGGATCCTAGTTGGGATACCATCTATCTGTACAACCAAATAAATATGAGTCTGGGCCTGAAGGGAGTTCCAATCCCCCAAGGGAAAGAAACTATTGCTAGGATTCAATGTAATCACAATGGTAAAAAACTATCCCCAGAAAATATAGGATCAAATGAAATAAATAGGACCCATAGAATAACAAACTATAACTTAATTTTCATAAATAAAAAATTTATCAAGATATAATAATTATTGTAAAAAATAAAATTGAATGAAAAAATATAACTATAACACGCCAATGAAATCTTCATGTGACCTATTGGCCCCCACCATCTACAAAACCAATCAACAGTAAGAGAAAATAAACAACAATCATGAACTTGAGAAATATCCCACATCTGATGATGCCGATTGGAACAAAATGGGTGTGATCATAAATAGATCTCTATGTAATCACTCTAAATTCTATGTATTTTATTTACTGAAAAATTTAATAGGAACAAGATTAAAAATAAATTTAGGAAACAAGCATTCAATACATTTTCATAAAGTAATCAAGGATTTACAAAAAAAATCCTTTTCTAAAAAAATCATGAAGCATTCATTTTAAAAAGTGGTTTCAATCTCTACAATATATTTCAATACCAAATATCATATATATGTCCACCCTAGGTAACCTGTAGTAGAATTTTACAATGTGTAAATAACTCCAAAGTAGCAGGAACAACTAGAAAAGATAAAAACTAAAATGCATCTAAAATAATTAGAACGTACAGATAGTGGATCCTGAGAATGTCCATAATATCCCAATACTGATCCATTGATGTACTATGATAGGACAAACCTAATCGAATATGTTGAAACTCCATAGTCAATAACCAACAAGATAATCCAAAACTATCCAAACAAGTGTGACATCCAACCATGAATTGTCAAGTGAAGGTTGTTCCAACCCATCTAATCAAGGTTAGCAATAAACTGTCACTCGAACCACTATATGACACTGATCCATCCATTGATAATAACAATAACAACAAAACATTGGAATACATGGTATAGAAACCTAACAATCATTAATCTTGTGCATGAGACATTATAGTGGATCCCATCCCAATGTCTAATAGACTCAATACCACATCCTTTCCATGTATAATCCACTAGATATGTATATGATAACACCTCATGTTCTAGTGTTCTAAAAGAATTAGAAAATAATCACAATTAAAAAAAACCCATTTCTATAAAAATAATTTTCAAACACCAGTTGGGCCACATAATACCCAGGTATTTAACCTATTTTACAAAATAATTCAAGATTAAAATTGTTACCATATATCACAGGAGTTCCAAAACAAAATTCATAAAACACCACGACATGAAAATCGGTCATTCACACCACATGACATACAATCCAGCATTTCAAGATAATTAAATGAGAAAACTGAAACATTAAAATTTCCAACACAAATATTCTTGAAAATACATTTCCATATAATTTTGCAAAGTCTAAATAAAAATACACTTCCATATGTGTAATGGAATATGGGCCTCCATGCCAATCATTCCCCAAAACACATTCAATGATTCCAAATGGGCCATGTTTTAGGGAACACATTTGAATACATAGTTTGAAATGTAATAAATGTTCCAAGGACTATTGAAAACACATTCCAAATCACCTTAATAATTCATAATTCCTATTTGGGAATACAAGAATTAATAAACACATGAAAACAAAACCTTTTTCCATTGTAAAATGTCATTTTAAATTCCGGATCATGCCAAAAATATTTTTAAACATTATTTCCAATAGTCACACAATTAAATGTAACTATTATGAAACAGAACAATATTTTCATGTGTAGAAAACCCAATTTCATTAGAAAAAAATCATTATTTATATTCAATCATCAAAACACATTTATAACACCATAATCTAAGAAACACCACTGGTTCTTCAACTAGAATAACAAACTACACGAAATCATCATCACATAAATGTCACTAATTCACACACAAAAAACAAAATTCACATTATAACAATAATATAATGACATATCCATGGGTAAACCTCACCCAGAACACTCATTTTAACATTAAAACATCAAATAAAATTTTATGAAACACCTTCTGTGCATTTTACAAAGTTATGATTAATGAAACCATTTAGAAAACCATATTTTTCCAATTTTAAATCATTTAAACAGAAAAAAATCATTGTAATGAATCATAGGAATTATTAAAACATTTTGGAAGCATAAAAGGAATGTTCAATCATAGAATGAATGCGCATGATAGGAAATGGATGGAAACACCTACCTCAATGACGACTTAATAAGATGAATATTCTGGAGAAAGAATAAACAAGACTAATATTCAATCCAAATACCCTAAAATTAATTAAAATTAGAAAAAAACGTCCCACCTCTCTCTTAGGGTTCATAGAACATGAAACCCCAAAAGGGAAATCATGAAATAATGGTAGGGAACAGAATAGAGGTGGAGATTGACCCATCACATAGAACTATCATAAGAAATATTCTTGGGGATTTAAAAGTGGATAGAGTGAAGGATATGAGGATATAAGAGGCTCTTGTGGTGTGTATAGGTTTATAATGGGAGAATTATTCCAAATTGGTGTTAAAACACTAGAGGGGGAGGATTAGAATTACAAACATATGTCGATTGGGGTAGATAGATTGGTTTGACCACATGGTTTCCAAAACCATGAACCTAACGTGCACCCTATGATGGATTAAACTGAATGCCCACATGTTTTTTAGAAAGGATTCCAAAATAGGGTTCCATCCGTACTTAAATCCACATACATATTCCATAACCATATATCATGGTTTCCACACGGCTTCCCAAATCGTCCTTAAGCCACATGCCTTTCCCATATACACCCACAAAAGGTCCATGATTTCATGGGTGAGCCCATACAGTTTCCTCTAACCATCTGCTAACAATACCCTAACATTTTCCACGACCAAAAACTCCAATTTTCATGAAAACTCACCAAATGACATCCAAAACAAAAAATTTCAAACTAGGATTCAACCCAGACCTCAACGAAAGGGTATAATATTAATAAAATAATTAAATAATATAATTTCCATGTTATTGGATTGAATATTCTCCCCACCATTACCATTTTATTCTCCAATAAATTCACCCATCTAGATGTTAAACAAAACTCGATCCCAAAACCGAATAATGCCAAAGAAAACCACAAACCTCAAGGTGATATTTCTCTTTACAATTCAAACCCAAAAAATTATAGAGGGAACCACATAATGAATATCAAAAGGACAATGAAATAGGGTTATTACATCCAAAATAAACCAACTAACATTATAACATGAGCTCAAAATGGTCTATTGTGGTAAATATCAACATGGGTTAGGGAAAAAATTTCTCTACATGATAAACAATTCCACCAAATCTGAACTTTCCTACATAAGAAAAACACAGAACATGGAGACATTGTTATGTGAAATTAAACACAAAATAATAAAAAATTCACCATAAAAACTAAATAACAAACCCACAATAACTGAGAACTTTAATCCCAGACCAAAATCACCCATCAAGAGTGCATCATTCATAGAATGCAGCCAAAATAGACACTGATCATTGACATAACTTTTCAATATCCTAAGAATAAACCACCTCCTATAAGAATAAAAAATTCATATTCATTAATGGATAATAATTAATAGCTTAACATACATATAAACATAACCAATAACAATACACAAGAAAAAACCCATCATGCTTTTTCAATAAAGGATTGAACTTACTACAGAATTAAAACAACAACAATGAACATAAATAGTCTCGACCCCAACCCTAGTGACAAAATGTGGAACAATGTTTACCACGAATGGCCATTAATAACTCTATGAAAATCATCACTCATGGACCTATGGTTGGATCCCTAATGTTTTAAGATTATACCACCCACAAACAGGAAGTGAAATCCCCTGATAAAGGAATATTAATTTGGAAATTGTTTTTTAAAATATCTTAAAATTCCACAGGTGACCACATCAGTGACAAGAAATCAAATGAGTGTGACTATAAAACCTAAAATTCCCAATGTAGTGCAATAAAAACACACAAATAAATGATATGATGAACTAGAAGCTAGGAAAAATGAATAAGGCTTTTCGAAAATATGTCCCCTTGGAAAACACATATTTCTGGATCATAAGATGCTGTAGAAGAATACCGCAAATGAATGGTTGAGCATTCTGAAGATCCTGAGAATGTCTCTCTAAAGATAAAGAAACTAAATCCTTGAAATTCCCAACATATTACCTCATAGATAGATTACCTTGCTAAATACTCAATATCTATTTTACCTTCATCATCTTCACCTCTTCAGGTATGAACCATGAGACAATGGTAGTTTTAATGACCTCTGAAGTCAATATAACATGTGTAGATGTCAGATAAATCACATTCCCTAAATAAAAAACTAGGCCCTCAAAAAAACATAGAATATCAAACACTCTCACAACCTCATGTGATCCCAATGTTCTGATGATACACTAAACTTCTTGAAACAATTCAACTACTACTAAAAGACCATGATCACAATGAGAAATGGTCATCAATTTAAGATAACTAAAATCTAGAATAGAACCACGATGATGTTTGGGGATTATTTCAGGTGGCGGCATGTGTTGAACAACAAATGGGGTAGAAAAAAAATCAACATTGACCTAAATCTAAACAAAATAATAATAACTCAGTCCAAAACAACATGATCATAAGAAGAAAATTACGAGCAGAACATAAAATATTACATTCAAAAAACTCCCTTTTCATTTAAATTTCAATAATCCCTTCATATGAGGCCACATTCTAAAAACCAAAATCCACTTTTCATGAACAAAACCCCCTTCTAATAGAAAATAAATATTATGAAATCATTTTCCCTTTGAAAAATAATTTTTCAAATACCAAAAAAATGATTTATTTCAAGTACTCACCAATGGTATCCAACGAACCATCTCATATGAATGCATTCTACAACATATTATATTATCCAAAAACACATTCCAACAAGAACATTCCACACATACCCACACATACAAGGAAATTCCTATGGAATACCATAGGCCACACATCCCACCATACCATAAAAACCAAGTATTCACCCAATTAACAAATTAAATTCCTTTCCAAATTTTCCAAACATTTTAATATTATGAATGACATTCTAGTTTAAAAATAATTTTCCAAAACTACTCAAATATCAAATTATGTTCATACAAACAAATCATGCCCAAAAACCATTTTCATATCTAAAATCAACATTTCCCAAAATGATATTGATTTCAACAACCCACTCACACAATCCAAAACCAAAAAATACAACTCACACAAAACTACCTTAATTAGGAACTAGTGGTGATGTATTAGAGAGACATGGTTACTAGGCCATGACCCATGTAGAAATTAATAAAAAAGAGGACCTCACACCATACAGACAGTTTCAACATGGGTAACTACTCTATGCGTGATCACAGCTTGACAGAAGATCACATTCATTGTCATTATTCATCAAAAAAATCATAATAAAAAAGACTAAAATCCCATAATACCCTAGAAAACATGAGTATTGTAATGAAGAAGGGTTAATTACATAATTCTCATACCTAACTAATGATTTTGGATAGTCCAAATCTCCATGATGCTTAAAACTGAAAAAATGAGGCCCTTCTATGATTCCATTTTATCTCAAACCACATCAATATTCCATCTATAATGACACCATTCCTAAACTGAGATATCAACCAATGGGTGTTCTCAATCCCCCTAGAGTGAAATATAGTATTGGGAATAAAATTATTATAATAGAAATCATTTTTTATGAATAAAAATGAGTACAAAATAAAATAAACATGAAACATGGAATAGTCAACAAAAACTAAATATTAATAAATATAAAACTAATCCTGATAAAAAACATACTGAATGAAACCAGATAGAACACTAAAACTGGACCAAACCAATGTGATATTCATGTTACATCTCGGTCACCACCATTTTAAAAACCAGCCATATTGAAGAGAACCCAAACTTGAAACATACAACTACAAAACATCATAGGATTACTGATACTGAGTGGCGCAAGTAGTGTGTGAGATTAAACAAATTATTAGGTAGTCACAACAGATTCCTTGTACTACAATTATTGGAATATTCCAAAAACACTATATTAAAAATACATTTATGAGACAAAAGTTTCAATCATTCCGAGAAAGTAAACATAGATTTCCATAAAAACCATTTTCTAAAACCACAGACACAAAATTATTTTTAAACCCCATTTTACATTCCACATACCTTTTAAAAACTGAAACCCATGTACATTTCTACATAAGGTAACCTAAAATAGGGATGTGTAGAATGTAATGGAAATAAAATATGCACGCACAACAATCAATGCCAATAACCAACATGCCATAGAATTAATCAGATCATTCAAATAGTAGATCACGTTAATCACCTGAACATCTCTAGAGAGATCCCTAGAAATACTCTAGTCAGACTCACCTGTCATCATAAGGTGCTCCTACAAACTCAATATACAACTATCTACTCTAAACAAGCCAATCTAGTGGCACATCCCACTAATACAAATCATCTCAATTGGTTTCCAACCTGTCTAGTCACTATTGGAATGAAATTGTCACATGACCCTCTTGATGACACCAACCGATCCCATGGTAAAAATAATAATAACAATGCATGTAAAGAAATTATATAGAAACAACAACAAAAAAAGTTCATGTGCATGATCAATAAGAGGGGATCCCATCCCAATGCCTAAAAGACTCAATACCATAACATTCTCATGAAAACTCCAGTATAGAAAACCACATCCAATGTTCTAATGGTTTCATAATATAAGAAGAGAATCATAATTCACATAAAAATCTATTATGTACACGATCATTATTAAACACCAACGGGGCCTCATGATACTCATGTTCTCAATTCATCTTCAAAAAACAATCCAAGATGACCAATGTTCCCGTACATCACATGATCTCTAAATACAAAATAATAAAATGTCATGAGGATCCAATCAGTATTTCCCATTACATTCCATAAAAACACACTTTTAATGGGAAAACAATGATCCAACCTGGATTTTTACATTTTCAATCCAAAAATACTCGAAAACCCATATGCACATCATTTTCCAAATCCAGCAAAAAGCACCACTTCCACATGCACAATTCCAAACATTCCATTACTCCTATCATTCACCATAACATTTTATAGGATCCCAAATGGGAATTTTTTCAACGAACACATTTGAAACAACATTTTTATATCTACCCAATGAACTAAGGTCATTTGTAATCACATTTCATGCCTCCTTCACAATTTATAAGTCTCATTTGTGATGAATAAAAGGAATGGATACATTAAAACCAACATTTATTTGACCAGAAAGGACCCATTCAAATTATAGCACACACCAAAAACATTTTTAATATTTCTTCACAACACCCACACAATTCAAAGTACACGTTACAAATCCCAAAATGAAATCTCTTGTAAAAACACCCACTTTCATTAAGACCCATCTTTCATCATATGATGACATTAAAACACTCTGAAAATTCCATACTCAATGAAACGTTAGTTGTTTCCCAAAAAAACAACAAATCAAACATATATTTTATCCCATAATGTGACAAATACACACATTTTAAATCAAAATTGACTATACCAAAATAATATCACAACATAACAAGGGGTAATCAAAACACAAATAACTCAATTTAACATTTAAATATCATTTGGAATTTTTTTCAAAATCCATACATGAATTTAACATAGGAACAATTCATGAAACTCTTTGGAAAACCATTTTGGACCCAATTTCCATCATATAAATACAAAAAATTCATTCTAACACCTCACATGAAATATTATAAAATTATGAAAAGCATTCAAGGAAGGATAAATCATTTAATGAATGTGTCAGAAAGGAAATGGATGGAATACCCGCCTCAAAAACATGAAAATGCAACAAAAATTTTGGAGAATGATGAATCAAACCTGAGAGACATTCCGAACAACCTAACATCCATGAATATTAACTGACCCATAAACCCTCACACATAGGGTTTGGCCAACTTGATACTCCACCGTGGAAATCATGAAATCAGTGGAGGGATGATAAAATAAGAGTACATTTACCAAAACTCAATGAACACACCTTAGGAACCATCAAGGGGATTCTATAAATTGATGTAGGTTAAGAGGAAAAGATTATGAAGGCTGTAAATTTTCACCTAAATTGATAAAGGGAGAAGAATCGTGAAATGTCAATAAAACAATAGAGGAATGATATTTGAATTTCAATCTTTTGTTAATTTGGGTAGCACTCACAGTTTGGACAGATGGTTTTCCAACTATTCACCAACTATGATCCCTCTACTTGAGAAAAGAAATACCCCACGTAGTTTGGCCTCATTGATTTCCAAACCATGCGGAAATCGTGCCAAATTCAAATGCCAAAATACTGAACCATATTAAATAGTTTCTACATGGTTTCATAGTCCACATGCAAGCCATGCGCCTTATCCTAGGACACCCAAAACTAGCTATACTATTACCAGGGTAAGGCCTCATGGTATCCCCGAACAATGTGCTAACCAATTTAACCCAACTCCATGGCCAGGAAACTCAACTTTTCTATGAATACTCACCCATGAAGATCCAAAAACAATAAATATAAACTACAACTCAACACAAATCTCATCCAAAAGGGTCCAATATAAAAAAGAACAAAATTAAAAAATTCCCATGTTCAGGGTGTGATATCTCATCCACTGAATTAATACAACATAGAAATATACCAACCAAAGGGGTAAAATAACTAAAAATAATCTCTTACGACCTTAGTATAAAATTGCACTACCATTGTATGTTGATCAATCATACTATATTCAATCTCGTAGAAGAAAAACACTAGACATCAAATATCAGATCATTTTGATATATGTAATATCCACATAGCCATATCTCTATTCCCATTCACCTAAAAGTAAATGATTATTCCCACCAAGAGAATTCATTAATTTTATTAGATAATTTGAATTTATCTAATACATAAAACTAATAATCCAATTTATAGTGATAATAAGATAAAAATATCTATTTCCAAGACTAAAAAATCCAACCTGACCACAATGTTAGAATCTATAACCAGACACATGGGGTACTTAAAACCATACTCATTATTCTTTCCCAAGGGATTAGAATAATCCATCATATATGAAATCATCCACGATTATATAACCAAAATAGCATTATAAATAAATGATCTAAAGGAATGTGTTATAGTAGTATCATATAATTAAAGTCAATAATGGTGGAAATAAATAAATTAACTCAAAAGGTTATCTAGATAGATTTAGAGTCCAATGCAAAAAACTCTTCTATATAATGGAACTCATATTTGGGGAAATCGAATCATTCTTCTCCAACTAAGAATCCACATTCATCAGATAATGAGAAAACTCTTCTTTTAAAGCATCAGACGACACCTAAGATTCCTTTGTAATAGAATATCAAACTATTATAGTCCATGTATGATTTTCTAAAAAGTTTTTTAAATGGTGCAAGATTCCATACTATTGTAACAACCTTCAGTACTCTTGAATGTATTTATTAGTGTGACATTCTTCCATGTAGTGAAATTTGGCCACTATATTACACCATGGGTTTACACTAAGATTAAATCATATGAAATATTCTCTCTCCTACCACATCCTCAATAGGAATCTTCAAGATTCCATTATTGACATGAGGAAGAAATTTGATGAACACATGTAGCTATGTAATCCCAATTCATAACATCAATTCTAAAAAGGTTTTCCAACTCCTAGACTACATTATTCACCACATTCATATATTTTAGCAAGAAAAAATTAAGGATTCTTGAAATTTTATTTTTCTTCAATTCCATTTGGAAATAATGATATATAGGGTTATCAATCATTAATAACATAGGAGGAATATGTACTAAATAGATAATGTCGGTAGAATACTCCATCACTATATGGTTCCCCTGCTTTAATGTTTAAATAATAATAGCTTTAACAACTATAAATTTTTTTTGGATATAACATTTTATAAAATATTTTATTGAAAATTTTCCCTAATACATCCTTATGAAAATTTCCTTGAATACTGCAGTCGCATCAATATTTTTTTGGCCGAATATAATTTACAGGGAGAAACTGACCTTTGAGGTCTTATAGAGTAAAAGGAAGAAAAAATGCTCTCAATTTTCCCAATTAGTTATTCAATCTCATAGGGTCCACAATGAGCATTAAATATAGGTGGATTTATCATGGTTTATTACTAGAAGTGTTTCACATGAGCCTCATCTCAGTTATTGGGGACTCAATAAGTTCATCCATGAGACCTGAGATGAAATCTGGCTGGGGATATATTCCTAAGTTACTATAGTATTACTATAACAGTTATTGTATAAGGTATTATTCAGTAAAGTAGCATCATGAAATATTCATCTGTGTAGACTTTGGGGCCAACGGTTTGGTCCTAGAGTCCCTCAAGGCCTTCATGGTAGTAAGGATTTTGGGCCACCTCAAGGCCTCTGGTCTACCTCAAGGCCTTCTGGCCACATGAGATTATGACTAATAGACCAGTAAAACTCAAATCGGTGAAGGCTCTTGAGGAGGATTCAAAAAATGAAAATTCCCCAAATAGGAGATACCATATTTGGAAGAATTAGAGGGTATGTAAATTTCCATCAGAAACAGCCTATGCATGCATGAGAATCTTACCTAAACAACAATGCAAAGATGGAGAGCCAACATCGGGTTGTAGACTCTAGGAAGAGTAGTTACATGTAATTATAGTTTGGATGATTTCTTCTGGGACCTTATGTTAATGTCATGTCACAAAGCCTATGAACCATTTAAGTGTTCTACGTCAACCCTTAAATGGGAGATTTAAAAAATGATTAAAAAATAGAAGGCGTCCAGGCCATTCAGAGTTCCAAGTATTATCCACCATCACGTTTTGTCCAATTTCACCCTCTTACCTAAAATATTGCATTTTCCATATTACAGACTCAATAATGTAAGGGTCATCCTAGGTGTTAGACTCTAAGAAATACACCAAAACACCCTTCTTATGATCAGCTAAAGACCATATGCATGGAATGATCAATAAATAATATAACATTGATCTCGATGAATACAAAATTCAATCCCAATATTTTAGGCAATGAATAATGACCAACCTATTATGATAAATCAAAATAAAATAAATAAAATAAATTTATATTGAAATGATAGAGAAAATATATCATGTAAATACATTTTTGACCCTTTTAATGGATGATGTTTTTTCCAATTCTTGTCAAATGTGAATATTATTTAGATGTTCCTAGTGTCAAAGATAGGTACCAAATCTGGATATTCTATCTAAAAATGATTATGGATTTAAGTTATATTCATATAGTTGAAGAGTTGAAATTTTATTTAATTCATGATATCATATAGGTTTATGATATTATAAAAACACACAATATATATATTTGATTATATTAGATAATTCAATTGAATGAGTGGAAGAGGTTCGGAGAATAAATAAGAAAAATCTAGAATTTCATTTTTAGTAATGGAATTTAGAATTTTAAAAATCCCTAGAAAATATATAAGGATAATAAATCTAAACATAACTGTTTTTAAAAAAATCAAAAGTGGTAATTTATAAATATAAGGAAAAATTCCAGGTTTTTATGTGTATTCTGAAGAATATATTCTGTATCTCCACCTTTTTTGAAAATCATTTAATCCCATAAAGGAAGTAAATTGATGTTCTACATAATTTTCAATCATTCATTCATTTCCACATTGTAACGTTAATTTGGGAACTATGAATGTGTAATCGTAAAGATAAATATTTAGTAAAATTTTAATAAAAGTATACTGTGAATATTTTGGAGTTATATATTTTTATTCATGATAAGTATAAATATGATAATGTTTCATGTTTATATTTAATGATTCATATATAAAAATCAGTGATGATATTGGTGTTGTAAATAAAGGATTATACAAGCATTGATGTAGATGGTTTTGCGATACTATGGGATAATGTTCCACCTCATAGGAACAAGATTCCATGTATACATGGAATTTTTCATATAAATTAAACATATGGATTTTATGCAGGATAAAAGGTATGATTTTTTAAAAAATAATATTAAATAAATAAAATATTGCGTGATTAGGAGGATGTGGTGGAGTATTTTCCAACATAATATGAGGCACCATGATCATAATAGGATTGATATATGTGTTCATGTAGTCTTTTATACTCAAAATAGTATAGTTTTATAATAATTAAAAGACAATAAACATTCCTTATATAATAAAGTATCATGTTGAATATTTTGACAAAGTTATTAGGTGATTTTAACATATGTTATATAGTATTTAAATTTGATTCATGTCTATGTATAGAAATTTTTTGATGTACTCATATTTGAGTAATGAATATTTTGTAAACCTATGAAATATAGAATACAAAATATATGGATATAAAATGGGTTCAAAAAATTACATTATCTATAATAAGAGATTCATTTTTCAAATTAGTATTATATTCCTACACTAAGAATAAGATGAATGTATTATTATTTTGTTCTCGCTGGAGAATTTGATTTCTCTATAAATCAATCATTCAGTACCTGATATTATTTCTATTTAATATTTTTTTGTTTAGTAGTTATTGATGGTTTCATTATAATATGTTCATTTTCATACCCTTAACTATAACAATCCATGATAATTAAATAATAAATACTAGTGAGTGGAATAAAATCCTAAAAACAACATTGATGTTTTTATCTTTATGCAGGTTGTCCATGTTATCAAATATAATATGATCCTCACTATATTCAGATTTATTTTTCAAAAAAATTATTTCTTATCAAACGTAAGGTTAAAATAAATTATTGTATATGTATATAATATTTGATCCCACCCCCTATTTAGTACATATCACCACCTATTCTACCCATCATAAATTTTCATTGGAGATTGGGTTTAGCCTTGATGATTTATAAGGGGGCATTATGTCTCAGTGAATTATAAAGCGATTCGAACCATTGATAGAATAGTTTTTTACTAGAATAAAAATAGTCTAACACCTTTTCATTTATCCAAGAGATGGATGGTTGTAGATACTAATCATTATGTTTTAAATATTCCAAAGCAGACTTCTTAATATTCCACAATAAACATCAAGAATGAAAAAATGATAACAAATCTACAAATTTATAACCATCATAATTACCTGAAAATGAATAGTAATGATTATTAGATAGTAAATTTAAAATGAAATTTTTTTAAAGAAACATAAAATTATTGAAGGTAATATAATGGGATGGAATAAAAAATTCATGTTATAAAATAATTGTTTAAAAATATATGAATTTGTGAATATTATTATGTTTATGAGTTTTATACAATATTTAATGTTATTGATTATAATATTAAAGAGTTTAGAGATCACTGTTATGATTTTCATATGGTCAAGGATATAATGTTAATTATTATTTAATATCTTATTATAATATCTCATAATTAGATGATAGAAATCCCAATGAGTATATTAATGAATACTGTCATAAAACTATTTTCAATTATGAGAAGAGAAGAGATTATTCTCTGAAAAAATAAAACCAGATAATGAAATTGACTTCAACGACTCAAATAGTAAAATATTGATGATAAAAAACCTAGTCATGTGCAAAATAAGGCATGAAATATAATTTCCATGACATGTTCATTATTGTTGTAATAAATCACTAGAGGAAGAGGTGGTATATAAAAAGGGTTGTTTCTTTAAAAATTTAAAAATTGTTGGAAAATTATCTACCTCTTTACCAAAAATTCGAGGAAAATAAAACATAGTTATAAATTAGATAAAATTTAAAAGGTTTAATCTTATAAACGATATCCCAACTGAGAAGTAAATTTTAGTTTAAAGGGAATATGTAAATTTGTATAAATTTTTTCAAAATATATATATTAAATATGTAAATTTGGTTTTAAAAATTGATTACTATTATGATAATGAGGATCCACATTGATATTTATTTCATAAGGTTGGCATGGATCATTTAATATACGAATATAAATTATAAGATGATGATACACATACCAAAAAATTAATTTTCTATTGATGAAGATGAAATAAAAAAATAATATATTATGAAGTTGGAGAGTAAAATATTTCAGAATGAAATTAGATGACTGATAACTGATAATGGCCATTGAAATAATAATTAGGATTAAAAAAATAGGACAAAAATATGACCAATTTTTTTAAGATTTTCAAAAAACATAAAACATCAGAATGGACAAAATAATGTGATTGTTCCTTTTTTTCACTAATATTATCCTTAAGTATAATGAGGTTGAAAATTTGATGATTATTTTTGGTTTAAATGATATAAGAGAAAGACAATTGCAGCAACGAAAATGATATTTATGTCAATGATGAATGTTATAACAAGTATAAATCTTTACCTTTTAATATTTTAGTTAGTGTAAATGATATAACTATTATAGCTAACAACTATTTATAAATGGATGTATTGATTTCTAATGAAAACCAGGATAAAAAGTATGCAATGTATGTAGAAAGAAATTTGAAAAGTAAAACTTTTCTTATATTTGAATAAGAAAAAATTTGAATATAATTATTAGATATATAGGGAATAAGTGAAGAGAAGTTTTTTTGAAAAATAATTATCACAAAACTAGATCCCTATTTCTTTTTAATCATACTATTTTATGTTTTTGAACTTAAATAATCATTATTTCAAAAAAGGATAATAAATTCCATGTATCGTTAGAATACTAGGTTTATAATACATCAAATGGAACATAAACCATTGAATATTTTATTTATTCTCCATAATGAGCACCGAAAATAATTTAGAGATCCTAGAATTTCATAGGCTATCTTGGAGAATACATAAATGAATAGGGTGACCCAAAAATCCATGTAACGTAATAAAAATTATAAAGAATCATAACTGATCATTCAATGTTTTAATATGATATCATAGTAGGAAAGGTACATAAGTAATAAAATTGGGGAATAACACATAGAGAATGGTATCATGTGATCATGGAAATAGAGGTAAGTGGAAACAACATAATACTATAGATAAAAACATTTAAAGGCTAAATCTAGAGAAAAAATCACTTTGTGGAAAAATTCCCAAATGGATTATGTTTTCTAAAAAAATATCATACAAGACATCTCAAGACAATTAATAATTACAAAATAAATTATAGGGATACATAATATTGGGTCCACCTTAACATTTATATTTCATACATTCTTATGTGTTCCACATAATTAAATCAATCATAAGCCATAAATGTAAGAAATTACCCTGGAAAGAAATAGCTTGAATAATATTGTGTCATAACATAATCAAATGTTATTTCTTAAAGAAAGAATTTGAAAAAAATTTAGAAGACATGTATTACCCAATAAAATGCAGGGATAATGCGATAGTTAAATATTTCAGATACATATATAATAAATTTAGAATCATCCTATTTCAATTAAGAAGTTGATAAATCTAGTTATTGAGAAACTCTCCATAACTTAGAGAAAAGGGTGTGTTAGAAATACCCCTTACCTCAAGCCAAATTTTTACCATATTTTCATTATGTTACCAAACAATAAACTTATGTTAATTATTTACATCATAAATAAATTTTTCAATTTTTGTTTCTATTTTTTTTATTTATTATCATTTTATATTCATTTGCATATACATTTATGTTCATGTAAAAAGTTTTTCCTGATGTTATGATCAGATATCCAATAAAACAGTATAAAGGTGACTAGGGACAATGAGAGTAAAAATTAATAATATCATGATTAATAAAAACAAATAAATTTTAATTTATATACTTCAATATTTCTTATAATAACATTAAATAATGATTGTTTTGAGAAATGAACTATGTTAAGATCATAGAGAAAGTAAGATATTCGTACACAGGAGTATGGTTTCCAATTTTCAATGACAATTATGGAAAAAAGGTAGGTATCATTTTATAAATAGATAATTACATATAGATCATAAAAATTATATTATTTCATTATGTAATCATACATATACAATCTATGTGATTCAGTAATAATAAAATACCACAACGCTTCATAAGGTGGTAGGCCTATATACAGACGAATAGTGTTATCATTTTGAATGGATGGTAAGTTACGAAATTATATGATATAATAATTTTTAAGAGTTTAAAATCTCATTAATTTTAGTTATAATATTTAAATGCATCATCATAAATTTATGTGATAGGTGATGCTGTAAAATGAATTATATCGGTTTGGGAGGTGGTATTTAGTCATTCACACAATGGATGATTATGATTCCCATTCGATGGAAGTGGGAATAGATTTAGGGTATTCCATTAACATGATAAAATCACATTATATAAGATATTATAATGTTTTCATATAATCATGTATGAATAATATTTTCATGAGGTGGAAGAAGATACAATACAATGATTCTTGGTTATGAATGATAACTTTTTTTGAACCCACCTTTTATGATTATAGCTAAATTCTCATTATATTAGATTAATAGTGAAAATGGAATATAGTATGGTTTTATTGAAGTAAATAATTTATTTGGGTAGTAATTGGCTGAAAAGTATTTTTTATGTCCTTAATGGATAGTATAGGGGGTTCCCTTTTATAAGGGATGATGTGTGGAATTAATTATAATATTCACAGGTATTCAACAATGGGACGTCACTCTTAAGAATATTGCTTCCAAAAATCCATGAATATTTTATTTCAAGAGATATAAGGATTATAAATACCTCAACCATTAAAAATTAATATTTTTTGAATAAGTTATTCCATTTTACTCTTTGGTTTAACCCCTTGGTAGACTGGTTTCAACATTAAAAAGGGTGACACATTATTACTATTTTTAAAATGCATTATGAAAAAAGTAACCATAATAAATTAGCAAATTTTAATTTATATGAATCCAATTATTGAATAATATTTTTTTTCAAAATAAAATCATAGAATTTATAGAAATAAATATAAAATTAAACTAACAGACGGGTTGAAAAAATTATTTCTCATTAATTTCATTTTTCAAGAATAAGATTAATTTATTTTAATTATATGGAAAGTAATAATTTGATGATGAGTTTAAATTCATATTTGTAGATATGTATTCTATAAATATAACTTAAATAATTCTTAATTATTGTATATTTATATTTTTTTTATTAGGATAATCATTTTTCAGTTAATAAATAATTTCAAAAAATATGTCATAAACCCAAAATTAACATTACATTAAAATCAAATACAAATATTAATCAAAGGAAAAATATTTTTTAAATTATTACAAAATTATAATTATTATACTTTTAATAAAATTAAAATAATTATCATACTTTTAAAATACTTAATTTAAATTAATTAAATGATTGACTTACCAAGAATCAGTATTTTTCAATATTGACAAGAAAAAATATATATTCTAAAAAATAAAAAAATTTCAATCTAATTTAATATATATATATTAGTTTTCTATGAAATTATGAAATTTTATGTAATTAAATTTTTAATAACCCAAAAAATAATTTTAAAATTTTCTCACAAAAAGTAATAATAATATATTTTAAGTAAAATATATTTTTTCAAAGGATACAATTGAATATTTAAAAAAATTAGTGATTATTTGAAATTAATTTATAATGTTAGTTGAACATTTTTTTATATTGCATAAATTTTATTAATCATTTCATATATAATAATCAATGATATAGGGTATAAAATTCATATTTTTATGATTATGGTTTTTTGGTTTAGTGTGATGTGTCGTAAATTCTATAAAACATTTTTTTCCATTTTAGAAACTCATTGTGTTAAATTCTTCTCCATAAGGAATATTTTCCCTCTATATAATATATTACATATTAAATTTAAAAAAGGTGAGAGTACTTGTGTTTCATCTTTACTTTTCATTACCATCTTGATTCTTCAAACTTTTGGTTTTAATACAACACTTCGACTATGTCTGTTTTCTTGTTTCGAAAAAAATTAAATCTAAAATATAATATCGTCATAGACTTATACTCCCATTAATTTTATTAATCTAATGTTACTACCTTTGGAATTTTTACATGTGGGGACATAGTTATGTACTTCTTTGAGAGAGATACATGGAACACATCATGTACTAGATATTTGTTAGTTGAATGACGATTGGCTACCAATCTGAGATGATCATTATTCTCAATGGGTCTAATGTAAGTAGGATAATAATTTCCCTTCTTCCCAATCCTCATCAAATTATTAAATGGTGAAATATGGAGGAAACCATTTTCTATAACACAAAACTCTATGTCTCAATGATTATTGTTTTTAATCATTATCGATTGAATTTTAATAGATTTATTACAATGATAAATGGTTTCAATATTCTCTTACATCTCCTAGAAAAAATCATATCCCTTAGCTTTCACCCTCCAACATCATCCCAACATGATGTACACTGACACCACTTCCCAAACAGAGCCTCATAAAGTTCTCTTTTATTTTAATAAAGTATGATATTGTTATAGGATAACCCTACAAAGGGATGATTCTAGTCACAAAATCCTTGGAAATACATTTAACATAATATCAACATATCTTATAGAGTTTGGATAGATATCTCATACTGACCATCAATATTAGGGTGATAATTATTACATAGACTGATTTATGCATCCAAATTTTTCTAAAGGCATGTCATGAACCATGAGTTAAAGTTAATATCTCAAATAGATACAATTGAGAGTGTAACAATAGGAAATATGACAACATCACTTGTGTATATCATTTTCAGTTTACCAAGAGATAAATATTTCCTGATGTAAGTGCAATGGGATAACATTTTATGCTGATAAACTATCACATAGATGATATTTTTTCCTTAATGTGTCTTGTGGATCCATATAATGAAATCAATTGTTAGGTTATCTAATTTTTAAAATTATATTTGAAATTTTTTAATAATAAACATAGTATTAATTTAGTCATCATTTAAAAATTGACATACCAAGAATCGAGAACCAAATTATTTAATCCCTCTATTCTTATTATCACATAAGAAATTCTTCTTCAAATATTAATACATAATAATTACTAATTTATGAGTATATAAGGATGATCTATGTGTATCATTCAGATGAAACTTCAATATATATGATTTTTATAGCACAAATAACCTAGTTCCATACCATATAAATCCATATTAAGGAATGTATAACTCTACAATATTCCCTACATTATTATATATCACATAATTGTCTCTATAGGATTCATTAATCATCTCAATAATGGATGGTTGAGACGTTATTTGAGTTTTCTAGTATGAATACAACTTAAAAATTCCCATATCCAACAAACAATGTTTTTGAAAATTGGATCAACCCCAATTCTCATCACTGATAAAATTGTCATATCTTGTCTACATAGAGCATCTTCCAACATAATATCTTTATGAGGATGGTAATGTATTTAGTATTCATATTATATGTTTATATCAAAAAATCTTTACTAAAACTGGTTACAATCCTTCTATGTAAATTTATATTTTATGTTCTCACAATTTACATAAATTTCATAGTTCTCCCCACAGGGATAATGGTTCTTGATATTCATTTCAAAACTCAATACATCCATCTATAGGTCATGAATTGTATAGTTATTATCATGAAATTTCAATGTGAGGCATAAGATATTAATTTATCAATCTACATTGGTACACAAACCAAACCCTTATTTGAAACATCAATTTAAACAACAAAAGTTCCCCACTTGGGAGAAGAAAGACGAATAATGTAGTGAGAAACAAACATTTCACAAAATTAAACATTACTTCACAACCATTCATTTCAGAAACATTTAATCCCTTTCATATTATTATGGTTATTGGTTTTTTAAAATATCATAATGTTTTTAAAAAGTCTTCGGTAATACCTAGATAATCCATGAAATCTATGGATCCCTGTCATAGATGTTGGGATATGCCACTCGTATATATCCTTTATCTTTGAAGGGTCCACTAATATTCATACACTAGTGAAACATTTCGCCATGAAGGATAATTCCTTCATTCATAACTGACATTATCAATAAATTCCACATTACTTATAATTTTTCAAAGACATTAACATCGTATTCAAATGTTCCCCATGCTCCTATTTTATCTTGGTGTATATCAGAATATCCTCAAAAAAGTTAACAATAAATTTTTTGAGGTAATATCAAAATAATCTATTAATTAATTGAATAAATATTTCATTAGAATTATTGAGTCCAAAGGTAATTACTATGAACTCATAGTATAATACCATTTTCAAATGGTAGTTTTGGAAATAACCATTTTATTCACCCTTAATTAATTGTATCACAAACAATAGTCCACATTAATGAAATACCAATCTCCTCATAGTTGATAAAACTAGTTTAATATATTGGAAAAGTTGTTCTTTTTCTTTAACTTTATTTTTGGATCTCATGATAATCAATTCCAAGGTTCATTGTCTCATAATTCATCTTTATGAAGAGAGTGAGTGTCCCCCAAAATTAGGCACTTAATCATATAAACCATTTATAATGACTATATTTTATTTGTATCTTTAAATAACTATGTTCATAAATATTGACTCAATATATAGTCATTGATATTGGTAAAGATCCATGTACAATCTCAATTGAATATTCATCTTCTCAACTAGGAGTAAGACCCGATAACTCTTTGGGAAGATCATCGATACAATCCCTCCCAATGGGAATGTATTAAATAATTATCTTTTAATTAGCCTTAGTCATTTGAGAAAGATAATATTTCATAGACGAATACAATTCTTATGCATCAGATGAAGATACTAGAGATGATTCATCCACTTCCTGGCAGTGGTATTGAATTAGAGGTAGATTCTTGATATGGTGGTTGATTTCCTTCAGTCAAACTTTTCTCTTGGATATATATAAGTAAATATAATACATTTCCATTATTACATAAAATTATGATAAATGAAGTATTAGAGTGATATCTAGGTAGTTCATCAAGAAAATATGGACAATAGATGAGTTATATTATTGCTATATAATAATAAACTAATTTACCAACTTCACTAATATAACAACTTCTATATTTTTCAATGATTCAATAATAGTTTTATTGAACATATGGTATATTTATTTATAGAACCAAAATAAAAAAATAAAATCACTCTTATATAATTAAGAACTATTTGTCCTTTCACGACACAATAGTTTGGATCCACCTATGAATTTATGATGAAATACCATTTCTTGTTCCCTTCTAGACATTAGAGGGGTTCTTCATCAATTTTCATTTACAACCTCTGGCATAGTGTATTGTCTTTCATAATTGTCTTATTTTTTATTGTCAATAATTTTAAAAATAGGAATATTGATTGAGTCATCATTCATGTCTACCATCTCATTAGTTTAACTCTTTGGAAAACAATTACTAACTAGGTTCCCTTACATCCTGCATCTAAAGAAATTCATTCTCCATTTTAGGCAGTTTATATGATTCATATTTGAATTGTTTTGATGAATAAGATGTTGGAATTTATTACCACTATTATATTTATACATCTTACGTCCATAATTGAACTCAATTTTCCACTTATTATCCCCCTTTTAGATGTTGAGATTATAATGCCACCATTTTGAATTTGAGGTCACATCTAAATATTTCATCATAAATGTTAATATTCGAATTTCCAAATTTTTTTATGAATGGGATTTGTCACACCAATGAATCATCTAATATTATTTTTAATGTAGATGTAATAGATGGAGGTGTATCATGCATGTCTGTTGAGGTTTTTATTCATACACCCTAATAGACTCATAATTATTTTTCATGATGCTAATGAAATACTAACCTATTTTAATTCATATATAGAAACTAAGATATTCGTTGAAAAATATTTTCTAGATTTCCTTCCACTCCATAACTTTTTTCTCCTTCTTATAAATTTTATTTATGATCAACATCTCCCATTAACATGATTACCCCTATATGATAGGAAACCATCACAACATTATATTCCATATAGCATTGAAATATGGAGAATATATTTTAAATAGTGTTTATATGTTGTTTTGTGATTAATTTATTGGATGACCTAATGAATACATGAGTCCTTCGTCGTATATAGGTCTCAATTGAAACTTTATCTCACATGGGGGATTCAGGATTCATTCTTTATTCATGTTTTGGATCAAAACATGTCTATGTTGAGAATTTATTATCATAAAAAGCCTCAATATTTCTACTATCAGGTTGGGCATATTATTTGGGAAGTCATCTCTTTTCTCCTTACTCTTTTTGTTTACATGGTTCCCATATTTAATGAAATTGATTAAAAAGGGATAATGGGGAATGATTTTTCTAATCTATTAGACACATATATGAAAAAACATGAAAATTGAATGAAAAAACTCATAAATCGTATATATTTTTTAAGTTATTGACTTCAATGTTTCAATATAAGATATCAATTTTATATTCCCAGATATAAATCATTATGTTTATTTTTTTCCCTTAATAATTTTTCAAAAAGATATTATGAATTAAAAAAATAATATCTATTAATAAGTAAACTAACTGTTAAGTAAGGACCATTGTCAGTCACTAGCTGATGATTGAGGCAATATCAATGTTACATTTTTAATTACATTAACCATGGGTGAATCTATTCTAGAGGTACATCCACATGAACTATTTCACCAATAATATTTTTTTTCATGAAAACCACACAGTTTATACTCAACCAAAATTATAGTCCAGTTTCCTATAAAAGGGGTTATCCTTAAACATATCCATTGGGTTATAACTAATGTTTTCTAATAATGGTTTTAAAATGTTATCTGAACCATCTATCTAATAACAACTATAGTGACAAGTATTTTTTACACAAATTATATAATTATTCTTATTAAAAATAACCATTAGTATAAACCATGGATTAAAGGCCTACTGTATTTATAATACTAGGTTCATAATACATCAATGGAACTTAAAAAAGAATAATAATTTAATTTTATATAATGATATCTGAAAATCCATTTGAAATAATAAAATAGTATGAGAAAACTAGTAGAATGCATGAATGAATTTTGTGATATAAAAATATTTGCATTAGGATAAACATGATAAAGTAACATAACATGTGAGTATAAGGTATAAAATGAAATAATAATAGATAAGGTGTATGGGTTATAAAATTGTATAAAAACATAAGAAGAATGGTACATTAATAACATGGAGATATATATATGTCTAAAAAACTTAAAACATGAGATAATAATATTTCAAGTATAACCATCGAGATCACATCACATTGTGGAAAATGTCCCCAAACAGATTAGGTTCCCTCCAAATTCCCATATATCCTGTCTCATGAGTCTAAAAAATTATAATATTAATTAAAGAGGTACATTAACCTTGGGAAACCCATAAAATTAATATTAGGTACATGATTATTTGTGAATAATAAGTGAATGAATCATAATTCATAAGCACTACAATAACCGAAAGGAAAATATTGGTTTCATAATTTCTTATTGTAAAATAAAAAATGAGAATTCATAAACTAGGATTTGAATATGACATAAATAATGTATGTCAATATCATAGGAAGATATAATGAGATATATATTTATTAAATAGACATATATTTTGAATTTATATGCATTCTATATCACTAAATGGATTTTTAAAGTGAATTTTATAAGGAGTGGTCATAACCCAAAAAAAAGGTGGGATAGAGAGATCCCATACCTCAAGCACAATTTGTTACATGTCTTATTTATCATCCTCAATAATAAACATATGATTAAAGATTATATCATGAATTTTTTTATTGATTATTATTCAACATATTTTAGTTGTTATCATTTTTTGTTAAAATACCTATTCATTTAGGTTCATGTCCTATGTTTTGATGATGATATGGTCATATGTAGAAAATCTCTTTACAAATTTGATAAGGTAAAAATATTATAAATTCTATGTAACATCCCAAGTAATTAATGAAAAATATATATTTTTATATATGTCTATTAATTAATTAGATAGTGTTTAGAGGCTTAAAATGAGAATAAATCCAATCTTAAGCATGGAATACACTAATATTTTTAAAAGATTATTTTATTTCCTTTTGATGGAAAACCATTTTTAAATCAATCTTTTGACAATTTTATAAGCTATTTTTGTCAAAATAAAATTATTCTTTATGATTGGGGCATCAAAATTTACTTTGTGATTATTTCAAAAAAAACACGCTATTTTCTCTGACAGTGGAAATAAATTATTAAATAAATTAATACAAATTATATGTTTTGAATTTTGTAAAATAGACATCATTTTTGAATTTGGAATATCAAATATATCTTTGGGTGAATTTTTAGTAAATTTCTAAAAAACATCAATTTTTGATGAATAGTGAAACCACTAAGTGGTACTTATAAATACTGATTTTCCGTTTAAATAAAAATTTTCCATCTTTGTGTTTTGAATTTAAAAAATCCGACATACATGGTTGTCATTAAGAAGTAAAATGTGGTTCAATGGGATAAAAATAATTTTTTGGTGAATAATAACTTATTACGTTTTTAATCGCGATTAGAGGTAATTAGTGTAGTTTAAGGTATGAATAATGTTTTAATAAAATGAAATAACCTATACACATGTCTTACCCTCATTGGATGAGTCAGGGGCGACCAAAAAATCCATGGGTCAACTTGGGGACCCCATGGAGCCACATCGGTTGGAAAATGACATAAATACATTTTTATTTAATGTTAAAATTAAAATGACACAAACATGAGTTGTTTAACTAAAACAATTTTTACATGGGGTTATACAAGTCATATTTTTTACTATAAATATTCATTGGAAAGATAAAAATATTTTCTACATCGTAGTCATTTTTTTATAATTTTTAGACATTAAATAAATTAAATTATTTATGACATCATGATGATGCAGTGATAACCTCATTATTTAACGATTTAAATAAAATGGAAAGATAATGTAACATATAAGACCTACACATGTCCAAAACCTATTGGATGGGTGGATTTATAACCCTTATCACCTTATCCTCGAATTATATCAATGTGGGACCTTTTAAATCCGAAAATCATTTTAATATACAGTAACATTTCTTTACTTTCCACGAGTGCCCCTCCTCTCCTCTTATAAAAGGCCCCCACCTCTACCACCGTACCCACACTTCCAAAACTTTTTTCTCAGCCAAAACCTGCCCATTTTGTCTTTCCACATCCCTCTCTAACTCTTAGAAGCCTCACTTTGGGCTGAACTCTTTCCAAGGAAGCTCTTAAGTTCAATCCAATGGTAGTTACCCGATTTTAAGGTAATGTCTTCACTTGAGTCCTTTTGTTTTATTTTGCATCTCCAACCCCCTAAAATCTTTTTATTCATTTATTTTATAACAACTAAAGTATCTTAAATATACTAGGATGTTTTTATAATAAGTATTCGAGCTACACTTACACACACCTACATCTAATGGTTAAAGAACATATTGTTTCTGTGGATGGTGAATTTCTTCCTCATGAAACGATGATTATTGAACACTCATATAACACCTTCAAAGGTGGCCATTAAGATGAAAATATATTTATATATGATATATAATATGTTTATGTTTTACTTAAGCTTTTTTATTTTTCATTTATGGCATACCTTTATGGTTTCCATTATGGGTAAACGCGATATCTTCATTTTAGGAAGTGCGGACTACCGCCCCATCAAAGTGATTTGATTTCGTTAATGCCATATGTGGGATGTATAAAGGATTTAATTAATGGTATTATATATGATATTATACTGGAATTGTAATATACCTTTATGTCATTATTATTCCATTCCATAAAATACGAAATAAAAATGAAAGTAGCGTTCATGAGTACATACGTCTTACCGTCTCCATGAACGGTGCATTTCGTTTCTTACCTCTAAATGATATGTAATATTATAAATGCATGCATGTACTGGATATATATGATATATATAATATCTACATCATGAATACAATTCTGGATATAATTTATTTTTACCACATGAACAACTTGTAATTATAAAGAGTTTATTTTTGACTCAAGTACTAATGATCGTTAAAATGACCGTTATTAACTTAAATAATAACATAGTGTTAATGACATGGTAATAAGTGATATAAAAGGAATAATGAACTTGAAAAAGGTTCTTAAGCAAGTAGAAATTAACTCAAGTTTATTATTCAGGAGATTAATGAACGATCGAGTCAAGTCGGACCCGAGTTATGGGACTTCATCTCAATCTACATTCATTGAGGCATATTTTGTTTTATACACAACCTTCTTTTATATAGTGTATAAACCATTTGACTTTTACGTTTATCCAAAAGGATACTTCTTATATGAAGTGTTTTACTAAATGAAAAAAGGGAATGTTTTTGTCGTATGTATGCGGTGACAATGACTTCTCCGCTGTTGTGACCATTATTTGAGTTTCAGCTTCCTCTACAAGACATACCTTCTTTTCAAACGAAAAATAAATAACATGTTTTACTCTTCTTTTATTTTTGTATTGAAAATTGTTTTCATAATGTTTTTATACCAATGTGTTGTATTGATATCATGTGATTGAAAGGTGGAAATGTTTTGTTTCTTTTATGCATGTTTTATGTTATACAATTATGTTGTGGTTCTTGGGAATTATTATGAAGATGGGTGGTTCCCTAATAAACTAAGGGTGGGTGAGCCCGATATAGCTCTCTAATGCATTGGGTAACGTGAAGGATTTAAACGTTGTGGTTTATCCGAAAAGATTTAGGGAATATACTATGATGGGTATTCCAAACGTAACCAAGAGGATTACTCCATACGTAAGAATGTTATGAATGCCGCATGTTACCTTTATGTATTATTATTTATATGATTTATTCATGATTTGATGAGGTATGTTAATGTGCATATGTTTTATGGGTAAATTATAATTTCATTCTTATTTATATATGTACTCATGTTTCCTTTCCATATTTTTATATCCCTTACTGAGCTTTTTATGATCATCCCATGTTTTTGAAATGTTTTTCACAGGTCAAGGGAAAGGTACATGATATGATGATAGTGTCAAGGAAGTGTCAATAAAGAATCCATGGTTTATTTTAAATATTATTTCTTTTATGGGAAAAATGAATACTATCTTTTATGTACCCACTTTGTTTAAATGTGGAATGTAATTCATGTTTTATGATCTAATCCTCTAAAACTCTATACCTGAAAAGATCCTCAGGGTGTAATCTTGTAATAACTCAAGATTAAGTATGGTTTAAAGTCATTGCCTTATAGTCAGTATCAGAGGTCAGTTTAGATAACTTTAGGAGTTAGAATTTTATTAAATGATAATCCAAAAATATATTTTTTATGTTCAAATTGAAATGATAGAGCATTTGAAGATTACCATGTTGCTTCATCTAAGACATCATTGTTCAGAATGGTTTTCCATAGAGGAAACATGGAAGTAGTTCTAGGAAGTAATACAGACGGAAATAACCTTCCGAATCAGCATCCTGAGATGGTCAGAATTGGAACTGAATAGTTTTTTGCAGTAATGGCGCAGTTGACTCAGGTGATAAATGGTGGCGGTATCCATGAATGAGATCAGCCAGATCAACCGCAGAGGAACATGTCAGTGTTAGAACATTTCATGAGGCAACATCCCGAATCAATCAGAGGATCATCTGACCCTCTGCTAGCTGAAGGGTGGACTAAATCACTGGAGTAGATTTTTGATGTCATGGGGTGTTCAGACAATGAAACGGTTAGTCTTGCTATTTACCGTTTGGAGGGTGAAGTCGATCAGTGGTGGTCGATGGTTAAAAATATCAAGGATGCTGATGATATTGATGCTCTCGACTGGGATGAATTTAAATGTATGTTTCTTGAGAAGTATTTTCCTAAGGCTGTTCGAGTTAGGATGGAAGAACAATTCATGGAATTGAGGCAAGAGGAAGACTCAATGGCTGCCTATGAATAACGATTCACTCGATTGGCAACGTATGCTCCAAATTTTATCTGAGTCGTTGATAGTCAAATCAATAGTTTTTAATCAGGATTAAAGCCAAAATATCGAAGGGCATTAGCTTCTCATGAGTTCAAGAGTTATGAAAATCTTGTTCGATTTGATGAGAAGGTGGAAATGGAGTTTTCCGATGATCAAGTGTTCTATAATAACCAGCATAAGAAGAGACCGAGGTGGCAGGATAAAGGAAAGAATTCTTCAAAAAGTTCTAACGTTAAAAAAAATAAGTATCCAGTTTGTGATAAATGTGGTAAAATTCATGCTGTGGAATGTCTTATGAATTTTGGAAAGTGGTACCGATGTGGTAATATGGGACATAAGGCTTGGGATTTCACTGAAAAAGATCAAGGTGAAGGTAAGACCAAACCTGATTTACATTTACTGAAATATTTTAAGTGTAATGAGATGGGTCACTATTCAAACGAGTGTCTGACAAAGAGTTCAAGTGATGGGAAGCAGTTAGACTACAAGAAGAAAGGGGTGGTGAAATACTTTACAACTACTTCAGCAGATGTTGGGCCATTGAATTAAGTAGTATCATGATTTGAAAAGAATATTGGTGAATGCTCCAATTTTGGCACTACCTTCCAGGAATGGTGAGTTTGTTATCTACTTTGATGCTTCATTGAAAGGACTTGGTTGCGTCCTAATACAAAATGATCATTTCATTGCTTATTCTTCACGATAGTTGAAAACTCATGAGGTAAATTACCCTACACATGATTTGGAATTAGCTGTTGTTGTTTTTTCTCTAAAAATTTGGAGGCATCATTTTTATGGAGTAAAGTGTGAAATATATACTGATCAAAAAATTTTAAAGTATATATTCACTCAGAAATAATTGAACATGAGGCAGAGGAGATGGATAGAACTAATCAAGGATTATGATTTTACAATTCATTATCATCCGGGAAAAGCAAATAATGTGGCTGATGCTTTGAGTTGAAAATGTAATGCTTCATTATCAATGTTGTGTTTGAAACGTGATACTTTGGTTAATGATTTGATGAAAATTGTCATTGATGTTGTTGGTGCAGGATGTCCTTCTGTTTTGATTCAGGTATTAGTGAAATCATCTATATCAGATAGAATAAAGCAAGCACAGAAGCAAGACAGTGAGTTGCAGAAAAAGGTAGAGCTGGTTCCGAAGGGTATATTACCTGAATTAAACATTGATAATGATTCTGTTTTTTGATTTGGGAAAAGATTATGTGTGCCTTGTGATTCAAAGTTGAAGCGAAAGTTGTTATGTGAACCTCATAGTTCTCCGTTTTCAGTTCATCCTGGCAGTACTAAGATGTACAAAGATCTGTGGGAGTATTACTGGTGGGATGGAATGAAAAGAGATATTTCTGATTTTACTGTGAACTGTTTGACATGTCAACAGGTTAAAGCATAGCGGCAGTTACCGAAAGGGATGCTTCATCCTTCACCAGTGCCAGAGTGGAAATTTGAGAATATATCCATGGACTTCGTTGTGGGATTTCCGAAGACACCTCGAGGTAATAATGCAATCTGGGTTATTGTTGATCGCATGACTAGATCTGCTCATTTCCTTACTATATGAGACACTTTTTCCCTAGATCAACTTTCCCGTTTGTATCTTAAAGAGATAGTCAGGTTACATGGAGGTCCTCTATCCATTGTATCTTATCGTGATCCCAGGTTCACTTTTAACTTTTGGAAAGTCCTTCAGAAGTCATTGGGTACTGAATTAAATTTTAGTACAACCTTTCCTCCTCAATCAGATGTGCAATCAGAATGAGATATTCAGACTTTGGAAGATATGCTACATGCTTGATCGATGGATTATCAGGGACGTTGGGACCAACATCTTTCTTTGGTTGAGTTTTCATATAATAACAGTTTTCATTCTAGTATACAGATGGCACCGTTTGAGGAATTATATGGGAAGCGGTGTTGAACTCCAGCTTTTTGGGATAAAGTGGGTGAAAGGAAGCTGATGGGTCCAGAATTGGTAGAAGAGTTGGCATAAAATGTTTAGTTGATACAGAAACACATGAGAACATCTCAGACAGGCAGAAGAGTTATGCGGACAAAAGGAGGAAGGATCTATCTTTCGAGGTAGGTGATAATGTTTTTCTCAAAGTCTCACCATGGAAAAGTGTGATGCAATTTGGTAAGAGAGGAAATCTGAGTCCAAGGTTCATTGGAACATATGAAATTATGGAGATAGTTGGATCAGTTTCTTACCGAGCAGCTTTACCTCCGAGTTTATCTCAGGTACACAATGTTTTTCAGGTTTCTATGTTGATAAAGTACATTCCATGTCCATATCATGTTTTGAGTCCAGAGGTAGTTCAGCTGGAAGAGAACCTATCTTATGAGGAACAACCGGTCCAAATTATTGACCACAAGGAGCAAGTGTTACTGAATATGGTGATTCATTAGGTAAAGGTTTTGTGGAAAAACCACATTATTGAAGAGGCAACATGGGAATCTGAAAATGCAATGAGGGATAAGTACCCCCACTTATTCGATAAGTATATAAATTACGGGGACACAATTTTCTAAAGGGGGGAAGGATGTAACATCCCAAGTAAGTAATGAATAATAGATATTTTTATCTATGTCTATTAATGAATTTGATAGTGTTTTAGAGGCATAAAATGAGAATAAATCAAATCTCAAGCATGGAATACACTAATATTTTTAAAAGATAGTTTTACTGCCTTTTGATGGAAAACCATTTTTAAATATATCTTTTGATTATTTTATAAGCTATTTTTTTCAAAATAAACTTATTATTTATGATTGGGACATAAAAATTTACTTTGTGTGAATGTTTGGTATTTTTTCGATAATGTTCATTTTTTAATGAATAAAGAAAAATGTTTTATTTTAATTCAAAACCACTTTTTAATCTAATTTATTTGTATGGTTAGATTATATTTTTAATTGGTATTAATGTGTAATAGGAATATATTTTTAAAATTTAATCCAATAGTGGTCGTTGCAATTAATTTCACTTTGAAATTGGACTTAAACTGGTGTCAATATTTTGATACTTATTATTTCATAAAACACGCTATTTGCTCTAACAATGGGAATTAATTATTAAATTAATTAATGCAACATATATGTTTTTAATTTTGTAAAATATACATCATTTTTGAATTTTGAATATCAAATATAGCTTAGGGTAGTGTTTTGGTATTTTTCTGAAAAACATCAATTTTTGATGAATAGTGAAACCACTAAGTGGTACTTAAAAAACTTATTTTTCGTTTACATGAAATTTTACCACCTCTGTGTTTTGAATTTCAAAAATTTAACAAACATTGTTGTCATTAAGATTTAAAATGTGATTCAATGGAAATGAAATAATTTTTTTGGTGAATAGTAACTTGTAAGTTTATTAATCGCGATTATAGGTAATTAGTGTAATATAAGGTAAGAATAATATTTTAATAATATGAAATGAACTTGAAACATGTCCTTCCCTTATTGGATGTGTCATGGAAGACCACGAAAATCCATGGGTCAACTTGGGGACCCCATGGAGCCACATTGGTTGGAAAATGAAATTAATATCTTTTTATTTAATGTTAAAAAGAAAATGTCACAAACATAAGTTGTTTTACTAAAACAATTTTTTACATGGGGTTATACAAGTCAGATTTTTGACTATAAATATTCAATAGAAAGATAAACAGGTTTAATACATCATGATATTTTTTTTATAATTTTTAGACATTAAAAAAATTAAATTATTTATGACACCATGATGATGGAGTGATGACCTCATTATTTAACAATTTAAATAAAATGAAAAGATAATGTAAACTCTAAGACCTAAACTTGTCAAAAACCTATTGGATGGGTATATTTCGAACCCTTTTCACCTTATCCTAGAATTATATCAATGTGGGACCTTTTAAATCCGAAAATAATTTTAAAATAAAGTAACATTTCTTTACTTTCCAACAGTGCCCCTCCTCTCATCTTATAAAAGGCCCTCACCTCTACCACCATACCCACACATCCAAAGCCTTTTTTCTCAGCCAACCCCTGACCATTTTGTCTCTCCACATCCTTCTATAACTCTTAGAAGCATCAATTTTGGCAGAAGTCTTCCCAAGGAAGCCTTTGAGCTCAATCCAAAGGGAGTTACCCAATTCTAAGGTAATGTCTTCACTTGAGTCCTTTTGTTTTATTTTGCTTCTCCAACCCCCTAAAATCTTTTTATTCTTTTATTTTGTAAAAACTCGAGTATCTTCAATATACGAGTATATTGTTATAAGAAGTATTTGAGCTACACTTACACACACCTACATCTAATGGTTAATGAACATACTGTTTCCGTGGATGGCGAATTTCTGCCTCACGAAAAGATGATTGTTCAACACACATATAACACCTTCAAAGGTAGCCATGAAGATGAAACTATATTTATATATGATATATAATATGTTTATGTTTTACTTAAGCTTCTGTATTTATCATTTATGGAATACCTTTATGGTTTCCATTATGGGTAAACACGATATCTTCATTTTAGGAAGTACGGACTACCGCCCCTCAAAGTGATTTGATTTCATTAATGTCATATGTGGGATGTATAAAGGATTTAATTAATGGTATTATATATGATATTATACTGAAATTATAATATACCTATATATCATTATGATTCCATTCCATAAAATACGAAATAGAAATGAAAGTAGTGTTCATGCGTACGTACGGCTTACCGTCTCCATGAACGGTGCATTTAATTTCTTACCTCTAAATGTTATGTAATATTATAAATTCATGCATGTACTGGATATATATTATATATATTATATCTACATCATTAATAAAATTCTGGATATAATGGATATTTTACCACATGAACAACTTGTAATTATAAAGAGTTTATTTTTGACTCAAGTACCAATGATCGTTAAAACGACCATTATTAACTTAAATAATATCATAGTGTTCATGACATTGAAATAAGTGATATAAAAGGCATAATTAACTTTAAAAAGGTACTTAAGCTATTAGAAATTAACTCAAGTTTATTATTCAGGTGTTTAATGAACGGTCGAGTCATGTCGGACCCGAGGTATGGGACTTCGTCTCAATCTCCATTCATTGAGGCATATTTTGTTTTATACAAAACCTTCTTTTATACGGTGTATAAACCCCTTAGACTTTTACATTTATCCAAAAGAAATCTTTTTATACGAAGTGTTTTACTAAATGACAAAAGGGAATGTTTTTGTCGTACGTATGCGGTGACAACGACTTCTCCGTCGTCGTGACAATTATTTGAGTTTCGGCTTCCTCTAGAAGCCACAGCTTCTTTTTAAAAGAAAAATAAATACCATGTTTTACTTTTCTTTTATTTTGGTATTGAAAATGGTTTTAATAATGTTTTTATATCAATGTGTTGTATTGATATCTTGTTATTGAAGGGTGGAAATGTTATGCTTCCTTTATGCATGTTTTATGTGATACGATTATGTTGTGGTTCATGGACATTATTATGAAGACGGGTGGTTCAGTGATAAACTATGGGCGGGTGAGGCCGATATATCTCTCCAATGAAATGGGTAACGTGAAGGAGTTAAACGTTGAGGTTTCACCGAAGAGATTTAGGGAATATACTGTGATGGGTATTCCAAATGTAACCAAGAGGGTTACTCCCTACGTAAGAATGTTATGAATCCCTCAAGTTACCTTTATGTATTATGATTTCTATGATTTATTCATGATTTGATGAGGTATGTTAAAGTTCTTATGTTTTATGGGTAAAGTATGATATCATTCTTATGTATATATGTACCCATGTTTCCTTTCCATATTTTTATATCCCTTATTGAGCTTTTTTTTCTCATCCCAAGTTTTTGAAATGTTTTTCACAGGTCAAGGGAAATGTACATGATATGATGATAGTGTCAAGGAATTGTAAAGAAAGAATCCATGTTTAATTTTAAATATGTTTCCGTTGATTGGAAAAATGAATACTATCTTTTATGTAACCACTTTGTTTAAATGCGAAATGTAATGCATGTTTTATCATCTAATTCTCTAAAACTCTAAACATGAAAAGATCCTCAAGGTGTAATCTTGTAATAACTCAAGATTAAGTAAGGTTTAAGGCCGTGGCCTTATATTCAACATCTATAAAATAATATTAATAACATAATAATTATTTATAAACATCCAATATAATTTTAGAACCAATCATGAATGATGTTTATTAAAAACAAACTATATTGCAATCAAGGAGATGTTTATCCTTGTGTATTTTTTAGTAATGGTTCCATTTTTCAACAATCATAATGGAAAAAATGTATGTGTTATTTTATAATTACATAATTATAAATATATTATAAATAAAATATTATGTTTATAAAGAAACTGAAACATATCATTTATGTTTTGTAGTAATATAAAATATATTACCTCGCATCAAGAATAAATAGTTCGTTGTTCTCATAAATGATGTTATCATTTTCAATGATTGGCAAGGTAAGAAGTTATATGATAAATTAATATTCCATAAATATTAATATATCATTTATATTATATATAAATATTAATTTCATCATCATAAATACATGACAGAGGCAATGATGGAAAACATATTATATCGATTCCTGTAGGGAAAAATCACACAATGTGTCCTCTTGGTATATTATGGGTGTGATTTTGTTTTTTAAAAAATTCAGATAAACGAAAAGGAGTATGATTGATGTTTTCTGAAGGAATGTGTTTAAGGTGACATTGTATCCCAATGATTTCGAGATTTGTTGGTCACAAAATTGGGAGTTTGATGATGGAAATAGATGGATTTCATCATATAAATTAATGGTATGAAGAACTGTGATTAAAATCAGAGAAATAAGACAACCACATACCCCAGGACATGGATTGTGTACTATATTTGGGGATGGTTCATGGCTATATATCAAGATGTAGGAATAGTACTTGGTACTGGTTCCCAGAATAAAAATGGTTGGAGTTTCCAGCAAAGGGTGCGTGGTATGTGGAAGGAATGATGGTTCACGGGATGGAAGAAGAGAATTGAACCACATAGGGAAAATTTAAGTACATGGACTATGGGGGAAAATGGTATGAAAATGGGATACAGTTTGTGGTAGAAGGATCAGTACATGATGAAGGCGGTGTTGAAACAATGAGTTGGAAAATCTCTATTTAGCGGATTAAGAATATATATTTTCCTATATAATGAGATATAATCCCATTGATTAGAGTTGAGAGAGAATATCATTAGTAAACACATAGTTTCTATGAGATGTCAAAAAATTCTGAAGGAAGTTAGTGTAGAAGAAATTGTATTGATGTTTCTTTCAAGGCACTGATGCCTGTAAATTAAATGGTTTTTTTGCAGAAGTTGATTCTTGGAACAGAATAGGTTCGCATGTAAAGAATTAAACTGATATTTTTTGTGGATTCATTGTATTCTACAATGGAAGAACTCCTATGGAAGGAAAACATGGTATGCAGAGGGGGGACACTAGTACATGTAATTGAAGGAAAATCGCGAATAGAGAATTTCTTATATAAGGAGAGATAATCCCATCGATTAGAGTTGAGAGATAATATCATTAGTAAACACATAGTTTCTATGAGATGTCAGAAAATTTTGAAGGAAGTTAGTGTAGAAGAACTTGTATTGATGTTTCTTGCTAGGCACTGATACCTGCAAATTAAATGGTTTTTTTGCAGAAGCTGATTCTTCGAGCAGAATAGGTTCGCATGTAAAGAATTCAACTGATATTTTTTGTGGGGTCATTGTATTGTGCAATGGAAGAACTCCTATGGAAGGAAAACATGGTATGTAGAGGGGGACACTAGTACATGTAATTGAAGGAAAATCGCGAATAGACAATTGTTCATGGAAATAGGGTGATTCCTAGAAGTGGTTCATAGAGTCGGTACGTGGAAGTGGTACATGATGATGAAGGAAGAGTAGTTCATTATTGAGGCGAGGTTTTCGGAAGTGGCAGTAGTATGGGAGTGATGTGTTTTGCATACCATACGCATTACATAGTACACAGGAGGAGAAATTGGATCCCAGAACACTCATGGATGGTTGAAAATGCTTCATGTCAGTAAGTAAAACTCATTTCTATCACCTAACAGAATATGGAATGATGTATTTCATCTACAAGTGAAATATGGACTTCATCAGAGCATCTACCTATAGTCGATGTTGTGTTATTCCTAAAAATAAAGGGACCTACATGTCTATAAACTATGTTTGACTTACATGTCTATAATAATTGAGTGGATCCCTTCTAAGAGGAGTGAAAAAAGGGAGAGGAAGAAGATGACCCATTCCACAGACAGTGAGCCAGTGAAGGAGGAAAATGTAGTAATCCATTTGAATGCACTGAGAATACCATAAGCCATGTAATGGAAGTATTCATGGGTTAATATAATCTCGCTTGAACCATGTATTCATTATTGGTATTGAGCCTTAGTGAATTTGGTATATCTTCACATCGCGAATATGTGATCCATGGACATAGCCCATTGAGGGTGAACCAAGTAAAAATAAATGTTTCATGTGTATGATTTGATTTCTCTTCATATATTTCTATTAGAGAAAGAGAGAATAGAGTTTTTTTACAATGATACAATATCCAAAGGGGAATAAGTTTCAATATATCATACCCTAATTAACCCCCTGGGTATTCGATCTTGTGCGCATAAAAATTGGTATTAAAGGTAAAGAGTGAATGATAGAGTTTATCTCTTAGAAGAAAAAATGAATGTGGAAAATCATAAAGGAATTCCTATCGTCAATGAAAATAATTTTCAACAGTGGAATAATCAAATGCAGCAGCACTTAAGATCATTAGGAATGGATTTCATCTCAATAACTATGCAAGGAATATCAACTTACATCAATAGTGGTGATTTATCAAAAGATTAAATTGGGAATTGTATGTTGATGCTAAATGGAACAATTATTTATGGGTATCCCTATCAAATGAAATTTATACGTAGGTGATTTCATATAAAACATCACATGATACGTGGGAAAAATAATTGAACATTTATGAGGGCGACACATAAGTCTCAGATGAAAATAAGTAGGTTCGGTGGAACAAATATGACGATCTTAGAATAAACCCCAATGAGTCTCTTAATGAATTCTTCGATAGGGTAATTTTTATTGTGGAAGAAATGTGTGGTTGTGGGGAAGTCATTGAAGATATAAATATTAAGATATGTATCTTTCGTATAATTCCATCATGGTTCAATCCAAAAGTTTTAGTATTGGACGACATTAACCCAAAATAGATGACATTGGATAACCAACATAGTACCCTTGTTGCATATGAAATGAGAAACAATGATAACAATGTTGTGGAAAATGGGATGTCCAATGGATTGACATTCATGGCCATGAATAATCTCTCTATTGATGATAGGTTGGAGGATATTAATTTCAATGATGTCATGTCATTTATCTCCTCAAATATATAAAAGTAAAAAAGAAAACTATAATAGAAAAAAGTCCATTTTCAATATTTTGATGTTGAACGAATAGTCATTTTGCAGTAAAGTGTCATATGATGTTTGATGATGATAATGAAGACAATGATGAATTTAGACAATATATGTATTCATAAAATGTGAATGGTAGGGGAATTACTAAGAAAATAGTCATCAAAAACAAGAATATGCTTTTGAATGAAGATGAATGATTAGAAGAATCTATGGAAGAAGAGTTGGAGGATTACAAGGATCATAAAGAAGATTCTTTAGTGGAAGTTTTCAGAAATTCATTAACAAGAGAATACATGAAAATGAATAAGGATAAATTGAAATAATACTTGATCTGTCACGACCCTACCCTACCAAGGCTCGTGCCGCAACTACCCCAATCCCGCCTCCATACGTCAGGGGCTGGCGACAAGCGCAGAAGGCTAAAAAACTCAAGGAGGCCTTTCCCTGAGTACCTGTACACATACAAGCATCACACTCCATGAAAAATCATAGAGTAAAAAGAGAAGAAAAGTAAAGAAAAGGGAAACTTCTATAAATAAACCACAATAGTGCATCTACCTCTAAATAGTACAAAGAAATTGCTGAGGAAAACTGAAAATAAAAGGGGCAAAACATGCACCCAAATAAAAAGTGCCACAACCCAGCAATAGGGAACAAATGAAAAATAGCTGGATGGGTCCCCCACATGAAACCCGACTCCGACCAATGCACACGGTCCATTCTCGCAAACTCCTAAGCTCCGCTAAAGCCACGACCAACCTATCGGCCATCTGCAAGGGAACACCAAGTGTGGGCAAAGCCCAAGAAGGGGTGAGTATAAAAATACTCAGTAGGGTACCCCAAAGGAAAGAGGGAGAAACAAAGGAGATACCAAAGGGTGAGCAGTAGATCGAACAGGGAATAATAAAGGAATATCACATAGAGAGCAGCAAGGGTACAACAAGGGGTATAGTAAAGAGTACAGTAGAGAGTCCAGCTCAACCCAACAAGAGGAAGGAAGTAGACTCATCCAGACACAAAGAGATGGAAATGGTGAGAAGATGAACTTCTCGTCGAGTCTTCCCTACCTATAGCAGGAGAGTATACTCGTCCAACCACGAGAAGCTAGACACGGAATGCACATGGCATACCCAACGCGTCTTCGCTTCTCCTGGAAGGAGAGTAACCAAAACCCAAGAAGTGGGAACTGGAACAAGGTATACATATCCATATGCTAAATCAAGAAGCCCGAACAATATATTAAGAGGATATCCATCCCATCGCTCAGCCCAAGAAGGTTAGTAGCCAACAGTCCCAGAAGAAACACCATCGATTTCTAGCATCCTGCACGTCTTCCCCAAACTGCACGTCAAGGGGCTCAAATCACCACACCTCGAAACTATCTGCTTTGTGCGGCACGGACTAGCCCGCACGGTTTTAGGTCGTGTCGCAAGGATGCGCCTCGGTGGGGAAATCTCCCCTCGTACTTGAGAGTCCCGAGGGAACGTCAAGCCACACATCATCACTGCCCCGCAGTCAAGAGGTCCCCTCAAAATCGACAGGCGACCCACTGCTCAGCCCTGCTGGAGGGTGATCCTTGGAAGTCAATGGGTTCCCACTAGAGGGAGACCCAACATGAGTCGACGGGTGCCACATTGCCTAGTCCCATAACAGGGTATTCCACTGGAGGGTGACCCGGATTATGTCGTCGATGAGCCCCAATTCCCAATCCCGTTAATGTGTACTCCACCGGAGGGAGACTCGGAACCGTCACTGGGTACCACTTTCCAGCCCATCTTGAGTAAAACCCGGCATCGGGGACCACTTCCCAGCCCTGCTGGAGGTAAGCCTGGCATCAGGGACCACTGCCCAGCCCTTCTGGAGGTAATCCCGGAACTTCTATGGCCATCCCTACTAGATGGTACTGCTCAGGGAATGCTGTTGTACTGGCCATCCCTGCTGGATGGTAACCCACTGGCCATCCCTACTGGATGGTACAACTGGCAAGCCCTACTCAAAACAACCTCAGCCCTACTGGTAACATCCTCTGGCCTACTAGAAACAACCTCCTGTGAAGAGGATTGGTGCCTGCGTAATGTGTTGGTCACACCGAATCTACAAGAACTCAACCAGGAAATATGAAGCAACGGGATAAACACCCCGGCCCCTCAGGGCGATCACGTTCCAATCATCTGAGTCACTATCAAAGAGAACTGAGACAAATCATCCCAGAATGTGGGAAAACACCCACGCTGTACGAGCACACGTAGTCGCAAACGATGCCATGGTCTGATGAAAGGGCACGGTACTGAAACCCCAAATAGCTGAAGAAACAGAGTAACCAAACCATCTCTGTCGGCCAAATGATAATAGAACGAGGGGAAAACTCAACCCTGCCGGTCAAAAAATGAGAACAACACCTTGGGAAAACTAAACCCTGCAGGTTAACAAACAAAAACTGGAATAGGGGAAAACTCAACCCTACAGGTCAAAAAACAAGAACAGAGGAACCGTCTACATAGCAAGAGGTCAAAAGTACTTAAATCAGAACATGACACGCACATGGGGCCCACATGAATTGTGGCCCCATGTCAACCCCAACCAAGTGCACAAATATTCTCAGGTACCAACATCCACATGTACCTACCAGCATTCCTGTATACTCCCAGTGTATACCACATCTCCAGCCCAAAGGCTAATGTGCACACGACACCCAACATCAACACGAAGGCATAAACGCAACAACTAAAACATTCCACCTCAAAAACTGAGGCATGACAAACCACATCTCTTTAAACACCAACATCACTCTCCCAGGAGTGAACACGATCACACACCAAGGGTTCCCTACATTCACCGTGGGAAGAACCACCACCAGTACACCTTTCACGCTTCCACATTTAATAAGATAATGAAAGAGGCTTCTTACGCCTAAACAGATTACACCTGTGTACTCCTTGCAGAAAAACACGCAAGATAGACTACTTACTCTCCTCCAACGGATATCCGACATAAAAGTTTCCAACACCGCTTTACGCCATAACGACGTCCTTTGATCCCGAGCCTCGGCCCCAAAAACAGTCGGGCACATCGCACCATTGAGATCCCCTCGGGAAAACACGTCCAAAGGACTACTCACTTGAGTGGAATAGATATCCGGAGAAAAAGATGCATTCCGGGGCTTCGCACATGAGCGGTGCTACGTGGGACCCGCATCCTGGTCCTGAAACACAATGAACGGATCGCGTCGTTGCGATCCTCTCGAAAAAGTACATGAGTTGAACTATTCCCTTGTCCAAAAAGGACACCTGATGATAAAGATGGAAAAATCACCGTCAACGCCCAAACGACCCTCAGGGGACCACACCATCGTGAGGAATTAAAGCGGGCAGACTGTTCCAATGCAATGCCCTCAGATAAACATCAAAAAACGGCTACTTGTATGCCTCGAATGGACGTCCGATAAAAAAGTTAAAAAATGTTACTCCCTAGTTAAAAGATGGGCCACGGGGCCCATGCCTCAACTCCGATTTCAATGCCCGAAACCACACTGGAAAACTCCGGCTCGACGCCAGGGTCGCAACGCCACTGACAGCGCTCAAAATGGACGTCATATGCGTCAGTGCTGTCCAAAACAAGAACTCCAGGGGAAAACACCATTCCACTTAAAGGCATGTCGTGCCACAGAACTCCCATCCCAGGAATTAAAAATTTACAAAACCATCTCAAAACGTTCCCCTCGACGCGAGGTCTGTGCTTCCACAGACGACACGCGAAACAGACGTCCGTAGAAAAATATACAGGCATCCGAATTTTTTAGGGGAAAAACCTTTTGGGCCGGACCGGGCCGGCCCGCGACTGCCATGGCCTGCACCTTGCGCGGCCCAGCCCTCCACAGCCTGTGGCTCCCGTGGCACTCTATGGGCCCCATGGCCGCCCCTGACCGGCCCTCGTGGCCGATCTTGTTTCCTAGCAGCGACTCGCCTTACGCGGGCCGCGGTCACGCCGCACAGGGTTGCGCGTCTTGCGACCCCTCCCCCATGTGCCCTACGACGTCGCCCTCTGCCTAAGACCCCGCTGGAGTCCTCGCCTCACCGTCGTCCACACCGACCACCAGCCGGAGCCGTCGCCTGGAGCTGCTCCGCATGCCGGAGCTCGCCGGACCGCCCTGTCGACCGCCGGAAACCGTCGGAACCCCAAATTACGAAAACGCACCTGGGGCCATTTTTCACTGACGGTCCGCGCCCACAAAACATACACCCCTCCTAGTGTAAATGACACGTTCTGGACTCAACAGTGCACCCAGTATTCCAATAGGATACATCGTTTAATATATACTTTAGTTAAACCGTTAAATGAATAAATTAATTATTTAATTTATCTGTTCCACACTCTGAAGGCGAGCGAGGGGTCCAAACGTCCCGAGTCGACATGTTTTATGTCGTTCCTAGGGTAAAAACCCCATTCCAGACCCATCCGTGCACTCAGATCTCTGATCTGAAACACCGGTTAGAATTTATCCCTTTTATTTGGCGTTCCCAGTGTCAACACACTGAAAATTTAATTTCGGCCACACCGGGGTTCGGAATCGCACGCCGTCTCAAGGTGCTACTCTGGAATAATATCAACAATATTCCAATGTATTTTATTGAAAAACCCAGGTTCATAAATCATTACCTACTTCAAGCTTTTCGTCCCCGAAAAGCAAAACAAGGGAACAAATCAAGGTACTAATCCCACACGTGGGTCCCTCGTACCCAGAAGAACTCTTGCACAGCTCTACACCGCTGCACATAGACCAAAGGATTGATCTGTTTCACATGAGGTCTTCCCTTTTCGATGTTGTGCATAAGAGCACGCACACCTCTTCTCGGGTGAGTCACACGGGAGAAATCGTGCACCCACTCTAGACTTGGTTTTAGGGCAAGGCGATATGGAACCTCGCCATCCCTTAGCACGGTTTCAATCAGCCTGAAGGACCTCGGGGGTAACTCACCTCCCCGACCGAGCCTCTACGTCGCATGCCGCGACTGGATTCACCGGTTGCACCTGGAACAAGGCCGGCTGATTCCCTCCTTCAGAATATCCACATGGTGAAACACCCAAGGATATCTGGTCAGACAAGATTTCACATTTGATGTCCCACGACCAAGACACTCTTACACACTCGAAAGGTGAAGGAGTTTCAACCATCGACTAAAGAAAAAGGTCCCACACATTTTACCTTACCAACACAGGGTTCACCGACACCATGCGCCACCCTGGTAACAACTCAAACAAGTAGTTGGGAGAAAAATATTTTCATGCACAGAGCCTAACAATTCTACTTGAAAATGTAGAAGAGTTGTAGGGTGTACCTCTTGTCACATCATGCTCTGTAGGATCGTAGACATCCAAAGCTCGTGGCAATTCGCGGTCCCAACTGTCAGCTCCCTAAGCCTAACGTGGACCGCCTAGTGGCGATGGAATGACCTCATAAGGTTGTCCCCCACGACCAGCTCCTCCCACTCCTCTGCTAGAACCACCTCTCTAGGAGCTACTCTGATCACGACGCTACCTCCGTCGTGGTGGTGCACCTACTGCCTGCCCGAAGCTATCTGCATGCCTATTCAGGCAGTCCCGTGCTAGGTGACCTCACCAATCGCAATCATATCACCGACTCTCTTCAAGATTCACTGGTGCCCCCCAGCGCCACTGCGGTGTATGACCACGCCCCTGAATCCGGTTGTCGGAAAGCCACATACGTCAAAGTTATGCTTGCCGATGCCCGCTAGCCGCGACAGACGTCTCGGCTCCAATGTGCCTGCTGCCACCACCTACTCTAGAATGTGAAATGAATCTCTATGTGACCAGCGCCTGCTCTATCACCCCAAAATATGTGGAAATGCCCAAGGGTCCTATGAGAACAAGAATCTCTCGGCGGAGACCCTGATCAAACATCCGCGCTCGGATGTTGTCATCATGGACCATGTCCGAGTAAAAGCATGCACGGTCTGCGAAACTAGTCGCGTACTCAGACACCATCATCCCTCCCTACTAAAACTGCAGGAGCTCCTAAATCCGCAAGGAGGGCAAGAAAGAGGGGAAAACATCCTCACTAAAACAACTGAAAGTCTCCCCATGAAAGCAACTACTCGTCAAGATACTGAGTCACCATACTCCACCAACACCAAGCTACTCCGCAGAAAATGTTGGCGGAAAAAGACACCATAAGATCTGTCAGCGTCTTCACAGTACTTAAAAGACGAACCATTGTCTCCAGCCAAACCTCTGCTGCCTCAGGGACTGACTCACCACTGAACCTCAGCGGTCTCTACCACTGGAACTCTCAGAGTGCGCTCAACCTGCGCTCAAACTCAGTCTGCTATGCTGATGCTGTCTGCTGGTCAACAGATGGGGGTTCTACTACCGGCCCCCCCGGAGAAAGGGGATCACATGATGGGTCCTATACGGAGGCCTCATATCTCACAGGGTCATCATTATGAACCAATGCTGGTATCCAGGTTGGCTGTCATCGCAGAGACATCCTGAATATTATCAAGGAGTGTCGTGGTCAGATGAGCATATATGTATATAAGAGTCAAAAAAACAACAACGATGGGGAGATGTCTAAAGAAGGATAGTCAAATATTCAATACTATGTGATAAAGAAACCAATTTTCCCTGCAATGAATGTCTTAGCACGCCGAGTCGACAAGCGGGTTATCAAGGTCCTGGTGAATGGATATGTCGGCCGCCGCACCATCAATGGACTCCCTGGCCTGAGAGCCGCTCTGAAGACATGTTACCACCATTTCCCTAAATCTCAACCAATTCCCGTTTTAGGGACGCCCACACAACGTCCCAAGGAATGAACCACCTTTGATACCACTTTTTCATGACCCTAACTTACCCGGGCTCGAGCCGTAACTACCCCAAGCCCGCTTCCATAGGCCAGGGGCTGGAGACAAGTGCCGAAGGCTAAACAAATCGAGGAGGCCTTTTCCTGAGTACGTGTACACACACACGCAGCACACTCCATGCAAAAGTGAAGAGTAAAAAGAGAATAAAAGTAAAGAAAAGGGAAACTGCTATAAATAAACCACATGAGTGCATCGACCTATAAACAGCACAAAGAATGTGTTGAGGTAAACTGAAATGGAATGGGGAAAAAAACGTGCCCAACCAAAAAGTGCCACAACCCGACAATAGGTAAACAAAAGAAAAAAACATGGATGGGTCCCCCACTTGGAACCCAACTCTGACCACCACACGTGGTCCATGCTCCAAAAATCCAATGCTCTGTAGAATCCACAACCTACATGTCTGTCATCTACAAGGGCACACCAAGTGCAGGTAAAGCCCAAGCAAGGGTGAGTATAAAAATACTCAGTCGGTTACCCCGAAGGCTCGAGGGAGCAACAAAGGAGATACCGAAGGGTGATTAGTAGATCAAATAGGGAATAGTAACGTAATATCAAAGAGAGATTAGTAAGAGTACAACAAGGGGTGCAGTAAAGAGTACAATAGATAGACCATCTCAACCCAACAAGAGGAAGGAATTAGACTAGTCCAGACACAAGGAGATGGAAAAGGTGAGAAGATGAACTTCTCGTCGAGTCTTTGAAACCTATAGCAGGAGAGTAGACTCGTCCCACCATGAGGATCTAGACACGGAATGTACGTGGAATACCCCACGCATCTTCGCCTCTCCTGTAAGGAGAGTAACAAAAACCCAAGAAGTGGGTACTAGAACAAGGTATACATATCCATATTCTCAATAAAGTAACCCAATGAAAATCATAAGGGGATATCCATCTCGTAGCTCAGCCCATGAAGGTGATTAGACAACAGTCCCAGAAGAAACACCCTCGATACCCAGCATCTTGCATGTCTTCCCTGAACTATAGGTTAAGGGGATCAAATCACTGCACCTCAAAACTATCCGCTTTGGGCGGTACTGACTCGCCTGCATGGTTTTAGGTCGCTTCACAATGACACGCCTCGGTGGGGAATGCGCCCCTCGTACTTGAGAGTCATGGGGAAACGTCAAGACACACCTTTTCACTGCCACGCAGTCTAGAGGCCTCCTCCAAGTCGACAGGAGGCCCCCTGCTCAGCCCTGCTAGAGGGTGATCCCTAGAAGTCGACGGGTTCCCACTTGAGGGAGACCCTGTAAGAGTCGACGGGTGACACACAACCCAGTCCCGTGACAGGGTAATCAACTAGAGGGTGAACTGGATAAGGTTGTCGATGAGTCCCAGTACCCAGTCCCGTAAAAGTGTACTCCACTGGAGGGAGGCTCAGAACCATCATCGGGGACCACTTCCCAGCCTAGCTGGAGGAAAACCTGGCATTGGGGACCACTGTCCAGCCCCGCTAAAGGTAATCCCGACATCAGGGACCACTGCCTAGCCCTGCTGGAGGTAAACTCGGAACTGCTATGGCCATCCATGCTGGATGGTAGTGCTCGGTGAACGCCGTTGTACTGGCCATCACAGCTGGATGGTAACCCACTGGCCATCCATGCTAGATGGTACAACTGGAGAGCCCTGCTGAAAACAACCTCATCCCTACTGGTGACAACCTCAGCCCTACTGGGAACCACCTTAGCCCTGCTGGAAACATCCTCATGCGTAGCGGATCGGTGCCTACGTAATGTGTTGGTCATACCGAATACACAATAACTCTACCAGGGAACACGAAGCAATGGGGTAAACTCCCTGGCCCCTCAGGGCGATCACTCTCCAATCTGCTGAGTCATTGTCGAAGCGGACTGAGACAACTCATCCTAGAAAGTGGGAGAACACCCACGCTATACCAGCACACGTAGTCGCAAACGGTGTCACAGTCCGATGAAAGGGCATAGTACTGAAACCCCTTAGAGTTGAAGAAACAGAGGAACCAAACCATCTCGGTCGGCCAAACGAGAACGGTACCATGGGAAAATCAACCTTGCTGGTCAACAAACGAGAAGAATACTAGGGGAAAACATAACCCTGTTGGTCAACAAATGAGAACAGTACCAGGGGAAAGCTCAACCCTGTTGGTCAGCAAACAAGAATAGAGGAACCCTCTACGTCGTGATAGGTCAAAAGTATGTAAAGCAGAACACGACATGCACATGGGGCCCACACGACATGTGGCCCCAAGTCAACCCCAACGAAGCACACAGACAAACTCATGTAACAACATCCACATGTACCTACAAGAGTTCCCGTAACTCCCAGAGTATACCACATCTCCATCCCAAAGAATAATGTGCACAGGACACCCAACATCAACGCGAAGGTGTAAACGTAACAGCTCCAACTTTCTACCTCAATGGCTAAGGCACGACCAACCACATCTCTTTAAACAGAAACATCACTCTCCCAGGAGTAAACGCGATCACACGCCAAGGTTTCCCTATAAACACCGTAGGAAGAACCACCACCGATACACCATTCATGCTTCCACATTTAATTAGATCGCGTAAGAGGCTCTGCACACCTGAACAGACTACACTGTTGTAATCCTTATGGAAAAACATGCGAGATCGACAACTTACTTTCCTCCAACGGATATCTGACGTAAAAGTCACCAACACCGTTTTACGCTCTAACGACGTCCCGTGATCCCGAGCCTCAGCCCCGAAAACAATCGGGCGCCTCACACCATTGTGATCCCCTCGGGAAAACACGTGAAAAGGACTACTCACTTGAGTAGAATAGATATCCGGAGAAAAGGATGCATTCCGGCGCACCGCACATGAGAGACGCTACTTGGGACCCAAATCCCGGTCCCGAGACACAATGAACGGATCACGCCGTTGTGATCCTCTCGAAAAAGTACAAGAGATGGACTATTCACTTGTCCAAAATGGACACCCGTGATAAAGCTAGAAAAATCACCGTCAAGGCCCAAACATCACTCGTGGGGCCCACACCATCGTGCGGAATTAAAGAGGGCAGACTACACCAATGCAATTCCCTTGGAAAAACACCCAAAAACAACTACTTGTACGCCTCGAACGAATGTCCTATGAAAATGTTACAAAATGCTGCTCACAGCTTAAAAGACGGGTCATGGAGTCCACGCCTCAACTCCTGTTTCAATGCCCAAACCCACACTGGAAAACTCCCGCTCGACGGTAGGGTCTCAATGCCACTAACGGTGCACAAAAAGGACATCGAATTCTTCTGTGCTATTCAAAACACGAACTCTCGGGGAAAACACCATTCCACATAAAGGCGTGTCATGCCACCGAACTCCCATCCTGATAAATAAAAATTTCTGATACCATCTCAAAATGTTCCCCTCGACGCGAGGTCTGCGCTTCCGTAGATGGCATGTGAAACAGAAGTCCCTAGAAAAAGTTACGAGTGTCCGAATTTTTTAAGGGAAAACCCCTTTGGGCCTGACCGGCCCGGTCCGGCCAGTCCACCCGCTCGGGCCGGCCCGTGCTGGCCGGACCTTGACTGCCGCGGCCCGCCCCTTGCGCGGCATTGCCCTCCGTGGCCCGTGGCTCCCGTGGCTCTACGTAGGCCACGTCGCCGCCCCCGAACGGCCCTCATGGCCAGTCTTGTTTCCCCACAGGGACCCGCGTCACGTGGGTCGCGGTCGCGCCGCACGAGGCCGAGCGCCTTGCGGCCCCCTCCCCCTTGTGCCCTACACCGGCACCTGCCGCCTGGGAACCTGTCGGAGTCCCCGTCTCACCACCGTCGACGCCGGCCGCCTGCCGAAGCCACCTCCTAGAGCTACTTCGCCTGCCAAAGCTCACCGGACCGCCCTACTGACCACCGGAACCCCAAAAACCGGCCGGAAACACCCTTAAACCCGCAAACTTCGGCAGATGATTGCGAGCTCCTCGAAACTCATATTTTAAATCCGAAAGATGAGATGGTAAAATCATAAAATATACTACACTATAATTGGAATTTTTCTTGGATAAATCAACATGTTGATGCATATAATCGAACTCAAAGTAGGTGCGGGAATAAAAAATGAAACCGCAACGATCCTACCTTGTTGGGCTTCGCCCGACGCTTCACGGAGAGTCTGCTGCCGTGCCGCTGCCTTGAAAGAGGGGAGGAGGAGAGGACGAGGGCTTCAGGAGGAGCTCCTTGGGTTGAGCCTTCTTCCTCCAGAGAACAAGGGGAAAAACGGGAGAGGGATTGGTTTAAGTAGAAATAAAATTTAATTTAATTTACTTTTATTAAATACCCATGAAAGGACCCACCTCTAAAAATCTCTACGGGGTCAAGGTTAAGCCTCCACTAGGGTAAAAACCACCTCCCGAGCACAACGGAGGTCACAGAATTTTATTTCGATCTTTATTTTGAATGTTATTAACCTCAACGCCTGAGGCCGCCAAATTACGAAAACGCCCCCGGGGCCATTTTTCACTAACGGCCTGCACCCGCGAAACTTACACCCCTCCTAGTGTAAACGGAACATTCTGGACTCAACGGTGCCCTCAGTTTTTCAATCTGATCCACCGTTTAAGATATACTTGTTTTATGCCATTAAACGAATTAAATAATTATTTAATTTATCTTTTCCACGCTTCAAAAGCGAGGAAGGGGTCCAAATGTCCTGTGTCGACATGTTTAATGTCATTCTTAGGGTAAAAACCCAATTCCAGACCCATCTGTTCACTCGGATCTTTGATCTAAAACACTGATTAGGAGTTATCCCATTTATTTTGCATCCCCAGTGTGAAGGCACTGCAAATTTAATTCCGGCCACACCGGGGTTTGGAATCGCACGCCGTCTGAAGGTGCTGCTCTGGAACAATATCAAGAATTTTTCAAAGTCTTTTATTGAAAAAAACAGGGTTCTTTACTGATCCTCTAGTGGAATTATATGAGTCCATTAAATAGATATATATTTTGAGAGCCAAAACAAAGAAATATAACAAATTTGTGAGTGATAAAAAACCTATATATAGCATCAAGAAGAATATAATTCCGCGATGAATGTATAAATTGAAAAGGTGAGGTGTTCAATGCCTGAAATATTAGAAAAGGGTGGTTGACTACAATCTCAAAATTGAAGAATAGAAAATATATATAAACAGTTTGACTAAAACTCAAAAAGATAAAATCAATCGTATCCAAGAACAAGAAGTGGAATTCATCATCTGTGATGAATAGTAAATGATCAGGAGAAACTGTAAGCTCTCGATTCGACATTAGAATTGAAGATCGCACAGGAAACAGATAAGATGAAATTTGATAAGAGTGGTCTAGAAGAATATAAGGAACAATCAACTGTGAATGCTAATATTGGAATGGTGCTTGATCTAAAACATAAAGCCGTTACGGTTCAAGTCATACCACAAGAACCATCTCCAAAATTGATGATTAAAATTATTATGATGTAGAATAAAAATATTTAGTGAACCCAAGGTACTAATTATGGTGCATCATTTCAATATATTAATGTAACTCACATTAGATGTTGTTGTTGCGTTAAAAGAGGAAACTCTCAAAATGTGTGTTCCATTAAAAAGAGGTACCTAAGGGAACAAGGATGCCAATAGTGGTTGTACAGAGCTCAATATTCCAGGTCATCATTTGGTGGTATTTGTTTCTAGTATTAAATACTCAGAAATATGGATATCTATTTCACATGAACAATACAGAGGAATTTTTTGAGGTAGAATGAATTTGTTCCCTAGTAAGTATCCAATTGTATCATCCAGAGAGTTGAAAATTCAAAATCTATTCTTGACTATTAAAGTTTACATTGGTCCAAAATTTACCAATGATGATCAAGACTATCCTTCTATGTCTATTATGATGTCAATTTATTGGATAATATAGAAAGGGAAATGTTGTCAGTGGTTTCATAAATTGCATTCAAGGCATCAGATCACACTAGTACATAGATCATTGAGAGTGGATTCACTTCTCATATAATATTAATTAAGGATATCGAAACTGGAATCATGTATGATAGAAATGATATCTTATGATTTTTAATGATAAGGAATTCAAAATTATGGGATCAATAATATAAATATTTGGATTAAATGACATGAGATGAGAATATGTCTTGGATGTTGAAGGGATTAGTCACAAATTTTTTAGTGTCAATCAATTTGGTGACTGAGGTTATTCCATATGTTTTTCCATGAAATTGGTTTTAATCAAGGAAATGGACGGTGCAATTGTGTTTTAATGAATGTGTACAAATTAGAAAATCTATCTCATGAGTGGATAATATGATATTTTCTTTTTTTTATATGGAATTTGAAAACAGTTTATGGAATTATCATCTTGGTCACACAACCCAAATGTACTCTTATGATCTAGTCAAATATGATGATGCTTTAAATATCCATTGATTATCATGTGAGTTTACTCATAAGTGTGATTCCTACCAACAATGGACGGTCATTTGAATGACATATAAGCCAATGGTGATAACATTATCATGATTGCTTGACTTGGTGAATATCGATGTGTGAGGGCCATTTTTTATTGGGGATATTAATGGGTGGAGATATTATGTTATCTTTATTGATGATTATAATAGAATTCCATGAGTATCAATTGTCACCCCAAAATATGAGGAGTAAAATTTCATTACAAGATATCGATGGGAATTTAAAAAACAAGCATGTTTAGAAAAACCAAAAGATTTGAACAGATAATGGAAGAGAGTTCATAAGTGTCCCAGTGGAGGATTATCCCAAGAAACATGGGAGAATGCCTAATGATTAAGTGGTAAGAATGTTTCAATATAATGGAGTTGTTGAGAGGAGAAATCAGATTGTATACCAAATTTCTATATCAATTTTAATTGAGAAAGATCATCATGAGATGTTTATTAATGTGGAAGTGATGACAATAGTCTAAACAATAAAGGGATACTTATTGTTCCCAATAGAAGAGAAAACTCTATACGAGCTGTGGTATGGAATGTAGCCATCATTGAAATACATTAAATCATTGGAAGTATGTATTTCATTATCAATAAGGGGAAACATAAGATGTTCCAATATCATGGAGATGGTGAGATATTTCTTGTCTAATCAATGAAGATAAATCATACAAATTTATAAGTAAGTAGATTATGATGATATCTGAAAGCCATGATGTAACCATTGTGGGGAATGAGAATAATATTCAATAAAAACATATTCAGTCTCAAGAGGTTAGAGATATAGAGATAAGTAGATCAAGACAATTTCTAATTAAATATATTAAATCAAAAGAAGACTCATATGATGAGAGTGATGATAATAAATCAGTGTCAACATAGAGTTCAACTAGAAGAGCTGAAATTTTTAGGCAAAACCAAATTGGTGAACATAAAAGACCAGTGTGGACAAGGAGGATTATGTCTCTCATGCAAGCATCATCCATATCCCATGTAGAGCCTAAATGTTTTAATGAAGCAACTGGAGATGGGAACAGGTTTCCAACAATGAATGAACGCATTACGAAATTGAAAATAATCAATCATGTGAAATTGTTTTGAGTCCAATAGACAAGAATTTCATTGGTTTGAAAGGGTTCTTTTTTTAATAAATGGATGATAATGGGTTGTGATTCAAAAAAAAAATCTTTTGTGCAATGGGTATTCCTGATGGAGGGAATTGATGTTGATGAATCATTTCCACCTATTACGAGGATAGAGACAATAAGATTATTCTTTTCCATTACAGTTAAATGAATGTTCATGGTATTCCATATGTACATTATGTTTTTATTTCTGAATGGATTACTAGTACATGACTTTTACATTGAGCAGGAAAATGTTATCTCGTTCAAGAAGATGAGAACATAGGGTTTTTGCTGAGGAAAGCATTATATGGTTTGATACAAGCACTATGAGCATTGTAATCAAGGATTGACCAGTTTTTAAAGATGTACGGTTTCCAGCGTGGGTGAGTTGATTAGAATATATATTTCAACAATGGATGAAATAAAATGATGATGGTGCTGGTTATTGTTGATGAAATAATCATTAGGGAATTATATAAACCAAAATGTAGATAAAATTTAAAAATTATTGAAAATGAGTTTGAAATGACTATGATTAGTGAACTGATATTTTTCATTGGTTTACTAGTACCACAATGAAATAATTTCACATTCCTTTCTCAATCTAAATATTCCAAGGAAGTTTTTACAAGGTTTAGAATGGATAATTCTAGATAGACAATGATTCTATTTATCTACCTAGTTGAAACTGTCACAGGATGATGAAGCAAATGTAATTAATATCACAAAATATTGGAAAATCAACAGTAGTTTGTTTACCTAAAAGAAATAAGGAATGATATTTTATTTTTCACATGCAGTGAAGTGAGATATCACAGATATACCAGGTAGAGCCACATGATTTCATTGAAGGGAATACATTGGTGTATCAAGGGAATAATGGATTTTGGATTAATTTATAATGACAAATCGTAGTAGATGTTTTTGGGATATATAGATGTTGATTGGGATAGTTTAGTATATGACCATAAATCAATGTCAGGTGGTGCCTTTTATAATAGAGGATTGTATATGTCATTGTTTGTAAATAAATAATATTGAATATCATTATGTACTATATATGATGAATATATTGATACTAATCAAGATTTCATGTAACTATTATAGAGGAAGAATCAGCTGGAAGATAAATGAGTTGAAATGAAATTTATGATCAGAATATATTATGATAAATCAAGTACTATAAATCATAGGAAAAATATAGTGCATCCCTCACGTACAAAATACATTAAAATCACGGATCATTTTATCAGTGAGAAGGTGGAGAAAGGTCGTGTAATGTTCGTTTTAGTTCCTATAAGACAACAATATACAAAAAATTCTTACTAAGGCCCAACCTCAAGAAGTGTAAGAAAGGCATCGACTATCTTTGGGAGTCCAGTAAACTCCCTGCATATGAAAATATTTTATGTGGGTCTCCCTCTACATGAAGTATGGTGTGATATTCCATAATTAAATTATAATTATTATTTAAACTATTAAAGAAAAACATGATGTGGTCTTCATGTTCGTTGACAGAGGGTGAGAAAGTGTGACTATTCTAATGGAGAAAAGGCAAAGGGAGAAGTTGTTAGGTGGAGCAGTGAGACTGGGGGAGTTGAAGCTGAGTTGAATATTTTTGGAAGAGCTATGATATAGGGGGATTATTAAATATGACGATTCTAGAAGTGATTGATCAAATAATAGAAATCAAAATAGTTGAGTTAATTAATGAAAGAAGTTGACAAGTTTCAATAGTTGGTGTCTGGAATGAAATGATTCCTTAATGAAATTTTCATACTACTATTGATTCTCAAGTCCAGAATGACTCATGTGTACTTGGATTATATATTTATTAAATTATTTTTTTCTATAATAATCTCTAGAAGTGAATGCTAGTGGATGATGGAAGAAGCCTTTTGGATGTGTGATAATTAATGGTTTGTTAAGAAATTGTAGTCAATAAATACAAACAGGGAGATTCTTGTGAAAAATCCCTCAAGTATTATTATTTGTATGTTTTGTGTGAGATTATCTTTGTTGACAAATCTAGATGACCCAAAATGAGTATAGGTTGTGTACACCAAATATTGGTAATTTTGGGGGCATATATTTCTAGGGTTTTCAAATTATACGAGTCTCAAAATCAAGAGATTGATGCTGGAAGTTAATGGATTTAATGCTAGGATTGAATGGTATGATGAATTGTGAAGAAAATCAAAAAAATAAGGCTACTTTGAAACCCAAGTCATGGAATATGTACCATGTCCAAGAATGTCTCACAGTCGCAAACCAGGATGCCAAAACAGTACACGAGAGCTATTCGCCAAACCAAAAATTATTCACAGTGATGGTTTAGGGTGAAGGGCGTGCGGTATTCAGATTTAATGATGGGTCACAATATGGTAGAAGAGAACAAAACCTCGTAGGAGAAAAGGTAGTATACAGACCGCGGTGCCAAAAAGGTATACGAAAGGGCTGCAGTTTGCGGTAGGAGGATTGGTAATTGGTGAAGGGGTGCTAAATCAATGATTTGGTAAATATTTAATTAGTTGATTAAAGGGATATATTTTCTTATATAATGGGATCTAATCGAATCAATTATAATTGAGAGAAAATATCACTAGATAATATCTATTTTCTAAAAAAATTCTACAATGTCCAATTGTAGTTAACATAAAAGAAATTATTTGGAAGGATTGTATTTGGAATTGAATCCCAAATATAGGAGAAGTGGTTCTTGTAGGATGATTCTATGAAGGAAAGAGGTTAGTAGGGAAGAAATTCTGTTAAAGGTTTATGTAGGGAATTTTAGGCCACAAATGAGAATGTCTGTGGAGGAAGAATGGAGTACATGGATGGGGTGATCTGGTATGTGTAAGCGAAGGTAGTCTGTGATTAGATAATAGCTCAACGAAACAGGGTGATTCACATAATAGGTTCATAGAGTTGGTAAGAAGATGTGGTATTTGTCAATGAAGGAAGAGGAGTCACCAAATTAAGAGTGGTTCAAAGAAGTCGTAGCGGTAAATGAGAGAGGTGTTCAACGTAACATACCTTGTTAACAATACACAAGAGGAGAAGGTGGTTCATAGAAAATTCATGGATTCTTAAAAAAACCTCATGCCAGTAGGTGAAAGTCATTTCCATTATCTAATAGAACACAGAAAGGTGGATTCCATCTGCTTGTGAAAAAGGGATTTCAATAAAGAATCTACCTATAGTTGAGGATGCGATATTCATGAAAATGATAGAACCTAAATATCCAAAAAATGTGTTTGACCGATATGATAATAAAAAATGAGTTGATCCCTTCCAATAGTAGTGAGAGAAGGATGAAAAAGATGGTGTCCCCTTCCACCAGTAGGAGCCATTGACATAAGAAAAGAGAGTAATCTTTTGGAATATATTGAGTAGACCTTGAACCATGAAAAGGTAGTGGGCCTCAGTATAGAAGATCTAGCCTGAACGTGGTACTCATTATCAGTAGTGAGCCTAGGTGAATTTGGTACATTGGAACATCACTGTTTTATACTCTTTAGACGTAGGTAAGTTAGTTTGAACCAAGTAAATATCACTATTTCATGTACATGATTTCATATCTGTTCATATATTTATATGGGATGAATAATGAATTGAGTTTCATTACAATGAAACATGATCCAAAGGGGTTGAATTTTTAATCAGGAATACCATGATTCACCCCCTCTCATGGTATTTGACCATGTGGTCCAAACTATTCCAAAGGTGGTAGTCTACTATAGACATGATCAATTATTCCATTTACTATTTGATGTAGGTGGAGATGGATTTAGGGTATTCCCATAAAATAATAAAATCAAATTATAAGATAGGTACATGTGATATTATATAACCATGGTATAATAATATTTTAAAGAAGTGGTATATGAAATAAAATAATGATTCTCAGATAAGAAAGATACACGTTTTTCAGAACACCTCTTCAAGAGTACACCTAAATCCTTCAATGAATGTATTTATAATCAATAAATGGATCTCGGATGTAGGAAGTGAAGTATGAAATGTTTTTGGGTAGGAATTGGATGATCCAATGGTCTTTATGTGTATAAACGTGAAAATAATGGGTTCACGTTTATAATTCATGAGAAGTGACATTCTGGTAAATACTCAAAACTATTTAATAATAGGTAGTAAATATAAATCCATGTTCCTCAATAAATAACATATAATTGGTTGGATAAGATATTACGCTGATGAAAACCTATATTAGTCAATAAAAACATGTTTTAAATTGATTTCAATCTTCCTATTTATATTCACCCCTTTGAAAATCAGTTTTAATGTTATCTGTTGTAACATATTTGTATTGTTTTTAATATTCATGATTAACATAACAGAAGATGAACTTATTATATGATATTATTTTTTCTGAGACCAAAAATGTAATCCATTATACTAAATTTAATTCAAAAAACAAGATGAATTTAATCTATAATTAAACCCATTGACTTGTCAAAATTTGGTTTTCATGAAATGCATTTTAAAAAATTATATGATATTATATTAACTATATGAATATTAATAATAAATAAATAACATTAAATTAATACATATATACTTTATAAATTTAATATAAATCATTCCGCATTAGGTGTAATTTTAATTTGTTAAAAAGGAGAAACCTTATGAACTTTCGAAGGGTTTTAATTGAATCGGGTTTCAATGAAAAAAAATTAATCTAATATAAAATCATGTATAATTATGGTTTAAGGGTAATTAATTGAACTAAATAATAATAAATAATAGATATGATTATTTGAAATTAAATTATATGTATAAAGTTACTTTTAAATTACATAATTTTTAAAAAATAAATCACATTTTTTAACAAAAAGTGGTATTTAAACTATTAATTGAATAATCAATATTTTTAAAGAATCCCAATATTTCATCCAAACATAGTATTTATGTATTTTACACCTATCAAATAATAATTTATTAATATATAACGTAATAAATACATGAATCCAAGGTATTTCTTTATCTGCAAAATAATGGAAGGAATTGTAGAGAGCATAGGTGGTCGAATCACGCAAATCACGTAACCTCCAAAAGGACATGTGATCACATGAACAATGAATTTCATCCATAAGGATCATTAACTATACATGATCAAATATTTAACAATATAATCCCCTCTAAAAATCCATATTTTTCTTGAGAGGATGTCCAGAAAAGTACTGGTGATCATGCTACAACTTCAATATGAGATAGCTCGGTCATGTAACCTATTAATCATCAAATTCTAAGAAATCTCCCAAAATCATTTTTAATATAATTTAAAACAAATTAGGAAGCATATTATGATGGGTGGGTATGTTTATCTTCATAAAATATGGTTATGTTATTCACAAGACCTCAATGATCCCCCTAGCGACATGTCCACCTTGTCGCATGAGAACATGTTTGCATGTCACCCTCATCGTGTGAAAGACATTGGACACATCCATATAATCGTACATTTTTACTAGATGATCCCAAAAAATAAGAGTTCATTTCTATTAAATTATTTCATAGCATCATGAGATCTACCATTGACCTGGAAAAGTTTTCCAGAGAAATAGAGAGATTTTCTCTAACAACTCTAAAATGACGCCTCATGTACCACTACTCTAGAAAAATAATGAGGGACAAAATGAGAAAAGGAGGAATACACTCATGATGGATGATGTGTTTATATTCACATGAAATGGGTTATGCACCCCAGTTTTACACCATTTATCACATGAAGGCCCTTGGACAAGCCATATTAGTCTCACAATGATCCAACGATAAGAAACTGTGGTCGTGTGAGAATCCATATAAAAGTAATCGTAATCTCATGAATGAATTCTAAAAATCCATTAACATTTCTAAAAGTACGTAAAAAAGATGTATTCGATCATAGAATGTAATTCCATGTGTTTCTAGATTTCATAAAGAATATTCGATATGTTGTCTTAATTGGGAGAAGACATTATGACAAGTCAACATGGTTATGAGAATTTACCTTTTAGAATCCACCGTCCAATTAACATAGTGATGGTGGAACATTCTTTCAATCACTACATATCATGTGAAATAATTAATGACCTGTGTCATGATTAGGTGAAGAATATTGATTTATAAATCCCACCACTAACTCCATCTCATATTTTCATGATATGTGATTTGCAAGGTAGTGTATAACCGGTGTGTCAAGGCTTTTAAATACATCCACCATAGTATAAATATTTTTCACACTAGGGAAAATACTACTTGGGAGTGAACGAGAAAACATCATAGTGTAAACATTAAGAAAATTAAAAGGGTATTACAATAGGTAAAACCTAGGGAATTAATTAAGAGATCACCTAACTTGAATATGTGCTTCATATGAAAACCCTATATATAACTGAAAGGACTTCCAATGGTCCATACATATCATATGAAGGTTATTCTACTTATCAACTATTCCACATGAATCCTAAATATGGCAATTATTAGAAAACCATGATGGAAATTTTCAATAAATTCAAAAAACGATATAATAACACTTTGGACATATGTAAAGTGGGATATGATAACTATCATGTACGTTGAATGGCCCTCCCAGATCTTGGAAAAATAAATGTAGCCAAATCATCAATTTTTTGAGAAGTCCCTGCAGACCCCGGAAAACGCGTTCCTGAAATTTTCAAAATGCTTCCATACACGATCCAGTATCGTAGAACTTTTCTTAAGCTTCTATTTGGTAGGTCGTAGGGCCTGAACGGAGTTACGGATTAGGATTTATGGACGTTGGAAGTTGGGATGGAAATCTGGTTCGCGAAACCCATTCGCGAAGCCCCCTCCGTGATCGCGGAGCGCCGCCGTGAAGTAATGAGGCGAGAGGCTCCGCGAACCCATTTGGCGTTCGCGATGCGCCGCGAAGACACCTCGCGAAGCACTATTGCGAAGCACCGAGGCGAAGCACCCGAGCATCGCGGTCCCGCGAAGCTCCGGAGGCGGTAACTCTCCGTGAACGAATTTGACGTTCGCGAGCCCGCCGTGAAGCTCTGGAGGCGGTACCTCTCCACGAACGAATTTGACGTTCGCGAGCGCGCCGTGAAGCTCCTGAGGCGGCGTGGGAGTTCTGATTCGAGGCGCCCCTGCCTATAAATACCCAGCTCACCCCCGTCTCCAAAAGGACGGCCACGACCACTTCGCCCCTTGGGCAGCCGAGGGGACCTCCGCATTGCGGCTCCGTGAAGCCATGCTCCGCGAGCAGCTTCCTTCGCGTTGCTGCTCCGTGAGACGAGACTCCATGAGTCCATGCTCCGCGAGCCTATGCTCCACGATGCTGCTCCGCGAGACCAAGCTCCGCGAGAGCCCTTTGCCCCGTGAGCACATGCTCCGCGACGCTGCTCCGCGAGACCCCTTTGCTCCGTGAGAGACCATTTCTCCGCGAGGCCATGCTTCGCGAAGCTAATTCGTGAAGACCTATCCTCCGTGAGGATCCTACCTTCGCACCCACCGGTCCATACCGTGGGGGATGCGCCCCCGCACCCCTGCTCGGGGTCACTTCCAGACTGCGGTCTCGGCCCTCCGGCCTGATCCCTTCGCTACTGTCACAGACCCCCATGAAAAATGGAGAGTCCCACCGCGAACTTTTCGAGCCGGGATTCCGGGATTTTCCATTGCGCCCTTATGCGCTCCCACCTTCCACCTCTGGAATACCATGATTTGATACACTCCTCCGCACACTGTGGAACACCTAGAGTCGACATATTCCTCTGGGTTTCATTCCATGTCGTGAGTCGATATTCTCATCATCAATTCCCCGAGTACCTTGAGTCGAACCATCCCCAGGAAACTCCTCCAAACCCAATCACTTGGATCCTATTCCAGGTTGAACCAGAAAGGGCCGCCTTTGTGTAAGTCCCAACACCAACCATTTCTAAGCACCTTCGGCTAACTGTCCTTTCTACATGACTCTAAACTGTAGTAATCCTTATGTTCCAAACATAGGATGCCTCTTTCCCTACACGAGATATGCCTCATGCTCCTAGCATGAGATGCTAATGGTCCTATCTACATGACTATAAACTGGAGTACACCCTATCTAACAAATTATAGGATGCCTCTCGCACTATACGAGAGATGCCTTATTCTCCTAGCATGAGATGCCAATAGTCCTACATACATGACTCTAAACTGTCGTATTCTCCCTATCTAACAAATGATAGGATTCCCCTTGCTCCAAGAAAGAGATGCCTTATGCTCCTAGCATGAGATGCCAACAACCCTACCTACAAGACTATAAACTGTAGTATTCTCCCTATGTTCCTAATGTAGGATGACTCTTGTTCCAAACATGAGATGCTTTATGCTCCAAGTGTAAGATGCTCAATGCCATGATTACAGTGGCCTGATTCCAACGCCCCTCAGCATTCTCCCTCTTGTGCACCAGTGCATAAGTGAAGGCCTCAATCCACCAGTGAGTTGGGATGCCCTCATGGCCTGACATGAGGAAGACATTACGGGCAGCTTCCTTGCGTAAGCCCCATTCACCATTGCCACTCCTTAGCTGCACCTGGGCAGCTTCCTAGCGTAAGCCCCATTCACCATTGCCGCTCCGTAGTTACACCCGAGAAGCTTCCTAGTGTAAGCCCCATTCACCATTGTCGCTCCACAGCGGCACTCGGGCAGCTTCTTACATAAGCCCCATTCACCAGTGCCGCTCCTTAGCGACACCCGGGCAGCTTCTAGCATAATCCCCATTCACCAGTGCCGCTCCATAGCGGCACCCGGGCAGCTTCCTTGCGTAAGCCCCATTCACCAGTGCCGATCCATAGCGGCACCCGGGCAGCTTCTTTCATAAGCCCCATTCACTAGTGTCGCTCCATAGCGGCACCCGGGCAGCTTCCTAGCATAAGCCCCATTCACCATTGCCGCTCCATAGCGGCACCCGGGCAGCTTCCTAGCGTAAGCCCCATTCACTAGTGCCGCTCCATAGCGGCTCCCGGGAAGCTTTTTGCATAAGCCCCATTCACCAGTGTCGCTCCATAGCGACACCCGAGCAGCTTCTTGCATAAGCCCCATTCACCAGTGCCGCTCCATAGCGGCACCCAGGCGGCTGCTTGCATAAGCCCAATTCACCAGTGCCGCTCCATAGCGGCACCCGGGAAGCTTCCTTGCATAAGCCCCATTCACCAGTTCCGCTCCATAGCGGCACCCGGGCAACTTCTTGCATAAGCCCCATTCACCAGTGCCGCTCCATAGCGGCACCCATGCAGCTCCATGCATAAGCCCCATTCACCAATGCCTCTCTTTAGCGGCACCTGGGCAGCTTCATTGCGTAAGCCCCATTCACCAGTGTCGCTCTTTAGCGGCACCCGGGCAGCTTCCTAGCGTAAGCACCATTCAGCATTATCGCTCCACAGCGGCACCCGGACAGCTTCCTAGCGTAAGCCCCATTCACCTTTGCCGCTCCACAGCGGCACCCGGGTAGCTTCCTAGCGTATTCCCCATTCACAATTACAGCTCCGTAGTGGCACCCGGGCAGCTTCCTAGCGTAAGCCCCATTCACCGTTGCCGCTCCATAGTGGCACCCGGGCTGCTTCCTCGCGTAATCCCCATCCACTGTTGTGATCCTATGCAGCGGTAAGCCGTTGACATCCTTTTCCAGCGGTAAGCCGTTGTGACCCAATCCATCGGTATGCCATTGTGACCCCGTTTAGCGGTAAGCCGTTGACATCCTTTTCCAGTGGTAAGCCGTTGTGACCCAATCCATCAGTAAGTTGTTGTGACCCCGTTTAGCGGTAAGCCGTTCACATCCTTATCCAGCGGTAAGCCGTTATGACCCAATCCAGCTGTATGTCGTTGAAACCCCCGTCCAGCATGACGTTAAACTGCATTCTGGTCCAGTGGTAAGCCGTTGCGACCCATCCTAGAGAACTACGAGGACTTTGATCCATGTCAAGGCATGGTACGTAGGAAGCCTACATGAGGTTCAAGCCCACCTATCATTTTCTCACAACGGATCTCATTCCCGTCCAGCATGACGTTAAACTGCACGGCTCGTCCAGCATGACGTTAAACTGCATGCCCCACTTGTCCCGCATGACGTTAAACTGCACACCCACCTGAACTACGAGGTCTTTGATCCATGTCAAGGCATGGTACGTAGGAAGCCTTCCAAGGGTTCAAGCCCATCACCCATTGGACCAAGGTCCACTTTCATGTCGGTTCGCCGAAAAAACCCAACCTGAACTACGAGGTCTTTGATCCATGTAAAGGCATCGTACGTAGGAAGCCTCTTCAAGGCTCATGCCCGAAACTATCATCATCCTTTTCTTTGGGCCTCCATCCTGGAGTAAGTCCCAGCACCATGGGCCGTCTAATGCATAAGCCCCTCTTCGCTTCTCACGGACGCATCCTTCGCGACATGATCGTCATGTCTTTGCAACCTCTTGTTTCTCACACCGAGCATGACTCACGTGGGCTTAGAGTGAGCACCGACCCTGACCACCCATCCTAGAGAACTACGAGGTCTTTGATCCATGTCAAGGCATGGTATGTAGGAAGCATCCATGAGGTTCAAGCCCACCCGTCATTTCACCTCGGGTCTCACCCCCGTCCAGCATGACGTTAAACTGCATTCCGGTCCAATGGAAAGCCGTTGCGACCCATCCCAACGAACTACGAGGAATTTGATCCATGTCAAGGCATGGTACGTAGGAAGCCTCCATAAGGTTCAAGCCACATTGCTCAGTCGTTCATTCACGTTGAGTTTCTCCCTCGTACAACATGATATTAAACTGTATGCCCCTCCCTTTTTCCTGCATGACATTAAACTACACACCCGTTCCCACCTGAACTACGAGGTCTTTGATCCATGTCAAGGCATGGTACATAGGAAACCTTCCAAAGGTTCAATATCACCACTCATTGGACCAAGGTCCACTTTCACATTGGTTCGCCGATAAATCCCTATTTGAACTACAAGGTCTTTGATCCATGTCAAGGCATGGTACGTAGGAATCCTCCACGAGGTTCAGGCCCACCCATCATCCAATTCACGTCGTGTTCCACCTACGTCCAACATGACGTTAAACTGCATTTCCCAATCCAAACTACGAGGACTTTTATCCTTGTCAAGGCATGGTACGTAGGAAGCCTCTCTGAGATTCAAGCCCAACAAACATTGTCCCAAACCGTCTTCTTGTCAGTGTTCCAAGCCCCCAATTTTCAGCGAACTACGAGGAATTTGATCCATGTCAAGGCATAGTACGTAGGAATCCTCCTAGAGGTTCAAGCCTATCTCCCATCGGATCAAGGTCCCTCATTTACGTCGGTTCACCGACACCCACCGCCCGTCGTTTATTCACGTCAGGGTTCACTACCGTCCCGCATGACGTTAAACTGTATTCCATAAATCCTTTGAACTACAAAGTCTTTGATCCATGTCAAGGCATGGTACGTAGGAAGCCTCCCCAAGGATCAAGCCCATCTCTCATCGGACCAAGGTCCACCTTCACGTCGGTTCACTGACGATGTCTATCGGACCAAGGTCCACCTTCACGTCGGTTCACCGGCACCATCCCGAACTACGCGGACTTTGATTCTTTGCCACAGGGATACGTAGTAAGCCTCTTCAAGGACCAATCCCAACTTCATCGTCGCCCCTGTGATGCTCCCATTTCATTCCCCCTCCACTTCATTCATCCATCCATCACCCATCCTGATTCTCACCCGGGCCGCCACATCCCAGTGGAATCATGCCATCCACCTCCTCGCTGCTCCTAGCGGCGCATGGGCCGCTTTCCACGTGTAAGACCCATCATATCTCCGGGTCGTTGTCCTCTGTGTACACCCCGATTCATCACCCTTTTCCCCTCTAGGGAGTGCACCACCTCGGATCCGTCCTCATTGGGCGTTCTGATCCCTCTCTATGGGACCATAGCCGTCTCTATGCGATATACCAATCTGATCCGTCTCTATGGGACATCCTGATCAGCCTCATTCCGTATCCGTAAGACATTAAACTCTCGGCCTACCTCATGCTAAACATGAGCTGCCAGAGGAAAACCTCGGATGACACACCTTTGGTGTAACCGTCTTCGCAAGACGTTAAACATGCTGCATACCCTGTGTTAAACATGGGAAGCTGAGGAAAACCTCAGGTACACGCCTTTGGTGTAACCGTCTCTGCTAGACGTTAATCTTGCAACATACCCTGTGTTAAACACGGGAAGCTGAGGAAAACCTCAGATACATGCCTCGGGTTATGGACCCTTGAGATTCCCTCTCACGAGGAAGAATACAGGCTCCCCTATGTCCACACACCCAGAGATGCCCCGACATTCCTGATGTTGCCGTCTACTCCGACCGAAGGTCGCTACCATGTCAAGACCCTATGGAAATTCTTGACGGAAATAGAGTAATTAACCAGCGTCCATGACAATATGGCACTGGGAATGAGATTCACGAACAACATATTAAATCTATGAGAGAGACCCGGACTAGGTGACGAGTTCCGAGGAGGAATCCACGGAAGGAAGAACCGACATCCCATTATCCCGTTTTGATAAAGGAGAAGACATCCCTAAATAAGGAGTGAATTCCGCCCGCCTTTGGAAAGCGGGAATGCAGGGCAACAGCTGCGCGTCCTCCACGGACGGATGCGCGGGCCCCGTCGAAAGCATCGGAAACAGTCCCCCAGACTTGTCAATAAGTAGTTGTGATGTCCTCTAGACATATATCCATATTCTTGTGGTATCATCAATGAATTTCAACAAAGTCACATGGAAACATTAGGTCATGTCACAAATGTCAGGGGGCTACATTAGGGCTAGTCACCGATGTCATTCAGCCGCATCTGGGAATATAATATAGCGTTTTAAGGTCCTCTATACATGATATCTTGATCATGTGATTTGCTTGGGAAATGTTAGATAGATCATGTGATTACCTCTATACATTTTATCTAGATCATGTAATGCCTCATGATATTTATTGAAAATATTTTGATTTATTTTATACATGTCATCATGGTCATGCAATATACTGTAGACATGCCAGCATATTAATATGAAACACTTTAGATATGCCTAAAAAAAATTATACATCCTTCATACTGGTCAAATGTACAATTTTATTTTATTTGGACATGTCATCTAGATAATGATGGAATGAACATACTTCCTCATACATGTCAGGTATACAACAATGACAAGTCAGGAAGACAATCATAACAAGTAATGATGACATCTTAGGGCATGATAACTTTTTTCATTAGACATATTCATGAAAACCCTAGCTAAACTATGATAACTATGATTACTATCCCAACAAGATACATTGGACACCTTCTTAAGGCCTGATCTCCAATGGGTATTCACAGTAGTGTAAGTCCCTCTTTACCTCTGATACTCAATCCCAAGGGGGAAAAATTCTCATATGGGTTCATTTACCAACCTTGTACATCATTGGATTGAGATGTCAATAGGACAATGAGTAATTTGATTCCTACAATGAACATGATGTTTAGTATTACATTCTATTAACCATGATCCATGTCAAACACCCCATAAGGGATTCCCTAGTTCATAATTTCTCAATCTATGTACAATGAGACCTATCACATTTTTTACATTGTATCTAAAATTGATCATGGATCACAAGGGCTAAGGGATTTACAATGATCATGTCATTCATAACATGAATCTCCCCCAACCGGGGAAAACTCATTGTGCATAACACATTTAGAGCATGACATGTCTACCTCTATAACATTCCATCAACCTTGGAGAATGTCATGAAGTTATAATTCAAAAATGATGATTGTGATACTTCTTAGGGTATGATTTCCTTATAAAGTTCCTATTTTCCATCATATATTTCATTTTCTCATGATGTTAAATTAGATGGATGAAATGAGTGACCATGATTTTTATTCTTCTCATAGGAAAATATTCATTGGATGCCTCATTATAGTTCAATCCCATCCTTGAAATATCAATTAACTCCGTAGAGAGAAGTAAACTCCAACCTTCATGGTTATATGAATTCCAAATATAATATGATACACATTGATAATAAATGACTATAAATGAATTAATAACTGATATATATATATATATATATATATTTAATTTCTCAATAATATAACCACTTTGACACATGGATGGATTCAACTCATGATTATCCTATTAGGGTACCTAGCCCTATATCAGGATTTGGAAGAGATTCACAAACAAATAGTAAATCTATAAGTGTGTATTAGAATAGTATATAATTCCTCTTAAAAGGGTGTGATGATCCTGATCTCCCATCCACTCAAGAAATACGAGTTAATAATATTCGTTGTGTTTGAATCCCCAATTGACCATCTACCTTTTGAAATAATGTTTGTTTCTTATTACAGATTTGGGAGCCACTAAATGATTCTTTGAAATCAAAATGGAGATCTAGGAATGAATGATTATGAAACTATACTTGAACCAACATGATTAACTTTGAAAAAGTAATAAAAAACGATAGGGATCCATGTTGTCAATAGACCATTTTATTCATAATAGTAGCCATTATTTTTGAGTGACACTAAAACAATGTACCTGACCTGAATCTCTAAAAAACATATTGGTTGACCATGAGTTAGGAAATTTCATTTTATGCCTCATATGTATTTGAAAATTGACCAACCAATATAAAATCCCATATAACTAGGGAACCCATGAGATAATTCCATTCTCACTTTGAAAATTCCATTTGAGATAAATGGTCGAACCAAAAATAATAAAGGAATATTTTGTTATATGTGTATATCAGATTGGTGACCTTCCTCTTTTTTTTCATGAATATAGATAATTATCTCACAAATAACACCCTGAACTGAGATCACTTAATCGGCTAGTGACTGTTTAGGAACATCAATTATGGATGAGACCCATACGGGTTTCATAATGTCCTCACCCACAAGAAACCATTATATTAGGGTGGTGAACACAATGGTTTTGGAATACCATTGACATGGAATTATCTCGACCCTAGAGTATATTTGTATGTGTCTCTAGATGCTGAAGCTGATGAGTCAATATTATCCAACTAATTATTAAATGAAACCCCTTGTTTTAATTGTCACCAACAACAACATTGGAAGATTTTCCCAAATTCCTGATAATTAAGACATTCTATATCCGAATATGTTTTATCATGTGGTTGACTATGAATATTTTATAGTTTAAGAGCCTCTCAATAAGGATTATATCAAATTCCTTCACATGTGCCATCCCACTAGTGCCCCTCATTTTCATGTTGAGGGCACCACCAAACACATTTCTACTATATATTATCATTCACGAGAACCATGGAAGACATAATAGGCACAAAAATGTATGGATAACTTAGAGTGGGTTCATATACCATCCATTATTGATAAAGCCCGCTAGTACAAACCGAAGGTATCTAGTGATCTGGCTCAAATCTATTCTCACCTAGATCATTTTTGTAAGAATATTTCTACTGCAAGATATGGGAAGAACATATCCATTCTCCAATGCATGAAAGCCATTAGAGTATTAAAATTACAATAGGAGGATAAGAGTAATAATATATTACTAATTGAATAAAATATATCTTCTAGTATATATTGGGAATAGAAAATCGGTGGCCCTATATCTATGTGAAGACTTTGATAAAGTGTAACTACAATATAAAAATAGTTAAAGTACACTGGAATATTCTGGAACTGGTAAATAAAAAATTAAATGAATAAATTCCCATTATGATATTGAAAATTAAAACAAAACTATAATATGTACAAACATGTGGTTACTTCAGAGATGGCACACATTGTTTCTCCCATCCATGATGGTTATCATTATATTCATCTATAGGAAGATGCCCTAGACAAGGCACATATTCCAATTCCAACTAGGGATCACCCAGTGAGACCGTAACATGCCTATGGAATGGGCTACATTCATATTGAATAAGATTATTGAAATACATTAATAGAACCAGACCTTGCTCATATTTCTTCTTAAATAGGTGTCAAAAGTAAGAGTGACACAGGTCTTGAGACTTGCTCATATTTCTATAAAAAAAATCAGTAACTAAATATAAATGAATATTACCAGGTCCATATTAGTTTTATACTATGGTATTACCAAGAGTTACTATCAGACACCTTGGGATATGATCATATTCCGATTAGTGATTCTACAAGGCATATTCTAGTTGTTTATAGAAGCCAAGATCATATCCTTACTTTCATTGATGAATGAATGAACTAGTAGCCATCATATTATTTATAAGATGAAACACATATCCCATATAAATTTTTTAGGGCCATAAACATATTTTTATGGGGAACTCAGATTTTCATGAGGTTCATATATTTTCTTTAGCTAGGGTTGACCAAGATATTTTAACAACCACCAATATGCACGCTCATATTCCCATTTTCAATATAGAATCTCAAAATAAAACTACAGAAGCATCTTTGAACCAAGATCATATTCCAACCACACCAAATAGTTATCAAAATATTTTTACATACCTCATTTAGTAGGCTCATATCCATTCTCAACCCAAAAATGCATGTGGATATATTCTCACAACTACATAGAAAGAGAACCATATTTCTGATGTTCTCAATGGCAGTCTCGATGAAGTTGTTAAATGAATATCTAAAACACCACAAGGGTTCATTAAATCATTAAACCAATAATACAGTGATCAGATACATGATATTACTCTTTATGTTACTGTGGTGATGAATCACAAGGACTCAAATCCAGAAATCTATCATGGTCAGCCTCCTGATGGTGATATCTCAAACAAATAAATAAATCATCTCATTTCTAAGAAATCATTGAATAGAGTTTTCCTGAAAATATTGAAAACATTTTATAGAAATAAACACTAAATAATGGGTTGAACCATATATTGTTCACCATAGACTACCAGAAATAGTCCACCATTTTTAGCCGCAAACATAGAGAAGTGACCAATGTGGCTTAACATGGTGGAGGTCTGTAAGTATGAAAAAGGGGAAGATGAAATGGTTATGTAGAGAAAGTTGTCTAGAAACAACCTCATAAAAAGGTTTTGGACCCTCTCCACTTCTTACTATAATTTCCTCACAGATCTATAAATGATTTCATTCCATACCTATACAAAAATACGTTGGAAACTCATTGGCGATTAAAGCCAAGACACCACCCCTATCCAAGAAAAGAGAGTCACCACCGTGCCAACTAAATAATATATCGTAATCTAATCCTATAAACTATAACTATTTACCATGACACAAATAAAGAAAAAAAATGTAAATCTGCAACCCCTTGCATCCATTATAGTAAAATTATGTAGAATATGATTACTGAATCCTCGTCGAGTATTCTTATATGTTTATGGGGAATGTATGTAGATATACACTTCACCACAACCCATAGAATTCCAAAAATCAACAAACAAAGTATGGTATAATTCCATATACATATGAGAAATCACTGAATATGGTAATTCATATGCTAGGTGGTCGATAAAATGTAATTCTACCACATTAATAATTCCATTATTTCATCAACAGATGGATGGAACTACAAAACTATATGTTGAATAGGACCCAGAAATCAGTGAAAATCAATTTCAAAAAAATAAGCTAATGATTTGTCCAACTAGACAACATCCTAAATAAATTTAAACTGTTCATGGGAATTTATTTCAACCATCTAATACATGAGAACAACCAGAAATAATCTAACTGGTCAAATTTTCTGTTTTCATAGAAGTCATCTTAGAGAGAACCCATCCCATTAGGATGGGAGAATATTTACCTCTACCTATACCCCTTGGGTCATAAATCTTTTAGGGGATACAAGGAATATAAGTGTAACTTGAAACCAACACTATCCCATAGATCTGGGGTTATTTTTTCTCAACCGTCATCACTAGTTTCATCACACCCAGAGAGGGTCTTAGGGAAATTTATGGTTTTTCCAGAAAATACCTATCCAAAAGGGATGGGGGAAATTACAACTAAATTCCAATTCTAGGATTCATCCAATCCTTCTCCAGAATCATCATCTCCTCATTAGAAGGATCCTAAAGTTAAAATTTTAACATCAAATACGCTCAAGCACACAAGGTTAGGTTCATTTTTATCATTTCATTACTAAGGAAGGAATAGGCCCACTCTATCTTGGGAGGTAAATATGAAATATTTTCAAAAAATATGTTCCTCCCACATTAAGAGAGACATTTTTTATTCAAGGAATTATCAGCAAACATTAGTAGAAACCCCCCAGGGTTACTATTATTAGACGGATATATGAGGAACATATGATAATGGTTTATCATACCCTATAAGGTTCATAAGATAGAATGGACCAATAATGCCAAGGTATCGAGAAATGATACTGATTAAACACTTGAAGGTGGATTAAGTGTTGTGGAATTAACCTATTGAATTTATAGTAGTGGGACAACTACTATTACAAGATAGACCTTAGTAAATGTTTTCACCAAAATAAGAATTGATTATTTTAATTTGGATTAAAACACAATGGGACTGAATATTGAAAGCATATATTGAGAGGAGGGTGATAATGATGCCCCAACTGAGGCTCCACGTATAGAGAACCATATGATAATCCAAAACCTAGAATTACAATATAATTTATTTTCATCCCTATGGAAGAAAAATTCTAATGATAATAATAAATAAGTGGTTATATCCCACTCACCATCCATAATATTAATAATTAATTCCAAATAGGAGCTGTTGGAATAGTTTGAGAATAAGATAAAAAATGTTAGATAACTCACCTACAACCTAATTAAGCGAAACATTATCACTAGGTACCATCATTAGATTGACATGAATATCCTTACTCCCACACATTTATAAAGAGATAATAACCCTATAAGTTCTGAATTTGAGAATTAGGTAGATTATAGATCGAGGAATCTATTCTATAGAAATAATGGAGTCATTGATGACTTTGAATTCCCTCCATTATCATGAAAAACTCTCCACTATTATGGTGATTAGTCAGTCATATCATGGTGAGATTCATAAAGATATGAATCTGGAGCCACCTCATCAAGACTCTACCATCCCTATTGATTGGAGGCATCCCAAACAATAGTCCCTCTATAATTTTACAATTACCATGAATACCTTGATTCATTTATGTCATCTTTTGAAGGGAATCATGCAATTATACAACTTGATAAAAATCCATATCCCAAATGGGTGGATGACACTCCCCCACCAACATTAAATATTGTACCTTCATAACATTTGATGTCATGGGAGATCCCATAAATAATGTCCTCTGATGTTTTTCCTAATGTGGTTTGATGATGGACCCTCAAGATCATCATGAATAATACAATATCATATTTTTTTGTAGGATCTAAAAAGTAAATCCTTCATTTGGTAAAATAACATTGTAGCATGATCCATTGAGGGATGAAAAGACCATCAAGTGTTATTCATTTATCAGATCAACTCTACAATAAAGAAAATTACTACTATTGACCTGAAAAACATCATGCAACATTAAAATGAGAAGGATTCTAACCTCATAGTTTGATCCAATGTGTTAAAATATTCAATCATTATCGCTACCTCAGAAGAGAAATTGCTTGGACTCTAGGATAAAAACCTTAGGTATGAGCTGCACATGAGATTGATCATGATTAAATATTCATGTGGGTTCTATGAATTTGTAGAAATTACACAATGTTTGGAACATTCTATTATGTGGACCAAAGATAAATCCCATTCAACTAACTTAGGATAGGGGAAAATGAAATTTATGGTAGATATGACTACAATTACCACCAAACCAATTGTAATGCCCAATCATGAACATATTCACTCATTGAATCATCTAGTTCCTCATATAATGTAGATCTATCAAAAAAAATTGTCCTAAAAAAGGGGATCAGTGTTAACCATGATACATGGAATGCATTAAAAAATAATACTCTTTGAAAAATGATTTTTACCCAGTTTTTGAATTTAATCTATGTAAAATAACCTACTCATTCCACCAAAGACTAGAGAACTGATTGATGTATTCCTCATTTATCATCCCAACTACATCCCTTTTCGTAAGTGGTTTTATCACAACATATTGGATTTCATCAAATTAAAATAAAAACATAAAATAATTTTTTTATTACATATTGATAATATGAAAAACATCATTAGAACATGTGACTTGTGTATCCATCACCCTATCAGAAGAAGATAGTGAATTTTAGGATGTTCCGTATAGGTATAGTCACAGGCTTGAAAACAGGATGTCTCGAATGATAATTGACTAAGATCACTACCCCTTGTAGTAAAAACATTACGAACCCAAAAATATACAATCACCCTAGGAGGAAACTTTGAATATTCCATTTATTTATAGATGTAATAATTATAAAAAGTATGAGATATAGGAAGATGAGTCATATTTATCTCGTATACAATCTTTGAATTTGATAGACTTGTTTCTTATAATGTTCGGTGCACGAGATCCATTCTATAAAATTGAACTCTCATGCGATGATGTTTTCATATTTAATTCTATTAAAAAAATACACATAACAAAAAACTTATAGGATGTTGCATATAACTCAGATAATGAGGTCTCTATATCTAATCAAGGAGATAGAGGATGATGGTACATGAGATGAGGATATTAGGGAACCCAGATGTTGTCAAACATAATATCTCGGTCACATACCTGAAGAGGAATCATATAGAGCCAAGACCCTTGGTGAAGTACTACATGATGCCCAAAAATTTTGGAGGTTCCCCATGTCCCTGCAGTGGTAATCTATAACCAATAATCTAACATGACCTTCTAGATGGGGTGCAGTTGTTTGATCACCCTAGAGAAAGGGTAAGGTTGGTACATCATACAACACTTGAAGTAGATTAAACCTCGACCTATGTAAAATCACTATGTCCACCAACCTCAATACCTATAAACATCATCATTATAATGACGAGAAACCATACATCAAGAAGCAAATTCATCTATCATAAAATAATGACATTCAGATGAATTTGGTAGTTGTTCAAACCAAACTCTCAATCATTGATGATCACTATATTTAAAAATAACATAGAATGTCACTCAATGAAGACATCTAGAGATAATAGGAATTTGAGAATGAAATCACTATAGCTAAGGTTTATTGAAATGATACTGTTCCATCCAAATTCCATGTCGCTATCTCATTTACAGAAAATGAGCATGAAGAGGTAATCTGGGGACATATCACAATCCTATATGTTTTAGTGCAACTCTACAATGTTGAAATTTTAAGGGATATGATAGAAATTGGTATCATGATCAACCTCAAATTCTTTTAACCCTTCATTGTTTTGGATATAATGAGGGATATTTCCATCCATAATAAAAAATATTCTAGGGTTTGATAATATTTAAAAAATGCAACCTAGGAAGATCAGTCTCAAAACCTAGTTTTGATATCTCACACCTAACAATGAGTTAATGGTTATCCAGTATTAAACATCATATTATTTTCAACATGAAGGACTTAGATTCACAACCATGTATTAGTACATTAAAAATTTCATCACTTTGTAAAATAAACATTTATGGAAAATTCAGTATACTTCCTGGTGACATCTACCCCTTAGAATCATATGAATCCGTACATACAAATGTGGGTATAAAATAAATAAATTGAATATAGAAGTTACGGAAGAAAATAGTATGGTTACATACCCAAATGTGTTGTGGTATATCCATATGAATCCATAGACTATAATCAACCACAATATATTTCTACCCACATTTCTAATGGATTAAGAAGACTTAATCCTAAAAGTATAATGATCTTGTGTCACCAGGATCATCTTGAATGAAAATAAAAATCTTTGGAATCACTCTGTGATGACTTTTTCAGTAGGGGATGACAATGTATCATATAATGACCTCTTTCACCTTGATTATAATAGTGATGCCCCCATATTTCCCACCATGTATGAAAATGCATCCATTGACTCTATGGTGGATGAATATGGGGATGACCTCAATAACACCAATCCCATATTTGAGGAGGGTGTCTCCAAAACCATCGATAATCTCATGAAGGTAAATCAATGTAGATAAGAAGAAATGTGGAACACATTGATTATTTTGTTCATTCTACTCATGGAGAAATTGGTTTACATTTAATTTGTAAAGAATCATTATTTTGTGTAAACAAGGAATTCCCTAAAAATGAAAGGCATGGACCAAAATGTGGATATACACATTCAATGCTTCCCTAATGACCATCATTGATTCAAGTAAGAATACTAAAGAAAGAAACCCTCCCATACTACCTATATAGAATCATATGTCCAAAAATGAATTAAGGACTATTTTGTTTTGGAATTGAAATACCCATTATGCCTCCCCAATATCTGCTATGTAATGAAAATGAAAAGTCAAATTAGGTTCCTCCTAAAATTCAATGATCATAATATAAATATTCCAGTGAATGATTTCATATTATCTATAACATAACACGTGATCATTTCAACTACATGATTCCAAGAACTTTCGATCATGGAATGGTTGTAAGGGTAAAATAAGATGAAGACATCACCTAATGATGAGTAATGTACAACCTTTAGAGAAAAAAATTGGATATTGTGTTATCAGGTCAGGTCATTATGATTAAAGAACACTCGTACTTCTTATCAATATTCCATGAATCTCAAACTTGTTACAATATTGGGAAGAACAACAGAATGTCATGTTGATGACCCAACAGTCAAATCTCAATAGTGATGTGATCACATCAGAGATTGACAATCAATATTTTACAATTTATAGCCTCATAATAAAAATATATATGTACTAAAATTTAAATTCATGAAATCATTGTAGAAATTAATTGTGTTTGTGAAATTCAAAAATGGAATCAGTGTCCCCCGAGAATATATTAATGAAATTCTAGATTATTCACCCCCACAAAATATCAAATTGATGAGAGGGATCTAATGGATCCCTACTTATGATCAGTATTTCATAGAAAACCCAGATTAAAAATCCATCCCCTTCACTAAATTAATGATTCAGTGAGTCACTTACCAATGGTATGTGGACATCCAAGAAGCCTTTGAGAATATCATGAAGTACTTGCAGAACCCACCCATCATGATTTTTTTGGTGGATGGAATGGCACTAATTATATATGTGGCCATCAGGTAATTATTGGAACTATCATCACAAAAAAAAAGATTCATGGAATGATAATTTTTTTAACTAACTTAGTTGAATGACGATATATATTGATACAAAATATTATAATGTCAAGAAGAACTACCTAACTTGTATCATTGTGGTGGAAGGATGAGGAATTACTTATAGAACCATGAAGTCCACTTAGTCTCCCATTTTGAACTAATAATGTACAGAACTAGTCGTCCTAGGTGGAATGGGTGTCTAGAGTGAGGTGTATTTTTTCTTCAATAATATGAAATCCAATTCCTATCACTTAAGTCTATAAAAGGAAATTAATATCAATGTTTTCCTACATCATATAAAACTCTAGAAAGAACACCATTGGACACTGAACTTCTGAATGAATATATTATTATTACCATGACACTTCCCAAACAAAAATGATTTATTTTAATGGTTCCTCATTAAGAGAATATGGTAGGAAGATGGAATTCCCCAATTGCAATTGTGATGGTTTAGAGATTTTATTTGTTTTTATAGACAATGAAATTTCACCCAACACATTCCCACTATCATAAGGATGAACTAATAATTAGGTTTAATACCAAACCCTTATTGTATGCTAGGATATATCCCTAATTATTTTGATACCATAACCATACATCTACGGGGATTAATAGATAGTGATAATATTGATCAATGGAAAAAATGCCTCAAAAAATGAATAATTGTACCCTCTCCTTTTCTACATCAGAGGGATGAATGAAGAGTTCCATTTTAAACATGCATTACTTCATTTACCTCGAACAAAAAATGGTTTTTCTAAAACACTAGGTAGTAAAACTACAGTTTTGGATCATCCTATGTAAGACAAGGTGGTTTTCAAAAACACACATCGAATTATAGTCTCATTAATCATCATATATGACATGGAATAATTCATTCAGATCAACACATCCCCAGTGTGTGATGGATAGATATCCCCGCATGTATTGATGGATTCCATAATCGATTATCTATAAAATGGTAAATTTTAAAGGACTGAGTTGTAAGGTAGAAGACTCAACATAAAGCAACAAACATTACTTTATGGAATGGAACAACTGAGAACAAATACCATAATAAGTGAAATTTTGAAGTAATATCACTTAGATGCATAATAGAAGGAGGTTTTCCTACCACAAAGGAATAAAAACATCGAGGTTCTTGTGGCACCCATCATTTTGGGACCAAACTCTCCAACCATATCAGGAGACTTTGTTATATATGAAAAATAATGACATAGGGATTCCTGTAATTTTCCATGAAATGTCAAGTATGATAGATTTATGAAAACATCCTTAATTAAAACATATAATTTCTACATATAGTTCAATATTTTTCGGAATTTTCTGAATGGGGAATGGTTTTTGTGGGACTATATCTTCTTGAAACAAAATGTACTTTATGTAGATTCTTATTGATACCAGCACTATTTCTAATTGGGCCTAGGAAATAATCATTAACAATGTTGTCAAGATTAATATCATTACATTGTAAAGTCCAATATCATCACTAATTTAGAGTCCCTCACACAATATTTATGGACAATAGTACTAACTTATGTTATACTATGCAAATGGAATTTTACCATGAGTAGAACATCATGTACAACCATTCATCACACTATCATGTACTGATGAATTTAAATTAGGGTCATTCAATTAGTCTATATAAAATATAATCCAGATGCTAGTGAATAAGGACAAGAATTACTATAGAAACAAGCTCTTACAAGCTTTATTGGCCAATTATACCACCAAACATACTGGAACACAAGATACTACATATTCATTTGTTTGTGGAATTGTTGTAATATTAACCATATAATTACAGTATCGTTCCCTTAGAATAGATCTCTATGAACAACACTCAAATAATGAGAAATAATAAAAGTGGTTGGATGAGTTAGAGAGGCTCGATGAGAAATGGATTCATAGACTACACAACCTCAATGTCTATCAGAATTAGATTTCAAGATATTTCAATGAAAATGTTTACCTATAATAATTTTGTTAGGGTTAACTATTATGGGAACTCAAAATTCCAGTGATACCATTAATGAATCCTAAAAAATAAGAAACCCTAGTGGGAAGGGGCTAATTTTATACATATGTAATATTCCGATGTTACCAACTCATTGGCCACAATGGATGGAGAATGCATCACATCCACCACATGTGTGAGGTTTTTTAGAAATAAAATTTTGAAATTGATATCAACCATATGTCATCATAATCATATGTCATTAAAAATGATATTTTATTAAAGTATGATGTGAAAACTGGACGCTATAATTTGAGGTCGAAAAAACCATAAAACACACAGTTCCTTATATACTGACCAGATGACGTATAAAGTCCAGGAAGTCATTCTGGTCACATGATGAAAATCTATATGAGTGGTCCCAGTCATCTAGCCTAAAAATAAAAGACACCCTTCATCTTAACCACATGATTTTAAACATCATGGAAAACATTAAACTATAGATGAACCACTTCACATCATCAAGATGATTTTAAATGTGGATAGAATTTCCCCCATCACTAGCAATGAGTCATATATACATATAGAAATTCTCATTAGAGAACTATGTGAGGATTTAATCCTTCAATTATGTGACATTTAGTGACTCTCAGTTCGTAGAAACTAGGTAAAATGAAAAAATATATTTTCTTATAGAAAGATATCAAATTGTGTAAAACATAATCATCAAATGACATTAAAATATAGTCTTAAACAAAGACCTAAGAATAAGGTTCCTAAATATACATGCCCAAGAATACAATTAAATAACAAACTATATTACACTATTGAGATGATTTTATGAATTCGAGGAAATATTTTATATAGAATAATGACTTGTTTTTTTATTTTTTTTAACCATAATCCTTATAGAAATAAGTTAAACAACATTGATTTTGTTAAATATGTGTGATATGATTCTCATCAAAATAAGATATATAGAGATTCATAAATCTTATATATTTTCCTCGCTACCACATGATACAAAATACATTATATTTTCCATTAATATATTATATATGGAGAGAGAACACCTTACAATTCCCTATTTCTCACATTTTTCATTGATTGTGTCAGGTTAGGAATTTTGTTAAAGGATTCTGTGCCTGATCCAGACATATCAGTTCTGGAAAAAGGTTGCATGGCCTTTGATTCTAGACCTTCAATGAAGCAATATGATTCACTTTCTCATGATGTCATAATAAATGGTTGATAAATCTTGCGTGAAATAAAAATGCATATTAATATAAACCACACCTATGGGGGCCAATATCCTTGGAGTTGGTCCCCTAGCACACCTTAATTCCAGAACTTTGTGTGTCTTGATTTTTTTCTTCACGTTATACAATCTGACACACACATCTCAATACCTAGGTCTAACCACTACTACAAATGAGAACAATTCCCCATTTTCAAATGGGATAGACCTATTTGGAGACATTCCAATTAAAAAACATTGCATGGGTTGATTCATATCATCAAGGGATACATAGTAACACCTAGACCTCTAATCATGTGTCCTCTCTAAACAACCAGAGGGAACAAGACCTCATCCTTTGGGTCTGACCTGTGTGGGTAATTTCCCATTCAAGACCAACGTGTGGTGTGATTCCTATCATCACATTATTCATATTGATTCTTGGATCTCCAATCACATGTTCATCTATAATAACCGATGGGAACAATTCCCTTATTCATATGGTTCATAATTTCTTAGGGAGTACCTATTCAAGAATTCTGTATGGATTTATTCTCATAGTCAAATGATATATAGTAGCACCTAGATCCCTAATCCTGGTTCATGACACCATATAATAAATATTGGTCTCCAATACTAATTTAGGGGTCCAACCTAAATAGTGATATATAAAAAAAGAACTTATTGTTGAATGATTCATGTCATTACAAGATTCATATTGATACCAATATCTCAAATCATTGTTTTAGTTGAAATGTATAGAATAAAAAAATTCACCAATAATCGTATATTGTTTATAAGTAATAAGTGATTTATCTTAGACCCACTCTCAAATAGCACAGATAATTACCCTTTTCTTTTTTTCAGACGATGAGCATGGATCAAGTGATCATAAGAATCCTACCATGTCACTATGGCCTACACATCTGATAAACACCTCATATAATGAACCATGTCTTTGAGAAAATATGGATAAAAACATCCCAAAATGAATTCACAATGAATACATAAAAAAGATGTATATACCTCTGTTTAAAGAGGGATGATACAAAAATGGTCTTCCAGTTTTTCTATAAGTCAGATCTATGTACAAATCACCTATGAAAGTGGTAAATCTATGAAAAAGGGTCCCAATATATAGATACCCACTAAAAATACTTTTCATGTATAATAGATTCTCCCAACATCTAAATGTACCAACCACTATAAATAATTATCAATGATATATTGAGAAATGTCCACATTGTTTCTGATGACCATTACTCATTACATTAAACTATAAGGAGTGGAAATCATAATTACCACATGGATTTAAACTTCATAGAAAATTCCATTTTCTATGGAAAATAAAATACATGACAAATACATCACCACTACTTGATGTTAAATTGTGAAATCGCTAACCCATCACAACTCCTTATAAAATGACCATAAGAATCTATCCATGGCCAACTAGTGAATGTGTTTCATGCATCATCTATTAATATCGTCATCCCATAAATCACACATTTTTCTAATGTACCTCAGGTTTTTATGAATATTCTATGGCCCAGGGAAAGGAAAAAATATCTCTTTATTTGAACATGTTAAAAACACATAAAGGGATATTAACTACAAAACAAAGATATATTCACCCAGGTGAATTGGATTTATATTCCATTAGAGACTGGCATCATCATTGAGAACATATCACATTAGGCTGTTCTGGGTTATCCCTGACCCGTATTTCACATATAATTACTCACAGCATGAGAACCTAGAGATACGATTTAAAAAATTAGAAAATACAACTCAATAGGATATTGGAGTACCCTTAACCCTTTGTATCCAAATTATGGAATTTTGTGGCATTCCCCTCACACCAATTCTACATGAATCATGATGATAAACAGTATGAATTTTGGTTATAGTTGTATGATGTTAAACATTATCCTTTGATGGTCCATATATAAATAACCCTTACTACTACTTAATGATAAATAAATATTACATAGTTGAAAACATTTAAATTGTGACCTAATAAAAATTCATTACTCCACTCATTAATCTCTTCATCATGAGAGTGTAGGAATAAGTTAGATCACAAATAAACAATTTGAAAATCTCATAAGGTCAAATTTCCAACCCTAGTAAATTCTTGTTCATGCTCATCAGAGCCTCTAGTATTAGAAATAGAAATAGTAATTGTGTTTATAATCCCCCCATAGTGATAAAAAGTTAACTAGGTGAAACAAAACATATTGGGTGATTAATCATTTATTAAATGAGACATCTTCTGTAAACCACTTTGTTGTTTGGATGAATGATCAAAAGAAACAAGTTCATTGGGTTGGTATACTTATCTTAAAACCCAATGTATATTAGTCTTCATTTCTCTTAGATATTTTCCATAGAAAATTCCTAAATAGATTGGATCATCCAGAAATACCATTAGATCCCATGATGTTCCCCTTGACTACATTAGTTATTCTTATGACTACATGGAATATAATGAGATCATTCCATTACCGATGGTGGACACATACCCACTAGTTCCCAACACTAATTAACTCAACTATTTAATTACCATGATTGATAATATCCATTTTCATATTATTCATGAATATTGATCTTCCTTGACATTAAGTTTTCGTGTATTCTTCCCCTTCTCATAGTAGGACTGTCACACTCCATTCTAGAATCTTTATATAGACAACACAACACGACTTAAAATGAAATTGTTGATGGATTGAGGATACCAACCCAAAATCAAAACAACCATTGGGTGAAAAAACCTTCATATATTACCCTTTTCTCTATACACATCATCATTTCCTTGATATTGAGTCCTCACAGAAATTTCATGACCTTTGGGAAAGAGTGGGGGATCCCCATTACATGACTATTCATGCAAGAACTATGGGCTCATGCATATGGGATTTGGACATATCAACAATAAGAATATACATCTTGAATTCATGTAAAATCAACCCTCTAGAACCCGAGTAAAACATTCAAAAAAATTAAAACCATACGGTGATTTTTGTCATCCCATGTATGTATTCCCCATTAGATATTCAACAATTTGACTATTTGGGTTGTTACTTGCTCAACCAATATTCAAACTATCTTGGTGGACTCAACATCCCTATTATTTCACCATACATCAATTACATCTCCAATATCATTCTTGACCCTTGGAAATGAGTGGGGGTACTTCTTATTGACCTTGTTAGTGTTTTATAAGGGATTCAACATACCAACATGGGGAATATCATCCTTATAGGAAAGACCTCCAATCCTCTTGGTCCCAAGAAACACCATAGCGGAACTTCGTAACATAGGGTGTTTTGGGTCATCAAGGGAATGTCTTCCCAGCATTCTATATTCATAAATCATGTCATGGAATCATTAATTTAACCGTGATATCATATTTAAGTCCTTACTGATTGACATTAGATATCACGAAAGATGTCTTTACTGCACAAAATTAAATTTCTTCTCATACCCCCTTACTTCATACGATTAAATTTCATAGAAAAAATACATACTACATGACATTAAACAACATGGATAATGCCACCTTGAAAATTATGTATTTCCAACAGAGAAATGTATGATCTAGGATAACATAAACGCTATAATAGTGATGGTTTGTTTTATATGATAATAAAATAACTAGCGGGAAGAGACACAATTCTCAATTAGACAATAAATTGAAATGGGATACCTAGGAAAAATTCTAGTTTATACTTGATAGAAATGGAAATTTTGGGCTCAATGTAATACTGAGAATGCATAAAATGGAAAAGGAACAAATCATATCAGTTCAGAAACCCATAATTAGTTGTCCGGAGAAAATGTCGAGTCGATAACCTGAATTCCATCCCCTATATGAACAATTGAAAAGTGTTTGGAAGATAAAAATAAAAAGAAATAAAATAGGAATGGATCATCATTTTTACATCAAAACAAAAAATATAATATTGATGTGTCCACTACCCTTAGTAAAAGATAAGATATTCTACCTCTAGTACATATATTTTACTGAACTTTTACATGTAAATCATGTGATTTCAATACAACTACTGTAGGTAAATCAGTGAGAAGTATCATGTTTGTTGGAATTCAATTTCATTTTAAAGGATTCTACTACAGCTCAAAAATTCAAAATAATTCATTTTCATCATATTGATATTATAGATAGGATGGGTATGATTAATAATATACGAGTCATCATATCAACAAAATTTCATATAAATCATGAATAAAAAACTAGAAAATGACTTATCATGTTCAAAATTTATATTCATTTATAGCGTGATAGAGGGGGAGTGTCAATATAATAGATTCTCTCCCATTAAAAAAAATTGTAAAAAAAGTGTCATGAAATTATAGTCCAAGAAAATCAAGCATTTAGGGTAGTACTTGAGCTTTGGATAATTTTATCTATATAGGAAATGGATTGAAATAATTGAGAAAAATATTCTAGTTTTATCCTATAAAATCTATTACAATTACTCAACCATTTATGTGCAATAATGTATAGACATCTCCACCATATTGAGGACCCATTATTTCTCTAGTATATTTTTCTCTAATATTTTAATTTCATACTAAAACTAAAATAAATATTCGTAAATAAGACCAATTTCAGAGTGTAAATGGAATAGTTTACACATCCCAATGATGACCATATCTCAATGCGTTTCTATCTCCCCAACATTAAGGGAAGAATCATTTAAGACCAAATCCTAAATTTCTCTCACTAAAGAAGAAGCATCAGTTGTTACCAAATTTCTTTCACGGTATTAATTTAGTTCCCTTAGAGATATAAAATATAAAACCTAGGATGAAGAGTGAAATTTTTGAAACCATAATCACAAAAGGTATTAGACATGAAAATAATATGAACTTCATGGACCTTCAACTCAACCGAATGGAAATTAAATAATATGATCTAAATCTCCCTCCATAATTTCTACCGCATCAAGTGATAATGTGATTTAGACATTTATCCTTGACTCAAGATGGTTCGAGTATTATAAATATATTCCAAGACAAATTCGTTGATATAGGGAGTTCTAACCGGTGTCCTTGAAAAAGTGTGTAGGTATCTGGCCTCAATTTATATTACATGGTTATTGGAATCCATGAGGAAGATGTTACCAAATAATATCATCTACGAAGCATAGTAAATAAAAAAATTGTAACAAGAGTTAATCATTCATTGGATAGGTGGTATGATATAATCATGTTGCAAAAAATATATAAACAATATTGGAAAAATAACATTCTTGGTTGTCTCAATGAAAATGTCTTTTGTCCCCATCTCATCCATCATAAAAGGTGAACTACACTATAGAAATGATATAATTTGTTGAACCACTAATGGTTTCTATAATTTCATTCCTTTCTCACCACTATTAAGTGCTTCAAGTGAATAAATATGTTAGACGACATGATACAAAGTGAAAAATATTCCCATATCTTGATAAAGTTTTCACATTCTACAACATTCTCCTCCACCAAAGCTAAATAAGTAGTGGAGTAGCTACCAATATAATTTTTCTCCATGTGTGCATTTTCCTGTGCCAGGTTGAATGGAATATCCATATGATTATTAACTTTAATAAATTGGAAAAAAACTTCAGGAACATCGACCACCACAACTTATTGACTGTTCGGGCGTAGTAGTGATGGTTCTACTGAAGCAATATAATGATCACTAATATTATCATGAACAAATCTTTGTTCCTCCATGAAGAATATATGGGGACCTATGAATTTTTTAAAATCTAGAAAAATCTACTAGAATTTTCAAAAACAAGAAAAGGGTAATGTGAAATGAATAATTTAGGATTTTATGGGAGAGGGAACTGATTGTTCAGATAAATTCTTTTTCTATTGCCTCTATAAGGAATGTTCCATAGAAGGAGATGACACATAAGTCAATGAGGATGGTACTTATGGAATTATAGTCTATAAAACCCAAGAGTTAGAAATCGCTGACATAATTATATCTTGTTGACTTGGGGAACACATATCATCAGTCCCTTGGTCACCTCTAAATTCATCTCTAGTGGACATACCCCCTATAGAATATAATAGAGATTATGGGAGTGTTTAAATTTTATATAGCTTCATACAATACAAAAAAAATGATGTCAATAAGGGAATAATTTCCCCATGGAACATTGAATATGACCACGAGATTAGCCTTACAATTACCTCTATGATGGGATTACCCAATTCATCCAAGATAAAATCCAACGTTACCTGAACTACATTTTCATACCACAAAGGGAAATTTTGAATCTAACTCATTACACAATCTATAATTTCATAATGGTATCAATTTAAGGCATTTAACATAGTGGGTTGGTAATTTATTGTTACCCTATTGGGAGTAGAAATGTGAGCAAGGTCGGTGAAACATATCAATTAGTAGTGTAGTAATCCCCACTGATCGTCATTAGAATTAGTGAGCCTCTTGTTCATAAATCACTAAAATGTGGTGGAATATAATAGTGTAGTCATGACCTCACAATCAGGAATTTACCTCAGTACATACTTGATAGTATATATTTATATTGGAAAAAAGTTGATGGTAAATGTTTAAATTCCTTAGGACAAACCAGCAATGATTTTTGGTTCACTCCCAACATGATTCTTGTTTGTGGTATTATAGGCTTTAGAAATTAGTGGAATCCTAGAAATTGTGGGTAAAAATTCAGATAATTTCTTATTTAGAAACATGATCATTCAAATATCTGCATAATTTTGGAACAAAACAATTTTGGAATCACTAATAATTTAAGTCCTTCTCGACCTGATACTTATTTATAGTGAATAAAAACTAGTACTAGAGAACCACCATCATAGGATTCTCAAATAAAATGTGATGAGCTGGTAGATATTTTCTCTAAATAAAATAATAATGACTTCTGAACTAAAAAGATTCATTTCAATCGCAAATAATTCTCTCATCAATGTGTGATAATAGTACTACATCATGAATGTACATCATGTTTGCGGAAGCTCCATGGTCGCCACACCATTTTCAAAAATAATAATAGTGGTCAATTTGAATTATGGTTTGAATGAGAAGAAATCTAGACAACTCGGGAAGGCCTTGAACTCCCAATCCTTTAGTGTGATGAGCCTCACAAAACTGATGCACTAAAAATCATTTGAAATGATCATTGGGGAGTTTCTAGATTCTTAGGTACTCACAGCTACCCATAGTATCCCCCATCTGACCACATAATTCTTAAAAGTGACTAAAGACTCTATGCGGGGTTCTTATCCTAAAAATGTGGTTTATTAGGTGATATAGATAAGCTAATTTTTTAAACAATAACCCCTTTATCTTTCTTCCATCAAAAAATTTTTCCTTCATAAAGGCAGAGAATCTGACTCCACCATTTTCCATCCTTGCGAATAGGTATGCTCTTAGTTACATGGATAGAAATACAACCATATAAATAGTCATGTCATTATTATATATAACCTATCATACCCATCTGATAAATAGAAATACCTTTACTGTGGACCAATATGTACCATCAATAATACAATAGTTCTTCATGGTGAAAATGTTTGACCACTTGGGATTTGGATTTGAATAGACATTCTAATGAAATATCCTACCCATTTCATAAACAATATATTTTCACTTGGATGTGAGTAATTTTAAGGGAGTTTTTAGTTAAATTAAAAACTCTAATACTAGATTATGGGTCCTCTCCATGTCATAACACTAAGAAGATTGGGGAAAAATCATTCTAGATCATTCCAAAAATGGGTTCACTGAAAGTAAGATCAATAACCTAGAGGCTAATACCCATCTATACATGAAAAAGGATTGTTTTGTTTGTATATAGACACCAATAGATGACCCAATCCATCATAAATCCCTTTTTATATTAGGAAAAGGTTTTTAAAATTTATACAACCTCATATATTCCAATATATTTCAACTCCACAAAAATGATGAGGCAATAAATTACACCATGATTGACCAAATGAAATCCATTCCAAACATCACATTATATTGAAGGTACTTTTTAGAGACTACATAATCCTCCAGTTGAAATCAAATTTTCACATTATCTAATAGTACATGTTGATATATGAATCATGTTTACGATGGTTCTATCTAAATTCAGTGGGTATGAGTTTTTGAATATACTTCTATAAGTATTTCTCATCATTGGTAAAATGAATTATCTTTGTGTTGTATACAAGGAACATATTTTGGGGCTCCATAATCCAAGATGGAGGAATAATTCAGGATTATAGTGTTAGGATTGGAGATCCATGTATAATTCCAATCCCATAAAAATGAAGTATTTTTCAGATTTGAAATTTCATATGTTTTATCCTCGTTATATCTATCAGGATTATATTTGATGTCTCGATAATAATAAGATAGTTATCCTAATCAACTGAAATAACAGAACTCCAATAATACACCTCAATAGATAACTCCTTTTAAGGATTTTGGGAACCCAAATAATTCTTTATAAAAACAATTAGCATGTATCAGATGAGTGAAAATTGTTATCAAAAGATATTAATGAATAAAATAGTATAATATTTATAGAATGAACCATGAAGGGATTCAAAATCACATGAAATGATACAGGTATCACAAATGGCATAACCCACGTAGGTCAAAATAATGTCATGAACCACATAGTTTCTCACGACCTCATGATGAGTCGTAAAACATGTGATCATATGACCCTAAGATGATCTCCGTAACAACATAATGATCAAGCTTTCCTTAAACTAAGCGATTAGATCATGTGACTCCTATAAGACAACCTTATGACAGATGAACTGGGTCAATGTTCAAGAAATTACGAAAAATTTGTTGCCGATTTTCTGAATAATTTCTACGGTGATGTAGTCACATGAAATAGAAACGTGATGTGATCTCAAGAAACAATTCTCACAAAATAGTCCATATAAATTCTTACGATCGGTTCTTGGAGAGAGATCTTGCAAAGGGAAACATTTTATGCAGTCTTACGAATGAATCAGTTTATATGGGAAATTGTGAGAGATATGGAGTTTGATTTCACATGTTAAATGAGACTTCCCTTTCTTCACAATTTGTTGTAAATTCCCTAAAATACTATTGGTCACCTCTAATATGAAACATCGTTCGATATGTCAATCAATAGAATACCCACAGACTGAGAAGGAAAGTTACTTTACATAGATCTGAGTACATTTACCTATGTAAGTAACTACAGTGGGGGTGGGGGTGTGGAATTTGTTAACCCCAAATAAATGATCATATAAATATATATAATATAGAAAATACCTAATGCATGGATATTATTTTCATTGGTAAACAATGGAAGGATTAACATGATGTCTGGTTTCCCAAATCATGAAACCACATAACCTATATATGAACATGTGATCGAAAGACCCATTTATTGTCATGGGGAAGAATCATGCACTGCACAAGATAATCGTATCATCAATGGAATCCACTTTGACATGGCATCCTATTCTTGAGAGGGTGACCAGACAGGAACCGATGATCAATCAAAGGTTTCAAGATGAGTTCTCAGATTATGTGAGTTTTCAATCAACATACACCTGAAAGTCACCCAAATCTATTTTTGAAATACATTTATAACAATAATAGATATTCATGTGATATATAGGCACATTGACCTTCATGAGACAATACTATGTCATTATAATTTCTTCAATGAGTCACCCGGTGACCTGTGAACCTTTTTGAGTGTGGACATTTTGGCGTTTCACATTAATCATGAGAAAGACCTCGGACATGTCCATTTAATCATATGATTTCAATTTAGTCTCCACATATAGGTATAAGTCTTAACTATTATAATTCTCACTCACTATCATAATATCTATAAATGATCATGTGATTCATTGAGGACAAGAAGAGTGATTTTACATGGTAATGCTTGTACGACATCACATGATACCCTACCATTGTAAAATCAAGATGTTAGATAAAACTAGAAAAGTCAAACTCCTATCACATGGGGAGGATGCAATAATATTTTGGATAAATGGTTTATGCATCCTAGGTGTTCACCATTTATAATGTGAATGCCCTTTAACAATACATATATGTATTATGATTCCCCTTAACAAGCCAATGAGGCCCCTAACAAGTCATATTGATCTCATGAAAAACCTCAGACAAAACGTATCAGTCTCACACAGGACCCTAGAATATTCCTATTCAGTAATGTAAAATCCTTTATAAATGTGTCCTAATCTTGATATTGATATTAAACATATCTTATTAATGGTGAAAAACCATTTGATATGTCAACATTGTTAATAAAATTTCACTTGACAACCCAAATTCCCATAAATAAGGATATTATAGAATGTTCTCACAATCATTATTTATCATGCTATTCCTTGAATGACCAATGGAGGGATTAGTAAAATCATGTGATAAAAAAAACTATTCACCAAATAATAATCATTTTTTGGGATACACACCGTACAATGTGTAATATAACTGGGCCGGTGAGGCCCATAAATCCACCCCCTATGTGAAAAAACGTACTCATTATGGAGAATACTACATGGGAGTGCATGATTGGACATATTATAGAATACAATGACACATTCGAAATGTTATTCAACTTTGTAAATGATGGGGAACAACCAAAGGGATCCCATGACATGAATATGTGCTTCACATGATCTCCCTATAATCACACGTTTTACATCCAATTGGCCACCCAGATAATGCGAAGGAGATTCCAAATGTCAAAAGGCTCACATGAATCATAAATAATATAATTATTGAAAAAACATAGAATAAAATATACACAAAATATATATAATGACGGAAAATCTAATAAGAATTACGTGATGATAAATACACAAATCTTTATGCGCTTCACATGACCCAACCATATCATGTGTAATCACCAGGCCATATCATCCATGTCATGAAATGGTTTTCGGAATTGTCTACTAGGCCTTTGGAATTCCACTTTCCATGTATCTCATGTCCCATGGATTCCTCAGTAAATGTCAAACAAGACATGAAACATCACTAGTTTATGTCACTCTAGGCATGTGACAACATCAATGTATGTCATCCAGGTTGGAAGAAGTCCTCCACAAATGCCATCCTGATAATGTGATGCCCTTGGGAAATGTCATCCTGATTATGATTCTCACTCCCATCATGTTATCTATATCATATGATTCCCTTAGGACATGACATACATATAATGTTATTTCTTTGAGACATTTAATCTTGGTCATGTGATTTCGCCCAAATATTCCATCTTAGTCATGAAACATCCTCAAAACATGTAATACAGATTATGTGATGTCTTTTGGAAATGTCATTTGGGACATGTTATTTTATTGTGATATATAACTAGTAAAGAATGGAATGTCCATAAATCACAATATATGTTTTGTAGAAACCACATACATGTTCAGAATATAATCAGGATAAGTCAAAAAAAATATCCCAGGACTTGATAACATGTTCTAGTGTAAATGTTTGGGTATAACCCCAAATGAACTATGAGAAAATAGATTACTATAAAAATAAGATATATATGAAACCTTGTTATGAATTGATCTCAAATTTGAATCCAATATGGTGTAATTAGTTTTATTTCTATGATGCTCAAACACATGGTGTCTGATCCCTTCAATGGGTTTGTCTCCCAACCTCCCCAATCAACTGATTGGGAATTCAAGGAAACAATGAGGGATCTGATTCTTATAAAAAAAAGGAACATATGTTTCATTTCTCATGATTCTACTCTATATCAAACAACCAATTAGGTATTCCATAGTGTATGAGTCTTGAACCCATATGTTGTGAAACTTATAACTTTCATTCCCTTGTTTATCACTGTAAGCATATCACACATGGGATTGGTGATTTTCAATAATAATATCATTCACTTAATGAATCCCCCAAAACTAGGGAATCCTTAGTGTGTAATCCCCATTTAATTCAATGATATTAATGCCTCAATTTTTTCGAATCAATCTGAAGGAAGGACCATAAGGAATAATCAATGAATGATGGCCATAATTTCTTCTATTAACAAGACACATACGATTACTTCCAATGGATCAATATCCACACCTATTACTTAATTTACCACATATAAATCCTTTAAATCTAATTTTATTCATCATTGATGAAACAAATTATGTGGGTTTAGATTCTGGTTATATGATAGGATACGTAGGATGAATTATACCTTTTAAATATCATCCTCAAAATGTCAATTACCACCCTAGATAATAGTAAACTCCAAAGTTCCTATTATATGGAGTCAAAATATAATAATCTACCCATTTATATGAAATTATGTTAAATGAACAAACATAAATACATATATATGGTCTCATTAAAATAATTCCTTATACACAAGGAAGGACTCGACACTTTTTCATTTTGTTAGGGTAACTAGTCTCATATAGGGATAATAGAGATATTATCAAAAAATCATAAGTCAATAAGTGATTTATATAGTAGTAAATAATTCCCCCAATTGTTGTACGATTATTGTTTCCTCTAATACTCTTTAGAAATTTGTGTTCTATAGATTCGTTAGGTATAAAAGCCCAATTGAACACCGTTCTTTTGAAACTAGGTTTATATCGTATTATGGATGGGGGAACTTTTTTCAATTTATAATAAATAGAAGTGGTGTAAAAATATTGAATGATTGTGAAAACATACCTGAACACACAAATAAACCCTAAAAAGAAAATAAAATGGATATACCACCCTGTTTTTTCATTCCATTTCTTTTCATACCTTTAAGTATCATTTTCGAGTGAAATATATATTAGATTAAGAAATTATCTTCATTTAATAAAATAAAATTTACAAAATTTCCAAATAATAATGATAATATTTTATAAAAAATAAGTAAAAATATTTTTTTAGGAAAACATATTTTATTGATGAATAATTATATCTATTAAAAATTAGTGCTTATTTCTTAAGACATTATAAATTTATTAGAAAATTATTACCTATTTCATAAAGATGATTATAATATTAATAGGCCCTAATTTAATGGATAGTTTATAACGGTCAAAATTAAATAACTGTGTTTTTTTGGGTTATGTGTTGTTTTTCATTTATCATTTTTAACACTGTTTTCCCATTTAAAATCAAAGTGTGTTACAGTGGTCCTATGAATGAGAAAATAAATAATTTAGTATAGGTGAAAAAGTTCTAAAAATAATAATGATTTATGGATATAGTTGGATTTATGTTATATATGGCAATAAATCATACAATTGATCAGATAATATGTCATTTCAAAATATAAGGAAGTGAAATAAATCAATGTGGAGGAATCCATAAAAATAAACCAATGGAAATTTCATATATGAATAGTTCTAATAGAATATTTATATAGAAAAAATCATTGGATATATATCAAAATGTTATGGAATTAGTGGATAGGATAGAACTATTTGAAATGATTATATTTAATTTACTAAAATATAGTATTATCATCATAAAAAAATAGAATAATAAAATCCAAATTCAGTATTAACATTTTTGTAGAATTTTGGTATAATTTATGTAAAAATGGGAAGCCATAGATAATTTATAATGGTTATTAATCTTATATGTCTAGAAATCTAGTTAATTTGAAGAATTTTAGGAGGTATGAGAGAGGTTATTTTAAGTTTGGAAATAACAAAACTCTTTAAATTAAATGTGTTATAACTTATAGACTTAAGAATAATCCTATTAGTCCAAAATAAATTCATTGTTTATGTTTAAAAACATAAAAAACTTAATGTGTCATTTATTAAATATAAATGATCATATAATTTTGTTGGTTCTCAAATGAAATTATTATAAGGGTCAAAAAAATATTATTGACAAAAAAATCCTCATTTCCAATAAATAAAATATTTTTTTTCAAAATTAAAACAAATCATATTTTGGAATTAATATTTATAAAATAAATATTATTTTTTTAATTTGGATTTAAAATTCTTCCAACATTGATTTTTTTATAATTTTATGAGACATTCTAATTTTTTTTGTTAATGATAATTACTATATAAATAAACATTATGTTTTATGAAATAAAAATTACACAAAATTTGTTTGATAAGTTATATATGTAGTATCTAATACTAAATATATATTTCCCCTAAAAATATTTATATTTTATTTATTTTGTAAATCCACTGTGAATCCTCCTAGAGTTATAATATATTTTAGTATTTTAAAATTATTTTTTATGAGTGTGACTAATCTTGACATCACTAATGGTAATAATTTAATAATATTATCACATGGACTAGTAAAATAATATAAATCACATGAATTTTTTGAGAACCATTTTCAATAAATGTTGGTTGGGTTTTGGATTTGGATATTTTATCTTGTAGTGCCCTAAACCAAAATTATAAAGAAATAGCCCTCTTTCACTACATAAAAGCACATTAGATCACAATATTCATCACTATAAATCATTGGAGAATATCCAAAATCTTCCCCCCACTCTCTAGATTACTCCCAATATTCCCTCAATCTCTCATGATGCCCCTCCCATGAATTTTGAGTCACACATTTATGTAAGTCAAACTCATCCTCTAGTCTCTTCTATTATCAAGAAATCCTTTTTTGATCTCTATATTAATTTTAATTTTCATATGATGGTACAAGATATCACATTTTCTCTATAAATTATATTTTATGTTTAAATGATGATACACTCCTTTGAGTCTCATTAATCCTCCCTTGATCATTTCGGTACAACTGTTACCAGCCTGAAATTTTGTAATGATTATATTCTATGTAATGGTTTCTTCACTACCTTATTCATTATATTTAAAAATGTTTTGTTTTGGTATATAATTTTCCATTTACCTATCACTACCCATTTTATTTTAAAATCATATGATACCCTATGACCCTAATATTCAATTTCTATTATTTTTTAATTAACACGGTTATGTTCCTAAAATTTCACAATGATTTTCCATGCCAAGAAAATTATGTGGTAAATATAATAACCATTTTTCTATCAATTGTATTCAACATTATGACCATATAGTTATTAATTATTTAATTACATGTATGTATTGAACATTCCTTTATCATGGATTGAATTTTTATTTTAAATGAATCCATATATTAGGATATGTGTAGAACACATAAGCATGCGAAGGAACTTATTATAATTGGTGAACCAAAATTGTGCTCCAATGCCTGAGGTAATAGTTTGAATCATGATGTGTCTTGTTGGGATATTTTGTTTACCTAATTAATCTACATCACATTGTCCACGATTAATTCTTATTTGGTTTATCCATGACTGATTTTTATGATTCTTGGTTTTATGTTATGAAAACATAACCCATGTTATAATTATCCGGCTATATCAGGCCTTATTAATCATGTTCCTTTTATGATCCATTTATATTAATATTGTCTAAAATTTATTTTCATCTTCATGTTATGACTTTTTTATTCTGTTACATTTCTATATAGGTCATCCCTTTCTTATTTATGTCCTTAGTGTATCCCATGTATTATTACATATCAAGGAATGTATTGATCATGGTAAAGACGATTTCAACAATGATGTAATTTTTCAAGATTTACGTTGTAATGTAATGTACCTAATTTCACAAATAAAAAATAATAATACTGATCCTTCTTGTAGTATTATGTTTAATTTTATTTAATATATTTGTTTTAAATGTGAAATAAATAATGGGGTTGTTATAGTTTGTATCAATGTAAATTTTTTGTTATTTTTTGGATTAGGATTAGAGTTCACTAAAAAGACTTAGGAATAATACTATGTATATGAAAACATCCCAAAATATTTCAAAGAATATATTATTTCATTATCAAGAAAATAAATAATTATCTTGATACTACATGTTGATTTGGTTGTGGAATAGATTTTCATACTCGTAACAACACTGATAATGGGTTCTCAGCCTAAATCAGGGAAACCGAGTACATGAAAATGTTCTATACTGCAGACCTAGTTTGACATTCATGGGGGATATTCTTAGGTAAATTCCAATGATTATTATGAATCATTATTGAGGGAAAAAATTACCATAAGAATACATGATAGTATGTAGATCATGGATAATAAATATTGATCCCTATAAATTTATATCATAATGAAATAAATTTAATTTATAAATCAACCCTATAATGTCATAGGATTCCACTTTATGTGTTTAAATATTTAAAATCACTCTTGCCTATTTTTATGCAGGCTAAAGTAGAATAAGAATAGAAAAGTAAAAGGTGGGGTTTTAATATATAGTTATACACATTTTATCATATCAAGAATGTTTAGTATAACTCTTCAAACACCACTTTAACTATTTGAAGTATAAAAGTGCCTAAGAATGGGAATGTGGATATTATTTACTCCCATGTATAATACACCTACCCTTTTAAAAAAAATTTGTTGAACATCCTATAAAACATTTTCATACTTTTTTTAGTGTAATTTGATTCAATTCTGGGAATTGATTGGATCTACATATATATAGACAATATAAATTTCCACTAAAACAAAATCACTATCCGTATAGTGAATCATCCCCATATTCTATACATGTTCAAGGTTGAAGATAAATATTAATTAATAGAATCATCTTAATAATGGATATCAATACCCTATGAGTAGGAATATCTTTCTCAAATGACTGCATATAAGGAGAGAACCTTCCTCGAAGACATGCACATTTGGATAGAATATACTGATGTGTTTCCCATGGAATTTTCTAGTCTTCCTCCAAGTCATGATTTAATGTTTTGAATCGATATTATACTTGGGGCATTGCCAATATCCAATAAAACAAATAAAATAGATATTTTTAAAATAGTGAATCTAAATAGGAAACTACAAGAAATATATATAGGGTTTATACATCCAAGTGATTCACCATGGTGGGATCTAGTCCTCTTCATGATGGAGAGGGATGGGTCAGTTTTCCCATTCATCGACAATAATGAGTTCAACAAAATTATTATATAGAAAAAGTATCATCTAAATTATATTTATTACTTATTTGATCAGTTATGTGGAGTCTATTATGTATCCAAGGTGGATCTTTGGTCGACATATTAACATGTAAGGGTGTAGAGGTAATATATCACCATGACAGCTTTTTATACAACGTACATGCACTATGAGTTCTTAGTGATTCAATTCAGACTCAATATTTATCCAATAGTATTCATGGAATTGATCAATATATTATTTAGAGACTAAATATAAAAATTCATAGTAGTATTTATATATTATATTTTAATATACACCAAATACAAGGAGAACTAATATGATAAATAGAACACGGTTCTAAAGACATTTTGAAATGAAAATCTCTATTCAATGTAAAAAAACTATGATTTATAGTTTAAGTATGTCTCGTTCATGAGGTATATAATCATATGAAATGTCATATATATGGATCATTCAATGAAAAAATAATTTAATAGATGTTCAATGACAACATCCATGTTAGATATCTATAGATTCCATGGTTTGTCTAGGTATTATCATCGATTTGTGTGAAATTTATATTGATTATAAAAGCCTATTATCATGTTAACTCAGAAGGGAGTAAGGTTATAATAGAATTTTTAATATGAAAAAACGTTTATAGAGTGGGAAAAGAGTCCTATCACTGCCCCTATGCTTATAGAACCGACAAGTGTGGAAATTTCCTTTTTTTAGCAATGCATCAAAGAAGGGATTATACAGGGTGTTGATGAATAATGAAAAAGAAAGGAATCTGAAAATTCATGAGAAATACAATCCCACACATGATCTAGATTTGGCATTGGTGATCATCGCATTGAATATTTGGTCGCATAATCTCTTTTTAGAGAAGTTTTAAAAATATAGAGACAAAAAATTTCTTAAATATATATTCACATATAAGAATCCTAATATGATCCAAGAAATAACATTAGAGATCAACAATGATTTTAAATGCCCAATCTACTACCATCTTAGAAAAGAAAACATTGTATGATTATTATCTAAGTAGAAAGGATCCATAAAATCTATCATTAATGAAAAATGATAAGGATATGGTATTCATAATTTTGAATATGATGGACATGGGAATCAGGAATAAAGTAACATTGTCAATACATTCACTAATGGATTTTCTACCCTATAATTTTTAAAATGTTTTAGGATTCTCATAATGATGATGTTGGTACACAAAATAGAGAGGATACTATAAAGAAAGGGAAATAATCAATGTTAAATTATAGTGAAGAAGAAATTATGATATTTGGTTCAAGAATATGTGTTTCATAAAATACTAAGTTAAAGAATGAACTGTTCGAAGATGCACATTGCTCAAATTTCTCTATTCACCCATGAAAAAAATATGTATTTTGATCTCTGATATCACTATTTGTGGGACAACATAAAGAAGGAGATAAATGATTTTACATAAATAGGTATTAACTACCATAAATTGAAGGACATAAGTCATTTTTATAAGGGGATGATGAAAAACATACTCATTCCAACATGGAAATGGGAAACCATCACTATGGACATTGTCATCAAACTTCTGAAGAAATAGAATTGAAATAATACTGTATCGATTGTTGTGGATATTTTTATAAATATTACGCACTTTATTGTGATTTTTGATGATTTCTCACTAGATCAACAAGAATTAATACACATCAGATTAGTGGTAAGGCTGCATTGGGGACCACTATAAATTGAATATGATTTACAACCAAGATTCACTAGTGTGATTAAAAAATTTCACCCTCTTTCTATAAATAATGAACTAAACATTAGTATGGCCTATCACACTCTAACTGATTTCATATCTGAGTGGAAAATACAAGAACTTGAGGACATCTTGATTGAATTCTCAATTTACTTTAAAGAATGATGGGAGCAACATATTCTTATGGTTGAGTTCTCTTGCATCAACAATTTCTACTCAAGAATCTGATTGTATCTTAATTAACCCCTTTATGGGAAGAGGTTAAAAAAATATAATATTGGAATGAAATTTGGGAATGAGATTTCTATGTCATAAAATCTTTGAGGAAATGTTGCATAATATTAACACCATTCAAACGAAAATCAAGGCTGCTCAAAGTTGGCAGAATATATTTGTTGACATCATCAATAAGACATAGAGTATGATGTTGGAGACATAGTATTCACCACATATACCAATGGATTAATGTTATGATATTTGGGAAGAAAGTAATGCTTAGTCCAAGGTACATTGTCTATTTTGATATCCTTGATCTCATTAAAGTAGTTTCTTATAGACTAACACTACCACTAATCCTATATCAAGAAAATGATGTCTTCCGTGTATCCCTCTTGAGAAAGTACATACTAGGCCCCTCAGATGTACTCCATCTAGGGGAGGTACCATTAGAGAATGACCCTTCCTATGAATAGCATTTGGTGATGATAGTTGATCATAGATAAATGGTTCTATGAAATAATATAATTCCCCTAGTCAAATTATTGTGGAGAGACCAAATTTTTAATAAGAAACATGGGAATCGAAGGAGGTGATGATGCAGAGTAACCCAAATAATTTTTTAATTTTGGAAATGAAAATTATGAGGGTGAATTTTCTAATGTGGAGAAGATTCTAATTACCCAAACTGTTAAAAATATAATTCCCCTTTTTTATTCAATAAAATGTTTTATTATATAAAATGTTTATATAAAACAAAAAAACTAATTTTGTTTTGTTATATCATATTGGATTTTAATAACAAATAATGATAATTACAATTTATTAGAGAGCCATTGACAATGGATCAAATGACTACTATAAATATAAGTTTTTTAAAAAATCATTTTTTAACCGAAAATCGATGTGATGACCACAAATATTATGATCAGTCCCAATGAAGCTCATTTATTAGATATTTTGATTGGCATAAAATTTACTAGATTTTCATATTAGTAATATCAAGATGTTATCTAATAACTTAATAATGAGCGAAATTGTTTACGTGAGATGTTCACGATTATCGAGATCACATCCTAAAAAATGTTCACCAAATAGCCCCATGAAATCCCCAATATTGCACACCACACCATTAGGGAGTATGATGGTGGATTAACGGGATACATATAAATACCATAGAAATATTTATATGTAAATTATTTTGAATGAAATAATTAATATATGTCAATCATATTTTTGTAACTTTGTAAATGATATTTAAAGAATGAATATTTTGGATAATTTTCCAATTCAATTAAGAAATTTATAAATAATTATATTTCTGAAATAAATAAATTTTTTTTAAAATATTATTTTTACATAATATTTATCAAATATAAATGATTATATTATTTTTTATGATGTCAAATGTAATTTCTATACGGATTCAAAAAATGGTTTTCTAAAAAACCCCTTCATTTTTGTTAAATGATAGTATTTTAAAAAAAGGGAAAATTCGCATATTTAGGAAATAATCTAGATAAAATCAATATTATTTTTGAGCTTATGATGCCAACATTATCCAACTGTGAATATTTAATAATTTTATGAGGCAATCATGTTTTTGGGTAAAAATTAGATACAATGTAAATATAATTTGTGTTTTTGGTCACTATACAGACTGAAAGGATATGTAATAAGTAATATAGATAGGGTAAATAAACCAATATATGTTTTAAAATTAAAATAATGTGATTTTATGTTTATTTTATTTATTTTTTACACCAATTTTGAATATTTCGGTAGTGCTAACATATTTTATGATTTTCAAATCGTTTATATAAGTGTGATTCTAACCTACACATACCAATTTTTAAATTTTAATATGTTTAGAAAATGAAAATATTAAATAATTTAATCCAATCATATATGGAAGAAAACCTGGGAAATAACCAAGGGATAGTTTCAGGCTTTGGATATTTTATTATATAGTGTTAAAAACCAATATAATAATGAAATCCCTCTTATTCCTTACATAATAAACCCTATGATCCCATTTATATTCACTCATATACCTTGTAGAATTTCAAAAATATTCCCTCCACTCCCTTGAAAACTACCAAGGTTCCCCAAGATCTCAAGAATCCCAAAAGAATCCATTGCAGTCACACATTCATGGAAGAGAACCTAATCATCCACTCTCATCTTTTTTGAAGATCTCTTATTATGTTATGCATTTCACTATTCATTTTATTATGATGGGACATGATATTAAATATTTATCATATTGTAAATTTTATTTATAAATGATTAGATACTCCTTTAATCTCAATAAACTTCACATTATCTTTTATGTACATCTCTTATCGATGTAAAATTTCATAATGATTCTTTTCTCTATTCAAGTTTCATCACCACTGTATCCATTCTATATCTAAATTTATAATGTGTGGATATGTGTTCCCATGTCCCAACTACTACCAATTTTATCTAATAATAATTAGAGGCCACATTCTCTCTGATAAATCATATTTTGTAATTTTGATGTAGCTTCATTATGATGCAAAAATTTCACTACAATTTTACATTCCAAAAATAATTATGTAGAGAATACCATACCTATTTTTCTATCGAGGTTATTCACCATTATGTGGACATAAATTTTTCTTTGAGAAATATGTATGTATTAAAATTCCTTAAATCATGGAATAAGTTTTTATGTTGAATGAATACATGTTGTATGATCTATGCGGTACACTTTATCATGAGAATAAACTAAATATGATGAATGCGCCAAAATAACGCTCTATTCCATTGGGAAGTGGTTAGTATCATGATATTTCTTGTTGGGAAAATGGGATTAAATAATTATATTGTTGTATTTTGTGCAGCGTGACATCTGAGAGGGCTTAACCTTGAACTGTTTTTAGGATGAAGTGATTTATATTGTTGCCACATTTTCCTTATTATGATTATGAATATATATCATGTCTTATTATTCACGTTCCTTTTATGCTCCCTAGATATTACTATTATCTAACAAGTATTGTATTCTTATGTTTATGCATTTTTTACCTCATAATTATTTATAGATCACCCCTTTCATATGTCTTTCCTTAGGTTAACTCATGCATTGTGAAGTTCAAAGGAATGTTTTGATCATGTTTAAGAAGTTTTCAATGAATAAATGTTTTTTAATGTTTTAATTTTTCATGTAATGTTCATTATTTCCCAAATATAGTGGGTCTATCTATATTTCACGATGCATTATGTATAATTTCATGTTCTAAATCATTTTTCATGGTGAAATAATGGTTAGGGGTTTTATACATATAAACTAAGAAAAGGTGTTTAAAAAAATAGTGTTCTTGTGAGGGAAAATATTATGACTATTAAGAGAATAAAAAAACTATTTTATGGGAAAAAGCTATAATATATTTTTAACTGATATAAAATGAGATCATGATTTATACTGATGTTTTTTCTTTAAATATATAACATTTTTTTTATTCAAAAAACAATTTTTGTACATCGGTATTTTGTTGTTGTATTTTTATTATTTGCACATGGTTATAGCATTTCTTATATATATCATTGATAATAAAATACTAGATTTGTGTTAGTGGGATATAAACAACCATACGTTCATCCATACAAACGATAACAACATTAACAAACATACAATGTTTCTAAGTTTATTATTTATTTTTTGTTTGACACGATTTACAATAAAAATTAATAGGGGAAAATAGTTTATTATTTGAAATAATTATTTAAGAAATAATTCAACCCCTATTAGTGCTTATCATCATTTATTTGATGCTATTTTAGACACATTTTCTGACAACCCATGGAATCTTGAGGATGATTAGGAAGAAGAGAAGGTTTGGAACTCCCTCACAAACACCAATTGATCCCTGACTATTGTATCATCATACTATTATACCCCAAAAACAATAAGAGGTATATTTGATAACATTTCTAACAAACTAGGCTGGATTAACCTAACTTTTCACCGTAATCAGGTCAATTCATTTTATTTTTCCCATTGAATACACATTAAAAAAATTTAATATTAATAACATAATAATTATGACAAATTATTTAATTAAAAATATAATTAACCTAATTTAGTAATGTAATTAATCTAAATTTCTTAAAATATTTTAATTAATATTAGAGTTATTAAACACACCATTAATTTAATTAATGACATTGTTAATATTATTTAATAATGTAATTGAATATGATTAAATATATAATGATATTAATTTTATGTTTTTTCTTCTAATTCAATATTTAATAATTATAAAAATTAATTATTCAATTGATTATAATAATGTAATTGTTACTTAAATAATTAGATATCAATGGTAATTGTGCAATTAATAGTAAAATATATAATATTTAATAATGTAATTTAAGATCTAATAATAAAAGTAGTTTATACTAATATATTTTAATATAATTTTTTATGTATTAATAATGTAGTTGATAATATAATTAAAAATAACTAGTAAATAAAAATATAAAATAATTAATAATAATTTTTAAAATATGTATATTTATTAATGTTTATTTTTCTAAATTATACCAATCCATTTAATAATAATTTATAACTTCTAATAAGTAGATGATATTAGAAATGAAAAATAACATATATACACATGAACGCCAGTGGGTAATTTAAAATCCATCTCTATAAGGAATGGAAATCACCCCATGGACTGATATTCATACATATTAATGTCTAGAAGTATCATGCATTTATAGTCTAGAAGAACTAACTAACTGTTTTCCAGATTCACCTAATGGGGATGACCCTAAGGCTATGATGGGTTACCAAACATCATTTTGGGTTAGTAGTCTATAAACATTGTCTCTCCTCTAGTAGCACAATCACATCGTACTTCTCCGTCATGTAGTGGTTTGTTTCCCTTCCATCGAACATAGTGAATTCATGTTCATATAAGTATAATTGATATGTTCCAAATCAGACATCACTTTTTATGCTACCTACTAGGTCATAAATTTATTCAATCATAGTGTGCTTCCTTAGAGTCACTCTATGAAATCTTCTTGGTCATATAGGCAATAGTTTCATCAATAATCACACCACACCTCCTCTACCAACAACCATCTTGCTTTTATATTCTCCATTGAATCCTGGAAGGGTACACCTCCACCCCATATTGGGAATTAGAGCTGGTAGAGGGTTAGACGTTAAAGACCAAAATTTTATTATATTAATTAAATTTTATATTATTTACTATAATATTAAATTTTATTTATTTATAGATATTTTTATGTGTTTATTCAATGTTTTAAATTTAATTTATAGTATAATTTTATGTTATATTTTTTAATAATACAAATTAATTCTATTTAAATTTAATAAAATTTCATATTAGTGACTTTGAAATGTTATAAAATATTAAATGCAAATAAAACCAAAATGAAATATTAAACAATTCATGATTTCATAAAATATTCTCAAAAATTAATTTAATTTCAAAAATAATGGCAAACAAAATGTAATTAAAATGAATCAAAATAATGGTGCTTAATAGCGCAAGATTTATACACAAAAAAAATGATCAAGTAGTTTTTTTAGAAATCATATAAAATATGAAATATAGAAAAATATGAAATTATTGTAATATATTGATGTAAAAAACCAAGAATAATTGAGAATAAAAATTATTTTATAATAGTAATATAAAATGTAATTATAAATTGTATATAACTTTACTCTGTGAAAATATAGTTTTGCTGATTTAAAAGATCATGTATTTGTCTTTGAAATGATAAAAACATTGATATATAAATGAAAAAATGAAAATTTAAACATTGAAAGAACACATAAAAATGTAAAAAAATTAAAAAATGGAAAATAATAAATTTTAAATAATCTAAAATAATGTTTTTTCATAAAATTACATTTATACTATAGAACATTTGAATTTCATCATTTTAAAAACCTGAAAATAGAAACTACAGATACACTATAAATCATATTTAAAACATTTAATGAAAACATATAAAATCATTCAATATAAAATTAATATATTGAAAATAGTAACTGAAAGTCAATTTATACAACAAAAAACATTATCGGTTCAACACATTTTACATAAAAATAATTTTTCCCTACAACCTATTTTTGGCATTTTTAACTATCTCTAATTAATTCCTTCATTAATTATATTTTAATTAGTAATTATTAAATAAAAAAATAACTACATTGTATATAAGTATTATAATTCTTAAAAATTAATTATAATTAAAATGTAAATTATATTATTAACTACAATTTTAATTACATTAAGCATAATATTATTATTAGGCATTACACAATACATTAATACTTATATCATAAATTACTTTATTAGTTATTAATAATTATATTAAATATTTTTATATATTATTTAATGGAAACTTAAATATAATAATTATTAACTACATAAAAATTATATTTTATAATTTTTTACTAATTTTTTTTATTTTTCCAAACAATAGGGTGTTTGATCACAATTAGTAATGAAACAGGAAAAAAAATCTAAGAGAAGATGGGGTCAGAAAATGAATTCATTCATTTAATATTAAAAAAAAGAAAACCAGAATTTTTGGACAATTACACATGAATATTGAACCAAAATAAACTTCATGTCATATATCATAACCAAATGTATTGTAGGTATCATAATCTTCATACCGATAAAAATTATTCATCAAATAGCTTAATATTTTTTATTTAGAAATCCTTCCTTAACTAATGTAGCTAATTTTGGACTCCTATTATGTTTATCTTGTAGTAATAATTATTAGGTCCATATTTTTTAGAGGAAAAATAGAGAATCCCTCCCCTGGTTTACAAGATCCATTAGAGTTTGTATCCTTGTAATATGGTTTTATTCTATTATCTTTATCATCCTAAAAAAGAAATGATATATCTCCCTGATGGGGGAACCAAAGAAGAGGATTCCCTTGCCTCACGACGATATGCCAATGCTAATCCACCCGCATAGTTTAAATCAACATATGTTTGTTACGTATCACAATAGTGTTCAGCATGGTTTGGCCCCAACAGTTAAGATGAATATTTACGAAGCATAAAATCTAAACAATCTCTCATTATTCTAAGGTATCTAGGGATTCTTTTATCCCCGTTATGAATCATGATCCATATAGAATCATCTAGATGGGATCAATTACCAATGTTTCATCATCGGATGAAGCAATCTCAGCAAGTATTGATCTATGAAAACACTCGATTATTTATCACATCACACTAATAAAAGGTATGAAACCCTTGAATCTAATGGACCATACCTACCGAAAAGCTACTATTGGGGTATTAATGAGTTCTAGTGAATTTTCCTTGGTCAGGGACTCTATCACTATAATTTTTCATCGACATATTTTATAGGAAGATCTTGGAGTATTTGTCTCCATCATCCGAAAACTAGGTACACTTCGACTGTATGAGTGGAAATTGAATTTTTACATAAATGAATTTCAGGATACCTCCTCTCAAATTTGGATAAAAATCCTTCTCTTAAAGTAGGTTTTGGGTCATGTGGAGATTATATATGACATATCCTTTTCATTTGTTGTTTCTTTTAGAATAGATCCTATAACTGAATATCTAAGCTATGGACACTATGTATGAATTTTTTATGAAATTGATTTCAATGACCCCCTGATAGATAATGTGATTGTATACATTATTAATGTTTATATATGTCTTATAAATGAGTAGGAAAAAACTCCACCATATTGTGTTTCATTTCAATTGATTGGTCACTCAGAAAACAATTGTAGAAGATAAATTTTGTCTTCAAACAATCAGAAAAAAGGTCATGATCTGCTACAATATAGTAGGTTTCTCAAAAAAGATCTTGTTTTGAGCCATTTATTAGGGTATTAACATTGATTAATATAATAATATTCAAGAATCTCTTACTTTGAATAATACCAATGTATGGTAGAATAAATACATTGTTCATGAGTCTGTTGAAAATCGTCAAAGTCATGATGTTGGGGACCCCGCTCTTACGGTTGAATATATTACAAATGATTCTAATAAACCTATTTCTTCTAGACATAATAATAGGAATTATTTCTATCATGAGATGATACTAATGATGGATGTTACATAACTACTGATGATAATGTTGAAAATAATTTCTTACATTGAATCTCTATTGATGATGTGTTGGAAATGGGTTTAGAGGAAGAATAAGAAAACATGTTAGGTGATAACCATGTTTACTTGGAAAACATTACTCAAGAAGCGGTTGTTTTTTTCTATAGAATGGTAAAATTATAGTGAATTCCAAAATAATAACTGAAATGGATAAGATGGATTTTTCCATTTCAATGAAGTCTTATTGAAAAAATTATACACGTCAAATTTAAAATATGCTCCTCTGTATAGTGCTGAGATGATGAACCCTCGAATCTCTTCTCTATATCACACTATTGGATCTTTATTTTCAGTGGACATGATGGGTTTTTTTGAAATTTTTTCTTCCGAATCCTCTCTCAGAGATCCATCTGTAGGGCTTTCCTAGGATACTTGTGGTCATCATTGAATTTTTAATAGGGCTGGAAACTACCATCTATAAAGATCGAATGCTGATAAAGCGGACAAATCCCCGACCTCTTCACCCTATTGAATATAAATCTAGTTGATCCCATCTATTTCATCTCTAAAAGGTTGTTATAATGGTAAATAATTCATATAATGTCTCTCATCTAAAATAGATACAGGACATTATTAAAGCCGATAGAACATCTAGTGGACATAAGAGCACCCAAACACCTGAAATGGGTAAGGCTAGGACTTCCCAAGAAATTCCAGGGTTTCTGGATACTAAAAAGACAGAACTCCTATCCATATACTCGATGGGATGGATATCTAGTTATGCACTATGGATACACCTATGATAAAATCTCCCTTAACCCAAAATGCTACAAGATCCCAATTGAAACCCTGATAGGTTTTCGTCGATACCGATCAGGGAACACAAGTTACTCTTTTGGGTGCTGAGTGTACTAATAATAATAAAATGGCTAGGTCATATACGGTAACACCTTAACTATAGAACCTAAAAGAAAATTCCATGGTGTGTACTCACAAGACATTTGTATAGCAATATTTGGTTATCAATTATGATGATATGAATACAAATAATGATCAGACCAAAGATAAAATTATGAATGCTGACGAGACATCCAAGTTCTCTGATGATGGTGGTGGTCCATGGATGCAAGTCAATACCTATAGGAGTGGTATACATCATCTAGGAAGTGGCAGTCAGCTATCATAGTAATGAATGGGTACCACTCATGATTGCAGTAATGTCTTTGTATCTTATTTTTGTAGACAGTATTTGTCAGGTTTGTTCCACTTTCTTTCTATTTTGTGACTTTTACTTTCAGTAAAAGTATTCATAGAGACCCAACAATAAAAAATGATATATATTCACATTTTCAGACTCACATGAGGCACTCTCGAAATATTTAACAGCCTGGTGTTAGTAAGATTCCTTTTGGTCTTGTACTAAAATGATGTTGAAACCAAAATGAAAGACATTATTACAATTACCTTGAAATTTGAAACCCAACTTACAATATTTCCTATTATAAAATTAATTGTAAATATGATTAGAAATTTATAATTCAAATGTTAATTAATATTAACATACATATAATAAAAGATATTCATTATGGGACTCAATTCGCAAAATAGTAATACCTATGATTAAATATAGTATTAATTATGTAATTAATCGACCTATTATAAATGATTATTAATAAATTTTAAAGTATTATCAATTATATTTATCTTATTATGTAATTGGTTATTATTATTAATTATTAAATAACCATCTGAGTAGTAATTATGTAGTAATAATATTATAAATAATTCATAATTATATTTATTAATTTATTAATTTTAATAGAAAATATAATATTAATGACACTGTTATATTTATTAATATTTAATTACTTTTTTAATTAGTACTAATTTCATTATTAATTATTGTATTGATTATTTTAATAAATAAAATTTTAAGAAACTTTTTTCAAAATTAATTATATTTAATTAAATTATTATAATTGATTATATTTAATAATAATTAAATACTATTTATTAAATTATTAATTACAACATTTATTATTATACATTTTTGGAAATTAAAAATACAATATCGTTATATTAATTCCCTAGAGTAGGGGAACCTATACCCAACTTCGAAAATCTGGAATGGATGGTAAAGAACAGTTCATTATAAAAGTGAGATGTGCATGTGGTTTTAAAGGTGTAAATGAAAGCAATTTTGAATAAAATTCCTATTACATATTATTTAAAATTCACATTAATATATATATATATATATATATATTATATATGAAATATTTTATAAAATAGAACACATTTTTTAAGAATGTTATATCTAGTAATGTGTCTTCTTTGAAAATTTATTAATGTAGGAATTGATTTGTAATGCCCAATCAGTGATACCCGATCAATGATGGGGGATTCCAAGATGACACCATCATTTATATTTTTTCAAGGAAATGATTTTTCTAAGGCCACAATAAACCTATTGAATAAAACACCACACATTGGGAAATATTTCCCCCAAATCCCTTTTTTAATATTATTATTCTAATGTAAAAGACTCCTCATGTTTAGATTTAGTGTTCACAATTTATTTATTGTTTTATTATTTTTGTTGTGGTGTGACGGTTGTCTATTTCATCAAGGAAAATGGATCATGTTTTTATTTAGGTATTTTTCTATGGAAAATGTTGTACAGTGGTTGTATAGTGGTGGAATCCGGTGGATATGATCCATGTATCAGGTGGAACATTTCACAAAATATTCTGAAATGGAAGAAAATAAGTTTTATGATGGTTAGTATCAATGGTTGTAGCGATTTATGATTTGTGGTTTCATAACATTTTTGTGTTTGTTTCCAATGTTTTTTATTTAATCCCTATGTCATGAACTTGCATGTTTGGACTATTATTTGGGATTCAAAATCATTCGTTATTCTTCTATGTTTGGCTATGCTATGGGCCTTTATCCAATATTGATGTTTTGGTATATAACTTGCAAGATAAAACAGTTCCCACCCAACCATTAAAAGTGAATATTATTTTAAAATCTAAAAAATATTTCTAAGTAAACAAAATAATTAATAGTTATTTAAAAGTAATTTGTATTAAGTAACATTAATTTGGAAAAAATATCAGTAATTAAGAAACAAATTTAATTAAATAATAAACTATATGTGGATTTTTTTAATAATTAATAATAATTATGAATATTGATTGATAACCAAATATAATTTATATGTAATTAAACAAATTAATTTTATGTACAAATAGATAGTATTAATTAAAAATAATTTGAAATAATTAGTAAGTAATAAATAGAAATTTAAAAATACAATATATAATAAATAATAATTATGAATGATTAATGATATTTAACAATATTTAATAATTTGATAAAAATAAATAATAGTAATAGAAATAATTAGTATTAAATTTTCATAATTATTAACAATTAGTATTTTATAATAATAATTAATAAGAAGTTTTACATAAATAAAAATGATATAGTTGAATTAATGACCATTCTGGATAATTGATAGATATTTTGGAATAATTAATATTAATTATAAATGATGTCTAATAATTAATATTAATTTGAAATAAAAAAATTTGATTTGAAATAATTAATACTAATTTTTATTAGTTAGTATTTCCTAATAAAAACTAATAATAATTACATAGAATTAACAATAAAAATTATTATTTACTTATCAAATATTTGTATTCATTAGTTAATTTAATGTATTTCTTATCATTTATAAATCATGTGTGACAACCCAAATGTAAATATCCCATAAATACATGATTTTAATTGAAATATTACATTACGTACATTCCCATGAACATTCAATTTTAATGTTTTACGTATTTATGATACATTATAAACTAAAATATCTCATACATTTCTTGACAAATAACAATTTTCATTGTGCATTGGGAACTACTTAGTCAATATAAATAATTCAAAATATCTAATAAAATTTTCAGATATGGTATTCTTCTAAAATTATCATATATAATACTATTCGTACTAACTTTGGTGGGAAAGCTAAAATGGGTGAGCTTAAAACCATAGTATCATAAAGTGAATATCATAAGATATCATAGAATAAAGAAGGTATGGATAATATGAAAGCAATAAAATGACAATCCAATAATTGTATATAATAGATCACATGATCTTGAAATAAATTCTTAGATAACATAACAATATAAATACTTAAATTGATATATATATCAAAATTCATTATGAATGAATTCATAATGATGAACATCGTAATCAGGCTTTCATGAACTCATTCAAAGGAATTTTACATAAATTTTAAATGAAAACACAAAATACCCAATCTATTTTTTCGTTAGAACCACTGAGGAACCAAGGGTCTGTTTTGGGACCCACCGATCACAATGTAATGCCAAATAATTCACAATATTAGATAATGAATAAAATATAAATTATATAACCATCCAACAAAGAATCCAGTTAACATTCATATTGAAATTCCAGGTATACTGATTTTTAAAATTTACCCAATTAAGAGATGTGCTAAATCCCTATGTAAGAATCCTTAAAACTATCCACATATAAAGAAATTTGTATATAAATAATTCAAATATTTCTGTTATAAAAATGCAGGGTTTGGTTATCACAATCTATCTAGAGAAAGAAAGTGGATGTTATTATTAAGGAATGTCACATGTGAAACAAGAAATTTATGAATGATGCTGACAATAATGAAAAACACATTCGTAAAACCACTTAAAAGGAATCACATAAGAAATGATCAGGAATAGTATTAGTTAATACTAAACATTAAATAAATGAAATTAATATTTCATAAGGTAATTTATAGTTTGATTCATGAAACATTACTCTAAATGGAAGAGGAATTGATTTTAGAAAGACTCAAAATTATTCTTAACATAATTATACTTTTATATTTAAAAAATCATCTTGGAATGGGTGTATGATTAGAAATAGTTCATATCCTTTTTATTTTATGTTATATATTAAATATAGGAATATATTGAAATTATATTAATGATTTTCTCGAATAAACAACATAACCTTGATAAATTATGTTTGAGTTAAATATTTCACTAAATAATATAAAAATCATTGAAAAAATAAACTTCTGAAAAGAATTAATGTGGTATAATTATAAATAAAATTAAATAAAATTGGACATAAAATTTTGTACTATAACAATTTAAAATAATTTTAATTCCATGAATTAATTTTCAATATTAATTATTATAACTCAAAGAAATTATATTTAATTATAAAAAACCCCTTATGAATATGGTAAAATTTGAAATCAAATGATATTTAATGTGAGATCAGGAATTAGAATGTACAATACGATGAATATTTATAGAATAATGATATAATATATTAATTATGTAGTATATAAACCATGACAAAGAAAACAGGTGCACATTACAAAACATGTTTGAAGGATTTTCTATTAAGATCAGAACCCTTACCAATAATCCTTCTTCGTCAAAATTCTTTATTATTATTTATAAAAAACAAAAATCTAAATCACTTATTTTAGAACATTATTTCTACCTATATAATTTATAATAAAAATTAAAAATATTTTGTAATAAATAAATTAGTCATTTAAACTTTTTTTTTTATAATTGAAGGTTATTTTTATTGAATGATTGATTAGTCATAGTTTCATAATAGTAGTGTAGATTCATATTTCTTTATCTGATGTTCACGATTAGTATATAATTAATAGTATTTGTATATGTTTTCTAAAATTTGATTATTTCATTTATATAGTATTTTATGTATCAATCCAATCGTAGTATCCCAGATTCAGTTTATAGTTTCCTGTATTGATATAAGATACTTGAAATTATATCTCGAAGGACCGAATTTTTTAGTAGTATTAGAAAACATGATAAGTATTTAAAATTAAAATTTTATTTTAAAATATATAATACCAGAATACTATTTTTTGTGAATTTAATTATTCCACTTAGTGTGTCCCTATATATCGTCAAAAAATAGTTCATGGTGTCCTTGGAAAAATAAATCATAACAAATGGGTTAGTTCATAACCTTAGATAGGGTATGCGTATAATAGAATAAATGAATTCAAAAGGAATAATCAATACAGAATTCCAAAATAGTGAAAAAGTCTATTTAATCAATAAAATTGGGATAATATGGTGGAAATAATATATGACTAAATAATGATATATTACTAATCGCATGAACATGAAACATGACCATGTATATTCTAACTAATCAAATAATCATATAGATTATCAATAAAAAATCATAATGATGGGATTCATAATGGAATACATATATATCATACCATAAAATATTTTACCAATACATCCAAAACCATTATGTCTTCTCTTGAGATATCAAATACTATTACGGTGTGTTCCAATACATCAATATAAATGATAAAAGCATATGATAAAATCATATCTATTTATTCCCATGTGACATAATGATGCATTTAAGTGATAAAAATGAATTTATCATATGTAAGGGGTGAAAAATAATCAATATAAAAATGCATATTTAATCTTACCTCTTCTAGTTAATAAATAATATCATAAACTATATAGAGTAAAATTGATGGTATCGATATAATAAATCCCAAGTCAAAGTGACCATAAATCTATGGATGAAATAATTAGATGGTATCATTGAATTATACCCCCATTGAAGATTTATTAAAATCAAATAATGTTTTCTTAGAAGTAAAATTATTTTGAAAGACCATTTGGATGATTTATTGATTATAATATTCTTTCCTTGAAAATAAAATTTTTTATTTTAAAACTATAAAATTTGTAGATTTTTATAAAAAATTATTTTATTGAATGCCACAATTAAAAAAATTAACTTTTTTAATTTAATGGAAAAAATGTTTCATTCAAAATAAATTTGTAAATTTTAAAATATTTTCTTAAAAAATGATGTGAATGATGATGGGCAATTCCTTACTTGTCATATATATTAAAAATAAATTAATTTTTAACATTATAATTGCTATAAAAGTTACCCATTTTTGAAAAATATAATAATATTCCTCCAAAAACATTTTTTTGAAGTAAAACATTTTTAAAAATCACTTCAATAAATAATTTGTAGTAATACAAAACATTTTTTAATCATTTGTGGAATACATGTTTATTGAAAAAAATCATCTTTGACTAGAGAGAGAAATAATGTCAACTTTCCTTAAAAAAACATTCTAGGTCATTTTATGTACCGATGGGTAGAAAGTGGAACTATTAAATTTATAAATTCATTTTTAACCATATGATATGAAAATATATTGATTTTAAAATATAAATATCTAAAAAATTCCTCTTAATGAGAGAAAAATAAAAACAATCCCAAATAATGTTTATATTGTTAAATTAACCATTACCACATTGGTAATATTTCAATCATAAGACCCATGAAATGAATAATATCAAATGAAACATCAAATACCCAGAATATAAAGGAATTCATTTTATTACCTAAAGAAATGGTAATAAATACAATACAGATGGGAAATATTTGTTGATTGGGGCATTTGTCGCATTGAAGTAAAGTGAGATGAGAAACCCTAACATTACTAATCCTTTTAGATGAAAGTTAATTAACCTCATGTATAGTGGAATTAAAAATTTTATAATGTCAATAATTAACCATATTAATATATATTATAACATATATAGACCTTTTGTAACATCGTATCTCCCTATTGTTAATAATATTTTTTTATTCTCTTTTTTTGAGGTGTTACGGGTCTTGATTTTTCATTCTTGTTTTATCATGATATTTATTTTTATTAAACATATTATATAGTTAAATGAAAAAAATAATAATAATCATGAAGTAATTATACTATTGATACAACAAAAATATTTTGAAAACTATTCCTATCAAATGGTTATGAAAAATGAAATACATTACCATCATCAAGACAATAGGTGGTTCATATAATTGAGTGTTGTTTCCATTTTCCAATTATCATCATGGAAAAAGGTTAATTAATATATTATCATAAAAATTATAATAATAACATATACAACATATTATCTATATATATATATATCATCTATCTGGGGTGGTGATGAATGTGATTCATATCACATTGTGGAGGCGGTATTCCACATGTACACGAATGATGTTATCATTTTTAGTGTAAAAAATCATATAATATATTTGAATAATGATTAATATGTCATTAATGTAATAATTATTACATTTAGATCACACATATTCATTACAATCATCCTTATTCCCATCCATGTAATTCATTTTAAAAAAAATGAATCACATTGCTTTGTGAGCTGGTAGTCTGCCATCCAAATGAGAGACTTTATCATATCTGTTAAGGAATTTAAATTAAGATGTAATATAAAATATAATGACTCCATAGTTATATTAATTTTATAAATATATTTAATTTATTATATATCAATTATCACACCATACTATAGGAGGTGGTTTTTTAAAAATTAATGACATCAGTTCTTGAGGCAGTAGTCTGTCGTATACCTGAATGATGCTTCTGTAACCCATTTTATTGAATTTCGGATGGTATTAGAACATGAAAATATTAAATTCCATATAATTATATTTCATATAATTTTTTAATTATATAATCATGGTTTACTAACAATTAACGAAGGTGGAGGAAGAAATAAAATAAAAAAATATGTTGAAGAAAGTTACATGTTTTCCGTGTAACCTCCTTAGCGGTTTACCAAAGCATTCCAAGGCTAATTTGATGTATAAAATGATGGTCTATAGAAATAGGTAATTTAATCATGGAAATTATTTTTGGTATGTATTAACCAAAAAAAATTGTTTTCATGGAATGAAAAAGAGAGGGGAGTGGGTTGCCTTTAATAAGTGATGTAAGTATCACACTTGAAAAAATATACAATAAAAAGTTATACCCATATTTGTTTCATAGAATAGGTCAAAAAATGAAGTATAATATAATTACACAAATTATAGTGTCTAAATGTGGACATAAAATATATTTTAGAACTTTTTTAACTCAAGTTATGATTTATATTTTTTATTTTAATTCCTAGTTAAACTCATTGTAACTTTAACAATTAAAATTTACTTTTTCTATTTTCATAGTTTATTTTGAATAAAAATTAAGATAAAACTATTGAAAAATATAAATTATGATGACTCAAAATTTGTAATCAATTTTCAAATATTAAATTACTAAATTTTTTAAAATATAATTTAAAATTAGTCATACCTACAAGACGGGAATGTAGGTTTTCATAGAGAAATAGTTCAAAATATTATGAAGATTTTATATCAAAATTTTCTTTGAAAATTATTCTAATAACCTAAAATGGATTAATTGATATAAATATGATCTAATTAAACATTAAAAAACAAAAAAAAATAGTATTTTAAAAGTATAAATATTTTAAATTAAATTGTAGTTTTAAAATAATTTTCAGCAATTTCAACTATTTAGAAAAACAATTTTGTAGAAAAAAACCAAAAATTACCATTAGGATATTTTTATACGATGATTTAAAAAATTTCAGTTAATTTTGACAAATAAAATTATTAAAATTGTAAATAATTTATTCTAAATTATGTTTCCAATGAATGAAAAAATCATATTTCAGAAAAAATATTTTTTTTTCAAAAAAATTTCATTTTTTAGACTGGTTCTACTATTTCAGTTATAAATAAATTTCAATTTTATTTATGTGTAAAAATTATAACTATCATATTTGTGTCATACAATTATTACCGTCCAATTTAACTTCTAGGTTATAAGGTTAATGATCATATTATAATAATTTTAGAGTATCAATATTCTTTCAAACCCAGAGATGTGTTCATTATGAGCTACTAAAGAGATTTAATTTATTTAGAAAATAAATTTATTGTATAGCAGTAGGATTCAATATTTTCATATATTCATGGAGTTGTGTTTAATATACACTATCAAATATGATATTAATAATTTTTAATATTATGGTATTAAATTATTAAAAACTTGATTAAATAGCATTGTCACAATTTAATCATTATAATAATAATAAATGGGTTTACATTAGAAAATAATTTATTGGAAATCTCATTTTGTGAGAAATATAATGTTCTTATGGAATTCCTGTCACGACCCGCCCTCGGGGCCTGTGCCGTCACTACCCCATGCTCGCCTTCCGTATGCTAGGGGCTGGTGACTAGAACGAACGTCGTTATTCCTGATAAAAAGGGAAGGCATTTCCTTTAAAAGTAAATAAACACAACAGAGTACGCAACAGGAAGTAAACACTAAGTAAAACTGAATAAAAAAGAGGGGGCTGAAAGTAAAGGGGCCGGAAATACAAGCCTAACAGTAAAGTACATGTACAACGGAATGCATGTACAACTTAAAAAGGGACACCAGCTGAAAAGAAAAAAAATGCCATCTCCTTGATCTTCTGCCAAGTATCCTACCTGAAGGGTAGGTACAGATGTCCACCATAGAAGTCCATGTCTATCGGACCGCTCCATGTTCTGTCTCGATGAGTGGTCCACTTCCGAGTACCGTCCAGTCGTGGTGCGATAACCCTCCCACAGTGTTTTACGTTTTCTGCATCCAACACAACGAGGTGCGGGCGTAGACCCTGCATGGGTGAGTATAACGATACTTAGTAGGGACCCTGAGCCCCCCGAAGATCTCCCAGAATCCACGAAGTGTAAACCAGATAATTAAGATACAATCAAGAAATATCAACCAATTCTACTTAGCTATATTCCTATACATATACCTATGTAATCAATCTGAGTTCGGCTCCAACTCTCAATCCTAATCACAACCCAGACCACATAGGGAGTAAATTCTATCACATCGATGATAATGATTGAAAGTCAGGACTCGGATCACAAAAGTATACATCATTCATATAGAGATAGAGATTATCTGATGTAGTCACTGATTTATCTAATATGTCGGACTGATACGGGATACATGACAAGATAAGCTGTCGGACCCACATAGGATACAAGACCAACTACTCTGTCGGACCCACATAGGATACAATTACATAGGTCAAACTGCTGGACCGAAGCAGGATACAAGAACAACAGTAATTTTTGTCGATCCCACGGAGGATCCCAGTACAGTAGTCATCATTGTCCAACCCATGGAGGATCCCGGTACAGTAGTTGTCGCTATCAAACCCACGGATGATCATAGTACAATAGTCATCACAGTCGGAGTCAGCTCTAGGGTTCTCACAAACATCATGTTCGATTCTGGGAGGGTTTGCTTCTCGAGAAAAGGAGTCTTTAAATCAACTATCATGAAGTCCAGAGTTGTTGTATCTAGTAGTTTTTTCTCATCCTAAGGAACCCAACGCGATAGACAGTGTGTCAATCGGACGCCCGGTCTGTGATTTATTGCCATTTCCGTTCCAGGGGACCGGTTGGTTTTTAGGCTCAAACCAACACGACCATAATCCAAAAACATCCGATCCTCAGGTAGAGTATACCAAATGAACCGTCTCATCAAAAGGAACCCTACATGATAGCAGGTGCGTCAATCGGACGCCCGGTCTGAGCCTTATTAGCATCTCTGTTCCAGGGGCCCAGTTGGAATTTGGCTCATTCCAAACCCATCCATTTTCCAAAGTTGTCCTTAACTCACTTAGAGTATCGCAAAAGGACCGCCTGGTCGCAAGGGTGCCAGTGTCGTAGAAGGCGTGTCGATCAGACGTGCGGTCTGGAAATTATTCGCATTTATGCGATACGGGCCCGACTCGTCAAGCCCAGTGGGCTGGCGGGTCGGCCAGACTAGGTTTGGCAGGTCCGACCTAGCCGGGGGGTCATCCCGACCCGGTGGAGTGCGGCCCACTAGGGACCTGGCTCTGTGAGTCCAACTCGTCTAGGGGTTGGCCCGACCTAGTGGGGCGCGACACACCCTCGAACCCGGCCCACGGTTGCTGGCCGGTTCAGTTCGCCCGACGGCGCCACACCTCCAAACTGCCCGGCCGCCCAAAGCCAGCCGGTTTTTCTGGATCGAGCGGCCCTCACAGCAGGCCGATGTTCTTCCGCAACGCGGTGCCAAGCGGCACTGCGGTTTTCATCAGCCCGGCCGACAGGTGGCTGTCTGGTTCGCTCGCCAAAGCGGCATGCGGTTCTGCAAAGCATGGTGCTTAGAGGCATCACGATTCCCTATCCAGGCCAGCATTAGCCGGCCAGTTCTTCTAGCAAGCGGCCCACGGATGCGGGCCGCACCTCCTCCATGCGGCACCTACAGGTGCCGCGGTTCACCAGCCCGGCCGACAGGAGCTTGCTAGTTCTTCTGCCCGAGCGGCCTGCGATTGCGGGCCACAGTTCTCATCTACACGGCCGATGTGCGACAACCGCCTCTGGTGGCCACCACCTATGGTCATCGCCGCCGAAATAATCAAGAACCAATGATGGTCGTCGGTCCGTGTTCGTTCGGTCTGTGGCCTCCACATTAAGAGATATATATTGGCCGAAGACAATCAATTGCATTCTTCATGAACAAAGTATATATTTTTTCACTTAAAATTATACACAGACCTTCTACCTATATTTCAAGAGCATTGCACGTTGATGAGCCGTAGAAGACAAGCGTCGTTGAGGTCGGGCGTCGCCGAAAATGGTTCTGTCCCATCAATGTCAGAGGAAGAGTCATTGTCGTTGGTGAAGTTCCTCATGGACGTTGTCTTCTACCTTGCGGCGAAGAAAGAAGAATTAAGTCAACCAACCCTCGTGGGTGTCACCTCATGTTCTTTCCCCTGCTGAAGAAGTGGAGAGAACGTTCTTTTTTGAAGATGTTCTTCGTGGAGACGAAAACATTTCTTCAAATTCTCCAGAGCCTCCCCAATAGAATGTTTTCCAACCCAAATAAAATAAAAGTCTTCCCAAATGAATAATTCCATGCATTTCAAATCAATTAAAATTAACCAATTAAATAATGCAGGTTAAATAATTAAATTGATGGTGTTGGCACAATTAATGTATGGAGGTAGAGAGGCTCCACCATTAATTAGAAGTTCAAAATTTAAAATGGGGGGGTTCATGGGAGTTAAAGGGGGGGTGAAGAGTTAGGTTCTCGTGTGGGCCCCCAGCACACATTATCATCTCATGGGAGGTTATGTTGTGTGGGGGACCAACCCCAAATTCCATTTGGAGGAAATAACAACCACTTAAAAATAAAATTGTGTAACATATAAATTTTATTTAATTTTTTATGAATCGCCAAATTATAACTTCTACTCTTGACCAAACACAACTGTGGTAGAGGACTCCTAAAGAGAATATCGGCGCTGCGAGTTCATCAGTGTCCTCAGATTTCAATTCCGAGCACCGGTTCAAAAGATAGAAAAACCCACTAGTACATCTACTGAACATACCCGAGCAAAACTTCAGAAAATATTTCCTGGAACATCAAGCCTCGAAATCAAGGTCCGTCTGAAAATGCGTACTCGTAAAATTCAATGAATTTAGGGAAAAAAATTCTCCTGAAATTTCCAGGTCTTTACATTACCCCCAAATCAGGGTTTTATGTCCCTGTAAAGCTACAACACACAATATGGAAATACATGAGGGTATAGAGAACGCATCTGAGCCTCCCCCTCCCATGTTCTCTCTTGGAGGTGTCTGTGCTACCATCGAATGTTTAACAGAGGAATCGAACATCCAGGTAGGACCCACTCTTGTCGATCCTCGATCTCTATAGGGACCTCCGATAATGATTCACCGTCATTGATGTCCTTCTCACTGTGGTCGATGATGTGGGATTGGTCATGGACGTATCTCCTCATATGAGATATGTTGAAGACATCGTGCACCTGATGCAACTGAGGTTGAAGGGATAGGAGGTAAGCCACCTTGTTTACTCTGCTGGGGACCTGGAATGGTCTGATGAATCATGTAGACAACTTACCACCTCGGCCAAATCTCTGTATACCTCGTCGAGGTGTGACCTGTAACAAGACATGGTCGCCATCCTCGAACTCCAATGGTCTCTGTATCCTATCACCATAGGACATCTATCTGCTCTGTGTAGTCTTCATCTACTCATGGATGATCTTCATCTTCTCTGTCATTTCCTGCACCATCTTCGGTCCTACAAGTGTTGACTCCCCAGGGTCAGTCCAGCACATAGGGGATCAGCAAGTTTGGTCGTACAATTCCTCATAAGGTGCCATCCTGATGGTGGAGTGGTGGCCACTGTTATATGAAAAGTCCACTAAGGGTAAGTGATCCTCTCAGCTACGACGAAAGTCTAGGAAACATGCACTGGGAATTTACTCAAGAGTCTGAATGGTCCTCTCTGTTTGGCCAACTGTCTGAGGATTGAATGCGGTGCCCAAACGTACCTACATCCAAAATGCCTCCTACAACCCATTCCAAATATGGGAAGTAAAGCATGAATCACGATCATAAATGATCGTCGATGGGACACCCTAAATTCGTACAATCTCTTGCACATAGAGGCATCCCAAGCTCTCTACTGAGCCCTGCTCTTTGATCGGTAGAAAGTGGGCTAACATGGAGTGTTGGTTGATGATCACCCAGATAGAGTCCTGTCTTCTGGATGCACGTGGAATCCTCATCACGAAATCCATGGATTTTCAATCCCACTTCCACCCTGAGACCTTTAAGGGTTGTACCAAGCCTGCTGGTACCTGGTGCTCCACCTTCAGCTGCTAATAAGTGAGGCACCGAGAGAAAAACTCTACAACTGGTTTCTTTATACCTGCCCACCAGTGCTATCACATGAGGTCCTGGTACATCTTCACCACTCTTGGATGTACCGCTAGATAGGAAGTGCAACACTCCCCCAACACTTCCTCCTATAATGCAATTGGTACCATGGTACGTTATTTGAAAAGGATGACGTGCTCCCCACCTTCAGAAAACCCATCAGGTGACTACCCTGAGGATATCTAATTACATTGCATATCAAAAACAACATCCCCACATTGTGCCTCCCTGACTCACTGAAAGAGTGGAGGTGTAACTGTAATAGACTGTAGAAAGGCTGCTCCATCTCTGTCCACAAAGGATATCTGCAACACAGCCAGCTCCTCTGTCACCTCTCCTAACAGATGAATGCCCAATCATCAGCTTAGATCATCTGCTACAATGTTCCATTTCCCAATAGTATAGACTATCTATAAGTCATAGTCCTGGAGGAAATCAAGCCATCGCTGTTGTCTCACATTCAGGTCCTTCTACGAGAACATGTACCTGACACTCTGGTGGTCAGAGTAGACAGTAAAATGCTCACCCATAAGATAGTGTCTCCACATCTTCAAGGCAAAGACCACTGATACTAACTCCAGGTCATGTGTAGCGTAGTTCTGATCGTGAAGTCTCAATTGTAGAGAACCATATGCGATCACTTCTCGCTCCTTCATCAGGACACACCCGAGTCTGGTCCCAGATGTATCGTAGTAAACTACGTACCTAATGCTCTCCTCCGGTAGCATCAAGTTGGGCGCACTAGTCAGCCAATGCCTTAGCTCCTGAAGGAACTTCTAGCATATCTCTGACTATACGAAGGGTTTCCCCTACATTGTCAAAGCTGATAGTGGTGCTGTGACTTTGGAGAAATCTGGCAGAAAGGTATGTCTGGCTGACTCCTGAGTGATCAACTTCACCCTCTTATATATGATTCCATCCCGTGCTACCTCAGTTTTCCTTTTTCTGATCAAGGAAATCCCCATCCCAACATTGTAGATAAACCACAACATTTTTTCCTAATACAGTAAATCTGTGTATGAACTGTGGTTGCCCAGTCCATACCCAATCTAACGTCGTAAGGCCTCAACGTTGCCACCAAGAAGTTCCAACCGAAACTCGCACCTCAAGGGTAAGATCACACCATCAATATAAGTGTTATTATTGTGTATCCTCCGAAAGGTTTCTCCAGACGCGAGGGTCAAGACAATGGCTTAACCAGAAACTCTAGGTATGGGACAAGATTCGTGGAAGAAGGAATGATTCGTACCTATGTCTATTGATACAGAAGCTAGTAGTAGACACAAACCGTACCTAAAGTAATTCTTATATCCTTTGGGTAAAACTCCTTGGATGCATGTAGATACTCTCTTCCCCTGCCCTCTAGCTCTATGAGCCTAGATGGGAATATAAAGGTGGGTGGTTGTAACATGTCTAATCTTTCACCACTTCATGCTACTCTCCTAGCTCTGCTTTAATGTCTAATGCCCTATAGATTCATTTGTCCTTAACACTTCCTCTTCCTAAAACATCTCACACGCCCAAGCCTATGAGACTAACACTAGTTTCATGCTTTCCAACTATTAACATTCACTATCTATATCCGCTCAGCCAAAGAACATTCAACCACATACGTTCTCTCTAGCACCCTATCATAAGAAGGAATGCATAGATGAAAAAGTGTTGGATCATATATCCTTAAACAAACCTCACTCAGAGGTCCAAGCTCTAAAGCACTGATCAAATCATATTCATCGAGTACCCGGAAAGATCGGTAGGCCTTGATGAATACTCAGCTACCACCACATTGTCCTACTGAAGGTGTATAAGCTCTAGAAAACTCTCAACCACCTCCTCAAACCAGTCCTCAGCCACTTGTGGGTCGGGCTCGTCTTGGAACTTGAGGGATATCTGGTGTTGAAACACATGTAAGTAACTAAGCCTACAATTTTCCTCTACCAGTACCGCCAGTAGTGTTTGCTGACCAACGGGCAGTTATATAGTTGGCACACTTCTCGAAGGTACCATCTGGGAAAATGGTCCACGTACCAAAACTTCATCATTATGCGGACCATGCTCATGGTCACTCACTGAAAAAAGATTAGTATATAAGATTAAAATATACTCTAATAGTGTCACAACTACGGAGAAAAATCCAGAAATCGCCTCCATCCAGTCCTCTACTACTTGGGAATCTGTCTCCCCTCGAATCCTCGGAGGCCTCGACCGCTGGAACTCCTACAGCGTGCTCAGTCGGTGTGCACCGTCCGCCAATGCGGGTGGTTGAATCTTCTTCCCAACGGGTGGTGTTGCTGCTGTTACAGCACCCAAAGGTGCCAACATAGTAAGAGGGACCTGCACTGGAGCCTCATCGCTCGGGGGGCCGTCATCGTGTACTCTCTCTCGGGGACCCTAGCTAGCTGTCTCCATAGAGGCAACCCGATAAAGAAGAGGTGCGCCATGGTCAAAAATTTATACCCTGGAAGCTCACTCAAAGAGACTACAAAGTAAAATCTTGAAACACACATAGAATCTATGTTTCCATGAACTATGTCGGAAATCAGAGGTCAGGGTCCTAATGCATGGATACATCAGCCGCCACACCAACACTGGACTCGCTGAACTGAAAACCATACTCAATACTCTTAACACTATTGCATCACAGAAAAGAAAGATCAGAGTCTTGTGCTCTACGGTAGAACAGACTCCTCTCATACCAATTTGTCACGACCCATCCTTAGGGCCCATGCCGTGACTACCCCAAGTCTGCCTTACATAAGACAGGGGATGGTGACTAGGAACAAAGGCGTAATTCCTGATAAAAAGGGAAGGAATTTCCTTTAGAAAGTAAACAAACACAACAGAGTTCGCAACAGGAAGTAAACACTAAGTAAAAAAGAATAAAAAAGAGTGGGAGGAAAGTAAAGGTGCCGGAAATACAATCCCAACAGTAAAGTACATGCACAATGGAAATAAAGTACAACTAAAAAAGGGACAACAGAGGAAAGGGAAAAAGGGTGCTCCAAGATCGTCCGCCGAGTATCCTACCTGAAGGGTAGGTACAGATATCCACCTCAGTGCTCCATGTCTATCAGACCGCTCCATGTACCATCTCGCGGAGTGGTCCAACTCAGGGTACCGTCCAGTCATGGCGCGCTCGGCCATCGTCAGCATTGTACATCTTCTGCATACAACACAATGAGGTGTGGGCGTAACCTGCGCAGGGGTGAGTATAATGATACTTTGTAGGGACCCCAAGACCCATGATGGTCTCCCCGAATCCACGAAGGATAAAAAATAGATGTAATATACACGCACGAAGTATCAACCAATTCTACATAGGTATATTCCAATACATATACCTAATTTATAAATCTCAGTTTGGCTCTAACTCTCAAGCCCAAGCAAAACCCTGTCCACACAAGAAGTAAATTCAATCACATTGATGATAATGATTGAAAGTCAGGACTCATATCACATAGGTATACATCTTTCGTATATCGATAGAGATGATCATATGTAGTCACTAATTCATCTATGTTGTCGGACCCATAGAGGATACAAGACCAGCTTAGCTTTCAGACCCACATAGGATACAAGACCATCTACTCTGTCCTAACCACACAAGAACAAGAACGGAGGTCAAACTTCCAGACCAAAATAGGATTCAAGAACAGTGGTCATCACTGTCGAACCCATAGAGGATCCTAGTACAATAGTCATCCCTGTCGTACCCATGGAGGATCCCGATACAGTAGTTGTCACTGTCGATCCCATGGAGGATCTCGATACAGTAGTTGTCGCGGTCGCAGCTAGCTCTAGGGTTCTTGCACATAGCACGCTCGATTCCGAGAAGGTCTGCTCCTTGATAAAAGGGTTGTTACATCAAATACGACTAAGTCTAGAGTTTATGTATCCAGTAGTTCTGGCTCATCACAAGGGACCCAACACGACAGGCAGTACATCAATCGGACGCCCGGTCTGTGAGTTATTGGCATTTCCATTCCAGGGGCCTGGTTAGTTTTTAGGATCAAACCAACCCAAACATACTCCAACTATGTCCAACCGGCACTTATAGTATGCCAAAAGAACCGTCTCATCAAAAGGAACCCAACGCGATAGACGACGTGTCAATCGGATGCCCGGTCTGAGAGTTATTTGCATTTTTGTTCTTAGAGCCCTGTTGGAATTATGCTCATTCCAAACCCGGACATTTTCCAACGTTTTCTAAAACTCACTTAGAGTATCAAAAAAGGACCTCCTTGTCGCAAGGGTCCCAAGGCTGCAGACAACGGGTCGATCAGATGCACTGTATGGAAATTATTCGTGTTTAAGCGAGACGGGACCGACCCATCAAGCCCAGGGTGCTGGTGGGGACGGCCCGACCTGGTTTGGTGGGCCCGACACGAAATGGGGGGTCGGCCCGGCCTGATGGAGTGTGGCCCACCAGGGACCTGGCCCAGTGGGTTCGACCCGGATAGGGGGACGGCCCATCCCGGTTGGGTGCGGCCCACCCGCGGACACGACCCGCGGTTGGGGGCATGTTCGGTTCGCTTGACAGTGTCGAGCGATGCTTCCCCTCCCTACTTCCCGACTGACCGAAGCTGTCCAGTTTTTCCAGCTCTAGCAACCCACAGAGAGGGCAGCAGTTCTTCCGCAATGCGGCGCCAAGAGGCTCCACGGTTTCCTTCAGCCCGGCCGGCAGGAGGCCCGCCGGTTCACCCGCCAAAGCAACCCGCTGAAGCGGGTCGCGGTTCAGTGTAGTGTGGCACTTAGAGGCACTGCTGTTCCCCAGCCAGGCCAGCATTAGCTGGTCAATTCATCTATCAAGTGACCCGCGGATGCAGGCAGCACCTCCTCCGTGCGGCACCTGAGGGTGCTGCGGTTCACCAGCTCGGCCGGCAGCAGCCGGCCGATTCTTCAGCCCGAGCAGCCCGCGATTGCGTGGCGCAGTCTTCCTCTACATGGCAGGTGAAAATACGAAGCCTCCGGTCACAGCCGTCTCTGGTCGTCATCGTCTCCGGTCATCACCGCCAAAAAAATCATGAACCAATGGAAGGTCGTCGGGCAGTGTTCGTTCGGCCCGCACTCTCCGCGTTAGGAGATATCAATTGGAAGAAGAAAATACAATGCATTCTTCATGAACGGGGTATAATTTTTTTCACATAAAATTATACACATACCCCTACCCCGATTTCAAGAGCATTTCACATCGACGAGCCGCGGAAGACGAGCGTCGCGGAGGTCGGGCGTCGCGGAAGACTATGTCATCTAGTCAGTGTCGGAGGAAGAGTCATTGTCGTTGGTGACATTCCATGTGGGAAGTGTCTTCTCCCATGATGCGGAGGAATAATGATGAATACGGGCATTCCTCATGGGTGTCACCTCACGTTCTTGCCCCGATTGAAGAAGTGGAGAAAAAAATTCTTCGTTGAAGATATTCTTCGTGAAGAGGAACACTTTTCTTCTAATTCTCCAGTGCCTCCCCAATAGAATATTTTCCATCCCAAATAAAATAAAAGTCTTCCCAAATATATAATTCCATGCATTTCAAATAAATTCAACTTAGCCAATTAATTAAGGGAGATTAATCAATTAAATTGATGTGGATTTCACAATTAATGGACGGAGGTGGAGAGGCTACACCATTAAGTGGAAGTTCAAATGTTTAAATGGGGGGTTCATGGGAGTTAAAGGGGAGGTGAGGAGTTAGGTGCTAGTGTGGGTCCCACCAAACATTATCCTCACATCGGAGGTTATGTGGGGTGTGAACCCCACCCCAACTTCCCTTTGGTGGAAATAACAACCACTTATAAATAAACTTTTTTCACACACCAATTTGATTTAATTTGTTTCGAATCCCCAAATTATAACTTATACTCTTGACCAAACACAACTATGGTAAAGGTCTCCTTAAGAGAATATTGGCGATGCGAGTTCATTAGTGTCCCCATATTTCAATTCTGAGCACTGGTTGAAACGATAGAAAAACCTTCTCATACGTCTACTGAACGTACCCGAACAAAACATCAGAAAATTATTCCGGGCACACCGGGCCTCGAAATCAGGTGCCGTCTGAAACTGCGTATTCGTAAAATTTCAAGAATTTAAGATAAAATTTTCCATCAAATTTATAGGTCTTTACAATTCCACATAACTAGGTTTATAAGTAATTGAATATTAGGGTTAGGTGATGTTATGGATTTGGGAGAAAAGTGTAAATACTTTTAGAGATTAATATAGGCCATTAATCAAAAGAATGTGGATGATCATGGAATGTTAAGGAACCAGAAACCATAAATATGTGATTAATTAAAAGACTATTTTATTAATATGATGAATTTAATAGGGTGATTTTTTGTCTCACGATCCTTTTCTAGAAGTTAAGGAATTATTTTATTTTCTGTGAATATTTGAAAATATACATACATTATACTGCTCTGTTTAAATGTTAATATTTCATCATTCAGTTTTTCATAGATCAATTTCAATTTAATCACATTCTCCCTGAAAAGAATTTAAATAATTTATTTTAATGCCTGATGCAACAAATTTTACTTTTAAAAGATCATAAAATCCATAAAAGATGGAAATCCCTTTCAATCTATGTCCAACTACTTTACAAAACCAATACGGTTTTCACGAGTTATCAAATGTGAATAAAAATTAAAATAATGAATTATTATATTAATTTTTAAATCCTCATGCAATGTTAAACTTAAAAATTTTCATAAATGGTTACCCATATGTCCCTCTCAGTAGATTTAGATCTATAACATAAGAAATAAGGCCACTGAATTTCCAAAATGAACTTATCATTAATCAGTTTCGAGTTAGTTGTACTATAAATTATAGATTTTCCTTATAAATAAAATATATAGCTTAAAAACATTATCTCAACATTAGGAATATATTAATTTTTATGATTACCTCATTCAGCTATTTTCTATTATGTTCAAAATAATACTAAACCATTATTTTTATTCATCTATATCGTTCATCATATTCATTAAAATGATTAATAAACTAATATTGAATTACAATAATTATAATTTTATATAATTTAATTAATTACAAAATTTTACAACATATTTCATGGATAAAAATACACATGAATAGTATTCATTCAACTTTTTCAATAGGCATAAGTTATTCTTGACCATAATGCCATATCTCATTTTATGTTATTTTCCCCTCATGCGAGGGAATTCATATTTTTAGTGCCACCAATTCTTATAGTATAATCATTTCACTTTATACGATTCATTATTTCCCGTAAATTCGTGAACATGGTTTCCATTCTTCTACAGAATTGAAGAAATATTTGTTACATTTAAAACATGTACCAATGTTTTTCCTTCTACTAGAATCACATTTTTGAAAATACTTATTTAATTGCTTACCATTATATATCTCTTACTATGACACACTCTTCTAATCATTCCTAATTTCATATCCATAATTCATTGATAATTGTTTCTATAACTATACATAAATTGATACAATATACATGTATGATGAGATTATTTCAGATACTAGTTCCCTTGGAGTTTTTTATTAATATCATCAAATAAATGATCAATAATTCTATTTGGATTATGTATGTAGTCCGCAACATTCCTTAATTACCTCATATAGTTGGAGTTATACATAATAATATTTTCCTTTTCGATATTCCATAGACTCAAGAACTTCACTTCCATATAATCACATTTTATATTAGGAAATTAATTTTCCAAGAATATTTCCTCAAAATCTATAAACTCCAGGCTTGTTATTTCCTTCCCATCCTTATTGTTTTGAAAAATGATCCACCATTGATTTGTATTTCATTAAATATGATAAAATACCATCAAAATCATAAACCATTAACTACTTACCCAATTGATAAATATAGTCTCCTGGTATATTATCCATTTCTCAACTAAAAATTGATTTTATTTTCCATTTAATGATAGAGTATACTGATGCATGAAGCAGTCTATCATTATTAAATTTCACGATAGATAAAAATGATTCTACATACATGAATTATTATTAAATAGAAAATGATTCATCTTTTCTAATATGGTTATAATCGTATTTGTTTCACATGTATCTCAATCCCCAACTTCATTATCTTTTGTAGGTCTGAAATCCCTACTCAGAGAACCTATATTGATGTAGTTAAAAATTCTCATGTAAGACTCCATTTATAAAAAATTACATACAATAGATTAAATCATCGAATTATGAAACATAATATATAATACAAAAAATAGTGATACACTTAACATAATTTGAAAAACAATTATACATATATAATCTCATAATCATAAACACGATTTCGTTTTGGATATCATTATTTTCAAATCCATCAATATGGTTTGTAATGAAAATTTGTACTATCCTACCCTTATCCCATTAGAGTTTCAATCTAGGTCTATAGTAAGTCCTATTTTTGTGCACCAAGTGACAATGAAATAAAGAAAAAATTTCAACATTAAGAGTTATTACCCCTTGGTATATCTATTATAGAACAACTTCCACTTGAATTATTTAGATAAGAATTTAGTATTAATGGAAACCCAAATAATTTATTCCATACCAAAACATTATGATGATATTATATACTTATCTTCAAAATATATTATAGGTTTATTTTCACTAATATATGTTTTCTTAAATAAATCTACCAATGTTTCTACCTAAATTCCACAATTAAAATCAACAATGACACAATCCCAATATCATGGAGCAGGTTTTTTCTTTATTACACTGGCCTATGATATCATCAATCCTAACCCTACTAACTAAACTGTTTAGTATTCCTCATCATCTAGACATATAATTTAAATTCAAAATAAATAATAAAACATAATAAAAAATGATTTTTAATTGATAATTTCATTATTCAACTTAGCATATCCCTATTTATAAATAATAGAACACATCATAGAATATTGGGAAGTGTAAAAGGAAACAAAAGAGTCAAATAAGATGGTCCCTATGGCTAAGTGCACAATAGATGCTTCAAGTAAATAATGTATAATTCGCAATAAATGGTAAAAAACTGAAACACATTCAGATTAATCTAAAATATGATAATAAAAAAGAATTAATAAAAGCTGATCAAATAATTCCATATTAATAATCAAATTAGAATGAAACATGGAGATATATATTTTAATTAATCTAATAATCATATTGAATATTAATTAATGAATTCATAATGTTGGAATTCAAAATTCTAGACAATTAGAAAATTTTGTTCATCCTTGTGTGATGAATTTTGTTTACCATTGTGGCTTCTTCAAATTCCACTAATGCCACCAAAGAAGGTTCTAGGACAAATATATAAATGGGGAATTACTTGTCCGAAAACATATCTAATTTGTTTCATGAATCTAACTATGAATCAACGAGCTATAGTGGCCCCACCCATCAAATATAATGTCTAATAAATTCCATTTATGAATTTTATGAAACATGATAGACATAATAAATAAAATTTAATATATCATACTATATGTAAATAATTTTCATACCCAATAAATAAAATAATATTACATTGTTAGTAATATGAATGTTATCAACATAGTAAATCCCTTATGAAACTAATCATAATCCATTCAAAGAAATAATTTTGATGTTATCCTTAGATTATATCCCCATTAATTGAAATGTGACATATAATAATTTATAATGATTTGGAATTATAAAATGGGACATTTCTTAAGGAAAATAACATATCGTAAAAAATAAAACAGTATATTTTAAAACTAAAAAATTAATAAAATATTATAAAAATATATTCCTTTGAAAATAAATTTTAATAAATACTAATTTAAAGAATATTGTGGATTTTTTATTTAAAATATCCCTATAAAAATGAAAATGAAGGTTCAAATAAATGATGAACATAACGGTCAGTAAGTATACATATATTGTATAAGTTAAAAATAACAATCCTTTTTCACTATAAAATGTTTAGAAAATAGACTCATTCATAAAATGAAATTAATATTAGTTTTAAAATTTATTTTACTAAATTAATATATAGATAAAACTCCTATAATTAATATATTTTAAAATGAGGAAACATTTTTTATTTTTTTGAAAACATGGTTTTGGAAGGAAAATGATTTTCTACCAAAGACGGATATAATTTGGGGTTCTCTGAGAAGAAGATGTTAATTTTTTTTGTTCATAAAGAGGAGAAAATTATACTATTACTAGAAATAGTTCAACAATAACTGACTTAGAAGAAAATATATTTATTTTAACATAGAAATATTAAATAATTCCACCATGTGATACATAAACAAAGACAAAATAGAATAATGCTGAGATTGTGAAATAAACTGTTTCCACATTGGTATATTCTTAGTTATAATTTCCATGAACGACATGGTGCTAAATGAAACATTAAATTAAATGAAGATAAATTAATTCATGTTATAAAATTCTAAGAGAGTAATATATAAACCATACAAAATAAATAAATTTTGAATATGGGTAATGTCTCATGGAAGTAAAAAGTGATGTGAATCTTATACATAACATTATATTTTGGTTAAACATAATTTTGAAACATTTATAGTGGTTTTAAACATTTTATTAAATTTTTAATGAACCATATTCATATTAAAAATATCACATATGATCCCTTTAAAACAACTTATGATCAATTTATCAAAACTATTTCATTATTCTCATTGTTTCAAGTGTTAATTGTCTTATTTCCTTACAATTTATTTAACATGAATGATCCATTTATTTCCCATATTATATTTTTTCAGGATTAGTATAATAATTACAATAAAATAGTTATCCTATTTACAAATCAAATATAATTTTAATAGAAATCATTAATGCTAGTTATGAAAAATTAACTTTATTAGAATCTTGGAGATGATAGGTCATACATACTGATACACAGTGTTTTCATATTTCATTGATCATTATACAAAAATATATGTCTTATTTCATCATTAAAGTATTATTATAATATCATATATTTTAACATTTTTTATTAAATATTATTATATATATCATCTGTGTGGTGTGGTGATGAAAGAGATTCTTATCGCTTTGTGGAGGTGGTAGTCCACAAATACACGAATGATGTTATTCTTTTTTAGTGTCCAAAAAACTATTTAATATATTTTTAGAATAATAAATATGTAAAAAATATTAAATTTATTTTATTTATATCCCATATATTAATTAACATTTTCCTTACATCCTTCCATGTAAATCATTAGTGAAAAATGAATCACATCACTTCTCAATGTGGTAGTCCACCATACACAAGAGGGATTATATTTTATTCAATACAGAATGGTAAATAAAACATTATATATGAAATAAATATTATATAGTTATACTGATATTATATTTATCCTATATATACACTATTAACATCATCATATGCAACCGTGAAAGGTGGTAATGTAAAAATTAATAACATCAGTTTCCAATGTGTTAGTCCACTTTACAAAAAATGATAATATAGCCACGTATTTTATGGAAATAGGGATGGATTTATGTAATTATATTATTATAAGAATATATAAGTATATGGTATAAAATTATTTTATTATATAATAATATTTAAAAAAATGATATGGTCGAGGATAAAATACAATAAAACTGATTTTTCAAGAATGTTACATCTTATTTGGGTAACCATCATAGGTATTCAAAAAATCCTTCGATGATTATATTATTTACAAAATTAATGAAAATGGGATGATGGTAAATAAATTATTATGTGATTTTGGCTGTTAATGGAAAAATTAGTTGTGATTGTTTGAAAAATATTTGAGAGTGGGTGGCCTTTTATAAATGACGTGAGCATCAAACCTATAATTTTTGGAATGAACATGGTGTACCTATGTTATTAAAATGAATAAAAAAAACATAGAGTATTAAAGAAAATTATAAATTATATGTTCAAAATATATCTATAATATAAATTTTACAAAAAAATAGGCAAATTCACCCATATATTATTTGTTTAACACTGTTAAATCCATTTTGACATTAATTACGAAAAATAATTTTTACTATTTTCAAATTCTATTTTTGGGAAAAAAATTCACTATATTATACATTATCAATTATTAGGATTAATAGTTTGTAATAAATTTTTCCAACATCAATTCATTGAAGATTCAAAATTTATTTTAAAATTAATAAAGAATATGTGACGAGAAAGATAGACTTCAAAGAGAAGATATTTAAATGTTTATAATGAAATTGTTTAAGTAATATATATGAAAGGGATTTTAGGGACCTAAATTTGACAAATTGATATATTATTTATCTAATATTACTTTTAATCTAATCAAAAGTTTTATTTAACAATAAAATCAATTCTATCGAAAGGAATGTTTTCAATTAATAGTTAGTACATTTCACCATTCATCAACAAATGAAACGTTTCCAAAGAATCCCAAATATTTTCAAGAAAATAATTTTTATACATTGAATTATTTTTTTCCAAATTTTGTTTATATAATTGGTAAAAATTATGAAAAATTATGTGAACAAAGCCTAATTGAACAGTATTTCAGGAAAAAAATTATTCTGTAGGAAAAATTTCTTCTTTTCTTTTTAATTATTCTAATTTTATTTGTTATTAATAAATTCCAATTTTATTTATGTTTAAACCATATAATATTAATAATTTATTTGGTATTATTAATACACAGAAATATAATTTTAATTTTAAAATGGTAATATTTAAATAATAATATTTAAATTTAGTATCATATTTCATTCAAACTAGGTGTTGTGTAAATTGCAAGCTATTGAAGAGATTGAATTTCATTAAAAATAAATATATAGTAATGTGTTATAAAGTTTTATTAACTTATATTATTTGTTTTTATATTCATACATGTTATTTATATGATATTATTATTTTAAAATCTCGGGTTGTTACATCTTAGTTATGATTCATGATGATGAAGTTGATGAAAAGATTAATTTGGAAATTTTTAACAATGAAATTTTGATTAGTTAATATGACCGATCAAAAAAATAAAAAATTAAATACCCATTAATGTATAATAAGAACATTAGTTAAGTTTCCACAATCATCCATGATAGAAATTTATTTCATTGTTAAAGTTGGGATTTAAACCGGCCCTAACAAAAACAACATATAATTCATGAGTGAGTATTTCTCGTAAATAGATTAATATTTAAAAACATATTTATTTTAGAATAATAATTATAAATTTTAGGTGATTATATGTGGGGAAAAATATATTAATGGATCTTTATAAATAATAAAATACCGATAAAAAACAAGATATACCACTTTCATGGAGGATATAGTCAGCATGAACATACATGGGAGGTCTTTGTTTTTTATAAAACAGGACTAATATAATGAATTATTTTTAATTTTATAATATTTTTAACATTATAAATATCACATTAATACATTAAATAACCTTTTAACCATCCATTTAATATCATCTCTAACCCACTCTAAAATAGTATTTTATGCCATTTTGGCTTGAAATCAGAGCTCTATCACATAACCAAATACCACACCACTTTGGTTTAATGTTATATTAAAACACTAAATCGGGTGTTTCAATATATCAACTTCAATTCTAATCATTATTGTATAAAATATTAGTTTATTATTTCTCACAAAATAGGTACATTTTATCCAGAATAATAATATCATATTTGTTTTGTGTAAAAAAATGTACATCATGGTAGAAAATGATATTATATTCCTAAAACATGTTTGAGTATAAATAATCCATAATTGATAAATATGTTTAAGATGGTGTAAAATGTTGATGAAATATCTAACACAAAATTCTTCAAGGTGGTAGATTTCATGTATTCATGATGACCTTTTATTTTTGTAAAAGGGAAAAGATAGTTAATTATTATCCAATTATAATTATATAATTTACTTATATCAATAATATGGATTTAAATAAAATATAATTTATTAAATATATCTTTTATAAATGTGATAAGATATAAAATAATTGTAAAAATGGTGTAATTACGAATTTTTTAACTAAATCCATAGATACCACCACTCAAGAAACAATTATGGCTTTAATCTATATTATTTTCAGAATCATGAAACCTCAATGATTTGTGTAGTCATATTGGAGGGGGGTATTTGGGAATATTGTTAGTCTGGGTAAGTGTCTTCGGGTTGGAAAAATGATGTGTGGGGATGGCTCGTTTTATAATTGTTGGGACATACAATTTTATAATAATATAAAAAGAAAACTCAATCCTCAAGGGTCAAATGGATCCTATAGTACCCCTGGATTCTATTTTGTAACCATTTATTGATGATTTTCATTGTTTTAAAGTTATGGGTTATGAATAGGTTATTTGGGAGAACTTTAATTATGTCTTGATGCAAAGGAGAAGTGACATGGACGGTGCCTGGTTTGTCTAAATTGTGCGGTAAAACCGTGCATAGTTCATCTTGGAGGCAGTATCTTCTACACGGGCGGTGCATGGTTCCTCTAACCATGCGGCCTAACCGTGCGTGGATTTTCTTTCGAGGAAGTGGAAAATGCTCGGTTAGTGCACAGTTTGTCTAACCATGCGGCCAAACCGTGCAACCACTTAAACAAGATCCAATAAAGGTGGATCTCAGGAATTTTTGCCTCTAAGTGCTTGGTTTTTAGTATTAAGAATCCCTAAATTCGGATTTTATTTTTCTTAAGGCCAAATAGGTCTCTCCAATCATTTCAGAGGCATTATAAAGGCTTTAATTTGAGAATCGAAGTCGGATTCTAGAGTTATGTTATCGTTCTTCTTCGTTCTTGATCAGTTTCGTAGATCTACTTAGATCTACTTCTCCTCTTCTATCGGTTTATTACATCTACGTCCCTTATGGTTAGATCTAAGTGTGTGTATGCCAAATATGATGATTTTTGGTCTTGATATTGCTAGGAGAATATATCTAAGGAGGGTTTTTGGAGAATCAACCTGGTTTTCTTGAGCGTTCTTCGACCGTTGGGGTTTTTGTCAAATTCTTTGATGTAGGAGGCTTCACTCTTGACTCCTCTTGTTATAATTTATTGGCTTAGTTTCCAATGGCTTTTATGAATGGATTTGATTGTGAAAATCATGGAATAAATCTTCTTTAGTGATGATTTATTATTTTGATGTAATTGTGAATACTTGGTGAATTGTTATGCAATGTGATTTGGCTTCTTGAATTTAAAATGCTGATTTTAAATTATTATTGCTGATATTGAAATGGTTGGGAATTGAAATGTATTGAGATTGATATGACTTTGATGAATTTGGTTTTCAATAAAAATGGAGTTTTATTGAAATGGTTTGTAATTAAAATGGTTAGATATTGAAATTAAATTGAAGGATTTGGTTTTTAATAAAAAGGGAGTATTATTGAAATGGTTTGGAATTTAAATGGATTTGGTGGAAATGGTTTTCAATAAAATTGTGTTTTTATTGGAAGGGTGTTTTGGCATGATAGTTAAGAATATGTGGTGTGTGTTCATGTTCCATGTATGAGGCTTGGATGAAATATGACCTTGTGATCGATGCCAAAATTTTAATGGCATAATGGTAACTATATGTATAAGGCTTGGATGAAATATGTCCTTGTGCTCAGTTCCAAAGGTGTAATGTCCCAAGGGAAACAATTACCCGTTGACGACTTGGTAGATCGATGAGAGACCACTCAAGAGTATGTAACTGTCATAATGAAGCATGCATGGTTGGTATCATGGGTTGAAAAATGTTTTCGTATGCCAAAATAGAATGTTTGATAAATGGTTCTTAAGCTTGTTTGGTTGTTTTTCTGGAAAAATAACTTGCTGCAAAAATTGGTTTCAATTTCTCTTGGAATGTCGTTGGTTATGAATGGTTTCAGAATTTTTTTTATTTTTTATAAACTGGTTTTGAGAAAATTGATTATTTAAACTGTTTTTATATAAATGTGGCTAACTCTTCTATCATAGTAGCGTGAGTAGTGATGTAATTAGGGAAACCTACTGCGTTTTATACTCACCCATACTTTGGAACTTTGGTGATTTTGCAGATGTTGTATTTCGGGACACAGGTAAAGGCAATGCATCTTATTACTAGTGACTTCTGGTGATGCTGGGAGATGTTGTGGAGCATGGAGCATGTGGAGCATGGAGCTGTAGTGTCTTTTGAGAATCTTGAGTTGTTCATCTGTTGTGTACTTTGATTCTTAGTTTGGTGTTCCCCTATTGTGTACTTTGATGTGGTTTGATATAAATGAAGTTGTTTATTGGTCTTTCAGTTGTTCATTCATCATATATTGAATGTTTGGTTATGGTTGGTAAATGGGTTTATTTCTTAAAGGGTAAAACATCCCTAACATTTATTTGAAAACCTTCGGAATTTATTGCCAGCCTTTGGATTCTTAGGGATGTCATTTAAGGCTTATTAATGACTCGTTTTACTCTCAATCCAATGAGAATTTGCGGGTCATTACAAATGGTATCATCTTGTTCGGTCCTTTCCTAACATGTTGTCATCGATGTTATTGGTCTTGGAGTTTATATTAATTCATTTCTATTCCTTGGGAAATCATTGACAGGAGTAGTATTGTCTGAACATGAAATGTATATAATAAAAGGATGTTTCTAACCAGTTTATTTGGAACTTCAAGTTACGAGGGTGTTTGGTACATAAGTGTTTTGAATACACATCTAGAATGTTGGAAATCTCATTTTCATGGGTTTAGCCAATGAGATGAGCATGTCATGCATTGTAGAAGAATAAATTTCCACTAGGATTTCATATATCATTGTGGGGAATGATTTGTGATTTTGTGAAAAGTGTGAATTTTTAAAAAATGATGTCATTTTTTCCAAAAAAAAAGATATTGAAAATAGGGTATTTGGTGTATTTTGAAAATGGATTGATTTTCAAAAGGCATGAGGAATGTTTTAAAAATGTTTGAACATTGGAAAAAGGACTTTTTGAAAACAATGTTGTGATAGATTATGTTATATAATTTGAAATGCTAATCCATCAGTTGCTAGAGAGTGGGATTGACAGAGGTTATTGTTGGTTTAGAAAATGGGATCTGGTAGGCTTCGTCAGAACCAAACCGAAGAAGCTATGGAGAATGTGGTTGCACCTGGACCGCGTGTGAACCAAGAGCTGGATTAGAGTATCCTAGAAGCTTTTCAAGATGTGGATACAAGGAACTAAAAGAATGAACCAATGCATGTGGAGAATACTATCCAGTTCATGATGTAGAATCCACCGAACTTTCGGCGTGATGCTGAACCCGATAAGGCAGAGGTGTGGCTATGTAGGATGAATCGTATCATTGATTTCATCGACACACCCGTTGAGTATAAAGTAAAGTTGTTGAGGTATATGCTCGAGGATATTTCACATTAGTGGTAGGATTTAGAGGTGCATGATAAATTAAATGAAGGGATTATATGGGAGGATTTTGATGAATTTTTCAACAAAAAATTCTATCCTCACACATTCACGATCCAGAAAATGAAGAACTTCTTCAACCTGAAACAAGAGAGTCTCTCTGTAACATATTATATGGCTAAATTCCTGAATTTAGTCCGTTTTTCACCAGAGGTTGCGGCATGTGCATCGTTGATGGAACGCATCTTCGAATCGGTTCTAAGGCAAGAGATCCGATTGAAGATTGTAGTGCTCTGTATTACAGATTATACAGAGATAGTGAATAGTGTGACTATTGCTAAACGTGATATCATGGAATCAATATGAGGAGGAATGATGATACCTACTGGAAATGGTGGGAACTCAACATCTGAGAAGAAGATAAAAAGGGACACCTATTTCCACAGTGCGAGTGAAAATTAGAACATGCCGGAGGGGTCAATAAACCTTCCTCCACAACCCCATAGCAAATAAGGATGATTTCAATGTGGTTTGATTCACCACATAAAGAAAAAGTGGATGAAGCACCCTAGAGCATGTCACAATTTCAAGTATATGGGGAATCTACATCGCTATTGTAGGAATTCTCTGAGGTCGGGTGCATGTGACACTTCTTAGGCGTTGCAAGCATCATATGCTTCGATAGGATGAGGATAGCAGAAATAGTCTCGTCAGCATAATAGAGCTTGCCAGGGTGATTCTCAAAATCCCATGACCCCTCAACTAGGAAAATCTTAGCAAGGCAACAAGGAGAACAGTGCAGCGATGAAGCAATTGTATGGATCTAAGAAAATGATTATTGATAATCAGGTTGAACCATATACAGTAAGAGGTGTGATTCTTTTTAATTATACCTTTGTGCAAGTGTTGTTTGATACTGGTGCATCACATTCCATCATTTCTTCTCTTGTTCTTGACTTTCTATGTTTAAAAATGGGAATGAGGCCTTCTGTTTGGAAACTGAAAACTAATCTTGGTGAAAGAGAACGTCAAGACATTGTGTGTAGAGCATGTTCTATAACTTTTGATGGTGCTAATTTATAATTGGACTTCTAAATGTTGGGCATAGATGACTATGATGTAATCCTGGTTATGGATTGGTTGACAATGTTTAAGGCTCACATCAACTGTTATATAAGAACGATTAGTTTCACGATTGAGGACAACATCGACCATCTCTTCAGAGGAGAGAGGATGTTAATGAAAGGTGAAAAGAGCTTGTTGTAACCAATGGGGGGAATGATCTATTACCATTTGGCATCGTTTAAATTGGAATTAATTGAAGAATTTGAGGAAAATAGTTTTCCAGCTGTGGTGGATCTATTTCCATATGTCTTTCGGAACAACATGTCAGGGTTAGCACCTCTAAGGGAAGTGGAGTTTACGATTTATCTCCTTCTTAGGACTAGTATTATTTCCCTTCCATCGTATATGATGGCACCAATGGAGTTACGGGAATTGAAATTGCAGTTAGAGGACCTGGAAAGAAAGGGTTTTATTTGACCAAGTATTTCTCCATGAGAAACACCAGTGTTGTTTGTGTAGAAGGCAGATGGAAATATTCTGCTGCGTGTTGATTATTGTAAGCTTAACCAAGTTACGATAAAGAATAGATATCAACTTCCACACATTTATGATATGTTCGATCAATTAGGGGAGCTCGGTTTTTCTCCAAGATTTGCTTGCGATCAGAATATAACCAATTGCGAGTTCTGAAGGAGGATATTCCAAAGACAACTTTCAAACGCAGAGATGGCCACTACGAATATGTAGTCATGCCTTTCGATATAAATAATGAACCATAGGTCTTCATGGATTTGATGAATTTGATAATTCAATGATATCTGGATTCTTTTTTTGTTGTGTTTTTTGACGATATCTTGGTCTATTCAAAGACAGGGGTCAAGCATGAGGTGCACCTGAAATAGTGTTACAAATATTGAGAGATCATCATTTGTATTCCAAATTATCAAATTGTGATTTTTGGATACAGGATGTACATTTCCGTGGCCATGCCATTTCTGAGAAGGGCGTATCTGTTGATCCTGAAAAGATAGAAGATGTTATCTCTTGGAAACCACCGAAGAATGTGTTCGAGATACGATGTTTTCATGGTCAAGCTGGTTACTACCGATGGTTTGTGCATGATTTATCATGAGTAGCATCATCAATGAAATCTATGACTAAAAAAACGCTCCCTTCCAATAGAAGAATGAATTTCATAAATCTTTTCAATAACTGAAATTTTGGCTTACATAAGCACCTATCACGATTTTACCAGAATCAGGACAGGGGTAAGTGGTGTATTGTGATGCTCTAGGATCAGGTTTGGGTTGTCTTCTCATGAAAATAGATCACATGGTTTCTTATGGCTCAAGGTAGTTGAGGGTGCATGAGTAGAATTACCCAACACATGATTTTGAGTTAGCTGCAGTCGTCCATGCATTGAAAACATGGAGACATTATCTCTTTCGTGTGAAATATACTACGTTTATAGATCAAAAAATCATGAAACACATATTCTCACAACGATATTTGAATATGAGGCAATGGAGATGGATGGATGATCTCAATTTTTTTGACATTGTCTTTATGTACACACCCGAAAATGAAATTTCATTGGTAGATGCATTGAGTAGAAATTTATATGCTCAGTTAGAGAAAGAACCTTCAGAAGAATGGAAGTTGATGTCGGTCTTAGCCGACATGCTTGAGGAATGTGAAGACTGAGGTGATGTTGCTATTTTATTTTCAGCTACACTTGTATTTGATTTAGTAAATATGATCAAAGAAGTACAAACATTTTATGCATAATGTCTGGTTGTATGTTCAAAACTCAATGGTGGGGAGACCTTTGATAGTTGGAAACAAGATGGAGGTTCAGTTTTGTGTTTCAGAGATCATATGATTGTACCTATGGTTTTTTGGGAAAATCCCCTTCATACTTACCATCATTCAAGATGGGTTGTACATCCAGGTACACAGAAGATTTATAAGGCATTAAAGGCATAATTTTGGAGGAGCGGAATGAAAAGGAAGGTGGTCGAGTTCATCTCGTGGTGCTTAACTTGTTAGCAGGTTAAAGCAGAGCATCCGAGACCAGATGGAATGATACAATATATACCAATATCTGTGTGGAAATGGGATCAGATAGAAATGAATTTTGTTACAGGTCTTCCATGAACGGTCCGGAAAAATGATGTCATTTGGGATATAGTGGATCATCTAACCAAGTAGGCCCATTTAATCATTATTTATGAAACCAATACGGTGGATGATCTTTCAAAAATCTATATCCATTAAGTGGTAAAGTGGAATGGTGTACCAGTGTCTATAGTCTCAGATAGGGATCTGAGGTTCACATCTCATTTCTCGAAATCATTATAGAAAGCCCTCGGAACTCAGTTTACTATGAACACGGTGTATCATCCCCAGATGGATGGTAAATCGGGGCGGACAATACAAACACTGAAAGACATGTTGTGGGCTTTAATAATTGATTTTGGTGGCTCATGGGAGGAGAATATACCCTTAGTGGAGTTCTCATAAAATAAATTCTATCAAGACTCGATATGCATGGCTCTGTTTGATGTATTGTATTAGTGTCCTTGTCGTTCTCTACTATGCTGGGTGGAAACGGGTGAAACATCACTAGTCGGAACAAGACTTGTTCAAGAAACAATATAGAAGATATAGTTGATTAGAAAGATGATGGAGACGATACAAAGTTTTCCAGAATCTTAAGCAAATCACTGTCGATGACCGTTGTTGTTCGTAGTGGGTGATCATGTCTTCTTAAGGATCTCACCAAGGCATAGACATCGTCATTTCGGGAAGCAGGACAAGTTATCTGTTTGATACATTGGACCTTTTGAGATACTGGAATGGATTGGAGAGGTGGCATATCGGTTGGCATTATTACCATGGTTTAGTTCAGTGCATAATGTGTTCAATGTTTCTCAGTTTAAGAACTATCAGCTTGATCTTGACCATATGATTAGATGGGATCACATTGAACTAGAGACGGATGGTTCGTTGATACGTATCCTGGTATGGATTGCGGAGAGGTAAGAGAATGTCATGTAGGGAAAAAGCATCAGTCTAGTGCATGATTTATAGAAGCATGGTCAGATTCAGTAAGAGAGTTGGGAATGTGAGAAGGAAATGAAAGAGCAGTGGCCATATCTCTTTTAGTTGGGTGATTGTTTTCCACTTTCTGAGGACAGAAATACTAATGGTAAGGAAAATGTTGTACCCCATGTTTCTATTATGTAACCCTTTCATTATGATTTTCATGGTTTTATAGTTTAGGGTGATGAATGTGATAGTTGGTAGGACTTGAATGAAGCCATGAGGCAAAGGTAAAGTCGTGCGGACGGCGCACGATTTGTCTAAACCGTGCGGTAAAACCATGCATAGTTGGTCTTGGAGGTAGTAGCATCCACATGGGCAGTGCACTGTTTGTCTAACCGTACATCCAAACTGTGTGTGGAGTGTCTACGGAGGCAGTGGATAATGCACGATTAGTGCATGGTTTTTATATCCATGCGGGAAAACCATGTCACCACTAAAATGAGATCCTATAAAGGTGGATTTCATACATTTTTGCCTCTAAGTGGCTCATTTTTATCCAATGTGGCCCTAACTCGGGATTGTTTTTCTCCTAAGGTCAGAGAGTCTTCTACCATCATTCTAGAGGTGATATGAAGGCTTCTCTTGGCAAATCGAACTCGGATTCTTGAGGTATGTGATCATTCTTCTTCGTTCTTGGTCGGTTTCTTAGATTTAATTAGATTTACTTCCCCTCTTCTATAAGTTTCTTATATCTACACCAATTATGGTTATATATAAGTGTGTGGATTCCAAATATGATGAGTTTTTGTCTTGATCTTTCTAGGAGAAGAGATCTCAGGATGGTTTTTGGAGAATCGACCTGGTTTTCATGAGCGTTCTTCGACCGTTGGGGTTTTCATCAAAACCATTGAGGTAGGAGGAATCAATCTCAACCCATCTTGTTAGAATTGATTGTCTTAGTTTAAAATTGGTTTATTTAAATTTTTTTGATTGTGAAAAGCATGGAATAGATCTTTTTTAGTGATGATTTATGCTTTTGATGTAATTATGAAATCATGGCGAATTATGGCGTAATGCGATTTAGATTCTTGAATTTAAAATCTTGATTTTATATTATGATTGCTGAAATTGAAATGGTTTAGAATTGAAATGGTTTGAAATTTAAATGACATTGATGGATTTGGTTTTCAATAAAAAGGGAGTTTTTTAAATGGTTTGGAATTGAAATGGTTTGATATTGAAATGACTTTTATGGATTTAGTTTTCAATAAAAAAGGGTTTTATTGAAATGTTTTGGAATTGAAATGTTTTTGGTGGAAATTGTTTTCAATAAAAAGGTGTTTTTATTAAAATGGTGTTTTGGTAGGACCTTTTGGGATATGTGGTGTGTGTTCATGTTGCATGTATGAGACGTGGCTGAAATAAGAACTTGTGCTCGGTGCCAAACGTTTCATTGCACAATGGTATCTATATGTATGAGGATTGGTTGAAATATGACCTTGTTCTCGGTGCCAATGGTGTAATGGATCATGGGAAACAATTATCGTGTAACGACTTGGTAGATCGACAAGAGACCAATCATGAGTATGTAACTGCCATAACGAAGCATGCACGGTTTGTAGCATGGGTTGGTAAATGGCAGGGTATGCCAAAAAGGAATTTTAGTGAAATGGTTCTTAAAATTGTTTGGTTATTTTTCTTGAAAAATAACTTGCATGAAAAATTGGTTTCAATTTCTCTTGGAATTCCTTTGGGTATAAATGGTGTTGGAAACTTTATTATATTTAGTTATAAAATGCTTTTGAGAAAAAAATTTATATAAAATATTTTTATATCAATGTGGCTAACTCTTCAATCCCAGTGGCGTGAGTAGGTAAGTCATTTGGGAAACCAACTGGGATTTACACTCACCCGTGATTTGGCACTTTGGTGATTTTGCAGATGTTGTATTTAGGGACACGGGTATAGGTAAATCATCTAATTTCTAGTGACTTGTGGTGGTTCTGGGAGATGTTGTGAAGCATGGAGCTTGTGGAGCATGGAGTTTTAGTGTCTTTTAGTGTCTTGAGTTGTTCATGAATTGTGTACATTAATGCTTAGTTTGGTCTTCCACAGTTGTGTAATTTTATGTGGTTTGATATAAATGAAGTTGTTTATTGGTCTTTCATTTGTTCATGCATCATATAGTGACTGTTTTGTTAGGGTTGGTTTATGGGTTTATTTCATAAAGGGTAAATCATCCCCCAAATATTATTTTAAACCCTATGGCATTTATTGCCAGCCTTTGGCATCATGGTGATGTCGCTTAAGGCCTAGTAATGACTCATTGTACTCTCAAGCCAATAAGAATTGGCAGGTCATTACAGATCCAATAATGGATAATAATGGATAGGATGAAGGATTAATGTTTATCAAGACACAATATTATATTTCTGAAAATGTTTTATCATTTTTTATTTATTTTATTATTTCATCATTCACTTTTAGAATTTCAATATTTTACCATGTTAACTAATTTTTATCCATGTAATTTACTTTTAATTTGTAAAATTAAAAGTAAAATTATTTTATAAATTAAAAATAATTATTATTAATAAAAATCCATTTTTTCCTAAAATTTATAATGTTTATAGAGTATTAATTTTAATATTAACACATATAACATGTAAAATCCATTTTAAGAAAAAGAATGTTTTTTTGCTAAAATTTATGATTAATTGGAAATTATCAATGTTATTGACTTATTTGATATTAATTAGCTTATTATTATCTAAATGTGATATATTTTTATTTAAAACAATAAAATTCCAAATTATTCCTTTTGGATACATATTTAAAATAAATAAACTAAAAATTTATCTCATAGAAATAAATATTTCTTAGGTTTCATAATGATAATATTGGGATATCTAAATAAAAATTATAATTTTTCATCTATATAATGCTACCCATTAAATTCATAATTTTACATGAAAAATGTTTCATATGTTCTATAGTTATACTTATTTTTTGATAATGATATAAACATTATGGAATATGTATAAACTATATTTTTGACTATTCACCTAAAATCATCAATTTCTAAAAAATCCCAATAACACTCCCAAAGTCAATTTTGATATGTCCAATGAAAAAATGATTTTTTTATGATCATCATAAATTTATTATATAGTCAAATATTATATTATTATATAATGGTTTATAACTCAACATATATTTTTAATGACCAAATTATCCTTGAAATAATATATATCCTTTTGTCTTACATTAAATGTAAAAATAATTAAATAAATGTTTATATTGTCCTAATTTATAGTTACATAACCCCTACAAACATCTGTATAAGAACATATCATATTATATGTGATGTTTTCTTCATCATGGGGTGATTTTTCTATCATTAATCTTGTATAAATTTCAATGAGATGAGAACCGCTCTCTAAAATCGTTTAGCTCATACCCTAATTGTTGGAGTTTGTATTTTGATTTTCATTATGATGGAATGTTATTTTAAAGATCATATAAATGAGGTTCATAATGATGACTCTTACTTCATTACTCTATTTTTTTCTCCTTATTTATATATTTTTTAAACTAGTTACTTCTATTTAAACCATTATACGTTACTTTTTTGTTACAATGGTCATATTTAATAATTATAACATTATCTTCACATTTGTATCATTGTTTTATATTAGTTTAGGGGTTAATGTGAATCAATATATTCAAAATAGAATCTATATAATGTATAATTACATAATTAAATTTTAGGTTGTTTATTCTCTGTATTAAATATATTACACACTCAAAATTATAATTATAGCTTAGTTATGAAAACCGAGAAGGGAAACCATAAGACAGAAAAAACTCGAGATGAAGGTTATAATTATCTTACCAGTCTTAATAAAATTATTTTTATTAGTAAACTCATCTATTATTTAATAATATTTATATCATAAATAATGAGTTTGTTTCCAACAATTCGATCTAATGATCTCTCATTATTCGGTATCATAACCCATATTTTAAATTATTCATCCAAAGGGTGTTCATATTATTCCTTATATTGATAGAATAAGACTGGTATATTTTTAATATTATATCATAATTCCAAAAATTAAATTTTACATTATTTATAGAGAACCAATCAGTTTCAGTAATAACAATAAATTCATTTAGAGGAAGTATATTGAGATTTGGGTAAGGTGAATATCATTATACATTAAATTTTTGAACAATAATCCTAAAACTAGACGTATCCTCAAAAAATAAAAAACCAAATTTTTGTGATATTTATTTAATAAACAAGTAATAAGATTTATATATAGTAGGGAAGAAATAATCAAACTCCAACAAGAAATCCACAAAACTAGAATGAAGTATAACTGTACATTAGTTATTAGGACCCACATTAGTGGTTTTCATATCATTGAACATTCATTCTTCCATGGTATGGGACGTCTATTATACATATCAGCATTATTAGTGATTAGATTAGGTAACTGACTATGAGAATACCCAATTTCTCCACAATTAGGATATTAAAATATAAGTGGTACGTTAATAATAACATTACATACCCTCATCATGTTAAATGAACTCTTAATTTTTTCTCGACAATTAGTTTCTCTATGCCCTCAATTTTTACACATAAAACATCTTCTAATTCATTGAATATACATACCTAGGTTTTTATTCTCACATTATAGAAATGTAGAAATTTATTTTTATTTATTTCATTGTATTTATCATAATACTTTTCATGACATTCTATCCATTTCTTCTTTGTCGTATTTTGGAATTCTACTATGTTCAAATTGATAACCATAATTCATTATATATTGTTCTTCATAATCAAAACAATTCTCACTCCATCTCCAATATATATTGTTTTCTCATCGGTACAATCAATAAATTTCCCATCACAACCATTTTTTAACATTGTATCTCTATTACCCATATAATAATGGAATATATATAGAAGTATGATATTTTATTAAAATAAAATAATAAAAATTGATATTATTATTACTAAATATCATAAATAACCAAACACACAAATATCAAAGTATCATTATAGGTTAACCATGGTTATTTGTAATTATATTATCTAAAATAAAATAATTAAAATCCATGATTATATATCATAATGATTTTATGAATTTCAAATGTATATCCTTTAGGAGTGTCTATCCAGGAGTATAATCTTAGGTCCAATCATCATGCACTGAACAATTATTAAGTTGAAACAAAAATTTCCCTTTTTTATTGTGATTTATAATTGGGGAATCAATTACATATCAAAATCCACATGAATATAAGTATACATGGATTTAATTTCTATGATAACCAAACAATCTCAAATTCAACTGAATATTCATATTTTTCTAATAAATAGTCTTATTCGTAGGGTTTTAACTAAATATCTCACATGATAATTATTTAAAAACCAGAAATATTAAATATTAACTCAACTATCATGAAAAGGCTATCTATTAATTTTAAATTTTGATCAAAATTTCCTTATTATCCATTGATAACATATATAACACTAAAATTATCCTCACCCAATAACATCCAAATCTCTAAAGTTATCAATACCATTATATGATTCCAATTGTGATAAAATAGACATAAATATAACATAATTTCATGAAATATATAAAATATTATGTTACATAAATTCCCATAATAATTTAGATTTATAGTTTTAGAGAAATATGGAACATCATTCAAAAATATATCCCACATATTTCACATTATGTATACCTTTTCTCAAATGAATTAGGAATTATCTAAACGATAAAATGTATTTATCATCTCCAAAAAATTCTACACACATCCTATTACTCAATACCTATCATGTTTAATAATATTATTCATGACATTGAGAAATATAATCACAATAATGGTGATCAAAAATACTAATTAAGTGAAAGTGTGTAGTAAATTCTACCCTATAATACACATGGCATAAATAATATATAAGGAAATAAATTATAATCTAATTATTCAATAGTACTTTACACATGATCTTGAAATAAATCCATAGATTACCGAAAAATATAAATAATCACATGGATAATAATAACTAATTTTTTTCTGATACAATTCAAATAGTTATTCATCATAATATTATTGTTAAAACCCAGTCAAATTCATCTTACCAAATAGGTAAGTCATACACCATATACCAAATCTATTTTTTCAAATGTGTCCTACAAAATAAATTTAAGAGATTTTTTTGGGACCACTGTTATCTAAATATGTCCAATTAATTTATCATATGAAGGAATGAATAAACTATGAAATACAAAACCAATATTTCATAATAATTAATAAAAACCATATAATATAATCCTAAGAACATGAATTATCATAATTTCACTAATAATTACACAAAATAACTATCTATGTAATAATATATAAAACTAACTCCATATAAGTAAATGGGTGTACATATAATTTAAAAGTTTAACTATAATGAAATAAGAAAATTAATTCATAGATATTATATATTTTAAGATGAATATTTAAAAAAAATCACAAATGTATATTCAAGAAACATATAACATTATTATATTTGGAGACTAGATATAAAATTACCATATTTTAGGAATGATTTTCCAGGTATCCAACAAATATATCTCAATTTAGTAATCTCTATAGAGATACCCTATATAAAACCTTTCTACATAACAAGGGGATATGAAATATAAGAAGGGGTTAGCTCAAATTTTCTGTAAGGGGAAAAAGAGAGAATTATATCAATGTGAATATGAAATAATAAGGTACAAATATTCCTATGATATCACGAAATTATCATCAAAAAATCACACCTATTTATATCAAAGATAATGAAAATGATTCATGGAATAAATTGTCGCAGTTCATATGACATGGATCTTAAAGTAATGATTATAAATAAGACAATATAGAATAAAAATTAAAAAAAAAATAGATTTGTGTACATACAAATATATTTATAACATTATGAAAATATATAAATAGTTATATTTTCACACATTTTGTTTAGGACATGAAATCATGGCCTCGTATAAAACCTACAGACAAGAAAACTAGGCCACACTTAATCTTATGTATATCAAACCAGATCAAGACATAACTATATTTAATGAAGCCAGGTCTACACATAACATTACGGACCTGATACCATGTCCCAAAAAAAACCATATGGACTTGATAAAATGTCTACACATAAACTTCTTAATACAAAACCATCTCTACTCATAACATTATTAATTAAAAACTAGGTTAACACATAACATATATACTCTTGATTTTTCCGTCATTACCCAATTTATTATAAGGCGATATAGGTCTCACCCATTACATCATCCATACATTTATTTGGTATAGGATCATAAAATAATCATCATTCCATAACCCATAAATAGTAAATGTGTTTTATAATCAATTTTATATAGTATAACCCAAGGAAATAAACAGGTTTAACAAATATATTATCATAATAATAAAAAACCAAGAAAATAAACCCAAAATATTATATAATAATATAGTATCCCCAATAAATATTATGTAACATTAAAGGTTGTTATATTATAGATAAAATTATTTTGAAATATCACATGGTATATTTCATAATGAAAATAGAAATTTTACTTTTAATTTATTTATTTCAAATATTAAAAAATACAATAATTTAATGAATAAATTTTATGTGAAAATAATAATGGAAACATGTAAATGGTTATTTGAAATATTAAACCGTTATGATGATGGTAATTAACATTCATTCTATACGAGTAAAAAAAATAGCTTCCAAATTTTTTATGAAAATTTAAAAATTACCATTCCTGGATAAATATTGAAAGGATAATATATTTTCCTTAATAAAAATAAAACAATTTTAAAAATTAATTTGTAAAATCATCATAAAATATTCTTGTAATAACTTTTGTAAAATAATGATTTAAAACAAAAAATATTAATCTAAAGAGAGACAAATTTAAAATTCAGTAAAAATATTTTTCCACATTATAACATATTGAGAGGAAAATGAAATAAATGATTGTATTATATAGAAATTACCATATGAGATAGAATTTCATGAGTTTCTGGAGAGATAGATCATAGGATTTTCTCATAGAAAAACTAATAATAAAAAACTGCGATTAATATTGATATTGTAAAATCCAAAAAATAATTATAAGAATAATCATAAAAATAATCTTTCATAATATATATAGCACATAATGGAGAAAATTGGTAATATGGCATGCGTCTCGTAGAAATAAAAATGATATGAAAATCCATTACCTGTATGATATCATTGGAATTGTAATATCATATAAATAATAATATAAAAAACGTTAAATATCATTAAAATAATGTTATAAATAATATATTATATCAATGGTGATGTATATACACCACATAAAAGTAATGAGGGATGATTATGAAATATATCTCATAGAAATAAAAAACAAATATAAATGCCTTACTCAAGAATCATTTTTAATAATTAACATTCAAAATTAATATATAATTAATTTATATTTATTAATAAATCATTATTCAAATATAATAATTTTTTTATACCATATATTCTATACTTATAAACTTTTATTAAATGTTTTTAGCTATTTTATTTGTTTAAATTAAATTTATTTTAATTGGTGCTTCATTTTTCAAGTATCTTTTGGTTTGGTATTTAGTGTGACTTTACATTCATCATGGTTCTATCATACCCAAAATATTATACATGATCAAAGTATCATAAATATTCATTAAAGATTTATTTATATAAATCTATTATTATTAGAGATGGAAAACTAATTGTACAATTAATGTAGAAAAAATGTTATATGTGCGTATGAACGATACTTTCATACTCTAAATGGATAAATAAATGGTAAATATTTATTAAAATTTGAACTATAATTTGTATATATAATATATAATTTATTTTCATTTAATCAATAATTATTACCTTATATTTAAAAATAAAATGAAAAAAACAGCACATTGCTTTATGGAGACAGTTGTTCACACATACGCATAAGTGACATAATCATTTTTCCACAAATTAGAAAAAAAGATTTGAAATTATAATTTTATATGTATAATGATATCACAATCTATATATATATATATTTGATTGTTTGTTCAAGACATGATATTATACGCCGACGCAAGGTGGTGATGGAAAACATTTTACATCTGTTTGCGAGGTGGTAGTACTCTACACACTATCGATAGTTTCATTTCACATTTTATTTAAGAGAAGATGAATTTAGGTTATGAAACTAATATAATAAAATATATTTATATATTATATTCTAGTTTTATAGTCAATTAATATATTAATAATATATCAAGGAGATTAATGAAGAAATAAAATTAGAATTACCCTATTAAAAATGATACTTATTGTATAGAGAGAATACTTATGTTATGACCAAAAACCTTATTAGGTGGTTTTTCTAATCCAAATAAGTAATATAAGATATGAAAATTTATTTGATAAAGAATCAAGTTAATTTATATTTTAAAATATAATGATGTTTTAGTGACGAGGGGATAAGATAAGAGATTCCATTTGATAAGTCGGGGAAAAGAACCTACATGGAAACTACTTGGATATTTTTTAAAATCATTCAAAATTATAATAAAAATTATGAAGAAAAATGTTTTAAAAATGAACATATAATATATATATGGATAGTCTATGTTTTAAATATTGATACAAAAGAGTTTATAGTATTTTGTTTGGTAAAATTACATGTATCATTTGGTTTAACACTCGATAGTCTCATTTTCATATTAACCTTGACTATTAATTTATGTAGTTTTCACTATTCGTTATAAAAAAATTATGTTTACAATATTGAATAATATTAATTATTATTAATAAAATTATTTATTTTTTTAAAAAAAATTCATTTCAATGAAGTGGAAGATTTTAATTTTATATTAAACTGGAGAATACGGTGAATAATGGTGTTATAATGAAAATGATTCTTTATGTGTAAAAGTTTAAATAAATAAAATACACATAATATAAAGTCAAACGGCCTAAATTGAAATACTAAATAATTTTATTAAACTAATTTTACTTTGAAAACCATTTTGATAAATAATTTGTCTTTATAAATATTTTAAATAAAGAGACCATTTTCAATAATTATAAGTATTTTTTTATATTTATCGAAAAGTAAACTTTTCTAGAAAAATTAAACAATCACAAAATGATAAATTTATAAATGTGATTTAAAAAAAAGAAATTATGGTTTCAAATAAATATTATAAAAGGGGGAAAATTATTTAAAAAATATGTGAACTGGTCATAACAAAAACACATTTTGAAAAGTACATTTTTAAATATATTACTAGATTTACCCTTCTCCCAATGTTAGAAAAATGTTATATGAATGATACGAATAATTATGGATTATATAATATTGATATTTAATTACAATAATTCATCAATAGTGATTACATTAAATTATTAATATAAAAAGCATCATTCAGAAAAAAATAGTTTTTTAAGATAATATTTTTTCTTTGAAATAATTTTTTATTTCCATTTCTATCAATACATAAAATTGATCATAACTTTTTCATGTGTAAACCATAAAATATCCTTAATTTAGTTATTATTATTCATATGATTAATTTTACTTTATTAGCTCTAACGACTGGGATAAAATAGAAATACGAATGGTGCATTGTACATTGCAAAAACTCAAAGTTACAAGTGAGACATATTTTAAAATAAATTAAAATTTAAGAAAAAAAATATTTCATTATATTATATGGTGTTCAATTTTACCATAATAAATAAATTTCATCAATGAAATTTAATATTTTTCTAGGGAAAAATTATATTCACATTTTAAAATCCTTTTTTCGGAAACCCACATCATATAAAAGATTAATTAAAAATTCTACTCGAAAATATGGAACAAAAATATGATTTTTATATGGAATAAAACAAGGTTTCCAAATTAGATACCATTAATGGAATGGAAAATATTTTAAATGGATGAATATTAATTTCTAATGAACATTGATCCTAAGTATGTGAATGATCATGAGAAAGTTAATGACCACTATTCCAAAAAACCAAAGAGGTGAGAAAAATATCATAATTTCATCAGAAATAGAGGTAAAATGTCCAAAAAATTTACAATATCTTTTTAGAAAAGCCGATTAATTTATTTGATAGAATAATATTAATTTTTCCCATTTCATAAGTACAATATTATCCATTAGTTATGAAATGATTACTTTATCATTCATATCCAACACTTATAAATGGGTATTCAAGATGAAATTTTTAATTATTATTCACATCAATTAGATTTTAGGGAATCATACGATCCAAAAAGCTAGGGAAGTAATTCATCCTATATATAGATATTTAACCAACAAAAAATTGTTATCAAAATATATCCAATACAAATAAATAAAAAACTCTAAGTTCCAAAATATAAATAACAACAACCAAGGTTTATCATAACCCATTAAACAATATATTAATATTATAGATCCTCTAGAATATTTTTATTAAAATTTAAAGCCATTATATTGGAATTATTTGACCTCACATCCTTATATAGTCATTTTTACCATTGTCTAGATATAATTTTGATCACTCTAAAATTATCATACCAAGATGTATATACGAAAAATATTTCAAAATCAAGGTCCGTGTGAAATTTTATGTGATTACAAAATATCATTCATCATTTATTTAATAAATGAGCTCCAATATTATCATTTATAAAATTTACATTAGAATTTTCTCTTCATCCATTAAAAAAAGATGACCATAGTTTGATATAGAAAATGAAATCTGATTTCATTATTCTAGAATATATTTTGAGATAATCAAAATTTATAATATCATAAAATTTAACTAAATGATGAAAAATTAGACTTTGATAGTGCTCTTTAGTAAAAATGTAATATGAAATTTACATTAATTCATTGGAGAATAATTGCACCCTTTTTATCATAATTCGCCTCATCTATTGTGATTGCAAAAAAATAACCTTTTCAATATTCCATCATGGATTATAGTGGATTTTTATCCCAATTACCCCATAGATTAGTTCATTTATTTCCATAATTTTTAAACTTATTGATTCTATATCATTGAAGTGTATGAGGTGTATTCTGATGAAAAATCTTATTATTTATTTCCATAACTGGATTTATTACCTTACATCGGCCATATTATTCAGGGTATGGTTCCCCACTTTGGAATTTTTTTTGATACATTTAACAATATAACTTTTTGTTAATTCACACATTTTGTGAATATTGAAGGTTGAAACGTTTTCTTCCTTCCATGATATTACCCAGTAGAGCTTCCATGAAAATTTTCCATATTTTCTATTCACTAAAACCATATGGTCTTCCATCATCAATTTAAACTTTTAGTGAATACAAAACAATCTCATCAATGCTCAAAAAGTAATATGTAGAAAATTAATTTTGAATAAACAGTTTCAAAACACTAATTAATCAATCATTTTTATTCGATTGTTAATGATTCATCCAGATGCATATCATAAAAGTCTTAGAAAGTTATACTCATAAGTACCAATTGGTGTATCATCCTTATTATTAATCGTAATGATTTCAATAAATTTTTTATGTAAAATAAATTAGATTAATTACTAAAACTACTCCCTTAACCCCTTCCCATTCCATAGCCTAAATTTCAAACACTTTCTTTATGTTCATAGTAATATTACACTATTGATTTTGATCACCTTCTAAATGATAATAATATTTTAAAACATTTTCTTCATTCAAACATAGAAGAATTAAAAATATCACTTCCATCACCTTGATAAATTTAACAACAAGAGGTTGATTATATGTCCCATAGAATTAGGGTGGACATTGTATCATTAACGATTAAATGACATGTTTATAATTCCTTTGTAAATTTTAATGTTTATCTTGTCCCATGTTACCACATATATCTTGCAAGAGTTATGTGTCCATAGAAAAAAAATCATTCCAACTTTTAAGACATCTTGTTTCTAATGGGGATAGTCTTTATTATGGTCATTACATTTATTTTAATTTCATTCCTTCATGTTTTACACATTAAATGAACCAAACATCTAATTGTGAGTACAAATATATATTTATAGAGACCACATACTCATCAAGAATCACCTTTATGATATCTAAATCATGGCACCTTATTCTCAATATATTACACATTAGGCTTATCCCAGTTCATTATTATTGATCATATATTCAAATCCATCATGATGGATCATAATGATTTTGTGAATTTCCAAATAATATTCCCCCTATAGTGTCAATCCATGTGTCAAAGAAGGTCCATTATATTGAATTTAGTGATGGTCAACTCAATACCCAATCTTCCTTTTTAAATGTTATTGCCCATTAGTAAAACAATTCTAGAGCCAAATCCACTTGTACTATCCCGATAGAGATGTAATTTCATAGAAACCCTTCACCATAACCTCCACTAATTACATGACATTTTTTTCATTTGTTAAATTATCCTTGAATTTATTAGTAAATTTTTTTAATTCAAATCTTGAAAGGTGTTCTAAACTATTATTTGAGACTAACTAAATAACCTATGATTTTAAATACATACATATTTCATATGTTTATATTAATATTCCATACAGTTCACAAATACATGTTTAAGGACTGTATAGGTATGGTATATTTTGAGACTAGATACACAATATTCTTATTTCATTAATGATAATTATACATCCCACAAATATCTTAACCTTTAATAATCTTTATAGATATAACCTACATAAAAATTTATTCATAAAATGGGGAAAGTAAACATAAAAATTTTTGAACTCAGATTCTCAGTAATCGTAAACATGGAATATATAAATAAATGATCATATGAAATCATAATATAATCATACGGTAATTAGATCGTGATTTTAATATTCAAATTTCATACCTAATTATTTCAATGATTTTAATCAAGTGTCATGGAATAAATATTGGTGGTATATAAAACATAAATCATAAAGTAATCAATATAAATAATAAATCAGAGAAACAAAATAGCATAATACACATATATTTTTCACAAAATAGGATTATAATATTGTGAAAATTAATTAATAGGAATAATTCATTCATTTAATTAAATAAATGAAATGAGGGACTCATATAAAAATTATTGACATGAATTCACCAAGTCCATATATAAACTCTTAAACATGAATATAGGCCCACACATAACCATATGGACAAAAAACATTGCCCACACATAACATTTTGGATATAAAATTGGCTCCACTAATAAACATTTAATCATGAAATCATGTTCAAAAATAACATATTTACTCGTGGTTATTAGTCAATACCAATTTCAATAAAGATATATATATGTCCCTCCAATTTTATAATCCCTTAAATTTTGTGACACAATATCATACCCAATTTATCTATTTATATCCCATGAAAAAGGAAATGAGTTTTATAAACAATTTATTATAGATGAACTAATGGAATGTAACTACAGATCTTAAAGACAATAAAATTATAATCATTAAAAGTCCATAGAATTGATAATTTATTTAAAATTATAAAATATACCAAGTAAATCATATGTAATGTCAAAAGGTATCTTCTTTTATTGAAATTATTTTGATTGATCACTTGAAACTTTTATTGGGGAAAATAACTTTTAAAATTTGCAATAATTTATGTAAAATAAAAAAAAATACCAAAATTTAATGAAAAAAATTATTAAAAAACGAATATGGAATATTTTAATTGGATTATTAAATCATTGAGTGGTTGTGATGGTGGGAATTAGTATTCATATTGTACATGATAAAACAACGATTACATTTAATATTTTATATAAAAATTGAAAAAATATAGTGTTTAGGGAATTATTGGATGGTTGATTTAAAATTTTAGAATTAAAATCCAATGACAATCAAAAAATAATTTTAAAAATCATAATAACTGTTTTGAAATCATTTTTCCAAACCTGTAATTTGATGAAAATATATTTTTAAAACATGCGAGACAATAAAAATGATACTTAAAAAAATATCCCTAAAACTTGAGTATAGAAAGAGAGTAAAATTATATGAAAACATGCATTATATAAAAATAAATAGAGGAGAATACATTTCAAGACATTCTTTAGAGATAGACCTTAATATTTCTTCATTATAATCCTTTTCACAAAATATCTTGAAAGACATCGTGATTGTAATAGAAAACCATTACCCATTTGGTAAATTTTTGAATCATATTCTATTTAAAATAATGAAACATTGATGGATATCTAAGTATATATAATTTTTATAATACAAACCATAAAAAATATTCATGGTAATTTTATAAACCACCTAAAATAAACATGTGGTGATTATAAAATCGATCATAGAGAAATAAAATTTATATGAAAATCCCGTACCATATAGGTTACGATATAATTTTATTATTATAAATATATTTTGGAGGAAAAATCATACATATCATAACAAAAATTATTTACTTACGACCATTTATTACAAATTTATTATCAATCTCATTGTATAAATAATTTTTGGGCAATAACAACTTCTTTTTTTCTTGTATGTTTTGGTTTGGTGTTTTTATTTATTTTACAAAAGTATAATTATTTCTTAAATATCATATATAAAATTTTAATATATAATGATATCCACTCTTGATAGGTGGTGATGTAAAATTATTTACATACATTTTTCAGACCTGCACATTTGAGATTTTTAAATCACCCACAGATCTATTGAATTTATATTTAAGTGTGGAATAAAATCCTTAGGGGCTGCATCATTCCACATATTGAATAGGATTTATGGGATGTGGAATTCATGGGATAGATGCATCCATTGAGTGAATTAGGGTAGTGGATAACATGGCCGAAAAGGGGAAATCGAATCCTCCTCAACCCCTCTATCGTTCAATGTTATCAGAGGGAGATCGAAATGGAATTCATTGTAGTTTTTGTATGGTTTGAAAGTGATCATAGGTGGAGATAATGGTGGTGATCTTGATTTCTAGGTTACATGATATGTACAACGGCGTCTTGTAGTGATTGAGAGGGTGGCCAAAGGCTATGAACAAAGGTCGAGTTGCAGTGAAAAACTTATATCAAAGTGAGGTTATGTCATGGGAGAGGAGGGATGATGAAAATGTTCTTAAAATGAACAGTAATAACTGTTATAGTCTTCCTACATCGAATAAACTATAATTTTCATGAGAAATTGGAATAAAAGGCAACACAGCTGATGTCTAGATGCTACCTTCTAGGTGTGCTTCTGGAAAAATATCTTAGTTGAGTGACATCACTCGTTATGGAGAAGACATCAATCATACTTTGATCATGGTTTTATATGTGCTCACATGGTAATTCAAGATAGTGGGGGCTCTCTCGATGCCATTCTTATTTAGATGGGCTAATCCATGCCTAACTATATAAATTTTTAACCAATTTAGGGGCCTACTTGTATTTTCATTTTATTATGTATATAGGAACATAAAAGATATGATATTAATTTTATTATAGCTTCAAACACATGAAAATGACGATATATAATTTCACGATTTATTTTATTGATAACCATTATTAAATTTATCATTTATTATTTTTCATTAAATTCATATAGTATTATAAAAAAATTGAAAACATGGTTCATTTAGCTAAAAAATCAATTTAATCTCATTGAAAATTGTTTAAAAACGTTCATTAAATATATGTTTTTAATAATTATATAATCATATTTGATATATATTTATAGGATGTGTAACAAGAAATAAAATAAAATTGCCCTATGAAAAATGATACCTCTTCTTTAGAACACCTTATTAGGTTAGCACCATAAGGCTTTATAAGATATTATATTAATGAAAATAAGGCTTATAGTCCATTCTAAGGTTTGTAAGGATTGGATTGGGGCATGTCATGGTTGAAACGAAATGATCTTGGACCATGGATAGGATACAATTGGATATGTCCTTTTATAATTGGGAAATGAATCCCACTTGGAAAGTACTAGAAAATTTACAAAAAAATCCAAAATGATAAAGTAAATCCCTAGAAAAAACCTTTCAAATGAACATATATTCAATTATGGGATATGATATTGGTAAAATACATACAACTAATAGTATTTATAAATATTTTATTGAAAATTTTACACTTATCATTCAGTCTAAACACATATAAACCTAATTTAATATTAACCGAATTAATTAATATATATTATTTTCAAAATTTCATATAAGAAATATTAACATTAATATATTATATTATATTAATTGTTATCACTTAAAATATGTAACCCATTTAACAAAAATAAATTCTTATATGACACAGAATATTTTTTATCATTTAACAGGAATTATAAAAGATATAATAGTTTTCTAAAGAACATGATTCTTTAACTATAAAAGTTTGTAAATGAAAAATAAATTTAAAATTTATAAATTTACCTAAATTGTATTGTTCATAATATAAATGAACTAATATAACTATTAAAACCATTTTAAATGAGATTTATATTTTTCTAATAATTTAAATTAAATGGTCATCTAAAAATTCAGTATTATCAATATTCAATAAAAATTAATATTTTCAATAAATTATAAAAATTAAAATGTACGAAAATCAATGCATTATAATTTTAATATTTAATAATTTTTTTAAATTTTTTTATATTGAAAAATTTGTTTCAAAATAAGAGCATATGAAAAAATAAAACCTCCTTTTATAAAAATAATATTTTTAATCATAAATCTAAATTTATTCATTTCTCAAACATAGAAAAATATAATATGAATGATATAATTTTTTATTGAATGAATATTATATAAATCTAATTAAAATGAAGAATTATTATTGAATAATTTAATTTGTTATGATAAAAAAACATCATGTGTATAAAATAGTTTATTTTCTAAAAAAAAATTGTTTTAAATTCCAATGATAATGAATTTTCATTTCTAATGTATTGATAAAAAATAATATTTATTTTTCATTTTAGACCATATATTTTTGATAATTTAATCATTCTTATTCATAACTATCAATTCAATTTATAGGGTATAATCATCAGGTATAAATAATATTTTTAATAGTATATTACGATTCCCAAAAACATGATGTTTCACTTAACAAAATCTATAGAGAAAATTCAATTTATTTAAAAATACATTTTTAATGAAATAACAGGGGGATAATTTCTAATCACTAAAATTTATTAAATTCTCTCAATTTTAACACATGCTCAGGAATCAAGGGTTCAACATTTTAAAATCACTTTGTGAAAAACCCACATCATAAACAAGTATAATAAAAAATTCTAATTAATGTTGGAAAAAGAAGTAAAAAAGGCCATTTAGAATATAAATTAACTATATATCCAAATTAAATAACATTATTGGGGTGTGATAATATAGACAAGTATGAAAACTAATGTTCATAGATATTTGATCCAAACGATTTGAATAATCATGATAAAGAAAAGAACAATAAAATTGTAAACCAATGTCATTATAAAAATATTATAAATTGATCACAAATGAATGTAATATAACTACATTTAAAATTGAACATCCTTTTCCAAATTCTGGGAAACATTTATGATAAAATTTACTTTTTTAATTGCACTTCATTTCATAATAACAATTTCATGCTCTGGTGGTGTTTCAATCATAACCCACTTCATCTCTAACACAATAAAATTGATATTATAACAAAAAAATTTATTCATAAAGCACTAATATTTAAATTTAATGAATCATATGATTTAAAAAATGATAAAATTTTATTTCTCCTTTCCCCAAATATTTACATAAAACAAAATTTCTAATAGAAGTTATCTAATATGGTTGTGTACAAAGAATTAGGTTCGTAAACATCAACAATGACACCCAAATATTTGTATATAACATTGAAAAAACAACTAACCAAATGGTTCTTCTAAAATATATCATAAAAAATTTAATATAAAATATTTGAATTATTTAACCTCACATATATCCATGATTAACTTATCCATTTTAATGATACAATTTTAATCACAGGAAAAGTCACATACTGAGATCTATATTCCCTAATAATTTCCAGAATAATTTCCCAATGAAATCAAATATAATTCTAAAAGATAATCCACTCTTTTTTCATTAAATAAGATATCAAATTATCCATGAAAGAACATTCAAATTATAACTTTAATTTTATCCTTACACTAATAGAAAATCATAGGTTGATTTTTAATATCACATGTGATTTCATTATATATGAATCTATATACATATAGATAATAAATTAACTGAACCCCAAGGAATTTTTTTGAGGATGAATAAAAAGGTTTCATAGGGATCCTTGAAAAAAATTCAATATGAAATTACCATAAATTTAGTGGAGGATAAGTGTTTCTTAATTATGATTAATCACGTCAGATGTTATCTGTTCATTAACTTCACCCTTCTCCTTTGTCATATGAGGTTATTTTAAAATATTAGCCTTATTATCCATTAGATTAAGAAATTGATTATCATAATTCATAAAATAATTACATATGTAGAACAAATTTATTGGTCATGTATTCCATTGAACCTAATCTTAATTCCCATTATTGACATTATTCTTCACCATAATTTGATAGAAGTTGTCTCGATGGATAATATTCCAACAATTACAACAAATTATTTGTTTCTTTTTGGCTTCAACATAAGTGTACCTTCCATATTATTTTAAGGTATGTGGTTGAGTAACTGTAAGTAACCGGCCTTTAAACATTACATAATAAGGAATTTTATGAATAATTCACCTAGAGGATCATTTCAGGTTTATAGTTTTAGAGAATTAGGACATAATTATTACACCTCAAAAGATTACTATGTAGAAACTTCTACTATGTTTCCATAAAATTAAAACTCTTAAAAGAAAAATTGTCTTGTTCTATTTTTTAGATAGCATGTCTTTCATTGATCCCATCCTTTACCCTACTCATCTTTAAGTCCTATAGAGAACATTTCAAAAACCTGGGATGAGCATAAAAAGCCCAGTATAAGATACACACAGAAGGAAAACTGTTAGTTTTTCAAAACAACAAGTAAACTATGAATACATTATCCAAGTAATACTTTTTAACTCTATGAAGTAGTAAATACTCTTCAATGAATAAAATATCACTACTTATACATTGAACCAAAATATTACTATAAAAACATATAAATAACACCTAACATATAAAGGTAACTTGGGACATAAACATACTTAAATGGAATAATCATACGGTCGACTTCCACACATATCACTAAATTGAATAGCCATACGGCCGACTTCCATACCCAATGCACTGGAGGGTATAATGTAACCACCCGTCCTGGTATTCATGAAACCACCCGTCATACAGTTTATCACGTAACCACCCGTCAAATGTTCAAGTACCATTATAATATCATAACACACAAAACAATTATAAAGGAAAGATACCATTTACACCTATCAATCACAATATATCACATAAATATATTGACATAACAAATCCATTATATAAACCATTTTCAAAACCAAAATACATAAAATTTTATATTCTATTTATTTCCTTTTAAAAACATTATGGCTTGTTGAGGAATCCAAATATGAAATAATACTCACGGCGGTGGAATGGTCGTTGTCACCACGTACGTTAAAAATAAACATACTTTTTGTCATTTTGTAAAAAACATCATATCGAAAGGATTCATTTTGAATAAAAGAAAAAGTAAAAGAGTTTTATACACCATATAAAGGACTGTTGTTTATAAAACAAAATATACACCCATGAAAGGATATTGAGATGAAGTCCTGTTCAAAGACGGTATCCTTAGATTATGGATAAATCAATTATGTAATTATGTGTGACAAATATAAATACACCCAATATATGTAGATATTAAGAGTAAAACAATCAGATGTCATTCACACATATTCATATCATGACATGATCAAGAATTATATTTTTATCCCAATGAATTGATATTGGTTTAAGAAGTTCCCTTACAAAAAATCGACAGCCTAATGACGTCACATTAAAATTCAGAAAAAGGGTTGATGAGAGAGAAAATGGTATCTCATTACATTTACAAAAAAATTACATCAATAAGGATATATAAGAAAATATCTAAACATTATAAGATGTAAATTAAAAGATATATCAAAAAGGAGTCTTTTAAAAAGAGAAGGGTGAAAGGTTCCCTTAACGATCTGGTAACTTACAAAACAAAAGCCAAATGAAAGAAGGATCATAAAATGGAGATTTAAATACCCATAAATTGAAGTATATTACATAATTAATACCCTAATGGGAAGGTTATACACCACAAAAAATGGAAATAGTGGAAAATGTATCATGAATCTCACAGGAATAAAAGTGAGATGAAAAATCCCTTACGAAAACTCGACAGCCTAATGGCGACACAGAAATCATTCAAAAAATGGATTGACGAGATCAAACAGGGTCTCTCATCATATTATCATATAATTTAAAGTAAGTGGAATACAAATTAAAATCACCCAACATAATAAATATGATCATAAAAGAAATGACATAAAAGAGAGTACTTAAAAAGAAAGAGAGAGGTAGGATCCCTTACCTCAAGTATGACTTGTCTTGTTCGTTCCTTTATAATCCTGAATAATAAAATTTGGATAATTTATAATATCATAAGGACCTGCTTTAAAGATTATTATTCAGTTCATATAACATATTATAATGTTATAATAATTGGTTAATAATTTGAGTTCATATCAGACGTTTTTGTCAATGTTCGGTACATGAGTCAAAATTGAACATGTTGGAAAAGAATTTTCCAGTAGTTATAGGTACATAATCTCCAGAATAGTATTAATGATTTAAATATCAAATATATCCATTATATATTCATTTTATAATATTCCATAACATTTGGAGATAAAAAAGGAAATGCACCGTTCACGTAGACGGTAGGTCGTACGTACGCATGAACGCTACTTTGATTTCATTGTCATATTAATGGAATTAAAAGTAAATGAGATATAAATATATTATACTTTCAAAATTATATCCATAATTTATATGTAATATATTACATATATATCCATTATATATATGTACTTATAATACTACATTACATTTGGAGATAAGAAATGAAATGTACCGTTCATGGAGACGGTAAGACGTACGTACGCATGAATGCTACATTCATTTATATTTTAATACTTTAATAGAATGAAAAACACAATGATACATAGGTATATTATAATTAAATTATAATATAATATATAACATCATTAAAACCATCCTTTATACATCACACATATGACATTAACGATTCAAATCACTTTGAGGGGGCGGTAGTCCGAACCTCCTAAAATGAAATTATCGCGTTTACCCATTATGGAAACAATAAAGGAATGGAATAAATTAAAAATAAATAATAATAAGTAATACATAAACACAATTTATATATAATATTTAAAAACAGTGACATCTTAATGGCCACCATGAGATGTGTTAAAAGAAGATTGAACAATCATCGTTTCATGATGCAGTAATTCACCACCCAGAGAAATAGTGTGTTCTTTGACCATTAGATGGGGGTGTGTATGAGTGTAGCTTTAATACTCTTCATAACATCAACCTAGTATATTTAGTATACTGTTGTTGTTACAAAATAAAATAATAAATAGAATTTAGGCAGTTGTAGAAGAAAAATAAAACCAAAGAACGTAAGAGAAGACATTACCTTCAAATCGGATAACGTTTTTTGATTTGAGCTCAAAGGCTTCCATAGAAAGACTTCTGCCCAAATTGAGGCTTCTAAGAGTAAGCGAGGGATGTGGAGAGACAATATGAGCAGTGGTTGGACGATTCAATGGCTTGAGAGGTGTGGGTAAGGAGGTAGAGGTGGGGGCCTTTTATAAGAGGTAGGAGGGGAACTCTTAGAAAGTCACGAAAAGTTACCCTATTATAAAATGATTCTAGGATATAAAAGGTCCCAAAATTATATATTTCTAGGATGAGGTGATAAGGTATCGAAATACACTCATATAATAGGTTTTTTACAAGTTTATGTCTTAGATATTACATTATCTTTTCATTTTATTTAAATCATTCATTAATGATGTAATCACTGCATCATCATGATGTCATAAATAAATTAATTTATTTAAAGTTTGAAAATTATTAAAAAATACTATGATGTAGGAAATCCTATTATCTTTACAATGAATATTTATAGTCAAAAATTTAAGTTGTATAACCCAATGTAAAAATTGTTTTAGTAAAACAATACATGTTTGTAACATTTTTATTTTAATTTTAAATAAAAAGTTACTAATGTCATTTTCTTACCCAGGTGGCTCCATAGGGTCCCCAAGTTGGCCCATGGATTTTAATGGTCATACATGACTCATCCAATAAGTTTAGGACATGTTTAATGTCCATTTCATATTATTATAACAATATCATTACCTTAAATTACACTAATTACCTTTAATCACGATTAATAAAACGTAAAAATTAGTATTCACCAAAAATTATTTTCGTTCCATTGAACCAAATTTTACATCCTAATGACAACCATGTATGTAGGATTTTTGAAATTCAAATCCCAAAGGTGGTGAAAGTTCATTTAAATGAAAAAACCATTTTTTGACTACCACTTGGTGGTTTCACTATTCATTAAAAATTGGAGTTTGTCATAAAAATACAAAAATCCACCCAAAGCTATATTTGATATTAAAAATTAAAAAATGATGTCTATTTTACAAAATTCAAAAAATATAATTTTCATTAATCAATCTAATAATTAATTCCTGTTGTCAAAACAAATAGCGTGTTTTTAAGAAACAAAAAATATAAAAAGATTGTCACTAGTTTCAGTCCAATTTCAAGGTGAAGTTAATTCTAATGACTAACATTGGATTAAATGGTAAAAATATATTCTAACTACACTTTAAAACCAATTAAAAATAATACTATCCATATAAATTAATCAGATTAAAATGGGGTTTTGTATTTAAATACAACATTTTCACTAAAAATGGTCTTTATTTGAATAATAAGAAAAATTTACAGAAAGTAGATTTTGATGTCCGGATTTTAATGAGGGATTTTAATTTGTCCAATATAAAATATATAATTGTAAAAATGTGGATTTAAAAAGGGTTCTCCATCAATAGGTGGTTAATCGACCTTTTAAAGAATATGCGAATATTTACGCTTAAAATTGGATTCATTTGAATTTTAAGCCTCTAACATTTATTGGATAAAAGTAAAAATATTTGACAAAAATATATAATAATTTTGTAGTTAGTTCTATCCATTCTCTCCATTACAATGGCTATGAGTTAAATACCATTTAAAATAATATTATTTTATTATTAGAGTGCAACATAAGATTTCAAAGAAACAGGTTGTTGCGTATTGGGTACGCCATCAAGAAGAGCATTCCCTTTATTGTAATGTTAATATTTTATTGAAAATTTTTAATAAATATGAAAAAGTAATATTATTTATTTACTTGGGATGTTACATCCTTCCCCCCTTTTTGGATTTGCGTCCTCATAATTTTAAAATTGGTCTTGGAAACTTCATTGAAAGCCCCACATAGGAAAAGGAGTAAATTAAACTATCACTTCAAAAGAAATAAAGAAAAGTACCAAGGTCACCCGATAAAACAGGTACTAGGATTCCATGAAAACATGGATATGGACAGAAACAAAGGGTTGAGTTCTAATGGAGAGTGATAGAAACATGTTTAGAAGGATGTTAACCACCTGAAAATCACAAACTTTTGATGGGTTAAATGATATTTGATTCCCCAGTAGGAAATGTTAACAAAAAACATTTTAGTTTTATGTTACCTTTAATTGAAGAATTTATATATTAGCTTAACTTAATCAGAAAAACACATAATTTATTTTCATTAGACTTACATCTCTTACTAGATTTGTTACACAAACTCGTTTTTTACTCCATAAGACGAGTATTTTGGATGACTTGTTCACATTAAGAGCAATATGATCAAGTAATGGAGAATCACCTAATCCATAGAAGAGAACTATATATTTCCCATGTCTTTAGACCATAACCAAAACCAAAATGGTTAGAACAAGATCTGATAGTCCACAAAAGTATAATCCTTTATAAAAAGAAAATATATTCTTAATCTCCAAAATTTGTCCAACAAAACTCTAAGTTCAACGAAGACCATTCGATAAAAAATTTGTCCATAAAATTATTCAAAGTAAACCAAAACATGATTGAAACCCAAATATTGTATGGATTTAATCACATAGACTTCCATGGTAAAAATTAACATTAATCTCCAAATAACATCAGTTGCTCTTAATTTCTCAAATTGAAAAGTAATTAACCCAATCATATATCCCCCATGATAGGTCAATATTTTCCTAGATAACCCGAAATAAACTTATTCTGGGTTCATAAAATAATATAACTAAATATAATTTTTCATACTAACCAGTGATATCACAAAGTCCAGCGGTGGGTGATACATACCAGTCGCACATTGGTTGTGTGTTCGATTCCCACAGCTTTGTCTGACGCGACGAGTTGTCACACGGTCTGCGTGTTGTCCTTTTTCCAAAACTATATAATTCTCAAAATATTTCCCAAAAATAGATAAAATCATCAAAATTAACCATAACATAATTTAACCTCAATTTTATCTCATCCCTTTCAATTTTTATCATAACATATAGTAACCCATGATAACTTGAAAAGTAAGGATCATATAAACCCAAATGGTTCTTTATAACTATGTCCACAAAAGAATATATAACTATTTCTTGAATAAATTTTTCATATATCAAACATTAGGGTTACACATACAATAAACATTCTTCTAATGTAACCCCATCATCAAAAGAGACTTAACACTTTTAAGAATTTCAACATCCTAAAATCTACCATTACTCTTGAATCCCTTATATGTTGACTACTTACTCATTCAACATTCTTCATCATCCATTAACCATTCCATTCCAATGTATTCTGAAATACTTCTATCCTACAAACAAAATCATGAATCATATCCTTGGATTCTAAAATAGGAAAACATATGTTATGAAATAATCCATACCATTGATTGGTCATTGTCAGTTTCATCATCCTCAATCGGAATGGAATTAGGCATTATTAAACAAATATTTGTACGTTCTTGGTGATCTCATTCCCGAAACTTCTTTGTAGGGCATGTGTTTTCATAATGACCATGTACACCATATTTAAAACATTAAATTGATCCCTCAGAAAGGACTTCTTTCCATTTCCTCGAGTCAACTGTCTGCTTCCATTTTTAATGGCAGGTTCTTGATTTATGACCTTCATTTTTACATGTATAGCATCTTTCTGTCCCTTTGAAACATTTTCCTAGTTGTTTCTTTCCACATCTTTGACACATAGGTTTTTAAACATACTTACCTTTATGATTATTACGTGAACATCCGTAGGGATTTTTTTCTCGAATATATGATGCCTTTTAAAAATCACCATGGTTTATGAGGTCAGTCATGACTCCAGATAGTCTGTTGAGGATAAACACAATAGTTCTTGTTGCAGCTCCCACATCATTCAGTTTCTCACTCAAAAAACTGTCATAGTTTCCTTCACATCCACTGTTACTTTGGTGCCTTCTAGTTTTAGCCATTTACTAAAACGAAAAAGGTCAGTGTGAGCATATCAGTAAAATCATCATATAATAATGAGGAAGATAAACACTAAGATATAGTTATCCAAGTTATCTCAAACTAATTCTAACTTTGAAAAAAAACAATGACTCCATCTAATGTACAACCCATTGTGGTTATACACAACTTGTCACTTATGCTTAAATGAAACTCTAACCTCTATAGTTATCTAAACCGACCTTTGATACCAACTGTAAGGACCCGACCTTAAAACATTACATAATCATTAATTAAATGAATAATTAACATAGAGGATATTTTCTGGTTTAGAGTTTTAGACAATTAGGACATAACTATTACATCTCAAAAGATTACAAAGTAGAAACTTCTACTATGTTTCCATAAAATAAAAACTCTTATAAGGAAACATGTCTAGTTCTATGTTTTAGATATCATGTCTTTCCACGATCCCATCCTTGACCCTATTCATGTTTATGTCATACGAAGAACATTTAAAAAACATGGGATGAGCATAAAAATCCCAGTAAAGGATACATAATGAAGGACAATTGTTAGTTTTTTAAAACAACAAGTAAACCATGAATACTTTATCAAAGTAATAATTTTTTCCATTATGAAGTAGTAAATACTCTTCACTGAATAAAATATCACTACTTATCCATTGTTACAAAAAGATTACCATAAACCCATATAAATAAAACATAACATATAAAGGTAGCTTGGGACATTAACATACTTAAATGGAATGACCATACGGTCGACTTCCACACATATCACTACATTGAATAGCCATACGGCCGACTTCCATACCCAATGAATTGGTGTTTATAACGTAACCACCAATCCTAGTATTCCCGGCACCACCCTTCATATGGTTTATCATGTAACCACCCGTCAAATGTCCAAGTACCATTATAAAATCATAACACATAAAACAATTATAAAGGAAAGAAAACATTTCCACTTTTGAATCGCAATATATCACTTCAATATATTGACATAAAAAATCCATTATCAAAACAATTTTCAATACCAAAATACATAAAAGAGTATATAGTATTTATTTACTTTTAAAAACATTACGTCTTGTTGAGGAAGCCGAAGATCAAATAATACTCGTGGAGGCAGAAAGGTCATTGTCACCGTATATGTTAAAAAGAAACATAATTTTTATCATTTAGTAAAACACTTCCTATAGAAAAGATTTATCTTGAATAAAAGTAAACGAAAAAGGGGTTTATACACATTATAAAACAATTTTGTTTATAAAACAAAAATATACCTCAATGAAAGGATATTGAGACGAAGTCCCGTTTAAAGATGTTATCCTTAGATTAAGGATAAATCAATTATGTAATTATGTGTGAAAAATATAAATACACCCAATATAAGTGGATATTAAGTGTAAAAAAATGATATTTCATTAAAAAATATTCATATCATTACATGATGAAGAATTAGAGTTTTAAGCCAATGAATTGAAATTGGGTTAAGAAGTTCCCTTACAAAAATTCGACAGCCTAACGGCGTCACATTAAAATTCAGAAAAAGAGCTGATGAGAGAGAAAATGGTATCTCATAACTTGTACAAAAAATTTACATCAATAAAGATATATAATAACCTATCCCAACATAATAACTTGTAAATTAAACGATATAACAAAAAGGAGTCTTTTAAAAAGGGGCGCGTGAAAGGTTCCCTTACCGATCTGGGAACTTACAAAACATAACCCACATGAAAGAGGGATAATAAAATGAATATGTAATTACCAATAAATTGAAGTATATTACATAATGAATAACCTCATAGGCAAGATATACACCTCACAAAAAGAAATAGTGTAAAATGTGGCATGAATCTCACTAGAATAAAAGTGAGATGAAAATTCCCTTAAGAAAACTCGCCAGCCTAACGACGCCACATAAAACATCCAAAAATGGATTGATGAGATCAAGTAGGGTCTCTAATCATATGAACAGAAAAATAACAGTAAGAGGAATATGGAATAAAATCCCCTAACATATGAAATATGAGCTTAAAAGAAATGACATAAAAGAGATTAATAAAAATAAAGAGAGAGGTAGGACCCCTTACCTCAAGTCTGACTTGTCTTATTCATTTATTTATATTCCTGAATAATAAACAGTGGTCAATATAAAATTTCTTAAGGACCTCCTTTAAATATTATTATTCAGCTCATATCACATATTATAATGTTATAATAATTTCCTAATAATATGAGTTCATATCAGACGTTTTTGTTGATGTTCGGTAGATGAGTCAAAATTGAACTTGTTGGAAAAGAATTATCCATGTAGTTATAGGTACATCATCTCCATAATAGTATTAATGATTTAAATATCATAAATATCTAGTATATATATTTATTTTATACTATTCCATGTCATTTGGAGACAAAAAATGAAATGCACCGTTCACGGAGATGGTAGGCCTTACGTATGCATGAAGGCTACTTTCATTTCTTTGTCATATTAATGGAATTAAAACTAAATGAGAGATATATATATTAAAATTTCAGTATTATATCCATCATTTAGATGTAATATATTACATATATATCCATTATATATATTTACTTATAATAGTTCATAACATTTTGAGATAAGAAATGAAATGTACCGTTCATGGAGACAGTAAGTCGTACGTACGCATGAACGCTAATTTCATTTCTATTTCATACATTAATGGAATGAAAAAAAATAATTATACATATGTATATTATAATTAAAGTATAATATAATATATAACATCATTAGTAACATCCTTTATACATCCCACATATAGGATTAACGATTCACATCACTTTGAGGGGGCAATAATCCACACTTCCTAAAACGAAATTATCGCGTTTACCCATTATGGAAACCATAAAGGTATGACATAAATGAAAAATAAATAAGAATAAGTAATACATAAAAATAATTTATACTTAATATATAAAAATGGTTTCATCTTATTGGCCACCTTGATTGGTTTTAAAAGAATATTGAACAATCATCGTTTTGTGAGGATGTAATTCTCCACCCACTGAAACAATATGTTCTTTAACCATTAGATGGATGTGTGTATGAGTGTAGCTCTAATCCTCCTCATAACAGAATCCTATTATAATTATTATATTGGTGTTGTTAAAAAATTAAAAAAAAGAATTTATGGGGTTGGAGTAGAAAAATAAGACAACAGAACATACGAGAAGACATTACCTTCAAATCAGATTACTCTTTTTGATTTGAGCTCAAAGGCTTCCTTGGAAAGACTTATTCCAAAATTGAGGATTTTAGGAGTAAGATAGGGATTTTGATAGACAATATGAGAAGTGGTTGGACGAGCCAAGGGCTTATGATGTGTGGGTAAGGAGGTAGAGGTGGGGGTCTTTTATAAGAGGGAGTAGGGGCACTCTTGGAAAGTCATGAAAAGTTACTTTATTATAAAATGATTTTCGGATATAAAAGGTCCCAAAATTAAATATTTCGAGGATAAGTTGATAAGGGTTCTAAATACACCCATAAAATAGGGTTTTGACATGTTTATGTCTTAGATTTTACATTATCTTATCATTTTATTTAAATCGTTCATTAATGAGGTAATCGCTAGATCATCATGGTGTCATAAATAAATTAATTTCTATAATTTCTAAAAATTATAAAAAAAATACTACGATGTAGGAAATATTATTATCTTTCTAATGAATATTTTTAGTCAAAAATATGACTTGTATTACCCCATATAAAAATTGTTTTAGAAAAATAATACATGTTTGTGACATTTTTATTTTAACTTTAAATAAAAAGTTATTAATGTCCTTTTCTTACCGATGTGGCTCCATGGTGTCCCCAAGTTGACCGATGGATTTTATTGGTTGGCCATGACTCATCCAATAAGGGTAGAACATGTGTCAGGGTCATTTCATATTATTATAACATTATCTTTACCTTAAATTATACAAATTACCTTTAATCGTGATTAATAAAACTTAAAAGTTACTATTCACCAAAAATTATTTTCATCCCATTGAACAAAATTTTACATCCTAATGACAACCATGTATGTCGGAATTTTTAAATTCAAATCTTAGAGGTGGTAATATTTTATTTAAATGAAAAATCAGTTTTTTAACTACCACTTAGTGGTTTCACTATTCATCAATATTTGAAGTTTTTCCGAAAAATACCAAAAATTATCCCTAAGTTATATTTGATATTCTAAATTCAAAAAAGTTATCCCTTTTAAAATATTAAAAAACATATATGTAGAATTAATCAATTTGATAATTAATTCCCGTTTTCAAAACAAATACTTTGTTTTTAAGAAACAAAATATATCAAAAGATTGACACTAGTTTAAGTACAATTTCAAAGTGAAATTAATTCCACTGACATCCATTGGATTAAACAGTAAAAATATATTGTAACCACATTTTGAACACAATTAAAAATATAATATATCTACATAAATAATTCATATTAAAAGGAGGTGTGGAATTAAAATACAACATTTTCACTAAAAATGATATTTATCCGAAAAATAACAAAAAATTACACAAAGTAAATTTCTATGTCCAGATTCTAAAGACATAATTTATTTGGTCCAATTTAACATATAAAATTTTCAAAAATTGTATTTAAAAATGGATCTCCATCAAAAGGTAGTTATTCCATCTTTTAAAGAATATTCGAATATTAACAATAAAATCGGATTCATTCGCATTTTAAGCCTCTAAAACTTATTGGATAAAAGTAAAAATATTTGGAAAACATATATAATAATTTTGTAGTTAGTGCTGTTCATTCCCGCCCTTATAATGGATAGTCGTTAACTACCATTTAAAACAATATTATTTTATTATTAGAGTGTAATGTATGATTTCAAAAAAACTTGTTGTTGCGTATTGGGTACGCCATCGAGCATAGTGTTACCTTTAAAGTAATATTAATATTTTATTCACAAATATTAATAAATATGAAAACGTAATATTCTTTATTTACTCGGGATGTTACAATAACTTTATTACCTTCATGTGACATTCCACATGATCTTCCATGAATCTCCACCATAATTTTCTTATCACAAGAACAATGATGGTTTCCATATTCCATTTCAACTTTGACTAAACATCAAATAATTTAATCATAGATTACAAAATCCCTTATAAATAATTTTTGTAAAAGACACATTTTAATGAAACTACGGTATATATCAATTATCATTTCATGGGAATTTATTAACCTAGGGAAATATCATTAAATTCATATAAAACTTTCCTCATACATACTAATGTGTTCCTCATCAATATTTTTATGCTTAGAAAATTTATTCTCCATTTCAATACATAAAATATGGGGAGAGTACTTACAAAAAAATAACCCTTTAAAATCAACCCATTTCATCCAATCAATTGCAACATCTTTCAGTGTTTTGTTAATAATATTCAACATTAGATATTATAAACCTTAAAAATAATAAATAGATTGTATAACATTTTCTTAGTCAAAATAATGATGAACAAAAAATATCTTTTCCGTCTCATTGACCCATTTCTCATAAACCATCCCTTATAAGTAGGGTGGATTTTGATATAAAAAATATTAAATGTCATGGTTCTCCATGATTTGTAAATTTAGAAAGTTCACCTAAGCCTTGATATGACTTAAAACATTACAGAGTTGAGTGAGCATAATAAATAAAATATTACATCATAGCATCTAAGCTATTTGGTTGCCCAGAAATTTGGATATTGAAATAAATATTTCCTTCAATGTTCACTTTATTCTTGTATGTTATCTAAATTAAAAATAATATAATATAATAGTTTAATAAATAGTATTAATAATTTAAAACCACATAATCATTATAAATTACTTATATAATATCTAACTCATTCACCGTATTTTCAATCTACGACAACTTTAGACTAACCTAGGCAATTAATGGTTATATGTTACTCTAATATTTCATGATGGTCAATATATTGAATTTTTATTTCGATATTATAACCCCTTGGAGTGTTAAAAATGATTTTCAGAGGGTCCCATTTTAATTAACCAATTATTGATTGAGTCAAAAAGAAAAATTCATCATTTTTAGAGTTACTAAACATATGATCAATTATTCAAACTCAAAATCAATATATAGTATCCAGATAGGGAATTATTTCTTAAAAATAACCCCTCTATCCATTTCCATTATTTTAGGACAATTTCCTATACATAGACTAATACATTGGGTTCTCAATATTTTTTTCTAACCCTAATATATAATAATTGACTAAATAATAGTCTGTTAAGAACTATAAATGTTGGGAGGTTTTCATATATAGATATTAAATCATTTTATACGATTATTTAGTATGCTTAAAAAATGCATGTATTGGGACATTATAGGTACAATGTATTTAAATAATTTGTACATAATCCTATAATTTCTTGAATTATTTTTAATATAAACCACTGATTTCTCCCAATATGAACTCTTTATAAATATTACGTAAATAAAAACATTCAATATAACTTTGAGAAATGTAACCTAAAAATGTGTGACTACTAATTTATAGTAATGGTTTACATGGAAGATAAAAATTGATGTTCCCACATTCTTATAACATTGTGAGAATCTATAAATAGGAATAGGTTAATTCATTATGTTTGGTCGACAAAATTAGACACTAACATAAAACATATGGGCATAAATACCAGGTATAGTGACCCTTCCTTTTCTTAGATTACTATTACATAACTATAAAGATAAAAAACATTATATTATTACACCATGAGGTTCCAAATGATTATTGTCTTTTGAAAAAAATGACCAAATATAAAATTTTCAACATCAAGCGTAATTATTTATTTAATTTCTTCTTCTATAGGTTCTTATTGGAACTTGACCTCTCCTTAGTACATGTAGTAACTTGAGGATATACACTAAAAAGAGTCTAACTAAAAGAACAATAAGAGGATACATAATAACAATATATCATGGATTGAGAATAATCATAACATCATCATCATCAATATCATGATAGGAAACATTAATAAAAGACTTAATGTGTGGAAATGCATATAATTTGTATATCATGTCTTAGTGGTCATTTACCACACATAGTTATGAAAAAAAACTAGAATCATTTTCACACAACCTTTCAATTAAACTCATGAGATTCATTAGTTTAACCAATGCATTGGAATAGTGAATAATTCTGGGTGAAACTGCCACATCATAACATTCATTTTGTGCTATATAATTCTAGGTCCACCCATCACATCATAACATTATCATTTTCAGGCATTACATATAGAACATATATAAAAAATGAAAATTAATAACACATGTATAATATTTGGTTTCATTTCATAAGTAAAAATTCATAAAAATTGGGTTCCCAAAAGAAAGATGGAATTCAATACTTGATACCACAACCATCATCCTTGAGTGAGAAATAAAAGGTCTCAATATGAAAGAAAAATTATTTTAGAAATTTTATTGTCATAAAATCTATTGGAAAATATATATATCCCATAAAAGTTATGATACTAATGAATATTTTTTTTAATGAAAGACCGTACAAAAAAATGGAGTGAAAGAGGGAGAACCAGAACAAGGAAAGTTGAGTTCGAGAATTTCAACATATCTTTTATCTAAAAACATAATTCTCATTATTGTCCTATAAAACCACATTATATTCATTAATAAACAATTAAATAACCTTTTATAAATGAATATTGAAATTATGGTTTCTTTATGATTTATTATGGGCCTTTGGATGAGTTATAGAGTTTAAGTACTTTGTTAAGGAATGTTCGTTTTATGGTTTTCTTGAGTGGTTCACTTGAATTCATAAAAGGAAAATCATGTAGAACATGGATAAACATCCAAAACAAATTGTTGACTTTTTTAATTAAATTAATAGAGTTTAAATGATCTTATAATTAATTATATTATATACCATGTTTTTTACTCCATAGATAAGAATATAATTATGATTGTTTGGGTAAATTCAGGAATTTTTTTGACAACAACTATAACATCCCATCTAAATAAGAATAATACATTTTCATAATTATTAATATTTGTGAATTAAATATTAATTTTACTTTAATGTGGTTTCAATGTATGATGGCGTACCTGATATGCAACAACGGGTTTCTTTGAAATCTTAGGTTGCACACAAGGCTGAGTCATACTAAAATAATAATAATATAGTATTATTATTTTAAATGGTAGTTAAAACCTAGTTATTGTAATGGAAGGAATGAACATAACGAACTAAAATATGATGATACATGTTTTTTAATTTTTTTATCATTTATCTGATAAAAGTAAGAAGTTTAAAATGTGAATTAATCTAACTTTATGGAAAACACTCTAATATAGTTTAAAAGGTCGATTTACCACCTTTAAATGGAGAACCCATTTAAATCTAGTTTTGTACACTATTATATTTTCTATTTGTCAAAATAATATTCTTATTTAGAATCGGGATATCAAAATTTACTTTGGGTAAATTTATTGTATTTTTCGGATAAAATCCAATTTTTAATGATTAGTGAAAAATAATGAATTTTAATTTAAAATAGCCATTTAATTTAAATTATTTATATAGATTGATTATATTTTTAATCAGTTATTAGATATAATTATATTATATTTCTAATATGTAATCCAATGTTCTTCATTGTAATTACTTTCACTTTGAAATTGGACATAAACAAGTGAAAATCTTCTGATAATTATTATTTCCTAAAAACACACTTTTTGTTTTGACTACAAGAATTAAATTTAAATTAATTAATGAAACATATATGTATTTAATATGGAAAATTATAAGTAATTTTTAATTCTAAATATCAAATATATCTGGGGCTGAATTTTTTGTATTATTCTGAAAAACATAAATTTTTTATGAATAATGAAAACACTAAGTAGTAGTTCAAAAGATGTATTTTTTCATTTAAATGAAATTTTACTACATCTGTGAATTGAATTTTGAAAATAAAATATAAATGGTCATTGTTATTAATTAAAATGTTGTTCGATAAGACCAAAAATATTTTTTTGTTGAATAGTATCTTTGACTTTTATTTATAGCTGTTAAAGATAAATACGGTATTTCAAGGTAACCAAAATATTATAATATCATACAATTACATTAAAACATGTCTTAAACATATTTTCTGGGAAATGTACCACCAAGAAAATCTTTGGGTGTGACTTTTGGCCTTTTAACGACACTTGGGTTAGATAATAATATTATTAACATTTTATTTAATATAAAAATAAAAATATCCTAAACATGTTTTGTTTTGTTAAAAAGATAATGTGGGGATATATAATTGATATATTTGACTATAAATGTTCATTATAAATCTAAAAATATTTGAAAAATTATGTTATTATTTAAAAAAAATTAGACATCAAATAAATTAAATTATAAATGACACAATAATGATGTAGTGTTTACCTCATTAATAAATGATTTAAATAAATTTGATTATCAAGATTGAAATAACATCCAAAACCTGTATAATTATTATTGGATTGTTTTATATATAAAATTAGTCATTTCAACTTTTTTTTAATAAGTGTTGGACCTTTATTAACCTAAAATTATTATATAATAAAATAATAATTTCACACTTACTAAAAGAGCCCCTCCTCCTCCTTATAAAAAGCCCTCACCTCTAACCCATTACTCACAACACACAAGCCCCTTGGATCATCCAAAATCTTCCAAAATAAGCTATTATTGTACCTATATTACACCTATAATCTTTACCTTATGCATATGTCACTTCAAAAAACCCTTTCGGCTCAATCGAAAGGGAGTTACCTGATTTAATGGTAACGTATTCTCTTATATTCGTTTGTTTTATTTTACTTCTCAAACACCATAAACTATTTTTATTCATTTCTTTGATAACAAAATTAGTATTATTAATATACTAGGTTGTTTTTATGATAATTATTCGAACTAAACTTACATAAAAATCTATCTAATGGGTATAGAACATATTGTTTCTATGGATGACAAACTAACGCCTCGCGAAACGATGATTATTCAATATTCTTCTACCACATCTTATGGTTTCCATTATGATAGAACTATATTTATATATGATATATATTATGTTTCTTTCTCTATATGGTTCTTAAATTATTATTTACAATCATACATTTATGGTTTCCAATATGTGTATATATGATAATTTAATTTGATGATGTGAGGACTACCACCCACTCAAGGTTATATGATTCGTTCATGACATATATGGATCATATAAAGGATGGAGTTAATGAAATTAGGTAACATATATATCTTATGATATTATAATGGAAGTATAATATACATATGTATCCTAATGTTATAATTACATTAAATATGAAATAGAAATGAATGTAGAGTTCATGCGTACGTATGACTTTCCGTATCCACTAATGGTGCATTTAATTTCATATATCCAAATTTTATGTAATATTATAAATACATACATATAATGGATATATATATATTATATATGATTTATAAATCATAAAAATAATTCTGTATATAATGGACTTCTAACCACAAGAACAACATGAAATTATAAGAAGTTCATTTTTGAATCATGTACAAAATATCAACAAAACGACCATTTTTAAATAAATGATTGCATAATGTTTATAACATGGAAATAAGGGATTTAAAAGGAATAATAATAAACCTTAAAAATGGTCTTAATAATGTAGAAATTAACTTTAGAATATTATTCAAGAGATAAAAGAATGAATGGGCCAAGTCGGACATGAGGTAATAGATTTCTTATCTCACTTTTAATTCCGTGAGATTTCAATTATTCACCACTTAATTATTTCATGTGGTGTATTGTGTATAGACATTTGATATATATTTTCATGATTATATTTATATTCATGAATGGTTTTTATTCATTTTGTGGTTATTAACTATTAGTCATACGACTCGATTGATTACAAAGTGGTAAGGGGTTTTAATCTCACTTTTAATTCTTGTGAGATTTCTGCTATATTGGGAACTATTTCCTTTTATATAGTGTATTTTATGCCCATTATTGTATTATTTATTTGATATATATTAAATTATGTTTATTTATATCTTCATTGTATGATCCTTCTTTCGTGTGTTGTTTTTTTTTGTAAATTACCAAATCAGTAAGGGGGATTTTTAACCCAATTTCTATTCCATGGGTTAATTTTCTAATTCTTAGTTATGTCATAATGTGATTATATGTGTAACTCTACTTATTTATTTATTTTTTAATCTACACCACCATTGTGTGGATATACCTTTTACACACAATATTACTCCATTGATAAATTATCAAGTCATTGATATGAACTTGATAAGAGAAATTTTAACACAATTTTAATTAATTGAGTTGAACATCCATGTCAGTGTTGTTTTAAAAAAAATGTGTGTGAATGCTCTCTGATTGATTTACTTAGAAGATCCCATCATATTGAGTTGATTTATTTCTCCCAAACATTATTATGTAATTGATTTATCATTAATCTAATGTTATTGTTTTTATAAGGGATTTCGTCTCAATTAACATTCCATTGAGACTTAATTGTTGTTATACTCCAATTCAGTCCTATATGGTGTATATAATGTCCTTTAAAAAATAATATCAGTAATCCCATTATTGTCTGGATGTTATAAAGGGAAAATAAAATTTTATTCCTCCATTATTTTTATTCAAGCATCTCTCATTTTGTAAAAAATTCTTCAATTAAAATATAGTTTTAAATGTTTTAAATTTTATATTTATAAATATTTCCCATTAATGTCCATGTTTCCAAAATGGTTATGAGGATTTATTTATGTGGAAATTAGTGTTCTAAAATTATTATTCCATTAAATGTTTCAAAGTGGTATGGGATGCTTCAATTAAAAAATCTCTTTATTAAATGTTTTTAATGGTTTTTGAAATGGTTTGATAAAAATTGATTATGTAAATATCCTGAAATAATTTATTGTGATAGAAATATGGAAATTTTTTCATTCCTTTATTATTTTTTTATATATTATTACTATTTTATGGTTCTTCATCCTTATTTACGAATATGTGTTGTATCATGATAATCCAAGGGTGGGTGAACCCAAGATAGCTATCCAATGAATTCAGTAACGTGATAGAGGTAAACATGAATGTTTCTATTTAGAGATTCTTGGAATATACTGTGACAGGTATTCCAAATGTAACACCTTACATAGCTATGATATCTACGATGTAATTATTATATATATGCCAGAATTTACCTTTAAGAGTTATGTTTTCTATTTTTGATTCATAAATCTTATGATGTAATAAGATTTGTTAATGAGCTTATGTTATGTTTGTATTGATGAACTAATGTTTTATTTATTTATTTATAAAACCTACTAATCTTTTTATGAAATACAATGTTTTGAAATTTTTTTCAAATGAATTAAAGATTAATAGGGTCACAGATGGGATCATGGTAATGTCATGTTGTCTAAAACATGGGTCTAGACATGACTCTTTTTTTAAGAGTTTTTATTTTTTTTAATTGAGAACTGTGTAGAACTGTCTAATTTAAAACTTTTGAGATGTAATGTAATATTTATGACCTAATTATGTGAAACACTATACCTGAAAAGATCCTCAATGTGAATTATTCATTTAATTTATTATTGTGTAATGTTTAATGGTCGAGTACTTGCAGGTGGTATCAGAGGTTGGTTTAGGAAACATTAGGGATTATGGGTTTTTGTTAATCACATGGTTAGTCCCTATGACTATTATTTTAGTTAAAGCATTTTTTTATAAATTTTTCAGTCTATGGAATGTCATTTTTAAATGGAAGGCGGATGATCTCAAATGACATTACTATCTCTTCTTGATGACATTCTTGAAATAATTATTTAAAAGTCATGTTCAGATGATTGTGAAACTTTTTCTAGCATACAACTCACTTGCAAGTAGTTGTGTGAGATATCAAACAACTACACTATACCAAGATATCATAAGAGATCATGGGTTGTATTTAATAAAATACTATTTTATCATTATTCTCATATATTCAAGAAAGATAATTATTATCAAAAAAATTTCAAATATTTTACCTTATCACATGATTTTGAAGGATATTATGCTTTTGAAAAAGGTACTGAAGAAGGAGGCCCTTGCGCAACCTATTTATATTTTCTTTTACACTATAGTATCTCAAAACGGACTTATGGTATTTTAAAAGGACCATTGATTGGAGGTTTAAACTCCAATTTTGTCTAATATGTTTTTTTAAAATAGGTTGTTTTAGATGTTTTGAAATTATATGTCATACATTATTATTATTTTAAATTTTTTTTCTACGAATACCCATATCACTAAAGTTGTACAAGGTGTATTTGGATAAGGAAGAAAATGATTTTATAGAATCTCTAAATCATTGTTTCACTTCATGTACATTCTACCTATGTGAACAAGATGATGATGAAACCATATAGACACCATCATAATGGTATGATGTTCATTCTTTTTGGAATAATTTTATTTTATCATATAGAGGTGAATAAAATGACAGTATATAAATTCAATTGGTCTTAATGTATTGGGATGAAAATGGAAGGTATAATAAAACCTTTGAGGTTAAAATATGATATGGTGATTTTTGAGTTTTATGAAAAGGAAAATCCACATTATTGGTGAAAACTCGTCATGTTCGGAAAGGTTGTAGGATTCAATCCCACAACCGAAGGGAGAAAAGTGTGAATCACCTAGCACTATCCTACGTGAGTCCCTAGTTAGTATGACTTATTATTTTAAGTTAAATGATTTTATGAATTAAAAATAATTTGATTTTGGGAACTTATGTTTTATCAAATGGATACCCTAATTATAAGAAAATGATTTGGTGATTATGTGATAGAGGTTGTTTTAGATGATTTTTGCTTTTTTGAAAACATTATATGCAAAAGGGAAATAGAATACTATGGGATCTCATTTGTGGAGTAATTGTAGAATTTTTTTTTCAGACAAAACTATTTTTTTATTGTAGACATATAACGATTTTTTTTATTTATGGAAATGATTAACCTATAATAGAGAATATGTGATTAGGTTATTTTATTTTTAGTATAAAACATTAAGAGTAATTGATGTTATTTGGAGATAAATCTTACGATTTACCATGGAAGACTATGTGATTAAATCCTTATGAGATTTGGTATACAATCTTAGTTTGGATTAATTTGAAGACTTTTACAGAAAGTTGTTTATTGAATGGTCTTTGATGAACATTGGGTAATATTTTATAAATATTAGATATTAAGAGTTGTTTTTATTTTTATAAAAGATTATCCTTTTTTGGGGATTATCTGATCTTGTACTATAAATTTTGATTTTTGTTAATGTCTAAAGATATGGGAAAAATATACTTCATCATTTTTGGATTATGTGATTTTATAGATACTGATTATAACGCTTTCAATGTGAACAAGTCATCTTGAATACTCATCATTTGGATAAATGAGGAGTTTGTGGTAGAAATATAGTAAAGGATGAATGTATTCAAGAAAAGTAAGTATGTTTCCATATGTTCATATTGAATCTCTTAAATAAATTCCTCAACATTCTGACCAGTTACTTAAAACAAAAACAATTTCAGTTAACTTTTTATACTTGGGAATCAAAGACCGTTTAACCCATCACAAGTTTGTGATTTTCTGGTGGTTAACATTCTCTTAATCATGTTTTATACCACATTCCATCAAACATTAATGGTGTTTTTCTCTTCCATATCCATGTTTTCTTATATGGAAGCATAGTATGGGTTATACCGAATGACCTCATAATTTCTCTTTATTTTTTTGAACTGGTATTTTTATTGACACTTTTTCTGATGTGGGGAATTCGATGAAGTTTCCAATCCCAATTTTAAAATTGCGAGGAAACAACTTCCAAAAGGGGAGAAAGGTGTAACATCCCAAGTAAATAAAGAATAATAAATATTCATAATAATTAATATTTGTGAATTAAATATTAATTTTTCTTTAAAGGGGTTTCTATGATCAATGGCGTACCCGATATGCAATAATGGGTTTCTTTGAAATCTTACGTTTCACACAAGGGTGAGTCGTACTAAAAAATAATAATATATTATTATTATTTTAAATATTAGATAATGCATAGCCATTCTAATTGCAGGAATTAGAAGAACTAACTAAAATATGATAATAAATGTTTTTTAATTTTTTATACATTTATCCAATAAATGATAGAGGCTTCAAATGTGAATTAATATAATTAAAATAACACATAATCTAATATTCGTGAAAAGGATGATTTAATGCCATTTAAAGGAGAACCATAATTAAATATTGTTTTGGATACATTAATTTGTTATATTTTACAAAAGATTATTATTTAGATTTGTGACATCATAATTTACTTTGGGTAAATTTTTTGTGTTTTTCCGATAAAATTCATTTTTTAATGAATAGTGAAAAAATACTATACTTTAATTCAAAACATCCATTTATTTTAAATTATTTTTATGGTTAGATTATCTTTTTAAAAGGTTTTATGGTGTAATTAGATAATATTTTTACCATGTAATATAATTATGGTTATTATATGTAATTTCACATTGAAAATTGACATAAACAAGTGTCAATGTTTTAATAGTAATAATTTCTTAAAAACATGCTTTTTGGTTTAACAGTGTAAATTAATATTAAATTAATTAATGAAACTTCTATGTATTGAATTTAGTATAATAGACATCATTTTATAATTCTTAACATAAAAAATAGATTAGACTGATGGTTTGGTATTTTTCTGAATAAAATGGGTTTTTGATGAATACTGAAAACACTGAGTAGTAGATAAAAAGATGACTATTTTCATTTAAATGAAATTTTACCAAATACATGAATTGAATTTTGAATATCCGACATAAATTTTTGGTATTAGTATGTAAATTATTGTTTAATAAGATGAAAATATTTTTTTCTGAATAATATCTTTTGACTTTTATTTACCACAGTTAATGGTAAATAAGGTAATTCAATGTAAAAAACAATATTACAATAATATTAAATTACCTTAACACTTGACCTAAACTTTTTTTATGAGTAATGGATGACCAAAAAAATATTTTCATGAGAATTTTGGAATTTTAATGCCACATGGGTAAGAAAATGGTATTAATTACTTTTTATTTAAAGTAAAAATAAAAATATCATAAACATGTATTATTTTGAAACAACAATTTTAATGTGGGGTTATATAAATTATAGATTTGACTATAAATATTCATTATAAAGTTAAATATTTTTCATACATGATGGTTTTTTTTATAATTTTTAGATACGAAATAAATTAAATTATTTATGACACAATAATGTTGCAGAGATTACCTCATTAATAAACCATTTTAATAAATAAGTTTATAAAGATTAAATTGATATCCAAAACCAGTCCAATTTTTATTGGATGATTTTATTTTGGCCATGAGTCATCTTATATTGGACATTAAATATTTTTGGACCTTACGAACCCAAAAAATTTATATTATTAAATAATATTTTCACACTTTCCTAAAGACCTCTCCACCTATTATAAAAATAACTCACCTCTAAACAATTACTAACATCATTCAAGATTATTTGATCATCCAACCTATTTCCAAATAATCTCTCAAAATACCTCTCTTCCTACTAGAATCATTACCTTAGGCATAAGACACTTCATGAATCCCTTTTGGTTCAAACCATTGGGAGTTACCAGATTAAAAGTTGACGTCTTATTTTAAGTTCTTTTGTTTTATTTTACATCTTCAACCCACTAAAAAAATTATTTCTTTATTTTATAACAACAATAGTATCAAAAATATATATTGTGGTTTTTATGATAATTATTGTAACTACACCTACACACACCTCTATCTAATGGGTAATGAACATATTGTTTCTGTGGACGAAAAACTTACACCTCACGATATGATGATTGTTCTATCTTCTCCTACCACCACGTATAGTATCCATTATGATGGAACTATATTTATATACGATATAAATAATGTTTTATGTTTTCTCTATGCTTCTGAATTTTTTTTACACATATACCAATATGCTGTCCAGTATGTTTATATACTATAATTTCATTTGAGGAAGTGGAGACTACCACTCCCTCAAGGTGATACGATTCGTTAATGAAATACATGGAACACATATTACCTGGAATTAATGAAATTATGTATCATATATATCAAATTATATTATACTATAATTATAATATTCTTATGTATCATTATTTTTTTACATTCCATTAAATATGAAATAGAAATGAAAGTAGCATTCATGCGTATGTACAGCTTACCGTGTCTATGAACAGTGCATTTCATTTCTTATCCCCAAATGTTATGTAATATTACAAATACATACATATACTATATATATATATGATATAAATTATATATATATCATTAAAATCATTATATAGATAATGGACTTTTTGTAACTCCCCGACCCCAGTTACCCAGAGTCGATGCATTATTACATAACATTGGCATGATCACAAGAAAGATAAAATCTCAAAAGACCAATTAGTTTAGTATCCTTTGAAACACTAGATATATTCACAAATTTTACATTACATCATAAAAATGAAAACCAAAACAACATAGTCTCCATTGTCCACACTCGTATCCCTTCATACTATCCCTGCAGGTCATTCATAATTTACTTTTTCACATCCTGGGAAAAATAAAACATAGAAACGGGGTGAGCTCAAATGCCCAGTAAGGATAAAAATATAGTTCAAACTTTCATAAATAAGAATAAACATTTAAGTCAATGTATAACTAAAAAAAGCCTTTTAAACTTGAACTTCAACATAGTATGGAAAAAATAAAATGAAATAATGCCATTTTCTTATTCACATGGATATTCTACTAATGGAATAATCACATGCAATATCAATAACCACTTTCATAATGATGGAATTCATAATGCCAGACTATCATAACTACATATCCAAGGCCTCGTGCCAAGAATACAAATAAGATTTTGCCAAGGCCTTGTTCCAAGACACTAGTTTCTCTCATGAGACCTACCGATTCATCAAGGAGCTATAGCAGGCTCCACCCATCACATATTAAGTCCAATGCATACCTCATATGAACAGGTTTAAACATAACATAAACATTTGTATTAAAACTAGAATACGATATGTCAATACATTCTCCATAAACCATGCATGGTATAAAAATAAAACATCCACATTCAAAAAAATCGCAAAATCTTCAATACAATATGGAAGTTTTGTATCATAATAAATCAAATTTAAATAAGATTAAAATACATCAAAGGATTTTGACATAGATGAATTCAAAACCATTTGAGAGAAATATCCCTTTTTTGAAATCATTTAAAAGTCACATAATTATAAAATAAAAAATTTACTTTGAAAATTTTCTTATAAGCTTGTATGGGAAGCTTCAACGATTTTATAATGCCGGAAAATTGCTTCACCCGCCATATAAGTTAAAAAAAGACTTTCTTACCTTAATTCTATCGAAAAGCTTAAAAAGTAACATGTATGGAAAATGGCAGAAATATTCCCTTATAAACATCTTATAAAAAGTAAAACAAGTTTATAAATTACTTTAACCCATATTCTACAAAATAGTAAAAATGTTTTGAAATAAATTTTAATGAAACGTTGATGTGGATGATAAAGAGGTCCCAGTAGATTATTATGTATAAACGACCTCAGATAATGAAGAGATTGAAAAATAAACCCTTAAATTGTACTTCTACTTGGTTGGGGGTAGGTTAACCCCTTGAATAATGGTGAAATAATTGTTATTAAATAATAAAAGAATCATATACATTATTTTGTAATCATATACGATATTTTAACATTTCATTGTTAATAATATCTTAGTATTATCGTCGTTTCGGGTGTTAACTTACTTGTTTTATTTTATATGTTTTGTTACGTAATCCATGTTTTTCATGGATAGGTTGTATCTTATTCACATCCAGAATGATATCATGTCCTTAAAAATTATTTTTATATCATAAAATGATAAATATACTTTAATGGATACGATGTAGATTGAATCTCATCGCGTTCATGGAGACGGTAGTCCGTACGTACGCACGAGCGGCAATATCATTCTTTCGATATTAAAATAATATATAATTGGATGGTATATCATATATAAAGAATCATTATCATGTTATATTTATTATTTAAATTTATTAAAAATCATTATTATACCCATCCAAATACTAATATATTGAATAACAATTACACCACAACGTGGAGACGGTAAGCCGTACGTACACACGTATTGTGACATGTCATTCAAAGGATGGATAGAATACTGAATATGGTTGTACCATATTTACAATAATATTAATGTATATAGTAGATACTATATTCACTATTTTATAATGGGAATAACAAAGAAAGAAGAAGTTGAAGAAGAAATGAATTTGAAAAAGGGTGGTGAAAACATTACCTCTTCTTCGGGTTCTTTCTTCTGATTTGATCAAAAGGGCTCCGTAGGTTGGATTTATGATAAAACCAATGCCTCTAGGTTGTAGTGAGTGATGTTGAGAGAGTATTTGGGTGGGGTTTGTCCAAACCAAAAGGCTTTGAAGATGTTAATTAATGAGAAGGGGGAGTTCCATTTTATAAGAGGGGTGAGTGACACCTTTGGAAAAGCTAGAAATATTATTTTATAATAAATTCATATTCAGTTTATAATGGATCCAGAGCGGATTATTTAAAATTAAAGGTGGTTATGGGTCGAGAAACACTCAACCAATATAATTTAGACAGTTTTGGGTTATTATATTAACCTTATCTTTTAGTGTTAACTCTTAGTTAATTAGTTTGACACTTACCGTGTCACTTTGTATTTTTATATTATATAGTTAATAAACATACTATATACCTCAAAAATACCCCCAAGTGGTCCATTAATGATAAAAATATCATGATAAAAGTCTTTTGTCCGAACCTTGGATTTTTAGGAATTGAATATCAATTAATAATATAAAATTTGTTTTAAAAACTCTTTTTTGTCAATTTTGACACTATTTGGAAAATTGATTTTTGTGAAAATCATTACAGAATGATTAATTCAAAGAAAATTAATTAAACCAATCCTAACATGTAATATTAACCAATAAAATTAGCGTAATTCCTAAAAAGCCTCAAATTATATTTATTTGTGTATTTATAATATCAATTATTTTAATTTTTATCTATTTTGGTAATTACTTCATCATCATTGTGTCGTAAATAAATTAAATTATTTAATGTCTAAAAATTATAAATAATATATTATTATGTAGGAAATCTTTTTATATTTCTAATTAATATTTATAATCGAATTTATCTTATTTTTAACCCTATATTAAAAATGTATTAGTAAATAAACATTGATTTTAACTCTTCTAACTGTACTTTGATTTAAATAATAATAAATGTCCAAATATAATCCATGTGAATCTAAATGATAATATTTTATTCCTAAGGTTGTTTTGGGTCGAGATACACTTGTCCAATAGTATTAGGACATGTGTTAGGTTATATTAATATTATTTTTACCCTTAATTACCCTATTTACTTTTAACTGTGGTAAATAAAAGTAAAAAGTTACTATTCACCAAAAATTATTTTCATCTAATTGAACCACATTTTACTCCTTGATATTAACCATGTCTCTCGTATTTTCAAAATTCCACTCACAGAAGCTGTAAAAGTATGTTTTATGAAAAATTCAGTTGTTTTAACTACCACTTAGTGGTTTCACTATTCGTCAAAAAATGATGTTTTTCAGAAAAATACCAAAAAATCACCCTAGGCTAACTTCTATATTATGAATCCAAAAATGAAGTCCATTTTGAGAGATAAAATTTATAAAATTGTAAAAAGTATGTATTACTATTCATAACGGCTAGTTTGATTGGTTGTGGTGTGTTAGAACTCGATGTTGCGTACAACACACGCTATTACATTATTCAAATAGAAGCGTACCGTAGAATCTTGGGCTGTTACATTCTCCCCCCCGTCAAATAATTTCGTCCTCGAAATTTATAGAATACTACTGCATGAAAAGACTCGGGTGGTTCTTCATCATAAGATCCTATGGTTCCCACGTTGCCTCTTCCATCTTATGGTTTCTTCACAAGACTTTTACCGGACGAGTCGTCTGGTTTCTCAGTACTTGTTCTCTCGTATCAAGAATCTTGAAGGGCTCTTCGCAATAAGAAAGATCGGGTTCCCGTTATAATTCCTCATAGGCGAGTACATGCGTTGGGTCAGGCATGTATTTCCTCAAGAGAGTTACGTGGAACACATCGTGAACATTGGAGAGACTTGGCGGCATTTCCAATCGGTAAGCTACAACCCCAATTCGTTCTAGAATTTAGAAAGGCCCGATGTACCTGGGACTCTATTTACCTTTCTTACCAAAATGTATGACTCACTTACATGGATATACCTTCAGGAAAACATGATCACTAGATTGAAATTCCAAATCCTTCCTTTGATTATCGGCATAGCTCTTCTGCCTACTTTGAGCTGGTTTGAAATGGTTCTGGATTACCATCACCTTTTCCATTGTTTTCTTTACATGTTCTGGGCCTACAAGTTTTATTTCACCAATGTCATGCCAACAAGTTGGTATGCGACAACTCTTTCCATATATCGCTTCATATGGTGAAATCTGAATACTCGAATGGAAGCTATTGTTATAGGAAAATTATACCAGAGGTAAATATTGATCCCACATACCCTGAAAGTCAAGTGAGCAGGATCTCAACATGTCTTCTAAGGTTTGAATAGTTCATTCTGATTGTCCATCTGTTTGAGGGTGGTAGGTAGTGCTCAAATGAAGTTCAGTATCCAAGTATTTCTAAGGACTTTTCCAGAATCTTGAAGTAAAACGGGGATCACGATCCGAAACAATCGATAGGGGTACTCCATGAAGTCTCAAAACATCATCAATATATAGTCTTGCTAGATGTTCTAGTGGTAGATATTCACTTATAAAAAGAAAATGTGCTGACTTGGTAAGACAATCAACAATAACCCATATTGCATCGTTCCTTCTAGGAGTCTTTGGTAGTCCCATGACAATGTCCATCATGATATTATCCCATTTCCACTCAGGTATGGGAAGAGGATTCAATACTCCACCAAGATGTTTCCTTCTAGCTTTCACTTTTTGAAAAACCATTCATCTTGACACAAAATCAACAATCTCCCTCTTCATGTTGTCCCACCAAAAATGTTCCTTCAAATCTCTATATATTTTGGTGCTCCCAGGGTGTATAGAGAAATTGAAACTATGAGCATCGTCCAACAATTCCCTTTTTAAATTAGGTAAATCAGGAACACAAAGTCTCCTCACTAATTTCAAAATTCCATATTCATAAAAAAAGTCACTCAATCTCCTATAATTCACAGATTTAATCCTCTTTTGAAATTCTTCATCATCGGTATGAGAACTCTTTATCCTTTCCAGTAAAGATGGTTTGGAAACCATTTAAAAAAGAATTGATTTTTCTCCTTCCCTGGTCATTCCCATGTCCATCTTCACTAGATCCATGAAAATTGGATCCCTTTCAATTCTCATATTGTTCAAAACTCCACGATATTTTCTGCTCAAATCATCTGCCACCTTGTTTTCCTTCCTCGGGTGGTAGTGTATCATGCAATCATAATCCTTGAGTAATTCAAGCCATCTCCTTTGCCTCATGTTGAGTTATTTTTGTGAGAAAATATACTTCAAACTCTTGTGATAAGTATAAATCTAACATTTTTCACCATAGAGGTAGTGCCTCCATATCTTCAAAGCAAAGATCATAGCTGCTAACTTGAGATCATGAGTAGGATAGTTTTTTTCATGAATTTTCATCTATCATGATGCATATGCAATAACCCTATCATTCTGCATAAGGACACAACCAAGTCCATTCTTCGATGCATCACTATAAATAACAAACCCATCATTCCCCGATGGTAGAGTCAATAAAGGAGCATTGAATAATATTCTCTTCAGTTCTTTGAAACATTCTTCAAACTCTTTTTTCCAAACAAATTTAACCCCTTTACGTGTGAGCTTTGTTAATGGGTCAGCCAACCATGCAAAATTATGGATGAAACGTCGATAATAACCTGCTAAACAAATAAAACTGTGTACCTCAGTTATACTTGTAGGTGCTGGCCATTCATGGATGGCCTTGTTCTTAGAAGGATCAATGGAAATTCCATCCTTAGAGAAAATATGGCCAAGAAATGAAATCTCTTGATGCCAGAATTCACACTTGCTAAACTTCCCACATAATTCATGTCTTCTCCGAGTCTTCAATATAATGCGCAAGTGATTTTCATTATCTTTGTAGATTTTGGAGTATACCAAGATATATAAATAAATACCACTACAAAGTCATCTAGATATTCCTTGAAAACTCTGTTTATTAGATCCATAAAAACAGTGGGTGCATTAGTCAATTCAAAAGGCATTACTATAAACTCGTAATGCATGTACCTTGTTCGAAATGTTGTCTTCAGAATGTCTTCCTTCTTCACACAAAACTGATGTTATCCAGATCGAAGGTCAATCTTCGAAAATTATTGAGATCCATGCAGTTTGTCAAATAAATCATCAATGCGAGGTAGGGGATACTTCTTCTTTATTGTTATTGCATTGATCGCCCTGTAGTCGATACAAAACCTCATAGATCCATCTTTCTTTTTATCAAAAATAACAGTGTCTCCCCATGGAGAAACACTAGGGAGAATAAATCCCTTATTACTCAATTACTCTAGTTGTTTATTTAGTTCAACTAATTCTACAGTGGACATTCTATAAGGGGTCTTCGATATTGGCCTTGATCTAGGAATTAAATCAATGGAAAACTCAACTTCTCGTTCTGGAGCATGTCCTTGTAAATCATCTGGAAACACATCTACATATTCATTCACAACAGGTACATCCTCTATTTGAACATTCCTTTCCTCACCCATAGTCATTTCATTTTCTTCCTCCCCAATAATTGAATTTAGTTGAGCTACTGGGGGTGGATCTAGATAAGAATTAGCTGGTGACGATTCTTCTCTAATGATAAGGTGTTCCTTATCATCATCATAAAAAATTGTAACCTCCTTCTTCTTACAATAAATCTTCACATCATGGTCTGAAAGCCAGTCCATACCGAGGATTATGTCAAACTCAATCATGGGTATGACGATTATATCAGAAGATAAAGAACGTTTATTTTCTCAAATGGGGACAGATTCACGAAAATTTGTTGCAATGATACTTCCCTTAGGAGTTTTAACTGACAAATCCCTTGTTAGATCAAATTGTAAATATCTAATTGTCTTAGAAAACTGGGATGATACGAAACAATGCGATGATTCAGAATCAAATAATGCATTTGCTAACTTAAGGAAACCATTAAATTAACCACCACCGCGTCTTTCGGAGAGTCTACTTCAGCAGTTGTGATAGCATAAGCTTTCCCTTTATCCCTTGCCCTTTTCTGAGGTAAGTTACCCTAACGCTTAGGACATTCATTTTCATAATTCCCCATCTCCATGGAATTGTAGCACTGAACATCGGAAGCTTCCTTCTTCCCTTTGCAATCACGAGCATGGTGTCCTTTTTCACCACACTTGTAACAGACACCCATTCCCTTCAAGAATGTACCGGGGTGTTTCTTACCACATTTACCACATGATAGATATTCAACCTTTCCCTTCTTCCCCTTATTTTCATTCCCAGATTGGTCAGCAGATCTCTTCTTCTCTTGCTTTGTTTAATGTCATAAGACATAGAGAATTCCTTTTCTATCTTGATAGCACATGAGAGAATGTATTCGTACGATGAGAAGGATTGTGAGACTAATCCTCGACGAATAAATTGTTTTAACCCATCAAAGAAACGATCAATCTTACTTCATGGGTTACATCTATAATCTCTAGCATACATTGCTCTCCTTGTAAATTTAGCCTCTTACTTTGCAACATTCTCATCCTCCTTTTGTCTCAGACTCAGAAATTTCCTTTCCATATCTGCTCGATGGTCACGAGGAAAGTATTTTTCTAAAAACAGATATTTGAACTCCCTCCATTCCATATTTGATACTTCATCATCTTTCTTCGCGTTTTCAATCAATGACCACCATTGATCAGCATCTCTAGTGACGCGGTAAACTGTCATGATAACCTTTTCCCGTTCACTACTTCCCAATGCCTGAAATATTTTCTCTAGGGAACTTATCGATTGCTCAGCTACTAATGGATTTGTACTCCCATTGAATGTTGATGGTTTTTTCCTCATTTAGCGATCTAACATTGATCCTCCATGTTGTTGATCAGGGTTCTCCATACGGGTAAGGTTATTATACATAACCTGAGTGAGTTGTCCTAGTATGGTGATTAGTTGATCAGCACCAGTTGCATCACCAGCTCCACTATAATTATCTTGAGTAGGAGATGAATCCCTACATGGAGTGTGTGCAGTGATACAGTTTCCATTTCTTCCACTAGTCTCCATTTCTAAACAATGGAAAAAATTAGATCAGTTTATTAATCAAAATACATAATTCCAAACTTATATAACACTTTACATAAATTGAACTATATTTGGATATAATCCATAATCATAAAAAAAATTTCATTGAGGAAGTATATACTCATAAACCCTTCATAATGATTTGAAATGATAATGAGAGTTATCCTCTGCATATCCCCCAGTAGTGTCATAACCGACAGTGCAATAAGGCACGTTGTCGTGCACCGGTTCCCGTTCGAGTCTAGCTCAAAGTGGTGTTTTCGGGTTTTAACCCTAGGTACATATGTGCCAGAGCCGCCTCTACCTACTCGTATCCAGACATGGATTATTGCTCGGAAAACTCAGAAAATCTCTTCAATGCCAAAATTCTAGGAAGTTCTTCTATACTAATCCTCATAGTCCATCTTAAATCTATGTGCTCTAATCCGATTTTATCTAAATCTAGCTTCCAAGGCCTGTACTAAACTTCCTCTGATACCAACTGTAATGCCCTGACCCCAGTTACCCAGAGTCGGTGCATTATTACATAACATTGGCATGATCAAAAGAAAGATCAAGTCTCGAAAGGCCGATTAGTTTAGTAGCCTTGGAAACACTAGATATATTCATAAAGATTTACATTACATCATACAAATGAAAACTACAATAACATAGTTTCCATAGTCCACGCTCTTATCCCCTCATACTATCCCTGCAGGTCATTCATAATTTACTTCTTCACAACCTGTGAAAAATAAAACATAGAAAAGGGGTGAGCTCAAATTCCCAGTAAGGATAAGAATATAGCGGAAACTTTCATAAATAAGAATAAACATTTAAGGCAATGTATAACTAAAACAAAATCTTTTTAAACTTGAACTTCAACATTGTATGGAAAAAATAAAATGAAATAATTCCATTTACTTATTCACATGGATATTCTACTAAACTAATAATCACATGCAATATCAATAACCACTTTCATAATGATGGAATGCATAATTCTAGACTATCATAACCACATAGCCAAGGCCTTGTTCCAAGACTACAAATAATATTTTGCCAAGGTCTTGTGGCAAGACACTATTTTGACTCATGATACCTACCTATGCATCGAGGAGCTATAGCGGGCTCCACTCATCACATATGAAGTCCAATGCATTCCTCATATGAACATGTTTAAACATAACATTAACATTCTTACTAAAACTAGCATACGAAATGTTAATACTTTCTCCATAAACCATGAATGGTATAAAAATAACACATCCATGGTCAAACAAATCACAAAATCTTCAATACAATATGGAAGTTTTGTATCATAATAAATCAACTTGAAATAAGATAAAAATCCATCAAAGGATGTTGACATAGATGAAACCAAAACTATTTGAGAGAAATATGCCTTTTTTTGAAATCATTTAAAAGTCACATAATTATAAAATAAAACATTTACATTGAAAATTTTCTTATAAGCTTGAAAGGGAAGATTCAATGATTTTATAACACCGGAAAATAGCCGCACCCACCATATAAGATAAAAAATACTTTCTTACCTTAATTCTATCAAAAAGGTTAAAAACAATCTTGTTTGGAAAATGACGGAAAGATTCATTTATAAAACTCTTATAAAAAGTCAAACAAGGGTATAACTGACTTTAACCCATATTCTATAAAATATTGAGAATGTTTTGAAATAAATTTTTAAGAAACATGGATGTGGATGATAAAGAGGTCCCAATAGATTATTACGTATAAACAACCTCGGATAATTAAGAGATTGCGAAATAAACCCTTACCTTGTACTTTTACTTGGTTGGGGGTAGGTTAACCTCTTGTATAATGGTTAAATAATAATTATTAAATTATAAAAGAATCATATACATTATTATGTTATCATGTATGATCTTTTAACATTGCTTTGTTAATAATATCTTAGTATTATCGTCGTTTTGGGTGTTAACTTACTCGTTTTATTTTATATGTTTTGTTACGTAAGCCATGTTTTTCATGGATAGGTTGTATGTTATTCGTATCCAGAATGATATCAAGTCCTTAAACAATATTTTTAAATCATAAATTGACAATTATACTTGAATGGTTACGATGTAGAATGAATATCATCGCGTTCGTGGAGACGGTAGTCCGTACATACGCACGAGCGACAATATCACTCTTTTGATATTAAAATAATATATAATTGGATGGTATATCATATATACAGAATCATTATCATGTTATATTTATTATTTACATGAATTACTATAACATCCCTGGTAAATAAAGAGTATTACATTTTCACATTTATCTATATTTGTGAATAAAATATTAATATAACTTTAAAGGGGATGCTATGCTCGATGGCGTACCCAACACGCAACAACGAGTTTCTTGGGAATCTTACGTTGCACTCTAATAATAAAATAAAATTTATTTTAAATGGTAGTTAATGCCTAGAAGTTGTAATGGAAGTAATGAACAGAAATAACTACAAAATTATTATATATGTTTGTCAAATATTTTTACTCTTTACAATAAATGTTAGAGGATTAAAAATGCGAATGAATCCAATTTTAAGAGTAGACAGTCTAATATTTTTTAAAAGGTCGATTAACCGCCTTTTGATGGCGAACCTCTTTTAAATCCACTTTGGAAATTTTATGTGTTATATTTGAAAAAATAAAATTCTTCTTTATAATCGGCACATCAATATTTACTTTGTGTAAATTTTTGGTATTTTTCTGCTAAAGTTCATATTTTTTAATGAATAGTGAAAAATGTTGTATTTTAATTCAAAACCTCTTTCTAATCAAATTTATTTATATGACTAGATAATCTTTATAATTGGTTTTAAAGTGTAAATAGAATATATTTTTACTATTTAATTCAATGGTGGTCATTGTATTTAATACCACTTTGAGGTAGGACTTAAACGAGTGTCAATCTTTTAAAAGATATTGTTTCTTAAAAACACGCTATTTGTTTTAACAGCGGGGTTTAATTATAAAATTAATTAATGAAAATTCTATTTTATGAATTTGGTAAAATAGACATCATTTTTTATTTTGGAATATCAAATTTAGCATAGGGTGAATTTTTGGTATTTTTCTGAAAAACTTCAATTTTTTTGATGAATAGTGAAACCACAAAGTGGTGGTTACAAAATTTGAATTTTCGTTTAAATGGGACTTTACCACTTCGGTGATTTGAATTTAAAAAATCCAATTTAAATGATTTTAATTGTTAAGTAAAATGTGGTTCAATGGTATGAAGATAATTTTTGATGAAAAGTAACTTTTAAGTTTTATTAATCGCGATTAAAGGTAATTAGTGTGATTTAAGGTAAAAATGATACTAAAATAAAATGAAAATATATTGACACTTGTCCTTACCCTATTGTATGAGTTATGGCCGACCAAGACAACCCATGGGTAGATTTTTGGAACCCCATGGAGCCACTTGGGTTTGATAATGACATTTATGCCTTTTATTTAAAGTTAAAATAAAAATGTCACAAACATGATTTGTTTTACTAAAACAATTTTTACATGTGGTTATACAAGTCATAATTTTTAATATAAATATTAATTGGATAGATAAAAAGATTTCTTACATCATAGTATTTTTTTTATAATTTTTAGACCTTAAATAAATTAAATTCCTTATGACATCATGATGATGCAGTGATGACCTCATTATTTAACGATTTAAATAAAATGAAATGGTAATGCAAAATCTAGGACCTACACATGTCAAAAACCAATTGGATGGGTGGATTTTGAACCCTTATAACCTTTTCCTCGAAACACATCAATGTGGGGCCATTAAAGTCCGAAAACCATTTGAAAATCAAGGAACATTTTATACTTTACCAAGAGTGCCCCTCCTCTCCTCTTATAAAAGGCCCCAACCTCTACCACCCTACCCACACCTCTCAAGCCTTTGGTTCGGCCATGCTATGATATTTTTGTCTCTCCAAATCCCTCTCCTAATCCTAGAAGCCTTAACATAGTCAGTAAGCTCTTCATGAATCCCTTTTGGTTCAAACCAAAGGGAGTTGCCCAATTTTAAGGCAACGTCTTCACTTGTGCTCTTTTGTTTTATTTTGCTTCTCCAACCCCCTAAACTCTATTTATTAATTTATTTTGTAACTACTCCAGTATATTAAATATACTAGGATGCTGTTATAATAAGTATTTGATCTAAACTTACACACACCTTCATCTAATGGTTAAAGAACATACTGTTTCTGTGGATGGCGAATTTCTGCCTCACGAAACGATGATTGTTCAACAATCGTATAACACCTTCAAAGGTGGCCATTAATATGTCACTATGTTTATATATGATATATAATATTTTTATGTTTTACATAAACTTATGTTTTTTTCATTTGTGGAATACCTTTATGGCTTCCATTATGGGTATACGCGATATCTTCATTTTAGGAAGTGCGGACTACCGCTCCCTCAAAGTGATTTGATTCGTTAATGCCATATGAGGGACGTATAAAGGATGGATTTAAAGTTATTATATATGATGTTATACTGTAATTATAATATACCTTTATATCATTATTTTTTTCTATCCATTAAAGTATAAGATTGAAATGAAAGTAGCGTTCATGCGTACGTACGGCTTGTCGTCTCCATGAACGTTGCATTTCATTTCTTATCCTCAAATGTAATGTACTATTATAAGTACATATAATGGATATATATGATTTATGATAAATATTAAGGATGAATATAATTCTGGAATTAAAAATATACACATCTCTCATTTATTTTTAATTCCATTAATATGATATAGAAATGAAAGTAGCGTTCATGCGTACGTACGGCTTACCGTCTCCATGAACGGTGCATTTCATTTGATACTCTTAAATGACTATGTAATATTATAAATACATTTATATTCTGTATATATATGATATATATGATATCCAAATCATTAATATCATTATTGAGATAATGGATATTTGACTACGTGAACAACATGTAAATATAAGAAGTTAACTTTTGACTTAAGTACCAAATATCGACAAAACAAACATTATTAACTTAAATTATTACATGATGTTTATAACATGTCAATAATTGATATAAAAGGAATAATTAACTTGAAAAAGGGTCTTAATAAAATAGAAATTAACTCATGTTTATTATTCAGGACGTTAATGAACGATCGAGTCAAGTCGGACCGGGGTAAGGGATCATACTCCTCTCTTTCTTTTTAAGTATGCTCTTTTATGTAATTCCTTTTAAATATCATCGTTCTTGTTATTGGAATGTTATTTTATATTAATATTACTGTAATTTTTATGTTCATATGATGAGATACCCTATTCTCTCTCATCAATCCATTTGGGATGTTTTTAGTGGCGCCGTTTGGCTGCCGAATTTTCATAAGAGATCTAACCTCTCTCTTTCTTTTTAAGTACTCTCCTTTATGTTACTTCTTTTAAGATCCTATTTGTTATAATGGGGGATGTTCTTTCATATTCCTCTTTCTGTAAATTTTATTTTAATATGATGAGAGACCCTATTTGATCTCATCAATCCATTTTTCGAAGTTTTATGTGGCGCCGTTAGGCTGCCGAGTTTTCGTAAGGGATTTTTCATGTCATTTTATTCTCGTGAGATTTATGCTACATTTTCCACATTTTCCTTTGATTGGTGTATGTACATTCCATTATTTTACTCATTGTGTAATATAATTTCATTTATGAGTATTTACATCAATGTTGTATTGTCTTTCTTTCACGGGGTGTATGTTTCGAAAGATACCCATGTCAGTAAGGGAACCTTTCACCGTCCTTTTTTTAAAAGACTTCTTTTGTTATGTCTTTTAATTCACATACTATTATGTTGGGATATGTTATTATATATCCTTATTTGTGTAAATTTTATGTCCAAGTGATGATATCCCCTTTATCTCTCTCATCAACCCTTTTTGTAAAATTTTATGTGACGCTGTTAGGCTGTCGAATTTTACCAAGGGAACTTCTTATCCCAATTTCAATTTCTTTGGGTTCAACATGTAGTTATTGAATATGTCATCCTTTGAATATGTGTGAATAAAAATTTATTGTTTTACACTTAATGTCCACTTATATTGGGTGTATTTATATTTGTCACACATAATTATGAGATTGATTTATCCTTAATTTAAGGATACCTTCTTTATAATGGATTTCATCTCATTTTACATTTCTTTTGAGACTTCATTGTTGTCATGCACCAATTCACTCTTATATGGTGTGCATACTGTCCTTTGACATATTATATCATGAATTCCTTTATTCTCATGATATTATAAAGTTCGGATTAAATGTTATTCCTCTATTATTTGTATTCATGAGTCTCTCATTTTGTTAAAAACTCGTTAACAAAAATATCATTTTAAATGTTTTAAAGATTTATTATTCAAAATCATTACCTTTAATTTCCATGTTTTCAAAAAGGTTTTCAGTATTTATTTATATGGACATTAATTTTTTAAAATTCTAATTCCAATAAAAGCATCAAAGTTGTATGGGACACTTTGATTCAAAATTCTCTTTTAATGATTTTTGAAAATGGATTGATTAATTCAATATCTTGGAATTACTTATTTTGATTGAAAATGAAATGTTGTTATTGAAATGTTTATATTTTCAATATTTTATGTGTAATGATGGTACTTAGACATTTTACGGGTGGTTACATGAAAAACCATATCACGGGTGGTGCCGTGAATACCAGGACGGGTGGTTACGTTATAACCTCCAATGCATTGGGTGTGGAAGTCGGCCGTATGCCTTTTCCATTAAGTATGTATGGAAGTTGGCCGAATGACTATTCCATTTAGTGATATGTGTGGATGTCGACCTTATGGTTATTCCACTTAAGTATGTTTATGTCCCAAGTTATCTTTATATGTTATGTGATCTTTATATGGGTTTTATGTTAATATTTTGGTTACAGAAGGGTAAGAAAGGAACTTTCATTCAGTGAAGAGTTTTTACTACTTCAAAAAGTTGAAAAGTATTACATTGATAAAGTATACATGGTTTACTTGTTGTTTTGAAATACTAACAATTTTCATTCTTTGTGTATCCCTTACTGAGCTTTTTATGCTCATCCCAAGTTTTTTTGAAATGTTTTTCACGGGATTTAACGTGGAATAGGGTCAAGGATGGGATCAAGGGAAAGTCATGCAACCTAAAACATGGAACTAGACATGTTTCTTTTTAAGAGTTTTTATTTTATGGAAACTTAGTAAAAGTTTCTTGTTTGTAATCTTTTGAGATGTAATAGTTATGTCCTAATTCTCTAAAACTCTAAACCTGAAAAGATCCTCAATGTGAATTATTCATTTAATTCAATATTAAGTAAGGTTTAAGGCTGGGGCCTTATAGTTGGTATCAGAGGTTGGTTTAGATAACTTTAGAGGTTAGGGTATTCTCTATGCACAAGGGACACTACCATAATGGTTAGGATTTCATAAAGAGTCCTAGTTTTAGAAAATGTGAATGAGTAAGTATATATTTGTGTTTACCTTCCTCATTAGTACATGATGGTTTTGTTGATATACTCACACTGACATTTCTGTTTTTAGTGAATTGATGGATCTAGCAGGCACCAATGTGACAATAGGTTTGAAGAAAACTATGGTGGTTCTCTGATTAAGAGACTGTATGAAATGGGGTATTCAATGATGAAACTCATGGTTGTTCTAAACCAACTATCATGGAGTCATGATCATCCACTTGAACCTTGGTATGTTCTGTAATTCATCATGTATGAGATGACCAATCGATGTAGAAGTTCAGGTAAAAATTATAAAGGTAACCATTAGAGTTTATATGATCCTTAATTTTGATGTAATTATGTGTTATTATATGTTATGATGGAAAATGAAAGGAATGAGATAAACTTGAGGTTAAAATATGTTATGATCATTTTTGAAGATTTTATCTCGTTTTGGGGAATGTTTTATGAATTATATAGTTTTGGAAAAAGGACCACACGCAGACCGTGTGACAACCTGTGGCGTCGGGCAAAGCTGCGGGAATCAAACCCACAACCAAAGTGTGACTGGTATTTATCACCTACCACTGGACTACGTGAAGTCCCTGGTTAGTTTGACTAATTCTTTTTAGTGAGATGATTTTAGGAATCAAGAGTAAGATTATTTTTAGTTTATCTATGGAAATGATTAACCTATCATGGAGGATATGTGATTAGGTTAATTACTTTTCAATATGAGAATTTAAGAGAAAGTAATGTTATTTGGATATAAAAGTTAATTTGTACCTTGGAAGACTATGTGAATAAATACTTAAAATATTTGGGTTTCAATCTTGGTTTTGTTTACTTTGAATAATTTTAGGGACAATTGTTTATCGAATGGTCCTCGTTGAACTTTTGGTTTTGTTGGACAAATTTTAGAGATTATGAATAGACTTTCTTTTTATAAAGGGTTATCCTTTTTGGATTATCTGATCTTGTACTAATCATTTTGGTTTTGGTTAGATTCTAAAGACATGGGAAGTATATAGTTCTCTTGTGGGGATTAGGTGATTCTCTAGAAGTTGATTATAGTACTCTTAATGTGAATAAGTCTTCCAAAATACTCGTCTTTTGGAGAAAATATGAGTTTGTGTAAGGAATCTAATAAAAGTTGAAAGTCAACATGATAAGTAATTATGTTTCCTTATGAATAAATTCCTAAATGAAAAGTAACTTAAACCAAAAATGTTTTCTGTTAACTTTCCCTATTGGGGAATCGATTACCCTTTAACCCATCACATGTTTGTGATTTTCTTATGGTTAACATTCTCCTAGACAGGTTTAATATCACTATCCATCAGAGCATGACCCTTTGTTTTTTCCTCCATGTCCATATTTTCATACTTGGAATCCTATTATGGGTTAACTCGGGTGACCTTTGTACTTTCCTTTCTTTCTTTTAAAGTGAGAGTTTAATTTACTCCTTTTCTGATGGGGGGTTTTCAATGATGTATCCAAGCCCAATTTTAAAATTGCGAGGACGCAATTCCCAAAAGGGGGGAAGGATGTAACATCCCAGGTAAATAAAGAGTATGGAATTTTCACATTTATCAATATTTGTGAATAAAATATTAATATAACTTTAAAGGGGATGCTATGCTCGATGGCGTACCCAACACGCAACAACGAGTTTCTGTTGAATCATACGTTGCACTCTAATAATAAAATAAAATTTATTTTCAATGGTAGTTAATGCCTAGAAGTTTTAATGGCGGGAATGAACAGAACTAAATAAAAAATTATTATATATGTTTTTCAAATATTTTTACTCTTTACAATAAATGTTAGAGGATTAAAAATGCGAATGAATCCAATATTAAGCGTAGATAGTCTAATAGTCTTTAAAAGGTCGATTAACCACCTTTTGATGGAGAACCTCTTTTAAATCCACATTTGACAATTTTATGTGTTATATTTTACAAAATAAAATTCTTCTTTAGAATCGGCACATCAAAATTTACTTTTTGTAAAGTTTTTGTATTTTTCTGATAAAGTTCATATTTTTTAATGAATAGTGAAAAATGTTGTATTTTAATTCAAAACCACTTTTTAATCTAATTTATATATATGACTAGATTATCTTTCTAATTGGTTTTAAAGTGTAAATAGAATATATTTTTACCATTTAATCCAATGGTGGTCATTTTATTTAATACCACTTTAAGGTTGGACTTAAACGAGTGTCAATCCTTTGAAAGATATTGTTTCTTAAAAAGAGGCTATTTATTTTAACAGCGGGTTTTAATTATAAAATTAATTAATGAAAATTGTATGTTATGAATTTGGTAAAGTAGACATCATTTTTGAATTCGGAATATCAAATATAGCTTAGGGTGAATTTTTGGTATTTTTCTAAAAACTACAATTTTATTGATGAATAGTGAAAACACAAAGTGGTGGTTACAAAATTTGAATTTTCGTTTAAATGGGAATTTACCACTTCTGTGATTTGAATTTCAAAAATCAAATTTAAATGATTTTAATTTTATGTAATATGTGGTTCAATGGGATGAAAATAATTTTTTATGAAAAGTAACTTTTCAGTTTTATTAATCGCGATTAAAGGCAATTAGTGTGATTTAAGGTAAAAATGATATTATAATAAAATTAAAATATATTGACACTTGTCCTAACCCTATTGGATGAGTTATGGCCGACCAAGACAACCCATGGGTCGATTTTTGGTACCTCATGGAGCCACTTGGGTTTGATATTGACATTTATGCATTTTATTTAATGTTAAAATAAAAATGTCACAAACATGATTTGTTTTACTAAAACAATTTTTACATGTGGTTATACAAGTCAGAATTTTGACTATAAATAGTCATTGGAAAGATAAAAATATTTCCTACATCATAGTAGTTTTTTTATAATTTGTAGACCTTAAATAAATTAAATTCATTATGACATCATGATGATGCAGTGATTCCCTCATTATTTAACGATTTAAATAAAATGGAAAGATAATGAAAAATCTAGGCCCTAAACATGTCAAAAACCTATTGGATGGGTGGATTTCGAGCCCTTATCGCCTTATCCTTGAAACACATTAATGTGGGACCGTTAAAATCCGAAAACCATTTGAAAATAAAGTAACATTTTATACCTTACCAAGAGTGCCCCTCCTCTCCTCTTATAAAAGGCCCCCACCTCTACCACCTTACCCACACCTCTCAAGCCTTTGGTTCGGCCAAGCTCTGATCTTTTTGTCTCTCCAAATCCCTCTCCTCATCCTAGAAGCCATAAACTAGGAAGGAATATCTTCAAGAAACCCTTTTGGTTCAATCCAAAGGGAGTTGCCTAATTTTAAGGTAACGTCTTCACTTGTGCTCTTTTGTTTTATTTTGTTTCTCCAACCCCCTAAAATCTTTTTATTCATTTATTTTGTAACAACTCCATTATCTTAAATATACTGGGATGTTTTAATAATACGTATTCGATCTACACTTACACAAACCTTCATCTAATGGTTAAAGAACATACTGTTTCTGTGGATGGCGAATTTCTGCCTAACGAAACGATGATTGTTCAACACTCGTATAACACCTTAAAAGGTGGAAATTAAGATGTCACTATGTTTATATATGATATATAGTATTTTTATGTTTTACATAATATTATGTATCTTTCATTTGTGTCACACCTTTATGGCTTCCATTATGGGTATACGCAATATCATCATTTTAGGATGTGCGGACTACCGCCCCCTCAAAGTGATTTGATTCGTTAATGACATATGTGGGATGTATAAAGGATGTATTTAAGGTTATTATATATGATTTTATACTAGAATTATAATATACCTTTATATCATTATTTTTTTCTTTCCATTAAAGTATGAGATACAAATGAAAGTAGCGTTCATGCGTACGTACGGCTTACCGTCTCCATTAACGGTGCATTTCATTTCTTATCCTCAAATGTAATGTACAATTATAAGAACATATAATGTATATATATGATTTATGATACATATAATTTATGAATATAATTCTGGAATTAAAAATATACACATCTCTCATTTATTTTTAATTCCATTAATATGACATAGAAATGCAAGTAGCGTTCATGCATACGTACGACTTACCGTCTCCATGAACGGTGCATTTCATTTCCTACTCTTAAATGATTATGTAATATTATAAATACATGTATATTCTGTATATATATGATATATATGATATCCAAATCATGAATATCATTATTGAGATAATGGATATTTGACTACATGAACAACTTGTAAATATAAGAATTTCACTTTTGACTTAAGTACCAAATATCGACAAAACAAACATTATTAACTTAAATGATTACATAATGTTTATAAAATGTAAATAATTGATATAAAAGGAATAATGAACTTGAAAAAGGTTCATAAGCAAGTAGAAATCAACTCAAGTTTATTATTCAGGACGTTAAAAAACAATCGAGTCAAGTTTGACCCGAGGTAAGGGATCCTACTCCTCTCTTTCTTTTTAAGTACGCTCTTTTATGTAATTCCTTTTAAAGATCATCCTTCTTATTATTGGGATATTATTTTAAATTAATCTTACTGTAATTTTTATGTTCATATGATTAGAGACCCTATTCTCTCTCATCACTCCATTTTGTAAGTTTTGAGTGGCGCGGTTAGGCTGCTGAATTTTCGTAAGAGATCTAACCTCTCTCTTTCTTTTTAAGTACTCTCCTTTATGTTACTTCTTTTAAGCTCTTCATTGTTATGATGGGCTATGTTCTTTTATATTCCTCTTGCTGTACATTTTATTGTAATATTATTAGAGACCCTATTTGATCTCATCAATCCATTTTTGGAAGTTTTAAGTGGCGCCGTTAGGCTGCCGAGTTTTCGTAAGGGATTTTTCATCTCACTTTTATTTCCGTGAGATTTATGCTACATTTGACACAATGTCCTTTGAGTGGTGTATGTACTGTAAATTATTTTACTCATTGTTTAATATACTATAATTTATGAGTATTTACGTCAATGTTGTATTGTCCTTCTTTCATGGGGTGTAGGTTTCGAAAGATACCCATGTCGGTAAGGGAACCATTCACCCTCTTTTTTTAAAAGAAATCTTTTGTTATGTCTTTTAATTCACATACTACTATGTTGGGATATGTTCTTATATATCCTTATTTGTTTAAATTTTATGTACAAGTGATGAGATCCCCTTTATCTCTCTCATCAACCCTTTTTGTAAAATTTTATGTGACGCCGTTTGGCTGTCGAATTTTACCAAGGGAACTTCATAACCCAATTTCAATTTCTTTGTGTTCAACATGTAGTTATTGAATATGTCATCCTTTGAATATGTGTTAATAAACTTTGATTGTTTTACACATAATGTCCACTTATATTGGGTGTATTTATATTTTTCACACATAATTATGAGATTGATTTATCCTTAATTTAAGGATACCTACTTTATAATGGATTTCATCTCATTTTACATTTCTTTTGAGACTTCATTGTTGTCATGCACCAATTCACTCTTATATGGTGTTCATACTGTCCTTTGACATATTATATCATGAATCCCTTTATTCTCATGATATTATAAAGTTCGGATTAAATGTTATTCCGTTATTATTTTTATTCAAGAGTCTCTCATTTTGTTAAAAACTCTTTAACAAAAATATCGTTTTAAATGTTTTAAAGATTTATTATTCTAAATCTTTATCTTTAATGTCCATGTTTTCAAAATGGTTTTCAGTATTTATTTATATGGACAATAATGTTTTAAAATTATAATTCCAATAAAAGCTTCAATGTGGTATGGGACACTTTGATTCACAAATCTCTTTTAATGATTTTTTAAAATGGATTGATTAATTCAATATCTTGGAATTACTTATTTTGATTGAAAATGAAATGTTGTTATTTAAATGTTTATATTTTCAATATTTTATGTGTAATGATGGTACTTGGACATTTTACGGGTGGTTACGTGATAAACCATATGACAGGTGGTGCCTTGAATACCAGTACGGGTGGTTACGTTATAACCTCCAATGCATTGGGTGTGGAAGTCGGCCGTATGGATATTTCATTAAGTATGTATGTAAGTTGGCCGAATGGCTATTCCATTAAGTGATATGTGTGGAAGTCTACCTTATGGTTATTCCACTTAAGTATGTTTATGTCCCAAGTTACCTTTATATGTTATGTGATCTTTATATGGGTTTTATGGAAATCTTTTGGTTACAGAAGGGTAAGTAATGAACTTTTATTCAGTGAAGAGTTTTTAATACTTCGAAAAGGTGAAAAGTATTACTTTGATAAAGTATACATGGCTTACTTGTTGTTTTGAAAAACTAAAAGTTTTCATTCTTTGTGTATCCCTTACTGAGATTTTTATGCTCATCCCAAGTTTTTTTGAAATGTTTTTTACAGGACTTAACGTGGAATAGGGTCAAGGATGGGATCAAGGGAAAGTCATGCAACCTAAAACATGGAACTAGACATGTTTCTTTTTAGGATTTTTTATTTTATGGAAACATATTAAAAGTTTCTACGTTGTAAATTTTTGAGATGTAATTGTTATGTCCTAATTCTCTAAAACTCTAAACCTGAAAAGATCCTCAAAGTGAATTATTCATTTAATTAAATATTAAGTAAGGTTTAAGGCCGGGGACTTATAATTAAAAATCATTATTATACCCATCCAAAAATAATATATTGAATAACAATTACACCACGCCGTGGAGACGGTAAGCCGTACGTGTGCACTAATGGTGACATGTCATTCAAAGGATGGATAGAATACTGAATATGGTTGTACCATATTTATAATAATATTACAGTATATAGGAGATAATGGATTAATTATTTTAGAATGGGAATAACAATGAAAAATGAAGTTGAAGAGGAAATGAATTTGAAAAAGGGTGGTGAAAACATTACCCCTTCTTCGGGTTCTTCCTTTTGATTTGATCAAAAGGGATCCTTAGGTTGTCATTCTGATCAAAATATGGCATCTAGGTTGAATTTTGGTAAGTTGAGAGAGTATTTGGGCAGGGGTTCGCCGGTCCAAAAGGCTTTGAAGGAGTGAATTAATGAGAAGGGGGAGTTCCCTTTTATAAGAGGATGAGGGGCACCTTTGGAAAAGCTAGAAATATTATTTTATAATAAATTCATATTCGATTTCTAATGGCTCTAAAGTGGATTAGTTAAAGGTTAAGGTGGGGATGGGTTGAAAACCACTCAACAAATAGAATTTAGACAGGTTTGGGTCATTATATTAAACTTATCTTTTATTTTTAACTCTTAGTTAATTAGTTAGACACTTACCATGTCACTTTGTATTTTTATATTATAGAGTAATACACGTACTATATAACTCCAAGAGGCCCCCAAGTGGTCCATTAATGATACACCTATCATTATATAAGTCTCTTGGACGAACCATAGAATTTTAGTAATTGAATATCAATTAATAATATAATATTTGTTTTAAAAACTATTTTATGTCAATTTTGACTCTATTTGGAAAATTTATTTTTGTGAAAATCATAACAGAATGATTACTTCAAAAAGGTTATTTAAATCATTCCTAACATGTCATATTATCCTATAAACTTATTTTAATTCATAAAAAGTCTAAAATTATATTTATTTGGGTATTTATAATATTAATTATTTTAGTTTTTCACTATTATGGTAATTACTGCATCATCATTGTTTCATAAATAAATTAAATTATTTAATGTCTAAAAATTATAAATAAAATATAATTATGTAATAAATCTGTTTATATTTCTAATTAATATTTATAATTGAATTTATCTTATTTTTAACCCAATATTAAAAATGTTTTAGTAAATAAACATTGATTTTAACTCTTTTAACTCTTCTTTGAATTAAATAATAATAAATTTCCTAATCTAATCCAAGTGGACCTAAATGATAATATTTTATTACTAAGGTTGTTTTTGTTCAAGATACAATTGTAAAATATAATTAGGACATGTGTTAGGGTAATATTAATATAATTTTTACCCTTAATTACACTATTTACTTTTAACCGTGGTAAATAAAAGTAAAAAGTTACTATTCAACAATAAAATTTCATCTCATTAAACCAAATTTTGCTCTTTGATATTAACCGTGTCACTCAGATTTTCAAAATTTTACTCACAGAAGCTGTAAAATTATGTTTTATGAGAAATTCAGTTGTTTTAACCACCACCTACTGGTTTCACTATTCATCAAAAAAATGAATTTTTTCAGAAAAATACCAAAAAAATACCCAAGGATAATTTTGATATTCCGAATCCAAAAATGAAGTCCATTTGGAGAGATAAAATTTATAAAATTTTAAAAAGTAGGTATTACTATTCATAACGACATGTTTGATTGGTTGTTGTGTGTTAGAACATGATATTGCGTAAAAAACAGGCAATTGCGTTATTCAAAGAGAAGTGTACTGTAGAAGCCTGGGTTGTTACACTTTTGAACACATGAACAACTTTTAATTATAAGAAGTTCATTTTTGACTCATGTACCAAATATCGCCAAAAAGACCATTATTTATATAAATGACTTTGTAATGATTATAACATGTTAATATGTGATATAAAAGAAATAATTATCTTAAAAAATGTTCTCAATCAATTTGAAATTAACTTTATATTATTATTCAGGAGATTAAAGAAATAACGGGTCATGTCGGGCCCGATGTATGAGATTTCTTATCTCACTTTTAATTCTGTATGATTTCCATTGTTTGCCACTTTATTCATGTATGTGGTGTATTATGTACTGAAATTTTATATATATTATCATTATTATAATTATATTCATGGAATTTTGTGATTAATTTTGTGGTTTTTATATTTTTTTTCATACCACATGATTGATTATAACATGGTAGGGGGTTTTCATCTCATATTTTATTCCCAAGAGATTCATGTTATGTTTGCGACTATTTTCATTTATACGGTGTATGTAATTCCCATGATTGTATTCATTATTTGATATACTTTAATTAATGGGTGTTTACATATTCATTATATGATCCTTCTTTCATGTGGTGTGTGTTTTGTATGTTACCAAATCCGTAAGGGGAGATTTTTAACCCAATTTCCATTCCATGGGTTAATCTTATAATTCATAATTATGAAATGATATGAATATGTGTAGAATCATTGTTTGTTTATTTATAATGTAATTTCTACTTCCCTTTGTATGGATATACTTTTGATACAAATAATCACTCCATTGAAAAATTCTCAAGTCATCGATATGAACTTGATAATAGTAATTTTAACTCAATTTCCATTCATTGAGTTAAACATCCATGTCATTGGTGTTGTTTAAAAAAATATCTGAATGTTATATGATTTATTTAATATGAATATCCAATCATATTGAGTGTATTTATATTTTTCACACTTTATTTTGTAATTGATTTATCCTTAATCTAAAGATACAATTTTTATAAGGGATTTCGTCTCAATTTACATTCCATTGAGACTTCATTGTCATCATGCACTAATTCACTCTTATATGGTGTATATTCTATCATTTCGAATATTATATCATGAATCCCTTTATTCTCATGATATTAAAAAGTTCTAATGGAATGTTATTCATTAATTAATTTTATTCTAGCGTGTCTCATTTTGTTAAAAACTCTATAACTAAAATATAGTTTTAAATGTTTTAAAGATTTTTTTATTATAAATTACTCTCATTAATGTCCATGTTTTAAAAATGGTTTTAAGAAATTATTTATATGAACATAATGTTTTAAAATTTTAATTCCAACAAAATATTCAAAGTTGTATGGGACACTTTAATTCAAAAATATCTTTATTAAATGTTTTAAATGGTTTTTGAAAATGGTTTGATAATGAATTTCTTATGTCAATATCTTGAAATAATATATTGTGACAGCTATTTGGAAATATTATCTTTCCATTATGCTTGTTTTATATGTTATGACTAAGATATGGTTCTTCTGCATTGTTTTTGAATATGGTGGTTCTGTGATAAACCTAGGACGGGTGATCCTGAGATTTCTCTCCAATGCATTGGTTAACGTGACGGAGGTAAACATGAATGTTTCTCATAAATTAATTTAGGAATATACTGTGACTGGTATTCCAAATTTAACTCCCTATGTATATGTGAATGCTACAATGTAAGTATGATATGGATGCCACATGTAACCATTATGATTTATGTTTTCTTTGTGTGATTCATAAATCATATGACTTCATGAGGTATGTTAAAGATCATACATTATGTATTTATTTAGGAAATATTGTATTAGTTTTTTTTATAACCCTTACTGAGTTTTTTATGATAATCCCATGTTTTGAAATGTTGTTCAAAGTATTTATAGATGAAAATGGTCAAGGATGAGATCAATGAAAATTCATGTTGTCTAAAACATGGGACTAGATATGTCCCTTTTTTGAGGAGTATTTATTTTGTGAAAAAATAGGAACTGATTTGAAGTGTCTAATTTGTTATTTTTGAGCTTTAATATAATAATTATGACCTAATTATCTAAAACACTAAAACTGAAAAGACCCTCAATGTGAATAATTCATTTAATTGAATAATATGGAATGTTTTATGGGTAAGTCCTTACAACAATGAAATGTTTTTTAATGGTGGGGTGTGACGCCTCATTTTACTAATAATGAAATGTAAAGACCTCATTTTAATGGGTAGAGGGAGTCCCATTACATATCCAGAAAGGACATGGGCATGAATGCCAATTTTTTTCCCAAAGGTCCCTTGGGTGAATAGTACTGCTATAGTACCAGTGCTGCTACAATACCGGCTTCTACTATAGTACTGCTACTATTATAGTATTTCTATAGTAATAAAGAAAATTTGGGTGTACCCTGATTTCATATTTTTCCTTTTGGATGCTAACCATGAGATGAGATATTAAAGGAAGAAAGAGAGAGAACAATTACATCTTGAATCCTCCTCTTGAGATCCTCATCATGGAACCTAGATTTGGAATTTTCATGATACCTGAATCTCTTGGATATGGGGGAGGAGCTAGAAAAGACGTTTTGATAGAGTATAGACACGGAATTATTCGTGATAGTTGAGAGGAAATGATGGTGTGTATTGTGGTATTTATATTGGAATGGAGAGGGCTATTCAAAATATTATATTTATTAATTTATTATTTCTCTACAAGAATGTAATAATGAGTCTTATATAACTAAATACAATAATTTCATCCAGTGAATTTGAAATATATTTTCTTATATAACAATAACATCACCCATGACTCGATAATTAATCAATTTAACTTATTTTTTAAATTCTCGAATTTCTCTATTCATTTAAAATTCAACTATTTTTAAAAAATTCCAAAATTCACCCTAACATTTTTTGAATTGTATAATCCAAAAATGTATTTCATTTTTCAAAAATAACATTCTAAATATTATTCATTTAAATTTTAATTAAAATCACGATCAACCATAAAAATACTGGTTTTGAAATTAAAAATCTTTTTATAATGCTTTAAAAAATTACTCATGTTATTATAAAATCATCATAAAACCCCAATGAAATAGAATTTTTAATTTATGAATACATTTTACGATTTATTATTAAATTAGTCAATTAATTAGAAATAAGTATTACTTACTTACAAAAATACCATTATTTTTATTATGGTCATGTTGTCCCTTATAAGATGCCTAATTTTTATTTAAACATTCAAGAGTAAGTTTAGAATTATTAAGGATGATATAATATTCATAAGGATCATAATAATATCCATAAGTGTAGATTACTATTCATAATTATTGGTTACTATTCACTAAAAATATGTTTGTTATATCAGACATCGAACATCTTACTGATTGCAACCATGCATGTTTGATTTTTGAAATTCAAAACATAGAAGTGTAAAAATTATGTTAAATTATCACATAGTATTTAGTATCCTGATATTTAATTTTTTTCAAATGTAATTATACAATAAGGCATAATTATAATAATTTATGTCCATTGATTAAAAATTTGGTCATTACATTCTTCCCCTAATGAAATTTAGCCCATGAAATTTCGTATTACATAAACAGGTGATGGTACTTCACCTTCATCGCCTCATCAGGTTCCCATGTTGCTTCTCTAAACATATAGTTACTTCACAACACATTTTCAAGGTGGTTTGTCTTATGGAATAGAACCTTATCTCTCTGGTCCAGAATCTATATTGGCTTCTCCTCATAGGATATATCTTCTTCTAGATGTACCACCTCTGAGTTCAGTACATGCGAGGGATCTGGTATGCACTGACTCGGGAGTGATATGTGAAACACATCTTGAACATGAGGCATATTTGGTGTAAGTACAATAAAATAATCCATGATTCATATGCAGTCAAGGATATCAAAGGTGTAAATATAGCTTTGGATTTGATTTCCTTTCGTTCCAAACCACATGAGTGTCTTCCATGGTGATATTTGAAGGAAGAATTTATCTCCCACATAAAACTCCATGTCCCTTAGATGGTTGTTAGTATAGATTTTTTGCTGACTCTGAGAAGTATTCATATGTTTCTGGATGATTTGACCCTTCTCTATCATCTCATTCATAATATTAGGTCCATTTAGTTTTCATTCTCCAACTACATCCGAACAGGTTGGAGATCTAAATTGCTTTCCATACAGAGCATCATATGGATCCATATTAATACTCTTGTGAAAGCTATTGTTGTATGAGATCTCAACCAATGGAAGATGATGATCCCATCCACCATTGAATTCTAATGATCATGATCTTATCATGTCTTCATGTGTCTGAATAGTTATTTTTGATTGGCCATCAGTTTGAGGGTTATAGTCCAAGATGAAATTTAATTTAGTACTCAATGCACTGTGATGCCTCCTCCATAATATTGATGTGAACATTGGATTGTGATTAGAGACAATCGATAGTGGAACACTATTTAGTCTCACCACATCCTTCATATATATAATGGAATGTTTTTGAATGGGGTGACCTTCCAAAATATCAATAAAATGAGCAGCCTTAGTGAGTCGGTCAACAACCACCCATATCGCATTATTTCCCTTTAACATCATTAGGAGACCTCTGAAAAAGTCCATAGTGACAATCTCCCATTTCCACATGGATATAGGAAATGGATTCATCATCCCTATGGACTTTTATCACACTGCTTTTACATTCTAACATACCTAGCACCTTGAGATTTATTCCTCAGTGTCCATCGAGCTATCCCACCAGAAGTGTTCTTGAAGATCTCGGTACATCATGCTGCTACTAGGATGGATAGAGAATGACGAGCTATGTGCATTATCAAATAATTCTTTTTTTATCATAGGTTATGAAGGAACACAAATCAATGATCCAAACCGAATGACACCATCATCTTCGATATGGATATCGTGAAACTTCCTTTCCATTATTGTATTAACCTACTTCTGTAACATCAAATCATCCCTTTATTCCACTTTAATCATCTATTCGATTGATGGATGCACAATAATTTGGTAAATTTAAGATGTATCTCATGCCCTTATAATTTCCAAATCCATCCATTTCATATCCATGAAGATTGGGTCTTTTTCAATTCATATCATGTATAATGTAAGAAGTTTTTTAGAGGATCAACGACATTGTTTTCCTTTACATGATGTTCGTGAATAGAGAAATTGTAGTCCTAGATTAGCTCTAACCATATACTTTGACGTATGTTGTGTTCCTTTTGTGTGAATATATACATTAGGCACTTCAGGTCAGTTTATATGTCACACTTCTCACTATAAAGGTAGTCCAACATTTTTTTCATGGAAAAAATCAATACTTATTTCTCTATATCATGAATAAGTTAGATCTTCTTATGGATCTTCAACTGACGTGAGGCATACACAACCACATTATCAATTTTCGTGAGTACGCAACCGAGGCCTTTATATGATGCATCTCAATATATCACAAAACATTATCCAATATTCAGTTATGCGACTAAAGTTATAGAGATAGGACTTATATTTTTATCTTTGACGCTTCCCTCACATTCTTCCATCATGACATAATTTTCCCCATTCCTTGTTTACTTAGTCATTGGGAATGAAAATCAGAAGAAATATCTTACAAAACATTGGTAGTACCTTGATAATAAAAGAAAATTAATTATTTATTTGATACTAGAGTGTCTAGGACATTGATCAATCACCTTTTTTTATGGGTGGACAGTAATTCCATCACTTGTGATCCCATTCCCTAAGAATGTGACTTTCTTAAACCAAATTTCACACTTTTAGAACATGGAATAAACTTTATCCTTTCTCAATGTCACAAACACATGTCATAGATGATCTTAATGTTCCTCCTTGGTCTTGTATTATATGATAATTTCATTAAAAAATACTACCAAAAATTCATTTAGGTAATGTCAAAATACTCTATTCATTAAATCCCTAAAGATTGAAGGGGAATTAGTAAGTCTGAAGGGCATCACCAGAAACACATAGTGCCCATAACTTGTATGGATGGTAGTCTTCTGAATATGTTCTTTCCTCACCATTACATGATGATATCCAGAATAAAGATCAACAGTTGAGAAGTATTGAGCTCCTCTTAACCGATCAAACATGTTGTCAATAATTGGAAGAGGACACTGGTTCTTCATGTTGATCTTTATTAGTTTTCGATAATCGATACACAACTTCATTGTTCCATCCTTCTTCATCAAAAATTGCACTGGCACACCCCAAGGTGAACCACTAGGGTGTATTAACCCTTTCTCCAAATTTTATTCCATCTTCTTCTTTGTCTCCTTGAATTTGATAGGATACATACTATTGGGATAGATTGGGATATGAGTAGCTATGTGTATGAGTTCTATAGAGAACTCAACCTCACGATCTGGGGGACGTCCAAGTTACTCTCTAGGAAACACGTCACTATATTCCCTTTTGATGGGAATTTACACAATGATTTCACTTTCCATTGACTCAACCATTTGGGTGAGGTAAGCATCTTCCTAGGGTATCAACACCCACAATGTTCAAGGATTTTTAAAATGATAATCGTGATCTATCTTTCATTTTTAGAGAAGCAAGGATTAATTCAGAATATGAAATGACATTTTATTTTCCCAATACGTGATATGTTATCAATATAACAACACCTAATCAATTCCTATTATAACATTAAAATACACCAAGGGATGTATTAAGTTATTCGCTTAAAAAATATTCTCACATATGCCAATATGATAAGATTCAAACACTTGGGTTAAAATGATTTCCCCACTTTGTGTTTTTATAGATATCTCATCATAAAGGTTTCAGGGCATTGATTCTATTATTATACCAATATTTAGAGATGTAAAATACTCCATAGAACCATATTCAAGTAATAAATTTTTAATTATTGAATTAATAGTAAGTGTACATTGTACAAATTCTTTATCTTTCTCCACATCGGTAGTAGTGAGGTAATAATCCATCCCTTGTACCTCTGGCATTGCTGGCTGTGGAAACCTATTACCCCTGAGAACATGAAGTTTACTGCACTATCTTGCATAGTACATTTGATCCCTATAGTTATAGAATTGAAACACTATTAGTTCTCCCCTTTCATCCACTAAATTTTCTTCCATTATCATGTCTTTTTGACTCTTTTTAGCACGATGTCATTCTTTCCTACACTTGAATCATTTCCCTATACCTTTGAGGTAGTTCCCATGATGCCACTTCTTATATTTTTGGCATGTGGGTCATTGAGTTTTCTTCCCATATTTTTAATTATATCCCCCAAATTAAAACTCCATCGTTAATTTATAATCAACATCCATGGTACAATTCTTCAAAATCCATCTCCACAATGAGAGCACATAGAACAACTTCATCATACCTACCAAAGTATGGAATTTCCAGATCCTTTCTATCGTGTTGTTTTAATCCACTAAAGAATCTATCAATTAATATATCATTTTTGATAAAAAAACCTATATCATACCATGTATTCCTTGTAAAATTATCTTCATTAGTTATGAAAAATTCATTTTCATTTGTTATTCTCATTGAATACCCTCTCTATCAGTGTACAAATAATTCATGTGAAATATTTTCTAATAAACATGATGTTATAGTATTCTCATTCCATCTCATTAATATTTTCTTTTGGTTTTTTGACCATAATAAAATTCCACCATTTATTGGGCTCTCCATCTAGATGAAAAACTACTAGAATCATGTTCTCTTTCGTAGAAAAATGTTGCAAAAAAATTATCTTCTGCATGGACTTGATATTCTATTCCACTACAACAATATATGTAGATCCACTAAACATCAGTGGCCATTTCAACATAAAACACTTGGTATATAGTTTCTCCCACTTTGGTGATGGAGGACGTTCCCCATTATTCTAGTTATTTTACATATCCTATGATAGTTGGGTAAGAATCAACATGATTTCTTTTAACTCCACCGGCAAAATCATTGGGGATGTCATTCAGGAAATCATTGCATTATCCCTCACACGAGTTATTGGCCTCGTTTCTCCTGGTTCCCACAATTTTCTAAAATACAAATGGTTAGAAAAAAACAAAAGACAACAAGCCAAGAATAACTTATTCATATGTACAATTTTCAATAAAATAATAACTAATGGGATCCAAAATTTATTTTTCATTGTGCATATTTTTTACATAGTCTCATAGTAGAGGTTTTCTCTAGGGTTCACTAATAATAATTCTCTAATTATCTAAACCTTGAATCTGATACCAACTATAGAGACTGTGCCTCTTCTTTCATTAATAATACATAATTATAAAGATAAAAAAAATAATATTATTACTCCATGAGGATCTAGAGTTTTATTTTCATTGGAAAAATTTGACCAAACCAATCATTTAAAACATAAACCATGATCAATTATTTAATTCCTTCATCTATAGCTTATTATTGGCACATGACCTCTCTTTAGTTCATGTTGTCACGTGAGGATATACATTAAAATGGGTTGACATAAAAACCAAGTAAGAGGATTTATGAGAACAATATAGCTTGGGGTGAGTATAATTATAACATCATCATTAGAATCGTGAGAGGAAACATTAATAAATGACTACAAATTTGGAAATGTATAAAAATAAAACAACATGTCTTAGTGGTCATACAAAATAAATAGTTGTGAAAAAATATATAATAATGTTAAAAAATTAATTCCCATTAACTCATTAGATTAATCACATTAATGAATGAATTGGAGGTCTGAATAATTTCGGGTGCACCTGTCACATCATAAATTTCCTTTTGTGCTATATAATTCCAGGTGCAGTCATCACATCATAACATTCTCATTATCATGAAAGACACATAGAAATTATTTAAAAAATGAACATAAATAACCCATGGAAAGGATTGGATTTTATCTCATAATAACACATTCATAAACATTGGGTTCCCAAAGGAATGATGGAAAAACATATATGATACATGAACCATGAACCTTGAGTGACATGTAAATGTTGTGTTTTTTAATGAAGAGTTCTTTAAGAAAAACATTGTTTGACCTAAACTCAAGTGGAATACATTTATATTCCATAACATTTAATATAATGAAAAAAAATATATGGAGTGAGCATGCCAAAAATGGAGTGTAAGATGGAGGACCCAATAAAGAAAAGTTGGGTTTGAGAATAGCCCCTTAACATGTATACAAACACTTTATTCACATTAATGTACTGTATAGCCAGGTTATAATCATTAATTAACAATTAAATAAACTTTTATATATTAATATGGATCATTATAGTTTCATTATTTTATTATTTGTGCCTTTGGATAAGTTAAATAGTTTAAATACATTGTACGAGAATGTTTGTTTTTATGGTTTTCTTGAGAGGTTCACCTGTATTAATAAATTGATGTTCTTGTTGGACATGGATAAACATAAAAAAATGTTATTTCATGATATTAATGATAATAAAGGATTATAAATTATATTATAATTAATTATATTATATACCATGTAGACGAATCATTAGAGAAGTTTTTAATGATGATTGTTTGGGTTAATTCGAGCAGTTTTTAGACAACAGTGAACATATATTGTTTAATCATTTACTAATATGAACATAAGTTAGATCAATAAAACTAAATATGTTATAATATATATATATATATATATATCATAATATGTTTCAATAATTATAATGGTTTCATGACCTGATCTTAAGGTGGTAAAATAAAATGAAAACATGTCGTTCTTGAAGGTGATAAATTAACACCTCACGAACAACATACTCATTAGTAAAAAATTAGAGGAAAAGCAGATTGAATGATATATTATCCCAATAGTATAATACAATTCTAGTATATATATGATAATTCATTTACCAATACTTTTTTTGAGTATTAGTGGGGAGTGAATATGAAAATAACAAAAAAATCAAATGAAATTAAAGGAAAAGAGAGTGAAATTACAACTCAAATACTCCTCTTGATATCCTCCTTAAAGATACTAGGCTTGGACTTTCGATGAGACTAGAAGATATTGGATGGGTGGTAGGGTCTAGGGAAGATTTTTTTATAGAGTTTAGACATGTATTGGTTCTTGAGAGGTCGTGAGGAAATGAGGGTATGAAGGGTGGTATTTATAGTGGATGGGAGAGGGGTTCTCTCAATATTATATTCATTAATTTATAATTTCATCAAATGACAAGGAATAGTGGGCCTTCCATGACTAAATGAATTAATATTTTCATTTAAATCTTAACTATATGTGCTTAATTCAGCTAAAAATCTCCCTCAAATCTATAATTCCTGAATTTAACTTATTTTGTAAATTAGTGAATTTCACTATTTATAAAAAATTCAAGTATTTTAGAAAATTCCTAAAAAATCACCATGATCATTTATCGAAGTGTAGAATCAAAAAATTAATTCCATTTGTCCAATATAATTTTATAAATATTATTAATATAAATGTTTTATAAAAATTAGAATCTTCTAGAAAAATAATGATTTTAAAATTAAAATTGATTACATAAAGCTATAGAGGATTACGTAATTACTTATATAATTATCCTAAAACCCAAAATTCATAGAATTATTAATTTTTAAAACATTTTAGAAAAATAAAATTTCTTTTTAATTATATATTTAATTATAACTATTTATTTATCACAAACAAAAACACTATTACTTTTACGATGGTCCAATTTTCACTTATAATATTTCTAAATTTTATTAAATCATTAATGAGTAAGGATGCCATTATTTATTAAGATTTACTATTCATAAGTTTCATAATACTATTCATAAGGGTAGGTTACATGTCTTAAAGGAAGGTTACTAATCACCCAAAATTAATTTTTTCCTATCGATGTCCAAACATCATACTGATCGCAACGGTGTATGTCATATATTCAAAATTCAAAACAGAGAAGTGCAAACCTTATGTTTAATGATTATATAGTATTTATTATCGTGGTATTTCATTTTTCTTCTTAATGTGATTATAAAATAAGGTATAATTATAATAAGGGAATTATGTGGATAAAAATGTGGTTTGTTACACCAGGACCATGCTTAATCTTGTGGACATGAAACTATGTCCAAACACAACCTTATAGATATGAAACCTAAAACTCACATAACATTATAGACCTTAATATCTATTCACACATAACATTATGGACTTGAAAACTTGTTAACACATAACCTTATAGAAAAAATAATGGTTTTCACATTTCTATATGATCATGTAAATAGATCGACTTAGAAAATTATGAACAAGAAATTAGGTTCATGTATAAAATATTTACTCATGAAATATACATCATTACCCAATACAGTGGAGGGAGATTTAGGTCTCGATCACTTCACAACACATACATATGTCTACTACAACCTCATAAAACAATCATCATTTCCTATCCTCTAAAATAGAAAATGGGTCTTATAAACATTTCTCTAAAGCATAACCGAGGGATAATAAAAGTTCTTAATAAAAAAACATTTTATTATATTCATAAAACATACAGTTAAAGGATAATGACAGTATCAATAGATAATATACCTAAAAATGTTTATGTAACATCAAAATATGTATTTAATGACCACATGGGACATTTATTCTGTAAAAAACCCTTTTTCACTTTGATATAATATATTTAGAATCATAATATATTAAAGAAAACTAATACTTTTTTTCTTTTATTATAACTTTTAAAACATGTATATTGAGATTTTAATCATCATGAAGTCATGATGGTGGTAAATACATATAATTTAATACCCACTAAAAAGAAATTACTTAGAAATTTTGTAATAATTGTAAGTAATTATCTTTTGAGAGAATAAAATGTTGTTTCATTTTAAAATATTTCTTAAAAATACAATCATCGATAAAATATATATTAAATAATCATAGAAAAAAAGTTGATTTTTTTATAAAATATATATTTGGAAGAGAAATGGTTTTCAAATGAAGAGATAAATAATATTGGTTTCATTTAATAACATGTTTTCAATCTCTAGAGTATTAATGTGGGGAAAAATAATTTAAATGCTATATTTTAAAAAAGTGAATAATGTATAATAAGTTTTTTTAGTTTATTGAGTGGTATATCATTAAATTTCATCATTAGAGACATAACCAAAAACAATACTCATAATCAATGACATTTTATCATCAATCCTTTACCACATTGATTAATATTAAATAATAATACACATGATATTAATAACATTTGATAAATATATAAATTATAATAATTTTAATTTGATAAATAAATCAAAAAGTAAAATCATTGTATTTATCCCATAAAATTATAAAAGTGGTGAATATTGTAATTGATAAATCTGAGTCACATTAACAAGCCACCTGAGCTAGCCCGTTACAATGTGGTGTAACAAAGACAAATGAAAAAATAGTTTAATATAACCAAGAAAAAGATATATAACCACATGAAAACATGGAATAAATGTATACAACCAAATCCATACTAACTAATACTAATAGGATTATGTAGAGAAGTATGAAACAGACAATAAAAAAAGATCTATGTGAGAAACTATCAATTCCAAAAAATCTTGTACCAAAGGTCGAGAAACCAACAGAAGAAAAAGTCATACAATATTCCATTCCCTAGACATGGATCATACACTACAACTTCTATTACAGAATAATGTAAAAATTCAGGAGTGAGGACATGTCCCAATATGATACAAACATGGATTTTATGCATGGTTAAATATCATAGTTGCAACAATTATTTCATTTAAAACTACAACCATTTGAGAAATAATTTTTATTATTTTAAACTCATTTTAAAATCATTTATATTTATTTCTGAAAAATCCTTCCATATCCAAATATATAGTATCATTTAAATTATAATTAACAAATTTTAATATAATATCATCAAACCATAAGCTATGCATGTAGACTAACATCTATTAATTAATCAATCATTTGAATCTGTGTTATTCAACCCCATCTGAAACTATATGACTGAAAACACATGAAAATATCCATCTTGAGATAATTAAACAAAAATTAAAACCACGAAATATTTGGGCCCTAGCCTATGGTAAAATTTAATTGGCCTAAAATACAATATTCCATGAATATGTTGGTACAAAATATAAATGATTCCTACTATAGTCCATTGATATATCAAAAAGATACCCACATTTTCCACACAAATAAGGTTCACCTATGTACCTTTCTTGATCCACCCAAGGTTCCAAAATTTTCTTGTTCTTCAAAATAAATTTCAAAACCGATCATAAAATTTAGGAATTTTTTTCAATTCCAATATAATCTACATGGAAGTTTCAAAACCCGTTTCTAAATCAATTCTGGAAATCCAGGAATTTATTTTAAAACATGGTGTGCCAAAATCAATAGTTAAATAAAGTTCCCTATAAAAAATTAATATATTCTTGAAATCTATTAAAAATAAAAAAAAAATTCAATATATTTATCACACCAATTGAATTTTACAATAATAACAAGGAAAAAAAATATCAATGCACTTTAATAAAACACCTACATCAAAATGGTGGTAGAAGAAATTGCCTAAAAAATGGAGACCGATGATGTGTGTACAGTTTTCATATGATCCATGATCCTTAAAAAAAATTGTCAATACTAAATCAAACAAATAGTATCCAAAAAAAATTAATTTTTGGTTCCATATGATGGGAGGTGGAGAGATTTAGAACGGTTATACAAATAAGAGAAGAAACATGGTAAAACACAACATACCTTGATGCAATCCATTAATAAAAAATTAATTCTGGTGCTTGTACAAGGGGAGTTACCTAAAAAGACATAGTAAAGTAATTAGATGATGAAAAAAAGATATTAGCGGTGATTAGGAATTAAATAGACCAAGGAAAAATGGTAAAATCATACTTTTTAATAGTTTGGAAGGTAATCATATGAATTTATGGCTTAGGACACACATTTAAAGTATATGTGAAACATATAATTGTGAAACAACATTCAAATATAGGTGGGTTCATGGTTTCCTTTCATGGTCAGTTTAATGGTTCACCAATCGTGAATCCTCCTCTCTCTATAGGGAGTAGAGTTTTAACAGGGTGATGGACAGTTTTTGGAAAACCATGCTCTGACCACGTGACACACAACGAAAAACATTATTCTCCATGTATTGTTCCTTATTTATGTCACATTTTATTGTCTAGATAAGTTAATACTATGAAAACACAACTATAACATATTAAAGGTATACCACAGGGTTACCGTATGGTTAAATGAACTGTGTGACCATGCACATGGAATGTTAATCCAAAAATTCCTTGTTTTCAACCTATGATCCCCCAATATTTTCTTGGACCCAAAAAATAGAATACTAAAAAAATGATTACCTTTGACCTTAATAGCGTAAAACATTCTCCCAACATAGATGATTTATGGTCAATAAAGGGCTTCGTGATTACGGATCCATAATGTGAGAAGGCCAGTGCTGACTCATCAATTATTATCGCTCACATGTCACATGAATATCCAATTTACACTTCCATCATAAGAAAACTAAGAGGATAATGTTACCATATAGAATATTATCACGTGAATCCATAATATCAATTGGTTGGTTAAAAATGGTGGTATCATTTTCAAGATCAGCATCATCCCATTGAATAACAAAGGATAGATAGGATCCATACCTCCTCACCAAGGAATCAGTAAACACATCATGGATAGATGTAAAATGAGATGGTAATTCCATCCGATATCCCCCATTCATATTCTCTCTATGATAAAAATGGGAATTGATAACCATAGTGCCAATATAGCTTAAATACCCAACTGTCTATCTTCAAAACAAGGGAAAACTCTATGAAATAAATAATGACTAACATCATATTTTTTTATGATTATTATGGACCACATAAGGTTTATAATAGCTTTGTGAAATTAAAGAAACATTCGTAGATAAAATGCAGCTTTTCTATCATCTCATAAATAAGGCATGGTCTAGGCAATGATCACTCTCCAAAAACCACCTAGTAGAAGGGTGATCTATATGGATTCCAATATAATGCTTCAAAAGGAATCATATTTATTGAATCCTGATAAATATTTTTATTGAAAAATTAATCTAGATAATAAGGATGTTCCCATTATCAATTAAAATGAAGATCACATTCCCAAAGCAAATATTCAAGAACTGGGATAACCCCCTCATTCATTTCATCCATCTACGAATGATAAGTGCTGATCAATTTCATCTAAGTACCAATTTCCTGCTACAAACCTCTCTCTATTATAGATTTTAACATTGAGTCCTTTTGTGATTAACCAACCAGAGAACCATTGTAATTATCAAAATCAATGATATTAAAAATTCCATGAACTATTCCACATTCATCATCTCCCAAATATGCATGAAATGCACTGATTTAGTATGTCAATCAATGATCTCCCAAATCAAATACATTCATCTATGTACCCATGGTTATCAAATATTGAAATATATGGAAAAATCATGAAAGTTTTCAATATTGAAATGGGAAATGTTCCAATAATATATCATGTATCTAGTGTTACACCAAAATTGTTTGATTAGAAACACACCAAGAAACCAAATCGTTAATAGTTAGACACATCCCTAGACACCAATACTAACTTCTAATGACATGAAACATCTAGGAAACCCGAGGGTGTATATAATATATTGACTAATGTCCAATTTCAATCAAAACCTTCCTAATGGAAATTGAAACAACAAAACTAGTACTGAAGCAAAATGATCCACATGGATAATTAGACCACTCACACATGGTATGCCAACCTTAATGTATTTTTTATAAGCATTATAAATCAGTTTATATCACTTATTCAAGGTGAAATACCTCAAACAAAAAAAATATTCATCTATCATCAAATACAATAACACCTACCTACTAACCTCTTACAATCCCAATCTAGTCTCTATAAAAAACACATTATAGACCAATCCTCAACCAATTTAATCACGTCTTGTGTCAGTAATGTTTTCACAATTCAATGGACAAGAGATTCCCTTTAATAGGAGTTTATATAGTGTCAAAATCAAAGGTATAAAAATACTCCACCAACTATCATTATCATAATTTTATATCCCTCTGATTAAAATTAATTTCTATATATTATTATCAAAATACACTATAAAACACATTTCGAAGAGATTGTGATTCCATTATTCGAGTTCATGCATAACTGTTCCATCTAAATCTCACGGGTATGTTATTTCTTATCAAGAAGGAATAAATATCATCAACTATATGACACCACCTTTTTCTACTGCATTAAGAGACTTCATGAACACATACTAGAATAAACCTTGATAAATCATAACCAAAACCTTGTTTTGGAAGAATGGAAACTAGATTAATATTCTACATAACAATTATCTCATCAAGATATATCTAATTTTTTAATTAAAATAAATCATTATACCCTTATGGGTTAAATATGTCATCAATGATGTGATGTTGTAGAGATACTAAAAAATAAACTATAATAAGTAGTAAAAGCCAGCATACTCTAGATGTCTAACATATTTCTGAGATACTCACTAGATATAATATCATGTCTCTTATACGTATCAAATGGGATTCCACTCTCAGATGTCACATTCCCCCTAAATTTCAGTTATTATATTCATAAAATTAAATTTGGAAATATTTTCGTATATACATTGTTCTAACATGGTTGAAAAATGTCACCCAAATGGTCTTCTCTATCTTCAACAGACTTGAACTCTTTTTTTGTGTAATCGATGACATATAAAGTTCATCAAATCCAAATGTACCATTAGAGAATTGGTGAGATTGACTAGAAATACAAAATAATCCTTAAATGACTGTACTTGAAACTAAACATTATCATAGGTATATCCTTTTTATGGAATCTCAACTAGTGGTACCCTGGATTGAGGACTATCTTTGAAAATAATCCTTCCCTATTATAGTGGTAATAAAGATCGTCAATCCAAGGAAAAATATATTTTGTATTAATAATAATTGGATTTAAATTTTTATAATATATTGAAATTACCACCCATTAGAATATTTTTCTAGAATGTAGATACACCCTGGTTAAAAATTACACCAAATAAATCTCCACCCAAACCCGTATTCTTATCTTTGTATGCCTATTCCAATGATTATATTTTGATTAACACAATGATGGTTAGATGAATCATGAAAATTGACATTTAAAGAATATCTTTCCTTAGTCCCAAATCAATCCTTTGAGACTTTAGGTACACAATGATGACTTTATCGAGTTCCAAATACACAAACTCTGAAAAATGAGTGGAATACTCAAGAAAAATATGTTCCCCTTACTCAATACATAGAAACAATTGGCTATTATATATTTGTATAATCTCTTTGTATAAGTGATGAATTCATATTTTCTTTAAATAGGACAAAATAAATTCCTTTTTCAACATATAATACATAATAAAGTCCCATTACCTCCCCTAGATCCCTCAAATATATAAACAAAAAACCCATTATAGGGTCATCATCATATTCCATAATTTGGAGATCCACTCAATATTCTCACGCCACTACTTGGATTAAATGAACCCCTTTTCATAATGGAATATGGGTGGTGGTAACTATTAAATTATGATCCATGATCCACTACTTAACCAAGGTTTCAAACTCACAGATTCACCATAATATTAATTGTATGGATCACATATTATATCGAAGAATCATCCATTGAAGGATTAACTTGTGGATCCTATCACACATCATTCTCTCTAATATTTAGAAGAGATAACCTCATAGGCATTTTCTTTCAAGAACCAAACTATGAGCAGCAATATTTTGAGTATAACCAAAAATAATAAGACAAATATATAAAATTAATTTTAATTCATTAAATTTTAAAAAATTTAAATAAATAATGAATTTTACGAATGAAAAGAATTGATTTATGAAAAAAACATTCCAATTTAGATAAACACCCCAACCTGTTCATTCAAATGACATAAAACACTGAATCTCAATGTTGGTAAAAAAATATTGCATCCACCAATTGTAACTCGGTTTCAGATATGGAACTGAGCAAGATAAGAAACCTCCCTCAATTACTATCTAAATTCAAATGGTCCTAAATCTTTTCTACACGGTACTTAGAGAAAACTATGGCAATATATTCCCACTTCATTTTGAGCATCCCTCTAAATAAAAATTTTAACAGACCAATCTGATTCATCTAAACCAACCAACCATGATGGCCCATTAGAGTGAGGTATAATAATGAAAAACCAAAGAATTATTGAATAAAATATAAACAATACATACAAACAGAGTAAAAGACAAAATAAATATATATAACCAAATCCATATAAACCATGGAAAATAAAAGAAACTAGAAAATTATGAATCATAAATGACCAAGAATCTTCAATGTGACCATTTATCATGTCAAACCATCCTATACCAAATTTAGTGACAACTAGAGAATCTAACATGATAAAAGATACCATTCCATTTACTACGATCCAATAGTAAAATATCTAAAACTGATCAAAAGAAAAAATTAATCCGTGAGCACAAAAATGCATAGGATATCACTATAGAGTCGATAAAATGTATAACATATAATATGAAAATTTTAGGGATTTTAAAACAAATATAGAATAAAAATAATTTTCATAAATCGAAACCCATTTATAAATCATTTTCCACAGTTCTTCATTAAATCCTATCATATTCGAAATGATAAGAATCTGAAATGTAGAAGAAATAAAAAAGGAATATATATCTATGCATGATAATATAGGAATGTAAACACACATACATGAAATAATTCATCATACAAAACCATAAGACACTACTTAATGTATAAAAATATAGTTACCAATCATGGAAAAAAACAATCATATGATAATAGAAGTAGATGGAAAGGGTAAACCTATTTTGTTTCAAGACTGAGGGAATATGTTTTGGACATAAAATATCATAATCCAAATCTAATATGGTACAATATATTATCTTTTCCTACCACAGTTCATGAATATATCAAAATTAACACCTAGTGATGGCACACTCACTAGGATAACCTATGACACTTTATTGACACACCAAATTTTCCTAAAGTATAATGATTACCCAAATCCATTTCAAAACCATGCTAATAACATAGAAAAATAAAATTCGTGAAAATATAAGTATGTTTTTGGAAACCCTTTTCATATTGAAATCCATTATTCATGATGTTAGTGAAACACTTGGTGTGAAAAAAATATATCTATCGAAAAATCTCTTAAAACCAGGAGAAATTTATTGAAATACAATTATACCACAAATTAAATCAATTCAATTAATATACCAATGGAAATTTAAATGAACTATATGATATTCATAGAATTGATCCTCTATATAGAAACACCTAAATAGAAAAAATGGTAGAAAAAATTTAGCTTGAGATACTAGAATAGTTAAGATTAGATAATGACCTCAAAAACATAGATCCATAAGAAAAGACATCAATTCCTGGTAATACCAATTATATTAGAAATAAAAATCAAATTGGTGTTCCATAAGACATTTGGAGAATAAATCCAATGAGAATCTATAATGAAAAAGAGAAACAAGATAAATATAACAATATATCTCCTTGTGATGAATCAAGAATGATGTAAATACACATAGAATCTATGGGGATAGAACATCGATTTATAGTGGAAGGTTGTGGTTGAGTAAAAATGGTAGTAGGGGGAGATTAGTCAATAAAATGACCATGGGAAAATGTTAAAATCCAACAATATAAAAGATGAAAATGGGTTGGAATGTTTTCCTATAGAATACTGTACTATTAAAATAACCATGCACCTTAATTGTGTCCCATACTATCCATTATAGGTGGGATCATTACTTTCCCACATATTTAGATTAATTGTTCCTGAAACATGCAACCCACTTTTCTCCAAAGGGTGAACATTTTTCAATAGGGGCACATTGTTAGGGAAATTCATATTCAAAATATGTAACATAGTTATTAATCCTTTAGAAACACTACATGGTTCCATGATCTTGTCTCACTATTTTTAGAACTATCACGAATGGTAGAAAAAACCACTAGAACCTCATAGTGTCATTCCACTAGGCTGTTGTTTGGGTAATCTAACTGTGTGCGATTCCTGCTTCTCAAAAACAACATTGTTTCCAGGATATGATCCCATGAATCATCCGAGAACCCAAAATATAAAATCCATGTTTTGAAAATTATATACATATAACATGGAGGGTATCACAAATACCAAATTCATATCGTATAAATAAAAGTGAGAAGAATATACCTTACCACCTTGGTAACATCTGAATTATAAGGAATATTAAAGAATAATATATAATTAAAATATAAATACCATGAAAATAATTAAATTCATGTTGTATCATTTAAATGGGGTTTTTTATACTCCATAAAAAATAAATGAGTGGTTATTATTGAATATGTCACTAAGATATAAGGGAGAGACTAGAAATATCATGTATCACATCCAAACAATCTTTTAACATGTTCAAACATCAGGTATAATAAATAAATATATACAATTAATCTATTATATTCAAATAATCATAAATATTATACAATATTAGATTTAATAATATCATTTTATTACCATTTTTTAACAATTACCATGTTAAAATCGCCAATCAGGGAATAAATTCATTGATTTTCATCTATGTTTTTCTTTTTGATTGGCTGTTCTTTTTCTTTATTCATTATTAAATCATCTTAATACTGTTAAAAATAATATAAATATCATATATATTCATTATACATGTATTTTTAGTAATCATTAAATGTTAAATATGGAAAAATAATTACACTTTTCATGCAAATGGTAGGGTATTTGTACACATGAACAATGTTTCTATTTTCTCAAGCGATGGTTTGAAAGAAATAGAAAATATTAATTCAAATTTTTGTAATAATTATTATATCATATATATATTATTTATTAATTTAATATATCCTTATCACCATCCATATTAATATTAATTAAAAACATGTCACATCGCATCATGAAGGTGGTAGTCCACACGTAGACATGAGCAATGATGTTGTTTCTCAATGGATTTGAAGCCAAGAAGGTAGATGTGGTGTTATAATTTTAAATGTGTAAATATTACATAAATAATATATATATAATTTTATTCAATCATATTATTCACTAATGATAGGCATCGACGGAAGATGAATGGCATCAGTTAGAGAGGCGGTAGTCTGCATTATATATGATTGAGAGTTTTTCTTATAATTTGATAGATGAGGAGATGGATATAGGTAGTTCCATAAAAATAAGTAAATATTTTAGAATGTTATAATTGTTTTTAATATATCATCATATTTTATTAATATTTTAATTATGTGGATGAAGAAATAAATGAAATGATTGATTAAAAATGATGACTCTTATTTAGAGAAGCATCACAGGTTACCAACAAAATCCCTTATAAATAGGCTTATTAATAAATAAAATTTAATAATATGTTTTATTTATATTAATTATGGTATTTTTCATGGTATTTATTTCAAAAATGGGATCAAGGGGCGTGAATAATAATGCACATGATATTTCGTTTTATAAATGGGGAAAGGAACCAACAAAGAAAAGACAAGGAAATTTCCAAATAGAATAAAAAATGATAAAATAATTCCCTAGAAAACATCTTATAAAAGACCATATATTATAACATGGTATAGAATATGTTTTAAACATTTCCATTCCATAGGATCTCTAAAATATTTATTGGAAAATTGATACTTATAATTTGATTTATCCTGCTATAGACCTATTTTAACTATAACCGTGCTAATTATTTTTTACTCTTTTTAGAATTCATTATAACAAAACATTATTTTGAAATTATTAGGTAATATTAATTGTTAATATTTTTAATATGAAATAAATTTTTTCAAGGTCACTTATAAAAAGTGGAAGAACAAAATTAACAATTAAATCAGAAGACGTGATGAAAAGGGGGGTTTCAAAAGAAAATGTTTCATTGAGTATAATGGTTTATTTATAAAATATCAACATATAATTTAATAAAACTAAAAAAATTGGATTAATAATTATATAATGAAATTAATAATACTTTTGAATATTTTTGAAATATAATTTCATTTTGTCAATACTTTATACAAAATGATAGTTTTTAATAAAAGTATGTAATTTTATTTTTTTATATAATATGTTTATTTTCATAAAATTATAGAATTTTATACTAATTTAAAAAATTTATTATAATTTAAAAATATAATTTCATTTACACAAATAAATTTTCGAAATGTTTAAATTCTATTAAATAAGTAATCAGAACTTGAAGAATCCACTTTTTAACAAAATATATTTCTAAACATAAAACAAATTTTATTATTTTTTCATTTCGTAGAAAATATATTTGATGAATATTGAAACAATTTATTAAATAATTTTTATATAAATAAAATTAAAATCATTCAATAATAGTGACTAATTTAATTTATTTAACTTAGAATGTATGTCTGTTTGAAGGGAAGGCACCATCGATTCAAACTGATGTTGTTGAGCTTCACAATGAGGTAAATGATGTTTTTTGAGAGTAGTGTGGGAGAAATATAGAAATGTATGGTGGAACTAGATATTCTAAGAACCCTGGGTGTTACATGTTGACTGAAATTACCCCCTCTACAAAAATCAATGATGTGTATTCCACCTATTGTAATACTGATCAATGTAAATATTGTAAGCTCATCCTATATTATACCAGGACCATCAGGTTGTGGAGGTATTTTTTGGACTCAACACAGTATTGATAAATGATGTATGTACCACTATATAATAAATGGGAATGCATATGAATTAGAAATATGGGCAGGGATATATGACATCAAACATGTCATTGAACAATAATAGAATAATTTTGGTATTGATTCAAATTCTGAAATTACTGTTATGGACCTAAATAAGAGGACTAATAATTTCTCATGGGGGGCATCTACCACAATGGATTGAATGACTCATTCATTTCTCTAATCGTGTTCTATCAATATATCTTGTATATAATGAGGATAACCAGGCATTAGATACTATTTAAAATAGGTAAATCATAGAAAAGTATGATTTTTACCTTTAGGGATCCTGATTATTGCACTATATTGATTGGTAATGATATGTGAGGAGTGATTCACATTCAAATTTGTAACGTCCCTTGTACTACCTAATTCTGTTTTCCTTAATTTTAAACAAATAATTATACATCAAAATTCATACGGAACCTATATTTCACAGAAATTTATTAATATATAAACCATTTGATCACATTGAGATACTTTTTGTATGAAAAATATTACTTTTACAATAAAAAAATATTTTATTTTAACATTTAAAAAATTAATAATAGGTGAATATATATTATTCATATGTAAAACATATAATATTGATAATTAAAATTTTCCATTTGATTCAATTCATTTTAATGGCTAGGATATAGTTTCCAGGTTAAATTAATAATATTAATATCATAATGTAGTTCTTTAAGACTCTGTTTTCCATGTAACCCAATAAATCTATGAAATTAAATTTATGTGATGAAATATTTCATGAAATATTATGTTATTACATTCCCAAATCAATAATTAGTATTATATGTTAATAATACATTTATGGAAATATGTTTGATGGTATTTGTATGGAATATCAAATGTGGTTCATTAAATTATTAAATGTTATTATCAAAGATGAAAAACAAATTCATATAAAAAACACTAAGAATGGAATGACATGAGAAAGGTTAATAATTGGCTAAATTGATACCAAAACCTTAATCAACCAAAAGAACATTCCAAAATAGAATTTATATGGTGATTCATGAAACCATACACCAAATTACAGTGAAATGACATCTCAGAAGAATGAGAATTACCCTTAACAGTGTTATAATTTTTTGACTAATAAATTCATCAAGGGGTTTGGAAAAAGAAATTCCACATTTCAAAAATATATAAGGTGGAATATCTTATGAAATATTATATCTGATAATATGTCTTAAATCAAATAATAATGTTATATAAGGAACATTAAACCCAAATATTTGATGTTTTAATAATTACCTATGATTTTTATACCTAGATATTACATCTTTTTTCCTGAATATCCATACAATACACAAGGAAAAACCTGTGGACTATAATATTTTAGTTTCGTTGGATACTATATAAAAAATCCTTTAGTTTGGGTAAATATCATAAGAAATCCAAAAAATTTAATCCCCATACGTAATATCCAAAAACATACCCTACTTAGAACCTTTCTTCCTAACCTGTTGAAAGGAAATGTTAGAATTGATGATCTCATATGCTCATTGAGGGTAATTTTGTGAGTTATCAATGATAATATAAGTAGGAAATGATCATAAGTGTATGATACCATTAGTATAACATTTGAAATCCATACACTGAATATAAATAAATATAATATTGTGATATGAAATATGTTTTAGTATTTTATAAGACATGATTCATAATTAATATCATAGAAGATGATCTATGAGAGAATTACATGGAAATTATACATGGAATTTTTTAATATATAAAATCATAGAAAAAATTATGTCCATTCTACCCACAAAGACTTTCATAGCATGATAAGATTTTTCTAACTACTCGTGTACCTTCATTGGGATTTTGATAAAAATATATGTACCATTTTTTGGGATTATAATATCCTCATGTGTACCATATTTTGATATTTGGATAACATCCCACGTACCCTTATCCTAGAATGGTATAACCACTCTTGTGCACTATTTTACGGTCGAGATTACATCTTGTGTACTATTTTTGGTGATATAAAATTAATCATTACCCAATGCTATGTAGGGAGATATAGGCCCCACTTGTCAAATGAAGAAAAACATAACAATGTATGAATGAAAAGTTTATAAAATTCATATAATTCAAACCCATGGAAATAAATAAGATTCATTTTTAATCAATGAATAACCCATGGAAAATTTTATGGGTTTCCTAATAATTTTATTAAGGTATATTATATTGAAGAGAAATAGTTTCAAAAACATATTTTCATAAGAAACATGATACATTAAGGTAAATAATAGTATTGTTATCCTTGGATCATATCCCTAAAAAATCATAATTAACAGCAATGGAAGCCATTTGAGAGGGAAAAATATTTTAAGAGAAATGTTACATGAATCATCTCTTGAGTAAAATACCAGTTATATGAAAATAACATTTTAAAACTAATATTTAATATAATATATTGTAAATCATTTCTATAAAAACAATCTTAAAATCCCTATTGAAAGATTCAACTATAATTTCTAACACTTATTGATTAATATATCTATTACTATTTGAAACAAAACTTTTAAAATAAAAATCATTTTGGAAGTCATTTTCATCGAAAATAACATTCATATTTTTTAAAGGATGATTTATAAATCATTTAAAACATTACATAAAGAAATTAATATTATCAAATTAATTATTTTATAAAAAAATAAAAAATCCTTGAAAATACTATTCATTCAAGATAACATTGAAATCATGAAATGGAATATTCCAATCAAATAATAGAAATGATACTAGGAAATTCCATTCAATCCATACTTGTTAAATCAAATATTTCCATTACATTTTTTTGTAAAATCAAAATTAGATTTCTTTGGGAAATGAAATGAATATTCCTTCCAAATAAAATATAAAAAGTAAGACATGTTTAGAAATTTATTTACTAAATTATTTGAAACATTTTAAAAACATTTCAGATAACATTATTATGAAAAATGTTTTTTGGAAAAAATAGAATTTGAATGAATTGAGAAATAAATATAATTTTTATTAAAAACATTATTATGATCTATTTTGTACGAAAGGGGGAGAAAATAAAGGTAAAACATTTATTCTCAAAAACAAAAAATATATATATAAGAAAATAAATTATCTTATTGGGACATATATCATATTATTTCATCATTTTATGTATAATCATTATAAATCCTAATAAAAAATGAAATTTTAATAAAAAACTCTTACCATTTGGGTAACACTAAATCATAATACCCAGGAAATAATAATATTAAATGAAAATCACACTATCATTATTATAAATTAATTTATTATATTACATATTAATTCATCTTTATAAACACCTCTTAAATTAAGATAGGTTTATAACACAACATATGTATCAAAAAAGGAAATTTGAGACCAAAATCACTTACGAAATGGGTATGTTTTGAACCATAAACCTGATGAAAAAGGGATACACAAATGTATATGTAAATAAAAATAATTTTCAGATTAATAATATTAAAAAAATAATGGGTATTATATACATAATATAAACAAAATAGGTGTTGAATATGGAATGTGTCTCATAAAAGTATAGAGTGAGATGAAAATCCATTTATGTAAGTCTAAAATTTATTCATAAACATTTTCAGCTATTGTATAATAAATAAAATTTATATACACCATTTATATAATCATATATATATATCATTCCATATATTTTTTACCTATTATCATTTGTTACTCATTTATTAAAAATTATATGTTATTGTCATGTTTCAGGAATTAACTACTTTGTTTTTTAGCTATGTTTTGATTTGATGTTTTCATCCTCATAATTTATTCATGGTTTTATAATATAAATAATTTTATCCGTGACCTAAATATCATATATATTCCATATACTAGAATTTATAGTGATCCATAGAAGCTATTGATAGAATATGTAATGCACCATTAATGGAGATGGTGGATTTTATTTACGCATGAATGTTAGTTCAATTTTCATCATGGAAATAAAGAATGAATAGTAATTAATATATTACCACTACATAAACGTTTTGTGACATATATGTTAATTAGATTCATTAAAAACACCATTATTACTTTCCATGTAAAGCATAAATGAATCGCATCTCTTTGTAGAGCAGTAGTACGCCATATAATGAGCAATAGTGTCATATTCTAATAGAATGTAAATTGTGAACATATATGTGAAATAATGATTATGGATGTATAATAATATCATTAATATAATATATAAAAATATAATCAATTATTACAACCACACTTGATAGGGAAAAATGGAATAACAAATGAAATAAAATCTTGGAGCAGTAGTTGGTCATACACACAAATAATGATTTCACAACCAATTTTTTGTTAAAGGTGATGGTTTTAGAAAATTTAATTAACATAAAAATATCATAGAAAAATAATTATATTGTGGTAATTATATCATTTTGTAATTGTAACAATTCAAGTAGGTTGAAGAAAAAATAAATAAAAATTTACATTGAAAATGATACATCTTCTTTGAGTATGCTCCTTAGTTGTGCACCAAAATCCTCAAATTGATGGATTTAGAAACAATTATCCATATAATTTGTGATGAGTAAGTTAATGAATTTATATGGTTAGGTATTGGATAAAACAATGGTTTATAAAGGTGTGAATAGTATAGGAGAAGAGTGGCCTCTATTAAGATAGGTGAGTTGCACACAAGTAATATTTAAATAGAAATAGGGGTAGCCACGTTTTTATCATTATTAAAGGAAAAAAAATTGAATAATTATCAACCATAAAATAGATAAGGACTAAATATTTCATAAAAATGGTTTTAGAAGCGTTTTCTGGATTTTTAACCCATATCAAATTACATTAACCCCTGATAAACCCATTTTACCTTAACCACAAAAAATATTTTTATTGTTTTTACTATTTATTATGTTAAAAAAATTATGTTGAATATATTAGATAGTTTAAATTATTCTTAATCCATATATTGATTAAATTTTTAAAAATTCCATTCGATAAGGTAGCAAATTTTAATTATAAATGTAATTATGTATATATGATGAGATTACTAGTTTTTAATGAGAAAATGTTCAAAATTTTATAATGGTTTTATATAAAAAATAAATATGAAATTAATTAAATTTTAATAAATTTTATTAATTTATATAATAATGAAATAAATTAACTTTTAAATTCATTTAAAAAAGATTCATTTTTTAATACAATAAACTAAATGAAAATTCATAATAAAAATCATTATTATTCACTCTTCATCGAAAAAAATATTTGTAAAGAAAATCTGTAAACTTCAACCTAGGAAAATTTTTTAATGATTGATTCAAGAATATTGAATAAATATTACAAATTATTCATCCTAAATTACTATAGTTTACCATTTAAATATGAGCGTAAAACATGATGAAACTGTTTTTAGAAAAATACATTTTTAAGGGAATATCATATTTATACACAACTCTTATACAAAAAAATAATTATATTATTTTAAAACAATTATTTAAATATATAATATCTAAATTGAATTTATATAATCAAATAAATGTAATTTATTTGATTTAATTTTTTTAAAAAAATTCTGTGCATAAAAATTGTTTTTCAGAAAATGATTTTATTTATTTTAAAGAGTATTTATTTGCAGTTATAATTAATTAGTCAAAAAGTTATTAATTTTATTTAAATTTATAATCCACATACATTAATAATTTTTGGACTCCTCATGTGTTAATCATGTTTTAATGATCACAAATCCTATTACTGTTAATTACATTCAATAATAACTACACATCACGTTTTAATGATAACAAATCTTATGATGTTAATTACTCTCTTTATTATTTACAAGTCTTATGCATGATCACAAATCTCACATATATTATCAAGCCTTTATGTTTATGATTCATGTTCTCTTACTCTCTAATGATTAAACTTAATCGATATTCTCAATATTACTGTCTAAGTCCAAATATAGATATTTGTCTCCGTATGGACACACTGTGAAGGACTCACCATGACCCAGACACCGTGACCCAGACACCGTGACCCAGACATAGTGACCCAGACACCGTGAAGGACAAACCGTGATCCAGACACCGTGAGCTACACATCGTGACATGGACATACCGTGAAGACTATACCGTAAAGAAGACACCATTTACTTAATCACTATTACACCGTTTCTTAACTTTTTTTCAATATTATTTAAATAATGCTAACGGTCATATTTGATGTTTTTAATGCAATTAATGTTATTTAATGATAGTTGTTGGCATGTCAGGAAACCGTATCTCGTACCTATGAAAATGGAATCATTCCTACTACCAGAACTTGTCGAATATAAGGAAGTTTGAGATTCAGAACACGTAAGGCGTGCAAGTGTGAATATAAAACAATAAGAACTTTCATAAACCCGAGAGAAATGTTCTTAACAAGAAGAACATTCCTGAATAAGAAGGAGATTGAAAGAATTTCAGATAACTCTCATGAATGCAATCCAACACCACTGAAGAACACACGACGAATCAAGAGATCATTTTTTTCATTCCTTTTGAATACAAGCTGAACTACGACACTCTAATTTTCAACAGAAAAACCAGAGAAGGACTCAGAAGCATTGCTGCTAAATCCAACTAGTCCAGAGTTTCTTTGATAATCACTAGAGATTTCTAAACTCTTATCTGTTATCTCTAAGTGACTTATTTATTAACATTCGAGCAGTGTGGTGTACTGTGTATTTCTTATACACACATTGTCTCATGAACTTAACTGAAGGATATAAAAGTCCTCACTCCAAATATCTTAACTCTTGTTTACACACGTCAACCGTGGAAGAGTTCCTTGTGCGGGATGGTATTTGTTTTGTTTCCCACAAGGAACAGTGGTAGAGGTCCTTGCGTGGCCTGTATAGTTTTGTAAACTGTTTTTAACCCCGATCCAGGGTGTGGATCATTTTTATATAAATTTGAGAGGACTAAGTCTCGGCATGAGACTAAACCTCTTATTATACCTTATGTGCATCTTTAGTTAAGTTAAAATTATACTACATATATCTTATTTATTCCTCTGCTATTACATTGAAATATAAAACAATTTTAAAGTTACTTTGATAGTTAAATTTTCAAGTGTTTATACTTAATTTACATCATCAATTCAGTTTCAAAAGTTATTTTAATCTTCAGATTATGTCAACTGAGACCTAATCAATATTTGAGAAACTGATTGAACATTTACACTCTGTATAGATTCACTATAGTTTAACTTTGTTTTTAATTTGGGGGATTTTAAGAGATATATTTTTAACAGAAATTTTTTATTGGAACTCAATTCACCCCCTCTTGAGTATCCACACTGACCAACTTTTGGTATAAAAGGTTCCCTTTTTGTTTAAGTATTTTTGAAATACATTATTTTTCAACTGTGATTATAGTTGCATCTTTAATGATCTTAAATTTATGTTAGTTCTAAATTTTATCTCTTTAAATTATCTTTCTAAAATCTAGATATGGATAGTATACTAGAGGGTGCTGCAATTAACATGCCACATTTCATCAATTTTATAAAATATGCTCAGTGGAAACTTAAAATGAAAATTCATTTAGAAAGTATGGGTTTTGATATCTGGACTGCTATAGAGTCTCAATTTAAAATTCCAGAAACTGAACGAACAACTTCGGATGAACCTACAAAGGCTGCCTACAATAATAATTGTAATGCCATGAATGCACTATACTGTGCTTTTGGAGATGAGTAGTTTAATATAAATTCTTGCTTGTAAAACTGCTTTTGAAATTTGGGATACTTTGGGTGTTTCTCATGAGGGAACAACCAATGTTAAAGAAATGAGATTAAATACTTATACTATTAAATATGATAATTTAAAAATGATGACTGATGAACCTATTTCGGATATGTATCTCAGGTTCAATGATATAGTCAATACAATGATTTCACTTGAGAAGGTTGTTCCAACAAAGGAACAAATTATAAGAATCTTGATATGTTTACTAGACCGATGGAGAGGCACATCTGTTTCAATCAAAGAGTCATGTGACATTGTTGATCTACCTGTCAAAGAACTCATTGTTAATCTTATGATGTATGAGGAAGAACTCAAGGTGGATAAAGTAGAAGATTATTAACCTAAGAGAAAATCATTGGCTTTCAAGAAAACTGGTTCAAAGAGTATGGACAAAGATAAAGCTAAAATACAATCTGACAGTTCAACCAGTGAAAATTTAGACTTTGATAGTGATGCTGAAATTTATCAGATAGACAGGAGGCTTAAGAAATTTTATAGGAAGAAGAAATTTTTCAGAAAATCAAATTACAAAGGAAAGTATGACAATAAGGGTCATTGGAAGAAGGACTGGAAAAATCCAGATAAAAGTGATGAAGTTGTTTTCTATGAGTGCAAAAGGAAAGGACACATTAAAGCAGACTACCCAAAGCTAAAATTCAAGAAGAAATATGATTACAAGGATAGTATGTACAAAAAGGCTATGAATTCTACCTGGAGTGATTCTGAAGATATTACAAGTGAATTTGAAATGTTTGATTTTGAAAGATATCATTCCAACATGTGTTTCATGACAAACACAACTGAGGTAACTTTAGATACTCATGTTTTAAATTTTTATTATTCTGGAGATGATGCAGAATCTGAATCTGATTCTAAAAACATGACTAGTGAGTAATGTTTTGAATTCATTAATATGCTAGAAGATACATGCAATGAACTTAAGGATAAATACAAATCATTAAAGAAACAAAATTCTCTTACTACTATTGTTAAAACTGAACTTACTATTGAAAGAGAGAAAAATGCACAACTGTTAAAGGAAAACACAGAAGTGAAAATGTCTAATAAGAAACTTAGAAAATACATATAGAAGTTCACAAATGGAAAAGATACACTAACTCAAATTCTAGGAAAGCAAGTTGCACCAAAATACACTACTAGAATAGGTTACAAACCTGGACAGAGACATATTACAAAGAATATATTTATTCCTAAATCTGGACAGAATACTACTAGTTCTAATTGTGGACATTTATATGCATCAACTAGTTATTCACATAGTTATAAATTAAATAGAGTTTATCTTTCAAAATATTTTTATTCTATTAATTATATGAGACCCATAAGACAAATTTGGGTACAAAAAGCTTTTATTGCTAACCTGTCTGGACCCAAGAAGATCTTGCTACCAAAATCATTTCCTAACTATATCTGTTTTGTAAGAAACTTTCTTGAAGAGTTCCCACAAGAAGACATGGTATTTGGACAGTGGATGTTTGAGACATATGTCTGGGGATTACTCATGCTTCAAGAGATTAATAAAGGTTGATAGATGTCATGTCACCTTTGGAGATAATTCTAAAGGAACGATCATCAGCCTAGGCCATTTTGGTAACACTGATTCAGTTTTAATTTCTAAAGTTTTGTTTGTTGATGGAAATAAATATAATCTGTTAAGTATTTCTCAATTATGTGATGATGGTTTTAATGTCATATTTGAAAATGATTCTTGTAATGTTTTTAATTATAAAATCGTTTTAGTCTTTTCTATTTTATGAAATGAAAATGTTTATGCAGTTGACTGAAATTCTTTAGCTAAGTAAAATGTTACTTGTCAAAATGCTTTTCCTCAAAAATCTTGGCATTGGCATAGAAGATTAGGAAACTTCAATATACACTCACATAGAAAACTAACTAGGAAGAACTTAGTTAGAGACCTACCTAAACTTGAGTTTCCAAATGACAAAGTTTGTAATCCTTTTCAAAAGGGAAAGCAACATAAAGTTTCTTTTAAATTATAGAAAGAAGATTCAACTTCTCAACCTCTCGAGTTGGTTCACATGGATTTTTTTGGACCATCTAGTGTTTCTAGATTAAATGGGACGAACTATGTCTATGTCCTAGTAGATGACTTTTCTAGATATATTTGGGTATACTTCTTAGCTCAAAAAAGTGAAGCTTGTTCTTACATTGTTAAATACTCCAAATCTGTTGAAAAATATTAGTAAACGTAAGATTAAAACCCTAAGAAGTGATCATGGTCGTGAGCTTGAGAATCATGAGTTTGAATCCTACTGCTCGCATAATGGCTATAGTCATAACTTTTCTTCTCCAAGGACACCTCAGCAGAATGGTGTAGTGGAAAGAATAAATAGAACCCTGCATGAAATTGCAAGGACTATTCTTAATGAATATGACCTGCCTATTTACTTTTGGGATGAAGTTGTGAATACAACTTTTTATATTATTAATTGAGTCTTAACTAGACCTGTTCTTAAGAAGAACCTATATGAGTTGTGGAACAATAGAAAACCTAATGATAGTTACATTAGAGACTTTGGCTGCAATTTTGTTATTCTCAATACAAAAGAAAATCATGATAAGTTTGCTTCTAAGAGTCATGAAGGAATCTTTTTACGATATTCCTTATCCATCAAGGGTTATAGTGTTTCCCACAAAATAACCATGTGTGTGGAAGAATCTGTTCACATCAAATTTGATGAAACTGATCCAAATGAGCCTAAAACCTATCTTGAAAATCTTGAAGAAGACTTATATGTTCTATACCTTAATGACAATTCTAATGAACCTGCTATAAAGAAAACCAGTTATAGACTTATTCTAGAATCTTCTCCTAATGAAACTGAACCTAGATAAGAACCACAAATTTCTAGTCCTACCTTTACTAGATCAACTAGAATTCTAAAGAATTTTCCTTTAGATGATGTTGTAGGAAATATTGATAGAGGGACACATATTAGAGCTTCTCTTAGAAATCAGGTTGAACATCAAGCCTTCTTGTCACAGATTGAACCTAAAAACCCTGATGATTCTATTAATGATGAATTTTGGGTAATCGATATGAATGAATGAACTCAATCAATTTGAATGAAATAATGTTTGGAATCTTGTTGAAAGACCTAAGGACACTTTCACAATAAGCACTAAATGGGTGTTTAGAAATAAAATTGATGAATATGGAAACATAGTTAGAAATAATCATGGATAGTTGCACAAGGCTATAGTAAATAAGAAGGTATTGACTATGAGGAGACGTTTTCTCTAGTAGCCAGATTAGAAGCTATTAGGATTTTACTTGCTTATGCTGCACATCAAAATTTTAAACTATATCAAACGGATGTCAAGAGTGAGTTTTTGAATGGATATATTGCTAAGGATGTTTTTTTAACAACCACCTGGATTTTATAACCCCCATTTTCCAAATCATATTTTCAAATTATTAAAATCATTATATGGTTTAAACCAAGATCCAAGAGCTTGGTATGATAGATTAAGTACTTTTCTAATTTTTAAAAGTTTTACAAAAGGAATAGCTGATCCTACTCTATTTATAAAATTAATTTCTAATGATGAATTAGTTGTACAAATTTATGTAGATGATATTATTTTTGGATCTTAAAAAATTACATTATGTACTTATTTTTCTAAAATGATGCCAAAATAATTTGAAATGAGTTTAATGGGTGAACTTATATTCTTTCATGGATTTCAAATCTTTCAAAATGATGATGGAATTATTTTATCTCAAAGTAAATAGACTAGATATCTTTTAAAACGTTTTGAATTGGATAGCACAAAGAGTAGTGAAACTACCATGTGTACCACCTGTAAGATGGATCTTGATAAAAATGGTAAATCTGTTCATCAAACCACTTAGAGAGGAATGATTGGAGGTCTACTCTACCTGACTGCTAGTCGTCCTGATATTATGTTTAGTGTGTGTTTGTGTGCTCGTTTTCAAGCAAACCCTAAAGAGTCACATTTTAATGCTGTAAAGAAAATTTTTAAATACCTCAAGCATTCTACCGATTTGGGATTGTTCTATCCCAAAGGAAAATCATTTGAATTAGTTAGATATTATATTGCTGATTTTGCTGGATGTATGTTAGATAGAAAAAGCACCTCTGGAACGTGCTACCTTTTAGGCAAGTCACTAATATCATGGTGTAGTATGAAACAAAATTCTATTGCATTATCTACTGCAGAAGATGAATACATACCTGCTGGAAGATGTTGTGCATAGAATTTGTGGATGAAACACACATTACTAGACTATGGATATCAATTCAGACATGTCCCAATAAACTGTGACAACAAAAGTGCTATTAATATTTCTAATAATCATGTTTCTCATTCTAGGACAAGAAATAATGATGTAAGACATCACATTTTGAGGGATCATTATCAAAAAGGTGATATCACTTTGGAATTCATTGGTACTAAATATCAGCATGATGATATATTCAGTAAACCATTAAATTCTGAAATATTAGACTACATCATATGTGATCTTGGTATGATTAATCATAAGTAAATATATTATTGATCTTAATGTTTAATAATTTACTTTACATTACATTACGGTTTCATGGTCACTATTTCTATGTTACTGTTTTATGCTCAAGGTCTCACAGTCAAGACTTTATGCTCACGGTCTGTCAACTCAATATCTCACCGTGACTACACAAGAATGCTCACTGTCTCACCGTGACTACACAGAAGGCTCACTGTCTCACCGTGACGACTACAAACTGTCTCACCGTGATGAATAGTTTTCATCACACCATAATTCATACTCATGGTCTCACCATGAAGATTATTTATGTTCTTATTTTAACCCGTATCGCAGTAATTTTTATTTCACTGCTATTTGATTTCCCACGTTTTTGTTTTTATGACGTTTGACATTCCCAAATGATAAAACTCAAGGGTTTCATTCGATTCCTTACCCGAACACTCTCCTGAACCTTCTCTACCCTCTCGACCGAACCTTCAGTGAATTACATCGATGAAGCATCCATCTTCACCCTCGTTTGAGAAGCAACGCTCTAAGAAATAGAAGAGGATATCGTGGATAGCTATCGAAGGACCTCTAAACCCAAACCTGGTATGTCGTATAGTTGTACCTGAAAAAGAGGTTTTCCCAGAGTCGTTACTGTCTAGAAGATCTTTAGTTTTGAAAGTACTATGAGAACAAGTATGGATTTGAATGGTTCACTAGATAAAATAGACCGATTTACCTGAGGCTGGTGTCTCAATTCTATCAGTATGTGAAGTTTTCCATTGAGTTTAGAGAAAGCTTTATGGTGAAAAGCTTGATAAATGGCCAGAAGTGTTCATTCTCTTCAAGGATGTGGGATCTATGCCTGGGGATTCCACATGAAGGAGTTTATGAGGATTACCAGAGAGACCCTCCTCCAACAACCGATAGCTTTGACCAGGAGAGTGCTTTGGGAATCCTGAATGTAAATGGCACCAAGCGAAGGGCCATAGCTGCTGAATTAGATGGCGAGACTAGAATATTGTTCAAATTTGTTCAGAATTTTATTATCCTGAGAAAAGAAGATTTTGCTACTATGAAGTATCATGATGTGTTCCTAATTTACCTTTTGAAGAATGGACATAAGGTCAATCTTTGTAAGTATATTATCAACCGTATTTGTGAGCTGATCAAAGTCTCTTCCAAATCCACAACCTTGTTTTACTCATGGATGATTTCAACTATGTTAGCTGCAAAAGGGTTTGTTGGACAAAATGAAGAAAAGTTAGAGGAATTTCATTTCTTCCTATCCATGCCTATCATCAGAAGTATGAAGATTAGTTGGAACCCCTAGAAGAATTAGTGGGTTGAGGATAATGATCAATTGTATAAAAAGTTTAATCCTGTTGACTATCCAAGAAATCCTAAAATTATATCTGATCCTGGTTTGGAACCAGATGAATTGGATGAGTATTCAGAAGAATAAGAAGAGGAGGAAGTAATAGCTGAAGTATCTCCTAGAGAAGAACCTAGAAGACCTCAAATGGAAACAGATCATATTGAGAAAGAAAGGACTTTTATCCTTGCTGTTATCCCTACTGAAACACCTAAATAAGAGGAAGTTGATGTTAGTTTGAGAGAAGAGGAAGATCCTTGTTCTAGTGTGGATGTCAATCCAGAATCTCATCCTAATGCTGTAAGAAAATTTGGTTTTCCTGATTCAGAACAACAAGCAACCTTAGAGGTAGATCCTATTGAAGATTATCTTTCAGTTGAGAAAGAAGAAAGTCTGGAATCTCAACCATTGGAACAATCGGTTCTTGAGACTATTCCCTATGCTGAAGAGAGGATAGAAATTTCCCTTCTGCTGGAAAGAAAATAGTTTGCTGAAGATATTAGAGATGATCATGTGGATCTTGATCATGGTGAGCCTATAGTCTCTGAAATGGAAGCACAATTTGAGGTGGAGGAAACTCAAAACCTTGAGATTATAGAGGCTGGATCTGCTGAAGATTCTCAACCTTCTGTCTCATACCCTCTGCAAACCTGATTTGTTTTCCCAATATTTTATGATGTGAATGAGTCAGAGAAAGTGTCTACAACTGGAATGGATCTTTCTTCACTATTTCAACTAAAGTCTGTAGCTCATCCAGAATTAGAACTAGAGCCCCAACCTGAATCCGAGTCAGAGTATGAAGAGGACTCTGAACCTAAAATATAATCTAAACCACTACCGTTACCTGCACCCTTACCCGAGCATCACTCCTTTGTGACCAAAGATGATATGAAAGTTTTTGGAGAAACATTGTCAGCTGGAGTTGAGAAAATTGTCTCCACTAAACATCGTCCAGTGACTCAGTTTAGTCAAGAAGATGCATCAATTCTCTAGGAAAATATTATCTTTCATATTCAACCAAGGACGATCCTAGAAATTCAAGAACTCAGCGTAGAAAATAATCTACTGAGTGCTGATGTTTCAAATCTAAAAAATATGGTAGCAAATTTGCAGAATGAGTTATCTTTGAGATCAGAGCCTGCTCCTGTTTCTGCCCCTGCACCTGTTGCTGCTTCTCCTAAGACAACTGATTCCATCCTTTCTAGGGGAATTTTGTCTCATGTTCATCAATATCTAATTTATTTTGATGACATGATTGGAAAAATACACACCAAGATGCTGGAATGCATGAGTGAGCTTGTAGAAAATCTAAATATGTTTACAGATGAATACAGTAGATGCATGCAAAAAGTTCTGAAACAGCTCAAAGTTCTAATCGAAGCTGTCAAGGCTTCACCTGCTCCTGGTCAGATCTCCACATCCTCTTTGGATGATTCTATGCTGAGATCCATAATCAAGGAAGAACATCAGAGTTCTTTTAGTGGCTTGGATCTGTCCTCTTTGATAGAAGTGGTTACGAAAAGTGATAGAGCATTGGAATTGTTTAGGATTCATTCTAAGATAACCAATGATGCTCAATAAGAAATCACCAAGAAAATAGATTTTTATCTCTCCCAGATATTCTATAAAAGTGATATGAATGATCAATTTAGATATCTTGTGGAAAGTTTTAGAATCCCTCCGGTGAATCAAGATTTTAAAACTCAAGATCAGAAACTTACAGAGTTCACCAGATTGTTGAAACAATTTATGGAGAATAAGGATGATTTTGAAAAGTCTATACGATATGGTGGTAAATCATTACTTATTTCTTCAATATTTTGAAACCATATCTTCATGTGTAGAGTAATGCTATAGTTTCTCTAGCTGCTGTACCCCTTAGACCTGGTTTACCTACCTTAGCCTCAACTGCCATGTCAGTCATCCAAGCTCTTTCTCAGATCTGGCCAGTCATTCTTGACCAAGCTCAGCCTAGATATTTTACTGATCCTACCTTGGATCCATCTGTTTTTTAAGGTCTACCCTTACCCTCTTTGTCTACCACATCTATGCCTTCTTCTACTTCAACACCAACTCCTACTGCTAATAAAGGCAAGGCAAAGATGGATCCCTGAAGAGTCCAGGGTCTGTTTTCTTTTTTTGATGGGATGTCATTTCTTGTTTACTGTTTGTACTTCTACTGTATGTTCTTTTCTGATCCCTTTTTAATGAAAAATGCAGTGTTTCATTTCATTTTCTCTACTTTTATATTATCCCAAAAAGGGGGGGAAATCATCAAGTATAAAAGGGGGAGAAAAACTACAAGTGTTAGTACTAATTCTTTTTTCTATTCAAATATGCAAGATTATTTAATATTATATTTCATTTATATTTTGACTGTAAATGATTTGTGATCATCAAAAAGGGAGATATTATTGGACTCCTCATGTGTTAATCATGTTTTAATGATCACAAATTCTATTACTGTTAATTACTTTCAATAATAACAACACATCACATTTTAATGATAACAAATCTTATGATGTTAACTACTCTCTTTATTATTTACGACTCTTATGAATGATCACAAACCTCACATATATTATAAATCATTTATGTTTAGGATTCATGTTCTCTTTCTCTCTAATGATTAAAATTAATCAATATTCTTTATATTACTGTCTAAGTCCAAATGCAGATATTTTTCTAAGTATGGACACACCGTGACCCAGACACCGGGACCCAGACACCGTGAAGGACTCACCATGACCCAGACACCGTGACCAAGACACCGTGAATGAAAAACAGTGATCCAGACACCATGAGCTACACACCGTGACATGGACATACCGTGAAGACTATACTGTAAAGCAGACACCGTTTACTTAATCAATGTGACACTGTTTCCTAACTTTTTGTCAATATTATTTAAATAATGTTAACGGTCATATTTGATGTTTTTAATGCAATTAATGTTATTTAATGATAGTTTTTGCCATGTCAGAAAACCATATCTCGTACCTATGAAAAGAGAATTTTTCATACTGCCAGAACTCATGGAATATAATGAATTTTGAGATACATTTCACGTGAGGCGTGCAACTGTGAATATACAACGAGAAGAATTTTCATACACCCGAGAGAACTATTCTAAACAAGAAGAACAATCCTAAACAAGAAGGAGATTGCAAGACATTCAAAGAACTCTCATGAATGCAATCCAACACCACTGAAGAACAAACGACGAATCAAGAGATCATTTTTTCATTCCTGTAGAATACAAGATGAACTACGACACTCTGTTTTTCAACAAAAAACTAGAGGACTCAGGAGCATTATTGCTGAATCCAACGAGTCCAGAGCTTCATTGATAATCACTAGAGCTTTCTAAACTCTTATCTGTTCTATCTAAGTGACTTATTTATTAACATTCGAGCAGATTGGTGTACTCTATATTTCTTATACACACACTATCTCTTACACTGAATTAGAGGATATCAAAATCCTCACTCCAAATCTCTTAACTCTTGTTTACCCACGTCAACTATTGAAGAGGTCCTTGTGTGGCGTGGTCATTGTTTTAATTCCCATGAAGAACACTGGTAGAGGTCCCTGCGTGGCCTGGACAGTTTTGTTAACTGTTGTTAACCCCGATTTAGGGTGTGGATCAAATTTATATAAATTTGAGAGGACTAAGTCTCGGCTTGAGACTGATCCTCTTGTTATATCTGATGTGCATCATTAGTTAAGTTCAAAGTATACTACATATATCTTATTTATTCCTCTACTATTACTTTGAAATACAAAACTATTTTAGAGATACTTTGATAGTTAAATTCGCAAGTGTTTATACTTATTTTAAATCAGTAAGTTAGTTTCAAAAGTTAATTTAATCTTCAGATTAAGTCATCTGAGACCTAATCAATCTTTGAGAAACTGATTGAACATTTACACTCTGTATAGATTGACTGTAGTTTAACTTTGTTTTTAAATTGGGGAATTTTAAGAGAAATATTTTTAACAAAAAGTTTTAATTGGAACTCAATTCACCCCCCTCTTGATTATCCACTCTGACCAATAATAATTTTAATTTATTATATTCATTCCCACCATTCAAATGAATATATGATAACTATCAAGATAAATAATATTTTTTTAGTTGTATGTCAGATTTTGATTAAACATGATGTTCCAGGAAAAACAATTTAAACTCTATGTTGAATGTAATGAATAATAATTTCAGTTTTTAGTGTATTATAATATATACAAAAAATTAATTTATATTAGTTTTTTTTCCAATTTATCATGGTTTTCTGATTTGTGTTAACAAAATTTCCTACAAATATCCTAATCATTGAATTAATAATCCTTCATAAATGATTTCATGATAAATATATTTATATCTCAAAAATGTAATTATATAATGGTGTATACAAACATGTGATAAAATTATTCTACTTAGAATAATATAGGTTCAGGTATAATTAATTTAAATCAATGAAATGGGTTTTTAGGTTAATCAATTACAAATTTTGTGATTTTATAAATCAAAATCTTGAGAATGTTGAAAATGAAATAGAAAATAAAATAACATGAATATAAAGTTAGTATATATATAAGTTCTGAAATATATATTTATCAAATTATGTAAAATAAAATAAGTCTTTATTACAAGAAGTATCTCAAAGATCTAAATTTTAGAATAGAACCCTGACCACTAATCCTAGTTAGACGAACATTCATTATACTTATTTTTACCAATAGTAAGTTGCCTAATAAATTATTTCATAACCTTATTCAATAGTATAAAATCTTTTTAAATTCATTAATAATCATATATCATATATAAATTTTTTATTTTTATTTTATTTTCACTGTTATATGTTATTAGCTATGATTTTTTGTTCAGTACTTGATTCATAATAGTTATTTTGATTCTCATTTATAGATACCACATTCATCATTATGAAATAATTATAGATATTTTAATAATTTTTTCTTATTTATTTTCAATTTTTTAATTTATATTCATATATATTTTAGTTATGAATTTTTATGACAATGTTACAGATAAGACAAGAACTGAAATGTTTTTACAAATAAAATGAATTTACATTAATAATAAGTTACGTATGTATATAATGCATATATAACCATCATAAAAAAATTCATCTAAAATTGATAATAAAAGTATGATTAATGTTCACATAATATTCTATGATAGAAATTTAATATCATTGTCAATGAAGGTAGTTAAATTGACAAAAACAAAAACATGTTATAGTCCTTGTGTAAGAATGGTTTAGAAAGTAAATTTTTTTCAAATAATACCAATATTATATTGGTAAGATGATATTATTTAATTGTTTTGATAGTGATGAATAATATTTTTTTAGTTATTTATAAATAAAATAATGCGAGATGAAAAATGAAATTTTTTACTTTCATGGAGAATGTAGTTCTATCCTACACAGAAGAAACATATTCATTTTCCATAAAATAAAATCAATTTAGGGAATAGATTTTAGTTTAAATATATAAATATGGATTAAAATATAATATCAATATTGTAAATACATCTTTATATATATTCATTTTTTGTTGTGACAAAAAATTAATCATTCCATTCATGAAGGAAATACTCAGAACTTAGGCATGGTGAATTTTTAGTTTTTCAAAGATAAAGGGAACATGTTGTTTATTAAAATTACATAATAAAAATAATATTTCCCTTAATTAATATTTATAACTTCATTATAATATACATGATAAAATATATTTATATGTTTGAATAAGATAAAATATCATTTAAAGGGGAAAGGATTAATTTTTAATTTGTACCATACTCCATGGAAAACTTAATTGGAAAAAAGGATTAATACACTAAATGGTGGTTTTTTGAGAATACCAAAACCATTGTGATGTGGATTTTAAATATGGGTAGGAATTTAAGTTGAGTTTTTATTTTTCAAACTATGTGTTACATTTTATGAGTATGAGTGAGGCAGTTCATGATCCATTAATAAGTTGTGGGAGAGGAATTTTGAAAAAAATAGATGGATATGTCACTATTAATGGATTATATAAATTAAATAAGGGGAAATTATTTATTGTGGAATGTGTAATAGTAAAACTATAATTGTCAATTAATTTTCAAACACAAAGTTTACATTTTATATATATTTACTCTTGAATTTGAAAAATTTACTATTTTTTGGGCATGGTAACTAATTTTTAACTAAGTATTAAAAGTTTACAATAAAAAATTAAATAGTCAATAATACATAATTTTTAACTAATGATTTCAAATATTAAATTATTTTTTCGAAATAAATTTTGTAAGGGTGATGAAAATATTAAATTTATTATTATCACACATGATGTGGAAAACATATTTTTATAATGATTTTATATTTATTCTTAAAATATATATTAAGGTACAAATAAAAATATTTTTATTTATATATAATTAAATAAGATATTATTATCCTAATAATAGGATTTGGGATTGGAGAACAATCCACAATAGATTCCACCATTTTTTCTTTCTAAAGATATAGGCTAAAATAGTTTTCGATAAAATAAATATTATTATTTATTCAAAAGGATAGACAAGGGAATTTGAAATTCAACATTGTAATTTTGAATGAAAAACTTTTCTCATTATATAGATATTTGGACCTGATTAATGATTATTTATTTATATATAATTTCATTGTTTATGATATTATAAATAATGTTATTGTAATGGTACAGATTTTACAATTTATTATTCACCTAAAAACCAATAATATAATTAAAATCATAAAAATTCACAATATGATAATTTTGATTTGATGACAATGAAAATAAAGATCAATTAAACAATTTAATTTATGTAAATATTTGGAAATAATTTAATTATAAGTGGGATCATTTTGAAATTTTTTATGGATAAGGAAATTTTCAGATTAAAAAATATCATTTATTTAGTTGTTATTTAAATTAATAAAATAATTATATTTGTATATTATCCAAATTGTTTCATACAAAACATCTAATTATATATATTTTATAATAATTTATGAGATAATCTTTCTAGGAAGCTGATGATAGAGATTCTACTAGAATGTTTGTCATAAAAATTCTCCCTGGATGATGTTCTCTCATAAATGGTATTACTCATACCATAAAGAATTGTGTTAAACTTCCTATTTTTACTTGTTTTTCTAATTTATTTACATGATCCTAAAAATTATAATCACAAAGATGATTCCCAATACTTGCCCCAACTTATTTCATCCTTATTTTTTTATTTTTTAATAATTTTACATCTATTTATATTATATTAGTCTTCGAATATGTTTTAAAATTCTCATTTAATATTCATAATAATGTATTCATAAAAATTATTGAAATATTTTACTTCCATGTTTTATGTTAAATTAATTGTTAAACATAATACCGTTTTATTAAATAATTTTGCATTGAAATCAGAGGGTGTTTTATTCTCCCCCTTAATTAAATTCGACATTATAAATTTCTCTTATTACTTACTAAAAAAAATATATAAGTGTATCCAAAAAATAGATATGATTTAAAAAAATTCTATTGAGGTATCGTTCTCAATATTCCTTGGTATGATAAGAAAACTTATCAATTCCATAATAATAGCCATATCCCAAATATTGATTTTCATTCCATCAATTTGATCCAATATTTTAATTTTATTTGACATCTTTACCAGATTATAGAATTTTATCTACTGGGTGTTCATAAAAATTAATTAATTGAGATGATATTTGAGGATTATGTGAGATATGATTTAACTAATATGAAAACTACATTTTATACTATATAGATAAACCACTTATACTTCCAAACATACATTAAATTCATCTAAACGAAGAATAATAATTTTTTCCGGAGGTTTATTTACAAAAAATGATATGGATACAACATAACTATATTTTTATATTATAATCTGATAAGAAACTATTAGTTTTGTGATTTAATAAAAAAAATTACAAGACATACTATATTCCCTATAATTAATATCAAATAATTCAACTAAATATCTAGAGTATAGGTTAATTATAACTTATTTATCAAGATCCTATTTAGGTGTTTTCATAGAATTGGCCATTCCATGTTCATTTTTTCACAATGACAAAGTTATATTTTTATATTATTTCATTCATCAACTTTTTCACTTAAACGACAATGAGAATCTATCCTATACCTCTCCTGTTATTTGGTAATTCATCATTATTCATATAGTTACCAATATTCTCAATAGTTAGATTGACATAACCATACTATTTTTTCCTCTAGCTCATTATCTTTTTGTTTCTCTTTGGTAATGTCACCACATTTCCCCTCAAAAACATTATTATCCTTTTCCCCCATAACAATCAATTACATACTTCAATGTTGATGTATGGGAAATTTAACTGTTAAATAAAAGAAAAATAGTAACATAGAATAAGTAATTGTTAAAATTTATGAATAATCTAAATTATTAATCTCAATGTTTGAATCCATTATATTCAATTTCATTCTCTATAAGGTTATCAAAAATCTATATATAAATATCCCTTATAATCGTTTAAAATGAATCTATAAATTTCCATTGAATATCCCTTAAGAGCCTATATAATGGTTACCGGTATTATTTATACTAATTATGCACTGAGTAAATATCGAGCTAATACTAAACTGGCCTTGTTTAGAGTTATTACCTCACGGTGCATTTTTTGCACAACAACATTCAATTTCATGTATCCAAACAAGGATGTAATTTATTTTTAAACCAAAAAATATAATAATTAAAATAATCTTTGGACATTTTACAATATAAATATTTCTTTGATTGTTTTTTCTAAATTTCAATCATACATACTCTAATGCAATGTAAAATAGTTATTATTGCCTTTAATAACAAAAAAGGGAACTCTATACCATTAAAAATATGTTCAATCATAAATTAGTAGTTGTTTAAAACATTTATACTCCTAAATTATTATAAACTAAAATAATTCAAATCTATAATGATATTAAACCCCTAATATAATAAATTATTTGGAAACATAGATGTAAATATCCCATAATTACATGATTTATATAAAATATTTCATTCTATTCATTCCCATATACATTTTGATTTAGTATTTTAGAGAATTAATATACATCATTAGCATATTTATTTATCATCAAATTGAATATTTTTCCACCACATATAGTACTAATTAATATAAATATGAAAAAATAATATCACATAAATTCTTCACACATTCTATTCTTGTAGACATATCATGTTTAATTAATTTTATTCATTACCTAGGGAAATTGAAACATGAGAAGGGTGAGATAAAATGATGGGTAAGGGAATTAATATATTATACATTATCATAGAATAATCAAAGCCAGAATAATATGGTAGTATAAAAATTATAAATTAATAATTCAATATAACTTATAACATGATTTTTAATTAATTCCATGGATGACATAACTTAATAAATAATCACATGGTTAATAATAACATGTTATAAAAAGATATAATGCATAATATTAAACCTCATAATCATACCATAATGGATTGATTATAATAAATATTGAATAAATTGGAAATGAATACACTATATAAACAATATTTCTTGTCTCATGATACATTCCAATTCATATAGGGGATTCTTTGAACTCACAAGTCACTAATAAATAAAAATAAATTATTTGTAAAAAGTTTATTATTCTATTTAAAGGATATTAATTCATGAAGTGGTTTTGAATTAAAAATTTCACATTACCAAGAGATATATGGAGGAATATAATATGAAATAAGAAATTTAAAAATATATGTTATGTAGAAGAAAAAAATTAATGATGTAACATTATAACCCAACAAAATGGTGTTTTAGTTAACAGAACACCTTATGAATATCACATTCATTAATAGTAAGCCTTTGAAAATGAGATCGTGAGAAATAAGTTTAAATATAATGAATGGAAAATCTAAATAATATTCTATTCATAAATAGGATAACATATTTATATTTAAAATAATTTGGATTCATGAATAATTATTGCAACTTATATATATGAAATTTAATTGTAAACATCACCAATAGATTTTGTAACATTTTAAATAGAATTTCATTAAAGATATATAATTAAATAGAACTCATATCAACAAGAATATAAAAAAATAATTATATAAAATTAAAAATATATATTATAAACTATATGTAAATTAACATATGTTAATAAGAAATTTTTTTCTTGAAATGTTAAATTTGAGACCAATAACCTAATAATAACTCCTACTTCATCGAACATGCTTCAACCATCATTAAATAAAAAAAATCACAATAACCATACATACAAGCTTATTCAAAACAATAATATTTTATATTACTAATTTAAAATCATATATCTAAAATTTATTGGTTGGTTATATTTTATTTTCCGTATGAGACGTTATTATCATTGATTTTTTGGTTAGTACTAGTTATATATTAGAAGTGTATATTATTTTTTGGATTTAATTATCATCATTATTATATAATTAATTCTACTAGAATTATTATTTTATATTTATAAATATGTAATTCAATTTCACAAGTAATTTTGTAATGATTCATGATGATGTTACTGATGTTTTTATTTCATCAATTTTTGGTGAATAAATTGGAGGTACATTAATAGAAAATTATATATTAATACAAATATATATAACCATTTAAAAAGTTTAATATATTTGTGGGTATATATAATAAAGAAAAAAAATTAATATTATATCACTACTATAGAAGAAGAAAAATATTATTTAGTGTTTTTAATGTTTTTATTCAATTTTTTTGAGATATTTATAAAGAATAATTGACTAGTTGAAATGGGAAATATGACACTTTTGTAAAAGAGAGAGTTCTCACATTTTTTTGTGATGTATTCTTTTTATATAAAACATTAGTCTGATATTTAATTTACAACACTTTAATAATATTAATTATATTAAAAAAATTATAATAATCCACTAAATCCCATTTATCATAAATCTATGAAATTTAGTGATGAAAAATTAATAAATGTTGTCCATGGATGTAGTAGTCTGTACAAACACATGATAAAATTTATATTATATATTAAATGGAATGGGTAGTAAATTATTGTTACAAAATAATAATATTTACTTATTTTAATGTTATTTAAGTTGTTTTTATATAATAAATAAAATAGATCTTAGATAAGTGAAATAAGAAGTAATAAATTTAAAATAGAAAAATAGAATTTAATAAATTTTCCACACACCATGGAATACTAAATTTCAAAAAAGTATTAATCCATTCACGGTATTTTTTTAGAAGAAAATAATCAATAGTATGTTGATTGAATTTTTTGGGAGTGAATCTCGTATATTATAGGTTGAACAATGTGTCTTGGGGTTTGAGGAGAAATGGGGTTATGAAGGGTAACAATTAATGTGGGTGGAGTGAATTTTTTGTCATAATATAAAATAGAATGAAAATATTGAAGGGTCAAATAGATCTAATAATTGAAAATAAATTAATGGGGGAAGTGTGTCATGATCTACCATCACCAAGGTGAGGTATGGGACAACAGAATTGTCAGAATCCCCCTTCTTTATGTTGAAGGACAGATAATGACCCCCGAGACCCGCCTCTAATAGGTCCGAGAGTGGAGACTCACACCAAGGGTATGTAATCAAATGAAAAATGGAAGGAATTACCCTTTTTATTAATATTATCAAGAGAAAATATAGTAATTCCCAAACATCACCAAAATTATAAGTAAAATTAAATCTCAAACAATCCATTCTCATTTTCCTGTTTGAAATCATATGTACTATAATAAATGAAAACTCTTAATTTGTATACCAAATAAAGGAAAAAAGAAACCGAAACTATCCCTACATTAGAACTAGTATGGTCTAATAAGGTCCTCGATGTCTTCTTGAAAATTTGAGAATAATTTTATATAAGTAGGGTATGCATATAGGTAAACTCAGTAAGGAAAACCAAAAGTTCTCGTGGAAAAGTGGGGAGGCATTCTAGTGCCCTGTGAGAAAAAGAGATAACTAAGCACCTAATAATGTAACTATCCACCAAAACCTCTCCAAGGAACACTTCCCAAAATCTGCAAGTCACGTAAGGAAATAGTAAAAACACATCGATGTTTGGGTACCCCACTCCACTTTAACATTGGTCATTGAATACATCCTTTGTGTCAGACCTTCCCCGCTATTTTCACCACAGTCCCCTTGCCATACCCTTCCTCCACACTCCTGGGCTTCCACAAACACAACATACCACCAGAAAAAACATAGTCCACAACCACACGAACCATGCCAGCATACACTTGGGCCATAACGACTACCGCCACACCCAAAGACACTTGGGCCTCATCTTGAAGATACTTGGGAAACAATCATCCCACACACACCTAGGCTAACCACCTTAACATTCACTTCCTGAAGAATCTTAGGATATAATGGACATTAGGTAATCACATCCTGCCCTAAATGTGTATGGATACATGAGAAAGGGATAAGAAAATGATCTAATTACTGGCCACCCATAGGAGTGTTGGAAAAAACGACGTCCCCCATTGAAATTGGGTTGTTCGTCACAAAGTTCTCAACATAGATGGGGCATAAATAAGAAACATACGAACTAAAATATACACATAGGATTTCAAGAACTCATTAAATCCTAGGGGTTTCGAAAGAAGACCATACACAAACACCCTTTTTACTATTCATTCATAGGAATCACCACATCCAAAACCAAGTGACAACTAATTACCAGAAAAAAATTCCCCGTTGAACCCATTATTGTTTTCATATTCAAGTTATTCCATTTAAATAATTAGTCACCGCCTTGAATCTAATAGTGATATCCACAAGACAAGGAAGTAAATAAAGCCAAGAAACAATTTAATAATTCACACCCCGTTATCTTGTAATGTCACAACAACAAAAAGGTATCTTTGAGATCCATAGAAGTACTAGAACCAAACCAAGCCCCACCAAACGACCCCACATGGTCTTTGATCTACAAACCAATTATTGAACTACAATAGGGGATCCCATCCCTACCCATTCCACCACTCATATGTCAAGAAGATCAATAACTCATGTTACCAAGATAGAGCAAGGGAGGTTTCAAATTACAACAGATCTTTCAACAATTTTCTTCTTCCGTTTGGTTAACCATGGTGACCACAGAAGGATTATTACTCACTGGGAATCCATTTAATCAACTGGTTTTACATGATTAACCGATTTAAAAGTTACAACCATTAAATCATATAATAAACCAGACAATAGACGTTCATTACTGCACTGGGAAGGACCTACAATATCCATTATTTTCAATGGACATAAGCCCATAAAATCCACAATGTTTAATCAAGGATAAAAGAGTACAAAAGATACATAAAACCCACCCCTTAATTCTTTATTGGTTTGTTTATTATCATAATTTATGTTTGGTTTCATCTATTCTCATAGAAACATTATCATACTCCCCTTGTATGATACGTAGTAAAGTGAGACGAAGGAAGAAACCCACCAAGATGATCAACGATCGAGGTTTTTTCTCCACATGCCAAGAACATGGGATGCACGATAAGTAGGGGAGGATATTCTGGGATTCCCAGACTGAGCCTGAAAGGCTCCATCATAGACACACCACTTTCATGGGGAATGGGGCTCCAAATGCACCATGGAAATAAAAAAATACCAGTAGAGAGGAAGAAAGACGTAATGTACGATAAAAAGTAAGATCCTGGAGTTACGGGATATTAAATCATGAATGGATTTAAAGGAATATCATGGTTTTAACATGTATTTCTACAGTTACAACTAATGGAATTAATTGTTATTTAATAAATCTCAATGATTATGTGTCCATAAAATTAGTTTTTTAAACGATTTCCTTTAATCATAGGAAAAAAGATAACAAGGGTAGAATTGGAAATTATGGGAAAAGGGTGTGACACCGAGGATAAAGCCACATTTTTTGGTAATTCAAATTTCTACCAGCCCTTGGAGGATATTATATATCATTTATGGTCTTTGAATTTCTTTATAAAGGGTATTAAAACATTTTTACATCAAAAGATACATTGCGAAAGTGGGAAAATTCAGAAATTAGAAAAAGAATGAAGGGTGGGACACAATTTTTGTGAGACACCGTAAGAGGTGACAAGGTAGTGTTGCCTCCATCATGGTGTGAATGTCAATGTTCCCACCGTTTTGGTGTGCAAGCATGAAAATTTGACTATTACAGTGCCACATTTATGGTTCCATCGTTTCGGTGTGTTCCCCTGACTGGTGAAACCGTTTCATAGGAATATTTTTATTGAATCATGTTTTTTGGAAAAATCTTTAATTATCCCTTTACAGTGACATTACATCTGACACCTCTCAATTCATTATCTCCCTCAAGAATTAAAATATTCTCGACGAGAAGATAGGGGTATGAACAATAAACTCAATAAGTACCTCTCTAGAGTAAACCTCATCAACTTCTCGGAACACCTCTCCCTCATATAACCAAAAAAACATATAATGGTGTAACTGTCAAGACATATGGATCAATGAGTCCTTTCCCCTATGTCAGGATATTATCTTCTTTGGGCGGTACTGACTCGCCCACGGGGGTCTAATCACATACACTCTAATTTTTCTTGATTAGGGATCAGGTCCTCCCTTCCCCACTGTCGGGACCCTTCACACACATTCCGAGAACAAGGAAAACGAATCATTCATTTTTCACAATGCCACGCACTACATCCTGAACAATTATGAAAAAATAGAAAAAAAACAATAAAAAACTTTGGGTACTGGTTGCACATCTGTGCCACTAGTTCTCATGTACTCTCCTCATATCCAACATTCCTATAGAACACACTATCCAATGGAATGGTTCGTCCATGAAGAACCTTCTCCCCACGACCTTCGATCTTCACTGGTCACTCTACGAACTTCACATCATCCTCAATATCAAGATTTCTCCTATCAAGGATGTGGAAATCATCATGTAGATACTGACGGAGCTGAGACACATAGAAGACATCACGCACTCTCAGTAGCAGTGGTGGTAGAGCTAGCAGATAAGCCACTGCACCGACCTTCCATAACCCCTCGAAGGGTCCGCTGAATATGGGAGAATACTTACTCCCCCTATCGAACCTTAGTTGACCATACCGAGGGGAGACCATCAAGAACATGTGGTTCCTGACCTTGAACTCCAAGGGTGTCATCCTTCTAACAGCATATGACTTATGATAGTGCTGGGATACCTTCATCCTATCTCTTATAAGCTGAATCTTATATGTCGTGATCTACACCACTTCTAGGCCAAGAACACATACTTCCCCGAACATTGTCTAGCACGCGGTTCAGCAACATATCCTCACATACAATGCTTCGAATAAAGCCATTCCAATGGTAGACTGATAGATATTTTTATAGGAAACATATACTAGTGGTATGTTTCATTCCCACGATCCCCCAATGTCTAAAACACATGCCTGTAGCATATCCTCCTACGTCTAGATGGTGTGCTATGTCTGTCCATCTGTCTGGGGTGGAAAGTAGTGCTGAGGAATCACTAGGTGCCAAAAGCATGTTAAAATACTTTCCAGATCTATGAGGTAAACCTCATATCCCGATCGGAGACTATGGACCTCAGAATTGTATGCAACCACACCAACTCATCCATGTACCATTGTGCTAGGGAATCCACTGAACTTGACTACTTGATTTCCAGGAAGTGAGCTGATTTTGAAAGCCAGTCCACCACTACCTAGATGGAATCAAAACCCCCTTGAACATTGGGTAGTCTTGTGATAAAATCCACCGATATGTCATCCCACTTCAACTCGGGGACATATAAATGGTGTAATAGACCTCATGGGATGCGGTGTTCATCCTTGACCTACTGACATATGATACACTTTTCCACAAACTCTGCCACAACCCGCTTCACCCCGGGACACCAAAATTGACCATTGAAGCCCCGGTACACATTAGAAAATCATAGGTACACTACTAGGGGTGATTTGTGAAACTCACCATGAACTCTCTTGCACATTTTCATAGGGATGAACATCATACCATGAAACACCATCCGATTCTGCCCATCATCTGTCCATCCTTCCGGAGCATTGCCCTGGATAACACAATCGTGCATCACATCACCCTATAAGTCCCACCATGAGACTCCTCCACTAGATACAACAGAGGGGACTAAACAGTCATCTGGAACAGACAGCCTCTACTATACTCCACCCGTACATCCAGGTGTTGGGTAGCCAACTCCTCCATCACCTTTCAAGCATCTGCTGAATCTCGAACCATGTCCTTCTACGGCTTCTTGCTCATGGAATCAGCCACCACATTCCCCTTACCATTAGTGTATAATATTTCGATGTTGTATTCCTGAAGAAACTCTATCCACCTCTTCTTCCACATGTTCATGTCCCACTGGGAGAAGATATACCTCTTGCTCTTGTCATCCATGAAGACCACAAAGCACTAACGGATGAGGTAGTGCTGCCACAACTTTAGTGTGAACACAATCGCTGTGAGATCCAAATTGTGGGTGGCTTAGTTACACTCATGGAGATGTAACTACCTAGACCCATAAGAGATCACCACCTATTTTTTAATCAACACAAACCCTAGGCCTTGGTCTAAATCATCACAGAATACCTCAAACATTGTCCTTCTTCTAGAAACCTCAGCACTGGGGAACTGACTAATTTTCCGTTCAGATAACTGAATGCTTCTCAAACTACTCACTCCATACAAAATCCATGCCTTTCTTGGTCAAGGCTGTCAAAGGTGCTAAAAATCAGTAGAAGTTGGGCAAAAATACATGGTATAAACCTGCTAGAGCCAAGAAACTAAGAGCCTCTGCCATGTTCTAGGGTGATTCCCAAGAAACAACCACTTAAACCTTTGAAAATTCAACTGATATTCCCTGCTCAGACACCACATGTCCTAGGAAGTGATCTTCTCATATCCAGAACATGCACGTGGAAAATTTCCCGTAGAGCTAGTGTTGTTAGAGGAACTCTAAAACCATCCTTAGATGATCAAAGTGATCCTACTATAATATTTTTTAGATTAGGATGTTTTCAATAAACACCACTAAATACTAGTCCATATATTCCTATAAGACAAAGTTCATGAGCTCCAGGAACAAGGTTGGTGCGTTCGTAATGACGAAGATCAAGACCATGAACTCAACGTGACTATATCTTCACCTAAAGGATGTCTTCCAGATGACACCCTCCATCAACCTCAGCAAGTGATATCCTAACTGCAGGTTAGTCATGGAGAACCATCCGGCCACAATTAATTGGTAAAAGTGGTCGTCTATCCTTGGGAGATGGCAATTGTTCATGACTGTTACCTAATTCAGTGTTTGGTAGACTATACACAGCCTGGGACCAACGTCTTCCATCATCATGAACAAGACTGGGGCGCCCCATGTTTACATGCTTGTTTGAACAAAACCCTTCTTCATCAGATCATCAATATGAATCCTTAACTCCCACATCTCAGAATGTGCCATCTGATATGGAGACATTGAAATCGAATGAGCACCCATTTGCAAGTCTATCCCGAAATCAACGTATCATCAAGGGGGTAGAGTCACCACCTCCCCAGGGAAGACGTCCATGAACTCAATGACAATCCATGACACATCCACCATCTTTGTATCCTATGAATCTAATGAAAACGTAGCTAAAAATGAATTAAGGGTATTTACTCATCGACTTCCCTCCTAGCAGCCCCGCTCGTAGTTGAATGTCAAAAATTGTCTACTCATATCTAAAAACAATATCCTTCTTTAGAAGTAGTCAATAACAGATCATATATAGAACAAATAGTCGACGCCTTGAATGACATCATACAGCTTCATGTGTAGCAATAGAAGGTCCCCACTATACTGTTGTGGACCCAACATCACTCTATATTATCTAAAAACACGATAAAAGCTGGTCTTACCTCTCACTAGAATAAACAATACCAAGGGTACGAGAAGTATCTCTATATCTAGACAAAAATCATGGGATAGACTGGGTAAAAAAAGGTGTGTGAAGCTCCTGAATCAATAAAGACGGATATCAGAGTGTTGAACAGACAAATTGTACCTCAAACAACTTTTGGACCTGCTATAACTATTTCCCCTGCAGTGTGTAACATCCCACACCCATCTCCTCTACCCCATGTCTATCAGCCGCCTCCCTGATGACTCCCTGGCCGATGTCCCTGAGGAGTGACCTGAGTTCAGTCTCCTCCCACAACGTCTACTCTCGGAGGAGTGGGAGCTCATTCTACCTGCTGCTGCTACTGAATGGGCCTGGCTAGAAGCTGCTGTTGTGGATGTGGTATTTGGACCAACCCACGCCCGTTGTATTGTCCTCGGTCTGAGCACTGATTACGACGGTGACCACGGCTTCCACAGATGAAGCATCTCAGTCTTCGGCCCAAAAGGAAAGGGAGAGGACCAAGAGATCAAAACTGGAACTGCTAGGGCCTATACCCCACTGGAAAAAACCTCGAAAGTCTTTACGTTGGAGGCATACTGTCGAGGACCTTTACCTTTGACGAGCCCATCTTGCTCCCTCCTCGTAGCACACCTCCCTGCGTGTGCATCCTCTCTACCACATCAGCCTTATTCTGGACTTCCAAGCACATCGGTAGGGTTGAAGGAGTAACAACATAATGAAGTGAAGGTTGTAGTGACTCCTCTAAACCTCTTTTCCGAGAATCGTCATCTGGAAGGAGGTCTGGATAAATGTGAAGGAGATCATTGAACATGACCCCAAAATTCCTCACTAACATACACCTCTACTGAAGGGATTGTATCTCCCACCTTATCTCATCCTTCATCGTGCAAGAGAGGTATTATGCCCAGAACTCCCTCTTGAATCTGACCAAATAACCTTAGCCTCCCTCTTATCCCCGAGATGGAGCATCCCCCACTGATGCACAGCTCCCCACATTTGGCTTATAGCCAGAGGAATATAGTACTCTGTAGGAGACAGAATGAAGATGAAAGCTATCTCCATCACCTCTTGCCATCTCTATGTCTTCGTGTCTGAGATGATTCCCATGTACTTCCAAAGGGTCTTCCGCTGAATGGAATGGAGAATCCTCTTACACTGATTGTCTTTCTCGTCTTAGTCAGCCCTCTACAAATTAGCCAAATCCACCTCCAAGACCTCGATCACCTGTACTACTCGTGGTCGTCATCCACATGCCATAGATGCAAGGTAAACACACAATTCCTATTCCTGGGTAGTGTAGAAGATTGATTTTATTTTTTCATTGACTTTTTATTCATTTTAAAACCCCAAAATACCCAATACATAAAAGAAAAAAAATTATTATGATTCATGTACCTTTTCTAGGGTCTCATCAGTATAATCATTGTAGCCAAAAATAGCCATTCCGTAGGCCCAGATTCCTCTCATCAGATCACGGGGGGCCCTAAAATCCTGTGTCCTAACCGGTCTTTCCTAGCAGATTTCACACACCAAGATTTCCTATCACTGTTTCTATACCATCCCATGCAATCCTCATTATTCCTAACTCTAGACTCCATCCAAGCTCTCAAACTCTTCCCCTGATACTAAATTTTCATTACCCGTATTCACCAAGGTGAGGGAAGGGATAATATATTTGTTGGACCCTTCCTTATTCATGTTGAAGGAGAGATAATGACCCCCAAGCCCCGCCATCAAGAGATCCTAGAATTGGGACTAGTACCAATTGAATGAAATCATAGGAAAAATATAAGGAATTACCCATTTTATTTAGTAGGATCATGAGATAATATAGTAAGTACCCAACATCACCAAAACTAGAAGTAAAAGTAAATCTCAAACAATCCTTTCTCATATGACTTTTTCGAATCTTATTGACAATAATACAATAAAACACAAAAGGTAAATATCAATGAAAGTAAAACAAAAACATAAAATGTCCCTACTTCCAAACTAGTATAGTCTGACATGGTCCTCAAAGTCCTCCTCGATACTTGAAAATAGTTTTATATACGTAGGGTGAGTATACAGGTATACTCAGTAGGGAAAACCAAAAGCACACATGCCCAAGTGGAGAGCCATTATAATGCCCTGTGAGAAAAGGAGAAAACCAATCACCTAATAATGAAATTATCCACCCAATCCTCTCCAAGGAACACTCACTATATAACGAAATCCAAGTAAGGTAATATTAATAACACATTGATGTTTGTGTACCCCGCACCACATTCACACTTGTTATTGAAGACATCATACGAGTCAGGACTTCACCGGAAATTTCAACACTGTCCGACTACCATACCCTTCCCGCAAACACATGGGCTAGCAAAACCACAACATCCCACCCACAAACTTCTGGGCCATAACCACAAAAACCACACCCATAGACACATGGTCCAGAACAACTTCTGCCACACCAGAAGACACCTGGGCCTCAACACAAAGACACTTGAAAAGAAAACTACCCGCACACACATTGGATGACCACCACAATGGTCCTTTGACCACATGAACAACTTCTAATTATAACAAGTTCATATTTGACTCAAGTTCCAAATATCGACAAAATGACATTTATTGACATAAATTATTATCTAATTTTTATAACATGGTAATAAGTTGTATAAATTGAATAATAATCTTGAAAAATGTTATTAAGAATATATAAATTACCATTTTTTTATTATTAAGTAAATTAAAGAATGAATGGGTCAAGTCGTACATGGGGAAAGGGGTCTATTATCTCACTTTTAATTCTGTGTGTTTCCACTGTTCTCCACTTATTTATTTAATGTGTAGTATTGTGTAATTATATTTGATATATATTATGATGATTCTATTTATTTTCATGGTATTTTTTGATAAATTTGGTGGTTACTAACATTTGGTCATACGACTCAATTTCTTGCTATGTGGTAAATATTTCACATCTCACTTTTTTATTTTCGTGAGATTCATGCTATATTTTCCACCATTTCCTTTTATATGGTGTATATACTACCCATGACTATACTCGTTGTCTAATATAATCTACATTATGGTTATTTACATCATCATTATTTGATCTTTCATTCATGTGGTGTATGTCTCGTATGTTTCCAAATCGGTAAGGTCTCCTTTCACTGTACTCTTTTAGTAAAATAATTCATCTATGTAATGTCTATTAATTTATGTTTTTTTATGTTGGGATATGTTCTTCTATATCCTTATCGCGGAAAAGTTTATTTCGTTGTTATGAGAGACCCTTTTATCTCTCCTCAACTCATTTTTTGAATTTCAATGTGACGTTGATAGGCTATCAAATTTCTATAAGAGAACTTCATAACCCAATTTCAATTCATTGGGTTGAACTTATACTTCTTGATTATGTCGTGCTATTAATATATGTTAATAACCTCTGATTTTTTAATACATAATATCCACTAATAATTTATGTATTAATATTTTTCACACCTATTAATGTCATTGATTTATCCTTAATCTATGGATACCATGTTTATAAGGGATTTTATCCAATTTTAGATTCCATTAAGACTTCATTATTGTAAGGTACCAATTCACTTTTATATAGTGTGTATACTATTGATGAGAATATTATATCAAGATTACATATATTTTAATGATTATATAGTGTTTTGATTAATTTTATTCCTCAATTGTTTGTATTCAAGCATATCTCATTTTTTTTTAAAAAATCTTTAAGAAAAATATAATTTTAAATGTTTTAAAGATTTATTATTCTAAATATTTATCATCAATGTACATGCTTCAAAAATGGTTTTAAGGAATTATTTATATGATTATTAATGTTTTAAAATGCTACTTGCTTTAAAATAATCAAAGTGGTATATGTACCATTTATTCAAAAATGTTTTTATTAACTGTTTTAAAGGGTTTTTTTTAAAATAGATTGATAAATAATTGATTATATCAATATCTTGAAATAATATATTGTGATAGCAATGTGAAAATTTTATCTTCATTTTTTTATAAGATATGACTATGTAATGGTTCTTCATCATTGTTTTCGAATATGGGTAGTTTCTAGATAATCCTAGGGTAGGTGAGTCCAAGATAGCTCTTCAATGCATTGGATAACGTGACATAGGTAAACATGAGTATTTCACCTATGAGATTTACGGAATATACTATGATAGATATTCCAAATTTATCACCCTACATTGTTGTGATAGCTACAATGTTTGAATGATATGTATGCCACAAGTTACCTTTATGATATATATTTTCTACGTGTGATTAATAAATATTATGATTTCATGAGGTATGTTAAAAAGCTTATGTTTTGTATGTATTGATGAAAATATGTTTTCATTCAATGTTTTATAACCCTTACTGAACTTTTTATGCTCATCCCATGTTTTGAAATGTTTTTCATAGGACATAAATATAAATAGGTTCATGTATAGGATTACTGAAAATTTATGATGTCTAAACCATGGGACTAGACATGAACATTTTTTTAAAAGGATTTATTCTGTGAGAAAAAATGGGAACTCAGTAGAAGTGTCTTCTTTGTAATAGATGATATGTAATTTAATAGTTATGAACACATTTTCGAAAACTCTAAACCTGAAAATATCCTTAATTGGAATTATTCATTTAATAAATGATTATATAATGATTTATGTTCTGGTCCATACAAGAGTTTTTTTGGTCAAACATTACTCTAAACCTGAAAAGATCCTCAATTGGGATCTTCAGCTGAGATTTACAGTTTTTTTTTCTGTTCTTTTCTAGACACATGAAATATATACTGGCATTGTATATTTCCCTTTCAATATAATATTGTTCTTATTGGTTTTGTTATTTTTGGATATTATTGGTCTAGATTATATATATATTCTTCCATATTTGTTCTGTTTTTCTATTCCAATGGATCTTACAATTATTGAAGAGGGTATAGTCTTCCCATAAATGACTTACCAGACTCTCACTATTAGTTAGCAACCTCTGGCATATTGGGAGGCACGCCTGAGGTCATGTGGTGAACCATCTCGGAGCACCATTGAGTAGATCCCAGTTTGGGATGTTATAAATACCCACACACTACTCATGATACCATGCGACATGAGTGATCAAATAGGAACTAAAATTTGTTATAGGGATTGGCATTTGGGGTAGAGTCTGATAAAATTTTCATGGGCAGTCTAGGTTGATGTTTAATAGCGGGATATGGTTGGACTCATGACCAGTTGGTTTGAGGTTTTTGTATTCAATAAAAAATAATTTTTTTCAATTAATGTAATTGATATAACCATAGGGAATCTAGTATGTATGGAACATTCATTTATTAATGCATATTTTAATTATATTTATTTATTGGATCTTTCTATAATTATGATATTTACATTCTTACTGCAAGTATTATTTTATATTTATTGTTATTATACTTTTATAAGGGGGGATACTCTACCCATGATAATCACATGAATATTAACTACACGTGGACATTCTCTAGAAAATGGGATGGCATACATGTGGTCTTGAAGAAAAAAATTGTGCTCACTATGAGAAAGTGAGTTCAGGATGTCTCATTGTGTTATTAGGGCCATTCAATGTATTTTAGGTTATTATATACTAATGGTAGTTGTGATAATAGAATATTATATGAAGTATGGTAATGATCTCATTATATGGTGTCATAGTTTAATATTTGAGAGAAGAACTGAGTTTCAATGGATTGGAAATGATTTTCCGGATTTCTATTTTTTATGTATATTGATTTCCACCTAGAGTGGTGCACCTGAGTGTGGTATTATTTATTCATTTATTGTAATTAATTCTCTTCTTTTGGCATGATAATATATGGTCTGTGTCATCATGCATCATGATAGGTACCTTAAATTATGTTTTCATTCATATGAAACATGTGATTGATTTTGTCTAGGATTCCCTAGTGCTTCTATTTTATTTATTATCTTTTTATTAGTTTTTCTAATCATTAATATCATAATATAGTTTAAAATAATATTGGGACTCTTATAAGCATGTTATGAAGAATTTATATTGTTTATATAAATGTGTATGGTGTAATTATACAAGACTAAATTGTTATGTATCTTATGGTTAATAATCAAGTATAAATGATTTATATGAAAATAGTTATGGTAAAATAATTTTTTAGTAAGAATATAATATGTGACATTAATTTATAACAAATGAATTATATTCTATCTAATTATACTACATATTTTAAATTTAATTATGATTTGAATTTCAATGTGATGTATAATATTGTTTTCTAAAATGTGAATACCTGAGAAAATAAATGTTGTAATGCTAAAATAAATAATAATTTCAAATTATGATCCCTTTTGGGACCCCAATGTTGGGTATACTTCATTAATTTTTCCTAACCATTTTTATGACTCGTTTGGGGCCAGGGAAAAGACTATGTTAGGAGACACATGGATATGGGTTATGAGACATTTGTTTTTTTGTTTTATCTTATTTATGTGGTCAGATGTTTCCTTTTTTGTGATTACTATAATAATTATAGGTAGATCCAACATGGGTGTGTTTGAACCTAAATTAGATGTTCATGCCCATGGTTTCTTTCATATTGGTTGTGTCAATAAGATTTTTCGGAACCTGGATTAATTATTTTACCATGATAAAATTACACTACGTATTTTAGTAATCAGAATAAATGAAGGATGCTTCAATGTGTGTATTCAGTTCATGGATTTTCCTATCATGGTTTTAGTGAGAACACCATATGCCTTTGGTTTTTTCAAATAATTAGAGAGCCTGTAGTGGTTTTATTTTCGTTTGAAGTTTCATTTTTAAGGGAATGACCATTCCAATGCCTAACCCTACTAGTTTGATGCTTTTTTGACACTTTGATTGTTGATGATCCTAAATAAATGGGTCTAACTCATCATTAGTTTCAAGAGATTCTTATGACAATGAATAATATCAGAATTGAAAGGTGTCCATGAGTTATAGCTGAGTCACGAGGAATTTCAGGTTATATGATGAAATAATCAAGGGAACCTATAACATGACAGGACCAATGAGTTAGCAAGAATGTTTAAATGCATGATCAGGAAATAGAACCCCATTCCATTAAAATGAAAACCCATGGGTTTTGTGACGGGATGATGAGAGGAACATATGGGAGATTCATGACGCCATTTGGGATTATCTGATTAGGCTAATCGAGGGATAGAATGAAATTATCATTATTAATATCACAGTGATTCACTTTTTATATGTGCGAGGAATTTTATTCTTTTATGGTAGGATAGATTGTCCATACTCTGATTAGGAAGCATTCAGGTCACGATTGAGCTCGAGTAGAGTAGTGGTGATAGATACTCTATGAGAATTAACACATAAATTCTTTGTAGACAATAATGGAGTAATGTTTGGACTTATTTATTGATTCTATTTGGGAGTGGGATGCATATATGAGGAGTGGTCATGGGGTTTTAAATAGGGAAATTAAAGGGTTTTTCAAATACAAACAATTATTTTAATGAAATAAAATAATTTAAATATTTCATTGAATGTTTGATTTTTTATTAATGATATATATTATCAATTATATTTATAATAATATAATTAATTTCAATTAAATCTAAAAAGTTCATTATTTTGGTTTAATTCAATTTTTATGCTTGAAAAATTTGTTATTTTCAAACTATTATTAAATTCATAAATTGTATCAATTTAAATTAAATATAAAAACACCTGTGATTAGAATATTTAGATAATTATAATATATTATACATATATTTATATTAATTTAATTTTATATAATGATTATGTTTATTCAAAATGTTATTATAGGATCATCTATTGTTTGAAAAATGCATTTATAATGAAAAACTATTTTTGACACATTTTGCTAGTATAATTTTAAATTATCTCTGTACAATAATATTATTTGAATTTTATAAAATGGATTCTAGGTATAGATTCAAATTATTTATTATTATGTTACATGTTCATCTTAATATTGGTTATAACGAATATTAAAAAGTAAAAAACTAGTTACCCTAGTGAAAAAGAATAAAATTGACAATAGATATAAATGGAATAATTTTATTAAAACGAGTTTAGTCATTAATTTTGTTGATGTGGATTGACCATATCCCCCATAGAGATCGTCATTTATCAATTTTGTGGTACTTTTCATTGGTTAAAATTCCAATTATTGAATATTATAAATTATTTAAAAATATGCCACCTCTCCTCAATTATAATTGGGGAACCCCATAGCCACACTTAATTACACATCTCAAGGAATTTGGATAGGTCATAAATATTCAAATTTTGTTTTAAAATTCCTCGCCTACATTAAAGATAGTATTTCCTTCCCAAAATACTATACCTAGGGTCCTTAATAAGAGATCCAAAGGATTTTCTTCTATGAAACGGTAATCATCGTTACTAAGGCCCTTCTTTTATTTCTTATTATTTCATCAGTAATAAATTATGTATGTGAAAATCAAATATAATAATGATAAATAATAAAATATCAAGGTATTTTATTATATTTATGAAATAATATTTATCAATCTCTTATTCACATAAATATGATATTAAATAATCGTTTCGGTGTATAGTAGAATAACATCTCGCGAACCGATGTATTTTTTATTCCCTCATCACCTCTCAAGGATTATAATGATGATGTATTTAATTTTTATATATTATTTCCCTGGAATATTAATAACTTTTTACTATTAAAATATCATATACAATCACATTTTTCCAACCACTGAAAAATGATAAAATCAATCGCATGTATAATAGACTATCATCTTGCTATGTGATGTGGTTTGTTTATTTAAAGGTCAAATCGATGTATATATAAGTTTATTTTATAAAATAATGTAATATTTATGGTATAATTATCATTAAATATTATAAATATATCCCTTAACTTCTTTCAATCAAGTTCATTGAAATAATTAAATATTTACTCAGGTGTATGTACGACCTATTGAATCTATGATTGTAACGTACATAGTTTATTGTAATCAAATCTCACAGATTATATTAAAACTATGATTGATGTATAAAAAATATATTTATTTAATTATTATTATTCTAGAAATTATGGAAACATGATCCCATTGACCACAAAAAACACAATGATTTCATTTTGAAATTATTAACTATGGGTCACCAAAACACATGATGTGGACATAATTGAATAAAAAATTTCATATCTAGATAAAATAAATAAATTAAATTGATTAAATATAAGTTAAAAAATTTAAAATGTATTTATGATATAAATTAATTTATATATTTTTATTATATAGGTTATAATGTAAGCAAGCAACATTTTTGGACTCAATGTAACACATTCATCTCAACAAAATATTCTTTGTGATAGAATTTATTTTACAGAAAAAAAGTATTTTAAATTGTTTATATATTACCCCATTACATATTATTTCATGTATAATTAGTAATTTATGATATTATCAATTATAATTAATTTACACCATTAATTTTTTTTAGGATTCAAAAGTTACCAAAGTAGTAATGTTATATATTTCAATCTCTTTTTAATCAGGATTATTTAGGATTGAATTTTTTCACGAAAATTACTTGATCTTTATATAATAAATCCTTTTGAAATTATTTTCAATATGGATATTCATGAACTTATCATGTTATTTCACCATTATCTACTCTATGGTAGAAAAAATTATTTAGAAAATGTTTTTATGAATCGATGACTTCTTTTTTTACCACTGGTTGAAAATATTTTATGTTTTGTATTGATATTTTCAGAAAATATTATAAATAATATTTTTAACCATCTATAAATTATTTATTAAATAAATATTTTACATTTTCAAAATTTTTATTTCCTAATGTGATCTTCTATACATTTTCCAAATGAGGTTCCTTTTCACATTTTAAAATTTTTGTGAATGGAATGTTATTAATATATACAAATTATATAGAATTACCCATTATCTAGACCAGTATATTATTTGACACATACATTATATGTTTCTATGGTTCTTTTGAAATAGTATTTTTTAATTTAGTTTAATATATAAATGATTAAAAATTGATTCCAAAGACAATAGAGTATATTTCTTATTAATAATTTAATGCAAATCTTTCAATGTCATTTTCATAAATTCGGAAAACATATGAAATTATGGATTTATTCTAAATTATATATATATATATATATATATCTAACATATTCTACTAGATTATAATCCCATAATTTTATGGGGTATTAAACACGTTATTTTCTTCTATCAAATGCCTTCATTGTGACAATTCCTTATATTATGATATGAGACAAGATTACACTACCTTTTTTCTATTCACAGGTATTTATTATGTTTATCCATTAAAATTTATTTCCATTTTCTATCACAAATATTCATAGGCATGTTATATTGGGTGTGATCAGATATGGCTCCAATGAAATAAGTAATGCTTCGGTATTATGAATTTCCATGTATGGTATTAGGGAGTATACCAAATCCATTATGGGACATTGTCCCCCATGATATATTTTATAGGTTGTCTTCTTTGACACATTTTTATATCTTGTTATATGTTTCTTCCAAAAATAATATATCTCCATTAACTTATGTTACTATGTTGTTTATGATAATCTCTCATTTAATTACTCATCTTACCTCTATTTTATGATATCATGTTATATCATTGACACAACCATTATGTTTCTTTATAATGTTTATTCCATTACTAGGATTTTTAGAAATCCCATATTGTCATTCTATTCCATAGGTTATCCCAAATGTTTTTAAGATATGAATAGTATTTTAGAGGTAATTAGGGAAAATATATTAAATATGTTTTATTTTAGTCTCACATTGTTTGATTATGAACCTATTCATGAAAATACATTATGCCTCACGATATTTGGGTAGTAATTATATGATATTTTTGTTCAAAGTCATGGAATAATATGTGTAAAGATATATTGTTTCTAAATTTATTATCTTAAAAAGGACTGGTTATTTTTGTGAATGGGACACGAATACATTATTGATAATTCTATATAAAAAAGGACAAGAAAATGTATAGTAAAATATAATTTAATTTTGATGATTTTTAGGGTAATTGTTATCAAGAATTTATATTCCTATCTGGATAATACCAGGGGATGTTGATTTGGAACTATTTTACGTCAGTTCCTTTACCACAAAATTGTAAAACTCGGATTTTAGTATTTTTTCACCAAGTGAAATACAATCAGGATTGATGTATACCTTATATAATACTCTTGGGTGATATGTTTTAAAAATTTAATATCTATTTATAAACTATTATGATGTAAATAAAAAAAATTGTTAATTTAACAAAAAAAATTAGAATCCATACCATGGATAACCAATATTGAAATATAGAGACTTATATGTCATGATGTAATTATCATTTATATGTTGATATTTATTTGTTTATATGATTACCATTTCTATGTTAATTCATTATCTTCTTGATTCTTATTTTATTATTCTATGTTTATTGTGGGTAATAAAATGAAGTATGTCAGCAATGATTGTATTGGTAAATTTAATGATTTTCCTAAATAGTTTCCTAAAAAAATGGGAATAATTGTTTGAGATATTATGACCATTACAAATAAACCATCTTGAATTACAAATAACAACAAGAATATTTTTTTAAATTATGATAACATCAAAATTATACATGGGTGGAATATCATGAATGTTCCAATAATAGAGATGATAATGAAAATAATACTAAATTAACAATATTTTAAAAAAAATAAGATGATGAAATGTGGAAAATTATGTTTTGGAATAGGAAGGTGATTTATGTGTGGGAAATCAAGTAACAAATAAGCTAGTTGTTGAATAAAAAAGATTAATCTCATTAAAAAGATGTAGTGAAATAATTATCAACTTATGAAACCATTAAAAGTCCAATGTCGTATATTTTGGGAAATTAGTCATTATTTGAGTCAATTAACTAATCCAATGATTAATTACTAGGGTCATACATTTTTAAAATAATTGAATATTAATTATCAATGGATTTTGGATTTAAGATTCAATAATCATGTTGTTTATGTGTTTTTATTAATGGTAATCTATTTATAAGACTCATGAAAAATCCAATGATTGTTGTGATGTAGTATTTCATTATGGATTTTCAAGATTATTTTATTTGTACCAATGAACATGAAAGACGATGTATTATTATTGAATTATTTTATTAGAAACACATTATTAAGGAAATATAATCTGGTATATGTTCTTGATGTTGGTGTAATTATAGCCAATAAATATTATTAGATTTTGTGTAAATTATTGAGTTGGATAGAAAACCATATATGATAGAAATACTAATTTGATGAATAATATTATTCTTTTAAGAAGATAATCATATTATTGATAATGAAATTTGATCAAAATGAATTATTAATATGATTATGACTATTTTTTCTATTATTTTTGAAAATAGATAACCCGCAAGCTGGGGGAGAACTTGTCGCATCATACAAGGCCATAGTGCTGGGACAAGTTGATGCATCTAGAAAGGCCACTGGGAATGAACTCCCAAATAAAGGGTTAAATGGTTGTAGATAATATCACTAGAAAACCATAATTACTGGATATTATGGAATTATTTTTTACATAAGTTATTCAATTGATAAATATAATTCAGATTTTGGAAACACATTTTAGTATTTAATTTTTTATTAATTTTTTCGATTTTGAAATTATTAATGATATTATGGGAAATTATTTAATGGGTTATGATATATATAACCCAAATTTCAAACTATTCATTTAGCATGAAATATAATTTTCTAATAATGATAATAAATAATTGAAAATTAAGGATATTTACTATGTAGGGTTATTTAGTTAGGGAATGATTTACGTTGAAAATTGTATTTCGAGACTAATATAATTGTTTTTTATATTTAGGAATTATATAACCCTATTATAACTGTTCTTATATTTTTTAATGTATATAGAAAATGGAGTATCATGAGATAATTTTATGGAATCATATGATCCATAATTAGATAATTTAGTGATTGAGCTATAAAAATCATCTTGATTACTGACCATTTAGGTAAATAGATTATTTTGTGGAGAAAAATGATTAAGGGATGAAATTATAATTTTTAATTAAAAATTTTCCTTATGTTTTTATTCAAGATGGTAAAATGATCCCTCATCACTAGGAAAAGGCTTTTCAAATAAAAATTTTATTCATTTTTTGATTATTCAATAGACTATTATCTTTTAAGAAATTATATAATGTATTATCCTAAGTGGATCTTCCATATAAATCCATGCTTTCACTTCCTACAAATGATATCCTAAAGTATAAAAATCGTGTTTCTAGATGAACATTGAATTTCTATTTCCTCTTTTTATGAAGATATTTAATTAACCATTTTTATGTTGTGGGATTTTCATTAAGGAATTTTCAAAAATCAAACCCTAGATTAATGAGAAAAAGTTCAAATTTAGAGGATAATATTTATTTAATGGGATTATTATATAGCACTCAAATATTATAAAATATGATCAAAAAAGTTAATATTTTATATGATACAAAACATCAAGATTAAACAACCTATGAAAGATATTATCATTATAACCAAGCCATTAAATTGGTGGATAATAATAGTATTGAGGATTTTATGAAACATTTACAAAGGTCCCACTCAATATATTTTCTTGACAAAGTATGAGTACGTTATTTTTCCACATTTAATTAAGATATTTTACTCAACCAAAAAAATTATTTTCATTGGAAAATGATATTATTTAGTTTTGTTAAAAAATATTATAATTAAATTATTTAAATTATATAAATTTAAATACATAAAGTGAAAATAAATTTGAATAATGGAATATTATAATTAATACTGGGTGATTTTTTTGGATATATCTAAAATGTTAGCCTTTTAGTTAAAATTGAAAATTAATTAATTTTCAAATACTATCATTTCATTTTGTTAAATAAAATTATTTGAATTTTCAATTATATTATTAACATATTATTTAAATTAATATGATTCATTTTTATTAATTGTAATATAATTACTTTTTATTGAATAGTTAACATTTATTAATTCGGTATACGTTTATTTTTATGCTTAAAAAGTGATTTTCAATAAACTATTTTAAAATTCATAATTATTATCCATATAAATTAATCATAATAATCCCCATTAAGTAATGGTTTAAATGAAATAAATATATTATCAAACTATATAAATTCATATAATTTTTATTTCTGGTTGTATAATTAATATAAAACATTGTATTTCATAAAAATTATCTATTTCATGAAAATCAAATTATCAGTACATTATACTGGTTTAATTATAATATATATTTTACCACATCTATGATTATAATTTAAAAAAATGTTTTACATATTTTTAATTTTCATAATTAAAATTATATAATATGAAGAAGCCAATATTTCTCCAAATTTATAGAAAAAACAATTTAAAAAACATATACTGTGGTGAAGTAATAAAATGTAAAAGTGAGTAAGCTTGGACGTAAATAGAATAACATAATTAATTTTTTTTTGAATAGTTTATTTGTGGATCAAACAAATCACCTTATAATACATTATTTCTCACTTTTTTTTGCACATTTCTTTGGAGTGATGTCAATTTTTGGGTTTTTTGGTGTTTACAAAAATCCCACTACTCCGCAATTTTTAAACAAGAACCCTCTACCCTAAAAAATATCATCTATAAATCCAATTGAACCTATCTATACCTTAAAAAATTTATTAAAAAATTACCATAAATAATTTTATTTTTTTAATCCAAATATACCAATAATATGGTCCTTAATAAGAGATCTAGTGGAGGTTTTTACATGTGAAGGTAATCATCCTCAGCAAGTTCCTTTGTTAGCATTTTTTACACCATCAATTATGTATTAAAATAAAATATAATACCAAATATATTATATATTCTAAGATGTCATTATGTCTATGGAAAAATATTTATCATATCCACTTCCATCAAATGGGAAAAGAAACCGTCGTCCATATGTACGGAAGACTGCCACCTCATGAATGGATGTAATTAATTTTCCATCATCAAATCCCAATGATTATAATATTGATATATTTAATTATTATTTATGATATTAATGAAATATTATTAATTAATTCATTTTTTTTCAAATCATACCTTTCCATCTGTGGAAATATGATAACATCCTTAATGTGTACGACAAATTACTTACTCAGAAAGCAATGTGATTTATTTTTTATTAACGTGTCACATGTATGGTATAAATAATTTTTTTAAATACATAATATAATTTGTATGATATAATTAAAATAATTTTATCATAATAAATCATCTACCTTATTTTAATAACGATTGTTGAAAAATGGAAATATTACTTATGCATGCGTACCACTTACCATCCTAATGAGTGTGACATAATTCATTATTCGTAACAATTTTTCATAGATTATTTCATATGATAATTGATTTATAATAATCAATTTTATTTCATTATCATTATAATAGAGAATACAAAAAAAATGTTCACTTTGACTAATGTCAACACATTGAATCATCTTTCAATTTATGAACTGATCATCCTAAAAACACCTTATATAGACATAACTAAATACGTAATTAAATATATCCTTAATATTAATTATTAAAATGGGTTTTATATAATGAATAAATCATGGAATATGTTTTTAAAATAAATAATATTTTATTGATGTTTATTATAAAATAAATAAAGTACAGACAACACATTTTTGGCCTCATGGTAATGGTTTCTTATCAAAACATATTTATTTAAGACAAATGTTCTTTTATTCATGTAATTTTTTAAAGGGTGTCTCTAATATACGATTACATATTATATCATAAATTATTCATAACGTATAATATTTGTTAGTAAAATTCATTGAGATCATTTATGGGATTTTGGATTATAAATTTACCTAAGTAGCGATGGTTTATGTTTAAATCTTGTTTTAGATCAGGGTTGTTTCTGACTGAATTTTCATTTAGGTTAATTATTTGATCAATTTCTATTAAAATAATATAATTTTATTTTACCCTTATTATTCACCAAATTATTAATTAATATTAATATTCTCCTCTCATTGGTACATAAAGCTGTTTATTTTTTATGAAAAAATCTAACTCCATTTATCTCTTCGGTAAAAAAACCATTTTCTTACAAATGCATGGTTTCTATGAATATTTTCTTGAATAGTTTATAACATTATAATAATAAATTATTGAATACTTCATTACCCATGATTTACATTTAAAAATTTAAAAGGAATATTTTATTTATTTTATGAATGATGTAATATTTAAAAAATTATAATAGAGTTGAAGGTGTGTTTTATATATTTTATAACATGCTCAAAATTTTACTCTATAGAAAAAACATAATTATATAAATCTTACATTATATTTTTCCATGGTTATTTTTAATGAATATTTTTTATAATATATTTTGGAGGATTTTCTATTTCAATGAAGTGGCATTAACATGAAAATGGTACTTTTTCATGAGAAATATTCCATGTAATATTGGAAAATGAATTTAGTCAATGATGACAACATATGATTCGACAGGTTAATTATAAAGTTTTTAAATATTTATCTCACATATATACTTATTGTTTTATCCCATATATTGGTGAGGTAATATATTTATTATTTTAATACTTCAAATTCTATCATTATAAATTTTAATTTTACAATTATATGAGAAATGATTTTGGTACCCATTTTATTTTCATGGATAAATATTTTGTTTTTTTCTTTATGATTGATTACCAATTTTTGGCACACATAACCATGATCATGATTTAATGGGGGTTCCCTAATAGTTCTCTAACGAATTTGGGACTACATTTTACTTATGATATATCATGTGTGGGATTATGATGTAAGAATAACACATTATAGGATTATGTCCACTATGTGATAGTGTCTAAGAATCTATAATTGATTCTTGTTAATTTAATGTTATATATTTTTTTTCCATAATTACTAGGTTTCCATGATTTTATAATTCCTTGTTCTTTATTATATTCCAACATGTGACAACTCTTGTGTATTGTCTTTTACGATATTATTTTATACCTTCAAAACACTGGTTATGTTTTATTATCATGTTTATTTCCTACTGGGAAATTTAGACAACCCCTTTTATTGTGTTTATTGCTTCAGTTTCCCTAGAGGGTTTTATTAGATAAAAACGATTTTATATGTTTTTATGGAGAATTAAATAAATGATGCTAATTTTACCTAAACTATGATTTATTATTTATGTAGTATTCCATATACCCTTGGCATCATAATCGTTGGGTTTTAATTATTAGTTATTTAATATAAACGTCAATGAATTATATGGGTAAAAGTGTTGGGTCTCTATAATTTCACACTTTTTTTAACTCTACACACCTTCTATGAATAATAAGGTAGTTCAATTATTGATAATATTTTGTAGGGTGGAGAAAATAATAAATGAAAACCACATTAATGGATAATGAATCAAATAATGGAATTATAAACTTCTAAGTAGAACACTAGATTTGAAAAAGGAATCTACATCTTATTTTTATTTCATATTATATTAGATGTTCTATGATGGTCATTATTTTTGTTAGATATTGTGTATATATCTTTGTTTATATACATAATCATATCAACCAGAAAATTTATTAATCATTTAAATAAGTTAATAAAAATGAGAAATTATAGAAAAATAATAATGAGAAATGAGTTTTTTAAAATTTTAGTTTATTGACATTTTTATTTATACTCTTTTTATATGAAATATAATGGTGTGTATTGATGTTGATGATTATTTTGTATTCATTAAATTTGGATAAGTATTTTATAAAATATAAATGGAAATAATGACTCGGAAATTTGATAGTATATGGGAAAAGTTATAAATAAGATAAGATAATCCAATAATCAAAATGAGAGATTGTGGGTGATGATTATTGTTTTTCATTAATAATATTCGAATATATTGATAAATTAGTTTCATGTTTAATGTGGATATAAATATATATATATTTAAGGTCAGATTTTTTTTGAGTGGTAATTTTAAAGCTAGGATATGGATGAATCTATTGGTAAAAAACGGTTAATGCCGTATAAAATAATGTGTAATAAATAATAGGTTGTTGATGAGAAATAATTTTAGGGTAATATAAAATAAATAGTTTTTTTGGTTAATTTTTGGAGGATTATTAGGTTGTAATATACTATAGACAATCTAATTATAAATTGATAATTGAGGAATTAATAAGTTTAATGAGGAATAAATGATGGAATAATTATGGAAAAATGAGATTACCTTATCTATTGAAATACTTATGGGTGGGATATAATAAATATGTGTCTATAATGAATTTATGTGGTATGGAATTAATTATACCTTGAATTATTTGATGAATGTCATATGACTTTTTCTAGAATGAGTATAAAACAATTTAAAGAATCTAGAAGATGATAATTGATAGGGATGAATGTTTAACATATATGTGAAGTTATTTCTATGCGAGAATATATTTCTTGGAGATTTATTTCCTTTTTAATCTTGTTTATTTATTGAAAAATCATATCTTCATGTGTGGGTAATAGGTTACTCAACGAAACAATGTTATTGGTTGTAGTGAAATGATGGTGAATAATGGAAAATGTAGATAAACATACATTCACCCGATATGATGGCTTGATGTTGGTATGACCACGCAAGTTTTGGGAGTGGAATGTGGTGTACTCAGTGAAGATGTGATACTGTGATAATAATGAATCATTGGATGGGGAGGTAACATAAAGGATGAGGGTAAGAGGTTTAGATCCATTGTGTTCACATTAATCTGTCTACATATGGATGAATTTTGGATTTTTGGTAGTTTGATGAAGTAATTTATATATAGTTGTGATAATATAGTATATCAGTATGTGATGATGGGGATCAGTTAATGTGGATTCATTAATGAATGCATGGTCTTTAGAGAGGGGATTTTATACTGGCTCCCTAAATGAAGTAGTGGGGGAAGAACAGATCTGAAAGGTAAGAGAATGTTTTAAGGTGTTGTTATGTGGAAACTAAGTGATGTGGTGATGGTTATAGAGATTAGTTTGGCTGGATATAGATTATGTGTTTGTTTGATTGATATTTTGTGTTGAAAATGTTGAAAAAGGGTTTTTTATTCCAGTATTTTAGCAATATATTTTTATGTATCATTATGTTTTTATACCATTATTTCTATAGTTGTCTATTTTGAAACACTATTTGCCTTTCATTTTTGCTACATACAAATTATGATTTGTTTTTAATGATGGATCTTATAGATTATTCTCATGTTCTAATAACAACTCAAATTAAAATTTTTTTGAAGGATGATTCGAGGGAAATTGCTAATGATATTTAGGTATCCTGGTAAGTGTTGATATAAGGATTCAATATTTTTGAATTTTTTTTGTGAATATTATACTACTAGTGTACATTTTACATATAATTAACATCTAGGTTATGGAAAATACCTTGTAATGAAATGATCATTTGGTTTTGAATGGTGGATCACCATAAACTATTTCACATAATTATTATTATAGTGGAAATTCATCCCATAAGTCTGTCTTTTATGTTTCTTTATAGTCACCATAATTATCCCAATCTAATAAAGGCCTAAAGGGTCACTTTTTATCTTCATTTTCTACACCATAATTTTACCAATGTGTAGGGGTGTTCATTATATAGTGGTATCAAAATTTATGATTAATAGAATGAGTGGATATCAGAGTTAGGAATATGTAATAATTTCTTGGGATTATTAAAAATCAATGAAACTAAAGCCAAACATGTGATTCATACCATATAAAAGAACCATGAAAAAGAAAATTCATTCCCCTCAAATATGTTCTAATAACATAAACATCCTACAAAACATGTTATAGTGAACACGGAAAATTTGTAAAGATGAAATATTAGAGATGTACAGACATAATTATAAATAGTTGTATAGTCATATGCATCATCGGTCAGTTGTTTGTTTCTACTATTATCCATCGATGAATTCTTCATTTATTTTTTACCATAAACCAACCCAATCCAAATAGAAAATAATATAATTCAACAATTTCATTATTTTTATGTTACATATCACAACAGTCAGATAACCAAATGAAAAAATGGGTTAGTGACACAATAATTAGTTATAGAAACCTCTTATGTTAGTACAATGAAAATCATTTCTGAATAATCCTTCAAATATATATCCATTCCATAATTATCCCATGATAAAAAGGAGTTCCTGACTCAGGTACTAGAAACATATTAAAGAGGTGATCATATAATCTCTATTATGGAAAACATAAGTGTATTATTAATTATAAGATCATTATCCTATGTAAAATTATTGATAAATAAAATTATATTCTTTATAATAACATAAATCATTATGTGTTTACCATAATCATAACATCTTTGAACAATATCATGCATACTATGAAATGGGATAATAAAATATATAGAAATAAATTTTAGCCTTTAAACTTAAGTTATAAACTTGAACAATCATAAATAATGGATTTCATGACGCTGTGAACCTTAATACTCTCTAACTCGTTCACTTATAAAATTGTGATTAGAGAATAATTCGATCACACTAACCATTTTTTGACCTATGTACATGTTAACAAATTCATATAGAATTTATATATCATGATATATTGGTCTCATAAGTCTCAAAATACATAAATAGTAGTTCCAAATTCATACAATCAGGACATTATAAAATTACTCATTCAAAAACATGGGTTTTATGAAATTTAAAAAACATCAAATAAATAAACTAAGAAAATAAAAGTATTTCATAAAAAATTAAAATAAAAGAAAGAAAAATATAATAATAAAAAAAACATGATCATAAAAAATGATCGCATACTATAAAAATAACATAGGGTAAAAACTAAAAATAACACCAATAGAGGTACACCACCTTAAGTAGAATAAAAAATAGAATCATGAAAATATATTCTAAAAAAAATTATTCATCCTTGTAAAAGTCATGGTTGTGAGTCTCATTTCATAGATATTTTGTTATTTATAAAATATGGAATGAAATACTTTCATTGAAATATAATTGTTTCAAACATCGTTATCTATAAGAGTGAAAAATTGAAAATATTTTAATTTTCAAGTCATAGAACAATGAAATTCCATTAAAAAAATTTTCAACTCAATAGATAGTGAATAAGCAACTATGTCCCTTATTAATTTTATATTTCAGGGATCATTAGAAGTAGAATAGCTTTCCGAACCATATAATAATGAGATACATATAGAATATACTTGAAATACATAATTTATTCATATAAGGGAATTGAAAATACATTTAATATTTTACTATTAAAAATAATCATAAATAATGGTAGGTGAAAATGAAATAAAACCAATAAAATGAAACCATTACCTTGATTCCTTTCATTATTGATGACATAAAAAACTGTGATAAAAATTGATAAAATAATGAAATATAATCAAAAAATAAATCATAAATATTACCCTTCTATAATCCTTATTAAAAATCGTTATACTGGGAAAATTAATTAGTTATAGTGTATTAGGATCATAAAGTGTTACTAACATTAACTATGTGCACATTTTTAGTATTATTGAGATCCATAGACATAATTTTATACCATGTTCATTATTGTTATGTAATATAATATTATTTAATATATTATTATTATTTATTTAATTTTTTCTTATTTCTTCCCATATATGTTCTAGTTATGTTATCTGAAAACAATATAGACATTGACATTTTTTGAAAATACTACTGAACAGATATTTTACTTTAATAAAAGTTAAATATTAAATATAAAATATTTTATGAACCATATAATATTAATTACTAATTTATCATAATAAAGTAATTTTATTTTTCATGTTCCAATAATCATCCATTATCATATTTCAAATCATTGATCATGGAGGTTGTTAAACTGACCCGGACTTGAAAACACATTAACACGATAAGTGAGTTTAGTTTAGGAGGTGACTATTTAAAAATTATATCATTACAAAAGTATAATAATGATATTTTAATTAATTTTTAGGATTTTTAACAAAATTTAAAAAAATTTAGGGAATTTATTAAAATCTAAATTGAAAAAGAAAAACATTTCATTGGGTAGGTAATAATTTGAACACACGGTGAATTTTTATTCCCGTTTCTCGATGCATGGGAGAGAGTGAAGTTAATATTAAATATACAATTCATAATCCTAATTATATTTTATATATATGATAAATTCATCATTATAACTTTTAAGACCATCAAATAATGATGGTAATGAAAAAAATATCAGTTCGGGGAGGTGGTAGCCTGCATACTGCATTGATGATGATCTTGTGTTTTTTCATGTGGAAGGAAATGAATAATAACGGTTGTAAAATTAATAAAACACATATAAATGTTAAAATTATACTAAATTATGTATAATATAATGGTAAAATTATATTTTTATGATTAGCATTATCAATAAAATCATAATAAGGATATAATACATATGTTGAAGAATATATTTTCCTTTTAAACTCCCATAAAAATTGAATAGATTCTGAAAAATATGATTGAACATTGGATTATATTTTTGTAATAGGGATGCATGGATTATAAAAGATAAAATTATAATGTAAGAATTCAAGTAATATGATTATGTTCCAATAGGTGTATGATATCTTTATTCATAAAGAGGAAAATGTATTTTTTGTAAACACAAAATAAAATATAATAATTCCATGAAACTATTCAAAGGATAATGGATCATCTATTTTGAAGTTATTTAGTGTGGTGTGTATTTGGGTCTATAATGGAACACCAATGTGTTTCTAAGATTGTTTAAAATATTCTATTGAATTTCTTTTGTATGTTTTTTAATTTTACTTTAAATAAATTTAAAGTCAATAACTAGTTTCTAACTATGTTATTTTATGTTATGATAAACATAATAAAAACCATTATATCAATATATATGTGTTCTTGGTATAAAATAAACCTCTATTTAATAAAATTAAATTTTTAGTGATAATTAAATTAAATTTTATATTAAAATATATAATGTATCGACAACAATTTTAGTATAAAAATGATATTTTGAAATTTTTGGATTTTGAATAATTATTAGTATTGATTAAAATTAAATTAACTATTAATATATCTTTTCTATGTATATATATCATACTGGAATGAATATTTATACATTAAAATTTTAATTTTGGGATAAAGATTTCATGATATTAATAAAAAATAATATTAAATTAATTGTTTCATCATTATCTTGGTGATTATAATTAATCAAGTGAATCTAATTATATTTCTAAAAATGAAGTTCAAAAAATTAAAAAAATATTAAATGTAGTGACTCGACCCCAGTAAAGCTAGATCTAGTGTCGTGATACCATTACATTGGCATGATTATAAGGAATAATATTAAAAAGGATTGACTATATTTGTGGTTATGGTAACAAGAATCATTATTGAGTCATGTACTATTAATTAATTAATTAATTAAAACATTATTTTAGTCATTCAAGGATAATAAATTTTTTCCATCAAGAATACCCTAGTAAATGTTTCATAATACCATTTTCGTATTCTTGAAGAAACAAATCATCATAAGGGTGAGATCAAATGATTTGTAAATGAAAAATAAAATAGAGTCTACAATGAATCAATGAGAATAATAAATATGGGAATGTAATAACTAAAGAAACAAGAAATATAGCTAATAAGCTTATAAAGTTGTGTGTAATTAAAATTGTGAGGTTAATAACAGAAAATTAAATTCAATTAAATGTATAAGAAAGAATATATATGGTATGGTATAAAACAAAAAGTAAATATCATTATTTCAATGATCTATGAATGAAATCCACACACACACACACCCAAACACACACCCACATATATATATATATCAATGAAAAAAATCCCAGATAAATAAGAAATGAATTTAATGGATGGAAACGCGTAATTACTAGATATGATGTCTCATTAACATTGAAACTTATACTATAAATCCCTTTTACAATATTATTTAAAACAACACGTGGAAAACCCTATAATTTTCACAAATTATTTAACTCGTGAGAACCTATTGATAAATTTAGATGATATGTAATTTCTAGCCCCAATTGTCACTGGATTTTTAAATCATTCACACAATCGAGTAATCATTTTAATTAATAGATAATATTCCTTGTCAATTATCTGTTTGAATAAAGAAAATAGTTTTATCAATATTTTACTAGATAGTTAGGAAAAAATCATTGTAAACACAAAATGTAAAGTGGTATACAGTTTAAGAAATAAATATATCCCAAACAAATGGTCTCTATAATTAGTGTAAATTCAATTTATAATGATGATATGAAAGAAAATATTTCATGGATGCTAAAAAAGGAATCATGGTGGGGGGATGTGAATAATATCCTTCCCCAAAACAATTGTTAACCATGTAGAGGAAGAATAAGGAAGGTAACAATACAACATATCCCATATAGAGACGATATAAGGTGATGTTGTCATTGATGAATGGAAATACTATAAAAGTTATTTAAAAACATTATTGATGAAAATTTATTTTTCATTTTGAAAAACATGTTAAAAATCCTTTTCCATGAAAATTATTTTTAAAATTGGTTTCATTAAAAATTAACCTTTTAAACATGAAAAAAAGTCATGGAAGAAATTATGGTTGTTAAATCAACACATAAACTATGAGGTAAAATGAACATTCCTTTTTCAACGTAATTTTTCTTGAAAAATTCATTATTTAGTAAGTGATAATAAGATTTAATTTAAAAAATATGTAAAATTAATAAAGAGTTGAAAATTATTTAATAAATAATTTTGGAATGGTTAAAAAAAAATTAAACTATTTTTGAATATAAGGTTTTTAGAAGACAACATCTTCTCTAACTAAATAGATAAATAATGCTGGTTTTTTGAAACACATATTCAAAAAACATTTTATGTTATGAAGAGTTAAAAAAATGCACAATTATATTATAATAGTAATTAATAAAACATGACAAGAAAAGGAATGTGTTTATTATGAAATGTTCAAATAATTTACTCTAATGGGAATTCATTTTTAAATAATCCTGAACAAAATGACATTGTAATGTAATCCCTTGAATAGATTATAATGTTGAAGTGATAATAAATCAAAAAGTAGATTATATGGATCAATTATAAATCCAAATAATTAAGTGGAAATACATTAATAGAAAATAAAAATCATTATAATTATTATCATTGAATATTAATAACCACAATGTAGTAGTATAACCTAATGAAAAGAAATTTTCTTAGGATTTTTTATTCATCATGGAAAATTTTAACACTAATCCCCTTAGATGATATAATTAAAAATTAAAATCAAAATTTAATGAATAAGGAATTAATCATGATATTATATAAAAAATTGGAATTATTTAAATCATTTATAATAAATTAGGTGCACAAAAGTATATTGATTGTTTTATTAGAATAATTATAATCACAATGAGAAGTTATATTTCAATAATAATCCTTAAGAACATTCTCAATGAGAATAATTTTATTACCTTCCAAATTGTCCCATAACTCTTTGAAATTTTGAATCATATTATACATTATGTTATAAAATTAAAAAAACCTATTATATCATTAAAATAAATATATTCTTTCGATAAGAAGTTAAATGGTAGTATATACTCCTTATACAAAAAACTAGGTGCCTAATAACAAATAAGTCTCAATGGAATGTGAATTGAGATAAAATCCCATACCTTGCATTAAATTTTGTTTTAATGACCATTAAACTCTTATATAATGAATGGGATTGTGTTACTAAATTATTATATTTAAATAACTATATATATATATATATTAATTTATAAAATAACATATTAGCATTTTGATAACATTCATTCATTATTTTTATAGTTTTCGATGTGAATGACATAGTTTATCATATATGTTTTAACATGTTACTTTTTTCATATCATGGTTTCATAAAATAAATTCTATAAACCATTATTTGAAAAAAATATATATTTATTTTCAATGAACCATAATATTTTTAAGATAATAAATTGAATACACCTTTGATGGAGACGGTAGGTCGTATATAGGCTTGAACGTTACATTCATTTCACCACCGTATTAAAAAAAATTAAAAGTAAATAATATATCTATATATATATAATAATAATAATATCATATTAATTTCATATATATAACATATTTTAATTAAAACTATCCATTATACATTCCATGTATAATGTGAAATAGTCACATCGCATAGAGGGATGAAGTAGTCCACATTTCCACAAACAATGTTACAGTATTCCTCAAAAAATGGAGTGAATAAAGTTACATGTTAAAAAATAATTAAATAAGTATAAAAAAATTATAAATATCATATATAAAATATATAAATATATATTAAATTATAATTCTAAACCATGGGAGGTGGTAAAGGAAAAACTGACAACATCGTTTTGTGAGGCAAAAGATCTCCGTACACATAAACAGTTTTTTTGTAACACATTAATTAGAAGTGTGTGAATGAAAAAGTGGAAAAACTATAATTAAAAATTATTAGTAAACTAAGGATATTTTTTTCATAATAAAATAAGAAAATAACAATAATTTTGAGGGTGGAGAATGAAAATAAAATGGAATATTTAAGGGTACAATGTTACCTCTTCTTTAGGTAACTCAACATGGTTATCCCAAAATGGATTACATGGATGAATTTATGATCAAATGAAGGATTATAAGATGCGTTTATGTCTTTTAATGAGATATTTGGCATTATTTTGGAAATAAAAAAATTCATGAGAGTTTTAACGAAGTTTGAGGCCTATGTAACTTTTTATAGTGGAGAATGAGTGACACTCTTGTAAATATTGGAAAAGGGAATTCCTCCCACATTTTTTCCACTTCATGTTGGTTCAATAATGCATAATGTTAAATATATAGGATTATAGGGTTGATATATGTCTATCCAATATCCTTTCTACAAGTCACTAGGTCATTATGGTTTATAATTATATAGTTTAGTCTTTTATTATGATACTTTGACACTTAATCATTGTAATTAATTTTTAATACAGTCATTAAAATATTTGGTAAAAAAATAACTAATTAGACATTATAATTTATTCTAATTCAAAATATGGATTCCATTTTTCAAAATTCAATCAAATAGTTTCGTAGATGTTAATTTAAATTTAATCCCACATACAAGATAACAATGTGGGGTTTTAAAGTTAGGATTTTCAAAATACTGAGATATATTTGTATTACATTACATAGTGATATTGAATAAAATTAAGTAAATTGTATTAATTTATAAAAAAATAAACTATATAATGTTTTAGACTATCTAAAATTATTATTTAACCTTATTAATCATTTATACGAAAAATTGTTTTTGAATTAAAATTCATTAATTTTCACTATTATTTAGAAATGAATCTTCCTTGAAAAATATAAAATACTCACAATAAAATAATATAAACAATCCCATTTCAAAGATTATAAAATTATATTTCTTAATATATTCATAAATTTGAAAACAATTGATATTTAATATTATGATTCCATTAAAAGCATATAAAAGTAAATATATAAAAATATTGGGGTTTTGGTGTAATACTGGGTTTGTACTTATCTTATTCTATTAATATCATAGATAAATATAAAAAAATTTATTAAATTGATATAAAATATATTTATTTAATATTATTCACTAATTTTATTTACCATACATTATTAGGATAAAATATTATTCTGAGAATAAGTTTAGATTCCTATAAAAATGTTCAATTTATTTGTATTTAGTATTTTATTAATTTATAAATAATTTTTAATTAATGATGTTGATTTATGTTTGTTTAAATCATATATTTTTTTATTTTAGTTAATAAATTTTAAAGATAATAATTTAGTGAATAGTTCATATCTTATTGTATTAAGTAATATTATATTTATAATATATTGTTACTTGGTAAACTTAATCTTGAATATAACTTAAGAGATCGAAGATAGTATATATTGTGTGTAATTTAGGATAAATATGTATTTTTTTGAAAATTAATATTTATCAAATATTGAAAGTATTTAAAATTATATATATATTAATCCCATTACACTCCTGGTAATGTGTGTCACACACCCTATTGAATCCAATTATCCTAATTTAGATTATTTAGGTGGTAAATTATCCCCACCTTAAAGAAAATTTATCATCACAATTTAAATTTTATCATTGTAATTCATTGTATGAAATTTCCTACTTTGAAATCCCTCATAAAGAAAGTATTCATAAAACCACCCTTAGAAAAGAGAAAATTGGATATAAAACATTAATGGTGTAACACATAACTAGCTCTATTAGTTGGAGAAAACTAGTGGAATGTAGAGATACAAACATGGGTGAAAGAATAAATATTTATAGGGTGTGATTGATGTCACAATTATAAAGAACTAAATGATAAATGAAATTTTGAGGCCTCAAATCCATAAATATATGATGATTTAGTAACCAAAGAGTTTCAAAAAAGTTGTGGTATTAGGATAACCCTTTTTTAAGATAAATTTCATCATGTTGAGAAATTCCATTACTACATAGAAATATATGTAAATTTATATACCTGATAAATTTTAATTTCATATGAAAAATTCCATCATTTGGTTATGAATTTTTTAAATTAGAATTCATCCATTACTTCAATAAATGGATATCCAAAAATTAAATTTTACACTTGATGTAATAAAATAATAATTTGATGGTTTGTAAGGCCCATAGATGACTTAAATGTCTTTATATTTTCCTCAAACAGATATATTAATCGAATATTGTTATGATATTAATCTCTGAACCTAAAAAATCAACACTATTGGTTCTTTATTATTATTTATTTTTCAATTTTATTAACTAAAAATGTTGTATGTTTAGATACAGCATCGTATATGCAGTGGTAGCCATGAAACCATTAACATCCTTGGATTTTGGTTTCACGTCCCATAACCATTCTATATTTTGTGGGTTCTCTCCTAATAATTAGGTTTTCCTTTTATAAAATCATATTGATATAATTTACAAAATAAATATGATGAAAATCCCTGAAATAATTTTATTCACTAAATAGACTTTTCAATATGGTATTCAATACAACCCTAATACACAAGTACTTCATCCATTTATCTCTATACAAGTATTTATATTTTCTAGGATTTACACTTTCCAATAGGGAAATTTCAAAAAACAAAACAAAAAACATATTGTGAGAACCAATTATTATATTGAATAAAACCTAATAGTAAATTTTTATTGTTTATAAATAATGAAATATTATTTTCAATACATTACACCTAATGGTTAACCAAAGAAATTCATTTTTATTATCATTTCAAGTTTGTAATATGTTTTCTTAAAATATTAATTATCATAAGAACATCCATTGGTAGTGTCAAATTAGGTGTGTAGTAAGACATGTTGTCATGTATGTGGTTACACATATTCAATCCTGACACACTATGTTAAATTTATTACTCCTAGGTACATATATGCCAGAACCATGTCGACATGTACTTTGTAAATAAATCTGTATACTTAAGAAGACCCACATAACAACTAATGTACATAAATTTGTGGATTTCACTATATAATTTTTGTTAAGTTATACCTCAGGGATATGTTTTTAATCTATATATTCTTTAATCTAGTTCCCAAGGATACTAATAAACTTCCTTTGATTCCATCTACATCAATCATAACCCAATAAGCCCAGAGCTGGTGTTCTGATAATACTACATCAACATAATTATATGGAATCAAATCCTAAACGATGTAAGAGCTTATTATTATTATTAAATTAGATAAATACATGAGTTTGTATTACAAATAAATAATCAAATTAGAAAATACTTATTTATTTCAATGATAATAATTGTATTCTATCTAGTGTATCCTTTGATATCTTTTATAGTACACATGTAATTCATGGGATAGGAAACATAGTTAGGGTGACCGCAAATTCTTAGTAAGGGAAAAATATAAAGGAATAAATTATTAAAAAAAATGATATTTGACAATATGTAAATATAGAAAATGAATACACATTCCTTGTATTCAATAAACTAAGAAAATATTGTGTATAAAATATGAAAATGCAAATAAATTAATAAACATTCCATTCCAATATATTGATAAGGAAAAATCTACATGGAAAAGTAAGAAACTAAAAACAAATTACAATCATCTAATGAACATTTAATTAAAAGGTTCCATATATATGGAGATGAAAAATCTCAAGGATAAAAAATAAAATGATCAAAAATAATTAAATTCCAAATTATTGGACTTCATGTCTCAGGAACATGAAAACCTATATCACAAAGCCCTTTCACAAGTTGGTTTAACACAAAAGTAGGAAAAATTTTAATTTGTGAATATTTTTCGATTCATGATAGACTGTCCATGAATCATGTTTCTCCATAATGTAGAGACCCTACATATCATTGTATATCTAAATTATTCAATATATTTTTTATTCTATTCCATTAATAATCATTATGGATTATTAAAAATCTGAATTAAATAAAAAATAAGGATTTATTAATATTTAACTATATATTCAAATACAATTAAACTTAAATACCATATTAAAAACGTTTTATGATTTAGGAAATAAATATATCCATGAAATATTATATATAAAATTAGGGGAAATTAAAATTTTTATGATCACAGAAAATATAATATTTATGGGGGACTAACTAAGGGGTAATGGAAGTGAATGTTAGTATTATCCTTATAAAAATCATTCACAAATAAACTAGAGGAATAATAAGGATGGTATCAATAAAATATATCCCATGTTGATTATAATTTATGAGTTTTTTTTAATAGTAATACTATAAAATGAATATAAAAGTACTCTTAAAAAATATTCTTTTCATTAACAATTTTTTCAGAAAATATATTTAATTTAAAACCACATTTTAAAAAAATTCATTCATCATTACCCTTTTAAAATTTTAATTATTCAATGATGAAATTAAAGTGGGTAAATCATTTCATGTCGTATAAGGTAAAAATGATATTTCTTTTTATCGTAAAATGGTTTGAAAAATTCCTTCTTCGAAAAGAGAAATGAATATTACATTATAAAAAAATTTACAGAAAAAAAATGTTATAATATTTATTTAATAAATAATTTTTATGTTGATAAAATATTTTTTAAAAAATGTTTTTATAAGTTAGGTTTTTTAGAAGAAAAAAATTTCTTCGACTAAAGAGATTCATAAATTATTGAGTACCTAGGTCTGAAAAAATGGTACTATTATTCGATAAATGTCATGAATAACTAGAGGAGAATAATATGAAATATTTTATTATAAAATGATCTATTAAATTTTAATTTTAGACATTCAGGATTTTACAATCCCCAATAAAATGATATTTTAATTTAAACCCTTGAAAATATTATAATGATTAATTGGGTATCAATCATCGAGTATATTATGTGTATCAAATAAAAATATTATTATGTATGTGGAAATACATAAATAGATAGAAAAATTATTTTAAAAAATAATTAGTCTATATTACTGAAAATGAGGTTGTATTATAATCTAACCAAAATATATTGGATTATGAAATTCTTTTCCAAATTTTATCTTTTAACTCAAATCCCTCAATCTATAATCATTCAAATTGGAATTCCAAATATCATGAAGAATGAATGAATAATGTTATTTTAACACATTTTTGTGTCATTTACACAGTATAATAGAAATTACATTCAAATTTATAATGATCTTGTTTGAAGTTAATGTTAACAATAAAAAAATAAGTGACATGACAAAGATAATCATTAAAAACATTCTCAAGGAGAATAATTATAAAATATTTCAATGTGATTCCTACAACATTGACAAAATTTAATCATAATATTTATGAAGTAATAAATTTTGATAAATCATATAATATCATGAGAATATTTTTATTCATGATATAACATGTTAGAGGGAAGTACATACACTATATAAAAGAAACATGGTCCATACCAACAAATAAATCTTAATGGAATTTAAATTGTGACAAAATCAATTACATCATGTTAATTTTTTTGTCAATAGAAATTATCCTCCTATATAATTCTTTTAGTAGTGTTACAATATTTTTGAAAATCAATATTCATTTTTTTAATATCTTATTACCCTTTTGAAAACATTCATTCATTATTTAAAAAATTTTCGTTTTAATTGACTAGTTTGTCGAGTACATTTTAACATGTTATTTATTATTATTATCATGTTTTAATCATATAAATAATGTAAAAAAATATGTAAATATAATTTATATTCTATATATATGTATTCAAAATAATCAATAATATTTGGAGATTTGAAATGGAATACGTCGTTCGTGTGAATGGTAGGTTGTATGTATACATGAACTCTACATTCATTTATATTCCATATTAAAAGAATGAAATGTAAATGAAATTTGTAAATGAATATTATAATCCTTGTATCATATCATTGTCCTATATATTACATAGTCTGATTAAAATAAATTTTATTATGTTTCATGTATTAGCTGAATGATTAACGTCTCCTTTAGGGGCGATAATCCACACTACCACAATGAATGTTATCATATTCCCACTAAATGTAGATCAAAAATTTATGTCCTATAATATAATTAAATAAATATTAATTCATTATAAATATAATATATAACAAATATAAATTTTTGATTCTTCAAAATTATATTCCAGCAATGGTGGAAATGGAAAAATTGACCAAATTTTTTTGTGAGGTAATAGATTGTTGTACACACAAATTCTATGTTCGTTACCCATTAGATGAAAGAGTGGGTATGTTTATTTCAAAAACCTATAATACCAAAATAATAGTATAATGATGAAAATTTTGTTTATATATAATAATAGAATAATATTTACTAAGGGGGTGTTTAAAAAAAATAAATTAAAGAGTTTGAGGAAGGACGTTACCTATTATTGGGCAGCTCTTTTTAGTTTTTATAAAAGTACATCCATAGATGGATTTCTTCTAAAATGAAGGATTCATGTATTTGGTGAGGGTTTATGATGGGAAATTTGTACAGTTAGTTGTCAAATATAATGTGTCTGGAGAGTTGTGTGGAATTGGATGGCTTGAGTTCCATTTTATGGTGAGGGAAGACTAGCACCCCTTTACATTATTGAGAAAGGAAATCCACCCATGTTTGTTACATTGCATGTGGCTACAACAATAGAAAAAATTATATCAATTTTTGTATATCTTTGAAATAATTTTTTTCAATGTCCTTTGGAAAATATTATTTTTAATTTTGGAACATATGTTTCTGGTTTTTTCCATAATAAGCTAAATATTCTCTAAATCATTGAAATTAATTATAATCACGTTCTAAATTATATTTGTCAAAAAACTAAGTTGACAATATTATTTATTATAAATTATTCTTATTGTAAAATATTAAATCCATTTTGAAAAATTCAAATCACATAATTTTCAGAAATTAAGATAAATATAATCATGCATAATGGACTACAATTCGGGGTTTTAATGTTAAAACGTTAAAAAGGTATATGTGTTTATATATTCAACTTAAAAGTGAAATTGTCACAACCCCCTCCCCATAAATTATACCCCTCCTAGGCTTTCAATGTGAGAAGAGAGGTAATGTCCCCAGAGTACTGGTTCCAGTAGGCCCCGGGTTAGAGACTATCACTGAGGGTATTGTAAAGACACCAATAGGAGGCATTACCCTATAAGAAAACACATGAAGAAGTGGGAGATAAGATAGAGACAAACCAACTCCATCTCAGAACTGAAATATAAAAGAAAACCCATGTGTACATATGTAAGGTCTTGCAGAACTACTTGAACTAGAAATGGAGAATAGAAAGTACCCATAATAATGTAAAAAAGTACCAACCACAAGCCCAAACAGCTCATGCCACTCCAAGGTAGTAGAAACCAGCTTGATCTCCAACCTAATCCATGTGACCTGAAAATTAGTTTATATATACATTGGGTGAGTATAACAGTATACCTAGAATAATCCTCCCTGAAACCACTTGTGAAAAATTAATGAAAGCATGCTATAGCACAGTGAAAAAAAGTGAAACTAACTCGTCACATAAACAGGTAAACTTTGTTCCCAACCTCACCATGTCTACTCTCACCAAGTAATGCATACATGAGTATATAATAAAAAATAATAATATCAACGGTATTGTGCTTCTACTTCCCCACTGGTTTGACTCTTTTCCCCAATATTGCACATCCTAAGAATGTCTCTTCAAAAAGGCTTGCCCGCAGTCATCTGGGTGAAGCACCAAAACATGCACGTCGTGCAACAAAAATGATATATCAACATAATAAATTTATCTAGGTAGTTTCTGGAAGCCACCACAGCTCATATAACATATATCATACACCATATATTATATCATATGCCATTACAACCCATACACCAAGTAAGGATCCTCAACACATCACAGTCTATACACGTTATACCTATAATAATCCATAGGAAACTATATCCATAATATATGTGTGTCAATAAACACAAGCCATTAAATCCCACTAAACACATATATGGAAAAAACTATCTGTTGTGCCTACCAGCACATGTAACTATCAAGAGAAGAGACAAGGGCCAAAGGGGGTAGTCAGCCATTCATCATCCCACCAGAATGTTGGGGAAAACACCCCCCCCGGGCTCAGAATCCCCAAGGCATCAGTTTGCCTTACAGATGGGGTGAAGTATCATATAGAAACACCAAAAGTAAAGGATATACTATATCTCACAACCACAATATGGGCATAACTTAGTCTTAGACACAACTACAACTAACGTCTCTCGAACTCCAGGATACTACATATAAGACTAGGTCTCCTATAAAAACAGAACCTCTTAAAGAGCTTTAATACATTATTTTATTCCATCTACCAGTTGCAGTTAAAATTAATTAATTCTTTAAACATTAATTATCCAATAAAAATTCCACATTAAATATCATTAGCATCACACCCAATGTCCACTGTCCCTTTAAAATTACAACCTCATCATTATGTTCCAGCAAACTCCAACCCCATGGTTTTACACCATTTATTCAATTATTCATCCCATAAATAGATTCACTCATTCCCAGGAATTCTAGGAAAACATTTTATGCTACAAAAAATAAGGGGGCTTAACATGGTGAGTAGATGTACTACCCATCGAGCCGTTTCTACCTCTAACAAAAGCGTAGACTTATCCTCCCTTGAAAATTTATACAAGGAAAGCACGTGGAATACCCCGCCCGTCTTCTCCTATTTCGGAAGAAGGGTTATCAAGACCAGCTACGTTGAGTAGTGTGGAAAAGTAATGTAAATAATCAACCAATAAAAATTATTAAGAATCCAACAATAACATCTGTACCGTTCCACCATACTTGGTGTCCTCCCCAACACCCACATGCATAAACTGATGCATCTCGCTACTATAGGAATCTTCTTCTTCCATAAACACAATGCCTCCATGCCCCCACATATCACAAAAACATCTAGGCTCACATAACAAAACTAGAAGTAGGAAAATAAACATTTTAACAAATTGGCTCTTGGCCCTTTAATATACAATAGGTTAACTCTTAACCCTATAAGAAATTACCTTCTATCGATCAACTAGTTCTTTAATCTATATTATATTAACTGATTATTATTCTTAGGTTCCAAATTCAGGGAACCTAATCTGTAAACTATCATAAATAATTAATCATTCTTATTGCACCATTTTGATTAACATCAAATTACAATAAGAAGAACCATATTCATTTACATGCCTCTTTATCTTTAGCTGAACCATTATGAATTAATTCTATCTTTACATTATTTACCAATTTCCATCAAGAATGAATCTCTAAACCCAGGATGCATGGATATCACTCTATTTAGAAAAACAAGAGGTAGGAACATATGATCGATATCAATTTATTCATCCGGATCAAATATTTATTTGGTCAATTCCATTGTAATCCAATGGGATAAAACATGCTAACTATATAGTATCATGTGTAATAATAATGAAGTAATGAATTCCCTACCTCAAAAAGTTCTTGACATTCTTTGTATGAGAAAAATCCACACAACGGGTCATGATCCTCCAATCTCGATAACTGCATCCATCTGAGGATGCCACGGTATGGCTGAAGCAATCAAAACCTAGAAAAACTAAATTAGAATCATGGATATCACATGATATAATGTGAAAAATAAAATCAAGGTAATATTAACAAAAAACAACCATGATAAGACATACCTTAATTTGATGAAGGATCGACCCTTTCTGCTTGCACCCAAGAAGGGGGTACACATGCAGCATGAAGAACATCAAGGGTAAACATATCCATGGGGAAAAGTTTGATCTCTCGATTCATACAGGAAGGATGGAAATGTTCAAGCATCTTTCACCATCGAAAAAGAAGGAAGAACAAGGGAGGAAGATATCTTGTACCTTTTGAAGATTTAATGGAGCAACAATTTAAGATACGCATGATTCCCCATTAAAATATGATCGCATTAAACCATGAATTTTGAACAAGTAAAAACATACTGAGCCGTAAGAATAATTAATATAGGATTTATGGCCTTTGAATCTGTAAAGACCCGTAAAATTCAAGGAAATGTTTTTCTTAATTTTCTTTAGAATTTTACAAGAGCGCGGTTTCAGACGGCACCTGATTCCGAGGCCCGGAGTGCCCGGAATCAATTTCCGAAGTTTGGCTCGGGTACGTTCAGTGAACGAACGAGCGGGAATTTATAACTTTTGATCCGGTGCTCGGAATTGAAATCCGAGGGCACCGATGAACTCGCAGCGCCGATATTCGCTTAAAGAGACCTTTTGGGGAGTTGCGTTTGTTTCGGGTTGAGAGTTAGTTTTTGGGAGATTAGAATAAGTTAAATAAAAATATGTAAACACAATTTTTAATTAAACTTAATAGTTAACTTCTCTCAAAGGAAGTTAGGTGTGGGACCCACAGCCACTTAACCTCCCTTGAGAGGATTAAGTGTGGTGGGGCCCACACGAAACCTAACTTTACATCTTCCCTCAAACTCCCTTAACCCCTCTTTAATTAACATGACAATTTGTTAATTAATGTGGAGTTATCTCTTTTTGAATTTCAACTTTTGAAATTCTAGTGTGTTGTTGTGTTAATAAAATAAGATAGAGTCTTATTTTATTTTGGGGTTTAGTTTTGTCTCCTTGAGAGAGTTGAGAAGTTCTTCTTGTTTTTTCATCTTCTTCAACCTCGACGAAGAACACGGAGAACGTCGTTCTTCAACGAAGAACTTCTTCACCGAAGAACACGGTTCTTCCGCGACGCCATATCCGCGACGTGACGTTCTTCTTCCACATCATCTCTTCCGCGACGGTTTTCCGCGACGAACGCCATCGACAACGAATCTTCCTCCGACGTCAAAGGAATCGACACCAATATTCCACGACTACGTCAACATGCGACTATCGAGGTAGGGGTTCTTGAGTTCGTTGTTTTCTTTTTATTTGACATTCCTCAAGACATGACGAAGAACGCTCAAGTTCTGACGAAGAACGCCGCTCCGCTCTTCTTCGTCTTCCGTGACAACGAGAGAGAACACCGCTTCTTCCTCGGACAACCTTCGTCGGCGTACAAGGATTCGCCAACGACGTATCACATCGGACGCACCTTTTCGTCATCGGATTTGACGAACGACGACCGCGACGCCCGACCTCCGCGACGTTATCTTTCGCGGAATATTGTCAAATCTTCGAACCTTATACCCGAGGTAGGGGTTGTTGATTATTGTTTAATTATTCTATTCTTGATCATGAATTTAGCAAGTCTAACGTGTGGCTTTGAAATATTGTAAGTAGCGTTATTGCTTAACGTGAGGGGGCCGGACCGCATGAACACGGCCGAACCCCCTCCATCGTTCTTGTTGTATTGCTTGCGGGTGGATGAATCAAGGTGGCATGGTGCTTTCGCACCACGCGGATATTCGCTGAATCCTTGATATGCGACGCCGTCGCGCCGCGCCATGGAGGAAACATCAATAACGCGACGCCGTCGCGCCGCGTTGAAGAAATCGAGGTACGGCGGAGGCGCGTGGTGCCGTCGCACCGCGCCGGATGACGAAAACCGCGGCCGGTTCCGGGCCGCGGCAGAAGAGAAGACCGGCGGCCGGGCCGCCGGCGTCGGAAGCCGAAGGGGGGGACCAGAATTTCCTGTCCTGTTGGAGAAAAACCGGATGGCCAGCTGGCCGACCGGATGCCATTAAACCGGGGGAATTAATCCCCCGGACAGCACTTTAAACCCCCCTCTTTAAGAGGGGGGGGGGGGGGGGGGGGGGCGGTTTCCATGTGGGGGGCAAAGCCCCCCGTTTCCTGCCAATCAAGCCCCCCACGTGGGGGGGGGGGGGGCGGTTTGCAAATAGGGGGCGCGGCATATAGCCGCGCCGACTTTCAATCAGCGGGGAAATTGAATTCCCCCCGCGCTGCCTCTATGCGGCGACAAGCCGCCGCGGCCCCCGCGCCGCCGCGCCTGCCGGCCGGCCGGGCCGACCCAGGGGGGGGGGGGGTCGGGCCGGGTCGGCCCGGACCCGGACCCCCCCGTTTCGAATCTTTTACGGTCTTTTGGCCATAACATGAGCCTCGGACCTCCGATTGACAAACCGTCTACGGAAAAGCGATCCTTGGATCGAGACGGTCGTTTCGGTATATTGCACTCAAGGATTCGGATCACTTTGAGTTCGGCCGGGTTGGTTCGTTCACGAAACCAACCGGGCCTTCGGAGCGGAAACGCTCATATCTTGAGCTACGGACGTCCGATTGACGTGCCGTCAGCCGTGTTGTGTTCCTCTTAGTGAGACGGATCTTTTGGCATACTCCGCCTGAGTTTTGGATGCAGGTGGAGTTCGGTCGGGTTGGTTTTTCCTTAAAAACCAACCGGGCCCCGGGGACGAAAATGCCTATAACTCTCAGACCGGGCGTCCGATCGACGCGCCATCTGTTGCGTTGAGTTCCTGTTGACGATACGGAACTTTTGGATACATCAACTCTGGACTTCGTGACAGTTGATGTATCAGCCTCTCGGCTCGTGGAGCGGACCCTCCGAACGAGCTTGCTGTGTGCGGGAACCCTAGTGCAGGCTGCGACTGTTACTGTGACTACTACTGCTGCTACTGCTACTGTGACTTCGACGACGACGACTGCAGCACTCAGCGATCCTACGTGGATCAGTGTTATAGGTCCTGTGTGGGCCCGATCCTGTGTGGATTCGACGACGACGACATCAGCACTCAGCGATCCTACGTGGATCAGTGCTACAGGTTCTATGTGGGCCTGATCCTGTGTGGGTCAGATCCTGTGTGGGTCCGCGCTCAGTGGTTCTGTGTGAGCCAGCGCCTACAGGTCCTGTGTGGGCCCGATCCTGTGTGGGTCTTAGTAGGGGTTAGTTACCTATCGATCCTTCGTGGGTCCGACGACTTAGATGAATCAGAGATCATCTTTATCGTCCTTTGGTTAGTTACCTATCGATCCTTCGTGGGTCCGACGACTTAGATGGATCAGAGATCATCTTTATCGTCCTTTGGTTAGTTACCTATCGATCCTTCGTGGGTCCGACGACTTAGATGGATCAGGGATCATCTTTATCGTCTTCCGAAGAAGTATTCCTGTGTGAGCTGAATCCAATTGCATTCTTGTGTGGATTGTGTTGTGCAATCCTGTGTGGATTACGTTTTGCTTTCCTGTGTGGAATACGTTTACTTTCCTGTGTGGACTGAGTTGTACTTGGGCTCGGAGGTTGGAGCGTATTTGAATTGATGACTTAGGTATATGTATGGGCATATACCTAAGCAGTGTCGGTTGTTACTTTGTGATTTTACTTTTCTTCGTGGTTTATCCTTTGTGGATTTGAGAGACCTTCAGGGGTCTCGGGGTCCTTACTGAGTAGCTTATACTCACCCCTGCACGGGCTTTGCCCGCACTACGTTGTGTTGGTTGCAGACGACGGACATTGTTGACCTTAGCTGAGGCTTGCAGAGCGGGACGGTACCCGGAGGTGGACCACTGGGCGGGATGTGCACGAAGCAGACGGTGGGACCTGTGGAGAAGAGGAGCTATCTGTACCCACCCTTCAGGTGGGATTTCCAGTGGACAGCTCGGTGTAGCGGCATTTACTTTTCAGTTGCTGTTTTTCCCCTTTCGAGTTGTACTTTACTTTCAGTTTGGGTTTGTATTCTGGCACATTTAATTTTCCGCACTTTCAGTTGTACTCTGCTTTTGTTTAGTGTTTACTTTCCGCTTGCTTACTCTGTGGTGTTTGTTACTTTACAAAGGCAATGCCTTCCCTTTTTACCGGGATTTACGCCTTGGTGCTAGTCGCCAGCCCCTGGCCTATGGAAGGCGGGCTTGGGGTAGTCACGGCACGGACCCCGAGGGCGGGTCGTGACAAATTGGTATCAGAGGAGTTCGGTTCTACCGCAAACTCTGATCTTTTCTATGTGAAGCAATAATGTTTAGCGTATTGAGTGTGGTTATCAGTCCAGGGAGTCCAGTGTTGGTGCAGCGGCCGACGTATCGGTACACCAGGACCCTGACTTCATATTTCCGACTTAATGCACAAAAACATTGATTGCGTGTGTGTTTCAAAGTTTTCTTTGTGATTTCTTTGTGTCAGCTCACCAAGTATACTGTTTGACCATGGCACACCTGTTTCCTATTCAGGATGGCCCCACGACGGCAGCCAGCTAGGGTTCCTAGAGTTGAGCGTGACGACAGCCCACCGAGCGACGAGGCCTCGGTGCAGGGCCCTTTGCCAGTAGTGGCACCGGTGGTAGCTTTACCCGCCGAGCCCCCGATGCTTCCAGCAGCAGCCGCTGACGATGCACGTTGCCTCAGCGCACTGCATGAGTTTCAGCGCCAGCGACCGCCCAGGTTTTGCGGGGAGACGGATCCCCAGGCAGCAGAGGACTGGCTGGAGGCAGTGGTACGAGTGTTTAGGCTAGTGAGGACACCAGCAGACCTCATGGTGATCCTCACTGCGAGCCTACTACACGCAACAGCAGGACGATGGTGGAGCTTGATGGTCCAGGTGCACGATGAGGCATCCCTACTTTGGACGGACTTTGAGAGCATCTTCCACTCGGTGTTCGTCCCAGCCATCCTTCGTGTGGTGCGTATCCAGGAGCTTCTTCAGCTGCGGCAGGGCAGCATGACGGTCGCTCAGTACTCGGCGAGATTTACCGATCTCTCGCGCTACTCGACCGACATGGTACGGGACCCATTCTTCCGGGCCCGGACCATCGAGCAGGGTTTGAGACACGAGATCAGGGCATCGCTGATCTCCCTCAGCATACCGACTCAGACAGGAGTACTGGAGCGGGCCCTTCTGATCGAGAGCTTCCTTGTTGAGTCTACACCAGCACAGAGACCCACCGCAGGGCGGCACGTAGCAGAGTCTTCGGTAGAAGGTAGCCGACAGATGACTCAGGGGTCCAGACAGACGAGACCTTCAGGCAGACGACCTCAGGGCACTGGCTCAGCAGTGCAGGGCACACAGCGCAGAGCCAGTCTTTTGAGTGGAAGACAATGCTTTGCATGCGGCGGGCAAGGCCACATGGCTCGTGACTGCCCAACCCGCCATGCGGAGGAGCAGCAGACGGTTGAGGAACCACTTAGGCAGAGGCAGAGGATCGACCGTGGTGGTCTGCAGGGAGGAGGCGGACGAGGCAGAGGAGCTGGCCGAGCAGCAGGTGGTGGGCGACGCTTTGAGGCTCTACCACCACCACCACCAGGAGGTCCACCCCGACCGCAGGGGAGAGCTCAGCTTCAGGTAGCCGAGGCCTTCGATCATGGAGCTCTGGGAGCCGATAGACAGGAGCAGAACTAGTGGATACATCCTTTGTACTTCTGGTTCCTTGTTGCTTTTGTGTAGCGTCTTGTATTATGAGCTGCAATAATAAAAGACGCATACCTTTGTGATATTTCGTTCCTGTCCTCTTTTGTGATGTTACTAAGAGGATCCAGTTTTGGCTGTTGACTTGACCCTCACTTGTGAGAAATCTACTGGAGGAGACCTAGTTACCACACACTGATGCCGACAGTGTGACTCAACCCTTGGAGGCGAGAGTAACGGTTGGATCTCTTAGTAGTAGCGTCGAGGCCTTACGACGTCATCCTTGGTATGGATTAGTATCATCCATGTTAGGATTGACTGTTTTAGGCAAATAATGTGGTTCATCCAGGGGATGAGACCATATTTCTCTTATCGGCAAAGAAGAAATCTTGCAGCTCTTGTGGGACCTGAGATGGTCCAGGTCATCCAGGGGCGGACGAGTGCAGCTCAGAGCCGGCAGAAACCTTATGCTGACAGGAGGCGGAGGCCACTGGAGTTCGAGGGTGGTGACCACTCCTTCTTCCGGGTCTCACCTAGACGTGGTATTCGGAGATTTGGCCAAGGTGGCAAGTTATCTCCGCGCTTCATCGGACCCTTCCAGGTCCTCAGCAGGTTTAGTGTGGTGGCTTATCGCCTGGCTCTACCACCTCAGTTGCAGCGGGTTCACGACGTCTTCCACGTGTCTCAGCTGAGGAGATACGTGCACGACCCGACACACATCATTGACCATGGGGAGCTTGACGTTGACGATGGGGCAACTTTTACGGAGGTCCCGGTGGAGATAGAGGATCGACAGGAGCGGGTCCTGCATGGGCGATCGATTTCTCTTGTGCGCATCAGATGGGAGCACGGGAATCTCCAGGAGAGCACATGGGAGCGGGAGGCTCAGATGCGTCCTCAGTACCCTCATTTGTTTCCCTAGTTTTTGATGTATCTTTACGGGGACGTAAAGCCCTGAGGTGGGAGTAATGTAAAGACCCGTAAAATTCAAGGAAAATTTTTTCTTAATATTCTTTAGAATTTTACAAGAGCGCGGTTTCAGATGGAACCTGATTCTGAGGTCCAGAGTGCCCGGAATCAATTTCCGAAGTTTGGCTCGGGTACGTTCAGTGAACGAACGAGCGGGAATTTATAACTTTTGATCCGGTGCTCGGAATTGAAATCTGAGGGCACCGATGAACTCGCAGCGCCGATATTCGCTTAAAGAGACCTTTTCGGGAGTTGCGTTTGTTTCGGGTTGAGAGTTAGTTTTTGGGAGATTAGAATAAGTTAAATAAAAATATGTAAACACAATTTTTATTTAAACTTAATAGTTAACTTCTCTCAAAGGAAGTTAGGTGTGGGACCCACACCCACTTAACCTCCCTTGAGAGGATTAAGTGTGTTAGGGCCCACACGAAACCTAACTTTACATCTTCCCTCAAACACCCTTAACCCCTCTTTAATTAACATGACAATTTGTTAATTAATGTGGAGTTATCTCTTTTTGAATTTCAACTTTTGAAATTCTAGTGTGTTGTTGTGTTAATAAAATAAGATAGAGTCTTATTTTATTTTGGGGTTTAGTTTTGTCTCCTTGAGAGAGTTGAGAAGTTCTTCTTGTTTCTTCATCTTCTTCAACCTCGACGAAGAACACAAAGAACGTCATTCTTCAACGAAGAACTTCTTCGCCGAAGAACACGGTTCTTCCGCGACGCCATATCCGCGACGTGACGTTCTTCTTCCGCATCATCTCTTCCGCGATGGTTTTCCACGACGAACGCCATCGACAACGACTCTTCCTCCGACGTCAAAGGAATCGACACCGATATTCCACGACTACGTCAACGTGCGACTATCGAGGTAGGGGTTCTTGAGTTCGTTGTTTTCTTTTTATTTGACATTCCTCAAGACTTGACGAAGAACGCTCAAGTTCCGACGAAGAACGCCTCTCCGCTCTTCTTAGTCTTCCGTGACAACGAGAGAGAACACCGCTTCTTCCTCGGACAACCTTCATCGGCGTACAAGGATTCGCCAACGACGTATCACATCGGACGCACCTCTTCGTCATCGGATTTGATGAACGACGACCGCGACGCCCGACCTCCGCGACGTTATCTTCCACGGAATATTGTCAAATCTTCGAACCTTATACCCGAGGTAGGGGTTGTTGATTATTGTTTAATTATTCTATTCTTGATCATGAATTTAGCAAGTCTAACGTGTGGCTTTGAAATATTTTAAGTTGCGTTATTGCTTAACGTGAGGGGGCCGGACCGCATGAACACGGCCGAACCCCCTCCATCGTTCTTGTTGTATTGCTTGCGGGTGGATGAATCAAGGTGGCGTGGTGCCATCGCACCACGCGGATATTCGCCCAATCCTTGATACGTGACGCCATCGCGCCGCGCCATGGAGGAAACATCAAGAACGCGACGCCGTCACGCCGCGTTGAAGAAATCGAGGTATGGCGGAGGGGCGCGGTGCCGTCGCACCGCACCGGATGACGAAAACCGCGGCCGGTTCCGGGCCGCGGCGGAAGAGAAGACCAGCAGCCGGGCCGCCGGCGTCGGAAGCCGAAGGGGGGGACCGGAATTTCCGGTCCCGTTGGAGAAAAACCGGCCGGCCAGCTGGCCGGCCGGATGCCATTAATCCAGGGGAATTAATCCCCCGGCCAGCACTTTAAACCCCCCTCTTTAAGAGGGGGGGGGGGGGGGGGGCGGTTTCCATGTGGGGGGCAAAGCCCCCCGTTTCCTTCCAATCAAGCCCCCCACGTGGGGGGGGGGGGGGCGGTTTGCAAATAGGGGGCGCGGCATATAGCCGCGCCGACTTTCAATCAGCGGGGGAATTGAATTCCCCCCGCGCTGCCTCCATGCGGAGACAAGCCGCCGCGGCCCCCGCGCCGTCGCGCTGCCGCCGGCCGGGCCGACCCAGGGGGGGTCGGGCCGGGTCGGCCCGGACCCGGACCCCCCCGTTTCGAATCTTTTACGGTCTTTTAGCCATAACATGAGCCTCGTACCTCCGATTGACAACCCGTCTGCGGCAACGCGATCCTTGGATCGAGACGGTAGTTTCATTATATCGCACTCAAGGTTTCGGATCACTTTGAGTTCGGCCGGGTTGGTTCGTTCACGAAACCAACCGGGCCTTCGGAGCGGAAACGCTCATATCTTGAGCTACGGACGTCCGATTGACGTGCCGTCAGCCGTGTTGTGTTCCTCTTAGTGAGACGGATCTTTTGGCATACTCCGTCTGAGGTTTGGACGCAGGTGGAGTACGGTCGGGTTGGTTTTGCCTTAAAAACCAACCGGGCCCCGGGGACGAAAATGCCAATAACTCTCAGACCGGGCGTCCGATCGACGCGCCGTCTGTTGCGTTGAGTTCCTGTTGACGATACGGAACTTTTGGATACATCAACTCTGGACTTCATGACAGTTGATGTATCAGCCTCTCGGCTCGTGGAGTGGACCCTCCGAACGAGCTTGTTGTGTGCGGGAACCCTAGTGCTGGCTGCGACTGTTACTGTGACTACTACTGCTACTACTGCTACTGTGACTTCGACGACGATGACTACAGCACTCAGCGATCCTACGTGGATCAGTGCTATAGGTCCTGTGTGGGCCCGATCCTGTGTGGATTCGACGACGACGACATCAGCACTCAGCGATCCTACGTGGATCAGTGCTACAGGTCCTGTGTGGGCCCGATCCTGTGTGGGTCCGATCCTGTGTGGGTCCGCGCTCAGCGGTTCTGTGTGAGCCAGCGCCTACAGGTCCTGTGTGGGCCCGATCCTGTGTGGGTCTTAGCGGGGGATAGTTACCTATCGATCCTTCGTGGGTCCGACGAATTAGATGGATCAGAGATCATCTTTATCGTCCTTTGGTTAGTTACCTATTGATCCTTCGTGGGTCCGACGACTTAGATGGATCAGAGATCATCTTTATCGTCCTTTGGTTAGTTACCTATCGATCCTTCGTGGGTCCGACGACTTAGATGGATCAGGGATCATCTTTATCGTCTTCCGAAGAAGTATTCCTGTGTGATCTGAATCCAATTGCTTTCCTGTGTGGATTGTGTTGTGCAATCCTGTGCGGATTACGTTTTTCTTTCCTGTGTGGAATACGTTTACTTTCCTGTGTGGACTGAGTTGTACTTGGGCTCGGAGGTTGGAGCGTATTTGAATTGATGACTTAGGTATATGTATGGGAATATACCTAAGCAGTGTCGGTTGTTACTTTGTGATTGTACTTTTCTTCTTGGTTTATCCTCTGTGGATTTGAGAGACCTTCAGGGGTCTCGGGGTCCCTACTGAGTAGCTTATACTCACCCCTGTACGGGCTTTGCCCGCACTACGTTGTGTTGGTTGCAGACGACGGACAACATTGACGTTAGCTGAGGCTTGCAGAGCGGGACGGTACCCGGAGGTGGACCACTGGGCGGGACGTGCACGGAGCAGACGGTGGGACCTGTGGAGCAGAGGAGCTATCTGTACCCACCCTTCAGGTGGGATTTCCAGTGGACAGCTCGGTGTAGCGGCATTTACTTTTCAGTTGCTGTTTTTCCCCTTTCGAGTTGTACTTTACTTTCATTTTGGGTTTGTATTCTGGCCCATTTACTTTTCCGCACTTTCAGTTGTACTCTGCTTTTGTTTAGTGTTTACTTTCCTCTTGCTTACTCTGTGGTGTTTGTTACTTTACAAAGGCAATGCCTTCCCTTTTTACCGGGATTTACGCCTTGGTGCTAGTCGCCAGCCCCTGGCCTATGGAAGGCGGACTTGGGGTAGTCACGGCACGGACCCCGAGGGCGGGTCGTGATAGAATCGGCCTTAGAGTTCTTAAAATAAGGCTTTAAATTCATTTTACATTAAAGGAAACATCAAAGGGGTGATAATGTAGGAAGCTGGAAATACTTTTCCTTAACTCAAAATTTGTCAATGGAAAACCCCTATTCATGAACCTCGCCGTTAGAACCTCACTGATACAACACTTTTCATGAACATCACCGATAGAACACAGTTCATGAACCTCGCTGTTAGAACCTCACCAATACAACTCTGTTCATGAACCTCACCGAAAGAACACTATTCATGAACCTCACCATTAGAACCTCACCGATAGAACACTATTCATGAAACTGACCATTAGAACATCACCGATAGAACACTATTTGTGAACCTCTCTGATAGAACACTTTTCATGAAACTCACCATTAGAACCTCACTGATAGAACATTGTTCTTGAAACTCACTGTTAGAACCTCATCGATAAAACACTGTTAATGAACCTCACCGATAGAACAGTTTTAATGAACATCACCATTAGAACCTGAACGAAAGAACATTGTACACCTTCCGTTGTAGAATCACTAGTCACAATACTCAAAACCTGGAAAAATAAAGAGTGGTTACCATTAGAGGTTACCGATAGAACTGTACACTGATGGAATTGTTCATAGAATTAGAAAATTGGAAAAGGAAACAGAGGTTACCAATAAAGGTTACCAATAGAACTGATCACTAATGGAACTGTTCATAAAATTTTAAATTTGGAAAAGGAAAGAGAGTTTACAGTTGGACCTCATTGTTGGCACTGTTCACAGAAGGTTACTGATGCACTATTCACAACTGTCTACTGTTGGAACGGTTCTACGAGGGTCATTGAACTTACTATTCACAGAAGGTTACTGATGCACTATTCACAACTGTCTACCATTGGAATAGTCAACTGAGGGGCACCGATGCTACTATTCAAAAAAGGTTATTGATTCACTTTTCACAATTATCTACTATTGAAACTGTTCACAAAAAATAGAAAATTGTAAAAGTGTTTTGGATAAGTCACCATGACCTCCCGGAACACCTAAAATACCATATTTTCAAAAATGAATGGGTCAAAGAGGTCTGGGCCATTACATCTGATGACTCTAAAAACATTATCATCCCTGAGAATTAAAAACCATCATAATGTGAAAAATAAACGGGGTCCGAACAACCCCCAATTGAAATACCTCTCAAAAGAGAGAAAGCCACAAAATCATCAAAAGGGAACCATCCCATAAACAAGAATGTTTTATAACCATAATGGCTACATTGATACATGAAAAGAGTTAAACATCAAACAACTCTAGGTTATAACCACGTATTTGTGACTCACATTCCTAGGTACTCTCTACTATTCCACTGTGTTGCCATAGAACACCAACCAAGGGGATAGAATGCTCGCGCAACACCTTATACTTGCAGTCCTGGATCTCCATAGGTCGCTCCTCAAAGGTTGCATCATTCTCAACATGGACCTCTCCCAAATCGAGGACGTGTGAGTCATCATGAAGATAATTATGGATTAGTGATACAAGTAAAACATCAAGTATCATACTCATATGTGGGGGAAGTGCTACTCGATACGCCACAACTCCAACAGGAGAAAACACCTCTAAAGGCCAAAAAAGTGGGTAGAAATCTTACTCCACAACCAAACATTCACTGCCCAAGATGGGGAGTCACCTTCAAAAACACATGATCCCAAAAATTAAACTCTAAGGGTCCCATCCTTTGATCAACATATTATTTCTGATGGTATATCATTGTCTTCATCCTCTCATGAATCACATGTACCATCTATTTTGTATTCTGCACTAGTTCTGGTCCGAGAATTGCTGACTCTCCAACCCTATTCCAGCACAATGGATAACGACATGGTCTTCCAAACAAGGCTCAAAATGGCTCTATAACAATGGTGGAGTGAATACTAATATTTAAATAAAACTCCACCGAGGGTATGTTCCACATACAATAACCTCAAAAATCAATAACACAATAGTGTAACATGTCTTCAAGAGTCTGGATGGATTGCTCGGTATGACCATCTGTTTGAGGATGAAAATAAGTATTAGGGAATATCTGAGAACCAAATTCATGCTGGAGACCTCTACACACTGTAAAATTAAATTGAGGATCTCGACCAGAAATGATCATACTAGGGACTACATGATATCTCACCACCACCTCCAGATACTGCCTTGAAAGAACGCCCACTGATCCCGACTCCTTGATTTCTATAAAGTGGGATTATTTTGTTATGTGATCCACTACCACCCAAATAGCATCATGTCCTCCTAGAGATTACGGTAAACTAGTATCAAATTCCATTGAGATGTCCTCCCACTTCCACTAAAGAATCTATAATTTCTACAGAAGACGACCAAGATCACGATGTTTAGCCTTCACCTTCTGGTAGACCAAACATCAAGACACAAACTCTGCAATCGCACGCTTCATCCTAGTTGAAAAAAATGGATCCTCAAGGCTCATAACATCTTTTTCATGCCAGGATACACTACTAATGGTGAACTATGAAACTCTCTAAGAACCGACTTGTGCATTTTCAAAGGAATAAAAGGCCTTCTCCAATACAACACTCTGAGTTGTTCATCCTCTAAACAATAATCAAGGGCCTCATCACAAAAAACTCATTCTATCCATACCTCCACCTCAAGATCACCCAATATGGACTCTTCCACTTTCTACACCAAAGAAGACAGTAACATCATCTGAAATAGACAACCTCTATCCCCAACTTCTCCCATTACAAGATATAATGTGGAATATTCTTCCATTACTCTGAAGGAGTCCCGCGATTCACACAATGCATCACTACGTGACTTCCAACGTAACACATCAGCTCAAAAATTCCCCTTTCCGGGTGAATCTGATATCTCGAAGTCATATTCTTATAAAAACTCTATCCACTGACGCTGTCGTAAGTTCATGTCATTCTGGGAGAAAACATACCTCAAACTCTTATGATCGGTGAAAACCCCAAAGCACTCAACAATGAGGTAATGTCTCAACAACCTCAAAGAAAACTCCACAGCTGCCAACTCATGATCATGGATGGAATGGTTATGTTCATGGAGATGTAGCTTCAATGACCCATAAGAAACAACTAATCTCTTCTGTATCTGAATGTAGCCTAACCCCAGATGTGATGAATCATAGAAAACATCATACTGAACTCACTCAGCTGGAAGACAATGAACTGGAGAACATACTAACTTCTCCTTTAGATACTCGAAATCTCCATGAAACTGATCATTCCATATGAACTCATGATCCATCCTGGTCAAAGATGTCAGAGGATTCGTAACTCATGAAAAATTGGCTACGAGCCTCCTATAGTAGCCAACAAGACTAATGGATCTTTGCACTTCTAACACTTTCTTGGGGGATTTCGAAGATACAACTGCTTCTATATTCTATTGATCCCCAACTACTCCCAATTGGGACACAACATTCCCCATGAAATAGACTTCATGAGCCTAAAACAAACAATTAGAAAACTTCTCAAACATATGATGTTGATTAAGAACTCCCAAAACGGCATGTACATGCTCTGCATGCTCCTCTTCAGATGTTGAGTATACAAGGATGTTTTCAATGAAATCCTCCATGAACATTTCCATCAACTCACGGAACACATAATTCATTAATCCAATGAACACAGCTAGAGAATTCATTACTCTGAACGACATTACAATGAACTCATAATGCCCATGACGACAACATAAAGGAGTCTTTGGGATATTCTCATCATTCACATTCATCTGATGATATCTTGACCACAAGTAGATCTTTGAGAACAAACATGTACCCTTCAATTGATTGAATATATCATCAATATGCAATAAGAGGATAGATATTATTTATTGTCCCTTTGTTTAAGAAACGATAATCAACACACAACTACAAACTGCTTGTAGCCTTCATCACGAACAAAATTGGTGCACCCCATGGTGACAAACTTTTCCGAACAAAACTGCCCTCTTACAGACCATAAAGCTATATATATAGCTCTACAAAATCATAAGTGTTCATACTATATGGAGACATATAGATAGGAGATGCTCCTGGTAATAGCTTGATCCCAAACTCAATCCCTCGTCGAGGGGGTAATGCTACAACCTCGTCTGGAATGACATCATGATACTCATCTAGGACCCTAGAAAACACCAACTGCTGAACCTCTGATGAACACAACATCATCTAATCCATTATGGATGATAAATATGGAACATGCCTATGACCGATTCAGGTATCTCACTCACCAAAAAACACCATCGAATCTCCATTTTCACCAAATAAAATTACATTCTTCCTGAAGTAATCCATGATATCCTGCACCAAATACAACAAATCCATGATGAGGATGACATCATATGGTTGTATTTGTAAATATAGGAAATCTTCCTAAGAGTGATGCTTCCCCAACACTATCTCATAGTCTCTATATACTTCAGACAAGTCACCTCAACCTCCACCTGGCATAGTCAACACCAAGGGCACTGGAATCCTCTTTAACTGAAGTACCAAAGCAAGGACAAGGTTAGGTGATATGAAGGAGTGTGTTTCTACTAAACGAAACAAGGCATACATAAAGGTTTAAAACATGGAAATGGTACCTCTAATGACGTATGGCTCTCTTGGAGATGGAAACACAAGAGCATGAAGCTGACCACGACCTCCTCCATGGCCTCTCTGACCAAGATGATGACAACCACCACGACGGTGCATTACTCTCTGGGGAAGAGGAGTGTCACAGGGTTGTCCTTTGCCTACCCCATCTACCTTTTGCTGATCTAAATCTGGTGCAAACTGATGTTTCTACCTCGGATGAAATAGCCTCAGTAGAAGAACATGGAGTGGAGCACCTAGTTCACGATGACTGCTCTGAAAGGTCGGGCACTCCCGCTGTATATGGCCTCGACCACCATAATAAAAACAGGCACCTGATCCCTTGGCATAGGATTGAGATTTTTTTCCTCTAGATAAACGAGATGTGAGGGGCAGGGACCAACCCTTGGCTGAATGGAAACACTTTGTCCCTGAAAATCAGAGACCCTAGACCACATCTCTACTTCTTGAGAAATCATTACGATTCCCCTCTCGTAATGATCCGGTCTTGGCCAAAGTCCTCTTTATAACCTCTTCCATTTCCATAACCTCATGATATGTCTTCAACATAAATGGGGTGACCTGATGATGGATCTCTTGATGCAAAGCTTCCTCGAAATTCCCCACCCTGGCCTCCTCATCTAGAAGCAGGTCTGAAGAATATAGTAAAAGGATCCTAAAACAGATTCCAAACTGTCGCACACTCGATCTCCGCCATCGAAGGGAAATAAGATCATGGCTGATGGATGCCTTCGCATTTGAAAAATGAAACATCAATATAAAATTATCTCTGAACTCCTCCCATGAGATCAGTGACTCCTCAAGATCACTGAGGAAAAAGAACCACCACTGCCTCACTGCTCCACTCAGCATCATCACAACCAAGGGAAGCCAGTGCTTCTTCCGAGCATGGATTGAACTGAATCCAATCTCGACCTCCTCTAACAAGTCATCCATGACTACATCTGAAATGGACCCCTCATACTTTTGTTGAATCTAGAGCTGAAACTCTCAGAGTGTCTTCCCCCAGGTTTCATCGTCATCACCCTCTAGCCTAGGCGATATGCTTGAACAACCTGCTAGACATCATCTGTGCAAACCTGACAAGGACGTCGACCTGGAGCCATACCTATAAAATAAAAAACCATTAGATCTACTAAACCAATATTATGGAAGACTCATCATTAATTAATTGATTGTTTTCATTAATAGATTTTGGGTTAACCTATCTCATGTTCTACCCATTCAATCACATGCACAAAGAAAAATGATGCATGATCCTTCCCTAGGTCTCAACCATGAAACTAGTATCACCTTGTTTAGTAGCCTTGTAAACATAAAGGCACGTACATAAGATCATAGGGGGCCCTAAATGCTTATGTCTCACCCTATATTTATTGTTTATATCACTTGCTAATCATGAATGACATCATTTCCCTACCTACCCATGAAACCTCACCTGTACCTAACTCCAAAATCCATCCTATCCCTCAACTAGACCTCTAATACCACTCTATCACGACACCCTCCCCACAAAGTGTACCCCTCTTGGGCTGACAATGTGATAAGAGAGATAATGACCCCCTAGTCCCACCTCTAATAGGCCCCGGGTTGGCGACATGCACCAAGGGTATAATAAACACCCAAATGGGAGGCATTACCCTCTAATAGAACAAATGCTGAAGATAGAGAGTAGATATAAACCAACCAACTCCATCTCATAACTGAAATATAAAAGAAAGCACAAGTGAAAATATGTAATTTCATGCAAAACTACTACAACTAGATGTGGAAAACTGAAATTACCCAAAATAAAGTAAAAACAACAGCAACCAGAAGCCCAAACATCTCCTGCAACCCCTAGATAGTAGAAGCCATATTGATCTCCAACCTGCTCCATGTGACCTAAAAAATAGTTTATATATACATAGGGTGAGTATACCAATATACTCAGTAGAATCCTCCCCGAAGTATCTCGTTAAAAATTAATGAAAGCATGCTAAAGCACAATGAACAACAAGTGAAACTAACTCGTCACCTAAACGGGTAAATTAATTTCCCAACCTCAACATGGTTACACTCAACAAGTAACACATACAAGAGTATATAATATAATAAATAATATCAAGGGTACCCCACTACTACTTCCCCACTAGTTTTCCGCTTTTCCCCAACATCGCATTTCCTAAGCATATCTCTCCAAAAAGGCCTTCCCATAGACACCTCGGTGAAGTACCAAAACATGCACCTTGTGCAACAAAACCAACACATCCACGTAATAACTGTAAAATAGTAGTTTTTGAGAGCCTCCACGCCCACATAACATGTTTCATACGTCGGGTATTAAACCTCAAGCCATTACAACCCATACACCGAGTAAGGATCCTAAAGACATCACAACATATACACGTTATACCTATAGTAGTCCATTAGAAAGTATATCAATTATATATATGTGTGAATAACCAAAACCCATTATATCCCTCTACACACATATATGAGGAAAACTAACCGTTATGCCTACCAGAACAAGTAACTACCAATAGATGATTGTGGAGCCAATGGGGGTAGTTATCCATTCATCCTTCCACCAGAATGATGGAAAAAACGCCCCCAGGGATTAGAATCCTCGACGTGCTAGTTTCCCTTGCTGACCGGGTGGAATAGACTATATAATCACAAAAATTATAGGATATACAATACCTCACAACCACACAATGGGCATAACCTAGTCTTAGACATAACAACAACTAACGTCTCTCGGACTCTGGGCTGCTACTTCTAAGACATGGTATCCTATAATAACACAACCCAATTAAAGAGATTTAATTCATTAATTCATTTTATTTAACAGTTTCACATAATGTTAATTAATTCATTAAAAACTAATTAACCAATAATAATACCACATTAAATTTCATTCACACCACACCCAAATTCCACTGTCCCTTTAAAAATACAACATCATCATTATGTTCCATCAAACTCCAACACCATGGGTTAACACCATTTATTCAATTATTCATTGTAGAAATACTTTCCCTCATTCCCAGTCATTCTATAAAAATATTCTATGATACTAAACACAAGGGGGATCAACCTGGTGAGTAGATGTACTACCCGTTGAGTCTTTGCAGCCTATAGCAAGAGCATAGGCCCATCCTCCCTTGAGGAGCTAAACATAGAATGCACATGGCATACCCCGCACGTCATCGCCTATTTTGGAAGAAGGGTAATAAAGACCATCTTCCTTGAACAATGGGGATACATAAAGAATAGAATCAATAATAAGAATCATCAATCATCCAATAATCACATCTATCCGGTTCCACCATCCCTGGTGTCCTCCCTGACACCCCCATGCATAAACCGATGCATCTCGCCACTTTAGGAATCATCTGCATCCACAAACAAAAGGCCTCCATTCCCCCAAAAATCATAACACCCATCCAGGATCACATGACAACACAAGCAACATGAAAACAAACATTTTAACAATTGGGCTCTTGGCCCTTTAACAAATAATAGGGTAACTCAGAACCGTACAAGGAGTTATCATTTATCGATCAACCAGTTTATTAATCCATCTTATATTAACCAATTATTATTCTTTGGTTCCAAATTAGGGAATCCTAATCAGTAAGCTATCACAAATAATAAATCATTCTTACTGCACCATTTTGATTAACATCGAATTACAACAAGAAGAAGTAGATTCTTTTACGTGCTTCATTATCTTTAGTCAAACCATTATCAATTAATTCTAGATTTTTTCCAATTTCCATCAAGAACGAAATGATAAACCCATCATGAATTTATATAAAACTATCTAGAAAAACAAGAGGCAAAATCATAGGATCGATATAAATTTATTTATCAAGTTAAAATATTTATTAGGTCAATTCAATTATGATCCAGTGGGATAAAAAATGATAATAATATAGTTTCACGTAAAATAAGAGAGAAGAAATGAATCACATACCTCAAACAGTTCACAACATTCTTTATACGTGTAAGATGAACATAATGGTTCACAATCCTCTTCTCGCAACAACTGTATCCACCGGAGGATGCCATAGTATGACCACACCGACCGAATCCCAGGAAAAATCCATTAGAAGTACGTAGAGAACATGCTATAATGTGGAAAAAATTAACAATGTATGATTTATCCAAAACAACCATGATAAAACGTACCTTAATTCGATGAAGGATCGACCATTTCTGCTTGCACCAAAGTAGGGGGTGCACATGCAGCATGAAGAACTTCAAGGGGAAACAAATACACAGGGAACAGTTTGATATCATGATTCCAATGGGAAGGATGAAAATGTTTGAGCGTCTTGCACGAGGGAACAAGGAGGAAGAAAAATGGAAGAAGATAACTTTTCCCTTTTGATTATTTAATGGAGCGACGGTTTAAGATACGCTTAATTTTTAATTAATGGTGGATCACATTAAACCAAGCGGTTTGACCAAGTAAAAACATCCCGATCCTTATGAATAATTAATATAGAAGTAATGGCCTTTGAATCGGATATAGATTAATTAAAATAAGGCTTTAAATTCATTTTACATCATAGGAAACATCAAATGGGAGAAACTGTAGGAAGCTGGAAAAACTGTTCATGAACTCCAAATTTGGAAAAGGAAAAAAACTATTAATGAACCTCACCGTTAGTGCCTCACTGATAGAACGCTATTCATCAAACTCACCGATAGAACACTATCCATGAACCCCACTATTAGAACCTCACAGATATAACACTCTTCATGAACCTCACTGATAGAACACTATTCATGAACGTCACCGTTAGAACCTCACCGATAAAACACTGTTTATGAAGGTCACCATTAGAACACTGTTATTGAACCACACTAATAGAACACTGTTCATGAACCTCACCAATATAACATTGATCATAAACCTCACTATTAGAACCATACTGATAGAACATTGTTCATGAAACTCATTGATCGAACACTATTCATGAACCCCACAGTTATAACCTCACTGATAGAACATTGTACACCTACCATTCTAGAAACGATTTTCAGGGAACTCAAAAGTTGAAAAAGGAAAGAGAGGTTAGTGTTAGAGGTTTCCGATAGAACTGTTTATCAAGGGAACAATTCATAGAATTGGAAATTTGGAAAAAGAAAGAGAGGTTATCGTTAAAGGTTACCGATAGAACTGTTCACCGATGGAACTATTCCTAGAATTTGAAATTTTCCAAAGGAATAAGAGGTTACCATTGGACCTCACTGTTGGCAATGTTCACAAGAAGGTTACTAATGCACTATTAAAAACTTTCTACTGTTGGAACTGTCCATCAAGGGTAACCAATGCTACTGTTCACAGAAGGTTACTGATGCACTGTTCACAATGTCTACCTCTGGAACTGTTCACCGAGGGTCACCGATGATAATTTTCACGGAATCTTACAGATGCACTCTTCACAACTATCTATTATTGAAACTTTTCAAAAAAAGGAAAATTGGCAATGTTTTGGGAATAAGTCTCCTTGACCTCCCGGAACACCTCAAACGCCATATTTTTACAAAGGAATGGGACAAAGAGTTCCAGACCATAACAGAAATTGATTCCAATAACCAAATTTTTATTAGATAATAAATAATAAATAATAAATATAATAAATATTTAAAAAATCATTCTGAAGTTTCTCCTTATATATAAATTAGAAAAAAAATTAGTATTGAATGAAAATTCATTATTTTTTACATTTAATTAAAAAATAAAACTGTATAGAAAAATTCCAAAAATAAAACTTAATCAAATATTTTAGTCCTGGTCTATATTATTTAGTTTACATTGAATAAAAATTTTTATAAATGTAAAAAAAATTATATTCAAAATGGGTTCTCCATTAAATGGTGATAAAAGTTCCTTTTTAAAAATAGAGGATTTGATGTTAAATATTGTGTTTGTTCTTATCATTTGTATATTAAATCTATTTTCATATAGTTTAAGATATATATTTGAATGCATGCCATATATATTTTATTAATATCATTCTCTAATTGTAATTAATTTAATTTTTTAGGATAAAAATGCCTTGTGATCATAAGAATAGTTTTCTAAAAATATATTGACTTTATATTTTATTTGTTCATATAACGATTTCTAATTACTTTTTAAATAGAGATGAATATTATATTTATTTTAACCATATACTTTCATAAGTTAGTTTCAAAAATTCATAGCCACTAATTAAATGGTTAGTTAAAATCTCATTACATTGTATACTAATATTTTAATAACAAATTATTATTTGGTGTAACACAGATATACTTGTAACAAAAGGAATCAATGAAAGAAATTCGTATGTGTAATGTGAGATATCTCAGTATTAAATTCATTAAATATACATCATAGATTGAATTTATTTAAAGTAGTAATTATATTCTAATGGCTTGTAATACTTTATTTCCTTATGCATCTAGTGTTGCGTGTCATATATACTATCAAATAAATTGGTCATACTTTAGATTTTAATGGGGTTACAGTAAATATATAATAAAAAATATTATAACAATTTTATAAAATTAACTTTATATAGGAAGTGAAGTTAACATTAAATTAAGAGAACAAATTGTTTGAAAACTGTTTTTATTCAAAAAATTTTGCAATATGATTTATGATTAAGATACTATAATCAATGTAATTGATTCCAATGAATTTAAAATAATTGTTATCATTTGAAAAATATTTATTTAAAAATAAAATAATTACAAAAAAAATTATATCATCATATTATAATTAATTTTTAAACACATTTGAAATTTTTTTTTCATTAAAACATTACAAAAACATTCAAATTGTTGAGAATGAGTATATAAATTTCAAATAGTATATAAAAACAATTTCATCTAATTTTCAATATATAATTTTACTAGATTATGGTATAAAAAACACTCTGTTTATTTAAAAAATAGAATAATATCGTAAATTTGATGACGTTAATCATTAATTTTAAAAATATCTTGAAAATCATATTTTTTTGAAAAATATCAAAAATTCATCATAAGATAATATTGTTTCGTGGGATTACAAAATTATTTTATTTTCAATAATTTCATATTTTAATGTTTTTAAATATAAATTTTCAGAACAAACAACTTATATAATGAAAAATTAATTTTATTGAAAATAACATTTTAAATATTAACTCATAATATGTGTTACTATATATATAAAATAACAATTTATATTATACTATGTGTGTGTTTATTATAAATTAAGTTATAATGTGTGTTCGGATAATTTCCAATTTTTCTATGTTATGTATAACATGTAAAAAAATTTATAGAACATAATATATTTTTCAAAGGTTCCAAAAACTCCAGTTAATATATTCTACTCCTGTAAATAAATAACATCCTATGAATTTAATTACTACTTACTATAAATGTTATATATGGGTATCTATTAAGATTACTTATAATTTAATTTTATTGGGATGGAAAAATGACTTTAATTTAATGATAAGAAGTGTAATACACATGTTTTTTTATTCCAAACCATTCTATTTTAATACCATTCATGCTGATTGATAAGACATATTTTCATTTTACATTTTTTTCAAAATTAAGATATATAATGACAAATTATCAAAAATAATTATCATGTATTTAAATGATATCTCCTTTTTATAATTTTTACAAATTATTCATATATCTCTTATTACCCACTATTCCTCAACTCGGCGGTGGTTTTGGAATGTTCATCTTAATCAATGAAGTAGATGATGAATTAAACTCCTCATTATAAGTATCATTTTACATTCTCATTTAGCACCTTCCTCATACATTCTAGAGTGTTTTTGTCCATTTAATTGACTTATAACGTCTCAATACGTTCTCTCACCAAAATTTCAAACATCAATAGATAACCACCAATTATTTTTCCCTCATGTTGCATCAGTCTTGTGGTTTCCCACACTCTATAAAATTAATAACCAAATGTTTTAGAGATATGGATTCCTCACCTTGTATGATCTATGTAGAATTACATGTGTCCCTATAAGAATTTATCAGACCCAAAATACATTTGACGCATGCCACATTTGATCATTTTTTTGGGGAATCTATCCTGATTCTCAAACTACACCCTAATAAAAAATATCTTGGATGCCACCGTCTATTTTTCCGGACCATAATTTCATGATTCACTATCGGTGGTGATAGTGGGTTGTATTTTAAATCCATTATTGTAATGGTACATTCAAATTAAATTAAAATATCAAAGTATAAACGTAGTGGTGGTGAATTGAAGGATGATCATAATAACATTTTATTATTTTCATCCACTATAATATAATGTTATTATCTATCTTTAGTGGCTTCTAGGTATTGATTCTACCACATCCATTTTATAATAAAGATGGTGTTGTGGGTAATGTGACCATTATTCATGAAAAATTATCTATATATTTAAATATTTAATCCAACAAATAACATCTATATAAATGAAAAATTATAAAGTTTATATTTTTATAAACATAGATTTAAAAAAACCATCCTAAAATAGATATTTTATTTTATAAAAAAACAACAGGGTGGTACACTTAGTGAAAAAAACGAGACATATAGTTTCTTGATAAAACATTACATATACACAATTATAAATGGGAGGATTTTTTGATCTTAATCTACATAAAAAACAATAATGGTGTTACACATTATTCCCTTGGTCATGGTGGTTATTTAATCCAATGAATCATATCCTACTTAGATTTATGAAACTGTCTTGGATAATTTCAATTCATTCAATACAAAAGTCATTTGAACATTAGTGGTGCCTTCGGATTCATGATTTCTAATCCCATTATTCTATCTAGCATATTCATTTTTCATATATTGATTCAAGATCTATGACCCCATATTCAATAAGGAAATCATATTACATTAAACATCTAGAAATTCCATTAGTGATTATTTAAATTTTTGTATATTTGAGAAATTGATCAATTTATTTCATTGAACAGCTTTTTCACATAATATTTCATGAGAATATATCATTTTATTTTTTTATATTTGGAATATTAACTATGTTCATATTTTAACCATATTTAATGATATATTTGTTTTATAATACCAAGGTTTATCATTCCACCTATTATTCTAATGGGTTATATGTTGAGGAAGCCTTCTCCCGGTCCTTTCAGCCATTATTGATTTTAGTTCTATATATTACTAAAATGAATATTTTCTAGGAGTGATAAAATATTTATTATATGGAAAATTATAATAATCATAAAACCAAATCATTCATAAAGCATTTTGTTATATTGCACTTCCATATTGGTATATATTTCCTTAATTTAATGTAAATTAATCACAGTTCAACAAATGTTATTTTAAGTTGTGATATCTTACTCTTATAAATTGGATTACTCAATGTACGTAAGAAATAAACCCTTTATAGTACTTTTCAATGAACATATGATCAACCAATGCATATCCCATAAGACTGTTTAGCCAGGCATAATAACCTAGTCATAGTCATCTCGAAATTAGGTTATGATCATATCAATTTCCTTAATTCCTTTTTTCGGGTGTTTATTACCCATAAGATAATATTTTCAACAACTAAATCAACATTTTAGTATACAAAAAAAGGATTTATTACAATGAATACCACATTATCTTGTCTTTATAAATATTTCATGAAATCACCCCATACATAGACTAATCTTATAACATCCCAGGTAAAAAAAATGAGATTATAATATTTATTATTAATTTTTAATTAAATATTAATTTTAATTTCAGGGGAATGCTATGTCTGGTAGCATACTCAATATGCTACAACAGGTTTCATTGAAAGCTTATGTTGCACACAACTTTGTGTTGTATAGAAAAATTATATAATAATATCATTATTTTAAATGGTAGTTGACGTCTATACATTGTGTTAAAAAATGGAATAAAACTAAATAAAATATTATTAAAAATGTTTTTTAAATGTTTTTAAATCTATCCAATAAAATTTATAAGCATAAAATGAGAATGAATCCAATTTTAAGCATAAATACTCTAATATTTATAAAAGGTTGTTTTATGTTCTTTTGATGGAGAACTGATTTAAATTTCATGTTTTTCAATTTTATATGAGTCATTTAGAAAATTAAACTTATTTATTATAATAGGGATATAAAAATATACATTGGGAAAATTTTTGGTATTTTTCTAATAATGTTCATTTTATAATTAATAGTGATGAATACTGAATTTTAGGTCAAAGGTGTCTTTTCATCTTATTTATTTGTATGGTTAGATTATAATTTTAAATTATATAAAAGTGTAATTGGATTATATTATTTCCATTTTATCTAATTTTTGTGCTTGGATGTAATTTTACCTTGAAATTGGACAGAAACACATGTCAATATTTTTGTAGTTTTTACTTCATAAAAAGATGTTTTATTATATTGAAAAAATAAATAAATTATAAATAAATTAATCATACTAATATATTGTGGATTTGTAAAAATAGTAATCAATTTTCAATTCAGAATATCAAAATTATCATTGAGTTATTTTTTGGTTTTTCTCAAAAAACCGTCAATTTTTTTACGAATAGTGACAAAAACAGCATTGTAGTTAAAACACGACTTTATTCATTTAATTGAAATTTTACATGTTCAGTTAATTGAATTTAAAATATTGAACATAAATAGTTGTCATTAGTAAGTAAAATGTGGTTCAATATGATGAAAATAATTTTTTTTGAATTGTAACTTTTGATTTTAATTTATCGAGGTAAAAGGTAAATATGATAATTCAGGGAAAAAATTATTATAATAATATAAAATAACCTTAACACTTGTCCTAACCTTATTGGATAAGTCATTTCTAACCAAAACAATCCTTGGGTAAACCATTGACTTTCATAATCCAGTTCGGTAGTATAATTATATTAATAACATTTTCGTTTATGTAAATATAAAAATATTATTATCCTATATTGTTTTGATAAAACACTTTTAATTTGAGGACATATAATTGATATATTTGACTATAAATTGTAACTAGGTAGGTTAAAAGATTTAATAAATCATGTAATTTTATTTATATTTTTTATACATCATATAAATAAGTTTATTTATGACACAATGATGTTGTAATGATTAATTCATTAATGAATTTTTTAAATAAATGATATTATAGATTGTAATATAAATTTATTTTGAAACATTATAATCCAAAAAATAATTTAATTAATTATTATGACTTTTTAACTTTTAATTAATGATTTTTTAATGGAACAATTTGTTATGGATTTTTAAAACGTTTTGAGATGAATAGTATAAAAATTTACATAAAAGAATTATTAAATAAAATAATATTTTATTTAATGATAAAATTGTCAAAACAATCTAAGTTTGGCAGAATGAAATATTTTATGGTATAAAATTCATTAATAATACATTTTGGGCCACTTTGATTTTAATTATAAAGATATTAACCATATAGTATGAATATACAAGAAGACGTGGTAAAAATTAAATATGTTAACAATGGGACAAATAAATAAGCTAAGGATTTTGAAATACCAAGAACTAGTAAAATTCATATTGAATGATTTAATATAGACATATATTCTACTTATATTATAATTTAATGTGTTTTGGAACTTCAGTAACCGAAATTCATTTTATAAAATATAATATTTTCAAGCATTTCTAATGGACCATCCTCCCTCTTATAAAAGGACACCACATGTAACCCATTAATCTCACCTCTCAATCCTAGTGAATCATCCAACCTAAACCCAAATAATCTCCCAAAATCCCTCTCTTAATCCTAGAAACCTTAACCTATCACTAGTGCAAAAAACATTATTTACATCGGTTAAATTTTATTTTTTATGCCGGTTTTTAGACGATATTAATACCAGAGACATTATAAATATTGTTTTTTATGTTGGTTATTTAACCACCGATGTAAAAAATATAACATCATGGTGTTTATCACATCGGTTATTAAATAATCGGCGTTATAAAACATTTCATGTGCTTTTATCAGGTCGGTTAATAAATAACCGACGTGAAAAGATAGGGGAGGAGGGTTTATCACATCGGTTATGTAATAACCGATTTGATAAACCACTGTGGGGGGTGTTTATCCCATCGGTTATTTAATAAAGGACGTGATAAACCAGGGGGAAGGATTATCAGGTCGGTTATTAAATAACCGACTTGATAAACAAGTGGGGGTGGGTGTTTATCACGTCAGTTATTTAATAGTTGATGTGATAAACACCTGGAAAGTGGTATTTCGCATTGGTTATTAAATAAATGACATGATAAACCTCTGGAAAATGTTTTATCACGTCAGTTATGTAATAACTAACGTGATAAAACATTTACCAGGTTTGTATCACGTTGGTTATTAAATAAACGACTTGCAAAACCAAAATTTTTTTAAATAGAAATCATTCTTCTGCTATCCCCACAAACAACCAGAATCCAAACCAAGAATTCGTACCAGAAAAACCGAAGTATACCAAAACAAGAACCAAAGAAAAATTATGCATTTACATTGACAAAATTTTGGTCTTACCCCACAGGACAGCCCTCCACCACCCCCTTGATAGCCCCCATGACCCCACTAAACAGCCCCCACCACACCCCAAGACAGCTGCCCCTCACCCCATTAGACAGCCCCCACCACACCCCTGGACCACCCCCACACCCCTAAACTGCCCCCAACGCCTTGGAAAGCCCCAAACACCTCTAGACATCCCAACCAACCCTTGGACAGCCCCCCATACCCTTGGACAACACCACACCCTCATGTATACCCCCACTCCCTGGACATCACTCCCACACCCCTGGACGGCCCTACCACAACCCTGATACAGGATAAAAAATTTGCCAAAAATAGATCACAACCCCCTCACTTCATTGGACTGACCCCACCACACCCCTGGACACCCTGACACACATAGACATCACCACCACCCCTGGACATCCCCCCACCTTCCTGTATACCCCCACCACTTGACAGCACACCCACACCCCTGGACAGCCCTCCCAATCCCCCGAAACAGGCCAAAAAGTTACCAAAAACAAACTAGAACCCCTCACCCCACTGGACAACCCCCACCACACTCCCAAACCCCTAGACATCCCCCCCCCCACACCCCTGGACATCACCACCACCCCTGGACATCCCCCACCCTCCTGTTTCCCCCACCCCCCCGAACAACACTCCCACACCCCTGGACAACCCTCCCACACACCTGAAACAGAACAAAAATCTACCTCAAACAGACCAGAACCCCCTCACCCCACTAGAAATCCCCCACCACACCCCCACACCCATGGACTACCCCAACCTTTTGGATAGCCCCCAATATCCCTAGACACCCCCACCCTCCTCGACAACCCCCACACCCCTGGATTTCCCCACCACCCCTGGACACCCCTGGACAACCCCTAGACAGCTGGTGTTGGGAGAGGTGGTGCCGCTATCCCTCGGGGGGCTTGCCGCTTGAAGGTACTCATCACCCCCACATGGAAAGCTTGAGATCTCAAAATGATTCACATGTGGGAGTGATGAGTACCTTCTAGAGGCGTTCAGCCACCCGAGGGATGGAGGTGCCTCCTCTCCCACCCCCTGGAACCCCCCCCCCCCCCACACACACCATCCCCATGGACACCCTTGACCCCCCCCCCACCCAGTTGACAACCCTCACAAATCCCTGGACACACCCCTGGACTGCCCGCACTCCCCTGGACAACCCTTCCACCATCTTGGAAACTCTCCCACCCCCTTGAATGCACCCCCCCCCACTGTCATGGACACACAGTATACCCCCACCCCACCGGACAACCCTCCCACACCCCTGGATAACCCCCCCACACCCTTGGAACCCCTCCCCCCATACCAGAATCCATACCAGAAAAACCATAATAAGTAGACCAAAACAAGAAGTAGAGAAAAATTAAACATTCACTTATATAACATTGAAAACATACAATGTCAGCTAAAAAAACTAAATCCAACCTAAAAAACTACCAAATACATAATTACAATAACAGTATTCAAAATTACATTTTACACTACGAACAACTAAAAATCGATCAAACCTATAAAATAATATGACCATTCCACTTGTAAGTGTTTGATGTCTTAAACAATATAGTGTTGAGGGTCATAAAATAGCTAAAAATTAGAAGTATGGTAGTTAACATGTAGAATGAACAAATAAAATTAAATATCATGGAAATGTTTAAAAGGAAATCTTACCAATAAAAAGTTCACAACTTTCCTAGTTGTTATTATTTCATACTTAATCTTAACATATAATATCCGCATTCGATGAGGCCTTGTTGTTCATGAAAATTCTGTTTTAATGAGTGTAAATTCAAAATATTATTTTTATGTAATAAATCAAATAGTATAAATTATAAATGGATATTTACCTTTACATTTCCATATTTTATCTTCACACTCCTTTTCATTGTGTTTTTTAGAAATGTTGACCCATCCCCTGTTAGAAAATAATAAGAATGGGATAAAATTAAAATTAATTAAAATATAGATAACTATTGAAAAATTGAAACTTACTTTTCCAACATTTTCATAAAACTATCCCGCACATCACCATGGACAAAGCATATCCAATAAAGTGTCTTCTCCAATGGGAAAAAACCCTCTTACATCCAATGACCACTAATAAAAATTAAAATTTAAGGTCAGTGGATTTTTATGTTAAATGATAATGAATTCTTTGAGAGATATGTGTTTCATACCTCTCACAAAAAAGGCACCATCCAACATAGTGTGACAATATTCTGTTCATGCCATTCATTAATATAAAGCATTCTTTTTTCCTCATCCAATGCACATGCTTTAGTGGAAATCAAATGCGGGTCTATGAACCCATATACATCTGTCCGGTCATTCTCCTCACAAATGTTATAAAGATACCAAATAAAATATATACATAAGTATACATTTTTAATAAATACAATGTAGGGAAAAAGTGTTAATACTTAAATAAAAAAATCTACACCACATTGATGCCCAACTTATCAACATTAACAAGGTCCATGATATCAGTTTTCATAATCCACATAGTTATTTCATGTCCACAAACATGATCTTCCATTGGAAACTCAGAATGATCCGCCAACAAGTTTGAATATCTTGACAATCTGTCAAAAACACTTGAATCTGTATCTAATGTCATAGCCATTTGTCTTCTTTTTTTGTCTATACAATATTTCATTACCTTTAAATTATTCCTGTAAAAATAAATAGAAAATTATATTAGTTTTAAAATGATAAATAAACATTAATAATAAAATAAAATAGAAGATATAACATACATACCTCTATGGTAATGAGTCGAAGAAGTCTGGATTTCAAAATTAAAAAATGGCTGATACTATGTCCAACTGTCATCACCTCATCTGTAGGTAGTGTTACTCAAGCTGATATATCTATAATATCCAGTACAGTGACCATTTTATTATCTACATATAATTGTTGATGATGAATATTATCTCCTATAAAATATACCAATATATATTCAACTATATGATGTTGATGATCATCACCATACAACTCGCAATAAGTAGGAAGTTGCAGCGGAGGAGTAGGATAAATAATGTGGTCTGTGGGATGAGGTGGAGGAATGGGATCTACTGGCGAAGGTGGGGGATAAATAATGGGGACTGCAAGGGGAGTTGGAGGAGAGGGAGCTACAGTATGAAATTGTCTTTGCATGTCTACAAACATAGACTATACCGACAGTCTAATCTTTTCCTCCATCATCACATTAATAATATGAACTTCAGCTTCCAAGGATTTTAATTTTTTATAAACACCCTCAACATAACTAGTTGAGGAATGTGGAAACACTTTTCTTACCGATACACATTCCGGATATCCTCATACCTGACTAGGAAGTTTGGGCATTCCCAATGGGGCAGATAAAATATCATGCCTCCCAGCAACTGAAAATACCCCCTATAAGCTCTGCTCCTCAATAGGATCCTGTAATAATTAATTGAACATTTCTATAATGATTGAAATTATATGAAGTAAAATAGTTAACTGAAATAATTAACATAGATATCATATAATCCTATTATCTACGATTCGTGAATCTTCCGAAAGATATTTCCCTTTTTTCCCATTCGAGCTCTATTCCATTTTTCATGTCAAGATGGATCGGATTGAAGGGCCACCTCTCCAGAGCTTGAAGACTCAGCTCTTAGTTTTTGTAATTTTTATACCATAATTTGTTCTTTCAATAATGTATACCCTCCCCGACATAAAATATGTGGGTATACATTTTTAGATTAGATCTCCTAATGATATTTCATTGTTTTCTATATATTAAGAATAAGAAATTATGAACAAATGAGAAATAAGCAAATTTATAAAATAAAGCTTATAAAATTTTACATTACCCTAACCAAAAATGAATCTTTTCTTATAATTTCAACAAATTGTCTCCATGTGTCTTAATCTATGAAAGGATATATACGACATGGATTTTCATGGCTCATATGACCAAAAATGAAATCAGATGTGAGGGTTGATTAGAAATCCCTCCATCTTTTGGCAGCCATCGATAATCATTTCTTCCTCACTCCTCTAGTGTTAGGAATGTAAAATGTCATCTGATAAAGAAGAGTTTTAACATATTATGTATACTAGAAACATTTAAAGAAGAGGCAAACAATAGAAAAAGACCTTACCAAAATCGTCTCCCACAATTGATAGATTATCGATTTGTCCACACTTCTCCAATCAACATAAAAATTTCATACTTTTATATTACATTAAGTGGATAAAAAACTTTTAAAATCATTTGAATTTGGATCTCTAGGAATATCAACCTCATCAAACTCAATGAGTATCCTCTGATCCTGCATATGGGAAACTGCTAATTTTGGTAAACGTGTGCACCCACGTTTACCAACTCTTGAACTCTCTGTAGTAATGGGAGAACATGAGGAAGATTGGGGAACATAAAGAGGAGCATGTGAATGTTCCTCCACAGAGGTATGCACAATATGCTCATCTCAAGAATAAAGTGGTTGATCAACTGATTGATCATTCATTATCCTTAAAATAAAAAAACAAACATTATTTCAAAAATATACAAATTCAAATATTATAATACAATTATAATCAGAAAATATAAAATTGTACTAAGTTACGTAATAGTAAACATGGTTATTATGGTAATCATGTTAAACAATGGTAAATATGGAAAAGTTATTCAAGATAATATACATGGTAAACATGGTAAACTTGTTAAACATGGTAAACATGGTAATGTAATTTTCACTGATGAAAATAATAGATATTTAATTTATGTAATGGTACACATGATAAAGTAAACTAAACAAAGTTAAAACATGGTAAAGGTGGTAAACATGGTAAACATGGTAAACATGGTAAACTAATTGTCACTAAACAAAAACAATATAGATATAATTAATGTAATGGTAAACATGATAATGTAAACTAAACAAAATTAAAAAAAATTATACTTATTTTGTTTTAATACATGTTTTAATAAATAAAAAACATACAATATCAACCATTTTATGAAAATAATAAATGTACCAAGAAATAAACAAATGATACCTATAATTTTTGGAATGTACAAATGGATTCTTTTCCCAAATTCCATCTTCGTGATCGTTCCTTATGGCACAAACCATGTCTTCAACATGCACATCATTATGTTCTGTTAATATTTCCATGGAAGTAGGGATCTCACATAAATCAAAATCTTCATCAAGTTCATCCTCACAAACATATTGTTTTTCCCTTGTAAAACAATATCCCACTACATATATGATTGATCTACTACCTAGAAATTTTTTTGCTTGTGAATCCATTATAAAAGAATCAGTTGTGTCTTCCAATCTATTCAGATTAACAACTTTCATTCCAAATTCATCATGTCTGACACTGTTGTTACCGATAAACCATTTACAGTTAAAAATATTTACATTAATATTCATGTAATCCACCTCCCATATGTCTTCAATCACACCATAATATGCCCTTTATTTAGAAATTGGGTATTTGTCCTTAGCACTGAAGAAATGCATTGCTTCTGCAAACACAAATACACCACTATTCTGAACTGCACTTCTGTTGTCCTGAGCTTTCATATGAAATGTATAGCCATCAATATCATAATCGGACCATGCTATCACATTTAAACATGGACCACCCACTATCCATTTTAATGTCTCTGATACATCTAATATACCAATAATTGTCTTTCTAAACCACGACAAAAATATTTTGTTGTGCTCATTCAAAATCCTAATTTCATTCTTCTTTGGATGAAATTGTTTCAACTCATTAATATGCAATATGATATACGGTTGAGCATCAACTATGTTATTCAAGAAGTATGATTCTAACTTCTTCACCTATTTAGCTAATAAATATTTTATTTTCAAGCCACGAATCCACTTTCCCTCATTATTAACTAATTCATGGAAAGATGGAGGCAAAACATTGTGTTGCGCTGCTGCCATGTAACTCGTACAAAACTCTACAACTTCCTTAGAAATATACTTTTCAATAATGGAGGCTTTAGGTCGATATGTATTCTTAACATACCCCCTGAATATTTTCATATACCTTTCAAAAGGATACATCCAACGAAGATATACCGGTCCACAAAGTATTATTTCTCGAGCTAGATGAATCATTAAATGCACCATTACAACAAAAAAAGTTGGAGGAAAATACATTTCCAATTGACAATGTATAAAAATTGCATCCTTTTCCAAAAAGTTCAAAGAATTCACATCAATCATGTTATTACAAATTGAATTGAAAAAGTAAAAAAACTTCATTATTGTCTTTCTGACACGAATGGGAAATATTCCACAAAATGCAACTGATAGAAGTTATTGCATCATGACATGACAATCATGATATTTCATACCAATCAACTTGATGACCTTTAATGAGATAAATTTTTTTACATTTGAAGAATAACCTTGAGGCACTTTGAAATCATGATGACACTGAAAAAATATAATTCTCTCCCTCTTCGATAATGTATGACCAGCCGGGGGATGAAATGTTCATCTTCCATTAAATGTGGGAGCTAACTCCAAACGTATTTCCATTGATATTAAGTATAATCTTGCATTCATCCCATATTTTTTCATTCCTTTAATATCTAACAATGTTCCAATCAAACTATCACAGATATTCTTCTCCACGTGCATAACATCAATATTATGTTTAACTTCAGGATATATCCAATATGTTAGCTCAAAAAATATTGACATTTTCTTCCAAATATGACTATCATTTCCAGATTTCTGTGTCTTTCCATGTGTCACATCAAGGATTTTAAACCTCTCCAAATACATATCAGGGGATAATGGTTTTGGAGCAATATTGAATTCTTGTAGGCCATTGAATGCCTTTCTAGTCTTCTATAAGAGAGATCCATAGGAAAAAACATTCGATGACCCATGTACACTGTATTCCTCCCATGAGGTAATTGACAATATGAAATCTATTGTTCGCTAATTTGAAATTCATTATTCCCTTTAACATTTTATCCAGACAATTTTCCATATACTGGGAAGTCATTTATAGTGAAAAAAAGCACTGCATACAGTTGAAAATATTACATTTTATACGAATCATACACCCTAATTCCATCCTCCCATTAAAGTTTCAAATCATCAATCAACGTCGACAAGAAAACATCAATATCATTGTCGGGTTGCTTCGGACCAGATATCATTATACTCAACATGACATATTTATGCTTCATACAAAATTCAAGAGAGAGGTTGTAAATTACCAATAAAATAGGCCATGAACAATGTGTGGTTCTGAGGGTCCGATATGGATTCATTCCACCTTTGCACAACCCTAGTATGTGATTTCTACTTTCATTTCCAAATGTATGATACTGCTAATCAATTTTCATTGATTATGGACAATCAGCTAGATGACGTATTTTTCCATCACATAACCACTCATTAGTGTGGCATCTTAACCTTTTTGCATCATGTGAATTAGAAAAAAAATGTTTAAAACGATGAATTATAGAAGATACCAAAATACATTTGAATGGATCTTTGCAGTCTATACATCATCCTGTGATTTTTCTTTCAGCATATACCGTTATGTCCCACATTTAGGACATTGTGACAGAAATTCATATTCCTTCCTATATATCATACAGTCATTCGGACTGGCATGTATTTTCTTATACCCCATTCCCATCGAGAATAATATTTTCTTTGACTTATAATGTGAATATGGAAATCATTATCTTTTGGAAGAATGTCTTTCATCAATTGTTCAAGCTTTGTAAAACTTCTATCCTTACATCCATGTTTCTTCATCAGATTAATGAATCTTAACACTACAAAAAAACCACGTAAAATCTATACAGCCATGATATAATGGTTTTTCAACATCACTATATAGACGTGAAACAGTCAGTTCTATGTCAATTTGTTCTACTTTAATATCACGAATCATTTCTTCAATTCCATCGGAGTCACCATCTTACAAATCATCATCATAATCAGTGACATTCCATCCAGTCTCACTATGCCAAATCCAAGGGCTATAACTCAGATTAAAACCATTAAAAATCAGATGATCTTTTATCCCTATACATTTCAATTTATTCATATTCAAACATTTCACACATGGACAGAAAAAATGTCACTACTTGGAACATTTCTTTTATCAAATTCCAAATAGGCATCAACACATTCCTCATATTCATTGCTCATTTTATGTTCCGTAATCGATCTTAGACTCATTATTACCTATAACAAATATCACAATTATACATCTTTTTAAGATAAAAAAATACATGTTTATATGAAAAAGCCATAATTTGAATGTAAAACAATTTTGAAATATAATACAAATCTATGATTATTTAAAAAAATTATGCTTGAATGTGATTTTAAAATTGAAATATAGTTATATATAATAGTTTTAAATTCCATGGAATCAAAGAAAACCATGGGGCCTCCAATGGTTGATATAAGATTAGATAAAATGGAGGAAACCTGGGAATCAAATTGAATTTATAAGAAAAAATCAGATGGAAAAATCACAATGTAAAGACACTCATCACGGCATAATGTGGTCAGGATGACTATGCATAATTGAAAACCATGACATGGAATCCCCCGTAACCCATAATTTTTTCATAGATGATGATTGGTCAAAAATATATATAACCAAATATAATCATATTGGAACACTAATATCCATTAAACACTACAATCATCATGTCATAATCTCACAAACCACGATGCAATAGTAAATCCCAAATGACACTGATCCCCTACCCCCTTGGATGCCACCACCACCTTGGATAGCCCCCACCGTTGGACACCAGCATCCACCCACTTAGACACCCCCTGGACACCACCACCCCCTTGGAAAGCCCCCACCCCTGAACACCACCCCCATCCCCTTGGAAACCCCCTGGACACCACCACCACCTTGGACATCCCTCGCTGGACACCACCCCCACCCCCATGGACACCCGCTGGACACCACCAAACCCTTGGAAAACCACAACCCATCAGAAAACCACCCCCACCCCTGGACATCCCCCCCCACACCCCCTTGGACACCCCCACCCCTCCTGGACACCACCACCCACCTCCTACACCCTTAGACACCCCCAACCCTCTGGACAGCCCCCTAGTGAACCCAAAAACCCTCTGGACATGCCCCCACCCACTTGGACAGCCCCCACCCCCTTAGACAATTCCCACCGCCTTGGACCCCCCCCCCCACAAACCCCTGGACTGCCCCCCCCCCCCCCCACCCTAATCACCTTCATGGAAACCCTGGAAAACCCCAACCCTCTAGAAAACCCCCGAACCCTTTGGACACCACCCCCACACCCTTGGATACCCCCTGGACACCACCACCCCCTTGTACAACCCCCACCGCTCTGGACATCCCCCCACCCTCTGGACATCCCCCACCACTCTAGATAACACCCCCACCCCCTTGGACGCCCCACACATATTGGACACCACCCCACCCTTACCCCCTTGGACACCCCAAACCCTTTGGATAACACCACCCCCTTGGACAACCCCCAACCACCCAACCCCTTGGATAACCCCCCACCCCCTTCGACACCACCACCCCCTTGGTCCCCCCACACACACCCCTAGACTGCCCCCCCCCCCCCCCACCACAATGGACACCCTGGATACCCCCCAACCCTCTGGACTACCCCCTGAACCCTCTGGAAACCACCCCCACACCTTTGGTCACCCCATGGACACCACCACCCCCTTGGATAGCCCCCACCACACTGGACATCCCCCACCCCTTTAGACGACACCCCACCCCCTTGGACACCCCCACCCCTCCTGGACACCACCCCCACCCCTACCCCCTTAGACACCCCCTTGGACACCCCCAACCATCTGGATATCCCCCACCCCCTGGAAAACCCCCCAAACCCTTTAGACAGGTCCCCACCACCTTGGACACCACCCTACCCACCCCCTGGACATCCCCCCCACCCATGCCTTCGAAACCCCACCCCCTAGGACACCCCCCCATGGACACCTCAGACAACCCCCAAACATCTTGACAGCCCCCAACCCCCTGGAAAACCCCCAACCTTCTAGACATCACCCCAAAACCATGGGATTTTAACCTCAAGCTACTAGTTTTGGCATATCTAGGGATTTTAACCACAACCTACTGGTTTTGGAATCATGTCATTATTCAAAATGATAACCATGAACTGTATCTCCTACTTGACTAAAATGCTCAATTTTTCAACAAATCAGGTTTTAATAGCATATGAAGAATTAAAATATTCCACGTGAATAAGAGACGTAAATATTTTATGGAACAACAAAAAGTGATACCCAAAATAGAAACAGCCAAGGATCCAAAACAAACATTCCACCATGAGAAACCATGTATACTTATAAAATAAATCACACTGGTATATAGATTGGGTGTATCATAATGGGTTAGATATAAATTTCAGTAATATTTGTGAATGAGATCATTAGTTCTCAATGACAACAACTATTACCATAAATGTAGTGCATCCGCGAAACAAAAACAAATGAAATAGAAGTAGTTGAGGATTAATTGAATATTCCATGTCGATCTAATAGATTTAGTGATAATAAATAATATGATGATGTCAAAATTAGTTAAGAGGGTTCTAAATCTAAGAATATTACCTAGTTAAAACAAAAAAATTGCAAAACGTAAATATATACTACCTGGGAAAAAAACAAATGAAATAAAGACGTGGGAGGCTTACCTAAGTGTTACGAGTGGAGATTATTGATCTGAGGAGAGTATATATGATAAAATATGATGGAAAAATGAGTTTAATGAAACAATATCGAAGAGTCGGTTCTAGGTTTTCTGCGCGAGAGAGACGAGTCACAGGTCTGTAGATCGAAAAAACAGAAAAGACAATCCACGGGGCGAGATAAATTTTTTAAATGTTTTATAACATCAGTTATTTAATAACCAATGTTATAAACAATTTTATTACATTTATAACATCATTATTATAATAACTGACATTATAAATGTATCATATACTTCATTTTTTACGGTGATTATTTTATAACCGACGTAAAAAAAGCTGCCTCTTAGATTTTTACTTCGTTTATTCTATAACCGACGTAAAAAAACATCATAAACCACAGTTTTTACATCGATTATTTTATAACCGACGTATAAAAGATGTTACATATGTCATTTTTTACGTCCGTTATTTTATAACCGACGTAAACAATGTCGGGCGTTGGATTGTTACGTCGGATATAAAATAACTAACGTAAACAACCAACCCAAGGGATTTTTTACGTCCGTTATTAAAATAAACATCATAAAAAATTACATATCACAGATTTTCACATCGTTTATATATAACCGACATAAAAAATGGTGATGTTAAAAACGTTTTCTACACTAGTGTATGTAGAAAACGATTCCAAAGAGCCATATGGCTCAAATCAAAAGAAGTTACCTGATTTGCGTTAACGTCTTCTCTCGCATTTCCTTCCATTATTTTTCCTTCTCCACTCACTATGCTCTTATAATTCTATGTTTTTATAGCATAAATAGTATACTAAATATAATTGGTTTTTATGATAATTATTAGAACTAAACATACAAAATCCTCCATCTAATGTATATGAACAAACTGTTTCTATGTATGATGAACTACTGCCTCATGAAATGATGATTGTTCAATTTTCCCCTTCCACATCTCATAGTGTCCATTACGATGGAACTATAAATATATATGATAGGTATCATATTTATTTTGTCTTCATTATTATTTATTTCTTATTTAGAAAATATATTTATTCTTTTCATGCTGTATAAATATGATAATTTCATTTGAGGATGTGCGGACTATCGCGCACTCAATGTGATATGACACATTCATACCATACATAAAACATATAATGGATGGTCTTAATTAAAATATGTAACATATATAAAATATTATGTTATACTAGATTAATTATATACCTATATATCATTTGGTTTTTATTCCATTAAAAATAAAAAAAATAAATGAATGTAGCGTTCACGAGTACGTACGGCTTACCGTCTCCATGAACGGTGCATTTTAATTTATTATATACAAATGGAATGGAATATTATAAATACATATATATTTGATATAAACGCTACATATGATATATAAATCATGAATATGATTCTGCAGATAATGTTATTTTGACAACATGGACAATTTGTAATTACAATAAATTCATTTTTAACTCATGTTCTAAACATCGACAAAGTGTCCGATATGAACTCATATAATTAACTAATTTTTATAGAAACCTATTAAGTGATATAAAATGAATAATAAACATGAAAATTTTTCATAAGAAATTTGAAATTAACTTTTTTTTATTATTCAGGAAGAAGAACAAGCATACAAGACAAGTCGGACTCGAGGTAAGGGACCTTCTTATCCCAATTTCCATTATTTTGGTTAATCTTCTATTTGATGATTATATAGTCAAATGAGTACGTGTGAATTACATATGGTTTTTTTTGAAAATAATATTCTCATATTTTGGGTGTATTTATATTTTTCACACATAATTATGAAATTTATTTATCCTTAATCTAAGGATACAATCTAAATAATAGACTTCGTCTCTATCTCATTTCATTAAGGAATACTTTGATTTGTACAAGACATTACATTATAAGGCATATAAATCTATTTCAATTTTACTTTAATTCAAAGGTATTATTTTAACTACATATAGATTTAATAATTTAAAAAGAATTTTTCTTTTTAACGTATGTGGTGATAACAACCATTCCGTCACCACGACCATTATTTGATATTTGGCATCCTTAACAACCCATAATGTTTTTAAATGGAAAATAAATACCATATAATTTTTTAGTATTTTGGTAGTGAAAATGGTTTTGTTAATTGATTGATTATGTTATTATATATATATGTTATATTGTGATTGAAATGTGGAAATGATATCTTTTCATTATTCATGTTCACGTGAAACGATTATGTTGGGGTTCTTGGTAATTATTTACGCATATGGGCGGTACTTTGATAATCCTATGGTGGGTGACCCCGAGATAGATCTGCAGTGTATTGGGTAACATGATGGTGGTAAAAATTAATTTTTCCTCTAAGTGATTTAGGGAATATACTATGATGGTCATTCCAAAAGTAACTCCCTATGTATCTTTGAAAGCTAAATCTTATATATGATAAAGATTCCTCAAATAACCTTTATTATTTATGATTTATATGTGTAATTCATAAATATTATTATTTCATGATTTATTTTTAAATAGATTATTTTTTGTATGTATTCATGGAACAATGTTTTGATTCCTTATTTTGTATCCCTTACTATGCTTTTTAATATCATCCGTTTTTTAAAATGTTTTCCACAGGACAAGAAGATTAATAGGGTCAAGGATGAGATCATGGAAATTTCATGCTATATAAAACATGGAAGTAGAAATGTTTATTTTTTAATAATTTTTATTTTGTGAAAAAAGTGGATACTGATTTGATGTGTTTTACATGTAATATTGAAGTTGTTATGTATAAGATATAACCTAATTCTCTAAAGCAATAATCCTAAAATGATCCTCAATGTGAATTATAAAATTAGTTTTAGATTATGTAATGTTTATGGTCAGGTTGTTATAGTTGGTATCAAAGGTCACTTTAGACATCTTTAGTGATTATGAGTTTTTTTAGACACAAGTTTAGACACTATGTCTACTCATGAAGGTAAACAATTATTTTATTACTTTTTTAGATCAAGGAATGTATGTTTTAAATGGAAGTAGGAGGATCTAAATTGACATACATATCTCTCCCCGATTACTTTCTAGCATCAATTATTTCAAAGTAATGTTTGGATGATTAAGAAACTTTTTATAACATACAACTCACTTGAAAAAATTTGTTTGAGATATCAAACACCTCTGCTATACCTCGATACCATTGTGGATCATGGTTTGTATTTAATCAGATCTTATTGTCAAAATATTTTTATATTTTCAAGAAAGGATAATATTATCAAAGCATTTTATAATTTTTTACTTATCACTATATGTTGAAGCATATTATGATTTTTCAAAAGGTGATGAATAAAGGGTCCCTCGAACAACCTATTTATATTTTCTTTTTAATTATAGTCTTTCAGCACGTACTTATGGTATTTTAAAAGATCCATTGTTTGAATGTTTCAACTGAAACTCTATCTGCCTCTTTTATAAATAGCATGTTTTATCAGATGTTTAATAAATTAAATGTCATAAATGATTATTTTTTGAAACTATTTTTCAGTGAACACTCATATGACCCAAGTTGTATGAGGTGTATATTGATAAAGGAAGAAGATTATTTTGAAAGATGTCTAAATATTTTTTTCAATGAATTGACCATATATCTACGTGAAAAAGATGACCATGGAACTAGGTGGACACTATGATCAAGGTACAATGTTATTTCTTTGGGAATTGTGTTATTTTATAGAGGTACAAAATGTCTAAAAAATAAGACTTTACAAATTAAGATGTTGTGGTCATAATGAGTTGTGATGAAAATGATAAGTATAATACAACCATTGAGGATAAAACCTATTAGGATTATTTTTGAGTTTTATAAAAAGGGAAAACACACAAGATGGTTGACAACCCATCGTGTTTGGAATGACCATAGGAATCACACCCAAAACTGAAGGGCGACAAGGGAGTATCACCAACCACTGGCATATGTGAGGCCACTAGTTAGTAAGACTAATTATTTTTTAGTTTAATGATTTTATTGATAAAAAATATGTTCATCTATTACATTAATTTTAATTAAATGGATATCCATAGTATAAAAAATTAATTTAATTCATTGATTGATAAATTTTATTTTGGATGACATTCACTAATTTGGAACACTGTATGGCTACAAAAAAATAGAGTACAGTGGGATTTCTTTTATTGAGTAATGGATGAAATTTTCTTTTGGAATAATATATATTTTTATTATGGACATATTGTGGTGTGGGTTATTTAAGGAAATTATTAACCTATCATAGAGAATATGTGATTTTGTTTATTACAAATCTGTAAGAGACTTTAAAGGTAGTCGATGTTATTTGGAAATAAATTTTATGATTTACAAAGGAAGACTATGTGATTATACTCTTTAGGGTTTTGGGGTTCAAACATTGTTTGGATTACATTGAAGGATTTTAAGAATATTTTTTTGAATGATCTTTGTTGAACATATTTTTTTGTTCTATTTTGAAAATTAAGAGTTGTATTTCAATTCATAATGTATTATTCTTTTGGGTATTATCTGATCTTGTACTAACTATTTCTGTTATGGGTAATGTCTAAAGACAAGGGAAATATGTAGTTCATTTTTTTGGATTATGTTTTTCTATAGAAGTCGATTCTAGTGAATTTTTTTCTGACCATGTCATCCTGAATACTCATTGTTTGATGAAACTATGAGTTTTTTGGTATAAAACTTTTAAAGGAGGAAACAATACTTTTCAAATAATTATATTTCCTTATAATCATACTCTATGTAGTAATAAAATTCTCAACTCTAAGAAAAGCATCTTGAAGAAAAATGTTATACGCTTACTTTTATCATCAGACTATTACCCGATAACAATTTTTTGGTATTTTGGTGGTTAACATTCTGTGATCAAGTTCTCTATCACTCAATATTAATCACTAAGAGTTAATTTAACTTCAAATATCCATGTTATCCTTAATGGAATCCCAGTATATTTTATCCTGGGTGAACTTAGTACATCACTTTTCTTATATTAAAGGGATAGTTCTATTGACTCATTTTTCAATGTGGGACTTTCAATGATGTTTCTGAGCCCAATTTAAAAAAATTTGGGATGCAATTCCCAAAAGTGGGGAAGGATGTAACATCCAAGGTAAATAAAAAAATGTTATTTTCAAATTTATTATCATTTTTTAATTAAATATTAATTTTTTAATTCAATTGTATTTTATATCTGATAGCGTACTTCAACATGCAACAACGAGTTTCTTTGAAATCTTACGTGCACAGAACATTGAGTTATACCACAAAATAATATAATAATAATAATATTTTAAATGGTATTTCACCCCTAGCCATTGATTTGGTAGGATTGAATATAAATAACTACAATATTATTACACAAGTTTGATAAATGTTTTTTAATTTGTCCCAGAAAAATTAGAGGCCTAAAATGAGAATGAATTTAATTTTAAGCATAAGTACTTTAATATTTTTAAGGTAGGTTTACCACCTTTTGATGGAGAACACATTTTAAATATATTTTTTGACACTTTTATATGTTTCATTTGACTAATTAAATATCTTATTTAGAAGCGAAGATATCAAAATTTTGTTTCATTAAAATTTTGGTATTTTTTGATAATGATCATTTTTTAATGAATAGTAAAAAATACTGCATTTTATGACAAAACTACATTTTCATCTGATTTATAATTATGGATAGATTATGTTTTTAAATTTATTTAATATTTAATTAGATTAAATCATTTCTATTTAATTCAAATTTTCTCATTGGAAATAAGTTTACATTGATATTGGATATAAACAAATGTCAATCATTTTGACGTTTTAATTTATTAAAAACATGATTTTTAGTTTTGACAGTATAAATTATTTTTAAATTAATTAATGAAACTTCAAAATTTTTAATTTGGTAAAATAGACATCATTTTATAATTCAGTATATCATAATTAGTGTTGGGTGAATATTTGGTATTTTTCTGAAAACCTTAAATGGATTATAAATAGCAAAAAACACTGCATTGTAGTTAAAAATCGAATTTTTATCATTTAAATGATGATTTACCACATCTGTGAATTGAATTAAAAAAAATAAATCATACATGGTTTTCATCAGTAAGTAAAATGTGATACAATAGGATGATAATAATATTTGGTGAATATTATCTTTTGATTTTTATTTACTAGGGTTAAAGGTATGTTGGGTAATGAAAGGTAAAAAACTATTATAATAATTTTTAATTACCATAAAACTTTATATATATTTTTGTATATATAATTTCCAACCAATACAATATTTGGGAAAATCTTTTGGCCTTTGGAAGCCACATTTGTCTAATAATTACATTAATATGTTTTCATTTAATGTAGATAATATAGTATCATAAACATGTATTGTTTTACTAAAACAATTTTAATGTGGGTTTATATAGTAGATATGATTAAATATAAATAGTAATTATTAATCTAAAAATATTTCTCTCATCATGGTATTTTATTTATAATTTTAAACATCATATAAATAAATTTATTTATGACACATTTATGATGTCGTTATTACCTCGTTAATGAATGTTATAAATAAATGAGATTACAAATATTAAAATAAATATATTTAAATTTATATATGCAATACAAGAATTTTATGGATGATTATGAATTTTTATATTTGAAATAATTATGTTTATTATAATTTATCATGTTGTTATGGATTTTTAAAATGTCATGACGTGAATTGTATAAAAATTGACATAAATGAATTTTTAAATCAATTTTTATTTTATTAATAGATAATCTAGTAATAAAAACTAATATTTGTCCAAATGACTTATATGATGTTACAATTTTCATTAATGAGTCATTTTGGGTCTCTTGTAATTTTATTGTAAATATAATAACCATGTGGTATGAATATATAATAAGACATGGTAAAACATAAATAATTTAACAAAGGGTTAAATAAAAATGATATTGATCAAATAAATATCCAAAACCTGTACAATAATTATTGGATGATTTTATTTCGACTTATATTCATCTAATATTATACATTAATGAGTTTTTTTTACCTGTTTAAATGTAATATAATTTTATAAAAAAATAATACTTTAAATATTTCCTTTAGAGCTCATCATCCCTATTATAAAATGACACCAACTCTATCCCATTAATCACAAAACTTGAGCCTCTTGGCTCATAAAAACTCAAAATAAATAAGTTAAAAACATCCCTATCATCCTCCTAGAAGCCTTACCCTAGGAATACAGCAATTCAAGTGATCCCTTTTTCTCAAATCAATAGAAGTTACCTGATTTGATGTTACATCTTGTCTCATGTTTCTATCGATTATTTTTCCATATCCACTCTCTATGCTCTTATTATTCTTTTTTAATATAATAATAATAGTATCCTAGATATACTGGGTTGTTTTTATGATTATTATTAGAACAAAAATTACACACTCCTCCATCAAATGGATACAAACATACTGTTTCTGTGTACGATGAATTATTGCCTCACGAAAAAGTGATTGTTCTATTTTTCCTACCGCCTCTCATGGTGGCCATTTGGATGGAAATGTAATTATATATTATAATTATGTTGTTTATTTTTTTATATAACTCATTAATTTCCATTTATAACGTCCCATTATTCTTTTTATGTTGTATAATTAAGATAATTTCATTTGAGGAATTACAGACTACCTCCCCCTCAAAATGATATGAATCGTTCATGAAATACATGGAATGTATAAAGGATGGTTTTAATGGACATATGTATCATATATATAATATTAATTTATAATAGAATAATATTATACCTATGTACCATTTGGTTTTCATTCATTTTAAATGAATAAAAAATGAGATGAATGTAGTGTCCATGCAGACGTATGAATTACCGTCTCCATTAACTGTGTATTTCATTTTCAAATATCCAAAATATATAGACTATTATAAATAAATAATTACTGGATAAATGTGATAAATATGATATCTAAATAATGAATATAATTCTTGATATAATTTAATTATGACCACATAGACAATTTGAAATTAGAACAAATCCATTTCTGACTCAAGTTTCGAACATCAAAAAAATGTCTGATATTGGCTCCAATAATTAACTAATTGTTATAGAAATGTAATAAGTGATATAAAAGTAATAATAAAAAATAAAAAGTTTCTTAATAAAGTATAAATTAACTTATGTTTATTATTCAGTAAGGAAAATGATCAAACAATACAAGTCAGGCTCAAGGTAAGTGAACTTCTAAACCAAATTTTTATTATATGGGTTAATCTTTTACTTCTTGATTATGTCATGATATGAATATGTATGAATGGCCTCTGATTGTTTTGAACAAAATATCCACATATTTTGTGTGTATTTATAATTTTCACACATAATTGTTTCATTTGTTTATCCTTAATCTAATAATACAATCATGATAAGGGGCATCATCTCAATCTCTTTTCATTGAGGCATACTTTGATTTTTACACGACATTCATTATATGGTGTATAAACCCCTTTGACTTTTAATATCATTCAAATGGAATATCTTATATATGAAGTGTTTTACTAAATGATAAAAATAATGTTTTTAATGTAGGTGATGGTAATGACCTTCTCACCACCGTGAGCATTATTTGATATTTGGCTTCCTTAACAAGTAGTAATATTTTTAAAAGGAAAATAAATACAATATACTATTTTTATTTATTTTTCTATTTAAAATGGATTTGGGAATTTATTTATTATTTCAATATATTGAAATGTTATATAATTATTTCAATGTCGAAATGTTATCATTATTTTATTCTTGTTCACGTGTTATGTTTATTTTATTGGTCTTGGTCATTATTTATGCACACTGGTGGTTCTATGATAATACATGGGAGCGTGATCCTGATATATCTCTCTAATGCATTGGGTAACATGAAGGAGTTAAATTTTAATGTTTCTCCTAAGAGATTTATGGAATATAGTATTATGGGTATTCCAAATGTAACACCCTCTGTAGCTATAAAATCTAAAATATATGTATGATATGGATGCCACAAGTTAAATTTATGATTTATTATATATATGTGTTACTCATAAATCTAATGATTTCATGAGGAATGTTGAAGAGCTTATGTTTAGTAGGTATTCAAGGACTCATGTTTTCATTCCTTATTTTATATCCCTTACTGAGTTTTTTATGCTCATCCCATGTTTTATAAATGTTTTCCACATGACTTAAAGACGAATAGAGTCAAGTACGGGATCAACGAAATATCATGATGCCTAAAACATATAACTAGTCATGTTTCATTTTTTATGTGTTTTTTCTTTTTGAAAAATATGGATACTTAGTAGATGTGCCGACATGTTATATTAAAGTTGTTATGTATAAGTTATGAACTAAATATCTAAATCTCTAATCCTGACAACATCATCAATTGAAATTATTAATGTAATTAAAGATTATGTAATGTTTTCAGTTGGGTCTTTGTAAATCTTGATTATTTTAATTAATGTTCTCTAAACCTAAAAAAAATTTAAATAAACTAATCTCTACAAATATCTAATATAATAACTAAAATAAATAAACACTACTTTGATAATAATTAAATTGACTCAATCATAATGTTACATAATCCATAACTTAATATCACTACTAGAATAATACATATGACTATTGTGGGTCAACACAAATAACGATAGGCTTAGCGTCTTATATATTCACAGTATAAACATCTTATTTTACTAATGTTTGGAAAATATCTCCATAATAATTCAACATTATACCTATTCTAACTTCTAAGATGATATAATCATATTAAAAACATAGTGAATAGAAATATAATAAATAGGAGATCTTAGAGGCACAATAAGTGATTTGATAACAATGGAAAAAATGGTTATAACATAGTCATACTGAAAATAATGAATAAGGAAAATTTATTTTTTAAAATAATATTAATCATTATATAATTACCATAAGAAAAACATATCAAAATAAAATCATTTTATAAAGGAATGAGAAACATATATACTAATGTATATAAAATGAGACAAGGAACTTCTAAAGTATTTTTCCATCTTCATGAACATACTATTTCTAATATTTGTGAACATGGATTCCCAAAAAACCCATTATTTAAAAAAAAATTGAGTAGATCTAAAGACCATCAGAGTCACTATTTGTGAAGATACCTAATTGATAACCTATTCTGATAGCATTTATATCACATGAGATATAGTCCATTACCCAATGTATTGGATAGAGATATAGGTCATACCATCTCATAATCAATACATTTCTTTTCCACAAAAAACAATCATCACATCATGAAATAATCCATATAAGGAAAATGGGTTTCATGACACTTCCAAATCAATATATAATGAACCCATGGAAATAATGTGGGAATCATAGAATATAAAAATTACAAAATGAATTAAATTTATTAAATCTGAAAACATGCACAACCAAAATAATCACATAATAGAAGAATAATATATTGTGAGACAGAAAATCCAACTCCAATTAATGTATATCATCGACCACTCTAGTTTTGGGGTGATCTAGACCCCTAGGTTGACAAGGACTAGCTGTAGGAAGTCACTCAAATTTTCATACATATGAGGATTTTTGGTGATCAAATTGAAATACATGAAGTGAGACTTCTCGAAAGATCTATGGGGATATAATAGATCATGATGAGTCAGTCACATGATGAGTCAAATCTACCCTTGTAATACATTGACCATCTCTTTAGAGAAGACTTCTATCCATAAATGATGTGATTAGTATGCATATAAAATATTCAGTTTATACCAAATCTATGTAAGACAATGGAAGAGTATTAAGTGATGTTTATTGTTCTCTCACATTACCCCTTGGAAATGTTACAAGACCAATCCTTTAGGTCTTGGATCTCTAAGAAAGGAATTTTCCAGTACATCTGAGTGTCATTCGTTTATCTTTATATTTCATCCTCTGATGGATTGAATGAGTGATCCTTGTTGGTAAAAATTTATTTAGTATAGAAGACACCAATAGGGGGAGATATTAGTGGACACTCGATATATGATTCCTCGACAACATGTAGCAAAAATATGTCACAGGGATCTAAGAGTGTCAGACTCTTTAAGAGGTGATCCTTGGACTCAGGTTTAGCAGTGCATGGCTCGTAGTGTGGCACAAATTATCCAAAGGATTGGAGGTTTTTATCTTACAATGGTAAGGTACATCTAGCATGAGATTTCGTGACCTCTCGCACAGATGATCAAGAGATGGTCGAGTGACCACTATGAATGAGATAGTGGTAGGTGAAGGGTAGTCTATAGGGCGTTGGATGTGGTATAGGGGCCTTTAGGGTAGTAGGTTGTGGTTGTAGGATCAACCTATTTCCACCAACCCCAAGTGTTCCACGCTAGGTTCATTGAGAATGTGTGTAGGGAGAAGGCCAACTGCATGCTACACAGACCTATGACCCTTTGTCTCAAGGGTTAAACCAATGTACGATCAATTTATTATCTATTTTAGGTGTGTGTCAACTTAAAAATTCATTAATGATTCATTGTTTTCCACTTATTATGGTTCAAGACATAGAGATTCTATTTGATCTCTTGACTCTACCATTAGTGTTGGAGACTCTATGATGTAGTGACTTAATGATTTGAAACATGTAGTGATAGTGTGACCTGATTCTTGTGGTGATATTATTGTATGAAGTCACTTATTAACATAAATTATCCCTTGTGATGTCACCTTATTTATGAAATATCTATATATAGTTCATAACCAGATTAACAAATTTTGGTGGAGTATGCGGTGTGTCTTTATTGAGGGAATGGGGTTTCTTTTGTTGGGACAAAGGAAACATTGGATGAGAAGGATGAGCTTAATCATAAGAGTGTACAACCATTTACTTAGCAGTTATAAAAAATTAATATGGGCTTAGTAGATACATCGAGAAATAAATATCCTATAGTGGTGGTGGAGTATAGGGATTTCATTCCAGATGACATATCAAGTATACCTCCCCACAAAGTGGTAGAGTTAGTCTTCGACTATTATTCCATGGGGGGACTGATATCTACACAAATATATCATATGGATCTCATATAGTTTCAAGAGGTGAGAGTGAAGTTGGGGGAAAATCAAAAGAAGGATTTTTGTGGCCTGGCATTTCACCCTGGGCAACACCAGTTTAGTATTCCATGATGGTAGATGAGATCATGAGGGTATGTGTGCATTACCAGTGTTCGATCCAGGTGACCGTGAAAAAAAAATATCCACTACCCTAAATCAAATAAATCATCAATTGTATAAGTAGGTCATTGTGGTTCTGAAATATTTACCTCATTTGAGGCTATTACCAACTGCAAGTATGAAATGTTGATAAATATAAGTCAACAAATAGATTTAATTAAGGTCTCTATTAGTACATATTGATGTTGTTTGGTGTATATAATGACCCAACTGTGTTCATGATAACCAGGAAAAAGATCATTCAACCATTCTTAGATGGGATCATTATAGTTTTCATCGATGAAATCCTAGTATATTTAGCATCTACGGAGGAGCACGTGAGACACTATATGATGGTCATAGACACAAACTATGATCACCATCATTATGGGAAGATCTCAAAGTGTTAGTTCTAGATTCTAGAGGTTCACATTTAGGGAAACATTATTTTAGCGGATGGTTTTTTGTTGATATAGAGAAGGTTGATGTAGTTCTTGCATAGGAGCCACCCAAGAGTTTTACCAAGGTGTAGAGTTTCCATGGATGGGTTGGTACAATTGTAGATTTGAACCCAACATCTCAAGTTTGGAAGACCACATAAAAGCCTTGACTAGTAAAGGGAAGTGTTTTTTATGGAAGGAAATGTTCTTGAATTGATTATAGGAAAATAGGTAGAGGATAATGAGAAATCCCACATTAATGATTCTATAGGTGGATATCGAGTACATAGTGTTTTTTGATTCATCAGGGACCATACATTGTTGGGTTTTGATGCAGAGTCAAAAAATTATTACATATGGTTCATGCCAATTAACGCTGCATGATTATAAAAATGTGACCCATGACCTTGAAATAATAATAGTTGTTTTCATGTTGACAATGAGAAGGCACTATCTGATGGGTGAGATGTTTATCGTAATGTATAACCAGTAGTGCCTCAATTATATATTCTTATAGAAGTTTATTAACATGAGTCAATAGTGGTTTCTATAGTTCCTCCCAGATGGTGACTTTGAGATTGAATATACTATTTGGAAGGGGAATGTGGTCATATATTCTATCAATAATATAACTTATTCTCAGTTATTATCAAATTAATTAGATTAGTTTACCTCATTGTAGTAGTCCATTCTGGATAGATACTATTCTTCATATCTTTAGTCTATGGTTGTTTCCCGAATACTTCAATAGTGTTTCAGGTATTCTCAATGTGCATATGCCAACTATGAGAAAACATGTACCCAAATATTCACCAACCAGGTTCTTGATAGGTATTCTAGATGTGGGGAGCAATTATTTCTTTGAAGAAAACTCATGATGGTACCAGTGGTGTTGTTTTAGGAGTATATGAGAGTGATGTACACATATCCTTTTGTGGTACATCCAAGGGTGTAAAAGATGTACTAGGTCTTCCAACGCCGGTTTTGGTGGCCATGAATTAATAAACTAATTTCATAGTTTGACTCTAGATTCCATACTTTTATAAAATTGAATGTTGAGAACTATGTTGTAATAGGATTAACCCAACACCATCATGTGATAGAGTGGATGTGGGATGTGATATCTAATGATTTATTGGTGGGATTACCATGTACCCCCAATGGAAATGATTTCATCTAGGTGATCATTGAATGACTCACCATGTTGGCCCACATCTTATCTATATGAGAATATAGTTCATTAGAGAGATTGGGATGTCTATACATTCATGAGGTAGTCCAATCCATGTATTTCTCTCGATAGTTATTTCTAATCGTGATGCTCAATTTACATCCCTACTATGGAAGGGATTATAAGATTCATTGGGGACTTTTCTATGACTGAGAATAGTGTTCCACCCACAAACTAATGGCTCTACAAATCAGAACATCTAGGTCTTAGAGGACATGCAGTCAGCTTGAATGCCAGACACTGGATGGAGTAAAGAGGAACAACTACCCTTGGTTTATATTGTGTACAACAACATCTACCATTTCACCATCGGTATGGCACTATTCCTAGATTTTTACAAGAAACCAGATAGTTCACCACTTTGTTGGACTAATCTAGGAGAGTTGGCACTCATGTCCCCAATGTTTGTGTGAGCTACTAGAGAGAAGTTGTAGTTAATCATCAAGTGGTTGGAGAATTCATAGAGCTTTCATAAGATTTATGAGGACCAAAGAAGAATAACATTGGAGTTCTATGAAAGGAACCATATGTTCATGACGGTCTCACCTCAATGCGGAGTGAAGATATTTGGATGTGACAACAATATATCATTGAGAATCATCAATCCTTTTTGGATTATTTTCAGAGTTGGTGAGGTGATGTACCACTCAACTCTAAATCCATAGTTATAATGAGAACATGATGTGTTCTACATGTCATAGAAGAGTAGGTATGTTCATGAACCATAACACGTTATTGGATATAGTGAACTAGAAATATAATGTGTATCTACCTTTGTGGAGTACCAAGTAATGATAAAGGATTGTTAGGAAAATATCCTTTGGGGGAATGTCATTTCCCTTGTGGATGCTCGAAGAATATGTGAGAACCACCAAGAAAGCACCTGGGAGAATGATACCACGATGAAATATCAATTTCCCCCACCGATCTCTTTGTGTTTTTCCCCCTTTTGGGAAGAAAACCTATAATGTTGGGGATAATGTAATGTCTCCGATTTTTTCATGTATTATGTTTTGTTATTAAATTAACAGATTATATGACCAGGAAATCATATGATGTGTCATTTTGAGGCTCGATAAAGTAGGAATAAATGGTTAGAAAATATTTAATATATTAAATATAATTCACACACAGTTTCCAAGACTATGTGGAATAACCCTTAATGCGTACTTGGGTCAGAAATCCATGGGAATTGTTCATTACCGTATTGTATTTTTACCCTTGATGAGACATAACATTAGTCAATTTTTGTTTTTTATGGGAAATCCATCTTTTTTATTATCATTTTAAAATTTAGAAATAAGTTATTCATGGAGTTTTATGGAAATACCTGGCTAGATAGGTGGCAAGAGTGGTGGAGGAGGGACGCGGGAGGGCATATAAGGGGTTCAGAAAAAACATGATACACATGGTAGGTAGTCCCTATCTACATAGCATGTAAACCCTTTTGTAAGACATTAAATGTTCATGGGAAGTATACAATCATGGGTTCGAGTAAACATGTTTCAAAACTAGTGTGTACTACCCCTCATGGAACAGACTCGATGGTGCACATGGGATACCCCATATACTGGTACATGAGAATGGGTACATTGTCTGTCACCGTGTAATGGAAGACGACCATAGTACAAGGGAAGGGTCCAAGATATAGAGACATAGTGTTTAACCCATAAACATTATGTGTAATATTATTCCTCATAGACAGAGTTTTAATGACATGGGTCATTTTCACAGAAAAGACCCAGGGTCAAGGGACACATCATGTAACACATCTACATGTTTTGTTCTTTCTTCTAGAGTGATTAAGTATCTTTTGTTTTCGTAGATGGTATATTTATAATTTTATTTTGATCCCCTAGTAATTTCCTATTAGGGTATTGTGAAATATTACATGTACATCACTGGATTATTATCTCCTCCAGAAGATAAACCTTAGATTGATTTTTGGTGTCACTCCATGAAAATGGAGTGCAATCCTCTCTTAGCATTTTCCCATAATTTAAGTTTGTAGAATCAGCATGATATCCTTGAGAATATCATTGATCCTCAATATAGTGGTATGCATCAATACATTAGATAAATAGTTTACATTTGATCCCGAATGATGGAGGTTGATCCAAACTGGGTTCGTGGTGTCCCCGAGTGGTTCAAGGCATGACCCGCTATATGTGTGTTAATGACTTTTAAACCTCTGAATTTTCATTGGGAAAGGACCAATGAGATATAAATCATATTCAAGTGTTTGTGGTGATATCATGGCTATTGGATTTTGTTCTCCTATTACTGACATTTCTTCAAAAATGTCATATGGATGAAAGTGTACTATGAATAGCGGATGTTGTGGTGTCTTTCTTCATTATATCAGGATGTTTTTGTTATAATTTTATTGTTATACCTAGTATTTATATAAATGTACATTTTAATTCATGATTAGTTGTTTCATGGTTTCTTACTGAGTACGGTTATACTCACCTTTTCATGAGCTTTTCACTCACGTGTCATGTCATGTGCTGACGATGACCCATTTGATGCTGTCATGGAATGATAATGATTGGGGGTAGTGTAGTTGGAGTTTTATTTACCAATGCATTTACCAAGAGTGTACATTTAACTTATCCCTCACTCTTGGAGAAAGATATAATCATTAAATTTTTGTTTTGGCATAATTATATCACCTTTTATGTTTTTAATACATTACATTCATGCTCTATTATGGGATTTAGATGTAGGAATTCATTCATTTAGTTGTTTCCAATTAAACATTTTTCTAGATTGATGATTTTTCAATGTGTGAATTTACATTAGTCTAATTCCACCCAATTGTGGTATATGCCCAATGGTAGTAGTCTCCACCCCCTAGCCAATTAGAGGTCGGTTTGGGGTTGTAACGGGTCGGTCCCCAATAGGTCGGGTCATTAAATTTAATATACATATTCTAATTTAGTATGAATAGTACATTAATTAGTTATTATATATTATGTCCATTGGGAGTTAACAATAATAACGGTTCTATGAATGTTTCACAATATTTATATAATTACCCATTATTTTATACTATGTTAACTTTGATATATAATTAAATATTGTTTAATATTTAACTTATAATTATTAAAATTCTCTTACATAATCCCATATATTCCCAGGATACATTATGTAAAAACATAATCGATAATGAATTATAATCATAAATTTACAAAATTAAAATTTTACATTAATACTATGTATTTTTCACTCCCTATGAACCATGTGGTAGTGGGAATTGATATTTTCGGGATGCTTCCATGACTATTCACAATATACACATATGTCCTTGTACTTTTCATGTTGATTCCAATGGATTTTTTGTGGATCCAGAAACAACCAATGATTCCCTTAATCAGGTTGTTTCAAGAACCCATATTCCATAAGAAGATGGTCATTGGGAAATGAATCCAACTACTCTTAGGGACTCACATTGGCCAAGAGGATGGGAGTTTGGGCGCATCACACCTTTTTTAGGGGAATTATTTCCTAATTTGGGACATCACTGATAGAATTAGTCTATCTTCATAAATCTATTATTTTGTGAAAATTTTATAATGGTTCCCCCTTTCATCAACATCCAATTTTCAGCATGTATTATATTTAGAATCATTTTAATGTATATCTTGTCCATCAGTTATAGATATATATATATATATTTATTTATTTATCCAAATTTTCTCCATCAATGTAACACATTTTATGTGGAACATATATTATTATTTAGTTGATTATTTTGATGTTGGTTTTAAACCACACTTTTGGTTGCTCTAGAATCTATTCCCATCTAGAATGTTGGGAGTTGATTTTATGTTAGAATTAGGCCCATGGAGAGGACATTCCTCTGTATCATCATGAAATTATTTAGAAACCATGTAGTTCGGTTCCACTTAATGGTTGGCATCATTGATTTTAAGGTTTTGTAATGTGGACCAAACCATGTAGTTTAATATCATGTGACATAGATATCTAGTAAAAAAGGTCCAAATCAAGGCATTGTGTGGGAAATATGATAATGTGTCCCATGTATCCCACAATGTATATATCCTCTTAGAATGTATATGGTCACACTATGAATATGGCCAACATGATATTATAGTCAGATTATGGTGTTCGGTTGAATCCTCATGTGATATTCTTATGTATCACATTTAAAAAAGGATCAAAACAACATAGTTTATAATGTAGGGACCTAAACCAATAGATATGTCCCATCAATGTTTTTTCACTGAGAGAATATGACCCTTTGAGAGGATCATAACATGGTTTTGTGTATTTTATCGAATATGAGGCCCATTGCATTGGGAGATGAAGATCCATCATAATGACTCACTACCAAAATAGAATTGTGATCAGGTGGCTTCCATTATTACATCTAACCTATAGAACCACATGAGAATGTATTGTATGAGAAACAAGAGTAAGTGTATGACCTGGAAAACCACACATTCTATTTCATCTGTCAGTGGATTTGGATGGGGCAATAGAAGGCCAATAAAGGACCGAAAGGATAGACAATGGTATTATTCTAAGAAGGATTCTCTATGGGATGGTGATAGAGAGAACTATAAATGAATTTATTCATATATATATTTTAGTCATTCTCCACTGGTAAGAGAGTATAGAGTCACCTGGGGAATCCAATAGAGAGAATGGTATTTGATGTGAATGTCTCCTCTCATTTATTAATCTATAGGGTCCCTAAAATATCATAAGGTTGTGAAACACATTATCTTGGGAATATAGAATTGACAACACTCTATGGATCAAACCTACCCAGGAGGTTAAATGTATGATCTCTATTACCATGGTATTGAATAATTAATTGTGGATGATGATGTTCCTTAAGGTCATATTATACATACCTTGAGGCATTAAGGGATTCATCATCTAAAACCCACCCCTTAAATGAGGGATAAATGGGTTTATTTGAACGTATATTGATGGATAGAAAAATGGGACCAAACAATGGATCTTTCATGTGATTACTATGGGGAAAATGGTGGCTCATATAGGTAAACTTGTGGCGAATAGAAGGTCCTTCACATAGGGTAAACCTAGGAGAGTGGAAGAGGTCACAAGCATGGCTAACTTGGTTAAGATGGAGCGGTCTTTAGGAGATGGAAAATATGAGGACAAAATTTGGAAAAGGCCTTGCACTATGTCTATGGTTTTTATTTGGTGTCTTTGATGACTACTACCCAAGTCATGGGCCCAAGAAGGGGAATTGTCCCTAGTATTCTTAACAAAGCCAATGGTGGATCCTCATACAGTTATTTCATGATTATAACACCAGGGGAACTCTAATCTGACTAACATTCATAATTTCCTACCCTTTATAAGTATAGATATATACCTAAAAAGTTCAAATTACCTGGGTGAAGGACTATGGAGAAAATAGGTATGTAGATTCTTCTTTCCATCCATTCATCGCCAATTAGGTCACCAAGGGTTGAATTTTCATGATTTTTTGGGACACTAGGTGAAGGATTTTACTCAAACAAATTTGTCAGGGTGGGTCTCACACCACAATAACCGACACAAGTTTCATGGATTGTAATTTATCAGACTACATAATGAATATGGGTGTATTTTATGGAGCTATGTGGTGACGTTGGCTCGAACATGGAAAGGAAAACCTGAGAAGATGTGTGTGATCCTTGGATTCTTAAAATTATATATTTATTTACTAATATACCTTGAATCTTATCATCGTCACAATTGAAAATATGTGTCCAAAAAATCCCAACCCCCATCAGGATTATATCAGATTAGAAAAATAGTGTATGATCTCAAGGTCTAGAATCATAGATGTTGATGGATTATTCATTATCTGACCTCTACATGTTCATTGAAACAAATTCTCATGATTTATGATCATTATGATTTTAGTACCACACAAGAGGGATTTGAGAATATGTGATGCACATGTGTGTCATGAATATGGGACATACTTGTAAGACACACAGTTTGAATGTTTACTTTATTTAGGCACATAGACTATGAAGGCGACTTCATGTCTATAAGTAGTTTCCACTACCCAATAGTTATTTTCATTCCCTTCACACTTCTCTACATTACTACTATAAATTTTTCACTCATATTAAATTTATTCTATCCACTAACACTTCATATTTGTACAACTACTATCCCCATTTTTATGTTATAGATTAACTTGTTAGAGTATCATGTGTGATGTATCATTGGTGTTTGACATGTGTGAGGCCACAACATTTCAGAATATCCAAATGTATTCCTCCAACGTATGATTTTAACTCAAATTGAAATATTTATATAACCTGATATATTCTTAATGGATATTCATAATGATAGACACTCTGATGAACTAGTCAGTAGTGTTATAAAGGAGTTGTTGGATGTCAATAGGATATATTATTATGATTCATGAAAAAATAATTTCAGGGATTTTGAGAATCATTTGAAGAAGTATCATCTTGAATACACTATGAGAAATTATTTTATAGTATACAAAAATGAGCATCTTAATGGATTCTTTATCCCAATGATAAAAAATAGCTGATGCATTCTTGGTTCAAAGAGTACATGACTTTTACCCAATTAAAAATATTATCCAAGAGAATGTAAATTGGTGTGGTATCATAACCCTATACATGTTTCTTAAATTATAGTAGTTGTTTCCTAAATTTAGATCCTCACTCAACTAAGTAAAATATGTACTTGTACTCATCCATATTTCATGCTTATAAGAAAGAAACATCATATGGATAGGATGACAAAGACCTTTACATAGGAAGAGGTGTCAAATGAGAGAGGATGTGGGAATACATGGGGCATCAAACATGTTATTATTTTGAGGCCATTCTAAATTACATTTTAATTTATTAGGCCATCTATGTGGCTTGTACTTGTCTATAAAAGAACAGAGATATTATTCATGAGTTATGTACTATATGTATACCACAGAAAACTACTTCCATAAAATATGGTGATTTTGGAAATACTTAGGGGATGTCTACAATATCATAGGGGATCACATTATAGGTGATATGTATGATGAGTGAATCCCATTAACATTGACATGGGACAACGATGAAAGGATGCCTGGTTTTTATTTATGACCATTTGGATATATACCATGACATCTCAAATGAAGATACACACCCATGGAGGATGTCCACACTAAGGTGTGGATGAATTATTTCTCGGATCCCTAGACATGGTCCATCATGCAAAAATCCCAAAATATTTTCAATAATGAAAAATTTGGTTGTTCCTGGTAGATTATGGATCTTGATGGAATAAGAATAGTATAACCAATGGGGGTATATAGTCAAAGAAGATACACATAATAAGAAGAGTATTCATGTATAGTTAGAAAGTGGTTTGATCATCTATATGATTCTAAATCATGAATAGAATAGTGGAATTAGGATGATAATATTTATCATGGAGGCCAATCTAGTAGATGGTAGCACATATGGTTGATGCCCCTTTATTGGGAATGATTTACCAGAACATATTTCACTAGTAAATGGGGAAGGAGCCCTTCAGAGTCATTAATAAATTTCATATACTATGTGGTTGGATTGTAGCACCCTTTTGTTCTTATTATGTGTTTATTGAAATTAATATTTCTGGAAGATAGTGTTGACCATTCCTTAGGGGTGTTTTTATCATCGAACACCTCTCTATGAATTATGTCTATGCCTATACAAATGTAAATCAATTAACATAATTCAACACCCTTCGATATGAAGATCCACCCACATGGATGTACTCTAAATATGGTAAAGATAATGATGAACTGAGATCAAGTGTGATTTCATATAGGTATGGGCTATTATAATTCCAAAAATATTTAATGTTTACTAATTCAGGAAATACTCCTTTAATATTTTCATTTAAATTTTACTGTTTTCAATAAATAACCCTGAATCCTTACATAAATGTACAATAAGGGTGGACCAAATTGTGTCTTGATATTTCTAGGTTCTCATGGTTGTGGATGTAACATAATAGGTATTTATATTTCCTTCATCGAGTGCTTCCATTAGGCTAACATCTTCTTATAGTGAATCCTAGATCATGTATTACCCTAATGGGATGTTAAAAATTATTATTCCTTGGGTAAAAGATGAAATGGATAAAGGGTAGGGAATGAGAGGTAGAAAGGCTCATCCCACATTTGAGAGAGACAATGGTAAGACCGAGAGCTATCCCATGAGACCCCAAGGATGGATTAGATAGCTATTCGAGATTAAATGGACTTATCCTGTTGAGGTTAATCCAAGAAATGCCAACTATAATTTTCAATTTGAACCTTGGTCTCCATTTTACTATCCCCAGATCATGAAAAAGTTAACCAATAAGCTAGTGACAGCGTCGTTTCCTAGGTATACTCCACAAAATACTTGTATACAACTTTATTTTTTTGACATGGGGTGGTTAAATTTTGGTAGGGAAATCCTTCTAAAACCAAGGAATTGTTTTTATTTCTCTACATCGGCCTACAAATATAAATTATTCTAGTTTTTTAAGCCCCAAGTGACATCCATGTTAATTCTAACCCTGTTGATAAGGGAATACCCATTTGGGTCTGGATATGTTCATTTATTCCACCAACAACAAAATTCCCTCTATGTTATGTCTGTAGGATATGATGGATCTATATGATGCTAAATAGGTTCAGGAACAACCCATTCATGAATGGGAACACATAATTGAACCCGATTATATTTGTTTTACATTCTTCTATTTGAACACTTATTTTTCCATTAATATTTTTGAACAAAATTTCGTTACTAAGGAATGGGTGACCATAACTTGTAGAGGTAAGAGGGAGTCTCTGCTGAGATTGAAAAATATAAAATATTTCCTTAAAATGAAACACTATTGAGGATAATTGATCATCGTTAAAATCAAGAGAGAGGTCTTTAGGAAAAATGGTTATATAAGAGGAGATTCATGGAGAGTATTATCAAATTCCACCTTTAGAACTTGTTTTTGAGGAGGTAAGTGAAAGCCATTTTCAATCAAATGTGAAGGGATGACATTGAGTAACAACCATGTTCAATAAAATTATTTTTTATAGTATTTTTTACAATATAATTTATTATTTAATTATCTAGAATAAATTTTTAATCACTATGGTAGGTTATAAGATCCACTACCATATCCTATCTTAATGAACATATATAAGACCCTCTAATATATATAGATGTTATTCTAGATGAGGCACTTATTCATACTGATGATTACCTCCCATTGATAAAAGAATCAACATGGGATTATACCACATTTCTCTTATCATTGTAAAGTGGGAGGTCAATCCATGAAATTTCAAATGTGCACCATACAGTGTCATGTACTATCAAAGAATTTTATTCCTTATGATACGAAGATCCTTCACATACATAGGTGGACACCATGACCACCACCACTAGTCTTATCTCTACTCGGAAAGGGTATTACATTAATTATTAATTATCTAATATTTTTACTAGTGATGATATTTATTTGGAGGGGGAAAATCGAGGTGATCCCATCAAAAACCTTAGGGGGAAATACAAATAGAGGATATAATTTTGGTTCTAATCCCATCATCATAGACATCCATAATGGTGGGGATGGTATAAAAATGATGCGATTTATAATGATAAAATGGAATATCATTATGAATAAATTGGTTTTCTAGATCATGGGAAGTGTTTTGAGATTTTATAAAAAGTATGATTAATATGAGTTTCACTATATAGTTTTCCCCCCACATTTGACCTTTTTACATCCAACGCATTGAATCAGTTATCATAACTAGTATAGAATTGTCTGTAAAACATTATACCTATGAAATGCAATGTAAGGGTGTTGAGGTCAATCTTACTTTTTTTTTCTAGAGGAATGATATCGAAGGGCCATAGAGAGGGAGATTCTGTAGACAATTCCATTCAAGGACTAGTGAAAACATATAAGATAGTTCCGCAATTGGGAATGTTGGTTTAAGCCATTGTGGTTAAGGATTATTGGGAGGAATCCTTCCATGAATGTTTTCAATCATTTGGTGAGTTACATCAATTGGTATGAGAAAATTTTTCACTTACCTTTTCTATCATCCAATTTCAATGACTAATTTCATTAACAATTTAGTGGAATCAGTTTCTATGGCTGAACATGAAGGGGTGACCTCCCACCTACTCAACTAACTATAAAAGTTGATGGGAAAGGAACTATATGATGGAAAACACAAGTAACAAACACATGTGAACTATTTCATAAGTATACTAATCCTCTTGATACTATATTGACAACAAACAAAGAATCATGTAGTACTTTCTCGTAATTTCACTAGTTAATATAGAAGAAAATCTTGGAGTTTGTCTCCAAGACACCCATGAAAAAAAACTAAATACTTAATCATCTACATACCATGATTTTAACGATGGGGTATTGTATATTTTCCTACCTCATGGTACCAATTACCATGATTTTCATCGTTCATTGATGGTTGAAGGTGAAGAAATCACAATAATGCCTTTTTTAAAGAATGAATTGTCACCAAAACCGATGATCTCATTGTTTCCTAATTTTAGGTGAATATCAACCATTATATGAAATTTGTGTAGTGAATGGAATTATTTTATATTAAATAAATTAATAAATCATTCAACCATGAATATATCGATACATCCATTGGTGAGCTTGTACAACATCATCATTTTCTAGAAGGGAATCAAGATGTTGGGAATAATGTCATTACAACCATGATGGAGGATCTCTACCTCAATGGGAAGGATGATACTGCCTATCTAGTTTGTATTTTATAGGCCATAAATGATGATTGAGATACCCTTTATAAACATTAGAGTCAAGTTTATGTACAATTTTAAAATATGACAGAGATAATCCAATATGTTGAAGCCCCATATATTTTATCTCTATGAATAAAAATGATTTTTTGAGCCATCCTTTCCTTGATCCCTATTTCCTCAATAATTATAACATATAAATAAGGTTAGTTTTATGTAAAAATCCATTTTTTAGTGTGTTACAATCATAGTGATAATAATAAGATGGTGATTTTATTTTTTTCATAGGACTTTAGACCTCGAATGTATAGTAAGACTATCTCTACATTCATATCATAAACACAATGAACATTTTTCATTTTCTATAATTGACATATATTTTTTCAAATTAATATATGAAGATGACTAAATTGGTGATACTTGGATTTTTCATATCCATCCCTTTTTTTCAACATTTAAATTTTTATACTGGTTTATATTAATTTCTAAAAAATTCATTCTATACCATGCATAGTGCACATTTTAGGATTTGAAATATGATTTTTTTCAAATTGTTTTTTTTATGGATTTTCTACATCATTAGTGCTATAATTCATTTCAATGGATATTAAGATTCATTCAGATGGTACAAATTAAATATGTGTTTTATGTCCAATAACACTAACCAAGAGGTATGGGATGATTAAACGATAGTATCGTTCTACTCTAGTATGTTATAACATTCATTAGTTCTATTATAAGAGAATTTGAAGTCATTATTATTTTATTTATAAATCTAAAAGATGATACGGGAAAAGTATGGAATGAGAGACTATATATCATGTTTGAAAATATGATTCATGGATGATATTGTTAATGATTGTAGATATAGATCTGATTTCCCCAATGGAATAAGGTGCATCTAGTTGATTGGCCTTTTGAAGGTGACTTTGATAGGTCCAATCTAGGGAATGTTATGAAAATCCAAAACTAAGGTGGCCTTAGGAATCTTAAATATTATTACTTAACTGATGGAGAGTTTATGAGCATACATATTTATCCAGACCATGGATAGTGGTTTATGAATGGTATGTGTCAAATAATTAATGGAGAATCAAGGTCATCATTGATAATGAATGAGAAACTTGTCCAAAATAAATTTTGTTTGTATATAAAAGAGGGGTATTTTTATTTCAACAAAAATAATAAATAGATATGGGTCTATAAGAAATCCATAAATTTATTAAATGATCGGTGTTGTGTACATTAATATAGGAACCCATTTTTTACTATAGTAGTAGTTGGTCTTATCATACCGAATATTGGGGTCACTACATTTATTGATTGAATGATAATCATGTCATACACAGTTCCTTAGTGTTATGTAGTTGAACACCCAAATCCCAAGAAAATGGATTCTACTAGATAAGGGATAAAGTATCATATAGTTTAATATAATGTGACCTAGACATGGACTACGCATGTTCACATCATAATTTAAGGGTGTTGAGGGTATCTATTTAGGCTTTTTATCATTAATATAAAGATTAAATAATTTCAATTTCATGGTGATATGACTGATAAAGTTCTATCATCACTCAGAAATAAAGATGGGTTTTCATAAGATATAATATGGTGGCATCCATTTTTGAAGAGGGATATTGAAAAATATTAAAGGAATGAACATTGATCATGTTTTAATTGTGGTCTCCAATATAATGTTGAGAGGGGAATGTGAAGATAGAAGATGTTTCTCCCATGGATGAGTGTGCTTCTAGTTGAAGATCCATCTGGGGGAAACATATGCCTCGCCATATTATGTAATTGTTTTCATTGTCAAAACAAAAGATTACATGGGAATAAAACATTCAATTATCGATGGATAGAGAAAATCATAAGATGATTAAGAATCCCCCATAAATATAATTTTTTTTCTATGTGGAAATGACCACTATGTAGAAGGAGAATTTCATATTGATATAAAATAGGAATGGGGAGAAATGTATCATATATAAGTTGGACCCATATGAAAGGAATATATTTTATATTGTGGCTAGGACCAATAAATCATATTTGGGAATTGTTATGAATCCAATTAAGGTGAGAATCGAGAAACTTGTATATCAATGAATGACTCCCTGCACTGATCAAATTCTTGTGTAGATAAGGGGATTTTTTTTATAAATTCACACTCAAGATAATTGTGATAGCCTCTAGTGGGACCTCCTAAATAGATGTGGTTTATATATATGAGAGTGGAAGAATTTTTGTAAGGATGAAAAAGAATATATTCTCTATTCGTCACTACATATCTCATATTTGAGAAAATCAAGAGATACATAGTTTATGGATTGATGGGTGGTGGGAAAACAACAGCCAAGATGCTGATCCTCTTAACTGAGGTCCATATCATTGTACAATTTTACATAATTCAAAATGATATCAATGATGTAGGTTAACTTCATGTGTTAATGAAGTTTGGAATTATTTTTAATGTGTTTCATCGAAGACCATGATAAACCTAATATGAATTGATACACCTTGATCACAAGGGGACAACATTACCAAATTCTCAATGCCCACGCGAGCAATTCTCAGTGTGAGAAATAAGGAGTGGAATACGATTTATTCAACACATGAAGGAGATTAAAATAAATGGAAGTGGAACATTGATGATGAAGTGGCTGGACAAGGTTATAGGATCCAAGTCTCACTACATATGTAATTGTAATTTTACTCATGATATATATTGTTCTTGAAAAACATGCACTATAACATCATGTGTCAAGAATGAGGAATAACCAATATAGAGAATATGGTGTCTGCCGTATAATCACTATCCATGCATTTTGGAAATCATAATATGAGAGAAAACACATTTTTTTGAAAAGAAGATTACTGATATATCTTCTCCAGGAATCTTATTCATGGTTCATAGGGTAATTCTACATTTTAATATCATGTGCAGAAGATGTATTCATAGAGATTAATTTCTTCTGATTGGAAAGAGATGAGTGAATTGTTGTTTTAGGTCATAAAAATGTGATTATAAAATATGGAAATGAGGTGTGATATAAGTCTTAATAGGATGTTGATGTTATAAAACACAACAAACAATTATATAAAAATTGTAAATAATGGTCTTGGGGGTTCTTGGATCAATAGAAGTTATATTCTACAAGTACATATAAAATGATTGGGGACCATGTTTTATATGTGGTTTCATGCATAATTATATTGGGGATAATAGAGAAAGATAATAATTTTTTTAATAAGGAATTTGCGTATGGTTGAAAGGAATATTCTCAGTGGAATATGAAAATAGAAACTATGTTGTATCAATGCAGATTTAAAAAAATTTATTCTTACAAATAATACATTTTATCACTTATGGATATGTAAATCTTTTAGAGTTTTGGATTCCCTTGCATAAGGAGTCTGATTCAAGAGATGGATGTGTATGAGAACGAAGGATGTATTGTAACAGAAATTTGTTTTGGATTGTGATGTCCCCTTTTTTGTCCTATCTCATATATAGGGAGTCAGATTTTTTGGTTTCCATGATCGTCTCAAAAATCTGGGAACTCAATTTTTTGATATTTCACATGAGTTATGATTGAATGTAGGAGGAATGTGACACATTATCTTCTTCCACATATTATTCTATGGATGGGTCTAGGTTAAGGAGCCTATGTTTCTCTATCTGTTATGTGTGGTTATTAATCAAGAAGATAATAGATACCAATCTTTATAATGGACCCAAAAATAAAAGTACCCATGATGTAGTATCCTTCATAGATCATTGATTGTATATAACATAGGGGGGATTTTCATTACATTTTTGACAGGGCCTAGAAAATAATTTTTGGAAAACACTAGGTATTTCATAATGATGAGAATCAAAACACACGTACTTCTGGAGTGGAGATGCAGTGTGACACAAACACTATATAAAATGAATTTATTAAGCGCATAGAAAAATGTTATTCTATTTTAGAATATTCAACATGATTGTGAACTATATAGTGTAACATCATGGAATAAGGAAATATTGATAAGGTTTTGTATATTGTGACTAGGAAATTACACTATGTTGTTTAAAGTTTTATAATTTTGATTATGATGTCATCTAGGATTTAGGTCATAGAATGATGACCATATTTCATGCATTTTATGGTTATTTGAGAAATACCATTTGGTTCAGCTTTTATGGTCTTCCATCTTGGACCTTATGTCAGTAAATTATATCATCATCTGATTTGATTGAAAGTAAAAATTATCATATAAATTATTTCTTGAGAAATAATTCATTTTTTCCAGTCCAATCTATCTATCCATTCATTGATATAAATGAATAAACATTACTAGAGTGTACCATGTGTATGGAATATGATTCATCCCACTTTGTCTCACAATTAAGAGGTTTATTCCATGGTATAATTAGGGTCCTGAGGTCCAACACATGTTCTACATGGATGAATGAAAAACGGAAAACATTATTGTTAAAATCATATGCTACATAATTTTGTTTAACCTCCCTGAGATTCAACATATGAAACTTCTTATCTTCATGTCACTCCAAATCAAGCAATATTTTTTTTGGATTTATTGTCTTTGGACAAATGATGTTATTTGGAAATGTGGAGTAATGGAAATTTAACCTCAATGGGAAGGATTATTTCATTCATTTATGCTAGTTAATATGGGTTAACATGTGTGGGGTGGGTTATATTCTACTAGGGCCACAAGGAATGAAAGATATTTTCAGATCGATACAATTTATCTTTATCCACCATCTTCTACAGTATGATTAATATGGTATTTCTCCAGTCCTCTATATGTCTATTATCCACTAAATGATAGCATGATGAATGGTTGTATATGATAATTTAGTCTAGAAGTAGATTCTCAAATTCTGTAGTGCTGAAATTTGTTCCATTGTTTTTTAGTATCATACGAGGGATAAAAAATCTAGAGATGCTAGTTTATTTTATAAAGGTAAAAATTATTTTTCTCCCGACTAATTTTAAGGTTATTTATTTAAATATTTTTGGTCTGATGTCGGCAGTACTGAATATGAACTTGAATTTATTTTCCATAACTATAGAATATTGACCTAAAATGTATTATGTTTGTATAGTAGAGAGCTAGGAGTATTTGGATGTGTGAAGAATCCTCGAGTCTGAATGGATGATGTTTGTGTGAAATTTGTAGGAATGGAATTTTATTGTCGATTTTATTGGAATTTTTTGACATTTATGACTTGTAGGATCAAATCCTATAGACTTGATTAAGAATCATAAATCATAATGAGTGGGAACCATAGTGTCTTATATTTAGTTATCCCATTATAGGAATAGTCTCTTCCCTATAAATGAACATGACACAGACTCTATCAAATTTTAATTTATTGAGGTCATTATGTTCATTTCGGCCATCATAAATAATGAAGTTGGTTACACATTATCATGTTTTCTTATTTACATATTTTTCTAATGTGAGACCATTTTATTAATGGTACTCAACGATGGGAATCATCCACCTGGTTATAGGACCATCCGTTTCTTGGATGGAATTAACTTTATTGATTTCTTTGATGTCGATACAACTAAAATGAATCACCAATAAGTGGTTATCAAGGCTAATGTCTATATCATCCTGCTATGAAACCATCAAATACATTGATCCATTTTCCAATGCATCAGTTTGGGAATATTGTATTTAGGATATATGGATCATTTTTGGAACTAAGGGGGGTTTTTAACTAGTATAAGGATACAGTCATGTCTTAGGATTAGATTCTCCTTTATATTAGTAAAATCCATCATGGTATTTTTTAATAAACACCGAATCTCCTTTTATATTATTGTGATCCACTAAAAGTGGATTATATATTTCTATCTCTATGATGAGGGATTGGTATTATACCTCATTTTTTAAGCACTATTTGGATAATATGAAGGTTTAATGTAAGACATCCTCTTCTAGAGAGATTAACATGACTCCCAACCCAACATTATTGATATTGGTGTCTTCTATTATATTCTATATTGGTCCTATGGATGTTCTTGAAAAACAAATTCTCCTTGTTTTGGAACCATCTAGAATAGATAAGACCACTACATTAGAAAAATCAGTATTTTATGATGACAGTTTTGCATATGGATGTTCTGCAAATATGTTTGGAAATTCATGACATTTTACTACATTCTGAGGATCAATTTAAATATGGAAATTCAATATGATAACATACCAACATGTAAAAAATATTCTAAACATAAAATGGAGGAGGAGTTATTGGAGTGGATTATTTTGAGAGGATAAATGGAAATTGTGTTTCAATAGGTAGTGAATCAATTTCGGATCCATGACTATTAATACCTGATAACTCTTCTGCAAAGATGAATAATGAGTCATAGAATGATGAATGGATTGAATGTGACAATAGAAGAAACTTTCATTCATGACAATGTTATTTTGTGTTTTGATTGTTCCTAATGATATTTTTAGTGTTCCTAGATAGAAAATGGGTTGTTTCCTTTCATAAAGAACCACCAATTGTGGTAGAATCAAAAGATATTTCTTAGGACTACCAAATGCTCTATGGCGGTAATCAATTTACAATTATATAACCGCTTGTGATCATCCTAATGTAGGGGAAAAAATTGGTTATGGGGATTTAAATATAATTAAGGTGTCAATGTAATACCCTCAACTCCTTGAAGAATTGAGGAGGTTAAAAACCAAGGATGTAATTTTTATTCTCATTATCGACGTTGATGATACAATGGAATAACATTATGCCAAGAAACATCTTTGAGGTAACTCCAAATTTACATTTCAATGGGTTCATAATTAGTCAATTATCTCATAGTATTTTTTAAATGATCTCATGATCACCTAATTGGTAATAAAAATTCCAAAATTTAACCACCAATTCATTTTTGTATCATTTGATAAACATCCCATTTTTTTAAGATATGATGCATGTAACATTTTTATGTATCATGAATATTCTTTATGTTGGAGGGAATAACCTAGTAGAATAATTACCACCATGAGCCTTAAAGGATGTGTATTATTCATATTCTAGGGATATTTGTATTTTATTTTTAAATGAATAATCATCCATGAGGAAGAGGGCTTGAGATACATCATTTGAATAAATATTATATTGAATGACTAAAACAGGGAAATCCTAATTTGGAATGTGCCAGTAGAGGTATATATTGTTAATGTTTACCCTTATTTTCCCTTTAATCTAATTTATTATAATTTTTTTGGCAATCCATTTTAGATACTTTAAATTCAATATGGAATTGGACATGACAATATTATCAAATCCAACCTAAATTATCATCGGGTGAGTCGAGTACGTTCTTCTTGTTCGCAGTTTTTATCCCTAGTGGTTTTATATCATGCCCAGTCATTTATTGTAAAAAATAAGTTCAAGGACCAGATTTTTAGTATAGTTCCAAGAAATCACAAATCAATGTTTTTATATAAAAATGTATATACCACTTGTTCATTGTATTAAATGTCCACACTAAGATATTTGGGTCATGGGTCCTCCTCTATACCCATGTTTAATTCTTTCAGTTCACCAATTATGGCAGAGAAACCTTCCAAAAATGATTGAGGGGAATTTATTAATACCTCTTACTCTTTCCATTCCTCTTCCACTTCATCTTCTACATCTATCTTAGGAGAAATAGGTGATTAAAAAATTTAGTTGTGATTTGAGAGGGATAAATATTTTAACATCTAGAATATGAAATACATTCTGCTGACCTGGAAAACAATATGGTTTTCCTAGATGTTCTTGAGGGAATATGGTGGTAGATAATGAGTCTCTTCCCCCGATATTGGTCACATAATAAACCTTTTAGTTGTTGACGTTGAGCCATGAATTCTTTGAAGCATAGGGGATAAAAAGAATGAATTTCCACCCAAGATTCCCTCACACTAAAGAGGTTTTATAACCTTCTTATTTCTTTATAGATATTTCTCCATGATTAATTTAATTATGTTTGTTTAATATGTTCATGAATTTGGGAAGAAACTTTATATATGATTGATGGAAAACATATATTATTTATTGTATTTTTTTAATATATTGGATGAGGTCCTTTATATACTGTTCAAGGTAGTGACATGGGAGACACCATCAGGCGTGTGTTGTTTCCCTTACCTTTGATAGTTTTTATGTCAATATATTGTGATTAATATGATTTAAATTGGGATTTACAACTATACAGCCTCCAAATTTGACAATTAATGCAATATTTTAGGAATTAGTTTTATGATTATGGAAATGTGATGTGTTGATGAATCCAAGCCCATTATAATAGAACCTTAAAGGTTGTACCATGCCAGATAAAAAAATATTATATGTGAGATATGAGGACCCTAATCAAATCCCTGCTCAAGTTTATTCAGAGGTGATTTTTTTATGTTTTTTTATCCTGATGAGTTAGAGAAGAAGGGTCCAGTGGGCCATTTTATAACCATGCCTCCAATGTTTTCATGTTGTAATTTGTTTTTTATATGATCAATTATAAATGAAATCTTGTAAAATATCAATGTCAATTATTCTTCAAGAAACATACAATGGCATTATGTGTTTCTATATAATGATGTTTTGTATTTATTTGTTAAAGCGATACTCTTGTGTAATTCATAGGCGTTGATATTTTCATGATATATTTCAGTAGAAACAAAATCACCATAAATCTCTAGTGGGACCATCAAAGCCACTTTGATTACTTCATTGAGGACATTTAATATAACTAGGGAATCTAGGTTTGACACTCTCTCCAAAACTAGGGCCATTTTCTTTATAATGAAGTTCTTATAGTATAATGTTATATGATCCCTATCATGATTCTTTTTATGTCACGAATCAGCCCGAGTCGACCCTGAACCGGTCACCCAAGCCAGCCCGTGACAAGTCCCGAGAGGTGTTCCCGATCCTCCCGGGATGGTGACAAGCACCAAGGGCATCAATAGAGTACACAAGGGAATGATTTCTCCCATATATGAAGAATCAAACAAAAAGCGGAAATAAACAGACAGCCCAAAATGAATTTATATAAAAATTGAACTAAATATTATTTGTACGAGAAACTAAAATTAGAACAAAACCAACAACTCAACTGAACAACCCCGATGAACAACTAACTCCATGTGAAACTTCTGGTCACTCACTAAAACAATGACAAAATGTCTCCCAAGGTGATCGAACTAAAGATGAAACCTGCATAAGGGCTAAAAAAAGAAGAAGACTATAGGCGTGATTATTAAAACTCAGTAGGTTAGCCCGATATTCTATTCCCAATGAAAATTCCATTAAAATAAAGGAAACAACAATTTATAGTTTTAAATCCAGGATTTGAATGTATGGTTTTCAAATGAGGTTCCATGCTATAATAATTATCAGACAAAAACATGCATGTTTAATAAACAAAAAATGCAAGTAACAATTCTTTTCAAAGAGGTGAAACTTCAAAATGAAAATAGTTTTCAAGAGGGCTAATTTGAAGAATTTTAACATTCAAATAAATAACACATACTACTGAATTTACCAACCAAACACACCGTATGCCGACGGTGAGTACAAAATAGCCAATGAGCACTAGTCATGGGAATACCCCTAGGCACTAGTTAGTTGTGAGCCCCAGGTACCTCGTATCTCAGTGAATGTAAACATAATAAATATCGGTTCTCCTGCACGATCCACTAGTAGGGAATATACACATAACCTAGTGGTCCCCAATCATCATCATCGTCATAGTTTTGTTAGTGTTGTCATCGTCAAACTTGTTACATAAAACAGGGGCCAACCCCCACAGAATCACTAGCATACTAGTACACGTCCGCCCACCTAGATACCCGTGATTTCCTTTAGTTCTCAATAAAGATACACATATTATCAAATACACATTTCACATCCACATTCCATTCAAAAGACATAAAAACCAAAGCAGCCCAAAATCTTTATTCACATTTCTTATACTAATCAACAAACCGCTAAATATTTTGGTAAAACAATTTAATGAAGTGTATTGAGGCTTTGCACATAAAACTCTTTCAAAATCACTCTTTAAATTATAAACACACATCAAAACCAAACCAAATAATATTTGGCAGCCCAATAAACATTTAAAAAATTCATTTAATGGACCATAAAACAATCCCAATTTACACAACATGTTATATACAAGTAAAACACTACTTCATTTCTAGGAAATCGCAAACGGGCCTTTAAACATTTTCTCAAAACTAACCTTTGAGGAAGGTATGAATTTTAATTTTATTATGGATATGTATAAACACAATTTACATAAGAAAACCACATTCATAAATCTCTTATAATACTCAGGTTACATATTCAAAACACAACCATTTTCATAAAGATGTGAAACAGTCCATTTTTGGACAACTCGGGCCAAAATATGTTGTAAATCAAAACCCACTTGATTGTAAAAACAAATACAAATAGGAAATCCATATAAGTACCCAAAAATAAAATTTATAATTCTTCCAATTCCTTTATAAATCCAAAACAAATAACATTTAAATCACACATCACACATAAAAGCCAACCGGGCAATTTACCGAACACATGACATGCCCTTTTTAAACAAAACAATTTATTTTAAGTACATGAAAAGGAATAAAAAACCAATTGAAAGCCATATTTTAATTCAAGATACTGTAACATGTTAAAAATACCATAATCCAGATTATTAACCTCACAAAATATTTTTTCAAAAGATAACGGAACATTTAACCAAACACTTGTTGAGCACTTTCATGACAAAACAACACTACCTTTCACATAACAGTTATTAAACAACGACTTTTCACACCAAGAAAATTATAAAATGGATTAAAAACAATAATAAACATTTATATCAGTATAGGATAATATTAAAATGATGAAACTTCTATGATAAAGGCATGTGCAAGGGATATCCTACCTCAAATCTTTGGCGTAATTGAAACGCACACCCGAAATCACCCGCCGCGGGTTTATAAACCATAAAACTATAAATACCAGACCTAAACAAACATAAAACCCATCAAAAAACATTTTATAACAAAACATTAGGTCTATAAAGACTAGGTTACAATATAAAACCATGAAATAATGGAAGGAGGGGGAAGAGGAAGAAGAAAGGAGAAGGAATCTCACCTTTCATCCTAGAAAACTCTTCGTCTTCCATTAGATATGAAGCCCTAGAGAAAAGGGAATGGCTTGAAAATTCTTGGAGAGACTCCTAAGGTCTGGACGAACCAGGGGAAGATGATTGGCGGCTAAAAGAGTAAGAATTTATTTATTTATGAATGATAAATTTACCTTGGATGTTCTGGGAGATTTGAGGTTTTCTGAGAGTATTCGCCCTAATCCGCGACCCAAATGAGCTCCAAAGAGGTAAAATATATTATGAGGGTTAGGCTAGGGTTATTGGATTAGAGGGGGATGTGGAATAACCGAAAAATAGTAAAAATTGAAAAAGATATAAATGAAACAAATTATTTGTTTAAAACAGGAAATAGGCCCATGGGCTGGCCCAATACCTAAATAAGTAACCCAAATTCACCTGGATTATGAATTTCTAATGGGTCAAAAAGGATATATAAATTTTAATATATCAGTATAAGACAATTGGTAAGTTGAATGGGTGAAAAAGGATGAAAAACAAAATAGTTATAAAAGAAACAAATTCAATTTTTAAAACTGGGAATGGGCTCACAGTTGGTCCAAATCATGAAGTAACCACCCTTTCTTCAAATACTCCTAAAAAATAAATGGGGATCCCAAATTATGGTGGTTAGACATATATGAAACATAAAAACTCAAGATCCATCTCATAAAATACCCATGAAAAGGATCGGTATTTCTAATGGGCCGGATCAATACAAAGACAAAAAAACCGTGTGTGACAATTCTCCCCACCATTAAAGCTTTCCGCCCCCAGAAAGCCATAACACTTTCCGGCTGAAAAAAAACAACACCTAAGGATTCCAGAATGTACTCCACACCATTAAGAATCAACTATCCCTAGAAAATTTCTTAGGATGAAAATCCAGGAGACCCATGGTGGGTCTCCCCACCATTAGAAACCAACTAGCAATGAATAGACAAGAATTGAACATGAGCTAGAGTTGGGACTCACTAACACAAGCCCAAAAAACCCTCCTACAAAAACCTACTATACCATGTTAATAGAGTTACAACATGAAAATATAAACCACCCACTCCCAAATGGATGGGACAATAACTTGGTCGACACATTCAACACAATTTTGGACCCCCGTCACTTGGGGATGGGATGGAAGGGGACCCAATAATTTGGCCACTGAAACAACAAAAGAAACAAATAAACTACCCAAAACTCTCCACCTATGAATAGGTAACACCAAGACTACAACTGATTTTTACAGGTGGTCCACACAGGGACATTGATTGAAAACCCACATCCATGAAGGAATAACCATAGACACTGTGTGAGGGGTTAAGTCCACCACGATTGTTGCGACAAAGGGAAATTCATAGAAATGAGGAACCAAAACATTGACATAGTAACTAACTTACCAAAACAGAGGAGTAAGGATCTTAATCTAGCACTCCACACCTATGTTGATTTCCTAACTGTGTGAAAAACTTCACTTCGAGGCCTATGGCTGGTGCCCTGATTCTTGAAGCATTTGCTGCACCGCAGTCAGGTGATAAGGATCACACCAAACAAAAACCTTCATCTAAATAGGAACTCATATATACATATCAAAATTCCTTATCACTCAAAATGAGGGGAATAATAGATGAGGAATTAGACGAAACACATCAACATCACCGAACACAACTGCTCTGTCCAAAAGAATTATCACGACCTAGAAGCACTTTTAATAGATCCAAAACTACTCTCTATTCCAACAAACAGGTTGAGGCATCATCAAAAGAGGTGGATTTAACATTTTAAATGAATCCTTAGGTTGATCAGCAGGAAAGATTTCCAACGGAGAACTATCCCTGGCCACATCACAACATCAATCACATCTTTAGAAACCCAATGAAAATTTCTCCAAAACCAAGACACCAACAAGATATCATCTCATGATACAACAAGAGTATGAATTGTAGATCACAAGGAAGCTTACTGAATAAACAACTCTTCTACAACATAGAAAAAAAACGGGCCACATAACCATTGGTTTATAAAAAAATGATAACATTTTTCAACTCAAAACACTTTTGAAAAACAAACTAACTTGGTGGGTTTCAACATTCACCAATGGTGTTTCATCAAGTCTCACCCACATTCACATTTCCATGCCACCCCAGGACCCCAACCACCATACCATATATTTCATCCGTCCAGATATAAATAAAACCATGCATGTGAGCACTCATGAAAACACCAAAGGCTAAAACAAAACAACATCATTCCAAAAATCATATACCTTCAAAAGGAACACCAACCACCAAGTGAAAAACCCTTTTCATATTTCACAAAAAAAACCACAATTCATTAAGAACCATTTTCTTAAAAACCTACCACTTTTCATTTTAAAAAAACTTTTTAAATAACCAAGCCACACCAAACAACCCCTTCCCATTTTTTTAAAAAATAATCAGCAATGTATATTTTTATAATCTAAGGTCCATTGAGACCAATACCGTTTGTTGTAAAACACCAACCGATCAAAACCAATTGCCAAAAATAATTTATCCAATTCAAAAACTTTTTAACATCCTAAAATAACCCATTTAAAAAAAAGATCCAGAATCACTTTAAAATTATTCACAATTTCAAAACATTTTATTTCAACAAACCACAATTTTAGATTATGGATAATCCAATCCCTTTAAATCATTTCTGCTTCCCCCAATTTTTTTCACAAAAACACAACCTTCCAAAACCATTATTATATTTAATTATTGAAACCCCCTTTTTCACTTTTCAAAATCTAATCCTTACATTAAAACCCATTTCCAAAATTCTCACACAAGGATTTTAAAAACAAAAATTCAGAATTCAAGAAAGGTTCAAGAGACCCAAAAAAAGGGAACTAGTGTCAGTGGGTGACTTGACCATATGGTTGGCGGCCATATTCCAAACACAACACCAACACAGAGAGACTTATTAGGACCATTCCCCATCTCCAAATGGCTTGCCAGGACCTGTGAGCTCACGGAGGCCATTAGTCAGACTCCCCTTGTCATATCCCAACACCAAAAAAAATCAACCAGAACAAAGGACACTAATAAAACTGGAATCCCTTGGAAACCTGAGGATTTGAACAAGAAAGAGTTCCCGAAGCTCTTCATGCACTTACCCCTCAAGTCCGAAAAATCCTACTCCATCTACCTTGAAATCCCCAAAATAACAAGGGCACTCTAAAAAGAAATGTTCGCTAAGAGCCAACCTCCTTTGATACCATTTTGTCACGAACCAGCCTGAGTCGACCCTGAACAGGTCACCCAGGCCAGCCCGCGACAAGTCACGAGAGGCGTTCCCGATCCTCCCGGGATGGTGACAATTCACCAAGGGCATCAATAGAGTACACAAGGGTACGATTTCATCCATATATGAAGAAACAAACAGCGGAAATAAACAGACAACCCAAAATAAATTTATATAAAAATTGAACTAAATATTATTTGTACAAGAAACTAAAATTAGAACAAAACCAACAACTCAACTGAACAATCCCGATGAACAACTAACTCCATGTGACACTTCTGGTCACTCTCCAAAACAATGATAAAATGTCCCCCAAGGTGATCGAACTAATGATGAAACCTGCACAAGGGCTAAAAAAAGAAGAAGACTATAGACGTGAGTATTAAAACTCAGTAGGTTAGCCCGATATTCTATTCCCAATGAACATTCCATTAAAATAAAAGAAACATCAATTTATAGTTTTAAATCCAAGATTTGAAAGTATGGTTTTCAAATGAGGTTCCATGCTATAATAATTATCAGACAAAAACATGCATGTTTAATAAACAAAAAATGAAAGTAACAATTCTTTTCAAAGAGGTGAAACTTCAAAATGAAAATAGTTTTAAAGAGGGCTAATTTGAAGAATTTTAACATTCAAATAAATAACACATACTACTGAATTTACCAACCAAACACACCGTATGCCGACGGTGAGTACAAAATAGCCAATGAGCACTAGTCATGGGAATACTGCTAGGCACTAGTTAGTTGTGAGCCCCAGGTACCTCGTATCTCGGTGAAAGTAACCATAATAAATATCAGTTCTCGTGCACGAGCCACTAGTAGGGAACATACCCATAACCTATTGGTCCCCAATCATCATCATCATCATAGTTTAGTTAGTGTTTTCGTCGTCAAACTTGCTACGTGAAACAGGGGCCAACCCCCACAGAATCACTAGCATACTAGTACACGTCCGCCCACCTAGATACCCGAGATTCCCTTTAGTGCTTAATAAAGTTACAAATATTCTCAAATAAACATTTCACATACACATTCCATTCCAAAACCATAAAAACACAAACAGCCCATAATCTTTATTCACATTTCTTACACTAATCAACAAACCGCTAAATATTTTGGTAAAACAATTTCATGATGTGTATTGAGGCTTTGCACATAAAACTCTTTCAAAATCACTCTTTCAATTATAAACACACATCAAAACCAAACAAAATAATATTTGGAATCCCAATAAACATTTAATAAATTTATTTAATGGACCATAAAACAATCCCAATTTGCATAACTTGTTATATACAAGTAAAACACTCCTTCATTTCTAGGAAATGCCAAACGGGCCTTTAAACATTTTCTCAAAACTAACCTTTGAGGAAGGTATGAATTTTAATTTTATTAAGGATATGTATAAAAACCATTTACATAAGAAAACATCATTCATAAATCTCTTATAATACTCAGGTTACATATTCAAAACACAAACATTTTCATAAAGATGTGAAGCAGTCCATTTTTGGACAACTCGGGCAAAAATATGTTGTAAATCAAAACCCACTTGATTGTAAAAACAAATACAAATAGGAAATCCATATAAGTACCCAAAAATACCATTTATCATTCTTACAATTCCTTTATAAATCCAAATATGTAACTTTTAACTCACAAATCACACATAAAAGCCAACCGGGCAATTTACCGAACACATGACATGCACTTTTTAAACAAAACAATTTATTTTAAGTACATGAAAAGGAATAAAACACCAATTGAAAGCAATATTTTAATTCAAGATATTGTAACATGCTAAAAATACCATAAACCAGATTATAAACCTCACAAAATATTTTCAAAAGATAACGGAACATTTAAACAAACACTTGTTGAGCACTTTCATGACAAAACAACACTACCTTTCACATAACAGTGATTAAACAACGACTTTGCACACCAAGAAAATTATAAAAAGGATTAAAAACAATAATAAACATTTATATCAGTATAGTATAATATTAAAATGATGAAACTTCTATGATAAAGGCATGTTCAAGGGATATCCTACTTCAAATCCTTGGCATAATTGAAACGCACACTCGAAATCACCCGCCGCGGGTTTATAAACCCTAAAACTATAAATACCAGACCTAAACAAACATAAAACCCATCGAAAAACATTTTATAACAAAACCTTAGGTCTATAAAGACTAGGGTACAATATAAAACCAAGAAATAATGGAAGGAGGGGGAAGAGGAAGAAGAAAGGAGAAGGAATCTCACCTTTCATCCTAGAAAACTCTTCGTCTTCCATTAGATCTGAAGCCATAGAGAAAAGGGAATGGCTTGAAAATTCTTGGAGGGCCTCCTAAGGTCTGGACGAACCAGGGGAATATGATTGGTGGCTAAAAGAGTACGAATTTATTTATTTATGAATGATAAAATTTACCTTGGAAATTATGGTAGATTTGAGGTTTTCTGAGAATATTATCCCTAATCTGCGACCCATATGAGCTCCAAAGAGGTAAAATCGATTATGAGGGTTAGGCTAGGGTTATTGGATTCGAGGGGGAGGTGGAATCACCGAAAACTAGTAAAAATTGAAAAAGATATAAATGAAACAATTTATTTTTTTAAAACAGGAAATGGGCCCATGGGCTGGCCCAATACCTAAATAAGTAACCCAAATTCACCCGGATTATGAATTTCTAATGGGTCAAAAAGGATATATAAATTTTAATATATCAGTATAGGACAATTTTTAAGTTGAATGGGTGAAAAAGGATGAAAAACAAAACAGTTATAAAAAAACAAATTCAGTTTTTAAAACTGGGAATGGGCTCACAGTTGGTCCAAATCATGAAGTAACCACCCTTTCTTCAAATACTCCAAAACAATAAATGGGGATCCCAAATTATGGTGGTTAAACATATTTGAAACTTAAAAACTCAAGATTCATCTCATAAAATACCCATGAAATGGATCGGGATTTCTAATGGGCCGGATCAATACAAAGACAAAAAAAACCGTGTGTGACATTTTATTACTAGTTATTTAACAGATTTAGTAAATGAACTAGGAACATCATCCTTTGGAATAAGTTTTGATTATGATCTTATCTTTTTTGTGCTAGGCAGAACATGTCTACATTCATTATGTGGATGTTCAAATAATCGATTCACCCATAATCTTTCATTCAGAATGATCAGTTAAAGGTAACTACTACAGTATCATAGAGAACATTTATACTACTACATATCTTATTGGAGTGATATCAAATGTGTTTTGATATTATAGATAATCTAAGCATTGATATGGTTGAAGTATTGATTTCTATGAAGACATTGTCTTCCCATGTATGATCATCCCTTGTGGCCTCTACCTATAGCTCCCATGTAAAGTGAAAGGAGCGTGGGTTAATTTCCATAATCATCATTGGACAATGTATTCATTAAGATAATGGAATTAACGGAAAAGAAGAGCAATTGATTATATGATATGGATTCCATCATGGCGATAAATTATTGTTGAACCATTTATTGGGGTGGTGTGCATAATTTCCTGACTGAAGGCATGAATTTTGAGAGAATCCATGATATTATTAGACATCGTACAACATCATCTTCCATTATTTTTTTTTCACTTCCAACCATGTTGTTTTAGATGTATATCCATTGGAGGGATGTGGTTCCCACAATGTCAGTTGTAATATAGAAAATGTGATTGGGGGATCATTTGGTTATTTTATCTATACTAGGAGGATATAATGAATACAATATATAATTTTTAATGTCATATCAACACTTTAGTTCTATGAAATATTGTTATTAAATTCTTTCCGGTCACCCTCTTACTTTAAATTTTCATAAGAATCACATAAAACTACATTGGTGGTTATCCCAACCTCACATTCCTAGAGTACACCATTTTATAGGATGCATTTGAAATAAAATTATACAAGGATAATGTACCATATTGTCTGGTGAAAGGGGAAATAATATTTTTATATATCATGACCATCCTCATCAGGCCTGTAAGGATTTGGAAATTTTACTATAATATTTTCCAAACCTTCTATAATGGAGCATGGAACATTCATCTCCTATAAAAAATAAACATTATAACTATATGCCTCAAATGGTATTGTCCACTATCAATTTTATTTGTCATGTATAGGAGGTAATTTTTTTATCCTCTAGATGGGGTGTCAAATGATATGTTGTGGGATTTGGAGCTAGTGATATTATAGGGTTTCTTTGAAGTATGATTGATGTAGACTCTTATATCATATTTTTCTTCAGTTGAGATGAATTAATTATCCAAGCCCTTCCCATGTGCCACTATATATAATCATAAAATATTTTACTTAATACAATAATATCCAAAATGAAACCCATATATTTCACATGGATTAGTGGAGTGAATATATTATCATGGATATTCTCTATATAGAGAGAAAACAATCCCTTGTTGATGATATTGGTTTAGAGAGTAGGTCATGCAATTAAACTAGTTAATAAAATAAAAGACCCTAACATTATTTCAAAATTATTATTAAGATTGTTCTTAGAAGGAATACTTTGAAAAAATTTACTTGAATTGAATAATAAGATTTGGATTGTGATATTCCCATCTAATTGTTGACGTATCCATTAAACTAGTGTACTATACGATGGTTGGCCTATTTAGTCAGTGTATAAAAAACATGTTCTTCATTGCTTCTTCTTATGCAAGGGTTCCCTTACTAGGATCACAATGGGATAAAAAATTCATCACATGTTTCATCGGACCCACTGAGCCACTAAAAATGGATATGTAGGGTTCCTAACATTTTATGTGGGAATTGATAGATCAACTCATTCCAGGCAAGGATTCAATTTTTATTTTAATAGTACACATCATTACTCTATAATTTCTAATAAAAATTAAAAAAACTCAATAATATTGATGATAACCTGAGATAAGACTTGGTTATTAGGATCTTGAATAGGGGTAGCATATGGTATATCCAAATGGCGTGGATTTTTTTACTCATAGTGGGTAACTTATAGGGGTTGGTTTTTAGGGATGCATCTGAAAAAGATTTTGGTTTTTACCTATTTTAGGGAACTCTTAACCCCATATGTATATGGTAAAAAATATATTTATTGTCAGTACCTTACATTGAGAGTATTTTTTGGCTATATTTCAACTTTTTGGAATAACCATCTTCTTTGAGGTATGTAAATAGGGAGAATAATTTTAGGAACCACTTATCGAAAATATATGATAGAGAATTCCCTTATACAAATTATATATTTATTTATCTCAACACCTTTTCCTCTTCCTCCTACTGAAAAAAATATCCTCAGGTGTGCAGAGTTCAAACTCATAGTTAGGTGTGGCCAGGATTTTGTCCTTTCTATGTAATATTCCCATCGAGGTGGTAGTTGTTGAAGAGTTGAGGGAATCACTAAAATCATATAAAGACTTTGGTTTTAGAAACACTATAATTTTTCAATTATTTCTACATATAAAATAATATAAATGAATAGACTCCTACAAATATTCTTATATATCAACATTGATATCAATAGAATCTATACGGGTGGTACTAATAATTTTCATTGTTTCCCAATTAATTGCATGAATTTTACCATAATCCTTTAGATATTTATTAATTTTTTAACACCATGAGGCCTCATTAAATCATTCTCTTCATATCTTGGGACCATTTAGTAACAATTAATCATAATGTAATATTTAAAAATTTATTTTGTAAGAGTTCTATGTGAGGAAATAGTGTATCATGATATGAAGGGTTAAGAATAACTATTTTGTAGTACTCCAACTAATTTTTTTGACCTATGTTGAGGTGGATATTAAGGTATAGAATCCCCCAGACATCGGGGATGGTGTTTCCCCCATTTCAATTTGATAACCATTCTATTTTGGTTTTTCGACCATGATGGTTGTTTTAAGATATCCCCTAGCCCTATGGTACTGAGATTCATTTAGATTTCCCTGGTTTCACCATTGATTTTAGAGATATTTTTATAAATATATAGTGGATTCATTGTATGAAATTAAACAAATCCATCAACTTCCAATGATATTAGTGATGCCAGATGACTGGATTCCCTAAATATGGTGTCATGATTAATATTTTGGGATGCCTAATGAAACTTCTTTTCGATGGATCTCCAAATTATTTCCTAAAATCATCATGAGATGTTCAAGGATGTTATGTTCTACATATTCCATCTATTGTGAGAAGTATTAATTTTTCAATGTAGTCCTGCAACAATAGAATTTCAGGATGTCGCCTTCAGTAGTATTTTCTATTTAGTAAGTGAGATTAAATAAAATTATTTGTGCTCACCTAAATATCTGATATGAACACCATATGGAAAAAATTGATTAGCTAACTAAACTCTTTTAATGAATAAATAAATAATTGCTAGAGGGATTATTTATTTTTCCTAAATATCATATTTCATGCAATGAGGATGGTCAATAAGTCGTTTTGATGGACTATCCCTTTTATTAACATGACATGGACTAGATATTCCTCATAAGGTACGACTTTTTAATTTAGTTTTTGATTATTTAGACACATATTTAGATATATTTAATGAAGAAAATATTTTTTAAATTCTTCTGGAATACTATATTGGGTGGTGGATAAAGGCTCGAACATGACTGGTATATTATCTTTATCCAACTATCTATTCCGGATTGATATTCCGTCATCATCATCGGTAAGTAGATCCTCAACCTAATATTACCAAAGATTGTGTTTCCAGAAGTTTTTATTGTAAATTTATGGATTGGAAGGGATTTTATCTATAATATTGGATTGGAGGATATTCAAGGGTTGTTTAGAGAATGACCATTACTTTAGGATGACTTCTAGTTAATAAAGGAAATCACCTATTAATTATGAGTCATTGAAAATAAATGGCAAAATTTCAACATGTACTTTGTGATATGAGGGCATTATCAGAGTTTATTAAGAAAGCGGAGGACATGCTTGAAAAAATTAAGTATCACAGTTGGGTGGAAATTCCCAGTGAATTCCATCACGGGGAGGACAACCATCACAACATGACCTCTAACATCAAAGATAGTTACTACAGTGTGTACACATGGGAGGACCATTTGATCTAGAGATAAAAATGGGGACCTCCTTGTTATTTTATATTCTAGGTACATAGAGGGTGTTTTGAGGATGATCAAGAGATGGGACCTCTTGATTGATTAAATTTTTTAAATGTACTAAGACTTCATGGTAAGATATCTTAGGAGGACCTCTAATGTTTTTAGTCAAATTTAATCAAATAGAGCCTTTAAGATTTTTTTTTGTATCTATAATTTGGTAATATATGAGTAGGGTCATGATACACAACAGATAAAATAATAATGTTTTAAAGAACACCAGTATTGAGTAGAATAATATCAAATAATAGATCTTCATTTTCAGAACTACTTCAGTGAGGATAATTTATAGATTTTATTTATTTTCGTAACATAGAAATATAATTTGGGTATAATATTTCATATATATAATACCGTTTTATTAGCTCCTATTTTTTTGAAGTATTTTATTAATATATTTATAGAATTTTGGAAGAGATATATGACTTCTCTATAGTGGCCACGGGTGTATAATGATGAAATCTAGTTTGAACAACGGTATATTTCCTATATATATTTCCATTTATAATGGGATTTATCCAATGAACATCATACAGAATAGAATTTATATGTCGTGTCTTGAGAGTTTCACTCATACTCTTTTGATTAGTCAACCCGATTATGGGGATGGTGTTGTGGGTCTTCTAATAAACAACTATTTCTATCATTAATATATCATGGATGGTTTATAGGATGATGGTAGGAATTTATGATTTATCTTTCACAGTATCTATGATATGAATAATCACAATAGTGGTAGGAATGTGGATATATGATAATTTTAGGGTTTGAATAGGGTTTTGAGCCTATTCCTTCTTTCATTTACTGTTAGTATATATTGATAGTATTGAGGTGCGAGAGTAATGATATGGGTCCTCCCAATGATTTCACCACGATCTATATGATGGATTATCATAATTCTACTAGATTAATATATCACACCAGATTCATGTTGGATGGTGTGTGTGTTTTTTTTCACTATAGTTTTTCAGTATGATTCTATATATGTAATGGAGGAGGGGTCCAATTCCATGTTGACTATTCACATCCCTCAGTGGCCAATACTAGGTTCCTTCAAATGAGTGACCTAGGATTGGATCCTATGGGTGACACCATCATCATGAAGTGGGTTCAATTTTGTTCGTCCTTTTTGTTAGTGGATGCTAGTTGGATCCCTTTGGCATGACCCATGTGTTGTATGAATAAGGCCATTACTGACATCATGATTAGCCTCCATAAGAGAAAGTATGATATTATTTTTAGGTTTTATCTATAAAATTGTGATATATTTTTAATTAGAAAATTGTGTCATCAACACCTAGGATACAACTAGTCACTAAGTGGATATATTGTAGGGATTCATGAGTTGGATGGCTCTTTAGGCCACCATTAGTGTTGGGATATTACCATTGAGGTGTTTCTACCAAATTAGAACATTTTGAACCATTATTAAAGGTTATTGGTTGGAATATACCCCCTTAGGTTATGAAGGGAACCATGTTGTGCATCAACTAATGCATATATTCATCATCACTAGAAGGACACCACTGAATTAGAGGGAGTTATTTTGGACTTTGCCTGAATATATATGAAAATAATAATAAATTATTGTTAATGTTCATAGTTATAAAGTAACATGTACATAATTGATTATTTTGGATCCATTTTTGGATATCATTCATTTTATTCATGAAATCCTCCATACAGGTGGGAAACACAGTCATTTTGGATATGGATTCACGTCAGGTTGAATATTTTTTTTTCTCCATGAGAACCGTGTGGGGGTGTGAATGGTATTTTTTGGGGGTGGTGTCTTGACCTATCTTTTAAAACACATATGTTTATTGAATTTCAAAGAAATTTAAAATTGGTTTTCTTTATGGATACGAAAACATCCAATGATTCCGTTATTCCGAATGATTCATGAAATTTCATTCTAGTGACAGCTGGTAATTATAAAATGTATCTAATAATAATTAGGGACATGAATTAGTCTAGAATAATCGATTTAATGATCATTACACATTTTTAGGGAATTATTTTCCTCTTTGGGACTCTATTATATATATATGAAATATTTATGAATCTTTTATTACATACAATATATTAAATGGTTTACCCTTGCATGAAAAATCCATTATAAGAAATTTTGGGATTTAGAATAATATATATGTATTTGAGAATTTTCAACAACATAGATATGTGTATGTCTTCTATTTTCTCCATTGATGTTTCCCAAATGTATTCTAATTAGAAATTCTTATGTAATTTAATATTTGATGCCTGTTTGGAGACACCTAGTGGGGCCCTCGTGAATTTTTCATCATCTTGGAAGACGAGAGTAATATTGGTGTTATGATCATACCTATGTAAAATAGATTCCTAAATATCATTATTCAAATAATTATAACCCATTTTGTTCACTAGCACCTAATGGGACACATCATACCACTTATGGTCATTTGATAAGGAGGAATCCATGCATTTTAACATCATTTAGAAATGACACAAAAGAAAAATGTGTCTAGTTAATGGATCACGGATATATCTCTCCAGGTGGGATAACAGCCTACTAGTAATATGGTCTGGATAAGATTAGGGTGAGTTTGAGGTGTTGGTTAGGTCCTAATGGATGCTTCCTACGTATCAAGTTTTTGACATTAATCAAATGAAAAATAGTTTGAAATGATTATTATTTAAAATACGGAAGAGTACCTTTGATGGTTTGTATTACATGTAATATTACCCTTTGAGGGGGGTAATATGGGTTTGGGGATAACACTAAATAGGTATCCCATGTTAAGGAAAGAGAGTGATTTATCATAAGTACTAAATCCTTAGATAAGCTTGGGGTCATAATGATTTCATGATTGTTAGTAACCTTGAAGACCACATGTGTCATGATCTATGTGATAAATAGAAGGATGTGAAAGATCTTGAACGCCACAAAATACTTGTTATCTAATTTTAAATTAGGATATGGATAACGAATTTGGGGGAATTCCCCACATGAAATACTAGGTTCTTACTCATGGTGTAATTCCTTATGGCATGGTGAAATGAATATTTGTAATATAACTGTTTTCCTAGAAATTTTAATCATCGTTTATTAGTAAGATAGGGTAGAATCACTATGGGGAATAAGAGATAGTTAAATTGATTTGATGTCCCCATATAGTAATTTTTTTCAACCCATGTTACCATCATTAACCTCAGGATGTGATTCTAATTACCATGAGAATGTATAATCAAGAAAACTCAGAGGATTCCACCTATTATATTAGATAATTGAATGATGTACATTTCCCTAACAATGTATTATCTAGAGGATACATTGGTGCTCCATATGATTTGATTATATATATCTAGATGATTTTTTGGTTGCCTCATCTTGGACCCCCCTCAGATGAGGGATCCGAGGGAAGAGGTTCCCTACTACTGGTTGCATGGATAATAGTCCCAATGCATTGCTAGGATATGTGGGGCATAGCTAGGTAAATGGTGGCAACTGCATGTAAGGATTCAGTTAGAAGAAGGTCCTTTAAATAGGTTATACCTAAAAAAGATATATATTTCAATTTAATGGTAGAACATGATGAGATGATGATGTATTTGGGTGATCAAAAAATTCTAAAACAACAGGTTTGTGAGGCCTTGTTCTAGGATCCAAGGGTCTCCTCCGGTGTCTTTGATAAATAGTGATCATGTATTAGGATCAATAAGGGTAATTCTCACTAGTTCTCTTAGACTTGGGTGGTGGGTCTTCATATAGTTATTTCATGTTTAATTAACTATGGGAACTATAATATCCAAATCCATTTTTATTTATTATCCTTTCAAAGTGTTTAGATCTACATTTATATTTATGTGGACCAGGGTGAAGGAATTTGGATAAAATAGCTTCATGGATTAATCATGTATTATACTCATTCCAATTTAATAGAATAAGGGCCATATTATTAATAATTTACAGGATCCTAGGTGAATTATGTTACCCACATTTTTTTGATAGTTCTCATGTTGGATTATCTCGTGCATGTTTCTTGAGCGTGCATGTCCAAGCCTATGTGGTGATTCTAGGAGAAAAGGAATGACCTATACTTTGAATTTGGCCATGCAAGATGAAGCTATGAGTTGATGATGGTTGTGTCAGCCATACCGATGTGGTGAGTTAAGAAGATCCTTTTATGGGACAACATTGGTGTACATGTGTGATCCTTGATATCTTTCAATCCTATTTTTTATTTAGGTACTTCACTTTTCAACCTATCATTCTAACATGAAAAAGAAGAGTGAACAACGTTACGTAATTAATATTATATTTTTATAACACTATAATTGTAAATATTTAATTCATATATTATAATAATATTAATTTTCAGGTTCTCTTTGTCATCCATTATCTGATTACATATCATTTTTCACTATGTTAGTTAAACCGACCCAGACCTGAACACACATTAACTCAATTGGTAAGTATATTTAAAGAGGTGAATATATTGAAATAATAACATTATAATTGAATTATAATAATATTATATATATTTATTATGATAATTATCCAAATATATATTTTATATATAATTTATTAAAATTTAAATTAAAAATAAAAAATGTTTCATCGTGGTGGTGTTAACCCGAACGTATGCATGATTAGTGTTATATTTTATCAACTTGTTGGAGCGAGTGACGATGGATATTAAATTTTCATTCCATAAAAATAAATATATTTTATATATCATATTTATTAATAAATACCACTACAAACATCATACATCAAAGTATATGATGAAAAATAGAGGACGTCACTTTGTGGAGGATGTAGTTTGTGCAATGCACTAATAATGTTTTTATTTATAGTAGTGGATGTAAATGATTAAATAAGGTATATATAATTGAAATAAAAAAATACCAATATAATAAATATTCTAATTTCATTATATTATTATGGTGATAAGATATTTTGAAGATAATTATTATCGAGAAGATCCTAAGATGGAAACAATACATTCATTGTAGACTTGATTCTTCCCATGGAAGCCCCCATGAAATTGAAGGTAATAGGTTAACTAAAGGTTAATAGGGGCCTATTTTTATGGTATAGGATTCATGATGAATAAAATTTTGATATTTTATGGTGAAATTCTATGGAGTGGTGTGTGTGTTTGAAATGTTGTATACGATCCCCTTTATAAGAGATTAAAATGGTGGTTTTGGAAACAAAATTTATAATTTAAAAGTTCTATAAACCTATTTGAAAGTTAATGGATCAAAATATTATAAAATATTTATTATATGGTGTATTCGGGTTGATAGATTTCCAAAAATGTTTTCCCACACATGGTATAAATATTTTATTGTCTTTTTAACATTTTGTTGTTAAATTTTACATTTTAAATTTTTATATAGTGGACTAGTTATTAATAATATTATATAATGTTTCATTAGTCATATAACATAACGTATATTAAAATATTTTAGTATAATGAATTAAAATATAACATATATTTAATATATGTTAATTTCTTAATGTCTTAAAAATAACATTCAAATGAAACTATATATTGTTTTAAAAAATATTTTTTGTAAAACAATAAAATTTAAACCATTATGGGTTCTTAAATTCTTTCAGTATTTATTAATAATTTAATGCATGCCAATATATTTATTTAGATTTTTATCAATAATAATATCATATAAACTTTATAATAATTATATGCAATGGGAGATTAATCTAAATGTTAGCACGCCTAACACGTAAAAACATGGTATTTAATGTTCATTTTTAAGAAAAATTATTTATAATTAGGATATAATTATCAATTACATTGAATCAAATAAATTTATAATTATTATTATGATTCAAAAATTATTAAAAAACAAATAAATGAAATACATCATTTTATCACGTTAAAATTACTTACACAAAATATTTGGAAAAAAGTATTCATTAAAATGGTGCATAAATATTCAAAATGATTACTTTCACTTTATAAATTAATAATAATTATTTAAAATTATTTATTAAACTTTATAAATTAGAATTTAATTTTTAAATTGTTTCAAAAATATTAAATGTGTTTATGTTAATATTTTTTTATAAAACTGATGACATTAATTGGTATTGTATCTATTCCCAAAAAAGTTGTTATTTTTAAAAAATATATAAAATTCACTACAAGGTAATTTTTTGAGGAATTAAAAAATAATATTAATTTATCACATTTTCATTAAAATAATTGTAAATATATCTTTTTTAAATAAAATATATAATATAAATAAATTTACTTTTATTGAAAGTAAGATTTTCAATATTAATATATATTAACTATTTACCTCGTAAAAGTAATAACTAATTTTTTTTCCATGTTACTTATTATTATAAAGTCATTAAAAATTTATTATTTACATTTTTTTATGTAATGTCTGGTGTACCACTTTCCACATGTTACATAACATAATATGTATTTGAAAGGATCCAAAATCTCATGGTATAACAATATTTTACAGTTGAAATAATTTAATGTATTCAAGAGAAGGAGTAACACGATAATGAAATTGGGTAAATAAAATTTATTGGGACCCTATTGAAATTGAATTGTATTTCATACATGATTACTATAAACAAACCACTCTTAAATTAGATTCCATTTAATTATTAATGTCTGTAACATGTTGATTTGTTCCAATGATATTTAGAATCACTATAAAAGCATAATTAACATGTTTTTACTATGTGAAACTGCTAATTTTAAAATCCATTATGAACAAAATTTCCTTCATAAGATTCTACATTAATAGAGTGAAATTATTTTTTTGGATTCAGGCATTTAATTGTTTTAAATTATGTTTAATTTATTTTCAATGTGTTTTCTTCCAACACGGCATATAACATGAATATGATATAAATTTATTGTTATTATAGATTCTGAATTAATATATTCACATTCTTAGATAACGAAAATAAATGTTATTAATCAAAACATCAAAATATGATAAAAACAATTTTATAATGAAAATTATCTCTTCTCATTAGCAGTTCACGTATTTTGTTATATTAATATACTTTTGTACTAAAATGAATATTAATCAAATTTCACTCAAAATTCGACTTATTGAAATATACATTAGTATATATAAGTGTAAAAATATTAATTTTTTAATGGTTAAGAAAATATATATGAAGGTGGTATTTTTTTGATTTTTCAAGAAACCATTGTTCGTAATTACGAAAACATTTTGTAATTTTGGTATGTTAAACAAATTTCAAAAGAAAAAATTCATTTCATTACCTATTTATCTTGAAACTAATTATTACTGATTATAAAACCATTAAATTGATAGAGACCAACATGAGTCAAGAAAAATAAAGCCTATATAGTCCTTACTTTATTAATGTGAATGAATATAGCATTTGTGCTATAATTCTTAATCGAATATTTGATTTAGAAGGATACATAATGAGGTTATGAACTCAGCATGTGTATTTTTTAGTTATATTTTGAAATCATGTCAAAGTGATTTTATTAATGTGGAAAAACATGTCGACTCCCAAAAAATGTATATATGAAGAATATAATGTTACTGTGAAATATTACAAAATGATTGATTATTTATGTTTGTAATAATATTTACAAAGAAATATGTTTCTTGTACATTAAACTGTAATAAAGAAATCTTGATGAGATATAATTTCCCCATAATTGAAATTAATAATTGAATTTATTTCATTATTTTTTAAATAAAAATTGGTGTGATATTATGATGTTTCATTCGATGAATTTTCTTTTCCAAATAATTTGAGAAATTATAATAACATTATATAAAATTTTAATTACATAAAATTTGTAATAAAAAGGTTGTATAGAAAATTCTAGATAGGTAAAGTTATCTATCATTCCAAACAAGATAAATATTAAAAGAATATTGGAAAGGTGATATCCTGTTGTGTTTTTAGGTTGTGTTTGTTGTGATTTGTATTTTTTTGAAAAAATATGTTTTATAAATGATACTATTAATTTGGAGAACACCTTCCTCATCCAGAAGTGTATTTTCAATACACGTTTTAAATACAAGAGGGAAATTTTGTTCCTTATAAAGAAGAAAATATAGTTATGCAATTAACAGATTATCTTGAATTTAATTTTTTATAGTGATGGTATAACAAAGTGTGTTGTATGAAGAAGTGTTGTGTGGATGTTGTGTTATTTATTGACAAGGACTAATTTCCATATTTTGAAATGATTTTGTTCTATATTATTTTTATGTAATTTAATAGTAATATATTTATTTGATTAATGGATTATTTTATAAAAAAGGAAATTTTTTCCAATTGCATTAATGAAGGATCAAAATTTATTTTAAAATTTTTTTAGAAGAATAAAAGTTTTAATTAAAACATTTGATCTATTAATAATATTTTTTCCTCCGTATTATGCTAATGATTTCATGTTTTAAACTCTAAATCTAGTATTTCATAATATGTGTTACGGGAAATTTTATAAAAAATAAATTTTTTTGAATTAAATTTGAGTATATAATTTTTCATGGATAACATCATGAGTTATTATAATAACTAAATTGGAAATTTTATGAAACATATATAAATTTGAGTTTTTAAATGTGTTAGGTAATGTTTTGTGGGAGTATGATACATTTATACCATTCTACTTATTCAGTGATCCATGTTAAGAATTATTATTTCTTATTGACAAAACATTTTTTAAAATTTCACATGTCTTATTATGAAATTTTTGACATAGAATATAGAATTTATTTGATAATGTAAACTAATTATATTTTTAATTAAAATTTATTATTAATAATTTGTTTTAAATTAAGATCTGAGTTTTTGGAAAATATGTAAAAACTTTGATATCAATTAGAACATGAGAAACATTATTTATTCAAATTTAATTTGATATTTTATAATTTTAGGCCTGAAAATTCTTGCATGCGATGAACAACTATAATTTTTCTTATTCAATTAATGTTTTTATTAAAAAAAATTTCTTATAAGTGGTTGATTGGATCATTAAAACCATCTAAAAGTATAATTTATGAAGTAACATAAAAATTAAAATATATTTCAAAAATGATTAAGTTATATTAAACTACATTCGTTCATTTTTCTATTAAAACCATTCCCGCTAGTTTTTAATGCAGGATGTTCAATTTGTTGATTATAGAGATTTTTATGAGTGTTATCTCACGTGGTTGTTTTTTAGAAATTTACATTGTTTCAATATATTCTAGTACTTGTTTTTATCTTTTAGGAAGAATATATTTTGATTATTTTCTAATGTAATGTGATAAACATTCATATTGCATTTTTTTTTTGTGTTTTGTAAGAGGTTTCATTGAATTGTTGTTTGATTGTTTTCTAAAGGGAGGGTTATTTGTTATAGTTAAACATAGGGTAATAATGCCATAATAGTGGGTAGGGTGCTATCCATTTTGGGATATTGGGAGTTTTGAGCATGGGATAATACATTTTTTATGATATTTTTGAAACCGAAATAATTTTGGAGTTAGTCATCTATTACATGGAACACTATAATGACTAAAAACATCATTAAGTACATTTACGGGAGAGTTTTTAATTATTTAATGTTATAAAAAAATTATTTTATTGTCAATCTAATTTAAAATTAGGTTTTCTACATTTAGATGTTTTCTACCACATGTCACGGTATGTTTGGGATTGCAATCACTACACATAGGTACCATCCAAAACTATGTAATGTACATTTAGATATTTTTTATAAGTCTATGGAAGTTATCTCAGATTGTTAAATAGTAAAATAATAAACCATAAATAATTATTTCTTTTTTTATGTGACGATTTGGCTTTTGGGTGTTACGGTCACCACAAGCAATATAATGTCTTGCTTGATTGTTTCCTGTGGTGATTTCCTTTATGGGAATTTTGTTTGTAGAAATACCCAGTTGTGGATGTATTTATGGTTCGTTTTATCCAAGGTGGATGATGATGATTTTATGAATTTAATAGTAGTTAGGATTAGGTGACAAGAAGAGCTTCACTGTGCCATATTTTATGCCATGTTGTTTTTCTATCTGGCTAAAATTAATATGGAGTTTTTCCTATAGCATGAGGTGTCTATGGTGATGTTCATACCCTATGATATTATATAATTAAGTATGGTACAAATATTTTGGGTTTTTATTTATAAATTATATAATTTTATATCTAATATTACCAATTCCATGATGGCTATTTCAATTTCTTATATAATTGGGAAGAGACAAGTTTTCTTTTATATATGAGAAAAATTCATCATATCTACATAGATTGACCCCGTTTCATTAACTCACCGATTTTAACATTTTAGATTCCCAACTAGGAGAATTTGGACATAATTTTGATGACTCTAAACCACTTTATTTAGGGCTATTAGTTTCCCATTTAGTTTTTTGTTTCCATCTATATCCATCATTTGATGCAGTTAATTATTCACCCTCAGATATTGTTAGCATCTTCATTCCACATTCTTTATGGATATCAATTAGTGGCTTGTTAATTTTTATGATTCTTTATTATGAAGTATGTTATTTTTGATTCATTCTTATTTGGGATCAATTATAATATATGAGGAGTTTCTTTTCATCTTGTTGTGGTATATTTGCTAACATATCTTCTATATTCTATAATAATATACTCGAATAAGACTACAGTGATCCATCCAATGATTTCAACTATTTAGCCTTCTTTTAAGAATGATACTTTTAATGGGTTTTCATGGATTCTATGTAGGGAAAAATAATTAATGAAAATCATAATAACATAGGATGAATCATATAAGGTTTTGCAAAACACTGAAGTAGACCAAATTAATTAAAAAAGGAACTTTAATGATCATGTTTCTCAATGTATGATTATAAATATTTTTTCTACTATTAAATCATCTTCTCTTGTAAATATAACCCTTTCACCTAAATATTTTATAATATATTTATAGTTCTAAAAGGAAATAGGATATTATAGAATCAAGAAAGAACTGTATTTTTGGAAATTGATATATATTAACATTGTTAACTTTTTTTCCTTAATAAAATGATTATCTAGTGGATTTTATTCTTATTATGTCTTCATTTATATTGGATTTAATTGTTCAGAAAATGAAATTTTAATAGTGAATGTGATTCTGGAAAATAGGTTTTATAAATGATAAATATGATAAGATATTTAAAAAAAATGATTGTGGTGTGGTTGATGATTATTATTTATTGTTAAATAGAATATGAGATATTGATATATTGGTTAAATGTTTAATTGGGAGGTTAATTTAAATATTGTGATTAGATGGTTTAGGGATGTGATATTTAGAAGGAAGGTAACTAAACACATATATTTGAAAATTCAATCATTTAATTACTCAAGAAAAAATATTTAAGAACAAAGATGTGGTTGATGAATAATGATCATGGGTGGGATTTAAAATACATGGATTTATTGGTTAATATATGTTATATTATAGTTTTTTATTGTACTCCCGATTAAATATATGTGAATTTATTAAATGGGTAATAATATGTTTAATGATGAATAATTTTCTAGTGATCAGAAATGGATAGATAAATCGTTTTTCTTAACTATGAATAATAATATGGGTTGGATATGAAAAAATTTTATATAATGGAAGTTCATGATATGGAATATATATATCCTATGATATTTATGATTTTTATGAGCTTTAAATCAATGAGTGTAAAATAAATATAATTAATCTAGAAATTATTAATCAGTGAGGATAAAATTGATATCAATATAGGACATATTTTATGTGTGATTCTCGATTTCAAAGGGAATTGTTTTAATGTTAAAGTTGTTTTTTTCGTGGATAAAATATATTTATATGTTTTTTTAATTTATTACTATAAATTAATGATGTTTTTATTGTTAAATATAATGTAATAATGCATTATAATAAAAAATTACATTCATGGGATATAATGGGGTGATGTCTGTATGATCTACCAAGGTGTTGGTATATATTCTAATAAAATATATGATGTGGTTATAACAAGATGACAATGACTCATGGGTGGAAAATTTTCATGGAAGGATTTGGGAATTAGGTTTATGTACATCATAATTACATTTCCTAAACAACATATGTTTTGATAGTGGATATATGATAGTGTGATATTGAAATGTGTCTATGATCAAAATGATGTGTTAGATATATATATTTATATATATTATGTGTGAGGGTGATTGATGATGTTTCAATATTGAAACCCTAATCAATTTTTTGGGGGGAGGTCATACTGGTGTGCTACCCATTGGAGAGGGTGTATATCATTAATTTATATTAATAGATGAGATGAAGGCGTCATTATAATGAAAGGAAGTGTTGTGGTGATTGGAATAAAGTTGTGGTATTGATATTTATTGATGATGGTTTTGGTTGGTTATTTTGTTGTTTCTTCAGAAGTGGAATATAACGTCAGGAATTATAATGTAAATATTTTATTTTTTATGTAACAAATTCCATTTATTCCTGGATTTACAAATTCAGTGTTTTTTCAACTGCTCCATCTCTAGTATTTTTACTTATTAATCAATTACAAATTATAATTATAGACATGTTGAGTATATATCCACTCACTCTTTTGTCTCACATCCTTATTCATTTAATCCTTTAAATAATGAAACACGAATACATGAATTTTCATGGTTCATTATTAATAATCAACCCATTTCATGTAACATAAATACCATAACACATATAATCCACTATAATCAGTGTCACAAATCACAAGAGGAATAGATAAGATTCATAATTATCATATATCTTATAGAGTCACACCAACTTCTTTCCACATCATTATCGGACTTCTGATGCCAGCTTCATGTTACACCTCATAAAAATCGACTCACTCTAGTCTCTTAGTCTCCCTATAATCGAAATGCACACATTTTGTTCAAGAGTTCTATGGATCTACACCATATTTATACAACTGTTTCATTATAGATCATCATTCGATATCAATATTTGAATGACATAGGGATGTCAAAATATCAAAAAAACTATATCACCTGAAACATTGAAAATGATCTTCAACATTAAATATATATTTTTGATATACAATATAAAACTTCTTCCATATAAAAATATGATTTTTGAACATCAATAAATACTTATCATCTAGCTTTAGCACAACCTTTTTAATGGATAGACATAAGATATAAATATCAAAACCCTATAGTTATCTCTACTATCCTTTTTATAACTAATTAGGCTCTCTTAAAATGATATCATAGTGAGAATAAACTTCTCTAATATCCTCATCATTGATTCCATGTAGATGCAGTTGCAAAAGTTGTATTGGAATCCATTCATATTATTCTTTATTATGATTTCATAAAAATAATTACAACAGAAAAAAAATTAGATTCTATAATGATTGAACTACACTTATAACAAAATATTTTTATATTTATATATAGGGAAAATTTATTTTTTATTTTCTAAAAATAGAAAATTCATTCATACATTATACGTATCATTTTAAAATATCTCAAAATATTTTGTGATGGATTATCACATGAACATCATTTCAATATAATCGTATATTATCCTTTTGGGTGTGTCATAATATGCTTCAATGAATATAAATGATATGAAAATGTATTTCAAGAAAATAACATCCATAAGGGTCTCTTAACGATTATAGTGATCAACCTTTTCTTTTTCAATGGTTTTATTGATCTATATTACTACCATGACAGAAAATTTACATTATACTTAACTTTTATAGTTAAAATAAATATATATTGAGAGAAATAACCAACATTATATACTCATTTATCCTCAAATACATCCACAAAAATATAGAGATTAAAATATCCGTAGCTTCATAAAAAATTCAACAATGAGACCCTATAGTATAGAACACATTATATAGAATTATATTTATAAGAAAAAAATGAATTAATCTCAGATATAGACACTTTATTAACAGATAAAAATAATACTCATCATCTTTTTTATACTCTATACAATATGGAATCCCAAACAATATTAGCTTCATGGTGTGTGGAACACGATTAAAACATCTGACAACATTCAAATTTTATTTTTTTCATTCTAATAAGAATACTATAAATTCTACATTTTTCACCCATTACAATTAAAAATTCTCTTATAGAAATCCTGGAAGAGTATTTTCATAAATGGATACTACTAATGTGAGGATATAATTATGTCAACTTTAATTTAGTTACATAGATGATATTTTCATACATGGGTTCTATTACATTGCCTTCATCTATATATCAAGATTTAGAAACATGGATGTACATCTGGGAACATGATTGAGTAATTCCATTATGTATTTGATATTTCATATGTGAAATGTCCTTCGATTTAATTTGGTTCCATTTATGGGTTCATGTACATTAAACTTTATGTATGAACACATTTCATTAAATGGTTTCATCAAACAATTTGGAGTTGTGAATAGTGATGGAATTAATGTATTTTGACATCTATGTACATGGAATATGGAATGAGTTTATTTTACATATTTCCATAATTTGAAACAAGTATTCCTCTAGTCCAGGTCTAACCATTCTCAACACATCCCTAAAAATGTAAAAATATTTTTTAATTTTTAAGCATTCTAATTAAAATCAAAATAATTTACAAGTAACATATTAAATATAAAAATTCTCTTATTTTTGTCATTCAATTTCGCCAACTGACTCATCAGCATAACATAATATCTACTTTCATCTATGTTTCATTCATCATGGATAATAGTGTCTCCATTAATAAGTACACTTGGGTGGATTCTCCACACCAATGAAATATTAATATTCTATTCAACTATATTCCTCTTTATATGTTGAACCTAGACTTATTATTTAATTCTATTAAAGATATCATGTACTAGTATATATACTATCTTATTGAAAAGTTTCATATATTACAACTTCAACATCAACCTCTATCATGGACAGAAGGATCATCTTTTTCAAAGATCTCATTTTGTGAATTCCTATGGAACATATGCAGTAATATATATAAGAGTAGTCAACTAGCATTAATTGTTTTCCAAATAAATTAGAAACAAATATTATACATTGTTTTTTTATACACAATTGATCACCCATATTCATTTTTAATAAATATATATTCATTATATTGAAAAAATATTTGATCCATTTATAATTTAATATCCATAAAATATATGATTCCATCAGTCACCCCATTGGATTTGTATCCAATTCAAAAATTCATGTCAATTAAATTTCTATTACTCCATTTAATATGAGTTGAATGAAATGGGTGATAACCACAACCCCATTTTGAAATAGTAGTATCATATTTAAATATCATATTCCCAATTCATTTTTTATTCGAATTGAAACACTAATTAATATATAAAGGAATATGTTTCTTCAAATATGACCTTATATTACAATTATCATATTTGTAGATTTCAAAAAAATCTTATCCCTATAATATTTGTCTCCCACTTTGAGAGAATAAATTAACTCCCATCTCAAAGACAAATTACACTATGAATAAATAAAAATAAATTGTATGTGATAGTATGAATTAAAAATTATCTTTGTAACATCCCATGTAAATAAAGAATAATAAATTTTCATATTTATTAATTTTTTTGAATTAAATATTAATTTTACTTTAAAGGGGTTGCTATGTTCGATAGCATACCCGATAGGCAACTACGAGTTTCTTTGAAAACATACGTTGCACAATAATAATATAATTTTATTATTTCAAATGGTAGTTAACATGTAGCTATTGTATTGGTGGGAATAAATATACGTTACTAAAATATGATTATATATGTTTGTTAAATGTTTTTACATTTATCCAATAAAATATAAAGGCTTAAAATAAGAAAAGAATTCAATTTTAGGCATAAATACTCTAATATTCACTAAAAGTTTGATTTATCGCATTTTAATGGTGAACCTTATTTAAAAATAGTTTTGGTCACTCTTATACATTATATTGGACCAAATACAATCTTTCTTTTGAATTGGGACATAAAAATTTACTTTGTGTATATTTTTTTATTTTTCTGATAATGTTTATTTTTAATGAATGAGTGAAAAATGATGTATTTTAATTCAAATAATCATTTTAATATAATTTATTTATATTATTGGATTAACTTTTAAATTGTTTTTAAAGTGAAATTATAATATATTTTTAAAATTTAATCCAATGGTGGTCATTGGAATTAATTTCACTTTGAAATTGGACTTAAACAAGTGGCAATCTTTTGATAGATATTGTTTCATAAAAGCACGCTATTTGTTTTAACAACAGGAATTAATTATTAAATTAGTTAATGAAAAATATATGATTTTAATTTTTTAAAATAGGCATTATTTTTTAATTCATAATACCAAATTTATATTAGGGTGAATTATCAGTATTTTTCTGAAAAACATCAATTTTTTATGAATAGTGAAACCTCTAAGTGGTAGTCAAAAAACTAATTTTTCACTTAAATGAAACATTACCATTCTCTGAATTAAATTTAAAAATTCTGACATTAATAGTTTTCATTAGTATGTATAATGTGGTTTAATGGGATGAAAATAATTTTTTGGTGAATATTAACTTTTATGTTTTATTAATCGCGATTAAAGGTAATTAGTGTAATTTAAGGTAAAAATAATGTTATAATAATATGAAATTACCTTGACACATGTAATACCTTTATTGGATGTGTCATGTCCAACCAAGACAATCCATGTGTCAACTTGGGGACCCCATGGAGCCACTTGGGTAAGAAAATGACATTAATAACTTTTTATTTAAAGTTAAAATAAAAATGTCACAAACATGTATTGTTTTAGTAAAACAATTATTACAAGGGGTTATAAAAGTCATAATTTTTTCTATAAATATTCATTAAAAATCTGAAAATATTTTCTACATCATGATTTTTTATATTATTTTTTGGCGTAAAATAAATCAATTTATTTATGACACCATGATGATGCAACAATTACCTCATTAACGAATGATTTAAATAAAATGAAAAGATAAGGTAAAATAAAAGACTTAAACTTGTCCAAAACCTATTTTATGGGTATATTTATAACCCTTATCACCCTATCCTAGAAATATATCATTGTGGGACCTTTAAAATCTGAAACTCATTTTATAATAAAGTAACATTTCTTGACATTCCAAGAGTGCCCCTACCCCTATTATAAAAGGAAACCACCTCTACCACATTACCCTGACCTATAAAGCTATTGGCTCTGCCAAGATCTACTCACTTTATCTCTCCACATCCCTCTCCTTATCCTATAATCCTTACCTTAGGCAGAAATCTCTTCAACAAACTCTTTTGGTTCAATCCAATGGGAGTTACCAGATTTAAAGATAATGTCTTCTCTTATATCCTCTTGTATTATATTACTTCTCCAACCACCTAAACTATTTTTATTAGTTTATTTTGTAAAAAATCCATATATTCAATAAACTAAGATGTTTTTTTGAGAAGGATTCATGCTACACTTACACACACCTCCGTCAAATGGTTAAAGATCATATTGTTTCTATGGATGGAGAATTACTGCTCACGGAATGATGATTGTTCAATATTCTTCTAACACCTTTCTTGGTGGCCATTAAGATGTTTCTATATTTATATATGATATATATTATGTTTATGTTTTCCATATGCTTCTGTATTTTTCTTTTTGTCTATCCTTTGTGTTTTCAATAATGGATAATCGTGATATCTTCATTTTAGGAAGTGCAGACTACTGCCCTCTCAAAGTGATTTGATTCGTTAATGCCATATGTGGGACATATAAAAGATGGATTTTATGATGTTATATATTATATTATACTGGAATTAAAATATAAATTTATATCATGATGATTTTATTCCATTAAATATGAAATAGAAATTAAATTAGCGTTCATGCGTACGTACGGATTACCATCTCCATTAACAATGCATTTCATTTCTTACCTCTAAATGTTATGTAATATTATAAATTCATGTATATACTGGTTATATATGATATACATGATATCTACATCATGAATATAGTTCTGTAAATAATGAATATTTTACCACATGAACAACTTGTAATTATATGACGTTTATTTTTTACTTAAGTACCAAATATCGACAAAATGAACATTATTAACTTAAATAAGCACAGAATGTTCATAACATGGTAATAAGTGATATAAAATGAATAATTAACTTTAAAAAGGTTCTTAAGAAATTTTAAATTAACTCTAGTTTATTATTCAATAGATTAAAGAGTGATCGAGCCAAGTCGGACACGAGTTATGGGACTTTGTCTCAATCTCCTTTCGTTGAGGCATATTTTGTTCTAATACAAGACATTCTTTTATACACTGTATAAACCTCTTTGACTTCTATTTTTATTCAAAATGAATCTTTTCTCTACACAGAGTTTTACTAAATGAAAAAAATTATGTTTCTTTTTAACGTACGTGATAACAATGACCTTTCCTCCGTCGTGAGTATTATTTGATCTTTGGCTTCCTCAGTAAGACATATTATTTTTAAAAGTAAATAAATACCATATAATCTTTTATGTATTTTGGTATTGAAAATGGATTTGATAATGGATTTTTTATGTCAATATATTTATTTTATATAATGTGATTTAAATGTGGAAATGTTTTCGTTCCTTTATAATTGTTTTATGTGTTATGATTTTATAATGGTACTTGGACATTTTATGGGTGGTTACTTGATAAACCAAATGACGGGTGGTGTTGTGAATAAAAGGATGGGTGGTTACATTATAACCTCTAATGAATTGGGTATGGAAGTAATCCATATGGCTATTCTATGTAGTGATATGTGTGGAAGTTGACCGAATGGTTATTCCATTTAAGTATGTTTATGACCCAAGTTACCTTTATATGTTATGTGTTATTTATATGAGTTTTATGGTAATCTTTTGGTTATAAAAGGTTATTTAATGATATTTTAATCAGTGAAGAGTATTTACAACCTCCTAAAGGTGAAAATTATTATTTTATTAAGTATTCATGGTTTACTTGATGTTTTGAAAAACTAACTGTTTTTTTTCATTGTGAATTACTTACTGATCTTTTTATGATCACCCTTTTTTTTGAAATGATTTTCACAAGAAATAATGTGGAATAGGGTCAAGGATGGGATCATGGAAAAGTCATGCTATATTAAACATGGAACTAGACAAGACTCTTTTTTTAAGAGATCATGTTTTGTAAAAAAAATAGAAAATTTGTAGAAGTGTATACTATGTAATCTTTTGATATGTAATAGTCATGATATATTTCTCTAAAACTCTAAACCTGAAAGGATCCTCAATGTGAATTATTCATTTAATTCAATATTAAGTGAGGTTTAAGGATGAGTCTTTATAGTTGTTTTCAAAGGTCCGTTTAGACAACATTATGAGTTAAAAAAATGTTAACTTTTATGTCCCTAAATTAATTTATGGTATGATTGAAATGATATAGAATTTAGAGATTGCCATGTTTCTTTGCCTAATATATTTCTATGTTCAGAATGGTTTTCCATAGAGGAAACAGGTAGATATGTTGGGACGTCATCAGGAGGAAGACAACCTTTCAAATCAATAACCTGAGAGGGTCAGAATTGGAACTGAACAGTTTGTTGCGGTGATGGCAATGTTGACTCAGGATATAAATGGTGGTGGTATCCATGCAGTGATGGAAATGTTGACTCAGGCTATTTACAAACCATTTTTAATTATTTGAGAAGATGATGGAAATGAATGTCCTTGGATAAACCTTATGTAATGGAATGAACTATGTGGAAATAAAATCGATGAATTATTTATGAATTAGGATTAAATAAGAATATTAAGAATTATTTTTTACATATTGTATTTTGGTTTTAATAATCTCTAAACATTTAAAGATTAAATTAAATTTTATAAAAATATGCATATTCACTTAAGAGTTATGGACAACATCATGGGATTATGATATTAAGATTAATCCTATGTAAAAAGATTTAATTCCTCTCGATAAGTTTTATGTGATGTGACTCTACCAAGATTAAGGATATTTTGGGAGAAAATTATAAAAATATAACCCATTGGTTTAGTATATGTTGGAGTTAAAGAGAAATTTTAGTAATATTACCCTTACATTTCATTGAAATATTATTATAGTTATTGATAACTATTAGTGTTAACATGGTCATCAATGACATTTAAATAATAATCGACTAATATTATTATATTTTAAAAATGGTTTCTATTGAAATCCATTATTAAATGATTATTTAATTATTAAATTTAAAGAATGTATGTCATATTTATTCTGGGAACTATATTAATATTGATATCGGAAAAAATATTCCTATATTTGGGGTGAAAACCATTCCTGTATAGTAAGGTTGTGGGTTTTAATCCCATGACCAATGGATGACACTGGTTTCAAAACTACTAGTGGCCTATGTATTTACATTGTTAATACATAAATAGTTAAACGATTTTAAAATTAAATATTTTTTATCAACTAGTTATATAATGTTGAGTTTTAGAGATTAATTTATTATATGGTATAATGTGTGCTTATCATATTGGAATTTGAACATATTTCTAGATATATGTAATGAAACGTTACTCTTTTTTTGATATAATGATCTGTTTAAAGTAAATTTTATTTATTCAAGTATTAAAATATTCTTTTCTATATTATCAATACTATAAGTAATTAGATAATATAAGAAATTAATCAAAGAACAACAAAAGGTTGAAACCTATCAGATAAAATAGAAATCTATCACGTCAATATATTTCCATATATTTGTTATAGTGAAAGAGTTACTCAACATTACGAAATTGATCTTGAAAAAAAAAATTATCATAATAAATTAGTTTTTTTTTGCTTATGGTCCATTAAATCATCATGGACTATAGATTCAAGGACCAAAACATTCCATTAATCATTCAAAAGCTTTTGAATAATGACCTCAATCAAAATATATATTTAATTAATCCTTTCCTCCACGTCTATAAGTTCACATTCCACATCATATCTCCTACCCTAAAACTTAATTATGTAATTTGTCAGATCAACATTGTACATAATTTTATCTCTTATTAAGATGATATTTAAATAACCATGCTTATGATGTCGGTTTCTAAACAATGTATTTTCAAAATAAAAAACTATATAATATTGGAATTATGTTTAATTTTCTATGAAATAATTTATTTAAGGGTAAGATAATTTAACATTCCAATATTTTAAAATATGATCATCATATTCAATAGCATGTATGAAACACCAGAGTTAGTGTAGAATGAAATATAAAATCCTGAGAATTTATGAATTATTTACCATATTAAATAAATTCAATATATGATATAACATTCAATACATTAAACAATAATTTTTTCATTTATTTCGTGCAACAATGATATTCTTCAATGGAATGCATTACATGCAATATCGAGTTTTACCGAATCCAATTAAAAATTCTAATGAAATTTATATCATAGTAATTTAATTAGTGGTAATGAATAGTATTATATAATTTATTAAAATATATTGTTTACAAAAATATAAAAGTGATTCATTGGATACCAATTAATTAGAAATTACAATATAATATTATTGAAATTAAATGATTTTATAAAAAAACCATTTATATTTTACTAAAGGAATTTTATCATAATAAATAAAATTAAATACTATAAATTAACAATAGTAATTATATTTATATATTTTATATTAAATAAATTGAATTTAAATTTATCCAATATTTTTGTCAAGACTAATAAAAGAACAAATGTTATTTTACGTATAAAAATGTATTTTTTAATGATGGTATTGTTCTCTTTTAATGGTGAACTTGTTTTAAAATAATGTTTCGAATCAATTATAAATAATATTTGTGAATATAAAATAAATTTTTTATCTTGTAATTCAATAAATTTCTTATGGTGAATTTTTGGGACTTTTATGAAATGTTTCATTCTTTATAAATATTGGAAAAACATAATTTTAATTAAAAACATTATTTTTTAAAATAGTATCAATTGATAAAATATATTTTATATTAGATTTAAATTTTAAAATTTTCATCATCAAATCAATTAATCCAAATTGTTTCTTTGGAAAAAAATTATATTTATTTTGGATATCAAAATGTAGAATGATCTTGAACATGTTATCATTAAAAATCAAGATTCTTATTCCATACATATGATTATTTTTGAATAAATTATTTCCATATGAGAATTGATCGGGGAAAATTGATTAAATTTTTAGAATAATAAAAATTTATAATTTCTAGTATTTTCAACATAATTCTTGAAAAAGTGATTAGTGAAAATTGATAAAATTAAATAGAATGATTAAGAGAAAAGATAGTCTACTAAGACAAAAAACTTTAAACATAATGATCCAAATGACAAAAACACATGTCCCAAATCTATTTTATATTTCTATTTACACATTATACCTAATTGGATTGAGATTGGTCCAAAATATGAGAAACATAAAATTGAAAAAATGTGGGTTGTGTTCTCCATTTTAAATAATTACATGAGTGATAGTCACCTCAATTTCAAAAGGTCACCCATATTTTCTGTACTTCTCACTTCCAAACAACATTAATACATAATGTAACTGCCAAAATATTAATCAAAAAACAATAAAAAATTCTATTTTCCATATTTTGTTCATAATTCTAACATGTGATGGGTTTTATGAAAACTATTGGATGATACATGAAGAAGAGTTAACAGTTTTCAGCAAGAGACTTTATTTTACATTTTTCCACCAATATATTTTTTTATCATATACCATGATTATATAATATCAAATATTATATATATATATATAATATTAATCATCTTTTAGTGTACTATATCCCTACACAATGCTATCAAATGGTTTATGAAAAACAAATTGTGTACGACAGACTACCTCATCACAAACCTATATCGTTCATTTTTACATTACCACCTCTAAATATTGTTAATGATAATGGATTTAAATTATATTTGTGGTATTTATAAACATGTAATATATCTATAGTAATTATTTAACATTCCTATTTTTTCATCCATTCATTAAGTCACATGATAAAATCACTAGTGTGTACGACAAACTACCACATCATGAAGCAACCTGATTCATCTTTTACTAACACATCACATAAAAGGAGATAATGATAAGGTTAATTATAATTATTTTATATAAATTAGATAATTATGATATTACAAACATATTTACCATTCTGGGTAGAATTTATATATATATATATTTAATCATAAAATAAATGAATGATATTTTCATTGTTTGTGTACATGTGGACTACCACCACCACGAAACGATGTGATTCACCTGAAATCACCACAATACATTAATGTTATTTATTATTATATCATATGGTATTAATTATATTATGATAATTTGTGAAGGTAAAATATTACTTACAACATTTCTGTAATGACCATTAAAAATAGGAAATGTTACTCATTCGTAGGAATGACCCACCATCTCTATGATCATAACATAATTAATGTATCATAAACATCATTGATGATTGTTTTTAAGGGAATAATTATTATATAAATATGATAATTATTTCTTCATTATTATTATAGAGGGTATGTATCTATATAATAAATACATGAACTATAACATTTATAACAACACACAATTGAGAAAACAAGACATTTTCCAGCTGAAACAACAAAAAAATTAGATGATTATTAATGAACCGGAGAAAAGATGTTATAAAAGGTTCATATATGATATAATAAATATTCAAATGATTATTTAATTTGTGAATAACATGTTTAAATTCACTATATATGAGTTCAAAGTGAAGTTATGAAAAATTAAGTGTAAACTAAGGGTATTAATCTCAATTAAATTTCCTGGAGGCATATTATATTATTATGAACCTTATTATTTTTATATGGTATATATATTTAACATTTAAATGTGATATCATTAATTATTAATTTTACATATTTTTTGTTTTAAGTTTAATTATTTCATCTATGGGCATTCGAATTCTGAGTTATTAAGTTGTAAATAATTTCATAAATCATTTTATATTCATTGGGTCATTTTACATTCTCATCATCGTTAATATTAAATGATAATTTTATTAGATACATTTATTATCTATTTTATTTATTTCCACTTGTTTTATATGGATTTATAGTTTATATACATAATAAATTCATCATTTATTCACACTTAAAAAATTTGGTCCATGCAAGGGTTTAATTCACAATAAAAATTTATTCAAGATTGTTAACAATTGAATATATAAGGGCGAAAATTATATGATAGTTATTTAATAAAAAAATAAATTTCTAATTATCTTGTTATTCATGATTACATTCAATTAATAGTAAAATTTTCTTTCCTTTTTACATAAATACTTTAAGAGAATCATTTTAAGAAAACCATATTTCATTTATCTCTTCAGTTAGAAATATTTATTTTTTCAAAACGATGTCTTTAAAAAAACCATTCAAAATTGATTTTATCATTTTTAAAATGAATGATTAATGAATTTTTGACCAATTTTTTCTTTTTACCAAATATAAAATATATTATATTTTTATCTATAAAATAAAAATTGAATTTCATAACCTTTCATCCATACAGAAAGAATGTTCTTTTTACCATGTATGACTTTTACATAATTACACAACATCGTTTAATTGAATATTACATTTCAATATTTCAGGGCAAGTTTTATATAAAATTCATTTAAATACGATCTTCAAAAAAAATATTTTTAATAATATTTATGTTTTAAATGAGATTTTAAAATTTTAACTAATATTTATATCAAATATGTTTTTAAAAATCATTCTATTTAATTGATGACCACAGACATTAATATAACCCCAACCGATAAACATAATATTAATACCATAATTATTACTCGTTTGTATGAGTTATGATTATTTTGACCTTGTATAATATAAACAAGCACTCCCTTTTTATCATTTTGGTAGTCATTAAATTCCCTTGTAGTTATTCACTCTCATAAAATCATTAAAAAATAAATTTACCATTAATCTATAGATCATTTTCATGGATATGATTAACTCCAAAATTGTGAATCATTTTTATAGATGGCTCCTACATGAATTTTATTTTATTGTATAGTAAAAAATTGACAAATTTGAGTCATTTACTATATAAATATATTTGATAAGGTATGTTTTTTTGACCATCAGATAAATATGGATGGATTTGGACATGATATAAAAAGATTGGGGACTAGTTAATTCATAAAATTTGAGGCATATATAGTATCATGTGATTATTCAGTTGGCAAGCCATAGATATGTGGTAATTTACCTAGTATGTATAAAAATTTTATTGAACACAGAATTTGATGGTAAATGTGTCATGTTACTAGGAAACATGGTGTATAATAATTATGTACTTTATTTTTTAAAATTAAATAATTACTTTCTAGGAGTTATTCACTCGGAAATTTTTTCTGGACACATTTCATTTATTATTATTATTTAAATGGAATGATTTTTTGGTTATTTACATTTACCTATTGGTTTTGCATTAAATTTTTATTATGTAACATCATGTAAATCTAATGTATATTTATTTATTTACCTTGATATGTTTATTATTCGTATTGATTCATGACATCGTCCACTTTTCATAACTGTTATAGATCATTTTAGATCACCAATATTGTTTTTTATTTTCCCCATGATTCTATGAAGCTTAATATGATTTATATGAAGCAATTAAATATGTGGAATATTGTTATTATATATTTTATTATTAATTTTGTGTACTAATATGTAATATGGGAATCATGTATGTATCTTGTTTTCCAGGACTACTATATTGATCGGTCTATCACAATGCATTTCCATGTATCTTATTCCAATGTAATTGTTGAAATCATAAAATCTATGAATATAGGGTTAGGGTACTTACATTAAATATCATTACATGTTCCATCATTTCATTTTTGAAATAATTGAATCCCCACAATCTTAATATAATTTGTAATAATATAATTATACTTAAAATAGTTAATGTTATAATATAAAATAATAATTGGTGTAAAAAATTGAGATACACACCACATCAGAAATGGTTGAATAAATATTTAATTTAAGGATTTCCACAAATGGTGTTTAGAGTGAAGAAATAAATATTCATAAAAATATAGAATTGTACACTAGTAAAATTGGCACTCAACATAAGTGGGAAAACATTGGGGCTATTTTTCATAACATTAAATGTTCCATTACATTGATTATGATATTAGAAATAATTTATCATGTTATGGAATATATATTTGAATGAAACAAATAGGGATAATACATAATGTTATGAAAGATTCTTCTATGTATAACCAGAATTCATCAAATAATAAATAAATATTGATATTCAATAGATTCTTTTACCTTGAAATACTGTATGAAATTATTATAAACAATTCATATTCATAAGATCAGTTCTATTTTAAGACTACCATGTAATGTAATGTTGAAAATGATAGAAGGATTCTATGAATAATGAAGGTAAATGAAATGAAGAAGGACTACATGAATTCATTGGTGTGTAATGTACAGAAATATTCAATAAAGAATAAATCTAAGAAGAAGGTACTGTAATATATAATACAAAATAAAATATGAATTTATTATGGGATAGAGGGAAATAATATTAAAATATTTATGTAGTAAATGAATACTAAAATTAAATTATGTTATATAGAGAATAACATTAACACTATTATAGAAATAAAAAAGTTGATTGGAATGGGGGAAGAAATATCTGATGAATGCATTTATGTTTACAATAAATAACGCTAGAATGTTCAAAATACTAATATAAAATATGTTTTTTGGCGGATTTTTCTCTTCATGCATCAATGATGATAAATTTATGACATTTTAAACTAGAAAAAAGAAACAATTAAATCAATGAAAGAATATTTTTAATGATTTCATGGTTTCTATAAATGATAAATATTAGTAGAAGTATAATTATGAAATTAATATGGAGGTCTTAATGGTTTTCTTCATTGAAAAATTATATTATTCAAAAAATTAAATGAGACCTATATTAAAGAATATTGTACCACTATAATATTCCTAATAAATAATCCCACAAAAAAAAATATAAATGTAATAAAAAAATATCCTAATATAGAAATATGATTGATTCTACGAAATTCATGTGAATATTCTTGAAGAATGTTAATTATGTAGTGAAGGGAGTTTGTGGGATTATAAAATTTTGTATTCCTTATTTATCTTATTAATGAAACAATATTATACAACTTATGACATATTATGTTATAATGAATATCAATCAGAAAAGATAAATTAAAAGTAATTAAATAGAGTGGGAAAATCAAATAATGTTCATGTAGGTGGTTCTATAATACTCTTATATTTAAATAAAAGGGTTAAAAATATATATAATCAATGATCGTAGAAACAAGATATTGATGTACCAGTTTATAAAAGAATAAAATTACATAAAGGATGAAACTTTAGATAATGATGATGCGCATTTATTATAACATCAAATGTATATAAGGAAATATGATATTTTAAATGTTATTAATTTTTAAGAATTAAATAATAATTTTACATTAAAGACATTTTTATGTCTTATGGTGTACCTGATATGCAATAATGATTTTCTTTAAAATCTTACATTGCAAACCACATTGAGTTCTGCAGAAAAATAATAATATAATGTTATTTTAAATGGTAGTTAATGTAGTGTCGTTTTGTTATCATGAATTGAATGAACTAACTAAAATTGAATATACATGTTTTTTAAATTTTTTACATTTATCGAATAAATTTTACAGGTGTAAAATAAGAAATAATCAAATTTTATGCATAAATACTATAATAATCATTAACAGTCTGATTTACCACATTTCGATGTGGAATATTTTTTAAATCAAGTTTTTGTAACTTTTATATGTTCTATTTGAGAAATTTAAATTTTTCTCTAGATTAGAAACTTTAGAATTTACTTTGGGTAGATTTTTTGAATTTTTCTGATAAAAATCATTTTCAATGAATAGTGAAAATATTGTGTTTTAATTCAAAAATGCATTTTAATATAATCTATTTATATGGTTATATTATCTTATTAATTGATTTGATAGTTTGATTATTTTATTTTTAATATTTATTCCAATTTTATTCATTGGAAGTAATTTATCTTTGAAATTGGACATAAACAAGTTTCAATATTTTGATATTATTATTTCTTAAAGACACGTATTTTGATTTGACCATGGGAAGTAATTTTATATTAATTTACGCCACTTATGAGTTTTGAATTTTGAAAAAATAATTCCATAAAGGGAATTAGGAGGTCAAACTTGTGCAAATTGTTAACTTTTATTTTTATACATTTTTACCTTTTATATACTCAAATATTTTAGATACCATTGATAAAGAGTAAATCTAGTTAATAAGGACAAATTTATATTATAATAATAAAATAAAATAACCCTAAAATGTGTCTTAATAATATTTTTTGATACATGTCTATCCATGGGAATCCTTAGGGGTAGATTTCGGGACCCCATGGTGCCACATGGGAGTGATAATGACAATTTAAATTAATTAATTTAATTAAAAGACAAAAATGACATAAACATATATCATTTAGTATATCAGTTATTACATGGGGTTATATTAGTAATATCTTCGACTATAAATATGAATTTTAAATTTAAAAATATTTCCAATATCATGATTTTTTTATAATTTTTAGAAATCCAATATATAAAATTATTTATCACACAATAATGATGCATTGTTTCCCTCATTATTGAATGATTTAAATAAATTAGATCATAAAAATTAATCAAATATCCCAAAACCATCAAATTAATATTAGATGATTTTATTTCGAACAATAGTTATCTTACCTTCAACTTTAATAAGTTTTGGACCTTTAGAAACTAAAAATCATTATATAATAAAATAATAATTTCCAACATTACTAAAGAGCCCCTCCACGCCATTATAAAAATCCCCCACCTCTAACCCATTACTCACACCTCTCAATCCCCTTTTATAATCTAAAATCTAAGCAAATAACCTCTATATATCCCTCTATTACACCTATAATTCTTACCTTAGGCATAAGGCACATCAAGAAATTCTTTTTGGTTCAATCCAATTGGAGTTGTCTGATTAAATGGAAACACCATCTTTTATGTTCTTTTATTTTATATTAAATATGCACCCCCTAAACAATTTTTATTCCTTTAATTTCTAAAAAAATATTATCCTAAATATAATAGGTTTTTTTATGAGTAGGATTTGATCTACTCTTGTACACACCTTCATCTAATGGGTATAGAACATTCTATTTCAGTGGATGACGAACTACTATATCATGAAACGATAGTTGTTCAATATTTACCTACCACCTCTTATAGTATTCATTTAGATGGAACTGTATTTATATGTGATATATATTATATTTATATTATTTCAGTTCTTTTGTATTATTCATTTATATAATACCATTATGGTTCCCATAGTGGGTAAATATGATCATTTCCTTTGAGGATGTACGGAATACCGCCCCCAAAAAGTGACACGAATCATTCATTCCATACATAGAATGTATAAAGGATAGAGTTAATTAAATTATATATCATATTATTCTAGATTTATTATATAACAATTAATCATTATGTTTTTATTCCTTTAAATATGAAATATAAATGAATATAGCGTTCCGTCTTACGTAAGACTAACTGTCTCTATGAACGGTGCATTTCATTTCTTACCAGAAAATCTTATGTACTGTTATAATTACATATATATATATAATGCATATATATGACATATATTATATATTAATCATTAATATAATTCTTTAGATAATGAATTTTGACCACGTGGAAAACATGTAATTATAAGGAGTCCATTTTCGACTCAATTACCAATCATCGACAAAAACATGCATTATTAACATAAATGGTTACATAATGTTTATAGCAAGGTAATAAGTGATATAAAAGTAACAATAAACATGGAAACTGTTATTGAAAAAGTATAAATTTACTTAAATTATTATTCATGTGATTAATGAACGAACGAGTCATGTCAGACACAAGGTAAGGGACTTCGACTCAATCTCCTTTCATTGAGGCATATTTTTTTATACACGAATTTATTTTATATGGTGTATAAAATACTTTGACATTTCATTTCACTCAAATTGAATAATTTTCTTAAGAATAATTTGACTAAACGACAAATAATATTGTTTCTTTTTAATGTAGAGGTTGACAATAACCTTTCCATCGTCGCGAGTATTATTTGATCCTTGGCTTCCTTAACAAGATGTAATATTTTTAAAAGAAAATAAATACCACATACTCATTTACATATTATGGTATTGAAAATGGTTTTTATAATGGTTTTTTAAGTTAATATATTTCATTGATATATTGTGACAGAAATTTGGAAATTGTTTTTTCCATTTTATTTTTTAAGTGTTGTGAATATGTTATGGTTCTTGGAAATTTTTTATATATATGGGTGCTTCTGTGATAATCCTAAGGCGGGTGATACTAAGATAACACTCCAATTCAATGGGTAACATGACATAGTTAAACATGAATGTTTCTACTAATATATTTAGGGAATATATTGTGAAGTGTATTGTAAATATAACTCTCTACGTGGATGTGAAAGCTACAACGTAAGTATGTTATGGATGCTACATGTTAACTTTATGATTTTTTTATTAAAATATGATATTCATAAATCTTACGATTACATTAGTTATGTTAAAGATCTTGTTTTCAGTCTTATTGATGAACTAATTTTTTCTCTCTTTGTCTTATAACTGTTACTGATCTTTTTAAATTCATCCCATGTTTTCAAATGTTTTTCACAAAACATTATGATGACTAGTGTCAAGGAAGGGATCAAGGAAAATTCATTCTATTTAAAACATGGAACTATACATAACTCTTTTTTTCAAGAGTTTTTATTTTATGATGAAAATTTAAACTGAGTAGAAGTGTCTACTTTGTAATTTTTTAGATTTAATTTAATATTTATGGCCTATTTTCTAAAACTGTAATCCTGAAAATATCCATAATGTGAATTATCCATTTAATTCCAGATTATGTAATATTTTAATGAGGGTTCTGTATATTTGGTATCAAAGTTCAGTTTAGTTAACTTTAGGATTTAGGATATTGTTAAATTAATTGGCATAAATAAATTAATGTTATGAATGAAATGATATAGTATTTAAATATTTCCATGTTGCTTCACCAAAGAAATTTCTATGTTCAGAATGGTTTTTTGTAGAGGAAACATTGAAGCTATGATGGGATGACATCTGGAGGAAGGCATACTTCCACATCAGAAACCTAAGATGGTCAGAACTCGAACCCAATAGTTTGTTGTAGTGATGGAATAGTTGACTCAGGCTATAAATAGAGGTGGTATCAATGCACGTGATCAGACAGATCAACCACAGAGGAATATGTCTGTATTAGATCAATTCATGTGGAAATATCCACCGTAATTCAGAGTATTATCTGACTATGTGCTAGCATAATGATGGATTAAAGCACTGGAAAATATTTTTAATGTCTTGGGGTGTTTAAAACATCATACATTTTGTCTTTAAGTTTACCATTTTGAATGTGAAGCTAATCAGTGGTGGTCGATGGTGAAAAATACCTGGGATAGTGAGGATATTGGTGCTCTTGATTAGAATGAATTCAAAGGTACATTTCTTGGGAAATATATTCCTAAGGTGGTTCATCTTATGATGGAAAAACAATTCCTATAATTGAGGTAGGAGGATGGCTTAGTGTCTTCTTATGATGCAAAATTCACTCGACATGAAAGGTACTCTCCAAATTACATAAGATATCATGATAGTAAAATCCACTATTTTTACTCAAGATTAATGCCAAAGTATAAAAGGAATTTAGCTTCTCGTGAGTTCAAAAGTTTTGAAAAAGTTTTTATTTGTGTGTAGAAGGTGGAAATTTAGTTTTTATATGATCAGGTGTTCATTAAAAAACAACGAAATATGTGGTCAAGGTGGCATATGAAAGGGGAGAACTCTTCAAAAAAGTCTGATGGTAAGAAACATAATTTTAAAATTTGTGAAAATTTTGGGAAAAACATGCTGGGAAATATCTTTTGAATTCTGGTAAGTGATACCTATGTAGTAAAATGGTACATAAGGCTCTTAATTACATTAAACATTATCCTAGTAATTGTTAGAACAAATATAATTTATAGTCAGTAAAATATTTTAAGTGCGATGAAATGGGTCATTATGAAACTGAGTGTCCAATGAATAACTAAAATTAGGGAATGAATCCAGAATAAAATCAGAAAGGGTTGGTGAAATACATGGACACTTCTTCAACAAATTGTGGTCCATCAAATGAAGTAGTATCAGGTACAATTTTTGTTTTTTCAGATTACTCCAAAGGGTTGTTTGATTTAGGGTCTACATATTGGTTCATTTTTGAGAAGTTTTCTAGTAAATCAGCAATTCCATATCAAGACATGAATCCTTAACTTATGGTACAAACAAAAGTGGGAAATGTTGAGACAAAAAAGAAATTATATGAACCTTCATGTACTACTGTGAGAAAGGAATCAACCTAAAAACTTTATTGTACTTCCTATTGTATATTTTGATTTAATTATGGGTATGGATTGTATTTCAGTTATCATGTTGAGATTTACATGAGAGCTAAAGAGATATCTTTTCAGATAGATTTTTAGTTTGTGTAGAATAACAAACCCTTACTTTTGATAATATTTCAGGAAGCTGAGAAACTAGTAAAAGATGGAAATGAATGTCAGCTTTCACATATTTTCAAAAATAATGGAACTATTTAGATTAATGTTTTTTCATTGGAAAATGATTACCTTGATGTTTTTCCTGATGGATTTTCTGGTATAATACCTGATCAGGAAGTTGAATTTAATATTGACTTAGTTTCTGATTCTAGTCCAATTTCAAAACCCCCTTATTGAATGAATCAAATTGAACATTAAGAGTTAATGAAGCAATAGCATGTGTTATTAGATAAAGGTTTCATATGACCTATAACATCACTATGTCATGCTCGCATATTATTTTTTAAAAATAAAGAATGTTAAATGAGACTTTTCATTTTTATAGAGTGTTGAATAACATCACTATTAAGAACATGTATCATATGCCCCATATCAATTATTTGTTTGATCAGCTTCGGGGAGCTTAGTATTTTTCAAAGAATGACTTGAGGTCAGGGTACCATCAGTTAATGGTAAAGGAATCAAACATTATGAAGACCGTGTTTTTCTCTAGATATGGCCATTATGAATTTTTTGTTATGCCTTTTGGGTTAACAAATGCAACTACTATATTCATGGATCTTTTGAATATAAATTATTGTGAGTTCTTGGATAGGGTTGTGGATGTGATCATTGATAATATTATGGATTATTCTAAAAGTAAATAAGACCATCAAAATAATTTAACGGTCTTCATAAAAACCATAAAATAAAATATGTAATATATGGAATTCAGCATGTGTGATTTTTGGTTACAACAAATTTATTTCCTTGGTCACATTATTTCAAATAAATGGAAAAAATAGTTTATCATGATAAAACAAAAGTTGTTGTAGAATGACCAAGACCAGAAAATACAACTGAGATTTGTAGTTTTTTTTTGGATTTTTGGGTTATTCGGAGGTTTGTTGAATATTTTTCACGGTTATCTAACCCACTGACTATGTTAACTCAATAAGTTGTTAAGTTAATTTGGATAAAATATTGTGGTGATTTTATTCTAGAATTGAAAATAACATTCATGAATACTCCTGGTTTAGCACTACCTTCCAGAAATGGTGAGTTTGTTATCTCCAATGATACTTCGTTGAAAGGACTTCATTGTGTCACAATGAAGAATGATTAGGTATTTCCTTATGTTTCATGTCCGTTGCAACCTTTGGAGTTAAATTACCTTACACAAGATTTGTAATTATCTATTGTTGTTTTTTATTTAATAATTTGGGGGAATCATTTTTTTGGATTAAAATGCGAAATATATACTGACCAAAAAATTTTTAAGAATATATTCACTCATAATTGATTAAACATGAGACGAAAGATATGGTTGGAATTAATAATGGATTATGCATGTGCGATTCGTTTCCACCTGGGAAAATAAAATAAATTGGATGGTGATTTGAGTCTAAAATGTAATGCTACATAAACCTTGTTATGTTTGGAATAAGATCCTTTGATTAAAGACATGATGAACATTGGCATAGAAGTTGATAGTGAGGGAAATTATTCAATTTTGATTCTAGTTTCATTGAAATCACCTCTATTAGAAAAGATTAGGCAAGCACATAAGGAATACAGTGAGTTTCAGAAAAATGTAAAGTTGGTTAGGAAGGGTAAGAATCTATAATTTAACATTGATAATGATTGTATTCTATGGTTTCAGAATAGATTATGTGTGCCTTGTGATTCACAATTGAATAAATAATTTTTATGTTACACTCATACTTCTCCGTTTTTAGTTCATCCTGGCAGTTCTAAGATGCACATTGATATTCAGGAGTATTACAGGTGTGATAGAATGAAAATATTTTTTTTGTCTAGTGTTTGAATTTTCAACAGGTTAAAGAAAAGTGTCATTTACCAAAAGAGTTGCTTCAATCATTACCAATTCCACAGTGGAAATGTGAATATATATCCATGGACATTGTTTGGGGGGTTACCAAAGTCATCGTGAGGTAGTAATGAAATCTGGGTTATTATTGATCGTTTTACTAAATCTTCTAATTTACATTCTATTCAAGATACTTTTTATCAAGATCATACTTCTCGGTTTTATGTTAATTAGATTGCCAGGCTACATGGAATTCCCCTCTCCATTGTATTTTATCGTGATCCTAGGATTACCTCTATCTTTTCGAAAGGCCTTATGAAGTCATTGGGTACTAAATTTAATTTTAGTACAACATTTCATCCTCAGTCAGATATCCATTCATAAAAAACAATTCCAAACGTGGAGGATATGCTACATTCTTTTTAACTAGATTAGTTTGGAAGTTGGTAAAAACATATTATTTGGTTGAATTTTCTTATAATAATAGTTTTTATTCTAGTATAATGATGGAGTCATTTGATTCATTATATGGGAAGCTGTTGAAAACTCTATCTTTTTTGGAGGAAGTAGGTGAAAGAAAGCCGATGGGACTCGAATTGGTAAAAGAGATGGGAGAAAATGTTCAGTTTATTCAAGAGCATATGAGAAATGCTCAGAGTATGTTGAAAGGTTATACAAAATTCTGGATGAAGGATCATTCTTTTGAGGTAAGAGATCACATATTTCATAAAGTATCTCCAAGGAAAAGTGTTACGTGTTTTCATGTGAATGGAAAGTTGAGTCTGAGTTTTATTAGACCTTATGAAATTCTAGAGAAATATTCATCATTTTCCTACAATGTGGCATTATCTCCATGTTTTTCCAAGGTACACACTGTCTTTCATGTTTCAATATAGAGAAAGTATATGCCAGATCCATCTAATGTTTTGAGCCAAGAGGTACTTCAGTTGGTAGAGAATATCCCTTTTGAGGAACAACTAGTATAGATTTTTGACCAAAAAGAGAAAGTGTTGAAGAATTCAGTAATTTATCAGGTAAATGTTTTGTGCAAAACTCATTTTTATGAAGTTTCCAGGTGGAAATCTATTAATTCTATGAGGGATAAATACCCCCACTTATTTGATAAGTGAATAAAAATTGGGAGAATCCAATTTCAAAAAATGGGGAAGGATGTAACATCACAGCTAAAAAAAGAAATTTGATATTTTCATATTTATTAATATTTTTCAAATAAATATTAATTTTACTTTTAAAAAGGATGCTATGTCTGATGGTTCACCTAATACAAAAAAATAGGTTTCTTGTAAATATTACGTTGTAAACAACATTGAGTTATATTGAAAAGTAAGAATATACTATTATTTAAAATGGTAGTTGATGCATAAATATTATATTGGGGGAATGGAAAGAACTAACTACTATATGAATATACATATTTTTTAAATGTATTTACATTTATCCAATAAATTTTAGAGGCTTAAAATAAGAATGAATCTGATTTTATGTATAAATACTCTAATATTCATTAAAAGGACGGATTACCGCCTTTTGAGTGAGAACCATATTTAAATATATAATTTTTAACTTTTATATATTCAATTTGACAAAATATAATTCTCCTTTAAATTCAAGAAATCAAAATCTACTTTGGGTATGTATTTGGTATTTTTATGATAAAATTTATTTTTAATGAATATTGAAAATACTAAAATTTAGTTTAATACTACCATTTCGTAGAATTTATTTATAAGGTTATATTTTATTTTTAATTGGTTTCAAATTTAAATTATATTAGGTTTTTACCATTTAATAAAATTATTTTCATTGTATGCAATTTTATTTTGAAAATGGAAATAAACAAGTGTCAATCTTTTGATAGTTATTATTTCTTAAAAACATGTTTTTTGTTTTGTCAATGGAAATTAATTTTAAATTAATTTCTACCACTTATTTGTTTTGAATTTTGAAAAATGGATTTAATTTTTGGAATCATGAGGTCATATATTTTTAAATAGGTAGCATTTATTTTTTGACATTACGAATATAAGGCCCTGGCCTTAAACATTACTTAATATTGAATTAAATGAATAATTCACATTGATTATCTTTTCAGGTTTAGAGTTTTAGATAATTATAACATAACTATTACATCTCAATAGATTTACAAAGTAGACACTTCTACCAAGTTTCCATATAATAAAAAACTCATAAAAAGAAACATGTCTAGTTCCATGTTTTAGATAGCATGGCATTCCCTTGATCCCATCCTTGACCTTATTCCACAATAAGTCATGTGAAAAGCATTTCAAAAAAACTTGGGGTGAGCATAAAAAGCTCAGTAAGGTATACACAAAGAATGAAAACTGTTAGTTTTTCATACATCAAGTAAACCATGTATACTGTATCAAAGTAATACCTTCACCATCATCAAGTAGTAAAAAACTCTTCACTGAATAAAATATCATTACTTACCTTTTTGTAACCAAAGGATTACCATAAAACCCATATAAAGAACACATAACATGTATAAAGGTAACTTGGTACATAAACATACTTATGTGGAAAAACCAAATGGTCGACTTCCACACATATCACTTAATGGAATAGCCATACGACCAATATCCATACATACATAATGGAATAGCCATACGTCCGACTTCCATACCCAATGCATTGGAGGTTATAACGTAACCACCCGTCCTGGTATTCACGGCACCACCCGTCATATGGTTTATCACGTAACAACCCGTCAAATGTCTAAGTACCAATATAAAATCATAAAACATAAAACCAATATAAAGGAATGATAACATTTCCACATTTCAATAACAATATATCATTTAAATATATTGACATAATAGAATCATTTATCAAAACCATTTTTAATACCAAAATACATAAAAGAGTATATGGTATTTAATTTATTTTAAAAACATTACGGCTTGTTGAGGAATCCAAAGACCAAATAATACTCGCGGTGGCGGAGAAGTCGTTGTCGCCGCATACGTAGGACAAAAACATTCCCTTTTGTCATTTAGTAAAACGATTAGTATAAAAAGATTCCTTTTGAATAAATGTAAAATTCAAATGGTTTTATACACCATATTAAATAAATTGGTGTATAAAACAAAAATGTGCCTCAATGAAAGGAGATTGAGATTAACTCCCTTACCTCGGGTCCGACTTGACTCGATCGTTCTTTTACGTCCTGAATAATAAACTTGAGTTAATTTCAACTTGCTTAAGAACCTTTTTCAAGTTCATTATTACTTTTATATCACTTATTACCATGTTATAAACATTATGTAATCATTTAAGTTAATAATGTTTGTTTTGTCGATATTTAGTTCTTAAGTCGAAAGTAGACTTCTTACAATTACATGTTGTTTGTGTGGTCAAAGGTACTTTATATCCAGAATGACATTCCTGATTTTGATATCATATATATCATATATATCCAGCATATACATGTATTTATAATATTTCATAATCATTTAGAGGTACGAAATGAAATGCACCGTTCATGGAGACGGTAAGCCGTACGTACGCATGAACGTTACTTTCATTTCTTTGTCATATTAATGGAATTAAAAATAAATGATAGGTATGTATATTTTAATTCCAGAATTATATTCATCATTTAGATGTATTATTCAATATATATATCCATTATATACATGTACATTTATTAGTACATTACATTTGGGGATAAGAAATGAAATGCATCGTTCATGTAGACGGTAAGCCATACGTACGCATGAACGCTACTTTCATTTTTTATCTCATACTTTAATGGAATTAAATAATAATTATATAGAGGTATATTATAATTCTAGTATAAAAGCATATATAATAACTTTAAATCCATCATTTATACGTCCCAAATATGACATTAACGAATCACATCACTTTGAGGGGGCGGTTGTCCGCACTTCCTTAAATGAAGATATCATGTTTACCCATAATGGAAACCATAAGGGTATTCCCAAATTGAAAAATAAAGAAGCTTAAGGAAAACATAAACATATTATATATCATATATAAATATAGTTTCATCTTAATGTCCACCTTTAAGGTGTTAAAATAATGTTGAACAATCATTGTTTCGGGAGGCAGAAATTCACCATCCACGGAAACAGTATGTTCTTTAACCATTAGATGTAGGTATGTGTAAGTGTAGCTCGAATAATTCTTATAAAAACATCCCAGTATATTGAGGATACAGGAGTTGTTACAAAAGAAAAGAATAAAAGAGTTTAGGGGGTTGGAGAAGCAAAATAAAACAAAAGTACTCAAAATAAGACATTACCTTAAAATCAGATAACTCTCTTAGATTTGAGCTCAAATGCTTCCTTGGGAAGACTTCTGCCCTAAAAGAGGCTTCATGGAGTAATAGAGGGATGTGGAGAGACAAAATGGGTAGGGTTTGGCCGAGCCACTGTCTTTGGGAGTGTGGGTATGGAGGTAGAGGTGGGGGCCTTTTATAAGAGGTGAGGAGGGGCACTCTTGGAAGGTAAAGAAAAGTCACTTTATTTCAAAATGTTATTCGGATTTAAGAGGTCCCACATTGATGTGTTTCTATGATAAGGTGATAAGGGTTCTAAATCCACCCATACAATAGGTTTTGTCCATGTGTAGGTCTTATATTTTACATTATCTTTCCATTTTATTTAAATCGTTAAATAATGAGGTCATCGCTGCACCATCATGATGTCATAAATAATTTAATTTATTTAATGTCTAAAAATTATAAAAAAAACCACCATGATGTAGGAAATATTTTTATCTTTCTAATGAATATCTATAGTCAAAAATCTGACTTGTATAACCCCATGTAAAAATTGATTTAGTAAAACACCTCATGTGTGTGTTATTTTTACTTTAACATTAAATAAAAGGCTATTTATGTCATTTCCCAACCAAAGTGGCTCCATTGGGTCCAAAAGTTGACCCATGGATTGTCTTGGTCGTCCTTGACACATCCAATAAGGTTAGGACATGTTTCAAGGTATTTTCATTTTATTATAATATCATTTTTTCCTTAAATTGCACTAATTACATCTAATCGCTATTTAGAACTTAAAATTTACTATTTACCAAAAAATTATTTTAATCTCATTGAACCACATTTTACTTCTTAATAACAACCATGTATGTCGGATTTTTGAAATTAAAAACACAGAAGTGGTAAAATTTCATTTAAACGAAAAAATCGGTTTTTATAAGTACCACTTAGTGGTTTCACTATTCATCAAAAATTGAAGTTTTTCAGAAAAATACCAAAACTTCACCCTAAGCTATATTTGATATTCCGAATTCAAAAATGAAGTCCATTTTATAAAATTCACAACATATAAGTTGCATTAATTAATTTAATAATTAATTCCCACTGTTAGAGCAAATAGCGTGTTTTTATGAAACAATAAGTATCAAAAGATTGACACTAGTTTAAGTCCCATTTCAAAGTGAAATTAATTCCAATGAACACTATTGCATTTAATGGTAAAAATATATTCTAATTTCAATTTAAAACCAACTCAAAAGATAAGCTAATCATCTTAAAAAATAATATTAAAAAGAGGTTTTGAATTAAAATACAACATTTTTACACTATTCAGGAAAAAAATGAACATTATCAGAAAGATGCCAAAAAATTACACAAAGTAAATTTTGATGTCCCGATTCTAAAGAAGAGTTATATTTGGTCCAATAGAAATTATAAGATCGATCAAAACTATATTTAATGACGGTTCGCCGTCAAAAGGTGATAAGTGGAACTTTCGTGAAAATTAGAGTATATAAGCCTAAAATTGATTTCTTTTCATATTTTAAGCCTTTATCCTTTATTAGATAAATGTAAAAACATTTAACAAACATATATAATCATATTTTATTTATTTATATCCATTCCCGCCTGTACAACGACTACGTGTTAACTAACATTTAAAATAATATTATTTTATTACTAGTGTGCAACGTACGTTTTCCAAGGAACTCATCGTTGCGTATCGGGTACACTATCGATCATAGCAACCCCTTGAAAGTAAAATTAATATTTAATTCGTAAATATTAATAAATATGAAAATTATTTATTCTTTATTTACCTGGGCTGTTACATCCTTCCCCTCTTTTGGGAATTGCCTCCTCGTAATTTTATTCACTAATCAAAATAAGTGGGGGTATTTATCCCTCATAACATTTTCAGATTCCCACGTTGCCTCTTAAACCATATGGTTTTTTCACAAAACCTTTACCTGGTAAATTACCTTATTTCGCAATACTTGCTCTCTTCGGTCAAGAATCATGACTGGTTGTTCTTCATAAGAGAGATTCTCTTCCAGCTGAACTACCTCTGGACTCAAAACATGAGATGGATTTGGCATATACTTTCTCAGCATTGAAACATGAAAAACATTGTGTACCTGAGATAAACTCGGAGGTAATGCCACTCTGTATGCAACTGATCCAACTCTCTCCAGAATTTCATATGGTCCAGTGAACCTTGGACACAAATTTCCTTTCTTAACAAATCTCATCACACTTTTTCATGGAGAAACCTTGAGAAAAACATGATCACCTACCTCGAAAGATAGATCCTTCCTCCGGTTATCCGCATAACTCTTCTGCCTGCTTTGAGCTGTTCTCATGTGTTTCTGAATCAACTGAACTTTTTCTGCCATCTCTTCTACCAATTCTGGTCCCATCAGCTTCCTTTCACCCACTTCATCCCAAAATGCTGGAGTTCGACACCGCTTCCCATATAATGCCTCAAATGGTTCCATCTGTATACTGGAATGAAAACTGTTATTCTAAGAAAACTCAACCAAAGAAAGATGTTGGTCAAAACTTCCCTGATAATCCATCGAACAAGCTCGTAGAATATCCTCCAAGGTCTGAATTGTTCTTTCTGACTGCCCATCTAAATGCGGATGAAATGCTGTACTAAAATTTAATTCAGTACCCAACGACTTCTGAAGGCCTTTGAAAAAGTTAGAAGAAAACCTGGGATCACAGTCAGATACAATAGAGAGAGGAAATCCATGTAACCTAACTATCTCTTTAAGATACAAACGGGAAAGTTGATCTAGGGAAAAATTATCTCGTATGGCAAGGAAATGAGCAGATTTAGTCAAGCGATCAAAAATAACCCAGATTGCATTATTACCTCGAGATGTCCTCGGTAATCCCATAACAAAGTCCATGGATATGTTTTCCCATTTCCACTCTGGCACTAGTAAAGGCTGAAGCATCCCTTTCAGTAACTGCCGCTCTACTTTAACCTGCTGACAAGTCAAACACTTCACAGTAAAATTAGCAATATCCCTTTTCGTTTCATCCCACCAGTAATACTCCCGCAGATCCATGTATATCTTAGTACTGTCAGGATGAACTGAAAACGGGGAACTATGAGCTTCACATAACAACTCTCTCTTCATCTGTGAATCACAAGGCACACACAATCTCTTCCCAAATCTCAAAACACAATCACTATCAATGTAGAATTCATGAAACTTACCTTTCTGAACCAGCTCTTCCTTTTTCTGCAACTCACTGTATTGCTTCTGTGCTTTCTTGATTCTGTCTAATAGAGAAGATCTCACTGATACCTGAAACAAAATAGAAGAACATCCTGCACCAACAACTTCTATGCCAAAGTTCATCAAATCCTTAACCAAAGGATCAAGTTCCAAACGCAACATCTATAATGAAGCGTTACTTTTTCAACTCAAAGCATCGTCCACTTTATTTACTTTTCCCGGATGGTAATGAATTGTGCAATCATAATTCTTGATTAATTCCAGCCATCTCCTCTATCTCATGTTCAATTCTTTCTGAGTGAATATATACTTCGAACTTTTGTGATCAGTATATATTCCACACTTTACTCCATACAAATGATGCCTCCAAATTTTTAAAGAAAAAACAACAGCAGCTAATTCCAAATCATGTGTATGGTAATTTACCTAATGAGTTTTCAACTGATGTGAAGCATAATCAATTACCTGAACATTCTGCATAAGGGCACAGCCAAGTCCCTTCAATGAAGCATCACTGTATATAACAAACTCACCATTCCTGGAAGGAAGTGCCAAAACTGGAGTATTCACCAATCTTCTTTTAAACTCCTGAAAACAATCATCACATTCTTTTGTCCAGATGAACTTAACACCCTTACGAGTTAGCTTAGTCATTGGACTAGATATCCATGAAAAAAGTTCAACAAACCTTCGGTAGTAACCTGCCAAACCAAGAAAACTACGGATCTCGGTTACATTTGTGGGTCTTGGCCATTATTCAACAACTTTTGTTTTAGCAGGATCAACAGTTAGGCCATCTTTTGAAATAATGTGACCCAGGAATGAAATTTTTTGTAACCAAAACTCACACTTGATATTTTCCATACAGTTTCTTTCCTTTTATGGTTTGAAAGATAACCCTTAAATGTCTTTCATGATCATCTTTACTTTTAGAAAACACCAAAATATCATCAATGAAAACAACCAAAAATTTTCACCTGAGTCAACTGATCCATCACTACAACAAACTATTTTGTTCTGATTCTGACCATCTCAGGACACTGATTTGAAAGGTCATTTCCCTATGTATGCCTTCCAAGAAAAGATTCTTTGTTTCCTCTACAAAAAACCATTCTTAACATTGAAATACCTTAGGCAAAGAAACATTGTAATCCGTAAATTCTATATAATTTCAATCATATTAACTTATAATTTAACAATTTTCTATCTCCTAAAGTTGTCTAAACCGACCTCTAATACCAACTATAAGGCCTCGGCCTTAAGCATTACTTAATATTGAATTAAATGAATAATTCAAATTGAGGATATTTTCAGGTTTAGTGTTTTATAGAATTAGAACATAACTATTACATCTCAAAAGATTTACAATGTAGACACTTCTACCTAGTTTTCCTAGAATAAAAAACTCTTAAAAATAAACATGTCTAGTTCCATGTTTAATATAGAATGACATTCCCTTGATCTCATACTTGACCTTATTCCACATTAAGTTCTATGAAAAACGTTTCAAAAAACATTGGGTGAGCATAAAAATCTCAATAAGGTATACACAAAGAATTAAAACTGTTAGTTTTTCAAACATCAAGTAAACCATGTATACATTATCAATGTAATACCTTCACCTTCATGAAGTAGTAAAAAACTCTTCACTGAATAAAATATCATTACTTGCCTTTTTGTAACCAGAGGATTACCATAAAACCCATATAAAGAACACATAATATATATAAAGGTAACTTGGGACATAAACATACTTATGTGGAATAACCAAACAGTCGACTTCCACACATATCACTTAATGGAATAGCCATACGGCCAACTTCCATACATACTTAATGGAATAGCCATACGGCCGACTTCCATACCCAATGCATTGGTGGTTATAACATAACCACCCGTCCTGGTATTCACGGTACCACCCATCATATGGTTTATCACGTAACCACCCGTCAAATGTCCAAGTACCAATATAAAATCATAAAACATAAAACCAATATAAAGGAATGATAACATTTCCACATTCCAATCACAATATATCATTTAAATATATTGACATAATAGAATCCTTTATCAAAACCATTTTCAATACCAAAATAAATAAAAGAGTATATGGTATTTATTTTATTTTAAAAACATTACAGCTTGTTGAGGAATCCAAAGACCAAATAATACTCGCGGTGGCGGAGAAGTCGTTGTCGCCGCATACGTAGGACAAAAACATTCCCTTTTTTTGTTTAGTAAAACGATTTGTATAAAAAGGTTCCTTTTGAATAAATGTAAAATTCACAGGGGTTTATACACCGTATTAATGAAATTGGTGTATAAAACAAAAATGTGCCTCAATGAAAGAAGATTGAGACGAAGTCCATTACCTCGGGTCCGACTTGACTCGATCATTCTATAACGTCCTGAATAATAAACTTGAGTTAATTTCAACTTGATTAAGAACCTTTTTCAAGTTCATCATTACTTTTATATCACTTATTACCATGTTATAAACATTATGTAATCATTTAAGTTAATAATGTTTTTTTTGTCAATATTCGGTTCTTAAGTCGAATGTGGACTTCTTACAATTACATGTTGTTCGTGTGGTCAAAGGTTCTTTATATCCATAATGACATTCATGATTTTGATATCATATATATCATATATATCCAGAATATACACGTATTTATAATATTACATAATCATTTAGAGGTAAGAAATGAAATGCACCGTTCATGGAGACGGTAAGCCGTACGTATGCATGAACGCTACTTTCATTTCTTTGTCATATTAATGGAATTAAAACTAAATCATAGGTATGTATATTTAAATTCCAGAATTATATTCATCATTTAGATGTATCATTAATTCTATATATCCATTATATACATGTACTTTTAATATTACATTACATTTGGGGATAAGAAATGAAATGCATCGTTCATGGAGACGGTAAGCCGTACGTACGCATGAACGCTACATTCATTTCTATCTCATAATTTAATGGAAAGAAATAATAATTGTTGTACCTCTCGAACCCCTCGTGGTTTAATTTTCATGATCACAATCACCCTCTTATTTTACTAATCTTGTTTTAAGTGTTTTTGGATGATAGTAATCATTTCAGGTTGCCAAGGAATTGGGCCAAGAAGGCCAAGAAGGCAACAAGGCAAAGTGGACTGAAATTCAGTCCACCGACCAACCGATGGAAGAGCACCGGCCAGCCGATGGAGGCCTGGACAGAAGGAATCCCTCTGTCCAGACCACCGGCCAACCGGTGTCACATCACCGGCCAGCCGGTGGCACCCAGCAGAACAGTGGTTGCTACTGCCTAAGCACCGGCCAACCGGTGGCCACCTCACCGGCCAGCCGGTGGAGCCTGAGCACAAGCCCTCCTCCATTTTGCACACACCGGCCAACCGGTGGATCTGTACCGGTCAGCCGGTGGAGCCAGTCAAACTAGCCGTTGGGCTTTTGACCAGCCTGTCCACTTGGCCTCCAACGGCTCCGAAAGCCTCTCCAACGGCTCCAAAGGCTTCCAACGGCCATATGAGGGTTCCCCCTCTATAAATAAAGGACCTTGATCCCCCGGAAGCCAAAGGAATATAGCCGGAACAATTGTGAAGCCAACAGACACATTTCCCATCATTTGGCGAACCTCCGGCGGATTCCTCCAAGGGAACCCCACTTTCTCCAACACACTTCCACATCCAAGGAGCACCTCCAAAGAAGCTTGGGAGCGCCCTTCATCAGCTCCATCAATCCATTGGCGCCCAAGGCATATCCCAATACGGTTTTTCATTGTTTATCATTTTGAGCTTTATTTTGGGTTTGTGCCTAAAAACCCCATCTCTTTCTCATCTCCCTTTCTTTGGGTTCTCACACCACCTTCAAGGTGTGAAGAGGTTGGTCAAGCCTTACCTTGTAAAAGGCTTGAGACAAAGGTGAGCTAGCCTTCACCCGTAAAAAGGCTAGTGGGTTCTTGCTCAACCATTAAAAGCAAGTGGGTTCTTTCATAACCAATAAAAGCAAGCTGTAATAGGTGAGCTAGCCTTCACCTGTAAAAAGGCTAGTGGGTTTCTTGCTACAACCATTGAAAATCAAGTGGTAGAATCTCTCAACGGTTGAGTTGGGAGCGGAGACGTAGGCCGGGTTTTTGGCCGAACTCCGTTATCAATTGTGTGTCTTGCCTCTTTTATTTCCGCTGCACTTTCACTTTGATTTTAATTTGTTAATCTTTTTTTAAAAGGAAATTCACCCCCCTCTTGCCATCACTCCCTTTTTCTCCGCCAAACAATTGGTATCAGAGGCAAAATTTGGGTAATACCTTCACCGGTTTCAAATTTAAGATCCTTTTGTGATGGCTTCAACTTCTTTCGCCCCCGAAGGCTATTCATTGGGTCGTGCCCCATTTTTTGATGGAACCGACTACACTTATTGGAAAACCCGCATGACCGCTTTTCTTAGAAGCATTGGCTATCCCATTTATAAAATTGTCATGCAAGGTTACAATCTCTCTTCCCCCGATGAATCCAAATGGACCCAAGCCGATATAAAAAATTTTGAGCTTGATGGAAAAGCCATGAACGCTCTTCATTGCAGCCTTGATCGTAATGAGTTCAATCGAGTTTCCACATGCACCTCCTCTCATGAAATCTGGAAACTTTTGGAGGTTACACATGAGGGGACCAACAAAGTCAAGGATACTTGATTGGACATGTATCGTCAAGATTTCGAGTCTTTTACCATGCATCCATCTGAAAATATTACATAAATATTTACGCGTTTTACTGATGTTTGCAATGGGAGAAAGTCCCTTGGTGATGATGTTTCTGCAGAAACCATGGTCAAGAAGATCCTATGGATCCTACCTAGCTCATGGGCTCCAAAGGTGACGGCAATCCAAGAAGCAAAGGACATCAAAAACATGCCGGTAGAAGATCTCATCGGCTCCCTAATGACCTATGAGATCACCATGAGGAGGCAAGCTGAAAAGGAAGGCAAACCGATCAAAGTTCCAAAGAACATCACCTTCAAGGTACAAAATGAAGAAAGCTAATCCTCCTCATCTTCTTCCTCTTCAAGCGGCAATTCCGAAATGGAGAATCTTGCCCGCAAGATGCACGAGTTTATGAAGAAGCACAAAAAGAAGAAATCCCGCAAGGCCCGCAAGGCCCGCAAGGCTCAACCCAATGAAAAATCCGAGCCCAAGGTAAAATGTTACGGGTGTGGCGAGAAAGGCCATTACAAGCCCGATTGCCCACTCAACAAGAAAAAGGCCAAACAAAAGGAGATGAAGAAGGCTTTCAAAGCGTCTACATGGAGTGATAGCTCCACCTCCTCCTCCTCCTCCTCGAGCGACAACGGTAATAAATGCCTAATGGCATGTCATGAGGTAACATCTTCTGACTCCTCTTCCTCTTGTTCTTCAAATTCAAATTCTTTAAATCATTTATCCTATGAGGATCTCCAACATGAGAGAGATCAATTGGAGGAAGGTTTTCACGAACTTTCTTCCAAATTTGTTGCTTTAAAAAAGAATTTCAAAAAACTCTCTTCCGAAAAAGAACAACTTCTCAAAGAGAAGGAAGATTTGACCCTCAAAATCCAAAATCATCACGATATTGATACCATGGAATCAACTATCAATGATTTAAGGGAATACCTAGCCAAGTTCACCCAAGGGGAACAAAATCTGACCAAACTACTAGGTTCTCAACGTGTATCTAGAACCACCCAAGGGCTTGGCTATTCCAAGCAAGCTTCCTCTTCCCATGCACCTACTATTTTTGTAAGGGGGAGCTCTCAATTTAAATTTTGCAATTATTGTAAAAAACCCGAGCACATAATCTATGAGTGCAATTGTAAAAATGCCCGGTATGGTAGGCCCAAAACCATTTTCCTTAATGATGAATTTTATAAGAGAAGACCCGCCACTAGACAAGTGTGGATTGAAAAATCCCTCTTAGAGAGTCTCTCCGGGCCGAAATTTGTCTCAGTTTGATAATCCACTCCCCGGTGATTTGTTGTTTTTATTTAGGGGGAGTTAGGATCGTTTAAGCCCTTTTGATTTCAATTTCAAAATTTTCGATTCAAACTTTCAATTTCAACACTTGGTATCAAATTTTTCATTTCAAAATATTCAATTCAAATTTTTCATTTCAATTTTCCTTTCAAAACTTTTAATTCAAAATTTACTTTCAAATCTTTCAATTCAAATTTCTCAAATTTCAATTGGTTTCAATTCTCTATCTCGTTTTTCAACTCTATCCCTCAATCAAGTTTTATGCCCCATGCTATTTTGATAATCACAAAGAGGGAGAAATTCTTGGTTGATTGGGGGAGAAATCCTTTAAAGCTTGCTTTTCATTTCATTTTCTACATTACTTGTTTTGGTGATTGTGATCATCAAAATAGGGGGAGATTGTTGTACCTCTCGAACCCCTCGCGGTTTAATTTTCATGATCACAATCACCCTCTTATTTTACTAAACTTGTTTTAAGTGTTTTTGGATGATAGGAATCATTTCAGTTTGCCAAGGAATTGGGCCAAGAAGGCCAAGAAGGCAACAAGGCAAAGTGGACTGAAATTCAGTCCACCGGCCAACCGATGGAAGAGCACCGGCCAGCCGTTGGAGGCCTGGACAGAAGGAATCCCTCTGTCCAGACCACCGGCCAACCGGTGTCACATCACCGGCCAGCCGGTGGCACCCAGCAGAACAGTGGTTTCTACTGCCTAAGCACCGGACAACCGGTGGCCACCTCACCGGCCAGCCGGTAGAGCCTGGCCCGAGCCCTCCTCCATTTTGCACACACCGACCAACCGGTGGATCTGTACCGGTCAGCCGGTGGAGCCAGTCAAACTAGCCGTGGGGCTTTTGACCAGCCTGTCCACTTGGCCTCCAACGGCTCCGAAAGCCTCTCCAACGGCTCCAAAGGCCTCCAACGGCCATATGAGGGTTCCCCCTCTATAAATAAAGGACCTTGATCCCCCGGAAGCCAAAGGAATATAGCCAGAACAATTGTGAATCCAACGGACACATTTCCCATCATTTGGCGAACCTCCGGCGGATTCCTCCAAGGGAACCCCACTTGCACCAACACACTTCCACATCCAAGGAGCACCTCCAAAGAAGCTTGGGAGCGCCCTTCATCAGCTCCATCAATCCATTGGCGCCCAAGGCTTCTCCCAATACGGGTTTTCATTGTTTATCATTTTGAGCTTCATTTTGGGTTTGTGCCTACAAACCCCATCTCTTTCTCATCTCCCTTTCTTTGGGTTCTCACACCACCTTCAAGGTGTGAAGAGGTTGTTCAAGCCTTACCTTGTAAAAGGCTTGAGACAAAGGTGAGCTAGCCTTCACCCATAAAAAGGCTAGTGGTTTCTTGCTCAACCATTAAAATCAAGTGGGTTCTTGCATAACCATTAAAAGCAAGCTGTAATAGGTGAGCTAGCCTTCACCTGTAAAAAGGCTAGTGGGTTTCTTGCTACAACCATTGAAAAGCAAGCGGTATAATCTCTCAACGGTTGAGTTGGGAGCGGAGACATAGGCCGGGTTTTTGGCTGAACTCCGTTATCAATTGTGTGTCTTTCCTCTTTTATTTCCGCTGCACTTTCACTTTGATTTTAATTTGTTAATCTTTTTTTTAAAAGGCAATTCACCCCCCCCCCTCTTTCCATCACTCTATTTTTCTCCGCCAAACAATAATTATATATAGGTATATTATAATTCCAGTATAAAATAATATATAATAACTTTAAATACATCATTTATACGTCCCACATATGGCATTAACAAATCACATCACTTTGAGGGGGCGGTAGTCCGCACTTCCTTAAATAAAGATATCGTGTTTACCAATAATGGAAACAATAACTGTATGACCAAAATAAAAAATACAGAATATTAAGGAAAACATAAACATATTATATATCATATATAAATATAGTGTCATCTTAATGACCACCTTTTAAGGTGTTAAAAGAATGTTGAACAACCATCGTTTCGGAAGGCAGAAATTCACCATCCATGGAAACACTATGTTCTTTAACTATTAGATGTAGGTGTGTGTAAGTGTATCTCGAATCCTTATTATAACAACATCATAGTATATTTCGGATATTGGAGTTGTTACAAAAGAAAAGAATAATAGAGTTTAGGGGGTTGGAGAAGCAAAATAAAACAAAAGTACTCAAAAGAAGACATTACCTTAAAATCGGGTAACTCTCTTAGATTTGAGATCAAAGGCTTCCTTGGGAAGACTTCATCAAAAAGTGAGGCTTCAAGGAGTAATAGAGGGATTTGGAGAGACAAAATGGGCAGGGTTTGGCCGAGACAAAGGCATTGGGAGTGTGGGTAAGGAGGTAGAGGTGGGGGCCTTTTATAAGAGGAGAGGAGGGGCACTCTTGGAAGGTAAAGAAAAGTCACTTTATTTCAAAATGGTATTCGCATTTAAGAGGTCCCACATTGATGTGTTTCGAGGATAAGGTGATAAGGGTTTTAAATCCACCCATCCAATAGGTTTTGGCCATGTGTAGGTCTTAGATTTTACATTATCTTTCCATTTTATTTAAATCGTTAAATAATTAGGTCATCACTGCATCATCATGATGTCATAAATAATTTAACTTATTTAATGTCTAAAAATTATAAAAAAACTATCATGATGTAGGAAATTTTTTTATATTTCTAATGAATATCTATAGTCAAAAATCTGAATTTTATAACCCCATGTAAAAATTGTTTTAGTAAAACACCTCATGTGTGTGTCATTTTTACTTTAACATTAAATAAAAATCTATTTATGTCATTTCCCAACCAAAGTGGCTCCATGGGGTCACCAAGTTGACCCATGGATTGTCTTGGTCGGCCATGACACATCCAAAGAGGTTAGAACATGTGTCAATGTATTTTCATTTTATAATAATATCATTTTTTCCTTAAATTGCACTAATTATCTCTCATCGCGATTAAGAACTTAAAAGTTACTATTCACCAAAAAATTATTTTAATCTCATTGAACCACATTTTAATTCTTAATAACAATCATGTATATCATATTTTTGAAATTCAAAACACAGAAGTGGTAAATTTTCATTTAAATAAAAATCAGTTTTTATAAGTACCACTTAGTGGTTTCACTATTCATAAAAAATTGAAGTTTTTCAGAAAAATACCAAAACTTCACCCTAAGCTATATTTGATATTCCGAATTCAAAAATGAAGTCCATTTTAAAAAATTCACAAAATATAAGTTGCATTAATTAATTTAATAATTAATTCCCGTTGTCAGAGAAAATAGCGTGTTTTTATGGAACAATAAGTATCAAAAGATTGACACTAGTTTATGACCGATTTCAAAGTGAAATTAATTTCAATGACCAATATAGGAATTAATGGTAAAGATATATTCTAATTTCACTTTAAGATCAATTCAAAAGATAATCTAATCATATTATAAAATTATATTAAAAAGTGGTTTTGAATTAAAATACAACATTTTACACTATTCATTAAAAAATGAACTTTATCAGAAAGATACCAAAAAATTACACAAAGTTAATTTTGATGTCCTGATTCTAAATAAGAGTTATATTTGGTCCAATAGAATTTATTTGATCGATCAAAACTATATTTAATGACGTTTCGCCGTCAAAAGGTGATAAGTGGACCTTTCGTGAAAACTAGAGTATATAAGCCTAAAATTTATTTCTTTTCGTATTTTAAGCCTGTATCCTTTATTAGATAAATGTAAAAACATTTAACAAACTTATATAATAATATTTTAGTTATTTCTATCCATTCTCGCCAGTACAATGACTACGTGTTAACTAACATTTAAAATAATATTATTTTATTACTAGTGTGCAACGTAAGTTTTCAAATGAACTCATCGTTGCGTATCAGGTACGCTATCGATCATAGCAACCCATTTAAAGTAAAATTAATATATAATTCGTAAATATTAATAAATATGAAAATTTGTTATTCTTTAATTACCTGGGATGTTACATCCTTCCCCCCTTTTGGGAATTGCGTCCTCGCAATTTTATTCACTTATCAAAATAAGTGGGGGTATTTATCCCTCATATCATTTTCAGATTCCCACGTTGCCTCTTCAACCATATGGTTTTTCCATAAAACCTTTACCTGGTGAATTACCTTATTTCGCAATACTTGCTCTCTTCGGTCAAGAATCTGGACTGGTTGTTCTTCATAAGAGAGATTCTCTTCCAGTTGAACTACCTCTGGACTCAAAACATGAGATGGATCTGGCATATACTTTCTCAGCATCGAAACATGAAAAACATTTTGTACCTGAGATAAACTCAGAGGTAATGCCACTCTGTATGCAACTGATCAAACTCTCTCCACAATTTCATATGGTCCAATGAACCTTGGACTCAACGTTCCTTTATTACCAAATCTCATCACACTTTTCTATGGAGAAACCTTGAGAAAAACATGATCACCTACATCGAAAGATATATCCTTCCTCTGGTTATCCGCATAACTCTTCTTCCTACTTGGAGCTATTCTCATGTGTTTCTGAATCAACTGAACTTTTTCTTCTATCTCTTCTACCAATTCTGGTCCCATCAGCTTCCTTTCACCCACTTCATCCCAAAATGCTAGAGTTCGACACCGCTTCCCATATAATGCCTCAAATGGTGCCATCAGTATATTGGAATGAAAACTCTTATTATAAGAAAACTCAACCAAAGAAAGATGTTGGTCCCAACTTCCCTGATAATCCATCGAACAAGCTCATAGCATATCCTCCAAGGTCTGAATTGTTCGTTCTGACTGTCCATCTGATTGCGGATGAAATGATGTACTAAAATTTAATTCAATACCCAACGACTTGTGAAGGCCTTTCCAAATGTTATAAGTAAACCTGGGATCACGACCAGATACAATGGAGATAGGAAATCCATGTAACCTGACTATCTCTTTAAGATAGAAATAGGAAAGTTGATGTAGCGAAAAATTATCTTGTATGGCAAGGAAATGAGCAGATTTATTCAAGCGATCAACAATAACCCAGATTGCATTATTACCTCGAGATGTCCTCGGTAATCCCACAACAAAGTCCATGGATATGTTTTCCCATTTCCACTCTGGCACTGGTAAAGGCTGAAGCATCCCTTTTGGTAACTGCCACTCTGCTTTAACCTGCTAACAAGTCAAACACTTCACAGTAAAATCAGCAATATCCCTTTTCATTCCATCTCACCAGTAATACTCCCGCAGATCCCTGTACATCTTAGTACTGCCAGGATGAACTAAAAACAGGGAACTATGAGCTTCACATTAAAACTCTCTCTTCAACTATGAATCAAAAGGCACACACAATCACTTCCCAATTCTCAAAACACAATCACTATCAATGTTGAATTCATGCAACTTACCTTTATGAACTAGCTCTACCTTTTTCTTCAACTCACTGTCTTGCTTCTGTGCTTACTTGATTCTGTCTGATAGAGGAGATCTCACTGATACATGAAACAAAACAGAAGAACTTCCTGCACCAACAACTTTTATGCCAAACTTCATCAAATCCTTAACCAAAGGATCAAGTTCCAAATGCAACATCGTTAATGAAGCATTACTTTTTCGACTCAAAGCATCAGCCACATTATTTGCTTTTCCCGGATGGTAATGAATTGTACAATAATAATCCTTGATTATTTCCAGCCATCTCCTCTGTCTCATGTTCAATTATTTCTGATTGAATATATACTTTAAACTTTTGTGATCAATATATATTTCACACTTTACTCCATAAAAATGATTCCTCTAAATTTTTAAAGCAAAAACAACAGCAGTTAACTCCAAATCATGTGTAGGGTAATTTACCTCATGAGTTTTCAACTGACGTGAAGCATAAGCAATTACCTGATCATTCTGCATAAGGACACAGCCAAGTCCATTCAATGAAGCATCAATGTATATAACAAACTCACCATTCCTGGAAGGAAGTTCCAAAACTGGATCATTCACCAATCTTCTTTTCAACTCCTGAAAACAATCATCACATTCTTTTTTCTAGATGAACTTAACACCCTTACGAGTTATCTTAGTCATTGGACTAGATAACCATGAAAAATTTTCAACAAACCTTTGGTAGTAACCTACCAAACCAAGAAAACTACGGATCTCAGTTACATTTGTGGGTCTTGGCCATTATTCAACAACTTTTGTTTTAGCAGGATCAACAGTTATGCCATCGTTTGAAACAATGTGACCCAGGAAAGAAATTTTTTGTAACCAAAACTCACACTTGCTAAATTTTCCATACAGTTTCTTTCCTTTTATGGTATTTAAGATAACCCTTAAATGTCTTTCATGCTCCTCTTTACTTTTAGAAAACACCAAAATATCATCAATGAAAACAACCAAAATTTTTCACCTGATTCAACTGATCCATCACTGCAACAAACTGTTTAGTTCTGATTCTGACCATCTGAGGAACCTGATTTGAAAGGTCATTTCCCTATGTATGCCTTCCTAGAAAAGCTTCTTGGTTCCCTCAACGAAACACCATTCTTAACATTGAAATACCTTAGGCGAAGCAACATTGTAATCCGTAAATGCTATATCATGTCAATTATATTAACTTATAATTTAACAATTTTCTAACTCCTTAAGTTGTCTAAACCGACCTCTGATACCAACTATAAGGCCCCGTCCTTAAACATTACTTAATATTGAATTAAATGAATAATTCACATTGAGGATCTTTTCAGGTTTAGATTTTTAGAGAATTAGAACATAACTATTACATCTCAAAATATTTACAAAGTAGACACTTCTACCAAGTTTCCATAGAAGAAAAAACTCTTAAAAAGAAACATGTCTAGTTCCATGTTTTATATAGCATGGCATTCCCTTGATCCCATCCTTGACCTCATTCCACATTAAGTCCTGTGAAAAACATTTCAAAAAAACTCGGGGTGAGCAAAAAAAGCCCAGTAAGGTATAGACAAAGAATGAAAATTGTTAGTTTTTCAAACATCAAGTAAAACATGTATACTTTATCAATGTAATACCTTCACCTTCATGAAGTAGTAAATATCTCTTCACTAAATAAATTATCATTACTTACCTTTTTATAACCAAAGGATTACCATAAAACCCATATAAAGAACACATAACATATATAAAGGTAACTTGGGACATAAACATACTTAAGTGGAATAACCAAATGGTCGACTTCCACACATATCACTTAATGGAATAGCCATACGGCCAACTTCCATACATACATAATAGAATAGCCATACGGCCGACTTCCATGCCCAATGCATTGGAGGTTATAACATAACCACCCGTCCTGGTATTCACGGCACCACCCGTCATATGGTTTATCACGTAACCACCCGTCAAATGTCCGAGTACCATTATAAAATCATAAAACATAAAACCAATATAAAGGAATGATAACATTTCCACATTTCAATCACAATATATCATTTAAACATATTGACATAATAGAATCTATTATCAAAACTGTTTTCAATACCAAAATACATAAAAGAGTATATGGTATTTATTTTATATTAAAGACATTACGGCTTGTTGAGGAAGCCAAATACCAAATAATACTCATGGTGGCAGAGAAGTCGTTTTCACCGCATACGTAGGACAAAACCATTCCGTTTTGTCGTTTAGTAAAATGATTCGTATAAAAAGATTCCATTTGAATAAATGTATAAGTCAAAGGGTTTTATAAACCGTATTAATGAAATTGGTGTATAAAAAAAATGTGCCTCAATGAAAGGATATTGAGACGAAGTCCCTTACCTCGGGTCCGACTTGACTTGATCGTTCTTTAACGTCCTGAATAATAAACTTGAGTTAATTTAAACTTTCTTAAGAACCTTTTTCAAGTTCATTATTACTTTTATATCACTTATTACCACGTTATAAACATTATGTAATCATTTAAGTTAATAATGTTTGTTTTGTCGATATTTGGTTCTTAAGTCGAAAGTAGACTTCTTACAATAACATGTTGTTCGTGTGGTCAAAAGTTCTTTAATTCCAGAATGACATTCCTGATTTTGATATCATATATATCATATATATCCAGCATATACACGTATTTATAATATTACATAATCATTTAGAGGTATGAAATGAATTGCACCGTTCATGGAGACGGTAAGCCGTACGTACGCATGAATGCTACTTTCATTTCATTGTCATATTAGTGGAATTAAAACTAAATGATAGGTATGCATATTTTAATTCCATAATTATATTAATCATTTAGATGTATCATTAATTATATATATACATTATATACATGTACTTTTAATAGTACATTACATTTTGGGAAAAGAAATGAAATGCACCATTCATGGAGACGGTAAGCCGTACTTACCCATGAACGCTACTTTCATTTCTATCTCATACTTTAATGGAAAAAATAATAATTATATAGAGGTATATTATAATTCCAGTATAAAATCATATATAATAACTTTAAATCCATCATTTATACGTCCCACATATGGAAATAACGAATCACATCACTTTGAGGGGGCGGTAGTCCACAATTCCTTAAATGAAGATATCGTGTTTACACATAATGGAAACCATAAAGGTATGCCCAAAATGAAAACTACAGAAGCTTAAGGAAAAAATAAACATATTATATATCATATATAAATATATTGTCATCTTAATGGCCATATTTGAAGGTGTTAAAATAATGTTGAACAATCATCGTTTCGGGAGGCAGAAATTCACCATCCACGGAAACAGTATGTTCTTTAACCATTTGATGTAGGTGTGTGTAAGTGTAGCTCTAATCCTTCTTATAACAACATCCTAGTATATTTAGGATACTTGAGTTGTTACAATTAAAAATAATAAAAGAGTTTAGGGGGTTGGAGAAGAAAAATAAAACAAAATTACTCAAAAGAATACATTACCTTAAAATCGGGTAACTCTCTTAGATTTGAGCTCAAATGCCTCCTTGGGAAGACTTATTCCCAATGTGAGGCTTCAAGAAGTAATATATGGATGTGGAGAGCCTAAATGGGATGGTTTTGGACGAGCCAAAGGCTTTGGGGGTGTGGTTAAGGAGGTAGAGTTGGGGGCCTTTTATAAGAGGAGAGGAGGGGCACTCTTGGAAGGTAAAGAAATGTCACTTTATTTCAAAATGGTATTTGGATATAAGAGGTCCCACATTGATGTGTTTCTAGGATAAGGTGATAAGGGTTAGAAATCCATCCATCTAATAGGTTTTGGCCATGTTTACATCTTAGATTTTACATTATCTTTCCATTTTATTTAAATCGTTAAATAATGAGGTCATCGCTGCATCATCATGATGTCATAAATAATTTAATTTATGTAATCTAAAAATTATAAAAAAAATACCATGATGTAGGAAATCCTTTTAGATTTATAATGAATATCTATAGTCAAAAATCTGACTTGTATAACCCCATGTAAAAATTGATTTAGTAAAACACCTCATGTGTGTGTCATTTTTACTTTAACATTAAATAAAAAGATATTTATGTCATTTCCCAACCAAAGTGGCTCCATGGGGTCCCCAAGTTGACCCATGGATTTTCATGGTCGGACATGACACATCCAATGATGTTAGGACATGTGTCAAGGTATTTTCATTTTATTATAATATCAATTTTCCCTTAAATTGCACTAATTACCTCTAATTGCGATTAAGAACATAAAAGTTACTATTCACAAAAAAATTATTTTAATCTCATTGAACCAAATTCTACTTCTTAATAACAACAACGTATGTCGGATTTTTTAAATTCAAAACACAGAAGTGGTAAATTTTCATTTAAACGAAAAATCAGTTTTTATAACTACCACGTAGTGGTTTCACTATTCATCAAAAATTGATGTTTTTCAGAAAAATACCAAAACTTCACCCTAAGCTATATTTGATATTGCGAATTCAAAAATGAAGTCCATTTTACAAAATTCACAACATATAAGTTTCATTAATTAATTTAATAATTAATTCCCGTTGTCAGAGCAAATAGCGTGTTTTTATTAAACAATAAGTATCAAAAGATTGACACTAGTTTAAGTCCGATTTCAAAGTGAAATTAATTTCAAAAACCACAATTGCATTTAATGGTAAAATTATATTCTAATTTCACTTTAAAACCAATTCAAAATATAATCTAATCATTATAAATAATTAGATTAAAAAGAGGTTTTCAATTAAAATACAACATTTTACACTATTTATCAAAAAATTGAACTTTATCAGAAAGATACCAAAAATTTACACAAAGTAAATTTTGATGTCCCGATTCTAAAGAAGAGTTATATTTGGTCCAATAGAATTTATAAGATCGATCAAAACTATATTTATTTACGGTTCTCCATCAAAAGGTGATAAGTGGACCTTTCATGAAAATTAGAGTATATAAGCCTAAAATTGATTTCTTTTCATATTTTAAGCCTTTATCTTTTTATTAGAGAAATGTAAAAACATTTAACAAACATATATAATCATATTTTAGTTATTTCTATTCATTCTCACATGTACAATGACTACGTGTTAACTATCATTTAAAATAATATTATTTTATTACTAGTGTGAAAAGTAAGTTTTCAAAGGAATTCATCGTTGCGTATTGGGTACACTATCGATCATAGCAACCCCTTTAAAGTAAAATTAATATTTAATTCGTAAATATTAATAAATATGAAAATTATTTATTCTTTATTTACCTGGGATGTAACATCCTTCCCAACTTTTGGGAATTGTGTCCTCGCAATTTTATTCACTAATCAAAATAAGTGGGGGTATTTATCCCTCATAGAAATTTCAGATTCCCACGTTGCCTCTTCAACCATATGGTTTTTCCACAAAACCTTTACCTGGTGAATTTCCTTATTTCGCAATACTTGTCTCTTCGGTCAAGAATCTGTACTGGTTGTTCTCCATAAGAGAGATTCTCTTCCAACTGAACTACCTCTAGACTCAAAACATGAGATGGATCTGGCATATACTTTCTCAGCATCGAAAAATGAAAAAAATTGTGTACCTGAGATAAACTCGGAGGTAATGCCACTATGTATGCAACTGATCAAACTCTCTCCAAAATTTCATATGGTCCAATGAACCTTGGACTCAACTTTCCTTTATTAACAAATCTCATCACACTTTTCCATAGATAAACCATGAGAAAAACATGATCACCTACCTCGAAAGATAGAACCTTCCTTCGGTTATCCGTAGAACTCTTCTGCCTGCTTTGAGCTGTTCTCATATGTTTCTGAATCAACTGAACTTTTTCTGCCATCTCTTCTACCAATTCTGGTCCCATCAGCTTCCTTTCACCCACCTCATCCCAAAATGCTAGAGTTCGACACCGCTTCTCATATAATGCCTCAAATGGTGCCATCTGTATACTGGAATGAAAAATGTTATTCTAAGAAAACTCAACCAAATAAAGATGTTGGTCCAAACTTCCCTGATAATCCATCGAACAAGCTTGTAGCATATCCTCCAAGGTCTGAATTGTTCGTTCTGACTGCCCATCTGATTGCGGATGAAATGTTGTACTAAAATTTAATTCAGTACCCAACGACTTCTGAAGGCCTTTACAAAAGTTATAAGTAAACCTGGGATCACGGTCAGATACAGTAGAGAGAGGAAATCCATGTAATCTGAATATCTCTTTAAGATACAAATGGGAAAGTTGATCTAGGGAAATATTATCTCGTATGGCAAGGAAATGAGCAGATTTATTCAAGCGATCAACAATAACCCAGATTTCATTATTACCTCGAGATGTCCTCGGTAATCCCACAACAAAATCCATGGATATGTTTTCCCATTTCCACTCTGGAACTGGTAACGGATGAAGCATGCCTTTCGGTAACTACCGCTCTGCTTTAACCTACTGACAAGTCAAACACTTCACAGTAAAATCAGCAATATCTCTTTTCATTTCATCCCACCAGTAATACTCTCGCAGATCTCTGTACATCTTAGTACTGCCAGGATGAACTGAAAATGGGGAACTATGAGCTTCACATAACAACACTTTTTTCAACTTTGAATCACAAGGCACACACAATCTCTTCCCAAAACTCAAAACACAATCACTATCAATGTAGAATTCATGCAACTTACCTTTCTGAACCAGCTCTACCTTTTTCTTCAACTCACTATATTGCTTCTGTGCTTGCTTGATTCTGTCTGATAGAGAAGATCTCACTGATACCTGAAACAAAATAGAATAACTTCCTGCACCAACAACTTCTATGCCAAAGTTCATCAAATCCTTAACCAAAGGATCAAGTTCCAAACGCAACATCGTTAAGGAAGCATTAATTTTTCGACTCAAAGCATCATCCACTTTATTTTATTTTCCCGGATGGTAATGAATTGTACAATCATAATCCTTGATTAATTCCAGCCATCTCCTCTGTCTCATGTTTAATTATTTATGAGTGAATATATACTTCAAACTTTTGTGATCAGTATATATTTCACACTTTACTCCATACAAATGATGCCCCCAAATTTTTAAAGCAGAAACAACAGCAGCTAATTCCAAATCATGTGTAGGGTAATTTACCTCATGAGTTTTCAACTGACGTGAAGCATAAGAAATTTCCTGAACATTCTGCATAAGGACACAACCAAGTCCCTTCAACGAAGGATCACTGTATATAACAAACTCACCATTCCTAGAAGGAAGTTCCAAAACTGGAGCATTCACCAATCTTCTTTCCAACTCCTAAAAACAATCATCACATTCTTTTGTCCAGATGAACTTAACACCCTTACGAGTTATCTTTATTATTGTACTAGATAATCGTGAAAAATTTTCAACAAACCTTCGGTAGTAACCTGCCAAACCAAGAAAACTACGGATCTCAGTTACATTTGTGGGTCTTGGCCATTCTTCAAAAACTTTTGTTTTATTTGGATCAACAGTTATGCCATCTTTTGAAACAATGTGACCCAGGAAAGAAATTTTTTGTAACCAAAACTCACACTTGCTAAATTTTCCATACAGTTTCTTTCCTTTTATGGTTTGCAAGATAACCCTTAAATGTATATCATGCTCCTCTTTACATTTAGAAAACACCAAAATATCATCAATGAAAACAACCAAAAGTTTTCACCTGAGCCAACTGATCCATCACTGCAACAAACAGTTTAGTTCTGATTCTGACCATCTCAGGACACTGATTTGAAAGGTCATTTCCCTATATATGCCTTCCTAGAAAAGCTTCATTGTTTCCTCTACGAAAAACCATTCTTAACATTGAAATACCTTAGGCAAAGAAACATTGTAATCCATAAATGATATATCATTTCAATCATATTTACTTTTAATTTAACAATTTTCTAACTCCTAAAGTTGTCTAAACCGACCTCTGATACCAACTATAAGGCCCCGACCTTAAACATTACTTAATATTGAATTAAATGAATAATTCACATTGAGGATCTTTTTAGGTATAGAGTTTTATAGAATTATAACATAACTATTACATCTCAAAAGATTTACAAAGTAGACACTTCTACCAAGTTTCCATAGAATAAAAAACACTTAAAAATAAACATGTCTAGTTCCATGTTTCATATAGCATTACATTCCCTTGATCCCATCCTTGACCTTATTCCACATTAAGTCCTATGAAAAACATTTCAAAAAAACTTGGGGTGAGCAAAAAAAGCTCAGTAAGGTATACACAATGAATGAAAACTGTTAGTTTTTCAAACATCAAGTAAACCATGTATACATTATCAATGTAATACCTTCACCTTCATGAAGTAGTAAAAAACACTTCACTGAATAAAATATCATTACTTACCTTTTTGTAACCAAAGGATTACCATAAAACCCATATAAAGAACACATAACATATATAAAGGTAACTTGGGACATAAACATACTTAAGTGGAATAACCAAACGGTCTACATCCACACATATCACTTAATGGAATAGCCATACAGCCAAATTCCATACGTACTTAATGGAATAGCCATACGACCGACTTCCATACCCAATGCATTGGAGGTTATAACGTAACCACCCATCCTGGTATTCACGGCACCACCTGTCATATGGTTTATCACGTAACCACCTGTCAAATGTCCAAGTACCAATATAAAATCATAAAAAATAAAACCAATATAAAGGAATGATAACATTAACACATTCCAATCACAATATATCATTTAAATATATTGACATAATAGAATCCTTTATCAAAACCATTTTCAATACCAAAATCCATAAAAGAGTATATGGTATTTATTTTATTTTAAAAACATTTCTACTTGTTGAGGAATCCAAAGACCAAATAATACTCGCGGTGGCGGATAAGTCGTTGTTGCCGCATACGTAGGACAAAAACATTCCCTTTTGTCATTTAGTAAAATGATTCATATAAATAGATTACTTTTGAATAAATGTAAAATTCAAAGGGGTTTATACACCATATTAAATAAATTTGTGTATAAATCAAAAATGTGCCTCAATGAAAGGAGAATGAGACGAAGTCCCTTACCTCGGGTCCGACTTGACTCGATATTTCTATAACGTCCTGAATAATAAACTTGAGTTAGTTTAAACTTGATTAAGAACCTTTTTTAAGTTCATTATTACTTTTATATCACTTATTACCATGTTATAAACATTATGTAATCATTTAAGTTAATAATGTTTATTTTGTCGATATTTGGTTCTTAAGTCGAAAGTGGACTTCTTACAATTACATGTTGTTCGTGTGGTCAAAGGTTCTTTATATCTAGACTGACATTCCTGATTTTGATATCATATATATCATATATATCCAGCATATACACGTATTTATAATATTACATAATCATTTAGGGGTAATAAATGAAATGCACCGTCCATGGAGACGGTAAGCCGTACGTATGCATGCACGCTACTTTCATTTCTTTGTCATATTAATGGAATTAAAACAAAATGATAGGTATGTATATTTTAATTCCAGAATTATATTCATCATTTAGATGTATCATTCATTATATATATCCATTATATACATGTACTTTTAATATTACATTACATTTGGGGATAAGAAATGAAGTGCACCGTTCATGGAGACGGTAAGCCGTACGTACGCATGAACGCTACTTTCATTTCTATATCATACTTTAATGGAAACAAATAATAATTATATAGAAGTATATTATAATTCTAGTATAAAATCATATATAATAACTTTAAATCCATCATTTATACGTCCCACATATGGCATTAACGAATCACATCACTTTGAGGGGGCGGTAGTCCGCACTTCCTTAAATGAAGATATCATGTTTACCAATAATGGAAACCATAAAGGTATGCCCAAAATAAAATATACAGAAGCTTAAGGAAAACATAAACATATTATATATCATATATAAATATAGTTTCATCAGAATGTACACCTTTGAAGGTGTTAAAAGAATGTTGAACAATCATCATTTCGGAAGGCAGAAATTCACCATCCACGGAAACAGTATGTTCTTTAACCATTAGATGTAGGTGTCTGTATGTGTAGCTCGAATCCTTCTTATAACAACATCCTAGTATATTGAGGATACTGGAGTTGTTACAAAAGAAAATAATAATAGAGTTTAGGGGGTTGGATAAGCAAAATAAAACAAAAGTACTCAAAAGAAGACATTACCTTAAAATCGGGTAACTCTCTTAGATTTGAGCTCAAAGGCTTCCTTAGGAAGACTTATGCCCAATTTGAGGCTTCAAGGAGTAATATAGGGATGTGGAGATCCAAAATGGGCAGGGGTTGGACGAGACAAAGGCTTTGGGAGTGTGGGTAAGGAGGTAGAGGTGGGGGCCTTTTATAAGAGGAGAGGAGGGGCACTCTTGGAAGGTAAAGAAAAGTCACTTTATTTCAAAATGGTATTCGTATTTAAGAGGTCCCACATTGATGTTTTTCTAGGATAAGGTGATAAGGGTTTGAAATCCACCCATACAATAGGTTTTTTCCATGTGTTGGTCTTAGATTTTACATTATCTTTCTATTTTATTTAAATCGTTAAATAATGAGGTCATCGCTGCATCATCATGATGTCATAAATAATTTAATTTATTTAATGTATAAAAATTATAAAGAAATACCATGATGTAGGAAATATTTTTACCTTTATAATGAATATCTATAGTAAAAAATATGACTTGTATAACCCAATGTAAAAATTGTTTTAGTAAAACACATCATGTGTGTGTCATTTTTACTTTAACATTTAATAAAAAGCTATTTATTTCATTTCCTAACCAAAGTGGCTCCATGGGGTCCCCAAGTTGACCCATGGATTGTATTTTTCGTCCATGACACATACAATGAGGTTAGGACTTGTTTCAAGGTATTTTCATTTTATAATAATATCATTTTTTCCTTAAATTACACTAATTACCTCTAATCGCGATTAAGAACTTAAAAGTTACTATTCACCAAAAAATTATTTTAATCTCATTGAACCAAATTTTACTTCTTAATAACAACCATTTATGTCGGATTTTTGAAATTCAAAACACCGAAGTTGTAAAATTTCATTTAAACGAAAAATTAGTTTTTATAAGTACCACTTAGTGGTTTCACTATTCATCCAAAATTGATGTTTTTCAGAAAAATACCTAAAATTCACCCTAAGATATATTTGATATTCTGAATTTGAAAATGAAGTCCATTTTACAAAATTCACAACATATAAGTTTCATTAATTAATTAAATAATTAATTCCCGCTGTCATAGTAAATAGCGTGTTTTTATGAAACAATAAGTATCAAAAGATTGACACTAGTTTAAGTCCGATTTCAAAGTGAAATTAATTTCAACGACCGCTATTGGATTTAATGGTAAAAATATATTCTAATTTCACTTTAAAACCAATTCAAAAGGTAATCTAATCATCTTAAAAAATTAGATTAAAAAGAGGTTTTGAATTAAAATACAACATTTTACACTATTCATTAAAAAATGAACTTTATCGGAAAGATACCAAAAATTACACAAAGTTAATTTTGATGTCCCGATTCTAAAGAAGAGTTATATTTGGTCCAATAGAATTTATAAGATCGATCAAAACTATATTTAATGATGGTTCACCGTCAAAAGGTGATAAGTGGACCTTTCGTGAAAATTAGTGTATATAAGCCTAAAATTGATTTCTTTTCGTATTTTAAGCCTTTATCCTTTATTAAATAAATGTAAAAACATTTAACAAACATATATAATCATTTTTTAGTTATTTCTATCCATTCCCACCATTAAACGACTACGTGTTAACTAATATTTAAAATAATATTATTTTATTACTGGTGTGCAACGTAAGTTTTCAAAGGACCTCATCGTTGCGTATCGGGTACACTATCGATCATAGAAACACCTTTAAAGTAAAATAAATATTTAATTCATAAGTATTAATAAATATGAAAATTCGTTATTCTTTATTTACCTGAGATGTTACATCCTTCCCCCCTTTTGGGAATTGTGTCCTCGCAATTTTATTCACTTATCAAAATAAGTGGGGGTATTTTTCACTCATATCATTTTCAGATTCCCACGTTGCCTCTTCAACCATATGGTTTTTCCACAAATCCTTTACCTGGTGAATTACCTTATTTCGCAATACTTTCTCTCTCCAGTCAAGAATCTGGACTGGTTGTTCTTCATAAGAGAGATTCTCTTCCAGCTGAACTACCTCTGGACTCAAAACATGAGATGGATCTGGCATATACTTTCTCAGCATCGAAACATGAAAAACATTGTGTACCTGAGATAAACTCGGAGGTAATGCCACTTTGTATGCAACTGATCCAACTCTCTCCAGAATTTCATATGGTCCAATGAACCTTGGAATAAACTTTCCTTTCTTACCAAATCTCATCACACTTTTCCATGGAGAAACCTTGAGGAAAAACATGATCACCTACATCGAAAGATAGATCCTTCCTCCGGTTATCCGCATAACTCATCTTCCTGCTTTGAGTTGTTCTCATGTGTTTCTGAATCAACTGAACTTTTTCTGCCATCCCTTCTACCAATTCTGGAACCTTCAGCTTCCTTTCACCCACTTCATCCCAAAATGCTGGAGTTCGACACCGCTTCCCATATAATGCCTCAAATGGTGCCATCTCTATACTGGAATGAAAACTGTTATTATAAGAAAACTCATCCCAAGAAAGATGTTGGTCCCAACTTCCCTGATAATCCATCGAACAAGCTCGTAGAATATCCTCCAAGGTCTGAATTGTTCGTTCTAACTTACCATATTATTGTGGATGAAATGTTGTTCTAAAATTTAATTCAGTACCCAACGACTTCTGAAGGCCATTCCAAAAGATAGAAGTTAACCTGGGATCACGGTCAGATACAATGAAGAGAGGAAATCCATGTAACCTGACTATCTCTTTAAGATACAAACGGGAAAGGTGATCTAGAAAAAAATTATCTCGTATGGCAAGGAAATGAGCAGATTTAGTCAAGCGATCAACAATATCCCAGATTTCATTATTACCTCAAGATGTCCTCGGTAATCCCACAACAAATTCCATGGATATATTTTCCCATTTCCACTTTGGCACTGGTAAAGGCTGAACCATCCCTTTCAGTAATTGCCGCTCTGATTTAACCTGCGGACAAGTCAAACACTTCACAGTAAAATCAGCAATATCCCATTTCATTCCATCCCACCAGTAATACTCCCGCAGATCCCTGTACATCTTAGTACTTCCAGGATGAACTGAAAACGAGGCAATATGAGCTTCACATAATAACTCTCTCTTAATCTGTGAATCAAAAAGCACACATAATCTCTTCACAAATCTCAAAACACAATCACTATCAATGTTGAATTCAATCAACTTACCTTTATGAACTAGCTCTACCTTTTTCTGCAACTCACTGTCTTGCTTCTGTGCTTTCTTGATTCTGTCTGATAGAGAAGATCTCACTGATACCTGAAACAAAACAGAAGAACATCCTGCACCAACAACTTCTATTCCAAAGTTCATCAAATCCTTAACCAAAGGATCATGTTCCAAACATAAAATTGTTAATGAAGCATTACTTTTTCGACTCAAAGCATCGGCCACTTTATTTGCTTTTCCCAGATGGTAATGAATTGTACAATCATAATCCTTGATTAATTCTAGCCATCTCCTCTGTCTCATGTTCAATTCTTTCTGAGTTAATATATACTTTAAACTTTTGTGATCAGTATATATTTCACACTTTACTCCATACAAATTATGCCTCCAAAGTTTTATAGCAAAAACAACAGCATTTAATTCCAAATCCTGTGTAGGGAAATTTACCTCATGGGTTTTCAACTGACCTGATGCATAAGAAATTACCCGATCATTTTTCATAAGGACACAACCAAGTCCTTTCAATGAAGCATCACTGTATATAACAAACTCACCATTCCTGGAAGGAAGTGCCAAAACTGGAGCATTCACCAATCTTCTTTTCAACTCCTGAAAACAATCATCACATTCTTCTGTCTAGATGAACTTAACACCCTTACGAGTTAGCTTAGTCATTGGACTAGATAACCGTGAAAAATTTTCAAAAAACCTTCGGTAGTAACCTGCAAAACCATGAAAACTACGGATCTCGGTTACATTTGTGGGTCTTTTCCATTATTCAACAACTTTGGTTTTAGCAGGATCAACAGTTATGCCATCTTTTGAAACAATGTGACCCAGGAAAGAAATTTTTTGTCACCAAAACTCACACTTGCTAATTCTTCCATACAGTTTCTTTCCATTTATGGTTTGCAAGATAACCCTTAAATGTCTTTCATGATCCTCTTTACTTTTAGAAAACACCAATATATCATCAATGAAAACAACCAAAATTTTTCACCTGAGTCAACTGATCCATCACTACAACAAACTGTTTAGTTCTGATTCTGACCATCTCAGGATACTGATTTGAAAGGTCATTTCCCTATGTATGCCTTCCTAGAAAATCTTCTTTGTTTCCTCTACGGAAAACCATTCTTAAAATTGAAATACCTTAGGCGAAGCAACATTGTAATCCGTAAATGCTATATCATTTCAATCATATTAACTTATAATTTAACAATTTTCTAACTCCTAAAGTTGTCTAAACCGACCTCTGATACCATCTATAAGGCCCCGGCCTTAAAAATTACTTAATATTGAATTAAATGAATAATTAACATTGAGGACCTTTTCAGGTTTAGAGTTTTAGAGAATTAGAACATAACTATTACATCTCAAATGATTTACAAAGTAGACACTTCTACCAAGTTTCCATAGAAGAAAAAACTATTAAAAAGAAACATGTCTAGATCCATGTTTTATATAGCATGACATTCCCTTGATCCCATACATGACCTTATTCCACATTAAGTCCGGTGAAAAACATTTCAAAAAAACTTGGCATGAGCATAAAAAGCTCAGTAAGGTATACACAATGAATGAAAACTGTTAGTTTTTCAAACATCATGTAAACCATGTATACTTTATCAATGTAATACCTTCACCTTCATGAAGTAGTAAAAAACTCTTCACTGAATAAAATATAATTACTTACCTTTTTGTAACCAAAGGATTACCATAAAACCCATATAAAGAACACATAACATATATAAAGGTAACTTGGGACATAAACACACTTAAGTGGAATAACCAAACGGTCGACTTCCACACATATCACTTAATGGAATAGCCATACGGCCAACTTCCAAACATACTTAATGGAATAGCCATACGGGCGACTTCCATAACCAATTAATTGGAGGTTATAACGTAACCACCCGTCCTGGTATTCAAGGTACCACCTTTCATATGGTTTATCACGTAACCACCAGTCAAATGTCCAAGTACCAATATAAAATCATAAAACATAAAACCAATATAAAGGAATGATAACATTTCCACATTTCAATCACAATATATCTTTTAAATATATTGACATAATAGAATCCTTTATCAAAACCATTTTCAATACCAAAATACATAAAAGATTATATGGTATTTATTTTATTTTAAAAACATTACGGCTTGTTGAGGAAGCCAAAGACCAAATAATACTCGCAGTGGCGGAGAAGTCGTTATCGCCGCATACGTAGGACAAAAACATTCCCTTTTGTCGTTTAGTAAAACGATTCGTATAAAAATATTCCTTTTGAATAAATGTAAAAGTCAAAGTTTTTTATACACCGTATTAAAGAAATTGGTGTATAAAACAAAAATGTGCCTCAATGAAGGGAGATTGAGACAATGTCCCTTACCTCGGGTCCGACTTGACTCGATCGTTCTTTAACGTACTGAATAATAAACTTGAGTTAATTTAAAATTGCATAAGAACCTTTTTTAAGTTCATTATTACTTTTATAACACTTATTACCATGTTATAAACATTATGTAATCATTTAAGTTAATAATGTTTGTTTTGTCGATATTTGGTTCTTAAGTCGAAAGTGAACTTCTTACAATTACATGTTGTTCGTGTGGTCAAAGGTTTTTATATCCACAATGACATTCCTGATTTTGATATCATATATATCATATATATCCAGAATATAAATGTATTTATAATATTACATAATCATTTAGAGGTAAGCAATGAAATGCACCGTTCATGGAGATGGTAAGCCGTACATACACATGACCACTACTTTCATTTCACTGTCATATTAATGGAATTAAACCTAAATGATAGGTATGTATATTTTAATTCCAGAATTATATTCATCATTTATAAGTATCATTCATTATATATATTCATTATATACATGTACTTTTAATAGTACATTACATTTGGGGATAAGAAATGAAATGCACCGTTCATGGAGACGGTAAGCCGTACGTACGCATGAACGCTACTTTCATTTCTATCTCATACTTTAATGGAAAAAAATAATAATTATATAGAGGTATATTATAATTCCAGTATAAAATAATATATAATAACTTTAAATTCATCATTTATACGTCCCACATATGGCATTAACGCATCAAATCACTTTGAGGGGGCGGTAGTCCGCACTTCCTTAAATGAAGATATCGTGTTTACTCATATTGGAAACCATAAAGGTATGCCCAAAATGAAAACTAAATAAGCTTAAGGAAAACATAAATATATTATATATCATATATAAATATATTTTCATCTTAATGGCCACCTTTGAAGGTGTTAAAAGAATGTTGAACAATCATCGTTTCGGGAGGCAGAAATTGACCATCCACAGAAGCAGTATGTTCTTTAACCATTAGATGTAGGTGTGTGTAAGTGTAGATCAAATCCTTCTTATAAAAAGCATCCTAGTATAATGAGGATACTTGATTTGTTACAAATGAAAATAATAAAATAGTTTAGGGGGTTGGAGAAGCAAAATAAAACAAAAGTACTCAAAAGAAGACATTACCTTAAAATCGGGTAACTCTCTTAGATTTGAGCTCAAAGGCCTCCTTGGGAAGACTTCTGCCAAACGTGAGGCTTCAAGGAGTAATATAGGGATGTGGAGAGCCAAAATGGGCAGGTTTTGGCTGAGCCAAAGGCTTCGGGAGTGTTGGTAAGGAGGTAGAGGTGGGGGCCTTTTATAAGAGGAGAGGATTGACACTCTTGGAAGGTAAAGAAAAGTCACTTTATTTCAAAATGGTATTCGGATTTAAGAGGTCCCAAATTGATGTGTTTCGAGGATAAGGTGATAAGGGTTATAAATCCACCCATCCAATAGGTTTTGGCCTTGGTTAGGTCTTAGATTTTACATTATCTTTCCATTTTATTTAAATCGTTAAATAATGTGGTCATCGCTGCATCATCATGATGTCATAAATAATTTAATTTATTTAATGTCTAAAAATTATAAAAAAATACCATTATGTAGGAAATATTTTTAGATTTCTAATGAATAACTATAGTCAAAAATCTGACTTGTATAACCCCATGTAAAAATTGTTTCAGTAAAACACCTCATGTGTGTGTCATTTTTACTTTAACATTAAATAAAAAGTTATTTATGTCATTTCCCAACCAAAGTGGCTCCATGGGGTCCCCAAGTTTACCCATGGATTGTATAGGTCGGCCATGACACATCCAATGAGGTTAGGACATGTGTCAAATTATTTTCATTTTATTATAATATCATTTTTGCCTTAAATTGCACTAATTACCTCTAATCGCGATTAAGAACTTAAAAGTTACTATTCACCATAAAATTATTTTAATCTCATTGATCCACATTTTACGTGTTAATAACAACCATGTATGTCGGATTTTTGAAATTCAAAACACAGAAGTGGTAAAATTTCATTTAAACGAAAAATCAGTTTTTATAAGTACCACTTAGTGGTTTCACTATTCATCCAAAATTGAAGTTTTTCAGAAAAATACCAAAACTTCACCCTAATTTATATTTGATATTCCGAAATCAAAAATGAAGTCCATTTTACAAAATTCACAACATATAAATTTCATTAATTAATTTAATAATTAATTCCCGTTGTCAGAGCAAATAGCGTGTTTTTATGAAATAGTAAGTATCAAAAGATTGACACTAGTTTTAGTTCAATTTCAAAGTGAAATTAATTCCAACGACCACTATTGGATTTAATGGTAAAAATATATTCTAATTTTACTTTAAAACCAATTCAAAATATAATCTAATCATATTAAAAAATTAGATTAAAAAGAGGTTTTGAATTAAAATACAATATTTTACACTATTCATTAAAAAAATGAACTTTATCGGAAAGATACCAAAAATTTACACAAAGTAAATTTTGATGTACCGATTATAAAGAAGAATTATATTTGGTCCAATAGAATTTATAATATTGATCAAAACTATATTTAATGACGGTTCGCCGTGAAAAGGTGATAAGTGGACTTTTCGTGAAAATTAGAGTATATAAGCCTAAAATTGATTTCTTTTCGTATTTTAAGCCTTTATCCTTTATTAGATAAATGTAAAAACATTTAACAAAAATATATAATCATATTTCAGTTATTTCTATCCATTCCTGCCAGTACAACGGCTACATGTTAACTAACATTTAAAATAATATTATTTTATTACTAGTGTGCAACGTAAGTTTTCAAAGGAACTCATCGTTGCGTATCGGGTACGCTATCGATCATAGAAACCCCTTTAAAGTAAAATTAATATTTAATTCGTAAATATTAATAAATATGAAAATTCTTTATTCTTTATTTACATGGGATGTTACAACGAATATTTATTTCGGTATATATTTTATTTACCAGGTTTAAAGGGTAAATCTGTTAAATAAGGGTAAATATATATTAATATAATTATATAAAATTAGCCAAAAATGTGTTATAATCCTATTTGATGATATCTTTTGGTTGATTTTGGGACCCCATGGAGCCACATGGGAGTGATAATGAAACATTATATTAACTAGTTTAATGTAAAGAAAAAAATGACATAAACATATATATTTTTGTAAATCCATTATGTCATGGGGATATATAAGATATATTATAGACTATAAATATTCATTTTAAATCTAAAAATATTTCGTACATCATGATATTTTTTTATAATTTTTATACATCAAATAAATAATATTATTTATCACACTATAATGATTTATTGTTTACCTCCATAATGAATTATTTAAATAAATAAGATTAGAAAAATTAAAAAATTATCCAAAACCTATTAAATTATAATTTAATAGTTTTATTTCAAACAATAGTTATCTTATCTTCATCATTAATAAGTTGTGGGCCATTAGAACCCAAAATCCATTATATAATAAAATAATGTTTTCAAACATTACTAAAGAGCCCCTCCTGCCCGTTATACAAATCACTCACCTCTAACCCATTACTATCACCTGAATAGCCTATTGGATCATCAAACCTCTTCCCAAATAAGTTCTAAATATCCCTATATTATTCCTGGAAGCCTTACATTAGGCATAATTATCTTCAAGAAATCCTTTTGGTTCAATCCTATGGGAGTTACCTTTTTTAAATGATACATCTTTTTTAAGTTCTTTTCTTTTGTTTTACTTTCATAACCCCATAAATACATTTTATTCCTTTAATTGATAAAAATAAAAGTATAATCAATATAATAGGTTGTTTTTATGAGAATTATTCGTTCCAAACTTTCACACACCTCCATCTAATGGGTAAAGAACATACTGTTTCATTGGACAGTGAAGTTCTGTCTCATGAAACAATGAATGTTAATTCTTCTTCTAACACCAATTTTTGTGGCCATTAATATTGAACTTTATTTATATGTGATATTTATTATATTTATATTGATTCTATGCTTCATTATTTTTCATTTATTTAATACCTTTATAGTTTCAATAGTGGGTAAATCAGATAATTTCATTTGAGAATGTGTGGAGTACCGCCCTCTCAATGTTATATGACACGTTCATGCCATATGTCGAACATATTAACGATGAAGTTAAGAAAATTATTTATGATATTATACTGGAATTATATTATAATCTTTCATCATTATGTTTTCATTCTGTTAAATATGATATATAAATGAAATTAACTTTCATGCGTACGTACGGATTACTATCTCAATGAACGGTGCATTTCATTTCTTATACCCAAATGTTACATACTATTATAAATATATATATATACTAGATATATATTATATATATGATATCTAAATCATTAATATATTTCTAGATAAAATGGATTTTTGAACACATGGACAACATTTAATTATTTGGAGTTCATTTTTTACTCAAGTAACAAACATTGGAAAATGACCATTATTAAGGTAAATGATCACATAATGTTTATAGAATTGTAATAAGTGAGGTTAAAGGAATAATAAACATTAAAAAGGATCATAAGAAAGTATAAATTAACTTTAGTTTATTATTCCAGATATTAAATAACGAATGGGTCAAGTCAGACACGAGGTAAGGGACATCGTCTGAATCTCCTTTCATTGAGGCATATTTTGTTTTATACATGAAATTATTTCATATGGTATATAGACACCATTGACATTTTATTTTATTCAAATGGAATATTTTTGTACAAATAGAATTAATAAACAAAAAAAATGAATAATTATGATGGAATTTTATTAAGATAAGAATAAAAAATACAGGAAAAAACACAAACATGAAACACCAAACAAGAAAAAGTATGGTTATGGTGAAAATATCGAAAACTATTGAAATAAGAAACTCCAATTCAAATAAGAAACACCAATTAAAATAAGGTGAGCACTATATTTCAAATAAAAAACCATCCAAACTATCCAAATCCTAATGAATTATAAATATCAAATACTCCTTTCTGTATTTTAGTATTGAAAATGGTTATGATAATGGATTTGTTATGAAAATATATTTCAATTATATTTTGTGATTGAAATGTGGAAATTTTATCTTTCATTTATGTTTGTTTTATGTGTTATTAATATGTTATGGTTTATAGGCATTTTTTATGTATATGGGTTGTTTTGTGATTAACCTAGGGTGGGTGAGCCCAAGATAGCTCTCCAATGCATGGGGTAATGTGACATAGGTAACATGAATGTGATTCCAAAGAGATTTAGGGAATATAATGTGAGGGGTATTGTAAATGTAACATCCTATGATGCTATGAAAGCTACAACGTAATTATGTTATGGATTTCAAGTTACCCTTATGATTTGTGATTACTATGTGATATTCATAAATCTTATGATTTTATGAGGTATGTTAAAGAGCTTATGTTATGTATATATTGATAAACCAATGTTTTCTCAATTTTTTAATACCCTTACTGTGCTTTTTATTCTCATCCCATGTTTTGAAATTTTTTTCTCATTACATAATGATGAATAGGGTCATTGATTGGATCATCGAAAATTCATGTTCTCTAAAACATTGAACTAGACATGACTCTTTTTTTCAAGAGTTTTTATTTTATGAAAAATTGAATACTGAGTAGAATTGGATACATTGTAATTTTTAAGACTTAATGTAATAGTTATGGCCTGATTCTTTAAAACTCTATACTTGAAAGGATGTTCAACGTGAATTTTCAATTTAATTCTATATTATGCAATATTTTAAGGATGGGTACTTATATTTATATTTTCAATATTTGGAGAATGATGCTTTTCTCGAATATATGGTATTTTATCTATACTCTCCCATTCTCATTTGAAAAAATCTTAGAAGATAAGGTGGAAAACTATTCTTTGATGAAAAATAAATATTTATCTTAGAATGTTTGAAATATGACATTTTTATTGAATTTTTTTAACAAATGAAATTCGGTAGTTTTACAAAATAATTTCCCTGAAAACCCATTTATTTTATTCCTAATACACGTTGTGTTTAGTTGTATCACACAAAAGTTTTTTTGGTAACTCGAAGCACCTCAATAATCAACCTTTTCTAACCCAAAAACATTGTTACACAGAAAAATATTTTTTCAAAAAATGGATCATTTCATTAAAATATTTGATTTTTTAATTATATAATGTATTTATTATTCCATTAAATAAAATATTATATTTGGGATTGATAAACCAAATGATAATAAATTGTTCTCACCCATCATGAGATTTCAATATTGGGGGATTGAAATTGAATATTTAATTATGAGAGAATATTGATCACTCACATAGAATTCATCGAACTTATTTTCAAAATTTGGAAACAAAAATTCATTGACATTAGGGAGAAGGTTATCTTTCCCATGAATCCAACATGGGATATTAATGTACGTACTAGATTATGATGATATATTGACTTTTTTTTAATTGTTTAGGGTAATGTATATGTACAAGTTAAAGGTCATGGTTATTATTTATTATCATGGAGTATATCCACTATAATAATAAATAAATTATAATAGTTTACTATGAATAAAGAGAATCATATATTTGAGTTATACAATAGTAAAATGTAAGCCTCTTATCATTGGATGTAAGGATGAAATAATGTAATTAAATACTAATGATGGATGAAAAGATATTTACTTATGATACATGATGTATCATTTATGATTTTGATGAATTATTAAGTTGATATTAGTATTGTTAATGACTTGTGTTTATTGATAAAGAATCACCATAATATACTTTTTAGATTGATTAAATATGTTTCCCATATTTTTAAATCATGATAGATATGAAGTCTAATAAATTTATTCATAATGGAATATAAATGAAAATTACTAAATGAAATGTAAGGAAAGGAAGACTATTGAAACTATATTAGATCATATTTTATTGAGAAAGGAACTTATGAGTGAATTGAGCAAAGATGAAAAGTGTGTTTTGTGTATTTATATTTTTGTGTAAATAAGTTAATTTTAATAGAAACTGATTTTTTAGCTATTCATGCTCTCATGTGATGCATGGATATTAATGAAACATCATATAAATGATATATGGAATGAAAATAAGAAATGATTATCATGAAATGATTTATAAGGATATGAGATTAATTTTACTATAAAAATATTCAATGTATTCCAAATTATATTGTTCTAATAATTCAATAAGATTATATATTGACACATATAATAATTAGTGGAATGAGGATACATATAATTAATCGTAATAAAATTATATATCATTAAATAAATTAATGTTGATCATAAAGACTGTAAAACATTTATATTATTTATAATTAAACTGTGAATAAAATCTGACAATTCACAATAGATAATAAAGGTTCTCCAAGGGAAAAATTAATGGAAGTCATACATGGATGCATGTAATGTCATTTTATTCAGTGGGAATGAAATAGAATTTTAAAATAATAAAATTGGTTTTTTTATATAGGAAAAAACAATAGTTCAAGATGCAGGATTTACCAAATAATAGAAAAATATGAAAATTATTGAAAAGATAAATATTTAACAACAAGAGTGTGTAGATATAAAACCATTGAAATATCAAGATATTTTATTCCGTGTATAAAAATTTTAGGAAAATACTAATGAGTTGAGAAAAAAATATAATAATTTTTCTAGATTCAGAAATATTTTTTATAAAGGCCTTACATAACATCATAAAAATGTTACTATACTTAGAATATTATTCTAATGAGTAAGAGATGAGATCAAATATGAACTAAATATTGTATGGAATATCCATGAATAATTAAACAACACATAGTTTCTCTATGAGGATAAAAAATATGGTTATTTAAAAATATAATTATTGGATGGTGTAAGGGAATCAAAATGAGGTCAAATAATAAAAAAATAGTGAAAGAAGATGTTTAGTTAACTAGACAATGTGATCATTTGATACGGTGACTATGATATTTATAAGAGTGGAATGTTTGATTTTCATAAGTAATATGATTAGAAGTTAGTAGAAGACCATGAAATATAGTAGTCCAGAAGATGTACACCATTAATGAGATAAAATGAGAATATCATAAATCTTGTTGGATTTAGAAAATAAAGTTTCACTGTAGTTGCGATCTATGAATATTATCACAATATAAAGATTGTTCTCACATGAAGGGGATAAAAATTAGGATAAATAAAAAAGATTTTCTTGATCCATATAGATAAATAGTACCATGTGAGTGTCAATAATATATGTAGGGTCATGTTCGTGTGATGTGTTTAATCCTATTCTGCAAAATTTATAAATTTGTATAAAATTTACCAAAAATAGAACATATACAAGTCATTAAACCAGGAGTCTATAATATAAATATGTATAACTATTTATGATGATGTGGATTTCAAATACAATGAGAGAGTTTATTTGAAGAAGAAAAAATAATACAAGAATTAGAAAACATGTTCATCAGTAAGAGAAACATCTATTTAGAAGTATTAATTTTATATAGAGTAGAGTTCAAAGAAAATGAATCACCTGAAGGGTAATTACAAAAAATTAATATTCGATATAATTAAATTGATGAAATAATTTCATATTCTAAATAAAAATAATGTTCAGACGATGTCCAAATACCATACTTTAATATAAATTAATGATTACTATAATTATATTGGGATGTTTTATAGTGTTCAATGTTTATAAAATGATGTTAATGACTGCATCCAACATTTTACAATAAATTTTAATATTATATGATTCTCGATTTTTTTCATTTGAGTTTACTCAATTGTCTTAGAAAATACAATAATGTTCACAAAAATTAACCTTAGTGTTTTGAAATTTTAGTCACTTATATTTCCAAAAATATAAAGCCTATTAAAAGAGAAATAAATATTCAATGAAATATGATGATGTGTAAGTCCATGAAAATTTATGTTCATTTAATACTAATCCTTAAAACTCATTGAAATCAAAACACTGATATTTTCCAAAAAAATTGTATAATAATTAAATATTATATAAATGTAACCCTAATAACCAAGTCATTAAATTTTCAGTATGAATAAAAATTAAAAAAAATTAGAAAAAAATTCATCAATGTTTAAGGTAAATCAACAATTTTTATTAATTTTCATAAATAACTACTTAATTTTTAGTGATGTCTTCATATAATTAAAATATATTTTTTCATAACAATGGATTTTATTATATTTAGTGTGTGGATAATATAATTTACCCATTTTTAGAATTTTATTTTAGTTAATTAATGTAGTTATTGAAATAAAAATAAACATAATTTTTAGGGTTATTTTTTGGTATTTTATAAAGATTTATTTTTAAGTGATTAGTTAAAAATAAGATTTTTTTAAAAAATATAAATTTTATCATTAGATAATATAATTTAATTGTAATTTTATGTATTAAATTTTAATATAATGTAACATAATTTTATAAAAATTTTATCTAATATTAATATTTATATAGGAATAAAAATTATTCATTCTTTTGGTATTAGTTCGTTTTTTGTCCTTAATATCAAATTTTCAAAAAATTATTTTTATTTATGTGAAGTGTATTTAATATAACATTTCGAAACTAATAGAAAATTATTAATAATTATAAAAATTATTTATATTATATATTTTATGAATTATTTTACCATCATTTAACATTAATTAACATCTACATAATACAATTAATCTTTGTTTTCTGAATAAAATCTATTAATATAAAAACGGGGGTTTGTTGGATTTTTAATGGTAAATTTAAAATTTAATGTTGAATGATTTATAAAATAAATTTCATAAACCTGATATCATATTTTTATTCATAATTTCAAGAATAAATTAATTGGGATACTCTTAATTTTTTAAAAATTAAATAGTAACAGCAATATATGTTTGACATGGTTACTGTTAATATAAGTTTAGCAGGGGGTGGGGATAAAATAAATTGATAAGGATAGGAATAAAAAATATAATTATCTAATTATTATTTAAAGATGATATTTATAACCCTTATTATAAATCCTTTTATTTTATCAAATTTGAAAGGATTGGACTTTCAAAATATATTAATTATATTTAAATATTTTAAGTAATTCCATGTGTGTCGTCTTCTCACATATTAAAGGGAACTTCACCTCATAACTTATTCATTAATATTTAATCTTAGATGACAAAAAATATATAAAATAATTATTTCCTAAAATGCAATTCTTCATCATAGATCCCATCATAACCTTCTAAGACAAAAAATAAAGGCTTACTTTTTATGTCAATATAGGCCTCTCAATAATGAGGTATAAATCATAAAAACCTATTTTTAATTGAATTTATTCATAAACAGTACCCAAAAAAGTTGTATATATCATCAAATGGTGAATATAGTCTCATCATTATACTGATATATTGTTATTATAATAGGAAAATAATTATCCTCTACCTTTCCTTCAAATGGGAAATGAATGTACCGCATGTGCAAACATGTGTTCTACCACCACCATATAAAGATAAAATTCATTATCAATCATCATATTTCGTAGTTGTATATGATGATTGATTTATGGGTTATATATTATATTTTTTTATAAGTATACTTTTTAATTAAATTATCTTTTATACCTTCTCACTATCAAATCCTTTGGAAAATGATAACATCGCTCTTGCATACATATGGACTATCAGCACCACAAAGAGATGTGATTCATTTTTCATTTGAAATTTACATGCAAATATTTAAGGGAAGAATTAATGAATATATATAATATATATGATTTAATAATATTAATTAAAATTTTTATTATTACCTAACTTTATTCTATTCTATCCATTGAAAGGTGGAAATAACACTCCTGCAAATGTACAAACTTCCATTTAGAAGAAGAAATATATTTAATTTCACATCACCTATTTATATAAATGATCATAAAATAGTATTTAATGAAAAAATATGATACATTTTTAATTAATAATATTATTTTTACTAGGGAACAATGATTAATTATTATGGAACAAACCATCCAAAATAAAACATTCATGAAAAATGTAATTGTTAACACCCAAAAATAATTCTTTTAATAATGAATTATTATTAAATGGATTTTTAAATATAATTCATGGATTATATTTTGTATTTTAGGAATTTTTTTGGGAATTTAAAAAAAATTAAAAAAATATTATATTTATTATAAAAGAAGTCATAATGATTATGAATCAAGTCAATCATGAGGTCAGGGTTATTAATCTAAATAGTGTTTCGTTAAGATATGTTTTATGTTATGCACCAATTTATGATTATGAGTTATAAATAAAAACCATTTAATATTATATATAATTTATCATTATTAATTTTTTATATTCCAATATATAATTTAAATTATTTCATACAAACAATTTGAATTTGGATGATACAACAATTGTAAGGGGTTATAACCTCAAAATGTATCCTTTTGGATAGATGTTATGTTAAAAAACTACCTTATTTAATGAGGTATATATAATTACAATTTTTTTATTATCATAATATCCATGGTATATATAGAATAATTTTATTTCATTTCATCTCTAGGGCTGATATTTCAAAAAAAACCAAAGCTGTAAGGAATTTATATAACAATCAAACTTTTAAATAGTATTTATTATGATTAAATTTTACAATTACAAAGTTATTTTATATAAAACTACCCAAATTATGTTTTTTATTATCCCATGTTTTTTATTGATATTAATGTTTTTGATTTATTTTCCACTCTTTATATAATCGATGTTATGAAGGAATGTTATTAAGGAAACCAAAATTTGTTTTTTTTCAGAATAGAACCATTTAATACAAGTCTATATTTATGTTAAAATTATTTCAAGAATAATTTTACTATCAACCATAGATTTATTAAATTAATATTTCCCTATTTTTGAATTTTTATTAAAATGGTTGATTTTTTGTCATTTTCTAAAAGCGGTACTTTTCCAAAATGGTGTGAAAAATAACATTGTTCTGACATATAACACACTAAAAACATTTCCTACCATTTTGAATGATTTTTTCTTTGAATAATCCTTTATTTGTTACCATTTTTTCTTTCATATATGAAGTTTTCCTTGGTAATTTTGACTTTTTAAAAAAAAATTAATATGATTTTTCAAAATGAAAAGTGGTTTTTCCATAGATATTCCAATGTAATTTTAAAGTGATTTTTCATATATTATAACATACACTGGTGTCACATATGACACTACAGGTATATTACACTATCATATCATCCTTATTAATTATATTGATTATTTAGTACTATTATAATAACCCTGATTTTTATTACACACTTAGACATTATTAATTACATAAAACCATCACTTGATACAACTTAGAAGATTGAGTGGTATTGTTTATACGGGTCTGAGGAGCATTACATAATGACTTAAAACAAAAAACACAACATCTTATTGAAAAAATTCTTTACATGACCACTACATTCCCCCGTACTTAGCATTTCATTGGATAACTTGTGGATATTCATAAGAAAGGGGTGAGCTATAAAGCCCAGTAAGGGAATAAACACGGAATAACATGAGTAATACAATACAAGTTATTCAATATGAATATAAATTGTTCACATGAGAAACATGAACATAATGGTCTGATAACGCATGATAATCATAAACGGAGATGTGGAAACAACAGTTAACATGGAATTAGCATGAGGCAAGGCTCATTGCACATGGATCATGAGTAACCCCTCATTACACAAGAAACACATTTAAAACCTCATTTCACTAGAATTAGCAGGATTAAATACCCATTTCACATGATTTATCTGGATAATATACTTTAACTAATGCATTGGAGCACTACTAAGGTGCACCATTCAAAATCATTTCATTTCATGCATAAGTGTGCCACATAGATCATACAACATGGATTCATTAACATTATAATTCATTCCATGAATAATAGATTCTGAATATAGAAATATATGTCATCAATAATCATCATCATGTGCATTAATGTGAATACCCTTGATAGAGGAGTGGGTATGGTATTTAGTACACAATGATTTTGGCATTGAAAATTTGATGTAATTTTTGGAGCATAACAACGTCAAATAGAAATTCGTAAAATGGGTTGATGAGAGTGAAATGGGTATATCATTATTAATGCATTAAATGGATAGTATGGGAATCATGGGACATAATATACTAAAACATATAATGGAATTTAAATGAGAAATATAAATTATTTTCTTGAATGTAAATGAGGAGAGAGAAATTCCTTACCGAATTTCAGAATGGTAACAGGTGTACATGGGAAGAATTAATGAGAGAGAAATGGGTTCTATCATCACTCAAAAATTACTATAGATGTATGGGGGATGATTTAATTCCTTCACCCACATTTTTAATTGAATATAAAATGTTATAACTACCAAAAACAATTTGGAAATAATGAGAAAGGAAGGAATATCTTAATTGGAAGTGTAATCCCTATGGCTTGAGAGAGTCTTGATAGAAGCTTCTAGTGAGATTGGGGTGACTTGGTATTATTATAGGGAGAGAAGGTATGTGTTTTGAAAAACTCAAAAGGTGTTGAGTGAAGAGGATGTGGGTTCTTGGGTGGATTTATAAAAAAATGAGAGGGAATTCTTTATTATTTTTGTTTGGGACAACACACGTTTAACCAATCAAAACCTCAATCCAGACCATGGTTTTTGCTCATGGTTATTTAAAATGGGGAGTAGAAATTTTTTTGTATAATTACAATTCTCGAAATTCTTAAAATAAATCGGTTGCATATGTGGGCGTGATTAACACTCTCGAGGAAATCAATATAAAAAGCTAAAATGTTTTTATAAGTCTTGGAGGGTCCACTAACGCTTTTTTAAATAAATAAAACAAACCAAAAATTATATTATTTAAATGGTAAATAAAATATTAGCCTAAAATAATGTTTATATTACTTTATTACATCACTATTGGTTCTTTATGATGTCATAAAACACATTATATATTTAAATGGAATTGAATTTTTAAACAAAAATTTAACTGTTTCAGAAAATTTTGAAAATTTCACCATTGGATATATTCGACGTACTGAATCGAAAAATAATATTAATTTTATGGAAATAATTTTCTAAATATGTGAATTTTTAAGTTTAAAATAAAACTGACATTTATAAAAAATTAATGGGTTTTGAAAAAAAGGATTTTAAAACTTAATGAATAGTAAAATTGTATTCCTAAAAATTATAAAATCATTATACATAAAATGTAAATTAATAATAACTTTAAAATAAATTTATTAAAAAATCCATTAATTTATCAAAATATATTCATTAGTTGAATATTAGTTAAAAATACTCTTTGGACATTAAAAACAATTTACAAGGTAATAATAACAAAATAAATGTATATTCATTATTATATACAAATATAAAGCCCATAATAATAGTGCTAAGGTACTGTTAAGTAACCCCATATAACACTTGCATAACACCTTTAGGGTAAGGTTCATAATGGTGACATACCTTTGGTTGGGTCATATAACATCACTCGAATGATAATCTCTATCAACTTCCACTTCCCCCATAGGCAGTTTCGTTCAGGCTTAATATGTTGAAAATCGGCATGGGATTGGTCAAGATTAAATCCCAATTATGTGACCTCCGTTCCAAGCTCTAAAAAATGGGCTTCATACAGGGAAAGTCTACTAGTTTAGGCCATCACTTCCTTTGGGTAAGTTTTATTATTTAATGCCCCATATTTATTCTAATAATGTGATCACTATTTAAAAACTATATTAGCAATGGTTACAATTCAAAATGTTATTATAAAATAATGAATAATATAAAAAATAAGTGCATATGATATATAACCATTTCACATTTTATGAAATTAAATTAGATCAAGAGGAATTTTCATTTGATAAATTTTTGATTCGTTACAATTATGATGATGAAATATTTATGAAACTTGTTTTCTTTTAAGTGGGTTAATTCCTCATGAAATGATAATTGTTTTCAAGATCTTGTCGCATACATATAAATGGGTTTTTTTCATGTGATGTGTGTGTTAATTATAGAACTCCACAACATTATGTAATGAATAATTTTTTATGAGATCATAGGGTATGAATGAGGTGATAACTAGAATAATAGAGGGTGCATGGGTGGTTATTCCATGCCCAATATGGTACATTAGTGGATAATATAAAGCCCATTTGTGATAAAAAAATTGTCTATCCTAAGTACAAAAAGTATTAATTTCTTAGTGGGTTGGTTGGAAATAATATTTCAATGATATTTATTATGACACACTTTATTACATTTTTAATGAAATCTTCTTTTACTAATTTTATTATCTCATGGATTATTCTCTTTGATATATTAATTATTATTGATTTATTTTTTCCATGATTTATTACATGACTCATTATTTTAATAAATTAATGTCTATATATGATTTTGAAACATTAGTCTTAGGTGATCATACCTTAATCCTCTTGAAGGATGGTGATGTGGGCTGCAGGAGTTCCTCTCTATGACGATGGACTTTTGGGTTTTCGATTGGCCACGGCGCATCCATTTTTCCCTGGATTTGATCGTCTCCATTCTACCAGTGGTGTGGCATCACTGATTCCCTCCATGGTGTCTACTCGTGACACTCGGTGTTCTGTCGATGTTGGAAACCCTGTGGTTTCCATGAATCTGAATTTGTCGGTCGGTCTATAGTCGACTTCAGATCATTATGTCAGATCTCCAGAGGCGTCCCAACGATCTTCTGCAACATTGAATATTGAATCACATCGTGGTGATCCGCGGAAGTCAACTGGTCTGGATGATGTTACGGCGGCTACGACCCCTGCTGATACGTTGATGCGGGAATTCAGTGATGGTATCACAGGTTCTTAATACTACTGCAATATTGTATGGAAATCAACTTCAGGGTTGAAACAATATAGAGCTGGTTTGTTGGCCCTGCTCAAAGACTCATTTCCTAGTAGAATTATACATAAGGGTTCATTGGATCACATTAAATCCAACCTTGAAATCCTTTCTGAGAGAATGAAAATTGCTAAAAAATCAATGATTCCACGTATTGTTCTTCATAAAGGTGCACAACTGTGTAAACAAGATTACTTGATTCACAGAACCTCATAATTGTGGGTTTTTTCTAAATGGAAATCTGTTTATCTTGGTTGAGAATTTCTTCATTGCCTTTTTCCATTTGATGACTTGATGCTTCGAGCATGGAACATTAGAACCCTGTTTCTGAAACCTGGTTGGCTTCATTCGCATTAATAGTCTTATGATTTTAATGTCTCGCATGAAAGAAATGTTTTTTTCTCAAATTTTTATTTGTATTCATTGACTCAATTGGGTCTTCTATCATCCAAAAATTTTCATGACATTGGCATGGCAATTGGGACTCCAATTTGGCTTCACAAGGAAACCGAGTATGTTCAATTTGGCCTTTTGGTTGTGATGTTGGTGGAGGTTGATCATAGCTCCACTCTGATTGACAAGGTAACCCTTTCCACCCCTTTATATAACATTCAAATTGATGACGAGTATGATAATATCCTATTTTATGCAATGTATGTATCGTTATTGGACACTCATTATTGTTATGTCGAAAGAATGTTTCTTGTGAGGAATGTGGGGTGAGAGGTCATTCAACATCCCTCTATAATAGAAAGTCCTAGATGAAGGATTCAACGTTTCAAAAGACTACTTCTCATGATGGTAGTTCACTTAACGAGCAGGTAGCTGATACTGGAAAAGGGTTTCTAATTGATCTATCTCCAATGGAGGCTCATAGTGGCCCCTCTAATACTCAGTCAGATTTGGTTAAAGAGGTTACTCTAGTTGAGGACACCCATATGTGGACTCCAAGATTTGTGACCCCAGATACATACCAAGTTGATGTTTCTAATTTTAGTGATGTGAAACAACATGTTGTTTGTCAAAAAAAAATCTAGAATAATTTTCAGGTATCTGACTTACCTGAGAAATGGGGAAACATTTCTAAGGATGAACAAGAGATTGTGAGTACCCCGATTAGGGTCTCGGGCAGTGGTGGTCCCACCTCTTACAAGGATGCAATATTAAATGTCAATCCAATGACTAATGATAGTGAGGGTATCCTCTCTAAGAGGAGACCATGAAAGGATTATTCTAATGTTCCTAGAACCATGTCTACCAGATCGTTGTCTAAGGTGTCACAGAAATTGGATACAGATATCATGAAAATCTTTAATCAGGATAAGTCTCAATCTTAGTGGGAGACTGCTGGTGACTCTAATTATGGAAATTATATGTCATATTATGATCTCTAGACCTGTTATTGGTGGTTGCAGGAATTTCTGTTGATTGACCCCACCTATCGCACTGTTGTACTATTATCTATCTTTTTCATAAATGGTCAGAAGCTTTTCTTCTGGCTGGAGATGCCTGGTTACCTTAATCCTCATGTCATTCTTAAAGATGATCACTTTTAGATATTTAATTAGTTTTCCCATACATGTAATATAATCTGACCCATTATTATGTTACCTTATACAATATATATAAAGAATGTTTTTATATACCATACATCTTATAAGGGTGATTGTTGTGAGGAATATGTTTGGATATAATGTTGATCTTTCACATACAAGTTGGTTATGAATCTATCATTCCAAGGAACCTAAAACATTATTGCTATATAATATATTATAATAATATATAATGAATATTAATATAATAATTTTAATTATTTATGTTTCAGTTGATGGTTTTTAATTAGTTGGTATTAGAGTGCAGTTTTGTTATTTTTTGAAACTAGGATGATTAAAATTTAGTAAGATTATTTTTGATAATCCTATTTAAAATAGAATATCATTATTAATGGTAAAAAAAAGAGTATCTTTTTTCCTAAAAACGAATTTTTATCTGGAATGTAGTATGTGGATGTAGATATAAAATATATTAACCTTGGGTTAGTATCTATTGTACGGGAATATTTCATATTTACCTGACCATCAACAATTTTAGATGAGTGTTTCTAAGAATTCACACCTCACTATAAACTCATAGAAATATTCTTGGGATAATTCAAATTTTTTCATATGAAACTATGAAGTATTTTAATAGATGATAACAATGGATCCCCTAGTTTAAACGTGGATTGTTATATAATAAAAATATTATTTAATGATTTATACAAACAATAAATTATTTTTATTTTTAAATGCTTTCTAATTTTGATTACAGTTTCTAAGATAATGATTCTTAATTTTAGATAATGGATGAATCAAAAAAGGAATCATATAAATAAAAAAAATTATATATGATGAAATGATTTTACTCACAAGAAACCAAATTAAACTGGATATTGCATTTTAAATCATGCGATAATACCATACCGGCTATAATGATATATGAATATGAACATGAACAATGTTGAATTTCAATATGAACAAAATAATATTAAAATGGTTTCTCATGAATACCATGGTTATAATAATATTTACCTTTCTATATGTCATAAATATTAAATGAAATAGAAAGCATAATATATTAAAGGAACAAGAAATATTTTTATGTTTGGAAAATAAGGGAATAAATAATCAAATTTCTCATATAAATTAAGTTCCCAATAGAGGTAAATGTTAGGTCCACAAGGCTGAATACCCTGAGAGGGGGGGTGAATCAGGGTATGACTAATTTAAAATAAACGCCCGTTCTGATCTTGTTTCACTTTTAAGAAAAACACTCTTCTCTCTCTTTCCAGTTGTACAAAGTAAACAGAATGTAAAGCATGCACAGGACACACCAATTTTACTTGGTTCACCGCAAAGGGCTACATCCAAGGAGCATACACCGACCAGTTGTCAGTCATACCAATTCCACTAAACTTCACTAGCTGTTGATTACAATTTTCGAGCAAGAACACTTCTATGCACAGTCTCTCTCCCTTTATAATGTTTAGGGTCAGCTCACTGCTTTCCCAAGGGTCACTCCCTGTTTCTCTCTCTCTGGCTCACTGCCGGTGGAGAGTATCACCTTATTCCTCTTCCTAAGATCACTGCTCTAAAAGGGAATCCACTCATAGTTTATAAACCTGTAGGTCTCTTCATTTGCATGAATACATTCATCCTTAACTGTTGATGGATTCTCTGTTATAGTCCAACTTTCATCCACTAATAAATACCTCTTTGCCTCTGAAAACTGGGAAATTCCTTTTGGAAACACCTTCGCAAAGCACCATACTTCGCGAGGCTCCCAATTTTGCGAAGCTCAAACAAGCCTTCACGAAGCTCTTGCCTTTTCATGAAGCACTTTCGCGAAGCTCAAGCCATCGCAAAGCAACGTACCTCGCAAAGCTTACTAAGACAACGCGGAGCTCGCAGGTTTCACGGAGCTACAATAGCCGCCGCGAAGCTCATCTTTCGTGAATCACACTGGCTCTGCGAACCACCTTCGCAAATCGAGAGCAATTGATTTTCTCTGAAAATTCTCTCTGCTTCTCTCGAGGGGGTCGACCTCTATTTATAGGCGATTCCACCGACCCTCGAACTTTCCGCGCGAAGTCAATGCCATGTCATCGCCAATCAAGAAGCTCCAAAGTTTCTGCTGGAATTCTATCCGAATCGTGAAGCACGACAACAATTTTCTATTCGCGGAGCTTGTCGTAATCACAAAGGATCACCGTCAACATTCCTTCACACCTTCGCCGCGAAGCTCCCTCACAAAGCCCTTTACCGCTGCGATGCGCTTCAATTCTTCCGTTCGCGAAGCTTTGACGTAATCGCGAAGCATCAACGCCTCCATTTTTCTGGCCTTTGCGAAATCTAATCTATACATCTCATCTTCACCAAACTCATGCCTTTTCCATATAAAAATATGATCTTTATGGAAATCCACTATTCGCGATCCTCACCAAATTCCAAATTTTGGACCCCAAAAATTTGGCAAACACTGGGAAACGGCGCCACCTTGTACTGCTCTTTTGTACCGCCTCCAGATCATCCTTTCCTTTTTCATCATTCTTTATCAACAAGGATTGTCAACAACTTCTTGGGAACTCAACAAATATCCATGAAAACCTGCTTTGTCAACAAACACAATCAACCCAAAAATACTGCAATGTTATCTTGAGGGATTTTTTCCCAATAGTAAATAAATTAATCTATATGGTACAATTAATAGTTATATGTCTTCTATCAGGTGATCAATGAAATTTTTTGTGGATATATCATAATCCATTGGATGACATCTTGACTAAGGATGTTACTAGGCTATTGCAATCACTGAAGTGGAATGACTGAAGGGTTTACGTATTTGGATTTAAGAATTATATTGTATTACTTTGATATAATGATATTTTAGTTAATATAATCCGGAATCAATTAATTAAAATTAGACCTTAATTTTTCTTTTTTAATTTCCAAGAAAATGTTGAATGACATCGATAATATAAAAAAGGGATTTTTTGGTATAGTGATTTCTTTTTGGAAAAAACATGATTGATGTATAGGTAACCATTAATATATTTTTTTTCAAAATAATTTTTTTAGAATAATTATTAGATTAATAATGAAAATTCATATTTTATAGTATATGTGGAATTAAAATGTATTGGGTATTTTATTAAAAGGTGATTTATGTTATATTTTATGAAGTTTATATTCTTTTTATATTTATATAATATATTTTATAGTATAAGGTTTTATTTATAGTATATGGATGGAGTTTATTTTTTGGAATAATATAGTATTAAATTGATTTTTTTGGTTACTCATCATATTATTATTTTTTATGAGAATATCTGATTAATGTATTCACATGTTCTTAATGTGACATTATAATGTGAAATATATTATATCAGGATAAATGTTTAATTTATATCGTAAATTATGTGCCATTTTTTTGTGTTTATAATAATGGATAAAAATTATTTAAAGTGTTTTGGAAATTATCAATTTGTGGAAAAAAAAATTTAAATGTATTAGGTTATTATTATTGAAATCTTTAGGAATAATATTTCATATGAATATTTTTTCATATTAGTTTTTTAATATGAACTATGAACTTTTAATTTTAATAACTAAATATATATAGGTAGAATATACTTTTCTCCTTTTGGATATCATGTGATATACTATTAGTTTGTACTAATGCTTTAGGAATGAAAAATGTCCATTGTTCATTCATCATTTTATAATGTAATGAAGAGTTAAAACCCAATTAAAACACACAACCAATGGATGGAATTATGATTATATATATAAAGAAACCATGTATATATATATTATTATATTACATGGTAAACTAATTCTACACAATAAGTAGAAGGATCTTGAAACATATGTTTGTTCTTTTCTACATCTATTTTTGATGAAGTGATGGTGATTTCACCCAATACATATTTATGGTTTTTCGTTCATTAGCATTCTCCTGAATATGTACTATATCACATTATATTCTTCATTAGACATTATAATTCATCTAATTTCCAATATTTTCACTTCACATGAATTTTATCATTTTCATACTCCCTAATTATATTTTATTTCAGGTAACCTTATTTTTTCCACTTACAAATTTAAATGGAAATAATATTATCCATTATTATAGTGTTAGTTTTCAGAAAATGTATTTTATAAAATAAATAAATATATTATATGTATCTAAACATAAAATAAATAATTTATTAAGGGATTGGGGGTTGTAAATAATTTAAGACCTAAAAAATTAAGCTTAAATGAATAAAAAGATCAATAACAATCTTAACAGACAACATCGAGATTTAACCACACTAGGATATACTATAATAAATTCTTTTAATAATTATAATTATAACCTAAACATTAATTTGGTGGTATAAATATGAATAATCCTATTATTAAAAAATATGTAAAACGATTCAATGTGATGAAAATTTATATATTAATTCATAATAAATAAGTACTCTATTTTTAGTGAAGTCATTTTATGCTTCATAAAAAATTCTTAAAAAGGATTTTTTTTATTTTGATATAGGATATTATAATTTAATTTTTTTAGATAATATATTTGAATAAATTAATATTATTTTTGAAATTATCATTTCAATATTATTTTAAGGTGAATATTTTTTATTCTTCCAAAATTTTTTATTATTATGTGAATAGTAAACTCAATTTTTTTGTAAAACTATCATTTGGTATTATTAAATCAAGTTATTAAAATAATACAAAACATTTTTGTTAATATAATAATATAATATATATTTAAATTAATTTTAAAGAATATAATTAATTAAATTTTAAAAAAATGTTATTATTATTAGTATAAGATCATTTTTATATTTGAAAATGATTTTTTAACACCTGTATTTATTTAGGAAATGTGTTTTTATAATAATTAATTAAATTATTAGCTATTTATAAATTATATTATTGAAAATTTATTTTTGAATATTCTATAAAATATTTTCACTTTCATCAAATAGTAATTTCTTAATGCGGTCATTCTAGACTACTATAAATGCGGTAGTCATGTGATCTGAACAAAAACATATATTTTTTTTATCAAACACATTGGAGGAAAAAGAGAGAAAACTATAATTCAACAAAAAAACAATATATTCATTAAATAAGAACATAATCCTACCAAACATTAATTCCCAAAATAACGTCAATGATATAGTGTTTAATTGTGTATGTGGTTCTTCCATTAAAAGTTCTTCAAACTTTAATGCCAGCTTGTCTCCGGGCCAGATTTACTCATCTATGTTGCTCTTCCCATCATTGAACACTCTTATCATTATAAGATCATGGTTTACAATCTAGGAACACTACTCCGTATTAAGTGACACCATTAATAACCTACTCAACATTTTGTTGGCATCATCATCAGTTGCATTAATCATCAACAAAGAATCCAACATCTCCTCTACCAAGTTCATTAGAAATTACAAAGATTTCTCCAGAACTAAAATAGTTTCTACATGCTGGCATACATCCTTTGGTTCATCACCGCCAGCTTATCTTTATACATATTTATGAATCTAGTCTATATAGTTATTGTAAAATATAGATATCCCATTCCCTCTTTTTGGACACCCCTATGGATCATGATTCTTTTTGGGCTTGGAAGCATGTTTCCATGTCCATCTCCATTTGAATCACTAGCTAATTGGATTTAATTCTCATCAAAGGAATCAACAGAAGGATTTTTGGTAATTCCTTCATCTTCCAATTTTAATTCCTTAATAGATTAATCCATGATGCCATTTTTTGCCTCTCTTCTTTCAGGATTTAGATTCAGAGAGTCCGGATGCTCAACACGTGCATTTGAAATAGATGTTCCTTCCACTCCCTCACTTGAAACCATTGTAGCACCATTAATCCTAAAATTATTTCTAGAAATCCCCACACCAATATCACTCATCAATTTGAAAAATTAATGTCTGAAATCTTTGGGTCCCGAGGCATGTTCCTAAGCATTTACACACCCTAGAAAGATTCTCATAAGTCATCTTCTATTTGAGTGTTTTATCAGGGGTTTCATGACCAGATAACCCACTGGCCACCAAGGTACTACAACAAAAAATTAGTATCACCTAGGACCATGCTCATATTCTTAGCATCGGAAACCAGACACTTTCCACCTTAGATTCCAGTGTCTGAAACTGTGACGCCCCAGGTTTTATAAACTGGTCCATGTGAATAATGTTGTGCTTTTTAATGATGTCTCTTGTTTTATTTTATTTTATGCATTGTGTGCTGATAAAGAATTCGAATGGAAATCAAACATGAAGAATATGATAAACTATTATATATTTAAAAGATACATTGAAACAAGACCCATCTAATTGAAAGTACCGTGCACAAGACCTAACACGGCCACATCAAGACTACTGAGAATCCCAACACCGGTAATCGGGTAGTCGTCATCTTCAGGGTTCATCATTGTGAATAATATAACTGCTAGAACCACCGCGCACGCACTAAGAACCAGTGTTATGAGGAGGGCCATCCACCAAGGGTCCGGTTTTATGAAAATGTAAAACATCCTACCCCTTGTTTTTATAATGGACCTCTAAGGGAATATGACTGTTTTTTGACCGTTGGATTTAAATGGATAAAGTGCATCATTTTGTAAAAATTTTGTCTTTATAATGATTTTATAATATTATGGTATTTTAATATTTTATTAAATCCAAAATATTGGAATTATATCTTTGATAATTAAAATAAAATATTATTCTAGGAAATGAATCTATTTTTATTTTTTTAAACATGACGATATTTATATCATGGAAAACATAGTATTTTAAAATGTGTCGAACATCATGTCAATAGTGGTATCTGTATTAATTGAAAAATGTATCTTATTGGATCTCTAAAACTATGTGTTTTGAATTAGAGAAAAACTACGCGTCTTTTAAATTATGAAGTGAAGTATGTTATAAATTGAATTTTAATGGTTATAAAATCCTAATAGTTATAAACGTTTAGTATAAAATATTTATCTTTTAGAAAAAAAATAAATTATATCAAATAGTATCGTTTTTTAAATAAACTAATTGGGATTATCGAATTTGAAATTTATTAGTTAAAAGTGCTTATTAAATTTTATACAAATTAAAATTATAACATCCCGGTTTAATATTGTTTTAACATTTATTATATAGTTTTTTTATCTATTTTTTTTTTCAATCGTGTGACCCATGCCTCCTATGGTTAAAACCAACCCCGCAAGATCACCTCGACCGGCTGATTTCACCAAGACCGATCCCATCTGTTGTTATGTTTTAAAACGCTCTTTTATTTTCGTCCGTCCGATCACGACAAGGTCGAATCCCAACCATCTTTTTTTTCTTTCTTTCTCTGCATTTTCGGTCGTCTTCTACCTCACTTCGGGGTCCTGCGAACCAGAACTGGTTTGCTCGATACGCCTCCTTATCCACTGTTTAGGTTGACACTCGTACACCCCCACCTACTTGGGCGTTGTAGCTTCATCTTCTCTACACCAGGCTATCCCATGGGTCGATCCACCTAGTTGCGCTGAAATCCTCTACATAAACCTCACCCCTGCCACATGAAACTCTGGGCGGAATCTTCTCCTCCTCCTCTCCCTTGAATTCCCAGCAAACCAGCGATCATACCCATGTCCCGACTTACCTCCTCATGCAAGTTAAGGGTTCTTTCGTTTTTTTTTACGGTTTAAGATAAACCGTTATGTATACTCGGTGTTTATATATATATATATATATATATACATATACAATTTATGGTTATACGCATATATTCACCATGAAAACCCCTCGGTTTAAGAAGAGTACTCTACTCCATGGGTGTTTTCATGTTTTATGAAACCTATACTATTATACCCTCAATATATAAAGTATATATATGTATATACAACTCAAACCCTTCGGTTTTGAACAATTTTCAAGGTTTTTGACTTCGTGATATAAAAAGGGATATCACTTTTAAGTTAGTTTTAAAGATCCTATTTTACAAACCTAAAACACAGGTTTAAGGGTATCTTGTATATACGGTTTTGAATATATGTATATATATACAAAAATATATATATATTTATAACTCAAACACATTAATTTTAGGGTATCCAAGATTATTTAGTAATTTTATACTAAGAATTATGCTTTTGAAAAGGGTTTCTCTAAAATCAATTCCTAACTGGTTGGATTTTATGTAAGCCGTATATATTTATATAACTATATATTTATATAAGGTAATGTATTGGAATGGAAATCAGTTTTGGTGTTTAAGAGATGAATAATTATCTTTGAAAAATATTTTTACGCGAACTAGGTCTTTGGTTTAAGTACAATTATGTTAGAGTTAAAAACAATGTTTTTTTATATTCATGTATTTATAGTTTCATGAAACATTTAGACCCCCATAAGGTTATGATTTTTTTAAACTAAATAGGTGATATGCAGTTAGAGGTTTTCATATTTTAAGTGAACCATGTTTATTTTATAAGAACACCTACATATATACTTTGTGTAAATATCCCTATATATGTATGTGTTTTTAATATTAATATCTGAAACCCTAGTTTCAAGAAATGGTTATTAATATTTTTAATCTTGTAGGATTTTAGTGCTAACCTATGCTGTTTTATATTTTTTGTGTCTAAGGGTACATCAATGAACTTGACTACTGTTTCCCTTGAACTGATTTGTGTTTTTTTAAAAGGATATGCTTATGCCCGTTTTAAACTTGTATTAAAAGGATATGGATTTATTTGTTATGTTAATATGTAGAAATCCTTTATTATTTTTATAAAAAACTCGCTGCAGTGATTTTTAGTGATCATAGTTTAACTGAAAATTCTATGACCAGTGAAGAACAATAATTATTCACAAGTATTATTTTTTTTAAAGTGGTTTATTTCCAAGTGTCTAAAGTTTAAGGATTGCAAGAGTTTATTATTTTTATACTAAGCATGTTGTAGTAATTATTATTGGATGGAGATTTGTTACAAGTAATGTGACCTGTGAAGAACAATAGTTAATGCCAAGTAGTTCATTTCCATGTATTGGAATTTTAGAGACTCGTCATTTAATACCACATGGAGGAAAAACATATACATTCATCATTTTATGTGATAAAATAATTGTTCTATGCACAAAGTATTCTTACTGAACTATGCCTGCCTTTATTTCATATTTTAAATTTTTACTGTCATACCATGTATTTGTAAACCAATTTTATAATTGTTACCTTATTCATATTATTCAGGCATATGACTCAAAATGATAATGAACTAAGAACTAGATTACCCAAAGTGGTATGGGACACTTTGGGTAATGATGGATGAAAATGGTATTACCCCAGAGTGGTATGGGACACCTTGGGTAATATGAAATGAAAATTAAATATTCAATGTGGTATGGGACACCTTGAATATCTGACCTTATCAACATGTGGGAAATGTATGGGACTACCCGGAATGGGGTCCGGTAAAAAGAAAACCCTCCAGTTTGGGGACTGGTTAAAGTAATCCCTCTGGGTTGGAGACCGGTAAAAGTAAGCTCCTCGATGCATCGATAGTTCTCGAGACAGTCAGATTGGGTTATTACCCCTAGGTCATGGCATAAGGCCTTGACACAAAGACCATGAGTCCTTCAGCATACATTTCTTATCTTATGACCAACCAAGTGATTACTCCGACTAGAGGAATATCCTTGGTTATAGAACCTTACCTATGAGTATCAGTTTTTTAAAAAAATACACAAGACATATGATATGGAAATGTTGATGCATGTCCAGTTTCTTTTCCAGAATTTTATTAAAAATGTTGCATTACATTTATCATGTCATGATGTGTTTTTTAGATAATGCTCTTGTGCGCGACTCTGATGATGTTTACACCATGTTTTTCATGCACACCTTTTTGTTTATGGAAACTTTAATTAGTATAACCCATGTCATTTTATTAGAATGCTTATCTTTTCTAATAAGTGGGGTCAAGCTAAGTGTTCTAGGGTGTAAATTTGAAGTTATATAACCGTGTTACATCGAATTTTGTTTTGTCTTGACGTTTTTCCTTTAAGAAAACATTATAAGTATGGGAAACTATTTTCAAAGTAGTTTTCAAAGGCTGTATTTATGTATTTTAAAAAACCCCTTACTGAGTATTTCAATGCTCACCCTATGTTTTATGTTAAATTTTAACAAGTTGATAGAGCCTTTCCAAGTCTTGGATGTTTGTTCTTAGCTCAGAAATAAAGAAGAAAAGTTGTTGTCTCTGATTCTCCGGGATCTAAACCAAAAAGTTCCTCCTCCAGAGTTATGATGTGTAACTTATTTATTTCGTCTTTATGAAATAAATTACACACTATAACCATGGCACCAGCTCCGGGCTACCAGGGTCGGGGCGTCATAGTTGGTATCAGAGGAATGGTTTTGGAAACCTTGGAAAATTAGGACAACACAAAAACATTAATAATGTTTTACTAAGTAGGGTTTGTTCTTAAACTTCTCAGATGGAAAGACAGTGAACCATGCCTAGACTCTTGACTCTCCCTACAGAGATCATGGAGATGATTATAGAAAAATCCTGCTCAACAAGTTACCAACCTTTTTTTAACTTAAGACTCACGTGAAAAACCCTCTATGAAATATCGAAAAGCTCGAATGTACATCGAATCTTCCGAGGGTCGGAAGTTGTGTATAACCAAATGGCCAATGCATTGTTCGAGAATCATAAAAAGATAGGTAAGTACTACGAGGGACTCTTCCTGTGTTTCACCATGAATAATAAATGTTTGGCCTTCACGGCCTTCAGAGAAGCTGCAAAGGAGTTGGACATCCGCACAGTCTTTATGTACCAAATCCTGTGCTTCAACATGCTTGGGGAGCTCTGCGATTTTTGGTCTTTCATCGAATCCTTCAGATATGAAGTGGTTCGAGAGATATTTAGGAACTAAATCCATGCAGATATCGCGAAGCTTGATGTCACTCGTTCCCATCTCTGGAAAACCACCTGTATCAAACGGGATCATGGTTTCAACCACGATCCACTTTTCCAATAATGTATTTGGGAAGAGGAGACCCACAAGCTTTGTTCTACCCTAGGGATTGAGTTGAATAGTAACTTCTTTCATGGGCGGTGGAGGTAGAGGGACATCACCAAGGGTGTCAGAGAAGCTGTGTGAATAAGTCAGTGTATGTACGCCGATCGAATTACGAGGACACAATTCTTTTAAGAGGGGGATAATGTGATGCCCCAGGTTTTATAAACTGGTCCAAGTGAATAATATTGTCCTTTTTAATGATGTCTCTTGTTTTATTTTATTTTATGCTTTGTGTGCGGATAAATAATTCAAATGGAAATCAAACATGAAGAATACGTTAAACTGTTATATATTAAAAAGATACATTGCAACAAGACCCATCTAATTGAAATTACGGGGCACAAGACCTAACACGGCCACAACAAGACTACTGAGAATCACAACACGGGTAATCGGGTAGTCGTCATCTTCAGGGTCCATCAGTGTGAAAAATATAACCGCTAGAACCACCGCGCACGCACTCAGTACCAATGGTATAAGGAGAGCCATCCGCCAAGGGTCCGGTGTTTTGAAAATGTAAACCATCATACCCCTTGTTTTTATAATGGACCTCAAAGGGAATATGACCGTTTTTTAACCGTTGGATTTCAATGGAAAAAGTGCATCTTTTTTAAAAATTCTGTCTTTATAATTCTTTTATAATATTATGGTATTTCTATATTTTATTAAATACAAAATATTAGAATTATATCTTCGAGAATTAAATTAAATATTATTCTTGGAAATGAATCTATTTTGTTTTTTTAAACATGATGATATTTATATCGTGGAAAAAATTGTATTTTAAAATGTGTCGAACATAATGTCTACAGCGGTATCTGTATTAATTGAAAAATGTATCTTATTGGATCTCTAAAACTATGGGTTTTGAATTAGAGAAAATCTATGGGTATTTTAAAATATCAAGTGAAGTATGTTATAAATTAGATTTTCATGGTTATAAGATCCTAGTAGTTATAAATTTTTAGTATAAAATATTTATCTTTTAGAAAAAATAATAATATCAAATAATATCATTTTTTTTACATAAACTAATTGGGATTCTCGAATTTGAAATTTATGGGTTAAAAGTGCTTATTAAATTTTAAACAAATTAAAATTATAACATCCCAGTTTAATATTGTTTTAACATTTATTATATTGTTTTTTTATCTATTTTTTTCAATCGCGTGACCCAGGCATCCTACGGTTAAACCCACCCCCGTGCGATCGCCTCGACCGTCTGATTTCACCAAGACCAATCCCGGCCATTGTTATGTTTTAAAATGATCTTTTATTTTCGTCTGTCCGATCACACCAAGGTCGAATCCCAACCGTCTTTTTTTTTCTTTCTCTGCATTTTTGGCCATCTTCTGCCTCACTTCGGGGTCTCGCGAACCAGAACTGGTTTGCCCGATACGCCTCCTTCTCCATTGTTTAGGTTGACACTCGCACACCCCCACCTACTAGGGTGATGCAGCTTCGTTTTCTCTACACCAGGCTATCCCATGGGTCGAGCCACCTAGTTGCGCTGAAATCCTCTACATAAACCTCACCCCTGCCACATGAAACACCGGGCGGTTTCTTCTCCTCCTCCTCTCCCTTGAATTCCCAGCAAACCAGCGATCATACCCATGTCCCGAGTTTCCTCCTCAAGAAAGGTAAGGGTGATTTCGTGTTTTTTTTACGGTTTAAGACAAACTGTTATGTATACTCGGTGTTTATATATATATATGTATGTACATATAAAATTTATGGTTATACGCATATATTCACCATGCGAACCGCTCGGTTTAAGAAGAGTACTCTACTCTATGGGAGTTTTCATGTTTTATGAAACCTATACTATTATACCCTCAATATATACAGTATATATATGTATATACAACTCAAACCCTTCGGTTTTGAACAATTTTCATGGGTGTTGCCTTCGTGATATAAAAAGGGATATATCTTTTAAGTTTGTTTTAAAGATCCTATTTTACAAACCTAAAACTCAGGTTTAAGTGTATATTGTATATACAGTTTTGAATATTTGTATATATATACAAATATATATACATATTTATATCTCAAACCCATTCTTTTTAGGGTATCCAAGATTATTCAGTAATTTTATACTAAGAATTATCCTTTTGAAAAGGGTTTCTCTAAAATCAATTCCTAACAGGTTGGATTTTATGTAAGCCATATATATTTGTATAACTATATATTTATATAAGGTAATGTATTGGAATGGAAATTAGTTTTGGTGTTTAAGAGATGAATAATTATCTTTGAAAAATATTTTGACGTGAACATGGTCTTTGGTTTAAGTACAATTATGTTACAGTTAAAAACAATGTTTTTTTATATTCATGTATTTATAGTTTAATGAAACATTTAGACCCCCATAAGGTTCTGAATTTTTTTAAACTGAATAGGTGATAAGCAGTTGGAAGTTTTCATATTTTATGTGAACCATGTTTATTTTATGGGAAAACATATATATATACTTTGTGTAAATATCCCTATGTATGTATGTGTTTTTAAGATTAATATCTGAAACCCTAGTTTCAAGAAATGGTTATTAATATTTTTATGCATGTAGGATTTTAGTGCTTACCTATGCTGTTTTATATTTTTTGTGTCTAAGGGTACATCAATGAACTTGACTAATGTCACCCTTGAACTTATTTGTGTTATTTTAAAAGGATATTCTTATTCCTATTTTAAACATGTATTAAAAGGATATGGATTTAAGGGTTATGTTAATATGTAGAAATCCTTTATTATTTTTATACCAAACTCACTACAGTGATTTTTAGTGAGCAGAGTGTAACTACAAATTCTATGACCAGTGAATAACAATAATTATTGACAAGTATTATCTTTTTAAAGTGGTTTATTTCCAAGTGTCGAAATTTTAAGGATTGCAATAGTTTATAATTTTTATACCAAGTATGCCATAGTAATTATTATCGGATGGAGATTTGTTACAAGTACTGTGACATGTGAAGAACAATAGTTAATGACAAGTAGTTCATTTCCATGTATTGGAATTTTAGAGACTCATCATTTAATACCCCTTAGAGGAAAAACTTATACATTCATCATTTTATGAGATAAAATAATTATTCTATGCACAAAGTATGCTTACTGAACTATGCCTGCCCTTATTTCATATTTTCAATTTTAACTGTCATATCATGTATTTGTAAACCGATTATATAATAGTTACCTTATTCATATTATTCATGCAAATGACTGAACATGATAATGAACTAAGAACTAGATTACCCAAAGTGGTATGGGACACTTTGGGTAATGAGGGATGAAAATGGTATTACCCCAAAGTGGTATGGGACACCTTGGGTAATATGAAATGAAAATTAAATATTCAAAGTGGTATGGGACACCTTGAATATCTAACTGTATCAACATGTAGGAAATGTTCGGGACTACCGGAATGGGGTCCGGTAAAAAGGAAACCCTCCAGGTTGGGGACTGGTTAAAGTAAGCCCTCCGGGTTGGAGACCGATAAAAGTAAGCTCCTCGATGCATCGATAGTTCTCGAGACAGTCAGATTGGGTTATTACCAATAGGTCATGGCATAAGGCCTTGACACAGAGACCATGAGTCCTTCAGCATACATTTCATAGCTTATGACCAACCAAGTGATTACTCCAACTAGAGGAATATCCTTGGTTATAGAACCTTACCTATGAGTATCAGTTTTTTTAAAAAAAATACACAAGACATATGATATGGAAATTTTGATGCATGTCCAGTTTCTTTTCTAGAATTTTATTACAAATGTTGCATTACATTTATCATGTCATGATGTGTTTTTTTAGATATTGCTCTTGTGCGCGACTCTGATGATGTTTACACCCTGTGTTTCATGCACACCTTTCTTGTTTATCGAAACGTTAATTAGTATAACCCATATCATTTTATTAGCATGCTTATATTGTCTATTAAGTGGGTTCTAGATAAGTGTTCTAGTGTTTAAATATGAAGTGATTTAACCGTGTTACATCGACTTTTGTTTTGTCTTGATGTTTTTCCTTTAAGAAAAAATTTTAAGTATGGGAAAGTATTTTCAAAGTAGTTTCCAAAGGCTGTATTTATGTATTTTCAAAAACCCCTTATTGAGTATTTCAATGCTCACCCTATGCTTTATGTTAAATTTTTATAGGTTGATAGAGCCTTTCCAAGTCTTGGATGTTTGTTCTTATCTCAGAAATAAAGAAGCAAAGCTGTTGTCTCTGATTCTCCAGGATCTAAACCAGAATGTTCCTCCTCCAGCGTTATGATGTGTAACATAATTTTTTTGTCGGTATGAAATAAATCACACACCATAACCATGACACCAGCTCCAGGCTACCGGGGTCGGGGCGTCATAGAAACCCTCAATTTGACGAACCATTTTCATGCACCTGGGATAGAAGTCATACCTAGATTCAAAGAAAAAAAATTATTATAATGATACTCTTCACCTAAATTGACCAAAAGTAACTCCACATGAGGATTAGATGTATCAACTTAAATAATTATAATTGGATAAATCAGATGGAAGACAACCCTCATCTTGATATCCAATTATAAATAATCACAAACGAGGATTCTAATAATACAAAGTATCAAAATATTTTGAAACAGAATCCGCAGTTAATGAATATGTACTGAAATGGCCATTTTAGGTGTGTCACATTTCATATGGAAGTTATATGACCATTTGAATAGGAAAAAATGATATCCATTGCAGATTCCTGGTGCAAATGACCAAAATCATATCAATTATTTTTCATAGGCAAACCTTATCCTAATGTATTTGGATTCATGGATCCCTAAAGTTGGGCACTCTTGTAATCTCCCGGAACCAAAGACAATGATAATGAATGTGTCAACCAATGACTACTGGATTTTGAATCATGAAATAGGTGTTAGATGTAAAAATGCATATGCATTTGTGAACTCTAGATTTTTTATCCTAAATTGTGGAGCTTCACTGAAACGCTTCAGAACCTTCAGACTTAGAGCACTTAGTTGAAATGGAGGTATTCACATAGGATTCAATAAATGAGAAAAAAAAGAGGTCAGATAGAAGGGTTGATTCCTTTAAATGAAGCCTAGGTATATAAATATGATTTTTCCAAATGGAGTACCTGGGTGCCCGAGTATCACCAAAACAAATCTATACCCATCACTTTGAGAAAATGTTTGACAAGATCATAGAAAACTCATGAACTATAAAAACATGTTTTTTATTTTGTATGTATAATAAAAGTGATAAATAGCGTACTCTTTTCTATCCCAATGCACGTTATATCTTCCCCAATGGTTTAAAAAAGACTTTTCCTAGGATGGAGAGTATTATTGACTCCTTCATATGGATTGAAATTATGAAGGGAAGTGCCATCAGACGGCATGGAGCAGGATGGCTAGGCCCCTGGATTAAAGGTTGATAATGTGTAGGAGTGTTTCATCTAATATGTAGGGCCTATAGGCTAAGCCCTCTTGGGAGGATCTTGAGGGGAAAAAATTTGGGGAATGGTTATGTTGGACAAGTACGGGAGTCATATGGATAGGAAGAGAAGAAGACTATCTACCCATAGGGAAATTTTTTTCCATTATATATATACACTCCAACATCACTCTCAATGGATTTTTGGGAGAATGGGATATTAGCCTTTTTCATCATAACTGGGTAGGTTTGGACTTGGTTTCCTGGGATACCCGATCATTGATATTACCTTCTGTCAAGTTACTATTTTTTATCATTATACACGCTATCCTGAATGAGGAACACGGGTCCATCTTTGATAACAGCATTCTCATTTCTGTTTTAGAATGATGCATTTTTAAAGGCTCATCACTTGCTGCCTTTTTATCCAAAGACTACATCAGATTTAAATCAATGAACCAATATCATGATGTTTTGGGAGAGGTTTTATGGTGAATATAGATTACTAAAAATTTAAAATTCATTAATTGGAGAATTCAGAACAAGTTGATATATACTAAACATAATATTCCATTTTTGGAAGTGACTTTAGACTACAAATGATGTTACTTAATGGTGGATGATACTAAAAGAATTTTACCCTTGTTTTGCAGAAGTTATGGGGTAGAAAATGTATGGAATTCTTTTAGAGGCCTCATGGGTTGGGACTCAGACATGAACTCAGACATGACATTTATTGAACAATGGTTTTAGGGGACTGGTGTCTCTAGACCAGAAGAAGCATTAAGAACAATTATTATTACAACTTGATTTTGGGGGATATAGAAGCATCAAAATGAGGAATGACAACATGGTGTCCTAGGATCTATCATGGGACACATCATAAAAAATGGGTTTGTTCCCACTAACATGATCCACATATGTTGTGCTTTTCAGAATTCCCCGTACATCAACTCTCCTCTTGTGGGAACCCAAATTTCAACTAGTTTTGACATCATTTGACAATGAATATGGGTACATGGGATTCCACATTACACAGAACATAAAATGAGCATGGAGTTCTCAAGAAACATTTGTATATTGTGGGTTATGGGGTGATATGGTACCTAAGGGTATCGTTGTTCTATGGGTTTTGTGTTTCATTTGGAAGAGGACATTCCCTACAATCTGAAGGAGAGGCCATACTCATTAGTTTTTTATTATGTAGCCACAATAATGTTCACCTCACGTCCATTGAAAATGATTCTCTTACATTATATAATGATTTTTCTGGAATTAGATTATCCCTTGGACTATTGTAAATACTATTCGGAGGATCAATGTTCCTCTGAGTAAAAGCAAGGAAGTGTATCATACGTGGTGAAAAGGTAATGTTTTGGAGGATTTATTGACATCCCAAGTAAATTCAAGGCGAATTATTGTCATGTTTTTCTAACATAAAGTCCTTCCCCTAGGAGGTGTCAATCTTGTATGCATAGATTCTCTCATCCTTCACTACGTCAGACCACCCACATTCCCCTCAAGAATTTTCTGTACATTGGAAATATACAATATTGAATCTCTCTTTTTATAAAATTCAATAAAATAGTTTTGTTGGACAATAGATAAAATTTTAGAAATTGGTTACAGCGGTTAAAGATATAATGGGTTTCCCCTATGGGGTTAAACAATGAAATGAGGGTTATAATTCCAAAAAAAACATGTATAATAGATATTTTTTCAAATCTATAAAACATATATTATATTTAGTTCAATTATATGTACATTTGGAATCAATATACTTAATAAATACAGTAATTGTATTTATATAATATATTTAATTGAATGTGTGTCGTTACCTCACTTATAAAATGAAACAACTTATCCTTCCTTGTTTATAATTACTGAGCCTTATATGTTATCCAATACCAACCCAAAATTATTAATATAATTCTAAAATTCATCATATATCCTTTAATATCCTATTAAAATGAATCTTTTAAGGTTTAAGGTGTATGAAAAATTAGGTTTCTTAAATAAGTGGTACAAATATTAACAAGTCTCCTTTAAAATTATTTCATATTACTACATATCTAAATATACTATATCAATAATAAAATTATGAATCCAATATATATAGTATAACATATTATATTTTTATTAATGGAATACAATTTTCCAACACCTCTGTATTAAATGGTAAATGAAAGTATCACTATTGCGTACATGTAGAGTACAACATATACATCGCTATAGGATTTATTTTCCATCACTGCCTTCTATGGATTATTATTAGGATATATTTTATGAATATAAATTATAATTTCAGTGTCATTATTATTATTTAATTCAGATATATTACATATATTTTTACCTTGGCATTCATTAAAAAAAATCATTGCCCATGCGTAGATGTGGACTACCAACTTCACGAAGGGATGTAATTCAAATAACATTTTTTCAATACATTGATGTTATTAAGGATAAATATCAAGAAATTATATAATATATATTATTTAAAAATGATTATTTAATGGTGATTTATTATTAATATCTTTTCATTCTATCCCTCAAAAAGTGGAAACATCACTCGTGCATGTATATAAACAAAAATTTTCATGAAATAATGTTATTATTTTTCTATAAATGGTTTGTATGAATTTTTATTGAAGTTAATATAATTATTTAATATTATAAATAATAATTTATTAATATTATTTATATGATGTGACCATTTTAAATGTTAAAGGACTTGAATTGCCAAAATGAATCATTAATGAAAAAATCTAAAAACCCAGAGAAATTGATATTAATAATGAGTTGTTAATAAAAATTTGTTGAAAGTATACAATTAGAAAATATATGATACTATAAGTATTATTATGGACCCATTTTGTATGTATAAACCATTTATATACGTTATACATGAGGATAGAGCCCGTAAAATGTTTTTTATACTTATGTTATGGTCTATTCGAGTTAATGTTGTTTCATTGAGAGGTGTTTGATGATATGAAAACACATATTTTTATGAGATGGATATACATACCATTTACATGTTATACATTTGATACATATAAATTAATGAAATTTATTGAAAAAATAATTCTCTAAATGGATTTTTATTTAGAATTTACCAACGTGGTAAGGTCTTATCATCCAAAGTTGTCGTCAATGGGGAATTTGTTATGTTATGCAACAATTTTTTTTATTAGTTGTATCTAGTAAGATATAATTATATTAATTCATGATTATCATTATTTTCCTAATATTTAATTCTTTAATTGATTTTATTTTATTCCTAGTCTTATGAATCAAAATTAACTATATGAGTAAGGGTTTTATTGAACAATATCAATTTTTATTTTATTGTTTTTACATAATATTATTGATGATAAAATTATCAGATAAATCTCTAAAAAAATATCTAGCTTACCCTGAGGTAATTTATAAAACTAAATATATCTCCATTCACTTTTATCCCTTCAATTAATCAAAGGATAGAAAGAATGTTTTTATGTAAATCAAAATTCTTTTCTATTTGTTGAGGGAAATTTTCTACCTTTTCACATTTTCATCAATATATTTTAATGAATTTATTTAATATTATATAATGATTTATTCAGGTCTTATTAAATTTTTTATAATTTATATAAAATCTTTTATAATTGATATTCATGGAATTTTAGGAAGGAGGTACGTTTTACAAATGGTGTGAATGTAATACTTCTTCCAACATATACCATATGAATAAATGTTTCTTTCATCATGAATAAACTTTTCATTAAATATTACATTAACATTTCCTTTAGTACATTTTTGAGAGAATTTTTTCATCACTTTTTATATGTTTTTATATTTAAAATATGTGATTTTAAACATAAAAGTGTATTTTTTTGACATGAAATATTCCAGTGATCGTTTAAAGGTATTTCCGCCCCTGATAAAAAATTTATGTGTTACGTATGGTTCAATAGATATATGATCATATGATACCGTCCTTATAAATTATTTTCACAATTTAATATAATAATGATGAAATATTGAGGAAATTTAATATATTATCTATAATTCAATCTAGGATTAAATGATAAACTTTTTATTGATCATGTGGCATACATATAATGGAATATGATTTTCTGATGGGTGGGTCTGTTATATCCCACAAGAGAATTTGGTTGATATTAATGTCTTATTTGATAAAAGGGTACATGTGAATTTATTTATTTTATAAAATTGATAATGCGTGGTTAGTCAAAGAAAAAAGGGTACATGGGAGTTTATCCGCAGCCCAATGTTAGAAGACATGGTAATATCCAAAAACTAACATTTGATGAATTTCTTGGTGGTATCTTAGAGATTAGATATATTAAATTATGATTATTTAATACTATATTAAATTTATTTATAACATGATATAATTCTATATTTATGATATCTTGGATAATTTATTTTGGTTCCTATATGATTTTTACATTACGGACTCCAAGTAATTATTTCGAGAATCATGATTATGATCATTGAATTTATTTGTACGATTTTAAAATATTAATCTGTTGTTAAAAAAATATAATGATCATTAAATTTTTAAATGTTATAATTAAATAAAATATCTCATATTTACCCTTACTAGTCATCTAATGGAACTATTATTATGTTTTCTTTTCCAACATATATAATAATATCATATATGTGTAGAAAGATTGAGTTTCAAGGGGAAGACTAAATAATCAATTATTGGGAGGTCCATATTATCAAATTGTTTTCATTGATGAGAATCAAAGAATATAAAAATATTATTGGTGTTTTTTTCAATATGTGTTAGGTCCTAGGAAGTGTGTTGGGTTCCTGAATAAGTAATGGGAGCTATAGTTTGGTTTTTTAAGGTCATCTGAATTTGTGATCAAGGTGTAAATTGTTTTGTGAACAGTTTAGGAGAATATAAGTAGAACCCTAAGGTAGGGGAGAATTAGAATTATGCTTTATATGTAATGGTTCAGTTTTATGGTTATAAGATAGTAATGAAAAATTTAGTTTTTTAAAGGTAACTATGCAAGGTGACATGGAACTATAACTTAGTATATGGTTCTACCATGGTTGTAGAAAAACAATTCGAATTGTTTTAGAGGGTTCTAGAGTTTTTTTCAAGGTTGGAACACATTTGGTAAACCATTAAGAATAATAATGAGAGTATGGGTATTTTGGGATTTTTTTGGCCACCCATTTTAGAAAATTATGGGGTGAAACCATGAACCCTTTAAAGATTTATATTTTACCCATTTACATTATGATTTTATAAACATAAACCATTTTATTTATCTTCTATGTGTACCAAAAATCCGCTAAATGATGCAACTACCACTCAATTCCTCCCATGGTGATATCTCATCTAACTCATTTACAGTTCATCATATGTTTCAAGTGATTAGGGGCCAATATTATGGTTGAATATCTTTTTCCTTTTTCCATTTTTTATATGTTATGTGATATCATTCAATTCAGTATAATATGGTTTAGTTTCATTAAATATTTATACATAACCATATTTTTACAATTTATGTTGAATGTATAGAAAATATTGGCATCTGACTGTACCAAGTGTTATGTTAGGGGGACCCTAAACTAAACATATATATCTTATAAATTTTGGAGAGTATGTGTGTTGTGCGGCTTAACGTACTTACAACTGAATAACCTAACACAATGTAAATTATTAAATCTTGTATTTTAAGGGTACATTAATTCTATTAAAATACATTTTAACAAATATAGGGTTTGATAACCTTGAATATATTAAATGTAAATACTAGTTTCCTCTTTATTGGAATAGAATATTTGGAAACGACTATGGGAGTCATGTGAATGACAATTTGGTTAAATTGCTAAAAATCAAATATGAATATATTGATTATTTAAAAATACAATCTCAAAATATAATAAAATCAAGAGAATGGGATTTCAATTAATATTTATTTTTCCAATAATAATGAATTGTGTAATATCAAAATAGTTTAATTTATGAAATCGAATGGTTTATGAAAAATAAATTTTATTGGAATTAAAATGGAAATCTATGTGATTTATAAAACAAAAGGTAGTTATGATAATAAATGAATGTAGTGAGATGAATTATAGAGTAAATTTGAAAATGAATATTAATTGGTTAACGTGAATGTGTGAAATAGAATCATTTTAATATGTGGTAAATAATGGAATTAGTAAATATATTTAACAATTTATATAGTTTATTTGTATTAAATTTCAAAAGGAGTTTTTGAATGATCCTTTATGTCTAATTTTTTTATTATTATTATGGTTAAACCATTGGAAAACATATCACCCTATGGGAACATATCTTTCCAGGATAGATAATCTTGGGTTGGACATGGCCACATGGTTGATGTGGTTATGCTTGATGGTTAAGAAATAGGTGACCAAAATTTCTAGGTTGAAACAGTTGCACTTAATCGATAAACTAGAGGTTAATCCTTCTCAATGGTTTGTACTTTTTCTCTAGGAATTGGTATTTGAAACTCAAATAATGTTATTTTTCATTATTATGGGTATATTACCCCATGTGTGAAATGGTTTGGAAGTTTCACTGTGATATTCTTATGGAAATGTCAAAAAATTATATTTGTGAGTTTTGTTCCGAACACATGTTGAATCACCCCCCAGGGTTTGGAATTTTATTATGTTTTCAATTTTAAATGTTTAAATAGTTTAATTTGTTACTATTAGTATAGAATATTATCAATTAATTATTTATGGATTGGTTATTTTTATCGACATAATTGGTGGTAGCGTACTGAGATTTACTCACATGCTTCTTGGGCCACCATGGGACATGGGTACCCAAGAAGATGAAACATGGTAGAATTTACAATCACAGGAAGATCCAAATTCTGGTACGTTGCATGGTGATTATGATGAAGCCTGTATGTTGGGACCAATACTTGACTCGAGACCAGTATTTGAGATTTCACAATTTACCTTTTTGTATTTCTTTATTTCTAGTATTACTTCATTATAGGAAATGTATAATGATAATAACTTATTTCATGGATTATTTTTTTGATTATCATCAATTTCCTTTAATTTTTTTGTTAGCTAATGTATATATTTGTGTATGTTACTATTATATAACTCATTTATTTTACGCTAATATTCTTTTCTAGTCTCCCCAATGCACTACATTAAAACCATACATCAAGTATGAAAACTCTATCGTACATGGAGGCACACATGTGGTACATGATAATCTAACAATATGAGAATTATCAGTTGTCTTGGGTTACCGAATTTTACAAATATGAAGAATGATTTTGTAAATAATATGAACAATATGGGATCTATTTGTGAATGATGTAGTGGGAGACAATGTATCTCTTTTTTGTATTAGTTATATATGTATTCATGTTTCCTAATACAAGAGGACAATATGGTTGTTACAGGGATCATATTGATATGTAATGAATAATAAAATAATATGTTATCATATTTATGTATTAAATTATAGTGTATATTCATAATGAGATGAAATATTTTTAGTTATTAATTTTTTGACTAGATCTATCAATTATTTTGTCGTTGATATGAGGTTTCGATAATACAAAAAATTAATATTCATGGATTTATGTCAGTCTTATAGATTCATTATTTTAAATTAAGGTGAGGTAAAATTAGGTGAATAAATATATTATTGTATATATATACCATACTGTTCAAGGTGGTGAGAGGGATACAATATTTAGTAAACTATATTTAATGTATAGTGTATCCTATATAAAAGATCAAAGAAATTTCCTTTGGTAGTCAATGTTTCATCCATGAGGATGTATGAGGATAACGGTGGAAGGAAGGTGGATCCAGTATAAATAATGAAAAAATTTATAAAATAAGTTAGGAGGATATTATTGGGATATACCTAAACTCGTGCATGATATTATGGTTTTTGAGTTCAGGGTGTATGATTAACACCATTTCTTATGGATATAAATTCACCAGGAAACAAGTAGTTGATAATAATATTATTAGTGGGAAGAAAACGATTCAAAATTAGTCAACATTACTAGGATTGGGTTCTCAATTTATCATATAACTATGTTAAAATCTATGTGATCTATTATTAACTATAATTATCTAAATATTATGTCATAAAAACTGGCCATGCAGAATTATAAATCTCAATAAACACTAAATGATGAAATATATTCAATCAACATAAGGAAAGTAATAAATTTGTACTCAACATAATTTATAACAACTTGGTCACCCCTAATTCATGCACCCTGTTATTGTGACAACATTATAATATGAGATTCTAAAATATAGTGATGATCTCTTAATCTGATTATAATCGTTAGGCATATTATCCATCATAGAGGGCCATTAATTTTTTTTACTATTATTTTGATCCTGTTAAATAAATTTAAAATATGTACTAGATCAACAACATAACTTGGAATAGTTTTAATATAATTAAAATTTCTATTATAGAATTATGATTGATCAATTTATGTCACCATATTGGTAGTATCGTAAAACTCATATATGTTGGTCTTCAATTGGAGAACATAAGCCTTGTTTACCAACCTATGCTCAAGAAATGATAGAGAAGATTAAAACTATCTTGTTATACATTTTATAATTATGGGTTTGATAAAAGATTTGTACTGATAATCCATGAAAATGTTTTATTTTTTATGTCAGAGGGAATTTACTCTTTTAAATATCACCATAGATGAGAGTTAAGATATTCAAAGTGTATGGAATGATGATTCATAGATGTATTGTCCCTTTTAAAATCCTTCACCATGTGGGGATGGTATCTTATTAATATACAATTACATAAAACGCCTCCAATGTGCATGATTTGAACTATATAAGGATTTTAATCGTGTATAAACTAATTCAATATCATTAACATAAGTATGATGTTTTATAGTTATAGATATTTCCCACTTATGAGGAATAAGTGGATTAAATTTGGGAATGTTGAGAAAATATAATATGAAAAAAATTATTCAATCAGTCAATGTTATCTAAATAATTTATATGATTTACAAATCTATGTGGATCCATAAGGATTCAATTATGTAGAAATATCCTTGTTTTATTTTCAATAATGGAATTTATAAGGGTGAAATTACTTGATGTGGGTGGAATATAACACCCAAATATTATAGTATTAACAATCATTTAAATAAATATATTCTGCTTGATATCTATTTATACATGAAACAATGATTTAAAAATAAACACACTATTTTTAATTACAGTTTTATTTAAAAATTAATGTGTGGAAATTCCTCTTGGTTTCATTTGATAGTTCATGTGTTATTGTGTTTGCTGAAAAATATTATGATGAAGTTTCATGTGCGGGTACTCAAAAAATATGTTTCCAAAATATTAGGTTGGTTGAGATTGTTTTAAGGTTAAATTATATATATTGGGAGATAGGTTTTTCAAAATATATGAAAATGGAGAATTGTTGTCTAGATCAATTGGAATTTGTTTCTAAAGTTCCATTGAAAAATAGTGCAATGTAAGGTTATCATGCAAGTAAAAATATTAAATTATTTTCTAGAGAGACTCAAAAAGGTTGTTATATGTGGCCACATATTAAAATTTTGGCTAGGGAATGAGTTTAATGAATGATTTATTGGTTAACAAAACTCTTATTTTCACAAACACTTTTGAATTATCACAATGGAAGTCTGTTTAATAAAAATAGAAAAAATAGAGGTTATATGTTTTTTTCTATCATATGTGAATATAAGAAGTCATTGAGTGTTATGTAATGTATGTGTTATTAGAACAAAAAATTTAAACATTCATGAATTATTTGTGTAAAAATTCATTAGTTTGAAATGTGGAAGGAATGCTTACAAATAGTATCATAAACAATCCCACATTTCTATAGAAATATCCTTAGGGAATATCAACGTCCATTGAATTTCTAAAGGAGTTTTATATATATTATAATTCATTAAAGGATTAATGATAAAATAGGTTCAGTAGAGAGTGTTAAATATGTCAATATGTCTAAGTGAGTTTCTTGAATGTGGTGAGTTACATGAATGTGAATAGTTTCAAAAAAAATTAAGTAATGACTATGTCATGTAAAGGTTGTGAAAAATTATAAGTTTCATTAACCATTGATGTTTTCCCAAAAATATAGTGGTAAAATATAATTTATTAGTCGCATGAAAGAGGAACACAATGACACACCTATGTGGTGGAAGAAATAGTGAATCAACAAATAAAAGGATATATTTTGGAGGGATAATGATTATAATTGCATAGAGATGTATGTGAGCATTCAACATGTGATTGATACTGAAGGAGGGAAAGTGATTCCACATAAAATATAATAAAAAATTACAATATATTAGATTTGGGAAATTATAATATTTCTTATATATACTTATTGGACTATCCTAGTAAATGTGGACTATGTGAATTCACTTTTTCATATTCATGAATATATATTTTTTATTTATATGGGGTTAAGAGAGGTGATTTTTTTAATATTGAATTAATGTCTTATAAGGAAATTGGTTTTTTATAACATGACCAGATTCACTAAACCCCAATTCATGGTATTTTACCCTATGAGGTAATAGTTTTATTAGAGATAAATTTTATTGATAGTGAATCCATATCATTTGAAGCCATATAAGTAGTCAATTACAAAGGGTTTCCAATTTTAATGAAAAATAATTTTCAATTTATGAATAATTGGATCCAACAATACATATGATCTTCATTCATAGATGTATATATAATTATTATTCATGTTATCATGATTAAAATATATAGTAGGTTGTTATGAAATGGATTCAAAAGTTAATTATATTTAAATTCATGATCTGTTAATTCATTATTGTGTTTCTTATTTAGGGAAATATAATTGACATTGATGTCTTATAAGATGTAACACCCGAGATTTTTATGAGTAATATTTTGTTTTTATATATCATAAAATGAATCTTTCACTACATACTAGCTTGGCTTACTTTACACTCAATCGCGACCTTCCTCGATAGCTTGCGTCGTACGCAATACCGAGTTTCACTAAACAACGATATGCTATTAAAATATTATTAAAACTAGCTGTTATGAATAGTAATAAACACTTTTTGAAATTTTATAAATTTTATCTTTCAAAATGGACTTCATTTTTGGATTCGGAATACCGAAATTAGCCTAGGGTGAAATTTTGGTATTTTTCTGAAAACTTTCAATTTTTGATGAATAGTGAAACCACTAAGTGGTAGGTTAAAAACCAAATTTTGCCTAAAACATAATTTTACCGCTTCTGTGAATGGAATTTCGAAAATCCGACAGACACGGTTGATATCAGTAAGAAAAATGTGGTTCAATGAGATAAAAATAATTTTTTGGTGAATAGTAACTTTTTACTTTTTTTACCGCGATTAATAGTAAATAGGGTAACAAAGGGTTAATATGATATTACTATTACCCTAACACATGTCCTAATTCTATTGGATAAGTGTAATTCGACCAAAAACAACCTTATGAATAAAATATGACCATTTAGGCCCACTTGGGTAAGATTAGGACATTTATTATTAATTTATTTAAAGAAGGGTTAAAATAGTTAAAGTCAAAGTTTAATAAGTAAATCATTTTTAATATGGGGTTATACATAATATAAATTAGACTATAAATATTAATTAGAAATATAAAAAGATTTCCTACATAATGTTATTTTATTTATAATTTTTAGACATTAAATAATTTAATTTATTTATGACACAATGATGATGCAGTAATTATCTTATTTATGAAATATTGACATAATTGATGTTATAAACACCAAAATAAATGTAATTTGAGACTTTTTATTAATTCCATTAATTTTCTAGGTTACTATGATATATTAATGTTGATTTAATAAACTTGGTTCGAACATATAATTCTGGTATGACTTTAACAAAAATCATATATCAAATAGTGTCAAAACTGACACAAAATAGTTTTTAAATCAAATATTATATTATTAATTGTTATTTTATTCCTAAAAATCTAATTTTCAGCCAAATGACTTAGATAAAGATATATATATTAATAATAAACAATTTGGGGTTCGTTTGGCATGTTATAGTATGTGTATTAACCATATAGTGAAAGAAAACAAAAAGACACGGTAAAAGTTAAATTATTTAACTTAGAGTTAAATCTAATTGATAAGGTTAAAATAATACCCTAAACTTGTATAAATCCTATTGGTTGATAGGATTTCGACCCATCCCCGCTTTAGCTTCGAAATAAGACCATTTGGAACCATTATAAACCGATTTTGACTTTAGTATAAAATAATATTTTGAGATATTCCTAAGGTGCCCCTCTCCTCCCTTATAAAAGGGCACCTCCTCCCCCTCCTCCTCACAACAAATTGAGCACTCAAGCTCAGCCAACCCCTGAAATTTTCTCCTCTCCACTTCCCTAGAATAATCCTAGAGGTCCTGGTCTTCTTCAAAGACCAATCTTAGTTCCCTATGTGGAGGATTCAAAGAAGCGTTCCAAAGAAGAGGTAATATCCATTACCGGTCTTTTCAATTTATTTCTTTTTCAACTTCTTCTTCTTTAGTTGTTTCATGATAAAGTAATAACATCAGTATTACTTACATACTGATATGTTATTATAAATATGAAACAACCCTAATTCACCTTCTATCCATCCTACGGAAAAATGAAATCACCGCGCGTGCGTACGTACGGAATACCGTCTCCACACCGTGGTGTAATCTATTTTCCACCATCACCTGACAAGGATGGGTATAATGGTGTAATGAGTAACTATTTATGATTATTATAATGTAACATTGATACTGAAATAATATATATATACTCCAATACAATTCCATGATCATAGGAACGATATCATCACTCGTGCATACGTATGGAATACCGTCTCCACGATGTGATTCGACTCGTTCTACATGATCATCCTTACATAGTAATTATATAAATGAATTGAATGAATAAATATGATATATTTTACACTAATACCATTCTGGATATAAGGTATCTATAACCTTAAAAGATGAATAAGAATTTATTCGGAAAAACACGCATAAGAACAAAAGGCAATAAAGACCCGAGTAACAAGTAACAATGAAATATTACTAACAAGAACCTAAGAATATGACCATATATGTTGTCATATCAATATTTATGATTATGGAATAAGTCAATAACATTATTTAAACCATTATACAGGAGATTCGGACACGTACAAAGCAAATCGGACCTAAGGTAAGGGAAATATCACAATCTCAATTTTTTCCGAGATTGTTTATTCGTAAGTATTTACTGGGGTGTATTTTATCATCCACATCCATGTTACCTCAATATGTAATATTGTTTCCATCCACTTACAATAGTTTAAATCCAATTTTTCCATTCGGTGAGTTTTTAGTAAAGAATATGAAAGGAATCTTTTGTCGTTTTTTTTCGTACGAGGTACTTTTTGACTTTTCCGACAAAAGTACGAAGAATGTTTTTTTTAACTTATACGGCATGAATGGATTTTTAAGAAACTTCCTTTACAAGTTTTCAAGTTCATTTTTAATCAACTTCTTTTATTTTAAAGTCGTATGACATGTTATGAAAGGAAAATTGTTTTTGAAGTAGAAAGGATATTTTCCTCAAGAATGGAGTTCAAGTATTTTATCAAAATTATTTTCTATCTAAGATAATAAAAGGGTTCGGTTTTTATCCCTATTATTATATTGGGTTGATTATGTTGTGATGGAAATATTTTTATGAATTCCTTTATCTTATATGAATTGTTATATGATTTCATGTTGTTTATGAATCCCATTTTTATTACATGGGTTACGCTATGATGTATGGTTTATGATAATGTGGCACACATAAGAAAGGATTCATTATAAGATGGGTGGGACCTATATCTCCCTCCAATGCATTGGGTAAAGATTTATATCTCATGAGATAGACATGGCTGGAATGGTAGGTTATACCGGTTCAGTGAAACAGGACTGGAATGGGGGTGACTCGGTTCAGAAAGGGACTTTGTCCACTAAGATAGTCTTGGCAATGAGTCATGACTAACAAGAAATGATTTTTCATGATTATGTGTGCATGCCACAAAGTTTCAAGTTTCATGTTATGATTATGGGGATATCATTTTCACTTCTATGATTTGTTCCATGTTAAGATATTATGATCTCTTTTGCAGGATATGATTTTCAAAAAGATATGATATGATTTTTATTTCCTTTATTTTCCCTTGATGAGCATTTGAGCTCACCCTTTTATGTTTTCTTTTCCCCAGGTCAGGAAGATGGATATTAAGTAGAATATGCTAAAAGGGACCCTAGATATGATGAAATAAATGGGAGACATTGTAGAAGATTTATGAACCAGTTGTTTATGTTTCCCAGTTTCTAAAGACACTATAACTATACGGTCCTTTGTGGTTTTTTCATATGTTGTAATAAGTGTGCTTCAATTTTGATGTATTAACAATGTATGTAAAGTATGGGTCGTTATAGTTGGTATCAGAGGAAATGTATAGTCAACCTTTGGAAACTAGGATGTGAAATCCTTAGTAAGAACCCTAAGGATAAGTCTAAGAATATAACACAATCTTAGTGTTTTAGAAATGGACATGAATACCCTAGGATAAGACCTTAAGTGTGAAATTTTATCCTTGATTATGTGGTTTTCCTATTATTATTAGTGTTGCTCACACTATTCTTCTTGGTTTTAGTCAATGGCTGGAACCCGAAGGAACCGTGTAAATGCGGAATGCGATGGGCAATGCAATGATTGTCCCCCTGAGCAACCAAACGATATGGGAGATGGAATGAAAAATCTTCTAGCCATGCTCACACAACTTTCTCAAGCTATGAATCATGCAGGACTTCCAAACGAGCAAAGGAAGGAGAAACATTCTGTTGAATCCTTCATGAGGCAGCGTCCACCTTCTTTCAGTGGGTCTACTGATCCATTAGTTGCTGAACAATGGATTAGTACTACGTAAAAGATATTTTCAGTTCTTCAATGTTCTGAACATGATAAAGTCATCCTAGCAGTGTATCGTTTGGAAGGAGATGCTGATCAATGGTGGAATCTTATTAAGAATACGAGGCAAAGGGATGAAATTGAGTCTATGGAATGGGACGAGTTCAAGAACTTATTTTTCAATAAGTACATCCCTCGTATTCTCCGAACAAAGATGGAGAAAGAGTTTCTTGAACTGAAGCAAAGGGATAATGAATCTGTTGGTACCTATGAAGCAAATTTTACAAGACTTGCAAGGTACGCTTCTGGTATTATTATCCAAACTGAGAGTAAGATCGATCGATTCTTTAGTGGCTTAAAACCAAGTCTTCGAAGGGAGTTAGCCATAAGGGACTTCAATAGATACGAGGAAATCGGTCGATGTTCTCTCAAAGTTGAGATGGAGATTGGAGTAACCCATCAGTCACATGTATTTGATAAGAAGAGGAAGATGAAATTCAAAGGAAAATCTAAAGAGGACACTGAAAAGAAGATGATCTTTCCCTTATGCTCAATGTGTGGAAAGAAACATGGAGGGAGTTGTCTTAAAGGGACAAGTAAATGTTTCAAACGTGGAAAGGAAGGTCATCGGGCATTTGAATGCCACGATAATGGGAAGAAGATGTCTAATGATGCAAACAAAGGAAGGGATACACAGAATGAACCTAATACACTTCAATGTTTCAAGTGCAAGGAGATGGGGCATTATTCCAATCAATGCCCAAATCCAAGGGTTGATGATGATGGTCGATGTAAAAAAATCTTAAGGCTAAAGACAAAGGAAAGTCACATGCAATTTCTATCAGCGATGTGGAGTACGATAACGAAGTGGTGAAAGGTACACTTACCATCCACTCTAAAGTAGCAAATGTTTTATTTGATTCTGGATCCACCCACTCTTTTATTTCTGAAAAATTTTCTAAGGGTATCACCGTATTACCTCAACAATTAGATGTTGAGTTAGCTGTGACAACACCTAATGGCACAACAGTCGCATCAAAAGTTTATAATTCTTCTCCGATCGAAGTTTGTGGGAAGGTGCTCCCTGCAATTCTGGTGATACTTACTTTAGTGTAATTTTATGTGATTCTTTTCATGGATTGGCATTCTCTACATGGAGCTCATATCAATTTCCAAAGAAGGGAAGTCACATTTCATATTCCAGATCAATCTACGATCGTCTATCGATGCAAGGATGAATATAACCTTCCAGTGGAAATTTCTTCCATCTTATGGGTCTTGATTCTACTAAATGAAGGTTATTTATCTCAAATGGTTGGTGAGAAACTCATGATTTAGAATATTCCCATCGTACGGGTGTTTGATGATGTCTTTCCGGAGGAATTACCAGGTCTTCCACCAAATCATGAAGTTGAGTTTTCAATAGAACTCGTACCAGGTGCTTTGCCTATTTCAAAGAAACCTTATAGAATGGCCCCAATTGAGTTGCAGGAATTGAAGAAGCAACTCCAAGAGAATCTTGATAAGGGATTCATACGCCCTAGTGCGTCACCTTGGGGAGCACCTGTTCTATTTGTTAAGAAGAAAGATGGATCAATGAGACTCTGCATTGATTATCGAGAACTTAACAAGATCACTATCAAGAACAAATATCCTCTCCCACGCATTGATGACTTATTTGACCAACTACACGGAGCTCAATACTTTTCCAAGATTGATCTTTGTTCAGGGTATCATAAATTAAGGGTCAAAAGTGAGGATATACCAAAGACGGCTTTCCGTACAAGGTATGAACACTATGAATTTATAGTGATGCCATTTGGTCTTACTAATTCCCCTGCTATCTTCATGGATCTAATGAATAGAGTCTTTAGAGACTATCTTGATCAATTTGTGGTAGTCTTTATAGACGATATTCTTGTCTATTCAAAGAGAAAGGAAGATCATGAAGAACACTTGAGAATTATATTGAAGACCCTGAGAAAGGAGAAGCTTTATGCCAAATTTACCAAGTGTGAATTTTGGCTTCAAAAAGTTGCAGTTTTGGGTCACATAATCTCAAAAGAGGGGATATCTGTGGATCCAGCAAAAACAGAGGTTATCGAAAGATGGTCAAGACCAACAACAGTAACTAAGATCCGAATTATTCTTGGTTTGGCTGGATATTATCGACGTTTTGTAAAATATTTTTCACGATTATCTAATCCACTCACCAAGTTGACCTGGAAAGGAGTTAAGTTTGTCTGGACGGAAGAATGTGAAGAGAATTTCAAGGAGTTGAAAACAAGGTTATCCAGTGCACCTGTGCTCACACTACCTTGTAGTGGAGAAAGGTTTGTGATATAAAGTGATGCATCCATGAAGGGATTGGGGTGTGTTCTTATGAAAAATGATATGGTGATAGCTTATGCCTCACGACAGTTGAAAATCCATGAGCAAAATTACCCAACACATGATTTGGAGTTAGCTGCGGTAATCTTTGCATTAAAGATTTGGAGGCATTACCTTTATGGTGAAAGGTGTGATATTTATACTGATCATAAAAGTTTAAAGTATATTTTCACACAAAAGGAGCTGAATATGCGTCAAAGAATATGGTTGGAGCTGATTAAGGATTATGACTGCTCAATCCATTACCACCCTGGGAAAGAAAACAAGGTGGCAGATGCATTAAGTCGACAAGACAATGCTATTTTATCCATGATGAGGATCACAAAAGATCCAATATTTATGGATTTACAAAGGATGGATCTTGGAATTATAATGGAAAGGGGGAAATATTATCTTTCTCAAATGAATGTTCAACCATCTATACATGTGAAGATTAAAGAGGAACAGAAAGAAGATGTAGAGTTACAATAGAAGGTGATAAATGTTCCTGAATTCAACCTTGATTGTGATGGGATAATAAAGTTCAGGAATCAGGTTTGTGTTCCTCCCATCCCCAAATTAAAGAAGGAGCTGCTGGATGAGTCTCATAGTTCTTCATTATCTATTCATCCTGGAAGCACGAAGATGTATAGGGACCTGAAGGAGTACTTCTGGTGGGATGGCATGAAAAGAGATGTTGCTGAATATGTCTCTCGATGCTTGGTTTGTCAACAAGTGAAAGCTGAGAGACAAAAGTCTAAGGGGATGTTACAACCATTACCCATACCCGAATGGAAATGGGAAAACATCACTATGGACTTTGTCACAGGACTTCCTAAAACATCCAAAGGAAATAATGCTATTTGGGTCATAGTTGATCGTCTTACAAAGTCTGCACACTTCATTCCTATCAGAGAGTATTTCTCTCTAGATCAGCTTGCCAGGATATATGTAAAGGAAGTGGTAAGATTTCATGGAGTACCACTTTCTATTATATCTGATCAGGATCCGAGATTTACCTCGAAGTTCTGGAGAAGTCTTCAGCATACTCTGGATACAGAGTTGAGTTTCAGCACTGCTTATCATCCCCAGACAGACGGTCAGTCTGAGATAACAATTCAAACCCTAGAAGATATGTGGAGATCTTGCTCTATGGATTTCAAAGGAGGTTGGGATCAACACCTACCTTTTGTGGAATTTTCTTATAATAATAGCTTTCACTCCAGTATTTAGATGGCTCTTTATGAAGCTCTCTATGGAAAGAAATGCAGGACTCCAACTTCCTGTGATGAAGTTGGGGAAAAAAATCTATTAAGACCTGATCTCGTGGATGAAATGGAAGAAAAGGTCAGATCTATTCAACAACACATAAGAGAAGCTCAGAGTCGACAGAAAAGTTATGCCGACAACCGAAGAAAAGGCCTAGAGTTTGAAGTGGGTGATAAATGTTCTTACGAATATCTCCCTGGAAGAGGGTTATGAGATTTTGAAAGAAGGGGATGTTGAGCCCTAGATATATCGGTCCTTTCGAAATAATGGATCGTGTTGGAAAGGTAGCTTACCGATTGGCACTTCCACTGAATCTCTCTCAAGTTCACGATGTGTTCCATGTATCTCTCCTGAGAAAGTACATACCTGATCCTTCACATGTACTCAGCTCAGAAGTTGTACCGCTGGAGCAAGATCTTTCTTATGAAGAACAACCGATAGAGATTCTGGATCGTAGCGAAAAAGTCCTATGAAACAAGACCACTCGATTGGTGAAAGTTTTATGGAGGAACAACCAATTAGAAGAAGCTACATGGGAGCTTGAGGATATGATGAGGGAGAAGTATCCTCATCTGTTTGTTACAAAGTGACGAATTTCGGGGGAGAAATTCTTTTTAAGGGGGGTAGAATGTAACACCCGAGATTTTTATGGTTAATATTTTGTTTTTATATATCATCATAGGAATCTATCACTACATACTTGCTTGGCTTACTTTACACGCAATCGCGACCATCCTCGATAGCTTGCGTCGTACGCAATACCGAGTTTCACTAAACAACGATATGCTATTAAAATATTATTAAAACTACCCGTTATGAATAGTAATAACCACTTTTTGAAATTTTATAAATTTTATCTGCCAAAATGGACTTCATTTTTGGATTCAGAATACCGAAATTAGCCTAGTGTGAAATTTTGGTATTTTTCTGAAAACATTCAATTTTTGATGAATAGTGAAACCACTAAGTGGTAGGTTAAAAACTGAATTTTGCATAAAACTTAATTTTACTGCTTCTGTGAATGGAATTTCAAAAATCCGACAGACACAGTTGATATCAGTAAGTAAAATGTGGTTCAATGAGATAAAAATAATTTTTTGGTGAATAGTAACTTTTTACTTTTTTTACTGCGGTTAATAGTAAATAGGGTAACTAAGGGTAAATATGATATTACTATTACCCTAACACATGTCCTAATTCTATTGGATAAGTGTAATTCGACCAAAAACAACCTTATGAATAAAATATGACCATTTAGGCCTACTTGGGTTAGATTAGGACATTTATTATTAATTTATTTAAAGAAGGGTTAAAATAGTTAAAATCAAAGTTTAATAAGTAAATAATTTTTAATATGGGGTTATACATAATATAAATTCGACTATAAATATTAATTAGAATTCTAAAATGATTTCCTACATAATGGTATTTTATTTATAATTTTTAGACATTAAATAATTTAATTTATTTATGACACAATGATGATGCAGTAATTATCTTATTTATGAAATATTGACATAATTGATGTTATAAACACCAAAATAAATGTAATTTGAGACTTTTTATGAATTACACTAATTTTCAAGGTTACTATGATATATTAATGTTGATTTAATTAACTTGGTTCGAACATATAATTCTGTTATGACTTTCACAAAAATCATATATCAAATAGTGTCAAAATTGACACAAAATAGTTTTTAAATCAAATATTATATTATTAATTGTTATTTTATTCCTAAAAATCTAATGTTCAGCCAAATGACTTAGATAAGGATATATATATATTAATAATAAACAATTTGGGGTTCGTTTGGCATTTTATAGTAAGTGTATTAACCATATAGTGAAAGAAAACAAAAAGACACGGTAAAAGTTAAATTATTTAACTTAGAGTTAAATCTAATTGATAAGGTTACAATAATACCCTAAACTTGTCTAAATCCTATTTTTTGATAGGATTTCGACCCATCCCCACTTTAGCTTCGAAATAAGACTCTTTGGAACCATTATAACCGATTTTGACTTTAATATAAAATAATATTTTGAGATATTCCTAAGGTGCCCCTCTCCTCCCTTATAAAAGGGCACCTCCTCCCCCTCCTCCTCACACCAAATTGAGCACTCAAGCTCGGCCAACCCCTGCCATTTTCTCCTCCCCACTTCCCTAGAATAATCCTAGAGGTCCTGGTCTTATTCAAAGACCAATTTTAGTTCCCTTAGTGGAGGATTCAAAGAAGCGTTCCAAAGAAGAGGTAATATCCATTACCGATCTTTTCAATTTATTTCTTCTTCAACTTCTTCTTCTTTAGTTGTTTCATGATAAAGTAATAACATCAGTATTAATTACATACTGATATGTTATTATAAATATGAAACAACCCTAATTCACCTTCTATCCATCCTACGGAAAAATGAAATCACCACGCGTGCGTACGTACGGAATACCGTCTCCACGCCGTGGTGTAATCTATTTTCCACCATCACCGTACAATGATGGGTATAATGGTGTAATGAGTAACTATTTATGATTATTATAAATTAATATTGATACTGAAATAATATATATATACTCCAATACAATTCCACGATCATAGGAACGGTATCATCACTCGTGCGTACGTACGGAATACCGTCTCCACGATGTGATGCGACTCGTTCTACATGATCATCCTTACATAGTAATTATATAAATTAATTGAATGAATAAATATGATATATGTTACACTAATACCATTCTGGATATAAGGTATCTATAACCTTAAAAGAAGAATAAGAATTTATTCGGCAAAACACGCATAAGAACAAAAGGCAATAAAGACCCGAGTAACAAGTAACAATGAAATATTACTAACAAGAAGCTAAGAATATGACCATATATGATATCATATCAATATGTATGATTCTAGAATAAGTCAATAACATTATTTAAACCATTATACAGGATCTTCGGACACGTACAAAGCAAATCGGACCTAAGATAAGGGAAATATCACAATCTCATTTTTATCCGAGATTGTTTATTCGTAAGTATTTACTGGGGTGTATTTTATCATCCACATCCATGTTACTTCAATATGTAATATTGTTTCCATCCACTTACAATAGTTTAAATCCAATTTTTCCATTCGGTGTGTTTTTAATAAAGAATATGAATGGAATCTTTTGTCGTTTTTTTTCGTACGAGGTACTTTTTGACTTTTCCGACAAAAGTACGAAGAATGTTTTTTTAACTTATACAGCATGAATGGATTTTTAAGAAACTTCATTTACAAGTATTCAACTTTATTTTTAATCAAATTATTTTATTTTAAAGTCGTATGACATGATATGAAAGTAAAAATGTTTTTGAAGTAGAAAGGATATTTTCCTCAAGAATGGAGTTCAAGTATTTTATCAAAATTATTTTCCATCTAAGATAATAAAAGGGTTCTGTTTTAATCCCTATTATTATATTGGTTTGATTATGTTGTGATGGAAATATTTTTATGAATTCCTTTATCTTATATGAATTGTTATATGATGTCATGTTGTTTAAGAATCCCATTTTTATTACATGGGTTACGCTATGATGTATGGTTTATGATTATGTGGCACACATAAGAAAGGATTCATTATAAGATGGGTGGGACCTATATCTCCCTCCAATGCATTGGGTAAATATTTTATATCTCATGAGATAGACATGGCTGGAACGGTAGGTTATACCGGTTTAGTGAAACAGGACTGGAACGAGGGTGACTCGGTTCAGAAAGGGACTTTGTCCACTAAGATAGTCTTGGCAATGAGTCATGACTAACAAGAAATGATTTTCCAGGATTATGTGTGCATGCCACAAAGTTTCAAGTTTCATGTTATGATTATGGGGATCTCATTTTCACTTCTATGATTTGTTCCATGTTAAGATATTATGATCTCTTTTGCAGGATATGATTTTCAAAAAGATATGATATGATTTTTATTTCCTTTATTTTCCCTTGCTGAGCATTTGAGCTCACCCTTTTATGTTTTCTTTTCCCCAAGTCAGGAAGATGGATATTAAGTAGAATATGCTAAAAGGGACCCTAGATATGATGAAATAAATGGGAGACACTGTAGAAGATTTATGAACCAGTTGTTTATGTTTCCCAGTTTCTAAAGACACTATACCTATATGGTCCTTTGTGGTTTTGTCATATGTTGTAATAAGTGTGCTTCAATTTTGAAGTATTAAAAATTTATGTAAAGTATGGTTTGTTATATAAGAACTCAATTTTTATATGGGAATATTTTTTCAAATGTTATAATGTTGATTCAATTTATTGTAATAATAAGTTTCTGGTTTTTCTAGAACATGTACAGGCTCTTGAGGATGCACAAAAAAATATTAGTGCATTTTTTGTAATGGTGAGAGTATTTGTATAGTACATGCATATTATCAAAAAAACCTTAGTGATATGAATATATTAAATAATATGATGAGAATATTACAACCCCAATTGAATTTTAATGTATATATAATTTATTATAATGATTCAAAGTAGATTATATATCAATATTTTACATAATAAAATTAGTATATATGAGATGGCCAAAAATGATAATGAACATATGCAAATAGGAAATCTAAGTAGGTGAATATAAAGTCCATTTTGATTCTCTCTATAATGGATAGATTGTATGAAGAATACATGGATGTGGACATTCCATTCATTTACAAAATAATTCAAAATATAAAATTAATGTTTAAAATGAAACCACATCTTATGTTCTATTGAGGTGGAAATTTTGGGAAACATGGAGAAATGTGTCCTAATGAATTATAAGAACATAATTATTAAGATGAAGCACCTAAAAATGATCATTAGACAATGTTCAATGTAAGGAAATTATGAAATTAAATTTTTTCAGGAAGAAGAACTAACTTTCACAGGAATATAATAGTTTAGAATAAATCGAGGAAGATAATCGGATGAATGAAAAGGTCATATTGAAAATAATATGGTGGAAGATTTGGTAATCTCCTAAACAATGAAGGGATAGAAAATGAAAAGGATTAGTTGATGGAAGAGTTAATATATAGGTTGAGTTATAGGCTGGACTTGAAGGTATTGTTGATCATAGAGTGACAAAAATGAAATATAATAGAGTCATTCACCATTACATACTCTATATAGGACACTAATAAGAAGATAATTCATAATTAAATGAATAAAATGTGAATAATTAATATAGTTAACCCCTTAATGTTTATAAATTCAAGGATTACATGATGAAAGTTCTTAAAGAGATTAGGGTTACCAATGGTTTAACTAACATGTGAAACAATAAGTTACAGTTATGATTGATACAATGGTGGAATTCTTAGAAAAATTATTAAAAGTAGAACATAAGGATATAATTTTGACTCATAGTATGAGGATGTGAATGGAGGTGACCTGAGTGATTTAAAATGTAAATGTGGAGCATAGTGTTTCAAACAAACATGATAATTGATATTTTGTAAAAGTAGAAGACATAAATGAATAATAATGATTGTGTGACTATAGATTTAAATAATAAATTAAGAGATGGTTGATACTAGACAACATAGGGCCACTATACATAATAATTTTCATTAGGGTATATCTCAGAATCATATTAATCAACAAAAAATTAAAACAGGTTATGTATAATTGAATAAATAGAGTACACATCATACTAGGATTTATTATTGTGTGAAAATATGATATTACCTAAAACATTGATACCCAAACAAGGGGAATATAAGGGAAAAATTAAAATAAATTAAGAAAAAATGATTCCATGTTATAGGAATTCTTTGGCTGGTAATCATTTTGGATGATATGGATTTTGGATTTTGGCCAGATATTTCTGATTGTCAATATAGAGTAATGTATTTATGTAGGTCAAAAGTGGTTTTACTTAGCCACTAAAGGAATAATATAACGATATGAAATCATAGAATCAATTTTTATATTTATAAGATGATTTTTCATAATTCTCCAAATATAATAAATTACATAGATCAAAATAATGTATGAAGGAAAATCATGGGTCAGTTAGAATGATTTAATCATGGATGAATAGAAAAATTTACCAAAACGCTTCATATTAATCCAGTTTATGAATCATTTATTGTGGATTCACATGGTAAATGATTGAAATCAAGGATCAGGTGACATGATTCAAATAAATCAACATAGTTGTGGCCAGATTTAAAAATGAATATGTAATAATGATTATTGGATATAGAAAATCTATTTTTTGGGTAATAGATATGAGATTCTTAGATTTATTAGATATTGATGGTGTCATATACAACATTCTATGTGTAAGTCATCATTTTATGTTAGTGAATGTTAAACGAATGTTCAAGAATTTTGGTATTTTTATGGAAAAGTTTAGTGTAGTCTAAATATATGGTATCAACATGGATGGAAATAACTACCATGTGAGTTGGGAAAAATAATTTTACTTTATGTCAATTACAGAAGAAAATATGTTATGGCATAAATAACTTGTCAATTTTAGGCAACCATTCATGGAATATACTGTGATATGAGATTTATATTGATATCCCCCCATGTAATAACATGGTCATATCCACACATTATAATTATGAAAATAAGGTACGATCACTTGAAATACATACAATAAAAAATAACCAAATTCAACAATGAGTGATTAAATTGGTTCATATTGATGTCAATGGACCAATCTCACTAATATCCATTGATAAGATTATATATTAAATTATTTTCATAGATTATTTTAGCATAATTGAATAGATTGAAATGATTACTCAAAAAATCATGATATTTATTATCATTATAATATATAATAGAGAAATTGAATGTAATAATGGCTATAAAATTCGAATATTGCAATTAAATAATGGAATATAGTTTTAAAACATCATGATGAAAAAGAAATTATAATGGGATAAGATATAATGTTTTAGTAATTAGGTCTTTGTAGAAGGATTTTGTTTAATGGAAAAACAATATCATTTAAAAAAGGTCCTGATTGTCTCTAATTGAAAGGACTGACCAGAGATGATTTGGATGAACCATTCCTTCTTTTTATCCCTATTTTTAACATATAATATTTGTTCATAAGAGAAGATGAGAGTATATACAAGTTGTGGAATGGAATAAAATAGAGTTATATTTGACTGTTCAGAAGTAAGTGTTTCCTTATTAATAAGGATAAATAATGACTTTTCTGATCATGTGGAGATAAAGGGATATTTCTTTGCTACTAATGAAAAAGAAAATTTTATAAATTTGTTAACCAGACGATATGAATTGGTATCAAGAGAAATGGAGATTATGACTTGAGGAATGAATTAAATTCTCATAAAATTAGTTAAAAGTATTAGGGGGATATTGATGAATATGGGAGAACATTATAGAGGGTAAAATTTGTATATGAATATTTAGAAGAGTATTAAAATGGACAGAATGATGAATATAATCATGTATCTAAAAAAATGTTGAAAATTAATGATGAAATTGATAAGAAAAACATTATCAGTTATGAGAAAGGTCTAGTGTAGATGAGTGTAATGAATAATTAAAAACAAACACCCTTCTTATCACTGGTAGATCAAAATTGATATGATGAATCTAAAAGATATAATATATTGGTCCAATCTATGATTTTATAGATTGGAAAAATCAAGAATAAAAAGACAATTGAAATTGATTCAATACAAGTAGTTACCAATATAATTATGGTTAATGAGAACTCATTAATAATTTGAATGAATAAGACATATTAAATCAAAAGACCGATTGAATGGTTCATAATCCAGTTTGAGGGAATCATTGTAGATGAGAAATTTTCGACCATTACATTGCGAGATAGAATTCTTCAATTCAGAGTATTAATAGTGACAAATAAATTCAATGTCATCCACATGGAATTTATATTAGTATTTATAAATTATGTTATTATAGAAGTGGTCTATATCTAAATAATAGATTTTTTTATATTCAACGAAAAAGTTAACAAATAATATTGGTTGAAAGAGTATATTTTTATGGGTTAAAGTAGGTATTATGTAATAATATTTACATGATAATAAATATATATAGAAGATTAAGTTCCAATATAAGTGATTTTATTACAATCACTATTTCATTAACGAGAGTATTCACAAAACTTTTTGTTCATGTAAATGGAAAAAAATAATATTATATGACGAATATGAACCCCAATAAACATAGTTTTTAAAATTCTTCATGTTAATTTTCAAAATGATGATGAATATAGAGTGGAATTTTAACTATGTATTTTATTTTTTTAAGGGGGAGATGTATAATTTGTCTTCCAATCTAAAAATTTTATGGATATTTTGAGATGATTTTTAATATTAGAATCCAAAGAGACTGAAACAATGGTTGCTACCTGGTGGATAAAACTAATTGAAGATAATATAAAAGTGGAAAATATCATAAAACATAGGAATATCATTTGGATCTTAATATACATAATTTTGGAATCACCTTATAATTTTGCACATTCCTGGATAATCTATATCATTGTTACCCCAAAAAGAGATATTTTAGTACAGTGATGGAATAATCTAGTATATTAATGTCACGATAGATTTTTTCATGAAGTAAAATAAAACATCACAAAAATAGTTACTGGGGAATATACATACATATATATATATATATATCTAGTTGGTGTAGAGGATGAAAGGAATTCAACATTAGGTGGTTCATTCTGTCTTGGAAGCTCTTATATTTCTAAATATAGAAAGAAACAAAATTATTTTTTCTAGGAACATCAGAGGATGAATATATTTTTTTAGTAAAGCATTTAGATGGTTATTTTTTTATTAAAAATTTGATACAAGTCAAGTTATATGCTATGAATTTTTCTATCATATTAAATTTTGATAGTTTGAGTTCTCGAAATATATGTGAGAATGTACTCAATAACTGGATAAGTATAATTTAATGGGGAATAATTTTGTGAATTATTTATTGTTTATAGAGTATGTTCATATATAACTATATTACATAGAAATGTAAACAATTCATATACCCAAAAAATAGTTCAAATTCATTTACTAGTTTAATATGTCCTTTCGAATCCCTTGACCTATGTGGTCACAATGAGGATAAACCCTCTCTTTGATGTATGGTTAGGATTTCCCATTTGTGTTTATAAATATTAATTTCCTGTTGTATGGAATAAAATAGTATCATTAGGATCATTGATAACGAGAGTTAATTAAATGACCGGGTAAGATGCGCTAACACATACTTATTATATGGAAGCGTTTAGTGATGAATAAGGTGAGAGAAATCCTATCATGAATTAGGGGGATAAATCATTTTTAGGTATTTTAAAAAAGATCATGGGTTATGTATCCATTTTATAAATATATCATATGAAATTTACCTATGTTATTGTGATGAGTACCATTTCCCTTTATATTTGAATGTGTTTTATTCTTTAGAGCTACTCTCTATGTGAAATTGTTAAAAAAATTTATAAAATTATTATTAATAATTATATATTTTTTTCAAACCATGTGTATTGATGAAATTATTTGTTTTTCACCAATAGTGTTTTCTTTATAAAATATAAATTGTAAAAAAATTTACATTTGGTATCGATAAGGGAAGCACATATTGTTTTGAGAAAGATTACATCTAATGATGAACATTTCAAAGTAATTTTATATCCTACATTATGTAAAGATCATTTGGGAATTGGGTGCATGTTGAGTAAATATATTTTTTATATCAGGAATTGTAGTACGAATATGGTTGTTTATGAAAAGTGATATCATTGATTAACAATGTTTAAAAAAAATATAATGTGGAAATTATTAAAAATATATCAAAACATTAGTAAATTTCACCCTTATATCCTGGCTCTCAACTCACTCACATCTCCTCCTAGGGTTTCCTCCTAAAACAATTAGCTTTGTGGATGGTGGATCCATTATTCTTCCTTTACTACTTTCTTTTCACCACCTCCCTTCTCTTTTCCTATCAGCGTGTCTATTCTATGTGATGGATTTTATTCAGTGTTTTTGACTTCTTGTTCTTGGATGATATGGAGTCTATATCGGTTGGATGCTGCTAATACTGCCAGATGATCTTTCCATAGAAATTGAGTCATTGTCCACTAAACTCTCATGAATGGATATGGAGTGGTGGTTTAATGAGGTTTAGATTGTTGCAACTCAATGGTTGAAGGGTCTCAAGGAACTACCTCTGTCAGATTGTTATAATTTTAAGGGACCCCATTTATCAGCATCACATTTGTTTCCATCATATGGAGATCTCAGACATTCATATAACTACTCTGACTATAAAATTAGTTGATCCCATCCTGGTCAGATCTTGTGTAGAGGAATCAATGGAGTTTGGAGAGGCGGTGTTCGATGGTCGTCAGTGTTCCTGGGTTAGTACATTCCATGAGGGTTATGGTTTTTAGGATTTTTTCCTCTGGTCTTAGGTGAATGTTTATTTTCATACCCTCTATGTATGATTAGATTGAATATTGTTCGGTGGAAATATGATATGTGTTCATGGTTCTGTTTCTGTCAGGATTTTTTAAGTTTGCGTCCATCTGTGGCTCTCTCGATTGTGATCTTTTATTTTTTTTTCTAATTTCATCCTCATCAGCTCATTCTATTTTGGTGGACTAATTGATTCTGTTTTGATAGGGTTTAATGATAATACTATTATGTTCAATGATTTCTTTGACCAAATTCATCATTATCTACTGTTTCAGTTTCTAGTTACACATGTTGGTGATGGGACGACAGTGACAGCTAGTATTTGGCATTTTTTGGGGTTTGTATTGGGGGATGTGAGTGTCGAGATGATGGTGATGTGTTGTAATGATGATGAATATGTGTAACAGGATGTGTTCAATTCTTTTTGGCCGGATAGGAATATTTTCTAGATTTTCTATGATATAGTCCATAAGTAATTCAATAATATGTGGCGTGTTGAGGGTTTTAGCATGAATATTTTGTAATTTTATTTATTTCATGTGAAATGTGTCTTATGAGGTTGCAGTTTAACCCATGGTTTCTCATATCTCCTTTCAAATTTTATTGATAATAAAAATTTCTTTTTCATGTCTGGATATTTGGGGGGAAATTATACCTCTTGATGTCATTTCATTGTTTTGGGGGTGTTGTGTATTTTTGGAAATGATGGTTTAAAAATACAACATATAATGTCAAAATATGGTTGAAAAGGTATGTGGTTAAATAATTATGTCGGTTATTTCTCATGTGATCTTGATGTACATATACTAAGATATGGGATGATAATAACCATGAAAAAGGAAGGTCAATTTATAAAAGCACTATATGTTGTTCATAATGTGGGAAATGAAAATATAGATATATATGGTTTCCATACTTGTGAGAATGATTTTTTTATTATGTGAAAATATCCATAAAAATGGTGATATGATTGAACCTCTTGAAAATATATCTATCGATTGTGTTTCAAGATGTTGTGGTTTTACTACGAAAGATGGAGTTTCATGAACAAATGTGATGTTGTGTGACATCAGGGAGTTCATTTGGAAAAGTAATAATAGAGGAGAAATTTTTTTAGGCGATTACAGGAACTGAAGAATAAAATTATTATATCCAACAGAATTAGTATCATGAACATAAAATATTTAATTTACTTAATGGTCTGTATAAATCTTGGAAATAACATCTTGATTCTTGAATAAATATAAATTGGTGTCGACACCCTCAATTGGAGAAATGACTCTTTATGAATATACAATCTATATGAACGAATAAACGATTTTCATGATCATGTTTATTGAATTAATATTTAATGAAAACAAAAGTTGTGAAAAGATAGGGACAACTGTTTCTATTACATTTTTTGTTTTTATATATGACAACTTTCAGGAATGTGAAATGTTTTTTGAGATGATCATAGGTTTTGGGAATGTTTTAAAATGTATCTTTGAAAGTTCTCGAGGTCCAAAATAGAGATGTTTATTGTAGAAAATCTATTATAAACTATAATTTATCATTAATATGATTAAATAACCTCATTAATCACCTATAGATTTTAAACAACATTTATTCAATAATTTTAAATATACCTGCTAGATGAATAGTGTGTACAATTCAAAAGAGAGAGTAATGATATTTCAAGAAGTGATTAGTAGTGAACCAAGGGTGACTGTCCTTCCCCTCCGAATATTATGCCAATAATTTGATATAGTTTATTTTGAATATTTTCACATTTACCTTCAATTTTATTGGGACTAGAATAATTTTGGAGAACCACGTAAAATATTCAGTTCTCTGAATAGTACTATATCTATTTACACATTTCTCTAGGATGAGTGAAAATATTTACTAATTTAAAGATGAATGAAGGTCCAAAAAGAGATTTTTTTAGAAATAGAATAACTCACCTTCTCTCATGTTGTTTTACCACATGGGGATATCAACATTAATAAATTACAAGAATGAAATTACAAATATATTTTATAATAACACAATTAATGTCAACCTCATTATAATGAAAAGATAATAAGTTTTTTCACAAAATCAATATTGATTATTATTATTATTATTATTTTAAATATTTATTTAATGTGATATAACACTATATAATTGATTAATGTTTTATAGTTAGATTATAAATTATTAAAAGGGTGTGATTAAAAAAATTATTTTAAAAATGAAATATATTTAATGAACTATTATAATGTGTTATTTATTTTATCTTTAATTAAATTTTTAAATTTTAAATTCTCATTTTAAGAAGTACTTAAATGATTAGTTAAATAAAAAATTATTAAATATTTAAATAATATAATTTAATATTAATAATATATAATGCTTAAAAAGTTTTTTTTTCTATAAAACATGATTTTATTTATTTATTATGGTACTATTTTAAATTTAAATTCCTAAATTTTATAATTTGAATAAGATAAAATAAAATTATTTTGGGGATTAAGGTATCAAATATTACTTTAGGGGTCATTGTATTTTTTATGTCGATATTGTTTTTGGTAAATTGTTCAAATATAAGATTTTGAAAAATACTAGATATTATGGCCACATCATGGTATAAGCACTAATTATATGTTTTAAAAGAATTTTCATCATAAAATATATTTTTAAGATTATAATTAGTTCATTAGAAATAATATGTTTCATTTCAAAACCTATTTTTTAAATTTTCAAAACACTGTTACGTTTAATTCTAAAAAAGCAAATTGTTTCCCTTTGTCGTAATTTAAACAAAACTAAAAAATAATTCAATTTTGTAATGTTTTGAAAAAAAATAATCCTCAATTTTTAATCCTAAAATGAAACATTTCTTGGGAATAAATGTGACTCATTATCATTAGATTAAATCAATTTTTATTATTTACACAATATTTCTATCTAAAAAACTAATTTTTAAAATATATTTATTATTCTAAAATTAATATTTATCACATTAATGATATTGAATTGATTAAAATGGTTTCCAAGTTTTGAATAATAATCATCAAATAAGATAATAACTTACTCTTCATTTATTTTTATAAAAATAAGTGTCCAATATATAAGTTCGTCACCTTAATAAAGAAAAAAATAGTTCATTTAAAAGATAATAACTTAAAATATCTCTATATATATTATCACTAAATTGGTGGATGCGGGTTTTCATGGACAAAAACAATACAATATTCCCTAATTGCCTATTTTGGATCCACCTTCCTTGAATAAGAAATTTTTTTAGAATAAATATGTGTATTTCAAAGAATTAATCCCATCTTATCTCTAAATATTCCAATCATCTACCTATAATTACCCCAACATTCCATATAAATTTTGTTGTTGGTAGAGATAGTTTTATCATTTAGGATACATATAGTGAACCTTCTTACTCACAAACTTCTTCTATCATTCTATTTTTATCAAATAATATTAATAAAATATGAATTATTAGAAATCTAATCATATAAATAAAAAATAAAAATGAGAGGGAACTCATAAATATAATATTAAGTTACTCAGGTGTCTTAACTCATTTGAAAGTAATAGGTAAAAATTAAATTGGTGATGAACATGGTTTGGACAGGATGAATGATATTAAATTGAATTATGAGGAAAGTTATATAAATTATTTTATAACTTATTTGAATTTGGAAACTTATGAAATGATACATGATATGAATGTAATTATTCATTAAATTTCAATAATGAGTTTGTAAAAAAATAATTGGCAATATCATTGAAACCGGATAGATAATTCACCCTCATATTTGTGAAAGCCTATAAATCATTAGGTATTTTTTCCAATTAATAATTTCACATAGAGATAAACTATTTTTCTAGTCTACATAGTATGAATGTTTTATAAATATATGAATTTAAATATTTATATTTTATGTAAAACCATGTATTATAATGATAATATAAATTATTTCTTAATTTTATTGATTCTGATTAGGAAACAATAATCGGATAATATTCATCTTAATATGTAGTAATTTTTTTTAAAAAAGTTTCATTCTATTTAATTGATGTAAATGATAATTTTTATTCACTTTCATTGAAGTGATATTGATTAGTCTCTATTTGAGTTATTCATTTTTGAGGATTAATGAAAATGATATAAAAATGGTAGTTGTTCTATGAAATTTTTTCTCTTCATTATGGTTGGTTTGTAAAATTTTTTATATTCTCCTTGGATAACTTTATTTTTATTTATTTTATTTAATTTAAATTAAATTAAAATATGCATTATGTATCACATGGATAGCTTACTATACTGATCCCATAAGTCATACATTTCATCTAGATATGAAAAACTAACCCAATATCATATATCCGTGTATGATACCTCACCAGAATAAATGAATAATTGATCATCCTAATGAGCAACCACTTATTCCATAATTATATCCACCCTCCCAGTATATTAGTAATACTTGCCATTGTATTTATAGACTCTAAATAATTCGATTTCCCTCACCTATCTTGTCACACCATATGTTTTTTTTAAAATTTTCAAATCTCATTTTTTAATATTTTACTCAGAAATGATGATAGTAAAAATGTGAAATATTTTATTTTTGGGTTTAAGATAAATATTAATTCAAAATTAATTGGGTATTTTAATATATACCAAATGGTCACAGAAAGTAATTTTTATAAATTTAGAGTTTGATTAAGAATTGTTTTTTATAAAATGAGTAATAAAATTAGTGTTTGGGGATTTTTTTTAAACTAAATATTTCACTTAAGAGGAGGTATAATAAAAAAATAATTTTAAGTGAAATTTTATGTTATGAATGCTTACAATCCATGAGGGTATTAAAACTCTATAATTTCAATATTATTGGACTATTACACTCTCATTTTTGTATCTCCCTCTCATGCACATTCTTAAGATGTCATTCTTATTCTCCCTTATCCTATTATGCATCATTTTAGTAAATATGATTCATTATTCAGAAATACTAAAAGATATGATCTATCATTTTAATTATATCCTCCCCATTTTTATTTCTTATTTATATTTGGATTGAACAGTTATATGATTATAATTATTTTGGAAATGTTTGTATTTAATCTTCGTGGAATTATCTCGGATGATGGGGCTCTTCATGGGAGAGAATCAACTAGTCGATTAATGAATGTATTATGACCATCAGGCTATTTATTATTTTATTATTATTTTTTATTTAGAAAACGTTTTTTCTATATTTGGGGTTTGATTACTCTTGGAGAAGGAACATTAAATTATAAATGGTTTTTGGTATTTGTGGGAGCCTAAAAAATATCTTTACATATATTAATTAGACAACTAGAAGTCTAGTTATTCAGGAAGATCTACTAAATTGAGTAGGAAACAACAACAATTATGATAGACATAAACTAAAATTATAGTAGTTTAGAAATCGTTTTTTCATACAATATTTTGTTATTCAAGGGTTAGAAATTGTATGAAATGTATTATTTACTTTATTTATTCAGTAGAAAAAATAGAGTCCCCACACTTGTTTCAAATTTTATTTATCATTATTTAGTTTCAATCTTCTCATTACTTATATAAATTTTTAATCAATTTGAAATGTTAGACTCATAAAAGAAATGATTAAATATTCCCTACAATTTTTATAGTATTTTAATGTTTTTGGTAGTATTTGGTCTAGAAAACCTCCACATTCATTAATTTATATGGTTCACATAAATCCCAACATTCAATTATGATTTATAATGTAATTATTTATAGGATTATTTTAATTTAATATATATTGGTGACATAAAATATATACCGTGATTTAATTTAGGTTTTATGTGTAGGAACTAATATAGAGAATAGTAATCACATATTGGAGACATAAATTAGATTCTTTGGTGTTCAAATTCTAATACATTTAATTATTTGTTGTTAATAAAATGATAAGGATAATACAATGTGTAACAAGAATTTATAATGCATGTATTATTGACACCCTCAATGAGTAATTTTATTAAATTATGTAAATTTGGTCTATTTAAAATAAAATAAATAAAAAATTAACATAAATTGATTTTTTGAACTGATGTATATCTGCCATACACTGACCATGGAAATCCCCTTATTTTATTATTTTCATGATCATGGATCTTTTGGATGAGTTTCAGGTTGATTTATGATTTCAATTTTTGTGATTAATTTTAAAAATGAAAATTTGGGCTTGGTAGTAAGAGGCACAAGGTCAAAACATGATCAGGGGAAACCATGTGGATAGACCAAGGTAATAGTGAAGCTTCTTTTAGGGTATAGGTTTGAGGCATTCTATTTTCACATGGTTTGGGTAACCATTCAGAAAATGTACATGAGGTTATTCTATTTAGGCAGTGGAAACCACACAGTTTGCGCACGGTTTGGAAAACCATGTGGCCAAACCATACAGTATTTTTAGATTCCTAAAAAGATTGATTTCCATATTTTTCCTTGGATATTTTATTCAAAACATTGGATTTTTATCCCTTTTTTGACTGAGGTGTGCCATGGGTTCCTCCAATATCTTCCTCTCATTCCTTAGTTCCATTCTTAAATCCCCTATAAGATTTTAAGGTTAGTATCCTTCAAATTATTTGTCAATTTTCGCATATATTATCCCTTATAAATTGGATCAGAGTTTCTCATTGTGGATTTTATCTTTTGGCCATTATTATTCGCTGATTGTTTTGTGAATTTTTAAATGAGGCAAGTTGTTCAGTTTGGGTGTCTCTTTATGTCATGATAAATTGTGGTGGAATGTTATGGAATGATTCTTATAGATTTTTAAAAATATTATTGATGATTCTTACATTGTGTGACATATTATATTCATTTAATGTAATTTTATGTTCATAAAAATAGTTTTCAAAAGGATTCATGGACAGTTGAAGTGTCTCGTTGGCTTTTGTAACATCAATGGGTACACGAGATGCACACATAGATGTGAACACAACCGTTGATGGAGTTTGAAATTTATATTCTCTACGAGCCTCAGTTTTTTAAAAAGAATCTATTTTCCTCCCTATTCACATTTTATAAAAAATTTCCTTTGATTTATATGTTTTGTATTGGGAAATTAATTTATTTCTAATGTGGCTTCAAATGTGATCTTTACATTTGGGCATGTTTGGAATTTTATGATATGTTTTGGTGAATGATTCACATGATGGTCTACTTGGATCTTTTCATATTACATCATGTTTTACTATAGTATAGAAATGATAAAGGCCCTATTAGAAGATAGTGATTTATTGAAAAGTATTGTTTTGATATGACGTGATGTGAAGGCCTAACTATAATTCTATGATGTTTGGTAAGTTTTTTTGAATCATAAATGAATTGAAGGCATAGTTGTAAATTATGTATAGATTATTTTGATATTGAAACACCTATCATGGAATTCCCCAATATGGGTTATCATGTGGGATGTGTCTGTTTTTGGGGTTGGAAAGTGTGTTTGGTGAAGGTCCGGTGAGAAATTCCTGTGAGGGCCTCTCCTTAAACAATGTATTTATATTAGTAGCATGGGATTCATCTGTGTATTTTGGAGGGTCATGTGAATGATTCCTATTAAGACTTATTAGATTAGTTGGTACCGCTCTTGAATTTATAGAGCGTTGTGTGATGTGCCATAGGATTGGAACGTATAGGGAAGCAAGTTGGTTGTTGACTATGGAGATTCACCATACTCTAGAATGTGGACCTAAAATAAGTAAATCCCATGATATCTATTGGGATGATCCAAAAATCGTTATGAATCACTATCTATATATTATATGATTCTATGATACTTTATTGGATTCGACCCCTACATTATTGTGATCGTTGGATCTTGTTTCATTCCCTTTCTTCATAGACAAGTATTATTTCTTTTTATTTAGATGTACTTGGTAGGTGGATTTAAAAAGAGTTGTAAAAAGTAAAGAAATATTATAAAAGGAAAGAGGTGTGTGGGGGTTGTTTTATAAATATAAATTTTGAAACATGTGTTTGTTTTTATTAAATAATTAAAATATATTTTTGGAATATGATTTCCCACTACATTTTTGGACTATTTAGGAAAGGAAATTTTGGGAATATGTGGTTATTTCTGACAGAGCATTCTTAATGGTGAAGTATTCATGATTGATTTCTCTTAGAGAATATTTTCCTTCTACTTAGGGGTGACTCAGAGGTCACATGCAGATCTTGTTGGAATAGACAAATTTTAGTATTTGTGTTGAGTTTCTGTTTTGTTCAACTATTTTAGTTTATGGATCATTTTGTCTATTTATTGGCATTTACATAATATCAGCTCTAAACCATGTTCTTATTTTTATTTATCCTATTTTCACAAGGATAAATAATTCTTATTGGATTATCATGATTCGCAGCACTACTTTCCATCTTGTAGGGATCTGGAATTCCATTCGATCCATGTCTCAGACTAGGTCATATTTTGTGTTTGATGGCATCCCCGACAAGTTCATGAAAAAATATTATCAGATCATTCACTTTCCTATTTAGGGTGTCTGGTTGACTGAAACAAGGACTATTGAGACTCGGGAGGAAGGTATGGTAATAACATCATAAATCCTTGCTCATTTTAATCACAAAGATTCCATGGGATATTCAGGATTTGAGTCTCATGTCTCTTTTGGATTGAATAATGACAATGTAGGAAATCTAGTTCCATGTTTTGAGAAAAAATGGAGTAGTGACCCATGTTTTGACTATATTCATGGTTTAAAGAAATTTTAGTGGATTATTAGTACATGGAGAATGGCCCACTAACCATGACACTGAGTTATGAATGATCATTAGTTCCTCACTCAGGGAATTTGATGTGAATTGTGCATTTGGGTTAATCATTATTGGTATGATCTGTGTTCTGATTTAGTTATATCTTGTTCTTGTGTGCATTTAAATTGAAAATGGTTTTCAATATGAATTTTTTTTATTTCAAGTGATTTTATTATTAAAAATTGAGTATTAAAAGATAGAGTGTGTGGGATTGAATATTGGGTAAATTCAAGGGTTTGATGACATGATGGTAAGTACAACCCTTGGTATTACTTATTTAAATTTACATATTTTTGGGAATTTATATAAAATTCATGAGGGTGTGAATTCATTGATGGTATAAGTGTAAGTGGGATGAACACATATGTGACTATTCATTGGATGTCATGGGATTGTTTTTAAAATCAATGCATTATCATGGTTTTTCCAAAATGATTAATAAAATAGAAATGATTTTGGGAATAGTTTTTACCTTCATATTTGGTTTTAGATTTGGGAATTGAGGCTTTTGGAACTGAAATGTGCCCACAAAAGAAGTTTGTTTTTAATTTGAAATGAAATGATGGGTTTTGAAATGATGGTTTTTTATTTTGATTGTAATTTATTTATTCTGTACCTATGATTTTTTCATGATAATTTCTTTAAAATTAAGTTTTGTGTTTCTGGTGATTTCAATTTGGTGTTCATTATGTTGTTCAGAATATTCCACGAATAATGTACCTAAAGGTATTTAATGAGCTTTTCCGTATATCTTATTCTTCTTAGTTATTTCATTTATTTCATTGTAATCGAGGTCTGTTAGAGGGTGTGGTATGGCTTGAGAATGATGAGAGTTTCTTCGTATCATTAGAAACCTCTGATGCTGTTAGTGTCTGTGATATTCTATGTTTCTTTGACGACACATAATTAGAACAATAGAATGTAATATATCTATCATGAATGCATTATGGGATGAAATGGTGTGTGTTAATGTCCAATTTTTTATGACTATTTCTACTATGGAGGTGAATACTAAGTAAGTGGAAGAGATGAACATTATTTAATAAGGTAAAACATTAGTTAAGGCTAATGTTGAGCACATCATAGAGATGGATTCTTTCATTTCCGTGATAGTATCATGGGATCAGTGGAACGCTTCCATTTTCATCATGGCCCTTCATCCAGAGATCAAATAGTGATCCTTCTCCTCTAAGGATCATCATTTAGAGATGGTGGTTGATGAACCATTCTTAGATTATTATTTTTAGAGAATGATTTAAATCTAGTATCTCTTATTTCTTATGGATGCCCTTCATATGGATTGAATTTCATATCAGAAGAACCTATATTTGAGAAATATCATTCACTTTTTATGGCATGAATTTTATAAAAATTCTCACTCATATAATTTCACTATGTCTAGTTCAGGCATTTGAAGTCGTATTGTCACAATCTTACAAGGGTGTTCCATTATTTTGTATTTGGTGGTCATCTAGAGATGTTTTGTAGAAATCTTTTACCAAGTAATAATCATTGATCTAGGGATTTAAGCACATGACTGTGAGGAAGTGGGTGCTTCGGTCATCAAGGCTACATCCATGTGCTTTGAATTGAAGCTCCTGTGGAGTCTGAGAATTATTGAGGGTGTGGGGAACATTGGAGAAGTTTATTTATTTAGTGTTGGATTAAATATAGTTTAAATTTTCTATTGTAATTTATCCCTTTCTAATAGTTTCCTTTATGAAACATATTAATTCTTATTTCTTAAAATTTCATGCTTATGCCTTGGGTGTGGATATTTAAAGGGGTTATCCTTTTGTAAATTATTTTTTCTTTAAATTATTCAGGTTTCAAGATATTCCCTCTCATTTAAATCATTGATTCTATATTTTTTTTGGGTTATATGTTTGGTTCACCTTATTCCAATGGTTTTACCCGTATTTTGGGGTTTTGGTTTTTGTATAAGGTTTTTTCATTTATTGTTCCCTTACCGTTTCATTAGTCACCCTGAGGTTGTGTTGGTGTGGTTTTTATTTTTGTAGTTTTAGTCGAGTACTTAAATTGAGGAGAACCATTTCATGTTCCCCAGATATTACATGTGTTATGGTTTTCATGAGAATCAGTTGAGAGTGAATTGTGTAGTGAAATGTAATATCATGGTTTATGGTTTATTTAAATTTCTATCAAGCATGGATTTTTTTATAATTCAGTTGGGGTACTTTCTAGTTGTTGATTTTTTTGTGGGAAGAATTACCACTTCCTAATCATTGAAATACACTTATTTTATTCTTTTATTGATCTTGGATACTTTTTAAGCTTCATGTTCTGTCCCAGTTCGTTGTTTAATGTTTTTGTTGAAAAATGTTTATTTTTTCTTGGTAGTAAGGGGAACATGGTTAGCACAAAACCAGAGGAAGTCACGTGCATTAATGTAGGTAACTGTGTAGAATTTGTTGGGGTCTATAATTGATGATAGTTAGTTTTAAATGTTTTTTGAAACCATGATGTAACAATTCATGATGATATGTCCATCTGGATAGTGGATACCACACCGTTTGGGAGCAGTTTACACTATGTTTGGATAACCATGCATCCAAACTGTGCAAGATGTGCAGACTCTTAAAAATGTAAAATTCAATGTATTCAGCTACAATATTTTAACACCATCATGGGATTTTCCTCCCTTCTTCATCCTAGGAACACCAGGGGTTCCTCCAAGATCCTACATTTCCCCATTCATTTTTGAATCCTTTTAATGGTTTTGAGTTGATCTTACATCAGATTATAGGATGATATCTTATTCTCTTCTCCCTTATACCTTAGTCAATAGTTTTTTTTTGTGTGGGGATTATAATTTGGGAGAACATGAAGGGAATGTTATGATGTGATGTGGTTTTTCCTGAATTTTTGGGGTGCATAATTTTTCTAGGGCGTGGATCTCCCTCTTCTGGGTGTTTGGTTGTGTTCTCAGTTAGTTGTGGTAGTTTTTTCAATAATTTTACTTTCTAGAACATTCCATTTATTTCATTACATTCCATAAATAATTTATAATTATTTTTAACTTAATATATATGTGTTATAATTAATTTATTATGTGTTTTAATAGTGGTGATTTAGGGTTGAAATTGGTTTCAAAGGGATTGTTAAACTCTAATTATATTTACACACACACAAGGTGTTTGTTAAAATTACAATTGAGTTTTATTTGAATTTGAGCACTTGTGTCTTTTTTTTCATTCATACAGTTTTATATCTTGCATGAAATTATAAATTTCTCATTATGTATGGTATGGGATCATTTATATGGATTCAGCATCACTGGGGAAATGTTTTTGAATGGTTCATCTAGTTTTAGGAAATTTAATTTACGATTTTGACATTTTCTGACATAAAGTATTGGATAAATTAAAAAATATGTTGATGAAATTGTTTTTAAATGGATTCATATACTAATGATGTCTTCCATTGGTTGTTTCCACATCCATGAGTTCATGGGGTGCACATAGGGATGATCACACAAATTATAATGACACATGAAATATGATATTCTCTATGAGCATCATTTTTCAAAAGGAATATCATATCGTAACTCATACCAATTCTTTTTAATGGTCCCTTTATTTCAAAAAAATTTATTGTAAACCCCATTAATTTTATATGTGTCTTTAAATGTGTTTCTTCAATCTTGGGTTGTTTGGAATTTAGACATATGTATTGAGGAATGATTGGCATGATGCCCAACTTGGAATATTTTATATTAAAAATGTTTTACTATATATTGGAAGTGTTTAAGGGACAATTTGAAACTAGAGATGTTTTGGAATGGTAAATTAAGATATTTTGTTACATTATGTCTCAATTTGTATTATATGATGTTCATGAATGTTATTTAAAACATAATTTATTTGAATGCATAGTTGGCAGTTGTTTATGGATTATTACGATATAGGAACCCATTTGGAGGATGTCCCCAATGTGGGATATCACGTGGTTGATGTCATTCATTGGGGTATGAAAATGAAGTGGTAGAAGTTATGTTCTAAGATAGGGATGAGGTAAACTTTTTCAGTAGTGTATCTATATTGCATTCATTGGATTATTGGTCTCTTTTAGGATGGTTGAGTGATGGTTTCTTGTCGACACTAACTATACGAGTAGGTACCACCCATACAAAATTGGGCTTGATGGGACATGCCATTAGATTATCCAGTTTAGGGTGGTGAGTTGTTTATTAACAATAGAGCTCTTCTATTCACCGATAGGTGAGCCTGATATGACTACATCTTAGGATCACTCGAATGGTATTCATGAAACTCCCATAAATCACTATCTATATTTTCTATTAGTTTCTACTACTTCTTTGGATTTTGGCCCGACTAGTTTATGTATATTGTCACATGAATATTTAAATTTCTTCATTGACCTATTTGATTTTAGGATATGAATTTGTTCCAAGATAGAGTCTTTAACAATTGTGGTGAAAAGAAATTTTTTTTTTGAAAAGGAACGAGGTGTGTCAGTCATTTTGAATGTCACAACCCGTCCTCGGGGCCCGTGCCGTGACTACCCCAAGCCCGCCTTCCATAGGCCAGGGACTGGCGACTAGCACCAAAGGTGTAAACCCCAGTAAGTGGGAAGGCATTGACATTTTATAAAGTAAACAAAAGCACAACAAAGTACTCAAGTGAAGTAAGCACTAAGTAAAACAAGGTACAAAGTAAGTGTTGAAAAGTAAATGGGACAGTATGCAGTCCCAACTAAAAGTACATTACAACTAAAACGAAAGTACAATAGAAGTAAGTAGAATAACAACCCTTAGTCATCCTATAGAAATCCCACTTGAAGGGTGGCTACAGATAGCCTCCTCAGCTCCTTGGGTCTGGTCGTCCGCTCCGTGAACATCCGGCCATGTGGTCCACCCTCGTGTACTGTCCAGCTTCAAATGCCAACACCTCGATCAGTGTTATTCGTCGTCTGAATCCAACACAATTTAGTGCAGGCATAGCCCATGCAGGGGTGAGTATATGATACTCAGTACGGACAGTGAGAGCCCGAAGGTCTCTCAGAATCCATGAAGGATAAACCACAAAGGAAAGATACAATCACAAATTATCAACCAACTTTACTTATGTATATGCCCATCCATATAGCAAAGTCATCAATTAAAAAATGGCTCCAACTCTTGATCCAAGAAAATCCCAGTCCCCACAGGAAAACAAAACCCAGTCCACAAAGGAAAGCACAACCCAATCCACACAGGAAAAAACAACCCAGTCCACAAAAAAATGCACAACCTAGTACACACAGGAAAACAAGTCAATAACATTGATGATAATGATTGAAAATCAAGACTCATCTCACACAGGTATATAACTTTGTATAGAGATAGAGATGATTAGATGTGGCCACTGATTCATCTAATCTGTCGGACCCACATAGGTTACAAGACCAGCTACTCTGATTGACCAACTCAGGATACAAGTACAAAGGTCATACTTCCAGACCCATGTAGGATACAAGAATAGTAGTAATCCCTATCGATCCCAGAGAGGATCCCGATACAGTCGTCCTCACTACCAAACCCACGTAGGATCCAAGTACAGTTTTCCTCATTTCTGAAGCCACGATGGATCCAAGTACAGTCATCCTCACTACCGATCCCATGGACGATCCATGTACAGTCGTCCTCTCTCCCAAACCCACGGAGGATCGAAGTACAGTCGTCGTCACTGTCGAACCCATGGAGGATCCAAGTACAGTCATCCTCACTGCAGAACCCACAGAGGATCCATGTATAGTCATCCTCACTATCAAACCCACAAGGGATCCATATACAGTTGTCCCCGCTGCCGAACCCACGGAGGGTCCAAGTAAAGTCGTCACCATTGTAGTCGCAGCCAGCTCTAGGGTTCCCACACACAGCATGCTCAATTCCAAGAGGGTCCACTCCTCGGGAAATAGAGTCGATACATCAACTGTCACGACATCCATAGATTATTTATACCAGTTTTCCTTATCGTCAAAAGAAACCCAACGTGAAAGATGGTGCATCAATCGAACGCCCGGTCTGAGAGTTGTTGGATTTTTCGTCCTAGGGGACCAGTTGGGTTTTTAAGCTAAAACCAACCCGACCGTACTCCAACTATGTCCAAAACTCAATTGGATTAATTCAAAAGGTCCTTCTCATCAAAATGATTCCAACTCCATTGAGGGCACATCAAACGGACTTCCAGTCTTTAAGATATATGTGTTTCTGCTCCGAGGGCCCGGTTGGTTTCGGGTTCGAACCAACCTTTCCGTACACAAACACTGCCTAAGCATCGAGTGTGATATATCAGAACGGCTTTCTGTATACAAGGATTCCTACGAAAATGACATTGCATCGATCGGAATTCCGTAGCTCATGTTATGTGAAAAAGACTAAAAACGGTCCGAAGTGGGGGTCTGGGCCCGGTCCGACCCGGCCAAACCCCCCATGGGTCGGCCTGAACTGGAAGACCTGACCCAGGTCAGGGTCCGGTTGAGAGGGTGCAGCCCGGCCGGCACGGCCCGGTCCACGTGACCCACCTCGGCCCAGCCGAGGGGTACGCTGGCTCGGCCAGCGAGCTGAGCGGGGGGGGGGGGGGACACGACCCCCCACTATTTTCACAGATGCGGTGCCTGGTTGGTGTCGTGGTTTCTCCATAGATCCCACGCGGCTGCAGGATCCAGCCCTCTCCATCGCGGCTTTAGCCGCTGTGGGCTTCTCCCGGCAGCGCGCCACCTCCTCCGGCGCCGGGGTCTTCCGTGGGCCACCAGAGTCATTCTGGTGGTCCGATTTTTCTCCTGTCTGCACCTACGGTCGCCTCAGGACCCGTACATTACTACTAAGGCATCAAATCACCATTTCGGTCCCACTTTGACATTGCCAAATATTCTGCACATCAAGAAAAAAATAGTGGTGGGTTCAGACTTGTTCGTTAGTCAGCACCCACCGCGTTAGTGGTTCAAAACATCACCAAAAACCTTGCACGCAATGTCGAGGGTATAAAATCACATAATGAAATATATACAAATTCCCTTACCTGAAAAATTGATGAGGAATGTCGACATCGCTGGGAAAGGGTTTGTAGGCATCATCAGAGTGCATTGAGGAGGAAGCGGTGTATCCTCTCTTGTCGCGGAGAATAGGATTGGAGGCGCATCGTTGTTCATCAAGGAACCGGTGTTCTTCGCTGTTCTTTGTCGGAGTTTGGAGTTATTCCAAAACCTCAAGAGTTTTCTCGATCCTCTTTGCATAATTAAAGCTCTCCCCCTTCATAAAATAATAGGCTCCTCCTATTATTTTATGACACACGCAAAATAATTCTCCCAAAATTAATTCACCACATTAAATAAAATGTGATAAAAATCAATTAAGGAAGGGAGAGGGAAGGTCCCCATTTATTACACGCGTTGTAAAATAAATAAAAAAGGGTAAAGAAGAATGATACTCATTAAATTATGGGTTGACAGAATTTAATGGATTTAGGTGGAGAGATTGGCATTTAATGGGGGTTTTCCAATTTAATGAGGGTTCTTAATGAGATTAGAGGATATTAAATGGTGGTTCTCATGTGGGCCCTACCTCTCTAATATCCACACTTGGGTAGTTAAGTGGATGTGGGCCCCACCCATAACTACCCATTTGAGGGAATAACCACCTTATAAAATAAAAATTTTTCCGACAAATTTTATTTACTTCATAAATAAACCCCCAATAATTATCTTCTCCTCCACTGCGAATGAAACTATGGTAAAGATCACATTATGAAATTACCGGCATTGTGAATTCATCGGTGCCCTCATATTTTAATTCCGAGCACCGATTCAAACAATGGAAAAACCCACTTGTTCGTTCATTGAATATACCCGAGCTAAACTTCATAAATTGATTCCGGGCACAACGAGCCTCAGAATCAAGTGCAGTCAGAAGCCACAGACTTGTAAAATTCAACGTATTTAAAAAAAATTCCTTGAAATATCTGTGTCTTTACATTACTCCCATCTCAGGGATATGAGTCCCTGTAAAGCTACAACTTAAACTACGGGAACAAATGAGGGTACTCAGCACACATCTAAGCCTCCCGCAACCATGTGCTCTCCTATAGGATCCCGTGCTGCCAATGAATGCACACAAGAGGAATCTACTGCCCACATAGGACCCACTCATGTCGATCCTCGATCTCCACAGGGACATCCACAAATTCCACCCCATCATCGATGTCCAACTCCCCGTGGTTGATGATATGCGTTGGTTCGTGCGCATATCCCATCGGCTGAGATATGTTGAAGACGTCGTGCACCCGGTGCAGCTGAGGTGGAAGGGCCAGGTGGTAAGCAATCTCACCTAATTTGTTGAGGACCTGAAAAGGCCCGATGAAGCATGGAGATAACTTTCCACCCAAACGAAATCTCTACAACCCACACTGATGTGAGACCCGTAAGAAAACGTGGTCACCATCCTCGAACTCCAGTGGTCTCCACCTCCTATTAGCATAGGACTTCTGTCTGCTCTGTGTAGTCCTCATCCGCTCCTGGATGATCTACACCTTCTCCGTTGTAGCACAAACTATCTCTGGCCCTACAAGTGCTGACTCCCCTGGGTCAGTATAGCACAGAGGTGATCTGCAATGTCATTTGTATATAGCCTCGCTAACTCGCTGAAGTAGTAGAGGAGTGACTGTGAGGGACTGCAGAAAGGCAGCTGCATCCCTATCCAGAAAGGATATCTGCAACGTAGCCAGCTGCTCTGTTGCCTCTCCTAGCATCTAAATGCCTGATCTTATACTGAGGGAATCTACTACAACATTCCCTTTCCCTGAAGTATAGACTATCTCAAGGACGGAGTCCTGGAGGAACTCAAGCCAAAGTCATTGTCTCATGTCTAGGTCCTTCTATGAGAAGACACACCTGAGACTTTTGAGATTAGAGTAAACCGTAAACTGTTTACTCAACGAACTATGGGTGTGACTATCCATTTCCAAAGATCTCGAATACACCCATTTTCTCTTACATCCTACAAGTGCTGCTATGATTTCTCCTTTGCTGAAAAGATAAATCTGATATCATCCCATGGATGAAACACATTCCTTGCCTAATACAGAAAATCCTGACTTGAATGGTACTATTTCATGCCATAGATGATGTCTCAAGGCATAGATTCTACTACCAAGAGATCCAACAGTTACTCTCACCTCCAAGGGTCGAGTCGCACTGTCGACAGCAATGTGTGGTCACTAGGTTTCCTATAGTAGGAATCTTGAATGTGTGGGTCAAGTCAACGGTTTTAACCGAAACCTCTCAGTATCAACCACATGAAAAGGAAAATGAAGAAAACATCACAAGAACAAGAGTCTTTTATTTCCACAGTTCAATGTACAACGACACAAAGCATCCACAAACAATGACAAAACAAAGCTAGAAGCATAATGAAAAAAAGTCTCCATTTCTGAATCTAGTCTCGCTCCTGCCGGTCTGGTCCCAGAGCTCTATGGTTGTTGGCCTCAGCTTCCTGAAGCTGAGCTCTCCCAGGTCCAGCTGTTCCTTGTGGTCGTGGTGGTCCTCCTGGTGGTGGTGGTGGTGCCTCAAAATGTTGTCCACCACCTACGGCTTGGCTAGCTCATCTGCCACGTCTGCCTGCTCCTGGTGGACCATCACGGCCGAACCTCTACCTGGGTGGTCCCTCTACCGCCTACTGCTAATCTGCAGGGCGGTTCGGGAATCCTCGAGCCATGTGACCATGCCCGTCGCATGAATAGAACTGCCTGCTCCTTGTATGGCTGGCTCTATTTTGTGTGCCCCGCACAACCAAACCTATAACCTGAGATCACTCATTTAATGGCCTGGTATGCTTGGACATCTGTGTCAGCTGTCTACTGCTGGCTACAGAAGACTCCGTTATGTGTCGTCCTGTGGAGGGTCTCGCCGCTGGTGACTGCTCAGCGAGCAAACCCTCCACTACAAGGGCTCTCTCCAGCACCCCCGCTTGCATCGGGATGTTGAGGGAGATAATTGAAGCCCTAATCTCATGTCTGAGTCCCTGCTCAATGGTTCGGGCCCAAAATAATGGTTCCTGTGAAATGAATATGGTGTAGTGTGAGATGTCGATAAACCTCATCAAGTACTGGGCTACTGTCATGCCACCCTACCACAGTTGTAGTAACTCCTGGATGTGCACCGCATGGAGGGTGGATGGAACAAACTCCGAGCAGAATAGGCTCTCGAAGTCCATCCAAGGTAGAGATGCCTCGTCGTGCACCTGGAGTATCAGGCTCCACCATCTACCTACTACAACATGCATTAGACTCACAGAAAGGATCACCATGAGTTCAGCTGGTGTTCCTACCAATCTGTAGACTCTGACGATAGCCTCCAGCCAAATCCTCGGCTGCATGAGGGTCCGTCTATCCGAGGAACCTGGACGTGCTCTGTCACTGAAACACGTGCAACACACTCAGGCGGCATGAACTCTCTACTATTGGGGCTGGTGGTATCAGTGGCCTAGTGGGTAGTGGTATTGTTGGTGCCTCCACTGTAATGGGGGCCTGCATCGAGGTCTCGTCGCTCGGTGGGTTGCCATACCGCACGTAACTAGAAACCCTGGTTGGCTGCCTTCGTGGGGCAATCCTGAAAAGGAACAGGTGCGCCATATTCAAACATTATACCTGGTGATCTGACACAAAGTAATCACAAATAAATCTATTGAAAGGGAACACACATGAAATCAGTGTTTTCGTGTACTGAGTCGGAAATCAGAGGTCAGGGTCCTGGTGTATGGATACGCCGACCACCGCACCAACACTGGACTCCCTGGACTGAAAACCACAGTCAATACTCTTAACAATATTGCTTCATAGAAAGTAATGATCAGAGTCTTGAGTTATGTGGTAGAACCGACTCCTCTTATACCAATTTTTCACGACCCGTCCTCGGGGCCCGTGCCGTGACTACGCCAAGCTCTCCTTCCATAGGACAGGGGATGGAGACTAGCACCAATGACATAAATCCCAGTAAGAGGGAATGCATTTCCTTTTTATAAAGTAAAAAAAAGCATAACAATGTACGCAAGTGAAGTAAGCACTAAGTAAAACTGGGTACAATGTAAGTGATGAAAAGTAAATGGGCCAGTATACAAACCCAACCGAAAGTAAAATACAACTGAAATGAAAGTACAAAACAGTAAGTAGAAGAGCAACACAGAGTCACCCTCTAGAAATCCCACCTGATGGTTGGGTACAAATAGTCTCCTCAATTCCTCGGGTCCGTCCATCCGCTCTGCACACGTCCTTCCAAGTGGTCCACCTCCGGGTACCGTCCATCTTCACAAGAATCCCACTCGATGAGTGTTTTCCTTCGTCTGCATCCAACACAACGTAGTGCGTGAATAGCCTGTTTAGGTGTGAGTATACAATAATCAATAGGGACCCTGAGACCCCCGAAGGTCTCTCAGAATCCATGAAGGATAAACCACAAAGGAAAGAAAAAATCCCAATGTATCATCCGACTTTACATAGGTATATGCCCATACATATACCTAAGGAATCAATTAAAAAATTTCTCCAACTCTCGATCCTAGAAAAACCCAGTCCACATAAAAAAACACAACCTAGTCCACACCGGAAATCACTACCCAGTACACAGAGGAAAACAAAACCCAGTCCACACAAAAAAGCACAACCCAGTCCACACAGGAAAACAAGTCAATCACATCGATGATAATTATTGAATATTAAGACTCAGCTCACACATGTATATAACATCGTATAGCGATAGAGATGATCAGATGTAGCCACTGATTCATCTAAGCTGTCGAAGCCACATTGGATACAAGACCAGATACTCTGCCAGACCCACTCAGGATACAAGTACAGTGGTCATACTCCCGGACACATATAGGATAAAAGATCAGCAGTCATCGATGTCGGACCCACAAAGGATCCCAATATAGTCTTCCTCGCTATCTAACCCATGGAGGATTTAAGTACAGTCGTCCTCAACGCCGAACCCACGGAGGATCCATGTACAGTCGTCCTCGCTGGTGAACCCATGGAGGATTCAAGTACAGTGGTCCACGTTGTCAAACCCACGGAGGATCCAAGTACAGTCGTCCTCGCTATCGATCCCACAGAGGATCCATGTACAATCGTCCTCACTGCCGAACCCATTAAGGGTACAAGTACAGTCATCACCATCATAGTCGCAGCCAGCTCTAGGGTTCCCGCACATAGCATGCTCGATTCCGGGAGGGTCTGCTCCTCGAGCAAGAGAGTCGATACATCAACTATCACGAAGTCCTGATTTGATGTATCTCAATGTTCTGTCTCATAAAAAGAAACCCAACACGACAGAAGGTTCGTCAATCAGATGATGCGTCAATCAGACGCTCGGTCTGAGAGTCAATGGCTTTTTCCTTCCAGGGTCCCAGTTGGTTTTTTAAGATAAAACCAACCCGACTGTACTCCAAATGCATCCAAAACTCAAGTGGAGTACTCCAAAAGGATCGTCTCAACAAAATGATTCCAACGCAATTGATTGCACGTCAAACGGACGTCTGGTCTTTATGATATAGGTGTTTCCGCTCCAAGGGCCCGGTTGGTTTTGGGTTCGAACCAACCCGGTCGTACAACAACTTTGCCGAAACCTCAAGTGTGATATAAAAAAATGACTGTCTCGATCCAAGGATTCCTACATAACTAACTGTGTGTCGATCAGATGACCGTAACTCGTGTTATGGGTAAAATACCTAAAATGGTCCGACGTGGGGGTCTGGGCACGGTCCGACCCGACCCAACCCCCCTGGGTCAGCCCAAACCAGGTTGACCCAACCCGGGTCCGGGTCCGGCCCTGTAGGATGCAGACCATTTCATGTGACCTGCCCTGGCACGGCAAGGGGGCACGCGGGCTCGGCCAGCGAGCCGAGCGGGGGGGGGGGGGGGGATGCATCCCCCGTCTGATCTGCAGACGCGGTGCAAGGTTGGCGTCGCGGACTCCCCCTGGATCCCACGCGACTAAGGTCTCCCCCTGGATCCCGCGTAGCTACGAGATACATCCCTCATCGCCGCGGTTGAACCCATGGAAGGCCTGTGCCGATAGCGCGACGCCGCCTCCGGGCGGCAGGCCGGAGCGGGCCGCTGCATCCTGCCGCCCACGCCGCTGGTGGCTTTTGCGGGCCCCCAGAGTCATTCCGGTGGTCCGATTTTTCTCCCGTCTGCGCCTACGGTCACCTCGAGACCCATACATTATTGAGAAAGCCTCCAATCTCCATTTCAATCCCACTTAGTCGTCGCCAAATATTCCACGCATCATGAAAAAAATAGTGGTGGGTTCGGACTTGTTCGTTAGTCCAAACCCACCGCGTAAGTGGTTCAAAACATCACCAAACAATTTTCACGCCATTCCGAGGGTATAACATCACATAATGAAATATATACAAATTCCCCTGCCTCAAAAATTGAAGAAGAATGTCGAAATTTTGGGGAAAGGGTTTGTAGGCGTTGTCGGAGTGCACCGAGGAGGAAGCGGCGTCCCCTCTCTTGTCGCGGAGAAGAGGATTGGTGGAAAATTGTTGTTCTTAGAGGAACCGGTGTTCTTCATCATTCTTCGTCGGAGGCCGGCGTTCTTCCAAAAACTCAAGAGTTTCCTCGATACTCTTCGCATAATGAAAGATCTCCCCCTTCATAAAATAATAGGCTCCTCCTATTATTTTATTACAGACGCAAGGTAACTCTCCCCAAATTAATTCACCAAATTCAATAAAATGTATTGACAACCAATTATTGAAGGGAGAGGGAAGGTCCCCATTTATTAAATTCATTGGAAAATAAATAAAAATGGGGAAAGAGGAAGGATCCTCATAAAATTATGGGTTGACGTAATTTAATGGATTGAGGTGGAGAGATTGGCATTTAATGGGGGAGGGGGGGTTTCCAATTTAATGAGGGGTTCTTAATGAGATTAGAGGAAATTAAATGGTGGAGCTTGTGTGAGCCCCACCTCTCTAACATCAACACTTGGGTAGTTAAGTTGATGTGGGGCCCACTTTTAACTACCCATAGGAGGGAATAACCACCTTATAAAATAAAAATTGTTTCGACAATTTTTATTTACTTCTTATATAAACCCCTAATAATAATCTTCTCCTCCATTGCGAATGCAACTATAGTAAGGATCACTTTAAGAAATTACCGTCATTTTTAATTCATCAGTACCCTCGGATTTTAATTCCGAGCACCGATTAAAAAGATGTAAAAACCCGCTCGTTCGTTCACTGAACGTACATGAGCCAAATTTCAGAAATAGATTCCGGGCACACCGGGCCCCGGAATCAAGTTCTGTCAGAAGCCACAGACTCGTAAAATTCTAAAGTATATGAAAAAATAATTTCCTAGAATTTTCTGGGACATTAAATTTAAAAGGAAACTTGAAAATATTGGGTTTTTTATTTAATTATTGAAATATTATATTTTGAATATGATTTCATAAAAGTTTTTATCAAATATTTCAGTGAAAAATTTTATAGATTTTCTGTAAAATTCATAAAGAGATATATTATGTCACACCATACTTGTGCCACTCCACATTAGGTTACTTGATCTTTTTTATAGGTGTAGTTTTATGGTAAAATTTATTAGGAGCAATTAGGTCGAGGCGTTTCTGGTGGAAATGTTGGCAGAAGAAGATCTACATAGAATGTCCTACTACCAATAATTTAATTCACTTTCTATTTTATTCAGGACTACTGGTATTTTGATTAGTAGTTATATTTATTATGATTTTGTTATTATTTTACCTTCCAGTTGTTGTTTTTATATATTGATCCTTGTTTGGATGCATTAAATTGTTCTCACTAGTTTATATTGATGCTTGACACTAGTTTCCATCCTATGGGTATTTGGAACACCCTATGGGCCATTTCATAGAAAAGGTCGGATTTCATGTTCGATTGAATCAAGGATTGGACAGTGACATTTTTTATTGATCTTAAGCTAAGTAAACGATTTCAAAATTTGTAAAAATTCCATATTTTGGAAGCATGTATGTTATAGAAGAAAACATTTATTAAATTAGAATGATACTCCTTATTTTTAAGTAGTGGATTGACATAATTTAATCATTTATGTAGTAAATGAGTCATGTTATTTATATCAACTTTCTTATTCCTTGTACTATGAGATTTACCACCACCATTAAAATGCTATGGGTTTGGGGAAACTCAAATTACTATGTTTTTTCTGGGATAATTGGTTATTTTCTTGTGTAGATAACCAATTTTTAATATGTATTTATAATATCTAATTATTCACATGGGTGAATATATGAATCAATTTAATTTACCTTGCTCCATTGAATACCCATTATAACCTATTAAATTTATTTATTTGTTTTGTATTTTATGTTAATTCCATATTATCTAATAAATACTTGTTTTAATAAATTTATATATAAATTAACAACCATACATGAATACATATCATGCACAGTGAATTTACAATCCTAATAATTCAATATGAATGGATTTATAAATAACATGATCTAGAAAACATAGATCACAAAATATAAATATCACCATTGGTATTTAAAATATTTTTTATTAATGATATCGTGTCACATAAAAAGACAAAATGAATAATGTAATATATTCTAAAAAATATACCATATAATCATTAATATACAAAACAAATTGAGACTTCAACAACAAGTAACAACTATAATTTACTACAAACTCCTCTTTCACATCACTTATTCATACATTAACGTTATTTTCTAATAGTGAGTTCAAAAAAATTTAATAATGGGAAATATTTTTACTAATTAACTATGAAATAATAATGAAATAATTAATAATTTATGTTTAATAAATAAGAATATCTCAAAACCCTACTACACCTACCATAACAAATCACAATATATCAAATAATTACATAAAGAATAAAATTAACAGGGTTTAAAATAAAATACTTATTTGAATGATAATTTTTCTATTATCCAATATTTCATAAAAATATTATCCTTATAAGATGAATTTTATTATACGAAAATCATGTAACACACTTTTCAATTTAACACAACTAGTTATAATGTTACATTACACTCTCTTGGGTTATTTTAGGGGGTCCCTTTAAAAACACATATCCCTTCTGAATTTTGGAAAGAATGAGTGTAGTTTGTCATGCTGAACATACCATGGAATGTCCTAACATTAGGTAAATTATTAAATTGTGTATATTTTTTGGTATATTATCTCTATTAAAAAACATTATAACAGATAGAGTGTTTGATATCCATAAATATGGAAATTGTAAATACATTTGGCCACTTTATTGGAATAGGATATAGGGAAGACATTTTTTGAGGCATGTGAATAATTTGATAGGAAAATTTCTGGAATGGAATTTGTATTTAGATTGATGGATTCAAAATGGAATCTCACAATGATATATATTCATGGAAATAGGGTTTCAGGATTATATTGGGTTTCAGAAAAAATAAATTTTTTAAATCCTAAAATTTTGTTATTGATTAAAGTGAATGGTTTAAGAAAATTAAATGTTATTAAAAATAAAATGGAAAAATTGAGATTTATGAGAAAAAATTTGATTATTATAATAAATTGATTTCATTAGATAGATTATTGACTGAATTTAAAATGTGATGTGATTTGTACAGTGTTAAACTGTAAAATGGAATAAATTTCAAAAATGGTGAATAATGGAATTTCTAAATGTAATTATAATTTTTTTGGTATCATTATGTTACATTTGGGATGATATTTTTAATGATCCTTTATGAGATATTCTTTTATGGTAGTGAAGATAAAACCTTGGGAAAAGACAACAACTAGGTGAAAACATCTGTTCTTGATGGCTAATATTTGGATGAATGTGGAAACCATGTTAATGTAGTTATGCATGATGGGTATGCCAGGGGCTAATGAAATTTCTATGTGTACATTTTAGTTCATTATTATTAAACCCAAGGTTAATCTATTCCCAATGTCAACTATTTTCTTTGGGAATTTTTATATGACATTCAGATAATAGTGGTTTTGATGATGACTGGTATGTTACCCCATGTGGGAGATGTGTTGGAAGGTTCATTTCTACATACATATGAAAATATGAAAATTATATTATACAGGTATGTTCTAAACCCATTTTGAATATCTCCCTCTGACCTCATGTTTGTTTAAGCTTTTATTTTTAATTTTACAATTGGATGAATTCGTATCTACTAGTATAGAAAATTTATAATTCTCTATTTATGTATTGGTTATTTTTTAGGGACACATTTAGTGAAAGCCTACTTAGATTTACTCTCACACATATTGGGCCACCATGGGACTTGCGTAACCAAGAAGATGCTACATGGTATCTTGTGAATTTCTTGGATGATCCCAATTCCCGGTGATTGTATGGATATTAGGATGAGGCAGTGATGTTGGGAGAAATCGATGACTCGGACCCATTTTTTTTCCGTTCCCAGATTATCATTTAGTATTTTTGGTTTTGTAGTATTACATCCAAAAATGTATTGCATATAATTAGTCAATTATTTCCAAGATTATTTTTTATCATCATTACTTTCCTATACATTATTGAATTGCCTCATTTATATTTTTATGTATGTTACCATTAAATTAGTTTATTGTTTTACTCTTATATGTTGATGTACTCTCCATGTAATATCAATTTAAACACACAAATTTAGTAAGATAACTCAATCGTACAAGGAGGCACGCCAGAGGAACATAGTCTACTAAAATTCGAGCACTACCTATTGTCTGGGTGGAGGACTGTTGCAAAAGTAATGAATATATTATGTATAATTTGACTAATAGAGGATATATTTTTGAATTATGTAGTGGAAAATGATTTATCTATTTTATTTATTAGTTATATATGTATCCATATTGTAAAATAAACTATGAATTTATTGTTGTTACATTGATAATATTGATATATAATGAATATTATTATAATAAGTAATCATGTTAATGTATTAAATTTTAGGTTATCTTCACGATGAGAAGAAATACTTGAGAGATGAAATTTGTGACAAGGGATATCAAGGATTATTTAGTTGATTTGATGATTTTATAAGACAAAAAATTTAAGATCCAATGAGTTAGGGGAATCCTCATGAATCCGATTTCAAATATAAGGTGATGTAAACTAATTCGAATAAAACAATTAATGATTTTAAAGACCATATAGTTTAATGAATTTAGAGAGATAAAATATTAATTTAACTAGATTTACATTATCGAGTGTCATTCTAGTAATATCAATGAAAATTCCATTGGTAGGAAATAATCCATCCATGAGGATATTTGAAGAGAACTATGGTAGGCTAGTGGTTTTTGTATAAATAATGAAAACATTTATACTTGGAGTTTTAATGACCTTACTAGGAGATATGCCAACCCATGTAAGATATTTTTGTTATTGAGTTCTGTGTTTGGGATGAACACAATGTTTTATGGATAAAATATTATCATTCAAGTTTTAGTTGTTAATTAGATTTTTAGTGGGAAGTAAATGATTCAGCATGAGTAAATAAATATAGGATTAGGTTCTCAAATTTAGAATGAACCGTGATAAAATATATGTGATATATTATTAAATTTATGTATCCAAATGTTATATCATAAAAATTGGACATGTTGTATTATAATTATCAATACACCCTAATTGAAGAAATATATTTCATAATCATAAAGGAATAAATAAATTCATATTCTTCACAATTTTTAAAAATTTGGTAACACTTAATTCATGGACCCTCTTAGGGTGACTATAATATCATCTAATAATCTCAAATATAGGTTTCTTATTCAACACAATTTATAAGCCTTAGAATAAGGGCCTATAAAATAGGATAATTCCAAATTTGAATAATATATTGAGATATTTTTCAATGGATTTGAAAGATGTTTTCAAAAAACAACATAATTTTGTATAGTTATCATATTATTAAAATTCATATCTTGGAATTCATATTGAGTCATTTATGAATCCATATCGGTAGAAATATATAGCTCATATATTTTTTGCTGTAATTAGAGAATAGAAGAAATATTTAATGAATCTTAATCAAGAAATGTTAGAGAAGAATCTAACATTTCATTGACACATTAAATATTTATAGTTTTGATATAAGAGCTACACTAATAATCCCTGAATATATTTTTTTTATGTTAGAGTAATGGTATTCATTTAAATATAACTGTGGATGAGATTCGTGATATTCATGGAGAATGGAATGTTGAGTCATATATATAATGTCCTTTTCAAAATACTCAACAAGATAAGATGGTATCTTAATGACCCACACGACAATAAAACCATTCATAGGGGCATAATTTGTTCTATATATTTATTTTAAAAAAGAATATACTTCATCAATATCATGAACCAAATGCATATGTTTTATATTTATAGATATATCCATCATGTGAGGAATAAGTGGTTAAAAATTTTGAATGTTGAGACAATATATTATGGAAAAATACTACTTATTTAGTTGAGTTTATCTTGAGTAAATATTTTTTTAGAAAACCATATGGGATCCAAAGGTTCTAATGAGGTAGAAATACCAATTTTTTTATTTTGAATAATGTAATTGACATGGGTGAAATAATTGTAAGGGTGATGAATATACCACCCCAAAATTATAGTATGATTTTTCCTTTAAATTAATATATTGTGTTTAAAATCTAACCATACATATAATAGTTAACTGAAATGAATAATGATATTTTTTTAGTAAAATTTAATATAATCATTTTTTGGGAATAAATACCTCTTGATGTATATTGGCGGTTTTTGGGGTTTTGTGTTTGATAAAAAATCTTGTGTTTAAGTTCCCATTGAATGTACTAAAAAGGTATGTTACCAAAGGTTTATAATGGTTGAGATTGGTGTGATATTGATGTGTATATATTTAGAGATGGGTTTAATAATTCCATTAAAATTGAGAATTTCGGTTTTAAACATTTGGAATGTTTCTGGGAAGTTACATATGAACATTGTGCAAAGGAAGTGTTTTTAAAAAAGTTCAAATGTAAAATTATTATGTAGATAGCCTAACAAAGGATATGATATGATGACATATCAATAAAATATGGATAAGGGATATGTTTCATGAATGTTTAATAGGATAAAAACGTATATTTCCATGAACACTTTAAATTTTCATAGAGGTATTGGGTTTCACAAAAATAAAAAAATAGAGGTTATATGTTTTTGAGATTATATAATATTTTACTGAATTTTCTATAATGGATGAGTTATTGGAACATCAAATAAAGAATTTCCAGAATGATATGTTTAAATATTTGTAATTCTGAATTGGTTCTAAAATGATTATAAATAATATAATAACAAAGCCATTATTTAGATAGAAATATCATAAGTGAATGTCCAAACCCCCTGAATTCTTGATGGAGTTACACAAATATTTTGATTTGGTGAATACTTAAAAAAATTGGTTCAGTAGAGAGATTTAATTGTTTAAATAAGATGAGGTGGGTTACATGAATGTTGTGAGTTACATGGAAGTGAAAGGATTCACAATAATTTATTATATAATTCCAATGTTGTGTAATGTTTTTTTAAAAATTATATATTTCATTAAACATTGATGATTTCCAAAAAACACTATGGAAAAATTGAATTTAATAGTTGGATGAAAGTGGAAAATCATGGCACACCTATGGTTGTGTAAAAAAACTAATTCAAGAAATTATATGATATCTTTTTGAGGGATAATGATTGTAATTCCATAGGGAGATATTTGATCATTCAACATGTGATTGATAGTAAACAATATTAAGAAAACCCATATAGAATATAAAAATATTAAAATATAGTTGATTGGAAAAATTAGAATATTTCCTTACAATACGTGTTGGACTAACCAATTCAATGTGGACTATGTAAATTCACATTTTCATATTAGTGATTCCATTTTTATATATTACAATGGTATTGAGATATGTGAATTTTTTAACGATGGGGCAATGCATGAAAGGGGAATAGGTATTTTAATAGGACCAGATTCACTGACCTCCTATTCATGGTATTTTACCCTATGGGTAAATAATTGGTATTATAGATAAATGTTATTTTGAATGAATCTCTAAATTTTCGACAGAAATTTATTTTAAATCAAAAAGGTTTTCTAGTTTTAAGGGAATATAATTTTAAAATATTGAAGATTTGGATCCAACACTACTTCTGATCATTAATAATAGATGTATCTAGAAGTATTATTCATGGTGTCTTGATCAGAATACATATAAGGACATTATCAAATAAAATCAAATTATAATTTTATAATAAATCTTGATAACGTAATTAATTGTTATTTGTCTTATCTATCAAAATATAATGTACATTGATATATTATAAATACTCAATTTTTAAATGGGAAATGATTCTCAACACCTTTTATGTTGACTCAAATGTTTGAGAATCTATGTTTCTGGTTTTTTGGAACAATTAAAAGGTCTTGAGTGTGAAACCCAACAAATCTCATGGTTCATTCTTTGATAACATGTGTGTAATTATAGATGGAATTCGTAGTCTCAAATAAAACCTAGTTGATGTTAATATAATTAGTAACATCTTCAAAATATTCCCACCCTAAATGAATTTTAATGTATCTATAATTTATGGAAATGATCCATAGGATATTATGTTTGATATTTAAAAACGTAATCTTATTACATATGAGATGAAAAATAATGATAAATAAGTTCAGAAAATATGGAATTCTAAGGATGTGAATTTAAAGGTCATGATGAAGCTTCCCGTAGTGGAGTGATAATAGAAATAATAATATGATTATATCAATCCATTTATTTCCTCAATAATGAAAAATAGAAATTTATTGTTTAAAAGTAAAAATAAACATGTGTTTTGTTGAATTGTAAATTTTGGGCACCATGTAGAAAAGTGTCTAATAAAATTTAATGGAAATAATTATAATGATCATGTACCTATAAAATGATCATCAAACCATGATTAAAATAAGAGAATTGTGAAATGAAATATCTTCCGAAACAATAATTAACTCTCATGAGAAGATAAAAGTACAGAAGAATGAGAGGCAGATAATTGGAATACTATAAGGATCATCAAGAAAATTCTATGGTGATAGATTTGGTAATCTCTTTAACATGTAAAAGGAGGTAAAATAAAGGAGGACATGTGTATAGAAGAGTTTACCTATGGGTTGAATTAGTTCCTGTTAATAAAGATAAATTTTTTTATAGAGGAAAAATAATGAAATATAATAGATTAATTTATTATTAAAAAAAATACATGGAACACTAAGAAGAATAGAATCCATATTCAAAGGAATAATGTGTTAAACATATATCTGGTGAACCTAAAAATATTTTTAATGTCATTGATTACAAGATGAATATAAAATAAGAGACATGGGATGCTGACAGTTTGAATAACATGTGAAAAAATATATGAATGTTATAGATTTTATAAGGGTGGAATGTTTTTTCCAATGATGAAAATATTATTATAATGGGAGAATTTTGACTCCCAGTATGATGATGGGAATTAATGTCACGTGGGAGATAGAAAAACTAAATGTGGACCATAGAGTTACAACCAAATATAAAAACTACTATTTTTAGAAGTAGAATTCATGACTGAAAGGTAAATATAGCGTGAGTCTAGATTTTATAAATAATATAAGAGGTGCTTGATACTATTGAAAATAATAACACAATATAGATGTAGGTAGATTTTTTTTAAAATATCAAAAACAAAATATTCATTTAAAAAATGGAAAATGGTTGTATATATTTGAAAAAGAAGAGAGAAACTTATGGAAGGTGTTATTATTCTTTGAAAATGGGACATTCCGTAAATTTTTTCTCTGTGACCATGTGTAATATAAGAGAACAAGTGAAATAAATAATGACTAATTGATTCCATATTCTAGGAGATCTTTGGATAGTAATTTAATTTATTGACACGGCTTTGGGTGTGTGGCCATATATTTTTGATCATCAATATAAAAGAATGTATCGATGTAGTATAAAAGTGGTTTTATATAGTAACTCAAGGAATCCTCAAATGTGATAAAATTATTGAATCAATTTGAATAATTGGAAGTGGATTTTAATCCATAATTCTCTAATGATAATAATGAACATGTATCAAAATAATGTGTGATAGAAGAATCACGTGTAAAAAAAGATCTCATCATGGATCAATTGAAAAAATTACCTCAAACATTAATATTAATCATGATTATGGATCATTAATATTGGATTCACATCCAAAATGATGGAAATAGTGGATCGAGTGGAAGGAATCAAATAAATCAATGTAGTTATAACTAGATTATATATTGAAAAAGTTCTAATGGTTAATGGATATTGAAAAATCATGTTTTGGGGAATTTATATGAGTTGTGTATAAATATTGGTAATTTATCATCTCAACCACAACATTCTATTTGGTATTCAACAATTTAAATTGGTGAATGTTAAATGAATTATCAAGAGTTTTTCTTTTTTGATGGGAACATTTATTACATTCTGAATATATGGGAAGAACATGAAGGGAAATCTATACCATGTGAGTTTAGAAGATGAAATATTGGTTATATCAATGATGGAAGAAATTAGGATGTGGAATAAATTACATATCCATTTTAGGAACCCATATTTGGAAGATCCTATATAATGAGTTATATTGTGAGATATCCCTATGTAATAACATGGTTATATGCACACATGATATTCTAGAAATATGGGAACATCAGTCAAAATACTTACAAGGAAAAATAAACAAATTCAAAATGAGTGACTGATCTGGTCCACATTGATGTTTACAAACCATTCTCAATAACATCCATTGATTTGATTAATAATTACTTTCATTTCATAGAATATTTTTTTAAAATGGAATAAATTGTTGTGATTACTAAAAATATCCACGATGTTTAGTTTCATTATAAAATTCAATAAGAAAATTGAATATTTTAATGGATAGATATTTTTAAAATTCTGAATATAAAATGGATAATAGTTTCAAAAAATATTTATGAATGAAAAACATTAATAGAATGGGATAGTGTATAATGTTTCAGTAGTGAGGTATTCAATAGAATGGTTTTGTTGAAAGGAGAAGAAATATCATTTAAAACATAGAATGATTTATTCTAATTGAATGGACTGACCATAGAAGATATGGAAGAAGAATTTCTAATTATGATATACATTTTTAATAGATATGTTTTGTGTTTAAAAGAATATAAGATACTATAGGAGCTTTGGAATGAAAAAATGAGTAAATTCTGTTATTTTCAGCTATTCATAAGTAATTGTTTCCTTCATAATCTGGATGAATAAATGATTTTCCGATCATGTGGAGATGAAGGGATATGTTTGGGATACAATTCAAATGAAATTATATGAATTCATTAATAAGTTTCATTGAAATTTTTTCATAAAAAATGAAGTTTTTTCCCTATGAATGAATGAAAATTTCAACAAAAACTAATTAAAACTATTGGGTGGAAATTGAAGAAGATGTGAGTATCTTAGGGGGAGTTCAAGTGTTATTGGAAGATTTAGAAGAATATTTAAATTATAATGACGATGATGATAAAACTATATATATATATAAAAAAGTAGAAAATTAAAGTTGAAATTGATAGGGAAACCATTATCAGTGATGTGAAATATCCAATGAAGATGGGGGAAATGAATTGATTACAACAAACATTCATCCTCCCATTGGTAGAGAAAAAATTATTTTTTGGTTACACAAGATATACTATTGTTATCTAGTATTATATTTTAGAACTTTGAAAGAAACAAGAAGAAACTAACCTGAGATATTGTTTTAGTACTGATAGTTAATGATATAATTGTGACTAAATGTTTCATTATTAATATGGGTATTGAATAAGACATGGTAATTTATATTAATTAATTAATGTAGTGTAATTTAGTATGAGGAAAACAATGTGGATAAGAAATATACTACCATTCCATAATAGATTAAAATTCTACAATATATAGAAATAATAGTGAAAAATAAATTCAATGAATTCTAGAGGGATTTTAAGTCCAAATTTCTAAATGTTGTTTTTGTAGAAAATGTGTACATCCAATAACTATATGTTTTCCTTTTCAAATAAGAATAAACAAAAGAATATTGGCTGAATGTTTTTATTTATATGGGTTACATTACTCGACCCGTCCCCCGGGGCCCGTGTCGTGACTACCCCTAGCCCGCCTTCCATAGGACAGGGGCTAGAGACTAGCACCAAAGGTGTAAAATTCCTAAACTGGGAAGGCACTGCCTTTATAAAATGATAACACACACAACATAGAATGAGATGTAAGTAAATCACTATGTAAAGCTGTACAAAAATAAGTGTTGGATGTAAAAGGGGTCAGAAATACAAGCCCAACAAGAAAGTACAAGTACAACTGAAAAACAAGTACAACTGAATAAAAGTAAAGCAGCTACTGGGTTGTCCTCTAGTGTTCCTACTTGATGGGTATGTACAGATGGCCTCCTCAACACTCCACATCCATCAATCTCCTCTGTGTACCAGCTCATCATATGATCCATCTCCAGGTATCGTCCTGTCCTGCTACTCTGATCCTCAGTCAACATTGTCCATCATCTGCATCCAACACAACGAGGAGCGGGCATATCCCGTGTAGGGATGAGTATAAAAATACTCAGTAGGGTCCCCGAGAACCTCAAGGTCTCACAAAATTCAACAAGGATAAACCACAAATAACCCCACATACGTATATGCCAATACATATACCAAAGTTATCTAGTAATCCATCTCAATCATGATGAAAACAAAAGTTACTGACTCAGCTCACACATGTATACAACATTTGTAGAGATATAGAGATGATCAAATGTAGCCACTGAATCATCAAAGCTGCCATACCAACACATGATCCAATAATAGAAGTCGAAACTGTCTGACCAATACATGATCTAGAATCATTCTTCAGACCTGTCGGACCATCTCATGATCCAAGACCAGCTATTCTTTTAGACCAACACCAGATCTAGGAACATAAGTTAGTACTGTCAGACCAACACCTGATCCAGGAACAGTTGTCAGAGCTGTCGGACCAACACATGATCTAGGTCCAGCTATTCTGTTGGACCAACACATGATACAGAAACAAAATTTAGAACATTTGAATCAACAGATGATGTAGGAATAGTCAGCAGAACTGTCGGAAAAACACATGATCCATGAATAGTCAACAGTGCATGGTGAGCCTCATGGTTTCCACAAGCACACTTGAATTCGGTAGGGTCGTCTCCTTAAGATAAGAGTCAACACATCGACTTCCACATCATCCGAAGATGATGTATCTTGAAGTTTTCTCTTGTCAAAAAGTACACAATGCGATAGATGGTGCGTCAATCAGACGTCTGAGTCTGAGAGTTATTGGTATTTCTGTTATGATGGCCCAGTGGTATTTTGGTTCAATCCAACCTAACCTCACCCCAACTACGTCCAAAACTCAAGTGGGGTATGCCAAATGAAATAACTCACACCATGAATTCCATCTCCGCAGACAGTCTATCAATAGGACACATGTTGCCCAAGTTATGGGAAAAAAGGTGACTTAATGTCGAACATGTTCGGGTCTGTTCCGGACCAGTCAGACCAACATGGACTGACCCAGGTCTGGATTGGGGTCCGACCCGGTACGTGGGTCTGAACCGGTCCACTGATCCGACCCGGCCCGCACTGGGTCCAGCCCGTCGGCCAATGGGGTTCCGCCCTAACCGCGTCTAGGGTGGAGGTCGTGCCTCCTGGTTCCCAAACAGCTTAGTCGTTCGGGCAGGTGGAACCAGCACCAAGATAGATTCGGTGTGTAATGTGGGATCCACCGGTCTGACACCTCTTTCCTGGAAGAGTAGTCAGCCACCTCTTCCCGATCGGTGCCGGTTTCGTCGCGCCCCCTCCGACCACCCGACGGCCTGGCATGGTCGTCTTCATCGTGGTCGGGCTCGAGCCGGATGCTTCTTCACTATCGTGGATAGGGGCTACATCCCCCCTTTGTTCCACCACACGACGCCAGTAGCGTCATGCCATCTCCGATGTCCTGGTGGCTCGGGCCGCCGGCTTCCTTCGAGGTCGGCCATGCGTCGACCGTCATTGCACCGTTGCGGTCCATCAGTCGCGGGTCACTCCTCCGGCGGCACGATTGCGCCTCCCCTGCCACACTGTTATGATTGTTTCTCCATCCATCGGCGTGTTTTCCACGGGTCACTAGATGTGTTTCAGTGGCCCGATTCTAGTTTCGGATGAAGTACGCATTCCTCTGTCCATATCTTTCGATCCACAACCATTGTTGACAAGTAACACTCAACCTGGAATCACGCCATGTTGAGCATCAAAATCCACAAAGAATGCATATGGGACGAGCCATGGTTTTTCATCCCGCGCCATCCACGTTAGGGTGATATCAATCAGCATCGAATTCTAAACCATGATGGAAGACGAAAAACACACAACAATTAAAAATCTTGCACCCCTACCTCGGGATCGTTGTTCATTGACAATGTCGCGGAAAGGCAGAAGTCATTCAATTGTCATCCGAAAAGAACATAAAGAAGTCGAGGTTGACGTCATCAATGTTCTTCAACCAGACCGCTTCCATCCATTCCCTGATTGAAGATCATTCTTCATTTGTGGAAGTAGTATTCTTTATTAGAGAGTTTTTCTTCTCTCATGCTCCACCAAAAAGACAAATTCCCAACAAAACAATAGATTATGAAATATTAATAAATTGTTGTCATTGTATTCAAAAGATTTAAATTAATTAATTTAATGTGTTCAATTAATTAATTGAGAGGGTTAGGCACCATAAAGAGAGGAGTTCAATGGTTCTCCCCCACTTAATGGAGAGTTTCATGGGGTTAAAATCCAGTTGGTCCCCACCTCATATATCCTCCCATGGGAGGTTGAGTTCATGTGGGACCCACCACCATAACCTCCCATGGGAGGTTAAGGTGTGGTGGACTCCACATGCAACCTCCTCTTGGTGGTTTTATCCAACGAGAATAAAAATAAATCCACAACTTTATTTTTTATTTAATTTAATCATATAAACACACAAACTAACTGTCATTCTCGACCAACATTCATGGAGGTGAAAGTCTTCTTAAACAAATACCGGTGATGCGAGTTCAACCATGCCTTCAGATTTTAATCCCGAGCACCAGTTCAAAATTTATAAAATCCCACCCATTTATTTACTGAACGTAACTGAACAAAACTTGAAAAATTTATTCAGGGCACACTGGGCCTCGAAATCACGCGCCTTCAATTTTTGCAAACTCATAAAATTCCTATGTATTAAAGAAAAAATTTTCCACCGAAATTTTGTGTCTTTATATTCTCCCCACCTCAGAGCTTTACGTCCCTGTAAGCTACTACTCAATCTATGGGAACAAATGGGGGTATTGAGAATGCATCTGACCCCCCCACTCCCATGTGCTCTTATGATGGTTCCCATGATGTCAGCGAACACGCACCAGAGGTATCGACTGTCCATGTAGGACCCGCTCCTATAGATCCTCAATCTCTACTAGAACCACTGTAAAAGACACTCCTTGATCGATGTCATGCTCTCCATGGTCTATGTTGTGAGTAGGGTCATGCATGTATCTCCTCAGCTGAGATACATAGAAGATGCCGTGCACCCGGTGCCACTAACGTGGAAGATCTATGTAGTATTCTCCCTCGCCAACTCTGCTGAGGACCTGGAAAGGTCCGAAGAAACTCATAGATAACTTTCTACCTTGGCCAAATATTTGTAGTTCATGTCGAGGTTAGACCCATAGAAAGACATGGTCATCATCCTCGAACTCCAGAGGCCTCCGCCTCCTGTCAGCATACGACTTCTTCCTGCTCTGTGCAGTCTTCATCAGCTCCTACATGATCATCACCTTATCTGTGGTAGCTCCTACCATCTCTGGTCAAACTAGTGCTAACTCCCCTAGACCAGTCCAACACAAATGGGATCTAAAAGGTCACCCTTATGATGCCTAAAAATGTGCAATCCATATGATGGAGTGATAGCTGTTTTTTTAGGAAAACTCCACCAATGGTAAGTGATCCTCCCAACAGTGAATAATGTCTAGGACACCAAAATGGAGAATGTCTTTGAGATTCTGATTAGTCCTCTCAGTCTGCCATCTGTCTAAGGATGAAAGACTGTGCATAGATGAAACTACCTCTTGAAAGCCTCCTGAAACCCCTTCCATAGCCGGGAAGTAAAACGTGCATCATGATATGAGACAATGGTCTAAGGTACCATGTAAATGCACAATCTTTTTCAACCATGCTCTCCGATCGGTAGGAAGTGGGACAACATGGTGAGTTGGTCAACTATAACCCAAAATCAAATCACGAATCCTTGATGTATGTGGAAGCCCCATCCCGAAATCCATGGATATCCCACCCCACTTCCACTCGGTAACCTTTAACGGATGTATCAAGCCTGATAGTACCTGATGCTCCACCTTCACTTGCTGAAAAGTGAGGCATCGAGAAACAAACTCTGAAACTGCTTTCTTTATTCCTAGCCACCAATGCTGTCGACGGAGGTCCTGATACATATTCTCCACTACTAGATGTACTGTTAGAGGGGATGTTTGGAACTCCTGCAACACTTCCTTCTGATGTGACACTAGAACCATAGTACGTACTCTGAAGATGATGATGTGCTACCCACCATCATAAAATACGTCAGGTGGCTACCATGTAGATATCTGAGCACGTCATGTCATGAAGTCAGCATCACCATGGTCTGCTTCCCTGACTCGTAGAAGGAGTGGGGGTGTGACCGTGAGATACTGAAGAAAATTTGTTCTATATCTATCCACAAAGGAAATCTGTAAAGCATCCTGCTTCTCTGTCGCCTCTTCTATCATCCATATATAAGATCTCCTGCTGAGTGCATCCTCAAAAACATTCCCATTCCCAGGAGTATAGACTATATCAAAGTCATTGTCCCGGAGGAACTCAATCTATTGTCGATGTCTCATGTTCATGTCCTTCTGATGGAAGATATACATGATACTCTTGTGATCAGATTATAAAGTAAAATGTTCCCCCATAAGATAGTGCTGCCACATCTTCAAGGAGAAGACCACTGCTTCAAACTCTAGGTCATGGGTAGCATAGTTCTGCTTGTGATGTATCAGATGCCGGGAACAATATGTGTTCAATCCTCACTCCTTCATCAATACACACCTGAGTCTAGTCTCTAACACATAGTAGTAGACTACATACCATACTCCTTCCTCTGGAAGCCTCAATATTGGGGCACTAGTCAGCCTTAGCTCACCTCCTAAAAGATCTAATGGCATCTCTCTGACCGTTCGAAGGGTTTCCCCTTCCATGTCAAGGCTGATAGTGGTGCTAAAACTCTGGAGAAGCCTAGAACAAACCTCCAATTGTATCCAGCCAAATAATATGTCCCTACCCCTTGGGGGGTAATCCTAGAAACATTTTTTGGAAAGATGTCCCCATGTTCTATCACTGCTGTTTGGAACTCAAAACTCAAAACTCCTGCTGCTGAGAGGGAAAGGGTGGAAAACTCAAGAATGATCGGCAGCTCCCTCTTATGCATGAGTTTAACCTGTGTTTCCTGGGTTTCCTTTTTCGCCAACTAAGGGAATCCTAATCCCAACATTGTAGGAAAACCACAACTTTTTTCTGAATACATTCAATCTGTGTATGAACTATGGTTGCCCAGTCCATACCCAAACTAACATCATAAGGCCTCAAAGATTCCACCAGTAGGTTCCAAATGAAACACTCGCCTCAAGGGTTAGATCACACAGTCGGTGTAAGTGTGATTGCCGATTCTCCTCCCAATGTTATCTCTAGACATGAGGGTCAAGTCAATTGCTTAACCAGAAACTCTAGGTATAGGACAAGATTCATGGAAAGAAGGATTGATTGGTACCTATGTATATTGATTTTGCTGCTAGTAGTAGACACAGACCATCCCTCGAATCATTCCTAGAGCCCTTGGGTCACACTCCATGACCACATGCAGCTACTCTATTACCCTGCCATCCAGCTCCCTGAGCCTGGTAGGGACTAACAAGGCGGGAGGTTATATCATGTTGAAATGTTCATCACCTCATGGTGCTCTCCTAGCTTTTCTTCCATGTCTGCTGCCCTATAGATTTTTTAGTTTTTAATACTTCCTCTTCTCGAAACATTTTACACGCTCAAGTCTCTGAGACTAGTGCTACTTTTATGATTTCCCATTGCTAAAATTCACTGGCTATATCTGCTCAGCCGAATAACATTCAACTGCAAAGGTCCTCCCTAGCATTTAGAGAAAAGGTGCTGGCTCAGGAGTCCTAAAACACACCTCGCTCGGTAGTCCGAGCCACAAATCACTGATCATATCGTATTCATTGTGTACCGAGAATGATCGGTACGCCTAGATGAATACTCAGCTACGGACATATCATCATGACGAAGCTGTACAAGCTCTAGAGAACTCTCAGCTTCCTGCTCAGGCCAGGCGTCAGCTGCCTGTGAGTCAGGCTCGACTCAAAACATTAGGGGTATCTGATGCTGAAACATGAATAAGGAACTATGATAACATGTGTCATCTACAGATACCGCCGGTTGTAACTACAGACCAATAGGTAGTGATATAGCTAACCCACTACCTGAAGATACAAACTCGGGAAATATTCCAAGCACTGAAGCCTCATCACTATGAGGACCAACCACATGATCACTTACTAGAAAACACTAGCAGCTAATATCACCATCTTCTCTACAAGTGTCTCAACTAGGCAAAAAACTCTAGTAGTTGCCTCCATCCACTCCTCTACTACCTAGGAAATTGTCTCCCCTCGATACCCCAGAGGCCTCTGCCACTGGAACTCGTGAATCATGCTCAGTTGGAATGCATTATTTCCCATTGTGGCTAGTGGAATCCGCTTCCAAACGGGTGGTGGTGTTGTTGGTACACCACCCGAAGGTACCAACAAAGTAAGAGGACCCTACATCAGTGCCTCATCACTCGGTGGGATGTCATCATGTTCTCACTCAGAAACCCTAGATGGTTGTCTACACAATGTAATCCTGGTATGGAACATGTGCACAATGGTCAATAAGTTATACCTGGTGAGCTGACTCAATGATATCACAAAGAAGACTCTTTAAACACACACACAATCAGTGTTTTCTTGAACTACGTCGTAAATCATAATTCAGGGTCCTGGTGTATGGATACGTTGGTCACCGCACCAACACTGGACTCCCTGGACTGAAAACCACACTCAAAACACTTAATACTTTTTCTTCACAAAAAATAAATATCACAGTCTTGAGTTTTGTGGTAGAACCGACTCCTCTGATACCGATTTTTCACAACCCGTCCCTCGGGGCCCGTGCCGTGACTACCCCTAGCATGCCTTCCATAGGCCATGGGCTGGAGACTAGCACCACAAGCGTAAAATCCCTAAACTAGGAATGAATTTCCATTATAAACTGAAAACACACACAACAGAGTACGAGATGAAAGTAATAAAACTAAGTAAATCTATATAAAAAATAAGTGATGGATGTAAAAGGGTCCGAAAATACAAGTCCAAAATGAATGTACAATTACAATAGAAAAAAAGTGCAACTGAAGAAAAGTAATGCAGCTACCGGTACCATCCAATCCAGCTAATCTGATCCTCAGTCAGAATTATCCATCTTTTTCATCCAACACAACAAGTTGTGGGAATAACCCGTGTAGGGGTGAGCTTAATGATACTTAGTAGGGACCCTGAGACCCTCAAGGTCTCACAAAATCCAACAATGATAAACCAAAAATAACCCCACTTAGGTATATTCCCATACATATACCTATGTTATCTAGTAATCTAGCTCATTCATGAGTAAAACACAAGATAATGACTCCGATCACATAGGTATAAAACTTTTGTAGAGACACAGAGATGAGAAGATGTAGCCACTGAATAATCAGAGGTATTGGGCCAACACATGATCTTGGACGAGCTAATCTGTCGGACCAAAACATTATCCAGGAATAGAAGCTGGAACTGTCAGACCAATACATGATCCAAGAACAATCTCAGAGTAGTCAGACGAACACATGATCCAGGACAAGCTATATCGTCATACCAACACATAATGCAGGAACAAATGTCAGAAATGTCAAACCAACACATGATCCAGGAATAGTCGTCCGAGCTATTGGACCAACACATGATACAGGTCCAACTTTTCTATCTGGCCATAAAATGATCCAAGAACAAATGTTAGAACTTTTGGACCAACACATGATCCAAGAGCAGTGAACAGAACTTTCCTAACAACACATGATCCAAGAACAATCAACAGTGCACGACCAGCATTAGAGTTTCCACTAGTATGCATGATTCCCAGAGGGTATGCTACTCAATACAAGATTTGATACATCAACTGCAATGTCATCTGAAAATTATGTTTCCCAAAGATACTTCTCATCAAAAGGAACACAACTTGATAGATGGTGCATCAATCAGATGCTCGGACTGAGAGTTATTGGAATTTTCGTTCCGAGGGCGCTGTTGGATTTAGGTTCAATCCAACCCAACTACACCGCAACTGCGTCCAAACCACAAGTGGGGTATGCCAAAAGAACCGTCATTCTCCAAGATTTTTGTTGATGACGACTGTTCATCAATCATACACACATATCCCATTTTATGGATGAAAATGTGAATTCATGTCAAATGGGTCCGGGTCCGGTCTGGCCCAGTCGGATCGACCTGGTCCGTGGGTCCGTGGATCTGACCCGACCCATGGAGTCGGCCCTTCCCACGTTGGGTCAAGCTCGCATTGGGTCTAGCCCGACAGCCCACGAGGGTCTTCCCTGACCGTGTCTAGGGGGGAGGGCGCACCCCTGGTTCGGGAACGACTTAGACGTTCTGGACGGTGGAACTGGTGCCAGGATAGCACCGGTGTGTCATGCAGGACCCATTGGTCCAACACCTCTTGGTTGGCTGAGAAGCCAGCCGCCTCCTCTAGCATGACGATGGTTACGCCACATCCCCTCTGGAGATCTAGCGGATCAAGCCGTTGGTCTTCATCACGGTCAGGCTCGAGCCGGCCGCTGCTTCACCACCGCGATTCTCCTTCGGTCCACCGCGCAGCGGCGGTTGCGCCACGCCTTCTCCAATGTCTCAACGACTGGGGAGGACGGCTTCCTACATTGACGGCATTGAGACGGCTGCCGCTAAACTTCCACGGGCCATCGGCCATGGGTCACTCCTCCGGTGGTGTGGTTGTGCCACCGCCACCCCCGACAGCGTTTGTTGCTCCATCCGTCAGTGAGTTTTACGCGGGGCACTGGAGGAGTTCTTGTGGCATGCTTCATGTTCTGGAAGAAGTCGTGCATTCATTGGGTAGTCTCCTTCAATATTCAACCATTTTTGATGAGTAATTCTCAACCCAGACTCATTCCACATTGAGGATCAAAATCCGATAGAATGTAGAGGGGTCGGTCCGTGTTTGTTCGGCCTGACCCCTCCATGTTAGGGTGATATCAAGAAGAGATGAATTCTAAACCATTATGGAAGATAAATAACATTAAAAAATTAGTAATCTTGAACCCCTACCTCGGGAATTTTGTGTATTGATGATGTCGCGGAAAGGAAAACGTCGTTTCGTTGTCGTCTGGAAAGAATATGAAGAGGTTGAGGACAACGTCATCGGCGTTCTTCAAGGACGGTGCTTCCCCCTGGCCCTGGTGGAAGATCGTTCGTCATTGGAAGAATAAGTGTTCTTCATTGGAGATTTTTTATTCTCCCAAGATCCACCAAAAAGACATATTCCCATCAAAACAATAGATTATGACATCTTACAAAATTGTTGGTATAGTATTTAAAATTTTTAAATTAATTAATTTAATGTGGTCAATTAATTAATTGATATGGTTAGGTACGATAAAGAGGGGAGTTCAAGGGTTATCCCCACTTAATGGAGAGTTTCAAGGGGTTAAAATCCGGGTGGTACCCACCTCATTTATCCTCCCAATAGAGGTTGATTTCGGGTGGCCCCCACCGCTATAAGCTCTCATGGGAGGTTATGGTTTGGTGGCCCCCACCTCCAACCTCCTCTTGAAGGTTTTAACCAAAAAGAATAATTATAATTCGACAACATTATTTTTAATAAATTTATTCATAAAAACACAAAATCTAACTTTCATTCTCGACCAACTGTCGTTGAGGTTAAAGTATTCCAATGCGAATACTGGCACTACGAGTTTAACGGTGCCCTCCAATTTCAATTTCAAGTATCGGTTCAAAGGTAACAAAAATCTCTCATGTACATTTACTGAATGTACCTGAACAAAACATCAAAATTGATTTCGAGAACACTGAGCCTCAGAATCACATGCCTTCAGTTTTCACGGACTCATAAATTCCCATGTATTTTTGAAAAATCATTCCTTTGAAATCCTGGGTCTTTACATTATAGTAGGCACCAAGAGATAGATATTGACTTCACACTCAATACAAGATGAATAATAAAGTCCAATATAGTTGAGTTTATTTCAATAGGTATGCCAAAAAAGAGTGTAATCCAAGAATTTTTGTGTTATTGTACATGGAAAACAAAATATTTTGTGTTTGAGAAAAACCCCAACAATCATAGTTTTTATATTTCTTGACGTGACCATTGAAAATGATGATGAATGTGTAAATGAATTTTTATATGGTATTTAATTTGGTTCAAGGAACATATTATTCTTTTATTTCTCTATTTAAATATACAATGGAGGTTATAAGATGATTTAGAATGGTGGACTAAATGGAGATGAAAAATCTGAATGCTACCTCGATGACATATCCAATTGATGATGATAAAAAAGTGGTCAATTTTATAAAATAGAGAATGATCCTTTGTATATAACTAGAGATAATGGTGGAATCAACTAATAATTATTTCCCCATTCTAGGAAGAACAATATAAATTTGTTCCCAAATAGATATACTTTATTACTGGGAAAGTAATATTCATGAATTTAAAAGTCATAGTGGATTTTTTCATGATGTCTAATGAAACATCACATCATGATTTTTTTGGTATTTTACATATATATTTATTTATATATTGTGATGGTGCAACAGATGATAGAAAGTTGACATTTGGAGGTTGATTTTATCTTGGAAGCTATTGTATTTTTTAATATAGTAAAAACCCTAATTATTTTCATGGAACTATATAGTATGAATTAAGGCCACTCAAGACATCACATACATATTTTGGAAAAATTAGATCTTATAAGACATGGTAGATTAAGTGAATTCTAAAATCATAATGAATTATGACAGTTCATGTTCACAAAATGATTGTAAAAATATGTTAAGAGCATTGACAAGTATATTTTTATGTGGAAGAGTTTGGATCTTGAGTTTGGGATGTAAGATTATGTTCCCGAATGACCATATTTTGTAGATATTTTGAAAAAGGAAAACCCAAAAAATAATTAAAAATTCATTCACTAGTATTCTATTAACTTTCATAACCCCACACCTATGTGGTATTGATGAGTATTGGCCCTCTATTCTAGGTATGTTGAGGATTTCCCTATGTGTTGATAAATTTTTTTTCCTATTGTAGATGAAAAATGAGTAACTATTGGGTTCATAGACAAAGGGGGTTAAATGAATGAATGACGAATATTCTCATACCCAATCCTATTATAGGGGAGAGTTTGGTGTTGAATGAGGAGAGATATTCTATCTTGAATAAGGGGGGAAAATCAGTTTGTGGGTATTTAAAATATGATGATTGTGGATATATCCATTCAATTAATATATAATGACAAATTTACCTCTATGTTGTGATGAATACATATACCATATATGTTTTAATATGTTTTATTCTCAAGGGATACTCTCTTTGTCACATTTTACAATCCATTTGTTTTACAACATTTATTAATTAGGTATAAAAAAATTTCAAACCCTTGGTATTGATCAAATTATTTATTTCTAACAATAGTTTTTTTCTTTATAAAATAAAAATTAGAATCAATTTTAAATTTGGTATTGAGAGGGGATGAAAATGTAGTTTTGGGAAAATTATATCCATTTATTAACATCATAGAAATATCATGTTTCCCACACTATGAAGGGATAATGTTTTTCAATGTTGAGTAAAAACATTTCTATCAGGATTTTTATGATTAGAATTGTGGTTATAGACATGGTTATATCAATGATTTAAAAATTCTCATCAAACAAAAAGGAGGATACTTAGAAAATAATATCTCATGAAGTCATTTCATGGTTTAAGATATTTGTGTCACTTGAAAAAGATGGTTGAGAAATACACTATTGAATTTCCAAATACAGTTGAAAAAGAATGTTTACAATGAATTACAGTGTTGTGGTCTCATGTGATATTAAATTACCAATACTATAATAGAGGATGAAGGTATGAGTAAAAAAGAATGATCAATGTCCAGAAGCACTAGATGTTATTTAGAATGATAAAAAAAATATAAAATTATATGGTTTCTATACATGTGAAATTTTTTTCCTATTTTTTGGATATTTCCATAAAAGTGTTGATATGATGCCATGTCCTCACAATAGCTATAGAATGAGTTTCATGATGTTTCGATATTATTAAAATGTCAGAGTTCTGTGAACATATGTGAAGTTGTGTGACATCAGTGAGTTCCTTTTGAAATGTAATAATGGATGTGGAATTTTTTTAGGAGGATACATAAAAAGAATGATCAGATGATTATTTAATAAAAAGGATGTTTCATGGTAATAAAATATTTTATTTCTTTAATTGTCTGGGAAAATTAGGGAAATAACATTGTGGTTCATAATATCTATAAGTTTGTTTCTAAACACTCATTTTTAGATATAATGCCTTATAAATACTAAAATTACATGAATGAATGAAATAGTATCATGAACACTTTTATTGACTTAATATTTAATGAAAAAATTTGTTATAAGAAGATAGTGACTTGTGCCATTATTATAATGGGTATTTTTTGAGTAGTGATATTCATGAAGGTGCAATGTTTTTTGAGACGTTAAGATGTTTCGAGAATGTTATTCAATGGTTCTTTGTAGTGTATGTTGTACAAACCGGTGATTGTTTTCGTGGAAATTCTATAGTAAACTAGAATTCTTCATTTAGATAATTGTTCAACATCATGAATCAACTATTGTGTAGTAAACAACATTGATTAGATAATTTAAAAGATATTTTCTTGTGTAATATTGAGTACAATTCAATAGAGAGAGTAGAGATCTTTCAACAAGAGATTAGTTGTGAACTAAGGTTGATAGTGTGTCCACTCTTAATATTGAAACAATAGTATCATATAGTTCATTTGTTACATTTTCACATTGTCATTGTCTGATTTTTGAAGAAGAATGTTTTGGGGTAATCGAGTAAAATTTTATGTTCATTAGAGAGATATGTTTCTATTTACACATTTCTCTAGGAATAAGTGACAACACAATCATAATTAATCATGAATTTATCTCAAAAAGGGAATTTGATTTCTTAGAAAAAATTTAATTCATCCTACTCTTGTTATTTTACATTGTGGGATAACAACATAAATAATTTACTTGAATATAATTAGAAATATTATTGAAAAAAAATTAAAATTACAAAAAACATCAAGGGAATCAAAAGAAAATAAAATATTGGTATCAATTATATATATTATTTTTTTTATTATTGTTCATAAAAAATCAATTTAAGTCTGTTAATTCCACTAAATTGATAAAAATTTAATTATTAGAATATATATTATGAATTGGATGTGATTAAAACATTTAACTTTTAAAAGTTTTATTTTTTATGAACTATATTAATTTTTTTTATTTCATGTTGTACTAAATTATGGAATTTTAATGTTTTATATTAATAAATACATCAATTCATAAAAAATTAAATATTATTAAATAATAAAAAAATATAAATAATTATCAATCATACTTAATGTCAAAGAATTCATTTTCATACAAAATTAGTTTGGATTTTACATTTTATGTTACTATTTCCATTTTTAATTCCCAATATCAATAAATTTAATATGATAAAGTGGACTTATTTTGTGTATTTAAGATTCAAAAATTAGGTTAGGCGTCATTTTCTTTTTTATGAAGATATTAATTTTTTTAGAATAGTAAATATATAGTTTTTTCAAAAACAATAGCTATTATGGGGACATCATGATATTAGTAGTAATTAAAAATTTATAAACCATTTTTATAATAAAATATTTATTTATATGTAAAATTATTTCATTTGAAATAATATGTTTAATTTGTAATCCAATTTCTGGAAATATCTATCCAATGTTATATTTTATTCCAATAAAAAATTTATTTTGGTACTTTATCTTTATTTAACCACTCGTAAAATTTAATTCATTTTTGGAATTTTTTTAAAATAAAATGAAACTAAATTATATATTCTATGGAAAAAATCTTGGGAATCAATAATATTCAAGATATTTTTCCTAAATTCATTTTACTCATAAAAGTATATTTTTTTCACAAAAATGTATTTTTATTAATTATATTTGACATTTTAAATCAATTTTTATCACCTTCAAAAAATAGAATTGTTTTTAATGGTTTCCTTATTTGAAATCATCATCCTCAAAAAAGTTAATACGTTAAACTATATTTTTAGTTATAAAAATAATTTACCAAAGTATATGTCGGTCACCTTGATAAAGATAAATAATGGTAAATATAAGAGAAAAGGCCATAAAATATCACCATATATTATCTCCAAATGTGTGTATGAGTGTATTTTTAGACTAAAATAATCACATATTCCCTAATTTCCATTTTTAAATCCACTTTCCTTGAATATGAAATTTATTTTTTATTAAAAATTTACTAATTCTCAGAATTCCACCACTATTATTATTAAATATACAACTCATCAACCGACCATACACCCAACATTCCATAGAAATTCACTTATTCATGGGGATAGTCTTATCATTTATGTTAGAGATTGTCACCCTTCTTACTCACACACAACTTCTCCCATTTGTTTCAAATAATATTAAAAAATTGATATATTCCACAGAATATATTCACATAAATCAATGAAATTGAAATGGGAGGGAAATCATAAATATTTTTTTAAGTGACCAGGGCTATGTATCTCATTTGAAAGGAAAATATATAAATGAAATTGGTGATGAACATGGTATGGATTGGATGACTGAAATTTAATTGAATTATAAGGGTAGTTATATTATTTATTTTGTACCATTTTTGAAATTGGTATCATATGAAAATATTTGGAATATAATGCTTATGATTCTAGGATTATAAATACTGATTTTATAAAAAAAAATATAATATATCAATGAAATGATATAGAGAATTCACCCTCTACATGGTTAAATAAAATAATTTTTTTGGTATTATATCTAATGAATAATGTCTCATATTGAAAAAAAATATTTATTATATGATTGAGGGAATAAAAAACTAAAAAATATAAGAATTTAAATATTTATATTTTAAGACAATTCATGTGTTCGATTGTTAATCGGAATTATATTTTCATTTTTTGTAATATGATAAGGAAAAACAATTTGGGTAATTTTCATTTTACAAAGGTGTAAATTATTATATAAAAAGTGACATTTCTATTAATTCATCTAAATGAATATTTTTATTCACATTAGATGAATTGAAATTGTTGGGGTTCTATTGTATTGGTTTGGTTTTGATGATTAATGAATAGATTTTTGAAATGGTAAGAGTTAAATGAAAGTTTTTCTCTTCATTGATGTTGTTTTATAACTATTACATGATTCAATTATGATCACATGATATTTTTTTATTTTAATAAATTATAAATTTCAATAAAAAATCATTATGTGTCACCTAGAGACTGTATTACACCATTCCCGAAAGTCTTACATGTTACCAAGATATGAAAAACTCACCTGATATCATATCTATTCATAGGATACCTTATCAGTGTAAAAAAATAATCAATCATCCTCTTGAGAACCCACTTGTAGCCAGAGTTGATCCACCCTCCCAATGCATTTTTCATAGTAGCCACCATAATCAAGGACTCAGAATTGTTTGATTTACTTCACATATCATGTAACACCCTATGTTTTTTTGAAACTTTCAAATTCAAATTTTTCAATTGATTTATAGAAAATGATGACAGTGAAAATGAGAAATAATTTATATTTTGGATTATGATTAATATTAATTCAAAATATAGTTGGTGTTTTAAAAGATACAACATGTTTAAAAAAAGTATTTTTTAGGAATTTTGAGTTTTAATTATTATAATTTGTGTAAAATGATAAATAAAATTAGTCTTTGGAATAATACATATTTAGGATGAATTGTTTTGAACTCAATATGTCAAATAATAGGGAGTATAGAAAAAATTAAGGGAAATGTTAGGTTATGAATTATGAGAAAACATGAGGGTATCAAACCCCTCTAATATCAATATTTTAGGACTCTCACAATAAATAAATAATAAGCTCCATAATTTTCATTATATCATTCCCAATTTCACTTATTATTTATTTATGAATTCAAATATGTTATTTTTATAAGGATTCTATTAAATAGTTTATTTTTTACAAGGTGAAATTATTTTGGATGATGGGGTTATTATTGAATAAGATTCAATAGGTCAATTTAAGAAAATATTATGATCACCTTGGAGTTTTTTTTAATTTAATTACATATTTGTTTTTTATTTATTAATTTTTTTTTCTATATTTTAAGTCAGTGTAATATGGGGGAAAGAACATTTAATTTTAAAGGGTTTTTTGAATTTCAAGGCCCCAAACAAAGATCATTAGGGATATTGATTATATCACAAGAGGTTTGGGGATCCATCAAGATTGAATTACTCTAGTTGGAAATGAAAACAATTCTGATAAATCTCTACTATGATTATAGTTTTATAGATTTTGTTTCAATGAATATTTATCTATTTGGGAGTTACGGATTTTCTAAAATATCTTATTTATTTTACTTATTCCACACAAAAAAATAGATTCACCTCTCTTATCTCATATTTTCTTTCACATTTTTCTGTTTCAATCATATCATTCATTAATATAATTTTTCTGAGTTTTCAATATTGGACTCAAAAAAATGGATTAGGTATTCCATATAATTTTTCATTCATTTATTGTTATTGTTTCTGGGGATTTTGCAAGATGAAACACATTTTCATTAATTTATATGTTTAGGGTAAATCCATCAAATCAATTAGGAATAAGATAGTTCTTATTTATAGGTTTATTGGAATAAAATTTAGATTGGTTATATGTAATATATATCAAGACTTAAATTTTATTTCATTTATAGATACTAATGTAAATAAGAGAAATCTAATAATGCAAACCTGAATTATATTCATTGGAGTTAAAATTTTAATTAATTTAAATATTTTATTTTTTATGTATATGATAAGAATAGTATAATGGGATATATTAATTTATAATTCATATATTACTAATTTAATAAATTATTACTCGTATTGAATTTAATGAAATTGGTCTAAGGAAATATATATACATTAAAAATGAACATAAAATTATTTTTTAACATTTCATTATGTGTCACACTGTAAACATTGAAATACTTTAATTTTATCATTTCCTTCTTCCTGGTTCATTTGGATGAGGTTCAAGATGTCTCCTAGTTTTAATTTTCGTTATTCAATTGAAAAATAGTAGCTTTGGGATTTGAATTCTGGGGGAAATGGTTAGAGCTTGGTTAGGGAAAACAATTTGGATTTACCTAGGTAATATTGTAGTTTATTTTGGGGTCCCGGGGTGAGGATCATGGTTTTCAAATGGATTTAGAAACAATGTAGAATCTATGCATTATGTTTATATAATTTGGACAGTGGTGGCCACAAAGATTATGCATATTTTGAAAAACTATGTTTCCAAACCATGTAATCTTATAATATTCTTAAAATATTAGAATTCAATTTTTCCCATTGATCTCTTTACCCAATCATTTTATTTCCCTCCCATTATATACCTAGTTTCATGAGGGGGTCCCCAAATATCCTTATCTCTTTCCATATAACAATTTTAATATCCCCATGAATGTTTTCTGGTGATATTCTTTCAGATTCATTGTCAATTTATTCTTCACATATCTGTTCTACCATGGTTCATAGTTTTTCATTATGGGTTTTCTCTTTTGGAAAAAAATTTGTAGTAAAGGATGATGTGTGGTGGGTTTTCATGGATGATAGGTTGTGTTAATTAGGTATTGAGAATATATCATTCTCCTCTATGTGTTTGGTTGCATTCACATGACATTGAGGTTGGTGTTTCCATCAACTTCCATTCTATTAGATTCCATTTTATGCTTGATATTTTTTTAAATAATATGTAAATGTGCTTTACATTAATGAGAAATGTTATCATAAATTTTTTTTCTATTTTTATGGTGGTGAATTCAGTGAAAAATGGTTTTCAAATTTGTTCTTTAACCATGCTCGTATTTATTTTCACAGGAGGTGTCTGTAAAAATTCTAATTTAGATTTAAACTAAATTTTATCACTTGTTCTGTTATTTAGAATTTCTTATAATTTTATAGTTTGAAAGAAAATATAAACTAGGTTGATGTGGTGTTTGGTAGAAGCATTGTATAATGAGAAATAGTTATTAAATGTTTTAGAAGGGCTCTTCTATAATTATTAAAATGATTATTGATGATTATTACATTTCATGGCATTTTTTTCGTTTCATTGAAAATTATGTTCTTAAAATACGTTTTAATGGTTATTATGGATTATTGAATTGTTCCATTGGATGTTTCCACATAAATGAGTGTACGGGGTGCACACATGGATTGGAACACAAATGATGAGGTAGTTAAAAATGATATTCTGCTTTAGCGTCTGTTGTTCAATAGGTAACTCATTTATTCCATATTCCCATTTTTTTAAATGGTAACTTTATTGATATATGGATTATTGGTAAATTAAGTGATTAAAAATGTGTCTTCATATGTGTTAATTCAATTTGAGCATGTTTTTCATATTTTGATATATTTTGGTGAATGACTTGTATGAAGGTATACTTGGAACTTTTCAAACATCTCCATGTTTCACTATAGTTTCTAAATGATAAAGTCCATGATGTCACCTAATGTTGTTTTGGAAATGTTGTTTTTGATATTATGTGATGTGAAGGCCTGGTTGTTATTTAATGATGTTTGGAAAAGTGTTTTGAAACACATATGTTGTGAAGGTCTAGTTGGAAGATCGGTATGGATTATTGTTAGATGTTAACACCAATCAACGATTTAAGTAATATGGTTTATCAAGTTCGTGGTGTCATTTTTTGGGTTATAAAAGTGCAGTAGTAGTATGTTCGTTGAGCCATGTATGTGAGGGAATCTCATTCCACTCTGAATTTCAATTAGTGTCATGTGATTCATGTGCATCGTTTAGATGGTTGAGTGATAGTTTGTTTATGACCCCAAATTAGATTTTTTTTTATCCCTATAACATTATTGGGATTTATCTGACATCACACTAGATTAGATTTTATAGTGAATCCTATTGGTTTGGATAATAGTGCCCCACCATAAACTAGATGGTGAGCCATGTCTGAATACATATCGCTATTTCTCCATACTGGTTCATTAAATTTCTATGAATCGCTATCTATATATTCTATTTTTTTCTAATACTTGATTAGATTTGACCCTTGATATTTTATTCCAATGGGATCTTGTTTCTTTTTCTTTATACACAGTCCTGTTTTATTAGTTGGTATGAACATATACTATTAATGTGGATTTAAAAAGGGTTTTGAAAAGTGAAACTATTTTTGATATAGAATGAGGTGTGTGAAGGTTGTTTTGAAAAGTGAACTTGTGAAAGTTAGGTTTTTAAAAAAAATAATTCAATGCATGTCTTTGCAATATTACTTGAAACTACTATTCATGGACTGTTTTGGAAAAAATGTATAGATTCTATGGTAATTTCCTACAGAGCTCTTTTATCTTAAACCCTAATTATTCCACTCAACGTCAGTGGACATGCACTTTCATACTGGTGCATGTTTCTTGTTCGATTACTCTAGGGGGATATTGGTATTATGCTGGTTGGTGAACAAGAGGTCACATAGAGATCTAGTTGTCATGGAACATTTTTTTTTTCCGAATATATATTTTGATCAGTAGTTTTTTTAATTCATTCTATATATTTATTGATTTTTAGTAATTTTTGTTTCATACATATGTTTTCTTATTTATTGATCCTTTTTCGTATGGATGACTAATTATCATTAGATTCATTAATATCATGGAAATAGTTTCCAGACTGTGGGGATCGGGAATGACCTTCGGTCCATGTCTCATACTGGGTATGATGTCGGGTTGGATTGGTTCATGAAAAAAATTTACTTTACCATTCCCTTTCATATGTATTATGTATTTGTTTTGAAAATAAGACTCGTGGGAGTCTGTAGGTATCTAAGGGAATGACATTATGGCCTTTTCATAGTTTTCATCCTCAAGATACTAGGGGATGTTAGGGATTTGAGTTTCATTTCATGGTTTTTTATTGAGGAATGAAAATAGAGGGTAGCCAGTGCCATGTTGATATCTAAAATGAAGTAGTCTCCCTTCTAGAGTCCAATTCCAAGGATTATCTTCCTATTAGTGGTTGAATCTTTATTGGGGAATGGACCACTAACTATGTGGCAGCTGTTTGCATGACCACTAGTTGTACACTACAGGTGTTTGATGTGAATATGTCATTTGGTTTATTCTTTGATAGTGTTATATGTTTTCTATTTTTGTTTTTTTTTTGTGAAAGTGTAATTTTAATATTAAAATTATTTTGGATACAGAAATGAATTTTTTCATGTGTAATTGGATTGAAAAATCGAGTTTTCAAATAGAGCGTGAATGGGTTTGAAAATTGGGTGAATGCTTCTGTTTAATGATAAGATGGTAAATGTAACCCTTTATATTAAATATTTAAATCTTTTAATGATTAGGTATGTGTGGAAGTTAATGATGGTGAATATACCTGACTAGAATATGTGGATGTTGAATGAACACATATGGGACTATTTATTGGATTTCATGGGTCTGTTTTTGAAATCAAAGGGTTTTCATTGTTTTTCCAAAATTATTCATAAAAGGGAAAACAATTTTGGGAATTGTATTTACATTTAGATGTGGGTTTTTTTGATGAAAGGTGGATTTTGGAATAAAAAATTGTCCTTGGAAGATGTTGGTTTTGATGTAAAAATGAAATTTTGGGATTTGAAAAGAATTTTTTGGACTGAAAATTGATCTATATTTTCTTCTTAATCTATGTAAAATAAATGTGTCTGCAATGCGTACATGATGACTGTGACCTCCATGAATGTGACATAATATATTTTTAATTATAGTGTTTTATAATTATATATTTTTCAACCATGGTCAGTCAATATTGATATGGATTTTATGATATTTTCTCTCTATCTATTGAGTATTCTGGGTTTTTCATGCACATTTCTGAGGAAATTGTTGTTCTTAAGAGCCACAGTATAGTGACAATTGCATGTCTGGAAGTGACCCTCTCTAAATGACTTTTACATGAATGTGTCATGAATTGAATCAAAAAAATAGATATGAGATATAAATGTGGGTTTGTGTTAAAGTATGAGTTTTTTTCCTATAAAATCTATGTTAATACCCTCATTTAACATAACAAGTTATGATAAGTATTAGAGGAATTCTCTTCATTAAAGTCATCGTTGTGTATGATGAACCAATTTAATGCTAATGTATGAAAAAGAATAATGCAATCAGAACAAAAAAATGTTAGACTGATGGAAATACATGAACTATGTTTTTCAAAACAAAATTAGTGGAGGATTTGGGTTGATAATATAGGAAAAGGAGTAGGTAGGACATAGTTTCATAATATGACATAGGTGAACACCATAGATGAAGTACTCAAGGGTGATTCCAAGTTCCCGGGAGATGAAAAACTCTGTGATGTGAGGGACCTTCAAGAATCCATACATACGGGAAGTATTATACAATAGAGAACTACTTGGGAGAATCACGGTAAAAGGGTGATTCATCGAATTTAAAAAGATAAAAATTATTTTTAAAATAATACATTGTTAATAATGATTAAATTATATATAAACGTAAATTTATATTTGGAAAAAATATTCATGTTTTTAAACAATGAAGCACATCATTTAATTAATAGATATGGGGAATTAAAAAAATTGATCTAAGTAAGGTATTTTACTATCCCTAAATTAATTATTAATGTTACTAAATTGATCACTGGATGACTATGAATACACATTTTTTATACACATAATTATGTGAAACATAGTTAATTCTATAATTATTGACACATAACTAGTTTATGCTCTGTAGACCATACCAATTTGGAGGCTAAATTAATTTTTTTAATATGTACTATATATCTTCCATACACACAGATGGTCGATCCATGTTTTAACATAATTGGTATACTATGTTCCTACTGAGGTGGGAAAATATCGTAAATAATGAAAAAAATTTAACCCCCTCATTCACCCCTATCCATTTATAGTGTCTAGAGATTCTTTAATTAGTATCAATTTATTTTTATTAGGTTTTAAATCACTAATGATAATTTTTTATGATGGGGAATAATGTTAATACTAAAATAATCTCTCTATTTTATTGAATAAACTACCTAATTTTGAAAAACAAACTGGTATCCATTCAATGAACTCTTAAGTAAGAAGTTAATTCTTCTAATATACATTGGGTATAAGATTTACGATTTCATTGGAACATCCAAGACTAAAGCAGGCATGAGTTGATAAATTCTAATACAAAAGATCAAATTTTTTTCATGAGATCTATATTATATGATATATATATAGAAGTTATGAGTTGCACTGGTGGGCAGGAAATTTGAGGGAAGCATACAAAAATATACAATGATAATAATATGGTAAAAGAAGAAAATATATATGTACTTTTAAAAAAAGATTGGTTTATAAGGAAATTATTTTTGATAAAATTAGTGATATCTGTTTTTATAAAATAAATGTTTTTTGGAGCTATATGAGGAATTATGGGAGAGATCAAGGATATAAGTAATGTAATGATGATATTGAGATCATTACAACATCAGTACAATAAGAAAGATATCTATAATGACATATTAATAAAATCTTTTCCAATATGACCTATTATGATGATCTGTATGATTATTACGTACATATTATGGAAGAAAGGATATGTTGTCAAGAAACTAAAATGATAAATTTAAATAGATGGATAATCATGGTATATCCAATTGGATAAAACATATAAGATGATATATTTGATGACTTTCACTATGTTTATGGTCAAAAATTAAAATGAGAAAATGATGGATTCAATTGAAATCTACCCTTGTTCTTGTTTCTATATTTCTAAAGATGGGTATATTTCAGTATGTTTCACAATATTATTCGATGATGATGAAAGTGATGTATGTTCTACACATAGACCATGAAGAGTGTTGCCTACATTAGGATACCCTTAATATGGGAGTTTAATTCAAAATAAATTATTGGGAATGTAATTTGTGAGTAAACAAGAAAATTATGGTGAAGATTATATAGAGTAAGATTGTAGTATATTAAAATTGAATACTAGTGATATCTTGATGGATATAATTAAGATGTATGAACCTATAACTGATGAAGAATATCAACATTAGGGTTTAATTGATCTGATAATGGAACATGAGGGATCTCATAAACATCTAGATATAAGTAAAAATAAAAAATTTATATTTTTGGTAACTTGAATGAACAATAAAAATATGTGGATTATCCCAAAGTAGATATTTACCATTTATAAGAAGAGTTGGATAAGCTGTTGGCGATTCATATTAATTTAAATTAATTTTTTTCAATTTCCACATGAATATTGTAGAATATATTATTTTGTTATATTTCATAAGTTCTGGTGTCAAAGAGATAATGATGAAGTTTAACTCTTTAGAATAATAAAATGATTCAATGAGAAAGAAAGGGAAATCCAATATGTATTCACATGATCCACCTAAGAAGGAATACATATAATCTTCTATATATGTACCCCATCAGAAATATTTATCTGAGGCTCAGATAGGATTAGTAATGTTGTTTATTAACAAATAAATAGGTTTTCTGGTGATGTTGAATTGGATATGATGTAACATAGAATGTAAAAAAAATAATTGATCAGTTTAAAGGGGAAAATATATTTCTACTACTATTGTAAAATCTAATGTGCTAGTTTTCCCAAATAAGATGAATTATATCAAATGAAATAAAAATGGACAAAATAATTCCAATTCATCTGGGGTAAACTGATGATAGTCATCAGGTTTAAAAATTATATGGGGATGTGGTGGAACAATGGATATGATATATTTCCTTTCATTAGGTGTTAATTATGAGGCTTCAAATGGCTACACCATTTATTATTGTGAATAAAAAATGAACTCTTTGAATAGAGAATAACATAATAGTCAAAAAAGAGATAATAAGACTATATAATTTATCAAATATAATAAATACATTATATCGATATTTTTTTCATTTTTTCAGAAATTGGGTATAAATACATTGATTATAGTAAGGGATTAATTGGTGATTACAATCATGAGAGTGAGAGATACACGAATTCATGGAAACATTTAATGATTTCATTAATTAATAGATTCTCTTTATTGGAAGAAGAATATTAGTTGGACTATTATATATGATTAGAATTGAATTTGGAGAGGCCCCTATATGGTACAAGACAACATAGAAACCCATTGAATGTAAATAAGAAGAAACAAGGCCAATATATCTAATTTTTCAATTACATAATAATTAATAGAAACATAATAATTCTAAATAGTGAGTTTTTAGTACACATGATTGGACACTTAAATTTATAAAATAGAAAACCAATTCGATTTAATGGGACTACTTGTTCTATAAGGATAGATCTTTGAATATAAAGGGTAATGGAAAACACCATCTGATTGGGGATAAGCTAATAATGACGAAATTTATCCTTGTGGATGGGCTTTAACATAAATGATTATGTGTGAGAAATCATTATGACTCTGCCCTAGAGGATACATTTAACTAGAAATGGTGGATATAATAGGGTGGGTTTGAAATACTCTTATGATAGAAAGAACAATAGAGGACAACTCATAGTAATCTACACCATGTAGACAATCCTATTAATTAATATATCCTTTTAGGAGGTAGAAAAAATAAAATTCAAAATTGAAGTATATTTAATAGTGATAAAAAACAATTGAAAACATATACATGGTAAAATTTATTATATAAATATCATGAATAAATAGTTATTTTGAAAATACATGTGATGATTTCATTTGGGAAAAATATTTGAAATCATTCTCATCTAAAGAACAACAGATCATCTTATTTTTTTCGTCCAGTTCTCACTAACGAATGTGCTCTGTAAAAAATTTATAGAACATAAAGAGAATGATATATCATTAAATATATTTGTGAATATATTATAATGGAATTATACATTTTCATAAAAGTTAGAATTCATTGGATGCAAGATGTGATATTTAAGAAGAGTAAACACTAATACATAGAACCAAATAAAAACACTTTTTTCTATAGATGGAATTGAGTATACCACCATAGAGATTTAAAATTATCTTTAAAATAATTGGATAATGAATTTTATTTCATATATGATTTCTATACTATAAAATAGAACTATCGAAAGAGGAATTTGTATGCTAAAAATATGTCTAAAACATATCTTTTTGAAGGTGGAATTTCTCTCCACTATTTTAATAATGAATGACATGTTATAACAAGAACTTAGAAATGAGTGTTTCTATGAAATGGGAAATAGATGGCCCCATACGGAATATAGAATTTAAAATCCTACTTTCAAAAAATTGCACGTATTTAGAGGAAATTTTACCCAATAAAAAAGATGAATACTATAGTAAAGTTTAATAGTATTAGTGAATTACTTTTTTAGGTTATTAAACTATGAGTGAAGCCTAAAATGGTAAAAGAAAAGTATTATCAAATTCATAGAGTGCAATAATATCAAGTTCACTAAGAAAGAAGAATCCTAAAATTCTAGAAGAAAAATTATTGACATTTTTATGAAGATGAAGAATAGGAAAATGATGTGAGGAAAATTATTAAAAATGTATAGAGCAGTTTGGATGATGATGAATTTGAGGACAAGTCATAACATGATTAGTTACTAAGGACGAGAATTATATAACAAATAAAAGATACCTGATATTATATTTTCATCCATATATTATAATTTGATGGTGATCTATATTCGAAATGACATAGATAATGAAAATCATTCCTTATTAGACATTTCCTTCAACTATTTTACCATCCTTATTTAACAAATAATGAAAATTTTAATCATTTGTTAGAGGAATCAAAAATGAAAAATATATAGCTGATAACAAAATTGGGATATTGATTAAATTATATAAAAACACAATGTTTTTGTAATTAAAATGATCACCATGAAATTTTATTATTATCATTGAAAGGTGAATAATGAAATTAACACATGGTTTATAAGGGATAAACATAGACTAATGGTGTAAATATTGAATAAGAATTTTCTACAAAATCCTGATTATAAATAATCATCATCTTATTGGATATGAAAAATGAATAATAATGAAATATTATTCAAATGGATATCAAAAATAAATTCATAAATGGAATTCAAGAAGAAGAGGTTTACATCGAATAACCAGTGGAATTTTTAGTGGTAAATGATGAAGTAATATTCTATCATCTTAAAGTGGATATGTATAGATTAAAATAGGAACCATGAATATTTTATTCTTGACTAGAATCATATCTGAAGGTGACGTAATTCAATATTGGTGGTGTCTACTATAAAATGTAGTTGTACAAATCCAAGTATGACCAATTTACAGGTCCTGTGTATGGGGATGATAGAAAATTTGGTGGAAACTAAAAGTGTTCTATGGAATCATTTTTTAATCACATTGAATTTAAATTTTAAATGTCCTTTATTAGTGATTTAACTTAATATTGTGGGTTATATGTGACACAAAATAAGGATTATTCCGTTATATCTCAATATAGAATGAAAAAAGGATATATATGAAGTTAAACATTCTTGATTTCAAACTAATGACTACTCGAATAAAAGTTGGAACATATCTTGTGAATTATGATGATGGGAGTTAATTAGATCCGTATATATATAGGAGGATAATTATATGTATAATATATGTTACTGTGACATGGTGGGATATTTTATTTGAAACATTTTTAGTGGATCCATTACATTATTATCTAAAGGAAAAAACATCTCAAAATTGTTAAATGAATTATAGGTGCATCAAAGGCACTCTAAAATTGTTATTGTTATATTATTTTTGGAAGGGTCGTTAATTATTATAATTATAGAATATAGACGGGGATAACGATGTTGTGTATTGTGAATACATATGTTGTGGTGCTTTCAACATGGGTAATAAATGTGTGGTTTGGTTAAGAATGATATTGGAAATCCCTTCACTAAGTAACATTGATGAAAATTATTTCTGAGTTAATAATTGAAAATCTATGATTTTTTAGATGAGGAAATAACAATATGATTATGGAGGATAGGTGAGGGAGAAAATAATTATTTTTTATGGTAAAATGATTGATTTATGTCCCCAAAAAACTGGTTCAACACTCTCATTCAATGCATATTTATATTATGTATCTCCTCATTAATGAAAATGTTGATAAAAATTTTCATAGTAGAACATTTTAAAACGAATTAAAATGATTCATACATCATTACTATACAATTATTGTATTTTATTTTTTATAAAAATCAGTTGAACCATGGTGTTTGACCACTTCTTTGTTTTTGAAAATGATTAAATAACTTCCCTTCTAACAATTAAATATCTAATGTTTTATCTAGAAAGTTTAATGTATAGGGGGTCTCATTGGTATTATTTTAAAATGGGTAGAAATGATGTTGAAATTTAATAGAGTTGACTTGATGTTGGAGTGATTAATGGTGTATTAGTGATTAGGTAGAGGAATTAGATATAGACTCTAACATTTTGGTGGTGTCTATTGGGAATGTACTTTTGATCTGTGAGGAATGTTAAAATTTTATGGAGAAAATGGGTGCACAAGAATTATATTTTTCATAAGGCAATGAATTCTCTCTTAAATTGTTTTTTTCTATATAGATATTTTCTCACATATAAATATAGTGATGGATGTGTCATTTTACCCTAAAATGGGAGTATATTGACATTTGGGATGTTATTAATATTCCCTTATTCAAAAAACCCAATGGGTGAGAAAATTATAAATTAGGTGATTTAATATGGAGTTTTATATGGTGTTCATTGTCAAAAAACGTTCTAGTTGTTTAAGGTTCCTTATTACCAATGAAAATTAATTAGAGTGGTGAATATTTGTAATCTTTTCTGTATTTTTGTTTTGACAATTCTCATTGTAATTTTAATTTTTTATAGAGGATGATATAAATATCATTATAGGGAAAATGGTTAATTCTCCACTAGTGTTGGTTGGGCACCACACTGAAGTTCCACATGTATGTGTAATGTTAATGTGCTATGAGAAACTTTTTTTCACACTTGAGTTAGTGTGTAAATTCCCCCCCCCCCCCCAATAGTTCCCCTCCCCTAAAAATAATGAAGAAAATGTGGGAACCTTGAACCCCGTCACATGTTGGATCTTCATTTTCTACATGCGTAGAGTGTATATCACAAAACTATTTGAGGGATTAAAATCAGATTTAGTAGTAATATACATATATAATGACCAACCAATGACAATTAAGGGTACGATAATCAAAATAACATAATAAAAAAACACGAATTTCCTTAAGATAAAAAATTACCAACATATCCAAATAAAAAAATTCCAAAAGAATCCTATAGTAGTTATCATAAATAACTACGTGCTCCAACCCATTGAAATACACCTAGATTACCAAAATCCTCAGATAAATATATAAAAATATTTTATATATTAGTGGGGTGATAATAATATGTGTACTTAGTAGGATCATACCCATGGTCTCTCTTAAAAAATCGAAAATGGATTACTAATTAGATGATAAATAAAAAAAACTAATATACACATACATAGATAACAAGTTTCTCACAGCCTCACCAAGTCCTTATCACCCAATAACTCATCAAATGTAGAAATGTAGTATCATATGATTATAGTAAAAGGAACCATGAAACTAGTTTCCCATTGATTTTCTTCTCCAATCTAATGAGAATAAATAATTTTCTACAATACCTTCCATATCCACTAAATTTAAATCCCACCATATATCATGCATAGTGGAACAAACTATATACCACATATTATGAGAATAACCCCAAGTCACATAATTAAAGATGTGGTGTATCATGAATTCTTTGGATGTCAACCACATTCTCTCCCCCTTTTACAAAAGACCCCCATCACACATCTCATTATCAACTACTAATGTCTCGAAGAGAATCTACTAATGAGAGAGACGGGGAGAGGGGTAGTTAGCCATCCATATCTTCCTCATCCTAGATTATAGAACCCCCCCCCCCAACCATGGTGTCTGGATGATAGTCAATTTACCTTACATGGGTGGAGTGCATATAAAAAAGAGTATATGGGAATATAATAGCCTCATCCAATCCAATATATATGGTTTCACACATGAAACAGGATCAAAAGAAAAATTAAGGCAATACCGATATCATTCCACTATGTTTGGCCTCTAATATGGAATAACAATAAACAAGAATCATACAATGGGACACAACCCATGTTTTATTACATAAATATTAACTTATAAAATTATATATAATTATTTAACCATATAATTATCTATTTAAATTCACACCAAATAATTATTTAACACCCATAACATTAGTATATAAGTCGATATTATTTTAATACAACTTAAATTATATTATGAAACCACAATTTATAACTATCACATCCTAGCCAACAAAAATAGCTACAGGATTACAAATCTACAATGTCACACAAAACCAAGTCCACCATTTCATAAACAACCAATTCTAATATGATGTTGACAACAAAGGCGATCAAGACAATAATAAGGCCACCAATAATTAAATAATAATTCAATCATTAGGAATTCCTATTCCACATAGTCTTTTCATTTACAGACATCAATTATTTAAGAATTTAATTTTTATTATAATATCATTCTAACAGTATAGATAATAATTCCCATAAAAAATATAGAATGACATATCAATAAACAATGTTATGTAAAGATGTTAATTAAATGCACATTACACTATTCCCACCAATTTTATTAGTCTATTTTATTTTCGTCATTATTTTTATTCAGACAACTCACTAAATGTAACGAAATAGTATAATAATTTCAATATTTCATGAAAAAAATGATAATTATAATCCCCTACAATAAAATAATCATTCATAACCACTGTATAAAATAAAAATTTTTGTATAAATAGTGTTCTCGGAACCAAAAAAATGTGTAGTTGAATCAATATGAATAACAATTTTGTCTAAAAAATGAAAATTCAATAAACCACAAACACTGTAAATCAAAAATACTAAATATTAAATTATGAAATAAGGTTGAATATATAAAGATAGATAATAAGTCCCTAAAAATAAATGATCATGATTAACATGATGTCATTGATAAAATCTAATGATCTGAAGCTACTAAGGATACTAAATCACACAGTGATCAATAAAAATGATGATAGGATGAGGTAAATCATATGGTGTCTTGAATACATAGGAATAATTGAAATTTACCGATTTATGATTCTAATGGTTGGGTCACACAATTAAATTCATGTGGTTTACATACCTTGATTGAAAGTATTTTGGATTCAAAAAAAAATAAGAGAGATTCCATTCCACGTATATTGCCTTTCACACTATAAAAAATTTAGGTAAAGAACAATACAAATACACCATGAATGTTCACACATTTAAAAACATGTCACACTATAAATTTATCCTCCAAAAACATCTAGAAACCGTGTATTTCATGTTGTAAAGGAACCATTAAAAACAACATTCACGCTAATTATCATTGATTAATGAAATCAGCACCTTTAGGTTTAGATTTAATTAAAATTGTCCCTCTCTCTTCCCCAATCCAATCTCATTTTTCCCAAAACCCAAAACAGACAATGTAATTGGTTTGATGGGTCTAGCCCACAAATTTCATACCTCTTATGTGATTCTGATCATTAAGAATAAAAAACCAAAAAGAAAAGGTAAGAAAAATTATCCACACAACACAAACATTCCCTAGGAATTTCCTCTCAAACATGGATACCAATATACCTCAACACATAATAATATGACCTCAAAATGTAATAGTAATCAATCAAAAAACCACCAGAAATGTTTTTCATAAAAATATCAAAATACATTATAGAACATAAAAATCAGGGTACTTGGTAAGAATCTCAACTACCATATACCATGTACTCTACTCCAATTCATGATTGAACCATAAGACGTTGACCATGGTAATGACACACCCTTACAATACCTTATCTTTATGGTCCTAAATCTCAATATGTTATTTAGTAAAATATGTGTCACCTTATATTTCTAACCTACCATCATTGATGATGTGGGAACCGTTGAGATTATACCTTCAATTATGGGACACAAGGATGATATCATGATTTTTTTCAATCATTAGCACATCACAAATGATACACCGATTCACTAATACTAACTGACACATCAAAGGGTCCATTATACAATTTTCATGTCTTTGTACAAAAAAAATCTTCAACTCTCCAATATGGGGGGGAAATTTCGTTGAAACATGGTCCCAATCCTTAAACACCAAAGGCCTCCATTTTTAGTCCAAATATTCATTCTAGTTGTCATAAGATACCTTCATCTTCCTGGAACCACATGAATATTCTCTGTCATACTCTACACTACATCAAGATGAAGAACTACTTCCTTCCGAATCTCAATATAGGTCAATGTGGATGAAAAAAACATCCCAGAGCATGCCTCTAATGGGTCCATACATATGGATGTGTGGTAATTGTTGTTATTTGGTAAATAATAAACAATTAGGAATTTCATCGACTATCCAATCAATTCCATGATACATGATCATAGTAGATTTTCATGAGTTTTGATGGTATGATTCATCTTCTAGTCTATATAGTGATACAACGAGGCGCCATGGAATAATAATCGGACAATGTCAAGATTCAATTCACTTTAGACTCATGATGGGAAAAAAGGGTCATTGTCTAGAATGTTGGTTCTTACACCTCCATGATGTCTGAAAAAATCATCAACATATTATGTCGTATAATATATAAGGTATTCCACACTTTGTTCACTCAGAAGTGAACAGACATCAAAAGTCATTGACTGATCACCCATATAGAATCATATCCCCCTCGATAATGTTGTGACTCTATGACTAAATGTATAAATATTTCCACTCACTTAAAATATAGGAAATTCAGGGGATGAAAAATACCACATGGGAAAAAATTATCATCCATCATATTTTTGAAGAATGGGCTTCATTCAACGAAAAATGAAACTAAACAGTTCATTAAGGGGCACCAAAACTACATCCTCCTGAAATGGTGTGTCTTATATACACTTGGATGCACCACCTGGGGAAATATAAAACCTCATGAAGGACTCACTCATGAAAATCCATTAGGATGAACATCATTCCTTAGAACATAACCAAATTTTGGTCATCCTCTTACCATCCATTAATAACAACATGACAAATGACCTGATCACGGATCACATTTAATTATGAGTACCCACATTCACACACATTCACATGCTATAAAAATATATATCTATCTATAAATGAATCTATAATCATAATAAATCACCCTCCTATATTTTAATATGAAAATCCACTATATAATTTATCACCATCCATGCATCTTCATATTCTCAAATAGATTCCCATGTAAATATAATTAGAACATCTTCCATGAGGTTTCAGTGTACTATTTTATTAAATATCTCAAAATATTATTCATAGAACAAATATATCAATCTAAACTATCATATATTTATCCCAAATTAAGATAATATATTCCATGTGAGTTTATGACCTATAAATACCATAAGGTGTTCTTTGATGATATAATGAGTACACAACATTAGGGATAACACAACCACTAACATATCTTTATCATGGGTGGTGTAGTATTTCAGGTGGTCATGTAACATCCTCGACCCATTTGTGATCTCATCCGTTAAATATATTAAGAATCACTTCAAGACCTTATATGAATTATATCAAAACAATTCATACACAATACCATCCCTAGGAAACATGAGGTTTTTGGTGATGATAAATATTATATTCTAGTAGTCATATAATTTTTCACTAACATATTTCCTCTACTACCCTAATAGAAACCTAAAACACCAGAAGGAAGCACAAAAACATCATACACCATACACTCTATTTGAAAGTTAGGGTTCGGAGTGTTGAGAAACAGATCATTATGGAAGATGAATGCTTCCTAAAATTGATCACATCCTTATAATACATAAATATGCACACCAAACTGAAATAGGATGCAATATAAACACACTACAAACTCCACACCCTCCTTTGGAAATGGTTGGTTTGGGGGGTGAGAAATTGCCTCTTTTGTGGTATAATTCCCCATACCAAAGATATAGACATGGGAGAAATATTTCAAACACACATAAGAGATAAAATCCCTCTACTAAATCCATACATACCATAAACACAAAAATAAATCCAATAAAATACCTCAAAAAGAATACACTGTTAAGGAAACCAAATGTTTTTGGTGGGAAACCCCCTTTCTAGTAGTTAAATTGTACCTAACACTTATCTATAAAAATGAACCCCAAAACAATACAATATATTAATATTAACAAGAATTTAATATTAAAGAGACTAGACATTAAACATCGATAATAACCCACGATACGAAGGATGATGTGGACATAATTAACTTTCATGCGTACAACACCTCAAATAGTGGCATTAAAATGTTTCAGATCCATTGGTACTCATTTCTCGATCACCACATTTCCATGTAAATAAAACTATTATATATAGAAAATAAACATAAAAAATATAAAATATTGGTGGTTTTTTCAAACCATGAAAAAAATTATTCATAAGTACTTGGTATGCTCCTCTTTTTATCTCGAGTATATGTGAATTTCATCAATGAACACGACCATGAACTGGTCTAGAATCTCACATATCATAGAGTTCATTAGTATCATGAACACAACTATAATATTTCTAACACTGAGTAAAATAACATCAAGCATTATGTTACCATAATAGCAAAAAAAAATAATCCATAAAATATTTTCCTCCATTACACATAGCGAGTGATATCAAGACCATATATCTATCATAAAAATCCATCTCTCTTCTTTCAGCATGTGAAGGAGACCAACAATTTTAAAAATAGTCATCTTTTAAATTCAATGGATTTATCCAAGGGTTGTATATAAACTACATAAATTATTGTTTACCTAACTGGTGCTCTCAAAGATGAAATAATAGGCATAATAGAGCCTCTCTACCTTATATTATCAACTGGGTCATAAAATACTATAATAATGAGAATTCCATCCATTATGGAGCTTCCAAAAACATTGTAGCACATGAAAATAAATTTATTACCGAAACGAAATGACATTTAAGGGGATGTGTCACAACCATGTCATAGAAATCATATAGATAATCCTTGATAAAATTGTGGACAACCATTTTCTAATATATAACTTACTCTACTAGGTACTCATACTTCACAGAAATAAGGGTTTTTTCTCATCCACCACCCATCAAGAAACCTCACTCTACCATGAACTCAACACAATGTATTTCCCACCTATGTTGGAAATCACAATCCTCATCAAGAAGAAATAAACCACTATGTTTATAAAAAAATTGTAAATAAAACCCTATACCATTGTTTTAGAACCGTTTGTATAGGACCCCAAACCATTGGTATAGGTTATACCACTAGATTAGAGGGGAATTGGCTAGTTCTCTATTCATATTGACCTATACTAATGATTTTGGGAAATCCATTGGTATTGAATTTCTAGACCAATGGACTGGAACCTATTTTATTGGACATATGAAATACCTATTAATATTGTTTTGAAAACCCTCTATATAGGCAATTTCTGAAAATAGATAGTTTATTTTTTATCCAAGGGCCTCAAATTTATATTTAACTAACCTAAATATGTTTCTAAAATAAATGTTTTGTGCATAATTTTATTAATATATATATATATTTAAAATTTATATTAATTTTTTAATATTTTTTAAAAGATGAATTTGGAATGATTTTGGGTACATATACCAATGGTTTTGATAAAAATCCAATATGGTTTCACCTTGCAACATATACTAACTGTTTAGAAAAAACAATTTGTATACGGCCTCACTATGGTACATATAAAAAATTTGTCACAAAATCTTTTTGTATAGTGTGTTTATACAGTTTCAATATCATTTTTTATAATATTTTTTGAATAAGTTAAATAGTTATCACCAATACAAATAGTTTTAGTAAAAAAACTGAATGGCGTACCCCTACCATTGGTTTTCCAAACCATCGATATAGGTCTGTTCGTATAATGTAAATTTATAATAGTGTAATAGAACTAATCTATGTAATAAACAACAACATCTGGTTGTATCTTTCATACTTATAAGTATTATATTAACTATTGACACCCCATAATCAATATTTATTCCTACAACACATCACAAAATCTATATACAACATTTATTAGAATTCATAATACTCAGGGTTAAACAAATCTCTCCACATTGAGTCCCAATAATAAGATATTGGTTTTTAATAAATATTTATAATGACACCTATTCAATCAATGAAGAAAACATGTGGGATTATGAATTAATAATTTATCAAAATAACTTTATATCCCTTTGGAACTGCACCTATATCACATGAATGTAGCCTTTTAAGTCTCCTATTACCTCATGTAGAAAAAATAATAATTTTCGTTCTCTAACATGGATCATTGATTTAATGAAACAAGATTTGGATACCCTATTCCAACTCCACATTTTCCTAACTGATTATAAGTCTTCTTAACATTCTACTGAACAAATTATAGAAGTCCTTGAATCTAATAATTCAAGGGGAGAAACTAAATGTCCTACAGATAGGTGGGTTAACATCCTAAACAGTACTAAAAAAGTCGGTATAAATAAAAATTAAACTGATTGTGAAAATAACCTCTAATATAAAAGAAAAACTTAAATAGCTCTAGGTATATGAATAATAATTTTTATGAATCAACATTTTTTTTCTAACTCTTGAGATGGTCTCCATTATAATCAAAATCTCAATTTTTTTCATCAAAGACCCTCCATTAGATTAATTTCTCCTTTATAACTCCTACAAATAATTAGTTTGGGTTGATCCAACCAACCCATGAACCATATCCACCACGTATAGATTATAAAACACATATAAATACAATGGAAGTGTAAATGGGGTTTATATAGAATAATGAAAAGGGTAAATTTCTCTTGCAGGTACTATGCATGGGATTCCTCATATAGAAAGATGGTAGGGGATAAGTATTCATGGTCCTTAAATATAATCCTACTCACTGGAATAATCATACTCCCCTATTAAAGGGTTGAAATCACCTTCCTATTCAACATCGTCAAAGTCATCAATAAAAACATATCCCTAACTTACTACTGGATTTCGACCCATTTTACATTAATGTCATTCTATTATACAAGATACATAAAACGACCCATACTTTACATAAATTGTTATTACATCAAAATTGAAGCACACTTATTACAACATATAACAAAACCAGGAAAGGACCATATAGGTATAGTGTCTTTAGAAACTTGGAAACATAAACAACTGGTTCATAAAGCGTCTACACTGTCTCTCATTTGTTTCATCATATCTATAGTCCCCTTTGGCATATCTTAAATAATAAGCTTCTTCCTGACCTGGGGAAAGAATACATAAAAAAGGCTGAGCTCAAATGCTCAGTAAGGGTAAACAAAAGAAATATCCATCACATCATATTCTTAAGAACATAACATTTTGGAAATCTTAACCTGCAAAAGGAAGCATAATTTCATAACATGGGATAAATCATAGTAGTGAAATGTAATCCCAATAATCCTAACATAAAACATGAAACTTTGTGGCATACACACATAATCATAGAGAATCATTTCTTGTTAGTCAAGACTCATTTCCAAGACTATCTTAGTGGACAAAGTCTATTTCTGAATCGAGTTCACTCCTCATTTCAGTCCTGTTTCACTGAACTAGTTTAACCTACCGTTCTTGCCATGCCTATCTCATGAGATATAAAATCTTTACCCAATGAATTGGAGGTAGATATAGGTCCCACCCATATCATAATGATACCATTCTTATGTGTGCCACAATATCATAAACCATACATCATAGCATTACCCATGTAATAAAAATCGGAATCTTAAACATCAAGACATCATAAAACAATTCATATAAGATAAAGGAATTCATAAAAATATTTCCATCACAAAATAATCACATCAATATAATAATAGGGATAGAAACATAACCCTATATTATCTTAGATGGAAAATAATTTTGATAAAACACTTGAACTCCATTCTTGAGGGGAATATCCTTTCTACTTCGAAAACATTTTCCTTTCTTAACATGTTTTACAATTTTAAACTAAAAGAAGTTGATTAAAAATAAAATTGAAAACTTGTAAAGGAATATTCTTGGAAATAATGTTTTAAAATTCCATTCATTCCGTATAAGTTAAAAAAAATATTCTTCTTGTACTTTTGTCGGAAAAGTCAAAAAGTACCTCGTACGGAAAACGACAAAAGATTCCTTTCATATCTTTTACTATAAACTCCCCATAGGGTAAAAATGGATTTAAAAAATTGTATGTGTATGTAAATAATATTACATATTGATGAAACATGGATTTGGATGATAAAATATACCCCAGTAAATACCAAAGTATAAACAATCTCGGATAAAAATGAGATTGTGATATTTCCCTTACCTTAGGTCCGATTTACTTCGTATGTGTCCGAACCTACTGTATAATGATTTAAATAATGTTATTGACTTATTAAAGAATCATAATTATTGTTATGATATCATATATGGTCATATTCTTTGCTTCTTAGTAGTAATACTTCATTGCTACTTGTTATTCGGGTGTTTATAACTTTTTATTCTTATGCATGTTTTGTCGAATAAATTCTTATTCTTCTCTTTAGGTTATAGATACATCATTTAAATAATGGTATTAATGTACTATATATCATATTTATTCATTCAAATCATTTATATAATCATTATGTAATGAAGATCATGTAGAACAAATCACATCACATCGTGGAGACGGTATTTCGTACGTACGCACGAGCGATGATATCGTTCCCATGATCGTGGAATTGTATTGGAGTGTATTTATACTATTTCAGAATCAATATAAATATATAATAATCATATATAGTAATTATTTACACCATTATACCCATCCAAGTAAGGTGGTGGTGGAAAATATATTACACCACGGCTTGGAGACGGTATTCCGTACCTACGCACGAGCGGTGATTTCGTTTTCTATAGGATGGATAGATGGCGAAATTGGGTTGTTTCATACATATAATAACATATCAGTATATGAGTGATACTGATGTTATTACTTCATAATGAAACAACTAAAGAAGAAGAAGTGGAAGAAGAAATAAAGATGAAAGAATCGGTAACGGACATTACCTCTTCTTTGAAGCGCTTCTTTGAGACCTCCTTTTAGGGCACTAAAATTGGTCTTTGAAGAAGACAAGGACCTCTAGGATTTATCTAGGGATGTGGAGAGAAGAAATTGGCTGTGTTTGGCCGAGCTTGAAGGCTCAATGTGGTGTGAGGAAGAGGGGGAGGAGGCATGCTTTTATAATGGAGGAGAGGGACACCTTTGGAATAACTAAAAATATTATTTTATTATAAAGTCAAATTCGTTTTTTTAATAGCTCAAAATTGATATATTTAGAAGATAAGGTGGTTATAGGTCTAAATCCTCTCATCCAATAGAATTTAGAAAAGTTTAGGTATCAATATTAACCTTATCATTTAGATTTAACTTTAAGATAGATAATTTAACCTTTACCGTGTTTTCTTGTTTTCTTACACTATAAGGTTAATAATCTTACTATATCAAGTCAAACGAACCCCAATATGTTTATTATTAATATATATAACCATATCTAAGTCATTTGGCCGAACCATATATTTTTAGTAATAAAAGTAAAATTAATAGTACAATATTTGTTTTAAAAACTATTTTATGTCAATTTTGACACTATTTAGTAATTGATTTTTGTGAAAATCATAAAATAATGATTAGTTCTAAAAAAGATAATTAAATAAATAATAAAATGTCATATTAACCTATAAAATTATTGGAATTCATAAAATGTTTTATATTAGATTTATTTGGGTATTTATAACATCAATTAGGTCAATATTTCATTAATAAGATAATTACTGCATCATCGTTGTGTCATAAATAAATTAACTTTTTTAATGTCTTAAAATTTTAAATAAAATACCATTATGTTGGAAATATTTTTATCTTTCTAATTAATATTTATAGTCAAATTTATCTTATGTATAACCCCATATTAGATATGATTTACTTATTAAACTTTGATTTTAACTATTTTAACCCTTCGTTAAATAAATTAATAATAAATGTCCTAATTTAATCCAAGTGGGCCTAAATGGTCATATTTTATTCCTAAGGTTGTTTTGGTCGAATTACACTTATCCAATGTAATTATGACATGTGTTAGGGTAATAATAATAACACTTTTACACTTAATTACCCTATTTACTTTTAACCGTGGTAAAAAAAGTAAAAAGTTACTATTCACCAAAAATTCTTTTCATCTCATTGAACCACATTTTAGTCTGTGATATTAACTGTGTATCTTGGATTTTCGAAATTCCACTTACAGAAGCGGTAAAATGAAGTTTTATGAAAAATTCAGTTTTTTTAACTACCACTTAGTGGTTTCACTATTCAACAAAAATTGAAAGTTTTCAGAAAAATACCAAAATTTCACCCTAGGATAATTTCGATATTACGAATCCAAAAATGAAGTCCATTTTGAAAAATAAAATTTATAAAATTTCAAAAAGTGGTTATTACTATTCATAACGGCTAGTTTTAATAATATTTTAATAACATATCGTTGTTTAGTGAAACTCGGTATTGCATACGACGCAAGCTATTGAGTAAGGCCGCAGTTGCGTGTAAAGCAAGCCAAGCTAGTGTTGTGTGTAGTGAAAGATTCCGTTGATAAAAACAAAATATTTCTCATAAAAGTCTCAGGCGTTACATTCTACCCCCCTTAAAATGAATTTCGCCCTCGAAATTCGTCACTTTGTATCAAAAAGATATGGATACCTCTCCCTAATCATATCCTCAAGCACTCATGTAGCTTCTTCTAATTGGTGTTTCCTCCATAAAACATTCACCAAGCGAGTGGTCTTGTTTCGTAGGACTTTTTTGCAACAATCCAGAATCTCTATCGGCTGTTCTTCATAAGAAAGATCTTGCTCCAGCGGTACAACTTCTGAGCAAAGTACATGTGAAGGATCAGGTATGTACTATTCATGAGAGATACATGGAACACATCGTGAACATAAGAGAGATTCGGTGGAAGCGCCAATCGGTAATCTACCTTTCCAACATGATCCAGTATTTCGAAAGGACCGATATATCTAGGGCTCAACTTCCCCTTCTTTCCAAATCTCATGACTCTCTTCCAGGGAGATATTCGTAAGAACACTTTATCACCCACTTCAAAATCTATGTCTTTTCTTCAGTTGTCGGCATAAAATTTTTTTGGATTCTGAGCTGCTCTTATGTGTTGTTTAATAGATCGGACCTTTTCTGCCTTCTCATCAACAAGATCAGGTCCTAATAGCTTTCTTTCCCCAACTTCATCCCACCATGTTGGAGTCCTGCATTTATTTCCATAGAGAGCTTCATAAAGAGCCATCTGAATACTGGAGTGAAAGCTATTATTATAAGAAAATTCCACCAAAGGTAGGTGTTGATCCCAACCACCTTTGAAATACATAGAGAAAGCTCTCAACATATATTCTAGAGTTTGAATTGTTCTCTCAGACTGACCATCTATTTGAGGATGATAAGCAGTGCTGAAACTCAACTCTGTATCCAGAGTATGCTGAAGACTTCGCCAGAACATTGAGGTAAACCTCGGATCCCGATCAGATATAATAGAAAGTGGTACTCTATGAAGTCTTACCACTTCCTTTACATATATCCTGGCAATCTGATCTAGAGAGAAATCCTCTCTAACAGTGATGAAGTTTGCAGACTTTGTAAGACGATAAACTATGACCCAGATAACATTATTTCCATTGGATGTTTTAGGAAGTCCTGTGACAAAGACCATAGTGATGTTTTCCCATTTCCATTCGGGTATGGGTAATGGTTGTAACATCCCCTTAGACTTCTGTCTCTCACCATTAACTAGCTGAAAAACCAAGCATCGAGAGACATATTCCGCAACATCTCTTTTCATGCCATCCCACCAGAAGTACCCTTTCAGGTCCTTATACATCTTCGTGCTTCCAGGATGAATAGAGAATTAAGAACTATGAGCCTTATCCAGCAGCTCCTTCTTTAATTCGGGGATGGGAGGAACACAAACCCGATTCTTGAACTTTATTATCCCATCACAATCAAGGATGAATTTAGGAACATTTCTCACCTTCTTTTGTAACTCGACATCTTCTTTCTATGCCTCTTTAATCTTCACATGTATAGATGGTTGAACATTCATTTGAGAAACATTAGATTTTCCCCCTTCCATTATAATTCCAAGATCCATACTTTGTAAATCCATAAAGATTGGATCTTTTGTGATCCTCGTCATGGATAAACTGGCATGGTCTTGTCGACTTAATGCATCTGCCACCTTGTTTGCTTTCCCAGGGTGGTAATGAATTGAGCAGTCGTAATCCTTAATCAGCTCCAACCATCCTCTTTGGCGCATATTCATCTCCTTTTGTGTGAAAATATACTTTAAACTTTTATGATCAGTATAAATATCACACCTTTCACCATAAAGGTAATTCCTCCAAATCTTTAATGCAAAGATTACCGCAACTAACTCCAAATCATGAGTTGGTTAATTTTGCTCATGGATTTTCAACTTTCATGAGGCATAACCTATCACCATATCATTTTGCATAAGAACACACCCCAATCCCTTCTTGGATGCATCACTGTAGATCACAAACCTTTCTCCACTACAAGGCAGTGTGAGCACATGTGCACTGGATAACCTTCATTTCAACTCCTTGAAATTCTCTTCACATTCCTTCGTCCAGACAAACCTAACTCCTTTCCGAGTCCGCTTGGTGAGTTTATTAGATAATCGTGAAAAATATTTCACAAAACATCGATAATATCCATCCAAACCAAGAAAACTTCAGATCTCAGTTACTGTTGTTGGTCTCGATCATCTTTTGATAACCTCTGCTTTTGCTGGATCCACAGATATCCCCTCTTTTGAGATTATGTGACCCAAAAATGAAACTCTTTGAAGCCAAAATTCACACTTGGTAAATTTGGCATAAAGCTTCTCCTTTCTCAGGGTCTTCAGTATAATTCTCAAGTGATCTTCATGTTCTTCCTTGCTCATTGAATATACAAGAATATCATCTATAAAGACTACCACAAACTGATCAAGATAGTCTCTAAATACTCTATTCATTAGATCCATGAAGATAGTAGGGGCATTAGTAAGACCAAATGGAATCACTATAAATTCATAGTGTCCATACATTGTACGGAAAGCCGTCTTTGGTATATCCTCCCTTTTGACCCTTAATTGGTGATACCCTGAACGAAGATCAATCTTGGAAAAGTACTGAGCTCCTCCTAGTTGGTCAAATAAGTCATCAATGTGTGGGAGAGGATATTTGTTCTTGATAGTGGTCTTGTTATGTTCTCGATAATCATTTAAGAGTCTCATTGATCCATCTTTCTTCTTAACAAATAGAATATGTGCTCCCCAAGGTGACGCACTAGGGCGTATGAATCCCTTATCAAGATTCTCTTGGAGTTTCTTCTTCAACTCCTGCAACTCAATTGGGGCCATTCTATAAGGTGTCTTTGAAATAGGCAAAGCACCCGGTACGAGTTCTGTTGAAAACTAAACTTCACGATTTGGTGGAAGACCGACAATTCCTCCAGAAAGACATCGTCAAACTCTCGTACAATGGGAATATTCTCAATCGTGATTTTCTCACCAACCATTTTTGATAAATAACCTTCATTTAGTGGAATCAAGACCCATAAGATGGAAGAAATTTCCACTGGAAGGTTATTTTCATCCTTGCATCGATAGACGATCATAGATTGATCTGGAATATGAGATGTGACTTCCCTTGTTTGGAAATTGATATGAGCTCCATATAAAGAAATCCAATCCATGCCAAGAATCACATCAAATTCCACTATAGGAAGGATCACAAGATTTACATGAAGCACTTTCCCACAATCTTCAATCGGAGAAGAATTATAAACTGTTGATGCGACTGTTGTTCCATTAGGGGTTGTCACATCTAACTCAACATCTAATTGTTGAGGTAATACGGTGATATCCTTAGAAAATTCTTCAGAAATAAATGTGTGGGTGGATCCAGAATCAAATAAAACATTTTCTACTTTAGAGTGGATGGTAAGTGTACCTTTCACCACATCATTATCGTACTCCACATCGTTGATCAAAATTGCATCTGACTTTCCTTTGTCTTTAGCCTTAAGAGTTTGTTGACGTCGACCATCATCATTAACCCTTGGATTTGGGCATTGACTGGCATAATGCCCCATCTCCTTGCACTTGAAACATTGAAGTGTATTAGGTTCATTCTGTGTATCCATTCCTTTGTTTGCATCATTAGACATCTTCTTCCCATCATTGCGGCATTCAAATGCTCGATGACCTTCCTTTCCACATTTGAAACATTTACTTGCCCCTTTAAGACAACTCCCTCCATTTTTCTTTCCACACATTGAGCATAATGGAAAGCTCATCTTCTTTTCAATGTTCTCTTTAGATTTTCCTTTGAATTCCATTTTCCTCTTCTTGTCAAACCCATATGACTGATGGGTTACTCCAATCTCCATCTCGACTTTGGGAGAACATCAAACGATTTCCTCATAGCTATTGAAGTCCCTTATGGATAACGCCCTTCTAAGACTTGGTTTTAAGCCACTAAAGAATCGATCGATCTTACTCTCAGGTTGGATAATAATACCAGAACGTACCTTGAATGTCTTGTAAAATTTGCTTCATAGGTACCAACAGATTTATCATCCTTTTTCTTCAGTTCAAGAAACTCTTTCTCCATCTTTGTTCGGAGAATACGAGGGAAGTAATTATTGAAAAATAAGTTCTTGAACTCATCCCATTCCATGGAAACAATTTCATCACTTTGCCTCATATTCTTAATAAGATTCCACCATTGATTAGCATCTCCTTCAAAACGATACACTTCTAGGATGACTTTATCATGTTCAGAACATTGAAGAACTGAAAATATCTTTTCAGTAGTACTAATCCATTGTTCAGCAACTAATGGATCGGTAGACCCGCTGAATGAAGGTGGACGCTGCCTCATGAAGGATTCAACATAATTTTGCTCCTTACTTTGCTTTTTTGGAAGTCCTGCATGATTCATAGCTTGAGAAAGTTGTGTGAGCATGGCTACAAGATTTTTCACTCTAGATCCCATAACTTTAGGTTGCTCAGGGGGACAATCATTTCATTGCCCATCGCATTCCGCATTAACACGGTTCCTTCAGCTTCCAGCCATTGACAAAAACCAAGAGGAATAGTGTGAGAAACACTAATTATAATAAGAAAACCACATAATCAAGAATAAAGTTTCACACTTAAGGTCTTATACTAGGTTATTCATTTCCATTTCTAAAACACTAAGATTGTGTTCTATTCTTAGACTTATCCTTAGGGTTCTTACTATGGCTTTCGCATCCTAGTTTCCAAAGGATGGCTATATCCTCCCTCTGATACCAACTATAATGGCTCATACTTTACATACGTTGTTATTACTTCAAAATTGAAGAAAACTTATTACAAAATATAACAAAACCAGGAAAGTACTATATAGGTATAGTGTCTTTAGAAACTAGGAAACATAAACAACTCGTTCATAAAGCGTCTACACTGTCTCCCATTTATTTCATCGTATCTATTGTCCCTTTTGGAATATCTTACTTAATAAGATTCTTCCTGACCTGGGGAAAGAAAAAATTCAAAAGGGTGAGCTCAAATGCTCAGTAAGAGTAATCAAAAGAAATATCCATCACATTATATTCATAATAACATAACATTTTGGAAATCTTAACCTGCAAAAGAGAGCATAATTTCATAACATGGGATAAATCATAGTAGTGAAATGTAATCCCATTAATAATAACATAAAACATGAAACTTTGTGGAATACACACATAATCATATAGAATCATTTCTTGTTAGTCAAGACTCATTGCCAAGACTATCTTAGTGGACAAAGTCCATTTCTGAACTGAGTTCACTCCTCATTTCAGTCCTGTTTCACTGAACCGGTTTAACCTGCCGTTCCAGCCATGTTTATCTCATGAGATATAAAATCTTTACCCAATGAATTGGAGGGAGATATAGGTCCCACCCATCTCATAATGATACCATTCTTATGTGTGCCACAAAATCATAAACCATACATCATTGCATAACCCATGTAATAAAAATGGGAATCATAAACATCATGACTTCATAAAACAAATCATATAAGATAAAGGAATTCATAAAAATATTTCCATCACAAAATAATCAAATAAATATAATTATAGGGATAGAAACATAACCATATATTATCTTAAATGGAAAATAATTTTGATAAAACACTTTAACTCCATTCTTAAGGAAAATATCCTTTCTACTTCAAAAACATTTTCCTTTCTTTACATGTCGTACAATTTGAAACTAAAAGAAGTTGATTAAAAATAAACATGAAAACTTGTAAAGGAAGCTTCTTTTAAATAATGTTTTAAAAATCCATTCATGCCGTATTAGTTAAAAATATATTTTTCTCGTACATTTGTCGGAAAAGTCAAAAAGTACCTCGTACAAAAAACGACAAAATATTCCTTTCATAACTTTACTATAAACTCATAAAAAGGTAAAAATGGATTTAAACAATTGTAAGTGGATGGAAATAATATTACATATTGAGGAAACATGGATGTGGATGATAAAATACACCCCATTAAATACCAAAGTATAAACAATCTCGGATAAAAATGAGATTGTGATATTTCCATTACCTTAGGTCCGATTTGCTACGTATGTTTCCGAAACTCCTGTATAATGATTTAAATAATGTTATTGACTTATTCCAGAATAATAATTATTGTTATGATATCATATGTGGTCATATTCTTAGCTTCTTAGTAGTAATATTTCATTGCTACTTGTTATTCGGGTGTTTAAAAATTTTTGTTCTTATGCATGTTTTGTCTAATAAATTCTTATTCTTCTCTTTAGGTTATAGATAAATAATTTCCAGAATGGTATTAATGTACTATATATCATATTTATTCATTCAATTCATTTTATAATTATTATGCAATGAATATCATGTAGAACGAATCACATCACATCGTGGAGACGGTATTCCGTACGTACGCACGAGCGATGATATCGTTCCCATGATCGTGGAATTATATTAAAGTGTATGTATACTATTTCAGAATCAATATCACTTTATAATAATAATATATAGTAATTATTTACAACATTATACCCATCCAAGTAAGGTGGTGGTGGAAAATAGATTACACCATGGCGTGGAGACGGTATTCCGTATGTACGCACGCGCGGTGATTTCGTTTTCCGTAGGATGGATAGATGGCGAAATAGGGTTGTTTCATACATATAATAACATATAAGTATATGAGTGATACTTATGTTATTACTTCATAATGAAACAACTAAAGAACAATAAGTGGAAGAAGAAATAAAGATGAAAGAATCGGTAACGAACATTACCTCTTCTTTGAAGCGCTTCTTTGAGACCTCCTTTTAGGGAACTAAAATTGGTCTTTGAAGAAGACCAGGACCTCTAAGATGTCTCTAGGGAAGTGAAGAGAAGAAATTGGAAGGGGTTTTCCAAGCAGGAAGGCTCAAAGTGGTGTGAGGAAGAGGGGGAGGAGGTTCCCTTTTATAAGGGAGGAGAGGGGCACCTTTGGAATAACTAAAAATATTATTTTATTATAAAGTCAAATTCGTTTTTTTAATAGCTCCAAATTGATATATTTCGAAGATAAGTTGGGTATAGATCTAAATCTTCTCATCCAATATAATTTAGACAAGTTTAGGTACAATTTTAACCTTATCATTTAGATTTATCTTTAAGATAGATAATTTAACCTTTACCGTGTTTTCTTGTTTTCTTACACTATAAGGTTAATAAACTTACTATATCAAGCCAAATGAACCCCAAGTTGTTTATTATTAATATATATAACCTTATATAAGTCATTTGGCGGAACTTTATATTTTTAGGAATAAAATAAAAATTAAATATATAATATTTGTTTTAAAAGCTATTTTATGTCAATTTTGACACTATTTAGTAATTGATTTTTGTGAAACTCATAACAGAATTATTAGTTCTAAAAAAGATAATTAAATCAATACTAACATGTCATATTAACCTAGAAAATTATTGTAATTCGTAAAAAGTCTCAAATTAGATTTATTTGGGTATTTATAACATCAATTATGTCAATATTTCATTAATAAGATAATTACTGCATCATCGTTGTGTCATAAATAAATTAAATTATTTAATTTCACAAAATTATAAATAAAATACCATTATGTTGGAAATATTTTTATCTTTATAATGAATATTTATAGTCGAATTTATCTTATGTATAACCCCATTTTAGAGATGATTTACTTATTCAACTTTTATTTTAACTATTTTAACCCTTCATTAAATAAATTAATCATAAATGTCCTAATTTAATCCATGTGGGCCTAAATGGTCATATTTTATTCCTAAGGTTGTTTTTGGTCGAATTACACTTATCCAATAGAATTAGGACATGTGTTAGGGTAATAATAATAACACTTTTACCCTTAATTACCCTATTTACTTTTCACCGTGGTTAAAAAAAAAGTAAAAAGTTACTATTCACCAAAAATTATTTTCATCTCATTGAACCACATTTTAGTCCATGATATTAAATGTATCTTGGATTTTCGAAATTCCACTCACTAAAGCGGTAAAATTATGTTTTATGAAAAATTCAGTTTTTTTTTACTACCAATTAGTGGTTTCACTATTCATCAAAAATTGAAAGTTTTCAGAAAAATACCAAAATTTCACCCTAGGATAATTTCGATATTCCGAATGAAAAAATGAATTCCATTTTAAAAAATAAAATTTATAAAATTTCAAAAAGTGGTTATTACAATTCATAACAGTTAGTTTTAATAATATTTTAATAGCATATCGTTGTTTAGTGAAACTCGGTATTGCGTACGACGCAAGCTATTGAGGAAGGCCGAAGTTGCGTGTAAAGCATGCCAAGCTAGTGTTGTGTGTAGTGAAAGATTCCTTTGATAAAAACAAAATATTTCTCATAAAATGCTCAGGCGTTACCATACACCCCTTCCATTGTAATGATAATACCCTAAACTATATAACAAATCAGAAAAAAAACATATACAATATTTATTGATGATGAAAATGATCCCAATATCCTCCATCCAATGTTATGTCTCTTGATTAGTGATTAAACACATGGCCATTTCCATGAAATAAGGTTGAAATGAATGGAACATCCCCTTCCATTACATATCATCCTAATAAAAAATAAACCTCTAGTATTCAATGGTGAAACATTACCCAAATAAATAACATAAACCACACTTTTTTGGTGAAGAATATAAATATAGTATACGAAAGGAGGAATGCCATATTCCTGTAGAAGTGGATTTATCAACTGCGAATTAACTTTTTCATTTTAATCATCCCAGAACCCCTCTGCCCCATTTGAAATAGAACTCAAACATGTATGACGTTGGTATTAATCTGATGTCTTTACACCATAAGTATTTTAACATTTCGTAATACATTTAGAAAGGTTAGGGTCCTAACATCATTCATAGGGGGGCTTAAAGGCTCGTTTCATTATTAATCTCACATTCTATCATTGCATAATATGTTTTGTTAACAAAATTTCATTAACAACCAAAGCATTCCACAATAGTTCCAAACTCAAAACTCTAAATAATATCTTAAACAACTCCTTTTGGAGAACTCTTTCATAAACCCCCAATAATTATACCCCAACCAGTCCTTTATTTAAAATAAGGAGTCATCATTGCTTCCATCCACCAATATGGATCAATTTTGTGACTGGAACGTATTGTATATCCTAAAAATATTAAGGACATTACACTCATCTTTCATTGGAATATATATATATATATGTGGTTCCACTAACCAATAACAATAATAATAATCCAATTTACTATTCATGTAAACCTAAAATGAATGAATAGAAAATGGATACCAATTTCACAAAATTTAAAAAAAATAGAAAAACAATAATATGGAGTCATATGAAACAACTCTAAGCTATGAGATAGTATTGTAAAGAAAAACTATCATAATACACTATGAAACATCAATAAAAATCCCATATTTATATGGGGTGAGAATAAATTATATACTCATAAGATTATGTCCCTGGTGTATCCTGAAAAAGTAAAAGAATTATACTAACTTTCTAGGTGAAAAAATAGAGGAACTAACCAGCACCAAATAGGTCAACTAGTTCCCCGAGCATCACTGATATCCTCTCACCTAATAATGCCTCCAATTATAGTAAATTAATATCGAAATAATATATATAATGGAACCCCACTAATTTATCCCAACTGAATTTTCTCTACCACCCATTGTCAATGAATCATAGATCCCAATCCCTTTTATATCCACCAATGTTATCATCTACCATATATCATATCTCATGAAACAAACATTATATCAAATCGCATAGATCTATTCAAATATTTCATATCATATGGACATATAATTATGGTATAATGAGTGAATAAGATATCAACCTCATGCCTTCCCCTACCACAAATAACCCCAACACATATATAATGATCCAATATAGATATCAGCATTATCTATTGATGAATACCGAGATGTGGAGAGGGGCTAGTCCTTTCTATATATCATCCCTATTATGGATGATAAGGAATAATACTCCATGGGTATTGGGTGTCATTCAAGATATCTGACAATGTTGGGGTGCATAATAAAATCATAAGATTATATATTTATGTATTATTCTCACACTATGACATGTGACTACTAAAATTACACCACCAACGACAACCTATAATACATAATATCCTACCACATGAATCAAAAAATGGACCTTAGTCTAAGATCCATATCCTATTAATAAATATAAAATATCAATTAATAATCTAATAAATTTGATTATAAATTTAAATTCTCAAAACACTATTATTTATCCTTTAGCATATTATTACATAATATGATATTATTCTATTAGTATTGAACCCATAATAAAATATAAGCATGAAAAGAGTGTACATATCCACCAATTCCACCTACATGAAATCAATGATGACCCCAAGTCACACTTGATCAATTCCCCCAATATACAAAAAACTAAGTACACCATTCCAAAAAATACAATGCAATCATGCATAACACAATAATTCCCCCACTCTACACAAAATATGTCATGAATAAGAATGCATATTCATCACATTATTTTCATTTACTAGTTTTAAAAATATTAATATTTAATTAGTTTTTTAAAATAATGAAAAATATACATGGAATAACTGAATAATAAGAATATAATATTAAAAAATAATAATAAATATCAAGGAGAAAAAATAAATGAAATTACATCATACCATTCAGTTAAATCTGATTTGTTTTGTTTATTATTGTTACTGTGTAAATTCATACAACCCACCAAATCTAAATAAAAAGTATATTAATCTAACAATTTTTAATTAATAAAGTACAGAACATGAATCCCTTACCAAAGAATAATATTTTATATTAACGTCACAAATACCAAAAAATTGAGGATAAAAGGGATGGAAATACCCTTTTAAATGATCATTGAATCAATTTGGAAAATATTGATATCTCATCAACATCACCTCCGAAAAAAATAACTAAACTCTATATGATAGGTATATAATGTAGCTTATAATAAAATAAGGAAGAACATATATAAAATAATAAGAATAAATCAACCTGAATAATTTATATAAAATCTATACAATCCAATGATGAACTACAATGATCTGAGGATTTTAGGGATTTCACAATTTCATAGGTATCACCATAATGGGGTAAAGAGGTAAATTATAGGGGTGATAATATATATAGATTGCATAGAAATCACTATATTAATTAAATTAATGAAAAGTTCAATCTCAGCAACTAAAACTATTCACAACTTCAAATAAAACAAGTCCTCTATCTGAAAATCATGAGTGGGATTTAATGCTTTGAATATAGCCTTGAAATTGTGAAACATTTGAGGAAAATATCCTAAAAAACTATGCCACATAGATTCACTCCATGAAAAATAAGTCACATCATGAAGAAGTCGTGGGCATAAATTCTAGAAACCATGTCAGCCATGTGGTGAATCCCCTTGAAAATATCATTTATTTAATGACACAATGATTCATGGTTTGACTCAACACATATTGATATAGAATGAACTCCAATTCCTCATATTCCATCCTCAAATCCATCTCAAGTATCCCAAATCAGAAAACCCAAAAAGTGATTAGCTATAATGGTAAGATACATCACAAAGTGATTATATATAAGAGTTTTCTACATGATAGTTCAATACACTGGAACAACATAAAAATTGGATATGGTAGAGTGATGGTGAGTTTTATGATAATATAATGTATTACTTAAAAATAACTAGATAATCCCCTAATTTTAGATTAGTTAAAATTTAGAAGTTGAGTTGTAGATCTTCCATCATGAAAGGTACATTTGTGTGACCTGGACTTGAGAAACTCTCATGGGCATATGAGAATAATGATGTAAGAAAATAGAAAATGAAATTGTCATGGAGTATCATTAAATTACATTCAATAATTGTATTTTGAATAATATTGGGGTGAAGGATATTGTAAAAGGGTAATGGATAAAATATTATTATGAATAGGACTAGGAGAACACTAGTGTTATTCATTTATTAATATCATTTTATATACTCCCTCTACTGATTTTCAATTAAATGTGCATAACTTATGTTAAATACTCATGCTTTAATATTAAATATTATTTTGGAGTATTGTTTCGAATAATACAGATTCATGTCTGTTTAGTATTTTAAATATAACTCTCACCTTACTAATCCAACTTGTGTGATTCTTGTCCTATAGGTTTCTCAATTCAATTTCCTACAAATCACTCAACTAGAGCATTGGCTAATTCGGCCATTTGAAGGGACATATGGACCACACAAGATGACCCACCAGATCTGCCTAATTTCTGGACCAGCCTTGAAGATTTCATTACTGGGCTCAATCTCCCAGCCCAAATGAGTGGATATTCTTCTTCAAGCTCTGGGATTTCTTATGGAGTCATGGATAATAATTTAAAGGCCCAACGCTACCATTTTTGTGCCCAATGGATCCATTGAAATCAAGCCCACCATTCTGTCCGGGATTATAAATCATCCCACAATTCTTGACTTTTCAACTTCTCCACTTGTCCAAAGAATCTAATATTTTGTGGTGTGAAAGCTAAGATATGGAGGATCAACGTTCCAGAATAAATGTTTCGGATTTGAAGGCATCTACATTGCCATAAATGCATTCAAATTTAGGCCATGGAAACCTTCTAGATAAAATTGGACAGTAGAAAGGTTTTTAGTAATCCGGCCATAACGTTGGACAAAAAAGTCCAATGACAGCCCAATTTTGAGGGTGACTAGTCCACATACATATCTACAATATTGAAGAAGGATATCTCTCGAGATTAATCTGTCTGAAAGGTTATATTGGCGGTCCAACTGGAGTTGATGTTTGGGAATGAAAACAGTCCACTACCTTTGGCAATAAATTCACTCCCCTCTTCTCCTTGTAAGAGGTTGGCATTTCAGAAGAGCGGATATCATATTGGCACGACAAAAGCACTGAAAAAGGATTGGGAGGACTTGACATACTCAGGTTTTCACTTGAGATACTTTTCCTCCTCTCTTTGTTTTCACTTACATTTTTGTTCTTCATTTTTGTAATTTTGTAAGTCATTTCTTTTGTAATTCTGTTTTAATGAAAGTTTCTTCTTCAATATCTCTTATTATCTTCCACCTTCTATAGTATAATATTCATGGCCTTAAAATAGTTTGAATCATTTTAAATTACAGTACCTTATCTTTCTTCCTCATTCAATCGAAATTCCATTTTTGATTCTCAAAATATTTCGTGTGTGTGTTCGGCACACTACTCTTATCTTGTCCCTTTTTTTTCTTCTCTTTATAATTAATCACCATAAATATATATTACCAGATTAATAAACATCATAATGGTTGATTAAATATCTCATTTGGGTGAGTTTTAATTTAGGTATGTTAAGCGATTGAGAGCTTTTTCTCGATTAGTATTCGTTGAATTAACATTGTGTATGTTGGACTTAGCATGTCATGGATTAATGACTTGATTTGTTTAACGTGTGTTTTCCATGGATTATTGGAACCATAAATACACTACCCTAAGAAATATTTGATCAAGATTAGAACCCTAAGTTAATTTAACGCTTGGATTAATGCCTTAACACTTAGGAATTCTAATCAACATCATCTTGTGACATGGGTGTTAATTTAAATGCAATATAAAGCAAAGCTCAAGGATATCATAAGCTTAACTAACCTAATGATGAACTCACCCCAATCTTTATCAACTTGCTAAATTAAAAAATCATTCATTAAACATTTCAAATAATCTCTGCAAACAAACCCCCCAATCAAAATACAATCAACTAAAAATAATTGACTATTACGAAGTACCATCGACGAGGATTCAACCCGAGTGCTGCTATACACATTAGCAGAGCACCGGAACTTTGATCGGTCGATAGGCGACAATCGTCCGTGCATTTCAAATGGCTTCGTTGCTGAGGACGGTGCTTTAAGTAGTCATTAGTTTCTGGTTATTGTCAAAAAAACCAAAAAAAACAAAATTAAAAAAAAAATTGAAAAAAAATCACAAAGAAAAACCCGTCTTCCTCTTTCTTCCAAAATCTCTCTGAATGCCCCATAGCCTTCCAATCAATCCCTCGAATTTGTTTGACCCTGAAATTGATATAAATCTTCGTCGACTTAGTAGTACCATTAGGGATAACCAAATCACCCAAGAACCAATCATTTCCCTACCAATTGAATTCGATATGGCCAATCCTAGGGAACAAGCATTGAAAGAACTTACTTCCCCTGATATGAATTACCAACCTCTTGGTATTCAATATCCAAACATAGAAGCTGACTTCGAACTCAAATCGGGTTTGATTCATCTTCTCCCTCATTTTCACGGGCTAGCTGGTGAGGATCCACATCTTCAACTTAAAGAGTTCCAGGGGGTGTGCTCTACCATGAAGCCTCAAGGGGTTTCTAAATAACAAATCAAGATTAGAGCTTTCCCCTTTTCCCTAGCGGATTCTGCCAAGTCTTGGCTCTACTACCTCCCACCTGGTTCCATAAACTCATGGGTTGACATGAAAATACTTTTCCTTGAGAAGTTCTTTCCCACTTTCCGAACAGCTTCTATCCGAAAGGAAATAAGCGGCATCCGTCAATTCCCTAATGAATCACTCCATGAGTATTGGGAGAGGTTCTAAAAGCTTGTGGAAACTTGTCCACACCATCAAATCTCTAACCAAATCCTGATCCAATACTTCTATGAGGGGTTATTGGCTATGGAGCGAACTCTCATTGATGCCGCAAGTGGCGGTGCTCTTGTTGACAAAACTCATGCAGCTGCACGAGAACTCATAAGCAACATGGCTACAAACACGTAGCAATTCCATACTCGAGCACATGATCATGTGAAACAAGCCCAAGAGAATGAATCCATATAGCCCAACAAGATGACTGAGTGGATGAGTGAACTTACAGGTCTCGTGCGTCAACTAGGTGTGGCTTCCAAACCCCCAAACTCCTCTCCTCAACAATCTCTTTTCACTGGGCCTGTCAAGAACTGTGGAATCTGCAACTCACCAACTCATCCGACTGACACATGTCCACAACTTCAAGATGATCCATCTGATTCATCTAGTCCAATGGAGCTCAATGTGGAATATGCTCAGCGAAACTTCAACCCTCAACAATCAGTTCAGTTTTTTAGAAACTTCAACCAACCCCACTCTGAGCCCTTCTCTTCTACCTTTAACCCACCTCTGAGGTATGGTAATCCCATTTCTCATCCTCCTCAGTTCCCGCATCAAAATCCAAACCACTTCCAATATGGTCAAAGTGGTGGTAACATCCATCAACCTTATTCTTTTGTTCCTCAACCCCAAAGGAACAATCCTCCTCCTGGATTCCACTATCCTAACGAGCCTTCCCAATTCCCCACCCAATACAATTGCTTTCCCAAGAACCAAAATCAAGGCCAACCCAATTTGGGACAAGCCACTTCTTCTAAAAAACCATGGGAAAGTGTTGTAGAGGATATTGCTTCCTTCACCCGTTCTAGCCTCAAGAACATTGAAACCCAAATAGGTCAACTTGCATCCCACCTTAGCCAGCAACAACCATCCAATTCATCCCAACTCCCATCTCAACCATTGCCCAACCCTATGGGTAATGTAAGTGCAATTGCACTTAGATCGGGAAAGCAAATTGCTATGCCCCATGCTGATTCCTCTACCTCCCCTTTCGATGTTGATCTAGAAAATGAAAATAACAAAAAGCTGGAAAAGGAACTTGAATCCACTCCTTCACCTCCTTCCATTCCTCTAAGGAACCCAATTCCTTTTCCTCAAGCCAACTCCAAGCCTAAGAAGTCCTTTGAACCTGATCCTGAAATGCTTGACATGTTTAGACGTGTTGAAGTGAACATCCCCCTCTTAGATTCCATCAAACAAATCCCTAAGTATGCCAAGTTTCTTAAGGAATTGTGCACCCATAAGAGGCATCTTAGGAACATTGAAAATGTTTCAACCCAACAGACCATTCCCATGAAGTGCAAAGAACCAGGGACCTTCATGGTTCCATGTCAAATAGGGTGTTACAACATTGATGATGCACTTATAGACCTTGGAGCCTCAATAAATTTCATGCCCAAATCCATTTTCTCCAACCTTGGTCTAGGTACCTTGCACCCAACGGGTGTTTTCATTCAATTAGCCAATCGAAGCACGTCCAGTCCTGAGGGGATAATTGAGGATGTTTTTGTTCGGGTCAATGATCTTATCTTCCCAGCTGATTTCTATGTCCTTGACATGGAAGGTGAGACGACCTCTTCTCGATCTCCCCTAATTCTAGGAAGACCATTCCTCATAACTGCTATAACCAAGATCAATGTCCATTCAGGAATCTTATCCATGGAATTTGGTGACCAAGTGGTCATGTTCAACATTTTTTAAGCCATGCGAAACCCATTAGAGAATCACTCTGCATTCTCTATTCATGCATCTGATGACACTTCTAAGAGTCAACTCAGCTCCATTTCATCATGCTCATCATGTTCTAATGAAAGTGGAGACTGTGAAATCTGCTCAATGATTAACCAAGTTATAAATGGAGAAGTTGATGTTGACCTTTCTTTCTTAGACTCCATCAATAAAAGTGAACTTGAAAACTCTCTTGAATCCCACATCAACTCTGATCTCTACTGCTCCACCTTGGAAAGTGTTGAGGAAAATGATCCAAACCCATCTGGAATCCCTTCTCCTTGTCCTAACTTGTCTATCTCTCAAGTCAAGGCTGAAACTGATTTAAAACCACTTCCTTCACACCTCAAGTATGCATTCCTTTTCCATGATCCCTCCTACCCTGTCATTATCTCTGCTTCACTTTCTGAAACTGAGGAATTCCAACTTGTTCAAGTGTTAAAGGAAAACAAAAATGCCTTAGGTTGGACCCTAGAGGGTATTCCAGGAATCAACCATGCCCTTTGCATGCATCACATCCATCTAGAGGAATCATCCAAACCAATTAGGCAACCTCAAAGAAGACTCAATCCACTCATACTTGAGGTAGTTAGGGAAGAGATTACCAAGATTCTTCAAGCTGGTATTATCTACCCAATTTCTGATAGTGAATGGGTTAGTCCAATTCAAGTCGTTCCTAAGAAGGGCGGGATAACAGTTGTCACAAATGAACATAGAGAAGTGGTCACAACTCGAGTGAAAAACAAATGGGGTGTGTGCATCGATTATCGCAAATTGAATGCTGAAACACGAAAAGATCACTACCCACTTCCTTTCCTTGACCAAATGCTTGAGAGATTGGCCGGAAAGTCACACTATTGCTTTCTTGATGGTTACACCGACTACTTCCAAATTCCAATAGCACCTCGAGACCAAGAAAAGACCACATTCACTTGCCCCATTGGAACCTATGCCTATAGGCGAATGCCTTTTGGCCTTTGTAATGCCCCTGCAACATTCCAGCGGTGTATGATGAGTATCTTTTCTGAATTCATTGATAATTTCATGGAGGTCTTCATGGATGACTTTACCATTTATGGCGAGTCATTTGAATCTTTCTTACATTCACTCTCTTTGGTCCTTCAAAAGTGTGTCAAGTGCAACCTTGTGCTGAATTTTGAAAAATGTCACTTCATGGTTTCAAATGGGATTGTTCTAGGGCACATAATTTCTCAAGAGGGTATACAAGTTGATCCAGCCAAAAATTGAGGTGATCCAATCACTTCATGTTCCCAAATTAGTTCGATAGATTCGGTCCTTCCTTGGTCATGCCGGTTTCTATCGGCGATTCATTAAGAACTTCAGCAAGATTTCCCTCCCACTCACTCGTTTACTTCAAAATGATGTCACATTCAATTTTGATGAGGCTTGCAAGAGAGACATCATTGAACTCAAATCTGCTCTCACATCTGCTCCAATAATCCATCCCCATGATTGGTCCTTACCATTTGAATTGATGTGTGATGCTTCTGATAGGTCCATTGGGGCTGTTCTTGGTGAAAGAAGAGAAAACATTCCTCATGTCATCTTTTATGCCTCAGAAACATTGGATGAAACTCAATCACACTACACTATGACTGAAAAAGAACTTTTAGCTGTGGTTTTTGCCTTGGATAAATTCCGGCCCTATCTCTTAGGTGCCAAAATCATCATCTTCACGGACCACTCAGCATTAATGTTCTTACTTAAGAAAGGTGATTCCAAACCAAGGCTAATAATATGGATTTTAATGCTCCAAGAGTTTGACCTTGTGATAAAAGATAAACCTGGAAAAGAAAACCCTGTAGCTGACCACCTGAGTAGAATTTCTAATTCTTCTCATTCTGAAATAATTGATCCTGAATTTCCAACTGAACACCTCTCCTCTATCACTCCAAAGTTACCATGGTATGCCCCAATGGTCAATTACTTGGTTTCTGGTGTTTTCCCTGAATATTTTTCAAAACAACAAAAAGAAAAGATGAAAAGTGATTCAAAGCATTATTTTTGGGAAGATAATAAACTTTGGAAAACTGGGGCTGACATGGTAATTAGGAGATGTGTTGATGAAACTGAACAATCCTCCATCTTGGAATTCTGCCAGTCAATGCCTGGAGGTGGACACTTTGGACCACAAAGGACTTCTCGAAAGGTCCTAGATTCTGGATTCTTTTGGCCTTCACTCTTCAAGGACTCACACAAGTTCTGTCAATCATGTCCCACTTGCCAAAAGTTTGGCACAATTTCCAAAAGAAACGAAATTCCTCAAAATCCATTAATCTTCTGTGAGCACTTCGATGTTTGGGGCATCGATTTCATGTGACCTTTTCCCCCTTCCAATGGATTATCCTACATTCTCCTTGCTGTTGACTATGTTTCTAGGTGGGTTGAGGCCAAACCCACTAGGAAAGATGATGCTCAAACTGTGAGTGAGTTCCTCAAAACCCATATCTTCCATCGATTCGGAACACCACGTGCTTTGATAAGTGACTTAGGAACTCATTTCTATTATAGAACCATGGAGTCACTTTTGAAAAAGAATGGGGTTTTATATAAAACATCCACTGCATATCACCCTCAAAAAAATGGAATGGCTGAACTTTCTAACAGAGAAGTGAAAAGAGTGCTTGAAAGAATTGTTAAGCCCACAAGAAAAAACTGTCCCGGTAGACTCGGTGATGCACCTTGGGCCTATTGAACAGCCTATAAGACACTCATTGGGATGTCTCCATTTAGGATAGTTTTTGGTAAAGCCTGTCATTTACCAGTTGAAATCCAACATAAGTCATTTTGGGCTGTCAAAACTTGTAATTTTGATAGTGAAAAATCTGGTGAAGAAAGATTGTTGCAGTTGACTGAATTGGAGGAGCTTCGACTCGATTCGTATGAAAACTCCATTCTCTACAAAGAAAAGGCAATGTAACTCCATGACAAGCACATTCATCGAATGCTATTTCATGAAGGTGAAAAGGTAATGCTCTTCAATTCTCGATTTCGACTTCACCCAGGTAAGCTCAATTCTCGTTGGGACGGACCTTTTATTATTACTAATGTTTACCCATTTGGTGCAGTGCAAGTCCAAGACCCTTCTTCAAAAAGAACATTCACGGTAAATGGACACCGGTTAAAGCATCACCATGAGATGCCATTCACTTCAGGTTCCACATCGACTTCCATTGACCCACCACTAGATGGAAACGGCGACCCACCAAATCCAAACCAGGGGGCACCTCTTTCTCTTTAACTCTCTCTCTCCTCAATCTCTCTTCCCTATCTTCTTCTCTATATATCTTATTCTTCCTCTCTCCCTCTCATTTTTTATAGCATTCTTCCCCAACCTTTTTTCTATTTTCTCTTTTGTGTGGATGTGTCATTAAAAATAAAAAATTTAAAAAAAATAATTAAAAAATTGAAAATTAACAAAAAAAGGGGTGTCATAATTACTCATAATCCAATATTGAAATTCTGTCCAACAGTTTTGGGGAGTCAAAAGGCTTGTTTTAAACTCAAATATATTGAATTTTTATCTCAAACTTGGGTAAACAATTTTGTGTCAATAACAAACATTTTGAATGAACAATTTTTGGTGGAAAATGATTCTCCCCTACCATGAGGAATAAAATTAGCCTTCATGCCAAGGTCATCTATGGCCATCTTTTTCATTGTGTGTCTTCACCACTGATTGTGAGTCTTGAGTTTGTGGACCTTCGAGCTGAATTTCCATCTTTTGTGTGCATTGATATGATAGAGGCATTTTCTAAGCCACATGAGAATCAGAATAGCCAAATAGCCTCCCGTTACCCTTACATTGATCCTACTTTTGAAAGCCCCTTTGATCCTATGAAAACCTTTCTTTTGATAGCCACATTACAAGCCTAATACCTTGTCCCACCCAACATCTTCATTGATTTTCATTGTACAATTTATTGAAATTTAAGTGTGGGGGGAATGGACTTCATTTTTGGGCGTATTTTCATTGATTTCCAATGTGTCATCATATGCTTGAGGGAAAGAATCCATTCAAGTGTGGGGGAGAGGTTGTAATTCTGTGAGCTTTGGGGTGTATATGTGTAATTTTCATTTGTACAAAAGTCATTGACAATTCTTTAAAAAAAATGAAAAAAATTATATTAAAAAAAATGAAAAAAAAAGGAATGGGTTGTGTCTTGGGTGGGTCAAAAATCATTCATCATCAACCTTTGATCTTGTTATAAATACTAAAATTAGTTCCATGAGGAGATCAATCATGGGTTGGGAGATGACTGTGAGACTTGTTCCAAGCACAACATTCGAAAAAAAAGCAAAAAGAGAAAAAAAAATAACACTTAAATCATCTTGTATTGTGTCATTATTGGAAATCTTCCATGTTTTACATATTCCATCATCTCACCCTATTCCATTTTCTATCTCCCTCACTTTTCATTCATCACACATTCATGCCCTTGTAAATATGTGTTTCTATTTCCTTTTAAATCAAATTTCAAAAAAAATGTGCATTGATTTTTCCATGTTGGTGTTTTTAACCACTCTTTTACTTTGGACATTATATACCTACCATCCCATAGCCACTGGAAAACCCCTTAAAGTACCTCTTGATTCTTGTACACATTAGATTTGGGAATGGAATCTGAAATCTCTTACAAACTCTTGATTTTCACTTTTTGTTGGTGAATGAGTGAACCTCCTAAAATACATTTTTATCATCTTGAGAGGAGTAAGTTTTGAGTGTCTACATTTTCCAATTCAAACCTTGAACATGAAAAAAATGAATTGTTTCTGATAAATTATTGTGAACCAAATTTTTTATGGAATTCAATATGGATGAGTGAAATAGTCTAAACCTCCCCTGATTGGTGAAAAAGAAAATTTAATATTTGTTGGTGAATGAATATGGTTTTGTTTTGATTTTCTTTTGTGTTGGTTGTACATGAGGACATGTACAATATTAAGTGTGGGGGAGTTGATGTTATTCATTTATTAATATCATTTTATATACTCCCTCTACTGATTTTCAATTAAATGTGCATAACTTATGTGAAATACTCATGCTTTAATATTAAATATTATTTTGGAGTATTGTTTCGAATAATACAGATTCATGTCTGTTTAGTATTTTAAATATAAATCTCACCCTACTAATCCAAATTGTGTGATTCTTGTCCTGTAGGGTTCTAAATTTACTTTCCTACAAATCACTCAACTGGAGAATTGGCTAATTCGGCCATTTGAAGGGCCATATGGACCACAAAAGATGACCCACCGGATCTGCCTAATTTCTGGACCAGCCTTGAGGATTTCATTACTGGGCTCAATCTCACAGCCCAAATGAGGGGATATTCTTTTTCAAGCTCTTGAATTTCCAAAGGAGTCATGGATAAAAATTTAAAGGCCCAAATCTACCATTTTGGGTCCCAATGGATCCATTGAAATCAAGCCCACCATTCTGTCCGGGATTTTAAGTCAGCCCACATTTCTTGACTTTTCAACTTATCCACCTGTCCAAAGAAGCTCATATTTTGTGGTGTGAAAGCTAAGATATGGAGGATAAACTTTCCAGAAAAAATGGTTCGGAGTTGAAGGAATCTACATAGCCATAAATGCATTCACATTTAGGCCACGGAAACTTTCTGGATAAAATTGGACAGTAGAAAGGTTTTTCGTAATCCGGCCATAACATTGGTCAAACAAGTCCAATGACAGCCCAAATTTGAGGGTGACTAGTACACATCCATATATACAATATTTGAGAAGGATATCCTTCGAGATTCAACTGTCTGAAAGGTCATATTGGCGGGCCAACGTGAGGGGTAGTTTGGGAATGAAAACAGTCCACTACCTTTGGCTATAAATTCACTCCCCTCTTCTCCTTGCAAGAGGTTGGAATTTCAGAAGAGAGGATATCATATTGGCATGACCAAAGCTCTTCCAAAGGCTTGTGAGGACCTTCCATACTCATGTTTTCACTTGAGATACCTTTCCTCCTCTCTTTTTTTTCACTTACTTTTGTGTTCTTCATTTTTGTAATTTTGTAAGCCATTTCTTTTGCAATTCTGTTTTAATGAAAGTTTATTCTTCAATATCTCTTATTCTCCTCCACCTTCTGTAGTATAATATTCATGGCCATAAAATAGTTTGAATCATTTTATATTACAGTACCTTATCTTGCTTCCTCGTTCAATCGAAATTCCATTTTTGATTCTCAAAATATTTCGTGTGTGTGTTCGGCACACTACTCTTATCTTGTCCCTTTATTTTTCTTCTCTTTATAATTCATCACCATAAAAATATATTACCAGATTAATAAAAATCATAACGGCTGAGTAAATATCTCATTGGGGTGAGTTTTAATGTAGGTATGTTAAGCGATTGAGAGCTTTTTCTCGATTAGTATTCGTTAAATTAACATTGTGTATGTTTGACTTAGCATGTCTTGGATTAATGACTTGACTTGTTTAACGTGTGGTTTCCATGGATTATTGGAACCATAAATACACTACCATAAACAATATTTTATCAAGATTAGAACCCTAAGATAATTTAAGGCTTGGATTAAAGCCTTAACACTCAGTAATTCTAATCAACATCTTCTTGTGACATGGGTGTTAATTTAAATGCAATATAAAGCAAAGCTCAAGGATATCAAAAGATTAACTAACCTAATGATGAACTCACCCCAATCATTATCAACTTGATAAATTAAAACATCATTCATTAAACATTTCAATTAATCTCTGAAAACAAACCCCCCCAATCAAAATACAATCAACTAAAAACAATCGACTATTAAGAAGTACCATCACCGAGGATTCGACCCGAGTGCTACTATACACATTAGCAGAGCACCGGAACTTTGACCGGTCGATAAGCGACAATCGGCCATGCGTTTCAAACACCTCCGTTGATGTAAACTTTGTGCAACCAATTTCATGGGATATGATGACATATGTGATGTAGGTCCCCAGGTGGATACATTCATTGGTGAAGTAGTAGCCCTGGATGAGCTACATGAGTGAAGCCTATGACTTAGGTGATCCATCTGACCTAACAATCATAAATTAATTAGTGGATCTTACATAAATTCTATGGATCCTCTTTTCCTTAAAAATCAATTTGTATTTGGAATTGATCTGCAATTCCTTAAATTGAGGAATAATTCATCAGACACAATGAGAATGTCTGGATTGGATTGATATAATCCAATTGAAATAGTGAAGTATCCATAAATTATTTTTAGATGAAGTGATCCTATTTTGGATTGAACATAGATAAAAATTTGTATTCATGAAAATTTATAATGAATAATGTTCTTTGGTATGGAAAACTTCAAAAATTTATTATCCTTAGAGTTTACCTTCAATGTGAACTGAGTAAAATTATAAATGATCTATGCTTTTATTTCCAAATATGTGTTTTTTGTATATGTTATTGAAGTCAACTACTTCAATACGTTTCTAATAATATGAAAACAATATAAAATACAATCAATAAGGAAATTTATGTCCATAAATCACCCTTCCCTTATCATGGAGTCTTAGGATTGAATAATAAAACAAAATATTTAATTGATTCAACAACCTAAAGAATTAAAATAATAGTGTTATGATTTTCTAAAAATTATTTTTTTCCAAAGGAATCACTTTCCTAACGATTCTAACTCCTAGATAATAGCTTGGTCATATTTGGGTTTATTTAACCATCTACTTGAACAATGCCAAAAGTTTCTATCGTAGAATAATATGAAATATTAATTGTTCTATTATTATTAATTAATTATAAAATATTTATTGGATTAAGGTTTACTAATTGTTTATTTAATATTTATCACATAATTAATGAAAAAAATTTGTTTTCAATTCCCAAAAATAATATAATCATCGACTTCATCATTGTAGATCACAATTAAATTGTCAAAAAATAAAATTAAAATATTTTAAATAATTATAAAACATCTATTCATGCGTTAATAATAACCACAAAATGAGGAACATTGAATTTTTAAACAAGAATAGATACCACCACAACAATACTTGTACTTTAAAATAATCAAAACTAATAACAGAAGATAATTAATATAAAATATAACAAATGAATATATTTCTAATGAGTGACTGTAAATAAATTTAATAATGTTTTATAAGTATGAATATTTTTTTAAAATATGTCGGGAAGAAAATTTTTAAATTGAATTTTAATATAAGAACCCAATATTTTAAACGAGGAACATCATGTCCAATAGTGTACATAAAAAAGAACACTAATATTAGAAGAGAGGGTAAAACCCTGAGAAATTACAGAATATTTCATTCTAATAAAATTCTATATCTTTAATATCTTACAATGCACACAACACAAGATTTTAAAAAAACATGATACCTTATTAAAATATTAATATTATGACATTTCCACAAAAACATTTCTATTAAGATGGAATGAATGAATAATTAAAAACAAACAATGATAATTTGATGGTTTAAAAATATATAAAATATATTCAATTTTTATTTATTGATTATAAATAAAATGAAAACCATTTGAAGTAAAAAAGAATTATTTTTGGAAAAAACTGTATTTTATCTAAAATATAGTTTAGTATCACATTGCACACATAATTTAAAAATATTTTTTAAACTTTTATGATAATTTATTTATAAATAAAAAATTAATTTTTTATATATACAGTTCAATACTATCTATGTGTAATTGGTTTAAATATTATGAAAATAGTTGTTTTTTTGAATAGAGAATAATATAGTTTGTTATTGAAATATTCATTTCTGTTAAATTATATATTATATATTACTATATTTTAAATTAATAATAATGTAAAAATAGTTCAATTATATTAAAATGTAACTAATTTATATGATTTTAATGATATTAAAAATTAATTCTAATATAAAATCTCATTCAATAGTTGTATTTTTTCTATGGAAAAAGGTTTTTCCGACTCGACTATTGGTTTAATTTAAAAAGGAATTTTTCACTTAACTGAATATAGGTGTGGAAAATTTATTCCATATTTGGAATTTAAATAATTAATATTATATATTAACATAATTTTTTTGGTTAAAATAGAATAGTAAAATTAGTAAAAATTATTCTTTAGAGTTTGGGATAAAATGAGTTTTCAATAGGGATAAACTGAATTTTAAGGGTAAAAAATAAACCAAAACATGTCAAAATACAATGTTACGTTTATAATTAAGAAGAATATATTTCATTTCTCAATATTCGCCCCTATTTATGTATTGTTTCGTGATAAATATGTTGGTATTAATATTTCTTTTAGAAATTTCAATGTGTTCCATCTCCACCAATTAGGAAAGGCCACCACTCTACCATTATATAAAAAATACCAAAGACCCTTTTATTAGGAAATATGTAACCAAATATCTTAATAAAATCACTCTCATAACCCAAGATTCATTTTATTATTATAAATCTATATAAGGATTTCTTTTTTTGAAACATTAAAGAGGATTTCCTATTAAGAGGTCATGTCATTAAACGAGTGTTTTAATTTTATTTATCCTTACACCAATGTCATATATATATCCAAAACATTATTATATAACATCTTTAGTATTTTAAAAAAATTATATGTTATTATTATATGTTAATTACCTTTATTATTCTCCTCATTTAACAAATTGGAAACTGAACTGTCAATCATGTGTGCAGAGGAATAGAACCTCATGAAGAAATATAATTTATTATACATCAATGCCTCTCAGAGTTGGATAAGATGATGGATTTAACATATTTATATTGGATTTGTGAGATTGAAATACTTATTTAAATATAATATACCTTTTTACATTTCAGACAATTGTAATAAAATAATGTCTCTTGTGTGTATGGAGGACTACAGCCTCTAGAACAGATGTGATCTGGTTTCCCATTTACATTTCACATGGATGGTAATAAGAATAGATTTAATGGGTATATGTAATATATGAATGAATATTATAGATTTTTAATTATTTTATCAGATATACCATCTTACATTCCATTCCATGGGGGATATAGTAATGTCGCACAGGTGTACTATGGACGACAGTCTTGTGTAGAGATGTGACTCAATTTTCACTAACATTTTACGTGTAAGGTAATAAGGATAAATTTAACTAATATATTTTATATATAATAAATAATAATCAATCAATAATAGGTTATATATTATTTATCTTTCTATCTATATATTCATTTATAAAAATGGAAACAACTTTCATGTTGACGTACAACCAACCATCTAAATAAAGCTGTAATCTATTTTCTATATCAATATTTTATAGATTAATATAAATAAATATATTATATATTTATAATATATATATATATATATATCATTTTTAATATTATGGGTATTAAATAACCATGATAAAATTAGAATGACTAAAATTACCATATATAAACATACATGTTAAATAATGAAATTATTGGATGAAATAATTATTTGTAATTATTTTTTCAACATAATGTGATAAAATAATATAATTAAACCATATTTGGAATGATATAAATTATTATATTAATGTTATTGATGTATAATATGCCTATATTTATTATAAAGGAGCTTCAGACATATACAATGGTTGTCTATCCACATGTATGCAACTCACATATCCCTTTTACCTTCGTGAGTCATTTTCCATATTCATCACTTTTTCCTTTGGGTGGGGTATATACTATCCCTTATAAACTATTTATGTCATGAATTTTTTAACTTCTTAGTAAATAATGTTTAATTTAATGTTATTTATTTTATAAGGATTTTGATGGAAATGTTACCAAATTAGTAAGCATTTATTTTATAATCTCATCAATATTCAGGATTGTTTATGTTTAAGTCACCCACATAAGAATTAATAATTATTTATATTATAAACCAAATATTTATCTTTATTTTTTAGTTATTATTTTATTTTTCATGTAATAGTACAATATATTTAATCTTTGGTACTTAAATTTATTAAGAATTTTTTTAAGAAAAAATGATAGTATTTAGTTAATCAAACAATTTTCATTGAAATAAATTTCTATTAAATATCTTCATTTATCTTTTTTACAATCTCAAAATGACTTATGAAATAAATTCATACCCATGTTTTATATTTTACATGAAATATCTAATGGAATATTCATTATTTTATAATAATATTATTTATACGCTTTTTAAGATTGCGAGAATGGAATGTTTATTAATTGAGACGCTTTGTATGAAATTTCCACCTTTATTTCAAGACATTTTTATAACATAATTTTTAAAAAATACATGATTATTTTGAAGGAATATAATATTAAAATTAAATTGTGACATATTAGTCAAAATTTTGATTTTTAAATTTAAATGGTCACTTTCATCAATAATAGTTGTTATAATATTTTAATGAAATTTCAATTCCTCAAAAAAAAGACTTATTTTACTTTTGATCAACCAAAGATATATATTACAAAAAAACTTTACTTTTTATCAATATGGTTTTCAATATTTTTTATTAGGGGTGTATTATTTTATTACAATTCACCATATTACATTGGATAGATTATGATGATTTGTAGGGTTAAGTATTTGAATTTTATATGTAACTCTTTAAATATAAATGTTTATGTTGATTATGTTTCGACACATTAATAGTGAGAATTCATTGGATTTATTATGTGATATTTGGGGGGTCAAAATTAAATTTCCCCTCAATGCATCAATATGTATCATAAGGGAAATCAATTAGAAAGATGAAATTGGTTTCTACCACTTGTTTTAAATTTTATTTAGTGAAATATTTGGATAAAATTCTTATGTTGTTTGAAATTATTCATTCCCTCATTATGATATCATTTTCTATGTCTATTCAATTATTTGATTAGTTATAATATTCCTATATAGGTGAAAATCTGCTGTAATTATTTATATGTAATTCTTTTATCGTCTTTAATTTAACTTCATTATAATCAGATTATCTTATAAAAGAACCGTTTATTTCATATGTAAATCACCCTATTGATTATAATAATTTATTCAAGACTTATTCCAATAAATACATAACATTACTTTTTATATAAGATCACCTCATTCATAGGTTTTTTACAAGTTATTATGAGGTGTTTTGTGATTGATATACTGGGATATGCTAAAGAGAATAATGACATTCTAAAAAAACGCATTTCTTATATTATATTAATAAAATGTAATGGTAACTAAAAGTATTTATCTAATTTTCATTGAATAATAAACTATTCTATCATTTAAGATGAAATTTCATGTATGTAGGAAAAATGTAATAATGAAACCACTAATCTGGGCTACCAAGGTTGAGGTCATTATAGATGATATCAGATAATGTTTAGAAGAATAATTGCGGAATAGAATCATGGAAAAGAATATTAAGGATCATAACCCTATGAATAAGTTAAGTACAGGTATATGTATATGATAAAACACTAATGATTTTTATTGTAGTGATTATGTGGTTTTACTAAAATTTCATCTTGATTTGGATGCTACATGTACAAGTGGTTTGGAATAGTTGTACTGGGGATTAATAAATTTGAAACTGTCACATCCGTCTTGACTCGAGCATTACCTCATACATGGGAAAGTGACATATTTGGCAGCTATTATGACACACGTGGGGTGATATCCATCCATTAATTAACATTTTCATTCAAATATATTCTGAAAATTTTGAAAATATATTTTATTATTCAAAAAAATACAAAATAAATACTGTTTATGATTATCATATTTTCCAGGCATTTTTTTCAATTTTTGTTAATGATTCACTTGTTTTTGGAAACCACGTTTTTTTTAATAATTTTAATATATAATATTTTTTAATTCATTTTATTGATAGAGGATATTATGGGAATGAATATATTAGATTTTAATTCACATACAAAATATATGGATATCTCTCAATGAAATAATAGTGAATATGGATTTGTAGATTCATTTATAAATAATCAAATTATAACCATATTGGTGCTACCAAAACATGTTATGATAAATAACCATTCTCATATAGGGTATCAAACTAATATATCATGTGGTGTAATAAACATTTATTGTATTGTAATATAGAATCATTTATCATTTAATTGTGCTAAAACTACATTTCTATCTGAGATATCGATGAGTTCATTATATATGATATCTGTCAATTTTGGAATCACTGAAAGGGATATTGTTTTCATAGAATCATAATATGTCTCAAGTGTGTCAGATTAATGATGGTCATTGATTCAAAACAATATGTATTAAGAATAAATAAAAAACATTTAATAAAAGTATCATATGTTACTCATCACAGAATCATATGTTCGTATCATTCAACAAGTTGATATGGAGGGAAAATTCCATTTTTTGGGAAAAATGAAAGCATGTTTTTTATTATGACATGAAATTAACTAGGTTATCAAGGAATGATATAGAATATTTAGATAATCCATTGGTAAATAATGACTATTTGTTATATGGACATACAGAAATTCATTAATGAGAACCAACATCCAAAAAAACACATCATACAGGTACATAATACCATGTTTTATGAATACATATAATAAATTATAAAAATATTATGTCATTGAATGGGTATAATAGAAAAAGATGAATAAATATAAAAATATGGTTAATGAGAAGAAGGTAAATGAGTATTCTCTCACATGTATTACTAATGAAAAGATACACATGGGTACTTGAATGAAGGTATTGGGGGTTTACAATAAATGTGAAAAAAGGGATGTCATACTCTTTTTTGAATGAGAAATAAATTAGAATTCAATTTTAAATGATTCCACTATATGTTTTTGTCACAATACAAGAATTTATGACCTGGTAACCAAAAGAATATACCATATACGAAGCTAAGGGATCACAATCATGCTTATGGTATTACTGTGACCAATGTGGAATGATCACACTAATTGTGTATTTAAATTCAAGAATTACGTTACATAAATATCTTATCAATGATATTCTCATTATAATATTCAAAAATATATGATGATGGATGTACAATATTTGTTCTATATGGATTTGAATATATATCTTGATTGGTTTTGATTATCAGGAAAAGTGATATTGTAGAATGAATATTGTTTTGGAAAAAACATGGCTAAGAGAGGATAACAATTAATATATGAACAATTTAGAGAACTAATGATAAATATAGTATTATGGGATAGTATTTGTGGCCTTGAAATTGATGAGTGATTTGAAGGTTTTTTAGTATTGCTGGAGATTAATGTATTTTTTGGAATTATGGAATATATTTAATATTATGAGATTTTATATATATAATTAAGAGAATAATATATTTTGGAAACAAGAATTTTCTCATTATGTTTCAAATGTGTATAAGATATTAACATATTTTTTATGTGAAATTATAAGAGATATTATTTTGGTTTAAGGAATCTAACGTTAAGTTAATTTTAAAAATTAAGTGACCTCGATTCAAAAACATTAGAAATAGAATTCGGGGAGACTTATATTGGATGAGTCATAATGCTAGATATTTTGAAAATTGATTATGTTTATCATTGGTTTATTGTAGTGGGTTTATAAATTGATATATTATTGGAAAAATTATGGAAACTATTATGGTCTATATATTTATCTGGTGATCGAAGGAATTAATTATAATCCATTTTATGACTAGTTAAGAGTCAATTTTTTTTATTTTTGTATTAGAATTCATCTTGGATTTTCATTAAATGGAGTATAAAATTATGTGGGAATATATTGAGGGAAAAAATAGGAAAAATCATTACTATGTAAATGAAATATATCCATTAATAATATTTTCTTATATTCTCAGTCGAGATGGTAATAGAATTCCACAACATTGGGAAAATGAAAGTGAATAAAAAATGTTATATTTGTAAATTAATTTACAATGAATGAAATGAAATTTTTAATCATTAAATATTTTTGTATTTAGGTTCAAAAAATATATATATCATTTATTTTATTGTGATCATTCATCTCTATAACCCACTATAATTATTTTTTCTTTTAATCCATGTCTTTATCTTTACTTCCCACCAATGTTTCCAAATTTGAAATCTATTAATGTGTTATTATTAATGAAAATTATATTTCCATTTATTTCTAATTATGAAGAATCATTATTAACCATTTTTATGATGTGGGTTTCCAAAAATGGTATTTTTTTACTAACATTCCATTGATTAATGAGGTCATGATTACATTATGAGGGAAAAAATTATTTAATTAGGTAGAATATAAAAGTACCTTATTTTAATAGTGTAAAATCATGTTACAAATAATACATTAAAAAACCCATGATTAGAAGATAATTTAACACCCCAATAATTTGAAATATTTTGGTTCTTAAATTAATTCATTCCATTTTCTACAACATTGAGAATAAACAACATGTGATACTCAATTATATTATTATTATTTAAACATGTCCATAATAACCTTGTTGTTAAGTAGGTAGGTATTAATAATAATAAATTTATTATGGAACTATATGGTTTAAAAATTTATAAAATAAATCCAATGGTTATATAATTATTATAAATAGAATAAGATTAACATAAATAAAAAAGAAATTTTTTTTAAAAAACTTTATTTTTCCAATTAGTGGATTAGTTGTGATTTCTGCACATTCTTAAAAATTAATTTTAAATATATTACAATATTATTTTAAAAATTAATATTCATTTTTATACCTAAATTTAAAATTTGACATTGGAAAATATTTTTATAATTTTACTAATGGAAAATTATTTTGATGAGTATGGTAAAATATATTATTTTATTGGAAACAAATTTTCTTTAAAAACTATATATAAATTTATCATATATAAAAAATTTATTATAAATTTAAAATATTTCAAATTTATTAAAATTTTAAAATTTTGGGGAATTTCAATTGGTTAATTATTAAATTATGGTATAAAATTATTTCATTCTTTTGAATATTTTTATTTGAAAAAATCATTTCTTCCACACGTTTGTGGGATAAATTTTAAATTGAAATTTTCAAAATTGGTGAACTGAATTTATACTAATGGATTAAATGTTTTTATTATAATAATTTATATTATACAATATGTACAACTTGTTTTTTTAAAAAAATTATTTATTAACGCATAAAATATATTTACATTATTAAGGGCTATAACGGGTCTACCCATTGATAAACTAAAATATAAGTGTAAAAGGGACAAAATACATGTTTAAATCCTAATTTATGTATATATTTTGTCCAAATATATTCTATTCTTGGAGAATGACACATTTTTTATGCTATTTCATTAACATTCCATGATTTCAAAAGGAAACACTATGTTAAATAACATACAAGATGTGCCACATCAAGCACAAATGAAAAACTAAATTATATTATTTAGATTTGAATATTATAAAATATAAATTAAATTAGTCTGAATGAATATAATTAAATACATTGTAAAATATATAATAGTCATACTAATTTAAAAAAATTTAATTAATACTTTAAAAATATGTACTACATATTTCGGTCATTTCATACTTCAAAAAAATCATTTTCCTAAAAGATGATTTTAATTTGTTTTTATGAGAGATTATTATAATAAAATTTCAGAAAACAATATATGAAAAAATAAATTTATTTTTTCAATTAATAAACTAAAAATTATTTTTGGATTAATTAATGAGAAATTTGTAAAATTATTGGATTTTTTAAGGAATGGAGAATACTGCATATTTATATTGAAAATTGCATTTAAATATAAAGTATTAAATGGGTAAAATAATATTTATGATTAGATTAAAATTTTAATTCGTAATATTATATTTAATATAAACCAATTAGAGGTTTTCATATGTATTTTATACTTGAATTAAGTATAAAAACTATTTATATTTGAAAGGGAATTTAAAGAATTTTTTTAATTTCCTGCGTAATTTCTAATTAATTTTCCCAAGTTATGTAATTAAAATTTTAAAAAATGGATTATATATTTTCATTTAGAATGTATAATTTTATTAAATATGTCCCAATTTTTTTTGGTTAATGTGAATTGTAAATAATTGTATTTCTGTTACCTTGATAATAAGTTAATTATGTAATTAAATGGTAAAAGTAAAATGATAAAGACTATAAAATTCTGTTAAAACTTGTCAAAATCGAAATGGATTATTTTATCTCTACCATATTCATCTAAGTGTCAAATTTATGACATTTTTGGTCCACATGTATATTATTATAACTTTTATAATATCTTATTTAAGGAAAACTAAAAGACGTCACACTCATTTATTAATGATTATAACATATTTAATTGGATTTATCCAAAGGATATAATGAAATAATAATATTACATTGAAAGATAGAAGATTTATCTTCTTCGTAATTTTTTTTAAATATTTGGATTAAAAATTTACCATAAATTCCTGCAAAACACTGGTGATGTAATTGTTTTGTTAATGGAAACATGTAATAATTGATATTAATAATATTAAAATATATATAATTTTCGAAAAATTATATTTTCATTGAATTTTATAGAAGAACGTGACATGTTAGTAATATATTAAATTTTTTATTTCAAATTATAATAGTTATATTACTATTAAAAACGTCGATGTAATGTATTGTTCTTAAATATGACATTATTGATAATTTATATTAATTAATACTTTATTAAATGATATAAAGTTCATAAAAATGTTTAATTCACCCAATTGAAGAGTATAATGTTAAATTTATAAAAAAAAATTCATTTATTTTTCATTTCTACTTTTCTTGTAACTATATTCACCATCAATGTGTTAATATTGACGTTTTAATGGTAAGTGCTATATATAATAAATAATGGTTTAAATCAAAAGATAATGATATTAATGATATAAAAAATTATCTAATTTTAATTAGATCAGAGGATCCATACACATTAATTATATCCTCATAAAAATTAATAATTTTTATCACATTTTAATCTATAGTTAATTTATATTATTTAAATATTATGAGAAATTCCATGAGTACCCTACCCATCTCTTTTAAATGGGAACTTCTTCTTTTCATTTCAACAGACATAAAAACATATTTTAGACCCATGTTTTATCTGAATCTCTTCTTAGAATCCCTAAACACATTATACATGTATTTAATTAGGAACAAAACCATTCATAATTGATTTCTTGTCTCAGGAAAATGATATTTTCCGAAGAAGATTTTTCATTTTATATCAAGTGTTTCAGTTTTGTTTGTTTTTATAAAACCAAAAAAACATTTTAAACAATTATAAAATAATATATAAAGTATCCAAGATATTATTAAATGCTATTATGATATTTTAAGTATATTTTTTTACCCGATTCACATAATACTAGGGAATAAAATATCCAGACAGATAACAGTTAATTGCTTCCTATTATAGAGTTTAATGATGGGTTCATCATTTTTGTTTCGACCAGATTTACATCATTACTATTTATTGGTGGGTGATATGGTCACACGAGGGATGATCAATATATTCTTCATGTGTTGTGTAGGAGTATCCATATTTTAAATTTCTAAAAGGGTGATTATATAGGGTTCAATATTTGTGCAATCAGCCCACGTCGGGTATGATGTCCTCGGGTGATCTTCAGTGGGGTTATTGATGGAGCCCAAAATGATGAATGACCCCTTTATCCATGATTCAAGGACCTTATTTCCAATGGATCATTATCTTTGGATGATTTTGAAAACAAACATATGGACTCTATTGGTCTAGTGGAATGGAGGTTGAGCTCACCACGCCCTTTTGGGGGGAATTATCACCTATTTTAGGACTCTCATATATATTTAAGAAATGTTCATACATTATTCAATATGTGGTTCATTCTCACGAATGTGTCCAATGATTATCCCAATGATGCATTATTAATCCAACATCAGAATGAATTCATATTAATTTGAATGTATCTGAGGTTCTCCATCAATGTCAAACTTTTATGGAAACATTACTGACACTTTGTTCTGTTACTGAGACTTTGATGATTTAATCATATGATGACACAAATTGGAGTTTATTATCTTACATGGGGGTTTTATGTTATTTTACTTTCATGATTTAACCCACTATATTGGCATCTTATGTATCCTCACAAGAGGAATCAAATTCCACATAGTTCTGTATCGCTTTAGTAGACATGTCACCTTTTAAGGTTAGGTTATATAGACCCATACATGATGTTTACCATAATGAGGCTATCATATATATCATTTTCATGCCTACAATTGATTTCATGAGGTACTTACATCGATGTTTCCCATAATTCCCAAAGGATATATGGACTCTCTGGTGGATATGACCCAACTAAGGATATGGCCCCTGAAATACTACAGTAATTTTTGTTATGAGGTTTGGGCTACTAGGAGGCTTTCGAGGTATCCTTGTTATTGAGGAATGAAAAAAATCATACTTATGTATGATTTGGGAATTTCACCCATGATGCGTCCCTTTTGGGGGGTATTATTGGGGAATACACCTTGGAGCAGCTGATCTCAGAGAAACAAGTTCAGGCTTAATCTTGAAGTGAGTTCCCTCACGAGCTTGGTGGGATTTTATTGGGACTGGCATCTAAGGAGAATATACCATGAGCATGGTCCTTATGCTGATGTCCATCACATTCTGATGAGAGATGGAATCTTATTTTGTGAAGTTAATTTCATTTGTGGCAGACAATTAGGAGGAGGCGCCTATTTATAGAACTATGAGGAAAATATAAACTCATAATGACTTAGAGATTTGGTTGGAGATTATACCAAGAAGGATTACCATGATTAGAGGTTATAGAGATTTTATTTTGACCAGTAACCTCTATTCCCATGTATTTCATGCTCTGTTTCATAATCATGAGAAGGAAATGGATATAAAGAGAGAATTACCCACATCATATACTAATATATGGTCTTAGAAACCAATGGGAGAGAGTGGGGTCCTTGAATGATCCAATTTCCTCCCTCGTGTTGATATACAAGATATGCTAGTCTAGTGATATCACTAGATGTGTGTCAGGATGATCCTAAGAGGAGCTAGGGAACCACCTCAAGTTGAAATTTTAGCGACATACCTCTAGAGTAGTTCCTTGAAATGAATTCTTTGAAAAGGGAAAATAATATCACCACATCAAAGCAGAAAATATGGGATGGTCCCTTTGACTTGACACTGTCACCCATTTAATGGAAAATATTATGATTTCCCTTGATCCCTAGAATCATAATGTATAAGTGAGTATCGCATGGTTGGTCCCCATGTTTCAATTGGAATGCAAACACAAATACATTCCAGGGTACCAAACCGTTGTGGGGATTTCCCACAAATCGTTCCATATAATGGGTATGTAATCCCAAATGTGTTATCTAAAGTACCTAGTGGTTTAGTCATACGGGTTTATTGGTTTTTGAAGAGTATTAATCTTGATGACACTAGACTGGTTCATGGAGGTGTTACAGATGAGGAGATGGTAATGGAAGGAGAATATCAGAGTGGTAGATTGGAATATCCGAGGGGAACCCATTTCATGCATTATTTCTTCATACATGATGAGAGCCATCTGGCATAGCATGTTGCTACAAGGGTGGAGGTACCTTCCATGTATAATGTTGATATGAAGACCTATATTTATTATGAATTGTTTTTTCTGTATTATACCAGCTTCTAGCCACGTAGCATGATGCAACATAGTGTTGTGTTCCATCCACAATGTGAGGTGCTATGTGGCGCAGGGTTCCACGTATTTAGTATTGTGAAATGTTGGGAACCAGAGTAAAGAAGGGTAATTTGTTATGGAGGTCATGGGATGTTCATCCATGATGAGAATATGGTCACAGTTCACCAATTTAGGTTTTAGGTTTTCAAATTATTAGCTTTCATTCTTTATATTACTATGTGGTCAGTTTATACCTATAGGAATTCATATGAAGAGGTTTGTAACTCTTCTCTCTATCTACATAGAAACCCATTTCAATATACATGCAACCCTATGAAATCCAAAATCTTCTTATTGGATCCCTTCAAGGTCCTTCTATATAGTGTCAAGGAAGATGGATCAATGGATCTCGTATAAAATTCTTTGGAATCCCATTGGGTAGATAATTCGGCCCATGGAAAACATAGTAACTGGAAGGTCATGGGGTTATGGATCATGGTGGTGAAGATCACCACCTCAATCTTGTGAATGAATTCATCATATTCATAGGGTGCTGCTAGTATTGCCTCATCGACAAACAGTTGAGTTCATGGGTACTGTACACAAGGGAGTAATCTTATACCTCTATTTCTCCTATGATGCAGTTCACAATGATTATCAGCATCAGTTTCTTCATTTTTCATACTACTTTACTCACGGGTGATGCCTTTATCTAACCATTCACATGATTAACTACTTGGTCCATTTTGTGTCCTTTTCCAAATTTATCTTCTTCAACAATTTTCTCTAAATCCATCATACACATTGTTTTCATTCCATTTCAAATATAATGGATTTATTAACATCCCATTTTAATAATTTTTAGTACCCTCCAAATTCTACCCATCGGAATGGGTTCCTATTAGGATGATGATGAGGCTATTCCAACGTAGAATAATTTATTGAACAAAACTAGTTTATGGTATAAAGGTAGACCCATAGGGGGAACATACCTATATAAAAGGGTCCCAGGTCATTCGTTTTTTACCCAAATTCATAGTGAAAATTTCAACACAAACTACTCTCATCTCTCCTTGCTTCTGCGTTCCAAAGACACTTTGTGAAATCATTCATCTATAGACAGTTGACTGCATTCCAGGAACAGAAAATAATTCACCATTTTCCTCGTATATGAACTCATTTTTTATATCCATGAACCAAAAATTGATTTTCAATATTCACATCATTTATTCATGATGTAATCTTTTGATAACCTTGTTGAATGGATTAGTGAATAGATTTCCCAATCAGAGAACTATTTAGTGTTTTGAAAAATGCTTCTCGGAACATCACCTCTTGGGTCATTCTGAAAACTATCAATTTATAGTAAATGTATTCAGTGCAAAATCAGTTTGCAAGGATTGTATTCCGTGAACCATTTACACTTATTAGTATTTTGACTACATTTTTATGTAGATATCATTAGTACTTTTCCAATTTTTTGCCTTTTCCTATTACATTACTAGAATGACCTTTTGTATGGTATTTTTTAAAAACAATGATATTTTTGTCCACTTATCTCAATGGAAGAAACCATGAGGAGTGTGGTTATGGTTGTGACATCGAACACCACATTCATTCCTACATAATTCCTCAAATAGTATCCATATAGATCTCCTCTTGATAGTTCATATGGTTCATCCATTATCTATCATGTCGCCTATTTACATATTTGGCATCCAAGAGGACATTAATTTGTCATCGGCAGACCACAATAGTTTCTCAATTCACCAAGATATTTATTTAGATTATGATCAAATAAATATTATCACCATGGGGAAAATAACTTATTCCTCGTACCAATACGTCATATTTTTTTGAATGGATCCATGTGGATGTAAAGAAATCAATTCCCTCAAACTTCATATTTCAATATAGTATTTCATGATTTGTTTACTACTGTTTACTTATCAAGAAAAAATCCCAATGGAAGGTGGATATCTAAATGGTATCTCTGATCTAGAGGGTACTTCTCTAATGGGTGGGCTTCAACATTATAGGTTCATCAGAACTACATGGAAGCCTTTACGATTTCGGAATCTATCAACCTATACTAAGCACTGTGGGTCTCCCAATTCACTATATATTCACCATGTGAAGTACTACCTAAGTTTTCCATCCACTGGTGTTAGAGTGCCACCACCTTTATTATGTTTCATGGTGATGTTGGGGTTAGTTTAATATATCGCTACTAGATAGGGTGACTTCCAATCATTGGCTACACGTATGATTTGTTTCATCCTATGGCCAATAATTTTGATAATTCTAAACTAGTATCTCCCTTCAGAATTGATTTATTAGTTCTAGTATATGGACTGCATATTCATCTTCTTCATGACCACTCATTGATTTAATTTTAATAACTGAAATGATTATTTTGTAGGTGAGATGGCTGAAGACTAATGTCAATATCAACCAAATTCATCCAGCAAAACTATCCCAACAAATTTCCAGCACATATTATGCCACCCTCGAGGTGTGTCACTACACAACATATGGTTATGAGGTCTAAACAAATGTATATCCTGAGCTCAGACTTGCAGGTTTCATTTCCATGTTCCTTAGTAGGTGGATCCTTCCTTCTCCTGAATTTAATATTGGCACATGGTCTTTCACCCTAGTTATGGTATCCACACATGAAGAGGGGAAACCCATCAATTTAGCCATCAATACCATTACATGAATTTATGATTTTTTGGAAAAATTAAATTATCGAAGTCCTACACATCACCAAAATGGCCCTTTTAAAATTATTTATGGTAGGATGGCAGACCTTTTCCCCTATTACGAGTATCGCCAGACCCAAATGGTTCCTCATTCCAACTTCCACCCAACTCATCTCAGTATTTCAACTATATTCCCTTGATAAATTAATGTTGATGGAGTGGTCGAACTACTGAGTGATGTTTCTTAGTTTTCTTTTTCACCTTTCCCCATGAATTATGGAATAAAATTAGATGATGGGATGGGTTATTCAAAATCTTTTTCATAAAACATGGTACATGAAGATGAAACCATAATCTCTTGTATAGTCAAGATATCCTTCTATGAACTGTTTGCTCCATACCAGCTTTATAGGATGTATTGATGTCTACAACGTGTTTCACTCTTTCTGATTACCCTAGTAAATTGGGATTCTCACCATGAAATTATTTTTCATCTATGGTTAAGGATGAGGTGGGATGACTTGATAATGCATTCTTATATGCCTCCCATATCGGCCACTACATACTTATAATTGGAGTATGCCCAAATGTGGGTAATGTAATATCCTAATGTTGTAATTACTAGGTTATCCTGATTGGGAAAACGGCCCTTGACTACTTCTATTCCATTTTTACCTACATTTTCTGCACCATCTCTCTCCATTATTATAATCTGAAATTGATCAATCCACCATCGTATGCATTCAGAGGGGACTTCCACCATGCAACATATATCCATGGAGAGTGAATCAGACCCTATCTCTCTAGGTGATATGGTCTGTAGTCCTACTGAAGTTAGCCCTATTCGAACATCACTACGAATACCAAAAGTCACAGACAACCCCCTAGGCTTCATTCTACATACTAAAATACCTACATAATCTGTTGGTTCCCTTTCATGTGTAACCAAGACTGGTCAGGATCCATCTACCATGTTTCCATTTCCAAACAACAAAATTGTTATGGAAAAGGAATATAGTAATGGATCCAATGATTTCAAGACACATCAAACAATGTGGGCTCCATCATGTATTTGAATATATACTATTATCTTTGATACTACCCTTATATATTTTGATGATGATAAGGACACCGTTCAATGGCTATTTACAGACATGGGTTCTAGCAGCTTTGAGAACAAACATTTTCACTAACTCGCACACCAGATTATCCTAGTTCGAGAGTACCTAGCAACACATGTACACATAAATTCCTAGTTCAATTAGTTTCAACTCAAAAAATTACCATTTGGGATCGTACCGAATAGCTTCATCACTTAGCAGCTGAGTATATAGATGCTCATGATAATTTGAATACCCAAATGGGAGATTTATTGGCGTACCAAGCCCATGTGTCTAGAAAAAAAAATATATGGAATCAATGAGTGAAATATTCAAATAAATTATAGATAAAAGGTGGATTCTTTGGGGCCATTATGTTGAATGTGAATCACTTCGTTGAAAAGGAATCTATACAGATGAATTCTTTTGAGAAAACATTGAACTGTTCTTGCTAGACGTTAATTGATCTATTGGAAAGATCTGGGCAGGACTTGTACAATTTTTTTTAGATTTTTTTTTCAGATTTTCAGTGAGAGGATTCAGGATTCAGATTCCCTCTTTATCTTTATATAATACAATGAGTTCATTTTTATCTATAATTAATCTCCTTCATTTTCTCCCTGCAATGTCAATCAATCAGGATCAACTGCACATAAATAGTAATATCAATAGTAATTCAATTTCAATCATAATACAGGATGAAAAAAATAATCAAATCATGATCTTATTTTTTATTGATTCATGGGTATTAGTGGGAATAGTTCTAAATTTACTTGGGTTTTACGGAAACTCAAAAAACTACATGTATTATTATTTATCATGATAATTGTTTCCTAAACCCAATATGATGTGTGCTTAGTGGGTGTAAGATGACATATTAATTAGATTTACTTTTTTGGTTTCTGGACTAACATTATTTATGTCTATTGTTTTATTGGTTTGTAAATAAGTTTCCTATACTATATGGTGTGTAGGTGTGGTAAACCAGAACTCAGTTTTTCAAATACACCCATTGTCTGTTTTCATCATGGAAAGTGTGGTCACATTCATGTGTAATTTTATGGTCTTATAATCTGGTCTATGATTATAGATTTTTTTGGCATAACATATTTGATCAAAAAATTTTTTTTATATTGAAGATCATGGACCATGATTTGTATGGAAAGGGACAAAATTTTGGAATTGTATACTGAGAATGTCACAATAGATTTCAAACATGGATAAGGGATTTTTCTTGATCCTGAGTTTTGTTCTCAAGAGAACGTGATATGAAATGTGTCACGGAAGACATGGGGGGTACAGATATTGGAAATTCATATCCTAAGGAAAAAATTTCCTTCAGTTTAATTTCCATTTTTTGGGTAACATATCCAAAACCATTGGGGCCTTGTGTGCATTACTCGATCCAAGGTGTCCGTATGATACTCACATCCCATTTCTAATGCCTAGAAGTTTTTATTGAATATTATACATGTTCAATGATTTTAAGACCATAGTTTGTGGCCTATTAATGGAATGATCTCAGATAGTAATGGGGGAATCTAAATCATATTTTTTTGAAAACCCACTCCAATAGGAATTTGAATTGTATAAAAAAGGGATGTAGCAAGATGCAATTTAACGTCATGAAAATGTGACATTTATGACTTATTATTTGATTTAATTTGACACTAACTAGGGTATAAATGATTTTACTTTCTCTCTGTAGTCTGAAAATAAATGTTATATATTCATTCGACATGATAGGGGAGAGAGGATGTAAATTGTAATGTTGGTGGTTTCCAAAATAAGAGAATGAGGTGGTACATAAATATCATAGGGGAATATGATGGTATGAAATTCCTATCCTGAGAAATAATATCCTTTTGTATGATAATAAATTTTGTGGGAAGAATATGGGGAGTCTCTGGGGAATTAGGTGCAATGTCAAACAATTGGTTCCGTAGGACAGTAGCCATACATTTTCAATGGTTATGGATGATTATGGGAATTCCTACCTTTCTAGAAATAGAGAATGGTGTTTGATGAAGGGATATTGAATAAGACAAGGGTAATTATAGTATATAATCATTCAATAATTTTTGTAGACATGATTCCTATATAGGTGTTATAGTTCCCCCACATATGTCTGATTATCATGTTGGAAAGAATGGGAATTTTTCTTCCCTGGATGGACCTGAAATATGAAATGTAGGTATCACTACATATCCTATGTTAATTGGAATAAAACCAAACATTGTTATTTTAAGGATAATACATATGTAGATCTGGTTCATTCATATGAATGGTTATTTTATTCATTATTTTCCCATGGGGTTACCAAGGAATAGGGACCAACATTGAACGATCCGAAGCAGATTCTTTTCATTCATATGAACATGTGGGAATATATTTTTTTCTTATTAGGGACCATGAATGAACATTTAGAATAAAAAATTATTTTGTTTTTTTATCATATGGTTTGTAAATTGATGTAGTAGACCCTATCAATTTCAGGATTGCCCAACTAAGGTGATCCAACATATTCAATATGTGGATAGGGAGGGAAGTGTAAGCCACAATATCAAGGGATATTGAATCAGGAAAGAAGATACAATGCCTGATATTCAGATAGAATACCTAAATTAAAAACAATTATATAATGAGGATGATTTTTCATTTTGGTGACATGAATTTTTTTTGGGAAATATATACAGATCCACTGGGGAATTGTGCTAATAGTTAAACAAAGTCATCCACATGACACTGGCCAACCATATCTAATGTGTGTGAAGGTATATAAGTATCTGAAATCACTCAAAGCATGGAGTTTTATAGATAGAAAAAAAATTCTAAATATGATATAAATGTTCAATCTTTGATCACCTATATAGTTAGGAATTATCCATCATAGTTATAGCTCATATCTCGGGTGAGGCATTATGATTTCCATTCTAGATCTGGTCCAAATTTCAATGATCCTGGAGTCCTAATATTAATCTCCCTACATAGGTTTAGCTCGTGGGTAGGGGGTAAATATTTTTAGATATATTTTGGGTACATTGAAATTGAATTTTATATGGTTATGAATTTTGGTTTCCCAAAATAGAGGGGAAATCTCTAACATTCATATGAAAAATGTTCTATGCACTGAGTCAAAAAATAGGTTATCAGAGTCCTAGTGAATGGACTAAACCTCCACGAAACCAACTGATGATTCCCAATCCAGATATAAAAACTCAAAAAATCATATCTTTTCACTAGGAATCCCAAAAAAATATCATGACCTTGTATTCACAAAGTGGAACATCCTCCAGTAACACTTGATCATCACCCACTAATGAGGATGGTGCCCCAAGTCCCCAAGCCCACATCAATTAGCCATGGACTGCCTTCTGATGCTATATAGGATATCACAGACATGGGAAGCCATAACCTAGTATACATGTACACTAGAAACGACATACACCTCCATAAAAAATAAATATGTATATATAGCTGAAATGAAATTAATGCATACATCTATCCCAGACCAAAGTACTGAATAAGTAAAAAGATGGAAAAATAGATCCAGATAAAATAAAACTATAAAATAATCCAAATTACTCAACTGGAAGGATTTTTTGTAAAATAAACATGCTAGAAATCTCCACAGCCATGATTCAGGGAACACCCATGTCTGTATAGCTCATTAAGATCTTCCTACTCTAGATCCTCATGTGAATCGATAAAAAGCCTCATGGTCTGCAGCTAACATTTCTTATATTATAAAATTCCTTAAAGGGGTGAGTGTAAAGATACAACGTAGGTAACCAAAATACACAAACCATATGGGAGAACATAATGGGAAATAGTCTACTCGACTATGCTAGATGGAAAGAAAATGAGTGATAAACTACATCTCTAGACTATCCTCAATGAAAAAAAATCAGAAAAATCATACCATTCTAATTTTTAACCCAGGTTGGTTATAAAACCTCAAAGAATCCTAAATACTCACTCATATTTACTCATATTAGACAACAAATCTCATGAGTTTCTGACATAATATCTAGTGACAGGTCCCTACTCAAGGCTCTAAAGAAAATGTCTTCTAGGAATACACACTTCATTAGATCTATCATCCTTGATGACATTCATTCAAATGATACACTCCATTAGTAAAATTTGTTCCATACATGATGGCACATACCATTGAAAAACCCATTCGAATATCATAATACAATGAAAAAAACCACAATCCCTAGGGGAATACATCCACGAGAACACACTCATTGGATATGTCCACCTAACACATCACACTAAAATTTAGTGGAAAACATTACTAAGATAAGGCATCTCACTATCCTAGATGGGGAAAGAAACAAACCCTAATTAAACCCTAAAAATTATTTCTCCTTATAAACTAGAACACAATTAGGTTCTACTGGTATATAATATGAAATCAGTCTAGAAAACCGTAAAACAAAACTCACCAGATAGGGGATCACTCCTAAGATCCACTACGCAATATTATTAACCCGATCTAATAAGGAAAGGATCTATCTCAGAGAGTGGATAACTACCATGATTCACTAGGGGATGTGATGAACAGAATATAGAAAAATGATACGTTATAGGATCTCACTCTGGCCTATGGAGGAATGCAATAACTCAAACAATATGATAGAGTATGCCACCACATCCCCTATAGAGGGATAATATAACTCCATCCATGATCATAATATTTATGGGATCACGATCATAAACCAACGATGTAATAACACAAAAATCATGTTAGGGCTGATCCAAGGGAGCTCACTCAAATGTTGATGGTCTAAAACATCACTCTTCTGAGTGATCCCTAAAATCACTACACCTCACCACTCTTAAGCCCAAAATGTGGCTGTTATCATGTTATACGTCGAAGAAATCATAGGATAGGATATTAAAAGGCCAGAATCTATGATTGAACTAAAGTAATATGAATACCATAACTCCACCAAGAGGATACCACATAGTGTGTAAGGTTGTCTACATAGTGTGTGACACCAACAGAACACTCGTCTATATCATCAAACCACTTGTCTTGGATAGGAATGTTGTACCACACTGTATGTAATAATGGCACACAATATTTCAGGATACACCCAAGGACCCATAGTATATTCCCTTCACATGATTTATCTAGATGTGTAATCCACATGGCATGTACCCCTTGGTACATGTAATTTCCTGGCTATATGAAACCATGGTTGTGAATCCTTCCCATGCCCGTGTTTGGCAGCCCATAGACTTACACTTTAGCTGTGTACTATTTAATTTCTGTCTAGATTCACATGGATCCCCATGCCACATCCTCTGGAAACACTACTTCGGGTAACTTAATGGTTTGTGACCCATGGTAAAAAATGTGTAGACCCCAAAACATGCATTCCCTAATAGAAAGAAATATGACATTCTCCTCTTGTATAAAAGTAGTGTAGATCATAATATCCTTATAAATTACCTTATAGTAGATCAGACCACCGTTTTTTACCCATAAACACATAGATCAACTGTCGAGGGGTCCCTAGAATGCATCTGAGGGCTCTACAACCCCAAGATGATGACAAGAAAAAGTCGATGTGAACAAAAAACTCAAACCACATGTCTATAAAGAGAAATGTAGAAAACTTGAGGATGGATTCGTTCTTGGAATATATAGGTACATGATCATAGAGTAATCAACATCGTGATAGGTGATTGAGGATGCTTTATTTCCTTGATTATGATCTCATGTCGTCTATTCCCAATGATGTGGGGGGGGGGTCCTTCAGTCATGCACATGAAAGGGGAGGGATTAATGGGATATTGTTTTATAGTTTTTTAAAATAAAATCCCCCATTAGACAGAAGCTACCAACTAACCTCTGACCCAACACCATCCTATGGAAATGATTATGTAACACATAGGGTAAACATGAAGTTATGAATTCATCCACGGTCTCAGAATTCTAATCCAAGACTCTTCTAGATATTATTCTCGTATCATGAGAAAATGTGTATAAATTAAAACATATATTTAATATTTTTTCAATATCTCCACAACGAACCTCTCATGACCCCAAAAACCCACCCTAACTCATTCCTATAATTATAAATATTCATGTAATATTCAAATGTTTTTTCAGTCATTCCAATGTCTCTACTGTCTAACACACTAAATTTAAAAGATCCTATGAATTTCAATACTTGATTTTTAGTAAAAAACCCTATAATATGTATTCTTATGAATGTGTACTTATTTTATTATAAGATGGGGGTTTAGATAACAATTCATATTTGGATGTTTTCATTATAAGTTAGTATAATAAGAATGGATACCATCATTGGTTTTTAATTTTATGGTTTATCATAAGATCAATGTCATAGAAACCCATTTAAATGATTTATGTGATGAAATTTTTATGTGAACATTAATAATTTTGTGGATATTTATTTTTGAAATAATTAAGTGTTACTACATTTTTAAGGTCAAAAATTAAATGTACAATATATCCATTAATATAAAAACAATTATTTAATATTGAATACATTGAGTATATTTTTTAAAATTCTTATCCATCAATTAATGATATATTTTCGATAAATTGAAAAGGATAAAAAAATAAATCCCATGATTTGAGAGGTCCAATGTAGTACAAACGGAGTGTATCCATTATGATCACATTGATTCCCTTTGGTTTCATAAAATTATAGAGAGAAGGAATGTGTTGTTTATGTTCAAATCTACCTAAGTATCCATATAGTCTACAACTTCATTCCCCTCATGCGATGTTTGGTTTAATGGACTGTTGTTGAAAATAAAGGATAAACATTTATTAACGGTATAAGATATATACCAATGTGTAGTACCTCTACCATGCAATGCATCCTGTGGAACCAAGGAGTCGATCTTTTCATGGGTAAGAGACAAATACTTCTGACTGAATTGTAAGTGCCCAGTAAGCATAGCTTAGGCCTTGGCCAAGATTGAGGTACCATTTCAAAAAACACAATGTGAAATCCATTAACCCATTCCTACAATTTCCACAAACCACACACCCTCCCCACATCACACCCTTGGAGAATGAACCATCCATGTTCAGTTGTAGCATGAACCAGGAGGATGCCAAAAGATTATCTTTCCTAGAAAATTATCAGATAATGGTAGTGCCAAGGGAGAAACTTCCTAGAGGAAACTGAGAGAGGGAGACTTCCACAAAAATTTGATATGTGGGACTATGTCAATCAATATTCAATGAACCATTTCAATGATATACCATTCGGTGAAGATAGAACCATTAATCCTCGCCATGTTTCTAGCCTTCCAAATACACCAACACTCATCACTGAGAATCAAGGCACGTGTTATCCATTCTATATCAACTTCAATTGATACCTGGATCCATATTTCCATGAAAGTAAATCAATTATACTCTTGAGATGAAAATATTTTGTATCCACTAAAAGAATACAACACATCATAGGCCCATTCCCCTATGAAAAATAAATTCTCGGTTCTTTCCTCATACATGTTTGGTCATAAGTGTCCCCCAAAAGCCATTATAATCACCAAATTATTAATATTATCATATTTGTAAATCCATTGTTCTTAATGCACCATGATATAATGTTTAACTTCTCTAGGATCTTGTTGAACCGTGCCTTTTCACTCCAACCATCATGTTGATCCTACGATGATGTCATTCTCTGAAAATCATTCATAGATAAACACCTAATGAAGAATATGTGAACACACACCTATCTAGATCTGTGTTGAACTCAATGGACGCCATCAGAGTCTGTTGATCCCCATCCAAAACATCCTTTGTAAATATGGGATGTTGTGGCATTTTCTTAACCATGATCAGAGGATCAGGGCATCCAAAGAAGTCAAAAACAGAGCCTTCTCGGTTTCTAGGCTAGAAGAAGATCTACCCTCTACAAACAATCCAATGATAGTTGCTAAGAAGAAATTGATACCGGTGATATATCATCAACCATAAGATGGAATAATATCCTTGAACAACCTCCAAACTATCCCCAAAAACCTGAGACATGGACTGGCCCCATGGAGTTTGTTACAAAACTTTTCCTCACGCGAGTTTGACATGCATGCAATGGATAATACTTTTGAGACACCTAACATTAATCCCAATATCGAGGATGGGTCTCTCCATAAATCCTCAGGAGGCCCAGGGTCACTTTCCTTCAGACTTAGAATCCTTGAAAATTATAAATAACCTTATCAATGGTATTAATTAATCCTTGTGAAACATTGATTGAAGCCAACACATCTATTGGAATGGTTGAATGAACACTTTTAACCAGAGATAGAGGCACCCCTAATGAAAGATGATGATTTTTTCCAATTAAGAACCCTGGATAATATCCTATAAAAAATACTATCAAAATTTCATTCAGAATGTCTACCTGAAGATATTGGTGTTCACGAGCACTCCATCAAGAAGGAAGCTCGTTGCATGTTCATGAGACTACATAGGGAGGAAACCATCCTGGGGGGCTCTTATGAGTGTTGTAGATTATTATCTTGGAAATTCTCATAAATTTCCCCCTTTAGTAACTATAATCCTCCAGGATATTCTAGATTCCTTCAAAAGAGATTCTACCTCCATTAGTGAAGATAATGGTATCATCCGCAAACATAAAATGGAGAATCGTAGGGAATCTATACAACTCCTATAGAGAAGTATTCTTCTATGGGATAGGCGATGATGGGTGATTCTGATAAGCAAGTCTTGGGACATGATGAATAAATTGGGGGAGATAGGGTTTCCCTATCTAATACCTCTTGTATCCTTTAAGAACTCATGGGTCATCCTCACAAAATAGACCACCAGCCATGAGAAGCTAATTATCTTGAAGAGAATATCCACATCCCATACCAAGATCCACTTCACTAAGATAACCTAGTTCCAAAAACTCCACCCAATTCTTCCATAATCCATGACAAATGTTAACATTTATATTCACATTGGATCTATGAGTCTTGATGTTGGTTTCCTTAACCATCTATTGGGAATGTAAAAATTCCTCCTGTATAGAGAATCCCTTCACGAATCAATGCCGGTTGATTAAGATCCACCCAGGAGATGTTTGGATATCCTCTAGTTTATTACACTTTCATGGATAATATAAGGGATCTTTCATAGATTTATATGTCTATAATTAGAAAGTTAATATAGGTATTTAGTATTTGGTATGATAACTCTGGTCATTGTGAGACAACCTGAGGGAGGTACCCTCCTCAAAAATAGTCTTAGTCTGCATCAATTATACCCTTTTATATTACATCCTAAACCACCTATAAAATGATCACGGGAAGCAGTCAGAGCCCGGTAAACTATCGGGGTTGAGATTCTACGAAGATTTAAATATTTTATCCTCACTGGGAATCTCATTCATGGAATCATTATCCTGAGATGACACTATTGTTTGGATTTCTTCCTATAGCTCAGAATTTCCATTGGGATACCCTTTGTATATCCTTAGGTTTGTTCCCACAAGGATATATTTGATGAAGAATGTGACATTCTATAGATCAAGTATCTATCATCACTGAAAGATCAATCCTCATGATATATATTGGGTGTGATCAGACATCCCCTTTTTCAACTACATGCATTAAAAATTGTTATGTTACTATCACCCTCTTTCGGCCACCTCACCCAGAACAATCCAGATCCATTCACTCATTCTTAAGAATCATCTCCACCCATTTCATATTTTTTTCTACATTTTTTTTACAAAGAGTAATGCCACTCCACTTCCAGGTTATATTCCATGTTTTAGACACTTTCTTCAGTCCCTCCAGGCTCTGGATGAAATGAGGTAGCTTCTTGGACCATTCCACGAGATCATGATTCATTCTCCACAACTTATAATGGAGGGATACCCTTGTGTGGCCCTAGGTAAGAGAATCCCATAGTTCCCTCACAATATATTTATAACCATAAATACGAGACCACTATTGGTATAACTTTAACACCTCATTAGAATCATGTTTATGTGACATAGAAACTAGAATCGGTTAATGGTCATATATCCCATGGGCTATGTGTTTAACCACAACGTTCAAAAATGAATTTATTGTGTTGTTATTTCAAAGGCACTGATCAAGGATAGTCCAAAAATGTCTTCCTATACTATGGTTTTTTCACCTAGTATACCAGTCTATTGAATACCCCATTTCATGAAGGCCCCTACCCACCATATACTGAGTGACATACAGGATTTCTTACCTAGAGAAAGAACCCCTACCATTCTTATCTTATGGGATGAGGATAATGTTGAAATCCCTCATGACAATCCATCGGAGATCCTGTAGATCAAACACAACATGACTGTGAAACCGACTTTTTATACTCAAAACATCATGACATCTATACAGAAAAGAAGCTTAGAAGCACTTGGATCCCCTTTGTATTTTCTTGGTGATGTATTTATTTTATGCCTCAATTAGATAAATAGATACGTATTTATTCTAGAAGCCCCAAAAGATAATGTATAATGGGTATGAATGCATGTATCCATAAGGGTGAATGATATGACTAAAAGAATTTACATTTTCTAATTTCTACATGTGGTATAGTACTAAAATGATGCACCCATTATTTTTCATAACTTTTGAGAAAATGAGATTGGACTTCACCTGAGAACCGACACAACATTCATTCCAAATAAACTAGAGATAACTTTAATCATAGTGATTCCTAATTTTGGACACATATTTGAAGGACAACAAACTGAGGGTAGATGAGAATTCTTTATGGATCCATGATTGAGCTTGAGTTCATACATCAAGGATCTGGATAAGGGAAACAGATGATACAATCTATTTTGGAGTTGTAAATTCAAATGACTTCACCCTTTGAAACCATACATGGAGATTGAGAGTTAGAAAACTCATGAACCAAAACAATGGCTACTTTATCCTCTATATCACATTCCCAAACCTGATTGGATCCATCCATCAATCCCAACTTCCTAGAATAGAAATGACATTTTAATCTGACAAAATCATCATGTACCCAAGATGTACCGGAAATATCCTCGAGTAGAGATGGAAATAAAATCTAAAGGACCAAGGAAGAGGTATGGAAATAAAAGACATAGTCTATTAGACTCCCTTCTAAAAACAACTAGGAAGAACAGGGAATACTGGCCTTGATATCATGCATTAGATCCCGGGGTCCCGAGAAAAGAGCCACCTTATCTTTTTGTGGGAATCAACACCATATGGATAGCGGGGCAACTAAGGATTAATAGCTAAAACCACCAAGGGATTCTAATCAATCCGTGGTGGGGAAACATCCTCACGAACAGGGGTAGGCTTTGAAAAACTAGGTTGGGATAAAGGAAAGATCCCATGAGGAAGGTCCTTAAGCTACTGGAACTAGGCACCATTCTTATGTTTCTTTCAATATTGTATTTCATGACACTGGAGGCTGCACAAGGAGAAGAAACTAGGGAACATCTGTAACCATATATCTTGTTTCTAATGTAACATGTTTGGAACCATTAGTGTAAGCTTCCCTGGGATTTGTTGTGATAGATCCAACTCAACAAAAATTCTTGAGACCATAATATCTTCAGAGTAAAGGGTATGCTCATCTACACATAAAAACAACACCTAGAGAATCTATAATGGCCCAATGTAGAGATAGGTTTTGAAAGAGAAGAGGAAGTCTTGGAAGACCTATCCACACTTCCATGAGAAGAATTTACATTCCCTTTATGGCTCTCCATAGGCTAGGTAGACAAGCTATTAGGCCAACATACAAAATATCATAGAGCATTACATCATAAAAAATGGAATCTTCCTCCGAATACAGTATCACGCAAAAGGAATTTTGATGGATCATTGATGTTCTCACCAGACCAAGCAACCCCCATGATTCTATAAATTTAGTGAAAACCTACAACGTGGAATATACACCCCAAAAAGAGCCACAAGGGACCACTATAGTTGATTATCTAGATCTATGAAATCTGACGATGAGAACTCCAATGATACACCAGATCCAACCCTCGACACTACTAGAGAGATTGGCATAACATCTAGAAATTGCTGGGAGACACGAAGCGAGCCACACAAAAAAATATAGAAAGAACAGACATGATGACTAGACCTCGGTGGAGAACCATAAGATCATTGAGCCCAACTAGGCCTGCTGACATTAGTAATTCCACATTCAAAGCTCGTCAGAGCTGATATTGCTGCCTGAGATCCACCGCCTAAAGAAGCAACTGTCAAGAAAATTTGAAAATTACAAAGTGCATGAGGTGCATTAATGGAAGCCAGATGAGAAGCCATTTTTTAATTACAATTATTATTATGTTTTAATAAATTTTTATATATTATACTAATATTGTTTTAAAAAAAGTAAATCATGTACAATGTTGACTACCCATTATGTACAGAAAGTCCATGAGGATTGAACCAACAAACGAATGGTGGCAACGGTGCATCAGCTACCACTGGCCTATATGATGTAATGGATACAAAAATATTGTTTTTTATTTAAACTATATAATTGATAATGGTTATATTCCATTTTTAAAAAAAATTTCATCATATAGATGATATTTGTGTTTCAAAAATTATTTGGGTGTTATGTGATAAAAATTATTTCAGAAGAGGGACACAATAATTTCTTGGGAACATTATATAATTAAGGTAAATATAATATTATGGGATATTATTTGTGGAATAATAGATGAATTTTATTTTAAAATAATATATTATTAGAGTGAATATATATAGTGATTTATCAAAATTTTAGAAATGATTCCAATATCATAGAGATTATTAGGGATGATATTTTAAATTTATTTGTTATAATTCATCAAGAGTTATTTTTTTGGAGATATATATTAAAATTTTTATATGAGGACATTGTGATCATATCCTTAAAATTTATGGGTTTTAATATTTATCTACAATATTTTTAATGAATTTTATGTTTATTTATTTTTGGAATTTTCTATTTCTAAATTTGGGAATAATATTGAATTTTGGAGACAAAGGTAATCTTTATTCGTATAATGGTATATTATTTTTTGTGTAATATCATATAATATACTAAAAATTTGGATTTCGGTTAATTTAAAAAGGAAGGATAAAAATTATGTTTCTCTTTAGTGAATTTTGAGATCTATGTATGTTGACAATATTGGATAAATCATGAAAAAATCATAGTCTTCATTTGGGTTAAAGTGGTGTGTGTGTTGTAAATGGATTAGAGAATGAAACTATACATATCAAGTAAATATATTTCCTTATAATACTAGTATATAATGAAAAATAATTCCTCAAAATAAGGAAAATTTTCTTCATATAGAAACATTATTCATTTATTTTTCTAAATGGAAAATCAAATATCCAGTTAACCCATCATATATTTTACATATTTTTATGTTCATATTTATAATGAAATTTTTTACTATCACTCTTTATGTGTCATTGAGAGTTGGTTTTCTTTTCCATGTATGTGTTTTCTGATATTAAAACCTATTATTTTTTATTTCAACTGACATCCATATATTTATTTCAATCTTATTATGTTGATTTTTTTAATCCATTTTACAATGTGGGATCTCAATAAAGGTATTATAGAAATGTTATAACACTTTTTTTGGGCCCTAGTTTTAAACAGTATGTTATTAATTCGTAAAGGGAGAATGTAACATCCTGATATTTTAAAAGGAATCAATATGTTCGATAACATACAAGATACACCACATCAATCCTTTAAAGGCATCTAAATATTATTATTTAAACGTGACCATTATAACACAGCTGTTAAATTAAAATGAATGAATTTTATTAAATATATTATATAATATATAATGGAAATAATCATTTATAATGTATTAATTAATTATTTTTAAATAGTCATGATATTATTAGTAAAGTTATTTAATGTTTAAAAAAATATGTTTTGTTTAAAAAAAGTAATAATTTTTATTGCTGATTATCATAATTAAATTTCAGACAAATTATTTGAAAAAAATTTCTTTTTTTAGAATTTCAAATTAATCATAACATTAATGCTTGATAATTTTACGAAAATATTGTTTTGTCAAGTTATAGTGGAAAAAATAATATTTATAATGAAAAGTTTGTTTTATTTTTATGTTTTTGTATGAAAAAATTACTATTTTTGATTTGTTTAAAATTTTAATTAATTATATTAGATATAAAATAATCCATTTATACCTTTTTAAATGGAATTTATATATGCAATTTGTATTAAAAAAATTTATATCCAAAATAGAATATTTTATTAAAAAACATTTTGTCTTTCTATTTTATAATTTAATTTTAAATAAAATTCATAAACATATATGACATGAATTTTGAAAAATATATTCTATATTTATAAAATTTTGACCCAATTTTATTAAATTGTTATATTTAATTAAAGGATAATATGAATAGTATACATATAAATTTTTAATATCATAATAAAGGGTAATTATGGTCATTAAATGTTAAAAATAAAATTATTGGGACTAAAATATTATATAAAAACATTCCAAAATATTATTGGGTGATTTTATTTGGACAAAGATAATACTTGTGTCTAATTTATTATCATTTTGGGACCCATGGATATGATTATAACTATTATAAAATTTTATATTACAAAAATTCAATATGTCACCCTCATAATTTTAATAATTATTAGTTTTTAATATGGTATTATCCAAATATATATTAGACATTAAGAAAAAAATTAAAAATTAAAATATTTATTTTCATCATGGTAATTTATTTTTCATTATTAGAAATAAAATATTTACATTAAACACTTACCAAAAGCAGATGTAGTAATTATTTAATTAATGAAAAAATAAAATAAATGATATTAGAAATGACAATGAAAATATTAATTTGGATATTTTATATGATAAAAAAATTTAACCATTACCCTAATGTTTTAGGGACATAAAAAATATTTTTCTCTATTTATATTTTTTATTTTGATATTCCTAAATTAAATTTTAAAAATAGTTCAAAAATGACATTATTGTTATTTTATAATTGGTAATATTTTATAAAATGATATTAAATTCCAATAAATATTACATTAATCCATGTAATTATGTTAAGATTAAATTTTTTTTACCATGGTCCATTCATTTTTATTTTTTTATTGTATAATTACTATATCATCCCTCAATGTTTAATAAAATTTGTTATCTTGGTAAGAGATAAAAATGTTAGGTAAGGGTTTGTACCAAAAGATATGTGTATTACTACATTCAATGATAATATTTTTTTAATTATTATATTTAGAAACAACCTCATTTTATCATCAAAATAAATACATTTTTTTGATTCTTTTGGAATTGAAAATTCATTTATTTTAATTTAATAATTTTTGAAATGTGAAGAGTGACCCTCCCCTCACTTATAAAAAAATCCTATTATTCTAATTTAATGACTCATTATGAAGTATTTTTATAACCAATCCCTACAAAAATAACTTCTTAGAATATATATTTTAGATTATTTATGTTTTTATGGAAAAACATCGTCCTCTTTTGTCTTATGGTCTTATGAAAATATGATTCTATAAAGACGAATTAATGTTTAAATAGAGAATTTCGATTTTTTTCATCCACATACCACAAACCGTGATAAAGAATTATAAAATGATTACTACATTATTAAACATAATGTGAAATTTTATTATGTCAGTTTCATTAGATATATCTATCTCCACAACCACCAATTGGGAATATAATTCAACATTCGTGTGTAAGACTGACTACCCCCTTATGAACTGATATAATTAATTATCCCTCATTATCTAAAAAACATGTTAATAATTATTGAAATTAATTTTATATATGATATTCATGATATAATTATCATTTTTAAAAGATAATATATTATTTTTGTATTTATAATTATATTAAAAAAATGATAACATCGTTCCTACGTAAGTGTGGACATCCTCGTCTACGATGTAATGTAATTAAGTTTTCATCACAAAATCACATGAATGATGAATATAATTATATTTAAAGATTAATATTGATATATATGATATTATTATCATTTTTAGATAATTTAATACTTACCTTCATTCCTTAATGATCATTGACAAATGGAATCGTTACTCAATAGTATGTACGGCCCACTTTCTCGGTGATGGTAACATAGTTGATTTTTCATAAGAATATATCATTGTTTGATTTAAAATCAAAACTTATATGTATGAGTGATAATTATATCATTATTATTATTCTAAAGAAAATGAAATTATGAATTTTTTTACAATAAAAAAATTACCAAAGTCATTTTAGACTTATATACTGAATATAATCAAAAAATTTGACATGAAAATTAATAATTAAGTAATTATTATTACATGGTAATTATTTATATAAAAATATTAATAATTATTAAAATGATCTCAATAATCTATATAATTATCATTTGTTCATTATTTTGGAAGATAAATAATGTATTTGATGAGTTATACTCAAGGTAATGTGAAAATCTTTTTAAAATATTATATTAAAGATTATTGTTTCCTAAGTCAAAAGATATATTTTTTAACATATATGAAATTACTATATTTTTCCTCTATATTATTATCTAAAATAAAATATTCTTCCTTTAGAATATTAAAATATTAATTTCACATATTTTTTTTCATTAGTATGTCCAGAATATATTAATTAAATAATTGCATTCAAAATGATTATTTTATTTTCTCATAAATGTTTTTAGTGTTCTTTTCTTCATATAATAAATTAATTTACATTTTTAAAAAAAATTGAATTCAAAATGGTGTGTTAAATAAAAATGTTATTTTTATACATTAAAGTGTTAAAAATTGGATTTAAAAAGTTTTACAACGGTTTTTTGATGAAAATTGAAACCGTACAATGTATTATTCTTGATATTGTACATTAGTTTTATATGTAAAATGGGTGATACCAATAAATATTACACAAATGCTTGATACCAATATATATAATAGGTTTTTCTTATGAATCTTATATATTGGGTAAACCCATATATGATTTTGTGATATCATTATAACTTTTATGATGGGTACATGGGGATTACATTGGGTCAGCAGATTATAGATTTGGGTGTTCCCAAACAGTACTCCAATGAATTGTTTAATGTAAATCATCTTTCAAGGAAATAATTGGGGAGTTACTAAAGGGTTTCTCCTATAGATTTAACTAATTTCTAGTTGTTTTTTATGGGTGATTAAAATGAGTTATGAATGTGATTCTCAATGTTTCCAAAAAGGTTTCTTATTTTTTCAATGAATTTAAAAGAATTATTTTCAGAAACAAGTGTGTTTTATTTTAATATGAAATTTATTTTTTATACTATCAAATTTAATTGTAATAAAGGTAAAACTTTAATGGGATTTTAAAATTTTAATTGGATTAATATATTTCTTATTTTTTCTGTATCCTATTGGTTTTTTTTCTCATCCCACTTTTTTAAAATGGTTTCATAGGGTTTAAAAAAAAATTTGTGAAAAATATAATGAAAATATGAAAATTTTGATGATTTATCATGAAACGCAACATTATTTTATTATAAAATATCTTCATGGAAAAAAGTGAAACTGATTACAAGTGTCCACATGTAATATATGGGTCCTAATTCTAATAATTTTTCCAAATTCCTTAATGTCATAAATTGAAAATATCTTAAAAATATTAATAATTTAATTATAGTAAATAATCACTATAATTTTTTAGGAAAATGATCTATCCTTACATTTTACCTGAGAAAAACATTGGTATGACATTTCATTTAGAATAATTCAAAAAACATTTGTCTCCCGCAATTATAAAATACCACCCATCTCATGTTCCATTCAAACAACCAAAGCCATTGGATCCAGCGAATAAAATCAAAAATATATTGTCTGCATCCTTAAAAACATATTAGTTTCATAGGTTTGACCATAAAACAATTGTTTTAGGGATTTCTGATCAAAACTAAAGATGTAGTCTAAACATGATGTAACATTAATAAAAATGTGTTTTTATTTTGTTTATTATTACACATCCTTTAAATAATAATAAAATATGAATGTATAAAACCTATATTATCATCCATATACTTATTATTATTATTATTTTTGAATGGACTCTATAAATATTATCATCCAACCAATGGTAAATTAAATCATCTATAATATGTATGATATAAAAACCCTCAAAAATTGATGTAATTCGTTTACCATCACCTCCTCTCATAGTGGGATATAATAATGGATTTAAAAACAATATTATATTTAGTATATTAATATAATTATGGCATTATATGATCACATATACCTTCATTACTTCCGTTAATTTTTAAAATAATTAATTTGATCGTGTGAAAAATCGACTACCACCTATTGAACTGATGTGATGTCTTATTCCCATTTCCATTTTACTTTGATTTTAGGAAGGCTTTATAAAATGAATAAATATTAAATTTGAAAAAAAATATCTATATATTTATCACATTTTATATAACTTATTACATTCCATACAATGGGTGATATGATAATGATACCTATGTTTACGGCGAACTACCACCTCATGAAGTTATATGACCATTTCATTTCTAATAATTTTCATGCAAGGTAATAATAATAAATTTAATTTTTAAATAAGATATATATTACATTATAATTAATTTATAAAAGTTTATATATTATATACTATCATTTCATTCTATTTTTTGAGGAAAATTGAAAAATCATTCATGTATACGTACGACCCACCGTCTCCATCTACATTGTATTCCATTTTAAATCTATAAATTTTATAAATTTAAAAAAATATATAATGTATATATAAGATATTTATATCCTGATTAAATTTATGTATGTTATAGAACCATGATCTATGTATGAATATACAATTTATTGAACCAAGACAATCATGAGGAACAATGCAATTATCACATGAAACATTGTTTTTAATAAAGAAATGTTAATTAATAATTGATAAAAGACAATATATAAATAATATATAGTATTTAATATATATATATATATGAGTATTTTTATGTAGTATATTTAAAATAAATTTATATTTATTATAAAGTATATTTTTAAAATTCAAAAGAAGTCAAACATGAGTTAAGGGTTTCCCATCTCACTTTTACTTTGGTGAGACATATTAAATATTCACCACTTATAGTTTTGTGTGGTGTGTATAATATAAATTTTGGTATTTTATATCTCAAATATATTTATCCTTAAGTTATTTAATGTTTATTTTTAATTTATTTATTTAATTGGACTTATTATTCAATGGATTCTATGTGGTGTGGATTTATTGCATAATCCCATCATTATTCAGGATTGAATATGTATTTTTCTCCCATAGGGGATTTTTATATATTTCTGTAATAAAAATAATAAAATTTTCTATAATATATTTATTATTGAATTTTTCAAGTAATGGAATCATTTTCAACAAATATTCAGTCATACTTATTGATATTTGGTTTTTTTGGAAAATCTATCTTCAATTATCTCTTCAGTCAAAAATCAGTTATATTCAAAGATTATTTTTTGTGAAAATGTTTTAAATTTTTATATAACTCAACAAAAAATATATTTATGACACTTTAAAAATATTTTTTCTAATTTAAAAATGATTTCTTCCAGATCATATTTTAATTTTCCAAATGTGAAACTATTTAATATTTTTTTAATAGTGTGAAATGAATGTTTATTTATCTTATATGAACTATATATATTTACAATACATAGTAAACACTCAATATTGTAAATATTTTATAAAAACTACAATGTTATCATCATGGAACTATATTTTTAAAATTCCCTTGGACCTATTAATTTGCAAATGTGATTCTCAATGTGGAAAGTTTATTTTCTTCAAGAATGTTTTATGGATATTTATTCGGAATCAGTATTCATCAATTAAAAATACCATTATTCTTCATGTGGTCTACTAAATATATCTTTAACGAAAAATTATTCATTATTTATCCAAATATATTTTTGTAATATTGAAACGAGTTGTACTATTTTATTACGATTAACCACATTACTCTAGATGGTTTATGAATATCGATTGAGGTTATATTGAACATTTTGTATGTCAAATTTTAAATATTAATTTTTATATTGATTACGATAAAAATCCATAATTTTTCTATATAATTGGAATTTTTTTATTGGAGGGACTAGAAACTAAATTCCCTCAAGATGCATTAGAATGTATGCAAAGAAATGTTTTTCCAAATTAAATTGGGTATAACCATAGTTTTAAATAACATTATAAATGGCCTTGTTTGTATGTTTATATTGTCCTACCATAAGAAATTTGGTATTTGTGAAATTTTTTATTGATGTCCATGTTATTATTAGACTTGTTATAATATCCATACCAAAAAGAAAATGTTATTTTTATTACTCCATGTAGAGGAAATAATGTTAATCATTTGCAATAAATCCATAATGAATTAAAATTATTTAAATACTATAAATAACTAAAGGATGATCCTAATTATAAACATATGATAAATCAAGAAAAATTATATTATGGTTGAAAACCCATAATAAATATGAAATGAAGAAGAATATAAACTAAAAATAACCACCCATGCCACTTACATCCCTATATTGCAACTTTTAATACTTAAATATGATTGATGATGGAAAAAAATGTCATCCATGGAATATTAAATTAGAAGGATATAAATGTAACCCTAATTGAAGTTATAACAAAATAAAAAAATATCTTCTTCATGAGACAATTATCTATTGAAACATAAAATTATTGAAATAAAAATGTCATACTTAGAGGGAATTTTATATGTATCAGTCACTTCAATATATTTTATAAAATTCCATAATCTATTAGAATTCACATTTCTTTTTAACTATAGGTATGTTAATTTTTAAGAATGATTTTTATATCATATGTTCTTCTTATATGCTTTTGGACTCACCATATAAATTATTGTTTGTATATTTGAAAATATAAACCCATAAGAGTGGGGCTAAAACATACATAAAAAGAAAATAAATTGTTTAATTTTTTTAAAACAATTTTTTTGTAAGATTGATGCAATTAATAATTCGTTCTTAATTAGATATTTTGAGAATATAGGTAGAATTATTTAATTCACAAGGACCCAAAATTTAGGTAAAAATGTTCCTATGTCCAGATATGTATAAAAACGTGTTAATCAGTTGAAATTTTTTTAGATGATATATTATATTTTAACAAACTTGATAAATGAAAATTATACATGAGGAATAATAAATTTTATTCACTTTTAATTATATTAAATAGTGAGAAAATAAATTATTATTATAAATTGTATTATTTTTAACTAATAACAGGTCCTAAATCATGTTGAGGGTAGAAACACTACATCAAAACATTTATTTAAATTGAAGATGATTGAATATGTGGAATGAATATGTGGTTTTATTCTAAATGTTTTTATAATGGACTTAATTCTTGATTTACATGTGAGGTTTAAGTAGATTCTTCTCTATTTCCATAGGAAATATAGGCTGCGTAAATTTTTGATACCAATTTATATCCCTCACCCACACTCCACCATAAAAAATGAGTTAAAAAATTATCTTATTTTTTTATTCATTCTCAATGTTTAATTATCGATTTATTGTATTCATTAAAAACAACCAAAAAACAAATCAATAAAACATAAAACTAGTCGTCGTTAAAAAATGAAGTAAGTAAATATGGAATAATATAGAGACATTATAAGCCTCTGTCCCACAATTTTAATATCAATGATCATTATTTAAAATGAATACAAGTTCGTTAGGATACCATAAGTGATTTTGAAACCCATATTTTGAAGATATTTAGTAAAGAATAATAAATACCATTAATGTGAGGAATTATATGCACTATTTATAAATAATATTTGATGTGTTCAATTTTATATTTTTCTAAGAAACATAGTCTGAATATAGTTTAAAATTATAAGATTGAGTTGGTACAGATGTGGAATAAAATAGATAGTTTTTATAAATTTCTACCAAAATATTAACATTGTTACCATGAGATATCACATACCAATTTCTTTCATATTTTTGTATTGGAATTTTAAATGGATAAAATACATTACTTTTTCCTTAAGGGGTTCTCTAGATACCTTCAATTGTTAATTAATCTTTAGGATTGGAATACAATTATTATTATATTCCCCATTCCTAAATATTCTCATATAATGTTTAAATTTTGATTAATCAATTTAATAATTACATTCCAAAGGTGATACATAAGTATATTTTCTAATTAAATTTAAATCCCATTGGAAGGAATTATTGATGATTTCTCTTATTATGGTATATCATTTCTCAAATTACATTACACTTTTAATAATGAATTTTAAAAATAGTGTTAAAAAATACAATTTTTTGGTTTAAAAATTGATCCACTAGGGTTAAGAAATATTGATTTGAGTTTGATGATTAGAATAGGGAAGAATTTAATGTCAAAAATATGAGTCCTATGACCAAAACTATAATCAATGAAAATTTTTTTTTGTATATATTTATTTAGTTTATGATTCCTTAAAAATAATTTATTATTTTTCCTCTAAAAATGGTAGAAGGCATTTAACGTATTTTTTCTTATAAATTATGAAAAATGGATGATGAAAATATAAATTAGAAAATTATAGGGAATATTCCAGTTTCTTTTGATTTAAAACATGAAAATATTCACTCACATCTATTTGGATGTAAACTAATAGATTATTCTAATCATCATTCCATATGATAACATTTATTGAAAAACTATTTCAAGAATAAGAATATGTTCATGATTGCAAGTGTTAAAGTGTGTACTATAGAGAACAAATAAAATAATTTCATAATAAACATTTTTTATATCTATATAAATTGAATATATCATAATATAAATGTAGAAATACATGAGAATATATCATTAAATGAATCACTATACTGGGGTCATTAATTTATAGATTTATATCAACACCCACAATTTGATTTCATAGTAAATGAAATTATCACCTCTAATGTACCTGTTATTTTTAGAAAACATAGATTTTTAAAATTCAATGCTATATAAAAATACATCGTATGGGTAGAAAAATATATTATTTACACTAGAAATAAAACAAATAATAAGAATTTTTATACCAGAATTTGGAAAAAAATTATTAATATTTAATAATAAATTATTCCCTAAATTTAATTTTTGATCTAAATAGAATAAAAAATAAGGAATTAGAATCATGATTTTAGTACCATAACTTGTTAATTTATTAAAAAATGTTTCATAAATTATTGGAATGTTTTTAATTCATTGGGAATATTTGTAAAATATTTGATGTTCCCTAAAGAACAATATATTTTTATAAATTATTTTATGTATGGTTTATATTTTTTGTGGTATTTCTTGTAACATTTTTTATTTATTTATATTTTTATAGATAATTAGTATGTGATAAAATTAGTTTAAGAAAAATATATAAGTACTAATGGATAGCTTATTATTTTTGATTTTTTATTATCTCACTCATTTTATTAGACAGAAATAACCATTTAAAATAATAAAAACTAAGGTATATTCTTTTTAAATAATTTTCTGAAGACTCTTATAAAGATGTATAAGGTTTATTATATTGCATATAAACACTAGTATCCATATAATAGTCATCAGGTATAAGTATTTGATTGATATGTTGTAATGATCTTGGAAGGGTTGTCTTATTAAATACGAAAAACTAACGTAAGGAATTGTAATAAATTATTTAGGAAAAAAAAATTTTAAATGAACATAAACCTATAATCCAAGAGACTATAGTAACATTATTATATTTTCAATTCATAAAACGAATCATATCTCAATTGAATGATTTTTTTGTATTTTTAAACTAAATAAATATATCAAATTCTAATAACATTTTAAGCATAAAATTAATAAGGATAATTAATTTATAAAAACATTATTCCCCTTATAATATGAAAAGATATCAATCAAAAAACCATTCATAGTATCTTAGATAAAATTTAAAAAATGAAATGGGTGATGTATGATAATTAGTATTGGTAATAATATAACAAAATGTACTATGAATAAATATTTATTATAGATAAAAATTGGTAAAAAAATTTAAAAACATTACATTATTAAATAAACATTTAATAATATATAAGGAATAAATTAATGTTAAATAATTCTATTTAAATACTCACATACTCCTAAATTAAAAAAAATAATAATTTTAACTATCGGGATAATCACATAGAAAATAAATTAATAAATAATTTATGATGGAATGTATGTGGTTGGAAACCCTAATAATATCCTCAATATAGAATCCTATTCTCTTTACATATATCATTAATTGATTTAATGTATATTTAAACATCCAATTGCAAGCCAGGGATCATAAAGTATAGTGTCATAGATTACTAATAACATAATCAAACATTATAAATAAACATTTTATTTAAAATTATTAAAGAACTCATATCTTCCATTATTTTCATACATATATAAAAGATAACTTAAGGATAACATCGACAAATGGATGATCTAAAAGACTAGTAAGGGAAAAACATAGTAATAACGCCTCAACACATATGTTAGAAGCATGGAATAATGACATAAAAGGCATGGAACATGTGAAATCATAGCATATAAGCATGGGATCATATAATAATTGATTAATTATAATGTGGAACAATCATAAAACATGAATTTAAGATGTTTCAAGGATTTTTACACACATAGGAAAACAATTCAGGGTTAACCACAAAGACTGTTGTGCATGGTTGCATGATTCAAGGCTAACCACCAAGACTGTTGCACATAATGTATCATGAGACACAACAATACCTAATGCATTGGATATATACCTGGGTTCGCCCATCTTAACATGTGAATTGATAGTTTCTCCACATATAAAATCATAAATCATACATAAATACAATAGTTATAGATGGAATGATTTGGATATCATAATCCTGTCAAAATTCATCTAAAATCAAAAAGGAAAAATTAAATTATACAAAAAAAAGTGAAACAAGAAGGTTTTAATAATAAAAATATTGGGTTTAAAAAAAATTAATGGCTTAAAAAATATTATATAGGTTACATTAAAATGGAAAAAATTGGGGTGTTCCCCTAAAATTGGTTTTCATGTCAGGAAGAGTTTGGGAGGAATTACTTTAATAAATGTATATCCCATATAGAGAATTATTAATGGATCTTGATACATTTGTTTGGACCATAACAAAATATGTATTATTTGTACATCAAATGAAAAGAAAACGCCATTTGGATAAAAATAATGATAGAGAAACCTGAAGAAATAATGATGGTTCAGGTTAAACCCCTTAGAGAATATCAACATGGTACTGGGTGTACTTAAGAGGGATAAATGAGAGAGAAATGTGTTTATATTATTTTATTAATAATTTGGTCGTTATGGGTGAAGTGGAAAATCGTACCCCATCATTAGGAACTACACATAAAATTATATAACACAGACGAGATTCTGGAATACATGTGAGAAAGAGAGGATCCTTTAACTTATGACTTATGATGTACACCACCTGATATTAATGAACTGGATAATCAAATTTGGATAATTAATCAGTAATTAAAAAACTTATTTTAAATTTCATTGATTTATTACACACTTATTGATGTCATTCATAACATTTTTCATTGGTTATGCAGTTAATTTCATTGTTTGGGTGTGTTTTCTTCCATGATTTTAATGATCGATTTACATATATTCATGTACAAAGAATCATTTATGATGATATTGTTTTTCCATAATTGATTTAAAATGTAATTAGTGATAATCCATAAGGTCACATAGTTTTAAAATTCATTTATTTATTTGGATTTATGAATAACCATTATATAAAATGTTAATGATAAATGCTTGGAATGATTTGGCAATTTTGCTCATAATTGAAATGTTGTGTATTATTTTTTAAAATAATGTGTGAAAATGGATTACAGAACATAACATAAAATAAAATAAATATTTAATATTTTGGTTCAACTAACAAAATAGTTTAATGACTATAATTGAATATGGTATTAGAAATTGATAACTCGTCGTCCTTGAATGTCCTAAATTAATACATCTCAGATGGTGTTTTCGTTTATTTCATATAAAAGGATTGGAAAGGAGAGATGATAATGAATTATCCTATTATCATTAAAAATTAAATTACTTGTATGGTACATTATTATTCATATATTTTAGATGATTATACATTAGGATTGAAAACATATCAAGGGAACGTGAAAATAAAATGATATAAAAGAAAAGAGGAATTTACCACTTGATTTTATCATCCTAAAGAAACTCTTATTTGGAGAGGATTATGTCTTATGAGAAAATAAATTCCTTATGGATGTGTGAGAGGAGTTAGGGGTCGATTTGGGAAGAATTTAAGTTTTTTATAAGTCTTTATAAGAGTTATGTGAAGGGGGGAGTGAGGGTGGGTTTTATAGGTGAGTGGAGGAGGGATTACATAATATTTTTGTCATTAAATTATTATGTTTCCATAAGAAAACAAATTGTGATTATTCCAGGACTAAAAATTGTAACAAGTGAATGTGTGTTTTAACCAAGGGTGCATACATCACCAAAACATCACCGATGACTCATTAATTAATGTATCTACATTATTTTGTAAATTATCATATTTCACTATACAAAAAAATTCATGTATTTTACAAGAATCCCAAAAAGTTACCCAATCAATTTTTTGAAGGGTATGATCCAAAAAAAATCCAACCTTTGAAAATAATTTTCTATATATGATTAATTTAATTATTAATTAAAATAATAATTTACTTGAAAAAACAGATTTTAAAAGTATAACTGCTTTTATAATGCATCCAACAATTACATAAGTTCTTATAAAATTATCCTAAAACCAGAAGATAAAAATATTTAATTTATGAACACCTTTTATGGAAACACATTTTCTTTTAAATTAATTAATTATTTGTAATTAATAATTGTTGACATACAAAAACACCAAGACTATCATATTGTCCCTTATAAGATGCAAAGATTTTATTTATAATTTCATTGGTATGGTTACTATTTACAAGGAAGATTAACTATACATATGGGTCATATTAATACTTATATGGGTAAAATAACTATTCATAGGGGTAGGTTACAATTCAACATTAATTTATGTTTTTTTAGAACTCCAAAAATCTTACTGATCGCAACCATGTATGCAAGATTTTAAAAATTCATATAATAGAAGAGAATATAATATATTCAATGTACAAATAGTAATTAATAGTTCATTGTGATGTTCATTCATGTGATTATATGGAATAATTATAATATGGAAATTTTCTATTGATAAAACATTGGGTCATTATATTTTCCCCCCTTTTGAAATTTATTGCTCAAAATATCGTTTTACATTCTAATCTATTAATAAGTGAATGCACTTTTCCATCATTTCCTCCTCTAGTTCCCATGTTTCATCTTGATGCTTATTATTCTACCATATTGGTTTGACTGGGTGTGTAGGTTTTTTATGTAGAATATGATTTATATGATCCATTATCTTCACATGATACCCCTCATATGAAATTTCAATTTCTAGATGTACCCCATATAAAGAGAGTACATGTAAAGGATCTATTATGTCATTTCTCAAGATGCATACATGAAAGACATCATTTAGTTATAACATGGTAGGTGGATGTGCAAGTTGATAGGACACATCTCAAACATGATCAAGAATATCTATTGGGATTTTGAACCTAGGACATATCCTTCCATTCTTTCCAAACCTCATGAACTTTTTCAATAGGGATATGTTATGAAATACCATGTCTCCACCATTGACCCCATGATCTCATCGAGGATTGTCTACATAAATTTGTGAACATATTTGGGATTCCATGATTTGATGTTGAATGGTTTTCACCTTTTCTACAATTGTTTTGACCATTTCTGGTCTTGGTAGCTTATTGTCACCAAATTCATCCCAATATGTAGGTGTTCCGCACATTTTACCATAAAGGTATTCTTATGATTCCCTTTAGATGATCGAGTGGAAATTGTTGTTGTAGGATAATTCAACCAGTGGAAGATGTCGGACCAAACCTCCATTGAAGTAAATATATCATGATATCAACATATCTTCTAGTTTATGAATAGTTCAGTGAGATTGACCATCAGTTTGTATACAATAGATAGTGGTACTACATGCAATCTTAACACATATATTATATATATCCATGAAGGATAATCCAATGAGAAGTCCTATCAAATCTTGAGTGTGACAAAACTTTCTATGATGATCTATAATGAATCAAATAGAATTTCTTTATCTAGAATTACATAGATGTTCTGTGGTCGTGTCCATGGTGTTGTTCTCCTACTACCATGTGGGTATGGTTAGTGGTTTCATCTTACCCTTAGAATTATGTCATTTATCATTCACATGTGGGCATACCTGTCACATTAATTTCTCTCCTTCTTCATATTCTCCCACAAAAACTTCTATCAGATGTCACAATACATCATTGTGCTCCTTGGGATAATAGATAAGGATAATCTATGTGAGTTGCTCAAAGGATCCTTAATTATCACTGGATAGGATGGTACACATTATTGTGACCCAAATAATAACTCTTTCCTCATCAATAATTAAATCATAAGATTTCCCATTTCTTATTCCTTCAACCCTTTCCAGAATATCCACAACTTTCCATTGAGAATATTTTGTATTCTTTAGCAGGGATGGTTGATAAATCATAATATAAATGATTTATGATGTCTCTCCCTTAATTATTCCCATTTCATTTCTCTTGATATCAAATAATATTGGACCCTTTTTAATTATCATCACTGATAAAGATGTTGGATCCTTTCTACTTAGAGAATCTTCCACCTAGTTTTTCTTACCGGGATGGTATTAGATAGAGTAGTCATAATCATTGATGAACTATAACCATCTTCCCCAGTTAATATTAATTTTTTCTGAATATACATTTTAGACTCTTGACATTTGAATATATCTCACACTTATCCTCCTATATATATAAATAAGCCACATTTTAATGTAATGATCCCAACTACCAAATTCAGATCATGGGTCAGATAGTTTTTCTCATGGATTTTCAACTTCTTTAAGGTGTAGGCAGTCACATTATAATTATGAATCATTAAATATCATAATACCTTTATTAAAGCATCGTTGAACACCACAAAGAGTTCTCCACTTTTTAGTAATGTGAGTATTGGAGCAGTGATAAGACTCTTTTCCAACCCCTTACAGTAGTCCTCACATTCCCAAGTCTAGACAATCTTCACTCCATTCCCTGTCATCTCAGTAATTGGGTTTTAAAATCATGATATGTTTTTCAGAAATATTCAATAATACCTAGATAGACCCAAAAATTTGTGGATATCCTTAAAGATGTTGGCATGGTCCACTATTTAACTATCTTTTTCATGGAAGGGATCATAGATATCACTTTACTCGTGATAACATGCCCCAAGAATGATACTTCCTCCATCCAGAACAGACATTTACTATACTCTTCATATATCATATCCCTTCACCAAGATATTATTATAGTTTTTAATTCTCCTCATATTTTCCTTGATCTTTGTGTATATCATTATATCATCAATAAAGACAAACTCTAATTTTTTGATGTAAAATATAAAGAGTCTATTAATTAAATCCTTTAAAATTTAGATAGAATTACTAAGTCCCAATGGAATCACTATGAACTCATAGTGTCTATAACTTCATGAAAAGTTTTTCTTGATAATATCTTCCTTAATCACCTTTAATTTATTATATCCTGATTGAAGTACCTCCTTAGATAAATAATTGGCCCCATTAATCTTTTCAAACAAGTCATTAATTTGTGGAAGGGGATTTTTTTTCTTTATAATGATTTTATTGAGCTCATGATAATCAATGAAATGAAGTATTGATCGATCATTTTTCTCGAAAATGAGGACTAGTGCTCCCCATGGTGAAGCACTCGGGGGTATAAAACCCTTCTCCAGATTCTCCTGTAACTACTTCATCAAATCTTCCTACATTACATTTCCCATTATACAAGGTTTCATTGATATAAGTAGGGATCGAAGAAAGTGTTCATTTTAGAACTCAACCTTTTGGTCTAAGGGATGACCAAAAAACTCATCAGGGATTACATCAGTGTAATCCCTCACAATGGTAATTTCTTTAATCAGGATTTACTCCTTGGTCTCAATAATTTTCGCTAGACCTGATTTGTCATAAAGTATTAATATCCTCACATTATACAATGATTGTAATGGAGATTCATCTTTTTTCCTTACACTTTTAATGAATTTTAGAATGATTCGAGATGGGAAGAGTGATATCCTATTCTCGACAGTTGTTGTTGGCTTTGTATAATGATATCTATTCCATTCCCAAGACAACATCAAAACCCACTAAAGTAAGTATGACAAGATTTTATGGGAGGTTTTTCCAAAAAACATTTACCAAGGATGAGATAAAACCCATGGATGAAATAATTTCCCCATTCACCATTCACACAAATAACATATCCTTCAAATTTTCAGGTGGTTTTGAAATTTTTCTACTAAAAATGCATGATTTAATATAATTAATGTGACTAGAATCATGTAGCACTTTCACTATTCATGAATGAATAACAAGGGTGCCTATCACCAAACCAATTTCACATCCACCTCAGTAGTAGTGATTGAATAGGCCCTTCCTTAATTCCATGGAGGTTGTTGTTGATTTCTACCATCAAACCTTGTCTTCGGGAAATTTTGTTCATAATGCGGAATCACATTGTAGTTATAACACTACACCACTAGATGAGAGTTTAATTTAATCTTCCTTTATTCTTCCACATTAAAGGGATTATTTATATCCCATATATTTTTTTAGCCAGATGTACCATACTTCCACAATTGAAGCAATTCATGGTTTTCTTTGGATAGGTATGATGATTCTTCTTCCAATACTATTTACTGGTAGGTTGGTTGGGCTACATTACTTCATGGAATTTACTTGTGGAACTGTGAACATTATATTAAATTTTCCACTTTTTAACTTGGGCTCATGATACCACTGAGATTATATGATCTCTATTTCAAAATTAAGGGAAAATCAGAAAATCTATTAACAGTTTTCAATGTATCAAATTGCCATATCTTTTTGAAGGCTAGACTATAGTCCACTAAAGAAGCGATCCACCAAGCATTTAGTGTTCCTGACAAAGCTAGAGGTGTACCATGAAAGTATTGTAATGTTTTCCTCATACACCTCAATTGAATAGTCTTCCTTCTTCTTGAGTATTAAGAGTTTTATTTCCATCTTGAGATGGAGGGTTAGGGAAAAATATTTATTGAAAAAAATTCTCCTCAATTCCTCCCAATCCAGTCAATCAATTTCCTCCTCTAGCCTCATTTTCTAGATCGGTGTCAACCACTGATGATCTTCCCCATCAAAATGATAGACCGATGGTAAAACTATGACAACCCTAATCTTTTATTGCAAAATTAACAATAATTTATTACATATACATCACTTGATACAACATAGATGATAGAGAGGTATAGTGTCTCTGGGGATTAGAATAATTACCTAACAACATAATACATTAAATACAACATCTTTATTGAAAACATCTTTTACATGACCACTACATTCCCTCATACATAGTAGTGCTTGGGATTACCTAAGGATATGCATAAGAAAAGAGTGTTCTATAAATCCCAGTAAGGGAATAATCATGGAATAACACAATGAATACAATACAGGTTAGACAATAGGCAGATCAATAGAGAAAAAAATAAGCATTAAATTAAAGGAATGATAAAGCATGATAATCATTACATGGAAATGTGGAAACAAAACTTAACATGAAATTAGCATGAGCCAAGGATCATTGCACATGGAGAATTCGAAAATCCTCATTGAACATGAAGCACAAGTAAAACCTTGTTTGAATTGAATTATATTTATTAAACACCCATTTCACATTACTTATCATGATACTATACTTTAACCAATGCATTGGAGCACTATATGGGCACACCCTTCTTTAACATTTCATTTCATGCATAAGTGTTCTACATGGATCAGATAACATTGAATCATAATATATAATCTTTTATTACCTTATCAAGGAATGTGGAATTCATACATGAAAAATTATAATAAATAAGTAAATTTTCATAAAGGTTAATACCCATAATAGTGAAATGGTCATGGTATTTACTACATAAAGACATTGTCTTGGAAAATCAGTGCAATTTCGGTAGCGAAACGTCGTGACGTATGAATTCATAATAATGGTTGATGAGAGAGAAAGGGGTGTCTCATCATATGTAAATGAAATGGATAGTAAGGAGGTCATATAGATACATGTCCCAACAATTTTATTGGAATTTAAAGTCCTGATACAAAAGAATTTCATCAATGTAAAAGAAGAGAGATAAATTCCTTTCAGAATTTATGCATAGTAACAGGTGTACATGGGAGGAATTTAATGAGAGTGAAAGGGTTATAAAATCATTAAAACATAAATTGTGAAGTATGGGGGAGGATAGAAACCATATCCCAATATTTATAATTGAAATTAAATTTTCATCACAACATAAAGAATATTGGACCAAAATGACAAAGGAAGAAAAAGCCTTACATGGAAGTGTGTTTCCAATGGCTTGTGAAAGGCTTGAGAGAGGATTTATGGGAACTTGGGGAACCTTGGGAGGATACTAGAGAGAGGATGTACGAACTCAAAAGACTTTGAGTGAGGAGGAAGTGGGAGCTTGGGTGGGTTTATATAGGAATGGTGAGACCATTCTTTATTATTTTTGTTTGGGACACCTCACATTAAATTAATGAAAACCAAAACCGGAACTTAGTTTTTTCCCATGTTTTTTGATAAATGGAAGTGGAAAACATAATTTACAAGTCCAAAGTCCGATATTTTTAAAATAATTGGTTTGCTTCTGTGGAGGTGAGTCACACTCCCAAGGAAAACAATTTAAAAAGGCAAGATGTTTAATCAGAATTGAAGGGTCCATTAATGCTTTTTAAAAGAGGGAAAAAAACCTAAAACAAAATTATTTTATTTTTAAAACATATATTGGCTGAACATAAAGCTTATAGTATTTTATTACATCACTATTGGGTCATTATGATGTCATAAACCACATTATTACTTTAAATGGTATTAATTGTTACCCACAATTTAGTATGTCTCGGAATATTATGAAAAATTACCCATTGGATAATTTCAACATCCTAATCCCGAAATAATGTTTATTTTATCTAAATAATTTTTTAAATATGTTATTTTTGACTTAAAAAAAACCAACATTTATCGAAAATTCACGGGTTTTGACGAAAATGGATTTCAAACATTAATAAAAATTATAATTGCATTCATAAAATTATACACTCATTTATATTTAATAAATATTAATTTAATGATAATGATATTATTTTATTAAAATATTATTTAATTAAAAAATCCATTAATTCATCAAAATAGATTTCATAGTTGAACTTTAACTAAAAATACTATTTCAGCTTTAAACACTATTTACAAGGTAACAATAATAAAATGAATGTATATTCATTAATATATTAAAAAATAATGTACATAACCATAGTTCTAAGGTCTTGTTACATAACCCCTTATAACACCTACATATGACCAAAGTGTAAGGTGTGTGATGTTGATTGACTCTTGCGGTGGCTCGAATAACATTGCTCATGTGGTAATCTCTATCCACTTCCAATTCTCTCATAGGGGATCTCACTCGAGCTTAACATATTCATGCTCGGCATGGGCATGGTCAAGAGTGATTCCCAATGACACCACCTCCTTTCTGAGCTCTGAAAAATGGTCTTTGTATGGGTCACATCTACTGGAAGAGAACATCGCTTCCTTTTTCTGAGTAAATTAGATTTGTTAAAGCCCTATAATTACACTAATCATGTGATCAATGTTAAACGACTATATTAGAAATGTTCACAATTCTTATCATAAAACCAAAGAAGTTGAAAATTTATGTAAACATTTAATATAAAGAGACATTTAATTAGATCATGAGGGATTTCCATTAAAGAATTTTTGGGTCGTCACAATCTTCCCCCCTTAAAAGAATTTCACCATTGAAATTTTCTTTTCCTACACTAAAAGAGATGTGGGTAAATGTGCTTCATCATTTCCTCTGAATCCCACATCACTTCTCCAAACTGTTGGTTTCTCCGAAACACCTTGATGAGGGGCATTATCATATGTCGTAGATATTTTTCTCTATAATCTATGATTTTCCCTGGTTTCTCCTCATAAGAAAGATCATCTTCTAACTGTGAAAACTCTAAAAAGGGTAATTGTGAAGGGTATGATATGTACTTACTTATGAGGGATACATGAAATACAATATGTACATTCACCCTGGTGGGTGGAAGTTCTAGTAGTTAGGCCACAACCGTGACACAATCAAGAATCTAAAATGGGTATATGTACCTTGGATTAACATCCATTTCATTCCAAATTTCATGGCCTTCTACCATGTAAATATGCATAGAAATACCCTGTCTCCATCATTAAACTCAATGTCTCATCAATGGTTATCTACATTACTCTTTTGTTGGCTTTGGGGTGCCTTGATATGTTGTTGAATGTTTTTCACCTTCTCCACAATTTCTTCGACCATTTCTAGTCCAAGCATCTTACTCTCACCATCCTCATCCCATCACTCTGGTGTTCTACACCTTTTACCATAAAGGGTTTCATATGGTGAAATTTGGATGCTCTAGTGGAAACAATTATTATTAGAGAACTCAACCATACGATGATGTTGATATCATACTCCTTTAAAGTCCATTGAGAACTCTCTCAACATGTCCTCAAGTGTTTGTATAGTATGCTTGAACTGTCCATTAGATTGAGGATGATAGGTCATACTAAAGTTCAGTTCAGTATTCAGAGAATGTTGAAGACTCTTCAAAAACATAGAGGTGAATCTTATATCTCAATCAGACACAAATGATAATGGTACTCCATTCAGCCTTACCACTTCCCTAATATATATCAGTGCTATACGATCCAATGAGAAATCCTCCTGAATATCAATGAAGTTTGAATCCTTTGTAAGAGGATCCACAAAAACACAGATTCCATTTTTATCTATGGACATCATCGGAAGTCCTATGACAATGTCCATGGTGATGTTTTACCATTTCTATTATGGTATGGGAAATGTTTTAATCATCCCCTTTGACTTCTGCCTCTCTACCTTCACTTGCTGACACACCAGGAACATTGATTTATATTCTGGAATCTCCATCTTCTTATTATCCCACCAAAAATGCTCTCACAGATCTATATACATCTCTGTGATTCCTATGTGAATAGGGAAATTTGAACTATGTAAATCATCCAAAAGTTCTTTCTTCAGCTCCGGACTTGATGGAAAACATATTTTTTTCCCAAATATCACAATTCCTTCTTCATTAACATTAAACTCTAAGGATTTTCCTTTTCAGATAGCTTCCACTTTTTTCTAATTTCCCACATCATCATATTGTGCATCCTTTAACCTTTCCCAAAGTTACTGTCAAACAATATTTTGTGAATGGATTGATGATGTTCTCTTATTTATGATTCTCATGCCTATCTTCATCAAATATAAGAGGATTGGATCCTTTTCAATTCTAATTAATGATAGAATCACTAGGTCCTTTCTACATAGCGAATCCACTACCTTATTCACTTTCCCAAGGTGGTAATGGATTGAGTAGTCATAGTCATTGATCAGCTCTAACCATCTTCGTTGGCACATGTTAATCTCTTTCTGTGTGAATATATACATGAGGCTATTATGGTTCGTATAAATTTCACACTTATCCCCAAAGAGATAATCCCACCAAATTTTCAAATTGAATATCACTTAAGGAAACTCGAGGACATGCATTGGATAGTTATGTACATGAACATTCAATTTTCCAGTAGCATAGGCAATGAATATGACATTTTTCATCAACACACATCCCAGGCCCTACTTCGAAGGATCACTAAATACCAAAAAAACTTCTCCACTTGTGGGTAAAGTGAGCACGATCGTAGTGATAAGCCTCACTTTCATCTCCTTGAATCATTATTCAGATTGACCATTCCACGAAAAAATTACTACCATCCGAGTATGCTTGGTAAAAGGGTTTTAAAATCATGAAAAACTTCTCACAAATCGTCGATATTATCCAACTAACCCCAAGAAGCTACGAATATCCATTACTGATGTTTTCCTAGGCCATCCCTCAATTGCATATTTTCTGGATGGATAAATAGATATCCCATTGCTTGTGATTATATTTCCCATGAATAAGACCTCCTTCAACCAGAACTCACACTTGATATACTTTTCATAGAGATTCACCTTTTGAAAGGTCTCTTGTACAATTTTTAGATGATCCTCATGATCTACATGGTTTTGAAATATATCAGAATATCATCTCTGAACACTATGAAAATTTTTTCGATGTAATATCTAAAGACTCTATTCTTCATGTCCATGAAGATTGTTGGAGTATTAGTGAGTCTTAAAATAATTACTATGAATTCATAGTGCATGTATCTTGTACGAAATGCAGTCTTGGGGATATCATCCATCTTCACCCATACTTGATAATATCCCAACCTAAAATCAACATTGGAGAGGTATTAGGCTCCATGCAGTTGGTCAAACAAGTCATCAATTCATGGGAGATGATACTTGTTCTATATCGTGATTTTGTTAAGCTCGCGATAAAAAATGAAATGGAACATTGACCCATCATTCTTCATGAAGAAGAGGACTGGTGCACCCCATGGTGAAGCACTTGTGAATATAAACCCTTTATCCAAATTCTCCTGTAGTTGTTTCTTCGTCTCCTCAAGCTCCAAAACATCCATTCTATATAAATTCTTGGATATTGGAAACTCCCCAGGTATAAGATCAATTGAGAATTCAACATCTCTTCTAGGAGGAAGACCATGATATTCCTTAGGAAACACTTCAGCGAATTACCTCACAATAGGCATGTCTTCTAGGATGGTTGCCTGCTTAGACTCAATCATCTAAGCGAAATACACGTGCTCATAGGGCTGTAATATCCACGCTTGAGATTATGGAGATAAATATGATTCCTCTTCCTATATACACTTGATAAGAAACAGGGGTCCATTCTCTATTTGGAGAGTGATTTCCCTCTCACTGCAATTTATGTTGGCTCTATATAAGGAAAGCCAAATGATTCCAATAATTGAATCCATTTCCACCAGAGGGAGTACAAAAAAGTTCTCTGGTATGTTTAATCCACATATTATGACAGAGAAAGAGTTATATTCATGGGATGCAATGATTTCCCCATTTTCCATACCCACCAACATCATCACTTCCATGATTTTTTGTGGTGCTGGGATTGTTCTACTAATCATTCGAGATATAATGGAATGCGAAGAACCAGAATAAAAAATTCAGTTCTCTTTTCTTGAATGAATAACTAATGTACCAGTCACCACTTCGTTTTTTGGGGTTCACTTGGGCAGTAGTGAGGAAAAAGCACACCTTTGTTTCCTTGGAGATTGTAGGTTGCCTCTAAAGACCCATCGCTTATGAAACTGATTAGAAAAATGTCTGGGTTCTTTGTAGTTGTAGCAATGAACCACGCGTTGAGGTTAGAACAGAGTGTTCCTCTCCTCTATTGTAGTCACTATTCCTTCTTGACGATTGTTAACACCTAGGTGCCCTTCTCTTCCACACCTAGAGCATTTCTTCATACCCTTCAGAAAAATTTTCATGGTGATTCTTTCTGCACCTTTGGTAAGTGGGGTGCTGGATCTTCTTAGCACCATTGGATTTATCCATAGGACCGCCAACATTGAAGTCCACCTTATGCTTCATATCCCCATGATACCTCTGAGATTCTATGATATCAATTTCAACCTTGAGGTCACATCGATCAATTTCCTCATAGCTATCGAAGTCATAGATCACTAGTGATTTCCACAGGCTACGCTTCAGCCCACCAACCAAGCGGTCAACCTTGCATTCGGGGGTAATCGAAAAGCCGAAAGCATATCACGAAAGCCTTGGGAATTTTTCCTCATACGCTCCAATAGATTCGTCATCTTTTTTCCTGAGGGAAAGTATGTCAATTTTCATCTTAAACAGGATGTTGTGCAAAAAATATTTATTGAAAAACATCTTCCATAAATCCTTCAATTCCAACCCATTGATCTCCTCCTCCGGATTAGTATTTTTTATCAACGTCCACCATTGACATGCTTCACCCTCCATACGATAAGAATTAAAGAAAACCTTCTCTTTTCAGAACATTAACTTGTGGAGAAGATCTTTTCAATAGAGATTATCCTTTGTTCAGTGATTGAGGGATTAGATGATCCATTAAAAGTATGAGGCATTTTTATCATGAAGCTCTCGATAGAGACTTGTTATTTCTTAGGGAGGTTGAACGTTCCTCTTGACCCATATTTCTATTCAAATCATGAGTTATCTTTGAGAGAATTTTGACAAAGTTCGTGATTCCCACTCTCATTGGATTGGGCATCTCATTAGTACAGTCATCACTTTGATCTTAACATCGGTTGTTAGCCCGAGTCCTCCTATTACCATCCATTGGCTTGAATAAAAGGAAAGTTAGGTGTAACACATAAAAGGTAATCTATGGACAGAATTAATGACATATAAATAAATTTTATATCCTTAATAGATTAATCTATTGGCCTCAGTATGTGTTTTCCATGATACACTTTCTAGCATATATTCATAGGGATTTTTTTGTACCTTAATAATGGTTTATACTAAGCTAGTGAATTTACCAAAGAATATCCCCCGGGAGTGTCGTAACCAGGAGTGTATCAAGGCCAATTACCATGCTCCAGTTCACTTTCCAGTCTAGCTGAAAGTGGTGTTTTTGGGTTTTACCCCTATGATACATATGTGTCAGAGCTGCCTCTACCTACCCGTATACAGATTGGGAAGTATTTTCATGATAAACCACTTACTCAATACTCACCAAAACATAGGGATGTTTTTATAATACTTTGTATTGTATCAAATGATTCAATAGGGTTTTCTAATAATAATCCCAAAAATAACTATACCTATCCTCTGATACCAACTATGACTACCCTGATCTTTTATTACACAATTAAACATAATTTATTACATAAATATCACTTGATACAACATAGAATATAGAGAGGTATTGTTTCTTTTGTTATTAGGATCATTATATAACAATATTTAACATGAAATACAACATCATTATTGAAAATTTCCTTTACATGACCACTACATTCCCTCGTACATAGCATTGCATGGGATAACCTCAGAACATGCATAAGAAAATGGTGAGCTATAAAGCCCAATAAAAGAATAATCATGGAATAACACGAGTAATACAATAAATGTTAGAAAATAGGAATATCAATAGATCACAGGATAAGAATATACATAAAGGCATGATAATGCATGATAATCATACCATGAAAATGTGTCAACAACACTTAACATGGAATTAGAATGATCTGAGGCTCATTACACATGTAGAATGAGTAAATTCTCATTGCACATGAAGCATGAGTAAAACCACGTTTCACATTAATTATCATGAGTAAAACCCCATTGCACATGGTGTATCATGATATTATAATTTACCCAATTCATTGGAGCTCTATATCAGTGGAACCTTCTTAATCATTTCATTTCATGCATAAGTGTGCCACATGGATCATTAAAAATTTAATAATAAAAAATAATCATTTATTCCATGATAAATGATTGTGGAATTCATACATGAAACATTATAATAAATATGTAAATTTTCATAAAGATAAATACACTTGATAGAGAAATGTGCAAGGTATTCACTACACAATGACATTGGCTTAGAAAATTGGTGCAATTTCGGTAGCGTAACTGCGTGACGTAAGAATTCATAAAAATGGTTGATGAGAGATAAAGGGGTCTCTCAACAAATATACTTGAAATAGACATTAAATGGGTCATATAGATACATTTCCCAAGAATTGATAATAAATTTAGAGTCATGATTGAAAATAATAGCTTGTATGTAAAGGAGGAGAGAGAAATTCCTTTCAGAATTTCAGCATAGTAACAGGTGTACATGGGAGGCATTTAATGAGAGACATAGGGGTGTCCCTTCATTAAAAAATAAAGTGGGAAGTATGGGGGAGGTGAAAAACCATAACCCAATATTTATAATTGAAATTAAAAGGGCATAACAATTTAACTAACATTGCACAAAAATGAGAAAGGAAGAAAAACCCTTACTTGGAACTGTACTTCTAATGGCTTGAGAGTGTCTTGGGAGACACTTGTTGGGAGCATGGGGAACCATGGGAGGATTTTGGAGAGAGGAGGTCAGATGTTTGACGAACTCCAAATTCTTTTAGTGAGAAGGATGTGGGATCTTGGATGGGTTTATATTGGAAAGGTGAGGGAATTCATTATTATTTAGGTTTGGGACACCTCACATTAAATAAATCCAAACCAGGAACCAGCCCATGGATTTTGCCCATGGATTTTGCCCATGTTTTTTGGACAAGGGAAGTGGAAAACAATACTTTATAAGGCCAAAGTCCTAACATCTTAAAATAATGGGGTTTCTTATGTTGAGGTGAGTCACACTCCCAAGGAAAACAATTTCAAAAAAATAAAGATGTTTAATAATTCTTTAAGGGACCATTAATGATTTTTAAAATAGGTCAAACAAACCTAAAACCACATTATATTAAAGGTAAAACATATATTGGCCAAACATAAATATTATATTTCTTTATAACATCACTATTGGGTCATTATGATGTCATAAAATACATTATATATTTAAACGGTATTTAATTTTTACCGAAATATTTGATTGTCTCGTAAAATTATGAAAATTTTACCCTGGGATAATTTCGATGTCCCGATTCTAGAAATATGTTTTTTATCTAAATAATTTTCCAAATATGTAAATTTTCAATTTTATTATAAAAACTGACATTTATCAAAAATTCACATGTTTTGACAAAAATGGATTTCAAACCCTAATAAAAATTAGAATTGCATTTCTAAAATTATTCGATCATTTATATTTAATAAAAAATAATTTAATAATAATATTAATATTTTATAAAAATATTGTTTAATAAAAAGATCCATTAATTCATCAAAATAGATTTCTTAGTTGAACTTTAACTAAAAATAAAATTTGAACTTAAAAACTACTTACAAGTTAATAATAATAAAATTAAAGTATATTCATTATTATATACAAAAATAATGTACATATCCATAGTGACAAGGTCTTGTTACATAACCCCTTATAACACCAGCATAATACCAAAGAGTAAGGTGTGTAATGCTGGCAGACTCTGGGGGTGGCACGGATAACATTGCTTGGGTGGTTATCTCTATCAACTTCAACTTCTCTCATAGGCGTTCTCACTCGATCTTAACATATTCAATCTCGACTTGGTCTTGTTCAAGAGCGAATCCCAATGATTCCACCTCTTTTCCGAGCTCTAATAAATGAGATTCGTATGGGTCATATTTACTAGATGAGGCCATCACTTCCTTTTTCTGAGTAAATTGGATTTGTTAAAGCCCTATATTAATACTAATCATGTGATCACTATTCAATGACTATATTAGCGACAATCACAATTCTTAACATAAAACCAAAGAAGTTGACATTTTAGATAAAAAATTCCATAAAGAGACATTTATTTAGATCAAGAGAGAATTTTATTAATGAATTTTTGGGTCGTTACAAAAACATTCTCTTCTTCTGGAACTAGAGGATGTATAAAATAATTTCAATGGAGTTATTCCATTGTTCCATGAGGAGAGGATAAGAAGATAAAATAATCATGGGTGGCATTTTCTTCCTAAAGTATTATACTGAAACATGGTCTTTCCAATGCGGGGGAGTGATTCTCGTGTGATTCATTTTATTGTATATAACATGATCCAAATGAGAAAGAACTATCATGAAGGTTTGGGCACCCAATCCCATAATATTTGGCATATAATTAGGGGAATATTCACACTCCCTATCACATTAGTTGTTGGCAGGTGTTCTTATATTTACTAACATAATATAAGAAAAAGAGATTACAATTAGATGGCTTAAATTCACAGCTATTGACCATAAAAAGGAATCATGGACATAAAAGAATAAACATGTAATGGTTATGTTTATCCTAACATGTGATTATCTATGTTTAAATCTAGGTTATCATTGAACTATTTAAAAACAAATATTCTTATGGGATTATTTTATTGACAAAATAATAGTTTGTACTAAGATCAGGAATATACCAAAGCATATATCCTCTGAGTGTCTAACCAATAGTGTAGCAAGGAATATTGTAGTGCACCAATTCCCATTCAAGCTTAGTAAAAAGATGTTCTTTCAGGTTTTAACCCTAAATACATATGTTCCCATCCCATCTCTACTTTCTTGTATCTAGAGATGGATATATTTTCTTAATAAACAACTTACTATATACTTACCAAAATTTAGGGGTGTTTTTGCATTCATAGTCTCATCCTTAAGGTTCATTCTAAATTTCTCTTTTCCAAATATCATAAAATAACTAGCCCACATTATGAAACCAAATATAGTGATCCTATTCTTTTACATATATCATTACCATATTTTAAGCATAATTAAATTTCAAAGTAAAATGTAATGATTTTAACGTCTATGGACTCGAAAGACTAGGTACATAATCAATTCTTAAAAAAACATTTTTTTTAAATCTCAACAATGAGATCATATCTTCCATTTTTCTCATACATCTACATAGAACTACAAAGGGATAACATGGACAAAGGTATTATCTAAAAGCCTAGTAAGGGAAAAGCATTGTAATAATTCTTCAACACATTTTTTAGAAGTCATGGCATAATGAAGTAAAAAGGCATTGAACATGTCAAATAATAACATATAATCATTATATCATATAAACGTTGTGTAATTTTCCAACCCCAAAAGCAAAGATCATGTGAATTATTTTAATACATTGTCATGATTACATTTAATAACGTCCAAAAGGACCGATCAGTTTAGGAGTCTGGGAAAATAGATTACATACATAAAATTTATATTATAATTTCTAAAATAAAATACGACATAGATAATTCTTTGAAAATGCCATTATTTCCGATTCATTATTCCTTAATTTCAATCATAATACACATCGTGAGATCCTAGGAAAATAAAACTAAATTTTGGTGAGCGTAGATGTTAAGTATGGGTAAATAATTCAGAAGAATATTTTAAATATTAAGGAAATATGTATAATAAAAGAAAAAACATTTTAATCATAAACATGAACAAAATATGGAAAACCGAAATCGAACATTACCATATAAACATGCACATGAATAATCTACTAGTAGAATAATCACATTTAATAACTAATTTCATAATGATGGAATGCCTAATGCCAGACATCATAACCACTACGCCAACGCCTTATGCCAAGATGATATATAAATATTCTGTCAAGGTCGTGTACTAAGACACTAGTTTGTCTCATGATTCCTACTGATTCATCAAGGGGATATATCATGAAACTCCCTTCACATACAATGTCCAATGCATTACTCATATGAAAAGGGTGAAATATGACATAATCATTCATATTAAAACTCTTATATGAAATTTCAATTATTTAACCATAATCAATTAATGGTATAAAAATTGAACATCAATAGTCAAAAATATCATAACTCATTCAATACAATATGGAATATTGTATTATAATAATAAAAATAAATCACGTATAATAACTAATAATTTATGTGGACATTGATGAAAATAATAAGTAATTTTTTTTGATTGAAATTTCCCTTTTTCATGAAATCATTTAAATATCACACAATTTATAAAGGAAGTACTTTATAAGTGAATTTTGTGTCCATTTGTCTTATTCCACTATGAATCATTTTAATGGATTTAAAATTATAATATAATAACATATATATGAATAAATCCTTATAATCATTTTGAAAACATGGATAATAATTTTATATTTTTAGAAACTAAATAAATAAAATATTTAAAATGATGATCTTGTTAAATATTCCCTTACCTAAAACATTAAAATATTCAATTTAAAAACATTTTTATGAAACATGAACAAGGATAAAGAAAATGTCCCAGCAAATACTTCTACATAATCTATCTCAAATAATAATGTGATTGAGGAATTAACCCTTACAATAGGTCTGAGACTCCCCATACGGGTCAGAAACCCTTGTATAATGTTTTCAAGAAAATTATTAACTTATTTCAGAATCATAATATTATATATGACATCATATATGATTCTTTTATATCGTTATATTTCTTATTTATTAACAATTCCAATTTAATGCAACATTTCTGATAATAATCACTTTGTTCGTCATGTATATTTTGACTTGTTATACTCTATCGTATTACATATATCATATTTCAATTACTCACAGAATGAAAAATATGATTTAAATATCATACATATTCTATATATTGATATATATAATAGATTGATAGATAAAATGGAACACACTGTTCATGGAGATGGTAGGTCATACGTACGCATGAACGTTATTTCTGTTTTCTTGTTGTATTGACTTGAAGAAAGTGAATGAAATATATTTTTGTATATATATATCATCCTTATAGATTTATTATGTCATATATTTCATGCTCATTAGTAATATTTATTCTTATAATCATTCTTGGATTATGAACATGGAATATGAGTCTCATCGCACTGTGGAGACGGAAAGACGTACGTACACACGAGCGATGATCTAATTTAATTAATTGTTAAATGGTATGGAATTGGATGGAATATAAATTATACATAAAAAATATAATTTTATATATATTATTAAATACATTACATTTATTGTTTTATCAATATATATAAATTTTACATGAAAAATAATTTGCACCATGATGTGGCGAAAGTAAGCCGTACGCACGCACGCATGGGGATATTGTTTTTCTTGTAGGATGAGTAAAATGACTAATATTTTTTTCACATAATAATAATAACATATCAGAATATTTATGGTACTATATTTATTATATTAGTATGGAAAAAATAGGGAAAGAATATGCCGAAGAAGAAATGAACTTTCAAAAAGGAGAAAAGAAAATTACCTCTTTTTAGGTGACTCCATTCGATATGCACAAAAGGAATCCATAGGATGGAGTTGCACCCAAAGTGTATCCTCTAAAAGAATATGAGGGATTTTAGGAGTGGATATTATTTGGGTTTTTCCTACCTAACGATCTTTATATGTGAGAGATAAAGATAATGAGTGGTGGGTTTTATAAGAGAGGTGAGAGGCACCATAGAAAAAATCTTGAAATATTAATTTATTAAAAAATGGTTTTATGTTTCTAATAGGTACAATGAAATTATATTTAACGATATGAAATTTATGGGTCAAAATAGTCTAAAAATAGGTTTTATTCATGTCTAGGGAATTATATTAATCATTTCATTTATATTTAACCTGTAGATAAAGAATTTATGTCTTACCATGTCTTCTTGTATTTTTATACTAAATGATTATTATAGTTACAATAAATTTCCAAAAGAACCCTAATTAGAGAATTAAAAACATATTTAACATTATATTAGTATTTGTTTCTGAATATTAAATTTTTAAGAATATTATATCATTTAATAAAATAGTATTTATTTTTAAAATGAATTTATGTCAATTTTTACACTATTTAGTTATTGATTTTTTATAAAGTCATAACAACGTGATTTAGTCAATAAATAGGCATTAAATAATACATTATATGCCATTGTAGTCCATAAATTTCTTGGATCGCATCAAAATTTTCAAATTATATTTATTTTAATTTTTATAATATCATTTATTTGATTCCTTTATTAATAAGGAAAATACTCCCTCATTATTATGACAAAAATAAATATTATTATATAATGTCTATAGATTAAAAATAAAATACCATTATGTATTAAATATTTTTATATTTCTAATAAATATTTATAGATTAAAATATCATTTATATAACTCTAATTAAAATTCTTTTAGTAAAATATACAAGTTTATGTTATATTTCTCTTTATATTAAATTAATTCTTATAACATGTCATTATGAAAGACAAATGGTCCCATGGGTTCCTTAAATCATCCTAAGGATTAACATGGTTGGATAAATCTCACAAATTAGGATTATTATATGTGATATGATAGTTTTATATTTTTATAATATTATTGTTTACCCTTATTTACCTGATTTACCCTTTAACCATGGTAAAAAATAATAATTAACGAAGTTACTATTCATAATGTCTAAAAAATAAAAGGCACCAATTTCAAAAATTTGTAAATATTTATTCCAACTATGGAATCTATTTTTCAAAATTCAAAACACATAATTGTAAAAAAATTAGTTGAAAAATAATTTTTTTTTCAAAACAAGAGAGCGAGTTTTTAAGAAGGAAGAACTATCAAAAGATTATCGTGTGTTTATGTCCAATTTAAAATTCAAATTACATAAATTGAACAAATGTATATTAAATTATAAAATTATAATCTAATTTTACTTTAAACCATATTAAATTTATAATTTATGTCAATAATGTATTTCAATTTAAACGGTTTTTTCAATTAATTTTTGGTATTTTTTATTGTTCATCAAAATATAAAAGTTATCAGAAAACTAAAAAAAGTACTCCAAACTAAATTTTTATGAACCAAAATTTAAATAAAAATTTAATTCCATCATATTGAATTTATAAAAGTTTCAAATATTGTATTTATAAATCATTTTCCATTAAAAGGAAAAAAGCTTCTTTTTTAAAAAAATATAATTATTTTCTCAAAAAAATTGAATTTGTCATTATATTATTTCTATGTAACAAAAAATATGAATATTAAAATTATATGGGATATATAATATTCATTTTTTTGTTTAATACTATTCATAACCTCTTTTTAAATGACTCGTTGGATAGACCATGGTGTGGTTGAACACGGTGTTGCGTACATCACGCACTATAGGATTATTTAAAAAGGAAGCATACCATGGAAGACTATGGTGTCAAATTATTCCCTCCATTAATAAATTTGATCCCCTCAATTTAATATTGGGATTGAAAACTAGTGGTTTGTCCATTATTAATTTCATTGTTGAAATTCCACATCAAAATATAGATTAATGAGGCCTACATTTTAAAATAAAGAAAGGTATATATGAATGTTACCAGAAATAACACTTACTACGGTTCCATGTAGAAAACACTGGATATGTAAAATAAAACTATCTATAAAATTCTAATGATGTTTATTTGGATAAAGTTAACAATCATAAATCCATAATCATATGATGATCCATGGGACCATTTGATTCATCGGTAAAGAAATTTCTAGGAAATTGGTTTTTTGTTTTGTGCTTCTTTCCCTAGTGTTTAATTATTAATTTAATTCATGTACTAATAACACAAATAAAAATAATTAAATTACATAGAGAGTCTTATCCTTTACATATTTCTTACCATAAACGCATCTTTCTTTTACGAATGTAATGTAATTAGAATATATTCTATATATCGTAATCGTATAAAGGCCAAAATATAAACATATACCACTTAAAAGAGAAAACTATGTTATAATAACTAGAGACTTTTTGTAAGTCAATGGTTGGTAATACCGGATTTTTAAACATTGGTTGTCTGTTTGATTCCCATAGCATTGTCTGACGCAACGGGTTGTCGTCCGACCTGCGAGTTTACATTCTTTTAAAATATTACTATAAAAATAAATAAATAACCCTATGAAATCTTTTAAACTTAATAAATAATATCCAATGTTAAACATAATTGATTCAAACCTTCAGAGTTATCCAAAATACATCATTCCAAACTCTATCTAAATGGTCTCTAAATTTCCAAAATCCATTGTAACATTAGATTCAAAAAAACAATATAATGTTTCTCTTATTGTCACATACTGAATATATGAATAACTTTATCATATTAAAACCATAATTAAATCAAAAATTACTATAGTACAATACTTATATATATTGAGTTATTATTATAACCAAAATATAATTCGTGAATCCCAAAACACAAATACATTAATTATTCCACATCCACTATAGTAACATCATATACATGACCATGATCCATTTTTTTTCTAAGATATATTCCCATGATTCTTTTGGAAAATAATTTTCATAATGTCCAATTTCATTAAAATTGTAACATTCAACATTTAGTACCTATTTTTTCCCCTTACAATCATGAGATTTATGGCCTTTGTATCCAAATTTTTGAAAAACACTCATTCCATTTATGAAAATACTAGGGTGTTTCTTCCCATAATTATCACATAAGGAAAAATATTTCTTTCCATTTTTCACATTATCCATCCCATGGTCCACATTTTTCTTCTTTTGTTGCATTAAATTAATGTCAGCATATATATATAATTTCTTTTCCATTGATATAGGAAAAAAGATATATCTTCTTATAATGAGAATGATTTTGAGACCAATTCCCATTAGAGGAATGATTTTAACCCATCATAAAATATATCAATATTACTTTTTGGGATATGTATGTTGTTTAAGGAATGCTATGGTATCTTCGTGAAGTTCACCTTATTCTGTGCAACTTTTCACTGGCTTCTTGTCTCAGACTCTGAAATTGTTTTTCTATAACATCTCATTGTTCCCAATATAATAATTTATCTAGGAAAATTTCATTTAACTCATTCCAATCCATATTTCCTACTTCTTCACCCTTGTTTATGTTTTTAATAAATGACCACCAATGATATACATATTGTAAATAATGATAGACATCCATTAAAAAAATTTCCCTTTCCATAATCCACAATGAAAGAGGTTTTTTATCTATAGATCTTATCCACTACTCATTTACAAAAGGATTTGTAGTCCCATTTAATGTTGGAGGTTGTTGTCTCATTAATTTTTTTAATGATGACACTCTACATTGGGGATTAAGGTTCTCTATATGAGTATGGTTATTAATCATAACCTAATATTGTTGTCCTAGTATGGATATAAGATGTTCAGTACCAGTTGAGTCGCTATATTTACTATTAGTATCATTTATAGGAGGGAAATCCCTAAATAGATTACGTCCACTAGTTCAATTTAAATTTTTTCCTTTTGACACAATTTATAAACAATGACATGCACTAGATTAGGCTATGAATTATAATTCATAATTCCAAACTGGTAAAATACGTAACAAAAATTAAAATATATATTCATATCTAATACATTATCATAAATATGGTTCCTTTGAAGACATATTTAGTCATAAATACCTTATTATTGTTTATATTGAATATATAAATAATCCTAAGCATACCCCCTATGAGTGTCAAACCAAGTGCCTAATAAGGCCTATTGTCGGGTACCAGGTTACCCCAAGATAAGATTGGAACACTTTGTTGGAGTTTTCAACCTGAGGTACATATATTCCAGAACCATTTCCACTTGTAGTTTCTAGAGATGGATGTATTTTCTAGGATTACCCATATAATATCTATTTTAAAATTCTAGGATTCTTTTCAATGCATTTTCTCAAATTCTATATCATGGATATGAACCATAATGTATGTTTTATGCTTCTATTTCCAAGGTTGTTGCTAAACATCCTTAAATACCAATTGTAACACCTCGACCCCATATACTGAAATTCATTGCAGTAAATTAATACATTGGCATGATTATAATGAATCATGTTCTGAAAGATTGAACAGTTTAGCAGTTTTAGGAAATAGATTACATACATAAACATAACATGACCATTTATAACATAAAATAAAACATAGATAATCATTTTAGAATGCCATTATTTCACCTAGTTTAATCCATCATATCAATCATAATACACTTCTTTTCGTCCTATGAAAATATAACAGAAAAAGTGGTGAGATCAAATGCTCAATAAGGGTAAATATTTCCGTGGAATATATAAATCAATAAGGAAAGATGTATAATAAAAACTACTTCATTTTAATCATAATAATGAACAAATTATCTAATAAATAAATAAAACCTGAACATATTAACATTCACATGGATGTTCTAATATTTCAGTAATCACATGTAATAACTAATTTCAAAACGAGGGAATGCATAATGTCGGATATCATAACCACTACATGATGTCCTTATCCCAGTAAAATACACAAATATTCTATCAAGGCTTTGTTCAATGATATATTTTGTCTCATGAGGCCTATCAATTCATAAAGGCTCTATAGAAACCCCGACCCATCACTTAATAAGTCCAATTCATTCCCCATATGGAAAGGGTGTAAAATAAAATATTCATTCATATTAAAATTAGAATTCAAAATATAAATAAATTAAACATAAAGATTGAATGGTATAAAAATAGCATATAAAATTTCAAAAATACCATAAGTCATTGAATAAAATATAGAATATTTTATTATAATAAATCAATATCAATCACATATAATATCAAATAATGTATGTTGACATAGATGAAAATAATTAGTAATTTTTTTAGAGAAATAACCCTTTTTTCTTGAAATCATTTAAAATTAACACAATTTATAAAGGAAGTCATTTAAAATATATTTTCGAATCAAGTTTTCCAATACCTATTAGATACTTTTAAATGGAATTAACATTTTAAAACAATCATGTCCATATAAATAAATCCTTAAAATCATTTCGAAAACATGGACATCAATTTTAAAGATATAGAAAAATAAATATTTAATATATTAAAAAATATTTTCAATTTAATGATTACCTTCAATAAAACATTAAAATATTTTTTAAATTCATTTTTATGAAACATGGACATGGATGATTAATAATTCGTAATAAATACTTACTCATAAATAATCTCAGATAGTAATGAGACTCATGGATTAACACGTACCTTAGGTATGATACTCTTTGTACGTGTCTGAAACTCCTTCATAATGTTTTTAATCATATTAAAAACATATATCAGATTCATAATAATATTTATGATATCAGATATGATTCTTTTATGACATTATATTACCCATTTATTAATAATTCCATGATAATGCAACATTTCGGGGAATAATCAATTTTTTTATCGTATGTGTTTTGAATTGTTATTCTCGATTGTATTACATATATCTTTATTTAAATTCTTCAATAATGTAAAATATGAATTTTATATCATATATAATCTGTATATAAATATATAAAATATCTATATAGAAAATGGAAAACACCGTTCATGAATACGGTAGGTCATACGTATGCATGACTTTTGTTTCCATTTTATTATCGTATTTAATGGAATTAATTTCATGACATATATATGTTTATATATATATATATCACACAAACATAATTATTATGTAAAATATTTCCTACTTATTTCATTATATTTATTAATATAATCATTCTTGGAATGTGAACATGGAAGATTTGTCTCATCGTATTGTAAAGACAATAAGCCATACATACGCACGAGCGACTACATAATTTAATTAATGGTTTAATGGTATGAAATTAGATATAATATTAATTTTAATGATGAAATATCATGTTATATTTTATATATACATAAATTATATACATCTTTATACACGTAAAATGTGAGTGTATAGGAAAAACAATTTACACCATGACATGGATATAGTAAGCCATACGTATGCCTGCATGGTGATATTGTTTATTGTAGGATGGTAAAAGTAGGAATATAGTTATCACATAATTATAATATCATATAATATTATTGAAGGTTCTATAGTTATTATATTATTATGGAAACAATAGATACATTGGAAGTACAAGAATAAATGAATAGTGTAAGAGGTGATAAAACAATTATATCTTTTCTAATGTCTCCTTTTTTATGCACCAAATGACTCATTAGAATGGAATGAAACCCAAATTGTGTCGAATATAATTATATTAATGATATTTTATGTGGTAAATGGCCAGTTTCGGCTGAGCCAAAGGTCTTTAGAGGTGTGAGTTAAAGAGGAAGGTTTGTTCCCTATTTCAAGTGAGGTGACATCCACTTTAGAAAAAATATTGAAATATTAATTTTTTATAAACTTATTTTCGGTTATTAATTGCTCAATCATAATATCATTCGATTATAAGATGTGAATGGGTCTATATATTCTAATAAAATAGGTTTTAGACAAGTTTCTGTCAATAAATTAAAGTTATCTTTTAGAGTTGACACTAAGATAAATAGTTTAACTCTTAACATGTCTCCATGTATTTCTATAATACATGGTCAATATTGTTACCATAAAATTCCAAAATAACACCAATTGGATGATTTATGACATATATAACACTATCCTAGTTAGTTTACCAAATCATATATTTTTATGACTGATATATAATTTAGTTAAATCGACTTTGTTTTAAAAAAATCCTTTATGTCAATTTTGAAACTATTAAGTTATTTATTTTTGTGAATGTTATAAAAACATGATTCCATCGAGAAAAATGTATTAAATCATTCATTATATTTCAATTTCATCCAAAAAATTTGTGCATTGAATCATAAAATTAAATGTATATTTTTTAAATATTTATAATAACATTTATTTGATTCATTTATTAATAAGAAAAATACACTATCATTATAGTCTTAGAAATAAATATAATTAATTAATTTCTAAAAATTAAAAATAAATTTCAATGATTTAGGAAATTGATTTATATTTATAATAAATATTCACATTTGAAATTTTCACTCATATAATGTGAGTTAATTTTTTTTGTAAATGATACATGTTTATGTTATATTTCTCTTTAGATTAACATAATTCTTATAAAAAATTATTATCACACCCAATTAGTACAATGGGGTCCTTAAATCCTTATATGAATTCCCATGGTCTGATATATCACAAAAAATAGGATTAAAAAATGTTCTAGGGTTGTTTGATATTATTATAATATTATTTTTTACCTTTATTTACATGATTTACCCTTTAACCATGATAAATAAAAATAAATAATGAATTGAATATTCATAATGTAAATAAAAAAGGTAGCTATTATAAAAATGTATACCTTTTTATTCCAAATATGAAATCCATTTTTCCAAATTCAAAACACATAATTGGATGAAATTAATTCAAAATTAATTTCCGTTGGAAAACAAGAGAGCGGGTTTTTAAGAATATTTTATCCGTAAATATTGACATGTGTTTATGTTCAATTTAAATATGAAGTTAAATACAATTAAATAAATTATATTAAATGGTAAAAATATTATCTAATTATACTTTAATAACAATAAAATTTATAATTTAACACTATAAATTATCAATTAAAAAGGATGTATTAAATTAAAATTTGTTATTTTCACCATTCTTCAAACTATGAATGTTATCATAAATGTTAAAAAAAATTATTCTAAATTATATTCTTATGTCCCTAATCAAAATAATAATTTCATTTCATCAAATTAAATTTATTAAAGTGTCAAATATTTTATTTAAAAAGGGGATTCCATTAAAAGGCAGAAAACGACTTTTTTTGAAAAATACATCTTTTATATAAAAACATTAATTTATCCTGATATTATATCTAAAAAAATATGAATGTAAAATTTATATAGGATATATATATTTAATTATTTGGTTAATATAATTCATAACTACATTTATATGGCTATTTTGATTGGTTGTGTTGCGGTTGAACTCGGTGTTGCGTATATCATGCACTGTGGAAATATATAAAAAGGAAGAGTGTTGTTAATGAATGGGGTGGTACCCATTGAGTCATTATAATATTTCAGCAACATAAAAAATGAATTTATCAGGATTCATAAATCATTCCACATAGATGATTATAAGGGAAGGGAAACTAACAAACTTGTTGCATATGGTTGCACAAGTCAAAGCTAACCGTGATCACCATTGTACATAACGTCTCATGAGGCACAACATTACACAATGAATTGGAGTTATATATGAATTCACCAATCATAACGTGTTCATGAATATGTGTTCGACATACGTATTTATAAATCATACATAAATGAAAGAGTTACCCATGGAAATATTTGGTTATCACAATCCTTTCAGAATTCATTTTAAACTAGAAAGTTCATAATACATTAACTTAAACCATATGTGATAAAAGTAGATTTTTATAATCCAAATAATGGTTTAAAAAATTGATTTAAATCATAATAATATTAGGTACATGAAAATGACAAATAATTCAGGATGTTCCCTTAAAACGGGATTGCATATCGAGAATTCTTTAAGAAATAATTACCTAAAATATTGTATATCATCTGATAGAGAAGGATTGATGGATTTTGATACATTAATTTGGAGCATAAAAATAGTATGTATAATTTTTACACAAAAATAAATGACCAAATCATTTGGATAAAAATATAGAAAGGGAAACCTGAAGGAATAATGACGGTTTGGGTAGAATACTCTATCGAATATCAACATGGTTCCTAGAGAACATAGGAGGGCCTAATGAGAGGTAAATGGTTTTATATTATTTTAAAAATCATGATATCAGTATTGTAGCGGTTCTAAATCAAACTTCCTCATTAGGAATACACATAAAAGGACATAACATATACGAGATTCTTGAATAAATGTGAAAAAATAAGATCCCTTACCTTATGTTTGATAGTGTTCTTCACTTGATATTAAGGACCAGAATTATCAAATTTGGTTCGTTAATAAATATTTAGAGAACCACTTCCTTTTAATAACCTGGAGATTCTCAGGGAGGTTGGCAATGCGTTCGGGTCCTTTCTATGTGCTGATGATAAAACCTACTCTTTTCAGGCTGCTGCGAATCCACGCATTTGCGTGGAGTTAGATATTTCTGTGCCTTTTCTGCCCTTTGTGGATTTGGAAGATGATGATGGTTTTTTCTGGAAACAAAGTTTGTTTTACCTTCAGGGCCCGCAGTTTTTTTCCTTCTGCGGATTGCATGGACACCTTGAGGCTTCTTGCCGGCGGTGGGCTGGCCATCCTCGTCAGAGATCGGCGTTGAATACGGGTCTTGACCCGCCTTCCTTGGGCGGGGCATGAAACGTCGAAGTTACCATTGCTCCCGGCCCAGGTTAAAATTCAAATATTTCTGGGGAACATAGTACACCGCTTTTGGTGTGTGAGGACTCCTCAGCTGACACGATTCCCTTGCGGTCGGCCCCTTCTCCGGTATGTAAGGATCTTCTTTCCTGGTCTCTACTGTCGGATGCTCAGGTTGAGGTCGGCTACTGTGAAGAGAGGTGAAATCCTCAGAAGGCCCTAGAGGATAGCTTTGTGGTTTCCTTGGGGGGTGTGTTGCAGGTCCTAGAATCCCCTTCGTCTCCTTTGTTGGTTTCTTCTCAACTGTCGCCAGATTTTCTTCAGAAGTATTTGGTGAGTAAGTTGTCGTTCCATTCTGTAGAGGAAAAGGCTCCGAACGGAATGGCCCCTGGTGTGAATAAAGAGTTCGATAGGTCTCGTCTCTCTCCCCAAAGGAAGTTTTTGTTGTCGTTAGTTCATTGAGATGTGGAATCAGAGGCTTTGTGATTCCGGGCTGCTGGAAGACCGTCGCTCCTGGAGGATGACGATGCGGCTTTTAAGAAAGTGATTCTTTCTCCTAACATGAACTTTACTGTTTTGGATGAGTCGGGGCCTCTTACCCTCTCCAAGTCCAAGGTGAAGGGTATGCTGACCCTTCCTTCCTCTCAGTCTTCTCGTTCGTCTACTTCAAAGGCCCTTAGGGGCAGGTTTTAATGTTATTAATTATTATTTGGAACGCGTGCGGTTTTGGTGCTCAGGCCAATCGTACGTTTTTGGTTTCGGAAAGCAGGAAAGCCAATGTTTCTGGGGTGGTTGTGTTGGAACCAAAGCTCTCTGCAAACAAGTTGTCTGGAGTTTCTTGGAAGTTGGGGTTTCCTAACTCAGTACATGGGGGTGATACTAACACTCAAATTTGGATTGGATGGAAGGATAACATTTCTCTTGAAGTGCTGAATGTCTTACCTCAATGTATCGATACGAAGATTACTATTGGTGGTGTTCAGATACTTTTCTCGTTTGTATATGCGAGTACTATGGCTATTGGGAGAAGAGACTTATGGTCCCACTTAAAGGGCACCCACACTGGCTCCCTTCCATGGTTTGTGGGAGGAGACTTCAACACCATTGCTGATCCTTTGGAAAAGAAAGGAGGCTCGAGGGTTCTACAGGATAATATATTGGAGTTCCAGGAGTTCACGACCCATGCAGGACTAATGGAATTGGGGTTCATGGGTGATAAATTTACGTGGTGTAATAATCGTAGAGGTTTGGATTGCATTTGGAGTAGATTGGACCGCTGCCTTATCAACATACAGGGACTTGAATTATTTTCAAAATCTTCGGTCACACATCTCTCCCGTATACTCTCAGATCATGCCCCTATTCTTGTTGACATAGGACATGAAGTGGTGGTGAGCAGAACCTTCAGCTACTCTGGGGAGTGGCACCATGACCCGGGTTTTTTATCAGTTATGGAAACATCATGGCTCAAGGACGAGAGAGAGTGTTCATGGGCTGGGTTGGCGAATCGCCTCAAGCTTTTGAAATTGGACATCCGGAACTGGTTGAACAACCAGTAAGTCGATTCTAACCGGGTTATCAGTATGAAGGCGGATATTGAGAGGTTGGAATAAGTTCTCTAGGTGGTATGGGATGATAACATCTTTATTGATCTTTTTGACAAGAAGGTAGCTCTTGCGGAAACGCTTCTCGAGTTGGAAAGAATTTCCAAGGAAAGGTATCATGTGAGATGGCTTAGAGAAGGATATCGTAATACTGCTTTCTTTCAATCATGTATTAAGGAAAAGAGAAGCACAAATATTAATATTAAAATGGAGAACAGTTCTTTCACGTCTGATGTGAACGTTGCTGGCGAGTTAGCGTTGAAGCATTTCGAGAGCCATCTGGCGGGAGATCCTTCATCCGGTTTTGTGAGAGATGATGCAGATGTCTCTGGGTTCTTAGGTGGACTTCCCATTATATTGGATGAGAATGATAATGAATTTCTATCCTCTCTTCCTCAGGAAAAGGAGATTAGAGAGGCCCTGATGAGCATGCCATCAGGATGTGCTCCTGGTCCAGATGGGTTTTCGGCGTCCTTCTCTATATTTTCATGGAATATTATTGGTACTTTCATGGTGCATGCTATTCAAGAATTTTTGAGGGGGGGTTCTTTAAACAGGGGTGTAACGGCATCAAGGGTGGTTCTTGTTCCCAAGGTGAAAGATCCCCATCTTATCAGTCAATTCTTCCCCATTTTCCTCTGTAATTTGTCTTATAAGATCTTAGCCATGGTTATTGGGAGGAGACTCTCAAAACTCTTACCCAAAGTGGTCTCGGTTGAGCAACACGGGTTTATTCAGGGCCGAAATATACAGGGGGCTGTGGGTATTGCAAGTGAACTGGTTCAGGATGTCTACAGGAGGACAGTTGGTTCTAATATCATCATTCAAGTCGACATGAACAAAGCTTATGATCAATTGGAATGGAGCTTCATTATCAAGGTAATGAGGGGTTTTGGATTCCAGGAACGTTTCTGTGATTTATGTTTCAGGTGATACTCCTCGCCATGGCTCTCGGTGGCAATGATGGGGAGGAGTTTTGGTTTCTTCAAAACTGTCCGGGGCGTGAGACAAGGTGACCCTTTATCCCCATCCTTGTTTTTCATTGAACAAGATGTTCTTTCTAGGAATCTGAAGAAGAGTCTTTTAGAAGGAAAACTAAAGTCGTACGTGGTCAAGGGGAACTCAGGGAATATCACTCATTTGATGTTTTCCGATGATATTCTGTTTTTCATGAATGGTCGGAGCAGTTCCTTAAATAATTTTAGAGGCTTAATGGATAGTTATAACCATCCCAGTGGACAATCTATCAATTTTTCAAAGATTAATGTGTTTATCTCTTCGAAGTGCTCGAGACCACGCTGTAGATCTATTCAGAGGATTATTGGGTGCAATCGGAAACAATTTTGTATTCTCTACCTTGGGGTTCCACTATCATATGGACGGGTCATGAAGCAACTCTTTTCTGGGATTCTGGATCGTTTATTGGGAAGGATCATGAACTGGAAGAACCAACTCCTTTCGTTTGGAGGTCGGATCATGCTGATCAATAGTGTGCTCCTCTCTATACCCATGCATGTGTTTTCTATTGTGAATCCACCGAAGGGAACAATTCAAAAAATGGAAGGTATACTGACTACGTTTCTTTGGGATGTCAAGACAGAAGGGCGGTGTCATTGGGCCTCATGGAGAAGGATGGAACGTCCAGTTGATGAAGGAGGTGTTGGTCTACATGATATTCGAGATACTATTCTCGGACTACAAGCACGGCTGACATGGGAGGTTATCGCGGGAGAGTCACTTTGGGAAACTTTTTTCAAGGGGAGATACGGCTGGGGTGAGGAATGCAACATGTAGGGGGCGACGAGGATGTCCAAATGTATGTTCGATAATATGGGGGTTCTTCGGGGTTGTTCCAGGTGGATTATCAGTAACAGGGATATTAGTTTCTGGCATGATAATTGGGCGGGTGAGATTCTGGCCTTTGACGGTTGTCCATTTCTTGAAGTGTCCTTCAGGGAAGCTGGTAATCAGTATGATGTTATACAGGCGGCATTGAGTCCCACCCAGTTGGACTTGTTTACGGATATCGTCTTGAGTAGGGAACTAGATACATGCTGCTTTACGGAGGTTGTTTCGGGCAGATTCAACACCCGTGACTACAGGAAGATACTCTAGAGAGAGAGAGATCCCCAGTGGAAAGGGGACAGTTCTTCTGGTGTAAGCAGATTGCGACAAGGATGAATTTCTTGGTGTGGAGAGTTATCAACATTGCTTTACCAACAGAGGAGAATATACAGAGAAAGGGAATATGTTTGGCATTGCGGTGTTTCTGCTGTGATTTTCCAAGGACTGAATCGGCGGTACATGTTTTCTTCCAGGGACAATGGGCCTCTATTCTTTGGTCTTCTTTCTCTAACTCACCATCCAACGATGGAATGCATGGGACCTATTCAGATTTTGTGGCTGCATGGTTCTTGGGAACTCAAGACATGACTATGGAAAGGTCCATCAGGGCTGTTGTCTTGGTGGCTGTTTGTTGGGTCCTATGGGAGGCACGCAATCAGGTTAGATTGGGATCTAAAAAGTCTATCTTATCCCTATTGATCAGACTATGAACACATGTTGCGGAGTTGGAGTCCTTGATTAAAGGGGGGAGGGAGTCGGTGGAGGTTTGTAACTTCCTTGGGGAACCTTGCATACTTCAAAAGAAGCTTGGTTGTTGGATAAAATAGCAGCCACCTAAACATGGGTTGAAACTCTATATTGATGGTTCTTGCATGGAGGGAGTAATGAGGGTTGGAGGCTTGCTGCGAGACTGTTTGGGATCGGTGTAAGTTTCCTTTAGTGCTTTTTATGGATTGGTAAATTCCCTGAGGGCAGAGGCTCGTTCCATTCTCTCAGGCCTTTTAATCTGCAAGGAGAAGGGATTGGCAGTTTCAGAAATTGAATCTGATTCAGAGGTCCTGGTTAAGGCGGTACAAGGAAGGTTTGGGATTCCTTGGGACTTGACTTACATTATTCGAATGTGCAAGGAAGAATCCAACCATGTAAGGCTTATCCATCACAGCTGGAGAGAAGCTAACTTCACAGCCGATTTTCTAGCCCACCAGGGTAGGCAGGAGGATCATCTTGTGGTTTTTGATATCCTCCTATCTCTTCCACTAGAATGTCAGTGTGTGGTTAGAGGGTATGCCCTTGGTATACACCATTTTCATCCCCCTTGAAGGGTTTTCTTATTTGTTTCTCGTTTTTGTTAAATATTAATAAAAAAAATAACTTTCAGTCAGTTTATTATTTATCAATAATACAATAAATAGTGATGATTTTATACCCAAAATTTCAATAAGTTCTTGTGAGTTAGAATTAATGTTGGTTACATTATTATAAAGTCACCCATGACATTGTAAATATTGTATATATATAATATTATAAATAATTATATTTTCATATTCATAAAAAAATCAGGTATTTAAAAAAATCACAAAAATTCACCCTAACCATTTTTCAACATTTACAATTAAAAATGAAATATATTTTCCAAAACAATTTTATAAATATGATTAAATTTCTTTTAAAAAAATATAAAAAATTACATGAAAAATATAGATTTTAAAACTATAACTGATTTTATAATGCATTAAAAAAATTAAATAAGGTCTTTTAAAATTATATTAAAACAGGAATAAAAAAAATGGATTATTTTTTAACAAGTTTTAAAGAATATTACATGTAATTTTAAATTAATTAATTAACAATAATTAATTATTTATGACTTATAAAAATACCAACACTATCATATTGTCACCTATAAAGTGGATAAATTTTATCAATAATTTCATTGGAAAGGATACTATTTACTTGGCCGATTTACTATTATTAAGGGTAATTTTAATATTCCTAATGGTAAAATTACTATTCATAATGGTAGGTCACCATTTTCCAAAGAATGTGTTTTTGTCTTATTAGACTTCAATGATCTTGCTGATCACAAGTTTTATTTCAAATTTTTTAAATCCAAATAACATAAGTGAAACTATTATTTTTAAAGGTGGAATAGTACATAATTCTTTAGAATGTTTTTATTTATTTGATTTTAGGAAATAATTATAAAAAGAGAATTTAAAATTATAAAACATGAGTTTATTACATTAAATAACTCATTACATTATTTCATACCACAATGTAGTCATTCCAAAACATCATACATTCATCTGTAAGGCCTCTGCTAAATACTCCTGATAATTTGTCTCATAAAAACGACTGATTCATATAGGGGAATGAAATTTCAGTCCCCACCCATCACCATATATATCAAATTCATTCATTATATGAAATGGGTAAAACATAATCAAAACATAAATTCATACTGAACGATTATCATTTGATATGTCAATACTTACCCAATTCAATAAAAATAATCATAATCTATCCCTAGTAATATGGTGAATGGTAAAAAAATTAAGCATCTCTATTGAAACATATCATAAACCATCCAGTGAAATTATTATTATGGAATCAATACTATATATCTCCTTTGGATCTTAATTACAGTAAATTTTTGATTATATTGATAAATAGAAATACCAAAAATGTCATTAAAACATTTTTTATGGAAGATATCATTTTCATAATTAAAAAATATGAAAAACTAAAAGTTAAAAATAATATTTTGAAAATAATTTTAATTCAATGCATTATTTTAAATCATTTAATACAATATATTAAATATTTATTGGTAATTATGGCGGAAAATTCCAATCTATTCTTGTTTTAACTATGATTTATTTCATATTTTTTGTGAAATCCAGATAGGAAATGCTTGGAAAACTAAAGAAATATTCCATTCGAAATATTTTCAAAATAGATAAAATGGGTTAAAATAGTTTTAATAAATAATTTATATAATAAAAAATTCATATCATAAAAACATTTGTAGAATAAATTTATTTCGATGAAATTGGATTTTCAACCGAAGCATGATATAATGTCAAATTTTATTACAAACATTTTCTCATTAATTATAAGTATATTAGTAAAAAATTGTAATGTTAATTACAAACTTCATTATTCAATTTAGTAGTAGAAAATATATTAACTGAAATAGATTAATTTCAAATAATTCCAGTATGGGATACTTAAACAAAAATAATTATGAATAATGATGAAATTGTGCAATAAATCCTTACAAATTTGGAATATTTTGAATCATATGCCGTAGGAAAGAAGTGAATTAATATGAAACCTTAAATTAAATGAATATAATTATATTCATTATATAAAATATCATAATGGGTAGTTAATACACCACATACATGAATATGTGATGAGTATGGAATATGTATCACATAAGTGAAAGTGAGACGACAAACCCATACCACATTTCTGACATCATTAATATGTGTTATAAACTCATTAAAAATTAATATATTTTAAAAAAAATCAATTTAATAAAAATCCTAACATATCCTATTCCATTTCAAATTTTATTATAATTTTTTATCCCTAAATTATTCACAATTCTTTGATAAAATCATAGTTTTGATTGATAATTGCTTCATTATTAATGAACATTTTATCATAGAAAATTGTGTCCTTTTAATTTGACTATAATAAAAAAAATATAAAGTATGATAAATGCTATTTAAGTATCTTATTTATTAATTATATATTTATTTATAGTAATATAAAATATATTGATATAAAAAATTTATTACACCATTAACGAAGATGGTAGACTGTACGTACGAATAATTTTATTTCCATTTTAATTGATGGATGGAAATAAAAGGAATGAATAATTAAATAACCTTTTAAGAATAATTATTACGATACATATATCTTTTATATTAATAAAATCCATCCTTATTATAATCTATGTAAAAATAAAATAAAAAAACGTTTCACATTTTTATGTAGAGGCGGTAGTCCACACATACCCAAAAAAATTATTGTTTACAAATGGATTGTATGGTAATTATTTATATGGGATATTATATATCATAATGTTTTTAAAATTAATACATATGTAATATATTCATTATATTTTTCCATAATATATTCCATGTAAAGCGTAAGAGAGAAACGAATCACATAACCTCGCAAGGTGGTAGTTTTTCAGACACACGACCGACGTTATCGTATCCCTCCTAGAATGTAATGTACAAATTTTAATGTGAAATAATAATTTAAAAAGGATTATAATTTCATAAATATCATATAAATATGTTAAATACATCATTATATCTGACCTTGAGAGATGTATATGGAAAAAAATTACATTAGTTCGCTACGAAGTACACCACCGTATACAAGATCAAAAATTTCATTTTTCATTTGATAGAAGTGGAGATGGGTATAGTTTATTAATATGTCATAATAAAATATTATTATATTCTATATACTGGTGATATTATTTATTTATAGTTTTAAAATATTATAATGTGTTATGATTAGAAGTAAAAAAATTGTATAGTTAAAAACATTACCTCCTCTTCAGACTTCCTCCTTAGGTTTAACCGAAATCATTCTTAGATTGGATTAATTATTGAAAAAATATGTCTAAAATGTATTTAAGAAATTTATTAATGAATTATGATTTTTATTTCAAGAACTAATGGTATTTTTTAGTGTGAATGTGGGAGGGGAGGGGGTTCTATTTTATAAGTGTTGGAGAGGACACACTATGTATTTTTTTTAAAAATAATCATCTACACAAACATTATTATATTTCCAAAGGAAACCAAAATTAGAAATTATATAAACAGAGAGATTACATGGTCTAAATGTGTCCGTAATAGAGGGGTTTGGCATGTTGGTTGATCATTTTATCATCTCATTTTATTGTTTAATGCTCGATAAACACAATATAACATAATAGCAGTAAATAAATTGAAATGTTTTTTTACAATTCATAATGTTAAATATTATGTTGAACATATTAAAAATATAAATTATTTTTCTTCAATACATTTAATTATTTTTTCCTAATTCAATTCTTATATGTGGTACAATCTAATTAAATATTATACCTACAAAAGTGATGAAAAATCTAGTTTCCAAAGAGATAATTCTCAAAAGCATACAATTTTTTAATAAAAAAATCATATTTAAAATATATTGAAATGACCTAAATTAGATAATATATAATATAATATCAATAATTTTAATTTATAAAAATACTAATATGTAATTTAATGTTATAAATAATTAAAATTATTTTTAACTTTCTAATAAAATTCTGTATTTTTCACTTTTTATAAAAATGTAAACATTTAAAAAAATTATAAAAAAATCACTAAAATATAAAATTAAAATTGAGAATTAAAAAAATGAATTTATTTTTAAATGAAATTTTGTAAATATGGAAAAAATGATTTTATATTAAGCATGAAATGCATGACTAATCCAACATTTATGAAAATATTTTTTTAGAGCATTTCATTTTCACCCAAATGGTTGTGGTTTAATTTCAAATCAATATATATTCATTGAAATTAATTTATACATATGTAAAAAATATATTTTTCATTATTTATTTAATCAAATTTATACTCTACAATATAATAGTTTGTTGATAATGGTTATTTTTAAATTATAATATATTAATTGAGTATCGTGGTGTGTTTAATCCTACTGTTTCAGGTATCTTGCGATATTGAAGAAATTAAATATATTTTTATATATTAATAACATAAATTCTATGGGTGTTATATTTTCGTCTAGTATTGGTCTATCAAGTCATACATGTTGTTAGACATAATATTTCTACTTTAAAAATTATAGGGTGTTACATTCTACAAAAATAAATAAATTGCATCCTCGAAATTTAGTCATGATCTTAATAATCAAGGGATTTAAATTTAAAAATTCCCTACCATAAATCCTGAATCATTTCATTGGTTCAGAACAAAATATTAAAAAATTTAAGAATGAAGGTTATCTTGTATAATCACATAACTAGGTTTCCAATTAGGAGAACAGTTGTGGGATGTGATGATTTGGACATGGAAGTAGAGTATAAGGCCTAAATAATGATGAAGGGAGGCATAGTTCATTTATAAAAACGTAAATGATCTATAGAAGGTTAAAAACAACAAAAACAAAAATATGTGATGAGTTAAGGGACTATTTGATTCATCAAAAATTAATTAATGAGGATTATATTTTTTTTATGGTTTTTTTCTTAGATATGAGGTATTGTTTTTGTATATAAGATTATAAATAAATACACTTACTTAAAAAAAATTTAATTCATTAGAAAAATTTCATCATTTTGTTTTGATTTTACCAATTTAAACATCATCTCATACTTCATGAAATGAATTACAAAAAAATGAATTTTAATGCCTGAAGAACGAAAATTAACTTTCATTGTATCATTTGATACTAAAAGAGTATCAATCTATTCCATATATCATTTTTAAAACCAGAATGGTTAGAATATGATAAATAATAACACTGAGTGTTTAATATGATCCATTCTAGAAATAGTTGCCCATATGTGTTGCCTAAAAAATGTCAGACCAAATTTAGTATGATTGAATATATATCTACATTTTATTATACAGAATACATAACACGTCAATTAATGTCACAATAATATTATGTAAATAAAATTATTACTTTTAGAAAATAAAGAAAACATTCATCTACAAAAAATTAAATGTTCGCTTCATTAATATATTCCACAAATACTAACATCTCAAAAAATCGTGAAAATATGATATAAACCATAAAATATCTTACCAATATCATGGGTAACAATACTATTTCATAAAAATATATTTATCATTATTATTTAATCATAAAGGTTATAAAAATGTTTATCATCCACCAATCAAATGTTTTCCAAAAAGGCCATCCTTCTAGTGAATCACTTTTCCTGTTTATAAGTAAAATTCATTATGTCCTCTCAAATCATTAAAAAATTATTATAGTAAACTCCTAAAAAATATAATTATTATATTGATAATATAATCCACATAATTATTTTAATATATTTTTATTTTATCCAAATATACATGAACAATAACCCTTCCACATTGGTTTTTTTAATAGAATAAGATTGACCATGATCCCTTAGTTTTTTTGGTTATATTCACATTACAATTGGGGAATTAGTTGGAATAAATCAACATATCCTAATAGTAATAAAATTATACATTAAATGATTCTCTGTTACCCTTATGTTCTGGAGCATGATTTCCTTTTTATCCACACTTAAAGAAATATCTTTTTCTTTTAGGAATATACTACATTTCTTATTTCCTCATGTATCACACGAAAGGAAATACTTATTCCCAAATTCTATTTATCTTTTTTTTCTTTCATTGTCTTCTACACGTGCTTCCTTTTGAATCCATATATAATAGAGAATCATTTCTCAATCATAATAGTACATGATGTTATTTTATCATATAATGATAATGTTTTGTAGAAATGTGAACATCGATGGATTGGTTTAATCCCATCAATGAAATAGTCTATATTTGTCTTTGAATTATGATCATTAACAAAACATGAATTTTTATCCATGAAATGTTGGTTTCCTATATAGAAAATTTCTCCTCCAATTCCTATATTACACTCAATTACTATATTATAATGTCCACCCTAATCTCATGGGGAAAATATTTTACCAAAAATGATCTTTAAAATCTTTATATTCCATTTATTTAACTCCTTATTCATATTTTGGTTTTAAAAACCAATAACCACAATTGATATGAAAATGATATATTATTATTAACTTCATTGAGAACATTCACCCACTCACTAATTTTGAGAGTTAGAAATATTTTCCATATGGAGCATACATATTTCTCATGTAAAAATTGATTTTTAGTTCCATTAAATGAGTGTGATTACAGCAGAATGTAGTGTTCTATCATTTTTACACCACATGATTGATCAGTATGACACTCCCTATAGTAAAATTTTTCACTCTTAACTAGAGTCCGCTACCCCAAAAAAATTTATATTTAATTGTTACATTTATATCTCTAACTTCAACATCCTTATCTTTTTTAAGATGAAATCCCCATATAGAGTATAAATAATGATATGGTTTCCATTAAATTTTTTAGGAAATGTTTTTAAACCATGAAATACACTACAATAGACCATATCATTATGAAAAATAATGTATAATCTCAAAACATTTAACACACATAAAATAAATTTAAAATTTCAGGCATACCTTATCTAAGAATCAAAAACAAGTTTTCATCAGGGTTATCATTATCTTCAAATACTTCATAGTGGTATATAATTAAAATTTTAATTATCATAAGAATATCCCATGTGTGTATCAAATTAGGTATTTAGTATGTACCGTAGTACGATATATAGGGATTAATGAGTGAAATCCCAATGCTCCAATCTCAGAGTTATTACCCCAGGGTAAGACTATTATAGATCCATATATTTTTTTCATATCCTAATAGGGATATGATTCTAAGGAAACAACATAATATCCACATTTACATAACATTAGGATATTATGATGTTTTAAATATTAATGTTTATTGTAGCAATATAATCCTTTATTTATGTTTTCCTTAATCTAGTTTCAATGTTTCATATTCCACATTCTTTGATATCCAATTTAAATTCCCTGACCCTAGTATCCTGTAAATAGTGGTTAATTTATTATGTTGGAATAAAAATAAATTAATTTAACCCTAAAGGATAGAAATTTATTATTATTTTTATTAATCTAGCTACATACATAAAATTCACATTAAAATTTTAATATAAATCACATTATGTGTATTCATGGAGAACAAAAATTTTACCCTCATAATAACCTTCGATATCAATTGCCAATCTCATCTCATTATCCATGGGATACTAAAACATAATAAAGGGTTGAGATAAAATGCTTGGTAATGGTATCTATATTGTTGAAGTTACCATCAATAAAAAAACCTAATTGATATGAAATAGTATATTCTATAAACATAATCTATTTTTTAAATAAACTCGGTATCATATGATAGAAATAAATTTTCACCAAATAAATCCATATAAATAATCACATATGATTGAAACATACACACACATATCTTGACTAGTAAAACAATAACCTGGAAATTAAATTAATGAATTCATAATGATTGAATTCCTTATTTCAAACATCAAACACATTCTGTAAATTACTCATACCAATTATTAATACCATCAAGGCCTATGTCTAGAAAATATTTCATATGTTATTATACCCTCTTCCCAATATAAAATCTAATTGTATTAATGAGACCAACCAATTCCTAGAGGGGTTATATAAGTATGGAACCCACCCATCACTTAATATTTCCAATGTATTCTTAATATTACGATCCTAGAACTTAATCAAATATAACATTCATACTAGAAGAATATGATATTAAATTTTAATACATACCCCACCTAATAAATATATTCATTAACCATCCCAAGTAACATTTGTAATAGTAATTAAACTGTCCACACTCAATAGAAATGATAATAAACCATATGATTAATTAATAATTATAATATCATTAAAATATATTCCCAATGGATCATATGTAATATAATGTTTTTATTATTTTCTAGGAATATAAATAAATTAAAAATGTCAACAGTTTTTTATGAAAACAATATTTTCACTTCATTAATATTATTCAAACATAAACAAAAGAAATTATATTGGAAATAACTTTATTTAAAACATACCTTTATAATCATATAGATTAATCATTAAAACTTTTTTTTCTCGTGACGGTGAGAAATCCTCTTCATTCCATACACATTAAAATAAATGCTCCTTCCACATTTTAATTAGAGGCCAAAGGGGATGTTTTTTCGAAAATGACATGAATATTCCATTCAAACAATTTTGTTAATATTCAAAAGGGTAAAAATGTATTGAATGAATACATTTATAAAAGAAAATAATATTTATAAATATATTTTTATAAATCATGGACTATGATGAAGTAGGATTTTTGACCAAAAGGAGAAATAATGTATGATATTTCTAATAACCAGTTGAGAAGGGTATTTTTTTATTGTAGAAATATCTCATAATTCCCCCAAGGGAGATTTAAACAAAAACAATCCCCAATGATGACTTCATAGTGAAATAATACCTTAACAATTTGTTGACTATTGAATCACGATCCCCACAAAATAAATAATTAAAAATGAATTTTTCAACATCATGAATAAAAATATATTTATGATATATAATATCATAATATCTCATATATACACAATAAAAAACTATAACAGTTGAATAGGGATTATGAACCACAAAAGTAAATGTTAGATAAGAAACCCTTACAACATGATTTAATTCATTCAAATGTATATGAACCACTAATATAATAAATAAAATTTTATTAAAAATAACTTTAATAACCATACTCACATATCTTATATCATTTATGATTTTCTTATTTATCACTTATTTTTTAGCATTCATTGTCAAAATCACTTGTTTTTGTGAAAATTTCATCATTCTTCATGTTTGTTTTGGTCTACTAATTTTTTTCAGTTTAACTAAACCTCGATAACACAATCAATATATTTTTTATCCATTACAAAAATATAGTATATATTTATTATAAATTTATTTTTAGTGATCTATAATTTAATCTATAAAATATATATAACATTAGTCATGGATATTGAAGGTCATACGAACATATAAAAGTTATACCCATTTTTCTAAATAGGTGGAATGAATGGAAAATAATTATTAATTAACCATTATATTATTATTATTATTATTAGGTTATATATAAGTGTGTTATATTTTAATAAAATCCATTATTATTACACTCAATGTAAAAAATAATCAAATAATTATGTGGAGGGGATTGTTTACACATACACATAGGATACATGTTTATAATAACATTGATTGGAAGGTTAAAAGATAGAACTGATATTAAATTAACAATAATATTTTCAGTTCAAATTTTTGACATAAATTAATTAACATTATCCATATTACATATCATGTAATGAATATTTGTGAAACAAATCACATTACATTGGGAGGATGTAGTTCTCTTTACACACAAGCGACGTTATTATATCCAAAAATAAATTAAAATTAAGTATGTATATGTGATTTAATAATTAAAAAATTATTTTAATTTGATTAAAAACATGTAAATATTATAAATACAACATTATATCTATCCATGAAATGTGGTGATGAAAAAACAACGACATTGATTATTGACATGGTAGTATTCTATACAAACAATCAACCATTTCATTTTTCATTTCATAGGTATTCTATACAAACAATCAACCATTTCATTTTTCATTTCATAGAAGTGATGATTTATATAGGTTTCTATAATAAAATAATAATATATAATTATATAGGATAAAATTATATTTTTTATTTTTTTATAGTTAAATTATAATATAATATTTTTTAATAATGAAAAAAATATAAGACAGAGTTAATAAATTATCCTCTTCTTCAGACGACCTCAATAGGTTCAATACAAAGGATTTTAAATTGAATTTATAATATCAAAAGGTCTATATGTTGGGTGTAAGGATTTAAGGAAACCATTATGGAAGGTAACATCTAATCAAAATTGATTTTTGAATTTGAAGAGTGGAGGTGTGCATGTTTCCATTTTTAAATAGAGGAGAGGACGCACATAGTATTATCGAAATGAATCAATTAAAACCATGTTTTAATCATTAAAAAAGAAAATTAATTTGTAGATACAGATTAATATAGGACATAGTTTTGAAATATGTCTCGAAAATCAATGTTTGAGGAGTTGGTAGGTAATTTTAACTCTTATCATTTTAGTTGATCACATGGGAATCCAATTTTTACCTTGTGAGCAGAAATAAATTTTTACTATTTTTACAATTCATAATTATAAAATATGTATTTTAGTGTATTAGATAATGTAAATCTTTTTATTACAAATATAGAATTCATTTTTGAAAATTCAGTTAATATAAGTGTTTGGATCGAAATCAAAATAATAGTTATATACTTGATGAATAAGGTAAATTACAAAGGCCAAATTCACATTAGTGTCGAATGTTTTAATATTAAAACACAATAAGAAATTGATTATAATGAACTAAATTACTTATAAATTCATATGATTTTACTATTTATTCATTGAAGAAAAATATAATATATATTATAAATTTATAAATAATTTAAATGAAACTGAATTTCAAAATTAAAATTCAGTATTTTTCTCAATTCAACAAAAAACTAATATTTTATGAAAACTCTCATAATTTACCCAAATATAATTTTTATATTCCAAAATCTGAAAATGAAGTTTATTTTTTAAAATAATTTTTTAAAATAATTTTTTAAGAAATATTAATTATTATTTTTATATTATTTCTGAAATATTAAACTAATTCTCTATAAAAAAAATAAATTATTTTTGAGAATAATCTGTTCCCCTTAAAATGGTTCTCAATTTATTTATAATACATATATAAACATTTTTTTAAATTTTTTATTTTTTTAAAAAATATTATTTCAATAATTAATTTTGTCTTATTCATAATAAACATATGAACTACTAGGTTATAATTATCATGTTTAAAGAATTATATTTTGGTAGAGCTTCATGTTTCATTTAAATCTGGTGATGTAAACATAAAAATATATTGATGAGATTGAATTTCTATAAAATTAAATATCTTGTAAAGTATAGTGGTTTTATATTTTCCACTAAGTATAATGTTTCATTTGTTATATGTTATCAAGCACGGTATTCCAATTTTAAAATATAGGTGTCTTAAATGAATTTGAATATAAATATGTTTGAAAATATCTACCTGATAGAAATTTGATAATAAGTTGATTTCACCTTAAATTATATAATTATGATGATTCCTATTTATTTTTTTATAATAATGAACACGAAACTAAAATGTAATAAATATTCATATATCTATTATATTTAAGATTTTCTGTAGATATATAGAGATGTTTGTGATAATTAATTGGAATAAAATTATGGATAAATAAATCCTTGTTATAAGATCATAAAAGCAAAAGATTGGTAATTATATAATAATTTTTTTAACAAAACTCTAGAAAGAAATCAATTATAGGTAAAATTCATTCATGCATTGATGGTCCATATCTAAATTTTCCTATTTTATCCTATGAAATAGTGGAAATAATTTGATATACATCAATTTAATCTATTATATTGAATGTTAAGATGTATTTTCCCAACCTAGGAGCCACTAAAATAGTTCCCTAATTCGATGATTGCAATGTCCTAAGGGGATCCTACCATTATGCTACATACGTTAAAAGAGTATTTTGGGTCTAAAGGTTTATTATTAGGGACACTATAACCATAAGATAATAAATAAAAACAATTAATGAAATCATAAATAAAGAGCAATGGCAGAATATAAAAAAAGTGCAGTGGAAGATATTAATAATAAGGATAATGAAATATTCACAACAATTTATGTCTAAATGATTCTGAAAAATAAATAAATAGCATACATAAATAATTTTATAAAATAAATTCTTAATGAAAAAAATCATAATAGCTACCTCAAAGAGCCTCCTGAGCACTAACATGGTCATGTCATCCTAATCTATCGTTTCCTAGAACAAAAACACATGACACAATAGAAATGATGATAAATATAGAATCATGATCATGAAACAATGATCTATCTATATATATAATTGGTTGGACCAAATAATGTGTCTGATGGAATTGGTAGAAAATTACCATGTAAATATTATGTTATCATATCTATGAATACAAAATGATATAACACGTAGTCATATCAAATGTAATTTAGTACAATAATTAAATTACCCAGATTAATATCATGTTACTCATATCATACCTGGATGATTGTTCCTTATTTTTCCCATTTTTGGAATGCCTCATAAAATGTTAAACAATGTAAATATTATCATACATGCATTCAGATACATATGGAAAGATATACATGCATCAACGTGGACCTAAAGCTTACAACCTAAGAACCTGCATGATGAATCGGTTGGTTAGGGTTCTCATGCATTAAAAAAGTAAAATCATGATAAATATAATAACAAGTTATATACCAAGGTGTAACCAAGGAATCCATGATGTTTTAGAACAATACTGTCCTTAAAACCAAGATCATAATCAGGCAAGTCATGTGTAATAAACATAAGTGAACTAAGGTGAAACCAAAGAATCTATAACAACCAAAGATCAATCATACTCAATGTAATAACTCTTGAAGACCATATATAGGGGTATGAGTGTAATCAAAATAATAAATCATCTTAATTCCACCATAATTGTTTCAAATCATATCTAAGGAGTCATGTCCTATGTTAATCAAGATAATCATAATACAGAGCCAATGTAGATAATACCTAGAATAGTTTGTTCAATGAAATCAATCTGAATCCATAGAAAAAATCCAGGAAAATTAAAATTTTCATTATATGAAGTGAAATAATAAGTGTTATAGTAATGAATTTTAATATAAATAACTCATTGGTTAATCTCCAGTGTGGTATCTTACCTAACAATTGGACCATTGAATCAGAGTGTGGAACAATGAGTTCTCAATGAATCTCCTTAAGAATTAAATGATGAATTAATTCTAACCAATCTATTAATATGAAAAATTACTTAAATCAGCAGGCACATTTTTATGTAACTACTAGTAACGTCCAGATAAAACATCAAATCCCACTAAGCATTTGATTTTATTTATTTCATTTAGACTGTGATTTACAAATAACAACAAGGTTATGTAGGGGTATTGAATAGTTTATAATAAATTTATTTAAATTTCATGTTTCATTTACTAGGAGTATGTATATATCCATGTATTAATAAAATAAATCCAATTATTTAGATGTGTCACTAAAATGTGATAAAATTACATGTTAGTATACATGATATATTATAGTTGAAAAATATTGGACTACTAATGATAAATAAATGTCATTTTCATAGGAGTCCAAGAAATAGTACATAATGAGTATTTTGGTTTATAAAACCCAATGTATAACAAATAAAATAATAGTGCACACCCAAATTGGTTTCCTAGGTTCAGTTTAAAACCTCCATCTATATCATATTAGTATACGGAACCTAAAGTGAAAGCCCAATGCATTTAATTTTGAGGTATTCATAAATTATGAGTGATTCCCAAAATGTTAAGTATATGTGTGAATGAAATTTTAATAAATTATTCAACATTTAGTAAAAACATTATAAACCACCAATATAATTATTGAAATGCTTCACTCATCCATTATCATTAATTGATTCATATTTGGTTGAGAGAAAAAAATAATGTGACTTAATATTAGAAAATACGGAATATCATTTGACATTAAAATAGAATTGAATATGGATAATTGAATAAATAATTGTGGATGGTGGAGTCGTAGAATCACCATGGGTGATCAAACATGACTAATGGTTCTTGATTATAAGTACAATCAAATGGGATACATGGGATCATATGAGGAGTCCAAGAAGAGATCAAACAATGGGGAAGCTTTTCGAGGACATTAAGGGAATGAGTGGAGGAAGGTAAAAAGGATTCATGGGATAAATGGTAAATTAAACTATTTTAATTAATTCACATGGTTTGGAGTTAGGGTTTTGAAAAATCATTCCCACCAAATGGTTATGTTGAAATACCCTTGTAGGCTAGGCACAAAATTTTTCTAACACATCACTTCTCCTATGAATTGGATCCGTAATTTTCAATTGATGACACACATGGATGTGTATCTTTGGGAGAACTATCAAAAAACCATGTGACACCCTATGAGACCCAAAATATTCAGGGTCGCAGTTAGTACTGACAATTTACTTACATAAAACCTCCATTTCTAGTTCTAAAAATGGGTCTTCTGAAGATTGACGCACATGAAACTCAATGGAACACCCAAATAACTCGCAAGTAATATAACCCATATAAAAAAATAAATATAATTATGAAAAATATAATAATTTAAGAAAAATTAATATTATAATGTTCATCAGATCCACCAAATAAAAATGTAAAAATTCATTTAGGAATTTCATGGTTCAAAAACACAGGACCTTACAATCTCAAGAACCTAGAATATCTTATCCCATAAAAACATTTGGGAAAAAAAACTTCACCCATCGTTCATGGGGAATTAATATATACCAAAAAAATATCACTGTGTTTCCAATACAAATGCATATCTACTCATCACTTATATTCACAAACTACACAGGCCATCAAAACATGAAAAATGTTCTTATTCATAACTGAAACATAGAGACAATGCTAACATGTGGTTGACTATTGTAATACATGATCACATGGTTGTCTCTTTTAAAAAATGATATATGTAATTTCACACCATAGTTTATTACTTTCAATGGACACTTCGATGTCATGGTGATCCCACCATCAAAATTACCTACCTATGCTCACCCTTATTATTCTAACGATGTACATCATCATGTTTCGGAACATGATAAAATATTAAATTTTCAATTGAAATTACAGTGATTTTTCCATATATGAAAATAAATGGAGGATCACTTCACAACACTCACCTATTTATGACATCATGACAAAATAATTTCTTCACTAACGACATTCTTCTTCACAAAGGAAGTGAATTTTGATCCACTTCCATCGAAATTTCTCTGTAAATACATAGAACTAGAATATAATGAATCCAAAACCTGACTATGAAACACTTATTCCATGGAATACTGAATTCATTCCAACTACACATAATAGAATCTCATACCCTTATTCTGGTGAAGTATCATAATAAACTGATCATTCCTCTCACTATCATTCAACATGAACATAGGTGATTACTAATCCAGCACTCATGAGTCATCAAACAATAATCATATCAATTGGTCCCACCATAAGTCCAATGTCACCTTCTGATAGACCACTACTGTATATGAAGATAATTTAAGATATTCCATTATTAGAAGCTTAAAACTAATATGTCAATCAATAATCGAGAGATTCATGTATCAAAACATTGACTATGCTGAAAAGTGGTAACTCTAATGGTAGTCAAGTTAGATAACCTGTTGGGGTACATGATTCAATCTAAGTTTATACCACATAAGAACCCAAGTATCAGTTAAGATAACTCAAACATCCAAATATATCCACAACTTTATATTGATACTCCCATGGAGTTTGTTTATCAAGATAAAATGGATTTTAATGTTCATTCATTTTTAAGTAGGTTTATAATCAACACATTATCATCGTGCCATGAATGAAATCAAGATATATGAATGATCCAAACTAAGACAATTGTACAATTAAAAGATATCAAGTATTAAAAATAAGTCCTGGTACACTACTTTTATATCAAATATAAAGTAAAAAAACATGGTTTATATCAAACATTATCCATCTATGCATATGATAGAATAGTTTATCCACCTCTGGCTGACATCTATTAAAAGTGATTATTTGTAAATTATGATTCATTATCATTAACTGACCATTATTCGGTCACTAATAAATTAATATATGATAGTATCAAACACGACCAACCTAATATACCCATTACTCATGATGTCCTAAATGTTTTCATACACATCACACATATTTTTCATCATTCTTCTTTGAAATCATTGAAATGTCATAAAACAATTATGCACTATTGGTCAATCACACACCTAAATAAATAATCTAGAATCCATATTTAATCCAAACCCATTTCCTGGTTTAAATGGTGATCAGTACCTCAATGAATACAAATCTCAAATTTACTAGTATCATGGATCTTAGAGTAATAATGGCCATTCCCAAAGGGTCCCCCATGGTTACATTCCAAAAAATTTAATGGGAACTCATTTATAAGATTGACATGATTAATCACACCTTAGGAGTACCATATTTACTTTTTAATGAGAAATGGAAGTTATACCATAGAGCCCCATCCACCAACCAAGGAACATGATCTACGAATGTGGAGAACAAGAATTTCCCATGATAAATTTTAAAAATTGTGGTAGAACCGTAGATGAAAACCATGTTAGTTCAAATTTACTCTATATGTACACATGATACTATCCTAATATATGCTCATGAACATCATCAAAATTCACAATGAAGGAAAATATAAAAATTATTTATACTATTAAAACATCCAATTTTATTATAGCATCATTACAATAATTGGGATCACATACATTTGTTTTACTTCCCAAGTCATTATACCTCATAGATGATTAGTGATCAATTTGTAGAAAAATAAATATTGACCCATTTCCACTAAAATGATACGGGTTTAAATATTAATTTAACATCTTAAGAAGTACCATGTGTAAAAAAACTGGCCACTATGATATTTCATTAATTTAATGGAACTATATTTAGTACCACTCATATAACAATTGGCCCTATGATTCCTTGTTTCTGATATCCCAAAAAAATTATTTATTCATGAGTCCTATTATCTATTATGAATGTTAATCTAGTTGATGAAATCTTTATTTATCAATCCTTGATGATTAAGAAGGGTTACATGACCACCTAAGTGGTTGTCTATTCCATAGATATATCTAACCTACTAAATCGAATAATTTCATGATGTTCACAACCATAACATTGATTAACATACCCAACAACCACCCATATAACAAGGGTTTTCCTATAATAATTATGTGACCAACCCAGATTAAACGACACTTAAAAACACATTACATGTAAAAACATTTTAATTTTCTAGATTGGATTAAATTTATTAGTGCACTAAGTAAAATGGGATAGCTCCGTTCCAATCAATAACCATTGGCTATATAACTAGTTCATGATGAAAATGTCAATAGGAATTCCAATGTAACCCATAATTTCCCTAAAATAATGGAGGGTCATATGAGACTCATGGGATTTTTATCAGTTCCCTTTTAACAAACATATTAGGGAAATATTAGACAACCCTTTCACAAGGGTTGATACTATTAACAATACATTATTGTTTCATTTATCCCATTAAACTAGATCTTCTTTGATTTTTAAAAAATTTAGATTATCAACAGAAGAAAATAATATGATATTTATGAAGTGTAATGATAATGTTAAAATTATTCATATTATGTCTCAAGGAAACATAGGAATGTTATATCAACCTTCCTTCAAGAATAATTTATTTAGCTTAAATAATTCATTAATTTGTTAAATTTATTTAATAATTAAATTTTATCCATTATTTATATCCATAATGATTTTAGTTTCCATATTTGTTAAAGAAAATTACAATTCCAAGCTATATTAGAAAATCCAATTTAGGCTATGATTGTAATTTTAATTAACAAAATCCATATAAAAAAAACAAAACAAATAATATTTCATTATTAATATAACATTATTTTATTGTTAGTATTCCATTTTACATTTATATACAACCCATATAAGTGGATTATTACCCATTAAATAACAATCCCACAAAGAGCCAATAACTATACATGGGGTAAAGCAATGTAGCATAAAAGATAAATTTGGGAAACAAGGGTACCATTATTCAAACTTGAGGTCCATATAAATGAAACCCAAAAGTTTTTGAAAATTATTATTTAAAAACACCTTAATGTGTTTATTTCATAATCAACGTGCCCCAACTGACCAACTATGTTTTTGTTGTGCATTCATGAATTTCATAAGGTGAGTTTCTATAATGATGTCATAGAGGTACACAAATAAATAATTGTAAATCATAGATATTGTTTAAGAAACAATTTTCCATATAATTTATAATTCTTCATAAATACATAATAATCACAGTTCATTTAGATGAGTCACCATTCTCATGTTATAATGTTATATACCGTTATTAAATCCAATTTCCATTTTTATAGATTAATACATCTTTCTTACATTGATTTCAGTATATAAAAATTTCATTTAAGATGGATCAATTATACGAGTCAACTTTATCTATTTTATAAACTACCATACACCAAAAATTGAAATATTAGAACCCATTTAATTGGAAATAGTAATTTTTCATCTTAATTAACCAATGAACAACGTCATGAACATGGTATAATTATTTATCTAGGATTCTTAAATTATGAAAAATGGGTAAACACCATTTGGGATCATATAGGCACTTTAATAACTAACTTATTTATTATAATATTTTAACAAGGCATGCTAAATAATCATATCTCGAAGTCACAAATTCTAATATAAAAGACATGGAATATTCATAGAATGGAAATATCTATGTTCATACAATGATTCAATTTAAAATAATTTCTTTTCATATTGGGATAAGTGTTAAATATAACAAATCCCATAAATCATTATGAAATAGAAAGTGAATCAGTCACCTAGGGTTAAATAATAATCAAATGTAATAACAAAAAAAAATGAACAACAATCACATAACATGTGACCTGATATATTCCCTATTAATGGGTTTATTAATCCTAAAAAAAGATATTTACAGAGTGAAAAATCATTCAAAGTATCGTATATACCTTCCAAAAATAGTATGGAAGTTGAAAATATGGCTTTGATACCAAATTTTAACATCTTAATCTCAGTGAAAATATAATTGTTCCTTGAACCAGTTAGCCACATAGCCTTATGCTTTCCTCCTCATATGATATAGGTTTCCAACTATCAGAGAAGTTATAATGGTGGTAAAGTTTGGAAAAAATCCCCTCACGATAAGTAATATAAATAAAAGAACCAATCATAAAAAATTAACATCGAAAACATATAAAAAATAGATTAGTGGATCATAATAATATCATAAATTAAATAATAAATGATTAAAATAGACATGGTAAAAAAATATGTATTTACATGTGATGCTATAATATAAAAATTTAAAATAAATATTGAAGGTTATAAAAAATTAAAAATTAAAAAAATCATGGAGGGAAATACCTATGAGCATCCTAGGAAATAGATAATCCCTATTCTCTAAATCTATGTTGTTAATGAATAACAACACCTAACATAATTTCAAACACAAATAATATTGAATTCTAATTCTGTACCCAATAGTTATGCATTAGAATCAAATATTTACTCCACTAGGTGTGAGATAAACTTATATTGCTATAATGAATAAAATATATTTAAATCTCAAATGTTTATAAAAAATAAGGCATTGTTATGTAAAAAATAATTAAATAACAACTATAAATATTACACTCATGTCAAGTTCAAGTTCCTTAATAAAAACATGGCTAAATCTACCTACCTTGGCCTAAGCTGAAATTTCTTGGGGTATGATTTATATTCTATATATTTTCAAAATTATGAGCATGTAGATATACATGTAAAAATGAGGAACTAACAATTAGAACCCATGAATCGAGCATGTGATTAAAATTTTTGGGATCTCGTACTTCTTATAAGAAATATCGTGATTGGAATATTATTAATGAAGGATCGAAAGTGTAAAAGAGGTGTCCATTATGTGATAGTATAATAATGTCTTAATACCCGTGAGCATAATCCTTCTTAACAAGTGAGATAAACAAACATGATCCCAGGAGAAACTAATTTATCTATGACCATATAAGGTTGATCCTAATCATAAAAATTACCCATGTAGTATATCTATAGGAGCCTATGTGTAATATACAATTAAAATAATTCACAATTTATTCCCTCAAAATTTGGGGATGACCTCCTTGATTGATGGTTCAAACATTCCAATCGGTTTCTAACGGGTTTGTTTGTAGAACCGGAAACATCCAATGATTCCACATCCATTTGGACCTACTTTCCTAAGGTAGGCGCTCATTAGTTTGTGGACTGATGAGGCTTAGAAATTTACATTGGTCGAGATGATGGGAGGTCGGACTCATCACAACATTTGGGGGGAATTATTATCTACTCTGGGACTCTCTTTATATATTTAAGTTATGTTCGTGAATCCTTATTACATTACCAAGTAAAAAATGATGTTTCCTTTAGATTTGACAATCAATTATTGATATGTAGGAAATTTAGAGAATATTTTATTGGTATTCGAGGTTCTTCATTGATAGAGAGTCATCTATATTTGTTAGAGATTATTAATCAATGGTATCCTTCGACACGTTTATATATAAGTCTCTTGGTCATTATGATGACCATGTTGGTTTTAAAGCCACTCAGTGGGGAACTTGAAGTTTATTGTCATTTAGAAGGACATGTATTATTTCAGAGTTGGGATCAAACCCGCAGATGGGCTACCTACGTATCCTTTGTTTAGAAAAGGAATCAGAACCCACGTAGTTCGAGTAAGGTAGTATGATGTTTATGATTCATTGCTCAAAGAAGGATTCCATAATTACTTTTACACTCTAAGCTCACGTGAGTCATGCTCGGTGTGAGAAAGAAGAGGTATTTGTAAAAATCAGACAATTGTGCCAGAAAAGATGCAATCATAAGAAATAATGTGGGACTTATGTATGTATGACTGCCCAGATAAATGAACATTAGGATTTATTTCAGGGAAGAAATCCAGGAACAGGGTCCATAAAGTTATATGTACTTCATGGAGTTTTGAATACTCTAACATGGGGTTTACTCCTGAATATGAGGCCCAAATTAGGAGAGGACTTATGATTGGGTTTTACTCCTGATATGGAATCCCAGATCAAAGGTAAATTAAGACTGGTTAAGAGAAATTATGACTTGGGCTTATTCCTGAAATGGAGGCCCATGTAAATGAGGACTTAAGACTTAATCCTAAGGAGGATGCCAAGATTTGAGAATTATGACTAGGGCTTATTCCTGAAAAGGAGGCCCAGGTTAAGGAGGACATGGGGCTTATTCATAAGGAGGATGCCCATATTTGAGAATTATGACTGGGGATTATTACTGAAAAGGAGGCCCAGGTTAATGAGGACTTGGGTCTTACTTCTATGGAGGATGCCTAGATTTGAGAATTATGAATGGGACTTATTCATGAAAAGGAGGCCCAGGTTAATGAGGACATGGGGATTACTACTAAAGAGGATGCCCATATTTTAGAATTATGACTCGAGCTTATTCCTGAAAAGGATGCCCAGGTTAATGAGGACTTGGGGCTTACTCCTAAAGAGGATTCCTAGATTTAAGAATTATTAATGGGGCTTATTCCTGAAAAGGAGTCCCAGGATAAGGGGTTCTCTTATCATAAAGGATGAGGTTGACTGAATGAAATCTCAATTTTTAGTGACATAATGATGTGTAAGTCACTATGTTTTGAGAGATATTCCACAGAGTTCCTTTCAAATAAGGAAATAAAATCAAGAAATCATTCCATAAATGGATTTGAAGAGTGTCTTGAAGCCTGAATCTTGAATAGGAGAGGTGGAATGGCTTAAGAGTGGTAAAATGGGAAAGAAGGGCACCCAAAAAAGCAAGGGCGCGCAAGTCATAATAGGCATGCAGGTACTGAGTGGGCACGCAAGTCCTGGTCGTGCAGGTATACCTGCGCGACACATGGGTACTTGCGTGATGCTTAAACAGCAGGGTAATACTTGAGCGACTCTTGGTTAAATCCTTTAGAATAATCTTGAGGTTCTTCTAGAAGAGTGGTGCACAAGTTCTATTGAAGGAGTTAGGCGGCGCGCAAGTGTGGCCATTTCCCATAAGGGCTGGCCACTCAGGCGCGCAAGTGTTGGTGAGTTTCAACACTTAGGCCTTCCTTCCCCTCTTTAGATCTTTTGTTCTAGGTAAGAAATTACCAAGAAGTGTTTCAAAAGCTTTGAGAAGAGACTCGGGCGATGGGAGCTTAAATCTGGATTCTGGAAAAAATTCCTCCTCTATGGGGGGGCCACCAGGGGTATTTATATGCTAGAGAAGACCCTAGGCAGTTATTACATACGGCGAGGAAGTTTCCTTGAGCGACCATTGTAATACTTGCGTGATCCTTTTAGATTGTTATTCTTATTCCTTCCATTATGAAATTTAGATATTTGTCCAAAGGTTGATTCAATTTGAGATCAGATATTCCCCTTTTCCAATCTATAGAATCAGTAATGAAAGGAGCGTCAACAAAAGTCCCCCCTCGGTGTTGGATCCGAAAGAAATGAGGATGTGACTCTGAGGAAAAGAAGAAAACCAAAGGAACAGCAGTGCACAAGTTTGATGGCGCAGAGGGTGGTGCGCAAGTGTGAGGGGCGCAGGCATCGGCGCGCAAAGGTGCGGCCTCACCTATAAATATGCAGCCCCATTTCCATACAAAGCATCTGAAATTAAAACATTCGAGCTCTCTCCGTGTAGGTCACCTTCGCCGCACAAGTTCCTCTGTTTTCCGATGTTTCTTTGTTGTCGCGTTGTTGTATAGGTATTTGGACTTGTGCGGTGATACTTGAGCACCAAAAACATGCGCGGCACATCCATACTTGAGCGTCAAAATTAGACTTGCACGCCTTAATACCTTAGCCATATTTTTTAAAATTTCTTCACAAAGTTTATGATAAATCAATCCTTTTAAGAGTAAATTTATTCATCTCTTGTGCAGATTTAATGGCTCCCAAGAGAATCGGAATAGCTGATGAACTGGCTGGAAAGCAGATTGATGATATGATGAACATCATTGGCAATGATTACTATGATATTTGTGAAAGCACTCTCCTAGATTTGGCTATGTACTTGAGAAAACATCATCTTAATTTCCCAGAGAGCATCTATCTTCCTCTGTGTGGTCATGGTCATCTGCAAGGAGTCAACGTTCCAGATGCAAAGAACTATACGCCTGAGATGAAGCTGCACTTCTACTCCTCTATTTCGGTTATTTTGTGCATTAAGAGCAACAACATTGGCATGAACATTAAAATTTTTCCTGCATGCCATTTCCTTGCAGACATGAAAATGGAAAAGCCATGGGCTGAAATGTTTTCCGCTGCTGGTTGGTGGAGAGAAGAAAAATATGGAATTAGAGAAATATCTTAAAATAGTATTCTATCCATATGGATCTTTACTTCCAATGCATCATTCTCAAATCCATGTATCCATATTCCAAGTCTTTTGGACAGAAACAGAGTCACTGTTTGATTAGTAGAAAATTTCCTCAAACCGTACTCAAGAACATTCTTTTACAAATGTTCCATGAAGAGCTCGTATCACTTCCTCTCTTATGGTATCCAGTTGAATGAATAAATTTCAGGTGGCTACAGATGAATATAGGGATGCCGTAAATCAAATGAAGAGTTATGTTGAAAGTCTTTTGTAATTCATGAAAAAGATAAGAATCCAGTCTGTGGATGTCCTTCTAACTCTTGTGCATCAATGAAAAACACTTTCACCTTCAATAATTTGTGCACGTATTTTCCCTCTACCTGCTTTAAATTTTACCTAAGCCAATGGGCCTAGAAAGCATAGTTTTATTTTTATTGGATTAATGTAAATAACCCTACAATCTTTTAACCTTTTAATAGATCAATATTACCTAAATCATACAAAATGTATGTTTAGCGAGCTTGAACTTGACTTTTATTAAAAGTTACTTTGTCTTTTGTGGGATGTTTAAATTCATGCACGTCGGACACAAAAAGGATAATGTTTAAGGTTGAAATTGCTTTGACCGAAGTGGATTAAAATTGACTCAATTCCTTGAAAATTTATCTGAAAACATATTACCATACTCATGTATGAGGGAAAAAATGTAAACTATGACTTAAGAATATTTGGATCTGAGGAATGATATGAAAAAGTGCTAAAAGTAATTAGAAGAAGTAGTTCCCAAGAATGAAGTTACCATTATTTAACAAACCCATTAAGGGGTTTAATTATACAGGGCCACCTAATGGCATAGCCTACATAGTCAAATAAATAGTTTCTTTTGGCTAACAAGTTTGATATGTAGACTGTTTATGGAAGGATGCCTAAGGGCACATGTTTCATAGTCCGGAAAAATAACTCTCAGAAATTTACCTTTCTACTGCTAAAAGCCTATGAGTGTTTATGGTGATTCAAATTTTCCAAAGTATTGAGTTTTCTGTATGGAAATAGGTACTTAAATATGGAGAAGATATTTCCGAACAAGATTATTGAAGAACATGATGGATATCACTCTTACGAATGTTTGAACCAAATGTAGGGAAGGAGAATATAAACCATAGACTTGAATACATTCAGATCATGAAAAAGGATATGGGACAAATATGTTAAGGATGGTTATTTTTGAGGATCCCTGCATACTGTTATTTAAGACTAATAAGGACAAAATAGGATTTATTCCCAATAATGAAGTTTACATTATTTAAAAAACCCATTAGGTGGATGAATTATGCAGGGCCATCTAAGGGAATTGGATGCATAGTCAAATAATAGTATCTTTTGGCTGACAAATCTGCTATTGAGACTGTTTATGCAAGGCCACCTAAGGGCATGTACTGCATAGTAAGGTAAAATAAATCTCAGAAAATTGACATTTTTGTGACTTAAAGTCAAGAAAAGGGTTATGAAGATTCGAATATTTTTAAGGTTATGATTATGACACATAAAGATGGGTATTTTCCAATGTATAAAAAGACACACAGATCAGTGCTAACCATAATCATGTTATGGCTGGGTCCTGAATGGAAATGTTGGACTTCACTATGTATCCCATAAGGATTGGAATCAATCCATACATAGTTCTTAAACTACAGTTTAACATCGTGTGAGACAAAAGGATTAGAGATCTTAGTTTAGGGTCATAGAGCTTTGACCATTATAAGAAATACATAGTGTGTGTTTTCATGGGGAATTTTCAGCCAGGGGACTGAAAGTGGAATTTAGGGTTAGGCCCAAATACATGGGGCTGGATTCGAGGTACACTCAAACATTCCTTAGTATCCCATAAGAATGGGAATCAAGCCCACATAGTTCTAGAAATACCCTTTGTAAAAATTTGGTTCGTACATGTTAAGGGTGAAAGGGGACTTTAGTACAATGATGGTTTCACCCAAGATAAAAGGTTTGGGCATTTCCCTGTATGCACGTAGTCTTTGAAATGAAACATGATTGAAAAATCAATATAAATAATGGTTCCCTGTCAGGTGATGGTGTCAAAAAATATTGTAGTTTATTATCATACTAGACAAAAGTGTTGTATAGTTTAACGTCGTATAATAAGGACGAAACTGAACCAATGTAAAGATATTGATTCTAGGGGCGGTTTCACGAATCAACATCGTATGATATGGAGGTGAACCTATGTGAAGAGATTGGTTTTGGGTTTGAACCATGGGAGGATTCCTATGTACACAGCCTACAAGGGAAGGATCAAAGTCTGCATAGTTCAATTAAAGAATGAGTTAACGATCAAGTTGTTCTTGGGGAAAATGACCTAAAAATGATGTTGTTGGGACATACACATGGTTAGTAGCCCAGATAGAGTGTTATGGTTGAGGATTGATCTAATCTCACATGAGTTACAATCTTTGTGAGAAACTAGAGATAACAACAACCATAACAAAGTACAGTTTGATGTCATGCAAGACGTATCAAGGACTTTCTGTACAGTTTAGAATCATGTTGTTAGGACGATGGGGACAATATAGTTTAACTTCATGTTGGGCGAAAGGGGGACTATGCAGTTTAATGTCATGTAGTGAGGAAAAAAGAGTACAACATTTAACGTCATGTTGGACGCATTGGGGACTTTTTTCACAGTTTAACGTCATGTTGGATGAAAAAGGGACGATACAGTTTAGCGTCATGTTAGACGAAAGTGCGAATAGTTTTAGGTATATTCATGGACTGTGGATGGTGCAGTTTATTGTCTTGCTGGATGGTGGTGCAGTTTATGGTCATACTAGACTATGGATGATATATTTTGTGTTTATAGAAAATAATTCTTAAAAAATCTGGCATTGGATGGAGTAGTGATGAGTTCTCCATCCATCGAGATTAATGAATAAGCTCCATTGGAGTAGACCCTATGTATTGAGTAAGGTCCATCCAATTTTGTCTCAAGCTTGGGAGGTATCATTCCTGGTATCATTGCAGTTCTGGGAACTAATACCAATTCTCCCAGATTGAATGAACGAAGAAGAACTTTTTTGTTAAAAGCCCGTGTTGTTCGATTCTAATAGACTTCCAAGTGGTGAAAAGTGGACAATATTTTCTCATCTAAACATTCCAATTTATTCAATAGCTTTTTAGATTGTTCATCTGTAGATGATTGATCCTAAATGGAAACTCTAAGCAAGTGTAGTTGAACATTAATTGTCAAGACTGCATCCGTTCCATATACCAATGAATATGGAGTTGACTGCGTTGCAGTGCGGTTGGTAGTCCGATAAGCCCATAAAGAATGAAAGAGTTTATCAGGACATTAATTCATATCATTATCCACCATATTTTGCAGTATATTTGAAATAATCTTGTTGAAGGATTCTATCTGGCCATTGGCAGCTGCATGATACCGAGATGAATGGTTGTATTTGATGTTGTATTCTTGATACAACTTCTTCACCTCGGATGAAAAGAAGTTTGTGTCATTGTCCATCAATATGGTATGAGGGTCACCAAATCTGGTAATGATTTTAGACTTAATGAAGCTAACAACGCATTTAGAACTGAATTCCTTGAGAGGTATTTCCTCTTCCAATTTGGAGAAGAAGTCAGTAGCAGTAAGAATGTACTTAAATTGCTTGGCCGTAGCCGAAGGGTAAGGTCCCACCACATTCATTCCCCATGTGGAAAATTGCATTGAGTATTTAGCTGTATGAAGCAACTCTGGAGGTTGATGAATGAATTTGGCATGTACTTGGCATGAATGGCACTTCATTGTGAAAGGAACACAATAATGTATCATTGAAGGCCAAAAGTATCCAAGCCTTCGAATCTGATCAGACAGTCTATGTCCAGACTGGTGGGCACCATAGACTCCTGCATGCACTTCTTTCATGATAGCCATTGTCTCTTCCCCATAAATGCATCTGAGGAGTACTCCATCAAAACCACGTTTGTAGAGAATTTTCTCTAGGTGATCTGGGCTATCATAAAGAGTAAAATTGACCACATGTTACCGGATTTGTTCTTTCTCGGCTCTATCAGGTGGAAGTGTTCCATTTTGAAGGTATTCCCTGATAGGTGACATCCATCCTGTAGAATGACCATACGGTTCAGGAATAGGACTAATTTTATTAATTTACACTGTTCTGATTCGAACCTAATGTGAAATTGAACGATAGTGGGCAATACTGATGGTTGTCTCGTCCCGATTTGGATCTTCCAGAGCTGTGGAAATATTAGTCATTGCATCATCTTGAGAATTTGGTGGTCTTGGGACATAAGAAAATTTCAGTTCCGAATGGAATACTGCCATTAACTCTCTGACGTAATCATACAAAGGCATTAGTTCTTATTTTCTGATGGCATAATCTCCATTGACTTGATTGATTACTAGGTCTGAATCACCTTTCACCTTTAAGTGATTCACTTGTGCTTGAAGCGATAATTCCAAGCCTACAATGAGAGCTCGGTATTCTGCTTCATTATTGGTACCACCTTCCCATAATAAGAAGGAATAAGGTAACACTGCCTTTTCTAGATAAATGATCACAATTCCTAAGACAACTTTTTTGAATTTAGGATTTTTCATTTTCCTCCCAATTGGACTTCTGGAAGCACCATAAAAATACATTTCCCATGCCTAAGGACTTCCTTGAATAGAGAAGACTTCCTCATTAGGGATTTCAATATCTGAAGATGTGTCTTCCACTAAAGGGTGTTTAGCCAGGAAATCAGTCAGAGCCTGGCCCTTTATCGCCTTTTAAGACACATACTGAATGTCAAATTGCGGAAAAATAACTGCCCACCTTGCCAGACGTCCTGTAAGCATTGGACGACTAAGGATGAATTTGAGTGTGTTATTGCGAGATACCAATTGGACCTCATGATGTTGCATGTAGTGTCTCAACTTCTGAACTGTAAAGATTAATTCCAGGCAGCAGTTCTCAATACTTGAATACCGGGTTTCTTCTTCAAGCATAGTCCGAATGAGATAGTAGAGGTTGTTTTCATTCCCAGCTTCATTCTTTTGAGCAACAAAGGCACCCAATGATTGTTCTAGAGCTGTCACGTAGAGGATAAGTGGTCTCCCTTCAATAAGTGGCATGAGTACCGGTGGTCTCAAGAGGTATTTCATGAGAATATCGAATGCTTCTTGACATTCTTTAGTCCACTGGCAAGTGACTCCATTCTTCATCAATTTGGTGAAGGGTAAACTTTTTCCTCCCAAATTGGCAATGAAAAACCAAATATAGGCTATGTGTACTTGAAGGTCTCTTAATTCATTCAAATTTTGAGGAGGTGACATACAACAGATTGACTCGGTCTTCTCAGGATCGACTGCAGTACCACGATGGCGTATAACAAAGCCGAGAAATTTTCCTGAGGTTACCCCAACAACACGTTTTAAGGGGTTCATATTCAAATTATATTGTTGAAGCTCGCGGAATATGACTTCCAAATCAGCCAAGTGATTATAATTTTTTTTGGATTTAACCACCAAATCTTCTACATAGAATTCAACAATATTCCCTAAGAAGGGTTTGAAGATACGATGCATGACACACTGATATGTTGCACCTGCATTCTTTATTTCAAAGGGAATTACCCGGTAGCAAAACACACCATTAGAGGCTCTGACTACTGCGGATTCCTAGTCTTTTGGGGCCATTTGGATCTGATTATATCCAGAATATCCATCCAGGAATGAAAGTGCTTCATAGCCAGCTGTTGCATCAATTAAAAGTTCTGTAATCAGAACTGGGAAATAATCATTAGGACAATGTCGATTAAGATCTCTGAAATCGATGAAAACTCTAATTTGTTCATTCTTCTTATTTACAGGGACAATATTAGCCAACCACTTGGGATAATAAACTTCTCTGATGAAGTTAGCTTTTATAAGCTTATCCACTTCAGCATTAATTTTGGAATCATATGTTGTGTGTGTTCTTCTCATGGATTTCTTAAATCCTCGATGTTCTTCTCATAAACCCAATTGATGAGTAGCAACATCAGGATCATGCTCGGACATTTCTATATAGTTCCAAGCAAATATATCTCTATTTTACTTTAGAAAATAAATATACATCTCTTTCTCTTCAAGAGTCATGGCCACACTGATTAAAGTGGGGTGTGGATCTTCTTTTGTACCCAGATTTATTTCTCTGAGTTCATCCACAGTGGTAGAGATACCCTCTTCAAATACTGGAGGAGCATCTATGATATCTTCCACTTCTTCATCATGTTTTATTTCTTCCGTTTCTACTTGAATAGTAGTTGATAAAGTATAATTTTCATGATCAAAAAAGATGTCAAAATTTTCATATCTTGAAGAAGAAGCTTCCATTTCCGACCCGATTGATGATAAAGGGTCTTCTTTGGGTAATAAAGAGGAGATGATGGACTGAGAATCAACATCATTTTTCACCTCCGATGTTGCTATAACATCTTATTTCATAATTATTGATGTATAGACTTGTTGGATTTTAGCAGATGAAATGAAGACGTCACCATTTGTGCTTTCATCACTGCTTGGTGGGTTACCAATTTCTCCCATGTTGTCTTGCTCGATTTTCGTAATTGAAAATATGGATCTTTCCATAAGAGTGTTTTTTTTGTTTATATCTTGTCAATTTGACTAATACACAACACATAATATGTACTCACATGTATAAATGGATTTACTAGAATTTTCTCCAAACCATATGGAGCATTAACTTTGGTAATCTCCTTTGTTGTGGATTTCTCCCTTCCCTTCATGTGATAGAATTCCGCCTCAATGTATTGAGGCTCGCATGTCTTGAATGGGGCCTTATCACCATACAATTTCCCAAAATGACCATAGAAACAATATTTGAGACTTTTTTGGTATTATTAAGGGATAGATTCATGTTGATGTAGCCAGGGTCTTCCAAGAAAGATTTTGAAAGCTGAGTCTTGATCAACAACCATGAAATCCGAATTGGATACAAGATCTCTAAACTGAGTTCTGAGTGTAACATCACCCAGTGGTTCTTGTTCATTTTTATCATATCCTTGTAACATCATGGTAGAAGGAGATAAATCAGATTCTGTGAGGCCCAATCGATGAAGTGTACGAATGGGCATGAAGTTGACTCCTGAACCATTGTCAATGAAAGCTCGTCAGACGTCTACGCCATTGACCGTGCTAGATAAGTACAAAAGTATAATATGTCCATGCACAATATCATCTTCATCTTCATCAGTAACAGATATTATTAAATGGAATTCTGCAGGATTATTCCCTATGTGATAGACTTCAGCTGTAGTAATTTCAGTTTCAAACTCTTGAGGACTTGGAAAAGCCTCAATCAGTGCTTCCCGAAGATCTTTTGACAGATTAAGAGCATCCAGAATTGATAACATGGCTGGTACTTGGGCCAAGTGTTTCAATATATCATACTTTCGAACCAGAGCATTGTGTTTCCCAACAGAAATATGTGGTTTAGTAGGTACCTTAGAAGTAGATGCATTGGAAGTTTATGCATCTTGTATTAAGATAGGTGTTGGCAATATTCATGTTTTTGGAATATTAGACTGATTAGATCCATTTACTTGCTGAGAGCAAGAAGATGGAACCTTCAACCAGTCTTCCAAAATAACTGTTCCAGGACTGATTTTTCTATTGGTAGAAGAACTTGCTTGTTCTTGAAGAGCTCGCTGAAAGGCTCAACCATGATTTTCTGCTACGTACACAGTTCTAGTAGGGGTAGAATTGGAATAGTGGCTTCTAAAAGATCCATGTTTTCCCCTGTATCCTGAGCCTCTGGAACTTCCTATGATTCCCCTGTTTGATACATGGGAATTCAGGCTCATCGAAATCGAAACTATGACTAGCATATGGATCTGTTAATTGAATCATATTAACAGAATCAAAGATTTACTCTTCGTCTGATGAAAACTCTTCCTGATTAAACTATTTATGCTATGTCGTTTGGTGGGGCGGTGCCCGTGGCTTTGAAGTATATGGCATGATGTCCACCAGAGTCAAAGAAAACTTTGTCTTTGAAACATGCTCATATTCTTCTGATTATTTTTCCTTTTTTTGAATCATGTCGTTTCTTTGAGGACTTTCCCTCTGACGAAGAGGGTTTTGTTGCAACATTCATGGCAGAAGACACAATCGGTTTATTTAATTGTGTTTTCAAAATAGCATTAGTTTGTTTGGTTGTCTTTCTGATCATTCAATCATCATACTTCTGTACATATTTTATTTTGAGTTCTTGTCATTCACCTTCCTCCTCTGTAACTGTACGAGTAACACATGCTACCTGAGCTGAATTACCTTTCAGTTTGACTTGTCCCTAGTCGACCATCTTTTGCAGGAAGTCATTGAAAACAAATCACTCCTGGATGGGATGCCCCAACATTTGATGAAAATGGAAATAATTGGGATGATCTTCTTCTCCTTCCTTATTTGGCCTCTTTGGCCTTGGCAATTGAACCAAATTATTTTCCAGAGATGAAATGAAGTAACCAAGAACTTGTTCATTTCAGAAAGAGTATGTTTTTCTCTTCAGATCCTCAAATTGTTTTCGTCTTTGATCTCTTTGATCATCTGGACAAAATGTCCTTTTTTTTGGTGCTCAGGATGTGGAGCCTTTCGATAAGATAAAGGTTTTGAAGTAGAAACAGGTACAGGTGATTGTTTAAGCATAACTATAGCAGTTTCTGCTTTACCCATTATCCTTCCTGGAGTTGATGGAATTACACGAGATTTAGCCTTAGCCTGTACAAGGGAATATTTAATCTGCTGATCGATTGAAGTAAGGTCTCAAAACCATCCTGTGTATTTCACAGGGATCAACAGTGTGCATAATTCGTCACTCAGATTTTCCACACACATTGGAAACAGTTCCTCTTGAGGGAGTGCGAGGCTCAGGGAATATGTTAACCCCTTCCAGAGAGCAATGAAATCAGAGACTCTTTCATTCTCCCTTTCCTTATAGTTTGTAAGATCAAAAATAGTTGTCTTTGGTAAAGTTGAGCTGAATTGAAGAAGAAATCATTGACGGAGATCTTCCCATCCAGAAATTGACCAGGATTTCAAGCTTGTATACCAGACAAAATCTGGTCCTTGCAAGGTTCGCACGAAGCATCTGAGTTTCACTGCTTCTTTCTACTCTGAAGTTCCCATCATAGGATCGCAACAAGACACGTAATCCGTCAAATGCTGTTGATGATCGCCTGATCCATTTAAAATAGGGAATACTGGGTTTCCAAAATTTGACGGGGGAGGGATTGAATCTACCCCTTCAGGGTAAGATTTCTTTTCCGATTGAACTTGTGCATGTTTCCCTTCCATTGTCTCTAACCGATAAGGTAGTGACTAAATGGTAGTTATTAACTTTTGAAAAAAATCCGGTTGAACTTGGACTTGGTTAGGTGAAATGACTGGATCTTGGACATGTGTGGTGGTTGGTGCTGCAACTGATGGTAGCACTGCCAACTATTGTTTCACTTGACTCGTAGGGTTAGACCTGTGAGGGTGTACTGATAGAGGAGGATATTTTTGACTTATCACAGTAGCTGCAAAAAATTCCCTTAGATGACTGACTCCAGCACACTTACGAAGAAGAATACCCTATGTAGTTTTGCATTCAACCATCTTAATTCCTTTATTTCTTCCTCCTGTTGTGAAAACCTTTGCTCTAGTGTGAGCGATTGGCCTTCTCCAGAGGAAGGATATGTAACCTGATTCTTTCCCCTGCCTTTTTTGGATCCTTTTTGGAGAGGGGAAAGTGGGTTACTTGAAGGATTACCTAGGTTCTAAGTAACCCTTTGATTTCGTGTATGCACATCTTCGTCATTTGGGTCGGTGCGTACATCTTCTTGAGCAAGAACCTCTTCATCCGAGTCCCCTGAGTGAGCCTCATCTGGTGGATCAGCAGCAACGGCATTGATGACATTGATTGATGCATAACGCATCACATCCCTTCTATCAGCATTTCTGTGATATTTTCTTCTTCCATGTCTTTGATGGGACATTTCCTTCTGTTGATTCGATCCCTCAGGAACTTCTTGACGAACCGTAATTTGGAGGGAATCTACTGATAATTTGGATTTTTGTTCCACTTGAGGCTTATTCCCCAATTGATAAATGACCGAAATTCTCTGAGGAGGGGATTGATGATTTTAAAAAGTCCCCAGTCCGGTGGACTGGGGTTGTTCCTACTATTCTCGCTCAACTCCTCGAATCTTATTTGTTGATTCCGAGGGTTGGGTTAAAAGAGTCCCCAGTCTGGAAAGATGTGGTGGCTCTTGACATGCTATGTCTGAGACTTTCTTAAAAGATCTCCTGATCTTGCGAACCTTAGTCCGGAAATTAGCTGGATGCATTAACCTGTATTCACTTTTATCACCTGGTTCAAAATACCGTAGGATGATTTTCGACACTTCTATCAATTGATGATGTGCTTTCTCCATACGAGAGGCCTATTCAAAATTATCGTTTGCTTGATGCAGCAATAATTCAACAACATGTTCTCTGTATTCTTGATTTTGAGTGGAACTAGTTGAAGCATGTTCTTGGGAAAGCTTTTGATTACATACAAAGCCCATTGATTGTGGCCGGCCATGGGAAATAACATTGCATAAGACCATTTTCGGCAGGCTTTGCTGACATGAGAGTACCGTGAAATGTAGTACTCCTTGAACACTCCATCTTCTGACATGAATACCAGATGGGGCATTGGAAATAAACTGACACAATCTTCTTAGTGCGCCCAGGCATGGACGTTGAAGGGCTCTCTACTGATTTTCAGCCTTCGGATATCGAGAGACTGATAGAGATGCCAAATCAATCTGACGTTGTAACCCTTCTATTATCATAACAGGATTTTTTTATTCATCATCAGATAAAACATTCTTTTTCAACTAGAAAAGAGTTTTCCATACATTGAGGCAAATATCATGAATTCCATCTTCCGTCAACATTTCTAGAATGTAATACTGAGAGTTAGCCAGAGGAGAAAACATGACTGGAACTTCACCTTTTTCCAGTGGCTTTCTCATGTTCAACATTTCCTCTTTATCATTTAAGGATGATTCTTCTACCTGTTTTGACCAGATCTGGTGCTTCCTTGTTTGTTTATTGGATTTAACAGTATTGGTAGAGAAATCACTGATTACACTAGAAGATTCATGACATAGGGGTGGTTCGGAGAATGACCTACACCCTGGGCTATCTTCTGATTGAAAAAGTATTTCACCTGTTAGCGATGAAGCATCATACCTGACTAGTTTCGCATTTGCATGTGCCTCAAGATAAGAGGGATTTCTTGGCACTACATTATCCACTGGAGAAGTTTCCAAGAAACGTGCATCACTACTACGGAGAGGACTTTCGCAGCAAAATTCATCATCATGGGGAGGACCACCATGGTGAGTTACAGTAAAAGATGAGATCTCTTGCTCCTTGGTCTTCTAGCCACATAGAGGGTTATTGTAGCTTTCATCTGAAGACGAAACATCGAGATCGACTGAACTGTCATGAAGCAAGACTTCATGAGGATGTGTCTATTGAAGACCTTCAGAATTAATGATCCTACTATTGGGAAATGAGGGAGTAGAATCATGAATTCCAACAGATAACTTTTGAATGCTTCAAGAAATCCTACATCGAGAAATGGCTTGTTACAGATTGGATCTTGATCTCCTGACTGTTTTGGGTGGGTTGTTTTCTTAAACACCTTTTTACTCGCCTTAGAAAACACTTGTTGATAAAAGTGGATGCTTTGAGTAGGTGTATGTGCCTGATTCGAAATGATGGACAGGTTAGTCTGATGATCTCTACACAAATTAGGGGTATGTTCCTGACTTGGTTGTCTGTATGATATGGGGGAGTATGCCCCACAACCCTCTTGGACAGGAACAAATGCGTGTGTCAGTTCTGTAGTGAACTGTTGATGTGTCACTCCACTAGTAGGGATATATTTATGTGTCTTTCCCTGAGATGCTGCTGAAGCTGTTATAATATCTTGGAAGGAATCCAGAATATGAGCAGGGATTTTCTTCTGCTCTTTCACCATTGATAAAATGTGCATGGTGACTTCAGCTGCCGGAACGGGGATATACGCCCATTCCGTGATTGGAGTAGGTGTATGTGCCTGCTTCTATCCTCCTTTTCCTGTCAGTGAATCCTAACAGTACTCAAATGCGGGGGCAGAGAGTTGAGTCTTCCTACTGTTTGTCACCGGAGATTTCTGATTGACTTCTCTGTGTGCTACCAAACGAGACTGTTGGTAGGATTGATTAGTATTAGTAGGTGTATGTGCCTGCTGATTGCACTTTTCCGAATGTGGTTGACGAGCTCCATCTTTTGTAGTCAGACGATCCTACTGACTAGCTGATGATGTGTAAATAGGTGTATGTTCCTACCTATAGTAATCCACCGGGATTTCCTGGTGGGATTGGCATGATGCTTCCAGACAAGTCTATTGGACAACATAATTAAAACGGGAAGGTGTGTGTGCCCGCTCGTCGCTTACCACCATCACTAGTGCAGAAAATGTTTTTTACGTCACCATTTTTTACGTCGGTTATATAAAACTGACGTCATAATATGTAAAACGAGGTTTTTTACGTCGGTTATTTAATAACCGACGTAAAAACCTGTGTTTAGTACACCTTTAACGTCGGTTATTTTTATAACCGACGTTATTAATCGCGCGGCTTCGTTTTTTACGTCGGTTATACATTAACCGCCGTAAAAAACAGAAGCGGGGGGTGTTTGTTACGTCAGTTATTCAATAACCGACGTAACAAATGCGGTTTTTGAAGGCCTTTTTACGTCGGTTATTTTATAACCGATGTAAAAAAAGATTCCGCAGATGTTTTTGACGTTGGTTATGGAATAACCGACGTAAAAAACGCGTATTTTGAGCCCTTTATAATGTCGTTTATAAAATAACCGACGTAAAAAAGAATCGGAGGAAGGTTTTTACTTCGGTTATTGAATAACCGACATTATAAATGTTTTTAAAAAAATTATAACGTCGGTTATTGAATAACCGACGTGATAACTCATTTAAAAATTTACCCAGACCCGTGGATTGTCATTCGCGAGTTTACCTTCGACAGTCGCGACTCGTCTCTCTCGCGCGTAAACACGAATCGGCTCGTCCATTTTGTTGGTTTAGATTCGTTTTGCGATCATCGTTTCTCATATTTAATCTCCTCGGATCAATCATCTAAACTCGCAGCACTCAGGTAATCCTCCCACTCGTTCGTTTTTTTTTTCGCGGATAGTATATATATGTGTGTTGTGATTTTTTGTTGAAACTAGCTAGGATTCTTCGATTGCGAACCCTTTTAACTCGTTTTGGCACCATAATCATATTTATCATCCCTAGATCTATTAGTTCGACTTGAAATATTGACTAATTTTATGATTTCACTATTTTTTCATCATTTTCTATAAATCCCCGAGAGGGTTGGGGCGTGTCCATTTGGATGGGTTGCCCTTTTACAGTTGTTACTACTTTATTCACACACAACCATGGAATAGGTGCATGGATTTGGGATCACATCACCATTTTCACCCCCTGCAAACAAAGTTTCACGAGGAGGACTCGCCAGATTTCCCCTCGGCATGTTAAAAATTTTAGATACCCTCTTTTCAGCAAGTAAAAAATTAACTAGTTTTTTCTTCACTACTTATCCTAAACAAATAAAACCACCATTCTTTCTAGAACCTCTACTAGATCCATTGCATCCATCAACATACATATTTGGATCTGAAAGCATCCCTTAAGCCTTATGTTCGATGCTAACATCCTTTACTGATCTATAGAAAATATGATGGTCTGCTAAGCTCTCCATTTTAAAGTCAAACCCCACCAATTATTCATCCTCATCATGAGAAAATGGCACAACATCTGAATTTCTGATTCAATCTCTTGGGTCACTGAACAAACATTAACTCCTTCAAATCCAAACCTGGAATAGACAACCTAATGTCGAGTTCCTTCTCTATCTATTGAAACTCAGTTCCTCCTCCACACCTAAAAACATTCTTTGAATGGCCCAACTTCTTGTTATGGTAAATTTTCAGTGATTCCAGGGGGGGTGGGAGGGCTATCAAGAGGGTTGGGGGGTGTCCAGGGGGGTGTCCAAGGGGGTAGGGTGTGGGGGTGGTGTCCAGGAGGGGTGGGGGCTGTCCAGAGGGGTCGGGGGGTGTCCAGGGGGGTTTACAAGGGGGTGGGTGTGTGTGGGGGGTTGTCCAAGGGTGTGGGTGGGTGTTGGGGGGTGTCCAGGGGGGTGTCCAAGGGGGTAGGGGGTGGGGTGGTGTTTAGGAGGGGTGGGGGCTGTCTAGAGTGTTGGGGTGTGTCCAGGGGGGTGTCCAAGCAGGTCGGGGGTGGGGGGTTGTGTCCAAGAGTGGTGGGGGTGCTTTCTAGAGGGGTCGGGGGCTGTCCAGAGGGGTCGGGTGGTGTCCAGGGTGGTGTCCAAGGGGATGGGTGGGTGTGGGGGGCTGTCCAAGGGGGTGGCGGCCTGTCCAGAGGGGTCGGTGGGGTGTCCAGGGGGGTGTCCAAGGGGTTGGATGGGTGTGGGGGGCTGTCCAAGTGGGTGGCGGCCTCTCCAGAGGGTATTTGGGGTTGTCCGGGTGGGTGGGGGGCTTTCCAGAGGGTTGGGGGATGTCCAGGGGGTGTCCAAGGGGGTAGGGGGTGGGGGTGGTGTCCAGGAGGGGCGGGGGGCTGTCCAGAGGGGTCAGGGGGTGTCCAGGGGGGTGTCCAAGGGGGTAGGGGGTGGGGGTGGTGTTTAGGAGGGGTGGGGGGCTGTCCAGAGGGTTGGGGGGTGTCCAGGGGGGTGTCCAAGCAGGTCGGGGGTGGGGGGTTGTGTCCAGGAGGGGTGGGGGTGCTTTCTAGAGGGGTCGGGGGCTGTCCAGAGGGGTCGGGGGGTGTCCAGGGTGGTGTCCAAGGGGATGGGTGGGTGTGGGGGGCTGTCCAAGGGGGTGGCGGCCTGTCCAGAGGGGTCGGTGGGGTGTCCAGGGGGGTGTCCAAGGGGGTTGATGGGTGTGGGGTGCTGTCCAAGTGGGTGGCGGCCTCTCCAGAGGGTATTTGGGGTTGTTCGGGTGGGTGGGGGGGCTGCCCAGAGGGTTGGGGGATGTCCAGGGGGGTGTCCAAGGGGGTAGGGGTGGGGGTGGTGTCCAGGAGGGGTGGGGGGCTGTCCAGAGGGGTCGGGGGTGTCCAGGGGGTTTACAAGGGGGTGGGTGGGTGTGGGGGTTGTCCAAGAGTGTGGGTGAGTGTTGGGGGGTGTCCAGGGGGTGTCCAAGGGGGTAGGGGGTGGGGGTGGTGTTTAGGATGGGTGGGGGCTGTCCAGAGGGTTGGGGGGTGTCCAGGGGGGTGTCCAAGCAGGTCGGGGGTGGGGGGTTGTGTCCAGGAGGGGTGGGGGTGCTTTCTAGAGGGGTCGGGGGCTGTCCAGAGGGGTCGGGGGGTGTCCAGGGTGGTGTCCAAGGGGATGGGTGGGTGTGGGGGGTTGTCCAAGGGGGTGGAGGCCTGTCCAGAGGGGTCGGTGGGGTGTCCAGGGGGGTGTCCAGGGGGGTGGATGGTTGTGGGGGGCATTCCAAGTGGGTGGCGGCCTCTCCAGAGGGTATTTGGGGTTGTCCGGGTGGGTGGGGGGCTGTCCAGAGGGTTGGGGGATGTCCAGGGGGTGTCCAAGGGGGTAGGGGGTGGGGGGTGGTGTCCAGGAGGGGCGGGGGGCTGTCCAGAGGGGTCGGGGGGTGTCCAGGGGGGTGTTATATCTTACTATATTTTGTTTAAAAAATAATATTCAAGCATATTTTTTTAAATACACATCGATTTGTTTTATATTTCAAAATTGTTTACATTCAAATTATGATTTTTTTCATATAAACATATATTTGTCTTATCTAAAACATATATATATTTTTGCTATTTGTTATAGGTAATAATGAGTCGAAGTTGGATTACGGCACATCGAATGAGCAATGAATATGAGGAAGGTGTTGATGCCTTTTTGGAATTTGTTAAACGAAATGTTCCAAGTAGTGACATTTTTTTCTGTCCATGCCTGAAATGTCTGAATATGAAGAAGTTGAAAAGTAGAGAGATAAAAGATCATCTGATTTGTCATGGTTTCAATCCGAGTTACAACCCTTGGATTTGGCATGGCGAAACTGGACAGAATGTCACTGATTATAATGAATCGCATGATGGTAACTCCGATTGAATTGAATAAATGATTCGCGATATTGTAGAAGAACAAATTGAGATAGAACCGACAGTTTCACGTCTATATGGTGATGCCGAAAAACCATTATATCCTGGTTGTACAGATTTTACGGTTTTGTCGGCGGTGTTAAGATTGATTACCCTGAAGGAGAAACATGGATGGAGTGACAGAAGTTTTACAGAGCTGCTACAATTGATGAAAGACATTCTTTCTAAAGATAACGATCTTCCAGATTCACATTATAAGGCCAAAAAAATATTATGCCCAATGGGATTGGGATACAGGAAAATACATGCATGTCCGAATGACTGCATTATATATAGGAAGGAATATGAATTTCTGAAAGAGTGTCCTAAATGTGGGACATCACGGTATAAGGTGAAAGAAAAATCCCAAGCTGATGTAGAGATTACAAAGCTCCCTTCAAAGGTATTTTGGTATCTGTCTATAAATCCTCGTTTCAAACGTTTATTTGCTAATTCACATGATGCAAAAAGGTTAAGATGGCATGCTGATGAGCGGGTATGTGATGGAAAAATACATCATCTAGATGATTGTCCACAATGGAAGAAAATTGATGCCCAGTACCCTACATTTGGAAATGAAATTAGAAATCTGAGACTAGGCTTGTGCACAGATGGAATGAATCCATACCAAACCCTCAGTAGCACACTTAGTTCATGGCCTGTTTTATTGGTAATTTACAACCTCTCTCCTGAAGTTTGTATGAAGCACAAATATGTCATGTTGAGTATCATGATATCTGGTCCAAAGCAACCCGGCAATGATATTGATGTATACGTGTCACCACTGATTGATGATTTGAAACTGTTATGGGCTGATGGTATTAGGGTGTATGATTCTTATAAAATGGAATATTTTCAACTGCATGCAGTGCTTCTATTCACTATAAATGACTTCCCAGCATATGGAAATTTGTCTGGATACAGTGTTAAAGGGCATAAAGCATGTCCAATTTGCGAACAACATACGTCATATTGTCAATTGCATCATGGGAGGAAAACAGTGTACATGGGTCATCGAAAGTTTTTGCCTATGGATCACCCTTATAGAAGAATAAAAAAGGAATTCAATGGGTCACAAGAATTTGATACTGCTCCAAAACCTTTATCCCCAGATTTGTATTTTGAGAGGGTGAAAAACCTCGATGTGACATTGGGAAAGACACAGAAATCTGGTAATGATAGACATATTTGGAAGAAAAGGTCAATATTTTTTGAGCTACCATATTGGAGGGTATCATGAAGTCAAACATAATATTGATGTCATGCACGTGAGTAGAATATCTATGATTCTTTGATCGGAACATTGCTAGATATTAAAGGAAAGACAAAAGATGGGTTGAATTCAAGGTTAGACCTACTATCAATGGGAATACGTTTGGAGTTAGCTCCCACTCCTAAAGAAAGACGAACATTTCCTCCCCCGGCTTGTCATACATTATCGAAGAGGGAGAAAAGTAGCTTCTGTCAGTGTCTTCATGATATCAAAGTGCCTCAAGGTTATTCTTAAAATGTAAAAAATTTTGTCTCATTGAAAGACTTGAAGTTGATAGGTATGAAATCACATGATTGTCACGTCATGATGCAACAAATTCTACCAGTTGCACTGCGTGGAATATTGCCCATCGGTGTCAGAAAGACTATAATGAGGTTGTGTTATTTTTTCAATTCAATTTGTAACAAGGTGATTGATGTGAATGATTTAAACATTTTAGAAAAGGATGCAATTTTTATACTTTGTCATTTGGAAATGTATTTTCCTCCAACTTTTTTTGATATGATGGTGCATTTAATGATTCATCTGGTTCGAGAAATAAAGCTTTGTGGACCTGTATATCTTCGTTGGATGTATCCTTTTGAAAGGTATATGAAAATATTAAAGGGATATGTTAAAAATCCATATCGACTTGAAGCCTCCATTATTGAAAAGTATATTTCTGAGGAGGTAGCAGAGTTTTGTACGATCTACTTGGCTATGGCGCACCACATAGGTTTGCCTCCATCTCGCCATGAATGGGTTAATAATGAGGGAAAGGGGATTTGTGGATTGAAAGTCAAATCACTGTCAGCTGAACAGATGAAGAAGTTAGAATCATACATCTTGAATAACATAGCTGATGTTCAACCGTATATCACATTGCATATTAATGAGTTGAAAAAATGTCATCCAAAGAAGAAAGAAATGTGGATTTTGAATGAGCACAACAAAACTTTTTTTCCATGGTTTAAAAAGACCTTGCTTGGTAGATCAGATGTATCAGAGACATTAAAATGGATAGTGGGTGGTCCATCTTTAAATGTGATAACAAGGTCCGCTTATGACATTAATGGCTATACATTTCATACGAAAGCTCAGGACAACAGAAGTGCAGTTCAGAATAGTGGTGTATTGGTGTTTGCAGAAGCAATGCATTTTTCGAGTGCTAAGGACAGAAACCCTATTTCAGCATCAAGTGCATATTATGGAGTGATTGAAGACATATGGGAGGCTGATTACTTTAAAATTAAAGTTCATGTTTTTAACTGTAAATGGTTTATCGGTAACAACAGTGTCAGACACGATGAATTTGGAATGACACTTGTTAATCTGAATAGATTGGAAGACACAGCTGATTCTTTTATAATGGCAACACATGCCAAACAAATTTTCTATGTAGTAGATCAATCAGATATGCAGTGGGCTGTTGTTTTACAAGGGAAAAAACAATATGTTGGTGAGGATGAATTTGATGAAGATGCTGGTTTATGTGAGATCCCTAATTCCATGGAAAGATTAACAGAACATAATGATGAGTATGTTGAAGACATGGTTTGTTCCATAAGGAACGATCACGATGAAGGAATTTGGGAATACAATCCAACTGTACATTCCTAAAATTACGGGTAACACATGTTTATTTCTTGTTTACATTTAGTTTTTTCATATAATGTTAGATATTGTAAATTTTTTACTTATTAAAACATGTATCAAACCAAAATGATAAAACAATAAAAATCGTAAAGAGGAGAAGTCCAGGGCGCATCGGCCGGCCGGTTGTGGATCACCGGTTGGCCGGTGGTCCAGACAGAGAGGAAGGCTCTCTGTCTGGTCCACCGGCCGGCCGGTGGTGACCCAGCGGCCGGCCGGTGGTGATCCAGCGGCCGACCGGTGGTCCAGACAGAGAGGAAGGCTCTCTGTCTGGTCCAGCGGCCGGCCGGTGGTGAGCCAGCGGCCGGTGGCTCACCATCGGCTGGCCGGTGACACCAAGCAGTGGGAAAGTCTACTGCCTGGGTCCTCCGGCTGGCCGGTGAGCTCTCACCGGCTGACCGGTGGACTCAGTGAGTCCACTTTTCATCTTTCTTGGGCCAACTCCTTGGAAACCTTTTTCCTATCAACAAAAACACTTGAAAACAAGTTAGAACATAATAAGAGTGATTGTGATCATTAAAATCCAAGAGAGAGGGGTACAACAGACTGTGTTTACCATGTTTATCATTGTTTAACATGCTTACCATATTACCAATGTTTACTATTATGTAATTTAGTACACTTTTCTATTTTCTGATTAAGTAGTATTACAATATTTGAATTTGTATATTTGTGAACTAATGTTTGTTTTTTTGATTTGAAGGAAAATGATAGATCAATCAGTTGATCAGCCACATGATTTTGGAGATGAGCATATTGGTCATACATCTGGGGAGGAACATTCACATGCTCCTATTACGAAAAAGAGTTCAAAGGTTGGTAAGCGCGGGTGCACACGTTTACCAAAATTATCACTTTCCCGTACAAAGGAAGAGAGGATAGTCGTGGAGCTTGATGATGATGATCGTCCTAGAGGTCCAAATGCTAAAGATTTTAAGGGTTTTGTAGCAACTCAGGCTAAGAGCAAAGTAAGCATTCTCTATGATGATTGGAGAAGTGTGGATAAGGAGATAATTTCTCAGCTGTGGGAGACCATTTTGGTAAGATCTTTTTCTATTGTTTGACTGTTCTTTAAATGTTTCTAGTATATATAATATTTTTAACCTCTTTTTTATCAGATGACATTTGATATTCCTGAAACTGGAGGAGTCAGGAAGAAATGTTTATCGTTGGCTGCTAGGAGATGGAGGGATTTCAAATCAACCCTCTCATCTGATTTCATTTATGGTCATAGGAGTCGTGAGAATCCATGTCGTATATATCCTTTTATAGATGAAGACACATGGAGACAATTTTTTGAAAGTAGAAGAAAAGAATCATTTTTGGTAAGGGCAATATAAACTTTTATAATCTTTCTTATATAAATGATCTTATTATTGTATTGTTAATGATTAATTATTCTTAATTTACAGAAAACAATGAATGCTCATCAAGAGATCCAATCTAAAAATGTATACCCTCATAGTTTATCTCGGGGAGGGTATGCATTATTGGAAGAACAAATGATGGCAGAAAAATTTCAACAACTAAGAGCTGAGTCTTCAAGCTCTGGAGAGGTGGCCCCTCAATCCCCTCCATCTAGACATGAGAAATGGAAAAGAGCTCGGAAGGGCAAAAAAGGAAAATATCTTTCGGAAGAATCGAGACTCGTAGTTGAGAGGATTGTAAGATATCTATTTTATTTATTTAAGTTTACTATTTTCGTCATATATTTCCAATCATTATAGAAATTTTCAATTAATTATTATAGGACTCTCTTGAGGAGCAGAGTTCACAGGGGACATTTACACCATCTGGGAGGGAAGATATTTTATCTGTGGCATTGGGAAAGCCCGAACATCCTGGTCGTGTAAGAGGATATCCGGAAGGTGTATCGGTAAGAAAAGTGTTGCCACGTTCCTCAAATTCTAACGTTGAGGGAGTTTATAAAAAAAATTGAATCCTTGGAGGCTGAATTCCATAATATTAATGCGACAATGGAGGACAAGATTAGAGCATCGGTGCAGTTTATGTTTGCAGACATGCAAAGAAAATTTCAGGGTGCAGCTCCCACTCCACCTCTCCCAGTATCTCCCACTCCCCCACCTCAGCCTGCGGACCCCATTTTTGATCCTCCTCCTCCGCCGCAGCTACCTACTTATTGTGAGTTGTATGTTGATGATCCTCAACATCATATAGTTGCATATGGGATGGTATATTGTATAGGAGATACAGTTCATCATCAACAGTTAGAGGTAGAGAATCAGAGGGTCACTGTACAGGATATTATAGACAGATCAGCTCGGATACCATTACCTACAGATGAGGTGACGACAGTTGGACATAGTATCAGCCATTTTTTACTTTGGCCATCCAGACTTCTTCGACTCATTACCATAGAGGTATGGATGTTATATCTTTTATTTTAAATTTTTATTAATGTTTTATCATTTGAAAACTAATATATTTTTCAATTTATTTTTACAGGAATACTTCAAAGGTAAAGAAATACTGTATAGACAACAACAAAGACAGATAGCTATGACATCAGATGCAGATACTAGCAATCTTGACAAATTGTCAAGATATTCAAATTTGTTGGCGGATCATTATGACTTGACAATGGAAGCTCATATATGTGGACGTGAACTAAGTGTGGGGATTATGAAAACTGATATCATGGAGTTGGTCACTGGAGATAAGTTGGGCATCAACGTGGTGCAAATTTTTATCATGTAAGTCTTAACACCTTTTCCTTGCGTTATATTTATTAAAAATGTATACTTATGTCTGCTTTGTATTAGGTATCTATATAAAATTTGTGAGAGGAATGAGCTGATAGATGTATATGGACTCGTGGACCCACAATTGATTTCCCCTGAAGCATGTGCATTGGATGAGGAACAAAGAATGATTTATATTGCTGATAGATTTGAAAAGAATGTAATCACATGGTGTTGGATGATGCCTTTTTGTGAGAGGTATGAAACACATCCCTCTCAAAGAGTTAATTATCTTTTAACATAAAAAACCACTAACGTTAAATTTCCTTTTATCAGGGATCATTGGATGTTCGAGGTTTTTTGCCCTAGGGAGAAAGCACTTTATTGGATATGCTCTCTCCATGATGATGTGCGAGAAAGTTTTTAGAATATATTGGAAACGTAAGTTTCAATTTCGCAATAGTTTTATATATTATAATGAATTTTAAATTTACCCCATTCGTATTATTTTCTAACAGGGCATGGGTCCACTTTCGAAAAAGCGAAAAGAAAAGGAATTTCATGATCAAATATGTACATGCGAAGGTAAATATCCATTTATAATTTGTACATTTTGATTTATTACATAAAAATAATATATTGAATTTACACTCATTCAAACAGAAATGTCATGAGCAGCAAGGAATCATCGAATGCAGATATTACATGTTAAGATTTATGTATGAAATAATAACAACTGGGACAGTTCTGAGTTTTGACCTGGTAAGAATTCCTCTTTCTCATAATATTTCAATTTGATTTATTCATTATACATGTTGAATACTATCCTTTTCCTTTGTAGCTTTTTGATGACCCTCAACCCTTTACTGCTGAAGATATCAAACACTTACAAGTGGAGTGGTCAAATTATTTTACAGGTTTTATTGACTTTTAGTTGTTTGTAATGTAAAATGTAATTTTGAATATTGTCAATGTAATTGTGTATTTCGTAGTCATTTAGGATGGATTTAGTTTTTTTGTAGTTGACTGTGTAAGTTTTGAATGTTATATAAGTGAATGATTAATTTTTCTCTACTTCTTTTTTTGGTCTACTGTTGATGGTTTTTCTGGTCTGGATTTTGGTATGGGGGGAGAGGTTCCAAGGGGGTGGGTGGGTGTTTGGGGAGTGTCCAAGGGATATGGGAGGGGTGTTCAAGGTGTGTTTGGGGTTGTCCTAGGGGTTGGGGGGTGTAAATGAGTGTGGGGGGTGTCCAAGGGGTGGGGGTGTCCAAGGGATAAGGGAGGGGTGTCCAAGGTGTGTTTGGGGCTGTCCAAGGGGTCGGTTGGGTGTAAATGAGGGTGGGGGGGGGGGGGGGGCTGTCCAAGGGGTGGGGGTGTCCAAGTGGTGGGGGGGGGGGGGTGTCCAAGGGATATAGGAGGGGTGTCCAAGGGGTGTTTGGGGCTGTCCAAGGGGATGGGGGGGGGGGTTTCCAAGGGGTCGGGGGGGGGGGGGTTCTAAGGGGTCGGGGGGTGTCTAGGGGGGGGGGATGTCCAAGGGGTGGGGGTGTCCAAGGGGTGGGGGGTGTCCAAGGGATATGGGAGGGGTGTCCAAGGGGTGTTTGGGGTTGTCCTAGTGTTCGGGGGGTGTAAATGAGGGTGGGGGGCTGTCGAAGGGGTGGGGGGTGTCCAAGGGGTGGGGGTGTCCAAGGGATATGGGAGTGGTGTCCAAGGTGTCTGGGAGTTCTGTCCAAGGGGCCGGTTGGGTGTAAATGAGGGTGGGGGGGCTGTCCAAGGGGTGGGGGGTGTCCAAGGGGTGGGGGTGTGCAAGGGATATGGGAGGGGTGTCCAAGGGGTGTTTTGGGCTGTCCAAGGGCTCGGGGGGGGGTGTCCAGGGGTCGGGGGGGTGTCCAAGGGGTCTGGGAGGGTTGTCAAGGTGTGTGTGGGGGGGGGGGGGTGTCCAATGGGTGTTTGAGGCTGTACTAGGGGTCTTGGGGGTGTAAATGTGCGTGGGGGGGGGGGATGTCCAAGGGGTGGGGGTGTCCAAGGGGTGGGGGTGTCCAAGGGATATGGGAGGGGTGTCCAATGGGTGTTTGAGGATGTACTAGGGGTCGTGGGGGTGTAAATGAGGGTTTTCCAAGGGGTGGGGGGTGTCCAAGGGTTGTGGTGGGGCTCCAATGTGGTGGGGGAGGGCTGGACAGGTTGTTAGGTGGGTATAGATGAGGGTGGGGTTCAGTTGGGGCTTGGGGGAGGGCTGGCATGGTTATTTTTTCAGTTTGGTTTCTGGTTGCTTTTTGGTGAGAGCAGTGCAATTATTTTAAAAAAAATATCGCTTTCACGTCGGTTATTTTATAACCGACGTGGTAAATAAATCGGTAGGGGTTTATCACGTCGGTTTTTTCGAGAACCGATGTGATAAACCGTTCCCGGGCCTTTTATCACGTCGGTTCTTAATATAACCGACGTGATAATAGGCCCGGGGAAGGGTTAATCACGTCGGTTATGACATAACCGACGTGATAATCAATATCCCAGGCGTTTTATCAGGTCGGTTTAGAAATAACCGATGTGATAAACACCGTGATGTTAGGGATGTTACGTCGGGTTTTAAATAACCGACGTAAAAAAACGTTATTTATAACGTCGTCAGTATTAACGTGTCCTAAAAACCGACGTAAATAATGAAAAATAACCGACATAAAAAATGTTTTCTGCACTAGTGTATGTTGGGTTGGTGGACTTCTCCAGAGATGGCAGAGAAGAGAACCTTCTCACTATTAATCAGATTTCACCTTTGGCGATTCGTCTTGCCTGCTTGGGTTCGAGGAACCTGAGCTGAATGCCTGGAGTCGACACCCTCATCATGTTGAGGGCGCACTGCTGCATGAGTCTGGTGGCGATTGTTAATAGGATCCCTCATGAAGGACTCATTCTTCTTTGAATTATGGCCCAGAGGGACCTACTCATTCTCCTCCCCAGAATATGGGAGTGAATGGTGATTGCATTCCAGGGATAAAGACCCAAAATGGTTGGAGACGGTGGTTAGCGTCGCCTGCTTCTTGATCAATGGTCATCGTTGTTCGAACGACCAGTGTGAGTTGTTCACTTGGAGGTCTTGTCGGGTAGCCTCCAGAGTTGGGATGGTACCGTGTTGACGGTACTACTTAACCAGCGCATTTGACACCCAGTGTTAAAGATGCTGAGTAGGTGATGTCATCCTTAGAGCGGATGATTATCCAGCAGGAGTAGCAGTAGTGGCATTTGCAGCAGTAGTATTCACAGGTGTGAACTTGAGAGCAGCCATTCTGGAAATGTAGAGGATCTTGGAAAAGAGTTCATGTTTGATATAACAGATGTAATCAAGATAAATTCAGCCACAACATCTTTTGGATGAGCACATATGTCAATGATTAATTTTTTGGCCCTCTCATTGATTTTTAAATAGGGGCCTAACAAATAGGTAAAACATCATTTTAACATGGTTAAGGATTCATGTCGGGTTCAACATTTTTTGTTTCCCTCGGAATTTGTGGACGACCTCCTTGATTAAAGGTTCAAACATTCCAATCGGTTTCTAGTGGGTTTTTTCATAGAACCGGAAACATCCAAGTATTCCACATCTATTTGGACCTACTTTCCAAAGGTAGGCACTCATTAGTTTTTGGACTGATGAGGCTTAGGAATTTTCATTGTTTGAGAGGATGGGAGTTTGGACTCATCTCACCTTTTTAGGGGAATTATTGTCTACTCTGGGACACTCTTTATAGATTTAGGTAATGTTCGTGAATCCTTATTACATTACCAAGTATAAAATAAGGTTTCCTTTAGATCTGACAATCAATGAATGATATGTATGAAATTTAGAGAATCTTTTATATGTATTCGAGGTTCTTCATTAATAGAAATTCATCTGTATTTGTTAGAGACTATTAATCAATGGTATCCTTTGACACATTTATATAGAAGTATCTTGTTCATTATGATGACCATGCTGGATTTAGATCCACTCAGTGGGGTACTTGATGTTTATTGTCATTCAGAAGGACATGTATTATTTCAGAGTTGGGATCGATCCCGCAGATGGGCTACCTACGTATCATTTGTTTAGAAAAAGAATCAGAACCCACGTAATTCGAGTAAGGGAGTATGATGTTTATGATTGATGGCTCAAAGAAGGATGTCATAATTACTTTTACACTCTATGTTCACATGAGTCATGCTCGTTGTGAGAAACAAAAGGTATTGGTAAAAATCAGACAATTGTGACATGAAAGATGCAATCATTAGAAATAATGTGGGAATTATGTATGTATGACTACCCAGATAAATGAAGATTAAGATTTACTTCATGGAAGAAATCCAGGAACATGGTCTATAATGGTATATTTATTTCATGGAGATTTGAATACTCTAACTAGAGGCTTACTCCTAAAAAGGAGTCCCAAATTAGGATAGGACTAATGATTGGGTTTTACTCCTAAGAAGGAATCCCAGATCAAAGGTAAATTATGAATGGTTAAGAGAAATTATGACTGGGGATTATTCCTGAAAAGGAGGCTCAGGTTAATGAAGATGTGGGGCTTACTCCTATGGAGGATTCCCAGATTTGAGAATTATGACTGGGGAATATTCCTGAAAATGAGGCCTGGGATAATGAGGACATGGTGCTTACTCCTAAGGGGGATGCCTAGATTTGAGAATTATGACTAGGGCTTATTCCTGAAAAGGAGGCCCAGGTTAATGAGGACATGGGGCTTACTCCTAGGGAGGATTCCCAAATTTGAGAATTATGACTGGGGCTTATTCCTGAAAATGTGGTCCAGGTTAATGAGGACATAGGGCTTTCTCCTAAGGAGGATTCCCAGATTTGAGAATTATGACTGGGGCTTATTCCTGAAAAGGACGACTAGGTTAATGAGGAAATGGGGCTTACTCCAAAGGAGGATTCCTAGATTTGAGAATTATGACTGGGGCTTATTCTTGAAAAGGAGGCCCAGGTTAAGGGGTTCTCTCATCTTAAAGGATGAGGTTGAATGAATGAAATCTCAATTTTTAGTGAGATAAAGATGTGTAAATCACTAGGTTTTGAGAGATATTCCACAGAATTCCTTTCAGATAAGGATGTCAAATCAAGAAATCATTCCATAAATGGATTTGAAGAGTGTCTTGAAGACTGAATATTGAATAGGAGAGGTGGAATGGCTTAAGAGGGGTGAAATGGGCAAGAAGGGAACCCAAAAAGGCAAGGGCGTGCAAGTCCTAGTAGGCGCGCAAGTAATGAGTGGGTGCACAAGTCTTGGTCACGCAGGTATACCTGCGCGACACATGGGTACATGCGCGACGGTTAACCAGCAGGGAAATACTTGAGTGACTCTTCGTTAAAACCTTTAGAATCATCTTGAGGTTCTTCCAGAATAGTGGCGTGCAAGTTTTATTGAAGGAGTTAGGCGGTCCGCAAGTGTAGCCATTTCCCTTAAGGGCTGTCCACTTAGGCGCGCATGTGTTGACGAGTTTCATCACTTAGTCCTTCCGCCCCCTCTTTAGATCTTCCGCTCTAGGTAGGAAATTACCTTAGAAGTGTTTCAGAAGCTTTGAGAAGAGACTAGGGCACCGGGAGCTCAAATCAAGTTTCTGGAAAAAATTCTTCCTCTATGGGGGGACCACCAGGGGTATTTATAGTCAAGAGAAGACCCCAGGCGGTTATTAATTAGGGCTCAAAAGTGTACTTGCACGACCATACAGGTGCGCGAGTGTACTTGCACGACCATTGCAGCACGCAAGTCGCCTTGCGCGACCATTGTAAAACTTGTGCGATCCTTGTAGAATGTTCTTCTTATTTCTTCCTTTGTCAATTTTTGATATTTGTCCAAAGGTTGAATCACTTTGAGCTCAGATATTCCCTTTTTCCAATCTTTAGATTTTGTGACGAAAGGAGCATCAACAACAATACACTGCAAAATTTTTTAACCAAATATGTGGTGTTATCTCCAATTTAATCTTGTGCTAAGAATTATTTTTTTCCAAAGGGGATAATCCTTAGCACTATTTGTCAAAGGAAATCGAGCAGAATCTAAGTAATCATTCTAGGTAATTATAATATTTCTTATTTTCTAATGAATCATTGTTATATTTATGATGAACTGACATAAAAATAATCCATTGGTCGAGCCCTAGTGTATTATCTCACTCATTGGTCATATCAAAGAATCAGGATGAATTCATATAACTTCCCATGGAATTCCATTAGTTATCCATAGGTGGTGTAATTCAAAAAACACCTCTAATATGAAAACATTCCAATATCATAAGGTAACTTTCCTTTAATGAATAATAATAGTGCATGGAAATAATCCATCAAATTTAACCATTGATTTCATTTATTCCATTTAAAACTACATTTACAAATTACAATATGGCTAGATAATGGCATTCATTCATTTTATTTTCCATTTCATCCATTTCTACATCCACTAATCTAGTGTCTCAAATTATAAAATAATTTATAAAATGAAACCATTTCATTATTTATCTTACTCAAGAGATAAAAAAGGACATGTGATTAGACATGACATTTAATGATTAAAAATAATGGGTTTTCTAAAATTTAACAAATTTCATTTTTTTTATGTGAAGCCAAATATTTGAAATATATATTTTGGTTAATCACAACCATTATATAATAAGGAAAATAATAGGGATCATGGAATGGGGTGGCCGAATTTGAGGATAAAAATAGATAACCATGTCATTATGGTTAAGAGAAAATCAATTTCAATGTATAGACATAAAAATTATGGTGTTTTATAAATTAAAAACATTTCCATAAAATTCTAGTCATCAAAAAATGACGCATTTTATAAACAAAACCACTATGAAGGATTAGTATATAGACCACTGAAATCATTATTAGGACACTTCAATCATTGATTATTGATATTTTCTTTGATATGGTTTGTGATAACATTATGAAATTGGAAAACTACATGATAATATGCCATATCAGCTTGCAATGAAATAAAATTCCCTTATGATAATGAAAATAAAATATGAGGAAGGTTGATTCATAGAATTGTTATATTTTTTTAAACATGACCTACTATACATAAATATGATACTATATAATTGATATCCATGGAATCCAGTGCGGTTTTCATGGGGTAACTCAAATTGAGGGGATGCGTTTTATGGAGAGGATTGTAAAAGGGAAAGGAAGGTACAAAAGAAACATGTGAAATAAAGTAATTTCAACACTTTAAAATTATGTACATGGTTTGGATGCATGGTTATAGAGACTCGTTACTTTTATACATTGATATTAATTTTGAATTGAGGTAAATTAATTTTAGTATATAATAAAACCATGACAAGACTATATAGGTATATTGTCATTAGAGATAGGGAAACTTAAACAACTGGTTCATAAAACATCTACATGGTCCCCCATTTATTTATACATAACTATACTCTTTTTTGTATATCATAATTAATACCATTATACCTGTCTTGGGGAAATGATTCATATAAATGGGTGAGGTGAAATTCTCAGTAAGTGTAAACAAATGAAATATCAATCATATCATATTTATAAGAACATAACATTTGAAAATATAATATTACATATAAAAGATCACAACATATTGTAATGGGATAAATCATAAAAATTCAATGTAATCCCAATAGTTATAAAATAAGAGAATAATTTTTTTTTCATACACACATAATAATAAAAAATCATTTCATATTAGTCAATGCTCATTTCTATGACCATCATAGAGGACAATGTCCATTACCGAACCGAGTTCACTCCTCGTTCCATCCCTATATTAACTTTACAGATTTACATTCCATTCCATCCATATTTATCACATGATATATAAATCATTACCCAATCCATTGGAGGGATATATAGATCCCACCTAAATCATAATGAAATCATTCTTACCTGTTCTATAAAAATATAAACTTTTAATCATCGCATAACCCATGCAATAAAATGGTTTTTCATAAAACAAATTAATCATAACACAATCCATATAAGATAAATGCACTTCGTAAAAATAATTCCATCATAAACATAATAAAATAAAAGTATTAATAGGAATTGAAACATAAACCTATGTCATCTTAGATGGAAAATAATTTTGACAATGTACTATAACGTAATTCATGAGGAAAATGTCATTTCTTTTTAAAAAACGTTTTTTCTCATAATGACCTTGAATTTTAAAAGAATAGATTTTAATTGAAAATAAAACTAAAATATTTTAAATTAATATTCATGAAAATAATGTGTTATGAATGCATAAAAATCAATTCATGTTGTGTATTTAAAAAACATTCCCCTCGTACATTTTCCAAAAGAGTCAAAAGTACATCGTAAGGTAAACTGAATAATGATTCCTTCCAAACAGTGTAGTAAAAGTAAAAAATGTGTTAAATGACTGTATACATAAAAAAAATAAAGATTTTATGATAACATTATTAGAAAACATGGACATGAATGATAAATATATCCCCAGTAAATACTTGTGTTTAAACAACATCGTATAATAATGAGATTGAAAAATTTTCCCTTACCATAAGATTAATATGATTTATATGTATATGAACCTCATGTGTAATGATTTATGTGATGTTACTTATTTATTAACAAATCGTAATAATTTTTATGATAAAATTTATGATCGAATTCTCATCCATTTGTTAGTAAGATTTTATTATTACTAATCATTTGGGTCCAAACTCATTAATGTTTTTTGTATGGTTTGTCTGATAAATACTTATTAATATTTTTATATAATTGTTATATAATTTAAAAAATCATATTAGTATAATATATATATTATATATATATATTAATTCCAGTTATATTATCATTATATAATGATGATTATGTAGAAAAAATCACATCGCGCCGTGGAGACGGTAAGCCGTATGTCCAAACGAGGGATGATATTATTCCATTAATTGTTTAATTGTATTGAATTAGATAGTTTATAGTATATAAAAATTAGTTTCATGTTATATTAATCACATATAGTTATTATTTCCCCCATTATACACATCCATGTAAGGTGATGATGAAAAAATGATTACACCACAGCCTGGAGACTGTAAACTGTACGTACGCACAGACGATGATTTCATTATTCGTAAAATGGATATAAGGAAAAATAGGTAAGTTTCGTTTTTATAATAAAATATCAGTGTATGATTCATAATGATGTTATTAATTTATAATGAAACAGCTAATTTAGAAGATTTGGATGAAAAAATATGTTTGAATAAATCAGTAGAAGATACATTCTCTTCATCAACATACCTCCTTTAAATTTTCTAATAGGGAACTAGAGTTGTTATTTTGAGATTAACAACACATCTATAATGTTGCAAGGTATGTTAAGTATGTATTTGATCATGTTTTGGTCGATCGTGAATTCTCAAAATAGAGTGAAGTAGAGAGGGAAAATGTTCCCTTTTATAAGAGGGGAGAGGGGCACTTTATGAAACACTCAAAATATTAGTTTATTATAAATTCTATTTGTACTAAAAATGTTCCAAAACATATTTAATTAAATGATAATATTATTTTGGTTCTAATAAACATCATAAAATATTTTTTAGACATGTTTAGAATATATTTTTATCCTTATCTTTTTATATAATCCGAGTTTTACCCTTTTTAATCTTACCGTGCAATCATGTAATTTACACATTTTGGGTTAATGTAATTACCATATAACGTCAAACGACCGAAATAATTTTTATATGAAATTTTTTGACGTATATTAACAATTTGGAATAATCTTTTGTTTTTTAAAATCTAATATCATATAATAAACTATTTTATGTTCTATGTTAATAATATTGTCAATTTTAGACACTAATCGTAATTGACATTTTTTAAAAACCATAAAAACATGATTCCACCAATAATACAGAATTAAATTCAATATTATATGCCAACAACATCCATTAAATATGTGGATTACTACAATATTACCAAATTACATTGGTTTCAGTATTTATAAATTCATTTATTAGAATTATTAATTATTGAGTTTATTAATGCAACATAATTATATCACCAATAAATATATTTATATAATGTCTAAAAGTTATAAATAAAAATTTCATTATGTAGTAAATATTTGTATCATTCAAGTGAATACATATAGAAATGGATATCAGTTATGTAATTATATATTGAAATATATTTAGTAAAAATATGTGTTTAGGATATACATATCATTACTTAAATTTATTTCTTATAAATTGTCATTTTCAAATCCATTTGAATCCATGCGGTCCCAAAAATGTCCCAATGATGGCTATGGTAAAAAATATCTGATACAATATGATTAGGAAATGTGTTATGGTAGTTTTATGTTATTAAATTTTATATTTTTTACCCTTATTTAACAAATTTACCTTTCAACCATGGTAAATAAAATAATTACTGATGTTATTATTCATAATATCCAAAAAATAAAATATGTATATTCACAAAACTCTGAACTATAAATTCCAAATATGGAATCCGTTTTCAAAATTCAAATCAAGGAATTAGTATTAATTTTCTTAATATTAATCTTGTTCTTGAAATGAGAAAATGGGATTTTAAAGTTAAACCATTCCAAAATATTGATATTTTATTCCTATGAATAAAATTAAAATAAATGCTAATGGAAAAAATTATATTAAATGGTAAAAATTTATTCTATTTATACTTTAAAACTATTCAATATTATAATTTAACCATATAAATTATCTCGATAAAAAATGTTTTTTTATTAAAATATCGCATATTTTTACTATTCAACAAAACATTAAAGTTATGAGAAAAATATAGAAAATTTATCCAAATTAAATTTTTATATCCCACATCAAAGTAACATGTTTAGGTTGTCATATATATATTTTTAATATGTAAAACTATTAATTTAATATGGGTTCTCTATTCAATGGTGTAAAATGAGCCTTTTAAAAATATGTTTTTAAACATAAAATAAGGGTTTATTCCTAATATATTATTAAAATATCAATTTGATGAATATAAAAAATATTTTATTATTTATATAAAACATATATATCATTAATTTCATTAGTAAAGGTAATTCACTCACAGAGAAAAATATCCAATTGATTTATATTTATCTTAAATAATTAACTGTCAAGGAATTCATAATGCATTTTTATAAGTTAGTTATAATTTTTCCCGCTAACCTAATGGCTAGGATATAATAGTAATTTTATATTAAGGGAATATCGTGGTTCGTTTAAACTCACAATCGAATGAAAAGAAACATACTGAAGAATAAAAACAATTTATAGGAAATATTTCTTAAAAACATCTGAGTGTTACATTCTACCCACTTAAACTAAATTTCTCCCTCAAAATTAATTACATAAAAATAAATAGCAAAGGATACCTGTACATTATCATATCCTCATGTTTGCATGTAGATTTTTCAAATTGGGGGTTCCCCCCAAAAACATTAACTAACCGTGTGGTCATCATTCGTAGAATTTTTTTCTCTATGATCTAGAATCTCTACTGGTTGTTCTTCATAAAAAAGATCATTATCTAGTAGTAAAACATCTAAGCTTAATACATGGGATGTATCGAGTGTGTACTCTATTAGGAGTGACACATGGAATACATCATGAAATTGAGATAGATTTAGTGGAAACACCAATCGGTAAGCTGCATTCCCAACACGATCCATGATTATTAAATGATCGATATACCTAGGGCTCAACATTCCCTTAATTCCAAATATCAATACTCACTTATAGGGAGAAATTATTAGTAAATCCTTATCACCCACTTCAAACTCTAGGTGTTTTCTCTAGTATTCAACCTAATGTTTTTTCGAATCTGAGCTACGCTTATGTGTTGTTTAATATATATGACCTTTTCTACCATTTTATCAACATAATCAGGTCCTAATAGATTATTTTCCCCTACTTCGTCAATCAAATATGGTGCTAAGAACATATTTCCATATAGGTATTCGTATGGAACCATCTGAATAATTTAGTGAAAGATATTAATTTAGAAAATCCCATCAATTATAGGTGTTAATCCAAACCACATTTTAAATCCATAGATAATGTTTTCACCATGTATTCTAGAGTTTGAATTGACCACGCAGATTGAACGTCTATCTGAGGTTGATTAGAAGTAATAAAACATAACTCTATATCCATATCATGATGAATAATTCACCAAAACATTGTGGTAATCCACTGATCATAATCAGATATAAAGGAAATTTTTACTGTAAGAAATGTAACCAATTCCTTTACATTTATCCAGGAAGATAATCATGATATAAATCCTCTATAATAGTAAGGAAGTCTACCAAATTTGTAATGCGATCGACAATACCCCATATTTAATTATTTCCTTTGGATTTATTCATATTTCCGATGACCAAGTCCATAGTTAGGTTTTCCCATTTCCATTCTGGTATGGGTAACGGTGGTAACATCCCCTTAGACTTCTGTCACTCAACCATAACTTGTTGACAAACCAAGCATCGAGAGATATATTTGAGGACATATCTTTTCAAAACATTCGACTAGAAGTAATTTTTAAGGTCCATGCACATCATTGTGCAACAACGGTGAATAAATAATGATGAAAAATTGGCCTCATACAATAGCTCCTTCTTTAATTATGGTATGGGAGGAACACAAACCCTGTTCCGGAACCTTATTATATAATCACAATAAAGGATGAATTATGGAACATTTCTCACCTTCTATTGTAACACTACACCTTTCTACTGTGCTCCTTCAATATTCACATGAATTGATGGTTGAACATTCATTTATGAAAGATAATATATGTCCCTTTACATTATAATTTAAATATCCATCCTTTTTATATCCATAAATATTGGGTCTTTCGTAATCCTCATCATGGATAATCTAGTATGGTCATGTTGACTTAATGCATTTGCCACCTTGTTTTCATTCCAATGGTGGTAATTTTTAAAGCAGTCAAAATATTTAATCAACTCCAACCATCTTCGTGGGCACATATTCATATCCTTTTGTGTAAAAATATACTTTAAACATTTATGATCATTATTAATATCACACATTTCACCATAAATTCAATGCATCCATTTTTAAAAGAAATGATTACAACAACTAACTCAAAATCATAAGTTGTTAATTTATCTCTAGTAATTTCAACTGTAGTGAGGCATAAGATATCACCATATCATTTTCTAGGAGAACACACCCCAACCCATTCTTGGATACATCACTATAGGTCAAAATCCTTTCTCTACTAAAAAACAATGTGAGCATTGGTGCACTAGGTTACCTTCTTTTTATCTACTTGAAATTCACATAACATTAATATATTCAAACAAACATAACTCTTTCCAAAGTCATAATGGTTAGTGGATTATATAATCATGAAAAATATTTCACAAAACATCGATAATATCCAGAAAAACGAAGAAAACATCAGACCTGAGTTACTGTTGTTGTTTTCCACCATCATTCAATAACTTCTGTTTTTGAAGGATCTACATATATCCCCTCTCATGAGATTATATGACCCAAAAATTAAATTTCTAGGGAGAAATTCATTTTGGGTAAGTTTTTCATAAATCAAATCCATGTTCAGTGTATTCAGCACAATTCTCAAGTGATCATCATGTTCTTCCTTTTTCTTTGTATATACAATAATATCATCTATAAATACTACCACAAAATGACCATGATAGTCTCTAAATACTCTATTCATTATATATATTAAGATATCATGGTCATTGGTAAGAGAAAAAGGCAGAACTATATATTAATAGTGTCCATACCTTGTACAAAATGTCATATTTGGTATATCCTCATTTTTTACCCATAATTGATGATATCCTGAATGATGATCAGTCATATAAATGTATTGAGCTCCATGAATTTGGTCAAATAAGTAACCAATGCACATGATAAGATATTTGTTCTTGATAGTTATATTTTTATGTTCTTAATTTTCAAATAACAGTTTCATTGATCCATAATTAATATTAAAAAACAACAAAAGTTCTCCCTACGGTGACACAGTAGGGAATATTAATATATTACCAAGATTATCTTGATGTTGATTCAGCAATTCCTGCAACTCAATTTGGTCCATTCTATAAGGTGTTACATAAATAAGCATAACACTCTGTATGAGTTATATTAAAAAATCAATGTCATAATTTGGTGGAAGCCCTAGAAATTCATTTAGAAAGTCATTGTCAGAATCCTATAAAATGGGAGTATTCTTAATCATGTGTTTCTCACAACCATTTTAGATAAATAAAAATCATTTATTAGAATCATAAGCCATATTATGGATGAGATTTCTACTAGAAAGTTATATTCATCCTTGCATCCATAAAGATCATATATTGATCTCGAATATGAAATGTGACTTCCTTCTTTGGAAATAGATATTAGATCCATAAATAGAAATAAAATACATGAAAATAATCACATCAAATTCCACTATAAGATGGATCGCAAGATTTGGAGGAAGCACTTTCCCACAATCATCAATTAGAGAAGAATTCAAAACTTTTGATGAACCATTGTGCCCTAAGGAGATGTCACAACTAACTCAGCATCTATTGTTGAAGTAATCAAAATTTACTCTTATAGAATTCATTGGAAATAAAACAGTGGGTCGATCTCATGTCAAATAAAACTCTTTCTACTTTTGGGTGGACGGTATGTGTACCATTCACCACTTCATTATCGTACCCCACATCTCCGATACTAATTACATGTGACATTCCTTTTACATTGACATTTTGAGTTATTTTACATCTATAATCACCAATAACCCTTGGATTAGGAAATTTATTGTAATAATTTCATGTTTCATAATGAATCGGATGGACTAGACTGATGCACCTGACGGTCGATCTCACGGAGGGCTGAGCTCCGCTCAATCACTAAAGTCAGGTATATCGGTCTTCGTTTCAAAATTTCCAACAGTTCCATATCCAACGATATGTGGACCTGTGTTCAAATTGTAGGCATTCACTGGGTGATTTGGCCAGTGATGCTTAAGAACTCACATTGGTCGAATGGATGGGAATTTGGGCTCATCGCACCCTTTTGGGGGGAATTATTTCCTGTTCCAGGACTCTCTTATAGATTTAAGACGTAATCATATGTTCGTGAATCATTGTTTTATACCCAAGCATTGTATCCACAGATTACTCCTTGTTTTCAATGGTCAGCTGAATGCAGGGATTCAGAATCAATTAGTCCTAAGGTTTACAATCCATCATTGGAATACGGAATCTGAAGAGTTTGGACTAATTGAGACGACACTAGTTTGAAGCCTCATAACAAGATTCCATGGAATTTATTGTCATCTAAAGGGGAAAGATAACGAACTGAGTGTTTGGACCGAACCCGTGATACGGGCTTCCCACGTATCCTAATTATAGGAATCAAAATCCACGTAGTTAGGTAGTGCAGATTAACGTCATGTGAGATGAAGGATCGGGGCTTACACTCTAAGGTGGCCCAATGAGATGGTGGATGGGGAAACAGTCTGAGGAAACCCATACAGTTGGGGAACTGACATGAAGGAGGTCAGAACAACTGGTTGTTGGGATTGAACCTTAGAGAGTCTTCCTACGTACCCCGCCTAGGAGAGAGGGATCAAAGTCAATGTAGTTCAGAAGATGGGGTCAGGGTCGGTGATTACTCTAAGCTCACATGAGTCATGTTCTGTGTGAGAAACACGAGGCATCAGTGACCTGACTATCACGTCGTGAATGGTGTGTCCGTGGGATGCAGAGTGGGGCTTATGCATGGAGCGGCCCAGAGAAATAGAGATTGGGACTTACTCCATGATGGAGGCCCAATGGAGAAAAAGTGCAGCGAGAGAGGGAAAGGGTACCCATGTGTCCATCTCCCCTCTTGGTCCTTAGCACTGGGTAAGTACGGAGGTGCATGGGTTCTACCTCCTACAAGAAAGGCTAGGGGATTACACCAAGGAGGTTGCCCTGTCACTCTCAAGAGAGGGCAGAATTACTCACTACTGGTGTCGAAAGGAAATGAAAGTGATGTCCCCCACTCCTGGCAAGTGGAGAGGTAGAAAGGGGACTCCCAAGGTCGGACCCCACACTACCATGGGTATGTGAACCCATGAATGCTTTGGAATCCTTCTCTAGGGCAGGAGAAACCCCTTTCCCATGCCTACAGTGGTTATGTGAAATCAAAGTGGTGCACTGATGCTCCTGTAGATTGCATCATACAGATCTGTTGTCTTCGGTAGTGTCCTTGGCTCGGGCCCGAAGGATAGACCACTGAACTGATTGAAAAAGATCATGCCAAATTGGAAGGATTTTATATGACTTGAGGAATGGGAACACTGGAGGAGTTAGCGGGCCACATGGGTGTTTGTGGATTAGCTCCCATCGCATAGGGGGGTGCTACACTGCTGGAGAGGTTGTCCGTGTCCCGAGGTGGTACGTGCACTGATAGGCATCCCACGTACCAGGGAGGTAAGTGGATTTGAGTTCGGCCTGCATACCAGGTTGGAATGCGGTGGAGTCTACGTGAGAAATGATACCCTGGGGCGACGCTGTTCAGGGGTTCGTCGGTCACGTCTTCACCCGCGTAGGAGGGTGATACGCAGTGTGTTAGATCCAAAAACGGGCATAGACTCCTTGGTCCGTGGAGAGTATATCCATAGAGATTCCATGTCTCATGGTCTTATTTTAAAATTTACTTTATGTTCGCAGTTCAACAATTTTCTATTCATTTTCCAGTTCCTTATTAATTTGTTTCCAACTTCATAACTATTCAAGTTCATGAACTGAAACATCGCTTTTTGAGAAATCCTAAGCTCCTTCCTTCGAAATACTTCCACCCGAATCTGATTGATCCCTTTCTTCACCCCCTCGATCTACTTTTATAGTGTGGGAAAAAGATGTATTTGGGGTCATGCGACATCTTTTTTAGATTCCAATCACCTGAAACGTAGTTTACGGATGACACTGTCAATCCACAACTCATGGGGGGCATTGAATGAAACTTTCCCGCAAACCAAACTAGTTTGGGGAGTGCTTCATGGCCGTGCAGGGCTCCGACATTGTTCCACGAACGACAGCGTATGCGGTCTAGGCCAGTTGATGTGGTTCATGGCTGGGGAGGTTTGTGATGGTGGACCGGCCTGGTGCCCATCCTGCTTTCCGCCTGCGGAGGGTCCCCGCCTCTAATTCACAAACGACAACGGTATGCAGAGGGGGCAGCTTGCTGAACCAGCCATATACGATTAATGTTGGACCGGTACGCGGACTGATGGTTCCTTTTCCAATCATGAGTATTGGCCACATTTTGGTCCAATTCCTTGAGGAAAACAGTGTTCAATCCTTTCTCATGTAAGGGGGATTCCCATTATTCTTTGCGGATTTTTTAGGACCCTACAAAAGCCTCCCATCGGAATAGGGTCTGATCAGAATAAAGAGGAGAATATTCCAATGATGAGTGGTCTTGAAACCTAGGGTAGTTTTTAGTAGTGGAGTGGACCTGGTGGGGGACCACATCTATAATTGTGGAGGCCCCTACCTTTTGTCTTTTAGTAGATTCATTGAGAAAACAAAGATCTTTCTTTTCGTCTCTGCGTGCTTGCTCCTTCGCGAAACTCTTCGTCCGCGAAACAGATTATATTTCCTCGAAACATTCCTCATTTGCGCCTGCCTTCACCCGTAGACCAATCTCCCACCTTGCGAACTAACACTTTTATGCACATAAAATTTAATTTACAGTGGGCCACGTATGAACTCGCTATGCAGTTTTGATGGTCTGTGGACCAGAATTCTTCTAAACATTGAAAAATTATTAAGTCATCTAAACATAAACATTTAAATCCAGGATTGAGATTATTAGTAGCATCTTGGATCACAATTTTCTCACCAATTCTCAGCGGGCTAGAGTACTGCGGACTTCTTCCACGTATGATTGGTTCACGGGATACAGCTGTTGTGAACAACCTTTTGAGGCCTGCTCAGAGACCTCTCCATGAAGGCTCCTTGACAGACTACATTACCATATATTTGGTATTTTTTTCTAGATTTTATTATTCTAGACTAACCATTTTCCTAGTTTTTATAATGCAGGGAGAGAATATGGTTCCTCCTAGACCTTCACCCAGGCCTTCTGCCGAACCTCTCGTGATTTCTGATCAACACTTAAAGGATGTGTACCACTCTATTCAGGATGGAGTCTGCCACACTCCACTGTACCCCTTCCTTACAAACTTTCTCTTTGAGTCACAGTGTGAGTACCCCTTTCCCAAAAACCTTCCTACCCATGGGTTCAGTTTACGATTCGATAGACCGATTCTGGTACCATCTCGTGACAACAATCTCGCATCATTGATATTTACTAGTACTATACCTCGAGTGGTGATAACTGCTAGAGGGTGGCCTGACCCAAGGGATACACCTATCAGGTCTATGCTGAATCATCTTCATGTGTCCTTGATAGGGGAACGACGTCTGCAAGATGGGTTAATTCACTGTTACCGAAGAATTTCCCACAATTCTATGGTAATAAACCAACATGGCTAGTCAGCGGACCGAGACCACCGGCCCGAAGGGGAATTTAAGTCATTGGATTGGTGGTGGCCCTTCTGGGTTTGCCAGAGCTGTGTAGAGTATGAAGCATAATTCTGATCTATAAATTTATATGAATATTTATGGGTGTCCCAGACCTATACCCATTGCCCCACGCCCTTTCCAATCAGCATATGAGCCATTGGAGTCCAGATATCAACACATTCCATCTGGTCCATGGTGAGGTGGTTATCAGTCTTTGGGATGTCTTTTATATTTCAAAGGTCCCCATTATTGGAGGCATGAATAATGAATTCATACCTCCCCCTCTTGTGTGGGACGACAAAGAGAAGACTCCTCCATTAGTGAAGATGCTTATTGATCAGGCCCGGGAGCATTAGAAATATACATCTCCAAAACAGCTTGTCCCATATCGTGAATGGATAAAGGCTTTTTCCAGAAATAGAAATTCCATGGCTCTTCTGTGTAGCCCCCCAACAACTCCTACGATGGAGTCCCAAAGGAAGAGGTGCAGCTATTGGATGATCCTGGAGAAAGTCCAGTTCTACAATTGGGGATGGGAACTTGTTCCGGATGTTGATCGACTGCTCCGTCTGGCAGCATTTCTGGCCATGTTCTTTAGTGGATGGCTATGGCTCGTACGCGAAACTGGTGGCATGCGGGTCTCTACTTTTGATATGGAGGAACAACTGGCCACCGACAACGTCATCAACATGGTTGTCCCAGTATTGGCTAGAATTTATCGGTTTCTTGGCAATATTACTAAGGGGATTCATCCAAACTAGATAACCGACCCTTTTAAATTCCTCTGGGGATGGTTGGGAGCGCATATTAAGAATTTCTATACATTAATCGATCCTTTTCAGATTCCTGGAACCATAGTCTGGCCATATTTTCAATTGACCAGTGGGGTCATACCTGAGGAGTGGGTGACCCATGAGAACGATGGAAGACATACTGTTCAGAATATGCGTCTGAGGTCCATCCGGATCTCGAGTTATGATAATTGCAATTTCTGACCATATCCCTCCCCGACTAGTGCAATCATGAACACCATATCAGAGGAATTTAGCGAGTGGGGAAACCTCTTTTCTCTCTGAGAAGGTATTGTTGTGGCTCGTATCAGTGGGGAACTGATATGTAAGGGGTATTCGCCTTGACGATTCGGACGACAATTTGTCTGTGTTCAGGCGTTGTGTCCTCCTGCAATCAATAGCACTCGTGGGAACTGCCATCTAATGGTGGCTAGACAATTATGGTCAATGTTCACCCGGTAGGATACTCCCTATGAGGTTATGACCCCCACACTTGTAGACTCCATGCCTTTCTTATCCAAAAGCTATGCCGACTCCTGGGTGCAATCATACCCAAATGGTCACTTAGGGATGTTGGTTCCCACCATCTCGACTCCTAATCCATCGAAGAGAGAGTGGATGCGGAAGGGGGATAGTGCCCCAAGCAGACTGGGAAAGCTCCTCTGTAACCATGCTAGTCTCATGCTTCCGAGGATGGTTTTAACAGAAATAGGTGTCTCCTTGCATGCCCTCAAAGCTTTTCGGAGAGAGTTGGCCATTACTGCAGATGATTCTTTCCCAACGGCCTTGGGCCAATGAAATGAATTCAAAGTCCAGTTATCCTTTTGCAGCCAGTACCCCCATTCTTTGTGGAAGAATCTCCTGGAATCCGAAATGGCATTCCATAGACTGGGCTACATATCTGCTCCAACTGATATCCTTTACGATGTGGACCCAGAGAGAGTCAACTGGTATCTCTGGGACCTCGAGGCCTACATTCATGCACTCCATGGGTATTTGGTGTTAACTCACCGAGTCCAGGCCCTGCTGCGATTAGTGACGGATGAGGAGGAGGAACAGAGCGATCACTCTTAAGGGGGTGATGATTCCGCTAGTTCCCCTATAGTGTCCAAGACAAGGGAATCCCCCCTTCCCATGAGGTCCCAACCACATGTAGCTCAAAAGATTTCTAGGGTGGCGGCAGGATATAGAAAACAAACACGACTATCAGATCCAAGAGCAGCCCCTACCGCAGCAGGACCCTCTCCATTCGATCCCCCCAGCATGCTATTCCTCTTACGGCTGCATTTCTAAATGCGTACAGGATTTGGGATTACCTGAGGGTCAGTGTCTGAGACAAAAAGGTTTGGGTGTTAATCCAAGAGAGCTCTCTCATGATTCAGGGTATTGGGGATATCTTCACTCCACTTCACTTGATGTTGGTAGAGGATCTGGATGAAATAGACGCCTCATTGTAGGAGATGGACGCATACGTGCATTCACTCCAAAATCAGATTTATGGGTATAATTGGGTGTCCATGATGATAAAAAATCCCTAATCTTCCTATCCCAAAGAAGATGTTTCCCTACTCATCCGTTTCGTATTTATTTCTCCTTTACTATAATGGTTCTAAAGTTTCATCCCTTTATGCATGGTGTCAAGGAATCCCAGAGGGTAATTTCATCCCAATAGTATACTCCCCATGGTACCACAGTAGGCAAACACGCACCATTGACTTTGGGGGTCATCGAGGAGGGGTCTCCTAGTTCATCCAAGCACATGGAAATGACCATTGCGGACCTGACTAAGGTCATGCATCCTCCAGCTCCTCACAACATTCTGAGCGGAGAATTGTCCCCTAGGAATATCCAGAGATGTCGTCAGGCGTCCCGATTATCAGAACGGCTCAGACAGGGGACATCGGGTAATCATGACTCCTTTTTCCTCAACTAACAACTAATATTCTATGATTCTTCTACTTATTAAAGTTTTCTGGCGCTATGGTGTAGGGAAAATTGGATCCCTGGTCATGGTTGCCCAAGCGGTCATACCTTATTCCCCTTTATTATATGAGGGACCACCTGCGGTCATAACTGAACATGATGAGATGGTAGGACCTGATGAAGGGTCTAGTGATACAGACATTTTCATTATATCTTCACCAATCAGAGATATTTCACAGGAAGAACGGCTGGAAGACGAGACTCTTGTTGATCGCACAACCTCTATAATTGCGAGGGATGATGGTGCGCCTGTGATTACCGAGGAGGCCCCAGATCCGACGAGGTCAGCTGCCTCAAACCCGATGGGTCCCATGGCGATGGAGGAAGAGGCTGTTATCAGTCCAGTTTTAGGAAACCCAGAGCGGTCCATCATTCTGTTTACCGGGTGATTAATTTCTTTGAGATTTATCTTCATAGAAAACTGCTTGGGGAAAGCCTTAGGAGTTGCGGGCCTTGGGTGTGGCTTTAGGTCCTGGACACCTCTGGGGGTTCCCAGTACTCCATTGCCATTCGAAGATGTTGCGTATTCCTCAAGTGCGGCGGTGGCATAGAGCTTGAGGGCATGATGCCTTGATGATAGGGGGTAAGCTTCTCAATATCTTACCATTGACTCCTTTATCTTCCCTTTTCTGATTAGGGATACTTATTTGTCTTATCGATTTTTGGGATTTAGGAATACGACCTTCGGCGCTGATGACTGTGCTGTTGGATCCAATCATGCTCGTGACCACATCCATCAGGGATGATTTTGACGTGGTGTCGGAGCTTTCGGGTGAGGATGCATCGGGTCCCTTCTTAGAGAAGTTCATCCCAGAATATGTATCTTCGTCTGAGAGTGACTCAGTTCCTGATCAATGAGTCTTTTCCAGTCTTTGAACTTCTCACCAATGGGCCTGGGAGAAAATTTGGAAGGTGATTTATTAGACGCCCCTGGCCGAGATTCCTACTATATTTCCAAATTTTCACAATCTGTTTATGGTACTGGGATTTGACGGCATTGACTACCATGCTGTTTATGAAATATTCAAGCCGGTGGTCGCTGATCGGGAGAGTCTTGGTGGTTTCTAATCTCACCGTTCTACTGCTCAATCTGAATCATTCCATTCCGTGACCTGACAGCATTGCCTAATGAAGCTGATGATAATGTCGGTGTGGTCACGAGACTTTAGGAGAAGTCATTAAGAAGTGTTCTTGAATGGAGGTGCTTAAGAGTGACATAAAATGGCTACAGTAGGAGGAGACTAATTTCAAAACCATAAGTGAAGAAGGGAAGAGACATATAGAGGAGGAGATGAGGGCGAGCTCAATGACGGCACAGGAGGCGGAAGCATTGCGGGCTGGTGCAGAAGCTGAGATAGCCTTTCTTTAGAATCTCTATCAAGCAATCAAGGATTCTAAAAATCACCTGATAAAACTTTGTGGATCCATTGAAAATAACTTGTAATACCTTTCATTCCATAGGAGGCTTCAGATTGTGGATTCCCTTCTCATCAAAATTGTTATGGAACAAAGAGATGTTTTTCTTTAGCTCTCTTGTTGTCTTCTCCTGTGATAGAAATTTTTTGACATGATTGATGTATATGATAATTCACCGAACATAGAATAATCAGAGTTCAAGAAAATTGATGAAATTGAAACGATATCTAACATTTCATGGACCATGGGATCCAGTGAGCATAATTTGACTCTAGCTAGGGTTTGGTAGAAAAACCCCACAAACATTTTTTCTTTTCTGGTAATACCCTAATTTATGCTAGACCAATTTGGTGTGGACCCTGCAGTTATGGCTCTTCTTTTTCATAGGTTGCCCTTTTTCGGTTTTTTAGCCTAACAGGCTTTTCACATCTTCTTGTGAGCAGTTTAAAATCTTGCCGACAAGACTATCATTACTGATGTTTTAGATCAAAGGGCATTGACCAGATATGGTGGGGTGAGGACCCCAATGATGTTGGGTTGATTAAATGTTTTCCCAATATCCTTCATATGCACGTGGGGGGAACATGTTTAGATTTGAGCGACATACGGGGCTTGTCTCAAGGCATGATAGTTGTATCGGCGTGCAGAGTTACGAAAAGCATCACCTAAGGAAGACTTGCCTATGTTAGACGGGGAAAGGGTGATCAATATGAAGAGCCGTTGAGGGAATAGTATTCATAGTCATGAAAAGGTGTCCTTAAGTCAATGACTTTCCATTTCTGATGGCCTGATGACATGATGGAAGTTCGGCTTATAGAAACCACCATGGGTGGCTGGTAGAATTTTGAAAACCACCAGGGGTGGCTCAAAATGGGTGTGTGACATCTGAAAGGGTTTGGGAACATCTTTATTAATCAGGAGTGTGGACGCAGGGTCCTTGTCCTACGCAGTTAGTTAGCGTAGAGGATGGTTGGAGCATGGCACAGTTTAAAGTCCTCCGGCTTAGACATTCTTTAAAATGGAACGGATTCTCCTGGTTCTCAGTAATCTCATCGAACACATTCCAGCGTATTCAGGCAGGGTTGTGAAAGAGGCTGGTAAACTATACCTCATAGGGTTTCTGAATCCCAAGGTGGATAAGGGGGCTCAGTGGCCAAGAGACCTTTGGAGAGAGGCATTGCCTAAGGAAATCTTGACTTTGGTAGACGGGCCAGGGGTGATCAATATGCAGAGCCGCTAAGGGCATGATATGCATAGTAATGTAAATATGTCCTTAAGTCAATGATTATATTCTCCCAATAACCAAGAAACATTAGGTATTTTGAGATTCGGGACCACTAGGGGTGGCTTACAAGGGTCCGCCACTTTCTGGGTACAATGTGTGGTTTATGAAAAGAGGGTTCCTGAATACCAGAGAAACATCTAGGTTAAACATCCCAAGAATGGGTGAAACCATCCCTTCTCACACTAGTGTGAGATGGTGGTTTGTGCAGGTCTAGCCCGTACACTGAGGGACAGAGGAAAGCCTCCATTCCTGACTGAACCCATGACAGGTTTGACTGTGAACTTTAACATCATGCAGCAAGGATGGAGGGAATTTTATATTCAATTCATTTTATGTTCATGCGGTGAGGATAGGGAGAATATTTGAAGATGATGTGCATTTTAACATCGTGCAGCGAGGACAGAGATGTTGTGTAGTTTAACGTCGTGTAGTGAAGACTTGGGGAATTTTTAATCCAGTGAAAATTCTTGTAGTTGGAGGCATTTCCCTGGATGTTTAATTCCAAGCCTTTTCAGATTCTCGCCGAGCGGCAAAGACATGTTCCGTGTAGTTTCAATTATCATGTGGTATGGAAGTAGTTGGAAAGGCCACTCTTGATTAGAATGTAACTATGCTTGAACATCTCTGCATGTCCAAGATGTGGAGAGGGGTTTCTGGTGTCAATTGTGGTTCCGGGGCTTATTGTATTAGGAGAGATGATATGGGGGCTCTGAGGCCAGCAAGCATTCAAGGCTAGGAAGAGTCTTGCCCGAGGGAATATTTCCTTTCGTAGATGGGCCAAGGGATTTCAATATGCAGATACCCTAAGGGAATGGTAGACATAGTCATGAAAAGGTGTGCATGGGTCGATAAATTTCCACTTCTGATGGCCATGAATGATTATGAGGATCCACAATTGACCGGGCCATGAAGTCTGTCATTTGGTATGGAAATATCTATATATGTCGGGGATGTTCATCCCTGGTTGCTATTAAAACTCGAAGAGTTCACCGCACTGCTTTATCTTGTGTATTGTGTGCACCTTCACTCCATCCAGTTTAACATCGTGCGGTGTGGACGAAGTACTCTTATTGTAATGGTCATAGAATTTAGACCATTGGGTGACTATTACTACAATCACCCAGAGGGAAATTGAGTTAGCATGATCTGGTATACTCTGAACATGTGTGACGGAATAGGGGTGTAAACTATATACTTGGGGTTTCCTGGATCAAGTGATATGATATGGGGGCTCTGAGGCTGATAAGCGTACATAGCTAGGAAGAGTATCGCCTGAGGAAATCGTTCCATTGGTAGATGGGCCAGGGACTATCAGTATGCAAAGCGACTGAGGGCATGGTATTCATAGTCAAAAAATGATTTCCATTGCTTGATGACTTTCCACTTCCGATGGCCTTGGATGATTATGAAAATCTGGGATTTCTTATAGCATAGAGTTTGGCATATGGGGATACTGGTGTCCGAGCCTACAAGAAAAATCTTCATCGCAACTGCACGTTGAGTCAAAGTAGCCCTGCCCTGACTTGATATTTGTATATGTAGATCATCATGTTAACCATGAGTGGATACATAGTCTAACCAAGCAGGGATACCCTGGAAGCATTTGGATGTGAGAGGGAAACAAACTTGTAAACCACTACACTATAAAATTTTGGATCGGGAGGTATGATATGGGGGCTCTGAGGTCGGTGAGCGTATGGAGATAGGAAGAGTATCTCCTTAGGAAATCTTGCCTTTGGTAGATGGTCCAGGGGCTATCAATTTGTAGTGCCGCTAAGGGGATGGTATGCATAGTCATGAAAAGGTGTCCATGGGTCGATAACTTTCAACATCCGATGGCCATGAATGGTTTTGATGATCCGCATTTAAATGGTTCATGGAGTCTGACGTATGGAGAAAATGCATAGAAATGCACAAGGAGTATTCCCATCTCATTTAGCCAAAAAAACATGGGTCGGTCGCGACGATGTCCATGCAGTTTAACGTCATGCAGTGAGGACAAAGGTGAACTAACATGAAAAGGGGATTTCGTACAGTTTAACGTCATGCGGTAAGGATGAGGGGTATAAATACATGTGTTTTCTTTTATCGGCGGCTGGGCTGGGAGTTAAGATCATGGAATCACTAAGTATCTTGAAAAGGATGGAATCAAGCCTCACATAGTTCTTTTTGGGGAATACACCTTGTGCAGTTCTGGCCCATACGGGGAAAGGGGTAATTTTAGCTTTATATGGGGTTGGGAGGTATAGGATATAGAATAATGGCATCACTACATTATCTTGTTATGGTAGGAAAAAAGTTGTATGTAGTTATTTAGGAGATAATACACCATGTGTAGTTCTTGTCCGTAAAATATAGAAAATGTCATTTTCAATCCTTCTTATACATTCAGTTTAACGTCATGCGATAAGTACGAGGAATACACCACATGCAGGTCTACTACGTACACGGAGGAAGAGGGAATTTTTAGTCTTTCTTTGGTGGCTATTGGACCAGGATGTGGTGACCCTGGCGTCACTACGTATCTTGCGAGGGAAAGAATCAAGCCATACATAGTTCTTTGAAAGAGGTACCTCCTGTGCAGGGTTGGCCCATACACGGGAGAAGAGGGCATTTTTTCAGGGGTGGCTGGGTCAAGATGTGGAATTCCGGCATCACTATGTATCATGTGAGGGCATGAATTAGGCCAAATATAGTTATTTAAAAAAAGGATACACCCTGTGCAAGTCTTGTCCGTACACAGGGGAAAAGAAGAAACATTTAACTTTATCCTGTGATGGTTGGGCTAGGATACTGAATCCTGGAATTGCTACGTATCTTGCAAGGGAATGAATCAAGCCATACGTAGTTCTTTGAAGGGGATACACCTCGTTTAGGGTTGGTCCATCCATAGGAGAAAAGGGAATTTGTTATTATTTTTTTATTTGGGAGTGGCTGGGCCAGGATGTGGACCCTGGCGTCACTACGTATCCTGCAAGGGCAAGAATCAAGACATATGCAGTTCTTTTAAATCTGTGTAGTTTAATGTCATGCGGTGAGGAGGAAATACTCATAGTTTAGGGTCATAGAGTTTAGTCCATTTGGGCTATGCAGTTTAACATCCTACAGCTCGAACGACAGGAGCTTGGCAGTTTAACATCCTGTAGCTCAGACGACAGACACTTGGAAGTTTAACATCCAGTAGCTCAGATGAAAGGCGCTTGGCAGTTTAACATCCTACAGATTGGATGATAGGTGCTTGGCAGTTTAACGTCATGCAGCCAATATGACAGGTGCTTGTCAGTTTAATGTCCTACATCTCAGACGATAACTGCTTTTGATTATGCTAAATACTTCTTCAGAAATCTCGCATTTGTAGGAGCGGTAGTGAATTTCCCATCCATGGGGATCATGGAATTATCTCTGTTGGAGTAGACCTTGTGTATAACATATGTTCTCTCCCACATGGGCTCTAGCATTGAAGGTTTCTGTCTTGGTATCATTGGGGTTCAAAGGACCAACACCAATTCTCCTTCCATGAAAGACCAAAGAGGAACCTTTTTATTGAAGGCTCGTGTGATCTGATTCTGATATACATCCATATGGAGAAAAGTGTGCAACCGCTTCTCATCCAACTGTTCCAATTCACCTATTTGTTTTTATGAATTCTCATCATTTGATAACTAATCACAAATGGAAACACGAAGTGAGGGAAATTAGAGCTCAATGGCCAGGACCGCTTTTATTCTTTATACCAATGAGTACAGAGTAGCCCGAGTAGCGGTGTATATTGTGGTTCGATAATCCCACAATGCATGAAGAGGTTTATCCAGACATGATTTCATGTATTTTCTCCACCATTTTCTGTAGAATGTTGGAAAAGGTCTTGTTGAAAGCCTCTATCTGTCTGTTGGCCGTTGCATGGTAGCGGGATGAGTGGTTAGCCTTGATACCATATTCTTGATATTGTTTCTCTAATTTAGAGTTGTAGAAATTGGTGTCATTATCTGTCTGTATGATATGATGGATTCCAAATCTGGTGATGATATTGGATTTCACAAAGTGGACAATGTTTCTTTCCCTGACTTCCTTGAGGAGTATAGCTTCTACCCATTTGGAAAAGAAGTTGGTTTTTGTGAGGATATACTTCAGTTGATTGGTCGTGGAAAGAGGATATGGTCCCACGATGTCCATTCCCGAAATGGGAAATGGCTAGGAGTACTTAGCTTGATGGAGTAACTCTGGGGTTGGTGTATGAAATTGGCATGAATTTGGAATGAGTGTAATTTTGAGGTAAAGTGCTCGCAATCTAGTGCCACGGTTGGCCAACAGTACCCAAGCATTCAATCCTGATTGGAAAGCTTAAACCCTGACTGGTGTGCACCAAATACTCTAAAATGCACTTTAGTCATAATGGAAACTGTTTCTTCTCCATCAATGCATCTGAGTAGGACTCCTTCAAGGACTAATTTGTAGAGTACCTCTTGCTGACCCGTGCCACCATATAGAATAATGTTTACCACCCTTCTCCATATTTTCTCTCATTCAGTCCGGTTTGATGGAAGTTCTCCCCTTTGAAGGTATTTTGCAATGGGGGTCATCCAGTTGGGGGCGGGAGCATATAGATTAGGGATAGAACTGATTTCATTGATTTATTGAATCTTAGTATTGTTAAATTTGGTATCCATATCCTCTTCTCAGGTGGGCTACGAGATGCACCGTCGAAGTACATTTCCCATGTTGGGAACACCTCTTGAACCGAGAAGATTTCTTCATCTGGTAGCTCGATGTATGGAGCAGTGGTCCCTGTGGATGGGTGCCCTGCCAGAAAAACTACTAATTCCTAGCCTTTGATGGCCTTCTAAGGCCCAAAACGGCTGTCAAATTGCTGCAGGATGACTGCCCATCGGGATTGGCACCCGGTTAGCATCGGACGACTAAGGATGTACCTGAGCGGGTTACTATGTGAGACCAAATGGACTTCATGATGTTGCAGATAATGTCCCAATTTTTGAACTATGATGAACAAGTAAGAACATCTCTTCTTGATGTTAGAGTATCGAGTTTTAGCATCTATCATCGTTTAGCTGAGGTAATAGAGACTATTTTGACTGTTAGTGTCATTTTTTTGTGCGAGGAAGGCCCCCAACAACCGCTCTAGGGCTGTCATGTATAGGATTAGAGGCCTTCCTTCATCTGGGGGCATGAGCACCTGTGGTTTTAATATGTACTTCTTTAGGCTGTCGAATGCCTCTTGGAAATCATCTATCCATTGGAATGTAAACCCAGTTTTCATTAACCTAGTGAAGGGAAAACACTTGCCCGCCAGGTTGGCTATGAACCGCCTAATGTAGGCCAGGTGTCCATGGAATCCTCTCAAATTAGTGTGATTGGGAGGAGGTTTTATTCCAAGGATAGACTTTTTCTTCTCATGGTTGACATCGATGCCACGATGGAATATGAAGAAGCCAAGGAATTTCCCTGAGGAAACCCTGATGTCGCATTTCAAGGGGTTCATATTCAGGCTATGTTGTTGAAGTTTGTTGAAGAAAGTTTCAAGGTCTGACAGGTGATCTGAGCGCTATCTTGATTTTACCACCATGTCATCCACATTGCATTTGGTGAATCTCCCCATTGATTTCTTAAAGATAATATGAATGTCACGTTGATATGTTGAACCCACGTTCTTGAGACCAAAGGGCATGACACTATAACATAACACTCCTTGAGGGACCCTGAAGGCAGTGGCTTCTTCGTCTTCTCGGGCCATCTGGATTTGATTATACAAATAATAGTCTTCCATGAAGGAGAGGGCCTCATACCTGTCCGTTGAGTCGATTAATAACCTAGTGATCGGGACTGGTAAATCAACATTTGAGAAATGCCGATTGAGATATCTGAAATCCATGAAGACACAGACTTGTCCATTCTTTTTCTTGATGAGACAATACTGGATAGCCAGATGGGGTATTGGACCTCTTTAATGAAGACTTCTTTAATTATCTTGTCGACATCGGCATCTATTTTGGCCGCTTGTGTGTGGTGTGTCCTTCTGGCGGATTTTTTATAGCCCTGGTGGTCTTTTGGAAGACCTAAGTTGTGTGTTTCCACTAAGGGAACATGTCCCGACATTTCCGTGTAATTTCAGGAAAAAAATACCGATGTTGCAATTGGAAAAAGGTATATACCTCGTGCCCCTCGGGAGAAATGGTTGTACTAATGAGAGTGGGCCTTCGGTCTTCCTCGGTACCCATGTTTATTTCCCGGAGCTCGTCCACAGTGGTGGAGATACCTTCCTCAAATGAGGGAGGCGCATCCCTGAGATCTTCCTCCTCACCTTCCCCCACATTCTCATCTTCTTCATCTGACTGGGGAAGATTTCCTAGCACATGATCTTGGGAGTCTGGAGGCGAGGCATCATGGGTGTCCCCATTCAAGTATTCAACCCCAAATTGAGGGCTAGTGGATGTTTCTACTTTGTCACGCTCGGCCGTTATGGTTGAAGTCATGAGGATGACCGAGTGTGTGTCTGAGCTTGAAACTCTACTCTCAACATGGTTGATGGGAATTATGTAGTCTCCTCCAAGATTCACGAGGGGGTCATCAGGAACCATTTCTAGACCATTTGGATGGATGATCCTGTCAACACCTTCGAGCTAAGGCTTATTCTTCTTTTTCTCATAAAACCCTGCGTCAATGTAGTGTGAATCGGAGAGCTTGAAAAGGGACTTATCAACAAGCAATGTCCCACGTTTTCCACTGACACAATACTTAATACACTGGTGGTAGGATAAAGGAATGGAAATGTGCTTATATATCCATGACCTTCCAATCAGGGCATTGAAGTTTGTGTTATGCTGGACCACCCGGAATTCTGATTAGGCCACAAGGTCGCCAAAATGGGTTTTTAGCTTGATTTGTATCATTGTCTTCTGTTCACTCTTTTTGTAACCCAACGGAGTTGTGGCTGATGGTAATAGGTCATCCTTAATATAGAACAACTTACAAAGTGTACGTAGGGGAAGGAGGATAACTCTAGAGCCATTTTCAATAAAGACTTTCAGGATATCAACATCATTTAGTGTGCCAGGCACATATAGTGGTTTGATGTGTCCTTGCATGATGGCATCATCATCCTGATCGGTGATGGAAATCACCACATTGCATTCAGTCGGGCCAGTCTCCGTCCAGTAATTCTTGGCGACGGCTACCTTGGCCTGATAGTCCTGGGGGCTGAGGAAGGCTTCTACAAGCGCCTCCCTGAGATCTGCTGACAAACTCAGGGCATCCAGGATTGACAATTTGGCTGGTACTGACGCCATCTACTCAAGGATGTCGTATTTCTGCTCCATCATCCGATGCTTCTCCATTGATGGGAGATTTTTAGCAGGAATCTTGGGAGCCATAATATGTGATGAGGAGGTACCACCTCTGTTGTCGGATGTCGATTGTGTTCCCACGTTCTTGGGGCTCTGCCCACCCAGTCTGTTTGTGCGCAATAGGTGACTAGACACTTGTTTCTCCTCTGATGGGTACCATAGAAGGACGAGGCTAGAGTGGATTCATGTGGAGGTGGAGGGATATCCATTCTACTGTTGAGTCTGATGAAGGTATCTCCCACGATTTTCTGAGATATTAACGGTTTGGGCCGGCGCAAAATGATAAGGTTGGTTTGGGCAGCCACTATGCCTCCCCTGGTGTCCCCTGCATCTACGATGCCCCCTCCTGGCTCCTCGTGTTGGGAACTAGGGTTCATAACCATACCCTTCATTAGGTAATGACTCCATTATATGGACGACGTTGATGGAACCAATGATTAGTTTCTCGTCCTGTGACAGATCAACCTAGTCGGTTGTCTCTAATGGTGTCGTTTGGTGTGTCAGTGCCCTTGGCACCAAGTTTGGGGGTATAAAATCTGATCGTGTCGGGGCTAACTTCGGCCTCGTTTTATACTTCTCCTCTTGCTCTAGTCTCCTCCCTTTTCAGTTACTCCTAGATGACCGGCTCGTGGAGGGTTGTAAGACCGATATTGTTAGTTGTGCGACATTAGGGGTGTTAGTGGAAACACAGGCTGCTGTAGCTGATCTCAGAGTATGCCTTGAGATCGATTAACAGTCTTCTGAGTCACCCAGTCATCAAATTTATGCCCCTTCTTTATGGTGACTTCTTGCCACCCCTCCCTTTTGTCGGAGTCGGTGGTATAAATATACATCACATGTGCTGGAGGCGGTCCCAGCTCGACCATCCCGGAGTCTACCATCCTTTGCAGGAGGTCTTTGAAGACGAAGCATTCCTGGCTATTGTGCCCTAACATTTGATTGTATGGAGAGTAATATGGCATGTCATTGCAGCCGACCTCTTCGGGCTTCTATGGCTTCGGGAGGTGGAGAAAATTTCAATTCATGGTGGCGATGAAGTAGCTGCGGACTTGGTTCTCTTATAATGAGTATACATTGTGTCTTTGTTCCTCGAACTGGTTCCGCTTCGATCCTCTCTGTTCATCCCGCTTGGGCGGAGGCGGCCGCTGATATACCAGGGGACCTTAACGATTGGGCGGGGACCTAGGAATTGGAGCAGGCACATGGGCTAGCTTGAGCGTGACAGAGGATTCTTCAGCTCTAATTGTTCTTTTTGCAGGAGCCGGTGAGGCTATTCGGGACTTCATATTGGTCCGCTACAGGGAGCCTTCAATTCTCTGAGCAGTGGCAAAGAGATTTCGGAAGCAAGTGGTGCACTCTACCAGTATGAGCAGTGTTCAAATCTCATCCCGAATTTTATCGATGGATATGGATAGCATCTCATATTGTGGCATTGGCCTATTCATAGAGTAGGTCACACCCTTCCATCGGGCGAAGAAATATGAGACCCTCTCATTCTCTCTATGTTTGAAATTCATGAGGTCAATGACCGTTGTTTTAGGCAGCGTTGAGCTGCAGTGGAATAGGAACTGCTGTCATAGGTCTTCCCAGCTCTTTATATACTGAGCTAGTAGATTCTTATACCAGACAAAGGCATATCCATGCATGGTTTGCATGAAGCATCTGAATTTCACTACTTCTTATTGATTTGGAGTTCCCATCATAGTGTCACAATAAGACGCATAATGCATCTAATGTTGTTCCGGATCACCTAATCCATTAAAAATAGGGAATACATGTCTCCCAATATTTGGTGGAGGAGGTGTGTTGCTCACCCAATCTGGGTAGGGCTTCTATTTTGGCTGTATCAGAGTGTGTCGACCTTCCATTGCTTCCAATCGAGATTTCATTTCCTTGATTGTGTTGGCGAGTCCCTCGGTTACATCCTGTTGGGCTTGGTCTTGAGAAGGTATAGCCCGAGGCATTTCCTGAGGGTCCGGATCGTCCATCACCAAGTGTGCATATGTCATTTGTGACCATATAAGAATGAATCCATTTTTCTTACATTGATTTCAGAATATAAAAATATCATTTAAGATGGCTCAATTATACGAGTCAACTTTCTCTAATTTATAAACTCCCATACAGCAAAAATTGAAAAATTAGAAACCATTTAATTGGAAATAGTAATTTTTCATCTCAATTTACCAATGGATAGTGGATCTAACATGGAATAATTATTTTTATAATATTCTTCAATTATGCTAAAAGGGTAAACACCATTTGGGCTCATATAGGCACTTTAATAAATAAATTATTTATTATAATATTTTAAAAAGGCATGATAAATAATCATATCTAGAAGTCAGACATTCTAATATTAATTGAATGGAATATTCATAGAATGGGAATATCTATGTTCATACAATGATTCTGTTCAAAATAGTTTCTTTTCATGTAGGGATAAGTGTTAAATATAATAAATCCCATAAATAAATATGAAATAGAAAGTGAATCAATCACCCAGTGTGAAATAATAATCAAATGTAATAACAAACAGCATGAAGAACAATCACATAACATGAGACCTGATCTATTCCCCATGAATGGGTTTATTAATACTAAAAAATATATTTATAGAGTGAAAAATGATTCATATTATCCTATATACCTTCCAAAAATAGTAAGGAAGTTGAAAATATGGCTCTGATACCATATTTTAACATCACAATCTCAATGAAAATATAAATTTTCCTTAAACCAGTTAGCCACATAGCCTCATGCTTTCCTCCTCATATGATATTGGATTCCAACAATTAGAGAAGTTATAATGGTGGTAAAATTCTCATAATATCCCATCACTATAAGTAATCGGAAGAAAAGAACCAATCATAAAATATGAACATCAAAATCATATAAAAAAAAATTAGTGGATCATAATAGTATCCTAAATTAAATAACAAATGATTAAAATAGATATGGTAAAAAAATATGTATGCCCATGTGATACTACAATATAAAAATTTAATTTAAACAATGTAGGTGATAAAAAAATTAAAAATAAAAAAAATCCTGGAGGTAAATCCCCATGAGATTCTTAGGCACTAGATCATCCCTATGCAACAAATCTATCTTGTTAGGGAATAACGACACCTAACATAATTTCAAAAAAAATTGAATTCTAATTCTGTAACCAATAGTTATTCATTGGAATCAAATATTTACCCCACTAGGTGTGAGATAAACATAGATTTCTACAATGAATAAAATATAATTAAATATCAATTGTTTATATAAAATAAGTCATTGTTAATGTAAATTATAATTAAATAAAAACAATAAATATTACACTCATTTCATGTTCAGGTTCCTCAATGAAAACATGGTTGAATTTACCTACCTTGGCCTAAGATGAAATTTCTTGGGGAATGATTTATCTTTTATATATTTTCAAAATTATGAGCATGTAGATATACATGTTGCAGTGAGGAACTAACAATTAGAACCCAAGAATCCATCATGTTATTAAAATTTTTGGGATCACGTACATCTTATAAGTCATATCATGATTGTGATATTATTAATGGAGGATCTAAAGTTTAACAAAGGTGTCCATTATGTGATAGTATAATAATGTCTTAAACCCCATGAGCATAATCATCCTTGACAAGTGTGATAAAAAACAGGATCCCAGGAGAAACTAATTTATCTGTGACCATATAAGGTTGATCCCAATCATAAAAATTACCCATGCAGTCTATCTGTAGGAGCCTATGTGTAATCTACACAAAAAATAATTCACAATACACTGGCAAATTTTGTAACCAAATATGTGGTGTCATCTCCAATTTAATATTGTGTTATGAATTATTTTTTTCGTAAGGGGATAATCCTTAGCACTATTTGTCTTAGGAAATCAAGCAGAATCCAAGTAATCAATACCTATAATTATAATATTTCATAATATTATAATGAATCATTGTTATATTCCTGAGGAATTGAAATAAAAATAAGACCTTAGTCGAGCCCTAGTGTTTTATCTCACACATTGGTCATATATACTAATCATGATGAATTCAAATAACTTCCCTAGGAATTCCCTTAGTTTTCCATAGGTGGTTTAATTCTAAAAACACCAATAATATGAAAATTTTCTAATATCATAAGGTACCTTTCCATTAATAAATAATAATACTGCATGGGAATCATTCATTAAAATAAACCATTGATTTCATTTATTCCATTTAAAACTACCTTTATAAATTACAATATGGTTAGATAATGGCATTCATCCATTTTATTTTCCATTTCATCCATTTCTACATCCACTAATATAGAGTGTAAAATTATACAATCATTTATAAAAAGAAACCATTTCATTATTTATGTCACTCAAAAGATAAAACAGAACATGTGAGTAGACATGACATTTCATGATTAAAAATAATGGATTTTCTAAAATTTATCAAATTTCATTTTTTTTATGTCAAACAAAATATTCCAAATATATATTTTGGTTAATAAAAACCATTAGCTAATAAGGAAACTAATAGGGATCATGGAATGGGGTGGCCTAATTTGAGGTTAAAAATATATAAACATGTCGCTGTGGTTAAAAGAAAATTAATTTCAATGTATAGACATCATGATTATGGTGTTTTAAAAATTAGAAACATTGCCAGAAAATTCTAGTGAGTCAAAAAATGACACATTTTATAAGCAAAACCACTATGAGGGATTAGTATATAGACCACTGACATCATGATTAGGACACTTCAGTCATTGATTATTGAGATTTTATTTGATATAGTTTTTGATAAAATTATGAAATTTAAAAACTACATGATAATATGCCATATCAGTTTGCATTAAAATGAAATTCCCTTCTAATAATGAAAATAAAATATGAGGATGGAGGAGTCATAGAATCATTTTATTTGTTTATACATGACCAACAATACATAAATATGATACTATATAATTGATATCCATGGATTCCTGTGATATATTCATGGGGTAACTCCAATTGAGGGGATGCGTTTTATGGAGAGGAATGTAAAAGGGGAGGAAGGTACAAAGGAAACACGTGAAATATAGTAATTTCAACCCTTTAAAATTATTTACATGGTTTGGATGCATGGATATAGAGACTTGTTACTTGTATACTTTGATATTAATTTTGAATTGAGGTAAATTCATTTTAATATATAATAAAACCATGACCGGACTATATATGTATAGTGTATTTAGAAATAGGTAAACTTAAACAACTAGTTCATAAAACATCTACATGGTCCCCCATTTATTTATACATAACTATACTCTTTTTTGGCATATCATAATTAATACCCTTATTCATTTCTTAGGGAAAAGAATCATATAAATGGTTGAGGTAAAATTCTCAGTAAGGGTAAACAAATGAAAAATCAATCATATCATATTCATAAGAATATAGTATTTAAAAATATAATACTACATATAAAAAATCGCAATATAATGTAATGGGATAAATCATAATGGTTCAATGTAATCCCAATACTTATGACATAAGAGATGAGTTTTTTTCATACACACATAATAATAGAAAATCATTTCATATTAGTCAAGGATCATTTCTAATACCATCATATAGGACAAATTCCATTACTGAACTGAGTTCACTCCTCGTTCCAACCCTCTATTATAGTACTAGATTTACATTCCATTCCATACATATTTATCCCATGCTATATAATTCATTACCCAATCCATTTAAGGGATATATTGGTCCCACATAAATCATAATGAAATCATTCTTACATGTTCTACAAAAATATTAACATTTAATCATAGCATAACCCATGAAATAAAAAGGTTTTTCATAAAAAAAATTAATCATATCATAATCCATATAAGAAAAATGCACTTTAGAAAAATAATTCCATCATAACCACAATATAATAAAAGTATTAATAGGAATTTAAACATAAACCTATGTCATCTTATATGGAAAATAACTTTTATAAAGCAATATATCTTAATTCATGAGGAAAATTACATTTCTTCTTAAAAAACGTTTTTTCACAGAATGACCTTGAATTTTAAAAGAATAGATTTTAATTGAAAATAAACTTAAAATATTTTAAATTAAGATTCATGAAAATAATGCGTTATGAATGCATAAAAATCAATTCATTTTGTGTATTTAAAAAACATTCCCCTCATGCATTTGACGAAAGAGTCAAAAAGCACATCATATGGTAAACTAAAGAATGATTCATTCCAAACAGTGTAGTAAAAGTAAAAAATTTGTTAAAATACTTTATACATAGAAAAGAATAATAAATATTTTATGATAACATTATTAGAAATCATAGACATGAATGATAAATATATCCCCAGTAAATACTTATCTTTAAACAATATCTTATAATAATGAGATTGAAAAATTATCCCTTACCATAAGTTTGATATGATTTGTATGTATATTAACCTCATGTATAATGATTTATGTGATGTTACTGACTTATTACCAAATGATAATAATTATTATGATAAAATTTATGATCGTATTCTCATCTGTTTGTGAGTAACATTTCTTTATTACTCATCATTTGGGTCCTAACTCATTAATGTATTTTGTATGGTTAGTAAGACAAGTAATTATTACTATTTTTATATTATTATTATATAATTTAAAATATGGTATTAGTATAATATATTTCTTAATTATAAATTAAATCAAATTTTATTATCATTATATAATGATGATAATGTATTAAAAATCACATCGCACTGTGGAGACGGAAAGCCGTACGTGCAAACAAGGGATGCTATTATTCCATTAATTGTTTAATGGTATTCAATTGGATAGTTTATAGTATATCAGAATTAGAATCATGTTATATTAATCATATATAGTTATAATTTCCCCCATTATAAACATCCATGTAAGGTGATGGTGAAAAACTGATTACACCACAGTGTGGAGACTGTAAAATGTACGTATGCACACACGATGATTTCATTATTCGTAGAATGGATATAAGGGAAAATAGGTCAGTTTATTTTTTATAATAACATATCAATATATGATTCATAATGATGTTATTAATTTATAATGAAACAAAAAATGTATAAGATTTATATGAGAAAATATGTTTTAATGAATCAGTAGAAGATACATTCACTTCCTCAACGTACATCCTTTAAATTTTCTCATTGGGAACTAGAGTTGTTATTTTGAGAAGACCAAAACATCTATAATGTTACTATGTATGTTACGTAAGTATTTTATCAGGTTTTTCTAGATTTTGAATTCTCAAAATGGAGTGAAGTATAGAGGGATGGGGATCCCTTTTATAATAGGGGAGAGAGGACCTTTATGAAACACTCAAAATATTAGTTTATTATGAATTTTTATTTTTACTAAAAATGGTCCAAAACATAATTAATTCAAATATAATATTATTTTGGTTTGAGTAAACATAATAAAATATTTTTTAGACATGCTTATAATATTTGTTATCCTTATATTTTTATATAAACCTAGTTTTACCCTTTTTAATCTTACCGTGAAATCATGTAATTTACCCATTTTGGGTTAATATATTTACCATATAAATTCAAAAACCCCAAATAATTTTATTATGTAAATTTTGGACGTATATTAACCATTTGGATTAATCTTATATTTTTTGAAATATAATATAATATAATAAACTATTTTATCTTCGATGTTAATAATTGTGTCAATTTTAGAAACTAATCATAATTGACTTTTTTTTAAACCATAAAAACATGATTCCACAAAAAATAAAGAATTAAATCCAATATTATATGCCAATTACATCCAATAAATATGTGGATGACTAAAATATAAAAAATTACATTGGTATTAATATTTATAAATTCATTTATAGGAATTATTAATAAATGAGGTTATTAATGAAACATAATTCTGTCACCAATAAATATATTTATATAATGTCTAAAAGATATAAATAAAATCACATTATGTTGTAAATATTTGTAGCATTCAAGTGACTACATATAGAAATGGAGATGATTTATATACTTATATATTTATATATATTTGGTAAAACATATGTGTTTAGGATATACATATATTTTCTTAAAATTATTTCCTATAAATTGTCATTTTCAAATCCATGTGAATCCATGTGATCCCAAAATATACCCAAGGATTACTATGGTAAAACATATCTCATCCAATATTATTTGTAAATGTGTTGGGGTAGTTTTATATTATTAAATTTTTAATTCTTTACCCTTATTTACAAAATTTACCCTTCAACCATGGTAAATAAAATAATTACTGATGTTACTATTCATATTTTCCATAAAATAAAACATACCTATTCACAAAATTTGGACCTTTTAATTCCAAATATGGAATCCATTTTCCAAATTCAAATCAAATAATTAGTATTAATTTTCATAATATTAATCCTATTGTTGAAATGAGAAAATTGGTTTTTAAAGTTAAAACATTGCAAAAGATTGATATGTTTTTCCTATGAATGAAATGAAAAATAAATGCTATCGGAATAAATTATATTAAATGGTAAAAATTTATTCTATTTATACATTAAAACTATTAAATATTATAATTTAACCATATAAATTATCTCGATAAAAATAAATTTTTTTAATTAAAATTTTGCATATTTTTTCTATTCAACTAAATATGAATGTTATCAGAAAAATATAAAAAATTTATCCAAATTAAATTTTTATATCTCGCATCAAAGTAACATGTTTATGTTGTCATATATAAATTTTTAATGTGTAAAAATATTAATTAAATATGGGATCTCTATTCAATGGTGTAAAATGAGCCTTTTAAAAATAGTTTCTTATATATAAAATAGGGTTTTATTCACAATATATGTCTAAAATATCAACTGGATGAATATAAAAAATATTTTATTATGTATATAACACATATATCTCATTAATTTCATTACTAAATGTAATTCACTCAAAAAAAATTTATAATTTATCTATATTTTTCATAAATAATTAATAGCCAATGAATTCATAAAGCATTTTCATAAGTTAGTTATAATTATTCCCTCTAATATAATGGATAGGTTATAATGGTAATTTTATATTAATGGAATATCGTCGTTCGTTTAAACTCATTATCAATTGAAAATAAAGATACGGAAGAATAAAAACAATTTATAGGAAATATTTCTTAAAAACATCTGAGTGTTACATTCTACCCCGCTTAAACTAAATTTCACCCTAAAAATCATCACATAAAAATAAATATCTGAGGATACCTCTCCCGTATCATATCCTCATGTTTTCATGTAGATTTTTCAAATTGGAGGTTGCCCCAAAAAAATAACTAACCGTGTGGTCATCTTTCATATATTTTTTTCTCTACAATCTAGAATCTCTATTGGTTGTTCTTTATAAGAAAGATCATTATCTCGTAGTACATCATCTGAGCTCAATAAATGGGATGTATCAAGTTTGAACTCTTTTAAGAGTGACACATGGAATACATCATGAAATTGGGATAGATTTAGTGGAAGCATCAATCGGTAGGCTACATTCCCAACATGATCAATGCTTATTAAATGATCGATATACCTAGGGATCAGCATTCCCTTCATTCCAAATATCAATACTCACTTATAGGGAGATATGATTAAGAAATAATTACCACCCACTTCAAACTCTAGGAGTTTTCTGTAGTATTAAACCAAAAAAATTTTCGAATACGATATACTCTTATGTGTTCTTTAATAGATATGACCTTGTCTACCATTATATCAACATATTCAGGTCCTAATAGCTTATTTTCCCATACTTCATCAATATAATATGGAGTTCGTAACATATTTCCATAGAGGTATTCATATAGAACCATCTGATTAATTTAGTGAAAGATATTAATTTAAAAAAACAAATCAATTGTAGGTGTTGATCCAAACCACCTTTTAAATCCATATAGAATTCTTTCAACATGTATTCAAGAGTTTGAATTGACCACTCAAACTAAAAGTGTTTCTGAGGTTGAAAAGATGTGATAAAATATAACTCTATATCTATATAATGATGAATAATTCACCAAAATATTGTGGTAATCCACTGATCATGATCAAATATAAAAGAAATTTGTACTGCATGAAATGTAACCACTTCCTTTACATATATCATGGAAGCTGATCATGATAGAAATCCTATATTATAGTAATGTAGTCTTCCAAATTCGTAATGCTATCAATCATACATTAGATTGCATTATTTATTTTGGATGTATTCGGATGTCCAATGACCAAGTCCATAGTTAGGTTTTCTCATTTCTATTCTGGTATGGGTAATGGTGGTAACATCCCCTTATACTTATGTCACTCGGCCATAACATGTTGAAAAACCAAGCATCGGAGATATATTTGAGGACATATCTTTTCCAAAAATACCACAAGAAGTAATTTTTAAGGTCCATGTACATCATTGTGCTACAACAGGGAATAAATAATGAAGAACAATGTGCCTCATCCAATAGCTCCTTCTTTAATTATGGTATGGGAGGAACACAAACCTGGTTCCTGAACCTTATTATATAATCACAATATAGGATGAGATAAAGAACTTTTCACACCTTCTTTTGTAACTATACATCGTTCTATTGTCCTTCTCCAATATTCAGTTGAATTAATGGCTGAACATTCATTTATGAAAGATAATATCTCTCCCCTTAAATTATAATTTAAATATCCATTCTTTTATTATCCATAAATATTAGGTCTTTTGTGATCCTCATCATGGATAATCTAGCATGGTCATGTCGGCTTAATGCATCTGCCACCTTGTTTTCATTCCCATGATGTTATTTTGGAAGGAGTCAAAATATTTAATCAACTCCAACTATCATTATGGGAATAGATTCATATCCTTTTGTGTGAAAATATACTTTAAACATTTATGATTAGTATTAAAATCACACCTTTCACCATAAATACAATACCTCCATTTTTTAATGAAAATATTACCAAATCTAACACAAAATCATAAGTTGGGTAAATTTTCCCTAGGAATTTCAATTATCATGAGGAATAAGATATCACCATATCATTTTCCAGGAGAAAACACCCCAACCCATTTTTGGATACATCACTATAGGTCAACCATTTGTCTCCACTAAAAACAATGTGGGCATTTTTTCACTGGATGACCATCTTTTTAGCTCTTTGAAATTCACTTCACATTAATCTATTCAAACGAACATAACTATTTCCTTAGTCATCATGGTTAGTGGATTAGATAACAATGAAAAATATTTCAGAAATCATCAGTAATATCCAGAAAAACAAAGAAAACTTTAGACCTCAATTACTGTTGTTGTTCTCGACCATCATTCAATAACTTCTATTATTGCAGGATCCACATATATCCCCTCTCATGATATTATATGACCCAGAAATGAAATTTTCTCAGGTAAAATTCATTGTTGGTATGTTTGGCATAAATTATATCATTTTTCAGTTCATCACAATTATCAAGTGATCATCAGGTTCTTCCTTGTTCTTTATATGGACTATAATATAATCTATAAAGACTACCAAAAAATGATCATAATTGTCTCTATATATTCTATTCATTAGATATATTAAGATATCATGGTCATTGGTAAGACAAGAATTCATCACTATATATTAATAGTGTTCATACCTTGTATGAAAGGTAATATTTGGTATATCTTCATTTTTGACCTGTGATTGATGATATCCTGAATGATGATCAATCATAGAAATGTATTGAGCTCCATGAATTTGGTAAAATAAGTCACCAATGCACAGGAGAAGATATTTTTTCTTGATTGTTATCTTTTTATGTTCTTGATATTAAATGAATAGTTTCATTGATCTATCATTCTTCTTAACAAACAACACAAGTTCTCTCTACGGTGACACACTAGGTCATATGAATATATTACCAAGATTCTCTTGATGTTTCTTCAGCAATTACTGTAACTCATTTTGGTCCATTATATAAGGTGTCATTGAAATAGGCATAGCACCCAGTATGTGTTCTATTAAAAAATCTGTGTCATAATTTGGTGGAAGCCCTAGATATTCATTTATGAATACATTGTCAAAATCCTATAAAGTGGGAGTGTTCTTAAACATGTGTTTCTTACAACCATTTGAGATAAATTAAAATCATTTATTGGAATCAAAACCTATAAGATGGATGATATTTCTACTAGAAAGTTATATTCATCCTTCCATCCATAAAGATCATATATTGATCTGGAATATAAAATGTGGCTTCCTTATTTGGAAATAGATATTAAATACATAAAAAGAAATAAAATCTATGAATATAATCACATCAAATTCTAATATAAGATAGATCACCAGATTTGGAGGAAGCACGTTCCTACAATCATCAATTGGAGAAGAATTATAATATTTTGATGAACCATTGTTCCCTAACGAGATTTCATGGCTAACTCTGCATCTATTTGTTGAAGTAATACAATTTTAATCTAATAAATTTCATTAAAAATAAAATAGTGGGTCGATATCGAGTCAAATAAAACATTTTCTAGTTTGGGGTTAATGGTATGTGTACCATTCACCACTTCATTATCGTACCCCACATCGCCGATAATAATTACATGGGACATTCCTTTTATATTTACCTTTTGAGTTATTTGAAATCTATACTCACCAATAACCATTGGATTAGGGAATTTATTGTCATAATTCCCTGTTTCGCAATGAATCAGATGTAGTAGACCGACGCGCCTGATGGTCGATCTCACGGACGGCTGAGCTCTGCTCAATCGATAAGGTCAGGTATTTTGGTCTTCATTTTGAAACGCCCAATGGTTTCATATCCAATGATACATGGACCTGCTTTCCAAAGGCTGGCATTCACTGGGTGATTTGGCCAGTGACGCATATGAACTCACATTGGTCGAAAGGATGGGAATTCGGGATCATCGCACCCTTTTGGGGGGAATTATTTCATGTTCCTGGACTCTCTTATAGATTTAAGACGTATTCAAATGTTCCCGAATGTTGGGTTTATACCCAAGCATATTATCCATAGATTAATCCTTATTGGCAATGGTCAGCTGAATGCATGGACTCAGAATCAATTATGAACGAGGTTTACCATCCATCACTGGATTAATGAATCTTTGGAGTTTGGACTCATTGAGATGGTACTAGTTTGATGCCTCATAAACAGGCGCCCTAGAATTTATTGTCATCCAGGGGGGACAAATATCATCTTGAATGTTTGGACTGAACCCGTGATATAGGCTTCCCACGTATCCTCGTGAGAGGAATCAGAATCCACATAGTTCGGTAGTGCAGTTTAACATCATGCCTGATGAAGGATCGAGGCTTACACTCTGAGGTGGCCCAATGAGATGGTGGATGGGGATAACACTTTGAGGCAGCCCATAGAGTTGGTGAACCGACATGAAGGAGGTCAGAATGATTGGTTGTTGGTCTTGATCATTAGGGAGGATTCCTACATATCCCGCCTAGGAGATAGGGATCAAAGTCCACGTAGTTCGAAAGTTGTGGTCAGGGTTGATGCTTACTCTAAGCCCACGTGAGTCATGTTCTATGTGAGAAACAAGGGTCAGAAGAGACCTAACTTTCATGTCGCGAAACATGCGTTTGTGGGATGCAGAGTGGGGCTTACACATGGAGCGGCCCATAGAAATGGAGATTAGGACTTACTTCATGATGGAGTCCCAATGGAGACAAAGCGCAGTGGAAGAGAGAAAGGGCACTCCTTTGTCCATCTCCCCTCTCGGTCCTTCGCACCGGGGAAGTACGAAGGTTCATGGGTGCTACCTCCTACAAGAAAGGCTAGGGTCTTACACCAAGGAGGATACCATGTCCCTCTCAGAAGAGGGGATAATTACTCACCGCTGGCCTCAAAAAGAAATGCAAGCGAGGTCCCCCATTCTTGGAAATTGGAGAAGAAGAAATGGGACTCCCGGGGTCAGACCCTACACTACCATGGGTATGTGAACCCAAGAATACATTGGAAGCCTGCTCAAGGGCTGGAGAAACCCATTTTCCCTCACCTACCGTGGGTATGTGAATTTAAAGCAGTGCGCTGATGTTCCTGTAGATTGCATCATATAGATCTGATGTCTTCGGTAGGGGCCTTCGCACAGGGCCGATGGATATACAACTGAACTAATTGCAAAGGATTAGGCCTGATTGGAAGGATTTTATCTTACTCGGGGAATGGGAACACCAAAGAAGTTGGCGGGCCACATAGGTGTATGTGGATTGGTGCACTTCGAGTAGGGGGTGCTATGCAGCTGGCGTGCTCGTCCGCATACCAGGATGGTACGTGGACTAATAGGCATCCCATGTTCCAGGGTCCTATGTGGATTCAAGTTCATCCCGCCTACCAGTTTGGTACGTGGAGGAGTCCGCGTAATCAACGACGACCTAGGGCGATGCCGATCGGGGGTTCGTTGGTCAGGGTTTCGCTCGCGTAGGAGGGTGAAACGTGGTCTGTCGGATCGAAAAAGGGTCATAGACTCCCTAGTACGTGGGGAGTATATCCATGGATGGGCCATGGATCATGGTATTCTTTTTACTTTTATTTTAATTTCGTGGTTCACCAATTTCCTATGCGTTTTCCGGTTCCTTATTAATTCAATTCCAGTTTCATACCTGTTCTGGTTCACGAATTGAAACGTCACTGTTTGAGAAATCCTATGTTCCTTCCTTCAAAATCCTTCCACCCAAATTGATTGATCCCTTTCTTCTCCCCCTCGATGTACTTTTATAGTGTGGGTAAAAATATATATCTGTGGTCATGTGGCATATTTTATAGAGGCCCATGACCGGAAACCTGGTTTATGGATTAATTTTTCAATCTGAAACTAATGGGGGGAATTGAATGCACCTTTCCTGTGGACCAAACTAGTTCGTGGAGGGAATCGCGGCTATGCTGGGATCCGCTTTTGTTATGTGAACGACGACGTACACGGTTCGGGCCAGTTGATGCGGTTTGCGGCCGGGGCGGTTCATGATGGTGGACCGGCCGGGAGCACATCCTTCTTTGAGCCCATGGAGGGTCCACGACCCTATTCCGTGAACTACAACGGTCCACGGAGGGGGCGGCTTGCTGAACCGACCGGGTACGATTAATTTTGGATAGGTATGTGGACTGATGGGTTCATTACCAATCTTGAGTATTGTCCAAATTTTGGTCCAATTCCTTGAGGAAAATTTGGTATAATCCGTTCTCAAGTAAGGGGGATTCCCATTCTCCTTTGCGGATTTTTTAGGACCCTACAAATTCCCCCCATCAGAATAGGGTTCGATCGGAAAGAAGAAGAGAAGATTCTGATGTTGAGTGGTCCTGAAACCCGGGGTAGTTTGTGGTAGGGGAGTGGACCTGATTGGGTACCACACCTAAAAATAAATAGGCCCCTACCATTTGTCTTTTAATGGATTCCTTGCGAACATAGAGATCTTGCTTTTCATCTCCGCGTGCTTTCTCCTTCGCGAAACTCCTCGTCCTTAAACCAGCTTTTATTTCTATGAACCATTCCTCTTTGACACCTACATTCACCCACATACCAATATACCACCCGGAACTAACACTTTTAGCACTTAAAAATTATGTTACAACGGGCCACGTAGGAACTTCCTACAGGGTTTTGTTGGTCCGCGGACTAGAATTTTTCCAGAACATATAACATTCTTATGTATTCTATACATAAACATTTAATTCTGGGATTGAGATTTTGTGGAGCATCCCAGTTCATGGTTTTCAGGCCAACGCTCTATGGGGCAGAGTACTGCGTACTTATTCCAAGTATGATTGGTTCACGAGATATAGTCATCGCGGACCACCGTTTGAGGCCTGCTCGCGGACCTCATCATGAAGGCCCCTTGATGGAGTCCTTTTTCCATATATTTGGTATTTCTGTCCAGATTTTATTATTCCGGACTAATCATTTTTCTGGTTTTTATAATGCAGGGAGAGAATATGGTTCCTCTTCGAACTGCACACAGGCCTACTGCCGAGCCTCTCCCGAATAGTGTTCTACACTTAATGGATGTGTCCTTCTCTATTCAGGATGGAATCCACCACACTCCACTATACCCCTTCCTTGCAAACTTTCTCTTTGAGTCACAGTGGGAGTACCCCTTTTCCAACATCCTTCATGCCTACGGCTTTAGTTTACTATTAGATACACCGATTATGGTACCATCTCGTGACAACCATCCTGTAGCATGGATATTTACTAGTACTATCCCTCGAGTTGTGATAACTGCAAGAGGGTGGCCTGCCCCAAGGGATACAGCTACCGGGTCTGTGATGAATCATCTTCGTATGTCCTCGACAGGGGAACGATGTCAGAAGGATGGGGTAATTCACTGTTACTAGAGCATTTCCAGAAAGGATATGGTAAACAACCAACATGGTTGGTCAGCGGACCGGGACCTCTGACCTTGAGGGGTGTTTAAGTCATTGGATTAGTGGTGGCCTTTCTAGGATCACCAGAGCTGTGTAGATTTGAAGAGGAATTTTGATCCGTATGTTTATATGAACATGTCTGGGTGTCCCAGAACTATACCTATCATCCACACGCCATTCCCAAGCATCTTATGAGCTGTTGGAGTCTGGATACAAACAAATTCCATCTGGTCCATGGGGAGGTGGGTATCAGTCTTTGGGATGTATTCCAGATTTCAAGGGTCCCCATTGTTGGAGGCATGTATGATGAATTCCTACCTCCCCCTTCTATGTGGGATGATGAAGAGAGGACTCTTCCCTTAGTGAAAATGATTATTGATCCGGCCCAAGAGAATTCGAAAGACACCACTTCGAAACAGCTTCTCTCATATCGTGATTGGATGAAGGGTTTTGCCAGAGAGAGTAAGTCCATGGATATTCTGCGCTGGCCCACAACCTATCCTACGATGGAGTCTCAAAGGCATAGGGGAAGCTATTGGCTAATCCTGTAGGAAGTCCAGTTCAACAACTGGGGATGTGAACTTGTTCCAAACATTGATCAGATGGTCCCTCTGGTAGCGTTTCTAGCTATGTTCTTGAGTGGTTGGCTATTGCCCGTAAGCGAAAATGGTGGCGTTCAGGTCTCTACTTTTGTTATGGCGGCACAACAGGCCACCAACAAAGTCATCAACTTTGTTGTCCCAGAATTGGCTAGGATTTATTCATTGGTTGGAAATATTATCGAGGGGAGTCATCCAAACCGGATAGCCGACCCTTTTCATATACTCTGGGATGGTTGGGAGAACATATTAAGAATTGCTATACATTCGTCAATCCTATTCAGATTCTGGGCACCATAGTCTGGCCATATTTCCAATTGACTGGTGGGGTCATGACCAAGGAGTGGGTGACCCATGATAAGGATGGAAGACAGACGGATCATAATATTCGTCTGATGTCAAGCTGGATCTTGAGTTATGATCATTTCAATTTCTGACCATATCCCTCCCCGACCGGTGCAATCACGAAAACCATATCAGAGGAATTTAGCATGTAGGGATAACTATTTTCTCTCTGTGAGGGTATTCTCATGGCTTGTATTGGCACGGAACTGATCTGTGAGGGGTATGTGCCTTGCCGATTTGGACGTCAATTTGGCTGTGTTTCGGCGTTGTGTCCTCCTGCATTCAATAGCGCCCGTGGGAACCACTATCTAATGGTGGCTAGACAATTATGGTTAATTTTCACCCAGGAGGATACTGGCTGAGAGGTTATGACCTTCGCACCTGCAGACTCCATGCCTTTCTTATCCAAAAGCTATACCGACTCCTGGGTTCAATCGTACCCAAAAGCTCAGTTAGGGATGTGGGTTCCCACCATCTCGAGTCGTAAGCCATCAAAGAGAAATAGGAAGCATAAGTGGGATAGTACCCCAAGAAGGTCGAGAAAGGTACTCTGTATCCCTGCTCGTCTCATGCTTTCAAGGAAGTTTTTAACAGATACAGGTGTCTCCTCACATGCCTTCGAAGCTACCCATAGGAAATTGTCCAGTCCTGCTGATGTTACTTTACCAACGGCATAGGGCCAATGAAATGAATTAAAATTCCAGTCATACATTCGCAGCCAGTAACCCCGTTCTTTGTGGCAGCGTCTCCAGGAATCAGAAATGGTGTTCCACAGACTGGGCTACATATCTGCTCCTGCTGACATCCTTTAGGATGTGGACCCAAAGAGAATTAATCGGTATCTCTGGGACCTCGAGGCTAACATTCATGCATGCCAGGGTTATGCGGTGTTAACTCACCGAGTTCAGGCCTTGATGTGATTGGTGACTGATGAGGAGGAGGAAGAGAACGATCAATCTTCAGGGGGTAATGATTCCTCTAGTTCCCTTGCTACGACTGAGTCAAGGGAATTTTCCTCCCTTACCATGAGGTCCCTCCCACAAGTAGCTCCCGAGAGTTCTAGGGTGGCAGCAAGATATAGAAAACAGACACAGCTATCAGCACCAACACCATCCCCTGTTGCCACCCGACCCGCTCAGTTCGATCCCCCCAGGCTAGATATTCCAATGACGACCACATTTCCGGATGTGTGGAGGATTTGGGATGACATGAGGGTCAGTGGCTCAGAAAAGGAGGTTTTTGTGTTACTCCAAATGAGCTCTCTCGAGCTTCCGGGTATTGGGACTATCTTCTCCCCACATCGCTTGCTGTTGGTTGAGGATCTGGATGAAATAGTCGCCCCATTGATGGAGATGGACACATATGTGCATTCACTATAAAATGGGATTTATGTGTATAATCGGGTGTCCATGATGATAAAACATCCGGAATCATCCGATCCCGAAGAAGATGTTAACCTAATCTTCCGTTTCAGCTTTCATTCTCCTTTACTATGATGGTTATAAAGTTTCTCCCCATTATGCACGGTGCCTAGGAATCCCAGGGTGTAATTTAATCCCCATAGTATACTCCACGTGGTACCACAGCAGGCGAACAAGCACCTTCTACTATGGGGGTCATCGAGGAGGTTCCTCCTGGTGTAGCTGAGCACATGGAAGCGACCATTGCAGACACAACTAGGGTCTTTCCTCCTCCGAATCCTCCCAGCTTTCCGAGATGAGAATTGTCCCCTAGGTAGATCTAGAGATGTCGGCAGGCATCCTGATTATCGGAATGGCTCAGACAGGGGATGTCGGTTAATCATGACTCTTGTTTCCTCAATTACCAACTCATATGTTCTGATTCTTCTAGTTATCAACTATTTTGGCGCTATGATGTAGGTCTAATTGGATCCCTGGTTGTGGCTGCCCAAGCAGTCGTTCCTTCTACCCATGAATTTTTACCTTCATCCCTTTTTTATTAGTGATACTTATTTTCCTTATCAATTTTCGAGCTTTAGGACCACGACCTTCGGTGCTGGTGATGGCACTGTCAGATCCAATCATGCCTGTGATCACAACCGTCGGGAGAGAAGTAGTTGCGGCGTCAGAGTTTACAGGTGAGGCCACACCGGGACCCTTCATGGTGACATTCATCCCAGAATATGTATCTTCATACGGTAGTGACACCGTTCATAATCAATGATTCCTTTTTAGTATTTGACCTGCTTGCCAAATGGCATGGGAGAAAATTTGGAAGGTCATTTCTCAGACGCCCCTGGATGAGATGCCAATTGAATTTCTGAAGCTACGCAATCTATTTATGATGATTGGATTAGACATATTTGACTACCCTGTTGTTTATGATATAGTCAAGAAGGTGGTCGCTGACCAGGAGAGGCATGGTGTTTTGAAATCATGCCTTTCTACTGCTCAATCTGAAGCCTACCTTTCCGCGACCCGATAGCTTTTCTTAAAGGAAGCTCATGATAATGTCGGGGTGGTCGCGAGACTTTAGATAGAAGTCATAAAGATGTGTTCTCGATTGGAGGTGCTTAGGAGTGACATATAGTAGCGGCAGTAGTAGAAGACTAATGTCAAAGCCATAATTAGAGAAGGGGAGCGGCAGATGGAGGGGAGATGAGGGTGAGCTCAAAGGCGGCACAGGAGATAGAATTGTTGTGGGCTAGTGCAGAATCAGAGACACCCTTGCTGCAGAATCTCTATCAACCAATCGAGGATTCTCATCAGCACCTGATACAACTTTTTAAATCCGTTGAAAATCACTTTAAATAACCTTTCATTCCAGAGGAGGCTTCAGATTTTGGATGTGCTTCTCATCAACATTTTTATGGAACAAAGAGGTGTATCTCCATAGCTCTCTTGTTTTATTCTCCTGTGATAGTTATTTTTTGACTTGATTGTTGTATATAATAAGTCACCTAACATAAAATAATCAATGTTCAGGACAATTGATTAAATAGAAACAAGCTATAACATTTTCCTGGACCATGGGATCCAGCGATCATAGTACAACTATTTCTAGGGTTATATAGAAAAAACTCACAATTTTTATTTCTTTTCTGTTAATAACCTGATTTTTTCCAGTCCCATTTGGTGTGGACCGAGTGGGTATGGCTCGGCTTTTTCTTAGGTCTCCCTTTTTCGGGTTTTCGGCCTAATGGGCTTTTCAACTCTTCTTGTGAGTGGTTTAAAGTCCCGCCGACAATACTATCATTACTGATGTTCTAGTTCGAACAACATTGACCAGATATGGTGGGGTGAGGACTCCAATGAGGTTTGGTTGATTAAAATTTGTCTCAATATCCTTCAGAAGCACGTGGGGGGAACATGTTTAGATTTGAAAGACATGCAGGGCATGTCTCAAGGCATGGGAGCCATATCGGCGTGTAGAGTTAGGAAAAGCATCACCTAAGGAAGACTTTCCTTTGTTAGATGGGCCAGGGGTAATCAATATGCAGAGCCGTTGAGGGAATAGTATGCATAGTCATGCAACGGTGTCCCTAAGTCAATGACTATCCATTTCTGATGGCCTGAGGACTTCATTGAAGTCCGGCCTATAGACACCTCCACGGGTCGCTAGGAGAATTATGAAAACTACCAGGGGTGGATTGAAAGGGGCGTGTGACGTATGAAATGGTTAGGGAACATCTGTATTAATATAAAGTGTGGATACAGGGTCCCTGTACAACGCATTTAGTTAGAAAAGAGGATGGTTGGAGCTTGGAGCAGTTTAGAGTCGTGCAGTTGGGACATTCTTTAAAAGAGAATGACTTCTCTAGGTTTTTGGTAATCTCATTAGAGACGTTCTAGCGTATTCAGGCAGGGTTGTGAAAGAGGTTGGTAAACTGTAGCTCAGAGGGTTTCTGAATCCCAGGCTGGATATGGAGGCTCAGAGGCCAAGAGACGTATGGAGAGAGGCATTTCCTAAAGTAATCTTACCTTTGGTAGACATGCTAGGGGTGATCAACATGCAGAGCTGCTGAGGGCATAATATGCATAGTCATGGAGAGGTGTCCTTAGGTTAATGATTTTACTCTACCAATAACTGAGCAATTTCTGGGAAGTTGAGATTCGGGACCACTAGGGGTTTCTTACAAGGGCTCGGCACTTTCTGGGTATAGAGTGTGGTTTATGAAAAGAGGGTGCGTGAATATGGGAGAAACATCTAGGATGAACTTCATGGGAATGGGTGAAGCCATCCCTTCTCACACTAGTGTGAGACGGTGGTTTTTGCAGGTCTAGCCCATGCACTGAGGGATAGAGGAAATCCTCCATTCCTGACTAAACCCAAGACAGGTTCGATCGTGCATTTTAACATCTTACGGCAAGGATGGAGGGAATTTAAAATTCAATGCAGTTTAATGACATGCTGTGAGGATGGGGAGCATTTTTTAAGATGTTGTGCAGTTTAACATCATGTAGTGAGGACAGAGATGTTGTGTAGTTTAACGTCGTGCAGTGAGGACATGGGGCATTTTTAAACCTATGAAAATGATTTTAGTTGGAGGCATTTCCCTGGATTTTTAATACCTGGTCTTTGCAGCTTCACACAGAGTGGCAAAGACATGTTCCATGCAGTTTCAATCATCATACGGTAAGGAAGTAGTTGCAAAGGAGACTCTTGATCAGGATGTAACTGGGATTGAACATCTCGGCATGTCCAAGACGTGGAGAGGGGTTTCTAGTGTAAATCGTGGTTCCGAGGCTTCTTGTATCAAGAGAGATGATATGGGAGCTCTGAGGCTAGTATGCATATGGGTCTAGGAAGAGTATCGTCCAATGGAATATTTCCTTTCATAGACGGGCCAGGGGCTATCAATATGCAAAGCCACTGAGGGCATGGTATGCATAGTCATGAAAAGGTGTCCGCAAGGCGATAACGATCCTCTTCCGATGGTCGTGAATGATTATGAGGATCCACGATTGACCGGACCACAAAGTCTTTCATTTGGTAACGAAATATATAGACATGTCGGGGATGTACGTCCCAAATTGGTGTTAAAACTCAAAGAATTCACTGCGCTGCTTTATCTTGTGCATTGGGTGCACCTTTACTCCATACAGTTTAACATCGTGCGGTGTGGATGAAGTACTCTTAGTTTAGCGGTCATAGAATTCGGACCATTGGGTGATTATCGCCATAATCACCCAAAGGGTAATTAAGTTAATATTATTTGGTATAATCTAAACAGGTGTGATGGAATGGGGGTGTAAACTATAAGTATGGGGTTTCCTTGATCCGGAGATATGATATGGGGGATATGAGGTCGATAAACGTACAGATCTAGGAAGAGTATCGCATGAGGAAATCATTCCATTGGTAGGCGGGCCAGGGGATATCAGTATGCAAAGCTGCTGAGGGAATGGTATGCATAGTCAAACAATGATGTCCATTGGTCGATGACATTGCACATCTGATGGCGACTGATGATTATGAAAATCTGGGATTTCTCATAGTACAGAGTTCGGCATATGGGGATACTGGTGTCCGAGCATATAAGAAACATCTTAATCGCAACTACCCATTGAGTCAATGTAGCTCAGCCCTGAGTTGATATTTGTAGATGCAGATCATCTTGTTAACCATGGGCAGATACATAGGCTAACCAGGTTGGGATACCCTGGCAATGTTTTTATGTGATAGGGGAACGAACTTGTAAACCACTCCTCCATAAATTTCTGGATCTGGAGGTATGATATGGGGCTATGAGGCCGGTGAGCGTACGGAGATAGGAAGAGTATCTCCTGAGAAAAATCATGCCTTTGGTAGATGGGCCAGGGACTATAAATATACAGAGCCGGTGAGGGCATGGTATGAATAGTCATGAAATGGGGTCCATGGGCCGATAAAATTCCACTTCTGATGGCCATGAATGGTTATGAAGATCCGCAATTATCCGGGTCAGGGAGTCTGACAAGTGGAGAGGATGCATCCAAATGCGCAAGGAGTATTCCCATCTCGTTTCTCTATATATCTTGGGTGGGTCGCGATGAAGTCCATGTAGTTTATCGTCATCCAGTGAGGATGAAGGTGAACTGACATGAAAAGGGGATTTCGTGCCGTTAAACGTCATGTGGTAAGGATGAGGGGTATACATACCAATGTTTTCTTTTATTGGCGGCTGGGCTGGGAGGTAAGATCATGGCGTCACTACGTATCCTTAGAAGGCTAGAATCAAGCCTCACGTAGTTCTTTTTTGGGAATACATCCTGTGCGGGTCTATACCATATGGGGTAAAGGGTGTATTTATATCTTTTTTTAGGGTTTTTCTGGGATAGGATACATAATGACGGTGTCACTGCATATCCTGCAAGGGAAGGAATCATGTCATACGTAGTTATTTATAAAATAATACCCTCCGTGCAGGTCTGGTCTGTACATGGGGGAAAAGGGAATTTTCAATCCTTCTTTGTGGGTGGCTGGACCAGGATGGGGGACATTAGTGTCACTACATATCCTGTGAGGGTAGGAATCAAGCCATTCGTAGTTCTTTGAAAGAGGTTTATCCCGTGCAGGGTTGGACCATACACAGGAGAAGAGGGCATATTTTTCGGGGGTGGCTGGGCCAAGATGTGGAATTCTAGCGTCACTACATATCCTACGAGGGCTAGAATCAAGCCTCGCGTAGTTCTTTAAAAAGAGGATACACACCATGTGGGTCTGGTCCGTACACGGGGGAAAAGAAGAAACTTTTAACTTTATCCGAGGATGGCTGGTCCAAGATACTGAATCCTGGTGTCACTACATATCTTGCAAGGGAAAGAATCAAGCCGTACGTAGTTCTCTGGAAGGGATACACCTCATGCAGGGTTATTCCATACACGGGAGAAAAGGGTATTTTTTATTATTATTTTATTTGGGAGTGGCTCGGCCCGGATATTGGACTCTGGCGTCGCTACGTATCCTTCAAGGGCAAGAATCATGCCATACGCAATTCATTGAAATCAGTGCAGTTTAATGTCATGTGATGTTGATGAATACTCTCAGATTAGGGTCAGAGTGTTTAGACCTTTGGGGATTGGCAGTTCAGCATCCTGCAGCTCAGACGACAGGTGCTTGGCAGTTTAACGTCATGTAGCTCGGATGACAGGCACACAGAAGTTTAACATCCTGCATCTCAGACGAAAGGCGCTTGGTAGTTCAACCTCCTGTATCTCGGACGACAGGTGCAAGGCCGTTTAACGTCATGCAACTCAAATGATAGGTGCTTGGCAGTTTAACATCCTGCATCTTAGACGATAACTGCTTTTGATTATGAAAAATACTTCTTCATAAATCTTTCATTTGTGGGAGTGGTAGTGAATTTCCCGTCCATTGAGATAATGGAATTTGATCTTTTGGAATAGAACATGTGTATTACATATGGTCCCACCCACTTGGGCTCTAGCTTTAGAGGTTTCTTTCTAGGTATCATTGGGGTCTGATGTACCCACACCAAGTCTCCTTCCAATAAAGACCGAAGATGGACATTTTTATTGAAGGCTCGTGTAATCCGATTCTTATATAAATCCATATGGTGCAAAGTGTGCAACTGCTTCTCATCCAACTATTACAATTCACCTAGCCGTTTTTCTGAATGCTCATAGTTGGATAACTGATCACAAATGTCAACACAAAGCGAGGGAAATTAGAGCTTAATGGGAAGGACCGCATCTATTCCGTATACCAATGAGTACATAGTAGCTCGAGTAGCTGTGTGGATTATGGTTCGATAGGCGCACAATGCAAGAAGAATTTTATTCGGCCATGATTTCTAGTCTTTTTCCACCATTTTCTATAGAATGTTGGACATGGTCTTGTTGAATGCCTCTATATATCCGTTAGACACTACATGGTAGTGGGATGAGTGGTTATCCTTGATACCGTATTCTAGATATAGTTTCTCCAATTCAGCGGTTCAGAAATTGGTGTCATTATCCGTCAGTATGGTATGAGGGGTGCCAAATCTGGTGAAGATATTGGCTTTCACAAAGCTAACAATGTTTCTTTTCCCAAACTTCCTTGAGGGGTAGGGCTTCTTCCCATTTGGTATAGAAGGTGGTTTTTGTGAGGATATACTTCAGTTTTTTGGCTGTGGCGGGAGGATATGGCCCCACGAAATCCATTCCCCAAATGGAAAACAACAATTAGTACTTTTCTTTATGGAGTAACTTCGGGGTTGATGTATGAAGTTGGCATGAATTTGGAATGAGTGGAATTTTGTGGTAAAGTTATCTCAATCTCGTGCCACTGTGGGCCAATAGTACCCAAGCCTTTGAACCTGATTGGAAATCTTAGACCCTGACTAGTGTGCTCCCCATACTCTGGCATGAACATCAGTCATAACAGCAGTGGTTTATTCTCCATCAATGCATCTGAGGAGGACTCCGTTGAGGCCTCATTTGTAGAGGACCTCTTGCTGACTCGTTCCTCCATATAGGACAATGTTGACCTCCCTTCTTCGTATTTTCTCTCGTTCAGCCCTGTTTGATGGAAGTTATCCCCGTTGAAGGTAGTTTGCAGAGGGGGTCATCCAGCCGGTGGAAGGAGCATATGGCTCAGGGAAAGGACTGATTTCGTTGATTTATTCTGTCTTAGTCTTCTTAAATTTGTGATCCATATACTCTTCCTGGTTGGGCTTCAGGATGCGCCGTCGATGTACAGTTCCCATGTTGGGAACTCCTCTTGAACCGAGAAGATGTCTTCATCTGGTAGCATGACGTCTGGTGCGGTGGTCCCTGACGAGGGGTTCTCTTCCAAAAAATCTGCTAATACCTAGCCTTTGATGGCCTTCTAAGGCACAAATTGGATGTTAAACTACTGCAGGATGGCTGCCCTTCGGGATAGGCGCTCGGTTAGCATCCGGCAGCTGAGGATGTACTTGAGCGGGTTACTACGCGAGACCAAATGGACTTCATGATGCTGTAGATAATGTCCCAATTTTTGAACTGCAAAGACCGTGGACAAACAGCTCTTCTCAATGTTAGAGAATCGAGTTTCCGCGTCGATCATGGTTCAGCTAAGGTAAGAGAGACTATTTTCACTATCGGCGTCATTTTCCTATGTGAGGAAGGCCCCTAAAAACCTCTCTAGGGCCATCACGTATAGGATGAGAGGCCTTCCTTCAACTTGGGGAATGAGAACCGTTGTGCTTAAGTGGTACTTCTTTAGGTTGTCGAATGTGTCTTGGAAATCATCTGTCCATTGGTACGTAACCCCCTTTTTCATTAACCTCGTGAATGGAAAACACTTTCCCGCCAGGTTGGCTATGAACAGCCTAATGTAAGCAAGGTATCCTTGTAATCCTCTAAAATCAGTGAGATTGCGGTGAGGTGGCAGGGCAAGGATATCCTTTATCTTTTCAGGGTTTACATCTATGCCATGATGGCGTATGATAAAGCCAACGAATTTCCCTACGGTAAACCTAAAGGCGCATTTCAAGGGGTTCATATTCAGGCTATGTTGTCAAAGTTTGTTGGAGACAGTTTCGAGGTCTGACAGGTGATCTGAGCACTATCTTGATTTGACCACCAAGTCATCCATGTATAATTCGACGAATCATACCAAGAATGTCTTAAAGATACGATGCATGGCGCGTTGATATGTGGCACCCGCGTTCTTGAGACCAAAGGGCATGACCCTTTAATATAATACCCATTGAGGGGCCCTACAGGTAGTGAATTCATCATCTTGTTGGGCCATCCTGATTTGATTATACCAAGAATAGTCATCCATGAAAGAGAGAGCCTCATACCCGTCTGTTGCATCGATTAATAACCCAGTGATCGGGACCGAGAAATCATCATTCGGGCAATGCCGATTGAGATCTCTGAAATTGATGAAGACGTGGATTTGTCTGTTGTTATTCTTGAAGGGGACAATGCTGGCTAGATAGATGGGGTATTGGACCTCTCGAATGAAGCCTTATTTAATTATCTTTCCCCCTTCAGCCTCTATTTTGGCCGCATGTGTGTGGTGCATCCTTCTGGCGGCTTTTTTTATAGCCCTGGTGGTCTTTTGGAAGACCTACGTGCTGCGTTACCACTTTGGGATATAGTCCCAACATTTCCGTGTAATTCCAGGAAAAAACATCCGGATGTTGCCACAGGAAAAAGGTATATACCTCGTGCTCCTTGGGAGACATGGCTGTACAAATCAGAGTGGGACTCAGATCTTCATCGGTACCCGAGTTTATTTACCTGAACTCATACATAGTGGTGGAGATACCTTCCTCAAATGTGGGAGGTGCATCCATGAGATCTTCCTCCTCTTCTTCCCCCACATTCTCATATTCTTGATCTGACGGGGGGAGAGTTCCTGGCACGTGCTCTTGGGAGTCCAGAGGTGTGGCATCGTGGGTGTCCCCATTAAACTATTAACCCCCAAATTGAGGGTTAGCAGATGTCTCTACATTGTCACGCTCAGAACTTATGGCTCAAGTCACGAGGATAGTTGAGTGTGTGTCAGGGCTTGAAACCCTTCTCACAACATGGTTGATGGGCAGTACTTAGTCTCCACCAAGCTACCTGAGGGGTTCATCAAGAACCACTTCAAGACAATTTGGATGGGGGATCCAGTCAACACCATTGAAAGAAGTCTTATTCTTCTTTTTCTTATAAAACTCGGAGTCGATGTAGTGTGACTCGGAGAGCTTAAAAGGGGCATTGTCAGCGTGAAATTTCCCACTTTTTCCATTGACTCAATACTTAATACACTGGTGGTAAGATGAAGGAGTGTCCATGTGCTTATGGAGCCACAACCTTCCAAGAAGGGCAATGAATGTTGTGTTCTGCCAGACCACAAGGGATTCTGATTAGGCCACAAGGTCGCCAAAATGGGTTTTTAGCTTGATTTGTCTCATTGGCTTCTGTTCAATCTTGTCGTAACCCAACAAAGTTGTGGATGAGGGTACTAGGTCATCATCACTGTATTCCAAATTACGGAGTGTCTGTAGTGGAAGGAGGTTAACTCCAGAGCCGTTTTCAATAAATACTTTCAGGATCTCAACATCATTTAGTGTTCTAGACATATATATAGTTGTTTGATGTGTCATTGCATGATGGAATCTTCATCCTGATCGGTGAAGGAAATCATATCATTGCATTCATCCGGGCTGGTCTCCGTCCAGTAAATCTTGGCGGCGACTACCTCGGGCTGAAACTCCTGGGGGTTGAGCAAGGCTTCTACGAGCTCCTCCCTGAGATCTTCTGACAAACTCAGGGCATCAAGAATTGAATGTTTGGTTGGTACTGATTCCATCTTCTTAAGGATGTCGTATTTCTGCTCCAACATCCAACACCTCTCCGTTGATGGGAGAGTTTTAGTAGGCATATTGGGATCTTGAATACATGACGAGGAGGGACGGGCCGCAGGGTCGGATTACGAAGGTGTTCCCACGTTCTGGGGGCCTGCCCCGCCCAGTCTGTTTGTGCGCACTAGGCATCTACACACTTGTTCTTCCTCTCATTGGTACCGTATAATGACAGGGCCGAAGTGGCCGCTTGTGGAGGTGTAGAGGTATACTTTATCCTGTTGAGTCAGTTGAGGTGCTCTCCCATGGTTTTCTGCGATATTAATGGTTTGGGCTGGGGTAAAACCATACGGTTGGTTCCGGCCACCACTACGTCTCCCCTGGTATCCCCTGCTTCTATGATTCCCCCTTCCGACTCCTCGTGTTGGGAACCGAGGTCCATAACCATTTCCTTTGTCCAGGGATGACTCCATTGGACGAACAAAATTGATGAAACCAAAGATTAGTTCCTCGTCCTATGACAGATCGACCTGGTCGGTTGTCTCTGAGGGTGTTGTTTGGTGTGTCGGTGCCCGTGGAGCCATGTTTGGGGGCATAAAATCTGATAGTGTCGGGGCTAACTTCGGCCTCGTTGTAGACTTCTCCTCTTGCGCTTGTCTCCTCCCTTTTCAGTTATGCCTGGATGACCAGCTCAGGGAGGTTTGTGAGGCTTATATTGTCAGTTTTGTGGCATTAGGGGTTGTTGGTGGCAACACCGGCTACTTTAGTTGAGCTTAGAGTATTCCCTGAGCTCGATTGATAGTCTTTCGAGTCACCAAGTCATCAAATTTTTGCCCCATCTTTCTGGTGACTTCCTGCCACTCCTCCCATTTGTCAGAGCCGGTGGTATAAATATACGTCACATGTGCTGGGGGTGGTCGCAGCTCGACCTTACCGAAGTCTACCATCCTTTGTAAGAGGTCTTTGAAGACGAAAAATTCGTGAATATTGTGCCCTAACATTCGATGATAGGGGCAGTAATCTAGCATATCATTGCGAATGACCTCTCTGGGCTTCTTTGGCTCTAGGAGGTGGAGAAAATTTCAATTCATGGCGGTGATGAAGTAGTTTCAGACTTGGTCCTCTTGGAATGAGTATTCCTTGTGTCTTCGTTCCACGAACTGGTTCCGCTACGATCCTCTCTGATCATCCCGCTTGGGTGGAGGTGGCCACTGATATACCGGGGGCCCTTGACGATTTTTTGGGGGCCTAGGAAGTGAAGCAGGGGAAGGGGATGGCTTGAGCGCGAAAGAGGAAACTTCAGCTCTATCTATTCTTTTTTCCGGATCCTTTGAGGCTATTAGAGATCTTCAAATTGGTCCGCTGCAAGGATTCTTCAATTCCATGAGCAATGGGAGATAGATTACGGAAGCCAGTGGTGCACTCTACTGGTATGAGTGGTGTCATAGCTCATCCCAAATGTTATCGATGCGTATGGAAAACATCTCATATTGGGGCATTAGCATGTTCATAGAGTAGGTTAGACCCTTCCTTATAGCGATGAAAAACAAGACCCACTCGTTTACTCTCTGTTTGTAATTCATGAGGTCACTAGCCTTTGTTTTAGGCATCGTTGATCTAAAGTGGAATAGGAACTGTTGTCGTAGGTCTTCGCAGCTATTTATAAACTGAACTGGTAGATCCGTATACCAGACGAAGGAAGATCCTTACAAGGTCCGCACGAAGAATCTGAGTTTCATTGCTTCTTATTGTTCTAGATTTCCCATCATAGGGTCTCAATAAGACATGTAATGGATCAAATGATATTTCGGATCACCTGATCGATTAAAAATAGGGAATACGAGTCTCCCAGAATTGGGTGGAGGAGGCGTGTTGATCACCCTATCTGGATAGTGCTTCCAATATGGCTGTATCAGAGCACGTCGATCTTCCATTACTTCCAATAGAGGTTTCAGTGCCTCGATGGTGTTGGAGAGTCCCTAGGTTACATCCTATTAAGACCGGTCTTGGTAGGGTGTAGCCCAAGTCATTGCCTGAGGGTCCGGGTCGGCCGGAACCAATGGTGCATATTTCGTTTGTGACTCCTTCGAAGGGTTCAGAAGTACTCGTTCCGGTTTCTTCCTGACTAGAGGGAAGCCTTGGTATTCACCTGAATCCATGTTTAGGTAGTTGGATGGACCTGGTGCCTCATTGGGTGGGGAAAACCTGGGTCTTTGTGGTGCACTTTCTGGGAGTTCAAGGTGTGGCTCTTCTTGGGAAGCGCTTTCAATAAGACGATTCTTCTGGAGTTGCTCGCCATTAAGCCGCCTTAATTCCTTCATTTCCTCTTCATATCGAGTGAATCTATCTTCGATCATAAGTGGACGGTTTTTATCGAGAGGAGTAGGTGGGTTAAGGGTAACCAGTCCTTTATTCTTATCCTTGTTGGAAGCTCACAGGGTAATCAGAGAAGTGTTAGCTAGAAGGGCGGCCACATTTAAGGCGGACAATTGGTTCTGGGTTTGCACACATGGTGGTACTTTGTGAGTCACAACCTGACCAGAATCATCGTCTCCTGATCCATCCGGTTGTGCATAATCTCTGGTGTCACCCATGGGGTTAACCACCCTGGGATTGATATATGCATATAATGTGTTGGAGGAGAGGTCATCTTCCAAATAAAAATATGATCTCTCGTGCCAATTATTGGTCCTCCCCTTTTTGTCCCGAGATTGCTTCCAGACTCCTTGATGAAAGGTGATGCAGAGAGTTCCTTGATGCGACCTCATGGTACTCCACCCTCTTGAAAGGGATGGTGACTCAAAAGACAGGATAGGGTAGGAACCTCCTCTTCTGACTATCCTCCCTAGAATATAAAATACTAATTCTCATATGGGAGGTTATTATTTATGTGGTAAAAATGCCCCAAGCCATGAGGGATGGAATTGGCTCTATTACCTGAACGTTGAGTCTCTTCCAAATTTTATTGGTTTTACAAGGGAATTTTTTATTAAAAATGCCCCTAGCCTTTCAGGTTGGGGTTGAACCTGGATTGCGGCAGTGGAAGCTGCTATCGCTACCTACCTGATCTTTCGTACCCCCATTCGTGGGTAAGCTTGATTTTATGGCAAGTTCACCTGTGAATGAATCCACTCCGAGGAGGCAATAAATGACCGTAGATTGGCCTCTCTTAGGCGGGAGGCTTGTTATATTCTTTCGGTGGCCTAATTCAGGAGTTATTGAATGGCTTGGTCCCTTCAGGAATGACGCTTCTAGGAATTACTCAAGGCCTATCTTTGTTGGGCATGTCACCCCTCGCGAAAAGGGAGACCACTCGATCGATGTCTTGACATTATGAAGTTTCAAGACATTACGCCAAATGGGTTGAATCACCAATAAGGCGACGCAACCGGTGCAGTGCATGGAGGCAGGCTAACTCAATGTTTCCTTTACGCCTGTTAGGTCGCGGTTCTCGCGCTGGAGGAAGATATTCCAGGTCGATGTATCTCAAGAAGTCTCCAATTGTTTTGACATGGTCTATATACCCATAGTAGGGAAGGAATCTTGATTTCATCCATCAGAGGGTAGCACATATATTGGAGAATATTTCGTGCACACATTATTCTGATAACGTTCTGGGTATGTAGAATGGAGAGGTGGTCGTGGGCCAAAACATAACTGGTATAACAACTCTGGCCAGTCATTTCCTCAGGTGCAACAAGTTGGAACACTCATCAACTAGTAATTCCTCTACCTAGTCAGCCCAACTGAGACGCTTACCGATAGTGTGGTCAGTGGCAATGGGGCTGGTAGGTGTTGAATTATCATATGGTTGATTCCGCAGTGTATCATAAGATGAATGTGGCCCCGAACCGTCTCTTGATTCAAGAAGGGTGTCGTTGGCGACTAGCTAGGAATCTGACATGAACGATCTCGTACTTCTGAGTGACTCGACATATGAGGGATTTTCTGTGCTTTATTCGGAAGGTGGATAACCTTCCCGTCGATATGATATGTCACTGCGGGGAGGACCATCGCAATGGCAGCCACAATGGCGGTGACTACCATTACAACTGCGGCATGGAGAGAACTTGCTGGGTACACCCTTAGGAGGGCCTTCAGAATGTATATCAATGAGGGGAGGTCCTTCTCATTGATCAGCATCTATGAAGGGAGTGCCTCCGCTATTCATGTTGTAATGGTGATGACTACCATTACTACATGACGCCGCACTGCATTGAGAAATTTTGCAGTGCATACCCAGGGGAGGACCTCCAAGGAATATCGCAGCGAGGGGAGGACCTTCTGGCTGCGTAACATTGTTATGGGGAGGCCCTTCACAACAACTTCCATCATGGTGAGGATGGCCATCTTGGTTTGAAGTTCGATGTGTATCCGGGGGAGGACCTTCAAGACACACTGCGACAAGGGGATGAACTTCTAGTTTCATGGACCCATTGTGGGGAGGACCTTCGTAATGGCGATTGTGGTGGGGAGGACTACCATCACAGCTGCCACAATGGCAAGGACTACCGTCACAGCTACCTCATGGAGAATGTGTGCAGAGTACACGTTGGGGAGGGCCTTCAGAATGTACCATAATGAGGGGAGGGCCTTCTCGTTGCTTGACGTCTCTACGGGGAGGACCTCCATTATCTGGGTGGAGAGGACTACCATCATGATCTGATTGTCGGCTGCACAGAGTGTCGGTGCAACGTAACTCCTGGGGACGACGTTCAGGGTAGGTCACGAAAAGGGGAGGGACTTCTTGTCCTGATTAGACATCACAGTGGGGAGGGCCACCTCAGTTGCGACTATGATAGCGAGGACTAGTAACACAATATGTGGTCCCACAGCACATAGAGTGTTTGGAGTGTATACCCCGGGGAGGACCTTTAGGGTGGACCGCAGAAAGTGGAGGTCCTTCTTGATGCTCGATCTTCTAGTCACGTGGAGGGCTACCGTGACTCGCATCAAAAGATAAGCTCTCGTGATCGATCGTTATATGCCCATGGGGGAGGCCCCCGTGGGTGCTCTGGTGAGGACCTTTAGAGCTGCTAGTAGTGACATTGCGGGGAGGACCTTCGCAACAACTACTACCGCTACCATAACATGGTAATGAGGGGGAAGGGTTCCAAGCCTTTGATATTTTCTTAGTGACATTGGGAACCCCAGTGTCCAGCAGAGTGGAGCCATGAACCATCTCATTATTTTCTGTTTTCCTTCGACGCGTTCGGGGCGCTTTCTTGCGGGCAGTAGAGACCGTCAGCTGTTGATAATGGCCTTCACCTTTGGGTCCCTTTTTAATTGTTTCCCATAATGCTGTCAGGATATTCCGACGAACATATTGACTTTTAGCAGGGATATATGCCTGATCTGGAGCATCCACCATGATGGAAGGGTGTCCCCTAGTTGGAACGAGTGAAGCTTCTCGATCCGGTTACCCTTAAATTGTGGAATATGGACGAAGTCCCTCATGGGTGGAAGCAGGGATGTAAATATGCTTCAATTTGGCTATCTCGTCTCTTAGATGAGTCGCCTCAATTGGGAAGATTGGCTCACATGCCCGATTCCTTGCTGTTTCCATTGATGCAATTACATTCTGGAAAGTCTGCATGATATGATCTGGGATCGATACATTCTCCTCCATCATTGCCAGGATATGTAGAGAGACATCTTTGGCTAGAACGGGTATGATGGCCCATTCCGGTATCAGAGTAGGAATATCCTCTTCTAGTCCTCCATTGGTCAGTGGGTACAAAAAATTATCATTTTTTGGGGTAGGTGAACGAATCTTCCCCTGTGTCGGGATATTCCAGCTTATCATTCTGTTTGCCGCCACATAGGGACGGCAGATATTACTTTAATCTGTAGGGTGTTGGTCGTGCATATGTTGGTTCTCCACCATATCGAGTCAGTGGCCTTTTTTGGCAGGGAGATGTGCCTGCGTATTAATTGCTACCACATCTGGATGGCGAGCATTGTTGATCACCACTATATCGGGCTGGTAGGCGTCCGGAGAACCTGCTAGAAGCTGGTCATGCAGGCACTGGGTCACCACCACGTCTGGTTGGTGGGCTTCACAACCTTGGGAAGGGATTTGTACATGCCGGGTAGGTGTCATCCCACATGGGTGATGGGGTTGATGCGGATCGGGGGGGATGAGCGCCTACTCTTATGATGACACCATGCCTGGATGGCGGGATTTGTAGGAGCGATCAGGTGTATGTGAGTGCTCACAATATGTCTCCATGACTAGGAAGTGAAGCTCCTCCTCAGAGACAAGGGTGATGACTAGTCCCTGTTTGTACGTTTTCCTCCCTCGTCGGGTGGTCCGAGGGGCGATGCTAGAGGAGCGTGGTCCTAGATCCTTGGGGGAAATCCTTTTTAACGTGAGGATATTGAGTCATGGAGTAACCGGGATGATGTCTTTCGGCACGGTCCTTAGAGTGGAACCCCCGTTCAGCGGGGGTGAAGTCCTCATCGCTGACCTCATCTGCCTCCATAAGATTAGTGAGATACGCATTGTCTCGTTCTAGGGATAGACTCCCGAAACGGTTCGAGACTGAAACAGGATCTTTCTAGATCTTCTTTCGTGGCCACTGCTGGGTAGGTGACCATGGGGGTCTTGGTAGATTGAAGGGCGTGCATGGCCGCCTCCACCGTCGGGAGAGTACCGCTCAAGTGGTACTCTCAGATCAACGCATCTGAGACCTAGCGTTGATGAAACTGAGTAGGTGATAGGGTCCATCGTTGGTGAGGATGTCCTGCCATTGCGTTGTTCTATGTACGCGTCTCTGAGTCCCTCTGTGATGCCATTGGATCTATGGGGGTTCTGAGTTGTACCTATAAAATATATTAACAAATAAAAATAGCAAACCCATCAAAGCAGCATCTCATGATTACATGCATAATTAATAAACTTTCTTGGCCCTACTTGTGAGTATAAGGGGGAAAATGTGGGATTACATTAAATCTATCATGCTTGGTTAAAAATTCACATCGGGTTCACCATTTTTTCATTTCGCAACTTATCAGATGGAGTGGACTGATGCACCCGATGGTCAATCTCATGTAGGGATGAGCTCCGCTAAATTGCTAAGGTCATGTATATCATTCTTCATTTCAAAACTCCCAATGGTTCCATATCCAATAATACGTGGACCTGCTTTCCAAAGGCATGTGTTTGTTGGGTGATTTATCCAGTAATGCAAAAGAACTCCCATTGGTTGAGAGGATGCGGAGTCAGGCACATCGCACCCTTTTGGGGGGAATTATTTCCTATTCCGGGACCCTCTTATAGATTTAAGACGTATTCATATGTTCATGAATCTTTGGTTTATTCCCAAGTATAGTATCCACCAATTACTCCTTGTTGGAAATGTTCACCTGAATGTAGGGATTCTGAATCATTTAGTCCCGAGGTTTACCATCCCTAATTGGATTAATGACTCCGAGGAGTTTGGAATCATTGATACGGAACTAGTTTGAAGCCTCATAACTAGGCACCCTAGAATTTATTTTCCATCTAGGGGGGACAGATAACGACTGTAGCGTTTGGACCGAACCTATGATATGGGTTTCCTATGTATCTTCATGAGATGAATCAGAATCCAAGTAGTTCGGTAGTGTAGTTCCACATCATGCAGGATGAAGGATTGGGGATTACACTCTGAGGTGGACCAATGAGATGGTGGATGTGGCTTGCACTCTGAGGCATCCCATAGAGTTGGTGAACCTACGTGAATGAGGTCGGAACAACCAGTTGTTGGGATTGAATCTCAGAGAGGGTTCTTACCTACCCTGCCTAGGAGACAAGGATCAAAGACCACGTAGTTCAAATGTTGGGGTCAGGGTTGGTGATTACACTAAGCCCATGTGAGTCATGCTCGGTTTGAGAAACAAGAGGCAGCAAAGACCCAACTATCACGTCACGAAAGGTGCATTCATGGGATGCAGAGTAGGGATAACACATTGAGTGGCCCGAAGAAATGATTATTGGGACTTACTCAAGGATGGAGGCCCAATGGAGACAAAGAGCAGCAGGAGAGGGAATGGGTACCCCTGTTTCCATCTCCCTTCTTGGTCCATGGCACTGGGGAAGAACTGTGGTTCATGGGTCCTACAACCTATAAGAAATTCTAGGGGATTACACCAAGGAGGCTGCCATGTCACTTTTAGAAGAGGTGATAATTACTCACTGCTGGGGTCGATAGGAAACGCAAGCGATGTCCCCCACTACTGGAATGTGGATAAGAAGAAAGGGGACTCCCGGATTCAGACCCTGCACTATTGCGGGTATGTGAACCTAGGAATTCATTGGAAGCCCGCTCTAGGGCTAGAGAAACCCCTTTTCCCTCACCTACAATTGTTATGTAAACTCAAATCAGGACACTGATGCACCTGTAGATTGCATCATAGGGATCATGTGGCTTTGGTAGGGGCCTTGGCTCGGGGCCGATGGATAGTCTTATGAAGGGATTGTGAAGGATCAGGTCGAATTGGAAGGAATTTATCTGACTCGAGGAATGGGAACACCAAAGGAATTGGCGGGCCACATGGGTGTATGTGGAGTGGCGCCCTTCACGTAGCGGGGTGCTACACGGCTGGAAAAGTCGTCTGCATACCAGGGTGGTACGCGGACTGATAGTCATCCCGTGTACCAGGTTGGAACATGGCTTCGGGTTTGGCGCACATACCAGGTTGGTACGCGGTAGAGTTCGTACGAGCAGAGGCGGCCCAGGGAGACATCGGTCGGGGGTTTTTCGGTCAGGGCTTCGCCTGCGTAGGAGGGTTCTAGGTGGTGCGTCAGATCGAAAAAGGGGTATAAACTTCCTGGTCCGTAGGGAGTACATCTGTAGAGGGTCCATGGTTCACAGTCTTAATTTTTCAATTTATTTTATGTTTATGGTTCACTAATTTTCTATGCATTTTTTGGTTCCATATTAATTTGTTTTCGGTTTAATACCTTTTCGGGTTCCCAAATTGGAACTTCACTGTTTGTGAAATCCAAAACTCCTTACTTAGAAATCCTTCCACCCAAATCTAATCGATCCCTTTCTTCTCCCCCTCGATCTCCATTTATAGAGTGGGGAAAGAGATGTATATGTTGTCATGTGGCACCTTTTGCAAAGTCCCATGACCGGAAACCCGGTTTACGGATTACTTGGTAAATCCAAAAATCGTGGGGGTGTTGAATGCACATTCCTCATGAACAAAACTAGTTCAGGGAGTGCTTCATAGGCACGCAAGGCTCCGCCTCTATTCAGTGAATTATGGCTTACGCGTTCCATGCCGGTTGACGTGGTTCGCGGCTGGGGCGGTTCGTGATGGTGGACCAGCCTGGCGCCCGTCCTGCTTTGCATCCACGGAGGGTCCCCGACTCTATTTCGAGAACGACAATGGTCCGCGGAGGGGGCGGCTTTCTAAACCAACCACGTATGATTAATGCTGGACCGGTACGCGGACCAATGGGTCCTTTTACAATCTTGAGTATTGGCCACATTTTGGACCAATTCCATGAGGGAAATTCTGTAAAATCCTTTCTCAAGTATAGGGGATTCCAATTATCCTTTTTGTATTTTTTAGGACCCTACATTCCCTATTTCCATAAACATGTAACAGTGATTTGTAGGAGGTTAATTTGTTGTATCATCTTCATTTTTTCGCATCATTTGACATATTTTTCCCATAACATTAGCATTCAAGTTTTCATTGAAATTCAACTCCACACTTAGAAAAATATTAGTCCCTTTAAAAAAATTCCATGTTTATTTCCAAAGGTTGATCATAAGGGAAAAATCATATTCATTTCATTGTGGTCTTATGATTTCCCTGTAAATTGCATTTGTGTCTCCTTAACAAAACCGTATTCCTGATGGGTTACTCCAATTTCCATATCCACATTGAGATCACATCGAATAATTCCCTCACAACTATTGAAGCCCCTTATGTCTAATTCCAATTAATGACTTGGTTTTAAGCCATTAATGAATCTATAAATCATACACTCAAGGTGGAAAAAACCTTCATAAGCATACATTGAATGTCCTATAAAATTTTCTTCACATGTACCAACAGATTCATCATACTTTTTCGTATGTTAAATGATATTCTTCTCCATATTTTTTCAAATAATATAAGGAAATTACTTGTTGAAAAATATGTTCTTGAACTCGTCCCATTCCATGGACTCAATTTCATCTATTTTCCTCGAATTCTTGATAAGATTCCACAATTGACCAGCTTCACATCCCAAATTAAATAATGTTATGATGAATTTATCATGTTAAAGACATTATAGAACTAAAGATAAATTTTCATCTGTACTGATCCATTGTTCTGCCACTAACGGATTAGAAGACCCGATAAATGAAGATGGATGTTGTCTAAGGAAGTACTCAACTGAACGTTTCTCCCTCCATTTCTCATTTGGATGTCATATATGATTCATATCTAGATAATGTTCTATGATCATGGCTAAAAAATATTTCATTCTATCTCCCATATCATTTTTTCCTCATGGGACAATTATTGCATTTCCCGTCACGTTTAGCAGTGACATAGTTCCTTCGAGATCCATCCATTCGCTAAAACCAAGAAGCATAGTGTGAAAATTTTTAACCATAACAGGAAAATGACATAATAAAGAATAAAATCTCAATCAAGGACACTTAGGGTATTATCCTAGGTTATTCATGGTCATTTATAAAACATTAGGATTTTTTCATATACTTAGACATAATATTATCTATACCTTTCCTTTGATACCAACAATAATGACCTTTTATTTTCATACATTGATATTACTTTTGATTTGATGTACATTAATACAACATATAACAAAACCATGATAAGAACTTATAGTTATAGTATCATTATAAAATGGGAAACATAAACAATAGGTTAATAAAACATCTACATTGTCCATAGTTTATTTCAATCATAACTATAATCCTTTTTGGCATATCATTCTTAGTACCCTTATTCATGTCCTGGGGAAAAGAAACACATAAAAGATTGAGCTCAAATTCTTATTAAGGGTAATAAAATTAAATAACAATCATATCATATTCATAAGAACATTACATTTGAACATTATACCCAACATATAAAAGATCACAATATCATGTGATGGGATAAATAATAAATGTTCAATTTAATCCCAATAGTCATAACATAAGACATGAAATTTTTTGGCATACACATTAAAGGATCATTTTCAATACCATCATAATAGACAATGTCTATTACTGAACCAAGATCACACCTTATTCCTATCTTGTATTGCTGAATAAGATTTACATGACGTTACCTTAATATATATATAATGAGATATAATTCATTTACCAATTCATTTGAGGGAGATATAGTTTCCACCCATCTTATAAGTAAATCATTTGTACATGTGACACAAAAACATAATCCTTTCATCATTGTATAACCCAAGAAATGAAATGGGATTCTTAAATATTATTTCATCCAAACAAAATCCATATATGAAAAATGGATCATCATATAAATAATACTATCATAATAAAAATCAAATAAGCAATAATAGGGATTGAAAATAACATTATTTCATCTTAGATGAAAAATAATTTTGATAAAACACATGAACATAATTCCTGACGAAAATACCATTTCTTCTTAAAAAAACATTTACTTTTCAAAAAATGTCATGAAATATTAAAAGAACAGATTTCAATTGAAAATAATCTTGAAATATTATAATGTATGATTCATTTAAATAATTTTTTTATTAAAGCGTTATAATTTGTTCATTTTTTATAAGTTAAAAAAAGTCTCCACGTACTTTTTCCCGAAAATTCAAAAAGTACCTGGTTTGGTAAACAAAAAGTTTCCTTCCATATTATGTATTAAAAGTAAAAAATGGGTAAAAATGACACTTAACAAACATATAATAATAATAATAATTTTATTATAACATTATTATAATACATGTACATGTATGGAAAATATATCCATAGTAAATACATACTTATAAACAATCTCGGTTAAAAATGAGATTGTGAAATTATCACATTACAAAGGTCCAATAGGCTTTGATTATATTTGAACCTCATGTATAATGATATAAATAATGATTCTTATTTATTAAATAATTGTAATTATTTTTATGATACCATTTATGATTATATTTTCATCTGTTGGTTAGTAACATTTCATTGTTACTCGTTATTTGGGTATTAACTTGTTTGTGTTCTTATATTTGTTTTGTCAGATAAGTTCATATTACTCTAGAAAGGTTATACTTATATCATTTAAAAAATGGTACTATTAAGATATATATCATATTTATTAATAATGATAATTTATATAATAATGGTTTAATGAATATTATATAGAAAAAATCACATCACATCGTAGAGATGGTAAGTTGTACGTGTGCATGAGCGACGATATAGTTCTCGTACTTGATGAATGGTAATAAATTGAGTGGTTAATAGTTTCTAAAAATTAGTATGTAGTTATTTTAATCAAATATAGTTATTATTTCCACCATTATACCCATCCAGGTAAGGTGATGGGGAGAAATATATTACACAATGGCAGGTAGATGGTAAGTCGTACGTACGAACACACAGTGATTTCATTTTTCATAGGATGGATAGATGGTGAAATATGGTTTATTCATATTCATAATAACATATAAATATATAATGTATACTTATTTTGTTACTTTATAATGAAAAACTAAAGAAGAGTATGTATAAGAATAAATAAATTTTAATGAATCGGTATAAGAGATTACCTCTTCCACAGCGTGCATCTTTTAAATATCCTCTTAGGGCACTAGAGTATGCCTTCGGAGAAGAAATAAAAAAAATACAATGTTTCAATGAATATTTAAAAGAGAATTGGGATGTGGTTGGATGAACATGAATGATCAAAATAGAGTTAAGAGGAGTTGGAAGAGGTGCCTTTTTATAAAAGAAGACATGGGCACCTTAGGAAAATCTCAAAATATTTTTTTATTATAAATTCAATTTCAAATAAAAATTGTCCAAACCATGTTTAATTTAATGATAAAATTATTTTAGTTCAAACTTCCATTTTAAAATAATTTTTAGAGATGTATAGTATATTTTTTATCCTTATATATTTTGGTTAACCCTTATTTTATCCTTTTTAATATTACCGTGATATCCAAGTTATTTACAAATTGTGGTTTAATGTATTTAACATATCCTATAAAACGACCCAAAAAAGTTATTTATCACCTATTTGGACTTATATTTACCATTTGGTATAATCTTATAGTTTTTGGAATTTAATATCATTTAGTAAACTATTTTTGGTTTTATATAATGAATTGTGTCAATTTTATACATTATTCCTAATTGTTTTTTTTAAATTAATAACCAACTTGATTCCTTATAAACTATAGAATTAAATAATGGATAATATGTTAATATAATCCAAAAATTAGTTTATCAACTCAATCTATCAAAATTATATTTGTTTTAATATTTATTAATTCATTTATTTGAATCATTCATTAATGAGGTAACCACATGTTCATAATTGCATCATAAATAAATATATTTATCTAATTTCTAAAAATTATAAATAAAATAACATGATGTTGGAAAATTGTTTAGCTTTGTAATGACTACTTATAGACATGTATATCTATTATATAATAAAATATTAAAATCGACTAATAAAAGATATATGTTAATGTTATAATTATCTTTACATTAAATTAATTATTATTAAATGTCATTTTCAAATCCAATTGAATCCATGGGGTCCCAAAATCGACCCAACAAAAAACGTGGTCTACTCTATCCCTATAAAGGATTATGAAACGTTTTGGGATAGTTTTATATTATTAAATTTTTATTTTCTTAACCTTATTTACCAAATTTTCCCTTTAACCACGGTAAATATAATATTTACTGAAGTTTCTATTCATAATGTCCCTAAAATAAAATGTAAATATTAACACAATTTGGTCCTTCTGATTCCAAATATAGAATCCATTTTTTACAAATTAAAAATTCAAAAGTAACTGTAAATAATTTATAATTAATTCAATTGTTAAAATAAGAAAACATATTTTAAATGTTAAAACATTCCAAAATATTGAAATGATTTTACCAATTATTTCAATTTAAAATTACTACAAATTGAATACATAATATTAAATGCTAAAAAATATGCATTCAATTTTTTTAAAAAAACTTTATATTACAATTTATCTATATATATTATCTGGCTTAAAAAAGATGTTTTGAATTAAATTTTTTCATATTTTTATTATTAATCAAAAGTAGAAAGAAATTAGAGAAATTTTATAAAGTTATCCAATGTATAATTTTATATCCCTTTTAAAAATAACATGTATATTTCTCCATATAATATTTTTGATGTGTCAAAATATTAATTTAAATGAGTTCACCATTCAAAGTTGAAAAATTAACCATTTTCAAAAAATATGTTCTTATACATAAAATATTGTTTTATTAATTCCCTATTACTAAAATATATATTCTATGAAAATGAAAAATATTTAATTAAGTATATAATACATATAAATCATTAATTTCATCACCAAATTTAATTCACTCAAAAATAAAAATATCTAATTGATTTAAATTTTTCTTAAATAATTAATATCCAATGAATTCATAATTCATTTTCATATGTTAGTTATAATTATTCCCACTAACACAATGACTATGATATAAAAATAATTTTACATTAATGGAATCTCATCATACGTTTAAACTCATGATTGTGTGTAATGAAATCTACTAATAAATAATTTTTTAAATAAAACATTTCATAAAAACATATGGGTGTTTCAATGGTTTTCCCATATTTTGTGTCAAAAGTTAGAGCCATCTCATTATGTAGAACTAACAATTTTTCATAGGTGTACATGTTATCTAACCATAAATAAACTATGAGGTTTGGATCTACAATTTTACACAGATGTGTAACATGGTTGTTTTGCCCTATGTGTAAGGTCTTACAAACAATTTAACACACTCTTTGACATACATGGATGATGGTCATAGTTATCACTAGTTTTTTGATTCACATTGGGTTTCTAAAAATGTGGATTTTAATTCTTGAAGATCCTGAAACACAATGGAAAACACATGTAACCTCTTGGATCTTAAAACCATCTAAAAACAACCTTTCAAACTATCACAAAAATATAAATTCTATCCAAAAACTCTGTTTAAGATTTGTATCATCCACCAATTGAAAACTTCGTAATTTCATTAATATTTCCATATTTCGTAGACATGATACCTTACATAAGAGGTTTTTCTATTTCCATATATAATTTAGAATGAAATTATTATTACTTTTTTACACTTCTCTAATAAAAAAATCATCAATATATATCTTTCTAAAAAAAATTTATACTTATTTTCCAATAACAATTTATATGGAATTGTTATATTATTAATTTATTTTATTTTAGAAAATTATTTAAATAATTTATTATTTAAGGAAACAATCATCAAAATTTATTTTTTTCGTTCTCATGTTTATATTTTTATTTTAGTATTTAGTATTTTTAATTTTTAGATATTTTTTAATGCTTTTAGCATAACTGAATAACTAATGTTATTTTCAACCATTATGTAAATTTTTATCAGTTTCCATAAGTAAATTACAATTATTTAGATGAATTTTTACATGTGTTTAGACAATGATATTATGTTTGGAACATTGATATAAATGTAGAATAATTATTGAAACACATGGATTTGAATAATTTCCATTCTTTATTTAACATTTATGAGTGAAAATATTTTAATTTTAAATTATTCTAATAATTATACCCTTTTTGTTATATTATTTAGTCATGCATTGTATAAAAAACGTTATATGATTGTAGTGAGAAAATCTAGATTCTAAAAAATGTATAAAAATAAGTGTGTATATGTATTAAGTAATTTTGATAAAACATTTTTAAACCATATATAAATTCTTAGTCCCCCCATAATACCTTATAAACCATGTAATTAATAATTTAAATGATTTATTATAAACCTATTTATCTACATATAGAATACTAATTGTAGTTTTTAGGATTAAAATTATATAAATTTATAGAGGCGGGTTTATTTTCATAGATTGATGGGAGGTTGAACATATATTGGGGAATGATGTTTAGTTGTAGGCTCTTATTATAGGTGGAATGTTTCATTATTTAATATACAATTATATTTTTTTAAATAGTGAAATTCTCTATCAAAAAATAATATATGTTAAATTAAATTAATAACAGATAATGAAGTAATATTCAACCTCTATTAGGGTGAATTGATATATAAAGAACTCAAGTAATAGGGGAATAGATATTTCGGTGATATATTTTTAAGGAAAAAATATGAGTAACATTTTAATTCACATATTAATTATTATACTTGTATACATAATTATCAAATTCACCAAATTTGATGCTTTAAATTTTATGATCATTTTAAAAAAATATTAACCTTCTAAAAAAATATTAAATCCCAACATATTGGAGAAAAAATTAACCCTATTAATATAGATTTTATAAATATATTAAAATATTCATAATTTTATAAATTTTTAAAAATTTATTAATTTTTACCATTAATTATAGAGAGAACTATTTTTAAGAATATAAGAAAAAATTGACTTATGGGTGGAATGAAGTAGTTATAATTATTTATGAAAAAATTTAAATGAAATTATGTGATTTATTACATTTAAAAGGTATGAAAAGTCTATTATTAATGATGATTTATATAATTATGATACTTATCGATTGTGAGTTTAAATTTTACAGGGGTATACAATTATTTTATTTGTGGATAATATTTTATTATGATTAAAAATGATATGTGTGGTGGGACTGATATAGTAATATTATATATCTTTAACAAGTATATTACATGATAATTTTTTGTTCAATATATTAAAAATACATTCATATAATAAAAATATTAATATTTCGAATTATTTTTTATATATATTTTTATATTCCATCTGTTCGTTGAAATTAATATATTTAATTCAATATATGAATCTAATTGAAAATGATGATCCATATTATTCTCAGGTAGTTTTTTATTATTTATATAATGAATAATTTTTTTCCATAATTTTGGATATAAATGGTGAATATAAATATTACATAAATTACATTCTACATTCCGTAGATTGTGGTATATAAACTCTTTCAAGGGAAACATGAGTTGAAGTGGATTTTTGTGAGGTATTACATATATTTTTAATTATGTATGGAGAATTCATAAACTATAAAAAAACATTTTAAATCAGTGATTTAACTTTTTTAATGAGTCATATTATTTGTTCATTTTTTCTTTATCTTTCATTTTTTCTTCACCCACTCTAAATTTCTAAAATGAGGGAATATAGTGGGATTCACATGACAATATAGTGTATGGAAATACTTTGATGATAAAAAGCAATGACTATTCATTATAAAAAAATTAATGGTTCAAATATGGTTTATAAAACAATGTTGAAGCATAATTAATTTCTAGAGTTGAATTTAGTTTCACCCATATGTTTGCTCCCTTCTTTGAAAAAACATGCATCAATAAAATGTAATCTATATAGTTTCCTTAAAAATGATATACCTGAACTACCGATATATGAAATTGATAACCTAACCATCAATATCAACCCCCATTGAATTCATAACCTCTCCATGAATAAGAAACATTACCCATATCCCTTTACTTATATTTAATTTTCATTTTATTAAGGTTCATAAATATATACACCACGTAATCTACTATTAACTTTTTTATTCAATTTCTACATCATTATTGCTTGATTTATTCATAATATCCAGTCCATAGAGGACAAGGGTTTATTTTATCTAAATTTAAATTTTGTGGGTTTAAATATGAATCGATAAATTTGGGTCCTTAGGTTATTACTCGTTATTTTCATTTATCCTTAGATTATTTATATGTGATTTGACATAAGAAATAAGGGTGGTTACATAATCTCTCCGTTTTTTATAAAAAATGCTTCATTAAAATTTCAGGTATCATTTTAATTTCTTTTTAAATATGTTTAATTCTTGGGGTGATTATTGGAATAATTAATATTTTGGATATAGTTTTTACATTTTATTGAAAAAATGGAAAAATAGTGTTTTAATGAGAAATGTTATCTTTTTTGAAGTCAGTTATGGAAATGGATTGTTTAGTGAGTTATGTGACATCAAATAAACCACATTGGAAGCCCCATGATTTTGGGTTAGATAACCTATAGTAGGTTGAGGACCATAACACAAGGTTGAGTATGAGCCGATTATTGAATTTACTTATATGGAACCCCCTATATCTAATGAAGATATTACATATGTATTACCATAGATAAATAGTGAATTTTTCTAATATGCTCCATACCCTTTATGGAACTAGGAAAAATTTCATGTTTCAAGTTATGAAATTATTTTAAAATTATATCCCATTTAATCAAACTTTTTTTTCAATCAATTTCATAAAATCCTTTTTTTTACTATTATAAAATTATCAGGAGTTTTTTAACAAATAATTTACATTGGAACACTTTATGAGAACCTATTATACATGTTATTCTCATACATTTCATTCACTAATGGTGTATATTGTCATTATGCAATCTGGTGAATAAATATTTTAGGGTTCTATATAGAGGGGAGTGTTACCCATGCCTCCTTCTTTTATTAATGACAAGGTGGCAAGGTAGGGGGATGAAACACAATTTCACAGGGAGAGAAGAAATTGGTATTTTTTTGTTTATTAAATATTTAGTCTATTTATATTGACATGTATCTTATCTTAGGCTTCCCATCCATCTAAAATTATTTTCTAATGTGGATAATAATAGTTTTATAATATTATTGGAAGGGTATTTTTGTTGTTTAAAATTTTGAATTATCCATGACGTGAATTGTACTAAAATTAACTACATGTTGAGTTAGTGACTATATAATGTATGGTGTGGTCTTGTTGGTTTCCTGTTTTGGAAAATTTGTTTAAATTATTCTTTTTAGAGAAATCATTCTTAATATTATATCCCACCACACCGAGGCACTTTTATCAATCATGTAAGGATTAGGAAATCCCTTAAGAAATGTCAGGCACTGCCTCAGGTGCTCGGGTTAGGGGAAATCAGGGTTGGATCCTAAAAAATTGGTACTAGAGAAACTTATTATGGATTAATTATATTTGGGATTTCCTAGTATTCATGTTTTTGGATAGTTTTTATTCAATGAAAATTGTTCGGAAAGGTTGTATGGTAAAAAATATTATTTCTATAGTATGAGTCCTATGGGATGTTGGGGAAGAAATATTGAATTTATTTTGTATTTATAGATCCTATTATGAAGAATTCATTACTGAATACAAATCATATATGAAATTCTTATAGAAGATTGTTGGTGGATTTGTCCCATTTCTAACACATTTAAGGGGGTTTTAAATAAGTTTTTATGTCTTTGAATTTTGTTTTTGTTTTCCATTTTTATGGTTTTCTTATTATTAGATTGTATTTAGTACCATTTTACCATAGATACCCTCATTAAATAATTTGTAAGGAATCACAGATTACTATCCAAGAAAAAATCATTTTATTAATGAAGGGTTTTTGAAGCATTATTAATAATGGTTTGAGCCATGGACTATGGAGTTGGAATTGGACCCACTTGGGAAAAAAAGTGGGTTTTGGATTAAATTATGATTGAGATCAAAACATTATTGGATATAATCCTATTTTTTTTTTGAAGAAGTAATGATCCTACGAAACTAATGGATTAGTTGAATATTATTGAGACAATTTTTTAATACCTCAATACTCTTGACTCTATTTTGGTGATGTGGGATACCTATATAATCATGAACTAATAAAAAGACTATGTATGTCCATTGGTTTAGATAAGATGAATGACTACCTAGAATTTATCTAATTTAAGGTGGTCTTAATGCAACAGTTTATCTTAGGATGATGGCCTTATACATGTACAAGGAATTTGAGACCCTATAATATGGTGAAAATAAATTTATGAAGTCATCAAACTGATTTTAAAATATTTAACACTTCTATAATGATATTGTCTCAAATAAAAATATTAAGGATCTAAAATTTTATATGATACCATATGATGATATAAGAACATAAGTTTTCATCCAAAAACATCAAATTTACACCATTGTTCTTGGATGATCCTATGTAATATAGATCGACCTAGGAAAATTTTAAGGGTTTTGGGGATTCTTAATTTCCATTGATGGAGTGAAGACATCCTTTTTAATATAAGAGGATGTAAGATGAAAGGATAAGAGGTAGTAACAATGGTTCAAAAATGATATAATTTCCTATCAAATCCTCTAATATTAGATGTAAATCCCCTATTTTTTATCATTTTGAATAGTTATTCCATATTAATCCATGCTTTCTAGAGACCCAGAAGGCCTTCCCCATTTGTGATAATATTGGATTCCTTCAAACGTTATTTAGGATGGTTCTTCTAATGAGGAGTGGTGTGGGAACCTTATATCCCCCGGAATCGTAGGTGTAGTTCGATCTTATAAGAGAACATATACCTTATTCTCATTTGTCTGTATGAATAATGGATTATATTATGGGTGGATTCAAATGAGGGATAAGAGTCAAACCAGTGATAGGTCTCAAACATAGGTGGAGAGAAAGAAAATTCTTGTATTGGAGTAGGTCCCTATTGAATTTTTCTTCCGACCATCTATGGTCAGTGGTATATTATTTGATGAATCAGCAATTGATGTTGATTTATTTGATAATTATGACTATAACGCATTTATTTATTCTTTTATTATGTATGTTCAAAAACATAGCTAAGAACACATGCCTTATAAAATGGAAATATTGAATTTTATAGGGAATAATAGGGTATATGACATTCATCATCCATAGTTTGTTTTTTCCCTATCTAAATGGATATTTCTTAAGAATTACTCTTCCTAAAAATTGACCACTTTGGCCTCGACTCTGGTAAATAATGAATAATGATTTTATAGGTAAATATAGATTTATATCTCAAAAGGGTGTCTTTCACTACCCCTAATTTGAATGATATAATATTCCAAGATGAGTGATACCTATAGTTCAATTATGTGGGGACCCCATTTCATGTTTTTGATAGGCTTATATACTAGGTTTCTGCTATATTGTTGAAATTTGAATAATTGGATTCTTGGAGTGTATTTTATATTTTGATATATATTTCCCTAAATTTTCCTAGACAACCTCTAAGGGTTTTTACATGTGTGCGTGGTCAAGTTCTCAATCAACATCATTTTTTAGACCCAAAAAAGAATCATTCAAATCATATCACATATAAGTATTCAAATTAAATAATATGAAAATATGGATGGAATACATTGAAACAAAAGGGTTTGTTTTAGTTAGTGTAGCTCCATAGCTTCCAAAATGACATTTTCATAGAAAGAATAAGGTCTGTTTCGAATGTAAATTTATTATGTAATATTGAATTATTTATTGATCAAGAATAAATTCCATTTAATCACATTAAATAATGTTTCGATTAGCAAATGGGGTATTAGTCATTCTCAAAAATTGATCTTTAGTGGGGGATTCACCAGCATTAGCTGAGATCGGCATACATTTTGAAGAAGAACTTTTGGAAAATGTGTAGATAATATGATTATATTATTATGAATCTTTTACTAACTAAATATATTATATTATCCATATAATTTTATATCGACACATTTCATTGATATATAAATTCATTCAAGGTTATATTTGTTGATGATATCATTGTATATTTAAAATATGAAGAGGTCAATGAGAGATATTTTGGGATCATATTTGATATATTTTTAGATCAATTGATTTATTTCAAACTATATAAATATAAAATCTATATGAATAAAGTGAAAATTGTAAGGAATGTTGACTCTTAGAAAAATAAATTTGTCAACACAAAAATGTTAAATATATTTTTGTCTTTAAAGGATCATAATAATTTCATCAATAAATTATTATCTATAATATTAGTATGATATTAGTAGTGATTCATCATTGATATAACTATGATTTATTCTCCCCTGATAACAATCACTAAAACAAGGTGAAATCATTATGGACTCTTGAGTTAAATCCCTCATTTGCTAAACTGATTTATTGATCGTTTTCTTATTGCATCTATATTCTTCATGAAACTGGTTAGCTTTGTGTATTCTTTTGTGATGCATATGTTGGGGGTCTGGGATATTTCTTCATGTTTGGTAATCATATAATGGATCACAACTCTTAAAAATTTCGATCACATTAGAGGTGTGATCTTAGCATGTACATTGAGTTAGAGGTCATTATGATTGCACTTAATTATTGGTGGACCAATATATTTTGAATGATATATATAGTTTATTCTTATTATATGATATATGAAATATTTTAATTCCCAATGACCTAAAATTTATTATAAATTCACATAAATGTTGAATTTATAGTGTTTTATTATATGTATTTTTTACGGCATGAACATTGTTTACATAACCATGTGGCCAAACCATTAATGCTTTTATGTGAAGGAAATTCCTCCGAAATGGTTGGTAAACTATTAAGAAAACCTTGTGGCCAAATTACGTAGACTGCCCAATTTATATTAATAATGAAATGAATAATCTACTACTATCTGAAATTAATATCTTCAAAATATTCATTTCATTCCTCCCAACCATAGCCCCTCTACATATATGATTTTACCCCCACTCCACATTAGTGGATTACTTATTCATTTTACCAAGGTTTTTCAAGATAAACACCATGAAATATTCTCTTTTATTAACTTATGAGTTTTTCTGCTCATATAACATGGGTTTATTATTTTCCTGTGGCCATGGTGGCCACATTTATAATTTATCTAGACCTATATGATATTTTTTAAGTTATATGTATTACCAATGTGTCATAATAAATTTTCTTCTCCTTTATATGAACATTTATGTCATTTTCATGTGATTTTAGCTTAAATAATTTATGTCATTTCATCCACTCTCCTTTGATAGTATAACTTTTGGTACATGGATTATATAGTAATATTATCTGTTTTTATGAAAGATAATACATGATTGTTTGTGAATTTGGGAATAAATAATAATATTATTAAATTTTTTACATTATGTTGGAAAAAAATATTTATCATGTTTTATATAGAAAAATTATCTAATATTTAATCATGTTTTTGAAATGGTACTTGTGTCTTTATATGTTACACCAAATGAACCTCATGGTAAATCCTAGGATTTAAGGTTGGAGAAACTAGAGTATTGAATTTTTTCTTAAGTTATTTATATGAATTATCGACTCGTGTTTAAATTTATGTGTCCCACATTATCCAGTTAGGTGGATAGATATTTATTCTTCTATATGAATATTTTTTTTTATATTAGGATCTATATATTTTGTAACTAAATGGTGAACATCCATTATTCATGTTATGAATATCAATTGTAAAAATTTATTATATTAAATGAAAGCATCTTATTATTTTCCTTCCATAATAATATTAAAATACCATTCTATATATTACATTAAAACTACTTCAATTTTGTTTTTTATCAAAAGATTTATTTTGGAAGATATAGTAACTCATTATTGAGTATGTTATTCTCAAACTATAAATAATCCAATTATGTAATCAGACATTGTTCCTTCTTCTATAAGAAAGAGGAAATGTGTTGGTTATTAGTAACAGTTACTCATGAAATATTATTTTTGTTATGTGATTGTGACATGGAGGAGGGACTATATCATGTGACATTTATAGATTGATATATCTTAAATTTTAATAATTTTTAACATACATTGTTTATTTATATTAACATGTATCATTACTCAATTATCCCATCCTATCACCTTTATAACCTAATAATGATTGTTATAGTGTTATGGTATTAGTATCAATTTTTTTGGGTTGTTTACATCATTTATTTATTTATTAAAGGTGGAATATTATAATTACCTATATATTTATTGAATGAATGAAAAATAAGTATGAGTTAATGCTAGGTTATTGATATGAACAATATGGTAAAATTTTAATTTTGTGGAAAATTATTTAAAAATTCATACTCATTGATTCTCAACAATTAGCTGCCATGCATGGGGTATTTAAAATATATTTTAGGAAATGATATGAACTAATGGGGATTCAATGGTCAGGGGAACCCCATTTTGAATCATGAATCAAAATATTTAGTGTTCTTAAAAAGTGACACAACCTGATTGCTTTCTTTTATTATAGAATATAATATTCCACTAATATAGATTCATTTTCCATTAACATTATTTAAATGGATGAATGAGAATTAGCATATCATTAGTAATGAAATTTCATTTTAACATACCATGAATGATTCCCTAAATAAAATATAGTGATGTTACTACTTGGGAATATACCACCAAAAATGATACTATATATGAAAATTTAGAGATATTGAAATTTTAATAAAAATAACGATATCGCCCATTATTATGAAGGATAGTTTTATATATAATCCAACCATATTTCATGACATGTTTATATTTATAAACATCCTAAATACTCTATTTAATGTAATTAATACCCATAAAAAATCAATACGCCTGATAAGGGAGAACCGATGAGGATGATATTGGGAAGGAAGTATATCATTAGGCATGATAAAACATATAATTGGAAGTTATTATAATTTTTTATTATTACTCCGAAGTCAATAACAAAAATTGATTATTTTGAATGAAGTAGATGAACTAAAATGGAATTAAATAACTTTGAAAAGAGATATCGATAATATGAAAGATGTCATAGATAAAAGGATTTTTTGGTGCCTTTTATTTGGAGGATAGTATATTTCCCTAATATATTTTGAATATTATTAGTTTTGTAAATAAAGAATCACCAATTTATTTTCAAAATATATAAATAATAAAATGAGAAATAATTTATTAAAACCTATAATTACATATGATGTAGAATTTTATAGGATTTAAATGTAATTAATTATTATAGCTTTTTATGTTATAAAATAGTTTAGGAGTGAGACTTACGGTGCATTATAATTTTGAAAAGTATCATTTATTATAAAATTTTCAAAATTGAGGTTTTGTGGATATGTGACTAATGGGATGAATGATTTAAATAGTTTACAGAATCCAAGAAGAAAAGAATGTCATCATTACAATGATTATGGTTATGAAAATATAATTATGTTTATATTATGTAAATGATGGTTTTCTGAATGAAAATATATATGTTTTGTTGAAAATATCTCGACTCTAGTATCCTAGAGTCAATGTTTACATTATTACATTGGTTGTAGCTACAAGTGATAACATCCCAGAAGCCTTAAATGTTTAGTGGTATTGGAAAACAATATATATAATTTAAATTATCATTAAATTTTGATACATGAATTAGAACATAGTATGTTATTTTAAAATTAAATGATTTCATTTACCATAACCCTGTATTTCAATCATAATACATTTACAAGCATCCTTGTAAATGGAAACATAATAATCGAGGTGATATCTAATCCTCAGTAAGGGTATGTGTATGGAAGAAGATAAAATTAAAAACTATGTAACAATCAATATGGAATTGTAAATAATATAAATATATTCCATTTAAAAAAATTACATGAAAATGATGAATATTATTGAAGGAATAAATTAGTATCAAATTAATTCCATATAAATATTCAAAGGAGCATGAAACAAATCCAAGGATATTTTAACTAAAATAATAATCACATGGACACCAATATCTGATCTCACAATGAAGTAATGAATAATTTTGGAGATCAAAACTATGTCTTTATGAACTCTATCTATGAAATCTAACATAAATTCGTAAGTCCTTGGCCACAAACCCCAAATAGTTTGTCTCGTGAGAGTTGAAAATAAATCGAGGGGTTATATCGGGCCTCACAATCATGTTGAAATTATAATTATTTCACCATATAATAGTGTAAAAACCTAATAAACATAAACATACATATCAAATATCTTCCCCTAAATAATATCATGAATTTACCCAATCAATGTAAACTATCATCAAACATCTAGATTTATTTGGTGAATGGAATCCAAATATTACATCCACAGTCAAACTAATAATAAAAAATCTAGAGAAATAATAATTACGATATCATTATAACATAGTCCTGATTTAGTATATGTAAAATATCAGTTTTTTATTGATGAAAAAAATAAAAGAAAAATTACATAAAACATTATTCTATAGAATTACATTTTTCTTATTTAGAATAAGTTTTAAAAAAAAATTTGTAGAATATTTTGAAAAAAACATTCTTTCAAAATAATCTAGGAAATATAAAAATAATAATTAAAAATAAATGACTAGTAGTGATGTTGGGAAAGTCTGGTTTATTCCATGTATGTTAAAACATTTATTTATTAATCTTTTTTATTTGAAAAGTAAAATTTTACATTAAATTGAAAATGATAGAAATATAAAATTTAAATTATTTTGAAAAATTAATATCATGGGTAAATAATATTTTAAAATTAAAAATAATACTATTAAAATTTTTCTAGAAATGATTTTTAGGGATCATGGATTATGAGGAAAAAATATTACTTGAACAATAAGAGAAATAAAACTCTATTTGAATGAAATATTTATCTAAATAATTTTAGTTAAAATAGATATATAAATGGTATTATTACATAAAAATTACATTATTAATAATATTATAATAAAATATATTTGGTTTAAATTATAAATATCATGAAATTCCACCTGGGGATACTTGAAGAAAAACAATCTCTAATAATAATGAGATTATGAGATAAACTCTTACCACAATGATATCATTTCAATTGTAAGAACCATGAAAGAAATAACAAAAAATATATCGTTTAGATTAAATTAATATGTATAGATTAAACAAATAAAATATCATAATTGTAGCAGATACACCACACAAAATAAATATTTGGGGAATATCCCATATGTCTCATGAATGAAAAAGTGAAATGATAAACCCTTACCCTTGGCCTAAATTCCTTCATAAATATTCGAAACTACATGAAAATAAATATGGAATTATATAAAATAAATTTAAAAACATAATTATATATATAAAAACTTATATTATTCATATATATTATTTTATGACCTATGTATTAACAATTCATTATTAAATTCAATATTTCAAATAATAACACCTTCATTTTTCATGTATGTTTTGATTCAGTATTGTTTTATTTTTATCATGGTTATATCATCTACAGATTGTAAAAATGCTGTAAATACCATATATATTTTCTATAAAAGTTTATTTAATAGTTCCTAATTTTTTTATATGTAAAAAAAACTTACATTATGAAGGTTCTGGGCGCAGTGGAAACACGGTTGGGCTGGAACCCACCTTTAATTTTTACCATTATCAATAATTATTTCAGGATCAATTCGACAATGAAAAAAAATCTCAAGGAATAGAATCAATGATTTAGATAAAGATGTAATATGCATACAACCATCAAAGTAGATCTTGCACATCATGTTTATAATAAATTTAATAAATATCATAAATAAAATAATACCTAGTTATTTGGTATTTTCTTCATTGATGATGTTGATCATTGGGAATGAACATTCTAGATTATCTCATTACACTTGCAAGGATCCAAACTAGAATCCATTTAGTTGTAATGTACATGTTCTTTGATGGCCTCTGATCGACAACACTCATTCTCCGGGTTCTAGCGCAGTAAAACATGTGTCATGTGTTAGTCATCATTGATCACTTGTTCTTCGGGATTTAAGAACATATATAGTTCTTTAGAGGGATTGGAAGACGATTCGATAGAGAAAATTATTATCACGACAATTTTCAATTAACATAGTGTGTGGTGTGTTCGCTATGGTACAATAGATGTATATGTCTATTTAAATGCATGGAACTTTAGTTACATTATTTAATATCATAACAGCAATTAAGTGCGTTCCATAACATAGAGAATACCGATGCTCCTAATAATATTACTGTGTCATTATTTATGGTACACCAACTTTCACAAAACATAATTATGAATAAAATTCAGTGTCACAATATAATAGCACCATCATTATTATTTTATCTTGTTCCATCTAATAAATGTTTACCATCATTCCAATAATTATTTTACTACCAAACCGGCCATGATATACTCAAACTCCACAACCATTTATTATACACCGGAATAAATAAATAAATAATTTATTCTATTAAATTAATATTTTATTTATAGACTAGTAAATATTTATTTATTAATTGTTCAATAAAATAAATAAATACATTTAATTTAATTTATAAGATCATCATAAATTGAAAAAAATTATTCCACAGCCATTATAATAATTTTTATTTAATTAAATAAATTAAAATATAATTTAACCAAGACTTCCAAAAACACCTATTGTGTGACCCTCTTGGATTTTTTATCTCATTGAAATTAGGATGGCTTGCCTAATGTCCAAGAGTAAAATCTAGCCACAAGTCAAGGCATCTAAGAAAAAGAACATAAAGTCTCAAAAACGAAATCTACATATGAACGCTCACTATGTAATATAATCCCTTTGTTTCAATATATCAACATGTGGGTTTCATGATAGTGTCATCAACCTTTTTACATGATACATTGTTTTCTGATTACCTGAAATATACTTGTCGTTATACCCTAACCATGGAATTTCATGTGATGATTCTATTTCAATCAAAGGGCTGATATATCATCTTCTATAAATAGAAGGGACAACTCCTTCTTCGACTTCTCCATTAATATCAGGTCACTCATGATGCACCCAACGTACCCTGCTTCACACAAACAGTATGCGTGACAGTTTTTATTTGTAAATCAAAGTGTGTGAGTCATGACATGTATTTATGATAATCATAAAGTATAAGGATCATTACATATGCTCATCAATAGAAATATCTGATGAAAGAAAAACATATGGAATTATTACTGGCGGGTCTTTTCTCATAATCTCTTTTCTTGGAGAGTACCGTGTGAGAACTTCATTAGAGGAATTTTCATATTCTTAAGAGTACCACACCTGAGGGTCTGAATTCTATGTGTTCCTTCATAAAATGTCATCCAACCGTAGAACAATATTTAAAAATATTGTTATAGAATTTCATGGTTCTCATCATAACGGGGAAATTCTGTGAGTTTATCAAGGCATCAAATACTCCATGACATTATTCCATCATAGTCATGAAGAACAATGAACAATATGTAATAAGATGTTTCATGTTTAAATAACTTAAATGTACATGTAGAAAAAGTACATGTAGTTGTTTCTAGGAAAAAAACTCTTACAAACTCGAACTTGGAGTAGATCCAACTGCCTAGGATTTTCAGTTTACTAGACCTCACATAGTGATCATGTTTCTCATGAGTCAAGGATTTAGTCAAGGGGTCTTGTAAATTGTCTTCTGTGGAAATACTACTCACAATTGCATCATATCTCTGAGATAAATCCCTCAAGAGAATATACATCCAAAGAATGGGCATCGTTCATTGATGTGACCTTGGATCTTTTGAGAGAGCCACCACTGTAGTATTATCACAACACAGTGTCATGGGATATTTACTAATATGTATCACATCTAGCTCCTAGACGATACTTCTCATCCAAACTACTTCTTTAGCTGCCTCAGAAGCTGCGATATACTTGGACTCCATTGTAGAATCTTTGACCACACTTTTATTTGAGCTCTTCCAACTCACTACACCTTAATTCAATGTTAAGATGTATCCCTTTTGCGACTGCATGCCATCTTTATCAATTATGAATCTAAAAACTGCATATCCTATGATAACTAGTTCCTCATATCCTCCATAAACCAGGAACATATCCTCAGTATTCCTTAGATACTTTAGGATAGACTTTAAGTCCATCCAATGTCGGCCACCTAGGTCACCTTCATATCTTCCTACAATACATAATGAATTGGCGACATCTAGCATAGTACATGGCATGAAATTCTTGACTGAACCAATCGCTGATGAATTTGGATTCCATCACATTATCATTATTTCATCATGTGTTTCAAAACTCATTTTCATTGAAAGATGAATTCCATGTGACGCTGGAAAAAATCCCCTCTTGGATTGTTCCATACTGAATATATTCAGTATATTGTCAATGTATATACCTTCACATAGGTCTATAAATCTCTTAGATCTATCACGATGAATCATGATCCCAAGAATATATGCTTCCTCGTCGAATTCCATCATGGAGAAGCATTAATTAAACCATATATTAACAGAATGTAAGACTGGTATCACAATTCTAATATGTAATATGTAATTGACATATACTATTAGAATAACGACATTACTCCCACTAAACCTTTTGTTGACACAAGGCTCTAATTCATTCTTGATAAAACCGACTTCTGTTATGGCTTCATCAAAATGAATGTTCCATGACCTGGAGGTTAGTTTTAATCCATAAATGGTTTTTTGCAACTTTCATACCTTGTTGGCATCCTTTGGAGTCTCAAACCATTCAGGTTGTGTCATGTATACATTTTCCTAAAAGGTTACCATTATGGAAGGCTGTTTTGAAATTCATCTGCCTAATCTCATAGTCCTGGTAAGATGCAATGGCAATTAGAATTTTGATGGATTTCAAAATTGCAACTACTGAAAAGGATTCCTCATAGTCAATTCCATGATGTTGTTTAATCCTGTTTGTAACCAATTATGTGTTATAGGTATTGAATTGTCCTTCCATGTCAAGCTTCTTCTTCAATTCCAATTTTCAACTAACATTCTTTACATCAACTAGAGGATCTACCAAAATCCTTACATGGTTTTGATACATGGAATCCATTTTTGAATTCATGGATTTTTTCCACTTGGCAACGTCTATGCCACTTACTGTATCCTTTAATGTTATAGGATTATTATTGTCATATAATAATGAGTCTCCATCCATGGTAACTATGAAACCATACCATTCTATCTCTTTAATCTCTCTTATCCTCTTACATTGTACTTGTGTCTCGGGAATAGATTCTTCTTCGACAGGGCATTGTGTAATTTGTTCTTACAGCAACTCTTGTGTACTTTGAGCCTTGACATCATCGAAGTCTATCTCTCTGCCTCTGTCCCTTTCAAATATTTTCTTCCTCCCAATGAATTTGGTATGTATTTCAACTATATCATTTTTTTTCTATGGGGTTTTATAGGTAATATTCCTTTTCCTCCATGGGTTATATTTTAATGGTACAATTTGTGCATCAAGGTGTGAATTTGTTACCTGAAGAGGCCTTAACAAATGCTTCGCTACCCCAAACATGTAAGTTCGATAACATGGCTTTTATTACACTCAAGAAATATTATGGAATAGTATTTATTCATTTATTTGGTACTTGGTTTAGTATCTATGTCGTTGTTTATAACACATATCTCCAAAAAGATAATAGAAGAACTGCATTACGCATCATTGATCTGACCATGTCCAACAGTGTGCAGTTCCTTCTTTCACTCACACCATTCCACTAGAGTGTGTTTCAAGGAGTGTGTTGGGATAGGATTGCAATCTCCAATATGTAATTAATGAATTCTTGATTAAGATATTTTACACCTCTCTCTGAGTGGAGTTTCTAAACCTTCTAACCAATATGGTTCTCAACTTCATTCATGTATTATTTGAACTAATCAAAAGAATCTGACTTATACATCATTAAGTAGATATATCCATATATACTAAAATCATCACTAAATTTTTTTATGTTTGAGTACCCTCCCGTTTCATCAACTGGAAATGGTCCACACACATCTGTATCAATGTTTAAAGATGTTATTTATCCCTTTAATCGTTCTCACTAAATGTTTCTTTGGTCATTTTTCCTTATAATCATGAATGAAATACGTCATATAAATTCAGTTTGAATGAATCTAAATATCCATCTTCATGTAACATTTTCATGTGTCTCTCAGTTACATGACCTAGACGGTGATGCCAAAGATGGATATTGTATGATTCATGTGAAGTATCTTTGTGATCGATTTCTATTACATGGTTTTTGTAATCCAACACGTAATGAAAATGGTATAAATTTTCCCTACCAAAACAAATTAAATCTGTGTAAATGAAAAAAATTCGTTTCCAAACTTGAAAAAAATTCCATATGTATCTAATTTAGATACAGAAATAATGTTTTTAGTAACATAATGAGCATAATAAAAACCCTTTAACACCAAGATCATCATACTTGAAAACATGAGGTGGTAGTCCCCTATAGCTACAACAACAAGTCTGGCTCTGTTGGTTGCTCGTAGATCAAACTCCCCTCGTTCAATATTATTGATTCTACTTGGTTCCTATATTTGGATATTGATATGAGCCACAAAATATGTATCTAATACCCAATTTGTAGAAAATAATAGATTCCATTCAATAACAAATGAACATGATGCTTCCCCTGGAATTTTAAGATGGGTGCAATTATTCTTCCAGTGGTCCATCTTCCCACATAAGAAACTACCAACCTCCATTTCCTTTGCCTCCTCTTTGATCTTCCTTTTCATGGAAGGATGTGAAGAATCTTTTGGAATAAAACTATTCTCCTTCACATTCATCTTATTCAACATAATGATAGAAGGATTTTCCTTCTTCATATCTTAGTCCACTCGGTGAATGAGGATAAGAATATCAGATAGAGATGTCTTAGTGTTGTTAATATTGAAATTGAATACACTGTTAGAGAAGCTATGAGAGAGTGATTTGAGAATGAGATCGGTGCCAAGTTCTTCTGGGAGTTTAAACCCTTGAACATCTATGCACTCAATGTAGCCAATGAGCTTGACTACATGAGGCCCAGCTGAGGCACCTTCTCCATGCTTACTATGAATGTGTGCCTTAGAGATCTCAATCCTCTCATGACTTCTTCACTCCTCGTAAACACCACGGAGGTTCTCAAGAATTCTATATGCATCCATGTCTTCATGAGACTTCATGAGCTCTATAGATATTGATGATAGCATCAACAGTTTAACATCGACCTCATATTTCATATGTTTCTCATAGACTATGAAATACTCATCACTCTCCTCTTTGGCATGTAGATCCGGTAATGTTGACTCCTGCACATAGAACATATATTTATGGCGTAGGATAACCCTCAGGTGTCTATACAATTTCTAGAAGTTACCATAGGAGAGGATGTTTTCTTAATCCATAATTGATCACAGGGATAATTTGGTTCAAGATCTTGTGTATTTTATTCTAAAAATAAAAGTAAAGATCATTCATATTTTCTTGATAAAATTTTATGAGAAACAATATATTTTTATTAAGTTGATCACAATTTTATTAAGTCCCAATGACTGTCATAATTTAACTGAGGATGTATAGCTTCCATGACATTCTTTTGAAAAGGATCCATGTTCCCCATCATATTACCCAATCAAGGGTTGGTAAATCTCTTATAAGGTATTTTCGTGGGCATGTCTTTGCCAACTGTGGGCTTGCAGCTCATTGATATGTTGAGTGGACTCCCCGATTGTGAAATCATGACTTTTGGATTTCCAAAACTCATGCCTCTAGTATTATACCATGTATTGAAAGTGTTATTCCTCATAATGTAATGTGCTTAATTTAAACCAAATATTTTTAAAAGGGATTCATGTATAACATTATGTGACCCAACAATGGTTGGTCGAACACAATTTTTTATTGAGTTTTTTCCTTAATCAAGTAATGGAATGATTGTTCTGACTAAATATTTTATTTGAGGGATATTTTCCCTTATATGGGAATTGATTATTATTGTTATCTCATGATTGTTAATATTAAGTGGAACTTTCTTAAGTGAATAACTATTTCTTGATAATATTTACGCATAAATATAGTTTATTTTAGTTTAATCTTCCATTCTTGTTTAATTAATTAATTATGTGATCGTGAAAAAACATCCATATTGATAAACCATGAAACTAATAGAAATAAAACAAAGATATGGATCATGTGATTTTATAATGGTTATTTTATCTAAGGGTTGATAAACTAACCATGACTTAGAGGAGAAACATCTTAAACCTTTTGGGATAATGTTTACATCATTCCATCTGTCAACCTCTGTATCTCTGGGGATTGGTTGCATCTCAGGTATAGCTTGAACCACCTCCACTATCATGGGAGTTCCAACCGTTAAACATTCCATTTTTTTAACTCTCATATAGGTGAGGGGTAAAAAGGGATTTTACATAAAATAATCCTTCGGCATGCAATCCCTACTTTTTAATGATGAGAAGGCTTGTAGGAAAATAAATTTAGTTTAAATAAATAAATAAAAATAAACCATCCACATACAAAGGTCTTAGTCTAGCTCTTGATCATACATACATGAAATGATACTTATTCATAAATAAAAATAGAATTCATTTCATTTAGCATTCTTGTTTAATATAAATCACGATCGATTCAAATAATTATCATCATGAATTAATAAATCCTTTTATATAAAACCATTTTCTGAATTTCCATGAGATTCCCATCCATCAAATGTTTAGACAAAAATATCATTTTATATTATCATTGAACATAACAGGTTCCTTTGAGGAAACCTGGTGAATTCATATTCATAACTATCCAATGAGTAGAAATGAAGATTACACAGATGATAAAATAAAAACATATATATAATATACCTATCATGTGTTGTGCCTCAAATTTACTCCTGCATGATGGTACACCTATCAAGGGTTTGTATAAAATAATAATAAATTATAAAAAATATGTGTAATATGGATGGGTACATGGCGTGTAGTACCAACTACACTGTGTGTACTATTTTTCACCATCCATCCAAAGTACATTACTGTGGAAACTGCGTGTGAGTGTACTTCAAAAATCTTTGGACTACACAGTTGGTCTAGTAGGATACACACCATTAGTTCAGTGTTACACGATATCTATCTGGGAAATCCATGTATGGACCACACAGCCAAACCCAAACCTGAAGGGACTACATGTTTTTTCTAGTGGAATACACATCGTTTAATCTAGAAACCATGTGCCACATGTTCCTAGTCAATACAAGGAGTCAATATGACATAGACAGACTCCAATGTCATGGGTTGGTTTGGCGGACCCGACCCCGTGCATTGGAACATGGCTACATAGTGTGTACTACCAAATACAAATATTGTGATCTTGTGTTATACGTCTAAGAACTATTGGAACCTCCGTAAGAGATCCTCTATTTTATTTTAATCAAAATTAAATGAAAATATTGTTTCTGTCGGTGAACGATAAATGAAAGAGGATTAATAGATCACGAGATTTAGAATTGTAGAAAGACTAACTCGAATCGAAAAAACAAGATTATTAAATGGATAGATCATCAATTAAATATTTAAATAATTATAAACTATGAAGTAACCACCCTCTAATACCACATTAATGTTTCGGTAATTGCAGAACCACGGTTGGGCCTACACACAACAATAATTTTTACTATGATTGATGATTATTATGGGATCAAAAGGACAATGAACTCCAGTCTCCAGGGAATAGAATAAAGGATTTAGATAAAGAATAAAGGGGCCCAAATCCTTTGGAGAGGATCCTTCACATCATGATTATAATTAATTCAACTATTTTGATAAATAAATGAAAACAAGATTCTTTTTTATTTTCTATGTGGATGATGTTGATCCTTTGGAATTAACCTTACCGATTATCTCATTGCACGTGCGAGGATCCAAACTAGAATCCTTCTAGCGATGATCTACACATGCTCAGATGGACTCCGATCGACACCACTCATTCTCTGGGTGCTAGAACGGAGAAATGAGTGTCTTGTTTTGGTTTTTATCACTTATTCATAGACCATGAAGAAATTCACTCATTATTGAAAGGGGAAGGAAAAGGATTCGAGCGAGATATTGTTTAGCTCAATAATTTTCAATTCACAAAATGTGCGATGTGCTCTCAATGGCACAATTTAAATATTTGTCTATTTATATGCATGGAAATCTAGTTAAAATAATTAATTGAATATCATAAATTAAATACATTGATGAACTTAGATAAAACCCATGATGATAATAATAATACGACGTCATTATTTATGGTGCGCAAAATTGTAAAATATAGAATTATGAATAAAATTCTACATCACAAAATAAATGCAGTTTCATTAATATTTTAACTTGTGTGAACTAATAATTATTTACCATTTTGAAAATAATTATTTTACTACATGATCGACTTTGGTCCACATGAACTCAACATCCATTTATTGAACACCCTAACAAATAAATAAATAATTTATTATCTTAAAAAAATATTTTATTTACAAACATGTAAATAAATATTTATTAAATGTTCTATAAAATAAATAATTACATTTTATTTAATTTATTTGATTATCTTAACATGAATAAAATTATTCCACGGTATTGAGAATAATATTATTTTTAATTAATTAAATTTAAATTCAATTTAACTGAGACCACCGAAAACACTTAATGTGTGAACCTCTAGGATTCATTCTCTTTGACATTAGGTGGGCTTGCATAAATACTAAGAGTACTGTCAAGTAACAGGTCAATGTATGCAAGAGAAATAACATAACGTCATAGCAACAACATCCAAATATGAACACACACTGGGAAATATAATTCTTTTGTCTCGACATCTCATCAAGAAGGTATCATGATAGTGTCATCATCCTTTATACTTGATACATCATTCATTGACTACCTAAAATAAATTCACTTTTACACCATGGCCATAGAATTTAGATTGACGGTTCGATTTCATTCAAAGGTTCGTGATATCAACTTCCATAAATGGAAGGGACAAATCATTCATCGACCTATCGATTAATATCATGTCACTAATGACGCACCCAATGTACCCTACGTCCTGCCAACTGTCTTTGTGATTGTTTTCGTCAGGAAATAAATGTTCTCAATTCGTGACACATATTAATGATAATCATAAAAACAATGGATCAATACACATTCTCACAGAGAGAAATATCTAATGACACCAAAACATGTATAACTTATACTGGTGGGTTTGTTCTCATAATCTCATGTCTTGGAGATTATAAATTATGAAATTCATAAGATGAAGTCTCATCTTCTTATGAGTAATCACACCTGATGGTCTATATTCTATGTGCCCCTTCACAGTATTTCATGCAACAATTGAACTATATTTAAGAATATTCTTATAGAATTTCAATGATCTCATCATAGCGGGGAACATCCATGACCTTATCAATGCAAAAAATACCCTAGAACATTATTACATCATAGTCGTGTTGAACAATGAAAAATATGTAATAAGATATTTAATTTTTAAATACATTAATTATCCATGTAATGAATATACAAATACTTGGTTCTAAGACACTAACTTTTACATATTGTTCCTGGAGATGGTAGGTTGTACAAATGCATGAATGTTGTTTTCAATTTTTAGTGTGGGAAAGAAAAAATGGTAAATAAATTTGGACCATTAAATAATAATTATTATAACATATATATCTTATACAGAATAAAAATATATCCTTATTAATATCCCTTTCAAAATAAAATCAGATATGTTTAACATCCCCCATGGAGTCTGTAGTCCACATGTTTTTACAAGCTGCATTATATTTTCCAATGGATTGGTTGGTAAGTATTTGGTGTAATATTATAATTATAGAAGATTAATTGATATATATATATATATTATATAAAAATTAACACATATTTATATTGATCCATGAGATGTTGTTATAGAAAAAATAATATCAGTTTGTGAGGTAGTATTTAATCATACACATGATCAACATCTTAGTTGGACATTCTATGAAATAGGATACATATATTGGTTATTAAAATATCATAATAAAATCTATTCATATGGAATATATTGGTATTATTATTTATCATATTTTATTAATCATTTAATGTGTTAATGGATGAAATAAAATGAAAATTTATTATTATGAATAAAAGATCTTCTTCATAAAACCATGTCAGATTTATATTTCTAATATAAGAAAAGAATCTTGATATTTAACAGGTAAAAATTGATATTATTTGGGTAGTTATTATCTGAACCAAATAAAATTGGATGTGTGAAGAAGAGAATATTATGGGTGTCCATTAATAAGGGGGGTGAGGACACATTTCGATTTTTTTAAAATAAAAAGTGGAAATGACATATTTAACATGCCACAAGTCTCTAAAATGGATCATTAGAAAAACATGAATGAAATAAGGTCTAAATATTCCATTACAATAGGAAATGGACATTTTTCATTAGCATTTAAAAATATATATTTTTAGTTAAACCTCGAAGATCATATTTTAACCTTAAACAGGACAATTTTTTTACTATTTTTACTATTTATTAAAAAAAATGTTGAATATATTATATAATATAAATTATTATGATTTCAAATATGGAATCCATTTTTACAAAATGAATTTATATAGAATTTATAATTTAATGTTAAAATTATTCTTACAGACACAATGAAAAATTTGTTTTACAAATAAGAATATCTCATAATTATTGAATGTTTTAGTATCAAAAATAAAAAAAATAGTTTTGTATTAATTATAATAAAAAAAATAATATTATACTTTAAAAAAATTAATAACAATTGTTATTTTAAATTCATTAGTGAAAATGAAAATTTTCAATAAAAATAGAAATAAAAAATTTATAGAACAATTGTATTTTTATGAAATTCACAAAAATTAAATAATCAATAATATTTACATTCTGATTTATTAAATTAAATATATATACAATATTATATTTTTTTTAAATAGAATTAAAATTAATTTCATCAAATGTAATAAAAGGGCGATGAAAATTCTTTTTTTTTTAATTATTGTTTTTTAAAAAACAATTTTCCATTAAAAGGATTAATTTTTATTTATAATCAATATATATAAATTGTATTAATTTTATAACTGTGTATAACATATAATTTTTATAATATAGTTTTTCCTATTTATATCTGTATGTTTAAAGACATTGGTAATAATAATATAATATATTGATCATTTACACTACTTGTTGAACGTAACACAAGATATCAGAAAATAAATTTATATAAATATATTCTGTGTGATGTTTTTTATTAGTGTTATATGTAACATAAAATATAAAAAATTTATTTTATATACTTTTCATGTGATACATTATAACTAACTTTAATAAATTTTATCATCTCAATTTGAACAAGATCTAAAAAATCAACGGTTTTCCATTAAAAATACCATTGTTGAAAATACACATCATAAAAAGGGTATAAAAACATCCTCATAAATTATTTAAAGAGAAAAAATAAGGTTTTATTGAATAAAATATAAATAGAGTTCAATGTATTAGAACATTGGGGGGAAGTGAATATATACACATGGAGGGAAAGGGTATATAATTTTATTGAATGATAGATATCATTATTGTTGAACCCACTGTGAAATGGTTATTTAAATAATCACAAATCATTGTTATTTTTGTTTATAAATAAATTTAGTCACCTATTCATTCTATTCTAAATGTGTTTATATATGTTTAATCTTGTTTACATATGTTTAGCTATGATTATTTATGTTTTTCTATTGTCATGGAAGTGTTCTAGTTTGAACAATCACATTGAGCGTATTTCTTGTTTTTGACTCACCGATTGTTATTTACTTGAGTCACCATTAGGTTGCACCGATAAAGAATGGTAGCGCCGATGAAGAACGGTCGAACCGATTAAAAAAGGTCGCACCGATGAAGAACGATCACACCAATGAAGAACGGTCACACCGATAAAGAATAGTTGCACCGATGAAGAACGGTCGCACCAATGATAACAATCATGCTGATTACAACAGTTACACCGATGCTAATCAAATGACTTACCGAAACAGATGCTGATATAATGAACTACCGAAACAAATTCTGATCTAATGACCTACCAAAATCAATTCTGACCTAATTACCTACCGAAACTGATGCTGATAAAATGAACTACCGAAACTGATGCTGATCAAATGACCTACCGAAACCGATGCTGATCAAATGACTTACAGAAACTGATGCTGATCAAATAACCTACCGATACCGATGAAAATTCAAATTTATTCACCGATCTCATGAATTTCCGATTTTCATGAAAACTTTTTGAACTATATACTAACCCTTATTAATTCCAACAGACATATTTTCCTAGTTAAATGCACCTACTATTAATTAATGTTGGTTGTTGGATGTCAAGAAACCGTACCACGTACCTATAAAAAGGTAAGAAATATTTTTTTTCATATATAAAGGAATAAAAAGGAAGATATGCAGTAAAAATGAAGAGCCGAACAAATAGAAAGAAAAACACAAGAAAGAAGGTCCAGGTGTATGAAGTCCGAGGGAACACAAGGAAAATATGAAGAACACCTGTAAAAACAAAATAACCTGATGTAGATCATTCAGCCAAAACAAACACAAATTCTAGGTTCTATGCCTCACTGAAAATCATATGCAATATTCTAAATAGTTGTACCTAATAAGAACAACAATACTCTATTTGGAGTCATCCTCCATAGAAAGGGCTTGACTTCTCTCTGAAACATCAAAATGAGTCCAGATCAAATCTGCAATTACCCAGAGCTTTCTAAATTCTATTATTTTCTTTTTCATATCCCTTTGCATAACATTCTGAGCTGTGTGTGTGTACATCTGTATACTCTATATACACATTGTCTACTGTGCTGAACTGGAGGATATTAAATCCCACACCAAACTTTTTATACCTTCTTGTATCCCACTTTGAGTTGTGGAAGAGGTCAAGTGTGACCCGGGCAGCCTGAGAGTTGTTGCATTGGTTTTTCCCACTAAGAATTTTGGTAGAGGTCTTAGGACCTAAACAGTCTCTGTACTGTTGGTTTCCCTAATCCAGGGTGCGGATCAAATTTATGTAAATTGTTTGAGAGGACTATGTCTCAGCATGAGACTGAACCTCATGGTTATATCTGTTGTGCATCTTAGATTTTTTTTAAAGTATATTTTATATATTTTGTATCCCACTGCTATTTACTTTGCAATAAAAATATATTTTAAAACTACTCTGATAGTTAAATTAGCATGTTTTTGTAACTTTTATAAATCTGTAGATTAGCTTAAAAAGTTAATTTATTCCTCTAATTAAGTTAACTGACACCCAATCAATCTTTTGAGAATCCAATTGGACCTTTACCGATATATGAATTCACTACAGTTTAACTTGTTTTTTATAATTGGGGGATGTTAATAGAAATATTTTAATAGAAATTTCTAATTGGAACTCAATTCACCCCCCCTGTTGAGTATCCACTATGACCAACATTTGGTATCAATGAATTAAATTATTATTAAAGGGTTTCAAAACACTCTGTTTTTCAACTATGATGTTAGTTGTATCTAAAAGATCTTAAATTTCTGTTAGTTCTAAATTTTTTCTCTTTAAATATATTCGCTAAAATCTTATTATGGATAATAGACTTGAAGGTGCTGCTACCAACAGGACACCATTCTTCAATGGTACGAATTATTCCTAGTGGAAGAATAAAATGAAAATTCATTTAGAGAGTATGGGATTTGACATCTGTACTGCTATAGAAATTCAATATATGATTCCAGACACTGGGAGAAGTACATGGGATGAACCGACTAAAACAGCTTATAATACTAATTGTAAAGCAATGGATGCCATGTATTGTGATTTAGGATATGCCGAATTTAATCGCATATCTGCTTGTAAAACTTCCTAAGAAATTTGGGATTCTTCGGGAGTTTATCATGAAGGAACAACCAATGTTACTAAAATGATATTGAATACCTATACAATTATGTTTGATAATTTTAAAATGAAGCCTGATGAACCTATCTCTGACATGTATCTCAGGTTCAATGAGATTGTCAACACTATGATCTCACATGGAAAATCTATTCCTGAAAAAGAACTGATCATGAGAATATTAAGAAGTATACCTAACAGATGGAGAGTCACATCAGTTTCAATTAGAGAGTCCGGTGATATTAATGCTTTACCTATTGAGGAATTAATTGTTAAGATTATGATGTATGAAGAAGAACTGAAGGTAAACAAGGAAGATAATGATGAACCAAAAAGGAAGTCAGTGGCATATAATTCTACTTCTTGAAAGAGAAAAGAAAAAAAGTATGTTCACATACCTACTAAAAGCTCCACAAGTGAAAGTTCAAATTCTCATAGTGATGTAGAGATGGATCAAATAGCCAAGAGATTCATGAAGTTCTACAGGAAGAATAAATTCTTCTGAAAATAAAACTACCAAGGTAAATATGAAATCAAAGGTCACTAGAAGAAATATTGGAAGAAGTGTGATAAGAGTAATGAGATTGTCTGTTTCGAGTGAAAAAGGAAAGGACACATTAAGGCCGACTATCCAAAGTTAAAGCTGAAAAATAATATGACTACAATGAAAATAAGTACATGAAAGAAATGAAAGCAACTTGGAGTTCTTCAAAATACACTTCAAGTGATTCTGATTCTACTAAGTATGAAGACTCTCACAAGGAAACTTGTTTTTTTCTAACAAACACATCTAAGGTAATACTTGACACTCCTACTTTAAATTCATATAACTCTAAAGTTTATTCTGATTCGGAATCTGAAAATATGTTTACTTTAGATTTATTTGAATACTGTAATATTCTAGAAGAATCCTGTAATGAATTGAAGGAAAATTATAAATCATTAAAGAAACAGCATGCTTTGACTAGTTCTGTTAATTCCTCCCTTGATATAGAGAATGAAAAGAATGCTCAATTACTTATGGAAAATTCTGAAATGAAATTGTCTAATGAGAAATTAAGGATTGACTTTGAGAAATTCACAAATGGAAAGAATAATATTACCCAAATGTTAGGAAAAAATGTTCCACCAAAATATACCACTGGAATAGGCTATCATCCTGGAAAGATATAGATTACTAAAACTAGATTTCTTCCTAAATCTGAACAGAATGATGCTAGTAATAGTTATGGAAATTTACATGATTCATCTAGTTATTAAACTGGTTATAGATCAAATAAAGTTTATCATTCAAAATCAATTGATTATGTAGATTATATGAGACCCATGAGACAAATATGGGTACCTAATGATTTGATTGCTAACCTGTCTGGACCCAAGAAAATCTCGGTACAAAAATCATTTTCTGTTTAAAACTGTTTTGTAGGAAACTTTCTTGAGATGTTCCCATAAGAAGGTATGGTACTTGGACATTGGATGTTCTAGGCATATGACTAGATGTTAATCATGATTTAGGAATTTAATCAAAGTTGATGGAGGCCATGTCACCCTTGGTGATAACTCTAAATGGAATATCATCGGCCTCGTCCAGATTGGTAACACTAATTCAGTTCTAATTTCCAATGTTTTATTTGTTGATGGACTTAAATATAATGTGTTACATATTTCTCAATTGTGTGATGATGGTTTCAATGTTAAATTTGGAAATGATTAATGTAATGTTTTTAATTCTAAATTTTTTTTAGTATTTTCTACTTTGAGAAATGAAAATGTTTATGAAGTTGATTTGAATTCTTTAGCTAAACAAAATATTACATTTTTAAATTAGTTTCATAAAGAATCGTGGCTTTGGAATAGAAGATTAGAACACTGCACCATTCATTGAATCAGAAAATTGACTAGGAAGACCTTAGTTAGAGACATACCTAAGCTTGAATTTCCAACTAATAATGTTTGTAATCCCTTTCAAAAGGTAAAGAAACATAAAGTTTCTTTTAAATCAATGAAAGAAGTTTCAACTTCTAAACCTCTCGAGTTGGTTCACACGGATTTGTTTGGAACTTTTAGATTTTCTAGTGTAAATGGGAAGCACTGTGTCTATGTCTTAGTAGATGAATTTTCTAGATATACTTGGGTATACTTCTTAGATCACAAAAGTAAATCTTGTTCCTATTTTGTAAAATACTTTAATTCTGTAGAAAACCTTAGTGGACATAAGATTAATACCCTGAGAAATGATCATGGTTGTGATTTTGAATCTTATTTCTCACACAATGGATATAATAAGAACTTTTCTACCCCTATAACACCCTAGCTGAATGGTGTAGTAGAGAGAATAAATAGAGCCCTTCAAGAAAGTGCATGAACTATGATAAATGAGTGTGATCTTCATATTTATTTTTGGACTAAAGATATAAATATAGCTTATTATATTATCAATAGAGTCTTCATAAGAACTATTCTTAAGAAGACCCCTTATGAATTGTGGAATATTAGGAAACCTACAGTTAGTTACATTAGATTTTGTGGATGAAATGTCTTTATACTCAATACTAAGGATAATCTTGAAAAGTTTTCTTCTAAAAGTAATGAAAGAATCTTTTGAGGATATTCAATTACTAGAAAATTTTATAGAGTATTTAACATTAGAACCAAGTGAGTGGAAGAATCTATTCCCATCAAATTTGATGAAACTGATCCACATGAACTTAAAACTTCTCTTGAAAATCTTGAAGAAGATTTTTCTGTTTTAAACCTCAATGACAAAAATAGTGATCATGTGGTTTAGTCATCTAGCTCTGGAAATGTTCCAAAACCTGGTTCTGATGAATCTGAACCTAGAGAAGAACCTGAAATTTCTAGTCACACCTTTACTAGATCAACTAGGATTCTAAAGAATCATCCTTTAGATGCTTCTGTTGGTAATCATGATAGTGGGACACAGAATAGGGCTTCTCTAAGAAACCAGGTTGAACGTCAAGCCTTTCTTTCACAGATAGAACCTGAAAATATCAATGATGCAATCAATGATGAATTTTGGGTAATGTATATGCAAGAAGAGTTAAATAAATTTTAAAGAAACAATGTCCAGTAATTTGTAGAATGACTTAAGGACACCTTGACCATATGCACTAAATGGGTTTTTAGAAAATAAAGTTGATGAATCGGGAAATATAGTTGTAAACAATGCAAGGCTAGTTGCACAAGGGTATAGTCAAGAGGAGGGTATAAACTATGAAGAAACCATTTCACATGTAGCTAGCTTAGTATCCATTAGGATCTTACATGCCTATGCTGCTCATCTGAATTTCATGTTATATCAAATGGATGTAAAAGTGCTTTTCTAAATGGTTTTTTAATTGAAGATGTTTTTGTTGAACAACCTCCTGGATTTACAAACCCCCATTTTCAAAATCATATTTTTAAACATTCTAAAGTCTTGTATTGTTTAAAATAGGCTCCAAGAGCTTGGTATGATAGACATACATGTTTTCTTATTTCTAAAGGTTTTATTAAAGGAATTGAAAATCCCACTCTTTTTATTAATATAATTTCAAAAGATATTTTGATTGTAAAAATCTATGTTGATGATATAACTTTGGATCTTCCAAAAAATCATTATGTACTTTTTTTTCAAAAATTATGAAAAATTAATTTGAAATGAGTTTAATGGGAGAACTCAAGTATTTACTTGGTTTTCAAATTTTTCAAAAGAAAGATGGTATTATTGTAAATCAAAGTAAATATACAAAGGATATTTTGAAACATTTTGGTTTGGATAATAATAAGGGATGTGATACACCTATGAGTACCACCTGTAATTTGGATGATGATGAAACTGGGAAATCAGTTGATCAAAACAATTTAGAGGTATTATTGGGAGTCTACATTACCTTACTGCTAGTCGACAAGATATCATGTTATGTGTATCCATGTGTGCAAGATTTCAATCTAATCCTAAAGAATCTCATTTACATGCTGTTAAAAGGATTTTAGAATATCTTAAACAGACTACCAATTTAGGTTTGTTTTATCCAAAAGGAAAATCCTTTGACTTAATGCATTATTCAGATGCTGACTTTTCCGGTTGCAAGTTAGATAGGAAGAGCGCATCTAGAAAATTTCATCTTTTGGGAAAGTCCCTGGTATCTTTGTGTAGTAAAAAACAGAACACTTTTGCATTGTCTACTACTGATGTAGAATACATTACTGCTAGTAGTTTTTGTGCATAGATTATGTGTATGAAACACAACCTATTGGACTATGGATATCAATTTAGACATGTGTCAATAAATTGTGATAACACTAGTGCAATTAGCATCTATAGGAATCACGTGTCTCACTCTATGAGAAAACACATTGATTTCATACATCACTTCTTGAGAGATCATTATCAAAAAGGTGATATATATCTGGAATTTATTGACTCTGAACATCAATTATCTGATATCTTCACCAAACCCTTGAGCTCAGAAAGGTTAAATTTTATTAAGAAAGTGTTAGGTATGATTGATCAGGGATACCGATTAGTAAAACCGATCAGTGAAACCAATTAGTAAAATTGATCAGTGAAACAGATCAGTAAAATCAATCAGTAATACCGATCAGTGAAACCGATCAGTAAAACCGATCAGTGAAACCGATCAGTGAAACCGATCAGTGAAACCGATCAGTGAAACCGATCTTTTGTTATCATTTGTATTGTACAGTGTTTAACACATTTAGTGTTTATCAAAACGATATTGTTTTACTTAATCGATATTATATTTAATATTGTAACCCTAAATGATAAATTTAATGCCCTGTGGCTATTTCTTTTCTCAAGAACTATGACTCTTCATCTCGCGCTGAACCTTAATTTTTTTGAGACTTGAACCTCTTGAACATCCCGAACCTTTTAAAATCCCTAAAACCTTTCAAACCTATCAAACCTATAAATGGTAAAGAAAAATAGACAAATAAAGGAATCTGAAGGTTCCTATCATGTGAAACGCCATCGTGGATAATTGAGCAGCATGACTCAAATTTTTGTGAACCAAGTGTTTGAAACTTGGGTGGTTACGACTGAATAGAAATTAAGTTCTGAATGGGTGTTAACAGTAAGTCTGTTCTTTTAAAAGTTTTATAAATTTAAGGATGGGGCGACTAGTTCTATAATAATGATTTTGTCTACTACCCAAATCTTGTGAATTATTTTTATATGAACATCACTATTGTATTTGATGGAGCAGAAGCTGCAAGACTATCTTTAGTGGTCAAATGGAAAAATATAACTTTTTCTTCAATACAATGGTAAATATGTTTGGTATTACCTCATAGTGGTAGATTTGAAGACTATTCTGGTAATATTTCTCCCACCACTGAATATGTTTCGTATTAACTTGCTCTAGAGATGCTGACTGGAAATTCTGAATCCAGAAGAATAATATCTACTGAGATAGATGGTGAAAATAGAATTTCGTTTAAGTTTATTGATCACCAAATCTGTCCCATAAAGTGTTATTTTTCTTTTGTTAAGTATCAAGACGTTTTCCTATTGTTTTTATTTCTAAAGGATGAGATGATCAATTTGTGTTGATATTTTAATGTCCATATTTCTACGATGGTGAAGCCATCCAAGAAAGTTGCAACCATGTTCTACTCTAACAAAATCTATGCTATGATAATGTTTTTGGGCTGTGTTGATGATGGAGATGAGTGTATCACATCCAGTAGTAGATTTTTTATTAACAAGGACATCTTCAAAAGAATGAACGTCAAATATAATCCATGGAAGAAATCATGGGTTGATGATGAAGATAAGTTGCATGACTCCTTTAATACTTATGACCATCCTAAGATACCATAATGGATGAGAGATCCTGGTTTAAAACATTATGAAGAAGTTGTTTATTCTGATGATGAAGAGGAGACAAAATTTCTTAAGGAAACTAGAGAGTCAAGTAAGAAAAGAATAGGGGGAGCTAAGGATGATGATGATGTGGATTCTGAAAAATAACATGAGTCACCTCTTGATGATAGGAATGATCCTGATACAGTAAGTCCTAAGAAAAGAAGAATGGAATTTGGACCCGCTAGTCCACCACTCAAGTTACCAGAGTCAGATCATCTTCTAGGTGATAAAGAAGAAGCTGAAAATAATGAATCAGATTCTAAGGAGTATGAATCCATTAGTAAAGATAGTACTGATGAGACCTCCGTAAATAATAATGGAAATAGTGATGGTAATAATGATGATGGGAATAATGATGATGATGGTGATGATAATGGTGGAAATAATGATGATGATGATGGTGATGATGTTGCTGTTATTCGACCATTGGATGGTCAAAATATGATCCAATGTGATCCAAAACCACAACAAGTTGAAGATTAAGTTGTTCCTGATGTTGGAAGAACTATGCAGACAGAGATTGATGTAGGTGAAGAAATTTCACAAGGAAATTCTGGAAAAGTTTATTTTGTAAATCCCCAGTATACCTATTGTAATGCTGCATGGGAGGAACACCAAGGTTTTGTTATTCTTAGTTTGGATTATTGAGAGGAAGAAGAAGAAGAAGGGGTTCACAAAGAGAGGGAAAGTTTTTCAGTTAAGGATAGACTTGTTTCTGTGAATGTTCAAGTGAGATCAGAAAGATCTGGTCCTTTAGTTTCTTGATTAGATTTAGACAGATTCAATGATGAGTTTCTAAATGTAGTTAGAGAGACAATAAAAGAGGAATTATCTCTTGATCATGCTCCTGCTCCTATAAATTTATCTGAGGCTAATATTGATGCTATAACTCAAAGAGTAGTAAGTATTATCAAGACAGACCTGTGAAATACTAGTGAATTGATTGGTAGGAACACTACCTCTTTAAATCAAGCACTAATGGATTTAGGTAACGACATAGTTTCTCTGTCAGGATAATTTAGTTCAACCATCTCTGGTATAATGGATGTTCTGAGAAATTTGATAAAACATCTGAAGAATTAATATTTGAGGAAACTGAAGGATGAGATAACTCATGTTGTTGGTCAAGATAGCTCCTCCAAAGTGACCAAGATTGATGGTCATGAGATCAATTCTTTAAATGATGTTATAAAAGAAGAGTTGGATGCACTTGGACAGATTTTGGATTTGGACTCATTGAAAAATATGAAAGAAAATAGTGATCATATTCCCAAGATTGTAAAGCTTTATTCGGCTGAGGCTACTTAGGCTTAGAAAGAGATCAAAGCAAAGGTGGGTCACTATTTCTCTAAAATCAGTACCAAGCCTAGTTGAATCATTAGTTTAAAGTCACGGATGACAATTTCAGGTTCCCTCTAATCACTAAAGCATTTAAGGCTCACGTAAAACATTTGAAATATATTAATCCTACTCTATAAAGCTTCATGAAGAACAAAGATGATTTTGAGAAGTCCATGAAATATGGTGTTGAAGTCAATCAAGATTTTATCAATATACTCAAACTCTATCTTCATGTGAATGCTTAGGCAATTTTTTTCTTACTCAAGATCCTCTCAGTCCATCTAGTGTTTCTCCTGGTCAGTTATTAGTTTCTCATGCTCACTCTAATATTTGACAAGTAATTCAGCCGCCTCCTTCAACAAGATCTTTTACTCAACCACAAGTGACTTTAGCACCCACTCTGCTTCCAGCCAGAGCTGTCCATCCACCACTCTCTATCCGTCCATATCAACATTCCACCACGCCACCCTCTGGACCATCCATTCCTCTATCTGCTAAATGAAAATATCATGTGTATCATAAGATGTATCCATGCCTGTCATTTTTGATAGGGTGTCTTTTATGTGTACATTTTTCAGTGGTTATTTCAATTGGACTTTAGTCTATTTTATCTATCTGCTCTTTTTTTCTTTTTTGATAATCACAATGGGGGAGAACAAGTATACAATAACAGGCATACAGTCAAACTATATGATGTAAGGGGGGAAATGATGACTACTTAAATTGTCTCATTATTTATGATCTGGTGAATTCTCTAATGATCTATTTATATTTGGTTATATATTTTGTTTACATAGGGGTAACATACCTAACATTACATCCTTTCCTATATTTTCTTTTATTCAATAGATTTGTGATTATCAAAAAAGGGGATAATGTTGAACCCTCTGTGAAATGGTTATTTTAATAATCACAAATTATTGTTATTTCTATTTATAAGTAAATTTAGTCACCTATTCATTCTGTTCTATATGTGTTTATATATGTTTTAACATTTTTACATATTTTTATCTATGATTATTAATGTTTTTCTATTTTCCTGGAAGTGTTCTAGTTTGAACAGACAATTGGTGCATATTTCATGTTTTTGACTCACCGTTAGTTATTTTCATGAGTCACCATTAGGTCACACCGATGAAGAATGGTCGCACCGATAAAGAACGTTTGCACCGATGGAGAACGATCGCACTGATGAAGAACGGTCGCACTGATGAAGAACGGTCGCACCGATGAAGAACGGTCGCACCGATGAAGAACGGTCGCACCGATGAAGAATGGTCACCCCGATGATAATGGTCGCGCCGATGACAATGGTTTCGCCGATTCTGATCAAATGACCTACCAAAACTGATGCTGAACTAATGGCCTACCGAAACGGATGCTGATCTAATGACCCACTGAAACTAATGTGGATCTAATTACCTACCGAAACCGATGCTGAACAAATTTTCTACCATAACAGATGCTGATCAAATGACATATCGAAACCGATGCTGGCCAAATGACCTACCAAATTCGATGATGATCAAATAACATACCGATTCCGATGGAAATTCAAAATGACTCACTGATCTCATGACCCACCAATAGTCATGAATACTGTTTGAACATTCTACTAACCCTTATTAATTCCAAAGGTTATATTTTCTTAGTTAAATGAACCTACTATTAATTAATGTTGGTTGTTGGATGTCAGGAAACCGTACCTCATACATGTAAAAATGTAATCATTCTTTTTTCCAGATATAAAGGAATAAAAAGGAAGATCTGTAGTAAAAAGGAAGAGCTGAATGAATAGAATGAAAAACACAAGAAAGAAGGTGCACGTGTATGAAGTCCCAGAGAACACAAGGAAATATTGAAGAAAATCGGAAAAAACAAGGGAGCCCGAAGTAGATCTTTCAGGTGAAAAAAACAAAAAGACTAGTTGTTGTGCCTCAATGAAAATCATATGCACAAGTCGAAATAGCTGTAGTTGAGAAGAACAACGATACTCTATTTTGAGTCATCCTCCCCAGAAGGGACTTGACTTCCAATTGAAACACCAAAACAGGTCTAGAGCATATCTATAATTACACAGATCTTTGTAAACTCTATTATTTCCTCTGTCATATCCCATTGAATAAACATTCTAAACAGTGTGTGTGTACATATGTATACTCTAGATACACATTGTCTCTTGAGCTGAACTAGAGGATATTAAATCATCACACCAAACATTATATACCTTCTTGTATCCCACTGTGAGTTATGGAAGAGGTTAAGTGTGACCTGGACATCCTGAGAGATTTTTCTTTCCTTTTTCCCACTAAGAACAGTGGTAGAGGTCTTAGGACCTGAACAGTCTTTGTACTGTTGTTTTCCCCAATCCTGGGTGTGGATCAAATTTATATAAATTGTTTGAGAGGACTATGTCATAGCTTGAGACTGAACCTCTTGGTTATATCTATAGTGCATCTTAGATTATGTTTAATGTATATTTTATTTATTTCCTATTCCACTTCTATTTACTTTTATATAAAAATCTATTTTTATGTTACCCTGATAGTTAAAATATAATTTTTTTGTAACTTTTGTAAATCAGTAGATTAGCATAAAAAGTTAATTTAATCTTCTGATTAATTTAACTGATACCTAATCAATATTTTGAGAAACTAATTTAACCTTTAAAAATTCACAAATTCACTACAGTTTGACGTGTTTTTAAATTGTGGGATTTTAATAGAAATATTTTAACAGAAATTTTTAATTGGAACTCAATTAACCCCCTCCTCTTGAGTATCCACTCCGACCAAAAATTATTATAAGGAAAATAAATGTTAAAAAGAATTATAATAACCTCAAAAAATTCAAGTTGTTAAGGTGTAAAAATACCATTTATTAATTAGATATGAGGTTAATAGGATAAAATTTTTCCTTTAACATCATCATCCTAGAGTTAAGGGATTTTATTACTATTATAAATGAGAAACCCATGATATTTAACTACAATTTCGGGCATTTTTTGAGCTTTGACAAATTTTCAATTAATATTATACTACATTAAATGAATATCCAAAAAGAATTTTTTAACATTGAATCATTAAAAATAACTTTTAATAGATTATAAAATCCATTAAATTGAGAAAAGTCCTTCAGTATGTCATGAAATATTTACAAAAACATGAATGGTCGTCATGAGGTATCCAATATAATAAATTAATCCCAAAAACTAAAAATTATGAACCAGTGTTAAAAATAATATATACCGTAATCATTTAGATGTTAAATAAATTTATATAAAAAAAATGTTATGTTGAAAAACCATCACATAGGCTAGTGGAAAATGATTCACCCTTGTCATTCTTCAGTTGTAGTTGATGACCAATATATTTTTTAGGGTTGATGGGTTATTATTTTTTATGGTCTTTTTATTTCATCTAACACCATATTAAATTATTTTATATAATTTTTAAAAAATTATTATTAATATAATAAAAAATAAAATCATTCCTCTAATTACATTTTATGAACATAGGATTTCTATATGACATATTATTTTTCCACAAAATCAATAATTCAAATTGACTATTATTACATTGACATAAATAATAATATTGACCCATTATTTTATCAACACCTATAAAAAATATATAAAAATGTATGGTTGTTTTCCATATAATAGTATTTCAGTAGAACCCATAATAATACAAAGGGTTATAATATAATAAGTTATTCCAAAAATACTCTTAATCATTTTAGACTTCCATCATGTAAATCATTAAAAGGTGTTTCTATGAATTTTGAATCTCGATAAACCTTAAAATCATAAATGAATTACTATATTAATGACCCTTTATTTAATATTTGATAATTACATATATTACAAAATAAATTAAAACAATCATTATATGTATCATTTTTATTATAACCAAAATACAGCTAGTTGATATAATTCTACCTCGTAGTTCATGAATAAAAATACACATACAAATTTCTTGATTTAAATTTAGATATATTAATATAATACACATGACCATGATCCGTTTTCTTATTTTGAGGTATTTTCCGTTAAATCATTGGGAATTAATTTTCATAGCACCCCATCTCATTATAGTTGAAATCACAAAATTAATGGTTTCTTTATTAGTATTACTTTCATGAACCTTATGTGATATATCCCCATTGTTTAAGCATTCCCCATCACCAAATATCTAGTACCAGGGAGTTTCGTTCGATGATTATCAAATTCAGTGAAATCATACATTCCCATCTTCACTTTGTCTATTTATTTTCATTATTCCTATTATATTCATACATCGCTTTGAATTCATAATACAAGGATAATTATTTCTCTATCATGATATCACATTATACAATATAATCATATAGTGATAAGGTTTTACAAAATAATTCACTTCAAAGGATTGTCTTAATCCAATCAACAAAATGGTCAATATTTCCCATTACATTACATATATAGTTTGAAACATTCCTTTCTAACATTATAAATCTAGCTTATTACAAAAAAACATTAATGATATATTTTTCTATAGACAAATGAATTATCTCTCGAAATAAAATTGTTCCTCATGAGGAAAATATTTTTCTATGAAAAGTACCATAAAATCATTACATGCCAAGCATATTATTTTATTCATATCCATATAGTTATGAATCATGCTCCACTGGTATTCTTATTCTCCATAGAGATGATAATCTAACATGAAAACCACCCCCAATCATTATATCCAAAAGTGATAAATATGTTCTCTAATTAACCTATCCATTTAACATATATATATATATAAATTTTTTGTCGAATAAAACTATCGATGTTCTTATTTCATAAAGTAGTATAACATTGTTATAATATATTATGATTTTGTAGGTTGATCTATGTCACTGAGGTTATTAGTCAAAAACTATGTTAGCTACCAAAATATGGTTTTCATTTTATCAGTTCTATTTATAATTATATATCTTAATTCATTATCTTGACCATGTGGTAAATACCTATATCGATTATGTATATTAAAAGGTTTTACATACTTTCCTACTGGCATCATTTAAAAATATTGTAATACAATATATTATATCTTAAAAATATTAAACATTTTATATAACATGGAAACTAGTGGAAAAATTATCATGAATTGAACAATTTATGGGTTACTGATCTCATAATCAAGTAAATGTTTTCTTTGGGAATGATTTCAAGTAATAAAATCATTATTAAATCCAATATAATGTACTGTATAAAAATTATAATTAATCCTAATCATATCCTATAGGAGTGTCAAACCTAGTATCCACTAAGGCCCAATGTCACACAGGAAGTCAAGATTGAATCATATATCAAGGCATCATGTTTATAGTTGTTACACCTTTCTACATCTATGCCAGATCCATAACCACTTATAGTATCTAGGTAGGGATATATTTTTTGGAATGAAAAATAATCTCTTCCTTACAAAACATTATTATTTTTCTATGTACATAGATATATATTCAAAGTAAATCATATGTGTATGTTCTCTTATCTTGGTTTTCCAAAATCTAGTTCCACTGGTTTTAAAAAAAATCACTAATACAAACTATAATGACCCTGACCCTAATATCCTAGTGTTGGTGGTCTCTATATAACAATACTTCTGTACACAAGTGATCATATTCAAATGGTCTAAATAGATTAAGGGTCTAGTAAAAATAGATACATAACTTATATTCAAATTAAATTTGAAATCTTGAAATAAAATATATATTTTCAATTATTACTCCCCCAAAACCATTATAATATTGCTATATATAAATTATAATACAATTTTTGACATACTAGGAATGAAATAATAATATATAGGGGACTACTAATTCCAAATAACATTACCCATACAATATAATCTATAATGAAAAAATAAAAAATAATAAACATGAAATGTTAAATAACTGATAAAAATTCCATTTAATAAATATCATGAACATGAATAACAATATTTATTGAATAAATTATTATCTAAATAATTACATCAAAATAACAACATTATCATGAATCTTTTCCATGTATATTCTATCAAAACAAATAATCACATGGAAATCAATAACTGATCAAATAATTTAGGTATTTATAACTTCAGACATCATAAGCAATCATTCAAAGACTTACGCCCATATATCTTTCATAAATGGGTATGTACTTGATTAACTACCAATTATAGTTTCCCACATGAGACATATTAATTCATAGAGGGGCTATAGCGGTCCCAAGCCCTAACATACCCAATCCAAGGAAATAATTATTATAAAGGGGAGAATAATAGTCAAAATAATCATTCACATTTAAAATATAAAATATGATATTTTAATAATTTAAACAATCAATAAATGTAATCATAAACCATCCATAGAATTATGGATAATGATATATAAATTTTACATCCCCCATATTTCGTGTCATAAAAATTATTTATAAATAACAGGGATGGTATCATCAATTTATATTAAAAATAGAGAATAAGTAAAATGACTCTTTATGTCATTGATGAAGACAAATAAGATAAAATATCTATTAAAACATTCTTGATGAAAATATCATTTACATTTTCAAAATCACTTTATATAACTTATAATTTACATATTATTATGGAAAACATTTTTTTGAAAAAGATATCAATTTTTTTTCAATTTATACATCAGATAAATCTATATTCTTGATACTGGTAGTGATCGGTTTGTGTTAAGTATGGTAAAAAATAAGATACCATTTATATTCTTATAATAAATTTCAGTATGTACATTTCCTTGAAAATGGAAGGAAGTTTCATTTTAAATCAATTTTTAGAAAGTAAATCATTGGAAAAAAATAATTCATACAATAATAGTAGAATATGAATAATATTCATAAAATAATTGTTTTAAAACAAGGATTTTGATGAAAAATGTTATCTAAAAGAATATAGAAATATCAACTTACTTTCATGAAATCAATTTATAAATCGTGTGACATAAAAAATGACAGAAAATGGTATTATTACATTATATATTTTTGGATAACCAAAAGAGAATAAAGTAAATTGGTTTTATGAAAGAAATGTTTATATCATATCATTTTCCTAGAGGTGTTTCATTATCATTTAAAAATAAACTTTTACCAAAGAAATTATATTTCAATGATTGGTTTTCGATTTGTGGTGTATTAAGAGAAATTAGAAAACAGTGGAAGAAAAAGGGGAATTGAATAGATTCCTCATGATATTTCCAAAATGTGTGTCTACCACTAGAAATCTATTCTACCATAGATAGATTATGATTGCATGTTTGTGTGAGGTTTTTCAAACTGTGTTCCCTATTATTAGAAACTATACACTAATTATGAAGAGGAACATACTATGGAAAATCAGGCACCCATCCTAGATAGAAAGGGATTGCAAATTTTTGCATGGTTTGAATTAAGATGTTTTCAACAGTGTTTGGGGATCTCAAAGAGGATTATGATTCATTTTTAACTCCATTCATGGCGAACAAAATTTCTTATTAATGTATTAGAACCTCTTATTGTATGAATTTTATTTCTGTTCATATTCCTCTTTCTCCTATATATATTTACTAATAAATAGTAATGTTTTATTCCCCATTGGAAATGATTTTGATCTAGGTTTTTTATCCTAATCTATTTCATAGTGATCGTTTTATTTTTTCTTATATCTACCATTTCGTTTTTATCTTCAATGATTCATTTCAATAATGGGATGTTTGGTTTGGAAAATTTCAATAAAATATCACTACGTTGTTGTTTTATTTTTCAATTCACAATGACATTACTATTTTAAATGTTTTGAATTGTGAAATTTCTATATCATGTTTAGAAATTTCATCATGGAAATGAAAAAATAATTTATTGATTAATTAATTATTAGACTTTGGAATTGATTGTTAAATGGGGTTTTGAAATAGTTCAATTGATGTGACTTTTTAATTGGTTGATTAAAGGGATGTTGAATTAATTTATTGTTGGAAATTAATGGATGGTTATATTTACATTCATGGGAAAATGGCTTAAATGAAATAATGTTGATAAATGATTTAATGGGGATTTATTCATTTTATAATATCTTAATTAATGTGAAAAGCCTTGATTAATTTGATTTTTTGGAAAGGTACAGATTTATGAGAAAGTTTGGTATGAATTCGAATGAAGATTGACCTTAGTCTGTATGAAATTGTTAAATATATGAAATTGTTATATATTTGAGGACATGTGTGGGACATGGAATGTTGCTTCAAAATCCCATATATGATTTACTGATATACGTGTGTGAGGTACAAAAAGATTCTTCAAATGACCAATGTGATAATGAGTGTGGTATATCGACTGATTATCCAATAGACCATATGCGATAATGATGAGTTGTGAGACATAAACTAATGATTCAAAATACCGTGGGGTGTAAGATGTGAGGTTCTAGAACCAAAAAAATAATATTGTACTATTATTTAATGTATCCAAGACATTAAAAATAGGAATGAATTGATTAATGAGTAATCATGTTTTAATGTATTCTGTGTCCCAATGTGATATGGTTTAAAATGTAAAATGGAAGAAGAAGGAATTGATGGGTCAGGTGTTATATTTTTTAATAATATTCCAATTATTTTCCCTATGTATTGATGTGCTATACGCTACAATATATATTTATATGACAGGAAAATTTTATTTATGAAATTATGGGATACTACATTCATCCCCATTATGAATTTGTTCCCTTTGAATTTCTATTTTACACACTGTTCTGAAAATAGGGGAGGGATCATATATTTTATCACTTCTTGTGGTTCCCTTTTTTCCAGTATATATTGATAAACCATCAATTTTACATTTCCTAGGTGAGTTGTCTTGTTGCGTAGTACTTTATTTCTACTGTCCATAGGCTTCACTAGATACTCCTCATATAAGAGGACATTTCCTTGTCATAAAACCTTTTGATTTAGTAATTGTGATGGATATGGTATCGACATCATCAAGAGGGATACATGGAAAACATAATTCACTGGAGAGATAATTGGTGGAGGATCTAGTTTATAGGCCATAGTGATGAAACAATTAAGAATCCAAATTGGGAAAATGTACTAGGGTATTGCCATTCTATTCATAAATAATATATTGACACTCATCAATGGATATGTGAATATGAATTCCATGACCCCAAACTGAGTATTTAGGTTCCATTTATTGTTTTTTAAAAGTGACACTGTTGACTTTGGTCTTCCATGATGTGATGCTATGAGTTTTCACCTTTTATTCCAATTCATTGACTATTTTAGTACCATGATTTTTACATTCACAAATATCATCCAAGCAAGATGATGTTATACATATTTTCCTATAAAGGGAATTGTATTTTCCCATTAGGATTCTTAAGTGGAAACTATTATTTTAAGAGAGCTCTCTCATAGGAATATGTTTGTCCCATCCTCATTGGATGTTTATAGAACATGCTCTCAACATGTCTTACAATGTACAAATAGTTTGGTCAAATTTCCCATCTGTTTAAAGATCATAAGCTATAGTGAAGATAGTATAGTGTTTATTTCATGTTATTGAATTTTCTAGAAAATGGAGGTAAATCATGGATCTCAATCGAATACAATAGATTATGTTACTCCGTGAAGCTTTTCCACTACATTGATTTATAACATTAAAGGTCGATTGAGTGAGAAGTCATCTTAAATTTAAATAAATAGATATGTCATTATAAGATAATCTTCAACAACAGATATATAATTACATCCTCTTGATCTATTTATAAGTCCTTTGATAAAGTAAATGGTGATGTTTTCCCATTTCTATGTCTGAATGGGTAATGGTTGCATCACCCCGTTAGAAATATTCCATTCATCTATCACTTTCTTCCATAGAATGCACATTAATATATATTTAGTGATCTCCTTCGACATATTTTAACACATATAGTGCTCTTGATGGTCTCAATAAATATTTGTGCTACCTGAGTTAGTATAAAAGGTTGAGCTATGTGTATTATTATAACACCCAAAAAAAAATTATGTTATGCTTCTATTAAATACATTCTATTCATTTCCTATATTTCATGATGCACTATGTCTTTTGTGAATCAAAACATTATAAGAGAAACATATAAGCTATCCATTAAACATAAATTTTCCACATCTATGTTTTCAATTTCGTTTAACAGTCATCTAGAGTTGTGACCAGTAAGCCATTTGATGTCTGATAGAACCAACATGATTTTATGATGAATATTAACATACCCTTATGAATAGTAATATGACCCTTATGAATAGTAAATAATAATATTTTTTTTATTTTCTTAAGGTAATAAGATAATGAGATCTTAATTAGTTTTTCAATGAGAAATAAAACTGATTGCACCTTAAAAATTGTTATTTTTCGAAATAGCAGTGAGTTTATTTAAAAATTAAATTAATAATATTTATAAAATTCATTTTTAAAAATGGATTTTTTTTGTAATTATACAAATCAAAAAATGGTTAGGGTAATTTTTTTGGATTTTTCTATAATTCTTGAATTCATGATGAATTATGAAATACAATAAAATATCGTAAATACATATTATCAGTTCAATAATATATTTATGACATCATAAGTGATTTAAGGTTTACTGGTTCGAACTAACATTCACTTATTACTATTAGGGGTCACATGAAAAAACACTACTTGTTGTATTGAAGGAAATAATAAAATAATGAATTAAATATTCAAAATTTTCCCCTCTCCTCCACTATAAAAACCCTTCACCACTCCCTCTTCCCTTTACTCCTCTAAGCCTTTATGATCCTCATAGTTCTACCCAAATACACTTCCCTAGTTACTCCCCACGACTAGGAAGCTCTTTGTCTTTCCAAAAGTCCAAAATACCTTCCCTTAAAGAGGTTCTCGCGGATGTTCTTTCCAGAGGTAAAACACCTTTCTTTTTCTTTTAGTTTTTTTTGAATTTATCTGGATTTGTTATCCTCTCATGGCCTCCTCTGTCCAAATGATCATGATAACTCTAGTATCATCTATATAATAGATTTATATCATGTTAATGGAAGAACCATCATCAATATTCTTACTCCCTCCCTTTAATTTTTATAAATGAAATCAACGTCCATGAGGTTCCAATTTATAACATTCATGTACGACGAAGTATTGTTATTCAATAATTCCTACATTATTGGTCAATAAATAATATTTATGGTTGAACCAGGTCATAATATATGTATTTTTTATTTAGTAATGTTCTGGAATCATTAAAAATACATAATATGGAATAATAATTCAAAACAATTTTATTGAGCACAAAACTGCCAATCCAAATTCAGGCGTATATTTTTAACTCATCAAATGAGTCATCCTCATGGTATATAACCATAATCATTATAAGATCATTTATTTCTCTTTAATTTCACTAATAATTTATATTAAAAATACTGTATGTTTAACCATTTCTCAAACCAACTTCCATTCATGAATACAAGTAAACAAATCATGAAACCAAGTAAGGAAATGCTTTGAAAACAATAAAATTGAATCTATTAAACCCATCAAAAAGGAAATAAATGAACTTAATAAGGTTATAAAATATCAATTAAATTTTTATTTGGAGCTGGAATTATTAATTAATGAATCTAAATTTGATTATTCATTCCATTAAGAAAAATCAAGAACACACTAAAGCAAAAGGTAAGGGGTTTCTCATCTCACTTTCATTTCTATGAGATTTTCATTGTTCGCCACTAATTTATTGTATGTGGTATATGTGTACTGAAATTTGATATATAATAGCATGATTCTATTTATATTCATCTTATTCAATGATTCATTTTATGTTCATTAAGTTTAAATCATATGATTTTACTGATTACACTATGGTGAGGGACTTTATCTCAAGTACCTTTCGTATTGACTAACTTTCTGTGGTGTACCTAATAATCCTTATGTGTTGCACCTAATTCCCATTTGAGATAACATTGAAATCATATTTATCCGTAATATCATATCATGTATATTTTTTTTCTAAACTGCATACCATTTTACATAAGGTGTTTATTTCGAAAGTTATTTTATTTATGGAAATATTGATGAATCTGTATAATCTACTCTATACAGATACTGAAAAGGCATATTGATCTTTTATTGAATCAATGTGTAAAGAATGATTTGTATATTCAGTGGTGGGTGGGTCCCACTATAGTCCCTCAATGCATCGTTAGGTCTCATGAGGCAAAACAGTTTGTGACAAACCCTTCGAGTTTGTTTCCATAAATCCGACCGGTTTCTACCCATAGAACTAAAACATGTTTACAGTAATATGGTTTCAGATTCCAGATACATGATGTCCAATTAATAGACAATCTATATATTCTTTATAATTTATTATTATTATCCATGAGGATTTTACTATGACAATGTATATGGATGTAGTTTCATTCTCATTTTATTAATGGGATTAGATTTTCATTTATTCACCATGCCATATTGATAATGTTAGATTGACTATGATTTTCTTAATATTATATTCATGATTCCACTATTTGTAACCCTTACTGAGCATTTGATATCACCCCATTAATTTTTCACCCTCAATATTTGATGAAGATTAATTCATTTACTGAGTTCTCATGGATGTAGTTTTTAGTTTTCTTTATGTATTGTATTTTCTAAAATATTACAATGTAATTTGGGAAACATCTATGTATCTAGTTTTTCAAGAATACTAAACTGTTCGTTCCTTCGGGTTTTTATTTCCTTCTAACCATGCCAATATCACAAGTAATTGACCAGCTCTAGACTAGTGGGGTTGGGGTGATATAGTTGGTATCTGAGGAAGTTTAGTAGGAAACATAGAAACTAGAGTTGGATATATATATATATTAGGGAACAAAGCCCTAATGTAGAATTTGAGTATAAATGTACAATAAAATCCTTGTTTTTTTGTAAAGAATATATTATTTGTATCTTTTAAAAAATATGCCCCTATCTGGATAGAAGTAGGTAGAGGCGGCTCTGGCATAGATGAATCTAGGGGTAAAACTGGAAAACACTGATTTGAGCTAGACTCGAACGTGAACTGACGCGCGACAATGGGCATTGCTGAACTCTTTTTTACGAAACTACCAGGAGATATGCTTAGGATAAATGACATTTCCTATACAATCCATTCTGAATGAGTATAATGTAAATTTTTCCTCATAAAAACCATGATTATAAGATTATCTATGCATAGAATTTTAATCAATATTGATTGATTTTATTTTTGAGATTCATAAACTAATCAAGTGTATCCCCTTATTTAGAAATGGTGCTTAATGGAAGAAGGGTAATCAATTCTCGTGGGCAATTTAGGGATCTCCCAAATGAACAAGTCAATACAGTCAATGTTGGGACAGATCAAATCATGACCATTTTTGGACTGCTTACTCATGTTGTAACGAATAACCATTCCACACATATGTTGGATCGTTTTTTGCTACAGAATCCCCCATCATTCAGTGGGAATACTAATCTAATGGTTGGTGAGAAATGGATCAAGTCCCTGGAAAATATATTCATGGCCTTAAGATGCAATGAAAATGAAAAGGTAGTACTAGAAGTATATTGTCTCAAGGGTGACACAGATCAATTGTTGTCCCTAATTCAAAATACAATGGAGGAAAAAAAATAAGATAGGGAATAGAGGGATTTTATATAAATATTCTTCAAAAAAAATCCACTCATAAGAAATGAACTGAAATGAAGAGGAAATTATTTAGCATAAAACAAAGGGATAAAGCTAGTGTTGCAGAGTATGATTCTACCTTCACAAGGCTGGCTAGGTATGTCATAGATTAAGTACGTGACTTAGAAGAAAAGATTGATCATTTATTTTATGGAAATAAGCCAACTCTTTGAAGGGCACTGGCTTCTCAATTATTTTCATCATATGTTGAAATTCTATCAAGTGCCATCAAAACAGAGAGGAAATTTTCTAGATCAAATCTTTTCAAAGGAAACCAATATAATAAGTGGTACTCTGATAATAAAGGAAAAGTAGAAGCACCAAAGAAGAGAAAGGGAACAAAGATTTTTCCATTATGTGAGAAATGTGGAAAGAATCATATCTAGAAATGCATGAAAGGCATGGGACTCTGCTATAACTGCGGATAAAAGGATCATCGATCTGATGAATGCAAGGGGAAGGAACAATTCAATGATATTCAATGCTAAATTTGTAGAGAGATGGGACACTATGAAAATGAGTGTCCTAAGCGTCATAGAATGTTGACTTAGAAAAGTCCATTTGAGCAAGGGAGAGCCTTTTAGATTGCAACCACGGAGATTGAAGTTCCTAATGATGTGGCGGCATGTACTTTAATTGTTTCCTCAAACTGAGCCAACACATTATTTGATTCCGGATCATCTCATTCATTTATATCTTATTATATTGCCATGAAAATTAGATATGTACAATTTTATTTAAAAAATGAGTTGTCAATCAAATCATCTAGGGGATGAATCATTGCAACAAACGAATGTTTACTAGTCCCCCTCCAGACACCAAAACATGCTCTAGTTTCTAACCTTACCATCATAACAAAGACTAAATATAATATAATTATTAGTATGGAATGACTATAAAATAATGATGCGAAGATTTATTGTAGGAAGAAAGAAGTAACAATTTTTGAAAATGGAGTAGAAATATTTGTCTTTAGGGCCTAAACTTTTCCACCTGATTATTATCTAGAACCACCCCCATTAGCTTTACTGAATCCAAAACCTGGATTGGATGATAAACCAATATCTATTGGTTAGGAAAGAAATTTTTAAATTTAATATGTGCACATAGTTCAAAATTACATTGATGTATTTCCAAAGGATTTACCTGGACATCCTTCATAGCGGGAAGATGAGTTCTCAATTGGTTTAATTCCTGATGCAAGACCTATATCAAAGACTCCCTATAGAATGACCATTGTGGAGTTGGTAGAGATAACGAAACAACTAGTGGAGTTGAATGAAAATGTATTTATTTGACCTAGTGTGTCTCCATGGGGAGCCCTTATCCTCTTTGTCAAGAAGAAAGATGGATCCATGAGGCTTTGCACTGATTACTGGGAAATAAATGCTTTTACAATAAATAATAAGTATCCTCTAATCCGGATTGATGATTTATTTGATCATCTTCATGGATCTTAATACTTTTCTAAGATTGACCTTTGATATGGATATCATTAGCTCCATGTGAGAAAGGAATATATTCCAAAGACAACATTTCGAACTAGGTGTAGGCATTATGAGTTTACGGTGATGCCTTTTGGACAGACAAATGGACCCTCGATTTTCATGGATTTAATGAATAGAGTTTTCAAAGAATATCATGATAACTTTGTTGTGGAGTTCATTGATGATATCCTGGTACACTCAAAAAGCTATGAAGACCATGAGAATCACTTGTAGATTATTATGATAACACATAGAAGCAATAAATTATATGGGAAGTTTAGCAATTGTGAATTATGGATTCAATCAATTTATTTTCTAGTACATATTGTCTCTAACGATGTAATCCTCGTTGATCCTTAAAAGACGAAGTCAATCCAATATTGGCCCACGCCAACATACATAACTGAGGTACATTGTTTTATTGGCTTAGCAGGTTACTATCGGCGTTTAGTGCAGAATTTCGCCCGACTGCATAACCCGCTAACCAAGCTCACATGTAAAGGAGTTATGTTTGTTTTGAGAAAAGTGTGTACAGAATAATTTTATGAATTGAAATGTAGATTGGTCAATGCTCTAATTTTGACTCCTCTATCTGGAGGTGATGGATTTTTGGTATAGAGTGATGCGTCAAAGAATGGAATAGGTTGCATCCTTATGAAAAATGATAATGTTATTGCTTATGCATAAATACAACTGAAGACCCATGAGAAAAAAATATCCAAATCATGATCTTGATTTAGCAGCCATAATCCTTTCTCTAAAAATATAGAGGCATTATCTCTACAGAGAGAGATGTGAGATTTATACGGACCACAATATTGTGAAATATATTTTAACACAAAAAGAACTCAACATGAGGAAATGAATATGGCACAAGTTACACAAAGATTACGATTGAATAATACACTACCACCCATGAAATGACAATAAGGTGGAAGTTGCATGAAGAAGGAAATATCATGGCATTCTGACTCAAATGGGGATTGAGAGAGATCCTATATTTTGGGATCTACTAATGATGGATATGGGAATTGTTAAGGAAGAAGAAACAACTTTTCTATTTCAAATGATTGCAAAACCATATTTATTAGGGAAGATAATAATATGTCAATCTAATGATGAGTATCTGCACAAGAAATTTAATGTAGTCATGGATGGGAGACTAGCTGGCTTCGTGTTTGAAGAAGGAGTTCTGAAATTTAGGAAGAGGTTATGTGTTCCATCAGTACCAGAGATAAAAAGGGAACTATTAGACGATGCACGCAGCTCAAATTTATCTATACAACTAGGTAGCACCAAGATGTATAGAGATCTAAAATTATGTTTTTGGTGGGATAATATGAAGTGATAAATATATGACTACGTGTCAAGGTGTCTAGTTTTTTTACAAGTGAAGGTAGATAGACAACATCCCAAAGGAGTGCTGAAACATTTTCCTATTACTTCGTGGAAGTGGGATAACATTACGATGGATTTTTTCACAGGACTATCGAGGACACCTAGAAGGAATGATACAATATGGGTAATTGTTTATCTTCTCACTAAATCGGAACATTTCATTCGAATAAGAGTGGATTTACCACTTGAGCAGCTTGAAAGACATTATATTACTGATATTGCGAGACTTCATGGTGAACCTCTATCGATTATCTCTGATCAAGATCCCCTGTTTACATCACAATTCTGGAAAAGTCTCCAGAAGGATTTGAATACTGAGCTTCATATGAGTACCACATATCACTCCCAAACCGACGAAAAATCTGAAAGGACTATTCAAACTCTAGGAGATATACTGAGGTCTGGTTCACTTGACTTCCCAGGCTTATGGGAACAATACTTAACATTGGTGAAATTATCCTACAACAATAGTTTCCATTCTAATATTCAAATGGCTCCATATTAAGCATTACATGGAATGAGATGTCGAACTCCAAATTTTTGGGATGAAGTTTGTGAGAAGAAACTTATAGGCATAGAACATATTGAAGATACCATGACAAAGGTGGAGAAAATAAAATCCCACATTAAAGCATCCCAATGTTAGCAGAAGTGTTATGCTGACAACTAGAGAAAGGACATTAAATTCCATGTGGAAGATCATGTATTTCTGAATGTATCTCCATGTAAGTGTTTCTTAAGATTCGGTAAGAAAGGGAAACTGAGCCCTTGGTAAATCAGACCATTTGAAATTCTGGAATGAATAGGGGATTTAGCTTACCAATTTGTGATGCCTCTAAATCTCTCCAGAGTTCATGAGGTGTTCCACGTATAATATTTAAAGAATTACATGCCATACCCAACACATGTACTCACATATAAAGAAATTGTACTGGAACCTAATTTGTCATACTGTGAAAAGCCAATTAGAATTCTTGACACAAGGGAGCATGTATTTTGAAGTTGAACAACTCATCTAGTAACAGTTCATTCGAGAAACCATAATATGGAGGAGGAAACATGGGAACCAGAGTATTTCATGAATAATAACCACCCACATCTTTTTGGTGGGATTTATACGTAAAATTTCGAGGATGATGTTTCGGAAGGAGGGAATAATATAACACCCTAAACATTTTATAATATGATTATATTGAATAAATTATATTAATAGCCTATATTTCATGAAGCACTATGTCTTTTGTGAATCAAAATATTATAGGATAAAATTATAAGCTATCCATCAAACATAAATTTTCCACTTCTATGTTTTGAATTTCAAAAAACGGTCATCTAGAGTTGTGACCAGTAAGTCATTTGATGTCTGATAGAACCAACTTGATTTTTTTGATAATACTAACATACCCTTATGAATAGTAATATGAATAGTAATATGACCCTAATGAATTGTAAATAATAATATTATTTTATTCTCATAAGGAAATAAGATAATGAGATCTAAATTAATTTTTCAATGAGAAATAAAACTAGTTTCACCATTAGGATTGTTATTTTTTGAATTAACAATGAATTATATAAAAATATAATTAATAATATTTAGAAAAATAATTTTGACAAATGAAGTTCATTTTTTAATTATAATCATCAAAAAATGGTTATGGTAATTTGTTTTTCTGAAATACTAGAATTTTTGATAAATAGTGAGATACGATAAAATGCCGTATATAAAAATTATCTTTTTAATACACTGTTTATTACATAATAAGTGATTTAAGGCCACTAGGATCAAACTCACATGAAATTATTACTATTAGGTGTCACATGAAATAATACTATTGGTTGTCTTGAGGGAAATAATAATATAATGAATTAAATATTCAAAATTTTCCCCTCTCCTCCACTATAAAAACCCCTCACAACTCCCTCTTCTCTTAAATCCTATATGCCTTGAGGATCCTCAATGTTCTACCCAAATACCCTTCCCTAGTCACTCCACATAACCTGGAAGCTCTTGTTCTTTCAAAAAGACCAAAATCCCTTCCCTAAAGGAGGATCTCAAGGAAGTTATTTCAAGAGGTGAAACACCTTTCTTTTTCTTTTAGTTTTATTTGAATTTATCTTCATTTGTTATCCTCTCCTCACCGCCTCTTTACAAATGATCATGATAAATCCAGTATCATATATATACTAGATTTATATCATGTTAATGGAATAACCATCATCAATATTCTTACTCCCTCCCTTTTATTATTATAAACGAAATCAACGTCCATGAGGTTCCAATTTATAACCTTTGTGGACGACAATGTTTCGTTATTAAATATTTCCTAAATTATAGGTAATGAAAACATATTTATGGGTGAAAGAGTTCATAATATATTTATTTTATCTTTATTAATGTTCTCTAATCTTTACACGTACGTAATATGGAATAATAATACAAAACATGTTTTTTGAGCACAAAACTGCCAAGCCAAATTCAACTGTTTATTTTTAAATCATCTAATGAGTCATCATCATGGTATATATCCAAAATAATTATAAGATCATTCATATCACTATAATGTCACTAACAATGTATATGAACAATTCTGGATGTTTAACCATATTTTAAACCAACTTCCATTCATGAATAAAGGTAAAAAAAATCAAGAAACCAAGTACGAAAATGCTTCCAAAACATTAATTTTAAATCTCATAAACCCATAAAAAGTCATTAATGAACTTAATAAAGTTATTAAATATCAATTAAATGTTTATTAGGTTTTTTAATTATTAATTAATGAATCTAAATATGATAATTTAGGTCGTTAAGAACAGTCAATAACACGCTAGAGAAAAAAGATAGAGGTTTCTCATCTCACTTTCCTTTCTATGAGATTTTCATTTTCACCACTAATTTCTTGTATGTGATATATTTATAGTGTAATTTGATATATAATAACATTATTCTCTTTATATTCTTGTTACTCAATTATTAATTTGATGTTCATTGAGTTCAAGTGATATGATTCGACTAATTACATTATGGTGAGGGACTTTGTCTCAACTACCTTTCGTAGTGACTAACTTTGTATGTTGCACCTAATAATACTTATGTGGTGTACATACATCCCATTTGAGATCACTTTGAAATTATATTTATCCATAATATCATATCATGGATATGTGTTTTGTCTAAACCATATATCATTTTACCTACGATGTTTATTTTGAATTTTATTTTAATTATTGAAAAAATGATGAATCTATATACTCTACTCTCTATGGATATTGAAAAGGAATATCACTCTTGTATTAAATAAATTTGTAATGAATGCTTTGGACATTCAGTGGAAGGTGGGGCTTGCTATAGCCACTCGATGCATTGGTAGGTCTCATGAGTCAAATTAGTTGTCAACAATTTCATTGAGTTTGTTTCTAAAAATCAGACGTAGTTTTACCCATAGAACTAAATGGTTTTACGTTATTATGGTTTCATGTGCCAGATACATGATGTCCAATTAATAAGCATTCTATTTATTCATTATCAGTTATTATTATTATCCATGAGGTTTTCACTATGAAAAAATATATTGATGAAGTTGCATTATTATTTTATTAATGGAAATAGTTTTTCATTTATTCACAATGCCATATTGATAATGTTAGATTGACTATGATTCACATATTATTTTATTCATGCTTCCACTATTTGCAACATTTACTGAGCATTTGAGATCACCCATTTCATTGTTTACCCTCAACAGGTGATGAAGAGGAAGTCATTTACTGAGTTCTTATGGATGCAGTTTTTAGTTTTATTTATGTATTGTATTTTGAAAACATTTCCAATGTAATTTGATAAACATCTATGTATCTATTTTAATCAAGACTACAAAACCGTTCTTTCATTAGGGTTTATCTTTCCTTCTAACCATTCCAATATCACGTGTAATGCACCGGCTCGAACCTAGTTTGGTCGGTGTGTTACAATCATTCACAAGATATTAATTTGTATCAGGATTATATGGTACACATAGGCCTGGAAAAAATCATATGATACATTCCTCAAAAAAATTTAACTCAAAGTATTTTTCATCTATGATATCATCCACCTTCTTATGTAGTTATACATCATTTATATGAGTTTCTATTATGTTCAATAAAAATGATGGTTGAGAAATAATTTGAGAAAGGGAATATGATCTGCACTCCCTTATGAACCCATATCCAACATTTTAATGTCTTAGAATGCTTGATACTTCTCAATTATCCTCATTGACAATGTTTCTAGATCATTTCAACATAGAGAATATATAACTTTATTTATATTACCCAAATGGTAGTGGATTTTGAAATTGGAATCCATGATATGGACTAAGAATCCTCTATTGTTCATATTAACATCAATATGTGTGAATATATATTGGAAGATGTAATGATTAATATATATCTCAAACATCTGTCCATAGATATAATATCACTAGATTTTCAAAGAAATGATAATAGATTCTATCTATAGATCATGTGTGTGATAGTTTTTCTCATGAAAATTATATTTACTTGAGTCATAAGCTATCACATTATCATTCTTCATTAGTACACATCCAAATCCATTCGTCAAAGAATCTTGGTATACCACCTTCATTTCCCCACATGTTGGTAGTGTAATTTATGGTGCATTGATAATCATCATTTTTATCTAATTGATGTTTTATTCTCATTCATTCATCCAACCATACTATACTCCCTTCCATGTTATCTAGGTTAGTTAGTTTTAAAACCATTATATGTTCTTCAAAAATCAACTATAAAATTCTGGTAGTCCTAGGAAACCATATATCTACAATATAGATGTTTTCATGGACCACTATTTAATTGCATTTGTCTTGAAGGGGTCTATATATATTCCTTTTCAAGTGATAACATGCCACAAGAATGAAACTTCTCCATATATAACTCCAAATTTCCATTCACTAAGACATGCTTCTCCCTTAATAAATACATTACCATAGTATTCAAATACTACTAAAATTTATTCTGAATAATTGAGTATATGATATTTCATCTATAAAGACTTCCAAAAATCACTAGAGGTAATATATAAAGAATCTATTCATTAAATCATTGAAATTTATATTTAATTAGGGATTCCAATGGGAATCATTATGATCTCATAGTTCACATGAATTATTTGAAAACATCTATTGGTAATTTCTTCTCTCTACACCTTTAATTAGGGATATCCCAATAGATGTTCTAACATAGATAAAATCATAACCCCTCACATTTGATCAAACATTCAACTATCCATGGAATGGAATACTTGTAATTTACACTGATTTTTCTATTCTGATGATTATAAATGTAGAGGCTCATTGGTAGATACTTTTTATTGATAAAGAGTATTGGTGCACCCCTTGTTAAAACATTGGGGCATATGAAACCCATTTCGAGATGAACTTGCATCTACTTATTCAGTTCATTCAAATATATTGTGATCATTTTATCTGCCTTATTTGATATATACTGATATCCAATAATAATCTCAATTGATAACTCAAACTCTCTTACATGAGGTAGAATAGGGAATACTTAAATGTATAAATCATTGAAATCCATCATAGTGGGAATATCTTCATTAATAAGATTCCCCTTTGTCTCAATCATTTGTGAATGATATTTTTACACAAATAAAATAATATCCACAAATGATATGATAATTTTAAAGGATAATTAACATCATCATTACACATGAATAAAATTTTAGTATGTCTCAAGGTGTGAAGGGAGATCTCACTTTCCTAGAAGTTGAAGTTTTATTAGTATAAATATATCAAATAGATTCCCAATATATCCTAAATCTCCACCAAAATATGTAAGAATGAATTTTATGGGAGGTTCAGCCCACAAAAATTAACAGGAGGAGTTATAGACATTGGATGTAATAATTTCCCAATTTTTTATTGTCATAGTTAAATGAATGTCCATATTTTCATGTGGTGTTTGAAAATTTCTACTAAACAAGCATGAAAAGAATTAATTCATTGAAATAGAATAAAATAGTATGTTTTCTATCTGGAATGAATAAACAACATACATGTAAATTAATCATTTTTTAACTCCACATAAGTAGCTATCATATCTTATTCACTTCCTTGTTTCCTGGTTGGTTATAATTTTTTATTGCCTCTAACAACCCTTAGCTTGTGGAATTAGATTTCCTAATTCCCATGTCCTTTAACATTGAAACACAAGACTACACGTTGAGTGTTGATATGAACATTCTTTATCCTTTTTTAATTTTGGGCTTCGAGATATCACTGTAGACACCGAGAAACAATCCAGGATTGAAGGAGGGTTTTGTGTGACAAAGAGAAGCCATATTTGGAACCGTTGATCCATTCCGCGGGGCATGGAGGGGCTGCATGAAAAAATTAAGCGGTGCGAGAAATAAACCTCTCGCACAGAAAACCACGGGATCCGCCAAATTTTTTCGCGCAAGTGCGGATGGTTGCGTGTAGCCAACCCACGTGGTTGAATTTGCGTGCTGCCAACACCGGTGTGCAAATTTTCGCATGGTCCCGTTTCCGCACAGATCCACCGACCCCAAGTGCCTATAAATAGAAGGGTTACACTTATACTTATGATGGATGAAAAATCTGAACCGTCTCCCTTGCGTGAAATCCACCTCCTGTCCATGCAAAATATTCCTTTTAGTTATGGGATTTTTCACACCAGGTCGCCTAGGGGTCCGCCTTCGTGCAAGACCCCTCTTGCTAAACCCACATCCAAATCGTATCGAGTCTCATCCCCCACACACAATCCTTTCCCCTGAACATAATTCCTTCAAATTCCGCGCAACTCATGCTCCGGGCGCACACGCTCATCCGATTTTGGGAATAAAACCTCGGCACCCCTTCTTCGTGACAGCCAGACCTTTTTCTTGCATGTAATCCAATTACACACCGGCCCTGCCTTTTTCACATAAGCAATCCAATTACACGTCGACCAACCCTTTTCGCACAAGCAATCCAATTACGGGCCATCCCAGACTTTTTTGTTCTAGCAAGCCAATTACACACTGTCCCGACCTTTTTTGGGCATGTAACACAATTACACACCAGCACGGCCTTTTTCACGCAATTGATACTTCTCTACGCAAGCCACCCTCCTTGTGTGCCAGTGATGTCTTTGTTCTGGGCATCCTTTTCGGGCACCTCCTACGCCCAAAACACGCTTGTCATACACTCTTTTCTCGAAAGACCCTTTAGGCTCATACAGAGTTACTTTGAAGTCCCTTGGGCGGTATTTCACATTATGTCTCTTCGCCACAAGCTTATTTGCATATACAGGCTAACAACTATTACTTCTTAGGATAGCGACACTAAACTTGGACCCCCAATTGGATCACCTCACGACCCCCCTCCCCCAACACATCATCTCTTGTCCCTTATCTTCCCAATGGTGAAGAGGGCACCTATTATGTATGTCCTAGGGGTGTGGAGTGAATCCAACTCATCCGAGCTGCAGTACCTTAAACTACCAAGCACCATCGTCCTCAGCACATGAAGTTAAATGGTGACCTAACCCCATGCATCCAATTCGGGGCCCCCATCTTGGACATTCTTCATGTCCGCTCATCCCAACGGGAGTGAAATCTTCCTCACATGGAATGAGATCCTTTTTGTTGAGGCGACACCTATCCGTGGGGAAGGGAAACAACCTTAGTGTCAGCCCCTAGCCTTTCTTGCAAGAGGTTGTACCATTTATCCTCCTTCCATTTCTGGTTCCTAAGGATAGAAAAGGGTGTGAGGGGGAATGGTTCCCCTCCTTTCGTCAGTGCTAAATTCCTCTCCCGCTGGGATTTGTCGCCACTGGGCCTCTGTCCAAGAGTAAGTTCCAACCCCATTGGGCTGGTAACCACGTGTAAGCCCCTGTTTCATCTTTGTGCCGCTAAACATGTATAGGCCCCACTCCACTTCCTACGGACACACCTTTCGTGACATCATTGCCAGGTAATTGTTGTCTCTTATCTATCACACTGAGAATGACTTTTGTAGGATTAGAGTAAGCACCGGCCATGAAATCCCCCTTGGGCAGCCAAGAGTGTAAGCCCCACACCCAACCCAAACCATGTGGACATTTATCCTTGCCATGGAAAGGTACGTAGGAATCCTCCATGAGGTTCAATAACAACAACGATTGGTCTCGTCCATCGTCACGACAGTTCACGAAACCCTCCTCAACAACACGGTCATTGATCCTTTCCAAGGGAAGGTACGTAAGAAGCCTCTCCGATGTTCAAGCCCAACACCCGGTCGTTCCGACCCCATTCACGTCGGTTCACAAAATCCATTCTGAAATACGTGGTATTTGATCCTTTCCAAGTCAATCTATGTAGGAAGTCTCCCTGAGGTTGAAACCCAACACCCCATAGGTTCCGACCACCTTCATATCATTTCCCACCCAATCTGAACTACGCGATCTCTGATCCTTGCCAAGGCAAGGTACGTAGGAAGCATCTACAAGGTTCAAGCCAAAAACCCCATTGGTTCCGACCACCATCATGTTGGGTCCTCCCAATCTAAACTACGTGATCATTGATCCTTGCCAAGTCAAGTTACGTAAGAAGCCTCCATGAGGTTCAAGCCCAACAACCATTCATTCTAACCACCTTCACACAAGTTCCCACCCAATCCGAACTATGTGATCATTGATCAATGCTAAGGCAAGGTACATAGGAAACCTCTATGAGGTTGAATCACAATAACCATTGGTTCCGAACACCATCTTGTCGGTTCCCACCAAACCAGAACTACATGATATTTGATCCTTTCCCAGGCAAGGTACGTAGGAATCCTCCATGAGGTTTAAGCCCAAAAACCATTGGTCCCAACCATCTTCACATTGGTTCACAAAACCCTCCTAAACAACATGGTCTTTGATCCATTCCAAAGAAAGGTACGTGGGAAGCCTCCACGAGGTTTATGCTCTGCACCCGGTCATTCTGACCCCATTCACTTTGGTTCAACAAACCCATTCCGAAATATGTGGTCATTGAACCTTGACAAGGGGAGGTATGTATGATGCCTCCATGAGGTTCAAGCCCAACACCCTATTGGTTCCGACCACCTCACGTCTATTCCCACCCAATATGAACTATGTGATCCTTGATCTATGCTAAGGTATGTTATGTAGGATGCTTCCATTAGGTTCATTCCCAACACCCCATTGGTTCCGACCACCTTCACGTCAGTTCCCACGCAATCTGAACTACGTGGTCTTTGATCAATGCCACGGTACGGTACGTAGGAAGAAACCTTGAGGTTCAATCCCAACAACCATTGGTTTCGACAACCATCATGTCAGTTCAAACCAAATCTTAACTACGATATCTTTGATCTATTCCAATTCAAGGTATGTAGAATGCCTACATGAGGTTTAATCCCAACAACCATTGGACCCGACCATCTTCATTTCGGTTTACCAAACCCTCCAGAACTACGTGGTATTTGATATTTTCCAAGGAAATGTATGTAGGAATCCACCCTGAGGTTCAAGCCTCACAACTGGTCATTCCGACCCCATTCACGTTGGTTCAACAAACCCATTCTAAACTGTGTGGTCTTTGATCCTTGCCAAGGTGAGGTATGTAGGATGCCTCCCTGATGATCAAGACCAACACCCCATTGGTTCCAACCACCTTCACGTCAGTCCGCACCCAATATGAACTATGTGATCCTTGATCCTTGCCAAGGTAAGGTATGTAGGAAGCCTCCATGAGGTTCATGACCAACACCCATTGGTTCTGACCACCTTCACGTCAGTTCCCACCCAATCTGAACTATGTGATATTTGATCTGTGATAATATAAGGTATGTAGGAAGCCTCCACAAGGTTCAATCCCAACACCTGGTTGCTCCGACACCCCTTTACATCGGTTCGCCCCCATCCCGCATGACGTTAAAATGTGGATCCCAGCTAGCGGTAAGCTGTAGCACCAAATCTGAACCTTATGGTCATTGATCCTTGCCAAGGCAAGGTACGTAGGAAGCCTCCCTGAGGTTCAAGCCCACCATAAACCTGTAGTTACGACCCCATTCAAATATGTTAACCAACACCCAAGACAACCTAGAGTGTAATCCCTACGCCTTACCATCATAACTACGTGGTATTTGATCCACACCAAGGAAAGGTACGTAGGAAGCCTCTTTGATGTTCAGGCCCACCAATCATTGGTACCATCCATATTTTAGTCAGTTCACACCAGCCAAATTATGCAAGTTTGATCCTTGTCTCCTAGATATGGTACATAGTAGGACTCCCTGAGGTTCGACCACACCCAGTTGTAAGCTGTGGGAAAACCCTATCTAGTGGTAAGTCATTGTGACCCCATTCAGCGGTAAGCTATTGACATCCCCATCAAGCGGTATGTCAATGCGACCACGTCTATGGGTAAGCCATTGAAACCTCAAAACATCAGTTAGTTAGCATCGAATGAACTACATGGACTATGATTCCCTTCCACAGGGATACGTAGGATGCCACATTGAGGATCAATCCCAAAATCATCATCATCCCCATGGCATTTACACCCCATTCACTATCCCCTTCACTCAACATTCCATCATCCATCCTGATTCTTACCTTGGCTGCCACATCCTATTGGGATCATGCCCCTGCATTCTCCATTCCCCTTAAACAACAATCATGAAGCCAACCACACGTTAGCCCTAACATCAGTGTTCCCTCAAAAGGTTGAACCCATCTGATCCACTATAATTAGCGTTTTGCTCAGTCCAATCCGTCCCTGCAGTACATTAAACCTACGGCATATCCAGTGTTAAAAAATGCGAAGCTGAGGAAAAAATCAGATACATGACTATGGAATATGATTCCCCACATTCGACGTGGGATGCCTAGGGCTTCCTCACCCTCGAGAATCCCTATAATCAGATGACGAAACCCAGAGGCACTAGTGTCCTAGAATTGAGACACGCAAGTGATGTCCAATGTGATTACTCCCCTAACCGAAGGATGCTTCCCTAACTGGACCCTTTGAAATGTTTCGACAGAAGTGGTGTAATTAGCTGTTGTCCATGATGGTATGTCAATAGGAAGAGTTTCACAAAAAACATATTATGTTTATAAGGGAGACCCGGACTAGCTGACGATTTCCGAGGAGGAATCCACGGAAGGAAGAAATGACATCCAATCATCCTGTATCGATTAAGGTGAAAATGTCCCTGAACAGGAATCGGATGCCACATAACTTTGGAAAGCGGGAATGTGGGGCAACAAATAGAGTCGTCGTCATCCCAAAATAAAAGGAAGTGTGCACCCCGATGAAAGAGTCAGAAACAGAATTTGTGAAACCGACATGAATTTATTCTTTTCAATATGGATATTAGTAGCATTCGTGGCATCAATGGATTAGTGTGTCACCAGATGCAGTTATCATATGTCGTGTCCCATCAAGAAAATATTGGGCCTACTGTGAAACACACCAGAAGTTGGGGCAGTTAAAACATTGGGCATCCCGATATTTGACGTTGTCATCCTGAACTCCTCTTACTGATCACAGGAGATGGGAAGAAGCTGGGACACTGGTTGTCAATTCCATTTATTTTCATCACTAATAAGTTAATCTCCTAGATCATTAAGAATCGAGTTGCTTCAACTAGAATGCATTCACCGCCTTCCCACGGAGGCAGGGTTAGGGGTTGTGCCAACGTAGTGGTCCCACAAAGCTTTGCCTCTCCCGCAATAGCCTCTACACCCATGATCACGTGGCACCCACACCTCCTCTCCCCTTCCGAGGTTATCCAAAAAAGGGTGATCAATGTCCCTATACGCCGTTAGGATGAGGAGGGTATCATCCTGATTTGGGATATGAACCGCTTGGATTTGGAGGAATCTATGCCTCATTGGCAACACCGCACCCGAGGGAAGTTCATGGACACTCTGCTCCCCACCCCCGACATATAACTGTTTCATGATCCTATCCCTGGAATGCTTCAAGGAATCCCTGCCCTACGCCAATTAAGTAGGTGATGTCCGGGCCAGCTCGGTTGGAGTCCCATTCCAGGGACTCTCAGGGAGGGCTCCCCCCTAGCCATGTCAGTGCCACCACCCGGTCTTTCTAGATGATGAGAAGGTAAGCCATGTGCCTGTGCCACCGGCTCAGGTCTGTCCGACCTGACACCAGCGTCGGGTGCAAGCTGAAGAGGATTCCCTCCAAGGGGCGTCAAAGTCATCGTCTACTTTGGCCCCGGTCACCATCGATGAATCTCACCAGTTTCCTAGATATGTTGTGTAGGGGAACATATATGCCCGACCAGGATCGAGGCCCCATCCACCCCACGGGTAGGATGGGTTGACTCTCTTGGTCATCGGCAGAGGTAGTGGCCACCGCAGACCAACCTACAGCGATGTCACCCAGTACGGAGGTCCTCCCCATACCACGACCAGGGAGAACACATGCCTTCCCTATATTGAGGCTCAACATGGAGGTCCTCCCCACGCTAACTTCAATCCAAATGATGGTCTTCCTTGTATCGGTGATGCTCAATATAGAACCCTCACCCATTCCCACTACATCGGGTATTGAAACATCCCTCCTACCCACAACCGTCGATGTGAGGAAGATGCACATCTGGTCTCCCTTTAAAGTGGGGACCCTCCCCGTGTCCTCTTAATAGTTGGAGAAGTTCCTCCTCACCTTAGAAAACAGGGGGTGAAGGCCAACCTTGCCTCACTAGAACACAACACGGAGGTCCTACCCGTGTTCAGCTAGACCGGTAAAAGGACCCTCCTCATACTAAGGTCACCAAGGGAAACAAGCATGAAGGTACTCCCCTCATTTCTACTTGTTATAGAGGAGGTCTAAACCATTCTAGCACTACCCATGGAGGTCCTCCCCATGTCCCCTTTGACATCTGTCCTGGTGATCCTCACACTCCGGCTTACTTAGGCAGAAACCCTCTCCGCCCCAGCACTAGTGCGACACAATGGCCTCGTGTCAGAAATCTACCATGTTTGAGGAGCCCCCAAGGGGAAGGAAGGAAAGTCGTCGCCGTTATAATAAGAATTCTGGGAAGTTCCAGACAGAGATCAAACCAGTCCACTTCTCAAACTTTGATGCAGAGTACGACTTAGCACGAGAACCCTCCTCTCACTCATCTGAGTCTAGGTCTAGAATAGGAACAAGGCGCATCATCCTAGTGATACTATAATGTGAGGTCCATCAGATTCCCATCTCCCTCTGTAGGAATATCAGGGAGGATGAAAATATAACAACCCCATAGGTTAAAGTCATGTATTCACCACTGTCATCACTAGAAGCGCTCTCCACCTCGACAAGAGATCACTGAGAACTATTTTGGGGACTGATAGTGACTGAGCAGTGGCACGACCTATCGCCAGTAGCCCTATCCCTTAAGCCAGGAACTATGGCTGTAATCCCATCTTATCGTGACATAGCATCCAGGTCGCTACAATCTTTGGAGGACATCCCAAGATTCAGTGGCCAGTCAGCCTGTTCTCCATACTCCCACCAGCTAGCCTACCATCCCAGAAGTCTGTCTCAGCACCGCTGCCAGTTACTAAGCTGCCTCCAGTTGACGAGTGGGGAAATGAAGGGACAGACCCAAAATTTGAGCCGAGGAGCTTATGGAACATCCTCGCAGTAGGCCACTTCCACATGATATTCTGGCCTGTGGTAGCATTGAATTTCTACATACCATAATCCCTCAACCCAAAGGAAGTTGAGTGTTTCTGCCACACCCTCTAAGAGACACACTTTAGACTTCATCATCAGTGATTAGTTTATCCCAGGAACCAAGCTCATTTTGAATACATTGGAGATAAATTTCGTCTAGTTGATTGGGAATCACTCCATGTGGCCCAGCGCCCTGAATCACAAGGTCGTCTAATGCCCTCCAATAGAAATGTGTTCAGAGTATCATGGTACTCCGCGAGATTATCATGGAGGCTACCCCCACATGAAAATTCATTGTTAGGGCCAGTATGATACCCTCCTCATCATTCATATCTAGCGGCAGCCCGACTCGGTAGGCGTTATCGAGGACATTCCCCCTAGAAGGGTCATGGTCAACATGGCCGACATAGGGGATGAGGAGGAAGAGCTAGAGCTTCTCGATGAGGAATTACCCCCTATGGTTGTACCACCACTACTAGACCCATTAGCAAGAGTTAATCTCTTGTAGAGGAACATACTAGGTATCCATGTGCCCATCGAGGCATTGGTACTCATCCATAATTTTGGTAAGTGCAAAGATCACATCGGAGTTGCTAAACACTCCGACTCGTCCACCTCAGTGTAGAAGACAGAAGAGGACCCTAAGAGGTAAATTGCACCAACAACATGCCGAGTAGAGAAATTTGGTCGATGACCTCTAGGAAGAATGCGATGCAATGCGACAGACCGACTTATGCAATCCTAGACTAGTACACTAGGGGCAGGAACAACTTCCCCTCTGCGAGCTGCCTCCAGGAAACCCTGATCATGTATCTCCCACAGATAGAGATGAATCTAGAACTTACATAAAGAGGGTACAATAAGTCTCACCATCCCCTCCATAATGGTGCAGAAATCCAAGGAATCCACCTTGGGTTCCCACAGCTACCCCACTAGTCGCCCCACCAGCCGCTCCACAAGCCGCTGAGCCACCTTATCATGTGGAAGAACCCTCCAACGTAGTCATGGTTAGATACCCCCATCACGAAAAGGACCCCCACTAGATGATCCTATATCGACACTAATCGCTCTCCTTATGATGTTGGAAACATGAAAGGTGGCAATCCCACCTGATGGAAAGCCATACCTGGCATGGGTGAATGATATGCCAGCACCTTCGAGATTTGGGAATCCAACATTCTCTACCTTTAACAGGATGAGGGACTTTCCGCTACACCCGGCACACTTCCACTCAAGGTGTGGGACCATTTTAGGGACTCCAGTGCAGTAGGATTTAGCCAAGATCTACTATTTTGTTCAGACATTAGAGGGGTCTGAGTTCATCTTGTACAGCCAGCTCCCAATCAAATCTGTATCAAGCTGAGAGGACCTTCGCAGGGAATTCCTCTACCAGTTTAGCTCCACCACATGGAAAAAGTGCATTATAGACCTCTTCATGTGAAAACAAAGGTCTGATGAGCATGTTGCGGAATTTATCACCCGGTGGAAAGGACTCACATACTCCCTTGACATGCCATTAGCTTAGGAGAAATTACTAATGATGTGTGTGGGAAATGTTATGATGAAACGGGTTCCCTCTCTGATCACACATAACTACCCATGAGGATTCAGAGACTTCTCTGATAAGGCCCATTACTTGAAAGAATCCAAGCAACAGGCTGTCATGGCATGCCCGTTGCCTCTCGCAATTCCCTCGAGAAGGGCTATCAGAGTCGAGCCCGTAGAGGTGGACCAAATAGAGGTCCCCATGAAGCTAGAATTATTACCAGTGGATCCACCTCCGCAACTTCACAGAGGCCTGCCACCATAGTCGTAGCCTCCAGCCCAATAGTGGCCTTCTCAGAATCGTCAGGTGCCCCTACATAATGCATCGCCACCGCTTAGGCGGGAAAATCAGGCTTCGCATCCTAGAGAGGCTCTTCCAGCACCCCATCAAGGCTTGGCTCCAAGGACCCCATTTCCAGATAGAATAAACATGACCTACTCCTTCAATGAGAATCAGGTCCCCGATTACTTCAGAAGTGCCTTGGAACAAGGGATTGTGTATTTCCCTGAATGCAGAAGGCCATACGAGGCGAACCTCTCTGATCATCCAAAATACTACCCCTATCATCGTATCCTGGGGCATGACCTGAAGTAGTGTTATCTTTTCAAAGACAAGATTCTAGACTAGGTCAATTATAACATAGTCAGGCTAGTCTCAGCCCCGACACAAGTGGCGAGTGTCTTCCTATAGCCAGATAGCGAAAATGACAATGAAGGCGAGTGGCAACAGGTTTCAAACAGAGGGTCCTAGAAGTATGATGACTGGATTGCTCGAAAAACGGTTTACCATTCCCATAGTATCATTTGTTCACTCCTGAATCAGCCAGAGCCTTCAGAAACTATAGCCACCACTTCGACATCATCATCTCAGTCAGAATCATCCTAGAATAGCAATCTTCAACAACATAAGGGGAACTAACACGCCCTGTCAATGCCATAGTCATCCTACACTCTCGGTGAATTCATGCCCCCTGAGATGGGTATTCCTCCCAAAATCTGTCTAGTAGTAGATAAATATTCAAGTGATAGTCAAATGTAAGCTTCAGTTAGTACTATGGAGTTGGTAAACCTCTACATGACTCACGACGATGGGGAGAAACATGTGAACCTCCCCCTCATCTATAGATGACACCAACGTCTGTAGATCTGTGACCATATGGGTCGTAGAGTCACATCAGTTGGCCCTTTCAGCTGGGTCATGAACGCCACTGAGAGCAGATAGCAGGCCCAATGTAGAGCTCTGCACGCACAACCTCTTCATCTAGTGTCATCAGCCCCGCCTCCACCATAGTTTGTGCTACTGGATCAGGCAGAGCCACCTCGACCATGCTGCAACCAGCCTCAGCCTTCCACATTTTGATCACAGTTTTCCACCCCTCATCCAGTAACTACTCTTTGGGCTTCGACTAGTGAGCATCAGGATATCCCTAGCACTAGTCAGCTGCTGGTCCAGCCAGCAGGTCCCTCCATGCCTCTTGTCATAGAGTGGCCTCCTACAAGCAGAATATCACACCTGGAACATAAGTATGATGTTCTTAGTCTCCTTTATAGCATCCCAGTTAGGCTTTCCGTCCTCAAATCCCTACGCCTGCCATCAGATATGCGTGATCCACTCACAGAGGCTTTAAAAATCCCCCTCCAATTTAAGACACAGGTAGCATCTATAGATTCCTTTCATGCTGAAGAAGTCGAAAATGTTGAATGTCAGGCCATCATTTCATTCTCTAGAGAAGATGATGGGTCTCCCATATAAGGGAACATTCACCCACTATCCATCACTGTCCAATTTAATGGCATGGATGTTCACCGTTGTCTTTTTTACACTGGCTCTGGGATCAATCCTTTTCCCGACACGGACGCAGCGGAAGATGGGGTTATATGAAGATGACCTGACTCCCTTCGACATAAGGATCTAGGGATATGACAAGACTGAGTAGACCTCGGTCCAAAAAATCCATTTTAAGGCCATGTTTGGTAGCCTATTTTCTATTACCGTGTTTATGGTTGTCTCCCTAGAAACCGCATACGATGCATTGATGGGGCAGACCATTGCTCCACCTGCATGTGGCGGACCCCTCATCGTATCAACAGTGCATCAAGTAATCACCTAATGGTTGAGTAGGTGTACTCCTAGGTGATTTGTCTCCATTCTCCTCTTGTGAAGCCCACTATCTGGATGATGACTATTATAAGATAAAGGATAAACAGATTTAGGAAAGTGTGGTTGAGCCCATCACAATCGCAACTGACCCTTGAACAGGTTTGGATGAAGCATATGTCTTCCTAATCCATTGATTGGAGGCCACAACCACCGATATGGGGCAATGTTTTGTTGTCTCTGGTACAAGGGGGAAGAATATTCTGAAGTCTAAGAGACGATGAAAGATCACCTCATATTCAAACACAAATTAGGATTAAGTGATCCTGGAGCCTCCTACCCCTATAAGGTATCAGGATGTCCACCCCATGGAAATGATAGTATGTCATACTTGTCTGTTTCTCTAGTCTAGAATCATCCGGCTTAAGCCGACGTGCCACTACTTCTTTGATATAATCAAGTATGTCCCATTGGGCCGAACACCAGATGAGATTGGGTTTAAAACCATCATTTCTATGGTTTTGGTAGTACCAGAATCTCACGATGCACTGACCACTGTTGCTCAGGCTAGTACCAACTCCCGTCGGAATATTCTAACCATGAGGAAGCCTCTCCTGTTGTGGATCCCTCCTCCCTATTATGGGAAGAATAGGATTTAGAAGATGCCCCCTACCTTTTAATTAGTTTTCTCCACCTCGGTCGATTAACTGGGACATGGGAATCTTGGTAGCGAGGTAGACCTGAGACCCACATTGATCAGTGACACCATGTACCTCGAGGACCAGCAGTGGTACATACACATCCTAATGCAACATCATGATGTATTCACCTGAACTATGATGAGATTCCAGGACAAGATCCTTAGGTATCCATCTACCACCACAGTCTCCCTACAATTCATCGCGGGTTCAAGTAGCTTCCCAGAATGATGCACCCTTCTCATGGTGCTATGGTGGAGTTGGAAGTTGTTAATCTCATCACAGAAAATTTCTTTAAAGAGGTCCAGTACCCCATGTGGCTAGCCAACATTATGCTAGTCAATAAGAAGAATGGGTAGATCAGATTCTGCATTGACTTCTAGGATCTCAACCATCACTGTCTGAAGAAAGAATTTCCCCTTCTTGTGAGGAAGTTGCTGATCGATGCTACAGCTGGGTTCCAATCCCTCTCATTCATGGATGTGTACTCTAGGTACATCCATATTCGAATGTCCCATGAGGATGAGGAGTCCATATCCTTCAGGGTGCCACAAGGTATGTTTTTTACTAGTTCATTCCCTTCAGCTTAATGAATTCAAGTTCCACTAATTAGCATTCCATGCATCGCATATTCAATCCAATCCTCGTAAAATTGGTTGAATGTAATGTGGATATCAGGTTGTCAAATATTTCTAGCACCAGGACCATATCATGGACATTGAGAAAGTGTTCGGCTTCCTCTGTTCCCACCACCTGAAGATGAACCCATTAAAATGTACCTTCGAGGTCACATCGAGGAAGCTCATTGGCTTTTTTGTCATGTACTGGTGCATCAAGATTGACCCAGAGACGATTAAGGCCATCAAAAAGATGCCTCCCTCGAGAAAAATTTGGGAGATTCGTGGTTTCAAAGTCCATATAGCCTACATATGCCTATTCATTGTGAATCTGGTTATCATGTAAAATCCATTTTCCAGGCTCATGAAAAATGGCACCAACTACTAATGGGATGAAGAGTTCCAAACAAAGTTCAAGGAAATCATGCAGTATCTACTCCAACCTTCGGTCTTGATACCACCCGTCTCTAGAAATTTACTAATCCTGTACGTGATTGCAATGGAATGATATTTCGATGCCCTTTTCACCCGAATGAAAAATGAGGGGATGAAGAAAATTCATTACTATGTCAGCCGCATGATCTGTGATACAGAGACCAGATACTACCCTTTAAAAAAGAGCTACCTTGCATGGGTATTCACAGTGCAGAAATTGCAACACTACTTGTAGCTCCATGAGGTATAGATGGTGTCTCGGGTTGACCATCTGAAGTATATTCTGAACCACCCCATGTTGAAAGGCCACCTTGCACGGTGGGTTATAATCCTCCAGCAGTTTGACATCAGGTTCATCCCTCAAAAGCTATTAAGGGGAAAGCATTCGCAGACATCCTTGCTTCCCACATGACTGCTGCTAACCAGTCCTTGGATCTCAATTTCCCTAATGAGGAAATCCTCCCGGTGGGCCAAGCCATGTTGGGCTGGTAGATGCACTTCGATGGTGGTTCTCGAAGCCCCATCGGCAGGAGACTCAATGATCCCAAGCATAACAGGGTGGTCTTGGGTATCGTCTTTATTACCCTGGCATAAGACATTCTACTGTACTCATTCCTATTGTCAGAATGCTACACCAACAATGAGGTAGAGTATCAGGCTCTTATCAGTGGCCTCAAGTTGGCCCTCAAGATTGATGTGCCCCTTTTTCATGTGAAAGGGGATTCTGAACTAGTCATCAAGAAGATCAATGGTGACTACATCATTAGAAAGCCAGCGCTCGTACCATTGTTGGAGCACACCCTCCAACTAATGGCCCGGTTTCAATATCGGCTGACTGTTACTCATGTCTCTAAATCATTGAATGGTCAAGCTGATGCCATGTCCTTCCTGAATACATCACATGTAGAACCATAGTAGGATGATCTGATTATCCACGTGGTACATCAGAGAGTCATTGCTCCCGTCAAACCATATGAAGACAACGGCCTGTGGGTAAGCCATATTACCACCGGCGCCTCCACATAAGGACCCCTAGGTCCCCTCAGACCCAATGGTTGAAGTGAATCTCGACTGGAGAACCCCCTTTGTCTAGTATCTACAAAATGGTTACCTCCCAGCTTCTCGGGCTGAGCATGAGCGAATCTGAAGATGCGCATTGCAGTTTACCCACCATAGTGGTCCCAGTCTTGATTAGATCGTCTACAAGCGCATGTTCAATGGTTTTCACCTCCTTTTAATCCATGGAGTCAATGTTTCTCAGGTCATACAAGAGGTTCATGCCGGTTCCTTCAGCACCCACCATACTAGGCCGAAGCTATCCCTTCAGATCTGATGACTGGGGTACTTCTGGCCCCCCATGATCCATGACTGCATTAACTTTTCCAAATTGTTTCATGTGTTGATAATTTTCGCTAACATTATGCATTGGCCACCAGAACCTCTCGACTCCACCAAGTACTCTTGGACATTTTAAAAGTGTGGGATAGATGTCGTGGGACCATATCCACTAGTGATAACTCACTAGTGCAGATTCATCTTGACCGCTACAGATTTCATTTCCATGTGTATAGAGGCAGTTCCACTAAAAAGAGGTCATGGCATGTTCTATCATTGACATCGTGAGATACAATATCATCTTCCAGTTTAGAGTCCACAACGATGTCCTCACTGGTAACGACACTATCTTCCGAGTAGCCTAGTGGAAGAAATTGTACTCCAAGTACAACATCCATTCTAACCATACATACCACTATCACGAGAAGGAAAATGTACCGATCAAGGAGTTCAACAAAACCCTATCTGTAATTTTTTAGAAAATGGTTGGTCAGAATAAGAAGATTCACCAGGACAATCACCCCAACATTCTCTGGGCTTATCAGACCCCGACGCGTAATTCCACACAGGTGAGCCCATATTCCATGGTTTATGGAACTGAGGCTATCCTGCCCATCGAGATTGAGCTTCCATCATTACGGACATCAGTATATGACCAAAAGTAATCATATAAATTAGATGAAATTCATATAGATAAATTGGAAGCACTTGAAAAAATAGGATTCGTGATCTGCACATCCTGGAAAGACACCATAACAAGATAGTTATAGATTTCAAGAAGAAAGTTTGTCTCAACTCCTTCTTGTAAGGTGATCTGGTATTGGCCCTTAGTTCACCAATGATACCTGGCAGGAAACCACCCAAGTTGGAACCAAAATGGGACGACTTTTCATTGTTCACAAGGTTTACCCCAATAGTGAATACTCACTGCTGATCATGAACAATGAGCGTATATCTCCTCCAACAAATGCCAAGTTCCTCAAGAAATACATCGCTTGAGTAGTGGGGTCCCACATGACCCTAAACTGTATGGTCCTGCATGACCCTAAACTGAACGGTCCTGCACGACCCTAAACTACATGACGGTCATGCATGACCTGAAACTGTATGGTCCTACATGAATTTAAACTATGCTTTTTCCTGCATGACGTTAAGCAGCATCTTAAGAACTAGGTATGACATCATTCCCATCCTTATGGGGTACATTGGAAGTCTCAGATGCTCTGTAACGACCCATACATTGGTTAATTAAAATCCATCTTGATCTAATTAAATGCCTTAATATGTGAAATGGTCATACAACATATGCACTGTTTTATGTTTTTGGATTTTAAAATACCATTATGAATTGCGACCATTTCTAATATAGTCATTGACCAATGCTCATAGGATTAGAATAAATATGGGATTTAACAATAAAATTTACTCACACAAAGGAAATGATGGCCTCATCCAGTAGAATTTATCTACAGGAAGCCCATTTTTCAGAGCTCGAAAAGGAGGTGGCATCACTGGGATTCTCTCTTGACCAATCCCAAGCTGAGCTTCATCAATTTAACCTCAAACGGAGCCGTTTATAGGAGTAGTGGAATTTGATAGAGATCACCACGCGTGCAATGTTATCCGAGCCACCCCAAGAGTCTATCACCATCGTTCACCTCACCCTTCAGTCCTATGCGGGTGTTTTAATGGGTTATTTAACAAGACCCTAGTACTATTTTTATTTACATTATTTTTTTATATAATAATTTATATACTTTAATTTTATTTTTGTTATTTTGTAAATAGTTTTTAAAGCAGAAATAGAATTTTTAGTTAATGTTCGACTAAGAAATATATTTTGATGAATTAATGGATTTTTGAAATAAATAATTTTTTAATTAAATAATAATAATAATATTATTAGATTAATTATTATTAAATATAAATGACCGTGTAATTTTATGAGTGCAATTGTAATTTTTATTAAGGTTTGAATGCCATTTTTTTCAAAACCCATGAATTTTCAATAAATGTAGTTTTTTATTTTAAAATTGAAAATTAACTTATTTAGATAATTATTTAGATAAAATAAATATTATTTATGGAATCAGGATGTCAAAATTATCCAATGGTGAATTTTTTATAATTTTCACAGATAGTCAAATTTTTGGGTAAAAATTAAATACTGTTTACATATATAATAAGTTTTATGACATCATAAATGACCCAATAGTGATGTAATAAAATACTATTATCCTTATGTTCGTCAAATATATGTTTTACCATTAATATAATGTAATTTTGGGGTTGTTTAACTTATTTAACAAATCATTAATGGACCCTTCAAGACTTGATAAACATCTTTTCTTTTTAAATTGTTTTCCTTGGGACTTTGACTCACCTCCACATAAGTAACCCCATTATTTTAATAAGATCGGGATTTGGAATTATAAAATATGTTTTTCCACCTTACTTTTCCAAAAACCATGGGCAAAATCAACGGTGTGGTTTGTGTTTTGTATTAGTTTTACGTGAGGATCCCAAACCTAAATTATAATTAATTCCCTCACCTTTCCAATATAAACCCCCCATGATCCCACTTACTCCTCACTCAAAGCCTTTGGAGTTCATCCAAACTCTGCCCTATTCTCTCTAAAAACTCCCAAGGTGCACCAAACTCCCAATCAACTTCTCTCAAGCCTCTCTCAAGCCTTTGGAAACACACTTCTAAATAAGGTTTTTTCTTCCTTTCCCATTTTTGTCCAATTTTCATTAAGTTGTTATGCCCTTTTAATTTCAATTATAAATGTTAGGGTATGGTTTTTAACCTCCCCTATACTTACCTCTTTATTTTTGAATGATGGGAGACCCCTTTATCTCTCATTAAATGCCTCCCATGTACACTCGTTACTATACCAAAATTCCGAGTGGAATTTCCCTCTCATCATTTACATTCACGCAATTGTTTTGTATCATGAATCTAAATTCCAGTACATTTTTTGGAAATGTATCTAAATGTCCCCAATTACATTAAATGTCATGTAAATATGATGAGACAACTATTTCTCTCTCATCAACCACTTTTATGAGTTCTTATGTCATGCCGTTAGGCTGTCGAAATTGCACCGTGTTTTTCCAAGACAAAGTCATTATATAGTGAATACCATGTCCATTTTTCTATCAAGTGTAGTCACCTTTATGCACATTTACATATTGTTTAAAGATTTTCAAGTATGTATTCCTCATTCGTTTTTCACGAAATAAATAATTATGTTGAATGATTCAATTTTTTACGATCCATGTGGCACACATATGCATGAAATGAAATGTTTAAGAAGGGTGTGCCCTGAAAGGGATCTAATGCAAAGGGTAAAGTATAGAATCAGGATAAATTATTTGCAATGGGTGTTTAATCAATCTAATACATGTAAAATGAGGGTTTACTCACGCTTCATGTGCAATCAGGCTTTACTCATGATCTATGTGCAATGATCCTTGGCTCATTATGATTCCATGTTATGTGCTGTTGCCACATTTCCGTGCAATGATTATCATACTTTATCATGACATTATGTTTATGCTTCCTTTGTGATCTATTGAGAAACCTATTATCTAACATGTATTGTATTCAACATGTTATTCCATGTTTATTCCCTTACTGGGCTTTATATCTCACCCTTTTCTTATCCATGTCCTCAGGTTATCCCATGAAACGCTAAGTACGAGGGAATGTAGGGGTCATGTAAAAGATGTTTTTTTATAAGGAAGATTCATTTCATGTTTTAAGTTGTTATGTAATTATCTTAATCCACAAAGACACTATTCCTATTGATCTTCTATATTGTTAAAAAGTAACTTTTCTATAATAAATCATGTTTATGTTTGTAATAAAAAGAAGGGTTTCCATATGATCGTCTCTAAGTCCATCCCCCAAACTCTTCTCTTCAACTACCCCATTGGGTATAGTTCACTCAGAAGGACCTTACATGGCATAGTGTAGGATTATTTATCCCCACTCATGTTAGGATTACGATGGTCTCACCATGTTCTCCCTCCACATTATTCTATCCTCCCACGTCCTCACCGTATGACGTTAAACTGCATGGCCTTTAAGAACTATGTATATATTGATTCCCATCCTCATGGTATACGTAGGAACGCCCTGAAATTTCTTCCGATGTCCCAGCCCTAACTCCAAAGTCACCCCTCAAATCAGAGCATATGGTGAGGTGTGGTATTTTGCCTTAATCGACATTGAGTTCATCATGGTCCCGCCGTGCGTCCCATTCCCCGGATACGTCCACCACTATCACCTCCCTGATTGATGTTGAAATGTACATTAACTCTTAGTATTCACTCACACTCTTTAAATGGGACTCGATCATCTTTCATGTCCAAAAGGACCCCCAAATAGCATGAATTATCGGACCAAGGTCCCTCCTACCATCCCTGTCCAACATCTTTGTGGGTTTCGAGCAACAAATTTATACAAGTCCCGCATTGCGAATTTAGTCAGTGGCCAATCCTAATTTTTTGTTCCCATTCTAGTTCACACAATATTGAAACAGTGTGTCAAACATGGTTAATGGCTATCCTTTGTCGTTATCGCCATCCCCATAAGTCTAAAATAGTGAGTATAGTGGTTCATCCTAACCCTTCACACCTTTAAGCTGCATTCTCCCTGGGTGATTCCAGCTTTCTGATCCTTATATAATGGGGAGAGCTAGGTAGTACTTCTTGTTTCTCACACTATGCACTGCTCGTGGGGGATTAGGATCTATGATAAGGAAACACCTGCATAAGTGTTCATATGACAATAGTTGGACATAACGCCCAATCTCAGGTCCCCTGGCCTTCTTGGTTCTCTGACCGAAGTTCTCACTTATGGTTTTATGATGTGTTATGGTATTATGTCATCATTAACTTTGGGTTACTGTCTTTTCCATACACTCTCCCCATTGGTGGTATCCTATACATATCTTTGTCTCTTCTAAAACTATGTTTGTCTTGATTCCCATTCTTATGGGATACATAGGACCGCCTGGACATTTATTCATCATGTCCAGCCTCATCGTGGCCCCTTAGCCTTTTTCCCCTTGGTAGAAGAGTATTGGATTTGCTATGATATTATGACCTCATTGACATTGGGTTTTGTAACAACCATTCCATTTACCTCCTTCTCCCAAGGGTTTTCCATCCCCTTGTGCTGTACTCATCTTTTAAAATTGACCGCTCTAAATATGAGCCCCTCGATCCTCTTCGGAGATTCACTAATGTTCACAAGGGTACTCTGGTTTAACACCTAGAATTTTGGATTCTACCCGGACATGCATTAAACCATTTCTCAGGCTTTGTGTTCCCCTTCATTAGGTCTTCCATCACCTTTCAAACCCAAAGGGACCTCCAAATTGCGTGAAATCATGGCCCAGGGGCCGTCCTACCATTAAGGGAAAACGTGCACAAGGGTTTCAAGAAAACAATTGATTCATGTCTTGCGTTGAAAATTTGGTCAGAGATCGATGCTCGGTTTTTTGTTCCCATATTAGGTCACATGATATGGATGTTGTGTTCCAAACACGATCTAAAGTTATCCTCCATAGGCAAGCCGACCCCATTATGCCTTGAATGTCGGTTACATGATTCACATTATTTTCCACCCCATCATGTTCATGTAAAATTTTGACAATCGTGACATTATCCCTTAGTGTAAATTTGCAAGATAAATGGACAAAGCCAAGGTAAAGGCATCCCTCGAGGCTCCCCACCGATTTCCCTTTGACATCCATTCCAGGAATTGCAAAAAAAATACTTCCCTGGTCTCCCACAATGAATTTGACTCATGTTGGCTTAGGGAAGAGTTGGAGGTCTGTACTTGGAAGGGTTTTTCCTTTCTTTGGTCTAATCTCTAAGACAATAAAGTAATATCTCTTTTAAAAATACGTACATCTTGATTCTTATTCCCATGGGATACGTAGAAATTCCCAATAATCATGTCTTTGGGACGTGCTCGAGTTCTACTAATTGATCAGTTTTATTTTGCAATCAGATCTTTAACTCCTTCGGTACTATGTGGTGGGTTATGGGGTTACGTCCTCATTCACTTCGGGTTTTCACAAGTCGCACCTCGTACGCCCCTTTCTAGGAGTTATCCCCCCTACATCCTGTCCCACATGACATTAAACTGTATATTTTCCCATAATACATTAAAACTCACCTTTAATAACTTCGTATAACTTGATTCTTATCCTCATGAGATATGTAGTAATACTCGGACATATCGTTTTCGGGTCCAGCTCAATAGAGAACTAGTTTCTCCTTCTACTTTTCCTGTAATCTTTACTGGCCCCTCAGACTAACGTTTCCACAATGGAATTATTCACGATATAGTGTGGACCTTTTCCTAATTCACGTCGGGTATGAATTATAACACCATGCACATCCCCTCTGAAAACTCACCACTCATGTATACGTCTGAGACATACGACTTTAAACTATGATGCTTAGTCCCACCTGACATTAAAATGTTTCTTCTATACTACATGACGTTAAAAATTCATGCACTACTAGAAATTGATGTTTTTCCATTGCTTCTTTACCAAATGTTTAAGAAAACCATTGGTAAAGAAGAACTTTCCCAATAGTTTTAGGAATCCGTTTTGAAAATGGGCACCCTTTTCCAACGGTTCTATTGAACCGTTGGGAAAGGGGTGTCCAAAGTAGCCTTTCCCAACAGTTCTAGTAGAACCGTGAGTAAAGGGTGACCCTTTACCAACGGTTCTCTTGAATCGTTGGGAAATGGTGCCATTGACACCCCTTCCATAACAGTTTTTAAAATCGTTGGGAAATATTTACCCCAATTACACAATCTGCCGCTGCTCTCCCCCATTCGTGACAGAACCCTAATCTTTCTAGGCCTCTGATCCTTGCGCAGCTTCCCCCATCTAAACTTGTCAAACTCCATCTAAATCATCTCAAATAAGGTATTCTATTCTTCATACACATAAAATATTTATGTTCTACCTTGTTTTTATTGTTATTCATCTCATATTTTAGTTTTATGATTTGATTTTGATGTGTATATCTTTTTTTTGATTTAATCTATACATTATCCATTCCAATCCATTTAATTAATTAAATCCTTAACCCTCCATCGAAGAAGAAGCATCTCAAATTCATTTTGGTTGGATTCTAAATTTTCTATGTATGTGTTTTTATGATTTTTTTCTTCTTGTAATTAATTGTTACTTGGAAATTTATTTATATGTGTTTATTAATTTTTAGAAAAGTTATTATGATAGTTTTCCTTAAAATTTCTTGATGAAAGTGTTTTATTAAAATGAATTTTTTTTAATAATTCTTGTGTAATGTAATTTTTTTAGTACACTACGTGACTATGTTTGGTATTTAGCGTGTGCGATAATCTGTTGTGAATGATATTCCATGGTTGGTTCAAGATTATATTTATGTTTTGAGCCTATTAATGAGTTGTTTTAAAGATATTTTGAGATATTTACCTTATGTTTATTGGTGAAAACTGGGATATGTAAAGGTGGTTCATGATTAAGACATATATTTACTGCTAAACATGTGGATAAACCATGCATAGTAGTGAATTCTTGAAATTTTTGATGTTATTAGTCCTTTTTTATTTGGAGTTTATTTTGATTGTGATGTTTCTTATTGATACCTACGATTGGAGTTTATTTTAGTTTCTAAATCAGTTGAGACTCCCCCACCATGCACAGTGTATGCAACCTCTACCCTTATTTAATCATTTTGTTAACAAAGCCTATGCAACCTCTACCCTCATTTAATCAGTGAACTCAAGTCATTAATTGAATCCTTCATTATCACTAGCATGTATGAAATTGAATGATGTAAACCCATCCTCACATTATTTCTTACCTTAGATAGTGTCCAACATATGGAATATGAGCATATGAATTCATCAGTTAACCAGGATCATATATTCCATTTCCCCCAAGATGACAGTACTAATATAAATTTAGGGCCAATTAAATATGGTTCTCATTGTATGTTGTATATTATGTGTCCTTCTTGGAAAATAATCACTTTTATGAGGGTGGGGTTATTTTAAATACCCATTCTGGCATGTGTAGACATCCATAAAAATGTTTGATAAGTCACAAGTTTAATTTAGTAATGTTGTTATCATTGACATACTTTATTATTAATCTAAAATGTAAAAATAAATGTTTTTGTCTATAATTAATGAAATTAAATCTTTTTACATTCCATGAACAACCTATTAGTGTAGGAGCCTAAAATTTATTCACCCGTGGGGTGCACTTGACTTGGGTAAGTAATTGGGTAATGAAAGGTATGGCCATAGAGATGCCAATATTGAGTTATTGAACATGGGTGAATGATTTGGGATGCCTATAACACATAATGGGACCTAAGGTATGTGCCTCTTATAGACCTAATGAAAATGAATATAAATAAATGTTAATTTAAATTATGAGTACATTTTCTTTTCATTATTTTAATAGTTCACTACATCGACTAGAAACTTCTTCCTTTATCGTTTAATTAAATGTATTTTCTATTAATGTTAAATCCTATTGAATTTTTTATGACAAAACGACTTATATAAATTCTATTTACAGAATGGACAAAAGTTTGATATATGAAACCAATCATATCTCAACCCATTTTCAAAACAATTTTGAGATCTTTATAGATTCTTCATTTCACAATGCTTCAGATAGTGGTAGGATAAACTTCCCATGTTCCAATTGTGTTGGTAGATCTTCGTTGAGCCATGAATAAGTCAGCAACCACATTACCAAAAATGTATTTCAAGAAAACTAATTTTTGTGATATCACAATGGGGATAAAATGAAATCTCAAATTGGTGATGATCAAAATGAAAGGACCGGAATGGATAATTTGTTAGATGATCGGTTCCCGTTTATTCGTCATCATGAAAAAGAAAGGATTTCTTCTCAAGAAGACTTTGATATGAGGACAGATGATTCATCTAGTAAAAATGATGATATTGATAGGGTGAAAAAATTGAATGATGCTGCCACGACTCTAGTATATCGACAATGCGATAAAATGAAAAAGCATGAATTTTTAATCTGATTTATTCATGGGAAAACTATGTATGGGATTTATAATACAGCAATCGATTACATTCTTACCCAATTAAAGGATTTACATCTAGATGATGTAGATATAACCTCAACCCACTATATGGCTTGGATGTTAGTTTAGGAACATGGATTTTCAAGATACAAAATTCATGCTTTCCCGAAAGATTGCAGTTTATTCTGGGGGGAAACTGCTGAGAGAAATGATTTTATAAAATGTGGCACATCTTGCAGGAAGTCAAAATATGATGGAACACCATCCCACATTCCACAGAAAGTAATGTGGAAATTTCTATTGATCCCCGGACTCCATAATCTTTTTATGTCTGATGACATATCAATAAAAATGAGATGGCATGATACCGAGAGAAAGAAGACTAATGATGAGTTGGTTTATCCGACAGATGGATTTGCATGGAAGATATTTGATGCTCGACATCCGGATTTTGCAGTTGACGTGTATAATGTGAGGCTGGGTCTTTAATGCGACTAATTTAATCTATTTGGGAAGATTATTACTTTGCACAACACATGGCCAGTTTTTATACAAATTTGTAATCTTCCCTCATGGTTGTGTAAGAAAAAAACATTCACCTTTATTAGTATACTCATATCTGGTCCTTCTGATCTCGGAATTTATATTTATGTATACATCCAACTTTTAATAAAATATTTGAAACTTATTTGGGATGTGGGTGTTCACACATACGATGCATGTTCTAAAGTCATATTTCATATGTGTGTTGCGCTTATGTGGACGATCAATGATTTTCGAGATTATTCAATGATTTATGGATGGAGCACAAATGGAAAACTGTCGTGCCCAGTTTGCATGAAGAATACATGATCCAGAATACAGAAACATCATTGTAGTTTCAGTTTTATGGTACATCGATGATTATTTCCAAATTATCATCCATATAGAATGAATCGTCGAAGATTTTATAATACCATAGAGATCAATGATCCACCTCAGCGTATGTCTGGAACTGATGTGATCAATGAATTGAAAGACTTCAGTTTTTTGTTCGGGAAGGGTCAAATGAAATCTGTAAAGAGAAAGAATATTTCCACTGAAACCTATTACAATTGGAGGAAGAGGAGTATCATTTTTGATTTGCCTTATTGGTCAACCAACTTATTATGTCATTACATAGACGTAATGCATATTGAAAATAATATATGCGAAATGTTTCATTCGGTTCTTCTAAATTTCAAGGGGAATACAAAAGATGATTTAAGATTTCGGCATCACTTGGTAGATTGGGGCATCAGACCAGAATTGCATCCTATGCATATCAGTGAAAATAAATTGAATCTTCCTTGTGCTTCTTATGTGATGAAATCGACGATAAAAACAATTTCTGGAAGTATTAGAGACTATTAGCGTTCCTAAGGGCTATTTAAGAAACATATCTAAACGGGTCAACAAAAGAGAGTTGAAGCTAAAGTCATTGAAGACTCATGATTATAACGTTCTACTGCATGAGTTTCTTCCAATAGAAATCCTTCATATTTTGTCCAATAATGTAAGTGTGGCTATTATTAGGTTGTTCCATTTATTTAGAGATCTTTGTGCTAAGAAGTTGTCCAAGTCTTTCTTGCAAAAAATGTTGACAGATGCCCCATTAATTTTTTGTGATTTGGAGAAAATATTTCCTCCATCATTTTTCACATGCATGTTGCACCTAACTATACATAATCCCACTGAAATACTTCTCAGAGGACCTATTACATTTTATTTGATGTATCCAACTGAATGAAATATGTTCACATTAATGTCTTATGTCCGAAACAGAAATCATCCTGAAGGTTCTATCGTAAACGGTTACTTGGCTCAAGAATGTATGGATTTCTTCTCAATGTATTTGTCTGATATTACTACAAGAATCAACAGACCAATGATAAATGAAGAAGAACAATATGAGAAAATTGAACCCAGTTTTCCATCACTTCCTCAAATAGGAGGAATTACTTGATCATATACAATGAAGACATTCGTCCATGAAGAGCAGGAGATGGCACATCGCGCAGTTTTGTTCAACTGTGATTTTTTCGATGACTATATCAGGTAACTAAATTGAAATTGTATATCTTACATATATATCTGTTAAACTATTCATATTTTTTATCTACAGGGAACATGAAACAATGATAAATATGAAGCATCATTCTTTATCTTTGATAAGGAGAGAGACTTTTCATAGCAAACAGTTCTATGCTTGGATAAAATTGAAGGTAAAAATATTACTATTTAAAATAATTATATAAATATTTAATTAAGTTTAGTAGTCATTTATACTGCAGGTATTGAGTTTGTCTTCTGACTCTGTCTTTGAGTAAATAATAGCATTGGCTTTTGGTCCTAATACCGTGGTTCGTGACTCGAAATCAATTGTTATCAATGGGTACAAATTTATTGTCATTAAACTAGCAAAGAACATGAGAACAAAACATGATGGTGTTATGGTTACTTCCACAACAGATTATTATTCTAGTTCATCAGATAGTAGACCGCGAATTGAAAATGTGGGTTATTATTGAGTTGTTGAGAAAATAATAATATTGGATTATTACTCTCATGGGCGAGTCACAATGATGAAATGCCATTGGTTTGATTCAATGATGAGGTATGGCACATTTATTGCTGATTGTGGATTTTGAGTAATTAATATGACTCACAATCTTGCTACTGAAGAACCATATGTGTTGTCATCAACATCTAAACACGTTTTTTATGTCAAAGACCAACATCGACATGAATTTGGTGTCACAATTGAAGTAATTTCAAGACATACATTTGATGATGGTGATGATGGAATTGAAATTGTCCCTAGTTCCACTAGAACCAATACATTTATTTCTTTTGATGACTCCAACAGCTCAATTGTTATTGTTGATTGTGAACCTGAAGTTGTGGTTGATAATATATAGAATCATTCATCCATGTTCTCAATTCTTTTGGTTTACCTCGAGTTGGGTTGTTAAGGTTGGTAATTTTCAAATTGATTTAGTGATCACAAATATGTTTTAGCTGACTTGACCGTTAGGTGAATTTTCAATGTTTATTGGTTTCTTTTTTATTTGAATTGAATTTTCTATTATGGAATTGAACTTTACTCAAACCTAGTCAAATAATATTTCTAACTTTGTGAACATTACAACATGTATGATTAATTAAATCCATTCAAGAACTTCTAAAACAATTGATAACTAAATTACCAATGAATCCCACTATTCCCCCATATATTTAGTTTTTTGGTTTACAAATTAGTTTCATTTTTCTAATTAATTACATATTTGTTTTCAAAAGTAGGAAATGTATCCAATTGAAGAGAGACAAAGGAAAAAAATGGTGGGGAACAGTCATAGAATGGCGGAGATGGGTGTTCCACCATTACTGCCTACAGTGAGTACTTTATTTCATATATATATATTTAAAGAATATATAATGTCATGTGATTAATTTTATTGTAATCATTTTTGTAGGATCCACCTATACTTAGACAGTTATTTGACGAGGAGCCTAGTACAGGTCTTAGTACTCAGGCCGGTGGTACAAGGTGGGTTCGTACCAGAGGTGGACTAGCAGCTGCACGCACTCGACTAGACCCAGCCCCTCCCACTGACATGTCATCCATCCCACATTCTGATCCTGGTGTGTAGTTAGGGACACACGAGATATTTAGGCCTCCTATGTTTTCGCTACCTTCTGTATCTTCTGGCCCATCATTTTCACATCCCATAATGATTCCCACTCCCCAGTCATAATCCGGTCATACAACTATCCCAACTTTTTTTCCTTATACTTCTATCTCTCCGAGCTTCCATATTCCATCATCTTCGACTCCTATTCCAACACATGGTGTTCCATCTGTTTCTGTGGATTCGGAGACACTCAACGATCAGACTGGCGCATGTATATTTATATAACCCTAAAAAAAATTTATAGAAATATTTATTTTCATTATAACATGTTTTGATAAAATATTTGTTTTTATTTCATGACAGATACATCTAATGACAGGAGGCGGGGGTGGGGGCATACACGCATGCGTTCGGTGTGGAACCGCCGCACACAGGTTATGGTAGATTACAATGAAGACAACCAATTTGTTGAGAAAACAGGGCAGCAATGTCAGAGTTTTTTTGCGATGATTTCAAAATACTCCGACATCATTCTCGTTAGACCGCTATCATTGAGACATTTTCCACATGAGGTCAAGGATATAGCTTGGGATGTGATATGGGTAAAAAATTTGTTGTATTTAATTCCATGAATTATTTTTTTATTAATATGAATTAATAATTTGATGTCATCTTCGATTTAATTTTCCTGATGGCGAGGGTGCATGAATAGAACATATAAAGGATTTAGTAGATCATTGGAGATCCTACAAGAATGATTTGTATATTGGGTGGCGTGCTAGAGTTGGCACTGAGTTAGAGGCAGTACCATTCATGGATGAGTTTCCTATAGAGCAGTATCATCAAATGATTACTCATTGGACGAGTATCCAGTTTAAGGTATGAATAACATTAGAGGTATTTAATTAATAAATTTCATCTTTTGAATTAATATTATCTTTTTCATTATCGAATTTTATTTAGGAATCATCTTGAAAAAATTAAAAAAACATTGATGCAAAAAAATACCTCCACACACTAGGACGTACTACGATGCCGGATCATAAGAGGAAGCAGGTATGACAATTGTTTATAAGTTTTCTTTATGACTTAGATTTTAATTTGTTTCCTCAATTATATAATCGTTTGCTAATTTTTTCATATAACTTTAGTTTTCAATGTTGTTGTAGAGGAAAATACAGAATATTGAAGGACATGTGCCTTGAGAAAAACTGTTTTGGTTGAGTGGACGAAAAAAGGATGGAAGTGCCATCAACAAAGAGACTCAGTAGCATATTGTATGTTTTAATATGTTGATTTTATATTTTAATATCTATTTTGTAACTTATTAATATATTTATATTTTTAACAAGATGTTTTAGAGGCCCTCGATGCCAATGAACCAGACAATTTTGGGCCAGCTGATCACTTACATCACGTGTTGGGAGAGGAGCATCCTGGCAGAGTACGTTGCTGACCTAGGATAGCCTCGATGAGGTATTGTCCCTCCTAAGGTATGATTTGTAGTGCCAACGAGCTGTAGAAAGTTAGTGCATAGGCAGAACAGGCTAAGAAAAGGGCCACAGATAAGGCAGAACAGTTTGCTGGGGAAAACTGTGCATTTATGAAATTTATTGAAGGTCTAGGTCCATCACTTCCAGCTGAGGCCAGCCCAGCTTTTCATGAATATATTCTGTCAATACATTCAATATATGGTTCACCAGATGGTAGTTCTAGTGGTGGTCAGGATGATATTCAGATTGACGATGATGATGGCGAGGAGTCTGATGCAGAAGTGGAGGGAGAGGAGCAGGGAGAGGCAGGGGGCGAGGGCGAGGAGGAGGGTGAGGGCGAGGAGGATGGCATTGAGGAGGGAGAGGACGATGAGGGGGATAAGGATGAGGGTGATGATGATGGTGATGATGGTGATGGTGGTGTGGTATAAATTGATCTGTTACATTTATGACTAATATTACTGAGATTTGATGATTAATCCATTCTAGTTGCTGGTTTTATCTAGCCCCATAGTATAGTATTGGAGTTGAGTTATTTTTATATATTATCTGTTTTGATGGATGTTGTTGTCTTTTAGTAGTTGTGTGTTTGGGAACTCCCGGGACAACCCCCCTCCTTCTTGGACCCTGGAAAATGCCCCACCATCCTCCTTGGACCACAGACAGCCCCCCGGACAGCCCCCACCATCCTCCTTAGTCCCCGTACAGCCCCCCGGATAGCCCCCCCCCCCACCCTCCTCCCTGGACCGCAGACAGCCCCCCAGACATCCATCTGAACAGCCCCCCACCCTCCTCCTTGGACCCCGGAAAACCCCCTGAACACCCCCCGGACAACCCGCCGCATAGCCCCCTCACCCTCCTCCTTGGTCCTCGGACAGCCCCCCCGGACACCCATCAGACAGCCCCCGGACATCCCCAACCCTCCTTGATTTCATTTACTACTAGATAATCTATAATATATATTTTATTACTTTTCATCATGATAATCAATGTAAATAACATTTACATATATAATCAATATCATATATTCATGTTATGTTATAAAAAGGATGTATTCATTGGGCATGACATTGTTATATCTGAAATGTCTCATAGCATGAAAAACTAAAATCAAATCCATTTTAAGAATAATATAAAAATATTATATATTAATTTGCACAAGGTTTTAAGTAAAAACCATTACACTAATAGAAACATGCGGATTCTCATAAATCATGTATACCTTAATATTTCCACGGTGTGGCCGGGATCACTCTATGTGGCTCTCTTTTGTTTAAAATGGAAAACATTTTATGTACATATAGAAAACTGACCAAATGGATTCTGATTGTGTGGATACTTTACCACAATGATCCATGGGTCTTATGTGATGTGTGCGAATCAACCCCGCCTCAAACTGAGACGCGGTGTGACCTACACCACTCAAAGTGTCTGTCTTTTGTTTCAAAAGGCCAACATTTTAAGTGAAAAACAGCAACTGGAAAAAGGAAAACTGACCAAATGCATTCGTATTGTGTTGATACATTAGGAAAATGATCTGTTGGTCATTTGAGACATTTATGAGTCAACCCCGCCTCAATCTGAGACGCGGTTTCACTGGTACCAATCTAACTGTGTCTCTTTTGTTTAAAATGGACAGGATTATAAGTGAAAAGAACAACTGGCATACGGAAAACCAACCAAACTCATTCTGAATCTAATAATAATTCATCCCAATGATCCATGAGTCATATGTCATGTCTAAGAGCCAATCTGGGCTAAATCCGAGACGCAGTGTGGCCGAGATCAGTCTAAGTGTCTCTCTTTTTCATAAAATGGAAAACATTTTAAGTACATACAGAAAACTGATCAAACTCATTTGGTTTCCATTGAAAATTTAGGATAACGTTCCATGGGTCATATGTGACGTGTACGAGTCATCCTCGCCTCAATCTGAGGCCCAGTGTGGCCGAAACCACTCAAAGTGTCTCTCTTTTGTTTAAAATTGATATCATTTTAAGTGAAAACTACAACTAGCATATGGAAAACCAACCAAACAGATTCTGATTATATCGATACTTTAGAACAATGATCCATGGGTCATATGTGACGTTCACGAGTCAACCCCACCTCAATATGAGGCACGAGTGGCTGACACCATTCATAGAGTCTCTTTTTTGATTAAAATGGACATCATTTTAAGTGAAAACAACAACTAACATATGAAAAACCAACCAAATGCATTCAAAATGTGTTGATACCCTAGAAAAATGATCCATGGGTCTAATGTGATGTGTACGAGTCAACCCTACCTCAATCCTAGGCGCGGTGTGGCCGACACCATTCATAGTGACCCTATTTTATTTAAAATTGATATCATTTTAAGTGAAAACAACAATCGACATACGAAAAACTGACCAAACGCATTTGAAATGTGTCGATGTATTAGGAAAACAATACATGGGGCATATGTGATGTTTACGAGTCAACCCAGCCTCAATCCAAGGCATGGTGTGGCCAAAACCATTCATAGTGTCTCTCTTTTATTTAAAATGGACATCATTTTAAGTGAAAACAACAACTGACATACGAAAAACTGACCAAATGCATAGGAGATGTGTTGATAATTTAGGAAAACTATCCATGGGTCATATGTGACGTGTAAAAATAAACCCAACCTTATTCCAAGGCACGGTGCGGCCGAGATCACTCTAAGTGGATCTCTTTTGTTTAAAATGGACAACATTTTAAGTTCATACAGAAAACTGACTGCTGTGGCCTTAAAAACACATGTTTTTCCACATCCTTTTTAATTAATTTTTATCAACTTAATTACTTATTTTAACACTTTTTAATAAATAATGACTCTTATGTAAATTTATCACTAAATTTATTAATCTATCAATTTTTATAATTAATTGTGTATTTTAAGCCTTAAAATAATTGATTTATTTCATTCATTAATTTTATAGACTAATAACTATTCATTAAAATTGTTGTTTTTTTCTGCATAGTTAATAATTTAACATTAAATAATTAATTAGTTTGATTTTTTCTCTTTAAATATGTAGTCTAATTTAATATTTCTTGTATTAAAAATTAATTACCATTTGCCTTTTGATAATTCATTAATTTCTAATTAATGTTTTGAAACAAACTAAATATATTCAATCTTTATAATTTTATGTCTTAACTTAATATAATTGTATAATAAAATGATAATTATTAGTCTATTTTAATTAATTTAGTTTTTTAAAGCAGTGTTAACATTACTTTTTAATTTAAATGGTTTAATTTTATAATTACTTTTAATAATTTAATTGCTTTTTAATTTTTAGCTTTTAATTTTATAGAAATTTAAATTTTTATAATTAAAATTATTAATAAATAAACTTAAGTTTAATTTGTATATGAATTTAATAATGTTTATATTTTATTTAAGTTTTCAAATGTTTTAATTCGGTTTTATATTTGATTAATTATTTTGTTCTTATTTTATTTAAGTTTTAATATAATTGATTACTCTGGTTATTTCTTGCAGGTTCACATTTTCATCCGAGTCACGGTGTCTCCACACACCGGTCACTGTCCCACAGTGACTCTCCTCACGGTCCCACCATTTCCTTTTCCCACCGTAACCCCTTTTCACGGTGGCACCGTAATCAATTTACATTCTCACCGTGACCCCCTTCACCTGTCTCACCGTGAAACCTTTCAGTGACACATCGTCAACCCCAACTAACTATCTCACCGTTTCTTCTCACACCGTGTCTTCCTTAGGTGCTACCTTCCAACCACCGCTCAGCCACCACATCTAAAGCCATCTAAGGGAAGGATCCAGTTACCTTAACCACATGCAGGAAGACGTCGCGCTGCCGAAGCCAAGGAGATTGTTGCAGCTGAAGCCGAAGAGATCCACTATCGACGCCTCTTCGCACATGGCTGGGAAAACACACCTTTTCTTTTTGCCACTGGTATTTCATGTTCACTTCCACTGGATAGTGTTGCCTCATGGGTATAATGTAACGCTGTATTGTAAGAGGAATACCTGCACACCATCGGTTTTGGAGGGGTGCTGCAGTCTGCCGCATCAGTTGTTCTTTGAATCCACGCCGCACTATCTGCAAGAGCCGAAGCCGTCTTGCTAGACTCCTTTGCGGAAGCTGCAGCGCTGCGAACCAGAGCTGAAGAATTCTTGAACCCAGTCCACCGCACCTATGTCATGCCACCGAAGCACTGAGGGAGGAGAGTGAACCGAGGGCCGCACCATTTCCAAAGTGGGTCGAGCCGTTACTAGAGTTGGTCCGCTGGACCATTGCTGCGAAGTAGCCGAGAGGAGAGTCATCGTCGGGTTCAAAGAGGAAGAATCTCACCCTCCTGTGCGCCGTGGAGAAAGGGGGAAGAATAGGGAGTTAACAAAAAAAATAAGAAAAAAATAAAAGATAAATAAATTAATAATAATAATTAAAGTAAAGTAAAAAGACTAAAAGAAAAAAAATGTAACAGATTAATTAAATTAAAATTTAAAAGTCAAATTAATATAAAATAATAAAAATTATAATTATATTAATACATAGATAAATTATAAATTTAAATATAAAACTAAATTTATAATAAATGCTAATAATAAATCAATTTTTTGATTATAATATAAATTATATAATTAATAATAATTATAAGTAAACTATTAAATATTTTTGTTAATTTAAATATATTTAAAACTTATGTTCCAGTTTTAATTACTTTAATAAAATTAACTAATTAATTGATTAAACTAGAAAATTAATTTCTTAAACAGTAATAATAAAATTATTAATTCAATCTTAAATATTAAAATTTTAATTACTCATATATTCTTGTTATCAAATATTAATTAATTAGTGAAACTTGATAAAATAAAAGTTACTATTTATTAGCTTAATAACATTTTAGTAACATTTGTTTTACCATGTAATATTACGTAAATATGTTTATAAATAATATAGAAGTAAATAATAATTATAAATCAATTTCTGTTAATGAGTAATTTAACACTTTAAAAAAATATCTTTTTATCTTTATTTGCGTTCGTATTTATTTATTCTCTAACAATGCAGGTTCATTCCAAAGACGTAAACACGCCTATGTGCACACAACAAACTCATCCAGGGTTAGTTACGTGAGGAAAACTCATGTGACGTGCTTTTCGCGGATTAAAAGCACGTATACGGTACGTTTGTGAAGGACAATAAAAGTCAGTGATAGTGATTGGTGACAAGCAGCAGATGATGGGGGATTTAAAATAGAGCAGCAGACAAACATTCACGGGGACTCTCATTCGACATTTGACGAACATATCAGACGAGAGCGAAGACTCCGAGTCGCAGCGCTGGAAACGAGTAGGAGACCAAGGAGCCCGACAGCAGAGCAGTGCTTGGGGAGTACTTATTCCCTCTATCCTTAATATTTGTACTCTATTATTGGATGTTTAACACTTCATGAATCGATATGATCAAATGTTGAACTTTCTTAGCTCGGGAATTTTAAAGCCTTTTGGTTATGATTTTCAAATCTTCATTAGATTAGCATTTAGGAAATGAGAATCAGTTGGCGAGACTGGTTCTATTTCTAATATTTGATCGTTCATACTTCAATGGTTTCAATTTCAATTCAAATTCGACGGGCGAGGTTGTGTTTGATTGATACTTACAGAACATTAATGTCATTAACTTTGGAAATTTATGGTGAGTTCATTTCCAAATGTTAACTTTTTAAAACCTTGATGCAGTTCGATTAAGTTTTGGTGTGGTGAACTCCAAAACATAATACTCTGCCTCTTGAGTTTCTTGGCGAGGGAAATCTGTCAGTCTTTCTAGAAGTGTGATTCAGTTGTATGTTGTGGAGAGAACATCCATTCTAACTAGTAGTTTAGAATTCCTGAGAACTTTATTGATCTCTCCTCCTTGTCTTGCTGCTTTATATTAGTATACTATATTTCTTTAGTATATCATTCTTAGTATAAACTTTTGTTTCTTTATAGAAAATCTAGTTTCTTCATCTTGTTTCCATTTCATTAATAAATATAAAAAAATTAAGAAGTAAAAAAGAAGTTTTCCATACTACTGACAACAGTGGGGTTTTTTAGTTTTAAAACCATAGAAATCACTCGTCTTCCTTCTCTGTGGTTAGAACCTGCACCACTGTACTATTGTAGGTTTATAAATTTAATTTTGAGGGCAGTGACGACCTACGATCACTTCAAAATTTGGCAACGTTGCCGGGGAAGACACGCACTGAGAGTCTAGGGTTAAAAAAAACAAAATAAAACAAAAACAAAAAAGACTAAAAATTCAAATAAAAAAACCTATTTTTTAAAAAAAATTGCTTTGAACTAGAACCTACTGTTTGTGTTGTCTTTGAAAAATTTGCTTCACTGTGAACTGTTGTGTGTTTAATCTCACCTGGTTTTGGTTTAAAAAATGGACCATTATGAGGATGGGAATCACCAACTTCATCCATTTTGTGTATGTTGCAGTTGTTATGGACATACTGCCTGGCAGCGTGTCTATAACTAGCTGAAACAAGATGTTTACATTGAAGAAAATGAAAACATTGAATCTATTCCTGATACCTTAGTGAAAATTGAATTAATTGATTCTAAACTAGATGCTAGGGCGGAACAAATTAATAATTGGTTAACTAAAACCCATGAAATACAACGTAGAGATTCTCAAGATCAAGATCAAAGAATGAAAAGATTGGAAAACACGCTCTTGGAATTAAAACAAAGGGTTAAATAACAATAATAATTTGAAGAAAATGAAAAAGAAAATGTTTATTAAAGATTTGGAAATCAAGTGGAAGAAGAGAATGATAGTGAAACTGGACAAGAAACGATTCACTTTGAAAAATTTGATTCTGTTGGACTTAATTTGGAAATAACTAACACAAAAATTCAAGAACATAACATTGAAAATCCAATAAAAATCTTTAATAGTGTTGAGATGGATAATTCAGAAGATGAATTGAAACAGATTGAATATGAATGTCCAGTTCTCATTATAATTCCTACTTTTGATAAAAATCACTGTTTTAGAAGTTTTGAGAATGAAGTCACTCGGGTTGAAGATATACATGAAACTGAAAACTTGAATGTTAAAAACTCTTCACCCAATCATTCTGAAATTCTGAACAATGAGCCTGAACTTGAAATTGGTAACACTTTGCAAGAGAACCTTAAGTTGGATAACATGGAATCTAAAATTTGTGAACCTCAACTGAAAACTTCTCTTCCATGTTTTGAAACTGTAAACCCAATTAATTCTGAAATGAGGTTGGATTATGAGAAAGAGGAAATGACATTTGAAGAAAAACTAACTGATGAGTTTTCATTTCCCTATTCTCATAGTGATCACTTTTATGAAACATTGTGTACTAAAATGGAAAGTAGTGTTGTCATTCCTAGGGAAAACTCTTTGAATTTGAATAATCTTGAACATGACTTAATTGAAGCTGAATTGAACTTTTCTTCCCCTAAACTGAACCTTCTTGAACACACTACAGACATGGTTTTAGAAAGTGAGCCTTTTGAATTTGAACTTGAAAGAGAGGTTGAACACACACTTGATCTAGGAAGAGTTGATTTGATAGGAGCAGTAGATGTTCAATGTGAGTTAACAAATGATGATCTTTTGGAAGAGATTTATAACATTGTTAAAGATAAACCTGTTAGTGAAAACATAAATTCTCTTCCTTGTCAGTCACTTACATCCTCATTTGTGAAGGGTGAAAAAGATCATCATGATACTGATAGTAGTCTAGAGGGAGACTTAGAATTGAGTTCCAATGCTCATGATTCTGTTCAGAACTTTATTGAATCCCATTTTGAACCCACTATTCAGTATTCACCCACAAGAACCCTTTAATTTGAACTTATGAGTGTTGAAGTTGAGAGAGAAAGCCATGAAAATAATTCCAAACCCTTTGAAGCACCTAGTACTATGTTGTCCCTTCATGTGAACTCAACTCTTGGTAAATCTGAAACAAAACTGGAAGTGGAAAACTCTATATCCATTACTACTGAAGGGTTCTACATAGGGGTTAATTCAGGCTTTGAGAATTCCATTTTCATCTACTTATGTTTTGGTTCCCACAATCTTCACTATTCTGTTAAAAATAAATCGGCCAAACACATGTGGTGGTTCCTATTAAGGAAACCACATCCACCTAGTGACTACGGTTAGTTTCTAGGTGAGTCTGGCTGGGGACTTCAAACCTAGCACTGAATGGGAGGCAACCCATGATATTTGTATTGTTTTGTTAATAAATAAAAATTGTAATTAAATAATGTATAACTGAAGACTTAAAATTCAGTGCTTCATGGGAGTCAACCCATGCTCTTTCTTTGTGTTTACTTTTGTTATGTTCTTATTTTACTTTGAATAGATTACTTCTTTGCATGCTCATATATTCTCATATATGCTATGTGTTTTTAGGAATGATGCTTCTGTCATCTAAAGAGTGGAAATTCCCATGGTCATTTTTGGAAAAGATCTTAGTCAGGGAAGTACTTCAACTTGTTGCACTTATTTTTCTGCTCCTGTTTTTGTTAATAAAATTCTGCTTGCTTAAAATTTTGTGCTCGTATTATAAAATTCTGATGCATGTCGTGTTACTAATGAATTAAAAATATGCATGAGCCTCCTTGCTTAAAAAAAACTGAATTGCATTATGATAAAACATTTTCACTGCATGAAACTAAGTGTGGGGGGGAGTACATGCTACTGATCATTTGAATCTTCTTGTATATTTGATGTGTTTAGCATGAACATTGCCTACTGTATTGAACATATTATTGAACATCGTATTTAAAATGCTTACAACTACTTAATTGTGCACCCACATCTTATATACTTCTTTTAAGCTGAATTGAAAATATTTTTCACTAGACTGAATGGTAAAGAATGTGTGTGTCTGAAATGAACCTGCTTTTATTTATTCATTATGGCAAACAACACTATTTTTGAACTTCAATGAGACCCTTTATACATGTCATATTTCTACTTAATTGATAACCTATGTTGAACCTTATTTGCTTAATTTTTCTCTTCCATATTTAGAAGTCAACTTTGGGGAAAAAGTTGGGTGTTAGGTGTGGGGGAGGGGGTCAATTCTTGACTGTGATAAACTATGCTTTAATGTAAGATCATCAATTCCCACTTCAAATTCAAACCTTTTTGTAAAAAATAGTTAAAATTTTCAAAATTCTTGCATAATTTTAGGCTTTACAATTTTTCTCAATTGGGTCTTGCCTTAGGACAAGTATCTTGCTGGAAATTAAGATTTGCATTGAGTCTAAAATTGATAATTTTGGATGATTGTTGAGTGATCTTACTTAGTGATTTGATGGAAATTCGGATTGGGAACTACCTCTGGAAGTGATATGGGTTACATTTTTAAGGAGTTATGGTCATAACCTTTGGAACTAGACGTTTGATTCTGATTCTAGGGACCTCACTCTTTTTCTTTTAAATTAGTAGTTACTTTAATGATCCAATGTAAATGAATTTTATATAAATATTTTGAAAATGGAGTAGTTTGGGCATCTGGGATCCCACGGTGAGTCTCTGATACCCTAGATACGGGGTGCGTTTCTGTTAACTTTTAGCCCTCTGTTCATCTTGAAGAAGTGCATTTCACAGTACTTAGCACAATGATACATGGCTTGGGAAAAATAAATAAAATGTCTAGGGTCAAAAATGAGCTCATTTAGGTGAGGGGAATGATGAACTCCAGATGAAGAAGGGGTCAAATGATTTATATGGAAATCATTTAGGTTGTATCAAAAAGGTGATTCACAAAAAAAAATATTTATTCTTTGAAACATAGGAGATGAGTCAAAGTACAAGGTTCCAGTGGTTATGTTCTTAATTCCACATAAATTTTACCTCTTGTCACTCTTGGATTTTGGACTTAAGTCTGGATTGATGTTAATCACTAAGTAGTACCACATATGATTCATGCCATCTTCATTACTTGATGATTCATAGTTTTCAAGACTACCAGTGAGTATTTTCTTAAGGCAGGGTTCATATGAGCAACTTAGTTTCTAAAATCCTAGTGACATGTTACTGTCCTTTATTTCAAATTGCTGGTCATGTTACATTTTGAGCAATATCATGAAAAATCATACTTTTGTTTTCAAAGAAAGTAAAACATGGTATTGTTTGAGGAAAAACAAGGTTTAAGTGTGGGGGAATTTGATGTGGCCTTAAAACACATGTTTTTCCACATCCTTTTTAATTAATTTTTATCAACTTAATTACTTGTTTTAACACTTTTTAATAAATAAAGACTCTTATGTAAATTTATCACTAAATTTATTAATCTATCAATTTATATAATTAATTTTGTATTTTAAGCCTTAAAATAATTGATTTATTTCTTTCTATAATTTTATAGACTAATAACTATTCATTAAAATTGTTGTTTTTGTCTGCATAGTTAATAATTTAACATTAAATAATTAATTAGTTTGATTTTTGCACTTTAAATATGTATTCTAATTTAATATTTCTTGTATTAAAAATTAATTACCATTTGTCTTTTGATAATTCATTAATTTCTAATTAAATTTTTGAAACAAAATAAATATATTTAATCTTTATAATTTTATGTCTTAACATAATATAATTTTCCAAGAAAATGATAATTATTAGTCTATTTTAATTAATTTATTTTTTTAAAGCAGCGTTAACTTTACTTTTTTATTTAAATGGTTTAATTTTATATTTACTTTTAATAATTTAATTTCTTTTTAATTTTTAGATTTTAATTTTGTAGCAATTTAAATTTTTATAATTAAAATTATTAATAAATTAACTTAAGTTTAATTGGTTTATAAATTTATTAAAGTTTATATTTTATTTAGGTTTTCAATTGTTTTAATTCGGTTTTAGCTTTGATTAATTATTTTGTTATTATTTTATTTACGTTTTAGTTTAATTGTTTACTCTGGTTATTTCTTGCAGGTTCACGTTTTCATCCGAGTCACGGTATCTCCACACACCGGTCACTTTCCCACAGTGACTCTCCTCACGGTCCCACCGTTTCCTTTTCCCACCGTAACCCCTTTTCACGGTGTCACCGTAATCAATTTACTTTGTCACAATGACCCCCTTCACCTATCTCACCGTGAAACCTTTCACTAACACATCGTCAACCCCAACTAATTGTCTCACTGTTTCTTCTCACACCGTGTCTTCCTCAGGTGCTACCTTCTCACCACCGCTCAGCCACCACAACTAAAGCCATCGATGGGAAGGATCCAGTTACCTTAACCACATGCAGGAAGACGTCGCGCTGCCGAAGCCAAGGACATTGCTGCAGCTGAAGCCGAAGAGATCCACTGTCGACGCCTCTTCGCACAAGGCTGGGATAACATGCCTTTTCATTTTGCCACTGGTCTTTCCTGTTCACTGCCGCTAGATAGTGTTGCCACATGGGAGGAATGCCACACTGGATTGTAGGAGGAAGACCTGCTCATCATCGGTTTTGGAGGGGTGCTGCAGTCTACCGCATTCATTCTTTGAATCCACGCCGCACTATCCGCAAGAGCCGAAGTCGTCTTGCTGGACTCCTTTGTGCCGGCTGCTGCGCTGCGAACCAGAGCCGAAGAATTCTTGAACCCAGTCTGCCGCACCTATGTCATTCCACCGAAGCACTGAAGGAGGAGAGTGAATCGAGGGTCGCACCATTTCCGAAGTGGGTCGAGCAGTTACTAGAGTTGGTCCGCTGGACCATTGCTGCGAAGTAGCCGAGAGGAGAGTCGACGCCGTGTTCAAAGAGGAAGAAACTCCCCCTCCTGTGCGCCGTGGAGAAAGGGGGAAGAAGAGGGAGTTAACACAAAAAAAATATAAAAAAATAAAAGATAAATAAATTAATAATAATAATTAAAGTAAAGTAAAAATACTAAAAGAAAAAAAGGTAAAAGATTAACTAAAGTAAATGTTAAAAGTTAAATTAATATAAAATAATAAAATGTATAATTATATTAATACATAGATAAATTATAAATTTAAATATAAAACTATATTTATAATAAATTCTAATAATAAGTAAATTTATTGATTATAGTATAAATTATATAATTAATAATAATAATAAGTAAACTATTAAATATTTTTATTAATTTAAATATATTTAAAACTTATGTTTTAGTTTTAATTACTTTAATAAAATTAACTAATAAATTGATTAAACTAGAAAATTAATTTCTTAAACAGCAATAATATTATTATTAATTCAATCTTAAATATTAAAATTTTAATTACTCATATATTCTTGTTATCAAATTTTAATTAATTAGTGAAACTTGAGAAAATAAAAGATACTATTTATTAGCTTAATAACATTTTAATGACTTTTGTTTTACCATGAAATATTATGTAAATATGTTTATAAATAATATATAAGTAAATAATAATTATAAATCAATTACTGTTAATGAGTAATTTAACACTTTAAAAAAATAAATTTTTCACTTTATTTGTGTTCGTATTTATTTATTCTCTAACAATGAAGGTTCATTCCAAAGACGTAAACATGTCTATGTGAACGCAACAAACTCATCCAGAGTTAGTTACATGAGGAGAACTTGCGTGATGTGCCTGTCGCAGATTAAACGCACGTATACGGTACGTTTGTGAAGCACAATAAAAGTCGAGGAAAGTGATTGGTGACAAGCAGTTGATGATGGGGGATTTAAAACAGAGCAGCAGAAAAACATTCACGGGGACTCTCATTCGACATTCGATGAACATATCAGACGAGAGTGAAGACTCCGAGTCGCAGTGCTGGAGACAAGCAGGAGACCAAGGGGCCCGAGAGCAGAGCAGTTCTTGGGGAGTACTTATTCCCTCTATCCTTAATATATGTACTATGTTATTGGATGTTTTACACTTTGTGAATCAATATGATCAAATGTTGATCTTTATTAGCTCGGTAAATTTAAAGCCTTATGGTTATGATTTTCAAATCTTCATTTGATTAGCTTTTAGAAAATTAGAATCAATTGGCGAGACTGGTTCTATTTCTAATATTTGATCATTCATACTTCAATGGTTTCAATTTCAATTCAAATTCGACTGGCGAGGTTGTGTTTGATTGAAACATCCAGAACATTAATGTCACTAACTTTGGAAATTTATGGCGAGTTCATTTCCAAATGTTTTCTTTTTAAAACCATTATGCAGTCCGATTAAGTTTTGGTGTGGCGAACTCCAAAACCTAATTCTCTTCCTATTGAGTTTCTTGTTGAGGGAAATTCTTCATTCTTTCTAGAACTTTGATTTGGTTGTATGCTATGGAGAGAACATCCATTCTAACTAGTAGTTTAGAATTTATGAGTACTTTATTGATCTCACCTCCCTGTCCTGCTGCTTTATATTAGAATACTATATTTCTTTAGTATATCATTCGAAGTATAAACTTTAGTTTTGTTGAAGAAAATCTTGTTTCTTCATCTTGTTTCCATTTCATTAATAAATATAAAAAAATATGAAGTAAAAAAGATGTTTTCCCTACTACTGACAACAGTGGGGGTTTTTAGTTTTAAAACCATAGAGATCACTCGCCTGCCTTCTCTGTGGTTCGACCCTGCACCACTGTGCTAGTGTAGGTTAATAAATTTAATTTTGAGGGCTGTGACGACCTCCGGTCGCTTCACTGACCAAACAGATTCTGATTGTGTTGATAATTTATCACAACGATCCATGGATCATCTGTGACGTGTATGAATCAACCCCACTTTAATCTGAGATGCAGTGTTGCCGGTACCACTCAAAGTGTCTGTATTTTATTTCAAAAGGACATCATTTTAAGTGAAAAACATAAACTGGCATACGGAAAACTAACCAAATGCATTAGGATTGTGTTGATACTTTAGGACAATGATCCATGGGTCATTTAAGGCATTTAAGACTCAACACCATCTAAATCCAAGATGAGGTGTGGTCGGTACCACTCTAAATGTGTCTCTTTTGATTAAAATGGACAGGATTATAAGTGAAAAGAACAACTAGCATATGGAAAACCTACCAAATGACTTCCTAATCTATTGATAATTTATCACAACGATCCATGGGTCATATGTGATGTTTACGAGCCATCCCGGGCTCAATCCAAGCCGCGGTGTGGCCAGGACCAGTCTAAGTGTCTCTCTTTTGTTTAAAATGGACAACATTTTAAGTACATATGGAAAACCGACCGAACACATTCAGTTTCCTTTAAAAAATTAGGAGAACGATCCATGGGTCATATTTGACGCGTACGAGTCAACCTCACCTCAATCCGAGGAGCGGTGTGGCCAACACCACTCAAAGTGTATCTCTTTTGTTTTAAAGTTACTTCATTTTAAGTGAAAACAACAACTAGCATATGGAAAACCAACCACATAGATCCTGATTGTTTCGGTACTTTAGAAAAATGATCAATGTGTCATATTTGATGTGAACGAGTCAACCATGCCTCAATCTGAGGCGTGGTGTGGCCGGCAACATTCATAGTGTCTCTCTTTTGTTTAAAATGGACATCATTTTAAGTGAAAACAACAACTGACATACGAAAAACTGACCAAACACATTCCAAATGTGTTTATGCTTTAGTAAAATGATCCACGGGTCATATGTGATTTGTAAGAGTCAACCCCACCTCAATCAGAGGCACGATGTGTCCAACACCATTCATAGTGTCTCTCTAATTTTTAAAATGGACATCATTTTAAGTGAAAACAACAACTGACATAGGAAAAACCGAAAAAACACATTCAAAATGTGTTGATGCTTTAGGAAAATGATCCATGGGTCATATGTGACGTGTAAGAGTCAACCCCGCATCAATCTGAGGCACGGTGTGGACCAAACCATTCATAGTGTCTCTCTTTTGTTTAAAATGGACATCATTTTAAGGTAAAACAACAACTGACATACGAAAAGCTGAAAAACGGATTCAAAATGTTTTGATGATATAAGATAACGATCCATGGATCATATGTACCATGTAATAATAATCCCCTCCTTAATCCAAGGCATGGTGTGTCTGAGATCACTATAAGTGGATCTCTTTTGTTTAAAATGGACAACATTTTAAGTATATATGGAAAAATGACCAAACAGATTCTGATTGTGTTGATACTTTAGAGAAGCGATCCATGGGTCATATGTGACTTATACAAATCAAACCAGCCTCAATCTGAGATGCGGTGTGGCCGCACCACTCCAAGTGTCTGTCTTTTGTTTCAAAAGGACGTCATTTTAAGTGAAAAACATCAACTGACATATGGAAAACTGACTAAACGCATTCAGATTTTGTTAATTATTTAGGAAAATTATCCATGGGTCATTTGAGACACGTACGAGTCAACACCTTCTAAATCAGAGATGCGGTGTGGCCGGTACCACTCTAACTGTGTCTCTTTTGATTAAAATTGACAGGATAATATGTGAAAAGAACAACTGGCATACGGAAAACTGACCAAACCCATTCTAAATCTGTTGATAATTTATCACAATGATTCATGGGTCATATTTCATGTGTACAAGTCAACCTAGGATCAATTTGAGTCGTGTTGTGGCTGGGATCAGTCTAAGTGTATCTCTTTTGATTAAAATGGACAACATTTTATGTACATACGGAAAACCAACCAAATGCATTTGGCATCCACTGAAAAATTAGGAGAACAATCCATCAGTCATATGTGACGTTTAAGAGTCAACCTCACCTCAATACAAGGCGCGGTGTGGCTGAAACCACTCCAAGTGTCTCTCTTTTGTTTAAAATTGACTACATTTTAAGTGAAAACAACAACTAGCAGACGGAAAACTGACCTAACGGATTTTGATTGTGTTGATACTTTAGAAAAATGATCCATGGGTCATATGTGATGTGTATGAGTCAACCTCGCCTCAATCTGAGGTGTGGTGTGGCCGACACCATTCATAGTGTCTGTCTTTTGTTTAAAATGGACATCATTTTAAGTGAAAACAACAACTGACATATAAAAAACTGGCCAAAAACATTCAAATTGTGTTTATGCTTTAGAAAAATGATCCATGGGTCATATGTGACATGTATGAGTAAACCCTGCCTCAATCTGTGGCACGGTGTGGCTGAGATCACTCTAAGTGGCTCTCTTTCGTTTAAAATGGACAACATTTTAAGTACATATAGAAAACTGACCAAACGGTCTTGATTGTGTTTATACTTTATCACAACGATCCATGGGTCATATTTGAAGTGTAAAAATCATCCCCTCCTCAATTTGAGACATGGAGTGGCCGACACCACTCAAAGTGTCTGTCTTTTGTTTCAAAAGGACATCATTTTATGTGAAAAACAACAACTTCCATACAGAAAGAAAACCAAACGCATTTGGATTGTGTTGATACTTTAGAAAAATAGTCCATGGGTAATTTAAAATGTGTACGAGTTAACCCTATCAAAATCTGAGATGCGGTGTGCCTGGTACCACTCTAAGTGTGTCTCGTTTGTTTAAAATGGACAATATTATATGTGAAAAAACACCTAGCATACGAAAAACTGACCAAACACATTCAGAATCTATTGATAGTTTATCACAATTATCCATGGGTCATATGTGACATGTAGAAGACAACCTGGGCTCAATCCGAGTCACGGTGTGGCTGGGATCAGTCTAAGTGTCTCTCATTTGTTTAAAATGGACAACATTTTATGTACATACGGAAAATCGACCAAACGCATTCGGTTTTTGTTGAAACATTAGGATAACGATCCATGGGTCATATGTGACCTGTACGAGTCAACCTCTCCTCAATACGAGGCATGGTGTGGCCAACACCACTCAAAAGTTTCTCTATTTTGTTTAAAGTTGACTTAATTTTAAGTGAAAATAACAACTACCAGACAGAAAACCAACCAAACATATTATTATTGTGTCGATACTTTAGTAAACCGAACCATGGGTCATATGTGATGTGTTCAAGTCAACCCCATCTCAATCCGAGGCATAGTGCGGCCGACACAATTCATAGTGTCTCTCTTTTGTTTAAAATGGACATCATTTTAAGTTAATATAACAACTGACATACGAAAAACTGACCAAACCCATTCGAAATGTGTTGATGCTTTAGGAAAACGATCCATGGCTCATATGTGATGTGTACGAGTCAACCGCACCTCAATCTGAGGCATGGTGTGGCCGGGATCTCTCTAAGTGGAACTCTTTTGTTTAAAATGGAACACATTTCATGTACATATGGAAAACTGACCGAACGGATTTTCATTGTGTTGATACTTTTGCAGAATGATCCATGGGTCATATGTGACGTGTACGAATCAACCCTACCTCTATCTGAGATTAAGTGTGGCCAGAACCACTAAGAAAGTGTCTGTCTTTTGTTTCAAAAGGACATCAATTTAAGTGAAAACATCAACTAGCATACAGAAAACCAACCAATCACATTCGGATTGTGTTGATACTTTAGGAAAATGATCCATGGGTCATTTGAGATGTGTACGAGTCAACCCCGTCTAAATCCGAGATGCGGTGTGGCCGGTACCACTCTAACTGTGTCTCTTTTGTTTACAATAGATAGGATTATAAGTGAAAAGAGCAACTGGCTTACGAAAAATTGACCAAATGCATTCAGAATATTTTGTTAATTTATCCAAATGATCCACGGGTCATTTGTAACGTGTACGAGCCATCTTGGGCTCAATCAGAGTCGCGGTGTGGCCGGAATTAGTTTGTGTTCTCTCTTTCATTTAAAATGGACAAAATTTTGAGTATATACGGAAAACTGACAAAATGAATTTGGTTTCTGTTGAAACATTAGGAGAACGATCCATTGGTCATATGTGACTTGTACGAGTCAACCCCGCCTCAATCCAAGGCGCGGTGTGGCCGACACCATTCAAAGTGTCTCTCTTTTATTTAAAATGCAATTTATTTTAAGTAAAAACAACAACTGACATATGGAAAACTGACCAAACGATTTCGGAATTTGTTGATACATTAGGAAAACGATCCATGGGTCATTTGTGTTGTGTACGAGTTATCCTCGCCTCAATCCAAGACACTATGTGGCCATTATCACTCCAGGTGTATGTGTTTTGTTTAAAATGGACGTCATTTCTAGTAATAATATATGGTATACGAAAAAGGGATCAAATTATGAATTGAATTTTGGATTCCACATTTAATTATCATCTAAATTTTAAATTGAATTCTAAATGAATTATGTATGTTTATAATTATGTTATGAATTATAATTTAATTATGGATTTGTATAGTTGCACGATGCATTATATGTTAAATGTGTATGAATATGTTCTCTATATGTATGTGTTAGTTGGTTATTACAGGTACAATAATTGTATATGTATTTGTTAGTTTATTGCATGTACAATAATTGGAAATGGTTGAAAATGAGAGGGAATGTTGCTGTGAAAATTGCACAAAATGAGAGCTTCTTTTCAATTTGGACAGCATAGGCTATGCCAATGGTTTCAGACCATTGGCATATCCTCTCTGATTATTTTTTTTACCAACGGTTCTATAAACTGTTGGAAAAAATCCTTTCCCAATGGTTTAGAAACCATTGGGAAAGAAGCCCTCTTCTCGGTTTTCCCAACGATTCAAGCCAAACAATTGGAAAAAACTATCCCAATGGTTCACATTAAACCGTTGGGAAATTCATTCCCAATGGCTTACTTCCCTACGGTTTGCAGAACCATTGGTATAAAATATACCAACGGTTCTGCAACCTTTCCCAATGGTTCAGAACCGTTGGGAAAGCCTGTATTTCTAGTACGGATGGTTGGTCCCATCACATGACCCTAAACTATGATATTCTCATCCTAACAGCAAGATGAAAAACGGAACTGCATTGTGATGTCCTCACCTAAGGGGACGTCATGTTTGGAATAAGTTACACACCATAACATTTGTCAACGCCTTTATATGACATGATTCCAATAAATATACCTAGACCATCCATCCTAGGTCTGTTGCTTCAAAAAAAACCATTCAACCCAAAATACTAACAAAATATATCAAATACCGCTTCTTTGGGTGCAAAGGCCATACCTTCACAACCTTATTATCTCCAGTGCCAGTATCTTACCATTCTATCCTTAGAACTACATAAAACAGGATTCCTGTCCTCATGGGATACATAGTAACACCCGAACGCTTCCCTATGGGCTGAGCCCAACTTTTTTTTGGTCCCTTGACCAAAAAACATCCACATGGAACACATGGTAATCTGGACTTCGGGTCCTCATTCACGTCAGGTTTCATAATTACCACACCATATGTCCCCCGCATTCCTTCCCAATCCATGGTCTGTGCTCTATGACCATAAAATAACACCACTATATATCCTTGTCGCAAGACACTAAACTGCATGACATCATCCATAAATACATATGGCTTGATTCCCATCCTCATGGGACACGTATGAATACCCAAGCATCTTGCCTTTGGGTCCAACCCCAATAATCACAATTCCGGTCCCCCCCGATTTTTCGGCCCCTTTTCCCAAGTTATTTTGTGGAACCCTGCACGTCTACCCTGATCAAGTGTATGATGCCCGCGATATCATTGGGAAGAAACCATTCCTCACTAGAGTGGTCCTATCTAAAAATATGAATGATCCATGATCAGCCCAATGAGTCCACCATGGTGGTGTAATTTCTAGGGTGTTTGATTCTGTTCGAACAAACCACCACTCCCCCTTCCAAACTTTTCATGCCCTTTATTTAGACCCTCATTTTCATTCACATCTAAAGGGACCCCCCAATAGTATGGATTCTTGGCCTATGGACCGCCTACAATCCTGGCCCAACGTTTTGGAAGGCTAATGGATGACATTTTGAGTCAGGCCCCATGTATCGAAAAAGGTCAGTAGTTGGCCCTCCTTTTTCATCCTCACTTTAGGCTAACACAATATGGGTAATGTTTTTTTAACAAGTTCAACTGTACTCCTCAATTATCATTCTGCCCTTATAGTGTTCCGAATCTGGGGTACTATGATTCACAATTTCTACTCCCTTATGTTCGGGTTGACTTCAAACGCCCCTGGCATTACGCCACTCATGCACTAGAGCACGCTGGGAAGATTACACGTCAATTGTGCTAAGGTCCTCTTCCTCTAATCGGGCCTCCGTCTTCTCTTCTTGGAAATCCAGATTGATTATTTGAATCTTGGATGCCCGAAGCTTAATTGGCGCTCCTTTGTTCAAACGATGTAAGAGTACATACATCCTTTTTTCTCACATCAGGTACAACACATGTGAGGTTATGAATAGATTTATATTCATTTAAGTATTGTGGTTTAATGAATAAAACCAAACAAACAAGTAAATTAATCTATCCATACATGCAGTTCAAGACAAGAAGCAGTAAGGAGAAATGAATTTATGAGTTTGACCAAAAAAAGGCCCTTATAGAACAACATCATGGATAGATCGTTATAGCGCTTATACCTTTTGAATCATGGTCTCAAAGATAGATTCATGCCCCTAAGAACCCACTCTTTATCAACGGTCACAGAGCGTAGTGCACTTTCACTGGACTATGCTTGGACATGTATAGTTTGAAGTTTAGTCATATAATTACCGGATTCCACTAACTGCTCTTGGGAATTTACCAATTGGGCCCTCAAATTCTCCACAAGCTCAGAACAGTTTGTAATGAATAATTCCTTGTCGTTCATCTGTTCTTCAATTCTTCAATCCTCTTGTTCATCCTTAAGGAATGCTTGGGTACTCCTCGACCCATTCTGACACTGGGCAACGTCGGAGCATTGGCTAGTCTCACGCAGCTTCTCGACCATGTAGTCACAGACCATCGAATGGAGATGATGAGAATCCACCCCTCCAGCAAAAATGAAGCACAACCAAGTGTTGAGGATCCCATATGTTTTATCCATTCTGTCTGAGGCTGACCGAGGAAGAGCTTGATACACATTCATCTTTTGTGCTGCACCATCAGGCTCTCCTTGGCCGCACCCAAGTTAGAATAATCTATCTCCTCCAGATCTGCAGGTCGATATTCAGGAAAGTATCCAGGAGACCAGTAGAAGGGTCTTCTTCGGGTATTCCCCCTAAGGGTTTAGGCTCATCAACACATGGGAGACCTTCCCCTCTCACATAGGTCTCGGTAGCTCCCTCACAAACATCTAGCCCTACCCTGACATTATAACCACTAACATCCATAGTTATTTTCTCACTGATTGTTGGGACTATCTCATCTTGGGATGTGTTTCCAGAATGGGATGACACATTTGTTATTGAATCAATTGCATATGACCTAGATTCGGTAGCCCGATGAGCCTCCAAGGTGTGATTACTGCACAAACAATGATCACCCTTATCAACTAAGCTCTGTGATAGTAAATACAAGAATTTATGTAATGAACATACAAGAGAACAAAGCATTAGCCTCCATTGTTCTTGACGCTGCAGGACCTGTTATTGTAGGGGATCCCTCAACACTCGTTATCTTAATAATAGGCATCGACTACCCAACTTGTCCTATTGGTGACTCCTCCCCCCTTTCAGATGAGGTCTCTTGGTCGGTGCCAATATGCCCCTGAACAGGCTACAAAGATCTGATTAAGGGTCATAAAAATGAAGGGGGAAAGGACAGATAAGGGCTGAGACATATCTCAAGTTGCTCAATTATATATATATCAGAGCCAATGATCTCACCAATCTCTCGAAAATCCCCTTGGTGGGACGCCCCCTGACACATCCACCTTCAAGCACCTCTTCTCCATCACCCCCTCATCCCACCTCCTCTTGTCTCACTGCCTGTTGTCCCTTCATCGCTATCGTCATCCTCAGTCGACATATTTTCCAGATCATGCACCGGGACGAGCCTTACCTACACCAAGAAAGGTGGTTCCTTACACAGACCCCATTGGCATGTGTACACATCCATAGACGTCAGGTACATGTGCCATCGATGGAATTTCACCCTGTCGACAATCTGAATGAGTCTCACCTCTGGAAGATGGTTTTTATCTCGTATTATCTTTTTCCAGAGGGCCTCGGTGCCCATCGACTATTGTAGTGTCAACAAGGCCAACCATAGCACAGAGAAGGTTGCATCATCGGAAGGTTGGAGCAGGTACCTTATCTCCATATCGAGAAATTCCATGGCGGATACAAGAGCATCTATCCCCCTGGGCAGCGAGGGCCTGACCATGCCGTGCGACGCCCCTGCTATAGAAGTCCCAACCTGTGTGGGCCCATTTGCCCGATATGCTTCTGACATTTCGTCACCAACATCACCATGTCTGCTCTCTTTTCACCCAGGTTCTACACCAGATACATTTAGCTGCCAGAATCACTTCTGAAAAAGTCCCTCAGGGTACTCTATGGACCAATGTTCGTCATATTCTACTGAGAAGCAAGCATCAATTCCGGTTGGGGGAAAGGTAATGACATTTCCAGATCCGTTAGTTGTAACCATCATCCTGATTTGGCGGAGAACTCAGGTGTTCCATTCCACTCGGACACCTACGTACACTTACTTTGGCATCCACTAGAGGCATCCAAACTACCTAGAAAATATATAAGGCACGTAGGGATCAAAAATTATCTTCCCATCAATCCAGGCAACAAGTACCCCACCTCTAATGATCTGGAAGTATTCCATTTTGTCCCGTGATCCATTCTCGTCATCTATCCAATTTATAGTTGGAGTGGGGAACGGTGTAAATGTGAAATTGGAGTGATTTCCAATTCTGATCCTTACTCCCTCCTCATTGAACGTCAATGGAATAAACCCGACAATATTCAGCGTGGAAGGTCACAGGCCGTTACCCGGAGGTCGGATGTAATTTTTAATATTATATATGCCGCAATGATCCGTGATCCCGCCATGAAAAATCGGGAAGGGACCACAAATCCTCCTCGGTGAGCCCCATCTTGAGATATGCCCATGAATGGCGTACAAATTGGCTACCACAGAAACCCCAAAGTTGAACTTATAATCTACATCTGTGATTCTAGCCATCACCAATGTCGATGTACGAACTCCCATCCTTGTGTCCCTCACCACTAGGAGCCACCCACTCAGGAAGCTTGCAAGAAATCTGTCGTACTAGATGTCCGGGTCCCTACTCTCATTTATACTATAGCCTTAGGACTGATATTCCCCCACCTCTATGGTCGTCCAGTATAATATGCCACTGATTTTTTATGCCGCGGTTGAAAACTATCTTCCTCACCATGACATTTTGAAGTATGGATCCCTTTACAGGAACAAGATAAACCATTTCATATAGGTGATGTACTTCAAAAAATCCTTTACCCCCAACCTCTCCTTAGCTAGCTCCAACAGATGCCATTTTAGCATAGGTGTTCATGATCTGTCCCCCCAAATGTTCTTCATTAGGATGAATTCATCATACTGGTGCCCATCCAAAACAATACCCCTGATGCAATGAAGGTTCCTAATGCTGATGTCAACTTCTCCATGGTGATGATGGAAGGTATTGTTATTGGGAGACAATTGAGTAAATTGCTCCAGCCCAAGATCATGCTGACGGTAGAAATGAAGCTGCGACGTCCACACCACCTCGAGAAAACTGATTTGCCATAGTTCAGCCCCATACTAGTCACATTTCAGGAGAAAACAATATGCCCAGGCCCATTCACTCTTGAAATTTCCTCTAGACTGCAAGTCCCAATCTTGCAGCCAACCTTTAGTCTCATCGGTAACACTCTGATGGAAGGTATTTTCATAAACGGCTGAAGAATTCTCTGCAACCGAGTCACTCCCTGAAATGGTCATGGTCCTTAGATTCATGACGTAAACGTCCATATGCTGGGTTTCTCAAGTAGGGTGGCCATTGTTGGTGATATTATACCATGGTAGGTCATCCTTGTTGGTCACCCATGGTTGCGGTATGTAGACTTCAAATCCTGGCACTGGTACCTCTTCCATGATACCGATGTCCCATACCGGTATCTTGTCGGATAGTGCATACTCCTTCTAGGATGTCGTCAACATGTTGAAGATAGTATGGTTGATGTATATGATATTTTGGGCCACGTGTACCTCGAGGTTGGCAACCATCTTAGCCCTTCGAGTGGAGAACACGTCCTCTGTCTTAGCGTTAGTCTGATTCACAACCATCTTCCTTCAGTGAGGTCATTAGGTGTCTGCTCTAAAAATTTAGAGATGGCATGAAAAATCTGGAGTCGGCACGAAAAACAGGATTCGGTTGGAAAAACCTCGGGTTTGCGTGTAAAACGACATCCAAAATTGGGGTATTATGTGAAATCGAGATGATTTTTCACGCAAAACAGTGGAAAGATTTTCACACATGAGAGTTCATAACATATCACATGAAAAAATCCATATGGAATGAGGGACCCACAATAGCTTTTATAGGCGCATAACTGAGTTTTTTCAGGCACTCAAAAAGTGAAATTTTTCGAAAATTATCAGTTTTACACGCCTCTTTAGCTATTGGCGCGCGTGGGCATAGGGGGTTATGTATCTTGGTGTTTACCTAAGAATCCAACCATTGCATCCAACCGCCAATCCAATTCTGAGGGAGGGAATTTGTAGATGCAAGAAAATGATCCAGGATTGAAGGTGATTTGGTGTAACAAAGATAAGTCATTTTTGGGCCCGACAATCCATTCTAGGGGGGGCCGAAGGGGATACCCGAAAAAAACATCAGTGGTGCGTGAAAAAAACCTGTCGCGTGGAACACTGTGAGATCCATGAATGATTTCCATGAAAGCGTGGAATGTTGCGAGAAGCCGCCCCACGAGGTTGAATTTGCGCGCTGCTGACACCGACGTGCAAAATTTCACTGCTGGATGGTTTCCGCGCGAATCCTCCGACCTCAAGTGCCTATAAATAGAAGGACGACCCTTCGAATTTCGAATGCTGAAGAATCTGAACCATCTCCCCTGCACGAAATCCACCACCTGTGAGCGTAAAATAGTTCTTTTAGGTCTCGGATTTTTCACACCAGTTCGCCCGGGGGACCGCCTTCGGATGAGACCCCTCTTGCTGAACCAGCATCCAAATCTCATCGAGTCTCATCCCCCTTGCGCAATCCCTTCTGCATGTGTGTAATCTTTTCCTTTGCTCGTAATTCCTTCCAATTTCATGCAACTCATGCTCCAGGCGTGAACCGTCGTCCGATTTTTCACATAAATCCCCGGCTCCCCTTCTTCGCACCGACCAGTCCTTTTTCACACAAGCAATCCAATTACGCATCGGCCAGGCCTCTTTCATGCAAGCAATCCAATTACACATCAACCAGTCCTTTTTCGCGCAAGCAATCCAATTATGCATCTTCCCCGCCTATTTTGGATGAGCAAGCCAATTACGTGTCATACCATCCTTCATCACGCAAGCAACCCAATTAGGTGTCGACCTGACCTTTTTCGTAGAACTATTCCTTTTGCGCACAAGCCTCCCTCCTTTTACGCTCGTGATGCCTCTCTTTTAGGAAAACTTTTCGAGAGCCTCCCACACCCAAAACACCATCTCCATACAATATTTTCTCGTACAACCCCATAAGATCCTACGAAGTAACATCAATTTCCCTTGGGTGGTATTTTATATTGTGTTGCTTCGCCTCATGATTCTTCGCATAGGAACAATAATGGATATTACTTTTTCGCATAGCCCCGCTAATGTGGACCCCCAATGGGATAACCTCACGACACCCCCCACCACAGTGTTTGATGTCCCTTCTATTCACCAAGGTGCAGAGGGTACCAGTTATGTTTGTCCAATGGGTGGGGAGTGAATCTACCTCGTCTGAGCTGCATGACGTTAAACATCCATGCACCATAGTCCTCAGCACATGACGTTAAATTGTTACCTCACCCCATGTAGCCAATTCGAGGCCCCCCATCATGGAAATTATGCATGTCTTCTCATCCCAACGAGAGTGAAATCATCCTTACAAGGAATGAGATCCTTTTAGATGAGGTGGTGCGTGTCCTCCGGGAAGGGAAATCCCATGGGTGTAAGCCCCTCGCCTATCCTGCAGGGGGTGGTACCGTTACTCCTCCTTTCTTTTCTGGTGCCCAAGGCTATCAAAGGGCATGATGGGGAATGGTGTCCCTCCTTTTTTGGTGCCAAATACCTCTCCCGCTAGGCTTTGATTCCACTGGGCCTCCATCCTGGAGTAATTCCCAACCCCAATTGGGTGGCTAACCATTCAAAATCCCGTATTTCATCTTTGGGACACTAAACAAGTGTAATCCCCAATCCACTTCCCACGGACGCACCTTTTGTGATGTGATCATAAGGTCTTCCCTGCCTCTTGTTTCTCACACCGAGAATTACTCACATGGGAATAGAGCAAGAACTGACCATGAAATCTTCATTGGGTGGACTATAGTGTAAGCCCCACCCCCAACACAAACTACATGGAATTTGATCCTTACCAAGGCAAGGTACGTAGGAAGCCTCCATGAGTATCAATCCCAACAACCATTGCTCCCAACCATCTTTACGTCGGTTCACCAAACCCTCATGAACTACGTGGCCGTTGATCCTTGCCATGTCTTGGTATGTAGGAATCCTCCCTGGGGTTCAAGCCCAGCACCCAGTCATTCCGACCACATTCACGTCAGTTCACAAATCCCATTCTGAACTACGTTGTCTTTGATCTTTGACAAGGCGAGGTATATAGGAAGCCTCTCTGAGGTTCATCCCAACAACCCATTGGTTCCATCCAACTTCACGTCAGTTCCCACTCAGTCTCAACTAAGAGATATATGATCCTTTCCAAGGCATGGTATGTAAGAATACTCTATGGGGTTCACGCCCAACACCCAATTGGTTCCGACCACATTAACGTCGGTTCCCACCCAATCTGAACTAAGTGATCTTTGATCCTTGCCAAGGCATGGTAGGTTGGAAGCCTCCACGAGGATCAAGCCAAACAATCATTGGTTCTGACCACCTTCACTTCGGTTCCCAACCAATATGAACTACGTGATCTTTGATCCTTGTCAAGGCAAGGTACCTAGGATGCCTCCATGAGGTTCAAGCCCAACAACTGTTGGTTTTGACCACCTCCACGTCGGTTCCCACCCAATCTGAACTACGTGATCTTTTGTCCTTGCCAAGGTAAGGTATGTAGGAACCCTCAACGAGGTTAAATCCCAACAACCATTGGTCCTGACCATCTTCAAGTCGGTCCAACTAACCCTCATGAAAAACGTGGTATTTGATCATTCCCAAGGAAACGTACATAGGAAGCCTCTATGAGGTTCAAGACCAACACCAAGTTGTTCTGACCCCATTCACGTCGGTTCACAAAACCCATTCCAAACAACATGGTCATTGATCCTTGCCATGGTGAGCTTCGTAGGAAGCCTCCCTGAGGATCAATCTGAACACCCCATTTGTTCTGACCACCTTCACATCGGTTCCCACCAAATCTGAACTATGTGATATTTGATAATTGCCAAGGAAAGGTATGTAGGAAGCCTCCACGAGGTTTAATCCCAACACCTCGTTGGTTCAGACCACCTTCACATCGGTTCTCACCCAATATGAACAATGCGATATTTGATTCTTTATACGGTAAGGTATGTAGGAAGCCTCAACAATGTTCAATCCCTACACTCAGTCTCTCGGAAACCTCTTCACGTCGGTTTCCACCGTCTTGCACAACATTAACCTGTGGATCCCAACAAGCATTAAGCCTTTGAACCAAATCTAAACTACGTGGTTTTTGATCCTTACCAAGGCAATGTATGTAAGAAGCCTCCTTGAGGTTAAATCCCACCATCCACCATTCGTTCTAACCCCATTCACGTCAGTTCACCAACACCCCGGGCAAACAATAGTGTAAGCCTCATGCCATCCCATCTGAACTATGTGGTCTTTTATCCTTACCAAGGAAAGGTACATAGAAAACCTCCATAAGTTTCAAGCCCTCTAACCATTGGTCCCAACCATCTTTATGTCAGTTTACACCACCCAAAATACGCGGGTTTGATCCTAGTCACCTAGATAAGGTATGTAGGAGGACTCCTTGAGTTTTGACCCCACCCTACTGTAAGCCATGGGCAATCCCTATCTAGAGGTAAGAAATTGTGACCCCATTCAGCGGTAAGCTGTTGACATCCCTATCCAGTGGTAAGCTATTGGGACCCCGTCCACTAGTAAGCCATTGAAACCCCCAAAAGGCGGTAAGCTGTCGTTGAATGAACTACCTGGACATTGATTCCCTGCCACAAGGATACATAGAAATTCTCTTATAGGTTCAAGGCCAAAATCATTTCCAACCTCATGTAGTTTCCAACCCATTAATTATCTGCTTCACTCAACACTCCATTATCCATCCTGTTTGTTACCCGCGTCGTCACATCCTGGTGGGATCATGCCACTGCATTCCCCATTCCCATTAAATGACAATCATGAAGCTAACCACATGTTTTCCCCAACACCAGTGTTCCCTCCAGATGTTGAACCCATTTGATTTACTCTAATAAATGTTTTGATCAGTCCGACCCATTGCCGATGGACGTTAAACCTACGACATACCATGTGTTAAACAACTCGAAGATGATGAAGACTCCAGATACTTGTCTATGGAATATGATTCCCCACATTCGAAATGGGATTTCTCGAGATTTCGCGCCCTTGAGTAACCCTATAATTAGGGGAAGAAACCCATAGGCACCAGTGTCCCAACGTTTGGACATGTTAGTGATGTCCAATGAAACTACTCCCCTGATTGAAGGTTGCTGCCTGGACCAGACCCTTTGGAATGTCCTGACAGAAGCAGTGTAATTAATCGGTGTCCATGAAGATATGGAACTAGTAAGAGTTTCACAAGCAATGTATTATGTCTCTAAGGGAGACCTGGACTAGGTAACATGTTCGGAGGAGTAATCCACGTATGAGAGAACTGACATGCCATCATATCGTTTCGATCACGAAGAAAACATCCCAGAACAAGGAACAGATGTCAGCCACCTTTGGAAAGCGGGGATGCGGGGAAACAAATAGCACCTCAGTCCCCCCAAATGAGAGAGATGTGCACACCCCAACGAAAGCATCGAAAACAATTATATTGGAAATAACTATATAATGAAGAACTTATCTACTACATTAGAAGTATCTTCTAGTCCCCTTTGGACAGTCTGAATGAATCTTTTTCTAGAATTTTTATTGTAGGATGTGGTGTTTTATTTCAATTATGGGATTGATATTTTGATACTGACATATTTTTAAATCATTTCTTCTTTTTATCGCAATTATAATCAGACCACTGAGGTTCTAATATCTAAATATCATCTTTATGGGAACAAAATAAAATCTCTACATACCTGTCAATGTCTTGAAGAACTAAAACATTTCATAGATTTATCTTTAGTCTTACAATGAATAGATCCACTTTTCTATCACTTTTCATGATAATGATGGAGGAATATCATGCATGTCTTATTAGGGTTTATTCATATTCCTCGATTGACTCAGCTTTCTTTTTATTTAGTCTATGTTACACCCAATTTATCTTAATATGGATTGTTTTGGGAAAGATATTATTGAGATATAATTTCATGAATCCTTCCCAATCCATGGAATCAATTTTCGCATTATAATTTTATTCCATTAACTATATATAAAAATGATCGTATTCCCAATAAAAAGTATAAATAGCCTGAATGAATTTTTATTCTTCTAATATTTTTTGGATATAGAATACCATCTCAATGTAGTTAATCCATCATTTCATGATAATAGGATTATAAGATCCATTAAAGAGATAATGAAATTTTGACAAAATGGATTCCTATCAAACATTATCATTGATAAGAGAATAAGGGTGTTCCACTTGTTGATGTTATTATTCATAAATTGGTCTATATGTGCGAGTTTTATCATGATGTTTTGAGCTCATGTTCCCATTAGATTTGGGATTTATTTTGGTAATGTTCTCATTTCCCATCACATTGAATGCTAACATGGGTTTTCCTTTTTATATCCATTTGCTAGGAAAAAATTACAATTAGTGGGGGCATGAATACATACACAATAATTATAAAAAAATAATCATCTAACATTATAGGACAGAATTATAAATTAAAATTATATCCTAACATATTATTGAATAATATTAAATCTAGGTTATCTGTGGTGATAGAATAATACCTATGGTTTTTACTAATGATTACATTACTATTATCAAGAAATAACTAGACGAAGATATGATACCAAATATTGAAACCCAGTCTATTTAAATATATTATAACATGATTTTAATTAAAAAATACTTGAAATACTTTTCAATGATTGTAATGACTAGTGTCTCTGTAAGATTATGTATAGAAATTTTAAAACATATTAAAAGAATAAAACATATTTATATTCATAATCCATAATGAGTTACTAACATTAATTGAACACTTAAATGTATATAAGATAAATTGGAATTATATTGAAAAAAGGAACAAGAAAAAAACACATTAAGGGAATAAAACATGGAACATGAGATGATCATGTTTTAGAATGAATAAAATGGGGATATAAAAAGGCATTGAACCTGAATAAAAATACATAAGAATAAAATGTATAATAAGGTATCATGTAGTCATGGAAACAAAGGAATGTGGAGAAAAAATAAAACATGACATATACATGATTCAAGGATAACAACAATGACTGTGTCACATAGCTGACAAAGGCCCGTAACGAATTAGGTTTACTCCCTAATCTCATGCATGACATCTCATGAGAATAAACATTACCAAATACATTAGAGCACTATACAATAATACCCATTAAATTTTTTTCATTATTTTCTTTCCACAATGATAATAAATCATAATGAATACACATGTGTTTTACCCATGGAAGGAAATGGGTCTCATAATCGTGTCACATGGAATAACCAACGAGTGTATCATAGATGTCTGAAAGGATGAATGTATTTTAATCATAAATGTAAATACAATTCTGTAAATAGGTATATATCATGATATATTATTATCATTTATAGTTAATAAAACAAAAAAGAAAGTTTATGAATATTTGGAGATATCTATTTTAGTACGATTTTAGGGAAAAATCATAAAGTGACATTAAAGATGAAAACAGAATAATTTCGGAATAAATTAAAAAATTAACATAGATATTTTTTCAGAATAAAATGATAGACTTTGAAAAAAAAGATTCCTTATGAAATCTTATGAAGTGTACATAATATTTGGTAACAAATTCAGATGTTCCATTTAATGAGGATTTTTATCAAGAGGAATCTGAGAAGAGATCTTTTTAAAACATGTATTTCTATAGAAAATTATGATGAATTGATATAGATACATATTTTTGTAATGTATAAAAATAAATTAAATGAATTATATAATATTAATGAGGAAATTATTTTGGGAAAATAAGGGGAATATATAACCTAATGGTATATTAATTGTTCCAAGAGATCCCATACCTTAGGATTGAATGTTTCATTCACTTGAACCTAATTTTAGGGATTATCAAAAAATAATAATTAATTATGTAAATCATAAACAATTTGATATATTTATTTTTTATTATTTTTTAACTAAATTAATTTATAGTATTTCTTATGATTTATATTGTTTACTTTTGTTGTTTTGGATACGTTAGTTTAATGATTTTAGGATTGGTTTCCTTTAGTATAATTATTGGAGTTTCTGCCAAATGGAGGAAAAAATAGAAGTTGGATGAAATGGTTTTATTATAAGTTCATAATTCTAAATGTTTCAATATATCATAGTGTATTATGATATGTACATGATTCATTAGATAAAATTTCTGATGTTAATGTTTGTTTATTTTTCCATTTTTCTGTTATCACAAACTAGTTTTATTTTGATATTTATTATTATTTATATACATTAGTTAACGAACATAGAAAAATATTTAATATAAATTGTAAAATTGGGTTCACCCATTATAATTTTTATGGCCATCCTTAATGATTGTAGTAGAAAATGAAAATTCAACATCGACAGTGGTGGTGAATCGATACATCATAGATGATGTTTTCGTTATTAAGATAAAAATAGAAGTGAATATATTTGATGATGGATATCCCATTAAAACAATAAAATTCCATAATATTTATGACAATAATGTAATCATTCTACTTTTAATAATGGTGTAAATGATTAGGTAGAAGAATGAAATAATTAAAAAGGAAAGGGTGGAGTATTTTATCACTTGAATATTTTCATATTGAGAAACTCCATAAGAAAAAAGTAACTAGTATTTTGGTGAGGCCAGAAAGACCATGACATGGGGAATAGGATTGGGAGAATCATTTAGAAGAATGTAATTGAAATAAAAATCATAGAATGCATGAGGAAAAAAGGTAATGCAGGGTTGTATTTATAAGGGTAAGAGAGAGATGTTTTTGATTATTTTGTTCAATTGTTTATTATTTTGGCTTATGAATATAAATATTGTAAATTATTTTTACTAATTATATTAATTAGTAATTATTAGTTTTAAATAGTGGTCTCTATATCATTCATGACTTAAAATATCATGATATTTTTTTTAAAATTTTAAACGACATAAATTATTGTATTTGACTATTAATAAAAATTCAAATATTTTAGAAATATCCCCAAAACTGACCCTATATATATTTTAACATATAGATTATAAAAACTGATGCCATTTAATGAAAATAACTTAATAAATATTTCAAACTATATTTCTAATAATAATAAAAATTTAATCATAAAACATAGATTTTATATTATAACTGATTATATAACACATTGACCATTTAATTATAATCCCATAACAAATATTATAATGATACGAAAATATAAATATTAAATTATGATTCTACATTATGAAATTTAATTTAAATTTGAATTATTATATTTATTATAAAATCAACAAAACCCCATTTACCTTTCACAAAATACCAACACATGATGTATCATTATAAAATATTTATTTATATTCTATATGATATAAATATTTCATATTTTAATATATAAGATAAATAAAATTTTATTTATACATTCACTTTTCTAATTAATATTATTTAATTAAAATTATTTTTTATTTCTATTTCTTTTTCATTAGTGTTTACATTCTAGATAATCCTAATTTTTTTAATTTATTGTTATTGTATGATAAGAATATATGGAATTTTTATTGGTTTATTTTATGAAAAAATTATCATTATTTAATTATGGAAATATTTTATTAGGTTTACTATTTTTAGTATGTTATTTATACAACATGACATAATTTTAAGAATGTAAATTTTCAGTGAAAAAATTCCTGGTTGTTGTAATGACCTTTGTTAGTTAAGTGTCTTATTTATCAATTCTCAAAGACATCATTTCAATTATTTGTACATAATTGTAAATTTTCTAATTCACATTTAATATTTTCATATTCAATTAGATACTTTAATTTCTTAATCAATTAATTAATGGATTTTATAATTGAAGGATTAATGGGGATATGTAATTGTATAATTGATAGTACTGGTGAATTAGATGATAAAAGAGATATTTAATTAATTGATTAGAGAAAATTAAGAGATGGTTAGTTTAACCTTAAGGGGATAATGGTTTATATGTATAAATTTTGATAAATTTTGTAGTAGTGAATTATTAATTGTATTCCATGTGAATTAATGTAATGGACTTTGATTTTTTTGATAATTGAAATGGTAAATTTAATGATATTTTTTTGTATTAATTTAAGTATTTTAAACATGAATCAATTTTAAATTTTGATCTATATGATATTTTTATATATATGATGGCATGTGTGAAACATGGACCGATGCTTCAAAATCCCAGATGTGATTGACTGATATACAATTGTGTGATATGGACTAACACTTCAAAAGCCCATATGTGGTAACAATAAGCTGTGGGACATGGATTGATGCTTCAACATCCCATGGGGTGCTATACATGATGTTCTAGGACATAAATAATTATCATTATAATTTCATTCCAATAACAAATGATATGAAAAATTTAATTAATTGATATATGAAAAACTTTTTTTTGAATTTTGAATCCATATTTAACATAATTTAGACTACATCCTTGGTTAGAGCTAGTTTTGATGATTCAAGTTTCATATTTAACAAAGGATTATTAATGAGTTAAATTAAATAATAATTATTTTTTTAAATTATTTAAATTAATTTGTTCATTAGAAAACTACATATACTATTATAGTCTATATATTATCAGAGACAAAGTTGGTGGGGTCCAAGTGAGTTGTACTCAGACCCAAGATGGGATACAATATCCCAAAATAAATAGACATAATGTTTGATGGATATGATAAGTGAAAAATCCATATGATAGAAGGATGATTTGGGTTGAATAATGGATCAGGGAACCATACATGGTGGTATGACCCATTTTGGAATTTTTGTTGTCTTTAATGTTGGGTTTCTAATTTAAAAAATGAATTTTATATGGAATGAACAATATTTTGTTTTAGATATGGTTTGTTAATAATTATTTTATTCGTATTCTTAAATTGAAATTAATTCATAATGATATTATTATGTTCATCAGTTATTAGCAGTTGGTAATTAGTAATATATTTCATCTGTTTATTACTCTAATATATTGGGTATAAACTCCACGTGTTTTAGATTAAAACATCTCTACTAGTTATTAGCCTCTTGCATATGGGGTGGCACACTTGAGGTCATGTAACAAACCATCTTGGGATATGGGTATGTGAAACCTCTGTTAATATGTTATTAAAATATAAAACTATTTCCCCAAGGTAGTCTTTATGATAATCAATCTCAAAAAAATATAAGACAATGAAATAAAGCCTTAACACTTTTTTATATTTTGATTCATAATACACATGAGAGAAATGAAATCCAATATATCATTTATATAAAATTATCATTAATTTATACATCATATAAAATATTATAGTGGATGTTTACACACTGTATAATTTAAATATGTATTGAATATTTCATATGTCCCACAAATGTAAAAGTGAGATGTGAAACCCATACTTTAGGGGTGAATTACATCAGTTTTGATTGAACCTCTGATATAATAAATATAGGGTTGTTATAAACATATTTCAGAAGAATAATCATATATATGAATAATCAGTATTTTTTACTTATTTTATTTTAGTAACAGTATATTATTTATTTAAAATCGCTACTTTAGGTAATAATTTATTCACTTCTAAAATTTGTTTTTGTTTTGTAGTTTTGTTCATTTTACATTGATCTGGCATATATCATCTGAAAAATAATAACCATAATATTAATGTAATATATATTAAATACATATGTATTTATCATAGTTCATATGATATAGACATAGAAAAACGAGATACGCATTTCATGGAGTATGTAGGTCGTATGTATGCATGAAAAATGTTTTCATATTTTAGATATTATTAAAAATAAAGGTAACTGATATTTTAAATTTATACACTAATTATTATAAAAATAATAATATATACTCATAATATATTTTATTTGTTTTGATCCGTGATAATATATAATGAAAAACATTTCCCATCACTTCAAGAAGACGGAAGTCCACATGTAAAAATGAAGAACTACAACATTTTCTAATTGATTGGAAGGTATTAAGTTAGATGTATCATTATAAATATAAATGTGTAAATATGTCATAAATATTATATAAAAACATTTAATAATTAACTGTATCAGTACATGAGAGATGGTGATGTAAAACAATTTCATCGTCTCATAAGACAACATTCTACTATACAGATGGTCAATATAATGGTTTCACATTTCAGTGAAGAGTATATTAATATTAGATAATACATTAACATTAAATTTTTTAATTATATGGAATAATTTTTTTTAATTTATTCATATTTTATTAATATTTTAATTATTTAATGGAATAAATAAAAATAAAACAAATGGTAAGGAAATATACCACTTCTTCGGGAATCCTTTACTAGTTTATACATAAATCCCTCTAAGATTAGTTCTATGTTCTATCCGAGGACTCCGAGTCATGGGTATGTATATGAGGATGTTATTTAGATTATTATTAATGTTTGAAATGGGCTTTTTATATTATAATTGGAGATGTTATGGGTGGGAATTTATAGGTGGGGGAGTGGACAAACATGGAATTTTTAAAACGAAAAATTGATTCCAATGTTTTTCAAATGCCATAGGGTGAAAAAATCTATCATTTTCAAACCATTGAGGAGTTATGGCTCAAATATGTACATATATTAAAAATTGAACATGTTTTATGGTCATTTTAATCATATATTTTCAGTTTAAACCCTAATAAACATGTTTTAACGTTAAATGTGATACTTAATTTTTATAGTTTATACTATTCATTATCACAAAATATAAAGTTGGCCATTTCATATAATATAAATTATTCGTATTCCAACTATGGAATTATTTTTCCCTAATTCTTTTCACATGATTGGTATAATTTAGTTTAAAAATAATCCCATATATATGACTTATAGTGGGTTTCCAATGAGCACATAATCACGTGTATAAAAGGTTTTAACTTGAAAATGTACTTGATTAAAATGAACTAAATTTTATTAACTATTATATAATTGAACTAATCATAATTTTCAAATAATATAAAATAAAAATATGAATTTAGATAATTATTGAAATGGTTGATTTTAATAAAAACTCGTATTGTTCACTATTCATTAAAAAATTAAACTTTTCATAATATTATAAAAAATTAACTCCACGATAAATTTGACATTATTATTTAAAAAATGAAATCCATTAAATAATTTTTTTTATTAAATTGGTAAATAATTATTTTATTTTATGTGTACAAGGATTGAGGAAACACCCTTCTAGAATAATTCAGAATTTTTAAAAAAATCATTTTGTTTCAAATAATTCTGAATTTTATTATATTTAATATATTACAATTGATTTTATTTTATACATGTGTAGATGATGTAATTTTAATAATTTTTATAGTTCTAGTCATACCAACCAATTTAAACGAAATGGTATAATGGTATAATATATTAAAATTCAATTAGAGTCAGGGTTCCACGTAACACAAGCTATAACAGATATTAAATTTATAGAAATATATTTTACATGTTATTTATTATCGATGTTATTTTTCACATACACTATCGTGAACACTGTTTTTATTTTAGAATGTTTGGATGTTAAATATAAGATATTGTAGCCTTTTATCATTATTCACTAATTGTTATCATTTAATGGTTTACACCTTTTAGTGATGATTAAAAGAGTTTAGGGAGTCATTTAAAAGGATAAGAATATAATTTATTGCTTCTAGAATGTTATAAATTATTTTAACGTGTTTTATAGTACACTTTTTAAGAATCATTTATGTGATAAAATATATAAAATATATAAGTCTTATAAATCATTTTACATTCAAAGGTATTTACAATGAGATAACTAGCTACTTATAAAGAGTTTCCAATTATTTTTGAATTATTGCATTTTTTATACAAAATACACGATTAAGTCATATCTCTAGTTTCATTCATCCCTTCGACTAAATTGTTCATGTATGTAATGTTTCTTATAGAAAAACCTAAAACAATTCATGATAATCATAAATCGTGTTTATTTATTTAGTGGAATAATCATGAGATATCTTCTTCATCCATGTGTGTAAATAAGAATTAGTTTCTTTATAACTAGAATGGTATATATGTTCTTAATTTAACATTCAATTAAAAGAATTTATTATAAATTATTTTAAAAAATAAATTTTGTTGTTTTTTTAATTATTTATATATTAAAAAAATATGTTATAATATATTTCCCATTTAAATAAAATCAATGAGTTTTAGTTCACTCTTTATTCATAATAATACGCTTAAACGAATTATGATATACCATTGAAATATTATTATTAAATTTTACTGTAAAAACCTTTCATTAGATAGATAGTAAGGAATAAGAGTAACTAAATTATTATAAATATTTCCTCAATTTATTGTTAAGGAAAAATTATTCATTAATTTCTGGGAAATATGTATTAAAATTTATATAAAAAATAAATATCATTTTAAGTTAAAATATACCTTTCTAAAAGTATTGTTTTTTATTAAATATTATGTGTCACGATTACTAATTAAAATTTATTTATAATAAGTATAATTATAATGAATTCTAAAATATGAATAAATATTCCTAAAATAATTTTAAATTTATTATACATTAAGGAATAATCTATTGATGGTAAAAGGTGTGATTTATCAATAAAATGTTTTAACTATATAATATTTATTTTTTTATTAAATTTAATTAATTACTAATGATAAATTATTTTAATTGAATACTATGATAATATATAAATAATTTATAATAATATCCATACCATTTTTTTAATGGGAAACTAAAGAGATTAAAATCATTTATTCATAAAAATACATTTTCAGTAAAAATTTCTTTTTCCATGTTTTTTTGAGCGTATATTTGTATGAATTTATTCAACATATAGGTATAAAAAAGTATGAAATTTATTAAATATTATAAATAAATTTATTTAATATATGTTAATAATTTGAATTTAATTTTTTCCCATAATGTGATTTTTTCGTGGTTAAAATATTTATACCAAGGGAACAGTAAAAATTGTGAAAATATTGGTTAACCAAATAGATAATGTTTAAATTATAAAAATATATATATTTATTTGTTGGTTTATTTTATTTTTTTACTTAATATTATTATATATTTAATTTTTTCCCTTACTAACCACATTACGTTAGTGTGACACCATTTATAAAATAATGTTTGAAGTATTTAAACGTTTTCACCCTCATTAGACAAAAAATGAATCATCTCTTATCACTTATTCATGTAACGTGAGCACATTAGCTCATCCAATATATGTCTAAATACCCTCCCAATTACATTAGACATTTACTTAGTGTGATGGAATTCATAGAAACACATCAATGAATCCTAATGTTTCTTTTTAATGGGGGATACTTAAATTAGAGGATAAAGAATGTATAAAGCAAGTAAATTGTTTAGGAGTGTTATAATGTAAACAATAACTTATTTTAAATATTTTATATTTTAAATTTAAAATTAGTAAAATTATATGATTTTTTTTCTTTTATATCTTATTTATTATCTTCTCCTATTGTTATTTCTATGATTTTCATGGTTTCCTTTCATTCTCCACTCTTTGGTACTTAAAATGACCATGAAATTTTGTTTTTAGAAAAAAAAAACATTAGTTATTATTTATTATTAAAATTTCCCTCTATAAAATTACCATGTTGTGAATTATGTTTTTTGGATGATTATAAAAATATATAAAAATATTTTAAAATTTTAATTTTTACTAAATTTGGTTTTCATTAAAATTTATTTTAAGGAATATTATAAAAAAATTTCTAAATAAGTCATTTTTATTTATTTTAACATTATTTATAGAATGTTTTTATTTAATCAAAGTATATAAATTTTTTCCAACCATCATATATTTGTATCAAAATAATTTTTAATTGAATTGTTTCAGATTTTTTATGATGAAAATCATATTACCCTTTTTCATAAAATTTTAATTTTATATTTTAACAAAAGAAATGGTATTTATTATCATGGGTTTGAAATCATTTTTCAAATTATTACATTAAAAATTTTATCAATATATGTTATTAACATTTAATTAATATTATGCATCACTAATAATATGATCCTAATATAGTATCCACATTATTTATTTATATAGTTTATAATGACGATATTTTAAGAAATATTTAATGAAATCAATTTCTTTTCCATAGGTTAATTATGATATGATGAATTATGAATGTATTTGTGATCCAAAAGTATCAAATATATGTTTGCTTTCATTATCTGATGGGTATTACTGAAATTATATATCCATTTAATTCATGGGGTAAATAATTATATATCACGGTGTAGATATGTTATACATGAACCAAAATTAATACACCCCAAATTATGTGTAGACATATTTATTTAATTACATTTTCAAAATTTTATAATAAGACACAGTCTCAGGTATAAAATATTATATGGGGACCCAATTTTTTGTCCTTGAAATTATGTATAGTCTAATTGGAGTATAGAAATTATCAAAATGCTTTCAGTTCCTATAATTTTTTTATGAAACTTTCTTATGATATATTCTCATATTATGATACAGTACTCTTGATTTTGGATTCTTGATTATGCATGTGTCTTATGATAGGAAAAACACATTATTACTTAGGTCATGATTTTAAATTGACTAAAAATGAAGTATTTTCATAAGTGAATATAAATTTATCAGACAATTATGGTTATCTTATTATCACTTATGATCTTTGGTTGATATCTCCCAAGTTTACCATTACATAGTATATGAGCTCTCAAATTCTTATTTTTACACATTCTATAGGTTATTAAAAAATTTATTATGTATGAGAAGACTATAATTTCATTAAATGTGAATAATATTATTGGATGTGTTAATGATCTTCCCTAACATTAATATTTTTATATTTCCAGCATCTATATATACTAAACTATTATATTCCAATGAGTTTTATAATTATATGATCTATTGAATATTCATAAAAATCATGAAATATATATATATATATATATGAAATTCATGATTATGTATAGTTTGTATCAGATATAAGGTTTCATATATTTAGACATAAGGATTAGAAAAATTTGATAAAATCCTAAGGTTTGAATGTTAAGTGTTATATTCTTATAAAATTTTTTGATTATATAAGACATATCAATATTGAATTTATAATTAAATTATTTCTCATCGACATTGTTATTTTATATATTTTGGGTTTTTTAAACGTTAGAACTTGGAGGAATATTTATTGTAATGAATGTGGAGAAAAACTATATGATTGTACTTATGATAATACAAATTGAATTATAACTATAATTCAAAACCATATGGGAGTTCATTCCTAACAATATAAAGTAATTCTTAATGATGTTAGTTATGTTGAAATTTTGAATGAATCATGGAATGAGGAACATGAAATTGGGAGTTTTATGTATATAATAACATTATTTTGTGTGTATTGTTATCAACTAATTGATGAGAAATGGATTTATATGTTGAAATAATATTTCCTTTTATATTAGTAGTCAAACCTTGGAATGTTTTTTTACAATTTTATTTCTGATAAGGTGAAGTATATCAATGCTTAAATTTTATCAAACACATAAGGAATTAAGAAGAAATATAATTCCTGTAATGGAAGTGGTTTAAGGGGAAATTTTTAAATATGTATATTCCCTATAATTTTAATACTAAAATGGAAAGGGAAATTATATACTTAAATAAATAGCATGGTTAATCAATTGTTACCCTTGAAAAAAATTATATTGAATGATACCTTTTCTTATGGTATTATGAGTAACCAATGAAGAATGATTAATCAATTCTATAGTGGACTGAAATAAGGTCATAGATAAAAATTATGCCCAAGGTAATTTTCAGTTATGATGATTTTGTTCTATGTGATCTCAATTTGGAAATAGAGATGGAAATATTCATTTTAATAGTCCTACAGATAAAAAAAGGATTAAGAAGTTTCTTGGTGACATGAATGACTTTCCCAATATAGAGAACACGTATTGATGTATAAAATTAAAAACAAAATGTGGGAAAGAACCCAGATTCATTCATGAAGTTAATATGAAGATATTACAAGTATGCGTGTAAGGGTTATTGTTCCATTAAATATCAATATGATTTGATAAGTCCAATGACCATAATGGAGGGTAATGATATTCAAACTAATTCACCACCCAAAAATCAGTTCCACTAATGTATGGAGTTTCTGAATTATAAGATTCAATAATTCAATAAAAGGATAATTGGTATAATAATCCATAATTGAATTTGAATTAAAAGGAGGAATGTAAGGATTATGAAATCAGAACATCTACTGCCGGCCCTGTGAATTTTGTGGCGAGATGTACACTTATATTGTAGTCTACAGATACAAATTCTTTATATGATTTAGTTTCAACCCACTATTTTATATATAATATTTTTTTATAGTGTGCCATATCAGCACTTTAATATTTAGCCATTGAGTTAGTGGAAAAAATTAATAATTGTATGATGATCATATATCAATTGAATAATTCATATCCAATAAAATTTAATGGAATTGTTATTCGTAAAAATACATTTATTCTCCATATAGTCTAATTTGAGATGATATTCAAAATTTATTGGATATATTTGTATATTTCCCATATTAATATTCAATGAATATATGTTACATTCAATATTATAGTTTATAACATGATTATCTATTTATTTGCAGAGAAATATGAACTACCAAGAGAAACTGATTTCATTATATGTGCCCTATTACCTATTTATGTGTGGTATTTATACGAAGTTGTTGTGGGAAAAAACTAAATGTTGTAAATATGATAATTATTTTCAAAATTATATAGGTTTATTTCATTTTATGTTTCTCATTCTTACACCAAAACGTGATGTTGAGTTTTCTACTAAACTCATACATGGTGTTATACATATTTCAAGGAAATTTTATAGAATAACACTCATTGCCTTCCAAAAATTGAGGAAGATACTAATGGATAATATATAAATTGAATTCAAACACAATATTTTGTAAGCATGGGACGAAATATTTTTTTCTATTATGATGAAAATGGGTAAAGAAATTTTACATTGATTACCAATAACATAACCTAATAACTGCAAATATAAAGCATCATATACCACATATTAATTACATTATTGATCAATTTTAACTAACTAAATTATATTTAATTATCAAATAAATTTTTGGATATAATAATTTAAGGTTTAATATGGAGTATATACCTATGATTACCTTACATAACATGTATGGTCATAATAAATTTTTATTCATTCCAATTGGACATTATAATTACAATGTGATCATCATTTATCTAATTAATAGATTGTTTAAAGTTTACATTGATCAGTTTGTGGTAATATGTTTCTATGATATTATTATAGAATATATTCATTTACATTCCACTATAAAGGATATGTTTTAGGAAAAATATAGAGAATGATTATCCTAACAATAGACTGTATCAAGACCAACACCCCATTGGTTCTGACCACCTTCACATCGGTTCCCACAAAATCTGAACTATGTGATATTTGATAATTGCCAAGGAAAGGTATGTAGGAAGCCTCCACGAGGTTCAATCCCAACACCCCATTGGTTTAGACCACCTTCACGTTGGTTCTCACCCAATATGAATAACATGATATTTGATCCTTTATATAGTAAGGTACGTAGGAAGCCTCCACGATGTTCAAGCCCTACACTCAGTCGCTCGGACACCTCTTCACGTCGGTTTCCACCATCTTGCACAACATTAACCTGTGGATCCCAACGAGCATTAAACCTTTGAACCAAATCTAAACTACGTAGTTTTTGATCCTTACCATGGGAATGTATGTAGGAAGCCTCCTTGAGGTTAAATCCCACCATCCACCGGTCATTCTAACCCCATTCACGTCGGTTCACCAACACCCCGGGCAATCTAGAGGGTAACCCTCATGCCATCCCATCTGAATTATGTGGTCTTTTATCCTTACCAATGAAAGGTACATAGAAACCCTCCATAAGGATCAAGCCCTCTACCCATTAGTCCCAACCATCTTTATGTCGGTTTCCACCACCCAAAATATGCGGGTTTGATCCTTGTCACCTAGATAAGGTATTTAGGAGGACTCCCTGAGTTTCGACCCCACGCAGCTGTAAGCCATGGGAAATCCCTCTCTAGAGTTAAGACATTGTGACCCCATTCAGCAGTAAGCTATTGACATCCCTATCCAGTGGTAAGCTATTGGGACCCCGTCCACCGGTATGCTGTTGAAACCCCCAATAGGTGGTAAGCTGTCGTAGAATGTACTAACTGGACATTGATTCCCTGCCACAAGGATACATAGGAATTCTAATAGAGGTTCAAGGCCAAAATCATTTCCAACCTCATATAGTATCCAACCCATTAACTATCTGCTTCACTCAACACTCTATCATCCATCCTGTTTCTTACCCGCGTCGCCACATCCTGGTTGGATCATGCCACTGCATTCCCCATTCCCATTAAATGAAAATCATGAAGCTAACCACACGTTTTCCCTAACACCAGTGTTCCCTACAGAGGTTGAACCCATTTGATTTACTCTAATAAGTGTTTTGACTTGTCTAACCCATCGCCGCTGGACATTAAACCTGTGACATACCCAGTGTTAAACAACTGAAGATGATGAAGACTCCAGATACTTGTCTATTGATTATGATTCCCCACATTCGACATGGGATTTCTCGGGCTTTAGCTCCCTTGAGAAGCCCTATAATTAGGGGAAGAAACCCATACGAACCAGTGTCCCAATGCTATGACATGTCAGTGATGTCCAATGAAACTACTCCCCTGACTGAAGGTTGCTGCCTGGACCAGACCCTTTGGATTGTCCCGACAGAAGCAGTGTAATTAATTGGTGTCCATGAAAAAATAGAACTAGTAAGAGTTTCACAAACAATGTATTATGTCTCTAAGGGAGACCTGGTCTAGGTAACATGTTCTGAGGTGTAATCCACGTATGAGAGAACTGACATCCCATCATATCGTTTCGATCACAGAGCAAACATCCCAGAACAAGGAACAAATGTCAGCCACCTTTGGAAAGAGGGGATGAGGGGAAACAAATAGCACCACAGTCCCCCCAAAAGAGATAGACGTGCACATACTAGGGAAAGAATCTAAAACAATTATATTGGAAATAAATATATAATGATGGACTTATCTTCTACATTAAAAGTATCTTCTGGTCCCCTTTGGACAGTCTGAAGGAATCTTTTTTCTAGAATTTTGATTTAGGATGTGGTGTTTTATTTCAATTATGGGATTGATATTTTGATACTCCCATATTTTCAAATCATTTCATCTTTTTATCTCAATTATAATCATACCACTGAGGTTCTAATTTCTAAATTTCATTCTTATGGGAACAAAATAAAATCTCTATATACCTGTCAATGTCTTGAAGAACTAAAACATTTCATAGATTTATCTTTAGTCTAATAATGAATAGATCCACTTTTCTATCACTGTTTATGATAATGATGGAGGAATATCATGCATGTCTTGTTAGGGTTTATTCATATTCCTCGATAGACTCATCTTTATTTTTCTTTAGTCCATGTAACACCCAATTTATCTTAATATGGATTGTTTTGGGAAAGTGTTTATTGAGATATAATTTCACTAATCCTTCCCAATCCATGGAATCAATTTTTTCATTATAATTTTATTCCATTAACTATATCCAAAAATGATCTTATTCCCAACAAAAAGTATAAATATCCTGATTGAATTTTTATTCTTCTAATATTTTTAGGATATAGAATACCATCTCAATGGAGTTTATCCATCATTTCATGATAATAGGATTATAATATCCATTAAAGAGATAATGCAATTTTGATAAAATGGATTCCCCTCATACATTATCTTTGGTAAGAGAATAACGGTGTTCCACATTTTGATGTTATTATTCATAAATTGGTCTATATGTGCGAGCTTTATCATGATGTTTTGAGCTCCCATTCCCATTAGATTTGGGATTTTATTATGGTAATGTTCACATTTTCCTTCACATTGAATGCTGACATGGGTTTTCCTTTTTCAGGCCATTTGCTATGAAAAAATTACAATTAGTGGGGGCATGAATACATACACAATAATTATAAAAATAATAATCCTCTAACATTATAGGACAGAATTATAAATTAAAATTATTTCCTAACATGTTATTTAATAATATTAAATCTAGGTTATCCATGGAGATAGAATAATAACTATGGTTATTACTAATGTTTTAAATTACTATTATCAAAAAATAACTAGACAAAGATATGATACCAATTATTGAAACCCAATCTATTTAAATATATTATAACATGATTTTAAGAAAAAAAACCTTGAAATACTTTTCAATGATTGTAATGACTAGTGTCTATTTAAGATTAGGTATAGAAAATTTAAAACATAGTACAATAATAAAATATATTTATATTCATAATCCATAATGACTTACTAAAATTAATTGAACACTTACATGTATATAAGATAAATTGGAATTATATTGAAAAAATGAACAATAAAAAAACACATTAAGGGAATAAAACATGGAACATGCGATGATCATGTTTTAGAAGGAATAAAATGGGGATATAAAATGGCATGGAACCTGAATAAAAATATAAAAGCATAACATGTATAACAAGGTATCATGTAATCATGGAAACAAACGAATGTGGAGACAACATAAAACATGACATATACATGATTCAAGGATAACATCAATGACTGTGTAACATAGATGACAAAGGCCCGTAACGAATTAGGTTTACCCCCTAATCTCATGCATGACATCTCATGAGAATGAACATTACCCAATACATTAGAGCACTATACAATAACACCCATTATAAAATTTTCATTATTTTTTGTTCCATAATGATAATAAATCATAATGAATACACATGTGCTTTACCCATGGAAGGAAATAGGTTTCATAATCTTGTCACATGGAATAACCAACGAGTGTATCATAGTTGTCTGAAAGGATGAATGTATTTTAATCATAAATGTAAATAAAATTTGTTAAATAGGATTATATCATGAAATATTATTATCATTTATAGTGAATAAAACAAAAAACTGTGTTTATGAATATTTAGAGATATCTATTCTAGTACGGTTTTAGGGAAAAATCATAAAATGACATTAAAGTTGACAACATAATAATTTCGGAATAAATTCAAAAATTAACATAGATATTTTTTCAGAATAAAATGATAGACATCGAAAAAAATAATTCCTTATAAAATCTTATAGAGTGTACATAAAATTTGGTAACAAATTTAGATGTTCCATTTAATTAAGATTTTCATCAAGAGGAATCTGAGAAGAGATCTTTTTAAAACATGTATTTCTATAGAAAATTATGATGAATTGATATAGATACATATTTTTTAATGTATAAAAATAAATTAGATGAATTATATAATATTAATGAGGATATTATTTTGGAAAAATAAGGGGAAAATATAACCTAATGGTATATTAATTGTTCCAATAGATCACATACCTTAGGTTTGAATGTTTCCTTCACTTGCACCTAATTTTAGGGATTATCAAAAAATAATAATTAATTATGTAAATCATAAACAATTTGATATATATATTTTTATTATTTTTTAATTAAATTAATTTATAGTATTTTTATGAGTTATATTGTTTACTTTTGTTGTTTTGTATATGTTAGTTTAATGATTTTAGGATTGGTTTCCTTTAGTATAATTATTGGAGTTTCTGCCAAATAGAGGAAAAAAACAGAAGATGGATGAAATGGTTTTATTATAAATTCATAATTCTAAATGTTCCAATATATCATAGTGTTTTATGATATGTACATGATTCATTAGAAAAAATTTTCGATGTTAATGTTTGTTTATTTTTCAATTTTTCTGTCATCACGAACTACTTTTATTTTGATATTTATTATTATGTATATATATTAGTTAAAGAACATAGAAAAATATTTAATATAAATTTTAAAATTGGTTTCATCCATTGTAATTTTTATGGCCTTCTTTAATGATTGTAATAGAAAATGAAAATTCAACATCGACAGTGGTGGTGAATCGATACATCATAGATGATGTTTTCGTTATTAAGATAAAAAGAGAAGTGAAAATATTTGATGATGGATATCCCATTAAAATAATAAAATTACATTATATGTATGATAATAATGTAATCATTCTACTTTTAATAATGGTGTAAATGATTAGGTAGAATAATGAAATAATTAAACAGGAAAAGGTGGAGTATTTTATCACATGAATATTTTCTTATTGAGAAACTCCACAAGAAACAAGTAACTAGTATTTTGGTGAGGCCAGAAGGACCATGACATGGGGAATAGGATTGGAAGAATCTTTTAAAAGAATATAATTGAATTAAAAATCATAGAATGTGTGAGGAAAAAAGACAATGCAGGTTTGTATTTATAAGGGTAGGAGAGAGATGTTTTTGATTATTTTATTCAATTGTTAATTATTTTGGATTATGAATATAAATATTGACAATTATTTTTATTAATTATATTAATTAGCTATTATTAGATTTAAATAGTGGTTTCTATATCATTCATGACATAAAATATCCTGATATTTTGTTTAAAAATTTAAATGACATAAATTATTGTATTTGACTATTAAAAAAAATTCAACTATTTTATAAATATCCCCAAAACTAACCATATATATATTTTTACATATAGATTATAAAAATTGGTGCCATTTAATGAAAATTACTTAATAAATATATCAAACTATATTTCTAATAAAAATAAAAATTTAATCAAAAAACATAGATTTTATATTATAACTAATTATATAACACTTTGACCATTTAATTACAATCCCATAACAAATATTATAATGATACGAAAATATAAATATTAAATTATGATTCTTCATTATGAAATTTAATTTAAATTTGAATTATTATATTTATTATAAAATGTAAAAAATTCCCATTTACCTTTCACAAAATACCAACAAATAATGTATCATTATAAAATATTTATTTATATTCTATATGATATAAATAATTCATATTTTAATATATAAGATAAATAATATTTTATTTATACATTCACTTTTCTCATTAATGTTTTTTAAAATAAAAATATTTTTTATTTCTATTGCTTTTTCATTAGTTTTTACATTCTAGATAATACATATTTTTTTATTTATTGTTATTTTATGATAAGAATATATGGAATTTTTGTAGGTTTATTTAATGAAAAAATTATCATTATTTAATTATGGAAATATTTTTTTAGGTTTACTATTTTTAGTAAGTTCTTTATACAACATGACATAGTTTTATGAATGTAAAATTTCATTGATGAAATTCCAAGTTGTTGTAATGACCTTTGTTAGTTAAGTTTCTTATTTATCAATTCTCAAAGACTTCATTTCAATAATTTGTATATAATTGTGAATTTTGTACTTCACATTTAATATTTTCATATTCAATTATATATGTTAATTTCTTAATCAATTAATTAATGGATTTTATAATTGAAGGATTAATGGGGCTATGTAATTGTATAATTGATAGTACGAGTGAACTCGATGATAAAACAACTGTTTAATTAGTTGATTAAAGAAAATTAAGGGATGGTTAGTTTAACCTTAAGGGGTTAATGGTTTATATGAATAAATAATGATAAATTTTGTAGTAGTTAATTATTAATTTTATTCCATGTGAATTAATGTGATGGACATTGATTTTTTTGATAATTGAAATGGTACATTTTAATGATATTTTTTTGTATTAATTTAAGTATTTTAAAAATTATTCAATTTTAAATTTTGATCTATATGGTATTTTTAAATATATGATGGCATGTGTGAAACATGGACCGATCCTCCAAAATCCCAGATGTGATTGACTGATATACAATTGTGTGATATGGACTAAAACTTTGAAAGCCCCTATGCCGTAACAATAAGGTGTGGGACATGGATTGACGCTTCAACATCCCACGAGGTGCTATACATGATGTTCAATGACATAGAAAATTATCATTATAATTTCATTCCAACAACAAATTATTTGAAAATTTTAATTAATTGATATATAAAACTCCTTTTTTATTGAATTTTGAATCCCTATTTGACATGGTTCAGACTCCGTCCTTGGTTGAAGCTAGTATTGATGATTCAAGTTTCATCTTGAACCAAGGATAATTTATGAGTTAAATTAAATAATAATGATTTTTTTAATTATTTAAATTAATTTGGTCATTCAAAAACTACATATACTATTATAGTATAGATATTATCATAGACACAGTTGGTGGGGTCCAAGTGAGTTGTACTCACAGCCAAAGTTGGGATACAATATCCCAACCTAAATAGACATTATGTTTGATGGATATGATAAGTAAAAATTCCCTATGATAGAAGGATGATTTCAGTTGAATAATGGATCAGGGAACCATATATGGTGGTAGGACCCAGTTTTGTAAGTTTAGGTGTCTTTAATGTTGGGTTTCTAATTTGAAATATGAATTTTATATGGAATGAAAAATCTTTTGTTTTAGATATGGTTTTTTAATAATAATTTTATTCATATTCATAAATTGAAATTAATTCATAATGATATTATTATGTTCATCAGTTATTAGAAGTTGGTAATTAGTAATATATTTCATCTAATGTATTACTCTAATATAGTGGGTATAAACTCCACGTGTTTTATATTAAGACATCTTTACAAGTTATTAGCCTCTTTCATATGGGGTGGCACACTTGAGGTCACGTAAAAACCCATCTTGGGATATGGGTATGTGAAACCTCTATTAATATTTTATTAAAATATAAAACTATTTCCCCAAGGTAGTCTTTATGATAATCAATCTCAAAAAAATATAAGACAGTGAAATAAAGCCTTAACACTTTTTTATATTTTTATTCATAATACACATGAGATAAATGAAATCCAATAAAACATTTATATAAAATTAACATTAATTTATACATCATATAAAATATTATAGTGGATGTTTACACACTGTATAATTTAAATATGTATTGAATATTTCATATGTCCCACAAATGTAAAAGTGAGATGTGAAACCCATACTTTAGGGGTGATTTACTTCACTTTTGATTGAACCTATGATATAATAAATATAGGGTTGTTATAAACATATTTCAGAACCATAATCATATATATGAATAATTTGTATTTTTTACTAATTTTATTTTAGTAATAGTATATTATTTTGTTAAAATCACTACTTTAGGTAATAATTTATTCTCTTCTAAATTTTGTTTTTGTTTTGTAGTTTTGTTTATTTTACATTGATCTGGCATATATCATCTGAAAAATAATAACAAAAATATTAATGTAATATATACTAAATACATATGTATTTATCATATTTCATATGATATAGACATAGAAAAACGAGTTACACATTTCATGGAGTCTGTAGGTCGTATGTATTCATGAATAATGTTTTCATATTTTATAGATTATTAAAAATAAAGGTAACTGATATTTCAAATTTCTACACTAATTATTATAAAAAAATTAATATATAATCAAAATATATTTTATTTGTTTTGATCCCTGATAATATATAATGAAAAACATTTCACATCACTCCAAGAAGACGGAAGTCCACACATACAAATGAAGAACTGCAACATTTTCTAATTGATTTGAAGGTATGAAGTTAGATGTATCATTATAAATATAAATGTGTAAATATGTCAAAAATTTTATATAAAAACATTTAATAATTCATTGTACCAGTACATGAGAGATGGTGATGGAAAACAATTTCATCGTCTCATTAGACAACATTATACTATACAGATGATCAATATAATACTTTCACATTTCAGTGAAGAGAATATTGATATTAGATAGTACATTAACATAAAAAATTTAATTATATGGAATAATTTTTTTTAATTTATTAATATTTTATTAATATTTTAATTATTTAATGGAATAAATAAAAATAAAACAAATGGTAATGAACTATACCACTTCTTCGGGAATCCTTTACTAGTTTATACATAAATACCTCTAAGATTAGTTCTCTATTCTCTCCAAGGACTCTGAGTCATGGGTACGTATGTGAGGATGTTATTTAGATTATTATTAATGTCTGAAATGGGCTTTTGATATTATAATTGGAGAAGTTATGGGTGGGAATTTATAGGTGGGGTAGTGGACAAACATGGAATTTTTAAAAAGAAAAAATGATTCCAATGTTTTTCAAATGCCATAGGGTGAAAAAATCAATCATTTTCAAACCATTGAGGAGTTATGATTCAAATATGTACATATATTCAAAATTGAACATTTTTTATGGTCATTTTAAATCATATATTTTTAGTTTGAACCCTAATAAACAAATTTTAACTTTAAACGTGATACTTAATTTTTATAGTTTATACTATTCATTATCACAAAATATAAAGTTGACCATATTATATAATATAAATTATTTTTATTCTAAATATGGAATTATTTTTCCGTAATTTTTCTCACATGAGTGGTATAATTTAGTTTAAAATTAATCCCATATATATGACTAATAGTGGGTTTCCAATGAGCACATATTCACGTGTATAAAAGGTTTTAACATAGAAAATGTACTTTATTAAAATGAACTAAATTTTATTAACTATAATATAATTTAACTAATTATAATTTCCAAATAATATAAAATAAAAATATGAATTTAGATAATTATTGAAATGGGTGATTTTTATAAAAACTCGTATTACTCACTATTCATAAAAAATCAAACATTTCATAATATTATAAAAAATTAACTCCACGATAAATTTGACATTATTATTTAAAAAATGAAATCCATTAAATAAATAAATTTTATTAAATTGGTAAATAATTATTTTATTTTATGTGTACAAGGATTGTGGAAACACCCTTCTAGAATAATTCAGAATTTTTTAAAAAATCATTTTGTTTCAAATAATTATGAATTTTTTTATAATTAATATATTAAAATTGATTTTATTTTATACATGTGTAGATGATGTAATTTTAATAATTTTTATTGTTATAGTCATACAAACCAATTTAAAAGAAATGTTATCACGGTATAATATATAAAAATTCAATTACAGTCGGGGTTCCACGTAACACAACCTATAACAGATATTAAATTTATAGAAATATATTTTACAAGTTATTTATTATCGATGTTGTTTTTCACATACATTATTGAGAACATTGTTTTTATTTTAGAATGTTTGGATGTTAGATATAATATATCGTAGAAATTTATCATTATTCACTAATTGTCATCATATAATGGTTTACACCTTTTAGTGATGATTAAAAGAGTTTAGGGTGTCATTTAAAAAGATAAAAAATTAATTTATTGCTTCTAGAATGTTACAAATTATTTTAATGTGTTTCATAGATTAATTTTTAAGAAAAATTTATGTGATAAAATACATAATATATATAAGCCTTATAAATCATTTTATATTCAAAGGTATTTACAATGAGATAACTAGCTACTAATAAAAAGTTTCCAATTATTTTTGAATTATTGCATTTTTTACACAAAATACACTATTAAGTAATATCTCTAATTTCATTTATCCCTTAGACTAAATTGATCTTGTATTTAATGTGTCTTATAGAAAAACCAAAAATGATTCATGATAATCATAAATCGGGTTTATTTATTTGGTGGAATAATCATGAGATATCTTCTTCATCCATGTGTGTAAATAAGAATTAGTTTCTTTATAACCAGAATGGTATATATGTTCTTAATTTAACCTTAAATGAAAATAATTTATTATAACTTATTTTAAAAAATATTTTTTGATGTTTTTTAGTTATTTATATATTTAAAAAATTGTTATAAAATATTTCCCATTTAAATAAAATCATAGATTTTGATTTCACTCTTTATTTATAAGAATACGATTAAAGGAATTATGATATACCATTGAAATATTATTATTAAATTTTACTGTAAAAACCTTTCATTAGATAGATAGTAAGGAATAAGAGTAACTAAATTATTATAAATATTTCCTCAATTTCTTCTTAAGGAAAAATTATTGATTAATTTTTGGGAAACATGTATTAAAATTTATATAAAAAATAAATATCATTTTAAGTTAAAATATACCTTTATAAAAGTATTGTTTTTTATTAAATATTATGTGTCATGATTACTAATTAAAATTTATTTATAATAAGTATAATTATAATGAATTCTAAAATATGAATAAATATTCCTAAAATAATTATAAATTTATTATACCTGAAGGAAAAATCTATTAATGGTAAAAGCTGTGATTTATCAATAAAATGTTTTAACTATATAATATTTATTTTTTTCAATAAATTTATTTAATAACTAATTATAAATTATTTTAATTGAATACTATGATAATATATAAATAATATATAATAATATCCATACCATTTTTTAATGGGAAACTAAAGAGATTAAAATCATTTATTCATAAAAATACATTTTCAGGAAAACTTTTTTTCCCGTGTTTTTTTGCGCGTATATTTGTATGAATTTATTCAAAATATAGGTATAAAAAAGTCTGAAATTTATTAAATATTATAAATTTATTTATTTAATATATGTTAATAATTTGAATTTAATTTTTTCCCATAATGTGATTTTGTCGTGGTAACAATATTTATACCAAGGTAACAGTAAAAATTGTGAAAAGAGTGGTTAACAAAATAGATACTGTTTAAATTATAAAAATATATTTATTTATTTGTTGGAATATTTTATTTTTTTACTTAATATTATTATATATGAAATTTTTTCCATTACTAACCACATTACGTTTGTGTGACACCATTTATAAAATAATTTTTGAAGTATTTAAATGTTTTTCACCCTCATTAGATAAAAATGAATAATCTCTTATCACTTATTCATGTAATGTGAGAACATTAGATCATCCAATATATGTCTAAATACCCTCCCAATTACATTATACATTTACTTAGTGTGATGGAATTCATGGAAACACATCAATGAATCCTAATGTTTCTTTTTAACGGGGGATACTGAAATTAGATGATAAAGAATGTATGAAGCAAGTAAATTGTTTAGGTGTGTTATCATGTAATCAATAACTTATTTGAAATATTTTATATTTTAAATTTAAAATTAGTTAAATTATATGATTTTTTTCTTTTATATATTATTTATTATCTTCTCCTATTGTTATTTCTATGATTTTCATAGTTTCCTTTGATTATCCACTCTTTGGTACTTAAAATTACCATGAATTGTTTTTTAGAAAAGAAAACATTAGTTGTTATTTATGATTAAAAATTCCCTCTGAAAAATTACCATGTTGTTAATTATGTTTTTTGGATTATTATAAAAATATATATAAATAATTTAAAATTTTAATTTTTACTAAATTTTTCTTTCATTAAAATTTATTTAAAGGAATATTTTAAAATTATTTCTAAATAAGTCACTTTGATTTATTTTAACATTATTTATAGAATGTTATTATTTAGTAAAAGTATATAATTTTTTTCCAACCATCATATATTTGTATCAAAATAATTTTTAATTGAATGGTTTCAGATTTTTTATGATGAAAATCATATTACCCTTTTTCATAAAATTTTAATTTAATATTTTAACAAAAGAAATGTTATTTATTATCATGAGTTTGAAAGAATTTTTCAAATTATTACATTAAAAATATTATCAATATATGTTATTAACATTTAATTAATATTATGAATCACTACTAATATGATCCTAATATAGTATCCATATTATTTATTTATATAGTTTATAATGACGATATTTTAAGTAATATTTAATGAAATAAATTTCTTTTCCATAGGTTAATTATGATATGATGAATGATGAATGTATCTGTGATACAAAATTATCAAATATATATATGTTTTTCATTATTTTATGGGTATTACTGAAATTATATATCCATTTAATTCATGGGGTAAATAATTATATATCACAGTGTAGATATGTTATACATGAACCAATATTAATACACCCCAAATTATGTGTCGACTTGTTTATTTAATTAAATTTTCAAAATTTTATAATAAGACATAGTCTTGGGTCTAAAATATTATATGGGGACCCAATTTCATGTCCTTGAAATTATGTATAGTCTTATTGGCGTATAGACATTATAAAAATGTTTTCAGTTCCTATATTTTTTTTATGAAACTTTATTATGATATATTCTCTTATTATGATACAGTACTCTTGATTTTTGGATTCATGATTATACATGTGTCTTATGATAGGCAAAACACATTATTACTTGGGTCATGATTTATAATATTGACTGAAAAGGAAGTATTTTCAAAAGTGAATATAAATTTATCATACAATTATGGTTATCTTATTATCAATTATGATCTTTGGATGATATCTCCCAAGTTTATCATTACATAGTATATAAGCTCACAAATTCTTATTTTTACACATTCTATAGGTTATTAAAAATTTTATTATATATGAGAAGACTATAATTGCATTAAATGTGAATAATATTATGGGATTTGTTAATGATCTTCCCTAACATTAATTTTTTTATATTTCCAGCATCTATATATAATAAACCATTATATTCCAATGACTTTTATAATTATATAATCTATTGAATATTCATAAAAATCATATATATATATATATATGAAATTCATGATTATGTATGGTTTGTATCAGATATAAGGTTTCGTATATTTCGACATAAGGATTAGAAAAATTAGATAAAATCCTAATGTTTGAATGTTAAGTGTTATATTCATATAAAAATTTGTGATTATATAAGACATATCAATATGGAATTTATATTTAAATTATTTCTCATTGACATTGTTATTTTATATATTTTGGGTTTTTTCAAACTTTAGAACTTGGAGGAATATTTTTTGTAATGAATGTGTGGAATAAATATTGATTGTACTTATGATAATACAAATTGAATTACAACTATAATTCAAAACCTTATGGGAATTCATTCCTAACAATCTAAAGTAATTGATAATGGTGTTAGTTATGTTGAAATTTTTAATGAATCATGGACGGAGGAACATGAAATTGGGATTTTTATGTATATAATAACACTATTTTGTGTGTATTGTTATCAACTAATTGATGAGAAACAGATTTATTTGTTGAAATAATATTTCCTTTTATATTAGTACTCAAACCGTGGAATGTTTTTTTTACAATTCTATTTCTGAGAAGTTAAGTATATCAATGTTTAAATTTAATCAAAAACATAAGGAATTAAGAGGAAATATAATTCCTGTAATGGAAGTGGTTTAAGGGGAAATTTCTAAATATGTACATTTCCAAGAATTTTAATACTAAAATGGAAAGGGAAATTATATAATTAAAGAAATAGTATGATTAATCAATTATTACCCTTGAAAAAATTATATTTAATGATACCTTTTCTTATGGTATTATGAGTAACCAATGAAGAATCATTAATCAATTATTCAGTGGACTGAAATAAGGTTATAGATCAAAATTATGCCAAAGGTAATTGTAAGTTATGGTGATTTTGTTCTATGTGATCTCAATTTGGAAATAGAGATAGAAATATTCATTTTAGTAGTCCTACAGATAAAAAAAGGATTAAGAAGTTCCTTGGTGACATGATTGACTTTCCCAATATAGAGAACATGTATTGATGTTTAAAATTTAAAACAAAATGTGGGAAAGATCCCATATTATTTCAAGATGTTAATATGAATATATTACAAGTATGCGTGTAAGGGTTATTCTTCCATTAAATATCAATATGATATGATGAGTCTAATGACCATAATGGAGGGTAATGATATTCAAACTAATTCACCACCCAAAAATCAGTTCCACTAATGTATGGAGTTTGTGATTATAAGATTCAATAATTCAATAAAAGGATAATTGGTATAATAATCCATAATTGAATTTGAATTAAAAGGAGGAATGTATGGATTATAAAATCAGAACATCTACTGTGGGCCCTGTGAATTTTGTGGTGAGAGGTACACTTATATTGTAGTCTACAGATACAAATTCTTTATATGATTTAGTTTCAACCTACTATTTTATATATAATATTTTTTTATAGTGTGCCATATCAGCACATTAATATTTATCCATTGAGTTAGTGTAAAAAATTAATAATGGTATGATGATCATATATATATTGAATAATTCATATCCAATAAAATTTAATGGAAATGTTATTCTTAAAAATACATTTATTCTCTATATAGTCTAATTTGAGATGATATTCAAAATTTATTGGATCTATTTTTATATTTCCCATATTAATATTCAATGAATATATGTTACATTCAATATTATAGTTTATAAAATAATTATCTATTTATTTGCAGAGAAATATGAACTACCAATATAAACTGATTTCATTATATCTGCCCTATTACCTATTTATGTGTGGTATTTATACGAAATTGTTGGGGGGGAAAAACTAAATATTGTAAATATGATAATTATTTTCAGAATTATATAGGTATATTTCATTTTTAGTTTCTCATTATTACACCAAAACGTGATGTTGAGTTTTCTAATAAACTCATACATGGTGTTATACATATTTCAAGAAAATTTTATAGAATAAAACTCATTGCCTTCCAAAAATTGAGGAAGATACTAATGGATAATCTATATAATGAATTCAAACACAATATTTTGTAAGCATGGGACGAAATATTTATTTCTATTATGATGAAAATGGGTAAAGAAATTTTACATTGACTACCAATAACATAACCTGATAACTACCGATATAAAGCATCATATACCACATATTAATTACATTATTGATCAATTTTAACAAACTAAATTATATTTAATTATCAAATAATATTTTGGATATAATCATTTTAGGTTTAATATGGAGTATATACCTATGATTACCTTACATAATATGTATGGTCATAATGAATTTTTATTGATTCCAATTGTACATTATAATTACCATGTCATCATCATTTATCTAATTAATAGATTGTTTAAAGTGTACACTGATCAGTTTGTGGTAATATGTTTCTATGATATTGTTATAGAATTTATTCATCTACATTACACTATAAAGGATATGTTTTAGGAAGAATATAGAGAATGATTATCCTAGATATAGACTGTATCATTATTGGTTCATGTATTTAGAAGTTGGGGAATATTGGGGGTTAATTTAATGATATAATATATGGAGAAATATTAAAAAACAACTAGATGGAGAAAGATAAATCTTCTTATAAAGATGGAATGATACTAAAAATAGTTTTTGGTAAATTTATCACAAATATAAACTTCAAAATAATTATTGAAATGAAATATAGAAATGTTTCTATAGATAAATGAATGTGAATAGAATTGCATGGTACATAGTAGAAGATTTATTAGTAATCCTATACTCATAGTATTCAATATTGATAATGGATTTAAATTTATAGTTATCTATAATAGAATTTAATAAATAGTGTTATCATGATTAATGACATGGTGTTAGATTATGATTATTACAAATTGATGTTTCATGTGTTAAATTGCGTGACCCAAGATTTTTAACTATCATTGAAAATTTTTTCTTTGAAGATATGGAGGCATTATAATTATTATGAATAATGTTATATATATATTTAATAAAATTATTATATATATATAATAACATATAAATATTTTATTATGTATTATAAGGGAATGTTAGAACTAATTAAGGATTATGACTTCTCAATAAACTATCACCCAAGGAAGGAGAAAATGATGGCCTATTCTTTGAGCTTGAAGGACCATAAGGTTTTGTAAATGATGAAAATTAAAAGAGGTATAATAAATATGGATTTTATGAATATAGATATTTAAATAATGGAAAAATAAATTCATTTTTTCTCTCTCAAAAAGTGAATAATTATATATTCTTTTAAATATTAATGAGGTGAAAATGTGGGATATTGATTTAACACCCTGATATTTTGTGAAATATTTTCTTAAATGAATATCACATTTTTGATATTTATTATTACACACAATAAGAATTATCGATTTACATACAAGTAATAATAGGTTTATCTGGTTTTACAAGAAATAACATGATTTTCTTATGTTACACACCATTCTGATTTCATCTTTAAAAATATACAGCACCTAGATCAGAAAAAATACGACATCCTATTTTAATAATATTATTAAATATGATATTTAACAACTAGAAGATGTAATTTATGTTAAATTTTTGGTTTAATTAAATATAAAAATATTACACATTTTCATATAATTATTTAGTGAATAATTAATTAAAAATGAATATAAAACTCTTATGAAAATTAAATAAAAACTTTTTTAAAAATTTTTTCTGTTAAAAAGGTCTGTTTTCTGTCAAAAAATAAACCAAAAAAATAGTGGTAACATATTTTAATTAAATTTATAGATTTTATATTCTATTTAGAGTTTATATTTTACCATATATTTCTTATATGAAAGAGAAATGAATAAATAAAATTTTCATCCTAAAAATTGTGTTTTTTAAAATTGATGTTTTATCACCTTTCTAGGGAGGAAATAACTAAATAATAATTTTTTAAACATTAAAAAAATATATTTTCAAAATGAAAATTAATTTTTATAATCATAATATCAAAATTATGTTTGGGTTAGTTTTTTGTGTTCTCAAAAAAAATCATTACTTGATGAATAGTTGAAAATACTGATTTTTAATTAAATATTCTCCATTCATTTTATTTATTTATATAGTTATATTATATTATAAATTTGTTTTAAATGATAAATACTTCCATTATACGTCTATTAACAAAATTTACGCAATTGGATTCAATTAAACTGTGATATTGAATATAAAACTTTATTACCTTTTAAAAAATTTATCTTTAAAAATAGATATTTAAGATAGATCTACATGACTAATTGAAAATTATTGTTTATTTCAAATTATATGAATTTAATTGGAAAAATTGTATTAAATATTTTTAATAATAATAGTTTATTATTATAAATATTTATATCTTAATGTTTTTAAAATAATATTTTGTGAGAACTGCTAAAATTAATCACGGTGATTAAGATAAAAATGTGTTTACCAAGGGAATAAACAATAAACTGTAGGGTCAGAATTCCATGTAATATATTCATATGAAAATTATATGAAAATATTTTAAAATTATACAATCTGTTTTAAATATTTTTTTATTATTGAATCCACTTTAATAAATTAGGGTGAAATTTTATCAGTTGAAAAAATTATAACAGTGCCACCCACCTCACTTATAATAGGCCACCCACTCTCACCCTCAATTAAAACATTTAAAACCAATTGGTTATATTAGTCCCTATAATATAAAAATTATACATTCCCTACCATAATCATATTATAATTATTTTTTCATTAGTCCAACTATTTATTCCCTTTGGTGAAAACCATAAGGAGATTCATGAAGAAGATGTAATGTTGATCAATGAATGTTTTTGTTTTATTTATTCCTAAAAACGCACAAATTATTTTTAAATATTTATTATATAAAATCATTATTATCTTTCATTAAATATTTTTATAATGTTTATGAACTGAAATAACACACACTTCCATCAAATGTGTTATGTAATCAACATTCATGTATAAGTAGTACTTTAACCTCGTGATCTAAAGTCATTAATTTTTACGTTAATTCCTATCAGGGTAGATAATAAAGATGAAAATACTTCTTTATATGATATATGGTATATTTGTGTTGTAATTAATATTTTGGAATTATTATATCACATATGAAGTCAGGTATTATATTTTATGAGAATACGATAACATCTATCTAATGTGTGATAGACTACAACCCCGAAAATCGATGGGATTCATTCACACATTACATTGAAATAATTATATATGGGTTTAATCAATATATGAGATATATATAATATTATAATTTTTAATATAATTAATATATATATATATATTAGTTTTCATCCATTTAATACGATAATAAAATGGAAACAACATTATTGTTTACGTATGACCTACCATCTTAATGAATGGGGAACTCAATTTACAATCAAAAAAATATATTAAATAATATTTATTAAACTATAATGAATATATCTAATATAAATATCATAGATTAAATTCAGGATATGATGTAACCATGATCAATTTAATATGACCCAAAATGAAAGACCAAAATATATACAAAAAACAAGGTGGTTAGTAACCAATACATAACCTTTACATGGAATTGTTAATAAATGGGTAATATAATATCATAAGAAAATAATTTATTTTATTATACCAATTAATATGGTTACATGATATATATATATATATAATAATCATATACATTATATACATTATTTTTTAATGAGTATTTTGGAAATCAAGACTTAAGGTAAGTGGATTTCCTTCCCTATTTTTACATCTGTGAGGCACAAGCCATTTTCACAACATATTTCATTTATTTGGTGTATATAATACTATTTATATATTTTATAACTATAATAAATAAGAGTATTTTTTATATACCCATCCATTTTAGGATCTCTATTTTTTAGGGTTTATGGTTTAGAAGTGAAAAATTCGATAAGTGATTTTTGTCTAAATTTTATTTCATTAATACTTATGTCATGTAATGAAGAAATCATCTTTTATGAGGTGTATATTATTCTATTTTATGTGAAATACATGATCTTATTCATCTTAATTGTAATTTAAGTATCATATTATGTTATTATAACATGGTACATATGATTCAAGGTTACCAATGTGGTAATATTTTCTGTTAAAATATCAGTGTTAATTAGGATTCTTTATAAACAAGTCTCTAATGTAGAGATCTCAAGATATAAATCCCATGAATTCTCGATAATTTTATTCACCAATTATTATTAATTATATCATCGTATAATGGTAAAATATATCAACTCTTTTGTACTTATAATAATTAATAAAAAATTAAGAAAATGTGTTATCACTTCTCCCGTCAGCCATAAATATGTTTTAATCCACAAAAAGTTTTCATAAATTGATTTCAAAATTTTTAAAATGATATTTTATGATAATTTATAATGAAATTTATTTTTACAAATATTTATGTTATAAAATGTGTTTAAAATGTTTTTAAAATCATTATTTATAAGTGTTAAATGTTAAATAAAATTAAAATGTGATTTGAAAATATATTTTACATTATAATGTATTGTAAAATTAGAAAGACGTACTTTTGTGTTACCCATGTCTTAAGGGTTATATTATGCAAGTATACCATTAATATTTTTTATTTGAATGGTTTATATTTTGATGGTATCATGTTTATCAATCCAATTTTTTTTCCACCAATCAATTAATTTCAAATTATATTTTTATTAAAATAATTTATTTTATATAGTTTAATCCTGATTCAATGAAAATGAAGTGAAACCCATTTATTTTATCTGGTTTAATGCTGTTATTAAAAAATAATGATATATTTTTTTATTAATGATATGTAAGATTATTCTAATTTATTAATTTTTTAGTTCTTGATAATATAATACTTGGTGGGGTAGCTCACATAGCACCAAGAATCATGTTACATATTTCATGATGGGTAAACCAAGATAGTGCTTGGTAAACCCAATGCAACATTTTTTGGGAATCCCATATACCGTCGAGTGAGCTCTTTATAACAAAAAATATTTGTTCAACCAGATCTAAATCAAATGAATTCTATAATTATAAATGTTAAATATGCTCATTGGTTACATGAGTGTTTATAAAAATACAAAAATGAAGGTATTTGAGTGTTAGGGAAAAGAAAAAAAAATAGGGTACACATGTATTTAGATAAATCCTAGAGATTAGGGTATACATTAATTTAGGCCAGGACTAAATATAAGGGAACCCGAGTATTCATCCCAAGCCTAAATAAGAGGGTACATTGGTGGGCATCCTCAACCTGAAAAGGATGGTATATTGGTATTTATCCTAATACCAAAGTATGTACATGGGTGTTTATAGAAAGAGTAATATTTTATGCTTCAATGGTTTATTTTCTTTCATTATCATATCATTCATGTCTTATGAAATGGAAATATTTACTCCATGAATCGAGATTATGTTAAATGATATGCATGGTTTGGTTTTGGAATTTTTACTCCTCTTCTCATTACCTCATATCTATTTTATTTTTATTTATCAAATTTTGTAACCCCTACTTAAAATATGAGCTCACCATTTCTTATGTTTCCTTTCCCAAGGTTATAAAAAATAGTTTAATATAGGTTATACATATGAGGAATACTAAATTGGAAGATATTTGGAGAAAATTGAAGATATTAGATATAATTTGGAAATTAAATTCTCATAATCTACTGACAAAAAACTATTATGATATTCATATGTTTGTTTTCTTACTAAATTGAATATTCATCTAAAAATTTTAAATATCCATATATGATAAGAATATTTTTCAATAGTTCATACCAAAGTTATCGTTTAGTAATCATTGGGAAAGTATGATGAGAAAATGTTAGTGATATCCCTAGAGTTTTTTTCTATGGATATATCTAGGTATGTATTCAATGATTAGTCTAAAGATGAGTTAATGATTAAGAAAAGTCCCTGGAATATGGTAATTGATTGAGTAGTGGTTTCTATAAAATTAAATCCCTATCTAGATACAAATAGTGGATGTGTTTCTAGAATAGATGTAAAAATGTGTATCAATCTTGAAAACACCATATTGTAGTATTATTGATAGGGAAATTAGTTAAAAATAACAGGCCTTGATGTACGCATATTTTGACACTACCATGGGTTATGATTTGGAAATTCAAAAAAATCATAAGAACACCCATGAACGATTTTAATAGATGTTAACTATGATTGTCCTTGAATAAACTTAAGGTGTTATAGATTAAAATGGTGATGTATTGAATTAGACATCCCAAAGGGTTTTTTAGATTATGCGACCTTCCATTTTTATTAGTGTTACTAACACTATACATTAAAATCTTTTTCAATTGTAGAAATAAAAATGAACTAGGTTAATAGAGAGTGTGAAAGGAATTTTTTTGATGAGAACCCAAATGGGAGAGTGACCAGAGTATTGGATGTTTTCATTATGCCTATGAATTTCTCAGAAAACATGATTAAAAATATATACCATATCCAAATATTAGTTTCATTATATAATAGAAGGAAAAGGTTCTATGAGAACTCATGTCATGGAGACCTTTGATGAATTAATATTCACATTTCTACATGTAAAAATGTGGGACGAATGAGAAAAGGTGTTGCATCAAATGAATGAAAATATAACTTATTTGTAAAAATGAAGGAAACCCAATAAGTAATTTATGCATATAATTAAAGAGTTTAGATAGTTAAAAGGATATGAATATTGGTATCCCTATGTTTTAATAAAAATTTGATTTCTTTAAGTGTGGAATGTATGGAAATAATGATATCCAATGTCATATCAGAATTTCTTAAGTAGAAATTCGACAAGATGGGTTGATTGATCATAATATTATTGATGAGGATGATACTATGAATGTATAATAAATTTTATGTGATATTATAATATTGTTGTATAAATAATGATTAAATTTAGGTCCATTAAAGTTAATACATTTTTCATATTTCATAATATGGGATTGAGGTATTACAAAAAACGGTGAAAAATCCTACATAATATTTTATGAATGAAATTGGATGATTGAAGTGTTAATGTATTGGAATTTAAAAATTTTGAATAATGAAATTAATAAGGGTTGTTTTATTTGACGTATTTATTATGTATTTTCGAGAATATTTTGATCTGTAATTGTGACCTATAAAAAATTGAATTTCTAGGTGATAATTTTGATTAAGGGGGAATATTCATTAATATGTTTTAGATGTGATACAACGTTGTTATGTATTAATAAAGATATGAATGATTTAGAAAAATTAGATAATATAGTATCAATGAACCCATAACTATGAATTTATTTTTTAACAATTTATTTTATCTTATCATTAATGGAGTTATAAAATTATCAGGTATATGGAAAATATTCAATAAAAGTTTTCTTTATATAATGAATGAAGAAGTATGACTATTTTTAATATCAATTTACAATAATTCAGGTAATTACCATGTATCAAGAGAATAGATGATGAAGTTATTCCCATGATTGGAATAAGACAATAATGGGATATTATATGATATATATGGGATCAATGTTTTCTTGATTTTGTGAAATGTTATATACTTCTTTGTAATGTTTTGGATTATCATCTATCAGAAGGTTCCAAATGATAACTATTTATGAAATGTTTTATGTTGATCTTTGAATTAGGGTTTATAGATTAATGTAATATTTCACAACATGAATATTTATGAATATTGGATAACCTACACTAAATTATATTTTTTAAGAGAATTTAAGATATATAGGATGAATGAATATTTTCCTTATATATCTTATGATCTATTAGTGCTTCCGTAATAAAAAAATTACCTTTATATATGGAGCAGAATATGATGTTGAAATTGATCTAGGAAAACCCAAAGGGTGAGGTTACATATATTAAAAGGAATGAAATCATGTATGTATATATCCATATGAGAGTTATTCATCTTTAAGAAAATGTTCTCAAAACATAAATTATATCCTACTACCATAATTTTTAGTGAGTCAAATGTAACCTTACATCAAAAAATATTTCATTTTTTGTGGTTTCTAACATTCTCTCGATCACCAAATGTCTTTTCATTAATTATCTATCTCACTATATATAATTATTTAAACATTTCATCCCAGTTCAAATATTTACTCCTCACCCAAGTTCCCCTATATAGAAACCTAGTTATGAGTTATTTTGGGTAATAATTATGTGTCTACCATACCCTTTTTAATAGAAATGTATTTATTCATTTGTAAAATATGGGTTTCTTTGAAGAAAATATTTCATTGTTATAACCTCTAATGAACAAGTAGAATTTTGATTGGGAAATTCATTCTAAGCGAGGTAGAATATAACAACTAGAGATTATGTGAAATAAATTTCTCAAATGAATTTAATGATTATGATATTTTTGGATTCAAATTTTTTTTTATTTACTTATAAGTAATATGATTTGTATCTTCTGTTAAATGAAATAATAAGTTTTTCTATTTACATAATAAATTATGATTTTATCTTGAATTACCAGTAAAACCATTTCTAAACCAGAAATGACATACAATATAAATATTATTATTTAATTTGAAATTCATAAAAAGACCATTAAAATCGTAGGTATGAGTGAGAATAATTCAATTATTAAAAATGGATTACGAATGTTTATTTAATTCTTAATTGTAAAATTAATTAGAAATAAAAATGAAATCCCTTTGATAATAAAAAAAATATTATGAAAAAATATTTTCATGCATTTTTTAATTAATATTGACATTTACTGAATTTTAATGAAAAACAACATGATCATTTAATTTATTTAAATAGATAAATTTTATAATTAATTTTTATTAAATGAATAATTACATAAACAATAAATAAAATAATGAAAATAATGAAATTGAAATCAATTTAATATTTCAATATTATATAAAAATTTCTAAAACATTTTATAAATTTCATATTAATATCATTCTTTCTTGACATGTCTACAGATTAATTTTATATTAATTTTTGAGACATATATTAATGGAATTAGAAAAATGGATAAAACATTTTGAATATTAAAATTTCTATTTTTTAATAATTCCAAATTAATTTAAGATGAAAATGATTGGTGGACAATGTTAAAATTAATCACATTGATAAAGAAACAAAAGAGTTTACAATGGGAGTAAACATTAATGGTAAAGGAAAAATCCCCTATAAACTTATAATAACCTCATAATATGAGAATATTAATAAATTATAACATTTTAAATCTATATCATTAAATTTATTGTTATATTTTATATAAAAAAACGATTTTGGAATTGTCTGTTTTCATAAACATACAATAGTTTCATTCGACTGAATTATAAAACGACACCCCATCTAGGATATCATAAATAATTGAAAACCTATATTTTTAAACAATACATTCCCAAATATATTTCCAAATTACCTCTCATAATATTAGAATCATAATATTGGGATGAAATACAACAACTTAGGTCATTTGGTGAAAACCAAAATAAGATACCCAAAGAAGAGTTAAAGACCATCAATAATAAACTTATTTAACTCCTTACTCAAATAACATCAATTAATTTAATATAATGATTATATAATATAATTATCATATTAAATATTCATATATATATATATATATATATATATATTTATGTATGTTTATCACCTACAACCACACAAACATCTATAAAATGGTTTATGAAATAATCATTCGTTTGTACGAAAACCTACTATATCCCCATCAAAGGTTTTTTGTTTTCTGATTACCAACAGTAATTGATGGGAATATGGATTGAAATATTGTTTATAAATGATATATATGACATATATGATTTTATTATTAATCTATAATTATTAAGTGACACATATATTCAATATTTCAAATTTCTGGGAATATAGTAATATTGCTCGTGTGTATGGTGGACTATCGACTCACAAAGAGATGTGATTTGTTCTCGCTATTCATGGAAACGATTAATAATGGGTTTAAATAAAATATGAGATATAAATTAAATTATAATGATACTATAATTATCATATATATGTATATATATCATTTACGTTCCATTCTTTTAATACAATATGAAAATGGAAATAGTGCTCATGTGTACGTACATCCTACTCTCTCCATGATTGATGTATAGCATTTCATATCACTAGATTTTATGGAATACTATAAATAAATAAATAAATAATATATATTAAATTTATATGATGGTTTACCATTTACAGATGATTAAAACCTTATCAATGTATGAAGAACCAAAATCATAAGTAAAAACATATATGAAAGAGAAATCAATTTTTACCTAAAACAAATCATTTTCTTGGAATTATTAACAAATTTTTAGTATAATGTCATATGAAAATAATCCATCAAAGGATATATATATATATATATATATATAGTTTTTTGATAGATTAATAATAGAAATATATTTATAATATGTTAATTTTGAAGGAGTATAATAGAAGTGAAGACTTATTGTTTGGGGATTTCTATATCACATTTTACTACCATGAGACACATTTCATATTTACCAGCTATGTATCAATCATGGTGTATATAAATCCAATTAAAATATTTTATTATGATTAAACATAATATCAATGGTATTTATATATCAATTTTATCATTTCTGTTTTAGGGGGTTTATAGTTAAATTGTCACCAAATCAGAAATGGATTTTTTCTCAGTTTTCTTTCTCTAAAACTTACACCATGTCATGCACTAATACTATTTTACATGGTATGTGTAAATACAATTTGACTCTAATTATCATTTCTTAATGAATCATTATTATATTTTATAATTCATTTTATGTTATTTATTCATGGGGATTATGATTCATGACTTCTAATATAGTATGATTTTTATGTTACAATCTCATCATTTATTAGGACTATCTATGATCAATTATCCAATGGAGAAACATCATGATTTAACTCTCAATAATACAGTTGAAATTTATTTTTGACTATATATTCTTTATATATTCATGTAATAATCCCATTTATCTATACTTATGTATTTATAATAATTAAAAAAATATTTTTTTAAATATATCACATTATTTCTCTGCTCTTATAGACAAATTTTATAAAAAAATCAAAAAATATTAAAAAAAATTATTTTAAAATATATTATAATATTATTATACTTAAAAATGAGTCAAATAGTTTTTTCGGTTTTAAAAATTAAAACATCTTCAAAAAAAACCCTTATAATTTCTAATGTTAAATTTAAATGGAAAAATTGTTCCAATGGATTTATATTTTAAAAATAATTTTCTATAGATAAATGATATTTACATAATGAAATGTATTAAAGGATAAATTTAAAATTATTTTCAATATAATATGACATCCATTTGTGTTGATAATGACATAAGGTGGATATAATACAAGGATAATAATCATATCATTTCTATGAATGGATTATATTTTGATTTCATGATGGTCATTAAATCCATTTGTTTTCTACAAGTCAATCTGAATCCAAAGAGATTATTATGAAACCCATTTCTTTTTCATTGTTTAATATTGTTTTAAAGGGATTTACATGAAACCATTTACATTACATGGGTTAATTATGTTATGAAAGAATAATGATTTCTTTTATGAGTTTTTATGATGAATTTACTGGTCATTGTACTACATTAATGTTGTCCTTCCTACGAATGGATTATAGAATGGGTGGCCTAAATAGTGACAGGTATGCTCGTTACAACGTATATTTTGGGAAAGATCTATATATTATAGGGTAATACCTTTATGGATTTTATGATAGACATCCCAGATAGGTATGTGTAAACCTATTATAGCTTACATGATGGGTGCATACAAATAACACTCCATTTCATTAGGTAATGATAAATGTTATATGAGAGCAGAGGGTACACGAGTGTTTAGATAAACCCCCAAAATTAGGTTTCATAGTACTGTATCCAAATCCCAAGGACAACAGTGCACAAGTATTTATCCCAAGACTAAATATGAGGGTGAACAATTATTTATCTCAATCCCAGATAAGTGGTTACATTGGTTTCTAGACCACACTCAAAGATAAAGGTATATGGGTGGTCAACACTATAAAATAAATTATTTTACAATGGTGGTTAGACAAAACCAAATGTAGGAACATAGGTGGTTACCCGATTCCTAATATACTATGGCCATCTTATTAGTAATCCATTACATAAGATTTTATAATCATATATACATGAAAAAAATATATGTCTTATTCCAATGTTTTGATCTCATTGATCATGTTCATTGATTATCTAATGCTAATGTTATAGAGAATTAATTTTCAACATTTGAATATACATGTGATCTTTATAAATACCTATAATTATCATATAGATGGTCAGTTTGATAATACTATTCGTACCCTTGAAGTTATTATATGAGAATACACTTTGTAATTCATTGGAGGTTTGGAATCAAATCTTCCACTAGTTTAATTTTATTATAAAAATATAATTCATTCAGTCATTTAGATGGATCTTTATCAATCCATATATATAAGTACCTTAATAAAACCAACATTTTGAGATGAATATATGGAATGAAATAAAGTAATACATCAACTCACTGAAGAAATGATACGGAATACTAAATCCATTCATTAACACATCAGGGATATTCATAGTTAACATAAATGTAATGATAACTATAAACATTCAGATATTGAGTTCTATATTGGTGATTGGGAATTTAAATTAATATCTAACTAGAATTAGGTAAATATATTTCAAAATAAGTGATTTTTTTTTCCGTAGATATGTTTGCCCCATAAAAATTATTGATCTTATTATTATGGTTAATTATCAGTAGTCAGTTCTAATAAATCTATTTTTTGTTGATGATGTGTACCATGTATCTATCCTATGAAATTAAATTCAAAATCATTCATGTATAATGAAATTATATTTTATGAAATCGGTTCATAATATTTCATTTGATTAATAACCGGTTGATATTTTTTAATTAAATTGAGAAAAATGTTATATCAATATCACTCATCTTGTAAATGTTAGGTTGTGGAACCATAAGATTAAGGAGCCATGTAGGACCCTATGAATGTGATGAGGAAAAATACCTCTCAATTTTTATTAGATTTACGTAATTTTGTGTGAAATTATATTACAATGGGGATGAATGTAAAACATTGAAATTTTAGAATATATTTTGCAATTTAATAAATTCAATGTTTTTATTTATATCGTTATTTAAAAACATGTAACATAATGAAAAATAATATAGTATTGAAATATTATTCTTAAATTTAACTATTATTTTATATCTGTTTGATAAATGGGTACGCCTATCGGTAAATATATTTAAGAAAATATGTATAAATGTTATCCAATTGAAATTTTATTTTGTTGAAATAAAATTATATTTAATATAAAATAATAATTATTATTATTAAATTGATTATAAAATTGATTTAATGTGAAGAAATTATCATTTGAAGGTGAAACTGGTAAATGTTCTGAAATCTATTTAGTCGCACCAATGTATTTAATCATTTTAAATTGAATTAATAAATTTCGATGACTAATTTTAGTGGAATGTGTCGATAAAATATTCATTAAAATATTTTATCACTCATCTAATGGTTTTTTAGGGGAAATTAGTGAGAATGAATTAAATTTCATGGTTAAAATTACATTCTCTATAAAAATAGTTATCAACTTTTTTTCATAAATACTATTTTTAAATTATTTATGTTCATAGAATAAAATCATGTAAAATGGTTTCAATTTTTTGAATTATAATAATTTTTTGTTAGTAACAATTTCAATATAACTTTTATTAGTAATGAGTATTTATCATTGTAAAAATATATTTACCATTATAAGGGATAAATGGGTCAAATTAGAATTAACTTAAGACATGATGTTTAAAATATCACAAATTTTTTTCTTTATTTATCTTTGAAAATTGGATTTTAAAATTACCATTCTTATATTTGGATATTTATCTATATAAATCCACTTCAGTTGAGTAAGTAATATTATATAATATAAATTATCAAGTGTTTACATGTTTTTCTCCCACCTCACATATAAAAGGACAACTCCTCTTCTTACATATTGACATAACACAAGTCTTTATCTCAAAAAATCAATACCCACATACTATTTTAATATCATCAGTAAGGATCTTGATGTTATGGACATTCATGACGACCCCTAATGAAATTCATAACATTTATTTAAATGTATTATACTTAAATAGTATTTGGTTAATATCAAATTAAAATATATTCAAGGATTTAGGAAGGTGTTTATACATGATGTGAGAACGTTAGAAAACATAATAACTGGTGGTTTTTAAAGGACATAATGTCATGTCATTTACATGATGTGTAAACATTTTCATGTTTATAAATGTTTGAAATTATATGTATTTGTAATTTTAATTTTATACCACATTTCAATGTTAAATCCTCATGTCATTATTCATGAGAAATTCTATTTTCACCAAGAATATACAAATTACATAAATTCTAGGATAAAATACTTGTTCAATGTCTCATGATTTATGACATTGACTAAATAGAGGTGATTTTTAAGACAATTTTGTGGTGTAATACCCATATGTTTATCTAATTCTCTAATTACATCAATGACTAACACATCCCTTTTGATCAATTACTATGAATCAGATATTTGAACATTGTATGTTTCCACTATAACATGGTTATGAATAATGATATTAAATATGATATAACAAGATAGATACTATTAGTGAAGTATTTTGTGGGGGTATTTGAAATATATTTCATGAAATTAAGTTGTTTTTATATCTAGTTTATAATGAAACTAACACTTTATTTTAATTATTATGTGTTATTTTGAGATGTAAAGAATATTTTTCTAAAATTACAATACATTAATGATAAAAATTCTCTAGATTCAATATTTGGGAAGTTTGTATCCCTTATAAAAACCTATATTGTCTTAGAAACCAATTATATTTTATGGATTCATATTTTCTATAATTTTATGGTGTTTATTTAAAAATACACCCTATGTTATAGTGATACTAAAAACTATGTAATTTTTTAACAAAAAAGAGTCACTGATTATAATTTTTTTCATAATCACACTATAGATTTAGAAAAATAAGACACATTAAATCCTTCAAGAAAATAAAGAATCATAAATTTTATTTGAAACATACCGATTATAAAAAAATAATCAAATATTGTTTGAGAGTTATATATCTATATGGAAAACCATGGAATGATTAAAAATAACCATTTCACAAAAAAATGTTTTATATTTACAAGATCTTATATGAAATTTTTTTAAATTAAAATCATCATACCTCATTTGGTAGTGGATACCATATAATATGGATAATATCTTAGTCAATAAAGATATATAATGTGGTTTTTATTGTTTCCAACAAAAAAATTTCTCCATAAATTCTCTACAAAACATCATTTATGCCAGTCTATAGTAGTTTTTATCTTACTTTTTAGTAAATTTAGGTATCCTATATTGAAAATTTTAATCGAAGGTACTTTTATTAAAATTAATTATTAATTTTAAATTTTTTTAATATTTAATAAAATGGCTAATTATAAAAGTGTTTATATTATTTTATAAAAAGATTTAAAATTTTTATCAAATCCATAATAATAAATTATTTATCTTAAAAAATTATTTTAATCGAAAAAATAACTATTTTTGTATATGGGATCAGTTTTTTAAATGGATTGTTTTTTTATATTTTAATGAAGTAGATAATATTTTTTAGAGGGGTTTCTACTCTTAAATGTTGTCTGACTATATAGAATTGATTTTTATATGTTATAGGAATGAAGTTATGTCATCTAGGAGTTAAAATTTTTATTTTTGGGGTAATATATTATATTTTAATTGTATATTACATATAAAATCACACTAGAAAACCAAAAACACTTATTCCTAGGTGAGGTTATGTGTTTTGGGTGTTTTCGTAATATCCTGATAGTAGAGGACATGAGTCACTAACTATTCCCCATATACCTACTTCTCTATTATGCATTTTATATAGGCTATGCTATCTGATGTATTTTATATTTTGTGATGTATTAGTGATGTGGTGATGTTTTTATGATTTGGGTTCATGATTGAGATGACATGGAATGAAGACGACATATGTATTATGTCTAGAATGATTATGTAACTTTTCATTATGAGGAAATGAATAATTAAAATTTCGATGATGACGATGTGATATATGGATGAGATATGGTATATGGTTGTGGTATTATGTTTTATGTTATGATGTGGTTATGTGTTATGGTGTTATGTTGGTATAAAAGGGATATGGGAACTAGGTCTTATGCTCTTGGTTTTTGAGGGCTACAAATTTAGTGTGTAAGTTAATAGAGGAAACCATTATACCTAAAATCTTTTGATTGTAATGTTATTATCTTTTATACATATTTTCCAAGTTAGTGATGTTGTTTTTGAGTGGAAGATCACCTTTTATAGTTATATAGTTTATTTTAAGGATTAATAATATATGATTTATTATGATTTTCAACATTTTGATATTGATTTTGGGGAGGATTGAATTGAATATACTTGTTCTTTCAACCCTTTATAGATATATATATCAAATATTATTATTTATAATAAATATTTTTCTATAATGAAATATTTTTTGACATTGTGGAGCTCATTAATTGACATGGAGTCACTATTAAAAGAGTTTATCATTATATATAATTTTGGATGACATATTTTAGGTATAAAAATATATAATTTTTTATTAAATTTTATTTATATTATATAGATATGTTTATTTGTTTTAAAATATTTTGTTATATTTACTGTGATTGAATCATCTTTTTATGTTTAATAAATAACCTTTATTATAGTCTCAAATTTTGGAGATTATTTTAGGTTTTCTCTTAGGGAATGACATTTATTAAATACACACCTAATATGGGGTTCATTTGGTATGGGTAATGGGTACTATTCCAATAACTAATGTATTTTTTTGACATAAATATTTCATGTGAGGGTAGATAAAAATGTCATTTGACCTAGTTGTTGGTGGTGAATTATAGAATATTATTTCCAGAATTATTGATTTTATATTTGATGGAAGTAGGCTATGGTTTTTTTCTCCCTATGTATAAAAACCATATAATATAAATTATTTTGGCATGGAATCTAATTTCACAAACTTTGTGATTTTCCTTGGATCATCCATGCTACTATTTTATTTCTAAATTTTTGTTTATGTCAATATGGTTTTTAGTTTCAATTATTTATTTAACATTCTTTCTCAAATTCAACAATACTAGGGACCTATGATGGTTCACCACAAGATTATAATCATGACTCTATATATTCTAGAGGTTTTTTACTAATATCAAGTTTCTAATGTGGAATTGTGTGGAGATTATACACCGATATTATTCTTCACAACCAAAAGTAACTATGAAATCACCTAACAAATCATAGAATATAGTAATACTAAAACAATTAAAATTGAATTAGGTTTTATTAAAAAATATAATAAAGTGTCCAACATGCATGCATCAAATATAACATCAACTTCCCACATGTCAAATCACATTTACAAAAACAATTAATATATTAGGTTGTACTATAATATTTGATCCAAATTACAGTCCCTATCTCATACACCATGCTAATATGCTCCAAACTAATCATCAAACCCAGCATTATCAGCGTGTTAAATCTGGAAAAACTTGTCAATAATCTTATCCATTGGTCAAATATACTCAACCTAAAATCACCCATAAGTCCAATATTCACAGTATAGCACAAAAATAGAGGGTGAGAAATAAATCTCATTAGTCTACCAAAATGATGATTCAATAACATTGTTATATTAGTGTATGAATATAAAATAATCTCATCCTCGACAAAAAATAAATAAAATAATGATAAATAAAACATCATTGATTCCCAAATGATTGTGGGCTCGATCACCGTACCTTATTCTTCCAACATCAGGTCTATCAAATCATGTCTTAAAGATGATGAATAAAAAATAACATGTGGGCTCAATATCCAAGGATGTTCCAAAAAAATATCACAAAATTACTCATTATACCTTACATGGTACCAAGATATGTTAGTCTCAGGTATTCATCTGATTCTAAAGTGATATGTCCATCACCCAATCCTATTGATGAGGAAATCCATTTCAAACACCATAAACCATTTGGATTTAAATCCTTGTCCAACATCTTAAACAATGAATGAGGAAATCAATTTCCAATACCATAAACAATTTTTGATGAATTCTATGTACAAAAACATTATCCATATATATATATATTAAACACAAAATCTACTAATCTCAACCACATCTATGGAATTTCATGTCTACCAATCTCAAAAATATCTATTGAACAAATTTCCCTCTAAAATCTACCATATTAGAGGAATTTTATGGTGAGTTATCTCAACTATATTGCTGGATCACAATGATCAATAATATCAAACAAATATAAATTAATTTTCCTTGAACTTTGTTCTATCATCGGAACCATAAAAACACAAATGTTTCAAATGAATAACATACTATCAAACATTATCAATCACAGATGTTGTTTCCCTCGTAATTTGGGGATGACCTCCTTTAATGAAGGTTCAAACATTCAAATCGGTTTCTAACGGGTTTATTTGTAGAACTGGAAACATCCAATGATTCCACATCCATTTGGACCTACTTTCCAAAGGTAGGTGATCATTAGTTTGTGGACTGATGAGGCATAGGAATTTTCATTGGTTGAGAGGATGGGAGGTCGGACTCATCACACCTTTTTGAGGGGAATTATTGTCTACTCCGGGACTCTCTTTATAGATTTAAGTTATGTTCGTGAATCCTTATTACATTACCAAGTATAAAATGAGCTTTCCTTTAGATCTGAAAATCAATGATCGATATGTAATAAATTTAGATAATCTTTTATATGTACTCGAGGTTCTTTATTGATAGATAATCATCTTTATTTTTTAGAGATTCTTAGTCAGTGGTATCCTTTGATACGTAAAAGTCTCTTGGTCATTATGATGACCATGGTGGTTTTAAAGCCACTCAGTGGGGCACTTGATGTTTATTGTCATTCAGAAGGACATGGATTATTTCAGAGTTGGGATCGAATACACATATGGGATACCTACATATCATTTGTTTAGAAAAGGAATCATAACCCACGTAGTTTGAGTAAGGGAGAATGATGGTTATGATTGATGGCTCAAAGAAGATTTTCATAATTACTTTTACACTCTAAGCTCTCGTGAGTCATTCTCGGTGTGAGAAACAAGAGGTATTGGTAAAAATCAGACAATTGTACCATGAAAGATGCAATCATAAGAAATAAGGTGGGACTTATGTATGAATGACTGCCCAGATAAATGAAGATTTGGATTTACTTCAGTGAAGAAATCTAGGAACAGGGTCCATAATGGTATATGTGCTTCACGGAGATTTGAATACTCTAACTTGGGGCTTACTCATGAAAAGGAGGCCCAAATTAGGAGAGGACTTATGATTGGGTTTTTAATATTGAGAAGGAATCCCTGATCAAAGGTAAATTAGGACTGATTAAGAGGAATTAAGTCTAGGGATTACTCTTGAAAATGAGGCCCCGGTTAAGAGACTTGAAAAATTAAGGGACTTGGGGCTTACTCCTAAATAGAATGCCTATATTTATGACTGGGACTTATTCCTGAAAGAGGAGGCCCAGTTTAATGATTATGAGTCGGGATTATTCCTGAAAAGGAGGGCCAAGTTAATGAAATTATGGTTGGGGATTACTCCAAAGGAGGATGCACAAATTAGGGGACTGGTGCTTACTCTAGAAAAGGAGGCCCAAGTTAATGAGTTCTCTCATCTTAAAGGATGAGGTTGAATGAATGAAATCTCAATATTTAGTGACATAAAGATGTGTAAATCACTAGGTTTTGAGAGATATTCCACATAATTCCTTTCAGATAAGGAATTCAAGTCAAGAAACCATGCAATAAATGGCTTTGAAGAGTGTCTTGAAGACCGAATCTTGAATAGGATAGGTGGAATGGCTTAATAGGGGTGAAATGGGCATAAAGGGCACCCAAAAAGGCAGGGGCGCGCAAGTCCTGGTAGGCGTGCAGGTACTGCGTTGGCACACAAGTCCTGGTCACACAGGTATACCTGCACGACACATGGGTACTTGCGCGATGGTTAACTAGTAGGGTAATACTTGGGCGACTCTTGGTTACAACCTTGACATTCATCTTGAGGTTCTTCCAGAAGATTGGCGTGCAAGTTCTATTGAAAGAGTTAGGCGATGCTCTAGTGTGGCCATTTCCCTTAAGGTGTGGCCACTCAGGCGCGCAAGTGATGATGAGTTTCAACACTTAGGCCTTCCTCCCCCTCCTTAGATCTTCCGTTCTAGGTATGAAATTACCTTAGAAGTGTTTCAGATGCTTTGAGAAGAGACTAGGGCACTGAGAGCTTAAATCTGAGTTTCTGGAAAAATTCCTCCTAAAATGGGGGGCCCACAGGGTCTATTTTTAGGCTGGAGAAGACTGCGGGCGGTTATCACATTGGGCGCTCATGTCTACTTGAGCGACCATTACGGCGTGCAAGTGTACTTGCGTGACCATTGTGCCATGCAAGTTTACATGCGCGACCATCGTAGAACTTGCGCGACCCTTGTGCAATATTCTTCTTATTCCTTCCGATGTAAATTTTTGATATTTATCCAAATGTTGAATCATTTTGGGCTAATATAATCCCCTTTTCAAATATTTAGACTCTGTGATGGAAAGGAGCGTTAACAAAAGTCCCCCCCTCAGAGTTGGATCCGGAGAGAAAAGAGGATTTGACTCTGAAGAAAAAAGAGAAACCATGGGTCTTTGTGGTTATTGGTAGTTTAAAGTCATGCTTGTCGCACATAAAAAGGATAATGTTTAAGTTCGAAATATCTTTGACCGAAATGGATTAAAATTGACTCAATTCCTTCACAATTTATCTGAAAACATATTACCACACTTAAGTATGAGGGAAAATATGTAAACTATGACTCAAGAATATTTGGATATGAGGAATGATATGAAAAAGAGATAAAAGGGATTAGAAGAAGTACTTCCCATGAATGAAGTTACCATTATTTAACAAACCCGTTAGGGGGTTGAATTATGGAGGGCCACCAAAGGGCATTGGCTGCATATTTAAATAAATAGTATCTTTTGGCTAACAAGTCTATTATGTATAATATTTATGCAAGGCCGTCTAAGGGAACGTGCTGCATAGTCAAGAAAAAGAACTCGCAGAAATTTACCTTTCTACTGCTAAAAGCCAGTGAAAGTTTATGGAGATTCAAAATTTTCAAAGTATAGATTTTTTTTAATGGAAAGAGTTACTTGAATATAGAGAATATATTTCCAAACAAGATTATCGAAGAAATGGATGGATATTACTCCTACGAAGGTCTGAGCCAAACGTAGGGTAGGAGAATATAAACCATAGACTTGAATACTTTAAGATCATGAAAAAGGATATGGGAAAAATATGTTAAGAATGGCCATTTTTGCATATCCCTACATACGTTTTTTAAGACCAATAATGACAAAAGAGGCTTTATTCCCAAGAATGAATTTACTAGTATACGAAAAACCCGTTAGGGGGTTGAATTGTGCAGGGCCACCTAAGGGAATTGGCAGCATAGTCAAATAATAGTATCTTTTGGATGACAAATCTCTTATGGAGACTGTTTATGCAAGGCCGCCTAAGGGCACATACTGCATAGTCAGGTAAAAGAACTCTCAGAAGTTTGACATTTTTGTGACTAGAAGTCAAGAAAAGGGCTATGAAGATCTAAAAATTTTTAAGGTTAGGATTATGACACATAAAGATGGGTATTGTCTAATGTATAGAAATATAAACAGATCAATTTTGTAACACCCCAACCCCAGTTACCCAGAGTCGGTGCATTATTACATAACATTGGCATGATCACAAGAATGATCAAGTCTCGAAAGACCGATTAGTTTAGTATCCTTGGAAACACTAGATATATTCATAAATTACATTACATCAATAAGTGAAAAACTACAACAACATATTGTCTTCATATCCCCTCATACTATTCCTACATGTCATTCATAAAATACTTCTTCACGTCCTAGGAAAAATAAAACCTTGAATGGGGTGAGCTCAGATGCTCAGTAAGGATAACAATATAGTGGAAACATTCATAAATAAACATAAAAATTTAAGGCAATGTATAACTAAAACAAAAGCCTTTTAAACATGAACTTCAGCATAATATGGAAATTATAAAATGAAATAATGCCATTTACTTATTCACATGGATATTCTACTAGTCGAATAATAACATGAAAATATTAATAACCACTTTCATAATGACGGAATGCATAATGCGAGACTATCATAACTACGAATCCAAGGCCTCGTGCCATGACTACAAATAAGATTTTGTCAAGGCCTCGTGTTGAGACACTAGTTTGTCTCATGAGACCTACCGATGCATCGAGGAGGTATAGTGGGCTCCACCTGTCACTTACTATGTCCAATGCATTCCTCATATGAACATGTTTAAACATAACATAAACATTCGTATTAAATGGAGCATACGAAATATCAATACTTGATCCAGAAACCATGAATGGTATAAAAATATCACATCCACAGTCAAACATAACTCATTCGACACAATATGGAAGATTTTATTGTATCAGATTAATCTCAATCATGAATAATGAAGGATATTTACATGGATGAAAATAATCATCAAAACTATTAGAGATAAATATCCCCTTTTTCTTGAAAACAATTAAAAGCAACACTATTTGTTAAGAATGCATTTAAAATAGATTTTAGAATCAAAGTTTCCCATACCACTTTGAAACTTTTAAAAGGAGTTTTAATTTTAAAAATTTAATACCTATATAAATATATCCTTTAAACCATTTTTAACACATGGGCATTAATGAGAAAGATTAATAAGAATAAGTCTTTAAAACATTTAAAAAAGGTATTTTAGTTAGTGTTTCTAACCAAAAGAGAGAAAGATTAATACAAATAAATTAGGTATTCAAAACATTGTAATATCATGAGAATAAAGGGATTCATGATATACTATGTCAAAGTACATTATATACACCACATAAAAATGATTTGGTGTATAACAACAAAGAAGTCTCAATGGAATATAAATTGAGATGAAATCTCTTATAAAGGTCGTATCATTAGGTTATTGATAAATCAATGACATAATTATGAGTGAAAAATATAAATACACTCAATATGATTGGATATTAATTTTAAAACAATCAATGGACATTCACACATATTCCTGTAAAAACAACACCAATGAATTGGATGTTTAACTCAACAAATCAAGATTGAGTTAAAATTACTCTTATCAAGTTCATACCGATGACCTGATAATTTATCAATGGAGTGATTATGTGTATAAAAAGTATATACAAAGAAAGGGCAGTGGAATTTATGACATAATCAAATTAATAGTGATTCTACACATAATCTTGGAGTAAAATAATCAATGAAGTATGCATAAATCCAAATGAGTGGAAATTGAAATATCAAATTCCCTTATCGATTTGGTAATTTATGAAACATGCAACCATGAAAGAAGGATAATACAATGATGATGTAAATAATCATAAATTAATGTATATTACACAATGAATACAATCATGGTCAGTACACATACCACATGAAATAAATATGTGGTGAACAATGGAAATCTCACGGAATTAAAAGTGAGATATGAAACCCCTTACTTTGTAGTTTTTCATTGGTTGATGGTAGGTTAACCTCCTTTATAATGGTGAAATAATTGTTATTGAATTATAAAAGAATCATTTACATTAATATGATATCATATATGACCTTTTAACATTGATTTGTTAATAATATCTTAGTTTTATCGTCATTTCGGGTGTTAACTTACTCATTTTCCTTTATATTCTTTGTTACGTAAGCCATGTTTGTTATGGATAGGTTGTATCTTATTCATATCCTGAATTATATCAAGTCCATAATCATTATTTTTAATCATCAAATGAGAAATATACTTTAATGCATATGATGAAGAATGAATCTCATAGCGTTCGTGGAGACGGTACTTCGTATGTACGCACGAGCGACAATATCATTCTTTTGATGTTAAAAATATATGTAATTGGATAGTATATCATATAGACAAAATAATTATCATGTTATATTTACTATTTACATGAATTAAACATCATTATTATATCCATCCAAATAATAATTTATTGAATGACAATTACACCACGACGTGGACACGGTAAGTCGTACGTACGCACGTATGGTGACATGCCATTCAATGGATGGATAGAATACTGAATATGGTTGTACAATATTTATAATAACATCATATTATATAGAAGATAGAGGAGTTATTATTATAGAATAGAAATAACAAAGAACGAATAAGTTGAAGAAAAAATGAACTTGAAAGAGGGTGGTGAAAACATTACCTCTTCTTCAGGTTCTTCTTTTTGATTTGATCAAAAGGGCTCCATAGGTTGGATTTATGATCAAACTAAGGCCTCTAGGTTGTATTGAGGGAAGTTGAGAGAGTATTGGGGCAGGTTTTTTCCAGGCCAAAAGGCTTTGAATGTGTGAAGTAGTGAGAAGGGGGAGTGCCCTTTTATAAGAGGGGTGAGAGGCACCTTTGGAAAAGCTAAAAATATTATTTTATAATAAATTCATATTCGGTTTATAATGGCTCCAAAGTGGATTATTTAAAGGTTATGGTGGGGATGGGTCGAACAACACTCAACCAATAGAATTTAGACAGGTTTTGGTCATTATATTAACCTTATCATTAAATATTAACTCTTAGTTAATTAGTTTCACTTTTACAATGTCTCTTTGTATTTTTATATTATATGGTTAATAAAATTACTATATACCTACAAGATACCCCCAAGTGGTCCATTAATGATACACCAATCATGATATAAGTCTCTTGGCCTATCCTTAGATTTTTAGGAATTGAATATAAATTAATAATATAATATGTTTTTTAAAAACTCTTTTTTGTCAATTTTGACACTCTTGGGTATTTTGTTTTTGATAAATTCGTAACAGCATTATTACATCGAACATAATTTTTATAATCAATCCTAATATGTCATATTAACCTATAAAATTAGTGTAATTCATAAAAAGTCTCAAATTACATTTATTTTGATATTTATAATATCAATTATTTTAATATTTCATTAATTAGGTAATTACTGCATCATCATTGTGTCATAAATACATTAAATTATTTAATGTCTAAAAATTATTAATAAAACACCATTATGTAGGAAATATTTTTTTTCTTTCTAATGAATATTTATAATAGAATTTATCTTATTTATAACCCAATATTAAAAATGTTTTAGTAAATAAACATTGATTTTAACTCTTTTGACTCTTCTTTGAATTAAATAATAATTAATGTCCTAATCTAATACAAGTGGACCTAAATGATAATATTTTACTCCTAAGGTTGTTTTTGGTCGAGATACACTTGTCCAATAGAATTAGGACTTATTTTAGGGTAATATTAATATCATTTTACCCTTAATTACCCTATTTACTTTTAACCCTGGTAAATAAAAGTAAAAAGTTACTATTCACCAAAAATTATTTGCATCTCATTGAACCACATTTTACTCTTTGATATTAACCGTGTCTCTCGGATTTTCGAAATTCCACTCATAGAAGTGGTAAAATTATGTTTTTTGAAAAATTTAGTTTTTTAACTACCACATAGTTGTTTCACTATTCATCAAAAATGAAAGTTTCCAGAAAAATACCAAAAATTACGCCTAAGCTATATTTGATATTTTGAATTCAAAAATGATGACTATTTTACCAAATTCAGAACATATCAGTTTCATTAATTAATTTAAATATTAATTCCCATCGTCAAAACAAATAGCGTGTTTTTAAGAAATAATAACTATCAAAAGATTGACACTTGTTTATGTCTGGTTTAAATGTGAAATTGCATCTAATGACCAACATTGTATTAAAAGGTAAAAATATATTCTAAATATTATTTAAAGCCACTCAAATTAATAATTTATCACTATTAATTATTTCTATTAAAAATGTTATTTTTAATTAAAATTTAGAAATTTTCACTATTCATCAAAATATAAAAGTTATCCTAAAAGTACCAAAATTTCACCCTAAGCTAATTTTGATATTACAAATCCAAAATGGAAGTCCATTTCGAAAGATAAAATTTATAAAATTTCAAAAAGTAGGTATTACTATTCACAACAGCTAGTTTGATTGGTTGTGGTGTGTTAGAATCTCGACGTTGCGTACAATGCATGCCATTGCATTATTCAAAGGGAAACATACCATGGAAGCTTGGGGTGTTACATTCTACCCTCCGTCAATAAATTTCTTCCTCGCAATTTTTTTAAAATTGGGCTTGAGAATATAATGGAAAGTCCAACCTTGGAAAAAGAGTCCATAAAACTATCACTTTAAAAGAATGGAAGAGAGGTATAAAGGTCACCCAAGATAACACATACTAGGATTACATGTAGGAAAACATGGATATGGATGATAAAATAACTGTTATTTTCTAATGGAGAGGGATAGAAAACATGATCAGGAGAAAGTTAACAATAATAAAATCACATACTTTTGTTGGGACAAACGGTCATTAGTCTCCCAGTATGAAAAGTAAACAGAAAACATTTTTTGTTTGAATTTACATTACATAAGGACTAGGAACTCATTTATGATATTGAATAAGAACATAAAGAGATATACTTACTTTTTAAGTAGAGTTTCATTCTTTATTAAATTTTTACCACTAACTAATTTTTTTGAACATTGAGTATTCAAGAAGACATGGTCACAATGGAAGATCTAGAATAAAATTCTATAGAAATACACGATCCAAGTAGGATAAACTATATATTTACCTCGTATTTAACGATTAATCAAAACCAAAATGGTTATTATAATATCTGATGATCCCCCAAATGGATATTCAATTAGAGAAAAAAAACACTAATCTTACTTTCTAAAATTAAACCATCAATACCCCAAAGTTAAATAAATACCATTCAATAATCAATTGTCCTTAAAATCCTTCAACATAATCGAAACTAGTATTGAATCCCAAAACTTATAAGAATTTAGTCTTCCACCTTAAATTGTACCTCCAAATGACATTAATTACTCTTAAGGTAACATACTTAAAAGTAATTAACCTATTCATTTCCATAAATAACCCAAATCACTATAAATCTATAACAAAAACATAGATAAAAATCCACCATTACTCCTCAAATGAAATCCCATACTATTCTATTTTCCTTGGGTATATAGTGTTCACAACAAAGAGAACAACTTACAAGATAACATTTATCACTTAATCACCAAATAATTTTCCTATAATAAGGGTATTCATTTGATAAGACATAAGATCCCTAATTAAATTATTATTGATCAATAAAATAATTTAACTAAAAATAATAGTCATAGTAAGCAGGGACTTCACGTCATCCAGTGGTAGGCGATAAATCCGAATCACACTTTTGTTGTGGGTTCTATTCCAATAGTTTTTTCTGACGTGAGAGGTTGTCACACGGTCTGTGTGTTGTCCTTTTTCAAAAAATATATTATATAACATTACCAAAATTAGATAAATTCCTCAAAATAACCATAACATAATTTAACCACAAATCTTATCTCATACCTTGCATTTTCATCCCAAATTATAATAACTTATAATTTCCTCAAACCCAACGATCATATAAAACCAAATGGTTATTTATAACTATATCCACAAGAGATAAGATAATTATTCCTCAAATATCATTCTCACATGGAAAACTGCAGGGTTAAAAATACAAGAAAAATTATTCCAAAGTAAACCCATCAATAATGAGTACTAATAATTTTTAAACATTTCTCCAACTAGTTATTCCCACATAGCTTCTTCATTGATAATGAATATATCCTATAGAATAGGGCATTCACTCGGGTAATGGCCAGGTCCCCTACATTTACGGCAAATGAATGTAAATGGATTCTTGGGACCATTTTTATCTTCTTCCATTGTTCTCTTCATTTTTCTTCGCCAATTCTTCACATTATGTCCTTCCTTCCCGCACGTAAAGAATTTATTTGTCCCATTGAGACACTTTATTGGGTGTCTCCTTCCACATTTCCTGGATGATGGAAATTGAGGATTGATTTCTCCATGGTCTCCACTACTGGAGCTCTTATCATTCATCCCCTTTCTCTTCTTTGCTGAGTCTGGGAATTGGTTAATAAATATATTGCTGATCATATTTTTGGAAAATTAATTTTTTCATAAAGATGATATCTTTTATTCCTATCAACATTCCATTTTGTTGCTCATTGGCACCACCCTTCCCACCTTGTACATCATTCTCAAAGTCACTATGACTTCCTTGGAATCCAACCATTGACTAAAACTAGAAATCATTGTGTGAGTAACAGTAGTCTTAAAATCATCTAGAGATTAACATGTAACCATATTCTCAATTTGAATCACATTAGGATTAACCAAGGTTATTTACTCTCATCTTATATATATACAACTTCAAATCAGTTTGTAAAGAAAATGTAAATTATCCTAAGCTTATCCCCTAGGAGTGTCGTAACCAAGAGTGCAGCAAGGCCCGTTGTCATGCTCCAGTTCCCGTTCGAGTCTAGCTCAAAGTGGTGTTTTCGGGTTTCACCCCTAGGTACATATGTGCCAGAGCCGCCTCTACTTGATCGTATCCAGATAGGAATGTATTTCTCAGAAAACTCACAAAATCTCTAGAATACTAAAATTCTAGGAAGTTCTTCTATACTAATCCTCAAAGTTAATCTTATGTCTACGTGATCTAATCAGAGTTTATCTAAATCTAGCTTCCAAGGTTTGTACTAAACTTCCACTGATACCAACTGTAACACCCCGACCCCAGTTACCCAGATTCAGTGCATTATTACATAACATTGGCATGATCACAAGAAAGATCAAGTCTCGAAAGACCGATTAGTTTAGTAGCCTTGGAAACACGAGATATATTCATAAATTAAATTACATAAATAAGTGAAAAACTACAACAACATATTGTCTTCATATCCCCTTATACTATCCCTGCCTGTCATTCATAAAATACTTTTTCACATCCTGGGAAAAATAAAACATTGAAAGGGGTGAGCTCAGATGCTCAGTAAGGATAACAATATAGCGGAAACTTTCATAAATAAACATAAAAATATAAGGAAATTTATAACTAAAACAAAATTCTTTTAAACATGAACTTCAGTATAATATGGCAAGGATAAAATGAAATAATGAAATTTAATTATTCACATGGATATTTTAATAGTCTAATAATAACATGAAAATATTAATAACCACTTTCATAATGATGGAATACATAATGCCAGACTATCATAACCACGTAGCCAAGGCCTTGTGGCATGACTACAAATAATATTTTGTCAAGGCCTCGTGCCAAGACACTAGTTTGTCTCATGAGACCTACTGATGCATCGAGGAGCTATAGAGGACTCCACCCATCACTTACTAAGTCCAATGCATTCCTCATATGAACATGTTTAAACATAACATAAACATTAGTATTAAAACTAGCATAAGAAATGTCAATACTTGATCCACAAACCATGAATGGTATAAAAATATCACATCGACAGTCAAACATAACTCAATCGATACAATATGGAAGATTGTATTATATCAGATTAACCTTAATCGAGAATAATGAAGGATATTTACATGGATGAAAATAATCATCAATACTATTAGAGAGAAATATCCCCCTTTTCTTGAAAACAATTAAATGTAACACTATTTGTCAAGAATCCATTTAAAATAGATTTTAGTATCAAAGTGTCCCATACCACTTTGAAACTTTTAAAATGAGTTTTAATTTTAAAACATTAATGTCCATATAAATAAATCCTTAAAATCGTTTTTAAAACATGGACATTAATGAGAATGATTTAGAAGAATAAGTCTTTAAAACATTTAAAAAATGTATTTTAGTTAGAGTTTCTAAAAAAAAGAGAGACACATGAATACTAATAATTTAGGTAATTAAAACATTGTAATATCATGAGAATAAATGTATTCATGATATACTATGTCAAAGTACATTATATACACCACATAAAAGTGATTTGGTGTATAACAACAAAGAAGTATCAATGGAATGTAAATTGCGATGAAATCTCTCATAAAGGTCGTATCCTAAGGTTAAGGATAAATCAACGACATAATTATGAGTGAAAAATATAAATACACTCAATATGATTGGATATTCAGTGTAAAACAATCAAAGGACATTCACACGTATTCTTGTAAAAACAACACTAATGAATTGGATGTTTAACTCAACAAATCGAGAATGAGTAAAAATTACTCTTATCAAGTTCATACCGATGACTTGATAATTTATCAATGGAGTGATTATGTGTATCAAAAGTATATCCACAGAAGGGGGAGTGGAATTTATGACATAATCAAATGAATAGTAATTCTACACATAATCATGGAGTAAAATAATCAATGAAGTACGCGTAAAGGCGAATGAGTGGAAATTGAAATGTCAAATTCCCTTATCGATTTGGTTACATATGAAACATGAACCCATGAAAGAAGAATAATACAATGATGATGTAAATATCCATAAATTAATGTATATTACACAATAAATACAATCATGGGCAGTACACACACCACATGCAATAAATATCTGGTGAACAATAGAAATCTCACGGAATTAAAATTGAGTTAAGAAACCCCTTACTTTGTAATTTTTCCTTGGTCGATGGTAGGTTAACCTCCTTTATAATGGTGATATAATTGTTATTTAATTATACTAGAATCATTTACATTAATATGATATCATATATGATCTTTTAACATTGATTTGTTAATAATATCTTAGTATTATCACCATTTCGAGTGTTAACTTACTCATTTTCCTTTATATTATTTGTTACGTAAGCCATGATTGTTATGGATAGGTTGTATCTTATTCATATACATAATTATATCAAGTCCTTAAACATTATTTTTAATCATAAAATTTGAATTATACTTGAATGCATATGATGGAGAATGAATCTCATCACGTTCGTGGGAACGGTAGTCCGTATGTACGCACAAGCGACAATATCATTCTTTTGATATTAAAATAATATATAATTGGATGGTATATCATATAGGAAGAATAATTATCATGTTATATTTTTTATTTACATGAATTACACATCATTATTATACCCATCCAAATAATAATTTATTGAATGACAGTTACAACACGACGTGGACACGGTAAGCCGTACGTACACACGTATGGTGACATGCCATTCAAAGGATGGATAGAATACTGAATATGGTTGTACCAAATCTTTAATAACATCACAGTATATAGAATATATTGGAGTAATTATTTTAGAATACAAATAACAAATAAATAAGAAGATGAAGAATAAAGGAACGTGAAAGAGGGTGGTGAAAACATTACATCTTCTTCGGGTTCTTCTTTTTTATTTGATCAAAAGGGCTCCATAGGTTGTCTTTCTCATCAAACTAAGGCCTCTAGGATTTAGTGAGGGAAGTTGAGAGTGTATTGGGGCAGGGTTTGGCCGAGACAAAAGGCTTTTAATGTGTAAATTAGTGAGAAGGAGGAGTTTCCTTTTTATTAGAGGGGTGAGGGGCACCTTTGGAAAAGCTAAAAATATTATTTTATAATAAATTCATATTCGGAATATAATGGATCCAAAGTGGATAATTTAATGTTTAAGGTGAATGGGTCGAAAACCACTCAACCAATAGAATTTAGACAGGTTTGGGTCATTATAATAACCTTATCTTTAAGTATTAACTCTTAGTTAATTAGTTTCACTTTTACAATGTCTCTTTGTATTTTTATATTATATGGCCAATAAACATACTATATACATACAAGAGACCCCAAAGTGGTCCATTAATGATACACCTATCATTATATAAGTCTCTTGGCCTAACCTTAGATTTTTAGGAATTGAATATAAATTAATAATATAATATTTGTTTTAAAAACACTTTTATGTCAATTTTGACACTATAGGGTATTCTGTTTTTGATAAATTCGTAACAACATTATTACTTAGAAAAATATTTATATAATCAATCCTAATATGTAATATTAACCTATAAAATTAGTTTAATTCATTAAAAGTCTCTAATTACATTTATTCTGATATTTATAATATCAACTATTTTAATATTTCATTAATTAGGTAAATACTACATCACCATTGTGTCATAAATACATTAAATTATTTAATGCCTGAAAATTACTAATAAAAAACCATTATGTAGGAAATATTTTTATATTTATAATGAATATTTACAATAGAATTTATCTTATGTATAAGCCTATATTAAAAATGTTTTAGTAAATAAACTTTGATTTTAACTCTTTTGACTCTTCTTTGAATTAAATAATAATAAATGTCCTAATCTAATACAAGTGGACCTAAATGATAATATTTTACATCTAAGGTTGTTTTTGGTCGAGATACACTTGTCTAATAGAATTAGGACATGTGTTAGGGTAATATTAATATTATTTTTACACTTAATTACCCTATTAACTTTTATCCATGGTAAATAAAAGTAAAAAGTTACTATTCAACAAAAATTATTTTCATCTCATTGATCCAAATTTTACTCTTTGATATTAACCGTGTCTCTTATATTTTCGAAATTCCACTCACAGAATCGGTAAAATTATGTTTTGAGAAAAAACCAGTTTTTTAACTACCACTTAGTGGTTTCACTATTCATCAAAAATTGAAAGTTTCCAGAAAAATACCAAAAATTAGGCCTAATATATGTTTGATATTATGAATTCAAAAATGATGTCTATTTTACCAAATTCAAAACATATGAGTTGCATTAATTAATTTAAAAACTAATTCCCGTCATCAAAACAAATAGCGTGTTTTTAAGAGATAAAAACTATCAAAAGATTGACACTTGTTTATGTCTGGTTTAAATGCGAAATTACATCCAATGACAAAAAATGTATTAATTGGTAAAAATATATTATAAATATACTTTAAAACCACTCAAATTAATAATTTATGGCTATTAATTATTTTGATTAAAAAAGTTATTTTTATTTAAAATTTAGTAATTCTCACTATTCATCAAAATATGAATGTTATCCGAAAAGTACCAAAATTTCACCCAAAGATAATTTCGATATTATGAATCCTAAAATTAAGTCCATTTCAAAAGATAAAATTTATAAAATTTCAAAAAGTAGGTATTGATATTCATAACGGCTAGTTTGATTGTTTGTGGTGTGTTAGAATCTCGAAGTTGTGTACAATGCACGCCATTGCATTATTCAAAGGGAAACGTACCGTGGAAGCTTGGGGTGTTACAAATGCTAAACATAAAAATGTTGTGGTTGGGTCTTGAAAGGAAATGTTGGATTTCACTACGTATCACATAAGGATGGGAATCAAGCCATAATTAGTTCTTAAACTACAGTTTAACGTCGTGCGGGAAAAAAGGATTAGAGATCTTAGTTTAGGGTCATAGATCATGGACCATAGTAAGAAATAGACAGTGTGTGTTTTCATGTGGACTTTTTATCCAAGGGACTGAAAGCGGAATTTGGGTTTGGGCCTAAATGACTTGGGACTGGATTCGAGGGACACTCGAACGTTCCTACGTATCGCATAAGGATGGGAATCAAGCCCATGTAGTTCTAGAAATACTCTCTGTACAGATTTGGTTCGTACAAGTGAAGGTTGAAAGGGGACTTTAGTGCAATGATGGTTTAACCCAAGATAAAAGGTTCAGGCATTTCCATGTATCCACATAGTCTTTGTAAGGAAACATGATTGAAAAATCAATGTAAATAATGGTTCCCTCTCAGGAGAGGGTATCAAAGAATATTGTAGTTTACTGTCATACTGGAAAAAACTGTTGTATAGTTTAACATCGTATAACAAGGACGAAAGTGAACCAATGTAATGATATTGATTCTAGGGGCGGTTTCACGAATTGACATCGTATGAGATGGAAGTTAACCGATGTGAAGAGATTGGTTTTGTGCTTGAACCTTGAGAGGTTTCCTACGTACCCAGCCTAGAAGGAAAGGATCAAAGTCCGCGTAGTTCAATTAAAGAATGAATTAACGATCAAGTTTGTTCTTGGGGACGACAATCGAAAAAATGTTTTTGTTGGGACTTACACATGGCTAGTAGCCCAAAGAGAGTGTTATGGTTGAGGTTTGCTCTAAGCCCATGTGATTCATACTCGGTGTGAGAAACAAGAGGTAACAAAAACCTTAACGATGCACAGTTTAATGTCATGTAGGACATATCAAGGACTTTTTGTACAGTTTAGCGTCATGTAGTTAAGACGATGCAGACAATATAGTTTAACATCATGTTGGACGAAAGGGGGACTGTGCAGTTTAATGTTATGCAGTGAGGAAAAAAGAGTACAGCATTTAACGTCATGTTGGACGTATTGGGGAATTTTTTCACAGTTTAACGTCATGTTGGACGAATTAGGGACGATACAGTTTAGCATCATGTTGGACGAAAGTGAGAATAGTTTAAGGTCATATGAATGGACCGTGGATGGTGCAGTTTCATGTCATGTTGGACGGTGGTGTAGTTTAAGGTCATACAGGACCATTGATGATTATGTATTTTAACGTCTTTCTGGACATAAGGGGCTTTTATACATTTTAGTGTCATGTAGTTAGGACGTCACAGTTTAACATCTTGCTGGACGTAAGGGACTTGCAAATAGTTTAGGTTCATATGCATGCACCATTGATGATGCAGTTTAAGGTCATACTGGACCATTGATGTAGTTTAAGGTCATATAGGACCTAGTTGATGTAGTTTAAGGTCATACAGGTCCTAGTTGTAGTTTAAGGTCATACTAGACCATTTAGAGAACTTTTTCACAGTTTAACGTCCTGTGGGACGAAAGTAAAAATAGTTTAAGGTCATATGTATGGACCATGGATGATACATTTTGTATTTATGAAAAATATTTCTTCAAAAATCTGGCATTGGTTGGAGTAGTGATGATTTCTCCATCCATCGAGATTAATGAATAAGATCCATTAGAGTAGACCGTATGTATTGAGTAAGGTACTTCCCATTTTGGATCATGCATGGGAGTTTTCTTTCCTGGTATCATTGGATTTCTGAGAACTAATACCAATTCTCCCTGAGTGAATGAACGGAGATGAACATTTTTGTAAAAATCTCGTGCTATTCGATTCTGATAGACTTCCAAGTGGGGCAAGGTGCACAATCTTTTCTCCTCTTACTGTTCCAATTTATTCAATCTATTTCAAGATTTTTCATCTGTAGATGACTGATCAATAACGTCTACACTGAGCGAAGGCAATTGAACTTCAATGGGCACGACGGCCTCCATTCCATATAGCAGTTAATATGGAGTTGACCGAGTTACAGTGCGGGTGGTAGTCCGATAAGCCCATAAAGAATGAAAGAGTTTATCAGGCCAAGACCACTTATCTTTATCCACCATTTTTTGCAGTATATTTGAAAGAGTCTTATTGAAGGCTTATATCTGGCCATTGGCCGCTGCATGATACTGAGATGAATGGTTGGATTTGATGTTGTATTCTTGATACAACTTCTACACCTCGGATGAAGAGAAGTTGGTGCCATTGTCCGTCTATATGGTATGAGGGACATCAAATATGGTAATGATGTTAGACTTTATGAAGCTAACAATGCATTTAGAACTGAATTACATGAGAGGTATTGCCTCTTCCCATTTGGAAAAGAAGTCAGTAGCAGTAAGAATGTACTTAAACTGCTTGGCCGTAGCCGATGGGTAAGGTCCCACCACATCTATTCCCCATGTTGCAAATGGCCATGAGTATTTAGCTGTATGAAGCAACTCTAGAGGTTGATGAATGATGTTGGCATGTAATTGGCTTGAATGACACTTCTTTGTGAAATAAACAAAATCTGGTATCATTGAAGGCCAAAAGTATCCAAGCCTTCGAATCTGATCCGACAGTCTATGTCCAGACTGGTGGGCATCACAGACTCCTGCGTGCACTTTTTTCATGACAGCCATTGTCTCTTCACCATCAATGCATCTGAAGAGAACTCCATCAAAACCACATTTGTATAGAATTTTCCCTAGGTGATCTGGGCTATCATAAAGAGTAAAATTGACCACACGTCATCAGATTCGTTCTTTCTCGACTCTATCAGGTGGAAGTGTTCCATTTTGAAGGTATTCCCTAATAGGTGACATCCATCATGTAGTATGACCATACGGTTCTGGAATGGGACTAATTTCATTAATATCCTCTATTCTGATTCGAAAATAAGGTGAAATTGAACGACGGTGGGCAATACTGATGGTTGTCTCGTCCTGATTTGGATCTGCCAGAGCTGTGGCTATATTAGCAACTGCATCAGCTTGATCATTTTGTGATCTTGGGACATAAGAAAATTTCGGTTCGAATGGTAATTCCGCCATTAACTCTCTGATGTAATCATACAAATGGATTAGTTCTTCTTTTCTGATGGCATAATCCCCATTGAATTGTTTGATTACCAGGTCTAAATCACCATTCACCTTTAAGTGATTCACTTGTGCTCGAAGTGCTAATTCCAAGCCTACGATGAGATCGTGGTATTCTTCTTTATTACTGGTACCAACTTCCCACAAGAAGAAGGAATAAGGTAACACTACCTTTTCTAGATAAATGAGCACAATTCCTATGCCATCTTTGTTGAATTTTGGATTTTCCATTTTCCTCCCTGTTGGACTTCTGGAAGCACCATCAAAATAAATTTCCCATGCATGAGGACTTTCTTGAATAGAGAAGACTTACATATCAGAGAGTTCAATATCTGAAGATGTGTCTTCCACTGATGGGTGTTCAGTCAGGAAATCAGCCAGATCTTGGCCCTTTATCGCCTTTTGAGACACATATTGAATGTCGAATTGCTGCAAAATAACTGCCCACCTTGCCAGACGTCCTGTAAGCATTGGACGACTAAGGATGAATTTGAGCGGGTTATTGTGAGATACCAATTGGACCTTGTGATGTTGTAGGTAGTGTCTCAACTTCTTAACTGCAAATATTAATGCCGGGAAGCTCTTCTCAATACTTGATTACCGGATTTCTGCTTCAAGCATAGTTCTACTGAGATAGTATAGGCTGTTTTCATTCCCAGCATCTTTCTTTTGAGCAAGAAAGGCAGCCAATGACCACTCTAATGCTGTCACGTAGAGGATAAGTGGTCTTCCTTCAACATGTGTCATGAGTACCGGTGGACTCAATAGGTATTTCTGGAGAATATCGAATGCTTCATGACATTCTTCAGTCCACTGGTAAGTGACTCACTTATTCATCAATTTAGTGAAGGGTAAACTTTTTCCTGCTAAATTGTCGATGAAACGTCGAATATAGGCTACGTGTCCTTGAAGTCCTCTTAATTATTTCAAATTTTGAGGAGGTGACAGACCAAGGATTGACTGGGTCCTCTCAAGATCGACTTCAATACCAAGATGGCGTACAACAAAGCTGAGAAATTTTCCTGAGGTTACCCGAAAAGAACATTTTAAGGGGTTCATCTTCAAATTATGTTGTCGAAGATTGCGGGATATGACTTCCAAATCATCCAAGTGATTAGAACGTTGTTTGTATTTAACCACCAAATAGTCTACATATCATTCAACAAACTTCACTAAGAAGGGTTTAAAGATATGATTCATGGCATGCTGATATGTTTCAACTGCATTCTTTAACCCAAAGGGCTTTACCTGGTAACAAAACACACCCTGAGGGGCTCAGAAGGCTTTGGATTCTTCATCTTTTGGGGCCATTCGGATATGATTATATCCATAATATCTATCCATGAAGGAAAGTGCTTCATAGCCAGCCGTTGCATCAATTAAAAGTTCTATAATCAGAACTGGGAAATCATCCTTAGGACAATGCTGATTAAGATCTCTGAAATCGAAGCAAACTCTAATTTATCTATTCTTCTTCATTATAGGGACAATATTAGCCAACCACTTGGGATACTGAACTTCTCTGACATTGTTAGCTTTGATAAGCTTATCCACTTTAGCTTCAATTTTGGAAGCATAAGTTGGGTGTGTTCTTCTCACGGCTTGCATAAATCCTCAATGTTTTTCTGATAAACCCAAATGATGAGTAGAAACATCAGGATCAAGCCCAGGGACTTCTGTATAGTTCCAAGAAAATATATCACTATTTTTCTTTAGAAAAGAAATATACATCTCTTGCTCTTCAAGAGTCATGGCCGCACTGATTAAAGTGGGGCGTGGATCCTCTTTTGTACCCAGATTTATTTCTCTGAGTTCATCCACAGTGGTGAAGATACCCTCTTCAAATGATGGAGGAGCATCTCTGAGATCTTCTTTTTCTTCTTCATCATGTATTATTTCTTCCGTTTCTACTTGCAAATTAGATGATAAAGCAGAATTTTCATAATCATAAGAGAAGTCAAAATTTACACATCTTGAAGAAGAAGCTTCCATTTCCGACCCGATTGACGATGAAGGGTCTTCTTTGGGTAATAAAGAGGAGATGATGGATTGAGAATCTAAATCATTGTTCACTTCCGATGTTGCTATAACTTCTTCTGTCCTAATTGGTGAAGTATAGACTTGTTTGATTTCAGAAAATGAAATGAAGACGTCACCATTTGTGCTTTCATTGCTGCTTGGTGGGTTACCAATTTCTCCCATGTTGTCTGACTCGATTGTTGTAACTAACATTATGGATATTTCCATAAGTGTATTTTTATTTTGGTCTATCTTGTCAATTTGACTGACAGGAAACACATAATTTGTACTCACATGTGTAAATGGATTTACTGGAATCTTCTCCAAACCATATAGAGCATTAACTTTGGTAATCTCCTTTGTTATGGATTTCTCCATTCCCTTCATGTGATTGAATTCCGCCTCAATGTATTGAGACTCACATGTCTTGAATGGGGACTTATCACCATACAATGTCCCAACGTGACCATCGAAACAATATTTGAGACATTGATGGTATGATGAACGGATAGCCGCATGTTGATGTAGCCAGGGTCTTCCAAGAAAGATGTTGAAGGCTGACTCTTCCTCAACAACCATGAAATCAGAATTGGATACATGATCTCCAAAATGAGTTCTGATTGTAACTTTTCCCAGTGGTTCTTGTTCATTTTTATCATATCCTTGTAACATCATGGTAGAAGGAGATAAATCAGATTCTGTGAGGCCCAATCGATGAAGTGTACGAATGGGCATGAGGTTGACTCCTGAACCATTGTCAATGAAAGCTCTTTGGACATTTATGCCATTGACCTTTCCAGATAAGTACAAAGGTATAATATGTCCATGCACAACATCATCTTCATCTTCATCAGTAAAAAATATTAATTCATGGCATTCTGCAGGATTATTATCTATGTGATAGACTTCAGCTGCTGCAATTTCAGTTTCAAACTCCCGAGGACTTGACAAAGCCTCGATGAGTGCTTCCTGAAGATCTTTTGACAGATTAATAGCATCCAGAATTGAAAACATGGCTAGTACTTGGGCCAAGTGTTTCAATATATCATTTGTTTGATCCAGAAGGCTGCGTTTCCCAACAGGAATATGTGGTATAGCAGGTACCTTGCAAGCAGATGATTTGGAAGTTGATGCATCTTGTATTGGGATAGGAGTTGGAAATATTCCTGATTTTGAAATATTAGACCGATTAGATCCATTTACTTGCTGCGAGGAAGAAGATGGAACTTTCAATCGGTCTTCCAAAATATCTATGCCCGGACTGAATTATCTATTTGTAGAAGAACATTCATGTTCTTACTGAGCTCACTAAAGGGCTCTACCATGAGTTTCTGCTATGTACACAGTTCTAGCAGGGGTGTAATTGGAGTAGTGGCTTCTAAAAGATCCATGTATTCCCCTGTATCCTGAGCCTCTGGAACTTCCTATGATTCCCTTGATTGATACAGGGAATTCAGGCTCATCGAAATCGAAACTACTACTGGAATATGGATCTTTTAATTGAATCATATTAATAGAACTGAAGATTAACTCTTCGTCTCATGAAGACTCTGCCTGATTAGCCTATTTAGGCTGTGCTGTTTGGTTGGGTAGTGCCCGTGGATTTGAAGTAGATGGCATGAAGTCTACCAGAGTCAAAGACAACATAGACTTTGACACATACTCATCTTCTTCTGATTCTTTTTCTTTCTTTGAATCATGCCGTTTCTTTGAGGATTTTCCCTCTTATGAAGAGGGTTTTGTCTCAACATTCATGGTAGAAGACACAATTAGTTTCTTTAATTGTGTTTGAAAAATTGCATGAGTTTGGTGGATTTTCTTTCTGACTATCCAATCATCAAACATCTGTGAATTTTTTCTTTTGACTTCTTTCCATTTGTCTTCCACCTATGGAGCTGTAGTAGTAACACATGCTACCCGAGCTGAAGAACCATTCAGTTTGACTTGTCCTGAGTCGACCATCTTTTGAAGGAGGTCTTTGAAGACAAAACACTCCAAGATGGGATGCCCCAACATTTGATGAAAAGGGAAATAATTGGTACAGTCTTCATCTGCTTCCTTATTTGGAATTTTGGGCCTTGGCAATTGAACCATATTATTTTCCAATGCCGAAATGAAGTAACCAGAAACTTGTTCATTTTGGAAAGAGTATGTTTTGATCTTCAAATCCTCAAATTGTTTTTGTCATTGATCTCTTGGATCATCTGGATGAAACAACCTTTGTCGTTGGTGCTCAAGAGGTGGATCCCTTCGAAAAGATGAAGGTTTTGAAGTAGAAATAGGTATAGGAGCTTGTTTAAGCATAACTGTAGCATTTTCTGCTTTACCCATTCTCCTTCTTGGAGATGATGGAATTACATGAGATTTAGCCTTATCTTGTATAAAGGAGTCTTCAATCTGCTGAGCGATTGAAGTAAGGTCTTGAAACCCTCCTGCATATTTCACAGGGATTAACGTTGTCCGTAATTCATCACGCAGATTTTCCACATAGATTGGAAACAATTGATTTTGAGGGAGTGCTAATATTAGGGAATATTTTAATCATTTCTAGCGAGCAATGAAATTTGAGACCCTTTCATTCTCCCTTTTCGTAATGTTTGTAATATCAAAAACTGTAGTCTTTAGAAAAGTTGAGCTGAACTGAAGAAGGAATTGATGACTGAGATCCTCCCATCGGGTAATTAACTGGGATTGCAAGCTTGTATACCAGACAAAGGCTGGTCCTTGCAAGGTCCATACGAATAATCTGAGTTTTACTGCTTCTTTCTACTCTGGAGTTCCCTTCATAGGATCACAAAAAGACACGTATTTTGTCAAATGTTGTTCAGGGTCACCTGATCCATTGAAAATATGAAATATAGGGTTTCCAAAACTGGATGGAGGAGATATTAAATCTACCCATTCAGGGTAAAATTTCTTTTCTGGTTGAACCTGCACATGTTTTCCTTCAATAGTTTATAACCGAGCTATTAATAACTCAAAGTTAGTTATTAAATTCTGAGAGACATCCGGTTGAACTTGTACTTGGGTATGTGCAATGAATGGAGCTTGGACAACTATGGTGGTTGGTGATGCAACTAATGGTAGCACTTGACCCGTAGGATTAGACCTGTGAGGGTGTACTGATAGAGGAGGATATTCTTGATCCATAAAAGTAGTTGCAGAAAATTCCATTGGCTGACTGACTCCGTCATGCTTAAGAAGAAGAATACTCTGAAGTACTTCTTCATTCAACCTTCTTAATTCCTTCATTTCGTCCTCTTGTCGTGAAAACCTTTGCACTAGTGAGAGCGATTGTCCTTCTCCAGAGGAATGATATGTAACCTGATTCTTTCCCCTCCCATTATTGGATCCTTTTCGGGGAGGGGGAAGTTGGTTACTCAAAGGATTACCTAGGTTCTGAGTAACCCTTTGATTTCATGTACGCACACCTTCTTTATTTGGGTCGGTGCATACATCTTCTTGAGTAGGAACCTCTTCATCTAAGTCCCCTGAGTGAGCCTCATCTGGTGGATCAACAAAAATGACATTGATGACATTGATTGATACATAACGCATCACATCCCTTCTATCATAATTTTTGTGATATTGTCTTCTTTTATGTCTTTGATGAGACATTACCTCTTATTGATTCGATCCCTAAGGAACATCTTGACGAACCGTAATTTGGAGGGAATATCTTGATAATTTCGCTCTTCGTTCCTCTTTAGCCTTCTTCCACAATTGAGAAAAGACCGAATTTCTCTGAGGAGGGGATTGATGATTTGAAAAAGTCCCCAATCCGGTGGACGGGGGCTGTTACTTCTGTTCCCACTCAACTCCTTGAATCTTATTTGTTGATTCTGAGGGTTGGTTTAAAAGAGTCACCAATCTGGAAAGATTGGATGGCTCTTGGCATGATATATCTAAGACATTCTTAAAGGCTCTCTTGATCATGCAAACCATAGTCCGGAAATTAGCTGGAATCATTAATTTCTATCCACTTTTATCACCTGGTTCAAAAGGCCATTGGATGATTTCCGACACTTCTGTCACTTGATGATGTTCTTGCTCCATACGAGAGGCATGTTCAGCATTCTCGTTTCCTTGATGCAGGAGTAATTCAACAACTTGTTCTCTGTATTCTTGATTTTGAGAGGAACTGTTGAAACCTATTATTTAGAAAGCTTTTGACTACAAAAAAATCCCATTGACTGTGGTCGGCCATGGGAAATAACATTGCATGATACCATTTTTGGTGGGCTTTTCTAACTGGAGAGCACTGTGAAATGTAGTGCTCTATGAACACCCTATCCTCTAACATGAATAACAGATGGGGCATTGGAAATTAACTGACACAATCTTCTTAGTGCGCCAATGCATGAACGTTGAAGGGATCTCTGTAGCTTTTCAGCATTTGAATATCGAGAGACTGATAGAGATGCCAAATCAATAAGACGATGTAACCCTTCTATTATCTTAAGATGATTTTCATATTCATCATAAGATAATAAATTCTTATTCAACTGACAATGAGTTTTCCATATGTTGAGACGAATATCATTAATTCCACCTTCCGTCAAAATTTCTGAAATATCATACTGAGAGTCGGCCACAGGCCAAAACATAACCGGTACTTCACCTTTTGCCAATTCTTTTCTCATGTTCAGAATATCCCCTTTATCATTAAATGAAGATTATTCTACTTGATTTGACCAGAGTTGTTGTTTCCTTGTTGCTTCATCAGATTCAACAAGATTGGTAGAGAAATAATTGATCAAAATAGAATATGCATGACTTAGGGGTGGTTCGGAGAATGACCTACACCATGGCCTATCTTCTGATTGAGAAAGTATTTCACCTTCTAGCGATGAAGCATCAGACATGACTGGTTTCTCATTTTTATGTGAGTTAAGATAAGAGGTATTGCTCGACACTACATCGTCCACTGGAGCATTTTCTGGGCAATGTGCATCACTACTGCGGAGAGGACTTTCACAGAAAAATTCATCATCATGGGGAGGACCACCATGGTGGGTTACAGAAAATGATGAGATCTCTTGCTCCTTGGTCTTCTAACCACATAGAGGGTTCTTGTGGCTCTCATCTAAAGATGAATCATCGAGATCGACCGAATTTCCATGAAGCACGCCTTTATGAGGAAGTGTCTGTTAGAGACCTTCGGAATTAATGTTCCCACTATGGGGAAATGAGGGAGTAGAATCTTGATTTCCAATAGATAACTATTTGAGGGCTTCAAGAACTCCAGTATTGAGTAAGGACATGTTACAAATTGTGTCTTGCTCTTATAAATATGCTGGGTGGGTCTTTTTATTAGACGCCTTCTTACTCTCCATGGAAACCACTTGTTGACAAAACTGGCTGCTCTGAGCAGGTGTGTGTGCCTGATTAGAAAAGTTGGCCATGTTAGGCTGACGATCTCCACTCAAATCAGGTGTATGTGCCAGACTTGGTTGTCTGTATGATATGGGGGAGTATTCCCCACAAACCTCTCGGACTAGAACAGATGTGTGTGTCTGTTCTGGAGTGAATTTTTGATGTTTCACTCCACTGGTAGGGATAGATTTCTGTGTCTTTCACTGAGATGTCGCTGATGTTGATATAATATCATGAAATGCGTCCAGAATATGAGCAGGGATTTTCTTCTTCTCTTTCACCATTTATAAAATATGCTTGGTGACTTCCGCTTCCAGAACGGGGATATACGTCCATTCCGTGCTTGGAGTAGGTGTATGTGCCTTATCCTGTCCTCCTTTTCCTGTCATTGAATCCTGACAGTAATCATGTGTTGGGGCAGAGAGTTGAGTCTGCCTCTTGTTTTTCGTCGGAGCTTTCCGACTGACTTCTCCGAATGCTACCAAGCGAGACTGTTGGTAGGCTTGATCAATACTAGAATGTGTATGTGCCTGCTGATTGCACTTCTTCGAACGTGGTTGACGAGCTCCATCATATATCGTCAGACGAGCCTGCTGACTAACTGATGATGTATAAACAGTTGTATGTTCTAGCCTATAGTACTCTGCCGGAATTTCCTGATGGGATTGGTGTTCTACTTCCAGAAGAGTCATCTGGACATCGGGATTAAAACGGGACGGTGTGTGTGACTGCTCGTTTATTTCCACCAAGTTTCAATGGAGGACTTCTCTGGAGATGGCAGAGATGAGAACCTTCTCACTATTGACCGGATTCCACCTCTGGAAGTTTTTCTTGTCTACTCGGGTTCGAGGAACCTGAGCCGAACACCTGGAGTTAGTACAATCATCATGTTGATGGAATACTACCGCATGAGTCTAGTGGTGATTGTTGATTGGATCCCTCAAGAAGGACTCCATCTTCATTGAATTATGGCCCTGAGGGAACTGCTCATTCACCTCCCCAGATTATGGGAGTTAATGGTGATTGCGATCTGGGGATAATGACCCAAAACAGTTGGGGATGGTAGTCAGCACCGCCTACTACTTGATCACTAGTCGTTGTTGTTCGTACAACCGGTGTGAGTTGTTCACTTGGAGGGCTTGTAGAGTAGCCTCCAGAGTTGGGAGGGAACCATGTTGACGGTACTCCTTAACCAGCGCATTTTATACCCAGCATTGAAGATGCCGAGTAGGTGATGTCATCCTTATTGCCGATGACGATCCAGCAGGAGAAGTAGCAGTGGCATTTGCAACAGCAGTATTGAAAGGTGTGAACTTGAGAGCAGACATTCTGGAAATGCAGAAGATCTTGGAAAAGAGTGCCTGTTTGATATAAAATACGTAATCTAGATAAATTCAGCCACTAAATCTTTTGGATGAGAACATATTTCAATGATTGTTTTTTGTTGGCCCTCTCATTGAGTTTTAAATAGGGGCCTAAAATAGGTAAAACGTCATTTTAACATGGTTAAGGATTCACGTCAGGTTCACCAATTTTTGTTTCCCTCGGAATTTGGGGATGGCCTCCTTGATTGAAGGATCAAACATTCTGATCGATTTCTAATGGGTTTGTTTATAGAACTGGAAACATCCAAGTATTCCACATCCATTTGGATATACTTTCCAAAGGTTGGTGCTCTTTAGTTTGTGGACGGATGAGGCTTAGAAATTTTCATTGGTCGAGAGGATGGGAGGTCAGACTCATCACACCTTTTTGAGGGGAATTATTGTCTACTCTGGGACTCTCTTTATAGATTTAAGTTATGTTCGTGAATCCTTATTACATTACCAAGTACAAAATGAGCTTTCCTTTAGATCTGAAAATCAATGATCGATATGTAAGAAATTTGGAGAATCATTTATATGTATTTTAGGTTCTTCATTTATAGAGAATCATCTATATTTGTTAGAGATTCTTAGTCAGTGGTTTCCTTTGATACGTATAATCTCTTGGTCATTATGATGACCATGCTTGATTTAAAGCCACTTAGTGGGGCACTTGATGTTTATTGTCATTCAGAAGGACATGGATTATTTCAGAGTTGGGATCGAACCCGCTGATGGGCTACCTACGTATCCTTTGTTTAGAAAAGTAATCAGAACCCACGTAGTTCGAGGAAGGGAGTATGATGTTTATGATTGATGGCTCAAAGAAAAATGTCCTAATTACTTTTACACTCTAAGCTCACGTGAGTCATGCTAAGTGTGAGAAACAAGAGGTATTGGTAAAAATCAGACAATTGTTCCATGAAAGATGCAATCATAAGAAATAAGGTGGGACTTATGTATGTATGACTGCCCAGATAAATGAAGATTTGGATTTACTTCAGGGAAGAAATCTAGGAACAGGGTCCATAAACGTATATGTGCTTCACGGAGATTTGAATACTCTAACTTGGGGCTTACTCATGAAAAGGAGGCCCAAATTATGAGAGGTCTTATGATTAAGTTTTTACTCTTGATAAAGAATCCCATATCAAAGGTAAATTTGGACTGGTTAAGTGGAATTAAGATTGGGGATTACTCCTGAAAAGGAGACCCAGGTTAAGAGACTTGAAAAATTAAGGGACTTGGGGCTTACTCCTAAAGAGGATGCCCATATTTATGACTGGGACTTATTCTTGAAAGAGGAGGCCCAGGTTAATGATTATGATTAGGGCTTATTAATGAAAAGAGGCCCCAGGTTAATGAAATTATGGATGGGGCTTACTCCTGAGGAGGATGCCCAAATTAGGGGACTGGGGTTTACTCCTAAAAAGGAGGCCCATGTTAATGAGTTCTCTCATCTTAAAGGATGAGGTTGAATGAATGAAATATCAATATTTAGTGACATAAAGATGATTAAATCACTAGGTTTTGATAGATATTCCACATAATTCCTTTCAGATAAGGAATTCAAATCAAGAAATCATTCCATAAATGGCATTGAAGAGTGTCTTGAAGACTGAATCCTGAATAGGAGAGGTGGAATGGCTTAAGAGGGGTGAAATGGGCAAGAAGGGCACCCAAAAAGGCAGGGGTGGGCAAGTCCTGACATGCGCGCAGGTAGTGTGTGGGTGCGCAAGTCCTGGTCGCACATGTATAACTACGTGACATATGGGTACTTGCGTGATGGTTAACCAGCAGGGTAATACTTGAGAGACTCTTGGTTACTGCCTTTAGAATCATCTTGAGGTTCTTCCAAAAGAGTGGAACGCATGTTCTATTGAAGGAGTTAGGCGGCGCGCAAGTGTGGCCATTTCCCTTAAGGGCTGGCCACTCAGGCAAGCAAGTGTTGATGACTTTCAACACTTAGGCCTTCCTCCCCCTCCTTAGATCTTCTATTCTGGGTAAGAAATTACCTTCGATGTGTTTCGGAATCTTTGAGAAGAGACTAGTGCACCGGGAGCTCAAATCTGAGTTTCTGAAAAAATTCCTCCTAAAATGGGTGGCCCACATGGTCTATTTATAGGCTGGAGAAGACCGTGGGTGGTTATCACTTTGGGCGCGGAAGTCTACTTGGGCGACCATTGCGGCGCGCAAGTGTACTTGCGCAACCATTCTAGAACTTGAACGACCCTTGTGCAATATTCTTCTTATTCCTTCCATTGTCAATGTTTGATATTTGTCCAAATGTTGCATCATTTTGAGCTAATATAATCCCATTTCCAATCCTTAGACTCTATGATGGAAAGGAGCATCAACAGATGTGAAACATAGTGTATGACATATGAATCCTTACATGGAGACTCTAATTTCAATCAGTATCTCTAAAAAATGTAAGACCATAATATTTGAATTAGGATCTAAAACCTGGCCACCCAACCATATCATAAAATCCTCATATGCATGAGAAAATCCACATCATATTATAAGGAAATAATATCAAGGGGTAGAGAAATTGCATTTTCCATAATTGATCAAGATAATATTTCCCATTATCTTATTATGAATATCATTTTTTAATCACACTATTGATTTATTTCATGGAAAGTTTTTACATTTTATGTTTTTGAATCCTTTTTGAGTTTAACTGGAAAAATGGAAACTTTTGGAATTTAATAGTTATTAATTATTTCACTATTTTTGCCATTAAATTTTCATAACTATTCCAAATTGAAAACATCTTCTTTTATAGGTTTAAATTTTCATTGTTTTTTAATTTTATTCATCAGGACCTAATGACCAATCAATAATTTAGACGTCTAAATCCAACTCACAATGCGGGACTCAAAAATCGTGCATAGATCTGCATAATTTTATTGATGGGACCATATCTCTTAAATGGAAAAACCAAATGTGTTAAAATATATCATTGAAAAATAATATATTTATATTAAAAACATAAATTAATATAGTAGTTCTTTAATCATTCAATATAATTTCCATAAATTCTTTTGAACTAACTACATTAGAATAAGAACATTTATCTTTGGTAGATTTCATTTTCTGTGTAGAACAGAAATAACTCATACATTTTGTGGACATTCAAAATGAAATTTTGAGGGTAGACATGGATAATATATAACAAGAAATTTTATGAACATAAATTTTCCTTATTCATCCATTAATGATGTAATCCTTGCCAAAACCATCGGTGGAAATGATTAGAGCCAAAATTTTCAGTTGTTTGCCTATAAAAATGTACTCATTCTCAATGTATTAGGAAGATGTGGATGGAATTAGTTGTACATTTTTGTTTACTTTTATTTTATTTATTTTTTAATATTAATATTAATTTTCAGAATATTATAATCTCCTTATTCCCCTTATAACTTTATAGTTTTATATTTTATGTTTTCACCTCTTTCATGAGTATTGTGATATCTTATATTAATGATCATGAATAACTAAGCCGAGGAAGATCCGAGAGGAGTAATAAAGTAATGAAACCAAGTCATTTAACATTCATGATTTATGTTTCATGTTTTCTTAGATATTTTCAAATGGGGGTATTTGTGGGAAAGGTGCATTTGGGTCTCCACTTTCCACCTGAGACTTAGCTTTCACTTCTACAATATTCACCCATGACTGAGGAGGTTGATGTGAGGACACTCTGTGATCATTGAGAGAACCATATATTCACATAAATATGAATAGAATTATTTTCATAAAATTTATGTTGTGATTTCATTATGTAATTCTCCAAAAATAATGATATGATAAAAGATAACTCGAGGTGTTGCTCTTGGGAATGTCTCCTTTGTGTCTAAGACAATTTTATCTGCATTCATTCTATTTTAATTTTATTTTCATTTTTAAAGTTATTTTTTAATTTTATATTCTCAAATATCATTTATTTTTATTTTATATCAATAATAAAATAATATAAAAAATCAATTAGTATTAGTGTGATATTGACCGCAACATCTACTCAAGAGAATGACCTACGTCAGCCACTATACGCACATAGTTATAAATATATTTTGGAGTGTTCACAATAATTATTCTTCATTTTGGTGGAATTTATTTTTAGAAATGTTTTATTAACTCTTTAATATTAATCGCATTATGAAAATAATTAATTTTTTCATAAAAACTCAAAATATTATAGAAATTCCAAAAAATAAAATAAACAATTGGTCCAATATGAATTGAAATTATGATTATTATGCCTTGAATAACTACTATTAGGTGAAACAAGAGGAGAATAATATGAAATCATAGATGAAGGAACATAAATAAGAAATAAAAAAACTAAAGATCCATGCTTTCGGGATTGAAGAATATATTTGTTCAATGGTGCAACACCCTAATCCCGAACATGAATCTAAACATGTATGAGTGGTTGATGAGATTTTACCAATCAGTTTTTATGTTAATGAAAATACGGAGGGTGATATGGAGCTAATAATGGAGTTAATGTTATCATCCTACACTCAAACACAACTCTAAGAGGTCCATGATGTGGAAATTATTGCAGATTCAGCTATATGAGATCAACAGTTTTCAGAGATTCTTGGAAAAACATTGTTGAAGATAACCTAAAACACGATTTTCCCATAATTAATATTTAAAAATAAAACACCTTTTCTCATACTCATTGTTTTGATATTGATGAATAAAATCCACCATATGATATGGTGTTTCCAAGGTTCATTCCGAAAGAGATCAATTTTATAACTGATGTAATAGAATGAAAATATTTCTTAATTGAGTCATCCTGATTTAATTTTATTTTAGATTAATTGTTTTCAGAAACACACTTTAATGAAATATCTAATATAAAACAAATGGAGTGAAAACGGATGATATGAAATAGACCACCAAAGTTGTAGTGATCGATGTATAAGATCTATATAATCATGTTGTTATATACTTCCTTTAAAAAATATTTCATATCTTATAGAGGATGACACCACTGAAGTACACATAGAGAACCCCTATATTCTATTCCCACCCTCTATAGTCCTTACATTCTCTCTATATTATTTCGTGGGGGGTAATAAATTCTTATCCACTCTAGGGTTCTCTAATATTTTCTTTTACTCATGGAAACCAGAAATAGTAACATGTGTTGGTTTATCTCAATGAATCAAAATCCACTATCAGATATGGGGTAGTCCACTAAAAAATCCTAACTTGGGGTAGAAAATCATATCACACACTATGGGTTCTATACCAAGAATTATCCCTTTCTATCCCATTTATTTTGTTTTTCGTTTTTTTCTTATTTCATGTCATTTATTTCTGGTATTTTTAATATGGTATAATATTGTAGATTAACTCATGGTTGTCAATGAAAAATAAATCAGAATTTGTCATTCATTTCATTCTCATAGATTTAATTTTATTTTTTGTTAATATGGTTAATGTTAAAACGGCTTTACCAGTGGGGGTCAAACGAAATATGTAAAATAAAGTAACATGTTTTAAAATGCTTATATTAAATTTTATATATTATTTCCATATATTGATATACTAAAATCAATATTTTTCAATTTTTTAGTCACATGTTTTGATAGTGACTTCCAATTATAGAATAGTTTTTTAAATTTATAGAAAATGCTTCAACTCCTCATTTATGAAAGGGAACTCCTCTCCTCAAATCAGCAACACTCCAAAGTAATTTTCTTATACCAAACCATGCGAATATGAGACCCAAAAACCCTACTAAACATTCCATATCATCATGTATTTACAAAAGATTAACCATTGAGTATTTATTTGGAGATCCAAAGGAGGTTCTTTTCAGAGAAGGTATTCCTCTTCACTAGCTCATTAATATATTCATATTAATTTTACTCCATCAATTAAGACATAAAAATTAAAATATAAAAAAACAATTATATAATTTTTAATGATATTTTATTATATTTATGGAATTATATTCACCCATATCCATTTCCATTAAATGCGAATGAAACCCATTATTCATGGGTATGGTGGACTATCGTTATAATAACTTATGTAATTAGTTTTCCCTAAATGCATATCCTGACTATTGATGTTGATGGATTTAATATATATATATATATATATATTATTGATTAAATATTAATAATATTCGAAAAATAATATATTATATACATTTATAATTTACAAAAAATGGGAAACCGATAACATCATTCATGTATACGGAGGACTATCGCATCATGAAGATATGTGATTAATTTTTAATTACAACATCACAATAATGGAATATTTGTGTTTATTTAATGAAATAATTTTTTATTTATGATTAAATTATTTTTAACAGAATATAAAAAGAATCTTACCTTCTTTTCATCTTGGACGTTGAAAAATAGTGACATTACTCATGCATACATATGGATTAGCATCTCAATGATTATTACAATTATCATTTATCATAAAAATATTTCATGGATGGTTTTAAAAGTATAATTTAATTAATTGTGTTTTAAATATTTTAAGATTATTATTCAAGATAGGATAAAATAATGAGTTCCTTGACCATGGTAAAGGCATAAATTCCTTTTTGAATGTATGATGAAAATATCCACATAACAACTAATGTTTATGCAATTGATTAGGTAAAAAATTAAATTATTAACATAAATGAAGTAAATGGTTTATGTATATGGAATTAAACTAGGAAAATATTATTAATAATTAAATAATTTTACTAATTTTATTTTAAAGAAGATAAAATACATAAATAAAAATTCATAGACTTGATGAATGAGTTTCATCTCAAAACATCTTTTATTGAGACACATGATCATTTATAAACCTGATTTTATGTTAATTGTGTATATACTACCAATTTAAATATTATATAATAAATCCTTGATACATGTGAATTTTTAATTATAAAATTTATCTAAATATTTAATGAGATTTATGATTAAAAATTTATAAAATAAGTAAGGGTTTATGTTTCAATTTCATTTTATTCGGGGATTGTTTATTTTTTAATCAATTTACTAGGAAATCATTTGATCATTATATAATAAAAAATATTAATTTTATTGTAATCTGTTTTTTAAAGAAATTTTAATATAACAGTATGATTTTTCACTCTTTTGTACATAATTATATTGATAAAATGTTTGGTTTAAAGATAAAATTATTTATATCATTGGATAGATTCATTTTTTCTTCCATATCCATGTTTTCTTAAAAAATCATTAATATTTTTTAACATTTTCAAAAAAAATTAAACTATTAATGATTAAACCATGTTTGAATTTTTTTAAAATAGATTAATTTGAATGTTCTTGTCAGTTTTTTATGAGTCACTTTTTATCCTTTTTAAAACACATTAAAATGAATGATTCTTTTATCATACACTGCATTATTGGAACTACCCAATGTTATTAGAAATCAACTCTTTGAATATTATTTTATATATTTTAGGCTTATTTTCAGTTATAAATTTTTCTATAATATATTATAAATTTTATTTTTTTTAATAAGTTATTTCAAATTTAAAATTTCATTTTTCTGATTTAATATTTCATTACGTCATATAATGAAAATTTCATCAATGGAAAAATTCATTTCCTGTTATTGATTGACACTAAAATTATGTAAACATGCACAGATATATATATATATATCTCAAATATATTGCATGATTGTTATCCCTTAAAATGATGTAGTAATACATGTATCATGATTATCTATCACATTACTTCATTATGAAATTTTATTTGATTATGAGGTGAGATAATATTAGGAAACCCAGTTTATTTCCATGGTTAATTCATAAGTTAAACATATTATTGGTTTCCATTTAATAATTCCAAAAAATATAGAATATGTAATTATTGGTGTACTCATATAGAACTGGGTGAGACTCATATGACTTATATAAGGGGTGTTCCCAGATTTCACACCATTGTTTTGGGTAAATCATTTGTCTCATGATGTGTAATGTGTGGGATTAGAGGTAAATCTAATCTGTTATTGGAAATTGTCAACAAAGTGATTTTTAATAGGATCATATCCTTGTATCATGTTTATGTCATTGTATATAGTGCTAACACATATCCAATAATACCATGATCTTATGTACAATTTTTATTATGATATCATCACCATTCATTACGCTTGACCCCTCTATTTAGTGATATAATATTACAAATTTTTTGCTTCCATATAATTCTTATTCACTCACTAGATTATTTATATCACAACTTGTATTTATATATTCCATTGGTTAACACATGATGTTTCTTATTCTTAAATGGATTTGTGAACTCATACAGTGAATAAAATAAATATGTTCTATGTTTTCCTCACTATGATGTATTATGAATATTGACTTTCAAATATAGCAGGCCTCATATCCTTTATGGTTTCAATTGATAAATATTTTTTAAAATCATTAACAATATGTGTAAAAATGGTTCTTAATTTTGATTATAAGATAATTTTAACACACCCTTATATAATGGATCATTTAAAAATTATATAATTTTAAATTAATGTACATGAGTATCTTGTTAAAGGTCTGATACATCAATTAACATCAACATTGGGTTCTGATGATTTGATTGTTAATAAGATATATGGTTACATGAGATGATGCCTTAATTACACAGCATTGAATTTCATTATTTTTAATAATATATACCATTTCAATATTATCTTTTAATTTTTATGTTATCTCCATAGAGCTAAGTATCTTTCAAAAGATGACTTATAGTTTGCGTACCATCAACTGAATTATAAGGATGAGGAATTTCTAAAACAATCCAAACTAGATATGTGTATGATGATTATTTATTACCATATAGTTGAGAAATAAATCAATCGTATTTATATATCTTATAAATAGGTTCTCCCATTAAGTTTTGGATATGTTAATGGTTGTTATTTATTTATGGTATCTTGATTTATTCAAAAATTTATGACTATTATGAAGAAAATGTATTCTTTTTTCAAGAAACATTTAATAAAATGAAGTTATAAGAAAAAAATAGAAAATAGAATTTTTGGATATAGCTAATGTCATTCATTGGACACATTGAAAAGAAATATTTCATCATTCTTGAACACACTAAATCCAAAGTTTTTACTATGGGACAAGACCAAAAAATTTACTTATATTCATAGTTTTATTAGATTGTAAGGTAATTACCAATGATATATACAAAATACTTCATGGTTATATATCTAAATAAATATGTAATATATAAATTCATTAAGGTTTATATTGATAAAAAATGTGATTATTTATTCTTGGAATTAAAAATAAGATTTTAGAACACTCCAATTTTCTCTATACCATCCAAAAAAATTATTTATAATTTAAAATTATATTTATTTCAAAAAATTGTGTTTCATTTTAATTTAATATTATTTGATAATTTATTATGATTCATATAAATTGAAAACAATTGGAATAAATTATCTACAAAATGACCATGAACTAGTAGGTTTAATTTTTACATTAAAAATTTTGAGACATCATTATTATATATTCTTGCCTAATTTGAATACTAATATAATATTTTGATGTTTTTATACACATATAAGGATATGAACATGAGAGAGATGATATGGAAGAAATTGAAAATGATTTATGAATGCATGATTAATTATCATCCATGAAAATAATGGAATGTAGCTAATAAATTTAGTTTAAAGAATAATAATACATTAATAATTTTATATTTAGATCATTAACTATTGGTTAATGATTTGTTGAATTTTGGACTATATTATTTGTATGTTGTATATTACTCTATATTGTTTAAGTTGTCTGTTCAATCATCTCTATCAGAATGAATTTTGAATTCTTTGAAATAGAATCATGTTTTATATGAAAAGTTTTAATATTGTTAGAAGGGTTTATTTCTAGATTTTATGGTTTATGAATAAGGTGTTATAATGATTGAAACAATATCATGTGTCCCTTGTGTTTACTAGTTTTGGAATGTATGGATGAGAAATTATCTTTGTTCCACATTTTCTATTCACCCTAGTGATATAAAGATGTATAGTATCCTTCAAAAGTATTAATAGTTGGTTGAATGAAAATTGATATTGTAAACGTTACCGTGACATGTTTGACTTGTGAATAGGTTAAACCTGAAATTATTTATAAGGGGATACTTCAACCATTTCCTGTTCCATAATGGAAATGCTAAAATATATCCATGTATTCAAGGTGTAATTCATATATACATCTCTTAGTAATAATATGATTTTGATTATTGTTGATCAATTACGTAAATATGAGTACTTATATACCCATTGATATTCTACTTATTTTGGTAAATATTGTGAAATATACATAATGGATATAGTACAGTTGCATTTAGTTTCTCTATATATTTTATCTGACCATGATCCTAGGTTCAGTGTGAATTCTATTAAATGGGAATCAGAATTCATTGTGTATTGAATTAAATTTTTGTACAACTTTTCATCCATAATTTTATGGAAGGTCTATGTGACGGATTTTAACTATAGAATAAATGTTTCATGTTTTTCACTATATTATCATGGATGTTTGTATCAACATATTTTATTTGTTGATTTTTCTTATAATTTTTTCGTTAATTCATGTATACATATGGAACCACTTGAGTGATGATATATAATGTAGATCTAGACAATTTTTTATTGGGATGAATTAGGACTAATGATGTTGATTGGAATGGAGTTGGTAAAATAAATGATTAAGAAGGTGAATATTATTTATAAACATATAAGGATATCTTAGAGCATAATGAAAATATATGTATACAATCAAAGGAAATATTATTCCTTTAAATTAGTTGGTCATGATTTTTTAATGTATCAATACAGACAGGTGTCATATGTTTTGATGAAAATGGTATGGTAATAACCCAATTCATTGGATGGTATAAAATCCTTGATAATATTGGATCTATTTCATACTGAGTGACCTTGCCTCTGAGTGTATCCCATGAACACACTATATTTCATCTGTTAATAATAAAAAAATATATATTGAGTTCATATCAGGTTTTGAGACCATAGGTAGATCAGTTTGAAGAAAATCATTCTTACTAGGAACAACCATTATAGACTATTAAACATAGAGAAAAACTATTTTAGAATAAGTTTATTCACCATGTTATTGTTTTTTGGGAAACTATATAGTTGACGAAGGAACACTGGAATCCTAAAATTATTTGATGGAATGGTTTTCTTACTTGTTTAAAAAGTGAATAAAATTTTGACAATGAAATTACCAAATGAGATATAATTTAATAACCTAGGTAATGAATGTATAAAAAAATTTATGGTTAATTATTTTTCATAAATTATAATGTTATATTAATTATAAATATAATTTCTATTTTTTAAATTAAAAATTTCTATAGTTTTATGAAAATATTTTCTATTAAGGTTTTGATGAAAATTTATATGTATAATTTATAAAATTATTTATTGAGAAAATTGGAGACTTTTTTTGATTCATCAAATAAAAAATTGCATAATATCAATTTTTGTGATATTACTAAATATATTATTTAGTTTTGAATGGTGAAAAAAATAATTTAATAAAAAATTAATTTATTTATATTGAAAAAACCCCATAATATATTGAATTTATCCTAAATTAATATAAAATTAAGATATATTTAAAACAATTTATATACTACATAATAATCAATATTAAATGTGATCTTGGAATAAACATACATTTACACTTATGATGAAATTGTTTGGGAAATTGGTATTCATCGCGCTTTGTATGATACTTATATAATGAATTTATGAATAATATATATACTTAATTCATTAAAGATGATTATAAATTTATAAATAGAAAATTTAAATTTATTAAACATGGTCTACGTAATTTTTTCCAAAATTAATAATAAAAATATTAAAAATTCACCACCACATTAAACGGGTAAATTGAGTTTATATAGCATAAAAATATTCGATTAGGATGTCATTTTCATCTTTAATATTAATTGATTTAGTAAATTATAACTTCATCACCATTGGATTGATATTTTTTGGTTTATGGGATAGTTGTCCATGAATGTTTCTTATAAATTAATTTAAGCAATGATAATGAAAAAATATCACCCTATTATTTTAATTTATAATTTATTTTTATAAATTATAAAATTTCCATAAATTCTTATACAAATCGGACACAATAATTTTATAAATCAAAAGAAAATAATATATGATTTTAAAAATATAAAAAGTAATATAATTTGAATGAACTGTTGTGTTTTAAAAAAATTAGATAATTAATACATATTTTTCTTGTGTTAATGGTTTTTAGTTGAATTGTATCTTTTTGTTAATATTTATAATGCCAAAATAAATCGGTATTGTCAAAATTGACATTAATGATATTTTATAAAAAATATTATTTTATTTAATTATTTAAAATTCATAATGATATAATATTTAAATAATTTATATTTACACGGTTTAATGTTTTATCCATATTTAATGTGCTAACAAATAATCCTTTTATGGTAACTATATTGACTCGTAATGATTAAAAACATTTTCACAGCGGTAATTGACAAAATGGGATTACACAATTTAAGAAACTATTATAAGGGTGGAAGAACCACATAAACATGTAAAATTGATCATATATTAGGTTATTTTCTTTCTTCATCACACTACATTATAATATTATCATTTTTGGTCCATTTTATCCTAAATATTGATTATATTTATTAAAATCATTATAAAATTCCCTTGGTGGACCTAACTCTCTTATAAAATTGAACATAAAATCCTCTTTTAACAACAATTAATAATCTATTTTCATATTCCAATGATTAGTTAAATACCTTCCTTACAAATATTTCATTTTTATATAGTCGTGTTTTGATCTGATAAGCATAATAAAAATGGATTGGTGTAGACATTAAGAAGTTGTTTGAAATAAATGTTCATTTATTCATCAATATTTTTTATTATATATTATTAACTCTCCATAAAAACATAATTAAAAAATTTGAAATAAAAATACTATTATATTTCATTTTCTAATATTTTTTTATTCTTTTCAAATGACATATATCCGTCTAATATTCTGTCAAATGGGAAACTAAAACATCTATCATGTGTAAGAAATACTACTACCTCATGAACTGATTAAATTTCAAGTTCCAAAATATTTTCTTATATGTTTATATTCTCTTAAATATGTCATGAAAATAATTATTTTTGATTGAATGTATGATAAAGGTTATTTTGACTATATTTTAATATATTAAAAATGTTTTCAAATAATAAATCATTTGTGGATTTATGTAATGTTCACATTGTATTTACAACTACTTTTTAAATGTTTTAATGGTTTATTTTCAAAATATTTCTCTCTTATGTCTATATACATAAAATAATTTTATGTATGTATTTATAAGAATATAAATGAATTATAAATAACATTTAATGTCACATCAAATGTTATTTATAATTTTTTGAAATGGATTATTTTTTGTATTTTATATTTAGAGTTTTCAATTTCATTACAAATGAAAAAAATAGATGAAATTTTTTAACGTATATTGGGACAAAAATAGTTACCATAACTGTAACATTGTTCGGTTTGATTTATAAGATTGTATTTTTAATTTACTGAAAAAAACTTATTCGGTTTTTTTGGGAATCTTATTTTTTAAACCGATGTTTTAATATTAAAGGATTTATCAATGTCTAGAAATGTTTTCTTATTGGTGAAAATAAATTTTTTATAACTACTCGCTTTTTTGTGCCACAATTATGATATATATTATGATTTTTTTTGTAATTGGATACATAATAAACTAAGTATTAGTGGGTATCTAAAATACTTCCTATTCATTGGCTAATATTTATGTGGGATTTTGACCCTGAAGGATATTCTATTTGTAACCATTATAGTTATTTTTAACCGTGAAGCTCATTACTTTGGTAACGATGATGGTTATTCCATTTATGAAACTGAATCTTATTCTATATGTAAGAGTGATATGAAAACACTTCATAAATTTATCTACAATCTTTATATATTCTTTTAATGGGTTTTATGGAAATCCTATGTTTCCATAGGGATGATGTTTATGTAATTTTAAAGGAAAATTATTTCATAATTCATGATGGGGATAATTTTAATTTTTCAAAAATGGATTGCTAAAATTTCCCAGATATCAAAGAGAATGTCAGTTTTTCAATTTTTTTAAATGTAACACACTGAGATTTTATGAGAAATATTTTGTTTTTATGTATTATGTTATACGCAACACCAATGGAATCTTTCACTACACACAACACTGTCTTGGCTTGCGTTACATGCAATCGCGACCTTCCTCAATAGCGTGTGTAGTACGCAATACTGAGTTTCACGAAACATCGATATATTATTATAATATTTTTATGGACAAGCCGTTATGAATTGTATTAACTAAATTTTGAATTCTATAACATTATTATACATCATACACATTTTCTAGAACATGGTATGAGAACCAAATAATTTATTCAGGTAAAATAAAATTTTTTTTAAAAATGCAGTTTTGCCGCCTTTTGATGGCGTACCCACATTAAATATAGTTTTTGACATGTTTTTAAGTTCAATTTTAGAAAATAAAAAACTTTTTTGGAATCAGGATATAAAAAATTAATTTGTATAAAATTTTCATATTATTCTGATAACTTTCATATTTTGATGAATAGTAAAAACACGTTATATTTTAATTAAAAACAACTTTTTCATCACAATAATTTATATGGTTAAATTATAATATTGAATGTTTTTAAAGTATAAATAGAATATATTTTCATCATTTAATATAATGTATTTCATTAGCATTAATTTTTCATTGAATTCATAGGTAACAACATTTCAATCATTGGAAATGTTTTAACTTTTAAAACCCATTTTCTTAACAATGGGATTAATTTTAAATTATTTACTACATCTTTTATTTTTATAATTTTAAAAAATGGATTAAATATTTGAATTCATTGGGTCCAAATTATGTTAATAGGTTACTCTTATTTTTATTATTATGAATAGTAACTACGGTAATTTTTATTTACAGTATTTAAAGGTATATCGGGTAATTAATGGTACAAATAAGATTTTAAAATCACAGTAACACTTTCAAAACTTTTATTTGTTGAATAAAAGTAGACCCATATCACCTAAGGGTCTGAATATATTCATTTCATTGGTATTTGACCATGAAAATTATGTATTTATTATTAAAACTAAAGAAAATGACAACATTTCAGTCCCTTAAATCCATTAAATGTAATAATTTTAATTTAGTGATATATTTCATAAAACATCGAACATTATTAGTCTTCAGAAATAAAATAACATTATCTACATAATTTAAATATCTTTTGAATTTGTAGTGATTAAATAATCATCATTAATTATGACACAATAGTGATGTAGAAATTATTTTATTGATTGAAATATCAAATAAATCATTTTAAAAATATTAAAATAAATATTATATGAACTATTTAATGTAATCCAATAATTTTATAGATAAAAATGACATTTTATGAATCTAATAAATATTTTAGTTAGAAAATAACTTCTGTGTGGATTTTATTTAAATTCAAATAAATTAATATTGTCGAAATTGACACTATTGTTATTTTGTAAAAATAAAATATTATTAAATTGTTTAAAAATCACAAAAATATTTAATATTTAAAATTTAAAATTTATATGGTCTAATATGTCATAAAGTATACAATTATGGACAATTATCAACACATAAGTAATTATTTATAATGATTTAAAATGTAGAATATTAATACCACAAATAAAATTAAATAGATTAAATAAGGATAAATCAAGTTGATAATATTTAAAATAAATTCCCAACATGTCTAAATTTTATTATTTGATGAGATTACAACCCTATATCATCTAATCATATAATTTGATTAATTTTTTATGTTTTTATGCGGGTTTTGAATTTATATTAAATTAATATTTTTGAGGTTTCAAAAGGTGTCCCTCTCTTCCCTTATAAAAGGGCACCTCCTCCCTCTCCACCTCACACAATTTTGAGCCTTAAACCTCTAATAAACCCAGCCCATTTCCCTTATCTACTTTCCTAGAAACATACTATAGGTCGTGGTCTTCTTCAAAGACAAATTTTAGTGCCCTAAGTGGAGGTTTCAAAGAGGTGTGTCGAAGAAGAGGTAATATCTGTTACCGATTCATTCAAATATATTTCTTCTTCTACATACTATTATTTAGATATTTCATTATGAATTAGTTGCATCAGTATCACTCATATAATGATATTTTATTTTAAATAATAAACAACACTCTTTCACTTTCTATCCATCCTACGAAAAATGAAATCACCGCACGTGCGTACATACGGAATACCATCTCCTCTCTGTGGTGTAATCTATTTTCCACCACCACCTTACATAGATGGGTATAATGGTGTAATAAATAAATATATATTATTTTTGTAAAGTGATATTGATTCTGAAATAGTATACATAGACTTCAATACAATTCCACGATCATGGGAACGATATCATCACTCGTGCATACGTACAACCTACTGTCTCCAAGATGTGATGTGACTCATTCTACATGATATTCATTGAATACTGATTATACAAATAAATTTAATGATTAAATATGATATATATTACACTAATAACATTCTGTAAATGATGTATTTATAACCTGAAAATATGAATACAAATTTATTCGACAAAACATGCATAAGAACATAAGGCAATAAACACCCGAATAACAAGTAGCAATGAAATATTACTAATAAGAAGATAATAATATTACCATATATGATATAATAACAATGAATATTATTCTTTAATAAGTCAATGACATTATTTAAATCATTTTTCAGGAGGTTCGGATACGTACGAAGCAAATCATACCTAAGGTAAGGGAAAATATCACAATCTCATTTTTATCCGAGAGTGTTTATACTTCAGAATTTACTGGGGAATATTTGTCATCCACATCCATGTTACCCCAATATGTAATATTATTTATATCCTCCTACAATTTTTTAAATCTAATTTTAACCATTGGGGAGTTTTTAGTAAATGATATGAAAGGAATCTTTTGTCGTTTTTGGTATGAGGTACTTTTTTACTTTTCTGGACAAAGTAAGAGAAGAAATTTTTTTTAAACATATATGGATTGAATGGATTTTTATGATTTCATAGGACATTATTTCCATGAAACTTCATTAACAATTATTTATGTTTATTTTTATTTAGCTTAATTTAGTTTAAATTTTTATGACATGTTATGAAAGGGAAAATGTTTTTGAAGTAGAAAGTATATTTTACTCAAGAATGGAGTTCAAGTGTTTTATCAAAATTATATTCCATCTAAGATAATATAGGGTTATGTTTCTATCCATATTTTTTCTATGATTTTATTATGTTATGATGGAATTATTTTTATGATGTCCTTTTATCATATATGGATTATGTTATGATGGAATGATGTTTAAGAATCCCATTTTCATTACATGGGTTATGCTATGATGTATGATTTATGATATTATGGCACACATAAGAATGGTACCATTATGAGATTGGTGGGACCTATATCTCCCTCCAATTAATTGGGTAAAGATTTATATCTCATGAGATAGACATGGCTGGAACGGAAATTTAATCTGGTTCAGTGATACAGGACTGGAACGAGGAGTGAACTCGGTTAAGTAATGGACTTTGTCTTCTATGATGGTCTTCAAAAAGATCCTTGACTAATATGAAATGATTTTATATGATTATGTGAGTATTCCACAATTTTTTATGTTTTATGTTATGATTATTGGGATTACATTTTACTGTTATGATTTATCCCATGTTATGATGTTATGATCTCTTTTGCAGGTTAAGATTTTCAAAATGTTATGTTCTTATGAATATGATATGATTGGTATTTCATTTTTTTACCATTAATGAGCATTTGAGCTCACCTTTTTGTATGTTTTCTTTTTCCCAGGTCATGAAGAAGAGTAATAAGTTGTATATTCCAAAAGGGACTCTAGATATGATGAAATAAGCGGGATACAATGTAGATTCTTTGTGAACCAGTTGTTTATGTTTCCTAGTTTCTAAAGACACTATACCTATATTGTCCTACCATGGTTTTGTTAAATGTTGTAATAAGTATGCTTCTATACTGAAGTAATAACAATATATGTAATGTGTGGTTCGTTATAGATGGTATTAAAGGAAAATTATAGTCAACCGTTGGAAACTAGGATGTAAAAGCCTTAGTAAGAACTCTAACGATATGTCTAAACATAGAACACAATATTAGTGTTTTAGAAATGGCCATGAACAACCTATGATAAGACCTAAAGTGTGAAATTTTATTCTTGATTATGTGGTTTTGCTGTTATGATTAGTGTTTCTCACACTATGCTTCTTGGATTTAGTCAATGGCTGGAACCCGAACAAACCGTGTTAATACTGAATGTGATTGGAAATGCAATGATTGCCCCCCTAAGCAACCAAACGTTATGGGAGCTGGAAGGAAAAATCTTATAGCCATGCTCACACATCTTTCCCAAGATATTAATCATGTAGGACTTCCAAACGATAAAAGGAATGAGAAACATTATGTTGAATCCTTCATGAGTTAGTGTCCACCTTCATTCAGGGGGTCTTATGATCCATTAGTGGCTGAACAATGGAATAGTACAACTGAAAAAGATATTTTCAGTTCTACAATGTTCTGAACACGATAATTTCATCTTAGTAGTATATCATTTGGAAGGTGAAGCTGATCAATGGTGGAATATTATTAAGAATATGAGGCAAAGGGATGAAATTGATTCCATGGAATTGGACGAGTTCATGAACTTATTTTTCTATAGGTACTTCCCTCGTATTCTTCGAATAAAGATGGAGAAGGAGTTTATTGAACTAAATCAAAAGGATGATGAATCTGTTGGTACCTACGAAGAAAATTTTAAAATAATTGAAAGGTATGCTTTTGAAATTATTATCCAACCTAAGAGTAAAATTAATCGATTCTTTAGTGGCTTAAAACCATGTATTCGAAGGGCGTTAGCCATAAGGGACTTCAATAGCTATGAGGAAATTTTTCAATGTGCTCTCAAGGTTGAGATGGAGATTGGAGTAAGCCATCAGTCATATGGGTTTGATAAGAAGATGAAAATGGAATTCAAAGGGAAATATAAATACCACACTGAAAAAAAAAGATGAGTTTTCCCTTATGCTTAATGTGTGGAAATAAACATGGAGGGAATTTTCTAAATGGGACAAGTAAATGTTTCAAATGTGGAAAATGTATAAACTCGGACCTTCGTTCAGGTATGTTTTTCCATTTTATAGAGTTTTTATGAAAAATGGTTTTTCTGGAAATTTTCCAAGTACACGCTGTGTACTTTCTGAGTACATCCCGTGTACTCTGTTCCGGCTCGAAGCCGTGTGTTTTCCATGTCCGGGCCACACCCATGGTGTGTAAGGCTGAGATGGAGGCTGGTAATTTCGGAGTACAAAAAATTCTATGTACACACCGTGTACTCTAAAAGTACATGTCTTGTAATTTCTTTTTATTCATTAAATGGACCAGGGTCGCGCCTAACCCCCAAATACATCTTCTTATCTAGTTTTCGACCGTCCGGGAGCGTCTGTACGGCCGGATCTTCGACGGAGTCCTTCCTTGTCGTCCGTTCTCCTATTCGAGCACAGTCTATTGAGTTGGAATCACAGCGGTGAGCCCTTACTTATTCTTGAGCCTTGTTTCTTGATTCCTCCTTGTTTTCAAGTTATCTTGGGATGAACAGTTTGTGCGTTTTCTCAGATCTACATCTTTCTAAGGGGAATCTGTCGTTGAGGTTCACGTATATCGATATCCTAGGATCGAGGTAGGTGGTTTGTGCCTTTCTGTAGAATTTATTTGAGTATTTTGTGAAAATTACAGCAATAACCTTGAATGGGGTATTGCGTGTTTCCTATTTTGCCCTTGTTTCTTGCCTTCGTTTCTTAATTGCTTTAGTAGAGGTAATTGCTTTTGATTATAGTAATTTGTTTGTGCTCAGATTTCTTTTCCATGCTTGTTCTTCCTGTTTGGCATTTTCCAGTTTCCATGCCTAGTCGTTGGATAGTGGAACTGTTGTTTTATTTTACTGTTGAGCCTTAGTTGATAGCCAATTAGTTCTTGAGGTTTACATGGACGATACACACGCGCTGATCATGTTTAGTTACTCATGACTGTGAGAACCTAGAGTAGTATACCAAAGAGAGAACTGATGGAAGGGCTTCTCTAGAGTGTCTTTTAAATCACGATGAGAGACCATGTGGAGAATTGACGGAAGGGCTTATCCAAAGAGTATTTTAATTACGACGCAAGCAATATGGGGAATTGACGTTGAGTGCTTCCCTAGAGAGCCTTTAGCATGATACGAGACTATAGGGGGAATTGACAGTGAGTGCTTCCCCAGAGAGTCTGCTTAATTACGTAGCTGAACTAGAGGGGTGAGACTGTGTGTGCCTCCCAGAGGGTTTCTTGTACTTAGAGGTTGAACCATAGGGGCTAGTCTGTTAGAGCTACCCAGAGGGTTACCTGTTTTCTTTTTGTTGTTGACTGCTATACTTGTTAGAACTGTGGATTGTAGTGGTTTGCACTTTTCCGTTTACTACTTCTTGTTTTATAACTTCCATGTATTCATTGACTGTTAGGCACAAATCTTTGGGTGATTGCCTACTGGGATTGTATCTCACACCCTGTTTGGGACATGCTTTTGGGCCCAAGCAGACTATGTTGCTGCAGGTATAGACAAGGGCAAGAGCCCTTCTACATCAGGATCTTGACTGCACCAGGAGCTGGGGAGCATGGGACCAAGCCGTGGCTCACGATGCTGAGCAGATTTCTTTGTTTTTCTTTAGCACTTGGTTTTAGTTGTATTCTTTCACGTTGTTGTGTTTGATGTTTTCCATAGATACTTTTACCTGCTGCATTATTGTCATCACTGTTATATATCTGCATTGCTTCCATTGTTTGGTTTCGGTTGTTATGCATTTTGTTTACTGCTTCCGTTGTTTATTGTTGTTTCTTACCATGTATGCCTTACCGAATGAGGGCATAGTTTCCCCACCGACTCACCAAGGCCCTTGCTGCTAGTCGGCAGCCTCTGGTGTTTGGGGAAACGCGCTTAAGGTCATGTGGCGAACCGGGTACGGGGCACCAGTGGAGGGGCTCCGGACTTGGGACGTTACAAAGTGGTATTAGAGGGGTTCTTTTCTCTTTCATTACTATTTAGAGACCTTATCCAGGGATAGGATAGATTCGGTACATGGAATTAAGCTGTTATCGGGAGTAGCTAACCCGTGTACAGGGAAAAGACATACAACCTCGTTAATTGTAGTTTTCTGGTTTTGAGATTTTATGGTTGGTATGTTTTCGCCTAGAGTGATTCATATGACTTGTGTGGTTATTGTTTTGCGATTTCGGTTCTATTTCTATCGCAACCCAATGAGATGAGGGTATGACATCTCATGCATCATATAGGCACTTGTAGAAATCACATGTCATGCATTCTTACCATGCCATCTAGGGTGCATTAGCGATTGCATGCTGTTGTGACAAACTTTGTGTATATTATGCATGCGGTTGTGATAGTTGTTTGATAGATTCTCTGTTGTTGTGTTAGAAAATTGTTTCTTTGTTCCTTTCTTAAAATGAATGCCGAATTTTGGTTCTTGAGGTGTTATGGGCCCTCACGGATCAGAATTTGGCACCTTTTCCCTTGTTTTAGTATTTGTGGAATTCTGTGCAGTTTATGAGATACTGCCTAGAAAAAACTAGAAAACACGGCCTGTACTTTTTGGATACACGCCGTATAGTTTTCAGGCCATGTCACTGACCGTGTAAGCAGAACACGGTGTTGTGGGAGTAACTTCGGGAACACGCCATGTACCATTGGTACACGCCATGTGAGTTCGGAGCCATGTACCCGGCCCTGTCACTAACATTACGGGCCGGGGAATCTTGGGTAGAACACGTCGTGTCCATAGTGAACACGTCGTGTAGTCCTGTCTAGGTGCCTGGCCATGTCACAAACAACACTGGCTGGCGTGACCTTCTTTTCCACACGCCGTGTTTGTTCGGAACACGCCTTGTAGTCTTGCTCAGGTTCCCGACCGTGTCACCAACAACACGGGATGGTGTCTCCTTCTCCTATGCACACCGTGCTTGTTCGGAGCACACCGTGTAAGGTCTATCCGTGTAGACGGCCGTGTATTCAGCAACACGGACCATTGAAGCGTCGTCTAGTGGACACCGTGTTTTATTCGAACACGCCGTGCAGTCTCGGGTTGAGTCGGACCATGTGGGTTGGCCATGTTAGGAGACTCGGGAAGGGGAATAGTTTCTAGTACACGCCATGTGTGGGGGTCAACACGCCATGTAGTTTCAAGTGTACATGACTCGTAGGGAAGGAGTACACGCCTATGTCCGTGGTTTAAGTAGACATGTCGTGTAGTTTGATACACGTCGTGTAGTCGTGTTTTGCAATCTTGTGTGTTTTTTCCCATGTTCCCTTTTTGTACTCTTGTGTTCTCTGTCATTGTTTTCCTGATCTAAGGTGTGCTTTTGATATTTCATAGCTATGCCTCCGAGACGTCCTTCCGTCATACATATGTCGTCAGGAAGTGATCAGACGCTAGACGGGGCTGATCAGGGACTTCCTGTCGATCCCCCAGCTGATCCAGCCTTGGCACCGGTTGTTGTACCAGTTGCAGGTGCTGATGCATAGTTCAGGGAAGGTTTCATGAGGATGATGTAGGCCTTCCAGGGAGCACCACCTCCTGCCTCGTCTATGGAATACTTGACACATGACTTTCAACAGAAACATCTGCCCACGTTCTTGGAAGAGGGAGGACCACAGGCTGCAGAGTCATGGATGGAAGCCATGGTGACTATATTCAAGAATCTGGAGACTCCTCCAGAGAGGTGGTTCAAACTCGCCTTCTACATGCTCCGAGACTCCGCCATGAGGTGGTGGGACGTGATCTCATAGGCAGGTCAGCATCAGGCTATGACTTGGGAGGAGTTCTAGCGCATGTTTTACGACTACTTTTACCCGGAGACCCTGCGGGTCGATCGAGCCCAGGAGTTCACGAGCTTAGAGAAGGGTACTATATCTGTCATGGAGTATTCCTCTTGTTTCACTGAGCTACAGCGTTTTACACCCCTCAGGGATGGGAGTGGTGTGTTATTGGCGAGGAAGATTGAGGATGGAATCAGGAGGGAGATTCGCTCATAGGTGAACATCTTCCAGCTGACTTCCATTACATCCATAGTTAACCATGCACTGATTACGGAGCGCAATCTGAGTGACTCTGGAGCTACGAGTCAGGGCGGTTTTTCTTCCAGAGCTAGCTTTCCATCAGATGATAGCAAGAAGCACCATAGGGAGTCTACGCGTGGTGATTCGAGGAAGCGAGACACATCATCAGGCAGCAAAGTGACATGCTACCAGTGTGGCCGGACAGGGCACACGAGGCCGCAGTTCCAGAGAGACCCCCTGGAGTGCCGATCTTGCAGCATGTTGGGACACCATCAGTGTTTTTTCCAGGTTTTCCCATAAGCAGCAGGTGACCGGGGTTCTTCCATGAGTCCTCATCCAAGATCAGCCCCACCAGTCTCTCACCAGTCAGGGAACTAGAGTTCTTCCGACTGTTTGTGCTGAGGTGGAGGTCGAGGCCGTGGTGGTCAGCCACCAGTCCCGCAGCAACAGCAGGGAGGTTCAGCTCAGAGTGGTCAGTCAGGGGCGCAGGGCCACGGTGTAGGCTAGTCTTTCGTCATGGAGCAGACTTATCATGAGCAGGATCCCGACCCTTATACTATTCGAGATACGATTTTAGTAGCCTAAGTTTTATCTTCATCCCTTTTTGATACTGGTGCTACACATAGTTTTATCTCTATTTCCATTGTGGAGAGCCTTGGACTCTGCATCTTTTCTTCTGCCGACTCGTTGACACTAGACACACCTTTGGGAATGAGGACATCTAGTGTACGTCAGTGTAGAAAGTGCCCTCTCGAGGTTGCAGGGTAGCACTTCTTATGGGATCTCTATGTCATAGAGATGATAGGCAGTGATGTCATCCTTGGAATGGACTGGTTGATTCCCTTCTGGTAGTCGTCGACTACTATCGCCGCAGAGTGAGTTTCATCTCACCAGAACGCGAATCTTTCCTTCATAGAGGCGAATGGGACGTTCGGGCGAGTCGGGCGGGACTCGAGCATCTTGGGCTAGGAGGTGTGATAGCCCAGATTTCTAGTCTGTATCTGGATGACTAGGGGACTCCACAGTTGTACTTTCCTCCAGTGGTGTATCGCTTTAGGGATGTCTTTCCGGAGGACTTTTCAGGTTCGCCTCTAGAGCATGAGGAAGACTTTTCTATTGATCTCGTTCCAGGAGTGGCACCGGTGTCCATTCCTCCCTATAGGATGGCCACACCTGAGTTGCAGGAGATCAAGAAGCAGTTGGAGGTGCTAAAAGCTAAGGGTTTCATCAAACCCAGTACTTCTCCTTGGGGTTCGCTTGTTCTGTTTACGAAGAAGGCAGACGGTACCCTTCGGTTTTGTGTGGATTATCGGAAGCTGAACATGTTGACGGTCAAGAACCAATATCCTTTTCCACATATTTATGACCTTTTTGATCATCTTCGAGGAGCCCGGGTGTTCTCGAAGATTGACTTGAGGTCCAGTTATCATCAGTTGCACGTTAGACCAACAGATATACCCTCTGACAGCCTTCAGGAGTAGGTACGGTCTTTACGAGTATACAGTCATGTCGTTCGGTCTCACGAACACACCTACAGTTTTCATGGCACTAATGAACTGAGTGTTACATCCTTACTTGGACTCCTTCTTCGTGGTCTTCGTGGATGATATATTGGTGTACTCTCACACTCAACACAACCATGCCACCCATCTTGAGATCGTTCTGAGTACACTGAGAGAGCATCAAATTTATGCTGAACTCTCGAAGTGCCACTTATGGATGGATCAGATTCACTTCTAGGGTCATATCATATCAGAGATTGGAGTATCTGTGGACCTAGAGAAAGTGAGAGCTGTAGTTTCCTGGGAGCAGCTGAAGAACATTTTTGAGGTACGGAGCTTCCTAGGGCTGGCTGGATACTACAGACTCTTCATTCTGGACTTTTCCCGTTTAGAAGCACCTTTGATAGGTCTGACCATGAAAGGGGCAATGTTCCTATGGTCATATTCTTGTGAGTCAATATTTCAGTAGCTGGAAGGGAGCTTGACATCAGCACCGATACTAGTATTGCCAGAGCCAGGAAAGAGCTACACTGTTTACTGTGATGCTTCGTGTATCAGGCTGGGAGCTGTGCTTATGCAGGAAGATGGAGTCATTGCGTATGGGTCTCGGCAGCTGAGGCCACATGAGAGGAACTACCCTACGCATGATCTGGAGTTGGCAGCTGTTGTTCATGCTTTGCGCTGTTAGAGACACTATCTTCTGGGAGAGCACTTTGTGGTCTTCATTGACCACAAGAGTCTCAAGTCTAACTTCACTCAGCATGATTTGAATCTGAGGCAGTGCAGGTGTGTTGGGTATTTACAGTCTTTTGACTTCGAGCTTGCCTATACGCTGGGAAAGGGCAACGTTTTGGCAGACGCGTTGAGCCGGAGAACTCTGATTCATGCAGTTCTGGAGGCTAGTAGTGAGTGGCAGCTGATGGCTCTGTTCTATTAGATGCATCTAGAGGTTCACGACAGACGGGGACCGACTTTTCTATCTTTTTTAGCTGTTAACTCCATGATACTTGATCGGGTATAGATGAGGCAGCTATCAGACTCGGAAGGCTTAGTTTTGCGGGAGGGTGTGTCAGTAGAGGACCCTCTTCCTGGATGGACAGTGGGCGAGGATGAGATCTTTCATTTCCAATGACACATATGGGTGCCAACAGACATATACGAGGAGCTGATGTGGGATTTCTATTCATCAGATTGGGCAGTTCATCCTGGCATCCCCAAGATGTATCAGGATCTTCATCACCAGTACTGGTGGCCAAGTGTGAAGAAGGATGTTTCTGGTTTTTTCATGAGATGTTCTACTTGTCAGCAGGTGAAAGCAGAGCATCAGCGACCAGTAGGTCTCTTACAGTAGTTACTCATTCCGGAGTGGAAGTGGAACGATGCTGCGATGGACTTCGTGACTTGGTTTCCAAGATCACCTTGAGGGAACGATGCTGTTTGGGTTGTCGTCGACAGGCTTACGAAGGTTGCTCAATTCTTGACGATCAAGGAGACCTTTAGTGTCAATGATCTGGGACGACATTACATCAGGGAGATTGTGCGTCTGCATGGAGTTCCGCCCTCTATTATTTCAGACAGAGATGTGTGCTTTACCTCTCATTTCTGGCAGGGACTTCAGAAGGCCTTGTGTACACAGGTACTTTTGAGTACAACATACCATCCCCAGATTGTTGGCCAGTCCGAGCGCACAATCCATGTGCTCGAGGATATGCTCCGAGCTTGCATCCTTGACTTTGGCGATTCTTGGGATAAGCATATTCCACTGGTGGAGTTTGCTTAAAACAACAGTTTCCAGGCGACCATCCAGATTGAACCATTTGAGGCTTTGTACTATAGGTCATGCCGATCACCCTAATGCTGGATGGAGGTAGGAGAGGCAGCTTTTTTGGGACCTCGTCTTGTTCAGGAGACTTCAGAGCAGATAGAGCTGATTCGGAAGAGGATCTCTACAGCGCAGTCCCGACAGAAGTCTTATGCGGATCAATGGCGATGACCTCTGGAGTTCGAGGTTGGTGATCGGGTTTTCCTACATGTCGCACCTAGGTTGGGACACAAGAACATTCAGAGATAGGGTAAGCATTTGCCACGGTACGTCGGGCCATTTTAGATTTTGGAGAGAGTGGGTCCAGTCGCCTATCGGTTGCAGCTACCTCAGAGGTATCGGGCCATGCACAACGTCTTCCACATCTCTCAGCTCCGACGTTACTTTTCAGACCCATCTCACGTCTTTCATCCTGAGGAAGATGATTTTAATGCAGATACATAGTAAGAGGAGCATCCTATCCGGATTTTCGATCGTAGTACAAAGGTTCTCCATGGGCAGTCTGTTCCTCTAGTACGAGTGTTATGGCAGCACATGCGAGTACAGGACGAGAACTGGGAGAGGGAGGCCGATGTACGATGGTAGTGGCCGGAGCTATTCTGGGATCCTTTTTCTCCACCTAGTTAGGGAAATTCAGGGATAAATTTCTTTAAGGGGGACGTTTGTAAGAACCCGGACCTTCATTTAGGTATGTTTTTCCGTTTTCTGGAGTTTTTAAGAAAAATGGTTTTTCTGGAAATTTTCAAAGTACACACCGTGTACTTTCTGAGTACACGCCGTGTACTCTGTTCTGGCTCGAAGTCGTGTGCTGGCCATGTCCAGGCCACACACACGGTGTGTAAGGCGGAGGTGGAGGCCGGTTATTTCGGAGTACAGAAAATTCTAAGTACACGCCGTGTACTCTAAAAGTACACGCCGTGTACTTTTTTTTTGATTAAACGGACCAGGGTCAAACCTTACCCCCAAATACATCTTCTTCTCCAGTTTTCGACCATCTGGGAGCATCCGTACGGCTGGATCTTTAATGGAGTCATGCATCACCATCCGTTCTCCGATTCGAGCACGGTCGATTGCGTTGGAATCGTAGCAGTGAGTTATTCCTTCTTCTTGAGCCTTGTTTCCTGATTCCTCTTTGTATTCAAGTTATCATGGGATGAACATTTTGTGTGTTTTCTCAGATCTACGTCATTATAAGGGGAATATGTCATCGAGATTCACGTATATCGATCTCCAAGGATGGAGGTAGGTGGTTTGTGCCTTTCTGTAGAAAGTCTTTGAGTATTTTGTGCAAATTCCACCAATACCCTTGAACGGGGTATTGTGTGTTTCCTGTTTTCCCTTGTTTCTTGCCTACATTGCTTTCTTGCTTTATTAGAGGTTATTGCTTGTGATTAGAGTAATTTGGTTATACATAGATTTCTTTTCCATGCTGGTTTTTCCGGTTTGGCGTTTTCCAGTTGCCATGACTAGTCATAGGATAGTGGAACTATTGTTTTATTTTACAATTTAGCCTTAGTTGATAGCCAAGTAGTTCTTGAGGTTTACTTGGACGATACACACGCGTTGAGTATGTTTAGTTACTCAGGACTATGAGAACCTAGAATAGTAGACCAAAGAGAGAATTGACGGAAGGGCTTCTCCAGAGTGAATTTTAAATCAAGATGCGAGACTAAGTGGAGAATTGACAGATGGGCTTCTTCAGAGAGTCTTTTAATTACGACGCGGGCCATAGGGGCAATTGACATTGAGTGATTCCCTAGAGAGCCTTTAGCATGATACAAGACTATAGGGGGAATTGACGGTGAGTGCTTCCCCAGAGAGTCTGCTTAATTACGTAGCTAAACCAGAGGGGTGAGACTATGTGTGCCTCCCAAAGGGTTTCTTGTACATAGAGGTTGAACCATATGTGAAAGAGAGTGAGAGATACCCAAAGGGTTACCTGTTTTATTCTTGTTTTAGATTGCTATACTTGTTAGAACTGTGGATTTTAGCTGTTTGTGCTTTTCCATTTATTACTTCTTGTTTAATTACTGCCATGTATTCATTGACTGTTAGGCACAAGTCTTTGGGTGATTGCCTACCGGGTTTGTATCTCTCACCCTTTTGGGCCATGCTTTTGGGCCCAAGAAGACTCTGTTGCTGTAGGTATAGATAAGGGCAAGCACCCTTCTACTTTAGGATCTTGACTGCACCAGGAGCTGGGGAGCATGGGACCGAGCCGTGGCTCGCGATGCTGAGAATATTTCTTTGTTTTTCTTTTGCACTTGGTTTTAGTTGTATTCCAACATGTTGTTGTGTGTTCAGTTTTCCATAGATACTTGTACCTTCTTCATTATTGTCATCATTGTTATATATCTGCATTTCTTCCATTGGTTGGTTTCTGTTGTTATGCATGTTATTTACTGCTACCGCTTTTTATTGTTGTTTCTTTCCTTGTATACCTTACCGAATGACGACATAGTTTCCCCACCGACTCACCAAGGCCCTCGCTGCTAGTCGGCAGCCTCTGGAGTTCGGGGAAACGCGCTTAAGGTTATGTGGCGAACCAGGTACGGGGAACCAGTGGAGGGGATCTGAACATGGGACATTACAGAAAAGAAGGTAATCGGGCATTTGAATGCCGCAATTATGGGAAAAGGATGTATGGTGATGCGAACAAAGAAAAGGCTACATAGAATGAACCTCCTAAACATCAATGTTACAAGTTCAAGGAAATGGTGCATTATTCTAATCAATGCCCTAATCCAAGGGTTGTTGATGATGGTCGGCGTCAACAATCTCTTAAGGCCAAAGACAAAGGAATGTCACATTCAATTTCTATCGGTGATGTGAAGTGTGATAACGAAGTGGTGTAAGGTACAATTACCATCCAATCTAAAGTAGAAAATTTTTTATTTGATTCTGGATCCACCCACTCTTTTATTTTTTAAGAATTTTCAAAGGGTATCTCCATTTTACCTCAGCAGTTAGATATTGAGTTAGGAGTGACAACCCATAATGGCACAACAGTCACTTCAAAAGTTTACAATTCTTCTCCAATTGATGTTTGTGGGAATGTGTTTCCTACAAATCTTATGATCCTTCCTATAGTGTAATTTTATGTGATTCTGGGCATGGATTGGATTTCTTTATATGAATCACATATCAATTTCCAAATATGGGAAATCATATTTAATATTCTCGATCAATCTACTGTTATCTGTCGATGCAAGCATGAATATAACCTTCCAGTGGAAATTTCTTCCATCTTATGGGTCTTGGTTCCATTAAATGAAGGTTATTTATCTAAAATGGGTGGCAAGAAACTCACCATTAAGAATATTCCCATTGTACAAGAGTTTTATGATGTCTTTTCGAATAAATTTCCAGGTCTTCTACCAAATTCTGAAGCTGAGTTTTCAATAGAACTCATTCGGGGTGCTATGCCTATTTCAAAGACACTATATAGAATGGCCCCAATTGTTTTGCAGGAATTAAAGAAGAAACTCCATGACAATCTTGATAAGGGAATCAAATGCCCTAGTGCATCACCTTGGGGAGCACCTGTTCTGTTTCTTAAGAATAAAGATGGATCAATTAGACTCTCCATTGATTATCGAGAACATAACAAGATCACTATCAAGAAAAAATATCCTCTCCCATGCATTGATGAATTATTTGACCAACTACGTAGAGATCAATACTTTTCCAAGATGGATCTTCATTCAGGGTATCATCAATAAATGGTCAAAAGGGTGGATATACTAAAGATGACATTCCATACAAGGTATGGACACTATGAATTTAGAGTGATGCCATTTGGTCTTACTAATTCTCCTTCTATCTTCATGGATCTAATTAATAGAGTCTTTAGAGACTTTATTTATCAGTTTTTGGTAGTCTTTATAGACGATATTCTTGTCTCTTCAAAGAGATAGGAATAACATGAAGATCACTTGATAATTAGATTGATGTCCCTCAGAAAGGAGATGTTTTAGGCCAAATTTATGATGTGTGAATTTTTTCTTCAAAAAGATTCATTTTTGGGTCACATAATCTCAAAAGAGGGTATATCTGTGGATCTAACAAAAACAGAGGTTATTGAAAGATGGTCGAGACCACCAACAGTAACTGAGATCCGAAGATTTCTTGGTCTGGCTGGATATTATCGACATTTGCTGAATGATTTTTCAAGGTTATATAATCCACTCACCAGGTTGACTCAAAAAGTAGTTGTGTTAGATTGGACGGAGGAGTGTGAAAATAATTTCAAAGAGTTAAAACAATGGTTATCCAGTGCACATTTTCCCACACTGCCGTATAGTGGAGAAAGGTTTGTGATCTAAAGTGATGCATCCAAGAAGGTACTGGGGTGTGTTTTCATGCAAACTGATATGGTGATAGCTTATGCCTCACGACAGTTGGAAATCCAAGAGAAAAGTTACCCAACTCATGATTTGTAGTTAGCCGCGGTAATATTTGCATTAAAAATATGGAGGCATTATCTTTATGGTTAATGGTGTGATATTTATAATGATCATAAATTTTTAAAGTATATTTTCACACAAAAGGAGATGAATATGTGCCAAAGAAGATGGTTGGAGTTGATTAAGGACTACGACTGGTCAATTCATTATCACCCTGGGGAAGAAAACAAGGTGGCAGATTCATTGAGTCGACAAGACCATGCTAGCTTCTCCATGATGAGGATCACAAAAGATCCAATATTTATGGATTTACCAAGGATGGATCATGGAATTATAATAGAAGGGAAAAAATCTTATCTCTCTCAAATTAATTCTCAACCATCTATACAAGTGAAGATTAAATAAGAGGAAAAAGAAGATATAGAGTTACAAAAGAAGGTGAGAAATGTTCCTGAGCTCATCCTTGATTTTGATGGGATAATAGGGTTCATGAATCGGGGTTGTGTTCCTCCCATCCAAAAATTTAAGAAGGAGCTGCTGGATGAGGCTCATAATTCTTCATTCCCTATTCATCTAGGAAGCACCAAGACGTATAGGGACCTGAGAGAGTACTAATGGTGGGATGACATGAAAAAAGATGTTGTTGAATATGTCTTTTGATGCTTAGTTTGTCAGAAAGTTAAAGCTTTGAGACAGAAGTCTAAGGGGATGTTACAACCATTACCCATACCTGAATGGAAATGGGAAAACATCACTATGGACATTGGCACCATACTTCCTAAAACATCCAAAGGCAATTATTCTTTTTGGGTCATTGTTGATCGTCTTACGAAGTCGAAACACTTCATTTCTATTAGATAAGATTTCTCTCTGGATCATCTTTCCAGGATATATGAAAAGGAAGTGGTAATATTGCATGTAGTACCACTTTCCATTATATCTGATCGGGATCTGAGGTTTACCTCGATGTTCTGTCGAAGTCTCCAGCATACTTTAGATACAGAGTTGAGTTTCAACACTTCTTATCATCCTTAGGCAGAAGATCAGTCTTAGAGATCAATTCAAACTCCAGAAGATACGTTAATATCTTTCTCTATGGATTTCAATGGTGGTTGGGATCAACACCTACCTTTGGTGGAATTTTCTTATAATAATTGCTTTCCCTCCATTATTCAGATGGATCTTTATGAAGCTCTCTGTGGAATGAAATACATAACTCCAAGTGGTTGGGATGAAGTTGGGGAAAGAGTGCTATAATGACCTAATCTTATTGATAAAATGGAAGAAAAGGTCATATCTATTCAACAACACATAAGTGCAGCTTAGAGTCGACATAAATAATATGCCGATAACCGAAGAAAAGACCTAGAGTTTGAAGTGGGTGATAAAGTGTTCTTACGAATATCTCTTTGGAAGAGTGTAATGAGATTTGGAAAGAAGGGAAAGTTGAGCACTAGGTATATAGGTCCTTTCGAAATACTGGATCATGCTGGGAAGGTAGCTTACCAATTGGCTCTTCCACCAAATCTCTCTTAGGTTCATGATGTGTTCCATGTATCTCTCCTGAGAATGTACATACCAGATCCTTCACATGTACTTAGCTCAGAAGTTGTAGTGCTGGAGCAAGATCTCCCTTATGAAGAACAAATTATAGTGATTCTGGATCATAGCGAAAAAGTTCTACAGAACATGACCACTCACTTGGTGAATGTTTTATCGAGGAACCTCTAATTAGAAGAAGCTACATGTGAGCTTGAGGATATGATGATGGGATGTATCCTCATCTGTTTGTTACAAAGTGACAAATTTCGAGGGTGAAATTAATTTTAAGGGGGGTAGAATGTAACACCCTGATATTTTATGAGAAATATTTTGTTTTTATGTATTATCTTGTACACAACACCAAATAAATATTTCACTACACACAACACTGTCTTGGATTTCGTTACACACAATCACAACCTTCCTCGATAGCGTGTGTCGTACGCAATACCGAGTTTCACAAAACATCGATATATTGTTATAATATTAATATGGACTACTCGTTATGAATATTAGTAACTAAAATTTAAATTTTATAACATTATTATCCATGTTAAACATTTTCTAGAACATGGTATGAGATCAAAATAAATTTTTCAAGTAAAATAAGTATTTTTCAAAAAATAATGTTCTGTCACCTTTTGGTGGCACACCCACTTTAAATCTATTTTTGACATTATTATAAGTTCAATTTGACAAAATAATTTTTTTTGGAATCAGGATATAAAATTTTACTTTTTATAAATTTTTCACATTATTCTGATAACATTCATATTTTGATGAATAGTAAAAACACGCTATATTTTAATTAAAAACATCTTTTTTCATTGCTATAATTTATATGGTTAAATTATAATATTTAATGATTTAAATTATAAATAGAATATATTTTTACCATTTAATATAATTTATGTCATTACCTTTAATTTTACATAGAATTCATAGACAAAACATTTCAATCTTTGGCAATGTTTTAACTTTTAAAACTCGTTTCATAACAAAGGGATTAATTTTAAATTAATTACTACATATTCTATGTTTTGAATTTTGAAAAATGGATTCCATATTTTAATTCAGTGGGTCCAAATTATGTTAATATGTTACTCTTCTTTTTTTATATTATGAATAATAACTACGGTAATTTTTATTGACTGTAGTTAAAGGTAAATCGGGTAATTAATGGTAAAAATAAGATTAAAAAATTTCCCTAACACTTGAAAACATTATATTAGATGACTAAAAGTAGAGCCATATCACCTATGGGTCGGAATAGATTCATTTCATGTCCATTGACCATGAAAATGATGTAATTATTATTAAAACTGAAGAAAGTGACAAATGTCACTCTCTTGAGTCCTATAAGTTTAAAAATTTTAATTTAGTGATAAACTTCATAAAATATCAAAAATGAGTAGTCTCTAGAAATCTAATAACATTATATAATTCATGTGAATTTATTTTTAATTTTTAGGAATTATATAGTCATCATTAATTATGACACAATAATGATGATTAAATTATTTTATTGATTGAAATATCAAATAAATGGTTTTAAAAATATCAAAATAAATATTATATGAACTATATAATGTACTCCACGAATTTTATAGATACAAATTAAATGTTATTAATCTACTAAATCATTTATTTAGAACAAATCTTCTGTTTGGATTTTATTTAAATTCAGATAAATGAATAGTGTCAAAATTGACACTATTGTTATTTTATAAAAATAACATATTATAAAATTGTTTAAAAATCAAAAAAATATTTAAAATATGTAAATTAAATTTATATGTTCGAAAATGTCATAATGTATACAATTATGTACAATTAACAACACATAAGTAATTATTTATAATGATTTAAAATTTATAATATTATTACCACAAATAAAATTAAATAGATTAAATAAGGATAAATCAAGATGATAATGTTTAAAATAAATTCCCAACATCTCTAAATTTTTTTGGTTGATTATATTACAACCCTATATCATATAATCTTATAATTTTATTATTTTTGTATGTTTTTTTGTGGGGTTTGAATTTATATTAAATTAATATTTTTGAGGTTTCCAATGGTGCCCCTCTCCTCCCTTATAAAAGGGCACCTCCTCCCTCTCTTACTCACACAATTTTGAGCCTTAAATCTCGGCCAAAAACTGCTCAGTTCCCTTCTCAACATCCCTAGAAACATTCTAGAGGTCCTGGTCTACTTCAAACACCAATTTCAGGGCCCCAAGAGGAGGTTTCAAAGAGGCGTATCGAAGAATAGGTAATATCCTCTACTGATTTTTTCAAATTTATTTCTTCTTATACTTACTCTTTTTTAGTTGTTTTATTATGAATTAATAACATCAGTATCACTCATATAATGATATCTTATTATAAATATGAAACAACCCTATTTCATCTTCTATCCATCCTACGAAAAATGAAATCACCGCGTGTGCGTACGTATGGAATACCGTCTCCACGCCGTGGTGTAATATGTTTTCCAGACCACCATACTTTGATGAGTATAATGGTGTAAAGAAAAAAAATATGTGATTATTGTAAATTTATATTTACTCTTAAATAGTATCCATACCCTTCAATACAATTCCACGATCATGGGAATGATATCATAACTCGTGCGTACGTACGACCTACCATCTCCACGATGGGATGCGACTCGTTCTACAAGATCGTAAATGAATAATGAGTATATAAATGAATTGAATGAATAAATATGATATATATTAAACTAATACCATTCTAGAAATTAGGTATCTATAACCTAAAAAGAAGAATAAGAGTTTATTCGACAAAACATGCATAAGAACATAAAGCAATGAACACCCAAATAACAAGTAACAACGAAATATTACTAATAAGAAGATAAAAATATGACCATATATGATATCATACCAATAAATATGATTCTGTAATAAGTCGATGAAATTATTTAAATAATTATACGAGAGGTCTGGCTATGTACGATGCAAATCGGACATAAGGTAAGGGAAAATCTGGTAATCTCATTTTTATCTGATATTGGCTATACTTCAGATTTTACAGGGGAATATTTATCATCCAAATCCATGTTTCCTCAATATGTAATATTATTTATATCCTCCTAAAATTGTTTAAATCAAATTTTACCCATTGGTGAGTTTTTAATAAAATATATTAAAGGAATATTTTTTTCGTTTTTGGTACGAGATACATTTTCACTTTTCTAGCCAAAATACGAGAAGAATTTTTTTAACTTATATAGAATGAATGGATTTTTATGATTTTATAGAAAATTTTTTACATGAAGCTTCCTTTAAATGTTTTCATGTTTAATTTTAAGTAACTTATTTTGGTTTGAAATTTTATGACATGTTATGAAATTAAAAATGTTTTTTAAGTAGAAAGGATATTTTCCTCCAGAATGGAGTTCAAGTGTTTTATCAAAATTATTTTCCATCTAATATAATATATTATTCTGTTTCTATCCCTATTTTTACATTGATTTAATTTTTTTATGAAGGAATTATTTTTATGATGTCCTTTTAGCTTATATGGATTATGTTATGAGGACATGATGTTTAAGAATCCCATTTTTATTACATGGGTTATGCTATGATGTATGATTTATGATCTTGTGGCACACATTAGAATGGTATCATTATGAGATTCGTGGGACCGATATCTGCCTCCAATTCATTTGGTAATGATTTATATCTCATGAGATATACATGGATGGAATGACAACTTAATACGGTTCAGTGATACAGGACTGGAATATGGAGGGAACTCGGTTCAGTAATGGACTTTGTCCGCTATGGCGGTCATGGAAAAGATCCTTGAATAATATGAAATTATTTTCTATGATTATGTGTGTATGACACGATGTTTCATGTTTTATGTTATGATTATTGGGATTAAATTTTACAACTATGAATTATCCCATGTTATGATATTATGATCTCTTTTTCAAGTTAATATTTTCAAAATGTTATGTTCTTATGAATATGATAAGATTGATATTTCATTTGTTTACCCTTACAGAGCATTTGAGCTCACCTTTTTGTATGTTTTATTTTCAACGGGCCAGGAAGAAGATTATTAAGTAGGATATTCCAAAAAGGACTCTTGATATGATGAAATAAATGGGAGACAATGTAGATGCTTTGTGAACTAGTTGATTATGTTTCCCAGTTTCTAAAGACACTAAACCTATACGGTCCTACCATGGTTTTGTTATATGTTGTAATATGTATTCTTCAATCTTGATGTAATGATAATTTATGTAAATTATTGGTCATTATGTTACATATGTTTTATTATGAAATTATTTTCATAACTATTTATAATGATATTAATATATTTGAAAAAACAAATTCAACCCAATGTTTTATTAAATGAAATATTTAACAATAAAACATGGACTAATGGGTTATTTCAATTATTTTATGTCCCATATTCATATTTTGGTGTTAATTAAATGTTTTGAAATGTATTTGATAGCATTTTAGGGATGGTTATGGACATGAATGAGGTAAAAAAAGAATATTTTACTGATAAATTAAAAAATTAAAACATGATATATCACAAATGTTTTGTTTTTTAGGAAAAATTGATACTAAGAGAATTTTTCCAAAATTTACTGAATGGGTTCGTTATAAAATAGTTATGAACCAACTCTTTTAAACTCTAAATATAAAAATTACCCTCAATATGGATGAAATTTAATTAATGAAATAATAATAATGATTATGCAATTATTATTTTTTGGAACAAAAAATAATTATCAATAATGAAATGTAACAATGTATGAAATGTACGGTAATTATTATAAATCATCAAAATTTGATAGTTTTTACCCATTATTTTCAATGAATAATCATTGATCTATTTTTTTAGATAGAAAATGGTATATATATTATCTGTTTGAATAAAAATCCATTTTGTATTCAAATTATTCTTTAATGAGATGGTAAAAATATCATGAGAATAAATATTTGAAAATATAAAAGGAATGTAGAAGATAATTAATTAATTTTCCTAAATGAAGAAAAATGATAAAAATTTTGAGTAAGAAGATAAAGTGATACCATTATAATAAAAATCACTAAAGTCTTAGAAGGATTCATTGATGTGTTATGTTAGTTACCTTAAATTTAAAATAATATTGAAATAAATAATTATTAATTGTGATTAATCAATGATTTGGAGTTGTTCATATAATTTATGGTTAATATTTTTTAATTATTAATTAATAATTGTTCTCATATATGTTATATTATTGAATTAGATTATTCAAAATATGAATAATCTAAAATAAATAATAAATGTTTTATTAAATAAAGAATTTTTTTCGATGGTATATATTATATTTCCCATAAATAAAATATATATAAAGACATTTTCAACTCATATAATGATTGGAATTAATAAATTCAAAAAAATTCTATATTACCTCGGTGAAATTATAACTTTTATATGACAAATATTATTTTAGAAATTGTGATTTATGGATCCAATGATAGAAATTATCGCTTTAAACCATTATAATAGATAGATAATGATACACCTCAAATCATATGTTTAATGAAATCATTAACTTTTTTACAATCCTCATTTTTTATTTCATTTTCATCATAAAGGTTTTAATGGATTTTATAAGATGGAATTTTAGGATTCATACATAGTAATAGATGCAATTTTCTTATTTGTTGCTAGTCATAGTACAACCCAGTTTTCACACTATGAAAAATAGATTTGAAAGGGGGTCTTATGATATTGATGGGTGTTGGGACATGAATCACATACTAATTGTTCATTTCATTAGGTTTGTAAATATTACACCATATTATTAACTATGTAAGGGTAGTCGGTATTTTTAATTTTTTCTATGAGTATGAAACTACACCATGACTCAAAGGAATACACTATAATGTGAGAATTTTATGGGTACCTCATTGTTTAATTTGTATTCATACCACTACAAACCTCCTAAGTAGATTATCATTAATTTAAATTAAACAGATTTAATGAAAAAGGCTTATTAGTTGTGGATTCACCATTCACTCACAACATCCATTGGAATAATACTCCCCTCCTTGGTGCCTCCTCTTCTATTAGGTCAATCCCATAATCTAATATTATATTATAGTAATTATTATCCTAGGGGGTCAATATATTTAAGTATACCATTCCTCATTTGTCATATTCTAGGTTTATCAATTTATTATCCTGTAATTAAAAGATAGTGACATAAATTAAGGTATAATGATGGATTCCTCAATTTATTCTTTGATAGGTAAATTTATATATAGAATCCATATAGGATGTCTTTGAAATTTATATGTTAGGTGGTTGTTATCCATTTCCCTTATGTTTTAATGTGTGACATGTTTTTTGTGACATGAACACACTATAAGGATTGTGATAATTCTCTAGTATAAAACTACATGATTTATCATCATATTTAATAATTGGATAAATAATTCTAATATATGTAACAAAAAATTTTATTATGTTAATAAATTAACTATATTTAATTATGAATATAAAATTGTATTTTTTTGTCAAAATTATTTTTTTGATGTAAATGTCAATTGTGAATTTGGTGCTTTGGATAAATAGATAATGTAATCTGATGACGCTACTTATAAAAATTGACCGAGCCTTTTCTATTATAGAAACCCATACATTTGGAAATATTTATTTATATTTTTTATGCCAATAATATGATCAGATTAAAAAATAATCAGTAATAATCTATATTGTATGTTTCTAGAAGAAAACTAGTAAACTATTGAAGATGTAATTAATTAATTAAAGGGATACATTAATGGTGGAAGAACCATGAATTTGTAATGATAAAGGAAATATAGTATATAATTTTTTAATTACCTTTATCTTGTTCAATTTTTCATGACTATATGTGCTTGAGAAGTCAATAATATTAATTAAAAAGAGTCAATTGGAATCTATAAATACTCTATTGATGTGTGAAAATTTGATTTGTGTTGATAATTATATTGGAATTCATGTGGATCTTGTTAGTGATCATAATTACGATTCCTTATTGAATAAGAAAAATTATAAATATTTAGATAATAAAATTAGAAAAGGAAATTAGAAATTTTAATTATCATATTCCATCTTTGTAAAAATTATTAAATTCTATATAAGGATCCCAAGACAAAAAAAGAGATGATTTAATTCCGGAAGACTTCGAGATTTGATGGATAATTTACATCTACATAAGGATGAAATGAGTTAATGAGGATGATGCATACTTAGCAAGGATTGTAAAATTTGTAAGGATCATTGTCGTCGTGTGAATGGAATGTCAATAAAAAAATATGGATGATATATGATTTGGAGGTTGATTATAATTATAAATATAAATTAAATTACTATAATAATATTAATGTAAATATTTTGGGATTAGCTATATCATAGAGATTGAATTTTTTAGTTTATATATATATATATGTATCAAGAATAAAAATGTAAAGTAATAAATAAAAAACCATGTTACATTTATAATATTCATGGAATTAAATGTGATTGTGTATTAAAATATTGTCGATATAAGCTTCGTATGATAAAATAATTAGTAAAATAAGGATATTTCATATATCATCTATCTATGGTATATTTTGAGCATTCATGTAGCATAATGATTTTAATGCATACATGGAATGAGTTTTGGAATGAATTAAAAGATCAAATTTCATGGTGTTTTAATGAAGGTCACGATATTCAAATATTACAATGATGAACACAATATATCTTATGGGAGGTTTAATATAATATCTAAATAGTGAAATAATGAGAAATAATTTTTAAAAAACTATTTATATTTCAATGATAATACAACCTCATAATTGAGATTTTAATATTTTACATTTTTATATATGGAATCATTATTCATGTAACTATTAATATAATAAATGATTGAGATGAAGGAAATCATATGAGTGTGAAACATATAATTATGTGGATAAAAAAACCCGGAATTATTAATTAAATAAAATATGGCTATAAAATATAATTGTTATAAAATCATAAATATAAACACATGATGTCCTAGAGTATTTAATGGACTAATAATTTACCATATAATTTATGATATTGTGAGATAGATTATGATCAACCAATCTAGTTAGGGCCTTCATCCCTTCATATTCTTATAGATGTGAGAACATGTTTTTCAAAAAAATCATAACACTTTATAAGGATAAAATATATCAAACTATTATAATAAAAATATAATTAAAAATGAACATTACAATTTTCGTTCGATATTTTTAGTAGTAAAATGTTATTATTTCTTGTGGGAATCAAAAAGGATCATAGTGTAACACTATTATGAAGTGATCATAAAGATTCCTTCTATAATGTAATGAATTAATAGTATAGAATATATGATTTGGGTGTATAACCAAAGAATATTTTGAGTTGGATAAAAAAATGGTCTAACCATATAAATATTATTAATGAGTTATTCCATTATTTATTACATCACAATGGTAAAAAGATGGTATTTACTCATTTATTTTTATAAGTTGATAAATTTATATAATAATGTAAAAAAATATATTATTCCATTGATTCACCCCCTCTTAGTGATTCTCAAATGAACTAGGATCTAAAATTAGTATATTATAAAAACAAGATTTTACCTATATGTCCCAAGATATTACTAGGAATGGATAATATAAATTAAATAAATTAAAATGATTTCATTACATTTTCTGAAAAATATATTATAGTTTGGAGAGTATGATATTACCCTATCATCCATATATTGTTCCTGAATTAATATATTATTCCATAATGGGGCACTAAAAACTTATTAAGGGTTATCTTATGTAGATTTATGATATGATAGAATTGGACATTGATGTAAAAGAAAAAAATTCCATCGTTTTGTCTCTCAAAAATATTTTATACAAAATTAATAGGGATTCAGAAAAAAAAACATAAATTTTTTATTAATCAGGTAGTGGATATAAATATAAATTTAAATTCATAGAGATAAAATTTGATACATAAATGAATGTAATTGAGGATTTCATTAAAGCTGAATAAGAAAATATTAATGACTAAATTACATACGTATATGATATATTGAAAAATATCTGGTGAGTCTAAGGAGTGCTAGAAGAATATACTATTCTAAAAAAGGTTATGAGAGATTTTAGAGATAGAGTTCATCCAATTTTAGTCTCTTTATATGTTAAAGAGATTCTATATTTAGGTAACACATAAAAAATTATCATGTCTTTTGGAAATACAATATATAAAAATTTAAAAAATAGGGTAGAAACAAAATGGAAATTACATATAGGTCTAGTATAGAATCATGGGGACCTAAAGTGGTGGATTCCAAGTGTGTCCCCACACACAATTTTATAAAAATTACAGGGTAAGAAGACTATAGTTAAATAAATATTCCAAGATACTATCCACTGTTTTCAATAAGCTTGTAAAAATAAAATTATATTACCCTCATGGAAGGTGTGAGGAATCATTGTAATGTTATGAAATTTATTCTTATAGAACCATTCTAAATAGGTACTATAGCAATGGATGGGATTGTGACCACACATAAAACACACCAATAGAGAATAATATCAATTGACCACATAGATAATTATTTCCATTTTCATAGGTATAACCCATTTTTTTGTATATTTATATTCAACTAAGAAAAGTGAACCTTCACAATACAATGTAGATTAATGAAAAACAACAAAACCATTCGGGTCATGAATAATTGATCCTAAAGGAATAACTCATAGGATTCATGATCAATATGTGTTGGGTATGAACCCCTTCTTATGTAAATTATATTTATCCAAATACACATATAAATCACTTATTTTTCTAAAATATATATGTCATAGTCGTTGGATAAATATATTGATTCAAGGGAAAAGTTTAAAATATTTTTTTATTGTGAATAAGCTGAGATCCAGTGAATGGAACCGGGACATGTTCGTTGTATTTTTATTGAATGATCTACTATGACACATATCATTCCATGCCACCCAAAAAACAAACAATAAAACATAATGATAATAATTTTATAATGAGATTCATCTTCATAACTTAACATACAATGCATTAAAGTTGAGAAAAAATGATCCACTATGCGTAATGCCACAACACCTCATATAAATACACCATGGATAGAGTAACAGAAACAAATGAAATTTTCCCCATCCAATGTGTAATGAATACTCTATGATTTAGAATTCCAAAAAAATACTAATATTTTTTAGTGAAGAATCCATTTGAAAAAGAATGATTTTAGATGCACTAAAAATGAAAATTGATCATAACTCTATGTTTTCAACATAATATAACTCCTACACAAGCATCAAATTCATGAGGAATACAGTGATAGTTAAATGAATTATTGTGATTAATAAACCCCATCCAAAATGAGTAATGAACTTACTATATGATTCATCCATTGGTTGGATTTTAAAAAAATGAATTCGATATGATGAATTACTATAGTAAAATCTAGGTGATTTATATCTTATTAGAAGGTGGATTCTAGTTATAAACATTCTAGGAAGAAAATATGGTTCCTCGACTAGTTATATTTCTAAAAGGTCATATGACCTTTTCCATTAATATAAATAGTGTTATCTAAAATGATGTGGGTGACATCTCAATGAAAATCCCAATGTTGATATTATGTAGATTTTAAGTGAGGATAACTGATGTGGTTGGAAACATTTTTCATTTTGATAATCTCAAAATATGTTTAATTCCATATTAAATCCCTTTATATTAAATTTCATTCAGGTGTTACATGTTGTCATCAATTTTCAAGATATTGATACCCCTCCTCAAAAGGATGATGTTACATTTACTAGATAGCTCATTGATTTGTTTCTTCTAGATTATAACTCCAAATTATATAATTGAAGGTGATCTCATTCCTCTTATTGATATATATGGGGCCCAAATGTTAGGGGAATATAAATAGGGATTAAGGATAAAATTCTATTATCCTAACCAGTCCTACCACCAAAAAAAAATATGAAACTCTTCCATTTATTATTATTACTATAGTTCTATGAATAATTTTTTAATTGATATGGATAAAAATATATCCACTGGATAATAGATATCATAGATTGTTCATAACAATTTAAATTTTTAAAATTAATATTTATAATGATTTAGATTTTGATGCCATAAGAATGATAATTTTTAAAAATCATGAAGATGTATAACCAAACTATAATAACGTTGAGGAATATAATAAATTGTTTGAAATTACTATATCAATTTTATTAATGATATTTATGTTAATAAATGGGAAAGTTAAATCAAACAATTCATCATGATGATATATTTATAATGGAATTTTTACTTTTAAAAAAATACATTAAAAAGTGATGTATAATTAAAATTAGGAAATGTTGATGGTCAAGCCTAGATGATGGATTTTTGTAAAATATCAGGAGAACCTAAAAAATCTATTTGGAATGTGAAAATAGGATGGACATGGTATGAATGACTCTATGACTATCCTACTAGATTGTCAGTAATTAAGGATAAAAATAATGAATAATTATTCCCATAATGTCACACCCTGACCACGGACTCTCGTGTTTTTCTTCTTTTCCCGATCTCGTGACTTTGGGAATAGTTGCATTGGGTCCAAGATTGAATTTTATTTTAAGCGTTGATGTTTTCGGTGGGACTCGGGCTAGTGCGCAGTCACCGCACTACTAGTGGTCATCGTGCATTCGGTCTGGGTGGGTGCGCAGTCACCACACATTAGGCCCGATCGTGCGTTCGGACCTAGTGAGTGCGCGGTTGCCCACCTGTTTAGATAAATAATAAAGATTAAATGAATAAATTAAATTGAAAAGAATCTAATATGATATTTAATAATAATAATAACAATAATTTATAATATTGTTATTATTATTATTATTCTTATTAATGTTATTATTATTAATATTATCGTTATTAAAATTGTTTTATTATTATTATCTTTTACAATTATTTTATATTATTTTTTTTATTTTTATTTCTCTTTCTTCCTCTTTCTTGTTCTCTTTTCATTTTTTTCTTCTTTTCTGTTATTCCACACGGTGTTGCCCCACTATCCCCCTGGTTTTGGAGCGCTCCCTTAGTCTTCACCGGGTCTTCCCCCTGCCGACTCCCTACTACCTAGATCCCATCGCCTCCCTTCCTTTCCTCAGCAGGACCACCTAGCACCTCCCCCTGTTTCTCCTCCTTGCATGAATCCGATGGTGCACCCCCTAGCACTCTGTCAGAACCTCTCAGCCAGAACCTCTCTGCTGCACCACCCTCCTGTTACTTGGATCCCGTCCTCCGCCTATCCCAGCCTCCCCCTTCCTCCACAAAGCACCTCACCTTGCCCCTGTCATGCTTCTCCTACCTCCTCATAGCCAGGCTGAGCTGCACCTCCGCCCTCTCTACGGACTACCCGGCCTTTTTTCAGGCACTTCCTCCTACTACCCTTGTAGCACTGCCCCCCAGTTTTCCCTGTTGTTGCTCCTCCTAACTATTGCTGCACTCTGTTCCAGCCGCCCTCCAACTGTGAAGCAATCCAAGGCACCCGACTCCCGCTCTCCCCCTCCTTGCAGTCCAGCAGCCCGCAACTGCTCCACCTCCTCCTCTCCGTAGCTGCCACCTACTCCTAACACCCTGCCAGCATCGTGTCTCCCTCAGGCCGCCTCACGCATTCCAGCACCACCCCTTCCCTGTAGCACACCCCAACCCCCCCTTGCAGCAGCTTCCAGGGTAGGCCATTGCTTCTAGTTGCCATCCTTGTCAAGTGCGCATGCACTCCGCGCCACCCTCTCATGTAGCCAACCAACCAGCCCCAGCAGCACTGCCTGACTTATGCTCGAGCAACCTACCGACGACATGACCTTCTCGAACCTCCCTACTCTAGCTGATCGGCACTCGGCCGCCCCTTCCTCCTGGTTTGTCACCCCGTCGCTTACCCTCCGTAGCCCGCTGTTTCTATCCAACCACCATTTTTTCATTGCGCGACCCACCGGTGGCGGCTCACTCCCCTCCTTCCGGCTAACACAACGATGTCTCTGTCGCGCGCTCCAATAGAGCATACCTCCGGAGTTTCACCTTCCTCACCCCCTTGCTGCAATCTAGTCGCCACCCCCTACTAGGCCCCATCTTCTGTCACTACCCGCTGATGCCCGGTTCACTCGCGCCCTGCCCATCGACTACCTCGCATCGCCGCTGTCTAGCGTCCCTCGCCGCACCCCTGGTCAGATGGTGTCCAGCGGCGGATGCCTTCCGCTATTCCGGCACGATGCCCACCGGTGGTCTTTTTCTAGTCGCAACCCCCCGTTGGTATACCCCTTTTATTTTATTCTCGTTTGATATTTATATTTGGTATATATATATATATATTCCATGGGTTGATTGGATTTTTTATAAATTAAATGTTATTTGGGTCAGTTTAACTTTTTAGGACACACGCGTGGCATTTCCGAGGGAGCCCCATCATCACGCTTTGTTTCTGAGATTCCTTCGTCGTCACGCATTAGTTTCATGGTGACAGTTTCTTCACATCTCTTGGTTTCATATACATTAATTTGGGTTTTCTGGTTGTTTTTTTGATTTATTAGTGTTTTGTTTGTAGTAAATTGGACCATACTATGTGGTGTCAGATGTGCGTCTCCAATTTCATCTCGGTCTCGAGGTAGGTCCCCCACTAGAATCACCTTTAAATTTAGAATTTATTAATTGCTTTATGTTTTATTAATTTTTAAAAATGTAAAATAATATAATATAAGTAATTTTTAAATGATTATTTTGTGTAAAAAGAATCCTTTATTTTATACAAGACACTTGAAATATTTTCATGATTAGTGGACACCCTGTAGTGAAAGAATGCCAGTTTGGCCTTTAAACATAATTCATGAAATTTCGAATGTAGTTCTGGTTTTAAGGATAAATGATTTCTTCTGAATAAGTGTTTTGAGTTTTCTTTAGAAATAAGGGTTTTCATTAAAGATGGTGAAGGCCCATCTGGAAATTTTATAAAATAAATCATTTTGGAAAAACTCACATTGGGGTTACTCAAGGGTGATCGTTGGTGTGCATTGACTGTGTGAGTAGTGTGTAATATTTGTTCCTCATGACTGATTGATTTACATTGTGGAGACACCCGTTTTTATAGCTTGTGTTGACATGGGAACCGGGCATAGTGAGTGAATCTTCTGAGAATGATTCCTGCACTAGTTTAGATTACACACTAGCTAGTGTCCCCATAGCAGGGGAATACTGAGTTATAGCGCCTATGGGGATTGGGCCCCTTGGTTAGGCCATGAAGGGATATACCAGGCGTTAGGGCGTTATGACTTCATCAAGTTAGATCATTCTTTCAGTATTAGTTGCATGTATAGTATGTTCTGGATTGTTCATGATCTCCTATGTTCGACCCATGTTTCTTTTAGTGTTTATTTGTATGTGGCGGATTATTGATTGGTCTTGTCCTGTTGTTGGCCACTATGTGCCACCCTTTTCCATTTCCATTGGTGTGTGTTGTGTTTTATGAGTCCTTTTTCCTTTTTGGATAATAACTGAAGTTTGGATTTCTAAATTCTTCGCAGAAAAAGTATTAAAAAGAAATATACTTATTCCTTTCAAATATTAAACTTGTTTTTAAATTAAAAAGGGAAATCAGTTAATACTCGTTTTAGAAATTAAAGAGTTTGTGGAAACTAATATTTTATATAATTTAGGTCAAACCTAAAATTGGAAAAATTTTCATTTAATGGTAGTGCATTGCGAATAGATACCGGGCTACCTTACTGATTTTTAATAATAATGCCTATAGTTCTTTTCTGTTATTAGTGTTTGTGCAGGCAAAAACTTGGGTGTGTTCGCCTCGGGTGATGTTTGGTCGTGAGTTGGAGAGTGACCCGTGAAGTCACACGGATATAGTGGTTGTCTCTTTCAGTGAGTTTTATTTTCATTTTTTCTTGTTTAGTTACATTACTTTTTTTATTTATTTTGCGTTACTCCGTTTTATTTTTTCTGCATTATTTATTTATTTTAACTACGGAAAATCGTTCTCACCGCCTCTGTTGATTCCTCGGCACTTTTCGCCAGCCCGAGAGGATCAGGAATGCCTCTTGAGCCATTTCACGGACTGACTAAGGTGATCGGTTCATGGTTGACCTTGGTTGGTTTGTGACACATAATTAGACTGAAAATATTGAATGAACATGGCTTAGTGGAAATACATCGATTTATTATTATTTCTAAAAAACTACAAGGATCCACCTCAATCAATTTATTTTATTTTAGTTAAAAGGTAGGGGATTGATGGAGATGAATTTAAAAGTGATCTAAATATGATTTCAAAATCAAATAAATTATATAATTAAATCAACTTTGAATATTTTAAATGTTGAGTCAAAACATGTTTTGACATTTCCATTAATCATTTGTTTTGGAAATCACAAATCACACACATAGTAATCACATATATTGTTTATTTTGTATTATTTAACAATCATTAACTCTCACATTGTTTTTAATGTTTGATGTAACCTTATGAATGTTCTGTTTGTTCTTAATACACATTGATTTATTTGCTGTTTCTGAATCATAACCATGTTATGCATTACATCGTAGTCTGTAATCGTATCCTGACTATATATTGCATTATAATAAGAAATCGTAACAAGGTTGAGTACAACATTGTAACCATGTATCATATTAAATATATGTATTGTATCACAATATCTTGTATCATGCATCATAACCAGGTTAAGTACCAGATCTTATTAATACATCATAACTAGGTTAAGTACTGAATCGTAATAGTATATCAAAATCACAATATCTTAACCAGGTTTTGCATCATCACCCAATTAGGCATCATAATTTTATTATGTATTGTACCCAATGATCGTACCCAGATTAAATATTTTTCATTGTAATAATGATATGAATCATATGATGTTTATAATTTTTAATTATTATGCGTTGGTATCTTGATTATCCTAGAAAACAAGTTATGTATTGCACTTTTGAAAAATATCACACTCTTATCATAGCTTTAATACTGTTTTCATGTATCTTATACTCATTGTTTTATACTTTTGTGACTACTATATTCTAACTAAAATGAATTCGTTGATTTGGTCATTATCAAATCAAAATGATGTTGTGTATTCTGTTTTTGGTTTGACAGTTGTAATTACAGGTGTCTAGGTCCCTCCATGTTTTTTAATGAAATATGAGTGTTGGTGAAAATATGACAGTTGGAACCGGAAGCATATAAATAAGTGGTCATTCAAACAATAATATCTTACTTTTTATTCTATCATGTTCTAGAGTGATATGTTGTGACTTATCTCTTGCTTCTTGTGAAATCCTTGAATATTCATGAATTAAAATGATGGTTCCATGTTCTTGCATTGCTATAATTGATTTGTTTCATCTTTGTGTGACTGATCATTGTGATAACGTTCGAGGGATTCCGTGGATAAGAAGGCATTTTGTCAATCACCGTATTGAGGGCCTTCAATTTCTTGAAGGATGGAGGGGACAATTATCTTCTAAATCAAGGACTTCTTGATATAGGAAGACAGTCCTACTGATCATCGTATCGAGGGATTACTAAGGTGGTGGTAAGACATACCTTCTATCCTTTGTGAAAGGATACCCATCTCTTTTTGTTAAATGAATTGTAATACATATACATTTTCACATCTATTTGTATTTGAAATTGAATTGAATTGATTCCACTTTCTATTCATATTCATTTCAATTGTAATTGATTCAATTACAATTCATTCATAAAATATTATATTAGTGGATTCTATACATTTGATGGTAGAATATTTTACATTTGTATACCATTGATCACTTTATTCATTTCAAAAAAAATTGTTTTTACAATACTTATAATATTACATCACATCATATCCATCAGATCCAAGTCCTGTATGATCAATTGTATTGCCTGTAAATTGTATTAGTTTAAGATATCTTAAACAAAGATCATTCTTAAGTGTTTAAATATAATGTTCTTAAACATAAAATTCACCCCCTCTTGTATTGTTCCATATGATGTTAATATATATCTATATTACAATCCATTAATTGGTATTAGATGAGGTTCCACATTTTTTATTATATTCTTTATTACTATTGGAAATACAATTTTATTTTTTTTACAAATATTTGGTTTATAACTATTTAGTAATCTAACTCATAGAGTATAAAAATATTGTTTTATAATATGGATGGAATGAGTATTGAATCAATGGACATTCTAAACCCAAATATACCACCTATATTTTATGGGAAGGATTATGATTACTAGAGAGATAAAATGAAGAATTTTGTAATTAATAATGGAGTACAGAACCTTATCATGCCTACTAGAGGTTATAAATTCCCAAAAAAGGAAGTCGAACCTTCACCATTCAAGAGAAAAATTAATATCAACTAAATTAGAATGTATTTAATACATTGTTGTGTTCCAGGACTAGAAATATATATAGTCAGAAATCATCTTGTGGAGAATCCAATAGTATTTGGATGAAATTATAAGTCCCACATTTTGGTACATCCAATGACATAGAAACAAGAAGAGAAAGGCTTTGAGCAGAATTTCATGGGTTTCTATTTTGTTTTGGAGAAATCATATGCAATGTGAAACAATGATTAATGACAGTCGTCAATAGTCTATAATCCATGGGTGAAAATTGTATTAATAACAAAGCATGTATAGACAATATTTTGATATTATACTTAATGGGTGGGAAAAATGGAAAGCTATTGACGAAAACAAGAATGTTTTTCAAATTAATCATGATGATTTATTTGGAAATCTTTTTCTACCTGAGATAAAAAATGAAAAGAGAAGGTGAAATCAATAAGAAGAAGAATGGAAATGGGAGTATAGATTTTACTACTACTAAAGCGAAGACACCGAAATAGATAACAAGATCCAAAAGCTAAGAAATCTATTGTCATATCAAAATCAGTGATAGTGATCACTCAGGTAATGAGTTAGCCAATATTACTCAAAGGATGAAAAATATTTTTGGAATTAAAGACATTCCATACAAATTAAAAAAGAACTATAGAAAATAAAATAATGATTCTGAGGTCACTTTTTATGAAGGCAAAAGAGAAGGTTATATTAGACCAGATTTTTCATTACTAAAAACAAAAGACCGAAAGGATAAAAATTCTAAAAAAACAATAAAAATTATTTCAAGTCAACGAAAAACAACGTTTTGATGGAAAAAAATACATGGATTTCAGGTAGTGGTGATTCATCCAAACAATCCTCAAATTACGAGTCTTCTGGTCAGAGAAACATAGGAATCATAATAAGAATAACAATTTAATATCATTGCTGCATGGCTAAGGTACACAATACTAAATCCCTTAAAAATGTATCATTAAATATAAATTTTCTTGATGAGAAACATTCTTTCTCCTCTAATGAAGAATTTTCCTCAGTAGGGAAAAAATTACCATCTTTTGAGGAAGTATCTAGATTTCCAAAATTACATGAGATTCAAAATACATAACTCACTAAAAATCACGATCTGGAGAATTATTGAATATCTAATCTTACAAAAAATGTATCAGATATTTCAAATGATCTTGATCATAAAAATATTTATTTTGAAAATATTTCAAATTATCTTAATGAATATTGTTTCGAGAAGGATAATCTTTGTAAATAATATGAACAAATTTTATTCAAGAAAAATGTTTCTGAAATAAAAAATAATTCCAAAACAATTTCGTGGGAGAGTCATAATTTATTCATTAGACTAAAATATGAAATATTTTCTCTTAAAAAACATTTATCAAATTTTACTTATGTTATGGAAAACATTGATAAGATGTACACTCAAATTCTTCCATTAAGGAAAACATCATGATTTGAATACACTCATTTAGAACTGATTTTTAGTAGTAACTTTTTTGTTCATCAAAGTTCCCCATTTTGTATGATATGTCAATGTAGTGGAAATTGTGGATGATTTTGTTATCTTAATTAAACTCAATAATTAGGATTTCACAAATCCCAGTTTTTTCAATCAAATTTGGATTCTCATGTATATTTTATCTAACATTTATGGAGCCAAACAAGTTTGGGTTCAAAAAAAAATGGAATTTTTTTTCATGAATATAAGAGTTGTTCTAACAAACAGAACAATTGGTACATGGATAGTGATTGTTTTTGACATTGTAAGGGTAACAAATATTTATTTGAAAATAATTTTTTAATAAATGGTTAAAGAGTGACCTTCATAGATAAAATTCAGGGAATGATCATTTGTATATATAGTATTGTTCATTTAGGAAAAGTTTTAATTTCAATTGTTTTGTCTTTCAGATGTGTTTAGAACAACCTTATAAGAATATTTCAATTATTTGATGAAGGTTACCTTGTGGATTTTAGGAATGATAAATGTTTCTCCCCAATTCCAAGGAAAAATTCATTCATTATTCTCATAGGCATGAGAATGTATACATAATAAAATTAGAAGACCTTAGGAGTGAGAACATACCATGCTTAAATGCAATGGAAGATCAATATTAGTTATATCATAGAATGTTAGGAAACTTCTCATAATAAAAATTTGAAATAATTCAATGAAATGACTTTTTAAGGATCTACCAGATCTTAGGTTTAATTCTTCAATGGTTTGTGACCATTTTCAACATGGAAGGTAACATAAAACTATCTTTAAAACAATCAATTATGTTTCAACAATTAATGAATTATAGTTACTGAACTTGGATTTTTTCGGTCCTACTCTAACTGGAAGCATTAGAGAAAAACATATTTTTAGTTGATGACAACTAGATTAATATGTATATATTTTATAGAAAATACATCTGAATCCTTTATCTATTTATAAACTTTTAGAGCCCAAGTTAAAAATGAGAAAACCCTCCCATTGAAAACTATATGTATTGATCATGTTTGATAATTTAAAAATTTAGATTTTGAATACTTTTGTTGAAAGAAAGGTATTTTTAAAAACTATTATGTTATAAGAACCACTAAAAAATGGTGTTGTTGAGAGAATGATTCATATTCTTCAGGAAATGAAAAGAACAATGATCATTGAATACACAATTGCTATGCATTTATGGTCTAAATATGTTAGTAATTCCTATTATACTATAAATTGTTTTTTAATTATAACTTTATTATTAAAACATAATATAAATTGTGGAATGGAAGAAAAACCTAAAAATTCATAATTTAGAGTGTTTGGATAAAAAGTATCCATATTGAATATAAATGAAAATTTACATTTGTTTGCACCCAAATTTGATATTGGAATTTTTCAACGTTATTCTACAACAGTTAAGGATTATTTGGTTTTTAATAAAAACTATTGTAATATTGGAGAAATAGTACATGTTTGTTTAAACAGAGCACATTATTTTTTAAAAAAGTCTTTACCTACATCAACTGATGTATTTTCAAAAAAATATTACCATCATTTTATTAAAAACACATCTGAAAATGGAAATTCTCAAGAAAATGTTTCTGAAACATTTACCCCAGAAGACATCCAATCATATGTTTATGAAAAGGTTGTAAAAAACCTATTTAAATTATTTCATAAGAATTATCCCAGTGATAATATCATTGGAGATGTAAATCAACATGTAAGGACCATAAATTTGTTGATAAATGAAATAGAACATCCTTTCCTAATTTCAAAATTTGAAACTCAAACATCAAATAAATCCTTAGGTGGTAATTATTGGATTAAGGCAAAGAATGAATAAATATGTCAATTTCAGGGGAATCAAGTATGGACCTTGGTTGCAAAATCTACAGAAAAAACCGTATTTCGTTTAAAATGTCATTTTTTTAATCAAAAGTGATAAAATTGGAGTCATTGTTAGAAATGAAGAAAGAATTTTTGTTAATGTCTATAGTTAATAAGAGTCAATAGATTATGAAAAACCCTCTAAATCAATAGCTATACTTGATTCCATTTGAATACTATTATCCTTTTCAGAATACTTAAATTGAAATCATTTTCAAATGGATTTAAAATGTGTTTTTTTCAAAAGTATTTTTCAAGAAGAAATATAATTGATCTACCCCTTAGTTTTGTAGATCCGAAAAATTTAGATAATTTTTTTAAACTATCCAAATATTTTTATGGCCATAAACAATCCCCCTGATCTTGGTATGATGGACTCACAAGATTTCTTCTACAAAATAATTATGTAATATGTACTATAGATCAATCTCTTTTAATAAAAATGGAAAATAAAAATGTTTTTATTCTAAAAAGTTATGTTTATGACATTATATTCAGCTGTACTCAATAATTGTTAACTAATTGTATTGAAAATATAATGAAATGTGAGATTTAAATGAGTATGACAGGTGAGTTAACATTTTTTTTATGTTTTCAAAATATCTCAAAAACCGAAAGGAACAAACATATCTCAACATATTTATATAAATGACTTACTCAAAATGAATGGATATAAAAACACTATAAGAATTATCACTCTAATAGGTACCTCAGATACAATTGATCTTGATGAAGCTGGGATACCAGTACATAAAGCCATTTTTAGATGTATGATAGGAAGCATGTTATACATCACATCTAGTCATCCAGAAAAAATATTTTCTGTATTATTATGTGCAATATACCAATCTAATCCAAAACAATTTCATTTCAAAGCACAAAAAATAATTTTACTACAGAAAGGGAACTATAGATTTCAGACGATTAAATTATTATGCAAAGATATTGTTTTGAAATGTTTTTCATATGATGACATTGGTATTTGTAGAATGGATAGAAAGAGTATATCCAGAACATTTCATTTTTTAGGATATTATTTGGATTCTTGGAAATGAATGAAGAAACACTTTGTAACGCTCTCCACAGCTTAAGCTGAATATATGGGAGATTGAATTTGTTGTGCCCTGGTGTTTTGGATGCAATACACACTCACTGACATTGGTGTGAGTTTCTCAAAAACTGAAATACTATGTGACAATACTAGTGCCTTTTCTCTTAGTAAAAACCCTTCATATCACTCATATGAAAAACACATAGATATTGGGAATTACTTTAATAAATATCACACACTAAAAATAGATATTGTTTTACAATTCCATGGAACACAAGAACAACCCTTTAACATTTTCAAAAAACCATTATCTTCTTGATCGATATGAATATATTAAACAAAAACTATGATAGATCACTGCAATGTAATAATTCACATATATATCTTGTTTATGCCATCTCCTAGCATTTAGTTACTCCTTTTCAAATAGGGAATATACATTTTATTTCACTTTTTTATTTTTCAATAAATTGGTATTAATCATTAGTTTTCTTTTATAGGTTTTTGAAATTTATCAGTTTTATGTTAATATGATTTTCATGTTTTAGTTTCAATTTTTTTTGTACAAGATTAACACTATCGTTATTGAATTGTCTAATCTATTCTAAATTATTGATATTTCATTACATTATTGGTATTGAATAATTTTTATTTGATTAACTTATTTGTATTAAATTATCAATATCGGTTATGGACTATTAATGTGGATTATTCAATCGGTTCAAAATAATCAGTACCAACCTATTTGATTTAATCATATTTTGATACTTTATATTTTCTTGTTTTGTATTCATAAGAACAATATATTGAAACCATAATATCTATCCTATTACTTCGACATGCATATTTTCTGAAACCTTAATTTGGTTGTTTTGATTGTTCTTTCGCATTTTTTTCTTTTACTTTTAAATTAATTTCACTCTGAATACAATTTTATTTTAAAGAGAACATAAATAGTTAAAATTCATTTTTGACCATTGGATCTCTATGATATAATCTTGAAAGTCAATTACCATTTAAGAAATCTATCATACATCGATTTCATCTGTGTTTTCTCCCAAGATAATCTTCTTTATAAATCGTCAGCAATGTTCTATTGGTTCTTACCTTAGTTTTCATAATCTGTGTTCTTCTAAACTATCGTAATCAATAGGTTATTCTGGGTGCTAGTTAGCTTTTAATGATAGAGTCTACTACTTAATCTTCGAAAGAAATTCCACTAAAATTTTTCACGTCCATGAATTTCCATAGTGAAAGGCTGGTCTCCTGATATTTTTATGAGTCTTTTGATTCTTCTTAAAATAGAATTATATGTATCCAGGGATATGAATAAATTTTTGTGGAATGACTTGGTCTGATTAATATCATGTCTATCATGATGACATGTTACAATTTTATGAATCTGTAGATATATATAATGATAATAAAATTTATTTTAAGATGTATGGAAAGAATCATACAACCCCTTAAAAATAGGTAGCTATGATTCTAGATGTTCTATTTCATAGAGATTCATTATGTCCTTATCATAAGATACTGGAAGCCGATAGATCCTTTTATATGTTAAAAGCCAAGGAATCCCTTTTTTAAATTAATGAGGTTTAAGAAAAAGTGAGACGTCTCTCATGAAAAAATATACTTATATCCCTTTGGATTCAAGGTTTTTTGGTGCTGAGAAAAAGTGATAAAGAAACATTTAATGTTTTAGATGTCTACGTGTTTGACTATTTGGTGAACATGAGGAATTTAAACATTATGGGTAATATTTTCCAAAAAATTATGAATATAAAATTCATTGGTATAAAATCACTTCTCATCATGTTTCCCACCATTATAAGTATGTCTCTGAAAGTATGCTTGGGTTTGTGTAATATTGCAATTACGTTAGATCTGACTTTCATCAAATAGCACTTCATTAGTAATGATAATATAATGATACTCAAATTACATTTCAATTTGGAATTGAAATTTTTTGAGAGTGATTTGGATACTTAGAATGAAAATAATGTTGCTGAATGTAGTGAGAAACCTTATAATCCATCCAAGTCATCTTCGAACAAATGAATGGAAGTAATCGATACAACTCCAAAACCCTAAAAAAACAAAATTCTATATCCAATATGCTTACTTCCAAATGAAGGATGAAATATCAAGAATGAATAGAAGGGGATCCTTAGTTTGGATTGGATCTGGCAGAAGCATTGGCTTTAAAAGTAATGCATGAAGAGAATTAGAAAGAAGAAGAGGGAAAGAATATATTGAGTAAAATAAAAGCCTATGCTATTGATTTTAATAGTCTTATAATCATATCCCACCAAATAATATACAAAATTAAAAGAATGGAACAATCTGGTAAAATTCAATCGGTTCTAATAGGGAAAGGCATGGAGAAACATGTTTATCAAAAATTGGAAACATGGCCTCTTGATAAAGAATATAGAAAAGGGGAAAAAGAACAAGAAGAAGAATTCCAAGAGGAACATAGTAATGAAGAATATGGATATGTTGAAATTCAAGATGAAGAAAAAGAGGATACAAGAAAGAAAATTAATACTACAGAGTCATCAAGAAGTACCATATTCTGTTTATTCATCTCTGGATCCTCAGTCCTCCAGGAGTATATCTCAAAAAGTTTCCTCCAATAGATTTTATCAGATTCAGGATAAAGAAAAAAGAATAATAAGAATAAGAATAAGAATAAGAAGAATTGGATAATAATTATAATTAGTCATCTCTATTAATCAACATCGAGACTCTTTTTGTTGATCTCCCACAATTCACCGAGGACACAGATTATGAATGAACGATAACTGTGAAAGGGTTTTAGTACATTGAATAGTCTTTAAATGGATTTGAGAATTTGATACTGATCATTCTTATTGTTCAAGCCAGGTGGGAAATTCTTTCTAATACCCATACTAATAGATCGGATTCTGTCAAGGTTTTGATAGGCAAGTTTCTAATCCATGAAGCTGATATCATGATTTTCAATGGAAGCTCTACTGATCACACTAAGGCTTGAAATAAATTTTTAAAGTGGACTTATAACATTGATGAAAGCCTAAAGAATAATTTGGACAAGCAGTAATAATTTTTACATCAAGTAACAAAACTCAACTATCTCTATCAATAGTTTATTTATTATTTAAAAAAAATTGTATAATTTCAAAGACCATGTACCCCAAAAGAAGTATCCTCAAAGAGCATCAGAGTTTAAAAGGAACGATGGAAGGAAAAGTTAATGACTTTTTTTATCTATAATAGAGATTATATCTTACAAAAAGATTTCCATCTTGGGATAGATGATTTCAATAACCATGTATCAAGACATAAAGCTCATGAAACTATTAATCAGAATCATGATGATAGACTCCAAAAGAAAGAAATGATCATTGCTGTAGAGGATGAGAAAGTAAAGTCTCAACGAGAGGCTCTTTATAAGCTCCTGGAGGATAGAAAAGCGTTCAAGAAGATAAAACTATGGTTTTTTAAAATTTTGGAAAAACATAAGGGCCAAGAATGATTATTGAACTCTTGTTGTAATGAAATTTTGTTTCATGTAATATTTATTTTTTCGTATACTGTTTCTCTATTTTTGTTTTCAGGAAATAGATTCTTTCCCTTTTTCTTTATTAAAATAACAAATAAGGATAATGGATTTGAAAAGAACGTTTTTTATTGAATGTCTGATTAAGGGGGATATTTCAAAAGAAAAATTAAAGAGAATAAGATCCCGTGTGAGTTTTTGATAACAAGGGTGAAATTATCCGAATTGACTAGTGTTATTAAACTCAAGGGGAGATATGCCATTATTTTTTATTATCCTCTTTGTTTTTTTGTTTTTATCTATCCAAAAAGGGGATATTGTTGGTTCAAAACATGTTTCAACTTTTCTAACAATCATTTGTTTTGGAAATCAGAAATCACACACATCGTAAACACATATATTGTTTATCATGTATGTTGTTTTAAAAATAGTAATAACTTGAATTAGTTTTCATTTTTGATGTTTCCTTTTAAAGGTCATGTTTTTTGTTAATACACATTGTTTTATGTGCTATTTTAGAATCTTAACCATATTATGCATTGCACCATAGTTAGAAATCATAACCAAAATATGTATTGAATTATTATTATAAATTGTAACCAGGTTAATTAATGAATCATAATCTTGTATTGTAATCAAGATATGTATGGTATCATAATATCATGTATCATGCAGCATAACTAGGTTAAGTACAGTATTGTATTTATACATCGTTACCAGGTTAAGTACTGAATCATAACCATATATCGTAATTATGATATCTTAACCAGGTTATGCATCATTTCCATGTTATGAATCAATCTATTATTATGTATTTCGTCAATGAAACATAAGCAGATTAAATATCATGCATCGTAACCAAGTTAATAATAATAAACATTTAATAATTTTTAATCATTATGCATTGGTATCATGATAAGCCTAAAATATAAGTAACATATTGAACTTATGAAACACATTACACTCATATCATAACATCAATATTTATTTCAAATATCACATACTCAATGTTTTATACATTAGTACATACTACATTATATCTAAAATGATGTCATTTAGTTGGACATTTACCAATAAAAATGATGTCACATATTCTGTTTAGTTTTGACCATTATAATGTCAGGTTCCCATGTCCCTCCATGTTTTTTGGATAAAAATGACCTTTGGAGAAACTATAACTGTTGGAACATGATACATATAAATATGAGGACATTTAAACTACAATACATAAATTTTTCTTATATCATGTTCTGTAGAGAGATGTTCTAACTTCACTATTTATTCGTGTGAAATCCTTAAAGATACAAGAAGTTAGCATCTTATTCCAAGTTATTGTATTTCTATAAGTACTTTTTTCAGCATTGTGTAACAAATCATTGGGATAACAATCAAGGGATTATTTGGATAAGAAGTTGGGTTGCTGATCATTGTATTGAGGGCCTTAAATTGCTTGAAGGATAGATGTGCCAATTACCTTCTGATTCAATGACTTCCGTGGATAAGAAGACAGTCGTGCTGATAATTGTATCAAGGGATTACCAAGGTGGTGGTAATAAATGCCTTCTATCATCGGTGAAAGTATACCCTTTTAATTGGGTTAAAATAATTGAAATACATTTACAATTTTTCTTCTATATATATAAGAATGATAATTGTTTTGATTATTATTTCATTTTATATTAATTTAATTTGTAACTATTTCTGTTATGATTCATTAATTATATATTGTATTAGTTGATTCTATATGCTATATATAATAATGATTAACATTTTATTACCTTTATCATTGTAATCATTTCAAATAAAATTGTTTTTACATTACATAAAGTATTAAATCACATTTTATACATAAGATCCAAGTATTGTATGATCAATTGCATTGATTTTAAATTATATCAGATTCAGATCTGTTAAAATAAGGTATTTTATAAGTGGATAAATACAATGTATTCAATCAATAAATTAATCCCCACATGTATTGTTCCATATAATATAAATATACATCTATATTACGATCCAATATTAATCTTGTATTATAAATTAATTATATTGTATATCATGATAGTGAATTGAATTGAGCATAATACCATGAAGGGAGAGTTAATCTATGGAAATCTAGACTGTGGGAAACAAATATTAGAATCTAGAAGAGGAATGAAATCGACACATTCCTATTCATTTTATGATATAATAGTAAAAGGGAATTAATGGTAAATTTAGAATAAAATATAAATATATAATTTAATTCTATTACATTAATATTGATTATGTATTTATTAAATATGAGTATATGATTAAAAATTTAAAAAAAAAAATCATTTACAAAATCTTTAAAATGAGAGAACTTATGTAATAATAAATGATAAATAGATTAAAGGAATACTTTTACTTCATGTATTCTTAAATTATATATTCATCACTATGATAACCAATGTATAATTAGAGTTGATAACTAATGGCTCATGGGAAAAAGACTATGTGGGTATTTGGATTAGGTTGAAATCATGGATTTGAGGGAGTTAGTGAAATTAATTTTACAATCATGAAAGAATCATGAATATGCATGGAGTAAATATATATTTATATTTAACAGTGTTTATTTCCATTAAGTGTGAAAATATATCATTAGATTCGAATGGAAATTATAAATGGATATAGATCCATTGGAGGAGATTAATGTTAAAAAATATATTTATAAATACGTTTTATGTTATTACTCAATGGCATTTTTTTTGAATATAATATAGAATGGGAAGTTTTTTCTAATTACAAATTGTTATACGAAAATTTTTAAGATACGTGTAGAAAATATTTCAACTAAATACGGGATAACATCCCTTACAAGGGATGATTTTTATGCTCTTCCTATTATATTTTATCATTGATTATGTTGAAATGATAACATAAACTATTTGGAATTTTTGTTGAAGGATGCTAGCTATTTGGGAGATTAAAGGTATAAATAATAAAAGAAAGAGATACGATGAAGTTAGAGAAACCATCCCTGCGGAACCAATTATGCAAGATGAGATATTATTATATAAGTATCATTATAATGATTATTATAACATTATTTGAGGTTATTTTGATGTCCACGAAATGATTAAAAATCATATGGGTGGAGTAAGGAATTTTATTGATGATGTGAGAAAATGAGAATTTATTGATCCTGAAATGGGATTTTGTATAGATCATGTTAGTAATTATAAGGATGATACATGAAATCCTATGAATATATTTTATTATTGTGATTATATAATAGTAAATGGGACTAATACTATATAAATATCATTTTATAGCAATGTAATGATGATTCGCTGCTTCTTAATGATCGCTAATCACTGTAAGTGTGGTTGAACAAATAAATATATAAAAAATCATTAGAATTATTTCCATCTATGAAAGGATGAAATGAGTTCATAATTATATGTAAAAAATTTTAGTATGATTATAATTCATAAGGATCAACAGTAACATATGTATAAATGATCAACAAATATTTTTACGATGACCTATTACCGTAAGGATTATTTCTAGTATAATATCTATTAAGATACGATAGTAAATAATCAGTGGATTCCTATATATTAGATACTACATAAGAATGATATTCAAGAATAAAAGTGTAAATTTCAATACAAAAATAGTGGTTGATTCTAGAAAATATTATCCTGTAAAATAAAAATATATACGGGGTGATATGTTGATAATATTAATTTAATTCAATATCTCAATGAATTTCATGAATTATGATTCAAGGTGATTAATATTAAAGAAATATATAGGGAATGATAATTCTAATGTGAGATGTCTATTCCACAATCTGAATTTCTATGTAATGAGATTTTTTTCATATATTTTTTGAAATAATTTAAAATTGAATTAAATATATTTATTTCATGGAGTATTAACGATGGCCTTGAAAATAAAAAATAGTATGGAAGAATATTTGTAGTCTTTTTAAAGGATTTATTGAACAAAATTACTAATATTAAATTAGAATTTAATCTAGGAAATATCCTATATATTTAAATTAAAATATCACACACAAAAATATAATTATAAAGTATACTTATTACAAACAAATAAATAATAAATTTGAATCGATGATTATAAATATTGCATGATATTAATGAAAATACATATGTTCAAGAAATAAAAAATTATTACGAATCTAATACATTAATGTACCCAAGAAAATAAAATGATTGAAATAAAGCTGGGAATTATTAGTGAAGATTAATAAAGACATGAAATTATAGGGTACTTTTTATATGGAGAATGTACAAAATTAGTGATGATCGAGTGAGATATAACATAACTATTTTATCTTCTTATAGTCATTAGACATGGAATTTATTGAAAAATTTAGAATATGAAATTATATTGATCAAAATGGAATTAGGAGAATTATATAATAAATTGTTCCTTGAATAAGTATATTTATTAGTATTTTTGAAATTGTAGTGTTTCTATCTTATATAAATAAAAATTTTAATTTAGGGTTTTTTTTATATTTTGGATATGTCTTGAATGAACCGCATGAAGTAAATCAAGTGATTGTTTGTGTCTTGAAGTTAAAATAAGGAAAAATTATTGACAATGAGTAACATTTTGGAAAAGTACTCAACTAACCACACATTTTAGAAATATTACATCACATTGGATTAATGTGATCTCGTATTGAAGGGAAGTGACCACATGTTGGATTCTAGTGACAACACATAGAAGAAAAGTACCCCAAATCATATAAATGTATATTCACATTGAATATTTGTTTATAAAAAATTATATGTTAACTAACATTGGATTATTAAATAAAGACACCATTGGAATCCTATCATTCCAAATAGTAATTCTTTTCTATAATTACATGTTTTTCATTACTTTTAAATATTTATATAGTTTGATTTATTATAGGTTTATTCCTCATTGTGTATATATTTAATGATCTATTAAAATATTATTAATTATTTTAATTAAAAATAATTTTGTATGGGGTAATTATTTACAACAAAAAATAATCATCCTGTGAGTTAATGTCTAAAACTAATTTCATGGGGAATAAATAGTGTCAAATTTAATTGATCGCATTCAAATACATTATATAAAATTAATTATGAGAATGTTAAAAGTGAAATTAATGTTGGATATTATTATTTTCAGGTACTATATTAATTATTATAATATTATATGACTATGAAACATTATTTTAATATTCTATATTTTCCTATTGACCCACATGGTTACCTTTTCAATGCATATTCAGTGAAGAAATCAAATGTTTCCTTTGGTGATGATGATATACATAATTGTACATGATTTGAATATGTTTTTCATTAAGGGTCTATATATAAGGATCATGATAGATTCATTTATAATAAAATGAAGATGAATATATTTTTTATTTTTAATATGCGGTACACCATTGTGATTAGTGATTACTTTCTGATCAAAATCAATATTCTTATCCATAATTACAGGAGGGAATAATGTTTTCTCATTACTCAAGAGTAGTTTTTTTAAAATTTTTATGTATTTAATTATATCACCTTTTTATTATGTACTTAATAATATCATGTTATACTACCCATTAGTAGTAGTCTAGTGGGTTGTGACTCCCAAAAAATGGTAGGAATTATGTATTTCTATAAATATTAAAGGGTTAGGGATTCAGTGTTTTCATGGACATATTTTAATTTTGGATTGGATTCTATAACCACATAAAAATTAAATTCCATGGTTGAGTCTCTATTGGAAGGAATGTAAGGTTTTTCAGTTAATCAAAATGTAGTGTAAAAGGTTGTTGAATTGGGTTATACCTCAAACACATAAAATTGATGTTATAAAAGGCTTGTTATCTCCCATAAACCCCAAAGTGTCCATTATAGTGGGTTCCATATATATTTATACGTGAGAGAGGTCAATAGTATAGTATGGTCATTTAATTCTAATGTTTAATAAAAACAACTACATACATTTCTTCTAATTTATCATCTTTATTTACATTCCTTTGATACGATGTTTATGTTAATTTAAAAGGATAATAACCCCCATGATGACCATTCTGTACTTCTGATTGGAATGTAATAATTTATATCAAAGGGGGTTTAAAATATTTTTCTTTTTTTCAACTATTTGTAATAATAATATTCTATAATAAAAATTAAGGTGAAATTATAAATATTAACATATAAGGAAATAATGATAATGATGGAAGGACAAATCATAGACCTTCACTATTTAATGGAATATATTATTTTTACAACAGTTTTCGCATTGATTGTTTCATTAAAATCCAGACAAATGATAGTTGGAAAATCATGGTGAAAATATACAAGATGACTCAATCCAATATTGAAACATTAGTTGGTACTGAAATATTAATGTTTGTTTTAAATTACATGGTCGTGGAAGATCATTGTTTTAGAATTAATTGGAAGGTGTACAATATGGTTTCTTTATAAAATATAGAAGATATAATTTTAAAAATACAAAAAATTAATAATATGATTTTAGATAAAATTGTTGGAAAAAAATGACCACTTAAAAAATTTTGTATTAGTGATTAAGTATTGGTGAAGCATAAGAATGTAATAAAATGGGTCATATATTCATGAGAAGTTTAAATGGGACGACTGCTTCATAGGATAGTTAAATAATTATATTCTAGTTTTAATGTATTACATAGATTTTTAAAATAAATTATAAGTTAGAATGGTAGAAATTAATGAAAATATGAATTTAAATGAATATAAAATAGCTGCGATTATTTAATCTTTATTACAATATTAACTATAATTGTATCATATTTCCAAATAGGATAATATGAAAATTAATGGAATTTATTTCATATAAAAAATTCATGTTACCAGTCACTCTTCTAATTTTACATAACAATGAATTGAATGATTCCATGTTTTATAAGTTTTAAAAGGAATAATAAAAAAAGGAATGCAATGATATAAAATATATATTTAACCTTGGAAAATAGAAATAAAAATGGGTAATAAAGACAATGATGATATCCTTTATGATTAAAATGAAATATGGAACATCATTTTTAACTTACGAAGACATAATAATGACTAAATAAAGATAGAGAAAAACAAAGAGGAATGAAAAATCCTAGTAGCTGGATAGAGTAACACATCTGACTCAGATTATAAAAATAAAAAAATGTATAAAATAAGATAACTAATAATTATTATAGGGATTTAAAATTGGAGATATGTCAATATTTTTATTCTTCCTATTATACGCCCCCTTATGTTTCATGTAATTTTTCAAGACTTGTAAATTACATGTAATTTTTTTAAATTATATGGTAATATTATCAATTTGCGAAAATTTAAGGTGCATGATTCTGAGGCCCATAAAGCCCGGAATGAATTTATGAACTTTTTATGTGTACATTCAGTAAAAATACGAGCGAAATTTTGTAACTGTTGAACCGGTGCTCGAAATTGAATTCTGAGGACACTGTTGAACCCAATGCACCGATTTTTATGTAAGTAGATCTTCACCTTGACCACAGTTGGTCAACGGTGAAAGTTAGTTTTTGTGCATTTAAGGGGAAAAGAAACAAAATAAAATAAATAACTATTTATATATGTTATTTGAAACCACTATTTTGAATTTGGTGGTGGGGAACACCCGAACACCCAATTAATGTGGGGAAACCTTTGGAATTCCTTTATTTAATGAGCCAAATTCAATTTAATTATTGTTCCAATATTAAGTGTATTAATTACCATAACTTTATTAATATGGTTTTTCTAATCTTGGTGTGGGGATTTGTTGGAAAAGGGGAGCTTGAGAGAACATTGGATGACCATTTCCTCCTAATTAAGAACACCCTCTCCAACAAAGATCATACTTCATAATCTTGAATGAGGATGACGCATGAATCCGATTTCAGATTCATTTTGTGGAATTGACAATCGTTAGAACTCTCATCGCCTTCACTGACTTTATATCACGAAACCTCCAATGAGGAATCAAGGTAGGGAATGATGTTTTGAATACCCCTTACCATGTTCTTTTCAAACTCTGGATATATGAACTACTATGTGGCTTTCTACTATTATAACACAGACTACCCGAGACATGTGCTGGAGTCATTGAAATGATGAACCGGCCACCGGTCCGTGCACTGCGACCCGAGGAATGTCGTTAGTGACCCGTACCAGCGACTGGAAATGGTGGGGCTCGATAGAGGTGTGAGGCACTCCGTCCAGCTGCGACGGCGGCGGCAGCGTAACCGCGCTTCCGGAGAAGGGTTGCGACCCGTCGGCTGCGGTGGAGCAGGGGCGGCGTCCAACGCCTGGCCGGCCTCACAAACGTGGTCGTGGCGTTCGACCGTGCCACCGGGAATGTAGGAGCCACGACAGTGAAGGGAGGGCAGTCGGCTCGCTACCGACCACTGGTGGTGGCACGATGTGGGATTGCACCAAGAATGAAGGATATCCGTCCGGCCAGCCATGTAGTGGAGAGGGACCCCAGGTGTCGCGTGCCAGCTTCCAGCGACACATGGCGCCAACCAGTCGGCCTCCCAATCCAAATGACTCAAGTGTTCGGGTACCCAGGGGGCGCCTCCCCCTAGGGTTGCAGCTTGGGCAGACCCCACCGTGGGGCCAACCATCCGCTGGGCTGCACAGGCTAGCAGGCAGCCCAGTGGGTCACCTTGTGTGGGTTGCAGTGCGAGCCACCCAGCATGTGCCACCCATATTGGGGCAGGCCGCGCTGACACGTCGGGCTAGACCCAGCAGGCCGGGTTGGTCTGACAAGGTCGGACCAGACCTAGAAAAACTTTGACCCCTTTCCATTATTTTAATCATAACATGAGGTATGATCATCCATTTGAAGAACTGTCTACGATGCTGAAAACCATGGATTAAGACAATATTTGTGGTATACCCCACTTGAGATTTGGATAAAGATGATGTTGGGCCTGGATGGATCGAACACGAATCCAATCGGGCCCTTGGGACTAAAAGTCCAATAACATACAGACCCGGTGTCCAATTGACACAACTTCTATTGTGTTGAGACCCATATTATATGACATTCCTTTGGTATACTTCTTCGTGGGACCTCGTTGTACTTTCAGTATCGCCCATCAGCTTGAGGATTGGACCCTCCCGAATTCAAGCAAGCTTATTGTGGAAACCCTATGGTTGGCTGTAAGATGGGAAAGGGATCCTTTGTGGGTCTATGCCTTGGGATTCTACGTGGGAATATGCTTTTGGATCCTACTTGGGTCTATATTCTAGTAGACCACTTGGATATGCTCTAGGAATCCACGTGGGATTACTCTAGGATCCTACGTGGGTCTTCTGTACTAGGTTCCTACATGGGATTGATGATTTAGGATCCTACGTGGGAATGCCTATCAAAAGAGTAAGATGATTTAGTAGTTACATCTAATCAACATTACTACTGTACCTAAGTTATACCTAGAGTGAGCTGAGTGTTTACCTTTGTGGTAAACATCTATTTTGCGTACCTTTGTGGTGCATACATTTTTTGTGAAACATTTGTGGTATTCTTTTGTGTGACATTACCTTTGAGGTACATACCTACGTGGTGTTACCTAAATGGTATTCTTTCCTTTGTGGGATAGTTGAGCTTTGGGATTTTGAGATGGGCATGTTTTAGATGGGTTTACTCGACAACTTAGGTATATGTATGGGAATATACATAAGAAGGGTTTTCAGTTGTTTCCACGTTTTGTGATTTATCCATTCTGTATTTTGTGATACCTTTGAGGGTCTTGAGGTCCCTGTTGAGTATCGTTATACTCACCCTTCCCGGGCTACGCCCACACCATGTTGTTTTTGGTGTAGATGGAAGACAATGCTAATTAAGGACACGAGTACCAGGACTGTAGGTAGCTCGGAGGTGAACATTACATGAGACGATCCATAGACACAACCATTCTAGATATGTACCTACGCTTCTCATAGGATCCATAGCGGTTGTTCACAAGAGTTGTTCCAGTTTACTTGTACATCATAGTTGGTCTTGTATTCTAGAACCATATTTTTACTATAAACACTCTTATTATTATATATTTTACATGTGTTCATATCTTACTGTGTGCTTGGATTTGTGTGTTTACAGGTTGCGAAAGGAAATGCCTTCCCGGTTTTAGGGAATATGGCTTTCGGTGCTGGTCGCTAGCCCCTGGCCTATTGAATGCGGGCTGGGGGTAGTCATGGCACGGACCCCGGTGGATGGGTCATCACAAATTGGTATCAGAGGTTTCAGTTCTACAATAGAACATTAGACTCAAATCTAAGGGTTAGGAGTGTGGTTATCAGTTTAGGGAATCCAGTGTTGGGGCAGCGACCAACGTATCCATACACCAGGACAATGAATTCTAATTTATGACTCATAGCATGAAAACACTGATTGCGTGTGTGTTTTGAGAAGTTTTAATTGTTATTTCTTGAGTCATGTCACCAGGTATAACTTATTGACAGTGGCGCACCTGTTTCTTTTCTGGATGCCGCAGGGCAGACAGACAGCTAGGTTTCCAGGATGAGTATGTGATGACAACCCATCAAGTGATGAGGCCTCGATGCATGGCCATTTATTAGTAGGGTAACCAACAAAGAAACCAGTGGTACCATTACCCATTGGGCCACCGATTCCGCCTTCCCCAACAATAGATTGTCCATGCCTCTTGTTCATATTTCATGGGTTCTAGCACCATAGGCCACCCAGGTTCAGGGGTGAGACTGACCCAAAATCAGATGAGGATTGGCTAGAGGTCGTGGTGAGACTCTTCCGACTGGTACTGACACCAATTGATCTCATAGTGATCCTTTATGTCAGTCTTTTAATTGTAGAAACATGAATATGGGGGATATTTATGTTCCAGGTTCACGAAGAGGGGAGTTTTCTCCTAGAGACATTGAGAGACTGTTTCGAGGAGAGTTTTTCCTAATGACCCTTCACGTTGTTTGCATACAAGAGCTTATTCATCTATATTAAGTAAAAATGATTGTGGCTCAGTACTCAGTGAGGTTCACTAACTTCTCACGCTACTCCACTGATATGGTTTATGTCACATTCTTCATGGCCAAGACCTATGAGCAGGGACTCACGCAGGAGATCAGGGTTTGATTATTTCCCTCAGCATCCTGATGCAGGTTGTGGTGATAGTGTGAGCCCTCTTTGTAGAGATTTTTCATGCTGAGCAGTCACCAGCAGCAATACCCAGCATTGGGTGTCACATAGAAAATCCTTCTATAGTTGTTAATAGAAATATGTCTCAAAGGTCCAAGAAGACCATACCTATAGGTGGGCGACTGTAGGATTCAGGGACAGTTGTGAGGGGCACCTGAGACAGAGCTAGTTAAGTGAATAGAAGACAATGTTACGCATGTGGAGGGCATGGTCACATGGCTCGTGACTACCCGACCCACCATATAGATAATTAGAAGACAGTCGAAGGATCTCCTAGGTTGAGATAGAGGATCAATCTATGAGGTCCACAGGGTGAAGGCGGATGTGGCAGAATAGCTGGCCTTGTATCTGGTGGTGGGAGATGATTCGAGGTGTCACCGCCACCAGCACCAGGTGGTCCACCCTAACCATTTTGAGCAGGTGGATAGGGGCGAGCTCAGCTCCATGTAGATTAGGTCTATGACCATGGAGATCTAGAGATTATATGAGGTATGGTCTATGTCTACTACACCTTAGCTGTAGTACTTATAGACATAGGTTCCAGTCATTATTTTATTTCCTCTTCCCTCGTTCGGAGCTCGGAGATTCCGGTGCAGCAGTTGGTTCGATCCTTTTGTGTAAAGACTCCTACAGGATTTGATTTGATGATTACACATTGGTTCCGGTAGTGTGAGCTTACTCTAGGAGGTGAGAGCTTCGGCTAGGATATTCTATTAGTGGCGTCAAGGCCTTACGATGTCATATTGGGTATAGATGGGTTATCTATAGTCCTTTCCCAGATCGACTAAATTTGGAGCAAAGTGAGGTGAATCTATGAGGATGAGACTAAGTTTTCCTTCATCAAAAATAAGGGGACCTTGGCAGTACATGATATACTTACCTGGAGGAAAGTGCAGCTGATCACTTATCAGTTGGCTAGCCCTACAATCCCTCCGTTTGATGTGGAGAGTCTTTGTTATCCTATTATGGTGGACCATTACGCGGATGTCTTCCCTAATGATTTTCTGAGCCTAACTCCTCACAGAGAGGTGGAATTTTACATTGACTTGTACCTCAGGATGGAATTGATATCTACACCAGCATATCGGATGGTTACCACCGAGCTTCGTGAGCTGCAGGTACAGTTGGATGACTTACAAGGGAAGGGGTTCATCCGGTCTAGTGTTTCTCCTTGGGAAGATCAGATTTTGTTCGCCAAGAAGGCAGATGGGTGCTTTAGACATTGTGTTGACAATCGACGCCAAAATCTGGTGATCGTGAAGAACAAATATCCACTTCTGAGGATTGATGAACTCTTTGATCAGCTAAAGAGAGCACGATGGTTCTCAAAGATAGACCTCAGGTCAGGCTATCACCAGCTCAGACAAAGACACAAGGATGTTCCGAAGAGGACTCTTAGATGTCAGGACGACCATTATGAGTTTTTGGTCATGTTGTTCGGTGTGACCAACACTCTAGTAGTGGTCATGGGACTCAAGAAAATGATCTTTCAGATATATCTTGATCACATTGTTGTTGTAATCATTGATGAAATTTTGATCTACACAACTACTGAGAAAGAGAATTCATATCATTTACAGATAGTTCAAAACACACTCTGAGAGCAAAACCGTTATGGTAAGCTCTCGATGTGCCATTTCTGGATCTGAGAAGTTCATATTCTGGGATATGTCGTCATGGGTGTTGTAGATACATTGTATCTAGTGAAGAATGAGGTCTTACTATCTTGGGAGCCACCCAAGAGTGTGATGGAGGTACAATGTTTCTTGGGTTTGGTCGGATACTACATGAGATTTGTTCCATATTTCTCCAGAGTAGCAGAAACATTATCAGTGTTGACGAAGAAGTGGAAAACATTCGTGTGATCAGAGAGATTCCAGTGAAGTTTTCTGGAGTTGTGGTAGAGGATGACTAGTGCCCCATCTTGAGGCTTCCGGTGGAGGGAGTTGGGTACATAGTATACTGTGATTCATCAGGGACCAGAAGCGGATGTGTCCTGATGCAGGAGTGAGGAGTTATAGCATATGGTTCTCGACAGCTGAGGCAATATTTGCAGAACCACGCTATGCATAAACTGAAGTTAGTAGCAGTGGTATTCTCCTTGATGATGTGGGGACATTACATTATGGGAGAAAAATTTATTGTCTACTCTGATCACAAGATTATCAGGTATATCTTCTCCCAGAATGACTTGAAACAGAGATAGCGACGTTGGCTTGAGTTCTTCTAGGAATATGACTTCAAGATAGTCTATACACATGGTAAGTGGAAAGTTGTATCAGATTTACTCAACAGAAGATCTGGTTTATAGCTTCTAGGTGAAGAGACGGAGCAGTTGGCCGCTTTGTAGATATCATATTAGGATCAAGATGGAGAATATTTCCTTCAGTCTCTTACGGTAACTCCCCCACTAATTCAGTGAGTTGGGGATGAATAGAGTGTCGACACTGACTGTGAGGCTCGACATGCTCATAAATCCACAGGATAGGCACCCGATCGATTTTTTGAAGGTGGGGAGCACGTCATTATTTTAATAGGTTGTATTGTGGTACCCGTGTCACTTTTGGAGGAAGTGTTGAGGGAGTTCCATTATTACCCACTAGCAGTACATCCAAAAGTGGCGAAGAAGTACCCAAACCTCCGATGAGAGCACTGGTGGCCAGAAATGAAGAAAGCAGTAGCAGAGTTTGTCTCTCGGTGCCTCACTTGTCAGTAGGTGAAGGCAGAGAATCATGTACCATCATGATTAGTTTAGCCTTTAGAGGTCCCAGAGTGGAAGTGAGATTGAATATCTATAGACATTGAGACAAGACATCCATGTACATCCAGTGGTCATGATTATATCTGGGTGATCGTATAAAGACTCAAAAATTCGTCCCACTTCCTACCGATCAGAGAGCAGGGTTTAGTACAGTGCTTGGGACGCCTCTATGTGTAAGACATTTTGCGACTTCATGGTGTACCATTGACGATTGTATCTGATAGTGAACATATTTCACTACCTGGGTATGGAAGGGGATACTGGAGGATTTCGGGGCACAACTTCATTTGAACACCACCTTCCATCCTCATATGGATGACCAGACTGAGTGGACTATACAGACCCTTGAGGACATGATGCGTGCTTGCATCCTCGACATCGGTCACAGATGGGAGGATCGCATTCCCTTGGTGGACTATCCATACAACAATAGCTATCAAAACATGATTGGTAGGGCACCTTTAGAGGCTCTTCATGACCGACCATGAAGATCTCCTTTGGGTTGGGCTTACCCAGGGGAGATAGCACTCAGAGGACTTGAGATGGTATGGGCTACCAAAGAGAACGCGCAGATCATCCAGGAGTGGATGAAGACTACACAGAGCAGGCAGAAGTCTTATGCCAATAGGATATGGAGACCTCTAGAGTTTCAGAATTGTGTCCATTTCTTTCTATGGGTCTCACCTCGACAAGGATTGCAGATATTTGGCTGGGGCGGCGATTTATCACCAAGGTTTATAAAAACTCTTCAGGTCGTTAGCAGATTTGGCGAGATGGCATACTGCTTAGCTCTTCCACCTCAGCTGCACCAGGTACATGATGTTTTCCACATATCCTAGTTGAGGAGAGACGTGTATGACCCATATCACATTAACGACCACGACAAGCTGTACATCGATGATTGCAAGACATTTTTAAAGGTTCTAGTAGAGATTGTGAACTGAAAGGAGTGACCCCTTCATGGTTGATCGATACCTTTGGTACGTGTAAGTTGGGACCACAGGTACCTCCAGGAGAGCACATGAGATCAGGAGGCCCAGATACATCCTCAGTACCCCTACTTGTTTTCATAGTTTTTGTGATGTGTCTTTTTAAGATGCAATCCCCTGAGGTGGGGAGAATATAAAGACCCAGAATTTCCATGTATTTTTTTAATTATATGTGAATGTTATGAGTCTGTGAAACTTTTTGGCACGTGATTCCAAGGTCCATAGTTCGTGAAAATAATTTCTGAACTTTTTAAAGTTACGTTCAGCAAAATCAAGTTCAGAATTTTCATATATTTGAACCGGTGCTCATAATTTATTTCTAAGGACACCGTTGAACTCACAACACCGATATTCACTTAAGGAGACCTTCATCGTGACACACAGTAGGTATAGGGTGATTGTTAGTTTTTGTGCTTTTCGTGGGAGAATAAAATGTTAAAATAAAGAACTATTTATTTATTTTATTTGAAACCACCATTTTGAATTTGGTGGTAGGGACCACTCGAACTCCTAATTAGTGTGGGTAAACCAGGGGTATTTCCCTAGTTAATGTGCCAAAATCATTTCAATTAATGTGAAATCATTATTTGTATTTATTAACTTATCGTTATTATTTTGGTTTTTCAACTATTGGTTGGTGGATTTGTTGGCAATGGGGAGGTTGGGAGAAATTTGGAGAAACATTTCCTCCAAATGAAGAACGCCCTCTCCAACGAAAGTCGTAATTTGGAATAAAAAACGAGGATGATGCACGAACCTGATTTCAAAAGCATGTTGCAAAAGTGACAATCATTGGCACTCTCATCGCCTTCACTGACTTCAACCTGTAACACCTCCAACGAGAAATCATGGTAGGGAATGTTGTTTTTATTTCACTTAACCATGTACATGTCAATCTCTTGATTTAAGAACAACTATGATGCTTGTTAATATTCTAACGCGGAGGGTGTGGTTCAAACAAACACTTCCCGACCTCCCCATAACCTTTGTGAATTTTGGTGGTATTGAATCAAGGGAGACGTCCCAAGACAAATGCAAAAGTATTTGGAATGAAGAACTGGCCACCGGGGCGCACCCGGTGATCTGAGGAATGTCATCGGCGACCCGAGTCGGCGACTAACCCTATTGGGGCTCGAGAGCGGAGGCCGACACTCTGGCCGGACGAAACGATGGAGATGGCGCAACCGCGATGCTGGATAAGGGCCGCGTCCCGTTGGTCGTGGCAGAGGAGGGGGAAGACCAGCTTAAGTCCCGCTGCACGAAGGGGTGGCGTCACGCAACTGCACCACCAGGCATGCAGGAGTAGCGACATGAGGCCGCGAAGGAGAAGGTAGGGAAGCTGGCTCGCTACCGGCTGCCGGTGGTGGCACGACATGTGATTGCGCTGTGGAAGAGGGATGGCAGTCTAGCCAGCCATGGAGCCAAGTAGGATTTCGGGTCCTGCAAGCCAGCTATTGGCGCCACGTGGCACGGGCCAATCGGTATCCCAACCTGAACGGATCAGCCATTATGGTACCAAGGGAGCCTCCCCCTTGGGTGGTGCCTAGGGGGGACCCCACTGCGGGGCCACCAAGCCACGATCCAGTATGGGGCAGCAGGCCATCTTGCAGGCCGCGCCGACGGTTCAGGCCAAAACCAATGGGCCGGGCAGATCCCAGGGCTAGACATGGGTCATTCCAAGTCGGGTTGGCCGGGTCAGTCTGATCGAGTCGGACCGGACCTAGACCAGCTTTGACCCCTTTCCACTCTTTCGGACATAACATGAACTATAAGCGTTGGTTTGGAGAACCGTCTATGGAACCAAAAAACATTTATCAATACAGTCCTTTTAGTATACCCTACATGAGATTTAATAATGATGGGGTGTGTCCGGGATGGATCAAACACGAATCCAAATGGTCCCTCAGGACATAAAGGCCAATAACATAAATACATGACATCCGAATGACAAATCATCTTCTGCGTTGAAACCCCTATGACATGGTGATCCTTTGGGATACATATTCATGGGTCTTCATGACAGTTAGAGTATTGAACTGTGGATAGAGGATCATACCCTCCTATAATCATGTGAGCGTAGTGCAGGAACCCGGTGGTTGGATGTAATAAGTGAAAGGGATCTTATGTGAGTCTGTGCCTTGGGATCCTACGTGGGTCTCTGCTTTGGGATCCTACATGGGTCTGTGTTCTAGTATCCCACTTGGATTCTCTCTAGGAATCCACATGTGATTAATCTAGTATCATACGTGGGTCTGCTGTACTAAGATCCTATGTGGGTTTGATGATTTAGGATCCTACGTGGGTATGCCTATCAAAATAGTTATATGATTCAGTAGTTATATCTAATCATCATTACTACTGTACCTAAGTTATAACTTGTGTGATTTGAGTCTTTACCTTTGTGGTAATCACCTGTGTAGAATACCGTTGTGGTGCATACCTTTGGGGTGATACCGTTGTGGTATTCTTCCATGTGGATTTACCTTTGTTGTACTTACCATTGTGGTGTTTGCTTCTTGGTATACATTACGTTGTGGAACAGTTGAGCTTTGGGATTTTGAGATGGGCATTTTATTTTTTCTTTGATTGAGATGGGTTTACTCGACAACCTAGGTATATTTATGGCTATATACTTAAGAAGGGTTGTTAGTTGTTTTCATGATTTGTGGTTTATCCTTTCTGTATTATGTGAGACCTTTGAGGGTCTCAAGGTCCATAATGAGTATCATTATACTCACCCCTGCACAGGTTATGCCCACAACTTGTTGTGTTTGGTGCAGATGATAGATAGTGTTGACTGAGGACATGAGTACGAGGACAGGATGTAGCTTGGAGGTGTACATTAGACAAGACGATCCACATAGAAAATTGTTCGAGAGATGCACCTACCCTTCTAGTAGGTTTCTTGGAGGGTGTTCACAGGAGCTATTTCAGTTTACTTATAATTCCGTGTTTTCTTGTACTCTCCTGTTGGGTTTGTATTCTGGACCCTTTTTCATTCTATAAACAAAATATAACTATACATTTTAGTTTTTTTGTATCTTTTTGTGTGCTTGGATGTGTGTGATTATAGGTTATAAAGGCAATGCCTTCCTGGTATTAGGGAATACGCCATTCGATGCTAGTCGCTAGCCCCTGGACAATGGAAGGCGGGCTTGGGGTAATCACTACTTGGGCCTCGGGGGACGGGTAAGGACATAATTATTCATTATAAAGAGATTTATAATATCAATCATAATTTAAATGAGACTTATTTATTATTTAAAAAACATAATAGAAAATAAAATGATGTTCTAGAAGTACTGAAAATTTGCAAAAATTTACACCATGATCAAATGATAATTCATATGAAGATATATAAATTTTTTTAACATGAAATTATAAAATAGATATATTTTTTACTTAATTAGATGAAGCATAATTTTTTTTGGAAAAATCTGGTAGGTATGGAAATGATGTTGATTGTATAAAAAAAATATTTACAAAAAAATTTTAAATAGTGATATGTTATAAAAAGATGGTAATAATGAGAAAATTGAATAAATATAAGATTATTATTAATTATTACAATCATTTACCTAAAATTAATAAGACATTATTTATTAATGGTTTATGTTGATTGTCGCATGTGTTATAAGGATTACAATTCACATGAAGGGCCATTAAAAAATGAATGACCTATAACATGTCTATAGTCTCTAGGTCCCCAAGATGAATTTATTTAAAAAGTATTATCTTCTAAATTTCCTATAAACTATTACATGAAATCAATTTAGTACCAAAGTGTTATTTTAATTACCTAATTAGACCCAAATTTAAGAATCCGTGAATTTTTAAATATATTTATGTAGGAAAAACATCATGAATGAATTAAAAGGGATGTGTGGTAAATGGAAATGGGTTTTTTATATTTTGGGAATGTGATATTTCTAAATTTACATCCATTAATAAAAATTCTTAGGATAGTGTTACATTCGGTGATAATTGAAAGGGAAAAGTAAGATGTTTTGGAGTAGTTGGAATTTCATATTTCATATTTTTCAATGGTTCTATAATACTATGTATAAAACATATTTTAATAATCATGTAAGAACATAATTATTATCATATGAATATTAAATTTAAAAATTATATGTATATATTTTTTAAATAATAATAGATCATATTTATTATAAAAAATTAATGATGATATTTATTTGATTATTTTTTCTATGTTGACTGGGCATAATATAAAATTTGTAAATGTTGAGAGATATAAAAAGATTTTCTGTAATAATGATCCATCTAAATTTTGGGTTGTTATACTATCATTAAAAATGTGAAAAGGTGTTAGATACTGCTTATTTAAATTTATGAGAACCATATTTTTGTTATTAATTCTTAAAAGGTATATAGTATACAGAGTCATTCATCTAAATACAAAAGTTAAAAAATTCACTACTACATAAGAATTTTCATTTGGATTTTTATATCCTAAATAAGATAGTTAGGCTTGCGAGAAAAAACATATATATTGGTTTCTATTGATGACAATAATTTATTTATATTCACTTAAATTATTGAACAAATATATGATACATTGTCAATATTTATTTGAAATTTGAAAAATCATTTAAAATTAAAATCGATATTTTTATCAACTACATGTAAAAGGGGAGGCAGGTTTAAAAATGTGGAATTTGATAAGTTATGTGATGATAATGGGGGTAGTCATAATTTTTCATCACCTAGGACTCAACAACAAAATTGAGTAGAATAAAGAATTAATATTACAATATAATAAAAGTTTAGTAAAATGATGAATGAGTACTCTTTACCAAAATATTCATATGAATTATCATTTTAAGCCATTATCTGGTGTTTCTAATAAAATTATCAATAATATATTTTAAAAGTAGACTCATAATGAAATTTGGATTTTATGGTGGGAAAAAACTGGTTATTTTATAGTATATTTTTGGTAAGTTAACTTTCTTATTATTATAAATTTAATAGGAATTTTTTTTAGAATCGTATGAATGCATTTATAGGGTACTCTAATTTAAGGAAGGAATAATGAGTTTATAACAAAATAAAATCTATATTGGAAGAATTTTTCCATCTCTATATGATAAGTATCATTAAACAAAGGAAAATATAATATATAATATCATTAAGAGGAGTTTTGAGATTTCATCAACATTAAAATAGATAAATTAGTATTTGATGAATATATTAATTGGGATATTACATCAGATGAATAATTCATTAATGGTCCACAAAAATAATTTTTTTAACAATGTAATTGGAAATATGAAATCCAATGTTAATGTAAAAAATTACTTAATAAATTATTGTTATTATCACGAATAATTTATGAAATTTGGCATCAACCTAATGATTATGATTTTTCAAATTCAAACAAGTAAATTGTAGTGACTGAATAATTAAATAAATTTTATAAGAATAATGTATTCACCTTTGTTAAACCACCTAATTATCAAAATAATATTGGGACTATGAAATAAATAATGTGAGTATAGGTAAATATTGAGAAACAAGGCAATGTTAGGTTCTAAATGTTATAATCATGAAGAAGTAAAATATATTTGAGAAAATATTTATATAATAACTCAATTAGAGATAATAATAATTGTTTTCAAATATGAATTTCATCATGGAATTATATATTTTCATATGAATTATAAATGTGGATTCTTAAATTATTATATTTATTAAAATACTCTTTATAATTGTTCCCTAGTTTTCATACTGGATTTAAAATGCACCATGTATTGAAAATATTAAAATTATGTTACTTATAAATATAATAACATCAGGATTTATATGGCTGGTTGTGTTTATTTCAATCAAATAATGTTTTCAAAAAATGAAACACCGATCCAAACATAGTCATCAACTGATCTTCTAACGATATTTTTAATATTCAAAATATATTTTTAATGAAATTACATTTGATTTGTCAAATGATATACATTGTAATCAATAATAAACTTTAATGAAATCATAATATAAAATGTTCTTTTTTTTATAAAATTGACTTATTTTTTGATTTTTAAATAATACAAAGAAAATACAGTACACTTATTAGTCTATAAAAATATTCGAAAGGGTTAGTTAAAATACTTTTTCGTGATTTTTTTGAAGATTATACATTAAAATGTGTATTTCATATATGATATAATTTAATCATGATATTAAATTAATAGATAATTATAATAATAGTGATATTATTGCCACACTATTTAATTTTAATTGTATAAAATATTTTTTTAAACTTCTGTATATGTTTTATATATCAATCAAATCCTAAAGAAACTTTTTTAATGGAACGGAAAAGAATAATTAATTATGTTAATGGATCTGTAAAATGAAGAATATTTAATACCCCAGATTCATCATTTTATCTAACCAAATATTCTGTTTTCTATTTTTATGTTTGAAAAATAAAATGAAATTCTAGAATATGTATGTTTCACCTTATTGGTAAAAGTATAATTTTTTTGATTTTTATGAAAAAAATTATTGGCATCATCAATTATTGAATGTGAGTAAATTTCTTCTATATTATCATTTTCTCTGTCATTGTGGATTGAATAAACAGATTAGTATTTTGGTTTTGATTTTGTGAGGATTCAAATTTATTATAAGCGTATGACTTCTATTTATACTTCCGAGAATTCTATAAAATAATTCATGGATAAACACGTTGATACCAGGTATCACATTATATAAGATCCTTTTTAGAATCAGGATATTATTTTTGAATTAAATCTTTATTATATCAACTAGATGAAATTTATATAATACATTATGAATTATAATATTTGGATAAAATTATATTTTCACTTGGTACAATATTAACAGAATTATTCAACTAATATTGAGTGGTGTTTGACTATGATTTTGAGATAAAAAATATGAATTTTTATTTATATTGTTTATATATTTTATATATATATTTTTGTTACACATTCATGTTCTTATGTAGTAGTATAATATTAAATTCAATGTAAATCATTCAATCATTATTTAAAGATTATGATGTTTTATAATGGATCTTTATATCATTTATCATATAATTACAATTGAATTTATACTATTATACACAAGTATATTTATGTATAAACATAATTTTTGAAAATGTATGAATTTAGGGGTTTCCAAAATATATGTTTGATGCAATTTTAGGGTATAATTATTTCTTGGTAATTATTGTGTGGGGGCTTTGGATGTTAAATGATATAATTTTATGGTTTAGTTTCTTACCTATTAATTATTTAGGGGAATCATTCAATGTTCAATATTGTTTAAAAATAATAGTTTCATTCATAGTAATTTCTATTTATGTTTGGGGGATAATAATTGATAATAATATATGGAACATTTAAGAAAAATATATTAAATATTTTTGGTCAATTTCATAAAGTGGGAGAAAATGTGGGGATTACATAAATCAGAAATTATCAATTAGCAGATATTGGAGTGGGAACAAATTAAAGACCTCTGACTTCACATTTGATTCATGTTAATTCATGTTGATGTCACGTTACTACACATCATACTCATGTGGTGAACCATCAAATACTAGTAACTATATGTCAATGAAAAGAGACTTCATGTTGAATTTCTAGTGACTACATGTTAAAATAAATGATACATGTGTTAAAAAATCATGTGACCATGAAAAAACATACCATGCCTAACAAGGTATCTTCTATAATAATATCTATTTTTAATCCCATTATATTTAAAAATATTTTCATTTAAAATAATTGTATTTTTCTATAATTATTTATTTAATGATATCTTAACCTAATATTTATTATTTTCAAGGAAATTGACTTTATTTTGGAGAATTCTATTCTAGATTAAATTATCATCACCCAAATTGATGTCTCATTCTTATTTGTATTAAAAAACTATGTTTCTAATTTAAATTGTTTGGAATTTGAATAAATTATCTATAAAGACCCCAACCCCAGTTGAAATATGCTAATGTCTACATTATTTCATTATTTCTAGATACAAGTAGTTGAATTACAATTTATCAATCAATTTAGTAGTTTTTGAATATATGATACATACATGTCTCCCATAATAAATTGTTATACAAAAAATAAAGCATATATTTTTTCAAGAAAATTATTATTCCCTCTATAAAATCATATCATATCATTCATATTAAACATACATGATTCATGGGATGTATGAAAAATAAGGTTTATAAAAAATTCTAAATAATGGTTACATATAATTGAGGATTTCAGAAATCACCAGTCCCAATCCACATAGAAACATAATTCTCTAAAAAAATTATATTTAAATAATTAGACAATCATGATTAGATAAGGAATAATAAATATGGAATGGAGATATAGGTGCGGTTGAGGGAGTATATCTCTTAGGAAATATATTATATTACTTCTATTCCTGATGGATTGCACGTCAATTGATCATTTCAACCATACAAATATTTTATCTAGCCCTTCATGGAAGACTAATTGTCGTTCTGGCTCGAATCTCACTATAGTTTTAATTGTGGATCCAATGAAGGGGAATTAATCCTCGTTGAATATTTTTTTGGAAGATCTATTTTTGGTAGATGATTTTCATATGAATGGTTGTGATTGATTTATTTTTCATTTACCACGTTGGATATCCCTATATGAGGGCATTGTGAAATGGTGTTATTAATGTGGTAGATGAAAACCCTGGTATCTTTCTAGAGCATGTTGAGGCTTGTAAGCACTAAAACGTTTCGAGACTAAGTTCACATGGGAACCACTCATGAAAATTTGATTATATTTAGAAGATTCTTTAATAGATCTTGTTTTTTAGTGATAGGAACATTGTATCACTTCGTATGAATTCCATTCATACTAATTTTTTATCCAGTGTGATGAAATCAAAGGCATGTCGCTACAAATTTGAATATATTATGTCATTGGACCAATGTTTCCAAAATTTGGACCCCTAGATTGATTCTTTTCAAGGTAATAATACTATTGTGCAATATTATATTTGTTTCAAGTGTATGAACATGGTTTTCTGGGACCCTAGCATCCAATGGGATATTGTTCGTGTAATTGGTACCCCTATTAAAATTTATAAGGAAACATTCATGATTTATAAACTCATTTTCCTTGTATTCTAGTTGAATTTGATATGTATATAATTATTGTTGATATGTTTTATCTACCTGCTGGTGGGAAAATATTAAATCTTGATATCAAATATGAGCATGTCCCTGAGTTTTGTCTTAATTTTTTAGCTATTGGGAATGTTAAGGATACATGTAATCCGGGGATATGATACTCTAACTGTAAATGATATGGGAACTCATTTGAAAATTGAATGTTTAAATTCAATTATCCATACACTCACTTATTGTCAGAGAATGAAAAATGGAATACCCATGTTGGTGTGGTGGATGATTTTCCAATACCTCTTATGGAGAGTTTGAGGCTAAGTGTTGGGGGAATTGTGTCCATGCTGATGTTGTGATAGTGAATGAGATTTCTAGGAGTGATTTTGAATGTGGCATGGGTGCGGCTCAGTTTAAGGGATTTCACTACCCCCACCAACGATGCATATGCTATCTTTATTCATGGGATGATACCTCATTGGATGTGGATTTATATTTTAGTAGCGTTAAGCTAGGACAACAAATAGATACTATCACTGAGACTCCTATGAAGGCCTTATTTCATGTGTTGTCCATTTTTATTACAAATACATTGCATGCATAATACATGGATATTGCTACTATGCCTACGCTTGTTGTTGGGAGTTTTGATCGAGAGATGACTTGGCATCTTGGTCAGGAAGATTCTTCGTAGGGTCATTTTACTATGGACTTATCAATAACTGAATATATGAAGAAAAACATTTTCACTATTCTACATGCTATTAATTCTCCACAATTGGATGTGCTGTATTGGGAGATCTGGTATAGGAAGGGTACTATATTTTCTCTAGTGTCTAATACATCATCCATAAAAAAGGTTGACTCGATGGAGATTTTGACTAGGAATCCCTCTTCTGATGGAATTTTTGCTTCTCATTATATTGGTGGTGGTCATGTAGATGATGATTAATGTGTTCCTCAGGTGGTAGATTGGAGTGTTGATGTGGTTGATTATTCAGTTGGAACAGTAGATGATACATGGAATACCTCGATGAAATGGAAAAGGGGGAGTCATCATAGTAGTCAAGGAGTATTTTGTGGAAGGGGTAGTCATGTTAAGAGATATGACTTTTACATTATACTTTTTGATGATGGAGTGCTTTCAATGTTACTCCTTATTCCATGTGGGTTATTGTTACTATTTTTAAATAGTATTTTTCTAGGATCGCAGAACTCCTTTATAGTATGTGAGATTTTGTCGGAATAATAAATATCGAAAGAATAATAACACAAACACATTCCATTTAATCAATAACATGAGTACAAAATAAAGAGAAGGATAATATCAAAGTTATGATCAAATTGATTATAATGGTTGAATTATAAGTGATGTAAATTTTTAATAATTTATATAATAATCATAGGCTTCATGATGTCAATAACTATAGAGTCTTTGTCCAAGGTTACTTTAAATAATGGAAATTTATACACTAGAAACGAATTATAATTTTTGTAGAAAACCGATTCATCTCTTGAGAATAATAATGTATAAAGGGTATATTATTAAATATCCCCCACCCACAAATACATGTCTAACACATTAAACAAATATAAAATATTCAATATAATTCATAGAAAATATGTTTCATTAAAAAATATCATATGGAGAAATTAATATGGATTAAAAATATTTGTCACAGGAAATCATATAACATTCCATGTAATATATCATAGGTATGAATTATATAGAAATTATTATAAAAGTATATATATGATAAATAATATGGATATTTTTTGGATCATTAATGTCCAAATATAATTTTGAAATTAATATTTCATGGGAATGATAATGATTGCAATAGTTAATCGTGAATGATAATATGTATACATTCATTTCTCAAATTTATCATAAACCATAAATATTAATAAGTATGATAGATTAATTATAATATATCTATAGTAGAATATATATATATAATTTTATTTTGTAGAAAATTAATATAAAAATAATAAAAGATCATTAAAAACATACATGTTGAAATATAACCTTTTCAATTAGAAAATGACTTTTTAAAAAATTACAATATATTATGAAAATATTTTTATTAAAAAATATATTTTTAAACATGTTAAATTTGCTTAAAACATTGAGTTTTCATGATTATAGATGATTCTGAAAATGGTTACTAAGATGAAGATAAATACTCCATTCAATTTCAGAAGGAAAAATAAAATACAATACTTTTAATTAGATGATAGGAAGAGTCTTTATAAAAAAATATTATGAAAGTATTATGTTAAATATTTCATTATGAAATTATAATAAAACTATTATTATTTTATTATAAAACATGGATTTGTAATAAAAAATAATTTTCACAAAATAGATTAATGAATCTGTCTTCAATTAAAAAAATCAATAATTTTCATTTCAAAGATAGGAAAATGGTAATTTTATTTGAAAACATTAGAAATACAATTAATAGGATGATATTATGGTGGTTTATGTTACAATTATCAATGAATTTACTTCAATTTAAATTCAAATATAAAAATCATGACTAAAAAAATTAAAATATAAATATCTTAATTCATTGGTACATTTTAATTAAAAAATGCATGAAAGAAATAATATGATATAAAAAATTGAATAAAATGAATAAAAAATAATTTATGATAGAACACATAAAATGGTTAGTATAATCCCCACATAAAAAAAGATTATTTTATAACAATACATATATCCAAAAATAAGACAATTTGAGATGAGAAACCCTTCCTATAATTATAACATTGAAGTTAGAATTAGTCAATGAGTCAATTATGTGTATCAAATGTATGAAATAATAAATCAATTTTAAAAAGAATTATATTATGATGAAAATTATGTACCCACATAATCTATGAATATCAATGAAATCAATGGAAATTATTTTATGAAATTCATTAAAAATAATAAATTTTTGAGTCAAATCCCCTTGGATGAAACAATTAAAATATAAACATAAAATAATATTATTTATGAAATATTTATGATATAATATATAAATGGAGATGTATATAAATTATATAGGACAAATTATGTGTAAAAAATAAAAATATTTATCAATAAATGTAAATTGTAAAAACCTATGTTACCTCAAACTTCCTGTAGGATGAATGTGCTTTAACCTTCTTTATATATCATTAAGAAGGTTAATAATCTATAATAGAACCAAATTCATGGTTATAATATCATATATTATCTTCTTATAACATCATTATGTGTGTTTTTATCAATAATTTATTATTATTATTGTTTCATGGGATATTAATGTTTTTTTCTCTGGCATGTTTTGTCATGAATGGTCTGGTGTTTATCTATAATAAATAGTAATATAATCAATAGAATTATATCGATGTAAAAATAATTAATATATAATTTTTGGATAAATTTTTAAAACCATTCATCCATGATAGAAATTGAAAATGAATCACATCACTTTTTGGGGACTATATGTATGAAATATACCAAAACTATGATATAATATTTATAAACATCATATCCTTTCAATTAGAAAAGTTTTATCCTTTCTTTATTTTCTCATTGGTTGAGTCGTTCCAAAAAGGAATTGGGAGGATAGGTGTATCAGTGAATTCATCGACATTAGGAAATTTTCAGCATTAACCTATAGTTTTTATTGTTCGATATGAAATTACACACCTTGTAATGTTGGATAACACCATGTGATGGATTCTGGAAAGAATCCATGAACTGGATATAAGGAATGAGAAGTTTCGCCACCATTTAGGAAATTTAAATAATTTAAATGAAAGTATCATTTTGTTAATAAAATATGATATATTTTTTGGTGTATATCAGATTTCTGTATTACAGGATGTGTAATGGGGTTACATGATTTGTTATTGTCGAAAATTAGGATTATAGGGTACTGTAGTACTGGCTAATTATTGTATTCATTTCATGATTTCTTTTTCTCAAACTAGAGGTGATTCATTTTTGATTTTAGTTGACTCAGTTTCTTCTGAATGGCTTTTTGGAGTGATAGATCATCATTACAGTTGGGTTTCTTCTCTCTTGGTTGTTAATCTTTCTAGGGATTCTTTGAATTTTGTTGCAATTGTGGTTTCATCTATGAAATTGTGATTTTATATTGTTTTATATTTATCAAATTTAGTTTCATGGACATCATTTTCTTTTTGAGGCCATTTTCTTGGATATAGGTCACCATTATCATGGGTATCTTGGTTTCTACACAATTGAGGTAGGTGTTTTTATAAAATGGGTTAATTTGGTAATAAAGCAACTTGGGTTACCTAAAACCTGGAACCTGAAACAACCCATCACATATTTGAATTGTTTTCGGATCCCCCTGGGCTGGAAATAGGAACCTAGGCTTTTACTAACACAATAAATGGAATGATTTTTCCATACCTACCAAATAACATGGAATATATATAAAACAATAGGGAATAAGTCAAAGAATATAACATATTTATGCCACAACAGTAAGAAATAATATAAATAAACAACTATATCACTATCTAAAATATCCAACACAATTTCAATTGATATTGACTAGAAACCAAATAACCATTCTAAATGATGATATGGATGAACTCCCACTGTATCACCACCATCTACCCAACTAGTTAAAATTAACCCCACCTTCTCACTGTGGTGCATTGAATTTCCATGAACATGTCAAAAAATAATGATATATGCCCCACCAAAGAGGTGTATAGGTTGTGAGATAATTGTCTTTGTAGAATACCACCCAGGTGTTCCATAACTAGTATCTCTACAACAATTCATGTATTCACATTTTAAGTAAAAACAATACATGATAAATTGTAAATACATTTTACAGAAAAAATGGTAAACATTTTACTTTTTTGTTGTTCTAAATTAAAGTTGTTAAATCAATTTCAATGAAATCTCCCCATTTCATTGTCCAAAAGTATAAACATGCATTTCAAATTTATCTCTGAACTATATTCTATAAAAAATAAATCCAGAAGTATCCCAACACAAAGGAATACTACAGGTCTCGACCATGTGATATACATACCACATTAACCAATTTTAGTAATTTGATCCCAGAACACATGCCAATGATGAATAGGTATAGCACATGGGTAAAACTCTTAATATTTCAATATCAGAACACTAGAACAATGGTCCAGGGAAATAGTGTAAATCCCCAATATAAACCTCCATGATAATCACTAAAAATGGATGAGGGGCCCACGCTAAAACATCCGCTGAAGTACCTAATGTATCCAATGATCTATATTTCACAAATAATTTAGATGCATTTAAAACTATTTCAAAACCATTTCACAATTTAAATTATAATATTAGGAAATACCCATTTTCTCTCAATTTATTAGTTACTCTTGAAAAACCATTTTCGCTAAAAACAATTTTTTTACAAACAAAAAAAAAATTGAAATTTCAATATACTAAAACTTTTATAAATGAATAAAACTATATTCAACAAAAAAGTCTATAGAAGGAACCACCTATCTCAAAACTCATATTTCACGAACCTATAATGGTTTCTAAAATCAATGAAACCCAAAAACATAAATGAAAGCCCTATATTAAAATACCCATCAAGATTGATTCTATTTAGAAAATAAGGGGTTATAGGAAGAGTGGAAACTGAAAGTCATCAAATATGATGTCCTAAAACGCCATAAATATTGGTAGAAAAGGCCTTCGAAACTAGATCACACAATGGATCTAGAATAAATCATAAATAATCCCTAACCGTACACCAACTGATCTGGTTCCACAATTCTATGGTGATACAATGATCACTTGGAATGAGGAAGTGTAAAGATCAGCTACCCAATTAAACACACCAAAACCAAAATAGAAATCAGATTCCGAACAGATCAACTTAAGAGGATATGCGCCTCCGAAAATCACATCAGAAACACCTTTGGGTTTAGACCAATGATGATATGAATAAGGGACCGAACTAAAATATAAAAATGCAGGATTTAAAACTTGGTGCGGAATGAGTAGAAACATTTATCCTATAGTCATGAAACGAATTCCCCACTAGATAAGTATGTTAAAAATCCCATTTCCTCAACCTGAAAACTGGCCTTTTTCCAACTGGTGTCATGTAAGCCCCGGTCATGACGTGTAACCCATCATAGTGGGATCTCCACTCTCACGACTTCTACCCAGTAACCATTACTTCACATGTAACTATTCTGAAGCATACATAAAATACACAAAACAACTTCTATAGACATGGAACCAAAAGGGAATTGATATAGAGGTAAAAATATACCTCATAAAGGTAATGGAGTGTCATAAATTCCCCACCATAAAAACATTCCATCCCAAAAAATTAAAATGGAAGACGTAATCCCTAGAACGAGATGAGGCCACTACTAACTCATGAACTATTTTCATTCAAACACATCATTAGAATATAATACTTTTTTCTTTATAACATTTGCAAACACAATTGATGTCCCACATCCGTTATTCATATGAGATTAATGATCTCAACTAGTTTCTACAAAATATAAGAATCTGATTCCAAATAATTTTATCCCAAATGAAAAATTTGAATAGTATCAGGTTGATACATTCTGATATGAGATATGTGTATGGAATCATGAATATTTTTTTAATAATTCATCTTGTTCGTTAATCTCAAATGATACTCCATATCATAGAGAAATAATTCCCTATTTCAAAACTCGACGGTTATGTAAATGAGTATAAATATTCATGAAGTCCCAATTAACATAAAAAATCACCAAAGGATGCCTCCATAGATATGTATATGATTTTATTCAATAGTGGGATGTAACTATATGTCAATGTATATCCAGAATCATAATGGTCATTCCTAAACCCAACTGGGTCCAAATAATGATATTTCACCCACCTCCTGCCATAAAAAAGGTGATCTTCTTGGGAGAAAATAAAATACCTCTAAGGTAGCCATTATGATCGATGAATGATAACTATTATTATAAAAAAACTCTACGAGCCATAAATTACTATCCAACGATTTAGAAAAACCCATGTTGCAAGAGGGAAATGTATCCTCTATGATCCAAATTACATGCTTTGTCTGACCGTCTTCCTTTGGATGGTATCTTGTTCTCAACATGATATCAGTTCCAATTTCCACTTAAATACTCTTCCAAAACCATGAGGTAAACAAAGGTTACCTATTTGAAACCATTATTGATGTAATCCAATATATCCTCACAATATCTTTCATATATAGCTTACCTAGATCCTCATCATTAGTGGTGTCTCTGATCAGAATGAAAAGAGAAGACTACTTCAACCAATCAAAAACCACCCTTATATATTTCTCTACTATAGGTGTATATATAAATAGAACAAAAAAATCCATGGATACCACATCCCTTTTCAAAAATTATACCATAATAGGCTGATGAAAGATAGAGTTTTTTCAAGTGCACTACCTTAATCCATTGGAAGGTATATAGAGGGTCACAAAATCTGTGATGTTGCATTTCATAAACGGCAACCAGAATATTATTATCATTTCATAATACCTATTCGTGGTGTTTGTATGTATGGACCATGATGATTTGTGACAATCAAATTGGAATGAACTCCTCACACATGTGGGGAAGACAATCCTTTTCCTAATATAATGCATACTATCTAATGAAATAGACCATCATGAAATGGTCAAACCAACAAAAAGGTTTTCAATTGTCATCTAAAACAAATAATTCTTCTACTCACTCTACAAGATAGACTCCAAATATATAATGATGTCTAAACACTGGCTAAAACCATACCAAAATCATCCTCCTAAGCATTTATCTACAAATGAGCTAAAAGACCAATAATGATCCACTCATCCTCATATTCTTAAACATATTGTGATGTTACCTTCCTGGTAAGAGCTGCTTGAAAAATGTTTCAATTTCTTGGTGTGTAGGAAATATCGAGGTCAATTGTATGAATGTATTAATCCCATCATCTCTGCCTGATATTTAGGTACTTTTGAGAAATTATATAACTAAAATTCTAATAGTAAGAGAAGACCCTGAACATTTCTGTAAAAAGATAATATTTATACAATTAAACACTATCTTGACTGTAGTAAGATCTAAATCATGGTTGATATCATTATTCTCAAGACGTAGAAGCTAGAATGAGGTATAAGCTACCAATTTTTCATACTTCACCGAAACACATCCCAATCCCACTCCCAAATCATAAAAACCACAATGTAACCCTTACCAGGCTCCAATAATATTTGATTAGAAGCTGAGGTAAGAAGAATCTAGAGTTCATCGAAAGAATTATGATACATTATTCCCATGTAAATTTATCGACATTCCAAGTAGGAGTATTCAATGGTAATTCCATCTTAGAGAAATCATTTTTGTGCTATTGGAATTATATAGAAAGACCAAGGAATCTATTTATGTCAAAAACATTATGTGGTTCCTTTCATGAAAAAACTATAATTTAGACCCTCGAGGATATGATTCATTCTTGTGTCCTCGACTTCAGTCGAAGCTGGGAGGGCCACTTTCTTTTGGAGGAGTTTCCCTACCACAACAGCTATCACTCCACCATCAGTATGGCACCTTTTGAGGCCTTATATTGCCGACCTTGAAAATCCCCACTGTGCTGGACAGACCCAGGGGAGTCAACACTAGTGGGACCAGAGATGGTACAGGCTACCACCAAGAAGGGGAGATCATCTAGGAGTGGATGAAGACTGCACAGAGCAGACAGAAGTCGTATGCTGATAGGATACTGAGACCTCTAGATTTCAAGGATGGCGACAATGTTTTCCTATGGGTCTCACCTTAACGAGGTCTCTAGAGATTTGGCCGAGGTGGCAAGTTATCTCAACGATTCATCGGAGAATTCCACATCCTCACTAAATTAGGCGAGGTGAAAAACCACTTAGCTCTTTCATCTCAGTTGCACCGGGTGCACGATATATTCCACGTATTTTAGCTGAGGAGATACATGAACTACCATTCCCACAACATCGACATTGGAGACCAGGACATTGATGACATGGCGACATTCATGGAGGTTCCAGTGGTGTTGAGGATCGACAAGAGTAGGTCCTAAGTGGACATTCAATACCTTTGGTGCGCGTTCGTTGGTAGCACGGGAACCTCCAAGAGAGCACATGGGAGTGGAAGGCTCAAATGCATGCTCAGTACCCCCCATTTGTTCCATTAGTTCGAGTTATAGCTTACGGGGATGTAAATCCCAGAGGTTGGGAGAATGTAAAGACCTGGAATTTCTGTGGAAATTTATTTTCTTTTAAACATGGGAATTTTATGAGTCTTCCATTTCTGACGGCACATGATTCCAAAGCCTGGTGTGCCCGAAATAAATTCCTAATGTTTTGTTCGGATACGTTCAGTAAACGTAAGTTGGGAATTTTATAAATTTTCAAGCGGCGCCCATAATTGAAATCTGAGGGCACCGTTGAGCTCACATCCTCAGTGATTGCTTAGTAGGACCTTCACCGTAGTTGTGTTTTGGTGAGAATAGAAGTTAGATATTGACGATTTAGTAAAATTGAATAAAAATAAGTGTTAAACATTTTTTTTATACTATGGGGGTTGAAACCTCTAAGAGGAGGTTACCAGTGGGGAGTCACCACACCATAACCTCCCTTGAGAGGTTATGGTGGTGGGGCCCACCCTCACCTAAACTCCCTTAGGAGGATGTGCTTTTGTGGGGACAACCTGAGAGATGAAACCCTTGGAACCCCCAATTATGTGTGAAATCCTCGAACTTCCCCACCATTTAATTTCTAACTCTCAACCCATTAATTAAGTGAAAGGTATCATTTAATTCAAATCTATTTGAATTATTTTTCCAACAATTAAATAATGGGTTGGATTAACCCATTAGGTTGGATGGAAATTTAATTCGATGGAGGTGGGTTATCAATTCACCCTTTTGAATTACATTCCAACACTTAAAATAATAGGAATACTATTATTATTTTTTGGCTTGTTCACTTCATGTGAGATTGTTGGTAAAAGCTCTCAATGGAGAACCATTTTCCCAGTGAAGAACGCGAAGAAGGTGAAGAACATCGACGAAATTATTGTTCCTTCATCGACCGAACCTAAGGAGAATGAGCCGACCACGAAGAACTCCAACGAAGCTTCTTCCTTGGTCTCCTACCCTAGATTCTTCCCTAAGTAAATGAATAAATGTCGCTTTATTCCACGACTTTGACAACAATCGTCGACAAGCAATGTTGGGGGTTTGAATTGTTCTGTACTTGTTATTCATCGTACAAATTTCTGTTATGATAATCGAATGATATAACCATAAAAATGAGGGTTCGGGCCACACGAACACAGCCTACCCCCCCCCCCTTTGATTTTTCATGTTCATTGATGATGGAGTAGGTACACACGGAAACCGACAACAAGCCATCCATGAAGAAGCTGGTGGAGCAAGGCCACCAGGTTTCCATAAGGGCTCGACACCTCCTTGCCGCACAAAGAACTGAGCTGCAGCCAGGTGGTCCGTGGAGATGCCGGAGGGGTTCGGTGCCTTCGCACCGCACTAAAAATAAGGGTCGCGACCAAGAGGGCCACATCGGTCGAACGGCGAGTGATGCACTGTCACGCCACGCAGAGACCAGTAGCAGGCCGCGGCCATGCCGAGTTGCTGCGGAGGGGTGTGGTACCGTCGCACTGCACCGGTGGTGCAGGACTGCGGCCTTAGGCTTTGATGGATATGAGAGGGGAGATGGAAGAGCCGGTCGTCGGTGCGCACTACCGGAGGGACCCTTTGGGTCCTGCGGTTAGAAGGGGTCAGTGCCTCGTACTTTCCATTTCAGAGAAAGGGGTGCGCAACACCCCCGTCTCACATACGGCTAACCAGGTCATGTGGGTTGGCTAGCCATGCCATACTAGCCACCACCTGGCCAAACAGGCCACCACCAGGCCACAAGGGTCATCGGGTCGGGCCTCCCCTTTGGGCTGGGGTTCCCCTTTGGGTTGGGTCAGATTCACAGACCGGTTCGGGTCAGTCCACTAGGTAGGACCGCACCCAAACCAGTCTGACCTATTTACACCTAATCACCCATAACTCAGTCTACAAGCGTCCATTTGACGAACCGTTAGTGACTCTATTATTCATGGAACAAATTCTTCCCTTTGAGAATATTACATGGGAGTTTGGGGTATAGTTGAGATATGGTCAGATTGGTTCGTACACGAAACCAACCGGGCCCCTAGGACAGAAATGATAATAACTCACAGACCGGGCGTCCGATTGATGCACCGTATGTTGCGTTGATACCCCGATGACATGATTGTCCGTTGATATACTTCCACATGAAATATCATGACACTTTTAGTATTGACCAGTAGCTAATGGAGCGGATCCTCCTAGAGACGAGCAGGCAGAGTTCAGAGACCTAGTAGCTGACAGACCTGACAACTTCTTGACTGATTCTACTCGGAGTGATTCGACTAGCTCAGTGTGGAGTGCCCGATATTTGGGGGAAGACCCATGGAAAATGGAGCACCTGGTAGATGGCAGAAAACCTTCGGTACTCGAAAATATGAGTAACTCTGTAGGCTATTATGGGGAGTGCCTAGTATTTGGCGGCAGACCCACTGCTGACGGAGCTCCTGGTAGTTGGCAGCAGACCCACGGTACTTGACAGGAGGAGTACCTCAGTAGTCTAACGTTAGTGAGAAGTGACTTGGGGTCACGAAAGACCCAATTTAATTGACAAAGGAGTATTTCTCCAATAGTTGTGGTTTCAATAATGAAAATCCTGGTTTGACCCGAGTCAATGACTTTAGTGTTTTCCACGTGATTGATATGAGTTACTTGATATCTTAGGTATATTTATGGGCATATACATAAGTAATGGTTATCTGTTGAAATCATACATTCTGGATTATCCTTGTTGGTTTTTTGGAGACCTTGAGGGTCTCGAGGTCCCTACTGAGTGTTGTTAAACTCACCCCTTCACTGGTTATGCCCGCACCTTGTAGTGTTGGATACAGACGACAAAAAACACTAACGGAGGCCGAGAGTGCCAGGACAGGATGGTACCTAGAGGAGGAACTTACGACGTATCAGTAAAAGGTGGAGTCTGAAAGACGTGGAGATATATGGAGTCCATATGTACATACCCTTCATGTAGGAAACCCGTTGGATGATCTAGGAGCTGATTTTCACCTTTCAGATGTTGTCCCTTTTCAGATGTAAATGCTTTCAGTTTTATGGGTACTTTACATTTGGGCTTTTATTCTGGCCCCCCATTACTTTCAGTACACTTGTTTTATGGATTTTACTTAGTGATTTATTCTTCTTGTCCTCTTGTTGTGTGTGTCTACGATTTATAAAGTCAATACCTTCCCAGTTTTAGGAAATTACACATTTGGTTTTAGTCGCCAGCCCCTATGGAAGGCGGGCTTGAGGTAGTCACAATACGGGCCCCGGGGGACAGGTCGAGACACTTATCTTATTATCCTTGATATATTTAACATGATATTATCTATATATGCATTTCATTGTCATCTTATTGATTTACTAGAGTTTGTTTTCATATTTTTATCATTCTATGTTGTTAATTCTTATTTATTCATGATAGCTTCTATTGTATATATCCATTACTATGAAACTTTATGTCACAGTTATTTTTTATTATCTAATGAATCCTCAATGTTTACTACTATAGATTTGAAAAAAATCATGATGGGATATAAAATTATTCTCAAACAATCTGTGGAAATTTTACTTTTTATATCTAATATACAACTAAAGTATTTATCTAGTTTTCTATGACAATTAACTATTTATACCTTAGATTTATAATTCCATTTATCATATTCCATTATAATAATGTAGACACTGGCTCTGGGAGATTGGATTTGGGTTTTCAACAGTTTATATATAATTGGATTTTTAATAGAAAAAATAGGACAAGATTTAGGAAAATATTATAACACCCCAAGATTTCATAATATGTTATCTCTTCAAAGTAATTCAATAACTTGCATAACATGAAACACTGAGTTTGAGCGCACCACTAATTTCCAAACTAACCGTTCAAAAAGTGGATAGGAATATTATTTACTGAATTTTGAATTTTATATACTTCACATAATTTAAGAAACCATATTCTGTGTTTCATTGACATAATATAACAATAAATTCATTTTTTCAGATAAAAGAAGTATTTTTCAAAAAAATAAAATATTAACGCCTTTTAATGGAGGACCATTTTTATATCAAATATTTAACACATTAATAAATCCAGTTTAATGAAATTAAATTCTTATTTTATATGAGAGACATAAAAACTTAGTTTGGATATAATATTGGTACTTTTCTTATAACCATCATATTTTGATGTATAGTGAAAATATTATATTTTAATTGATAACAACTCTTTTAATTGAAATAATTTATAGTTATAAATTATGAATTTAAATGGTTTGGAATTAAATTAGATAATAGTTTTGTCACTTAATACAATGTATGTCATTATACGTAATTTCACATTTATATTTTACAAAAACACGTGTCAATCTTTGGATAGTTTTTACTTTTTAAAAACCCGCTTTTTGGTTTTGAACACGAGAATTAATTTTAAATTAATCCATGAAACATATATGTACTGAATTTGTTAAATTTGAATTAATTTTTGAATTTGGAATACCAAAATTAGCTTATGGTGAATTTTTGGTATTTTTCCGAAAAATTCAATTTTTGATGAATACTGAAAAACACTACGCTATTGTTTAAAACTAACTATTTATTTAAATAATTTTTTTTATTTAAATTTTTTTATATTCAATATCAATTTATAATACCCATATAGGTTCAATGTAATTCATTGCATTCATTTTATAAAAAAAATTAGATGTGTAAAAGATTATTGAACTTTTAAAAGTCTTTTACCCACCTTTTTGGCACACTTACAAATTTGCATAAAAAGTAATGTTACTGCTTCAGTGAATTGAATATAAAAAATAAGAGACACATAGTTGACATTAGTAAATAAAATATAGTTATATAAGATGAAAATAATTTTTGGTCAGTAGTAACTTTTGACTTATATTTACCACGGTAAAAAGTAAATAGTGTAATTAATGGTAAACATGGGATTATAATTACCCCAACACATGTCCTAATTCTATTTTATAAGTTTATTTAGAAAAAAACCAACCTTATAAATAAAATAATACTCTTTTGGTGCACTTGTATTAGATTAGGAAATTTATGATTATTTAATATATAAAGAATTAAAAGTGTTAATTTCAAATTATAAAAACTAAAAAAAATTTAATATAGGGTTATACATAAACTAAATTTGAAGATAAATATTAATTTTAAATATAAAATTATTTAATACATAATTGTATTTTATTTTTAATTTTTAAATATCATATAATTAAATTTATTTATGACACAATGATGATGCAGTAATTACTTTATCAATGAATGATTTAAAAAATTGATATTGTAAATATAAAAATAAATATAAATTGAAGCCTTTGATTACATACACGAATTTTATATATTAATATGAAATTTTATGGTAGATTCAATTAATTATGTTTTAATGTAATCATGTCTTTAGGACATTCACCAAAATCAAATACTAAATAGTTTCAAAATTGACATAAATGAATTTTTAAAACAAATACAATATTATTAAATGATATAATATTCATAAAAATCTAATGATCTTACAAATGACTTATTTAATGATACATATGTCATTAATGAACCTCATGGGGTAATCTTGGATTTTCATAGTATTTTTATTAACCATTTATTTTAATAATAAACGAGAAGATAGTAAAAGTTAAACTATTTAACTAAGAGTTAAATCTAAAATATAGGGTTGATAGGGTGACCTAAACTTTTCTAAAGCCTATTGGGTGAGATTATTTTGACCCATCGCCACCTTATCTTATATATTAATCCATTTTTATCCATTAGAAACCGAATATAACATTATAATAAAATAATAATTCATTCTTTTCCAAAAGTGACCCTCACCACTTATAAAAAAGTGTACTTACCCACCTCTCAAAATCACACCTCCAAAACAATTTTTCTTGGACAACCACTATCCAAATATCCACACAATTTTTTTCACTTCAACCTAGAGTCCTTCCCTTGAGCAGAAAGCCAACCTATGATGGTTTTTTTCTAATAAAAAGGTAACACCCAAAGAAGAGGTAATTATTTTATCACGTCTTTCAAATTTCTCTTCTTCTTAAAAGTTTTATTTCTTTGTTATTTACAAACCTAAATAATAACTTCAGTACCTTCTACATACTGTTATGTTATTATAAATATGGTACAACCATACTCATTATTCTATCCATCCTATGGCGGATAATATCACCATACGTGCATACATATGGCTTACCGTCTCCACGCTATCGTTTAATTTGTTATTCAATACTATGTTATTTTGATAGATATAATGATGAGTAATATGTATATAAATAATGAAAATAACATGATAATTTTTCTATAAAATTAATATAACATCAAATTCCAGTCCTTATAGTCCTTAAGGAAATGATATCGTCGCTCGTGTGTACGTACGGCTTACCGTCTCCACTACACTATGAGATTAAATTCCAGGTTCACCATTCATTGATGAATATTAAAATATATATTATAAATAAGTATGTAATATACGAAATAATAATGCTACTAGATATAAATTTATATTTACTTACATATATCTTACTCACTTTCTTTCGATCAATACAATATGAAAATTAAAACAGTACTTATGCGTACGTACAACCTACCATATTTATAAAATGTATTTTACATTTCGAGTATTTATAGATTATACATATGTATATTATAAATCTATATTATATATTAATAATTTTTAATACTTTTTATGTATTTAAATCATTATCTAAATGATACGGTCAAGAATAACTAGTTAAAATACGTACGATAAAGAAAGCAATTATTACCCGAAATTTTAATTTAACATGGAAATAATTATTAATTGGATAGTATAAAGTCAAAAATGAATCATTTATGATATAATAGATATGAATATAGTTCTCAAATAATTTAATAACATACTATGGTCATTATACTAGTGGTTAAACAGACCCTCGACCAATGGAATGTTCAAGGTAAGGGTTCATTTCTCAATCACATTATTATCGGAGATTGTTTATGTGTATGTATTTTCTAGGTTATTTTTATTATACATATCCATTCATCATAAAATATTTTTTCAAAATTAATCTGTGAGGGTACTCTTTAATTAAATGACCTTTATAAATGTTTTAAATATATATTTTTACAAATATTTCTCTTTATTTTCCATGTTTTAAAAATGGTTCTGAGTATTTCTTTATATTGACATGAATGTTTTAAAGTTTTAATTAGCTTAAAAAAGATTCAATGTGGTTTGGGAAAAAATTATTAAAAAATATTTTTTTAATTTTTATCCTTTATAAATTGTGTGACTTTAGAATTATTTCATTAAAAAGGGGTTTCTCACTAAAGGAGTTTTACTAATCATATTAAACAATATCATCATCCTTTACTAGAAATTATTCATGATTAAAGTTGATTTATTATAATTAAATCTTCCACGTTGTATTGAATGAGTTATGATATTTTTTAATGTGGATGTGTTATTTTTATACAATTCATGGTTCATGGATAATGTATTGACATTTCGTAAACTAGTTTTAATATGAATGTTTATGTTATGTTTTGACAATTTCATATGAGGAATATAGTGGACATAGTAAGTGATAGGTAGATACTGCTATAACTCCTCGATGCAATGGTAGGTATAATGAGACATACCAGTGTCTTATCACATGGCCTTCAAAAAAATTCCGTCTTTCCACGAGGCCTTGACTATGTGGTAATGATGTCTGGAATTAAAAATTCTATCATTATTATATGTGATTATTAGACTAGAATAAAATACATTCACATGTTCATATGGTAATGATTGATTTATTTTCATTGTATTGTTTTCATGTTAATGTTCAAAAGTCTATTTTTTTATTACACATGTTTCCTTAAATGTTTATAGCTTCCGCTTAATTATTTACCTTTACTGAGGATCAGAGCTCACCCATTTATTATGTTTTGTTTTACAAGGATTCCAAGATGTGTATTATGTTTGATATGCAGGGTTAAGCTAGTTTAATAATGTGGTTCTTAACAGATTATTTATGTTGTGTTTTATGTTTGAATGTGTAATGTAATGTTCATGTATGTTATATATTTTTGGAGACTTCTAAACTGATTGGTCCTTCATGACTTGATTCCTGGTAATCATACCATTGTATTAAAAAGATGCACTGGTTCTGTTCTTCTAGGTTCGGGGCATTATAGTTGGTATCAGAGGATGTTTAGTACAAACCATGATAACTAGATATAGAAAAAACCTGATTATATAACATTACCCTAATATTGAATTTGAGGATTAGTATAGAAGAACATCCTATTGTTTTGTTAGTGTATAGATTTTGTGTATTTTCCAGGAAATACATCCCTATATCGATACGATCAGGTAGAGGCTCCTCTGGAGCAAATGTACCTTGAAAGGAAAACTCTGACAAGGAGTTTTGGGCTTGACCTAGGGTATCCGGGTAGACGAAAATGGGCCTTTCGGAACTCATGGTTACAACACTTCCGGGGTACATGCTTAGAATTATACATAGTTTCTTTAATAAACATTATTAATTATTTTTAAGTAATTGTGTCGATAAAAAAACCACTGTTATGATTATAAGACTAGATGTTGGTAAATATTCAATTAATGAGGATAATAATTATAGTTTTAGGATTATACAATATGATATGATTTAACATAGTTTGTGTCATCATTTGGATATGGATCCCAGTAGACGTTATTCGAACTCCAGTAATACGCATGACCCAAAGAGTTAGAAGGGATAATATCATTCATGGTATTTAGAAAACATTTAGAAGGGAAAAATACTCCAACGTATTCTCATAATAAGAATAAATAGTTTCATGTGTTAATATGTTGAGTAAATAATTCTTTGTGTCCAATGGATTTTAACGGAATCAAACAAGACAAGTATGGTAGTGAAAAAGATGGATAATGGGAAGAGGGGAAAAAATATTTTCCCATATGTGATAACTATGGAAAGAAACACCTTGGTAAATTTTTGAAGGAAATTGGAGTTTGTTATATGTGTGGAGAAAAAGGACACCACATATGTGATTTCAAGGATAAGAAAAAGGTTTCAAATTTATTATGCTTCTCCTATAATGATTTTTGCGACATGATAAAAATCAATGTCAAAATCATCTGAATATTCCATAGATGATGCTATTTGATAATAATGATGTTATGATACTGCCATAGATTAATAGTAATGACTAGTGTCCTTATGTTGTTATTAAATAATTATTTCATTTTATGGTTGTATCAATTATGTAATGGTTATATCAATTATGGAAATAAATAAGGATTTTACTGTAGTATTATTCCATTGAAGATTTGCAATTAAATAGTTCTAGGAAAAGTGACTCAATAGAAAGTAAAAATTATTGTAAAATACATGGTTTAAGGAAGGTAAACCTTAATATGGTTCTAATAATGAGGTAGTGATTTTGGAATAAGATATTATTGATTTGGATAAATTATATTCGATATTATAGACTACTTTGAAACTAATTTATCGTTTTTTATTCCATCATGGTTGGAGTTTACAACATTTATGGACATACGAATTAAATCTAGTATTCAATAAGGAATAAAGGATCATCGATGTAATAAATATGGTTTTATGGTAATTTTTTTTGTTAACATGTTTTAAAATAATACACGATGAATGTATTCACATGTTATTATGTGGCAAAAATGATCATCATTATGTTTACCTTCTTTATAAATTGTGGTCTCTGATTTTGGACAGAAGTATTTTGGATAAGTTTAAAGGTTAGAATGTATTATTTTTGACATTGGATACTATTGTTAAAGATAAATATTTATTAAGATTATTTTTGGATTGTTATAAAAAGAACAACACAGAGATTTTGAGATAACCAGTCGCCTCCAGCAAGGCTGTGAGACTTGAACCGACAACTGAAGGATAACAATGTTGCATCACCTACCAATACCCTACTTGATGTCCTGGTTTCTATAATGTATTTTTTTTAAATATTCAGAAAAATGAATTAGAAATTCAATATTTTTTTGAAACATATATGATTAGGATAAATAGAATATTTTTGAATTCAATTATCATTTGGAGTTAATGATGAGTTTGTGTGAGGAATTTGGAGAAAGATGAAACTCTACATGTCAAGTATTTTTTTCCACTTATTCTATGAAAAATTTAATTCTTAAAATTTTGGGAAATGATCTTAAAACCAAAAATATGTTATCTTAATACCTTATGTTATTTAACTTATGATATTTTAAATCATCATATATAGATGGATTTGAGGCCCTCAGTTTTACACTTATTCTTGATTGATGACCTCAATAAATCCATAAAAATATTTACTTTTTCCCTAAATTATGTGTCTCTAATTTCCACCAATGTTCTCCTAATCGAGATCATAATTTGGTGGTGACTTTTTAATTTCACTTTCTATCTTAGTAAGACTAAATATTGTTAACCCAATTTTTTATGTGGGATTTCCAAAAAATGTATTTTTCTTTTTTTAACATTTTATTTTCTAAAAACAATTTCAAATTGTGAGGATTCAATTTATTGTAGTGGAGAATGTAACACCCCATCATTACATAGTAAGTTATCTCTGCAAATTAATTCAATAACTTATTAACATGCAAAACCGAGTTTGAACGCACCATGACTTCTCAAACTAGCCATTAAAAAAGAGGTTATGATAAATATTAACTTAATTTTGAATTTTATGTACCCCATAAAATTTTAGAATCCATATTCTGTGTTTTTTTAGACATAATATAAATAAATTCATCTTTTTCAGATAAAAGATTTATTTTTAAAAAATTACAATTTTACCGACTTTTAATAAATAATCCTTTTTATAAAATTTTTTTGACACTTTTAAATACTCATTTTAATGAAATTAAATTGTTTGTTATAATTGGGAAGAAAAAATTTGATTAGATAACTTTTTGGTACATTTCTTATAACATTCATATTATAATGAATAGTTAAAGATACTATATTTTAATTGAAAAATACCTTTTTAATCAAATTAATTTATAGTGTTAAATTTTTAATTTGAATGGTTTAGAAGTATATTTATATTATATTATTATCATTTAATAAAATTGTGTTCATTATAAGTAATTTCATATTTAAATTTTTCATAAACGCATGTCAATCTTTGGATAGTTTTTACTTATTAAAAACCCTTTTATGGATTTGACAATGAGAATTAATATTAAATTAATTACTGGAACATATATGTTTTTAATTTGTTAAAATATAATTAATTTTGGAATTCATAATATCAAAATTAGCTTTGGGTGAATTTTTTATATTTTTCTGAAAACATTCAATTTTTGATGAATTGTGAAAAAAACTGTGTTATTATTTAGAACAGACTATTTATTTAAATAATTATTTGTTTTATTTAAATTTATTTTAAGTCAAAATATATATATAATACATATTTAAGTTAAATTTAACTCATTTGATTCATTTTATAATAAAATTTGATGTATAAATTTTTATTGAACTTTATAACGTTGTTTACCACCCTTCTAGGAACATTTGCAAATTTTCATGAAACGTAATTTTACTGCATCTATAAATTGAATATATAAAATACAAGAGACATGGTTGACATTATTATGTAAAATGTGGTTCGAAAACATGAAATTTTCTTCATGAATAGTAATATTTGACTTATATTTACCACGGTTAAAAATTAAATAGGGTAATTAAGGGTAAAAATGATATTATAATTACCCCAACACATGTTTTAATTATATTGGATAAGTGTATTGTGACCAAAACCGACCTTAATAATAAAATATGATCCTTTTGGTTCACTAGTATTATATTAGGACATTTATTATTATTTTATATGAATAAGAATTAAAAGTGTTAAATTCAAATTCCAATAACAAAAAATTTTAATATATGGATATACAAAAGATAAATACGTCTATAAATATTCATTAGAAAGATAAAAATATTTCCCACATAATGGTATTTCTTTTTAATTATTAGAGTTTTAAAAATTAAATTTATTTATGTCACAATGATGATGCAGTAATTACTATATCAGTGAATTATTAAAATCATTGATATTATAAATATAAAAATAAATGTAAATGGATGATTTTGATTCCATCCACGAATTTTATAGATTAATATGACTTGTAATTGTTGATTCTATTAATTTCATTCTTTGTAATCATGTTGTCATGACTTTCACAAAAACCAAATATTAAATTGCGTAAAAATTGACATAAATGAGTTTTTAAAACAATTACTATATTATTAAGTGATATAATATTCCCAATGATATAATGTTCAGCCAAAGGACTTATAAAATGATAAATATATCATCAATGAAACACTTGAGGTTATCTTGTCTTTTTTATTGTTTGTTAATAACCAGTTATTATTATAATGCAAGAGGACATGGTAAAAGTTAAACTATTTAACTAAGAGTTAAATCATAAATATACGGTTAATATGGTGACCTAAACAAGTCTAAAACCTATTTTTTATATTATTTCAACCCATCCCAACTGTATCTTCTAAAAAATTAATTTGGATCCATTAGAAACCGAATATGAATTTATAATAAAACAATATTTCAAAAAATTATTAAAGTGACACTCACCTCTCTTATAAAATGGTACATCAAGTTCTCTCAAAATCACAGCTCCAAATCCATTTGTCTCAACCAAACCCATCTCAAATCTCCTCCCAACTTCCATCGAATCAACCTCGATTTATTACCTTTAGCGGAAAAACAACCAAAAGTCCCCTTTTGTTCAAATCAAAAGGAAACACCAAAAGAAGAGGTAATTATTTTATCTCCTCTTTCAATGTTCTTTTCACCTTCCACATTATCATTTTTTATTATTTCCATAACAAAATAATAACTCCAGTAACTTCTACATAGTGTCACGTTATTATAAATATTGTACAACCAAACTCATTATTCAATCCATCCTATGAATGATAAAGTCACTATATGTGTGTACGTACAACTTACCGTCTCCACGCCGTGGTGAAATTTGTTAGTCAAAAATAGGTTTTTGGATGGATATAATGATGAGTAATATGTATATAAATAATAAAAAAATGAATATTTTTCTATAAAATTAATATACCCTCTAATTCCACGCGTTTTAATTGTTATGGAAATGATATCGTCGCTTGTGTCTACCTATGACTTACCATCTCCACGATGTGATGAGATTCATTTCAAGGATCACCATTGAACGATGATTATAAAAATATATATTATTAATAAGTATGTAATATATGACATAATAATTATACTGGATATATATATACATACATACCTATATCCTATTCACTTACTTTCGTTCAATACGATATGAAAATGAAAACAACATTTATGCGTACGTGTGACCTACCGTCTCCATAAACAATGTTATACATTTCATATATCTATTTATAATACCAATTAATATTATAAATATATATTATATATAAATTATTTATTATATTATGGACGTATTTAAAACATGATCTAAATGATATGATCAAGAATAACAAGTTAAAACATGTATGATAAAGAATGCGATTATGATATAATAAATATGAATATGGTTTTATTATAATTTAATAACATACTATGGTCATTATACATTAGGTTAAACATTCTCTCAACAAAACGAATGTGCAAGGTAATGGCTAATTCCTCAATCTCATTATTATATGAGATTGTTTATGTTAAAGTATTTTCTGGGATATATTTATTATCCCTATCAATGATTCATAAAATAATTTTTAAAAATTATTCTTTTATGGTAATCTTTATCTAAAACATCAATTTAAAAATTTTAATTATTTATACATTTAATTATTTTTCATTAGTGTCCACGTTTTCCAAATGGTTTTAATAATTTATTTATATGGAAATGAATGTTTTAAAATGATAATTCCTATAAAATGTTTTAATGGTTATGGGACACATTTATTCAAATATAACATTTAAACATCTTCTTATATAAAATTTTCCACTTTTAAATTATTTCATGAAAATGGTGTATTTCACTCAAGAAGTTTTATTGATCATTTTCAACTATATCATCATCTTTTACATGATATTATTCTTAATTGAGGTTTATTTATTATAATAAAATCATTCATATTGTATTGAATGAGTTATGATATGTTTTACTATGGATGTTTTATTTTTATATCATTAATGGTTTATGGCTAATTTATAGTCATTTCATATTCTAGTTTTCATATGAATGTTTATGTTATGTTTCAATAATTTCATATGAGGAATTTAGTGGAATCAATAAGTAATGGGAAGAGCCCTCTATAACTCCTTGATGAATCGGTAGGTATCATTAGACAAACTAGTGTCTTGGAAAAAGTCCTTGAAAAAAATTATTTGTAGTCTTGGCACGAGGCCTTGACTATGTGGTAATTATGTACCACCTTAGGAAATCCATAATTATGAAATTGATTATTACATGTGATTATTCGACTAGTAGAATATTCATGATCATGTTTATATGGTAATATTTGATTTATTTTCTCTATATCATGTTCATGTTTATGTTTAAAAGGCTGTTTTTTATTACACATCATTCCTTAAAAGTCTATAGCTTCTGCTAAATTATTCACCCTTACTGACCATCTGAGCTCAGCCATTTATTATTTTTTGTTTTTCCATGATTCCATGAAGTTTATTATGTTTTATATGTATGGTAAAGCTAGGTTAATAATTACATTCTCAAAAAAAATTATTTTATGTTTTTTGTTTGAATGTGTAATGTATTGTTTATGTATGTAATCTATTTTCAAAGACAACAAAACTGATCCTTCCTTTGGGACATAATTCTATATATTCATTCCAATGTATTAAAATAATTCACCAGCTATAGGTTTCTAATGTTGTGGCATTAAAAACATTGATTAGCGAGTATAACCCTATGATATAATTTGTGGATAATAACAGAAGAACATCCTCATGTTTTGGTAAGGTCTTGATTATGTGGCTTCCCATTACTATACAAAAAGGCATGAGTAGTACATGTGGAAATGGTTTTAAAAAAGATGAAAAAAGGGGTAATGACTAAAATATAACACATTAGGCTAAACCAAAACATTTCATAGTCCATGAAAATGGGCTATACAGTTCACATGGTTTGACACTTTTTAGTAGTATTCATAGGATAAATCAAATATTTTTAAAAACCAATATAAATAATATTAGAATTTGATTATAATGAATGGTCTAGTATTGAACTAAGGGGTATTAGATTGGAAATAAGGTGTATTAATGGAATGAGAATTTTTGTATTTGTAAAAACTAACGTTATAAAAATAAATGTAGAGGAAAAATGAAAAGTATGGTGAATGGAAATAAATCATATCATAAGGAACCATTTTTAGTTCATTGTAAAAAATATGGGGAACCTGGGAAATATATTTTTCTAATTTATTTTATAAATGTTAAACCCTAATAAATGGAATGACATATGTATAATCAAAATGGATAACATATTTATAAATTGGGATTTCAGAATTAAATTTCTGATTTTTTACTGATGGAATATTAGTGAAAAGATTTACGGAAAATTAATGATTTGGGTAAAATTTCTGAAGTTTGTATTTATTAATTAACCTAGTATTTATGAAAAATTTTATAAGTAGATGAGTTTAAAAATTATGATATTTTGAAAGACCAAAAAAACCATTTTTATGTTTTTTGTTGAGGGATTATACCAATATTAAATATGTTTTGGTAGAAATTTAAGAAAATAATATGTTTTTGTGCAAACGTTATTTGAGGAAAATGCATTTAAATTTTATAGTTATATGTGAGTGTTTATAACCTATATGGTTAATAATATATTTAATGAAATTGTAATAATAGTAAAATACTATTTTTAAACATTGATATAAAACTAAGATGTACTGAAACCATAATAAATAATTCATTTAATTATTATGATTATTTTAAAGATACCCATCATATTATTTAGGAACATTATATGAATTGTATTAACATAGTTTTAGAAAAAGGACAACATTTTTTCAGGTAATGACCCATCACATCAAGTAAGGCCATGTGACGTGAAGCCATAACCAAAGGAGGAAAGGGGTTTAGTGACTACAACTAGCCTACATGATGTCCTAGTTAATATGTCGTTGTTTTTAGTTAATAATTTTCAAAAATAAATATTAATGATGAAATAGTGGTTTTAAATTTGATGTTGAAAGATTAATTTTTTATATTGGATAACTCTTTATAACTTTATAGAATAATTCAAACTTCAATGTTATAATCATAATTATGGTTTATTTTAAAATCACATCCTAGTTAAGATTATTTATACTTGAAATTAATTTGAAGGAATTTATTTCAAAATATCATTCTAATAATAATATATTTTATTATTCATTGGTTATTCGTGATTTGTTCAACTATTATTACAATGTTTCTCAATATTTGTTTGATTAAATGGTTAATAAAATGTTTTAATGAAAATTGAACTTAATTTATCTATTCAGTTAAAAATATGTTATTTTCCAATGCCATATTATATAAATTTTGTTACCAAAGGTATTCATCCTATTAAAAACATTTTAATGAATAAAAATTCATCGATTTAATTTTTTTAATTTTTTTTGGAATATTCATGTTTTTTTGAATCAATTGCCTTTTGGACATTACTGAAAAAGTGAAATAATAATTTTTTTATCGTGTATGATAAGAAATGAATTTCCAATAAACAAGACCACTTATTTTTTTTAAATATACCTTTATAATTTTAAAATATTGTTTTTAAAGAAAATTATATTCTATTTTTTTGAACAATTAGTTTTAAAATGATATAATAAAAATGAAAGGCATATTTTCCGCAAGAATATTTTTAATGGTATTTCATGGTATTTCTATTAAACAATGAAAATATCCTTTTATTATTACACAAATGGGTATATATTGTACTGTTAAAATCATTATTAATACTCTATAAGTTTTATGATCATTTTTATCATGAAAACTATTAAAATTAACTTATGTTGTTATTTTTTATAGTCGTTAAATTTACCTTGCATTATTCAATATTCTTTAGATATTAAATTTCACGTAAATATACATATTATTTATAATGAATAGGATTATTTATTAAAATTTATATAAAACCAATAATAGTGTTCTACATTGAATGATATTTTATTATATATGGACATATTGAATAATATGGATTCCTTACTCAATAGAGATATTTTATGATAGAAAATATTGTACATGAATTAAATAGTTTAATCAATACATGAGGAGTGATTTGGAAATGTTTAATTCTGTGGGAACTATTTATTGATAGAACCTCTTTGCATCTAAAGGTTTCATGGAAGGAATCAGTTGGCTATCATTAATTAATTATTATTTTACATGGTATTTTTAATTATTCTTAATGATGGAACATGATGGTAGGGTTATCACAATCCTGATACAAGATTTCTAATTGTTATGAATTTTATTAATTAATATTGTAGTTATATTTCAACATAATATTTTCCCAAAGATATTATTTTTGGAATAATTTCATTCCTTGTTTCTTGATTAAATGACATCGGTCACCATTTATTCCAATTTCTATGTAGATTATTCATTATCATGATCTGATATCACGTTGTCGATTTAATGTAATGTGTTTATGGTTATTTATATTTTAATATTGACTACTCCTTATCATATTGTCCGTGAGATTTTCTGTATGATATTATATTTGGATAGATTACGTTATCAACTTAGTGATTTAATGGAATGTTTTTTTAATATTACAATGACATTTTTATTATTTTTATTAATTAAAAATAGATTATATTAAATATATTCATTACTAATAATGTGTGATATACCTTTTTTTATTTTACATGAAATAAATGATTTGTAATATGAATTATATGTAAATAAATCTTAGGTTGAATAACGTTAGTCATGAAATACACTATGTTGCAATTGTTTTTTCAAATGAAACACTACACACAAGTGTGTATCTAGTTTACCAAGATACAGTTCGATCCATCGTGATGTGATTACTTATTTCTTATGAAATCTTATTAACAATGAAACTGACTCCATGATAATGGGGTTGTGTTTTCTACATCAAGACATAATTCATGGTAGTTAAATATGAAATAAAATGAATGAGTTTTGTTAAGACGAATACCTTCTTATAGAAAATTCCCCCCTTCGATAACATATAATGGATCATTGTGTTGATATTTTGGGAATGATAGAACCTCTAGAATGTAAATATGGATGTTGTAGAGGGATTTAGAATGAGACTAGATGATCCAAATGGATTTATTTATGTAAAGAAGTGTGGGGAGGGAGTGTACTTTTATATGTGAGAAGGATTAACACTTTTGTAAACAATAATAACAATTCAAAAATGTTCATTCACTCTCATAAAAATTACTGACATTTTTTAAAACAATGTATTTTTGTGATTATATTTTTGATCCACATATCCACTACACAAAATAAATTTAAACATTTTATTAAGATCTATGTTTCTTTAATTTTTTAATTTTAGTTTTCCCAACAGTAACTAGTATTTCTAAAATGGTATTTTAATATTAAAAATTTATTAAATGAGTCTAATTAGGTTATTTTTTACCCTATAATTCTATATATGAATTATAATATAAAAAAATCATAGGTGTGTGTAAAATTAATTTAACACAAGATCAACTAATGTGAAAAACTCTATTGTACACATTACCATGGTAACAATGTTTTTACTATTTAGGGGTCAATATAATTATTATAAATGGAACATTGTACTATGAATTTAATTACATTCATATATTTAATCATATAAAAACAACATGACCATCGATGTGATGTTTAATAAATTTATATAATTTAATTAATTATTATTTAATATAAAAAAATAATAATGTAAATTTTGATATAAATATTATAGATCGGCATTAAAACCAATACAAAAATGATGGATTTAAAAAATATTTTTCACACATATATATTATTATATATATATATCTGAATAAATCAATAGAAATAACAATTTTTTCAATTTATATTAATTTAAATATTTTTACTATAATTTTTCAGTTTATTTATTAATTAAATAATTACAGTGTTTCTGATGATTATGCTTTTATGTCAATAATCAAATTAATAAAAATTTAAAAAAAAATTTCCCACATGTATTTAATTTTATTATTCTCAGAAATTAGATCAATAATCAATGATATATTTCATTTTTTCCAATCTCAATACATAATTGAAATTTAAAAGCAAAAAGGTGACACTGTTTCTTCTTTATTATATAAATTATTAGATACTTTAATATCATGGAAACATACACTAGTAGAATATAAAAAATATATTTTAAGGTAATAAGGGTTAAAATATAGTTATATAATAATATTTATACAAGCAATTTTTCCATTCCATCCCTAATATATTTAGTATGACCCCCGGTTAACCAAGTTTAACCTTAACCACAATATTTTATTATTACATTTTTTAGAATTTATTATAAAGAAAATTATTTTCATATTATTAGATAATATTATTTTTCTAATTACTAATATGGAATCCATTTTTTCAAAATTCTATTTATAGAAGTGGAAAATGATGTTTAATATTATACCCAAATGCGCAATTAAAAATAGATTTTCCAACGAAACAATTCTCATAAATATTAATTGTTTTAGTAAAAAAAATTGAATATAGTGAAATATATTGTATTAATTATAATAAAAATTAACTTATGTAACTTTTAATACAAAATTATGTAGAAATTGTACATTTAAATGTGTTAAATGAAATATTAAGTTTCAATAAAAACCAGTATTTTTCATTTTCCAACAAAAGATTAACATCTATATAAAGTTATCAATAATTGATAATAAGATAATATATACATGATTAATTCAATATAGATTGTTCTTTTGGTTTTTTATAAAATTTTAAAATTAATTTGAAATTATGTTCCTAATGCTCGAGGAGACAATCTTTTAAAAAAATAATTTTTTTAGGGAAAAATGATTTCTATTTTATTAATATAAAATTGATAATAATTGACTTTATATTATATCGGTGTAGGCCATATAATTTTCAAATTATAGTTATTTATATTCATACCATAAAATTTAATGCCAATGTTTTAATTATGTACAATATTATAGTTCCTTTTGACTCGGGGATTCTTGAAACACAACCTATCAATGACATTAAAAACAAATAAATATTTTTATAATATCCATTAATCATAATGTCATTTCACATATGATGTCTATATATTTTTTTTATTTTAAAACTCTAGGTGTTTGTTTACCGAAACATATTTATGTTATTCAATATCATTTAAATAAATATACTATAAAATATCAGGGTGTTACATTATCTCAAATACTATAGGGTGTTCTCCCAAGAGACATTAATGATGATGATTATCAATTTGTAGGTAATATATAAATAATTATATTTTTTTTAGTCACAACATATTTTTAGTATTATAAATTATTTGAATTACTATCACTGTTATTTTTTCATATGACATAATTTATGAAATCATATGTGTCTTTGGGAAGGGAAAATTGGACATTCATAATTCTTTGAAACTTCTAACCATAGAATATCTCTATATAGTAGATGTTAGACATATCCTAAAAAAATTACATAATGTTGAGGATATTATAAAGTTTTACTGTGTGATACTACATGGAAATAATATTGTACTTATAAGGCCTCAGCCATAAACATTATGTAATCCTAAATTATGTTACTGATTCACTTTGAGGATCCGTTCAGGTTTAGAGTTTTAGAGAATTTGGTCATAACATATACAAAACAACTTGAATATTACATGTAGACACTTCTAATCAGTATCAATTTTTTCATAAAATAAAATATTCATAAAACAGAACAATAATTATTTTCGTGACATAAATCTTATTGAACTCATCCTTTCTATTACCCATCCTTATACCCTATGAAATAAATTTCAAAAAAAAATTGGATGAAAATAAAATTCTCAGTACGGGTTATTAAATAACTTACAAAAACATTAGTACATCAAATACATATAAAAACATAATCTCATTAACATACCACATGTATTCTTAATATTTAAGAATAACACATATAAATCATTAATCCTAAAGGTAACTTGAGGAATCCATATCATACTTATATGATATCTTTAATAACTACACAGGTGGTCATGTTTTTAATAAAAATATTAGTATATTACCTAAATCTCTTAAGAGAAACAATAATGTTTACCTCTATCACATTACTCAATGCATTGGAGAGCTATCCTGAGCTCACCCACCCTAAGTTTATCACAGAACCACTCGAATATTTAAAAATTTCCTAATAACCATAAAATAATAATAAAACATTAACAAGAATAATGGAAAGATAAAATTTCCACATTACAATCACAATATTTCATTTCAAGATATTTACAAAATCAATGATTTCTCAAAACCATTTTCAATATCATTTAATACATTTAGTAAAGTGATTTTTTAACCAATGTGTCTTATACCATTTTTAAACTTTTATAGGAATTATAATTTTAAAACACTACTGTACATATATAAAAAATCCTAAAAAATTTTGAAAACATGTTCATTAATGAGAACTGTTTAGAAGAATAAATCATTAAAATAATTAAAATAATGTTTTAGTTAAAGTTTTCTTTTACCACTTGAGAAAATACATGAATCAAAATAAATACAATGTATATTAAACAAAGTATATAATATAATGGTAATATGGAGATTAATGATATAATATGTAAACTTATAGTATATGCACTGTATAGGATTATAATGGCGCACAATATCATGATATGCCACAATGAAAGGAGATTGAGACATATTCCTTTACCTTGGTTGTATAGACAGATTAAGGATAAATTAATTACGTAATTATGTCTGAAAAATATAAATACACCCAAAATAAGTTCTTCTAATGTTGAAATCAATAATGGGTCAGTCAAACATATTCACATCATGACATAATCAAGTAATACAAGATTACCCCAATGAATGAAATTGGGTTAATAAGTTCCCTTACCCAGAGTCTAACTTGTCTCATTTGCTCCTTGTTCATCCAAAATAATAAAAGTAAGTTAATTTATAATTTCATCAGAAAAAGTTTCTATTTTATTATTCCTTTTATATCACTTAATAACTTTCTATAACAATTTGTAAATTATTTGAGTTCATATCGGACATTTTGTCAATGTACGAAACATTAGTCAAAAATGAACTTGTTATAATTTAAATTTGTATGTGTGGGTAAAATTCCATTATCTACAGAGTTATATTAGTGATTTAGATGTAAAATATAACATATATAAAAAGTATATATGTATTTATAATAGTCCATATTAATTTGATATATAATTATGTAATTCACTGATCACTGAGACGGTAAGCCGTACATACGCATAAATGCTACTTTCATTTCATTTTTTTCATTATAAAAGGATTGAAAACAAAATGATACATAGTTATGTTATTATTACAGTATACTATAATATTTTATATATGTTAAATAATTTTTTTAACACAATCCTTGATACATTCCTTGTATGGTATGAACGAATCATATCACTTTGAGGGGCATGTAGTCCGCACTATCTCAAATGAAATTATCATATTTATACAACAAGACAAGCATAAAGGTATGTTATAAATGAGAATCACCGAAGTATAGAGAAATAATAAATATCATTAATATAACATATAATTACAGGTCCATACTAATGGCCACTAAGAGAGGTGGTTGGGGAAAATCGAACAATCGTCGTTCTGCGAGGAAGCAGTTCGCTATAAACAGAAACAATATGTTTGTATCCGTTAAATGGTGGTGTGTGTATGTGTGGTTCAAATACTTATCATAAAAAACTATTATATTTTGGAATCGAGTTTTGTTATATAAAAATGTATAATAAGAGAATATGTATTAGAGATGTAAAAATAATTGAAAAAATTTGAGAGAAGACATTATCTCAAATCGGGTAACTTCTTTTGATTTGAGCCTAAGGGCTCCCTTGAAATGCATTATTCGTTTGGGAAGGATTATAAGCAGAAAATACAGATTTTTGGAGTTTATTTGGGAATATTTTGGATGATCTTGGTGGATTTTGATGTGCGATTAATGGGATAGAGTTTATGTCTTTTTATAAGAGGGAGTGGGGCTATTTTGGAATGTTTGAAAGTATTATTTTTAAAATAAACAAGTTTTCAATTTTAAATGGTCCAAAACTAATTATATTTAAATAGAATGTGATTATTAGTCTAAATAAAATCATCCAATAATAATTTTATAGTTCATGGATATTTTTTAATCCTTATCTTTCTTATTTAACCCTTTGTTAACTTATTTATCTTTTACAATGTGTTCTTGTATATTAACACTATATGGTTAACATATTTACAATAAAATTAAAAACGATAAAAAATGGATCATTAATGACATCTTTTACATAATATATGTCATTTGGATGAATATTATATTTTTTGGACTATTTTATAATTTAATAATATATTAATTAATTTAAAAACTCATTTATGTCAATTTTTATACAATTCAAATCATGACTTATTTAAAATAAATAAAAACATGATAAATTAGATAGAAACATCATTAAATTAAATATAATAATACATAATAATCCATAAAATTTGTGTATAGAATAAAATGATTCAATGTAATATTATTTTAATATATATAATCTCCTTTACTTGAAACATACATTAATGTGGTAATCTTTACATCATCACTGTGTTATTTATAATTTTATTTTTATTATGTCAAAAAATAATAAATATAATACTATGATGTAGGAAATAATTTTATATTTAAAATGACTATTTATATTCAAATATATCAATCATAGAAAAAAACATTAAATTTTTTTTATAAATCAATACATGTTTATGATATTTTTATTTTTACATTAAATAAAACGATATTAATATAATTATCTTACACAAGGGGCTTCCAAAAGAAAAAAGTTCTATCCAAGGATTTTATTAGTTTGACATGTCTCATCTAATAATGTTAGGAAAACTGTTAAGGTAATTTCATATTATTATAATTTTATTTTTACCTTGAATTACCCTATATAACTTTAAACGCAGTAAGAAAAAATCAAATATTACTATACACCAAAAAAATATTTTCATCCTATTGAACCACAGTTTAAAAACTGATGATAACAATTTATGTCATATTTTTGACATTAAATTCATAGAAGCAGTATAATTTCATCTAAATGAAAAAGCCAGTTTTTTAGCTACTATGTAGTGTTTTTTTAGTTTTAATCAAAAATTGAACATTTTCAGGAAAATACGAAAAATTCACCCAATGTTAATTTTGATATTAAAAATTCAAAAAGGTTGTTTTTTTAATAAAATTCAAATCATATATTTTTCATTAGTGAAGTTATAATTAATTTTCATTTTCAAAACTATAAAGCGTGTTTTACGACGTAAAAACTACAAAAAGATTGGCATGTGTTGATGTCCAATTTTTTTGTGAAATTACATCCAATGACCAAAATTTGATAAATAGTAAAAATATAATCAAATTAAAATTTAAAACAATATTAAATGATAATCTAACCACATAAATAAATTAGATGATATTTCGTTTTTGACTTAAAATGCATAATTTTTCGCTATTCATTAAAAAATGAACATTTATAGAAAAATTATATAAAAAATTACCCAAATTATATTTTGATATCTTTTATATATAGATGATGATTATATTGTCAAATGTGACATATAAAAGTGAAAAAACAATATTTAATCATGGTACTCAATCAAAAGGCATTAAAACTTCCTTTTAAAATTATTAGAGTATTTATGCTCAAAATTTGTAACAATTATATTTTATGCTTCTAAATTTTGGTGGATAAAAGTAAACACACTTAACAAAGATAATTAATCAAAATATGGTTAGTTATGTTTATTCCCTCTAATAAAATGGTTAGGAATTAACTACCTTTTAACAAAATAATATTATATTATTATTATTTCAGATTGACTCAACATTGTGTGAAACATAAGACTTCAAATAAACACTTTATTGTGTCTCTAATATGCTATCGAACATAGAATTCCCATTAAAGTAAAATTAAAATTTAATTAACAAATATTAATAAATATGAAAATGAAATATTTTTTATTTACCATGAATTTTACATCCTTCCCCCCTTTTTAGGAATTGTGTCCTCGCAATTTTAAAATTGGGCTCGGAAAATTCATTAAAAGTTCCTCCTCAGAAAAAGTGTCAATAAAAATATCACATTAAAAGAATGAAGGATAAGTTCAATGATCACCAAAGATAAACCATACTAGGATTCAATGTTGGAAAATTTGGATATGGAAGAGATACTAACTCTCATAGATTAATATGGAGTGATAGAGAACTTGATCATGGAATGTTAACCACTATAATACCCTAAATTTGTGGTTGGGTAAAATTATAATGATAAAAGAATGATTATAACTTTTTTTCTTCTAGATCCCTTTCATAGTGTTGAAAATATTTATTACAACCTATAATAATACCATAATGAAATATACGTACTTGAAAAGATACATTTCATCCTTTAATCATATATCTCCCACATACTCATTTATTCTGCGAACGATGAGTATTCTTGATGAACTGGTCGCACCTGAAGCACTAGAATCTTCTTCTAGAGAATCACAATATCTGCAGAAGATGAACTACATATTTCCGCTTTCATTAGAAATTAACTAAAACCAAAATTATTAGGACAAGATCCAATAATCCTCAAAAAGGATTATACATTATAAAATTAAATACCACCCTTAATCACTAAAATTAATTAAATAATACCAAAAACGCACAAATACCATTCAATACACAATTTTCATTAAAATTCTTCAATGTATTCCAATCTACAGTTGAAAACCCAAAAACTAGAACTATTTCATCATGTAGTCTTCCATGGTAAATCATAACATTAATCTCCAAATAACACCCACTACCCATAATGTCTCTTGGTGAAATGAAATTAA